>CM028922.1:3527500-9475000 GCA_016801845.1 Polydactylus sextarius
GTACTTCTCTCTGCTTGTGTGTAGGTGTTTGGCAGTGAGGTCCTTGCATGATTCAGAGAAAACACAACACTTGCTCAAAAGTAAAACCTCTTTTTAAAAAAAAAAAAACTATTGTCTGTGCTGTAAGAAAATGGGAAATACCTTGAAATGGCGGATTGTGTTTTTAATTAACCTTTTTTTTAATCTGACAATTGCAAGGGTTACAGGATTACTGCATTGTATATATTATGGCTTCCAAGTTAGTAAAGCTTTGCTTTACCACGATGTCCAGTGACGCATTCTCCCCAGAATTGCGTCAAACAGGGATTTCAGAAGTTTCACTATTCTATGTCTAATTAATTAGCAGCGGTTTTGACCTCTGTAAGCTTTTTTCATTTCTCTTTTGTCTTAGTCATTCTCCTCTTTCTGTTCGACCATATAGGCATCTGTGTCCAGGGGCAAGTGGCAGAAGTTGCTTCAACCTAATTGTCTTTCTCTACTCGTACTGTCCTCAAATGACTTTCTCTCTGTCTCACTCTCCCCTCCCTCCCTCCCTCCCTCCGTTGCTTCTCTCTAGCTCTGCCCAGTCTCTGTCTCCGTCTGTAACTGTAGCCTGTGTTTTTCTCTCCCTCCCACTCCCTGCGACGTATAGATACTGCATTGATCAGACACACGCGCGCAGACACATGCACACACACACACGCACACACTGAGCCTCCCACTCCTTTCATCATTGATTCGCTGTGCTCTGCTCTGCTCTGCTCTCTCTTTCTCTCTCCCCCCATTCTCTTTCTCTCTCTCCCTCCCTCTCTCTCTACAGCGGCACTTGTTGAATTCAGTCCTTGGAGAATAGAGAGAGGGGAGAGAAACAGAGAGAGATAATGACAGGGAGGCAGAGGGAGGCTTTGAGACAGCGCTAGAGCAGACAGTGAGCAGAGAGAATGGGGCTTTGGAGGATATAGAGATAGAAGACAGGGCCGGGGAAGACATACAGAGAAAAGTCAGTCAGACAGCAGTGAGAATCATTTTTGAAACATTTTTGAAGTGGGAATGACACTTTAAGTGAAAGAGAGTCAACCAGACGGGAGTACATCAGAGTGCTCTCCTTCCATCTCTAACTACCCCTCTTCTGTCCTGGTCCTGGCTGCTGCTGCTGCTGCTGCTGGTGTGTCTGTGTGTGTCAAGGCTCCAGTGGTGTGTCTTAACTAGAAGACTGGCTCACACAGGTCAGAGCTGTCTGGGATAACACTGAGCGCTTTTTTTCTTGTGCATTTGTGCATGTGTGCGCGTGAGTCTGTTAGCAGGAAAAAGTAGCGCGCTGGTTACTCCAGGTGAGTGCTCGCATTGCCAGAGTACACAGTAATTTCCCTGTGCAGCCTGCACTGTATGTGTTTATGCATGCACACTTTTATGTAAGACGAAGTGCATGTCTGTGTGTATGGAGTGCATGAAGTTGGAGAGAGCGAGAGGGAGAAAGAGCGAATGTGTGTGTGTGTGTGTGTGTGTGTGTGTGTGTGTGAGAGAGAGAGAGAGAGAGGCGGTGACATTTTTTTTTCAGTTTGTATTCCTGGAAACTGTTCTGCAGCATTGCTCAATAATGAAACTAGTGCGTATATGTATGTGTGTGTGGGGGTTGGTGGGGAGAAAAAAAAAAAAACAATGACACAAGGTTCAGGGAAGGAAAGAAGGTGCAAATATGCCTGGAGAATGTTATCGAGAGGGAGCGAGGGGAACTGTGAAAGTTAATATCAGATTGTGTGTCGCACTGTTTTGCTTTCTAGCCAGAGTTTAGAAAGAGGACAGATGCTGACAAAGGTATAGAGTTAGCGAAATCAGGGAGAAACTTAAAAGTACAGCTTAAAAAAGTGCAAAAAAGTTGTTGTCATAGCTGACTTACAGGTCATCTGGGTCTGCAGGAGGATAGTTGTTGGTGTATTAAGTGAAGTACAAGGGATGAGTCCTGGAAAGGTTCCTGGAATTTAAATCATGTAAAACAACATAGCCCAGAGGTATTTCACAACATTCTCATGTACAGTAGGCACGGTATTGTGTTAAGTTCTTTTTTTTGTTTGTTTTTTTTTTTTTTTTTTTTATTCTTGTGGACTGACTTGACTCCTCCTTTCTCTCTTTTGCCTCTACTCTCTCACCCACCATCTCCGCATACATATCCATCTCTTTTTCACACACCTCTCACTTCATCCTCAACTGTGTTCATTTTCTCACTTCATCTCAACTCTATTTTCATTCTTGCTCTTTGCTTCTTTTTAAGATTCTCTCATTTTTCCCTTTCTCGCCTCTCTGCCTCCCTCTGGCATTTCTTTTCATCTTTCACACATTTTGTGTTCACTCCTTCTTTATCGCTGGATTCCTCTTCTCCAAACGTGTTCTCCATGTCGTCCTCTTTTTTTTTCTTACAGATGCCTCTCTCAGCGGCGAAGTCTGCAGTGAATATCTGAAACCCCATCTTCCTCTTCCTCTGCGGCCAACATGTCCCAGCTGCTCCATGTGGAGATCCCGAACTTTGGAGCCACAGTTCTGGGCTCCCTTAATGAGCAGCGCCTGCTGGGACACTACTGCGATGTATCCATCCTGGTCAAAGGTTAGTTGGCATGAAATCTGGAAATTTTATATAATTTACAAAACTTTAAAACTACTAGAATCTTCAAATGATAATATCAGCCACTCTGTCAAACCTGTGTGTATGTGTGGGTGTCATTGTGGCACAATGTCCTGGGGACTTCTAGTGTAGAGGGAGCTACCACAGATGTGGTTTTGAGCACTTTAGCAGGTGTTGATTTGTCTGTCTGGTCTGTATCTGTCTGTTGGTCTGTGAACCGACTTTGTTACCACGACAGCATTACAGCTGAATGAAACTTTACAGGTGTGTTGTTGAGATCAGAATGATTTTGAAGATGGGTGTGGTCCAGCCCTATAGCCGCTGAGTACTTGTGAAATTATTTAATAACCTCTCAGTACTCACGGGATTGAATATCGACATGTTGATGGACATGGCAGTTTGTGTGATCCTATCATTAGATGGTCTTTGCTTCATCAATATTCTCAGCTTCTTTTTCTGTTCTCTGTTATTTCTATCAACCAGGTCAGGCATTCAAAGCCCACCGGGCCGTTTTGGCTGCTAGCAGTCTCTACTTTCGTGACCTCTTCAGCAGCTCCACCAAGACCCAGTTTGAGTTGCCCTCCTCAGTCACACCTGCTTGCTTTGAGCAGATCCTCACTTTCTGCTATACAGGGAAGCTAACAATGGCAGCTAGCGAACAGCTGGTGGTCATGTACACAGCTGGCTACCTCCAAATTCAGCATATAGTTGAAAGAGGCATGGACCTGATGTTCAAAGCCAATTCACCTCACTGTGACTCGCAAACAGCAGGGTCTTTAGAGGAAACAGGATCCGAACCACAGAGTCCTTCTAATAATGGTAACGGCCTCGCAGCGGCTGCCCTTTTGGGAGCAACGGGCTGGTCTCCATCCCTACTCTTGCCGCAGCGTAAGATTAAACTAGAAGGGGGCGATCCGACACCCCTGACAATACCTTCAACGCAGAGCAAGATTTCATCTTCGGAGTTAGGGAGTCGGCTGGCGAGGGCCAGTTCATTGTTCTACACGACGGCCGGAGGAACCCCAATCCCTGGTTTACCTCCTTACCACCTTCAACTAGCTGGTGGAGGTGGAGCAGGAGGAGGAGGAGGAGCAGGAGTTGAAAGGTCCAGTCCTGGAGCATCCAGCCTGCCCACCACTGACAGTCCTACATCCTACCAAAATGAGGATGAAGAGTTTGAAGAAGAGCCATACGATGGGATTACAGAAGATGCCTACAGTCATCTGTACGGACGCTCGGCTAACCCCTATGGGAGTGAGTATCATATATACATATATATATGTATATTAGATTGATGCTTTTGATGTGTTGCAATGCTTATTTGTATTTCAAACACCAAAGGCAGATTAATCTACTCACAGCTGAATATTTTTCAGCATCAGAAACTACTCAAAATGTGTCAAAAACTAATAGAACATTTTTACCTTACAACAAACTCAAGAATATTTTGTTCCACCACACTAACTTTCATAGCATTTACTTCTTAACTGTGGTAAATTAAAGTTGTTTCAAGGAAAAATAGAACAAATTAACAAATGCTAACAAAACAATCTCAGTGACAGTCCTGCATCAGTTTTATCCTTCTACTTGTGTAAAGGTCTGAAGTGCTTTACTTTCTGTGTTGCCCTTGGCTCAGATGGACAAAATTTATTTGATATCAGACCGATCTAAAAGTAAAACTCGGCATGACTTGCAGAAATATGTAACCATAAATGTAGGGGTTGTGTTACTCCTTGTCCAGACTTGTTACATAGTGGGTAAAAAAAAGATGCACGTTCGTTTTATCCTAGCTACATTATTTAATCTTTCATAAATCATGTATCCTGCGCATCTTGGAAAAGCAGGATGTTGTGCCTCCAGTGTGTGTGGGTTCTCTCAGCATAAAGATAGCTTTATGGAGTTATGATCGAGTGCATCGTGACCAACAACACACTCCTTATCACAGTTACAACAGCTGGTGTGTGCTGCTTTTTGTTAAATATGTATTTTTTTTCTTTTCTATCACACTTTCATACGGATGTTTGCCTACACATGCAGGCAGAGATGCTACATTCTGACACAAAACTCAATTTCACATGTGTTCACACATGCACACACACAAACATACTTTCCATCCTTCTTCACATCCTGAAGCTCAAAGGCATCACACAGGTTTGTCAAATTCTAGAGTTTCAGATATTTATGAAATCCACTCTATCTGCAATCAGTCAGAGCACCCCAGGGTGACATTGTGGGATATTTGAGAACCATTCACATCTTTCCACTGTGTGTGTGTGAGTGCTCAGTAGGTGTGTGCATGTGCATACACTCACAAGTCATCTCGGAGGTTAGGGAAACAATTTTGTGAGTAAGAACCCAACACCCAGCTTTGGATCTGTCCCCTTCCAAAACTCAAGTTGCTGATGCAGCATCATGACTTATCTGGGATACATCTGCAATGCTCTAAAACATTTATGAAACACAACAAACTTGTATGAGATTACACCAACCTGCTTTACTAATTAAATGTTGCAGTTTCCCTCTGCATAGGCGACGCAGTGGGTATAGATGACAGCATAACTTTGTTTTTGTAGTTTACAGTCTGATTAATGGATGCATGCCTGCGCATTTATCTGTTCTTGTTTTGCTGTGTAACACAAAACCCGCTTTGGTTTTTTCGAATCCTGTCTGAACTCTTTTTCTGTTCTTTCTTGCTTTCATCAGTCCAGGACAAGCCAGAGATGGCAGCGGTGCCCTTGGCCTTGGAGAACCGCAATTGTGTGCTGATCCGCCGGGACATGGTGGCGCTGCCTGCAAGCCTCATCAGCCAGATAGGCTACCGCTGCCACCCTAAGCTCTACACGGAGGGGGACCCCGGGGAGAAGCTGGAATTGGTAGCTGGTAGGCGTGCTCATACCTCCACACTATGTCCACATTTTTATAATTTAAAACTCCTTAACTGACCTGATTAAATTTAAGTTAAATTTTAGAAAATAAATTCCATCAGTATGAAATAGAACATTTTAAGCCGCCATCCAATCAAAGTCAGTAACCAGGCAAAGGCGCCTTTTACTGGGGACGTAATCCACAACGGAGCAATATCCCAAACATCCATTTATATCTAAGAAATGTGGGTATTTAACCGGTATTTTACCCAGGAGTCTGCAGTCAGATGAATAAATCTACCTTTTAATAAAAAAAAAAAAGTAAATCATGTGATTAGAATATTTTAGTTAAATTGCATTTTGACATAAATAACATGTAGTTAAATTATCCACATTTAAAAGCCCCTTCGCCAAAGCAGAGTTTTACCGTGTTAAAGCTAGGTCAGGAGGAGGGTCAGATGACGTGATATGAGTCATTCAGATCGACCGCCAGAGCAGGTTTGACCCACGTCACGAGTCAGTGTGAAAGCTGTAAAACAAAGATGCGCACAGAGTTCCTCTGCAGAGATTGAAGACTGTGACAGAAGGACAACCATCTCTGCAGTAGCTATCAATCAGGCCTTTATGGTAGAGTGACTAGACAGAAGTCACTTTGGAGTAAAAAGCATATGACAGCCAGGAGTTTGCCAAATGGCCCTTAGAGGGCTCCCAGAGTATGAGGCAGAAGGTTTTGGTATGATGAGACAAAATTGAACTCCCCGGTCTAACTGCCAGATTTTGCTCTTGGCTGTCAAGACCAGAGCATTTCAAAGAGTGGAGGCACTGCTCAACATGTAGATAATATAATTCACTCAATGAAGCATAGCAAAAAAAAAAAAAAAAGAAAAGTTGAATCAATTTGATACTGAATCTTTTCAGACAAAAGAATGGAGTCTGAATACTTCCCTGTCTATGTCATAGGCAGACACAGAGATATATGCACATGGAAGCATAATGTTCAGGGACAAGACATCAAAAAGTTACCACACGGTCAGATTCAATCACATTGTGAAATAACTGAATTAAAAACAGAATAGAAATGTGTAATTCAGCCGTGTAGACTGCATCTGCAAGACGCAGAATACAATACATGAATGTGAAAGAGATGGTATTATAAAGAAAGCAAAGTCAGGTAATTTAATAGTGTTCTGCTTTTATAGCCTTCAACTTCGATTCTTTTCCCAATTTCTGATTCCACTTTGGACAGCTGAAGCTTTGTTTAATTCCATTAAAGGTCTCCTTGAACATGAATTTCAAATGTAGCAGACGACTAAAAAGTGATGTGGTAATTGGGGGCGAGAGAGAAAGGACAAATCTCTACACTGTAATATGAGCAGTTTTCTCAGTATATCTTCTTTTGTCTAACCATCCAGGTACACAGGTGTTCATGACTCGAGGCCAGCTGATGAATTGTCATTTATGTGCCGGTATCAAACACAAAGTCTTGCTCCGCCGTCTGCTAGCCACGTTCTTTGATAGGTGGGTACAACGACATGCACAACTAATGAGAACAGTTTGTTTTGGTCCTGAAGGACCTGATGTACAATCTGAGTTCTGTGTGTTGTCTCAAACCAACTTTCACTTTTTGTGGCCATGTTGTGCAATGCAGGTAGTTATGTGTGTTCCTATGTTTGCCTATTGCATGTGCCTGAAGCTGACTGTGCCCCCTGGTGTTGACTCTCTATCCTTGCAGAAACACTTTGGCCAATAGCTGTGGGACAGGCATCCGTTCATCTACTAGTGACCCCAGTAGGAAACCCCTCGACAGCAGGGTACTCAATGCTGTAAAACGTACGTTCATTGTCCAGATCTTATAATAATTTGTGTGACATAATTCCCAAAAGAGCACAGTTCTTGCTACATGGAGTTTGCTGTTTTCTTTCTTTTACAGTCTACTGTCAGAATTTCAACCCTAACTTCAAGGAGAGTGAAATGAATGTGATTGCCGCCGACATGTGCACAAATGCGAGGCGCGTCCGCAAGCGATGGTTGCCCAAGATCAAGTCCATGCTGCCTGAAGGCATGGACGTGTACCGTGCAGGAATGGGCATAGGTGCTGCTGTGGGTCTGGGCCTGGCACTGGGTGCCCCTCAACCAGGGGTCCCCCTCCCTTCGAACCTGACTTCAAGACCCTAGAGCAAAGGTTGTATCCAGAGCGTAAAGACCCTCTCAGGACTCACCCACCGCTGACAGAGGGCAGTCCCGGGTCCGGGGCAGCTGGAGCAGAGGCCGAGGGCGAAGGTGAAGCAGTCGTCCAAGAGGAACAGGAGGAAGAAGAGGATGAAGCTGCGTTAGAAGGCGTAGATGGATCACTGGCAGCACCTACTTTGATCCCAGGGGCTGAGGCAGGCAACTGTGGTGACACGCCACCTGAGCAGGAAGTGGAAAATTTTGGACAAGGTCTGAGAGTGAATGGACAGTGACTGTCCTTTTGGGCTGCCTCTCACATTGTGAAATCTGTTTAACACCACATTTTCTTTTGCTTGCACCTCGTCCACCACTCTTTTATTCTCCTCTGTGCTTCCTCAACAGGAATTATCAGCACAAAATGCCGCGCTCGTAGATCTTACTAACAGAAATTTGTCACAGACGCTTGCGCACACGTGTGCTCATGTACACACATACTTACCAATGGCGGAAGCAGACATGGGCATGGCATTCGCACTCCGAGAAAAATCGAAAAAAAGAGCAATTTCTCCTCCCCCTTTTTCTTCATATTGTCGGTATTTACTCAGTATTTCAGCACCTGCAGCAACATTACGAAGCCTTATAGCAGAACAAATGGCTATAGTGATTCATGATTTCAGTGCAATACAAAAGCAACAGCTGCTTTGCTGGCAGTTTATGGAGTGTGGTATAATGTTTTGTAAAACGATTCCATTTTCTTGGAAAGCTGTATCTGAAAATAGCCCGTGTAACCTTGGGAAAAACCGATCATTGAAACACAGGCCTTTGAAAAAGCAACTTATTTTGCAGTGTTGAACCACTTTACATCATATTACTGAATAATATGTGCGTGTGGGTATATTGCAAGGATCGCATTATAATTAAAGGTCGAGTTCTGTATGAGCACCATTAAACAAAACAATTTTTTAAATTCGCATTAAAAGAGTTTGTCATTTTCATAAAACAAATGACAAAAGGGTTTTTTTCTGGGAAAGCTCAAGACTTTTCCACAATTCAACAAATAATCTATCACATGGAGTTGTTTTTCATGCATATCTGCCCGTGACACATTGGATTAAATTGTCAATGCGATGCCTGTGTCTGCCCCAGACAGCCCCTCCCGAACAAACACACACACACACACACACACACACACACACACACAGATATATATATACACACACATGTGCGCACATAGCCCACATTATGATACTAGCCTTTAATATCTGCACCAACGCATTGAAAATACACCATTCAAAACAAATGTAACAATGCTTTTTAACTTTGACAAATCCTTTTAAATTACAGCATTCTGTCTTGGAGATACAGAGAGACATGAACAAGAACATGCACTAAAATCCAAGCTTGCATGCATGAATACAAACAATGGATACAGAGAATTATTGAAAAACAACAACAAAGCCACAAACCTGCATCTTAAAAATAAGAAAACCGCTATTGTTGCCTCAAGATATGCCATTAATGCGCAAAAGAACTTTTTTAAAAAATTTTTTTTAATTTCTCACTGGGACATTTCTCACAGACCTCAGTCTGACACATGTTGGAATTGACCTGGATGTGACCCAGGATCGACTGTGTTCAACACAGTCGATGCCGATTGGATTCTCTGTTTTGTTTTTTTGTTTTTTTTTATATGTGTGTGCATATATATATATATATATATATATATATATATATATATATATATATATATATATATATATATATAACTACGGAGCGTACTGTCACCACAGGTAGAGGAAGACTGACTTTATGGAGTAGGAAGAAGAAGTGCACTACACCAAGTGGTAGAAGAGAAAAACGCCAGAGAGAAGCACTGTTTCACCTTGATGTGTTGGTGTGATTGGCACCAGTACTACATAGTTCTGCTTCTGTTTTTGTTCCTTGGAAGGGGTTGGGGTGGGTTATTGGGGGGGTAAATTATTTAATAAAATGAGCAATTTCTGCTGGCTTATTGCATTTGCACTCAAAAAAAGGTTAAAGGTGGTAAACCTAGGAGTTTGGCAAAAATATGACTGTACTAAAAACTGATTTTTCTTACACATCACCCTGACTAGATTAGGGTTTTGTAGGTTCAGAAAGAAACAAATGGTCTTTCTGACACTGACTGTTTCTATATTTTGGAAGGGGATGGCGTGAGACGGTGTCAAAAATTGAATTAAATCTGTGTTTGTCATAGTCATTTTCTTTTTTCTTTTTTTATTTGTTTTCATGCTTTCTGCCACGCATAGGGACACAGTCCAAAAAAGCCTTTCTTTGTTGTTTTGTGCATTGATTTTTTTTAAAAAGATACACTGTTGTATGCTTTCTTCAGTTCATCTCTTTAGTTTTTTTCTTTTGCTCAGCAGTCAAAGCTCATTTGATCACAAGATCAGACCATCAAATCCAGTAAATCAATAAACCCCAAAGTCACTTCAAGCCAATATCATTTTGGAAAGTACAGCTAATTACAAGGTGGCTGGGAAGAAAAAAAAGGGTAAAATGATTCAGATTTTTCCCACCACAGACAGTGATAACATAAGTGATCGGTTAAATAGAAATGACAAGAAATGCCCTTATTATGTTTGATCTGTCTTTTTTGAATGCTCCAGTGCTGTGCCACTTCAAAGATTGGGCCGAATTATTCTCTATCTGTGTTTTACGTATCTCTTCTCGGATTGTTTGGGGGAAGCTTTAAGATGGCCCTGCACAAGAAACACAGGGTTAAATTTGCACTAGGTAATAATGACGTTTACAGTGTCTTTTTCTTTTTCTTTTTTTTCTTTGGAAGAAATGTGATCTGCCATAGATAAAGCAGGGCTGTTATAGAATGGCTGAGATGATGGATGAATGTAAACTGTAGCACTGCTTTTGTGAGGGCTCCAAGCCTTAATTGAATACGTTAAAAGTACTGATAATATCTTTTTATATGACTCACTTCTTTCCTCAATTGTATACTCTTAAAAATGGTCCATAAAAGAAAATTAATCTGACTGTGAGGCCGGTTGATGTTCTAAGCTTTAGTGATTTTTTGTGATTTATATAAAAAAAAGAACTGATGTGAACAGGTCTTCCAAAATTGCAAACACCGAGGAGCATTTCTATAATATGTAGAAAACTGAGCGAGGTTCAAGTACAAGCTTTTATTGCTCTATTGTTTATACGATCTTTATCCCAAAATCTATGTATGTCTCTAATGTTGAAATGACACGTGTTCACAAACTGAGAGGTCCTTAAGATTTTTGTATAGGGTTTAAAAAGATAATAATTTCTGATCTCATTGATCTCATTGATTGATCATTTTTAATTTATTTAGCATCAGTTCCTTAAGTTTCTTTTGTAAAAAAATAAATAAATAAAAATAAATAATGAGTTGTTTGTTGGAGCTGCAACCTTAATTACTGGATTTTTTTTGAGAGCGTCACCTTCACTTGTGATTTTGTCAACTAAGGTAACAGTCAACCCTCCCTCCTTCTCCAATAAATAAATAAAATACATATGTATATGGTTATACTAATATATGGCTAGTATATGGCTATACTTAGCTTGAATTCTGAAATATCTTGCAACATAATCAGCCTGACACCCTTACAAAAAAAGTAAATCCCTATTCTCCAGGGGTGTCACATATACTTTCAATCCAACTTTTGCTCTTTGGTTTTTTATGCAGTATAAATGTATACTTTTGGTTTTACTCATATCTGTTTTAAAATGGGAACTATGTAGACCTGGAGGAATTTAAGATGAACTCAAATTGACGTTTAACTAATTTAACGGGGGAACATAGGATGGGAAAGCTGAAATACTCCACGGTAGTGATAAAGGTTTGTGAGCAGTGCCTTAGACTGTGACTGTGTGAGTGTGAATGTCATGATGTGAACTTTTATGCTCAGAGACGAGTTACTGGTAAGATGCAGACACTGATGATTTATTTGTTTTGTTTTTTTTATCCCTTTATTATTAAAATTATAGTTTTTATTTGTTTTTTTTTTTTTTTTTTTTTTATAACAATTGGCCACTCAGAACTTTTGCTGAGTTTAATGTAATGTAATAATTTATTCACTTATTTTGTCGCTATATGTTTGTTGTTTGTTGGGGAGAAAGTGTGTAAGATCACCAGCAACCCTAACAACCCTTTGACTCAAAGCAAAAAAAAAAAAAAAAAAAACTGCAACAAAAAACTCTATTGTAGTCATACTTGTTCATTGTCTTCACTAAATTTAAAATGAGGTTTTTTGGAAATGTCTTCCTCACAAAACAATCGCACATTTCCGCAATTTATTTCCCCTGATGCGTTCACAGTTGAGCCTAAATGCAAACATATTGTCGCGCCCAAACTACCAGCTATTTTCTTACATGTTCTCTCATGCGTAGGATTTTTTTCCTTTTCTTTTCTTGTGCAGGGTGAATTTAAACGTGAACGATGTTGCACTAAAGACTGTAAGATTCCCAGAGAATGTAATGGCTAACCCTTGGGGAGGATGAGCTCTATATTTGAGTTGGCTGACAGATAAAATCCTGTAAAATGTACCTAGTGTTATGTATTTTACATGTTTCCTTTGACTAAAAAACAGCATCTCAATCACATGAGATCTAATTTTTTAAAAATTTAATAACAGAAATTTGACTGTTTATATATTTCACCTGCATGATCACTGAAAATGACAGTATATGAGATAAGATGGCATTGTTAGTTGAAAAGACCCTATTTAAAAAACAAAACATTCTTTGCATATAGATTATTACTTTTTTTCTATAACCTTACTCATACCATTGCGCTCTGTTCATCCCCCATCACTGTAAAATTAATGGGCACTGTAGATTTTGTTCCACCGAATGGTTGAGCTTGAAAACAATACATTTATATGCAAAGAGACACTTGTATCATATAATGCATGCCATTCAAACACTCACTCTAACCCGATGAAACCTCTGGTCTTTATGCACCATGTATTTTATGCTGAATAACTGTTGTCACTGTTAGCAAACAAAAGACTGTGGAGTCTTGCAGTGAGTAAGGTTGTATTTTTGTCACACACACACACACACACACACACACACACCCCTGGCCTTTTACTGAATGTTTGAGTAAAAGTTTAAAATCTTGTGATAATGACAGCAAATTAGTGTTGAAGAATGAAAAACGTAGACTAAATACCCATTTGAGTGTGCATTTGAATCTACAGCAGACTCAGAGAAAATGAGCTAAAAGTTTATACAGTATGTGTTTGTTTGTGTCCTCGAACATAATGCCAGCACTTTAGAACTACTTTGAAAAATGAAAGAAAAAGAGAAAAATGTTAAGAGTGACCAAGGGTTAGGTGAACGAAGGGGGAAACGCAACTTCTAAAGCCATGTGTTCAGAGCGCTGACAATCAGAAATGGGATGAGTCTCAAAGTGCACTATGGGAGATCTGACATGACTTGCTGTGCTCTTGCTATTTGCTTTGTCTTTCTCCAGCTTGCTATGGTCTCTGCTAAGCTTACTCTCTGGAGTTGAGGGACATTATAATGTTAACCCCAGCCTTCTTAGTTATAACTGTGTGTCTCTGCAACAAGGACTTGACTGATATTTGACTGACACCTTGGTGCTTCGTGAACAGAGCTTGTTCCATGTTGACATGGGACCATATCTGTAATGCTCTGGTAAGCGTGGGCCGAAATTGGTCCCCAAGTCTGGGCTCATTGGTAGCCTCTCCATGGACAACAGTCCATCCAACAACGATAGGATGTTATCATGCAACCCTACACTTTTATCATGATAATGTTCCTTACTTATCAATAGGGCTTGGACCAGGCAAACTGGGATGAGACAATTTCAGTGTTGATACTGCTTCATGTTTTAAAAATGAAAAATGTCAAAAATGCGCCTTTTGACTCAAGCATCAGTAATATATACAACAAAAATGCAAGTTGCCACTTATGATGTTGCATAAGAATCTACCTGTCATTCCCATCATGGTATTTGCCACCACCAGTTTCGGTTGTGTAGTCCAAGATTACCTGATTTCTTTAAATGCAATACAGAAAAATCTGCTTTCTAATAAAAGTCCTTACTTCACCATATTCTGTTCTCCTCTTCCTTTTGTCTCTGTTATTATATGTATATATATATATATATATATATATATATATATAAAGTTATGTCTTACCTGTGCTACCTCAGGGGTTTATCTAGTGCTGACCCCCAAATACGGTACACAAAAGGTTCCCTGATGAAGCTAGTTTAAGAAAGTTTTGAAGGTGTGACATTTTGTCGAAATGCATAACTGTCCAAAATGTAAGTAAGTATGTGCCAAAAGAAGTACTGGAAAAAGTAATATTATAGTGTGTGTGCTATTTTATGGGGAAATATTTAAATTTTGCTGAGGCATCTAGTGGAAGACAATCGGTGCACTTTTTTTTCCCCTCTGTGGAAATTGCAGATTTAATAGACTCAAATTTGTGATGTCATTATTTTCACAATTTCTCACTGGTGTTATGTGAACCTCTGGGAAATAAATTTGAAAATTTAAACTTGCTTTTAAATCAATCCAAATGAATTTAGTATGAGGAGTTTAAGAGAAATGTAATAACCAAAAACACATAAAAAGTAGGTTGTGCATCTTCATTGTGATTATTATATGATACTGAAATAAAATATAAAATAAAATAAACAAGTCTGATTAAAAATTCAGATTCACATGTAATGTTTTTTCTTAATTTTATATAATATTAATAGTCATTAGTGATAAAATATTCTGTAAATCCTATGTAATCTGTTCATTTGTAATAGAAGTTTATTCCCATGATGCTCTGGTGTCGACTTGTCGTCCTACGTTGTGACGTAATTTGCTTCACCAAAATCGCGCCGCAGCGTGTATTCGTCTCTGCGCACAGTTTAATGTAGCTCACCATACATTTGTTTCCAATAGAAAGAAGGGAGAAATAAAACCGAGTTCAACATATCGACCGGAGAAGTAACAGCGTCTGTCCTTCAAAATGAGCGACGACGCGGACTCTCCTCCCGAGAGGGAGATGAAGGTAAGCTCACTTATCCACAAGTTATGTTGACAGCTTAGCATGTTCGAGCTAATGTTTGCTAACGCACTGTCAGTTCATTTCCAATGGTGGTTAGCTTAGCGTTAGCTAGCTAGCTAGCTAGCTGATTTTGTTTCTATCTAGTCATTCATCTAAACTTAACCTAGCAAGAGAGCTACAGTTATACAGTGGAAGGTTAAAGGCGAAACGATGTCAGCAACAGTTAATAGTCTTTCAGGAAAAGAGCTTTGCATTTGTTCTCATCCTTCTAATTTGCATGCTACCATGCTAGTGTTAGCATGTTGGTTGTGCTCTTTTACACTTGACATGCGAACTTGATGATCAGTGAATTAATATATCCGTGTTTTAAGAAAAGGCATCCATAAACTTGGCTGATCAGTTATCAAAATATTATAACATAGTAATAGCAGCTAATGTGACGTTTATTTACCTAAACTATTGTTGATGATTTTAACTTTCGATTGAGGCTTTATGGCACCAACTGTGTTGACAATGAAGTTAACATGAAAGTAACCACATCGTTATAAAATGGGCAAAGTCTCTGTTTGTTTTTTGTTTTTGTTTTTTTGTCCAGTTGAAGTTGCTGTAATTGAACTGGGTCCGTTTGTTTGTTTGTTTGTTTGTTTACCACCTAGAACTAAGTTCTGTGAAGTAATACAATTTTATGAAGTGTTAATAGTCTGTGCTTGTTTTTATGGTTTTAGGATTTTCAATTTCGTCAGATGAAGAAAGTCAGAGTTTTTGGCCCCACTGTTGGTTTGCCTAAAGAAAGATCCAGTCTACTCGCCATCTCAAACAAATATGGTTTAACTTTTGTTGGGTTTGAGAAAACATTCAAAGTTTACCTAACCAAAGATATAGTGGCTGCTGATAAAGTTGATGGCAACTCCAATGAAATCGGTATGTATATTATTTCTCAAATATATCCCTGTTAAGTTTTGGCAATGTATTGTCAAGTCATAAATTTTTCACTAAATTTCCTCTCAGCTTTCTTTTTACTTATTATTCATTCCGGTTTTCCTTTTTTGTTTCCAGTCAGTGGGATTGCTGCACTGGCAGAAGTGACTGTGGAACTGACTCTGCACCACTTGGCTCTCAGTTGCGATGAACTTACTCTGTCAGTATGTGGCATATCTGACGGGATGGGTTTGTTCCTGACTTTCTATGACGTCCGCACCTTCATGAATAAGGTGACTACTAATCTGTTTGGCAGACATATGTCCAGGGTGCTTGCACTGGTTTTGAAAGGCTTAAAACAGTATAGAATCTTGAAAAGACCTTGAAAAGTCTGGAGTTTTTTTTTTTGAAAGTTTCTCATTGTTGAATTTTAGAGTATGCTCAAAGAGACATAATCTTGTAAAATAATAAATGTATTAGGAAAAGCATATAAAAATGTTTTAAATTTGCTATCTAGTCACATGTATTGATATTAAATCGTCCTTGCTGATATCAAAGCTTGCATAAAATTTGGCTCCATGGTTTCCCACACAAGGATCAATGAAACCCGCTCACAGCGTCTTCTGGCTTGTCTGCTGTTCGTGTTTTTGAGTGGACACAGTCACACATGTAGCCAGCCCAGTTCTGTCAGCAGATATGGGTCATTGTGTGTTCTCAAACTTATGGCTCCAACACCTGAAGTTTAAAAACTGGATTGCACCTTGACCCTAAGTACAACAGAAAAGCATATTTCAAATTTTGTGCTAAAAACATTGACATTGCCAGCATGAGAGAGGCAGCACTAGTGACCCATCTCCAAAGCAAGAACCACTCAAGTCTGACTGCTGGTGCACTGAGATCAACACCAGAATGAATTATGAATTCATTAATTCATACTTTTACTAAAATTAACTTTTCTACTGAACATAACAGGTAGAATCTCAACCAAAAGAATAGGCAGGCAAGAATAAAAGTATGTAAAAACAAGGTCTTGGGCAAAAGAAAGAGTCTGGAATTTCTATTTGGAAAAAGAGCAAGCACCTTGTATGTTATGTGATGAGGTTTTAATTCATCAACATTCATCAGAGGTTTTTGTCTTTATCTATTGCTGTATGAAATAACACAATGGTGACCGAGTTGTTGCGCCCTGTTGAAAGTGTTACAATATGAATATATTAGCAGTATTATGAACAGTATCCCACTGCTGCAGCTTCATATTAAAAGCATTTATCTGGCAAAACAAGAGATAAGTTTAATATTTACCTCTATCATTCAGCAGAAAAGCTTTTACAAACCAAGACATTTTTGACAACAGAAAAATATTGCAGGGAATAGTCAAACAGTCAGTAGCAGCCACAGTGAGCTGTTAGATGAAGAGCTGCAGGCGACAGACCGCACACCTCCAACTTCTCAGTGAGGAAACCAACTCCTTTCACTGTGTCCTGCTCTTCACAGACACATGCCATCTGCGGCATAAAATCAGGCCACAGTTTGTTCGCAGAATGATGGAAAAAGGACAATTACTGCCTGACTGCTTTCTTAAAATGAAAATGGTTTGTTTCACTGCCTCCAGACTTCTGCATGTATTTACAGATTTGTTGTTTTCACCAGTAACAACAGGTGTCACTGAATCAATTGGGACCAAAATATTTGAGATAGATTTTTTTTCATAGGATAGATTTGACAGTTTTTCTCAGCTGTGTTAGCGATTATGTCTCTAGGTGTCTTGGTTTTTGGAGGTCTCCTGTTAGTAATTGTCCAAAGGAGGTGATTAACTAGAGAGAAATTAATGATCTGCTCTCAAAACGTGTTCAGTTTGCACAAAAGGGCTCTACAAAGTAGACTAATGTAGAAGTGAAAGAGCCAGACAGAAAAATTTGAGTAAAAAATTATTAGCAATCTCATCTGTAATATTAAATTGATTCATCTATACAAAAAAAAGATATGTTTGGCAGCATCATGCTGTTGCTTTTACTAGCTAATAATTTGTAATTAAGCTATTTTGACCTTTAGACATATGTTTGTAAAGCTCTGCTGCAAATGAGCATTCTCTGGAAGTGAAACTTGTCTGTAGCAGGTTGTAAGTAGCACTGTATTTCAAATGTCTTTTTTCTTCACTTCTCTTACCCATATTTATCTCTATCCTTCTGATGTCGTAGTATCTGCCAGATGGAGTCTCTTTAAGCATTTGACATGTTTTTTTCTTTTTGTTTTTTCAGGCAAGACCACAGAAGTTACCCTTTGCATCACTTCAGGCAGCAGCCTCTGGCAGTGTAGTACAAGACCTGAAGTGGAATCCCGCTCAGGCATCCACTCTGGCTGTGTGTCTGTCTGATGGCAGTATGAAGGTTTTGGATGTTACTGACACTGTCAGATTACAGGCTGAGCTACCCGCTTCAAGTGGCATCACATGCAGTGAGTTGAGACTGAATATCATATTTACATTTACTTTGCTTTCCATATTTCCACTGCGGCTCAAATGTAGTTACCATACTTTGTTTCATACAGTTTGTTGGAGTCCAAAAGGAAAACAAGTCGCTGCAGGAAAAATGAACGCTACAGTCAGTCAATATACACCAGTGAGTGAATCTAATTCACTTTAATAAGAAATACAAACACTTAGTGCTCACAGAGAACTGTAGCATCCAATAACTGACAAGATGAATAACTGTTTTCTCTCCTCTGTTTTAAAAGTCACTAGAAGAGAAGAAAATTATCCAGTGTCCACCGTTCTACCCTTCCTCTTCTGACGAACCTGTCAAAGGTAAGATCACCACCCGTACATGTATAACATTAAATGATAAAAGTGAAATATGTCCGTGAATATTGATGCCATACCGTCAGCAGTGTATCACAAATTCTAATTTACTACTTTACTTACATTACTGTACTTACTGTACTGTGACTAATGACTATGTTTTTTTTCCCCCATTTGTGTCTCTTGCAGCTCTGGATGTTCTGTGGCTGAAAACCTATGTGTTTGCAGTGGTATATGCTGCTGCGGATGGATCCCTCGAGACCCCTCCAGAGCTGGTGTTGATATCCCTCCCTGTAAGTGTACTTTACATCCACATAATCTCATTTGAATTGTTGTCAGGTTGGGTTCCTTTTGTCTTCAGTTCTGTTTGACTCGGTGACTCAGTTGATCATTTTTATCATATATTTCCTTTCCGCATAAATGTTAACTGAAGGTCAAATTATCTGTTTGTATTGTGGTGTTATCACATTTCTCTGCAGTGGCGCCTCTTACTGTGGTTGACATGCTCATGCTTGTTATTATGTTATTTGAGTGGGATGCTTCGTGTAAGTGACTGCCAACCCATATGAGGCTTTTGCTTTTAGTTTCAGGGAGCTGCTTACTGTAAGTAACAGTTTATCACACAAGCGATTATCTATATTAGCTGCGTCATTTCTATTTTATGTTGGTAGGCAGTATGTTAATGCATGTGTGTGTAGGAGCATTCATTTTCTGATAATGATAAAACAAGAAATTATCAGGCTGCTAATATATGCATCTGCCTCAGAGAGAAGTGTCATCATTTGTTCCATCTTTTAAATGTGCATTAACTAAATGAATGTGATAAAGCTTTGGTTTTCATTTTCCAATTATATTCTATTTTTACAGAAAAAGGATGAGAAGGTGGAAATAAAGTATCTGAACTTTAGTGACCCTGTGTACGGCAGCTGCACTGAGAGACTGCACCATTACTTCCTGAGCCATATAGAGGACTGGTAAGAATGTTGTACGGGCTATACGGGTTAAATCAAATCAAATCAACGGGTTGACTCAAATCAAATTTTATCATTGTTAGTATTTATTTATTTATTTTTAAAGTAATGTTAGATTGTGTGATGTTTTATTTTGTGTTTCTCTTTATTTCATCCAGGGATCTTGTCTTTGCGGCATCAGCAGCTTCCATTGAAGTCAGCGTCATAGCCAGACAAGATGACAAGGTACCTAATTAAGTGAAAAGCTGAAGATATCGTGGGAATCTTGTGTTTAAATGAGTCAGTTTTCATAGAGAAAGAAATGACAGGATGATGAACAAGATGAACACAACAGTTCCTCTCACTGTCTCATTGCTTTAACACTTTAAATCATTCAGGCCAGTAGAGCTGTCCTCTATACACTCGAACTGTAAGCCATCTTCTAAACTGAGGCATGTGTGCTGAAGACTGATGCTCATAAATAATTGTTTCTTTAGATCTGGGAGCTCTGGATCCTGGAGGATGCAAGTAGAGCTGAGCTTCCTGTGACCGAGACAAGTGACGACACTTTGCCTCTTGGCTTAGCCATTGACTACACAAATCAGCAGGAGATCCACATCAGTAAGTGGATTTGGTTTTTTGTGCCCTTCCTTTTCACCTGTTTTGACCAAAGGCCTGGACTTAATTCAGGTTTAACTCTGGAGTTTTCAGTCTAACAAAGTTTGTTCATTTCATACTGGGGTAAATCACTATAGTAACTCATGGTGAACCTCTAACCTGCTCTGATGCAATATCAGGAGGTAAACCTCAGAGGATCAGACCTCAGACAGAGAGTTTATCACACTAAATAATATATTATTTCTTTGAAGAATCGTCCACAAACTGTTAAATATTTCCTGTTTTTATAATGAACGTTTTAGTCAAACTGGCCACATCAGACAGGATCTGCTTCTCTCTACTTTTTGTCCCTTGGCAGCAGAAACAGTCTGACAGTATTTTCTTTCTATATCTGCATCAAATACTTTGTTCATTATCTAATTCCTGTACATATTTACAGTTTGTTCTTGGCCTTTCTTTAATAATTGCGTATTATTTCTACTGTTTCTTTTCCAATGTATTTTACATAATCATATTGTTTTCATTTCATCTTCTTGAATATCACGTGTAGATGTCACTAACTGAGTTTACCTGCTGGCAGTTGATTAGTTTCCTCCCATATCATATTCAGAGTTATGGTTCAGATGATGCCGCTTAATTTGACAACTCCACCTCTTTCACATTAACACGTTTGTAAGCAATAGAAAACACCGAGTTGATAACCTGCTTTATAATCCCACATCCTAGAATTTTATATTTTAGCAATGCAACCACACTTACCCTAGTGTTTAATGTCAAGCTATATTTTCTTATTAAGGGTTTTTTGGGAGCATCTGGAGGGTTTTAACATGGTTCTGCACATTTATGAAAAGGTCAAATACCTTTTATATTATGTTATTTTTGTCAGTCTTGTTGTGGGAGAACTCCCCCCGCTGCACGGCTTTAATGCAGTTGTGCTATATATATTTACTTGGGTGGAACAGTGGTTTAATCCATGAACACAGCTGCATGATGGCAGTGTTGGATTTACTGCACAAATCCTGACACTTTGTAAGTCAAAACCCAGGCTCTATCATCTGATTATTTATAATTCTAGGAAAATGTACTACATCCTGAATCACTATAGTGATGTAAAATCAAATATACTGTAGCAACAGTATGTTATTTACTGAAAACTTGAGATTTTAGACATATTTCCCACCCGTTTACAGCCATAATCCAACTGAAATCACAGCCTTTTCCACTCCCAAGGTTTTGAACATACTAAATTATATCCCTCCTCCTTGCAATTGCTATGTGTTTTTGGAAATCAGTTTTATTTTCACAGTGTTCAGAATCATAAATAATAATAAAAAAAATTGCTGTACGTCCATGGTGAGGATAACTGAATGCAGAGGGAGAGAAAATAGTTAGAGGACAGTAAGGTGATGTGCACATATGATCAGTTTAAGAAGGTTTGCACACGATCTGCCTGCTAGAGCACTGCTCGCCTTGATAATCTTCTTTTAATGAACATGCATAGGTGGGTGTTTCATAGTCAGACTGGTAAGACATATGTTTTACTGGTTCTTTAATTGATAAAACAAAAACAAAACAAAACAAAATACTGTTGTATTTTCTGTGTTCAGATTTCAATTTTCATATTTTAGTAAATGAATGATTTTGGTGGGTAAAGTTTTTTCTTGTAAGCTTATTAAACATCTTCTCTGATGGAAGAGGAATCAGTGGGTTTCTATCATATTTAAGTTAACTTTCAGTTTCAGGTTTCTTTGTGCATACGCCATCCACTGCAGTGTTCTATTGCAGCATGTGTAAAGAATAGTGATAAGCTACTGTCTCAGTACACTGTTTTATCTTAACTGGCCCAGTCTGTCAGACATTCACGTAGAGCTGCTGCTGCTGCTGTCTAGTCACATCTCTCCCCTCTCATTCTAAGAACTCCCTCCCCGTCGAGGAAAAAAAAAAACCTGCAATTTGAGCAACATTTTGACATGATTGTAGTCTGATCAAAACCTTTATCCGAAGTGAGACATTAGATAGGGAAAGAGAAGGGAGAGTAACAAGAGCGATATCTGTGGAGAAAAAAATGCTCTCATTAAAATGGCTCAGACAAGCTAGAGGACCACAACAAACAACAAAGCCCAGACAATCCTGTTGCAGAATGCTGATGAGGTTTACCGTGTGCCTCTCCCTTCTGTTCACTCTCTCTTTTACCCTCTATCTCTTTCGCTCTCACTATCTCTCAAACTATACTTTCAAAACTGAGATGAAACTCAACATCAGATGTTGTTTGTGTACTCATTTTGTGGAGAAGTTGGGATCATTTAATTTCTTGAAAGATAATATTTGCCATTTCCTGTGTTTGCTGGAATATATGTGTTGTGTATAGGTGTATTGAATATATAATTATATTTTTACGTGTGGGTGTATAAATATATATCTGTTTTAGATATAGGAATTCATGCAGACAATAAAATACTAATATGCTGCCATAATGAAATGAATATGCAGCAGATGTGAAATGTAGGATAATAGTTAGGGAGGTGAGTCACTGGTAATTGATCAAGCAGTGAGAGGCACTGAGAAAGAACAGGCGCCACTGTTATCCCCCGATGACAGGGAAAGTTGTACTTAAAGAAAACTTTAAGAGGCGGGACACAGCTGTAGAGAACAAACAGGACACGGTGCTCAGTATAGATTTCTGATGTATATGAAATAACATCAACTCTGGTGCATCTTTCATTTAAATACTTATGTTTCATCATTTAAATGTTGGTTCAGGCTGGATTATTTCCATTTTTGTCTGCAGCCTGCAGCAGACTGTGTGATTTTGCAAAGTGCAGGAAAGTGGGTGTGAAGAGCAGGATAGAGTTTGGGGTTTGGCAAGAAAAGGAATGTGGTGGACTGTGTTTTACCAAATGAGACATCTCAGGACAGTTGTCTTTGTACATGACTACAGTACGTCTTTTCAGCCGAACTCTTGGCTTCTTATTTTAACCACTAGAAGCTGGAATAAGTCACGGACAATGAGATGAATGCAACACTAACTTACAGTCTTTGTAATCAAATGGCGTCAACGCTTAAATGTCTGAAATGACAAACTGCATTTTATCACTATGAACAGAGAAAGCATAGCAAGCAGACAACACCTGCTGGTAATTGTTTCCCTTGTGCAGCGGTGTGAGGTGGAGGCATAGAGCTGTGCAGAACGCTGAATAATTTCTCACAAATTAATGTCTATTGCTAACCACTGTGCACACAGACATGTCTCTAAATTAATAAACTTCTGCAAAGTTTCTTTGCAGAGAGCTGTAGAAATTGTCCCTGATTCTGTGATATGTGGAAGGTTACAAAATGTGTCAAGGAGGAAGGAAAAGGGAGAGTTATGTTCGAGAAGGAAGATGGAATGTTTATGAAGTTTTTTTTCCATACATCATGTAGACAATGTCCTTCTGGAGATTTTGTCTGACTTTTTATGTCCCATCTCTCCTCCCACTCTAAGCTGATGAGAAGACCTTGCCCCCAGCGCCCACTATGCTAATGCTTTCCACCGAGGGATTGCTTTGCCCATTCGCTCTACTCAACCTCAATCCTGGTGTGAAGCAACTTGTCTCACCTCCTGCTCCTCTCTCCTCGGCGGGGGAGAGACTACCTAAGCCAGGTAAGAAGAAAGATGACAAATTGGGCAGATGTTTCTGTCTAAAATGTTGCTGAGAGGGTTTCACAGTTATTCATAATCACGTGTTGCAATGAATATATTTCCTCAAGTGATAATTAACTAATACAGAATTTGCCAGATTTTCGGGTTCCTGGTGTGTTGCTGTTGACAAACTGGATGCCGTTTTAAATGTTGTACATATGTTTCTGAAGCGACAGTTTTAGGTGTAGAGTTTATCACCCTCCTCTGACTTGCTGTTGCATTTGAGTTGGACCAGACAAGTGGCACATTTCACAGCTCACTTGAACAGCCAGACTTCAGGCACATCCAGATACATCGCTGTGTCTACATCAAATTGGGGCTACAAGTTTTTCTGAGTTGTGTTTAGGTGAGGTGGTGATGAGAGCAGCATAAAGTTACAAAGAGCTGTGTTAATTATAGAGTTAAGACATTTTTAAAAAGAAAATTCTATTTATAAACACAGGCATTGATTTTTATATTTCTTATCTAAAATGTTTTTAATCATATTTTCTGTTCAGTGATTTTCCACTTTATATTCACTAACTTTTTTTGAATGAAACCAGTTTATTTTTGGTCATGCTGTCAACGTTGACCGGACTGTGAATTGTTACTTTTCTTTCGTGAGCTAAACTCATTCACAAACATTTGTGTGAACTCCTTTTAAGTCCAACAGAAATGCAGCAGAAATATTGTGAGTGTCTAACCAGCCATGACAAATGTAGGCTTATTCTTTTCTCAAACTAATTCAGTTGCCTTTAGAATTAGACAAACATGCCCAATGTGTGACGAGATCAAACAAAACCTTTCTAGGAAAATCTTGCCACTCGGCAGCCATATTGGTTACGCCCTTGGGCGGTTTATTTCAGGCAAACAAGACCTGGCTCCTCTCCAAATAACATGGAAAGTGAGTCACAACTTCATTTCTAGGACATGAAAACTACAGGTAGTCACTGATAGATACATAAAATAAATGGTGACAATTTGATGACATGAGGTAAAGTATTTTTCCTAATGATTAAACGTTGCTACGCATGTACATGCTGAGGCTTGTTGTGTCAGTGCAACAACACAATTGGCTGGATACATTTCCTATTTTGGCATAAAGTGCCGTGCAATCTCTATCTTTGGCATTACGGGCTATTCTATTCAGAATTCTTTTAGTAGGCTGTCTCCTCCCTTTTAATGTCTCTGGATCAAATAACACCTAATTTATTTTCTGTTAACAGGTGCGATGCCAACTCAGCCGCCCAAAATTGCTGCCTCTGTTCCATCTGCCCCAGCAGGGTTTGCAAACCTCGGTCTTACATCAGCCGCTGCTTTAACTCCTCCAGCTCCTGCTGCTTCGTCCTCGGCTGCACCGTTCAGCGTTGTTCCCCCAGCTCCAGTGTCGTCGTCATCATCCAGCTTCACGTTCTCAGTCCCAACTACCTGTGCCACCTCAGCCCCTCCGCCTATGACCCTGGTGGGATCCACACCTTTTGGCTCAGTATCTTCAGGCTTCTCCTTTGCCTCCAAACCTCCCTCTGACACACCCTCAGCACTTTCAGCGTTTTCTTTCACCCCTTCCATCAAACCATCAGCGGTGGCAACCCCAGCTCCAGCTGCAACTCCCCAAAGCCTCGCCACTGCCTCCCCACCTACGGTGAAACTGAATCTCAATGAGAGGTACTGGACTGTAATATATTAAGATATTCAGACTAACACGTCACAGTTTTTATACATTCATACAAATATACACAAATCTGTTTGCTCTATCTGAAGGTTTTCAGCAGTGGAGCCCCCAGCTCCAGCCCCACAGTCTTTCTCCTTCAATTCTCCTCTCAAAACAGCTGTGTCCAATTCCAGTGGTTTGACTGCGCCTTCACTCGCAGCCTCTAAGCCACCAGCTGTGTTAAGTAAGAAAGTCTCACTTCACTTCCTTAACTGATATACAAGTCCATCATTCTTGTTATATTTCTCCTAATGAACAAATTATTTCATTTTTAAGTGTTTGGAGATTCTAATTTGTGTTTTGTGTTTTGCTTCAGCCCCAGTGCGTCCAGTTCAAACCAGCACGCCGCCCACTGTAGTGCAGAAACCTACTCCTGCTGCCCAGGGCCGTGTACAGACTCCACAGGTCCTGTCTGTTTATTATGAAGGAATTCTTTTTTTCACATTAAGCAGATCTCCTTTAATTGTTTTGTTGATACATTTCTGAAAAATACACAAAAAGACATATAGGGCACAGTGAAGACAGGGAGCCAACATCTGATTTATCAGAAACTTTTTTTATTGTCTTTTATGATTAAATCCCTTTTCATGCAGATTTCTAGGTTTATATTTTAATTAGATGAATATAAAACACTGCACTTACTGTGTATTTAGAATAGCTTTGCAGTGGATCTTGAATGAACTTCAGTCAGTGTTTAGACAGATTTTAAAAGGAGTCTATTGTGAGACTGACAGCAATTAAATGGAGGTTTTTTATTTTCTTTATCACATATTGATGCAGGCAGCTGTAAATGTGAAGGCCATGGAGAAGCAACTGCAGCAAAAGAAAGACTCGGATCATATTATGGCTGGAATATTAGAGGAGGTGAGACACGTCAACCGGTGAACACAGATTTATTTTGTAAAAACAGTGAGAGCCTTGTGACCCACATCATATTAGGAGCTTGATTTGGCTTAGATAGATGATGTTAATGTTTATGAATATACACTTAAGGTTTTTATTTAGTATTATAAGTATTACAAGTCAAGGTATTTTCTTGCTCTGGTGTTGTACCTTAATTCAGTTTATCACCATTTTGAAGTAGCTGCTGTAGTACATTGTTATGAACTTTGTATAAAAAGAAAATAAATGAAAAGCTGATGCAGCTTTGTCCTGGTTAATAGTTTAAGTCTTATAACTAAGCATGTTTCTGACTTGTCGTCAGATTGCTCACTTCCAGAAGGAGCTGGATGACCTCAAGGCAAGAAGCACAAGAGCTGATTTCAAGGTCGGCACCAATGAGGAGATGAGGGATTTGAGGAAGGAGTCAGAGGACCTTCATATTTTCACCCTGGAGATCAAGGAAACTACCGAGGTAAAACCCATGGCTGACAAACTGAAACGTGTTCAGATATTGTTATGTTTTCCAGCCCATATGCATTCAGCAGTGGTTTAAGAAATGAGATATTAAAATTTTAAGTCTGGGCCTGTCGTGTCTGCATCTCATTAATGACCAAATGACTCCAAAGTGGTTGCATTCATTTGTACAATGTTTGTACATGTCCGTGCAAGCAAAACAAACATCTGTGCTTCATTATTTCAGTTTATTTATCTGACGTGTAGTTCACATAACGTGAGATTTAATGAAACAAAAATGTTTGTTTTGTTTTCCACCTTGGAGTCATTTGGACATTAATGTGTTGCCAAGGCCTGTGCTCCAAAGTATAATGGTCTAAAACCAACAAAAAGCAGCACAAATTTAGATTTTTGCCTGCAGAAACCAATCAAAATGATTTTATTAATGTCTGATCATAAGGGATGATCTTCACAGAGGTCCAAGCTTTGAATAATCTGGTGCAGTTTTGTCTTTAACACTTATCTTAATAATCAAAATATATTTGAATTTAATTTTCAGATTAGTCTGAAGGACTGGGCCCATTAAGTTTATATGATCAATTTGTGTTTATAGTCAATAAACCAGTGTAGTAATTTTCTGTATTGAGGCATTTCGTTCTTAGACATTTATCACTGCAGCCATCTGGACTTCCAGAGTCCCTTAGATCAACCAGTCATGTCACAAGCTCTTGATAAATGAATACACATGACAAAGTGAACATGGATAACTCTGTTTTTAATTATTCTAAGGTTGTCGCAAGCTATTGCGCTATTGACATACTTAAATATTAGAAACACTGATGAATGTAGCCTGTTCTCTGCTCTTTTCTCCTTTTTAAACTTGGTTGTAAATTGCAGCAGTATATACAGACTTTTCTGACTTGTCAAAAGTAGTAAGCCTTTTTAATATTTTGGGTAAATTTGATTATGGACAATAATCTGACAGCTTTTTAGACTTTTTAATCTATTGTTTGTTTCTCGACTTGTTTGTATTGACACGATTAGACCGAGAGCTTTGTTTATAATCGCACTGTCATACATTTCCAGTTGTTCCATTGATTTAGTTTAAAGGTTGTGGTCTGTTTGTTGAGTTAAGCTTATTGTGGCCAGGTTGTCCTAACCCAACCTCTTTTTTTTTCCCAATTGTTAGTCTCTGCATGGGGACATTGGGACTCTGAAGACCACCTTGTTAGAAGGCTTTGCTGGTGCAGAAGAAGCTGTAGCCCAGAGTGAGCTGAGCAGAGACAGAAATTACAGACAGCTGTTGTACAAAAAACCTCTGGACCCACGCAGCGAAGAACAGCTCAAGGTGAGACAGATGACTCAAATAATGTTTGCATGAGTGGATACCTAAAAAACATTATAAAGCCTTTAAATGTGTCACTTCAAACTCACAGCAGTTTTTTGTCTGTTTTTATTTTATTTTTTAAATTTTATTCAGGAGATCCGTAGGCTGTACCAGTATGTTATGTTTGCTGTGGAAGATGTCAACGATGTGTTGGATGTGGAGTGGGAGAAACATCTGGAAAAGAAGAAGAAGCAGAAGTAAGGACATTAGAGCTACTGTCACTGCCACTGCAAATATAATAGTTATTTTTTATCATTTATCATGAAATAATTCTCCTCTTCACAGACACATGGTTGTGCCAGGACGCGAGGGTCTGTTCACCACACTGGCCAACAACCTTTACATCATCAACCAGCAAAAGAACAGATTGGACCAGTTGGTTAAGGAGCTCACTTCACTGCGGCTCTACAACAAAGCAACCACGACAAATATAAACCACAATAGTGCAACAGCAACGCCTGCTGGGTATGGGATGACGACTCAAACTCTGATTTGAGATTGGGGTTGAATCTTGGGAATCAGAAGCTCAAATAGTTTTGAAATAATTTAAAGCGTAAATTCAACTTAGCAAATGTTTTAATAACTCTAGGGCTGCATGACAAAACACAAAAACACTAACACGCCATAATAATATATAATAATAATAATAATGATATGCAATATTTTTTACATCACACTTACCTGAAATTTCAAGTGAAGTTTCATTAAAAAGTAAAAGATTAAGTGAGTGAAATACAGTTTTGAGAAAACATTTTTAAGTAACAAAGGATGATTTCTTTTTCTCCAGAAAAATCACCAAATCCTGGTGATTTTTTTGTTTTCAATCCAAGAGCATGTGAGCAGATTGGAGCAGAGAGAATTTCCCCTCCTCGTTCACAGAGTGATCTGTTCTCTCCCCTGCTCCACTCACGGCCGCTCCAGGCTGCTCCGCTCAATATCTCTCCCCGTTTAACACAGATTTTCACTCCAGTCGCTAACAGCTCAATCAAAAAAAGCTGTCGGATTACTTTTCCTTCCCAGGCTACTCTACTTGAACAACACTGAACGGCATAATAGCTAACAAGATAATCATCATGGTTCATTGCACTAATTCCTTACAGAGTGGTAGTCTTCACAGCAAAGCAGTATATTCTATTACATGTATCAGTTCAGTGCAAATAGCTCTTGGGAATCGACTTGTTTGCAACTTAAAACACCTTGTTTCTGTATTTTATGACAGATTGGAAAGGGAGCTTGAGAGTTTAAGGGATGCTCTCCTGAAAGCCCGACTGGACACTACACCTCCCAAGACTAAATCTAAATCTCCAGGTATCACACTGTCCATGTTTTAAAGACTAGCACTTTTTAAGAAATGTAATGTAAATTTAAAAGTACTAATTATTGACGTTTTACTTCCATTAGTCAAGATCTCACCAGCAAAACAGTCCCAGCTCCGTAACTTCCTGTCAAAGGGACAGATGCCTCCTGTTTACTCAACAGCACCAGGTACTTGTCTTTTTTACTCATTAATTTAACTCATTTAACAATTTTAATGTTAATATCCAATGATGGAAATCTTAATTGATCTTTATATTGATGGTACAGAAGGATAATATGACTGCTTATTTAGACATTATTCATCTATTCTCTTCCAGCCAACCTGTCACGCTCAGCCTTTCTGTCACCTAAATACTACGAGGACTTGGATGATGTGAGCTCTACCTCCTCCTTGTCCCAGTCTTTGGACCCCCACCCAGCTCACTTAGAGCTAGAGGAGGAGGAGTTACAGCCAGAACCACTTCCCTTGCCTGTTATACCCCCAGCAT
Source organism: Polydactylus sextarius (assembly GCA_016801845.1). Lineage (NCBI taxonomy): Eukaryota > Metazoa > Chordata > Actinopteri > Polynemidae > Polydactylus > Polydactylus sextarius. The sequence goes on from CM028922.1 coordinate 3,557,365, forward strand.
TGACCACCGCCCGCCACCAGACAGTCGTGAGGACCCCCTCTATTCAGCCAGGCTTTGGAGCCATCCAGTCTACCCCTTTAACCAAAATTCACTCTGTACAGGGTATTGGTTTTGGACTCAGCCCTATTGCCAGCCCTGGTAAGTAATTTATACCATCTGTTGCTGTTGCAACTATTCAACATGATCACGAATGCCACATTTTATAAATATTGCTCTTTCTGTTGATATTTTAGTTCCAAGCAATAAGATCAACCTCAGTGGGGCTGATAGCACTGCCCTTGCCACAAAGACAGTAAAACACGGAGCGCCACCAATTGAGAAAACCGTACCTGTGACCATCTCTGCCCAGCAGGCTGCTGCCACCGCTGCACTGCGAAGGCAGATGGCCAATCAGAAGCCAGGTAAGAAACTCACCTGCCTTTGATAGAAATGAAAACAGTGGTTGATTTATGATTTTTAAATGATAACTAACTTTTGATAACACTACTAGAAGCTGTTTGTTTAATATTGTCTTGCCATACCCTCTTTAATTCACCAGGGGGAGACACAGACTTACAGAACAAATCATGTGCTGCTGACAGCTTCACGTCTTAGTTCAGTTCCTCATCACATCTAAGAATCACCTAGTTAATTGAAACCCTCAGTCATTTAGTTGCATCTAACCAGTCCTCTTTTTTCAGTGTAATACTTATATACATGTATTTGTGTGTCTTCTAGCTGTCGTCAGTACGTCTTTGACAGAATCCACCCTGAAGAACGTGCCTCAGGTGGTCAATGTCCAGGAGCTCAAGGACAAAGGGCCTCCTATGCCAGTCTCCAATATCATCAGGTAAATCTAAGAAACGATGCAGATGTTTAAAAACATGTGGTGTCATGTTCATAGGTTTCATTTGATTTTCTTTAATGTACCAGTTTACCGAAACATAATTATAGTGACTAATGATCCACAGTATCCACAACATTGGTTAACAAATAACATAACAATCTGTTTTTAAAATTCCACCCCGATAATGTTCGCAATGGCTGCATTTCATGGTCTGGATGCACCTCCTAGTGGCAATGATTTCACTAAACCTACTGCATTTTATGCACAGACACTTTATCAGCTTCTGTAAAGCTGCAAAGACTCATTTTGACAAACTCTTAGGTAAACACCACTGTTTGGTTTTGGGTTGTTGATTAAATGTAAACAATTTCACAATATTTGTTGTCTGTAGGCATTCAGTGATGACACATTTTAGATATTTGCCTCCAAGTCATTGTCAGCAGATGAAAGATGATTCTTCTTAAACGTGCAGGTGTATTTCAGAGTGAACATGTACACATCAATAAGCTGAGTTTGTACCTATGAGGATATGTTTAACTGGTAGTATTACTTAGTTTACTCTGTTTTTTGCAATTTCCCATTTTATGCATTTTGGTATCACAATGATAAAGAACCATATAATCGGTCTGTCTTCATATTATCTATTTCTGTGGTTATATTAAGGATGTTGTATAATATTAAAGGCTTTAAATCATGCCTGTATCCACTTGGATCTATTTCCAATACAGTGAGTAGACACTCTGTCAGTACTAGTCCTCAAGGGATCCAGTATTTACTTTGACTGTGTCTCCTTAGCATAGATTTATTAGGGCAAAGACTCCAGCAGTTCTTACTCGATGCACATGATGAGTAGATGCCAGAAGTCTTCGAATATGTCATACATCTTCATCCCAGCTCCATATTCTTACTTTCTTTATCATTATTTGAATTTAGTCTATTGCTTTTTTTCTTGTTGTAGCTTGTTTTCAATTTTCAGTTCAAATCATTTCAGTAGAATGACGCCAAAACAAAACAATGAGTTTACACTCTATGTCCCTTGCACAATCGTCAGTTTTTTATACCGTTATCCTCCCCACTTCCCTTTCTTCATATTTTTCATTTGACACTATTCACTACATGATTCATACATTCATATTTTGGCCCCTTGCTGTCTCATGTACCTTACTATTTCTGCCTCACTGGGCTGTGCTCCAGTTTTGTGTTTGATATTTCATCAGGCCATCCCTCTTCAGGGCTTTAAGCCTGCTCACAATAACAAATAAGCAGAGTAAGGCACCGTGAGAGTAAGGTGATTATGAAAGTGTGTTTTCCTCATTCCTGCGCTGAACTCTTCCTCTCTCAAACACTAACAGTTCAAACAATATTTAGAGCTAATACTTATATGTTGCTTGCGTATATTTCATTTTTTGGTTCATTTGTACATAAAAACAAAATTTGGTGGAGCCCAAGGTTTTTGTTTTCCATGTATGGGATTGGACACATTTTATTAAACATGAGCCTCATCTTATTGTAAAGCTTAGGTGAACATTTTCTCTTCTCTCTCTCAGCTCATCAGTACCAGATTCAACAGCTCAAGTCTTTGCAACAGTTGCTTCTAACCAGGCTAAGCGAGTAAGTATTCACCATCATCGCTCATCTTTTCACAAACTCATGTCTGGCTGTATTATTTACCCTAACTAACTTCAAAACATCTCTTCATTCCTTCAAAACAAATTAATTGGTCAAAAGAAATCTATTGAGTGTTGGTGTAAGGTCATGCCAAGAAGAGGAAAAAAAAACAAAACAAATTCTCTGCATATTTTTATCCAATCTACTAAATCAAGCAACACCAGTGTTAATGTATTCCTCAACCCCTCAACCTTGAACGCACAAAAATTCACAGATTGGTGACAATTTTGCACGTGAATACTGACCATTTACTGCATGAGCGAGAAAAGTCCCAGTTCCCTCCCATGTCAGTGTTACAAATTGCAACTGGGTGACAGGGGAACTCCTTGCACAAATTCTCAAACTTGTTTGGGCTGAAGTTCAGTTTGATGGGAATGACACAAGAAAAAATGCTCCATGTTTTTAGAATTAAGCTGTAATACTTAATTCGTGTTTAAAACTATCTCTTCAGAATCCAGGTATCCAGAAAGTGTCCGCTGAAAGTACAACCACTCCACAAACAGGCTTCATGTTTGGTAAGCACCAACTGATGTTGTTAATGTGTAAAATATGATGTCTGTTTCCTCTTACTGATTGCTCAGATTTAGTCTGACTTCATAAAACTGTGTCCTTCAGGTCAATCATCTAAAGCTGATGTTTCCGTTGCTCCTGCCAGCTCAGCAGAACAAAGCACCAACAACAAAGGTTTCTCCTTCACTTCAGGGTGAGTGTCAGTAAATGTCAATTAAAGAACTTATTTGAAATATAAAGATTACTTAATATTATTTTATATATGAATATTCATGATTGTGTTTATCATACTGACACAGCACAACAAGATCATCTTTTGTTCATGAATCACAGTTCCTCTTTTAGCCAGAAACTGTACAATTTTCCAATAAAGTGTGATTTAGAGCAACTAGATAACCAAATTCTATCAGATAAAACTGCTCTGAAATGTTCACTTGACTAGTCATTGTAGCCACTGGAGCAATTTCATTGTTGATATATTACAAAACAGTGGAGCTCAGGTGTAATTAACTGATTTCTCCCTTTTCAACCCTGCCTTCTAATTTAACTACATGGGTGAGCAAGGTGATTAGTTCTGTGCAGCCCTGTGTTGATGTGATTCTCCACAAATTTTGTCAAATCCTTCTCAAAACAAAACACTGAAATATGCCCCATCACAGAAGCCATATATACTCTCGCTGTTGTTTCATTGTGATGTAATTGGTTTCTTTTGCAGGTCCGCTGGGTTCTCCTTTGGTTCAGTTACACAAGGAGCTGCAAAGGATGTGAATAAATTTTCTTTTGGAAATGGCAAGTTGACGTTTGGCCAAGCTGGAGAGGAGGCATTTTCCCTCACCCCAAAGTCTGCCTCCCCTGCTTTAGGTACTGTGTCTCCTGCCCCTGGAGAAGCAGCCAAACCCCCCTCTACCACATCTGCCCTCAGGACGGAGCCACAACCCCCTAAGACAATCGGAGGAGAGACTCTTGGCAGTTTCATTGGGCTTCGTGTCGGCCAAGGAGAAGAAGCTAAAGATGCCTCCACCAAGGCTACACCCACGTCTTTTACTTTTGGGGATGCTGGACTAGGTATGAGCAAGGGAACAGCACAGTTTGCCTTTGGCTCAGTGCTCAAAAAGGCTCCAGAAGAATCTACGGGAGCAGACTTGACTAAGGCGGCAACGTCAGGCAGTTTGTTCAAGCCTCCTGAATCAAACACAAACCCAGCCTTCTCTGTTCCCCCGTCTGGATCCACTGGCTCTTCTTTACCAGTGTCTTTCAGTAGTCTTCTTACAGCACCTCCAGATTCATCAGAGGAGTCGAAACCTCCCTTACAACCTTCAGAACCCACCCCACCCCCAGAAAAAGAGCCTGCTGTCCAAAGCACCACCCCCCCTGTCGTCCCTGAGGCTTCAGGTGATGCAGCCACTACAGAAACACCAGCTGCCAAACCAACACCAGCAGTACCGACACCTGCACCTCCTGCTGCCACAGCTGCCCCAACCCCAGACCCACCTGCCTCCATCACCGCACCAACTGAAGCCGCCCCTCCAGCACCAGTGACCGCTGCTCCCGCAGTAGAAGCCACTGTTGACACCACCACCGCTGCCACCACTGCTCCTGTACCAACTGCAGCTGCCGCTGCTGCCACCCCTGCTGTGGCACCTGTAGCTCCAGCAGCATTTCAGGTTCCCAACTCTGACAAACCAGGTTCCATATTTACCCAGCCTGCTCCTACAACAACAACAACGACAACAACAGAGAACTCCCTTGGTGTCACACCAATTATAAACACAGTTGCCAGTGCAGCCACCACCTCTACGCCTACTGTTGTTAACAGTGCAACAACTACTGCTACAAGCACCGTGTTTGGACAACCTGCAGCTCCTCCAGCTTCCTCTGCGCCTTCAGCTCCAGCAATCACAGGGTTTGGCTCATCTGGGTTTGGATCAACAACTGGAACTGGTTTTGGCAAATCTGTATTCGGTCAGGTGAGTGGCTTTGGCCAGCCTGCCAACAACACTGGAACATCCAGTGGCTTTTCTTTTAGTCAGCCAGCATTTGGAACAAATTCTGGTAGCGGTGCGACTACTGGCGGAGGTGGTCTTTTTGGTGCTTCTACTGCGAGCAATGCAAGTTCCTTTTCCTTCGGCACGAGCAGTGCCAACACAGCCAGCAGCACTGGCTCGGGCCTGTTTGGACAAAGCACGGGCCCAGCTTTTGGCCAGAGCTCTGGATTTGGACAAGGGTCTGTGTTTGGTAGTAACACCACCACATCATCATCCTCAGGATTCAGCTTCGGGCAGCCCTCAGGTGATTATTATTATTCTGAATTTCTATGAGTAAAAAAAAACCTGAACAGATTTGTACTTTTGTGACGCAAAGCTTTATCGTTTTATCCACCTTGTTTTGCTTTCCTTTGTCTATGTTGACAAACTCTCTTTTCTCTCTTTTTGTTATTTGGGCTAAATCAAAATAGTTTTTTTTGTCATTCTCACAAAGTTGTTTTTCTTTTGTGTGTTATGGCATATGGAAATCAACGCTGCATCTTCAGTTCACAAAATTCAATCTTGTGACTATTTATAAATTAGAAAAATGACACCTTCAGCCTTTCAAAAATAATAGAGTATACAGGGTTCGCAATTTCAAACCATCCACCCATAAAAGAAATAACTGTCAGCCAGAAACAAAGTGATGTTATATTTGGTAATCAGACCTATACAGCTACAACTGGTAACGTTACATCTGACGATGGTGACACTAACAATGTCTGACAGCCTCTGAATTAAATTATTATATCCGTAAGGGCAGTGGGCAATGAGGGAGGCTGTGTTGAAATATCAACTCACTGGGCTCACCTGCACATATTTGAAGTCAAATGTTACTCTCGACATCCTGTTTTGGCGTCGGTATCCTGCCAACTCGAGTGTGTTGGAGGTGTGGCAGTGGCTGTGTGATTTGGGGCGTTGGTGGGGACGTCTGAGTAATCAGGGTGGAATGAGGGGAATCGACTTCCCAAAGATTCTCTGAATTCCCAGTGCAGTACGGGAATGTCTGTGTCTGACAGCTGATGTGAGTGTATCAGCTCAGCAGTTACACACACACACCCTAATGACAGAGTCTGGGTGGGGGTTGGTGGGGGGGCCCACATTTCCAGCACCAGGTCTTTTTGTTTTATGACACTGGGGAAATAAAAGGAAGCTGTGTTGTATAATGTTGATTAGAGATTGTTTGTGGCATCACCATCTACACAAAGTCTACTGATAATATCTGAGTCTTGACTATTTTTCTTTTAATAACAGGTTTTGGTTGCTCTTCTGCCACTCCAGTATTTGGCCAACAGCCCAGCAGTGGGAGTGTGTTTGGACAGGTATCTGTTGTTTGGTTTTTTGTTTAATGGATAACCTTTACATTATTGTTTTAATATTCAAAATATTACCTACTCTGGAGACATTGGATGACTAGCAATTCCTCTCATCAGCAGCCATCATCAGGTGGGAGCCTGTTTGGTTCAAGTTCAGCCAACACAGCGGGCTCATCGTCTGGCGGAGGATTCTTCAGCGGCCTCGGAGGAAAACCAACAGAGGAGGCTGCCAACAAGAACCCATTCGGTGCCGCTGGCTCCACTGGAGGGTTTGGTCAGCCTGCTCAGACAGGTAGGTTAACACCACCCATTAAAAGTGTTAGTTTATGGGTACAGTGTTCCCACTTATCTGTATCATCTTGTAAACTGAATGGGAAAACATTAGGAAATGAACATCTATCTGCCCATTTCTCCTTCAGGCAGCAACAGCCTGTTTGGTAACAGTGGTGCCAAGACCTTTGGCTTCGGACAGTCGTCCTTTGGTGAGCAGAAACCTGCAGGGACCTTCAGCACTGGAGGAGGGAGTGTCGCATCCCAGGGCTTTGGCTCTTTCTCTTCTCCAACAAAACCAGGTACAACTTTGTTTCTTTGTTTTTATTTTTTTTTTCCAGTCCTTCCTATACATTGTTGAAACACTCTTCTAAATCATTGCTTACTTGTACTTTGCAGTTAACATTTTATCAGCTACATTATACTGCTGAGCTGTTCCTACTTAATTAGTGGGACTCATTCATTCACGCAGATAAGGGCATGTTTTTGTGATATTAGATGTTCTTTGTTCTGTCACATTTATTCAGGGTCTGGCTCAGGGGACATGGTTTAGTGGTGTTCATTGATAGCGGGGTGGCATCTTTTTTTTTTTTTTTTTTTTTTCGGTGTCCCCATCTCCTCACCCCAGTAGAGCAGAAAGTAAGGTAGTCAGATGCTCCGTCATTACTTGCCAGGATACTGCTGATTCAATGTTACTTCTCAGAAATGCTAAGTCACAGTGCAGTGAATCAAATTCGTGATATATTTATTTAATCATCAGTTGGTCATTTTAAACACAAAAGCTTAAGATCATCAAAACTCTCTTAATACCACCATTTCTGTCCGTGTCTGCTTCTTGAAGCAATAATATCGTGTGTGGTTACAAAATAAATCCCTCATCTGTTTCTTGTAAGAACTGAGAACATGTGAAGAACATGTGTTTTGTAACCATAATAATAAAAACCTGTCTATTGTGCTCTAGAGCTTAAGTTTAAGGAAGAAGAATTAGTATAAACACGACTCAAAAAGATTATTTGGTTTTCAAGATATAAATTGCGCTTGTTCTTTCATTTTTTTATTTTTATGTTTTAAATAATAAACAGGAGCAGTCGTCCAAGCTATCCCTCCACTCCACTGGGATATTGGTACCATTCAGCACACTAATGCCCTATCACTGGCCCACGCACAGGGAATGTAATCTTGTTACATTAGCTCAATCAATTATTTACTGGAGCATGCTGGTAGCCGGGCTGTAATTTCAGTACGCCCTTTCTCCTCTACCTCTTCTACCTCTGAGGCTCCGAGTTGGTGTGAAGTATTCATGCTGTCATTAAGCTGTCACAGTGTGCTGTTCCAAAACAGTAATGTTGTGTACAAAAGACACAGAATAGTAACTGTATTCAATCTTAGAGGAGGTGTAGTGTGGAAAATGTTTGAACTTTTTTAGATATTATGACACAAATGCTCATTTTTTTTATAAACCTGGTAACTTATTAGCGTGTATTATCAGGCTCAGAATATATGTGTGTGAGCATAACTCTTTACCCTGATATGTTTCTCTGTCTGTTGCCCAGAAGGTTTCCCTGCGAAGAAAAACACCCTTGACATAGATGAAATATCTTATGTAAATTAGCTAAATCCACAAAACAGCATCATGACTCACCTTCTTTTTTTTTTTTTTAAGCTGGGCCACTACACTGATGCCAGCTGTATGAATGTAAATGACTGAGGGAAGCAGTGAGTGAACGAGTGGATGGAGAGACAGATAGTTAGTTATATCTACACCACTGGTCGGCTGGTTGCATGATGACGAGTCCCTCCTTCCTGATTGGCCGTAGCATTTTCCAGCCGCATTGGCGCAAGTGACTACTATGTCATTAGGGAGACAGTGTTGCCAGCTTAGCGCCTTTGTCAGCGGATTTACTGACTATTCAGACCCTTTTAGTGACTTTTTTTTTCGTCCAAAAAGCACCTAGCAACAAATCTAGCGACTTTTTGGACAAGGCTTAGCTTCTTTCCATAGAAGAGAGTGGCCAGTATTACCCCGTTAGTGTGAAGTAAGACCTCTCTGTGCCTCTCGTTCAGTTCGCCGCATGGCAGCTGATTGACGTGAATGAGCCTCTGACTTTCTCTGCGGGTGATTGGTTTACAAATGAATGTATCAGAAGTCGCTGCACAGCCGTTATCTTTTACTTACGGTGAAGTTGCGGTTATAAAATCTGGATTTTAGCAGCATCCTGGAAATGTGTTGGAAGTGAGTGGTGGTTACCATGTGAGCGACGACCCGCTCAGTATTTCTTACTTGTTCTGTCGTCTGACATTGTGCGGTGATGAGAACGGCTTTATTGGGAATGCAACTGTGGTGAAACACTTTATATGTAAGGACAGAAAGGAGGAAAGAAGCATAAACGCAGATTGTGATGATGTCATAGACATGTTGATTACTCATGTATTCACAGACCCACTGTGTTGTTTAACAACGTGTCTGTTTTCCTCTCTACAGGTGGATTTGGCAGTGCTCCAGTTTTTGGGAGTCCCCCCTCTTTCGGTGGTTCCCCAGCATTTGGCGGTGCAGCTTCATTTGGCGCCAGTCCTTCATTTAGCAACGCCATGGGGTCCTCAGGTGGTAAAGTGTTTGGAGAGGGAACAGCGGCATCCAACATGGGAGGATTTGGGTAAGAATGAAATCTGTGCAAAATCTGATTTAAAGCTGTTTTTTAAGACATTCACCTTTGAGTAATTATTAATTTCTCATCGTTGAGATCTGTGACAACATTCGAGAGTCAAATATTTTATGTAGCACAACCTTTTGACTAACAAGATGTTGTAACACATCAGATCCAGCTGTTTATTTTTTGCTGCACTCAGAATTCATTTGAAAATGTCAGTGTCACCAGGCTTTCTGTGCGATCCAGACGGAGGGGAGGGTTTGGGGTGACAGGATTTTGCCTGCAGCTTTTTTGGAAATCAGAACATCTGTGTTCTCTCGCTCACCGCGGCATCACACAAACAGAGCACATCAAGCAACCGATGAGCAGCATTTGCCACGTTTTTAAACACTCTATTAACAATATAGTGTTTAAATAAAATAAACGTGCTGCTAGGCTTGCTATTTAGCCAAAATGGAGCAGGTTTTGGAAGCTCCCACTGACGCTCCCACTTCATAATTGTGTCCAATTATGAAGTGAGGTCGAATCCACTGCCATTATGCACACACAGCAGGTTTTTTGTCTTGTATTTTCAAAGGGTAAGACTTCACATGGAAGGGTTTCTCTTTAAACTAAAGTGTAAATTAGACAGAAAAATCACAGGGTCCATAAATCATCACTGCCTTTACCAGTTTGTGTATCTGATTTTTGCAAATCAGATACGCAAACGAAAACCAAAGCTCTTTTTTCTCAACATTTGCATCACTGACTCATTTTGCTCTCATTGTTGCATCTGCAGAAGTTTTCCCTTCAACATTTCATACAATCTGAGGTGAAATAAAGAACAGTCAGGTTGATGTAACCAGCCTCTCTCTGCTTCTTCAGCAAATGCTGAAGAATCATTGTCATTTTACAAATGAGACCACAGTGAGGTACAGGATGGATATTGTAGTTTTCATATAATTAATTGTGAAGCCTTATTCTGAAGTGTGAAGCACTGATATTTTACTGTGAAATGTAATAGACCACTGAATGGGAACATCTTTACAGCCCCCAGCATGTCAGCGTTAAACCAAGTGAAATTTCTTTTCAGCTACAGGAGAAAAGATTAATTCATCTTTCCCACTTTTTTTCCACTCAAATAATTTCACCAGCTCTTTACAACCTTTGTGTGTCCAGTGTGCATGTGTTTTTATACCAGTGAGCTTGAAACCATGGAGCTCTGCTGGACTAGATTATTCCCCTCAGATAATCTCACTCTGGGGTCATGCAGGCTGCAGATTAAACTGGCTCCTGCTCTTGCTTGCTCTCTTTCTCTCTGCCTCTGTTTGCTTATTCTTTATTTTCCGTGGGTGTGGGTCCTGTAGAAGAGATTATCGCTTAAACCCCTGTCTCTCAATCCTCTAGTACCCTGCCACACACATACAAACACACGCATCATCTGACACCTTGTGCCTCTCTTATGTGTTTGTGTGGGTGGAGCTACACATTAATCAGATCCCAAACATAATGTTTTTTTCCTCTTATTTCTCTTCATCTTTGTTTTTGACCAAATTAATTATTGAAGTAACACTAATCCATTCAATTACTCTTGTCAGCCTTGTTTAATATCTCTGTTTATTATCAGTTCAATCTTTTGGATTTTTATCAAATCACCTCGGTGTTTGTTTATTTTTCCAGGTTCGCCTCGGCTCCCAGCGCCCCGTCCTTCGGCGCTTTAGCTAATCAGAGCGCTCCGTCATTCGGGAGCCTGGCCCAGCAGGGCTCTGGGTTTGGAAGTCAGCCCAGCGGCTTCTCAGGCTTTGGACAACAGCCACAGACTGGAGGTGAGTCTGCCACTGCAGTTGTCTTTTTCCTTTCAGTTCCTTTCCGTTGTTTTCTTCACTTAACACTTCATCTACCATCACTTAGCTGAATGTTGTAGGTGGCAGAGTCAAACAGTTTCCACTCACTATTTATTTATTTGTCTCGTGTGTGGACTCGTTGTTTCTGTTTAACCTTCAGAAGATAACTTGGTTCACTGCTTATTTAGTATATTAAAATAATATTTTAGATTATTCTAAGATTTAAACAAAATGAATGGATGCAGTAAAATGTTATACAACCAAACTTTGCATACTGTCAGTGGAAACCTTACACCAGATGAAAGTTTACACCGTTTTGCTAAAAAGTTAAATGAATTAGAACAACCAAAGACATGTCTAAGGGGTAAATTATGTTCTTCATACAGCAGTAATGGAGACAATATATCACTATGTTTCTGGGGCAGAGCTGAAATGAAGTGACTTGCTGGGAATTCTTCATGAGTGCAACAATTTTGATCATTTAACTTATTTTTTTATGCAGATACTCAGAATATTTGTTGGTTTCAGCTTCTCAAATGTTAATGTGTCACAGGGTTTTGGTCAGATATGATATATTGAATCTGATTATGTTTGGTTTTGGACTTTGGACATTTCATTTGTCTTCAAGACTGAAAGAGTGAGTGGCAGTTGTTTTAGCTTCTTTTTGATATTTAATTGACAAATAATTGGCCCATTAATCAATACAAAGAGTGTATTATTACTGTCTAAATGCAACTAAGTCAAGTTAGTTCAGCTCGTTCATTAAGCATCAGCATTAGGTGTCAACACACCACAGAGACGATGTGTCTGTCTCAGTTTACACGACCCACATTTGTTTGCAGATCAGCTTCTGTCGTCTCCCTCCCACATGTTACTGTTTGATTTTTTTCCCCTTTTTTTTTCTCCTGAACTTGTTCAGCAACTTTTGCTGCTTCCCTGATTTACCTTTCATGGTTTAGTTGTCAGTCACATACACAGAACATCACTTCCCCTTCAACCCGTTCATCTGGTCATTTTTCTTTACCTTCTAGCCCTGGGTGGTAAAACGTGTGTGTCAGGTCATGTTGTGTTCACAGCTCAGAGATGGATACACACATCTGTCTTCCTGATTTATACATGGAGCTGTTTCTTCTTGAATCTTGAAAGACAACGTGTATGAACATTTTATTCTTACAATTGGTCAATTTGTTTTATTTTTGCAGGTTTCTCTGGAAACACCTTTGGGTCTTCGAACCAGTAAGTGTGGTCCTCACATTTACTTATAATTGGTGTCTTTTGTCTCGTTGGTTTTTATGAACTGACGAGTAGACAGACATTTCACCGCTCCTCCCTGTCAGCAGCGCGTCGTGTCCGTTGTGTTTGAACTTTGCTGAATCTCACGTCTTTTTTTTTTTTTTTTTTTCAAAAACGCTGTTCCCTGTAGAACTGTTCAGATTTAATATCACCTCATCTGCCCTCATTCATTTCCTCTGCTTCATCTTTCCTCTGCTCATTATTCATTTGCAGTTAGATTCAGCTTTTCAGCCTGATACAATTGCACTGTATAAAAAGACAGCAAATGTTTTGGTTTTTTTGTTGTTTTTTTTTTTTTTTTTTTTTTTTTTTTTCAGCCTTGGACAAAAACACAAGAAGAAATGAATAATACATAAATCATGTTTAAAAAAAGACAATTTAATAAATAGTACAACAACCACAATGTTACACATATCGGTACACGGTACCCGCAAGTGTTTCCAAGTATGGTTCATCATTTCTGACCCAGTGTGGAAAGTCAGTGTCCCTGAAATGGGCGGTGCATAATTTAATACTCTGGTGTCATTCTGTTTCTAATTGCCCCCACTGTGATTAGTTCTCACCCCGTCATACTGTCTCTTCTTTTCATCCCTCAGTCCCAGTTTTTTTTTTAACCTCTCCTTCTTTTATGCCACATCTCCCTCGGTTTGTTGCTGAGTGTCACATGATGGCAGACAGCGTTCCCTGGGGTGTGTTCTGGTGGAATGCACTATGAAGTGTGTGTGTGTGTGTGTGTGTGTGTGTGGAGATGAGGCTTTACCCTATTGGACACATCCACATAGTGTTAATAATTCCTTCGTTCTGTTTTTGCTTTTATTTGATGTCATCTTCCACATTTTCTTTTTTTTAATTTTCCTCTTCTGTTGTTCTTCCTGTACCAGATGTGCGAACATTCACACATCATCACATTGAGCCATATGTCCGTTTATTTCATTTAAAAAAAGCCTCATTTAAGGATTTCAGCTGGAAAAAAGAACAATGTATACATATGTATATGTCCTGTTGTACCACTGTGTAATTCTTCACCACAAACACACCACAAACCTTTGTAATATTTTTACACAAAAAAATCCAATTAAAGAATTTTGCTGTGTTTATCAATTCCTGCATATTTTTACATAAAAACATAAAAATTTTGCAACCAAACCAACACGGAAAAATTCATAAAAGACAGAATAACCACAAAAAAATCACTATTACCAGGCCTCTGGCTTGTTGTAAATAAGTGGTCCTCTCTGTGTCTGCAGTGTGATTACAGCACAATTAATTACAAACACATCCTCCACATCACTGTCTCTGAACAGAAAGTTACTGCCGTAACAGAAACATCCAGAAATCCTGTAGTTTTCTGTCAGTATTGTAATATTTTATCAAAATGATCCCCTGAAAAACATGATTCATTTTAATTGTATTGCCATTTCATTTACAGTGCTTAATTACACAAGACGAGAGAAAAAAGTAACTATATAATTTTCTTCTTATTTGTGTTGATTTCTTTGATAATTGGCTGTTTGTTCAGTGATGCTGCTCGTATGTTTATCCTCATTAACACCTTAAAATTTCATCATATCTTGTTTCACAAAAAAAAAAAAAAAAATGCAAATATTCATTAATATCACTGATAACATCTGTCTGGTTGATTCAAAACTTTTTTTTTTTTTTTTTGAAGTTTCATCATTTGTCATGTTGACAGAAATATTCAAATCCAACGAATGACAAACATCAATAATGTCAACATTACATCAGATTAAAAAAAAGAAAAAAAGAAATGAGTTTTAAGCAAAATAATCTATAATATTACTTCTATTTGGCTCCTTTTCAAGGATTTAAACTCTCTTTTTTTCTGCTTGTGTGTCGTTTCTTCTTTCAGATCAAGTTCACAAACATTTAACAGTTGGAGAAGTTAGATTTACTAAACCTCCATGAGCCGCAGTGCTTTCTGCAATCAAGTCCTTTGTGCCACACAATGGGAGGAGGGAGAGGGGAAGACTGTGTCGCATTTGGGTTGAAGCGGTAAATAATGTGAGCAACAAGATAGATGTACATGCATTTTCTTTGCAGAGAACTTTTAAAGCAGCTTGCAGAAACTGTATTCATTAATAGTTAATATACTTTCTTGGTTAACATTGATACAAACAGGAGACGGGTCAATGTGAGGTACCTGGAGAACAGACCTCTAAAACTTCAAAAACACAACAAAGTAATAATATTTCAGCAAATGTAGTCACATACATTATTATTATTATTATTATTATTATTATTATTACATAATGATGCAGAATGACGTTGCCTTCTGTCCAACATTAGAAATTTGCAGTTTCTGTTCTTTAACGCATCAAAATGTACAAAAAGTTTTGAGCTCAACTTGTGAACATTTCGCTCTTTTCCTGGAATTGTGTTTAAAAAAAAAAAAAAAAAAAAAAAAAAAAAAAGTTAAAGCACTGTTCAGTCTAGTTTTATTTTAACTGTCCAGCAAAGTCCTGAACAGCAACATGTTGAAAATGTACCAAAATTCAAAACCCTAAGGAACATTTTGGAGAAAGAAAAGAATTGTCATTTGAAATTTTAAAAAGATTATATTTTGTTTTTTCAAATAATTTTTTGCAGTAAATCCCCTGTTGATGTATATTTTTACACAAAAAATGGAAATAAACCAAATTACACAACAGCATGTTATTTGTCCACTTTAAATGTGAATTCTCTTAATATCACAATTTATTTAAAGATTCAGTGAATATGTTTTTCTCTTTCCACTGGGCACAGTACGTTCTGGCTATAGTGGGGTTTTTTTTGGGAGTAAATCTTCTTCTTTTTGACAAATTACTTTTGTCAATTTGATTTCTTAGAATTAAGTGTGACATTAAAAGTATCTTAATTAACAATAAACCAAACAAAAAAGCACTGTCCTAATACTGTAATTTGCTTCACACAAAGAAGAAATAAAATCACAGTATTAGCCGTATAAAACTAAACAGTTTAGTATGGCAGCTAGCCCAAGGCTATGTTTACATGGTTCACTAATTAAAGCTGAATCCTTCTTAATATGCTGCTCATTCTTGCATCTTCAGTTAGGAATTCATGGACTCGCATACGGAGCTAAAACGGTCTGTAGGAGAATGCTGATGGGGACCTATGGCTCGTATCAGAGCCTTGATGTTGTGGCATGTTTTTGGCCGCCATCAACAGAATTACATTCCTGAGCTTGTGGCTGTGGAGCTTGTCTCTGTCACTCTGTCGACCCCCTCACCCTTATCTAGAGATTCTCGCCAGCACACGGGTGGCAGAGGTCCTGGTGCTCTCTGAAGTGGCACCAGAGTGTCAGGGTCGTGACGTGACCTGTCGAACACACCTGCTGAATCCACATTCCCCAGAAGTCAGAGATATAGAAACAGGAGTGAAGCCACTGAAGCCAATAGTTGATTTTTTTTTTTTTTTGGGGGGGGGATTTTCTTGATGTGATCACTGTAATGTCCCAGGTAAAGATTTACAGTTGGGCACATTGGCAGATTACAGAGGCACACGGGCAGTTACAAAGTCTGTAATGCTTTCAGCTAAAGCGGATGAGCTTATGAGATTTCCATCACCCACTCCACAACTGGTGTCTCTAAAAGCATCAAAAGCGGAGTGTTTTTATTATCACAATGTTTTCATTAAACTATAAATGTGACAGAAATACTCAGTAGTGACACTACATCTCTCTCCTCTCATGTCTTGTTTCTGATGATGGAAAGTGCAGGAAAAGTCTGACACTGGAGGATGGCAGCTGTCTTCATGGAATCCAGATAAAAATAGCTCAGTCCAAAGCACCCCTCCCCCCAAACCTCACCCTTATTCTCTGGTTTTCCTCCCACCCCCTACAGTGACTGTTGATTAGGAACTCTTGAGCACATCCCACCCGGCTTCACTGACATATTCATCATCCGTACATGTGCCACTGGACTCCCCAGTGTGTGCATCCTTTAGGCCTAAAGGCATTTCAGTTCATAGTGCGTGATGTGAGGTGAGGCACCAGTAACTCTGAAAGAGCTACAATTTTGCCTAATGGGTAATTTAGTCTGCACAGATAATCCAAATCCAATAATCCACTAACGGACAAGAGAGACCTCCCTCTCTGTTTCCTCTCCTCTCTGCACACTGTGCTGATTTAGTGCTGCACTGCGGATCACTTTTTTCAAGGCCTCTCCCTTTAACAACACACCTATGAATCGGCAGTGACCGTGTTGTTGGTTGAGAAACGGTTGAAAGATTAAAAGCTGCGTCTTTTAATAACTGCAGAAAAGGAAAAATAATAATGAGCAGAAGCTAATAGTGCAGTTGCAAGGCTGAGTTTTTTCTGCAGAATGAAAAAAGAGTCATATCATGTGTAGTCAAAACTTTATATCAAAGGAAATCTATCTGTATCGTATATCGCTGTGCCAGTTGGTCCAGCACTTTGTCCTCAGACTAAAAAACTGTTGGATGAAATTTGGCATTTTGACACTTGTGTTCTTAAAGTGATCTTGACTGATTTTTTTAAATGACCTTGTTTAGTTGTGCACTTTATCCCCCAATACCATCATTCTCAGCTGTACTTTACCTTCTTCATTGCAAATTAGAAAATATTAGCATAGTAACACAAGAGGCAAAAAATAAAATATTTAAAGCTGATTAAACCCTGATTATATGTAAGGTGATTATGAACCACTTCATCTTTATTTCTCAGTAATACTTCAAAGATATTCTTTATTAGTTTTATTTCTCACCTCTCCTGGTCTGTGTATAAAAAAGATCCTGGTCCAGATAAAATATTTTAACTTCTCAGCATTAACATTTGTTCATGTTGTTGTTAGTATTTGGCTTAAAGCATGTGTGGAGTAGAGCCACACAGAGCTGCCGGCATGCTTTATATTTTGTTCTTATTTAACAAACTGCTACTTATTCTCTTTCCAGTGAATTTTTACCTGACATCAGTCAAGTTTTTTTTCCTTACTCAGTCATATTAAACATTAATAATTTATTCCTGATATAGCTGTTTTGTAGTATTTCTCCGTACTATCACTGACACATGTAATGCTCCAGCTTTGAGTTTGTATTTAGCTGTTGTCATCATTATCATTCCAGGTCGCAGTGATATGATCAGTCAACATGGGAGTATTCCTGCTTTAATACACAGCTTTGAGCGTCGTAGCAGAACGTAATACAAGATAAATAACATCTGAGCTGCTTCGCCTGTAAGTCAGTCCCAACCTCCCCAACCTTAACGACTTACCTGCCTCCGTTGCTCCTCCGCTTTCACTCTGTTTGCCTCTGTCTTTAACTTACTCACAGGGATTATACAGTTCAGTGTCATTACTTATCCTGATACTTCAAAGGAGCTTTGCCGTTTCCCCAAAGTTTTCATTTCCATCACACTGTGTTTAGTCTTCCAACTGCACGACAAAGTGACTCTGCAAAAGAATTCGATTCATTCTCTTTCTGTTGAACATACACGGCTGCACGCAACAGTGATTTCAACATTTAGTTTGCATGTGAACCGATTACGGAGAACGGGCTTAAAGTCTAATCTAATAGACTTGATCATGGATGTCAGGTATTATCACAGATGTCAAGAGGGAAGAATGTGGGAAGAGTCGTTGCTGAGGTGTTTGAAGAAAGCAGTTTAATGAAAACTGAATCCACCAACCTAAACAACAACTGCTATACAGCAACATATGGAAACATATTTATTATTGTATATATGATGCGCATCTGGACAGTTAGTCTCATTTCAATAAGTGTTCAGTCGGGAGCTCTAGGCTGTTATCATAATGAGAGTCTTATTGCCAGCAGCAGTTTTTTTTTTTGTGCCACTGATGTGAGAAATCCTCCTTCATTTACACTGAAGTGCACTTGAGGTTGGCCACTTGCCTTGGCCACAAAAGCTCTTTTTTCTTTTCTTTTTTTAAGTGCAAGAGGTGAGCCGCAGCTGGCTTCCCTGCATCACCTCTGAATTTCCCACTCAGGTGAGCATTTTCTGCTTTCTGCAACACTGGGATCCAGTTTGGGGAAATCACACTTTAGTCCTTCAGGTTTTACCTGCTTTGCCAGAACAGAATCCAAGTAACTTAACTAATTCAGCCTCTTTTGGTAAAAGTTAATCGCAGGGATTTTTGTATGCTTTAAGGAGCAGCAGGGGACATGGTTAGCTCATTATTTCATTGACATCCCTTTGAGAGTATTTCACTTTAATCTTAGTCAACTTTTACTGTAGTTAATTTTCTTATCTGCTGAATCTAGGACTTTCCCCTGTTCACAAAACAAGCGCTTTGAATTTAAATGCACATTAAACACTGCTGCTGTGAGTGGATGTGTTGCACTGACCACATTTAGGCTACATAAATGAACCAACGTAAAATTGTTGGCGTTTTTTGGTTTGTTTTTAATCATGAATGAAATTTAAAAGCTCATCATGAGTCATTAATCACAAACTGCATAAGTTTTTCTGTTTTTAAACGTTGAGTCTGTCATCTCTCTCTCTCTCTGTTGTGTCAAATCAAGAGCCTGTAGGTTGCATTAACGTCACATGTTTAATGTGCGTAACATCTGGAAAACAAGTGTTGCGTTCCATATAACACACACACACACACACACACACATTTAAAGGTCATTGTCAACATCTGCTTTTATCTTTATAAAACATGTAGTCAAATTACCAGTGATGATCAATGAGGTTCAGCTTCCAGTATATGACACCTGCTAACTGAGCTTTTACATCAGACTTTTTTTCTTTTTTATTGGTTTAGGGTTTGAGTAAAGTTACGCCTACAAATTGAATAGTAACTGAGGTTTTACTAAAAAAAAAAAGTTGTTATTAAAATGAATGGAAAATAGTGATTAATAATAATTAAAAAAAACTGTCAGTGCATTGCCAACAAGTACATCATTAGGACAATATAGAAAGGCTAAATACCAATACTAATGTTAGTTTAAGTGTCCTGGTGTTTTCTTTAATCTTCTAACTTACAAACCTTTAACTAGAATTCATTTAGAACGGCATTTTTGTCAGAGCTTGTTGATCTATAGAGGTGCTACACATGACGGGCCGGTGTGGAATGACAGGACATGACACAATGAATTCACTTTGAGCAAAGTGACGTTGAAGAATGTTTCACACGTTGTCTTTACTACGATCACTCACAATGAAATGTTTCAGTGTTTCTGGAAAGTCACTGATGCAAACTGCATGAAGAACCATGAACAGAGGAGGTTATACAAGAACATAGAGTACATCACCACCTGGCAGCGCATCAGCACTCAGGACAATGCTGCAGAAGGCTGATAATGGCTTTCCGACACCAGCCGGTGTGAAGAATTATCGCTGTGGCCTTAGTAAAATGATCCGCCACTTATTCAAAAAATGTTTTTTTCGTCCTCTTTTACATTCGCCCTCATCCCACTGAATTTTCTCGACCTTTCGTAAGCGTGACGAGAGAGAAATTATGAAACCAAAGAGGTCTAAGTCTTATGTTTTATTAATGTAAGTGACGGTGTTGATATTCGCAGAAATTAATTACAGACCAGACGAGCACAGGTCAGACGAGGTTTTCAGTTTAACTTCTCACAAAGTAGTTCAGCTATATTTGTGCCGAGGCTCTCTCTGCTTTTCCCTCAGGGTTTGTTTGTGATGTCTGAGTTTATTACAAAAGCCTTTGGCAGAGTGTGGGAGGTGTGGGATCCAACGATATCACATGTTGTAATTACACTGATGGTTGCCTTTAAGTACCCCTGCCCCAGCTTGTGGGATGTTCAGTGTCTAATGACCGTCATTAATTTAAATGGGAAATTGCATTATGCTGTATAGTTAACAGTTATTGTCCCTAGCAGAGGTTTAGTCTGACAGTCCACATGTAACACTGATGTACTTGTTGTTTAATCAATCTCTTATATAACTTCAGGGTTTGCAAAGTGGCATCAGTGTAACAGTGATTTATCTACTTTGCCGGAGCAAAGCCTTTAAATAAGTTTAGTTTTAAAAACGACTTTAGATGGCAAATGTTTTTTTCCTTTTCCAAAAATGTTCCTTTTTGTACGTGATTTCAGGCTGAGACATTACAGCTACTAATGTCCAAATATTATAATTCCTGCTTTTCCTAAATTGTTTAATTGTTTTCACACTTCAAATACTTCAATACTTTAAATTGCGTCCTAATTACGTTCTAAAGGATCTTAAAATGTTTTTGATTTTTTGGTGAACTGTACAGAAACCCTGTACCTGACGCTGTCTCACATCTGTGTACCTGAAATCTCCTGTTGTTCTTTCCTTTATTTGTTTTTCCTGTTTGTGTCGACCGAGAACGAAACATGTCAGACAGGATATTATCCTTGAGAGCAAACACAGCGTAGCTGGCGGCCTCATCACACACTGACCATGTCATCACAGACACATACACAACACGGTGCCTTGGAAATCTTCAGAACAGGCCAATAACATCATCACATGACCTCTGTTATTTGAGGGCTCGCTGCCGTTTCACTCACAACTTTAAATGTGAGGTGAATCACGATTTTAGAAATACTGTCTTGTTTAATATTACTGTGTCTACTATGTCTTGGTAACATTAACAACATGAAGATCTCCAAAGTGTAAACATACTGGAATAAACAAAAACAAAAAACCTATCTCCAGAACAAAGATACTTTCACCAAAATCTATGTTTTATTAATTTCTTATTCCACTAAATGTGGAAAATGTATAAACAACTCAAATGAGAGACATGAGATAGTGACATGGTGTAAACTGAGACCTGCTCCACTTGAGAAGATGAAGATAACACAGAGGTCGTTCCTGGTAAAGATGAAAGTCTTGAACCAAAATAGACCAGATAGTAGATTTCTGTGGATCAGTGGTGAATAAGCCCCAGAATTGTCTGCTATTCCTGCCTCTTATGTTCCTACAGTCGCATCAGAGGACAGGACAAGTGATCTATATGTCTGTTTAGGTTGGAGAACTTGTTGTAAAGAATGATACAGAGCTCTTGTAACTTAACAGTGGCACCATGTGAGTATTAATAGTAACGTGTGATACCAAAGATACAGTGGTGCAGTGATTATTTTGTATTACAAATAAGGACAGCTGGATGTATGCAGAGAGACATAGTCACAGACTCCCAGCCATGTAAATATAGATGTGAATGTGAAGCTCAGGAATGTGACAGGGATAGCATAGACAGGTCTGGAACTGAATCCAACAAGTAGACATATACAAAGTGCTGGACTCGGCCATGTCATATATGAATGATAATTTTATTCCAAACTTCCTTTAGAACAAAGTATATTATCGCTTTAAGTTTGGCTGCATATCCACTCCACAAAGTTTTCAGTTCTCATCAGAGGCACCGGTGGTTAAATCCCAAACCTCTCTTAAAATCATGAGTCGGTGTCCTCCACCGTATCTTCAGTGATTCTTAGAGCCACTTCGAGAGGGAAAATATCAGCTCCCTACTCCTACTCCCTCCTTGAGATTCATTTTATGCCTTTACCTGCGTTCATAATGTGGTAATATACATAGAATGATGAACAGGAAATTATTGAACCCAGTAGAGCCCTTTTCAGTTCTTTGAGGACTCCTGATGGAGTTATGATGGAGAGTTGATAGGAGAAGAAACTCGCAGCATACCTGTGGACCCGTCCTGCATTTCAACTGCTTGATTCAGATCCATGAGTTTAGATCCAGTTTACCAAATACAATGAGTTTTTCAAGGCTCTGAGGGTTTAAGGTTAGTTCTTGTTCCCTTGTTCCTAATCTTATTTAATGTTGCTCTGACGTTCGTCATTAAAACCATTTAATTTTTCTAATAACTCTTTTTATATTACCCACATTAGAGTCATACACTGTCGATTTAAACTGTCAATTTAAACCTTATAAATGGAAAAGTTTATGTTTTTCTGTTCTTCTCATCTCTTTGTGACATTCACCATCGTTCTTATTTAAGATTTATTTCTTTAATGAAACAAGGTTTGTTTTTGAAAGATTTCTGTGCCACAGAAAAGGTAGGAATATGAAAAAGTTTTGATATATGAGCACAGTCAGTTTAGGTATTTTCAAGGAGACATTTATTGATTATATCTAATGCGGAAATGTGGCTAAAAGGATGAAAGGGAATTATGAATGAAAAAAAATATTAAATTCAGTTTAAATGATGGATTATTGACTCCTTGAGCAGTCCCTCTGTCCTCTGACGTAAATGCAGTCACAAACTGCATAGTTTTAACAGGTTAAGTGAGAAGTAGGGCCACCACAGGCCTCCACAACCTGTACTTTACTCTTTTAATATGGTTTTCCCTTTAATTTACATGTAACCTGAGCTGAGATTAAAGAACATCTACCGTATTCTCTTTTCTCTCAATCTGATCCAATCCTCTTACTACCATATGTCCTTTCTTTGCTATGTCTTCTTTTATTGCTGTCAGCTGCTGCCATCAACAAAAAAAAAGAGCCATATATAGAGCAGCAAAATTGTTTCTGATGCTGTAGAAATCTCTTTACTGACTGAAGCATACGGTTCATCATGTGCTCAGCAGTTCATGTGTAGCCTTGGGGTTGATTGTATGCTTTCAACGTTTTTCAATTCAGCACATAAAACCTGTGTTTCTTTACCCTGGCTCTGGGGGTATGGTCCTTTAATTTGTGCAGATTGAATGAACAGATCTACCAGGGCATACGATTCAGTGGACTACTGATAAAAATATTACATTTATAAATAGAATATATTTGCTTTTATATTCCTTTATCCACATTGAAGCTAAAAGGAGAAGCAAAGACGACAGGTAACATTTGTACATTTTATTCATTCATGAAAAAGACCTTTTATTGTATATTTTTTTCCAGGGTTTATTCCCCCAGTATTGTGCATTTTCACAGTTTTAAATATTTGCCAGAACTGACCCATTTTCAAGTATTGGTGTAAAAGTCAGCTGAACAACAAAACACATACCACTTTAACTATTTCAGTGCTGTATTTCCAGAAAATGAAACAAACAACATGAGAAGCATACATAGTTGCTCATAGTATCCTCTGTACTACGTTGGGGGTTGTATTTCAAACAGACAAGAATTATGTAAGTGAATTTCAATAAGGTGAAAAGGAAGATTAACTGTTTTGTGGAACATCAGATTTTCTTCTTCATGGAATAGAACCAATAGGAAATGGAGGCAGGTGGTCCTGAGTGTGAAGTTGGGATGTTTTATTGGTTTAAATAAAGGGATGTCTTGTAAGGGTTAAATGGGTACATAAAAGAGCTAAAGCAAAGGTAGCAGCCCTCAGAAGAACAGTAATGCTGTGGGTTTAGGAGAGGAGGCTTTTGTTCACTTGGCACAGCTGTACAAAAAAGAAACAAGTAATGTCCCACGTGGCTACATTTAACATTTACAATGTTTCCCTGGAAAAAAAAAAACAAATATGTTAAATGCATTTAGTAGCCCAACACAACTATACAACTGAAGATCTTAACAGGCCATTTTATTAAGTGCCAAGACATTTTTTTTTTTTTTTTTTAATTCACAAGTTATATGAACAATATTTTACTGTGTAGTTTTGGCTTTGTCCAATTTTGGCACTTTTTGTCTTCCGTACAGAAAACGAAACTATGAGCGGTTTTGCTCAGACAGGGATGAACATAAAATCTCTGTGGTGAATATAAAATAGACAATATTAACACAAAGTCAACACATTCAGACACACACACAGAAGACGAGTGGTGCCCTTTTCCTAATATCAAACTTCATGACAGGCACCCTCTCAACAACCTCAGTATTTTAAAATGTTATATCTATAAATGTCCTCACTAGCTCATCAACACAAGATATACATAGCTCACTTCCTGTTTATTAGTAGACAAGTGTGTTTGTGCATACGGCTTTGTAGCATGTGCATGTGTCCAGACAGTCCTCGTGCAGGCTGATAAACGAGTTCACGCTGCCAATGTGACACTGCTGTGACAATCAGATACCACACCAGGCCTGCTCCTTCCCCTCAGGGTGTTTGCTAGTATTTGTGAGGCCAAGCTCTGTCCCTGTTTTATGACAAGGACGTAACCTTTCCTCCACTGTGACTTTGTGTGAGAGAGTTAGAGAATCATGACTCAACAACAGTTCATCAGTGAAACTCCTCATCCTCTCTAAATCCCTCCAATGGGATTTAAAACACATGCTCACATGAAAACACACACCACCTTGAGGGGACAGGCCACTGTGTGTTGAGCTTTAATTACACTGCATGTAGCTCAGCTCAAATACTATCCAAGCAAGGCGTTACAAGCCGACCCACAAGTCAAAAATGACCCCATTTTAGATCAGATCAGAGGTCAGTCAGTTCATAACATGAGCCCAAGTTTTCAAAATGGATTCAGTTTGGTGTTAGCCTCGTATCCATTCCTCTACAGCCACATGTCTCCAGTTCAGTTTTGGACTGTGGCGCCTCCTCTCACACAAACACGTTGCCCCTGACCTTTGCTTTTTGACCTCACTTAAACCTTAGCCATGACTCTAGCTAGCCCTTGCATCACACAGCCCGGCTCGGCACAGTTCAGTCCATCTAGGGCATGTAAGTGTGTCATGGCAGATCTAATTATGACAGCAGTCCCCAACTAGCCTCTTACTTCTCATCTCTTTTTCCTCCAATCACCACAATGTCCTATGACTCAGGTGGCAGCGGAGGCAGGTTCCACATGAACCTCACCGAGCAGCAGTGTCTGATGTAGCCATGTACGGGTTTAGAATGTAATTATAATATTTTAATGGCATGAATGGGTTTGATCTCTGAGCTCTGGTTCAGCTGGATATTATTTGTCTTACACTACATTAATGTAAATGTTGCCTTGCAGAACCTTTAGCTAAAGTGTAAGGTTGAGGTCTGAGCTAGCATTTGATTAGATTTACACTAGAAACCATATCACTTGTGGTTTAATAAATGTTTCAAAATTCTGGTTGTTACAATGTTGTTTTTTTCACACACATATGAGAGTACTATTTTCTCATCTAACCCTCAGAGATCTTTCCAAAAATGTTGAATCCATTAATTTAAAGTCGAATCAGTCGAATTAATTCTGTTTTGTGATGGTAAAAAGGACCAAATATCCTAAACAAACACACATAAATCAAATCTGAACCAAGTGTGAGGCTGAACGCTTTGCTCAGTCAGTAGGAAGGAGATGCTAATACACTGTAACAGCAGCAGCGTACAAATCTTTGTGAAATACATGAGCAGATCAGACTTGCATGCAATTTTTTCTTTTTTTTCTGTTTGTAGCTTCTAAGAGAAAAGCAAAACTGGCCATTAACAAAACAAACGCATTAACATGTTGAAAAAAGAGAGAATTTTCATTTTTGTAGCTGAATCCATTAATCCTGAATCCATTAATCCATTAATGGGCATTACCTCATCTAATGTTGGTATTTATCTAACCAGAGCTGTTTCTTAATGCACAAACACACATACACATCATGCATATGGTCGTGAAATAAAGTGAGACAAGCTCAAGCACATTCCTGCAGCAAGAGCTACAACTGGCAGAAGCTAAGAAGTGGGTCATCTATATGCCAAGCAGTTGGGATCAAACTTGTACGTCGCCTGCTCTGCTTTTCAGCCTCAACCACAGATAATGAGCGAAAGAAAGATGAGGGAAAGTGAGAGAAGAGGAACAGAGGAGAAATATCAGTGTTAATGACGATTACAGATGACTGAGGATAAGGGCCAAAGAATTTACATAAGACACAAGACAAGTCTTAATTATACTGTCAGAGAAAGTAGAGGGGCATTCCTGATATTAAGGAAGGCAACAATTATAAATACAATGTGTATGATTGTCATACGAGCAGATGACAAGTGAGTGGGAGGAGCAGATGTTTATACACTCCACTTATTGAAAATTATTCCCCCTGCCTGTGACTGCTTATTAATTTAAAGTATTGATTGTTCAATGTGAGCAATGCAAACACTTACTAACAGTGGCAAAAAAAGAGTAGAGTGAGACGAGACATGAAAAAAGGGAAGGGGAGGAAGTGAAAAGAGGCCCTGAGATGGTACGATAGAGAGAGGAAGGAAAAGTTGTTGTTTTTTTGTTCAGTGCTACAGCTGTCACCAAATCAGATAAAGTGAATGAAATGTGGTTAACTCGGTACATTTTGATCAAGATGTTATTGCACGTGTAGTTTAATGTGCTGTGCTATTGACGAGTGTTGGCTGTACTGACTTCCTCTGCATGTCCATCTACACAGAGCATCACTGCTGTTGCATAATGCACTTGAAACACAACTAGTCGTAACACTGTGTCTGAACATAATGCTGGTTGTACTTGTACGACAATACATTTTGTCAAGTAAATGCAACTGAACATAAAAGACAAAAAATTTCAGACCCGGTTCTTCTTCTGTGGTGTCAGTCCTGTCCTAAACCCACACGCCAGCACCAGCAGTTTGGAAGAGACAGGACGATTGAGCAAAATACTGCATTGCACTTTGTTTAAGGCTAAAACATTTGCAGTGGAAAGCAATGTAAACTTAAGGCAGCATGGATTGAATGTCTTACATGTTTTTCTTTTAAAAATGTACTAAAATTGAGCATGTCACACAATGTAATTTGCCATGTGAAGCACATGACGGCAACAACAAACACAATTAAATGCACTCTCTCCCAAACCATAAATAAAACAAAACTGGTAATTGCACACAGCATTTGTGCATACCCATCTATGTAGCATGTGTGCAGACATGGTCATGTAAATACTCTAATCCACCCACACTCATAAACCTCGAATCACTCGGCCCAAACAGCCACAATATAAAATTTCAAATAAAAAACAAAGTAATACCCTTGTTTTTCATTTTTGCAATGATTTCATTTAGCACAGTGAGACCCGACCCAGTTTGAAGGTAGAATGGTTGCAGTTTGTTCACTCCAGTTTTAAATCTATGTTCAAGTAGCCCCCGCCCTCTTTTTTTCTCAGCTGGTCTTTCTTTTTTTTCAGAGCTGGTTTTGTTCTGTCTATGCCTGTTTTTCTCTCTGTAAGTCATTTTAAAACATAAGAGAGAAGGATAAGGAGGCAAAACACAGGAAGATTAATGTCAAAGAAGGTTTAAAGCAGTGAGAGCTGGTGAAGAGCAGGAACGGAAAAAAACAGAACCAAAAGGAGATGATACTGTTAAAGTATCCAAGGCCAGCCTGGTCTGTGAAACAGGTCAGTATTTGGGTGGGATGACCACCACTGGGTCACCACTCTTTGGCCGCCACATCAGCACCTGGGCGTCATTGGCGTTGGGCTTGACCATGGCATTAGGGGGGATGGGTTCATTTTTACCCATTATCTGGGGCTGTTCCTGGGCCACAGGCTCACTCAGAACCGCCCTATGACCCAGAGGCTTGTCTGGGTCCACTTTGATGTTAAGTCGCATCCTCCAGCGGATTGTCTGCAGGACGAGCGTCTCTGAGGTGGCCTGGTTGATGGCCACCAGCCAGGTTGTAAAGCTCTGGTCGCGGTGGATGCTGCTAAGCTGAGGCACATTGCTGTCACTGACCGGCACACCCCAAGTCACGCTGGGGTAAAAATTGTCATTCATACTAACAGTGAACTTGCTGTCCTTCTTGGTGGGTCCCACAACAGTGCAGGTCTCTGTGGTGTTGCCGTACCACGGGTAGTTGACTCCATCCGAGTCGCTGATTGCCTGGATTTTGCCGTCTCGCAGGTCGGGCAACTCCCAGCTTGACCTGGAATTTGAAAGGAATGATCAGAAAAGCAGCTCAAATTGTAATAAAGTGGAATTATCTTACCAAACATTTATCTCAGATACAATTAACCAGACCAAATTATCCCTGTCTAATTTTTTTCCGTATGAATCACGGAGCATTTGCATCTCAGTAATCTTCCTCTTGATATCATTGTCTATTTTAAAACATGTAATAGATGCGAGAGTTTCATTCAAAGCCTCACAGTTGGCTCTTTCCACCAATTTTCAAACTGCTGTGGAAAAATACAATACAACAATAAAATATTGTGACACACAGCAGGCGACGCTGAATTCCTTAAGTGACCCAGCACCTCCAGTCTGTCCAACCATTGATTTTCTGCTCGTAGAGGAAAAAGATTACCTTTCATTCCCTGAAGCTGAAGACCAGCAGAACAGAGGAGATAACAGTGTGATCACAGCCACATGACTTACTGGGTTGCTTGGCCCGGCCTCACACTCTGATTTATGTGTTCATCCCGGGGGTGAATTAGCATGTCATGCATGATATTAGCTGGCCCTAGTGTGCGTGAACTGATGCTTCAATCCATTCAATAGATTCCATGTCATAAACTCTGTTAGCTCCAGTATTTAAAAGGAAAATTCATAACCATTTTCCTTTATCAGATGATACTTTCCATCAAACGTTAAATCCTAACCAACCTAAATGTCATTTGAAAGGAAATTCAGACCTGTTTCTATGAAGTGCTGGGAGAGTGTTATTGCAAAAGAATACAGCAGCTTGTGTAAGTGCCAGAGGTGCCAAGAAATAGCACATCAAGCAGAATAGTAGACTGCATATAGGTGCAATGTGGTAACATCCACCCAGTGAGGAACTTTGATCATGACTGAGGAAAGCTTTGCAGAGATACAGCTCACTTCCTGTTTGTCTCTTCACTGCCCGCTTTGTCAAAGCCAAATGGTCTGCAACATTTCGTATGATTATGACAGAACCGCAGGGTTGATAAAAAAACGATTCACTCCTTTAAAGAAACACTACTCAACTGTCTTACACTGTGACTCCTGAGCATGAATGCACTCTAGATCAGTGATTCCCAACAAGGGGTGCTTGTACTGTAGAGGATACTGTGGAGTAGCTCAACTAACAACAACTAACAGAGAGTATATATGCCTATGTAGTGAGTCAGCTGTAACAGTAGTAGTTGCAATTGAGAGGCCACTTATGAAATGAGCAGATAAAATTAAATAGGGAATGAATAAATGGTTGAAACGAATAGACAACAGTAATGTAAGAAATGAGTTTAAGTTGTTGCATAAATGGAAACTGTTTGCATGGATTCAGTTCAAATTAACTGATGAATGGTTGAAACAATTATATGTCAATTGAATTAAGTAATACTGAGACTGTAGGTGCTAAACCTGAGATAAGACGGTTGTGATTTCCTGTTTACCTGTGACCTTTCATAACCTCCAAAAATTAATGTGGAAAAGGGGCATGTTTCCTGTTTCTGTATCTTTGTTTTGCAAATTGAAGGTAGGTCACTGGAAGTAACAAACTTCTGTTGATAGAGGATACACTCATGGCCAGAAATTTTCATGCACATGCATTTCTGTCAGATAAAACCCCATTTCCTCCCAGCAAATTGTTAAAATTACAAATGGAGAAAATAAAGAAGAGCAAATCATTGCCTGAGGATTTAAATCCAAAACTGGTGAAAAGGAAAAAAAGACAATCTCAAGGCCACAAATCCATCTCTAGACATTTTAATGTTCCTGTGTTTATAGCCCATAACACTGTAGCTAATCTCCCTGGACATGGATGAAAGAGAACACTGATAAAAAGATCGCAACAAATGGTGGATAAAGAACCTCAATCACTGTCCAGAGTGAAGCTGACTTGCTGGCGCATGGGACAACAGTGTCAGCTCACGATATCTGTCACTATCTGACTGAAAATGGAAGCTAAAACAGGAAACCCAGAAGGACCCTACTGCTGACACAAACCAGAATGGAGATCGACAAAATCCTTTTGGGAGAATGTCCAGGCTCACGCTCTCTACAGTCTAACATGGTGGAGGTTCTTCTTGACTGTGTGCAGGTCATTGTGAAATCTGAAGACTACAGAAGAATTCTGGGGCACAATGAGGGTCCCAGCTAAGTTTCCGTTCAGACCTGGAGCAACTGGCAGAGTTAGTCCAAAATTTTAATAGAGCGACAAGAAACTCATGTAAGAAACTTATTGATTGTTACAGGAAGTGATTTCAGTTATTTCATCAATCAATTATAATCAATTATAGCTTTATCCTGATCTCCAGTGAGGTTGTTTTGTTTATGTAGAGCACAAATTACCATGCTGCTGTACTAAGGCTATTGTCAGTAATTATTAAGCGTATTAATTATTAAACTGGACGATAAAGGTTAATTTTAATTTGACGATGTACTATTACTGTGACAAGTCCCCATCTACCACAGTTCCTGTTTGTAGCATTTTTACATTTTAAGTTCAACACAGCAGGCCTCACCTAATCACAACACCCACTGGTACGTGTATGTGCATGTGTGAATGCCTGCGTATAAATACACACATACCATCCAATCCTATGAATGTATGCATTAGTGAAACTGTTTTAAAATATAGAGGTGATGTGTCAAGAATCCAGAGCACATCCTGCAGAACCAACCAAAAAAAAAAAAAAAATCATCCATGTTACCTGCCTCAGCTGCTCTGTCTAATTACAGCGGCCTGACACTTTATTAGCATCAAAGACACTACTTAGGATGACAGTATCAGCTGCAAGAGCAGATTCATCCCTTGCATCTTAAGAGCGGCTTCAAAAACGAACGTCATGAATAAGTGGCCTTGATGTGCTCATGAAGTTCTGTCATTACCTGCTTTTGCTGGAAATAAAGTTTAATGGCTAATATTGGAATATGATAATATATGAAGTACATTTAGAGTGTTTAATGTCAACACTGCGCGAAGAGAAAATTTGCCATTGCAAACACAACTGCAAAGATGGGTGGGTACATTTAAATAACCCTAAATACAGCGTTGAACTATATATATATATATATATATATATATATGTGTGTGTGTGTGTGTGTGTGTGTGTGTGTGTGTGTGTGTAGTGTATCTGTTACATTCATTTGTCATGCTTCATTATACTTCCTGTTGAGCCTTTTTGAATGTGTCTCTATACAGACACAATCATCGTAAACTAAAAAGACACAAGAGTTTAACAATTAGACTCCAGCGAGATAACAGAGTCAATATTCACAATAAAATAGGTTGTGATCACTGTGAACACAAACACATTTTACAAATGGCTTCAATCAGAAAGAAGCTGGGGGTTTTCACACGTTCTCACCATGTCTTTCACGCCACACACAGACACACATGTGGGGCTGTAATGGGGTGGGGGTGTTGGGGAGGGGACTGTGTCTCTAATCTTAGACGTGCAGCACTTAGACATCCTCTGCTGCAGTGTCTACAGATAAAGCATATTCTTGGTTTTTATGAGCTTGTGGTTCCCCACTACTGGGATAAAAAAAAACAAATGCTACGTTTATAGTATCTTTACCAACACACTCACCATGAGAAAAGGAAAAAAAAGCAACAGAGAACGTGACAGAGACAATCCCTCAGTGTTATGTTATTTAAAAGCTGTATTTGTTAGTGTTTGTCTTGTTAATAACCACTGATGCAAAATAACTGTATTGACAAGCTAAGGGTTCTGACAGGTCATAGCAATTATCTTCCATCACAGTGCCCTGCTCTCATATCTGTCAGGATTTCAAGTACTTTGTAGTCTTCATGCCTGCAGCCACAAGCCCACATACAGCACACAGCTCAATCTGTTTATCCTCCTTCTCTATTAAATATTATCTTCTCAAAAACAGATTATAGAACAGATTAATATGTAATATTTTTGAATACACCGCTGGGAGCAACTGCACACAAGTTTCACTACTGCATACTTTTTTTTCACTCGAGTCATTTAACATTATGTGCAACTTAAAAACAGGAACTTCAACACTCTCAAGTCAAGCCCATGAAATCACCCTGAAATAAAAGTTCTCCTTTGTCATTTTGAAACTGACTCTTCTTGAAACGCCTCTCTGTCCGTTTTAAGAGTTTGGCAATAAGTTAATTTATTTGAATTGGATTCCTTTTCCTTGTGCTCACACTGGTTACATATTTTATGGAGTTGTTTGTGGTAAACATTGTAGGTTTGAAGACGTCACTCTTAGTGACATATCAGCTCAGTGAAGCTGTGATATGTTTGATAAACTAATATTAACGGCAGAGTAATTGGAGGAATATTAACTGCGGGTCTAATAAAATATGAAGCATCAAAAGAAGTCTTCCAACAATGACGGTCAGAAAGTAAGAAAAGAGCTCGCGATACTCACATCCCTTTGTTTCCGTATGTATTGTAGAATTCCATGTGATTACAGGCTTGAATCCAGCCGATGGTCCATGTTTCGTGGAGGGCTACCGGCGGCACCAGGACCTGGGCATGAGCTCGAAAGTGCGGAGTCCTGTAGCGCAGGACCACGTTGTTTGACTCGTCGATGCTGGTTGGGTTGGAATCGATGCAAGTGTTCACCTCCAGGACGATGATACTGTCTCGGAAACTCTTGGGCTTACACCTGATACTCTGGATACAGCCCATTGCATTAAACAGCAACACAATCCACAACAACGTCCAGAGGTCTGGAGGAGAAGAAAGACGCATGGAAACAGCAAGAAAATCACCACAGTTGGATCCTCATGTTTAAAAAAGAGTATTTAACCAGGATTTAAAAAATGTTTATTTATAGCAAAAAGCCATGCATCTCTGATCCAAAACTATTTTCAGAAAAGCAGAAAAAGAAGATGGTTTAAGAAAAGTCTTCGTATCGGTAGAGTGCATGCTTTTCTTTCCGGTGCGTAAAACGCAACTTCAAACAAGCGCAGGTGCAGTTAACTTTCCTTATCCGTGCATTATTGATGTTTTCATGCTGCCATGTGCATTATCACAAAAAAGACTTGACCTTCTGGCAAAGTGCATCCACTGGAAAGGTGCGCGTGAGAGGTTCAGGTTAATTACTAGTTAAATAATTAACAAATACTTCTAATGTTACATCTTGGCGTCGTGTTCCTGGACTACCGTCTAATACGTGAAGCTTTATGTGCAGCTGCTGATAAATACAGATCATATTTTATGGAGGAAAATGTTAAGCCGAAAAGATATAAATGACAAATGGCAAATCCATTTAATCCGCAATAGCTTCGTAATAAAAAAAAAAAAAAAGTGTAATTTAACGATTTGAAAGCGTCAATGTAACATTTGCGGATTAAGCGGTGCAACAGCATGAATTGTGGGTCTATTTTTAACCGACAAAAACAACATGCAAAAAAACAAAAAACAAAAGAAGTCTACCTATAAAACAGTCCACTGGAAAGTATCCAGTGTCTTCAGGAGGGTGAAATCCTGGAGAAATTCAGAGTGAACGTTGGCTTCACACAGTTCTTCGGTCAGAGGTAATTCCTTTATCTCCTTCACACCCGCTCCCGTTATTTCAACTCTCTCTCTCCCCTCCACACACACACACAAACGCGCAAACACACACATCCACAACCAAGCAAACCTCTATTGCTACAAATTAATTCACCGTCCCACACACAGAGAGGTAGCATTTCCACCAAAATCTAATCGAGTTTGAGACAGAGCGCCGCAACATCCAGAGGACACAACCGGGTCAACTTTAACACCCATATTTCACCGGATCCGCTCTCCTTCTTCTTTTTTTGTTTTTGAAAAAAAACATAAAGAAAAATTTAAAAATAAATAAATAAACATAACGCCTCTGGAAGGGGAGAATGTCCAGCTGTCACATAGTTCGGTGTCTCCAGTGTTGAGATGCAGTTCAGTCTAAATTCCTGCACAAGCTGTCATTTCTCCGAGCTCGTCCCATCGCCGCCACGGCAGGTTCACCCCGGCTACGCATTGGTCTATTTCAGCTGCCTTGAGGGGGGGAAGCGGCTCTATAAGTATCTTTATAAGACGACACTTCCGCCTGCGGCGTCGAGCATGCTGGGAAATGTAGGCCGGAAGGATTCCTGTTGGGTTGGGTGCGGTGAAACAATAGGAAAGTCATTTCAGATCACGATATTCACGTTACAAAATAGTAATATCTTATATATTAGAAATTTATAATAACTGTATTTACTTTAAATAATCATCAATTTAATATGCATTTATGGTTATTTTTTATGGTGCTTAGACTTAATGCCAGTAAAGGGTGTTTGATTTGTACAAATATGGTGTGATCAGGGTTGACATGTAATCAATGAATAATAGTGTCTCATCTGGTCGTGTGTTATTTGTTAAGAGGTTCAGTCAGAAGCTTTTCCCCGAGTTGATTGATCATTTATTCTCCAAATAATTAACAAGAACAGATGAGTTTATTCATTAATTCGCTTATTGTTTTATTTATTGTTTGGTTTATGTGGTTTAGTGGCGTGCTGACAGTAGTAGTGGGCTGCCTGTGAACAGTCCGCCTGATAACATGCTCCTGAGTCCCGCCTCTGTCTGTTTAAGCACCTTGGAGAACTCCCCTCCTCGGCGGAGCGCACCGCAGAGCCTGTGAATCGGGGACCGTACGTAAAATTACGTCAGTTACGCACAGAAGAAACAAAACGCTGCACTGGTCAGTCTTGTCTTGTTCTTTAGGCGTCTTGTTGATGATTAAAACCGACCGTTAACTTCTTCAGATTTTCGCCTGCTTCGCTTTACAACCCACTAAATCCACCACCACCACCACATTTTCTCCTCTGTCAGGATATCAGAGATTTAGGTTCATAGCTACACATCCTTCGCCTGGTAAGATGACAACACCGTGTCTTTCTTTCTTCCTTGCATGGAGCTTGTTTTCATGAAGCTGTGCAGTAACAAGATGCGCATGTTGTTATTGTATCTCCATGCTGTAGATCGGGTTTCACTGGATTGGCCGAGGCAAATGCCATTCAATACACTCTCCCAGCCCGCATGGTATAAACAGCATGGCCATGGCACATTCCAGTGGCTCTAAATATATCTATTAAGGCCACAGGAGGGGGAGGACTGGTGTAGTGGGGGTTTATCCTGGGACGGTTCACTATCGTGGTGAACACGCACCATTTGAATTACCTTCCGGAGATTTGACAGTCGGTTACTGCAGCCACAGAAGCGAACTCGGCCCAATTCAAACATGCCCTCCAGTTACAATGTGAGATCCAGGGCGCGGGAGAGAAACAGCGTCCTGGGTAGACCCGAGTTCATGTCCTTGAACCAACAACCCCTCCGCAGCGGCCCCGCTGAGAGCCGAGGTAACGCGAGGCGACCGAGTCAAAACAAGCACCAAGCAAGTCAGCAGAGTGAGGAACCTACCGACAATGGCAGCAAGGACAGGAGAGAGAGAGAACCCAGCAAAATGCCAGAGGAGGACTGTATGCAGCTCAACCCTTCATTCAAGGGGATAGCAGTCAACTCCCTCCTCGCCATTGACATCTGTCTGTCCAAGCGCATGGGTGTGTGCGCTTACACGTCGTCTCCATGGGGAGGCTGCCGCTCCATGGTCGCCCTGCTCGCTCTCACGGGGCACGGCATCACGTGGATCATTGGCACTATCGTGTGTCTCACGAGGAGTAACACTCTGGCTGGACAAGAGGTCCTGGTCAACCTGCTGCTTGGTAAACGCCACATCACACTCACCAGCCTGTGCCAAAACACACAGTTGACCCATAAAAGTGCACCACATATGTATAAAGACCCATTTCCAAAAAGACATGGGTCCATCTACAGGCATAAACTCAACATAAAGCACAACTTATTAGCAAATGGTTGATCATTTGTTTTCACACACTTTCTAACACAAAGTGGCCCTTGTTAATCTTTATTATGACTGACGCATTACAAATATTTTGCTGATTCTGGCTCAGCAACAGAGAACAAAAGCTGCAAGTTCAGGATTTGCAAGGGGACAGAAATGCAACACCAGCCTGTGTTATGCAGTGAAGTCAACATTATGAATTAAAAAACAAGATTTTCATGTTGCAGCTTTTCTGTCTTTCACAGTCGAATGCAGTCCGGTGCTGAAGCTCCACAATAAGAGTCTTTAATCTTCATCTCATCAAACTTTTGTTTATGTTTTGTAGTTTTTAATATGATGAACACATCACTGCATCTAATGTAGCAATTTAATGCAATCTGATACAGTCACACAGAAAGAACTTAATCAGAAATACTAAAATTAATGCAGCACTTTTTCATTGAGTTGCATCACACTAGGGGTCATGTCATGGTATAATGTTGTGCTGTGTAGTTTTAGCTGGAAAACAAGACGCATTTGCTCAAGGGCAAATGGTTCCCAAATATATTCAGATATTAAGCTTGTTATCAGCTTTTTTGTCCTGAAGGGTCTATACACAAAAAAGATCTTTGTTGTTGTTGATCCAAAGTATTTTTCTCTGCTTTTGACAGTTAAACCGCACTTTATTTCAACATGTTACTACAGCAAAGAGCAGACATCGTGAAATTGAATTTATCAGAATTCGGCGGTATCTTTTTGCATGTGTGTGTAGTGTAGGTGCACACACGTGCACAGTCTTCACCCAAACACAGATTATTGACCAAACAGCAGTACAAATCCCTTGGCTGTAGCTACATTCAAGTCTGATTGGAAGTCAGTAAATCTCTGGATCTGGGACGCGGTTGTATTGTGTTTGGGACATTGTTCAATCTCAAATGCTTGTTCGTTATTTGTCAGTCCAGGATCATTTCTAGTGTATTGAGGTCTGTCAGGAGAAAATCTATGGACATTTAGGTGAAGAATTAATATTGAACACATAATGAAATTCTGAGTTGTTTTCATCTAACAGGAGAGTAAATCAGCCAAAACTGCTCTGTTGCGATCAGTTTATTTCATTTCACTGTTGTGACCATATGAACTGTGCGTTGCTGAAATATTTCCCATATAGTGTTTTGAAAACAGCCTGGTCACGCTTCATGCCTGGAGCTATCCTTACAACAACTGAACACACTAGAAACCCCAAAAGTAGACCTTGACTGTTCAGAGGATGTTCCCACGCTTTATCAGCTGCAGCGTTGTCCTACTCCACTCTTTTCTTTCTTCTTCTTCTGTGTCACTTAGTTCCTCCACTGACCTATTTACTCCATTCTCAAATAATCTATGTTTACTATGAATAATGCAGCTCCACTCAAAGAGTGTGAGAAACATAAACAAAAAACTTTAGCTTCAATATCTATTTTAGGCATTAAAACTAGGTTTGTAAAAAAATAATTCTAACACAAGCTTTTAATGCACATAATAGTCACTTCTTTTTTTAAAAAAAAATGGGTGCAAATGGCAGTTTACATTAATCAACATTTCTGTTAAGGTGCAAGTTTTAGTGAGGTGGCTAATTTTCAACTGCAGTCTATGGACAAGATGTTCTCAGACTAGTGAAGATAGAAGAGAACATGATCATTAAGACAGAAGATAGAGGAATTATCGAGACAGTATATAAGTCAAGAACATTTACAGATATACAGCAAATAGAAAGATGTGTCCATAGCGTTGCTATGTCCAGTTGTGTGAGGTTAAATGAGGCAGAGTTTGGTGTGCTGTGAATATCCAGCTCTATTTGAGGCCTTGCAGAGATGGTGACAGTAACAGACATGATTAGGCCATGCTCACACAGCTGTTGTCTTTAATTAATTTTTCATTTAGATCTGTAGAACAGATAGCTCAGTATTATATTTCTAGTTACTTCCCCTCAGCAGTACCACAATCGTGACAGCAACTGAAATCGATATATTTTTGCTCATAATGTATAAGCCAGTTCTGCAGCCACTGTCATATCTATAGAGATTTATAGGGTTGTTGTTTTTTTGTTTTTTGTTTTTTTTTTTTTGTTTTGTTTTGTTTTACTCACTTTCTGGCCTTTAACTTTACTGTTTTTGAATCAAAAAAATTCTAAAATCTCAATTTTCGAAACCTGCCGAGCAGTATATTGAGAACAATTAAAATTTATAAAGGTAGAGGAGCGAAAGAGGCAGAAATGTTACCCAATTTGTGACCTTTGAATTGCCACTGTAACTAGATAGTCTGTCCAGTGCCTTAGTTTTGTAATAAGAAATGGCAAATGGGAAATTACACATCTTGACAGGGGCGTTTTAAATTTTTAATCATCTCTGAAGTGTTGAAAACTTTCCTAAAAGTAAATTAGAACGGCGGCAAAAGTAGAACAGGTCAGAGATGAACTGCCAAGCTTCCATCCAATCATGGCCACCTTTAAAAATTACCTCTGCCCAGATTATCACATTTCAACGTGTCAAAATCCATGACAGACTGAACTCTCTCATCCTTGCTGCAGTGAGGAAACAAGAAGCTGTGATCATCCAGAGAGTTACACATCATGCTGTTTCATCACCTTAGCTTGACGAAGTGAAAAACATTGAATATTGCGGGATTTCCTCGAAGTGCAAGCTGATCTGTGGCAGCCTGACCTGTTATCTGCCTGCACCTGTTGCACTTGATGGAGATGGAGTTTTCACACTGGGGCGGCTGCAGTTGCGCCGTCTGTCCCGACAATGTTTCACGATCTGTAACAGTCTGTGAGCACCAGACTCTAGAGATTCTCTTCTGAAACAATCCCAAAATCTAAAAACAAGATTCTACACAGCTGTCACCACATTTGGTGAAGACGTTGGTCTCGGATGTGTCGATGACACGTATAAACTGAACCACCACTGTTGCCTTAGTCAGCCGAAGGGCACCTCAAACAGGCTTGTGCTTATACAGCTGATAATATGATGTGTCATTGCTTGGCTCACCTTCTGCCTCTCCTCAGTACTTTTTAGAGTTTGACTGCCACAGGGCAGTGTGGGGGTTGCACCAGTCTTATTGCCTGTCTCTTTTTACTTTTTACAAGTCTGCCCACTTCCACTTTGTTCGCTCATCTCCTTCTTTACTATTTCTTTTTTTTTTCTCACTCTCTCTCTATCCCAGTGACCGTGGACATGACAGCACATCACCATCCAGCCTTTACAGAGCTGGAATGGAAGTTAAAGTAATGGCCCCGTTAGGACAGTGAGTAGGCAAGTGGAATGTGAAATAAGGAAGCATAAAAAATATGTCAAACAACAGGCCGTTATTTAGTGCAGGGTTGGTTGAGTGTGTGTGTGAATGTGGCAAACTTGAACAGAAGTTAATGATGGTAGAGATATTTTTGGGAGTGCTATGTAGCTATAAAAAGACACCTGCAAATGTCCGGTATGTGGGCTCAAAGCAAATGCTACTCGGTATTGTATGCCTTATCAGTTATTCTTAGTCACCAAGATATCTATTTACATATAAGCACTATAGTAACTTTCTGCTTTATTTAAAAACTCATAGCATTATACAAAGAACCCCTGTAAAACCACACTATGTTGTTGTTACAGACTAACGGTCTCCGGTTGTGCTAGCAGCTCTGTGACACTAAGTGCTTTGAGCTAAATGGCAACATGAAATTCTTACCCTATGAATTAGTACACCAAATCACGGAAGTGAAGTTCATGATGGTGCCACAGGGAGTGTCAGTACATCATCCATGTCAGTAGAATACGTCCTTTTTAAACCGTGAATGTGTCTGTAGAACATAGGAGTGATCCAGACATACACTTACTCTGGTGTATGTATTTCATTGTTTCTATAAAATCCTTCAAATGAGACATCTTCAGCAGTAGGTAAATTGGAATCAAAAATGATGGATTACATGTCACATTGTTTCATTTTGAAGATGTCACTAACTAAAAAAACAACAACATCTAACACTAGTCTTGGATATGGGTTTATTACACGACTGTGTATTTTCCAGTGGCAGAAAATAAAGTTACTGAAATACTGAACTTACTGTAAGTTCTTGTTTTTGTCTTGAGTGTTTCTATCCTTCTTATTTTCCACTTTCTGCTTTTAATTTCCCCATAGTGATGAATGTCTTTTCAGATTTGTATTTTAAAAAATGGAAGCACATAAAATATGAATCATTCATAACCTTTTTTGATAACAAATAAGTTGTGTATACTTAGGCCCATTGTCTATCAGGGGACAAATTCCTATTCCTTGTAACGTGATTTATTTTTTCTGTCACAGCTCTCCTCCTTGACGTCATGACAGTGGCTGGAGTCCAGAGACTGGTGAGGCGCCGAGGACCCTGGGAGATGACGCCAGGCTTCTTGGACTGTGTTGCCATGGACTTCTATTCCTTCCCAGCCGCGCACGCCAGCCGGGCCGCCATGGTGTCCAAGTTCCTGCTGTCCCACCTGGTTCTGGCGGTGCCGCTTCGCATCCTTTTGGTGCTGTGGGCTTTTCTGGTGGGCATGTCCCGAGTGCTGCTGGGAAAACACCACCTGACTGACATGGTGTGTGGCTTTGCGCTGGGCATGTTCCACTTTAGCTTGATAGAGTCTGTGTGGCTCTCATCAAGCACCTGCCAGACTCTTATTTCCATAAGCACATTCAGCTGGAGCCCCTTTTTCTGAGGTCTTGATATAAAGTTAAACTAGCACACAAGGCTTATTTAAGACACTAACCCAGCAATGTCAAGGACTTAGGTGTACTAAAGGTCTTGTAAGTTATTTTTACAAGAGTCTGAAGTTCTTATTACAGGCTGTGAATGGAGAAGCATTAATATCTGGATGCTGGCTTGCATGTAACGCCCAAGAAAAGCAGGTCACAAGAACTT
Organism: Polydactylus sextarius; assembly: GCA_016801845.1. NCBI lineage: Eukaryota > Metazoa > Chordata > Actinopteri > Polynemidae > Polydactylus > Polydactylus sextarius. Next base: position 3,598,194 of record CM028922.1, read on the forward strand.
GCAAGATACTTTCATATCCTTCTATCTTCAGTCAGATCTTTTACTGCTCTTTCATAATAAAGAGCGAAATAAGACAACTCCAAACTGACAACATTAAGTTTTTTTTATTCCTTTAAAAGTTCTTTTTTCTTTATTTTGAACCTGTCATTCTCATTCAGTGAAAGCTGAATCCAGTTGAAAGCTGGAAGCATTCACTCATAACATCACCTCTTTTTTCGTTAGTCCGTGTGCCACCCTTTCTTACTTCCTGTTACTCCTACTCTGTTACCTCTTCCTCTTTTCTCATTTTTTTTTAAGTTTTGTTTTTAGTTTGGGTTAGAGAAATACTTTGAAATCTTGCTGCACACTGATTAGAGTTTGGTGTAAGGTCGTAATATTGGACTCTGAATTTATCAGGTGATCGATGTTTGGATATTCCACATTGTTTCTGATTGGCATGACTTTAGATGTTTGTGTATTACTGCTGGGATTCTGATCTTTTTACTATATGTTTATTAAATAGGAATTTATTTTTGTGTAACACAAACGTCACACTTGCACAGAAGTTAATATTTTTCTTACAAAGTTAAATATGATTTGCTTCAGTGTGCCATTTAATTCTTTTTTTTTTTTTTTTAATTTGCTTTGATGATGAGTTGTTGCTGCTCAGCTCTTTTATTCTGCATAATTTGCCTTTGGTTTCTCAGTGATATTGATTCTATGCCCTAATAAACAAATGAGGCATTGCCTTTATTTTTTCAGTGTTTTTTTTTTTTTTTATGGACATTTGAATGATTTCAGTGAACCTGGTTTTTATTTAATTCTTGTTGGATTTATTTTTGTGGCAAAATATTTCAATGCACAGGTTTGGTGTGTAAATACAGTTTTGTGTACATTAACTCAAGTTTGTTCTGTATTTCATGTTTTTACTTTTTTCCATCTTATTAATAAAAATGAGGTGGACTGTCAGTAAAAATGTCTTTGTCTTATATTTTCAACTGAATTTTAGAAACGGGTTGTGATGGATGAAGTTTACAAATCAACTGAATCCTATAAGAAGCATAAGAAAGCTTTTCACAAACAGTTTTTTTTCATTGCATCAAGCATCACATGGACTGTGAGGCATCACATGGTGAACAAGTTGGTCAGCAGAAGAATAAAGAAGTGTGGTCTGCTGAAACCTCAGGCACGGTCATAATTGGAGGAAAAAGTGTTCTATTGTGAGATGTTGAAAGGCTAGATTATAGAAATTTTTGTTTCTACTTGGGGCACAATAAGGAATAGAGCTGCATTACATCCTAACATCTCAGCATCTTGCTCTATAAAAGTGTGTAAATATGGAGTTTGCAGATATGAAGCCTCTGTGAATTGTCATTAACAGATATTGTGTCAGTTTTTTGCTCCATGGTTGCCTAATAAACATACATTATGATGTTGTTAGGATGAGGTTAGTTTACCATAACTGAGATTTGAGGGTAGCAAACATTTGTGCATTAGTGCAATAGTATTCATGACTATCATTAAGGCCGAACGTCTTCACAGCCTCTGACACCACTTTCCTGTCACACGACTCCTACCACAGGCAATCTTACAGGAAGCGACACCGATGAAAAGGCATGTGCTGTGAAACAGTTCAAATAGAAGGAACAGAAACTGCTTTGAAAAATACTCCCTGGCAGCAAGAGTCAAGTCAGTAAGGCTTTGCAGAGTTTTCAACTGTCAAGACCAAATTCTTTTTATTTTCATTTTCAATCTTCAAAAGTTTTAATCAAGCAGAGAAGATGAGCAGAGACAGCGACAGACAACTCCCTGAGAGGAAACCTTTACTTTATGCAAATAAAAACACACACAGACATACTGGATGTTGAAAATCATACAACATTAATATCAAGAACTGATGGATTGTATACAAGTAGATATATACAAAGAGATATTGACAGTTATTAAGCTGCATTCGTCAAACAGGTGAACTAAAAGCTGAGGGTCTGTTGCTTTCATCCTGAACAAGTCGTACGTTTTTGTTAATTTGCTTCCAAGCAAAAACACAAGAGACATCACAGTTTGTTATGAGATCCGGATTTGTTTGAATGTTGTGCCAAAATCAAGGCCTCTAACAATCCTGCAAAACATGTACCCAAAATATCCCTGTGAGTAAGCGCTGATAGTGTTAGCAGGGCTGTTTTCACATCACGTCAACACATCGAGTCAACAGACACCACACTTCCTACTGTTGTGTCTTATACATCTGTTTGTGTCACACTCTTAGTTATATATAAAGTAGAAATAACATCAGACATCACAACTAACACATACCAGTGATCTCTCTGTGCAGTAGCTGTGCATGTTAATGCTATTCTGGTGTATAACGAGATATGTTCCTTCACTGGGATAAAAAAGAACCTACTATCTAAAGGATTACTGCATTAGTCAGAGGATGTTCAAAAAAGCATTTGTCACTATGCTGCAAAATAGCCTCCTAAAAATGACTAAAACGTCTAAGAAAATGGTTTGGGCCTAATTGCTGGAGGGTAGTAGACTACAGTTTGTTGTGCTGCTCACACACAGATTTGTGATAATTCATATTGATTTTTTTTCTTTTTTTAATCTTAAACACTTACTTATCAGAGCAGAACAAATTATGGCTATTTTATTTTAAATATCAGCACCTGGTGGACCATGGGAGGAACTTACAGCATTTTTAAAAGAATTAAAGAAGCATTAGACGAGTGCTCCCTCTAGAGGAGTCTGCTTGAACTCACTTCATGAACCTCTTGTGGCTGACATGAATTTGAATGTTGAGCATCTCTGTGTCTTAACTTAAAAGCTTCATTTCATGTCTTCCTGAAATGAAGAACACATTGAACATGTATATCTGATCATATCATTAGATATTGCATTTTACTGATGAATTCCTTTCCTGCTCATCTCATTTACTTCAAACTATCGAGCTAAGTAATTTCTATGAAATTTTCTGAAAATTGCCATGCTGTCAACTCATGGGCTGCACTGAGTTTTCATATAATAAAAACAGCAGCCTATGAACCTACGCTTCAATAAGCAGCTCTGCCATGGAAACCATGTATCGTAACAATTGGTCATTTTTAGGATTAAAAGAGCATCAAATCCTCAACCGTCAAACCTCATTTTTGATACTAATAGTTACTTTGTTTAGGATTTTTTTCAGCATGTATTTAAATTCAGTACCTCTCTACATGCAGTCATCGATCATTCCTGCTCTGAAACATCTTAATAAATCTTTGTCACAAAGCGTGAGCTCAGATGTTTTTATTACTTCTTTTATTATTGAAAGAAAACATTTTTGATATGTGGTTGTCACTGAACAAGTGCAACATATTAAATAATGTCAGGATACTCAGAGTTGGAAAACAATATATCATTCGTACAGAGTTTATTTCTGTACCAGATGAGCACGTGAGGTGAAAGACAATATTCAAGACAAAAAATCATGTTAATGAATCAGAACACTTGAAGTTAAATTCAGAATCATTGTTTTATTTTCTGTAGTACATCTACTCTATGTCATCTATATTGGAGTCAAAAGTTAATGGAAACATTTCAATTGAATCAAAGCTACGTTTGTGTTAGAATCGTGTCGACCGAGACAGAGATAGTCATACCTGGACTGAGATCAAAAACAGGATGTGACTCAAAATGTGAACATTCACAACAAATGTGAACAAACAGAAACTTATTTACTTATTTTAGCTTATTACTTTTATATCTATAACTCTTCTATAGATGAAAAGTAAAATCCTTTTTCATGGGTAATTGAACTGAAAGAGGATGAAACAAAACATCAGTAAAGTAGAGCTGTGGTCACAGTCAAAATATAGTTCTGAAATCAAAGATGAAAGGTGAATGCAACTGACACCAAAGCACATTTGATTGCTGACATGAATCATTCTCATATAAGAGTTCATCTCAGGCGTCCCCTGAGAACAAGTCATACAGTAAATGATCACATCACTACTCTTATTCAACTATTAGTAGAGAATTGAATTGAAGTGTATTGATGTGAAAATGTTGAATACTGTAGCTTCAAAATCTAAAAGTAGTACATCAACTTACTCACTCATTCTTATGAATTTTGGCACTCAAGAGGTGTATTGATTATTATTATTACTTGTCAGTTTCTGAGTCATAATGTCAGAATGCTAAAAAAAAATCGTCTGGTGTTGAATTGTATTAAGTAATACCTGGATGTGGTTGTGGTTACCTTACCTTACTGTGGTGTAAACAAACATAATCCATTGTATATTTCTTTGCAACTGCTGCTGCTAATAAAACAGAGTAGAAGAGAGGTAAATGTAGATGTCATGAAAAGTCAAATAACCTCAGTATTTATTTAACAGATTCTTGGTGAAAACAATCAAATGGCTTGTGGAGCAGTTGTGGTCAAACCTCAGTAAAGGTTTTAATGCCACTGATTTCTGAGTGAGGCACTGAACCTCAGTTGCAGCCCAGTCGCAGCAGTTTGGCTGGTGGTTGTTGCAGAGTGGCTTACCAGCACTGGTACGTATGCATGTGTTTGAATCAATGAATGAGTGCTTTGGATAAAAATACTACATAAAATGTTCACTTATCAAGGCATCCTCATTGAGTATAGAGGATGTAGTAAAACTTTATTTGTATGCTATCCTTCATTCAGGTTGCTGATATTTAAATTGCTTTACAGATGACACACAAATATTAATATTGATCTCTTCAAATGTCTTCAAACAGGAGCTACTCTCTTATTCCTCAGCAGCGATTTACTTGATCCTTCATAATATAGCGTTCCCTGTTTGATCTATGACATTGTCTCAGTTAAATACAAATATGCCTAAGTTAGCGTGAGTTTTAGTGCAGTCACTTTTGCTTGAATTTATAACTTTATATTCATGACAGGAAATTACTGGAAAATGACCAGGGATGTTTCTATAATACATATTTTCCATTCTTGGAGAAGAAGTGTGGGTAATGGATAGATAGATATGCCTTGGAGTCCAGCTTGAGAAACAGTCTGGATTGGAAATGTAACCCAAAGTCTGTCTTCTAGAGAAAAAGGGGCACAGCAGACTCTACAAGAAACATTGCAGCCAGTAACATCAACCAACTGGATCTCTTCTGGGGAACATATCTGGAACCCACTCAAACAGGCGAACACTTACAGGAAGAGACTTACTCAGCTTCACTGTGACAAAATACAGTGCAGCAGGAAGTCATTATATTACCACCACTGTACGGTGTATACTCAACATACAGTTTTGCTGTGGGTATATATATATGGGTATGTATGTATGTATAAATTATTTGGTATATAAGACTATACATTAACTAGAATTTATTTATTCTTTCTATGTAACTGCATTAATCAACCAGTAGGGGGGCTCCTTGCGTTCCATTGCCAGCGACGTAGGATGACGTAGGACGTTCTCAGCCGAGCCGATCCAGCCTACACACTGCCCTGTTCATTCTCAGGCCGGGTAGGACCCAAGCAACAGCACTGCTATCGGTTCAACCTATGAAGATTGGGCATTTACAATCGCCATCCATCCTTTGAATAGGCAACATTTTGTGGAAATATATCACTGTCAATTATCAGAAGATACCCTAACACGTTGAATCGGTGAGTTATGGAAACGGATAATTGTACCAAATCTCCAATTTTGCTTGTCTTCTCCGCTGCCCAGTTTTATTGTTGCTTTGTTCTGGGCAGCAGCCATTTTTAATCGCCTTGTCCTACATTCCCATCGCTGTGTTCAAACCGTTTTGAAAGCCAAGCTAGGTTAAAAACGTTAGCATAGGCTTGTGTATTTGGTACAGATGTTTTTATATAAAAACAGCACAACGTTTCTCTTATTCCAACACAAACATAACTGCACTAGAAACCACCGGCCTGTCAGGGTTGTTTTCGGACAACTAGACTGGAAGTTTAACGGAATTGCCGTTTCGCTTTTTACGAACAAGCTGCGACTGTCGAAGCTAGCTGATGCTAACTTAGAGTAAAATGTCGTGTTTTGTTATTGCTTCCTTACAAATTAAACAGACAGAAAACGGTAGTTTTCAGTAACTCACAAACACAGGTAATGATAATGACATAATGGTTTTACAGGACCTAGGTCACTGGCACTGGATGTTTACATATCCATTTTCCTTTAGCCGCCAGCTAGCATTTTTTTTTTTTACTTTTGGTGGCTAGCAACTGCACCACCAACGATTTCTTTTGACGTCTGTGTTTTTGTGATAAATGTTGATAATAGTGGAGGGTTGTTTTATTTACAGATATAAAGACCGAGACAGTTTGGCCGTTTTATCTTAGCCTTTAAGCTGAAATAGGTTGTGTTTTTGTTTTCGAGCAGCGAGAGGGACTGGTGTCACTTTCATGTGCTGGAATTAGCACTAGCTTTCAGTGAGGCATCCGCACCTACAACTCACATTAACATTAGAAAGGTCAAACATTATCTTTTGGAAAATAAATGTTACGATACGTATATGTTTAGCTCTTGGGTTATTTTGTTGTAGTTGTCTGATAGAAATGACATTTAAAATGTGAGAAAAGTCAAGAAATGTATAACGTTAGCTGTCATCGCGTTAGCTTTCATAGCTAGCCTAGCGCTAACAAAAATTTGCGATTTTGTGGTCTTTATAACCGTGTTTCTTCAGTAACTTCGGATAATTTGGTCTGATTGAGTTCGATGCGTAACTAAATCAATCACGATTGCACAATATTTCTTTCTTTTTTACGTTTCGTTAAACGCCTATGCGGCTATGTTTTAACCCAAGCGGCCTCCGGTATGCTCAAACGATGATATTTATTTGCATAGCTTTGTGTGTGAAATATTCAAAACAGCAGCTGTGCGCCGTTGTGTCTTTGTTAACGTTATGTGGACTTAAAAAAATATGTATAATTATCACGCCTTTTTAATGCTTTGTACCACGCTCTGCATCTCTTCGTAAATATTGTTGTGCTGACTAGATTAAGCAATAACTTTGAAATCTGAGCGCTAGTAGCCATCGTTAAAATGTTCAACTCTAAGAACATGTTTGTTCATATACATATATGTGTGTGAAATCAGAAGAAAAGCAGACCCCAGGGTGGGCACTTGATTGTCTCTGTCAATACCATTTCACTGCCGATAAAAAGGAATCGATTGCTTTATGCATAATAAGTCGTCAGAGCTTTTGTTGTTGCTGTTGTTAGAACATACCCTGCTTTCATTTGGCCATTGTCTTAGATTTAATCATATATTTAGCAAAAAAGAAACCCTGATAACACCCTCAAATATGTCTGAGTATTAAATAACTCCAAATAAGAGGTTATTTGATAAAACATCAGTATTTGCATGCTTGTCTTTGTCCAAATGATTTTAATGTGTGTTTGCAGTCAGTGTTAGTTGTGGTTTGCTGCATTAAATTAAATCTGATATATGGAGCGTTGGAGGTTAGACTTTCATCTTATTCAAGTGTGTAATTTAATGATTTTGTTTGATGTTCGGTGTATAAGCACTAACCTTACATAAGCTTTAAGGACATGTTTTCCAGTAACATATATAACCTAGAGCTATTATTGCAACCATCGTGTCAATTTTACAGAGTTTCTCAGAAGTGTGAGATGAATAGATGGAAACATAGTTTTGAACCAGAAAAGCAAATGGATTCTTGGCATGGTAACATCATGACACTTACTTCCTGCCGACAAGAACGTGGTCTGTCAGTCCTAATATTTGTGTGAATGAAGTATTTTATATGTCAGATCAGTTCTCATTTGAGATCAAATCTCATCAGAAACACTCTGTCCAACTTATAATTAATGAGATCTAGTAATTCAGAAAGTTTGCATAGCAATAAATATATTTGAGCATTTCAGAAACAGAATACCAGAAACACTATTTCTGTTTTCTCTCTTCTACAATCAACATACCTGATTTTTCACTGTTACTTTGTTTTCTTTTCTAATCCTAGTGATAGGGATGCTCTTGAGTGGTTGGTGTTTGGTTTCTTTGGTTTTAGTAAAGCAGTTTGGGGAAAATCCACTTGAAAAGTAGCGGGAGCTGTTTCATCTCCACTCTTTTACTTTGAACATATGGAGGGTGTGCCCGTGGCTCTGGTTTTGATCACATCACCAGTAATTCTACACAAAGAACTGTGAAGACTAGTTGGGCATGATGTTGTCGCTACCCCCAGGATGTTCAGGATGGATGCAGTTAAAAAAAACTAATACTCAAGTTAAAGTCCAGTTCTGCAACAGATGTTAACATGAAACCATCTTCTCTCTTAATGTCCAGTTTAAGAAGTAATGGTAGCAACTGCTTCAAATATTCTTTATTTAAACACACTGCATACCTGAATATGAATATATTTTTCCATATGGTTAGGATACCCGTTCCAAACCACACTGTCATCAGAGCCGACATAGCACAAATGGTTTTCTGTGTGGTTGTGATGTAGCTGAGTTTTGCACTGGAAATGCTCATGCTCACTGTGGTATACGGAAGTTTAGTGCAATCAAAGGACCATTGATGTGCTACCTCACATCTTTTGTTAAGAGTTGTCCATGAAAATGAGTAAAATGCACAGCTTACTACCAGCATGCAGATGCATTATATGTTTGTGTAAGGAATCTCTTTGAATCTGATCAAATAGTATCATTGTGCAAAAAAGAGTATGTTTAATCTGGATGTAACTGTTGCCTTATTTACCTTGTCATGGCATTTTTACATCTTCCTTTGCTTGTGGTAGGAAAAAAAGAAAACTTGTGGGAGCTTCTCAGTGTTCAGAACTTGAACTCAAGTTGTCAACATTTTCTTTGTAAATGACCAGATAGGAAACACTTACTTGATTCTTATTTTTGGCTGCTTCACTCCAGTTTTTTTGGGCAGTTAATATCAGCTAAAGAAACAAGGACCGGTCCAAATAACCATACTTTTAATCAAAGCACTGATGTGACTTGCCACACAGATACTTTCCATGTTATGAGCCTTGATCTTGAGTTGTTTTCTTTTTTTCTGAATGTAATTCCAGTGTCACAGTGTGGTGGAATATGATTTCTGTCGGTCAAGGCCTCGAAAATGACATTTGACAAAACAGCTGTGGATTTTTCCAGAATTGATCCCCAGGCTTCTCAAAATAATTTATATTTCGATAGTAGACAGAGGACACCAAAATTTAATTTGTGTCAAAGTAAAGTTGGGCTCCACATCTTATTTCAGTAGTATTAGAACATGTGAAACGCCGTTGGTGACCAAAAACTCTTCATAAAAAGCTATAGGTGCCTGTATTAAATCTTGGTTGATTTTAGGATCAGTATCGGAACAAATTGTCTGAGCATACTGTACAATTTGATGTTAATTGTTTGAACAGCAGTGTTTGACAGTTTACATGGTTAAGCTTTGGTAAAATGACTGGATGATGATCCCCTCTTTCTCAGCATTATAGAGGAACATCTTTGGTCTGTAAAGTTACTCTTTTTTTCCAGTAATGTCTGTACTTAAGGTGGAAATTTCTTTTCTCTATTTCTCTTGGTAGAATCAGAAGGCACTGGGAAGAGGCGCAAAGAAAAATTTCCATACTCGATGACATTACATCGCAATGTCCGATCGTTTGGGGCAAATAACCAAGTCCAAGGATGGGAAAAGCAAGTATTCCTCACTCAGCCTATTTGACAAGTACAAGGGAAAATCAATAGAAACTCAGAAAAACACAGGTAAGGTTAATTTGTTGTTTTTCCTCTCATTTTACTTTTACATCTCTGTCCCTTTTTCCATTACTTTTAATCTCAGTCCCCTTGATTTACCTACTCATGTTTTTTTTTTTTTCCTCCAGTAGTTCCGCGACATGGCTTGCAGAGTCTTGGCAAAGTGGCCACAGCCCGGCGCATGCCCCCACCTGCTCACCTGCCGAGCTTGAAGTCTGAGAACAAAGGAAACGATCCCAACGTGATTATTGTGCCCAAAGACGGTACAGGATGGGCGAACAAGCAGGAACAACCCGATCAAAAGAGGTAAAGCAAAAACTATCCTCATATCTTATCACAACATCAAAGTGTGGTTTTGGCAGCTGTCAAAGCTGATGGCCCATAGTTGGAGGTAGTTCTTCTCTTTACACCTGACTAAAGGTGCAATATCAGTGTTAGTTAGAATCATATCATAGAACCTGTATGTATTTTGACTACTTTTCCCAAACAAACCATTTTCTTTTTCCCTCTTTTATATTTGTAGTTCTATTGCATCAATACCACAGCTGCCGGAGTTGCAGCCGCAGCTGGCTTTACAGAAATCTGTCTCCAATCTTCAGAAGCCCTCACCGGTAGCCAACCAGGAGGTATGTATATGTAGCCACATTTATGTTTAACACGGGACACATTTTTTGATCTCCATACAGATAATGCAAGACATTTCATATTTGTTTACGTAGTGTCTTTGATTCAGAAAGTTCAAGGAAAATGCCCCTTCCGTACAAAAAAGCGTACTCCTCATTATGCATGAAAAGTGGTCGTTTTACAGACAGATGGAGGAAAGTTATTCAGTCTATGTCTCAAATGCCTGACAAACGTAATGCAGCTATTAGACATTGACCTTGGTTTCACTCATTTCCACAGAACACAAACACAGGTGGACCAAAGCAATGGGCCCAGCTAAATGGAAAGGCAGTAGAGCAAGATGGTGAGTCATCTCAAATGCATTTTTAATTGAAGGTGACTTGTGTTTAGAATTAAATGCTTAAGGTGATGAATATGCTCTCCGGATTGTAGCTCCCACATGTCTTTTCCAATTAGTGCAATATTCGTCTGACTGCACAAGTGAGGCAAACATCTTTCTTTGTCGTTTCTTTTAATGCCAACACCAGGTTCAAGGGCCTCAAACCGACTTCAGCCCTTCTCTCACGAGGAATTTCCCACACTGAAGGCAGCTGGAGAACAGGACAGGGTTGGCAAGGAAAGAAGCGGCTTCGATCCGTCGTATGGGCCCGGACCAAGCCTCCGCCCCCAGAGTGAGTCTTAGTTCTCACGAATTGGCCGGCAGTCTCAGAGATAAGCTTATTTCTGCCTGAAAGCAAATTATTAAATTGCCGACGAGATTTTTTTAACTGTCTGGAAAATAACGATACAATTAAACACATTAACGTTGACAAACTAAAAGAAACAAAATTCAACAATGGAAGGAAGAGGGCAGATTACTCAACAGACGTGCTGACATACTTTTCACTGATTCATAGTTGCCACTCCTGGATATGGCAGTTGCCTCTAGTGGCAGAGGATGTCTGTTCTTTTTTCAGTTGCATACCGCATACCATGAACGCCTATAAACAGTTCATCCAGAATTTATTTTGTTTGTTTGTTTGTCAATTGCTCTTTTTGAAATTTCCATCTCCTCGCTTCAAGATGTGACGAGCTGGAGGGAAGGTGGTGGCAGGAACCTTCAGCCCTCGTCCCTGACCCTCGGGCTGCCTGCAGATCCTGAGGGGAAGCCCACTGCCCTGGGTGAGACTGGCACCCCTCCAGCCTCATCTCACCCCTCTTCCGCCACTGGCACCACCTCTTCAAGTGTAGTGACGGTTCAGTCACCAGTCCTCGACCCCAAGGAGCCCTCTCTACGACCCGCCCAGCCTGTCCGCAGAACAACCGTCCCTGCTGCCCTGCAATACCAGCTTCACCACACTTCAACTGCTGTCTACCATGACATGTTGCCCGCATTTGTAAGTAGTACAGTGCTACTTTGCTCAGTGCCTTGGTTTTCAGTTTAAAAAAAAACCTTCAGAAATGAATGACCACCTTGTATCATCTTATGGTTTTCAGATGTGCTCGAAAGAGACACGTGAAGCCCAAGGTACAGAACATGTTCCCACCACCGTAGCAACTCCAGCCCGATTTGACAGCAAACCAACTTTTAGACAGACATTTGCCAAACCTGAACTTGTCAAGTGAGTACATTGTCAATGTTGGAGCAGTTTTAAAATGACATTTGTGACGGCTGGAACTTGCTAATTTGTCTTTTTTACTATCTTTGAATCCAGTGGAGACGTGAGAAGAGAGAACCGCTTTGTGCGTGCTCCACCTCGACTCTCTTCTCAGCCCATCCGCAGACCTGGTGACAGACCAGCACGTCCAGCTATCATTAACCCAGAGGACCTGAAGGATTTGGATGAGCTTGACAATGACTGTGAGGATGGATGGGCTGGTCAGTATTTATTACAACTGCTTTTTTTACTTTAGGTGTTCTAGTCCAAGTCTTTTTGGTAGCAAAAGAGGAATGTAGATGGGATACAAATGTCTGTGCCCAATGAACTGCTTTCTGTGATATACTACACCTATTAACTTATTGACCCATTGTTTTCCAGGACTCCATGAGGAAGTTGATTATAGCGAGAAACTCAAGTTCAGTGACGATGAAGAAGAACATTTGACTGGTGATAAAAACAAGATGTGGTAAGATCTCGTTCCTCATGGTTCATTAGTGTTCTGAACACACTTGTTAGAATGAAAACATTCACTATCTCAGTTGTAACATTATGTTAAAGTATCTTGGTTTGTCTTGATCTGTTACTTTTTTAGGACTGAATGGGAGAGGGAGAACCAACGTGACTGCCAGTCCTCCCTAAGTTCAGGTGAGGCGTCTTACCCCCCGGAGGGCCCCGATGATGGTTATTCTTACCAACATCATCATCACGAAGCTCCCAGGAAGACCAACGGCAGATATCTCTCGGCGGACACCCAGGTAACTACACACAATGATGTTTTCCACTTTCATACTCCTCTTTTGAGATTACTTATCTAAGATTAACAAATCATGATGTTACTCAACAGACAGTACACATCTCCTGTGTTAATCCCTCTGACGGGAGAATAGAACAACACTTTAGAGCAAAATGAAGAGCAGTGTACTTTCACATGCCCACCAATGAAGCCGTCATTGCAATTTGGGAGACATTACCTTGCAGTAGATTTAGTGACGTGTCTGACTAGTTATTTGCTGAAGGTTTTGATATGCCAAGCAAAAAAGCTTTTGATTGAAATAGTAGATACATTATAGCTCTGGTTTTTGATCATTTTCTTGTTTTAAGCAGCCACATTCTTTGCCTAAACAAGTCTTTTAAAATCTGTGTGTTGGTGGGTGTAGCAGTAACTTACAGTTTCCTTGAGGCTGAGTGATCTAAGGTGCATACTATGTATGGTCATTTTCCAAGTTTAAATCTGGCCTTGGTCCTTAGTTTCTTGTCACTCCTCCCTTTGTCCATGTTTATACAATTTAGAGGAATTTAACCTTGTAAACACTTTCCTGAGAAGTAAACATGAATTGAATGGTCAAATTAGTAGTTGGGGTAAAATACAAAACCTAGGTAATGGCTTTCTCAAATGACACATTATTTTTAATTGTTAAAAACAACACGCTGAGAAATGTTTAACTGTTCAAAAAAATGCAAACACAAAAAACAAAACCCTGCATATTTTAGGGCTTGGCCCTTTGTCTACAGTATCCAATTACATGGATGAACAGTATTTCCTTTAACTGCATCTGTTCCATCTCTTGTTCCAACAGAAAAATCCAGGTGAGCCACTGACTGACCAGGAAGATCACCAGCGCCAGTCTCAGACTCAGGCTCCTGCGAGGTCGAAGTATGTGTCACCTGAGCTGTCAGAGGCTGTCGAGAGAGCTCGCAGACGTCGGGAGGAGGAAGAGAGACGTGCTCGTGAGGAGCGGCTGGCTGCCTGTGCTGAAAAACTCAAAAAGTTGGATGAAAAGTTCGGGAAGACTGAAAGACAAACATCAAGGACAGATGAGGGCCAGAAGGAGGGAGATGGCAAAGAAGTTCCACTGTCCCCAAGCAGGGAACAAAGTAAAGGCCACAATGAGAACTGGCAATACAGCACAAAAGGTTAAAGCATTTACACCCATATATTTTATTGTACATTATTTTTTCATTAGAGATATAAACTATCATAGTTTTACCTGGAATATGGTTGTAATCATTTTTGTAATTGTATCCAGATGGAAGTGAGTGTCACCCAGACACCTCTCCTGGCCATAATTACCGTGAGGAGCATGGTTTCTCCAGCTACCGTGGCAGTGAAGATGATGGACAGGAGCCCTCTTCCCCCACAGGAGATTACAATGGACGTCCTCCTTCCAAACCTGTCCCACCCCGCTTTCAAAAGCAGCCACAGCACCACCAGCAGCAGGTGAGTGCCTGCTGATATCCCTTCTAACACATGAAAACATTATGTGTCATTTAGTGGTTGCTTTGTGAGAAGAGAGCTTTGATGAGCAGAATTCAAAGCTGCAGTCATCAACATGTTAATTTGAAAGATAGTGAGGCATGTTTTTGGGTGTTGATGCCTTATTGGATTGTTCTTTGTTAGTTCTTGTTAGGGTTTCTTGGAGCTGATATCCTTTTATTAGTAAGAACAGGAATATGCAAAATCTGCATCTGTTCACTTTCACAAAATTGGTTCACTTTTTAAAATGTAAAACCAAGAAGGTCTGTGTGTTTTGTTTGCCATCTCTTACAACTCTGCTTGTTGTCTTCATTGTATAGGATCAAGTCTACAAGATGCAGCATTGGCAACAGTCGGGTCATGCTGCCCCATCTGGCTCAAGTCATGGCCAACGGGGTTACTATCCCCCACATGTCCTTGGGTTTGACCCCCGCTGGATGATGATGCCGCCTTTCATGGATCCACGAATGACTCAAGGACGGTCTCCTGTGGACTACTATCCCGGTGCTGTCCACTCCTCAGGTGAATACACGTTTAAGAAAATGAGTGCATATATATTTGCATCTGAAGTGAGACAGACACAGCTGTCTGTCATTTTAAAACTCAAAAATTTAACACTGACTGTTTTTAGGTGGAATGATGAAACCCATTATGCATCAAGACCACTTGAACAGTCCTGGTTCTGATGAGGGATGCCATCCCAACCTGCACCAGGAGAGACGAACCCCCTCCACTGAGCCTTATCCAGTGTGGAACCAAGATGGTTACCCCTTGCGCAGCTTCACCCCACCCTACCAGAGACAGCATGAGAGCTCGGACAGTGGCCAGCCAGATGACAGGTCAGTTATTGTGTTTAACGAAGTTAGGCAGTTTGCTATTTCTGTTGTATGACTCTGATTCTTAACCCTTTTTTGTATCTTCTTGTTCCACAGAAGTGATGTAGCCTGCTCCCAACAGGACTCGTATGAGGAAAGGGCCAGTGAATGCTTGAGCCACCCTCAAGATGATCTCTCCCATCATGCCTACCAAAGCCGAGGCCCAGACAGAGCACATCATGACCAAGGCTTGCTGACTACTGCTCAGAACCACTCCCAGAGTCATGCAGATACTGAATACCAAAACCAAGACTCTAGAGAGAAACATCTTAAAGATAGCCCTGATTCTCATGATGAGGCCTTAGATGGCTCCAAGGACAATTGGAAAAGAGACGGAGGCCAGAAACAAGATGGAGGACTTAGCAGTTCTCAAAGTCAGTGGTCTGAACCTAGTTCTAGTTCCAGTAGTAGTATCGGTCAACCATCTGAAACCAGTGGTCGTACCTTGATCCGCAGAACTGGACCCATCAAGAAACCAGTTCTCAAGGCACTCAAAGTGGAAGATAAGGAGAATGAGAAGCCAAAACCTGAGCCTGAGGAGAAACCGGTTCCCTACCGCCTGGAGAAAGAGGTCCTTACTAATGTTTATGACTTGAAGAAAGATATACAGCCTGCTGGCAACAGGCGTTCAGCCTCACCTGTTGTTGAGAAGCAACCTGAAGAGAGGCAGCGTCAATCACCAGCTCCTACCAAAACAGAAAGGCCTTTGAGCACCCACAGTGATGACTCTCCTAAAGAGAGCCCCTGGGACAGCGGTAAGAGCCAGTCGCCTAGAGATAACCAAGAAAATCGGGAGCCCCAGGCACCACGGCGTAATAACTGGATCTTTATTGATGAAGAACAGGCCTTTGGTGCAGTAAGGGGAACAGGTAGAGGCCGCAGTCGAGGCTTTAGGGAATTCAGCTCTAGAGGTGGAACTCGTGGTGGCCGAAGTGGAGATAATCTCAGAGGAGCCTACAACAATAACAACAGTAGTGGGATTAGTGCTCAGCGGACCGGCAGAGGCCGAGCTCCACCTCGGGACCTTGTCAAGGTGGAGGAGTTTCAGAGGGGAAAGCCTCGGAGACGAAATGTCAGCGAGACTTTGAGTGAAGCCTCCGAGTATGAAGAACTGCCCAAAAGGAGACGCCAAAAAGGATCTGAAAATGGAGAAGGTTACACGGAGTCTGGAGAAACCCGTAAAGCTGATAGAGATTCCTGGAGATCCAACAAAGTGTACACAGACGACCAGGCGGCCTCAGATTCCAGAGAAAAGACCAAGGCTGGCAGAGGCTTTGGGGGTCGCATGCTGCCTCCTAGACTGAATACCACTGGAAGTTACAGTCGCTTTGGAGGCTCCAGAGACATTTCTACATGGAGGGGCCGTGGACCCCAGTTTGGTAACAGTGGTGGGTCCATGCAAGAAAATGGTTATGGTCCTGGAGGTGAGACCATTTATTCTCGCAGGCTCCCTGCTGAACGTGAAAATCTTAAGTACAACCCTAAATTCACTGGCTCTTTAATGGAAAATGGCACCGAGGACCGTGAAGGAGAGTATTACTTCGACAATGATAACCCTGATAGGCAGATGTTAAGGAGACGACGTCCACCCCGTCAAGACAAACCTCCGCGCTTCCGTCGTCTACGCCAGGAACGCGAACCCGGTTCAAACCAGTGGACAAGCGATGAGTACGTAAATGGAGACTTCGCAAACCCGTGGCCTGGTCGCTCCAAAGGTAGCGGGGAAGACAGCTGGCCCAGTGGACACTACTCCAGTGGACGATCCAACCAGCACGGTCAGGTGGAGGAATGGGAGACAGGCTCAGACAACAGTGACTTTGGTGACTGGAGAGAGAAGCGAGGTGGAGGTGCAGCTCCACAGGGACATGGTGACATTCCCTCTGACTCCGGCCACAGTGAACCAGGCTCTGGTGAGAAAAGGGAACTTTCCAAGAGAAGCTTCTCTAGCCAGAGACCACTGGTGGAACGGCAGAACAGGAAAGGGGAGCCATCACTGCTGGAAGCGAGTAAGATGACACGTACACCTGATAACCCCCCCACCTCCTCCTCTAACAGGAGTGACAGTTGGCAGAATGGAGGGACTTCTTGTAAAAGGTGAGGTGAATAATATACCAAACTCTAAGTTGTGGTTTATTGTAAGTTATACTACCCCGTGCCCATATGTGCTGCTTGGGGTAATGAAGTGCCTGGGAATCATATTAATGCTCTGGTGTTTCGTTTCAGGCCAGGTTGTTAAAGCTTCTCAGAAACCCAACAAACCCAATAGTGTCTACGTTCTGTTTTATTTTGACCTAAACAAATGTTTGTTACAACTGCTTGGATAAATGATATGATTTTTCAGTAAAACATCTCAGCTTTAACTTTATGTTGTTGGTACTATTGGGTGAATTCTGGTTTACATGGTGAATGTGTTTGTTTCTCACACATCCCAGCAGCTACCTTGTTGATTTGAGGATTGAAAACTGAACAACTCTGGTTTTTTTACAGCATCCCTCTCAACCCTGAAGTCTAAATCTTTGGTTTATTATTTAACCAGTCATCAGTATCTGTTGCCTTTGCTGAACAAATTGAGTAATGTGAAATGAATAATAAAATGGACATGAGGATTCTCAGTAGTTTTGGTTATATATTTTTATACTTGCATGTTTTAGCGTTGCTCAGAGTATCCAATTAAATGTCTTTTGTCTTGCATGTTTTCAGCAGAAGCCCAGATGAGTTGGGCCCAGTCTACAGCATAGAGCAGCAGGAGGAGAGGGAACCCAGTGAGCCCTCAGTGAAGAAATTAGACAAGGAGCTGAAGCCAGGTCCTGTCAAGACAGACATAACTGAACCTCTGTCCCAGTATGAACTCAGCAGCTACCCAAGTGAGTGCAGTTTACTTAATGTGATTTAATGTTGAATAAAATGAAAAAAATCTTGGATCATTGTTTGTCTTAAATTTCTACATTTTTCATCGGCGTCTGTTTTGTAGTTGAGGGGGATGCAGGGGGAACGGTTTCAAATCCAGATGGATATCAGGATGCCTTGTCCAAAAAGCAGAGACGCCCACAAGAAGATGAGAGGAGGAGGAAGGAACAGGGTGCAGCTGTAAGTTTAACATATGCCCAACACATACACTTCCACGCCAAGGACGAACAACAAGTGTGTAGTTTGTTGAACTGTCTCTCACTGCTATGTTAGGTGCCAGTGAAGAACAGGACAATCACATCCAAGATTCCACCACGCTTTGCCAAAAAACAAGGAAGCATGAGCATTGAACAACCGGAGGAGGCACTTTCTTCCAACAACCTGGGAACTGAAATCTGGGAAACCAACAGCTCAGGTAATAAATGGTCCCAATTATCTTTCAGGTCTAATGCTTTTTTATTGGTGCTATTAAGTAGAAACCAAAGACAAATATTACAGTAAATTGAAATTACTTCTAGTGCATATTTACTTTATTGCACATAATTTTCCATTGTAATATTATTTGGCAGATCTCTCAAATATAAAACTTTTGATGCTTAACATTTTAATTTTAGTTTGACAAAAAAAAAATATTGCAAAAGTGATTTTTTTTTTATGTTTTTCATGTATGCATAAGCATGATTGTTTAGATATTTATCAGTTTTATTGCTGGATTTGGTTCGGGTAAGATTCAGTTTGATTGCATTTTTCACTGCCATTCCATTCTATTTTTCAGCTCTTTCAGTTCAGTCTTCAGGGGGAGACTCGTGGACTAAACAGGTGCCTTACACCGGGAGCGAGCCCAACTCTGAGGTAGGACGGCACAGTTGCTTGTTCTTCCTATGTGGCAATTATTCTGCATTGTTGGTCTTCAGTTAAAATATTCTTAATCTTTCTTTTTATTTCCACTGCTTCATTGTGAACAAATAATGAATTACATTACTAACAAAACACGATCACATTAAAGTCTTATCTTTTTCTCGGCCAGGACTCCGATGCTGGCCCAGAGCAGAGCAAAGAACAGCACAAACCAGGTCCCATTGGAAACGAACGCTCCCTTAAGCACCGCAAGGGTTCAGAAGGTGTGGATCGGCTGGAAGGTGGCCCCATCACACCAGTTAATGGTGTGGACCTCCATGTGGACACTGTGCTACCGGTGCCTCCAATTGAGTTTGGTGTCAGTGCCAAAGACTCTGATTTCAGCCTCCCGCCGGGCTCTACCCCAGTGCCCGTGTCCAATCCCGTTAACAAGCTTCAGGATGCGCTTACCACCAATGTGAGTAACTTTGGTTTGAGTAAATGCTTCCTCTTTACTTGTGATGTGTTTTGAAGATTAAACGGGGGGTTTAGTGTATTTAAGATGCTTCAAATCTGTTTTAATACAAAATGAGTGTTTCTTTGCTTTAAAACAAAAGATGGTGACTTGCAACTGATTAATCATGAATATTTGTTTTTTGACAGACAACTCTCAATCAAAGTATCCCCATGCTGCGCTCCAACCACCTGCAGCCCGGCATTAACCTCAACCCCATCTCCTTCCCCAGTGCTGACCTCACCCTTAAGGTATTTGAATTACAATCTCATTAGTGTCTGTGTTTGCATCTTTTTCCTGTATAGGGATTAATGTAATGGGAACATCAAGGGAGATTTGACTGTATGCCAACAAGCATGTCAATTTAAAATATTTGTTGTTGTTTTTCAGATGGAATCAGCACGCAAAGCCTGGGAGAACTCCCAGTCCCTGCCAGAGCAGGGTTCTCCTGGTGGAGGTGCTTCAGGTGCCCAGCCTCCTTGCAGCGTTGGATCATCCAGTGGCGTCAGTTACAGTTCGTTTGGAGGAGTGTCTATGCCTCCGATGCCTGTGGCATCAGTAGCACCTTCCATGTCAATGCAAGGTAAAACATTTAGTTTTTCCCTGTTTAGTGAAGGTTTTATTTCTAAAGAGAACTAAACTAAAAACCATGTTGTTTCCGGTTCTTTCTGTAGGTAATCATATTCCCCCATTGTATCTGGATGGACATGTCTTTCCAAGCCAGCCACGCCTTGTTCCTCCTACCATGACCCAGCAGCAGACATACCAACAGGTAGAGAAATACACACACACACACACACACACACACACACTTGTTGTTAGGTTTGTTTCTGTATCAGCAGATTTGTCATTATGTTTCATTTGTTCATCCACTCAGGCGGCTGCAGCCCAGCAGATTCCCATCTCTTTCAACACGTCTCTTCAGGCCCAGGCTCAGTTGGGGCTTCGAGGTGGTCTGCCTGTCTCTCAGTCCCAAGAGATGTTCAACTCCATCCCCCCCTTCAGGTACTGCCACCTCATTAATTTGCTTCACATGGATATTATCAGTTCTGTTCATGTGGCACACACAAAAAAATACCTTTCTCATTTGCTCATTCTGCTGCTCTGGTCTTTGTTCTTTGTTACAGGTCCCAAGTTTACATGCAGCCCAGCCCCATGGTGCTGTCGGGCGGTGCCCCTCTCAAAGGACCCTACTCTGCTTTCCCTGGCATGCAGCCCTCAGACATGGTGAAGCCACAGTCAGGTTCACACTACCAGCCAATGAATGGCAGCCAGCAGCTAGTCTATGACAACCAGATGAACCAGGGACCTGGCATGGGTTCTTCCCAGTTAATGGACTCTCAGCTTATCCAGGTGTGTGGGTTTAAGTTCAACTTTATAACAATTGAAGGTGTTTGTATTAGGTCCACTTACATATATGTGTAAACAATAGAATCTGTCCTTTCATCAGGTGACCATGCCTCTACCTGGTTCTCAGCTGCGTTATGGCTCGGCTCAGCAGCATCTTATCCTCCCACAGTCCATCCAGCTGCAGCAGGGACAGAACCTGTCAGTGGGAGCCCCACGTCGAATGTTGCCACCTGGTTCCCAGCCCGCTGTCATGACTGGCAGTCGAGAGGTGTGGCTTAATGATGTAATGTTAATCTACCAAAAACTATTCTCCTCAGACATTTGTGCAATATTGACAATCTAGATAAATCTGAGCAAAGCTACATATGTCAAAAGTAGCTCACAGTGGTTTATATATGTATTGACAATGTGTCCTTCTCATTTCCATATTTCAGGGTTCACAGATGGAAATGAAAGGCTTTCAGTTCTCAGAAAAGCCTAATCACTCCCCAGGCATATCTGGAGGGTCCTACAGGTGACTGGAAAATACTTCAAATACTAGATGTCAACTGTATATATAACTAACACTCCACATGCAGCTCTGCTCTGTTAAGCAACTAAAATATGGTGTTATTACAGACCTGGGTCTGCCAGTCCCAGTGGGAAGCCCTCGGGTCCCGGAGGCCCTGTAGGCCCTCTGCCAACACATTTTACTCAACAGGTATCTCTTTCTTTACATATTTACATTGAGATGTATTTACTTTAAATGTTAATGAGGGTATTTTTAAACTTGGGCCAATATAAGCTTTATAGCATCTAAGTTCAGTGAGTTTAGTATCTAAGTTCTGTCATCCGTCTAAAATTGAATAACAACAACAAACCTGTGGCAGCTCAAGAATTTGGCCCAAGTCTTAAAATGCCCTAAGACATTCAATACTAGCATGCTAATTATTCATGTTTTCATTTATTTCACACTCCCTCATCTCCCTCCCTCCGTCCCTCCTTCCTCTCCCATGACCAACAGGTCCCACCCGCTCAGGGCAGCATGGTGATGCACATGCGGCCCCCCACCACAGGCCCCTTCCCTAACCCCATCCAGAGACCAGTCATGCAGGTCAACAAGCCTGTCATCATCCGTTCCCCCCCTTACCCCAATCCTGGCCGTGACCCTCCCCACTCCACCCCTCCCTCGGCCCCCGAGCCCTCTGTCAAAGGGCCAGAGGATGGCATGAAGGTGAGCCACCCACTGTAAATATAGGTAATTTAATTTAATCCATTTTCTTTTTCTCTATTTTAATTTCTTGTTTAGTAGAGTTATAGTATTTAGCCTAAGCTGTTGACTTTAAATGTACAGTTCTAGTTATTATAATGTGAAACATCTTTAAATTATGATTTGTTGGTAGATTTTTAGAGCTGTAAGGCTTGTAATTCTACCCTGTTGATATCAGTAATATTAGTAACTGTGTGTGTAAAGACTGAAAACTATTAACTGTAAAAATGTTTATATGTATATATATATATATAGAGAGAGAGAGAGATATTTAATCTGGGTACTCTAATGTTGATCATTTTACATTTTGATACACGTAACTTAAAAATAAACTTTGACATGTAATCAGCAGTATGTTAGAAGTGGCCTGATCAAGCTGACTAGAGATAAGACTAACTCATTTATTTCTGGTAAAACAAAGTAAGCCTGTCTAGAAAGTATTAGGTATTTGTTGTGAGTGAACTGAACTTTAAAATCAGAGAGACAATGAGAAAATGTTACTGCTTAAATATAAAGCTTACTGGGCTTTTCTCTTGGTCTTAGTAATCCTGCCTTGTCTTTGTGCAGAATAAAACCATACGAGAAGTGCGCAAGGCAGTGGGTGAGGGCAAGACACCAACCGGGGGCATGACCAGCAAACTCCAGGAGCCCCTACCCTCTACGGGGCAAGCCAAACCAGCACGCACTGGAGCCATCAAACCCCAGGCTGTCAAAGTAGAGGAGGGCAAGGCATAGCAATGGACCTGAATATCCTCGTCACCACCCAGCCTGCCAACACAAAACCCCTTGATCAGTGTCTGAGCCTTCTGACACCTGTGCTCCGAGGCAAGGGGCAAACATGCAGACATAATGATGAATAACCCCTGTTGAACTGTCAGAACTGGACACTATTATTTCACACCACATATAGAGATATATAAATATATTATAAATATATACATAGACACAGACAGTCTTTTAAGCAGATCTCTTCAAGGTCCTCTTTAATTTATTATTAGTCACTTTTTAAGGGGAGATTGGTAAAGATAAAGATATTTCTGTTTTTTGTGTTTCTCCTCAAAGTGGGAAAAAGGAAAATGGCCTCTGACTGATGGTTCATTTTTCACACCATTTTGCCAAACTGTATTTACTCCCTGTTTATGGACTGTAGCCCTTAAGACCAGGCAGACACTTGATAAAACTCAATATGAGAAGTAAAGTCTGTTAAAAAAATTTTAAACAATTGAATTTGAAATGCAGTGGGGCACTTGTTTGTCATTTTTCATTGGCATTTTTGCTGGTAAATAAAGGTTCAAGTCATCACCATTTCATCCTATTGCTAAAGGACTTCTTTTATTGACCTGGGAAAAATCATTAGTCCAGTTTGTGGACATCATTGCATGTCAACATGGCAAAAGTCAAGTGTATCAACCTAGAATCGCATCTTCTGGGCTTCTTCACCCGGCCCATGAACTGTGGCAAAACTGCGTAGACTGCTAGAAACGATTTCTTTTCTTAAAACTCTGTTCTTTGCTTTTACATTCTGTTGCTTGCTCTTCTGTCTGTAAATTGAAACCAAAAGGTGGACATTGAACTTCACTGGCATTGATACAGCGTGTGCATGTGATGTGCCGAACGTGTGTAAACTTGCAGGACTCCTACTTAGAACATTTCACTCAAGACTGTACCTAAAACAGCATTCATTATATGCTGCTCCTCTGGATTTTGATAAACAAAGCTGGCAACAATTTTGGCCTCATTGTGAAGTTTTGTGTGTGGGGTGGGGAGGGGCTGCATTTTCAATTGCTGTAAAGAACTCCCCCCAAAATAGCTGATTGAAATATCTGCTTTCTTATCGCTTTGTTTGGGTTGTAATGAATCAAAATTTGTCTGTTTATAAACATGTGATATAAGTGATTATTTTTTAAATCCCTCAACCAGGGGTGGTTTGCTTTCCTTTTTTTTTTCCCTTTTTAAGGCTCCGGAAAGACTTTGCTCTCTAATTCTGTTCAAATCCGACTTAACAGTACTGTGGGGAATTATGAAGAAACAGACTCATAACCATTTGATTATTCAGCATCTGGTCTCTGAGGTGGCACTAGCAATAAATGCAGCCTAACTATAATCACAATCAGGGTCCAAATAATATTTTTTCTGTTAGTTAATGATCACAAAAAGGGGCGTTTCTAGCATTGCTTGCTGAATAATAATAATAAAAAAAAATACGATCTTTGCTTAGCTTTTTTTTTTTTTTTTTTTTTTTTGCACTGCAGTTCCAGTGGACTACGAAGGACTTTTAAAAGTGTTCTATTTGAAAATGTGAAGCTGTTGGAATCATCATTTACTTTGTTTTTTGTAATGGACACTCGTTTTGAAACTCACAATGCCAATGTCATAACTGGTTAAATGTTACTGCTTACTATAACCCTCCATGACACTACAAAATGTTGCGATTTATCTTTGACAATGTTTCACTGGTATATATGTATATGCATACTTAACTGTACAGTCGAGCCTTGTCAGCGAGGGGAGGCTTAAACCCACACTTCATTTTAGATATTGTGGCACTATAAAGGATTTAACATTGAAAAGGTCACTGTGTTCTCAGAATGGACTGCTTTTACTTGTCGGGTTTATCAGGCTTGAAGTGTTTTTGCCTCTTATCCCTTTCTGCAAAAGATCTCGATCCTTCTCATCATTGTATCTGCACCAAAATGTTGCCCTGACTTTTTTTGTACTTTTAAGATGCATATTTCATTTTGTCAGAGGACCAGTGCTTTCTACAGCTGATCCAGCATTCTATTTATCCTATCTGATCTTTATCCTTTCAGATATTTGGTCATTACTCTCCCTTGTTAAAGAAAAAAGAGCTTATTGAAAGAAAAGAAATAAAGCAATTGTGATTTCTTAAATGTACTGTTGATTCTGTATTCTCACTTTGTCATATTAAAATCATGCATCAACTTCTTGTGAAAGAAATCATTGGGAAATGATTTCAGTCTTGGGGCTGTTCGCTGAGGTTTTAGGGTTTTTTATTATTGTTCTCGACTGTATCTGCTTGGACATTATACTTTAAAATATTTGAGCCTCAGCAGAGTCAAGTGGTTTTTAAAGCTGTTACTAACTCGACCTCTGGAAGACACTGGCCTGTCCTGGCGCTTGTGGATTTTTTTTATTTTTTTATTTTTATTTTTTTAAATGTTAAATATGAAGCCAAAATCCAGCATTGGGCATTCTTTAAGGTCTTTGATGTACTTTATTGTTGTTGTTTTTAATCTCAGTTTTTAAAAAAATCCCAAATATACAGTTTAGATGAATCAGTTTATTATTATTATTGTTATTATTGTTGTTGTTACTTATGTTATATATGCATTGTTTTCACTACTTCTCTACACCTTTTTATAAAAACAAATTACCGTAATGCCACAATAATAACGCACCTGCGGAAAATCAGGGTACGTCGTTACGTCTCGAGTGTCGGATTCCAGAGATTTTTCCGGGACAAAGACGGGGCTTGTCTGGACGAAGAAAGTTTCTCCTTCTCCCTCCACTTACTGCGTAGTGAGGAAGTTACTCACACAACAGGATTTATGTGCTTTTGTTTTCCTCCGAGGATTTTTTTTGAGAGTTTCTACTTCAGATAAACACGGTAACTTCAACTTTTTTTTTTCTTTTTCTTTTTATCTCACCGCAGCAGAACTTTCGTTGCACGCGCGGCTGACGTTTACGTTTAACGTTCGAAATCGAACGTTCGATTTAGCGACGTTTAGGAGAAAAAGGATGTTTTTTTCCCCTGTAAGTTTGTACCGATGGCCGCAGCGAACTCGGCCGAACTGATTCTTGTTTGAAATACGGATTTTTAACTCGCTATGCTAACGTTTGTCCATGTCATAGCGTGTTTAATTAGTTAATTACTCATCACATTAGCCGTTTTTAGCCATTATTTTTCGCTAATCGATGATTCGCTCGAGAACAAAAACTAAAAATTCCATTGGTGCATTTTCATCTTTTGATTAGGTTATTTTCTGTTTCATGCTATATAAGAGACCTCACCAGTAATTATGTGATTTTCAAAGATAGATATAACAATTAAAAGACTAATCAAATACTAGGGTAATAATGTAAATGTTCACATTTATAATCGTACCATTCCTGATGTTTTATTTAGAGCTGTATGTACATTGTTATCACTAAAGTCACTGTGATGTGAATATAGGTTATAAGTTAGAAACATGTGATTGTCTGATGCTGATCAACATTAAGATTAATATAAACTGATCTGATTTGTTTTTTGTTGACAAATGTTGCTATTACTTTTTCCTCTTTATTCAACTCAATTAGGATTAGCTAGACATTAAAAACACGTTTTGTATAATACGTAATAGCAAACAACACAAGATGCTGCAGCCTGTAAACCTTCAGACCTATTAGGACTATTAGTTTTATTAGTGCTACTTCATAATAAATTGACAACAATGCTTGTGTACGTGGAATTGGCCCAGTGGCTCCCTCTGTTGGCTGTGTGTAAGACAGGATTTCCTCTGCAAAAATATACAACTGACAATATCAGAATGTTGTTTCAAAACACATTTAAAATTTGGAACAGAAAATTGGAATGATCCATAGTGACTGATTTGTAAAAAATGCAACAAAATAACATTATAAAATGTTCTTTGTCAGTGTCCCTTCATGTCTCGTCATAATTTATTATGTTTAAAGTGTTGTATCTTTGACTCAGGATGGCTACCAAGAGCAGCGTGAGGTCAGACGAAGGCCTCATGATGATGCAGGAGCTCGATGACCGGCTGAAAGAGCAGATTGACAAACTGGAGCATGTACGCCTCGCTGCTGTCGAACTGAAGGACAACTTGTCTGATGTAAGTCAGGCCATGATGACAGCTGTTTTAAGCTCAAAATTGATTTTCAGTGAGCTCTCTGTTATTTTTCACATGATTTTCTTCTACTACAGAGTAACGGTGATCTAACCCAGTCCATCAGTGACCACCTGGAATGGTTGAATCACTTGTCAGAGCGAGTGGAGACTCTTCACATGAACACAACTGTTTTTGTTCAGGTGAGAAATGGATAGTGTCTGATTGTGTGTTTATATACTCTGCTATGATTGCACCACAAATGTATTTTTCAGGACCATATAGAAATAGAGGTTACAGGGTATAAACTCACAGACTTTGTAATTTTCAAGCATGTTTTAAAACCTGGAAGACATCTTGTTTGTTTGGTTAAAACATGGATCCCGATGGGTGCACCAACACCGACGCACCAGTATAGGTAGAGAATATTAGAGGGAAACTCATATTAAGGAGCAGGGAGAAAACTTCTTATTTATTCATGGGTTTGAAGAGAACTGCAGGATAATCACAGGCTTGAATCTTTCCTTTCTGAGCATTTTAATTTAGTCTGTGGTTATTTCGTGAAACACAAATGTGTTTGAGAATATGCACCATATAAAACAGAATTTCAGCTGAAATTTGTAAGCTATTAAAAATAGATGTTTACCACAGCCAGGCTATAAAACAAGACTGACTAATAATATAGGATCCACCTGATAGTCCTTCTAAGTTTCAGTTATGTGCAGGCAGTGTATATTAGCAAACAGTTTACATTTTAATTAATCAAATTACCATGAAGTAATTGTTAAACAGTCAACCCACAGCCTTATTTGTTGGTTAAAACAAGAGAATACATTTTAATTTTGGAAGGTTTATTATTGACAAATGTGGCACTGTAGGAAAATAGTACAGAATGATGATTATTGTTGAATTATCATTTATAGTCCAGGGTTAAGATGTAGCTGCTTTGTTTTTTATTGTTAGAAGAGTCTTTGATTCACCATTTCCTGTGTGGCCTAAGACTAACACAATACTGCTTAATTCACATCTACATACACAGATGGTCTGGAACCGCCCAGTTATTCAAAATCCAGATCTTGGAAACTCATTAAACATTGTATTGTGTATTAATGTATAATTTCTCTTTCATCTATTAATAGATGAATCCCAAACCACGTGCATGGGCAGGGAAACAAGGTTCCAAACACGGCTCCCGTTGGACACGTCTGTACCAGGCTGACGACGCCCAGTCTGAGTACGGCTGGTCTCCCATCCGCACACGAAGAAACAGCGACGCTGCCTCTGAAATGTCTTGTAACTGGTGAACTGGTAAACTGTAGCTTATATCAATCCAGGAGGCAGTTTGATGAACAGCTCACTTTCATCAAATTGATTTAATTTTTTATTGGTACATTTTCATACATTATGATGGCAAGTTTTACATGTAATTTAATACTTAGCATTTTTCCTACACCATATATTGTTGTCCTGTTGAACATGCTGTATTTTTAATAAAAAATTTGGCCACCTAAAATTGTTAATATGTCAATGCTACTATTGTATAAAGTTAATCATAATCAGTCAATCAATTAATTTTATTAAACAGACTCGGGTCCATAAATACACACATGAGACAGGACAGACAAAAAGAAAACACAGAATATAAAAGAACAAATAAAATTAAATGACATACGGACATTTCAGTCAGCGCACTTTAGTCTGGATGTGCAATAGGAAGGACTTGAGAGTGCTACATTGGTACTGTACTCACACTAGCAGCTACAAACATGTGACTGGAATCTTAAGGAGGAATCTCATGTCATCATTGTATGCAAGTAGATGACCACAGATACATTATGCCTTTTAAAAAGCTACTTTAACTTGAGTAGAACAAAAGCTAAACTTAGGTGCAATGGTGTTTGTGTTGTGCAACTTACAACATTGTCATCTGTAATGAAATGACCAAGATATTTAATCTTTCCACAGACCCCAAGACAACTACTGGACAGTTTAAACACAACAAAATTAAGCCTTTTGTCCTGCTTGGTTCTATGTATTAAAACAGCACTCTTGCTGGCTCCAACAGAAATACAACAAATCCTACATTGTTAATTTTTTACAGCTTAATCATTTAGGTGTGGACTTTGTTTCCCAACAGTCTGATGTAATGTGCGTTTTAAATGTCATAATATTGTGCGGATGTGGGTCAATGAGCTCCCGCCGGCAGAGGGCGCTGTCGCCGCTGAGTTTCCTCCATTATGTCATTGTTGACCAGTCATTTTTAAATAAAGGTTCGACAGAACGCGTGGGTGATAATTCTGGAAAGAGCGTCTGATTCGTTAAAGTAGCGCTTACCTTCCTTTTACAGAATCGCTCTAAACAGACGCGAGTTAAACTTATTTTTGTATCTATTATTAAACGTTACGGGTATCGACTGAAGCCTTGAGAATATGGCAGAGAGCGACTGGGATACCGTGACTGTTTTGAGGAAGAAGGGGCCGACTGCTGCTCAGGCCAAATCCAAGCAGGTTAGCACGGACGACTCAACGTCGTCCGTTAGTTTCTGAAACATATCCCGAGTTGTCGATCTGTTTAATAAGCTTGAAACGATTTTAAGATTATAGTAAACGCTTGTGTGTAATGTATTTGTATAACGGAAAACTTCTAGTCGCAGTTAAGGGGTTAATTGTCCAGTAAACATCGCCCATGCTCGGTGTTTTAACTCTGTTTTGTTAATAACAACAGTGAAATCGACCGTTGTTTTTTTTTCCAGAAAACCGTTGATAACGTTCAGACTTTAACCCACGAGTCATTCGTAGCTGTTTTAGTTTAATTTAGTGTCGCGTTTCCTTATTTTTTGTAAACAACTCAACTCCGGATGAAGCTTAAGATCCATTAGAAAACCAAACAGCTACGTTCACTTATGGATATAAGTTGTTAATTTAACGCTACAAACTCCGGGATTAATTAAATCTCACTTTGAAAAACAATAAACTCAGTCCAGGACGCTACGTTAAACGCTAGCGGATTATTTGCGACAAAAATAGCAGCTAGCTAGCATTAGCTTTAGCTAGCTAACCTGCACATGGCTACCTGGCTGTAGCTAGCCACGTATGACTAACGCTAGTTTTAGTTTTAGTTTTAATTTTAATTTTGTATGGTGGTCTGGGTTACAACAGACTGTAGATTTAGTTTAATCACACATTATACTGTGCCACCACTAACTACATTATTACATAATTATTCTACATTTAAATTCTATGTATTTGTGCAAATTGATAAAGATGCGTAGTTATGTGCAGATTATGCGTGTGAGTGTGAATAAATGGATAAATATGTATATGTTTTATATATTTATTTGTGTAAATCTATATTATAGTCTTAGTAGTTTGTATTTGGTGTATTTCCCTGCACACTCCTCCTTCTCTCCATTGTGTTTTTGTGTTATGCTGCCGTGAATAATTTCCTTGGTTAAACAATATGTTGGGAAATATGTTGATAAATATCACAAAGCATTCACATCAGTCCTGAAATGCCACAAATAAAAGTTACACCCTCTTCTACAGTTGCTGTCAGTTGCCTAACGTTAAAATATATTCATATAGTTACAAGCTCACAATTAATTTTAAAGAAACCGTTTTTTATTATTATTGCAGCTTGTGCAGTTGGGAGGGTTGCTTGCTTTTTGCCCTGGCAAGAGAGACCACATCTTTTTCTTTTCTTTTTTTTTTTTTTGACCTAGATAAGCAGAGTCATTACTGATTAACTACGATTTGCCAACAAAATAATCCATGTCCATGTTTTCCCCTAGGCTATCACGGCTGCTCAGAGACGTGGCGAGGACATTGAGACAACCAAGAAATGTAAATATCTGCTTTCTGCACAGATTTGGATCTCAGATCATTTGCTGAGTCACATTATTTCAATGCGTTCTTGGATATTCCTCTCTTATTTTTTTTAATTGTCTATGTTATAATAATGCTGATTTGGTTTTGTATGTCTGCCACACTGACAATACCTTGATCCACCACTTGTCACACAGGGTCTGCAGGTCAAAACAAACAACATGTTGTGACAAAGAACACAGCTAAACTGGACCGGGAAACAGAGGAGCTGCACCATGAAAGAGTCACCCTGGAGGTGGGAAAGGTCATCCAGAAAGGCAGACAGGATAAAGGCCTGACCCAGAAAGACCTGGCCACCGTGAGTATACAGACTTCTCCTCCATTCATATACACATGAGAAAATTTTCCAACATAATCTGATGCAACAGAGGATATGCAGGATATTGATGAAATAAAGTTGAGTGACACAGAATTACACATCCTGCTACATTTCCTGGCCAATAACCTGGAAAGAGCAATGTAAAAGC
The DNA here is from genome assembly GCA_016801845.1 of Polydactylus sextarius. Taxonomy (NCBI): domain Eukaryota; kingdom Metazoa; phylum Chordata; class Actinopteri; family Polynemidae; genus Polydactylus; species Polydactylus sextarius. The sequence goes on from CM028922.1 coordinate 3,629,321, forward strand.
TGCCTCTTATTAAATATGATATCATACATATTAAATCAATACATTACATTTAAGTATACGATGACACAACCCTTCAGTAATCCTCGTCTCTTTACTTCTTACAGAAGTAAAGAGACTTCTAACAGATATTTAGCATTTTTAGATCAAGCCCATTGAACCATGCCTTGAGCAAACATTAGATCATTAAGTTTTCTGAAGTCGCTAATGAAAGACTAAATTGATCACTCATTGATCTTAATAACCTAAATGTTCAGTTGTGTTCCAAGCTTTTGAGAAAATGTCTCTGATTGTCTTCCAGAAAATGTTGCAGCCTTGAGAAAAATAGATTCTCAACTACAGGGAGTGTTTTTGCATGATTGAGTAGTTTTACTGGCTTTAGGCCTCGTGGTTCAGTATAATGATAAATTATGTATCGTAAATCTTCTCCTCAGAAAATTAATGAGAAGCCTCAAGTCATTGCAGACTATGAGTGTGGGAAAGCAATTCCCAACAACCAGGTCATGGGCAAGATCGAGAGAGCAATTGGTAAGAAAACTTAAAACATACATTTCTTTCCATGATATAATGTTTATGTTCGTTACGTATCAGTTTTCAGTTGTATAAGCCACTTGTTCATCAGTGCGGCTCTTTATCTGTCATGAACAGGGCTGAAACTGCGTGGGAAGGATATTGGCCTGCCCCTGGAGGCAAAACCCAAGAAGAAATGAACACAAAGCCTCGAAATCAGCCCACCCCCGCCCCCTCATCCTCATATTTTCCTATGACTGAAACCTGAACCCCTCCCACACCCCATCACCACAAACCCTCAAAAACACTCCCTGTCTGTTTCCCCGTCCCTTCCTCTACCCGGGCTGATCTCACCTGTGTCCTGCCTGAGGATCACAGGCTGCATACTAACTAAGTCATTTGAAAACACACTTGATCACATTATCAAATGAATGATCGAATGCATTTTTGCAGCACCACAAACTCGGAAGTTCCATGAATTTCTTTTTCACCCACGTCTGCTTAGGCTTTGGCATGATAAATTCAACTTTTTTGATAGTGATGTAAAGTCATTTAAAGGGTGAAGTCTTTTTCATGACCAGACAAATTAGTTTGACTAATTCTGAGCATGATGTTAAGCCAAAAGTGCTTGATCGCATCTTTTTCACACACACTTAAGACAGTGAGTGGATGTCATTACAGTGTTGAAATGTTTTAATGCTGTGCTTATGTTTTGATCTAAGAATAAAGTTTGGCAGTTCATGACTTCTACGGTGTGAATTAATACAAAGTCCAAACCAAAAGCAGTGAAGATTTTTTTTTTTTATAACACAGAAAACTAAAATAATGTCTCATGTTTGCAAAAGAAGTTTCCTGAATATAGAAACCTTCCAGAAATGTCTCATTTTAGATTGTCTTTATATGAGAATGATTAAAAATAACTACATCAACTGTTGGTCACAGTTAGTGTCAGAATTTGTTGTTGCAGTGTTTAACCACTAGATGGCAGTAAACCACAGGAAATGTGCTAAATCAGTTCTACCGTCAGTCAAAAATAATGCATCAAAACTTTGTTGCAGTTATGTTTTTGTGCCAAGTAGTTACTTTATATAAAATTGAAAATTAAATGGCAATATGCATCTCTTAAAAAATGTACCTGGCCCTATAGTGTTTAACGTTTCACACTGTTGATGAACACAGATGCACAGTTCAACGCCGAATTAAAATATGGAAATACTCTCACTTCTCAAACTTAAAATAGTAAAATGAGTCACTTAGCCAAAGCTTGTCTTTGAGGAGCTGTGAATTTTAATGCTTCACATTTCTCTGCAGTGCTCCACTTTATACATCAGCGTATTGATTCACTGGACTATGCTTGCAAATGGTTGGACTGCCTTCTGTTTTTATTAAAGATTCATGGGCTTGATTGCTGGAGAACAACAAAAGCTAGCAGGCAAATGGAAATGAAAGTGATGCAGAGCAAAATCAAGGACGTGTACATGATACCAATAAAAATTGCAAAAAACTGAAATGTTGGTGTTGTGTGAAGGACTAGGTCTTTGTAGCCACTGGACCTATAGGTGCCAAGGTTTGCTAAAGAAGTAGATTAATCCTTGACTTGACTTTCCCATCTTGATTTTATGTAAGATACTGTATCATATAAGCATTGGTAATAAAACCATCAGTTCTATGACATTGGAGCTGGTGCAGTGCACAAAGCTCTTTAAGGCCTCTTCAGGTGAGCCCTCCGGAGAGAGAGAAGGGAATTATATACTACCAGGTTCTCTGTCCTGCATGACCTCTGTTGAGCCCTAAAGCACAATCTCTCTCTGTTTGCTGAGAGGAGACCTTGTGGTGCCCTTGGTTCAACCAGTATATCAGTAAATCAGTCTGGTTGTTGTCAGAAGAATAGGAAATACAACAGCTTAAAGAAGATCGCAGCTGTGACTGTACATCGTCTGAAGTAGAGCTTTTATCTTTGATGTGCCATCGTATTAGTGACAGTTACGCTTTGGTTTCTTGACTGGGCGCATCCGTTACTATAGGCTTTGTGGAGGTAATCTCCACATAGCCTAAAGGTAGAGTCAGTTGGGTAGTGCAGCGTGCTGTTGCAGCTCCATGCAGCACCAGCATCTGCTTTACTGGTGAGAGCAAATAATTGCAATTGACAGTTAGCAGGAACCCACAGGCTGTGAGGTCAAAACATAGAACCAGAGCAGCCACATACAAATGAAGAAATTTACAAAAGGATGTGGCTGCATTTTGTAGATATGTTCAGCAGCAGGAGATAGTAGCATTCAAAGATAAAATGGATTGATGGTCTAATATATAACAAATGCACAGAGGTGACTGATGTTGGGGATGTTTTAGTGAAAATCATATCTACTTTCTGTCTAATTTAAAGAACTGAAGATATAGTATGTGTATATATTTATGTTTTTATCAGCGGTGGTAAGTTTCTGAATTTTTGAATTGAATTTTCCTTTAACTCTTCTCTGCATCGATGTAAATGTGGAATGTGATGTTTTTTGCTTTAGTTCTCTCAGATCCTGGGCTGAAGTTGGTACGGTATGCTGGGATTCATATTTGTTCAAATAAAGTATGCAACCTCCCGGCCCGGTGCTCACTGGACAAACAAAGAAGGGAGGCTTGCTGTTGTTACCGTGGGGAGGAGGAGGAGGAGGAGGGGGGTGTATTTGGATTCTTGCTCAACAGGCAGCTTCACTTGGTGTGTGTGTGTGTGTGTGTGAAAGAAAGAGACAGACAGAGACTGACTGCGTTCCTGGAAATGCCATTCCATTGGTCAAAACACCATAGCAACATAGTTCCACCTATGACAAGGGAGCAGCCAGTGGTTTTGAAGGAGTGATGTGGAGCAGAAAGCTACGTGGGGGGGAGTCGAGGGGCAGCGCCGGGGGAGGGATCGGGCTTGGGGAAAGTCTGTGGTCTGTTTTGGCCCGAGGCTCTCCAAACTCAAATTGAGATTCTGCAACACATACAACCTGTTGTGCTGATCTGTGCAATGCACTCCGTCTCCCTCTCACACTGTTTTATGGCTTTTCCATAACCATTAGTTACTTAAACTGTTTAAATCTTCTTAATCCTCACATGAGGAACAATAGTAGCCTGTGTACAAACCGTTTCAAGGGTGAAACTTGAGACAAAAGTAATATAAATGGTGTTTTGTTTCACTTAACAGCAGGAAAACAAAGGGAACTATTAAGCTGCAGTGTAACATCTTGCTCAGACTTAACAATATTATTTATAAATGTTTCTGTTATAACAGATGTCACAGCTTTACACGATGTACTGTAGAGCAATGGGAATTTTAAGCTAGAAAATATGCTGCATGTTAATCATAATAACACCTCACTTCCTCTGTCAGAGGTCAATCACTTGCCTGGTATTCTAGTGAAGATATAAAATGTATGCTAATGTTCACATGACTGACAGGATGGATGTCTGCAGCCTCTGCAGAGATCCATTAGTACCGTGAGCTAGCAATAATAGCATAACATTAACAACTCAGTCACGAAAAATGGAAAGAAATGGTCGTAACACCAAGTAATACTGTGAGAAAATATATGCACAGTTTATTGATAGATGCAAATAAGTGAGGCACACAAAATAATCCAAATCAATAAAGTATTAGTTGTGAGATCAGACCGGAGAAAAACCTGCATGCAGGCGGTTAAATTCTTGTCACTCTGGACTTTATTAAGAAAAATTCTTTGTTGGAGATAAAAAGCTCATAACTTGAAGCTTCCTTTGCAGCCTAGATGAAAAAAAGAAGAAGAAACAAAACAAAAACAGGCCCAGCTGCTGCTATGCCAAAAAAACAACATATCTTGATATAATCCACATATGAAAATAAACAGAAATTCCAGTGACTATAACCGGATACAAATTTATATCATAAATATTTTTTTAACTGCTGCTCATATTCATGGCTTTTTAAGACCTGCTTGGGCTCATTTTTTTCTCTAATATCATCTACAAATAACTGTACAAACTTGTTTCTAGGACATTCTGTGAAAGGCCAGTTTCACCAAGGACAAATGATCGGTAATATTTACATTTGGCTTCCGAGTCACTGTAACATATAAAAAGAACAAAAGGCACTGTGACAGATGTCAAAAACATTTAAATATGTACTAAAAAAAATAAAAAAAATAAGCATAAGGAAGAAAAAAAAAAGCTGGGCATCATCCGTTCAGTGGATGAAACTGTTAACATTTGAATTGTTTTCTCAATCCAAGTCATACAGAGTTGTGTTAGACAGTGTGGGTTATCATTAATTTATACCGAGTCTATTTATTATGCAGTGGTGTCTAACAAGGCCGGAGATGACACGTGTTTAAAGAAGGTTGGCTTGATCGTTCATTCCTCACAGGAACAAGTATTATTCTGTGGATGTGACTACACAGTACGACACCATGTGCCCACGAACAAACACGACGGCAAAATAAAGGTGCAACACTGTAAGTCTGCTAGTGACTTCATAGTTTTAAATGTTAAAAAAGTTAGCTGCACATTTAAGACAAGACACAGCATTACTTTGCAAAGCCGGCTGACACAGAATAAGGTTATGAACTATTAGCCTACTCTCAGTGGTAAAATGTCTCAATTGATATTTAATAAATACACAAAATACAGTGTCAATCATGAAACTTTGGTAAGTGTATTATAGAATTTAGATTATTATGAATACTGTCCATATTCCTTCCTTATTTCACAAAGCAATTCTAGTCTGTATGTGGATTTTTAATGATTTTGTCCACGTTTGTAACGTTATGGATGAGATTTCAGGGATTTTTTTTTTCAAGTTGACAGTTTGTAGCAGGATACTGTTTGTTTAAGAGTCAGAGTGGACGGTCGGGTTGATGCATGGTTCTCATGCATGTAGCAGTAGCGCAAACAGGTGGGTAGTTTTCACAGTATCTCCAAAGGATCACACTGTCTGGACCCATCCGTAGTGTCTAGACATTATTGGTCTTTCTCATACACACATTCACACATAACTCCACTTATACACGCGTTCTAACCCTAAAGTGAGCCATTACTTTAGTGAGTAGAGCAGTTCAGCAGTATGGCAGAGGGAGAGAGGATGAGCCGAGGAAAAGTACTGACAGCACAACCAGTCCTCCAGCTCTGCGTTCCTCTCGGGCTCCAGTGAACGCTCAGCGAACTTCATCATCAGCAGGGCTCGTTTCACATCCAGCCAGTTCAGGAGTCCCTCATGTCGGGATCCGTCGACAAAGCTTCTTCCGTGTCCGTGTCTCTCCAACTGCTGCTCCATCAGGTCCTTTCTTGGACCCCAGAGCAGGCTCTGCAGGATGCGCTTGGCTTCCTGGATGTGGATTCTTTTAATGGGGTCGGGTTGAAGCAAGAGCTGAGCCAGTCTCTGGAGGCCCGCTGAGTAAAGGGAGAGTGTAGGGATGGACGGCAGTTCCTCGCAGCGGTAGTCTTGTTCTTTAAGTGCTGGGCTCACCTCAAACGGGTTGGGTTGGTGAAGGAGCTCGTAGATCAGGATGCCTGTCTGGAACTCATCAAATTTTCGGTACTGGGCTGCTGAGAGGATCTCAGGTGCCAGTCTGGCGTGGTCACGTTTGATGCGAGGGTCCACGCCAGTCGAAGCGGCGTCCTCTGTCGAGCGACGTTTGGCCTTAGCAAAGTTGCTGATGAGGAGCCGGGGAAGGTGGCGCTGATTGTCGACGCCACTTGAACTGTTACTGGTGCTGTTGTCATTGTTGGTCTGCTGGAGGAACTGGGAGGATCTGCGGTTATGAGGCACCAACAACAGGTTTTCTAGACAGAGATCTCGGTGTGTGACTCCGTGCTCCTTCAGGTGCTCCAGGCCGTTGCAAAGCTGCAGGAGGAGGAAGCAAATACGGCGTTCATAGACCTCTGGTTGAGTTTTATGGAATGCTTCCCACTCCCGAACAAAGTCAGCCGCTGTCTGCTGGGGGATCTCAGGGGTGATGACCACCACTCGCTCTTGGTCTTGTTGGCTCGGTGTGGTGGTGGAGGGCTGGGGCAGCGGTGAAGCAGGCGTGGTGCGTACAGATCCTTCATCAGAAGGCAACATGCTCTGAGGGACGCAAGCGAGAAAGTGTCCACAGTCCTGCTGGATGTTGAAGTGGTGGGGCATGCTCTGCTGCACTGACAGACCATAGAGATGGCCCTGCTTGGCCTCCATGGATGGACTCTTACAGATCTGCAGCGGGAGGAAGGGATGAGAAAAAGGAGAAGAAAAGGACGGAGGAGGGGGGGCAGGAATTCCACACAGAGACGGAAAGGGAGGGGAGCCAAGAAACATAAGAAAGGAATGCTTGTTAATGAGGTTCCAAGGTCAATACCAATTCAGTTCCTGTGCCAGTTCAAGTAAAATCAGTGTCAGTGTTTCAAACCCAGTGGTGAGCTGGTGTTAAACTGAGCCTCTGTCATTGTTTAGAAACCTATGGGAAAATTCAAACCTCCAAATATGAACCTCCTGTAGCTTGTTCTGGTTGTGTTCTAGGGTCAAATTATAAATATAATCTCTATTTTGTGATTAAATGAACTGAAATCTACTTTCATGTAGCTCAGGTTTCAGCCAGAAACACATTTGTAACATGTCAATACACAAAGAAACACTTCACTGCTAGTTTCAGATTATAATATGATCATTATTATCTCTGGATGACAACCTCATTCTGCTATATTGTGTGTATTAGGTTGTTTGTGTTGGCCTTGACAACAGGGGTTTGTCTGGCTGTAAATCCTTCCTGGAATGTAAAGATTAATTGGGCCTTGAGATATTAAGCAACAGTGTGGGTACCCAGGCTGTGGCACAACACTTACTTTACAAACGGCTGCTGTTTTCTAAGACACTAATGACTTTAGGACAAAGGTCAGCAAGACTTGACACACACCCTTCTTTTCTAAGTGGTTGTTTACACTACATGTCCTGAAAGTTTGTTCTTATGCTACAGATGGGATGGACGTCACAACTGCACAAACAAATACACAAAACAAGCCATCTCCTTGTTTTATCCTTAAACCATCAAGTTCCTGCTTAAAAAAGCGGTTTACGACACCCACTGTGCAAATAATTCTTTAAATAACAGACGATCATGAGTGAGGCTGAAACAGAAAACAAGCTCCGACTACAGAAAATAAATTGTCTTGTCAGTGCAACCAATTGCAAAACCACATATTGTCTTCTATAAATGATAATAGGGTTTAAATAGGGTGATTCAATCTCTAAGTTTTTGAGTGTTAAAGTTATAAATCTAAAGGTTTGCATTAAGTCAAATACAAAATTTGATACTATTTATGGTAGTTTTTGAATATAATGTATTTGCATAATTACTTCTCTATCTAACAGTTTTCTTCAGTGATGTTGGAGTCATGATAAAAACTGTATACTCATGAGGGATACGTGATGCCTGTGTGTAATCCAGTGTTGCTGTGTTTAATTTCAGCTCATTAAAATTATGACTGTTCACTCCTCTTATATATAAATATCTCAGCTGTATTAAGTATAGTGATGTGGTAAATAGATCAAAGAGATATTGAGCAAATTTACTGTTTAAAAATACTGTCATAAATCAGTATTTCAGACGTTACCTTTACAGCGTAGGAGTTGCTGGGGTCTGAGGCGCAGGCAGCAGAGTAGTAGACAGCATCTCCTGCATTGCAGCTCGGTTTGTTTGATGTGAGTCTGAACAGTGACCAGTTGCTCTCCTCAAACCTCAGTGGGTTCTTCTGGGAGCGGGTGAAATGATCCTCGCATTTTAGAGCTAAGCGTCGCAGAGACTCTGCATACAGGCCTCCCAGTTTGGAGTACACTCCCTCCCTGCTGTCGATGTTACTCAGGAGCGTCTGGAGCTGCAGGCTGGAGCCCAAATTCGCAGCCGGGCCTGTTTCGGTGGCTGAAAAGGGCGCACTGAGCTGAGGAGAAGAAGAGCAGGTGATGCTGCTTCGACAGTGGACACCCAGACGACCGTGCGTCTTCAGTGGCTCATCCAGCGTCCGAGACCTGGAGGATCGGCCGAGCGGCGCGTGACAGTGCTCCAGAGACTCGTTTGAAGAGAAGATGGGACGTGGGTCAACGGGGCTGGACGGTAAACTGGAGCGGGAGCCAATATCACCAGGTCGACACACATTGCTCTCAGAACCAGTGAACGGGAGGCGAGGATAAGCTCGGACGAAGGGTTTTCCATTTGTGCTGTCGGGAGCTGACACAGTGCGGTTGACTATCTTTTTCTCTGGGAGTGGAGGCGGCTGGTTACTTGAACAGTTGAGGGAAGGTGGGTGAGGAGAGCCTGGAGCTGAGGCTGCTGGACTTCTGGGAAATGGAGACGAGGAAGATGACCGTGTAGCATCCCGGAAATCTAAGAAAGAAAGAAAAAAAATCACATCAGTGGGTTTACTAATCAATTATTGAGTATTTGTGTATTCTAGTAAAAGAAGACAATACTGTGGGTGACATCAGCAATAAAACAAAAATTTAAACAATTAATGCTGTTAATAAAATAAAATAACACATTTACAAATACAGAAAGCAGAAGCTTTTCTTTTCACCGCTTTTGTTGATTCACACAATATATCCTGTTTTTCTCACAGTTCTTTTGAGTTCATTTCCCAAAGATTCAAACCAGAACACACACATTCCTCAGTAACAGCTGTGAATTTGATTTATTTACTTCACCCTCTATTGTCACTGCGCACTAAGCCTCAGCAGTCACATACCTTGTTTCCCCCAAAGACCTGGGAATTTCCACAATCCAGTGTTCAAGCTGACACTCAAAACATCTTCCATCCAATTATGATCCATTTGTCAATTAAAGACTTAAAGTAGAAATTTGACATTACTCGAAAGGAGACAGATACTGAGATAATTGTGTGGTGCAGTCTCCAATAACTGCTTTCACAGAGAAGGAAGACTGTAAAGGAAAAAAGTACTCTGTAGGATGTAGCCAAGCCCTTTTTCCCTCGTTATCATACTCCATAATTATCTCTTCAAAAAGCATTGCCCAGGAAGTTGCAGCAATTACAAGTGTCTGAGCGACACACTGACGTTTTAAAGCTGATATGTAAAAGATGATATAGATGTCATATTTACAAAAGCTAAGGACAGATGTCATCAGTCACTTTGAGTCATATCATCTCAGGTTTGATAGAAAGATTGAATCAACTCTGGGTCAAAACAATCTGATTTTGTGCATTTAAGGAAAGAAACAACAAGATAAGCTGTCAGACAGCTGCTATAAAACCTCGCAGCACTCCCTTTCCTCTTTTTAGTGGTGCTGGGTTTCACTATGGACAAAGTACGTCTTCACTGTAACACAGGAAGCAGCCTATGAAGAGCATAGATTCCCTAGTGATTTACATAAATGGGCCTATATATCAGATAAAATCTTAAGTCCCTGTGCAAGTTTCTATCATGAAATACAAGTATGTGTACTGCAGCATTAAAAAAACTGGCCAAAATATGCGTGTGAGCTTTGCTTACCTGTGTCAGCAGTCAAGTTGTCAGTAGAAGCAGCAGGTAGACTGGAACTGCCAAGAACCCACGGAGATGAAGTGCTACTTTCTGCTGACCCTTGTTGGCTGCAGCGATCCACCTCCATGTTGCTGCCACTCATCTTACCGGACACTCTGCAGAGCAACAAAACAACAGACTCAGTGTTATGGGACAAACAAGCAACATTTGCACGTATATTTTTCTGTGTCTGTTCTGTTGTCTGCCTGATCAAGTGTCTCAACTTTTCCCAAACATCAGTCCAGACGAGCTCGGCATCCCGACATAGTGCGTTTGTCATCTTGTTGCTGCAACAGTAATGTTCTGTCTGTTTATAAATGTGGAACCGCTCCACTTCCCCTTGACGCTTTGTCTTATTTGCATTCTATGTCACTATAAAGAATGAGCACATTGGTTCATTTTTAAATGAACAATTACTGTCAAGAGTAGTTTCATTTCCTCATCAGAGAGGCACACTTCTTGGTTCAGTGTTAACTTAAAACTGCACAAAAACTAAGTCCCTGTTTAACCTGTGTAATATGACTCTAACATCACCTGTCACATCTGATACATCTGATGAAGTTTTATGATCCAAGCACTGGTGAATTTTATATCTTATAAATTTAACGTAGAAGCAAAAGATGGTGTCATTTCTTCTTTCGAAGGTTAATTAATTCAGCTTTAATCAAAAATGGCTAATTTCTTTCATTTAGTTGGACAAAAACTTTGCATTCTTCCTTTACCTGTTTGTCATGATCAGCACTTAAAGCAATGAAAATTGTACATGAGCAGACTGTCTAATCAAGGTGACCAATTAGGCTGAGTGACAGCCATTCACTTGTCTCATTATACCCGCTAATGGCTCAGGGAAACACGGTCACGTCCCATCCCTTCATCTCCTTTTCCTCTCGTCCATCACAAAATGACTCCTCTATTCATTTATCTGCTGGCCCCTGACTTCGATTCCACCATAAATCAGCAGAACAAACGGATGAGGAGGAGAAAGGAAAAAGGAGAGAAGCATAGGGAGGAGGTGGGGGGACAAAGGGGTTAGGTATTCTCTGTGGGCAGTTAGCTAAAGGATCCGCTATCGTTTTACTGACAAAAGAGCCGTGATGAAAGGAAATGCTGAGGCAGAGGAGAAATGGTAATGGTTGCGGGGATTAGGAGTCTACGTACGTGTGCGCACCTGTGCATGTCTCACTCTAGATCTCTGAGATTTGTGTCCAAAACACAAGATTATCTGTGGTGAAAGAATGTCATTGCTTATGTCCTGCGGGAGGATGTGCGTGGCAGAATGAGCCCTCTGATTAAGGGCATGCAAAAAAGAAAAAAAATCCTTCCCCGATTAGGGCTGTGTGTGAGAATATACAATCATTTAGGGGCTTCAAGTACAAATAAAAGAGCACAAAAAATGCTGAAGATGAACATTTCTGTCTTAGAAACAGCTATAAACCATGAGATATTCAGTTTATTTTAATGTCAGACAAAGGACAGTTAATCAGTAACCAAAATATTTGCATTTCAATTTTCTGTTCATGAACAGAAGCCATTAATTAACTGCTTTCCTACCATTCATCATAGTTTTATCACCCAGCTCTAGCCTAAACAGCTATTAATAAACAACTTGATTGCCTATTTCCGTAGAATAGATTAAGTCTACGTGAGACATCCATGATTGCCTCGGTAAACCTGTCAGATGAGGTTTGTATTCTGCAATCAGCCCCGGCAACAACAGTAACCCGCATTTAGAATGTAAACAATCATGCCACAGTAAATAACACTGGATCTGTTGACACACTTGCTATCCTTACGTATGTGTGTGTGTGTGTGTGCGTGTGGTATTAATAAAGCTGATGGTGGGGGTTTTTTAAAAAGGGATCAGACTGGGGTTACAGCTAACTAGCTACAGATAGCAGTGTCACAGTGTAAAATGAAATAAGACACAAACTTAAGCGCAGGGTTGTTGTTGATATGGACCAGGTTCACGCAACCGGTTTCACTTCCTGTCTTCTTGTCTTTCAGGGCTATTTCACGTAGACACGAGTCAGAATCAAAGCTGCTTATACAGCAGAAACACTGCAATGTGGTTAAACACAATGTCGCTATGCTAAAACTGATATAAATTTAGGTTTTAAAAAAAGGAGACTGATCAGCACAGGATCAGCATCATGAACACCTGCACCTCTGTCATACCTTTGACCACTCAGAGAAAATTGGTTTGCATTCCACAGTGCATTTTGTCCAACATTTACTTGTTACAATACAGTGCAGAGAAGAAAGACATTTATTGTTTCTTCCCCCACAGTTGTAGGATAGCTACCATGGCTATATAGTCATATAAACCAAAGATCCATTAATGTTTGACACTTTTTATCTCCTGCAGCCTGGTACAGCTTTGCTTTGTTCTCTTCATCTCTGTCAACTTGCTCTTATTCATTGCAACACACTTTCATTTTGGTTTTCTTGGCATTTTATATTTTGCAACATTCTAAGACACTTCTGAGTTTTAGTTCATAAGCGTGAAGATAAGATGAAGCCTCCGCTTACCTTTGAAACCAATGTGGTTTTCTACACCACTCCTAAAATACGCTCAAACTCTTGCCACTTTCCTGTTTCCCCAACAACATCACCATTTCTCTTTTGCAAGTCTAATAATAGATGTCCTGTCAGTTTTAACATCTTGCTGAGTTCATGCATGCAAACACGTTGCCATCAGGTGCCTACCTCATGCTGCAGAGGCAGAAGTCCTTGTCTATGCTGGCTGCTGCAGACTGTGCCTGGATCAGACCCGTGGCTCTCTAAAGCCCCGTCATGTGTAGTAACACAACCCTGGTTCCACGCGAGTCATATGTGTATTTAAAGTCCGTCTCAGCAGGAAAAGCAACGGCACCCATTAGATGCGTGAAATTAAAGCACCCGTATCTCATATGAAGTGTTCACTCATTGACCTGGTGGCTCAGCTTTAGGTCTGTCAGATGGCAACAAGATGCTATCTGTTCTGCTGAGGATCACGATGGCTCTGGGGAGGGAGGGGCAGTTTATCTTGGAACAGTAGCTTAGAGAGCAAAAGGCAATTTACACCCAAGTCAACGTCAATGGACTTGAATCCACATAGCCAATCTATAAATTCTGCTTCTATTGGTGGCAATCGACTGCCAGACTGGGACAGTTTGGCAGTTGCCAGGGGCAACAATCTGTTCGCTAAAGCCCCTCCCTTTGACAACCAACACTGACCAGTTGACACGCCTTCCCTCTTTAAGACTACTCACTCGCACACTCATGCATGACAGATGCATACACAAACACACACACACACCTCTCAGAATGACCCATCACGTGATATGTAGGTTGGCCTATTGAATAAATGAGACGTGTTTTGGTGTTTTCTACTGTGATCAAAGACTCTGGGAGGCAGATTTTTCAAACCATCTGTGGCTCTTAAATGATTCAGAGCATCAAAATGCTGCTTCACAGGGTGCATGTGTACATGGCTTTGTGTTTGTGTTTTCCTTACAGACCACACAAAATCAATAATAAATCTTCTTACAAAAAGTTTTAGTGTCTACACAGACAATATTTACTTTCTGCCTTCCTGTAGCAGTTTGCCATAGAGCTGTCATTACATGCCCGGTGCCTGGGGACACTTGTTGATTAAACACACTAAACCCACTGATAAACTTGGAACACCAGGAAGCCACAACTGTCACTGGCTGGCCTGAGGCATGTTCCCACATGTGTCTCAACAAGGTGTATTTTTATCAGCTCAGAATGTCGGCAATGTCATAACAGGAGAGATAGGTCCTTACTAGAATTACCACAAACATAAGGGCCCATGAAATGTGATCGGCAATCTGTGTTTTTGATAGTATAACGGTCACACTTAACTTAACTGACTATAGCAGCTCAAGACGATAGAACATCTGCTCGTCTTAAGACAGTCACAGTTGTGTGTGACACCTCACCACACCAACCCAGACAAAGCAAAGTTTATTCTGAGGAGATCATTTGATGCTCTAAACACAGGCTCTCTTCTCTGTTTCTAGTTTAGATAGCTGACTCAGACAGTGTGCATATTCTTAGCCTCTTGCAGACTCAGGATGAAGCACTCGTGAAAAGGTTATGGCTAAAAAAAATGACTTTGTAGGCCAGAAGGTCTTTGTAGTTCATGATCATGCATGTGTTGCAAATGATAAAACTGACTAAGCCTAAGCAGCAACTAGGGCATGTGTTTCAGCAACAGTGTGTGAAATCGAGACATTAAAGTCATCATACAAATATGTGCAAATAAGAAAATGATTTTTGCCTGAAGACAGTCAATTTGACAATGTCTGGTTTGTCTATTGTGCTCCAACCAAAACAAATTTACAGTAACGTGACACAGAAAGGGACTATTTGACAGACCCGTTTTGCGTGTTAATTAGAATTGAAAAAGTCACATTACTAGCCTGAATGGAACAAGGCATGCATTGAGGGATATGCCTGAACAGTTTGAATGATCACAAGGCGCTAGAATGGAGGCTGATTCAAGGATGAATAATGATGCAATGAAAGGAGAAGGCACAGTAAGTGTAGCACAAATGGCTGCAGTAAGATGCATGTATGTGCACAGTCGCAGGCAATACACTGTGGCTTATATTCTATAAGTGGCACCAGCATTATATAAATAGGGTCCCATCAGAGAGGAAAATGCATTTATGCTTTCAAACCATGTGCCTCTGCTAAATTATGTAATAAAATGAAACCACTCTATCATGACTGAATTACCATCCTACTATTTCTAGTGCAAATTGAAGGTAGGAAACTTGCATGCAACTATGGACTATAATAGGAAGTTAAAGTTATTAAATGCACAGTGTGCATTTGACATCACATGTATAGTATGTTAAAGTCTAATTAAACCTCAAGTTGACTGCTATATTCCCTCTCTGTCCTTATTTTGCATAAACAGTTTAACAAAGGAAGACAAAGACAAAGGAAGCAAAATAATCACAGTGAAATGTGATTAAGAATGGAAAGATATATCTATCATTGTGTATTCGCAGCTTTCCCATGGCTTCATTTTCCCTGTCCTACGTTTAACTGAAGTGTGTTTTTGTATCCAACTGTGAACAGGTACACATCACATCATTTATCAGATATAGTCCAACCCACATACATTATTAGTCTTCTGCCCTTATTGAGGGATAATACAGTAAGTGAATGTGTAAATGCCAAACAAATAGTTCTTTGTTATTCTTACCTGTGCAGTTTCTTCGGTGGGGGTGGTGGAGGATTGGGCTCATTGTTGGCAGTTCCTTTCCCTGCTGCCAGCAGCTCTGATGAGCCGCCATGCAGCGGTTGCTTGGCCGGCATGCTCCCGTTATGCTTGCCTTCCTCCTCTGCACCGGTGCCCTCAGTCTCCCCCTGAAGGGCACCATTGTTGAGGGCGGCCAGGGGGGCCGTGCCTGGCTCTGTCATCGGAGGGGGGCTGCTGTGGGCCTTCCAGTCCCTGGCCTCCTTCCAGACAGCGGCACCATTGACCAGGCCTGTCACCCGAGAGGTTGTCCCCACGTTGGCGGCCGGCTTCTTCTTCTCACCCTCTTTTCGCTCTCTCTCCTCATCCTCTTCTTCTTCCTCAATGCAGCAGTTCCAGCCAGAACTGTGGTGATGGGGCTTGTGCCAGCGTTCGGACACTGCACTGTGGTGCTCTGTGTGGACTTTAAAGTGGCCCTCTCTAGCAGAAACTAGGAAAAGCATGGGAAGTTCAGGGAGAGGGACAGGAGATGAGATTGATGATGAGAGGCTGGAAGTACCCAGTCTGGGGAGTTCTGGAAGAGGGACTGGGGAGGACATGGATGGTGAAAGGCTTGAGGTACCCAGTTTGGGTGAGCGGGTGTTCCTCTTTGGGGGAATGGGTGGGCTAGACTGAGGCTTGGGGTGGAGACTGGGAGTTAGACTGGCTTCTGTGATCAGAGAAGGTGCACTGTGGCTGGGACTGGGCCAGCGGAAAGCTGGGCTGCTGGAGTCTTTACGTGCTGTGGGGCTGAAATGGCACTGTGTGCTGACGGCTGAATCTGGGCTGCTCAGGTAGAAAGTCCTGTTGTTCTCCTCTGTGCGAGCAGCCATTACAGTGATGGTGGCCCGTTGATTCTCTCCTGAAAGCTCAAGCTCAGAGCAGGACGAGCTCTTACTCTGGTTTGGGGACTCAGGATGGGATTGTACTCCATTTGCTTGTGGCCTGCGCTTTTTCTTCGTGCTTTCTGCATAAATAGGTTCTGAGTCTGGCTTCCCATTGGGAGAGTTGGGAGCTGATTGTGGGCTATCCATGGTTGGTGGACCTGGGAGGCTCCCTGACCTGATTTGTCTTCCTCCTGAACCCTCTGCTCCAGGAAGTGAATCTGTGCTACTACGATAAGAACCAGATGAATCTGACAGACTGGTCTGTTTTGACAGGACGGGAACAGAGTGGAGGGCTGGAGGGGGACTTTGTCTGGTGGTGTCCACACTTAAGGTTGTGATAGAAGTGCTGGAAGTCTTAGTGGTAACAGTGGTGGCACCCCCGCTGCTAGTGCCATTGCTATTAACTAAAGCAGGACTGGAAGGGACAATAGCCACTGATGAAGGTATCTCCACAGATACCTGATGGGCTTCCTGATAATTCGTCTTAGTAGTCATACCATTTCCATTATAAGTGCTCTTGGTTCTTATAGCTGTACTACCCTGCTGCCTTCGGTTGTCTCCATTGGCATTCTTCCTCAAATTCTGAGAACCTCTACCTTCCTCCTGGGTGACAAAGATATTGCCAATGATCATAGAGTCTTTGGGCAAGATATTGGGAGACAAGGGAGAAAAAGAAAAGGAATTGTTGAAGTCCATCTTGGTTTCAGGACTCTGAAGAACAGCATCTCTATGGGCCTTGTTGCAGCCATTATTGTCTATATAAAGAGGCGAAAGATCCAAAATCTTCTTTAGGCCCAAACGCTCAACTGGACTCTTTGTGTTCTCCTGTAACACATAAATAAAAATGAGCACACATTAAAAACATATACAGAAAGAAAGTTTAAAGTTTGATACAGAAAAGAAATATTTAAGAAATCCACCTGCTCTATATTCATGTTGATATCAGTCGACTCATTTGTGTCAAGACTCATCATAGTGGGTTTAACAGCGATGGTTGGCTTGCTGTAGGTAGACGGGGTTGTTATTCCAACTTCTTCATCGCCTCCCAGGCTGCTCTTCAAACAAGCGACTGGCACGCTGCCATCCAGACCGCCGACAGTCTTGTGCGCACTAAACGGGTGGAAGCAGTTCTTACAAGAGCCGGGTTTCCACACGTGTTCTGCAAAGTCACTGCACGCTGACATCTTCGGTTTACTAAATCAGGTTAGGTCAGAGGTGGATGTGGAAGGATCTGGTAGATATGGGATGAACTCTCATGGCTGGACCACCCAAGGTTGCAACATCAAATGATGTGGATCACGTGGTAGGATGCAAAAGAGAGAAAAGATCATGAGATGCATTGTTAAAAGAATTAACTCTTGAAGCTCATGTAATTGCTCTTTATCCATGCCCATTGCATCACAGCCAGAAAGTGTTAGAAAGACTGCTCATTTTGTCAAGACATGAACCAAACCTATTGCTATTGTGGGTGACTTTATTAAGTGGATTGGATTTCGAACCATCTGTAATCCCCGTTAAATACAGTTACAACGCCTTCAGTGCTACTTAATCAATCATTACAGTCTGCTGTTGACTATTTAATACTTCAGCAATCCCTAAATAAAGAACTTTAAACATCAATTAGTCCTAGAGTTAGTCACAAGAGAGAAGAAAAGCACTGGTGGGCAATCCTATTTTTTTTTTTTTTTACATGTAATTTTTCTTATGTATGATTTTTGGAATAAAGATACTCAATTTAAAAAAAAAAATCAGCTAAAACTAAACTGAACTAAAAAAAAAAACAAGCATGTACTTGAAAATCGTAAAGGCAGTGGTGACAGAGTCCAAGCTGACAAGTGTCTTTAAGCTTATAGAGGGCCTCTGTTAGGATTTAAGTGTCATCCGTGAATGTAACTTAAGAAGACCCGGTGTGTGCTGTGCTACTTGTTCCCATGGCCTCCTAAATTAGAGGGTATGTGGTTTCTGTTCAACCAAAGGGCCTGCCGGTGAGAGCCCAACGACATAAAAGCCCTCTAGAGTCCTCTGTAGCCCCCGACACCCTAGAAGAAGACGGAGGAGCGTCAAGCATCCCGGAGGTCGGAATCTCAGGAATGTCTTAAGTCTCACCAGGGTGAATCTCACACCCACAACAACCTCCCTTCCCCCTTTACCCTCTCTCTTTCATACACACACACACACACACAAATCTCCCACTCCACATGTGTGTCCTCCTCTGACAAACAAACTGACCCACTCACACCTCCTTCCTCGTCTCTTGTGTCCTGTTTAACTGGACTGACAGTGAGAAGATCAACAACATTTCAGAGGGATCATTTGTTTCCTCGCATCTGTGTGTGTCCCCCTTTATGTTCTTTACATGACTTTAATTGCCTTTCAACAAGGTGCTGCAATGACACACGGCAACATTAGCTCACCATCTAGACTCATTATCTGGGAAAAAATAGAGGAAGCACAAGGATGAACAATTACTCCCCTAAGACAATCAAAGGAGGTCTTTGTTTGTCCTCAGACAGCCTTAATATTACTGTTATATTTGGTTTTTATTTAGCCACAGTGATACTTGACCTCTAACTGTTATCTTGACAAAAAAAACTACCAGAACAAAAGATAAAGAATGCTTGAGACTTGTGATAAGACTGCTGGTAATTCACGGCTGTAGTATAACATCACCCCAGTGTAACTATAGGAATGAAGAGTTTTCCTGCTGGTAAAGATAATGCATGTTTACATTTTTCTTTGTTCTGTCTGACTCAGTTTGGGCAGGAAAGCACCCTCTAGCTCACTGTTTGTTTAACCGTTCCTGCGACAACAGAGGAAACTGAGCCTTGCCTAACATCTTATGGCATTGTGCATGAGTCATATGAAGTGATGACTGATTACAGATACACAGATAGGTGAGCTTCCAGGCATACAGACTGACTGACTGCCAGTCAAGAACATGTCTTGGTGCTACTCTGGGACGATCTGGGACAATAACAAAGCATGGACAGACAGAGCACTGGTGTGGTGAGTTTATTAAGGTACTGAACTGGGACACTTTGGTCTCTGTTGTTCTACTTCCCCTGCAGGGGATCAATGCTAAAAAACAAGAGGAGGAAACAAGGGAGTAAATCTGAAATGTCCAACATTTTTTTGCTCTCCAGACGAAACCGATGCTCATTTACATCTGCACCTCACTTTAGATTATTCCAGCTCCTGTTGACATGTTCAGCCCTGCTTGTTTGAACAGAGGTAGACCCTGCTGTCTACATTCCCCACACCTTCTCAAGCTCAAGGTCCAATATTTCTCACTTCCTCTTGTAAAAACACACACAGACACAGAACCACCACAGGTTCAGCTATATGACAAAATTCAAGCCCTGCCTTCAATGTAAAACACAACCTATGAAAAATATCTCACGGGTATGTGAGAAGTCAGGGGGCTTAGATAAATGAAACAAGTTCAGGGGATAAAAAGAGTTGTGGGTGGATGTTAGTCTGATGTGGAATTTACAGTTTTGTCACCTAATGAAGACAACGTGAACTTTGAAATCACGTGCACTGTGTCCTTATGACTTCTGCACTTCTACACAAGTGCTTGGCCACTAGATGTCTCAAAAACTCATACAGTTTTGCTGAGGTATTAAAAATCCACTATCCTAACCGGAGACAGTAGCCTGGGAGCTGTATTTGTACCTGAGGGAGAAAAAAAATAGGCACTTGCTCTGCGCCCACAGGCCTGTAATGTATTGAGGAATGCAACAGTAGACTGGATGGCAACAGTTTAAATAGCTCACAGATATGGTGACCAAGGGGAGTAATTAAGTTTAAGGTTAAACGGCTTATCAACACTTAAACAGCTGCTAAAAATGCACTTTGTCCAAATCCTTCAGCAGCAGCAGACACATGTGACTCCACCACCAGTCATAAACACATCAGCTTAAGAGAAGCAGGACAGGTTTTTATAAAGAACAGGTCATCTGATGGATATTATTGTAGGTTATTTTTATTATCATCATCATTATCATGGTGCTGGTGCTATACTAAAGCAAAGCCCACAGAGATTTAACACAAAGAGATGGGTATTGGAAAAAAACTCAGTCTAAATATTGGACAACTCTGATAAGCAGTGCAACATCACAGTTTGAATACAAATTCTTTTACGAGCAGCATTTGTCACGCCTGCCTCACTCACACAGCCCATTCATTCATTCATTCACTCATTCTTCCAGGGAGGGAGGGAGACGAGGAGGAGGAGGAGGGTGTCACACAACCTGGTGTTTTCGATACTGGGAAGGAATTTCCGCCAAAACCAAAGCGAAAACTTGTAATCTTTTAACAAATTATCTGGAAACTTCCACCTTAAAACAAATTATATGAATATTCCTGATGCAACCGCGTGAACAAAAACATGCGACACGAGATAAAACACCTCCCACGTGTTTCGGTTTCAGCCTCAGCTTTTTTTTATTTATTTATTTATTTTTTTTTTTTTAAGATTTGACAAGTGTAGATTTGGTTTTGTTTCGACACGACTGTCAGTTTTGGTTTTAGTCAGGTTGTATTCGCAGGAAAATGATCCTTAATCTCCGATTAATTAGTGTTAAATGGTAAATATTTTTATACGACATAAACAGAAATTTTACGCCGTATCACAGCATCAGTTAAATGGACAAAAAATATGAAGAAAAACAAAAATATACATGTATAATTTTATAAATGACTAAAATATAAAATGCTGAAGTGACCAAGGTTAGTGACTGACTGACTGAATAATTTCTTACCTGCTCGGACTTTCTTTTCCCTGGCAACACAAAAGGTCTCAGAAAAAATAAGACAAAATAATAAACAGCTCAACTGTTTCGGAACTGCTTCTCTTCTGATTCTCCACGAAAATAAAACAAAAACAAGATATCCGTCTCGTCCTCACGTATCCCACATGCGACAGGTTAATGACCCGAGTGAGTGTGTTTTCTGCTGCAGGCTGCTCTCGGCTCCAGCCGGACTGTTACACACACACACACACACATATGTATACACACACACACACTCTGCCTCTGCCGCTGCTGCTGTTGTAACTGTGCAGAGGTGGAGTGTTGAGGCGGAGCAGGAGTCCTCTGCAGCAAGCAAGGAGGTGGGAGGAGCTCCTCACCCATCCAACCACCCTCCCCTCCTCATCACCCCTCACCACCACCACCAACCATGCAGTCTGGCCAGGAGCCACGCTCACAGATTTTCATTAAAGCTATTTTTTGGTGCTAATTAGCTGTCATAAGAATCTTATCGTTTTGATTATTCCTTCACCACAAAGTAGATTTTTACAGAAAACTCCACCACGTGACTGTATTTGTACGTCATGTGCAAGAGCTGAAAAAAGTTGCATCTCAAAGGTTACGAAGGATGCAAGGAAAAGCTTCTGTACAGGTTTTTATTCTGAGAGCAATCAGTCTTAGTCACAAGCTGTTTGATGTTGCTGAAGGTGGAACCCCCCCTCTCCTCTCATTTTCCACACACACACACACACACCTCACCCCTACTGGTCTACTCCTGCTTCTGTTCATCATGGCTCTAGAGTGACAGAGTGATAGAAAAACACTGGCTGCTGCCCCTGATCCAGGCCGGACCCCCTGCTGGTTTCCATTACAAGCAGCAAAAGGAGAAGCAAAGCTCACCGAGTGACAAACACAGCCGCTGTGTTGGATGAAGGCAGTCATCCATAGAGATTAACCTTTTGACTGAGCATGTCCTCACATGTCTGGGAAAGAAATAACACTTGAACAAGGTATTATTTCTTGGCTTTATCACTTATTCCAACAAAAGCCAGTTTCCTATTTTTGTTATATCTTGTTTCCTCAGTGTGTCACCATCTTTGATCCACTATCTCCCCCCAAAAAAATCTCCACCCTGAGCAGTGGTCTGGTCTACTTCCTGTGAGTGAGACATCTATGCATTTGAATCAATTGGACACAGAACCCACCAGTTTCCTGAAGCTAATGCAATGATTTATAGCAGAGCTGAGACAATCAGAATAAGTGGCACAGCGGAGACTGGATCCTGGAAAAGTGATATCTTTTACAAGAACACCTGTTGAATTTGGAGAGCGCCACCGTCTTTTCAAGAAGATTAAGAGTTTGTTGCGTTGCATCTATTTTTGGCAGCACAGAGCATGTAATAATTCTCCTAATGGGGGTAAATCAAATAGTTTGTGTACTGCAAAAAAATATGGGAGGGAAGCTTCTAGACACATTCATCTATTAAGACCCGGCCTGTTTGCTCAAGAATGGTTGCCAATTACATTAAAAAAAGAAAAAAATATTATCTTATCACATAAAATTCTTGCAGTAAGTCTCATATCCTGTTTTAGTACTGATGTGTGCTAAGAACCTTCCTGTCAAGTGTTTTGTGCTGTCAGTCTCCAAAGTCACAGGAGAGGCTGTCATATAAAAAATGTTATCCAAGACGAGATAAATCTATCACAGAGGTCAAGATTTTTTATTGCTGAGATGTTGTGGGAACATTTAAATTAGAGGAGCACTGCAGAGGAATCGCATATGATCAGTGCGGCATTGGAAACGCTTTTACCCAGCCCAGTTGGAAATTACATGGTGAAGGAAAGAGTGAGTTAGAGCCAAAAATGAAAATAGTGGGGAAATGTAATTTTATTTGCATTGATTCTACTTTGATTTCCCATGTTATATCCCCAAACCAGATTATATATGAGTCTATAAATTATAGATTACATTAGTGTGCACATATTGCATGCTACATTGTTGTACTGATCTTATCTTCGCTGCCATGGGGATTAAGTTTCCTGTGTGCAGTGTGTCCCATATAACTCCAACATTTGGAGATGCTCATCTTTTATAACGTTCCCTTAAATTATGAAGGGAATCTGAGCCGCTTAATGGTAAACTGGCTGGCCACGGGAGGCTCGGCCACAGCATCCACACTGATGAATTAGCAGTTTGTTGACATGCTGCAGGCTGAGAGAGAGAGAAAGACTAGGGATAGAAGCGAGCTCTTGGCACGCTGCAACACGAGGATGCTGCTGGAGAAGAGCCAATCATAAACCGCTCAGGTTCCTGGACTCAGATACAACGTCAGGATGCTGAAATATGAGCAGAGCTCTGACAAAACATGATGTGTGTTGTTTGAATCTTGCTCCAGCGCTTCTCTTTTACTCTTTTGCCATGATCATTATTACACTAGCAAAGAAGTGATCCTGATAAAAAAAAAGAACTGATCCCCCAATAGAAAGATAGATTTAGCTTCTATATACACCTACCTGCTATTTTCTTTCTTCAGCGTGAATGAATTATTAAAGGGTCAGTCATCTCAAATTAAATTCAGTGAAGGGAGAAGTGGGTTTTTATGAAAAGTAGCTAGAAACAGACGTCTTCTGATGACTGACGAATCATTCAGGTCCAGACAGGACCAACACCTCTCCCCCACAGAGTCAACAGCTTTGATGAGTAGAGTCATATCAAATTAGCTGGGAATGGTTCTCTGTAAAAGTGAATGTGCCATTACTGCCATGTGATCTTCTCTGAAACAGAGAGCAGCCAAAAAACAAACTACATTTAAAACAAATGCTCTTTCATTTTCTCTAAATCTCTAGGAATTGTTTGTGTAACATTTTGGTTTCTAATTACTCACTCCAGCTTCCCCATAATAAAAATCTTCAGTTTCTCTTGCGTTCTGCTTCCTTTTTAAAGTGAAGATGAGGTGATAAAACAATACAATGAATGCTGTTGTGTTTACAGCAGACACGTCAACGAAATCCATTGAAAACTGTATTCAGATAACATCTCGTGGTTCAATAAGAACATCTTTATGTAGACTTACTGAGATGTTTTATATCAGGCTCATTCTCCCACTCATGGATACTGAAAGCTCAAGCTTTGTGAAATGCATGTGAAATCTCCTCACGTTACATGAGCTCTTTGCCAAAAGGAGAAGTTCAGCATTTTCTGCCCCCTCACACTGTTTGTTTGGGCTAATTGACAAACCAGGTAGTGAGCTGCTCTGGTTTTTTTTTTTTTTGTCTTTTTCTGTGTGTGACTTCCCATTACCACAGGAGGCCCCATAAAAGATATCCTGTCACGACACCAAAAGGTCTTTGTTTGCATTTGGCCTGTATGTGAGGAAAACTCTTTTTAGTCAGTCACTGGAGACGTTACACTTCCCATTTGAAACTCAATGCTTTACTCCTTTTCTCCTCTGCTGAAAATAATTTAAAAAAAAAAAAGTTAAGGTCCAAAAGAAATGTGAACATTTTTAACAGGTGCTTGAAATGAAAGATGAAAGAAAGTAGGAACTTGTTTTGAAGGCAGCCTGTTTACTGCTTGTCGGAAACACTACAAAGAGCAAAAGAGGCAGAATGTTGAGCAGCTCCCTCAGGACTCACTTTCTTCTCCACAGGTCGTCCGTCTTAAAACCTGAACATTCAAAGGTAACCTACTCCATGTAACCGTATGCCTCTGAGAGCCAGGCACCAGGAATTAATTGTGTGTGTGTGTGTGTGTGTGTGTGTGTGTGTGTGTAAGTAAAGGTGGGTGTCAGATTTAGTGCCTTTTCCCCTCTGGGTTGCCATGGCAGTCGTTTAGAGGACTTGGTGTATTTAGGAATGTTCAGACAACACAGGGCAGAGCCACACCTCACACACACACACACACACACACACACACACATACGTCAAACAATACACACAAACCCACTCAGTATACTTTCTATCATCTACTCAATGACGATATTCCTCCTCTGCCTCCATCGTTGCATTCCAGTACCTGTTCCTACAGGTTCTACCCTCTGATTACAAAACGCACACAAAACACTGAGACATTTTATTTCACCATCAATAGGACACATAATTTGTTTACAGAGATTTCTTACATCATCTCCCCTTAATTTACTTATTCTCAGATGAGTCATTAAAGTATAAAGTACTGTATATCTATAAGTTTAGACTAAATCTCGCTAGTGCTCAGATTTTCCGTATCATAGAGCAGTGCTTAGATTTGGCAAGTTATGTCGTTTGACGAGTTAGTAGATGAGGTAAAAGGCAATCCATTATTTCCACATAAACCTCACCTCAGGGTAAGTTTTTTCACGTGGTTGAGAGACACGGCTGTGTGTAAATGCTGTTTGTAGGTCATATTTATTAAGTTATGACTTAAAAATAGCAACACACCAGAGCTTTAATGGGGTGTTTCAAATTAAAAGTCTGCTTGTATTCCCTAGTCTCTAGTCACTATACATTCAAGTACAAAAGATAAACAACTGCTTAGATATTTTTTAGGGAAAATTCAGTTGTTAATTTTCCTACAGAGCGTTACAGTTGAGTAGATGGATACCGCTCTCAGTTGGGAGGGTGATTAACCCAATTTAGTCAACATCTGCTGAGCAGAGAGAGACGCCATGTTTGCCAAGAAATGGTTGGTAGTTTTGCCACAGCAGGTAACTTCTAGTGTAACCACCACTTCATCATTCGTCATCTCTAAGCTTCAATTTTTGGCATTTTGTTTGGCAGATCGCTTCTATACAGCTCTGGAAGCAAGGGCTTATGGGTATTGTAGTAATAAAAAACTGAATTGTTTTAATGGATGATTTTACGTTTATCAGGCAGGTGTCAGACAGTAATACAAGCACAAAGCAGCTGGTTATTTTGTGATCTAGCTCACACACACACACACACACACACACACACACAGACACACACAGACTGCACTAAAACCTATTGCCAACCATTGACCTGTTTGTCCTAGGATTGGGCTGCTGCCCTGCTTGAATGCTTAACACACATAAACACAAACACCAATGTTAGCACAGTTTTACACACACACACATACACACACACACACACACACACACACACACACTGAACCATCTGCCAAATTCATTTGCTGTCCACAGATGCCCAGGTCAGACCAGGTCTCAGCTATCATAGCAGGAGATCAGGAGTTTGTGAGTTCATGGGTTCATGGGTTCCCCCCTCTCTCTTTCTGTTGCCCATGTAGCATTTTATTTTAAAAACACATTTATCAAGTTGTACTGATTCAGGTTAAACACCTGTCAAATGTCCTTAGCTGAGTTTTACCATGATATTCTTATTCCAACCTGATTCTAACACAATCTCAACCAAAGAACCAATCACAGGTTTAATTGTTTTTTCTATGACTTCTGGTTTAATATGTGGTAAAAGTTTTAAAACCTGCGAAAGAAAAATATTACATGATTAAGTTAATAAGACTTGACTGCTTTGATGCATCAGTAGTATGGTGAATAAAAAGGGTTCAAGGCTGAAAAAACAAGGTTTTAGCATCTAAAATATTATATTTCTTAGAAAAATAAAAGGAATAAAATAGCTTGTAACACGTTATTCATACAGTACCAATCCCATAACACTACACTCTTTATCCTCAAATCACACATTTCATTAATCTTCTTTTCTTTACCTGCTTATTCTTGTCAAAGAGGGCTGGAGCCTTTCCCAGCATGCATCAACAGAGCAAGCACAAAGCCAAACTAAACAGCAATAAAATGAAGTCAAAGTGTATACGAATGGCTGCATTTTCTCTCCATTTTAAACCACATTGTCAGATTTCTGCTAGAACTGAGACATATGAATCCATCTCACTGTGAGTTTGAGTGATATGATATATATTGAGGTGTCTGCTAATAATTTCACTCTATCTGCAACTACTTTGCCTACAAGTGGTAGAAGCACCTGCTTCAAAACTGAATTACGAAGTCGTGGTGAGACTCACTGCTTTGTCTCCCAAAGACAAACCTAAATATGAAATAATCAGAACATTCAAAAAAGAAAAAGCAGAAGGAAGCAAAGAGAAACTTCCAGTCACAAGGTGGTAGGCTATTTAAAAACAACTGTCTCTTTGGGTGATGAGAGTGTGTCATAGTTCTGCACAGGAAGTGATGAGACAAAGCATTAATATGGACAATAACGTGACCTACACAGTTCAATAAACAAAAAGAATAAATCAGAGACGTTACTAAATCTTCTCTCGTGTTTCTTCATGTATTTATTCCACAATTCAACACACTAAAACAGTGATGAAACTACATTTTTCTTTAAAAAGAGTTTGTCTCCTTTATATTCTACAATCATTTTGGAAGCTGCCTGACTGAAACTTTGATGAGTCACTTTCAGCTTTGAAAAAAACAAATGTCGCAATGTTTTCTGTTGTTTTGTGGTTTTTAACCATTTCACTCTGCTGTCTGCAGATTCCCTGTCTTGTGTCAAAGATTTCCCAGAAGATCGACCATCCGTCTTGTTGTGATTACACTGAGACACTGAGAGTCCTGTCAATCTGATGGGATGTACAGACTCCCTCTGTCTGTCTCACTGTCTCACTCTGTCTTACTCATTGTCCATGAAACAACATATTGTTAAAGATCAATGTGGTGATTTGGAAATGTTTGTTACCATCTTTAAGACCTGAAACAAGAATTTAAGAAGTGTGACTGATGCAGTTGGTATGAGGTTGTGAACTGTGTTGTCACTTTCAAGAGGCTGATGACCAGTTCCTTAACTGGCTCGTTGGAGGATAATAACAACCCTCTTCAGCTTGTTATTCATTTACTGGCATGTAGTAGTGAAAGAGCAAGTGGAAGACTTTCTCCAGAACAAAAGCTGGAATCCGATCGATTCCTCTGACCAGCTGATCTCTCTGTGTTAACAACAAAAGAGCAAATGAATGAACGATGAGCCTTTGATTAGTCAGAAGGAGACAAACTGAAACCGTACAGTTGTTAATTCACAGTAGGTCTTTATTACACACAAACACTCAGAGGCCTGCAAACAAAGCCCCCCTCTTAGTGAAGTGCCCGAGGCTTCGTATAGAACAGAGCTGTGTGGGGATGAGCAGTGTGTGAATCACGCTTGGTTCCCAGACGCATGTTCGCTCCAGACTTCACCTCCCCCTGCTCCTGTTCGCCTCGCCTCTCTTACCCTCTGATGACCTCCCAGAGGTCAGCGTGTCTTTATATCAAGTCAAACACCAAAGACTTTGGCCGCTGTTCTTGAAAAGAGTTGTGGTTACGAGTCTTTGTGTGTGAAACACGTGTGTTCTTCTATGCTGACTGTGCATCTGCACTTTATGTCTTGTATTATGAATGCATGTTTACATCTGTTTTCTTTCATTACAATTTTTCTGTTGCAAAGAAATGTATGTCCTAATATCCTGATGTATATGTGGACCATTGCAGGAACATCCCTTCTCTTTACACAACATTCAAACTGGAAAAACTTTGCCTGCACTGCTGCTTCTAATGAAGGACGACTGCCAGATGTATTGGTGAATTAATCTGTCAGAGAATAAGCAGAGTGTAAGACAGAATACGTCTTTAATTAAGGTGAAAAAAAAAGTTTAAAAAAACTCAATAAATTCAAGCAAAAAAAGTTAGACACAAAACCAAGAGTCCACACTGACAAGAGGTCAAGTCAGAAATAAATAAATAAATAAAAAAACACTAAGTTTCAGTCTAACACAACATAATTAAAAAGCCCTGACCTCCTTAATGACACACAACAGTGTATTTATTCACTTGCACTTGTCCCAGACAAAACAGGAAGAGCTACATTTATCACCGACAACATTAAACTTCTAACAAATTTACAATCACCTAAACATAAACAGCTTATCAAAGAAACACTTTATAGAAGGAAATAACTCAAGAATCAACTTCCAGTAAAGGAAAACAAAGACAAACAATTTTATTTTTACAAGCTGAAGTTCACTGAAGCCCCGTCCCCTTTTCCTTCCACTTCCTGTGGGCGGAGCTTAAAAGGCCTTCTCTTCCTGCTTTCCAGCCTTTTGCCAGAGGAGCATGAACAGTTGAAGGTAAGAATTACTTGCAAATTAAACATCCATGTGACTGAGCATTTAATGATTGTGTGCAACTAAATTAGAAAACAAGTATCGACATAAAGTCTGTGTAAAACAGGCTGGACTTTGAGTTCTGTTCCTGCCCACATGTATTTAGATTTTGGCCACTGAAGCACCAAGACGATGACCGGCCAGTTCCCAAACTTTAACCATAAAAAGTTAATCATGCTTTAGTGGCCATGAGCGGATGTCTTAGGGAAATTAAACAAAATATGCTCTAAGTAAATATTTTGTGAATACGACCTGAATAATGAAATTGCAACTTTAAAAAAATTCAAAAGCCAATATATAACCAAAGCAGTTCTGCTCCTGGTTGTAGACTTTATGAGGGTTTATTTGAACAAATTGCACTTTTAATCCAATTGTTGTCTCATGTTTGGTGCAGAAATATGTTCTACGCTGTGTCTGAGCACGTTTGACCCCCAAAGTCCACTTTTTATTTGACTGAAGTGATTTCAACGTACTGCGCCCTGGCATGGTACACTGAAACATGTCAGGGCCTGTTTGAAGAGGTGGGCTCAGGGCACATGGTACAAGGTAACCAGGCCTAGTATGAGTACACCCTTCAAACAGAAGGGTGAGCAGAAGGGTGCAGTAGAGGTCGCAGACCTATCGTATTTGTGTGTAAATTATCACCCTAATTATTCTTGGGTAGGTAAATTAATGCCCACCAAGGAGGCTGTTGATCTACTTTGTTCATTTGTTGAGCAGAATATTAACAAACACATTTAACAGACTATTAAATTCTGGAGGAACATAAACAAAGGAGCAAAGTGATTCACCTGGTCATTTATGAACCAAACTAAGTTTTGTTTTTCAAGTCATAACTGTCCTGTATAAGATTAAACAATATGTTAGCTGATGAACAGTTTGCATCGCTTCAGTGCAGCACACACTGGGACAGTGTTGTGGGATGAAAAACAAGCTCAGCAATTAACATAAAGACAGATGAAAATTGAAGGAAATTAGGAAAAAAAAGACAATTTGCACGACCAGGAGCAGACAGCTGTGCAATTATAACAGCATATGTGGAAAAGACACGTCTTATAAAGTTAGAAACTGGGTGTGATTCCCTTCTGTCTTAATCTCTGCTTGTTAAATCTGCGGTTTGAAAGCACTCAGACTGAGTGGGATAAAGACGCTAGAACAAGAGAGGAGGGTTGATTCAGCGAAGAGCGACGGGATCAGCAAAGAAGACGTTGACATTTTCAGCACGTAAAAATAGCTAGTCATGTTTTCAGAAATAACTTTTGTCTGGCTGGGGAAGAGGGATGAACATGGCACATTTGAACAGCTTTACTTCTCAGTTCATTTTGAGGATGTGGTTTAGCGCTGTTTATGCTGCTGCTTTATATCTGTGTCAGAGTGCAGTGTGTTTGGTGACTGTTGTTCTAAGTTTAGCCGTGTATTTTTGACCTGTTTTGTTTCACCAACCTTAACAACTTAACTTATACATGGTGTGAATGTGTTCAACTATGCTACATTTGACAGGAAACTGTGGTTTCAGCTTTAACACAATTGGGTTTTATCTCTGACAGTAAGTTTTGAACATAAAGCTTTACTCAAAACACAAACCTGAAATGATACAAAATGTAATAAAGATCAATTTTTCCAACAAATGTCTGCGAAATTTTATAAAACCATGACTCAGTTTATCTCTATACTTCACTTCAGAGATTAGTTTGAGGATTGTGCAACATTTCATATCTTGTCAACTTCTCAACTCGGACCAAATCACTAAACCTTGAAATTCCTCGCATTTGCCAAAGTCGGCTTGAATTGCAGGGAACCTGTCAGTCCACTGATTCCTCACTCGCTTTCTTTTGTGTGTTGATCCAGAACAGGAGACAAAGGACCAGTCAAGCATGCATGTGGCTGTGTTTGCATGCCTTCTCTTAACAATGATGTCAGTGTTGAAACCAGGTAAGGTCAAGTAAAACATTTTGCAAACTCCTAATACTCTAAATTCATCAAATATGTAATTGGTTAAATAACTCTTTTCAAATATATGTGCGATAAAAGTAGGTATTAGTTTTGCCTCTGCAGAAAGTTTGCAGCAACATTGGCTGCAAGGAAATGGTCTGTAGCGGCTAAATGTTAAGAGCGGGCTCATTTCAAAACCACAGCGCTGTCTCAGTGTAAAATATTGCCTGTGAAAGAGAGACACAGCCCCAGTGGCCTTCATATTAACTAAACTCAAAGGAAATTGATATGGGAGGGTGGTTATTGCAGCAGGGTAGCGTGCCGCAATAAAGCATTTTTGGGCAGGAACGGATCAAAACAGATGCGTTCAGAGGGTAAACAAGAATAGACTGTTAATGAGGCATCAGAGGAGAGAAATCTGGTTTATTTTCTTGCAGCGATCCTGTGATGAAACCTGTTTTAAAATTCTCAGTCTCACACCGAGAGAGAGTGTGTACGAGCTTTCCCTCTCTGTTTGTTGTCTCATCTGCATTCAAATCAGCCATTGTCTCTTTGTTCTTGTTGATTATCAGCAGCTGGGGTGGCAATATCATGGTTGGTGTAATGATCATCATTATAGCGATAATTATCATGATTATTATAATTATCATCGGTTTTACATATACTCCGGTGTAAAGAAAATCACCATATATACGTGGATGACATATAGATATTAAGAAGAAATGCTTTCATCTGAAGATTGTGATATATAAATATCTATAAACAATGAGTCAGATATTGAGTATAATATGTTGAGACAGTTGTGGGAAGCTTTGAGCCACAAAAACAATTTACTCCAGTTTTTACTCCAGGATTCACTAAAGAATGAAGAGTGGGCGTAGACAGAATGTAACACGCCATAAAATGATTATGTGAGACAGATCAGATATTAAAAAAAACCTTTTGTAAAAGAACATATTTCTTTTGTGGTTAAATTAAATGGGTGTGATATGGTATTACTGTGTGTATGTGAATGTGCGTGTGTGTGTGTGTGCATTCATCACAATTACTTTTTAATGGCATGGAACAGGGCTGTGGACACAAGTCCCAGAGGAGATGGAAGAATGATGCATTAACCTCTGCTGCTCCCAAACACCTGCCCACAGATTTAGAAAGAGAACGGAGATAATAGAGAGAGGAGATGAGAGGGGAGGAGTCTTTTAATTCCAGTCTTGATATTGTTCAAGATGCTTACTGTGACAATTTTGTAACACACACAAACGGTTTTGTTTGTGATTGTTTAAAGAAATGTAACAATGAATTATGAAACGAGTTCGAGGACAAGGAACGTGTCTTCCAGAAAGTTAAGCTCATCCAGAAACTACAAAGCATCAATTAATGAACATATGATAGAGATTAAAACAGCCACTAACACAAAGCAGAGGGACACTGATGTGGAAACCCCACGTAGACCGTATGTTTGCTGCTGTCATTTATAATGTAACAGGGGCACATCTGGCACTCAGTGTCATTATACTACTGATGACTGACCACACACACACACGCACAGATAATCTTACACACTCCAACAGTTAAGGTCTTTTTTTTCTCCCTAAAAAATCAGATAAGAATCATTCTCATTGCTCTGGTTGTTTTATTTTTTTTTCTCAGTTGGGAGAGAGTGTAGAGATCAGGAGCTGGAACAGTTGCACAACGTTGACAGTGGTTTGTGGTTTTTATGCATCAAGTTAGTGACGTTAGGCACAAGAGAAATGAATTCTGGGGGAATTTTTTTAAAGGCTAGGGAAAACACAAAGAAAGAAAAGGAAAACAAATGTTACAAAAAGGTAATCTGAAGGGACAAGAAACGTCTCCTGATGATGAATCATTCTGACTCGTGGCTGTTTTAATAATTCAGATGAGCATTTTTTTTTCTGGCCCCTGGGATTTGAAGAGATGACAGGGGAAACCACTCGCTTACAAACCCGTCTACCCAGGAGATCGCGTTACCAACCGGTGCATTAGGATGATGAGAGCACCTGCTCACTCACTCGTTATTATTATCAGACACCGAATGGAGGTCAGGGTATCTGGTGTTAAATTAAAATGTGGTGATTAATAATTATGTTACAATGAAGGGAGGAAGAGATGAAGAGGTGAGATTAAACTCTAACAGGAGGAAACCCCTATTTGAAATGTAAAAGATAATTAGTTTCATAGACTGTGAGGAATTACATAAACCTCTACACTATTTTAAAAACAGTATTTTATGGTCTAGGCCTTTGGACCAAACTGTATTTCTTTTGTTTTAACTGTGGGTAGAAGTGTATTTCCCCAATATCCCACTGTTCCTTTGACTGAAACGAGATACAACATATTGAATGATCTACCTTCTGTTCACTGCTTATCTCTTTAGTTTGTGCCAAATGAATCTAATCCCTCCATGGCTTCTATATACAGGGTTTTCTGGGTCCATACACAGTCACTGGGCCATGCCAAACTAGGATTTAATGAGTTACAGTAACCATCCAACTGAGCTTAATGAGTGCAGTAAAGTGTAGCGAGCGTACAGTCCCCAAAGACACACAAACTTTACTTTGAAGCCTTCACTCACATGAACACATATTGTGATGTAAGTAAATGTAAAGCAAACATGTTGATGCAAAAACACGACATTTTTCAGTTTTTGTGGCGGCTGTCGTGTCAAATCTGTCATGTGGAGAAAAAAAAAAAACCCACAGAGGAAATGCCGTCCTTGCTTCCACACAATCTCACTGATCCTTGATTCATAAAGAACATACCATTTCCCCATCAATACCACACCACATGAATCCCAGAGTGCTTTGGCTTCGCGTATCAAACGACTTCCAGATTAACAGCAGGGCGAGGAAAACCACAACAATAGCAGGAATATTAAAAGCAGCTTCAGACTGCTGCGCTCAGCAGAATGGAGGGTTGTCCCTAGTTATTGTTGTAAGAATAGCAGACAAAGTCAGGTCATGAAATATAGCTAGAAACAAGCTTAAAGAGGATTTATAATGTAAAATACAGATATATCATCTAAAAGAGGATAGAGGACACAAAGCAGCAAAACAAAACCTCAGATCCTCTGAGATGGTTTCAAAGGCCTAATGAATTATATGGATTTCCTTCCATCTGGTTGGGAATTCCAAAAACAGCTTCCCAGGAAACTTTGGTGCTCTGCAAAGCCTCCGGTTTTATCTGCTTTCAGCGAGTAAACAGAAAACTACGTTCATTGCTTATTTATCCCCATCTGTGGAGAGTTTGTAGTACAAACAGTCGTCAAACTGGTGAGACCAGGGAACATTTGGTGATCCACTTTTCTTATTTCTGATGTGAGATTCTGATAATGGTGGTGGGTGGTCTGGAAGAAATCCTTATCTCTCCCTTTACCTAACTTGCTTTTTTCTGTCATATTCACCCTCTTGACCTCATCCAGGTAGGG
The DNA here is from genome assembly GCA_016801845.1 of Polydactylus sextarius. NCBI lineage: Eukaryota > Metazoa > Chordata > Actinopteri > Polynemidae > Polydactylus > Polydactylus sextarius. The sequence goes on from CM028922.1 coordinate 3,663,729, forward strand.
CTCAAGAGGAAGAAGTAGAAAAGAAAGGCTTTGCTGTCTTAATAAGCACCTGTCTGAGGGTGGGTTAGTGGAGGGGGAGACCAGAAATTCCTGTCTGGTTTCTGTGTGTGTGTGTTTTGTGTGCGTCCGGTAAACCCACTCACAACGGATGGCTCTGATTGCTTGTCATTTGTTGACAGAAAAGCCACAGGTGCAGGTTTTTCCTGCTCTATTACTCTTTTCGGAGTGTGCTCATTTCAGGGGTTTGGGCCGTGGCCCTTTCAGAAGCAAATGTTTGGGTACAGCTGAGTCTTTGTGCTCCTTCTCCACATCTTCAGTCTTTCTTCGCTCGCCTCTCAGACTCAGTCGGGAAGTTATTGAAGAATTAGATACGGGAACAAATGGTAGTTTAAGATGGAGGCGGTGTAATTTGGCTTGACTACAGGGTGGCAAAAATCTGTGTGTTCACAGCCAAAAACATGATGAAGCCATTAGTGTGGCCGTTAGATTCATACCAGAAACAGACAGACATGATGATGTTACAGAATTATGATACGTAACGTCTTAAAGTCTCAAGATTAGACATTTTTGAGGGTCAAAGAAAGTTATTCTAATTTAATAGAGAAATCCTTGAGTAATAAATTCTAATTCTGATGGAACTAAATGGACTGAATGGAGTGAAATAAATCTTAATTGTAATTTAACTGTAGCCACCTTTTGACATGAGAATTTGTGGTGCTAAATAACACAAGGTTGTCTTGGCAGCTCCAGCCTCTGAGGGAAACTAGAGCTAAACAGAGTTCAAAATGGAGGAAGCTATTCTCTTATTAGTTGCATTTCACTCGCCAGTTTTGACTTCTTCTGCTGACGAATAAACTGCTTCACTAAAGAGGACAGTTGAAGCAAGTGACCTTGTGAACATACTGTCCCTATTAGCCACTATGCTTGCTCAGATAATTAATGGTTTATTGAATACTGTGACTTCTACACTAACTTGGCTGATGTAAGCAACTAAGGTCCTATTGAGTACTTGTGATTCACTGTACTTCAGTAACAACTTTCATGTGTTTGAGCCTCAGTGCAATGACGATCTGTCTCCAGACCTTGTGTCCTAGGTCAGATATTAATAGAACCATTCTGTTTGCTTTGGTTTTGAGTTAAAATAGATAAATGGGTCACATTCGCAGCTCACTTTCTTTAGCTGGATTTGCTCTAATGCTGCAGACATAATCAATAAAGCGAGTCCAATGTGCACCCAACAAACCCAATAAATCCCCCAAAAGTGATGGAATACATTTGTAATAGCTATTTAACGAATGTAATATCGACTTTTTCCACACTATAACATATTAGTTCTAGTTTGTAACTTTGACAGTTTGAAACACTTGTACTTTCTAAGCTTAAAGAAGATGATGACAAACAAATTAATGGAAGAAAAGACAAAGAAAATAAAATGAATAGAACACATTGGTGAAGTGGAGAGAGGAGATGGAGGTAAGAGTCAAGTGAAGGACAGAAGAAACAACAAAAATGCTGAGTGATGAGATAATAAAAAAAATCATCTTATTGTGCAAACCTCAGCAGTAAAGATGTCCCCTGCAGACGGAGATCTGAAACACACAAACAAAGTCATTTGACAAGATGAAGAAAAACTTTCCCCTTATTTGGCCTGAGAGAATAACCCAACATTGTTCTGTGTTTCACCTCACATCATCTGAAATAAGACGGAGTGAGCGGAGCAATAAACCGCATCGCTGTGGGACAATTCTGATTGCTTTTCTAACACTGTGCTGGAAGTGCTGAATCAGAAAACGGCTCTGTGCAATTACACTGGCCTCCAGCGATAATAGATTATCCAAAGACAAAGAGACTGACTCTGCTGTATGGACAAGGGGGAAAACTCTCCTTTTAATTGTTTTAACAACTCATGGATGAGGGAACTCACTGACATTTTTATTATTTATTTCTTAGCAAGGCTGTATGATCCAGTAAAAACCTGGACAGATATCTGCCAAGGTCACACATTAACAATTTTATTTCCAGCTTGAACAAGGAAACAAAAGTCTTTATGTAGGGTTCTTACTTTAATTGTTATTATGAAACAAATTGTGTGAACCTGCGGTTCTGGAAATCACCACTGGATAATAATTAACTGCTGTAGGCACAGAGGTGTATCTGGGGCAGTGTTTATTATTTCTGAAGTCAAACCAGCACACGTGGACCTTATGGGATTGTTCCTGTTTGTCACCTAAAGGTCGTAAACTTGACAGTCTCGTCCTCATTTTTTCAGAACAGTTATGTAATGTTCTGTTTCATGAAGTGTGACTTCTTTAATTTTTCAGACAGAAGTGGAACTCACAGTTCAGCCTAATACATCTTATATGTTATATCTAATACACCTGCAGCTGAGTGTGTTTTTATTGCTTAGACAATCACTCTTAAATAGCTGCTTTATCAGCAGCCTGGACTTTGTATCATAAACATTGTAGTGGTGGGTTGTAAAGTAAACCAGATTAATGCTCTCTGTTTATACAATTATCACGAAATATGCGAAAAAAAAAAAATAGAAACAGAATAAATGAGTGTGTGAATATTTGTGTGAACACCAACAGTCTCAAGTGGTTCACAAATTTGAATGATCATGAATATCACATAGACTCAGAGAGTTTTCATTAGTTTTACATAATCAGACAGTACAGGAAACTTATAAAAGAATATGCTACCAGGAAATACTTTATTTTGTATTTAATTATATCCAATGAAGAAACACACATGAACATTTGATCATACACAAATATGGAAATAATTCAATATACTGAGAGACTTTTGTATTCTATTTCTTACATTAGATGTGTTTGTGCTTGTCTCTAATGAAAATCCTGTTCCCAGGCTGCATGAGATAAAAAAAAATGTCCAATTCTGGATCTATCTGATTTCTCCTACCAGTTGGATGTTGGAGGACCTCCAACAGAAAGCTTCCTAATCAGATTCTTGAACCACTTCAGTTGGCTCCTTTCCACACAAACAGCAACTCTACCACCAGCTCCTCACTTTCTCTCCCTCCCTTTGGAGGAAACTCATTTCAGCTCCTTGTATCTCTAGTCTCATTCTTTTGGTCACTATCTGAAGCTCATGGTGAGGGTCTGAATGAAGACTGACTGGTCAATCTTCACCACAACATTGGGTATAATGCTTTTGCGCCACTTCTCCAATCTATCCACCTCCTGCACCACCCTACCTTCACTGTTGAACAAGACCCCACGATACTTCAACTCCTTCAGTTGGGTCAGCAACCAGTCTTGAACTAGACAACCATGGCCTCCAAACAGAACTACATCTTCTGCAAACCGCAAAGATGCCAATCTGAGACCCCAAAACAGACACTTGGTTTCGCCTTGACTTCCTGTTTATGAAAATCACTGAGAGTATCGGTGACAAAGGAGTAACCCCATCAGAGGCAACACCCATTGGCAACATGCTTGACTTTGTGCTGATTATATGATCTTTGGTCACACCATATGCCCCCCCCTGGAACCCCATATTCCCACAGTCACCCCACAAGAAACACAGAAATAGTTCAAAGATTAAAGGAACAAGAGTTCAAACACTGCAAGATAAATCAAAATCTGTACAACAACAAGGACAAACATGAGGACAAAAATGATATTCAGCTTCTGTCAGGAGAAAGAGTTCATGGAGTTTCTAAATAGAAGCTTTTACTGTATCAATACATGATAAAAACAAAAATGAATCCAGACTGCTCGAGGTTAGGTCTAAAAAATGAAGAAAAGCAGAATTTATAGACTGTTTTTTTAAGAGTACAGCCAGTACAACTAGTGTTGAATATGTCAATATCATGAGACTGAAGATAAAACTAATTCTAGTGGTTTAAGATGAAAGAAATAATAAAAAGGAGATTGGAAATTATTAAAAAAAACATTATCTTTATTAAAATCAGGATGGGCTCCTGTAATAAAAGTATATTTTAAGAAGAGATTTGGGGATGTGAACAATGTCACTGACTTGGAATAAGAATTAAACTCATAGGATTGGTCACATCTTAATCCTGTAATGAGCCTTTTTTAAAATCACAATAATGTCTCAGTAAATTCCTCGTATCACGATACTCACCCCACACACACACACTCACTCTCACACTCTCACTGTTTCCCTATGTGGAAACTATCTCCAGTAAGAGAAAGTGGAACATGTAATAACTGCTTTGTCCCGAAAACAACAGTGATGATTAGATCTGCATTCCTTGCTGACGCTGTCACATCAAAGAGGAAACAGAAGACACTCCACCACTTCTCAAGGTTACATTTAAAAAAATCTGATGATTCACAAACTCTCTCAGGGGCACAGATGGAACAACTCCCTGTAAATGTCACAAAAATCAAAGAAGAGGACATGAAGACGTCTCCTCCTATATTTTCTTGAACTCTTAACACTGAAGTCAACGTTGCAAATTTCTTTAATAAGTGTGCATCAACTCAATTCAAATTCATTTTGAGTTTGCACACAGAAACCAAGAGACTTGGTGTGTTATCATTTATACTTCACATTAAAATGCAATATGTTTGTGTTGGTGAGCGAGAAAGAGGAAAAAAATCTATACACTATTGATTAGAAACTTTCATTGTGTGGTGTAATCACACACTTGAAAAAAATACAATGTGCTAAATAACACCAGGTTCACTTCCTATTTCCCATCGACCATAAAGCTAGTTTCCCTAAACTAATGTATTTTTAAATGTTATTCAGTTTTATTCTTATAGTCAAGAGTTAAATAAGAAAATCAAAAGGCTACAACCGTAAAATTGGTCAATTATATATGAAACAAAAACCAGGATGTGGTTAGTTTAACTTGGCACAAATAAAAATTGGACTTTTTGTTTTGTTGGATTAAACAAACAGTATTTTTGAGATTTAGAAGTGTTTTGTTAACTACTAACTACTATAGCTTCATATTTATTTATTCATCTTCTTGTCTAATTCTCACTGAAGAAAATAAATACAATTTCCAAAAGGATGAACTACTCCTTCATGCAAGATGAGTTACAATCACTCGTTCAGTTGGTCAGTCACTGAGTTCCTACATGAGGTGTTTTCTTTTTCTTTTCTTTATGAAAGTTTACTCTCCTCCTGTTGTGAAAGGTCAGCGAGCCTTTGAACCGTCCTGCGGCTCACATACAGCTCAGCCTTTTGATTTTAAAGCGCTTGAAGTCTTCATCAAATAGAGATAGCTTTGCCCTTGAAGATCGTAGGAAGGCACATACTCATTGACTACATACTGTAAGTGTGTGTACGCCATTCTCTCCTTGCTGCTGAATTATTCAACTTCATACAGCCCTTTGCAGATTGGAGCATGATATTGGCATCACGTGTGTGTAGGTGTGCTTGCGTGTGTGTGTATGTAAGCATCAAAACAACTGTCTTAATTTGTATGCATGCCAGCATCTGTCTGTGTTTGCACTGTCGCCTGCATACGTGTGTATTATGAGAGCTGAGACATACATTATGCCGAAAGAAAGCAATATAGCTTAACAAAATAAAAGCCTGAACCTGAATGAAATTTGTAAAAATACAAAGTCTTTACTTTTGTTGTGACATTTTAGATATGTTTTATAAACATGACTATCATAAATAATCCAACCGCAAACCTTATTTTTGCTTCACACAGGTCCTCTCTGTGGTTTCTTTACTAACAGTTGCACATTATGTTGAATTATTTTCAGATTACACACTGTATCGTTCAGCTATTGTCTGTCTGGATGAGTCAGGACATGTCCACACTCCTCTCTCTTTTCAGTGTGTTTTACTTTTCTTTTCCTCTTCTTTGTCTTGTTTAATAACAGTTCTTTTCTGCCTAAACAAAGATTTTCATTTTCTTTTTTTTTTCTGGATTTTGCGCGAGGGGTCAGTCTTTGTCCAACCCTCACTCCCGCTACCCCCCCACCCCCCCATGCCACTTAATCTCCTCAGTTTTTTCTCTCCACCTCTTGCTGTCTGTCGTCTCCTCGCTACAGGAACTGTTGCGTTTACTCCAAGAGAGTGCAAAGAATTCAAGGTTTTATTTGAATGTTTTGTCCTTACTGTGCTTTTCATGTGGGACATAAAACATTAAAAGACTCACTCATCAGACATTTCAACATATACACTACAACTTTACTGTAATCCAGTGTGAAGATACAGAAAAACTAAAAGTCCGATCACCGTGAGTCACACTAGTCCATAATAGTCACTGGACATGTAGTAATGTATGCATGGTTGCTCCTTTCCCATAGATTCGAATAGTGTGTGTCAGTTTGGGGCAGTGCTACAAAAGCCTTTTGTGTGCTTCCAGTAACCCCAAGCCTTGCCGCTCATCTTATTTAATTGGCTATGCTCTGTTTGTGGTATTGAGGGTGGTGTGTGTGTGTGTGTGTGTGTGTGTGTGTGTAACAGAAAGAGAGAGAAAGAGTTTAGAGAAACTGATGACCATTTGATTTGCCATTAGACTTGTCACCAGTGCAGAACAGTGGTTGAGGTTGTGGAGTTATTTGGATCGCTTTCTTGAACCTGTGGCGTACTTTGTTAAGGTGTTGACAGGAGCTGCATTAATTATGCACACACACATGTTCACACACTCTCCAGAGTCTGGTGGTTTGAGAAAACTAACGAGGATTTCTGTTTTCAAGTGATAACAAGGGCAGACTTATCTACCTCTTAAAAATTTGAATGATTTTTGTTAGAAGTGAATTAAAAGTGTTTTTGATTGATAACTCAACTAGTGAAACTTAACATATTGACACCATGAAAAACAGTTACTGTTTTTAAACAAGCCATGGCTGTTGGGGAAAGTAGGCAATTAGATGCTGGAAAAGTCCTGGAGTGTCATGGTAATGTATCTGAGGTCCAAAGATGCTTGTGACTCTTTCATAATTGTAAAATATATATTGGTTAGAAGTGCTTCTTCTAAGGTTTGCCACTGGTGCATACGTTAGCACAACAGAACTAACCATCCATTCTCATAATTCCACTTTTTAATTGCGTGCTACTGTAGAATCCAGTTTAACATCAGAGGAAGAAGAAGTAGCATTGCCCAGAAGCCATATTTAATTTATTGTAGCATATAAATGCAAATAAATGGCAGAGAAAATAACTTATAGGACTTTTAAGTAAGCAGAAACAAATTTGGAACCAACAGTGTGAACTGCTTTCCATTTATTTGCATTTTTCATCTTAAATGGAAAATTGATGACTGCATTTGGAGGAATTCAAGGCTTGGCAGAGTTCCCGTGCCTGGTTTTGGTTGCTACAGTGTGATAGTGCTGTTCAAGGGAGGGGAAGAGGGAGGGAGGAGGGGTGTAGCAGAGGGTCAGTTTGCTTTGACCTAATTCAGGCTGGCACCCAGAACTGCTCACAAGCACACACACACACACACACACACACACACACCCCGTACACAGGGTTCTGACTTCCTATCTCCGGTGCTCACAAATACAATCACGTGCTGACCTTTCATCTCCTTTCGTTGAGGAAGCATCGCTACCAGCAGGACATCCTTAAATCTGTGTCGTCCAAATCCCCATGAGAGATGGACTCAGCACGGTTATACAAAAGTAAAGACAGAGAGGTGCACCCATTGTTTGAAGCATCCAGTCTGCTGCATACAATTAATGCTTAAAAGACTCAAATTGGGTCAGATTTCCAGCTCCGCAGTGCTTCATACATCCTTGGACTGTTATTCCTAAACATAGAACATGGGTCTTTGTTTCTGTCAAACCATTTTTGATGAGAAAACATTTTGTTGAAAATGTGATAAATTTTGGTCATGGCAGGGAAATCTGCCGAGTGTGTTTTTTTGTCTGCAGATAGTGAAACAATAAGCTCATTACTTAGCACAAAAGAAAACAACGTTAGCATTTTCTTTTGGTCATGAATCATGTTTCATATTCACATATGCAGTTTTCAGGCCAGACATGCAGCGTGTGCACAAGAGTTTCAGTAAGTACTTCTCTTCACGGATATATTTAACAGTTCATTGTCTTTGGACCACTCTTGCTTATCTGTCTGACTTCCTATTTCCTGAAATGACATCAGTCAGCGATCAGCTTCCTGTGTGTGTTATGCCACCGAGTGACAGTTACTTCTCTTTGAGGTCCAGTCACAGGAACCTGTAGACCTATAATCAGAACTGTTCACATCAATAAACTTCCCTTATTGTTCATGTGTTTGGTCAAGATTTACCAGAATGAGATGATGATGGTGCTAAAAATGCAAATGAATGACCACCAAGCGTATAAACCACAGGAATCACAGTCACCTTCTGGTTTTATGAGCTGGTCTTTAATATGAGTCACATGGACACTGACTCAGGGCTTTTCCAGTTGTTCACCGGTTACATGCATGACCAGTCAGTGTTATATGACCATACGTTTGCATTTCTGAAGCATTATAAATTATTCTCACTGACACATGTTTCCAAATACTTTCATCCTCACAGTAAATGTCTGCACATTAACGTGAGTTGACTTGTTGAATGACATGTATCTGAAAATTAAAATTTAAGAAAAGCAATTAAAGTGTTACTGTAACTGATAATTTCTTCATAAAGGATCAGAATCATCCACCAGCTTTAGCTCCATTGCTGGTAATGCTGGTGACAGGTTTTGACAGGGACAAATAGTCAGATGAATAACTGTCTATCATAGCAGTTTAAAGACAATGTGATGCTATAATCAGTGGATTACATTTTAAAAACCTGCATCCTGTGAAAACAGACAAGGTCACCAAAATGATGCTGTGGTGGGCATTTTGTAAAACGCAGTTTAAATGGTTGCTGTGGGACTTCCTGGATAAATATTAAAAGATATCCTTCCTTTGCTTAATGCTTGGTTTTGGCAGGCTTTTGGTATGAGAAGAATGCACACATGAGAGCTGCCTCAGCTTCAAGAAAATTCCCTTTGTCTCTCAGTCTTTGCCAACTGCTTTGAGGCACAGCGTGAGATTTAACTGCGAGCACTGGCTTTGACGGAGGCATGACATGACACGTACACTTGTACACAGGCATCGAAACCTGAACGTAAGAAAACACACACTCATGAAAGAGTTAGATCGTCCTCAGACAGTTGCACATCTAGGCACACACACACAGAAAAATGCAGTACCGATCAAACCTTCCTCCGCTTGAAGGCAACACCTGGGAAGATCTACGTCAAACAAACATGACAGCCACAGCTGTCTCAGCCATTCTCACACACACACACACACACACTCACATACATCCTGCCATCTGTCTCCCTGTATCAGTGGTTTGATTAATAACTGCGGTGGTTTTGTTAGCTGTCTCTTTTTTTATCCTGTGGCACAGTGTGTTAATGTATATTGTTTCTGCCTGTCAACACAGTAGCAAAGTAAATTCATCGACTCGAGTTGTGCAACTCTTGGGCATAGCTAAGGGAAATATATTTATATGAAATGATGTTATAATGCAATTTTATTACAATAGAGGGTTATAATAGTCTAATCAAAGTGTGATTTTGATTTCTCCATCTCTATACCATTACATGTTTCTGTACTCATTCGATATCTAATATATCTGCCTCGACTTTCCTTCCCTGAATCTGCTTTCACCCTCGTCTTTTAAATGTGACTTACATAATAAGTAAGTAATAGCCCATGTGAGATGAATTTTGAATGAACACATGTTTAATAAATCATTTATGGCCTTCTGTAAGTACAAAATGGCTGCTCTCTCCTTAGCCTCTCTCTATCTATCTCCCTGGGGTCTGGGAACCTTGTAAAAGAAGCCTTTACCTGTTGTTTCCTTTGAAGGACAGAGAGAGCGACGCCAAGGAATAAAAGGTGAAGCAGAGTCGTACACAATGAGAGGCAGGGAAAGAGATAGCAGATTGAGTCAGTGATAGGAGAGAAAGCACATGGATAAAGGGAGAGTGTGAGAGAAAGAAAACTGAGATGGAATGCTGATTGTGCGAAACGTGTTGTTGAGGCCCAGACAGTCTTAATAAATGTCTTTTTGACAAATGGATGAGGAAGGTGAAAGAATATTTGCTATGGAAAAGTGCATGTGTGTGCATTCAGCAACACTTTCTGTCTTGGTTTGTGTGATATCTGAAGTCTATATTTCTGTCTGTCTATTTAAAAGTCTCTTAAACAGTGACTGTTCAGTCATGTCTCTAAGTAACATACATACCTAGTTAACTGGCTAATTACCTACCACAATAACCCAACATTACATCTAATGTTAAAGAACCTATTGTTGGTACAGGTAAAAAAAAAGCCTTGTTTAACTCATGTATTCATTGGTGTCATGTGTCTCCACTGTGTAGAATCAGAGTTTAATCAAACATTAGGGGAAGTTCGGGAAATCCAAACAAAGACTGATCAGTTAGTCATCACCTTAGAGGTCATTTTTGTTTGTGACGTTATTCTTAAATGTTTGGAGATATGAATGAGTGGGCGACCTGATAGCTGAATGGTACATACCACATGAGTATGAATGCCCCGAGCAGCACGTCCCTGTGGACTGAGGCTTAAGAAAAGCACAATCAGCACCGTCATCAAGTGGCTTAAATGGCGAGGCCTTGCTCATTTGTAACGAGGGTTGGGCTATATGACAGTACAAACAGACAAGACAAGTGTGTTAACGGAGATTTTTCTTGTCTAGATGGAATTATCTTTTAATAATTCAGGCAACATTGAAATTAAACAGCATGTTTGCTTTAAAGAAAAATTGGATTTAGTGGATTTGTGCATGACTATGATGAATGTGTTTGATTTGTGTTTTTTTTTCACTGGGTTATTTAAAATCATTTGAACACAAGTGGTGTCTTATTTATAGAAAATGTCCCACATAAAGACATATATCAATATTATACTATAATAATCACACACTCCTTGACAGATTTTCCCCATATTACCAACAATAATGTCAGATTCCATTATAGTGTGATACAATAGAATACAATGGGAAAGGAGAGTTAATTGATGTAGTGATACATATCATGGTTTCACACACTCTGTGGGGTGACCTCTTCAAAGGGCAGGGTATACTTTGCAGTCACGAGCAGATAAAGGTCTCTCAGTGATTAAACTTAATCATTGTTGCTAAGCAACAGCAGTCAGACTTGGGCAGACTCAGGAAATTTTTCATGTTTCATTGCTGCTCTGCAACCAAGGCCACTGCAGCCGTTTGGGTCTTTTCAACGGACCTCACTTCCTGGTATTCATCCGCTTCCTTCCTGTAAACCAATTAGAAATGGTGGTCTGAGTCATATGAGTATCAGTTTCTGGGTGGTTTTGTGAGCTCAGCTGGCTTTTCAAGTGGTAGCTACCATGGCCTTGACCTACTCCAGCTTTCTCTCTATTGTTTGAATGTTGAGATTCACTGAGTGGGCTGAAGTGCACAGTGTTGTTTTGACTAAGACATTATATTTTAATGTGTTTGACTTGAGATGAGCTCACATCTGAAGTCTTTCTGGGAGAGATGGAAATAACATGGCATGGATGGTGACACAGCTAAAAACAACATCCCAGTTTGACTATTCCCCCACAGACATTCACATGGAACATCACGGGAACGTCACATGTCCTGTCCATTTCCATTTAAGAATGATCAGGTCCTTATATTTAAAGTCACATGGGCTTCAGTGTTTTTCATGTCGTGGCTTATTGTTACATACATGCAGGATAATGCAGAACCTTTCTAGCATGTATTGCCCCATCTCAGTAATGTGATCCCTGCCACTAAGTGCTGTCCGTCCTATGAATGTTCCAGTTATATACAGCGTGGAGCCTTGAGAACATAACTGCTCCCTGGGGAAACTCTGGAATAGATAGTTGATGGGTGTTAGAAGGAGCTGATTCAGCTCTCGGCACTGACCTGACCCCCCCACACCTCACCCCAGCATTACCCACCCCACCACCTTTCACTCTCATCAACTTGTCCTTTATCCCTCACTCTTTTTTTTTTTTAATACTATACTCTTTATCAAGATTATCTGTCTGGGAACCTGAAAGAGGAGACGGACTCTGTGAGGAGGTGTTTGAGGGAGGGAGGGGCTGGTTTAGACAGGAACCAGGACAGAGAAAGACATGTAGACAACCGCAACAAGAAACAGAGATGCATTGAAAAGACAATGCAATCAATAAACTCCTTCCTGGATTAGTAGACGTCAAAAATATTCCTTTGTTGCCGTCTGTTCTCTGTGAATCTAATGCTCATAATCTCCTGAACACACTCCACGGAGCAGACAGAGTAGATGTTTACATTTTCTGTGCATTTATCTGTCTATACCTGTGTCAACAGACCCACAGCACTCAGTCTGTGCCTCCTGTGAACTTGAGACATGTAGGCAAACAGGTACTTCACAGCATCATGTCTGTAATTTCTTGCAAGACCGGAACTCATATGCTACATGCAGCAATTTGGCTTTAAATGTTTACAACGGGGCAGAAATACATGAATGTTTTTGTTTGTTTATGGTGTTGTAGTAATTTAGGAATAAGACATGGACATAGTTCAGACATCTTATCTCTGTTTTATTTTGCCTGTGTGTGTTTGTCTGCCAAAGCATGTGTAGTGAAGTTAACAGAAGAGAATGTGGGATGATTAAAAGTATTAGAGTATGTGTACAATAATATTTTTTTTAATATTATAGTAATATTATTGTTGACTTTTTATACCCCACAGAAAGGCCAAAACCAACAATGTGTAAGTTCGTCTTTCAATACTTTCTTACCTCCCTACTCTGCCTGTGGCAAGGAAAATGTCACCCATTGCACTTTTATGTGGTTTTAATAGTTTGGTGGACAACACTGAAGGTCAGTGGATAAGGATAAGCTATTCCAGGCTTTGGCTACAAGCCTTGTTAGTACAATCAATTTATCGTTTCTTTTGGTCTTTTCATGGGATTTGTTGACAGTGACAAAATCCTTTAATATTAGAGCATAAAACAGCATGTACATGCCAGAACAGTTGCTCTCTATTTTGGTTTCAGCACGCAAAGGGAGATAGATGGTCTTTGCTTTTGATCTAAGAATACACAGCCAACGTATAGTTGGCATTTACAGGTTTTGGAGGCCATTGTTGTCGATTACATGGATCTACTGATTATTTATATCTTTTAACAAGAAGTCGACATCCACTGGTGTGTGGCCTCTAAAGAAAGTGTGTTGTGCTTTGTTGATTGAGTGTCTCAGAGACAGTGTTTTACAGTGCAGAATTAACGTGGAGGGTTCAAAGTGCAAAACATTTATCTGCGTATTTCACTTTACAGCCTTTACTCAATAGTAAAATACAAGAAAGAAGCCGATTTATTCTGACATTACACGTGCATGAACTTATGTATGCATGCACATGAACATGCCAGACACCTGCACAGTATAAATCAGATGTCTTGTGGGGCACAGAGCTGCCCCTCCCTGGCAGCTGGGGGTGTGAAAGAAATAAAGAGGGGGGTCCTTCTTCTCTCGCTCTTTGCTTCTTTGGGCCTCTGATGTCGACAGAGTCTGGTTTCACCAAAAACGCTGATAGTATATGTTAACAATGAGAGCTTTGGGGATGCTGCCGTCAGAGTGAACAGTGTGTGTGTGTGTGTGTGCAGGTCTAGGCGTAAATAGACAGTTAACTGTTGTCTTTCGTCAGTCCTCTTGTCTGGCAGTAGGAGCCTCGCTGATAAGATCTATTTTGGAGCCACACAGTTCAGGGGCAGCTCCACACTTGTGCTTTTCTTTTCTGTTTTTACTGTGTTTCTAATGATAGCAGGATTATCCGGTCATATTTTTTTAAAGCTTCACGTTGCTGCCCTCTTTTCAAACCTGGCAAAGCCGTTGTCTAGCATCTCTGTTGAGATGCTGCGTGCTGATTTGAGAAACAACAGTGGAAAAACAACAGTAATCCCCACCAGTATTAGAATACCTCCCTATCCTAATGTGCTCATGTAGTTGCATGCATAAAACCCACATTGTCTTCCCCCAAATCTGTGAGACAGCATGTGTGTGTCCTCGCTCAGTCTTTTCTGACATGTCTGGACATGTCTGAATGGAATGTGTGTTATGTATTGTGGTGGACACACAAGGCATTTTTTGGCCGTTCATGCATCAACTATCAACACAAAGTTCAAGAGGCTACTGCCTCGAGCCCATCCACCACCGCCAGCAGCTACCAGCACTCCCCTCGGCGTGGGAAAAACACCCAGGAATGTCTTTAAGAGACACAGCAGCGCAAATAAACAGGCATCCTCCTCTGCAGGTATGAACTGCAGCAAGATAATGAGGGAAACTTGTGTGTGAGCTTTTGTCTGCACATCAATTTTCTCTTGAAGACAACAAAGTGTTTGTGTGTGTGTGTGTTTGTGAGCATCTGTGTTTTGAGTCATTCCTCATCAGTGAGCAGTGAGTACACACAGTAAGAGGTGGTAATCAGTACCAATTATCCTCAAACACGAAGAGAGTCAAGAGGAGCATTCCTCCTCAGCACGACAATCGCTCGTCGCATCGCATCGTCAGGCTTGATTAATCTTAATGTCTGTCTGAGGCAGCACTAAAAAATTAGCACAGGACTTGAAGAGCAGAAAGAAGGAATTATATTAGTTTGAAATGGCATGACTTTGACTGATGTTGATATTTTAATAAAAATAAAAATAAAAAAAAGCACACACTGTTAATTGGAATGGTGTTGAAATCATAAACATGTTTATGTCGCTCAGGACTGAGGAGATATAATTCATTCAGATCGCCCCCGACAGCGAGCTTTGCAACGCCTCAATCAGGACTTGGCCTTGAGTTTAACTCCAAGAGCCCATATCTTTTCACTAAGTGTAAAACATTGCCAGTTTTCCCACCATGGACGGCTGCACACACACACACACACACACACACACACAAAGACAGAACACTACTCTTCTTTTTCCCTCACCAGTTAAAAGCAAACAGGAATCAAGCAGAGACTTTGGCAGACTCTCAGTAGGTTTAGTTGTTTCTGTTGACCTGCAGACTGACAGCCCTGTTAATGGTGATTTCAGAAGAGAGAGACAGAGAGCAGACAGGCGGATCACTGGTCTGTGCTAAATGAAAAGAAAAGATAATCAGAAAGAAGGAATGAGGAGAGAGAGATTAAGATAAGATGAGATAAGACTTTATGGATCTGCAGGCTGGAGGGAAATTCAGCAGCTCTTCGGCTGCTTATAAAAGAATTCAAATTATCTCCGACTTTACAGGCTGCATCATTAAAGAGAGGATGACACATTCAATGATTTAACAATTATAATCTGATATAATAGACATTATTCAGAAATGGTTCTTCGTGCATAATCAGATTTAATCGCGCCTCATAAATTCTACATGTTAACCAGCAGCCATTTCCAAGCTGCTGCACATCACTGATGAACTCATTTATTTTCTAATTATATAATATCTTCTAGTTATGTCATAATGAATATAGGTTAATGAGACCACCTGTACTGTGTGACTGGCTAATTTGGTGTTTAAAATGAGAGTCACATAGCATCCTGACCTGCAGGTTATGTCATCACTTTGCATAAGCTCAGTTTCTCCCGTTCACACTGAGACATCAAGGTCCTTTTTATTTGGCTCAATGTGTGCATGCACTCAGATGTTCTTTCTTTTAAAAACTTTCAGAAAGTCTCTTTTTTTTAACATAATTATCAAGATGAATAAGCGTGAACTGAATGTCTAGTACCAGTATTAAGGTCATTTCTTCTCATTAAAACAAGACTTACACTCAAAATATGAAATCTATTATTAAGAATGAACGTGTTGTTTTCAGTGGTTTAGATAAGTCCGGGGGCTGAGTCACGGGAAAAACTTTGACCACGTATCCAGGGTGAAAAGTTGTGGGTCATCCTCTGTCACTGATGTTCAACAAGTTAAAGGTCAGTGTAAGAGGTCAACCCCGGTTTGACCTTTCTATTGACGTTTATGTGTTCTTTAGCTCTCACTCTAACACGTGTCATCTCGTTAAACCTTCAGTTTTTTTCATTACTCTGTCATTCACAAGCCCCTCATTTCCGAAAAACTAGAGGTACGCACAAACTTACAAATACACACACACACAACTACTGCAGGGTATAAATCATGCGCTATTTTGGTAACGCCATATTTGGGTGAAACATTTTTTTCTAGTCGCCACTTGTTTTTTCCATTTAACTCTCCCTGACTAACATAAACAGTCATCGTTTCTTTTAAACATATTGCCACAGCCATTTTTCAAACCAGCCTGGTGGCGCGGTTTCACCAGAAACAGACAACACCCAGATCTGGTCTTTGTGAAATGATACGGTATAGCCTGGTAACGAAGAGAAGCCCCACATGTGAGCACGTGTTTATGAGGCAGAGGGAGTTGGTGAGGTTTATGAAGAGGGTGTAGTTCGCCCTCCACCCTCTTCCTTCTGTGTATGATGCATACAGAGGTGTTTTCATTTGTTTTAAAAAGCTGGAGGGGGTCCAACAGAAAAACAGAGCTGCTAGGTGTGTAATCCTTAGTATTAGGTTGCTGTGGCGTACAGGAGAATTTTGCACTCCCTGTTTCCTGGTTGCATTTGAAAACAGCGGCTGCATCCGCAGAGAAATGGAGGAGGAAGTGGTAATCTTGAGAAAATCTGATGTTGCAATAAATAATCCATCATAATTACTTAAAATATTGCGTACGTTTTTTAAACAAGTCTGTCCATGACCAGTAACCCTACAGCCCCAGTTTAATGCAGTTTCAGTGTTTCATGGTTTTTATAATGCCTTTATCCAGTTTGGTCATCATTGTGTGCGACTTTCTTTAGTTATAATGATTATCATCAAAACCTTGTCTGTGTAATCAAAGAGACGACACTTGGGCAGAGTCTCTGGTGTTTAGGCTAAGCCATCATTTGGTACGTACGTAATCAGAGACTAAAATAATCTGTTTATAACATGACTACTAATTTACCACAGAATGACGCCAGCCACACGACTCCCTGCATCGCTGTGTGGTCAGACTGACACACATGCGCACATATTTGGTTAAGTATGTTGTTGATAGAATACAGGGTGCTGATGTGTCTATGTTGTTTTGTATGTGAGTGTGTTTATATGTGTGTGTATTTGGGAGCAGTGTGGAGAGGTCTGGAGGGTGAGAGGTTTTTCCATCCAGACCCAGAGGCAGCCAATGTCCCACATACATCTAGTTTCCTGAGGCGGAAAACAACAAGCTGACTCACTCCCTGACCCTCTATGTACATGTAGCGTACCGCAGACTGAATTGTCCCATGTGTCACAGTCCTGAAATGTTGGTTCAGTTCAAGAACTTTATAGTAGAAAGAAGTAAAAGAAGATACCAAATTATACTAATTTCGACTTTGTGTTTAAGAAGTAGGTAAATGTTTTCTGCCTCTCTGACTTTTCTCTGAGCTTTCCTTTTAATTTGTCTTGTCTCACTAAACTACAGAAGTTACATTGTACAACTGCAAGTGTCCAAAGATAAACTTGTCCTTTGTGTCCTGATTTTACTGTGACACTGGCAGAGGCTATTTTGACACTTCACTGAAGGACACTTTTGCTCAAGTTGAATATTTAAACTTAACTTTTTAATTTGGAGATGTGTTGTGTGTGTCAATATTCTCTTTTGTCCAATCTCATTTTTGGTCTTCACCAACAGTTGATGGAAATATCAGCTCTTTTCATCACTGTATTCTCTGTTCTAGTCAATACCTATTGTGTTTGTACTAGCTGATATTAGACAGTTCATGAACTCCAGGGTTTTTTGTTGTATCTGGTGACTTACTACATCTGAAAACAAATAAAATAAGATGAATGTGAACCCAAATACTGAAACAATGAGATGAAAGTAGGAAAAAAGCTGCCTAGTGC
Source organism: Polydactylus sextarius (assembly GCA_016801845.1). Taxonomy (NCBI): domain Eukaryota; kingdom Metazoa; phylum Chordata; class Actinopteri; family Polynemidae; genus Polydactylus; species Polydactylus sextarius. Next base: position 3,681,573 of record CM028922.1, read on the forward strand.
TGACAGAAACTGCTGAGTGGGGTGATAATTATCTGCAGGTTAGTCACAACAACTGACCCCTTCCACATTACACAGTCATCTGATCCATTGTGAGGACAGTGTAAGGAACTGACGTCTAATATAGAAATAACACTGGTAGAGTCAATAAAAGCTTCATTTTTTTTCCAACACAAATTTAAATATAGAGACAAACTGATGAGTTAGTCCCTCATGGGCAAGTGACCCATGAATTTTATTTTGATTATTACTGGTGATGACAAAACATTTCTGCCTTACTCCTGTTGTTTATGTTTTTCATTGTCTGTGAGTCAAGACTTCCTCCTCTTCTCGACTGACCTTCCTCCTTTTTACTGTGGTCACAGCCAAATAGCTACGTGTGCTGTTCACACGGATCATCTACAATCCACATTTTAAGCTCCACACTTTAGAAGTGGGGCTGGCATTACTCGCAGTATCTGATCCTTAACACCTTTTGACCTTTTCAGTCATTGTGGGCAGAGCCTCTGTTTTCATATAAACATGGTTTGAAAGATAAAGACAACTGAGTCTTTGTGTAACAAACGTCGTTGAGTCTGCTGAGGAATCCTGAGGAAGATGAACCTCAGCAGTTTGTCACATTGCTGAAATGCATAAACTACCATCAGGTTGTGTTGCTGCTGAGGTTTTCTGTTTGTTGCTGGAACGTCGTTGCCATCGTTATTTTTCTTCGTGTAAGTTGATCCTGGTCAAAATTGCTTATGTGTTTGTGTAGAGAGAATTTGGCACAAACAAACACCAGCAGGTAAACGTCCAATATAATCGCTCTACTCATGTTCTACAAACTGCCGTAACCTTATATGAGGTTTTTCGTGTCCTGTCGCTTGAAATATTTTAGCCAACCACAAATATGTTACTGGTTGCTCCAAAACATTTTGAGGTTAGTTTCTGTTTTAAGCAATGTGTTGCTGGGGATTAATATGTAAAGGTGCTGTGTAACACATCCAGAGTCAACATGTCTTGGATATAAGTTGATGTAAACCAGTGACTGTATATAAAGATGGACGACATGTCTACGTTAACGCCTGCTGTAGAAAAACGAAGCTTGGATCTCCTGGATACAGGTGCTTGTGATGTTATTTGGAGCCAGAATATGTGCAGGTCGTATTAGTCGTGGTAGCCATGTCCCAACCCACATGCCAATCACAACTGTCAGTTATGATGTCAGACACCATTTTTATAACATTAACTATTATGATTGTGATTATCAACTATTAATAACATCAACTATTATGACTGCGATAATAATTACATAACAGGAAACTGACCACTTGTGTTTTTCAGTTTATAAACCACAATGCCTCCAGCCACCACGGGGAGATCGAAACGTTTTTACATACAGTTATTGATGTAAACAAATAGTTTTACAGTGATGCATAAGCGTTGTTATATCATGTTTATTCATCAAAACTACTGGGTAATGACGATAGAAATCCCCATTCAGTTTTGGTTTTGTTCTTTACGTAAGGAAACTTCATTAAAAAATCCCAGTTGCAAACAATACTACCAACCAGAACAAAACAGCCTTGAAACAAAGTCTCTGTCTTCAGTGTGTCATGACTCGTGGTTAGCTTCAAGCAAATATTTTTGTTTATTCTATATTTATGTTTTTAGTGGCTGTTAATGAACATTTCCCATGAGTCTTGTATAGCTTTAGGGCTGAACATCACAGCTTGACAGAAGCGGCTCATCTATTAGAAAGTCAAGGGGTCATGAACAATAAAAACAGTTTGGAGAGTTGTGATTATATCTAAAAAAATTCAGAAGAATTTTAAGTATCTATGCTGCTACAAATGTAATTTTACATGGGGATTCTTTTTTTTTTTCTGTGAAAACCATAGAGGTTTCACAGTCTGATCATCAGTCCTATGATGTCTCAGAATAATGAAACTAAACCCCAGAAACAGGCTTAATTCTCTCTGATGAAATAAATGTTTTATGAAAGATTACAATGAATCACAGAGGCTACAGATGTGGCATCAAGATTTCAGATCTCTGTGATGTTCCAGCAGTCGATGCTGATTTAAATTCTGGGTTTATTTGACGTTGAGTCAACTTGTTCATAGCAGAGAACTGCTATGAACTGTCTTAGCTCTACGTTTTCATGTGTTGTATATGTATTTACTGTAAGGCTTGCTCTTGTCAGAAGCTCATCCATCGCTGACAATAGGGTTCAACTTTGAAGAATAATTGTTTGCAGGAACATAAACGGGCGGTTTAGGAAGATTAAGGTTTCAAGCTGTAATTAAAAGCCATTTCAATGAGTGATTCACAAGAATCCAAAAATGCAATAGGAGAGAAATCAGCCACAGCTGTGAAGCAATATCAGCATCAGACTTTAGAGCAAAGATTGGGGTTGAATAAACATGTATTGTATGGACAAAATACATGAAAAGTTCATTTAGATAATGAAAATATTTTAAATACATCTTAGGTTTTTATTATTTTTCACACTTTAAGGATCGGAAGGTTTTTAGGAATCATATTATCACTCTTCTGTTATACAATGAACTATGAAATTATGGGGCCTACTGTGGTTTTCTGCTTCTGTTTGACTGGGTGTTGATGGGAAAAATCCTGTCTGTTCAAGTTTATATTACAAGGAAACTAATTTGCTGCAGCTCACAGAGAGAGTCACACACTCACACACACATAATGGATCCTCTCAGCGGTTGGGTTTGATTAATGGGCCTGTATACTGCATCTTGCTCATCATAGCGAGGAATTTGCTCTGTTGCCACACATATACACAACAACATGTCGACCAGTTTTATGTTGTTTACAGCGCAGAGCTTCACGTGCCAGTATCGTCCGTCTGTTATTGAAAATGCCCTGCGTATCGTGTCAGTTGTCCTGTTGTGTGTCAGAGGAAACATTTTATATGATGTTTGGATCGTGAACACCTGAAGAACAGTGAATCAGAACAGCTGTACGCCACATTCACAATTACTCATTCTGTCTTCATGTCTGTCTTTCCAAAGGTGTGCCGTGCATTCAGAATTCAGAATAAAACTCTAAACCTTGTTTTCTTGCTACATTATGGCCCAGCTTTGTGTACCATGAGGAGAAAAATAAAAACGATAGTTATCACTCCGTACATTTCACCTTTAAAGAGCATTTAAGTGTCTTTCAGCTCATTATTTTTGTTTTCTGTTTATCGATCACCACTTTCATAAGTGTTATTGCCAGAAGCAGTAGGCAGCTGTTTTCAGAACAAAAAGAAAGATACATTTTGCCAAACAGTTGACAGAAAAAAAGACCAGTTAGACCAGAAAGAAGACCAATTAGTTTAAGAAATTGATATTTCCTCGATATTTCACAGAGTATATTGGACATCAAAAACACAAGTGAGTGTGCAGAAAGGTTTAATCTAGTAAAAGAGCTGGCTCTAGTGAAGACTGACGAATGCTCCAGTTAACCCATCATCTGTGTTTTTCTATTTCACTAACATGAGCTTAAAGCTTTTTCTAAAATGAACTGGCCGAGACCATGCATGGATAACGATCAACCACACTCACGTTCAAAGGGTAAGTTAATGAAATGCACCATCCATTGTGTCTTTGGACAGTGGGAGGAAACATGAGTACTTTAAATAAGTAGTTGACATGTGGCATCAGACTAACCACCCAATGAAAGAAGAGAGTAGTTATAAGACCGTGAAAGTATAGATGGCAAGTCAGGGTTTGACAGCCTTGCTGTATGATTATTATGTTTTGAAATGGGTTGAAATTGACCTAAAAATAACACTGACCACATGCTAGCCAAAAATGTGTGGTTTATTTTTAGCTGCCAATCAATCTTCACCCATATGCAGGCATCTATTTCACCTCATTGAAAAGTTTTCTCTGACCTTCAATTGTCTGAGGTACAGTATATGCAGCGGGAGCAGGTCCAGGACCAGCGAACATCAACATCCCATGCAGAGATTTAATAGGCATGTGAGCACAAAGTCAACTGGCTTCACCCCTACTTGTCTTCCTTAGTGAAAGCAGTGGTGGGAGTTTAAACTTGTGGGGGTAACAATGTTGGTGACAGGCTTAGGGGCCACAGATGTAATCAAATGAAGATTCCAGTTGTTCTGAAATCCCCAGTTTTACTGTCTTGAGGTGGGTCCCAGGAATCTGAAGGATGAGAGGTCGACCCTGTGTTGTCAGCGCGGTGGACACAGTTTAATCCTGAACCACTGGGAGAATACTGATGAGAAATGCTTGGACGTCAACGGGGGTGGAGTGTGTGTTTTTGTATGTGTGTGAGTGTGAGAGTGTGTATGTGTCACCGTTGAAAGCACCAGCGAGGACAAAGCCTTGAACCTGAAAGACCCACGGTCCTATAATATATTTATGGGAGGTACCGGCGTCATATCTAAAACGCAGGACCTGGAAATAATGTACAACCTCCAATGACGACATGCTGTACAAGTCAGAGGTTTGGACAAGCTGATACACATCTCTCTGCTGCGCCGGCGACCAACACAAACACAGGATTGGTCTTGGGTGGAGTTTCGCTACGAATGTTGCTTTTAAATACGTGGTTACATCATCAGCTACACTGTGTCCTCAAGACATTTATCAGCCCATACTCATCACAGTTTTTAAATCCCTTCCCAAGGCTTGTGTGCATTAAAAAGAATAAGGTCACAAAAGGTGAAAAGTAACATTTTTTCACAGATTCACAGCTTCATTAAACCCAGTGTCTGCTAATAATCTTGATCAGCTGGGACTATTTTTCATTTTGATAATCTCTTGAATGTATCCAATCATTCACCTGCTGATTTATCTTTTTGAATTTGAATATAAATATGATATTACTGATTATTAACCTGCTGCTGCTGATTAATGATTACATCTCAGTTGGATTGTACCGTAATAGGAGCAGATATAGATGTTTGCTACCATCTAATGGTCATAGATTCACATTACATCTTCTCAAAGGCTCCTAAAATACACACTACATTTCCTTTAAAGTGTAAGAACAGATGTTTTAAATGATCAAAAACACACAGATGTGGCTTTTAAACAACATAAGCATGTTGATTATTCAGTTTGGGATCATTAACACATCACAGGTTAGAAAAAGACGACAACTTTCTGGGTTCAGCTACTTGTCACAAGTGTTTTATGGAAGGTGTTATGCAATATGATTTTTATGAAGAGTGTTATTGGTTTATTTGTTTACAGTGTACACTGCTTGCATCAGATAAACCTCTGTAACTTTCAGTTTTTTTTAACTGGTAAGTTCAGGCAGGTGGTTTTGAAAAGGCTTGTTTTATAAATCAAAGAAGAGTGGATATCTCAGGGCTTGAAGAGCATGTATTATTCCCATGAATTCCACTGTTCCTATTCCTATTCACTACATCTGCAATTCAATAGCAGTTAACCTCAGTTTATTCTAAAGTTAAAGAAATTGTTGGACTTGAAAGGAAATAACATTAATACAGTCACCAGCAGGTGTCATGCTTGTGTCAGCCAGAAAACAGCTGTGCAAGAAACACATGATTGAAGTGAAATTGAATTGTCAGCTGACCCCAGGTACATTTTCACCCTCTAAAGTGCTTTGGCGGGTGAACATATACTGAACTCCCTCCCTTAGGTTAGTCACTGAAGTTTTGAAACCTCTGCAGTGAATCTGTCTCCATCGTACTGACACAAATTCAGAAGGTGTCAACCAGCTCCACCCTCCAACACAAGTTTTGAATCTGTTAAATTCAACATGTTGTGGTTGAGCTGATGGACTGAAGCTCAAACTGTGACAACAGAGTCACTCTAGTTCAGATATCCTGCTGTGTCAACACACTTGTTTCTGTTCTGTCAAACAAAACAAACACGTTAATCCAGTAACACAACAGACCGACCAATCAGGTCAGCACATTATTTGTTGTTTGTAATAATTTGTTTTTCTTTTTTTTCTTTCTTTTTTTTCTACTTTCCCTCTCGTGTACACATAGATTGATGTTTTTATACTGTTAGGAAATAAAGCAGACTAACAGGCACTTTATATAATGATGAATTCTGTTGCAGAGTGAATTGACCCACATTTTGTTCACCTAATGTGGAATTAATAAAACATTTACACCACAAAATCAATACTTTGTCTTTTAGAGTAGATTGTGTATCAGAACAAGCTCTTCAGAATCATATTAACGTGACACAGTGTCTGAACATTAGGAAAACATTTTAGCATGTCATAAAAGTTTTTCAGTGGCAAATGGGAGTGAGCTACAAAGGGTTAAGTGGTTTCAATGTACAGGAAGACAATCACGTTCAGAGTCACCAGTTAACCTGATCTGCACACTTTGTAAAACCCATGCAAACGTGGGGAGAATATGCAAATTCCACATAGAAACGCCCCAGGCTGGCCATGAGGTCCACACCTGGAGCCTTCGTGCTGTACGTATAATAAATATTATGTAGATATTAGAGAAAAAAATAGAGCCACAAAAGGAGCCAGTTGATATGGTTCTGGTGGATCTGGATGTCAATTCTTAGAGATTTTCAGAGGCCTCTCTAACTGGGAGGGGACCTCGGGGTAGACCCAGAACATGCTGGAGGGATTATGCAGGATTATATATCCCATTTCTCCTGGGAACGCCTCGGGATCCCCCAGAAAGAGCTGAAAAATGTTGCTGGGGAGAGGGACAGCATGGCTGTCTAGCCTGGCCTGCTGACAGTGACCCGAACACAGATAATCGACTGAAAATAGATGGACATCATTATATAATGATATCTTGTGCAAGCAGATTAATCCATAATTAAAATAAGCTCCACCTAAACTAGCTACCACAATAAAATGCACTGCTAATAATATACTGTACACTTACTACAATCACTAATCATCCAATCAGGTGCCAGAGTGCAATGTGTCCCTTTAATGGCAACAGTTTAACATCTACTAATAGCTACTTCCAGCATAATAATACACCATGTCACAATGTAAAAACCAGTCTTGTTTACATTACAATGAGTCCAATGTACTTTAGTGTACATTGACCTGAACAGTTTAGGATGAGAAGTAAAAGATCTTCAAATGTTTCAAGAACGTCCAGTTAATTTCTGATTATGAGAAACTAAGAAATCTGCAAATGATGTGATGTTGTGATGACATCGTGTCAACATGGACTATAATCTCAGAGTAATGTGTCCAACATCTTGTGCTACCACAAGGAAAGTATACAACAACCACAGTATTGGGTATTTATACATGGACATCACATTTTGTGTTAGCTATACAATAATATTTGATTATGCTTAATGTTGGTGTTCATATATGTGACACTTACACTACCATCTAGAAGCTTAGTTTTATACTTCAGGCCCCAAAAAGCCCAAAGAGCAACAAGAAATGAAAAATGCATTTATATTTTTCCTGATTACATTTACACATAGTTACAGTTTTACTTATTATGACTTTTGTATGATGACTTGAATTAATCTGTGGCACACTGTAAAGTTTCACATAAAAACGTGCTATTTTCACCTGTGGACTTGAAAGATACAAATGTGTGTGTGTGTGTGTGTGTGTGTGTGTGTACACACACACAAGTACATAAGTACACGCGGGCGTATGCGTGCGTGCGTGCGTATGGAGATCCTGTAGCATCACCTCTCTGAGCCACACTCTGACACACAATTGGTTCCCATGTTCCTCTTCGTCCAATCACAAAGCCTCTTTGGCTCCGCCCGCCACATCACTATTATGGCGGAACGCGGACCAGGAATTCCGCCTATGCGCTGGCGACAGCGTCGTTGATGGGGCAACACCGGTGATGACCATCCACTGGCGATACGAATCTGTTGCCCGGCGACGAGCGGAAGTCAACTGAACCAGCTGCGAGCGACTTGGCCGCAGCGCATCTCCCCGCGGACACACAGCTGTTTTCGGCTGGTGTCAAGACTTGACAGTCGGCGGATGAAGCCAAGTCTTTTGCTCTGATGCTCTGAGTTGGACCTTTGCCTTTGTTTTATTTTATTTTATTTTTTCTCCACTTGAAACTCCTCTGTGAAATCAAATAGCTTAGTTTACTGTCGCTGGAGAGTTTTAGTAAATAACATCATGGAAGTGCTGTCGCTGCTGCGTTTGGACGAGCTGTCCCACGGACTGGCAAACTTGTCCATGTTTCCATACTTTGACATGGCGCACTACATCGTGTCAATCATGGCTCTGAGGGAGCAGCCAGGTAAGAGGCGGACGTAAAGTTCAAAGCACGACGTGTACACTTTTAACAAAGCGTGAGGAACTATAAATACTGTTATTGTAGTTTGAGTTGAGGCAACTTTGGCAGATCTATCAAGTCGTGCACCTGAACGCCACGCAGTCATAAGTTGAGTTTAGAGGAAAAGAAAATGGTGTTAACAAATAATCAAAGTATCAGATATCAGGTGAAAACAAAAACTCTGTTTTACTTTATTCCAACTAGTCCATATAATCTACACCTTTATTTATTTATTTGAAACATTCACCTCATTACTATTAGCTACAGGACATTAATCATCAACTATTGGATTTAGTTTTTCACCTTTTTCATGTCACGTGTAATTCTGTAATGATATTTTTGGATATTTGGTCCAACAAAACTAAACAAAACTTATAAAAACGTCATGTCTGACTCTGAAAAGTGGTGAAGGGTTATATTTTTACTGAACTATATCATTTAATGGAAAAAGATGATCAACATATTAATTGATATTGAAAATATATGTTAAATGAACCATTCGTTGGGTTGTAACTAACAGATAAGCTGTGGCATTTAATGAAATAACAATAGTATAAACAATATAGTAAACCAATAGTTAATTAATCAGTTAATCAAATGAATCATCTTGTTCTATCAGGGTTCATATCATATACAAATCAAGATCTTTACAAATTATTTTCCTGTAATTTAGTATTAAATGCACTCAGGTTCAAAAGAGTCGAGAGTATTGCAATGATAAATGTCACATCATATCATTTTAAGTAAATACTTACAAACATGTTAGTGAACTTCTGTCTAACACAGGTGGAGAGTTTTGTCCAGTGGGGGCAGTAGTCAGATGTTATGCATCAGTGAAAGTTTTGTATTATTGTGCAAATATACAATATTTATTACAAGTACAAGTCAAAACATATTATTAGGAAAATGGTCTTTCTTGTTTAAACAAATACATGAACATATGGATAATGTTTTACTGCATATTGTAGTTGTAGTTTGCACAAACTTTTCATAATGATATTGGAAAACACATTATTATCGTATAAATTAACCAACAGTTGCCTCCAGTTCAAGCTGTTAGTTTTTATTTACTTTGTCAGGACTGATCCTGATCATTCTCTGACCTGATTAAATCAGCTGGATTCAGTCGCCTGTCATCATGTAGACTTTTATTCATGTGTTCAGTCTTTGTGTGATGAACAAACGCGAACATATGACACACAGGTGCAGCAGAGTGAGTATGAAAAGTTTCAAACACTCTAACACATCCCATTGTATCAGCTGAGGCCAAAGGGAGGCACTGAGTCAACTATGTCACTGACATAGTGTCTCTGGGGACAGGTGGACTTTAACTGCACAGCAAGTTGACTCTCCACACAAACATACATGAACACACACACGCACACAATCCATTGTAGTCCCGCTGCTGCAAATCAACAGTCTATTTTGGAACTTGCCTTGTAAAGCATGTGAGCTGCTGTGACCTTTTAACCCTTTGTCCTCTGCTCACATTTATCCAACTGTAGCTGAAAGGAAGGTACACAGAGAGTGAAAATATGGACAAACAATAAGCCAGAGGTCAGCAAACACAACATGAGATCCTCATATTTTCCCTGTGTGTGTGTGTATGTGTCTGTGTGTGTTTCCTATTTTGGATATGATGACACAGAGAAGTCACACACAGCTGAGACATTTGTGGAATGAATGTTAGATAATATCTCATGTAAGATGCAAACGGTAAACTGCATCTGTGCATCTGCGCATGTTTGTCCTCATTCTATTTCCCTATTTAAGTCTTTGAAGATCGATGAGTATCGCTTAACAAAAAGGTCAGTAAGAGAACAACAAAAGAAAGGTTTAAATCTCAGGGTTATTTGAAAAGAAGATCCATAAAACAGGAATAAAAGTCAAGGCACAAAATGTTCACAGAGCTGGCTCCAGTTCTTCTTTTCCCCAAAAAGGAAAGGAATGCCGTAAACAATTAAACTCTCCCTTTGCTTTTCTCTTTCCTGTGTTAATCTTTCCTTCCTGCTCTACAATGAATCCATTCTGGTTGTACAGCTCTGGAGCTGCTCAACACATTTGAAAAGGTTACTACTTTCATTTCTGAAAATATCAATTTCAAGAGGGGGGAATCATTATTCATGTAAAAACACACAAATGTCGCTTCAGTTTACTTTGGAGTTATTTTAAGCACATATTTAAACCTTGCTCTCTGTGGATTGTTTAGGAGGACAGGGACGTGGACGTGGAGCAGTGGTTATATGTCAGTCAGTTGTCCTCTCTTCAAGCCAAAAATAAACTGAGATAAACCACTTTTTTATCATCTAGCTCTGTCTGTCTTGACTGTTAGAGAGACAAGAAGAGTTCAAAAGTTCCATGACGGGTCATAAAAATGAAATAGTAACTAAAGTAAAAAAAAGAGATCCGGGGTGAATTTAAGTGAGAACAAAAGTGTCAAAAAAGAGAAATGGTCTTGGAGTAAAATGTTGAAACATAAATGTTTGCATAATAAGAGAACAGAGTTGAGGAGTAAAGAACAGGATGGATTCAGAGTGAGTTTCATGAGAGAAGAGTCTTGTTTACAGGCTCAGATAATGTTATGCTGGTGGGAGAGATGTTGGTTTGGTTAAAGACTTAAATGATTATTTTTGATCAGGCTCTTATCAACACTGCTGCAGTTGCAGCAACTCAACTGCTTCTCAGCTACAGGACTTATCTTAAAACCCTTCTATTTTGTGTTGATTTGTAACGATCTTGTTTTGTGTGCAATACAAATGCATGACAACAAACTTATGTACTTTAGCTACACTAATCTAGTATAATTTGCAGGTGCACATTTTACTTTAAAATGTCTTGAAATACTCAACAGATCTCTGACTCTAACGTCTGTAGATAGCCTTTAAGAGCATGTAGAAGCTGTGCTTTTACTTGTAAATGTGTTTCCTTTAAATGCAAAACCAAGAGACAAGATCTAGTTTGGTGTGTTTGTAGCTCAGCAGGTCTGAGCCTTTCAGGCAGTGTATTACCTTTTAAAATAAATTGTAAACAAGCTGTTTTTACTGATCTGTTTGGGCATCCATCCAAAAATGCTGTTTCAAGAATGGAGCTTGCCAAAAACCAGCCTGATTCTCAGACTTACAAATACATTGTTGCCTGTGTGGTAAATATAAAAGTAGGTTGTCTCCACATCGATTGAATCACTTCTTCTACCAATCCTGTAATGTTGACGTTTGTCCAGACCAGGTTCAGACACCAACTTCAGGAGTTTATTTTGCTCTTGAACTAAAGGTGATGGCAGAGCAGCAGTGTTTAGTGTGTAAACAACGTTCTGCACTTGTGACCTATGTGCTACTATTGCTGGTAAACCAAAAGCACCAACACTGATTTGCATCAGGATTCACGCATGACTCTTACAGGAAAACAAAAAGTACATGCAGGTCTTTTTCTAACCACTCTTTCCTATCTGTCATTAAGATGAATTTCTTTCTTGCAGTTTTTGGGGTGAACTTCCTGTTTGCTCAAGTGTTGCGCAAAATGTTCATTACATCAGGCTTGATGTGCATGTGAGAAGAAAAACTGGTGGAACTGACAGTTAAATTCTGTTAGCGTTGATGTTCCTCTAATTTAGATTACTTTATACCACTAACGGTCAATGCAGGTGTCTCCAGTATGGTGGTTGTATATGTTCTTTACCAATGCTGCGATGGAAACACTGTTGTAATTGTGAGAGACGTTTGTTTTGCCTGCTTTTCCAGTTGTGCATTTGACTTGTTATAACAAGAGGTAGTATTGCTGAAACTCAGCGTTAGTGTTATGTATGCTCCAGTGGTTGCCTGCTCTGAACCAAAAAAAAAAAAAAAACACACAGTTGTTTGCAGTTCCACCAAAGACATATTTCCTCTCTAGACTTCCCACATGGTTTCATTTAAATAACCATTCGATACTGAAACTGATACTGAGGAAAAATGAACCACCAGTTCACAACAAAGTTCAAAAACTGAAAACGGATTTATGTAGCATAGCTTTCATCCTTTCCCGTCCTATTAATCATTTCAAGACACCTCAGATTTATCTTGTGACCCCTCAGGAAGTTCTGATCCCTAAATTTATAAACTAAGAGACTAAAGTACCTGTATCTAAAGTAGATAAATCCAACACCTACAAAATATATCTGTCACTGGGGACATTTTTTTATTCTGTCTTCAGGGTTTCTGCAGTATGGTCCCTTTCATTGAAAAAAACTGAAAGCAATGAAAAATAAAAACTTAGGGGGAAGTTACATGTGATCAATGTGGAGTCTGGATCCAGAGGAGTTTGCAGAGTAGGCGGTTTGAGCTATAAATCCTCCAGGTTTACCCATCTCTCTCCAGGAGTCCATAATCTGCCTGTAATCCTCAGATTAGCAGTATGGACCTGTGCACAGTCACACTGACTCTGGGCAGGTGGCTCAGGTTTAACTGAGCACTATCTGTGTGAACTAAGGTGAAACATGTATATCTTGACGTACATTCCCAGGATTCTTTTTTTTTTTTTTTTATAAACAACAACAGACAGTTCAGATATGCAGTACTGGTAATTACTGTAAATCTTGCTCACATAAGGAAGATTTACAGTCAAGTCACCAAACAAACATTACAGCGAGCAGTTCTCACGCTATTTAATTTATAACTGTTGGCATTAACTCGTGAGTGTACATGTCATCAATGGTAAAAGGAGACCAGTGTTCATGTTAAACTGGGTGGAAACACAGATGGAGCATTGAGCAGCTTGTTATCTTCAGTGAACTGATATAATCAGGGTTTGTAACTGTAAAAGTCGTGCCTTCACTCTGCACTTTGGACCTCGGTCTCAGAGACAAATACTGAAGTTGTGTTCGACAAACCTTTCTCTTCTCTTGTTCCCTGTACCTGTTAACTCTAAACCTGTTAATATTTAGACAGTGACAGGGATCAGCACAGGGCAGACGCCACTGACAAAGTGTCATTTTCTGTCTGCCACTACCCTGCTATTCTCATGCCATTCTGCAACAGTACTGTGGTTTCAGTCTTGACTACATTGTGCTTATTCACAAAACCTGGTCTTTAGTCTTAAAAAGGGATTGTCTGCACATAATAATAATAATCATGTTTTACAGACTCACGTGAAAGCAGAGAATGTTTTAACCCTGTAGGAATGTTAATATCTTATGTGTGATGTATATATACCACTGATGCTAAATAATGTACTTCTGTTCTCGTGCAGGAGCTCTGGACGTGTCCAGAGTCAGCCCCTTAGCCTGCTGGTTCAGCTCCATGCTCTTCTGTTTTGGCGGTGCTGTGCTGTCTGGGATCATGTTGGCCGAGCCTCCTGTAGCACCTTTGACCAACAGCACCAGCGTACTGCTCGCTTCTGTCATCTGGTAAATAACATGAAAAATATTGTATAAAGATGGAAAGAAATAACAAAGGGAGTGAAGGAAGTAGAAAATGTTCAGATTAGTGAGAGGACTTGTCTAAACTTTGAGGAAAAGGAACACAGAACCATGTGTGTGTCCTTTCATCTCTGTGTCCCTAAAACAAAATATGAAATAATGAGGTTCAGTTGTTGAAGACACGTGGAACTAGTTAATTCTCTGTGGAAGGAGCAAAAGATGTGGAAGACATTGACTGAACAAACAGGTTATTGCAGAGGTCTTATCTCTAAATATGAAGTATTTGGTACCATCTGCTGGTGGCACATATAATTACATGCTTCTCACAACAAAATATACACTGCCATCTGCTGGAGAAGTCAAGGAACTGACAGTACAGATTATGTCCTGTGAGTCTGTCCACAGAGCTTGTATCTGAAATGTTTGTGTGTATGTGCAGTAACTAACAGAGCCACATGTGTTTCTATAGGTACCTGGTGTTTTACTGCCCCATGGACCTGGTGTACTGTTGTGCTGCCCTGCTGCCTCTCAGACTGGTGCTGTCGGGAATGAAAGAGGTCACCAGGACATGGAAGGTGCTGGGAGGGGTCACTCAGGCTCACAGTAAATACAAGGATAGCCTGCTGGTCATGATTGCAATCGGTTGGGCTAGAGGTCAGTTTGCTTGTGTCAAAAACTATTTTATGAATGGTTTTACATAGCCATAAAGAATTAAGCATTTAATCGATGTGAGGAATGTACTACAGTCTGTACCTGTCTTTTTTTTAGGTGCTGGAGGAGGTTTGATAAGTAATTTTGAGCAGTTAGTTCGAGGTGTGTGGAAACCGGAGACTAATGAGCTCCTCAAAATGTCTTAGTAAGTCTTCCAAAGCACTCTGCTGATGTTACATCAGTACATTGCATTTTTATATTGTATTGTGCTTATGAAACTACATTTTAACAAACTGAGAAGGTATAGTAATATATTGTGTATGAGGTGAACTCTAAAAGAAGAATTCAACTTGTTGGGAAATACATTTATTTAGTTGCTTACTTTTACAGGTGGGCTTATGTAGTGGAGTGAACTGTGGCTTCCTGGGCATGAAATAGTTCAACTAAGAAAACCCCCTTAAAATATCAACTACACAAATTCACCAAATGAGATATAATATGAGAACTCTGTGTGTTTCACTAAGATGAAGCTATATATGTATATATGTATATATATATATATATATATAGTGGCCACTTGTTAGAAAAAGGTGATTTTAAGATGATCTTTCATTAAATCTTTCTTTAGCCCAACCAAGATCACCCTGATAGGGGCAGTGCTGTTTGCTCTGCAGCAGACCCATTACCTGCCTCTCCACAAGCACCACCTGATGCTCATCTACACCATCTTTACTGTCGTCAACAAGGTCTGTATGTGGCATCTGGTGTAGCTCTTGTCTGACACTTTGACCTTGAGAATATATGTCTCAAGGTGTTAAGTGATTCAGATACAGAACAGTCATCTGTGATGCAGCTCGGTTAATTGCTTACCTAGACTAATGAACTAGCGAAATACTATTCCTTTCTTATTAATTAGATGGTATCTCAGGTATAACAAATGTTTTGGTGCCATAGCTCCCTCCAAATCTTTGATGGCTCGTCTTCTAAATGACCTTTCTCGCTTTGCCTTTTTGAAGTTTTAGCTGTGGTGACTCACATTAGCTTGGTATTACCCGAAGGGCTGGTGCTTTTGCATCATTTTCATCAGCTTGCATCATCCTCTCTTCTCTTCTCTGGGAAACTTGTGCTCTTGACTGAGACACAGATAAATCTACCATGTCTTCTTTCAACTCTCATTCTGTTAGCTCCCTTTGACTCTGATCTGTCAAATTAACGCCAAACCATTTCATCAGATTTTAGGAGTTGTGTCCAACCTGCTGTTTATTATTTTGTGTCCCTGATGATGCAGATGTTGTTCACTCTCGTCCTAATGAGAAGTAAATACAAATATGTCATTGACTTGGTTAGTGCTTTTATATGTAGACTAGGCTGTCATGGCATAATTGGGCAGGTTTTTATGACAAAATGACAAATTGTTTGCCATTACCATTTTTGACTTGATGTCGTAAATGAGGTGACTTTTTTTTTTAGCCTCAAATAAACACAACATTAACATATCATCAGCTTTGAGCCTTGAGCAACAATAGCACTTCAAGTTGTGTTTCAGGTCACCTGATGGATGTCAGCTGACTATTAGCTCTGTTTTTAATTTAGTCAAAGAACTCCTGAAGGAAATATTCGCCTCTTTAGCAGTTAATTGCTTGATCATGTGCACTGCCTAGTTGCCAGCTTCGCCTGTTGGCAGTTTGGTGCTGAGCAGGAAGCGAATCCTGCTGCTCCTGAAATTATGCAGATGTGAGCGGTGAGAATGAAACAAACAAACAAAGCAGCAAAGTTCTGCATCAGAAAACCAAAACAATGAGCTGAAAGATGCTAAAACATTACTGACATGACAAACATGACATTTATTGTCTCTTGTTCAGTCAAGGATGATGCTGACAGGTTCCTCTACTTCACCATTTGCCACAATTGAATTGGCCATCTACAAGACCCTCTTCACCGGCTACTCCCCTTACGCCGCCCTCACCGGTGAGGTAAACAAAGCTTGTATTGATAACGGCACAACCACCTCCAAGACCACCTCCAGCGTCAAAACCAAAGAGTCCAATGGGAACGGAGCAGCGAGCAAACACACTCCAGTTTCATCTGTAAAGGAACAAAGTGGAACGCTCAAAGCCAAAGAGGAGTCAGAGAACGCAGAGAAGACAAACTACAAAAAGACCAACTAGTCAGCCTCTGCCCCTCAGCACCTTTTCACCTCTGAGCTGGGTTGTAGAGTCATTTCTCATGCAGATTTGTCATATCAGGACTGAAACTTGCTGTTCCATTACTGCTGACTGAAAAAGGTTTTTATCCCTTAATTTACTTTTTTTGTATTATTATTTCTTTTGCTTTTTTTTTTTTTTTTAGAATTCTGCTTAATGCCTTCTGCTGAAATAAGAATTTCAATAAGAGCTGACTCCAATCAACCCTGCACCTTATTCTGGGATAATCACCCCATCCTTAAAGTACTGTACTGTCTACTATGTTGGATATGAACATAAAACTGTCCTTGGGCTGATTACATTCTTACAGTACAATGTGTAGCTTAATTTTTTAAATATATATTTATATTGAGAACAAAAGAAAATCTAATTTATCTCTGGGTTTTGGGAACAGTGCTGATGCACCCGCTGATCTATGAATGTCTCTATCTTTATCTTTCTTTC
The DNA here is from genome assembly GCA_016801845.1 of Polydactylus sextarius. Classification (NCBI taxonomy): domain Eukaryota; kingdom Metazoa; phylum Chordata; class Actinopteri; family Polynemidae; genus Polydactylus; species Polydactylus sextarius. The sequence goes on from CM028922.1 coordinate 3,698,509, forward strand.
TCTGTATATTCTGCTTCATGTAAATGCTATATTTCTTACTCTGAAATGGTTAGAGACATTTTTTTAAGAAAAAAAGAGATTATATTGTATGAAACTCAGATATTTTATTCTATTTATACCAAATAATTGCACTCTTGAATGTATAAGACTTAAAAATGGAAGACAATGCTCTATTATGTTGGTGAATGCTTTGAATTACAGTCAAAAAGCATGAAAATAAACGGGTTTAAATACACTCTAAAATGTGTTCTTGTGTTTTGTACTCAGTCTTTGCCAGATATTTGAGTGAACATGTGTAAAATGGTCTTTTAAAAAAAGATCATTAGTTACAGTTTAAAATTTACAGCTGCCCATTAATACAGAATCAAACACCATGTTGCTCTTAGCACATTTATTAATAGTATCCTGTGTCAGAGAATATTGATGACTACATTAGCTGCTTCTAAGATTATATTAAGCAGTGCAGCATCCAGAAGTAACGTCCTCCATAGGCGGAAAGATTGCATCAGTGTAACATCATCACCTGATTGATACCTCACCCTCTTAAAAAAGCTGCTGGAGAGAGATCCCCTTAAATCCCTCCCAGTTCTCATCTATGTAACCTCAGACAGCGGTGAACCCCCCTCTGAATACAAATTATATACTGGGGGGGGGGGTGTTGAGGAGAAAACATAAGATGTTCAAAGTGATCAAAAGCTTTAGATGTATTCATGCATGCTGGTTTGTATACTCAAAATGTTTGTTGTTTGGTGTTAGCGTGTCGATATTATTGACTAATGTTGAACTCTGTGACCTAGAAAACTCAGTGACACATTAATAAGCCTCTGTTTTCCTCACGTTGTCTCCTAAGACAAGCAGATAAGTGACATGACAACAACTCTTAAAGCCCTAAAAGTTCCCAGACAGTTTTCTTAATGAGGTCCAGCCCTGCATGACCCTCACTACAATTACTCATTGTGCTGAGAAGCCCCCTTACCAGTCGTTCTCCTGACCCTCTGTTGAGCCCCGACTCCTTTCACCTCGGCCTCTTGCCATCTGAGCCTCACCTGCCCTACGGCTCATCTCCTCAGCCTCTTTTCATCCTCAGCCTTCTGCCTGTTTTCCACTTGTCAACTGAGGAAAATTAATCCTTAGACGTGTGTGCGGTGATTTTAACACACACTTAATGCATGTGCATGTCCCTATACATGACCATGTTTGAGTTGAGGTCATGGATAGTAAGGGTTTGGTAAACTGTGACTTAGAATTATGTGATTTTTCCACAGACAAGGCATTTAACTTATGCACATAAACACAATTCAGAAGATGCTGTATACACACGGTATTGAATCAGTGATGGCTAGAGATCAGGGACACACTGAGATTATTGTATGCTACCCACAACCAGACTGACAGCAGATATATACACATACACAGGCATACACAACAGAAGAAAAGGCAGCTTGGCTAAATAATGGAAAGAGAGTCTGTAACCTGGTTTGTTTTCTTGCTTTTTTTTCAATCTGCGGCTGAAAATGCACAATTTATTTACCTTGTTCATTTTTGCTTCAGCTCAGTTTACTAAAAACAGTTTCCAGCTGTTTAAGGAAATCACCTATTCTCTTCTAAGAACTGAAGTATATATTTATGACCCATTTTATGTCATTCAAATTGATTTTCAAACTCCATCAGCGAAGCTATAAACATTTATGTTGTATTGTTATTTCCACCTCTGCTTGGTGTACAGCACCCCTGCTGATGAGAGGTGCAGGGCAGGTGATTACCACTTGGTGGCGTGAGGAGGCGTCATCTATGATGGCTTGATGCCTGAGAACTGACAGGCTGGCCAGCAGCTGCAGGCAAGAAGGGATGGGGACAGGAGGGGACCCTCTTTGCAGAGCCAATGGTAGCTGCCTGCACGTGTGTGAGTGTGCGTGTGGTCGGGTTTATCTGTGCTTGCGAGGACTGACTACAGACAGTTCACCATTCTTGTGAGGACGTTTTAGATTGTAGGGGCTCTTTGAACAGAACAGAGAGCTGTTTTTAGGTTTGATGTTTAGAAATATGCACACTGAGTATCCTCAAACTTCAAATTGACTTTCTTTATGTGATGAAGGTAAGATGAAAAAATTATAAAATCAAGATTTAAAAATCTGAGAATGTATAATTTTTGTTTGGGAGGATGTTGGTTTTAGAATAAAGGCAATACCCAAAAATAAATATGAAATATAACATATATTAAAAGCAGGCATCTGGATATGTGGATAGTGTCTGCTTTGGTGCATGTGACACATTGTGGCAACAAAAGCTGAGTCCATCAGAAAGGCACAAAGAGCTCTAGGGCAAACACACACACACCTACAAACACAGACTCCCACACACACACACACACACACACACACACACAATATCCAAATCCCTTCAACCACCACTGAGACCAGAGCACTTTGTTTTCTTCTCTGTCTCCAGAGAAACAAACATGAGCTGCTCACTTGCACATCTACACCTCTGCTTTTATTTTTAATGGCTCTCATTCAGGGATCATCCAAATTTAGAACAAGTTGTTGTTTAACTGTTTCTTATTTCATTGTTTAGACCACAATGTATTGACAATAAGGTGTGTTGATTGTTTTGCCTCACTAGAAATCCCATCAGTCCATGGAAATGACTGTGAAAGTGTTAAACTAGCGGCAATCGACTGGCTTGTGGCAGTGCACCTGCTCCAACTCAGTGGTGTCTTAAAGGTATAGTTAGTGAACTCTGAGAGGCACACACATACTTATGTGGCAACCCATCACCATTTGCTTTGATGTCCACCCCAACTCTAGTGGAAAAACCTCACATGTTGTGGTTGCTCTGCTTGAAGGTTGGGTAACGACAGTTACTGTAGCGGGGGAGTTGTGGGTATATCTACCTGAAACTGATGTTCTGGCAGTTGTAAACCATCTTGTCCTTTCTGTATGGAGCTTTGTTGAAGTGACAGTTTGCTAACTCACACCCAAGATAACCTTATTTGCTTCAGTTGACTTGTCTTGTCTCTATGTTTGTTCTATGTTATGATTTTACAGCCACATACAGTACAGTAGGATTATTTGGATTGATAAATAATCTGAAATACTATGCCACATAACATTACCTTCCTTGTTAGCTTCTGTCACAGTAATTTTATCATCTGTTTTAGTTTTGGAGGTTGTATTTTTGTGAATGCTGTTTGTATCATAACATATTATAGTATCCAAACCTATTGCATGTAAGATGCTATGGGTTCTGTCATATTTCTCTTGTTAGTGTTGCCTTGACAATGTGTGTTAACATGATGTCACATGCTGGACATTGTTTGGCCTCTCTTATACACCCACATACTGACATAATGTCTAATGGGACTATAGGCAACGATTCTCCTCTGAGCTAATGTCTGCCATGAATGATGCATCAATAAAAAAGAAAAAAAGTTTTCATAGGTACATCTAAGCAGTAAGGCATTCATTATTTTTTACGGATAACTCCTTCACGTTGGGACTTTTTGAAAACGATCAAAGTATTTTTTTTATCCTGTGTTTGGTCAAATGACTCTGCGGGTGATGCAATCAAACTCATTATCTCCTAGAGTGAGATGAAAGAAGGATAGAGCTGCTTGGGACCACACAGGAAAAGACTCAGTGAGGGAAGTTGGTGAGAAGGAAGGAGAAAAGCAGATAGAGGGCAAGAAAACATACAAATGCCAGCAAGAGGAGAATCTGAAAAATGTGAGGACCACATTAATGAGGAGTCACATCAGAGCATCACAACAACGTGATGTTGTATGTATGACATCCCTCTTTCTCTTTTTCTTTCTAATGCACCCTCACACACACATATACCAACACAGCAGTCTCTTCAGAGAGCTCTAACTGAGCGCCAAACGGCCGATGTCTACCACCATTCAAGATCTGACTTGTAAGGAACAGCTGCGAGGAGAATGCCAAAAAATGGAGCCACTGTAATCTGACTAGCACAGTGGTTGTGTGTGTGTGTGTGTGTGTGTGTGTGAGTGAGTGAGAGTGAGAGTGAAAAACAGAAACACTGGGAAATGAAAAGGGGGTTCTTTGAAAAAGCATGTCAGTTGATTTGTTTATTTTTTACTCTAAAAGTCACTAAACATGACATTTATTCAGGGGCGACCAAACTTTATAAAATAGCTGTGTTGGGAAAGTGGTTTGATTTAATTAACTGCAACTTCATCAGAATTAAAACTGGGTATTCCTATTCATTCTGAGCAAATGCATCTCTAATTCAATGCAGTTACATTGTGGTGAGTGGGTTGTGCAGATGGTGCCTGGCCATTATCTACATTTTAAGTTGTTTTGACAAAGTGCCATCAACTATTACTTGCGACTATATAACTGGGTTTTATATTCATACCATAAGGTGGTGCATACACTAAAAACCTAAGAAAACTGGAGTAGTCTGCAACGTTTTGCTCATTTATAAGCAATATTAAATATCTTCTCACTATAATATTCCAAGTATAGCCTCAAAAATAGAGTTAAACCAACACCCCTCTGAGTTAGTGTCAACAAAAACTGAACATGATAAGGCTTCAAAAAAAGATATGATTTATTGCAGGGCTGTTGCAGTGGATTGCATTAGATTGAACAGGTGTATCTGAAAAACTGGTAATAACTGAACCTCTTGTACAGGCCCTTTGACTTGCCCTTTATACTTTTCATACTGGGAAAGAAATGAAAACTACATCAACAACTCTGAGATACAACTTATATGAGATATCCATCTATCTATTAATGATTGGTTACCATTGTTCTAGTTTCTATCATTACTTATTATTGCTTTTAATTTTTATTTAGTGAAGAATTTACCAGCTGAAGAACCAAATATTTTCCTTAAGAGTTGGTGGAGGCAAAAAAATGTTATGATATCTTCTGGATGTGTAAATCAGCTGATAGTAAACAAGTAGTAACACTATTTTGATGTTTTGTTCAAATCATGTTCTTCTGCGCTCAAGTGTGGATCTAAACTGCACTAATCTAACTGCACTAATTGTAGGTACTCTTGGTGAGTGCTTATTTGCGAGTAAGTATTGCCCCATTGAAAATCACATTCAGTCCAAAATGGAAAGTGAAAGAATGCATAGTTACTCAGTATGAGAGCTTATCTCAGAGGTCCACATCTAAAAAAGAGACTCACTACTTTCCTCAAGGATCCAGGTTTTGTGTTCTTATTAAGAGCTTTTGAATCTTAATGCACGATTAGCCTTGAATACACACAAGGTCTCTGGATAGGAGCTGTGCCAAGTGCCAAGTTTTCAGTGCTCACAATATCCATGTTTTATTGAGACTGTGAGATGTATAGAGATGCGACTTTCAATTTTGCTGTAATTTTCATGGCCATTATATCTATTTGATAATGGTAATAATGGAATTTTGAATCAAACTGAGGCTATTAAAGCTGATGTATTTATCTTTTGTGGACGGTTTGACATGAAGTTGAAGTCCTACAAATTGGTTTCCTCTGATCATTGTTTCTAACTGTGGTTTGATGTTCAGTTGGTGCTTCTGCTCTCACTTTGCTTCCTGTTCTACCTTGGAAATGAGGTAAGCTCGGTGTGTACAGTGTTCCTTTGTTCTCTGTATTTCTGTTCACAGGAGCATGGCCAGTAGTTGGTACATGTTGTGCTTCTGTCACCCCCCACCCCACCCCTCTTTTCCTTTCCTCCTCCTTCTCTTTTCTTCTTTCACTGAGGAAGCAGATGGCGTTTAGTGTGGGTCTTTTTCCTTTTCATAAAGGACCTACTAGACATTCTTAGCCCAGGGTCTGTAGCCTATAGGGTAAATGTGACTTTGGAGTTACCATGCTCCGATGACTACACCCTACAGCAGGTTATTTACAGCAAATGAGTGTCTGCCAGTAGATCTGCTCAGAGGAAATCTACAGTGTTGTGTGGTCCAGTGACTAGAATCAGTTCATATTTCTCATTGTTCTCTGTTTCCTTATTTCACTCCATCAATCTGCTTTATTTTCATCTGTTAATCTTCTGTATCTTTTCTTCTCTCTCCCCTCCTCTCCTCCCCTCTGTGTCCCTCTCTCACATCCTGGGGGACCCTCATTTCACCATCATTGCCCCTCCCCTCCTTGCCACTTGGCCCCTCCTGTATGCAAAGCAGGTGTCAGGCAGGACAAGGAGGACAGCGACTACCTCACAAAGGAGGCGACAGGGTCTCGGGGCTAAAAAAAAAAACACACACACACACACACACACACACACACACACACACACACACACACACAGTTGAGTGAAATCTCTCTGTGTCCTCTGCTGTGTGCTCCCTCTATCTACATGCACATGCTCTTCACACGTATGTGCTCCCTTTCTTTCACTCACACACAACCGCACTCATACACACAGCTCCCGTGTGCTGGGCTGAAGCTGGGGACAGTGAGAGCTGGAACTGTCTGTCTGTCTGTCATTAGTATTCCAGCAGGAGGCTCCTGGCCCGGCCAGACATCTGAGTGGAGCAGCCGCAGCAGATAAAGAAGAAGCCATTAATCCACGGAAGATTACCAGCACTGATACTTTATCCCACCGTAATACAGCAATGCAACCAGACTCATTCCATTTACAATACCGTCAGAGGAAGAAAAGGGGAAAGAAGAGGTAGAGAGAGCTAGTGGAGCTCACCTTGTGGATGGAAAGATGGCAAGACACACAGAAAGCCAGCTTCCTTTCTTAACTCTTGTGATTTGAATTTCTCCTTTGATGGAGCTGGGGTTGGGCAAATCTCCTTGAGTGTGTGTCTATGTGTGTGTGTGGTCTTGCATTTGATTTGTAGATGTTTTGAATTCAGATTGGGTCACCCCCCCAATCGGCGTGCTACAGATGGCCACTGTTTTAGAAATCTATGCTGGTCCAAAGAACAGCTGGCTGTCTTTCCTACACCATGCTGTGTCTGTTTAGACCTACTATCCTTAATAAGTGTGTTTGTATGGGTCTGTGCATGTGTCTATCCCTGATTAACTTCCAAAAGAAAAAGAAAAACACAGCACAAAAACAATCCATGGTCAACTAAGCCACATTGCAAGAATCTTACCCTAAAAGGGGCGTTGTTCTTTTAAGGTGATGGATCACAGCCAGAACTGAAACCATCAGTCATATGATGAGGATATCAGCAAAACCTGGAGAACATGATAGAGTAGAGGCAAGCTGTTTGATGATACAATGAAACAAAGAAAAGTGGGACAATAGCACAGCAGATGCAGGAGATTAGATTGGAGTTAGATTTATACACTCTAACTGATAAAGCTCAGTCATGGTTGGGATTTGTGGATGATGAAACAAAACCAGGAGCAGCAAGGGAAGGAACTGTTGACTCAACAAGCAGCGATGACAGATGAGCTGAGGAGCCAGATAAAGGAGACAAAGGGATCCTGAGCCAGCGAGGAGGAAGAAATGAAACATTCAGTAGAGACGGAAAGAAAGATGAAGGTGCCTGAGAGAAGGAGAGAGACAGTGAGAGCAGAGTCTCCACCGCTGGTACAGTGCTGAGCTCATGTGTCCTGTAAAAATCCAATCCTTCAGACTTGGCAGATAGTGTTACCATGAGAACAGCAGTGGGGTTATTGTGAGGAGAGAGAGAGTGTGGAAGTGAAAGAGAGAAGGGGAAAAGCCAGACTTGCTCCAGCAACCATCTGTTACTCCAGCTGACCCTGGCACTGAGACGAACCTGCCTCTGGTAAGAAAGGTACAAGGCCAACCATGTCAGAGACACCAAGTCAAAGTACAAACCTGGGCTCCACAACTGCATCACACATGACAACAATGTCAAATAGCCACCAGTGGATCATCCACAGAGTTTAAAACTGGCCAACTTTTATTTTTGCAGAAGTGTTTTTTTTTTTTTTTTGGGTGACACTAACCTAGATCGCTGCAATGTGCCACCACATGAGAAAGATCTAGTAGAACCTGTTTTCAGAAGCTGGTGCAGTCATGTACACCACTATTGTCTAACCAGTTTATCTTTCACCCACTACTAATAACGTCTGCTTAAAAAAACATGTCTGGCTGAGCGATAGTGAGCCTCCGAACAATGGACAGCAAACAAAGACTTTGCATCTGACGTATGTTGATAGATAGATGGATTGATTATCATCCTCACTGTTTTGTTTGTTTATCAAGCAGAAGTTGAAAAGTAATGTTTAGGGAGATGAAATAGAAAAGAGTGTGTGAGTATATGTGACCTATGAAGTAAACAATGAGAGAATCAAACAACATACTCCAACTGAATTCAGCTGTGGTTTATGTTAACTTACGATTGATTTATTCTTTAATATATTATTAATCATTCTCAGGCACTTGGTGCACTTGCAAATGGGTAAAATCTGATGCTGATACTATAAATCTGAACCCCTTTTGCTTTAGCTCAGCTTGATAATTGGTGTGTTTCAATCATTGCATAAATAAAATGGAAAGACATGAGCTTAATAAGGAAAACAAACACAGTCAAATTAAGTTGCATTAAACTTCTTTGTAACTTCTACACAAAAGCAGTATCTACTTTCTTAGACATGGGAACTGAAGTACTGGAGGTAAGAAGACAACCCCTGAGACGATGACGAAGCTCCCAGACACCAAACACCCAGCTGGGAAGCCTCCAACATCTACCAATCACTGCCCCAGAGGACACTGTCGAAACCTGAGCTCTTCAAGTCAATCTCATCTTCATCAGGAGAGAAAAGAATGCGTTCTCCATTGTATGTCCAAAAAGAAGGTCCTGATGGATGCTCCCCTAAAATAAAAGCTTTCTTCTCTTCAGGACCATCAACATACGTAATGAGCAAGATGAACTGGCAGTTAAGACCAATGGGGTGAGGTGCTAAATGGATGTAAAGCTGCCTCTTCACATGTCCACAAAAGATCAGAGATCAGCACTTCACATTAAAGCATCGAACCCCCCAATAAATATATGATGTGCTTTGAATTAGAAATTACCACTTGGACAAATGTCAGGTGCTATAACCTTTAAATTTCGTCTCCAGAATGTCTCACATTGACAGTATGAAAAAAAGCTTACTTTCCTTTTCAGTGCATAGAGAAACAGTGGTAATGGTAGAACAGCAACTCTTATTGATGTGCACAGCTCCAGTCTGATCCCAGCTCTCTAAAGCATCAGTATTTATAGTTGTTATTTCTCAGTTTCGCCTACTTGTTTTCAGTCATTAATCTTGACTACCTTGGGAACAGTTTTGTGCTCACATGTCTGGAGGGACTCTCCTTGGCATCAATGTAGAGGCAGATATACAAGTAAAATCTGGATTAGACCCAGTCAGTTAGTCTGAGTATGATCAAATAACAGGGAGACAATGACGTGTGATGAAGTGCTTGATCAGATAGAATGACTTAACAGTGTCATTTGCATGTTGTAAGTGAACAACTGTTAATGGGACGAGCTCACAGCATTTTGAATCATAGCAATTTTATTGACTTAATGTCACAATTGATTCACATAAATATGCACCACATATTGGCATCACTCCATGTTTAATTTGGTAAAAAGAGATTCTTACAGCAGATATCCATGGTGTCATTTATGTGTGATGTGTGGTTTGAAAATAAAATAACTACGAATGGTGCAACAGCTGAAAAAAATCAATTAAAACTATGATGAAAAATATTTAGTGACAAGAAGAAAAAGTAAAGAACCATAAAAATATATCAAATTTTTCATCACTGAATGGAAACTTGTGAAAAAATGTGAAAGATGGACAAGTACACAAAAACTAAACTAAAACAAAGACAGATCAAATAATACACAGTACATTGTCTTCAAAAGACTAGATTAAAACTAAATTGAAATCAAATGACAAAATAAACACTAGTGTACCCTCTTGGCTTTTACTGCATTCTTATTTTGCAACGACAGTCCTTCTAAGAAAAGGGAATTGATTTGCCTGTCACCTGCCACAGGTAGTATTGAACCTGTCATTAACAACACCACAACCAACATGTGATGGTAACATACATCACCAACGAGACTCCATTAGTGCACAGGACACAGCGCTAGGGTTTTATTGACTGATTGCACCAGTAAACCATGAGTTCACTGCTTATGACTCAAACCGCAGTGAAGTGATGCACACAGTGCATTCTGGGTATTAGTGTCTTTCTCTGTCTTACTCACATCTTGTCACATAAATCTGTTTCAGAATAAGCACATAAATGATGAACATTATATTCCCTTCATAAAATTTCTTCATGACTGTTGTAATTAAATGAAATGTACTCACAAGTGCGTTGCTCCTTTTAGAGTCTCACTTTATTTTACCATTAACAGGAACTGAATTGTTTCCTGTCATATCAGTTCAGGCACATATTCAGCCCATAACCACATATGATTTGTTGTCTATACACCTTTAGTCACCGATTTAAAGTTATCTTCAAATGCTTTGCAACCACAGTCAGCCACATAACATCAATGTGATTCCCTCTACTCTAGCAAATGTCATGTCTAAATAAGACAAAGAAATCAAACTATTTATCTAAACTTTATTTTGATTAAACTAGTAGTGAATTCTCTCTTAAATCCATTATTTACTCATTGCTCACTCATGCCAGACAACATCAATAGATGATCTGTATCACTGTGTGATGTTCTGCAGAGGACAAAGAAATGGCCACAATCTGTCGTTATTATTATAGCAATAGTTTACTTTTAATAATGCTGTCTCCTTCTGAGTGATCTAGTTTTTGTGGTCTCCAAGGAAGAGGTTCAATTCCCCATCCATCCGTGACCTCCACAATTAACTGAGCGACCAATCATATCAGAGAGAGATGGAAGTGGATGTGAGCCACTCAGAACTCTGGAGACTGCAGGTCCTCAATACTTCATCATCACTGTCATTATCAGACATAGACCACAAGATGTGGTGTTACTGGGGAGAACTGATGGTGAAAGTATCAGTGGAAAAGGAGAAAGGAAAAAGAATAGATATATATTTGTGTGCTTCATAGCACATAAAATCTCTACATGTGGTGTGTAGAATTTCATTTTTTCTAGAATTTAGCCTACTTTAAACAAATTCTGTCACCAATAATTATACTGTTAAACATGCACAGGAATACCTCATTACTCAAACAGTACAAAGCTTCAGGCCTGAAAGGAAAATATCTTCAAAATAGCACAAAAGTTTTACATAGGTTTTCTTTTCCTTTTATGGATGACTGTGTCTGTGTGTTTTCTCTGTCCACCACTTTAGTCCAGACTGAAATATCTCAACAAATATTGAATGGATTGCAATGAAATTTAGTAGAGAGGTTCATGATCCCCAGGGGATGAATCGTAATGACTGTGGCAGTCCTTGACTTTTCATCTAGTGCCGGCAACAACTCAGTGTTTTCAACCAGTCTGAGAAATATTTCATCATTTGCTGAATGGACTGGTGCAACATTTTGAACTGACATTTATAGTTTTCAGAAGATCTTACTGACTCTCTTGATCACCTGACCTCCTGCAGTAGCACCATGTGGTTGACATTTGAGATTTTTGAAATACCTCAACAGGGTTTATATGAGTTACTATGTACTTTGGTGCAATTATTTATTGTCTCTTTGGGATCATGTGTTTTATGATCCCCTTAGCTTTTCATTGAGATCAGTCGTCATCAGGTTAATATCTCAATGCGTCTGATACTGTAGAACTAAAAACAAAGTGAATTTTAGCATGTTAACATGCTTAAATGATGATGAACATCAAACCTGCTAAAAAAAAAAAACATTATAACATTGAATTGTTATATTTTACACTTCCTGTGCCTCATCTGCTGGACAATGAAAGATGATGAAGAATAAGTCCAAGCAGTTTAGTTAGCAAAACCAGATATATGATATATTCATTTAGTTTAGAATCAATCCAGCTGTAGATTGAGCCACAACAGTATCAAACATCAAACACCTGCAATAAAAGTCTTTGGCATATTGAGGATAAGTTGATTACAGTTATCACCATTAGCACTGTCACTGTATGAAGATTATATTTAGAAATAAATCTACAGCTTGCAGCTAAATATTTCATGTTTTCAGTTATTTTCAGACACTAAACTGTTTGTAAAAGGTCATAATACATAAAAGATTCTGTCCTCTGGTGGAAGGACAATGATGACTGTTTGGCTCTCCACCTCGTGTCTTTGAATCACTTCCTGCTTTCTCTGGGGAATAGAGCGACAGAGCTACGCTGGAACCAAATGTTTTATCTCCTCCCAAGCTCATTTAGCATCATCTGCCAGTGGCTGCTTATTTAGTGGGCTGTGTAGTCAATTGTGGCACATCTCCACCTCCCACAGAAGGTCATCGATTTCTTCTTGGGAGACACTTTTGTGGCTGGGGTGGGGAGGATGGAAGTGGGGGGTACTTTGGACTTCTCTCTTTCATCAGGAAATTGCTGGAGCTCGGCAGCACTGAGCACTGTTTTCTTTGTAAGGATGGGTCTCCAAATAACATTAACATTTTGAGTCAGTTCTCTATGTGCACAGGATGTGGTTATGGTGGTTTGCTTGGGGGGTTGGTGGGTGGGGTTGAAAGTAATGTGAAGGTCTTTTTTACGTTTGTTCTCAGTGTGAACATCCTCATATAGCAGCTTTATCTACAGTAGGTTTCTCTGAGAAAATAACAAGAAGACTCTTGTTTTTTAGACATTTCTATCTTTATTGATTCATATCAAGAATCAGTTGGGATGTGATCTGAGCTCTGGTGCATCACTTATCTTTCTCATCTGTCACGGCATTCGGTGATTATGTTCCTCTGTATCTTCACTTTTGCACAAAACACCAAAGAAGAAGAGCAAAGCTTTAAACTGTGATCCTTAAAGGCTGGATCAAGAAAAATGTCTGCAAGTGCAATGTTCTCACAGACACACACACACACACACACACATTCATAATACCATCTGTGGTCAGCACATCTATTCAATCTCAACCTGATCTTCTCTCCCCACCCCATAATCTCATCTTTGTTCCACGATGGACTTCCTGCATCCTCACCTCATCCTGTTTCCTCTAAGCTGAGAACATCTCAGCCTTGCTTTGAAATCAGGAAATGAAAGAAAGTCTCAGCGTTTGGCAGCATGAGGAACCATTCTTCCATAAACACTGTATGATAAAGGTTACAGAGTCACAGTCAGAGATAGAGCACCACTGTTTTCAAGAAAAGGCTTATTCCCATTGGTGGATGTTTTTTTCCCATTGAGCAAAGCTCCCAGTGAATGATATGGCCTGTCTGTGTTGACAGGCGGGAGATAAGGAAGTGCCCTCAGGTATTAGTTGTCATTCCTTTTCACCAGGAAAAGCAGCTGAGAGTAGTTACCTTATTTTTTTCCTTTCTCTTCAGTCATGCACCTTTCCTCCTCTTTTGGATGAATAGAGAAATTCACAACAACAAAGCCTTCCACTCTCATTAAGTCAGCCGCAAAGCCAAGCACCACCAAGGAGCACAATATCTGAGGCAGATGAGTAATCCCCCTGCTCAATCTAGAAGCTGGCACAGAATTTCAAATGTCCATAATAAATGCCGGAGAAGGAAGTGAAGGACACACACAGGCACACAACCTCACACAGCCCACACACACGCATACACACACACATGCACGTACTGTACTGTGATGAAAATAAATCTGTTATTGACCATTAGCCCACTGCAGCAGAGCAGAACTAAAATGTCCTTCATCTCAGAATGTCATACTGTGAGCGTGAGTATCTGAATATTTGAGTACAAGTCCTCAACTACCATATTGTAAGTGACAGACTTTGACCTCTGTCAGGTTTTTGACTATTACATGACCTTTTAAGATGTTTTAAGATGATGTTTAAAGAAAGATGGCTGCCACACTGAGAGGAGTGAGAAAAGAGACAGACAGTCCTGGCAAAAAACTTGGTGTTTTTGATGGCTCACTGGTCCACTGGAAGCTGAAAGAATTTGTTCAGATACACTCAATGGTCAATCCAATTCTGGCTTTACCTGAACTGAGGAATAAAATACTATGCCTACATTCAAGAGTATGTACACCCGACTATAATTATTATATACAGCCTAGAGAGATAAACAGACCTTTATGGCTTCAATTCAAAGTGCAGTAATACATTTCGATAGTGTATTTCCTTCTTTTGCATATTCAGCAGCAAAACAAGAAGGTAGCTGTAGCTGTTGAGGAGACAAGGCTATTGGTAAACCCATTTAGCTCCTGCCCACTTTGGAAATATGGAGCTGAAATGTAGCAATGAGTCAGCTCTTTTCGCTGAGAGGATGAATCATTCATCATGGCCGCCAGCAGGGTCCAGGACCGGAATGGAGGGATGGAGGGGTGGAGGGGAGGTCGATGAGGACCTGATGGCAAGTTCCTCTGCTGACTCCACAGACAGCGTATGAGGCTATAGAGGCTACTGGCTCCTCCTAATGCTGCTCTGGATGGACTGCGCACAAAGAGATGTGGAAGGAAGGAGGTTAGATTGAACAGCAAGAATTCTGATCATGATTAACTCAAAGCAAAATGAAAGATTAAAAATTCTCTGCATGTGTTTGCATGCTTTCGACCAACATCCAAAAAATGCTTGAGTTTGGGATTGAAGTACCAGCAAAGAATGTTGATACTGATGAATTTTACACATTTCTGAATTTTAGTGATGTTTTTCAATTAAATTTATTTTTTTGAACAATAACTGTGCCCGGCAACTACTGTTTGGTAAAAGGTAAAAGGGGGAATATGACAATTTTAGCAAATAAATTACAATACAGTCAAGGTGTGGTTAAGAAATATTGTAGGAATACATACTCCAGCTTTCCCTGAGATCTTGCTGTATTACATACCTGTCCTCTCTTCATCCTCAAGGGACCATTATACTACATCAGAACCACTGTTCAGATGGTTGAACAGCTTCAGAAACTCCCCCCATCTACACCTCTTCTTTCATTTTTCATTTATTGCACAACCATTAGTGTCACTTTTATGTATTTTACTTAAACAAGTACAACACTTTAAATGTCTTCCAGGGGACTCTTTGTTATATGTGTGCTGGTATTCCTATACTGGAATCAGATCATGTCTTTTCTTTGCCTATGGCTGCCAGCATGTTTGACTGTAGTTGTTCAGAACAGGTATAAATAATGTGATTGGACATTACACATATTTGTTGTTTTCTAGCAAACCTGGCCTTTACTTTCCATCTCATAAAGGTCATACTACTCCTTGCATTGACACTGGATAAGCATGTAATATGAACATAAAGCACTGGGTGATGACCTTAATCTAACATGTTTAAGATGACTCTGAATGCCTACTGTAAATGGAAACAACTGAAACTATAATGACAATGAGGACAGACTCATCACTAAGGTTTACCCATCTCTGTTTGATAAAACAAATGGTAAGCCAATTTAAACAATGCTAACAGGAAGAAGAACATCTGGGCTGCAACTGGGTTCACCCTCAGAATCAGTGGTAAGCTTTAGCATGTAGCGCATACTTGACACTACAATTTACATCAGAGTGGATGGTCATACTGTTATCATTAGAGTTAGGGTTAGTATAGTATTATAGTTAGTTAGTATAGTAGTATAGTATAGTATTAGTGTTGGTGTTCGTGGTGTGGACACCTGGTGCCAAGACCTCGTGGAGATCTTTTCCAGAAGATGAGGCTTTTACAGCAGTATATCAATGGTCATAGTTACGGAATCAGATATTCAGCAATCACATATGGATGTAATATTTGTGTATCCACATAATTTAGGCCATTTAGTGTATTTGTATAGGATTACATATGATTGTGTTCAGGTATATTATTATTATTATGTGCCTTCAATGTATAACACATTCCTGATGGGTTTTTTTTCTAGCATAAAAGCACATCATCCTCTGAATAACCTGCCAGCTGCAACGTGCTTCATATCAGTTCTTTTTTTTTCTCCTGAGAGACAGAGAAGCAGAGAGTGAGAGAGAGAGCTTAGTTACATCCTGGTAGGACAACCTCGCCCAGAGGGCTAGGGAGAAGACGAAAGGGGAGGGGAGTATAGACAGAAAAGAGGAGAGGAAAGTAGAAGAAAGGAGAGATGGGAACACAGCATATTAGGGAATATGAGGAGAGCAAAAGAGAGCAGAGTCAAGCTTAGGAGAGGCATCAAGTGACCTCCTCCCTCTCCATTGTTAAAGAACAGAAGAGCGAGGCTGGCTAGAGGCCACCAAAGGGGCAGAATACATTAGAAACCAGCCAAAAAAAAAAAGGGACGAGACAAAAGAGTGAGATGAAGGTAGAAAGAGTTCATGCTTTTCATGTTGTAGGAAAAGAAAACATCAATGCTGGCAAAAACCAATAATGATTTTAACACTGGCATTCAGGATGAACTGAATTACTGTTGTGCAGGTCAAGTTTATTGTAAACTGGTGAACGTGTGTGTCTGGTTTTTGAGTTCTTACTTGTGTGCTATCGTCAAATGTTTGCAGATGGAGGAAATGAACAGTGATGATGAGAAATGACTGGAGCAGGAAGAGGAAGTGCATGATGACACAGAGGAAATGTCTGGAGAGGATTGGGAAACAGGTGGTGGTACAATATGAGAGAGAGATCATGTGGAGATCAAACTCTAAAGAAAGATGCTCCGAGGAAGTTTTGCTAGCAACCTGAAGATGATAACAATCAACATTGTTGGTATAGTTAAACTGTTACCCAGTTAACCACTCTCACATTTCAAACCAGATTTGATTTTTGAACATGTATATGTCAGTTACTGTTTTCAAACAATTATGTTCTAAATTTAAGTTTTAGTTCTAACTTAGTTTGCTTCCTGGACCTGGTACCATACTGTGATGAGTGATGATGCACCTAAGCAGAATTCCCAATGTTCAGCCAATCAGAGGTAAGTTGGCTTTTAAGGAAGTCCTTTAAGGAGGCCCGTTTCAGTCAGAGAATCAACAGAGGGGCTGCATATGAGGCAGTTTGAGGTAAATAAGGACTTTTTTTCTAACTTCATGCAAAGCTACTCTTGTGAAGTCACTGAATATAAATAGAGAGCGGGAAATGAGCATAATAGGCTCCCTTTAATTGTGTTTAACCACACCTCCGGTTTGTAAAACTCAGAGGTCTAGAAATTCGGCCAAGTAAGTAGAGGGTGGCTGTTTCAAACCACCAACAATCACTAAATGAAGAATTTGTTTGTTGCCAACCAAAAAAATTGCAGTTTATGGAGATTAAAAATTTCAAAGACTACCACTGAATTTCTTAACATCTCATTATACTGAGGAAATTTTGTCAAGACTTTTCAGGCATTTACAAGACAGAGGTTTGGCCTCTTTTAGCCCCAGTATCCCAAAGAATTACATCCATATTGAAGCTGGCATCTCTTTAAATCTAATGCCAACTTTTAGTGCCAACGCAGGAAGTAGTGTGACCGAGATGTAGCATGGCAGAAAGGGTGTGGAGGACAGAATGGTGAATGAGGGTGTAACACATCCACATTTCATGACAGGAGGAGGACAAATCTGTATCTCATCCCAAACCTGTAATTAACACAATTACTTTTGTTAATTGTAGCCGTAATGGTAACCTTAAGTTTAACCTCATCCAAGTTTCCTCAAAGTTTATCAAGGCTTTTTAGTTGTATAACAAAAAACATACTTGCAGTTTACTTTCATTGCCGTCAACGATCTTTCCCTAACCTTAACGATACTGTAGATGAAATCAGTATTGCATCAATATTGCAGAAAGAGACACAGCCATTGAATGTAATCCATGCTTTTACAGTATGTCCAATATCAATGTTCTTGTCTGGAGATAGCTGCAGCAGCACCACCAAAATCTCTTGAGATTAAAAATAAAAATCCTCATACATAGAATCTAGGAAAGCCCAGCAATTCCCTCACCAATCCTGCTCTATTTTTAAAAGCGAATGATTGCAAACATCCTTGAATCCTCTACTGCAATCTGGTTCTAATCTTCCTCCTCCTACACCAAGGGCAAGCTCCAACATGGTGTCTGTGCAGATGAGTGGGTGAATGGCTGTCAGCTGCCCTCCATGAAGGAGCTGCGTGATGCCAGGGTGACAATAATAATAAAAAAAAGGGCAGGAAGGAGTGCCACCGAGCCTGCACACCCCGGCAACCATCTGCTCTGAAACCCTTCCTGTGGGAGACAGTGCCTCCCCTTCACAGCCCCCTATGGAACTGTCTGCAAGCCTACCACGGTTACTGTTAACATGTTACTTACTGTGAACTGAAGCCTATTTGCACAATCTCACTGTGACTGTGAAAAGCCTCTGCCATATGTTAATATGCTGCAATGCAACACAATCATGTATTTTGCTCAGTTCTGCTGGAAATCCTCAAACTAGGTTCCACTGAATGTACTGAGAAATATTTGTTATTTCAGAATTATTGAGCCCATGAGTCGTCTTCACACGACCTAAGTTGGTTTATAACACTGTATGATTATCTACTGTATTTCCCTGCATGAAGGTGTACTTGCTGTAAAAGTATTTCAGTAACACTATAAATAAATTCAGGTGGAAAAATACTGCAATCCATTTTGTATCTATTTTTTCTGCCTGAAATTGGTAAAAATTTCAAGTTGCTAAAATCCACCAAAGTCCCAGAACAAAACAGTGTCCTCTCAGCCCTAATTTGTACTGTGTACTACAACTCTGATTGTTGTCTTCATTTTTTGTATCATTTTCTTTGACAAAGGAAAAACAGACAGACACACTTAAGTAGATATAGATAATAAGACAACAAACAGAAATAGTTTTCCAAGTGCCAAGACATTTTTAAGACAACATATATTGACTTTCACAAAGTCTGAAATTACTACCATTCTCTGGCAATCTTCTTTGAAACACTGTTCAATTTTCCCAAACATAATTTGTCACATCTGTGACATACATACTATTTTGCCCATCACAGCACGGAGCTCCCAGTGTTTTTTGTCATTGCACCAGAGGGAGCTCCTGTCCCCACTCTACGATGTTTTGTCCCTCTTGCAGTTTCCAATGCCTTATCCCGTATGATAAATTAATGCCGGAAGATGATGATTGATATCATTGTGCCAAGGTAACTGCCATTATGGAGCGGTGATTGAGGACTGGTGAACCGCAGCTGTAGTTTATACACTGTCCCTGGTGTAAAGTGCTGGTGTGGAGCCTGTGTGATGACAAGGGTCATTAGCTAAAGGAAGGTCAATAGTGTTAAGCTTATGGACTTAGACCTGATGGAGACTGATACCAAAAAGAGGCATAGCTCCTGTACAAAATTGTGTCATACGCAAAAGACAAAAAGGGAATCACTATTCTACAACCCATGACGCTTTGAAAATCAGTATACAAATGTTTTTAACATACTATTATATTGTCAAAAGCAAATAAAGCGACAGGATTAAGTGTTTATATTTGAGTGATATGAGTGTACAGGGGGGCAGAAAATGACCCAAAATGATTGACATCTTATTAGTAGCTCCACATGACAAGTTGTTTTTGTTCATAAATCA
Source organism: Polydactylus sextarius (assembly GCA_016801845.1). Classification (NCBI taxonomy): domain Eukaryota; kingdom Metazoa; phylum Chordata; class Actinopteri; family Polynemidae; genus Polydactylus; species Polydactylus sextarius. Next base: position 3,717,994 of record CM028922.1, read on the forward strand.
TATCAACTCATAAGTAGAAAATGAAATGTTCATCATCTCAAGACGGGAACCTGCTGTTAGTTTCACTGATCTGGTCAGAGTTCTGGATTTTGTGATGATGGTAGATGGTTTAACACAAAAAAACGGTGGGAATATATGCAAATTTCAAGATAAGACATCTCGCACTGTTACTGTTTAATGGTCATTGCCAACGTCTGTCAGGCTGTTTAGTTTCAGTTTGGGAATTGATGGCAGCTGATTGAGGAGCAGACTGACGGTTTTGAGCAGAAAATGTGGCACATTGTGTTTGTAATTTTCCAAAGAAAAAAGAAAAATATGAGCAGACACACACAGTCAGTTTTTATGATCCTGCGTGTCTGATCAATAATGCAGTGTAAATCCTGCGCTGTTTATTTTTTTTTACATCAGCACATCTGGCATACAGTAAATCTACAGTGTGTTGGTGCAGTTATTTGTGCTGCAGCATTAATTTTTTTTATGCAAATAATAACCAAATGGAGGGTCTTCTGTGCATTTAAGTCTAACTCATGTTAGCAGTTGATATTTTGTACATACATGGTTAATTTGTGTATGTTGAACTAACTTTGTGTGCGCGTGACCTTGTTTAACATCATCACTGCAACAAAGCAATGCTGTCAAAGTGTAAACAGTTTAATCCTGCAGCTTTACATCAGGCGGCTTTATTTCTGAATAGTAGGACTGTCTGATGTCTTAAGTTTATATGCATTGACAAAAGTTAAAACTCATTACGATATATTGAGTTTGAAGGCTCATTCTTGAAACACACCTTGGAAAAGCTAATTCACTGCTACCATTAATGGAAACGACCCAATAGTTTTCTTCATTATTGGTAGCTGGTGACTGCCATCAAAAACGTTTTATTTCCCCTCAAATCTTGGGGATTATACCTTTAAATTATTTAATTACTCACTACTTTCTACTTTCAGTCACATCTTGTGGCCTTTGTCAAACACATTATTACTCACAAATGAGCAAAAGTTTGCTCAGTCGTTGTAGTAATAAAGTAAACAAAAATGTTGTAAGGCTGAAAGGATGCCCGACTAGTAAGACACATAAAAAATGCTATAATTTCTCTTTCCTACAAAAAAAAAAAAATATTTCGAAACACTTGAAATATTTTTATTTAGAAAAATTCACCTTTAATCCTTGTCGGACATTAATCCTTTAATGTCCGACAAATCCAATAATAGCCAGAATTTTTTTTAATTAAATAATCTAAGGATGTTTCTAACAAATAATAAAAACATAATACATAATTTTTTAATATTTTAAAAATGTGTTTATTTTATTATATTATTTATTATTGTTGTTGTTGTTGTTATTGCTATTATATTATATTATATTATATTATATTATATTATATTATATTATATTATATTATATTATATTATATTATATTATATTATATTATATTATATTATATTATATTATATTATATTATATTATATTATATTATATTATATTATATTATATTATATTATATTATATTATATTATATTATATTATATTATATTATATTATATTATATTATATTATATTATATTATATTATATTATATTATATTATATTTATTTGATACATGTTGATCATTTTGATAAGAGAGGTAGAGGCCTCACATGCTCATGTGTCAAATACGATACAGTTGTGTTACTGCACAATTTCAGTCATATGCACAATGCATTCTGGGTAAATGACGCGACATGGCTGCAGTAGTAGAGTTGAGCTCTGTACAGCAGACAGTCTCCCTCTCATTAACAAGCAGTAGCCACATAGACACATTGATTTTGCTCCACTTTCACTCCCTCAGTTCTGGTGCAGCTGTTTGACCTCACTACCCAGACGTAAACAACATGAGAGTGAAAGAATTTTCTGAAAAAAAGAAAAAAAAAGTAATAAGAATTTTTTAAAAGAGTGTTTTTATATAATACATTTTTTTAATCATTATTATTATTTTTTTTAATAAAATCTATATAGCTGACACCAGCACTAATCTTATAAGGCCAACATTTCTCAGATGCCTTGAATTTAACAGCGGCACTGAAAGAATGTGTCTTACTGTTTATTGTCATTTATTTATCATGGTAGCTGCATAGAAGGTTGACAAATGCTTTTGAAATGTAGATTTTAAAAATGTAAATCTCCACTACTGCTCTAGTAGTCATAGTAATAGTTATAATCTGAGTTATAATCTTTTGTCAGTTGATTGACAATTTTTCTGACAACTTCTTGGAAAAAGACTGGTAACCTTTCCAGGAAATGCACCTGCAAGTCTATGATTCATTTCTGAAGATCAACCACAAAGGAAACGCTGCTGATGGGCCAATGGGTTAATGTGTGAAAATGACTTCAATCAGACTAGAACGTGTGAATTTGTCTGAGTCTAACATGTGAGTCTATGAATGGGTTTTGAATAGAAAACATGCTGAGTTCAGTGTGATCTCTTGCTCTGGTATCAGACTTTGTCTTCAGTTTATGAAACTACTATAAAATGACTCTGAGTAAGTTATTACCCTCTGCAGAGGCAACAAACAATAAACCAAGATAAGATTAAAGGGTTCATTTGAATTTTAGCACCGGCCAAGAGTATTTGTTAACACCTTGAACCTGAGGCTGTTTTTCACTATGATAACAAGGCAACTGTAGGTAACATTAAGCTACGCTTTCTGACAATTTTAAAGATAAAAAACTCAGATTTACTGTACTATACGTAATAGTGAGGAAGAGCAGCTGAGCAGAATACCATAGCCAGTTGGAAATGTTAGTGTTTTTTTTTTTTAAATTCAAATGTTTTTTTCCTTATTTCCAGGCAGAATCCAGACATCTGTGAGATCACACAAACAAGGCTGGTTTAACTTTAGCCACAGATGGCTGCACGCACTAACACTATGCAGAGGTCAACGGGCTAACGCTAGCTGTTGTTAATCAGGAAGTATCTCCAAAATGTTGGCTGACTGCATGGTTAACAATAATGACTTAAATACAGAATATGTGGGCTTAGTTAACAAATACAAAAGACATGTAATTACTTTACTTACTGGGCGATAAGTAATGTAATTGTTTATGTTTTTAATGAAACACTGATAATTACAGAAATTGATTAAAATTAATTAGAAAGTAGGAAATAAATTTCTGCTGTATGATTTTATTTTCTTTCTGTGCTGTCTGTCGTTACCTCTGTTTTGATTTTGCACCATGTCATTCAATTATATTTATTCATGCATGTCTTGGTTGATATACAGTATGAATATTCTTGTTAGATGCAGTTGAGACGCATTTCTTATTGGAGTGTTGAATTGATATTCATGACCACGTATGTGCGTTTGAAGGTGTGTAATGATGGTGGAGTCATGTCCTTCCACATAACGCTACAGAGGAAATAATATTTGTTTGCATCAGCTGGAGTAAGCCTGTGTTGCATATGGTGGATGACACTTTGACTCAGATGAAAAAAAGAAATATGTTGGATCTGAGAGTGACTGCCCCACATGTGATGCAAGACTAATGTGGGAGAGTTGTTTGTTGTTTAGCGATGAATATTGGATGTAGAAGGTGAAGTGGTTGAAGGAGAATTGAACCTATTGTAGCATTTTAAAGGAAAATCTGTGAATGTATAGGTTTTTATAATGCCGTGTATGAAATAGGTCATGGCCACTTATTGGATAACAGTGGAGAGCGAGCAAAATGGAAATGATTGTGTTGTTTCATTCATTTATTTAAGTGATAAATGAATATTACAATTTTCCACAGTTGTTTATATGAATCCTGGTTATTTGAACAGAACATCAAAAGCGTCACACTTGCTGATTCGTGATGTCATGTTTTGTTTTCAAAATCCAAGAACTATTCATTACAACGCAACATTAAGTCTAAACACTGAAAGCTTCATTATGAAGAGTTCATATGTTTAAAGGAAATGAATAAATAGATACCACCAACGGAGAGGGTAGAAATGAAATGATAACACAGCAGTTGTTCTATATTTGCAGAAATGAGGGACAGCTAGAAAATGTTGGTAAACTCACAGTGTAAAAACCCTTGTATGTATATATATATATATATATATATATATATATATATATATATATATATATATATACTTTTGTATACATATACAATTATTTGTATACATACTTTTGAATGACACCAGCCACTATTTTGTATTATTTTAATATTTCAATTCCATGAAGTTGGGACTGCAATATTAAAAAGTGGTGAAAATACATGAAGCAAAATGCAACAGTTCCTGAGCATAATATGTGTTTGGTATCAGGGCCATAGAACTAAAGGCCTTATACAACAAAAGGTACCAAAGCAGGGATAGTTGGATTGTAAATAAAACTTTCTTCTGTTCAGCAGATGAAAAAATCTTTTTTTTTACTGTTTAGTGAAATTAGTGATTAGTGAATAGTGATAACTATAAGATAGCCCACATGAATACATTTCAATCGCTTTGTTGATTTAGCTGAGTTTTCCTTTATTACCACCAGAGGGTACATTTTCTATTTAGTTCTATGAAGTTCAATGACTTTAACCGTTTGCACAGTTGCCACCATAAGACTGACACTGTTGAAGCATAATCATTAATGTTAGTAAAATTCTGACTTCTCTTCTAGCACAAATTGTAGGTCAACCTTTTACTCTAATGCTTTGGTTCATGAGCACATTTCTGTAAAACTGCTGAAATCCCCATAACTGGTAATTCGACTTTCACCTTTAAAATTGGTGGACTATACCTTTAAGAAATGTTATCCTATCGTAGAATCATCTGTTGCAGTTTTGCTGGATGGCCTGCATACCTCGATCAGCTCTGCAGTACTTGTTGTGACAGTAGTTGTGTGTTCCTAATATATGTTTTCCAGGCAGCAGAGAGTGCACTACATCATTGTGGATGTCCTTGGCTGCAGCAGAGGCGGCGTCACTCTTTGTCAGCCATCGTGAAATCCATCATGGGACAGTCAAGCCAAACCAGGCCTACGTACTGTAATACTAAACATCTGCTTGCATTCCTCAATTGTCTCCTGGTGCTCTACTCCAGAAACAGAGGGAGGTGATGCTGGCCAGAGCAGACTTGCTACAACATCTGGAACAATGTCAGTTTCCACTGGTCCATATCTGCCGCTTTGCTGAGATCTTGAGATTCCCCTAGTGTGTTTCTTCAATGATTCAGATTCTTTAACGCCACGATGGAGTTTTCTTCTGTGTTTGCGTGGAAGGTGTTGGATTCAAATTCCTGCAAAAGCACAAAACCTTCTCCAGGTTGTGGAGGAGGTTTGTGGACACAAAGCTTTGGTCTCATGTGTATTTTTTTCTGCTGGCTGGCAACATTATCTGTGGTGTAGGCTTAAATCTCTGGTGTGACCGAGCCCAGAAGTTGAATGCTTGGCGAGAGCATGACCTTGTTCTTCCCTCCCAGTTGTCTTGTGCATTTACAGTTTGGGGGATTTTTTTTTTGTATCATTGGAAAGATAAACTATCTGTTTTTCCAAATACCAAATAACAGACAGATGAACACATGAACACACATGCAAAAAGTCAAGATAGGAAGACAAACAGACACATAACCAGCAGAAACATGGACAAAAACTGTATATATTAGGGGAGATATGAACAAGAAAAAACACAATGTTCTCCTTTGGTTGAGGAAAATTGAGGGAAAAACATCTCTTCACTTCCTGAAGAATAGATTGTCATTATGTCTACCAGCTGCCACACAGAAACACCATGGTGACAGGTCTGAGATTGGAAATATGATTGGCTAATCCTGCAAGATGAGACGAAATGCTGTGCCTTTCTGAAGACCAAGGTAAACTTTGTTGAGGACAGGGAGTTAATTGAAGTGTCACTCCATTCCCGATTTGAATGACGTCTCGGACAAATGAGAATCACTGTTCTCTTCTTCCTCAACCCCTCCTCCTGCTCTGCATAAATCTCAGTTTGGAGGTCACTGACTCTGAAAACAGCATCCGGTCAGTTAGTTCACACCAATATCTTAGTCACTCTCTGGCATAAAACGGTTGCTCGGCTTTATCTGTTGCCAGTAGTCCTGACTGACATGCATATTAGCGCCTTTCTCCCAAGGCTCTGAAAACACATCATATTTTCTTCAACTTTCATTTTCTCTATTCAGATTGTGGCCACATTGAGGTGTCTTTGTTGCATACTAATTGCGCCGCTCTCACCTCTGAGAACGAGAGAGAGACATTTATACAAGAAACCAACTATTTTTCACTGTCGCAGTCGCAATAAAAAGTGTCATCTAAGACAGGTTGCCGAATGCAGGAGATCCGGCATCATCCGTGGAGAACTGGTGTAGAACAAAACACGGACAAAATGTGATTGTTTGGGGACAAAAAGTCTACACAGCAATATAACTACGGTTTGTCTTCATCTGCAAACTCTGAAAAACCATGTTTTGTTTCTCTTAGCCTCCAGTGATATCTTACAATCCCAACTGTTTTTCCTTCCCTTTCCCATTTCTAATTCCATGGCAACCATCTTTGCTTTTGTTTCTCAATTACTGTACATGACAAAAGCAGGCCTCTTGTTTTCTCCCTGAAGGATATCATATGATGCCGCTGATACATCTCTCAACCTTCACTCTCCCATTGTTGTGCTGTAAGATATGTTATTTCCTGCGTGAGAGAAAAGATGATGGCAAATAATGAAATGCTGAAATTACATAGAAAAACATTACAATTGTGAGTGGAGAGACTCACCCAGGTGCTGGATGTCACTGTTTTACCTTTTAGATAAAGGGTTGGGCAGAGAGAGAGACATTTAAAATAACCGAGATGAATTGAATGCACAAAGTAGATATTGTGTAATCAATAAGACTTGGGCTTGGTGAGGGCTGCTTATTCATCATATCTCATATCTCTATTATATCTACAGGCCTTTTCATTATATGCATGAAGAAATTTCTCAAGGAGAATGGGCTTCTTGCAGAAAAGAAAATGTAAAAAAGCAACAAATAGCTTCGGTAACCCTGTTTTGTTGCATTTTATAGATAGCATGTGTGTGTGATGAAATATGGTCTGAGCAGGCCTTCTGTTTGGGATAAAATGAGTAAGATGATGTGTGTGTGTGTGTGTGTGGTTTTGGATTGTATGAGTAACATGATGTTGTGTGTTGGAGCCAGAGGATGCATGAGTCGCACTGAAGGACAGAGGAAATGGCAGCTGCTGTGGCATTAAGACAGGCATACACAGAAACCTCAACAAGTAAAACCCTGAATGCAAAATGTACTTTTACCACATGTTTTGTTTTTTTTTTTTTTTTTTTTATTCCACTTGTAAATCTATATATTTACATATTTTGGTTTAGTTTGATTGGTTGATTTAAGCTACATGCTCCATACAATGCCCTTGGGCTTACAAGACACTAAACAACAACAGAATATTGTAATATTTCATGAAGACAGGATTTATTACAGACATGTTGTATTAGGCTGAATTATTTTTGGCGAGTGACCCTTACTAAAGTGGCAAATGAAAGCATGCCCTTAAATCACTAAAAAAAGGAATAAAAAATACAAAAAATAAAGTGTCCACTATGCATCTGTTTAGCCCGTTAATTGTTATTGTATTAGTTTAAGGCTATGCATGACTTAATAATTTAATTTATCTCAAAAGTGCTGAAATCCATTATGAGGTTTGTCTGCACATATAAAATTCACAACAGGCCTTTGAGTCCCAACATATTGTACAACAAATGGCCAAGCTGACTACATATTAACGGTTCTGAAACACTTTGATTAACTTACTTTAATAAATGTTTAATAAAGTGTTTTATTCATGAGTGAATTTTCACAGTTTAAAAAGTGTTTCCCATCTCTCCATCTCTGTCGAGTGCTTTAGATGTGTTTTAGAAAGCCATTAGGTAAATCAATCACAAATCTAAATTGCCTGGGCAACAGATGGAGGCAAAGTCATGATGGAGGGGTGAAGCGTTTACTCAGAATAGTGTGAAAAACAACCAGTGGGCAGCATTCAGAGACGCTTGGTTGAGCTACTGAAGAGGCTACAGTAACTCAGATGACCTCTCAGAAGATCCACAACACGTCAAACCTTGAGGTTGATGAGCCAAAACCCTAAAGAACCACATCTAGTCCCACTCTGATCTGTTAATACAGGAACCTGAAGCCTCAGTGGTCACAGGCACATCAACACTGGACAGCTAAAGTCTGGATAAACGTAGCCTTGTCTGATGTATTAGGATTTTTGCTGAGGCACGCAGATGGTAGGGTCAGAACTTGGCATCAACAGCAGGAGTCCATGGACTCAGCCTGCCTTGTGTCAACAGTCCAGGCTGCTGGTGGTGGTGTAATGGTGTAGGGAATGTTTTCTTGGCTCACTTTAGGACCCTTTAATACCAAATACCAAGTCTGTGTGAGTTTTGTTACTGACCATAGTTTACCATTTTTCTTATGGCTACATCCAGCAGGATAATGCACAACGACAGAGGTCACAGACTGGTTTCATGAACATGGCAGTGAGTTCGTTCATTTTACTTTGATGCTGTCCTCACTCGCCAGAACACTGTTGGAATGTGGTAGAACAGGAGATTGGTGAAGTGAATGTGCAGCTGAAAAATCTGCACATATGATGTGACACAATCGTGTCAAAATTAAGTTGAATCTCCAACTGTTTTCAGAGCAAATGAACGACCCAATACTTGTATTTACATACATATATTTACTGTAAGTTACATGTAAATACACAGGTAATAGTATGACAAAAAAATAAATAAATAAATGTGCATACATGCAGAGACAAACTGACAGATGTTTGGTGAGGGGGGGCAAGTTATCAGAGCAGCAGCAGAGTCTGTAAATATGAATATTAATGTACAGTGCAGAAGCTGCATTATGCTAAAAAACACTCTGTCCCTGTGTCTGAGGAAGATTTACAACCAAAACTCATTGATGTAACAGATCATTGTCAATCTAGTCCATCAACTTTCATTTTCAAAAATACTTTTAGAGGAGGAAAGAGCAAGGAAAACTAAACACTTATGTAATACTTGTTATGCTACAGAGTTTTTCAAAAGGTTTTTTTTTTTTTTAAAAATACGGTCTGACCTGTAGAAAAAGGTCTCCAGCCCCTGCTGGTATCATCTGACACATGGTGTGTGTGTTTTGTGTGTGTTGCGAGAGAGAGAGGGTGAGGGGTCTGACAAAGGAATGTCTGAGTGAAATGAAGGCTAAATCTGCCCATCAATAAGCAGCTTGGGCCTGTGCCATGAGAGCTGCATGCTGCCCTGCAGATGCAGCTCCAGCTCCACAAATAAAAAAAACCCAAAAAAACAGATACATCTGGATCTCAAATTGTGAGTGTCAGCGCGCGTGTGTGTGTGTGTGTGTGCATGTGTGTGTGTGCATGTGTGTGCGCGTGTATGCCACATGTAACTTGGTGTTCCTTCCAACAAGGATTAAACCCTCAGACATAGACTCATCTAATCACTGGTGGCCCAAATGGAGAGAGAGAAAATCCAATCCCTTCCCAACAAAGTGTGATCACAAACACACACACAGGAGCAAATGTGCACCACAGAGCGTGGCTGGCTGAAGAGCTTCCCCTCTGTCAGGCCAGCAGCTTGTGTAATTTAAACTGTTGGTTAACCCAAATGACAAAATCGTGTTTTCTCTCTTACCAATATAACAATGTAAAAATACAAAAATCCCATATAGGCAAAAAGTAGAGTCTGAATTTGCTGATTTTTAGAGAATCCATTCATCTGTGTTTCCTGTGTTTATTTCCAAACTTTTGTTTAACAGTTGATGAGATTCATTATTAAATTATCTTTCTTTTTGTCTAGACACAGTTCAGTTTGAACTTTGTCACACCACAGAATTTGTTTCTGGCTTATCTTGATGCTGCTTTGCATATTTTAGACGTTGACTTTTGGTTTGAGGTTGTGGGTGAGATTTCTACTGCACCACGCAGACCCTGCAGAGACCCATGCACCATCAGTCTTGGCTCTAGCTAAACCTTTCCCATACAAGTTTTTTGTTTGTTTTGTTTTTGCTTTGTCTTTTCTGCCCAGCAGATGCACCAGTTTTTGTGTCTTGTCTTGGTCCTCCAGAGCTTATCTTAACTTCCACAGTTCTCCCCCTAACAGCCATTTCTTAATTAGATTTTGGACAAGTAGAAATTTCAAGCTGGGAGTTGCTTTAATACCTTTTTATTGCCCTCTCTGCTTTGTGAGCATTGGCTAGCTTCATTTTCAGATACGCCTAGATTAGCTCATGGTTGTTGAGTGTTACCACAAGGTTTGAAGAGTCGACAAAAAAGAAGTAAAAATAAGGACCTCAAAATGTATCTTAGTAACTTTTGAACAGTGAACTGAACATATGAGGAAGGAAGTTTTGATAAACATGGTTGAAATTCATGAACTAAGTGATAGCTTGTGTCCAAAGTCAGAGTGAGAGATAGAAAATGGAGCATACAGATGCATCAAAGGCTTCTGGCTCTTGAATATGTCAATATGTCAAAATGTTTATTGTTAGATGTCGCTGTGGCAACACTGCTCACTGCTCATCTGTCATTCAGGCCAATAGAGTGCAGTGGATTGAAGTGAAATTAAGAGAAATAGCAAGGGAGGAAAGAAGAGGGACTTGGAGCAGATATGTTGCTGCTCTGATTGAATTCTGCACAGGCAGTGGCCAGATACACCTGGGTTCCTCTGTTCATCTCAATCCAGATATTACCACTGAATATAAAACATCAGAGACCTGCCTCCAGGGTTTCTCAGATAAGACGGGTCTCATTCAGATGCAGTTATTTATTTATTTTTTTGTCATTTTATTTTACATGCTACATGCCACCTTTGTCTGCTGTAGTGTCCTCCCTCATGGTCATAGTTAGAGGAGAGATAAAGTAGAAAGTACATAAAGTACATTCAAAAAACAAACAAACAAGCAAGCAAACAAGCAAAAATGATTATCAGGTCAAATAAGTTGTGTATTTCCCACACTGCCATGTTTCTAAAACCACCTTACACTTAAACTTACAAAGAATATGTTTCCATCAACAGCAGGAAAATGGATGTTAAGAAATGCAGACACATATACTTCCCGCTGAGGCGTACCCTCCTACACTGAGAGGGCTTTTGTTTATTTAAAGCAAATATGATTACCTTGCAGCTCAAAAGTCATGCAGTTCTCCAGAGCTACTCAGAGCTGTCATCGCTGATGTATACCAATTAGTTCACAAACTGACTGAATCATTAATATGTCGTTTTCATTCCTGCGGCACCGTGGTTGACAATTCCAGTGAACAACACAAGAATTACTTTATACTTCGCCATTACACATTTCTCTTTCGAATATTTTCCATATAATACCTTTATGGAAAAAGATACAGTGTTGGGAGAATATTGACTTACAGATATTTAAAGTACTTAAACCTGAGCCATCTCCTCACAAACCTTTATGATCAATTGCTCATCAGTACTGCAACACATCTCACCTCATATTCACTACAGTTCAGGAGGTGAACAATCATACTGGTCGCTGTAGCGATGCACCATGTTGCATTCAGAGAACGACTGTGCTAATATCAAACAAAACGATGGCTGTCGTGTTTGTTTGTTTGACTCTAAATTGTAGAGAGAATTTTGATACAACTTTTCATGGTGTATTTGTTTTTATTTTCTGTGGAATCAAATGGGAATGAATGAGTCTTGTAAAAGTGTAAAAAGTGTTTGATTTACACTCAGATGATTTGAAATATTCTCTGTATATTTGACTAAAACCTCTGGACTTCTTATACAATTGTTTAAGTGACGATGACCTATAGTCATCATGGAGATAAATCCTTCCTTATTCTTGTTGTTTTGTCTTTGACCGACTCAATAAATCAGCTGTTATAACAATACATAGATGTGTTGTCTTGTTGTCTGACAGCTGTTCATGTCTCACATACCCCTCACTTTGACTTCCTGTCACATCATGAGTCAGTTTCTATATAATGTCACATCCTACAATTAATCCTCATCGTACCTCCTCCTTTTTTTCCTGCTACTTTAAAGTTTGTACAATTTTGATACCTTCAAATACCAGGGAAATTATCTCTATCTTGGCGGTGACATTCAGCACAGCCAGTCGTCAGATCAATAACTTCATAACGATGCCCTGTGAGGATTTTGATAGAACTGGGGAGGATTAGACTTTTGCAGACCTCTGCTTCGGCCCCTGAATCTCACCGATTCAGAGGCCGTAGAAAAAGACTGCAGCCATAATCCAGATTCAGGCACTGCAACATTACAGCCATTCTCACAGTTTTCTCAGATAAAATCTCAACCTATATACCTGCTGCAACCCCCACCCCTGTCATTTCCACCCAGTTACATCAGCAGCTCTGGGTGTAAAACCTGAGAGAGGCTCCTGCCATTTGGTCATGCAAAATTAATGAATGTAAACTTTTTTAATGGAATGAGCTGTCTGTGTGTGTACTGCGTGGTATGCAGGCCCACGTGTGTGTGTACATATCTGCTGTTGAGGGAAGATGTGGATTATGGCTCTGCTACCTCTGTCTAATGAGCGGGAGCCTTAATCCACCCTTACTAGCTACTAATTCCTAACCTGACTCACCTCACACGCATGTGTAGACTGGCGCTGAGTAAAAGTGTGTTGATGGCAGCGTGATACCTGAGTGTCATCAGACTCACACTAAAAGCAAAACTTAGATTAAACTTGAACTTTGCTAAATGATCTGCATATCCTTGCTGTTTGATTACAACTGTTGTTACCAAAAAGAAGAAATTTCACAGAAGAAATTTTACATTAGGGTTCTTTAGGGCATCTGTCAAGTTCAGTAGAGGTCAGTATAGGTCATTTGATTGGTGCAATATTTGTGCCCCTCAATATTTATCTGAACCCTCAGTTTGTCAGAACTCTAGTCAGATCTTCAAACCAGATGGTTCTGGACGTTTCCAGAGCCAGGCTCAAAAACAGGGGAGACCAAGCCTTCTTTGTTTTTTTTTCATCAGATCTGCCCACAATATTGATAATGTGAAGTCTTTACTCAAAACTCATCTCTTTTCTTTGGCTTTTAGTTGAGTTTGAGCCCTGGCATCACGACCTGGCTCTGTATTTATTTATTTATTGTTTATATTTTATTTCTGTATTGTTATCGTCTTTTTTATTGGTTTTATCACTGCCTGAACCTGGACAGGTCAACATTTGTTGTTCTTAAATGTGCTTTATAAATAAACTGAAGTTGACAAACAGTAAAAAAAATATGGCAGCTGCTACAGCACATTAAATCTGTGCAACCAACTTTAAAGTTTGACCAATAGTAATGTTTTATTCCTTGAATTGGTCTAATTCCCTAGAAAATTGCATGTTTATATTTATACATATCAAAGCCCTCTAGTGGTTGTAGGAATTATGGCGGGAAAAATCACATGTGTTTTTGTTGCAAACAGGAAATGCCAAAACAAATATAGTTAAAAAGTTAGTACTGAGTGTGAATGGAAGCCAGTTCACCCAGATTCTGGAACTTTCACTTCCTGTTCCACTGAAACAGGCCGCAAGGTCCTGAAATGTTTGATAAAGACTTAAATGAGCAGTTAATAGAAAATGCATTGCCATAGGGGCCTTGGATTAACACAGGCTTTATACACTTCCCACTACAGTTGGTACTGTAGCAACACCCAGTAATGCCCACCCAGGAGCTATGCTGTTTCTACAAACATGTCCAAAAACAGTTTTATCCTCTTGTGAAAATGGGAAAAAAATATACACAATGGCTGCAGTGCAGCATAAATTTCCTCACACAAAAGGGTGAGGGAAATTCCAATTTCAGTTCAGCTTCAAGATATGAATCATAGGAACTACATATAAATACACATGCAGGGATCACACAAATACATGTCAATACAAGACTAGAATACATACAGCAGCAGCATGCATTCATGAACATCCACGCATTTACTCACAGACTTTCCTTTACACACACACACACACATGCATACACACGTACAGTGGAGCTACAGGATCTGTCAGCCCATGTGAGACTCCTATACAAGTTATCATATCGTTCAGCCAAAAGGACGTGCTTTTTCAAAAGCTCCCCTCACAGACACACCATTTTATTTGTCCTTATAATTGCGGTTTACCCCAACTGACAAGTGTGATGTCCTTTTACACAGCGGCTGAGGGGGGAGAAACTGCTGACATGGACACTTGTCCCATGAATTTCGTGCCAGCGGCAAGAATCTGCTGACACCGCCAACTGTCTCAGGAAGAAATCTCAACAAAGAAGTGAAATTAAATGCCGACAACTTCTTCTGTGCTTCCTGGAGTTACACCCCGGCTTTAATATTTCATACTTGCTTCTATATCTTCCATATCTTTTTACTGATGGCTCTGACCTTACCAGAATGGCGTTCAAGGAATCAAGGAGAAACACGACATAACGAGGTATCTTTTCACGAACTGTGATTTTATCACTGGAATTATGATTGTTAAGAGCCCATTACTTTTCCTGAAGTTAGAGAGCACGAATTGTATTATTCAAATATCTATACAGGAAGGGGGAAAATGAGCTTGTCAGACATTCTGGATGACTAAATTATCACAAGATAATTGTTAGACAATGCAATGTTTTCAAATTATGTTGCAGCGTTTTTTTTCTTCTTCTAGACTTATTAGGGAAGGAAAAAAACACTTAATTAACATCCAATTAAATCAATGCCAAAGTTCTTCTACCACACAACATTTTAGATTGGCAGTGCTGCATATTGTAAAACTACACAGCTTGATAAAAAAAAAATGTCCTTCTGAATATTTACTAATGAAAGATTTGATATTAAATCACAAGCGCATAGATATAATCACATAATCATCTCCTTAAATGCAATAATATGATTTCTGGGTTTTAGCAAATAACTGCTGTAATATTTATATATCATCAACCAAAGATAGCATTAAGGATCCAGAAAGAGCATTATCAAGAACTGGGTGAAGTGAAACAACCAAGTCATGTGAGGGAAACAGTCACACAAAAAATGTGGGTCACTGTGTTGCCTGGAGACTTGGTTTTGGTTCCTGTGATTTAACCTTAAAAGAAAATTCATCTTAAAATGAAATTCACAAATCATAGAGCCATCATCTTGAGGAGGCATCTATGTTTCATGACTGACACTGTTGAGTGTACCGGTCCAAAATTGAAATAAATGTAATATAGAATGATTTACGAAACAGAATAAGATCCCTATCCCTATTTGCAGGATTTCAGAAGCCCATGGCCCACTGTTTGTTGTGTTCCCCCCCTCAGGATGCTGCATGCTTTTCATTTATTTCTCATGATTGCATGACAGGCTTGGTGGAGAGATGAAGTATGACCTTGGAGAGACTGTGGCACCTCGTATCGCTGTGGGTGCATTGGAGATATCCTCTTTATGCACTGCATCCCCCTCGGATGCCGATAGATGTTACAAATTTGTGATTTTAAAAGGAATGCTATTCCCGCAGTTCTTTCCCTTGTGTTTACTGAGAGATTACAAGGCTGTAATCAAATAGAACTGGAAGGAAGAACTCATCTCAGATCTCACCAAGACAAAGTCCCCTGAGGCCTGTCAAGAGCCTGAATCCTGGACAGTAAATCAGTCTGTCATCCCACTCAATATGCTGAATACACATATATACTGTATATCTATACCTGTAGACATATGTCTACTTTGAATTGACAGGATCTCATGAGATGTCTGCTCATAACACTACAGATCCCCCACCATGTTAAAACGTTGGTATCTGACTGTTTCTAGCACCGTGCTTGGTGTTTGAGTATTTAATATTCGTGCTGTTTCGCCGTGGCCAAGCTTTTCTGTCAATCAGTCAACCGCTTTGGTCAAGGCTGAAATATTTGAACAACTATTGGATGGATTCGCATGAAATTTAACATGCTTCAAAGACAATGCATCATAATGAGTTTAATGATTCCCTTCAATTTTCCTCTGGCACCATCATGAGGTTGACATTTGTGGTTTCAAGAGAAGTATCTCGGCAACTATTCCTCCTACAACATCATGAGATAAAAATTTTGTTGTCCAGAACTCAAAAAACATTCCCATTACTCTTAGTTCTACTTCACTCTTAGATCTGACTGGGAAATGGTGCTGTGAAGGGATACCACTGTGTCTATGGACACTTTTGTGTTGCTGTCTCAAAACCTCAAATATCATCCTGACAAATGTGAAAGTCATGTCAAAAGACAAAGTCAAAGCAAGACACACACATGCTCTTGCCTGCTGCATCTGTAAAGGTGAGCGTAGCCAAATCCACGAGAGACACCACAGAAGGTAAAGAATAGTATTGCTTGAATCCTGTGGGACTTTGAGATGCGGTAAGATAAATGAGTGGTGGCCAGAGCAGTAATGGACAGGGAAGAAAATACAACGGTGGAAATAAATGTACGGTCCCAAGTGGCAGTAACATCAAGAAGAGGGAATATGATGAGCTGAAGAAATAACAGGGGCAGACAGCCACTGTCTCAATGGGACCTTCTCATCGATGGTGGGAAAGGGACCTCACTGTTGGGATAATGGCTTTGAGAGATTTTTAGGTGCAGCTTTCTAATAATGGTCAAGAAACACAGATCTAAAAGCAGTTACTGGGCAGAACACATTTTCACTTTGTGCCACCAGACAATGGAGATGTTGAGGCTTTCTTTATGCACAAGCTTGAAACTGCAAAAGACAGAATCGGTAAGAGCAGTTTGAAGTGAAGCTGGTGGAAAGCTGAAAGATGAAAAATCCTCATGTTTCTCTGTGATTGTTAGCTATGCATGTTGTCGTCTTGTTTGTTACTCTTCTGCACTCTATACTCTCCCCGTATCAGTCGAGTTGCTTTTAAGGGGGGGCTGACAGCAAAATGGATTAAATGGGGTTTGCTGACGGAATACATATCAAATCTGCGGGCATGCAATTGTGGGCTGCAGCATTTGCAAGGCTTATGACTTCTGCTGAGGCTGTGGATCCATCAAGCCTTGCCTGCTCTCCTCTTCTCCCTGTTATTCACATGTGGAAGAAGAGAGCGAGAAAAGCAAGAGGGAATAGGAAAGAGCTCTTGATCACCTGCTTTGTCTGAAGTGAGTCACCTTGCAAATATATGAATAGCAAATGCAGGAAAAGTAATCTGGTGGCGCACTGGTACATCCTCCTATTTGCATACCTGCCAGCCCCTGTAGTTAGCTCCTGCATTTCAGGACTTGGCACCTAAAATACGCAACGGTATGCATATATTTTCTTCCTTTTTTCTACATCTGTGTCATTTTTCTATCTCACCTCTTTTCTTTGTCTCCTTCTCAATCCTGTCCATCTTTTCCCCTCCTCTATTTGTCACCTCCCCTCCCTCCTTCCAACTCCCCTTCACCTCACTCATCCTTTTCCCTCAGTCTCCCTCAGACATCAGGGTGTATTTCCCCCCCGGCAGGATGCATGACAGGGGAGCAGGTGGAACGGAGAGCAAATGACAAATCTCTCTCTCTCTCTCTCTCTCTCTCTCCATCTCTCCCACTGTCCTGCCAGAGGCCTTCTTCAGCCTTCCTCCCTCCTCCCAGCAGCTTCCCATCCTATCTGACCACATTGATATTCAAATCTGCCCAGGCTGCATTCCACCTTCTCTCACCGTGAAGGTCTCACCAAACCACTGAGGGAGAAAGGAGGTGGGCTAATGTCCCCACCCTGATTCTTAATCCACAGCTAGATATATAAAAATGACATAACATATGCTGTAGGTGGTCTTCTGCAGAGCTCACATCCTGCTCACTGGCCTGTAAATTGTGTTCAAATAAGCTGATGGTGGTTAATAAAAGACCGCAAGACTGCTTAAGTAAGAAAATGGTCCAATTAAGTGTTTTCTGGTCCAGAATTTGTGTATGTATATTATATGTTCATGGCTCTTTCTGCATTTAGCTGCTTCTGCAAGACAATATCCCTGAAGACAGATGGCAGAAGACAGCGAGAGAAGACACTTTGTCTGAGTGTTGTTGTTATTGACACGGTCCCACATGACGTGCCAGTCGAGCCAGCGTCTCACATCTGGCCATGAGCTATCATTATCTTTGCTTTCCTCTCTCTGATGAGTCTGCCCTGGCTCCTTGCTGAGGAGCTGGGCTTTATTTAATGGGCCCTTTCAGCTGTGGTTTGCTAGGCGGAAGCCTCTTACAAACCCATTTAAAGAAGGGTCTATGGATTTCATGGCTCCCCGGGCGCTCTCCTTCTTTCAATAAGGTGAAGTCCAAGGCTTTATCCATCCGTCAGTGGGCCAGGGGAACAGTGGATGCAGCAGTTTTTAATCCCACAGATGCCACTGTCCACTGTATGCTTGGCTGTTCCCTGATAGCAGGGCCTCCTTGCACAGCTCTCACCTGGGGACTTTTTAGTTCCTGTGGCAGAGCAGATTTATTGTTACATAGATGAGGATAAAGACTAGGTACCTTGGACACCGCCTGCAGACAGAAACGTTCAGACAGAAGGACGGGAAGAGATGAAACAGAGGGTGCTAGCAGATGCAATGGTGTAAACTATGAGATGTAAATTCAAATTTACATCTCATAGATTTTGTATATACAGGGCTGGTATATGGTCATACATAATGGTGTATATCAGTACATCATCTGTCATTCATCAGTCACAGCTCAAAATGCAGGTGCAGCACTGCTATGAACTGAATGCAGACATTTACATGATAACAAGCTCACAATGACAAAGTTAAGATGTTGTTTAGTAAGTATAATGCCTACTTGCATCTTATTTTATCATATAAGTGGGGTAACATTTACAAAAATCACAAAAATCAATGTTTTATTGAGGCTAATGGAATATTGTCAATTTTTCATTGTTCGCTCATAAAAATGTGCTGTACAATTAAAATGAAAACCAATGAGATCACAAGGTAAAGGTCACAAGGATAGGAGATCATTAAAGTTAGTACAATTTATATAAAGAGGTTTACCACGGTACACGTCCTGAATTTCATGACAGTAATTCCATCAGTTGTTGAGATACTTTGGTCTGAACCAAAGTGGTGGATTGAGGTACTTTATAATGGTCAGATACAAAGTGAATGGAATTGTATTTCTGACATTTTTTGTTATAATGAAATACCCAGGTCATTATTACAGGTCATTCTAACACTGTTTGCAGCCACTAACCTGGAAAAGAACATCTTTGCTTCTTAACATTACGGTGCCATTTGCTGCTGCCAATTCATTTCACCATCTTTGTCTCAGCCATCAGCATACAAATGAAAAGGCTTAGTGGAGGAGTGCCGATCAATGTATGATTCAGTTAGTTAGAAGCAAATAAAATGTGGTCAATTTTTGTCCTTTGATGAATCAAGAGTGAGAAACATCCACACCTCTCAGAAATAAAAGTATTTTTTTTTTATTCTCAGTCCCTTCAGTGCACCCAAGGGAATTGCAGGGCAGTGGTTAATGGCATTATCAGAGGCAATCACTTCACTGAGGTCAGAGAATGAGGGCTTGAAAGCAATAAAATCCCCCATGATGAGAAATTATCCACCCGCATACACACAGAAACATTTACGCACACTCAATGGTATTTCTATTGTGCAAAACATATGGAAAAGCAATTGTGGAGAAATGATTACAGCAGATAAAAGATACAAATATAAGACTAGTATATTCTTGTCATTTTAGATGTATCAGCACTGGAGACGGCAATGTCAGGGACCACTATGGCTTTTGAAATATATTATAAACTGGTGCAAGAGATATAAACTGGATGTAATGGCATTTTCAACATTTTCTGACTATAACATGTTGACTTACCACTGGAAATAATTCAACATTAATGACATGGATTGGTGCAAATTTATTGGTTCCTGTAGTTCATGGTACCCAGATGATGTACCATGATATTTTTAGTTTTCAATGCCCCAAAAACTGTTGACACATTCAAGTTATCGTAGAATGAATTGTACCAGATATTTGCAAAATTAATAAACCATGAACCTCTGCTATACATTGACTTTTGTACTAATTTGCAAACATTAACATGCTAATATACAGAATACTTTAACATTTGAATTGTTTGTTGTGTAATTTTGTGCATCATAAAGTTTGAGACAGTTGCACACAAGAAATACAGTTTGTAGCTCCATTCTTCTCCATCATTCACCAATGCTCATTCTTTGTACATCTGTCACAGCCGTTGAGAAGAAGCTGTCCCTGAGGTAACAGATCCTTGTCTTCACAACCCTGAGTCTGCTCGAGGGAAGGGTGGTGAATAAGGATGATCAGGATGTAAACGGTTCTTCATGATGTTGTTTGCTCACTTGACAGGAGTGGACATCTTCTAGACTAAGAAAACGGTGCCAAGAATCCATCAACATGGTGAACATACATAAAAAATATATTGGCCACCTGCTAGACATTAGCATGTTATCATTGTCACTGGTGACATTTAGCTGCAAACATCATATATCAAATCACTGTTAGGGCTTTACTTATGTTCCTCAGATTCAGTGTGGTAGGTTTAACGTCAGCTATCATTAAGGTTATGTATTTTATTCTAAATTGAAAGGAAATTTCCTTGAGAAGATTTGAGAAAATATAGAGTGTAGCTCTCCAGCTGTAAGATAGAAAGTAGTGCATCTAGACATTCCTATTTGTTTGCATCCAGTCCCAGAGCACAGATCAGTCCTTCACACCATCAGCACCGGAGAGGCTGTGAGAGCCAGTCAGCCATGAGGGAGCCGAGGGATGGGCAGGAGTGGCAGAAAAATCAGTCAGCCCTTTAGAAAAGGTGATACATCCAGTGACAGCATCTCTAGATTATCATAGCCAAATGAGCTGTGGAAGGGTTATGCAAATCACTGGGCAGCTGGCAATCTGAAGCCATGCTGGTTCTATCATGTTTGGCCCAGTTTCTTACAAACTGTATCTACAAGACTGTATCAAAGCTTCGTATGTACCCAGATGTGTTTGTGAATGAATGTGTTGACATTTGTTAGGTGAAAAATGAAGCAAGTAATGGAAAATGCATATTTTGTCCTGTTCTTTTAAATTAATTGGTTGTGTATTTTTAAAGAATTGCAGGCATAAAATGCTTTTAATGTTGTTTTATTCCCTATTGCTCTTAATAACTGAAGATGAAGTTCTATAAGTGTAATTAGGAACATTTTTCATGATGCATATTTTCCAGTAAACAGGAGCTTTTTTTTTAAATTGCGCCATTAAAAATGAAACACTTCCTCTCTCTCTCAGCCTCGTTGTTTTGTCTGTGATCACAAATGTGGTGCACAAAATATATAAAGTGCTGTCATTCAAAAGTGTATTTTAACTTTAGGTTGCTGAAAATTGCCTTCGCATTACACAGCGGGTACATTGATTGTTTACAGTGCTATTTTGACATGTACTGTAAGTGCAGAATAATCGCTGCACTCCCTGTTCTTTCTTGGACCACAATTTGACTTGAAACTACACAAGGTACAAAAATCCAACTAAATAGAGACACCTGAATGACTGAACAGGGTTTTGTAGTTTTTTATTCTTTCTTCCTACTCTTATTTGCATATTCCTGTCCAAAATCTGAGTTCAGCTTGGCTGTATAGTAACAAGCTATACAGGTCACTAGTCTGTAGGGTAAACACACACACACACACACACACACACACACACACATATATATATATATATATATATATATATATATATATATATATATATACACTCCACTTAGCAATCTCAACTGATTTCCATCTTTAAACCTGTTGGAGGATGAGTCTGTTCTACAGTGCAGGCGACTGAGCAACTGCAACAATTGTGATAATCCTGAAAACACATTTCAGTCATTTGTGAAACATTTTTTGACAAATTAAAGGGCTTATCTAAATGAAATAGTAATTGAAGCATTAATAATTCATGATCCTTTCTCCATGTAGGCACATGCCAACAACAATTTGTTGGATGTGGTATCTCTGTCTGAAAGTCCTCATGGGTAGCAGTCAATGGTTTTATTTCCTTTTTTTGCACATTGTTTTACTTGTGTTTTGTTATTTAAGTGATCCCTCATAGGTGTAATGTGTTTTCTACAGGGGAAAAACAGCTAATCTTGATACTGACAAAAAAAAAGGAAAAAAAATGCAAGATGTATTGCATTTTGTTTCATCATAATCTCATAGACAAATCACTTCAATTATAAAGAAATGTCAAAGTCCCTGTATCTATTGGAAGAATCCTTTTATTCTTCTGTCTGTCTGCATGAACTGGTGCAAATTTCACAAACACAGGTGTGTGTGTTCACTCTGTATGTTTGAGGTTGTCTTTTTCGTGAAGGAGAAACCCTCACATCATCAGTACAACAATCTTTTTATCTCCTTGTATCTTCACCAGCGCAGGTCTGACCTCTCGTGTAACATTTACTGACCTACTCATGACTCCACTGTGTCTCAGTTCCAGACTTGGGAACTTTTCAAGACGGTACATTTGACTTCTAATCAGTAATGAAAGTCAAAATTGTAAATTTAAGTAACTAAATCTTGTTTATTTGCCAAAACCCAAAGAAATCAATTAATTGAAGATGCTTGTTTTTAATTAGTGATAAGAATTTTCCCAGTGAAACGACCATGCATTAATATTAATATGTCCAAATAGTCATTGGTCACCTTCTAAATCTGTACAGCACCCCCCACCCCACCTCCGTCCCTCCTCCCACTCCCCCACTGCTTAGACCATCTGAATCCCTGACGACTGGTCTGTTTTTAGCCGTGCTGGATGGAAGCCTGGCACGGTGTGCGGGGGAGGCCGGACCAGTGGGGATGTCCTGGTGCAGTCTGTCCTACACTGTACGCTGGACTCCTGGCCATCCCATATTAATCAGATTTGCCGCAGCAGCCATATGTCCAAGCAGCATGATAAACCCCGGCTGCTACCTGGCACCCACAGGACGCACTGTCAACACAGTGTGTGTACGTGCCTGTGTGTGTGTTTGTGTGTGAGTGTGTCTGCATGGGTGTTAATATTTCACACATCCTTCCTCCAGAGACATTCCTTCAAATAGCTGTTGAGACATCAAAATGATATTGGAATAATTACTACAAGTATATGAGTGTCTGTGCTTGTCTTTTATTTAAAGATGCTATGAGGTGGAGAAAAAAAAATCATGAATGAACAACAGGTCATCAGAGGTAACCCTGAAGGAAGAGGAAGTCAGTTTTGGGCCAAGTGATCATTTGCCACCATGTTTGGGAAATACATGGGGCTATGTACGTCACTGCAACAGGAGAACTGGCACTATGAAAGTGCTTTAAAAAAAGGCTCATTCCTGTTTCCATCTGTCACCTTATGCTTAACAGCACATTATATATTTCATATTCTTACACAATTCAGCTCTAAAGGTGTCATATATTTTAGACGGTGTTTGTATCACGCTGTGTAACAGCACTGCAGAGAATCCAGCCATGTATTAGCACTGGTGACACCGATTGCAGATTGGCTACTAATGCAAAGAGTGACTGAATATCTTCTCCTATCTGAAGCTTTTCATTAAATTCCACACAAAATATACGTATTCCACAATCTATAATTCATACCAGAACCTCGCCAGAGGCAACACCAACACTTGTCAAACATGATTAACTATGTCTGTATCTTACACAAATTTAATTCCTCTCAGTGTCTCTGCCTGTAAATCAGAAAACAATCACAAGTGAACACGCTCACAAGATTTGTAGTCTGGTGGGGTTTTTTTTTTAAGCATTTGAATGTCACAGACAGAATTATGAAGGGAAAAAAAACGATGTTTCTGGGTTTCAAACAACTTTTTCTGAATGACTGAAAACTTTTAGCTTTGTTTAACAGGAAAAAAAAATCTCAGCGAAAAGAACAAACAGTTCACATCCTTTTTTTTGAATAATCATGGCAGATGTTGTTGCCATCTACTGTCTACAGACGGCAGAAAATCCACAAAGCAGCTCACTCACATAACCGCGTATGAGGAAAAAAAATTACAATTAAAACTAAACATTAAAGAATTTAGATAAATACAATTTAACATACAACATTATTATGTGTTCTGCAATTATTTGATATAACTCCACAAAGAAAAAAAATCCTGTAATAATGTGTGATTCATTTACCGCACTTTTAAGCCCTTTAGATGTTTAAAGTCTTATCCACCACACTACCATCATCCGATTGGTCCCAGATTCATTCTGCAACATGACAACGAGCCTGAGCACACAGCCAAAGTCATAAAGAACTATCTTCAGTGACAAGCACAAGGAGTCCTGCAACAGATGGTCTGGCCCCCACAGAGCCCTGATCTCAACATCATGGAGTCAGTCTGGGATTACATGAGGAGACAGGAGACACTGAGACGGCCTGAATCTATGGAACAACTGTAGCAAGTTCTCCAAGGTATTTGCAACAATCCACCTGCCAAGTACCATTTAAAAAACTGTGCGTAAATGTACTGGTGCTGTCTAAAAGGTAGAGTGGAGTTTGGTTTTTTCAGTTTGTATAGAGTTACACAAAGACCTGAAACATTTACAATTTAATGTAGCTGCAAATTTCAAAGACCAATTAAATTGAACTATAGGAAAACATGGGCTTCAAATGATGCATTAAAATAATCAAATTCATATTCAAAATAGTTTGTAGTGCCCTTGATATAAGAACTCTGAAATTACTGGGCAACGTCTTCACAATATTTATGATAATTAGGATGAGTGATAAATTGTGTTTGTAATTATTCTTCACAAAAACCACAAAAACCAAGATAGATCATTTCAGATGCTATTATGGTCACTCAATCATGTAAAGGTAGATTTGCTTCTCCACCCCTTTCTTACCACTCACTCAATCCACTACACCCACCCTTTCCACCCACCCACCCATCCCATCACTCTGACATACATCTGAGCAGGACCCTGCCGCTGCACCTTTTGTCTTGGGCTCCCTCTCTTTGTTAGCTGCTGGTGGACAGAGCAGAGCAGAGGAGTAGCCTGCAGCAGCAGCAGCAGCAGCAGCAGCATCATGTGTACTTTACAGTGACAGTGCGGTGACAACGTACTGCAACACATTAACACATTTCCTCTTTCTTTTCACTTTCTTCTCTTCTCTTTTTTCTTCAATAAATTCATGACAGAAAGAATGAAAATGCTTGTGTTAACTTATTGTTTTGCTTTATGACAATAATCATTTATGTATTTGATTAATTATTAAATTATGTTTTTTTTGTAGGGGGATATATGGGAAATGTTTATTTTTTTTCATTGTATTTTTAATATGGATGTGCTTTAATATGTTTATTTTATAATATTATGATGTGCATTAACAAATCTATCAATTAATCTGTTTATCTTTCGATTTATCTATCTTTCTATCTATGTTGTTGTTGTGTGTGTGGTTGAAGTGTGAAGCATCATCACCACCAAAGTGAACTGCAGATAACCCCATGACGTTGCAGACACAGTATGGAAAGCCTATATAAAATTCACGGTGCCCGCATGTATCTGGTGGTGGTCTGAGCCGCTGATAAGGCTTTGCAGGCTGATCTGACTTCAGTCTAGATGAAGGATGAGCTTCTCAGACATAGACGTTGTCCATCCTGCTGATGCTCCCTCGTCTCATCGTAAACTCTTGTGCACCCTCTGGTGCTTGCTAGTCTCCCAAACTTCTTTGTGTAGCCTGCTTTGCAGATTGTCTTCCTTGTCTGTGTGGTTGCTCATTATTCAGAGACAGACGGATCTCAGGTCATCTGCAGCTGCAGCAAAGGAGAAGCAGGAAAGATGGCGATCATCCATTAGACCGACCGGGCGCACGCATGAAATACGAGGACAACTTTTGGGAGGATCGCTTGCGGAGAAGATTGTACCAGTGAGTTTTTTTCGCCTCTTGCACTATATTTCCAGTTTCGCCAAGATTTCGGCTGGGCTTTCAAGGTCTGCGAGAACGTCGGTATGGTAGATCATGGGATATAATTTGGAGAGCGCCTCGTGAATGACCTGGAAAGAGCTGATCTCCCCTCTTCTTCTTTTTTCTCCCCTCCGTCCTTTATAGTCCAGGGTCCAGTCGACTTTTTGGGTTGAGAGAGAGGAGGAGAGGAGAGATTTTTTTAGTCGGGTGGGCGCTCCGGCTGGCACCCATGCAGCCAAAGTCAAGTGGGTCTTCTCGCTTCCCACTTAATATCTTAACCAACCCTGCCGCTTCCTCGCTTATGTCGCCTTTCGGTTTGTTGTCAAAGTGACAAGGAAATGGACGCGGCGATTGTATAAAAAAAAAACGAAGGGCTCTGTGCCTGTCGTGTTTTCAAGCAGCACCGGAGCCCGGGAGTGTTTTGTTATTCTGACATGTCTGGTCAGGGGAATTACTGGCCCCGGCCGTGCGTCCTCCTTCTCCCCCCTCGTCCTCTCTCCTCTCCTCTCCTCTCACTCTCCGGCCGTGCGTGTTGTTGCGCGTTAGCTTCATGGAAGAAGCCATTGCACGGATTGCTCTCCTCTCCCAACCAACCAGCCTCCATTAGCGACACAGAGGAGCTGGCATAGCCGCTGGTCCAGTCACACACACACACACACTCTCTACACACACTCACACCATGTCCAGTATGTGCTTCCTCACTTCCCCTGCTGCTTCTTTTTTTAAAAAAGAAACCTTATCTGGTGGCGATTTAGACTCGGTTCTCCACAGGGTTGGAGCTTGATATCTCTTGGTGTAAGCGCATTGTGGCGTTTTTCTATTTTATTATGATTTTATTCTGATTGTTTATTTTTTTATGTTGCTCTTGGTGTTGCTTATTGCTACATTGTTAGCAACTGTTCTGTTTATGGATTTGTCTTTTATTATTATTATTTTAATTATTACTCGCTGTCACTGGTCTCAAGTCAGGTATGTCACACTAGTAGGGCTTCACCATAAAATGGAGGAAAGCAGATGAGTCTCCAAGGAGAGCCCTGGAGTCAGACAGGCAGGATCCCTCACGCCAGAACAAAGGTTGTGTTGAAAAAAAAGAAAAGGAGAGACAGAGGGAGAGATCAGCCACACACTCCTTCTTCTTGTTCTTCTTCTTCTTGTTCTTCTTCCTCTTCCTCTGGTTCTTTTTCTGCTTTTTTCAGCTCCGAAGTTTAGTTTAGTTCACCAGAGGAAGCAGAGGAACTCTGAAAAAAAGTGAGGCTAGATCATTTAATGGGTCTTTCAAGGTTAACTTTTGTGTTTTTCTAACTCCACCAGCTTGGCTTGTTATGTGTTATATATTCTTTGATCTGTAAAGATTTACAACGGACACTTTATGGACAGAACATGTTTATTTGAGACTGATGGCTGAGGGACACATGGATGAGATAGGAATTTTAATGCTGAATAATGCAGTGTTTTGGCCATGTAGGTAGTTAATGTTCAACAAAGTGGTCCCAGCTCTCTCTCTAACACACACACACACACACACACTATCTCTCCCTCTATCTCTGTCTTTTTCTCACTCTACCTTCTGCGTGTGTGTGTGTGTGTGTGTATGTGTGTGTGTGAGAGAGAGAGAGAGACTGTGTGAGGCAATGGCTGTGGCAGATAGTTTCTTAAAGGAAGTTCTCAAGATGATTCTTGTTTCTTTGTTTTGGACTAGTTTTAGGTCACGTCAGAGTTCAGCCGCTGGTTATTTGCACTGTGGTGGCTGCAAATTTAAGAGTAAACTGTGTGCTTCCTTATTTGTTTATAATTTGGAGATGAATCAGTTACAGTGGGTAATGAATTCATCTCCCCGCTTTTTTTGTTGTTGTTGTAAAAACCAGGCAGCACTTGTTCTTGTTATTTCAAGACAATCTTTAAGTGTTTAGTGTCACAAGTTTGTTTAAAAGTTATTTGAACCAGTAAATTAGGCTGTTGGTTATTTATTAACAAGATATACGTTGTAATGCTCTTCAACCTCAGGTGACTTTTCACACCTTATATTGTTGACCAGTCTGTCAAGGGGTGAGTGTGTGTGTGTGTGAGTGTGTGTCTATATGTGTGTGTGAGAGAGAGTGAATGTGAGTGTGTGTGTTTGCAGACTCTGTGTGTGTGTGTGTGCTCTCTGTGCCGTGTGCGGTGAGTGTGTCTGTGCTACACTCTGCAGTTCCCCTGGCCACTGTGTGAAATCTTGCTGACAAGGAGACTGTGAGCTTGACACACTGTGCTGCGACAATGCTGGGGCTGAGAAGAGCAATCAAAATGGTGGCGATGCTCCTTCTTCCCCAGCGTGGCAGGGCAAACAGGTTCTCAAGGAGGAGCCGGCGGAGGACGGCTGGGCAGGAATCCGCTGCGGTCGACACATTTGTCTCGCAGACGGGTGCAATGGAAATAGTCTGGTGGAACAGTGGATGGTGGATGTTCCTCAAATGAATCTAGTGATGTAAAACCTGGACATGATTGTGAAGGAGTTTTTTTTTTGCGAAGCCCAGAGTCAATACAGATTATCTGTGACACAGTGTACTGTCTCTTGGCACATAGAGGTCCTGTTGTAACTTTCACAAGTCCTCAACACATTCTTGACTCTTTCTCAATAGTAAAGCGTGCTCATGCTACAGCAGTAGCTAATCTACATGCTCTGGTTTTCAGTTCAGCTTACCAGTTAAGGTCACATGGCTTATGGCTGTTTGCTTCTGCTGTGGCAGAGATGGTATTTCCAGTAGTTTGTGCTATGGTAAACCAAAGTTGAATTGCTAACAGGGCAACACGGTTGTTAGACTTTGACTCTAAAGTGGCCGCATCAAAATCCTCAGGTTGTTTGTTACTTGTTAAGGCAGTTACTTGATTGTAAGTTGAATATTTAAAGATATGTTTGGAAATTTATATCTTTGAAAACTAAAAAGTATAAAAGTTAAAGTTAAAACCTTTGAATTAGTTGTTTAATTTCAGTATTGTATCAAACATTTATCTGGTTTCTCCAGTGTGAGAATATGCTGATTTTGTCCTTTTGAATTAAGTTTAAACTGATGTAATTGTAATCTGTTGCTTTCCTTTGTTATTCACAATGTTAGTTAGGAATTTTGTTAGAAGTTTTTGGAACAAAATTAGTAATTTGATCTGATCTAAAGACTATTAGCTGCAGGCCTCTTCATTTGAATTTAGTATCTTAAGTATTTTAGTTAATTGTCTCCTTATATGCTCTTACATGTCTTTAAATTAACTAACTGCGATATATTCATGCCCCACAGGTGCTTTGTGTCAGTGTGGAGCATAGAAACACTGGTTGGTGTCTGGGACTTTAGGCAAAGTGTGCTGAGGGAACATGTGTGTGTGTTTTTCTGTGTTTACACAGCATTGAATTATTCAAAGTAGCTGTCAGTATGCTATAAGATACTGTAGTATGTCATAACATCACATAAACATTTCATCTTGTGCGCTTAATTGCAATTTCATGGTCCAAAGTAAATATTTTGGATTATGATTGGAGTGTGGCAAAGTCAATCAAAAATCAAACTTTTTGGATTTTTCTCAACATGAAATATTTAATCCACATTGTTGCTGCAGTTCAGCTCTAAGTTGACGGGACAGAGCTGAACTATGGTTGATACTTTTGGAAATAAAATTACATAACTGGATTTTTGCAAGGTATTTCAGGATTACAGTAAAAAAGCTCAACAGAGAGGACAGAGGATTAAACAAGAGAGACCTCTGTGATGGTTTGAACATTGGAAGGAAGTGGTTGTGAAGCTCATCACTCACTCTGATACTCTTTCTATGTCTCTTACCCTTTCTCTCTCTGTCACACACACACACTCACACACAGACTGCTCACTCTCTCCCTCCCTGCCTCTTTTTCATTCACTCACTCACATTGGGTGATGCACTCTTCCATTCTTCTCTACCTGGGGCAGTGAAGAAGGCTGGGGAGACGTACAAAAGCAAATTGAAATGCTCCAGTGAGTGCTTTCTTGACATGATGCATGGCTCATGAGATGCAGCTTGGCCCTGCTGCTACTCTTGTAAGTGTGCTGACACACAGAGGCCCTACATCCACAACACCACATTCACTACAGCACAGCAAAAATAATAATCTCACTACACTCTCTTGTGTTTTTTACTGACCGTCTATGCTTCACAAACATGTTTTTGTCTTGATTTAGCTTTGAGATTTGTTGGATTTTTGTTTGATTCTGTTTGAACTCAACATAATCAATTGAAATTTTTAATGTTGTATAACTAGATACTGGTTTGAAAAACCAAAGCACAACATCATGTCAGGGTTTAACTGGAACAAGGAAGTGGCTTGCTAGAGGTGTCATTCCAGTTTCTGTTGTCAGTTGCCACGTTACACTGCTGCAGAACTGGTTCCTCCTCTCTGCTTTCCATCAGAACATCAACAGTTCAGCGTTGCCTTTCCCCTTCTGGAAAAAAAGGTGCTTGTAGCTCAGAGAGTTGTCTCTGTCTTTGTCGGTGTTTCTCGCATGTAGGTGGCTGGATTTGTAGAAAATGAAGACCTCGGTTATACAGCAGCCCCGCAAATGAGACAGTTTATACAGTGAGACATATTAAGTCATCTATACAGCGTCTTCAGGTTTCCAGCATGAACTCAGGATTTATGCCCTTCTCTAATAAGAGACAGTGAACCAACTCTGTCAGCCTCGAGCTGCCTGTGGTGGAAAAAATCCTGAATTCTTTGGAGACGCCCGTTCCTTGGGCAGTGTGGTGCCACCGGACAAGGCCTTCATTGAGCAGGAACAGGAGTGGTCTTGTAGAAGGGATCCACACTGGCTCGGGCCTACGAAGCAACAGAGCTGTCCAAGGACGATTAAATATTTAGGAGCTTGGAAAGGAGGTCTCAGTGGTAAGTTAATATTGATGGGTCTCTCATCTTTCCCTTCTCAAACTTGTTGAGTTGCCTCGAGAGGTCAGTTTGGTGAACTTGGAGAGGAACTTCTTCTCTTCTCTTAGATAAACTTACCAGTAGCTTTAAAAAGACATTTTCTTCAACTTCCCTGTGAGCAAACTGGTCTAGTTTTGACTTTTCAGCTCTTTTTTTGTTTTGTTTTATTGCTTCCTGTGTCCTCTTTTGGTCACTCTGAAATACTCCATCCTGACTAGCTTGTAACCTCACCCACTCCCTGTAACTGTAGTAACTGCCATGTCAGGCTTACAAGGAAGTCAGCATTGCAGTGTTTTCTGGCAGTGGTCCACTGAGCACCACTGACAAGAAACTCTTGAGTGCATCTTACAGCCTTTTCTTGTATTTTCTTTTTTGGTGAATTGGTAGAATTAGATACTGCTTTTGAGAAAAGGAAAACTGGAATTAAATCAAGGTATTAGACTTTTGTTTAAGATGAGATAGGAACCATGGTAGATGGTTTTAGAAGGAGTAAATGGGACATTTGATCACTAGTAACAATTTTTGTCAGACTTTGGCACCAGTTTTGGAAATCTGATCTTAATCTGTGTCGTTTGTTCACTGTCATGCATATATGTTGTCTCAGATAGCACTCAATTTATTTGAGACAGAGGCAGATTGATTTATGCCAGGAAATGGTTTCCAAGGATAGATGGACTACAAGGCTGCATGGAATGTAAGGTTTCCTGGAGTAATTGTCCTTGTGGAAAAACACTTCCTGGTTTCTCTCCAAGATCTGTCCTTGGACATCCTTCACTTGCCCGACTCTCTAGTGGTGTTTATTTAGCCCTTGAACCAGTATGTTTCAGTTGCAGGAGATCTGAATGAAACACATTTCACCCTCATATGCTGGGTAGTGTATTGTATGAATGTTGAATGTTAGCTGTAAGAATTGAATTGTGTGCTGTAGCCTACTTGTGTACAGTTCTTGACAGAATTATTATTTTTTTTTCTCTGAAATTTTCTGTTTAAGCTCAAGGGAAGAAACCTCTTGAGAAAACCAAATATATCCACCTATTCCTTTCCATATAAAATTGTAAAAATAATCACGCCTAAGGCTATTAATTAAATTGTGCACTTAATCATTTTTGGATGGAATATTTAATAATGTTGCTGAGGGTTGCCCTAAGTTTTATCATTTATGCTTTTCAGTTTAGAAAAAATGGGATTTTAGCTCTCCAGTAGAAGATCTGAACATTTGTCAGGCCAACTGTGTTATCTACAGAGGTGTAAAGATATCTTCTGAAAGATTTGCATGACAGGATGGTGATTGCTCTATATTTAGTGGCACAATCCTTTAGATCTCTTCACCTTGTGAAGAACATCAGTACAGCACTCTAGGTAGCCATCTTTGTAGCAAACAAAACCACACATCTCACTTCTGCTTTTGCTGACTGTTGTGACGGTCTGCAGAGGAACCGACAGGAGGGGAAGCTGCTCACTCAGGTCTGAGCTCTTAAAGTTAAACACTTCCATCTGTGTAACAAGATAGCCAGGGTGAGCAGGAGGCAGCTCCACTCAGCTGAGCAGGACAGTCAAAGACCTTGAGGAGCACAAAATGGTGGATGGCCATGCCACTGATACTCCAGCGTGATTGGCTGCGTCTCCTTGGCCACAGTGGGGCTGGCTGTG
Organism: Polydactylus sextarius; assembly: GCA_016801845.1. Classification (NCBI taxonomy): domain Eukaryota; kingdom Metazoa; phylum Chordata; class Actinopteri; family Polynemidae; genus Polydactylus; species Polydactylus sextarius. The sequence goes on from CM028922.1 coordinate 3,750,475, forward strand.
TGAAATGGAGTCCTCTGTGTAGAGCATTGGCCCAGCCTCAGCTCTGATGCAGAAGATAATTCTGTCAGCCCCGAGAGAGAGAGAAGGAGAGAGAGAAGAGTGAGAGGAAGAGAGAGAGAGCAGCCAAGTGAGGTGACTACACTAAAAGAAGGTTGAGCAGTAGACTTCCACAGAGCTCAAGCCCTTAATGTCTGCTCGCTTCCACCTCTTCTGCTCACACAGCTACTTGATTTCCTGAGTTTTTGACTCTTGTTATGAATTGCATTTTTCTTTTGGTGCTTTTTTAGCTAAGATGAAAAGGTTCCGTTTTTCGTATTGTAAACAGGAATGAAGAGAGTAGCTATGAATGGATATTCATTATCTAACCTTCACACCCTGCAGGCTTTAGCTGAGGGATTTACCAGCCTCATGTTTTGTAGCTTTGTGAACATTTCAGGCTTCAAGGTCACATAACTATCTCTGAAGGCCTGTGATTAAAACGTAAATGAAGGAGATGTAAGAGGTTGCACGCTCTATATTTTTAATGGACAAGTATTTTCTTTTTTCATGGTGGGTTTTCACCATGACAACCTGAAGACAGTAGCCTCACGGAAGATGGCTGTTAATGCTTGTCTCCTCTTAATCTGCTTGGTCATTATCTTCGGTGCAAAAGAGGCCAAATGTTGCTACTGAGTGCTCTCTGTTGCAGCCGTCCCCCTTTTCACGAAGAACAATCTGAGCCCTTTGCTAAACACAAAAGCTACCCTTGGAGCAAGGTTACTTGTAGCATGATGGCCAGCTTCTTTTTTTTTTGTCTGTGCGGCTTTAGAGAGAAACATGGAATTAGCAAGTTGGATGTCTTAGATTGAGAAAGGAAATGTCTTGACTCACAAAGAAAAAAATATAAAGAGCAGAGTGAGTGCAGTGATATTAAGTATTAAAGGCTGTCTGACTGGGTGATGTCAGGTAACCATCTGTCAGAGAGAGACAGGCTGACACAGGCTCTGTCTGACCTTGCAGTATAGACGACCCTGACGTAAAGTACAAATTATCGCCTCCTCCATGGGTTAGTATTGCAACTGAAAGTCATGTTAATGACAATCCTTTCTCCATCTTTCAGTGTCTGTATCTCTCTTTTTGATTTGAGGACTTTTTTTTGAAGGCCTTAGTCAGCAGAATACTTTGAGGTCCAAAGATCAAAATCATTCAGTCCTCCTGGCTCTGCTTATTGTCCTTTATTACTCAGGGGGCACATGTTCGTTTTGTGTATAATGCATTAACTTTGATGTGAATCGGATGGTATCTCAAGCATGATATTCTTAAGTAAACCAGTTCTGTAGGTAGTAGTAATGTGGAACCATTGATTCAGTGATGCAGTAAAAAAAAGATTTAAGGTTCTGCATCTCCCTGCTTCATTTTGCTCAATTTAATAGGATGATGGTAAGCCCACGTGAACTTTCTCTTTGCCCAGAATCCTTAAGGGTCGCCTGGGCCCTGCCGTGGTGAGGTGTTTCTTTTCTCCGCCCTCTGAATGTGACACTAGTGAAGGTCAGGCTGCAGACAGATCAGCAAAGCTCGCTGGATTGCAGTGTCTGAAAAGCTCTGCACCTGTATTTACCGGTCCTTTGAGACAATCTGGGATTACTGAGCAGGTTTCACAAAAACATTGATTTTTTTTCTTTTGCTCATTCATTTAGCTATAGTAACCAGTAAAAAAACTCTAAAGACAAAAGCTACAGTTTGTATTCTGTCTGGGGTAAGAAGAGGTAAATATTTTGTTGCACAACTTTGCACTTTCCTCATTAATTTGGGGTTGTAACAGTTTTTATTTAAAATAAGTTGAAATAAAAACCGTGAAGTGAGTTCATTTTGCACAAATTAACTACACAGATTTTAAATAGATCAATTGAAACCAGTTTTTAAGCGACAGTCAGAGGAGCCAATGCAACATTTTTGAGATGTTCTCCCTGAAAATCTCTGATTAAAGTAAAAGAATGTAAAGTCCGATTTCAGTCCTTCTTAGTTTTTCTTCTGGTGCACAGATAAGACAGATCTCAAGACTTAAAGGAATTGTGGCACCACTAGGACCTTATCTAGATCAGGTCATCTTTCTATGATGGATGTTCATGTAAAGAGGAAGCTCTAAAGGAAAAAAAACTACCAAGAGGCCAACAGCAAGCTAAAAATAACTGAAGGACTGTCTCATAGAGTCAATCCAAAACATGCACTTAGCAAGAGTTTTACGCCCTCTACATACTGGTAAGCAGAATAGAAGAGCAACAGCATAAAGACGAAGTTCTCAAAAACACATGTTAATTTTGCAACATTGTGGTCGATTCCCATGACAGGAAATGAAACTTGTGATCTGATGAAACCAAGGTAGAACTTTTTTTTTTAAATCTTAATTCCTAAACACAAGGCGATTAAGTGTTGATCAGCTACTTAAAGCAATGTATAATGGGAAGTAAAGTTTTATATTTTACTGTATCAGAAAAGTTTTTTAACAGCAGATTTAAAAAGGAAAATACACCCCAAACCATAAACTGTGTACATATTTACAGACCTGTTAGTAAATCTGTGTACATTACATTTTATAGATGTAACAAGATGAATACAAACTATAGAATTTATTTATAAAAACCTCAAGTCTACCAGCAAATTTGATCAATGGACAAGTTTTGCAAAGCGAATTGCAGAACAAAAACCAAACTGTGAACTCTCTGTAGACCTTTACAGTAAAATAATACAGAAGAAAACTTGTTCCACAATGTGTGTGACCTGAAACTTGGGACGGCCGCTCAGCCATTAGCACAACAATGACCTGATACAACCAGGACAACATTTGAGTGGCTTTGGAACAAGTTTCTGGCCCAGAATTAAGTGCCTTAGAACATCTGAGACACAACCTGAAGATGGTCAGTCACAGATGCCTCCAGTCCAGTTTGATGGAGCTTTAGAGGATCTGCAAGGAAAGAATGGGATAAACTGCACAAATCCAGGTGTTCAGAGCTTGTAGGAACTTGTCCAGGAAGAAGATGTAATTGCTGCCACAGGGGCTTCTCCAAAGTATTTAGCTGAATTAAGGGACTTAATAGTTTTGTTCTTTTTTTAAGCAGAGAGGTCAGAGAACAGGCACAGAAAGTTATCTATGTTAACACACTGTCCAGCATAACCTTCTACTCATACTAGGCCAAGTAAGACTACAACAGCAGCACTGTTTGATTTCTTATGAGTTCAGGTTTTTATTTGTAAGATCAAACATGTATTTCTCATTACAGAATCCACGTAACCTTGCTTCTGCAGAATATTTTTTGCTTTAAATCAGACATTTGAGGAAGAATTGAGGCTTGTGGTGAAGTAGGGCTAGACAAGAGTTTCTGGTCAAGGCCTTTAGCTTGTTAATGGTTGACCTACTTTTGTGAATGCCCATATGCTTCCTGAAACAGATTTGTTTCCAGATTAACGGTAGCATTTTAGTCAGTTGGCTAATGATAGCTCATGACAATGTTTTTGATTTTTTTTTTCACTCATTCACTCTGAGACATTTTAGACATGTGACTAATCCATAATAGGCTCTGAATGTGTAGCTGCATAAATGGTGATTTGACCAAAAAAAAAAAAAAGATGATTAATGTTGCCTCTTTAATCTGTCGTTGTGTTCATCATGTTGACCTCAGAGAACAAAAACTAATGACTCCATAACAATTTGGTCAGAGTTAGAAAGTAACTCTATCTGGGTTTAATCTGAGTTAATAAGAACTATGATCTGTGTGTAATGGCGTTGTAGCATTTCCTGCTGTTTTTGTCTTCTCTGTCATACTTATTCCTATACCCATCATTTTCATTTTATTCCAGCAGATGTCTGATGAATGTTATGACAAAATGTTCATACTGAACAGTATTGATCCCCAGCATCTCTCCTGAAACGTCCCGGTCCATTGATTGTCCAGGTGGGATCGATGTCTCATCTCTGTGTATTCGGTCTTCCTTAAATGAGCAGCACCATGTGATCATTTAAGGAAGCTCTGATCACAGGCGGGGGGAGGAGTGAGGTCACTGTTGTTATAACTGTCACTGTCATGATAAAACACATATTCTCACCAAGACTTCAGGATATTAGTGTGTCAGGTTCAGGTGGTGATGATGATGATTCTTGTAGTGTAAATTAATTCCAGTGTCAAACTCTATTAGACTTAATTGTATTATAAGCACATTATTACACATTCATGTACATTAATCAAGGTAATGCAGGCTGAGGTGACAGGTTGTATTACTAAAGCAAAAATTATACAGGGTTCCAGCCATGCTTTTGTGATTATATACATAGGAACATGTGTAAGTAAATATTACAACAGTCAACAATCTGCTAGTTGAGGAAATCCTTCTAAAACCATGTTAGATAACTAAACAACATCTCGCCGTAGGCTGTGAGAAATGATTGGCTCTTGTCCCTAAATTTGACTAAATTAAAAAAAAAAAAAAAAAAAAATAACTGATGATGAAACTGATATTTTGTTCCAACCCCACTTGTGGGAAAATCAACAGTTCATGGTCTTTTTGTTTTTCCTTTTCATCTCTCCAATTTCCTCTTTGCTGTTTATTAAGACCTGAAGTCTGCTTCTTGCACAAGGATCTTATTTACTGTAAACTTTAGTGTCTTATTTGTGGCGAGAAACTTAACGCTTTTTGGAGCAAGAGGACATAACATTGTTGTGCAAATATGTTTTTAAATTGATCTGCTTTTCATGAAAAACTAATATAATATGAGAGTCAAGCCTGTTGCAGTGATGTGGTTGCATTTGTCAATATGTTTTTCTTCTGTGAAAGGATGAGGCAACAGCACAGTATTGGACTGTGAAGGTCAGTTGGGTCACAGCAGCTTTTCTCTTTTGAACCAATGTTGTCATCTGCTACAGTGCGGAAAGAGAAAAGCCTAACTGTGAGCCAACGAGGGTGTAAGCTGCACGCAGGCCAAAGCAGTGCTCTACACCAGACGATGTTATTTTGGCTGGTTTGCATTTGAGGGCACCATTCCTAATCTGAGCTAAAATAACTTCCAAAGCATGTATTAAGAAATTCTTGGGAGATCCTTTTTAGGAAATAATACTCTGTGACATATTCTGACCCCATGGCTGTAATGTGTTTTCTGAGACCTTTCAGGTGAAGCTAAGCCTTGAAAAATCCAAGAGAGTCTGTTTGAAGGGTCGATGGTGCTCTACATCTGTGTGTGTGTGTGTGTGTGTGTGTGTGTGTGTGTGTGTGTGCGTGCGTGCGTGCAACCTATATCAGCTGAATGTTGCCTGTGCATGGTAGTGAAATAAGACGCATTGGAGTTGTAATGTCAGCCAATAGTACAGACATCAGACATAGTACAGACATATTACATACTTCCTGTTTACACTTTGGTTTTAGGGCCTACAGCGATCTTGAGGTCAGCAGAAATAAATTGTTATAAGTTTATTTTTTGGCACATTTACAACATAACCATTCATGTGGATTTATGTTTCTGTTCACCCTATGTGTAATTGTAAGTCCAGTATTCTCTCTCTTTTAGCTCTGATTTTGGTCTCTACCAACTCCAGAGGGTAACACTTTGTTCTTGTTTAGTGTTAAGTAGGTAGTATACAGTGGAATTTGTAGAGCTTTTTCTTCATAACAGTTGCCCGCTGCAGGAAAAAAAAAACAATGCTCAGAAAGCAGAGCAGTGAGAGTGAACCAAAACAGTAAATATGTAAATGTGGTGCTGTTTTATGTGTAGAACCTACACCACAAATAACTTCCAAAATTTACAGGAAATTCTAGGAAATATTTGAATTCCTGTAGGTATTTGTATGAGTAACAATAAAATAAATACAAAATGCTGTTGTTGAGTCTGTTCTGGACCTGTTGAAGGATTTTGTGTAATATATTGACAAATCTGACAAGTCTATCCGCCCAGATTGTCATATATGAACTGATTTAGTGCTTGTTTCAGCAAGTTTAATATAGTTTGCACCATATTTAGTCATGTTGTACAATTAGAGCAGACATTTATTTGGCTTAGTCTTTCATCAAATGTTGCTCCATTTGTTTTTCCTCTGAAATCGAGTCTACACCTTTGGTGATTGTGACAAAATAACTCATTTTTAACTTGTGTCTGTGGATCTTTTTAAAATTATTCTGACTCATCCACATGTTGCTTTGCATATTTAAAATATTTACTTTTGTGATAAGGCTAACGACTCTTCAGAGTAGATCAAACAGGGTACATCATCACTCCATCAGCCATGTCAGCTTTTGGGATTCGCTTTGCTTTTCTGCGCAGCAGACACATTTTTCTCTGAAATTTTTTTCTTGGTCTTCCACATCTTATCTTGTCTGCCTTTTGACTGGACAGTGGAAAAGAAAAGATACTCTTTGATATTTTTTAAAAGCCTTCAGTACCTTGTAGGTATCAGTCATCTGTCAGTTATCATCCATAATAACACGTGAAAACATGTTGTTAGATTTATTTTTAAAAAACTGCAGATATCTCTCATTTATTTAAGTATTCAGAACTGTATTGGATCCCTTTTGGCAGCAATTACAGCCTCAGGTCTTCTTGGACAAGTTCCCACAAGCTTCACACACCTGGATTCGGGCAGTGTGGTATTTCTGGCAAAGCCCCTCAAGCTCCAATGGATGGATGGAGAGTGTTTGTGAATGTCCATCTTCAGGTCTGTCCACACATGTTCTATGTGCTTTAAGTTTGGACTCAAGGACTCAGGACTTTACTGTCTTGATCAAAAGTTGAACCACCAACATGAGCCATAAGTATTACAATGATGCTACCAACACCACTGTTTTTTACCATGGGGATTGTATGGTGTTCACCAAAATTTGATGTTTACTGATCAATTCAGTTTGCCAAAGATGGACTTATTCAAACAGGAAACAGCACAATATGGTGCAAATATTTCAGTCAAAATTTGTCATTATTTGATATTGATTGTAGCTTTCTGGCCAACTGACAATTTTCTCCATCTACAATCTATAAAGTAATGGAAGAACCATTTTCAAATCTTCATAAATATCACATATATTCATCTATCCATCACTGCATTAGATAACAAATTCAGTCTGTCCAGTTGAACATTTTGTGGGTTATAGAACCAGTAGTATATTTTTAGAAGGATTTTTTTTTTTTACTGTTGTTGCATCACATGGCAGTCAAATGATTTTAAGACAAATGAGTTTTTATTTTAGCTATAATGTTGCAGATTGTGGCAAAATATCTTTTTGACTTGTGACTTGACACTTTAAATCTTACACCTAATGATGCAGTAACCAGGTATAGGATAAGCAAAAAAACAAAATGAAACAAAAAAAAAAAAAAACTTTGTCTTTGAAACGAAAGCCTTACCTCACTTTTTCCTGGTTTCAAAGTCTCTCAGTTCTATCTGGTAAAGAGAATGATTAAAGGTTTGGTGCCAAAATAAATATTTCTTGCTGCTGCTCGACTTGGCCCATACTTGCATCAGCAGATGTTGGATTTCAGGAGAATGATTGAGCCTTCAGATACAGAGCTTTTGAAAGGCCGCAGAGAGGTTTGACATTGTGTTATAAAGACAGGTGTGGTTGAAAACCAGCGTGGAGATGCTTTAAATTTTTTAGAAATCAAAACTCAGAAAAGTAAGGAGCAAGGTGATAACTACCAAAACAACCAAAGATATAACATTTTTATATTATCCATTGATAAACTGCACCTGTACTTTATTTCTAGTAAAGAAAATTATAAATAACCTTTATCTTGCTATAATTGCCAATAATAAAGAGAATATGGTAACAAAGTGTTAATGTAATTATAAAAAAATATCAATTTTAAGAAAAAACATGATAAAGATAGTGTTGTTTTCTGTAAATCAGATCTCAAATCACAGCTACATTTCTAGAATCTCATCATCTTGATGGAATGTTATCGCTTAGATCCAAAAACACGTAGGCAGATTTGACACATTCAGGAAAACCAAAAATGTGTTGACAATTTGATTTTAAAGGATGAACTGACAAACATCCACCCACTAGTTAGAACTGAGTTAAACGTGAAGTGGAATCCTCATCTGCATTCAGGCCTGATGGGGTCGTCTGTAGTTCAGTCGAGGTCATCTACCATTATCTACCATTATCTACTCGTGTTCTTCCCTTCTCTTTACTAAACACAGTTTCTTCTTACTTTTTTTTTCCTTTTTTGTTAGAGCAGCTTGTGATGCTTACTCCTCCTTTGCTTCTGTTTAATGACAAGTAGCAGCACAGAGCCTCAGTGTGGGGCAGAAAATTAAGCGGAAAATGATTTCATAATTAGTTGTTCAAGTTGCTTTTTCGAGCGCTAATGCCAAACATCTGACGCTTCCACCCTTTTGAATGTGAGGAGTTGATAGTAAACTGAATATGAAACGACCAATTCTCTTTAAAAAAAAACAACAACAACTGTTTTTAGACTTTTGATTAACCAAAAGATTAAACAATACAGTGAAACTCCTGCTTCAAGGGACATGACATACCTGCAGCTCCTTTACAGTAACAGCCTGTCATTGCTGCCAGTATTATACCTCATCTGAGTCTAAATGTGACTTTTCAGTTTCATCAACTTTTATACAAAGGCTGCACCTCATACTGTAAGCTCTTTAATCTCTTTAAAAGACGTATTATTATAAAAGTTATGCAAGTTATTACTGCTTCGTTGTCGCAGTCTCTTTGTGACCAAATGTATTAATGCCTTATACCTTTCAGTTAATACTGTTATTGCAGCACCCAGTTAAAATTTGGCATATTTTACACCAGACTATGGCTTAAACTAGAGTAAGTTCAATATTGTTACAGTGAGGAAAAAGTGAGAAATCCTTAGAAAAGAAGAAAAGCAACAGTCACAGATTCTGAATATTAGTCATTTATGATGTGTAAAGGATTAACATACATTTTCTGTGATTAGTCAGTCATGTGGCTGCATGTAAAAGCTGCAGGTTTATGAACCTGTTTGCTTTTCTACACTGGCGTGTGCCAGATGTCTTGTCTCTTGAATTTGATTTATGATTAAATAAATCAACCTGAATCTGTGTAAACAAACCCCACACTGGTACCAATCTGATTTTATAGCCAGTTTTTGCTGTTTTGGATATTATCTACTTAAATTTACAGTTGTGGATCTAACATGTTTTCATTGGCATGGGTTATTCACATTTGGTAAATATTAGTTCACACTGATTATGCAAACTCAATATTTAGACAATTTGAAATAAGTGAAGTCTAGTTTCATAACTTGTTAGATGATTCCTATACATCTACATGATCAATGACAAACATCTGTGTAGATCTTTTTTTTTTTTGTTGATGTTACTAAGTAGAAATATGAAGCTGCTGTTTCAGCTCAGTGGTCAGTTTGAGGTCACATTTTATGACATTTCTATCCTGGATTACATGATGATGTGCTCTGTGTGGTATTTGTGTTATGAGCAATAGCTGAACACATTATCAGATCCAGTGTGTTGAGTTTTACTGACGTCTGATGATGGGAGTAGCCATCTTGATCTCCACCTCTCTATCTTTGTCCTCTCTCCTGTGTTTGACCGAAGCTGGATTCTCACTGGTCCTGTGACTCAACGTGTTCTGCTCCTCTGCAGACACAATGAGATCTTTCTCTGCTGTCTCTTTTTTGCTCTCTTCTGAGTGAACCCGGCTGGACACAGCAGGCTCTAGAGATCAGAATTTGAAGTATTATGTAGTTACGTTTGCACTTTTCTCTCTCTCTCTCTCTCTCATAACTTTCTTGAAGCTAAAAATGTATCGATTTTCCTCTGATGTTGTCGTCTCATCTCTGTAAAAATCAATTTCCATGGCTCTGGCTACCTGCTGTTATTGCCACTGTATTTTTCCTTTAAAAAGCAGGCTGTCGTTTTCAATCAATGGGTCATTAATTATTGAAGCTGTGCAGGTTGACAAGATGCATGTCCTGTCTTGTTTCCCAGATAAATTATCTGTAGCCAGGATGCTGTCCATACAATAATGTAACACATTCGTAGATTTTTTTGTCTTCCAGACAGCATGAGATGGTTGAACTAACCAACAGTTAAGGACAAAACCTCTGTACTCCTAATCAGCTTAATGCTGGCTTATTCAAAGGCCCTCTTTCAGACAGAGCAGCTGCTGTCAGCCAGTTTGAGTAGAGGGTGTGACTGCTGGCAGGACTCACCGATGCAGAGAGACCGGTTGGTGATTAACAAATGTCAGTAGACTTTGGAATCTGGGGAGCCCAGTCTGATGGCTTTGTCCTCTGTTGCTCACCACTGAAGGTCTTCCAGGTGGCTCCGTCATGCTCTCTCGCTACCTCCCTTCTTCCTCCCACCCTTCCCCTTTAGGCCAGCTTTCCCCTTATGCTTCTCTGTCTCTCTCTCTCTCTCTCTCTCTCTCTCTCTCTCTGCCCCCCTCTCTTGTCTGCTTCTCAGGGCTCTGGGTTGCAGAGCTCTGAGATAAAGAAGTTCAGACATGCCTCACATTTTTAGACCCCCTTGTGAAAAGTCGTTGGCAGCTCCGGCAAAACGCATTTGTTGTATTTCTCTCCACAAAGTGTTGGTGCATGCCACTCGCTCTGACCTGCTCTGTCTTTTGCTTGGAAAAGGGGTTTCTCTGGCGTGTCTCTGAAAATCTCTTGATGTGAGAGATAATGTCCCTGAGAAATGAAAGGACTAGGCAAAGTCAGGCTGGCAAGAGCGTGAGATGTTTTCTGCTGAGCAGTGTGGGCAGAGGGCTTGGGTACAGTACTGTACATCTGGCAGATAGATTTCTGTCAGCAGCTCTCCAGTGACAGGCTGCCTGCCTTTGAGGAGGAGGAGGATCAGATCTGTGGGTCCATGTTGTGTGCTGGCTGAACACCTAAGCGCACATAGTCAGCGCCTAAAATGGCTGCCCTTGAAGCTCAGCTCAGAGGAGGATCTGAGCAGCTCAGTCACTGCCTGTTAGAGCCCCAGCTGACTAGATGAAAGCAGTTACACAATCTCACCCATTAACTTGGTGTGGCGTAGGGACTGACTGGCTGAAAAGACACAGCCAACTCTAAGGCAGATGGTGGTTGTGTAGGAGGCTCTTTTTTTTTCCTCTCTCTCTTCCCCGGGCATTCCTCTCCCCTCCTTCTCCGAAAGGATTCTCTTGATATCCATGTCAAGGAACCTGGCATTAGGAGGCAACTTTGTTCAAAACTGCAGTGAACTGCCAAGAGAGCAGGGTGGGGCCCCGTGGTGAGACTGTAACCTGACCCTGAACAACAATGGATCCCCTGGTTGCTCAGGGACATACTGGCGGCTTGGCCAGCTCACATGGAGCTTTCCACTGACTGGCCAGTTGGGTGTGGGAAGCAGGGCGGGATTCCCAACTGTCTCTGGCTGGATCCCACTAGAAATTTCTTGGTTTGAGTGTCCAGAGCAGTGGACTGGATTTTATAATGATATTAAAACTAAATTTAATTGTTACCTCTGATAATTTGTAACACAATATCCATTTTCTGTTTTATTAGTTTTCAATTTTGGATAATTTCTCAGTGATTCATCTACTGGAAATAAATCAAAAGTTCCTTTGCCCCTTGTTAAAAAAAATTCTATTAATTTTTTTTTGAAATGAAACTGTTTGTAGCATTGGCTAAAATTCAAATTGAAAAAAAAATGCAACACACTCACAGTTTCCTAAGAAATTTAGTTGTGTTATCACATTAGCAGTGTCAAATGTAGCCTTGAGCTGCTTTTAGAATCAAGAGGAGATAAGAAGTGTTTTAAGAACAACTCATTTGCAAACTCATTGTCTTCAGCCCCAACTGACGCTGACTCGGTTGGTGTCATTGGATGCACTTCATATAGTTTGCTACTTGAAGTACCTACATGAAGTGAACCCTCAACACATTTTTTCCCAAAGTACAGAGCGGCCACATCAGCGTATAGGTCACACTTCTTGAATAAGAATCTATTGGGCCAAAGGAAAACATCCAGAAGAGGCAAATATGTTGTTCTAGATTACCAGTTAAAATTATTAAATCTAACTTAATTAGAGTATTGTTTGAGACTATAATTTTAAGGTGTGAATTGAAGTGTTGTGTTCATAATTGTGCCATCAATATCGCATCCATAAGATATAGTTGTCACACTTGAGTCACACTTGCAGTGCTAACTATTAATCCTTGTTGAATAGTTGCAAAATATCCCAGTGTTTGCCAAACACAGCACACAAGAAGCACTTGTTAGAAAAGTGTCTTTACTTGATAAAGAGTACATTTTAATTTTATTAATTGCAAAGTTCTGAGGCTAAAAAAGCAAATGTAAAATACCAAAAAGTTCATTATTTTGTGTGTGTTTTTCTGAAGAAAAGAAGCCGTTGGAACCTCAGGCTCATGCTCTGCTCGTTTTTAACTGTTACAAATGCAGCTGACACACAGTGTGTACACTGATACACTTTGTGTTTGTGTGTGTGTGCTGCTGTGTACACAACTTTACATGTGTTCACATCTTTGTTTCAGACTTGATTTTCAAGTTTTGTTGTTTTTTTTTCCTCCAACTGATATGGATGGGCATGGGTGGACAGGATAAAGGTAACAAGTATGAGGAGAAGCTTGCGGAACGTCTTCTTGGTCTCAACTGGCAGATGTTCACATAGGTGAAGGTGTTCAAAGTGTAAACTTGTGTAAACTAAGTGGTGTGGTGGCGTAATCACCGTGAAATATGGAAACATCACGAGGGGCCAGTGTTTGCACCAGAGGATGCACCTGGTGCTGTAAAATGACACCATATAATGTTAAGTGTTGGCATTTATGCATCTATGGAGTCAGTTATTGGACCTAATGAGTCCGACAACATAGCCAGACCAACACCATTACACAGCTTTCAATTTGTTGCACCTTACGCCAAGTTATATTTCTGTGCACGTTTGCTTTTGGATATGAGCACGTCGATATGGGAACCTTGTTATGAATTTTATCTTTGAAAAACTTGGTGAGAGAGGTGCTGATTCACTTTGCCTGGAAACTTAACTTTTTTGTTAAGTGGACAGTTATTGACTTGTCTTCTGGCTGGTTTACTTTCTGTTGATGTAGTTTGTTCATATTAAACAGACAGTTTTGATGCACCTGCAGTTTGGATTGTTACTATTTTCATCTTTTCTGGTTTCTTTCCCTAATTAATAAATATAAAAGCCCCTTTTTACATCTGACATATATCATATATTATTGCCATTCATACAAGAGTAATGTCCTTCTTCACTCAGCTCCCTCCAGCTTCAAAAGAAAATGTAAAACAATCGGATTGATTGTGTTTTCATTTGAAAGTCATGGTTGTGAACTCTGCCCTTTAATTACCTGTTTAATAACCAGTGTGAGCTTGCAACATTTTTGAGACACAGAAGATGACATTTGATTAAAAGGAGGTGTGAAATGATAGCCACATCATCAGCTTACATTTTAAGGGGCCAAGTGCAGAGAAGCCCAGAGACATAAAGCCTTCATCTCTCAGTTGATTCATTCAATCTTATTTCAGAGCAGTTGATACAATCTGATGGAATAGTCTGCTCTAAATACCGAGCTGTGGAGCTGCTCTCCAGCTGTTGCTTATCCCAAGGTAATAAAAATGGGACAAATCAGCCCATAATCCCTCCTCAGTCCCTCCATTGTTCTTGGAATGATGCTATGCTAAAAAATGGGACCTTCTTAGTATTCAGAGTAACATCAGCATCTGCTGAATTCTCCTCTTTGTCGTGTTTTGTGGGGCTTTCTATCAGAGTTTGTGGACAGCTCCAGTCAATTTAGAGATAGAAAATCATATTTATATGGATATATGACACTTTGCTTGTATGCTGTTGCCACTCTATTGAGACAACAGATTTTTGCAGCTGCTCTGTATAAACAAACTGATGTTTTTATTATTATTATTTTTTTCCCAACACTTTTTTTGCTGTAATAAACCTCAACATTTCTAATATTGCTTCATTGGTTTAGGAGGTGCTTCAGTGACACATTTGATTTAGATTTTTCAATATTTCAACTTCAGTTTTTAGTCGACCACTTTATGCATCTCAGATATTTCTCAGTATTAAAGTAATCAGGGTAAAAAATAAATGTAAATCATATTGTGTTTATCCTGAGAAGTAAAATACCCCTCCAATGATGCAGCATAAGAAACAACTCACCATATCTTACAAATACAACCTGAAGAGGCTGAAAATATAAATCTTGCAAATGAGGCTCTCCTCTTGCTTTTGAACAAATAATCATAATCATAAACATTTGTAAGGACATTTGTAAGCTTTTTCAAGGCAAGTCACACTTGTTGTGTAGAAAAGGTGTGCACTTGATTATTCTTTGTTCACAGCAGGAAACCGCTGCTGGTAATCATGTAATATTATCGCCAAGCTCATTTTAATGGAAGTGCATGTTCTCGACACTGAATATTGAAGCATGAAAGGATGATATTAGTACTGAAATAACTTGAGTATTAAAGCTTTGTTGATAGGTCTGTGTATGTCTTCCTGCTACAGTAAATACCCTTTAATTTGATTTTTAGCTGCTGTGAATAGTTCACCATGATTCACATAAATTGCTTTTTGCTTTTCAATCACAACCTCTTGAACCAGACATTGATTCTACCGTCTACTTCTTGGTCAATGCTGTATGTCCTCATGTTCCTCTTTCTCTCTCTCTCTCTCTCTGTAGGTTTCCCTGATTTTCCAGGGAGTGCTCCCTCTTTTTAGTGATGGAGGTATTGCAGTGTGATGGCTGTGACTTCCGTGCCGAGTCATACGATGACTTAAAGACCCACATTCAGGAAGTACACACTGTTTTCCTGCAGCCTGCAGATGCAGATGAGTCTGACTCTCTGAAAGACGAGGATGAGGATGAGGAGGAAGAGGAGGAATTGGAGGATAAGGATGACAAGGATTATACGCCTCCTAAAGCTGGAATGAGTATGTCTGCCACATTAATTCAGATGTTACAGTTAATTTGCTGAGGATTAGGAGACACTGCTGTTTCAAAGAACTCTTTACAGTAGAATGATCATATATTTTATTGAGGAGCATAAAAATTATTGAGTTGTGGCTGAAATTATTAACAGAGACGACAGAAAGACTTAATAACAACAGCAAAAATGTTACCAGTTTTACTATTTTGTCTTGTACACTTTCTCTTTTTTTAGGCCCCAACTCTACTGACAGTTCCAACCAAACATCACAAAAGCAGAGAGCTGAAACCCATCTGCCGTTTTACCAGTGCAAGTTCTGTG
This sequence comes from Polydactylus sextarius, assembly GCA_016801845.1. Lineage (NCBI taxonomy): Eukaryota > Metazoa > Chordata > Actinopteri > Polynemidae > Polydactylus > Polydactylus sextarius. The sequence goes on from CM028922.1 coordinate 3,765,717, forward strand.
TTCGTTACTTCAGATCAAAGTCTTTCTTAAGAAACCACACCAAAAAAGTGCATAATGTTGTAGAGGAAGATTCAGACGCAAGTATCTCCTCACAGACAGCTAAGCAGCCCAGCTACACCGTTATAATGCACAACGACCATACAAAAGTGTACTCTTGTCAGTATTGCACATACAAGTCTCCACGCAGAGCAAGGATTATGAAACACCAACTAATGTATCATAGCAAAATTCCCTCCGAGAGCGCTGGAGATCCTTCAGAATATGATGAGACTGCAGAGGAATCTGACTCAGCCAGTGGACTCATGAAGGGAACGTTTGCCTGTGAGTGGTGTGACTATCAGACTGACCAGAAGGACAGCTGGACTAATCACGTGGTGAAGGAACACAGCGACAAGGTCAAGATAGTTTCCTGCATTGCAGAGCTGGAAGGGGAGACAAGCGCGAGCTCACCCAAACCAGATTCTCCCTCCTCTTCCCACAGCCCCACTAGATCAACGGTGAGTTTTGCTGATGTTCATGGAAAGGAAGTGGAGGAGACGGGAAGAAAAACACCAGAAAACACATTAGAGAAGTCAGTCCCAGAGCTCTCGTCCTTTAAATATGCACAGATTAGTGCAGTAACACCCAACAGCACAGGTTCATCTATTTTGTCCAAGAGGTTTGCTTCATCTGATGTCAACAGTGTCATAGAGATGGATGCCAACTTAGTTAATGAGGAAGATTCTCGGAGCAGCTTAGAGGATGATGATGATGAAGAAGAGTTGGGTGATATAGATGATCCCAGTTATACTGGAACCCTGTCAGCAGATGCAAAGCAGCTTTTAACTGACGAGGATAATAAATTACTGGAGACTAAAGGAATACCGTTCAGAAAGTACATGAACCGCTTTCAGTGCCCCTTTTGCTCCTTCCTCACCATGCACAGGCGGAGCATCTCCCGCCATATTGAGAACATTCACCTTTCAGGCAAAACCACAGTGTATAAATGTGATGAATGCCCGTTTATTTGCACCAGCCCTCTTAAACTAGGCACGCACAAACAGACCCACAATTCCTCAGATTTAGAGACGTTGGACCTAACGAGCGACAGCCCGGAGCCTCAAAATGACAATGCTGATGAGCCAGTTAATGGGGGTAATGTAAGCTCCAAAGTCAATGGAAAAAAGTTAACCAGCACACAGAGCGACCAGCAGAACCCTCATCGCTGCACGCTCTGCAGCTTTTCCACCACCACTCTGAAAGGTCTGAGGGTTCACCAGCAGCATAAGCATTCCTACTGTGATGACCTAGATCCCTCTGCATTTGAAAGCCAGCTTACTGACCAGCCAGACTCTGAAGTGGACGCTTCTCCAATCTTTCTACAAAAAACCCAGACCTCCATTTTAGGACTTGCCACGAAAAAGCCCCTAGTAACAGGGAAGAGAGCCAGGAAGTCCATTAATGACTTGCCTTTGGACTTGTCCTCAGTCAAGAAAAGAACTAGAATTGATGAAATTGCCAGTAACCTTCAAAGTAAGATAAGCCAAAGCCAACAGGACATGATCATAAATCTTGATGACATGGATGATGATGATGCAGGAGAAAATCACATGAGTGTGGATAAAGAGGGTAGAAATCATGACGGCCAAAACCCAGTTTTTGCCTACAACACACAACTTACAGGCGAATCGATGATCTCTCATGAGGGAAGCAGGATAGGGAAAAGAAAAAGCAACCCCAAGTCAAAACCTAGAAACATTCCGATATCACTGACTCTCTCGGATGATAGTGAAAACATCTCTGCTGATCCCAGCGACAGTACTGTCCAAGAAAACACTGAATATTCAGAGGAAACCGGAACTACACGTTTCTACTGTAAACACTGTGATTACCACAACAAATCAGCTCGTAGCGTCAGCACCCATTACCAGAGGATGCACCCCTACATCAAGTTCAGCTTTAAGTACATCCTGGACCCTGAAGACCAGAGCGCGGTCTTCCGCTGCTTAGAGTGCTACATTGAATACACAAATTACAATGATCTACACCAACACTACATGGATCATCACCCTGAGGCAAGTAATGTGCTTAATTTCAACCAACCACACTTGTTGTACCTGTGTCGCTTTTGTTCGTATACGAGCCCCAATGTCAGGAGCCTAATGCCGCATTACCAAAGAATGCATCCCACAGTGAAAATCAACAACGCCATGATCTTCTCCAGTTACATTGTGGAGCAGCACCACAAAACGGGTGAATCACAAACTCTGAGAGAAATATTAAACTCTGGTCCAAAGAGTTTTAATTCTGCCTCATCAACACCCAGGTCGTCCTCCAGCCCAGTGCTGAAATCTGTTTCCAAGACCCCAGAAGCCAGCACTGAAGCAGACCCTCTTAAAGAAGCTATGGGCAGTAATGTTGTTGTCTATGATTGTGACGTGTGTTCCTTTGCTAGCCCCAACATGCATTCTGTTTTGGTCCACTACCAGAAGAAACATCCAGAACAAAAGGCATCTTACTTCCGTATACAGAAAACCATGAAGCTCATGTCAGTGGATCAGTCGCAACCTGTAGCCAACTCTTCATATAACCTCAACATATCTTCTCCTTCAAAACAGTCAAGTGCAGCACTGTATGGATCAGATGAAGAAATGTACTACTGTAAACATTGTGTGTACAGCAACAGATCTGTTGTTGGTGTGTTGGTCCATTATCAAAAAAGACACCCAGAAGTGAAAGTAACAGCAAAATACATCAAACATGGCGCCCCCACCCCAGGTTTGATGAAATTAATGGATGAATTGCAAATTGCAACTCCCAAGCAATTTTTGAAACAGTTTCAAAATAATGGTCATGATGGATCTAACAACTCCAGCCCTAAACCAGGGAGTGGCGAGAAAAGTGAGGATGAGCTGTTCTTTTGTCAGCACTGTGATTATGGCAACCGCACTGTAAAAGGAGTGCTTATTCATTACCAGAAGAAACACAGAGAGACCAAGGCTAACGCTGACCTTGTCCGTCGTCACACTGCAGTTGTCCGGAGCCAACGTGAGCGTGCACAGATGGTTCAGTCGGGCAGCGTCTCTTCTGCCATGATTCCAGCTCCTCCTGACCCTGAAAATGCTACGCCCTTGCGTTCCCTTAAGTGCAGACACTGTTCTTACACATCCCCCTATGTCTATGCCCTAAAGAAGCATTTGAAGAAAGAGCATCCAACTGTGAAAGCTACAGCCATGACTATTTTACACTGGGCTTACCAAGATGGCATTCTGGAGGCTGGCTATCACTGTGAGTGGTGCATTTACTCCCATGCTGAACCCCAGGGCCTGCTGCTCCATTACCAAAGACGCCATCCAGAGCACAATGTAGATTACACATACATGGCCAGTAAGCTGTGGGCTGGGCCTGAAACCACCCAACAACAAGGGGGAAATTTGGAAACTAAACATTACAAATGCAGAGACTGTGCCTTTGAGGCCTGTACTATATGGGACATCACCAGTCACTACCAGGCAGTCCACCCCTGGGCCATCAAAGGGGATGAGTCTGTGCTTTTGGACATCATCAAAGGGAACGGCTCAGCTGAAAATCTCCACCAGCAGGTTGCAGCAGAACATGCGTCTTTCAATTGCCAGTCTGTTGAAGATGATGGAGCAATGGTCATTTCTACCCCACCTCAAGAAAGCAATCCCCAACCTTCCCACCCACGTCTTTCCATCTCTACCAATCCTTATCAATGTACTGTATGTCTGTCAGAGTACAACAGTCTCCATGGCCTCCTCACTCACTATGGAAAGAAGCACCCGGGCATGAAAGTAAAGGCTGCAGATTTTGCACAGGAGTCAGACATCAACCCCAGTTCTGTTTATAAATGTCGTCACTGTCCTTATGTAAACTCTCGCATCCATGGTGTCCTAACTCACTATCAGAAAAGGCACCCGTTAGTGAAAGTGACAGCAGAAGATTTTGCAGACGATATAGAGCAAATCAGTGACTTAAATGAAAGCGACGATAAGTGCAAAACTCAAAGGCAGGGCTACGGCGCATACAGATGCAAAATGTGCCCATATACGCACGGGACACTGGAAAAACTCAAAATCCATTATGAGAAGTATCACAATCAGTCGGCCTCTGATATGTTCACTCCCTCTCTGACCATTTTTTCTTCCAATAAAGACATAGAGCCAGTAGGTGAATGCAGTGTTAGTAATACATCAAGTGCAGCAAAAGTCCAGGAGGTCAGTGAATTGGACCTTGCCCTCTCCCAGTTACCCATCAATAAGACAGAAAAACATGCTGTATTCAAGTGTCAGCTTTGCAAATACTTCTGTTCCACCAGGAAAGGCATTGCTCGCCACTACCGTATCAAACACAACAATGTCCGTGCTCAGCCTGAGGGTAAAAACAATGTCTTCAAATGTGCTCTGTGTTCATACACAAATCCTATACGCAAAGGCCTGGCAGCTCACTACCAGAAGCGCCATGATATTGATGCGTATTATACCCATTGTCTGGCTGCTTCTAAGACTCTAGGTGAAAAACCTAACAAAGTGGTCCCACCCCCGGTATCAGAGGCGGAAAATTCAGAAATGAGTGAAGACCTGCGTTTAGCTGTGGAGAGACGAAGGTGTTCTCTTTGCGCCTTCCAGGCGTTCAGCAGGAAGAGCATTGTCTCACATTATATTAAACGCCACCCAGGTGTCTTCCCCAAGAAGCAGCATGCTAGCAAACTTGGTCGCTACTTTACCGTTATCTATGCCAAAGAACCTGAGAAGACTGCTGTCAGTGCAATGGCAGAGGAAGACAAGGAAGTACTGGAGGTTCCGCTCGAACCTGAACAGGATGCAGACGCTGAATGGCTGCCATTCAAGTGTCTAAAATGCTTCCGGTTGTCCTTCAGCACAGGCGAGCTGCTCTCTATGCACTACAACGACCACCACAGCAATGACTTGAAGAGGGACTTTGTGGTGTCACCTGGTCCTGGGGATGAGGAGTCTGAGTTGTACCAGTGTACTCACTGTGAGCTGAAGTTCCTGGCTCTCCCAGTTTTAGCGAGACATCTACTGAATCACAACGACGAGTTTCAGAAGAGGGCCATGAGGCAGGAGAGGAGGAAGCAGCTTCTGAGCAAACAGAAAGCCTCAGAAATACCTGACACAAAAGCTGAGAAGGTGAGTAAAAGAAAGATCACTAGAATTTTTTTTTTTTTAATCAAAGAATAACACGAGTGTAACTTAATTTCCCTTTTACCAATAATGTCTCTACAAACTGCCACACTGTAGGTTTTCTTTTACTCTTTGAGGTCAAAGGCCCTATCTTTTTTTAAAAAAAAAAAGCAGCTCATTGTAACAGCCTGTCTTGAGAGGAGAATTAATTTAACATAACATGACTTCATGAAGATGCATTCATTGCAGATATACCCTAAACTGAAGTCAAAAGCAATTACAGAGATAATTATGTATTTTTATTTCCTCTTCACTGTTATGAGGAGTAGATAACAGTGCATGATAATGATATGTGATAATTAATTTCATAATTAGTTCATTAAAATACCAATCATCTCATTTAATGTATATTTGAGAAGGGCTGAAGTCTATAATATCATGGTATTATCATGATAAGGTAAACCCCATAGAGAACAGATAGTGTCTTCCAACTGTGATAAAGACATCAGCTGGGTTCAAAGTATCGGCTTTAATGGCATATTATCACACAATTAAATAAGAAAAATGAAAAAAAAAACTATAACTGTGACTGAAAGATTTGTTGCACTTGTCTTTTCTGAACAGGAAAGCCCTGAAAATAAAACTCCTATAGGGTTCAGGTGTAACTTCTGTATAGAAGTGCACCCCACCCTCCGAGCCATCTGCAACCACCTGAGGAAGCACGTCCAGTACGGAGAGGTCAAAGAGGGACACGTCAAGGTAGGTTTCTTTCATGTTAGCTGTTTCCTCATGTTTCTACTCTCAGTGCTAAGCAAAAAAAAAAAAACAGCTGCAGTGTTTTTTTTTTTTTCCCCTCAAATGGTGAGTAGTTCTTCAACATTAGTTCTTCAACAGTACTAAATTGTGTAGCACATATACGGTATGCATAATTTACAATTTACTTCTGTTTCAGCATCAGTAGCACTTGAAATAGCCACTTTGCCTGGCCTACAATCTTTTACAGATCCTCTTGTCTGCAGTTATCTGTTTTAGTGGGTTTGAGTTCTGTTTCCCATTTTGTTTATTACTGACAGAGGCTTCTGGGTATAAAGTCTGTCAGCACCCCCTCCAGAGAACACAAGTAATGCTGTCCCATTGGAGTGGAGGGGAGGAGGGTGGGTGGGAGTGGCGGGGGGGTGGGGGGCAATAGAGGACAGAGTGTTGAGCCATAACTTTTAGGAGAGCGGCGGGTAACCATTTGAACATTAGTATTCCACTGAGGCTGCCAGTGAGGGGAACAGGCCTTAGGATCCAACGCCTCAACCAAACGGAGGCCTCGTTTTCCCGACAGACACTCTGCTTGTCTTTTATGTATTTAAGATGAGATGGTTTTGGGGCTTCACTAAGAGCGAAGACATACTGATCTGAACCGTGACAACTGCAATCTGTCATCAAAAATGAGTATTTCTGTTGTAACATCCACTTTTTTGGAATTAAATGTTATTCTGCGTAGCTAATGGCACTAACCCCACCAGGGTTTGGGTTACCATTAACCAGTATTTCCATATACAACATCTCCACCAGATGGATTATACTGTATGTTTTACACATTGCATAAGATAAAAATAAATGTTGCTTTTTATAGTATCACGAGTACAGTTTCAATTCTAGAGCGGCAATGGTTTCTGATAGAGTTGGATGCAGAACAGGCTGACTGTGCAGTGAGGGCAGGCTGGATGGCAAGGTTGGGTCTGTGGATGCCACATCTTATTTATGGCTGCATGAAGTGCAGGGTCAGGTCCTTCCACAGAAAGAATGAGCTTCCTTGAGGCAATAAAAAAAAGTCATGGTGATTGTCTGTCTGCTTGTGACGACTGCAGAAGTCAGTGTGCGCTCCGGCAGATGAAGGAAGCAGATTCTGACAGTGAATTTTTGTTTTGCAGTCATGGTTAGTGAGAGCTGCTGTTGTGTTGTATGTTATATTTTGTATCTTCCTATTGGTCTTATTGGTGATTGATCAGCATCTAAACAAAATGAAAAGTTTGTTCTGACTAAATGTGTGTGGTTTAGTGTATAGATTTATTATTATTCTTCAGAGTTACATGGGTGAAAGGTAAAAAAAAAAGATGGAAAAGAGTAAGGAATGGTATGTAACACAGCTCGTAGCCAAATTCAAGGGGTTGAACACAAAATTTCCAGTCACATTAAATTTTTATAGAGCAGTCAACTCAACATCAACTGGGTATCGTGTGTCTGTAAATACCAGCCGACTACAGAGTTGCAGTTGATGGCTGGCTAAGTTTACAGATAAAGCTCGCCTATATCTGACTTATTTTTCACTTTTAATAATTTATTATTTAAAAATATAGGCAAATATTATATCATAAGTATATAAAGGCTTCCTCAGTCCTGAGCACAGATCTCCAGCATGAAGAGCGAGGAAGAGAAACAGAGCGTGTGACTGAAATTTAACTGAAAATCATTGTGCTGATACTGCATAGACAGAACCATATGTGTCAGGCAGATGCTCAACTGTTGCTTATACTCTGTTAACATGATGCATCTGGTCTAGTAAAAAGAGTTAAAGGTGCCAGACTTCAAGTGATGCTTTAATGTGTAGCTATAGTTGTCCAGGGAAATGTCTTATCCTCAGTCTTCTTTCTCTTTTTATTGCAGCTTTGTGTGTTCATATAATGAGAGTTTGACCGTCTGAACATCTGAGACATCTCTTTATCTTGTGTTTTGTAGCATGAAGTCAGCGAGGTCCCTCTGACCCTACCGTCAGAGAGCCTAACTAATGGCGACCTGGAGGGGGATGAGGCAGACGAGGCAGATGGTCTGGAGGGACCTGAGGTTACAACAATGGGCCCGTCCTTAGTTTCGACAGCTTCTGGTTCTGTTACGGTTGCAGCAGAGGCGGTTGATCCAGAAACGGACACCGTTGAAGGAAGTGCCGCTGCCCTTGTGGTGTCAGACGACCAACTGAAGCAGCGGTTAGTGGCGGGGGGTCACCCATGTGCCCAGTGCGACCGGGTCTTCATGTCAATGCAGGGGTTGAGGTCCCACGAGAGGAGCCACTCAGCAATGGCGCTGTTCAGCAGAGAGGACAAATACAGCTGCCAATACTGCCAGTTCGTCTCACCCTTCAGGCACAAGTAAGTAGAGAGTAGCAGAGTCCATTATTAACACTGCTGTCACAATTTACCTGTGTTGATCTGTTGATCTTCCACTGAACACTGATCTGTTCTGAAAGCCAATCAGTGAATCTATTCATAATAAACCCCAACAAAGTTACACTGCGAAAGAACTCGTCAACAATAGCGACTGATAAAAGTAGCTCTCTGCTGTTGCTTTTCATCCAACAGATCTTGGGCTGCACCTTGTAATATCTGCAAAAAAAATAGAAAATAATTTGGAGATATAAAAAAGGTTTCTCCTGTCTTGCTTTGTAGACACAATTTTGATTAATAATCAATTAAAAGTGTAGAAACAGCAGCATCAGCAACAAACACACACACAAAAAACACCAAATAGTGAGGTAAATACACTGAATAGCTGTTGTTATCTAGTATAAATAGTATTCAAAACAGGGTTTGATTTGATGCTCATTATATCTGTTCCTGCCAAAGCTACTTATATATATTGAGACCTAATCCTGTATAATTAGAGCTAGTCATTATCTGCAGTTATAGATCAGAATACCCACATCCTTCCAGTTTGTAGCCATGAGGAAGTATATTTTAAACTCTCACCTTTTTACACCTTACACATCTTACACCAGCTTTTCTACAAATCAACAGGACGGTAAACGGAGTTTGTGCAGAGCACAATATTACACCGTGTGTTGTTTACCCTTCACATATCCCTTTGAATCTTTAATCTTCTCTAAGATTTCCTGGCTCCTCAGAGAGAAAGGCAAACATTAGAAGTGGAGAGACATTTTGGTAGTGTGATTTGTTTTATCCATCACACAGAGACACAGAGCGAAAGAGAGAGTCCTCATCACCTCTGAGCTCCCAGGTGTAATCCCTCTGTACTGTATGTGCCCTGACCCAGAAAGAAGCTGCATTCCCATGCCACCCTAGGAGGCTGGCATTAAAAACACAGCCACCATCCCCACAGGCGCTCACACACTCATTCCCACCAGGGGATTGTGGGTAGATGAGTTCACCCCATGGCTCCTTGTTCTGTAGTCATTGGAAAATGTGTGGCTGTTGTTTGTGAAGGTAAACAGAGTCGAGTGCTTCAGATGCTGTTGTTGAAATCACCAAAGTGGATGCTGGAGAGTAGAGCTTTCTCTGTCCCTTTCTCTCTCTCTTTTTGGTACACGTTCTTGTCACTTTCTCTCTTCATTTGTCCTCCTTTTGTCCTCATTTCATCATTTTTTTCTGCTTCTTTTATCCTCTTATCTCATATCCTCCCTTCTGTTTTTTTTTTTTATATTTTCTCTCTCATCGCCAGTCTGGACAGACATGTGCAGTCTCACCACGGGCACCACAAGCCTTTCAAGTGCAAGCTCTGCCCCTTTAAATCTGCCTATGTGAGTCGTTTGAAGAGCCACCTGCACAAGGCGCACACAGGTAAACACACACGCACGCACACATACACACACACTTACACACTCACACACTCATATATTTACATTAAGTCGCGTCTCACAGCTGTATCCATGACTAACAAGGTATTCCTGAGCCAGAATCAGCAGTCTCTTGTTTTTCATCGTCCACATAACGATGCTGTGCTCGATTTAGCTTATCTAGCACAATGCAAGCAGTGGATTAGCTCGAAGAGCGGCTTCACCATTCACTGAGCACATTAGACACACCTAATTAAGCGCATCCAAATGAATCAAATTTGGATTCAGATTTCGGCACAAATAGCACTGATGAATATATTGTTAATATTATTTATTTGAGAGAAATGGTGAGAAATCCTGAGTGTGCTACAGAGTGAGAGAGAAGGCGTACAGGTGTCTGTAGAAGGATTCTCCTCGTGTTATTATTTTTTTTTTTTTTTGGTAGTGTTATTTTTGTGCCAGACGGCAACATTGATTCAAACATATAAGCGTTCAAAAAATGCAAAAAAGTTCCACTTGAACGATCGATTCGCAAGCAAAAGAAACAATCGTACAACGGCGAACTAAAGAGGCCAATTTTCAGATTGCTATTTGAGGGCTCTCAACTGTCTGATTGGAGAGAACAAGAAGCAGCAGTAACAGTCAACAACTGTTGTGAATAATTGACACAAACCATTTTTGCAATTACTTTTGAAAAGTGCATTTTGGTTTGGTGATTATGTGGACTTTCACTTTTATTCTGTCACTAAAGCTACAGAAACTTTTGGATCGACATGTTCACAGTCGAGAGCTGTCTCACTCCAAACAATATGTTCTTTACCAAAAGCAGCTCAATAAGGAAGTGGCTTCATTACTTCCTTAATAAAACCACTTCTGGTAAGAACATGTTAGCCAGATCAGATTTGGTTGTAATGGTTTCATTTGTCAGGATGTTACTTGCATTAAGATGTTCAAGCAAATGTATTCGCAAAAACGGGAAGCATGATGCTATAAATCCCTCACGGGTGAAGTCAAAACTCTTAACAAAGCATTTGCCAGAACACACACACACACACACTCATACACACAAGCCAAAACCAGAGCAACATAAATCAATGAACTGTATTGTTTATTCTCACCAAACTGCACTAAGCTCCATTTAATGTTGGTCGCTGTGTCAGGTCAAGTCTCACTGAGAGAAAACAACAAGAAGCAGGGCTTATTTATATGCGATAGCTCAAGATATTTATTTGAATTTTGATGAAACTTTGATAAACGATGCAACTCAACATTGTTTTGTTTTATCAAAATTACGCTAATTAGTCCAAAGGGAGCGTTCGGTGATTACAAGGTGACATATTTGTTACAGCTCAGCTCAGTGGGGAATAGTTTTGTTTGAGGTGGTGGAGGATGTGTTTGTTATTTCTTAAGTGTCTGTGTTAATCCTCTATCTCATATTCCTTAATGTCAAGTCCAGCTGTTGACTTGTGGTTCTTATTTATCTCACAGGTGAGCAGCACACATACAAGTGTTTGTCGTGTCCCTTCTCCTCGATGACCATCAGCCAGCTGAGAGAGCACTCTCTGAGAGACCACGGCGAGGCTCTGACCCTCCCTAAACTCCGGGCGGCCACCCAGGCGGCTCATGCCACCCTCAGGCCCTCGCGGCTCGCCAGTAACACAGAGCAGACTCCCTTGGCTTCGGATGGTATGAGATCATGTCCAATGTCATTTTAATAGATATAGCGCTATGTGATAGGCTTGTCAAGCCTTTTTTTTTTTTTTTTTTTGAACATTGAGCATCAAAGCTAAAAAAAAAAAAAAAAAAAAAAAACCCAGTTTAGTAAGTTACTTTAAAACCTTTAGCATTTGATTGCTGCAATTTGCATCAAAATTCATTCCTCCTTCTCAGATCCACAACACACAGATCTAATACACATATTTTCATATAATCATTATCTCTGAAGTCCATCTGAAATAAAGTCCATAAATCACAGTGTCAGAATTTGAAAGCCCCTGGTCGAAAAACATCAGAGAATAATGAAAGATGTGCATTATAATTTCCCACAGTCTCAGACACAAACATCAACAAAAATAGGATCTGAAAATCAGCAGTTATAGTATTGACAAGTCTGTGTCTATTCTTAGTCTGTGGGAGAGGGTTGTGTGCACAGATTGAATAAATCATATGAGAATTTAAGAGTCTGACTGCTCAGATTTAGCTGCCAAATCCCTCTTTAATGTTGATTATGACATTTTTCTTTGTAGAATATGTTGAGTTAAAGAGGCGCCCTCGTTGTAGGTTGGTGCAGCAGCAAGCTCCTTGATGTGATGCCATGTTTTAGGTGTTTTAGTGTCCGTACAGCCAATGCTGTAGCTTGCAGACTGTTCTTGGCAGCAGCTGTTACCTTGCTGCTGGAGCTGTGGAATCTTCCCTGGAGCTGAAGCAGGGCAACATTCCTCAATGCACCAACCACTACTGTCAGCTGTGCCCTACCAAGACAAATGAAGCATTGAGAAATAGCAGAGCTGACATATTGAATGTCTCTCTACTATGCCAAAGTAGCTACCTTCAGTTAAATGTCTAAAAATTTTGCAGTGGAATAGGGTGTTTGTGCTTTTTGGGTTTTTTTTGGTAGTGAAATGTGTTCAGAGAAGATTACCATTTGATTGCCTCTCATTTGCAGTGAGTGTTTTGAATATAGCTGCAGTTTGTTTGAACATTTACATCTGCACCTGCCCAAAAGCATGAAAATAAAATCAAGCTTTTGAAATCCTGCCCTGTTATCTCCTTTTAATGCCATTTTAAGGTCATTCTTTAAATATTTTTAAGGCATTCGTCTCCCCTGTCTTCTGTGATGCCCCAGTCGTCTATTCCACCTCTCATTTAAGCAATGTAATAGACAGTTTTGCCCCTTAAACCATTCAGCAAGACACATCACTACCTAACTCCCCAAATTAGCCCTCCATCTGCTATCTAATCTCCATACAATACATCTGCACAATGCAGAGAGGATATTAAAAGTATGAGTCAACTGTGGCATTGTTTGATTCTTATGAATCCTCTGGCGCTACCTCCATAGTGAGAAATTGGATCTTGAACATTTTTATAAAGTTAAAGTTAAAAAGTAAAGGTTTATTTCCCCCAACCATGTTAATTCTCACATGCTACATGCTGAATGAGGCATTTTTTTACATAACAGATATTCTATTAGTGTTACTGTAGTTTATTTATTGATGTGTTTGGGGCTTAAAGTAGGGCAAGATGATAAGTTTACTCACTGATACTGTAGACACATGAAAAAAAGGGTGAAGGAGGGAAAGGGGGAAGGAGACATTTCATGACAGTTACAGTTATTGTTATGTTATTAATAGAATAAGGACAAATTAGCCTCTATATCAATCTATAATAGAATATAACTACAATGTAGCATAAATATCAAAAAACCTCAAATAACAGTACTTGAGTTAATGTATGTAGTTATTTTCCACCATTTCTCCAATATAATTCATGCCAACCTCCATGTTCACATGTATCCAAACAGTGTAATAATGATATGATAAATATGAAGTTTTTTAATTTCTCCATCCCTCTCAGATCCATCATACCTGGAGCCAGCCGATGTTCGTCAGCAGCTTAGTCATTACCAGCTGGCCTCCCGCAGTCAAATGTCTTCCGGCTCAACACCTGGTGGCTCAACAGTGGCTGACAATCGACCAGACGGTGTCCTTACTTGTGAGTTCTGTGAGTTCAGCTCTGGATACATACAGAGTCTGCGCCGGCACTACAGGGACCGCCACGGTGGCAAGAAGCTCTTCAAGTGCAAAGACTGTTCCTTTTTCACCTGCTTCAAGTAAGGAAACACTTCACCTAGACATAAAAACGAGACATGGCTGAAATATAGTATTTTATATTATTAATTATGAGAGTTTAGAAACTAAACTGATCACCAGTAATATTATAACCACTGACAGGTGAAGTGAGTCACACTGTGGTGGGATATATTAGTTAGCAAGAGTACATTTTGTCCTTGGAAGTTGATGTGTTGGAATCAGGAAAAAAAAAGAGGCAACTGTAAGGATGTGAGTTTGACAAGGGCCAAATTGTGATGCTACACAACTAGGTCAGAGTATTTCCAAAAGTGCAGCTGTGTTCCCAGTCTGCAGTGGCCAGCACCCTCCAAAAGTGGTCCAAGGAAGGAAAACTGATGAACCGGCATCAGCATGAGCCAAGGCTCATTGATGTGTGTGTAGTCTGATCCAACAGAAGAGCTACTGTAATGTTAATACTGGTTCTGATAGGAAGGCTTCAGAACACAGAGTGCATCACAGTTTGGTACATGAGGGATTGCATAGCTACAAACCAGTCAGGATGTCCATGCTGATCCTCATCCACCACCAAAAGAAACCCTGGGTCCATGTGGATGTAACTTTGACACATACCACATACATAAACTGGATCTGATACCAGGTACCATGGCACACTTTTAGAGGTCTACTGGAGTCAGTTCCTCTATGGGTCGTGAACTGTTTTTGGAAACACAATATTAAGCTGGTGGTCATGATGATACGGCTGGTTGGTGTTTACTCCTAAATCCAGCTAATTGATACTAAACACCATCCCATTCCAAGAATATTCACATATATAACATATGTCTTTGTCTTTATCTCAGAAATACCTTCACCATGCATGTGGAAGCTGGACACAACAACAATGCACCAGAGGACCTTCCTAAAGACCTGCGCTGCCCTCTCTGCCTCTACCACACCAAACATAAGAGCAATATGATCGACCACATTGTCCTGCACAGAGGTATGCATTACAGACATTCAGAGGAATAGTTAAACATTCTCATTTCATTTCTGCCGTGGTTATCTAGTGAAGCAATGATCCGAGATACGGCTCTTTGACCGGGTATGCCGACTTCCTGGAGGCTCCTTTGGTTTCTTGGAACCATTATGGTGACAGCAACTTTCCAGGAAGTCACTTCATCCTTCTAAAACAATAGTCTGACACATAATTTTTTTTTTTTTTTATGAAACTGTCATTTTTACACTGGTATTGGTATTACACAGATGAAACAAAGAAAGGACTGTGTGAACATGTTGTTCATTGGCTGATTTTCTTATCAGGATAGTAGCTCTCACCTAGTATCCAAAAAGCTCTTATCAAAACATGAACACATTACTTTACTGTAAATGCCTTCAAGTCAGAGTGAAAACCTTATGTTAGTTGTGGCTGTGTGCTATGACACCAAGGAGAACATTAGCAGCTGCATTAGCAACCTGCAAGTTAACCATCAAACTTAAGTCCTTCACTTGTCAAGAGCTGATGTAAATAATTACGTTGGTTTCTGTATTCATCACTTTCCCTACTGAAGTTAGCATGCTAACCAGTTAGCTTGTGTAACACAAACATTGAGTCAATATAGTGTCAAGTTTGAGCTGAAAAAGTAGTTAGGTAAGAAACCATGTTCAGTGGCAGAGAACATTTACAAACAGAAACTTAAAGAAAGATTGACAATGTTGAGGATTATCACACGTTTTCTACTAACACCATGGATATGCATTTTTTTTTTTATTCCATTCTAAGAAATTTGAATGTGATGATAACATAAGAGTAATATAATTGAGTTGTGTTTTTACTGTATATGAGATTGTTCATGGAAAAAAAGCAAACAGAGCAGAGAATGAAATCACTGAGTGTTTGAGTAGTTTTGTATGACACCGTCGTCAGTTATCTTGAAAAGTGTTCATGTTGAAACTGAGAAAATGACAAAACCACCAAAAGGTAACAGCCACTGTGATTACTGTGTGTGTGTGTGTGTGTGTTAAATGCCATTTGATATCTCCTGCACTCCCACATCTCCTCTTCCCCAATTGCCGTTAAATCTGGCTGTTTTTCTTCTCTTTACCCCTACTCATTTCATTTTTTTCCCCCTTCCAGCAACCTGATAATCTACATCACTCTTCTCTTCTTCCTCCATCAGAAGAGCGAGTGGCTCCGCTGGAGGTCAGCCGCTCCAAGCTGTCACGCCACCTTCAGGGCCTGGTGTTCCGATGCCACAAATGCACCTTCACATGCTCCAGTGACCAGGCCCTGCAGCTGCACCTGCAGAAGCACGCTGAGATCAAGCCTTACCAGTGCCAGCTCTGCTATTATGACAGCAGTCAACGAAGTCAACTAGAAGAGCATCTCCGCATCGAGCACAAGGTCAGCTGGAATCCACTTGAAGTTTTTCTATGACTAGATTAAAACGACTATTACCTCTCTTAACTGGTTTTTATAATACAGTTCAAAGGAAGAATATGACTGTCATAGCGGTAAACAGTGGCCTTGTTTCTCAGATGAAACACATTCTGGCTTATCGTTGTGACAGAGTCAGAGAATGTGGTTTACTGGTAAGAATAGGTTTTAATCATCTGTCTGCTTAATGGCTGTAACACGAGTTGTTTACAGCTTTTACACACTGTAATTTCAAACTGCTCTATTAATTATATATGGCCTTTTCTCTTTTTATTGGTGGTAATCATTATGCTGGTGCCAATCAACTGTCTATATTCCCACAGTAGTGAAAGATCACATATTACATAAAATCTAATTAACAACTTCTAAATTAAATTTATCCCACAGTCGGCCACTGAACTGTAAAAAAAAAAATATCCCGCTAACATTTCAATCCAAGATACCTGTAACCTTTAACAGCAACTGCTTGAATGACTTGTATAATAAAGCAAGACGGAGAAAGAGTTTTCCTAATGGAAATATTTTTAAAACAGAGTCATATGCAAAACACATTAAAAGTTTGTGGTAATCACATTTTGAAGTGATACTGTTCAGCAGGTTGGATGGAATGAAGATGAACCAGAACAACAACAACAATGGTTAATACTGAACAAAATCAGTTGATGGGAATTAGAGTAGAGCAGCAACAGCACAGGGCGGTGTTTTGTTTACTTTGATGTTTTAGGTTCATCCAGACTCACAGCTTTTTGTCAGGCACATTAAAAACTGATTATGTTACAAAAGTGATAATATATTTAAACACAGTTAAATGTTAAGAAGCCACGCCTAATGAATACAAGTGAAGACTTGATGCAAGAGTTTCAGATTTTATTCTAAATCAGTCCATTTTAATGTTGTTAAACACTCAAAGCAGCTCCCATTCACTGGATGTGTGGTGGTTTTTGAACATGTCTAATAAAACGTACAGTACAATATTACAGTGGACTATAAAGTTAGTTAGTTTAGTATGGAAGTATGTAAACTATGTTTTTAATTCACTGTCCGTCTCATTTTCACAACCAAACATCTTCTATCTTCTTCAAAACATTTCTACACAAGCTCATAGATCCTAAACTAACCTCCATCTCACACCTTGACATGCAGTGTAAAGAGATAAAAATATCAGTAAAATGGCCCCGGATTCAACAGAATAAGATAAGCAGGTGCATACACAAATTCCACAGGCTTTGATATATTTTAACCTCATCCAGAAGTGAAAAAATGTTTCATCTCTCGGTCTCCATTAATGGGGATCATTCATAGGAAGATGTAAGAAAGCAGACGGTGTTATAGGACTTTAGAGTACATTAAAACAAAAGGGCAGTCGATTATCGTCTTTCAAATAAAAAAAATTATACAAAGTCACAGCCAAGATTATGTTAAAAAATCAAGATCACCGTGGATGATGGGATAAGAGAACAACCTCCTGTACCTCAGGAACAGTGAGGGAAAAAATCGTAACAATATGAGAAAGAGGATCACGAAAACACTTATAATTGTGGTTCTCAGCGTGTCACTGTGGCAGGTTAAGCACCCTTGTTCATATCATTATATGATAAAGAAGATGTCAAGATGTTTTGGCCAAAAAAGGTCAAGAAGGCAGAGAACTGACTGTTATCAAAAAGCCAAGGCTCAATTTAAAAGCTTCAGATAATTCATCAGCTGCTACACAGAGTGATTATTTAGCAATTGAACTCACTGTGTTTTAGGTCCTAATTTGCACACCAGGCAGTGAATTAATTTAATTTTCTTGCCATTGGAATACTGTAAATGTATACGTTGGCTTTGGAAGCACTTAAATATTCATTGTAGATCAGGGAGTCAGAGCATATGTCGTTAAAAAGAAGAACGAGTGAGATGCAGCTCATTCACTCCAGCAAAAAGTGAAGGGACAGACATTTTCATTACTGGGGAGGTGGATTGCAGGGCTGCAGCTCTGAGTCTTTAGGGAGCATGAGAGAAGGGAATTACTCAGCAAGAGTGTCATAATTTACTGTGCAACAAGATGCATAAGCGATGGGATGAGCAAGATCTGTCTCTAACAACCCTTCTGTTAAACCTTGTTAACAAGCTGCATTAGGAAAAAATTGAAAAAAAAAAAAACAAGTAATGAATATGTCTCCAATCAAACTCACAAATACTTCCTGTTTGTGATCAGGTTATCCGTAACTTTGAATTGATGGGTCGGGTCAATCTGGACCAGCTGGAGTTGATAAAGGAACATGGCAGCAGCGCAGAAGAGGAAGAGGAGAGGGAAATGATGGAGTTGATAATGGACGGAAAAGTAGCTGCGGAGGAGGAGGAGGATGACAAAGGAATGGAAATTATGGAAAACATAACAGATGAACAGAGAGAGATGGATGACGAAGAGCTTGAGGACAGCATCAAAGAGGAAGAGGAGGAAGAGGAAGAGGAAGAAGTTAAGGTGATGGAAGAAGAGAAGCCTGCCCCACAAGGTAAAAACAGATGCTATCAGTGAAGCACTGTTGTGTTAGCTGAATTCACATCTTTGTATTTATTAAGCACCCAAATAATCTCATTCTCATTCAGACAAATATTGACAAATATTTTTCAAAGATCAAATCAAAACAGCTCATGAGCCTTTGCGGAGGTGCAAAGATGGTCAAGACCAGAAGAATTAGCACAACAGAGTACCAGGAAACTTAAGAAAATACGTGTGGGAACCTTGAACAGTCTCACCAGTCAGATTAATTAATTTTTAATTTGATTAAATGTTTCCAGGCTTCAACCAGCGCTGCTGTGGCAGCCGAAACAGAAAAGGGAAGGTCAGGAAGTGATGACTGTAGCTAATGAAGAGAGAAGCAGCAAGAACAAGTCTATTTAAATGTACACAGGCTAGAAAAATAAAAAAATTATGTTAGTTTTTTAATAGATTAAACTCGTTGAACAATACTACTTAAAGAAATATATTCAGCCCTTGGATGAAGGCGGTTGATGGTCCCTGCTGTAGAGGAATAAAATAGTGTCACATCAGATTGTCAAGTAGAGCCACTGATGTTTGCTGAAAGAGCAAATATATAATTCACACTTGGCCCAGCAAGTCAACAACACCACTGAATACTATTAAACCTCTGTGTATGAGCAGGTGTTGTTTTAAAAAAGGGATCTCTGGGAAAGCTCCTGTGTCTCTTATGAAGGCAAATAAATGTGCTCAGGCATAAAAGATAAAAAAAAACATAAGTCCCATAACATTATGTGTTTTAATGTATTTTAAATGTCCTTTATGAGCAATGTTTGACTTCCAAAATAACCAAAGTCTCATTGTTATTCTGGATTGATTTCTTTATTTCATTCTTCTGGACTACAGGTCACTGAATACACTTGACTTGTGTTGGTTGCTCTCTGAAGGAAAAAGCAGAGCTAACACAAAAATAAACTGGTCGACAAAAGGAGCCAATGTTCATGTCTAAAACATAAGGCTTTGGTGATTACTTGTATTCTTGTACTTCTGGAATACTAATTGCAGCAATAAATATTTCAATTTGAATTTGTGTTACCCTGATTACACATGTTCCGAGACCAATTATCATTTGTACGTCTTTTGTGCAAGATCCCACCAGGCTCGAGTTAGATAACCATCTTCTGCTGAAAATTGTGAAACTAAACTAACTAATCATTTGAACTCTTGGTTCCCAGAGGTCCTAGCATCTCCTACCAGCAGTAGCAGCAACAACTCTGGGCCGAGCAGTGGAGAGAAGCGTATTCCCTGTGAGTTCTGTGGCCGCTGCTTCACCAACAGCCTCGAGTGGGAACGACATGTCCTTCGACATGGCATGTCAGTATTTTATTCTATTTTTTTTTTTTTTTTTTCTAATTAAGTTATTTGTTGGGTTGTCATTCACATGCACTGGGGATACAATATAATAACTTAAGGTGATGTTCCAGAGTAATTTGAATCCAGGGTCTATTTCACCATGAATATGAGTCAAAGGAGATATTTTGTGTTTGTCGAAGGAATTTTGAATTTGACTATATTTTTTTTTTTCCACAGCCAAAAAGTTAACAATGAAAGTAGGTGGGGCAGTCACATATCTAACATATATAACATATCTACATTTTCATATTTAAACCTTTAATAAAGCTCAAAATATCACTTCACTCTGGCAGTAACATTAATAGGGCCCCTACACATAAACCAAAGTACCAATAACTTAATAAGTGAATTGAGTGTTTATTAAAAAGACTGTTTTTCAAGACTTACCCAATGTATTGTTTTCATAACAACTGGTGAAGATGGGTGTTTAAGATCAGATTCATCATTTTTCTTTCTCTTCATGGACACATCAGCCTGTTGTTCAGGAAGATGACGAATCTGCTGATCATCACTTCACTTTATTTGTAGGGAACCTATTCATGCTACTGCTGCAGTGATATTTTGAGCTTTATTAGTGGTTAGAAAATGACAATTTAGATTGAGGGGATGTTTGACGTTTGATATATTGGTGGTGAAATAGACCCTGGGTTCAAATTAATGTGGACCACCACTTTAACTTGCAAATGTTGATGAAATGAGCATAGTAAATACAATGTTTGTTAAAATACCAACAGGTTAGCATGGTTGGTTTGTATGAATTAGCTTTTATCTTGAAACATGACCATAGATGTTTACTCCTGTTTTATCTTTTCTTATTTATAACTTTCCAAGTACTGTAAAAGCTTATGTTTGCTCCCTCCTGCATTTTCAGGACGGTTAACAACAGTCGGATGGACACCAGCACCACTTCAGCAATAGATGCCTCAGCTTCATCTTCCACTGGCTCCTCTGTCTTAATGGACACGGGACTGGATCTGTCCAGCAACAGAAACGAGGAAGGAAACCCCGCTGATCTATCACTGAGAAGTCAAAGCCAATACACAGAGGACAAAGAAACGCTTGACACCAAAAAGGATCAACAGTTTGGTTGAACAGATTGTGGCCTCTTGGGATATTGTGCTAAAAAACGATGATATTTGGGGGGTAGAGTCAGCACTGAGCTGGATCTTAAAAATAGAATGTCAAAGGAAACAAAAAAAAAAATCAAATGGAAAAAAGTGACTTCTTATGAGTTGGCTCATTATTAGATTTTAGGTGTTACATATATAAGTATTAGGTTGTGCTGCATAAAATGGCTGAACTCTTTAAATGAGTGGTCCCCTAGGACAGATCTTAATATATTGGTAACCAATAGTGAACAGAACTCTTTATTGCTGACATTCTGGTCAAATCTACAGTGAAAGATCCCACCTAGATAAAACTAAGCTATTTATAAAGGATTTTGTCCAAAATGATTAAAACTAAATTTAAGCATTTTATTATTTGACCTTGCACCTTTTACACTCCTTTCACCTCTGATCATCCAAAACAGGGGATACTGTAAGTTAATCTAAAAAGAAACAAACAAGATGTGAAAGCATTTACAACCATGGCCCATTGTAGAGCTACCTTTTCATGTTTCTTGGTGAAATTTGAAATGTTTTTTCCATCTTAGCCTTGTGTTAAATGTGTAGAGGTATTCCTTACGGAAAAGTCGCACCTTATCTATTTTAGCAAAATCACAAAACATGTTTTATTCATTTGTAGAAATACTGACAGTTTTTTCCCCCTCAAATGTTTGTAGCAAATTGCTATAATTTAGGTCCCTTGATATTATACTACGTATAAGCTTTCAGCCTGTGGCACCCTTCGCATTTCGTCTGTCCTATTTGAATGTCCGGTAATAATAACGTTATGGAAATAATGGTAACAGTTTAAATGTCCTTTTCCCCTGTAAGATACCATGTTGTGTGTGATCCAGGTCGCCGGTATCACAGTTAACCTGTGCACTTAGCAGATCAAAATAAAAACAAAGATATGTAAACTGTATCCATAGGAAGAAAGGTGACCACTAAGGGTTTTAACAGTATTGGCATCTTGACCAAGAGACAGAAATTACGCTTGTCTTTTCAGTGTAAAAAGTATGATTTGATGTGTCAGAATCAATCACTGGGTGTGGTCCGGTGCACAGGATTGGACTACACTGTGTTTCAACCACCACAGCTGAATGCTGATGCCAGCAAGCAAGTGCCTTAAAATGCAGTTCCTCTAATGGCCACTAAATGGCTTTAATGACCCAACTGTTTGGAAGTTGAAGTTGGAAAATACCCAACATCTCTTTCAAAGTATATAGTCGAAATTTATTCTCTCAAGAATTACTGACCTGGACAGCTGTTTTCACTCTTCCTAATGTGTGCCTTAGTGGCAATTTTGAAAGTCATTATTTAATTAAGATCAAACTTGATTCAAATTAGATTTAGCTACATTGTAACAACAAATTATGGTTTAGCAGCAAGCCAGATCAGATCAAGGGGGATGCTGAGGTTGAAAAGCACTGATTTTTCTAGGAGTTTGAGATAATTCTGCTGCAGTGGAAGTGAATGGAATTTCATTTGTCTTACTCACAGTATTTGTGAAACCTGTTCTTTACTATTTGGTGTAAAGGGGTGGGCGCTGTTTAGGGAAATAAGTGCTGCTAGAGTGTGTGTGTGTACGTTTTTTTGGTTATTTTTATGTCAATGTGAGCACCACAAATAAAATTCCATGCAACAATAAGTATATTTAATCATTAGGTGTCTTGACCTTTAACAATCAGCTCTGGTGATGACCTCAGCTCCGTACAGGTTCCTCCACAGTGTCTCTATTTGGATATTTAGGCTCCAAATGACTGACTGACAGGCTGGCATTGAGCATTGAGGCAAACTCAAATCTAGGCCTCAAAATGTCTCTTAAGAAATTTATGGCCGATGTCACAGACATGTTTGTGTTTTTCATCCGGCCTGTGGTCCAGTTTTGACATGATGGGATGCACTGAAAAGTCAAGTGTAACTAGGTCAAAAAGCCATAAAACCGTTTGTTTCCAGATATGTAGAGTTCACGTGCCACTGGAACTGTATCTTATTGATTGACGTTTTAAAGGTGTCAAATCTCCCCCGACTTTAATCCTGTTAAATTCTCACCCTGTATGGACACAACTGTCATAGCCTGCATTTGTGTACTTCTTTTTTCGACAAAGTTGCCGTGTTATTGTTGATATTGACAAAAAGGCAGAGATTGTATTTGCTGGAATTTGCTGCTTGAATGCCCTAAAGCCTTATAAGAAGTGGATAGCAATTAAGTCAAATTTATGTCCAATTCCAATTAAGACCAATGAGTAAACATTAAACAACTGAAATAAAAACGACTTTTAATTGCAATTTAAAATTTGAAAAGGAACACAGTTAATCAAATTGTGTTCTTGGTACCAAAATATTTACCAAGCCTGCTGTGTTTGCTGCTGTGATTGTCTTTCCTGAGGATTGAAACTTTGATGGAAATGGGAAATCTGGGTTCTAAGACCATAGAATTTTAAAATCTGAGTTCTATGGATAGAATCCAGGTAAACTACATGTTTGCAGCCATGTATAGAAAACAAACTACTCGTTAAGTGTTTGAACTGTGGTGTTTCAGAAAGGATACTTTAACCCGTTTTTTCCGTTAGGTGTTCTTATTTTTAAAAAAAAAAAGATGAAAAAAAATAAATCTAAAGATGATAGATAACCCTTAGGGGCTTTTTGAGTCCCCAATTCAACATTATTACGCTGTTGTACAATGTCTGGTTACAATGAAAAATATCTCCTTTTTTGTACTGTAATGGGAATGAGCTGATAGGAAGAGCAGTGTGGTTGTACAATATTTAAACACATGAAGGAAAATGATGCCATTCTCTCATAATTAATGGTCAGGGCTTTTATTTTGAAGAAGAAAAACAATGACGAATGAAAAGACAAGGTTAAAAAAAAAAAAAAAAAACTTCCTTTGGGAGCATTTTCTTGCTGCTTAAACTGCTTGGTTCTTTTTCTGGGCTCGGCCACCATTCGGTTCCACAGTCAACCTGTAGATCCCTCTGAGATCTCACTCACTCATGTCTAATCCATAACCTGACACTCCAGTATCTTCTATTCATGGCCAGTAAGGGCATCAGCTCACTTTGCCCTTAGTCCACCTAGTCAACAACAGGTGGGACTGTAGCAGCTCCCGATCTGCTCCTCAGTCCTTTTAATACCTTAAAAAAACCATCGAGTTGGTGCTGAATCTTAAAGCCCTGTTTTCTGTCTGACAGGACCAGCTTGTAGCTTTTCAAAAGAAAAAAAACTGTTTAAAAACTGTTGTTGTAGTAATAAGCTTTGTAAGGCAGCTCGTTACCCAGCTTGAGAGCCCAGTGTAAACCAGATGATAAATTGGGACAATGTGGGTAATGAAGCTGTCAACCCAAAATTATTTGTTGTTCTGTGATCATTTTAATATAAAATTACTATGAATCCCTCACTGTGTACAGTCTATAGACTGTAATATTCCCAGTTTACCCAAAGTTAAACCCCTGCTGACAACACACTGGATAATTGTATATATGTTTAGTTTGTTTCTGATGCATTTCTCAGACTGTTGTCTCCATAGTTTGACACTAGAATCTCTCCTTCTTGCCTTTCTTCCCATATAAATCTGATTACCTGATGGTGGGTTGTGATGTTGCCTAGAATGATTGTTTACAATTTTATTCCATTTATCTCTGGATATTCTGTAAATATTGTAATTCATTGTCTTTTTTTAACTTGATAATAAAGTTATCAGATAACGGTTGATCGTGCTTCCTTGCGGTCTCTGTGCTGAGAAATAAGACCGAGCTACAGTATCAGATACTTTAAATACAAACTTGTAGGAACATGGTATATTTTTACATATATTTTCTGCAGAATTGTGACTTGAGATTGCTCTCACAATCATTGAATTATGCATATCGGCACAGATGTCTTAGTATTAAAAATCTGTGGTAAACATGCACCCTGAGCAACAAATTAAAAATGAGGTGTAGAAAAAATGTTGTACATTTCAAGAGCTAAGCGATGTCAAAGGAAGTAGTAAAAATGCAATAGTCCAATAATCAGAAATCAGAAAGCATCAAATGATGCATCTTAATGACTTTTAGCTGAAGGCGTCGCTGCTGCAGCCTCACAGTATCAGTCCTCATGCAGTATTTGTTGGTCACACTCAGCAGACACACACTGATTTATTGATGCATTAGTTCACACATTTAATTACTTCTCCTGCAAAGTTAAAAGTTAATGATGAGCATTGTAAGAAAATATCATCATCAGTTTTAGCTTTCTGTGCAACATGTTTCCAATTTGCAGCGGCATATATGATTTTTCTTACAACATGTCCACAGAGACATCCAATAATAGTCCCAGCAGCTTGTCCACAGGAAATAGCTCCGGGCTGAGAAGGCATCTCAGTGGCCTTCACTCTGTTACACCCTTCCAGCCTTCTGTTTTGTCTCGCTCGCTCCCTCTCCATCTTTATCCCTTTCACTCTCTCCCCTCTCCACACCCACAGCAAGAGCTCTGCCGGCCAAAAACCACAAACCCTGCAAATGCCAGCTGTGAGCATGTACTTGTATACATCTCTTTGTGTGTTTGTGTGTTGCACATGCATAAAATAGTTAAGCTCTGTCACCCTTACATACCACAAGTCATCCAGATCAGCTACATGTCCATGTTTCACTCGTGCTTCATCTCTTCAGCTGTATCTCTAAAAAACAAATAAACAAATAAACAAGCAAACAGAGTAGTCTGTCTCTATAGTATCTTCCTAATAACAGTTAGGATTTCACTTATATCCTCTGCATTCCCTCATCTGCCTATTTCAGGAGAGGCTAAGTCTTTATTTCACATGTCTAACATCATCACTTAAAAATATCTCCAAGTCACCAGAGATCAGACTGTAATCTCTGTGGCTCACCACTTCAGAGTGGGGTGGGGGCGGAGGGGGGCTGATGGCAGACTGACGACCCCTGGAGACAGGAGCAAGAGGCACAGCCACAGTGGGGAGAGGGGAAAGGAGGACACTGCTGCTGCTGCTGCCACTGCTGAGTGGAGCAACATAAGGAATGCCTTTTGAGTGTGAGGCCAGGCTACAGCAGGCGAGGTGACTGCACTTGTTGTAATAACTGGATGATGGAGAAGGATGGGGGGAGGTGAGGTATAAAAAGTGGATGACAGGAAGACACATGTCATACAGACAGTCATAGAAAGTAATGGAAGATGGGTCTGGGATCATTGAAACTTGTTCTAACATCATAAAACACCATCTCATGCTCAACATAAGGGCAGCAACAAATGTTCTGATCACATGTCAGAAGTTGACACTTGCATTCGTGATTGATACGATTCATCCATGTTCCATGACAGGCGCAGACGCAGCAGCATCAAGATGTTACATTTGTCAAAGGATTCCTAGAACAGACATTAAAAGTACTGCAGTGCACTTGCTTGCATGGTTGAGTTGTTGCTCTTTCTGCTGTTTGAATTGGAGTCTGCTTGCGGGCAGAGTTGTGTGTGTGTGTGTTCCTGAGAGGGTTAGAGTATATACATCAGACTACATTTGTACCTTCAGCCCAGCAGAGTAAATCAACATTATTGTTCACTGTTATACTGTAAAATAAGCAGCAGTGTGTGTGTGTGTGTGTGTGTGTGTGTGTGTGTGTGTGTGTGTTTGTGTGAATGAATGTGAAATGTTGGAGGCCTTTAACCTCCATGTCACCTTGTGGCACTGAATTACAGGAAATAATTACTGACAATGAAGCACAATTTAAAAAAAAATAAATAAATCAGTTGATTAGGGACTATTTAGGGTTAATGGGATGCTATATTTTGCAGTATTTTAGATATTTGTTTTAATGTTGTTTTTCCAGTGGAAGTGTTGCTGAGAAATTGTTCTGCAGTAAACATTAATCATTTTAATAGCAGGACTTGTTTAAATGGACTCTTGTCAAATGAATGGATTCAATTCATTAACTTAAATTACAATAATTGTGGAGAGAGCTTTTTAAAAAAGTGAGTAAAAGTTTATTTCTAAAATTCAATCTTTATTCACTAATTTGTTTATTTCTCTTTTTTGCCAGCACAATTTATGTTTACAAATAATTATGAAGATTGAAGAGGAAGCAGATACGAAGCATATTCTATTTTTTATTTTTTTTTTAGATTTGATTCTGTTTTCTATTTCCTCTTTACTTCTTAAATTTCAGTCTCATTTCATTTTTGACTCTGCTTCTGCTTTCATTGGGATTAAATCAGTATCCACATCAGTATTAAAAAATAATAAATCTTATAATAAGATAATGTATGATAATAATATATAAAATAATAAAATATCTTGTTACTGATTATTTATGTTATTTAACTAAAAGCCTAGTGAATGTGTCATTCACAGGTGAATGAAAATAAAATGTCGTCGCAATACCACAGTTGGCCACAGGGGGCGCTGCAGCCTGAACAAGTCTCACAGAAGAAGAAAGCGAAAAGTCATGGCGGCTGACAGTTTGTAATGAGCCAACAAAATCAGCAAAGATTCTTTGCAAGTTGGATTTGCGACGTTTGAACCAGACACGGGGAAAAAAACTCAGTCGGCAAAATGTTGATAACTTTGAAAACCCTACAACAGCAGACGTTTAAAATCGACATTGATGAAGAAGAGACGGTAAGAGTGGAAACCATGCATCTGTGAAAGGGGGTGGAGTGGGAGTCGGGTACGTCCTGGAACCGAGTCCTTCAGTTTTTGACCATTTGAACTGAAGCGATCGATATTTGTGTATCTTTTTAAAGACGGATGTATTGATTTAAAGTTTGCTAGCTATTCGGGTTAGTTCGGCTTGTGTATGAAGCGGAAGTTAAAACAGAATCGCGTTATTTATCCAATATTGCTTATGAAAGTAGTTTGTATTGTCAGCATTTAGCCGTAGCCCACGTCATGTTCCAGATGGGGGGGATAGATGACAGGTTAGTTCGTCATTAACAGTAGCGGTTAATGTTTATAAAGCAGAAAGTTACATTAAATCATCACTTGTTAATTTTTTCTGAAATGAATCAAAGTTAACGTGACAGTAGCCATTAATTAGCACCATTTAATGTCGTTAAGCTTCACTCTTAATGAAGGTAACGTCATTCATGTTGGTGTAAACCAATCAAAACTACTGACTGAGCAGTAATGTCCAATCATGTTAACTTTTACTTTCGATGAGTCAGGATAGCAACATAAAACCTGTAATTACATTTTCTAAACTACAATTTTAATGTATAACTTAAAACAAGTACAATCAGTCGGTCATTAATTCAGTATTTAACCACACCAGATGTTTTTTATTCAGCTCCAGTTTTATGATGAGACCAGTTGTTCAGTCGCTGCACACATTGTACTTTATTATTTCAAACTCGTGTTCACGTTATATAATCAGGGTTGGACCCAATGCAAATGTTGTTGGGAAATATGGTTCACTATATTATATGTATATTACAGTTTGTACAAAAGAACAACAACAAAAACAGTTTTCTGATTCTTCTTCATTTATTTTTTTCTGCAGGTGAAGACCTTAAAAGAGCGGATTGAGCAGGAAAAGGGAAAGGAATGTTTTTCAGTTGCTGGACAAAAACTGATATATGCTGGTATGTTATTTGTTTGTCAAATCCAAACACATTAAAGTAGAAAATCATCACACTGTGGAAGCCAGATAAAAATAAGTATATTTGAACTTACACAAATGAAGACATACAGGTCAGATAAAAGACTAAGTACAACCTCAATGCAACAGAAGTGGGTACACTTTTGTTTTCTATTTAACCATAATTATGAAATGAAATAATAATGATAATAATCATGCCAAATGTTAAGAAACTGTCTGAATAAGTACAAAAATAGACTGTGAAAAGATTCAAGAGACAGAACATAAGCCGAGTCACAAGTGCACTGATCGTTGGGACGTATATAAAGACGTTATACTAATAACAGGACGTGCAAAGAATAAATAAATAGCACCTTGTACTCGACTTGAAAAATAGATAGATAGATGTGTCAAACACAAGGATTATCTGTGGAAATTGGTGTTTCACTGACTGATCACACATAGTGAAATTATTACATGAAGTCAGCCTCTACACATGGCACAAGAGGAGAAAACCACTTCTTATAGCGAAGCAAGATCAAAAACATGAGAAAAGCCTTGATAGAAATTGGCAGCTCAATCTTTGGTCACATTAAAGCCAAATACCACCACAGTGAACCACTGCGTGGTGCTGGCTGTGAAACATGGAGTTGGGAGTGTGCTGATATGGAGTTACATGAGTGCAGAAGCTGTAGGGGAGGTGACATTTATAACAGCGCTATGAATGTGAGTTTGTGGTCTCAGGTACTAAATAAATAAAAGAATTTCTGCTTTTCAAATTAATCTGTGGCTAAAATAAATAGACCTGCTTTGTATTTACACTATCCACTTTAACACATTACACTCTACTCTATAAAGTTGTTGAAGCTGCTGAATGCTGTTTATATCATTGGTGGCTTTCACAAAGCTGGGCTGTTTCAGTGTTTTACAGGAGCACAGTGTTGGTAGATTGATTCCTTCTATTGTTGAATCGGTTGAATCCCGTCTTGATCTGTAACTTGACATGTTTCAGTCAAGTTCAACTAGAAAATAATACCAAATATAAACCTTTATTATTATTATTATTATTATTATTTTGTGGTCAGACTTAATTTCTCAGTCATATCATGTGACTTATTTTGGTTCAAAGTTGATCAGTGTCTTTCCTTCAGACTCATGTTACATAAGCATGTTTTTCTTACAATTTTTGCTAACTTTTAATGTATTGTATCAGAACCTATATAATTATCAAAGTCTATACACCAAGTGTATATTTTTTAATCCATTCAGAAGTAGTAATTGGCTTGTGTGGTTTTAGGTTTTGGTTGTTGTTCGGTAGAGATGATTCACATTATTGCTAAATTCCTACTCACTCCACTTTATATGGGTTTTGTTTGACCCAGTTAAAGTTGTTTCTCAGACACAAATAGATTTTTTAAAATGAATCAATTTACAACAGAACAAACACACAAACAAAAAGCCATTGTAACAAAAGCTGGTTATTACATACCTCAACAATCTTCTACTCTGTGATGTGATGTGACGCCATCTTTTGTTGCTTCTCTGTGTGTTGTTTTATTATTCCTGATGGAAGTAAAATCAACAGAACAGTGATTAATTTCTCTGTTTGTTCCAAGGTAAAATCCTCAGCGATGACACAGCCATTAAAGAATACAAAATCGATGAGAAGAACTTTGTGGTCGTCATGGTGACAAAGGTGCGTGAAAGAGAAAAAGATTTAGTTAATGGCAGGTTATTGTGTTGGTTGGTTTTAAGATTTGTTCATCTATTTTGATTGTTGTTATTTTCTATAAAATACAACTGATTTGTATGAAAGCTTATAATTCAGTTTATCATGAAATATCTTCAGAAATCTCAAGCTTGTAGCTGTTTGGGTTGTTGTACTTTATCAGTATACTCAAAGTAAAATAAAACCTTAAATTAATTAAAAAATTATTAATGATGACGAATAAGCACTTGACCTGTAGTAACTATGATTTTTATATTTTTAAAAAATGTTTCACAGCCCAAAACGGTGTCAGCTGCTCCTCAGCCTTCACCTTCCACCTCATCTAGCAGCAATACAGCTCCTGCACCAACTCCCGTCTCAACATCCAGCTCAGAGAACACGAAAGAGCAAGACTCTACCGACAAACCAGAGGAGAGGCAGTCCTCAACTTCTGAACCAGTTTCCTCTCCAACCAGGTAAAGATGGCTACACATTACATGTGTCTAACAGCATATCTGACAACAGTGTGTCTTGCTTTGAGAGGTGATGTGCACTTTGTACCTCACCTTGTCTGTTTTCTCTCACAGAAGCTCTGAGGCATCAACAAACACAAACTTACTTGATGAGGCTGTTTCAAATCTAGGTATGGCTGCATCTGTAAACCTAATCTGTATGTCATTATTGTGTGACCTCTTGTTGTTGCTCAATAGGACAGAAATGTAATAATGTTTTTTTTTTAGTGCACATAATTATTTCTTGTTGATAACCATAGTGTCCTGATATTGATGTATTTTAATCAATAAGCAGCTCAGCCAAAACATAATCCCACAGTTCCTCCTGGCCACACATGCTAAACTTTACAAATATTGCTTTGCTCAGAACAAATCACTCCTGTCTTAATTATTATGACTCATTAATCCTCCGATGTGAATTATCAGGGTTTGCGACAGGTTGTTTGTATTTATGGGTCACAGTGGAGAAATGAATCTTCATACACACTGTCTTCTTGTGCTCAACAGTGTTTTGTTTAACACAGTCATAGGATCACATTTTATTAATTTTTTTAGTGTTATGTAACCCTAAACAGATGGGAGCAGATGTCTTCTGCTTCGTGCTATGGTTGATGGTACATTTAGCTTTAGCTGCGGCTAATCACAGCACTTTATCTTAGAAAGCTCTTTGTTGCCACTGTTGAAATGTACTTGTTCCTCCAGTGACGGGACCATCATATGACGCCATGGTGAACGAGATGATGCTCATGGGCTACGAGCGGGATCAGGTGGTAGCAGCTTTGAGAGCGAGCTTCAACAACCCAGACAGAGCTGTGGAGTACCTGCTCACAGTAAGAATCATGCTAACCACATAGAACTTAGAACAAAGCAAATATCAACAAATATAATGAGTTCCACACAGTGAAAAATTTCAAATGGTGTCGTAGGAAGATGAAAGTACATAAGCGAGACTGGCCCCATTAGAGATATCATCAGCAGACAGACTGTCCTCCTTCGACAGAGACCAAGGGGAACTCCACTATTTCAATACAGACCCACAAAACCTCATCTATCCTTTGTAAGACCTTGTCAGGACAAAGAACTTTTGGTTATTAGTCCTGTGGTTGGATGAGACAAAAATGTAAAAATTGTTTGAACACAGACATGGCCTTCGACTGTGTCTCTAAACCACTGGACCTGGCAACTTTGTCAAAGTAAACTGAATCATGACACATGAGAAATTAAGATTCTGGGGGAGAAACATCAGGTTGTCTGCATCCAAAGTGGTCATGAAATGGTTAACAGGAAACGGTATGATTGTTTTTAGTTGCACAGTCCAGACTTGAAGCCTGTTGAGAAACTGTGGAGGAAACTGCAGACCGGATTGAGGACAAGGACGTCTTCCAACCTCAGTGACCCTAGAGCTTCACAAAGGAGGAGACGAGCAAATTGTCACTGGGAAAAAAAAGGATTTTTTTAAAGATTGTTATTTCCTGACTTCTCTAACAGGGTATCCCAGGTAGAGATCAGGGTCAGGCGACAGGACCTGATGCTGTGGCGCCGCCAGTGAGTGGGACTCCAGCTGCACCTACAGGTGGCAGCATCCCTGCCAACACTGGCTCTTCACCAAGTGCTGGAGGTAAAAAGCCCCCACTCTCATTTACCACCCTGCCTATTCCTGTAGTCTGTTTTTTTTCTCCTGTAATTATATTCCTTTGCTCTTTGTAGATGTTTTTTATGCTGCTTACGCTCTCTGACTCTTACTTAATCTTTGCAGTCAATCCCTTGAGTTTCCTGAGAAATCAGCCCCAGTTTCATGTGATGCGACAGCTGATCCAGCAGAATGCCGCCCTGCTTCCAGCCCTGCTGCAAGAGATCGGCAGGGAGAACCCAGAGCTGTTGCAGGTGAAGTATATACACAGCATGGTTTGCTTTTAAACAATAATTACGGTGGTAATAGGAGGCTTTTCGACACAGAGTCAGAGGTCACTCAAAGGGAAACTCCACTGATTTTGTACATGAAGTTTTACCCACCACAAGGTTACTACACTGCAGTCAGTAGCTTGCAGAGGAGCTGTTGGGAAAAAAATAATAAAATAATGTTGCAGTTTGGGATTGAGACTTGAGTTGCTTAAGAGGATTATGGGAATCGGAAGTTCCAGCATTTTGGTACCTTGACCCTTATTAGAGACTAAAAAGTCAGATTTGGAGAATTCTTTTTAAATCTGTCTCTTACAAATTCTCCCATTTCATCACTACAGGCATAGATGGTTTATGTTGTACTTTATTTAGCTGTTTCTGTTTTTATTTTAAGTTATTACAGTGCTGTAAGAGAAGAAATGGTCAAAAGTTTCTGTGCTTTCAAAGTAATATCAAACCTGTTGATCTACCATTGTAGGAGATTAGCAGCCACCAAGAGCAGTTCATCCAGATGTTGAATGAACCCAATCCAGAGGCCGTGCCAGTTGGTGGCGGAGGTGGATCAGGAGGAACAGGTGGAGCAGGAAGAGCTGGAGGTGCAGGAGGGGAGGCACCTGGTGGAGGTCACACAAGCTACATCCAGGTCACGCCACAGGACAAAGAGGCCATTGAGAGGGTGAGGACACAATACTGACATCAGCTCCATCCATAGGTTGAAACTCAAAAGGACAAGTTGTTATTGGTTTAGTAAAGTATTGTTTGGCTAATCCACAACACTTCTCTCTTTGTAATTCCAGCTAAAAGCCTTAGGATTTCCAGAGGGACTTGTTATACAAGCTTACTTTGCTTGTGAGAAGAACGAGAACTTGGCCGCCAACTTCCTTTTACAACAGAACTTTGACGATGATTAAATGAGCCATCTTTATGTTGACTTTTCTTTTTCTTATTTCTTCCTCTAATTTTTTGATTGCTGAATATATGTGTACAACAAGC
This sequence comes from Polydactylus sextarius, assembly GCA_016801845.1. Taxonomy (NCBI): domain Eukaryota; kingdom Metazoa; phylum Chordata; class Actinopteri; family Polynemidae; genus Polydactylus; species Polydactylus sextarius. Next base: position 3,799,301 of record CM028922.1, read on the forward strand.
CTTTTACATTTCCAAAAACAATGAAAAAAAATGTTTTATTCACCACTTCCACATTCACCTCTCTTAATAACACTGGATGATTATCACAAATACTGGCTGTTGCTTGTGAACAGTTTGAAATGGAGGATCAATTAAAGTACAGTGTATTTGCATCAGATGTCGCGTGTGCTATTGATTTTTTTTTCTTTTTTTTTACACTTTGTTTTATTATTTTTTTTTTGTAACATCTTAATTAAGACCTTTGAATTTTTTGAAGGGGTTTGCAGTGACAGTTCAGGGTAGAATTACAATATTATATTGATGCACTCTTATTGTTTTGTATTTTTAAATTTGAACAATTAAATCTGCCTAATGAACAACAACAGTGTAACACTGTTTTTTGTTTAAAGGGGACATAGACTGCATATTTTTGAATAATGTAAACTGTTCTTTGAGGTCTCCAACTAGTGTATGCAATATTGGTTGGGCTGAAAAAGGTCCAGGATCTTATCTAACCTCTATTTCTAGATACAAAGACAGGTTTTTCCCTCCCACTCAGTAAGTTCATGAATATTTAAACTGGCTCTGTGCTGATTGGTTGGTTTTGAGGTGTGTTGAGGAGCCTTTGGAAAACACCTGAATAAACATGGAGAAGATGAACACAACACTTTATAATAGTGTAGCATATAAAGTTAGCTGTAATAGCACTAGCGTTACAGGTGTACCGCATCGCTTCACCCTAGGCTACACACTAGGAGAACTTTGTCTGATCTCTGATAAGATTAAATAAAACTTTATTTGTTCCACAGTGGGGAAATTCACAGTGCTACAAGCGGGTACATATAATAGTGTGTTAACCAACTCAAGCGATATCAGTTGTACATATTGGCGTTGAAAGTATATCAACATTATTTTGTAGGCGATTGATTCCAGCGTGCAGCGATGGGGAGTAGTGGAGGACATGTACCAACGTTATGAATTTAGAACTGTTACTGTACTAATGTATAAAACACACAGGCTGGTTTATAATGTTTTAACAGTTAAAATGACAGTTAATCGCTAACAACTTTAGAGTTAATTCACATATTAAAAAACAAACAAAAAAAAAAACTCGTTTTTGCCATTGTTGTTAACTTAGCAGGTACAAAACGGGTACAAAATATTGACTTATCTTGAGAATTTTGGTTGGAAAAGTGACATAATCTAATTGAATCAAAGTGTGGATTACATTGTAACGCGTGCACACTTATCTCATAATTTAGACTGATTTTTTTAATGTCATAATTCTAACTTTTTCTGTTTTTTTTTTTTTTTTTTTTACTGATGTAAATAACATCACAGTCACTGATTGGACTGATTGGTTGGTTGTAAATGTGAATGCTGGACTAGCAACTTGTTTGTTGGTCAACCTGGTTGTTGATCCAGGAAGAACAGAACAACTACTTGGTAAAATCAGATCATGTTTTAAACAGATAGTTTATACACACACACACACACACACACACACACACACACACACACACACACACACACACACACACACACATATATATATATATATATATATATATATATATGCTGTCAGTTTTACAGAAAAAAGAAGTTTCCTAAATAAGTGAAAACTGTTCCTGGTCTGCTGTATTTGCCAGAGGGCGTGCAGGGTATGACTTAATAATTTATTGCTGTTTTTACACTAAAATTGACCAAAAACGGCAGTTTCCACAGACAAAACATCCCTTAGTGTGTATGACATAGAAGTCACCTATAGGGGGCAGTAGAGACCATGACATATTTCTAAAAGTCAGTCCATGTTCTTTTTGCCAGTCTGACTTACTTGATGTATTAACTTGAAAACCACAAAATGGATCAATATTTCAAAAATTAAACAACATTTGAATGAGGCAGTTTGACAGTTTGGTGTCTAGAGAAATTTAAAGCATTTTAATTTAACTTGACTTCATGTCATGGGACTTAAATGGATACACATAATGTTTTTCTTTCCTTCTTGCTGTTCACAATATGAAAATGATACTTTATCTGCTGATTTTTATTTTTTGAAGAATTTAATGACACATTTTGTGAAGCGTTATGATGATAACATACTGTGTGGTGGGAAAAAACAACATGCAAATGAAAATATAACTGATCCTTTGGAAATCATACACTCACATCTCACATTAGAGTTGGTTTCTAAAGGTTTGAGAAAATGTCAGAGATTAAAAAAAAAAAAAAAAAAGCAGTCATTAAACTCCAATTATGAAATATTTTTGGAACAGATTTGTATTTCTTTTGAGATGCATTCAAATCATTTAGTTTCTGAGGCCAGTTCAATATATCAGTGTTGATTTAATGACCATATCCAACTTTTTGTGAGAAGAAACGTGATGAGACTGATATATAATAATACATCCATACCCTGCAAACAAAAAAATGAAGCACAATCATTATAATCATATAGCAGGAACTCATCACTATCTTGCAGTTGCATCTTCATGAGTTTCATTCATATTGTGCACCTGAGAGCTCCAGCACATAGTGGCAGTCAGATTTGGTGTCGCCCTTGAATGTCAGCCAGTAACTCAGTTGTCCTTCCCATTCTTCCTGCTGACAGGTGGAAAGAAAAACCCCATGGAAACCGGACATTGTAGGAGTGTATTTTTTGAAAATCTTTTTAACAGCAACATTGTGTTAGTTTGCCCGTGGCAGTGTCGCGATTATCAGGGGGATATTATGTGTGAGCTGACTGTGAGCTATTACTGCCATTTAAATGCACTTCTCCATTACACTGGCAGGGAAATCTACAGTTACTTTGATTAATGATGTTAAAGGAAACTTCACTTAACATGAACATCACCTTCATGCAGCTAATGCTGTTTGATAAATAATGATTTGGTGTCAGACGTGTACAAAGATCATCATCTTCATTTGGTTTTCTTATTTCAAATACATTTTTTTTATTTTATTATACTGTAAAATACAAAATAACAAAGAAATTTTATTTACAAATGTACAAAATTCAAGATTATATTACATATTTAGGCTATAAACAAAAAATCTTTGTTCAGAGTTACTCATTCAATACAAAAATATGAATGTCTCATATAAATTATTGCACTTTGCAGCTGCAGTGCATTGAAGATTGCCATCACCATTTAAAAAGTGAAGTGTTCACCTGATTTAAGTCAGATTGTGGAAGAGGTTTCCGAGAAACACACAAACAACCATATGGCACTTTTCATAGTTTTCACCCTTTTGTTTTGTTTTTTTTTGTTTGTTTGTTTTGTTTTTGTCTTTGTTTTTTTTTTTGTTTTTTTTTTTTTTCTTAATCTTTGGTACCTTTTCTTTCACTTCTTTTTTTTTCTTTAAAAAAACCTTCAGAGTCACTGAGCACCATTCTGTATAAGTTAACATTGTACCTGAAATTAATGGCATTGCAGGTGAAATGTGTGTATAAATATAAATGTATTTATTAATACAGTATTTTGAACAGTGTGTAGTTGTTAACAGAGCCTATAATGGCATGTTGCTGGTAGAAGGCCTCTGGAGATGTTTGTCTGTTGCTCTTGGCTTCCCTGACAAAAATACATTTCCAGTTAAAAGTTGTTGGCACCTGGTCCTCCCAAGTTTTGTCGGTTAAATAAGACAAATTCCAGTTTGGTCCCTTTCATAAAAGTTTACAACCCTGTCTGAGAGGTCTCGTCGAGTCACCGGCACAATGTGCGAACACGGGATCAGTCTTGAGAGAAATTCTAGGCTCTTGTGGAAGTAATTCTCTTTGCTGTGAAACACCACAGCTTGTCTTGTTGCTTGACGACGGAAGGAAGGCAAATTATGGTTTTTAAAAAAGTGTAGGTCACAAGTCTGTTCAGGGTTGTGCTAACATATATTTTTTTTCAGGAGCCTTCATCAAAACCGCCATCCAGTCCGGTCTGGGTCCTCCACAACCGAGTCTCATAAGTGTCTCTTCATATGGAGAGCAAGGTGGTCTGACCTCGAGAATGCCCGGTCGCATTTCTGACACTGAAACGGCCGGTGGCCTGTGTGTTTCCTGTAGTGGCGTGTGAGCTCATCTGAACGTGCAAACTTCCAACCACAGCCCTCCCAGTCGCAGTGGTAAGGCTTCTCCCCTTTGATGGAAACACAATACACACATGGAGCAGTTAGTGCTGGCCCTGAGGTTAAACTGGCCCAACCGTCTCACAACCTCACTGAGAAAAGAGGTCCATCCTGTCCTGCAGCTAGTGTATAAAGGCCAAGCTAATCAGCCCAGAGTTTGCATTTGAGCAGGGATCAGTATCAACCTGTTTCACTGCACCTGCTTAACAACTGCCCAAACCTATTCCACACCCACATAACCCCCATTCATGATTTAATAATTCAGTGTGTTTGAATCTAATTTGCAACAGAAGTGTTTTTTTCCAGACTGGCTGCTCTGTATCTGCATGTGACATTATTTAAATCAGAGGTAGAAAAAAAACAAACAAAAAAAAAAAAAAAATAGATGAGAGCAGATTGATAAGTAGATACATACCCGTGTGTGTGCGATGGTGCGCTTTGAGGTGGGAGCTCTTTGTATAAGTTTTCCCACAGCCCACAAAGTCACACGTGTGTGTGGCGACTCTCTTCCTCGGCCAGGAGCGCCTGCCGCGTTTAGGTTTTGGTTCCTCTGGCAAGCAGTCTCCACTAGGGATCATGAGCGGCTCTGTGGGGTCAAAAGATCACGTTCAAACTCATTGTATCACATTATTGATAAAAAACACTTTAAATCAGAGATTACACAGTACAATAAGGTCAACGATTTTGATTTTTTTTTCTTGGTTTTTACACAAGAGGCTTTTATTTTGGCGCTTTGCTGAACAGCGAACTCACTTCAGACACATGAACTGATATAAAAGTTGTAAAATGTAGATTTTTTTCTTTTGTTAACTTTACAGTTTGTTAGAAGACATCATTTTTCTTCTTAAATGATGCAAATAATGCAAGAAATATCTTGTTTAACTGATCTCAATACATCATTTTTTTCACACCGTCAAAAAGCACAAAAAAGTGGCCAATCAACAACCAATTATAGCATCACACAAATCTTTTATATAATGAAGGTAAAACTGATCTGATATAAAAGTATCTATGTGTGGTCATGTCTTATGTTTATTGTCTATGGTGGAAAGAACTTTATGATGAAGGGATGTAGATTTTAAGCCTTTTTAATCATTAATCCTTAACATTGTATAAAAATGTATTAGAGATTTACTGAACTAAGAACTACTTCTGAATAATAAGAAAAAAGAAATGTGCTCTAACCTTGGTACTGCATGGAGGATGGCTGAGGGTAGGAGGTGTAGCCCTGCGGGGAGCTATGGTGGTATCCCTGGGGAGGTAGAGGGATCTGAGCGTGGGGATGCCCCAGCACCTGGTGCTCCCGGCTCAGTGGATGGTCTGGAGAGAGGGAAGAGGATGAGGATAACCTGCCACCTGTCATGGACCTCCCTCCTCCAGGGAACCCATGTAGATCCAAGTGAGAGGGACGCTGCTGCTGCTGGCCCCCTCGGCCTTGGGAGTTCATCCCAGCCAGGTGTAGGTCCATAGGCTGTGAGATGGTGCAGTTACTGGGGTTCTCCTGCTTTATCCTGTGGCACGGAAAGGACGGCGAGGCACGAGAAGGAGTCGGATCTGACACGGCGTTAACGCAGGCCTTGCTTACGCTCACACCTTGGCTGTATTCTCCCATGTCCATTGTTGTCTTGACCACAAACTTGCCATGGAGGCTGGTGGGGTGGAGGTACGCCGGGTCCAACTCCGGTCTCATGAGCTCTGCCACAAAGCCTCCAGAGGGCGAAACGTCACTGATATCTGGGATGGTATAAAGCAACTCGTTGGCAGTGCCCTGAGGGGAGGGGAGCGGGTAAGACGTGGAGAACGAACTGGGGGAAGGAGACAAGGTTTGGCCAGAGGTGCACGCCATGGCCTCCTCCTGTTGTTGCTGTTGTTGTTGTTGTTGTTGCTGCTGCTGCTGCTGAAGAATAGAATTGGACAAAATAAAGTCATAATCTAAGTCCAGGTCAGGTTCAGTGTCTTTCTTGGACATGCTCGTTGTGCTGGTAGCAATGGGATGGTCTGGGTCAGGGCAGTTGATTCCAGTTGGCACGCTGGTTCTCTTAAGATAGGACAACTCTTCCTTCCATCTCTAGAGGAAAGTTACAGAGACATTAATGACTGTGGTGGCACAAGATGACACAAAACTATTTAACAGTATCAGATAATCTGGATCTATATAATGCAGCTACAGAGCTAAAACACAGGTTGTCATGTTCACCATGAAACAGCATTGGAAAAAGAACAAGGAGTGGCTCAATAGTGCGTTAACTAACACTATAGAAAATGATCCAAGATCAGAGTAAGATACTTTGCAATCCATGTAGAAGTTATAGCTATAGAACCAGCCTTTTATTCTAACTGGTCATCAGGATGTTTTCTACGTAGCTGGTGTTGTAGTAAAAAAAAAAAAAAAAAAAAAAAAAGACACCTATGTAAAGTGGTGCACGCACCACCAGAGCGTGGTGTCAAACCCTGACTGTGCACATAATAACAACACAGGAAGAATAAACTGCACAGGCTTCATGACACCACCCCCACAACCTCCTCAGATTCCTAGATGCCCATTGCGATTTGGCATAAAATAAGAAGAGACCGCAGGACTACTCACTAAATTGGCACTTCCTATGGATTTACTCTTGACAGTGGGGCCGCTGGCAAACGTGGATATGGAGGGAAGTAGCGTCCCACCTAAAGCCATCTCGACGTCATTTGGAGGCTGCCTGCAATTTAAACAGAAAAAAATAAAATAAGATGGTAAATCCTTATGGAGTAATGATGATGATGATGATCCTGGTGCAACAACAGCAACAGCGGCAGCGGCGACGTGCGCAGCAGCAGCAGCAGCTTGTTATAGTCCAGAGGCAAAGCAGATGTTCACCGGCACAAATATTGTTATTAAAAGTTTGTTACGGTCCACACCTCATCAGAAGAAAAATCTGGATGTGTGGAGTGGAGTGTCCTCTCTCGGGCTGCTCTTCGGTTGCACTGTAGTGTTGTTATTGTTATTATTGTTTTGGTTTTTTTGTTTTTGTTTTTTTTCTTTTTTCTTTTTTTAAGGTTAAATATCCCCCTTGTTTTAACACACACAAAAAAAAAGGTTTTAAAGTTTGTGCTCCGCGGCGTCTCGCGCTTCTTATACCAGAGTCCGGGACATGCTTCCAGGGCGCGCCGGCTGGAAGCAGCAGGATGTTTGAACGTCTGAAGTCAAAACTGTTCTGAAACGGGAAGACAGAGAGGAGGCGACGGACGGGACGGACACGGAGAGGGGGGAATCCCTCGCGCCTGTTGCCATGCAGGGACCGGCAGTCTGGACTGAGAAAGCCTCGTGAAGCGGTAACCTTAAATCAAGGAGTAGGACACGCCTTCGTTACCGGGCAACCGCGCGCAAAAACATCACGTGGGGGGAGGGGAGGAGAAGTAGAGGGACTAAGAGGTTTGTTTGGATTCCTAGCAACGGCACCTATCCTTACTGCTGTTACTCCTGTGAAATGTGGGTGAGGGAGCGCATCTTTTCACTTCTGCGCCTGACGTGAGAACAACTGTGACTTTTTTATTATTATAATTTTAATTCATGTCTGGAGGGTCACCTGCAGGCGTGGACATCACCTGGAATAACTAGTCGTCAGATGCTGTTAAAGAAAGACGTAAATGACAATACCTATGAATGTAAATGTAAAACAAAAGTCCAAATACATATAAATAAATAAATGAATAAATAAAATAAAAACATGGCTGGATCAACTTCCTACAGGGTCCAAGGGCAATTATTTGTCATTGGCCCCCCCACCCAATGTGGCAGTTTCTCCATTAATAAGTAGCTGTTTTAATTACAATTTGACGCAAATATTTAATGAAATAATTTTATGTCAGCATATTCAACTTTTCTAAAAATGTTAGATTAAACAACATGATCAATTTGAATATGTTTATTTGAATTCCAGGGAATAATGAATGATATATCTTTTATAGATTAAATAATACATTTGTTATTAATGAAAATACATTTCAGGTGTATTGATAATAGAAATAATTATTGGTTGCAGGCTTTTGTTATTGTATGATGGAATGATTTTTTTAAAAGGAGGAAAAAAGAGTCCGTTAAAATGCAATAAAGTCTTTCATGGAGCAAAATAAAATACGATTTTATAGACTTAAATGATGAACTTCATTAAACGGTTTGTGAAACAGCCTTGACTATCAATGTGAAAGCACATGCTCTGAGGTAAAATAGCTCATTTGACTTTAATATATTATTATAGGATTATTAGACACTGATGCATCAATCATTAAAGTAACATTTTACTGTTGCAGCTGCTCGAAATTATTCAGCTTTTAAATAAGAGCAGTGAGTTGTTTAAACTCTGAGACATCAGGCCAAACCGAAGGTCGTGAGGTGATTAACGGAACAGGATTTTCAAAATATTTTTTTTCAGATACACACACGTGTATTAATATACAATTTTTTCTCTGATGTTTGATTTTTCAAGAAACATTGCTCTTTCCTGCCCTTAGGTCTCTAACAGATATTCAAATCTCTCGCTTTGCTTTTGTTGTTTCTTTGTTTCTTTCTTTGAACTGCCAACAACTCTCAGATTTCTGAAACATGGCAAAGATCCACAGTCAAACATGGTTTTGTAAACAAAAAGTGTTGAAAAATGCTGTTTCCATCTTTTAAGACATATTGTATTTCACAAATTCATCTCAGGATATCTTTATTTAAAACCTTAAGCTGAAATATAACTAGTAACTCTATGAAATATACTTTAACTTATACTTATGAACTTATAAGTGTATTTAGTTTCAAGTGATAATAGATACAGTAGAATACAAGGATTTCACCTTAGTCCACATGTAATTATGCAAGGCATTATGGGTACTCCCATGTTTGGCTTAACTTTACATCCCTGGATTGCAACAGAGGTAGCCAACCCACAACACATGTATATACTTGCAAAGCAATATTTAATTTTGTTTTGTATTATTTTTACAATTAGTGATTTAGTTAATTTCCTAGGCATCACAACAAGCCTACATATCTACATTATACATATGGAAGTGTTGTATGAAACACTGGATATCTATGTGTCTTAGTAAGTGTGATATGTTTAAAATAACAGTTAGAAAGAAAGACATTTCACAATTAAACAATATTTCTTAGCTTTCTTTTTGTAAATCTTGCCGAAAGAAAAAAAACACTGCAATGTAGCTGTAAAAACAGTATGGGAAATAAAATACCTGGGAACACAACGCTGTGGAGAGCTGTTTTCCGTGTTGAGTTTGAGTTGGGTTCAGGTAGTGTTTGCTCAGAGCTAGCGAGCTGACACAAACCTCTCTATCCAACATAATTAGACACATTGACTCAAGTGTTCAGTGTAAGAGCAAACAAAGAGCTTGCTGCTGATCCTGCTGCATCAGGATCTTGTCCGTTAGGCAAGTGAACAAACACACCGTCGTTCCAACAGGACACATTCACTGTCTGTTAGTATCTTCATTTAGGGTTTTAAGTTGCATGAATGCATGTCATTTTAGTTGGGCAAACAAAAACTGATGGGAAATAGAAGCTTCAGTGTCATGAGAACTTTGTAACTAGAGCAGGTATCCTGTTGGACAAGTCAGGATTTATTTTTACAACGTGTTGACAATAAGATACTTAACATGCAAATAGAAATATATGCATAGCCTTCAACTTTAGTTGACAGTTTATGAGGTCTGATGGCTTTAAACTCACTATGTTTGCACTACATCTCTTATTTTTGAAAATCTGCTTGCTACAGTAGGTAGAAACACAATGGGAGCCATGTCATTATAGCCATATTCTTTATGTTTGGAGATAATGGTTTTGAAAATGATCTGGAAAACAAAGGCTTGACTTTGACAACTGAGGTGCTCTGCATCGCAGTAATGACAGAGCAAGGAGGAATAGAGGAAAGAGATAAAGGAGGAGAAGATGACACCACTGTGTGCTTTTCCTGACACAATGGAGGCATGGTGATTTAGTAACTCAAACCACACACTTGTATGGAATATGTTAATGCAACACTTACAGTATTAACTGAATTGTGTTGCCTGGAATACGAATGAGTGAGCTGCAATACCCGGTTTAAAAGGAAACATTTAATCTGTAATATAATTCCAGTTATTGAAATTGTGTTAAAGCCATTGGTGACATAACTCTAAGCACCGGATGTGGAAAGACTGAGGTAATGTTATCATATCACCAGGGATAAATGTTGAGTGCTAACATGACACTTCAGAATGATAATATTTTCCTCTCATTAATGTCAACACATATCATGTATAACGTTGCCTCTCTGTGCTCTTATCAGTGTAGATCAAACGTAGCTCAGGTATGGATGTCATGACACCTTCCCCCAAGAAGCACCTTCAAACAATTACTGTTTTCAAGATGAGCTCAGATGTTGTTCCTGGCTGCACTGCAAGTTTCGCCCCATCAGACTTTTAGTGTTTTCAGAACAGTCAAGGTACAACTGAAATAATCCACGGTTATGCTAATATTCAAATCAAGATCTGTCACATTGTTGTGAACATTCATATCATGCAAATAGAGTGTGAATAGATATATTTTGGATTTCCACACTTGGTGTGCGTGTGACTGACATGGTTTCCAGTCAAGTTTCTTCTTCTGGAAAGCACCCAAGTGAATATGAGTACCAGCTAATCATAACTACAGATATTGAGGTTTTCAGTGCTCTCTTCCAGATGCTGTTCAGTAATTAAAAAATAGCTTTCATTCTTTCCTTAATTCTTGAAAGCTGAGTAAAGCTTTTTTTCTGATTCTCAGTGCTGCACTTCCCTCCAATCCATTTCACATTAGCTCTAATACAATTATATACGAGTATGTCGGAACTTTCTGTCTGTTTTTTCTCTCGCTGCAAAACCAAAACACCATTGAGTGTCTCAGGCGACGCAGCACAGACTCTATGGCTAATGATTATTCACTCAGTCACTGCAGCTTTTAAGGCTTGAAGAGCAGCATTGTTAGTCATAATTCCTCATCTCATATTGATTTTGAAAACTTCACTAGTTCTGTACAAAAAAGCTGCACATCATGTCTCAGGGTGTCATTGCATCTATTGTCCACAATTTCACACTTAAATTCCCGTTCAGGCCTGTTAAATCCATGAAAACAATATTAAATACCATATTGTTAATCAGCTTTTTGGGGCGCCTGGGTGGCCAAGTGGCTAAGGTGCATCACATTGGCGTATATGCCGTGCAGTTGTTTGCCGGTTTGAGTACCGACCGAGTTAACCTTTCCTGCGTGTCCTTCCCCACTGTCCTCCCTGTTTCCTGTCTCTCTACACTATCTCTGATTAAAGACAAAAAATACCCAAAAAATACTTAAAAAAATAATAATAAAAGAGCTATTTGAATCTTGCAAAGTAACCATCCTTGAAATAATGTTAATGGACAACTAAACTGCAGGTGTGTGTTTTTAAAGAAAGTATTGTGGGTTTTTTTAAAAAAAAAAAAAATCATTAACATTAGGCAAAGTTTATGGTCTGGTTTAATTCAGGAAACGTTAGTGAACAGTGAACATGATCCTTGCCTCATTGACTGAATTCACACAAACTCTCACAATAATTCAGTTTTTAGGTAGCAACAAATTTCCAATTTTTTTTTCACGAACCCCTCTGTCCTTTCTTGTCTTCCAACGGCCTCCAATGATAAAAAAAAAAAAAAAACACACACACACACACACACACACAATGGTAATTTGTAAAAAGCTTTCTCTTTTTTTTTTAAATCTTTTCTCCAAAACCCAAGTCTCTTTTCTTTTTAGTTTTTACTAGCAGCATCATAAACTTCTATTAGATACGTCCTTGGTTATTCTGTCCATGGGCACCACTAAACTCTTTGTTAGTGTAGTTGCTATGTTTGCTTTGCTCTTCAGCTCTGGCAAAACTTGCTGCTTGACCTAAAATACACCACCACAGTCACCAGATCTAAAACTCTGGTATACTTTGAAATACAGAGAGATTTACCTGGTGCTGACAGGCTTAACTGGCATTGTCTAAAATTGTTTGGCAAGGAGCATTTATATGAAAAAGTCAGATATTCCAGCTTTAACCAAAGAGCTTTTGTTGCCTAAACCTAACCACACATGGGACTCACTCACTGTTGTTACAGTCATGTATTTTGTATATTCATCTTCTTGCAAATCTGTTTCGTTCATTCAAAAAAAACATTGCCTCTGAACATAATCCAGATGCTCATTACATTTCATACAATTTGCTGCAGGTTAGTTGTAAATAAGGGGTTGCACTGCGACAGAAATTGGTAATGGTCAGTTTAAAACAAAATTGCTGTGTATTTGTTTTCGATAGGGCGACCGTGACAAGGCAGGTTCTGCTTTGTGATGGTGTGCATATGGATGAGGTCTGAGTCAGTGGGGGCTGTTTGTTTGGACGATCCCAGCCAAGACTTTATAGTTGGACAAGCCAGACTGTGATGCAACCAACCAACCAACCGACACTGGCTTTTTATCACGCCTTGTATTTTGGTGGTGGGTTTTCCATCGCTGTGGGAAAATGTGGTTCAGTAATAGGGTGGTGGTCCTGGTCATGTTGCATGGTTTATGTAAAGTGCAATGGGTTTAGAAGTGGAGGCAGAAAAGAGAAGAAGTCAGCGAGAAACAAACTGAGAGGGGAGAGAGAGCTCCTGCCGGGCGGCAGGCTGTCCAGCTTTTGCCTGCCCTGGGATTCCTAGGCAGCCTTAAATATGCCAGTTATTTTTAACCAGTGACGTAACAGAGCCCAGCGCCGGCCCCCTCTTACAATATTTCCTTTCTGTCAGGAGGGGAAATGGAGGGGAGCCACACTTCCTGGTCACATGATGAAACTGAGGCAGCCGATTAAGACATATACAACAGGAATAGTGGGGAAGAGTAAATGAAGGTATGCAAGGGAGCTTGGACAGGCATCTCGTACCCACATCGGACCACATATTCATTCAGCACCTCCCTAACCCTCTCAGCTGGCCAGACGAGGCATCAGATGAGGCAGTCTGCTTTAATCAGATACTCTGACATAAGAAGCCAAAAGGACTGGAGCAGAGATGGGTGTTCGTGAGTTTTGGAGGAAATGAGAGTGTGTGTACAGCACATCAGCAGACAGAAAGGGTGGGGGGGAGGGACCTGTGACGTCAGACCAGGGACCCGCCAGGATTAGAAGCCTCTAAAAAGAAAAGGCCTGGGACTGGGCTGCCAGAGCTGGAGAGAATGTGTTTCTCTGTCTGTCTGACATGGGAGAATCAGGGACTTCCCATGAGCTCACCTTGTTGACACACAGAGAACTTGGACTGGTTTATGTCTCAATCTGCACCAACTTCACTACCAGCAAAATCAGTACCAGCTTCATGTCATAAACTGGAGTTTGTGACTGTTTTTTATTGTTTCATTTCCACAGTGGGCACGACACTTAAATGGATTAAGATGCAGATTAAGTCAGTCTTAGTTTAGTTTGATATGTATATTCTAATACTGATGGATGTCTGATTAATTGACACACTAAAAAATAAGAAATTGTGTGTTTATGATCTGTTATGATCGTCGTTTGAACTAAAATCTCCATATCTAGTGCTTATTATGTATATTTTTCAGTTTTGAATGTAATTAACTTATCTTGGTAAAGTTAACTTGCTAGTTTAACATTGTTACATTGATTGGATAAACTTTGACTCAGCCATCTTCAGTCTTATTTTTAAATAAACAGAAGAGAGAACTATGAGATCACATCCAAGATGATTCAGATTAGTGAATTATGATGAAACAAAAGGCATATCTGAGAACTCTCGAAGCAAATGACATATTAAAAATATTTTGAAATTGTTTTCATCTCCTCAAATTTTTATTCCTTATATTTATTTTATTTAAATGTGACACACTGTCTAAATGGTTGAGGCATCTGTACAAACAATGCAGTGTCCTTATTAAAATACATAATATTTATCTGCTGGGTGTAGACGACATAATGTAAACACAGAAAAGACCTTAATTCCCGTAGAACTGCAATCACATTTACAAACCCTCCTCCAAAATGGGTCATCTAAGGTTGAATACCAGTCAGCAGCATCTGTCGGCTATAAAAGAGATCTGGCAATCAGTGCTTTGATAGGAGTTTTCAAAGTTTTAACTCAATGGGAAACAATTAACTGAGCTCTAAAGAGACCAAGTCATCTGTGCTTGAACTGCAGGTGCAGAAAAAAAAAATCATATGTTAGTGGAAAAATCTCAGAAATCATGATAACATGTGGTGGATAAAAACAAAAGCCACAAAGACAAGGTGATGCCGGCCAACTACGATACAGCGCGTTGAACATTAATAGCACATTATTCCATAAAGTTCAGCTAATCAGCAACTTGATATGACCCACATCTTTAGCCATGCAAAAGTGTTTATCTTTCTTAAAATGTTTCCATTATTTTGCCCACCCCTGTAGCTGTGGTTTGTGAAGTATGATCCAGACGAACATGATCTGCAGAGAACAATCTCATTTAAAACGTCTTCCAGTCGTATTGTACCATAAAAGCCAATTGTAGATGCTGTCATTAAAGCAAGACCACATCTTTACAGTGTTAAAAAGCCTCCTATAGACACATAGTAAACCATTGAGCTTTTTTTTATTATTTATTTGTCTGTAACAAACCTGTGCTTGACAACAGTTATAGCAATCACCGGCATTTTCCCATTTAATTTGCCTATTTTGCTATTTTAACGACAATACAGTGATATGCGACAGAGACCTACATTTAATGCTAATTATAATGAAATACAGCATGTGGTTTGTACACACTTATTCTAATATTCTGTTATTTGTTACCCTTAGACTTAATACTCCTTTCTCTTTGAGGTATATCGTTACTGACGACCAGTCCATTACAAACTTCTTCAAGAATATCTCTGGATCGTGTTGCCAATATTTGAGTAGACATACGTTTTTCATAACAAGCTGAAATATCAGGGGACTCTTTGCCGAACCATTTTGAGGTATGCAGCGAACAAAGCGATTTTAAGAATGCACCTGTGTCTAAAGTCAGGATGGGAGTTTAATCCCAGTGTGAAATAATGTGGATTTAGAGGTATATCCATCCCAAATACTTTCTAAATCTCACCTTGGACCAAAAACATAAAATACCACAGGTATTCTTTTACATTTCAGACATAACAGAGAGCAAAAATTGTCATTTTTACACTAAATAGTTTTACATTTAATTACATTTTATCAAACATTTTCAGCTCACTTCATCACCCAGATGGGAATCATAATCTTCAATCTTCAATAAACATCTTTTACAATAAATTCACACACAAACTTGTGTTTAATATTGGTATGGATTGAATGTAACTTCTTGAAAAACAAGAATCACATTTACAAGCTGAAGTTGGCCAAGCAGGACACAATATGTTGGACGTTTATGGTACATTATTCCATAAAGTTCAGCTAATCAGGAACCTGATATGTCCCACATCTTTAGCCATGCAAAAGCAGTTATCTTTTTTTAAAATATTTCCATTATTTTTACCACCCCCACTTTAACCGTGGCTTGTAAAGTATATTCCAGACGAACATGAGCCATATAGAACAATCTAATTTTTAAAAAAGTGAAGCCTTTCAGTCACACTGGTACCATAAAAGCCAAGTGTACAGGCTGTCAGTAAACCAAGACCACATTCTTACGGTGTTAGAAAAGTTCCTATAGAAACATACGAGTATTAATTTTTTTTTTTTATTTCTCTGTATGAGTCTGTAACAGACCCCTGCTACACAGCAATTATGGCAATCATCATTCAAGAGAGTTCTGGCATTGATTCCGACGCAAGCTAACAGGTCGTCTCTCGATGCATTGCTGCTAAACCGTGGCTGTCAGATTTTCACAACACTTGATTAAATCTTTATGTTCACGAAGCACACTGGAATTTGAAATGCGATGTGATAGAAGCTCAGCAGTTCAGTGACATGGACACGCAGCCTGGAGTTTTGTGATTTACAGAGCTTTGAGCGTCGTATCATTGCGCTCGGAATTTTAAGCATCTGTAATGTGAATTTCGAGTTCTCTGACAGATTTAGTTGAAGTATAAATACTTTAAATGAATAGCTTTTACAGTTAAAACTACCAAATAGCCAACACATCATCTGCTGATGATCTCCAGACTGGCTGAACACCAATGACTGGAGGTCTGCAGATAAAGAGCTTGGCATTATAATATGCTGAAATTCATGCAGTAATTGTTGTCAGATTTCAGGGTAGTAGGTCTCTGCGTTCCTGAGAAGGTGTGGACTCTCCTGTTTTCCCAATGGGAGCAGTTGGGAATGTGTGACCTTTTTTTCCATGGATCGCCTTTTTTCTGGACTGACTAAAAACTTGCCTGTAACTGGTGCAATCGCTTAGTGATGTAAAATGACAACAATGATCATGATTATCAACATGTAGCTGAATATTAGCAGATGACCTGTGGTATGTGGAAGAGAGGAGACGGTCTTTTTTGGAAACTCCTGTCGCTCAAACTAGAGAATTCCTAATAAATTTACTTTGTAATAGGAGAAGAGAAACACAACTAAAGACTGAACATTCAAACATAAATCCTGGAGCGAGTGGAAAAAGAGTTGAATAAAAGAGGAGGAGAAACAAGTAGAATTATAGTCAGAAAAATAATTAAAATTGAAAGTACAAAGTAAATTATTTCATGTTTATTTCCCCATCCCTCTCTCCTCTATAGGGAAAAATACAGTAATAAGCAAATACAGCAATGTTCATGGCAAACGTTTTTAAGACAAGTGCCCAAATCAAATCAGAAATGGCACATTGTGGTAACCTTAATCAAACTACAAATCATTTCAGACTGATTCTCCCCACTGGAATGCTGAGGAAAGAACAATACGTGACAGGCTCAATTTAAGTGATAGCTTCTCCAGTCTGACGTTTTATTGACATCATGCTGAGTCTAATTGAAGAGTTGGGGGGTTGAGGAGGGGGTGGGAGTTCAGTAACTCAAACCAGATGGGCCACCAGCTCATGAACTAACAGCCCCCATCTCTGCACACTGTCTCCCTCACCCTCTCTCTCTCTCTCTCTCTACACTCCCAGAGCTCTTTTGGCTCGATGAAATGTTGGACTATAAAATAAAATGTAATGAAACTGAACTTTTTTTTGTCAAAGTTATATTGATTGTAGGAACATGATACCATGCCATTTATTATAAAGACACTCTCAATCTGGCAAAGGGAAAAATGTACTTACAGTATTAACTTTGCATGTTGAACTTCATGGATTTATATCAGATTTTCTTTTCAGGATGAGATGAGATATGTTAATGAATCCCATTGAAGGGAAATATTGACATTATGGGAAATAAGCTCATTTGTTTTCTAGGCAAGAACTAGATGAAAAGATTGGAAAAGACAGACTGGAAATGGTGAAACAGCTAACTCACTATGTGAAGTTAAAAAAAATCCATCTACCCATTCATCTAATTTACACATTACTCCACATTTTTTGGTGTAAACCATACAAAAGTCAATGTGTATTTCTGTGTATTTTCTAGATGTATTTCGTGGCTTATAAGAAATAATCAAGTGAGATACATTTGGATAGGGCCACGTTAGCTGTTTCCTTGTCTTTGTCTTGATGCTAAGCTAAGCTAACCAGCTGCTAGCTCCGACTAGTGTGCAAATATGAGGATGGTATCAATCTTCTTGCCCAAGAAAGCAAATAAGTATATCTCCCGCAATGTCAAAGTGTCTCTTTGAGCCCTGAGTAAAGTTTGAAAAGTGAACCTTAGCATGACACACACATGTGCACACACTCTTACAGCTTATAGAGAGAGAGAGAGAGAGAGAGAGAGAGAGACTACACAGGCTGTTCATTAGACACATGGATTTAATGAGTTTGAAAAGAAAACTGGCTGTTAAAAGTGGAGTAAATTAGTAGGTTCACATGGATTTCTTTAGAACCAAAATGGGAAATTTGCCACATCAGCAAAACACTCTTCATATGTGGACATTTTTGAAATGACATCAGAGGCCGCATGATTTCATACAAACTGCGATGTATAGTCCACCTCGCTTTAAACCACTTTAAAACTGACTGTTAATGACACTGATGACGCAGCTTGCAAGCTATGGTACTGTAATCAAATAAATTTCATGAAAAAATAATAGAAAAAACAAACACTGAAAAGAATTAAATTAGGATTTCCTTGGCAAACCTGCCATATAAATGCCCATAAACATCACAAAAGCATGGTAATTATTAAAGTTTGGCCATCAGTGGAAAAACATGTAAGTCTGTTTTAGTGCTGTGAATAGTGTGTTTCTTGCCCACAGAGTTCATTGATCTTTGGTGGGAAAGTGTGTAAATCATGTAAAGATGGTTTAGATGGGAAACAGAGTCAATTTCATTCTTTAAACATATACTGGAAAAATACATAAATCACTAGAACTGATGTTATATGGTCAACACCTGATCCTAGTTACATCAGTTGTCTCATTTTTCAGCTACTGGCACAGGAACACTGTTTTCTCTGTATTCTTGTAGAGACACTGTGTGAGTACACCACGGCCGAACAACAAATATTTAACATCATTAACACCTATCAAGTTCCAATCCATCTCCTAACTCTTTAGGAGATGGATTGGAAGAGATTGTGACCCTAGGATATGGTTACTCTTGGTCATGGTTATTTCTTTTATCAAAGCAGAATCTTAATCTAGAGTTATTGCATCAAATGGTGGTTGATCACATATTTCAGGTTAAATGAGACAATGTGAAAATGTTTTTGGACATGTTTTGCTCGTCATCAAACGCCACAAGCTACAGTGTTTAAATTATAATTTGCTGCAAAGCTCAGATTGTGTGAATGCGTCAGCTTGGAACGTCAGTAGATGCCAGTTTCTCTGCATAAATCCACTGCTTGTACAATTGTTTTAATGACCACTTTCATGAGCTGACAGTTTCAAATAATTTGGATAATTATCTTGAAATGCGTCCAACTTTTTTCTGACTCTATTATAATATGAATGTCTTGTGTGCTTTTCCAACAATACCTCAAGCCACCAGACTTTTTAAGAGAACTGTGTGACTCACTCAGTGGTTGTGTTTCTGACTATATGACCTCGTTGCCCTGCGTTGGTTTATGGACCTTACAGCCAGAGTGGATGCTCTCCAGCTTGTTGACGGCGTGAGAGTGTATGAGTGTATGAGTGTGTGTGTGTGTGTGTATGGACTTATTCCATTACCACACAATGCCAAGCTACAGTATGTATGCCTGCTCACATACATGGCAGACATGAGCTAGCTACATCTGTAACAGGGAAAATGTGATGTGGGACACTGTGCTGTGGCAAGACGTCGCCATGTTATGGAACTACAAAATAAAATAAAATTTAAAAAAGACCAGAAACACACAAGGCATGCAGACATCTAAGCAAATGCACACACACATTCTCATACACACCTCTATTCTGTAAGCTGAGGGAAAAATACAACTTTTTGTTTGACTTGGAGGCTCCGGCACCAGTGTCACCACATTCACATACAGCAAGAGAAAGTCATTTTACTATTTAAAGCACACCCATGCAAACAATAAAGGACTTATTCAGCTGGTCTTGTGTTTGTGTATTTTCTTGTTAAATAAGTCAGGGCCTCCTTCCTTCATAGAGCAAACAAGTGCATGAGCTGGCACCACAGTCCGCAGGATGACGTGAAGAGATGAACAATCAACAGTGTGTGTACGTGTTGTGACTGAGGCGTCGTTATGACCAAAACGGTTTGTGTCTGTTCACCCTCACATACCCAGGAGCAACCAGTATATTCATTTCCTCATTCTGCTTTTAGCTTGAAAAGTGACATGAATAGAGGAATGATGAATTGTATACATTAGAAGATTATGGTTTACTGTGTCAGTTTCAGTCTTCTGTCACAGAGCTGGGAACCACCGCAGGGGAGGACACTGATCTATTTTTGGATCAACTCACCTCTGTTTCCCCATGTGGTTTTAGGGCTGCCCCCAAAGGAAATATGGTCATAAAATAAAGTAATCACACACGACAATTACCAATTCAAAAAAGTTCATATGTATTTCCTTATTGTCTGTGTCTTATTTTCATATTTTTGACCAAGTTCAATCCTTTGAGTAATAGTTTGTTTATACTCCACTCTTCTCTACAGAGTCTACAGGCATGCTAACTGCTTTGGTTCTTGTGCTTTTAGCTAATTGCTAACACTGTGATGCTAATGTTTACACGACAGTTCCATGGCAATCTATCAAATAGTTGTTGAGATAGCAACACGGCAGTTTAGTATAATGGTTTTATAGTCCACAGTCCTGATATTAGTCAGACATACTTGAAGTAGAAAATATACGTGAATGGAAAAGGTACAACTCAAACTGGATAATCTTGCTTTACAGTCTCCTCCCTGATCACCACCCGC
Source organism: Polydactylus sextarius (assembly GCA_016801845.1). Lineage (NCBI taxonomy): Eukaryota > Metazoa > Chordata > Actinopteri > Polynemidae > Polydactylus > Polydactylus sextarius. The sequence continues at coordinate 3,819,828 of CM028922.1, forward strand.
TTCACGCTCTCATCTGAATCCACAACAGGATTATCACAACGTTTCCAGATTCAGTTTTATGAGAAATTATATGTAGACCCAGGTTTTGATGAGGCATAATCATCCTTTAATAAAGAATGGATCAAATTAAAATATAATTTCTTCCAAATACAAGATTAAATTTCCTTATCCCTTTTTATTCCTTTCCCTTTTCTCTTAATCCCTTCGCCTTTGTAAATTTTCATCACGTGAATTGCACGGTAAGAAGAAGGCATACCCCGTCGTCAACACATCCATCACCACTTTCACTGTGTTCCATGACAAAGAATCCAGATTGTGTAACTGTCTGTCAAACCAGTTTTTTTCTCTCTCTCACTATTTTAATACCTCACCACAAAGTTGCAGAGGGAGGACCCTTCCCTCCCTGTGACTCACGCTGATACGTGCGTAAGCAGCTGCTACGGACCTCAGAGTAGTATTCCATTACTTTCACCACTATTATTGTCTTCATCATTATCATCATCATCACCAACATCATGGCAGTTGTTGTTGTACTATTAATCCTCTGTCGGGTTGGTGTAAATGACGGCCATGTTCAGAAACAGCTCACTACAGCAGCCAGACTTAGATCATAATTTAGATAATGGATCTCCATGGAAATTTTCAGCTGCATAGTTTCTTTCTCTTTCTTACAGTTCTCTCTCTCTCTGTGTATGTGTGTGTGTGTTTAAACTGTGAGAATGGAGTGGGGAGCCCTGAAGGTGAAATATTAAAACAAACTGACACAAAGGGCAACAGGGATGTGGGGGGAGAGAAAAATGGATGATGAGAGTGGGGAGAAAGAGTGAAACAGGTGTTGATAACGTAGTAGCAAAACTCTGGGTCATAGAAACATCATTGTTGAGGGGGTTTTCCATTGAGCTGAGGGTCTCTGTGGTATTATGTCACTCTTACAGCCCCATTAAGCCATAATGAGGGTGTTACCTAAATTATAAAGTCACAGAGGATACTGCCAGCAATACTATTACACTTGGCATTATAAAGTATTAAAACTGTCACTGCAATAGTTTGTCTATATGAGTATACAGAATAGCTTTGGTAATTTTCTAGAAAACTGAGGAACAAAAACGAAACAGGAATGTGAAAATCTAAATCAAGGCGTGGATCAAAGTGTGGCACTGTCCAAAAAGGCGGGCCATGTTCAGCGAACATGGAGGCACAGAAACCACGTCAGATGACATTGTAGATAGAAGCCAGGGCACCAGGCCAGAGAGTAAATAGTTCGCTTGACAATGTGCGTGCTGATCTGGTGTACACACCCTCTGCCCACAGATAGGAGCAGCCTTTTATCTTAGACGACACACACACACACACACACACAGCCTCAGTAATAGTGACAGGGCAGAAAAAAGCAGCATAGAGCAGTGGGAAAGTGCTGATCGAGCATCTTCAGTGAAAATGGAAAATGTTAAAAATTAATGATAAAGTAAAAACTTAAAGTATATAAATTTGAGCTTAGACTCATGTTACCTACAATATACTTTCTCCACACTGAAAAGCCTGTAGTGCCTTTTTAGTCTCTTTTTTTTTCACTTTAGGTGCTAAAGTGATTTTAGCTGTTTGCGCACAAATTGCTGAATTCATTTCTGAAGTAGGTCATTTTAAGGATCCCTGTAAAAACTCTCATTTGGTCTTTTATGAGTGTGAAAATATGGCAAAGGAAAAAGAGCCAAGTAAAAGTTATGAAAACCCTCCATTTGCACATTAAACTTATATGTTAAGATAGATGTTAAATGGTTTGACCACTGGTCCCATTTCTTACCTAAATACTGCAGTAGCTTTTTCTCTGTTGCCTGTTCTATAATGTGTCTTATTCAGCTCAATTTCAAAAGGCGTCTTTTTTCTAAACACAGCGGCTCAAGCCACAAAATGTGAGAAACAGAGACAGTTTTTGTCGCTGACAGGAGCAATTTGATGCTTATCACTGTTTCTGTGCGCCACTTGGTCTCCACACAGTGTTGTGACCAACCACAGCACAAAATGTTGTCGTTTTATTTGCGATAGGAAATGTTAAGTGGACCCCAGAATTGCAGCTTCATCTAACAATTTAATCAGATAAGACCACAGACCGCAGTGACAAAATACACCTGAGGAGCTTCTCAAAGAGATTTTTTGTGACTTTTGTCCTCCTCGGTGTCTAAACAAAACCAGTAACTGTACTCAGAGCCAAGACCCATTTCTAAAGTACACACAAGCATGTAATTATTGGCAACTAATTGGCTAGCACAACGTTACGGTACAAGTGCAGCATGGTCATTAAAAAAACATTTCCTGTTTAAGTTTGCTGATGCTTTCATTGATAAGCACAAAGACACAGTTTTATATGGTAAAAGATTGCACGCACCAATCCAAAGGCAAAGAAATCCCATGATAAAGACTGTGCTGTAGAAAGGTGTCACAATTTGAAATTTGCTCATCTAAGCTCATTAAAGTGAGACCATTTTAAAATAGCACGAGAGTGAGTTAAGTTTTCTGTAAGCGACAGTTAGGCTGTTTGTGCGACATGTGTGACGTGTTGTCCGGCCACTATTAAACTCAAATTTATTTATACCTGCATGCTAACATTTGCTAATCAGCACAAAACACAATGAACAGCGCTGGCTGATGTCATTAGTTTTGCCGGTATTCAATCATAAACTGAACTTTCTGACCTAAAGGTGGTGCAAAAATGTAAGTAGGAATCATCAAAGTGACAATAAATTCCTCTAAAGGCAACATGATTATCAATTATTGTCATTAATTGTTGAAATATACTGTGTGTACTTCACTACAAACCAAAACGTGTTACCCTGAAGTGTTATAGTGTCATAATGATCCTCTGGGGACCATGAATGACATAATTTCATAGATCCACCCAGTAGTTGTTGCAATATTTCAGTCTTAAGGTGGATGGACACACTGATGCTACCATGCCACCAACATGGATACAACGTTATGAAAAATGGTTCAGTCTTATAGGTTTTAAAATTATCGTTTCCATCTGAGGAAAACACAAAAATACATTGATTGGCAACGGCCCTCACAGTGATCCAATAAACCGTTCATTTAAAGCGTCTAGTAGTCAAGGTAATAACTCAAAACATTAAAAGGTAAGTTGATTTATTGTAACACCACAAATACTGGGTATTAAACTGTATTCATATGTGATAGATCAAGTATAGCTGCACTGCTATAAATTTGAACTTTGTGACATGTAATTTCTCATTCTTGTTGAGAAGGTGTGTTAAATCGGTTTTATGATATTGTTATGATATGGTACTTTTATGACATAATAAGTCTTGTTGTTATTGTTTCCACCCTTTTATATGTGCATCTACTGTAGCGAGACCATGACTTAACCTCAGACACAGACTGACTTTCACTACATCACAGGATGCACTCAGGAAGGGAGGGACAGGCTGGAGCTTGAGCCTGGCTAGAGAGGAGTGGAGAGGCATAATGCTGGTCAGAATAAAGCGATGACCTCATAACATCATGCCTTCAACCTGTATTTATGCAACAGCCCCAGCGCCACCCGTGTTGGCGAGGAGGCCGGAGAGGAAGCGCTGAGGACAGACAGACCCCCCTCCTTCAGTCTCTGCCTCTCGGGGGGCCGGGTGGAGAGACAGGCCAGAGCTCAGATCTGATTTCGGAGGAAGGAAAGGAGAAGGGAGGGGAGCGTCGGATAAGAGTGCTGTCGTTGCTTTATTTTATCCTTTCTCCCTCTTAACTGTGACCCAGGCCTGCGTGTTATGAATGCCATAGAGGTGGAGTTATTACACATACAAAGCCCAGCCAGGTCTAATCTTGTTACTATTCTGTTCAGTAACAATACAGGGCTCCTTTTACGAGGGCCTTGGTTCAGATAAGTGTAGTTCAAGAGAAACAAAGTGAAGCACATTATGTAATGCTTCAGACTGATTAAATGTTTTACTGATTGACCTGATGGCCCCGAGACAGTTTAACATTCTTAACTTCACCTCAGAGCATTTAGACTTTAACTATTCTCTTTCACTTTCCTTAGCTGTCATTTTCTGAGCTTCTTCTTCTCTGATTAGCAGGTGATCTGAAAGTGCTTGTCAGTTTGTCTGCCATGGGCCAAAGGGCGCCTCAGTCTAGCTATAAAAACACAATTACTACAACAGGAAGCTGCTGTCAGCTGGAGGGCCGAGCCACGATCAAGGAATGCAAACACGCCCATGCGCCTGTCTGCGCACACAAACACACACGCAGCAAGTACTTTTATACGCACTGGATAGTTTTCTATCTGAGTACACCCATTCATGCTCACAAATCTCACCTCAAACAACGTCCATGCCCATTCCAAGTCTCTTATCCCCTCCCTCATTCTTCTGTCATGACGGTGCCCGTCATCACGAGATGACACAGATTTTCTCCACCCATCGGAGGACGTGCAAAAGTTGTGCCAAAGTTAGACACAGTGCTAGCAGAGGAAATGAACCCACGCCCTCCTGGCAAGGCATCAACCACTGCCAACCTCACTACCTGTCTGCCCCACCTGTCAGTGTAACAGTGTGACAGTTATCCTCCGGCCTTGCAGCATGTGTGGTGGTAAAATGTTAAAGGAAAACTTAAGTATTTTGAGAAACATGGTTATTGGCGCTCTCACCAAGAGTTAGATGAGACCATTGATACTCCCCTTCGTGTCTGACCATTAAATATAAGAGCTGGCTGCAGCCAGGAAATAGGAAACGGAAGAAAACAACTTGACTTGCTCTGTCATAAATCAACATATCCGTACAAAAACATTTAAAAATAACAGTTCATTCATATGTGTCACATTATCATGAAATCTTGAACATTTTTTGTTACCTTTAGTCAGAGTCAAGCTCGGTGTTTCCTTCTGTTTCTAGCCTATGTGCTAAGCCAACTGGTTGTTGGCAGAAATTGTGTTTAATGAACCCAGATAATCAATCCTCTCATTTGTAGGGTTAGGGTTAGAATATTTTCAGTATGACAGTAATATCAGCTAACTGATATGTTGTAATATTCAGTGGACCCATAAACAAAAATGACAAAATTCTCCTAATGTGCTATCTGCTTCTTCTGGTGGTTCTTTAAATACAACCACTTAGGGTCGATCTCATTTCTCTTTTTGATCCCTTCTCCTTCCCTTACCCCTTCGCTTATCCCTACCCCTCATCCTTTGAAACAAAGTGATGAGGGGTAGGGGTGAAAACATTTCCCCTAAGAAATAAGACACCCCTACTTTACCATTCCACATCATCAAAAGTTGTTGCTATTTGCTACGTAAGAAGATGCAACAAGTGTCCATGACAACTGAATGCAAAGCAAAAGCAAAAGCAAAGTGACAACTAATGATTGTTAGCTAACGTTAATGAATGGTATTGATTAGCGGTTAGCAATAAGTTATTTTAATAAGTTAAATGTATTGAGTTTATTGATTAAATCACTTACTTTTTTGACAACTGCATCTTTGTCCTGGCCCTTAATTTTTAGTGTTAGTGCATATTATTACCTATGTTTTACATTTCACACTTTATGTTTACTTGTTACTACTTGTTCTATGACGTTGCATTGGTATGAATCATTAATTAAATAATATAAAAATATTAGTCACATTTCCTTGTTACATAAATAGTGCCAGTGTTATCAATTTAGGTGTGTTGTTTGATTATTGTGGTAAAGAGCAGAGTCCAAGAATCCAGAATCCAGTATCCAAAGGTGTTCACACATAATAGTAAAAGACATGAAAGTCAGATATAATTGACTTACATTAATATACACATATAATATATACTTATATTATGATATGATATAGAGCTTAAGCAAAATGTCACAAATCTCCACAAAATAAGTATCTCATGTTGTATAAATATTCTTACAGTGTTCATCAAGTATGGATGACCCTTACCACAGAAAGTCAGCACTTAAACCTCAAAGTCAATGTTTAATTTAATTTTCAACTAACTGAAGTAGAGCCAAAACAATGAAAGTCATATCATCATGAAATACTTACATACTGCACTCTTATCAGTAAATCTGTGTGTTTACTCAACATATCAGTTTAAATGTTAGCTAACACTGTACATCTAAGTTGGAGAATTAATTCCAAAACTGTTTTGAATCTACAGAGACACACACAGTTAGCAGGCGGGTCGAGATTTTCTCGTATAATCTTTTATCATTCTGCTGTGGAGCGTTGCTCAAGTGGACCATACAAACATTGGCAGAGTTATTTTTCTTTCTTCATCTCTGACTTTCAAACTACTAAAGTTGGGCTTATAAAAGTAAATTACATGTCTATAAAGTAACCTCCTGGGTTTGTGGGGTCGTATTTGAAGTTGCGTCATAGCAGCTAAACAAACCCTAAATTATGTAACACACAGTCATGGTGCTCTCAGCTCAGCAGCTGTAAGTATTAAGATATAAAATGTATTTATACTGTTGAACAAATCTCACTGAGTGGTTTATGATTTTTTTTTTATGTGTTGTTACTTGTTTGATCGTTTTTGTCTTGACATATTCTTCAAAAATACATACAAATGTGTGTCTATAAAGCTCTTTAAACCACACAAAAGACTTCTTCTAAACAACATATTTCACATGCTCAAGTCCAAGTTTCAGGCAAGGACAAGGTTTTAATCTATTTACATCTTTTTTCAGTTTCAGGTTGGTAGCTACTTGAAAACAGAGCTCCAGATACAAAGACTTGTGGACAAACTGGTGTTACAACCAGCTCTTATCTCACATTTTCCGCACTGAAAACTGATTTGTGCTTTTTGTATCAATAAGGAAGAAACTGTATCTATCCAGTCCTAAGAGTATGAGATACTACATGTGTGATGAATGATGATGAATGATCATGCACACAGATATCAGTACATCAGGAAAGGCTGTGGTCTTTGATCCACCTGAACTCCATGGTTACGTCCCACATCTGAATAAGTGTGTGTCTGATTCTTTGACTGCCCTACTTTCACCCACACATGAGTCATCGTCGACCTGCAATCTGATAAAGACTCATTGTCCTTTCCTTTATTTTCAAGAAACAAGTTTGTGTACCTGGTTGTCTACTGTTACTATTTCCACATATCCTACCCACTCCTATAATAACATCTTTGACTTCATATGCTGTCAGCACCATATACTTAACTTCAGAGTGCCTCAATTTTTCCGCTGTTACTGAAACATACATAAAGTAATGTCTCAGTGTACTCTTTGTACTACAGAACAAACAAATAATAAAGATTTCTTTTTTAAAAGGAATCAATTAATCTATTTTACTTATTTAGTAGTTGAACACACTTGTGACATTCCTTCTACATTTAAAACTGTTTAGAAAGATTGTCCTAGTTCCCACAGTTGTGTAGCACTTGTTTGCTTTGCTTTCACCTTCTGTCTACTTTATCCCAAACCAGCTCTATGGGGTTTAAGTGTGTAGACTGTGCGACTGGTCATCTAACATTTGCAGACACTCTCCTCTACTGTTCTTCCAATGTTTTTCAGGATCACCATGTTGTAGGATCAACCCCTTACCAACAAATCTGTCTTTGTTACTTGACTTTTTCCCCAACATCCTGACAGGAATAGGAGTTGTTTGCATTCACCTTCAAGGCTTCATTTACCTCCATTGTTGTTGAAATCTAGCTGTTTATTTGTCCCCGAAAAGGCCTGAGTGCTTCCCTTTGTACCATTTTAAGGTTATTCATCAAATGTGAACTGTGTAAATATCTATAAAAATGCAGAAAATTGGGATGTTTTAAAACTAGTGGTGTAACACTGTATCTCTTTCACTGTTATGACAACATCAAATTATGAGCAGCTGCAGCTGCTGATATGCTCTTATCATTCGTGGACTGCGTGGGAGGTTTGTCGTGCAATTTACTGCCACAAGGCAGCCAAGCAAAGTCCAAGAAATAACACTGGGTTTACCTCAGTGATAGAACAGGAGAGGAAAAATACAAGCCTCGAGGGAAACCCATTCCTCTGGTGCCCGTGATGGGTCACTACGGGAGATTAGATTAAACATGTTATCACACGTATACAGCGCGCTGAGTTCCCTCTGAGTTGAGTCACTGACTGCAGCTTATTTAAAGGTTTCAAGAGACGTGTCTACCCCACAGCAGGAGGGACTCCCTCTCTAACCATACCAATGACACCGCTTCAAGGATGACAGTGTTGGTCTATGTGACATGGACTGAAATATCTTAGCTTGCCAAGAAGATGGGTACTATCCATGGTCCCCGGAAGATGATTCCTAATGAATTTGGACTAATGACCTTTTCTAACAGGCCAATCAAGTCAGGTTTTTACATTATTCTGTAAAATATCTGCACATTTACTGAATGGATTGGTATGGAACAGAATGGTGCAAATGATGGTGGAGACATTGTTCTCAGAAAAATCTTGTGATTCTCTGGGTTTTTGTGCATTGTCTCTATTCCAGGATAGATTGTCAAGAAATTATGAGCAGCCATTCTTGGTGATGGTCTTGGTAATTGTTTCACTTTCCATAGACCAAACACATTATGTCAAAATTAGATGCCTTTAGATGCTTGCTAAACACCAACATGTTAGTTTTATCACTATAAGCATGTTAGCATGCTGTTGTTAGCATTCGACTTGCCTAACATGCCTAATTTCAGCCTCACAGAACTGTTTGCATTGCTGTAACATCTAAGATTTCCACCCTTTGCCTTCCTCCTTTTTTATGTTTCCTCTTCTTTTCTCCCTGTCCCTCCGCCTCTGTCTTCTTCTCTTCCTCAATCTTTTCCTCCTCCAGTACAAACGTAATAGCGAGTGTCCATCCAAAACTCTGACTGACTGCAGAAAACCCCCAAGGACACTGCATACTTCCACCCTGCCCTAACATGTGCGCACGCGACACACACACTCACACTCACACACACATACACACACATACAGATACACATAACCCTTCTCAGCTGCCTGTCCAATCACCACACCCGTCTGCATGACATCAGTCTGTGATGTCATCATGGGACCAATGCTGGCACGCTGTCCAGTGAAACTTCATCATCAGCATCATCATCATCATTTGGCAGCAGCTGACGAGCCTCGGAGGGGAGGCAGCTGGATTGTAACAATTCCTTCACCATTCGCACATGTCAGTTTGTGTGTGTGTATGTGTGTGAGTGTGTGTGTGTTTGTACAGAGGAGAGGCTAAAAGACGCAAATGCTCTAATTCAAACAATCTGAGCCAGACGAAGCTTGGCTTTCTTTGGCTACACTGTCCTGTTTATAAAGCACTCTCTGAGCAGATTCACATCATGTTTGTCAATATTTCAACCGCAAGGTAAATATCACACTGACTCTGCTTATTAAAGAGAAAAAAGTGGAGAGGAATGTGAGTAGGGGGGAGGTGAGACAGGGATCGAAGTGGCGGGGAACAGAGAAAAGCTGGACATGAGAGAGAGACAACACTCTGAGGAAAGGAATAGGGTGGCATGGATGGGCTTGGACAGGACAGGATGGGGTGTGATGGCAGGGAAATGCGAGGTGTGACTGGATGGGATGGGACAGGAAAGGGAAGTAGTTTAAGGGTGGGATGCAGCAGGAAAGCAGCACACAAAATATGTTCACAGGTGCAAAAAAGGAGATTGAATGGGTGAACTTTGGAGAAGAGGACATGAAAGATAAGAATAGAAGAGTAATGTTCACAATCAACAACACTGTTTTATTACATTTAAACTACCTTAAGGACAAGATGATAGTTTATATATGTCTATGTTATATATATGTGTGTTTATATTGCTGTGAGTAGATCCCATGAAAAGACAAAAACCAACAGTGTGTTCATTCTTCCGTCAAAACTTTCCAGCTTCTCTTCCATCTCTGTCATTCTGGCCTGAGCCCAGTTATTTCCATAAATGTATAGACGTCTAAGAGCCTCATAAATACGTACATTTTAAAAGCAATTGGAAGTGTAGTTTTGATTTTCTGGATCTTTTATTCTCAGGTCTGTTTGACATGTATTTGTAAAGTTTCCCAAGTTCTTGGACCTACGAAAGGACCATTGTGAACTGTAATTTCAGTGTGTGCTTGTAAGGCAAAAGCACATGTGTGTTCCATTTGATGTCATTATAAACTATACCATTAGTCCTGATGAAGGGCTAGTGACAGAAAGCTTGGCTTGATCATTAAATACTTGGACTGGACCTGAGTGTGCAGAACTTTCTTTTCTCCAAATTAGATTTTTTTTTTTTTTTTGGTCTTGTAGAACTTTAACAAACTATTATGATTGTGCTGATTTTCTCAAAAAAAAAAAAAAAAAAAAAGAAAGAAAAGAAAAAGAAAACCTTTCTTCATCATCCATCATCCATCATATCAAGTGGCAGTGATTCATTGACGTATAATGGGCACATTTGTGTCACTGGAAGTGGGTCTATAGCTCTGAAAAAAGCCAACTGTTCGTAAAAGAAAAAAAACTTATCATGAGGAACTGCAGCACTCTGGCGCCTGTAGTGAGTGTATATCCTGGAAACAACCACAATGTTACAACACACCTGGAGCACAGCCCGGGGGCAGAGACACAGTAAGAGAGACACAGACAGACAGACAAATAGACAGACATGGAGAGATGGATGGATGATGATCCCATAACCTTAAAGTATGTGACAGCAGCTTTAACTGCAGCTTTAAACCCTCCCCCCCTTTTTAAAAACCAATTAACTGCTTCATTCAGAGCTGCTTTTGGGGACCTTCGCCCCATCCTGCTGGCTGTCAGGCATTAGAGCTGAGATCAGGCTGCCATTCTGTATAGATCACCTCCAGATGTTGTCATGTAAAGTCAAGCAAAACACTCTTTAGCCAAGCACATAATGTGTGAGATAAACTGCCTTTGACTATAGGCCTTATTTGTTTTATGCTGTTCTACCATTTTTTCTGGTAATTCTTTAATAAATCTTAAAACAAATGTCATATGTGAATATGTTGAAAATGTATTTGTATAATTGAAGCCACGCTCTCAACAACAGGCTCTTAGCCAGTGGCCTTTAACCCACTTAAAGACTAAAGTATGTAAATCTGATGCAAATCTGATGATCTCAAATATGCAGTTTCTTCTGGAGAATCCTACAGCTGCCAAAAAGGGAAAATACTGCATATAGAGTACAGTATTCAGCTGAGTTGGACAGCACAGAAATCATCAGTGATGAATGTTTTATATTAGGGTAATAAAGTGGACTGGAAGAATCCACACTGGATCAATAGAGCAGGGCAGCTTGCCAAACCATGTCATTAACCACATATTAATTCTGGCAGCAGCCGCCAAGCCACATTCTGATCAGGGTGGTTTCTAGAGGAGTGTTTACCAAAACAAGACTCTCAGCTCTGCTTTAGTGGTTTCACTGAGCTATCCAGTGACGTAGGAAACCTCGGCATACTTACTGACTTTATGTACGCATGTAGAAATGTGAGGTCATGTCAGTCTTGTAAATGTTCTTTCTCACCAGAATATGCTAAGCTGTGGACTGATCCACCACCAACCCCCACATAAAAAGTTAAAGTCTGGAAAGACGAAGGATTGAAATTATTCTAGAGACAGATTTGCTTAAAGCAATAAGAGTGTTAGAAGTTAGGAGATGGATTTTATGTGGCATTCAGGGCTATGATTAACCACAAACTTAAATGTACTTCAGGACCTCATGGACATAACATAAGCAACGGATTGAATATCAACCACACAATCTCGACCTTCCTATATCTTATTTTTCTCACTCCAAATATAAGACATGTGTCAAAATGTTCCTCCTCTAATTGACCCCTAATCACATTTGCTGAACACACACATGTCTGGGGGGTCTGTCGGATTTATCTCTCCTGAGGGTGTCATGTTTGCTCGGCCATTTTGGGGCCAAATACAGCTTCGGTCACACAAGTGCATCATGCTGTCCACATATATTTTCTGTGAGTTCCTTTTTTTTCCACCTCTTCATTGAATTAAATCATCTGTGTCTTTATTATCTCCCTCTTCAATATTTAATTTTTCTAAAAAGAACATTAGAGTTTATCAGATGAGGTTGGTGAAGTTAAGAAAACACATTTAAGGGACAAGAAGGAACTTTAGTGCAACATAATTTACGAGAAAGACGTTTTTTTGAGATTCAATCCCTTTGTCTAGAGCAACGGGCTAAACTTGATGGAGGTGAGAGTTCATGCTCATACTTATTATTAGCTGATTAAGATATATGATGACCTCTGACCCCCCCCAAAATCTAAACCACGTGTGGCTAAAAGACGAAACCAATAAAACTCTGATGAGCTTCTATTAAAAAAACCCTATATCAGTATGAAGGCCAATCAGTTAAAGTTGCATGAAAATGCTCTTTGCTCATCTTTTTTTCCCTCTCTTCTTGTTGCTATGTCCCGGCAGATATTTGTATCACCAGGCTCTTGCAAGTTTCAGGTTTAAGATATTTATCTAACATTCCCTCTCTGCATGTGAAATATCATTCTAAACACACAATAAAACCATATAAACGGATATAAACAAAACGCCTATATTGTTAAAAAGAGTAAATATATGCATATAATTGATGGAACACATTGTAAAAGTTTCATCTTGATGATCTACAATGTAAACCCAGCAAGTTACATGTAATTGTTTCAAGCAGATTGATTCCAGTTGGAATAAAAGGGCTTAAACAGCAAAAGTCAACAAGTTAATTGGATTTTTATTAAGTTTCTGGTCAAAACAATGAATCTAAATGAATGAGTAGCTATGTAGATTTAAACCCATTTTTTAAACTCCACACAAAGTACAGCAGGCTGTCAAAAATAAATAAGGAATATGAGTTAAAGGCAAATTATCCTATTAACTTGTTCATATTCTTAACAGGCAAACTGAATCATTGGCTTCAACTTTCACCTCCACTGCATCTCTGACATCAGCGCTCAGTAAACCATTGAGAAGAATTTGGCAACTCATATCTGGCTCTAATTAGGATCTCTGTCAAGACTGTGAGGAGCAGAGACACACAGAGAAAAGCTGGGGAAGAGGCGCTTTTAGTTTGTGCAATCGTAGATAGTCTTACAACAATTTTTCATCAGAAATAGAACTCCTCACACGTCTTTTATAAGAATAACTCGTACCCGTCGGTGTTTTCCTAAAATGTTCATGACTCGAGGATGAAAACTTTAAAAATGCAAATATATTCATGTGCATGAAAAGTGACAGGGGTATTTTTCCCACCACATGAGGATTATGCGAAGGACACAGCCAGTGGTTTTCACATTGAACTAACGTGGTGGAAAGTGAGGGTGTTGTGGTCAGGTTGGTGGATGGGTGGATATGAGCCTTAAACTCTAGTGACCTCTCTGTATTTCCCAGCTCATACTGACAAGACTTTTCTTCTGTGACTTTTTAGCTAAATATACAGGATTTCTCATTTAACCATTTACCCAAAATCCCATCTACACTTTTAGGGTTAGTTTCTCAACCGTGACCATAATCTGAACCAAATTATTTTTACTTGCCTAACCATAACCATATGCTGTAATTTCTTTGTGCAGGGAAGTAATCTACACATGATTTATGTCGACAGCATGCAATCTCAAGTTTCAGCATCGTGATCATTTCATTTTACTGAATGATGTTCACATTAATGCTACAGCTACTAGATAGAATAAGGATAATATAATAGGATACACTATCATAGATCCTCAAACCAAATGAATACAAACAACACATTTTACTTAGAACTTCCTCAAGATCTTTCATGGGAATTACTTTACACATAAATGTGTGAAAATATTAGTGGTAATGTTTTTTGTTTGTTTGTTTGTTTTTCACTTTGGTCAATATGGAAATATCTCAGCAATTATGGGTTGGTTTGACATTCATGGTCTACAGAGGATGATACTAAACTATACCTCTATTTTATCTGCAAGTGCAACAGCCACAGATTGAAATAGGAAGTTTTTAGAGAATTCTCTTAATAACTATTGGATTAAATTATATTCATTTATTGTCACAAACTGCTGTTGACACATTCATGCACCCCTTAGGATGAAGCAGTACTTTAAAGTGATGGTCCAGAGTAATTTAAACCCAGGGTCGGTCTATATCACCACAAATATGAGTCAAACACCCCCTCAAGAGATATTTTACGTTGGTTGAAGGAATTTTGAGTTGGACCGTCTTTTGTTTTCACAACCAAATAGTTAACAATGTATATAAATGGGGCAGTCAGCCAAACATATCTAAATTGTCATTTTTAACCCCTAATAAAACTCAAAATATCACTTCACTTCAGCTGTAGCATGAATAGGGTCCCTACCCATAAACCAAAGCACTGATAACTTGAACCGAGAGTTTATTAAAAAGGCTGTTTTACAAGACTTACCAGCATCTTGTTTTTATAACAACTGGCGATGAAGAGTGTTCCAGATCAGCAGATTCATCATTTTCCTCGCTCTTCATGGACAAATCGATCTGTTGTTCAGGAAAATAATAGGTAATTCATTATGCCTGCTAAAACTCAGAAGGTTAGTATGTTTCTGATGCATTCTGCATTCTGCTCAAGGCTACATTAAACAAAACTGCAGCCTTTAAAGCTTGTGTTATAACCTTAAACTTGTGTGTTTAATTGTCCTAAAAGAAAGCTGGGTACCTCTTGGGGAACATATCAGCTATAATGTGTTTTTTGAAGCTCACAGTGAGCGAGCAGGAAAATAATTAGTGTAAGGATTAGCAATCGGTGATTCACATTCACTGAATTTGGTTAATGCACATTTTCTAAACTTAACGTGGCTGCAAGTGTATTTTCAGGTTAAATGTACAACATAAGAAGTAAAAGTATCAGTGTTCTGTTGACAATAAATGTCATTATAATCTATGATGTGGTGCAACAGTTAAAAAAAACACCTCTCTAATATAGATATATTACTCTGTTGTTGAGGTTAGCTCCACTTTTCTAGGACATTTTTTTGTTGTTATTTATCTTGGAAAAAGCATCGAAACAAACCCAGAGAGGTATTCAATCGATGATAATTAGATGGATTCAGGCCGGGGAAGAAAAGCAGCTCGATGCTTGAGTAAACACACATTTCAGTCACTGATAGCAGAGGCCCATAATGAGATCAAACCAATTCATCAGTCAGCTGCAGCCAAACAGGCTTTGGATAAACACAAACACACAAAAAAACTACTCTCATGTACGAATAAATATATCATGGAAGTTGCTGTGGTTTTATGTAAAGCATCTTGGGTAATCTACAGTTTTAGATTACACTGGATAATACTGAGTGTCAGCTAGGTAGAGGTACTGCCAGCTATAACAGTAATTATAATAAAATTAATAATAGCAGAGCACTGCGGATTGAGTAATGTAGTCAACATTATCTCACATTATGTTTAGAACTGCCATTGAAAACACTTTTATAGGATCACTGAGTTTACCCACAAACACTCTGCCTAAGTGAAGTTATGATTACTATAATGATATAATGTGCTAACCACCTCCAATTTTTCCCCCTCGACACAGAAAGATTGATGGTGGCCAGTCAGACTGTTCCCTGAGGAATCCTTTGAAACGCTGAAACAATGTTGATATAACAAAGATTCATTATGACTTTTATAAAATAAATTGTCCAATAAGATTGTGAAGATGATTTATTGCCTTTCAAGGGGAACATTCCTAATTCCTAATAAGCTGCAATAATTTCAGGGCAATTCGCCTCATCTAAACCAGTTATACTGTACCAGACCTAATGTCTTTTACTTGCTAAATGAATTAGTATTTGCAAACAATGATTTTTTTTCTGGGGTCTACAACCACAGGAATTTGACAAACTCTTGCTATTAATCCTGGTTAAATACCAAACTCCAGACAGCACAAATATAATTGTAAGCCAATATAAAGTCTCAGCTGGGTTCATAGTTGTGTTGTTTTAATGTTGCAGCTTCATTTGTGTTTGTGTTCTTGAATTCTTCATTGTCTATGTCCTTTAAAAAACTAAAGCTGAAGTAGCTGAGTATTTGTTGTGAGTGAGTATTCGTTTCATTGGATTTCCCTGGAGTCGTGTCAGATCGACGGCAGTGTTTCAACAGGAAACTGCATTCCAGAATACATCATATCCCGCACTGTGCAAAAGACTGTTTACAGTGTAAAATGCATCAGTTCCTTCCAAATATCTGATTAAAAGCTGAAACTGAGGAGTGAGTCATCAGAGGAATCAATCATTCTGTGATCATATGCCACCGCTGCCTGATCCAAGTGTTGATCTGACTCATCACAAGCTTTCAAATCAGCCCTCAGATCCACTAATTATTCACTGTTACTTTTGCTGTGGTTCAATGGCCTTCTCAAAAATGGATCGGTTCTCTCCTGCTGAGTGAAACATGGTTTCAATAACAACACTGTAACGATTTGACAATCATCATGGCTGCCATTCGCCACATCTGAAATCAGCACATTCTTGGCTTGACACGTCACCTTGAGGCAGTTCCACAGAGCTGTACCTCTTGTGAAATGAATGCACTCTCCTCTTACGATACTTCTTGCCAAGGTCAAAGGTTAAAAAAGTCTCATCAACAAATAATACTTACACTGACCTGTGGAGATCACTTGAGATACTGTTTTTGCTGTGAGCAAAAAGGGAGCTTGTCGTTTGGCCAATGAAATGAGCTCATCATTACCACATGAGGCAACAGCTGGAGAGTAATGAGCAACTGCAAAAGTTCTGATTGAGGATGGACAACAAAAGTCCTTACACCTTTAAAAAAAACAACTTAAAACCATTCTAAACTTGGCCTCACATCTTTGACATTTTTCTGTAGAAAATCACTAAGAATTTTACTCAGAACTAAATCTGCTTCATCAGGACTGCGTGGGTGTACGTTGATCACATTTGATTGACGGTGGCCTTTTAATATTAGCAAACAGCTCATTACGTGTTCTTACATCTGCAGAACATTACGTGTTCGTGTAGGTCTGCTTTGCTTATTATCAAGAAGACAGCAGATTGGGAAGATTAAGGTTTTCAAGGTTTTTAAAGATTGAATCCAGATTGGTCAGGTCTTGATTTGTGACCTTGTTGACCTTTGGCCTTAAAGTCACCAAATGAAATCCAAAATCCACCATTTTGCATCAGCAATAATTACAATCACTCAAATAATAGAATATACTGTATATTAGGAGCCATTTTCAACTATTAAGTATTTCTATCATATAATATTTCTTCCATCAGTGCATAAGACCTGGAATAATATCGCGTCCTCATAGGTTCCATCGCTGTAAATGTCCAAAAATGCCTGATTACAGTACGTCAAGTAACCCACAGGGCCTTAAAATCAGAGCGAACCATCAGCATGATGCAAACACCAACGGTGGAAGTAAAATCCATGAACACAGCATCATGCCTCTCCAGTTTCATCTTTCAAGATTGTCAACACACTTCACATAAAGCACCGCAGCCTGACAACATGCTGACAAGAAAAATATGTTATGTTACTTTGACAAATCACTAGAAGAGTGTACAGTATGTGTGCATACAAATGTGTCTTTGTTCAGTCTGCTGTCTCAAAGGAAAGGAAAGATGGTCAATTTGAATGATTTAAAGTATACACAAAAGCTTTATACTTGGTGCAATAAAGAGAGAAAAACAAACAAAACATGTGTTTTTAAGTTGCAATATGCTTTTCATTAGATATTGATACTAAAAAAACAACATACTCCTTTTTATTCTCCTTCCAGGTAATAAAACCCTAATTGATTATTGTGCTAAAAATTAAATAAACGTTAGACTGGATTTTATGACTCCAGACTTCCTGCAGAGTTTGGTGAGTAAACTAGAGGTGACTGTGGTATGAAACTCTGTGAATGACCTCACATCAAATATTACACAGTGGTTGACTTTTGTGTTGCCATTCTTTTACGACCACGATTATTTCATTAAGCATAGCAGTGCGATATTTAGGAACAGCGGATTAAAAAGGCGTTGTTCTGTTTTACTCAGTCAGTCAAGAAAATCAATAACAAGTTTGTGCCTGTAGCTCCTGTGGACTGATACCTGCAGGTTGTGTTTTCACAGTTGAGCACTAACTGGAAACACTGGGAAGTAACTGGTTAAATCAATACTAAGGAACTTAAGATCATCTTCTTTTGTCATGTCTCATTCATCTATATTGCTTTAGAGGCAGTGCTTCTTCACTACTTTAGAGCAGCAGGTATTGCAGGTGCATGTTTATTATTTCAAGCAAAGTGAATTTTTAACATGGAAAGCTGCTGCGTTGCTGTATTGAGAAATATCTTTTTCAGGCCGTACAGTACAAGCAAGCAAACAATGTTTACAGTTTTTCAAACCACAAAGCCAAACACATGTTGGGCGGACTGAAAGTGTCAGTCTGTGTAATTCATCTGGACTGAAGTCGACTTCTTTACGTCACAACACATCACATTCATCATTCTCAATTATTTGTCCTATTCTCTTCTTATGCTGTAAATTTCCTCTACAGCAAAATGATTTTCATCCGTTTGTCCAGAAATGTAAACAACACCTCGAAACGTCTGTCACTGTAAACTTAGACCTTCAATTTGCCCCGAAAAATCAAAGCACATGGTTTTATTAAACTGATAAGCCTCAGAGACTTTCTACATTAGACTCAGGCCAGAAAAGGGTGCAAACTAAGTCAAGGATATCCTCACCGCGCCCTGCCTCAGCAGGCAAGCTGCCTGCTGCCTGCTGCCTCATGCGCAATGCTATGCTTGCTATTTTCCAAGACTCTGTCTCATTCCAGCCATATTTTTTCAGAAAAAAACACACATTTATTTAAAACATGCGGGCTTTCTCACACTTCTGTATCTGTTTTCACCCATTTTTTTCTCCATTTTTCTTTTCCCCTCCACTCTGCTGTTTTTTCTTGCCTTTCTCTTTCTGTTTCATTCCCCTCTCACTTTCTCCCAGTTTGTCCTCTCCAGCATGTCTCCTGTCCTGTGGTCTTTTTTAGCGTCCATATGCTCTTAGAATTAAAAGGAGCGAATGCAGAGAGAGAGGAGGTGGGCAGCTCAACCCTCCTCCTGAGGGAGCATCTGCTTCTCTCTTTCCTCTCTCTCTCTCTCTCTTTCTCTCTCTCTTTCGTTTTCTCTGCGGACTAACAAACAGCTCTGACCTCAGACACTTGGACACATTACAGAGAAGCAACATGATATAAAACAAAAAACATGCAGCCAAATGACAAATCAGGTTAGGGATGTGGCCGAACTCCAGTACATCACAAATATTTGCAGATAATTGAAATAACTATTCTCCTCATATGTTGTAACTTGACAAAAAACAAAAACACACTTTAAATTAAAGGTCACGATCTCCAGGTGCTCCTCATAACATCCTACGAAATGCCTGAGTTATTTCTGAAGGGGAGGCATGGCGACGTAACACTGTCAAGAAAAGAAAAAAAACAAACCTGAGCTAGACTTGAAATGTAAAAATGAGTGTGTTTCTGCCCAGTTCATGCTGGGAAATGATAAATATGCTGCATTGCAGAGATGGAAAGATTCCCAACATGTGATGCGAGAGATAAGATGGCTTTATGACTGCAGACTTAGTCATATGAGACATAAAATGCCGTACACTGACAATGTGACACCATATCCATCAAGTTGGGTTTAATTATACAGGACAATAGACTTGTAATGTGTCTATAAGTGTTTTTCTTTTGGGCGCTTTTAGACAGTTTCCAGTCATAATTCAAACCTGTTAAATCTCTCTCCCCTACTCCCCGTATAGTAGCACACTAAATACTTCATTCTATAGTAAGAAGTACAGACTCAAGACGCCCATGAATGGTCCCTGTGGGTTCGTTAGCAGGAAGTACAATGCGAGGGCACCACTTTTTACGTTCCATTGTGGGAATTTTTGAGGGCACTACGTGGTGGATGAAATAAAGTTGCGCTATTGAGAGTTAATTTTGGACACAGCTCTACATAAATCTCAGCAAACCAGAAATGTTAATCCGTGACTGTTCTCAGCAGTCAGACGATTGGTGTCCAGGAACGCGCTTATAGTTTTAATTCACTTTTTGGCTTCATTTTAGTTTTAATGAATAGTTTGGCATTCAGAGAAAATAGAATTATTTTTGCTGTCTTGCCAAGAGTAACGATGTGAAGATTGATAGCGCTGTCATATCTGTTTGTCATAAATGAAGCCACAGCCTCGGGATGAGACTGGAAACACACAGTCCTTGTAAAACTCGCAAATTGTCACTTTTACACTTTTTTTTAACAGGTCCTTACCTGTTACTCTGGGAGCTTTGGAAATGCTGGTAAGCAGATTTGATCTTTAGACACAGCCAAGCTAGCATTTTTATATAGACTCATATTATGAGACATTTTAGAAACAGATCAACTGAAAATGCTTTAATAACAGCAAGTCCTCAATGTCATTACTTCTTGCTATGGAGCCAATCTCACATTGTAAAATAGGACCTGATGGATTTGACTCCGCAGCTGCTTACAGCTTGTAAAAGTATCTTTCATGTCCAGATCATTTCAGATTTGAAACACGCATCTTTATTGATTGATGAGGATCCAGATGTATCAGTGGACGCAAAGAGCAGTTGAAGTGTTGTGTACACAGTAAGTCCATAAATTACCAATGAACCCAATAACACACCCCAAGCAGTCATTTTTCCGTGAGCCATTCCAGAAACGACTGATATAAAATTTCATATCTCAAAACGATGCTTTGAAATGTTCCATGAAATACATCAGTGTTGCGTTGCCCATGAGAGGCAGAGCAGCTGTTTAAAGCGAGCCGAGTAACAAATTCGGCCTCTCGAACACAAGCGACATGTAAATGTGCGTCTCAGCGGGTGCAATAAATACTGTAATAAAATTATGATAGTGTCAATGTTTCCAACCTCCATGAAGCGAGAGAGAAACGAAGTGACGACCAGGCACTTATGTCAGAGACAAGGGCTTTTGTTATGACATATAAATTCAACTGGGTCTTGTTTATATGTGAAATCCGACCAGTATTTCAACCAAATTCATCTCCATTAATGTCTGTGGTTACTGGTGATGTTGCCATGCTTTTTACCCTCTTCTGCCAAAACTATGAAACTATGGATACTATTTTATGTTACTGGCTGTCAGATTTTTACTTGTAAATGATCCTGGAGTGATGATTTAATGTTTCTTCTTACCCTGACAAAGTAAAGCAGACCATTTTCACTTTTAAAAATGTGGAAAACTAGAAGTCGCTTCATTGTACTGCACTACAATAGAACCAAAACCCATACTTTCCTGTGATTATATAATTACCTCTTAACTCTCTTATCACTCCTTTTTTGCTGTCTATGTCATTAAAGTTGCCTAAAATACCGCTCAGCTCTCGCATTTGTTGTGTACAAAATTATGTCTCCAACCCCCCGCCACCACCATCACCACCACGTCTGCTCGGTCCCGCTCACACAAACATGGACTAAATCTGCAGGGCACCATCCCCACTCTGCTGACTCAGACCAGATCAAGGCGTGGGGAGTCTTCTTTTTGGCATTGGGGCAGGAGTGCGGATCTGGAATTACTGGGCATCACGCCATGTGACGATGGTGTGACACTTGTTTCCAGCATGTAAATGCATAGCGGCGTGCTTTATATGAATAAGATTACACAAAGGGCTTTCCTCGCTGGGTGGAAAAGGGTGTGTGCGAAGGGAGCACGTTTCTATATTGTTAATGACTCATGTATCCTCTTTAAGAGACTTTTTTGTGGGTTTCAACACAACATGTCTGCACTTGATCTCCATGTAGAGCCTCAAGGTGAAGGGTTTGGTCCATTTCATAAAACCATAAAGCTCCTGCTACATTAAGCTACAAGCCTGATGCAATTGCATCATTGTGTAACAGATGTTTGTTTGACATATTTTACATCCAAACTGAGTTTGACTCACTCTATTTCGTCTATGTAATTTTACCCTCGTATAAACTCCATTCTTTGATGTCATTGTATCTTCTGGGACACGTTCAACTGTTTCCCATGAGGTTCACTGAGGAACAGTGATGATGAGCTTTTACCTAAGCAGGATTAAATGACACATAAACAAAGCAGGATATCACAGCAACGAGAGTTTCAGTGCACTGTTAAGTGGAGGAAAGAAAAAAAAAGGAGAAGGGGAAAACAAGGATAAGAAATAATGACAAAATCATGCTGTTCATCTGGCAGCAAACACCGAGGAACACTTCAGAGGGAAACCAGGGAAACTGAATAAGCATAGGCTGAGTTGCTTTTCTCTTTGGAGTTCCTTCAGCACACTTTTAGGTGGACCAAAGATTAAGCTGCAATGTATTATCAAATTTTAAATTCAAACTTGTGTACAACAAGTTGTGCATCTGTTTCAGGCTTTTCATGTTCAATGTTCCCCATTCACACACAGATACAAGGTATGGTTCATTAGCAATGTGAGAAATGAGAACAAATCTCTCATAGTGAACGAACAACCCTGTGTTTTGTAGTGGGGACTCTACCAGATTTCTACTAATTACAGGCCAGAGGGGGTACAAGCTGAACCGAACGGCTTAACACACATCAGAGAGGCAAATGTTTCTGCCCTTCAAAGCCTCAGGAACGAATGTTTCCCCAAACCACAAGCTGCTAATATACTGTAAAGAGAGCTATAGTAAGTGAAATAGGATCCAAATAATCACTGACAGGCTACTCTTATACAAGCCACTGCATGTGGCTTGTATAATGTTTTATTTGCTTTATGCTTCATGTGCCGTATGACAGCCATACCTGAATACCTCTATAATAACCAAGGACGAGTAAATACAAGACAGATACAAAACCTCTTTAATAAACAGTTCCTCCTTTTGTTTCCACTTCAAAGGAGAGTTCAACACTTTCTGAAACACTTATTTGTTTTCTTGCCAAGAGAAGATCTACTGCTGTCATATGTGTTTAGTAAAAATCAAGCTATAGCCAAGAGACAGTTAGCTTAGCTTTGTTTAGCTTAGCTTTAGCTTTGCACAAGGAGAAACATGAAGTACAACTCTGGACCCATCAAGAAAAAGCCACATCCAAAACGTTAACGTATTACCTATAGAAGAAAGCAATGCTAAATGTGTCTCCGTTTCCAATCTTAATGCAAACCTATATGTGAGCTAACCATCCATTCTCCTGTAGCTTTTAGCAATACATTAAAAAGTGCATTTTCCAAAATGTAAAACTACTCCCACAACTGATTTAATATTGAACTACTTTAACATTGTCATGCAAATCGGTGCTGGAGAACAAGAGGTATCATCTTCCAACATTACACACAATGCAACTTGACCTCTGACAATTCAGGTGTGCTATACTAAGAGCTACTTTTGCCTCCAGCTATTAACTACTATTTTTAAACTTAGTATGCACTTAAGATAATTTATTGTAACTTTACCTGTGATTTCACAGATGGCTCACTCTATCAAATCCAGTTTTACATACTTGGGATCCTTTGAGACTTTTAGGATGAAGTTTTCTTGCTTTGTACAATGTTTGGCTGCACAACCTGGACTTGTAATGACTGGCCCATCAGTGGAGAACTGACTCATGAATGGACTGACCCCTCCAGGTGTGGTGGTGAATTAACATATGAAATATTCACATTCACATAAAGGCAGATCCTGTTTTGTGTCACCTTTGAAATACTTCCACATGCTTCCACAACCCCTAATCCACGTTCTAACCCCCAACCCCGTTTCCTTTTTCTTCTTTTTCAAACACACGCACAATATCAATGCACATACAGGTAAAGCAGGCAGCTGGAAATCCAAGCTATTGATGGCTACCTTGGGAAATTCAGCAGCAGAATAGACATTAGACCATTTCTTCCCACACCTGCTGCTTTGTGTCACGTTATCCCAGAACATCCTGTGGTCACCTTATCCTGGCTTTTCCTGAGACAAGTATAGGATGACTGGCAAGGATGATTGCCAAGTGCTTCAAAACTAAAAGGCAATTCATAAAACATCAGTCATAAAAATGGATTTTTTAATATTAGAATATTTACTGCAGCTTCTCTTTACTTGCGAAAATACATATATTGTCTCAGAACAAAGGGGAAGTTGTCACAAGTTTCTATGAATTGTCAGTTGCTTTTTTAAAGAGAAAATGTGCCATGTAGAATTTATTACCACACAATTTATAGGAACATATTACTGTCACTCTCACTCAGCTTTCCCTACACTAGGATACAGAAGTAACCAGAGCAGCTAGTGGATCCAGTGACATCTGACACCGCCGAGGAGAATTGACTCTTTTCTTCAAGCCACGGGAAACACAGGACGCAATCTAGGCCTCTCACAGTCAGCACGCTATCTGGCAACACAGGCCTAAAGCTTGGGTTACCACCTTACCCTCTTCTCTTTGTGCATCTCTCCATTCAGAGGAGAGAAAGATAGCTAGAGCTGTTTTAGGCCCTGAGGTGGGATTAACGGCTTTTTACACACCAAAGTGGCTCGTTGTGATCATTGAGACTTACTATGAATTAACAGGAAGGATCTTAAAACCCTGATTGTCGACTCAAACTTTTGGAAATGTAGCCATGAAAACAGTTTACCACACTGAAATTGTTGGCAAGTTTATTCCCGTGTGATTTCCTCTGTGATCATATAAAGAAAACACCGGTTGGCTACATAACCAGATTCATGCACATGGATGTTTACTGAAGCCTGGGAAACAAACTTAATCTAAATGATCCACTTTCTCAGAACATAAATTTCTAACATAATTAAACACTTCTTAGAACATCACCAAAGAGGCGACTGATGGTAGACGCGTGTCTCATCTGTCCCAACCGGAGCTGTAATATCTGACCAAATAAATAGAGGGTATCAACTTTACCGCAAACCCACTAATTAAATGAGAAGGCTTTTTTTAGTGCAGCGCTGCTTGAATCATATCAGCATAGGTTAGATAAAGCGATGTCTTGATTCCAACAGCATGGAGAACTCATGCAATACAGTCTGGTTGTTTGAGTCTGAAATAGTCGCTCTTCAGATTTGTTTCCAGTGAAAATATTTGCCCAATCAATCGTTTACCTAAGAGAGCAAGACAAACAATCATCGCACCATGGATGATTAGACAAAATGGGCACCCGCCTGTGCCCAGCACAGTGTGGTATCGCCAAATGGGTTTCATCAACATTTAACTATCTTACTTACAAAACTATGCTGTTCATTGCGGTCGAAAGACGCTTTCATTAACAGTATATAACAACCATAGGCACCAGAATTCAGTCTGGGAGACAGAGTTTATACAAAACAGTGATTGACTTCTGATTAAAATATTGGCAAAATAAATGGCTGTCAGCACGTCGCTAAAAGTCCATTTACCACACGAGGGAATTACAGCGCTTCAGTTTTTAGCAAAAGAGCAGAGATGGAAAGAGACATAATACACTGTGATTTCATACAGAGGAAATATGACGGGGTGAAGGAGGCCAGAGCAGCGGTGGAATGAAGGTCAAGTAGCACCTGTTTAACATCAGCAACCAACAGCAGGAATATGAATCAAACCATCTGGGTACAGCTCTGCCCATCAGATTGCTGCTTGGCATGCAGCTGCACGGTTTTGTCTGTGTGTGTGTGCATGCATACATGCATATGTGTGTGTAGAGAGAGAGAGAGAGAGAGATCAGAGGAGAAAGTGCCAAAAATGAAAAGTGCTAATTTCTAAGACTAGTGGAAGCACCGGAGGAAGTTAGCAATTATCATGTCTCACTAACAGGACTCCACGGGTTTAACCTTTCATCTTAGTGCATCCATGCACTGAAATTTGCAGAGTTCACACTCAACCAGCCAAACCAAGACTAGTCGGCCAATATGAGCCCATAAAAAAACCTCCGGATCTCAGCACCTAGTAACAACATTAAACAAGCTTAGACTGGATTTAGACATGTTTATTTTATATAAGAAATTATAAATGTAAAATCATTTTAATGAATTATCTTAAACCTGCTCATCATATCAAAATACTGCACTTGGTCATTAGTTTGATATTTATGTTAATTATATATAGTAGCTGACTGATGACCTTTCTACTTTCTGGTTTCTTGTCCTTTTTCGATCTAACAACACTTCCACTTTTCGATGATTTGATTTAAAGGTCTTGTAAACTTCAACTTTTAAGTGTCATGGTGCTAAATGATGACACAACAGTGTACCCAAAAGTAGAGCAGTTGGGCAGGGCTCTGTTGAACAAGACATGGTGTCATGTGTGTCTGGGTTCTAATCAAGATTTAGCAACATTTTAATCAAAAACCAATGACAGCTTCATGGTCATTAGCTGATACTGTCAATCAAATCCATACACCCGCGCAGCACAGACAGAGGAAGATATGACATTAGTTAGGTTTTGTTTGTGTGCTTTATTTAGTAGTATGATGATAAAACAATTAAGTGTGAAACCATCTTTGTTTCTGTTCCTTTTCACACAAAAATACATCCACAGAAACTGCCTTGTCACTGTGACTTAACATTATTAGACATAATTATTTCCAACAAGCTTCATCCTCCAGTAATATTACACGTTCAAGGCAGTGCCACATATCATAGAAACATAACATACCAGCAAAGCTGGGAAAATAATAAAACAAGAAGTGATAGTTATCGTCCTTTTCTTTCTTATCTTATGCAAATTTCAACATATGGATTCACTTGTGTGAGATGTTAAACCCGCAGAGCCCTGTCAGTTTCTGTGATGTGAAATGATGATTTCTTTTAACATTGACTTAATGAACTCAGTAGAGTGTGGTGTAGATCCATATGCTGCATGGAAAACATTATGACCCCTCAGTTAATAAAAGATTGGTGGGATAGTTCCTGTGGGTGATGATTATTCACCATTAAAAATTCAAATCCTTATTGAGAACTTAAGTTGAATAGTCAGTCAGTATCTTCAATATCTGCTATAATATGTGGTGTTTTCTGCAGCAGTGGGACAAAAACCTCATGGATAGAAAAAAATTTAAAAAAAAAAAAACAACAACATGTGCCAGGTCTTTACCCCCAAGACAAGAGAAACAGGAGCAGAGATATAAAAGTAAACACAAATGGCCTGTGTGTATGTGCCAGAGGGGCAGCTAGGTATTTACTGCTATTACAAACAATGCCTCAAGTTCCTTGTTGTGTCACCTAATCTACTGTACGCTATTTTAGCTAATCCCTTCCTAGATGAGCCCCCCCCAGGCTTCCCATATGTAACACCTGTTGTTTACCTCTCAGCCATCGGGACACAAACAGACTCGATGAAACGCTGACAGTTGTTCTCTGGGGAATCTTGAGGAAGTACGTGGACGGTAACATCTTCTATCCCCACCTCTGTCCTTCCTCCCCCTCCCTATCCGTCTCTGTCTCTCTCTCTCTCTTTTGGACGCCACCACCGACAGCTGTGGAGTGAAGACTGAGCTGATGACGTCCTCAGGGGTAATTGCGTTGTGAATGTGAGGTCTGAAGGGGTAAATAAAGAGTTGTGAGCCAGGACCAAAGTAGCTAGGGCAACAGAAAGAGGAGGGAAAACGCAAGACAGAGACAGAGACAGAGAGGGAAGGGGCAAAGAGCGTAAGCTGACACCAAACATTGGTGTCACCTCTATTAAAAGGAGCATCACCAGTACCACATCTGCCTTAAGTATATAAGTATATATGTATATATGTGTGTGTGTGTGTGTGTGTGTGTGTGTGTGTGTGTGTGTGTGTGTGTATGCTGCTTTTTATTTCAGTTTTCTGTCTCTTCTGTCTCTGTGATGCTACTTTTCTCTACAGCTTTCACCTTTCTTTCTTTCCTCCCCCTGTTACCCCTCAACTTTCTGTCAATCAGAGCAGTGTCACATCCAGGCTTACCTACATTCTTGTATGAGCTCATAAGTGAAGGTTGCATGCACAGTGGAAATGTCTGAATACTTATCCGGAGGGGGAAAAGTTTAAATACTATTTTGTAGGCACAATGTAGCATAATCATTCCTTGAAATGGATCCATGTTGGCACATGCACTTAAGGCACTTAAAGTAGTTTTGCAAAGAAGTGCAAAAATTTTAGTGCAAAAGTTTAGTTGAGTGGGAATTGCATTTAGAGATAATGATGACATAAAGTAAAAAAAAAATTAGCAGATTAACAAAACAAAAAAAAAGAAGAAGCAGTTTTCTGCTTCGCTGTACAAAGTGCTTATGGTTCATACATTACAAGATGCATTTCAGTTCAGGACACTTTAAGTGAACAACAGCAACTTTTGTGCTTTAAATTCATTTAATCATATCATTTCATGCACTTTGCTGCTTGACCAACAAAAACAAAAAAAATCTACCCCATTTACTCATTTATCACTGGAAAGTCAAAGCAAAGGCCTTTATTAGTGAGTTTGAATATATATATATAATATGTTTTGTTCAACAGCTTTAGTGTGAAATTAATCATGTAAAGAAATGCTGATACGGTATAGGATGAAAACTGTTAGCGTGGCTACAGGGCGAAGTAGAGTAATTGTACCAAGGACAATTTGTGAGATATCAGATGTCAGTTGGGTTTAAACAGCTAAAATAACCTTTAATGCAGCTGAGAATGGAAGTTTCTTTTTTAGCAGCGTAATGGAGGTGTACATATGGCAAAGCACCAGGGCTGCTGAAGTTAAGAAAAGAAGGAAACATGATCATGGAAATCTATCCAGCAGTTGTTGAAACATTTAACCTGCTGTTAATTAAATGGCTGAAGTATTCATCATGATAAATGTAGAGTCAAGAGGTGGGGAAATGAGGGGTTTGCTCAGTCAAAGCTCTGCTTGTTTTGCATGAATTCTTACTGTATTTGTATAAATTTAGTGAAAACTCAAAGTGAAGATACGTGTGTGAACGGAGCACGTCTGGCCAAAAACATTTGATTATCATTTGATATTAGAGGGTAAACAACATCTTGGCGAGTGCTTTTGATTGTTTTTTTGTTGTTGTTGTTGTTTTTCTTACTGCAGGCTGGGGAGTTTTCTTTCAGCGCTGATATGAAAACGCAGAACTTTTTTCTTTTTTTTTTGAGTTTCATTTTGACGTTGGAAGAGACATGCAGACGGTTCCTGGTTCCTTGTGGTTCCTCAATCAGCTCCTCGTCTGAGTGGGTGGCTGACTAACTGGTCGACTGGCATTTCCCCAGAGACACAAGGAATGACAAAAACTTAGAAAAACAAAGGCACACCAAAACCCCAATTGACTTGCACAATAAAAATCCTAATTAGCTACTGGCAATAATGATAATAAAAATATAGTCTAGACATGTTGTATTGAATAAAAAGTGGGGATTTTACAAGAGCGTAATGCACAGTTTAAAAAAGCCTCCACAATATTGTCTACGATGCCAGTGACATCTTATATTATCTTGTTTTATGAATCATAAAAAAAGCTTTGCAGTTTTCTTGTTTGCTGATGTAAGGGGAAAGTATGCTGGTGGGTGTGTGTGAAGTCTGGGTCAGACTCGCACGCTGGAAACAGCTCAGTGTTTCATTAGCTTGCCTACTGTTGCTTTATTGTTATTGAAGTGGCTGTTAATTTAAGCTAACTATAATGAAGAGCCAGTGGAGTACGGGATCATGGTATACTCCTCAGCACTAATTCTTGCTGAGGGCTTATGTGTGCGTGCGTGTGTGTGTGTGTGTGTGTTAGAGAGAGTGTGTACACTTGCATGCGGTATTTGTTTCAAGCCACTATTTTGTTTTTGCTTTCACGTACTTTATAAGAAGCACAGCTTTAAGGAATAGTTGGACTTTTTTTTTTTTTTTTGCACAGTCTTAGAAAGAGCTTGATGAGAGGTAGAAAGTGGAAAAATGACAATTCACGTTTAAATTTCACCCTCAGGCCAAGAACGATAACTGACTCTTGGAAAGAAAGCTAACAAGCACAACATGTTGTAATATTCCTTTAACATCAATAACACGTCCTACCTGTATTTGGAAACTGGAATTCAAACCCCCTCATTTACAAATCTTGGCTCCTTTCACAAACAAAGTTACAGCCTCTTTTAAAGAGTTCCCACAAAGTGTTTTTGTTACAGTCGTAAAGAATTCTCGCCTTTAAATTTTAAGAAGCGAGTTCAAAGTTAAATGCCGACTGCGAGAGTGAAAAATGTCATTTCATTCCCAGCGTGAATAGTTGATTTAATTGAGTTTGCCTATACATATAAAAGGGGTCAAAGGGCAGTTGATTGCTGGAATATCACATGCTTATTTGATTCACTGCACAAGTGACAAAAACAACATTTATCTCTTTGGAAGTGTGTTGTATCAGAGCCATGTCTGTAACAATGAATGTGACCAACAGCTTGAGTCATGTCACTTACTGCCACTGTGTTTTATTACGTAGAGACAGTGTGGCAATGCCTGTCGTTGCCACAGCGGACACTCATAAAACAATAGATCCTCTAATTTTGTTAATCATCTACTGCGAGTAACAAATGTGAAGAACTGTCTCGCACTTCGTCCTGTTCAGTATAAATGCTACAGTGTACTGTGTATGCGTGTGTGTGTGTGTGTGTGTGTAGCTTTACTAATGGAAATGTGCACTGATTTTCAAGCATCGTTGAACGTGAAAGAAAAAAAAGCATCTATTTTTGTAGACCTCTGGTGAGGAGCTTTTCCTGATGTCTGCAGTGTGCGGGTTCCCTTCGACTTCCTTTGATCTTTTTCTGGAATCAAATGTAATGATTGTGGCTAACTTTGAAATCTGGAAACACACTTGCCGTGTCTTATTGCAGAGCTCCTTTGCACGGCTCACGCTGGCACATTTCAGCTGCTGTTTTATTTATTTTTCATATTGGATAATTTCACTGAGATACTGTACTGAATGAAGAGGAACCACCATGTCAACACAATGCTCTGGATGTTTAAAGGAGTTGTACAACATTTTTTTTTTTTTTTTTGCTACAGGTTAGCTTAGCATAAAGACTGTAAACAGGCTGAAACCAAACCTGACACTGTCCAAAGATTTAAAAATAAACCCACCTACTATGACTTACTAATCAACATGTTATATTGTATGTATGTACTGACTATTTCTTACCGCCACTGCTCCTTTTGTTCTGCTTTTCCTCAAAGGTCAGTACAGTCCAGAAAGTTTATAATTAATCAACAACAGGAAATCACATGTCAAAGTTTGTCAAAATTTAAATACAACACACAAATTCACCTCAGCGATCACATCAAACCCACTGTGAACCGATCTCAGGCCAAAACTGTCAACGTAATAACATGTTTATGTGACAGCATCCTAATGTCAGGCCAGAGAGTCGTCTGTCATGATTGGACGTAATGAAATCTGTGTACTCCGAGTCCTCGAATGCATTACAGTATCAGTGGACCACAGTGTAAGTGGTGTTGAATTGCAAATTCCTGGAAAGCCCAGGTACTTTTTACGTCCACTAATGTTATACAGTTTGATTTGACAGCTTAAGCGAGTAAAGTGTATTGACTCAATCTGCTAAGGCTGATGTAATTTTTATGCTTGCTCTAATCTATTTTCATCTCTCTGCTGGAGTACATTATTTTCACTTGGTAATAAAATAATAATTCTGAGTGGTAGTACACCCCTTTCTTCACCATAACTACCTGGTCGCTGCTCACTAGTATTGTTTTTCCTGGTTATCTGACATTATCAAATATGAGTATATGTAGTGACACTGATTTAAAGAACTTCTGTCACACTAAAGCTGGGATTTAATACATGTTCGGATAAAATGGTAAATGGAATTAGAGCAGAGCGCGTCTTTTATGTGGTAATAGGCCTATTTGTTGGAGTTGGGGAGAGGGGACCCTGCCTTCATGTTACTTAAGTGGCTTTATGGGGCAATATCCCTATATATAAAAAAAAGATCTCTTTACCACAAGTGCCATGGAAAGTTTTTTTTCTTGTGACTGTGCATTTTGTAGTGAAGATATAGAGTTTTTGGTTTCTCTCTCAACCTACTTTGGCATCACTTATAAGCGACTGGTCTTATAACGTCAATTTATGTCAATATTACAAATGTGGTACAGGAAAAAATGATGACTTTTGGTTTTAATACACATCGACATAAATGACAAACAGGAGTTTGTAAATGTTTTTCTTTTTTGTCACTTTGGATTCTGTAGCTTTTAAGAATATTTGTTAGCCATGCTAATAGCACTGTTAGCATGGCACTGTTAGCAGCTACCAGTTGGATGTTTCACTGAATAGTGATAATTTAGCCACCATACAAACAAAAACTGCAAATTCCCATCAACTCTTTCGACCTTGTTTTTGGTGCTTGTAGACAAATATCAGCAGCAACAACCACGATAGCATCAGCACGTTTGCACACTGGCCACATCCATGGCTCTAAACTGATATACTATTTAAAAAATCTGAGTAAATTTTAGTAATGTAGCAGCAGGTGCTTCCTTTCTGTGTGATCACAGTGTTTGAGGCAGACAGGTGAAGTTAGAACAGCTCAATTGTTCCAACTCAAGCTGCATCTGGAATCTGCTTTTACAACTACCTTCATTACATAGTGTAATGAATTCAGGGCACTTCAGGTTAAGGAGTCTCACGTAGACCATAAATCTGTCACTACCTGCAGCATGTCTATTTTACTTTGTTGAAGAGTGATTTAGAAATATAATGAGTTTTTTAAAGGATGTATTTATGTCTGTCAAAGTCTTATCCTGTCAGAATAAGTTTGATTTGTGTGACGACATGTTTCCTGAAATCTAGTCGTGCTACTCGCCTTTACAGATGTTCTAAGTTTAAATCTTACAAAGCAGTTATTATTATGACGCACACAGCACCAGTTGACACATGCATACAAGGTCCAAAATAAGAGTTTATAATTTCAAGTGAACAAAGAGTCTATTATGGCCGACAGAGGGGTAGAGAGAAGACGCTGACTGCTGATATTTCTGTTTGTTTAAACTTTTTACTCGCAGTGAAACAACCTTAATTTTGGTTTGTGGGATGTTGGTGGTGAGGGATTGTAGAGCGGTGTGAAGAACAGATGGCCTGAGTAAAACCTGTTCAAAAGCACACAACCAGTTGTGTGACAATGTGACTTCTTTTCTTCTGTTGATTGTGAAATGTTCCATTCTTCTTTTGTAAAGAAGGAGGACAGATCATAGCCTTGGTGAGACAGCAGATATCTGTTTTAAGCCTTTGTTTGATTTTCTAGATATTCAATACAATATGCCATAATCATAGCAGTGAACTAGCAAAAGACACCATACTTGTTTAGCAATCACTGGACGCAAGAGAAAAAGAGAGAGCCCCATTCCCAGCCATAGCACACATGGGAGTCTGTTCCCACTAGTGTCTTAAAATAGTCTCCGAGGGCTTTTCAATTATACAGGCCACGCTGTAAGAAGGGGCCCAATCATAAAACCAGAGTGTTTACCTCCTCTCTAAATCTTTCTCCGCTTTGATTAAGGGGACAGAAGGCGGCTGGGAAGCTGGGATAGAAAGGACAAGGCCAGGGGGGAGATACAGTACAAAAACTGTAAGAAACACAATGTGAGCTGTAATTGTCAGTCATCTGTGACCTGAGGCCAGCAGAGCATCCGCCATAATGTTAGATCAGTCGTGTAACACTAGAAGTATACAGACAGAACACGAGTGGGGTCACAGAGGAGGCAAAGTTAGGTTAAGGTATGTGAAGCTGAAGTTCACGTCCGATCTATATTAACATCAGAGTCAATTCACTCACTGTGATGACTAATACTCAGTCAGTAATACTGGAAACAACTGAATAATGTTTGAAAACCACTAACCTCATTGTGACACTATAACTATAATTTTAAACTGAAAGCTTTACAAACTGGAAGAGTGAAGCATGGTGTTTACAAAATATGATATCAAGTTGCATTATGGGAAGTGTAGGATCCAGTTTTTTGGACCCATATCACAGAGGAAAAAAAAATCAGGATGTCTTTAATTCAGTTTTGGCTTCATACAATATCATATTTTGTTCATAAACTCAACAAGAAAACATTTTGAATTGACCACAGCTCTGGTTCACAAAAACAACAATGACTAAGACTCATGGCTTTTGTAGTTTTCAGATCTCTGCCCTGTGTGAAAATGAAGCAACAAAACATGATTTCTCAGCAATTAAGTTGAAATTGTTCAAACTGTTACTGTAACTATGACATAAACTTCAATAAGTGTAAATGACATTATCTGGGCATCTGTGTTTCTGTGTCGATCAACAGTGAGGATATTGAAGTGAACTGAAGTTGTGAACTTAGCATAAAGACTGAAAACAAAGGTAAATGAAAAAGAAGAGAAAAATCCACCTCCTTGTATCTATAAAGTTTTTGTATATTAAACACATTTGCTCTCAAAAAACAAAGTTTTTGTGAGTTACATACAAGTATAAATAGAAATATTCCATAGTGCTCCCAAATTTACTTTGCTAGGAAATTCTTACAGTGAAACAAGAATTGTTTTTTCAATTCTTAGAAGTGATGACATGTATATTTTTGAACATTGGATGGAGTCAGGCTACATGTTTCCCTCTGCTTTCAGTGTTTATGCTAAGCTACGCTAGTCGGCTCCTGTCTTAAGCTCTTAGTTTCCTCCTCAAAATCCTCATTTAATTCTTGCCTGGTGAGGTAATACGCAGAACTTCAATACCCTACCTGAAACATGCGTCAGCTCAAATTAACCACAAAACATGTAATTGTCTTCAATGTGTGTCATCATCTTTAATGTTTATTAAAAATAAACAGTTTGTCCTCAGTCACAATGAAGGATTCCTTCACTGTCATCACGGACAACGTAGCACCTCCTCCACACTCGCACGTATGGACGTAAGTTGTGTGTGTTACTTTATGTCTTAAAAAACAACAGCTCCATACAAGGATGTGGGTGTGGTTAAAGAAAAGGATTTCACTTGTGTTCCCAGGTTTCATTGTCCATCGCTGCTTTGAGGAACCAGTTGGACCTGTTTTCTAACAAAGCTCCGTCTCAATAAATCATAACGTAAAGGACATCTTTTATATCACACTTCCCCCATCCACGTTGCGTCACAGGCAAGATCATGAGTCACAGTTTTCTTTGATAAGTGAGAGAACTGTGCTAAGCTAAGCACTAATAACAGGACATTAGGAGTAAACTGTTCACTTCTGTCATCAAGGAGTTGATGTGAATGAGTCAAATCCTCCACAGGTTTTAAAGACAGCTAAGTTTTCATTTGCTCACGTCTCCATCACTGTGACTGTAATGACTTTGTTGTCTTCTCTCTGATCATGTTTGTTCATGTAGTTACAGCAAAAAGTAGAAAATATGTCATATCTGTCAAATAGTCACAACATCACGTCTGTTCGAAATTAAAAACATTAAACAAATCCTTTTTTTTTTTTTGTTTTGTTTTGTTTTTTTTCAACATAAGACTTGAGCATAAATCATTGATGCTCATTTAAGGGTAAGTTTGAATTTTTTTTGTTGATCTTTAATTCAGCAGGTCAACCTCAGCATAAATACCCCGTCTGATCTTTTTCTGCTGGTTGGATGCTCAGTGGATTATGTTTTTTAACGAGCTTCTCCTCATAGGAGGCAGATCATCCCTAATCAATATTTCATTGCATATATTAACATTATCCAAATTGATTAAGTGCCTTCGCATCCTTAAATGTTTATCAAAGGAAAGGTCACTTGATGTATTTGGCTGTCCAACAGGGTATCTTCCTGAGGACTCCATAGGAAGACATGGTGTAATATTGATCAATGATTTAGTTTAATCTTGATTTATCATCACTAATGATTCATAAGTAAATGTTTACACATCCTTTCAGGGAAACAATACAAGAAACATCAGTGTGTGTTTGTTTAACAAATAAGATAAATTATTTAAAAAAAAAAAAAAAGGCAAGAAGTACATCAACAATGTCAGTTAAATTATCTCAACCGCTGCATGAAATTACAGATCACATCACTGACAAAATATAAAATTTATCTTCAGAGTTGAATGACTCATAGTTCACACTCTGCACAAATTGTCTCACCCCTGCAGCTACATTAATCCGCCGCTCGGTCTGTGTCTGTGCAGTGGTCCGCAGTGTGTTAAAGGTTTTAAGCAGTAAAGTAAAAAAAAAAAAAAAAAAAAGTAAGAAGATTTTTAAGAAAAAAAAATGGGGGAAAAAACATGATACAAGAGACATTCCAGCGTGAGCCCACAACAAAATGTTCAGTTCACTATTGTAACATCACGGCAACAACCACGGGACATGGGGCCTTTTGTCTGATTGAGCAGGAATTCATTTTTTGATTTACTGATAGCAGAAATATGCTTGTTTTGACAGTGAAAATGGAACACAGCAGTTGTAGCCAAACAATGAGTGCAAGTGTTTTTCATCTTCTTTTATTCTGAGACTGCAGGCTGATGTAAGTTCACTCACTGAGTCTGATTGAGTCCAGTTGATATAACATTTGATTCAATTTGGGAACAGAGCATTAAATTATTAATCCTGGCAGAGATAGTGATTTTTAATGAACACACAGTGGTGTACGGTGTATGATGCCTGTCTAATGCTCCATTTGGCACATCGGAGGAGGTAAGATGATGTTACACAGTGAAACACAAGAGCTGCTTTTTTTTTTTCATTATTTTATGAGACAACGGAGAATAGGGAAGCTGTTTCAAGCAAATCAACACGCTCCTTCTCATTCTACCTCTATGTTGATGAGGGATTGTTGGGTATAAATGAAGAGAGAGTTTTTAGTAGAAGCAGAACAGAAGTTTTCTGGCAGATATTGTTGGATAACTACATCTAAAAACCGTTGTTTTGGATTTTAACTTCGTGTGCATGAATCTGCATGGTAAATTGAAACCAGTTTTGCTACTGATCTGATGCATATCATCACTGACATCCGGCCACTTTGGCCAATTTATCCTTAGACTTAAAAAGAAAGAAAGAAGAAAATAAAAGTACCCTCAATGCACTCTTCTCTGGAAACCCCCTGTCCTGAATGACAGATCCGAGTCACTTTCTCAGATGTAGAGAATTAACACATATAAATAAGCGTGTTACTGAGAATTCCCACCAGCTGACGGATTTTTTCCTCTGGTTTTCCGAGCAAGGGAAATCTTTCAGTCTGCAATCCATCGAGGAAAACGTGGTCATCTGAGGACAGGGACTCTTGTGATTTCATTTCTATGAGTGCACTGAGCCAAGTGCCATTGGAGCACTGATGGAAATTCGGCACCATCTGTGCAGGTTGTCAGCTCGCGTACGTGTGAATAAAGTATTTTGATATGGAGTCATCAATGTTTTCAGTTTTCTCATCACCTTCTGTTCCCTGCAGCAAGATGAAAATACACCGTGTAATATTTCACTCTAGGGTACCTGCCCATAAAGATGAAATATTCATACACACCCACATTTATATGCATTTTTATAGGTAAGGGGTAGATAGAACATG
Source organism: Polydactylus sextarius (assembly GCA_016801845.1). Lineage (NCBI taxonomy): Eukaryota > Metazoa > Chordata > Actinopteri > Polynemidae > Polydactylus > Polydactylus sextarius. The sequence continues at coordinate 3,857,231 of CM028922.1, forward strand.
TTTGCACATGTGTTGTAACATGAAGAAGATATGTAGACATTAAACACGATACTCTTATCAGTCAACGTGTCATAAATTTCTTTGGTAAATCATTTTTTTCTGAAATGCATTTCTTGTAAGTCTATAAAGTCTTGTAAGTAATCCCCATGTATGATACACCAAATCCCTGTTTTTAAGCAAAGGCCAGATCTGAAGTCATGCGATCCACAAAGCACCACACAACACTTACAACACAACAGAGAGAAAACTGTGTCGCAATCGCATTCCACATTCTGAGCAAGTTTTTTTTTTTTTTTTTTTAAATCCAACCCTCCCTGTTTGTCACAAACATAAACAAGCCTATGGTTTTGCAGCTCATTCATGAATCTACGTCTTCGGAGCTCCTGCTTGTGAGTCTACCAGTTCTGACTCAAAGCCAAGGGACGCCCTTTTCTCTCTTTTTCTCTGTCTCTGCTTTGTAACCATTCATGCCCTGCGGAGCATATGCTCCACCCGAACACTTATCTCCATGGTGACACACATAACGTATATAGACCAACCTTCAAGGTGTGCGTCTGTGTGTCTTTTTTTCGTTTCTACCTTTGAACCGTGACCGCATTTGAACGACAACGTCAGCAGATAAGGGATTTCCCTGTTCGCGGCCTCAGGTCGCCAAGGCAACATTTGACAAACATTAGCCCAGACTTGAGCATTGCATACCAGAGGATCTCCCAGGAAGTCTACAGGAAAGGCTTTCCTGGTGTGTTGTTGTTGTTGTTGCTATAGTAGTGGCTGGCAGCCAGCGAGTGCGCACAGGTGAAAGCAGGTACACCTACCTACGCCTACCTGTTACTCCTGATAAACTTTGGATGGAAATATTATACTGACTTTATATATAGACAAGGACACACCTTAGAAAAAAAACGTCACAACCGAAGTGACGCTGTGGATGTTGTCCAATGTTTGGACAAAGAAAACCATCAAGTTGTTTTTATATTTATTTGTTTTTAATTTGCACGTGAAATCATCCAGAAGATTAACTGAGGCTTGTACGTGAATTATTTGCAGCATCAAAGCAGCAAAAAAAAAAAAAAAAGCTACTTTGTAAAACTATGCAGAGCTTTCTGACCCGACCCTTTTAAAAAAGTGTGTGTTTGTGTGTATGTGCGCACAAGATTTGTCATGGTCACTAGGGATGCGAGAGGCTTGCAGCCGTTCAGTGCAAACACAAACCAGGGCCATCTGCATGCCTGGAGCCCCTCCAACAGCAACACTCTCTCTCACACACACACACACACACACACACTTCAGCAGCGCACGTTTTACATGATATCATGAACTGGGTGTCAGTGGCTGTAGCACCTCATCATTCCATGTAAATGTATACAGTATGGGTCTAAAGCAGATGTTGTGCGTACTGCATTTACCTAAACGAGTTTTATGGCAACACTTTAAATAACTCAGCTGAATAATTAACACTGTGAATTAAATCATCACGTCTTAAATCAAACAACAGCTCCTGCAGTGTTTGTAATGGTTTTTACATCACACATATTGTGAATTTGATACGCCTTGCCTTAGGTCGTGATTTCGCTGTTGTTGGGTAATGTTGAGAAAACAAGTGAAGCATGTTGTTATGAAACAATGACTGATGCTGTGTAGCAGCAGGCCAAAGTGAAAATGCCTCTTTCCCTGCCAGAGATTTGTATTGGAAACCACAGATTCATGGCACAGAACTGCTCGGGCCTTCCTCTCGCTCTACGTAGATCCAGTTCCACAGAAAAAATGTGAGCATGTGCGTGTGTGTCTTGTGTGTGATTGTAGGCTCAACATGCTTATGGGTCTAAAAAGGTTTCATTTGGTTTCAATCGCAGCTCCGACTATAACTGTAACCGAGTGTCTTGTCAATTTCACAGAGAGAAATCAAAAACAGAGATAAATGACTTGCAACAGGTTGCCAAGGTGCTTAATGGACATCTGATGAATGGACCGTCATGTTCAAATTTATGAGTGAGCCTCGTGAAGTCTCTTGGCAGTCAAAGTAAATTCCAGGTGAGGGTAATTCAATTGGTCGACGCAGGAAAAAAAAAGCTGGATCTTTTTCCCTCTTGCAAATTTCGCCTTCTGCATTCTTCTCATGTACGCTGCTCTGGAAATTTCAAGCAATTGTCAGAGATGGATTTGGCCCAAAACGCCAACTCAAATCTTGACTCTTCTTTCTACCATTATACCATTCCTGCTTTGTCCTCTCTCATCTTTAATGGAAATGTTTTGAGAAGGACATCCTTAACTAATTAAGGCCTCGAGGTTGTCCTCTTGATCCAAGTTGCTGGGATACACCAACAACAGCAGTGGATTTCCAGCTGTATATACTGTACAGTCAACCATCCATCAAGCTGGTCCCCTTTCCTCTCAAACTCCACGACTTCCCTTTGAACCTCGGATTGCACCACTGAGGAAGAAAAACATATTTGATAGCCGCAGTGTGAGAGCAAAAACTCATCATGACTCAAGACGGTGCCGTGTCCTCTTATCAGCCGCCCGTACGCCAAATACATTCAGTGTATTACTCACTGAGCGTCCAGATTGAGCTGGAGCCTCTTGAGCTGTGGCACAATCTGTCATTTAGTGGAGAATGTTGTTTACTGTGAGGCATATTTGAGGGAAAGTAGTTTATTTTTGTTTTTTTTCTTTTACTTTAAGTAAGTTAATAGCGAAAGCAAACCCTGAGGAAACACTTGCTGGTCGCTGAGAAGAAAAACAAAAAGTGGTGTTGTGTCCTTGATTTGACACACAGAGAACCAGAGAACAAGGAAACCCACCATTCACTGAAAATCTTCATGACAAGACTTTGACAACTTTGTTCAACATGAAAACGACAGTCTTTTGGCCACCTTCTGCCCATCACTGACACAACATTGCAGAATAAAGTTATCATGTCTAACACTCAATCTCTCCTGCTAGCTCTAATTTTGGTCTCCACCAACTTTTGAGGAAAATATCAGGATTTTCAGATGTTAAATCCTAAAGTATGTTCACCAGCCACTTGCTAACTGTGTCTGTGTTTAATTTATGTGGACAACAACTCTTTTTTTAAGCCACTTCAGTCAGCACAGCTATCAATTTATATATCACTTTATAAAGGTGATATGACTCAACACATTTTGTTTTGGTTTTATCTAGTTCTCTTAAGACATAGGTATGAACTCACCTAAGATCTAACTGAACATTAAAAAACAGTTGGCACAAACATCATTTAGTGCTTTTTAAGTCCAGAGGGGCAGAATATATCGGATTAGATTAAACACAGCCACGAGCTATCGTCGCCTCAATCTGATGTTTGGCATTTATTGTTTTTCCAGGTGGGTTCCCAGATGAGTCAGAGTCACTCGGAGAATTTCATTATGTTCTGCTAGATTTTAACTTGCATTTCAATACCCACACTTAATTGCTACCAGCATGTGTCAAATATCAGATGTTCCATATGATGGTCTTAACTGAAGAAGGACATAACATAGTTACGTGGCGAGACTTCATCATAAGTCTTGATCTCACTCTCACTTCCTATTGTGGAGTTCCGTCAACGCAAAGCTGTTTTCATGTCACCGACTGTAATCTAAGTGAAGAGAATAGTGCTGTTAATGTTTTCTCTAAATGGTGTGTTATGTAACACCTATCATTTTGAGAATGAGGAGAAATAATCATTACACTGAAACTTAATTTCCCAAATGTATAGTGGAATATCATTTACTCATCTGGTTTTGCTTGACTGAGGAAACAAAAGTCAACATATTTGTATCAGACTATTGGCATCAGCTTGAAAGAGGAAAGAAAGACATTTTGAGATATATTTTTGAGTTTCCAGGAATATCATAATGTCATAATCTTTTATTTACGGTAATGTTGCCTCCTTGAATTGATCACAAGTTTCCTTTTCAGACAGTTCTGATGGTCTCACAGTTAAGAGCCACAGTTGTGAATCAGCGCACTCGCTGACTTGAGGATGTGTCCATTTTTACTCCCTGCTTGATATGGGAAATATTGTGACACAGATTTTTGTGGTCATTTGCTTCATTTTCGCTGTGACTCAGATTTAGGCCTGTCCCATTTGTTCTCTCTTTTTTTCTTAAATTTTTCTCATAACATCATGTCATTTCTCATTCTTTGTGGTCACGCTGACATCTTGACACGTAAATTATATCTGACTTTCTCGGACGCCTTCCTGAGGTGACAATTTTTGTTGAATTCCCGCCAGCCACAGCGGACTCAATGACCACACCACCTGCCCAAACTGCTGATAATCTCGGTGTGATTGTGGACAACAATCTGTTGTGTCAGGCCAATATCACAGCTGCACAATTCACTCATCCTCTCCAAGATCTGTTAAAGACACACTGCATGTTTATTTCCCAATCCACCACTCTTTCACAACATACGCTGAATATTTTCTGTCTTTATTTGCTTTCAAAACTTCCCTCTAACATCCCTACCTGACATTTTATAGCAACTCTTTAGAGCTGAATCCAGAATGTAACATTTCTTTCTGCTTTTGCATTTAATACATGCATTTGCTCTGCAATAATAATGTTATTTAAACAGATAAAACACAAGTGTAAGTTATACAATAATCTCAAACATGTGCCAAACTCAGTCTGATTTGTGTTTAGTCTACAAATACAGACAAACTCTACCCAGATATGTGACACAGTCTGCTGTTTTAGTATCTTATGGTGCCATCTAGTGACTACGTCTCTACACAAACACACACACACACACACACACACACACACACACACACAGACAGTTTTTTACCATATGACAAGGAAAGTAATGCATCATGAAATAAATGTCAAACTTAAGACAATGATTTCAGTTTGACCTTAAAAGGGAAAAGTGAGTCAAAGCCATTAAAGACCAACCATCCAACACCAATAAAAAGACAGTTAAAGCAGCGAGGCTGTGAGAACATCCAGGTGGGGAAAGGTCAGGCCTATCCAAGGAAACTCGAGCAATGAACCTGGTCAAGCGATACCATCTGGATTTCAGGGTTAATCGCGTGAGATTTTTCACCTGTAAAACCAGAATGTCAGAAAGTATCTGAGTGGGAGAGGAAAATGACTAAAGAGATCTAGAAAAAACTATTGCGTAAGGTCGGGGCTGTTGCGTATATTCAGGTATCACCCCACCATTATTGTAATTATCTTAGTCATAGTTAAAGAGATCACTCCCTAAAAATGATCGTATAGTGGGTGAAATGAATACAAATAATACAGTAGCTTTGTCCTGGATGATCTGGATTAAATATGAGGAAAATGAAGCTGGATTTACTGAATTTATTTAGAATTTTAAGTCAAAGAAAATGTGTCCATATGGCTGAGAATTACTTTGTTCTTAAATATTAAAAATTAAAATTAAACTACTTTCTGTTTCCATGTAATAGGGAACAACTTGTACATAATAAAGTAATAATATTACATGTTGGTTAATAGTTTTCTTTTTTTAAAGCAAAGAGAAAAAATAGAGAGGGGATAACTTTCCTGCCAATATAAAATGAAAAAAATAAAATATTAAATAAACAAAAAGTCTCAAATAAAATAAGTTATATTTAACTAAATAAAGGGATAATAAATCCAAACAAATTTAAGGCAAATTAAATCACTGTGGATGAGGTTTGAAGTCATTTGTGAATGTGACTGAAAGCTACACACACATGGCTGAACTTGTCAAAACTTGAAATCAGCGTTCATCCACGACATGGCAACAACAACAAGACACGATCTGTGATACGCTTAGACACCTCTGAAACAAACAAACAAACAACGCAACGAGTCGAGCACAAAGACGATACAGGCAATCACCTTTTCACCTCTCGGGGCTGCACCCACATTTCAGATTGGAAGAGCTACCAACGCCCAAAATGGTGACTAACTTGTTAAAAAACAAAACAGTCATCTCTCCTCCATGGTCTGCCAAACATGTGATGATTCAAACGCATGGACAATGTCCAGACAAATGCGGTGTGAATGAAGTGAAAGTCTGTGAGGCGTTATTGGGATGGATGTGTCACTAAATAAAAATAATAAAGAAAAAGGAAACTTTGTCATTCAGATAAATCGAGGGAACGAGCCTAGAAACAAACAATGGATCATAGATCAGGAAATCTGCTTTTTACTTTTGGCAACTTAAATTAAATCAAAACAAATAAAACAAAGCAACAGTTTACATAAATTAACAAAAATACACAAAGACTGAGATTTAATTACACAGGAAAATACATATTTTGTTTGCAGCTGTCAGAACCATATTCTGAGCAGGAGCTGATTTTTTATATATATATATATATATATATCTAAAAATCCTTGAAGTTTCATCATAAAAAAACCCTGTAAATATTTGACAGATTCATCACGCTGATGGTCCCAGAGTTGATACTTTTACACAGCAAGTGTTCCCAAAACCAAATAAAACCGAGTGATAGTGACAGGTATGTTAAATGGAAGACAAATGTGTTTGGAGACATGTTGGACTCCTCTCAGGCAGGTATGAGTCAGCTGACACTGCAACTTCTGAGAAAAAACAACGTTATGTATCTGAGTGATTGATGGATTTTAATATCTCTGGTTCTGCTCTCATCCAGGTGATTGGGTTCAAACTGCTATAGCACTTGTCCTACAGTAGGTGGCACTAAATAATATGATATAAATTTATATAAAACATGTAATAACACCTGTACCTGCAATGAATACTTGGTGAAAATGATAATGTTAGTTTAGTGTTTCATGTTTGCCCTTGAGTCATCATCATTGTGTCATTAGTATCTGTACTGCTGCTGCTGGTAGACTCATTACTCTTATTAAACAGGTTAATCATTTGCTTTATTATGAATATGATTTTCAGTTTTCAGTCCCTTGGTCTGTTTTGTAACTTCAGATCTCAGTCAGTGCATTTTTAATGAGGCCAGTGTCAAAAAGTTTCACTGTTCAATCAGATAATTAGATTTTATTTGTATTGCAATTTTGATATCTACTTGATAGAACCAATCTGGTTCTAGTCTTTCTCTCTCTCTCTCTCACACACACACACACACACACACACACACACACACACACACACACACACACACATCTGTCTGTCTGTCTGTCTGTCTATCTATCTATCTATCTATCTATCTATCTATCTATCTATCTATCTATCTATCTATCTATCTATCTATCTATCTATCTATCTATCTATCTATCTATCTATCTATCTATCTATCTATCTATGTATCTATGTATCTCTGAAAGTCATGTGCATAGAAAGCAAAACAGAGCGAAAAAGATGAATAGACACAGCAATTACTGTGTGACCAGCGGTGACAGCAGGGCAGAGGTGCACAGCCACACTGAGGGTTTTGATGTGTCTTCATCCACATGAGTCTCTTTCGTTATGCCTCAGTGGTTAAACGTGAAGCACCAGACTGTCTCTGTCTTCACATGCACGCACTAATAAAACTGTGTTCAGTTGTAACAGAAGGACCAGAAGAATAAATTATATCTAAATCAGTCTTCACGCCAATCAAAACATTCAAAACCAGATTTTGAAACACAATTTCTATGACTCATGTTATGTTATCTCCTCCTGTGATGATTCACTGAAGGTAGTCATTTGGAAATAATTTGAGTCAGAAAAAAAGACAGGTTCATGTGAATAAAAGTGAAGTATACTTTCCAATGATTAAAAACATCAGAGACGTTGTGACTATAACAATGAGCATGTCATCGCTTGTGGTAGAAAATACAAAATGTGACCCTTCTCTCTTTCTTCCTCTCTCTCGCCCTCTCTTTCAGAAAGAAACTTTTAATCTACTACTTTTGTCTGTCTTCAGTGATTTACAACAACAGGTCAATCACTCTCTATCATCAGAATGATCTATGTCTGAGAAAATGAACCCACCATTAATGATCAGTAGGAGTCCAGCTGACAGAGTGATAAATTATATTTGCTTTACTGGTACCCCTGTTGTTTCTGACCTAAAACATAAATAAATAAATAAAATATTGCCAGTATCTGGAAGACACATCACTGATTTGTGCCAAATATAAAGACAGACGTGTATATGGACTTCAGTGTTGAGCTCCCAAGTAAATAAGATGAGATAAGTTTGGTCCAAAGCTGAAGAAACTTCCTGCCAACTGTTGGCTTTGTATCAGATCCACTGGAGATTTTATCTATTAAACATTATTTTTATAAGGATCAGTTACCGATACTGAGTCATTGCCCAAGCAAAGCACAATTTCGGGTTAATACCTGACAGTTAATATGCTTAGTTCAATTTCACCAAATATGCACATTAAGATCTGAGTGAGGATGAATAATTTAGATCTGTGATTCCCAGCCAGGATTACCCCAGAGAGTACAGTTTTACATCTACAGCTCACTGTGGAAAACTTGATAACATAAGGTTGATAAGTTCAATTCATTTGATTTAATTTGGGGGAAAAAAAGAAGAAACTGATTTGATTTAGAGAAATATGTCCCTGTATTGTTAGCACAGGCTAAAAGTAATAGAGAAGTAATAGATAAGCAGCTGTAACATGCAGTGTCCATCAATATCCATCTTCAAATCAGTATAAATGAATAGATTTGGAAAGGTTGGTTTGTGATGCTGAAGGGTTCTTAAGTTTATCTGACAGGTTTGTGCAATGTAAGTTTGACAAAAAAAAAAAAAAAAAAAAAAAACAATGAAAATACAAAGAAAATTGGAATCACTGGTTCACAAATGAGATCATTTCACGACTGTCTGAGTAAGTTGCAGTCATTTTAAATCTATATCTCTCCAAAGATCTATTCATTTAATCCATTTTGAAACCATGTTTGTAGGCATATTCATCTCTTTCTTTTTTTAAATTCTCAGATTTAAGACAGAAAGAAGGCAGAAATACAGAAAGACACAAACAAATCACATTTTGTCATGTAATGTTCTGTGGTTAGGACTTAATCTTTTGATATGATCAAGGCTCAGCAGAGAGACTCGTCTCCCACATCACTACCAGTACCAGCTGTATAAACACCACTACGCATATATGACCAGTATAAAATGTCCTGCTATGTGATTTGAACACTCCTCCAGACCGATAGAGGATTACTGTATTTCTGCATACATTAGTCTATAGAAAAAGTCGATTCGACATCACTATTAGTGTGGAATCTGTCAGGTCCTTTTAATTGAGCCTGTGGGCTGCAGCACACTGAGCCTGGGGCTCAGCAGCACAGACAGTAATGAGCCTGGCTTGTCCCCCGTAGCTAGTGATAAATGACAATGGGGCCATAATGGCTCTGCTCTCTAGCATCTGATTGACAGCAAAGTGAAGCAGGAGTCTGCCCAGTGATACAGCAAACATTTAAACTCGTAACATTCACTGTATGTTCATAAAAATGAAAAAATATTGGTTGCTCAAGATATGTGAGTGTCAAGGTTATCTGCAGATGTCAAAATATGGATTATTGTTTGGCTTTTGGCTCACACTTTATGTTGTTTTATTGAGTCAGACTGAGTCAGAGCCTGTAAAACTAAAACCATAAAGTTAAGATTACACCAGCTGAAGGGTCCTTAAGATTGTCTCCGTGAAAGGAAAAACACATTTCTGTTGCAATACAAATAGGTTGTGTTACAGGGTAAGTTTCATTCTCATTGCTAATTAATCAAGTGACCCATTTACCATACAGCAAAAAGCAAAAAGCAAAACCACCTGTCATTATTTCATGAAATTGTAAACCAAAATGGTTGTGTAACTGATCTGTGTGCGCTGACCTGAACTAGTCTTTAAGTTCAGGGAGAACGGAGTATTGGTGAGAGCAGTAGTGGTGATGATTCACAGGCAGAAAACATAGCAACAGATACTGGCAGGGACTCTGAGAAGGGAGACGGGTAGAGATGTACAGAACTGTAGTGAAGGGAAAGCTTTGAGGCCATCTGGTTTCTCAAGAGGGAGATGCCAATTCCAGCATTGAGGTTCAGTTGGTAAGATATTGATTTCTTATAGTGCCTTCAACGTCATGTATCATCCAGACTCCAGCAATCTTCATGACATGTAACTTCCCAACATTTTTACATTGGTTCTCCATGTGATTTCAGGTATTTTTAGTGTGATTTCCCGATTGATGTATTTGCACCAGCTTCGACTGTATTACCAGCATCAGAGAACAATGAGACCATAGTGAACTGTATCAGGTAAATGGCTGGGAACATTTTTCTGTTAAATGAGCTGAAAAGAGTGGAAAGCGACATAAAGTGATTTGCTTCTCACTTCGTCATCTAAAGCAACACCAGTGAGGCTGTTTATGCTTATTGTAAAGTGCAGAAAATTAATGACAAAGCATGGGATCAACAGACACATTAGGATTTTTATCAGGTGAGAACCTATGGGAAAATTCAAGGCAATTTGTTCAATAACTGCTCAATATTTCGTTCTGGACTAAAGCAGTAGACCGACCAACACAGTCAGAAAGCTGCATGAAGCTTATCGTCAGTCAGATATCTACACTTCTTTATTTGCAATTTGATGCAACTCTGTTTTCATTAGCATCAAGTCTGTACAGTAAGAATTTGGCAAGTTTACGCCAAATTAGACATCCATTAGTGCAGAAACTGTGACATGATGTCAAATGACACAGATGCACCAGTAACTGTAACACTACACTCATTCATTCAAGAAACTGGAGCCGCTTTGAAAAGAGTGACCCACCATCGAAACTCAGTGTGAATACGTGGTTTGTCTTACAGTGTCTGCACAAACACTTTTATTACATATTTCTATGCAGTTTATTTTTTTTCTGTATTTTTATGGGTCTAAAATGAAAAAACACTAAATAGCCCAACAAGTAAAACAACGATAGATAGAAACTAGATACAGAAACCTAGAGAGAAGACAAGTTGATGAATTAGGGTTAGATTTAGGGTTAGGGTTGGGTACAACACCACATAGCACTACAGATAGAAGGTGATAAGCTGATGTACAAAACACTCTATCCCTTAAAGAAGATGCCACTTTCAACTGAGGTTTGGCCAGAAAAGAATAAAAACTCTCTTGTTCTTCTAGAAATGTCATACTTCTGTCAGTTAATTCAAATGATGCAGCTTTCCCCTGGTGGCCGTGAGGTCGCGGTTGTGCTGTGATTATGGTACAAATACTCCCCCCTAATTCCCTTGTACTATCATTTAAATTGTGTTTTGTGTGTGCTGTAGTTTAAGCTGCCTTTAGTTTGGTTGGTTGTGGTTAGATCCTGGTTATTATGTCCTGTAGTGATCGCCTTGTCCTCTAGATGTCTCTGTTTCTGATCTTCAACATGAGCTTAACTAAGATTTATGGTTTTTATTTTTAAAGCTCAGATTTACTTTTGAAGTTTCATATCTTTGCACCATAATTTGAATTCACGATGTGTATTAAAAAGTAAAGTAAGTGTAGGAGAAAGGAATAAGCAATAAGGAAAGATAACAAAATAACGTTTATCTACACCATTAATAATGAGCTGATTATACTAATATACTAGTATCAGCACATTAACAACAAGTAACAGAGCAGCTAAAGAGACAGCAGCAATAATATATAGTTTGTCTATAGTGATAGTATATTGCTGAGCATGGATAATGTGTGATGACAGCAGCAGGTGCTGAAATAACTATGAGGAAGTTTGACGTACAATGGGACAAACATAAGTGATTCACTGTTTAGTGTTTATACATTTTGAATATGACACCATCTGCGTTCTTGTTTCAATACACCACACAATGGATTCTGAATGAGAGCTTTACTTTCTAATAAAACACTTTTCATAAAGAGTTCATTTATTTTGTTTTTGCTTTAGATTAAAGATGGTGTGATGTCTGTTAGTAGGTGTTTGTGTTCATGTTTTAGACTCACTGAGCCTGCATTTCATTTCAGGTCCTAAAAACAAACACGACCTTTACTGACAAACATAAAGGAATCCCATGAGCACCGGTTGGTAGGAAATAAAGAACATATGTCACTAATTAAGTTGTAAATAAATATATTTTGATAGATCCAGAGTGACTGCTAACCTTTTATATCTGATCTATGAAGCATAAATAGTATTAATAGTTATGGAGCTGACCTTATTTAAAGAGCAGCACTTCTATAAGATGAATAATAATTTCTTTAAAAATAAGTTTGTGCCATTTTTTTCAATTAAAAAAAGGTATAAGAAAAAAACCCAACGTGTCTGGTTATTTACCATGAGCCAATTCCATCATGGCCTTTTTAATTTACAATGCAAACCTGCTGTGCAGCTGTAGTTAACATCTTACTCACATGTGGGAACACTGAACAGCTCTGTAGTGTTATCTTGCATAATTACACTGCCACTAATTGGTAGTTCGGCCGCAGATGCATTCAACCGACTGATGATTTTAAAGAGCTTGCTGCACCTACACGCTGTGGGCAACCCACATATACAAAGAGAGGCTACGTAATCTTTGTGTGTGCGTGTGTGTGGTAGACAGACAGACAGACAGCATTTTCTTCTCTCGCATCAGCAGCATCACGGGCTTTCCAATCGCTCTTCTCTCCATCACTGAGGCGTGTAGGAGGAGGCGTCTGTCAAAACCTGTGGAGCTGTCTGTCTCTCTGTGCGTCTGTCTGTCTCTGTCTGCTTCCGTCCGCCTGGTTAAAAGACACTAGACTCACTCACACACCGTCTTCAGTAGTAGTTTTGGAGACAATAAACCGGTTTTGCTGCTCCGTTGAAAGAAAAGGGGGGATCTCCGCTGTCATCCCGGAAGACTCATCACTATTTCGCCTCACAGGAAGTTGAAGCAAACAGGTGCGTGCAGCGATTACATTTCCATCTCTCTATGTATCCTTTAAATACATATTTATCTGTTTATATAAATCCTGTATTTCTTTTTAGCTACAATTTGATTTTATTCTCACTGTCGATCTGTAATACAATAGGTCAGTTTCTTTTTCTATTCCTTAGATTTGATTTAAAGTCATAGTAAATCCATTCATGGTTCTCTCAGCTGGGCTGTAACTAATTCCTACAGGTGGGATTTTCAGCATCAAACACACTCAGTGTTTTATTTCAGACGGTGATTTTTGGCTTTGACAAACCTGTCAGGGAGAAGAAAAAGAAGTAGGGCGGTGGCATCGGTGTCCTGACACTCGTTTATTTGTATTACTAGTATTATTATTACTATTATTATTATTATTATTATTATTATTATTATTTAAATTTTTTATTCCTTTTTAATAACGAGCGCTTCTCTTCAATTCGTGTCATTTCTTATTTCGCCTGTTTCGACCACCTCCTCCACCACCTCACAGCTGTGTGTGTGTGTGTGTGTGTGTGTGTGTGTGTGTGTGTGTGTGTGTGTGTGTGTGTGTGTGTGTGTGTGTTTATGTAAAGATTCGGGGGCCAATCAAATCGAGCTGCCATGGATGCGTTAATGAAAGGTTTCAAACAAGCCAAGGATGGGGTCGTGGCAGCGGCTGAGAAAACCAAGCAGGGAGTGACTGGAGCGGCTGAGATGACGAAAGATGGGGTTATGTTTGTCGGTGGGTGCTGGTCATCAATCTAATAAATCATCTCTTAATCTGTAAAAAAAAAAAAAAAAAAAAAAATGGATTACAAACATATACAACTTTTTTTTTATTAAAACAATAATCATATTTAAGACTAATTGGGCTTCACCTTCATTTTCTTTCAGGAACCAAAACAAAGGATGGAGTCACAACAGGTAACATCACATTATTAATGTTAATTGAAATGAATGTGCTGTAGTTAACCAACCTAGAGGACTGAAGGGTTTTATTTTATGATGTGAAGAACATAGTCTCCCTGGATCCTCTTGTGGTCAGTAAGAGAGATGTAGTGTAACTCTGTGTCATATTTCAACTCCCCACAGGCCATTCAGGTCCTGCAATTTCTCATAAATAACAAGCACAAGGAGTCAAGGGAGAGACCGCCTGATGCTGTAAACATCCAGGGAAATGGCTGTAGTGGCGTGTATCCAGCAAATATTGTCAGTGTATTAGACAGTGGGGTTCTAAGAGATACACATGTGGAAGAATGATTCATTAAAAAGCTCTAAATAAATAGATAAGGATGGATGGATGGATGGATGGATGGATGGATGGATGGATGGATGGATGGATGGATGGATGGATGGATGGATGGATGGATGGATGGATGGATGGATGGATGGATGGATGGATGGATGGATGGATGGATGGATGGATGGTATCTTTTCTCTCATGGAACTATAGAGTCTGCATCCTGATCTGATAATCTGCTTTCAGGACATTGATAAGATGCGATAAGATCACAATACCTCAGGATCAGTTATGATGTGTAACATTGTTTTCTTGTGACCCCGTGTTATTAGCAATTCACAAGAAAAAGGAAAACACTCATAAGAAATAAGATTGTTTCAAGCTCATACAAGGTTGAGAATCGTTGTAAAAAACAACTAAACAAGACATAAAAACACAGGATTTATCAGTGTTTTCCTTATAAGATACATTAATCACTAGATTTAACTATGAAGCCCTGATTTAATTACAGTTAAACTTTTTTTAAATCTCCATTTACCACAGTTATAAAGAACATTTACATCAAAGTCAAATCACAAACACAACAGTGCTTTGTTCATACAATAATAGGCTGAGGTGAAACTCGGTGAGAACTATAGAAGGAGGGTTTGAGAGTAAAAAAGCCTCCAGGCTTTAGGCTCCTTCTGGTTTTTCCTGTGTATGTGAAAATGGGGAGTTGATAATACAGGTGACGATCTCATTTCAAATACTTCTGCTGGGCGTTTCCACAACAGGCAGGAGATTAATACCCATCTCCCTCCAGGCAAAAGCCTCCACTGCTACATTTGAACTGGAAGTAAAACAGTCAAAATAAGAAGAGATATTCTGGAAGTTATTTTAGTTTGTTTTGATTTATTTCAGTGCGACGTTGCTGTTTAATCAAGGTGTTATTTATGAAGTGTAGAGAATTTTGAAACACCCTCACATTTACAGCAGAGATAAATTAATTTGTTGGATCATTTCAACTTGAACTAAGATGATCTCTGATGTTTATGTGTTTATTACTTTGTCTGACTGTCAACATCATGTCTAAACTCTTCTCACCAGACGTCCTTTTAAAGGGCAGCGCCTTTAAAATAAATTTCCATCTGAAAGCTCTATTTTAAAAACCTCTATTCAAGTATTGCGAGATATGGAGTCATGTTTATCTTTTGAGTCAATCCTCACAGGTATTATGACTCTGTGGGGAAACATTTTCCTGAAACGCCTTCTCTCTCTTCTTCTTCCTCTTTTGTCCCTTCAGTTGCAGGTAAAACTGTGTCTGGAGTGTCTCAGGTGAGTGGAGCCGTGGTTACCGGGGTAACCGCCGTGGCCCAGAAAACTGTGGAGGGTGCGGGCAACATCGTCGCCGCCACCGGATTGGTCAAGAAGGACCCAACCAAACCAGTAAGAAAGATACTTTTGATTTAAAATCAAAACTGAAATTAAATGTCCAACACTTAACACCAACGTGTGTCTTGATTTGACATTAAATTAGATGGTTTTACTGTTGCAACACCACCCCCTAGTGTTCAAATTTGTCATCAAGTGTAATTTAACAAAAAAGGGTGTATAAGTCCTGTAAAATGAGTTAAATATCCTGTATTAGTGTTAAGATCAGATAATGATGATGGTCTAGTCAGTGGAAGTTATCATCTGTAGTGATTAATAATACAGTGTCATCATAATATCATGATAATATAACAAGTACTGCGGTTGCAAGACTTGTTGCTGAGGATTTTTACAGTCTTGTCATTTTCCATCTTGTCAGTTTCCTTCACAGTATAAAAAAGCCTCGGGCTCAACATGTGTCTGAGTTCTCAGCCCAAGGCTGGATCATATGCAACACTCACACACCTGGGCTGATATGCCCCTGGGCTCGCCCTGCAACATTTTCTATGTGACTGTTACACTTTGTCCAAATATATAGCATGTGAAAGTTCATTTTCTATATTGGTCAGACTTGGACTAAGAAATCATCATCAAAAAAAAAAAAAAACATCTTACGCCTTGAATAATTTTGCTACCACTTATCATGAAAAAGACACAAGAATATAAAATCCAGTTAGAATTTTTCGCAAAGAAAAATTATTATTTCCTAATTTGTGTGACACCTGTTTAGTCTAACTTGTTTGTTTCCACTTCTAAAGATCAGCATAGTTCCTCCCAGATGTTGAGCAGTATAAGTGGAGATGTGTTTAGTTGCTAAGGTGACGAATGTTATATGAACATAGTGATAAAGGAGAAAAACAGCATCTTGGATCAGCATTAATAGGCTACACTGTTCTTTATCATTTCTCCTGGAGCACATGATGACAACTGATAACACCCACCCAACATATTCTACATACTGTCCACACACGTGAATGATCCTGAGAACGATAGTTCTCAGCACAGCATCCTCCATTTCATGTCACTTGCAGCGAAGCTATAACTCTACACTACACTGTGTTTAAAATGGCCTCCTGACCTTGAGTCATTTGTCATCACTTCTCATATCTGCCGTGAGTCTTCTCTGGTATGAAAGCCGTTACATATTGTTAGTTTTTCCTGCATTGTTAATCAGTCAGTCTGGCCTTCGTTGAAGGCGGAGGAGGAGGAGGAGGAGGAGGAGGTGGAGGCAGTTTGCCGAACCAAACAATTTACTGTTGCAACATGAAGTTAAAAAAAAGATTCTTTTTTTAACCTTTTTCAGTGGGTTCTTAAGGCATTTATTTAGTGTTTGGTATCTTTCTATTCACAATATAGTGTTTTTTTTTTTTGCTTCATTTAAATCAGAGATGTCAAATCAGTCCCACAAAGGAGCCGTGTGGCTGCAGGTTTCTGTTCCTACCAGTCAAGATCACACAGTTTGACCAATCAACTGTGTGAAGACTGAGGTCAGTTAATTAAATGAGTCAAGTCTGGTGCTGCTGTTTGGTTGGAATAAAAACCTGCTGTCACACGGACCTTTGTGGAATACGTGACACCTCTCATTTAGATGTTTATTGATCCAGTCAAGGTCATGGCTTCAGCATATTTTCAGGAAAATTGAGGCACAAGCAAACATGGTCTAGAATAAGAAAAAAAAGATTACAGTTCACCTAAAGGGTTTTTTTCAGATGTTTGTAGATTTGATATTTTAAATTAAAGAATATTTTTTATCAATCAAAGCACAATTTAATATTTCGCTGGGTGGATTTATATTTACTCATATAAATATATGTTTTATTTGACTTTAAGTCACAACAGTTTAACTTTTACCATACAGTACTGTTGAAGCTACAAGTGATTTATGTTTACTGTCAAACGGTAGCTGTTACAATCCCCTCGACCCTCCGCTGTCATATATCTGGATTAATAAGGTGTTAAAATCAAATGTTATTTTGAATGAAGCACTAAATGTACCTGTAATAACCCTCTTCTCTCATAATATTGTTGTGAGTAGCCGAGGATGATGAGCCAATCAAATATTTCCCTGGGCAACGTGAACACTTTGTTGAGTGTTTGTTGTGATGCTCAATCTCCTGTCCCTTAATTAGCGATGGAACACAGGGGAATCCACAACAATAATTTAGACACCAAGTGTTAACACTGCACATGCATGTACCTTTCATCAGCTCTGCTTTAACTGGCTGTGTTTGGTGAGAAGTGCCCTGTAAAAAGAGAAGATACTGAAGATATTTTCTTGCCTGTGGCAACAAGTGACACCTGAGCCAAATGTCTTTTAGCACTGTGACTGTTTTTGACGTCTGTTGCCAACACAAGCTCTCATGCATTTGATTTTATAATGAGAAGATATTTCCACCTAAAAAATCACAAATCACATCCTTTTAGCGTCTGTAGCAGTTGTGTTATTAAGGCAGCTAGGTAACTAATTACACCCCGTACACCCTGAGGGATAAAACAATGACAGAGCTCCACCTGGAATGTGATCGGCCTCATTATGAACAGCCCTGACGAGCCAAACTGGCAGGAAGAACAGACAAACAGATGGACAAACAGACACAGGTTTGACTGACTGATGACAAGAAGGTGAACAGACAATTAGAGGAATAAACACGGATTTAAAAAAAAAAATCCTGATCTTCCCAGTGTGAGATTGACAGGCAGACAGCGGCAGATTGTTCTTATTTAACTGGCGTTCCCTGGCGGCTCAGCTGTTAAACGTCATTAATATTGATTTCATTTAAAAATTGATGCCAGCCCATCAAAGATTGTCTCCTGTGTCTAACACACACACACACACACAGCAAACAGATGATAGTAGGATGCTGAGTCTTGATTAATCTCCTCATCTGGTTTCACCAATTCATCATCTCCTGGTGACTCATATCTGGAGACGTAACAGCCGGAAAGGTAGAAGGAGAGGGAAATGACAGTGAGATAGAGGAGCAGACAGAGTGGTGGACACATGATGGAAAATAGAAATGGTCTCAACAACAAACACGTCTTATTACTCACATCTTTTCAGCCACATGTAATAAAAGACACTGCTGTGTTTCATGTCCCCAGGGAGTGATTTCTGCTCTAAAATAACTCTGAAACAATACAGTCACTGTGGTTGAAGTATTACTTGAGTCAGGGTTGATTTGTCCTAAGAAATGTCCGAACAAATCTTTAACTTTTGGCCCAAGTTGAATCTGAGTGAGAAACAGTGTTTATTAGCAGACTGGAGTCCAAAAATGTGTGTGTGTGTGTGTGTGTGTGTGTGTGTGTGTGTGTGTGTGTGTGTGTGTGTGTGTGTTTACTTGAGCACACATCTCTCTGGCTCTGTTGGATGAACAGATGGAGACTTGATGGGTGGTGTTAAATGCAACAGCAGGTGGAGAAGGTGTAATAACTGGTTTAAGGTTATGTCAGCCACACACACACTTATATGCAGACATGAGCGCAATGTGACCACTTCCCATTAAGGAAGGTTACTTCAATGGCACGGTGCAATCAAGGCATCCTTGGAGCCAGTTAGGACATCAACAACCTCCCTCCTCCTCCTTCATTAGCGCTTCAGCCCACACTCTCAAAATGACCACCAATCATAATGGCTGTGACATAAGCACAAGTGGCTTTTAATGTATCTGGGGGTGAAGCAACAATGGGGTCAGTTGTGTGTGTTGTATACATAAAAAACAACAACCTGCACCTATGGCTCAGGTTTAGTCTGACATGTCTGACATGTTTGAACCTATATCCTACTGTTAGAGGTCTTTGAGTAATGTTAGTTGGCAAAAAATGAAACAAATTGTTGTTGTGTTAGTGGAGATGTGGCAGTAGCAGTAAACATGGCTGGGCAGCTAATAAGCTAAGTGATCAGGGCAGATTTCTAAAGTCAGTAAAAAGCATTTTTGTGCCAGTTACCATCACTGACCGAAAAAGAGAATGATTAAAACTTTACATTTAGAAGCTCAAACCTGCAAATATCTCCTTCCAAAAACATCCAAACATAGTTACCAATAACAGATAATTATTATTCTGTTGCTCAACAGTTCAATTTGTGTGTATTTTGTTTGATGGACAGGTGTGAAGGAAAAGATGAAAAGATTAAAAGCACTGAGAGCCCACATTAATTCCATCTCCTTTCCTTTACGTCGTGTTTCCACATTACACATTTGTGCTTTGTGTCTTTTTCCAGGGTGAGGACGACTCGGCAGCACAGAACGCAGCAGAGTCGCCAGATGAAGCTCAACCTGCTGAGGCCACAGAGGTGAGACTCTACACAGTAACTGGCTGATGTTAAAACTAGTTAACAATATAAAGCTTCTTTCAAATTTAAGAACAGTCTTTGTGTTACAGCGCCTTTAGTTTCAGTACTTTAACACATTTCTGTGTTAAAATTAACATGTAGTCTTTATCTTGATTTAGTTATAAGAATTTAAATCTATCTCACATGTTGCTAGATAACTTGGAGAATGGTTGCATGAATGAATAAGCTCATGATATTGCTAACTGGTTGTTAGCAAACCCATTAGCTAGTAATCAAGTGTGTTTTTTTAGCCGTTAGCTAGTTGGTTTAAGTTACATCTGACTGGATTAACGCATCTAATTTCCCCTGTTGTCAAAATCAATTACATTTTAATCATTTTCACACATTTTGTTTTTACATAAATAAGCAATTAGCTCCTGGACGCTGAATAAAAATGTGAAAAATGTATTTTATGTCTTTCAATTCAACCTTAAACCTTTATTATGATGCTGTTCTTTTTGACCCAAAACTAAATACATTTTTTTAGGGGTTTCAAACTTTAAACCTGTCTTCATTTTCTGAACTTGTGGTGTTGGTTTGCTCTCCTACATTATGAGTCATCTAGACATATCTCTGGTCAAACCTGCTGAGGAATAACTTTGACTTTAAACACAAGGTGACAGCACAGCTTGATGTCATTAACATGAACCTCCTCTTGTGTCTCTTCTCTCTCAGGACGTCGCTAACGACAAAACGGACTGAGAAGCTTCACAATCAAAGATCGATGACCAAAACATTCCATGTCGCTCTGCCAAGTCCCGTCGTGCCTCGTTTCGTTTTTTTTTTCTTTTTTTTTTGTCGTTCATGGAGTCTGTGCCCGACGTCTGTGTACGTGAGCATGTGTGTGTGTCGTTAACGTATGTCTGTACAGCAGTGTAGGTGTAAATGTTGTAAAGAAAGAGAGAAGTCGTGTGTGTGCGTGTGTGTTTGTGACTGAATGTATGTGAGTGTGTGTGCCTTTTTGCACATCAGGCCTGACAGAGACCTCAGGTGTGTGTTGTCTGTGACCAACTGTCATTAACAGTGACTCCCTCCCACTGAGAATGCCACCTGGTCTGTGTGTATGTGTGTGTATGTATGTATCTATATGTCTGTCAACTGTGTGGCTATGTCAATAACTCAAACATAGAAATATACCACAATTTATCACTTCAAAAACACCTAAGTGTCTCTATATAAATGAATAACAGTTACAGTGATCTGGTTGAAATGGAAGCGTAATGATACTCTCTATTTTTGTCTGTAAACTGTCACTGTATTTTGCGGTGGACTACAAAGTGCTGCGCTATTTGTGCATTCATATTGTATTTTTTAAGTTATCACTCCTATATATAAATATGAATATGAATATATCTCATACTGAATGGACTTTTGGAAACTACACGCATGTAAACTACTGTTCACTTTAATCGCTGTGATAGGAATTTATTTGGATTTAAGTGTTGAATAAAATACATAAATAATAAGTGTGGTTTTTGTTTTTTGTTTTTTGCTCATTTATGTGTATGTTATGTCGTTTCTTTCTAGAAATAGAGTGACAAGTGGCAACAGACCAGAAAAAACTAAAAAAATTAGATAAACTGACATAAATCAAAACTAATTTGTTAGTAAATGTGCAAGCATGTGCTCAAAAATCTCTAAAATAAACATAGTTAATGTAACATAAGCACTGCTTAGAGATGAAGATGCAATGTGATGCATGATGCACAATGATGATCAATGTCATATTTGAGTTGGATATAGCACTGGATTTAATACTGTTCCCCCTTCAAGTGGTGATCTGGAATAACTTGAACCCAGGGTCTATTTCACCATGAAAGAGTCAAACTCCCCCTTAAGAGAGATGTTACGTTTGTTGAAGTAATATCAAGTTTGACCATCTCTAGTTTTCACAACCAAATAGTTAACAAAGAATAGAAGTGGGGTGGTCAGTCAATCATATCTAAATCACTATTTTTTAACCAGTAATAAAGCTCAAAATATCACTTCACTTCAGCAGTAGCATGAATACGGTCCCTACACATAAACCAAAGTAACAATACTGCTGAAGTGAAGTGCTATTTTGAAATAAGTGTGTGGTCAGAACTTACTGACATGAGAGGATGTCAACAGCTTCATACACAGTAAAACATCCTTTATTCACTAACTTTAATTGCCAGAAGCCAGTAGTCACATGAATATTTTAGATTTTCAACACAGAATTTATGGGACAAAAGAAAAGTTGATCTATTCTATTGAAAGACCACATGTCAGATGCTGCAGCCAGTTCACCCAGTTCATATAAATAAATTATATATATATATATATATATATAAAAAGAGTAAATTAGGTTCATGTTAACATTGCAACGGCTGAACTCAGCTGGATGTCAACTCATCTCATCTCTTCTTATTAACTCCAGAGACAATAAACCAGAAAGCAGCCAGTCAGTCCCCCGACAGCAGCAGTAATATATGTGTTGGTGTGTGTGTGTGTGTGTGTGTGTGTGTGTGTGTGAAAACACACGTCAGCTGGTTGTGAGACAACCGAGATGACCGACATGCTCGTCCACTGATAACATGATGCTTTTTAAAATTTCATTATCCTCTGAGGATTTTTTTTAACAATATGTGGATTTCTGATTAGATGCGCTGTTATTTATAGCTACATTTTTGATCTGTTGGTATTTGGTTAAAAGGGGAGTAATAATCCTGCCTGTAGCCACTGACAGCCAGTGTGTTATTATAATAAAACACGTCGGCCTTGTCTATGAGCTGTACCCAGCTGTCCAGCTGCAGGCTCTTATGTGAACGAAGAACGGAGGAGGAGACAGACGTGTGTTTCCAAAGGTCCGTCCTTGGAAACAAGACCAGTATTTTTCCTCTGAGAAACCATTCTGCTCCATTAACATCATGACCACGCACGCATCAACAGCTTCTTCCTGACACGTTGCTTCTTTAGTCCCACTGCATCTCACCACTTGTACGGTGCTATATTACTTTCTACACATCTGTCTACAGCTGCAGAACATCTTTCTCAGTACGTCATCCTCTAATTCAGTGGTCAGTTAACATAGAACAGAGACCAGTGCCACTAAGAAAATGGCGCGAGTGTCTCTCTAATGAATCCTGCACAGAACCAGGAGTTATGTTTTCCTGTTTTTTCTCCTCCTCTCGTTATTGTCCACACCTGTCAACAGCTGTTTCCTGGAACATCCCTGCAGCCTCAAAGTAGCTAATGACCCTGTGTTGTTATTGTTCTTCAGTGGCTCCCTGCAGAGAGGCTTCTGCCACAATAACAGCACAGGTTTTGTGTTTTTGTTTATCTCAAAAGCTCATTATATATTAATAATATATTAAATTTTCAAATGTAAATAATAGGAACAAAATGCACCAAATGTGCGTGCGGAGTAACTGAAGGTGAATACAGTGACACAACATGCTGCTCGTCAACAACAAGGTGGAAAAATACAGGAATTGAATGCACAGTTTTTTTTTTTTTTTTTTTTTTTTTTTTTTTGAAGGATGCTAAAAGAAAGAAAATTGTGGTGCACGAGGTGAGTTTGAGCCCCTGCAGGAATTAAGGAAGAGTATGAGGTTTAACCACTGACAGAGCAGTTCAGAACAGGAATAACCTGTAGAGGAGGTTGAAGTTTTCAGTTTCAACGCAGAGAATGAATATGAATGAGGCTTCCAAATGAGGAAGCTGATATCATCACCAAAACACTTCAGTAAATGCAGAAAAATTCACTATTTTCAGTAAAATCATCCTGTTGTCTCCAAACTAACCAACTTAAAATGAACACCAGCCCTCCGGTCTCCTAGTGTTGCTGCAGGTGTCTAAATGTCAGTCCAGACTGCAGGACCAGGTCTGTTTTAGTGACATATAAACCTTTAGGATGGAGGCTGCATAAAACCTCAACAGAAGTCTTTTATTAGGTTTAAATATCCTGAGCACCAGCAGCAGAGTCACACAGAGAACCACAACCTAAACCAAACCTTATCCAGCTCTACCTGTCAGACTAGTCAGACCGTCACGTTTAATGACCTTACTTGACCTACTTCTGAATTCTTTGTGCCATGTGAAAACCAGGTGACGTGGCATTTTAGCCGATATACAAACTGCAATGGTGACTCACACTTCATTTAAAATATCAACTCTGAAGGAAATGTGTTCCTGCCTTGGAGTTTTGAAATATGTTACTGTGACAAAGATTTGTGAGGCACCTTTCATTTCCTCCTTTCTGTTTGCTAAGAACTACTGTGCTCACGTCTTTGGGGGGATTACTTATTCGTTTTTTAAGCAAATGAAAGGAAAAAATGTTTTTTTTTTGGCTTTGGACTTTTATGAGATTTCCTCTCCAGTCAGCAATGAAAAGAATATAACCAACTCTAATTTTTAAGCCACTTATTATGTAAGATTTTGTTATTAGTGTGAGAAATGTCACAGCTTTAAGAGTGGATTTTTATTTCTCACACATTTTGTTTTTTTTTCCTATATGGCTGCGAGTTACTTCTCATTTAAAGCTACAACTGTAACGTTGCAGTTATGCTCGTGTTTTAAGTCAATTTTAGGATTTTATGACTCAAACGGCTCCTGGATGGACGGGTCCGTGAAGTCACATCCTCTAGTCACATCTGTTGCTGATGTGGAGAAACAACCCAAATATTTTGTGACAGATCCGTTAGTTACATGTCCCAAACATGACTAACGGAGATTTATGCACGTGGGCTGTTTTGTTTCTTGTATATATGCGTCATAAAGTTTATATGATCAATTCCTCCTCCTCCATCACATTCAACAGTGAATTGACTTAACATTTTTATCAAGAGGGGAATAGCTGTGACGTTACTTTACTGACCAATCATCACGATTATGTAACATTTACTGAACATTAAGACGCTATTTAAGAAAAAGTGATTTATTTTTTCATGTGTTTTATCACATTATGGTGATGGAAACGTTTGACTGACATTTCCAACGACGGCATCCACAATCACATCAAACGCGTGTTATCCTCGATATATAAAATGTGTGTAACGTCCCCAAAGATAAGAGAGGATGTATTCAAGTTTCAAGTTCCTCATATTTCAGCCTTGTACAGGTGGTTTTTCAAAGCTGACCAGGAGAAGTCCATGTGAAAAGGAACAGACAATGGAGAGTGAAATTCTGCACTTCACTTCCTCTTCCTTCTCTTCAGGGCCTTCCACTCTCCCTCCTGAGTGGCTAAGCTCCCGAAGAGCTCCTTCACCTTTCTCTTTCTCTCTGCGTCCCTGAAACACGGAAAATAAAATAAAAAATAACACGTTAGAAAAGGATTTATCTATTAACATTTTTGTTTAAATAGTCACACACATAAGCTTCAGTTTTTATTCTGTACCTGCTCATGACTTCATTGAGCTTCTCTTTGGCCAAGAAGCGCGAGTCCTTCCTGATCTCCCTCAAAGCTCCTTTAAACTCCTTCTTGTACTTGTGCTTCAGTCGTTCCTTCTCTCTCTCCTCTCTGGTGCTGCCGTGTTTCTTTCCATAGTCCAACCTGACGAATGTTGACACAAAGACGTGAGTTAAGATCACACATTCATGTCGGGGTTTTTATTTGAGTCATTTCTTTACTACTTACACTTCAACAATTTTGGGCGTAAGCAGCTTCAGTGGAATTGGTTTCTTTTTCTCAAAAACCAGCGGACTGTGAGTCACAGAGGTGTTGCTGATTGCCTCCAGGATCTCTCTGTGAAGCTCCTACAACAAAAACGACAAACATCAGTGCATACTTTGGAGTAATAGGAGAAGTTCAAGAATAAAGTTGGATATTTGTGAGAATAAGAGTCGTAATGTTTGGAAAACATAGGTTTCACAAACAAGGAAAAATTTAATCTTCTGGCTCATCAACACCACATCATAAAAGAAAGAACCAAATGAATTTGGAGGAGATTGATTCTTTTGTGAAGGAGGAAACGGATGAAGTTACAACTTTATTCTCATAATTTTACTACTTCATTTTCAAAATTCAAGAATATATCAGGTTTGTCTGACACTAACCTGTAAAGGCTCTGGTAATGTTTGAGCTGAAAGATGTTTAGAAAGTAGTGATGTGATTGGCTGGAAGACGTGTGTAAAGGATGGTAGGTCATTGTAGAAGAGGCAGCAGCGCTTCACCAAGTCCAGGCAAGTGGATAAACACATCAATCTGTGGACAGAAGAGACAAATACACATGAAAATCTCACTTGTGTGTTGCTGTAGATACAAGATGGTTCCCTTTCTGAACTCTGTGCATAAGTATATATGATACGTGACCGTGACCACATATAAATTTTGTGCATCTAAACCAAAACCCGTTTTTGTGCACCGTGACCGTTTAATAGCAGGAGAGACGCCCACCTGTTTATTCATATAGAAGCTGCAGGCAGGACACTTCTTCTTCTGACACCATCAGATTCTTTGTTTCAGCGAAAACTTTCTGTCAAGGTTCCACAGCTTGTCGGTTTTATTCGGTTTGAAGTCAAAATGATCCCAAATATGTAGCATTATTTTTCACAACGATCGCATTTTTCAGAAAATGTTAAATGAGCAGAGCAGTGACTCCATCATCCAGGATATGACGATACACTGGGTGATGAAGGAACCACACTTAACGGCGCATTTTTTTTTTCGGTTTCCCAAACCAACTCCCATTTTGAGACACTTCATCTGCTGTATATTGAAATATTTCAGAAAAGGGAAATATTCTCATTGTAGTAAATATTGAAAAATAAAATGACGGCGTTGTCGTTTTGCATAAGTAGCCAGCGACTTATCGTGAAGATGACGGACTCTGCTAAGACTCAGACCGACTCTGCTTAGATCAGCGTAAACGATGGCGTCAGAGCGCTCTCTGCTGGAACAACTATGTCATGACACATTTTCTAAATCACCCCATGTTTCTTTTTTCTATAAGGAAAAGAAACGTTCACGTGTACGCGCATATTGAAAAACACAAACACTAATAATACAGATGCATCTGTGATTAGCCAATATCAGCTGATATCAACTTTACATCATTATTAAACATGTTGCCTCTTTAATCCAGTGTTCACAGACCCCGTCTTCGTCTGCCTGAGGTGGACTGTAACACTGTATCAGTACCACAGCTACTACACTCCTGACACACACAGCTGCTAGTGTGTGTGTGTCACTGCAGCCTGAAGGAAGGCAGAAATTAGACTATGACTGGGCAGCAGGTGTGAGGAGCAGGAGTCACATGCAGCTCCACGTTCATGACAGTGTGGAGGAGACGTGACTGGGTCAGATCACATAAAAAAAAAAAAAAAAGATAATTTACTGAACTCAACAGACCCAGGAGTGATTATGAATTAAAATACTGTAAAATGAAACTGTCTTGGAATGAATAAACTAATGAAATAAACTAATGAATGCATTTAATTAATAAGCACAGGTTCACAAACAGATATAAGAGACACCAGTGATTATTCTTTATGACTCACAAGTTTAATTATTTTTTTTATTTACAAAAACAGCAAATAGTCTAAATTAAACTACCTCTCAGTGTGTGTCAGAGAGTTTTATGCCCCATTATGGTATTAATTATAGTTGTGTACAAAATAAAAATGTATGTTCTCACAAACTGTGCACGACCATAGTCCGCTGAAGCCTGTTTGCAAGCTTTACTTTGTGCCCACACACCAGCTGCTGTGTGAAATCATGCTGGCGACTCATTAGAATCACACGAGTGGATGAACGAGCTCTGAGCCACAGAGTCTGTACAGGTAAACAGACTGGATACAGGAGATGTTTGTGTGCTTCACTTTTTGTCTTCACAGGAAAACAAAGGAATGTGTCTTTTTTTCCCACCTCTATAAATTAATCAGTCTCACTTCACGTCTTGCTGTTTCATTGTCTTTCTGGTCCAAACCAAACATAAGAAGCTGTGTGAAGGTTTTTTCTAACACTTTATCTTCCTCCCCTCTTTTCCTACTGTGCCTATATTTGTCTCCAGGCAAGTGTTCACCTCTGTTATTACATGGTTATTAAACACCATCAGAAATCTGAGATTTCTCAGTATTAAATCTCTATAGGTCAGCTGGACACATATCAAGAAACGTGTGGCTCTTGGCTCCAATGTGCTTCACATTTTCCACCTATAATCATGTAACACAACCCTCTCTCACTCTTGTTCACTTTGTTTCAAATCTATTCATTACCTTTCAGACAAAGGTTGTTGTTTCTAGGTTACTGTTATTCTGTGTTGTGGCAACAATTTGTAAAATATGTTTTTAGAAATGATGCAGATGATGAACAACTGAAAAAACATCAGATCTGTTTTGGGACTAGACCAGATGTTTTTCCTCCAGGTGTACCAAGCCCACGCTCCTACCTGTGGTGGTCTCTGTCCAGGTCATTGTTGAGCTCCAGGTGTTGTGTAGCAGACAGCGGCAGGCCTTTCTTGCTCCAAGTCTTGCAGGATTCTGGGTTTGACAACACCAACAGATCGGTGTTCTTCCCTGATATCCTAAAAGGTGGAACCACGATGTAACCTGCAACACGACAACGACAATGTCAGTCAGTTTGTTGTCACCTCATGACAAGACAGGAAAATGTGCAGTAAAACACAACTGCTCAGCTACCTAGAGAGGTCTTGTCCTGCACAGCCAGGTGCAGTGTTCCAACCAGGAAGTTGATGAGCTCAGGCAGGAAACGTTTGGAGAAAGAGACGTACTCCACCGCCAGACAACACAGCACTAAACCTGACGTTACATCCTGTAGAGATCTGACTGGACACTGAGGGCATAGAAAAAAAAACAGAGAATTTAATTTTAGAGACAAAATGAGGAAAAAAAAAAAAAACACATAAACACTCTTGCATGCATGTGAACAAAAACACTAAAGGCTGTGTACCTTGGTAAGAGCCTGGCTCATGTAGAGCAGCGCTGGAGTTGTAACTGGATGTCTGAAGTCTGAGGTTGGAAACAGCAGAGCTGTCACCTTCAGGTAAACAAGCTGGAAAAACACAAAAAACAAACACATAAAATGAGCTCGTCATACAAATCTGAAAAGAATATGTAACCGATGTTCTATTATTTGCAAGACTCTGCATTTTAGAGTGGCATTTTAACAGGGTGAGGTGAGAGCACATCCGTTCAGCTCCACAGCACCATCAGCTGCATCTAAAACAGCTGGTGGATCTCTATTATTTAACATGGTTTATTTCTGTATTCACAGCAACTATTTCATACCATGTCTAGTGTTGGGAAAGCTGCATGACCTTTGACCTCAAGCACCTCCTCCATGCTGTGAGCAGCATCTCCGAGGACGCTCTGCATGGCCTTACAGGCTGCCTCTGGGAACATCTGACACAGGGCGTACAACTCTCTGTGCAGAATAAAAGAAAAGTCAAGAAGATGAAGACATACATTTAAAATTGAGGATTACATATTTATATTCAGATGAGAGAACGAAACGACTCACGGAATGAGTTTATCTATAGTGGTGAGGTCAGGTGGACTCAGAGTGGCCAGTTCTCCAACGTACTCCAACAGAAAGTCAAAGAGTTTCTGAGACAATAAAAATAACAGTTTAAGATTAAACAGCACCAAGTGTAACCTGAGACTGGCTAGAAAAGAAACACATTTATTTACCTGCAGTTTGAGCTTATTGCCAACAGCCAAACTAGGATGGTTGCACTTCTGAGTTCTGGCCACGATGATGCGCTGGTTTTCAGGGGTGTGACCATGGAGCAAATCTTTTAGGTCAGAGTAGTTTTCTGGAGCTGGAGAAACAAAGAACGTAGTGGAGAATATTTATTTCTTAAAATCTACAAAATCTTTATTTGAGATGAAAATCACACTTTTAAAAAAAAGGCAAGAGAAGAGATGAACCAAAAATTAAATGATTGTTCTTTTTAAAATGTATTTCTATGATTCTTTACCAGTGAATGTGTATGGGAGCTCTGCTTTCGCTGCCTCCTGCTGGGCCTTCAGCTCCTCTTTACTTAGGCTCTTCTTCGATTTGATGCTGGGCTCTTCATCCTCCTGTTTCCCCTCCTCATCCTCACTCTCTTTCTCAGAGTCCAGGTCAGAGAGGCCATCTTCTTCTTCACTGCCACCCTCCTCCTCCTCCTCTTCCTCATCATCTTCTTCTCCCTTTATCTTCATCCTGCTCCTCTGCCTCTGACTCATCCTCCTCGCCACTATCTCCCTCCTCCTCATCTTCATCCCCCTCTTCCTCAGACTCCTCTCCAATGTTCCATTTTCCATCCTAGACAGATTAAAGATAATTGAATGAAACACCGTCTGTATTCCAGGAATAAATCAATCTGCAACCCGTCCATTCTGCTTTGTTTCAAACCTGATAAGCCAGAGTTTTCTTGTCCTCTTTATCCAGGATGAAACCATCATTGAGGTCATCAGCAGACATGTGCTTGTGACTCTGTGTACTGTCCTCAACTTCCTCTCCCATCATCCTCCTCAGACGGTCAGCCTGAAGCAATACAATCACACATACCATTAAAACATGTTCAATTCAAGATTCAAAGATTCAAAGTGTTTATTTTCATATACAACAAGAAAGCAAGGTTTCCCTGTGCAATGAAATTCTGTCTTTGCTGTCCACACTGATGCCAAGTTGTATATAAATAGTAAAAAATTGAATATAGTTACATAAATAATACAATATAGAATAAAAAAAATTACAAAAGAAGAAGAACTGTACAGTGTCAAGCTACCTCTAGTTTCTGCAGCTTCTCCCTCTCCTCCCTGGCGAGCTCCTCTGGGGTTTTCATCTTCTCCGAGGGCTGAGCCTTCATCTCAAAGCCGAGTTCACGGACCATCATGTCGTACTCGTCCAGCTGGAACCCACAGAGGAAGGAGGAGGAAATCAAAGGTAATGAAACATGGAAAGTGGAGGAACACAAACAATCCACAACATTCAGCTGATCATTCCGCTGGTGTATCTCTACCTTGGGCTTCTCCTCTTGTTTCTCAACATTTTCAGCTTTTGGTGTCTTTTTCACCATCAGCGCCTGGATGCTCTTCCACTCCTGATCCAACTTCTCCGTCAGCTCCTGTGACTCCTCTTTCTGGACCTGACGCTCCCGCTGAGAAACGAATCAAAATTAAAAAAAAAAAAAAAAAAAAAAAAAGAAAAATACAAATACATGAATACAATGAATTATGATGGAATAGGTCAGCATCAATCCAAATGTCTAATCCACTGTTACTGACTCACCTTCTCCTGTTTGGACTTCTGGATGAGCTCTTCGATGAGTTCCTGTCTGGTCTTTGCTCTCTGACTTCCTTCCTCATCTTGATCCCCTGATGTTTTCTTTCTGAGGAGGCCTCCTCCTCCTCCTCCTCCTCCTCCTCCGAAATGGGAAGCGGTCAGCTCAGCTGGTGAAGAAGAGATATATTGTCACTCTAATGTACAAGCTCTGTCATCAATAATGTTATTTTTTTAATGTCCCTCTAAGCTGGGAACCATAAAATATAAAAAAAAAAAAAAAAAAAAACTGTGAATACTGGTTTATGATGATTAGAGAAAACAAGCTCAAGATGTCAACAAATTACACTCAAGTGTACATTTGCATTTACCTGACAAAAGTCCTTTCTCTTCCGACTCATCGTCACTATTCACCACATCATTGAATTTCTCCATTTCAGCCAGTGACTGGCCGTAATGAGTAAGCTCCTCCTCCTCGTTCAGGTTGTACACGTCCTTCTTATCGTGGACACGCTGAGAGATGATGGAATAATTCATACATCACAAGATTTTAGTCACAGAACAACATAAACTACTCAATATTTCAGATAATGTCTCAGCTCTAATAGGTCAATATAACAGGATGAGCTGCTGCACTGGAAGATTAACTATGAAAAAGCGATAGAACTGATTAGACAACTTGTTCATTTTAATTTTGAATATCAACAGAATCAAAAAAAAAATTAGATAATTTATTAAACCTATTTTCACACCAGGTTTTGAACTTGCAGGTAAATAAAGAGCAATGATCACATCACTCACCTGTCGCTCCATCGCGAACCTTTGTAGGATTTTGTCTTCCGGTGCCATCTTGGTGTCATACTCTCCAAAACGCCTGTCGATGAATTTGCTGGACTTGCCCTTTTGCTTGTATTCCTTGAGCAGGGTCTCTTTTCTCTACAGATCATAAAGTAATGACTCATTAATTCCATCTCGGCATATATACACACTCATACAAAAATATCTTACATGCTGCAGAAATACTAATTATTACAGTTACAAATTTGTCCCCATTGAATGTAACAAGTTAGGTGAAGGCTACAGCAGTGACCAATCAAAACTTTAAAAAAAAATCACATATATACATGTAAAGTAAAAAAGAAGCAGTAGTAGATTTTAGGCACATTTGCCAATTTTTACTTCAGTCCTCACTTCAACTTGTACTTGTTTACTTCATGGTTCTCTGTGTCCTTACAAAGCTCCAAACTCTCAGCATGACACTGTGAAAACCAGGCTTCACAGCACAGACAGTGTTAAATGAGTGATCAGCTCTGACCCATGGCTGCAAGATAAAGTGCTACAGTAGAACTGAGGTTAATCTTCTCTTTTGTTAATTTCATTAAACTGTAAAATCTCCCAAATTTTGTTAAGACACTGGTGTTTTTTTCTTTATTTTGATATATTGTTTTGTTGCTACAAGTAATGCACCTCACTGCACCAG
This sequence comes from Polydactylus sextarius, assembly GCA_016801845.1. Classification (NCBI taxonomy): domain Eukaryota; kingdom Metazoa; phylum Chordata; class Actinopteri; family Polynemidae; genus Polydactylus; species Polydactylus sextarius. The sequence goes on from CM028922.1 coordinate 3,889,675, forward strand.
CTTAATGTAAAATTACACAGATGCAATTTGATCATAATTATGGTAAAAACAACTGTTTGGAATACAGAGAAAGGTGACTGGGTGAAAGTGAAGGAATAACAACACGACAAACATGTCTTACCTTATTTATGGCTTTGGATCGAGACACGCCGGGCAGACCCACATCATGTTTGCTTTTTCTTCCAAGAACATCGAATTTCTTTCTGTTAATTTTCACCTCAAATGGGTTGTTTTTGATCTCAGTGGAGGTCTTGGTTTTTCGGACCTTGTCAGCAATGCTCCTCTTTTTAGGAGCCTTCCCCATCTGCAGCAGAGTAAACAAACAAGCTGACATTACAGACATTATACAGTCGTTGTCTGATGTGAAATATCTCTGGTCAAGTGACTCTGATGCCTTTTAAGACTTGTCTTTTCTTATACCTGGACAAACTGCTTACCTAGGTTTTTAATTTATGACATTATTTATCTGTTAGAGTGAGATTCATATGTTTATGATCCATAAAACAACTGCACAGTAAAATGACAGTGATACATTAAAATCATGCCCTCAGGACCTTTCATGTTGTAAAATGTTGTTCACTTTGTGTTTTGTTTATTCAACTATTATTACTCACAGGTTGTACTGACAGTAGTTTATATAGACAGCTGCCTCTTTTATATAAATGAGAACATAAATAAATAAATGAATAATGAATAATCCACTACAATAAGATTTAAGGTAAAATTTACTGTATGTATACCCAGTATACATCCAGCAACATTACTCAGGTGGTGTCCAACTGAGACTGAAATTAATCACATCAAATGCTAAAACTGGACAAACAAACATGCAGCTAATTAGCATTAGCTCTCCTTGCTAACCTTAGCTAACTCAGCTTAGCTAACAGGTGAATGCGTGCAACTGTAATGTCGTTGTAAAAGAATATGAATAAAAAGTAACATAATTTATTCCAAAAAAAGCTAAACGTGGAGCTAATCTATAGCTAACTGTCCTCCATATGAACCGACTACAGTTTGTAAACAAACTAACATTATACAGTCGATGGTTTTTACCTTTTCAGCGGCGTCGAGAAGTCGAGTTACTGAATCCAGACGGAAGAAAACATGAGATATAAAAAGTGTGCCAACAAAAAATTTAACGAATATTAGTTAAATTTCTAACTATCCACGTTGTTTCACTGAGTTTCCATGTCATGCGTGCGCTACCGGAGGTCAGAGTTGAAAAGCGAAGAAAAAGAAAAACGTTACTTCCGGTTTTAAAATGCCCACAGCGCCCCCTAGCGGGTCTCCTTCAAAATAAGAGTACAGAGAAATATAACAAAACGAAACACTGATCTATATGAATCAATATATATATATATATATATATATATATATATATATATATATATATATATATATATATATATATCTTTTAATTCCAGTTTCTTACATTTTAATGGGTTTTTTGTTACACTGAAGGAGTTGCTATACTGTGTATACATTGACGATAAAGTCTATTCTATTCTATTGGTCCAGCATACTTTAAAGCCTTTCTGCTGTTCATTTCATTAAAAAAAAAAAAAAAAATGCTGAATTATAACTTTATATTATCTTTTCAGCTGACAGTGTTTCTTTTCAGGTTTGCTTCTCTTCCAAAGACTGATGTGAACATAATGATTTAAATTCACAATTATTATTATTATTATTTTTTTTTTTAGAGTTGAGAGAATTAAGACATTTTGGTTTGAATAATTAAAATAAATAAAGATATAGTCAGTTTGTTTGAAGTGTTTAAGATAAATTACAGTTACGGTTTAAAAAGTAAGAAATGCCAGTTCTATCATCTATTACATATTTGAGTTTAATATAAAATCATCTTTTTTTTTTAAGGTAAAAAGATGCATAGGTGATAATAAACAAAGTAAATAGTCATAAGTTGCCTTAATATCCGTTTTAATAGTAAAACAATCACGCAATGTTGATTTTCATGGTAGTGTTTCTTTATTCATGGTTGTAAAAGAGGCAGAACCATGAGAAAAGAGAGGTGAAGTATTAAGTCTGTAGATGATATAATGATGACACATTTAAATTGGAAGTAGTTCAGACAGAGAATACAAATCAGCATAGCTGTGGAATTAAAAAAAAATATATGTATGGTTGACTCAAATGAAAACCATGAATACAAGACTTTAGTATTATTATTATTGTCACACTAAAGCTAAAATAAAATATAACGGAAATAAAAAGGGGGTAGTTACAGTCATTTTAAAGGACAGTACACGCTCTAAGCACTCTACACATGCAGTCCTTCAGGAGTTAGACATTCTCAGCTTATACATAGCGCTGTAGGTAAACCACCCACAGTGAACAAAGGCCAAAGTTTTTGAGCATTTCAGATTATTAGGTGAAGTTTCCCATTTGCATTTTCCTTTTGGTTCACTGTGAGTCAGACAGACTGATGACTAACCCTTCATTCACTAAAACAGGATGAATAAACACAAGTTTAGGAAGCGATGCATCATGGAGATGGCTTCGGTATTAATGCCCTGCAACCTCAAGCGCAGCTCCATTGCAACCATGCCAATGATTACACCTCAATGCAAAAATAACAATTACAAAAAAAAAAAAAAAAAATCTGTGATTGCTTCTCCAGTGTAAATTGTGTCTTTACTGCGACTGGAAAAACACAGGTATTCAGTGACAAACGTCATTTCACCCAGAGTGGAGTTTTACACAGGAAAGTCCAGGTTGAAGATTCGGAAATTTGACCGATCGTGCAGCTTCGCAAAACAGTGACTTCGTCATTCACATGTTCTGTAACAACTGTGTCTACTTCTATGATCAGACTGTGACTATCTAGATGCAATGTGTGTGGTTTGAGTTCCCAGACAGTGGTTTATAAAAGAAGGAGGTTCACAGTGCTCTCTCACAGCAAGTCGTTATGGCTCAATCTACTTTGTGAGAAAAAGCGAGAAAAAAAACAAAAGAACAAAAAAACTTTAAAATAATAATAAAAAAAAGACATATCTGAAAATGAAATGACACAATACATATCACATCTGTCTGTTTCCATTCGTCACAGAAACAGAAAGAAATCAAGGGGCAAATTCAAAACAATGTAAAGTAATAATTACAATAAATGAAAAAATGAAGATTTTGCTTCTTTTCTTTACACATTCCTTCATATTAAAGACTTGCAGCCAGTAACAAGCACAATGCTTGTTTATACTTCCATTCTCACTATCACCATGTTCAGACGATCTGTAGATTTGCAGATGAATTTAAATGAATATGATTTGTGAAGAAACTTGAGGCTGTGCCAAATGATTAAAGGTAAAATATATTGATATTTAAAAGGCCAACAAACCGGAGATGTGATTACGTTTGAATGTAGATGTTTTCGGTGAAAAGTATTGGAGACATTAACATGAACTGTGTTGTATTGCATTCTTCATGAGTAAATAATCCACTAAAATATCCAAACTGTAGTTCTCCTCCTGACCAGCTAACATGTAATTACACCGGTGAGCAGCTTCATAGGTAAAATTAGCAATATGCAATTTGTTGTTCATACTGTAAGAATTTACCACCAGTTATATGAGCGGGTACAAGCTTCTCTTTCCGCATTCACTGTATTTTAAAAGACACGTTGAAAGTTTGATACAATCCCAATACATTCTAGTGGTTACGACAGTTTATTAATACTTTTATTATTGTATTTTTTTTTTCTTAAAATGAGGGTGATGAAACCCTAAATCCTCACATGTGTGTGTGTGTGTGGGCCTGTAATTTATAGACATGCATAAAAGGCCAGATGGAGTGGACAAGACTGAATGCATCACTCACTCACAACTAAAAGCCTCTAATAATTAAAAACCTTTATGCAATCATTTTTTTTTTACACTGTATACAAAATTGGCACACACTAACAAAACAAATCGGTTAATAAGCCTGCGACAAATTATATCAAAACAACAAAAAGCGTAATCGTGTGTTACTGCGGCTTGCTCGAAGGGGTGCGATGATAGCTGACAAAAAGCGAGGAAAAAAAAAAAAAAAAAAAAATGAAAAGAGGCCAAACAGAGGCCAGCCTTGAGGACCGATCCAACATACTTCAATTTAGGATTCTGTCTTTTTTTTGTTTTTCTTTAGGAAAGAAGGAGTGCGGAACTTCTTTTTCTTTTTAGAGGGTGATTTACTGGGAGACTCGTCACCCTCCTGGTCACCAGCATCGGCGGGTTCCTCCCCCTCTGCTGCGTCGGTGGCGGTGGCGGTCGCAGGGGCAGAGGCGGAGTCTTCGGCAGGAAGTGCTGGGGCGTCGGAGGGGTCGTCAGGTGTTAGATCTGGAAGGGTCTGTCTCAGGGTGGCTGCGTCGCTCTCATCCTTATAGGTCTGTTCGGGCAAGGACTCTACGTAGGGGGAGGGGAAGATGGAGAGTTATTGATCTCAGAAGACAAACTGACGGATCTGCGATGTTGAGCTGACACATCGGTGACACTACTGAAAAACTAACCACTGGATGAGCTGAAAAAGTCACGACCTAAAAGCCTCCTTTTGTTAAAACCATCAGACACATTAATTCTTATCTTTAAGCAACAGAGAAAGACAATTATTTGAGCCTTAAAACACATAATTAAGACATTTCCACAAGCTATCTCCTTACTAAAAAAAACACATCACAAAACACACTCTACTAAACACTTGGATTTGTACTTTTCCTCAGATCAAAAAGCCAATCCAAGATGCACTGCTTCAGTTACATAACTGCCATTTTTTAGCTTTGATTCTTACCTTTGAGACTAACAATTAGCCACAGATAAATTTCTTTATCTCTTTCTGATTCCTTTTATTTTGATAGGTCAAAGCTGACACACAGCATCATTTGTTTTACCTTCACTTAAACAGGGAAAACTTTATGAGTGCAGTTTTCTTGCCCACTTGCACCCTGTGTACAAACAAACAAAAGTGAAAGTCTACAACACGAAAAGTTGCATGTGTTTGGATTAAAAAAACACACACACACACACAGGAGGTGATGCACAGTGAGTGGTGCAGCTTCAAACTTCAAATGAATTTGAACTGGTCATCTTAGCAGCATTTTTGCATTTGTGTATTTCAGAACAGTCAGAGTGCAGAAATCAGTTGCTATTGATGGTTATTAAAGGCAACTATCTCCTGTAAACACACACGCTCAGCGAAAACACACAGAGTTAAAGAAGCAACAAGATCTGGTGTCGATCTATCTGCCTCAGTAGAATCAGCTACAGATCTGTTCATGTTTAATGCAGCTCACATGCTACAGAGGCTAGCATAGAAAAAAAAAACTACGACTCCATGAGTCTTCATTTCACATCTAATGTCTGTCACAACAGAGATGAGGCCAAATAACAACAACAACAACCATCACAGAAAATGGAGACTAAACACCACACAGCCAAGCTCCGAGGCTTCAACCATCTTTGAAGCTAAAAACCAACAGTGAGTCTCAGCAAAGCTGATCAAGAGCCACACTCAAAGAAAGCACTGATGTACCTGGTAAAGGACTCATCTGGAAGACAAACCACATTTAAAACAGGGGTTTCAAAAACATTACCTGATTTTTTTTCCCCACAAGACAAATATAAACAGTCATACAAACACTGATAAAATGCGCGTATGTGCAGAGGTGGTTGGTTAATTTAATAGTGAATCGTTGGCAGGAAGAAGAGAGAAGTTATCTAATGTTAAAGGTTTGGTGCGTTGTGAGGTTTACTTCAGGAACATCCTCCACTTTTCTTTAGACCAAGTCAAGTCTGAGATCTAGAGAGCACACTTTAAATAAGATAATATGTAAAAATAAAATGTATCAGTAGAAGGCCTTTCAATAAATTGCAACAAATGGAAAATTGAAAGATGGAGGAGCTCTGAAATAACCCCCATCAACATCAACTCAGAGAAGTGAGGTAAGACCGACTGAGCAGCCGGTAAACGGGTTAGTTCAGACCACAGAGCAGCTTTGCTATAAAAGCCATGCACAGAAAAAAAGGATAAATGATCAAACACAGGCATTGAGAAGGTGACGGGTAATTAGGGGAAGGTGGCGAGGAGGTGGAACTGTACGTACTTACTATGGCAACAGGTACTCTTTTGTATTTCCATCTCCTGATTGTAATCGCAGCCACAAAGAAGAAAAAGCACAAGTAGAAACAAATGTCTATGCAGATCAAACCACAGGCACCGTGTTAAATTAAAAAAAAGAAAAGAAAAAAAAAATGTGAAAAAAAAAAAAAAAAAAAAAAAAACACCAGAAGAATCTTTTTTTTTTTTTTTTTTAAAGAATGGTCGGAAACCATTCTTAGACCCCAAAGGATGGAGAATGAAAGTGAAGGGGTAAAAAGTAGATACTGTACATAGACATGTTATAAAACAACATTTCAGGTATTAGATTACACCTATGAAAGCTACGCAACCGCTCTCTGCTTCATGCTCATGAGGAAAACATGTGTAATGTGTAACAAGGCCAATTTCTGGTATCAAAATGAATCATACCGCTGACATAGGTGTAATCCAATAGTAATAAAGACCAAGAGGGAAAAATAGACTGAAAAGTCTGCACCGAGTCTATTAAAGTGGCTAAAAAGACCCATTTTTAAAAATCACTTGCTGTCTTTCCAGTCTATTTCCTGTCATTAAACCTTAAGATTGTAGTTTGTATTTATAGGATAAACCTACTTAAATATTCTTTAAAACCTCTTGGCCTGTTATTACAGAAAACACAGCACAGCATTTGTAGTAGTATTATTAAAGACCACAAAAACAACAACAGATCCCAAGACAGACAGGCAGATGTACAGGCAGGAGCCTTCGCATTCCCTGTGTGGATTATAGAAAGAGTCAAACCACCCAGCCAGAGGAGTGGAGAAGCCCATGCTGAACCAGGCAGGGCTAAGCCGGACCAGGTAAGTGGAGTATGTCAGGCTAACGTACCTTCCTCTGCTCTGATTGGGGTGCTGGGTGGTGTGGAGGTGGGTTTCTGGCCTTTGGGTTCGTCCTCAGGTTCCGCTAGTTGCTCCAGGTCTGAAAGGAAATCAGCAGAAATAAAACAGTCAGATTTTATGTAACACAAAATCCAAATATCATCAGGAAAATTGACAATTCAAACATATTATAGGTGAAGTTTTTGGACTAGAAATGATGGTTATTAATGATCAATGTGGGACGTTTTATGTCAGGGAAACTTACTGTGTCAGAACTAAACTAAACTTTGCACAAACACAAAGAAAAAGGGAAAATAGCACACAGAACCAAACCAGGGAGGAAGCTTTAATCAGGAGAACACTGCAAACCCTTCCACACAAATCCCAGTAAAAATCATCCGCCTTTAAATATCCCAAAGAGCCCAACTACCATTATATTTTAATGAAAAGCAGTCAGTGGCACAAGAGGGAGACACCAACAGTGATGTTTTCAGGACAGGTTAGCAGGAAGAGAAGGACACCATTACTCATATCCACACATGGGATGCTCTGATTGGATGATTGAGCTCAGACACAGCTTCCTCAGAGGTTAGCACAACACTCCACAGCAAAAGCGTGTTTTTTAAGACTTGAGGAGGGGACATCCTGACAGAGAGGGGATGGGTTTCTCAAAAAAATGAGCTCCTCCTCACATCCTCTCTCCTCAGCTCCTCGTCCAATCAAACTGCAGAAAGGTATCGGATCTGCCAGAGCTTTGATGCCTTTGAACAAGACATCAGAGAGCAAAGGGGAGGATGAGGGGGGAAAAAATAATCAAGCAGAGGCTTCAGAGACTGAACTGTGTGGGGAGGGAGGGTGCTTGCACATGGTTGGAAAAAAAATGTCAGCAGACTTCAAACCCCCCCAAGAAAAAAAGAAGACACAGCAGGCGGGGATTCCCAGACTCCCAGTGCAGCGGTATGTAGTGAGGTGGACCAGGGCTGAGCAGGGGAGGTAGGGAAGCAGAAGGCCAGTGAGTTTCGGCGTCACTCCACTTCCTCGGTTGTACCTGGAGCCTGATCCGCCTTCGCCACTTCCGCCGCCTCCACCACTGACGGCTCCTTGCTGAGGGCTCGCAGCACAGCCGAGTGAAACTCCTTATGTGGTGAATCCGGAGCTGAAAAAACGTCATCTGTCGTCGAAAAAACGTCATCCGCCAGTGTACCTGCGGAGTCGGTGCCGGCCCGAGGTGGCTCAGCTTCGCTGGAGAGGCCCATGGATGGAGAGGCCAGCTCCGAGGCTGGCGTAGGCAGGACTTTCTCTAAGACAGGCGAGTCAGTCGTAGACTGCAGAGGTGTGGAGACAGAGGCTTGACCTCTGGGTTCAGCCTCGGGACAGGACACGCTGGAGGCTGATCCCTCCCTACTAGAGTCTCCACCCTGCACTGTGAATCCAAGTGCGTGTGTGTGTGTGGAGAGATAACATCACAGTTTTGCCTGTTTGAATTTTATTAGGGTTTTCTTTTATTACAAAGTATGTTTAAAAAATACTGATTAAAATAATTGCACGTCATGAACTGAAAACATGTAGTAAACAAAAAAAATAAACTGAACCTGAACACATGGCAGCTAAGATGACCTGTGTATCTATACTTGCTGTGTAGATCCTGAAACTTTCCACCATAAAAATGTAGTTATGTAACCAACCCATTCATTACAAACCCATATCAAAAAGAAAGTATTAAAACCACAACCCCTTACAAAGGAAATAATACTCATCTGTCATCGTGACAGGTGACGTTGTCAGTTAGTTTATATCATTAAATCTTAAAAACAAAGGCTACAAAGTAGCTTAGAAAAAAGTATCTGATAACATATTTTTTATCACCTTAAAACATAAACAGACAAAAACACATTTGATGAGAAAAGATCACAAGTGTTGGAGATTGTGTTAGAGCCATCATATATATATATATTTAAAAAAATGTCCAGTAATGAGATAAAACACTGGAGGCTATACTTGCACTACAAAAATAAATAGATGTTTCTGGTTCAATACCCTTAAAAACTGACTTTCACTCAGATCATTTCAATTAATAAAATGTCTCCTGATCCTCCCTCGATACAGGAATGGACAAACTTAACTAATGAAGTTTACACGATGGAAAAAAAACTCCTAACTTCACCCATGAATGAATCGATTTACTAAATTTTCTTTTTTTAAGGATTTAATGCATCAATTGAACTTTGGTTTTCATTTGTCCTGAGATTTTGCTGCTGACCTCTACTACACTGTAACTAAGTAAAAAACGTATATAAAAAAAGAAAATAACGAAACCGGAGAAGGACTTGATAGTCACACCTATATGAGCTGACAAAATACCAAAAAAATTGCCTCAATGGCAGAAAAAAAGGAAGAGGAATGTGTGGAAACTACGTTTTTCTGCTCATATCATGAGTTTCTTTCATCTTCTCTGCTGCACTCGTCACTGGTCTTTACCTTCAGGCCCTTTCTGTTTCTGCTCCACCTCCCTGCGGTATTCCTCCAGCTCCTGGTCGGTGAGTTTGGTGAAGGGGTTGGGTCCCTGCTTGCTGACGATGACCTTGGGTTGGTACTCTTTCTCGATGATGGCCTTGGATGCGGTCACTAGCTCCCCCTTCAGGACACACAGGAGAAAGACGGAAAAAAGATGAGACGACAGGGTGAAGGCTCGACAGACGGCAGTTATCTTTTCATGGCTTTGATGGCTGCGGTGTCAAGATGTTTGCAGAAAATCTCACATTATATAAAAAGTTCTGATCAAGATTAGAAACAGCTTGTGCAGCATGAGCAGATTTACATCATAAATGAATACATATCTATCAAAGGAGAATTAAACATTTAAGAACCACGTGTTATGATGTAAATAACAGGTTACAGTTTTGTTAATATATTAGGAAATTATTGTTATTATTCTATATAGAAACCAAAGACTGAAAAAGGTTTCAAGCCAACCAACAGTATATTATCAGGTGCACCAGATGAAGCAAAACAAAAAAAAAATCTGTTCTTAGTTTGAACTTTCCTAAAACTTTAAAGGATTTTTTGTTTTAAATAGTATTGAACACAAGCAGTAAACACCACCATCACTGGATGTAACAGCTGCAAACTGCCCAACTCAACTTGTAACAACACAGATTACAACTAAAAATATAACTCAATAGGGACACCATCTTTAACCTCAAAAGTCCTAGCTGGTACAAAAACACACTTATGTAACTGTATCCAGCATTTTAAGCTCTAGAGTGAATAAACATGTAAAAATGACTTAAACATAAGAGAAAAAATTCTCTATTGTAGTATCAAGTGCCTATCTACAGGCTCAGAGGAATGACTGGAGGATGATGTGAAGTACAGGTGGAATAGTATTTGTGACTGGAGCAGTAAGTACCTTTCTAATTGATTTAGCAGGACTATAGGACCCCTCGGACACATCGAGGCCATCAATAGTGTCTGTACAGTCAGACAGAGGGGCGTCCTGCAATAGTAAACCCAGTGAGGTGGGAGGGGGCACAACCCAGCTCTTTTTTTTTTTTTTTTTTTTTTTTTTAAAAACACCAGCACATTTCAAAATTAACAGTCTGTCAAGCAGGCATGAATGTGCACAGACTATCACCAACACACCATCCTTTCACACACACACAAAGGTGGAAAGAGGATCATTTAAATCTCACTCACTTAGAAATACTATCTTAAAGAGTTACTCTGAAAAAAACGAGGCTTCTTGTGTTAAAAACCATTCAAGTAGAAGTGATGTAGAAATGGCTACTAGGGGCACTTAAGAGAAAATAGTAGTAGTAAAGTAGTAATTTACTGATTAGTTTCTTTCCACCTCTGCATTCATAAACACATACCGTACACACATACACTAATACTGGGAATACATGCAGAGAGAGAGGTGGTTCTTAAAGGAGTCGTGGGATTGTAAAAAGCGTAGCAGTGATGGAACAAGCAGCCAGAAGCATGCGACAGAATCTATCACAATCTATTCAATAAACACTATGTAGTTCATACAACTATAAACAAATCAGCTCATCGAGGCCTCGTTTGGTCTGACATGCTGATGAAGTTAGATGAACACTGTTTTAAAAAAGACACAGCTGTTTTCATTAGTCGTCGCTCCTCATGGTGAACCTCGGCGGAGGTAAACCATGCAAACCGAACTCAAAAAGCAAAATACAAACAAAATCCACCATGTTTTGTTTTTCTTCCTCTCTGAGAGCATGCAACTGATGGAAGTTGTTTTGTCGAACAGTTCAAGATACCAACATGACCAGTCTGCAAAATGCTAAGGCGAGTAACAACCTAAACTCTGGACTAGTTCAAAGAAAATCAGAACGAATAAAACCCATAATTTAAATTAAAGAAAGAAAGAAAAAAATCTCTATATGACAATGGAGACAACCTGAACTGGCAGGTCTGGAGAGCAAAGTGCAGTTACCTCTCCCACATACTACTCACCTGCCAGATAGAAAATCTCTGTGGTTGAAGAATAATGTCACAGTTATAAAGTCACCCCATGCTCTGGGAAACAACATGGAGGACATGTTTTTGTTCTATACTGTTAGTGGTGAAGTTACTCCTTCAGAAACTGACATCAGATCAGATCAGATCATATAGTTTTTTTTTTCTAAATTGCAACCATTTTTAAAAAATTACAGCTCAGTGTTGAGGATAACTTCACACACAATATTCAGACATTGCAGCGTTTTGGTTTTAAGGCGCGACTCCAGACCTGGACAGAATGATTTATTTATTATTACTTATAATTTAGCTCAGAGGAGGAAACCAGGGTGTTTTATCAGTTTGAGAGACATATTCATCTCCAGGTCTGGATGGTTTTTTAGCAGCGAGGTTTTTCTGTGCTGCGTTCAAAGACTGACCTGGGTAAACGTGCGCTCCACCACGGTTCCTGCGCACAGAACCTGTGACTGGGGTCCTGCCGTCTTTATATCCTGCAGGTTCTGCTCCCGGATCTAAATAAAGACAGCAACAACACACGACACATCCTGCTCAAAACTCTTCTCCATGCATCTAAAAAAGGCACACACAAGGCAGAAAAAGGAGTGACAAAAGAAAACCTGTAATACCTTATTCCTCATTTCCAGGACTTCCTTTGGGTTGGTGTTCAGTGGGATGAACTGATTGGCTGCAGCAGCCTGACGGAGGCCCTCTTCCTTTGTCCACTGTAAACATCAAATAAGACGTTTTAAAAAAACAACTAAAATCAGACGTGCAGACTGACATCAAAACCCAAGCACAAAAAACAGATTGAGTCAAAATACTATGCAGGCTTCACAATACAAGAATCATGCTGAACTGAAATGGACAAAATTGGATGATTGTAAAAATGTGCGGATGAAAAAAAGTGAACCAATGATGATGCGGCACATTTTATATTTAATTTTCATTCATATTTTGCTTCATTTAGTCGAGGACTGTTCGACATCATTACCTCTAGTAGCCTACATTACCTCTCTGATGTTTATTGATCAACTCATGAGATTAGATTAGTTTCTCAGTAATGCTGGAGGTTATAATCAAATCCAGGTTATTTGAGTCACAAAGAGCCTAAAATGATCTAAATGGAGAGCATTAGGAGCTTTGATTAAACATGATGCATTCTGTAATTTCCACTTATGCGTTTTTAAATTAAATTCATAAAACTGCAATGTTATGAAATTAAGATATTAATTGAGGAAACAAAAGGAGACATCAGACATGATGCTCTCGTTGTGGAAAAGCTTGAAAGCAACTGTTGATCATCTAAAATTGGTTTTATAACAAGAAAAGGCTTTTTTTTTTTTTTAATATAACAGTAAAGTAAGAGTAAACAATACTGTTTTCTTCCTGAGATAAAGAAGCTTGAGGCTGCAAAGCAAATATCACTGTTGAGACTGTGAAAATAGTTCAGCAAAAAATAGTTTTTATGAACATTTTATGAATATATTGGCTACAGGAAGGAGTCGAAGTTCATAATTTTACGTGTTTTTACAATGTGCATCATGCAAAAAAACACTTGTATGTTCTTATAGGACACATATTTGGCATTCAGAGAAATTAAATCTTAAGTCCTAACTTGTAGTTAAAATATTCAAATTGTTGTATTATCATTATTTTTTCGCTTTATAAGTATTGTTATTTTTCGAGGTTCAATACCACTATGGTGACGCCGCTACATTTTATCATCTATAATCTTTTTACTCTTTAAAAAGATTTTTGTCAAAAAACTCTGCTAAAAATATTTGCTGCGAGATTCAATAAACATGTACAAAAGATTAAGGATAAGATTATGAAAATGCTTTTTCATTAAAAAACCCCTTCAGACAATTATACGCCCCTTTGAAATCATCAGTGTTGGTGTCACTGTGTCAAAAACCTGGTGAAAAGACTTTGTGCTCGACAGCAACCATCTGTCATCATCATTGATGAACTATTATAATCAAAAACAATCAAAAACAAACAGAATAAGCACACTGGAGATCAACGGAAAACATCACAGAATGAGAAAAAAGGTGGAGGGGTAAAAGAGGGAGGAGTGACAGGTGGGTGGGTGGAGACGACAGGTGAAGAGAGGAGGGAGGGGGTGAGGGTGGGTGAGTGACTGAGACGATGAGGCTGGCTTACGAAGCGAGAGTGGCAGTGAGGGGTGAGCTGGCATCACCAAAGTCATTTCCCAGGCTGATACAACAACAACAAGGACGACAGAGATAAGAGAGAACACACCCGAGGACACTCGCCCACATTGGGACAGAAAAAGAGACTATTGTCACAACACTACAATAAAAAAAGACAAAAGCGAATCTATCCTGCAGAGAATCTTGTTAAATACGTTAAAGAAAATCCCATCTACTTTTCATAAACCTGGTAATGCTCAGCATGGTTGAGGAAGGTAAAAGAAAAAAAAAAAAAAAGTCTGCACCATTTTTTTTGTTTGTTTTTGCACCAAACTGAATGAGCAGCGTGTGAATATACAAATCAAATCTTCCAAAGCTTCCATGCAAGATATTTTATTTCTTTTTTAAAAACTAAGCATGTAATTTGCAGTGGAAAGCGTAAGCTCATGACTTCATTCCTGTGTTTACTCTGAGCTCGGCTGGTTAAAGCCAAACCGGGGGGGCCGGATGAGGAAGGGTTTCTGGATGGAGGTAGCTGGGTTGGGTTGGGTTGGTTGAATATGAGATGAACATGTAGACACGATATACTCACTGAGATAGAGTCTCACAACACAACATTTCCTACTTTTCCAACAGGAGATAATTGATTCAAAAGTCAGGTCAAATTTCATGATTTGTGTTTCGTTTCTTTTGTTGTTGTTTTTTTTTGTTTAGTTTCAGTTGTTTTTTTCCACTCATGCAGACCTTGAGTTATTCACAACCATTTTCAGAATCAAACTGAAACCAGAAATCAGAGAAAACAAAAATAATAGAGGAAACGGAAACACACAACTGGAAGCAGTTGCAGGTGTTTTGATTTGGAAAAAAAAAAGAAAAAGAAAAGCAGGCTTCATAACTCTTTTCCTGACAAAGTTTTTTATCTGACTTCTACAATGTATCTGACATTGTAGTGAAATATTCTCAACTAAAAACATGCCACCTCCCTCCTTTAGTCTATAAATCTTAATAATAAACTTTGTGAGAGGCCCAAAAGGCAAACTCACCCTTTAATCTAACTTATTTACTTAATCCTGACAGAAATTAACCAACTACAGGATGCAGAGACAAAACTATAGTTACAGAGTGAGCAATAATGTGGTTGTCAGCAACATCATGGGAAGTGTCTTCCCATCATTCACCTGCCCACTTGAGGAGTCATGCCACACCCCTGCTGCTCGCTCCTCTGGGAAAAACATCAACACCAACAATGCATTTCACTTCTACACATGCAGTGGGGCATGCTGTGGCCAGCTGGCCCGGCATCATGAAGTATTAGGAGAGCAGAGGTGGAAAATCAGCTAAGAAGGTCAACAAATAATCACAGCTATGCTACAGAGTAATTAACAGAGCAGAGGGAACTGTAGGTGGGTTAATGGGACATCAGAGTGTCTAAGAGTTGTGAAAAGCAGTGTTTCACTGACATATATTTTAGTTTGCTCAGTTTTGCTCAAGACTTTTACTCCTCATTGTCCCTGGAGTTTCATGATGCCGACCAACTGCCCATTTCCACCAACAAGGTAGCTGTAAAATCTATACTATGAACAATAAGGTAGGCACAGACCAAGCAGTTGGTTATACAGCTTGGCACGCAGACACCGGACGAGAGAGACTGCAGCAAGGGTTTGACGTGATCGTGTGTTATGTTCGTCCACACCTTAGGCTTCGACTTGGGGCTGCTGCCGTCGGGCCCGTCCTCGTAGGGCTCGTCGGGCCGTCCGCCGGCATTGAGCCAGCGGGTCTTGTCACGCTGGCCGCGCTGGAAGCTGTGTTTCAGCGGGGAGCGAGCACCTGAGTCGCTGTCATCCCCATATGAGTAACCACCGTGGGCAGAGGGAGCGTTCTCCGCATCACTGTACTTTTTACCTTTGTCTCGCAATGCCGGGCAGCGGTAAGGATAGCCCGTCCTGTAGCCCTGGGACATAGGGAGACCGGAAATGATTAATATGATAACTGTCTACTTTAAGTTTCAACCCAGCAAACCAGACAGGAGTGGGCTCAATATTCTGCAAAAGTTGCATTGTTTTTTCCATTTTTTCTTTACCTACCAAGTTATCAAGCATTCTCATGAGAGCCTCAAACTCCTGCTCCCCAATTTGCCACTTGGGGTGTGTAGAGGACCCGTCACCAACTGGTTCAGGGACCCTCGGACGAGACTTGTATTTCCCCGGATCCAGCATCACCAGATTATCTGGCCCTCCAGCGCTGGCCAGTGTTCTCACCTATATTATAAATATTATAGGGAAGAGAAACAACAAACAGATCCAGAATACAGGAGAAAAAAAAAAGTAGACATGAGGAGAAACATATGTAGACACACAAATCCAACATAACACACACACAGACATAGATGAAGACAGATAACACATATAAAGATGTAGAGAGACAAGAAACAAAGACAGTTGTTATGAAAAATACAGACTTACAGAACATATGATGCAAACTATCACAACACCAAATAAAAAAACATGTTTGTTTCAGTCTGTTTTATTTTTTACAAATTTATCTTAATGTTTACTCAAAACCAACAACTGATATATCAGAATATTTTTTTAGAAGTAATGTACATTTAACAGGAACAACAGCCATTAAAAGTGTTCACCCCACCTGGATTTCACAGGCGGTGACCAGGTTGTGGATGTAATAAAAAGCTTCTTCCACTGTTTCACCGACAGAAACTAACCCATGGTTTCTCAGGATGAGCACCTGGAACAAACAAGTAAAAAACAAACACACTCAAATCACTGCTATGACATTTCTAATCAACAGTTCTTTAGCTGTGAGAGCAATATACATTTTTTCATTTACCTTGCTGTTCGGCCCAAGGTTTCTCTGTATAATAGCACTTTCCTCCTCATCCACCAGAATGCCGTGGTAGTCGTGGTAGGCCACTTCGCCCAGAGACAGCGCCTCAGGTGAGATGGGCAGCAGGCCGCATTTCATGGCCGACACCTGCAACCACAAGCCACAGGACATATGACATCAGGCTATAATGTGTCTCTGAGTGTTTTAGTGTTTCATGTACTTATTGTGTATACGCCGTCTCTTACCGCAGCACCAGCAGGTGTGTGTACATGTACAATACACTTGACATCGGGCCGTGCGGCATAGATGGCAGAGTGGAGAGTGAAGCCGGCCTGGTTGACTCCGAGGTTGGTGCTGCCCCGGTCAACTACCTCACCTTGAAGGTTTATCTTCACCTGCAGGACAAAGCAAGTTCAGGCTAATTAAAACATTTTTTAATCACACAAGAGCTGAATTAAATCATAATTGTTTCATTCACTGGAAAGAAAATGTAAGTTCTGTTAGAAAGTAGCAGAATCTCACCAAACTGGAGGCAGTGACTTCACTGTAGAGGAGCCCAAAAGGGACAATAAGGAAACGCTCCTGGTCTGAATTCACCCTGACCTACAAGAGCAGAGGAATCACACTAGATTACATTGTACAAAAAACACAGTATGTCCTTACAATATATTGTAAATCAGATTATATCCCTGCTGAATACCACAGAGCTGTGATTCTTGTTTTTTTAATTGACATGTTCTGCTGTGTGAGAAAGTATCTTACTGTGAGGTGGTTGTAGATGAGCTCAGACCAGCCAAACAAGTCAGCGAGCCGATAAAAGGCAGCCAGCTTACAGCGAAGCAGCTTCTCGCCTTTGTCATAGGAGATCGAGTCTGAGCCACGCAGATCATTTACAGGTGTCACCATGCCCAAACCTGAGAAGACAGGATGGAACAGACAGGAAATGACAAACACAAAATGGAAGAGATCCATTGGGTTGTACAGAACAAAATAAAAACCATTCCTCAGTCTTTGACAGTGGTGAAGAGTTAAACTGGACTCTTTGTCCAGAAATTAAACCTAACTAGCGAATGCTGCATTACTCATTGTGAGCGCAGACAGAGCAAGGCTGGGGTCAAAAAGTCATACACATTCATTCTCTTCTCTGCTTACTCATGTTGAGGGCTGCCATGCCTCCTTGAGGTGCAGCGGGATACATGGAGGGCATGCTGGTGGTCATGAAGTCTGCGATCTGCTGCAGAGCCAACAGGCTCGTGGGCGTCTTCCCCTTCTTCAGCTGATCCTGGATCATCGTCTCCAGCTCCTCGCAGAATGCCTGCCGGTCAAACACAGACACAAGTAAACAACATGTAAAAACCCCAAACACAGAGAGAAACAATGAGCAGAAACACGTGCGCGCACAGACACAGACACACACACAGTTTCCTTGAGTTATTTTTCACCAGTTTATTTTATCAGTATCACTGCCCTCACCCCACTTCAGTGTTTTAGATATTTTAGCTTTCAACTGATTTCAATTTTAAAAGACAATAAAACTGTAGAAACTTGTATGTACTGTTCACGACCTGTTTTTCTGGACTTGAATACATTGGTGCTTTTCAAACATACAATAGGCCTTTAAACACTGAAGCTTTCTGGGTATTCAGTTGGTCACAGAGACAGGGTTGAGGAAGAATAAACTGGATCCATCATGTGATGTTGAGAGGGCTGCTGTCGTTACACTAAAAAGAGCCTATTCACAAGTTCTGGTTGTTGCAGAGAATATAATGCACACAAAGTTCATATTTCTGTTTCACTGACCGGGCTCTGTAGGATCATAGAGACTCTCTTCCTCTGCTCCATCATGTTGAAGTCCTGCCGCAGGTCGGGAGCCATGTTCCGCTCCCTCTGGTACTCCGGGCTGCTCTCGTCCACCCGGTCAAAGTACCGCTCCTTGTGAGGAGCTGTGGTGGGAGGCGGGGCCGTCACTACTCCGGCACCTGAATCGCCGTTCATCCTGGACTGGCCTCCTGTAGATGGAGAAGAGAAAGATATTGTTGACCACTTCAAAAACAGTGTCAGGGTTTCAAACAAACATACTCTTAAACCACCCATGCAAAACAGTCTGCTTTAAACTAGGTAACCCACTTGCTGTCAATATCTATCATTAATTAATACAGATATCAATATGTCAAAACAGGAAACACTGAGAAAGTGTTCCTGAGTGATTGAAGAAATGAGCTTCGAAAGGAAACTAATCACACAGACTACACCCATCACTACTTCCTGTCATGGTCACATGACTGCTCTTCCCAACCCTGAGAGGTTTTCATTGATTTCCACAATGTGTTTCCTGGAATCAAAACACCACTGGACTGTCAAACATGGACGAACAGAAGGAAAACTAATACTGGACACAATAATATACGTCTCTTTACCATTCAACTAGACAATATTAAAACCTCAACAAGTAACTATAATTGCATACAATGGCTGTAACTGACAATGATGCATCATTATTGATTCACGTGCAGATTATTTTCTCAATTTAATCAAATAAAATTTAGATTATAACATTTACCACATTACCACACGTTCCATTAAACTATCGCCCCAAAAGATTTAACTGACAACAACAGGGAGAGATTTAGAGCCATAAAGAGAAGTGAGAGAGATTTCCAATAGATCCATGTCCATCCAACTGTCTGGGTGCGTGTGTGGATAAATAGTCTCCACCTGTCAGTCAGTCACAGTACAGACTACTGAAGCCCTGACTCTAAAAGACACCAACACACTCATGAGCATCAGGGCAAAGGGGAGTGTGTGTGCAGGCATGCATGGGTTAGGGAGGGGTGCTCTGGCAGAAACTGATGCAGCCCATTAGTCCGCATCAATACAAATGTTCTGCCAAAAGAGCCATGACAACTGCAGACCTAACCCAAAGCATCCAGTATCACACTGAGAGCTGACAGACCCTCTCACTGTTTCTGTCCTGTTTTATTGTTGTTCTGAGATCCTGCACAAAATCAAACCCAACATTTTTCACACATCTCAGGTCACCTACTCCAAAAACAAGGTTTCTGTGTCTTCACGCTGTTTGACTAATTCTGGGCCAACGATGTTTTTTGTCTGTTTTTTCACCTCGTTGACTCATTAAATGAAGTTACCACAAAGTAACGACACTGGCAGACAGGTTAGACTCTGTAACTGAGGATTAGTATGTGTGGCCTTTACATTATTTTGAACTTTAAGACTAAACTACAGCTAAAAATGATTCACAAGAGCTAAAATCTTTTTGAAAAAACAAACATTATTTGGTGACAATTATACTTAAATCAACATTATTCATTATGTTATTCAAACAGACTTAAACTGATTTAAAAGCACAAAACCAGAAGGGCCAGTCAGAAGTATGAAGTTGTTTTATGAACATGTCACAGATACTGATATTAATAATAATAATAATAATAATACAACAGGCTTACACTACAAATGAGGGAGAAAGAATAACACCAGCTGCAGTTATTCAGGAAGGAAAACTCTGTTGCTCTGTCACACTCATGTGATTAGGACATCAGTTAATGACTGAAGAATAAGGACATTAGCAATTAGCTCTGGTGCCAAATACACTCATTAGGGAGCAAGACGGAGTCCCACTCCATGACCTGTCTAATACAACTGTAACTCCACTCCAAAACGTAAAAATCTATGTGGGGTATTTTCAAAGTCGAACAATTAGATGCATAAACTGCATGAAAACGCTGGTGTTTGCAGTTTCTTGAACGACTGTCCCCCGTCAAGTCTGGTTCACAACAAGAAGGTCTTAATGGTTCTCGACTAGCAGTCACATCCAGTCACATTCTGTTTGGTTTGACTTGCGTTTGCTGACTAGTGGCAATGAAGCGGAACAAACACGTCTGCTGACGAAAGGACGACGGTACACAAGTAATAAAACCTCGAAGGATTAAACATTCATACTGTTCTTCTTTCTGACTTTTGGAAAGAAAATATCTACAGAAATCCATCCGAGAGGTGAAAAGTATTTGTCAGCATTTTCATTTATATATATCCAATTTTGCTGCATATAAATAAATATTGCAAGTCAGCAGAGCACTTAAATGTTGACAGTATGTTGACTGAAACAACAAAAATAGTATTTTAGTTTGAGTTCAGTCTCAAGACACAGAAGCATTAATAACTTATGACCTAGAGCTTTTTATTCTGCAACATCAATACAGCGACAGTATGATTGATATTACAACCACAGAAGTTAGGATCAATATTAATGCTAATCTTTGTTGCTCTCAATTACCCATTTTTGGCAAAGCGCTGCAGTAACAGTGTAATAGGATCCTTTCTATTGTCTCTGGAGGTTTCCACCAGTCCAGGCAGAGTCCAACACTGCAGTGAAAGCTACCACACACCAAATCTGCCAACACCAGCAAATGAATGTACAGTGAAAGAAACCACAAGTGTTTCTAAACCTATGTGAGGGAGAAAGATAAGAGAGGAGCAGAAGAAAATGTTAAAGAGAATCCTGGACCAAACTGACTAAAGGGATCAGGTCATTTCCAGTATCAAATCTTGACTTCACTCATTTCCTGCTGCACTTTTCCTCAACACAAATGATTCGCATTACGAGACACTTCAACTCTATTGCATATAAACAAAAGTTCAGATCCCAGACTTGTTTATTTCTCATGAATGATGTAGCAATAACAACGTCCATCAGCGCAGGAGGCTTCCTATCATCTCGCTGATGTACCCCCCTATCTCTCATCTCTTCACAGAAAAGGTAGGCGTGGGGGTGATGAGATGAGGAGAGGGGAGCTTCAGACCAACCTCCACTCCTGTTAAGGAGTATGATCACTATGGAAACCAAACATGTTACCATGGCGATGCGGGACATCCTTTTACAAGATTATGTGTTATGTAAGAACAGCTGTGGGCCATCATCACGCTGCAAGCCAGTCAGTGTCACAGGATGCATACCTTCAAACTCATGTTTCTCTTTTTACAGCAGAATCCAAACATCTCACAACTACATGTGTATTCTACATATGCAGAATAAAACACGAACAGTGGATATCAAACACTACGCTTACATTAGTAAATAAATAAATAAATAAAATAATGTGAGTGCCCAAGGTTATGAAGAACCTCAAATTAATTACATGACCTAGTTATTGAAGACGTAACGTGAAAGTTCATCAGGAGCACCTGTCGTCTTGCATCAGTAGGTTAGTGTCAAAGTAAATCATGATAAGCAAACTGTGTCAAGTACATTTAAAACTTCTTTAGGAAGGACAGAAAAAAAAAAATATATATAAAAATGCAGCCACCATATGAGCAGAGCAGCTCGTGATAGCCTGTGTCCCTAAAGGCAGCTTCACCCTTTGCTTCCATAACCTCACCCATTAGATGATCTGTAATGGAAAATACTCTGACATCTGTGAAGGGGAGTCACGGGTGTGTCCGAAGCTGCAACTTAGGAGCCACCCAGCAAATGTTGGGAATTTAAATGGCAGCTGTGACTGTTAGTATCTGGGCTGTTGTGATCAGATTAGAGTTCAGGTCCAGTAAGTTTTTAAGTCTCATATTGTGAGGTGTGCACAAAGCCGGCGTGAAGCAGAATAGTTAAAAAAAATTTTAGTGGCTGTTCAAGGGTCAATAATATAAAAAAAATGTAACAGCATGTGGACATTAATAAGCTGCTATTTCCACCATTTTCACTCTGGATGTGAGAAAATCTCGGACTGTGTGCATGTGGAGATTCTCTTCGTCTCCAAGCAACAGGAAAATGTTGTGATGATGAATAAAAGGATCATATTCATACAGTATGAAACCAGCCACCTGCTTTCTTGCGAAGAATTAGAGGAGACATTTTGATTTGTCTTTTTACGAATCAAGCATTTTTTAATACTTCATGCTTCGAAAGTATGAAAAGGAAATGGCAGCTCAATGGTGAAATCACTTGAATGTTTACACCAACTCTCACAGGAAACTATAATGTGCTCACTGTACAGCTCGTTATAAGCTCGGTCACCAGTGGCACCCAATTAAATCTCTTTATTTAAACCAAAGATCGCATTTACAGGAAACTATAGACTGAAAAAAGAAAAGACGATGTTTCCACTGAGAAGACAATCACATATTTCACTTATCAGTAAACCAACTGTACAACTGTATTATTCCTCAGCTGTATTTATTTGCACCATCATCAGAGCCAAGGGAACACGATTATGATGAAGATTTGTCTTAAATCTACTTCTCCTAAGTATGTCTATGTGGATTTAATACTACTAACCTGCAGAATGTGTAATAGTTGCGGATGGTTAACATACCATGTTAACATCTGATACTGACTGACCATCATTTAACAGATAACCAGGGTGAATGCGCAGCCAGACATTTAAAGGAATGAGAACAAACAGGATTAAACACAAGGCAAACTTAAACAGCTAAACTTACTATGACACAGCTCAATACAGATGTTTTCTGTCTTTTCTGGGGCCGTGATGGGAAGCAATAGGGGGCTATAGAGATGCTATATGAAGAGAAGAATCAGACTCTCTTCTCGCCCACAGTGTGTTGCTTTTTGCTTAACATACTGTATATTGTACATGTTCGATTTTATCGTAATTCTCTCTTTTGAGAGGCGGAAGCTTGAACTGAAAACATCTTTTCAGCATGACTAAGCTCTGAGGGAAAAAAAAGATCTATTTAGTTCTTTCCAAAAATATGCCAATCAAGAAATCGCCTGTGAAAAGATCATTGTGCGTGTGTGTGAAAAATAAATTATGATGGCCTCAAAGTCTTTGGTCTTACTGTAGCAGTTTCAGTTTGTGTATGTGTGTGTGTGTACATGTGTAGTTGGCGTTTGAGGCAGTTTTGAAACATTGAAGAAAAGCACTCAGACAAGGCTCTTTATATCTCTGAGCTGGATGCCTGTCACTACTGGAGTGTGTGTGTATGTGTGTGTTACAGACCCTAACCACTATGACTGGTAGGAATGCTTTAGGTGTCATTTAGCACTGCCCCATGTATGGTCTTGTGTCATCGGTGTACAGTCATGGTGTTATTTACAACATGAGCTAATGCACACAAACTAAAACACAGTGTTTAACAAAACACATCCATGTTACTGACTTCACAACTCGACCACGTTACTCAATGGAAAAGAGATGAGGAACTCAAGTGTTTTATCAACATTTCTTTTGGGCCATAATGTTTCAGTATGATCATACTACATGCAAAACGATGTTATAATTACTTAAATTCCTTCTTTTTTTACAATCTAGATGTAAACACGCTTGATTTGAGTCAAGGACAAGTGTGAATCCATTCAACATTCTTGGCCCACATTCAATCTACTAGACAAGTAGACTTATCATGGGCATTTTTCATTAATTTCTACCATAAATAATCATTATCATGGCCCTAGTCTGGACTAAAAACCCATGCAGGGCTTTATTTCCCCTCTGAAGTCAGGTGGACCAGCCTGGACCTGTTATGGTAGATTATAGTTCACTGTGAAAGCTAGAAGGATGTTACTTTATCATTCACTTACTCACTACATTACATGCAGTCTTCCCATTTTCCTCTTTACAATTATGTGCATATAGATTTGAGGTTTCCAGGTAAAGCGTTTATGCTTAGTCAGCTGGTGCTAACCTTGGGAGAAAACAGCATTAGTGGACCCAAGTGGCACATAAAGCACAGAAGAACTACAATAACTGTTAAAGGAGAATGGATTTCGGTAAATCATCTAATCATTGCCGCTTTGGAAAATAATGTGACGTTAGACAGCGTCACAATCAGTCAGATTCATCAGTATCATATCATATCAGTATGGGAAAAGACATAAGCTGCCACTGACTGTTAAAACCAGGCAAGACGCCCTTGTATTAACGCATGAGTACAGTGGCCCTGGGGTTTATCTGCTTGTCGCATGATGTACGGGACAGAGTGGTGGGAGATTGCTCTCTGAAACAACACACCCCTCCCTTCACCGTTTCCCTAGTCAAACATTCTGGCCTGAATTATCGTGTGTGTGTGTATATCTCCCGACTATATATTTGACCCAAGCATAGTCATATTTACTGATGTGATCTTTAGTGACCACTACAGTGTGAAGGCAAGTTCACCAACGGCTATTGATATCTTTAGCTTGAAACCCTGCTAAGTGATTACATGTGGAGAGGAAGGAAGAAAGGAAGGAAAGAAAGAGTGAAACAGAGAGAGTGGACTTGAAATGAGGAACACATTTTCAGCTGCACTGCAGTCAAGGGTGTGGGCGTGGGGGAGTGGGAGTAAAACAAACACAGAGCTAACAGTATCTAGCATGAGTGTATATGTGCGTGTGTAGTAGTGTGGAGTGTTGTCGAGGGTGGCAACATGGAGCCAGACTGACAGAGCTAATGCTGCCTCTTTTGGGAGTCACACTCATTCTAACAGAATTACCAAATCAAGGGAGTTACCATCCCTTCACACACACGCAGACAATTTATCTTGGCAGTTTGGCTTTGCTAATCCTCATACTGTATACGGGGGAGGGACTTCACTTAAACAAGAAGCCAGACACAGCAACAGCTTAGTGGTTATTTTCATTTGTTTGGGCTTGAAAACAAACAACAAACTGTCAGTCAACAAGGCATCAGGGAACCCCGACCCTGTTAAAAAAAAAACAACCTCCAGGCTAAATATCAAACGTACATCTACTTTCTACTCTTTAAGATGACATTTTTTCAACTTCATAATCTATCTTTTAATCTGTATAATGTTAGAGAAGAGAGAAAACCCTCAGAAGTTGCCAAAACTTGTGATAATAAGGTCAAATTGCATTAAAAAAAAACACGATACAAACAGTCCAAATCCTGCAACAATCAATGTTTTTAAACAAAAAGGAAAAATAGGAAAACTTTCATGTGTAAAGGACATGAAGCAGAAAATATTTGGGATTTGATTCAATCACTGACTAAAACAATTAACTGCAACTGAAGGTGTTGAACATTGAAATTGTGTCGTCAAGTTTTAATTGGAGGATGCAGAAATGCATGGTGATTGTTTCCCTTATTCTGCGTTTACAATTTTACGTATAATCTTAAGAGAAAAAAACATTTTTCCAGAGATATCAATATGCAGGACATGGTGTCTGACCTCACACAGGAAACTGCTCCATCACCGCCACACAACTCAACAACAGCACCTGAATTTCCCCCCCATTTCAACACACACACGCCCAGACCAGACAGGAAATTAATCAACCAAAGCAACACAGGAGCTTGAATTTAAATGGCTGCAATACCTGAGCGCCCTGTGCTGTGAAATGCAAATATAATGCAACCAGGCAGGCCTTGCTCTGGGGCCAGTGTTGGCTAACGATACTTGGAGCAAAAACACACCGGGGTACAGAGAGAATGTGTGGCCCGGAGGCTGTTTTTGTTCTACGCCACAAACCGTCTGAACTGAAATTAATTCATTATTAAAACACAGCAAATAGTCGTTTTATCAGTATATTAGAACGCAGTCGCTAAGGCAACATTGTAGCAAAACAGTGGGAGGACTCGCTACTCAAACACAAGGAGAAAGACTATGGCACCAACATTAAACACACACACGGACCGTGTTGCAGCGACAAACACCGTCGTTAAAACACAGCCCATACACACTTGTTTAAAAACTTACCCTCTCTTTGCAGATGTGATGAAATATAAACGATGCTCGGTGAAAGCGGGACGGTGGTTTTAAATGTTTTTATCCCCTACCCCGTTGGTCTCAGAGTAGGTTTATCTCTGCACTGCTCGCCCCTTCGTGCTGACTCCGCCCATCCACCATCATCCCACTTGGGTGCGGCAATCGAGTTAATCTGCGGCTCACTATTGGCTAAACAAAGCCACGTGATAGATTTGGAGAAATCTGATTGGACTATAAAACCATTGTCCCGCCTCTCACGGAGGAGCTTTGGGTTTATGGCTTAATAGCTGAAGCCATGAAGCTAACAACTAACTCACATTGTCACTGATATGTGGAAATGAACCAATTCTTTATTAGACTCTATAAACACTGAGGGAACAAGTAGACTCACCAGTAATGTATCAAACTAACGATCATTTATTTGAGTCACTGATTAATTGTCTAGAATCCTGACAAATTTGGAGCTTGAAATAGAAAATGCTATGAATCAATGCCATTGTTGATAATAATAAAACCAGTAAGTTACCAGCTCCCATTAAAAAAATCTGAAAGAGAAAGTGAAACATTACTTTAATCGGTAACTTTGAAATTTAAGAATGATTTGTAATTTCTTGCTTGTGTGCTACACAACAACTATGAGCCACATATGCTGACAAATCATTAATATCAACTGTAGTAATTTGCAGTAATAGTAACAAACCAGCATTTTATTTATAGCAAATATGATATAGCTCTAAAAACAAAATATATGAAATTATTAAATCGCATTTATTGTTAGGAAGCAAATTTAGATTATTTGCTGAATTATGTAGAACAAAAAACAGTTTTGTCTGTTGTTGTATCATGTTTTATTTGTACCATGACTATGTAAAGAAACATCCATAGCTAATGCTGAATTGGTTTGCCTGAGATTTTGTAATATGTAAATATCCTGCTCTGATGCTGCAATAATAACCACTTTATACTGTTTCACACAAAAATCCACATGAACAGAGGATGTGCATATGTCTTATTACTGTTTGGTGCTAATATAAGAATAGTAGTTAAAGGATTTACTGTTTAAAACTGCTTTCATTTCTGCATTTTAGGTTTAAAAAAATACAGCTTCTTCTTTTTGTAAAGTGCAAATTCAATTTAGTTTTGTTACTGTAGAAATTCAGGTTCAGGTTCAATAGAAATATTGACCCTTATAAAACCACCCTGATGCCACATGAGGTCAGTGACATCACACTTTCAGTAAAGACACAAACACTAGATCATAACAGCCACCAGATGACGCTGTTACTTTATTTGTTAGAGAAAATAAAGCAAGATTTCCAATGGAAGTTCTTCTTACTGTTCCTTTTGGCACGATCTCACAAATATGACACCTTTACAGTCTGTTACACTGGAGCACTGATGTATTTATCACACAACTTCAGCATAAAGTATCAAATGAGCTCAATTATAGAATTTTTTTTATGCAACACAAAGATGATATGTTTGGTATTTGCCACTAGATGGTGCTGCTTTGACACACTATGTGCACTTGAAATACTTGTTCCAACAACAAATATTGAATAAGTATCCTAACTGTTACTATGTACTAGTGGTTTCTAAAAATACAAATACTAGTCTAGTACTACAGTCCTGAAACAAACCCATATATCTATAAGGTTATACTATTCAAGTTTCTGTTTATATAACTCTAATATATAGCATTTAATTTGATGTTTTTAAAGGTGTAGTTTGTATTGCAGTAGATTGTAATGTACTGTACTCACAGGTGTTTTACCTCATATATATCAATGTGTATAGGCTAAATATCAGAGATAACAGTTTGTATAATACTCCGTCACAAACTGCAGTTTCCAATGTGATCATAATAATAATAATAAAAGAACCTTATAACCCTCATGAAAGGAGTCCTAGGACAGTTGCTGTATTTACTTCAGTCATGTGTAGCTAGTGAATGACAGCTCAACGTATGCCACACCATTATTAGTTTAGGTAAAATATGTAGGCTAATAACAAAGCTTAAAGAAATATTCCCAACAGCAAAAATATAAGTACAGGGCAGGTCGCTTCAAAGAGGAAATGAGAGGCCAGTTACAGATTACAACATAAAAGAAAAATGCACAAAACTCCAAGCTTTTTCCATGTTGTGCTTATGAACATATCGTGTATGAATGAAGCAGGATGAACTAGTCTCACTGTTCCCCAGGAACTATTTCTATTCAATGGGATTAAAGCCAACTGGCTTGACAACAATCTTAGCAGGTGTCTGAAAAAATGTGGAGCTCTGTTGCAGCCAATTAATTTCCAGACGTTTGTACTGTGAGTGTAGTCAATCCCAGACCAATATCGCTGGTCGTTTGTGCGTCTGACAATACTATAAAAATTTTATCAGCTTTGGAATGTGCAGCATAGACACAGAATGGAAACTATGCCAATTCTTGCAATAATAAAAGTCGATTAGGGAATAATTTTATACTTAACTACTTTTAATACAAGTTAAACCACAGGCCCTGACCTCTGACTCCTCTGGTGTTAATCCTGTCCTGCACCAGTTGACACACCAGCACTGATCTCTGGACTGATCTCAGACCAGTACTAGCCCTTCCAGTGTTGTGAATGATTGTGGCCTGCCTTGTAGCATGGATACACCAGCTAGGGACTCTAAATATATCCAACTGGTGTGTCTGAAGGGCTCGGGCATGAAGATCATATACTTACACTTGAAATCTACACCTTACTCTCTTCTGCATCCATTGTGCATGTGTACATGTGTTTCCAACTCTTCGTCCTTGTGCCATTTGCATTTAGGTATTTTCACTGATATTTTTATCTAAAGTGATATTGAAATGAGGTGCAAAGTGTCTGTGTTTGCATGTGCCCTTTTAAAAATATATGTACAGTTTAGGTATGAAAATGTCACTTATGCAGAGCAATGGTAAATCAACTGCCAACAAGGACAACATGCATGCCAATAATAATAGTAAAAAAAGACAGACAGAATAAATAATGGCAGACTAACAAGATCGAGAAAGACAGACAGAAATGTACAATATGGGAACTAGATAAATAAATAAAATATGTCTTCAGAAATGCAGATATGACTAAGCAGCAACAAATCATTTGAGCTCCAGTATTATGTTTGGGTTTCAGCACACATTCCTTGGTCACCTGTTTTCTCTTAGCAGCACATGTCACAGAGTGAGTGAAGATAAACCCAGCTGCTTTTCGTATTCATTTCAGGCAGCACTTACCACCCCCTTTTAACTGCAGCCAGCCTTCAACTCTAAGCTCTCAAATCACCAGGAGCTGATATGAATATAAACAATTTGTAGAATAGCGGATGATGCCTGGGATTATTGACGTGAACAAGGATAGGGCTTTGTTCTTCTTTGTGAACGTAAAAAGACATTATAGACTTATTCTGAGCTCAGTTGAACAGGTAAATTTCTCTATATTTGTTATTCAGTGAACTCACAAAGCACCCATAGAGGTAGACAGCAATGCTGTTCTATCTTACACCAGTGGCAATCTGTCTATTACTCAAAGATGGTATTGTATTCGGTCTGCAGTGCCATGGAAAGCCCCACTCCCTCCTCCTCTCCCCTGCACAATGAGACAAGGGTCAGCCTGTCTTTC
Organism: Polydactylus sextarius; assembly: GCA_016801845.1. Classification (NCBI taxonomy): domain Eukaryota; kingdom Metazoa; phylum Chordata; class Actinopteri; family Polynemidae; genus Polydactylus; species Polydactylus sextarius. The sequence goes on from CM028922.1 coordinate 3,919,397, forward strand.
CTTCACTGTGTTTTTGATTCACTTCTCCTTTAGGAAAATGTTGTACAACCTTTGACCTCCTGCAATGACCTCTTAAACCCTCTGACTCCACCTACAGGACCCCCCTCTAGCCAGGGTTTCAAGGTAACTGATTCCTCAGCAGGGTTGTAGTTAGTTACTACAGAGGACACAGAGGTCATGTCCTCTGTCATATTTCTGAGACTATTTAAGACTTGGGCATTTACATGTGTTTACATAATTATACACATGTTGCACATGGTCTATTTTAGGCTGATTTTGACACTTTAAATAACATAACAGTGCAGTGGATTTAGTATTCTTCAGCAGGAAATGGTTTGAAATGATACTCAGGCAATAATATATGAGACATTAATGAGACAATAACATGAGCCAAATATTATAAAAATTGCAGAAAAATTTCATAGAGTTTTAACAGACGCCAACCCTTTAATGGTTGGAGTTCTGTGGGATGGAATTTCGACTTAAGGCCTCAGTATGTAGAAAATCCTTGGCTGTGGTTTTGTTCTTCAAGTGAAATACAAAGAAAGGTCACTGACCAAATATAAAAATAAAGCACTGTGCTATACAGTGAGTGTGTGCATTGTCAACACCTTTAACACCTGTCTATGTTGGTTTCAGCAGTCATGGAGAAAATAACCAGAACCTTTATTCAAGTAAATGTCACAACAACAATATAAACACAGTCCACCGTCAATTAAGACCTGGATTCAAAATGATCAAAACAAATCTATGAAAATCTACTTTATTATATATAATTTAATTATTATCACAGATGCATTAAGATGAAAACAGTTGATTTAATTTTACAGCTGTATGAAGTAGAACCAACTTCCAATATGTATATGAAGTTTGGGGATTTATTACAAAAAATGAAGAGAAATTTATAATTTAATTCATGTTTTATGAATGAGAATTTTAATATGAAAAGTAACCTGTAACTCCACGTGTCAAAAACAGTTTGGCATCATAATATAAATATTTGAAAATAACTATCACTCATTACATACTGCTACGTATCGTGCATAATACATCATAATGTATTTGTTTACTAGTTTGCATCTGAAAAGTAATAGTAACTAAAGTGCAATATAAAAATGTAGTGGGTTGAAGTCTGAAGTAGCATAAAACAGTTTGCTCAAGTAGAGAACACGCTTGATGTATTTAATCGAGTACAATGTTTATTCTTTTTAGAAATTCTTCATGCCTTCTTGAATGATTCATGACTTCTATATCAGACGAAATATTCAGATAATTATGTAAAATACAGAAAGAATCATCATACAATAAAAACGTATTAAATATTAACATCACTCAGAATATAAGGACTTATTATTATGTAGTGTCCGAACTCAGAATAACGTATAGCTATTAATAATATAGCACAATTATTGATGCATTTGTGTTTTTTAATCCATACCCTCGGTGTAGTTCTGTCTACCTTTACCTTCTTACTTACTTCTAACTAGTATAAATTAAATTAAATAAAGTCATTAAAAGTCCAGGCTGAATGTGTGTATAAACATCGGGAAGGACACCGCAGTTTCTCCCACCACCACCACCTCCTCCTCCTGCTCCCTCCCCCTGTCTGTTGATATCACAACCCGGAGAGGTTTGAATCCAGTCTGTGGCTCCAGTCGCCGCCATGCTGTGTTGAGAGAGAGAGAGAGAAGCCAAACTTTATCACGTTGCTGCTGCTGCTGCTCCAACACTCACCAGGACGAAGAGGATATTAGAAATAATCCGCTCACCGCGGTGAGTAACTCATTCTATTAGCGTCAAGGTTTTAATTAGCGCAACTAAAAGTAACAGCGTCACTTTTTTTTTTGGGAGCGTGTGAAACTTCAGTTACTTCAGCCTGCGGCTCGTCCTCGTACTCATGCGCGCTGTCTCGTATCTCAACCTCAGCTGCACTTGTTGCTCTGCAGCCGAGAAGGAAAAAAAACCCTAAGACTCAAACTGAGACGCAAAGAGGAAAAATGCAACGGAAAGTATTTTGAATTAACGTTTTTTTTTTTTTTTTTTTTTTTTACTAAATCTCTGTGCTTCTTTGAGTTTTGACGGCGCATTTGTTTAAAAACATCGGCCACGCGACGTCTCTAACTCCCAGTTGCGTAAAAATAAATATTAGATGTTTTAGCGGACGGAGTTTTGTTTCTTTTGCGCCACAGTCTCTGTCACTGCCCTTGAAGCGCAAAATAACTTGATGGAATATAATATTACGTGTGATCTTTTTAAAGATTAAATTCCCCTTGCACTTTCAAAATGCCATTCTGGCACCCAGAGGTCATTCAGGGGTTTTCTAGTCTTGGCAATGCATAAATCAAGGAGTGAGCTTTTCTTTTGCAACAACAAAAGACCTTTAACCGGTTAGTAATGGAGAGGGGCATTTATCCAAACTACTGCAGTTTATATAAGGACAGACTTGAGGCAGCATCAAGTGAAATAAATACCTGGACTTATTGTTATGTCTGTCAAGATGTGTGTGTTTTTCCTCCTTGTGGGCAGCTTCAGTGCAGCTGTGGCTCATCAGTGCATGATCATAAACCTTTCACCTGCATGCATGTCTTACTTTCTGTGGGTCTGAGAGCTGTGCTGACCAGAGGAAGCAATAAGAAGTTATGGAGTTGCTTTCTGTCTCACCATTTGCCCTCTGGCCTGGCTGAACTAAAGCCCTGCTGTTTGTGTGTGTGTGACTTTCTTGGCTCTGTGCAGTATAATTTAAAGTATACCATCATCACCCTGTTGCCTCTCTTGACCTTTTCAACCCTGAAATGAAGTGGAGACACTGATGGAGAGGCGGATGCCTTCACAGTCTCAAGTGCATCTGCATATTGCGCATGATTAGAGCGGAAACAGTGGATTATTTAGAATATCTCATCCGTAGAAAATGAATTGCTGTTGTTCTTTTCTGGTCTAGACAAATGAGAAAAATGCAACATAAAAAAAGAAACAATTTCCCCTAAATCCTTCAAATTGATTATGTGGTCCAAACCACAGCCCAGAACCAAAAGATACTCAATTTACAACCATAGCCTGAGAAAGCCAGAAAATATTCACATTTCAGAAGCTAGAAACAGTGAAATAGAAAATGACAATGAAATTCCTGAAGTTTGAAGTACAGCTGCAACTGATTACTCTCTTGATTTGACTTATTTTGCCTTTAAAATATTGGAAAATAGTGAATAATGCTCATCCCCCAAGTCCCCAGTGAACTTAAGACATTTTCAACATTTGGTTGATTTGAATTTGTTGTCACAACTTCTTAAATGTTTTAGGAAACGCCCATCATAATATAGACGACCATAGTATAAATTGCATAAGCACTGCGGGATCTCGGGGCATGTCAGCTGTTTAGTTTTCTCCTAAATACAGCTGCTGTGTTTTCTAAATCTGTTTTCCACAGCTTCGTTAGTGGCATCAACCGCGCTTGCCCCCTCCTTCGCTCAGCGTTTCATCCAAAAGTGCATTGGATATGACATCGCTCGCCTCGCGGCCTCAATAAGTAATTCTTCTGCCTCATCAAGTTTGATTCCACAGGTCTTTTGCTGGGTCACTTCAGGCGTGGGGGGGGTAGAGAAACAGCCTCCCGGATCTTGTCAATATGATGAGCTGGCTGCCGCTTCAGTGGCACCCGGGCAAGCCAGAACCATGTCAGTCAGACCCTCGGGGGGGCTGCAGAGAACTGGCCAGAACAGGATATTACGGTGTGATCATTCACCAGCAGCAGACAAATCATTAAACCGCTGCGTGCTGCTGAGCCACTCGGGCGTTTCTGTCTGTCACTCTGACTTTCCCCTCAGGTTACAGGTTGTGTCTGTGTTGTAATGTCATCGTTACTCGTCATTGAAAACGAGGATCAATTTGTTAGTATAGATTTAGTGTTTTGCATGAAGTGAATAATTGAATACAATCATTCTCCAATCCGACAATAAGATGGAGCCGATTTTTGTGATGTTTACACAGCTGATCTCCCCCTTACTTTCTCTTTATTGCAGGCATTTTTTTTTTTTTTTATCATTTTAGGAAACCTGACTAATCTGTTTCTAATACATGCAACTCTTTATTTGATTTGTTTGAATTGTATTAATGTAGAAACAGATCTCTGTTGATTTTTGTCTTTTTGTTCCCCCTCTTTTTTCCCACATTTATTGGAAGCACAGGAATCACATGTGGTAAATGAAATTACACAGACCGCTTGTGTTTGTTAATGATAACCACTCTTAAGCACGCAAACCTCTCTTCAGAGGCTATTTTTTCTCCTCTCAAATCAATAATCAATTTAAAATGGGTGGGGAATGGGAATCCATGTAGGAGCTGCATCCTTGAAAGAGAGCCTTGTTTAAAATGTGAACTTTGTGCAGAAATGGCGCTTGTTGTTGGATGTCATGGGTTATTTACTTGGATGCCTGTTTGGGTTTTCGGACCAAGCTTTGGCTGTTTGACAGATTTTTCTGTTGTAAAACGTTGGAGCTTTGAAATGCTTTGCATATAGGGAGTTCACATCAAGCACAAATAAAGCATTTGTGTGTTTCTCCTTGGATCCAAATGCAATTATTCATCCACCTTTAAAGGGAAAGCGCTTTTTAAGAGACGTCACGTTAACTTCACATGCCTACAGTGACTGTGACTGTCAGGTAATTGAATAAACCCTTAATGGATTTGAGGGTGACCATTCATGAGGCTGCGGATGCTTTCTTCTCATCCCTATTTTTTTTACAGCTCCTCTCATACAAAAGGCTGAAATACCTGCAAACAGTTGAGGCAGCAGTGCTCCACCTCCTGCTGTGGAGCTCACTGTACAAGGTGTTACATCTTTGACACCAACACACACGACTTCTCATTGTTTCCTTTTGCTCATTAGCAATCTAATTAACAGGATTCTCCAAGCTATCGACTTGTGCTCTTTCTTTAATTCAAACACATATGCTCCGCATACTGAAAGATCAGATATAAAATGCAGATGGAACAGTAATGACCTTCAATAGTCTTTTAGGAAATAAGGTGGGCGAGTTTGATGTATGACTTGCAGCAGCCTCATTGTTGTGGTCCTGCAGGAGTTAAAGGGTCGAGGCCAGGGGTCAGTCTGTGGTGCTCTGATGTTGAGGTGTGTCGTAGTTGCTCTATGAAGCAGACATCTGGGGGCAACCCCCATCTCCTTTTGAAACGCACAAGCCTCCACGGCCACACCCTAGTACAAACCCCCCCAACAGCCCTCAGGCTGGAATAATTTCCTGCTGGCAAAATGGAGAATAGAGTAGCATCTGGCTCCATGTCAGCAGCAGACACTGGCATGAGGACACACTTGTGTCACTAGACATGTATAATGCAGTGCTGCATACCAGAGATGTCTCAGCACAATTGTCTTGTGATTGTTTCAGATCAGCTGATGAAAAGATAAACACAAGATGTCAAACTCGATTTCCTGTTTGTTTCATTGTGCTTTTACGATAACAATGAAGACGAAGAGCAGTCTACACCCTTTAAGACTCACTTTGCTGTAATTGTTTCATTGTATGTTACACACACAGCAGATTGACATCTGTAAAGGTTCCCAAGATGCCTCACCCACGGCCAGTGATATTGCTGAGAGTGCAGGAAGCCCAGTGATGCGTTGCCGCAGCGCCATTGACAGCTCAGTTGATGTTTGGAAAAGGTTCCCGGCGTTGTGTTGCCGAGAGGCAGGGAGCTGGAAGGGAATGGAGTTGGGAGAGAGAGCGAGGCTACATACAGTACATTCTGTGACCGTGGAGGATATCACTGTCTGACACAGCTGAAAGGAGGTGTTCTCTGTCCTCGTCCAACTTTTTATCTGCCACGAAACAGTTCAATAGCTGCAAACTCAATAAACTATAGTTTACAGACGATATAGAAGGTGTTGGCTGATTTGCATTCAGAAGATTTTAATCTGCTTTTTCAACAGATAGTTGTTGCTCTGTTTAATTTGTTTGGTGTTTGCATAATGAAGTAGTAGTCCCAAAAATCAACGGTCCATTGCCTCGGGGATGCAAACTGTCGTGCAGTTAACATCTGTGTTTGTGTGTGTGTCTGTGTCATTTCTATCACCTGGGGCTAAATACAGTGCTGTAGATGAGAGGGAGCTGCAGCTGGACCTGCACTCCCCATTCATTCTTCAGAGGAGAGAAAAAGACGAGAGGGGGAAAAAAAAAAACGTCCTCACAACAATAGACACACTCCCACAAACGCACATACACACTACCCTAACACCCCAACCCCTCCCCACCTTCTTTCCACCCCTCTCCCCAAATTCCCCCTCCCCCCTTCCTCAACAATTGCATTGACGCTTTCCAGAGGCGCGATCTTTGCGCTGTCGCTCTCCACTGGCAAGCAGCGCTTGACTACTAAGAACGAGGGGGGGTCATGAGAGGCAATCCTGACTGTTTTCGTTGTACGATCAGATGGAGACCGAGACTCTGCCACCGACATGCATTAAAGTGAAACATCCCTTTAATACAAGCATCATCTCTCCACCCTTTGCAGCCTCTCGTGTGCTCTTTCTCTTTTTTTTTCACTGTTTATCCGGCAAGATAGAGAGAGAGAGAGGCAGACCGACGGAGGGAGAGAGAGAGAGAGAGAGAGAGAGAGAGAGGAGCATGACCAGAGGAGAAGGGAGGGAGGAGGTGACAGACTGCTGGATGATCATATCCTATTTTGTTTTTTTTTCCTAATCTGTCATGCAAACCACTGGTGACTTTCCCAGTAATGACAGTGTGACTGAGCCGAGCTCCTACAGCGTTCTTGTCTCCCAACCTGCAGGATCTTCCCACTCAGATTATGGTAAGATTTGCATTGGAAACGGCTCGTGCAGACATCCAAAAGCGTGTTGACTGCCGGGGTCTCACAATGTCAACACCTTTTTTTTTTTCCCTCCTCTGCCATAGCAATCAGATGTTGCTCCTCAGTTCTGTGCATGCTATTTTTACACATTTCTAGGAGGTAAATAATTCATTGTGCTTAGATGGCAGGTCATCATGATGCAGTGAGTGCGACTCACTGCATCATGAAATACTCAAGCATTTCATTTAGATTAGCTGCTTTGTGCTTCACCTTATCTGTGTGAGTTGAGATTTTAAATGTTTATTGAAGGGAAGAGGGGCAGTATTTTTATTATTTTCACCAGAGTCTAGTGGTTTGTTTACATCAAGATGTGGAAAGAGGGCGTCTGTCCTGGTTGGTTGTTGTCAGTTCATAAATCTTCCTGGAGAAGAGGAGTGGCATTAGACATTTCAGATTCGTCTTTTACCATGCCACAAGTTGACTCTTGACTGTAATTGTGCTTGGGTTTAATTGTTTGTGAGTGTTTGGCTCAAGTAGGTCACAGCTAGCTAGTGCATTTTGTTGTTGTTTTTTTTCTCATCACTTCAAACAGCACTGTTCTTCTGGCTCCGAGCAGGTTTCTGTCACCGCTGTGCGCTGGTAGAAAACCACACGATCTCTGAAACACCAGCTGCAAAATTCTTGCAGCGCAGTTTGACTTTTCCTTATTGTTCAATGTTCAGTTCAATATAGCGTTGAAAGTCAAACCATCATGCAAAGCACTGTATCACTGTTTGCGTGTGGAGGAGTTGAGAGTTTAATGTTAGGTTTTGGGTAAGAAAGTCCTTGCTTTGCAGGAAAACATTACATACATCAACCGCATAGTGAGCATGGGACATTTTTCATATGAATCTCAAGTGGGTGGATGTGAACGTTGTACAAATGCATGAGCTCTTCTTTCATTTGCTCATTGTGCTTGATTCAGGTGTAGCCTCTTCTGTTTAACTCGATAAAGAATTATTTAAAAAATTAAGACATGGAATAAACCCCATTAATTAAAATGTGTCAATTAGAATCACATTAATGTGGAAGTCTTTCCTCTTTTGAAAACATTTCCCATAAATGGTCAATTACTGGAGGGAAATGGAGTTAAATTGATTAGTGGTGATGACTTGGGTGTATTCAGCTAATGTCTGCTTTTACACAGAAAAAAATGTACTGCTATTAGATAGAAGAATGAAAAAAAACACCAGCTGACAGGTAAACATATGTACTGCAGCATCAGTGAAGACAGATGAACACAAAAAAAATGTCACAATTCTGGTGAATTTAGTGTAGAAAAGGTAAAAGGAAAGCAGGGAAAAAGGAGGTGCAGGCGTCTGATAAACTGTGGTCCCCACACAGACAGACGGCCGCTGCATGGCTCCGAGGCTGGTGGCTGTCTGTCTGGGTTTTGAGCCGAGAGGATTGGGTGGGGTTGAGACCTTCACTCCTCTGTTTTCTTCTAGATGTAGCTCTATCAGCTGACAGTAATAAAACCATTAAGTCCCCATTTGATTAATCATGTGTTGGTTTGTCAACTCAAATTTTCTAAAGGTGAAAAAAACAATGTAAAATGTGTCGTTTTCAGTTTCAGGTCTGAGTGTTGTTATCTAACCTTTTATCTTCTTACAGAGCATAAATCCCACTCTGGCAGGTCACAAAATGTGTCAACAGACAACATGGTATAATCTTTGTGTCTGATGTGCTGCTGTCATTGTCTTTTAAAGACAGATAAGCTGAAGAGGTAATACCAGGTTTTGGAGCTTAGTCATCAGCCAGCAGGACTCAGGACATGTCTCGTCTCTTCACCTCATTAAAATTTCAAAATCATAACTCTGGCAGTGAAATCTGCTGATGTATGTGCATTTAGAAATATGCCTTGTTAGCAGAGGTGATGTGTTTTTTTTTTTTTTTTTTTTATGGATTCCTTTTAAATATGTTACACTTGATAATTTATGGTGTTTTTACTGGTAATGACTGATGAATTATTCGTACTTTAATGTTGGACATTAATCAGCTGATCTGATCCAAAATGATCACCACTGGTCCTCGGACTCGCAGCTCATTCCTCATCCTGTGATTAGATTCATGTTGTCTGCTCGAGGATACCCAGAGGATTTCTTGGCCCACGCTGTTTATGCTAGCTAGCTGGCTGGGTTGACTGCCTTGGTAACTATGGTAACAGTAAGTTGAAGAGAACAGACCCTGGTTAGGCTAATTGTGAGCAAGTGAAGCATGTCTGCAAAGTTCAACATGGTCCCAGGCTGGATGATGGTTTTGTTTGGGAGGATTTTGTTTTTTTTTCTGTTGTTTTTTCCAACAATAGACGTTTTGCTCAGAGTTTTGAGTTAAAAGAAAAAAACATTTGTTTCTGAACAGAGAGCACTGATTCATCCAGCTGTTTGATCACAGTGCATAACTAAATAATGCAAACAATCCATTAGGAAAAACACACAAACACTGAACTAAACTGGCATTTCACATAAAAGGGTGAGGCGTATTTTCTTGTTTCTTGCAATAAAAAAGCAAACTTTTCATAAAAACTTTGTTATTATGATTTTGTTTGCCAACTGCAGAGTAAGAATAATAGTTGAGTTATTTTAAATTATTCATAAATATTAATGATTTATTCTCTAAACTGACAAAACCTTTTTCTCTTATAGACCGCTGTTAAGCCCCGGCCCCAGGCTCCTTCCTCCATTTCCAACGGTGTGAAGAGAAGTGAAAAGAAGTTTTAATGTATCAGTATTCGCTAGCCGACGCCATGACGGACAAGTAAGTGCTTTATCTTCCTGCAGAGTGTGTTTGTGTGTATTTGTGTGAAGAGAGAGAACCACTGTACTCTCTGGCCTTTTGTTTCAACGTCAAGTAAGAACACGATGTTGTCTCTTGTGATTACACTTCTCTCGCTCTGCACAAGATTGTCTCTGGGAAGTGTTTGTGTGAGTATGTTTCAGTACAGACTTGGAGAAGAATTAGGGAGGGGGGGTGATCGTACAGAGAGAAGTGTGTTGTGGTGGGGGGTTGGTATAAAGACAGTCTGTTTTGCCCCTGAAGACCTATGACATTTGCATCAGGGCTCATTTGCATTCTCGTTCACTGTGCTGGTATGTTGCTGCTGCTGTTAGTTGCTCTTTATTTCCCTGACAAAACACAGTCATTTATAGGGTTTTGAGCCTACGTTGTCTTTGCTTTTTCTCTGTATTTTCCCGCTTTTTCTCTTTTTTTTTTTCTTCATCTTTTCCCTCCCCCCTTTTCATTTTGAACCAGTTCTCTGCCTATGCTCCCTATCTCTTTTCTCCTTTTTGTCTCTTTTGTCAACTTCGTCTTTGTGTCTTAGTTCGCTGTTTGTTGGATTTTGTACCACAGAGGATGGAGGATTCGGGTGCAGTAAGCAAAATAATCTGTTGTCAGTGTTAATAATAAGCGGAATAAGTGGCGCAGGTCAGTCAGCTGGCTGAAAGAGAGGAGACCAAACATGGCGGAGAGCAAACGAGGCCAGGCCTATTATGTGCTTGAGTTACAGAAAATGAAAGAGGAAGTTAAAAGTAAAAAAAAAAGTTTGGCTTGTAACACAACCAAAGAAGCAGGTTGCACTCAGAATACTTTGAGGTGATGGATCAATTTTAGTGGTAAGGGATTCTGGTGCAGGAATCTGTAGAAGAAGTAGAGGAGATTTAGATGCATGAAATGAAAGCAGGTTGATGTGATTCAGTGTTTATATGCACTCTCATTTTATTACTCCTGCCCCTGTTGATCCTTTTAGAGTGAGACGGAGGTGAGGACAGGTCCGTTGAGTCACTAGTCCTCAGGGTGGCTGTCTTGGGTAACACCAACACGCTCTGTAATGTCATCATGAAATATTGTGCATCTCTTTGGTTAGTAAAGTTGGATGATGCTATATTTGCCCCAAGGGGGAATTTCTCTCTTGCAAATTAGAAGGTTGTTCCACTGTGAGGATGCATTGCAATTTTTGCAGAGCCAGACATTCAGACGTGGAAGTTTTTAAGCGTCTTGGATTCAACATAAAAGGGAAAAAAACAAGAAAAAGATCTTCTTAGAAAGTTTATTTTGAAAACAAGACGCTGTCATTTTATTTTTAATAAGACTCTGCTGAACCACAGTGAAGTGAAGCGAGGTGAAGTGAAGGTTGGACGTTTCTAAGTAAGTGATGATGTTGACAAGCTGTCCCATTGGGTGAAAGGTATCCAAGCAACCGAAAAGGGGGCGAAGGTGGGGGTGGGGTGGGGGGTGGTACGTTTATTGTGTGCTCGAATCGAGTCCATGTTGTAGGATGATTGTTCATCAGGAAAGAATGATAAATGTTATGCCAAAAGGAAGTGAGGGGGAAAGTTGGAGGACGTGCCCCCGACAGTGATGGTGAACAAAGCCTCCCTCAACATGGGACTACTTAAGATTCATACAAAGGCAGAAGAAGAAGAAGGCTACTTATTTTCTCCCTAACACATACACATACACAGAAATGCCCCCTTTTTTTTCTCTACTCCGCTCATGAGCAAACATTTACACATAGTTGGATATCGGTGAACATTCCTCTAGTTATCTGCATTCCTAGATACAAGCTTTCCTGCAGATGCATCAGGAACAAGTGGAGCATCTGGTTTCTGACATTTCCCAACAAAGTGCACATGACCCCGAAGTGCACATTTGTTTGCTAAAACAAGCTTTGTGTTTGTGTTTTCCATGCAAATCGTTGCTATTGATGCAGAAGCTCAAAAATGAACATGTTTAAATTGCAGGATTTTAAGTTCAGCCCACTATTGTATGAGGATGCTCCAGGATGAGGAAAGTTTCCAAAGCCAGATTTGCTCCATAGTCCTTGTAGACAGGGATTCTTTCTGTTGAAATTCAAGCCAGCATAATCCTCTTCAACACACTGCTGTGTGTGTGTGTGTGTGTGTGTGTGTGTGTGTGTGTGTGTGTGTGTGTGTGTGTGTGTGTGTGTGTGTGTGTGTGTGTGTGTGTGTGTGTGTGTGTGTGTGTGTGTGTGTGTGTGTGTGTGTGTGTGTGTGTGTGTGTGTGTGTGTGTGTGTGTGTGTGTGTGTGTGTGTGTGTGTGTGTGTGTGTGTGTGTGTGTGTGTGTGTGTGTGTGTGTGTGTGTGTGTGTGTGTGTGTGTGTGTGTGTGTGAATAAAAGTACAGAGTCCATGCACACCCTATCCAGGATTTGAATGAGAAGGAATTTCACCAAGTTGTTCAGTTTTTTATTGTTTCAAAATGTTTTACACCAGGGTTAACTGTATAAAGATAATACCTCAGGGAGAGAATGTAGCTTCTCGTTTTTCAGATAAAATTCAGTTTGCCAAAAACATTTTGACAACTGGGTGTGTTTATTCTTTGGGGGGAAAAAAAAACACAATAACAAGATGGAAAAATATGTTGTTCCTTATGCCCTCAAACCATACCGTCATGTTTCTGCACAATTATTGCATTTTTGTTTTCCATATGGAGACTTCGCTTCCTCATTTCTCCTTCTTCGTTTTAACTCTCCTTGCTTCTTCCACCACTATGAATTTGCACGCTTGAATGTTTCCCTCATACAAAAGCCACTTTTCTCTCCTCTTCCTCTTGTCCCTTTCATTTTTTCCTTCCCTCCCCCACCTGTGGTGGTGCACACTGACAGTCCTGTCAAGAGACTTGGGATGTTTACAGATGGACAGTAAGGATGGCTGCACAAATGAGTGAATGTGTGTGTATGTGCATATGGTGGTGGAGTGGGGAGAGGTGGTGGGCTTTTACTGGAATGACCACGGTGTCATAGAGATGAGTGGCCTTTCCCAGTCAACTGTGTATCAGTGTGCTTTGTGTATCTGTATCACCCAAGGTCCCGCATGCGTGTGTGTGTCTGGGTATTCATATCAACCTCATGGGAACGAGTATCAAAAACCACCAACAGCAGCTGGTTAAAAGCTTTTCAGTCTGCGCTGACACACAGTTAGAAACCTGCTAAACATCCAAATGTTTGTTCTGTTCATGGTTCATCTTGTAACTTGACTGTTTGAAGATAAATTATTGCTTTTAAAAATTCTCCATCAATTATTCAATCGTAAGAAGAGAAATATAAAATTGTCTTCATACTGGACCTTTTTGCTGATTTCTAGAGGAAAAGCAGGAGTCAATACTGCAGTACTTCAACATCTATTGGATGAACATTGGGTCAAATGCTGACATTGCATTTCATAATCTGCATCCTCACCCTTCATCCTACAGGACTAAGCTTTATTGAAAATAAAGTGCTGAAATAATTGACTCAAACAGTTTGTGTTGAAAGAAAATAGTCCAGCTATTCTGTTGTCATGCCCTTTTCTGTTGACAGTAACAAGGGGTAAATAAAATGTCCATTCAAGGTTTTCATTGTGATTAATACCTGAATTAAATACAGCAGAGTTGTGCTGCATAGGCTGTTGGAGTTGTGGAGGTCATTGGATATTGACCGAGTCTCACGCTGGGACCTTTTCACCAGCTTGGGGAAAATCAGGTGTCACAGTAGAATGAGCTCAATAGTTCATCTTGTCAATATGTTTACCATAGGCTGAGTTTCTGAAGTAGGGGCCATTAATAAATTTGTTCTGGTTTGAAGAGTCTTCAAAAGACCAGCTTTGCTCGGTCCTCATTCAAGTCCACTCATCAATTTAAAAAAATCCAGACCCGTGACATCTCCACTTCCTCTCCGTCCCCTTTCCAGGCCATTGTGTCACTGAGGGTGTGGTGTGAGGGCACCGCTGAGCTCACACCCAGACTGGACACCCACTCAGGACATCCTGAATTGAGACATTTAAAGGCACGGTGTCACTGGTGTCACTGGGATTCGTGGGTGCACGATAAAAACCCTGTATCAGCTGTCACAGGGTTTTGTGGGAGCAGGGGGAAGCCGAGTCAAATGCTTCCTAAGGATGTCGAGGGGGATGCACCCTTTGGCCTCCAGCTCATCCATCTTATCCAACTGTCATCTTCTGCCAGTTCTCTATTGATGTTGTCCGAGCAGAGTGAGAGGCAGAGACTCGTTGTGTTGTGTTGTGTGTTTGTTTGCTTGCATATGTTTTTTTTTTTTTTGAGTGTGTGTGTGTGTGTGTGTGTGTGTGTGTGTCACTAAGTGAAAACATGACAAGAGAATAGAAAATCTAGTGGAAGATGCAAAAATGACACATCAGGCAGATTGAATTACTGCAGTCTGACTTTTGAACTTGATCTATGGGAATAACCATAGTCTGTGGTCTTTGGAAACATGAAACTAACAAAGAAAGTGGTCTGAGATAAAATACACTCTACTTACAGTCAGCTAAAATCTATACTTGATGACAGAAATGTAATGGCCAATCTTAACATGGATAAATATTCCACACCGCAACCAAGTCATTACAGGATATTGTGGTCACCAGTATAATCGATGTGAAACCTAAGGAAACCATCTAATAGCTGTGAAGCTTTTTCTTTAAATGTGATCATCTGTAAGTAAACTGCTAATGTTTATAGTCTGATGTGCACGATCTCTGTTTAACATAATCTGATTATTCTTTTATACAGTAGAGGAGGAGGAGGGTGGGGGTGTGTTACAGTAGCTTAGCTCAGCAAGCAAATGCTAATGAACCTGCATATTTGGGTTGATTTGGGTGACCTGAATTCATTTGTCTGGAAGATTTGTCTCCTTAATTGTTCTGGGACAGTATTTGTTACACTGCCAGCAGCGTTCGCTTGACAGCTTCGGTTTGTTGTCTCCGAGGTTTTTAATGACTTATTTTATTCTTTTTTTTTTTTAGGATGTAGTGACAATTAAGCATTGATTTTTCTGTTAAACAGCATCGGTGGAAACTAACCGTGAGTCTCTGACGAGTCAAAGTAAATATGTGAGCCCGTGTTTTCCACTCAAACAGAGTTGGATTGTAGTGGACTGTGGGAATAAAGCCTGTGCACTTCTGCAGGGAGAATGTATTCAGCCTGGTTGTAAGGGTTTTCATTTTGCTCAGGGAAGCAGTCTGAGGGAACAGACTGGAAAGTGTTCTGAATAGAGGCCCAACCATCTGTCACAATGGCAATAAGAAGATTTCTCCAGTGACTTATAAAATCTTGTTTTCATGCACTGAAGAGAAAAGCAAAGGAATTTTTGTTCAGTTACTGTTCTGATGCTGATTATTCCTCAGTGTCTTGGTTCTTTTTAATTTTTTCTTTTTTATTTCATTGGAGATGCACAACTCATCACTGATGCTGTAAAAAAGACCCTGAAAACTCTGTTTTGTGATGATGTTTTTTTTCTTTGTCCAGTTGAGAGATTTGTCTGTGTTTGTGTGTGATCCTCTCTGTGGTGGATGTTACACACTTTTAAATGCTAATAAGGATTTAGTACAATTTGAATGAAAATCTACATGACAGGTGAAGGTTGTTTGCTCATATTGTTCAATCTGATACACACAGACACAGTCTCAACTCTATATGTTCTATATGTACAACAGGACTCCTGTTTACTTTTAAAAACTTAATGTTACCAAGCTTCTGAGGCTTTAAAGGTCAAATTGTATTAACAACAAGTAGTTGTACGCTGCCTGCAATTAAAAAAGTTGAATATTAAACCATCTCGTTGAATTTTAGTTAATGTATAATACAATATGCCTCTACATTCCACTATCAAATGATCAGATTTATAATCTTTGAATTGATGCCACCTGTTCTCAGAACATAGGTTGTACATGGTTCATGGTTGACCTCTCATTGGATTAGAGGCATATAATTCAACCGTGTCGAAGGGAGAAAGAGCTTTTACTGTATTTACATTTGGTTGATCTACGGACGTGGTTCTACCCACAGCATTGCAGTTACACTCAAACACTGGAAAACATCATGAGGCTGCAGCGAAAAGTGAGACATCAGCAGAAGACAAAGAGGAAATGAATATAGCACAAAGGCTTATATTGCTCTGACAGTATTCACACAATATAATGTTTATCATTCATTTGTCCTTGGTCATAAAAAGTTAGCACAGACATCATATGATATGAGCAGATTAGCAGTCAGTGAATATTTGAGTCAGTATGTACTTATTTGTCCTTTGCAAAATGTTTGTCATTGATGTGTTTGTATGTGTGTTAAATATCATGCAGTGGCAGTGGTAACATGCGAATTGTGTTCGAATCAGCATTGCATCTTCCTCATCATGGTCTAGACATCTAACCACACACATACCGAGCATGCAAAGACACACAAGCTGCTTCCTCCCTCAAGCAGATACAAACACACACACACACACACACACACACACTTCATAACAGTCTTGTCTGATCTTTGTCTTCTCCCCCCCTTCCATAGCTTGAGGATTTTATAATTCTCTCCGGAGGAAGAGCGTCGCATCTTGTGAGGAGCAACAGGTCAGAAACTCTACTCCTCTCCCTCCCTCTTTTTACTGTGCAGACTGGCGTCGAGCTGCTCACAGGTCTGCATGCTTCAGCATGAACGCTGCATGCTTCTCCAGCACTCCACTCCTGTAACCACTCCAGGGCCTCACTCCTGTTTTTTTTTTTTTAAATCCCCCCACCTCCCAACCTTTGCATGACCACGCCTGGGCAATCCAACTTTCTTTGATTTGATTCCGCTTAACTTTGATGCTTGTGGATTTTTATTTTTTTTACCAATCACTTTGCCTCTCTCCTCTTTTAAGCTGTGATTTGCTTGTTTTACATCAACTTGGAATCAAGCTGACGGTCTGTGTCGTGTCAGTTAAATATAACAATATTTTAGTGACAGACACTGATCGTTGCCTGCTTCCAGCGGCTTCTTGTGCAGCCAACTCTGCTCTAGCTTTGCTCTGCAATTGACCGTTCACTAAAACCCCTCCCATGAGCTGCAATTGTCCGGTCTTAACTTAGCAACCGTAACTAAGCACGGCAGCTCTGTGAAGCATTGAATTTCTTTAAATATCACTCTAGTATAAGCAATGTTTTTTTTCTATTTTATCACCCTTTAAAACCCACAACAGTTGAGGAAATGTGTTAGTGTGTTTATCTGCCTTAATGTGAGCTGCAAATTTTATAATGTCTGGCTAACCAGCTTATTTTCTACGGTAGTAATGTTACTTCCAAAGCTAGAGAAAATCATTAGCTAACAGTGGTTGTTCCATTCACTATGTGGCAGCTAAATTAATGTTTTTATAAAATTAGCAGCTCTGTGCTGCTTTTTGAGGAAGTTTTAACTGTAGCAGAAAAAAACGACAGTCATAGTGACATTGTTCCAAAACTTGCTTTGAAATTTCCCACTGACATTTTAAACTGCGCTCGAATCGAAAACTTGTCAGACGTAGCAACATTCACTGAGGAGGGGCAGGGCTTAGCAAAAGGTCAATCAATGTGAACACCTGTTTCTCAGGGATCAGTCACTTTCTTAACTGCTGCCTGTGATTAAAAAACATTTTGCTTTTTCAGCTGCTTGAATTTTAAGTGACTCAATTCTTTTAAAAGCCATTAATTATTTAAATTGACACCACAGGATGGAAGTGTGCCCAAAATCTGCCAGAAAAAGAAGAGAAATCTGCGTGATATGTGTTAAAAGTTTTGAGCCTCTTGGCTTCATGTTTACGTCTCTTGTGTTGCAGAGAATGAAACGGTGAAATCAGTGTTTTATGTCCTGGTATGCCAAGTTCAGGAGGACACACTGTTAGCGTTGTGGTAGGCTGTGGGTGATGGGGAGAGTTTTCACACAACACACCGAAGGAGGTTTTTGTCTCTGCCGGCCAAAATTACCACCATGAAATCAGTGCCTGCTGAAGACTGTGCTGAGAGAAAAGCACGAGAGAAAAGGGGTCCTCTTTAAAGACGGAAAGGAGAGGAGAAAATATAGCCTGGTTTTAATGATGTTTATGGCCCCTTCAAATGTCCCCTGACTGGTGGGAAAACCTAGTAACTGTAATTTGAAATATGGTTTGTTTTGTTTCTCTATTCTCTCGCCACCGCTTGGAAAAAAAGTGAACAAATTGTAACTTAAAACAATAGAGAATGAGATTTGGATATTTTTATTCCACGTCACTTGATTTTTTGACACGTAGAGATTTATTCCACCGCGGGAGCTGAAGTCACCTGCCCTTGGCCGCTGCTCTTACCACCAATGCAACTACCATTCACTGACTCGGGACCACAAGGCCTTCAGCTGGGCTTTCGCAGCTTCCCAAAATAGTCCCACATTATACGCCCCAAGGCCTGGCTGACATCACAGCAGCTTAAAGGAAACTACATCAAGTGAAAGGTTTATGACTTTACTGTGAGTGGTGGTTTCCATGTGGCCTCAGATTGTTAAGATTACCAGTGTTCATCACAAAATAAATGAGAAAACTTTGAAACTTCCAATGAATTTTTTTCCTGCATGTGTGATATTTTGAGACTATTATCACCTGTTGGATCTCCTCACAGCAGCTCAACTTAGTTGAAAATTTACATGGTCTTTTTTCAGGAAATCCTGTTTTTTTTAATCCATTAACTATAACTATAAAGTGGCATTTATTTATTTATTTTTTTATAGCTAAGATGCTATTCTTATAGAGACAGAGAGAAAGGGCTGTTTGTGCAGGAGTAATTCCATAATTGGCTCCAGGAAACAGCTTATTTTCTGTCTGAAAACTCTCTGGACGATGACATAAAAGGTCATTTTCAGTTGTCCAGATGTAAAAGTAGCACCTCCTGCTTCTTTTCTAGGTGATCCTCGAGACTTGACTCCTTTTTATTGTTATTTTTTGCCATCGCAGATGTCAATAGTAAAACTCCTTGGCTTTTTTTGCCTTTAATTAAAAGAAAGTGCATGGTGATTATGTTTTCATGTTAGACTACAGAGGCACATTTGGTACTTGGATGGGGGAACACCACACAGCAGTCCTTGTTCCTGTAGTTAGCTTACTTCACTTGCCTGTTTATAGGGAAGTTTTTCAAATCTTCCAGAAACACGTGACTCAGGGAAAGGGCGTGTTGTTTTTAAAAAGCTTGCCATCAACAGACTAAATATACCCTTTACTGGACCTGACCCCTCATTTGCCTTTGCTGTGGCCACTTTAGGTCGACATGCTAGCTCAGCAGGGGCCCTACAACTAGTAATTATATAGGAGGGTTTCCATTTTACATCCCCTGTATAGTGTTGCCTTCACACAAGCGCTTTTCCTCAATTTAGACATTTGGGTTGTCATTGATGGTTTACCTACATTTTAATTCTGCCTACTTTTTCTCAGTTTAAACCATAAAGACTGTAGCTTCTGTTTCCAGCCTGTTATGCTTTAGAAATGAGCACCATGTGTTCTTTGTCACCATTCAGTCTTGAATGTAAATGTGACTTAATGTTGTTGAATATAATAGATCATGATATTAAGACGTGATCTGGGTTTTTAAACGTCGGCTCTTCCTTCCATCTGTCATCTGTGGATAATGTACGATGGCTGCTGCCTCAATCTGTTGCACTTTGTAGATGATTTTCTCCATATGACCAGTAGTCGGCTGTGTAGTAGAGGTCATTCAGCTGTTCACTGGGTTTCACATGACTTTATGTTAACATAATGTGGCTTTGACACGGTGACTTTGCACATTCACAAATGAAGGCTGATGTCTAGTTCCACTGGATTCCAGATGGTTTGGACCTGAGCTGCAGATTAAAGTGTTGCGTGTGTTGTTTTCTCTCATAAGTTAGATTTAATTTATTCAGAGAATTTGAGAAGTTTAGCAAATCAGACTGCTCTTGAAAGCGCAGCGAAACTAACCGATTTCACACATCAAAGTCTAGTTACATGTCTTAGGGAAACATATGTGGAAAAAAGAACTTGTGCAAAGTTTTTTGTGGCTTCAGTGGAAGATGAATTGCCAGCAGTAATGTCAGTTGAGTCAGAGTTGGTTTGGACTGAAAACTGAAAAATGTTGGAGCTCACCAGACCACTGAAGCCAGCTCCTCATCTCTGCTCGAAACTATAAGCTGCAATAGCTTCTAATAGAATGACAAAGTTGAATCTGTGAGCAAAATGTCTGTAGTTGATGTCCATTTATAGTAATGAAGGCACAACTCAGAAAAAAGTGTGAATCTCTGGTTGTGCTGAGTCACTTTTTTGACATTTGAGTCATGACTTTTTTGCCTGAGACTGACACAGAAACTGGAGATAAACTGTTGCACTAATCATCCGATTAGATTTAAATCTCGCGGTCAGTCTGTGTTTTAATTCCATTATCTTAGGTAATACTGAGAAAGTGAGAGACCGCAAAGCCTTGACTGTCTGTGCTCAAAAAGTCAAAAACATGGGGGAAATGCAACCCAAAGCTCTGATGTAGCTGGCAGTATTTTAAGATGGGCTCATGGTTCCTCTCCAGCCTTAAGAGGGATCTGATGCTCGCAGTTGGCATTATCATGTACACATGTGAGCGTGCCGGAGTCTCTGCCACATCTATAGCCAAACTCCATTAATCTGAAAATGACATTGGAGCAGACATCTGTCCCCATCAATGTGTCATTTTCTGTGGTCTCAGTATTTTGTTTCAAGTGAAGACTCCCTTTCACTCACTCACTTTCTCCTACAGGCTCCAAATAGCCCATAAGACTCCTGGTGAATATAAGAGCAAGAGCCCTGAAGTTTCCCTGGAAACACTGAAGCTCCTCTTATTTGTCCTTATTGTCAATGCAAAACAAATCTCTTTGTTTGTGCACTCACTGACGAAGCATAATTTAATTATTGACCTAATTTCCATAGACACAAACATGCATTATATTTAAATGGATTGTGGGGAACTCAGGAGGTCTTTTTTTCTCATTAACTATTCTAGGGCCGCAACCATTACAAGGATTAATCCACAGATTATTTTACCAATAAATCAATGAATTGCTTTGTCAATAGCATATGAGGAAATGGAAACTAAATGACCATCATAAGTTCTCTAACCCAACAAAGACATGTCCTGCTTTCTTTGATAATAATACAGTGCACAGATATATTCGATTTATTGTCATAGGTGACTTAGCAAAGTCATAAATAAGAAGCATAAGTTTTTATTAAACAATAATAGTCACATTTCCTTTAAGCCATCCAGTCACTCCAGACCTAGTCTCACAGTGGAACAGCAGTGGAAAATGTTCTGGCTGCAACATTTTGGTTAAAAGAAATGCAACAAGCCATTTGGGGATGATTGGCTTAAATTGTTAAGACATAAAAAAAAAAAAAAATTGTAATTTACTCTCAACATTGGATCATTATCTGTTTCCAACGTGACTCTCACCAGTCAGGACCAAAACATGCAGGATGCATCTCCATATGTATTTGCCAAGTAATGTCTCAGGAGATCCATACACAAAACAATACTGGTCAGCAGCTCCTCCCTTTGACTGCAGGATTTTCACCTGGTCCTTTATTGTTGCGACCAAAGGAGGACACAACTAAAACCAAGCTATTTTTGTGCCATCTCTGTCCTGGCTCACCGCAGACATTAAGCCGTTTTTGGAAAATTCAGCTTTTTCCGTAACTGATGTCCAGTCAGACAGCAAATGTTCTGAATGTTCTTTGTATTTCGCTCCAAATCATTATTACAACTTTTCCTTAAGAAAAAGGGATTTTGAAAATGAACACACACATGTATCAGAGGGGAAGGAAACTAGCTTTTAAAATGCGTCTCTAATGGCAGACTTTAACCCACAGTCTACAACCAGTGACTCAGAATAGTCCTAATTGTTTACTATTCCCAGTTTCCCTGGTCATCTAATCTAATGGATGTAACCTTTGATTAAATTATCACAGATCTATCAAGAAACTGTCTCTGAAGCGGGCTCATTATCAGGAACTGCTGGCGCTTGCATTATCACCCATCCCACATACGGGCGTGGAGTGTACAGATGGCCGTGGTGATAAGTTCAGCAATCGTACAAGAAGAAAATGTGTTTTTTTAGTTTGGATTAGAGAGACTAGCTGACAGTGTCTCTTAGGGACACATCAGCAACCTTCTAGTTGTTACACAAAAGAACAACTGCTCCTCTTAAAATGGCAGCTCGCCAGTTGGATATAGATCTCTACTGGAGGTGTGACAATAACAGCAGTTGTCAGCAACAATGTAGATCTAAGACTGTGTGTGGCACAGATGCATATGGAAATGTACCGAACTGCCAAAAGAGACATTCCTTCCGTAAAAATGAAGTCCTTAAAGTACGTTTCCCATTACACAGTTTGTTTGTGCATGGTTAGGCTCGTCGGAATTGTAGCTACAGACAGCACTTAGAAAATCAGCCTCTTGGCGTGCTGCAGCAAAAGGAAGAAGAGCACCTCTGTGCATTGATGCTGATGATGAGTACATGGAAAATGCAGCCAGTGAGGGGAAAACAAGTGTGGGGTTGAAGATGTTGGCAGGAAGTGAATGTCCAAGTAGCTCACATCACTTTGTATCCTCACTCTGCTCACAGGATGTGCAGCTTCTTGTCAGAACTCTCTGCATTGTTAATGAAGTGACAAGTGGTTAAAGCTGGTCCTGTGTCAGTCATTATAACCTTTCATTAGAAAATTAGACCCTATTTTTGGACCTGTAGCCTCTAAACTTTACTTAAGATGTTATTCTGTACAGTCTTGATAATACAATAGGTCTTAAAACACTTTATTGCTTATTACTTTGCACTTTAAAAGGCCTTCATTTTCACCAGAACAGACTATAATAATCTTATCAGGAATATTTATTATAATGTTTGTAACAGAGTCTTTTGTCTTTTGATGACTGTGGTGTCATTGTGTTTATGATTAATTACCTAACAGCGTGGGCCAGTGAAAAAAAGATAATAATTCTCTGATTTATTATGATGATGGTTTCAATCAGTATAAAATGGTTGACTCACCCCTTTAGGAGACTTTGAGGCGCCTTAAAGATAAAGTTGTTTTAAAGCTCCTTTATTTCACAAGTTCTCGTGCACAGATAGGCCGAGCTCCAGTTTCCCCCTCTCTGTCCTCTGTCCTCAGTGGGCAACTTGCCAGTATCTGTGCCCAGTTAACTGCGCAGTGCTGGGAACCCCAAGGCCCCAAGCAGGTGTCAACCTCCCTGCCTGGCCAAAGGAGCTGAGAGAGGAACACAAAGGGCTCAAAGAGACCTGCCAGCATGGTAACCGTCTTAAATATCCCAGGCTCAGTGTGGCTACTCCTCTAAATCTCTCAGCAGCATAGGGTAGCTGCCAGTCTGCTCTTTCTGCTACTGTAGCACTGAATCTCAAAGGGGTTTGAAGCTTTTTTTAAAGCTTTGCCCTAAATGGGGCTCAGAGTGGTAAGATTGATTGAGGGCATCAGGAGTGCGCAGATAGAGGGATGAGTCTCATGTGAAGCTTTTATTTATACAGCATGTGACCAGCTGATTATTTTTTAAGAGGACAAGAGAAGAGAAATTTTGCCTGTATGTGGTTGTCATGGATTCAGTCCTCTTATTCATTCGCGTTGTTGACGTCAACTGCTTTTGTTATCGCAGTTTCTGCTGCCGTCATTAGACAGTTTATAGATCATCTTTATAAGACGCTTGTGGATCCAGGTCTTGTGGGTTTGTGTGATCTTTGATAATTCTGGTTTGATTCAGGGTTTTCCCTCATGGCAAAACTGTCCTGGCATTTAAACTGGCAAGATTGTAAACAAAAAGTGGGTGAGCGGGAGAAGTGATGCTTTTCTTTCTCCTTCGCTCTCTCTGTTCATTGTTGACTACTCTGTAGTGATGATGTGGATGTGATTGGGGGGAGGAGTGGAGTGGAGTAGAGGCTACCCTCATCTTCAGTAAACAATAGGCCCTTGTGTATTTGACCCCCTCTATAGCAGAGTGAAGTCCATGTGCTAGAGCTGAGGCCAGGTTGGAATTCCATCTTTCCCCAGTTTTAAGCAGTGAAACCCTCATAAATCAGCCCCAAAACCAACAACAAAACACTCCCAGTAAAAGCAGGGTCAAACCTCTGGGGGCTGTTTGTTCTCATTTACAACCAGATCAATAATCAATTATCGTTCTACCCCTTTTTCTCTAGCTTTGGTGGCGCTCAATCATTGTCTATACTTATATTTCCCCCTCGGTGGGGTAACTGACTGCTAACCTATATTTAACCGCACTGACCCACAATGGTGCTACTAGGTCATTAAAAAGTGTTGACAGTGACTTATCTGCTCTGTGACCTTATATTTGTTCCTTAATTTTGGTTTAAAAATCTAAAATGAGGACAAATGACCTGATAAAGTGGTTAAAAGGCCTAATGTTTCCTCAGTGAGATAGTATCTAGGTTTCCCTTTCAGCTTCTTTCAGTAGCTTGAACTTTAATTAAATCCACATTATTAGGACACAGCAAGGCAGCGTTTTGCTTTTTTGCTTTTTGCTTCCTGTGAGTGAAAAGTTTTATCTCGGCTCTCGTCTCTCAAGACATCCGATAACCTTTTATCCGTGTCTTCGCGTGACCGGCCCACCCATTTTGCAGAGGTGTGCTGCAGGTACTTCAGCTTCCTTTGAAAACCAGTAGAACCTGTTTTGTGCCAGATCATGTTACTCTGAAGTAAGCCACCTGACCAGTTAGAAACCACCTTCCATTTGCTCGTTAGTATTTCCTGGGCAACATGCGGGCAACAAAACTTTCCAACAACAATCTACTTCAGTGTCTAATATTGGAAAAACCCAAATTCATTGGTATTAAACATGAGTCTAGCCGTTGTAAAAGGCAGGAGTTGTGCTGACAAACTCCAGCACTGTTTCCTTTCACATGATCGGATCAATTGAATTATGTCAGTTAATCACTTTTCTGAGTTAATACCATTAAAGTGTTGGTTATAATAATAATAATAATACAGATAAAAGAACCAGTCCTCCATCCTTGTCAAAATTATTTTTAGTTGTCATAAAAACTGACCTCAAGGTTGTTTTGCTTGTGCCTTTTACTGCATTAAAATTTGTGAACATGGCATGTATTATAAGCAGGATTGAGAACAGATTTAGAGATTTATTTTAATATTTTTACTTAAGCTTTTAAAGCTTGTGCTTTCCCCTCCAGCTTTGCATTTGACCGAAAACTGCTGACTTTTAACATGGTATGTTCAACAGTTATTGACTATTTTATATTGAACTGATTTCTTGGACATTGTTCTGTTTGACAACATGTCATTTTAGATCTTAAGTAACCAGAGGCACCATTCACGAGTAATTGATTTGATTTTACAGAATCTACAATCACTTCAATTTAAAGATAAGTGCCAAAGTAACATGTCTGGCTTTAAATATGATATATTAAGGTTTAACATCAGGGTCTAAATAACTTTAACACTCAAACAAATGGCACAGGACAGGCTAATGGATTCCTTATCAGCCACATCCTGACATTGGGGCAGTGGGATGGAGCTGTCACAAGACAGAAAGGTCACAGCGCTCCACAAATTGGCAAATGAAAAGTGACACCTACACCTGATAAAAGGTGACTGCTACCAGGAATGTCATCATCGCCACTGTTGTCATCGTCATCACCAAGGCAAACAGATACAGCAGCGCCATGCAGAATAACAGGTTTTTAATAGAAAACAGGGGATTTTTTTTTAAGCCTGAGGTGTTAAGTTGCTGCGTAATACACAATAGTAAACTGCAGTGGTCACAACCACACGCAACAACAGTAACTGTGGTGCTAATCGAGTCTAAATATGCTCATTAATTTACGTGTTGGAATGTCACGACAGCTGTGTGGATGATTTTCTGTGGCTGTGGGTCACGTTAGTTCAGGTCTTCTTCATGTCCTTGCTTTTCTCCCTTCTCTGGTCACAACTCCACATACATCTGTTTGTTTGCTACGATAGATATGATACGATTGATATGATGTTTTGTCTTCAGGTGAAAGTAAAGGATTCCAAATGGTTCTTTGGTTCATTGTTTACAGGTTTACTTCCTTTGTTCTGTGGCGTAAAACAGCTGCTGATTCACAAACACAAAGGGGAAAGGTCATGATTTGTATTCATTCCTGATGTGTAGATAACTTCTGTATTGCTCAGCTGACTCTTGAGCTCTGTGTTCTTTTATAAATCAACACAAAGAGCACACAAATTCAAATGTTCAACATGTTTCACAACTAGAAACATGAACAACTAGAAACTGTCACACTGGGCTGTAACTTACAGTTATTTTCATTCTTAATTAATGTTCTGGTTATTTTTTCGTCCATAAATTATAGTAAAAAAATAGTTTCCCTGAAAGTCTCAAGTTGTATGGATAAATAGCTTGTTTTGTGATATAAAACACTGTCGCTGATATTAATTTACTGGTCAGAAAATATCTGTATAGGAATTTTATTTTAATAGGGGGTGTTTTTTTTTTTTTTTTAATTAAAATTTGCAGCAGTTTCTAATAAATAGATCATCTTTCATGCATGTGACGCGCTCTTCTAACTGTCTGACTCATACAAAAGAGGATGCATCAGTCCTGCCAGCTTTCAGTATGAGGGGAAGTGGATTTGACGCTCGTCCTCTTTTTCAGCATCGTGCTGTGTGATAAGATCAGGCTGCACGAGGAAATTGCTTACATCTACATCTCTGTAAAATGACTTTTCGGTTCATCAGAATTTAAAAGTCAAACACTTCATTTTCTTTTTTTTGCACTGTTGTGCATGTTTGCCTGTTTGCAGAGGAAACTTCACCGTGCCGAAGTTATCAGAGTCTAATATGGGATTCGGCGTGTTGGGAGTGTTTCTGGGGCTGCTCCTGGAGGTGTCCACACATGGACCCCATTCTGTGCCTCGAACTTCCTGGAGACACCAAGGTGAGACAGTGTTTGTACTGTATAAAAATAATGAAAAGATACCAGTAATAATGTTTGTTTTGAGACCTCTGGGATGGACTCTTGTTGAACTTTTTGTTAATTATTCAACTAGTCAAATATAAATTGAAGTTTTAAGTTTATTTATTAAAAATAGGGACAGCGTATATAAACATACATTTTAGAAAAAGTGAAATGTAAATATACAAGATTGTAGCTACTGGCTAATTCTCATCTTTTGTCCCTTAGACAGGATGATGGTCCCAATAATATATAAGAACAAGTTAAATAAACAAAACAACCATAACAACAAGAACACACAATATAAATTATACATATGTATGTAAATGTTTGGTAAATGAGCTAAGAGTTGATATTATATTAAATTGTATTCATTCTTTTGTTTGCAATGTGACTATAGCCTCCTTCTTTGCAACATTTACAGTCATTTCTTCTTCTGAAAATTAAATAATTTCTGGTAAATGTTACTCACAAGCTCTTTTGTCGCCCCATTTAACTGGAACTTTAAGTCAGTGGACATCAAATCCAGCGGCAGTCAAGTTGGGAAGTCGTGCTTGTTAACCTGCCTTGGTATTCATGAGCTTGCACGATCTCAAAACAAGAAATGGGAGACACTAATGTAAAGTTCAGTTACTCTACTGGCAATGCAGTGAGAAGCGAACGGGTCATAAAATCTATCTCACCATTCACACTAGATGTGTGGTTACACCTGTTTTCTTAATTTATCTCAGCACCGTCGTCCCCAGTCTCATCTCAGGGCTCTTGAGTGCTTCGTGTTTGCATACTGCAGTTTACAGAAATAGCTCCAGTAACTCAGTCGCTCTGTGAGAACCAGTACAGCTCACCCTTTAACAAAGTTTGTCCACTCACTGTGGCCTAGTCACTGTTGCAGTCAGTCAGTCAGTGAGGGTATTCGCTTTCATCATTGTGGTGTTTATGTTCAGGCACCTGCAACCCGAACCCACTTGCACCTGGCACAACCAAAGCCATCCAAACACAAACTCTCAACTAGGTTTGTCATCCATCACAACACAGTGTCCAACAAGAGATACACTCACATAATGCCAATGTGTTGCAATTGGAAAGACAGACACATGTGTCTCAAACAGCCTCCATGGGAATTAAACTTTTGTTTTGGTCAGTTTGTCCTCCATATTACATCTGTCACTGACAGTGTTTGTCGGTGTTTGTAGCCCTGATGAAATCTAGTGGCAACGTAACTGTTGTAACTGGAAACAACTCTGATGAGAATGATAAAAGTCTTGGATCATAAAAACCAAAACAATGAGCCGAAAGATGTTAAAACCATGAGGAGAAGAGTGATAATTATCTACAGGAAACTGCTTGTTACTAATATAAAACAATTGTTCAAAGCAGCTTGAAATTAAACGCAAAACTGTTAGACTGTTATACTGTTAGATAAAGATTTGGATGGATAAAAATAAAAACATGTTAAGTTTATGGTGGTTTCTGATGCTTATTTAATGTGAACTGATGTGTTTGTGCTCAGATTTAGATCTGATGGAGTTTTCTGAACCTGGGATTTTCAACTACTCCACATTGTTGCTGAATGAGGAAAGAGACGCGCTGTATGTTGGAGCCAGGGAGGCCATCTTTGAACTCAGCAGAAAGAACGTGTCAGTCAAAAACAACAAGGTATGAACAAGATTTCTGACAAACTGAGATTATATATATATATATATATATAAATAATATAAAAATTGTCCTATTTAAGGTCCAATGGACAGTTGAAGAAAAACCCATGATGATGTGCACAGTTAAAGGAAAATCAAAAGAGGTTGGTGCAATCATTTTAATGCTGTTTACCTAATATGCCTACCTACCTGCTGCTTACCTAATAATAACAATTAAATTCTTTTAAACTGCTGTTTTCCAGAGGGAGTGTCTAAATTACATTCGAGTGCTTCAGATAGTCGATGATCAGCGTCTGTACGTCTGTGGCACTCACGCCTTTCAGCCTCAGTGTGACTACTTGGTGAGGTTACTATTCACTCCCTCCTTCACTGGGAACACCGCACCACACAAATAATCACCAGTTAACGGCGTAGTCTTTAACTGAAATTTAATCTCCTCTTTCAGAACCTGGCTGACTTTTCGTTGGAAGGTCGAGCTGAGGACGGGAGGGGAAAATGCTCCTTTGACCCCTCACAAAGCTTTACCACCGTCATGGTTGGTGAGTCCAGGCCAGTTTATCTCATTCCACAAAAAGCTCCTTTGGTTGTCAGCCTGCTGTAAAATGCATAATAATCCTCATTAATCTCTTTTTTCAGAGGGAAGGCAAAATGGACTTGCTGGACAATGAATTGCTGTTTTTTAATGTCGCTGTATTGTGTCCTTTTCTGTCAGATGGAGAGCTGTACTCAGGCACAGCTTATAACTTCTTAGGCAGTGAACCGATTATTTCCAGATACTCTCCACACCAGTCCCTTCTGAGAACAGAGTACTCCACATCATGGCTCAATGGTGAGTTGAATAATATGTGACAAGCGAGCATCTTGAATTCATTTAAAGATTCTTAGGTTGTGAGGAGAAGATAGTTATTTTTCTAAATTTTCCAAAGCAGATTTTGCCTCCCAAGCCAATCTGGAGGGCTCATCTGGGCATATTTTAATGGATAAATATCAGCTGACACAAAGCTTCTCAAAATTCAATTTTTTTTAAATTTTTTTCTCTGCTCCATATTCTTTTTTTGTGCAGCTCTGCCCAAAACTCTTTACATAGAGATACATCTTCCCTAGAGGAGTCATTTAGCTTAAACTTTTATTTTAAATTATATCAATAACTGAAACTTATACAATAGTTGTCAGCTGGCATCTATGTTATTTGAAGTTGTGCAAAGGACACAGCTAAACTCTGTAACTTGCTTTCAGAATAAATGTCAAGTACTAGAAATAACTTCCATGGAAAAAATGACAAAATATCCACAGGTGGTATATTTAGATATTTAATTTCAAAGGTTCAGACACTGTTATTCAGTCTCCATTCCACTAACTGCAGCTATTAACTACAATATTAGTACTGTTAATAATAATATAACAACCAGTCAGCAGCAGTCCAATGTGGTGAATTTGTCTGTGGGATTAGAGGCGCAGGCAACTAGAGCCAGTTAACAGCGACTAAACAGTCAAATTGAATTATTACATATTGAACCAAAAGTTCAAACTCTATATGAACTAAGCAAAAAGGTCATTGGTTGTTGTCAGACAACCAAACTTAATTTAATAAAATTAAAAAACAAGTTTTTGTTTTTTAAGTTGTGAAATCTTTAAGCTTTGTGGGGAAATTGCAAAAACCTGAAAAAAAAATAGCAAAAGAGGCTTCTACTAAGCCAAATGTAAAGTAATAGCTTGTACAGGAGCAGTAGTACGATGAGGTTTCTAAAATAACAGATCAATTGTCTTCGTCTTCCTTCCCCATAGAAGCTTTTGCCAACACCTCTCTCTGATTTCCTTGCAGAGCCCAGTTTTGTTTATGCTGACGTGATCAGAGAAGGGAGAAACCAAGCATATGGCGAGGATGACAAAATCTACTACTTCTTCACGGAGGTGTCGGTGGAGTATGAATTTTTTGGCAAGCTGCTGATCCCCAGGGTGGCGCGCGTCTGTAAGGTCAGTACATGTCATGTACCATCTGTACATACCAGCAGTGTCCATCTTTAGCCCTTCCCATTGTCTGTGTGGAGTCATCTCCTTCCTTTATCTTGTTTCTCTTTTCTTGATCTAACCCCAGATCATATCACTGCATAAATTAGCTACAGTTGGTTTGTAAATGTTATTATTTATTGTCATTCACCCAGCTGCACAGCTCATATCGACACCTTAAATATCTGCAGTAGTAAAGCTCCTATTGGACAAAAACAATTATTCTATTGCAAAACTGTAACTGATTCCATTCAGAAGTGAAGGACTTGCTCTGTGTGTTTCCTCCACACTGCCTAATAATTCATATCCCACCACAGGGTGACCTCGGGGGGCAACGCACTCTGCAGAAGAAATGGACGTCGTTTCTAAAAGCCAAACTCGTGTGCTCCATGCCTGAGCTTAACTTTGTCTTCAACGTGGTGCACGATGTCTTCATCCTGAAGGAGGCGGACTGGAGGGACACGGTCATATATGGTGTCTTTACGTCCCAGTGGTCAGTGATTTTTTTTTTTTTAAGATCTTGAGCAACGAGGAAAGAAATGATGTGATGTATGGCAGTATAATGTAGTCATTAAATTCACTTATCTTCCCTCCCCCTTTCTCTCCCTCGACTCTCCATTCCCCAGGAGTAATGTGGGCTTGTCAGCTGTGTGCGCCTATAACCTGACCGCTGTGGAAGATGTCTTCTCCAAGGGCAAGTACATGGATAAGGCCACGGTGGAGCACTCGCACACAAAGTGGGTGCGTTACAACGGCGTCACTCCTTCTCCACGTCCTGGAGCAGTAAGTATCAGAAACACAACCTCACTAATTAAACTGAGCATGTGCAGTTTTTTTATGTAGCTCGGAGCAAAAGCGATACTTAATTTAGTCATTTTCTAAAAGTGACTTTCTCCTCCACCAGTGTATAAACAACCAGATGCGACAA
Source organism: Polydactylus sextarius (assembly GCA_016801845.1). Classification (NCBI taxonomy): domain Eukaryota; kingdom Metazoa; phylum Chordata; class Actinopteri; family Polynemidae; genus Polydactylus; species Polydactylus sextarius. The sequence continues at coordinate 3,950,577 of CM028922.1, forward strand.
GAAGGCGTCAGCAACTCTCTTGACCTCCCAGACAAGACGCTTCAGTTTGTGAAGGACCATCCGCTGCTGGAGGATCCTGTCCTGCCAATAGGCAATGGGCCTCGTCTCATCACCAAAGACGTCAACTACACTCAGATCGTTGTGGAGAGAGTCCGGGCGCTCGATGGGAACAGTTACGACGTTATCTTCACTGGAACAGGTTACAAGACATCACTTAACTCTTAATTAAAAACTGCTATGATGCTCTCAGCTCTGGCTTCTCTTCCTTTGGCTGAATGACATTTTACCATTTCCATCCCTAGATAAGGGAGTCCTGCACAAGTCGGTGGTGTATGAAGGAGACGTTCATATTGTGGAGGAGATCCAGCTCCTGAAGAACTCCGAGCCCATCAAGAACTTGCTGCTGTCCTCAGAGGTCAGTGAGTTTTGTGCAAATACACCACTGCAGCTCAAGAAATGGAAATATCAGAGACAAACATTTATGTCTTTAGAGCTGTTGTCTGTCTGTATGTGACAGATGTGGTTAGTCTGCTCTGAAAACGTCAAGATGCCAAGAATAAGTTGCAAATGTGAAAAGCAAAACCACCACTTCCTTTAAACCAGTCTGCACATTTAATTTACTGTATGTAATGTACTGTGATTTCCTGAGGTTTATATTATAATTTTCATAGACAAGGATTATTATTGATACTTACTTTTTAGAGGCAGTCGTCTTGTGTGTGTTCATCTTTATGACCCTAAAACCCCATTAAGTGCTCAATAAATTGCATTTATGTGAGAGTTTGTTTTTGGAAAATTAAATAAACAACTTCCTGTTTCCACAGACACGATCCCTGTATGCTGGTTCAGACTCAGGCGTAGTCCAGTCACCCACAGCCTTCTGTGGCAGGTACCCATCCTGCAGTGACTGTGTCCTGGCCCGAGACCCCCACTGCGCCTGGGACCGTCACACTGCCTCCTGCATCAATATCTTTGATGCTTTGAGCCAACAGAGGGGGTAAATCATCATCATCAAACTAGATTTGTTGCATTTTATCACTTGATCCATCTCTGTCAGGTTTCAACATACCGCTACTCCACTCATGCATTATTATCCTGGTTCACCAGGGCAAAGCCACCATTGGAACCTCTTCACTGATAGTTCATCCAGTCGGACCTGCTTTACTGTCTCGGTGTAGATATTTTTCATGTCAGGTTGGGTGCATATCTCATGGCTTATGAAACTAATGCTTCTTTGTTTTTACAGGAAGTTGATCCAGAGTCTGAACGGTGATGCAGATAAATGTCCGTCAGGTAAGCTGCAGCTTTAGTACAAAGACATTTAGGGTCCAGATTCATTAAAATACTTTAAATAAAATATACAAATAAAATATATACAAAAAACTACTTTTAGAGTATCGGGCCATTACAAGATTTTAACTAGAAACTGTCTAAAAGTCATGCTTCTCTTTCTGCTTTGCCTCGTAGTGTCAGGTCTGGCTCTGAAGGATTACCAGCATGTGACAGTGAAACCAGGGAGCTCTGTTGAGCTGCCGTGCCTGGTACACTCCAACCTCGCCCAGGTGATTTGGAAATCCAACAGCTCGGTTCTCACTGAGGCGTCCCGCTTCCACCTCATTGGTGAAAACGGTCTCCTCATTTACAGCGTGGGTCCGGAGGATCAAGGTCACTACGAGTGCTGGTCCGTGGAATGGGCCCCCGCTGCCAAGAAGAACTTCACGCAGCTCCTGGCTGGATACGTTGTCACTCTGGATCTCCCATCAAGGCCCCCGCACCAAGCGGGCCACGTGACCACCACTACTCTTGGCAGCCACAAGGACACATCTAGCACACATGCCGCACATGAAGGTAATGGTAAAACAGAAAGAGCCCCACTAACTTCAGCCAGTGCCCCTACCAGCTTCACAGCCTCAGTCGTCTTCACCTCCCCACCCCAGACTGACTCATCACTAACACCACCTCCTAGCAACACAGTCAGGTTCCAGCATTTTCCTTTAAGCTCCAACGCTCCCCGGCCGGGCAACGACGACCCATCGGCTGAGTATTTGCAGCACAACAACAGCATGGCCCTCCTCTTCCTCTTCCTCCTGTTTTTCATCCTCTTCCTGGCTGCGCTGGCCTACAACTGCTACATGCAGTATCTTCCTGCTCCCTGTCTGCGCATACGAGCTGCTCTGTTGGGCAGTCACAAGAGCGCCAGTCAGCCTGAGTATCGGGCCTGTGAAGCAGGACTAATGGAGACGTCTGCGGCCGACAAAATAAACATGACGGAGCAACCGTCACAGAACGGGAGCCAAAACACCCAAAACCTGCGAGCGCTCCGCGACACCGGGTACGAGACTGAGCCGGAGTGTGGTAACGGTCGGATCCCCACTCACGGTTTCGGTGACGACAGCCCGTCCCAGGAGAAACCATTTGATGTGGACTGTGATTCTCAGCCCATCCAGTACGCAGATGCAGATGAACCTTGCTGCTAGCCTCTTAGCATAGAAACTGATTATAGGAGGGGTCACGCTCCTGCTGCATCTTCCCACAGCTTAGAGTGGTGTCGTCAAGTGAAGTTTGATCATCACAAGGCTTACGTCAGGCGTCGACTTGCCTGTTGAGATTTAAGTCCTGCTGTCTGATTAAGGGCTTTTGATGATGAAGCAAAACTGAATTCACGGAGGCTGCCCCCTCTGTTTATTCCAGCAAGTAAAGCTATTTCTTTAAATTCCAAATTGGAAACATTATTTACCAAATTGGTAAGTTACTGTGATGTTTTCCAAATTGGAATCATGTTTTTTGTACAGCATGGGTGAAAAGAATAATCTCAAAGCTTTTTTCGGCATCATTTTTGTTTTTTCAAAGCAGTGTGTAGGCTATAGGACTTGGGTAAATGCTTCACCATTATAGTGTTTTCTCAGGGAAGATTTTTATCAGTATGTTGTAGCCTTGCTTTGCTATACAGTGTTGCCATCTGCAGCACCTGGTATGTGGGCCTTAATCTCACCCAGTGAGGTGGAAATGTTGAGAGTGAAGGTCAGAAAAGGAAGAGGAAAAAAAAAAAAAAAAAACGTGGAATAAATCAAACCACTGTCTTGTGTCGAGTCATCCTGCGTGACAATGTTGCATCTCTGTATTTTTTCTCCCTGTGAAGTCAACAATCTTACGTGGATCCGTCTCTGATGATCCTGTATATTAACCTCTACTAGTCATGTTCCCTTGTGGTTTGTTAACATAAATATATAACATGTGACTTGATGTTTGATAATGTCAGTCTTCAGTCATTTTTTTCTAAAGACAGCCCTGGAAACAATCTGAAGATATTTTTTTATTGTTATTGTTATTAAGCCTTGGTTTTAAAAACATTTTCAGAGAATTATTATTTAAGATGAGTCACACCTGGTTTTGTCTTTTTGTCAAATGTGCAAGTAGTTGTGATTTTCCTCTTTTGTTTTTATTTTATTTATTGCAGCAGGGTCGGTTTTTAGATCCTAGATTTCATCCATTAGTCTCCCTCTCGTCTGTTTTGCATGACCTCCTCATATTCAGATTTCTTCTTTTCCTCAATCCTTTTTTCCATCACTCCCTCCCTCACAGCCTCCTCTCCTGTCTCCTCTGGAAGTAGCACTCCCTCGGCACTCCCTTCCTCCTCCTCTTCCTCTTCTTCTTCCTCTTCTGCTAAGTCCCACAATGTGGAGGCTCGAGAGGCAGAAGTGAGACTTTTGCCTCCCTTGCTGAAGGACCAGGCCTGGGGGATTCATGCCCAGGAGGCCTTCCTGCTCTTCTGCCTCGCCTTGGGTGAGTGGTGCCTCTGACCGCCACTAAGCTCCGTCTGGAAATCTTCTTTTCTGTTTTTTTTTTTTTTTGTTAAACCCTCACTTCTCTTTATTTTTCACTCACTCTTTCATTTCTATCTCCACATAACCCCGCATGCTGGCATTTCCCTAAATATAAACTAAATAGGTGTGTGTGTTTCTGGACTTGTTTAATACAAACCTGACCTTCGCTTTAAGGTTTCTTACTAACACTTTAGGTGTCTGGCGACATGCCTGTATGAGTGAATGTTTTAAAAAGACAACACTGGGGTTCAGTACTAAACTGTCTCAGTCACCTGGTTGTCTCACTGTTCTCCAATCTGTGTTAATGAAACGTTCAATTCTATGTGTATTATTGTATAAAAATAGTCTAATATGAAACGTGTAAAAGTAAATCCTTCTCATCCAGGGTGTTTAAGAATCTCTCCTCAGAACAAATTATTGTAGGATTAGTTTTCTTATCTTAAACTTTCAGTTCTGGTGCCTGTAAACACATGTAAATATATTTGTATATATATGAAACAATGCCTTTGAAGATGTACAGAAATCTAGGGGACATTTTGGGGCTGTGGCTCTTGGTAGGGAGGCTTAATAAATCTTGTCAAATGTTTTCAACACTGGCTTGTTTTTTAGTCATTTTTTTTGTATTGTTAAACAGTATGGAGAATTGATGCAAAGTGCTCCTGTTTACAGCTAAAAGACTGTGATCCTTCTGCAAATGTGAGCTTAGTAGTTCAAGAGGTCAACCTTTATTTACTATTAGAGTGGTTTAGGCTCCTTTTGCATGTGTGTTCATAAGACGATCAAAGCAAAGACACGAATCCAACAGACAAATATAAACTTAACACAACAAAGACAAACAAATAAATGGACTTCTATTCCCGTTTGATGTGCCGCATGTCTGCGTGGAAGTGCACGTGTCTCGACCATCACTGGTCAACATGAAGTCCTGATTCTGTCCCTCAGGTCCCAGTGACGTCCACATTCACTGGCTAATAAATGGACACAGTCTGGACACCCCCATAATGGAGTACCGCAAGCCGCTGGGTCAGAAAGAGGTTCTAGTTAGTAGCTGGCTCCGAGAGGGGCCGCTGCTCAAAGACGCCCGTTACCACTGTGTCGCTGAGGCCAGCACAGGAAATGACATGTCTGAGGTGGATCTCCACCTCTCTATTGGAGGTATATAGTGTTGAAATGTTGTAACAATTATATTTTTGAGTATTAAAACCTACTATGGCTGTAAAATATAATATACAGATGTGATTATCTTAATGCATGTGGAGTGATGATATATTAAGATTCTAAAATCAGGCTTTAGTTGTCCAGAAACGGGACATTTTTGATGGTTTATATCTATAAAAGATGCTGTTGTTTGACAGATGAGGAGAGCATTCCATCCAGGGATTTGAACCAATGGAGAAGTGCACTCACAGAACATGAGCAACTGCTAAAAAGATGGGAAAAGGCCTGGGTAGGTCTATGTTGTCGCATGCGAGTGTGTTTACTCCTCAAATTTCATAAACTACATGGCGCCGTTGTTGGAGTTGACTTAACATCATACGAGCCAGTTTAACTTGCTCTGCATGTTTGGCTTTAGACGAGTGGTGTGAACTCTTTCTTTGCATTAGAAAAGTGCAAAGTCCAGATTTATTGGGCCAGCGGCAGCAGAAAGAACTAAGCCATAGTAAACCAGATCCAGTTTTTAATGTTCTTTAAATTGAAATTGAAAAAAATGTTTGCAAACTTACTTGCTGACCTACTTCAATTATTAGATTTTTGTTTGGCTTTTATGTTAACTACTTTTAGCCACCACATTTAATTTAATTTCATTGCATTTAACTACATTCCTTTACCATGTGATCTGTTATCCACCCTTTAAAGGGATTACTAATTAGATTACTTCAAGTTCGACAGTCCTGTGACATGTTTCATTAAACTAGTTATTAGTCCAATTATTACAGATACCATACTCTACTGTTCCCTCCATTTAGACTCAGATTTAGTCTAAATTCATTTGTAGTATTTGCATGAATTAAATGTTGTACAAGTTACTTCACTAGAAAATGAATCAATAAAACAGTAAAATGTATTTAGCTTTATTTTATTATTCAAATCATTGTCTACCTTCTTTCAATTCTACTTGTACCATACAACTGTTTTTCCCTCTACAGGAAAGCTGTGATGGCCACTGATCTCTGTGAAGACGTCCTGAGCTTCACTTGTCTGTGTTGGCTGAATCTAGGTGTGAACATGGTCCTCAAGCCCATGCGGACCACATTTATGGCACTGAAACGATCGTAAACAGCTAGAATGTATAAAGACGTCCCTGTGTCACCTCTTATATCGGAGTTTGATCGACTGTGAAGCCAAGAATTCACAACACCTGCCACCTGCAGGGACTCACCTGGTTGTGATGATGGACAGTGCTGGGACTCCTACCAAACCTGACGAGGAGATGAAGCTCATTGGTTGCCTCGGTCTGAGGACTGGGCTTCCTTTCTACCAAAAAAAGGCATTTATTTCTATTTATATTGATGAAATGAACGTCCTGAAAGCAGTGCTTACACGGAACAATAAAACCTGTATTGTATGAACGTTTATAGATGATACTGCATCTGTGATGGATCAGGTCCGTTTATAGTTTGACTTATTTTATGATGTTTGCACGTTCGCTACCTTCCACACTGTCAAGAGAACTTCACAGCTGCTTTCCTGTTTAAAACTTTAACTTGAGATTAGACATTGTCTTCAATCTTCATTAAGTCTGAGCCCAAGTTTATTCAGTGGATTTTTTCCGGGTGCAGGTTACTGTTAGCAGTATGACTTTTATGTTTGACATTTAGTGAGATTATGTCACACAAAGTGAAATTTAAATGCAGCGTCCTAGAACTCAAATCCAACAACGTCATAGTTGTTTTGTTTTTTAAAACTGCACCTTCCTATTTTTTGTCTGCAGTTTTTTTCTTTACTTTGAAACAGTGACTACCTATTTGCCTTTGAACCAGAATTAAATGGAGATCGTCTTATTTGTTGCTTGAATTGATTTAAATGCCAATGTATCACTTTTGATACCAGATGATCAAACTAGAACAACACAGTGGCACGTCAGTATTTTCCAAAAGAATACTTTCCACCTGAATTATTAACCACCTTTGACTAAGCACTTCTTCTTAGGAGTCAGCTATGACATTTACAAGAGGATATGGCAGCCACCTTGACTGAAAACTATTTTCCTATAGAGACACAGATAAAGCAAATCTGAGAATCTAATTTGCGTTTTATGTTTAATATGGAAAAAATCTGCTAAAACTCTGAGGAAAATCTGATGGTGAATGACATTTATAGGCCAAACTTATGTATCTCAGCATTACACCACTGTTTCCACATGTCTGTCACAACTGGAGTCACGGCGCCCTCTTGTGACCACGTAAAGGATTACAAACAAAAAGTGAAAAGCAAAGCAACTGTTGAAACCATTTTCTATTTACATCATCCACAGATTTTATAGGCAAATTTGTAAATGGAAATTTCTTGCAGATTAATTAAGATGGCAAATCAAGTAATGTGTAGTGTTGACTGGATTCAATCGGATATATTGTGCAACAGACATGGTCCACATCTTCGTGCAAACTGCACTTGTTGACTGGGAGAATACGGCTCGTGGAGGCAGGCGATGACACAGTTTTCACTGACTTCTCAAAAATCACAAGAAGAAGTTTCTGGATGAGCAGCAGCGGGATCAAGTCAGTGCTTTGGTAGAGGTCTCCTGAAGAGGAGGATGTGGGGCTCTGAAAGGACAACAAGAGTAATAATTATAAAAATGATACAACAACACTTACTCTGTAGTTTCAAAAGATTATAAAAGTGAAAGAACACTGAGTCTAAGTAAAGTCAAGTATATTATTTTAGAATAAACAGTGTCTTTTGGCATGACAAAAGCCAAAAGTACCTGGTTTATGTATCATGTAATGGATCCATCCTTGGGATTGCTGCACACCAAGTTGTCTCCACTCGTCTTCAGACATCAGGTGCGTTTTCGGGACATATTTAGCCATTTCTCGAGGCAGAACAACATGTCTGGCGATTAGAGGTAAAACAGACTTAACAGAAGATAGATAGATAGATAAAATGTATGTGGTCTTGAACTTTATTATTAACTTAACACACATGGAGTTTGAAGTTTAGGTTATTTGTCACTGCTGTTATATATCCGGTCTGTGTGAGGCTGATCATGTTCAGGTTTATTTACATATTATTTTCAAATCTAGTGTCGTTGCCATAATGGGTTGGACTATTTTCAAATGTATTTCTAATTTATATTTGTCAATAGAGTGAGTTTCAGTTGGTGTTTGTTTCCCCTCGTGGCCATTAGGGGGCAACGATGAGCCAACTCCTCACATGGAAAACACATTTTTAACAAACGATATTAAAGACAAATTGAAACCAGTTAAGCAGGATTTTCAAACATTATTTTCAGTTTTTACAAATAAAAACACTTCTAGGCTGAAGACATGCTGGTTAAATTATCAAACAAACGTCCGGTTTAACGAACAGAAGTTTTAACAGGCTAACAGTTAGCTAGCTTAGCTAGCTTGCAGGTTTACGTTAAGTTAAGGTAAAAAGTGACAAACATTACTCACCTGTACTCATAGTGGTCGTCACTGTATCTGTCCGAATAGTATATTTGATTGCGAGACATATTTTCAGATAAAGTTTTGTTATTGTTGTCCTTTTATTCGGGAAAAAAATACAACAACGAAGCAAACGTTTAAAACAAACAGACAAAAAATACGCACAATTAGCTTTTGTGGGTTTAAATTGCACCGAAGCTCTGATTGGATGAGTTTGGGTCATGTGACCGGAAGATAATTCACAGGTAATCCCGCCAAGACGCTAAATGATTTATTAAAACACAGGTGAGTAACAGGGTTGTTTTCTATGTGTTTTTGTCGTCAAACTGAACTGAATTTCTGTTGTAGTGAATGGGAGCGTGATTTGCAACATTTTGCAGCAGGTTTGTGGAACAATTTTCAAGTTTAAATCTATTTTTTTATATATATAAAAAGGTGGTTCAAAAAAGTTTTTTTTTCTCTTGGTGCAGGCTTTTCGTAATGCTGATGTTTATTTACATTTTTAGGACGTTTAAACACTCTTTCACCAATAATTTGAAGATTACTTTCAGCTAAAAAAAGACTTAAAAGAGATATATATAAAATGCTGTGCTGTCTCCCAACATGTCATTTTCACATTGACTTAACATTGCACCAGCCACATATAGCCCTGTACCATGTGGGAATATGGTTTTTATTAATTTCAGGGAGATCATTTTCATGGTTTTTTTTAATAATACTATATTAATACCTCAAATAATGATAATAATACTAAAGAGATTAAATTAGAAATAGCACCTACCTGTTTCGTGTATTTTTTTTATAGCTCATATTTTATTAGTTGCTTTTCTAAAGTGGCTTGTATTACATATACAGTATATGGTTAGCAGGTCAATGGGGTTACAGACACACACACACACACACATGCATATGTGATCCTCTTGTTGCTTGTTTTGAATGAACCATTCACAGAAAGCTCAAATGATGCCCTAGATATGATTATTAACATAAGGTCTCAAGGTTGTAGATGTTATTGTCCATGCAGGAAATTCTTACATCACTCTGCTCTCTCTTCAGGTAGGATATCAATGTAATTTATATTTGCTATTCATTTGATTACGTTTCACTGTGACCATTTTATCATTGAGCTTTTTAAGAATCACTGCACATTATTAGCGGTTGCACAACCACAGGCAATAACATTGTGGAAATGTGGTCTATTCAGTGGGACCATAACAGGAACCAAATGATGTGTATTTATAATTTTCTCAAACATAGACGTGTCTCTGTCACATAATGGCAGGGGAGTATAACCCCCAAAACCTTTTTGTACCATTATAACCAAATTAGTTTAAACGATTTGACCTTATTTATTATAACCCTTGTTAGTTGTCAGCCTTTAAAAATCATCAGTTGTTTCTTTTTAAGATATATCTTGTTAAATGTATCTTTAGCTTTGCATCTGTAATTCATTCAATTCATAATTTTGCGGGAAAAAACATTGACATATTACCAGTCTTTTTAAGATATATGATATATCATTTTCAGATACTATTAGCTGATTTGAAGTAACAAGATCTTTCATTTGGAGAGTATTTTTTCTCACCTGGTAAAATAAGTCATTATTATTGTCTTTTAACTGCTAAATGCTCCACTGTGCAGCATTTTGTCAAATATCACAAATTAAAATCACAAGCCAGACATCAGGAGTTTTTCATTGCTGTTGCTGCTGAATTTTTTTTAATGAATCACAAATAATTGTCACATTTTATCATTTGCCTGTGCCTGCCCTCTCTGTAACATTGGTTATTTTGCTTCTATCTTGTCTTAAAATAACTTTTGCTTTTTTGAATGTTTTTGGTAACCTGGCAACAGTAGTCAAGTGGAGAAGTGTCTGCTGCTTTCCTTGCCAATGGATGCTCTTTTCCTGTCTCTTTCTCATTTGTGCTTAATCTAATGTCTAAAGATGAATGAGCATCACATTTAATTGTAATGAAATACAAATTTTTCCAATTATAGTAACCACTGTACATCTCTGAGGTCTGAGTGATTTTCTCAATGACTTGTTTATATATTTTGTGTGTTACTTCATATGGTCTATGTATTGTGTATGTATCTATATGTACAGTTTTGTTAACATTGTTTTTATTTCCAAGTTTGACTCTCAGGAGGATCCATATCCTTTGTTTGTTATTTGCTAGTTGTGGTGTGACCTCTCCACAGTTTGACCCCATCACAACATCAGTAAGCTTCAGTGACCAGCTTCATCATCCTCCTTTTTCTGGAAACAACACATACTCCAAATATTCCCAAATTTTCTTTTCAGCTTGCTCCCCCTTGTGTTTCTCACCACAGTGGCAAGGAATCGTTGAGCGGTCCCTCGTTGGTGCAGGACCTCTGCCTCTCTGGTCATCTGCTTATAGAGCACTACAATGCGTGAGTAGAGCTTTTTGCACCTTTGTCCCCATGGCTACATAGTAGTGAAAAAAAGGCTACAGAGCCCAATTCATCAGTCCTTCTGAGCTATTCTGCAGACATTTCTCACCTCCATGGTTAGATTACAGAGCTATGGTGTGTGTATGTATGTATATATATATATATGTGTGTATGTATGTGTATTAATCCATCCATCTTCTTAACAAAGGAAACAAGGAACAAGAGTTGCTAAGTTTCAAATAACGTAGTGGACATAGACATATAGTGGACATACCGAGTTTAACATCCATGGATACAACACTACCATTGTTGTTTGTCAGTTAGCCTAAAATGCTAACATTTGTGGTTACATAAAGTAGTAGATGAAGACGTTAAGGCTAAAGTGCACCACTCACCGCTCTGTTAACAGTTTTATAGATGTCTCATTAATAATGGTGGTTTAAGGGAAAATCCTTTGGGCTGCAAGGGATATTTAATTACCTGCCGTAAAATATCCCTGAGTAGCTACCGCTATCTAGCTTCCCAGTTAAAGTTGCTAATCTCTAAGAAGAGGAATAATAAATGGTCACCTAGTTTTTATGTGCTCTCTGGCTTTGATAGGTGACTTTGGCTACATAAAACAAGCCATTATTCAAACAAACCCACTGAACTGCAACTTTGTATTTCTTTTATTTTTTCAAGTAAAATATATATATTTTTTAAATGTTTTATCTTATTGTTTGTTTGAAAACATGTATGGCATTACATTGCATTTTAAATATGGTTTATGTATGAAAATGACTTGTCATTTAATGTGGTGAGGGGTTTTAGACAAAATGTAGCTTCTCCTTGTCAAATTAAATTTATATGTCTAATAGCTACATAATAAAAAGATGAAGACAGTAAACACTCATGCCTGTTCTGTAGAAACTAGTGATAAATTAACTACAATATTTAGCTAGTAAATGGTTGGTGGTGACATGAAAGATGTGCTTTAATGATCAGAGGGACATTTGATTTTTTTTTTTTTTTAAAATCATACAATCATGAAATATTGCAGCTGTAGTGAAATATCAAAAACCAAGATGTAATTATATTATATATATATATTTATTTCTAATTTTATGTCTGCATATCTGTTTTCTTGTGCATTTTTACTATCTGCTCTTACACATATAAACGGTAAATTAGTAATTAAATGTTTAAGTGGTGACTGTTAAAATGAATGTGGAAAAAAAGAAGCTGATAATGGTGACAATCAAAATCACGGGGGTGGCATTTTTATTTCTTTATACTGACCCGGTCGTATTTGCTAGTTTCTTAACGTGTTAACTGAACATAATCTTTTTAAAACACACAGACGTCTCATGTCTGATGATGTATGTAGTGTTTTAAAAGGGCAGTTAAGAGAAAACAAAATGTACACCTGCTCTTAAAATGGTCTCTTCCACTATTCTGCAAGCCTCCCCTGAATGAGTCATCCAGCTGGCTCCTCATTGGATAAGACCATGCCATCCCTAGGGATTGCCTTGCAGAGGCAGAAAGGCCTTGCTTCCATTCACAGAAACATTGGTATGCCAGCCTGCTATTTCATTCACATAAAAGACTAAATATTGCATGCTTTTTTTTTTTGTCCTCTGCTCTTTTTCTCCTTTTGTCTTTTTGTCCTCTCCTTTTGATTTGCGAGGGCCTTCCTTTTCTTCCTTGCTTTTGTGTTTGCCTTTGTTTCTGAGGAGAGAAGGCAGACGTGCTGTCTTTTTTTTTTTTTTTTTTTTTTTTTTTTCTATATTTGCCAGGCAGGAAAGAGAGATGTTGGGAGGGACTGCAGTGCGAAATCTGCAGCAGAGTGAGAGCGGAAGCTGCTTATGAATGAGTGTCAGTCTTTCAGCTTTGCTATATGCTCCTGAGGACATTTTACATGAATGGTGTCTGGCTGTGTGCTTTCCGCTACCAGGGAGACAAAGATGCTTCATTGCTGTTGCTGCTGCCGCTACTGGGATTTTTCTGTTATCCTTTCGGCTGTTTCATTGACTCATCTGCCTGAGAGACATGTCGTTCATATCGGGTCTTTTTCAGTTGTATCATTCATGTAGTTCAACCAGGACTTGATTATTGGCTTTTTTTTTTTTTTTTTTTTTTTTTTTTTTTTTTTTAGACGATCTGTTTCTGCTTCTGCCTGTAGTGAAACTGAATTTTTTATTCCTTTGTTGCAGAATGCTGACAGAGAATTAGCGCAACACATTAGACAAATGGAGTCAAAACAGTTTTATGTTTAAAAAAAAAAAAAAAAAAAAAAACAAACGGCATTAATGGCTGATTATAAATATTTTGTGCAAGAACAATAAGCGCGTTGTCGAATCCAAACCTGAGAACCAGGAGTGATGTCTACATGTATTCTGCAGCTATTATAAATTAACATGAATGGTATATTAATGACGTTACGATTTTCCAATCATGCTAGAATTTTACTGTGTTGTTTCTTTCAATGATTTATAGAGATTTATTTTGCGTAAAAAAACATAACATCTTTATGAAAAACTAAAATAGAGATTTTATTCTTGAATTAAAGAAGTATATTCTTTGTTTCCTGGCACTGTGATTATAGCTTTTAGTTAAACAGATGCTGATTTTCATTAATTATTATCAAGTCTGTGACCACTTCATTCTGTCTTCATCCTTCTATCACAACTTTTGTCAGCTCATCCATTCATTTTTATGAGACACTAATTGTGTAGAAATGGATTCGTGAAAATGATTATAAATGATAATTTTACTAAGTTAAGTAATCAAGCTACCTCTCATTCTTCATTTCCTCTTCTCAGAAAAACAAATAAGACTGAAAAAATCACAGCGAATTAATATCAGACTGGGGAATTTAAAAATTGATTGGTTCTAGTGTGCTGTAAGTGGGAGGTTTTTTTTTCTCCCTCCAACAGGAAGTGATTTGCAGTGTTCAGCAAGCCTTTTGTTGAGAAGGTTTTCTCAGATCAGTGAGTCATGCTTTAGCTCTGAGCCGGCAGGCAGGCAGCAGTCAGTAGAGAGTATTTGCTCTTCCCTCGCAGTATCCGCGATCATCGACAACATAGACCTTTCTCTGTTCTTTTACTTTTTTGGATTTTTGAGGCTAGAAATCAGCAGCAGTAGCAGCATCACCACTGGAAACCAAACAAGCTGCACCACAACACTGGCAGCCTTTTAGAGAGTTTTTTTTTCCTTCCTCTTTCTCTCTCTCCAAGCCTTTCCTCCTCTGCTTCACTGTTGTGTTTTCATGGATTGTGTCTGTGTATTTCTCTCTCACGGATTGGATTGCAGCTGTGGATTTTACTGAGAGCAGATTGGACTTTGGCGACAGCAGCAGCAGCAGCCCAACACAACCACCACTGTAACCTCAGTAGAGAAAATTACAGTCAGGTGGCCTGTGATTGCTAAAAGGCGTTTGCTGCCTATACTGCTGCTATGTTACAGGAGAGGATAATCAGCGCGGCTCAGCCACGTCTGCCAGCACACTTGTGAAAGAGGCAGGCTGTGCGTGTCGGTTGGTGGAGAGAGGGGAGAGAGCAAGAGAGAGAAGGGTATGCTTCACCGTACCAAGTACAACCGCTTCAGGAATGAGTCAGTAACATCTGTCGATGAGCTTCTCCACGGCTTGTCCATGAACCCCAAGGTCTCGGCCACCCCCCAGTCTGCAGCCGAGACATCTTACACACCCCCGACTGAGGTCCAGCCCTCCTCCACCACCACTGCTTCCAGCACCCCCACCGGACACGGCTCTGACCACCTAGAAGATGGAGGCACCACCCTCTGCACCCTCATCAACAAGGTGTCCAGCCTGAAATTCAGCAACTCGGGCAGCTTGTTGGGCATCAAGGGTCTGCCCTCGGCTGTCAAGGACCTGGCTGTGTCTAAGCTGCAGGGGGGTGGGGGATCGGGCTCAGGCAGCTCCAGTGGCTCAAGCCCCAGTGCGGCAGCGGCAGCAGCAGCCTCTGGTGTGGGCGGCTCTCTGTGCAGCTCGGCCTCCCATTCAACCCCCTGCTCACAGCTGGAGCCAGCTGTCAGCATGAGCAAGAAGAGCAGGCTGGATGAGCTCCAGCCCGGTGGAGAGGACTGGAATCCAGGTGGAGGTGGTGGACTGGTGAGCAAACCCTCCAGAGGATGGCTACATTCAAGTGAGAAGATCTCTGGTCCAGGAGTGACATACATTGTGAAGGTTGGTGGCCTCGTATCCTTCCCATGTCTCGTTTTTTGTTTTTGTTTTTACCAGTTCTGTCTTGTTTCAGCGACTCAAGCTGTACGTGGGGTAAAAAAAAAATAACAATAAAAAAAGAAATAATGTAGTTTTACTTGCACATCACAACATGCCCTTGAGTGGGTGTATGTAGGTTGGCTACAGCAGAAGGCTGAGCGAAGGAGTAGCGACTAGAAAACAGATGCTGAATAATTCAGAAAATAGAGAAGGTCAACATCAGGGGAAAAGTAAAAGAAAAACATGTGATGGCAAAATAAAAACATCAATGATCCGTGTGGTATTGAGCATGTTGTAAATATTTCCATTTCTATGGTATTTCCGTCTATCCTGTGGATGTGGAGCCACAGCGTTATGCTTTTGTAACCATGGTGATGTGTTATTTCTGTACATTGTGCATCTGTATGAGCTCCATGGCTGTTTTAGCTCAACGACAGTGAAATAATGGCAGAGAGAAGAAGACATACAGCGCATGTTTGTCTCGGCGCGTTTGTATGTCGTCTTAATGCCGTTCAGCCATCATACATCATTTAAATTTGCGCAAGTTGGCGCACAACTACGAGAGCTGTGAATGTCACCATGCTGGCAATGAGTCACTAGCATGAGGAGTGATGATGCTGAGCCCTGGCTCCTCAAGGTGTGAAGTGAATGAAGAAAAACGGAGCGAACCATTTTCACCGAAATCACAAAGCGGCTGGAAATTTGCTTTAAATTTGGACATTTGCCTCAGGGTATAGTCTTTTTATCTTCATGTTATTTATGCAGCACATTTAACAAAAAGCTGTTTTTTGGGGGGGTGGATGCCAGGTGAAATGTGTAATCTTCCAAATCAAGTTACACAGTGTGATTGCCATCATATGACACCTACTACAACTTGGTTGAACAAAGCCTACAGTATCTGTGACCAGTATGACATTCCATTAACCGCATTAAGGCCGAGAGCGCTTATTTGTCCAGTCAATGCTGCTGAAAGCATCCACACTGTGAGAGGGGAAATGGGTCCAGTCTGTGCCCCCCCCCCCACCACCACCACCCATCACCCCCTCAACTTCCCCCAGCTTTTCCTGTGGTTTGAGTCCTGTGTGTATTGAGTTCAACGTGGTGTTCCTCTCACAGCACTTTTAATTAGCGTCATGTGGTCACTCCTCGCACATCATGCACCATTACTCTAACAGGACATTGATTGACAATGACACTGTTTACACTCGCACTTACTTTTTAGCCCTCAGTGGCTATGTATTTATGCCAAAAGACACATATTTGTACAAGTACTTTTTGTACTAGGAAGATGTTTTCTCACTGTTGCATCCCTTTATAATTCAGTAGTGGTCTATTTCCAAGTTAACATTATATACACAGATGAGTGTTTATGTTATAATTCATGGTATTCTACAAATTGGTCCATTCAAAAGTAGGAATAAAAAGAAGTTTGTAAAACTTATACTTGCTTCACATCTTAAACCTGCATAAACAAGCAGTGAACACTGACATGATATCATGTTATAAAGTTAATATAACACTTGAGGAAGTACAGAGCAGCACTAACACTCATTTAGAGTTTTGTGGACACCTGATGAATCTAAGTGTCATATTCACAGTTGGCAGCTGCAACAGGAAACTACACTGTGTGAGTCAGTGAGAATGAACCAAAACAGAAATGTTGCAGGCTCAAATAAAGTCAGTTAAAAGATGATCATCATTGTCATCTGCATGTTATAGAAGTTTTCATTTTTAATTTTCAACATTTAGATACTCATAGGTGAGCACTATACAAGTTTTATTTCTTTTTTTATCACATCAAAACAAAATGACATGACTGGCAGTAAAGTAAATGTTTCAGAATGATCATTAAGGTGTAAAAAGTGTGGCCAGTGTCCTTCATGTCTGTTTTAGAAGTTTTAATGAAGTCAACACTGTGTTTACATAGTATGAAGTTATAGATCTCATATGTACTGTATCTATAAATGTGAACACTTAGAAGTTGTGTTGTTTACCAGGATCATTTAGAAGCACTTCATGACCGGCCTCCCATTGATATCCATAATTAATTTGAAGTTCAGTTTTACTGTGTAAATCATGTACTTGTTTGTTGAACAGCGTGAGAACAGAAGAAGAGTCTCCATGTTGTGCTCAGAATAGGTCTCCACCAATTTTAGAACTGTTTGATATATTTCCGGCTCTGCTGAATCGTGCACTTCAAACTCACCGTTCTATAAATAGAGAACATTATAAAATTTTGCAAACGTCATGTTGACAAAATGACATTTGTTTGCTCGGCACTTACAAAACACTCACTAGAGAGACAGGACCTCATAACGTGAAAGTTATGATTTTAATAACGTGTTTGTTTTCCTGTAAAGAGGTGGAAACGGGCACATTAAATGTGTCTGGATGTCTGTTTTGTTTGCAACGAGATTATGAATGTGATTCTGATAATGATAGGAACTCGTCAGCACAAAATGTTCCCAGTCTGTGCAGTATTAATTAGAAGAGGTGTTGTAATGTGAGTAGGTGGCTGCTACTGAAGATGGTTTTATGGGATAGGAGGACGACAGTCACCTCATGTGGCATAGTAACACACTGCTGCAGTTTACAAATAATATTTATGATGGACAAGCATTGAGTTGATTTTTTTTTTTTTTTTTTTTTTTTTTTTATAACTCTGCATCTATTTTCTCATAGTCACACTTCGTGAACTCCTGCTGCTCCTCCTGTTACTATTTTGAACAATGATACCGGCGACATGTTCGCTGATGTGATACATATTTAAGTTTGTTTGAATAGAGTTTGTCGACATTGTAGAGTTTTGCTCAGTGTGTTTCACGTATCAGGTATATGAACCTTAACCCTATTAAACTGACACAGTCAGAAGTGACAGGGCTACGTCTGTTTGTTTTCTAATAGAAACAGACAGTGTTTCAGTTGGAAGCTCCAACAAATCAAATGTGTTTTAATGTGACTTTTTCTTGATCTTATTGAATATTTATTTGACTTTTCATTCTTCATCTTCAGTATCTGGGCTGTATAGAAGTCCTTCGGTCGATGCGATCTCTGGATTTCACCACGAGGTCACAAATAACAAGGTATGTTCACATTTAATATACTTTAATAATCTAATAAGACAAACCTACCACAGCACTTAAGACTTAAGTGTTTTATTGATAATTATTCTTAAGTGATGTCAATGTTAATGTAGCGTAGCTTCTAATGCTCATAAAAAAGTCATAAAGTACTTGTTGACTCTTGCCAACTATAAATGGTTTAACATGACTGTGGCATCATCACAAAGGAAACAGACCTGCAAAAGACTTTTGTGGGTAAATGAGCTGTGCTATTTATGGAGTAGGTCACCTTAAATTAAATTCTGCAAATACAAACCGTTCTAAACATAGAACACAGACTGTAGGTTTAGCAAATGTCACAAACTTTTCTATGAATACAATACCAGTGGCTCTAAAATAAACAACAACTTGGTGCAGTGTTGAGCAACTTTTATCCAACATTGCATCAGCATGAAACATTATTTCCATAATCTTTGCAGTCAGTTAGCTACTGTACACTAGCAACGCTATTGTTTAAATTATAAAATTATTCCTGAACTAAAAACTGAATGCTAAAGTCCCAAATCAAACAATGTTATAGCTGCATTTTAAAAAATAAAATGGCACTAATTCAGTCTGAATCATTGAAGGTATCATTTAACAATCATAACGAGGTAAGAAATTAAATTCAGCAGTTTGTCATTTTATGAACGAACAGTTAGCTAACTTACTAAGGTAAATAACACAGCTCATGTTAATGTTTTTTTTTTTTTTTTTTTTGCAAGAAGTACATTGTTATTATTATTATTTTTGCATGTAAGTGCAAAAATATGTTTCGCCTTCACATTACTGACTGTTTTACAGCTGTTGCAAACCTTTACTGGAACAGACACTGATGACAACTCAGTGTGACAGTCACCCAATGGCTTGTAGTTAAGAAATAAATGGAAGAAATTGTGGTAAAGAAAAGCAATAGTAAGATTACTGAAGGACCGCAGACAGTCGGAGTGTAGCAACAGTGGAGAGAGAGAGAGAGAAATGCGTCATTATGACTTTATGAATTTTATTTTTCACTGAAAATATTTAGTGTCATTTTTGGATTTTTTTTTTTTTATTAATATCAGCCCTTTTAATAATTAGTACATGTGTTTTATGAATTTAACATTTTATGCCATCTGCACTAAAGAAATTGTATTCATTATTTGTGACGTGGTTTTGATATTATATGAACTGTATTTGAGCTTATTCTGGCTGCCTGTTCTCACATGGAATTTTCTGTGGCTCCATATGTACCTTAAAAATCATTGACCAATGTGCAGCGAGGCAAAGACCAATAGTGAATCGGTTTGTGTCATGTCTGCTTTTCTGCTTGACTTCCTGAAATCAGTCCAGTGTTAACTTTGGCGAGCAAGGCCACGCAGTAGTAAGGCCTCTCTCCTCTCTCTCTCTCTATCTCTCTCTTGCTCTCTCTCTCTTTCTCTCACTGTGTATGTGTTTCTGCCTTTACTCTAATAAAGAGACATAGAGACAAACAGAGAGAAATATGTCTCATGCTGTTGCTATTATTAGATTCCTCCCTTTCTAAAAGAACCTACTGCTGTGTGTGATTTATTCATGTATGAAGGATACAGAAATTAACATTTGTGTTTCTGTCATGAAACCAATTTTCACTTTGTCTCAAGGAGGAATTTATTCTTTTTTGTTCACCAATTGAGCTCCATCTTTACTGTTTGATTCACATATTGTTACTTAAAAAAAAAAAAAAAAAAACAGTTGTGGCTGCTGCAGATAAAATGTCTCACTTATCTTAAAGACACTTTTAGATTTCACTGTGATGTGTAGCACAGATATAGTTACATGGTTTCAAGAGGTGCGATGCTTTTTGTAATATTCCCTAATGATGAATGATATTCTTAATTTTCATTATTTGTAAGTTTTAGCATACTACAAATTTTTAAAAATAGTTTTAAATTTTTTATTCGTGAAATGTAAATTATTTTTTTTTAAAATGAATAATAAAATAATATTTATTATTTTTATAATTATTAAAGCAATATTTAATCCCATAATTTTATAGATACAAAGTTACAAAGTCAAGAGATTACAGCACCAGAAAATAAATGATAAATGATGATGATAAAAAATAGTAATATGTTGTAATATTGATTATCACAATGAGAAAACACTCATGGAAAAATATCAAAATAATATATATATATATTTCCTCAGCTATTCACATTCATGGTCCCCAGAGGGTGAATCCTACTGATACTGCTGGTAAAACATGACAATAACCTTTAATTATGCTGAGCCAACAAAAAATTGGTAACAAAAAATTGTTTCCAAATAACACAGTCAACCTTAAATTAAAAAAACAAGTGATTCTGTGGCTGCCTGTGGTCACCATCTTGGCTTCATCATCCTCTCTTCCTCCCTCTAGGGAAGCCATCAGCCTGGTGTGTGAGGCTGTTCCAGGGACCAAAGGAGCTTTGCGTAAGAGAAAGGTACATGGATGGACAGAGAGGAGGGAGAGAAACATGGAAGTGATTGCCACTTTGATAGATCTGAGAAAAATGAATGTTGGTGAAATGTACAGTACATAGAAAAAGGAAACAGCATTAGATATTCATTCATCCTCTCGTGTTCTATATATAGCATCGCCTCTAAGTTCTTTTTCTCTCGTCCGTCCTTCATGTTAAAAGAGAGGGAAAATAGAGACCGAGAGAGGAGGAGGAAATGATGAGAGAGATTGTACTGAGAAGAGAGAGAGGTAGAGGAGAAAGGATAGAGATGAAGAGGTATGGGACTGTATGTGCGTGGGCGTAGCTCCAGCCCACGATGCATTGCACACCGCGCGCAGTGCTTAGTGACTCATGTAGTGCACAGTATCTGTGATCAGGAGGCTGAGCTACTCTGAGTGTGTGTGTGTGTGCGCGCACACATACATGTGTGTGAGCGTCTGTCTGCTGTGTGTGTGTACATGGTGTGTGTCCACAGCATGTGAGGAGACTGTCTTAATGTGGGGTGTGAAATGAAGCATTACTCTGCTCTCTAGAGCTTGTTCAAATGTCAGGGAAGAGTATATAACACAAAATCAGTGCTGACTTGTTTCTGTCTGGGAATAGATGGAAGATAGAAGATAATGTTATTTTGGCAAAACACACTCGGGTGACGACAGCTCGATGCTTAGATTTCTGAATGGGGTTTGGCTAATTTTATTTGGCTTCTTTGCCTCCTCTCTTCATTAAAAGCTACTATTCACTGCAGTGTTTTAAATATCCAACATTTGGATCAAGGACGTTTCTTCTTTTATGGTCCAATTTATAATCAATAGAACAAACTGAACAGTAATGTTTCCTCTACCGGTGGTAAAATGACTCATTAAAGGAAGAGTTTAACATTTTGCGTAGCATGTTTATTCTCTGACGAGATCGGTACCATTTTTATGAACAATAAATGAGAGCCAGTAGATGCTTAGCTTAGTTTAGCGTAGCTTAGTTTAGCTTAGCATAAAGACTGCAAATAGCTAGCCTCTGTGTAAAAGTTATAAAATCCCCCTATCAGCTTAACACAGTTTTACACTTGATGATGTAAGATGTTAATTGTCAAGCTTTAGATGAAATGAAGCTGGATTTCATTAACTCTTTCCAGAGTTTCTAGCAGTTTGTCTTTTTCCAGTTTGTTTTATGCTAAGCTAGGCTAACTTAGAGACATGAGCTTTTTGTATTTAGATTTTTATCTGAAATGTAAAATTATTCTTTTGAGATGCACTATATTTTTGATTAACAAAATAACCATTGCTTTAATTTGTTGTTTTTTTTGTGTGTGTGTGTGTGTGTGTGTGTGTGTGTGTGTTCACAGCCGCCGTCTAAAGCCCTGTCCAGTATCTTGGGCAAAAGCAACCTTCAGTTCGCCGGCATGTCCATCAACCTAAATATCTCCATCAGTAGCCTCAACCTGATGACCCCCGACTGCAAACAGGTCAGTTAACAACCTTCAGCAATGTCAACATGTGATGAATATTAACAAAACTAATGTCACCATGGTGAGTACTGCTGTGCCACTGGACCAGGGCAAAGGTACGTGCTGTACCTACAACAGATTCACTGAACAAACCAATGGGAACATGCTCATTGCAAACTTCCCCCATTGAGATGTTGTGTGGCAACAGATTTTTCTTCAGAAGTCTGTGTCAGGAGGCTTTTGTAATGAAGAAGAAATAAAATAGAAGTTAAAAGAGGAACTTAAGCAAAGGAAACAGAGGAAGTTGGCTACTCGACTTTTTCTTTCATGTTGCTGTTTTTGATCAGTTCTTTGAATGAAACAATAGTTTTCTTCCTGGTCAGTGACAGTGTCATGTGTTGCTCTACGTGTCAGTGTCTTGATACTAACAGCAGATGGTGCCAGAGTAACAAAACAATTCAGTTCTACAAATAAAAGTAACCCAAAAAAGACAGAAAAATCATTTTCATTACACTAAATATTTATGTGTTAATCTTCAATAATGTTTATTTTTGTTATCCGTTTATCTCAGAAACTGAAATCATCAAAGATTTGATTTAACTTGTGAATTGATTATCAAAATAGTTTCTAATAAATTTTCTCCTGAAAATCTCATACAGAAAAGTTTTTTGTCTGATTTTACTCCTGACAGATCATAGCCAACCATCACATGCAGTCCATCTCCTTTGCATCAGGTGGAGACCCTGTAAGTAACTTTATCAGATGTATGTATTTAATTTACTAATACAATAAAAAAACATGTTCATATGGCAGATACTATTATTTATGAAAACTCATTCTATTTATGTTGTGATTTGTTTTTGTTTTTTACTTCCATTACTTAACGTGTTATCTAGTATTTTATTTGTGAGTATTGTGTAACAGTTGTGTTTTATAAAACAGGTTGCAAATGAGGGATGAGGTCATTTTCCCCATTTTTGCCTTAAGTGCTAACGAGGCTACAGCAGCTTATGTTACTGCTTCGTGTTGTGCTACGAGGTTTAAAATACAATTCTCAGTCTATTCGGAGTAAATAAATGGTGACCTGTCTCATGTATAGTTGTGTGACAATACAATTGTTAAAAATGCATTAAAGATAGACAGAGATGTCCTTTTGTGCTTGTATTTGAGATGCAAATCATTTTAATTATATTTACTAACTTTAGAAATCTCTACGTAAACATGGAAACATGTCTTTTTTTTTTTTTTCTTTTTTCCAGGACACGACAGATTATGTTGCTTATGTAGCAAAGGACCCTGTTAACAGAAGAGGTATGAATTCAGTCCTTTATTACTCTCATGTCTCGCATCTCATGTGCAACATGCTGCTCATTAAATCATTTTGTCACTCTGTCACAGCATGTCACATCCTGGAGTGCTCTGACGGTCTGGCCCAGGACGTCATCAGTACCATTGGCCAGGCCTTTGACCTTCGCTTCCAGCAGTACCTGCAATGTCCCTCAAGCAAGCTGCCCTCCGCACATGACAGGTGAGAAGTTCACAACACACTTGTATAAAATGCACACTAGATTCCAGGTCTTATTTCAGAGTTTCTCCTCAGGGTATTAAACATGGAGGAGTTACCGTGGACAGAGGAAGAGGAGGAGTCATCAGAACATCCTTATTATAACAATATCCCTGGAAAGATGCCACCTCCAGGAGGCTTCATCGACACCAGGCTGACCAATCAGAACGCACCTGATGGATGCCAGGTACATGTGAGTTTTAATCACATGGATGTAGCCTGCTTGGATAAGTTGTTTAGTTGGGATCAAAGGAAATGGAATTTTTCCTTTCCTTTTTTTTTACTCAATGAACCAAGATTGATAAACATAAAGGTCATACAGACCGACAGGTACCACAAGCTACATGGAGACCTACTGCCCAGAAATTATTGCAAAATTCTGACCATTAGTTTTCTGATTAGACTGGAAATTAACCATGTTACAGTTAAAGCTGCGACTACGATCTCGTTACCCGACAAGATGATATTAACATCAGATTTGTGTCGATAAAATACTTTTTTTAATGAACAGTAGAAATTCATAGAAAAGACACAGGCTCAGTTTAAACTGATGTTACCAGGTCACCAAAGGATTTGTACAGTATATTACTTACTTGGAGGTCCACTTTCACGTGGTTGTTTAGCTCAGACACACCAGCCGAAGTGAAGTGCACCACTGAAGAGGCACTATAATATATATCTATATGTCTATATGTCACCAGATCGGTCCAGGTTCAGTAGATCAAACATATTACCAAGGGCGGCACTGTGGAGAAAACTGGGGAGATGAAAGAAAGCCCATCTTCATACAACAGGGTAAGAAACCCCCACGCTGTCCACTGATTTAATACATTAAACTGTGTGTAATTGTTTAAATTGTAATTAGTTTGTCACTGCAACCGTGAGTATTTCTCCAAATACCCAGGATCGTTTGATATTAGTGGTCTGCCTGAGAATAAAGTTCAACCACCCAAAACAACAGAGATGCCCACGTATGTGAACACCCAGCAGATCGACGCTCAGGTGCTCGCAGCACTTCAGGCAGAGGCAGAAAATGTGACGCGGGGCATGGCAGCCGCAGCCAAAGAGAGCCCACAGAAGGACCTGTTTGACATGAGTAAGTCTTAGTTGGTGTGTGTGTGTGTGTGTGTGTGTGTGTGTGTGTGTGTGTGTGTGGACAGTGGATTTATGAAGTACAAGTTACATTTTTAAATTCACAGCTCTAGTATTACAAAGTATCTGTGTATTTTTCTTCGGAATAAGATCATTTCCTCATCAGGGTTCTTAATTATAGAGGTTCCCCAGCTTTTGTTTCTCAGTGGCTTTAGTGTGACATTATAATAACATCATGTCAGTATGAAGACAATAGGAGGACAGTGTTAATAACAGTGTAGTGGTTTTATTCTTTCCTCCTTTCAACTTCCACCTTAGCTTTGCTATTATTATACACAAAAGGTCAGTTACATAAAGATACGTGTGTAACTGAAGAGGAATCCGTGACACAAATTACACGTGCAGATAAATGTACCGTTCAAAAGTAAACTGTAAAATGAAATTTAAGTTGTGACTTGACTGTTAAAAGTCACATTTAACCACCAGCACTAGTCTCAGACGTGAAACTTGTGAATTAGTCAAATTTAATACAGATTTCAGTACTGTATTATAGGTTATAGTTATATAGTTTTGTTATGAAATTAAATAAGAATATATACAAAATTACAAAACCATATACACCAATAAGAGACTACACCGAGAGATTTGGTCCCTGGGTCATGAATTTCCAAACGGTAAACAATTTATGTACCAAATTAAAATCAATGGAAATTCCTCTCTTCTGTATGAACAATACTGAACCTGAACTCTTTGTAGACAGAAATAGGTTATCAAGGTATTTGATACCTTATATCAATACAATAAATACAATCTGGATATGGCACAAAAAGAAATACATGTGTATATTTAGAACATCATGCTTCTCCACTTTGTTCTCATTAAATTCTTCCATTTTGGAGCCGCTTAGTTACTGTGTGTTTTTGGTTAAAAGGGAACTGAGATTAAAAGTTAAAAATATAGTTAAAGTTAGTTAGTCGTAGTTAGTTCTTGACTTCTATATTCTTCTTTATTTCTTCTTTATTTCCTGATAAAACAAGACAGAGAAGCAACCTATCGTCGTCATGTTTTGCGACATGACAGAAAGCAGAAAGCAACTTTCACTAAGTAGTTTTTGAACATGTTGAATCATCCATGTTTCCTTGCAGTCTACTTCTCCCAGCCTCTTGCTTTGCTGCATTTTTTTAGCACATTACTGACACCAATTACAATCTATTTACCTTTATGAAGAAGTTACAACACTGTTCTCATGCATCATATAACCTTCTTCTCTGAATGAATTGTTTTGGCTCTGCCCTCACCTACACCAGAGCCGTTTGAGGATGCTATTCAGTCTCAGTCTCACCCGCCGTCCCACGGACAAGCCCAGTCCCAGATGTCTGGTCTTCACAAGGCGGCGTCTGTAGACAACTCCAGCCCTCTTCTTGTTCGCTCGCTGGCCTTCCGCGCTCAGGAGGAGCTGGAGGGTCAGACGTGGTATCACGGCAAAATGAGCCGCCGTGATGCTGAAAAACTGCTGAGAGAAGACGGGGACTTCCTGGTCCGGAAGAGCACTACCAACCCGGGGTCCTACGTACTGACCGGGATGCACAATGGACTTGCCAAACACCTACTGCTGGTGGACCCTGAGGGCACGGTAAGACAGGGGTCAAAGGTCACGTAATGTGCATTTGAGAGGAGGTATTAAAGATAGAACAGGTTCTAACGTCTCCTTTTTTCTTCTCAAAGGTACGGACAAAAGATCATGTATTTGACAGCATAAGCCACCTTATTGGCCACCACCGTGACAACAATCTGCCGATTGTGTCAGCCGGGAGCGAACTGTGTCTCCGACAGCCGGTTGGAAGGAAACAGTGATGCTTGCAATGGCTGATGGGATATTGGAAGCTCTGAACAGTCTCTTTACCCTCCTGAAACTTTAAGATGAAACACGTAGAGATGATGATCAAATGCTCGACGTGCTGACAGTCTTTTTGGGAAAAATTGGCCTGCGGTTACTTAACTGAAGGTGCCGGAAGACGCAAGATTTGTTTAAGATAAAAGAAGAAGAAGAATTTATAGAACTGTTATTATTTTGTTGTGATGACTGAAATGCTATATTTTTGAGAAGACATAGGTGCATTTGGACATAATATCTTGATTTGGTGTTTTAAAAGATTTAACAAAAAAAAAAAAAAAGACAGTTGTTGTAGTTTAGATGAAGTGCAAATCAAACCTCAAAGAGGTGTTAACAAGAGTATTTTAGAATAAAAACCTGAAATTTTAGTTTTTTCTGTCAAGCACAACCACATTTCTACAAGAACCGTTGGCTGAAAGGTTGGAAACAAAAACAGTTTGGATGACAAATGCTGTTTATAATGAATAACTTTAAGGGGGCAAAAAAAAAAAAAGTCCTTTAATCTCACCAGTAGCGGAAGAGCTCACTCAATTAGTCACTATATGAAATCTGCTTTTACTGGGAACTAGAACTGAATGTGTTTTGCTTTGCAGTAGTCACAAAGTGTCGGGTGGAAACAGACATCCTTCATAGTGCTGTTAATGGCTTTAAAGATAACATTTTTTTATAAAGTATTTTCTTGTTGTCACAGTCGCATGACTTAAAATCAACTGTTCTTGTGGACATTGTTCGTAGACCTTGATACCCCTTTATTTGAAAGAGGTGCTTGTGTATGCTGACACTGTTTAAAAAAAAAAAAAAAAAAAAAAAAGTGAAAAAAATATTTATGCTTTTCAACCAGGGATTATTTCTGAATTGGTTTTCTCTGGATTCTTCTTTTCGGTGTGTAGTCAATGATTAGTTTTGGGGCTTGAGTCATGCTATGGATATTCTCATATTTTTTAATTAGTAACATTTTTGGCTTTTTTGTGCACTTTTAAAAGATATCGTCATCATCATTCTTCTTCTTATTGTTATTATTATCATTATTATTATTTGAATGATCACAAATGAATAGCACAATCAGAAAGATAGATGGGTCAGATCATCTGTGTCAGTTGCACCAAAATGAATCACAAATGTGTTGAGACTTTTTTGTGGATTAATTGGATAAATGTTGCATACACACAGTGTGCACAGTGTTGAATATTAGTTCACCTTCACTTATTGATTGTTAAACAGAGATTTTAACTCCTATTTTGAGGATATCTCATGGCAAGATCCCTTTATTGCCACTAGATGTCACCACAGACGTACTTGTTTACCCCCAAGTCGGTCACATTCACTTCAGTTTCCCTTATTTTCTCACTTTGGATGCTGTGACTGTGTATTGTCTGAAGAACAACAGAGCAATAGATAATCCGTCTCTTAGAAAAGCAAGTTTTCAACCATTATTGCTTAAAAGGTCATAATTAATTTTGCATTTTGCAGTCCACTGTACACAATTGTTCCTCAGAACAGTTTATGGTATTTAGGTTATACAGACTGTTTTTGTAGAGTGGGAATCAAAATTTTGAATTTAAGAAAAAAAGGCTTATTAGAAATAGAACACACCAGTTCTGGCAACAGACTTTTAAATGCTCTCATCCTTACTATTGTCAGTACTCTGATGGATACCAAATGAATGGGGCATTGTATTTGATATGCACTGGACCACTTCAGTTGAACCAAAATCAGCATGTGTTCAATGAGTTTGACAAGACAGATGCAATGTAATATAACGTGCCTGTTTTTGCTGCAAAGAGGGAGTGTACAATACATGCATCTCACCACGACACATATGAGCAAAGATCAGTATCGGGATTGTTCTTTTGAATATATATATATATATATATATATATATATATTTGTGCCACCAGATCTATATATCTGCCACTAGGTTTTAGGTTAAATCTTGTCGAGACGTTTCTTAATTTCTTCTGTCCCATGATTCAGTTTGTTTCTCAGGATTTCTTTGAGAGCATATGAGAGAAAGAATCTGAGATATTTGGTTTTTTGATGTAGAAAGGTGCAAAGAATCATTGAAGATTTTCAATCTGGCATTAATGTTTAATTTGTCAGTGTGTGTGTGTGTGTATATATATATATATGTATATATATATATATATACACACACACACACACACATACAGTTTCATCCAATCTAATTTGTTGGGAGATTGAATAATTCGGTAAATTTATTTTTTAAAAGAGGAGGAAAAAAAAGAAAAGTAAAAAGCACTATGCTGATGTAAAGAATTATTTTGAGATTGGTGTTTTGTTTCTAAAAAAAATATATATATATATAAAAAAAACAAATTTGTAGAATCACCATGGGCAAAGTGTGCGATGTTTTGAACAAAGCGTATATAAAAGCAGGAACAAACTCCATACTTGAATCTGTCATGACGACGACGACGACATATGACGATTAGCTGCGTGGCATAAAGAAATTATACAACCACACACACAACAACAACGCTGGGATACAAATAAGAACATGGCTTCTTTCCAGATTTCTGTTGATGAAAATGTGCCTTTTATTTGTACAAATGGTGTTTTTATTTCTCTTTCTCTCTCTCTTCAAAGTGCAATAGCTGATCTTCAATGGGGCATGCCTGTTCACTAGAGGTTGTGTTTTGCCCTGCTGCGTGTTGCTGCTTGAGACTACTGTTTTCTCTCTCTCTCTTCTCTCTCTCTGTCTCTTTATCTCCCTCCTTCACTCCCTCTGTATTATATATTATAAATGTATCATTTCCAGATTCTAAGTATAAATCTTTGTCAGAGGGAATCACACAGAAAAACTCACTATTTTGGAAACCGGTTCAGAGAAAAGAAAAAAAAAAAAGGAAATAAAACAAAGAAACGAGTCCAAATGATGTTTACAGATTTAATCTTTTGGTTGTATGGGTTTATCATTATTCTGTATGACTGTTGGCAATAAAACCGTGAATGTGTAGAATCTCTCTGGTTATATTCTGTAATAATCACTGACATTGTGTTTTTTGTTTTTTTTTTTTACTTTGAATTTACACAATCTACTGCGTCACGGTTTCTCTAAAGAGATGTTTTGTTTCCATTGCACATTTGATTATTCTTCGGTCGTCTGTAGTGGAAAAAGATGAATCTTTCATATCATTTTTAAAAGAAAATGTGTTTATTTATAATTTGTGTGAATTAACCCTTTAAAGTCTTTTCCCAAAGGTGTGAAGAAGAGAAGCACTTAAACATGAAATGAAGCAGAACTGCGCCATCTACAGGGACATGAGGTGAATCATCTTACACTTTGTGTTACTCTTGTTTTTTTTTGTTGTTTTTTTTTTTTTTTTTTTTTTTTGGCAGGGTGAGGGGGGGTTAACTTTATTGTATCCAAGCAAATACTTCTGCATCATACAAACAGCTGCACTGAGTTGACTATATGCTTCACATGCAGCATTCATCATTCATTCATTCATTCATTCACATGCTTCTCAAGAGCTTCATGCTTATGAGATTTATATACAAAACATTTCCACTTGGAATAACTAGATAAAAACACGCAGAATAAAAAAAAACTAATTTGTAACAATTTTAAAGTTTGTTACTATGATGATGATTGAAAATATTCTGTCATGAGCATGCAGCATATTGTGAAAGATGTCTATTCAATATGAAGGGCTACCGTTGATAACCAGCAGATAGAGCCCTTGGTATCTCTAAAAACTACTGCTCTCGAATCAGTTACATTAATTCTCTGAAAATTTCCTACATGATGCTACTGATATAAAGAGAAACGCTTCATCAAGTGTATCACACTTCAACATGTGTTTATCTCAAACACACTATTATTGAGAGCGTAGACTTGCATAGAACAATAAATAACTTCAACTGTTTATCATAACACTAATAATTGTCTACAATCATTCTTCATTACATTGATTTTGCAGAAATATAATTGCACTTTTTTTTTTTTAATTAATTGCAGGTGATGTTTCACTTTTTTGTGTGAGATGGTCACATCTGTAACCTCAGAGGTAAATGTTTTTTTTATGTCAAGAGTAAGAGCACCATTTATTCCCAAATCATCAATGTATTGTAAAGAAAAAATGTATCTCCAAAACGTATTTTATTGCAAAACTGTTTATTTCTCTGACCAGTAAAGGGTTTGTGTGTGTTAAGTCTAAAGAAATGAATAATTAGAGATACATTGTTCTCACACTACAGTGATGAAATCTGACCAGTATTTGAATCATTTCAAACTGAAGTCATTGAAGATATTGGCCTCAAATGTCAATGTCAATCAAATGTCAAGTGCAATAATTTTAATGAGCTTTTTCCTATTATGGAGGATGCAGCTATATTAATTATAATAATAATAAGCACAGAAGGAAGAGAAACTACTGCTGCCCTGCAGCCAAGCCTGAAGTCCACACTTCATTTAAGAAAATCCTTTTATCCTAGATCAGTCAAATCAGTCAGAACTCATTTTTCTTTTCATTGTCTGTCCACTGTGTCCACTACACAGGCCCATGAGGATACGTTAAGATCACCCTCACCTTTTTGCTGTATATCACTTGCTCCCTTCTTTCAGTTTTTGTTGTTGTTGTTGTTTTTTCTGTCACTCCTTGCTGACAGCTGGTGTAGTTCCTCCTGCAACCACTGAGACTTCAGTGGTTGTCATGTCCGCCTCCTGCTCTTTCTCCGGTTCCGGCTCCGACTGCTTGGAGCACTGTTGGCTCTGGTTGGGGTTGTTCTGGCTGCTCCATGACTTGCTCCTGCTGCGGCTAGGCTCCAGAGACTGCTTGTTCCCACTGCCATTTACAGAAACCCTTCCCCTGTAGCAAATGCCACACACCAAACCCAGGAAGGCCCTTCTCATCTCTCGACTGGCCAGAGTATAAATTACTGGATTCATGGCTGAGTTGAGCACAGCCACCGCAATGAACCAGTCAGCTTTGTAGAGGATTGGGCAATTCTCCTGACATGCCACATCAACCAGGAGCACGACGAAGATGGGTGTCCAGCAGGCGATGAAGACCCCAACGACAATGATGACGGTGCGCAGCAGGGACATGGCGTGCTCAGAGTTGCTGTGCTTGCTCACCTTTCGGCTGCTGGACTTAACCAGGATGTAGATTCGAGCGTAAAGGACTGACATCGCTAAGAGCAAAACAATATAAACTATGATACAGAAAGCTACATATTTCTTGCTGTAGAGGGGGAGGACAGTGGAGCAGTCTGGGAGGTTGTTCAGGCAGTTCCAGCCTAAAATCGGCAAAGCTCCGAGAGTGATGGCGATGAGCCAGCATGTCCCTATGAGCAGAAACACTCTATAGTTCTTGTTGGCATCATAAGGCCTCATTTTGATCATAGTCAGGTGTCTCTCTATAGCAATAGCCAAGAGACTGAAAATGGATGCACTAAGTGCCACAAACAAGCTGCCCTCTCTGACGAACCAGAGAGCAGTTGAGAGCTTCAGGGTCTTCTCTCCTGACAGAAGCAGGTTGACCAGGTAAGCGACTCCAGCCAGCAGGTCGCACATCGCCAGGTTGCCTATGAAATAATACATTCGGTTGTGGAACCTGTGATTTCTCCATATGGCCACCAGCACGGTGAGGTTCTCCAGAAAGATGAAGCTGCATATGATCAGGAACACGATGGTTTTGGTGTCCACAGTGCCAGGGCTCTTGCCATCACTGAGACGGTTCTTCAGCTTCCCTGTGTAGTTGTAGTGCTGTAATATCTCGGAGTTGATCATCTTTATTTATTTATTTTTATTTTTATCCTTATTTTTTTTCCCAAAAAACTCCAGCTGCTGACACTGGATGTCAGCAGATCCACCGCGTTCAACTGCAGTGGAAGATCTGAGGGATGAATCATTACACAAAACACTTATTATTACAGTCATTATCCAGTTCTACACACATTTGTGGTTTGTTTGACTTATTTCAACGCAGTAATCTAATTTTCCATTTCTAAATACCAGAAAACGACTAGAAACTAAAACGCAGGAAAGTGTCTGTTAATTAACATGATGCTGTTTGTTTGTTTACATTCATGATCCATTTCCATTCCCAATGGAAAGTGCCAATCGACTCGTTTAAACATACAAAATCCATCTTTTTTTTATTCTACTTTTCATACATGACATGGATTTTAATTTCAGATCACGTTCACGTAAAGTAGAAACATCTGGTTAAAGAGAAAAGTTACTGGTCTTTTTTGTGCCGTTAAACGTTGTTTGACGCAACTTACCTCCGGATGCTCGTGGATCAGCTTCACTTCAGCTTCACACTGATGGACAAACATTTCATTACGATTCAGATCCGTATTTTCCACAAAAGATTTTTTTTTTTTTAAGTCCAAGCTTCTTTTTTTCTTCTTTCTTTCTTTTTTTTTTTTTAACTCCTCGTCGTTGGTTTTGTCGGGCACAGAGAGCTGCTCCTCATCTTTCTTTTTTGTTTTATTTTATTTTGCTGATCTTCTTAACTCCGGAGTTTTTTTTTTTTTTTTTTTTCGACAGTTGTGGCTGTGGAAGTCACTCCCCCTCCTCTTCTTCTATCCTCCCTCCCCTCTCTGACTGACTGACTGCCTCTGAACCGGACAGGGGGAGCTGAGGCTGCTGCTGCTTCAGTGTAAAAGGTCAGTTCAATTCATCAGGCACATGAATATGAAACCATGCAGCAGATATGTGAACAGTCATAACCTCCGTTTGTCCCAGATGTATTTAAAAATTAGCTCAGGTTTTAGTGTAAACAAGCTCCCGTTTTAAATTACATTTTAATTGAGCTTATCTCACATGATGTTTCTTATCTCTCATCTATGTTTACTTGAATAACTTGGTTCTTTTAAAGTCAAATGTCTTTATTTGTATCATAGTGAGGAAATTGCACACTTAAATGAAATAACAAATAGACAAGAAAAGAAAAGAGATTATTAAATACAAGGTTAATGGAAATATATAAAGAAATTAACCCATGTAAAGTGACCAGCTTAAGTTTAAAGTGACTACTGTTTAGACAATTGTACATATAGTTATGGAAATACAAAAATTACATACATAAGGTGTGTGTGTGTGTGTGTGTGTGTTTGTTTGTTTACTGGCAGCATTGCTCATTGTACGGTCTCACTGCTGCTGGTAGGAACAATCTAATATGATTTTTTTTCCACTTCTAAAAAGGTCTTTATGAACCTTTTGAGAATCATTTAAATCTATTTATTCATTCAGAGACAGGTGGATACTACACCTTATGGCTTATTATATCTACAATAAAAACAGGAAGCACAACATAACAGCTGGCAAGTCTTATTAGTACTTTTGTAATGTTCACAAGTGAGGTAGGTAAGAGACAAATGAAAGAGACTTGAAGAGTCAGAACAGAGACTTGACTAAATGTAAAACCAGACAGTAACATTGTGATCAAAGTTGAAGCAAATCTCATTTCTGTAGATCGACACACATCATAAATATCTAACAAGCAAATTTGACATTTTCTCTGTTCAGTTCCTATCTGACACAGAGACAGAAATGGAGAGAGAAAGTTATAGTTACTTTGTGCTTTAAGTATTTAAGTTAAGATGACTGCAGCCCATCCTTTGTTCTGGTCCGTCTGTCGTGACCTCATATCCAGGAAGGATGGGCAGGGCTGGCAGTCGACGGACAGAAGACGGAGTCAGAGAGCTTCTGAGAGGCAGAAAGACTGATGGTTGACTCTTTGAAACAGATGTGATGAAGTTAAATCTAAACTGTGGAGGTTTTAAGACTTCCCTAGACGAAAGCCAAAATGAATAAAACGTGACTGAAACAATAAACGTCATTTTCAAACAAAATCCAGAGCTAGCACCAAGAATAATTGAGTCATGAACGTTTGTGTGCTGCATGTGTGCACCAGAATATGACTCAAACGTGAAGAATTTCGTTGCTTTACTTTATACGGTGCCACACATTTCGCTGCTTGCAATTTTCCCCAAACGAAGCACATACTGTGCTGTATTACAAACCAAATCATTAAATACTAGATCTCTTCCAGTGTCTGTGGTTATTAACCCAGAAGAATGTTCTGTGTGGTTGAATAAACAGCTGTGGTCTGGCGTCGGTCCATTAGCATTGTTATAGTCACAATTCTCAGTCATTTCCTCCAGGTCACACTGTGCCAGCGTCAATGGGAAAAATCTCAGAGAAAAAAGCTAAACGGTTACTCTGGACCCGCAGCAAATCTGGGACCAATCACGGAGTGGGTCTACGTAAAGGCAGCTGGATTAACAGACGGGGAACATGGTTGGAAAAACCTTGGGTTTTTCAGCAAACTACAGTGATGTGGGGCTCGCATCTGCATTTACATAAACGTTAGGCCAAATATGAAACCATCAGCAAGTACAAACCCATAATATGTGGTCAGAGCAAGTCTATGTCTACGTGTATTCATAGACTACTAAAGAAGAGCATGGGTGGAGGGTTTTCACATTTGTTTGACCACCCTCAGTAAGCTGTTTCTTTGCAGGAAGCCACTTCTTTGGTTTGAACACGGCTGAACTTTCCTCTCATCTTTGTCTGCAGCACAGTAATTAAAGTTCACCATGGGTGCTGTTATCTGTCATCAAGGGTTCCGCGTGTCCTCTAACATCATCAATGCACCATTTGTGTGATTTCCTGCTATTATAATAGTGTATGATTTAACTGTAAACCTACATTAATTTTGAACAGTGCACAGTCTAAATTTCCTCCCCTCGAGGGTAGATGGCCTCACAGCTGCTAAAACCATTCCTCAGGGAAAGTTTCCACTGCTCAACTACAGCCCTCGATCTTATACAGTACAGTTTCTGTGTGACATTATTAGTGGTTGGAAGAAGTTTTCACATCTTTTTATTTTATTGTCAACTGATTTCTCACATACAAATTCACATATAGATACAAATAGATATAAGCTGAACAAGAACAACAACCAGAACATATGAAGGAAGCTTCGTAAGTGTTCATTTTCTTGAGAAATATATCAAATTAGAGATAATCATATCAAAAAAATAAAAGTACAGCGCTTTCAATGGTGACAGTTAAAAAAAAGATAGAAGATATGAAAACACTGACCAACTCTTGATTCAAAGCTTAAACATATAAATTTATGTATTTATTTATTATTAATCATAATGCAACATGAAAGCTGAATGCACTTACAAATGCCTGTGTGTGTGTAAAAGTATTCTGAGGGCATTCATAATTGATTATAATGCAATTTATATGATTTGTAACATAACAGCCACTCATTCAACGCAGAGAACTAATGGTTAATTGAAAATGGCCAGATAGAATAAAGATAAGGACCCTGTGCTTTAGTGCAATAAGCACATTACAAAAATCTATCTGGCCGGCATCAGTGTAGCCATTACTTTGCCAGGGTTTGCCTTGTTCAAGCTCTCAACCCTTCATTAGAGAGCAAGAGCTGGGGTCAAAGTCGTGGGCAGTGGGCACATCCATGTGCAATTACATGAAAACCCTGCCTTTAATTTCACCCTCGCCATTTTGAGGCAAAAACACACCCCGTGAGTCTGGGCTATAAATCTGAGGCGGAGTGTCCCCTCCTGCCCGTGTGGCTTTGTGGCGGCAGTATTTCGAGGCACGGCGGTCTCTTGCATGCAACTTAACAGCGCAAGGCCTCTGAGACGCTTCTGAGGCATAATTTCAGCTGTGGCACAGTTTAGTCTAGATGTGCCAACTCTGGAAGGCCACACAAACAGAAATAGGTCTTAAGTTCTGTCATTTCCTTTTCGCTCCAGGGATATTTAGTGCTCTTACCTTTAGCTCTTTCAGCGTTGAGTGCAGCGCTTTTAATTTTCCATTTCATTCCTTTCCAGTTGAGAGATTAATCTGATGGTTATATTGAGGTTCTGCCAATGTGTCTGAGTTCAATAATACTACACTGGCTCTTCAACAGACTATCCAGTGTCAAACTGGCTGACATTACCGTACAGCATAAATTTAATGGACTGAAATCACTTAACACTGAACATGGAAAAAAAAACCCAGAAGCCACTTTTTTTTCTGTAGTAGACTCATTTTGAGGGCTTCCGTGATAATTACATGGTTCTCAGCCAAGGTTACTGCCTGGTCTGCTGCATGTGAGCAGACATAATATTTTCCCCACCTCCACATACATGTACATACTTCAGTATGACCAATGCAACCACTTTTTCCATATCTTTGTAATAGTTTTAATGTGGTGCCACTGTTTAATAAGGTACCATTATTTATTAATCTATATGTATGCCTCATAGTGTTCGATATTAAAAAGATATATGTGTAATGTGATATGTGTAAAATTGTGCAAAACATAAATGAGGAAATGGGAAAATAATTAGGAAATTGTTAAAATGTAACCATTTTCTAGATGGTGTTTTGAAATCTCAACAAAGAGTTTACAGTATAGCTCATGTTAGCTAACAGCAACTTGTGATTTCATATTTGGAGATTTAAAAAAAAAGAAAGAAAGTAAAAGAACAAAGCTCTAAAAGATTCAAATGACCACTGATTTGTTAAACCTTTTGTTAAACAAATAAAACATCACACGGTCCAGCTTTCACCTTTTGTCTCATGGGAACACAGACTTTCACACGACATTCTACGACTAAACTCTGAACCAAGAAGTGAAACTCATTTTAAGTTAGTTAGTTAAACTCATCTCTTCGATGTAAGTCTATATTGATACTTTCTAAGTTGTCTGACTGTGTTTCTTCTGCTGGTTTAGGCTGAAAACAAAACCACTTCCTTCTCTTTTTTTCTCATGAGTGCAGTTGTACTTGTCTGATAGACAGTTAATGTAAACGTGCAGCGAAAGTCCATTTATCACGGAGGTCGAGCAAAGCCTTTCTCTCTCAGGCCCATTAGGTGTACAGCACTCAGGGTTCGTTGTATTGATGTCCAGCAGTCATTGGTCACCGCCTGGCTTACTGCTGAATGGATGGCTATTATATTGTTGTTAACCAGAGAGGAGTCTGTGGAGCACAGGCTAGAGTTTATAGGGGTCTTAATATCTCGGTGTGCATCGTATTTATTGATCTTTCCACTACAGCTTGTCCATTTCATCACTATGTGTAAAGAAACAAAACAAACAAACAAACAAACAAAAAACGTCCAGTATAGTTGTTTAAAAAAGAAATTCACCTTCTGTTTTATAGTTTTTCATTCAAACAGCTCGTATGTTTCTCTCCACTCCTCTGCAGTGTTTACTGTTGTCATTTCCACCCACTAAAAAGTAAAAAACTTTTTTCTAGGTGTCACCACAATGTAACCACATGACAAACTACATTCAAACACTAAAATCAAAACCAACTCACATACATGTAGAATTTTTACAACAAACGCTTTTAAATCATTACGAAACCACCAAAACCAATATTTTCTTTCTTCTCTTCTTCTGCTCTCATGTTGGAGGTGAGGAAATACCAGAGAGTTGCAGGAAATTGTTTACTTAGCTGTAGATGCATTTCAAATCAATGTTTCCATCATCACTGCTGTTCATTTCCATTAATTTATTATAATGTAAAGTGCTGAGAGCATAGGAATACATTTACAAATGGTTATGTCTGCATTATACCAGTGAAAGCTTTAGCTATCATGTTCATTTTGCTTATTTGCACAAATCGGACAACATTAGTTTTATATAATAATATATAGGGTAATAACATTGTCTAAAGAGGATGTCCTGATGGATCAATGTGCTGTGTCTCCATTTACTTCCCCAGGTGTTGTAACAGCCTTTTAGGTGTTGCTCTGCAATGCTATGAACTATTTTTTATTAAACTTTTCCATTGCCACTCAGCACATCTAATAGTGACACTGCTAAACGAAAGAATGAAATGTTCTTTTCATTTCAGATCAAACCAGTAACTGTTGATTAGGATTTTGGCTGACCCTTCTCCACAGAGATAAAGAATCTTCGTTATGTCTTTTGTTTCCTGTTGGTGGAATCAATAAGACGGCTCTTTAGCGAGCTACGCACTGACTGAGATGTGTAGTAAGTGTACAGGAAGCCATTTAAGCTTTCATGATTAAATGTAAATGGACATTATACTACGAACCCCAGTATGAAGTCATGCCAGTAATATGGGCGTACCGGAACTTCGTTTTCATGTGGTCAAGCTTAGCAAGTGATCATCGTTCTGTTTTCTGTAACCACAAAAAAAAGATGGAGGTACGTTCTCATTTTCCTCTGCAGAAACTTAATGCTGAAGTGACAACAGGATGATTGTATCAGGAAGGATCAGTACATAACAATATGATTACAACAGTAAAACGTGAAGCAACTTCATTTTGAGAAAATAGACGGTACATAAGAAAAAGAAAAAAGTAACAAAACATTTTTTGATTGTTAGTCCCTGCTCTAATTATCAAACGTGGCTAGTAAATGATACATCAGTCAATAGATTTGGTAATTGCACATGAAGGTCGGAGGTCAGGTAATGATTGAAAGCTGAAGCTATAAACTGAACGTTCTGTAAGTGCTAAAAAAAGCAACATGAAATCTTTGAAGACTTTACGTCATCAAGTTCCTCTTGTGGATGAGGAAGCTGTGAGTTCCAAAACATTTGAGTCAGAATTACATTATCATATATAAAATGCCTCCATTCACTCAGTAGTACAAACATGACCAGCTTGTTTAATTTAACCAAGTTTTACTTTGGTCTGGGATTAAGACACTGGGGGGTTGTCCTTTCTTTAAGTCATATAGATGGTATTATTATTAGTTCATCGGCTCTACACAGGCACCTGAGGACTTTGTGGTTGTTCATTACTTGTTCTTAATTAACCGGTACGGTAGATAGTTGAAGATGGGGATGTATGTTCAGTAGGTCCATAGGAGTCACTTACAGGTTGGAGGTCCTCGCAGGAGGTCGAAGAATCGTCATAATTCAGAAAAAGTATTAGCACGAAAAGCATAAGGAAATTACCCTGTAAACCAGGAAAAGAATTACTCAGAAAAACAGGGGGAACAAATCAAATGATAAATTACTGAGAAAAAGCTGAGTTTTTTTTTCAAGTGAATGCAATACACGTCTGTACATATTAGTAACATATTAGATTTGGCAAGAAACTTAATCATTCACTATAATTCTTGTATTTATTTGCTTATTTTATTTAGGCTTATTTTAATCATATTAGATTCATTAACTATACTACTTGTATATACTTGATATTGCTGGTGTTGCTAACATCGCTTGCAGAAGTTGCTGTAACCGAACTTACCTGTTGGTGAACTATCACTGTTTCTTCTTGCATCATATTCAGTTCTTCAGTCATGGTTCAGCTCTGCCTCTTTCACTTGTACATGCTCGTATCCAAAAAAAAAAAAAGCATAAATTGATCAAAATGATAACCTGCTGCTTGTAACTGCTTGGCTTGATTATAGTTGTTAAAGTATAGTTGTCTTGTTGAACCTGGTTTGCAGTCCAGGCCCCAGATGTCCCTGGACCTCCTGGACCTCTTCATCTGTCTCTAGGGTTAGCGTTAGCTTTAGCATTAAGGTTATCATCACCCAGTCCTGATTCCAAAGTCCACCTCATCTGTTTCCCATTGTCTTCCCTCATTCCTTTCCCAGATCGATTGTATATTGTGGACTTCTGTCTCAGTTCCCCGTTCCTGTGCCTGTACCTGCCTCTAAGTCTCAACTATCTCAGTTCATCTTGTTAAAATCACTAAACTGTTGCTGCTTGTCTATATGTGGCTCCTCCTTCCTGATGCCTCACCTTAAACGACCTGAGAGAAGGTGCTCATATAAACCACCATGTACTTACTTATTTGACAGTCAGGTGTATTAAGCTGTGTGTGTGTGTGTGTGTGTGTGTGTGTGTGTGTGTGTGTGTGTGTGTGTGCGTGCGTGCGTGCGTGTTTTATTTCCAGCAAGACGAGGATCAAGATATCTAAAGTATTCTTAAAGAAGAAATCAATTTTCTCCATGCCATTAAAAGTTAGGCCTTTTATGAGTATGAGAACAATACCTCAGACACTACTGTCTGTTACTGTGTCTCCTTTGCTTCATTGTTTAAAAATAGAAATGAATAAACTGTACAAACAGAATCAGTCCTCATGGAGACATTCACTTTATTGTGACATTTCCTGGTAGATGTCCATGTATTGTCTACATGGTTGAGACTGGTGCCCTTTAATGGGAATTGACCTGAGTGGTAACAACTGTGAAAATGCTCTAACTGTCCAGTCCCATAGTATTCCTGTATACATATTTCATTAGAGGCCATATGACTGGAGCCTTCCTGACACCGCCCCCCCCCTCCCACACACTTATACTTCAGTCCAGTCTGCCACTGATAAGTGTGGAAAGGTTGGAGTCCGACTAATCGTCTGGTGCCAATATACATTGGGTCTGACTGAAATGTCTGCTGATAAATCCTCTGAAGATGATGCGTTGTATATTTTACATTTACAATGTAATTTTACAATTACATTAAACAACAGAACAACTTCTTCTGACGTATTTGTTGGTTTAAAACCTGCTGTCAAGCCAAGACATTTGATGTATAACATATTAAATGAGAGATGCAGTTGTTTTCTGTCCAAAGCTTATCTTTGACTTAAAAAGTGACATGTGGTCTGTGGTTGCTATTAACACTTTAGCTTCATTTTTATTTTTATTTTTTTTCTTAGTATATGGACATTTGTGTTTGATGACTTATAAACTGTTATTTGTTACACTCTGCACATTAAGAGCATGACTCTGCAAAAATCTTAATTTTGCCTGAAACTATATATATATATATATATAGTTTGTTTCATATTCAACCTGTCCTTTCAATTTGTTCGTTTTCTGCAAAAAAAAAAAAAAAAAGTTTCATGTCAGAGCCACAGTGGTGCCCAAACCCACATTTAAACCACATAGGTTTCACAAGAGGTTTAAATACCACTTGTGTTATTTTTTAGTTCAGTGACCAAACTCATGGGAAGAAATTTCACCAGGACATCAGACTCAGAGCTTGAATTCAGAACATTTTTCTTGGCTTAGCTCAGCCATTACTTATAATTTGGTTGCAAGTAAAATGACCTGATGCCTTGATTTGCTTTGAAAGGTGTTCTCAGCTACAGTGATGAAA
This sequence comes from Polydactylus sextarius, assembly GCA_016801845.1. Classification (NCBI taxonomy): domain Eukaryota; kingdom Metazoa; phylum Chordata; class Actinopteri; family Polynemidae; genus Polydactylus; species Polydactylus sextarius. Next base: position 3,992,292 of record CM028922.1, read on the forward strand.
ATGACCACGGTTAATACCAAACCCAGTAAAATTTAAATAGGTGTTCAACAGGTTTGTTTCAGACCTGAACACACACTGACTATGAGGAGTTGTTACTGTGAATGTTGGGAGATGCTGGAAGTTTCAAAGGACAGTAACAATCCAAGAGTGGATTTACTCAACTCTGCAGCTGTCCTCAGATATTCTGAGTCCTTTAGCTCATTGATTTAGTCGTGGGGATTGCAGGCTCTGGTTTTGGTTCTCTCTTGCTGCTCTCATCAGTGTGGTTTCCAGAGGTAGCCGGCAGCTGTGTCTAGTTGAGGGAAAACAAACCTTAAAGAGGCGACAGGAATAGTTAGAGCTCAGCTCCAATGAATCTCCTGGATGTGTACATATACAAATGTTGGCTAACGTTCATCATGTTGGCATCCTAATCAGATAATATGTCAGTGTTGTCTTTGCAACCTATTTTTGGTGCCCTCAAGTGGACAAAAAGCATTGCTCTTTTTGTGAAATTCATGCTTATTCATGTATTTGTATGTTGCATTTTTGGATTCAGAAAGAATGTGTTTCAGCTGATATAGAGGCAGCATTGTTTTAATGAAACCACAACAGATTATTGTAATAATAATTCTTTAAATAATAATAATAATCTTGTGCTAAAATATTCTATCAGCACCAAAATTATTGGAGCGGTCAGTAAATTTGGAGCCGCTGACGTGTATGTCAGTGAGTTACTCTCTAATTATGTCGTACATATTGTTCCTTGTATGTGAGATCTTGTCACAGAAGAACTGTTGCTGTTTCAAGACCCTTTTGTTTAGAAGGTGTTTCCTCGCTGGCCTCTCAGAAACCCCACAGAGAACATCAGACCGTGTTACCATAGACATTCCCTGTGGTCTGACTTGTATTTGCATTGTGTAGCTGCATTGTCGCACAGCTTCCTCAAAGGATGTCCCATTAGAAACGCTTTGTGTGTGAGCAGAATACACATGCAACACACACACTCACGCAAAACCAGAGACAGCAAGGACCACTGTGTGTACCAAAGCACAGTTTAGAGGGTTATCAGTGTGTGTGTGTGTGTTTGTGTGTGGTATTTAGGTAAAAAAAAAAAAAAAAAAAGAGAGAGTAGTTCAGACAGGACTGCAGGTTAATGGGCCAGGAAGTTGGGGGTCGGGGTTCAGGAAGGCACGCACACACATTTTACACTTCTTGTGGGTGTAAATTTTCCACAGCTACATGTCTGTGTTTGACTCAAACTGACGACTGAGCTCACCAGACAGTTCACACAAAGGCCGTTTTATTTATTCTGATGTTTGTCTCAGATGACAAAAAAAGACAAACCGCGTCATGTAAATCATTTGCTTTTTCTATAATTAGACATTATATATATATTATATTATATATTAATTATAATAAGACATTATAACTGTTTCTTTTTTTCTTGGGTATGAATGAGGAAATAAATTGTTGCAGAACAATATTTAGCTGATTCAGTTTCCTGCTGGTTCACTGTCACATACTCATGATGATTTAATGTGACAATTGCTTCAACAGAAATTCCCTGTTATTTCTACCTTCTCATAGAATATATTAAAATGCTAATTTTGAAACGAGCTGTGACTGCACAAATGCATGGCTCTTTAATGGGTTTCTGTGATGTATGGTGCTAGATAGGTGGGTATATACAGTGAACTTCCAGGAAACTGGTGCTGTTGGTTAATACCTGACAAAAGAGAAATGAAGTCTCAGTGGAAGATGTTCACAAACTTATAATAACAAAGTGATTTTCACAGAACTATGAGTCAAATGAGTCATCACCTGTAACTCAGCCATGAGTCAGAGTCGGTGAAACTTTCTTGTCAATTATTTATTGACACTTTGAACTTTGTGTTTTAGACATTTAAAAGAAAAGAGCACAGATTACACGAGGTCAGTGTCTATGAATGTCTGTGTCTATGAATGAGACCTTTCTGTAGGTAAACAGTTCATCTCAATATCTATTCATCACATTAATCAACTCCATAAAATAAAATGTGTGAAACTGAGGAAGCACCTGCTGCAGACCATCTCTGTCCCCGATGAGAGGAAGTGGTTTGAGTTGTATGTGAAACCCTAAATAGCTGTAACCACACATTTTCCCCCACCCATCTTCAGTTTAACTTTAATATTATTTTCACAGAAGAATTAAAGAAACATCATTTTATTGATGTGTAGTCAGTAGGTACTTGGTGGATTTCAGTGGATTTCACTCTGAGTTGAAACCATTCAGTCAAATTTAAATCTTTAGCGCCCTCCAGAGGGACGAAGCTGTATCAGGATGGGTTTTATAAAACCATGGAAGTTTTATTACTTTAATAATCCACTGAATGTGAAATCCTTTTCCATGGTAAAACGTTTGAAACATTAGTTTCTATGTTAATCCTACATTCAGACACATTTTGGGATCTTTTCAAAATAAAAGCATTTATTAAATGCCTCAAAGTGTATGTATATGTTTATATGAACCTGAGCCAGTCGCAGTACCTGTTTTTCTCCACAAGAGGTCAGGGCTAAAAAACAAACAAGCTCTGTACGGGGAGCAACTAGTGGATTAGCGCTTAAAGTTTTTTTTTTTTTTCAAGAAAAAGAGTTGAGTGTTGGTTTCATCTTGTTTGTGATGATCATATATTAGACATAAAAAATAACAAAACTACTCATTTGTAAAGATTTGATCCATGCAGCTTTAAAATAGTTAGTAGATAATTGAGTATTTTATTATTAGTTAGAAGTAATGTCTAAAACTTTTCAGGAATCTTTTTTTAATCCTTTAACTATAACCATCTCAGCCACATACTCAAACCCTGAAGCGCTGCTCTGACCTTAACCTTAAAACAAAGATTTCACCTCAAGCCGCACCGTAAAAGGAATGCGCTCCAACAAAAATGTCTTCTCTTTCCAAAAGTGTCATCGCAGTCATGGTTTCAATATCGCAGAGACAGAAAGGATAAGAACACACACACACACACACACACTGCAGTGATACTCAGACGAGAGCAAGGTTCAACATTTAGTGTCTTTATAAAACAGATTTGCAAAATATAGCCAAGGCTCATTCATTTAAATATGCATAAATAGCAAGAAAATACTTTCCCATTTCAATTCAAATATTTTTTTTTTACTTTTTTTATACACAAATTGAAGATGAACATTATATGAAAAAAACTGCGGACCTGGGGCCCTCTTGATTTGTTGCAGCAGGAAAAAAAAAAACACAAGCGTACTGTATAGCTAAAGCGGCAGTTTGATTAGTCAGAAATATACATCTTCTGAAGACACATATTCATAAACATTAAAACAAAGTCTTATTCAAGTCTGTGAAATATCAAAGTACACATCTTTGGATGGATGCCTCAAAGTCTTTTTAAGAACAATATACTTTTTTTTTTTTTTTTTAACATCATCAGCAATGTAACCGTAACTAACATCACCATGGCCAAAAGTTTGTCTATGTACAATAGTGCAGACGAGGAGCTTAAATCAAAACAAGGCAGTGGAAGGAAAATAACACGTTATCAAATATCCTGATTTAGTCGACTTCAAGTGGGTTCCCGTAGTTTTTGAATATTATTGATGCAGGTCACGTGCCAGACTACACGCTGCTGTAATAAACCCCATTTTAATGCTTTTTTTTCTTTCTCTCTCTCTTTTTTTTATTTGCAGAACACTGATACCTTCTTAAAACGTGAACAAAGCGCTCCGAAATATAAAACTCAATGTGAATAGTTTTGACGGAGGATAATTTACCTTTTCAAAATTAATTTTATTTTTTTTATTTTTTGATGTCTACTCAACTTCCTTGTGTCACCACATGAAGGAAATGTTTCAGTCATAATAACTTAATTAACTTTTTCTGTATTTTTCATTGTTTGACGTTCATCATAAGCTGCTCCGAGCTTCATCTTATGTTGCTTCAGAGGAAAATAACCATATTATCATGAGCAGGGTCGAATTTTCTGCCTCTTTTGAAATGCTATCAAAGTATCTGTAAACATTCACAGGGCTGAAACAATTATTCATCATCAAATTATGCCTGTGAAATTATTTAATTAGACTGCTTTCCCCCAAAAAAATAAAACAAAACAAACAAAAGTTAAAAAGTCTATTTTACCATGGCCTCATCAGCAGGCTTCAATTGGTTCACTGATCTCACTCTTTCACTTTTTAAAAGGTGCTTTAGCTTCCTGGAGCAGAACAGACAGAGATTACAGAGATTTTCTTTCTTGTCTTTTGTCTTCCTTTATAGATCAGAGTTCATTTGGCCGACTCAGAGATGGGTGGAGCACGCTCCAGTCTCATGGTCCAGGGGTCAGAGGTGGCAGCGTAAAATGGAGAGTGGGTAAGCACTTCATCCCCAGCCAGAGCGAAGGCAAACACTCCCCTCTGCCTCCCAGCTCCTGTCTTCTCCTCCTCTGCGACGTGCTTCCCCTCCGCTCGCCGTTCCTCTCTGCTCGTACCATCCACGCTCTTAAATCCTAGACCCCTGCTGCCGAGGCCCAGCATCTCCCCAAGTCCGTGACCCTTGACTCCCTGGTATGCGGGGCTCAACCCGTTCTCTTCAAACCGGTTGGGTGCAGTGGTGGGGGGACACAGGAAGTTGCTGTTGGGCGTGGACCGCCACGCAGCTGGCTTTCGACCTCGCCGTGGGCGAGAGATTCGGCAGCTCTGCCTCTTGATGTGTCGATGTAGGTGGTCGGATCGTGTGAAGCTTTTGTAGCAGTGCTCACACTGGTACGGACGGACGCCCGTGTGGATTCGCAGGTGGTTCTTCAGGTCGTAGTTGTGGACGAACTTGGAGTTGCAGTGGAGGCAGATGTAGGGGCGCTCACCTGTGTGCTTCCTCATGTGGATTTTCAGTTTGTCTTGTCTGAGAAAAGAACATAAACCACATGTTTTTATACACAACGTCTCGTGGGTTTAAAGGTTAGCACATTTACAACTCTGCTTTTCTTTGCCCTTTTTAGGTTTTTTGTCATGTACAAGGGCCTGAGTTTCAGAGGATTTGATCTGGTGTGATATTTACAACGCTGACAATGTTCTGTTCTAAAACACAGGTGGAAAATATGCCAGAGAAGAAGGATGTAGGTGCGTGAGATATCTCTAATGCAAAGAAACCAGCGGAGGGGGCTTTCCACTTTCAGCTCTTTGATATTCAGATTAACCTCAGTCAAAAGAGAACTTTGGGGTACTTTTCCCTCAACTGTGCTGCTTTACATATGCTGGTACTTTGTAGTCAAAACAAAAAACTAAGACTAAAAATTAAGATCTCAAGACTGATAACAGTAGCTGGTTAATATGAAGCTTCAAATACCTGGTGAATCGTACTTCACAGATAGTGCACATATACGGTTTCTCCCCCGTATGCGTCCTCATGTGTCGCGGCAGTTTCCCAGCTCCTTGGATAACCTTGTTGCAGATCGGACACTGCTGCGATGCTTTGGGCTTCATCTTCCTCTCCTCCTCCAGCTGCCAAGGAGGGAACAGTGCCCCCAGGTGGGATGCAGAGCTCAAGAAGCTCAGGTACGACCTGAAGTCAGCTTCGTCTTTAATCTGACCCAGGGCGTGACCGTCTGTTGGCACCGACCCGGCGTTCATGGCGCTGCCCAGGCCCGAGCTGACAAACTCCTTCAGGAAGTCGCCGTGGAGCAAACTGGGTGGGACTTCCTCTTTCATCTCTTCCTTTATGATCTCTCTTTTCACAGCTAGATCAAGGGGCCTAGAGGCCTCAAGCGGGGCAGAGGTGGAGAAGGCGTGGGGGAGCCTGTTTTGCGGCGAAGCTGCTGCGAGGGGATGCTGATGGTGGCTCGGGTCCAGGAGCTGCTGGGGGAAGGCTGGGAACTCAGCAGCCCACATGGAGGGATAGAAACCTGGGAGGAGAGGAGAGAAGTTGGCCCTCCGGTCCAGTGTTGACATACGGGGATACAGCCCTTCCTGGAGGAGAGACTCGATGGAGAAATCCTTAAGAGCTCGATTCTCCATGTTCTCCTGCAACACAAACATAAAAAAACAGAATCATGAACCTTTTGAACTTCACTTATTCTGTCTTTTTTACGATGAAAATACAAGACTAGTTGAAAAATGTGCAGTGAACCAACCTGTTTTCCTCTCATGTTGTCTGGAGACTGTGACTGAGACGACTCTCTGCGCAGGTCAAACTGCTGGTGGTACGTGGAGGTGCTCGGAGGCGGCAGATCCTCCGTCCCCAGTGGCGTCTGCTCACCCCTACTCTCTGACGATTGCAGCGACCTCTCGCTGACGTCATCCTCCTCTTCATCTTGCTCATCCTTCCTTGACCCCATGTCCTCCTCTTCATCCTCCTCCTCCTCTTCCTCCTCCTCGTCTTCCTCCGCGTCCTCCTCCTCCTCTTCATCCTCCTCTCCCTCATCCTCTCTCTTTCTGCCGCCTCCACCTCCTCCGCCTCCGCTGTCCATGATCTCCAGGCAGACGTTGATGATGCAGGGAATCTCCAGCATCTGAGCAGCATTCAGGATCTCTTTAACGTTAGACGCCGTCACCGTCAGAGTAGAAGTGTAGGCGAACTCCAGGATGGCCGTGAGAGACTCTGGAGCCACAAAGTCGATTTCATACACGGCTGCTGTGTGATGGTGGTCTCCTCCATCAGTGGTGGCCACGGTGAAAAGCTTCTTGAAGTACTGGCTGCAGGCAGCCAGAACAGAGCGGTGTGTGCGGTACTCCTGGTCCCGGACGATGAGGACGACATCGCAGAGCAGGCCGTCACGACGCTGCTCGTTGAGGCTGCAGAGGACGTCGCTGCTGTGATTGGGGAAGGGGATCCCAATCAGATCCTCTTCTCTGTGATGAACCATTCTCCTCACACTGGCTTAGGCAGATATCTAGACAGGAAGCAGTAACACAGAACTTTTAGAGACGCTTGAATTAAAAAAAAGGTAAAACATGACAAAAATGTAGTTTTAAGAAAATCTTGTTTGATTTTTAAATTCTGCCTCTCATGAATCATCTGATGCATCTTTTTTCTTTTTTTTTTTTTTTTTTTGGGAAAGACAAACCATCAAATAATATATCAAAGACCCACAAGGTTGTCTAACATTTCCAAGACTTTAGAAGATATTTTGAGAATCTCTTGAAGGTCCGCCTGGATCAAGAAATATTGAATCTGGCAGAGAATACAAAACATCGTTGCACACGTTTTCTGAGATGCTATTCTATTTTATGGTTTTTAAAATCACAAAAAAACAAAAAACAAAAAGGATGAGAATCACATGTATCTTTGCTCATGAGAATATGTAGCCTTGTAATATAAATGACAGCAGAGAATTGAACTTTGTGAGAAAATAAAAGTAATGAACAAGATGGGGTTACAGTATTTTTATTCCACATGGAAGGAAGATGGCAGTAAATGCTGTTAAATAATCCTGGGATTTTAAAAGATCACGCAGGATTAATCTTAAAAAAGAATAAATAAATAAAATAAAACAGACGTACATACAGACAACATTCTCCAATCCAATGTGAAATATTCATGCTTCATCATATAAAGGATGTTCAAAAAAGAAAAGAAAAAAAAAAACAGAGATGATACTGTTTACACAATGAGCGACAGTCTGGCTTTATTGAAATATACTGCAGGCATGCTTGTTTGTGTGCCATCTGTGCAGCAAAGGCAACAAGTGGTAAATACAGCATGTCTCCTTTTGAGCAAACATCACATGATTGGGGGGGTTAATATTTATTCTTGAATGTATTACCAGAATCTCTTGCAGGAAAGTGTTGCAACTGTGTGAGTTAGGGAAACCCATCATCCTGATAAGAGTGTTTCACTTTTAAAACCGTTTTGTTCCCTTCCTTTTCTCGTTTGACACTCAAACATGCAACAAGGCTTTTGTTGATGAATGCGTGAGAGATTGTGTGATAATGCTCCTGATGTCCATCCGTCTCATCTATCTCTAGCAGATATGAAGCACGGAGCAAGGCGATACCTTCACTTCACAACAATACAGTTGTGCGACTGGGCTGTGGTGAGAGATGACGAGAACAACAAAAGAGGTCAGATTGTACTCTAGATGCTGTATCCTGTCGAGATGCTTAGTTTGCAGTCTGTCCTCAAGTTGCTCACTTTACACTTCACAATCACACAGACAAACAGTTAACAGTTAACAACGCACAGTCACGTCAGTGCACTGTTTAAAAAAAAAATCTTCATTCCCCCACAGCTGCCTGAGTTCCTACCTGTTGATTCACTCTTGCTGTTGTTTACAGTTACAGTGATAAAACTTCCTCTGGCAGAGTGCTCATTCATTCACATCTATGAATAGAGCTTAAATTTAGCCATCCACACTTGGTGGTCACTGGAGGCATGTGTAGATAAATACTTTGAAGCAGCCCCGCTCACCACAGCTGCATTGTTGACTGGCTCTAAATGGGCCAGTGCTGAAGCCACACAGTATCTCTCTCTCTCTCTCTCTCTCTCTCTCTCTCTCTCTCTCTCTCTCTCTCTCTCTCACACACACACACACACACAAGTGTCTCACTTTCTTGTTTCTTGTGCTGCAGTGGATCACACCAGGAGAGAAAAAAAAGAAACAACTATTTCAGAAAATCCCTTTAGTTCACCTGCAGGCATACAACTTGGATACCAATCTTACATGTAGTTTATTCTTGTCGATCTTGTTGCTAGGTAACTGTTGCTATGTTCATGCCATTGATACAGCGTGGACATAATTAAAATGTCTATAGAGGGGGTGGGGGGGGGGTTGCTGATATAGGCTATAGACCCACAGACCCAAGAAACCTCCTCGAGGTGAAATTGGAGCAAAATCTTAATAAAGAAAGTTACAATATCGGCACAAACTGAAAATGAGAAGATGATTTTTTAAAAATAATTATAAAGGATATATGTTACATTTCTCAGAACGCCTATGGTGTATCCTGTACTATAAAGTCAATTGGCAGACAGACGACCTTAAAACTTCTCCTCTGTGTCCTCTACAGATTAAAAGTCGCTTCTGCAAAGAACAGAACAATACCCCCCCACCTTCCTTTTTTTTCTATTACGCTTCACGTCACGTAACATCCGTGAAAGTATTAGCTCGGGTAAAAAGGTGAGAGAATCTCCAGTGAAAGAGCAAAAGAGAGATCAGATGGCCCTAAAAGTTCCCTAACAGGTTGCACAAACACCAGCAGAGGGGCCCCTCCCTGTAACAGCCTGCCAAGGCAAACAATAGTGCAGAACTTGGAACAACACCGAGTGGATAAGAGAGAGAGAGAGTGGGAGAAAAAAGAGTCTGACTGGGAGGGCTCGGGCGAACTTGCTGTCAATTCGTTTGCTCTTGATCCATCCCACCCACTCCTGAAACTATGGGACACGTGCTGCTGTTGCTGTTTGTTCGCCTGGTGCCCCAGCGAGCACCACTCCCCTCTATTCCCACTGTTTGCCTGCCACTATAGCTAGCACTAGCTTTTAGCGGCCGGCCCCTAATTACAATGTGGAGAGGATCTAAGGAGGATGTGCCACATAGACAGGGAGGGGAGGAGGGCACAGCTTTCCCACCACAAGGTCCTGGAGCTACATTTCGTCAGCCAAACAGCCTTTAACCCTTTGCGCGCGCACGCACACACACACACAACCCACCCCCACCCCCAACCCCCACCCCTTCCCATCCCCGCCCATCAGAGCTGCCAGGGTGGGGACGTCTTGTGAAAGAGCTTTGACAATTATTGTTACTGGCAGAGTCATAGAGAAACAATTAAACTTTTTCTTTAGTTATAAACCTATAATAAGCCAACACAGTTCTTTTTTTAAATAGATGAATAAATAATGAAAATCATATTTGGTTACATTTATCAGCCGCAGCACCTGTTTTCTTTCTTTCTTTTTTTTTTTTTTCTTAACACTGAATCAATTTGTGAAACAGGAGTTTCAGCTCCATGTGTGATACTACTAACACAAGATCGACTTATTTATGAAATTGACCTGTAATCGACGGCCTTGCTTCTCTGTCTGTCTCTGTTTCTGCCTGACTGTACTGGCCACGTCTCCTCTCATGCCTCACTTAGTCACTAACACTTTCAACTCAGCACTCCCACCCCAAATTATGTGTCACCTCTATTCAGTGTCGACTTTCTCCCAAGAACTTCGTCTGCTTTCCGGACTCTGACCACCACCACCACCTCCACCTCCTCCTCTTCCTCCTACTCCTAATCATTCTCCTCTTCTTCCTCCATCTCCTCCACCTCCTCCTCTTCCTCTTCTCTGCCCCTGTTGCAGCAGTATCATCATTATGCCCAGAGTAGAGCGACTAACTTGTCCCCAGCTCTGACCGCTCAGGCCACAAATCAGCAGCTAATGTCCATCTCAACCCTTGTCACGGGAAGACATTCATTTAGCCTCTAAGCTACATCACCCAAAGCCTAGTTTATCCATGTCAGGCCATTGCATCCACCTGACCCACATGCTAAATCACCAGCAGCCAAAAGTTTACCCCTGTCACCAACTGCCCATAGCAAACACCTGCTAAACAACTGTCACAGATGGACAATTGCACAGCCAATAACTTAGAGTATTGACAGACAAAATTCAGCCCTTATTAGGTGAAGATATTCATTTGAGCCACTGTGTAAGGTAGTCCATTATCACCAGTGAGACACTGATGCACCTGTTTCACCAGCAGACTCTTCCTGGGTTTTGGCGTTTTGTTCGGTGTCATTTGTGTGGAACCAGTGGTGTCGGGCGCTGAGACGTTTTAAACTTTGTCTTAATTGCTGTCAATTATATCAGGTGAATAGTGTGTCAGGCCACTTACACAACACGAGTTGTTTATTTATCTTTGCAAATAATGATGAAATGTCAGCGGGACAAAATTTGAGCATTTAACTGCCAACTTTAGTTTAAAAGTTAAGAATCGCTTGGAACTTATTTATGAGACATTTACAAAGCGGTTCACACTTATATCTCCACGTACGAGATTTTAAGAAATAAGCACTCTGCTCTCTATATATTTATTTATTAAAGTATGGCCTGACATGTTAAAAATACTTATTAGTTTGATGGGAAATTGGCCTGTGAGTTTTATCAATTTGCTCAAAATCTCACATCATAAACTTCACAATAAATAAGACTAATTCTTTTTTTTTTTTTTTTTTTTTTTTTAAAATACTTCCACAACTTTTTATCTATAAAATCACCGCTATATTTCATTATTTGCTAAAATAAATAAATAAATAAAAAATTACAGATTTAATAAACAATGTTTAATTTGTTGTCATTATAAGAGTAAAAAAAAGTCGATCTGGTCTTTAGAGAACTAGAGGCCAATTTAACCCGGTCAGCTCCTTAAAGAGCCTGTTTACACCGAGTGTCATCTCTTGAGCCTTCAGGGGGGCCCACAGCTACACACCATTATCTCTCTCACACCCAAAGTAAACAAAAGTTTATGGTTTTGCTGCTGAATATCGGCTGAATGATTAAGAATGCTGCTCCCACACTCTTCACTCTGGCAATGAGGAGTAGATCATTTATTTTTTTTTTTTCCACCCCTTTGTGTCTATTCTTTGTCTTTGTTTGACTCAAACGCTAGTTCATGACGAGGAAAAAAGCTTGTATTCAACAGATCAGCGTATTAAATTTAAATCAAATCACTGTGTGGACTTTGTTTTTGTTTTTTTTCTTCTTTCTTTCTTTCTTTTTTTTTTTTTTTACAATTTAACCTTTTTTTGGGATAATCTCACAAATACGCTCACAAATAAAGGCCTGAAAAAAAAAGAAAAGAAAAGAAAAGAAAAAAAAACTGAATTAGCTGATATAAATATTACCACAGAAAAGAAGAAAAGAAGAAAAGTTGAAATCTTTCATTGAACCAGGGCAGGTGCAAAAACTGACGGGAGCTAATGAGTCAGAATCCGAGTGAGAATTGGTTATTGAGGAAACATGTCATTGGTATGACATTGATCTATATTAAATTTCCTGTCACAGTCGCCTGTTGAGTAGATGTGTAACCACATGAAGTCTTTGAAAGTCACTTTTCTGTGACAACATCTGATCCGCCGGCAGCGACATGTTTTTGTTGCATAAGTAGTTTTTTAAATTTCCCACATACGCCTCATACATATTGTATTCTACAATTTTCATTTTTAAGAGTTATTAAGAACAACTCAATTCAATAAAAATCTGCTCACAATATTCATTAAAGAAGTGACTGAGATCTGAATAAAAAACAGCAGCTGGAAAACAGTTCTAATGTTATTACTGGTCACTGCATTTTGTAACTACATGAGGTAAGAGGTCTATGAGCTAAGTGCCTGTAAACAATAATTTGCAGCTCAGCCTGAAATCCATAACATGTTTTTATTTTGGCCACACACCCAAACACCTCCTTTGACTTTATGAATTACCTGACAATTTATTTTGGATTTAAAGGAGAATGCCGTTATAGATATGGAATATCTAAAAGTGAAATGTATAATTACGGCTGGAGACACAACACATACTTAAGTCCACTAAATCGTCTGACGTCTCAAAGACATGTTGTGATGCTATAAACGCATTGTGCTATTTCTAGACTTTTTATAGCAACAATATTTACACTACAGCCCAAATAATTACACGAGTCATTAAGTGACTTTATTGACCTGTTAGCACCTTGTCAGGCCTTTATGATGGAGAGCAGAAAGCTGGAACAACACTCACATAAACTCTGACTCTGAGTGACACACGTGTGCACGCTGAATCAAAGTACACAAGTGGAAGCTTGTTCACATGAAAACGCACTCAGCAACAATGTGACAAATTGTTATAGACACACAGACACACACCCATGTGCATGCTTCAAAACTCTGGCATCCACATCTATTCACACATGTCTTGATATGTTCTCCGGCATTCCACAGCCGTACCGTACCTTGAGTTTCTTGATTCCCCTCACGTGTCTTTGTATTTCCAGACTACTGAGAGGCTTCGTGGCTCCTCGCTTGACCTCTCAGCATTGCCCTCTTTAATTGAAACGCAGCTGCCTCTGTCTTTGCCAGTCTGTCAATCAGTCAGCCGGGCAGTCAGTCCATTCACAAGCTCCTCACACCGGTTATGGTTGCCCATTCACAAAAAATAAATATATATGTATATATACATATATATATACATATATATTTATAAAAAGAAAAAGAAAAAAAAGAAAAGAAAAGAAAACACCCAGGGAGGAATATCCAATGGAGAGAGAAGCAAAAAAGCAGCACGAGCGAGGAGAGCAGAGTGTGATTGTTGGGTCTGTCTGTGAAGCAGCGTGGCTACTGAGGAGTTTAGAGTCAGGCTCACTGTTGTGTGTGGCTCATGTAGGACGAGCGAGAGAGTGAGAGGAAGGGAGGGAGGGCAGCAGCACTGCGCTGTGGAGATGTCGCACCACTAGTTTTTATAGCAGGGTGGGTAGCTGGAAGATAATAATACCCCATCCTCCTCCACAACACAAGTTTAAGCGCACTGTGTAATAAGCCCATGGCGCAGACACCCTCTGATTTAGGTCAGACAAAATGAATTTTTAGTTGTGTTAGAGTGGATTTTTGGTATAAAGGGACCGGGGCAAAGAAACTCGAAGGGGTTGTTTGGGGAGACTGAGGGAGGGTAAAAAAAAAAAAAAAAGGAAAGGAAAAAGAGAGAGAAAAGTTGGAAAACTATTTTGTGCACCTCTGTTGAGTAGAGATGAAGAGATGTACAGAGGCAGAAAACATAACTGCGACTTAAAGACAGTTGGTTTCAGTTTTACACCTGTTTTTTTTTTTTTTTTTTTACAAAGGAGGCTTGTTTTTGTTCTCCTTGTTCCTAAATACTATTGCACCCAAGTGTAGATTATATGATAAAAAACATTTAATCAGTTCTTGAGATGCCTCAACGTGTTCATACACTATAGACTTAAACACAGGTGCAAAAAGGTGAACTTGTACATGTTTCGTCACAACGCATTAATTACTGAAAATGTTTAAGCTTGTGGCAGCCTGCATTCAAAACCTCATAAAACTGGCTGATTCAGACAAGGGTGTATATAGGAAGGAAATATTAGTTATAATCTGACTCTATGTGAGAGAAAAATTAAACCACAAACGATGAAAAATACCACAAGCAATCATGCACAGACCTATTTTCATTTTTGTTGAAACATTTTTTTTTTTTTTTCTACTTTCAACCGTGGTTTCAAAAACAAAGCTGAGGGGAGAAGACCGGCAACGTTAGATTCTTGTTTTGAGTCAGAAAAGCGCTGAAGCAGGGTAACAGTTGGGGAGTATACGACACAGTCTCATCGTCTGAGGAGAACAGGAGGAAGTTAATGCAGAAAGGTGTAGATGTGGAGCACGAATTGGTGTAAAAGATGTTGAGAAGAGAGAGAAGAAATGTTGGCGCCAAAAACCGAGTGGCACCAAGAAAAATGGACCTACAAAGCTGCTCCTTGTGTTGTGTAAAAATGTGCGTGTTTGGTGAGAAACGGAAATGAAAAGAAAAAAAACTGAAAAGGAAAAGGGAGACTGAGTGTTTCCTTTGCTTTCACAGACAGACCAAATGTTTTACTATGACAAAGCATATTCACAGGCTCTGAAAGTCATTGGGCTTTCCTGTGTGACATCATAAAACCACACCTTTTGTTAAATGCATTTATGTTTTCAATTAATTTTATTTATTTATTTTTTGCAGTGCAGAAGCTTCAGTGGTTGAAGCACTTTTTTTTTTTTTGCAGAAGAAAAATCACAGATCTGTTAGAGATAATAAAACTCAATTTAACAATACAACCTTAGCAGTTTTCCAGTTCAGAAAGGTAAAATATGCAGTGAGGCATTGTTTTCTTAGTGGTTACTGCACCTTCAAATCTACTAAAATATTCCCAACCATCCTTAAATCATGACCGACAATCATACTGTGAAAGCAGTCAAATTATGTCGAGTTAACCTCCGCAAACAAGAAGACATCAGAGTGTACATCAGACTGCTATGCCCACTTCCCCCTGGGGAAAACATGGACCAAAGCAAACCACAGCCCATGCCCCAGTGGTTTACACTGTTTTGTACTGGGTGAGAGCTGAGGCCAGCTCACACTGGCATCTAGTATATATAAACAGGGTTAGCCACTAACTGCTAGCAGGCCAGCCAGACGGCCAGAAAAACAACATTTGCCATCCTATAAGATCAGCTATCTATTCTAAACACGTCGCTGCCGTCACAGCAGCGTGCTGTAAGTGGCACCTGTGAGGACGACTTTGTAACTCTGTGAAACTGAAAACCCTCATAGGTCCGGACTAGTGCCATGGACCAACACAGCTCAGTCACATGGGTATCGAGAAAAATGTAAATAAAATGTGAGTTAGAGTTATAATTAAAATAGCTGGTGTAGGGATTGAAATTCAGTATTTTAATTTTAGTAGTACCCTGATATTAGCTGATTAAAGAGTATCCTATTTCGTCACATTGCTAGCGCTGTCTTAGCTCGCTAAGCGAGTTTAGCTAACAAACACACAACACGCATTATTTAAACTATATTTTAATTTGGCTAATTATTTCTGTCCAATAACACATATATTTATTTTTAAACTTTAAAACAATTGTTAGAAAGTTCAACCTCCTGGTGTGAGAGCTAGCTCCCTCGCTGTGTGCGGCATTGTAAATTTTGTGTTGTTCTTATTTATGTCTTTTCATCCGTTTCAGGGGCGTGGCTGTGGGAACGCAGAGAAAAGAAGGTATAAAAACAGCCTTTTCTGGTGCTATTTTTATTTTTTATGAGGATGAGTTGCAAGATAACAAATGACAGCATACTCTTCTATGCGAGGTTTAAACTCGCATAGTTTTATTTTCATCTTGCTCTGGTTTTCAGTCCAATTTAATGCAGCGGAAAATAAAAAGGTCAAGAAAGAATTGGGTCTACATCTTGTCTTCTGGGAAGCAGTATAACGTAAATATCCAATTCATTCACTGTGTTAAATGACAATGTAAAAAAAAAACAATTCCACACATCACTCACTTTTAGTTGTCTAATGGATTACTTCTAAGGCCATGTACTGTAATCGGTGGAGACTTAACTGTCACAACTCTAGTGTTCACTGTTTAATTTACTCTGATTTTTCTCTGCAGCTCATTGAGTGATGTGTAATATATCTAATAATTATTCTAATGTGTTTTTTTATTGAAACATACTGTATGACATGTCTGAAAGTCAGATTCAGATGCAGATTTATAACGTGATAAAGTTTGCTGCAGTCTCATAAATCAACAGGCGTCCCATTGGTTACTTTCTTCCGGCCGTCCTCCTCGTTTGTTGGGCTGTACCGAGAAATGATGAGTCTCGCTGCTCAATCTGAGTGCGAACAGTCACAAGACTCTGAGGCTGAGTAAGAGTCATCTGTCTGCCTGTCTGTCTGTCTGTCTATCTGTCTGTCTGTCTGTCTATCTGTCTGGCTGGCTGGATGGCTGGCTTCTCCACGTACCTGTTTACCATCTCCTACTGTGCCCAGCAAGACACACATACTAGGGCACCAGATTGGCACTTTGGAGGGGGGATGGGGTGTGAAGCATCGTTACATAAAGTTGATATCACGGAGACTTTGATGGTGTACTCGACTTGGCTCACAGTACAGTATCACAAACGCAGTAAGGAGACTTCTAACAGAAAAAATATCTCGAATCCGAAGTCGGGTGAAATTGGCTCTTTCCCCTGTCTCTCAGAGGGACTCATCAGAGTATCTCAAACTGTAGTGTAGCAGTGATACTATTTTTGATCTCCCCCAAATCTCTGCACAGACTGTCACCGCTTTCACAACATCAGAAATTGTTCACAGTTGTCTGCGGACCTGCAGCATTCAATCAGCTGAAAATCTGAATTACGAGTTCTTTCTAGCCAAACAGCCTTCAACTGTAACAATGTTTTTTTCAGAGAACGTTCAGTAAATAGATCAGACAAAACAAGCTGGGGGACAATTCAGTGAACGGTGAGGTTATTCTGCGGGAGAACTAGTTTGTCAGATGGCAAACATGTTAATTATTGTTCCATATGAATCTTGAATGTTGTCATTAAGAGGGAGGGGATGTGATAATTGTTTAAGTATGAGGACAGGAATGACTATTGTCCCAAGACAATCAGCAGCATCAGTTGTTTCTGCAAATGCCCCGATACAACGTGGCCTTGTAGCGACCTAAAGTCCACAGTTTCCAGCTGTAAACCAATGTCTTTTAAATCAGCACCCTGATGAAGGCAAGATGGGAAAAAAAGCAGATATTTGTTCATAATGTGGTTTGATTCTGATGAACTGTCAAAACCCTAACCTTAACCTTGCAGCGTGAGTGTTTTTGTAAAGCACGGCAACAAGCATTCTGTAACCATGACAACAGAAGTCTCCTAACCTCATTAAAGTATCCATTTTAATTAGCCCGTGACTTTTTCCTTAAACCTAATTAAGTTCATTAAACTGATTTATTTTTCAACACTGATTTTTTTAACAGCCTTAAAAGGTTAAAAAAGCAAAGAGATTCGGTATCAGATTTGAAAACATGTCTTCTGTCGTGGTTTGATTTGTCCAACTTGTTGGGATAGTGTTCCACCTTTTTAGTGTTTGACTCAACACTATGACAACTATTATCCAAGCACTTTCGAATCTTAAATTAAAACAAGCACTTAGCACAAAACTCTGTTACCTCTATCACCTATTACCTAACTCTATTACCTTTGACTTGGAGCTTTTCTGATTGGTGCAGCCATCAACTACTACAGTTGACCGGCCGACTGTATGCTGGTCTACAATTACGCAGCAGTATGTCATTTACAAAAATAATGTGAAAAAATTAGCTCAGGAAAGCACTAAGCAGGTGTTGTAAAATCTGGAGAGACAAACAGAATCAGTCTGATTTGTGCCATTTGTCTCCAGTGTCACAGCAACCAGGTGTGGCCCGGTGTGGGAGAGAAGCAGGAAAGGCAGGCAGTCGTCGAGAGATCGAGCATCACAGCAACAAACGCCCAAGTCAACAAACCCCTGCCTCCGAAAGTCCAAGGACAGAGACACACACACAGATGCAACATTGTGAGCGAAGCTGCTGCACTCGCTCCATCATGAGGCAGACGCTTGCAGAGACGAGCTGCCATTTATCAGAGCGCCGAGGTCATTAGAACTCACCTTGGAGCATGCCATCCGGGTGAGTGAGGTGAGGGCGTTTACTTACTGCTGACCTGTCTGTTTGTGCTTTAACTTTCTGCTGTTTTGTCTTGTTTTTCATCCTAATCAGTATTGGAAGCTTTGACAGAAGGGAGGTAAAGAACACAAGTTGACTATTTAAGAGTTATGTTGTTTCACAGGTGGTTGTATTGCATCATATGAACCCACTGCTCTGTATGAGGACAACATGACAGTGATCTACTGTCTTTATTAATGTTTGTTGTGCACAAATATATATCTGAGGCCCATTTATGTCCACTTTTCTTTTGATTTCTTCACTAAAAATTTATTTTGGACCTGAAACTATAACAAAATGAGCAAAAAGTCAAACCTCCCAACTACATGTGAATTTATTTCAGTGCTGTGTTGTGCTCATTTGATTGGCTTTGTTTGAATATTTGTGTGTGTGTGTGTGTGCACGTTAGGAGGGTCGTGGGGTGAATGAGGACAACTCCGTATGGTGATAACGAGAAGGAGGCCAGCCTTGGTGGGACAGCCTCTGTCTGCCCTCAGGTAGTGTGTGTGTGCGTACGCGTGTTTGTGTGTGCGCATGTGTGTGTGTCAGCAGGAGAGCCCTCGGGCACTCTGGCACCTCCTAATTAAAACCAGTCAGGCTGCAGGGCAGGGGAGACAGATGCCTGTCATGACACACACACACATACACACACACACGCGCGTACACGGAGGCAGGTGAACGGCATTCAACCACAATGTGCACACGCAAATACACTGGCGTGATGCGTAGGTCAGCTATATTTGGACAGTTTCATCCCACCCACTCAGGTATCACACAGGTAACTAATCTGTATCTGACCCAGATGGCGAAAAAGCGGCAGTGAAAGCAGCACAGCGAGAATATAAATCATGTTAATAAGGTTGATTATCATCAAAGACAAAGAAATATTTAACGTGCACGAATGTGTTTGTTACTTAACTTGTTTATATGCGAGTTTCATGATTGAATTCATTATTTATGTTTAAAGGTTAGCCCCGAGGTTAAAACAAATTTGACTAATTTGGTTTTAAAATCTGTCAGTGAGCTCTCATTAGTTTTATTTCTACCTGAAAACCTGCTGGATTATTTCCAACTTGTTCACCAACAACACACACACACACACACACACACACACACTCACTCTCTCAAATGCAGTCGTGACCCGCAGTAGCTTCCAGATTGACACATCTCTCTCCCCCCCCAGCACAGAATGAGACATAATTGTGCTGAATGTCTGTTACCTGCAGACTCTGTCACATTTTATCTCCGTTCCCCCATGTACGGCCCAGAGCTGCAGGCGACCACATATAGTACTTAGCAGGCTAACTGCTGTTTGTCTGGGGTGGGTGGGTGGATCAAGGCATGCTGCTCTCCTTTCTCTCCCAGTGATTAGATAGCATAAGCAGGCCAGCTAGCCTAACCCACACACTCATGTCTCTAAAACTGCCATCCAGCCCTGCTTTCTCTCTCGCTGCCTCTCACACACAGGTGGGTGGACCCACTTATTCAACCCAGATCTTTCTTTTAGACATTATGAAATCGTGCTCTTTTTTTTTCCCTTTCTTCTTTTTTTTTCATCTTAACTCCCTGATGCTGAATGACATTCAAGTGTGTGTGTGTCTTTACAGCTCCGTTCTGTAAAGCGCAGCTTTAATTTTGTAATTTACGAGGTGATAATTTTTTTTGCCTGATTGTTAAGCTGTGAATCATGTCTCTTTGCACTTGTCACTAGGTTGAGGCTAGGTGGGTTGCCAGTGGTTACAAGGGGCCTATTTTCTATTATCTTAGTAACATTCAGGAAACACCCACAATTTGTATGTAAAAATGTTTCATTGCACAACCACATTACAAACTGTGGCTGCCACTGACATTTCAGATGTCGAAATGTGACAAAAGAAAAAAAAATATTTCTGCGATTACTTTGACTCTACTGGGAAGAGAAAAACCACTGCAAAAACACTTACAGTCAGCACGCAAATACATAGAAATACAGTAGCATGAACATTTCATTAAATAAAAGTTGAAAGTACTTCATAGACCACAAGGATTCTGTAGATTCTGTATTAGCACAGCAGTTGTTAAAAATATGCTTCAGAAATGAAGTCACTGATGTAAATAGATAATTCTTGCAGCAATTCCACACAATGAAGAATAATGCTTCATGTCAAGGTGATAGCATGTGCATCCACAGTCACGTTGTTCACAAAAAACACAGAAAAGTGCTGCTGCAAGTACAAGAGGATTAAGAAGGGGAAGAATGGTGTAAAAACTGTAAATGGAAAGAAAATACACAGCTTGATAAACAGAGAGGGTGCGATGGAGCCGACCTCCGGGAGTGCGAGTGCCTGCCTCCCTGGCTGCTTTGTCGTTTGAGCCAGGTGCTGTGTTTCGTGAAGAACGCAAAAGTACACAAATCCCACAGAAGGAGCTTTTTTGGCAGGGCTCAGGCCTCCCACCCACGGCAGCCTCTTCAAGCCTCCTCCCATCCTCTATTCATCTGTGAGGGGCGGCTTACTCACCCTGCCCAACTCCACACACAACAAAACCTGGAGCTCGATTCTACGGAGGAGGTACGCATACACACACACTCACTCTCTCTCTCTCACACACATACACACACACACATACACACACAAGTAGCCACTCACAGTATTTGTACACATAGAAACACACACACGTGTGTGTGTGTGTGTGTTAACCTGAACACAAGAAGTTGTTTTGTGGGTACACACCTAACTGATCTGGTTACACTTTGTCACACAGATTAAATTCAGTTGTGGCTGTGGGGACAAGATTTAAAAACAGTGAATCTGATTTTAAGCAGTTGTGATGCGATGACATCTGTGTCATACAAGGGTAAAGTCATATATATATATATATATATATCCCTATATTAATGCCGTAACATGGGCATGGCTGTACGCTGTCAGTTGGACAGAAGGCGTGTGGACTCATTCACTGTGTAGGTCTTATAATGACCACATTGCATCACTTTTTGCAATTTTTGCTACACCCTCATTCGCTTGACAGATTTGAGTCTCTTTCACTCTCTGAATCAAGTACTTTCATGCTCTCACATACATTTACACTTACTAAGACCCTTTTTCCATATTTAAATACAAGGTCATTCATTGTATAGAGTGACTTCACTATTGGTTTATCATATACGGTATACTTCAGGGTGCATTGTGCAAACATGAATGAAATCTGCCTCGGGTAATGTTTGCAAAATACACCGATGTATGAGAGGCCCTGTAACAAAAGACTCACATGGATCAGGTTAAATTCAGATAATCCTGGGGAGAGAAAGAAGCAGAATGAGCTTCTCTCTCTTTCTCTCATTTGATGAGTGTAGGTGTGGTGATGTCTACTTGACTTTATCCCCATCTAACCCCCACTGCGACAGGAAGAAAGCTCTATATGTTCTGTTTGATTTTTATCATTAAAGATGGTGGCTGATAACCATATCTTACTGAGATATAGCTGTGGCTGCTTTAAAGTATTATGTTTTTACAAAGAAGTGCAAGTCTACCTCAAAATCATACATCAGAATATTATCCAAAGCACATTATAAGGAAGTTACACTTCCTAGTATTGTATAAATTATCGATCGTGTCTGATTACGGAAACAAAACATACGAATAGTTTGTCATCTATGCGGTTGACGATGATTTTTTTTTACTTGTTTTAACTGTCCATAACCTGCTTGAACTATTTTTTAAAAACCAGTAAATAGTTTGCATTAACCTCTGAAACCCCATCAGTTAAGCGATGCAATTCTCACTAACACTATGGTAATTTGTCATCATCTAATCTTAGTCTCAAAGGTTAACAGTTACTCATGTGATTTCATTTGGGGGGGGTGGAGGGTTGGAGGGGGGTCACAGACAGGAAGAGTAAAATAGTTCTGAATGTCACACTTCTGCCTCCATATTTGTTGCACAGACAAACTGTATGTGCAGTTGAATTTACAGTTAAATCAGACTGAATGATCGCTGACTGATTAAATCCCCCACAGGACAGATGTCATCCCGTGTGTCTTATTAGTGCCACGTCAATTAGAGACACGACATATGCTGAGGCGGTAACAATTTTTTTTTTTATCTCATAACAACTCACGCAGGTTTTTTTGATAGAAGAAATGTGATGATGACAAGACAAAAATATACAGAATTAAAATTTTTGTCATGAAATCATACACGCTACCGCTTCTGTAACAAGTAAGAGTAAAACTGATATCAGACTTTCAGTCTGTTCCAGCTTTGTCATGCTTTCACTTGCTTCCTCCTCAGAGTGAGGCTCTTACAGTATGTGCAGGGAGGGGGGCTTTCACATCTGCTGCAAGATATGCACAGGACGGTTTCTGGAGAGCACTGAGAGTAAATGAACATCCTTTTTCTTTTCTTTTTTTACAGTATGTCCTATTATAAAAAGTTTGAGACATGGAGCTATTAGCAACTTAAAACGGGAACACAGAACCTGATTCTACAAAAGGTCAGGCATCCTTTAGTCTGATTCTGGCACTCAATGGGTAGCAGACAGCTCTTGCATGCTTTGAAATTTTGCTAAAACGCACAGAAAATATGAACCTCTCTTATGACTTTTTTAGTATATGGAAAGTAGTAGTACAACGAAGAAAGGAAAAAACAAACTAGAAGAAAAAGCAAGATGTTACTGACCTTTTAAGAGGAGAAGTTTTGAGTTCCGTTCCTCTTTCACACACTCAGTCCCTGTCAGGAAAGTCAACACTACTGTCTCACTATGGGAAGACGTGTGAAAGTGAGAGTGGCTGAGATACAGACTCAAATTTGCTCTGAAGGTGTGTCAGTGATTTGGGGGAGTGAAAAGGTACCATTCCATGAAACGGTTATCTAAGAAACACAACAAAACAAAAACTGCTACACCCACCAGCCTCAGCCAACACCCCTCCCTCCCTCTAAACCAAAAGTATTTGGCAGCGTTCCCTACAAGTCCACCTGTGCTTAGGGGAGGGGAGTGACACATACTCACAGGCCAAGCCTAAAAAACCTGCTTGCGAGCTTAGACTGGGTTGTGGTTGGGTATGGTTGTGGTTAGGAATATAAAGACCAGAGCCTTGGGGCTCGGACTGGAGGGCAAAAGAGATGAAACCAGTGACATGACAGGAGAGCTGAGGCAAAAAACAATCAGGAGCGAAGGCTGGAAAACCTAAAGGAAGGAAGCTCAAGCTGGTGATAAACACCAAAACTGAGGCTGATGTGCTGCTGGATAACTGCACTGAGATTTCAATGGTTAAATAGAAAATGGGGAAGAGGTAGTTCCATAATAATGCAGGGTTGAACCAGTGGGTGGGTCTTTGCCTGTGCCAAACAGGAGCTAGAGGGGTTCATATCAGGTGTCGAACAAAAGACATATCAGGGGAGAAATGAAAGGTTTAAAGAAAGGTGGTGTGATACGAAGTCAGTGACAGTATCTTAGTGTATTTGGGTGTGTGCTTTAATGTACCAGCTTGTACCTGGCAACACATAAGAGCCATTGTGC
The DNA here is from genome assembly GCA_016801845.1 of Polydactylus sextarius. NCBI lineage: Eukaryota > Metazoa > Chordata > Actinopteri > Polynemidae > Polydactylus > Polydactylus sextarius. The sequence goes on from CM028922.1 coordinate 4,015,977, forward strand.
TGCTCTGAAGCCCTCAATGCAATGTAATGGGAATATAATAAGAGGGTGTAATAACTGATGTAAATACTGCTGAAGGTGTCATATTGGGTGATATATGAGGGCTGAACACCATCAAGATGCTCATTGAAAGTGTCTATTAGTTGTATTTTAAAACAATGTGTCTGAGTTTTATCTAATATTTAAGTTGTGATTCTTCTAAATGTAACAAGCCAGATGTCAGTTGGAGAGACCAAAAACTGGCTAAAAGATGGTGAGTACAGACCCCCAGCCCAAAACTGTCACATACAGTGTATGTAGAAAGTCCTAACACAGGCACACACTCCAACTCCATGAGTATATTTTTGTCCTTGATCTTGACAAGGGAAAAATAATGTCCATATTTCCAGGAGAAAAAGCCTGCATTCCTCAGACCATTGTGTCAACCAGTGTGTGGGCTAATGCTGATTGATTCCTACACAACACTGGCGATGAGCTGTCACAACTAGCCTGTGCTTCATTGTAGCCACGGCTGTAATCAGACTGAGCTACATGTTGGAAGAAATCCATACAAACATGGGGAGAAGATGAAGACTCAACACAGGAAGAAGCAACATCCCACATTGTTCCTCTTTGTGAGGCACAAACTGAGCCACAGAGATGTCAAAAATAAGTCAACTGACATTAGAGAAGGGAAAATGTTTGTGCTTCTTATGCAAACGATCCCACAAAAGCATCTCATGAGGGGATTCCCCTGCCCCAGATGTTATGATGAATACAGGATACACATACAATAATTTGTTTGGCAGGTTTGTACTAGAAACATCCATTTTACCTTGATCATGGAAAATAAGGGTGGTTAATTCCAATTTTCTTCAAGTAGTGTTCACAGAAATTGTGGCTTGAACCTGTTAAATTTAGGCTTTAGCGCATACAAGTGTAAGTTAAGATTACAATAGCCCTACCCTCTTCAGTAGATTTATCTTTTGCAGGATCTTAAAGCGCGGCCTCCAGTACACACGCAGCAGAGGTTAGAGGATTTTTTTTTTTCTCCCGTCCCATGCAGTGTCTTGTCCTGTGGAATAAAAGGTCTAATATTTAACTTCTAATGTGGTTAAAATTGTGTGAGCATATTTGCACAGTCAATATGTAGTTTGAAGTTAATCACACGAGGTTGCAGCAGTGCAGACAAAGAAGTGGAAAACACGAAACACTGTGCAGCTACTGTAAAGAGACTCCTTTACAATGTCTGTTTAATTTGGGGAAAGTTATGTGAAATTCTTTCAAAGTCTAACAGGACAAACTCAGCTACTTTGATTATTGTACTTTTCATAATATTATTATTTTACATTATATTTTCATAATATACCTGAAAGGCTGCAAAGTGCAAAGTTAGACAAATGTGATCTAATTCAGATTATGTTAATTTGGTTTCGTTCAATGAATTAGAAATTCATCCATTTAACTTAGCTTGGAATGAAAAATGAAAAATGATCTGTCCACATGATAAAAAAAAAACATCTCTGATTTTGCTGACAGGGCATAGAAACGACTGCACAATTTTATGTTTCAACCTGAGAGAAAACATGTTGCTAATTCTGAGACTTTATGAGTCTGTTTCAGATGTATTCAGAGACGTGAATAAAACAAGTGTCTGGTCCAGTGTACTGACATTAGTCACAGCTAACGTCTGTAAAGGTGTTTGTGGTGAATAATTAAGGACTGCATAAAACCATCCAGTGGACTAATTTGCAGGGAAATTTTTTACCTCACTGACTATCTGAAAACACCCTGAAGGTCAACTATTGAATGTTTCATGTCTTGTTTGTTTAACCTGTACAAAAACCAAAGTGTAAGATTGTCAGGTTGTGGTTTTGCAGGAGTTGGGTGGGGGGCAGTGGGCTTCCTCTGAGCATGAGCTGATACCACCAGATGACTGGCAACCAACAGACACTGTGGTGGATACCAACAAATGTTTTTACACTACATGTAGCTATTTCTTTCATGTTAAGTTAAGCTAAACTAAACTAAGCTAACTAACAGATTTTGTAACTTCATGTTCAGCTGAGAAAAGCAAGAGACTGGGAGGCCCAGGGAGTGAATAAGTGAATAATTATTTCCCAAAAATTTGACCTAATTCTTTAAGTTGGTTGAGTCAAATGTGTGAGATGTTGCGTGAGATAACAACTGTACAGTTACTATTGTGCAATTCATGTTCTTTGTTGGTTTGGTGGTTTCCTAACTTCCTAACTGAGTTACCATGGCTCCAAAGTGACACATCAATATAAAATACTTTATTTTCATAGAAAGAATGATCTATAAGAGCTTTATAAGGTTCGATGCAAATACAAGGCCTTCACATTTAATGTTTGAATTAATATATAGTTCATACTGAGTCCAATAATGAATCTTCGAGATTGACATAAACTTCTTCACATAGCTGCTTGGAACAAACATGATGGGTTGGTTCACATTCATTAGCATAAATCCCTTGGCAAGGTTTATCACCCTGTTAATTACTGAGGCTTCTCACAAACTTTAGCAGGAGGAGACACATCAAGGGCAGCACAGTAGAGCAACGGCAGAGTTTTGAGAATTTTGGATTTGTGGTCAAATTAAAAGTGAATAACCTTGTGCATTTTATTTATTTATTATTTTTCTTTTTTTTCTCTTTTTTTTTTTTTTTTTTTGGTATTAATAACTTTTCCCTCTGTGTGCACAAACTCATCCCCAATACTGATTAAAATGGGGATTTTTAATTATGTCTCTGTATGTATCTCCTCACCTTTCTTTCTTTGTACTTAACTCCCCCCCCCCCCTTGAATACATTAACAAAAAAGGCTTAGAGTGCACAGAGCAACAACTCTTAGTTACACCCACATGCCGCTGTTGCTTTCATCCTGCCACCTGTGGAGTGGGTGTCACCATCCAATCCACCAAATCTGTCAGATAGACCTGTTTCTGCTCACGGGCCATATATTGGTCGGTGGAATCTGTTTTATGAATAGCCTCTGTGTTTTTTGAGTTCTGTTCTGCTGTGGGCTGTGTGCTCCCCACACACTGAAAAGATAAAGTGGTAGGCAACAAGTACTTTGCTTTGAGATACTATAATGTTTAAGGTTGAGTAATGATGCTTATAAATGTATCTGTTACATGCCAAATATACTGTTGGTCCATTGTTCTCTTCTCTCTTAAAACCCTGCCCATCAAGCTAGCTAGAAGTAGAGGCAGTATCATGGGTCAGAGGTGTGTAGGTGTGTGTGGGAGGTGTTAAGTTTGCAGCAATATTACCAACATTATCTGCAGCTCTCTTTCAGTTCAAACATATGTGGCCTGATGTCCAAGAAACGAAGCACCTTTCTGTCTTTGTCCAACTCATCGGTGAGCAGAATTGAAGCAAAGCAAGTAGCCCTAACCCTAACCCTCCACAGTTGCAGTTTGCTGGCTTGATCCTGTACGGTTTTAATCATTGACTTCTTTTTCAAATATACAGTAAGTCCTGCCAATGTAACACCTCATTTCACTCAAAGGAAAATGTGGAGTTACAGACATTCTAGGGCTATTTACAGATGATAACGAATTCATACTTTGTGTTGGTAGAAAAGTCACATCAATTGGATGAGCTCTGAGAAAATGTATGTTTTGCAATTTCAACACTGCTGTAACGGCAGTGTGAGGGGCAAAGAGTTGTGTCAAAACAAATCGCTAGTTTTTAAACCACTGTAAGGCTCAAAATAACATTTGACTTCTGTGGTAGTGAGGAGAGGGTTCTTACAGACAAATCAAAGTCTCGTTAACTTTGTAAATTTACAGAAAGATTCTATAGAAGATTGTTTATAAAGTCAGTTAATTACCTGAAGTTGTTTTCCTGTCAACACCATCTTGAGGAAAAGTCTGTAAAAGACGAAGTGGAATCCACAAATTTCAACCTCATGGTGGCAAGGAAAAGTCAAGAGTCAGAAATTCAGTAGGATTAGTGACAATAGGACTGATCAACCTCTCAGCTGGTATCTGTGAGGGTGCATGAGCAATGGGTGGGTTCCTCTCAAATACAGAGGCCGTATGCGTGTACGTGTATTGTAAGTGTGCTTATTTTTGACATACACTACTGTTGAGTGGCTGTTTTTGACACTTTGCTAGATAACCATACTAGTAAAAGAACTTAAAACTTAAAGTGATGGTCCGGATTAATTTGAATGTGGGTTCTATTTCACCACGAATACAAGTCGAACACCCAAGACTTATAAGATTTACCCAACATCTTGTTTTCATAACAGATGGTAATAAAGGGTGTTCCAGATGCGCAGAGTCATCATTTTCCTGACCAACTGGCTCATGTGTCCATCAAGAACATGGAAAATGATGAATCTGCTGATTTGGAACCTTCTTAATCTCTGTTGTTATGAAAACAAAACTTTTTGTAAGTCTTGTAAAACAGTCTTTTTAATAAATTTTTGGTGAATTTACTAAGTTTTTGGTACTTCAGTTTATTTGTATGGACCCTATTCATGCAACTGCTGAGGTGAAATGTTATTTTGAGCTTTATTAGTGGTTAAAAATGGTGATTAAGCTCCATTTGGCTGACTGCCCCACTTACGTTCATTGCTTGCTATTTGGCTGTGAAAACAAATGTTTGGGTCAAACTCGAAATTATCCCGAACAACGTAAAATAACTCTTGACAGGGTGTTCGACTCGCATTTATGGTCAACAGATCCTGGGTTCAAATTAGTCTGGACCATCACTTTTGGGTTTTGGCAGATGGCAGGCACACCAACAGACCTGAGCACACGCCCAGGGGTGTGAATGTTAATGACAAGATGGAATTGACTAAGACTAGTATATGTTGGTTTAGGGGCTAAAACATCATTATTCATCTGCCACTGAAAACAAAGCCAACAAGAAAGCCTCCCATACATACAACTATCTCTGGGCCATTATAAACAATCATAAAACCTGTTTAACATGTCTTACCATTGCAAGATATGGAGAGGAAGCCAACATCTTTACACATATTTCAAGAAAGAGGTGAAGACAGAAGAAATAAATAATAAGGATGGGACAGCAGTGTCGTAAGACTTAAAAAGCTCCACTGAATAGCAGTCTTAACATGGCTTACAGTGGGTTCATGGACTTGTATCAACACAAAGTTCCAGAGGGTCACACCGATTCTTCATCTTACAAGGATCATGACTTGGCAAAAGAGAAGCAAAAGACTCACAGGGTGAAAACAGCTCAAGGTTTTGTGGCTGGTAAAAATAGGCTAACTCCCTCCATCAGGTTATATTATGTGTGTTCCTATCAACCCTGGCCATAGATGCTCCTCATGTTCAGCCTACAAGGACTTTATTTTCTCTCAACACTTTGTTCAGGTTCTGACAGTGTAACAACCCTGAGAACAAAGAATACGTCTACAAAACATTAGCATGTCTGTAACAAAATTAATGGCAGTAAAATGCTGGATTTGTGGCTTTTTTGTGTTGCAGCTGCAGTGGTGGGCCTCCTCCATCTTGGTGTGGATTACTGTTTGCTGTACCAAAGCCTTCCTACAAAATCTGACACTACACTGGCAAACCTCCACACAATGACTGCACGAATCCTGCCAAGTGCACCAAATGTAACAAATGTAGATATATTCCTCAACAAAATAAAGCAGTATTTACTGCAGGCTTAATTCAAAAAAAGCAGCTTAAACATTTAGTTATGGAAGAATTTGTATTCATCCTCATATCAGACAGGAATTGCACTGTTTCTTATTTGTCTTACCTCCTCTCAATCAGTCAAAGTGTTAACCAAGTGGAAAACAAGACTAAGAGTTTACCGCTTGTTCACAATGACAGTGTTAATGCTGGTAGAAGTTTACATCTTAGTGTAGTATCCTAACACCAGCTGTTTAGTTTATGGTGACCAGAAGTCCTGGTTTGTCCGGGACTGTCCCGGTTTCAAGCTCGTGTGAACCAGTCTTGCCACTTGGGGCGTAACACTGGTGCTTCTTTAGTGAGAACCGTCGGCACTGCCCATCTCTCAACCTCCTCCACCCGTCTTTCACCATATCCCTTCCCACTTCCCCCACCTCTCTTCCTCTCCCTCTCTCTCTTTCTCTTTCTCTTGCTCTTTCTTTCTCCGTCTCTCCATCCCCTCCCTCTCTTCCAGCCGGCCCCACCACAAAGCCCCACCCACAGCATGAGAAGACAGGGAGAGGAATATGATCTAACCACACTCCCAGAGATATTACCTCAGCAACCACCCCCACCCCCTACACACACACACATGCACACACAAACATACACTCCTACCTCCCCTCTGTCATGAACAAACCCATGCACTCCACTCCCCACTCCCCCCACCAACACTCCCTTCCCTTGCTCCCCCTGATCTCCTCCTCATCCTCCACTCCCTACAACATTGCTGCCAGGCCGTAATGTTTTTCTTAGCCTCTCCTACACAGTTTTCACACAGTTTCCCTCTCCCTCAACATACAGCAACATCCCACACACCCTAGGCCCAGCTGACCCACTGAGAGAGGAGGTGGGAGAGTTTTTGGTGGGCAATAAACACCATCATTGAGGGACAGGCAGCGTGACTGTTACACTAAAAAGACAACTGATGAGAGAGAAAAAAATTAATCATCAGGAAGTGTGAATATGATTCCACGCTTGTCTCTTCAATTGAAGAAAGTTGTGAGGTTTCACAAAACATCTTTTCCAGGTTTCGATCCGTCGTCTGGCCCGCATTTTTCACTCTGCTCAGTGGACGCTGCTTTTGCAGCAGCTTCATTTGAGGCTGTGATGATATCAGGTTGACAGGATGTGGCATAGGATCCATTTCTCACACTGACAGAGATAGCTTTAAAGGTTAAATTGTCTGTTATCAACAGGTCTCAATAGCTGCCATCTTTTTATCAGTTTGTTGTGGTGTTCTCAGTTGGGCTCTTCAACAGAAACAGCAGATATGCTCCTCCTGGTTTAGAGCTGACAGCAGCTCTTGAGAATAAGAGTGAGAGAAAAGCTGATTGCTACAACTCAGCTGTCTCTCCTTCACCTCATATAAAGTTTAGCTTATCCCACATATATCATTATCTAAAATATAACAAAACAACTTCGGGAAAAATATACAAACCAAAAGAAAAACATCAATCATAACATTATATATATCCACATACTTTTAAGGGCTGTACTTACAGTATGTTTTTTTGCACAAAAAACAGAGGAAAGAAAAACCTAAAGTTTAACCTGATAAAAAAAAAAATCATCATTATCACCCTGCAATTAATATAGTGAATATGTTAGCAAACAGCTGCTTATTCACACATCAAGAATGTTATGATTTATGTAATGAGTTGTATTTCCGACCACCTGGGTAAGTTATTTAGCTCCCTTTTGGTCTCCACCCAGTCCTTATGGAAATGTTGTATTCTCTAGCTCACTGCTAACTGTTTAACTGTTTAGCATTTTAAGTAACCAGGTAATTTAAATCTTTCAACCAACTAATTTAAATGTTTCATATACAAAACGCCAACTCAACCTTTGGGCATTGTTCGTGTTTGAACAAGACGTGTTATGCATGTGACTCCAGTTGCTGAACTATTTTGCAATCCACAAATATTCATCCTCATGAGCCAATGGGAGTACTCTATCTGGAAATCCCACTGTGCTGCCGTAACCACAGCCAGTAGTTGACAATAAGTAGTAGATAAATGTTTTCAGAGATTACCTGGTAGTTCTAATGCTTCTCTGACTTTTCTCTTTCCTTTTCTGTTTTGTCTCTAAGTGTAGAAATTGTATAATGCAAACAGATCAACTTAGTCCTTAGTCCCTAGTCCTTAGTCCTTGTCCTGATTGTCAGAGACCTTAGCAGACATCAGCAGAAGCTAATAACTCAAAGTTATAATGCAATAAATGCATATAGCAACTGTGCGTAAGTCACACAAATGGCCAGCAGTGGTCCTGCTTTTGCAACACAATGTTGAAAATACCATGTAAAAACAAACTGGCTCTACGATGCACATGATGTTTTATATAACTTATGTTTATTGCGTTTGAGACGTAACTCTGCAGGTATTTGGTCTGATGAAAATATTGCAGTTATGGTGAACAAAGTGATCGACCAATCACCAATATATGAACATTTACAACACATGTTAACATGACTTAAAATTAAATCCATTTTTGTATATCTAGTCAAAGTGTTGTATGTTTCATAGTAAAACGAAAAGAAAAAATATATATTCTATAATCTGATTTCTGTGCTACACATCTATAACACAGAGTGGTAAAATAATAGATGTAGTTTTCTTTTCAACTCTCACAGAGAGAAATTTTGCAGCACCAAAATTTAATGGATTAAAACATATTGTAGAATATTTTCATCCTGTGCAGTTCATCAGAGGTCACTCTCCAACTTGTAACTGTCTAATTAACCAGTTGTACAAAACTACGGCCAAGGGTTGCTGTTTTAAAAGTGTTTTATTTAGACTCCAGAAAAAGATGATGATGTTTTTGCTCTCCAAACAAAAGTGCATGATGTTGACCTCAAATCCACAGATCAGCCAATTTTGCCAGCTGATTTTATTAACTTAGATGAAGAAAACATGAGTATAGATAATGAAGAATAAATCATTTTCTTTGCTGTTTTTAATACATAAATTACATTTTTGATACTTTTTTCTGTATTTATCTAAACTGTCTATCATGTTGTTTGGGTTATTTTAACATGTTTTGAACATTTTTGGTAATTTTGATTGGGCGTTTCAATATAATCACACATTCTTCAGCTAAAATACTCTAAATGTGTGTATTGTCTGGCAACCTCAGGTCACAGAGGAGTAGAACAAAAGCAGAGAAAGGCTAAGAGTGAAATAAGGATACAGTGTTCCTTCGTGATTACTTGTTTACTGTTTTCCAGATTGAGCCAGTCACATGAAGGACAATATAAAAGTATATTCAGTGAATGATAATAATCCCCCTGGTCTATCAATATCCACATAATCATTATGGCCAGCAGAGAGGAGAGGGCGCTGGTCAGTAGAGGATTGTGGGTTTTGCAGTTCAGAGCAGCTAAAATAGCCATGCCACTGGTGGGGCATGTGACTACAGGGACCAGCGAAGCTTGAGAGCGTCCTGGCAGGGTTGATGAAACCACACGCTGACATAAATGACTGGCCTCGATGCCTTTCATCTCAACAGGGAATCAGAGGCTCTTGTCAGAAACAAGCAGGCAGTTATAGGCCACAAAAGCACAAGTTACGAGTGTCAAGCCATGCTAGTGAGAGGGAAAAACACACGCTGCTGAAAGGACAGGAAATGTTTTATTTAAACATCTTCATGGTAGTTTGATTGAGGAAGATACTTGACTTGTATTGGACAGTACAGGGTCTCATTTTACCATCAGCTGGTGAAATGGATATCCAACATCTGAAAATGGTCATTTTAGATGGATATTTTTCTAAACTGTAAAGACAAGATGAGAAGTTTTCAAGGAATAGTTTAGGAATTTTTGGGAATCATTCTTACATGAGAGGATTGATTCACTTTTTTCTTTGTTAAAAATAAGAATCACATGTAAAACTACTCGATGCTGAAATAGCATTGTGACATAGTGCAAATAATACTGATGCATTAACGAGTAATTAAGAAGAACTTGTTGTTTGGGGTGAAGCTAAATTAAACTACACTATATAGTTTTGTCTAGTTTAGCATCATATTTTATAAAGTGACTGTACAATTATACATAAAACGAAATAACAATATGAACGTTTTCACATTCTTAAAGCTAAGCTAAGCTAAACAGTTCTTAATTACAACTTTACTATAACTTTATTACAACTTACAATTAAAACTAAATTGATTAGTATTTTTCACTTATTTCACATATTTCCATTTTATCTATTCTCTGTTTCTGTTAAAAATGCTTTTTATAAGAAATCTTATGAGGTATTAAATTGTTTTTTGTTTTTTTAATCCACATTAAATCCTTGTTTACATTTCCCCTGACAGCGATCCATGTCACATTTACTGTCTCTCACTATGGAAGCCAGTGTTTATTGTGTGACTGGTTTAAGTGCTGAGTACAACCGGATTAACAATTGATAAAGAGGCGATTGTGTGTGTGCAACATGGGAACCTTGTTTAACTTGCACGCAATGACTGAGAAGTGTGCACACCTGCAGGTGTTTGTGCTTCTTGTCTGTGTCTCTGTATGAGCATGTGCTTTTACATGTGCATGTTGCTTAGTTGCTGGAGCGTTTCACTGGGCGGCAACTGGACTGAGGTAACATCACACGTTTTCTTTTCTTTTCTTTTTTTTTGATAATATATATAGCTGGAAGTGAAAAGCTCTCATAACTACTGTGGTTTTTAGTGTTGCCAGGTCAACCTGCCCACTCTACACTCAACAGCACCAGGATGGGTTGGGTTGAGCAGGGGAAGAGGTGAGAGCGGAGAAGTGGGAATGATAAAAAAGAATTTGGGATGGGGTGGGGTAGAGTGTGATGGCAAGCAGGTGGTTGATAGAAGAGAAGGTTAGTAAAAAAAAAAGGGAGGAACTGAAATGAGGTGGGGGATGAACTTAGAGGACAAGTGGCAGGATAAAAAAGAATATGATAATAGATAAGAGGGGAAATAAAACAAGAGAAACTGATGTATTAGGGGATTTTTGGTGATGAAAGTTAGTGTGAGGTAGATGATTATTATCATTTTCAGCTCCATATTGTCACCTTCTACTGTTTAACTTCCTCCTGTGCTGTAACTGTCAGACAGCATTGTCCCGACATACCCTCTCTTCAATTTCACATGAGATAAAATGTGTCCTGCGTGCATGCATTCATGCATGTTACTGTGCGTGTGTGTGTGTATGTGTGTGTATGTGTGTGTGTATATGTGTGTGTGTTTGCACTGCTCCGGCCTGCCAGCTGCCAGTGTGCAGCACTCAATTCAGCAAAGGCGAAGCCTAATTACAGACGCACGGCTACAGATTTAGCCGGCATGCTAACCATAACGGAGGAGGCAGCAGGGAGGGGATCGCTTGGAAAAGTCACGGCTGGACGGGAGCTTCACAAGAGCGGACCACAGGGACAAGGGAGGGGGGGTACTCTATTTCAGGATCTGCTGCTCTCATTATTTATCATAGTAGAAGTCTCGACAAGAGGCAGCAACCTACAATTGACTACATGCATCAACGCAAATGGGCAAAAACTGAGCAAACCCCCACCCCATCCACGCCTTCCTACCCCAAATCTTGCATGTTGCTGTCTATAAACCGTCGGAAAACACCGAACAAAACAGTCACACAGCTGCATTTCCCTTATTTTTACACTCCAGCACTGGCTTAACTGTAGTTACAACGCACTTGTCTCCAACAATGTAACATCCAGTGTGAGCTGGGTGACACAGAAAGCATCCTACTCATTACAGGGATAGATTCCTCTTGTGTCTAACATATACGAAACAAGATGGAAAGTTTTCCACGCTGTCAAGCTAAAAAACTCTGCATGCATGTGTGTATGTATGCGCATGCAAGCATGTATGTATGTGTATGACTGTGTGTGTGTGTGTGTGTGTGTGTGTGTGTGTCTATCTGTGTGTGTGTGTGTGTGTTTGTGTGTCTCTGTGTGTGTGTGTGTCTATCTGTGTGTGTGTGTGTGTTTGTGTGTCTCTGTGTGTGTGTGATGGACAGTTTGTGAGACCAGGGAGGGTTGGCAGTTAAACTCTGAGCTCACCCACGACTCTACCACTTCCACCCACAGTGTCCTCTATACAGCTGCTCTCACTGAGCCAAACTCACACTTCGTCCTCATCCCTCTCTCTTTTTCTCTCCATGCTTCTCTCTATCGCTCTCTCCCTCCATCCCTCATCCATCCATCCTTCCATCTCTCCCCTAATTTACTCCCTTCCCTGTCTAATCGTTCCTTCTCTTTTTCCTCTGTCTGTCTCTCCTTTCTCAGTTGTTACCCTCTACCCACCTCTTTCACTGTGTTCATTTTTGTACAGTCTCTTACCCTTGCCAAGTCTTTTGCTTTCTATTTCAAACTTCTGGACCTTAACACTGCCTACCCTTGTGTATGGTCTTGGCGTAGGAAGATTTATTTCACATATGGATGAAGCATCAATTTGAGGGTAGGCCGGTCAAACTTAAACATGTCAGGATTTATTGAGATGATCTAAAGGTTGAGAAGTTGGAAGAAAAGAGGATTCGACTCAAGGCACTATCACTTTATACTACACAGCAGAGGTACTGTTGCAGTTACATACATACGGCGTGTTTTACATTACAGTATGTGAAGACAGGAACTCCATGAACTTCATAAACCAGTTGTGCTCATTCAATTACTGTATAAATGATCCATCAGCCATTTGTACTAAAAGATGACTCAGCTGTGAAAAAGAAAAAGTCATGCACAAGAAGAGAGGCGCTGACTCACAAAACAACAGATGATACTCAAAACCAGCTCAGTGTTAATCTTCTGTTTATCAGGGATGAGTTCACCAGAAGTCGCACTGTGTCGTCTTTATCAGGCCCTTCATTGATGAAAAGAAGAACTTCCTCTTAGTAAGATGCATATATTTCTCTAAGACTCACTGACGCAGCTTCAACACTTCCCCACCATCTTTATAATAAACGTCCATGAAGCAGCGGCTGTCCTCCTGAAGCTGCCCAACAAAATTGACAAAATTGGATCTTTTTTTTTTTTTTTTTTGGATATGGAAAAGAACAATTGTGGTGATAGCCGCGGTGTGGTGCCAATTTTGTTGTGAAGCCCTTAAAGCAATTTTCGTCATTTAAAAATAGGTTTCACTCCCCTTCCACCTGCACACTCAGGTACACACACACACATATTCATGCATGCAGATACACACAAAAGGCCGATTAAAGGTTTACATGACGTGAAACGGTTCTGTGCTTTTCACTCAGTGAACTGGAAATTTTTTACCTGCTGGCACCTCTAAAATAACGATTCACTGCTCTGTAGACATTTGGCTGTTTGTATAAAAACATATGCTGCATACAGAATAAATTCTTATATCTATATATGTATATAGTGTGCCTATATACACACACAGTATACACACAATTATATGTGCACACACACGCACACACACACATATATATAAGTGAAACCAAAAAGTTCCAGATAACGAAGATAAGTTTTAACCCCAAATCTCACCTTGAAAAGCAACGCCTACCACTATTTGAGCTCTGCTCTGTCAGCAGTGCAGTATGGGAAATGAGGAGTGGGTGGGTGTGTGACCTGACGACCTATCAGCAACTCGCTCAGGGCCCCAAACACGTACCATCAACATTGCCCTGCACTCAGCTCCAGCTCGATCAATTGCCCTCATTTTCACATGTACAGAAGGAAAACCAACTGTTTTACAGTTGTGTTGTGTGAACTGGGGGAGGTGGAAAGGAAACTGCATCGCAGATGGTTGTTGTGTTTCTTGAATGCTCAACAATTTACTCACCTTCCAGGGTTGTTCCAGTTTTTAGTTTTATAAGAACGAAGAATATGAGCTTATAGCCCAATAAAGTGTATTATATTTAATTAACCTCATTTTTAACATGACTGACAGAGTGTGAAAGCATATTTCTGAATTATAATCATGCTTGTATTTATATATTTATTTTACCTTGTGGGCATTACAGCTGAATTCATTTTTTTAAACAACTTCCTACCAGAAATATGCACATTCAGCCCACACATCAAGCACTCTGGATGCCTTTTGATATAGAAGATAGTAATGATAGTTGTGTTTAATACGATCCAACATAATCAGGACTAGGTCACCAGGGTGATTCATCAACACTTCAAAGGTAGAGTAATTACATGCAACATTTACTGACTTGTACTGTAGCTTCATGTGTCAACTGTAGTTGTGGTTGTGTGTTTGTGTTTACGGTTCACTTGCAAACCACAACATAATAGTTTACATGGTGATAGTACATGAGAGAGAGAGAAAGAAAGGGAGGAAGGCAGAATTTCATACCATTCTTGTGGGTGAGCAAAGAGCTATGCACATATGTTCTGTACAGTAATCTGTATAACTGTCTATAATGTAAAAAAAAAAATGCTTGCACCCAGAAAAGCAGAAACAAAGTGAAACCTCAGCTGTGATCAGATCAGACATCCACACTTTTACTGTTCAAAGACACATAAAAGCAGGAAAATGCTGCTGATGACACGTTATGGTCATCAATCGATCGAAAAAGTCTAAGACGAGCATGTGACCGTCGACATGTTCAACTGAGGTGCCTGAAGATGTCAGCCCACTATCACAGACGTCATGTGCTGACAGTCAGGTAGCTTGGCAGTTCGACAGATGGTACTGATATTTCGCTCTTGCTAATCACAAAACTCACACTCAGCGGGGTGGCTCAGTGTTTACCGAGATGATCCTTCAACCCAAGCAAACGAGTTCAAGAAGCCTCAGTGAGCGGCAGTAGACAGTGTTGCTGTGTTGTTACTGTGCTCTGAATCTGAGATGATAAATATACAGAGAACTTAACTTATTTCTGCAAGCTGGTTCATGTTGGACTGGTGATAGTTTGTGGTTTGGTCTTTGCTTGACGTACATACAGATAACAAACGTCACCTGTGCGTCACTGACTGTAGTTTCGATCACATCATCAAGATCAAACAAAAGAAAGTGAAATTTTAGTGTCAGAACAGATCAAATAAGATTTCACTTTTCTGTGAAAAGTCATTTCCACCTTTGCAGAGGTGGAAATGACAAAATGACTGTGAGTTCATTTTAAAAAGTGTCATATTTTACTCCATCTATGTACTGGCTGTAGCATATTTTGTTTTTGACACTGAGGCAAGAAATATTTTTCCCACAAACTGAGCTGAAGTCAGTGAATGTCTTCACATTTTGCAGGCGTTTCTTAGTGAAATCAGTACTCCTCCTAGAGAAGCTGAAGTCAGGCCTTGTTTCAATCAGATGCGAGCATCTTGAATAATAGACTGAAAATGAGTTGAGACTATGCTCTTTTTGTAACTGTGATCTCGGACAGCTCTGACAGGGTCACACAGGGCCAAACAAGACGTGTGTAAAGTGATGAAATGAATCAGAGTTCTGAATGGATGATTCAGAAATGAATCTATTTTCTTTGATTTCTTGATACCATATTTCCTCTAGTTAAAGTTTAAAACAAAAAAGAAGAGTGACACACTTTCTGTTTTGTGCTCTGCGGTTTCAAAAGCTATGTAATTGCATGTTTTGTATTAGGCAGTTGAGGAACATAATAAAGATTAAAGAGATGAAAAAAGAGCAGCTGAAGCATTTGGGGGCAGCATTTATCTAATCTTGATAATCTTAATCTCAAATTGGTTTAATCCTACAACCTACATTAGTCAAAACACCATGTCTCAACGCAGGTAAGAAAATTTCCCAAACTTTCCCAGTATCTTCAGCCCAATGATACAGATATTATCATATTTATAAAAAAGGTTTCATTGTCATTCATTCATTCAAGTTAACAATCAGTTTATTTCTAATTTAACATAATTAATGCAATTTTACACAATGACTTTGACATCTGATGTTTAACTACCAACTGTTAATCAGTTCATGCTTGAGTTTATGTGAATTTTTGTACCAAATGTTGTGAAATTCACTCCTGGTGTAATGTGTTCACAAGAACATGGAGTCACAATAACCTGAACCAATAAGCACCAAAATGTCATCAGTTCATTGTGCAACATTTCAAGACATTCACTGTCACCAAAAACATATTTTGTGAGGTCACTTTGACAGTAATCCTTGAGTCCAACCAAGGCTGTCATCAGCGTGGAGGATAATGGAATGGTTGGGGTCTTTTGTATTCTAAGTGTACAGTAAGTGTTTCCAGCACCAGGGTGGTGTATGTGGCATTGACTCAAATTAAACTAGACAGCCCACATTCATGAATATGAGGAAAACCAATTGAATGTCACCAATGTCAACATGAACGTCACCAGTTGAAGTGGTTTGGTATTCTTGTGTGTTGGTAGCTGTTTTTGGACTAAACTTGAGGTTTATGGCGCAGACAAATGAGTTATATCAGGCTTTGAACACAAAGATGATGGTTACTGTTGTTGTTGGTGTTTTCATGAGACTTGTCAACAGTTAGAAGAAAGTAGAATATGACCAGACTCATCCCTTAACCCTACAACACTAACCTTGGCTGATTTTCACCCAATGTTGATGTGATTTAGAATAAAATAGTTTTTTGGGTGGATTCAGTGATGTAGGGAAACTGTGTCTTCACCGAACAAGACTCTCATGTCCTGAACCAAACAAGTTCACAGCTCCATTATTCATTTATTTTTGTAGGATTTTTTTGTTAACCATTCCCTAATTTTTCACTAATTTTAGATCCTTCTTATGATACCTTTTTTAATTTTATGAGACGCTGTATAGCTGGGACTAAAAGAAAAGTATTTCAATTTGCCGTGTGTTGTTGTACTTTAATAATATTTTTTGTCACGAATATTATATCAAGTATAATATACCTGACGTTTGAGCAAAAGCAAGTGTGGAGCTAAATATAAAATGAGCTGGATAGTTAAGTTACTTAGGCTTAATGAGTAATAACTGGAATAACAATAAGAGTGAATTATGGCATATAATATATGGAAGTGTACGTGTGTGCTTAAATGAGGAGAGTGAAAAGCAGAGAACAAAGGAAGGAAGGAAGGAAGAAAGGAAGGAAGGAAGGGGCATCATGGGAAAGAGCTGTGTCTGGTGTGTACAGTTGATGGGTTGCTCTTTGTGGCTTGGGGTGCAATGCCAGCGGTGAATAATGAACTCGAGACAGTTTCTCCATGAAACAAGTACATGGAGAAACTGAGGCTGGCATGTGCAGCTCTGTCGTGATGAAGACAATGCCATATTTACCAGGACAACTCCTACAACCTGCTGTGTTTACTGTTGTTACTATCAGTGTTGGGGAAAATGTTGTGATTTGAAACAATGAGCTGAAATACACGTGGGGGCACCCCAAGGACAGTGGCCATGTTTGACAGGTCGAAGGGAGAGATGGCGCCTGGAGACTGAATGCCTCTGAGAGGAAGAGGAGGGGGCAGTGGGGAGAAGTAACTAAGTATAATTACTTGCACTGACTGCACCACACTTTAACTGCACTTTACTTGAGTATTTCTACTGTAAGATACGTTGAACTTAAAGGATACCGCACTGTAGAGAGAAATGTTGGATTTTTAATGCTTTATTTTATGTTTTTGATGTATAGAAGAGTCTAATTTAGGATGGATTAAATATTTATTATGACATAGAAGCTTGAAACTGCTTTTGTTTTTCAGTCCATTCTGACAATAATATTTCTTTATCTTTATTTACTTAACCCTATTTAGGGAAAACAGTTTCATGATTGATGATTATTTTATGTGTGACTACATTTACACATTGAGATTTATACTGTACACACCTTCCATGTCAAACAGCAGTGTCAAGAAAAGATTGCATCCTCGCGTCCTCTACCCACTCAGCTAGTATTTATATATCCTGGCTGAGTGGGTGACAGGTGAGAGATGTTCTCTCTGGTCAAAAAACTGCCTCGAAACTAGAGACAGTGTCTCAATGGGATCACACCAGCCATGATACCTGTCAACATGTCCAGCTCTCCAACGCATAGTATTCATATAGTCATTACTACATTATTACTACAAAACAAGGAGTCATCTCTAATCTCAGCCTCCATTTTGAGCTCAGCAACGCATTTCTGTTGTTATTGTACCAAGTAAAATCATAGTAGTTAAAGTTGAGGAATTGTTATGGTTTAGTTAAGTTTAGGTACAAAAACAACTTGGTTAGATTTTTGGAAAAACTCGTGGTCTGTCTTTACATAAACTAACGGTTAAAATAACAGACAGACAGTTAAGATTATGGAACCGTTCTGCATTATAGAAACAATGCTCACTCTTTTCACTCACATTCATGTGGGAAATGCAAAAACTCTGTCGCTCATTTTACGAGGTCACCTGACTTCCTGTTTTGCTCTTATCATAAATACCACATCTACCAGAAGTTACCTAACAAGAAAACATAACTATGGCTTGATGAAGTGCTTACACAGATGACCCAAACTCTCTGTCTGGCTAGTTTAAGTTATACAGGTTGAATACATTCTGATAATTAAAATCTCTTTTCTAAATCTGTTTTTTAAGTAGTGTACCATATTTGTCTGTACACTTCACTTTTACACATATTTCCTCTGTGCCTTCTCTGGTCATTGCTGGTGTGTTGTGTGGTGTGAACGGGCTCTAATCATCTTACTTCCTTGGGCACCAGCCTCTGGCCGACGGCACAAAAGGCCTCGCTGGGACCACCAACATCCTTACTAGGCCTCTCACTAGCCCATTAAATACCACAAACACACCGACACTTACAATCGCACGCTCACACACACATACAAACAGCTTCATACATGCATACATGTTGGGACACCGTGCTGCTGGATGTAGAATTTGGATTTTGGGGTCTTTTTTAGCTTTTATTTTGACAGGTGAAGTCTTGGTATTTGTTAAATTTATAGTATTTGTATTTTTCATCTTATATGTAATTTAGAATTCATATTTTTCTATTGTTGGCTTCCAGTTTTAAATAAAAAATAATACACATGATTTGTTACCCACTTTATATGTTTTTTATTTTAAGATTCCCAAGAGAAATGTCTCAGGGTTAGGGTTAGGACAGGAGCAGGAAAAATATTTGTTACATCACTTTTTTTGTATCTTTTATTATTTAGCTTTGCTCAAAATGGTTTTATTATGATAGTGTTTATTCATGCATTTAGTATCTATTTATTTTTAAAGTATTTGGGTAATATATTTTACCAGAATTTGAGTTCATAGTTAGATGAAATCTACTTCCTGTCATGCATAAGTGCATAAGTTGATAAGGAATCAACCTGAACCGGAAAGCCTCACTGCCCCAACAATAACACAAAAGAGTATGAACATTACTCACAGATTATATTAGATACCATCCTGTTATGCATCAACACAACTACATGATGGAAATTGTAGTGTAGTGTTTAACATTTTCAATCAACTACTATATCAGTTGCGAGCGGTTAATTATGTTAATTGTCTGGGGAAGAGATGGTGGTAAATTCATCAAGAGAAAGTGGCAGACGAATGGATTCATGAATATTGTGTCCTGTGTGAGCAGGTGTGTTTCTTCAAAGGCTTCATCTCAATAGAGCTCAGACTACATTAACAGCACATTTAGATGCATGGCTGCCTCCCCACCCCCACCCCCGCCCCACCTTCGCCAGACTTATCTCTGTTGGTGATTAGACCACCAAGCGTTTCATTACCCCGACTAAACTTTAACAGCGCGATGGCCAACGTGTGATTATTGTTGTACAAACAGAAAAAACACAGAGACTCAGTCTGACAGGTGTAGCTTATATCAGGCAAACCAACAACCACCTGCAGTTTCTGATGTTTTCACAAAACTCAGCTGAATTTCTTCCTTTTTCTGAGAAGATCAGTAGAATACCCAGCATGAGTTCCTCCTCTATCGGTGGTGTTTTCATAGATGAATAGTAAAGTTTCTGGGTCAGTGCAGTGTGCAGGTCCTGTAAGGTGATCATGGGCTTTTCCACCTCATATCGGAGATGAGAACTGATGGCAAAGAAGAAAAACTTGTGTGTATGATGACCTCTTTAGATTAGAAGGTCTGCACATTTACGTTGTGTTTGTGTGTGAATCTATGTGTTTATCGTGTGATTCTATTGTTATTTGAGAACCTTTTTTGTATTTCAACAAAAGCAAAAAAATCAGCTTGAAGAAATCACTTAGTGTTTGTATCCCAATTATTTGACTACCAAAAAATATATTATTTTCATTATTTTTAATTATTCCATGTTAGTGCTCTATGTGTTGCTACAATTTGCTGTAATTCTGATGTATTTTGTAAATTGTTCTGTTCTAATTTTATGTGTGAAACACATATATAACAGCTGGTCTTAGAAAATACTGAATTGAAATAGATCATCACTACAGTATCTCTGCTAGATGAGAGCTTTCCTTCTGTAGGTTATAGGTTATCCAGCAACCTAGATGCAATTTAAATTTCCACATTTTTTTCTACAAAATGTATTTTCTGTTGCACTATAGTTGTATATAGACATAATTTGTAGTAGACGGGGTTGTGTTGTGGCTGGGGGCATTTTACTGGTTGCTATGGTGCACATGGAATGAAGATCCGATCAGGGTTATCGCCATGGTGACACAGAAGCCCGTCGTCTTTGTGTCCTCTAGGATGAAACTTCACAGCAGGCAACTGATAAGTGTGTGTGTGTGTATGTGCGTGCAGGTGTATCCAAGTGTGTGTGTATGTGTGCGTGTGTTTCTAGCAGCCAGTATTCTCACACGCTCTCACCAGTTTCCCTCTACTCTTTTCCATGTCCTCATCCCTCCACCCCGTCGTCCAACCCCTCCCCTTCCTATGTCTTTCCTGCCTGCCTGAGAGCAGAGGCACGGCCTGGTGGCGTTGACCTCACCCTTAGACCCCCAGGGGGATGCTGACCATTACTGCGATTCCGGCTGTCTCACAGTCCAGCCAGTTATCCCTGCATGGACTAAAATAGCATCAGCCACTCACCCTCACATCCTCCTGCCTATTAGCAGTCACATATGCCCTTACCACTGTCCCTGTCATTGTTTCATAGGAGAACTGGTTGTAGAGTGTTAATGGTACAGTGCAGGCTTTACAAAAAGCACTGAGTGAAAACCAAACAGGAACAGGAAAGACAGAGGTGTGATGGAACTGAATTTTCTCAGGGTAAGCACGTTGATTCTCTCATCCAGTATAATGCTGATTGTGTGAATGTATCTTTCTTTGTATGTTGTTTTTCCCATATTATCCTCCCGCATAAACCACTTCATGAGCCACTTCACGTAATTGTTTCCTTTATGAGACTTTACTGAAACAAAGAGAGTGGAAGAAGACTTTATTCTTTCACTTGATTAAAACTACAAATATAAAAATGTATACAAAATTTAAAAAAGAAACTCAATGAAAAGTCGAGGTTGTTTGCAGAAACATCTCCTCTGTGAGTGATATATTGTCATAAATGAATCTATATTTAAATAGATTGTTTTGTATTGATGCATTAGAAGCTTTTTACTGTTGAGGTGTAACTCATTTTGTTTACATCATATAGTTCCTGTGAGATGATTAATGACAGAGAAATGAGAAAAAAAACAAAGTTCTGATGCATAAATCTTATTTAGCTCTCTATATATTTTAAATTGAATACTGTTATTTTATCTGACTGAAACCATTTTACAAGTCAAAGAAGGAAAAGGAAACTGCTCGTATCTCGTTTCATCGAGAGGCCCCACCAGACTGTCCTTCTTTAATATAGTGTGAAACCACAAGCCAGGCATTGTGTAACTACATCTTATTTTGTACGATTATCATTTTATCTCATGTAACTATAACCAAATAAATGGACAAGAGTTAAAGTTACTACCTTTCCCTCTAAAATGGGTTGAAGCAGAATTTAAAAGTACTAAAAAAAGAATGAAAATACTCAAGTTAAGTAACTTTGAACTGAACTTAAGTACAGCTTTTGAATAAATGTACTTATTACTTTCCACCAAAAAAATTATGCACAGCTATGAACAAACCTCTTACATCGTCAGCACTGACGCAGTGGAATGAGGTCACCTCTCAGTCTGAGTAGAGCAGTCTATCACTTATGGACCACATTTGACAAATCGTGACATGGATAAGAAAAGGGAGGAGGTGGCGCAAAAAGTCAATTTCTATTTGTCTCACAAACAACATAGATGAAAGTGAAAAAGTTTTCCTTGATCTGAGAGGCCTGGTACCCAAACTAAAGAAGAAACAACATCTAGAAGTAGCAAAGAAATAGTAAATGTTGGGGCATCTACTGGTTCTCCGGGCAACAGGAAGCTCTTAAACTACTGTCCAAGAGAAACAAAAAGGTTGGTAACCGTTGCGAAGAGATAAAGATCTTTGGCATTAAGAGGCGAACACAATGACATCGTCGGTTGAGCGTCTGAGTGGTCTTATGGGGCCAGAGGTATGTGAGAACGTGCATGATTTAACAACCACGTTTTCAACTTGTTGTCTCCAGGCGTGTATTATTAGCTCAGAGGGACAGAATCACATCTGGTTCAGTGAGACTATAGTGCCCTCGAAGAGCCAGAGCCGCAGGTGGTTAAGATACAGCAATATGAGGCTGACGGGGACGAGCAGAAGCATCTGGAGTTTCATTATCAAATCGCAGTGAAAGACGTAAGAATTTAGCAGGAAATCAGCACAGGTTCACCCACAGATTCTCTACAGTCAGGGTATTGTGAGAGGTGAGACACAGAAAGGAGTAGGTGGAAAAACTTTCTCGAGCTTTTATGCAAATTAAAATACTAATTCAAGACCGTAGAAATCTTAGATAAAAATAAAGAGACATTATCAATCTAATGTAGGATTACTTTTAATTGTTTTAATCTAATCTATTGTGGTAAGAAAGTAGTAGAAGTTCTACAATGGAATTTGTGTTCAGTGTAAATTTGTAATTTTGGTGAGTTTGGCCTCTTTAAACCACAAACAGCTATTTAAATGAAACCATTTGATGAGGTTAAATGTAATTGTAAGAAAACAAAAACTCATAGACATCTTATAAAGGGGTCAGAGGACAAACCACTGGTTTAATTTTTTTTAGAGGTTTTTCCAACCGTTCAAGTGATGTATAATAAAAGTATAAAACAGCAACAAATGATAACACAGTTTACTACATGTAGCCTACTTCTACATAAAAGTAGCACATTTAAATGGATGTGGTTTAGCACCAAGAGAATAAAGGTCTGAGAGTGACACACACACACACACACACACACACACACACACACACACAGTATCATATGGAATACAGTGCATGCCACACGCATTTACCATATGCAGGAAATGTCCGTGTTGTAAAAACAATTCTTCAGTAATAGTCAAACAGTGACTATAGGGATGAATACAGAAGTACAGCACTTTAAATCATTAAATTTTAGGACTGAAAATTGACATGGTTCTGACCCCTTGCTGTTTTATAGCTTTTATGTTTCCAGTAGCAAGAATGGCAGTTTATTTTGGAGCGAACAAAATAAGAACCTAGTAGTTAGAAAGAGCAGGGAGCGTCCACAAGACGAAGGAGAGAAAAAAAATGCCACCTACAGGAACTTCATTAAAAGGAAATAACTGTATCAAAAGCATGTCTACACTTATGAAAGATGAACTCTTTGTCATGTAGGTTCACTCATGATTCAGTGACTTTGTGCTTCATTAATCCACAGTTATTTTTTTTTTATTTGAAGCAGATTACCATCTTTGTAACACTTTTTTCTGTCTTTGTGTTACAGTTTGGATAGAGTGACACACTGTTAGACCTTAAATAACTGTCTTAATTGATCAGCCGTAAAATATGACACACTTACTGAAACTCGACGGGTTTAATGTCAAATGCAGCAAAGACATTTGCTGCAGTTAGCGCCTCCCCACCCCTCACTCCTAAAATCACTGTGAGCCCCACACCCCAAACGCTCCTCAAAATGAATTGAACCAAAAACTGTTTATGCATTCACTCCATATACTCTGTGGCACATTACATTCTGCATTGCAAATGGGGGTGCAGGTAATGAAGCTTATGCAGTGTGAAAAGGCCAATTACTCTGGTGTGTGGTGGCTGGGACTAGAGTGTGCTTAGGCTCCCTCCAGGCTAGAGACAGAACCTAGTAAACACCTCATCAGCTGATGAGACACACACACACACACACACATACACATAGAGAGAAAGAGAAAGACACACACACAGTGCTGAAGATCCTTATCGTTGGACTATTGTGAGACACAAATACAAAAATACACACTCCAGTGAATATTGCACATGTGTGTGTAGGTAAAAAAGCACATGAAGATGTATATTTGTAAATGTAAGTATGACAAATGAAGTACTGAAGAGTTTTAAACACTTACATGTATAGATCAGCAATGAAATGTTGTGTATAAATGTTAGAAATAATCTAATTATCTGTATATTCACAACAGTAATCTTGCCAGTGGAGTTGGGAGGGGAGGAAAGAAAAGGCAGAGAAATACAAGTGCTGAAGATCCCTTCTTTGTGTCTTCTAATACTTTAAATGTTTGCCATTCATTTTTCATAAGGCTTTATTGACCCGAGTGCAGACTTGTTGCGTCTTGTTTTATGAGCAAACTTGCCACTGTAAGTTTTTTTTTTTTAATCTATAGTTGGGAAAAGTAAAGAACGGAAAAGATGAGAACAAACTGAGGTGACAGGAATATGGGGCAGACGGAGGAAGAGAAAACAGGAGCGCCGTGCAGCAGGAGGCCACTTGTGTCACCAGTTGTAGAGGGTCATGGTGGGGGAGGTGAAAATTAAAGCGCGCGGGCAGCGTCTTGCACCTCAACCCAGACTGAACCCCCTCCTTTGCCCTCAGTGGTGCTGGTGGCCTGTGTGTGTTTGTATATATGTGTGTGTGTGTGTGTAAGGATGGGTTTGTAGGGGGGGTGGGGTGACAGGTGAGGGATGTCTCAGGGGCGCGGACATGCACAGGTGAGTCACAGGTGTAGCCGCTGTCACACACTCTGCATATTTGAAGAGTAACATCACGGGGCGGAGGGGCACTTGAGCGTGGGGCGCGCCATGTGCCTCCCTGCTCATCAGACAAATTATTGTGATGTCTCATTGTGTAGAGCAGGGAGTGTGGACTGGAATTAAGCGTAGACGTGAGACCTGTTGGTTGTGTTGGGAGAGAAGTATGCTGAGGAAATTAGTGACGAACATGCTTAGAATACTTTAAGGAAGAAGGCCGGTCTGTGTCTTAGCAGCCACGTTTACATACATGTGAAGAACTTGCTTGTGTGTTGTTTTTAATCCCTGCATGTTGTGTTGTGAGGAAGGAAACATGGCATATGGCAGGAGTTTTACAGAACAAAATATAAATTATATTCAACATTAAACAGGAAGTACTCTACACTTTATGTAATACATGCAAGTTAATAGATGGTTTTATGTTTGTGCCATATTTTGCCATATTTACCATCTTAGTTTAGCATGTTAGCATGTTAACATTCGCCAATTAGCACGTTGAACAATCTTTTCTAGTATTTGGTCATAAACCAAAATATTGGATATCAAATTATTTCTTTATGTAGAAAAAAAAATACTTTTATATGTAATTTACATCCTTTGGAGGTAAACAACTTAACAAGTTAGTGTTTTGGTTTTTTATATATGTATTGTGTATATATAGTGCATATTCATATACCAGCAACTTTTTAAACGTGTTATTTCACAGATAGAAATGTATCCACCTGCTTCGTTTGATCCTTATTATTTCTAGAAATTCCTACACCTCAACTTTTTCTTTCATTCAAAACATGTTATCAGAAAATATAATTAAATTGTGCGTGACTGTAATAGTGTTTTTGCAGTATAGCCAGAGAGAAAAACTATATTATACGTTTGACTGGAAGGTAAAATTCAACATTATAATTACTGTTTTTTTTGTTTTTTTTTTTTTTTTTTTTTTAGAAAAGTTGAGTTCTTGTTAGATTCACAACTACACAGACAATTAAGTATATTTTTGGACAAATGTAACTACTGCTTGTTTGAAAATCCTAGACCCTGGAGTCCCTGGAATATTAGAATAGAATAAATAATACTTCCCCAATGTATACTTTGCTATGAGATACGATAATTACAAAAGAAAATACATATACAAAATACAATACATATGAACATTTGTATGAAATAATGCAAAATAGAAATTGCACATTTGCTTTACATTTATTTTCCATTTGAGCGAGAAAATTTTATCTGTAAGATTTGTTGATACACAACTATGACGTGAAATTTCTTGTGTTACTTGTCATCATTTCTGGAAAAATGTTGTTTTTTTATGATAAAACCTCAGATTTCTCGCTGTGGTGTTTTATAACAATAAGTCAACGCACTTGCTTCTTCTTAGACCATTACTCAACATGTGTTATGTGTAAAATGTTCTTGGTAAAATGAAATGTTCTTGACAGCAGATATGAAAAACAGAAGCTTTTTTGTGAGTAAAATAATGCAAATTGAGGAAATGAATAATGTTTCAAGGATGTGCGATAAAATTATCAGTGAAAACATTTCAGTCGAGCCAAGCGCAAGTTTGTGTTTGTGTGTGTTTGTTTCATTCACATCCTATCTTGACCTATGTGACTCAGCATGGGTTTTTGTGGTCATATAATCGGGATGCCCTAGCACATAAACCATAATCATCTCCCTTTCCATCTCTCAACATTAAAGGCCAGTCATTTTTTTCTACCATGTAATAATAGGGAACTTCCAATTCATGCCTTACAACGGCTTGTAACTTTGTACAAATCACATGCCCATCAAAAACCTGGCACTTCCCGCTGGTGTTTATTTCACTTGCAGTGGAAGCTAGAAAAACTAAACGGCTTCAACTGAATTCTATAAGATTTTCTTATACATTCGGTTTGTTTTTTTTTCTCGGTGGTGAGTTGGCACGGATGTGGAAAGAAAGTGAAATTGACATGGAGAGGAATCAAGAGAAGGGACTTGATGAAGAGAAGGAGATGGATAAAGAGAGAGAGAAAGAGAGACGTTGAAGGTCAGTGTTGTAGACAGAAGGAGTGACAGGAGACGAATCTCTGAGAAACAGTCCAAATAAAGCAGCGAGGGGGGAGGAAAGGAGGGAGGGAGTAATCTCAGCCTCACCAGAGGAGAGGAGGGTGGGGAGAGTTTGGACCTCACTGCGCACACACACACACACAGAGGCACAAATACACACACACAGACGTGTTTCCATGCAAACAACTTGGCCATGCCGGGCGGTTAGGTGGGAGGATGTAAGGGAGAGGGCTACACCCTTGTGCGAAGCTTTGTTGTGTGACACATAGACAGCCCACCCTAGCATTCCCACCCCTATATTTGGCCTTGAATACAATTGCAGGTTAGAGAGTGACAAATCGGACTGGGGCAGGCAGGCAGACTCAGCTGAGGACAAGGGCAAAATTACATGAGTAGAAGGGGAAACAGTTTCAGTGGAAAAGGCTGTTTTTACAGCGATATTAAAGATAAGAAAGATAATGTGCAGCAGAAGCAGAGCTTCTCTGTCTTTGTTCAACCACTGATTGACTGGTTTTTTTTGGGGGGGAGGGGGGGTTTGGACCACTGAATTAATCTGCAGTCCACCTAGTGCATGCTGGGAAACAGACTGTTTTAATAAACAAGTCAGTGGAGGGAAAAATAATGCGGATTAAAGAGTGTGAAGTTAATGGAGTGAAAATGAATTATTTTTGAATATATTTTAAGACCCTCGTGTTTGACAATTCACCTCATTTAAAACAAATCAACCTGATCCATTTCTTATATATAAGGTCAGGTGCCATCTTCCAAATAGTGAAGAAATGATCTCTCTCTCTCTCTCTTTTTTTTTTTTTCTTAATTCAGTTTAAAAATTTGTCACCTTCATTTTGGTTTTCAAATTAAACCAATTTAGTGTTAGGCACTTGATTCTCAGCTTAGTTTTAATTTATAAATCTGTAAAAAAAATAAAATAAAATAAAAAATCTGGCAAATTTAAATGAATGTTTCTTGTATTTGTGAAACTTTCAGTTCTTGATTTTTTTTTTTTTTTTTTTTTTTGAAAATGACCTTGTAAAATAGGTAGTTTATTTTAAAACTAAATATTTCAACTGTGTTTTGTTTTGTATTCTGATATATTAAATGTTAAATTAAATGATATATTAAATTCTGTATTTTAAATTTCAGTAGTGACGACATCTTAACACGAAAGTTGTTTCTTATGGCGTCTTCATCTTTGCTTCCATATACGCATCCTATTTCTGTGATCATGTTTCAAGTCTGAATATAAAACCACATTTTGTTGAAGAATGAGCCAGACATAAACTTCATTTCCAATCCATCTCTGTCAAAAAAAAAAAAAAAAAGATAAATATAAAATAAAATACTTTAACTCTAATTTCACATCATGCAAACACTCACACCCACGGCAACAGTAATTAAACTCTGACTACAAAATTAGAACAAAAAAAAAAAAACTTAAACAAACTGAATAAATCTGTCAGTATCATTCTCATGTTTGTGTATAGATTGTTTTTATGTTTATTTTTCTATCCTTGTGTTACACCTTTTATCCATGTGTGCACATATGACTGTACAGTAAGTGTGTGCTTGTGATATGTGATGTGTGTAATTATGTGTGTGTGTATTTCTCTGCCTGTGTGTATGTGTGTGTGTGTGTGTGTGTGTGTGTGTGTGAAGGTAATTATACAGTAGTGGACTGGTGGTGGGACAGTAAATCAACTGTAGAATGACTTGGATTGGTCCGCTCCACCAGCAGCGCTCCTCACCCCAACCGGTCATCAAGGAGGGATACACTCTTAGAATAAATACTGTGTGTGTGCCTACAGTATGTGTGTGTGTGTGCGTGTGTGTGTGTGTCATTATAACGTGTGTCTGTGCACCTATGCACACACTGATTGTATTCAACGTATGTTTCCATGCCACATGTATGCACATGTTGTATGTATATTCTGTATGAGGTGACGTGTGTGTGTGTATGTGTGTGTGTGCATAATGCTTCGTGTGTGTGTCCGCACATGCAGCATGGGCGTGTCTGTGCTCTGTGAGTGTATTTGTATGCGCACAAATGTTGGTGGTGTGTCAGCAGAGTTCCTCACCCAAACAGGTCAGGAAAAAAAAAGGACTCTTGACTGCTGCCTTTTTCACCGCAGCGGCCACTCGGCCTGCAGCCACATGGTTAGCTGCTATTAAAAACACTCTCCACAAACCCAGAGTGAAAGAAATATTTCAGTGCGTCACTCAAAATCTAAAAGCATTTCTCAAATTTTATACGACGGCCATGCCCACAGAATCAGTTACAATGTATCTTCTTTTCTTTTCATTCT
Source organism: Polydactylus sextarius (assembly GCA_016801845.1). Taxonomy (NCBI): domain Eukaryota; kingdom Metazoa; phylum Chordata; class Actinopteri; family Polynemidae; genus Polydactylus; species Polydactylus sextarius. The sequence goes on from CM028922.1 coordinate 4,044,930, forward strand.
TTTTTTTTGTAACAATTTGAAAGGATGAGTTGGTTTTCATATAGTTTTTGGTTTTCTCTCTCCAGGTTTTGAAACATCTGTCAAGTGGTAGAAGAAACATGTTTGTCTTGTGTAACTTAACTTAACTAAACTTGTTGTTTAGTTTGGTTATTTCTCCTTTAAAAAATGATCATATTTTATATTTTTGTTCAGTTAAAAGAATAATCTTTCTAAGTATAAAAAGTACTTTGAAATTATATTTTAGTATAATAATAATAATATAATGTTATTTCAGTAAATACAATTCAACACAATGTGGATCTAATGTTTCTGTCACCAGCCTAATGTAATTAATGTAAGAGGAATTTGAAATTAAACTGTGATTTATTTTTCTAGAGAGATTTCTGGTTAGTCCAGATAACCAACAGACTTTTTTATAAAATACTTTTTAATGTTGTGTGTGTCATTTGAGGAGAAGTCTCTGGCCTCATCTAAACCTGATGACTATGTTTTTATGTATGTATGCATGTATGTTTGTGTGTGTTTTTGCGCGCGTGTGTGTAATCGTGATGATGATGAAACTGCCACTTCTGCCAACACACAAAACGTGACTGACTATAAAACTCAGAAATCTGAAACACAGGCATGTTTCCAGCATGACTCACACACACACACACACACACACACACACAAAAAAAACATACAACAGACTGTCAAAATTATATGATCCAGCAATTATTGGCAATAAACACCAATCAGTTTGCTTTCAAGTCATGTCTGTGTGTGTGTGTGTGTGTGTGTGTGTGTGTGTGTGTGTGTGTGTGTGTGTATACACCTCTCCCTATACAAGACAGAGATGTCTGTTACAAATTAATGAGTACTTCTGCCTCTTTCCTCATTGTGTATGTTTTTGTTCCATTTGTTCATGGTGAAAAGAAACCCACACCCCGTCCCTGCTGCTCACACGTGTTACTGTTTGGAGGTGGTTTTGCTGAAGATCACATCTTGTAGCTGCAGCTACAGTGCAGCCCACCAACCACCACTCACTATTACAACCAGAGACATCAGCCGCAGACACACACACACACACACACACACGGCTCCCCTCACTCCAGGGTCGTTATATGGGTCTGGGTTCTGGGGTAACGCCCCACAGGTGTTTCACTAGTTCAGACTTTGTCCAGATGTTGGAAACAATGTGTTCAGTATTAATACCCAGTGACTCATTTCATGTATCTCTATGTATTTATTAACTAGCTCGCAGCTATTGTTAGCTGTTGCTATCTAGCTCGAGGAGCAGGATTGTGAGACTGGTTTACTTCTCTGTGTAAAAGCATCAAAATGAACAGTCATTGTTAATGTAAACAGCTAATACTATCACATCATGTGGGAAATCAAAGATTCTCAAGTTTACAACTTGCACTTGTTTACATTCTTGTTCTAATGACAGCAGTCAGTCTGGAGCTACTGTTTTTTTTTCCAGCTGTCACATTCATAATCAAAACATCTTTTTTTGGTCAATAAATAGAGACATTTATGAATATGAACTATATTTTTCTTCCTGTTTACTTTTTTTTTTAAATTAATCTGACATTTGGACCGTGAGCGAATGTTTCCAGCACTTCTGTTTTAGCCCCAAGTTGGAAATGAACTTCCAGACAAATTCAAGCTTCCGAGTCATAATTATGACTTGGATGTTGATGTCAATGCAATTTGCAAACGGGAAACTGGTCATTATGGCACCCTGCTATAACATGAACACTGCTTAGCGTTAGCTAAGTTAAATCAGTTTCTTATGTCACAATTTGAATCAACAACAAGAGGAGCTAGTTAGTAATTCCACACTTTGATATTGAGTTATTGTGCTGGTTTACAACCATGTGTCACAAACTAGAGAGGTTTAGTTACTGTGTTTGACTGTGTCTGAGCTAAAAGGAGCTAAATGTTAAATCTGGTGTCTGTTGTAGAGTTTGTTAGTGTAAGAGACAGGGAGACGTGATGGGACAACTACCGTCATCAAAAGAAACAGAACCAAATAAAACGACAAATTAAATGGTGAGTTAAGTTTTAACTTCCTCAGTTATTTAAGTATATTTTCATGTTTTTTTTTTTTTTTTTTACATTGAGGATTATGGGGTTATGTATTCATGGCTTTTGGTTTGATGGATTAGTCAACATTTTAAAAAAACAAAAAAAAAAAAAACATTTCAAACTTTTTTTTTTTTTCACAAAGTTTAAAACTGACAAAGATTTTAATTGAATTGCCGTTCAAGAAAAATATCATTTTCTATGTCTTACATTGACGCAATAACAATTTTAAAAATAACTCCAGCTTGTGTAACTAAAGATATTTGTGAGTGAATACCATAGCAACTCTGTGTTTTAAAAGCCTACCTGTAGTGTGTTCGCTGTGCGATTGAACTCTCTGATGACAGCGCTTGATCTGTAACTTTTATTTTCTCAGTTAAAGAGTTCAGCCCACAATAAAATGCCAAGTGTTATAAAACAGTTAATACTTTGTTCTAACAAAGAATGCAACAAAATAAGTACAGAAAATAAAATAAAAGGCGAGAAAAAACAAAACCGAAAACTATCAATACATTGATTTTTACTTAAATGAAAAACCACTGACAGAGTGAAGGCACCTTGAAGGCACCGAAATAAGTTACAGAACATGATGTTGTCTTTCTGTGCAAAGTGGATACATTGATATGATCATATAGTTTAAACACACACACACACACACCTCCACACACAGTCGTTTTTTCATGTTTTCAGGGGACATTTGATTCCTGCAGACTTTCCTGGAAACCCTAGAGATCTCAATTGTTGATACCACTTGTCTAACCTTTATCTAACCCTGACCCCAACCTCAACCAAACCTTAAATCATGTCTTCACCTTAATTTTTTGTTTTTTACATTATGGGGACCTGCTTTTTGTCCCCATAAGGGAGACAGGTCCCCATGTGTGACTGTATAGACAGGTTTAAGTCCCCACAATGTAGGGAAACACACACACACACACACACACACACACACACACACACACACACACACAGTGCAGTGGAGAGTTTTAATTAAATAAAAGGTCCAGAGGAGCCCACAGTCTCTAAGTCTTGTGTAGGATGTAGTTTGGCTGGGCATGTACACTGTATAACCAGACACACTCTTTTCATTTTTCCCCCTCTCAGACAAGACACAAACAAGTACATACATACACACACACACACACACACACACACGCCCACAGATGTAGTGTTGGTTGGATAATTTTAACATCCTACTCTGACCTGGAGGTACCTCATGCTATCACTGTACAGTTCAGACAAGGTCAGTTAGTGGGATGAGATTTCTGTCTTAACACCCCTGGTCGGAGTCCTCCTGCTTAGTGCAAACACATACACACCTATACACAAGTGACCTCGCACATACACACACACACACACACACACACACACACACACACACGGAGAGGAGTGGATGTGAAACCATATAGCCATCACATGCAAAAAAAATATGTGCAGGAAAGTTAGTTACTTTAAGGCAAAAAAAAATACTATTTGAAAGTAACTTTTTATCAAACCTTGTTGATATCACTATGCACATATAGACAGAATGTAGGAAGTTTTATAAAGGCTTGATACTGAAAAGACAAACATACTTTACAAGTTTTTGCTGATGCATTTCTACAGTGTGAACATTGTGGAAAATCATAAAAGTCTTAAGTGAAATTATCAAAAAGCGCTGCATGTTTTCCACCAATGGCGGTCAACTGTATACTAAAATGTTATGACAGATTTAACATGGTGTTGTAAATGTAATTCCTCACATTTTTAAGCTTTTCATTTTGTTTTCAGAGAGTTGAAATTACTCATGTCCAGACAGCATAATGCCACTACGTAGCCCATAAATGAGAAAGACTAGACCAGATTAAACTGGCAGAGCATCGACTGCTTGGGGGAGATGGTATAATGAAAAAAATCCCAGAAGACTGACGCTAACCAACAGGAAACATGTCATCAACATCTGTCATGAACATTCAGACTAAAGAGTTGGTTCAATAAATTTAAACAAACACATTACATCACATTTGGGTAGTGTCTGTTTTAGAAAAGTGGTTACATGATGATCTTTTCTTCTGGGGGTTTTTTGTGCAAAGGAAGCTGTTTTCAATTTCACCTGTATTCATCAGCTTCATCTTACATCTTAACACGTATGTAAAAATATGATATTGTGACAATACATCTATTTTTGGAGCCAAAGTTACATGGCCAAGATGTTTTAACCAGTTAATGAAACTTTTCTTTGTGGAAAAATAAAATACATGACAAACTAATTATTATTCCAGTTTATTTGTCATTTATCTAGAAGACATATAATTTAAACTAAACTGATATTTATATATTTTAAGACTAAAACAGATATTTTGTCCATAACATTTCAATAATTACTTTAGGCTCAATATTTATATACATATATCTAGTGCAAAAATAGTAAAAGCAACTCACAAACATATATGCAATTACCTTGTCATCAAAAAGAAGAAATAGATATAAAATAAATACATTCAAGAGAAAAAAAAGTGGTTTCAGACTTTGGTGGTGTATGTTTTTACTATTAAAATTCAGAATCCTTTATAGATAACTGATATTATTATTAGGTGTGTTCTCGGAAGGAAAAAAAAACCCAAGAACATAAGTCACATTAAAACCCCAAAAGCTAAAGCTTGATCTATTTTTAAACGTTTTTGCTGAAAGAGTTTTGGCCACTCCCAGATTGTTAAAGTCCCCCACCAAGCCACAGCCCCCCGGTATGAGTCAGATGAATCATTAAACATGTGTTCTGACATAAGACAAGAAGTGGAAATATAAAATAAGATTTAATGAGAGATTATTTTGAATTCTTTATTGTTATTACATCCAGCAATCAAACTATTGTTGAAGGTCAAAAGTATCTTCCTCTCCCTCTTCCCTCCTGTCCTTTCACCAGCCACCCATCCTGCAACCCTCCTGGACCTGATATCATTATCACCCCCCCACCCTCCCCCTCAAACCCCAACTCCTCCACCACCACCACCCCTGCTCTGCTCCTACCTGTCACCCTCCCTCCTTACCCCTGCTGCTCGTCACCTCTCCCTCTGCTACCTGACACTTGTCTCACCTCTCCTGCTCCCCTCTCCATCCTTCACTCCTCCTTGTTTTCTCTCCCTCATCCTTTTTTTTTTTTTTTTACCACTCACACACCCTCTCTTCCTCCCTTCCACCCTTCCTCTCTGCATGTCTATCCCCTCATCTTCTCAGTTTTGCCTCCCCTACCTATCACTGTCCCTGTGGCTCTCTCACTGAACCCCTCCCTCTCTGTCCCTCTCTACTTTCTGACACTCACTATGTGTCGCTGGTGAACTTCCTTCTGTGTTCCATCTGCCCCTTTCCCACCTCTCCCACTCCCTTCCAGCAGACCCACCTACTCAACGGGTGCTCACCATACATGCAGGCGGGTACGCACAAGGCCCCAGAGCTGTCAACGCACTCCTTGGACAGTCCGCGCTCTACCGCAGCTCAACAGCAGGGGGAGTGTCGGGCAGCCAGGGGGATGGAGGAGAGAGAGGGGGGTGGAGGTGAGAGTGGAGAGGCCCTTCAGTCTCTCTGTCATCCTGGAGAGGAAGGTTAAAGGACAAAATAAAATAAAATCTGAATAAATGCTTTCTCTGGAGTTTTTTTTTATATTCAAAAAGAAACACCTTGAAGCTCCAACAATTCCTATTTTTATGTCTGATCTAGTTGAGAGTTGATTTCATTCTTATCTTAACAACAGCTAAAAATAAAAGTATTCCTTGTCTTTGTTTAAATCAGAAACAACTGGATGATTTACTTAGTAAATAATTGATGGAAAGAAATTAATCAGCATCTATTTCGACATTTGATTAATCATTTGTCATTTTACCAAACATTCAAAGTTTTTAGATTTAACACGCAAAGAGAAATATGCTTTTCTTTCTTTTAAAAGCAAATTGAATAGTGAAGGATTCAATTTTTTTTCATGATATTTAATAGACTTCATGATTGATCCATTAATTAAAACAATAACCAACTAATGGGAAAACTCATAATTAATATATGTGATACTAAATCTATTTCTTTTAAGTTTTCTAAATTAAAACGTCTTCATTTCTTACTTCTTTCACTGTTCTGTTTGTTGTTTCCTCTTCTGATACTGAGAAAATGGCTTCTATCCATGTTCATGTAGATATAAAATATGAGGCTGGGTGAGAAATTTAAATCATCATAATCAGTTTGTACAAATAAAAAAACATACATTTTATATAAACACATGCTTTGGATTACATTAGATTATTTTTTCATGACCTTTAAACAAAAAACAAAAAAATAAAAATAAAATAAAAAACAAGAATAAGAATTAAAAACAAACAAACAAACAAAAAAAAAAAACACTACTTTGTATTGTTGGTTTACGAGTTACAGCAATAGCACTGCTCAATATACAACACAATAGTCCTATGATCTGTCTACTGCCCCCACCTGCTGGTTAGAAAGCTATCATCTTTTTTTGTTACTCAACAAACTGAACTCTGGCCAACCTCGGAGTGTTTATTTGTCTCACTGTTAATGTGCGTGTGTGTGTGTGTGTGTGTGCCTGTGTGCATGTTTTATACAAAGATATGTTCAGTCACTTCCACCCACTTTGTTTCTCTCTATCTGGTTCACAGCGATCTTTCTCCCACACCTATCTCTTGCACCCGTTCGACCTAATAATAAAAGTGCAGAAATGCAGCAGACTGCTGCATCAGGGCTGTCGGCCTAATGAACTTCACATACTGACAAGTACCAACAATCAGTCGCTGTGTACAGTAATAACAGTTTGCTGGCCAGTGTTGTTTATATCACACCATTGCTCACACAAGCCGCAGGAGGGGAGAGTCTGTGACCTTAAGAGCTGTGGGGCCTGTACTGTCTAATTCCATGTTTATGGTTTTGCCTTTTATAACACACACAGACGGAGCTGCCCAGGCCACAAGCACACGGAAATATCATCATGCGCCCTCTCCACTGCTAATTGGTGCCTTGGTACCATCCCTCTGGTGAGGATTCAGCTCTGTGCAGGGCGATCTGAGGAGAAATGCCAATTTTTCAGCCTTTGCTTTGCTTCATCTCGCTTCACAGAATTTACAGTCAAGCAGCATTAAAGTAGATATTAAGAGCAAAGGTCGGTTAAACTAAAAGAAAACTGACATCATAAACTTGTAACATGATATATATATTTATTAGTAATATATTCATAAACACTGAGATGATTATACTTTAAGACCTTGTTCACTCATATCCTATAGTCAATTCTAACAAACACAATAAAATATTAACATGTCCATATTTATTTTCTTGTTCTCTGTATTTAATGTAATTAAATGCACAATACTATAAAAAGTGAGAAAATATTATGTTAATAGATTTGTTTTTGTGAACAACTTTTCAAAGATTGTGTGCCACGCAACAAGAGTTGACATTTTTAGAACATTGAAATTATACAGCACTTCAACATTATGGTTTCCTTGGCAACAGTGCAAATGACTTTGAATCTTACCAACTTTTACAACTTTGCCTCACACGAGCTTTAATTCTGCACTTTTATAGACTCATTGATTTAAAACAGATAAAAGATTTACATGACAGAGGGGGAATTATAAATTCACAGTGCACTGTGAGCAGTGACATTAGATTCTCTTCTCCTCTCCGGCTCAAAATCAAGACATAACCCAGCCAGAGTAGACTTCAGGATGGCACATCAGCGATTTTAGGGTTTTTTTTCTTAGGAATATATATCAAAAGAAGAAAACCATAAGGTGAGTACACGTGAGAAGAGATGATATAAATGGAGCATCTGCACAGAGACAATGCAGAGCAGTATGGGAGGGAAATGGAGGGCTGAATGGCTTGCGGTGCTGTGGGTGATGTGAGGAGGACAACAAAGTAATTATGGGATGACTAAGGATAGACACAGAGCTGGGCGAGGGAGTGAGAAAGAAAGCCAGACTGAATGGAAGAAGGCGAATGAGGGGTGGGGGGGTGCAATGGCCTGCTGGAGACTCTATCACGGAAACAGCATGGTAGTTAATTAACCTCTGACTGTGGTGGCAAATATGCTGTATCTGCACCCATCTGGAGCAGGGGAGGGGACTTTCCCTCAACTGTTCATGTCTACCTACCCGTGCACTTTCAAACTTGTCAGACTTTACTTTATCTACCTGTCTGTTATGTTTGTTATTCTATTTTCTGCATCTACAAGACTATTAAAAGCTTGGTTTAATGTTCACATGTAGGTCACATCTGTCTGTGTAGCTCCATCCTCCAGCTGTGTAACATGTTGACCAAACACTAATAAACTGGTGTAGTAAATATTTTCATACCATGTGCAAATCCAGACATCTACATCGAGTCATACAGAGACGATTCCACTAACTGCACTTTCCTAAATTTCCACAAGGGGTCATAATTACATAGAAAAGATTCATCAGCAGCTTTTCGCTGTGAGATCCATTTGTGTTTGACTTTCAAGTTGGTTCTGTGTTTTAAGGATTAAAGAGGGTGAATTATTCTGACCCATTTTACCAGTTGTGCTGGATTCAAACAGTCATCTTCATCCTCATTATATTTTAGAATGAAAAATACAGACGTTAACATGTAATTACAAGTTAGGGAATAAAAAAGACCAACAATAGCTGCTACCAGTGTGGTTTCAACTGCTTAAGACAAAAAAGTGAAAAGAACAAAAATGAATTTCACCTGAACTAGCCATAGTAGACAGTTTGCTGTCAGTGCACTTATTGATTCATTCTTTACATTTTGGAATAAAATGTTTATAGTGTCAGATTTGATCCACTATACTGTTGCAGAGATGGGACCCATAGTTTGCCAAACAGTGTCAATTTCATATTCTATCTCTTCTATCTCTCTAACAGCCTGAAAATTCACATTTTTTGAATCTGAGATGTTTATTAACCCTTCTAACAAATTTAAAAAAGCAACAATGTTCCATTTTTACCTTATTTTTACCTTATTATTTATTATTTTTATATGATTTTTCTTGTATTCTTTATTTTATTTATTTTTTGTATTTAATACATGCTGATCATTTTTGATAAGATAGAGGTTTCATGTATCAAATATAATATAGTATAGGCAATAAAGGGTCATAGAGAAGACGTTAGAAGGAATTATATAGTATTATATCCTATAAATTACATCTGCTTTATTGGATGTACATGTGTTACATTAATAATGTTAATATTTCTAGTTATTTTGACTTTATTTAAAGTATAATAATTAATTGTCTCTGAAATGTAGTAGTGGCCTAAAGTAGCAGAAAAGATACTCAAATAGAGCACACATACCTCAATTTTCTACTTAAATTAGCCTGTTTTACTTGAATTAATATATTTATCTTACTATTAATGTTAATTTGTAACGATATAATCACAAAGATGCATGTGAGACTAATAATATTCTGTGATACTTTAAGCTAGCTAATAGTATCCAAATAAAACTACGTTTCCCATGATGCTCCGCTCCTGAGCGCACGTGTCAACGCTGCCAGCAAAACGGACAGAACGTCACATTCCTGCATTCCCTCTTTCCTCAGTCTGGGACGTCGGAGTTACCACCAGATACCTAATCCTCTTCCCCCTCTCTCTCTGATTTGGAAACGCACCCATGACACGGCGGATTTGATGTGAGGAGGTGATCCCCTGTTCACCAGGAGTAAGAATCACACGTCGGGTGAGGATTTATTTCATTTTAAGCCGGTTGAAGGTATGTGTGAGTGTGAGTGTGAGTGTGTGTGTGTGTGTGTGTGTCGATTTCAATGCTATAACCGTGGTAACAAGATAACAGTCTTTAAAAGATGCGATGGATTTGCCGTGAGTTGTCGCTGTGAGTGACCTGCTTTTGCTTTGAATTCAGCCACGAAGACCTGTTGATGTAGCTCTGTTAATATAGAGGCCGGCTTTAAGTGGCCTGCTCTTGTTTACTGTTGTACTTAAAGAGCTAGCTAACGTTAGCCGGCTGGTTAGCCGCAAAGCTTGCGTCACCATTGTTACCGGTGATTCGCGGGCAGGGAAGACCCACAAGGGCGTGGAGGCGCCTCCAGATGTGGCTTTGTTAGTTTTGACAGTCATATTGTGGTGCAGAGATTTTGATAACGTCAAATCAGACGTCCCTGTTGGGACTACAACATTTGGCTAACGGTTGCATACAGTACTAGCATCCCAGACAGCATGGGCGTGGTTATGAGAGGGCAGTATATAAAATCATAACACAGCTTAGATTTTGATCACTGAGTATCATCAGCCTTTTAGTTAGTTTGTTTCAATAATACTTACAGGACAGGAAATTCAGGTATAGCCGTTAAATGTATAAGGTGTCAGTTTGCTCTGTAAATGAGCTGAGATTGCTGCAGATCACCAGCTTGGATCAGCTGTTGACCCCCACAACAAAGACTGAATCACAGCTGCTGCAACCAGGTTCCCCCAACTCATAAAAAAAACTATCTGTCATCTCAACTGAAGGACACAAAGCAGGCACAAGCAGCTGTTATGGCAGTTTCGTGCTATATAGTTAGTCAGTAGCCATACACTTTAAGCTAACAGTTAACAACACGTTTCAAAATTGGCAGTAGTATATCCTGTACCAGTCCTGTTTGTTATGTTTGGGTTAGACATAAGTCCAGTTGGCTCATTACATTCCTGAGATTCCCACCGTTCAGATGCTGATTGGATCAGAGTGACTGTAGTGAGGTAAAGGAATGTTTGCGTGCTACCACAAGTCGTATAAAAAAAGACCCTCCTGAATCCACTGAGACACAACATGACGCGCATTAATGCTGAAAAGCCAGATCAGATTTCTGTTAAACAGACAGCTTTTTCAGCAGAAAGCATGTTGTTATTGTGGTGAGTGAATTATCAGAAGAGCACATGTCTTTGACTTAAAGTTGTCTTCACATTGTGTGATACTTGACCAAGTTGCCAACATTATGGTGTTGCCTCAACTAGATGTCTATGCAGATTTATTGGTCCTCCAACTGGTATGTCAGGTTCTGCCAGTGTCTCGTCCCATACCCACAAATCATTTCAAAGCAGCATTTAACTTGGCTGAGTTCCTGCTGTCTACACAGTCTGATCAAGTCATTTATTACATTTTGCACCTTGTGTGAACATGACATAGATGAATGAAAAATAAATTACTTATGAGCAGATAGTGTTATTAAAATATATGTTTTTGAGGGAAAAATATGTATATATATGTATATAGTATATATGGTATCTGTTAATAACTGTGAGTGTTGATGTTGTAGACATGTTGCATGTGAAAGTGTCAAAGTGTTGTTACAATCAAGAAATATTATGCACACACATTGATGTGTTATGTGTCTCATTCATAGGTTAGGTGATAAGTTGCACCCTTATCACCTAACCTGTAATGTTAGATCAGGTTACAACTCAATAATTGTCCAGCTATGCTGGAATGTCAAAGTACGTACTATAAAATTACTACTACTAGAGTTAATGCCAGTGTTTAAAGCAGCTTCATGGAGACTATGTCTCAGAGGTCAAACAGTGAAGTGACAGGAAATGAAAGTATGATCTCAGAGTAGCAGCAACAAATATATGACATCAGGGTTTGTGTCAGTACCAGCACGTGTTTCTTACCTCTGTGTCTCATGTGAACACGAACTCTCAGAGGAACGAGGGTAGCGTTTAAGGTTGTGTCGCACACCCTTTTATACGCATGCAGTGTTTTGAAGAATGCGGAGGAGGAATGAACACAGCTGCTTGTTATGGAGAGAGTGGGAGTAGGTTGAACGAAAGTGGAACACCCTGAGTCAGGCTGCGTTGCAGAGATCTAGCCTAATTTCAGTGGGAACTGCTGCTCATTACGCTGCCTGTAGCATATGGATGAGGGAGAGATCACTCAGGTCATAACTGAGGAAAACATACAGTAGCTTTGTGAGAGGAGAGAGATCAAGTGGTGGTTAAAAATCTGGGCGCGTAAGGCATTTAGCTTAGTGCTGGAGTGCAGAGTAGTTCACTAACGTATGTAAAGCTTGTGTTTTTTGGAAACAAACAGTTGTTGTCTTTCTATGGTCGACCTTTTGCTCTCAGACTTGTTGTTTTCATCCCATGTGCTCCGTCCTAGCCAATAATGGCCTCCGCTCTGTTGCAGGTTAACCTTTGTTGTCTCTTCTTTCACTTTTGTTGCCATTCAGCTTTGAAGCTTTACAACTCCTACCTGTACTTGTATGTGTTGTGAAGGCCGTGGGCTGTTTTACACACACCCTCAGCTGTTTGTGTTTGTGGATCTGGACAGAATGGTATTGTTGGGCCACAGTCCCAGCAGCTCCACTGTACCACACATGCCCAATACTCTCACATTAGATCACTAGAGGGGCAAAAGGGGACAATGGGGCTATTGTTTTTGGTGTACACACACACACACACACCCTTGGACCCCGCTGTGTGGCATGTGCAGGCTATCCTGCACTGGTTTGTTCCTCTAGATTCAGGTCATTCACTCTCACACTGAATGAGTAAACACATTTACTCACAACAGCGTGTTATATTGAATGGGAGGCGGAGTTTAAACTGGCTCCATTGCAGTTAGTTTGTAATTTTAGCTCTACAAGCAAATGTTACCGATTTATTTTTTTTTTTTTCTTTGTGATGTGATCAACCTTGTACCTGTTGCCAACTGTTGCTGTCTTTCTGTCTATCTCATCTTATTGTCATGATGACAGTGTTTTAACAACATAATAAAGACCATTTGGACTCAACAATGAACTGATCAGAATTTGACAGTCAAAGATCAGGGTCACTTTGACCTAAAAAAACATGTGTTTTGCCATAACTGAAGAATGTATTAGCTAATTATGATAGAAAACACAGAACATCTTCAATGTTTCTTCCTTCTATTACAGATATTATATGTTGTATATGTATCTGTGTATTTTTTATGTGTGTGTCTTACGTTTTACCTTTTATTTCAGTGGCATACAGATCTCTACATGCTCCTGAAGTGCACCCTTTGGTCAATAACTGTGTTCTGTATTTGCTGACACATCACATAGGAGCAAGATCGTTGGTCATTTAAGGATTTTTCTTTTTTTCAGAATTGATTGGAACTGGCTGCATCCATTTTCCACAGCGTTGTAAGAGAGCAAAGCACAGAGGGTTGCATGTGAGTTGAAAATTTTGCAGCTATTTCAACCACATTTTGTAGGCGCAACACATCTTATTGAAAATCGTGTATTGTGCTCATGTTAGGACAGAGGCTACATTGTCTAAATCTCATACTGGCCGAATACTCTGGAGGATTCATGTCGTTGTAGGGGGGTAAACACCACAAAAAAACTTTGAATTGATTATTTTCTTGCAGTATTACTATATTATATTTACTGTTGACTTTTGTGTGTGTCATTTTTCATCTTATTGTTTAGTTGTTGTTCCATCTGACTTATCATGCATACTTAAACACTGTAGGAACTGCGTCATATGAATTATTAGGCTCAAGTTCATGCTGCTACTATCTCGCTCTTAAAATTAGATCACTCCAAATTATATTTAAACCCAACTGTGAGTTTGTGAAGACAGCCAGTCAGTAGTAGACCAGATTAGATGTATTAGCAGCTCTAACTGCATGGGGTGAGAACATGCACTGGACTCGCACTGGGGAGATTGGGTCTCATGTTCAACTCTTGTTTGGGTTGTAAGGATTATGGTTCTTACTCTTTTGCATGTTGTGTAACTATATCAAAGACTCCAAATCACTGATGGCTGCAGGGCTTGTTCCCAGCAGTGACAAGTTTGTAGATATTGTTGATTTGTGTGCGTGTGTGTGATCATTGCAAAAGGGACAACCCAAGAGGAAGTTCAGCACTTTTACAGCTGTTTGTTTATCTACTGCTATAAAAGTTATGGGTTCAAATGTCAACATGTTTGGTGTGATCCTGTTGAAAGATGTGATATATGTCGTGTGATACCATCAGTGTGAATGTTTAGGAGACCAGTGTCTTCAAACTTTCTCTAATACATATTGTAAAGCTTTCTGAGCCGTGCCATGTTCTTAGTTTAGTTTCTCCAAATGAAATTGCCGGATGTTGCACAAGATTTCATCATTACCAAGCAATAAATGATCTCTGTTCTATTTTAGTGATGTTTCCTGTCGTAGAGTTGGTTGGTGTAGATTGGCATTTGTCTCTGTGTCTCAAACAAAGAAACAGTGTGCTGTCCAGTGCCACGCTGTGTCTGTCTGGCCACTTCAGTGTCTGTCTGGTCGGTGCTGGGCTTTATCTTGGTTAACTGTAACACATACACTCTGTTTTACATTTTACAGTCTTGATCCCTTTCTGCTGGCCTGCAGTATTCCCAACAGCTCATTGTTGACGTATAATTCAGTTGGTTCAGGAACCTACTCTGTGTCTCTGCTGGTCACACAAAGGCTTTGTGGTTGAAAACTAAGGTCAGCCTGCTTTCTGACCTCTGAATAACTGCCAAATTTTCAGATTTGTTCTGCAATTCAAACAGATTGAATCAATAAAATGAAACAAATCCCAATTCAAGTTGATTAGCAGGCTAATAAACATAAGAATGAGCGACCAGGGAAACACTATTTAATTTAATGAGTATGTAAACGGCTGGATAACATTTGATGTCCACAAGTGTTGGACACTAATATGCCAGTTCCTGACAGTGTGGATCGCGTGGCAGGCAGTTCTTTGTTGTAACAGCTGGCAAACTTGAGGGAAGGAGTGCGAAAAGGTGGAGGCAGGAAGGAGCAGGGGAGGAGTCATCATGGTGTTTAGGACACAGGGGACTGAAAGATGTAGTTTGAGAAGGGGAGGGAGGGAGAGCTGGAACAAATAGACCAAGAATGAAACAACGGAGGTCTCACATTGCAAATAGCCGTGAACTTGCAGGCTGGCTACGGTAGCAAACAATACATGAATTTTCACAGCGTGCAGTGACCACAATTACCACACATAAACTTTTGTCTTACTATTTCTTTCATTCTTCACTCTGCAGACAGTTTAAAGCCTTTCCTATTCTAAACTTCAGCCATTAGTCAATTAATCACATAGTCTATGGACAGAAACTTGATGTAAACACTTTTGTTTGTGTCATTCTTGGTTTTTTGAAAATTGTGATGGGATTTTTTTCCTCTTACCTTCCACACCTCTACACCTACACCTCTTTCCACTTGTACAACATTGTCAGACTAAATATTGATGCAGCATAACCAGAGATATCATCTTTTTTTAATCGACATGTTGGTCTTCTTTGTCAAAAGTCCAGCGCAGAACCTACATTACCCACAAGGCAACACAGCCACTCACAGTTCAGTCAGGGGTTCAGTGTTCATGAGATCAACACTGGCATCATACAGCTTCTTCATATATCCTGTATTACTCCCCCAGGATGTTTAAACAAACTTAAAATTAAAGATGTGCACTTCCCTTAATTGAGAAACTACTCAATAGATTAACTGATGATTGAAACAGTCATACTTTTAGCTGTCACCTGTTCTTTGTTTTTGGTCGAGAAATAATTACTACAAAGTTAAAATGCAAAGTTTTTTTCCCTCACAATTTGCATCCATATCTTGTAATGTGAGAGGCCTATATCATTGCGTCATTTTAAAGTGCATGCACTGCCAAGACAAGACTTGTTTGGTAAATGTGAGATGCCTTGCGCTGCTATTTGTGCTCCTGACCTTGCAGAGTCAGTCTCTCTGTTTAGTCAAAGTTCAGAGAGGCCACCAGCCTGCCGTCCATATGTTTGTTTTTTTGTTTTTTTTCTCGCTTATTTCTGCTTAAGACGGTAGCTTTCTCTTTGTTTGAAGCAGATGAATGTCTTGTTTTAACCTTCTCCTGTAACAACAAGGCTGATGGGAGTTTGACTTGGTAACTGTCACGAGCAAATTTGTGCCACCCTGAACCATCAAACTGATATTATGTTGTTTCTCCTCCAGCAGAAGGACATTGATGTTAGTGTAACTAAGCTGAAAGATAAACTCTTTGTGAAAGCAAAGTTAATATAGACACAAGGCAGCACATTCAGACTCCACAGTCTGGATTAGTGACTGGTTGGAGTGATGTATTATGAAACACAGCAGGTTAGAAAGGACTTTGAATTCTATTTCACCTACAGAAGAGCAGCCCCTATGATAATGCATGTCCAATATTTACTTTGGATACTTAAGGTTAAAGTCATTTTGACTGAGTATAATGTATTCAATGATGATTTGTCAGTCTTGGACAGTCAGCAGTTTGAATAACTTGGAAGTAACAGTGATTAATATAGATAAACTGATAAATACAAAGATAAACAGACAAGAGAAGCAGAAGAGAGCTGAAATAGTGGATGAGTCTGTGACTATTGGCAGCTTCCCCTCAGGCAGTAATTCTATACGACATGTCAAGGACAACAGTAGGACATCAGACTGGACTCTGTCCACCACCAATACACATCCATTAACCTCATGCTGCAAACGTCCAGACTATCACTGACTATCATTATCTTCTCCATTCATGTAAACTGTGTCCCAGTACATGTAAATATCATCATATTTGAAATGTGCTTATGTAAACAGGAGTTTCAATATATTAACACATTACCACTCAGCAGCAGCTTTAAACTGTTACCTCAGATTAATCAACATTTTATTGATGCAAGATGACACAGAGAACACTAGTTAAATGTCACACAATTATATTTATTGTTTATTTTAAGTTTTCATATCCATAAAAAGATATATTTTGTGTTTTGTGGAATCAAAAGCATCTTTACGTCTCTTCTCACGCTTATGTCTGTAGCTCTGGTAAAACTGTGATGGTCAATCAGCTGAAAACAGTCGGATGGTCAAATATGGATTTAAACGCTCTGATATCTCATACAAAACTTTAGCCACTGTTCTCTGCAAAGGCTATGCAATGATAGATCGTCTTCCTGATATCCAATTATTACGAATAATAGTTCTGGTTAATTCTGAATGTCTGATAGAGAAATAAAAACAAAAAAATATGATGGGATCTAATTTAGGACTGGCACATCAACTTAGAATGAACAACAGAAGGAGAATAAGTTTGTTTTTAGCCTGAAGCAGCAGCCCATGAATCTGACACTGAACATAAAACAAACTCAGTGCTTTGTCTTCTCTGGCTTACATAACACTTTGACAAATGTGTTTACTGATTTGTGTGTGTAAGATAATAAGAGAGGCAGGTATATTTTCTCACTTTCATTGTGGTACCTGTAAACTCTGTTACATAAGTCAGACACTGTTACAGTGTGTGATCAACTGATCATAGATGCTCGGCTTTACAAAGCTGTAAAGTTTCCACGTGTTAATGTTTGGGAATATTTGTTTGGCTGCCAAGTGTCGGGGAGCCGTTGCTGCTGTTGAAGTGTGGCTTGGCAGAGGAATTGGAGTGTGGCATGACTTGGATGACCGGGTGACATCTGTTTTATTTGAGTTGAGCTAACAGACTCTGGTGTTGTGACATAATTGGTTGTGTTTTTGGGCGAGCACTTAATTTAGCCAGATCTGGAAAAGGAAGAAGATTTAACATTTTTCAAATCCATCATAACTTTTTCAGTGCACTTGGTTTGAGTGCTGATGCTTGTGTCGTCCGCAGGCTGCAAATCACTAGGCTAATCAAAGCTCTGACATCGGTGTATGGATGGATTATCCTGTTGACACTAGATCAGATTAGGGGCATATTGACTGTGCTGCATAGTATGAAGTGATTAAAGTGTTTGTGATATGTGCTCAATGGAAAGCAGTAGGCTTGTAATGAGAAGGGAAACTCTGAAGTGTTAAAATGTCCTTGAGCAAAAGACGGATCCAGGTTTCATTCTCGCTCAGCGGGGGTGCAGTCTAGTTGTTGATCCTGAGATATGATCATCTCGGCAGATTAATAGTTGTAATGGTTGTTTATATTACTTGTGATTCAAAATGTATGTTGATGGTTTTGTCTCTGTTCTGTGTTTGCTTTGTTGCTAACAATTTAACAAGATACTACAGAGTGTAAACTATGAAAATATAGACTCAAGTGTTCAGAATATAGTACTACATTACCATGGCGGTATATAGTCCTGTTGCCAAAAACCAAAACAAAAGCTTTAGATCTTGTTGGCTACAAATGGACATGACTCCCCAGCGAGTCCCCAGAGCTCAGCAGATACCATTCTGTGCACTCCAGGGCCATAAATCCTCTTTGCATGGCTGGTGATCAAGCCGTGATGTAAAGGAGCTTAGTAGCAATAGACAAACAGGCAGGAAGCTGTTTCCCCGTTGGCCAGTGGTCAGGTGATCACACACACACACCCACACACCGATAGAACAGGCAGAGTTATAGCGGTGCAAGAGGTGGAAAGACAAAGAAATAAATGGACATGGAAAGGTGTTTGTAAGTGGTGACAGCAGGGGGACAAATTAGCAGACGAGTCAGAGAGTTTTTCAAAAGATGGATGTACTTTAATCTCAGTAAAAGACAACCTGGACCTGCTGTGGCTACACACCAGAGGACTGTCTTGTTGGGTACTTTGGAAGCACACAGTGTAAATAAGGATGTTTCCCGACACCAGTGAGGTTATGTGCCTTCTTTGAATTTTGGGAAGTTGAGAGACCAAGGTGAGAGAAATGACTTGTATTATTATTGATATTAAGATAAGCCTACTCAGTTTACAATGATATACAACAAACAAAATATTAAACCAACAATTTAAAAAGCAAAAACTAGAGAGTGTTTGACGTTTTTGCTTGAAAAATTAGCAAATAATCAATTTCTTAAAATAGATGCTGCTGATATGTCAACAGCCTCATCTATCCAGACCCGTGGGACCTCGCTCACATTACACCTGCCTGACAATCACATTATCATGATGAGGGTCAGAGGAAATGAAGGCTCTAATGTGGAAGTTTCTCATCATGTAGAGTTTTTTACTTACTCCTCTCTGCGTCTTTTTTTTTTCTTCTCTGCACAGGTCACTTTCCTCCTTCCCTTCCCCTCCTCCCCTTCCACCTATTGCAGCGCTGGTTGCCATGGAGAACTCCTCGGTGGCGTCTGCGTCGTCTGAGGCCGGGAGTACCCGCTCACAGGAGATAGAGGAGCTGGAGCGCTTCATCGACAGCTATGTGCTGGAATACCAGGTGCAGGGGCTTCTGGGAGACAAGGCGGATGGAGACGTGGATCTGGACAATGGTGGCAAGGTGCCACAGGTCAGAACCTTATTACTTAGATAGATGCTTTCATTTAGTTCTATGTCTGCTGGCAGCAGTGGTTATGATTAGGTAGAAGCTGCAGTGATGCAGCCTCTGGTGTGTATTTTCCAAAACACCAGAATCAAAACAGAGGCTCCTATAGGTGTAATGTATATGTAAACCTAGTCTGAAAGAAAGTCAACTGCTGTGATGCAGTTCTTCCACCGTGTATCTATATATTTACAACAAAAAGGAGATTTTAAATCTGAATTTGTCTCAACATATCCTGCATATGAAACCTCTTTTCAAAACAAATAATGGCATCTTCTCTCTACATTTCTCTTCTCCAGTGGACAGATGACTGCAATGACAGGAAAGATGGCAGCTGGACATCTTCACGGGGAAGAGGCTCATCAAAGCCTGTAAGTTTGCTTCTGTGTGTGTGAGTCAGGATGCTGTTTGTTTATCATTGGATTTTATTTTAATTAATAAATCGAATACCTACCCTCCATCACAAGGATGAAAAAATGAACCAATTAATGTCTCAGTGAATCTTAACAGTCAAACAGTCAAATCAAACCCAATCCTTATGGTTATAATAGATCAATGTTTGGACAAAAATTTATTTAAACTTATGTAAACAAATTGACGTTTACATAGTAAATAATCTTTATTTGTTTTTCTCAAGATCACAGATGAAATGATCTGCTAACTACCAGAAAGCAGTTAATTAAATATCATCGCTCTGTAGTGGTTTAGTCAGCAGATTTCAGTTTTGTGTCGGATTTTCCACATTTTGAGGTTTCGCTCTCTCTAACACCTGAGTGTCTTCCTCTTCTGTGCTCATCTATATTAAAGCAGAGATTTGCTCTGCTTTACTGCATATGTTAGCATTAGTCTTTTCCTTTCTATTATGTGTTCAAGTATATGATTATAGGAGGCTGCAACACCAGCTTTAAGCGATTCACAGCTCATCTCCTTCCTTGTGGTTGCTGGAGATAAAGTATCCATTTAATGACTACCATGGGATACTTTGAGGAAAGAGCCAGTAACTGAATTATCTTAAATGAATTATCAGTCAGTTAGTCTGCTAAATATCTGTGTGTGTGTGTGTGTGTGTGTGTGTGTGTGTGTGTGTGTGCGTGCGTGCGTGCGTGTGTGTGTTGCCCCCCTCTGTCCTGACTGTACAGAGGACGATCGATCCCCAGAGATTCATTGCTATGACTCATCAGGATGTGACTAGTGAGGCAGAAACGGCATGGGTGAGAGGTTCATGGAGAGCAGGAGTGCTACAAAATATGAGGGAGGTTAAAGGAGAGATCAGAACTGAAATGTCATTTTTTATGTCAATACATTCAATTTTTGGCAGTACTTTTTTTTTTTTTTTTTTTACTGAAGACACAATAGTCCGAGCCAGATATCACAAACTTTCCATTTTCAATTTGTTTTGACATTTAGCTCCTGGAAGCATAATATCTATGACATTGTGGCAAATAAACTCGCATTTGTCTTTTTTCTGTCACGTGTAGTGAAACTCCACCAAACAACAAAAAAAAAGGCAATTCAGAATTAACAGAAGCAAATGTGATGGCAAAAATAGAAGCTATTATCCTAGTGTATCAGCCACAATCCTGCAAAGGACTTTGAACAAACTGTGCTGAATTGTTGTATTCACAAGTGTCTTAAATTTAGAGCCATGTGTTAAGCAACACAAAACAATACAGGCTATTGGAAACAAATGGCCGGCCTCTACCAAGGGAAAAAAAAAGCTCTCACAGTGTTAAATATTGTTATAGTTATTTTATTGTGTTTTTTAACAAGTCACTTTGTGTTCCTCTTTGTTCTGAGTGTTTAACTGACAGAAAATCAGACAGGATCCTCAGTTCTTGTCTTTGTTGTTTCTCCCTCACCTCTACAGGATGAGTGGGAACACAGCAGTAACGGCAGTACAGGTTCCAGACCCAGTTCAGGGTCCAGACCAGGTTCTGGATCACGCTCCGGCAGCAGAGGCAGAAACAATCAGTTTAAAGGCCCTGCCAAGGTACAGATGCACCTGTGTGTGTTTATGTTCGTCTGGTGTGTCTCTTACTGATGTAACATACCCTCAGTGTTCCTTCAGTAATCACCTCTGAAATAGGACAAGAACAGGAGTGAGAGAGTATTTGTATTGATGAGATCATGAGCGACCAATATTTTTGGCTTCTTCTGTCACATGATTCTTTCCACGGTCACAGTATTGTTCCCTTGAGAGTCTTTGATTAGAAGAAAACATAAACATGTCACCACAAATCAACTCTTCGTCCGTGTTAAACGTTCAAGGGGCACTCCTCTGATTTTGCGCACCAAGATCAGGGTTTCAGAAAACCTTTGTTACAAACTGAGCTTGTCAAGTGTGAAAGACGATAACACTTACCAGGTGATCTGGTGACAGTTGCATCATGGGAAGTGTAGGCTTCCAGTGCAATAATTACAAAACACTACAAAGGAAGTAGCTTTTGGAAGAGCAGATCCAGCAGTGTAACTGCTTATATAAATACAAGCTAAGTAAGGTAGCAGTGTGATGGTATGTAATGGTTCTTTTCCTTGTGTGTTGTCTAGAATGGGAACAGAGACGGCTCTTTTGACATCCTGGGAACAGACATATGGGCTGCCAACACAATGGACTCACATGGGTAAGAACCTGCTTTTTCACAAACCTAATATTTTCTACAGTCGACTGAGTTTGAATTCCAGACCCAGTTTCTGGGGGTCATATGATAGATTTAGACACACAATGAGTCTCATGTTTTTTTTTTGTTTTTTGTCTTTTTTTTTCCCCCCTATCGCTCTCTCATACTTAGTAACAATCCTGTATTTCTTTTTTGGTTGCTCTTCTCTGTGTCTTCATCCCAAACTCACTCACTTTAAGTTAATCAAGATGCTACACTGGCAGACTTGGTGGTGTATCTTTGTGATACAAAGTATTTGGTGTCATTGTTTCTGCCAACAGTCATATTTATATAACACATAACCACAAATCCAGCACGTGACTAAATGATTAAAAAAAAAAAAAAACTTGACATGAAATTTGGAGGAGAAAAAAGGGAACGAGAGGAAATGAGTGGGACATAAATCAGATGCACTTCGGATAATGGGAGTGGGGGGGGGTGAGAGTGGACACGTTGCCATGGTAACAGCCGCATGCCAGCTTCAGATACCCAAGTTGCAGCCACGTTGGCATATCTGAGCGTAGAAGGAGTCAGTACAGTGGGATGATCTGAGAGCATCTGGCCTCACACAGACAGAGGTGGAGAGTTAATTCTAATAATGAAGCTCAAGCTACAGCTGCATAAATGTATGTTTCTAATTTGAATTCTTGAATTCTTCTGTTTATCAAAAACATTTGTATGTCTCTTATTTCTTACTTGTGTCACTGATTGTAGTAATAGTAAAGATTCAGCAGTGTAGTCGTATAACACAGAGCGGCCAATCTGTATAACAAATACTTGTAAATGTTGTAGATTTTTGTCTTGTTTGCATCATTTGTAAAAAGTAAAAAAAAGGAAATTACTCCCATTCAATATATCTTTATTACATTTATAAAACTCCATAACACTAAACACCTGTGAAAGCCTCAGTGTTGATCTTCTTGTACAGTTTTTTTTATTGCTGTTAATGAATTGAGTGGCCCGTCAGCCGACCTCATCTCAGTGGAGTCTATTGCAGCATGTGGTCAGTGGTTAATGGGGCCTTTTATAAAATGTAAATGCTCTACACCTCACCTCTCCACAGGCTGTTTTATTATTATTGGTTACATTACACAGAACGCAGCCTTTTTTTTTTCTCCCGACATCCACAGATTGAGCGTCTGAATTGAGTATTTAAACCACATCAGAGGAGATCAGCTGTCACATTTTCTATGAACAGGTCAAGCTGTAGAAAAGGCTGTTTAAAATCATTTCTCTCTGAAGCACAATGCATAGAAAAAATCAAACATGATCTGCTGATTGTTTAATGTAATTAAATGGCACAGTGAGTAAAAAGAACAAGGTATTTGGCATTTTTCGAACACACTGTTTTCCATGCACTCTTCTAATAAAAGAGTTAGTAAGATTAACATCTTATTAACTCTTTTATTTTTTTTTCCAGTCTTCCTGTGCAGTGTACAGATAAAGTCCCATTTATACAAAAAGACAATGAACAAAATGCTGGTTGTCTCCAACTTTTAAACTTTTTTTTGTTTGTTTGTTTTTTGTGTCGTCGTATTAAAGAGGTGCTGGTTGGGACGTGCAACCAGAGAAACTGGACTTCAGCCATTTCCACAGGAAACATTTGCGAGGAACGCCAAAGCACCTGCCACATATCGACAGAGAAGGGTAAGGCCTCAACTCTGGTTCTTTGTTTTTTTTTTTTTTATGTTTTTCTGCATTTTGTCTCAGTTGTCTTGTGTCACTATTTGATTCCGTTTCTAGTATTCCAACCTTGTAGTTCATTGATCCTCTCTGTCTGTCACATTGTCTCAGGATGAACAAAAACAAGTTTGAGGAGGATGACGGCATCGACATGAATGACATAGAGAGGTTTCTTCCTCATCTGCGATCAGTAAGTCTAATTTCAAGAGCTCTTACAGAAACTACATTGATGTGGCACAGTCGTCAATGACTCTTTATTAGTTGTTATATGGTGACCTCTTGTGGTCTAATGGAAAACATAAAAGCTGCACTGAAGAGAGTTCGTTCTCAGGCCTCTTGACTCAAAAATGTCCAAAACATTAAACCCTTAAACGTCACTGTCTCACAGGAAAAATCATGTGGGTTATTTTTTCTCTGTTATAAAACAATAAATACTTGTGAGATCAGTCCATTATGAACAAACTGAAAAGGGGACTGGTTAATCATAAGTAAACCTTTGGGGACATCTAGTGGCCAGAAGCTGCAGTGAACTGTAACTGTCATGAAAAATAGATGAAGATATAATACTGACCTCTGGTGGTTATATGTATAAATAACAACTACACATTGAACCAGTCATATGTTCAGTTAACAGTCTAGTAGATATCCTAAGATAAAGCTAACACAACAATAGTGTTAGTGTTAAATATGCTTTTTATGTGAAATGTTGATTCAGAAATATGATAAATTCAGAAAATGTAGTTTAAAGAGCTGATGTTTCTCTTATTTAACCTGCCCTCATGAAATGCACAAAATAATAAAAACACTAGTCCATTAAAATGCAGTTTATTTAAACTGCACCACAAACTGTATCTAACAAACCTTCACATGCTCATATCGTCTATATGTATAAACGGTTAATTGCTGTAATATTTTTACTTGTCTCCCTGCAACCCCAACCCACTCTGCACTTCTCCTGTTTGTGAATCTGTTCCATAGTTCAGTTGAAGTTGAAATGAGGTTATGGGCTTTTATGTCTTATGTCTATTTAGTTTCCTGCAGTGTTTCCTCGCTGAGCTTTGGGAGATGGTTAGAAAAAAGAAAAGGCAGATTTTCAAACTAAAAT
This sequence comes from Polydactylus sextarius, assembly GCA_016801845.1. Lineage (NCBI taxonomy): Eukaryota > Metazoa > Chordata > Actinopteri > Polynemidae > Polydactylus > Polydactylus sextarius. The sequence continues at coordinate 4,069,674 of CM028922.1, forward strand.
GGGTGTAACTTTGGAAATACTATCTTTATTTAACTAACTCAGATATTAAGAGAATGGCTGAAGATGTGGGGTAGAGAATGGCTCTTTATATGTTATACAGAGTAGTTGCATCATAATGTATTTCTGAACTTGATGTGTCTGCCATCAACAAAGAAATTAACTTTGCAGCTGTGTATACCATTGCATGGTACAAGGTAATAAGCATTGTGTTTTCCAAGGTGATTTGTGATGCGTTGGGGTGGCAGAGTTCACTACGGGTCACCAAAGTCACTCTTCTCTCTTCCTGCTCTGCTTTCTGAGCCAAGATGTCTTCTATAACGTTTGAGCTACAGTGTCTTCCTCTTTCCTTCCCCTCTTGGCTTCTGAGCTGAGCTGCGTCTCGTCTCTCATAGAGTCGCAGCCAACACGAGCCTAGTTGTGCTACCAAGATGGCTTCCGCACGGTACAGTCCCTGAGCCAACATTGCCTTTTCCGTTCATTCACTCAGGGCCAAAAGAAAGATTGGGTCAACTGTGTCAGTTGTGCATGGGATCGGATGTGTGTTGGCACTGGAACATATGAGGGTCAGATAGACAGAGCTGGGGACTGAGTGCCACATTTTCGCTTTCTCTTCCTCACATTCTTGAGCTGTTTCTGACTTTTACTCTCTTTCACATTCTGTCTGTTGTCAGTATCATGCCCGCAGTCGTGCTGCGGTGACGCCAGGCCACTGATGTCCAGTTGTTTCCTGTACTAATAACAAGACCTTCCTCGGTCTTGAATTTCCCCTTGACAACTAGGTGGGCACTTAAGTTTCCATTTTCCGCATGGCCGGTTGTTTTAGAAAGACCACAATGTAAAATAAAAATGCAGTTATTGTAAACTTCAGCTGACCTGAGGTGGAGTGGTTTGTGGTCGAGAGTATGGAGAAATATCAAAGCCATTTTTTTTTTTTTTTAATCCTTCAAATCTGTATCATACACATATAATACAAACTGCATTTCAAATTATTAACCAGTTCAGGTGAATAGAGCTGAATCAGTTAATTGAATCATTTCTTACGTTTACATTTTTGTGCAAAAATGGCAAAAGCTTCTCAAATGTTTCCTTTTGCTACATAAGCGTGTCGTCCTCCTCAGTGTCAAAACAACAGCAATATTAAATAGATTTTAAGATACTTATAGATACTAACGTTTGGTATTGAATTAGATACTAATTTACAACAGTATTGATACTAAAAGTGGCATCTTCGTATAACATCCAGTTGACGGACAGCTCGTAGCCCCTCCCCTCTCTATTAGCTGCTGAGCAGGTGAACGCTGGGTGAAGTTTCCATCAGGTTGAACATTGCAGCTGTTGCTGCAGGCTGAGCGGCTTCGCGACCAATTTTAGTCGAAAATCAGAAAAGCAAAAGCGTCACTTGGAAATCTTTTGCATACGAGGAAAACGAACAGGAAAAACCAAAGGTATGTAAGGTATATATGCAAAGAATGCTTCAAAGTAGCCAAGCACCTTAAAGACCATCACCCTGGTCTTTATGAGGAATTTGGAGAGGTCAGTAAAGCTCTGGTTTTAACAAGTAGTATCCATATCAAGTTTGAAATGTTCGTATGGTGACAACACTGTGTGTGGCTGTTAAGTCTGATCAATAATTGTCACGTCTATGTTGTCCCACAGATCCCACAGATTTATCTTGTGACCTTTTGAAAGAACCTGATTTCAAAATTGAGAACCAACAGGCTAAACTACTTTAAACAATTTAATATTATCATATATAATAATAATAATAATAATAATAAGAAGAATGTATCGCAAATAAGATCTGTGTATTTATCCCATCACAAGTTTAACTTGTGCATTATAGATGTTTCTGTGTTTGTTTCTCAGAAAACAGTGGTTTATTTATTCTAAAAAGTTCTATCCAGAATTTATACAATCATAGTCTGTGTAACCAAGCAACAATAACATGTCTCTTTTTCCCAGTCATCGCCTCCGGCTACTGCATGGTCAGAGCTACATCATCTAAAGTTCCCATCTACATTCCACACTTCCTACCAACAGTCACTTCCCCCTTTCCAGGAGCCAGCATAGATTTACAAATAGCCCTGGGATGTGGAAAACATCTCGTTTGTGTGTGTGGGTGTGAGAGCAACTTGATGAGAATGGGCTTCCTCCTTTAGCCCTTAGATTCTGCTGCACCTCCAGTGGCCTCTCTGGAATGTCAACCTGCACATACAATAACCCCAACCTCACGTCCACTGTCAGGTCGTAATGACAGAGGTATTCAGGGGTCAGAGAGCAAGTATTTCATCTGTGGATTCGTGCTACGCATCACATGGATCCTGACTAACGTGAAATAGTAAAACCAGTAGCTTTATAGAATAATATGAACGATTATTTTAGTTGTATAGCAGTATGTAAAACCACTTCAACTAAAATTAACAATTAAAACAAATATTGGTGGTTGGATAAAGACATTTTAAAACAGTACATCAGACTATTAGTCATGACTATTTGACCATAGAACAAAACAATGAATTAATTAATTGAGTTAATTGATAGAATAATCAATATTTAGATTAATCAATGATGAAAATAATAAAATGAAATAGAGCCTTACCTCAGGGTAAGGCTTAGATTTCTATCCTCTTACTGCAAAATGTTGGTTTTATCCAGTTATATATAGGTGGTTTATTAAAAAATAAAAATTTTAATTTATAAATTTATAAAAAATAATCCCCTAGAGAGAGACGTCATATAATTATGTAAGCTGATGATTTGAGGTTGACTAGAGTTCAGAATGTCATGAATGAAGTTTACCATAGACCAGTGACCGATGGAGTCGGGTGAGACCAAGGAGAGAAAGAGAAAGCGGTCAGTCACTTGAGGAGACATCCGGTCTGGTCTGTGGACAAAGCCGTCCAACGGGAACAAAGCAGCAGTCTGGAGCTCAGATATTACAGACTGGTTGGCCCCGCTGTCTGGAAGCGTACGTGCTGCAGAGCAGGACTCCAGTTGAGAAGGGACACTGGGGGCGGGGGGTGGGCTTTTTGGTGGTCTGTCTATCAGCTGTCAGTCTGTCTGAGACCTTCATTCCACTCACAGCATTAATTCACTCACATTTACTGTTCCTCATCTCCTCAGTCGTACCCGTCTCTTCTCCTTCGCATCTTTTCTAACATCGTTTTACATCGTCTCCCTCAGCGTCTTCCTATTCTCTGTTTCCTTTTCCTATTCTCTTTCTGACTACCATCATTATGTTCCGTCCTCCTCCCTCTTCTCCTCATGCCGTCCTTCACTCCTCCCCTCCATCCTTCAAATGTTGGTGGGCAGCAGAACAATATCCAGGGGGTCATGGTGACCGGCAGCCCCCTCCCTTTGGTCTCTTCCTGCTATTGTCCCTGGTCTTACTGCTGCTTGGCTCCTGCACTCTATCAACTGCACACACACTGACTTAATCACCACTGTACACACACACACACAAGACTTGAGTACATGCATTAAAGCAGGATACCTTGGGAAACTTCTGACCAGTCCCACATTAATAGCTCATAAGTGTTTTGATGTTAAATGCATCACACCTAACTCGCATAAATACGTGCAGAAAGTCAGGATTAATAACCATATTTATTCTTTAACAAACGCTCAGCAATAAAAAGAGCCTTGTGAAATAGACCAAAAGGAAGGTAATAAATATATATTTTCCTTTCATTAATGATTGAATGGGGGTGTGTACCTGGCGTATTACTGCATTACCTCTAACCTGCACTGTGATTAAGTTCATTTTCAATCCCCAGCCTCTGTTAGTGATAGTACAGACACTGGCGGCTGCTGCCCACAGTGTCAATTTATGCCGATGATAAAGTGCTAAAAGCTTCAAACCAAAATGTCCTTGCAAAAACAGGAGAGCCATTAAACAGCCAGTCTTCACAAATATAATGCAAACCAGACCATATATGCAAACAGAAAGCACCAGGCCTGATGATGCAGGGAAGATAAGGAGACCGTCAGTGTAATGTAACACAGAGAGCACAGATGACTGAAGTCTTCTTTTTTTTTCATGATTGAGACTGAGCTGCAAACATGTGAAACCTGCTGCTGCAGCAATGGTTGTCACATGCTTACATTTCCCTTCATTTTTTCTTTCTCTAACACTATGATCCCACAATGGCTCCCTCTCCTCCTGCAGCTAGACCCCCGAGTTCTTTGATGTACCTGTCTATCTGTCTGTGCTCTGCTGTGGCCCCGGCCTCAGATTACTTATTAAATGAGACATGAATGTCAGGACCTCACATCTTTGCCTCTTATCACCGATCACCTGCTATATCTGACTGTGGCAGCTCTAAATCTCTCCTTTCTTTGCTGTTGGCAGGCATGAGCTGCAGAGTAAGTTACATGAAAGGACTAAAGAAGGGATCATGAAACATGGAGCAAATCCTTCACTACAGGGATTTTTACAGAAAAACAGTTTGAGAAGCTCTAAATGTTAACTTGGCTTCTAACATGAATGAGTTAGACAGCACATTTCCAGCAACGTGGCCGTTGCCATTTTCCAATGACGTAGCCTCTCCTGTCACTTAAATCTCCCGGTAAGTAAGTATTTACTTTAAAAAAAGAAACTATTTGATCAATTAATTTCAATTATTATGATTTAAATAGTGATATACTGAGAGAGCACTGTTCATAAATAATGAAATGTCAGGTTTGGTTATTTTGACCCTAAAAAGAGGAAGCAGAAAAAATTCTGAGGGTTGATTTTTCTTTTTAATTGGGCACAAAGTCCACATTAGTCCACTAACATGAAGATAATGCAAAGTGGTATTATTTGTTATGTGATGTGACCTTGAAAACTATTAAGAATCAGTTAAAGCCTGCACTGCACCTGTTTGCCATCAAAACTAATATAAATATATAAACTTGACAGATTCATCTTGTTTATTTAGCTTAATGATGTATGAGATGAAGAGGTCATCGACCTTATGTTTCAAAATCATCACTTCTTGTTGTATTATGACATTAATATCTTCTGAGTGTCAGTTTAGTATTTTGACTTGATGCAAATTTACACTGCTATATAACTTATATGTAGAATGTCCTTAATAATACATAAGAAAATATATTTTATTAAAGTTACAGACTCCGACCCACCCACACATGAAGCAGAATAGCTAAACTCTTTTTCCATGTAGAGGCAGGGAGAAGCGTCGTTCACTCAGGTTTGATATTTGGGCAAGTTTTCAAAATGATTTCAGCGTCTGAGTTTCTTCTTTCCTCTCTGTCATTTACGCGGTCACTATCTTGTATTTACAGTCTCTCTTGTTGTCATAGTTGCTCTCTCTCTCACCTCTGATCTCAACAACCTGTCGTGTAATGCCACCCCAGGGGCAGTTTTAAATTTATTGCCTTTGGCCGAGGGCCCTCGCAACATAAATAAGCGGAGAGAAACAATGGACTGACTGAATGAACATCATACCAGAATTGTTGTACACTAGAAGGAACAGGAAGACATGCACTTCACTTTCTATGCTATTACCGAGAAAGTTCTATAATCGTAATTCTCCGTCTCTATTCTTCACATTTCTATCACTGTTCGCTTCTCTCATTTCCTTACTTTCCTTCCTTGTTACTTATACCCTTGTCACAGTAGAGTGACATCATTGTTATGAATGGATCAACAATGGTGACCCAGCTCAGTCACCATTTTTGACAGAGCTGTTGATAAAATGAAACTCTTCCAACATACAGCTGCTGCTGGTGGAGTTGAGCCAACCTCTTAAAAGTAAAACTTGTGCTTGTTGTTTCTTGGGAGTGTCTACGTGAGGACACATCCTCTCTGTTAGCGTCCCAGGTAGCCCCTCCCTGTGACCTGTGATTTTCTCAGGAATGCCACAGGGTATGTCAACTTCCTCTCAAGGCAGATGTATACACCCAAGCTCATAATACAATGCAACAAACACACACCTCAATCGGGGTTGTAACATCTCCTCAACGTGATAGCAGGCCAATTTGATTTTTTTTTTGATTTTTTGTAGGCAGTTGACACATTTACAGTAGAGATCAGAGTATTCAGTCTGTGTCTGAGTTAAAAAACACTAGCTAGTGTAGGCTTCACTTAAAACGAGTGTTTAATGCTTCTGATCAAAACCGCAACTCCAAGGTATCAAGCATCTGCTAACTAGCTAGCCAGCATTCACAAACTGTCACTGCTCCACTATCTCCAGCTGCCTGGAGGATATTAAAAGCCAGATGAAAGCAAGTTTTTTTTTTTTCTTCTTCAAATTAACTGACATGACTCTGAAGTCATCATCATTGGTCTTAAATCCTTCAATAACAAATGCAAAGCTTCTCCTTCTGTTTTGACACTTTCTGTCATTCCTGCCTCGTATTTTTGATTCTGTTCTTTCCTTCAAACCTCCTGTCACTCATTCTGTCAAAGCTGTTTTTTTTTTCTTCTTCATCAAAAATATCTACTTCATATGTCATTCTTTTCCTTTTGCAGCTCCTACAACTTTCACCCACTTATTTTAATCCTTAACACACAAGACTGCTGCAGTTATCCCCTGTTAGGTTTTACTTCCAAACTGCTCCTGAATCCTACATCAACCAGCGAAACTTCAGTGGTTGAACTGACTTATTTTGGTCTTCACCTTGTGATTGTGGCTTTATTAAATTTCCATGATGACCTTCTGTACCTGTAGCCACAGTTTGCCTTGTAAACAAATGCACATTTAGGTACAAAACTGCATTACAATGCATAACATTTACAATGTTATGTTCTCACACACACACACACACACACAAACACAAAATCTCTTTCTGTGTTTGTCTCCTCTCGCCTTTCGTCCAGTTACACATCCTACTCTCCCCCCACTTTCGCCATCCTTGTCACGTCCACAGGGCTTGTGCTGCCTGCCGTGAGGTGAGAGGTCTTCTGTCTGGGGACCAGGACAGCACACGCCTCTCTTTGATCTGCCACACACTGGCTGCTACCTGCCGATAGCATATTCACACACACACACATACACATTTATACATAGACCCAGCACTCTCCCTGTCACCCACAGAGACAATTTTACATCCCTTGCTTCCTGCCTCTATGTTTCTGTCAGATGCATTATAAACTGTGAGTGCAAAGAGTGTGCAGCTTCTCTCAAATGCGTCGCTGCTGTCCAAACTAATGCTTTTCTTCTTGGAATATAGATGTATGTGATATAAGAGAAGTATTTTTTCATTTAAAAGTCAGACTTTTTTAAAAATTCAATCTCAGCTAAGTTAAAGGGATTTAGTATGTGTATTGCATTATGTGTATGTATAGTATTGTGTGTGTGTGTGTGTGTGTGTGTGTGTGTGTGTGTGTGTGTGTTTGCACTCACTGTCATCTGGTTGCCATTTGAAGGCAGAATTACAGCTAATGATATCCTAGAGGAAAACTACAGTAGCTAAACATGCAACGGTCCCTCTGTTTCTTTCTCCACCTACTTTTCCTCCTTGTCAGACTCTTCTAGTGGTGAGAGGTTGAAGTCTGAGGAAAAAAAAACACAATTTCACAGATATGAATACTTTTCGGTTTGTATGCGAAACCTTTTAAATTGCTCTGGTCAGAGTAAAGCTTTGTGCTAACAGACAGTTTAAGTGTATGTTTGTCTCCTGCTTTTTTTTTTTTTTTTTTTTTATATCTCTGTGCCACACAAATGCAGTGTCTCCCCTCAGGAGACGCACACACACACTCGTTCTGCCTCTCACATCTGGATTCAATCACAATCCAGCGATCCCCCAGCAGCCTCTCTAAGAGAGAAGTAGGTTAGAGCAGCAGTGTCAAATATCAAGCGCTCTCTCTCAAACTCATTTAAATATCGACAGTGTGTGTTTCTGGAGGTCTGACTGGACTGTACTGTATTGTATTGTTTTGCTGCAACCAAAAATATTTGATTTTTTTGTTGTTTATGCTCATGTGTGGTCCACATCAGTACTTATTGTTTGACGCTGCTCTTGTAAATCACTAAAAAATAGCCAACATCAATACAAAAAGTTTTCTGTAACTCTCTCTTTTATTTTCTTTAAAGAGATCTGGTGTAAGATTTTCTCCCACCTAGCGGTGACATTGTTCACCACAACCAACTGAACAGTATTCTCAAGCCCAACCCCTTCTTCAAGTGATCCATGTCCTTCTAGCCGAAATATGTCAGCTAGACGTCGTCCTTCTATTTGGAAAAAAACTGCGATATTTCTATCTATCGATATTTTCTAATATCTTGTTTTGCAGCGTCGCTGGTTTCGTTCCTTTTTTTGTTCTCGTTTTAATTTTCTTGACGAGGGTCACACCTGCGCATATGTGTGTTAATTTTTTTGTTTTATTTAACATATTGATTGTTTCTCACAGGTATCTTCCTCTCTGAGTCAGTCGCGCTGCCACTGAACGTAAAAACGTGAGAACAGAGCTGTGTTTACCTAGTGTTGTCCCCTGTCAGGGCCTGTAGTTTCAAGATGGTGACACAACATGGCGACCTGCACTGAGCTCACCAGGTCTATGTGAATGGAAATTTCAAAGCCTGAAACCAGAGCATTTTGATTTGTTAAAAGTCATTACTAATTACAGAGGTCATAGTTGTGAATGAAAGAAATCAAACTGGAAAAATTACACAATGTGACTGAAATAAAATGACATGCTGGACATTAACTGTTCATGAGATGAGATGCATTCAGATCAAATTCTGTTTCCCATTTTGGGTTGTTCCTTTTTTGTTTTTGTTTTTGTTTTTATTTACGAATTAGAGCTGAATCACACTGTAAACAAGTCTACTTCCTTCTTTCACACACACAAACACACGAAGTTATCACCTTCTTGCACCATGTGTTGGTTTTGAGTGTTTGGGAACATCTGTGGCTCATTGCGACAGTGTGTAGATGTGGACTGCACCGCACATGCATCCGTGATCAATGATTGACAGTGACCCTCAGTGACTCTGAGTGTAGATGATGCAGGTAGATGATGCCTTTCCCCAGGCACAGTATCCACCCCCATCCCACGCACACACACACACACACACACACACACACACACACACACACACACACACGTTATGCACAGCGTCTGCTTTTAACATAATGTCTAGGGGCCTCTATGTACAGCACCTGTCCCATTGCAACCACCACTGACTTTCAAGTAAATCCAATAGCGCTGGTCCTTGGCCACCCGTCACCATGGTAACAAGACACAGTGGTGCTGAGTGACGGGCGAGTGTGCGATTTGATTGACATTGCTGATGTTTAATGGATGATGGATGATCTTATTTCCTTCTCATAGGAAATGAGTTCAAGGACGATACCTGACGTGTTGTTTATTCCATAGTACACTTATACACTGCACACACACACGCGTGCGCATACAACTAACAGTTGGTGGAGATTGACTCGTCAGGCAAACATTTAATTAACCAGTGAGGAATATGCTTCATAGACTTTTCTAGTGACAGTGGTAACTCTCCATTGTTACCTCTCTTTCTTAGTAACATTATCATCTACAACTCCACATCTCATTTTATTTGCAGTGTTCGTCGTATTTCCTCTCTCCCTAAGACTCATAGTCTACCAGTCTAATTTAGAAAGTTTTCTCTTTTTCCTTCCTACCATTAGTTTGATTTGGACGTCAAGGTTCATGAAAAAGTCAAGCACATTGATATTAAAGTTGAATGGCTCTCGCTGAGCAGATCTTTACCTACAGGAATAACCACATCTCAGAGCAGTTTCATGGTATAGTTGAGCATCTCTGTTACTATCTTTAGCTACAACAAACTAAGGATGTGTCTGAAATCACTAGTCTAGAAACACCTGCTGCTGTTTCCACTGCATCCCCACACTGGAACAGAAAAAAGTATTTTCTGTTCACAATCCCACAATGCAATGCTTTGCAGACATGAAAATTTCCTTAACGGATGTCGAATTATGACTCAAATGTTTGGACATAAACCACCTGCTTTATGTTTCTGTTCTGTCCTGTCAATAAAGGTCAATCCACTTTTAGGACATGTCTCTTCGTAAACTACAATGCAAATACAAATACAAATCAGGGAATAAATCTGTCATCACTGTCGGCCTGTTTAGCAGCATTAAGTTGCAGCAACGTGCAGTGCAGATGCTTTAGATTTTGCAAGTGAATTCTCACACGTAACATGTTCTCATTCTCTTTTGATGATGACTTCTTGAAGAAAACCGAGCTCTGCAGTGTATCATGCAGTATCCTCCTAAAGAAGAACACAAAGTCTAAATTTTATCTGTTGTATTTAAAAGTTTTCACATTTCAGTGTCTGTCTGCTTGTGCGGTGGAGAAGAATGCTATAGATACTTTCCATAGAGATATAAATTGCCGGTCTGGCAGCAGCCATGTCTTACTCTATGATTTGTCTCTAACAGGTCTTCCCACCCCTTCCTAATGAGGCTGAGATCGCACACACCAAAAAGCTCTTCCGACGCAGGAGGAATGACCGACGGTAATGACGCATGCGAGCCTACACGCATGCACGCACACACACACACACACACACACAGTGCGCACACACACCTACCTCAGTGAGAGGGAATGTTTTTTCTGTGTTGATGTCAGATGTCAGTGCACAGCCAGTCCCATAGCCTTAACATCTCTCCCCGGCCAAAGCAATGTCAAGACAGGAATGTAGGCTCCACACTTCACTGCAGACAGGAAAAAGAGGAAAAAAACACTGAGGAGACGTTCAAGGTTTTTTTTTTTTTTTTTTACATTTAATAGGTCACTCAACAAAATTTAAGCCAGTTATTCAGTCACCCATTCGTCCACAGTACTCAAGCTTTCATTGCTTTTGTGAATATGTATTTACTTGTTATGCTTTTGCAGCATTTAACCTGTTCTCCTGCCCCCGAAAGACCAAACTCTGCCACTCTGGCACTAAATTTTTAAAGTGGCACAATTCTATACACTCTGAAATCTAATTTCACCCAAGTCTGACTTCATTGAAACCAGGTCCTTAGGAGAGAGCGAGAGAGAGAGAAAAAAATCTAACTCTCTCTCGTTCTCTCACTCCCTACCCTGATGTCACTGGAAAACTGTTCTTCTGTTGCTAAGAGACAGGCAAAGAGAAAATATTTGGGTTGTATTTGTGGTTAAAAAGAGGAAATTTTAGCTATACGAAATGGATAAAAGCACTTTCATCCTTGTTTTTAAGTACAGAAAATAATTGGTTCTGTCCAGAGCTATTGTGTTCATGTATGATGGGGCCAGTGCAGGGATGGCACAGAGAGGGAAAAAAAGAACAAAAATATAAACTTCGATCGAGTGTAGTTTGCTCAGGCTTGTTTGGTGAACTGGAAATATTAATAAGAGATCATCCTGTTTTCATGTGCACCCTGCTTCCAGGTACATTTTGTCTTGTGATTCTGTTCAGTGATTCTGTGCAGAGATGTCATGAATTTAAACAACAACCCAGAAGGTGAACATATAGAGGTGAGCGTGAATCTGAGTCCACTTCAGAGGACTGTGTTTTCTATTGTTTATCAACTGAAACATTGACCATCGGGAGATGAAAATACTCGAGTTGGATCAACTACACATTGAATTTTTCCTACAGAGGCGTTGTTCACATCAAACCATACCAGGCTAATTTGAAGTAGTGAAGTAAGTATTTGCATAGTTACTCCAGCACAAATGCAGTTTAAACGTTGTGTAGGAGTTCTGAAACTTCAAATTCTTAACACTTATTCATTTCAGAAATTCTATATGATTAGTTTTTAGTGAAGGACTCAAAGTCTTTACTGATCGTTTCCACTCCTTAAATTTTCTTCAGTGATGATTTCATTACGACGTTGAAGGTTTTGATACAGTCGTCCCACCAGGCAACAGCACGAACCCAACATTAGTTTTGTATTAGCATTCGTTTCTTATGTGGTTATTTTTTTTGGGTGGGTTACACGCATCCTCCTCTATTCTAACAGTGAAGACAAACAGACCGGCCAAATATATTTGTGTTGTGGCAACGGAGAAAGCAAGGTAATGCTCAGGATGTAAAAATATCAAAGGGAAGGATGAGGCTGAGGATAAGAAGACATGACATGAAAAGAAAGGGATCAGTTCAACTCTATAAGCAGACCAACGTAAGCTGGAGTGGAAAGAAAATGAATCTGTGACTATTCTCACAAAGAACATGTCAGCTGGATAAATCATTTATCAGAGAAGTCGCTGCTTTTTTTCTTTTACAGTATTCAACAAAGAGACGAGGGGAAGAGAGTAAAATAGAATAGGACTTAATTGTTCGCAAAAGTGGAAAAATGACCTTTGGTTCATCTTGCAGGTCATTAAAACACATATACGCTCCATACTCATTGTGGGCAGGGACTGTCTCTGCTCTGGAAAAAACTTGAGTTCTTCGTGGCATGGATTCCACAAGATGTTGGAAAGATTCCTCTGAGATTCTGCTCCATGTCGACATGATTGCATCGCATAATTTCTGCAGATTTGTCTGCTGCAGTATTCATACCGACAATCTCCTGTTGTACCATATCCCAAAGGTGTTATATTGGATTCAGATGCTCAAATGTAGTGGAAAGTGTGGAAGTGTGGAAAGAGGTTATTGTATTTTAGAAGCAACACAGAAAGCAGCCTCGGTAGCGATTATTACTCCATACCATCCTTTATGAAACTTAGTGTGTTTGCTCATTAAACACATTAACTGCCTACTGTATATTTATCTATCAAACACAATAATCCTCTGATGTCAATATTCCTCTGGATTCAGGCGCCCAGACAGAACAGAACCAGCAGCCTGAGGCAGTAATTATTCACTGTAACGTGAGACCGCACAGATAATCTTAGATTTGTGTTCATTAGTTTTGCATTGGTGAAGAAAAAGTTAAAAGTGAACTTGTTGGAAAAAAATGGCAAATTATGGTGATAAACATCGATCCTTTTGACTGTGTGTACAAAACATGAGGGTTGAGGGTATCGCATAAAGCACAAGAAAGAGAAAAGTGGCTGAGACCGAGTAAAGGAAAAGTGTAGGCTGGCTGTGGCAGGAAGGAAAAGAAAGGGGAGGTATTGCATGTGTTTCTACTTTAGTAGGCACGTCAAGCAGGGCTGAAATTAGTTGTGATTTACTGGAATGTGCTGCTTACTGCTCTCTGCTCCAAAACAGAAAAAAGGGGCAAAGAAGGAGCTAATATGACCTTTATTTGGTCCTTTCTTCCTCTCTCGTTTTTTTTTTTTTTAAATAGTAAAAAAAATCTGTTAATTACTGAGGAGCCTTTACGCATCGACACTCAGTTTTCACAAGAAGTGCACTTTTTACACAGCCTCCTTTTCTTTGTCGTTGCATTTGAAGAATGATGGTTTTAACACCAAACACAAGGCTATCTGCTTGACTGAGCATCCACTTTCCACACAGCACTGTTAGAAAGTGATAAGCTGAATAAACAAGCATCATTTTAAAAAACATTTCGACTATATGATCAAAAGTGAACCGCAGTGGGACCAGACGCATAAAAATGTGTGTAGACTCATGACCAGGTCTGTGTATATGCACAAAGACAGAAATATGCATACACATGCTTTTGTGAGATTTATGAAGCTGTGTGAATGCATGTTTCTGTTTTATAAACCTCAATCACTGTGGGACTGCCCGCACATGCACAAGCCTTATTTGCACTCCCACAGTTAGCCAAAAATGGATGGAAAAACGCACCTAATCACCCGTTTGCATATGAAAACTTGTGCTCTTTCAACTACTCATTAGACCTGTCAATGACAGGAGCAGCAAAGAGGAAGAATTGCAGTTTTTTTTGGACCATGCCACATCGACAGGATTCCCCAACAGCACCAAGATTATGTCTGCGCCAGTAACACATTGTCAATGGTTATATCTTATCATCAGTACTAAACATCACTTCAGGATGAAAATTAGTAAAAACAACTAGAATGTGGTGATTTAATTTAATTTAGCAAAAAATTAGATCAATCATCTCATGATATTACAATAACAGTGACTATAAGCATCAAGTAATACAAGAATAAACTATAACCTATACTAACTCACATTCTGAGGTATCACTCCATTAGTCTAAACAAGAAAATATTAGTCTTTGCGAAATGTTCTGTCGCTCCAGCAGATGCCAGCTACCACAGATCTTTTCCGCAATTTCATGATGCAAAACTTTTAATCACATGTTGTTAATGTAAAGTCAGTCATTGAACTTAACTTAGCCTGAACTCCGGGTACAGACCGTGATGTGTGTTTGAAGTGCTTTGATAAGTTCGAGGCGTTTCCTGCCTTCACTTGAAATGGTCCGCGACACTGCTACTCCATGAATAATTATTACCATCACAAGCAGGGTTTATTTCAATATTACTGAAATTAATTACTACTACAATTACAACTGCAGCTTCTGATTGAAATGTACCTCTGCGTTTGCTGCAAAAACAAATAACACGGTAAGTAAAACCACAAAACAATGTTTTACTTTTAGATTAAATGTCTAACCTTTATATTTAATCTTTTCCTTATCATAACACCTGCAGCTAGCTCTAGAAAACCGTGTGCACGCCTGAGTTGAAGTATGTGTGAACTGTGTGCATTTCCCCCCTTTTGATTTTTTTTTTTTTGATAAATACCAGCTTGTGTGAGAAATGTTGTATGCATGGGTTTTGTGCATACACATTGTTTATCCATCTGGCCCCAGGTCTGCTTGTTTATTTTTTTTGGTTTGTTTTTTTCTGCACCTAGTATGAACGGTTTGCTTTTCTGCTTAAATCTTCTGGGCATGATGACTCAAAGTTATTGACTGTAATCTCCAATTTATTTATTTATTCATGCATGTATGCATGTGCACATTCAGTTCAGTACGTTTGGCGCAGTAATTTTCAGTGAGGTTTGATTTTTGAATCTTAAAAACAGTGTAAAGAGTGATGCAGATGTTCAGTCAGGCAGTCAAACCCTGTCTCCCCACAGTCCATTAAACCAGTGTGTTGTGGCCTGTATGAAGCTTTGAGTTATTGACTGTCTGGCCTGCAGGCTTCTCTTTCCCCCAGGCCAATCGATTCCCTAGTCTGGGTCAACCAATGGTCCAATGGGTCCACAAATTCTCCTTCCATGCATATACACCCACAGCAACAGTCATGATCGATCATCAGTATCCTACCTCCTCCCATGATCATATCTGCCAATTCATTCCACCTTTTAGTTCCCATAGCATCCTCCACTTCCTGTAGTTCTATGCATGTTGTTTGAATGACGATGATATGAACCTGTAGTTTTTTTTTTGTTTGTTTGTTTCCCTCCTCGCTTCCCTGCTCCTGCTCCCTTCCACCTTTTATTTTCTCTTTTCTACAAATCTACAAAATATTCCCTCGTCGTTTTCCTACAAATTACTCTGCCACTTTACTCCGCTCCTCATCTATCCCCTTGTCTTCCCTCATCCTTCCGATCATCTGCATTGTGGCATATACCCTCTCCTCCTGCTTGTAGAGTGGTTGATCAGTTCACCCGAGACCAGTTAACCATACTTCTGCCTTCTGGCCCCGGGGGAAAACGGCAAGTCTCAGCCAGGTTAGTGACAAAACTGCTGGTTAAGCTCAAGACGCAGAGCACAAAATGGGACCTGAATACATTTTTTTCCACGTGACAAACTGAAAATTGCTTTTGATTTATTCTCCTCTACAAAGCCGCAGCATCTTAAGGTCAGCTGATAATTGGTAAGACGAGAATAAAAAACTCCTTTTGTGTTTTTTTTGATTATTTTTTTTCAAATTCTTGAGTAGTTCAGTGAAAGTGTTGAGGATGACATTAAAAAGAAGATTCAACCAGGCAGCATCAAATACTAATACTATCTGATTAATCATGTTACCAGAATAATCACCTCAAACCAAAAAAAAAAAGTATTTTCTCATTTAATTAGACAGTGGATCACAGCAGAGATGATCTGTTTAAATAACAAGACATTGTGAGATGAAATTTCATCAGTGGCTCCATCATTTATCCTTAATGCAAACATCTCCCTGGCACTAATGTGACTGATAAATGGTCAATCTAAGCAACACTCAAGCCACCGCAGCGCTCCCAGTCATTAAATATGATTAACATTTTATTACTGTCTCACTTTCACCTCTCTGCATCACCAGTAGATCAGGAGAAGGTCTTATTAGAGCGGATTCTAAACGAACGGCGACTGTAGAGATGAAATTATTCATCATGAGTAAATGTGTCTGTTTCAGGGAGAGATATTGTATTTCTCAACTATTTAAGTCTGAGCAGACTACGGCTCTGCGAAAGATTATGAACTTTCACTCTCTGCATATTAAATTAAATCTCTGTCAGTCAATGTTAAGCCATTACACTGAATTTGAGGATTAGGTGAAATCTTGATGAGCAGCCATGTAATAATTAGAAGTTTGCTACAGAAAAGGAAAAAAAATAGCCGTGCCTGACAAGAGATGGTACTTTTGCTGTTAGAAGTGTTTTCATTCACCTGTTCTTATTCACATTTTCAGTGGAGTGGATATGCTGGAAATCTCAAAATATCACAAAAAAGTTTCTACGCTAAACCCGAAACATCGGAGGAAAAGATGGGAAAATAACACCAGACAGAAACAGATGTATTCAAATTTTGTTTTCGTGGAGTTTCTAACCGCTTTCAATTTATTTGCTTTTGTGACACATTTGCATAGAGAATTATTTATTGCGTACTACAGACGATCATAACGCATCAAAGCGAAGAAGCGATTAAAAAGGTTGAATCGGGCAGATGCATATCTGACTTAGGAAACTGACTAGAACATTTGTTAAGTGTTGGAGGCAAGCTGCCGGGTACAAGAGAAAAATCAGAAGATGAACTGTCTCCCAACCTCCCTAAGAGAGTGAAGCAGAGAGGCTAGATGAGACATAAACCAGTTGAACACACAAAAAAGGGACTATAAATACAGTCTATTTCTGCCAGAACACACACACACACTCCAACACGCAAAGTATAGATGGAGGACAATCGAAAAAAAAAGAAACAACTCGTGACAATCTTCATTACAGAGTCATCTGCTGGTTATTTTCTCACTTAATTAATTTATTGTCTAGTAGTTAAAGTAATATAAGCCTTTGTTGAGAAGTTGAGCTACAATGTTTAATCATCAGTTAATAATTCAGGTTATTTGCTAAACTGACACATTTCTCTAGTTCCAATACTGAAATTGTGAAATTACTTTTATTCATTGTGACATAATAAATTAGACGTTAAGTTTTTCAGTTAATTGTGATTTTATAAAATGTTCTTGATTATTTCATTTATTAATAAAGTAAATAAAAAACAAGAAACATATTTTTTTTACCTACAGGTAAAATGTGTTGGAATACAGAGAGTTAACAACATTTACTCTGATGAAAAAGAAAATGTCAAATTGTGAAAAATGTCCATCACAATTTCCATGCCTAAGTCCACGGTTACGTCATTAATGTGTCCAATTTTTTCCGACCAGTAGTCCTGCGAGACACTAACTCAAATTGTTGTAATATAAGATAAACACTTTGGCATCTTTGCATGAAAAAATACGTTTCAACTGAGCAATTTTCAAAATGTCGGCAGATCAGTTTTCTGTCCATAGACTAACTAGACTGGAGCAGTGATTCAGAGTTCTGGAACAAAATCTTCCATCAGGTGGAAAATGTCGCCCACTTATACGGAGGAAGTTACATCTGTAATGTTTTCCCTTAATTTGTTATCCTCCTGTATGAATAAAGTGTTGAGGACTTAACACTCACAGTGTCAAATATCTCAATAAAAAGCTGCAGCCTTAAACCCTGGGAGAGATAAATCTTTACAAGGGTAGTCTTTGTCACAGGACAATGGCAACGACACAAATACTGCATATGTTCTGTTACTGTCTTCAACCGTTGTGTGAGGCAGTAATACAGTGCATACATATTTTCACCAGGCCTGACGCTCAGTGACTGAAATGTTTGTTGAACTTATTGTTTAAAATATTCTTTTTAATTTTTGCAGGTACAATAAAAAATCTTTTTTTTTTTTTTTTTTTTTTGTGCCGCCAATGAATCAGCGCGTCGACTTGTTTGACTCGTGTATGTGAATATATCAGATTTTTTTCAAGCTCAATGAAAATTTCCAAGGTAATTTTCCAAGGTTACTGATATTAAATGATTTGGGATAAAATAGATCAGTTTGCAAAACTTTACTCTTTAGGTGGGAAGGTCACTTTCCACTACTTGTGAATGAGAACTTGCACAAGGTGAATAGCTGATGTGTTATGGGTTTTGTAACCTCAAAAATGTCTGGCTTGTTCATTAATTTTTCATTAATTTTTCATTAGTTTCATTAGTTTTGTTCTTAAAAAATCAAGCTATTGAAGGTTTCGCTAAATTAAAAAGTGCAAGGAAAGTCTTTTGTGAGGAATGATGTCAACACTATTGCCGTCTTGGCATTGACAAACTCTTCCAACTTGTTTTTTTCTTCGCTTGTCAATCCAACCTCCCACAAAGCTCACACAGCCCAATGGATGTCATGGATTTTGCGCGCGCGTTTGTGTGCGTGTGAGAGAGATTAATTATTTGTCAAACATTCCTCAAAATACTTGAAATTGACTGCAAGGATCTCTGATAGCATTTGTGTTTCTCGCTGTCCGTGGGACATAATGAGGTGATAAAAGAATGAGTCTGCTCTCATAGTCGACATACTGGAAATGGTAGAAATGAGCAAACTTGTGGGTTGATACTGGTCTGTGGTTCGAGGAGAGACAAACCATGAAGTGGAGGCTACTCCACCACAAACTCTGACTGATGAAACACAACCTCCTGTATACGCGGTGGTAGCTGTAACACCATTCAGAAATTTCTATACTGTTCGTGATGATTTGACTCATTGTACACATACAAATCCTCTTCATTTACTCACACAGGCCTAGATTTCCTTAATTATCAGATAATATCAGATAATTTTGGACACGTTTGTGGCACGTTTTTTAAGGTGAAGGAAGTAATTATAGAGACGATCGTATCTGTATCTAAAGGTTTTCTGGCCGTCTGTCTGTTGCTAGTTGAGTTTATGCTCATTCGCGGGGCTGAGGAAGATAATAGGTTGCCTTCTCGGTGCCAGGGTGACTAATCCCCCGGACCATATGTCAGCGGCTTGTCAAGCCCAGAGCCAGTGCAGCAAAAGGACAGAGCTATGCAGGACAGGAAAACACAGACACACTGACTGTGCATCCACATGTAAGCAGGCAATGGGCTTTTTTCACAATGGAAATTTTAGCTGTTTAATTATTGCATCGGTAGATGGTTTATTGTTTGAGGCTGGTTGTGAATTATGATGGTGACATTTAGAGAAGAGCATTACAAAAGTGCAAAGCGGAGGTTTTGGGCCATTGTGGTGCTAGTGTGTCTCACATAGATGGTGAGAGTGAAGCAAAGCAGATGAAGGTACAAACCAGTTGCTTGCTACATCACAGTGAAACTAACTGAAATCTGCTCTCATTCCAGGAGACAGCAGCGGCTTCAGGGAGGAGGAGGAGGAGGAGGGAAGAACCAACCTCAGCAGATTCAGCAACAGTCACCACAGCACCAGAGGGATCAAACCCAACAGCAGGCTCCAAACCAACAGCCCAATTTCACAGAACTGGGAGATAATAGAAACAATAGCGCAGACCGGCCGCCTCGCCAGTACCAAGGAGGACATGGGCAACGTCAAGGAGGACCCCCGCATCACGGATACAGCCAGAACCGGCGCTGGCACCACAATCAAAAAGGTCAGGGGGGTCACGGACAGTCAAACGCCGCATGCGATAAAGGCATGCCCCCCAGAATAACCAAAGACAGAGAGACTGAGAATGTAAAACCGGGTGACGAGCAGATCAGACCGCTTCAAGACTGCAGCAGTAAGATTCCCAATGAATCACCCAAATCTGAGTCAACACCCATTAGATATGTTTTCCCAGATTTCACAGTTAATAAGGAATCTCCCAACCCACCAGGAAGTGGAAAAGGAAGCGAGGGCCAGTCGGAGCAGCCCAGAGTCAGCTTACTGCAGTCGTCAAAGGAGCGACTGAGGAGGAGACTAAAGGACAAGGTACCGAAAAGCTGCTTAGTGTCTGTCAGTCAGTATTAAAGCAACCGGGACTCGTGTGTATGTGTACACATGTGTTACCATTTGGTCTTTTAATTACTTTCATTATTGTCACACACACACTGTCATTAACATACAAGTACGGAGACAGTTTTCACACGCTGCCTGGCTTCAGTTATTTGTCCACTTAGTTATTTAGCTTTCAGATTGACACACACTTTAGCTGGCAAAGAGAGGAGAGCATGCTCTCGCTGAAGGAGGTGAAGAAACTCAAACAGTATTTGCGGTTAAACAGTTTTTGATGATTTCCACCGAGGGCACTAAACCAGCAAATCAGCCTACTCTGTTGCTGCTCTCAGCTTTCTCTTTCTACAGCTAACTCATTACCACCAGGGGTGGTTTGATTTGACAGCATGGAACTTCCCAGCAGGCAACAACGCTGGATTAATAAACATATCCTCCATGATTCCAGTAAAATCAATGAATCCAGTCTAAGCACCACATTTTGCTTGATTGGGATGTGCTGAACTAGAATTTTTAAGAACAATGTTTGCTCTTTTTTATTTACACAGCACGTTTATAGATTAAAGTGAGGATGTTAATTTTGTGCCATTTCTTTGGTATCTTTTTTTGTCCGTATAAAAGCGATAAAGTTAGTAGAGTAAAGTAAAATGAGATCTGCTTACATGAATGGAATGGAAAAATCTTAACAAATGTATGTTAGTGAGGTGCCGTTCCACCGCCAGCCTCCAAAACAACTTTACTGCGCCTTTGTCTTCAATTCTCCAAGTCTCTGACCTCCACTGGAGAGAGAACAATCTAACACATTATTCCAAAATGTCCCTCAGGTGTTCAGTCGGGTCGGGATCTGGAGACTGTGAAGGCCATTAGTGATGGGTTGATGAAGCCTTATTGAGGCATTGAGGCTTTCAAGCCAGGCGTGTTTAAAGTGTACACCGGGGACATAGGTAGAAAATGCCACTCCCCAACAAAGTCATGAATGTTTTAAATCGAAAAAGATCCACAGTGGAAACAACAAAAACGGCTCAATCTCGACACAGCAATGATTTTCACACTAAACTATTCAGTGAGCTCTTAACTCCCAGTGTGGAGGCATCAGGTATTCCCTTTAATGTCACGTGTAGATTCTCTACAAATAGATAGAATCAGCTGTAAAATACAGACAAACAAACAGAGATGAACACTTGAAATATTTTACTAAAGGTCATAAATAAATTGTTTTAACTAACAGCTGACGGCACTTCAAGCGATAGATGTATGATTACAGAGACGACAAAACAAAAATAAACCTTATTAACACTTAGTGGTTTTACTGAAACAAATGAAGGGACACTTCATCTGTAAGAGGCTATGGAGGCAGGGCAGATAAAATAGGATGAGAACCATTAAATTAGTAAATGTAGATTAATTACATGCGATTACAACTACATTTCATCAAGACATTAGAGTGTTGGTAGCTCTACAAACCTTGAACTCTACACGTACAAGCTTCACTTTTCTTCTTTATTGAGTCTGATTATCTTGTTTCGCATCATACAATTTTGTCCTTGTGGTCAAACCTTGTCACTCATGTGCGACCTCGTCTCTTCAGGAGGAGGCACGTGTCGAGGCGTCAGGCTCCGGGTCTCAGAACATGGACCGGCTAGTTGATCTGCTCAACAGCATGAGGAGCAACAGCAGCGGAGTGGAGCAGCAGCTCGCCTCCTTCATGGAGGAGGCGCAGTGCTCCGCGCGGTCCGAAGAGACTTTGGCTCAGGTCGTCAGCACAATCTACTCCAAGGCTGTGTCAGACCGGAGCTTCGCCGCCACGGCCGCCAAGCTCTGCGACAAGATGGCGCTGTTCATGGTGGAGGGGACCAAGTTCAGATCACTGCTCCTCAACATGCTACAGGTGAGAAAACAGTGGGAAATCAGTCAGTGATTTAAAAGATCCCTGATGAATTTAGAGAGATATAAAGATAAGAAACATAAGTGACAAGAAGCAGGAGGGTAACAAAAATATATTTGAGGCCATTTATAAACAATGTCTCCATTACATAGTGAACAACTGAGCCCCTTTTCCAGCTGTAAACAGGAAAAAATACTGGTCAAAAATCTTTAATAACCAAATTTATGAGATTGCTCAGAAACTTATATTAGTGCACTTCCATGTAGTCCACACTGTTGACTATGTGTATGACTTGACTGAGTGTGAATTTCAACAAGGTAGTGTCATCTCAAATCAAACACGGCTGTAGTGGACTCAATTTTTTGCTAGCTAGCATTTGCGTTCATGTTTTGCTAAAATTGAAACCTTCGTGGCTTACAGCAGTGACTGTGGTGTCAAATGAAACTTGAAACCTGATGTTTTTGGGGGTTTTTTTGTTTGTTTTTTGTTTTTTTTTTGAAGAGAATACATCCAATGTTTCCCATGACTTTTCTCTGCTGTCCGTGCCCTTTTAAAGTTTATTTTAAGATGGTAGCAGTGGATGATATGGTCGATGTTTTTGGCACATCATTAATTGTTTATCCTGCATGTTTCAACTAAATCCTCTCTGTAATTTAGTGGTTTAATTCCACCTTAGCTTTTACGAGAAGCGCTTTCAGGTGGAAGCCAACTCTGTGTGTGTGTGTGTGTGTGTGTGTGTGTGTGTGTGTGTGTGTTGTAAATGTCAGTGGGCAAAGAGCCTCATCTAAACACCCAGCTCTCCATTCCTTTACTTTACAACACCGTTCCAGTCTTGCACCCATGATGAAAACATCCTGAGCCGTTACACATTTCACTGCCCGTTCCCTCTCCCCCTGTTGCATCCCTCATGAGTGCTGTATTGCTTTGCCCCCTCAACCCCTCCCACCACCACCCCCACCCCTACCGCCCCCCAGAACAACACGGACACGGAGCGCCTCGCTACTTCTCCCTGCACACTTGCCATCTCTTCCCGCCGCTCCTCCTCCCCTGCCCTCACTCCGTCCTGACAGCCAAACAACCTCACAGCCAGAGTGGCAGACAGTCTCGAAGTAGAGCAAACAAGGCATACACGCTGTCTTCAGATGACATTCAAGGTCTAAATGGTTAGCCCACCTGCTGCCTCGTCGTGTCTCCTTCCTCTTCTCCTTCTTCACTCCTACCTTTCTTCTATTTTTTTCTTTTTTTTCCTCCTACAGATGCTTGGCTCAGCTACACTTTTTTTTGCTCCTCTCTTCTGTTTTCATGTTTTTTCCACTTGTAACACCTTTAGATTTTGAGAATTTTTTTTAAATCTCAGACTCAGCAGTAGTGAATACTGCCTTAATCCTTTTAAACCCCTGACCTGCTCCCTTTTTTTTTTTTTTTTTTTTTAGTTATTCCAACCTTCATCACAGCCGTGTGGTCTCTCTCTTTTATTTCTCAGTTAAGTTCCCACTTCCCAGCCAGCACAGACCCCCTACTTGCATTTGACATTTTGGCTTTTTTGCTTTTAAAACATTTTAAATGTCATAAATGGGACCATGAAGGCCGCCATTAATGATGTTGCCTCCAGACCCCTGGATCTCAGTATGGGGGTAATTAGTGTGGGGGCCGCTCTGCTTATTAAAAGACAGGCATCAAGGTTTGGTGTTACTTTGATTAAACATAGTATCTTTCAAAGATAAAAGTCTGTCTGTTTATTAAGCACGTCTTTTTTTTTCCCACTGACTCGTCTTTGCTTTTACCAGCGCTTCAGTAAATTATTATTTTTTTTGTTGTTTTGTGTTGTTGTCTTGCTCTATGTGTGTGTCTATTTCCCTCATTCACCGGCTTGCTGTTTAAGTGTCAAATACCATGGTGATGTCCTTGGAGGTGTATGAGAGGTGTGTGGAGTTGTTTTTTGAGCGTGTGTGGTATGTTTGTTTTCGACAGTGTGAGCGAATTTTTTTCTGTCGGATCCATTCAAGGCTGCACATTGTGTGTGAATGTCTGCGTTACATTTCAGCATAGTTGTACAAGTCTGCGAGAATATAAGTCGCTCTCGTGTTTTCAGTTCACACTACGGTCCGACAGTTATAGTCAGTACACTCTGTAAAAATATGCGATGCATATTGTGAGTGTGTGTGAGTTGCTATGACTGTTAATAAAGTTTAGGTTTAACCTACTGTGTAACATCTTTACAAGTGCACATTAAGCATTAACCCATATTAACCCCAACACTTTTACTGCACTAACTCAGTTCACTACCCTTCACTTTCATACTAAATTAACATATTCTCCTCTACTTCTGGCAGATAAAAGAAATTCATGAATTTGTCTAATGTGTTTTTCAAATGCTTTTTGGCTTTAAGTACTTTAAGCTGAGAGGTTAATATGAGTCCCACCTACAAAAACTCCCCATCAGAGAGATAGTAAAGACATTAATGCTGATTACATCCACTGCTGATAAATTTATAAAACATTAAACTATCCACCTACCTACCGCCTACTTAACAGCTAATGTTTCAGTGTATTTTCCAATTTGCAACTAAATCTGCAACTGTCTTTGTATGGTTATCTTCATACTCTATCTTCACCTCCCCCACAGAGAGATTTCTCCCGTCGCGAGGGGCTCCAGCAGTCAGATGTGGAGAGATGGTTGGGTTTCATCACCTTCTTGTGTGAGGTGTTTGGCACCATGAGGAGCAGCTCCGGAGAGCCGTTCAGGGTGCTGGTGTGTCCGATCTATACCTGCCTACGAGAGGTCTGTACCTTTTTTGATCTATAAGTGTGTCAATAGCCAATCAATCAGCACCCTCTCTGTGTGCACTAATAAGAGGAAAACTCCCAGCTCTGTCTGTATATATCATCTCCTTACACTGATTTGTGCCTTAAACACTAGTTTCCTCTTTTTCTTTTAAACCAGACCCAGTCTAGACTGGAGACACCACATTGGGGTTTGGTTAGTGGTGCAAACAGTCAGGACTTGATCAGTTCCAGGAAAATATGTGACCCTAGGTTCAGTTCCCATTAGCTGGTCAAGCTCTCTTACACACACCGTGGAGTAGCCACAGCAGACGCACCACGATACAGAAGTGGTTAACGACAGATGGAATTATGAAAGGGGAAGTGAAGGAGGGGAGAGGTGAGAGGAAGTGGAGCAGACTGTGGTCAGGTTGACAGTTAAGGCACAGGAAGTTTACTCATGGCATGACAGGTAGAGAAAAAGAAAAAGAAAGAGGGAGGTGGCAGAATCTGTGATTTTTCTTTCTTTTTTTACGTAAAGTTTGAGCCTTAAAGAAGAAATAATGGCAGGTTTGAGGCACGTGCCAGGTAGTTTTTACTGCCCATGTCCACACCTCTGCCGGTCAGGCTCTCAACACACCCTGCATCTCGCCAACGAACACAATCACAGCACAACTAATGCCATCCACGCCCTGTCTGAGCGTATGCCCGGGGCATTATCTCAGCTTGTTAGAAGGCGACATGACCAAGGGCGTGGAGTAACCAGTCAGAAAAGCACGCACACACACACACACACCTCCACATGACATCAGCAGGGTCACGTTCAGCTCACAATGCTTGAGGTCTGAACACACCTGTGAATAATGTCAAAATATTTGTATAATTATATATGTATCTCTGAGTGTGTGTGTGTGTGAGAGAGAGTGAGTGTGTGTGTGTGTTTGGTTGCGTGCCCATGTGCTTTTTCGTCAATCTCTGTTTCCCAGAGCCATAGTTCCTGATTTTTATCCATCTATTGTTGACGATCCTGCTCTGACATGAAGTTCAGAGACTCCAGCCACAAGCCATTTTGTGTGTGTCTGTATGTGTTTGTGTGTGTGTTTGCATATGTAAGTAATGTGTCTGTATGTGTGTGCATGGTAACATATTTTGCAGCAGCTGTCACAGGATTAGGTAACAACTGAGGTGTGTTAGGAAGCATGTTTGAGTGTGTATGACAGCTGTATGTGGAGACAGAAAAAGTTAATGAGCAGTGATCTCATCCATTGATGACTGACAGGTTGTTTTTATTCACAGTCGACTGACGGTTGAAACGTGGTCCACGTAGAAACACAGTAATCAGATAATCCTCTCTCTCCGACTCTGAGCCTTAAGGGCACATTAAAATAAATTATTACTTATTTACGATGCAGTGGTCAGAAATATCACACTTTCTTTTATTGATGTTTTCGATTGATTTTTTTGTTTGTGTGTTTATGCTTTAAGTATTTACATCAATCTGTCAACTGACATATCAGCTGTCATGATAAACATGCTAATAACTGGGTGCCTGTTTACACTTCCAGCAGACAGAGAGACACCAAGTCACATCCAAAGTTCATTGTCTAATAACTTAACTTGTTTGATGTCGTGCCAGTAGTGTAGCGTCGGCTGATTAAAGCTGAAAGTAAAGTAATGAGTGTTGAGACAGAAGCAAAACAATGAAGCGAATATGCAAATATCCTTTCACATCACACAAAATTATTGTTTAGAGTAAAAAAAAAAAATTGGATTAGAGACTCTTTAAATCAAAACTTTATTTGCCAAAAGCGGCGTCACCATGTAAAAGTTTGCAAAGCAAAAGTTATTCATCCCTCCTGTTTGTTTATCAGACTCGCTACTGTTTGAAACATGTTGCTGTGGTTACATAGGTTGTTAAGAAACTTTGTGGCAAGTGCATAAATTTAGAACGGTGATTGAGCCAAGTAACATGTGCATTTAAAAGCTAAAATACATCTACCTCTGCCAAATCAATTTTTTTTAACCCAGGCGATAGTTTAAAAATATTTGCTTGATCTAACCTGTACAGACATAATGAGAAAACTGGATTCTCTTTTCAATAAAAAATACAAAAGGAACTAAGAAACATGTATTTTTTCCCCTCAACTAGAAAACATCCCGTGGAGTTTAATGGTTCTGGAAAAATCAGGGTCCAGGTTCCAAGACACTTTAACCTCTTATAACATAAAACCATTTTTTATTGAAGCAGATGACCCGTGTGTGGCCCGTAGAGGATTTCATCAGGATATTGGTTTGCAGTTGCACACTACAGAAAGCATGCACTTGCACTGTCTGGTGGTGACATCAGAAGCTATTTATATTGTGCCTTGATATCTCTCTTTGAGAGACAACACGGGCCCTCACAGTCTGAGACAGTCAAGGCAGAATATTTATGAAAACAATGACGCTGAACGTGTGTTTGTCCACTTCATTAATGTACCGTGATGTCAGTTATAATGTACTTTTTTACAAGAAGTTACACAAGTACACAACTGATGCAGCAATAATGGAGTAATCATAGGTAATGTAACTGAAGGAAGTGCTGGTTCTGACGTTAGAACCGCTGTTGCTATGCAACCACATGAAACTCAGTAGAACTTGAAGTAGTCACAATCTTGATGAGACGTTTTTTTTTTTTTTCCTCTTCGCGGTCGTACATCCTCTGTTTTTTAAGTCAGCAGTCTGATGACATGTTTCAACGTATACACACACTGAGGTGTTTGAGTAATGAAGTCAAGCTGAAAGACGTTAAAGGCTCAGCAGAAAATTTAAACGAATAAGGGAACTTTTCTAGTTGACCTCACTGAGTCAGTGGAGCTGTTGTTGTTTTCTTTCCATCCAGAGCTACAAGAGGATCACAGCTATCCTAGTTTTTTTTGTTGCTTTTCATGTTCCTCATCAGATGTCTTATGAATATAAAGGCAACAAAATGGAAGTGACACAGAATTTCAAGTTTTCCAGCGTCGAGAGCTTTGGTTGGTTACATCATGAAGAGAAAGATCTGTCTGACTGTGTTCAGCTACACCACAGAGACAGAGTGGATGTTAAAGTCTCGCTGTAACAGTTTCTCAGCAGATGTTCCTTTTCTTCTTACAAAATGAAAGTAACACAGAGTGAAAGGATGTGGATGTGGGACCAATCAGCTATGTTGATGCTAAAGCACTGGAGGAAAAAAAACAGCTGTTTCAATGGATCGTGGAACTGATGACAGAAAAGTATAGATTAGACCGTTTTAAAAGCATCGAGTAAAACTTCACTCTCACATCCCCAGAGAACTCATTATGAGCTAATCCTGCTTGTCACACTTCTCTCCGACTCTGGGAACAACGGGACTCGTGTTCCCACATCAAACAGCCACACTGTCACCACACCCGTCTAAAGCATACTGAGGAGCTGACGTCTGCCCGGCTGCCGGGCCTGAGCGATAGGTGGGATACCATTAAGCTTACAACGGTGTCGTATTGAAGTGAGGACTATAGCATCAGATGGTGCTAATCTGTTTTTTTTGTTTGTTTGATTCAGTTCTAAATATTCAGACATCGTTTTCATGGCCGATGCTCTCAGTCCTCCTTCTTGTGCATTTGCGTGGAGTTACGGTGTAAAAGAGGAAAAAAAAGGTCACGTCGTTTGTATGTGAAAGCTGAGGGGAGCTGCAGGTTCATCGCCTCAACCACTCACATTGTTGTCATTTGAAGCACTGTTATTAAAAATAACTTTAAAAAAAATAAATCATACACTATTGAAGTCGTGTTACAATCACAGATCCTGCTTTTAAACACGTGGGTTTCCTGTTTGTTCACTGCACGCCTCACGTATTATTTCCATGTCTGTGCCTGTACTGTGCATTTATACCTTATTTTGCCCATTGTGCAGCAGGTCCACTCTTCCAACAGTTAATTAGACATTACAACAGCAAAACAACCTCCCCCTTCCTGCCTGTTACTTCCTTCCCTCCTTCAGGTTAATCAAAGTACCACTTTGCAAACAGAGTGACCCTGTTTAATCTCTAATCTGACAGTAAATGCCCGTACTTTAACATAGTCACAGGCTCTGTCTCCATCGCCATCCCTCCTGCATTGTTTGAAAGTGGCAGTTGTGTGCCCATCTGTGCATGGGGTGGGTGGGGGGTAGAAGCCAACCAACATGTTTACCAGCTCCACTGTTTGCTTTTGGTGACACAGTGTCCGTACATTATGTGCGTGTGCGTGTGAATATACATTGTGCATAAAGGAAGCCTTGATGTATGACGATAAGTTGGCTCGGCAGGATGAAAGGAAAGTCTGTTGTTTTCCAAGATTTAAAATGTTAATGTAGAAAATATTTGCAGTTAGAATTAGGTCTTTTTCTTCCTCCTCCGGTGAACCAATTAACACACACCAACACTTGCATTTGTTTAATCTCCCCGTGTGGCCTGTACACAAATTCACAGTGTATTTATACATCTGCTAACCTTGTTAGATTTTGCTCACCAAGCTGGACTTCTTGTCGTTACCACATTTGGATTTCTCGTAAGCTGATTTTATTTTGTAGCAGGTCTTTGCTTTGCGAGTTTATTCACACAGTGCCTGTTCTTGTCCCTTGTAGCTTTTAGAGTCCACAGACGTTAAGGAAGATGCCGTCCTCTGCTGCTCCATGGAGGTATGTAACCCCCCCTCTTCCTCCTCTCCTACCAACACACACACGAAACCCTAAAAAAACAAGTCTCAACCCTCAAAAAGCCCTTTGAAGCTCTGTCCCAGCATGAGGACCGACCAAAATGTCCTCAGGTCTAAAACTCAAATTGGTCCTCCCAAAAATAGACGTGCAAAACTCACAAATGCAGAATTCTTGTGTCTTGGATTAAAAGGAAGCCAGGCAAAAAAAATAAAATGAAACATGGGAAATTATCAAACATTTGATTAAATATATGCAGGTTAACAAACACTGACATCATACCTATTGAAACCAGTGAAGTGCATATTTTATTTTAATGCAATTAAAAAGTAATATACTCTACATTTAAGTGCCAAGTCTCAGCTTTAACTGAGATGGTGATCAAATCATGTGACTAGTTGAAGACGTCACAACATAAAACAAAGTCACACAGGCATCGACTTCCTTTGAAATCGCTGCCTGTACAAGCAAAATCTGAGATAGGATGATATAAATTATGGACAAGATATTTTTTATGCATGCGCATAAAAAACATGAAGGAAATCGGGCATTGCATTTTTCCTAATGTCGTCAAGAAACAGAGGGGCTTTGTAGGTTATTGTAAATATGGGAATTGGGAATTGAAGTCATATGTCGGCATATATACCGTATTAAAAATGTGGTATAAGGGGGAAAATAACTAAATTATTCAGTGATCAATGAAGGGTTAATTTGAGTAGATTTGCATCAACAATGGAAAATGTGTGACATATATAAAGATATAGGAGGATGTATCTTTGATATTTTAAAGAGGTTTGTGTCCATTCAGAGATGTAAATAACATAATATTGCAGGTGAATTTAAATAAAAAGTCCAGAGTTTAGACAATCTGTGTTTACAGATGATGATGACTTCATACTTTGTGTCGGCAGCTAAATCACATCAATCGGATGAGTTTTGAGAAAGTTCACGTTTTGCAATTTCAACCTAAAGAGCAACAATGACAGTGTGAGGGACACAGAGTTGTGTTGAGACAAATCTGTTTTTTTAAACCACTGTAAGACTCAAAATAACATTTGACGTCTGAATGCTATCCACTGGAATACGTCTGCTCCACAATGGGCAGATACTTGAAGTTGATATTCATCAGTTTTGTTCAATGGTGCTTGAGTGCTTGAGTTCAACGTCATCACTTTCATCCCTCCCTCTGATTGGCCCGAACAGTTGAAAGTCGGTGTGAACCGAATCCTACAAACAGCTCCCTGACCAAGTGTTGGAGCTCAATGAGAAATTGAGCGGAAGCACTAGGTGGCGCTAGCCTGGCTAGTGAATGAGAGGCTTCCTACAGAAAAACCAAAGTGTCGTTAACTTTGTAAATATACTGACAGATTCTATAGAAGATTGTTAATGAAATCAGTTAATTACTCTTCAGTTAATAGCTCTTTAGGATGAAACTGCAAAACATGATTTTTCTCAAAACCCATCCGATTGATGTGATTTTGTTACCAACACAAAGTATGAACTCATTATCATCTGTAAATAAACTTAGATTGTGTGTAACTGGATTTTTCCTTTGAGAAGAATTATACATAATTAGACTTGGTTCATAGAGTAAAAGCAGAGTTTGTTGTAAAAGAACAGACAGGTGAGCTCTGGTGACTAAACAGTTCCCAGATGCTCACAAACACAACCACAACCACAACTTTGCTGCTTTGATTATTTACCAGCAAGTCACACACACACACACACACACACAACACACACACACAAGTACAAATATATATACACAGCTCTGTGGCCAGAGGGTGTGTGAACCTCTGGTGTCCCAGTGTATCCACAGTAACAAGGTGCCAGACGTTGCGTCTTGCTCTCAGTGAGGGACACACGCTTTTTCTGACCTCCTGCCTCCTTCGCCTCCTCCCTCCCTCCTCTCTCCACCAGCTGCAGAGCGCCGGGCGTCTCCTGGAAGAGCAGCTCCCCGAGATGATGACAGAGCTCCTAGCAGCCGTCAGGGACAAGATGCTCTGTCCTGCCGAGTCTCAGCTGACCCGCTCTCTCCTCATGGAGGTCATCGAGCTGCATGCACACCGCTGGAGCCCCCTGGAGGCCCTCACCACCCAGTACTACAACCGTACCATCCAAAAGCTCACCACCACTGCCTAGGTGCCAGCTCTCATGGGAGGAGAGGAGACATTTTCCACTTGCACAACAAGTCTTGCTTCTCCTAGTTTTTACCACAAAACAGGAAGTTAATAACACTGTCGCTTTGTTATCAAAATAAATTCATGCTTTATGTGGTTATTGAACAAAATTGTACAGTTACATGTTTTTCCCCAAGATACATGACCACTGCCGAAAAAAAACACAAACCACACACCAGCCACCTGGCAACACTATATACATGTGGCGTCCAAACAATGACAAAGTTTATCTGATACTAATATGAGGAAACACTAGCGAATAGACAGCCAGTAGGGGCGTCCGTTGCCACACGGAGGATGGGAGCTCACTTGGTTCTGGCTGCCGAGGGGGTAAAGAAGAGAACAGACAAGAGAGAGGTCACACAGGGGAGAGGAGGAGAGGGCAGCAGCACGTCTGTGGGGAATAGAGAGATCTGTACCCAGAGATGAATGGAATGGGGAAGGGAGGGACGGGGTGGCCAGGGTAGTCTGTGTCAGTCTCTTCATTGTGTTAGTTTGCCTCCACCACCACCACCCTCCCCCCTTCCCGCTGTCTCTTCCCCCTTGTTTCTCCTTCCCCCACCTCTGTCTCTCCGTCAGCCCCTGGGGTCTGTGTGGCTGATAAAAGAGGAGGAGGCGGCGGCAGGGAGTAGACACGGTGCTGTCTGTCTGGGCTGTCTGCCCCGCCAGGCCAGGGGACCAGGTCAAAGGGCCTCAGTGTGGAGCTCCCCAGCTCCCAGAGCTCCTCACTCTGCCTTTGTCTCCCCCGACTCCCCCCCCTGCCCCCCAGCAGGAAGCCTTTTTGTGGAGATGAGACAGCAGGCCTGCTGGGCTCGGCTGGGCTGGGCTGAGGGATAAGGATCAGGCTGGCTAGAGTAGAGTAGGGTGGCAGATGGCTGCTTGAGCCCTTGTGAGACGACACACTCCTAACACACCCCTCTGGCACCCCGGCTCCCTGCTCCCAGAGCTGAGGCCCGGTGTTACCAATGGAAGAGGGGGTGAGGGGGCGGATACAGCATTAGAAAAAAGAAAAAAAAATGGAAGAAAAAACATAAAAAACAAACCCTGCCGTCTGATAATTCTTTTGTTTTTGTCCTACTACAGGGGAATGTCTCTTCTCCTCTGTTAAAGCCGTGCATGTCCACATTCATTGGTATTATTATTATTAATATATTATTTTTTTAATCATTTATTGTTTTTATTATTGTCGTTTCATTTTGAAGTCTTGTTTTTATGATAAAACTGTACGTATGAGATATTCTAGTGGTAGGCCTTATTGCACAGGTTTGATTTGTTTTTGCACTGTTTTGAGGCGAATCGCTTTAAAAAAAAAAACAAAATTCAAAATAAGAAGTTTGAATTTGAATCAGTGCTTGTGGTATTATAATATGAAAAGTCTCAGTAGCGAGAGACATGGGCTGAGCGTAGTGAGGGATTTTAGGATGTTTTAATGGACTAGTGGCCTTCTTGTCAATTATCCATTTTTATAGGAGCTCCCTTGTTTTCGGGGCCTGTTGCAGCAGGGAGCATGTTGAGGACTTAACTGTTTGGACTTATTCACATTGTTGTTGTTGCTCAAGAAGAAATATACATTCGAAGAGGTAAAGAAAAAAGGAAAAGGAAAAAAAAAAAAAGCGTGAAAACAGAAAAGAGCATGGCACCGGAGGAAACAGAAGTGAAATGCTTCTTTTGATTTTTTTCTCTTACTCAAGCCATTCTTTGCGGTGGACATTTTGCAAGTGTTTAATATCAACTGTATTTGATCTTGCTTTGTTTTTGAGAACAAACAAACAAACAAAAAAGAAAAAGAAAAAAGACAACTATTAACCTGTGTATTTGAAGATGATGACAATGATGAAAAAGCAGAAAATCTTATTGTATGACCTCATTAGCTTTTCTCATACGTGACCCTTTATTCCAGCTAACGTGTGTACTATGATATTGACGTACCAAGCCAATCATGTACCATTTGTAAATGGGCTCTATATATATAATCTGCATACAGTATATTTACAAGTATTTAAAAAGGAAAAAAAAACTAAAACTTCAAACTAGTGGGAAATAGTGCAACAGAGATGTTACACATAGAAAGACAGTGTCTCTTTGACTAGATGTGAGCTTTCCCATGCATTTCTATCAGGAAGTAACTAATTGCTTGGGAGTAGTCGCACATACACAAACACACACATGCATATGCATACTTATTTTCCCATTGAATCTCTGTGGGCAGTTGTAAGTGTTTTTATATTATTTTCTCTGTCTTGCA
Source organism: Polydactylus sextarius (assembly GCA_016801845.1). NCBI lineage: Eukaryota > Metazoa > Chordata > Actinopteri > Polynemidae > Polydactylus > Polydactylus sextarius. The sequence continues at coordinate 4,103,518 of CM028922.1, forward strand.
TCAAGAATTAAGATCCTGTGTGGTAGAAACACACCCCAGAAGATTAGTCAGACGAGGAGGGTGATTTAAAGCTCACAAATGTGTTTTTTGTTTTTTTTGGTGGTGCAGCCGAATTATCTGTATACGTGTATCTGCTTAAGAGGTGATTTTGTTTTACTGTTTATTTGTTTTTTTGTTGTCTCTTATTTTATTGCTAGGTTTCTATTTAAATTATATTTAGCTCATTTATATATATTTTTTTTCTTTTCATTTTTCTCCCCCTCTCTGGTGGGTTTTCCAAACATCTAAAACTCTTGTGATACCTATGCTTGCTGGCAAGTGTGCAAGTGTGGTATTAATGTGTTTTAGTTTGTCAGAAGAAAAAAAAATAAACACAAACAAAACAACACAAAAAATCCCCATCGGTCAGTTCCCATTATGCAAAGAGTGGATGGCTCTCACAGCAGATGGGTGTGGGTGGGAACTGCCCCCACCCCCTCGTCTGTGGAGCTCCCCACCCCGCGTGCCCTTAGACCCCCTCTGCTCGGGTCACATGACTCACTCGACGATTGAATGAGACGCACCTTCATTTGCATATTCTCATGAATATTGTAAAAAAAATAAAAATAATAAAATATGAGGCTCCGATCGGCGCACGCAGACAAAGTAGATTGGTAATAGTGGGTCATCTGTGAGCTCTTGTTTGTTTTGTTTTTCTAAGCAACTGAAAAATAAACTAACAGGAAAAAAAAATTAAAAAATAAAATAAGAAGTGATGTAAGCCAACTGTGGCGTGTTTTCTGTCCGCACACTTTCTCTCGGTCACACAGCCACATGAGGTGGGGTGGGGTGGGTCGGGTCACGTGTGGTTTCGTGAAGATATTTCAACATCACAAAAGAAACAACGGCGGCGCGCGAACTGTTTCCTCAGCCATTACCGGACAGACTGCGTAACTAATCCGGGCACCACAGTGGGTCATTATACTACTAATTCATACATGTGCACACTGGAACTTCTCATTTACATGTCTTCGCCTTTACACCGTCACACATTAAACAGACCGCACTTCAGAGTTTTACCACCATTGTGTGTGCTAGCTCGTCCTTGGCTACTGATTTGCCTTTGGTTAGCCCTGACACATGCCTGGGGCTTCCTGACCGTGGGCATCCCGACAGGGAGCTCAAAGTGCCGAGGTTGCCTCTCTATACTGAGGAACCGGTCCCCAGAACCTTTAGAACGTCCTTCAGCGCTCGTTCACATCAATCAGCACATTCCCACGTGTCTTAATATTCAAATGCATTTGACAGAGTGAAACGCTTTAAAATTTACCTTCAACACCCGTGAAGAGCTTTGTTTTTCCTATTCTCTGTTGTATTCTTGACAAAGATGGATTTATCACGATGCTTTTGTTTCATTTAGGAGCCATAACACATGAGAGCTCTTTTAACACAACACGAACAGGGGACAATGGAGAATATATTACACCGTAATAGACCAACTCGTGCAGAAAAAGGCGGTAGTAGAAGAAGAGAGAGAGAAAGAAATAGTGATAGATGGATTGAAGAAACATATAGAGATGTATACATATATATGCATAAAAATGACTTAAGCTTAGGAGAGTATGGCGGAGCTTAGTAAGGAATAAATGCAAATGGTGGAAGAAAGACAGACTCGGCCTTGGCTGGCAATTAGCATCATGGTTAATTTAGCTCTGCGCAGTGAAAACAGACAGTTGAACGGGCATGTTAGCCCTCAGGGATAATGTTGGCTTGTTGGCTGGCTATGCTGTCGGAGCCTACACTGGTAAAGATAAAGTAGCTGTGTCTCTAATTTAGAATCAGATCACATTACAACAAGATGGTGTTATTTGTCTTCAAACACAGCAACACATGGGGTGAGGGCAAATTAAGAGACCAGAAAAACAGAGTTATAAGCTGATGACTGGAACAGAGAACTAAACTGTGGGCTATATGGTTTGATTAACACTCTTTATTGCAAGGTTTCAAATTAAAATATGAGGATTTATAGATAGATAATAAACTATTAACTAAGCTTTGGGCTGGAGTTTTGCAAATTGGAAGAATCTGCTGTTTTTCATTCATATCCTCAATATGACTTAAAATAGAATGGCACATGGCTCTCTTGTCTAATGTAACAATCATATAAATGCCTTATGTTCCTTATAAATCAGGGCATGGCAGACAGAATATAACAATACCCATGAGACTCAGCTATTGTTAATATGGGCGTGAGATTCAATGGGTCAGAGGTTGTTAAATCCAAAGTTGAGTCATAAGTGCACCGCTACTTGAGTCTCAGTTAAGATCTATCCTAGTTTTGTACCTTTGACTATCAAAGAACCATATATTTCCTAAAGAAACTGCTAAACAAAGACACTTCATCAAGAAAATTCACCAGTTATGGAAATAATTGTTGGTTGTAAAGAGCAAGCATAATAATAAAAGCTTAACGGCGCCATATCATGACTTGACGTTTGCCTGTTCATGACGAATGAATGGATTTGTTTGTATTTGCGTGTGCAGGGTGACTCACACCAGCACTGTCCATTGTTTGAGCCAGACAAAAGCAGGCTGCAGCTCAGCTGGCCTTGATGATGAACCAAAGACGAAGAGGGAGGACACTCGCATCTAAGACAGTTGCTTACGCACTAAAGTGCCCTTACACAACCTTAAACTACACGCCGGATCATACCTTCAAGTATCTCCTTGTGGATGTGTCTCATACTCATGAGTCGCCTGATGGCCTTCACGCGTTGTGTTTTCAGACCTTTATTTTGTGTGTGTGTGTGTGTGTGTGTGTGTGTGTGTGTGTGTCTTTCTGTGTTTGATCAGCTTCAACCAGAGGAGAGTACTGCAGAATCTCTTCTGTTTGGTCCAAAGGGTACAGAAGGCCAGATACTGTGTAAAACAAAGTGGAGTTAAAACACACAGAAGCATCCCCAGATGTTTTCCTACAGTACGCTTTGCTGTGGGAGAAATCAATAACTGTGGGCTATGAAGTGGTTTTTAGCTTGCTCTCTTGACCTTTCCATCTCAGCAGCAGCTACTACACTGTAGTTTATTCTACTTGCCAAAAAAACAGATTCTACCTCAACTATATTTGGATTTAGATATTTTCATTGGCCAACAGATACTGATTCTGGAGTCTAATGTAGATCTCTGAACTGTCTTTGTTTATTTATTAGACTTTTATTATCATTATTTCTTTGTGGCTGCTTCCAAATAAAATTCCATCCTTTTACCATCACTTTTTACCATGTAACACGAGCACAATACTATTCATCTCTCATCAGTTATAAAAGAAAAAAGAGAAAAGCCTAACCTGAAATATCAAAATATCGTGACAACTTTAAGAAAGTGAAACAACTTGTGTTGTTTATTGTCTACAAATTTAAAGTAAAAAAAAAAAAAAAGTACCAGAAGTAGCGGCTGACAGGAAGCAGAGTGTAACATCATGCGAGCACTGATATGAAAATAGTTTTGCTGCGGTTCAGTAAAAACATCAGGATATGAAGACAAACCTAAAAATATTAGTGTCTGGATACAGAAGTCTGCAAGCCCACACACACACACACACACACACACACGCACACACGCCCTTTTTTCACTATATGAAAATGGGTTTTTCAAGGAAAAATAAAAACGTGATCTCAACCAGAGCGGAAACTGGAAAGCTATATTCCTGCTTCCTGGACTGGCAGTGAAGGAAATGATGTCATGACCTGCTGATTTCCTGAATGAACTGTTTGAGAGGACCTTTTCATGTAGCACCTGCTGACTCAGTAAATCACCCAATTATTAGATTCTGGCGCAGTAAGTGGATGAAATCACCATTAATTAATTTCACCATCCAAACTTAACATAAACAAATAAATACCAACAGGAAAGTCAACGAAATCAAGTAACTAAACAGACACGTTTATACAACTGAGAAATGTTAGCAAAACTGCTAACAACAATAATCAATAATCACTTTTAATGTAAGTGTTAATGGTATGGCACTATTTTTGCCAGTAAAAAAAAAAAAAGTCAAAATTATGAGATAGAAAGTGTTGATAGGAAGTGATGTATTATTACATGTGGCTCTTCTAAATGTTTTACGTCAGATATAATTGTAACGTCTTTGTGTGTTTGAATTAGTCTGTCGTTTCACTTAAACTAATTACAACATTATTGATATTAAAACTGTGACAGTCTCTTTTAACTGTCAATGAACCAGATAATTTTAGTTTTGTTGTAACGTTCACGGCTGGAGTCAAATCACCCGCCGCATTCATCTTTTTGCACGTCCAGTTGTACATTTACGGTACAGATGCTGACGGGGACCAAAATGAATGTTGTAAACATAACTAATGTTTCATATGTACGTTTGCTGACATTTCCAGTATATTCTTGTTCACGTTCTGTTTCACATGTTTATCGGAAGGACAGACTAGAGAAAAAAATCCCACGGCGATGGAGGCAGCGTCTTCACCGGTGCTCCAGGTTAACTGGTTTTCATGTCAATTGGCGATTCCAGTTGAACATTCGCAGATTTGTCATTTTCCAGAACAACAGGCCCATGAGAACGAGGAGGAACACTTTGTCGAAAAAAAATGTGAACAGCAACAATTACTAAAAAATAAAAGCCAGGTTGACATAAACTACAGATATGTTAGTTATGTTGGCCACAAAAAATTAACTAAACTAAATGATAATTAAATAAAACATCTGTTCACATCTGAGACAGGATTTGAAACCTTATGACTTAGTGACATACAATTCAAACCACCGATCTACACGTTGCATCACCAACTGATTACTTGTATTTGCACTTTACCTATAGATGTTTAGTTTAGTCTGGTAATTGCTGAACATGTGTTACTGAGAAGTGGAACACGCCAGTGTCATCTGGTGACAACTCCAGCTAAATGAAGAAAGAAAACAAAAATAACAAAAAAATGAAATAAAAAAAATCATTATTTTTGTTCCCCAAAAGTCTGTGTGGACATTGAAAGGAAAAAAACTATTTTTTTTCCTTTTTTTTTTTTGCCAAGATGTATAAAGAAATATTGGTGCTCTACAAGTGGTAAAACCTACACGCAGAAACTTCGGTATCATATTAACAGTGACCTTGAGTTTGAAAAACAAGTTACAAGAGTCGTTCCATCAACTTCTTCCTTCTCTCTCTGTTTGCTCTGGAGGAGATTGTACGTGCTTATACATCATCATCTTGGTTAAATTATTATAATTTACTGTAACTATCTCACATTTTCAGATTTTACAAAAAGTAACTGCTCTGCTCACAAAACAAGATGTGCAGGTTCTCGTCACTGGCTACTACCCCTCAGTCATAGAACTGACTTTTCACCGATTATCTTTAAAGTACTTGTTTTAGATCCCACCTCTATGAGTTATTGCTCCCTGACAAGCCAGAGAGGACCCCATGGCCTTCTGGCTTCTCCTGAATCCTGGATCAAGACTTCAAGAGATCTGACGCTCCCTGAAGGTCTAAGATGAAAAGAATCATAGACATCTTTTAAATCACTTCCTAAAGAATTTAATTCAAGGTTTATATAGGTTTATATAGGTTCAGTTTACGGTCTAAATTTTAGTTGGTAATGTTGTTTTAACATGTCATTAAATCAGTTTTTGTAGCTGAGTAGTCTCTGATTTTGTATCAGGGTAAATATTTACATATATATGTTTAAGATTTTCCTTTTGTGCTGTTGTTATTGAAAATGATCCATTTATTCACTCACTTCTATAACAGCTTCCACACTGCTGACACTTTTAAATCTTATCTGCTCCCCTGAAAAATTTAAGGTGTATAAATTCACATAAAGAGAGAATCTGCACAATGCACATGAATCTAGAGAATAGATAAACAGAGCAGATAAAGCCACAGATGAAAGGGTCCTGCCAACACGGTAACAGCTGTATTTTCAAACACAATGAACAAGGAAGCGCCATGAATACAGATGAGACTAGAGCTGAAATCACAGAGCTGGAGTCTCCTCCCACACGATCTGATTTCACCAAGTAATTATTAGTCCAGGATTCACACTACAAACAACCAATCAATGACTGTGATGCCATTCACAGTGTGGCGTGAAGATAAAGGAAAAACAAATAAACAAACAACAAAACAAAAATGACCAAAACGTTTGTTTTTTTAGTGGCACATGCACGGGATTGCAGTTCTTCAGTTCCAGTTCGCAGTGTTGGAGACTAATGGAATACATGTACCGATGTTACATATATTTAGATCAGAAATCATGGATAATGTGTTCAATGTGTTCTGTTCAAGTTCCATTTAAATATATGGTGATTAGAATACAGCTTGAATGTTGAAAATAATGAATTACATGATGTTTCACATGTTTGTTGGAGGGAAGAAAATAACCTGCCCACTACATATAACACTGAGGAACCAAATAGACATAAAATAAGAAAAATAAGAAAAGGAAAACGCAGGTTTTTTTCAGGTGCTACTTTTGATTCTTAGAAAATGTTGGTAGAAGGAACAGTAAACTTTGACTGACAGGGCTGGGATGCAAACCAAGGTCCCTGGCTGAAGAGAGCAGCACCTTACTACCTGGGCTAATACAGCTTTAGTTGTAATCACTGACTGGGGGGTTATACTGTGAATCCTGGACTTAGCTCGGTTGTTGATCCAGGAACAATAATTACTTGATGAAATCAGATCGTGTGTCTGCTCCAATGCCGGTAAAAGCTCAGACTGAGCAGTAGTAACCTGTTTTCGTGAACTGCTTGGCCTCCTTGAAAAGATCCATCATCACCACTAGCCAAAGTACATATAGTCTGTACATATAACCCCTCTCCCACACACATGGAGTTAACTATAGAGAGAGGGAATAATCAAATGCATACATTTTCATGAGTGGAAAAAAAAAGATTATCACTATAAATCTAACCTAGGATAACCTCCTGGCTGAGGTTTTCTGTAGGGTCTTGAAGAATGATGAGATCTTCCTCATTATTATGATCTGGAAAAGCCAACTCTCCAGTACATGCAAGTTATATTGCAAAGCAAACACTTATGCTTTTGAGACACAATTAAGTGTGTGCAACTCTTTGTATTTAATATATAGTAAAGACAGAGAGAGAGAGAGAGAGAGAAAATGCATAAGACCAGAAAAAACACAATGTGAGTATAAAGTATGGCTTCTGAAGCACCAGCCATTTCAGTTCAGTAAATGCACGACAACAACACACCAACAATATTGTTTTTTTTTTTTTTTTGTTTGTTTTTTTTTTTTGCTGCAGAAATGTGAAGTGCAAGCTCTCATGTAAGCCAGTGACAGGTTCTAAAACAGCTCACTTTGAGGGGAGGAAGCATGACGTCTTTGTTGTTCAGGAGCATATGTGCCCTTGCAGTGGCCTGGCTGAGAGGTGTGCTGCAGTCGGCTATTCTCACTTTGTCGCTGCCAGTAGCAACACACACAATGCCAATGTCAACAGACGGTCCTTTATACAGGGAAAAGAGAGGTGGACGAAGGTGAGCTAAAGGAGAAAATACGGAAATTAAAAAAAAAAAAAAAAAAAAAGCTACAACAATGAAACTAAACAGAAAAGAATTGAGGAGTTTGTGTGCACCAAAAAAAAAAAAAAAAAAAAAACACTTTCCCTGCCTTTATCTCTCTTACAAGGTTCATCTCAGCTAAATGCTGTAATTTAGGAATAATGGTGTGTGTGCATGTGTGTGTGTGATTTCCTGGCTTAACCAGACCAGCCACCCAGAAGTGTGTCTTTCTTTGTGGCTGACAAGCTGGCGTGAGCAAAGCTTCCGCTGTGAGCTGCACTCAGTGACCGATCACTCAGGCAGAAATCAACACACAAACACGCTTACACACACACACGTGCACACCATAATTAGAGATGGGAAAGGGACACTGGTAGCGTCAGCAGAGCCTCTGCTGCTCACTGGAGCAGAAGTGAACACACACACATACTGTACACACACATACACACACACACACACACACACACACACACACACACAAACTGCAGCCGTTGGAGGTCGATGGAAGTGTCCGCAGACAAGCAGTGGGAAGTAACACCTGATGTCTTTGTTGCCAGGCTCCCGCCTAGCGACTGTCATTGGGGCAACCTGCTGCGACAAGCATGACCCTGTTGCTAGGCAACCTGAACTTGTGTGACAGATAGTCGGAAAGTTATGTGATGAGAGTAAAAGTGAAAGATAGAAGGGAAAAAAAAAATAAGGGAAGAAAAAAGGGAACTGGGTTCAGACCCTTATGAAAAGCAAAGAGGGAAAAAAGAAAATGTAAAGTGTAAGAAGTTAAGGTTTATGGACAGTTTATCAAAGAAAACACTGAAGCATAATAACATGACATTTCAACCCGAGTGCGTCTTCATCAAAACCGCCATATCTGCCTGCCTCCTACTTTTTACAGACTCCCCTGCGTGCCAGCAGTCCTTTGATTTGTGAGGTGGCGTGCTGTGCGAGGCGTGTTCTCAGTGCACCGTGTGTATAAACACACACATAAAAGAGCTCACAGCCGACGGGACCACATGGACCCTTGTACAAGGTACTGCCTTGTCTGTGGACATGCAGACTACACACTGTAACTACACACTTAATACATTCTCAATATACAAACACGTAAATTCAAAGCACTTGATCTGCTCAACCTGCTTCTTCAGCCTTGTGTTGAGCCGGAGTGATGAGAGGTTATTTTATATAAAATCATAACTTCCCCTGAGTGTTCAACAGGCTGCAGTACAACTTATTTAATGTGCTACTGCAACCGTCCACAATTGCATCATATAAATCTTACCTGCTTCAGTCTGTTTGTTGTTTTTTTCACTAAACTTGATGGAGGAATGGGACGTGATTTATGAGTTTCTACACTTTTGGTACTAACCCAGGTTATTAACATGTGAGAAACATGTAGCATTATTTGGAGGCATGTGCTTGTCAAGTCTATTAAATGTCAAAAACACGAGAAAAACATGCTACCTTAAAAAAAATAAATAAATAACATCTCAAGGATGAATGATTAGTTATCTGAAATCATCATAACTTCAATTAACGATGAACGTCGAAATGGTCATTTATCAACAAATCATTTCAGCAGAACTTTATTTTCCATAAATACATGAATTATTGTATTTGTTCTGTCTTAATAGCTTCACATTTCATCAAACCTCTGTTTTGATTTATGCTCTTTGTCATAAATGGCTTCTGTTCATCTTCAATGTGTTTTTATCACAATCAGATCCAAAACCTGAACATGTTTCACCAACCAATAAAACACATCCACTCACGTCGTCTTGATCTAGTTCTTTTGTTTCATAACACTGGATATCTTCCAATTCCAATTATAGTTCAATACTTATATTCACACAGCATCTTGACCCAAATACTTATATATACTGACAGTATACAATAAATAGATAGCTGTTTTTATAAAGAGAGTAATCAGCGAGTGAAAGCTGACTCATAGCAGCTGAACATCCTTTAAATCTTTCCTCCTCTACTGTCTGTTATGTCTTTATTTTGTTGATGGTTCCAGTGCATACACACATCCCACACAACCACGAAGACACACCGTGCCCCCATCCTGCCATTGTTAGATAGCTGCGAGTGAATATTGGCAACTGCTATCTGTTATTTGAAGATGTTATTTGCTTGTCTGCTTGTTTTTGTTGGTGCTCACTTAAACATGACTTTGATTATCATCCTACATACTGAATCACTGGCAGCCTCAATCTACGATGATCAATGCAGAGAAGAGATTACAGCGAGTGTGTGGGTGGGTTTCCATCCACCTGTTTTTAAAGCTTATTTTCAAATTTAAAATATAATAAATAAATAAACAGGAGTGGAAACGTTTCAGCCAAAATATGACAATGTGAGGCTTCCAGCAATGAGGAGGCACAAATACCATTACTATATGCTTTAAAATGTTGCAATCCTTTGCCTATTTCAGCTCCAGCTTGAAGGATGCTATAGACTTTTACTCCATAGATACGATCATCAGTAATACAACGTTCTCAGGTGGCCTGATGTGTGTGTTTAGACTGTAGAGAGAAAACTCAAAGCACATCAGGATCACTGACTGACCTTTCAACTCTGTCTTTCTTTCTTTCAAGCTCTGATTGATTTATAGCATCAGCCTGAGACTTTGTAAAAAAAAAAAAAAAAAATGATAGCAATATCCAGCAGCAGCAGCAGCAGAGAGTGTTAATGAATGTGCTGTGGCTCAAGGCCAGCAGCAGCCGAACAGGCAGCATAATTACACCGAGCCAAGATCTCTGTTAATTCATCTAATTAAGAGCATTGTTGAAAACGTATCAGTTCGTCTCAACATTTCAGGTTTACTTGTACAAGCTGAGCTTTGAAGTCTCCTAACAAAAGAATAGTGAAAAAAAGGAGTGAATTAATAAACACAAAACAATTGGCCAACGAGTGAATAATTCACAATGTCTTCATTATTTCTGTCTGTTTCCACTCCAGCAGGTTAATTGCTCTGTGCTCTTTTATCTTATAGCCGATCCAACACTAAAAGACTTTTCTTCTTGTTTGTTTCCCCTTCATCCTCTTCACATCCCTTCTTTCACTTTGCATTCCTGTTTCTTCTTTTTTTCTTGTGCATAACATTGACATGCCCACACACACAAAAGGCACACACAAATATTAGATACAGTAGGCGTCTTCTGGTCTCCTAGTAACCAAAAGTTGGTGCAGCAGTAGAGCTGCTGTCTGTTGTTATGTTAGAAAGTCATCTATCTAACTTACCAAAGACCTATGGAGATAGCTCATATGACAAACCTTTCACATTGCTGATACATACAGACCCATGACGGAAAAACTAGAATAAGCATCACAGAATTAAAGCCAAAAACATGCCACCAAATTCTAGCCTGTTCATCCTTATCTAAAGCCTAGTTTACACTAGTCGACTTTACCAACGATTTACAGTCTCGCCAACTTGGGCATGAATCATTGGTGAATCAGTTAATTATCATAATGTGTGAACAGCCCTAACGACAATCAGAGGCTGTCAGGACCTCGTCGGAGGCAGCATCTTCACCGGTGCTCAACAGTAAACAGCTGTAAATCACGGTGAGAAGCAGCAGCTATATCCAGTCTAGTTCACGTGACCAGTTATATAGTTTGGTGATGTCACGGTGTGATCGGGAGTCAATCAGTGACTTGTCTTCTGGTGTGAACACTACAGGTCTCAGACCAGTTGTTGAGACTCCAGAACACGGGAACACAAGTCACCAAATGTGTACGATGACGGCAGCATCTGAGACTCACAAGTCAATGGTAAAGTGTGCTCGGCTTAAGTGAGCATTCGTCACACATTTAATAGGATTTTGTCATGGTATTGCAGACATATTAATTTCACAAGACAAAAATTGAGTTCCTAAAGTCACAATGACCTCAACCTTTGGCTCTCATTCTCATTGGTTCGTGCTTGATTCTAAGTGAAAGTTTGTTGTTTGTCAAGAAATTCCTTGATATAACATCCCTAGGAGAATGTGAGCTCATCATGACCTTTATCTTTGACCTTTCACCACCAAAATACAACCAGTTCATCCTTGAGTCGAAGCGAACCTTTGTGCCAAGTTTAAATTCATTCCTTGAGGTTGTTGTTGAGATATCGTATTCACAGTGATATGGACCTGATGCTTTCCCACCAAAAAGGTTCCAAGAGCAAACAAGAACAATGCACCATGTCTGCAGCTGCATGTTTTATAAATGTCATTACAAAAACAACTTTTCCTACTACGAACTGACTAATTAGCAAAATTCACAGCTGCTGATCAACTTGAACATAGAGAAAGTGCTACCTCCCGAGTGTCGAATTTATTTGGACCCTGAATTCCTTAAAGGAATGACGCAAAGTTAGAATGGACCACAGTCAAAGTGGTCAATGCCAGAATTTTCCAGTGTAGACATTATTTCACAGGAAATATTACAACTAACGGGAAAAATGACATTCATGGATATCAAGGATATGAAGGAAAAGAAGGTGCACTGACCTACATACGTACACTGCCTGCTGGTGAGGATGAAATGGAGCTGGAGGTTTGTTTGCATTCTAACAAATCATTTCTTGGCAACTTCCCTGTTTAACCTCACAAAGGATTTCCATTTCTAATACCACGTGCTGCCACAGAGACTCATTTGTCTTGGAGTATGTGTAGTACACTGAAAGAAAACCGTAGGAAAAAAGAGATTGTACGCCAAGGATCACTGAAACCGTTCTGGTGGCTCAACACCTTCAGACTGTTTATGTTCTGATGGATTTGTCACCCATCTGTATTTCTAATTGCTGGCATGAAGCCTTCTCTTTCTCTTGTCACCTCCTACTTTCTTTGTCCAAGCTTGTTTTTGCATTTCAGTAAAAGGAGGTTTGTGCTGACATGTTTGTTTCTGCAGCCTGACCGCTGTACTGACGTGTTAGAAAAAGATTATATTTATGACACTTAATGTGGCGCTCACGTCACACTTTTTACCAATGTCAAAGAATATTGATATATACTCGATTTCACATTCAGTGTGGACATAAAACTAAAAATCATACATTGATGTGAACTTAAAAAAATCCAACAGGTCTTTTTTATTTTTCACTCATACACCATCGACTGCATTTCCCAGAGGTTTCCTGCTGACACTTTGATCCTGTCTCCTGTTTCCCACTGTGAGCTCGCATGAAAAAAAAAGAAAACAAAAAAAAAACAAACACCAACCCTGATGCCTTTTGGGAAAACCCAGACAACACTGACTGTCCAAAAATCTGACCAACTCCAGATGAGTGACTCTGTTTCACGTCCTCCCACACAGTGTCCCTGGAGCCTGGCTGCCTGACTCTCACCTGTCACACCAAAACACACACCTCAATAGGTTTTATGTGATGTCACTGGTTGGCCAGTGGGTCACCCTGTCATGATGAGGTGATCTAAACTGAAAGCCGGTCCAATGGTGGGTGGGTGGGTGGGGTGGAAGTAGGAGGAGGAGGGGAGGGGGTAGCAGGCTTTGGCGACAGCTATCTGGCGATGTTGTCGTCTGACGGTGAATGCTCCATTGTGTCGAAAAAACAATTTGTGCCTACAGAGCGGAGATATACACACACACGCACACACACAAACACACAGTATCTTGTTTTCTTCTTTTCCAATTCTCTGTATCTCCGTTTATAATTTCCTTCCTTTTTCTTCCTGACAGAAGGAGAAACTAAAAGTAGCTTCATTTCTGTCTCTCTCTGCGCCAAGGTGGAGAAGCCGGCTCATCGTAATGCGTTTTTCCCCTTTATCATACATTTTCAGCACAAGGGCAAGCGGTGACAGCGTTTTTCTGTTTTGTTCTTTTTTTTCTCCCCAAATTTCATTTTTATACTGTTAAAGCCGAGGAAAATAATACCACTACTTTATTGCCAACCTGGCAAGGGCAGTCCTCTAAACCAATGTTAAAAATGAGATTTGTAGTGAAGCGTTGAATTTCCATTACAAGCGCCTTTATGACTCCCTAAGGTAACGATGTATATTACTGCTCCTTTATGACAATAATAACATGCTTAATGAGATCAGATGTGATATACACTCTATACGGACGGGTACTCTTCATCCAAGAGCCATGCTTTTCATTTATTATGTACCTTTTTTTGACATTGAGCCATGAGTAAAATGCCAATACAATATATATGATAATTATAGTGTGTGGGTTGTAGAATCTCTCACCTCTTTAAAGTCACTGATTATCTATCTCTTGAGGTCTCATATATGTGCATCTGTGCATATATGTGTGTGAGAGAGAAGATATGTGTGTGTGTGTGTGTGCGCGCTGTAAATGCTTCACTTAATGCAATTTGACTGAAACACAGCCGTAATGTTTCAGTCTGGCCTCCACCTTACCACAAGTATCCAGAAGATGTGGTGGATGATACAACAGGGTTTTGTGTCTTTGTGTGTCAGAGTCTTCGTGGCTGCACTTCAGACACGAGGCCGGCAGACAAAGGGCCATTCATTGTCCCATTCAGGCCTCTCGTGGAGACACAGGGGCTGACGCCGAGATTGGTGGCACCAGGCACTACAATAGTGACATTATTTGATGTCAGCACGACTACGCCACACTTCTCGGAGGCAATGACTCTGAACACTATGATCGCACACACACTTACATATATAACGCTGTGCGTGAATGTAGCATGTGTTTTTGAATCGTTGGTGCGTGTGACTTAAACTCATAGAAACAAATTAAGACTCTGCCATTGGGGAAAACGTTTGGCAGTCAAGATTGTGATGCTCGTTTCTCTCACCAGGGGAAGTTGGTGTTTAAAGGCATGTTGTCTTGGTAACAGGATATTTCTCTTCTCACTCAAGGTGATCGACTCGGTTCTCACCTCTTCGCACATTTTCACAAACAGTCATTGTTATTTTATGGTGTGTCGGCGAAGAGCACACATCTCGACTCACCCCCAACCCCGGTCACCTACAGCCTCTGTGTGTTTCCAATACGATTCCTGCTCTGTTTCCTCACTCTGCAAAATATTGACATCAAGGAGTGATTTTTAAATAAAGTGCGGACGTACTTGGGGGACTTTTTGTTACACAGATTTTTGCAAAAAGATTCAAGCAAAAAGGGCCAACAAACTAATATGACTGTAACAGCTTTGGAAAAGTGTCAAACTGTTTCTATTGGCTGATCCATTATAACTATAAAACCTCGCCATTATCACAAATATGAGGAATATCTCAAGTGAAATCAGCTTTATTGACAACTCTTTTAGACCATCAGATAAACCCCATTGATTTTCTCTTGTAATGATTTGTGTATCACTTCTACAGTCGTGTTGTGCTGGTTATGGTGAGACATTATTGGACCTGATTGCTTATCATCATTCGTGCTTCTCCCAGACAGATTGATTAAGATATTGATCGGTCATTATAGAACAAAAACCATTGTGGCCAACATCTCCTCTGGCATGTGTTTTGCCTTCTTATAATGGCTGGTGCTATTGATCTAAATTATTAATAAAGCGCATGTCGTAAATATGCATTTTAACACGAAGGTCTCCACGTAAAGCGTGAACAGAGGGATAATAAAGGGCGTATGAAGGCGAAATGAGAGCTATTGATTACTGGAGGATGAGGACATGAGAACAGTAACAAACAGGTCACATATGTAAATGATTTCACCCTTAATCCGTATGAGTCAGTGAAGAGGAATTGGGAAGGGCAAAGTAAGTTAGCGCTGTTCGCTTTCATCCATGTGGTGCTTTAATGCGTTTTTTCCTCCGGTGTGTATTTACAGTCCAGGCGAACGTGTGCGGGGAGTGACTGCCCAGCCAGTAATTAAACTCTAGTTTGTCTTAACACTCACCTCAGAGCCAAAGGAAACACCAAAGTGTCAGAATTAACATACAGGTGTAAAAACTTGTTCAGGCCTCTGTTATTACAGAGCCACAGGCTTGGCTGATATATTCTTGTCAACACACACATCTTAAGCTGCAAACTAACGAACACAGGCAGACGTTTGTTTGAGTGCATTTTACAGCACGCTGACTGAGAGTTGACCTTTAAAATAAAAATCTACACACTTAAATACCAGATGCAGAAGTAAGTTTAAAAAATTGTCTTTGTATAAAAGAACTGTACAACCTTTTGGTTTTTGGCAATTAGCTGTAAAATGTGTTTACCCTGTTACTGACCTTCTCTGAAAGAATCTCTTCAGTTTTTAAGGTTAATAACCTGCCTCTTAAGCAGTAACTAATTTTAATCCACAATGAAAAACAACTTTCAAAATTTTCTTAAATTTATTTTTTTGCCTTTCAGTTCTTGAACGGTTTCAAAACTTTTATCTGGTAAGATATACATAGACGTAAAAATGAGGAACTCAACTCATGGGTGCAGTGTTTTCTGGTGTTTGATAATCAGATCTAAACCAACCGACTGGTCCGAGCAGAGCTTGCTTTCAAGAAAAAAACATTTTGTTTTCTGCTTCTCAAATGTGCTCTCTCATGATTACATTTGGGTAATAGATAACATAAGCAGAGCATAAGCATTACCCATCATATCAGACTTTGAGAGAAAGAAAGTCAGACTTAAGAGGGTGTCTGTTTAGGACGTTGTTGATGATGAGCTCAGACACGCCGCTTTTTGGAGGTTAGGTTTCAGATAGTTATGAGGTTAAGAGGAGAACAGACGAGGGAGGAATGGGTTGAGCGCCAGGAAGATTGAATTTAAGGAAGGCAAAATGTGCAACGTTAGATTTAGATGAGGGAGAATTTTTTCCCTTAATGAGAGAGACAGACATGATGCAGACTAGAAATATCAGCAGCCGGCTAATTGACGTACATCTCGGTTTCCTCGTTCACACCTTCTTTCGCCCCTGTCTGTCACCTTCCCAAACAAACAGACGCAGGCAAAACTAAAGCACTATCCATATATGTGCAAAAAGCACATGTATACAGCTTCTGCTTGTGCGTATGTGTGTGCATGTTTGTGTGAGTGTGTTTCTGTCTGTCTCCTTGCATTATCACCCTTATTTTACCCTGCAGCCTTCCTGTTGACGAGCAAAGCAAGAAAAGCATAAAAAAATAACCGTGAAACAGAATGTGAGAGACACTCTGGATGAACTGTTAACTTCCTCAACCCACCCCCACACGTCTCTCTGTGTCTCTCACACACACACGCACGCACACACATATTCTCTCACACACTCACTCTCACACACACACTCTCTCTCACACTCACTCACACACACACACACACACACACCCACACACACACAAACAAATACACATTTGCACTATGCTCTTTGTCCTCGCTCTCTCTCCTATCTTTTACTCTGTTCCAACTGCCCCCAACCTCCCTCCTCCCCTATTGCCTGCCTCTATTCAGCCCCTTTCCTCTCAGTCACTGCCTTTGACCTCGGCACCAGTATAAAACTTAACCTCACACGTCAGAGGAAGGTCACTTGCACACTGGGAGGTCAAGGGGAGGTCTGTGCCCCGGGGCGCTGCTTCTTGTCCCAAAGGACTGTGGGCAATGTGACAAGGATGAGGCGGGAGGGTGGGGGGTTGGGTGTGGGATTTGGATGTTTGGCTACATACGTATACAGCTGTATACGTGGGTTGAGGATTATATTGTCATTATATTGAATATGGAGTTTCCATGTACAAGCTCAGTCAGGTGTTTGAAAGAAAATTGAATTTTTGCTCGGTTTAAGGGAAGAACGGCAGCTGATGGAGCTTCAAACTCACATTTAGTGTGGATGTGTTCACTGTTTATTGTGATTCACTGCATCTACGCTCAAATAAAAAATGCTAACGGTCTTTTTCATGCCCACAGGCAGGAGTGTATTTTTTTACTGTGACTTCATATTTCAAAGCAGCTTGTCATGAACATTTTATATTTTGAATTTTGCATCCTTACTTTTCTCTATCCCTCATTTTTCTGAATTATGCTCTTCCTCATTTTTTTTCTTCTTCTTTTTCTTCCCCCTCCTCCCGTCTCTGGGGAATGTGTGTGTGCGTGCGTGAGCGTGTGTCCAATGATTGTCTGCCTCCCACAAACTGATCTGTCTTCTTCAGAGCAGGGTGACAGGTCCCTCTGTGTCTCACAATAGTCAGACAACCCCCCACTCACACACACACTCACACACACACATATAGAGTCACACTTACCATACAGCCAGATGGGCTTGTGTCCCCCATCGCCAGACAAATTAAGTTTGGGCCCCCAGATTAATATTCAGGCAAAGCACTGGCTCTATATAATTGAATCATGGTGCCATGAGTGTACAACAGGGGCTACTTTAGATGCAGCCACCATGTGCGCACACACAGGCACACACCAACATCAACACTTAGCTGCCAGCTGCGCTCGGTATCCTGTCTGCTGGTTGGGGGAAGGTCATGAATACAGAATTCTGGTTCTTCGTGCACCACACACTCTTTTGTGGTGAACTGTACCTTTACAGTTTCTATTTGGTGGCTGGAAAACTCCACCAGGACCTTCTGAAAAAATCCATATTGTGGTCGTTTATTTCTGTCTCTTACAAGTCTTTAACGTAACTTCCTACAGATTTCAATAGACAATGTTTGTTATAAACATGTTTTTGGACCTGATTGCAACATTAGGAGATGTTACACACAAAACTGATGGTATAAACTCATTGCATCATTAGAAATTACTGTTATATACTGTTGTAAATTAAAAAATGAATGAATGTTTCTCTCCTGATTTCCATCATATTTTCACATGATAGTAAAACAGGCAGTTGACTCCAATCTACATGCTATCAAAATTACATTTTAATTCCTAAATATCAATATCCAAATCATTATTAAAGATCTTCTATGGCTCGGGCTTATTTCATCTGGTCACTGGTCTCACTGCTGCAGCAGATATTAAAGCAACATTAGCCAATAAGGTTGGTACAGTGGAGCAGAGCATCAGAAACACACAGTCTTCTTCTAGTTAAATGGTTAAAGCGTATTTCTTTGTGCTCTGCGGCCTTGAAATGTTGTGTTAACTCAGCCCCGATCGCTGCCGTTCATCTTTATTAGACGAGGAACCAGCTGGCTGGGAGGACTCCAATTATAGACCATCTCTCCGCTTCAGATAATGTGCCTGCATCGGTCCCACTATCAGACCACCTTCACCTCTAAAATCAAAACCCCCAGATTTAAAAATTCCCTTGAAGCTGCGGTGTGTTCACATATGCCGTGTATGCTTTAGGTAAAAAAAGAATCAAATATTTAAGTTGACTTTTGATAAGGATTTCTTTTTGACTGGGAATGCTTTTTGAATAGAAGTTTGATATTATTGTTTGGGCAGTTTTAATACCATTTTTTTTTTTAGAACAAAAAAATATTCAGTGTAATATTCAAAGCGCTGTAAACAAACTTTGAAGCTAAATTAAATTCATCACTCCCTCCAGGACTGTACACTTAAAAGAATAGGATTTTTTTTTTTTTTTTTACAGAAAAATAAAAGCGTGTCGGCTTAACAGTTGTTCAGTGGCTCAACTTCCTTCAAAGGCACATGTTTGGTTTAATATTTAACTGGGAAAGCGAAAAGCAATTTTAGTACCACAGGGAACAACCTTCAAGTGCTTCTGGGAATTATTATTGAATTTTCAAATGTGCAGCATGTACCGGTCACCGTATCAGTCTGGTCACAAGGAAATGACGCTCATAAAATGTTTTTCTTTAATAAATGAAAAGAGCATCTTTATATATGTAATAATGTACTTTTACTACATGATCACTGTTCCTTTTTTATTTCCTGACAGTTGACTTCTGGAGATAGGAAATATTGATCCTAATAATAGAACAGAGTGCCAGGCTGCTCAGCTAGCTGCTAGACTGCCCACTCATCTTTAACCTCACACATGCACACACACACGCACACACACACACGCACAGGCACAAACTGACACACACACATGTACACTCACACCTCTACAGTCTCCTCTGCTTCCTGTTCTCTCACAGGCTGTCGCCCTCACAAGTTGTGGTGCAGAGAGAGAGAAGAGGTGACATGGACACACACACACACACACACACACACACACACACACACACACACACACACACACACACACACACACACACACACACACACACACACACACACCCCACTTCATTTCTCACCAAGCTTTTTCTGTCTCTCCCACACCACCTCCTCCTCCTCCTCCTCGTCTCTCACACTGTCACACTGAGAGTTCAGTTGTGGGTTAGCTGGCACAGTCGCTATATATTGGATTTCATGTCGACTACCTGTCCGATTTCTACGTTTGCATATTTCATTATAGTTTAACATGACGTAAGAAGCTAACACCAGAGGATTTGTCAGACCTCATCAGACAGCGATGCAACTCTCTCTTTCTTAAACACATCGAGTCTAAAGGCGAAGAGGTAATAATTCCCTCATCTGCACTTTTTTCTGGTAATTTCATGGTTCCTCTTGACATCTCCAGTGTCAAAATGAGCAGTGAAGACACTAGAGATGCATGGAGGTACCAATCAGCTTCATTTGGGCATAAACACAGCTTTTTGCTCCACCAACTCTTCAACCTGAATCTTAGTGCAGACCATAAGACATGCTAACCAAAGCTGTGAAAACAATTTTACTTAGCAAAGACACTCCCACGTAACGCTCTCCAAACTCACACCGGTGCTTCCCTTTGTCAGTTCGATATAAATTCTTCAAGTGCTAGACGTGACGACATGGCACATTGGCGTGTGATAAAGGCCGTGGTGGTAGTGAGGATGAGTCTGTTGAGTGTTAGAGAAGGATATCTGCCATCCACAGATGTTTGTGTGCTGTTTGAGGACCATCACTTTTCAGTTGATTAAATCCCCACGGTCATCTTATCTGGAGGCAGCAGGACAGGTGAGTGCGCTCTACTGGCAACCGTTAATTTGAGGGATGTGCTGCACATTTTCAAAGCGCTCATCCAATTACATACAACCACTTCCCTTGGTGGTGTTGTGGTTGGATCTTGCTCAATCAGTGCCAGGTTTTAACTTCCCGGCTCCAGTCACTAAACTGGTTTCTTTGGTTCTTCAGAAATTAGAATTTGTAAAAATAATCAGTGGTATGCAATCAACCATTGGCCCTCATCGCATCTTTTAGAGAGATGCAACCGCCTACACAGCATGCCAACAGGTGAAAACAACCCTCAGGAATTTCCTCCACCATAGGAAATATGTAACTTTTTAACTACAAAGACTTCTGACTGAAGCCCTGTTCACACGGGATTAGTTTTACCTGGTGACGTCTGGTAATTTGTAAATTATCCGTCCACGTCTGTGTTTCTTGTGGTGCATTCGCAAACAATAAACCATGTCTGTATTTTACTGGAATTTACTGACATTACACCCAGACTTGATGTCAAAGCTGTGCTTGTCATAACGTGTGTGACACCTGCTCTGTCCAACATGCTGAACCGACAGTATCGCCAGGACAACACGCTTTCCAAAACCCTTATACATCACTGTTTGGGTTATGTTGGGGTATCTCATATCTATTTCTATTCTACACTGTGAAGATACAGCTGTGTCTTTGATTTCTTGCCATCTCAGCCATTTTGTCATTTCTGCAGTGACTCATTTGCAGCGACAGCTGAGGACAAACCCAATTAAAGTTTTTTTTCTGAACATTTTCTGCACCGTTTTATTTTCTGACATCTGATCAGAGACATTAAAACGTATCCTCCCATGTAAGATTTTCATTTCACTGAAGACCATTACTACTTTGTTCATCATCAGCATTTTTTTTTCTTTTTTTTTCTTTTTTTTTTTAAACCAAAAAAAATTGAATTAATGAAACACCTGATATGACAGACAACAACCATAAACCTGGATGACGTTTTTAAATGGAACAGTCTCACATAGCTTGTGTGAGTTTTTAACAACATATTATCGAACATTATCTCCTCAATCAGTAGCTCCTTTGTGCATCAAGGTGCTTTAAAGTTAGTTTTAGTTCATCGTGTCAATGTCTACAACTGTATTAATGTAAATATGTTATTAAAGAATTTACAGCTTGTTTCTATTGCTCCCTATAGGCCAAACATCACTTAGTACAGGTGTTAATTCATATTATTTACAATTACAATTGAATTAATACCAGTGTTGTTTCTCAGAACAACACTGTTGTTGTTGATAAGATCTGCCAGAACCACAATTAATCATCATTGGCAAATAAAGAAAACAAGTAAAGCTCAATACATATATATCATACAGCCTTAACTTAGCAATTACCATATTTAACCACTGTATAGACATTTAAATTAGCACATGGATGCTATATTATTTGTAAAGATCATATTATTATTACTATTATTTCACAACAACTTCACAACAACTCAGTTGTAAGTTGTGTTAAAACACAACAACAAGAGCACAGTTCATGCGAGTTTTTCCATTTCTCGTAATCGTAGCTACACACGCCTAAATACATAACAGTTATTACATGCTTCATAATGCCACACCTTTAGTAACTCAGACCACAACATCACTCGCCAGAAAAGAGAAACAGAAACCTTTGAACTGCCGCACACTTGTCACCCCAGACTCAACCTCTGTGTGCCTCTCCCTACGGCACACAGCTTTGCTACTGTAATCTACTGTTCTCCCCAGCCAGATGAGGGTATTAACAGCAAGAATAATTAGGCCAGATGTCCTGTTCTGGGCCAGCAATACACAGCTTCTCCCCCTCCCCAGTGATCTGCTGAGTGCAGACACACAGAAGGAGTCCACACGACAGGCAAAAAAAAAAAAAAAAAGCAACGACAGGTGAAGATGTGATGTTGTCACGTCCACACAAACCACAAATGGTTAAATATCATCAAAACGAAGAGAAGAAGAGAGGAGAAGAAGAGAGAAGAGAAAAGAAAAGAAGAAGACCTAGATATCACTGCAAACCCCTGCAGTCATGTTTTTCAGTGTCTGAACCACTTAGCGAATAAGAGAGAGAGGCAGAGAGAGAGAGAGAGACAGAGACAGAGAGAGAGAGAGAGAGAGAAACCACATCGTTCCTACACTAATGCAGCAGGGACAGTGGCAGTTCTGCTGAAGCACGTGAAGCCCCAAGGCAGCTTTCTGGTTCTTGGTAATCTTCCTCAAAACTCATCTCTAATGCTCCCTCACACCCAAACACCCATCTGAAAAATTTCCCCAACCTAAAAAAAGACAGCTCGGCTACCCTGGCTGGCTGGCTGGCCGGCTAATTGACTGCGTGAGTGAAATCAATGTTGTGAACTGGATGTGCTTTTCAGCTCCACTAGCAGTACACTGGTTCAGTAAGAGTTCAGCATGCCGCAGACAAATGGTCTGTGGGATTTGTGTGTGTGGCTCAGCTGGTAGGACACAGAACTCTCTAGCGGATTCATTGCTGTGAATCCACTAGAGAGGTCGCCTTACTGACACCTATTACCAAAAGATGAAAGCCTGCATTACACTGAAGTGTGCACTGAAGAAAAAGGAAAAGTTAAGGTCAGAAATGATGTAGCAAATTTCACAAGCTTTCTGATTTTGTTCAGGCCTCAAAATTAACATCTTATGTCTCATCTATTGAATTCAGGGATTTTTTTTTGCTGTACTAATTCTTTCTAGGGTGCAAGATGCTAAGTTACACTAGCTGTCACTTTATATTTAATAGGTAGAAACAAGAGTGGCTCCTCATGGGCCAAAGAGAGTCAGAGAGTTAGAGAGTCTGACTCTCAGTTAGAGAGTCAGACTCTCTAACTCTCTGAGTCTATGTATAACAGTATTCCAGTTAATTGACACTACTGATTTGATTCACTCAGTTTCACCTCTGAGATTCAGCAGTGAGAAGGTGTTAATTCAGGTCTATAAACACCTCTGAGGAGGAAACACCAGCCTCGTTTCCAACCCTATTTGTTCTTTACTAATCAGATCCACATACGAGTTAAACCAGGTAGACAGTCAGCTGAACACAATTATTATACGCCTATAAATGTGAGAAGTTTTTTTTTTTTTTTTTTTTGCTTTAATGAAGATGTTACAATGACAAGTCCTCTGTTCTTTGTTCATCTCTATGCCAACTTGCCCTACAGTCTTTGTCTTTGGAAGTGAGTACACACACACACACAATTATAAACAGGCTCCAACAGATGACCTCGACACGTTTGGCCTGCTCTCCCTACACTTTACAAGTCTACAGTGAGATTTTCTTTCCCCATTACATACAACATACATGTGCACATAAAACACACACGCACACGAACACACAGACACACACACAGTTCAGACAGGCTCCTGCTCTTACGTCCAGGGCACCTCTAAGGTAGGCGTGACGTTGAAATCAGTCCCCAGGAAAATTGGATCCAGTCCACTGTTTAAATTCCATGGACTCTGAGGCATGCAGTTGCTTAGCAACAGCTGAGCTGTATCCCCCTCTGTGATATCCATTTTGGTTTAGTTTCTGCATATTCCAGCTTTGACTCAGACCTAAATTAATCTGAAATAATTCTGGTCTATGTAAATACACTTCAGAAGCATTTCAGAGGATTTAGCAAACAACTTTAAATTAAACAATTTCTAGATATTTATCATATTTTTATTTAGAACACAATTGGAGAGCATGGATATTAAATGGATTCAATTGTGGATTGAAGAGAGGTTGTAAACAACCCCCAACTCAGAATACCAGGATATCAAAATATACTAAAAACACTGGATTTTTCAATATGTCAAGCATAAACTAATTGCAGCATTTCAATAATGGGAGCAGAGAGAAATATTTAGACTCAGAACCATGTCTCCAACATCTGTTTTATTCATTACTACAGATGTCTCATCAAGTTTTTTTTATTAACCTGATCCAAATCCAAGTCTTTTAAAGAACTACCAAGTAAGATTCAGTGACATCTAGCAGTGAGGTTGCAGATTGCAGTCAACTGAAGACTTCTTTGAGTTGGAAAAATACAAGTTCATGTCCCTGTTTTGACCTGATGTCGTCACAAGTCGCAGCTTGCCTTAGTTCACCCTCTAGTCTCATACCTTTAAGTAGTAAACTGCAACCAGGGCAAGACTGCTGTGACTTTTTCTTGAGAAGTCAAACACCATGAAAAGAGTTGTCACCATAAAACAAAAAAAGACTACAATAAACATACAGAGAAAAACAACATTTCTAAGCATGTTGGAGAACTTACATCGGCCTTTAAAGGTTTTGGTTTGTCCATTCTGGGCTTCTATAGATACCTGATCACCATAAATACCTCATTCTAAGCTAAATTAAATTATAATATAATACAATTGGAGTAACATAATATAATATTATAATATATAACAACATATCCCTTTACATTCTACAAAATGCTCCTGTAACAATGATTATCTACCCATGCCATAATGTTGAATGTTAATATCCCTCAAGTCTGATAGAACTACAAAGCTTGAAGAAACTGTGCATGTGTCTGCTTGTGTGTACTTTTTGCATCTACCACTCTAATCACTACCATAACTTCTGTTGAACATCACAGTCCCCGAGGGACTGGTGTATGTAGGTGGGGTTCCAGGGGGAGGAGGGGGCGGGGGATTGAGTGTGCGTCACCTGTTTTTTTGTGTTTTTTATTTTTTTTTCTCCTGTTTGAAGCTCTCTGCACGTCCCTCGATCTACTCAACTGTTCCTCCTGCCTTTCCAGCTCTCCATCATGGCCACAGGAATCAAAGAAGCTCTGTCTGGTTTGTTGCCAAATATTTGATAAGGCTTCACATTTCCCAGATAGACCCTGGACCTGTGGACAAATTCCTTAGCTAACAAAGAGGATTTCATTACATGAACAGCATTTGTAGTGTGTGTATGCGTGTGGATGTGAGTGTGTGTGTAGGCTACTACTTAGAATGAGAGACTGACTCATACCAACAATGGTCCAGTAAATTCAGTGTATTCTCATCAGCGCTGCTCACTAATCTCACCACGTCTGCCTCTGCTGTTTAAGGTTTAATGCTCTGTGTTTAAGACGTCATCGGCTTCAAACAGTTGTTTACAACCAACAGCACACTACACACTGTGCTGTTTTCACCTACATGAGCCTTTCTGGACAAGGCTGCCTACAAGTTCTCCTTCTCCTTTTATTCTCTTCATTGCCCACAGGTGACTGAGAACATGTTTCTACATGATTATAGATTGTTTTAATTATGAAGGTGGTAGCAAGACGATTCGGATTATGTGTTTATGAGAGGAATAAATCCCATAACCTGTCTGTTTCAATGGCCGCAGCCCGACTACAAACATCTGCCGTAGATGTTGGACCACTAACCCCCTCAAGCAAAACACATATGAACTGAAATACTGGAGATTTTCATGACTGAATCTCTGAAACATGGTGTTAAATACTCAAAAACAGTCTAGCAGCACAAAATAAGCTGGTCACTAGTCAAAATTGAAATACTGATCCTCAAAGTCAACAACTCAATTTTTTGTGATACATGTGAATAAATAGCTAAAAATAAATTTTAAAAAGCTACTAAACTACATGTTTAATGCTACCACACACACACACACACACACGCACACACACACAAACCCATGCTTCAGGCAACAGTGAGTCTGCTGTGTGAGGCTGCACCAGAGCTTCATCTGACAATTAATTTCATGATCAATTAATCTGTTATAGTGAATTTCCCCTCAGGGCTCAATAAAGTCTTATTTTAATCCTTTCTTCTCTATTACTTGATCAATCGTGTGATCTATAAAATAGCTGAAAACAGTGACAATGTCAGGGTAATTGCTAATTAATTTTCTTTGAGATCAGTTAATTGTTGCAAGCCCATTGTCTGTGTGAGGAGAAAAAACTGAATTAAAACAAACTGACCATCCAGAGTTTTCCTTCCCTGAAGTAGAAGCAAAGAACACCAAGGACGTTTCTTATATCTACTACTACTACTGTCTACCATCCATCGTCTCCTCTCAGCACAACGTGCACTGCTGTCACATATTACCTGCAACAACGTTGCATTCTTCCATCACAACTTGCATTGTCTGACTGACCCCATCAATAGGATTCATCTCTTTGTTGAATGAGAAATAAAATCATTGATTTGCGTCAATGAAAACAACTTTATCTTGGAGGAATACTCGAGCATCGCTCTGTTTGTCTGTCATCCTACAAGGAGTCAGGAGAGAGGATCAGTATCAATTTCATCTGTATGTGTGTGTGTGTGTGTGTGTGTGTTTGGTTCAGTAATAGGCCTGAGACATGTTTAGCCTGACTTAGCTCAAAGACTAGAAACAGCCAATGGTGCTTTATAACAACTCCAATGCTCAGTTTTCATGTCTGTGGCTTTTCTACTCAACACAAGGGATTTCAAATATTTCTAAATGGAACTTTATAATAGAAGGTTTCTAAAAAAGAAAAAAAAATCCAACTTTGGTTCTTTTCTGTCCTTTTTTTTTTCTACGTTGGAGATATTTCAGTATTTCATTTGTCGTAAAACACTGATCATGTTAAGGTTTTGCTTTTTACAGTCGACTTATGTATTTATCTTATTTGGCTTCCCCATAAAAATGTCTACTTTTCTGTAATGTGAGAGGTTGTAGTAAGTAACAGTGGCAGAAAGCTGGAATGAAAAACATTTTCTCAGGCTCTTTTGCAGACGGAGACCTACACATCATCGCGAGTATAAAGCTTGTCAGCACACCTCTCTCTCCGTCTCTGATTGTTCTCAATAACCCTTGTTGCCCAGATGAATGATGGCAGGTACTGGATGAAAGCCAGCATCTGCTTCAATTCTGCTAGAAGTCTCTCTTTCCACTGTTTCATTCAGTACCATTCAATATCAGGCATCGCTGCACAAACCAAGGAGTGATGAGTAATAGAGAGCGAGAGAAAGTGGTTTAAGATGAAAGAACGCCAGGTTGCTCTCGTATGATTAGCTCCATCAAGTGTGACTGAGGCAATCTAGAGTGAGGTGTTTGTCAATGCGCCATTTAAAACAGGAACGACAAAAAAAAAAAAAAAAAACTTCAACAGCACGTGGCAACTTTTGAAAGCAGCAGCTTAATGTTGATTAATTGCTATAAATGTTAAATCTGTCCACAGAAGATTTGCTGCGCCCTTAATATTAACAAAGATGCAACTTAAAGCTGTGGAACAGTTAAAAAGAATCAAGTCTCCTATGACTTCAGAGAGTTTTTTTTCTTTTTATTCTGTTAGCACAACTTAATATCTACCACAATATCTCAGTCTACAATAATCTACACTCTGTGTGGTACAAAACAAATCAGACATCATCTCATGACTTTTTCGTTTCTCTGATATCTCATTTTAACAAACAGTCTGTTTCTGATGGCGATTTTTTTTTTTTTACTTCGTTATCTTGATCTTGTTGCTGTCAGCATGTCCCTATCAGCCTCAGTTATGTTTATTTGGAGAGTACAGTTCGCCCAGTACGACATGGAAGTACGTCAGCATTGTTGGCTCGTGCATAGAAAAAGGGCAACAGGAAGAGACCACTCAGAGCGAGAGGAGACAGGAGGGGAGGTGAAGGAGAGAAGGGTGAAGAAAAATATAAGGAGGGTGGGGAGGGGTGATGTACAGTGAAGGACGTTGATGATTTTTGTTTTGTGCCCGACGAGTCCTCCTTCATAGCGCTCTTCATCAAACAACACAAACAGTGGACGTGGGTGATAAAATGTCTTTAAACTGCAACACGACATTAACCTGAATATAAGATGGCCTTCCCTTTCCTAATGCCTTACAACTTTATGTAGATATGAAACACATCAGAGTGGCCCTGCTGGGAAAGTTTAAATGAGATACCATTAGTCCAAGGAGAGAAAAAAATATTCATCACCAAAGCCTTTTCTCTATTAAGAGTGAAACATGAAGAAGGCATATTTCCATTTCAGCATTACATGAGAGTAGTTGGCCTCTCAGTCATTTACTCACTCCACTCTGTCAGACTCTCATAAGCAGGCAGAATAATTTCCTCTGGCTCTTTAAGCATTTTTCTTCATTTTTCAGGCTTTTTGTTCTTTAGAGCACCTCATCGTGACATTCAGTGACGCCAGTAATTCTTGGCTGCGTTGACACATAATTTGGATCCGTGGTCCATTTCTGCAGTGAAGAGATGTTTTTTGCTCGTCAGGAATTTTATTTCCTCTGTGGATGCAAACTACGTCTAACTAAAGCAGAGCTTCATAAACACACTTTAGCGCTGACTAACTCAAAAATAAACCTCATGAAAAACAGACTTGGAGATGACTCTCTTAGCCTGGAAACTTGAAGACAACAAACAACCCATAATGCATCTTGCTCCATTTAAAAAAGACTATCCGATGTCATGAATTTGTTAATGTCTAGTCACATATTATAATACAACCTCTACTTTATCATCTATTCACACCAATACAGCACCATATCAGCAGCGTGCAGAATCAGAACAGGTGCAGCAGATTTTGGTCTTTCTTCCTCCAGGTTTTGTGAAAAAATCTCTATATGAACTTTATGCCTCTCGTGCAATAGAGCCAAATTGAATATTGAAAACTTTGAATGTCGAACTGTTTAAAAATTCAACAGCAACCTCTTTTTCTGTGGCTATGTTCTCATTACGCTGGATAATGTTCAGAAATTGCTTGCATTTTTTTCTAAGGAACTCATTTTTCTTACTTTTCTTTTCTTTTCTTTTTTTTTTAAGTCATTTCAGTGAAAGCTGTTCATATCAAAAGGATGTGGATTGTCTAGAGTATCAAGGACAGTTTCTGGAAAGACTGCTTTTGATTTTTTTTTTTTAATATTAACTGACAACGCTGTGAGCAGCACAAAAGAAAATTTAACTTAGCTGCATCAGGGTGGAGGCAGAAAGGTAGTATCGAGAAGGAAGCAAGTCTGTATTGTCAGCGTTGTTTCTCTGAGGCTGATGTCGAGTACTGTAGATGACAACTCTGTCAGGAGCACGAGAGAAACTGGATCTTTACCAGACTCTCAGTCGAGTGCGTTAAGAATGAATAGACAGCAGACTCTCTGCTACTTGTGTTCTTCTGGCATTGAGCGAGGAGATAATTAGAGTAAAAGCAGAAGTTATAGTCGCGTCTGCATTCATTCCAGGATGTTCTTTTTTTCTCTCTTTACATCTCCTTCTCTTCATCTCTTTCTCCTGCCTGGATCAGCACTATTGCTTTGATCTGGCTCTTCATATAACAAGGCCCCAGGGTCTGTACTGTACAAGAGAGCAGAGAGACCAAACTACAGTATGTGTGTGTGTGTGTGTGTGTGTGTGTGTATGCCTGCTCCCATGCACATGTGTGTATACATATTTTAAGTATGTGTTGGGTATCTTCTTGCTTGTGTTAGACACTTAGCAAATTTTCCCTCAGGGATTAATTTTCAACAAGTTTTTTTTTCCTGAAATGCGCACTCTACTTTATTACAAGATAGTCTATTAGTGATGCTGCTTGGTTGAATTTTTCTCCCTCACTTCAGTCCTGTGGATGCTTAATTGGCATGAAAGTGCATTGCTCTAAATTGCTACTGAAGGAGGTGACAAATTGAATATCATTACATTTCCTTATATTAGCTATAGAAAAGTAGCCATGAAATCAAAGCTAAATTGATTGGAAAAAAAAAATAGTCATTCAGCACTGTGGGTAATTCTTATTTATTTGTTGCCATAATCAACCTATTTCTGCAAAAATAAGGAGCACGGTTGTATGTTGTTTATGTCTAATCACGAGATGCACAGAAATGAGGAAGGACAGTATGTTCTCCTGCAATTAAACTAGACTATTTCTAGTATTTTGTCTGATTTTTTTTGTGTTTTTCTCTGCTATTAAATAACACAATCTAACCCATCTTGTCTGTACCCCCCCGGCCCCCACTTCTCTCTGTGTCTCCGGTCAGACAGGATGTTTTGAGGAGGAAGACAGCAGGGTCATGGTCTGATCCAGAAAGGATGATAAAGATCAACCATTTCCTTTGCATCATATGTGTGTGTTTCTGTGTTTTTTTGTGAGCGTGTGTGTATGTGCGTTCATAATCGTGCCCACCTTCAAAAACTTTCAAAAATATGCATTATTTACTTGTGGTGTTTATTGGAAGGAAAAGAAGGAGGGTTGTTTGTAAGTAATTGGAAGTTTGATGCTGAAATACATCATTTCTGAAGCCACGATGGTGGATATGTGAGTGTGTCCATATGTAAATTGTTAATAATTTAATAAGAACAACGTTTGGGAAAAGCCAATCAACGCGCTTGACTGTGCTTTACTTCAACAAACAGATAAGATGAGATGATAGACGCGAGATGATTAATACCGCTCCTATTACTCACTGTTACACATGAAATCAACAACTTGTGGTTGTTAGGTCCATTTAGTGTGAAGACTGGAAACAAGGCAATGAAAAAAATCTATCAGCACCTTGACAGTCATTAGAAAACATGGTATATCATATTAGTTCAATAAAAAAACAGCTATAAAAACCACAGCTCTGTGATTATCAATGGCTACATGACACTTTAAGAAATAGAAATAGAAAAGATGGAATTATAAAATAAAAAAAAGTTGACTGATCAATAAAGAATTAATTACTGGTATATTAACTGTTAATAACACAGTTAGAGTTTATTAATACTTCATAATAAATGCTCTAATAACTAATAAGTGGTCTAAATATGACCAGTATGTATCATGTAATCTGTGAAGCAGAAAAGCCATGAAATATATGTAATATATTTTCTTTCTGCCCTAGACTACAGATAACACAATTTGTATTTAGTCATATTAGGTAAATATCCATCGTGATTTTTATAACATGAAGCGAGAAATGTGGCAATTGTGGCATATTGTTTGTAAAAATGATTGAACTGAGTAATTGCTTTAAAAAAAAAACAAAAAAAAAAAACTGCTGATTGATTTTCTTTTAATCAACTAACTAATTAATGACTAATTGTTTCAGCTGGAGAACAGTAAGTGTGAGAACAAGCAGATAAAAAACAGAGGATTTTGCAGAGAGGTTGGGAGTCTGGACACGAAGGTCCAGGTTTAGGTTAAAGGAGGGGGTTGGTTTTTTAAGATCCCAGCCAAAGCGTCTCCTGCAGAAGGTGGTGTGTCGGCGTGGAGGGATTCCCACTCCTCTGAAGTCTGGCAGCCGGTATCTGGTTACTCCTGCAGGTCTGCCATGATTACCCTCCACTCACATTCCACAGCCCTCATTTACTCCAATCCACACAGGAATCTTACCAACTCAGCATTACACAGAACAAACACACACACATAAACTCAGGGACCAACAAACTCAACACGTCAAGTCAAATGTTAAACCTACTTTTAACTCAAAACATTCATCTCAAATTACCACATTCATCGCGCCCACTTCTTCAGAGACACTCTCCTCTTTTTCAACCCCCGTCCCAAACTCTTTGTCAATCGAAAAATGCAACACAACTTCACACAACATGTTGGACTGCAGCTGAGGTTTGCGTTTTGCCGCTGCAGTGCTAACCTGGTTGTAAAATACCAGATATGCTGTAATCCACATGGAGGCGTTTGTCACCTCACGCCAAACTGTGAGGGGGAGCAGCGGTAACATGGTGGTTTTTAGGCCTCAGCCTCGTCTGTTCCCCTCCTGCTGGAAGGAATGTCGTTACAGACGCCCAGCTGCTCACACAGCCACATGTTGCATCGTTCTGCTGTGATACTGTAACAGGACATCGTGTGTGTTTTCACAGACCATCTACTTTATGACATCAGCGTTTGTGCACGTATCTGTGAGCTCGTGCGCATGAATGGAAAAGAGAGAGAGAGAGAGCGGCAAACTTGGTCATGCTACTTTGTGTGCGAGCGGCCGTGCCGTCAGCCTCGTAGTTGAGCGTCTTGTCGCCACACGCAGCTTCCTTCCTTTGAAAATGAATTTCCCATTGCTTTATTAAAGTCAGCTCTCTGTCAGCGAGTCTGACATCAACATTGTTCCTCCGTGGGGGTTTTTGGCCTCTGGGAGGAAGTCCCAATAGGACAGAGGACAGCGCAATTCATAATCAAGAGGCAGAGCAAGGAAATGGCTCTTCTTGTGTAACGTAATTGAAAACAAAAAAGGAAAGGATATTGCAGCCATCTCAGGCTTGTCTCATGCTGATATTGCACCTATCAATCATATCTCATAGGGAGTGTTCTGTATGTCCACTGACATTTCTCTTGATTTATCATAGTAATAAGACACACATACTGTGTCTAGACATGGAAAGAGAGGGCACATCACAGCGAGGCCTGCATCTTATGATTTAATGTGATATGTATGTAAGGGTGTTGAGGGTATAATATATAAAATAAGAGCATCTAGAACAATGTAGACGTCCAACTAATCATCTGTCCATCAAACTGCAGCTAAGGAGAGAGCTAGGACCTTGTAAAAGCTACAGAGGGAGAGAATTTTCATACTCAACAGGCAGATTCTGGGTGGAGCGTCCCTGAAGAAAATATTAATCAAAATAAGGATTCATTCTCTGTCATGTATAAAAGAAAATACAACTTAAGATTGCTTAAATAAATTACAAGTTATTGAGCTGGATGAGGGGCTTGTTTACCTACTTGTGCTCTGGCAAACACATATGACTCACGCGGCTCTACACCTCAAAGTCAATATTGTGAAAGACTTGAGTGTTGCCAGAAAAACGCTGCAGCTGCTTAAATTAACAATGAAAGTTAGATATTGTATGAGATCCTAGGGGGTGTTATTTGTGATAAACATTTAACATTTGATGAAGGTGAAAAAAAAAAAAAAACGTCTTGTTTCTTTGCGCAGAGAGGAAGAGTGAAGAGTCTGTGGTGCCTAAATCTGAACAGGCAAAGTGATTAGGCCTATCCTGCGTTTCTGCTGACCGGACTAAAACAGTTGGTGTTGTTTGCATTGTTCTCTTGTAAGTTTGTAATTCAGTTGCTTCGGGCTTTTCAAGTTAAGAGAATAACGAACAGATCCACCTTTGAAAAATAACCACTGAAACACAACAGAAAGTCACGATAAACGTACATAATAGCAACATATTGACTGCAGACGAACAGCTGAAAACTATTTATTTGCATCCATTCTGATGATTAATTAATTGTGCGAATCATTTTTCAAGTGAAAGTATCAAACAGTGCTTCTCAAGCATTTTTACGAACCAAAAAAGATTCATTGATTCATTGACAGAATAATCAGCAGAGTAATTGTGGAGGAATGTAATCAGTGGCAGCTCTTTTTCCATGTAAATCCACTGCTTTTGTCCTGATGACCGTGTTCATGTTAATCTGAAGGTTTCTTTTTTCTTAGTTGACCTTTTGTTACTTGCTATAAAAGCACACTATTTACACAGTTGTAAAGAAAGATCGCTACTTTTTGTTGGACCAAATAATGCATGAAACTCTCCTCACATCAGTCTGAAGGTTTTAGGTTCATTAACATAACCACTGATATCTTGGGTGCAGTGGGTGAATTATTCGTTTAATTATTTACTGCAAGCCAAGCTCTTGAACTTCTGCACCACCACTGATAACGCTTGAAAAAAAGGAAAAAATATGATTTTAACCTTTTTGTAGAATACAACAAAGAGGTGTGGTGTTTAAACTCATACAATCTGTTTTGTGGTTTCTGCTCTTTCAGTTATGTGACTACCACCCCCCCCTCCGAAATATTTTTTGTTTTTTGCCATCTTGTTGATCAAATGTATTTCTCTTGGCTGCACTTACTCCACTAAGGCGGAGGGCAGTAAGGTCACAAAACATTCCTTAGAAAACTTTTTTGTTTTTTTCTACATTCTGCACACAAACATGCGTGGTGCCACAATATCAGTTGGCATGGAAATGAAATACACTGGCATCTAAACTCACAAACTCTTAATTACAATGTGCACAGAGAAGCAGGCTTGTGCGTGACTGTTCCCAGCAACAAATCAATATTGGCTCAAAATCCATCACATGGAAAGTGCTGCACTCAAAACATTTTTTATTATGACGATCAGAGAGCTGTGTTCGTGCCACTGGGAACTAATTTTGGTTACAGTTGTTAACAGAATATCAAAATCTTTTAATTAAGCACAATGAAGTTTTGACTGACTGACTGCGAAACAAGAGGGTCAGTTTTGTAACCAGGCACATACATTTGAGCTACTGAAAATGTAAACATACATATGTATGTGTGTGTGTATATATATATATATATATATATATATATATATATATATATATATATATATATATATATATATACACACACACACACACACACACACACACACACACATATATATATACACAAATATATGTCGTGTTTGTGTATGATGTTGTATGTGATTTACAGAGATTAGGGAAAACATGACTGCAGGCCATTCTGGAGCTAAATAAGCATAAGAATGCCAGAAGTGACTGTTCTTCTTCTTTCAACCCCCAACTGACACATCAAGGCTGTAAACATGGCTAGACTGTCCTCACCCAGCCACCTCCATATTCTACCCATCCAAGGCCCCAGCCCCCCACCCCACCCCCCTCCTGCTAGCAGATAGACAGACTGTCTTACACCCAACACACACACACACACATCCCTTACCCAAGGGAAGAGGAAGAGAGGGTGGGGGGTGCTGGCTTTGTGTCTACCCACACAGACGAACACTTTTGTGTTGCATCCCCACATGCATGCATGCACGTGTGCAAGAAAATATAGGCACACACATTCACATGCACAGCAGAGCGAATGATATCAGTCACACAGCACGCAAATGTATGGACAAAGCTTGCAGGACGCTTTGATCTATATTTACACCACATATATAGGATGTCTTGAACAATGACGTGGGTTTAGATGACTCACATTCCAGACAAATCTACAACACATTATTTAAACAATCAAGCGGATGTTTACATGAAATTCTAATTGGAAAAAAAGAGAAAAAATGATTCCTGAAGTGAAAAGGTCACAACAAATTCACACACAAAGAATGAGCCAAACCAACCCCCCCACTAACCCAACCCCACCTAAACCGACTTGTAAGGCCCCACCTACACACCATAACCACTCTGTTCATCCTCCCAACCCCCCAGGTCTGTATACACATTCGTAAACACACACATACATAAGCAGAGGCTGACCTGCTATAGACTGGATGGGTGTGTTAACCACACCGTTTAACCACATTTCTTAGAAATGATTGTCCAAAATGAGCAAACTGGATGGAGTTTCATTACATTGTGGAGTAAAGGCAACTGCATTTAGCTACAATGGAGAGAACAAACAGGATTTGTACAAAGTTTCAACAACCATCTATTTAAGTCGAGAATTCTTGATCCTTTCCTAAGATGACTGCGGCATATGAGACTGTAACAAAAAGTTAGACAAATGAAGGTGATACCTTCTAAATTCACAGTTATCCAAATATTGAACTGATACTAACTACAGAGAAGAGACTGCAACACAAAGTATGAAGGATGTATTTATAAACATCTGTGTCTATTTCATGTGAAAATTGTCTCAAGGCATTGTGCAAACTGCAAAGAACAAGCAGTGCAACTAATGGATTGATAGTCTTAAACATTATTCTGATTGTATTTGAGGAATTAAAAACATTGTTGTGTTTACGCAGACATTCAAGAACAAACATAACAGTGTGGTTGCTGTATGTGAACGCCTTGTGAAGATTGATACACTGTAAAGAAACCATGTGAATTTTGTCATCCACCCATGTCTGTGATGGTTCAAACAAATGTCTGCGTGGAGTCTTAAACATATGACCATGTGGACCACACGTGCCAATGGCACATATGTGAATACATTAACCTATGCAGATGACTGTAAACAGAACCATGTGCATGTCCACAAATCATATCTACTTAAGAGTACATCAAAAAAGTAATTTACCCACCATTTTCAAATCTTTAACAGACCAATCAGTTTATATGGGAAATATTAGTCAGATCTACTTATAATAAAGTTTGTCATTTGCTGTAGATCTGCTTAATAAGCTAAACATATCTAGAGGTAATGATTTATTCATTGATTAAGACACTGGTTGTTTTCTAAATTAATAACGCACATTTCAAACATCCTGCATGTCAAGATGTCTTTAAATGTCTCATTTTGTCTGATCAATTATCAAATATCCAAAGACTATCACAACAATTCATCTACATAAACTGTCAATGTATGAACAGTTAAACTGCCAAATAAATAAATAAATAAATATGACATGAATGCCAACTACTGACTATATAAAAAAACGCCAACAGGTCACAGATCAGCCAACAGATGCAAACTTCCCTGCTCCTTGGCAGCAAAGACAGTAGATTAATTGTTTAAGCAAACAGACCTCCATAAGATCCACAACCACACACCAGGCTGTTAAACAAACAGTGACACAGCAGGACATGTGAACATCAGTAAAACCAGCAGCAGGAAGAGCAGACAGGATTTTACTCACGTTTACTTGACGCTGAAACCCATTTCCTTGAAGTGAAGTAATGAGATAATCCAGGTCATAGTCACATCCCATTACACGTCCCAGTGGCAGTGGCATTTTTCCATGGCTGCTCATTAATTAGTCACATCTCACACGATTAACAACCACAGTAAACTGGTTATTAACTGCTTAAAGTTACTTTTCAATGATTAATTTTAGTCCAACATTGTGTGTGTATGTGTGTGCGTGTGTGCGTGTGTGAGTACTGGTCTGGGATCAGTTCACTGATTCATTTTTAATCAAAGGGAGCAGCTTCACCTGGCGTCTCCTCGACACACCTGAGCGTCACCTGGTCTCCAGAGGTGTAATACCCCCTTTTCACCACACACGTTGACTGACACAAACGGTCCGTTAGAATCAATAGGGGCGCTGTTTCACCAACATAAAGAAATGGACACCAGGTAAATATACTGCACTACAATTATATAACTAACACGAATTGTTAACTGCTATATAAAGCTGTTTTTGTTTGTTTGTTTGTTTTTGTTTTTTTATTACATTTCAAATATTCTTTTTTGTATTTATTTACAAAACATCTTCATAAAAAGAGTTTGTGGTGCTACTACAAATATTATTATATTATCAGTCTAAAAAGACAATTTTAGTTTTAGTTCCTCAGTATTTTGGATTTGGCCAAAGACCCTAACCCTAGCCAGGATTTCAGAGATGCTGCATCCACCTGAAAGGTCTATATTTCTTTTCTATTCTTTCTTTATTTTCCTACTACTTTGACTTTTCACGTTATGGATTCAGTTATCTAGATTTTTATTAAGTGGTTGTTCTCTGTGTCCTCTAAAAATACATCTCAATTGAAGTAACTCAAGTGTTCTTCTACTTGTGTGTTATAGCGTTCACCTACGTGCTGACGTGAGATGCTGCTGAAATCTGTAATAGATTTAATGGAATTATTGCTGGATAGTATCAGGGTCACCCTGTCTGAGGGAAGTCATGGATATAAGGCCATTCCTCCCTCTCTCACACACACACACACACACAGACACACAAAGCTTAGAGGTGCTTTACTTGTATTAGCAGGGTTAGGGATTACTGTTGGGGAGGCACAGAGATGGCCATGAGTTTTAAATGTATGATGTCAAGAAACAAGGTCCCATCATCCGGTCCAGTCCAGTCCAGTCCCACCCCACCTGGTGGGAAATATATTAGTTTTATCATTTTTATTTTGTCATTGTTGATAAAGTTATTTATTTAATTATTTGTTTATTTATTTATTTATTTCCATTGAAAACAGAGACACAGACAGTAATTTATCCTGGGCACAGTCAACATTATAAATTTGCACGTCCAGACAAGTGTGTACTGCTTGTCGGGAAAGTCTCAACCACAAATATTGGCTGCCATATTTATCTGTGGATTTATGTTTAATATACTTTGTAGGAAATATGTATCACCGAATATTACAAATATGCCAGTTCAAGGGAACATGGTGTCTTATTCATCTTCTTTCTCTTTTTTTCATCAATGATACAATGATGATTTATTGATTTTATTGTTTATTTTACATGATCTATTTCAATCCTGTTTCCACATCTAAATATGTTTTGGTTTTTTTAAAAATATATTCTGAATTTAAAAGTGTTGTCGAGAAAAGCAGAGGATGTGGGTTGGATGGCGTGGAAAGTGGGTCTTGTGAATGTAGGTCTTTGAGACTGTGTGTGTGTGTGTGTGTGTGAGTAAAGCAGGCTTACAGTAGTAATCCTCTTCACAGACACCCATCTGACTAGCGACAGGACGAGGCCCAGACAGACACTCACACGCTGAGGGAGGGAGGGAAGGAGGGGGATGTTAGAAGGAAATCTATTTTGTTTAGTCTCGTTGTTAGAAATACAATGGGTCATGAATAGGCCTTCGTCTCTAATTGCTTACTCAGTCCAGTCCTGTGATATCAAAGATGCCTAAGTGAAGTTGTAATCTTCTAGTACGTGTATATTTCCTGAGGTGTGGCACCAAATTCTTTGTGCGATTGTCTGATACATTACCTGCTCTCTTTTCTTTTCTTTTTTTTTTTATAAGCCATAAAAATGCTGGATGCTCCTCCAGGAAGCTGGATCCTCTGTTGACTTTATTGGTTCCTGAAATTTGTCATTACTGCTTCCTGGCTGTGATGTCAGTCGATTAATGACAGAGAGGAAGAGGGACATTCATCCCAAAATAACTCAGGAAAAACAGACAATTTTAAAAGGCATAATGAGCCCGTAAGAGCAGGAGCAGTGAGTTATGGCGCTGTCACTGTCTGACTCATGTTGCCTCATGGGGAGACGCTTTTACAATCCACAACATGACATCTAAGTCTTTCAGTCACACAAAGCTGAGCCAATGTTGACTTTGGTTATAATGACGAGGCAACGTTCTTCACCAAAACTACATTAACAGGGTTTTAGAGAATTGGCGTGTGGACCTTGTCAAATAATCCAACTTGGATTAGTCAAAAAAAAAAAAAAAAACAACACAAACCTAAAAATAAAACATCAATAGGACAAAAACTGTTATTTGTACTTTTTTTTTTTTTATTTTGGCATTTCTTTGTTTTGCATTTATATTAAGCAAAGTGCATCTTATTTTCTTTTTCTCATCAACACATTGCACAATACATAAATAATGATGCATATAAAACGTCTTCATATTTACAATTAATAATATATTTATATATAACATAAAATACATTTTTCGCTTCTTATTTTATTTAATTAAATCTTCGTCATTTATTAAACAAAGTCCGTCAGAATTTTATACTTTCTTCTTCTGTTAAAATGTTTTTTTTTTTTTTGCTTTTCTTTCTCTCTCTCTCTCTCTCTGTCTTTGAACCTCTGGAACAAAAAAGGGAAGTGGGTGTAGTCTGTTTGTGAAGGGGCAGGAGAGGCGAGAAGGGTGAAGAAAAGGAAGGCTGCTGCTATCGGGTGTTGAAGATGACTTCCAACCAGCACGGGCAGCTACTGATGAACTGTCTTGTGTAGCACTGTCCCCAGCCTTTCACAAAGCTTATCTGCACCGTGAAGCCGGTGCGAGG
Organism: Polydactylus sextarius; assembly: GCA_016801845.1. NCBI lineage: Eukaryota > Metazoa > Chordata > Actinopteri > Polynemidae > Polydactylus > Polydactylus sextarius. The sequence continues at coordinate 4,143,478 of CM028922.1, forward strand.
CTGCTGAGTGAACTCGTGGTCGTTGGGCCTCTGCAGGCTGCCGGCCTTGTCATAGTCAAAAGCTTTGATGGAGAAACCGGGGAACACCTTATGCACCAGCAGCGTGCGCGAGTCCGGGTTGTCCAGTGTGGCCGACTTAATGAAGATGGGGTAGCAGCTGCGGTTGTAGACCCACACCCCGTCTGGCTCACGCGTCAGCTGGATGCCATAGCCGATCTTGGCCCTAACCATCTGCACCAGCTGGGACTTGTTGTCGGAGCAGAGCTGGCCCAGGCAGAAGCCGTTCCCCTGAGGTAGATCATAGAAGATGTCCAGAGAGGGCTCCTGGACTGAGTAGAGGCGCCCGACGCGTGTCTTCTCCTCCCAGTATGCCACAACGCACCAATGGGCCCGCTCGCCAGATTCCTGCATCGCCAAGGAATCTAAAGAAAGAAACAGAAAGTGAAAGAGATGGTTAGACCTGTTGGAAGGTGACTAGGACGGACATGATGACACTGACACATCAGATTGTACAATACAGTGATGGAAAGAGAGTAGAGGGACAGGATTAGTGATGGAGGATGTGATGGCCGACTGATTGGAAATATCTTATGTATTCTAAACGACTCAAACATTGTTACTTCTTCCTCATCTCTGTTTTGGGAAATGGAGAATGTACTGTAGTCAGGAGCCAAAACTGAACCGTCATCCTCAATTTTTCTGCCACACAGGAAAACCATGTTGGAATTCCTGGACTATGGACAAGAGAAGCAACTCAGAGACACTGCCAGGCAAGTGTCCACATGCAGTACAATATTTGTCTAGGCATTAAATGCTTATCTTCTGTCTGGCTTGCTGTATTTTTTTAGCAGCGTGGCCAACAATGTTACTGACGTCAACTGACTGTCCTGATCATCTCTCGACAGCAACGTGCTTCACCCTGCTGGGTGAAATTAGAAACTAGCCTTCTTTTTTTTTTTTTTGATTTGTTGCCGTTTGGGAAGACGAAACGAGACGGAGGTAACTGAGCAACGGCAACAAGATTAGGGACTTTCACACAAACACATAAACCATACTCTCTCTCTCTCATCCCCCCCCCCCGGTCTCCGTCTCCGTCTCTCAAACTCTGGTGTCTGAATTGTTGACAAGCTAGACCTCTCCAGTCTAAAGTTTCCCCTGAGCGTAAAAGAAGTGTAGCATTGGCCATGCTCCAGTTTCCAACCCCCCCACTCCCTCACACACACACACTCTCTCACACACCTCCTCCCTCTCCTGTCTCCCTTTAGTGTGCCTCCTGCGCCGTCTCACCCCCCCACCCCCTCTTCATATCTCTATTCCACAGAAATCTGGCTCCCAGCTACTCCTAGCTAGAAAAGTGGGAGCCAGTCAGGCGCGAGGGAAATAGAGGGAGACAGAGCGAGCGCGAGAGGAAAGAAAGAGGGGGCGGGGTGGGGAAGAGAAGGAATGCTTTTCACATATTTTGACTGTTACTTTTGCAACTTTGCTTCCTCTCCTGATTTTTAAGCGTCTCTTGTGCTTTTAAGGTCATCACCTAATTGCTACAACTTCTATCAACTGCTCAACAATCTTTTATACTTCCTCTCCTCCTCTCTCTCTCTCTCTCTCTCTCTCTCTCTCTCTCTCTCACACACACACACACACACATATATGCTTAAATCCAGCCTCGATGAAAGACACATTCAAAGGTTAAGAAAGCTCGAAGAGAGGAAATATATGTGAGGGGGGAAAAAAATGAACAGAGCCCCTCTTAGAGCCATTTCAGTTGCCCCCATCCTTCCCATCCGACAACCCCTCACCCCTCCTCCTCCTCGTTTTATCCTGCGGTAGCTGTGAATGTAACCGGTAATTTGGAAGGTCCCGTCTGAGACAAAATGCAACGTTAATGCGGCAGGATCTCTGCCGGCCCGAGCGGGACTCGCCGTGGCCTGTCATTAGCCTTCATTAGACGCGGAGAGAGAAAGAGGGGAAAAAGGGAAGAAAAAGACAACACAGAGAGGAGAGACAGAAACAGAAAGAAGGAGAGGAGGAGAGGGGAGGTGAGTGGTGGGGGAGAGAGAGAGAGAGAAAAAAAACTGAAAGCATGCCTTCCGTAAAACAAGAGGGGCTGTGTTCTTTGAAGTTGGTCAGAGCCGAGCCTCTGGGAGTTTATCGTAAATCCGTCCTCATGGGGTGCTGGGGGAAACTAAGTACCCGGCTATCTACCTTAGACTAAATGGAAGGGGGGAAAAAGCATTTATCTTTGAGATAAGAGACAGAAAGTGTCTTTTGTGTCTCAGGCTGATGTCAAACAGAGGCTCCAGTTCTGGCTGGGGCTTTGCTCCCGGGTCTGTTTTACGTGTAGGTACAGGAACAGCCAGGGTTGATAAGGAAGAGGACGCGTTGGACTTTCTTAACAGCTGACAGAGAAGGCCTGCTGGTGGAGCTCACCTGTGGGGCCCTGTGTGTGTGTGTGTGTGTGTGTGTGTGTGTGTGTGTGTGTGTGTGTGTGTGTGTGTGTGCGTGCATGTGTGCGTGTGTGTATGTGTATGAGTGTGTGTGTTTGTTATTGCTGAGAGAGACAGGGCCTGGCGTCAGAGGTCATTAGAGTGGCTGCCTGTCTGAGCCTGTCATTGCAGCCTGAAAACACCCTGCTATTCAGGACTACACTAACTGCCCCGCTTCCCCTCCCTCGTCGCCTCTCCTCTCTCTCTTCTCCTCTCTGAGACTCTGACTGGTGGTAAGTGAGAACCACAGAGGAGGGAAAAAAGAGAGGGGGAAGGATGAAAGCAAAGGGTTGAGGAGAGACAGAAAAACAACAGAAGCAAATATGACGGGCGACAGACAGGGCCGACTAGTAAAACAGTGACGTTAAAAGCTCGTCAGATCTTTTTCCTCATGTAATAGTTGCAGCAACGTGGTGTAGAAATACAACATTAGAAACGCAGCGATGCCAAAGAAAGATAAAAAAAAACCATGATGGTGAAAGATGATGATCGGCCAAGATAATCTGACTTTTAGTCACCAGTGCGGGTCGAGCTCCACAAAACACTGTCATCTTCTAAAATCCAGACTTTCTGTTAAATATCTGATGACATTGCTATGATGCCACTCAGGGTTATTTTCTCTCAGACTCGCTCCAGAGCCATGCTGGGAAGTTAAATCTATAATAATGTGTCATATTTTATAAGTTGATCATATGTTTTCTGTGTGAAAATCCTACTCTTTGGGCTAAAAGCAGCAGCAGCAGCTACACTGGATTCTTCCTATATTCATCTGCAGTTGAGATAAAAAAACAGACTGAAAACTAATCTGAGTGTGAGTCCATCGAGACAATGACAAAAATAAATATAGCCACAGGATTCTGTCCAGCTCAAACTCTCTTCACCGGTAAACAAAACCCCAAACTTTTTTTTTCTCCTGTTCAGTACATCAGTAGAGAGAAAGCGAGACAGGCAGACTCCTCCATCTGTGGGGCGCAGCCTTGTGAAGAGTATGTTCACAGCTTGTCCTGACAGCAGATGAGCTTACACCTCATGAGTAATGCTGCTGAACACTGAACACACACATATATAAACACACATACACACAAACACACACACACACACACTGATGTGAGTGGCCCTGTACCAACACACCTTGTTCCAAGTGCAAGGCTCATTTAACTGAATTTTAATTTTTAACACATCGTGCGTTTGCATGTTTGTGTTTTTTTTTTGCATGTGTGTGAGGTGTCTGGTGGTTGAACTCCTCATGTTACGGTCTGACACTATTTCAGGTGTCTCCTCACATAGGTGCATGCGTACATGTCAGACGTTGTCGTCAGAGTGTCTGCGTTCAGTCCCGTCTGTCCTTGGAGCAGTAACCCCCTCCACTGAACGCTTGTCTGTAGACTACATCCGTCTGTGTGTCTGTCCGCTTCCTGGATGTCTGCCTATCAAAGCATTAGTCTGTCTATCTGTCTGCCTCCCCCACCTGCTCGTCTGCTCTGTGGCCTTTCGGCCCATGTGTCTCAGGCTTCTCCTCCTTGTTGGAGATAAGCTGGCTAGCTGGCAGCCTCGGGCCATCTGTCAACCCGACCCTTTCTGCTCTGCTCTGCCTCTGTCAGTTGTCTGCTGCTGGTCTGTCCTATTCTGGTTTGTCCCATGGGGTCTACACACTAACCCCCCTATCCAAAACGAGAAGAAAAAAAAACTTTCCCTGCTGGAAAGGGGAGTTAAAATGTTGGTAGATCATTGCAGAAAGATACCAGAGCAGACTGGTTTGGAGTGCATCATGTGATTGTGGATGATAATACTGATAACAGGCCTTGTTAAAAGCTTTTCTTCCAGTGTAAGAAATTTCAAGAAGCAGCTGGTGAGAGCTAATGTGGGTGTTAGCCATTAGCAACACTGTGCAAACAAAAACAGGATGCTCTACAAAGAAATATGCAAATCTAAGTGTAAATAAATGCATGAAAACCACTTAAACCATAGCACAAGGAGGGAATATTTGGCAAACAGACACACACACTGCCAGGTCCCCTGTGGATTTTAATGGTCCTACGGTCTTTAAGAGTGGACGCCACGCTAGCTGAGACAATTCGACTTGGTTGAAGGGAGGAGGGACGGCTGAGAGAGGGGGAGAGAGGAGGAGGGGGAGGGGCGATGACAGACTGGGCGCTTCTCTCAGGGCCAGAAACACAGTCTGGAAAGGTTAATCATTACCTCTGTCTGACTCCACACACACATGCACTCTCTCACACACACACACACACCAGGTCGCTACTATTCTTAGAAGTCAACGCAGTTGCAGAGTAACACACCTACACCCTCATGCACACACACACACACACACATACACAAATACAATTTTCAACCTTCAGTTCTGGACACAACACTATCAACATCAGTAAATAGTGAAGAGGCTCCTGAGAACTGTCTCGTATCGATCCCTGAGAGCTCAGTGTGTGTGTGTGTGTGTGTGTGTGTGTGTGTGTGTGTGTGTGTGTGCCTCTCTCTCTCTCTGTCTCTCAGCTCAGACCTGTAATGACCCTGTCGTCATCAGACACACACAAGGCGGCTGAAGGGAGGAATGAGGAAGACATGAGGGAAACAGCTCAAGGGGGAAGGAAGGACTCTTCACGGTGCCTTATTTTCTAAGTCAACACCCTCTCTTGAGCCGGGGAAAGTCTATTCCAAAGGTCAAGGGTCAGCCTGGAGGCATTCCTTTTGTTCTCTCTGCCGTGCCACATACTCAACCTTGTCTGTAATGAAAACCCAGAACATTTCTCTGTGTCTGTGTCCACACAAAAATACGTTGTCTCAATGATTATTGGAGTTAATGGAAGTTAGGGTCCTTGACACAGGATCTTTCATCTGTTGTATTTGCTTCACTTCTTCAAGTAATAATAATTTAGTCCTCATCTCACAGGTAATACAGCTTTAAACAAAAATGAGAAGAAAAATAAGCAAAAAAATATTGTCAGTCCTAAGTGACATTGACAGCTTCCTCCACCAAAGCAGCAGTAGTTTTCATTGTCTATGAAGCAGGGAGATTATTCACCAAGTGTCTGAGCTGCAGCCAATTTTCCCCATTTACTATAAACAACAGTTTTGAAGCATAGATCGCACATTGTTCAGTTCTAGTAGCTACTGGGTTTAGTGAGTGACAGAGGAAGTGCGTCTCCAGGGTGGCAGGTTACATCAGAAGACATGAAGTCCCCCCCACCACCACCACCCATCTTAAGAAACCTAAATAAGCCCTGATGGCAGGAAAACCACACAGGGGAGTGGCACAGTTTCTCTATCTACAGATCTGACTCCTTGCAGAAACACAGATAGAGAGAATGAGTTGCAGACACGCCATCTCTAACATGAACCATCCGGCCACGATCGGGATAGATAAGGAGAAAGAAATGGCGCATGTTTTTCTAATGCCTCCGTCTACAGTATAATTTTCTCTGAGTGGAAGTTTTCTGGTATAATTACACGATCCACATGTCTTGATGTCGCTCGGGGGAACAGTGTTTTTCTTAAGTTTGAGATAAAATACAAGAAGGTTTCATAACATGTTCACGTTATCACACAACTAGAGGATGACACTTTTTCCACTGAGGGACATTTTGTACTTCTGTAACACCTCCTTCCTACTCCTGCTGAGTTATTATTTAAACACTTCATCATGCTGACCCTCTCACACACACACACACACACACACACACACACACACACACACACACACACACACACACACACACACACACACACACACACACACACACACACACGCACTATCATTTGCAGTCCAGATTTCCCAGGGTGACAGGACAAATAAACACTAGCTTGGATACAGGGTGCCAGGCAGGCCGTAATGATGTCATCAGCTCACTTTTGCAAACACACAAGTCAGAAGATCACCCGCAGGCTCAGTATCTGAAAGCCATTTACACATACAATCACACACACACACACACACACACACACACACACACACACACACACACACACACAGCGCTACGGGCAGATGGACAGACAAGCTTAACAATCACCCACATTGTTGTGGCGCTGAAACACCGTGGGAACTAAATAATAAAGGCACCGCAAACAGAGAAGGAGACAACCAGCAGGGCCAGTTGTGAGCGGCCTGAGCTTTTTGTTGTTGTTGTTGTTGTTACTCTGTTATTAATAAGTATGCACCTCTGTATGAGTGTGTGTGTGTGAGTGTGTTTTGGTTATGCCAGCACTGTGGTCTGTGATAGAGATGTGACTGGTGACACAACTGTGTCTGTCACCTCTGAGATAAAAAGACACACACACGCACCCTCCAGTCTAAGAACACAAAAGACAAAGTGACTACGTGAATGAGGAGGCAGGAGAGTGGAGACAGCAGCCGTGTGTGTCGCACAAGAAATCTGACACATACACACACCCACAGATTTACAGGAATGTGTCTCTACTTATTTCCTTTTCCATCTTTATCCAGTAAGGTGGGGTGGGGGGGGGCTCCATGTACGTACGTACACACACTCTCTCTCTCTCTTTTAAATCTTCATACATTGAGGTAATGTCAAAATCCACTTCCACAGAGTGACTGCAAACCAAAACAATGTTCATCTTGTTCTGGGCTTCCCTCCAGCTCTGGCTTGTTGCCAAATCTACATAGTCCACCTTTCAATCAAAAGGCTACGCTAAGGTAGGCAAATATTTTCAACTGTAAATGTTATCTTGATGCTATGCTAAAAACAAGATAGCATAAAAGCATCTTCAAAATCTTCAGTAAAACCATGCAAAGGCTAGGCACCCCCACCCTCCTCCTCCTCTCTCCCTCTTTCTCTCTCTCTCTCTCTCCATCCTTCGCTGTCTCCGTGTGCTGTTTTTTCGATTTGTGCAGCATAATGACACAGGGTGGGGAACAGAGGGCGGCCAAAACCAAAATTAAGTCCCTTGCCAAGAGGCGGCTTGGCTGCCGCGCAAGGAGAGGAAGTGGGGAGTAATGAGAGATCCTGGCCCGGCATGGAGCGGCCCGGCTCTGCTCTGCTCAACTCGCTGGCTAACACACAGCCTCCAAATTACAGAGAACAGAGCAGAGCTGCCGGCCATCTCTCCCTCCACCCAAAGCCGCCATCTTCTCTCCCTCTTCATTCCTTCCTCTTACTGTTCAAGTAAGGGGGTGGGGGGTGGAAGAAGAAAAAAATAACAAAAAGAAACTCAACTCAAGATTCAACCAAAACAGACATAGTTTTACAGGGAGGGGGCCGCTTTCTCTTAAAAAATTTACGTTTACATGTGTTTGTAAAAGTAAAACAAATGTTCAGTTTCTTTCTCTCGTGCTTGGTTTACTCCCTCCCCTCTTTCTGGTTGGTGCACTCCAGTGTTTGTTTTCCGTCAAGATGAGGCCTCGGCTGCCTCCCTGTCCGCTCGCCTTTTCCTCAAAGACATGAGGTCATATCCTGCGCAGCCCTTTCCTTTCCCTGCTAACCCAAACAAGGCAGGAATGCCGAGAGAGAGAGAGAGAGAGAGAGAGAGAGAGAGAGAGAGAGAGAGAGAGAGAGAGAGAGAGAGAGAGAGAGAGAGAGGAGAGAGAGGAGGGAGACTGAGGGTGCTCTGTTTCTGAGTGAGACTAACTGCTGGAAAAAAAATCTAAGATAGTGTTGTAGGTATTAACATTGGTGATAAACAAACACAAAACATCACACAGGTTCTCTGACTGGGACTGGACCAAAAATGGGTCGTTTCTTCTTCGGGGCCTTCCGTATGACAGCAGAACTGGTTTGATTTAAAGAACTGAGGTGCCAAGACTAAATTTAATCTCTGTCAGAGCCCCTGATGAAGGTTATACCTCCGGCCGATTCACTGGATGACTAATTGACTGACTGATGGGCTGCCCGACTGTCTGTCGAGCGAGGTGACTGGCTGGTGGTATAAGAATACAACTCAGCCTAAATTTAACCTGCAGTGGGAGGAAGCGCCTGTGTGACAGTCGGCCGTGCGCCAGGGCTCGCACCAGGTCACTCTATCTGCCTGTCTGTGTGTATGTATTGGTGTGTGTGTGAGAAAAATGTGTGTGTGTGCGTACATGTCACCGCAGCCCGACTGGATCCTCTTACACACAGGCACTCCGGGTCAGTCCCCGATGGCACCAGCAGGCATGCCAGTGACACACACACACACACACACGTCAATGCTACCGAGCTCCACACATACAGATGTCTATTACTAAAGAACTAGTGTGTTTATGTAAACATAAAAGCCAAATATCAAAACCTATCAAGTAGAGAAAACTGACCTAGTTCCATTCATAATCCTCATAGTTACAAATGTGGCCAATTTTTGCCAATAAAATCCCATCTAAACTATTATTTCTATATCAGAATGAAAACTGTAAGTATCACTTGAGCGTTAAGCCTCAGTACAAACTTCTATATCCAGATCTTATACTTTATAGAATAGACATCTGGCTATATGGATGTCACCTGAGCTTCTCATCTACTTAAAGATATAGTCTCTCACAACTTGAAACTTGACTTAACAGTCCATAGATTCATAACCAACAATCCAGCAGCCTCTTAAACACACCAAGCTCCTGTTTCTACTTGATATCTCTCTTCATTTCCCGGGTGAACTTTAAACTCCCCCTGAGCTAAGCCTTTACCGCGGCTCAAACCGAGATCAGCACCCCAACACTCGGCTCCAGGCCTCCAGCCATCGACCCTCCTCTCCTCTCCACTCTGAGCTCTGTGCTCTGTTCCAAGCTGATGACGTGAGCCAGCGAGAGGAGCTTTGGAGCTGGTAGCCTGGCAGGCAGCCTAGTTTGCATTTGTGCTTGTCGCTGTCGCAGCTCATTTAACTCCTTCCAGTCTGGACGGTCTTGACTTTCTGAGGTGGAGAGAAGAACGTTTTCTCTAACCTTGTCTCATCAGCTCTGTTTCGACTATGTTCTCTAGATAAATGAGGATTTTCTCTCAAAGAACAGCCGGGCAGCGGGACTAAAGCTCCACCACTCCAATCCACCTTTTTTCAAAAGCCGACAAGCACTTAACTTTTCTACTACAAGGCAAAAAAAAAAGTAGCAGTACAACTCTTGCTGACTTCAAGTCTTTGCCACCCTCCTTCCCTCAAAGCCACCCTCCTCTCCCTTCCTTCTTCCTCTCTGTAAATATGTCTGGAGAAGAACATAAAAAGGGCAGAGTGAGTGAATTAGAAGGTCAGCAGCGGGCCTCTGGGAGAGCCATGTTTCTTTTGTCAGGGCCCCAGAGGGAGGGAGCGAAGGAAAGAAGCAGGGTGGGAGGGATTGTGAGGAAGGGGGAAAGGAGGAATGGAGCAGCAGCGTTTTTTTTTTTTTTTTTTAACTTTGGCTTGCCAGGGAAATCATGAGGGCAGAGCGCTTCGGCCATCCCACCTCGGCCTTTCAACCTCCAGTGCTTTTACAGAGGGGGCCCATTCACTGAAGGACTGGCCCGCTGCTGCCATGTCATCCTTGCCAGGAAGGAAAACAGGAGAGGAGGAGGAGGGGTAGCATGTACGCCTTACTGAGGCTGAGGGAGGGAAGAAGTAAGGGAGGGAGCATAGAGGCGCCTGTTAAGACACCAGTTCTTGGGTTTCACAGTTTGAACTGGGTCTAAAATGTGTCTTTACTTAATGCACACAGGGAGGACTTTAGTGTCCGTCTGGGGGTTTGGAGGAGGATGAGGAAGAGGAGAGGAAAGGTTGATTTCTGGTTCCTCTGCTCTTTTAAGCAATGCTCCAATCTCATCTCTCATCTAAGGACACACACACTTGCAGGCAGGCAAGCAGGCAGGCTAACCCCTCCATCCCCCTATACCAAACAAAGGAGGGGGGAATGGGCAGTGAACACCAACTGACATAAAACAGGCTTTAAAGGCCCAGTAATGAGAACCATCTGAGGCTAAGGAAAGCAGAGAACAGCACAGAGCAATCTCAGGCAGAGGAGAGCAACCTCCTTCACTCGTGGACACCAACTCATTCTGTAGCCTGCGGACAGGGTGCTGGGTAAGGAAGGCAATGCTGCCAAAGGGGATTATGGGAGAAAAGCTGAGGAAGCTCGAAACACGTCCTGCATAAGAGATGCAAGAAAGAAAGGCGCCTGTGTCTCACTCCTATCCACACTAAGGGCCCAGAGGAGAGTTAACTGTCTACAAAGACATCCCCTGTACGCACAAACACACCCAAACAAACAATCGCATGTCAGTTGAAGCTGCTGCTTTTTTTTCCCCCACAATACCGCACGCACAGAGCATATTCTTCTCCAAACAACGGCCGAGCGTGTTTGTCTTCCATTACAACATAACACGGAAAGGGATGAGAGGGAACGGGAGAGGAAGAGGAGAAGAGAGGAGCGTTGTTCAAAGAGCCAGGAGGGAGGAATTTATGTGGATGTGGGAGAAATACACCACCCTCCTTCACTGGCTTTTTTTATTACAGAGGGGAAGCAGGGGCCCCCACAATCACTGCCTCATCATCACAAGTATGGAGGGGAGATGAGAGTGTGTGTGTGTGTGTGTGTGTGTGTGCGCCCGCGCGTTAGAAGGAATGTATATGAGACGGAAAAGAAAACAAAAGAGAAAAATAATGTGGCTGGATAGGGGATGGACAGGAGAAAATGAGTGTATAAATAGGAAATCTGTTTGTAGGAAGTATTTACCTGAAAGCCCCACAGGGGCTGAGTATGTTGTTCCCCCAGTATCACTGGATGAAGGTCCAGAGTCTGGAGAATCTAAAGGAGAGAGAGAGAGAGACATAGAGTTAGTACAGTATGTGTGTGTGTGTGTGTGTGTGTGTGTGTGTGTGTGTGTTCCTGTGTGAGAGAAGAGAAGGCAAAGCAGCAGCTGTGAGGCCGTCAATCACTCCAGTGAAATCAATGCCTAATGAAGACGCTGACGACGAAGCTCACACTCTCACACACACAGAGAAGACTTACAGCGGAGAGTTTCTTACACCCCTGATAATCCCCCATAATCCACTGCTTCAGGAGGAACGTTAGCCCTCCATCTACGCATAGACGAGGCTGCTGATCTGGAGAGAGAGCTGTACTCTCCCACCACTAATGACTGAGGCGAAGAGTTCAGACCGGAGACCCTGATCTCTGCTCAATAACCAAATACAGATCAAATACTAGGAAGACTGTGAGCGCAACACTTAGAGTTTTGGGTCTCCATCTTTAATAGCCATGAAAACTGGTCCGATAACTATGTCCTGACATACTTCCTGTTTGTGCTTTTCTCTCTAAGGACAGAGAACAAGCTGAAACATATGATGCTTGTAAGCTAAAACAGAAATCTGAGCCCACACACCAACAATATGTGTAAACGTGTGTGTGTGTGTGTGTGTGTGTGTGTGTGTGTGTGTGTGGCCGCCTTGGAAATTCAAATTTTACTCAATCGCAGCAAAAACAATGGAACAAACAGAACTTTGAAAGGCCTTGAAAACATCTCGCCGCAGATTTTCAACAGCTCACAAACAGGCAGACAAGAGAGAAAAAACTAGTTATTCTCTCTCTCTAGCCCTCTCTTTGCATTTGAATGCTTAACTCCCACTAAGACTTGTAATGTCGACTAGTTTCAACATGACACCTGAATGGAGCTTTAACAAAAACCGGTGTGTGTGCGGAGTGAAGCAGCTACACCACTGGGAGAGAGGCTAGCTCTGCTGCAGAGCTGCTGCTGCCGCTGCTGGTAGCTTGGTATTCACTAATGATACATTCCTTTTGCTCCACGTCAATTCTGCTCTACACCTACCATCCATCGAACCACAGCATGTGGTGGTGGTCACCTCCACTCAAAGTGGATTAAGGCTCTAAAGTGCAGTTTTTTTCTGATGGTAATATTGGAAGGCAAGTCCACATGAGTGTTGTGTTCAAAAGAACCTAAACGCCAAAGGCAAGCTTGGAAAAAAAAGGAAAAAAAAAAAAAAAAATACTCGCTGCACAGCGTGAGAGGATTTAATAAGCATTTAATCTACATACGATGATGACTCTCTGGCTAACACACTGGCGTCCTGTTTGCCTACACGGAGATGCAGTTAGCTATGAAATAATTAAGAAACAGCAACCAGAGCGGTTTCGCTGCAAGACCTTCTCTTACACCTTGTCAACCCCCCTGCCCCGTCCGGACGCGGCCCGTGCTGCTGTGGTTTCAGTAACGAGATGCACGGGCATAGACCGGGCCCCGCCTCGCTTTCATTGGCTGCCAGCAGCCTTGCCGCCCTGGTCTCCCCGGGCAACAGTTCACAGCTGACCACAGGACTGAAGAGGGGGGGCATCAGAGAGAAAGAGCTAAACAGTGTATGATTTATATTCCCCAGAGCTGAAACAAGGTAGCGTTTTACGTCTGGGTTACTTTCATATTGACCGCTGCTGCTGGAGCGGACAGGCATCCTGACACATATAACCCCACTTCCTGCTCACTGGAATCATAAAACCATCATCATAAAATCCGTTGCTCTTCCGCTTCATGCAGATTTTCATAGCGTTTAATTGCCTTCTAAAAGTTAACTATGCAGATTTTCTGAATGTCATGATGATTTAACACAGACTTATATGAAGCAAATGCAAGGAATGGTATAGAAAATTGCCATAGCCTGTAGTAATGGGAAGAGGGTGATGACTGACAGTTCCCCGAGGCACTGGGGAAAAACCCCTGTCTTTCTGCATGATAAGCTCATCTGTCCTCTCTCTCTTTCTATGTGCGTCTCTGTCTCTCTCTCTCTCTCTCTCTCTCTCTCTCTCTCTGTGTGTGTGTGTGTGTGTGTGCCCTCCAGCCTGCTCCATTGTCCTATTAATATATGTTGTCTTTCACCCTCCTTTGCCAATACAGACTGACAGAGTCTCCTTTGATTAACCACAACTGCAGCTGCACTGGCTGAATGCAACTAAACAAGGAAATAGTTTGACAGGTGAGCTAGAGACTGTTACAGTTTTTCCCCCTCATTTTAATTGTGGAAAAACAAAAGAAAATGTGATTTTAAAAGAAAGGCCTATTCATAAAAAAATACAAAACCTGTACTGGGAGACAGACAAGTGACCTGATGATATTTTCCTCGTTTTGTTCTGTTTGTTCTTGGCAATGTTTAATTCCCACACCGTCACACCAATCTAAGTTTTTTTTTTTTCAGTTTTGTCTGAAAGGTGAAACAGGGTGGTAACATGAGTTGTATAATCATTTCCTTTGTCTACATCCAGCTTGCATTTCCTATTTACCTTCTTGTTTCCTTTCATCACAGGAAAGTCTCTAAATGAACTCGCTGGCTTTAACCCAAGACCAATGTCACATCCGCAGAGGGTCACGTATAAAGAATCTTTTGGATCGGTTCCTGTTCGTATCTAAGGGGTTTTTCAAAAACGCTTTTCAGGTAAAACAATATTGCGACAGCCTGGTAAATAAAGATGACAAAGACAGAGAGATGGGAGGGGGAGGGAGAGGGGGCTTTGAAGAACCACAGCTGCAGCTGCAATGACTTCCTATTGTTTCCACTCACTGAAAGCCACTTTCTCCTTCTCCTGACTAACTGGATGGCTGGTTGTCCGACTGGTCATTGTTTAACACTGAGCTTTTCCTGCACTGACAGACAGCCAGACAGCGGTGAATGAGCAAATGTTAAAAAAAACTGAAGCTTTTAACAGCTCCACACTCTCAGCCTGAGCGTTTATATATTTGACACAATTTCTGTGACACGAGGAGAAACTGTCGTCCTCTTCCTCACCAGTCTCACACTATTCTGGTTATAGCCTGAAATTTAACACACTTCAAAACCGACTTAATAAGCGATGACATACCCTGATGCCACTTTCCGGCACCAGGGCATCAGATGACAACCACAGTGGCATGTGGAGTCTGGCACAGGTGGAGGGTGAAAACAATTAAACAAGACCAAGGCTTGTTAAGGAGGAGGGAAAAAAATAAATAAAATAAAATAAACAACAGTTGGGAGTGGAAGATCATGAGCAAACGCTCTTCCCAAGTCCTTAAAACAAACATGTCCACACAGAGATGTGGGACTGTGACACACGCACGCACAAGCCCTCAACCTTAATCATTTGATTAATTCAGCTGATAAAGACTGGCTGGCTCCAGAGACGCCGCTGTCTGTCTGTTTCTCTCTCTCTCTCTACGATTCACAATAGATAGATGGATGCACAAACAAACACTCATACAGCTCACACACACACACACACACACACATACAGACACACACACACACACACACAATATGCCCCTGCTGATGTGCCAGTCAGTCTATAGCTGGTATCTCAACTTTGTGCTGCTTTGCCCTGGCGCCCAGCCATGCTAGAACTGCCCAGCCAGCCAGGCGTGCCACTCCACTGCTATCATAAATCACAACATAACATGGAGCCATTTCCTACACACATACACACACACAGAGACACACACACACAGACATACAAATGCACTACAAGGGAAGTGTGTGAAACTATACGCAATATGTAATGTCATGCAAATCAGACCAAACATAAACATTCATGGATTGCTGCAAGATATGCATTTTAAATGCAGGTATGTTTTTTGCAAAATCAACAACAAAAAATAAATATGGTTCAGACA
This sequence comes from Polydactylus sextarius, assembly GCA_016801845.1. Classification (NCBI taxonomy): domain Eukaryota; kingdom Metazoa; phylum Chordata; class Actinopteri; family Polynemidae; genus Polydactylus; species Polydactylus sextarius. The sequence goes on from CM028922.1 coordinate 4,158,512, forward strand.
CAATGTATATATACATATATACATATGCATCAGTGTATTTATATATGTAGATGGAGCTCACCTGGTGGTTTAAGATAGTCCATGGGATAGCGCGAATATGGAGGAGGAGGAGACTCTGCATGTGGAGAGGGAGAAAAAAAAAAAGCAGAGCATAAGAAAAAAAAAAAAAAACAAGAGAGAGATCTAAACTTTATGATAAGAGTCGTCATCCTTCAGGGGGGAAAGGGGGTTTGTGTCTGTTCAGCTGAGCCCTGGAGGGGCAGGCATTGAGGCCGGCCGGGCGGCTATTGCCTTTCATTGGCAGGCAGATAAACAGGGGGCCGCCTGGCGCCAGGAGGGCCACTATCAGCGTCTAGGACAAACTGAGATACGGGCCTCTTTTGGCCCGGGACGCCAAGCAAGCAAGCGCACACACACACACACACAGCTACACACACACACACACACACACACAGGCCCTGGAAACTTCAGCGTGGAAAGACTGTAAAGCCCTGGCTGAGTCGCTTTGCACTTTGGAAATGCCAATTGTGAAATGTTGAAATGCCAGATAGGATGTTTGTTTGAAAAGAGAAGCTTTGATGAAGTTGAAAATATCCCGATTCAAGTTGGACTAAACACTTCATGAGTGTCTTTTGGCACATTTAAAGTGACAAAAAATAAATAAATAAAAACATGGATAGCAGCCTAGTTAAATAATCTCTATTATGAAATCAATTCATTTTTAAATAAATAAATAAAAACCATGAGGAGATCTGTCTGTGGAGAGGCTGATGGGACTATTTTTAATGGAACATGCCAAATTGAAATATAATGACACATCGGTGCCGAAAAGATGAAGAGGACCACTTGGCTCGTTTTCCACATCGGTCAAGTTTGACCTTATGGAAACTCAAGACAACTGTGCCAAGAGAGGTGATGTCATTTGAATTAGGCTAATTAGCCTCTTTAAGAGGCTGGCAATTCTTTGACATAATGTCACGGTGTCTGAATTTGTACTTGATTCAAAATTAGGCCCGACCACCAGAGAATTAAACGCAATTTCAGAACTTTTTGTGTGTATGTGTATGTGTGTTATTGTGGAGATGAGGTTATTAAAGAAATAAAATAATAATAAAAAAAAAAATCCAGCTCACCGAGTTCACAAAGCCTGCTCATGTGGTGCGGGTTGCAGCAAACGAGCTCTGGGTTGATTTTCCCGTAGGATTCACAGCAAGACAGCCTCTTCAGCTCCGAGGAATGCCTGAGGTCCGGCCACCTGAACACTTTGTAGAGCAGCATGGGGAGAGAGTAAGACTGTTGACCCACTTTGGCGTCCACTTTGCTGGGCAGGAGTAAGCAGGGGCTTCGGGCACCCCCCTTAGACTCCACCGCCTGCAAAAGCACCTCTAATTGTTTCTCTTTGATCTTTTTCAGTATCGAGTGGGTCAACGCCTTCAATTCAGCCTCCGACCCGGCGTTGGACTTGGCCACCTTTGTCGTTTTGCCCATGCAGCAGCCCCCGGAGCCATGCGTCCCTCTATCCGCCTCCCCGTCGCCCTCCACGGGCGCACGGCTCCTCCAGAGTCGCCGGACGAGCCCCGATCGTTTGGTCCTAAACATGCGGGACGAAAAGAGGATTTCCCGGCTAAAAAACGAGCATGGTGTCCGCAAATCATGAAGATTCCGGGATCCGAGTCCAGGCAATGACAAGCAGCCTGAGAAAATACGGTGGAAAAACTGGGAGCTGGAGAAGCAGAGGAAATCTGTAGCATACGCCAGTCTCTGTTGCCGTCTCCTGCAGACTAGATCACCGAAAAAAAACCCAGTCGAGGGGGGTTCACGGGACAGTCAGCTTCTCCTCTGGGGGATAAAATACCATCACCCCCTTGGCGTTTAAGACTAGGCTATAAAACTGAAATCTAACAGCCTGTACACCTTTTTTCTACAGCGGCAGGAGAAATCTGCTATGACACAGAAGCATGTAGCTTCAGTGTGGTACAATATTCACTTGGTGATGTGCAGTCTAGCGCTGTGAAGTGACCCCTTTAAAGCACAGAAACATTGTTTCTTAATAATGATAATAATTTTTTAAAAATGCGCATTAGAGTTAAGTAGAAATAAAACAACCTGGGGCCTAATTAAACCTAAATACGATTATAATTATCCCATGAAGAAGGAAAAAAAAACCCCGAGGCTCGTCTCGTCACCACCGTCTTCAACAGCATTAATCCACAAAATCCTTGATCCGACTGCACAGAGTAAGGCTCTGTGTCTGTCTCCACCAACACCACCAGGCTTCTTGTTCTTCCTCTGCTTTTTTTTTTTTTTTTTTTTATCCGTTATCGTCTAAATATGCCAATCGTCTTTGCAGAGGATGTGGTCTGCTGGCAGGAACGAGTCTAGTCCGAAGAGCCTGGGATCAAATCCAGGACTGAATCTCTAACCTCGAGTTGAGTTGCGTTTGAAAAAGCGAGAGAGAAAGAGAGAGAGGGAGGGTGAGAGAGAGACCCTCGGGTTATACGTCCACGCACCGGAGCCTTGTAGCCTATTTTAGTTGCCGGATCCCGTTAAAATCTGTTTTTTTCTTCTTCTTTGAAATAATACTAATACTAATACTACTACTAATTATAATCCAACCCCGTATCTCACGCGAAGTTTCCGCGTCTGAGCTTGATGTGAGGAGAGAAACGCGAGCTCGACGAGTGATTTCGATGGGGGTAAAGAGCCTGTGTGTCTGTAAATGAGGCGGATGGTTTGGGTGCCCTTGCTCCGTCTCCAGTCTCCAGTGCGCATTGACGCGCCCGGTCACGTGTGTGTCTAGACACCCTGTCGCTTAAAAGAAATGTGATTGTGTTGCGCAAACAACAGATGAAGCAGAGCCCACAGCGCGCGCACACACACACACACACACACACGCACGCACGCACACATATACTGAGAGACACGCACATACACACAGACGGACATAAAAAAAGAGTAGGAAAGTTAAAATTTTCCCAGAAGAAGTTGACAAACTGTAAAAGCTGAGAACAGGAGCACAGTTAGTCCAAAAAAAAGGACACGAACTACCCAACAATTTTATATCAATTAAACGTTAAAAATGGTAAATATAAAGAATATAAAAACCCTTCATAACCTATTAAATCTTATCTTCTCATCATGTCTTATTTAGCCAGCATTGAATTTATGTCCATTAAGAAAAAAATTTAAAACATAAATATTTGCTACTTTTAACATTTTGTTTTGTACACAAGTAATTTATTTATTTATTATTAGTTTAATCCTATTTAAGATGCATTTATATAAATTATATTATAATTAATGAGGCTAAAGTTAGTCAGACTAGTAATCTAAAGTTATACAACACTCCACATCATCCACGTTTTCCATTTTCTTTTCAAAATTATAACATTTTATCGTCATTCAGGATAGTTTTGCTTGTTTTAATATTAGGAAGTTATTTTTTCACCCTACTTTTAGTCTGTCAGGCAGCGCCTGCTCACTTATTTGCCTCTGTTAACCAAATGAATGCTTAAATTTTGACTGTACTTATATTAAGTTACGTTTTGGGAGTGTAGATGAACCAACTCCTTCTAATGAAGAACCTAAAGAGGAGAAGTTGTACCTGCAAGACTAAACCCAGAAAAAAAATAACATGGAAAAGAAACACAACATGTCCGAAACACAGACAGGAGCGCGCTGCTGCCGCCCTCTGGACGTTCAGCTTTCAGGTGGGACGCGCGCACACACACGCGCGCACACGCACACATTTTCTTTGAGTTGCTCTGTCTTAATTATCAACACAACAGTTTCCACCCATCTTTATTAATCCAGAAGAACTTTCCATCAGTCGAGGATCAATTTCCTCTCCTGCCCGACAATAGATCTGATCAGTTACAGCATCTGCTTTACTTTATTAGTTCATTGTCTGTGTGAGTCAAATCTATATTTATAATGACAGACATGATGGTTTGATTTGTTCTGTTTACTGTTTGTGCAGTTTGAGATGATATAAATGAAGAAGTAGTTTTTTAAATACATTTATATATATATATGCAATGTTGTCAGATTCAAGTTATAAGCAGAAGCAGGGGGTCTGCATTGAATTGTAAGAATAAAACTAGAAACCTATTATAAAAGTCACCAAACTCTGTTGAAATAATATAATTTGAAACAACAGAGCCACGTCATCTGTGGCTGCCGCTTCTTAGAGGATCCTCAGGGACTCCCAGCGTCCTTCAGTCACACACTGCTGAAGGCAGGATAAATAAACATTTCTGCAATATGTATGCGTGTGTGTGTGTGACTCCTCAGTAGCCTAACAGTGTTCCCCAGACAGACAGGATCCAGGGGAGGAGGTGCAGGCAGCAGTATGTTAATGTGCCACTGAGCCAGTGTCGCTGCAGGGCAGAGGGGGAGGGAGGGAGGGAGAGAGGGTGGGGGTGGGTGGCTGATAATGACGATGGGAAAGATGTGCGGGGTTCGGAGGGGAGGATGTGTGTGTGTGTGTGTGTGGATGGGGGGTGGTTAGTCAATAGCTCATCCCCCGCATTGTCCCAGGATCCCCCACTGGCGCCGGTGCAAGAACGCAACGCAAGAGCCCAAACGGCGCACGCGGGGGAGAGGGACTGCGCCGTTTTTTCCCTTTTTTCTTTTAAAGATAGTCTGGAAGCAATCAGTCAGGGGAAAAGGTCTGTCAGAGGGATTGTGGAAGTGACTGCAGACGCACGTTGCGTTGTCCCCTCCCCTCCCTCTCTTTTTCTTTCTGCCTCTCCATCTCCCCGTCATTCCTTTTGTGTGTGAGACTTTTCTTCTTTTTCTTTTTCTTCCTTTTCTTCAGACTCCAGGAAGTTGCCAAAGCTATCTAACCGTTCTCCATTTTAATCCAGCTGGAGAAGTTTTTTTTTTAAACCCGCATAAACACACGAGACAAGATTTTATTTAACATTTTTGCAGGATCACGTTTGAGCTACAACATGTTAAACCATGCCTCACATCAGTCAATATATATATATATATATATATATATATATATATATCAACATATCAACTTCATTATTTGCTTCTGTATATTTTTTTACATCATGTCAGATACAAAAATGTGTTAGATTTGCTTAAAAAAAACAAAACACATTTCTTGTTATTTGATCCATTAATTGTATAACTTATAACATAATATAACTTATGTATCGATATCACCATCACTAATTCATACTTTTAATTTAAATAGTATGTATTTATGTAGATGTGAAGATGTAGCTGTCTATCATACTGGTATCTACTCGCACTGTGTGTTTCTTTACCCACATTTTCACATTAAAAATGAAAAAAACCTCATGAGGTTTGATATGTGAGATGATATATACTTAAGTTCTTTAAAGTTGAGTTGAGTAAGAATCATTGCTTCAGCCTGTTATGTGGCCTACACAGCCAATCCAGAAGGGGCTACGCTGTGGGGGTAAAACAGCATTATAGATAAAGATGGGTGATTAATATTCTAGATAGCAGTCCTGGCCTTTACTATAATTTATTGACACAGTGACTGCTTCCAGACAAGGGGCCATGCATACCCAATTAAAGAGGCTTATTCTATCTGAACCACGGTGCTCAGAACAGGGTGACGATGGCACACTGGGAGCACATCACCGCTGAGATAAGAACAATAAAAATAAGACGACTTTAATTAAAAACATAGAGGAGACTTTTTTTTTTTTTTTTTTCACCACTTGCACATCTGATATCTTGTCAGTAAGAAGCAAAAGGAACCACCCACATTGGTAAATGTCACTGCAAAATTAAAAAATAGAAATTCCTGGGGTGAAAAGCGAACGGCTCTAAAATATTACTTGTAGATTCACCAGTCTTACACAGATTTTTAGCTGGATGACCTTTCAGCGAATGGTTACAGGTCAAACATCGCTACAAATTTTTCTCTTTTGCCTCTGAAAGGAAGTTAATCAGTTTTTGGCCAAAAATATGTAGTCTAGCTTTATTTCAATGCATGGTGAAAATTAACGTAATGTTATATGACCTTGTTTTTTCTGACCAATAGCCAAAAAGTTAAAAAAAAAAAAAAAAAGAAGATTTTTATCACTTAAGATGATAAAAGACTCAAATAAAAAGGGCTATGTTATGTGTTTTGATCCAAATGAATTGATAATCAAAGTATTTGCCAATTATTTTTCTGTCCATAGACTAGATAACGATTCAACTAATTGCCTCAACTTAAAAAGTGAGTCTGCAAACCAACACGCTGTCATATAAAATCAAATGAAGCAAGGCAATGTCCTCCCAAAGGGTTGCAAAAACAGATCTGAGAGGTTTTGTAGATGATTAATAATGTAAGAATAGAAACATTTCAGCTAAAAAAAAAAAAAAAATCACTTCCCTCCCATATCCCTTTCTTCATTGTAAAATAGTCGGTAGTTTTTCCCTCACAGGCTTCAAAAATGAATTAAAAAACTTTTCACGAAAAGTTGAACTGAGTGAACTCGCAGAAAACCTTTGACAAGGACGACAGTGCACAGCTTTATAGCTTTAATGCTAAGCTTTTTTTAAAGAAGTAATAACACATTACACATCCTCTTACAAATCAAACGTTGAATTTATGAAAAGTAAATCCAGGGTTTTGCTTCTACAGCCTTATTTGGTCTGGTATTACCAGTAGCTTAAACCTAATGTTGTAAACTGTGTAAATTGCAGAGAAACTGACAAATTTTATGATTTCATGACATGAGTTTTATTCAAAGTAAACACCTTAACTCACCAGTAGAAATGTTTGTTGTTTCTATTTTTTGAGCACTTCATAATATCATCATTTATTACTTAAATGAACTAATAAATTATTGTATACACATACTGAGTCATACAGGGACCAGTTGGAAACTCATGCAGACTCATATCTCAGCCTACAGACATTAATGACAATCAATAAAAACAAACACCTTTATACAATATTAATAAATCTAAATCTATCCAAACTTTTTTTTTCTAATGGATCAAACTCAGACTGATGCGTTGTTGTGTTTTAATTAATTTCCTTCAGTTAACGTGTTTTTAGTGTGAGATTTGTGTCTTTAACTTGTTGTTTGATGAGAGTCTTTTCTCGTGTAGGACACTGGATAGAGAAGGTCATTTTACATTGAAATTCTTTTGGTCTGGTTTTGTTCAGGGATGCAATTTGTGACATTTTATCAAAGTAGCTGGAGGACTTGGTGACCTAGTTCCCTTTATAGACCATTAGAGTGAAACAATTTTGAAGACCTGGATATGTGTAATTGGTCTACATAGAAGAGTGGCGAGGCCAAACGGTGACAGCAATGTCAGTCAGTCTCTTTGTCCGTCTAACACCTTGGTCTAGAAAAAGATTCATCAAATCTACTGGTGACAGACGTGGAGAAATTATTTCTGAATAATCAGGGCTCTATGCTCCACCATCATATTAAAATATCTACCTTTACACAAGAAGCACATGCTTTCTGGAAGATAAACCTTTTCTAGCTTAGACAATCAAGGAGCTTTAAGCTAAATGCTAACATGTTTGTGTATATACAATCATAAAATATTAGATGCTAACATTTGCTGTTCAGTGCTAATTACAGCTGGAGGTGATGGGAAGGTTCTTATTTTGTTTTTTTGTTTTTTTTTTGTGTGTGTTTTTTTAGTCATAAACAAGTAATTAGGCTAATTAAAAAGATGAAAATGTAAAAGAATCACTACCCAACCCTGCTAGTGGAAACATGAACATACATTTTTCCACCAATTGATCACTCAGATGTCGAGATGTCTCACAGGATAAGTGAACACTGATGTACTAGTGGCACCATTTGGACAAAAGTGGTGAACCAATCAACCGATCAAGCCAGATTGTCACCATAAGTGACGGGGAAGGAAAAAAAAAAAAAAGATTTTTCCATTCTCTCTTCTTTATTTTCATGTCTTATATCACTTATATCTCATGGTGAGTCAGACATTTCCCTGTAAAAAGGTCAACAAGATGACCTGAAAAGAATTTGGGCAAGGCAAAAGTAATTCTTCAGATGAGTTGACCAGAGATTTTCCTGTGACTACTAGACACAGGTTAGGCGACATCAAGATCGTGATACAGTCTGTCTGTCTCGTCTTTTATATCTGTCATTGTGAATTTTGTTTTTGTTTTTCCATTGATAGTCCAGCCCACTGAAGCAGTGTTTTGATTCAACTGGAGATTTGTAGGGATGGAATGGCAGTGTGACTGAGTGTTATCTGTGTTTTGTGTCTGACTGTTTATTTTTATATTTATATCTAAGTCTCTGTGTTGTTTTTGTGCTGTGAGAGAGCTTTCCCTCTTACTGTGACCTAATCCTAAAACCACTGAGGCTAACGCTTTTCCATCGTTACCACGGCGATCTGTCATATTAATGAGTTTGGTGTCACTAGGGGCAACTGGTACTTAGAACAGAGCCACTTCAGCAAACTGGTCTCCAGCGCCCTACTTTCTACAACACTCGATAGACACCGATCTGGGCGTGACTTTTGCTTCTAGATCTACACTGCAATGTAATCTCACCTAGACCTTGAGGAAAACGTAACAGCCTCTGAAAAAAAAAAAAAAAAACTACCCATCCCAGCATCCCCTGCTCCATCCATCTTCTTGCTGTCACCTGAAACGGGAGCCCATGGTAAGGTGACCCCGCGCCATGAAGGAACAAGGAGGGCCATGTCACTTTGTGAAAACCTCCGCTCAACCATCTGGCACTGCGATAATAGAGCTGGAAGCAGGTGAGAGTTGGTGCAGAGAGACACAGCGCCTCAGTCTCCTCGAGCGTGCAGACTCACTGTAACCTACCAATGACCCCATGTTGAAAATGGCCCATTCTTTACATCAAATTGCATCCATTATATTGTCCTTGAGAATAAGAGAATTTCAGGCATGAAAATCAATACAATAGAGACGAAAGGCATGAAATTCTCCCGGGAAGTGGGAGCTCAAGCGGCACAGTGGGCACCATTGTGCTGTAAACTTTCCCCCCCTAAGTGGTTTCATGCCTCTGTTTCTGCTGCCTCTGCAGCTATGAACACAACTGACAACAATAAGACATGAGACACATTCAGTGCTTAAGTTTATCACTATTCTATGATGCACATATAAATGTGCGACAGTTGGGTTTTTGAGGACAAGAGGCACATGAGTATTGTTGAAACCACTGATGAAGTCTAACTAAAAAAGCTTTTAGCTAAACTGTATGAATAAGCAGGTGATACTGTATCTAAATAAATAAATCTCTACTTTTCTGGCAGAAGAAATTTAAATCAAAACATAAGAAAGGAGACAGCGATGGATTTGCAACATACTGTAAATATGAGGGGTCTTGACCTAATTAAAGAGAGAACTACATATAAGATCATTTCTGGTAACCACTGATTGAAACAACTTATGTAAAATAGCAAGGAATTGGAAATATTATAAAAATAGCTTATATAGAAATGCTGGGATATGCTCTTTATTTACTTCCTAGCTAAGAGTTACATAGTTTATGCTGCTAAAGCTAGTGGTTGGGTAGATTTCGTTTGCATATAAACTGGGGACACAGCTGGCTTGGGTGTGTCCAAAAGTGAAACAACTTTGTCTACCAGCATCTCTAAAATTTAGAACTGAATACACATTATATTTTGTTTGCTTGAGGGCAACTTGTTGACTTACTGCATGGATACCTGTTCCATTTGACATGTGGACAACGCAAAACCTTTACACCATCAGTGTGAGGAAAGCAATGAAAAAAGGTAAAAATAGACGATCAATTATAAGGATATCAAAGAGATATCTGCTGTTGCGTCTCAGATCAGTGTTCTGTCCAGTATGAGACCTGATATTGACCATTTCTATTCATCATTAAAAATGCAGCCAAAGCAGACGAATGTCTCCATGGGCCTGGTTGACTACATTCAACTGTGTCTGTCTGTCTCATGACGTTCTTGTAGACAAAGTCTGGGGTTTGTCACATGAAGGGTGGAGCCATTTTTATTTTTAAATTTTTTTCTTTGTTTCAATGTTTACTCATTGAGGATAATCAGCGGATCTTTGACTGGTGACTAGCTATAGCCACGAGTGAGCTGTCTAATTCATGTCTTGTTGAAACTGACTCAGTATATTTATTACTCCTCAAAAATGCACAAAAAGCATTTTGGAGAGTCATATGTAAGGATAATTTTTGTGTCATGTGTCACTTACAACTCCTTTGTTTGCCTAACAATTATAAATCTAATAAACTTTATTAAATAAATTCTAAGTCATTGTTCTCACTCTATGAAATTGTGTTTAACTTTTCTTAATAAACACATTACACTTCGGCTGCTTTCATGTAATATTTTTATTTAAACTCCTATTCTCAAAGTAATATTTGCCACAAAATGACAGCTCCTGTAATATCATAAGTAATAATATAAAGCCAGTTTCCCACCTGGGAAGAATCAAAGTAGAGTACCACTGTTTTCCTTTTGTTAGTAGTAGTCATTTCAGTGCTACTACAGTTTACACTTTGGGGAGGGGGGCTGAATACATATAAAAAAACAATATACATGAAAATAAATAATTTAATACAAAGTCTCTACTTAAACATGCAAATAAAGTGACAAATTAAAGAGACAACTGTAATTATGAACAATAGGACGGGGCAGTTTCATGACTTGCCCCATTTTAAGCACTTGCCTTCGGTTACCATCAGGGACAAAAAGGAAGCGACAAAGACGGGGTAAAACAAGATAAATGGGCTGGAAGCAACGATGAAATCACAAGTCAGGGTGATGTGGACAGCGATTATTATCCAGGGACTAAAATGAAGCATTAATTAAATTCTAATTCAATGCGATGTATTGGGAGAGAGGGAGGGGGGGGGGCAGCCACCAAGCAACAGTGGTGTGTTTGGATCTGAAAAACGTGCATATTACAAAACAGGACGACTTTATGTCGGAGATCAGTTCTCTCTGTCTGACCCATTTTAAACTGAATTTCAGAAACGTAATTTTGTTCTTCATTTTTTTTACTGTATTCAGAAAACTTGATGAGATACTTACATTATCATAGATGATATTTAATAAAATGTGCACATGGCCTGTCTTGAATATTATGTCAGTACTATTTCATAGCATTCATTGCAGTGGCAGATACATATTCACCAGAGCAGTGTAACACTTTAGTGTATATGTTGTTATTGACCTTCTCTTTGTAAGAAAGAAAGAAAGAAAAGAAGAAACAAGGAATTATCCGTTTATCCGCCAGTGTCTTAAGCTCCTGACAACAACTGAAGGTTTTACAGATGAGATGCAACTCGGCATGTGCTGTGGAACCAAATGTTCAAGGCTCTAACGTTAAATAGGTATTCACTACAGGACTCATGGTACATGTGTGGGCGCTACTGTGTGAAACTGTTAACCGGTGCAGGTGAAGCTTCACAGTGCAGAAGCAGAGGAGTCATTAGGATATAAAGGGTGGAGGAGGGTTGGGGGGGCGAGGTGGTGCTGCATAAAAAAGAAAAGAAAAAAGAAAGACCATTCTGCACCAAGATTGAGGCACTTTCAAAGCAGCGTGCACATACTATCAAAGGTAATGAGCACACACCCACACACACATGCCGTCAGTCTTTTTTTTTTTTTTTTTTTTCCCTATAATGAACTGGGATGGAGACACACGCACACACAGTCTGCTGTGGCAGGTGTTTCAGCCGGAGTCCATGCTGAACAGCTCGATGCCATGTGGACTCCAGTGGAGACCGACACCAGAGTTAAAGACCAAGGACCAGACGTAGGGGATGAAGAAGTCCTCCGGTTGATCTTCCTCCACATACTTAAACTTGAGTTCCGGAAACTTCTGTTCACACAATAAGAGATAAAAGAGAGAGAAAAAAAGATCTGTTAATTCTATATGCTGAATAAAACGCATTTTTTCACACATTTTTTCATCTTTTTTCACAGCTGAAATTTGCCGTTTATTGATGGGGGACTGACTTTTTTCATGGCTGATGTTTTGATTTGACATAGACAAAATAATAAGCAATATCAATAACATTAACAATGGCTCCTTTGTGTCCTAGCGTACCAGTAGGTCATGACAGTAATCAGGTTTCCATCCAACTATAATGCTTTTTTCCTTCTAATGTGACATGTCAAATTATCTTGGGGGGAAAAAGGCTAATTATGGACCGAAAGTCATTGATCTTCAAATAAGAGAACACAACTAAAAAACACATAATAACATCACCTACGGCACTTTACACAACCAACCAAAGAAAGAAAAAAAACATCTCAGACACATCCAACATGGTTATGTAAGTCAGACTCTCTAAAATGATACAAGATGCCACAGAGAAAGCATATTCATTTTAAGATATCATCCTCCTGGCTCAGAGGAGTCCAAAAAAGGAATCTCAGACTGTTCAACTATTTTTGTGATTTTGGACAGTCACATACACAGTGACTACTTGAAAATATTTTAGACAGCACAGAATAATACCTGATGGTGTTGTAGGACAAGGCACAGAAGTTAGAAAGAGTGCGATGTTGGTTCTAAAATGGTCTATGAAGTGAGTACCACCACCAAGAAATTTCTCCAACCACATTTGACATTTATAAGGTGCTGTGACCTGTGGAGTGACATTACTCTCAGATGGATGGAGGTGCTACTGTTCGCTCGGGCCTCTCAGTGATCACTCTTCATTAGGTACAGTATTTTGGCTCCGCGAGGTAAATTTGGTTACACCTGTCTGCAGGACAGGTATCACCCTGTGCGCTGACCTCTGACCTTTTTAAAAAGGCTGGCTAAAGTGCTAATGTGACCTTCTAACCGTGACATGAGACTGGACACAGACAACTACTTTTGTACCGTCAAAAAACAAAACCACTCAGATATAAAGGAGGAAATAGCTCAGTTAAAGGAGAAAGTTCATTTGCCAGACTTCAATGCACAACAAGTAAATACATGACAAACAAAATGTTCTTTAATGACATGAAACCAAACATAGGGGTGTTGTTTTACAGAGCAGTCTGTCAGCCATTGTGACCATATTGTTTAGAAGTGCTGAGTAACCTGATTACTCTGTAATAACCACAAGACTCTCAAATGATCAGTTATCAAGTTTATACTGTAAAGGCTTCAGTGTTGACCAGTTCACATGAAGAAAAGAGATAAAACTGTATAAAACTGATTTTATAGAAAGACATGCAATTTTATTTATATTTTTGGGTGTTTTTTAATACAATAAACATTTGGGCAGTACAACAGATGAATATTTATGTTAATTTCTTTCTATTGATCAATAATTAATCAATATTCCTGTAAAATACAAAATACATTGAGGGAAAAAAAGAGCAAAACCTTCTCCACATTAAATGCATATATTTAAAAAGCTTAAAAATATAAAGGAAAGTATTTCATTTTAAGTTGATATGTTTGGTTTGATTTTTTAATTTATGATGACATAAGATGTCATGATGACATAAAATCCTCAGAGAACGCATAAGGGTTTTTACTTCAAAAGTAACTGAAACAATTGATGATTATTCAAATCGTTGCTGATTAATTTGCTGTAACTCAAGGAATTGATTAATTGACTGATTAATTGTTGCTCCATTAGGCACAATCTCCTCCAGAAATAGTAGATGTAGACGCAACATGCAAGAAGCAAACACAAGCCCACCAACCCACCAACCAGACCAAACCAAGCTCCTGCCAGCCCACCTAACAGCAGGTAAGTAGCAAAAGAAGAGCATCAATAATACAACGGTACCTCATTATATCCTCCTGTCTACACATGCATGTATATACGCACACGCAGCCAGTAATCAGTCTGCGGTGAAAGACAGACGCTGAGGGCCTTTATGTGATGGTCCCAGTCCGGTCTATTGAGTCCTGGCTGCCTCTATTCACAGCCACACTATCGGTATCATAATGAAACAGACAGAGGGGCTACGGGGTCACAGGCCATATGCCAGGCTACTGAGGCTAGACCACACACACCACCGCCATTGTGACAGCTAGACACAATGCAGGAGCTGTATTATCTAGCTGGTATTTGTGTGTAGGTGACTGTCTCGTGGACAAGCTTACCAACTCATCAAATGTTCATATGACACTGATGGTGACAGTTACTCAAACCGGGCTCACTTTTACTTTTGAACATCGAGGATGTTCATATAATTTAACATAGTTTTTATTCTTTCATTTAAAGATAGTAAAACAAAACCAAACAAAACAGAAGGCAGCTGAGCTCATTGACATCCTGCTATAATCACCATGATATATGAAACATAACAACTTATGCTAATTAGGTAATTAAGATAATTAAAACATTAATCAGCATATATTGCAATGTCAACACACTTAGAAACACGTGTGGTATTAATATCATCATCTTAAAGTGTTGAGGAATGACATCTCTCCCTCATTAGTGTGCAAATGTATGTATCAGTGGTTTAATCTAAACTAGTTCTAAACTAATCATCTATATGAGGAAGGCGACGGCGGTGTAAGCAGTGTCTGTCATGAAATATTTTAAAGTTATTGTTTTCATTAGAACATATCTATAGCACTGTATGTAAGGAACCACAGCAACGTAATGTTGCATATAAAAAATAAGAGGCAGGGCTTTAAAGGAACAATATTAGAGTTTTTATTCTCTTTCAAACAAGGACTGGTCGTGAATATGACGAGCACTTCCTGGACCTCAGAACGCTGAATTCACAGTTTACAGGAACAGGTGAAACAAATCAGAGTCCTCCTTTATGCACACAAACATTGTTTTCTCAGCCGCTGCCGCATATATTTGAATGTTTTCTTTGCCTTTTGTAGAAGCAGGTATGAACGACCTGACATCAACTACAGCTGCACAGGTTTCTTTTCAGTTTGAATTATTCAACATTTTTTCTTAAAGATCAAGATCGTCGCTCTCTCGGGTCTGTTTTGTTTATTGTGTTGTATAAAGTAAACTGTTGGGAGATAAAGAAACAACATACACTATTTCCAACTAAAACATGTACAACAACAATGGAACCGATTCCAACACAAACCATCACAAGGTGCTGGCCTGAAGTCTGTTTTGACACCACGCTGGTATTTTTTGCTGAAGTGTAACAGAGCTGCCGACAGTAAATCATTATCTTCTGTTATTAAGACTGCAAAATATGCAAATTTGCTCTCTTGTTGAGAGTTAAATGAGAACACAAATACCACTGTCACGTCTGTAGAGAAAAAACGAACACACAACCAGCAGCACGTTATCTTAGGTTAGCAGGAAAACTGGAAACAAGGGAAAGCCTGTTGGTCTGGCTCAGTCCACAGACAAAAACATGACCTACCAGCATCTATAAAACTCACTAATTAACATCTAATTTTGTTGTTTGTTTAATCTGTAATACAGTTGAGTGTAACAATAACACTTTTAGGTTTTATAGGGGTTTATGTGAAGGCTCGTGGAATCATTTTTACACCTCTATTTTTATGCAGACAGAGCCCAGTTTGCAGTTTCACCTAACAATTTCCCCAACTCTAAGCTTCATATCTACAGTTCAGATGTGACAGTGGTATCTATCTTCGTATCTATCTCTCTGCAGAAAAAAAGCAAATAAGTGTATTTTCCCAAAACATCAAAGTACTCCTTTGATGATAAAGGCTGTTAGTGAGGTGTCATATCAGTAAAAGAGACAGTACATAATCGCACAATTTGCCAAGAAAACTGGAAAGTAAATGATAACGATGCAGTTTGTGCCACTAAAACAAACATCCTTCATCCAAATGAGTGTTTCTGAAGACAGGTGCCTCCTGGAGAAAAAATTATGAACCTAAATGGCGGGAATATAAAGTCCCCTGTGGACGTTCAACCACTTTCATCAGATACTGAACACAACATGAGAAAAAAGAAAAATGATGCCTGAAACACAATGGCCTCCATTTTTCCTCCTACTTTTATATTGGACAAGAGCCACAAGGGGATTTGGTGCTTTAGGAAGTTGTGGACATCACTACATGAACTACGCCTTAAAGCAAAACTGTCCCTACCAGGCTGCAATGCTTTGTGGGGAAAAAAAGGAGAGAGAGCATCTAATTATCTTGGTCCCTTCTTCCGTCCAAACTGTGGCTTCCTCTTTTTCCTCTGACTCTCTGGTGCCTCCTCCCCTCCTCTATTTTGTTCTCAGTCTGGCAGCTGTCTGGGCCCAATTGGCCCGGGCTCATATCAGTTAGTTATGGGTCCTGGCGGGTCAGGCCCTCGCCCCTGAACACAGACTGACTGGCTGGCCTCATATCTTCACTCAGGACTCTGTGTTCCCTTCCCTCCTCTGCACGCTGCTGTGCTGTCAGAGCTCAGCCAGACAGAGAAGAATGCGGCTAGGGAGCAAGTATGAACTCAATACACACACACTTACACTCACATACACACCAACATGCAGGTACACACAAAAGCACTGAGAGGTTATATTACAAAGCGCAACATATTAATCTTTGATAAAACTCAGGGTCATTATTATGTCATTTAATATTGTTTCACTGTAAACAAAAGGTTCGCAATAGTCATTTACCATCAGTGATTACAGACTCAGTCATGTGGATACATAAACTTCTGTTTGTATCAACCAGTCCGAACATTTTCCCAAAAAGTTTCTGTGAAGTTCACTGTCCTGATTTGTGTTCCACATCCACTAGTTATACTCAAGTGGTCACTGCAATATTTACAGCTCTGATTCACAACAAGCATGTGGATAAAGTGTTTCAGCAGAACATCAGCAGGTTCCAGCTTCTCAGATGTGATGATGTTGTTTGCTGTTGTTCTTTGTTTGTAATGAATGTAAATTAAGTTCAGTCGAATTCTGAAGCATGTTGAAGATGCAGCTGCGTCTGTTGATTCATATGTTAATGCACCACTTTGGTCCGGACTGAAACATCTCAACAACTATCAGATGATTTGTCATCAAAGTTCAAACAGATGTTCACGGTTCCAAGAGGTAAAATCTTAACCTACTGTACCGTTATTGTTCTTTTTTTTACTTTTATTTTTACACCATCACAAAGTTCACATTTGTGTTTTTTAACTGATGTGTCTCGACAACCACTGGCCATGAAATATGTTAAACACATTCAGAATAAATCATAAAAACTTTTTATCTAGCTCCAAGATCAGGTCAAATTTTTAATGAGCCCATAACTTTTACTATATCATTACAGTAATCTTAAAATCATCCATAATGACTTCATCTAGTTAATTATTGCAACTTTTATTTGGCTTAAATTTAAGTTGCTGTCAGATGTTTGTTTGAATCCAGGAGCAAAGATCAGCCATCCGACCAATAAAGGCCCAGGTAACAGAGTAACAGTTGGTGAACCCCCCACCCTCCACCCTCGTTCACCCCCGCTCCGTCCCGTCCTGAGGAGCCAGTAAGTCTGTAGGCTATCGCTGCTCAATAAGGCAGATTTCAGCTGGTCAGGCTAAACAACACATTCCACAGGCACTGCCCATGAGAGCCTCTCAGCCTCACACACCCTGAAACAACACACACATACACAAAGAATGGGAGAGACGGTTGAGTGACGAGCCACCGAGGGTCGTCCCTGGGGTATTTACCACCTTCTTTTAACCCTTTCTTTTTCAGTTGGGACCTAATTTACATGTCTGTGTCTTTGTGTAAATGCTTAAGTGCTTCAAGTTAAACAGACGTTTTTTTTTTTGCAGTCTTGCGTCTACAACCTTCCGCTCGCCTAAAAAAACATGGTTTTGTTTCGTCAGTAAAATATAATCACATTATTTACTTTACAACTGTCAGCACCACCCAGCAAATAGATTTTGAGATAAATTAAAGCTTTGTCCACGCCAAAGCGGACATAGATACGTAAATGCAGATTACCCGCTGTCCACACTAATGGTTTAAAGTAGTCAATAGGACAATGGCATTTATTGCAGTGCATTGTACTGTTACTAAATGTGAAAATTGCAACAGGATAGAAGATTGACTTCTGTTTGCTTTGTTTTGTTTTGTTTTGTTTTTTTGTTAGAGAACATCTTTACATCTTTCCTGACAGCCCCCTCCGTGCACACACAACTGATTGAGACGCCAATACTCCTTCTAAGAGCTTTTACTGAGTAATTAACAACTTATCGATGGGCCCACACAACATTAATCCAACCTATGGATTTTCATGTTGGCGGCTGAATAGCAAGAATGAGCTCATAAGATGAAGGGAGGCGAGAGGTAGAGGGACAGCTGTTTGTTTGAGCGATGGTTCCATCAAACGGCGAGGACTTTTCCCCGAGGAGACATTGCCCAGATATTCTCTTCGCTTCACATCACCCTGTGGAGCTAGAAAGCACTCAGATGGTGGAGAGTCAATGTGAGACTCAACAATGTAATTCTCCACAGAAACAGAGAGTGGCACACATGGCTGCGCACACACGCACTCACACATCCACACACCAACGTGGGACACAAATGTTCATAACAAATACGCTACAGTGAGTCTGTGCTACAGGTAACAGCAACCTCGCTGAAGGACACGGTAGGGTTATCCACATGGCTCCATGTTTAATTCTACATCTGTATGGTCGATCGCTACATTAACGCTCTGAGGTTTGCTGACTGATAGCGAGACAGAGGGTGCACATGGACTCGTGGCCGTGCACCATCCCTCTTCCACATCGGCTAGTGAGACAAATGCCTTGCAGCCAGACGCCAAGTATAGAACATGAAACACATGATGAAACATGCAATTAAGAGCTTCTGTGCTGGTGAGCAGCAGAGTGGGGAGACCGCTGGTTACATATTTCCTCACTGATTAATGGAGGAGCACTGGGAGGGGCGGGGGTTAGCGAACCCGCCAGGAGTGTTGGGTAACGAGGCACGATGGCAGATTTATGTCCCCTCACCCCCTCCTCCCAATCTTATGTGCCCATGACAAAGTGCCCCATAGCCCCCATCTCATCTCCTTGAAATGTCATTACATGTTCACATGTAGCAGGCTTGCAGAGATGGAATGAAGATGGGCATTAATGCTAATGAGAATTGGGCTTTGGCCTTTTGTCTCATGTCCCAATGGTTCTTTCCATCTTTCCCCTCGCCTCAGTCCATATCCCTTTACCATACCTCTCCCGCTCTCTCACCTGTCCAGACAAACTAATTCGCTTTTCTTCACCTCTCCAGCACCGATCCACCGTACCTTGAAGCCTTTAACAACATATTGTTAGAGTCTACACATGAATCTTGATGTCCAATATGTCCCAATTCTTTTTTCCATGGCCAGCTATCTTTCATTATTTCTCGTCTCAGTGCTCTGCCATTCCATCTGTCCCCCCGCTGTGTGTGTGTGTGTGTGGTTTACCTTCAGTCTGTCTTTGGGCAGGGCCTGAGCTCCTTTCATTATGACCTCCTGAACCCTTTCGACTGACAGGTCACTTCCAGCTTGTTCCAGACGCTGACTGAAGAAGCCAATCACCTAATGGTCACACGAGAGGAAACAGCCAATCATAACATGGACACACAACTCTGCCAAAAATACTTTTGCTCTGACGAGAGATGTTTTGTAATGCGTTTGGAACTGGGTAAAGCATGAAGGAGGATTATGAAATTGGCTTGTATTTTTTCTTTTCTAGTTCATTTTTGGAGAAATGTGCTTATTGACTCTCAAATATGAAGCCACAGTGAGCAGCCCTTCGCTTTGCTCAACCAAAGGAAATCACAGCTATTAAGAAATAATCCTGGATACAGATTTATTAAAATAACAACTTGTACTTTTATGTTTTTGTTCAACCAATGACGATATCGGGTTCATCTGTATTAGCACGTCTATTGGCCTATTTTATTTAAATTGCCACAAATCCAGCATTGGTCGGGTTCTGGTTTACATCTTTCACTGTTAAATCCTGTTCCTGGTTCTAAATACACAGACTTTCATGTCATCTTGATCTCGTCTAGGATTCAAACCAACTCCCACTGCCGTCGTGAAGCTCTTTCAACCATCTAATCCCACTGTTTGGAGCCGTCACGCTGATGTTGCAGCAGCCACACCCCAATATGATGACACTGGGTGCAACACGACAATCTAAGTTAGAACAAAGTGGCATCATGCTACGTATAGGGGACTTTGTTCTCACAATAATAACACCAATGCTAATGCTCCACCCTCTTAACAATATTAGGAATCTATGTAGCTAGCTTATTTCAAACTGTTTAAGATTTTTAGTACTTGTGTTGCTCTGAATATGCATTTAGAATATCCACGAACATAAAGCTAAGTAGTGTAATTCAAATTATAATCGTATCAAAATATTGACCGAAACATTTGTAAATAAGTTGATGAAAGTTGAGGGAATGCTTATAAAAACATGAATTCTGATTTTGGAGATTGCAACACATGCTTCACAAATTCAAAATGCTACGAACATAGGCTCAGCAAACATGCCTGCAGGCTACATACTCACTAAAGACATACGGTACATACAATATTTCAGATTACAAATTCACCACAGGGTTTGAGTGTGTTTCTTCCCACTTGAAATAAGCATTTCAGTGGAGCTCAAATTATCTGATGCCTTCTGGGTTTAAGGCGAACAAGAGATCAAGGAAACTGTATTTTGCATTTCCACAGCTGTGCTAGGTTCTTCCCAGGAGTAAACGTTTGATATTTGATCATTAAAAACTCTAGGTATTACTGATTCTTTTTAATGCTGTTTTTTTTTTTTTTGTCAAACCAACAGTGAAAGATGCGTCTACAGGCAATGTTTTCTCTGCTCATGCTCTGTAGTTTCTTTAGAGAATTCAAACACACCAGAGCCCACAAGAACGCTGTGCGCGTGTGTGTCTGCATCTATCTAATACTAATCTCTTCATTAACTCTGAAGGCCTCCCATATGGGGTTAATTTAGAGGGGCAAAAAAGCAGCCACTCATCTTGAATCTTATGCTCGCACACACAGATTTGCAAGCACAGTCAAGGCTTTGGAGAATAGCCTTAGGGAGACTGACTTAACTGAGGGATTCTCGCTAGCATGCTTCCCTCATACTTATGGATCACAGCGAAGCCTATAGCCGCGTATGCAGCAACCCCCACCTCTCACGTATACGGACCAAAGATTCCTTTCCTCCTCTACATGACTAATACTGCGATGAATGACAGCTTTCTCTCATCGTGTCCCTTCCCCCCAATACACCAAACTGTCTCAATGAATATTTGACACGGAGCCTCTCGACACAAGGGGACTGATTAATTCATCAATATTACTTAAGCTCACAGAGCTCTGCATGCTGTAGAGTCCTGACTACACACTATGTTAATGATGCAGTTAGCATGTGCTCCAGGTCTGCTCTGGCTTTTTGAAACTTTCCCTACAGACAGAGAGGACATAAAGAGAAAATCTATATAACCTTGATCTATGGAATAATTACCACAAATCGGCCAAGGCCATAATGTCAAGGTCTCCCGGTTCTTTTCAGAGTTTTTTTTTCAATTCACCTCTGATATGGGGTTACTGTTATGAAAGAAGAAGACCCTACCGTGTCCAGGTTCTGCATGATGTCTTGGAAGGATGGGTGCATCCTGAACTGCTCAAAGAGCTCCCTCTTGTAGAGCAGTGCATACACCAGGTTTGGGTTGTGGTGTAGAGAGTTGCACAAGCAAGAGTTGATGATTTCCAGCATCATGCGGATCACCTCTTCAATCACATTCAAGTCCTGGGCCTGGGGGAGAAGGAGGATGTAAAGGTTAATTGGTTTCCCACTACACTGGTTTCACTTATAATGGTGTTTTTAAATGATTGCCTCCTGATAGATTGATCAGCAGGGGGTAACAGTGAGTTGGAGGGGAAAAAGAAAGAGACAGAATGATGAAAGGAAAGAAGGAGGGGTGAACAATGTTACTAAGTTGGCAGTCAAGGTCTTGGCGAGGGACACAAAGGTCACCTTGTACGCCACAGATCAGGACGTGTCACTGTATGTTTCCTCTCGGGGCAAATGACAACTGTCGCTACTGACAAATGGCAGCATGGAAAGAGAGAAGCGTGGGAAGGATGGAGAGTAAGAAGCAGGGGGTTAAGTGGCTGAGACACGTAAAAAGATCCTCACACAAAGAAGACTTGTTACAAATCAAAGCATAAAG
Source organism: Polydactylus sextarius (assembly GCA_016801845.1). Classification (NCBI taxonomy): domain Eukaryota; kingdom Metazoa; phylum Chordata; class Actinopteri; family Polynemidae; genus Polydactylus; species Polydactylus sextarius. Next base: position 4,180,595 of record CM028922.1, read on the forward strand.
CAATCAGGTTACAACAAATTTCCACAAAATTTTGTGGGATTTTATATGTAGGTCATTGTGTGTGTGGTGTCCGCTCTTAATACTTGTGGTTGTTTTAGTAAATCAAACCATTCCCACTTTACACATTCCCATTAGTAATATTTCATTTTCTGTTATACTCTCAGCTAAATGAGTCACTTCCATGTATTCACTCATCCAAATCAATACATTTAAATAAATAGGCCAATTAAGACAATTAAGAGTTGAAGTAAAATGGAATCAATCAGAAAAGAACCACAAATGACACAAACACTGTCGTCAGCAGAAAGTGTCATTACAACACTTTTCTGTATTTCACACTAACTGTCTCATCTCAGACAAAAAACAAAAAGCATTTTTCTCTTGTGACAGTTCTTGGGTATTAGATATATTGAAACACATGCCCCAGAGCTACAGTAATAGAATGGTATTCTGACTGAATGAATATAATTTAGACTCTGGCTTGCCTCCAGTCTTGCTAACTGGGAAATGAGTTGACCTGTGGAGACCTCTGGACAGTTGGACATGGTTTTGAAGAAAAAAAAAAAGAGTTGTTTTGACTATAACCCTGAGTTATTGGTTTATTAAATAATCATGTACAAGTTTAATCAAACTGATACAACAGCCTGCATTTGTACTGACCAGTGTTGTATAGTAACAACATACAAATACTTCACTACTGTACTTCAGTATGTTTTAAGAGTATCTGTATTTTACTTGGGTTGTTGTTTTTGAAATTTTGACAACTTTCACTTTTACTTCACCACATTTCCCAACTTAATAACATACTTTTACTCTGATACATTTTCAATGTTCAGTATTGTCAAAAATCAGAGTAAAGTAAATGTGGTGTTTTCTCTAGTGCTCTGGTTCAGTCGACCTGTGACTGTTTAGACTATTAACACCATGTTTGAGGGTTGATATAAGATCCATCTTAAAGGGTGGATGGATGGATGGACTTCAAAAAAACAAACAAACAAAAAAAAAAACATCAATATCAAACAGAAATTTAAATTTAGTGAAAAAAAAAACAACTTCAGTACTTTAGTTCAGACTCAATACATTGTCCATGTAGCTTCATGTTTTAAAGTGCTGGATAAACTTCATAATATTCTTCTGGTTTATTAACATGTACTTGAACTTTTATTTTCATTACTTAAGTACATTTAATTATAGATTACTTATCATACTTAAGTACGGTAAATACTAGATACTTTAAGACTTTTACTTGAGTATCATTTTAGTCGTTGACATGAACTTCTACCAAAGTCATTTTTTGGTCGAGTATCTGTACTTCTGTTCTAGTGGGACTTTCCCATTCTTTATACAACACTAGTTTTGACTTTGTCAGGCTGTTGACACATTTTTTCTACCAGCAGTTGTAGCTCTTAAATAGTTAATCTACCATTGTATATTACTACTTTATACATTACTAGTGTTTGTAGTTTCCAGGAAATCATTCTTGTCATAAATGTACGGCTCTAAGGAGCAAGGTCCAAACCATCTGTTCTACACTGGGAACCTGCAGTGTCAGAACAGAGATTCTATCATGCATTGTTTCACCGTTACTGTGTTTACAACAGTGCGTCGAGACAGACAGCAAGATAGACAGACAGACGCCAGCCACCATGACGAGATAACGTCTAGTGTGGCATGTTTAGTGGTGACACAGAAAGGAAGCTCACAGAGACAGTGGTAAAACGAATAATCTTTAAAGAGATAAAAAATAAATAAAAAAAAAACAGGCGGCAATGAATTGGCGAATACAGAAGCTCAAGAGATGATGTCTGATTTCCTGTGGTGCGACAACTGTGGGCAGAGCTCTGCAAAATCTATCATGCGCTGATGGTATTATAGATAAGATCCGTAGTTGATGCAGTCAGTTTCAAAACCAATCTAAAAATACAAAACAATGAATTGTGCCATGTTTCATCTGAATGAAAACAAGCGCTGCCAGTAAAATGGCCTTGAGGCACAATGTCCTGGTTTTTCAGTTTTTTCTTGTTCATTTGCCAAAAACTAAAACAATTTTATCACTACCTTCCTGTCCAATTTATTTCAGGATAATTTGGAAAAGTCTAACATCAGAGGCTTGAAAGCTCTCTCATTTAATGTCTAATGTTTGTTGTTTTGAACAGCACAGCAGTAAAAGACTTTCTGTTCTTCTGGCTTAGAAGAATACTAATAATATGGCAAATATGTACATGCAACTCATTTAGACAAACACATTCTACTTTTGAGGTCATGAAAATATTGTTTTGTTTCCATGAACAGATGGCATAGGTTTGATATGAAGACCACATCTTAGAGTTGATAAACCAGCTTATAAATAATGGCAACACTGTTTCTACGTTACCCCCAAACATATGTTTATCATGAGATATATATATATATATATATATATATATATATATAAAATTACAGTGAGAGAAATACTTTAAAAACAAAGATGCACTCTGTTACTTGCTCTGCTAAGCTTAATGCTCTCATTAGAAAGAGTGGACCACCATGTTTGGATTCATCATCGACTGGTATAAAGGGGGGGGAGTACATAATGATGCATTAAAAAGAATAATATTAATTCTTTCTTTATTCAAATGTTCCAGTTCCAGTCTAGCTAAAAAGAATTAAACCATGATTCATTTTATGTGTGAAAAATGTAGTCATATTGAATCATTCATCAGGAGAACGCACAAAACATAGACATGGAAATGTATTAAAAGATTTACTGCCTGGCATCAATGTAGACATTGAACTGTTTATCATAATGTCACAGGAACAGGACGTTATACCAATCCAGTTTAAAGGATGACAGGATGTCAGGATAACTTAAAGAAAAAGTAAAACATCATAGCATCATTCGAAGAACTGCAAGATTGACAGGAATATATAAGTTCTTCAAATGCTAAACTGACCAGTTCAGCCAGTTGGTCTCGAAGCTTTAATCATTATCTTTGCTTTACAGGAAGCCTCGCCTCAGACAGTACTCATCAGCAACTTCCTCTGGGCTTACATCCTGCTTCATTTCAGGCTTGAAATGAGGAAAGTGTATTCCCTGCAAGCATTCTAAGTCCTGTGAAATACATTAGAATAAGGTGCTGAGTAAGCCACTTGAATCTTTAATGTGCAGATGTATAAATCAGTAAAATAAAAAAGCTGGTTTCGTCTCTACTCTGAGACAAATTCTAAACCTTGAAAAGTGAGATTGTTTTTACCATGGAAGAACAAACATCGAATCATCAGGATCATTTAGGCTTCATTGTCATGACAGGATTATTCTGATAATGACTTGTTTTTTAACCAAGGATTTGCTAATCCCAGACTCAAACCAGTCTGCTGAGATTCCACCTCCAATCTGAGGAAACCATCTGTAACAGACCTACATGTAGCAGTATTCAATATTCCATCATCTAACCTCCTTCAGGAACGAGTGCTTATCTCATAAATAACTTTGCTTGCTGTGTGGCTTTTTGTGGTATAGACATACACACAATCTCATGCATGTGAACACAAACAATCAACCCCCCGAAAGTAGGCAGGGAGTTCAAGATGATTGTATATAAGTGTATTCTGTTCTGTGCCGATTTCCACAGGCTGGTGGATGAAGGTGTGCAGAGCTTTAACAGGCAGACGTGAAGAGGCAAGTGGAAGGCAAGAGAGCCGGCTATAATGAGGATTGATTGTGCGTCTGGAAGCAGAGGTGGGTCTCTGGGCCCGACTCCACTGCCTAGCAAGACCTGCTCTATTCTATTCTGCTGTGGCAGGCCATAATTAGACAGAAAGAGGGGACAGATATGGGAGACAACTGAGTAGGAGGAAGAGGAGGCAGAGGACGTTAGAGGAAGGAGGACAGAAACAAAAATGGAAGCACGGAAGAAGACAGTAGGGGGAGTTGATGGAGAAAGTGAACACGATGAAGAGGAGACAAAAGGAGGAGAGGAAGGCAAAGTAGGAGTGAGGGATGCCTAGTGTGTTTGTTCTCTAGCTCTGCACCCAGCTTAATGAGATTAGCCTGGCAGGGAAAAAAATGCCACACTGGGGAATTCAGGTCACATGAAAATAGGCTAGCTAGACGTCTGCCTGGCCCTGTGTGTATGTTTGTCAAGTGGATGAGATTAAAAGGTTCATGGTCTACTTGAAACCCAGACAGGATTTAAATATCTTGGCCCCTCCTCCACTTCCCATTCGGTACTTTACACTTGTTTTCCCCCAAAAATGTATCCACTAGACAACCAAAAAAACACCTGACGTGTTTGTACGACTGCATAAAACTATAGTGCCTTTTCCTTTCTTTCTCTCTCCCCTTCCTCATTTTTATTTCCCTTCTCTGTTTTTTCTGCTTCTTCTCCTCCAGTCATGTGCTATTTTCCAGCCTCCTGCATTATCATTTAGTCACAACCGCTCATGCCGCTGTTTAATGTCCTCTCTCCACCCAAGAAAACACAGGCCTCACACATGAGCTGTATGATTAGTCTCAATGATCCTGCCCCATTTTACTTGTTTCACCATTTATTCAGACCCCGCAGGAAGGCCGCGAGTGTGTGTATATGCCTGTGTGTGTCTGTAAGCTTTTCCATCTGTCTGATTCTGCTGCTAATTCTTCAGCATGCTGGGCACAAATGTATTATGTCTGCAGGTATGTTTGACCTTTGCTATCTGTCTGACAAGGAAAATTATAGAGTTTGCAGATGCAATCTGTGACTGGGAAGGACAGTGCCAGCACTACACTATCTGTCTGTGTGCGTCTAGCCGTCCTATCATACCCGTGTGTGTTTTTATGCAAGTGTTTGTGTGTGTGGACAGGGTGTTTAGAGCCACAGACATGTAAATCCCTGTAAAGTAGGAGCTGGCATCATTAAACCAATAGCTTAGTGATTCCCTGGCTGGCCCCGCTGCTCACTGCAGGCTGTTGCGGGGCAGACAAACCAGACATATTAAGACAAGGGCATGGAGATAAACACAGACAGATACACTGAGAGACAAACAGAAACAGTCGAAAGCCACACCTAACCATGTCATCATGGCAAAAACAAAACAAAACAAAAAAAAAAAAAACAGTAGCTTTTTGTGACATGTGCTAAGAACCAAAGGAAAGTCATATACGGAGAGAAGGTTTTTTTCAAGGAAAAAAAAAGATAGAAAAGGAAAAGCATGAGGGAAAGAAAAAAATACCACGTGGACAAGCAGAGAGAGAGAGAGAGAGAGAGAGAGAGAGAGAGGGTCAGACTGGCTGAGTAGCAGCAGCCTGCCATGTCTTTTGGGAGTTTTTTAAATAGGTCATTGTCTGACCTGCATTATGGTACCACAGCCATGTCATAATCACACCATTTTGTAGAACATTGTGCCCAGGTCAGCCTCTTATTACCCCATAGCCTCACACATGCACAAAACGTCCTTTGTTGTGCGCACGTATGCACACACGCGCACACACACACACAAACAGAATGTGGCAAAAGACAGTGTTTCCCCTCAGAACAACAGCTATATCACAACAACAGTCTGCATCTGTCTAGAATGTGTTTAGGAAAGACTGCGCTGGACAATCGCTGCATCACTGTCTGTATAGAGGGGAAGTCCAGCATATTTGCAGACAGACACCTTATTATCAGTTTAAATAAGCACTCTACTTCTGTGAGCCTTGGCTGGCACTAACAGCAGGAGGCTGGGGTGGGGGGGGTGGGGGCTGGCAAAACAGCAGTGATGTTGGGTGTCGAGTGATAATGATAAAGAAGATGACGCCAACAGCTGCAACTGCACTCTGGCAGATAGGTGGGCAGTGCTAATTGATCTGCTGTGAGCTTGCCTCGATCGGGAAAAGACCAGGGCACAGCAGGGTTGCCCTAATTACCATTTGGAAGCAGACAATCATTAGGACCCCAGAGCACCTGCTGCCTGCAGGGGTGGCACTCCTGCTGCCCGCAAATAAACACAGGAACAGTCAGAGAGACAGAGCAGAGGATGATAAGAGGTTGACAGGTATACAGACAGATGGTGGAACAAGTAAACTAATAACTAGGCCTGACCACATCTTCAGTGAAGTGAAGTAAGTGAAGAAAATAATTTGGGGGATGAGACACGAAAAAGGTGCGGTCAGTGACTAAATCAGCTCTTCACTCTCAGTAGGACACTGGTTTGATGAGAGAAATATAATGAAGCAGACTTGTGTTGAGACTGACGCGATGACATGATGAGCCACATATAAAGTGGCGTAGTGTTGATTTATAAAACACGGCCCTACCATACCCAAACCATTAAATCCCATTTATAAGAGCTTATTACCAGCAACATCTGGCTTGGTTGCTGCTTTGACTACGACTGAGCCGATAAAATACGATACAAGAAGTCCAGTTTGAATAACAAATTACCAAGACAGAGAGAGAGGAAGCATTTGGCTGTTAGAGAATTCGTCATGGTGGTCATCATTTTATCTGTCATTGTCATAATCTTGTGGTAAAACAGTAGAAATATGTCAAAATGACCTAGTCAGAGTGGGTTGTTGCACATATTCGATCGGCCAAATTGTGTGTGGAGCGGACACATTCAAAGCTTTTACAGTCGGATGGATCAAAAACTAACGGGAGGCTTCTGCGGTGGCAACCCCACGGCTTTGTTTGACACCTTTGATTCCGATGTGTGAATACTTGAAAAGCGCGTGAAATACGTGTTTGCCATGAACAAACTGCAGCTCACTACATCACCAAACCAAACAAGAACTGTCTTAAAAAAGACTGATATAATAAACTAGTTAAAAATCGTGTTTGAGATTTTCCCTCATGGTCAACAGCCAAATTATGAGCAAAATATATTATAAGTTGATATAAAATCATTTATGGTAAAGTAGTCAGAGTCATTTATCTTCACTGATTTTTTTCCTATTTCTCCCCTCTGGGTATTTTCACATGAAAAGACAGACGTTCTGTGTGCAGTGTAACCTCTGATTTCAGGGAAAAAGCAGTATGATAATGTACATCACTCTTGTAGGGAGATCGGTTCTATATCAAAAGACCATAAGAAACGTGACAGGATAATTCATACTTCAATCAATCAATTCCTAATTTCAGGCAAACCATGTATGAAGGTAGACACTGATCCCTGTCCTGGTACATGATGTGTTCTCAGAGTCTCCATCAGCACCATCGAATTAGATGAAATGAACATGGAGGAAAGTCCGTGTAGGTAATAATAATAATAATAAGTGTAATTTGAAAATACATGACATTTCCATTTGTGAAGAGAACACTGAACATAGTCATCTTGAAGTAATTTCATATGTAACACACAGAAGGGGGAAAGATCAGGAGGGAAAAATGGAAAAAGTAAAAAAGGAAACTGGACGTGAGCAACATCAGTACCAGTACTGGTACCTTGACTGATAAACTGGTCTACAAAGCTACAGACCCGTATACCACACAGCTTATTTCTATGGGTTTCTTGAATCCAAACACTGAAGGTCATACTTCTAAAATATTGTCTATAACCTTTAATTATTAATAGGATATGAATGAAAGATGTCTCATTCTGATGGATTAGTTGAATCTAAAAAAGCATCCAATTCATTTGTGGTTTTCCATTGATGCTACAGTCTCGACATTCTCCCCTCACAAACTATTTTGACAGAATGAATGCTAATTAGTGACAGCTGAGTAGGCGACAGCGATGAGGAGTATGGTGGAAAAACTTAGGAGGCGTCCAAGAAAAGTTTCTGATGCTTCAGATAAAAAAACAAAAAACAAAAACAAAACCAAAAACAAACTCGGCGTTCAGAAGATGGATTACAGTCTAAAAAAGAAAGCGATCGACAAACACGGATTATCATTGGTGTCTCATTTCCTTGTTGGAGAGCACTGAAAGAAGAGAAGGTACTGAGGGCAGACACGGATGTCGCCCTGCTGTTCTTGGACAGTCTGGCATTTGTAAAAAATATTTAGGCTATGTTGCCATTTCACTTATTCTACCTAACTCATGCAATTTTGTCCTGAAACTGTGGAAAGGGAAGACAAAAGTTCTGCAGGCTTTTAAAAAATGTGACAATGTTATCAATGTTTATAATAAAAAAAAAATGTATTACACACTGATATATCCGCAATAAATAAATACTGGCCAATATAGTGGCCTGGTTAATACGTTGTTCTTGCTCTATATGTGACCCTGATAACTGCATGAATTTATTAGTATGTACGAGTCATTAACTGACAATGTAAAACAGCCACAAAGCAATGAAAAATTGCAATGTGGTGAACGATGAAACATTATACGATGCAAGCTGCTGACCAGGTTTACAATCAATTTCAGAACATGTCAATTGTGAATGCAGCATAATTAAAAAAAATCTAAACCAAGTTCTGTGTGTTGACGGTTTCTGTTTACCTAAATATCAAAGACTGTAAACTTTATGACTAAAAAAACACACAATTTCAAGTCATCTGACAACTATAGTAAAACTGAGGATTTTTCAGAACAATTTCGTGGTCTAATAACCAAGTGGTTAATTCCTGGAAGCGCAGATAATAAACAGAAGGCATAACGTTTATTATCTGTTGATACATCCTCAGGCTCTGCTTTTCTGCTAAACAAAAGGAATGGTGCTACAAAGTTAATGCATGTGTCTACTCTGGCTATTAAAAAGAGATCACAGATAGTGACTCAACCAGTGCACATAAACACATAGACAGGGTGGTCCAACGTGCTGCTGGCTCTGTGAGTGTGTGTGTGTGTGTGTACTTGTAGTCTCTTCCCAGAAATGCGCAACAGTAAACAGACTATAGAGGCAGAGAAGTAACATTACCACTACCACTGGCTGGGAGCATAAACAGTGACACACAACGCAAAGTAATGCGACGCTGCACAAACTTACTTTTTTATGTTTGTTAGTGTGTACGTGTGCACACTGCATGTCACTGCACATGTCTGAAAGGGCAAGAGAAAAAACATCTGCAATCATAGGTGGAGAGGCTGCAGAGAGAGCAACTGTGAGGCCCCCTGAGAGCTGCCCTGCTTAGACTGGGAGCCTCTGGCAGTCCCCTGGGGGCTCAAGGGGCCCTAACCCTTCATTCTTTCTTCCCTGACACTAACCAGACACAGCAGCGCAAACACATTCAGGCATAGGGGGGTTGCGTATATATCAGAGAGAGAGAGAGACAGAGACCAAGAGGCTTGATTAGTAGGACACAAAGACAGAGAGAGGGAGTGAAACAGAGGAGGAGACGGAGAAAAAGAGGGAGACATTAACACATAAGAAGAATGAACCCAGCTTTAACCCACAGCTTAGAGCGTTGGATGTTGTTTTTTCATATCCTCCTCTCAGTTTCTCCCTTGTAAAGAGAGCAATTACATGTCCAGGACAATCCCACATTAAACAAACATTAGTTCTCTCTCCAGAGCCAGACTCAGCCAAATTACATTGTTTCCAGATGCCCGTCACAAAAACACACTTACACCCACCCTCTCTCCAATTCCCCCCTCATCTCCTATCCTCCTGCCTGTTTCTTCTCTTTCTATTGTTCCTCTCTTTTCTCTTCACATTTTGCTCCTCTTTATCTCTCCCTGTAGCTCACTAAACTCCCTCACTTCCCAAGTTAACATGAGGGTTTGTGAATAACACCAGAGCAGGCTGTTTTCAATTACACTGTCACATTCATTACTACTGCAGGAAGAGAGGAGGTCCAGAGACAGAGGAAACAAAGGAGTTGACATGATGAGACAGCAATCCTTCTTTTAGAAGTCACTTCTTAGAAACCATAGACAGACCTGAGCCAGTGTGTGAGGTCATTATAGCTCGCCAGATAAGAAATTCTATGCATGAGGTTTTATGTAAATTTCAGTTTAAGATTAATATTGCAGAAATAAATGGCTAGTCAGCTAATGTTCAGTTGGGAGATAACATTTGTAAGTATTAACTTCAGCACTGAGTAAACTTCCCTCCTTCATTTTCTGCTGCATTAAACGTTTAACTGGCTATTTATTTTCCATCTACAATCTTTCCAACACTGACATGAGCAAATGAGCCATATATTTGCTTAAAATTTAGTCTATATGCAAAGACAGTTTAAGCCCTCATCTCATGGTCACATGCGTTCAGAGATCAGACAATATTACTATTCATGACAAAAAATAAATCTGAGGTAACAGTAACTGTAACTGCAGTGTGATAGCTCAGTTCTGCTGTTTTAGTCGCACCTTTTATGAAATCATAAGATCAATAGAGCAGTAATGGCCTTCAGAAAAGTCATTGTTAATGATTATCAGTGAGTGTTCTCACTTTACAATGGTTAGAATTGGCTGCTTTCATTTGTCGTATGAGATAATGAGGAGCATTTTTTTAGTTTTATTTGCTGAAGATTTTTTTGTGCTGAAGATGTTCTCATTAGACTGATTATTTTGGGAAAATAATCACCTAGTGTTTTGAGCATAATGTTAAATTTGGCATCCTAACACACTCAAAGTGATATTATGTTTACCATGCGTACCATCATAGTTTGACATAGTGTACTAATATTCATGAATTCACACTCGACTCAAAGTAAAGCTGAGGCTAACAGGGCTGTCATTACTTTTGCAGGTGTTTGGCAAAAGCAAATCTGTCATGAGATCAACACATATTACAAATCATCCTGAGGTGGACATGAATGTGTGTACCACGTTTCATGGCAATCTACCCAGTAGAGATCGTAATTACAAATGTCAACATCTCAATGGCACTGGAGGAAAAGTCATGGGACCGTCACAAGAGTCATCTTCTTGGCGCCACAAATATCAGTGGGAAAATTTCCTGGCAATCCATCCAACAGTTGTTGAGACATTTCAGTCTTGACCAAAGTGGTGGACAAACTAACTGACACTGTCACATCATCCACAAAGTGTTGCTATGACTGATTACAAGGCGAGGTCAAAATCTAAATGGACAACGTGAAGTTAAAGTGCAAAAAAAGGATCTAGTTGAAAGCGGTTGTGAAACTGAAACATGCTAATAAAGCTGTGTTCATTCACACGTTATTCTGTTTCTGTTGCCTGACGCTGTGTGATGTTCACCAGCACGCACTATTATTTATTATCATTTGTAATAAAAAAAAAATAAAAATAAATCACCAGATATGTTGGTTAGAAACAGTCTATGCTGTGATTTTGGTTTTACTTGAAAGACAATGAGACAACTCATCAGTTGACATGTTGTCAAAAAACATGGAGATGCAACCTTGTTCTTGTGACTTGTGAAAAAGTCACACTGGGAAGTTGGCAACTCTAGAAACAAATGAGATAAATCAAGCCTAACTGCAGTCAGATTTACAGTGTCTCACCAACTTGGGCCAAGGATCGTTGGTGACTCGTCAGTTAATTATCATCATGCGTGACCAGCTCTAAAGACCCAGTCAGAGGCTGTTGGGACCTCGTCAGCAACTGGGACTGGATATCTGTCATGTTAGAAAAGTCGAAAGCGACTGACAAAGGCGCGACAGCCAATCAGAGGAGGGATGTAAGATAAATGCTGCTGCAGTCTCACCCATTCACTCAGGACTCTGCTTAAAACTCTGTCGTTTTAACTGTTTTTGTTTAATTTTTAGTTTCTACAAACTCCCCACATCTGATCTAAATGTTATCGGTACCAGGGAGGTCTGCCGGTGATTTCAGCTCACATGAAAGCCATCGTGTAGTTGTGATGTTTATACAGTGGCTGGTTTAGTCTGCGTCAGAAGCAGCATCTTCACTGGTGCTCGTCAACAATAAACGGCTGTAAATCACGGTGAGAAGCGGCGGCTACATCCTGGGTAGATCACACGTGCAGATGTGTAGTTTGGTGAAGTCACAGTGTAATCGGGAGCTCAATCAGTGAGAAGTCACTACAGGTCTCAGACCAGTTGTTGAGACTACAAATCTCTAGAAGTCGCCAAGTGTGAATGCTGCAATGATCACGGCAGTGTCTGAGGCTCACAAATCATTGGTAAAGTCGGTTAGTGTGAACTAGGCTTTAGCAACATTGCCTATAAACACCACTCAACCAAATCACTCAAATGATGAACAGCTGGAATCAAGGTCAGACTGGTAGGTCCTCTCTCTTCCCTCTGAACAGCACAAAACAACAAACCTTATCAAAGAGTCGACAACACAGCTGACTAAAAACAAGATGTTTACTACCACAACACATGAGAAATGTTAATGGTGGCATTTCTGAGCACACTCGAAGCTCACCTTCTGTCCAAGACAAAATTAAGGGAGATGTTCAAGCACATATTCAGATAGAAAACAATACATCATGTTCCTTTTCATCAATGAAGCTAAACGTTGAGTTCTAGCTGTGGATCGTAGACACGGGAACCTTTGTAGACATGGGAACCAATGTCACATTGAGTTAGTATCGTCTAAGCTCAAGGATAACTGTATCAAAAATGTTGACCAGCTCTGTCTTTTAAGTCTATGACCCAGACTTGATGTCAGACACTATTCTAGGAAAAACACTTGATGTAAAATTCCCATGAAATAATCATACTGGAAATGTGCTTTGTGCCCTTGAGCAACACGCTGACATTCTTTCAAGAGCAGAAATGCTGTTGTACAATTGACCTTATACTTTGACATCTCATGATGTATTTGTCACGTGAATTAAACTGATAAAAATAAACACTTATAGGAACATATGGCTGAAGTGAAGATTTAATCAGGGGACAACATGGCAAGTTTCATTAAAATATTGTGTCTCTTTATGATTCAAATAAAGCGGGATTGTTTTATTCTATATTTAATTTTATGAGTGTGTGTGTGCGTGTGTGTGTGTTTTAAGGCGTCATCAGACAGTTGCTACATGCCTGAAGGAGCACTCAAATACACTCTTGTTTCCCCAACACCTAAGGGCATTTATGGGGACCTCCAAACATGTTTACGGACACACAGTTATCTTGGACCATGCAAATCTAATGAGACAGCCAGACTGAGTTGCAGACAGACAAACCTGAGGGCAGAGGTGCCTTAACACAAATAGAAACAATTATATATAGTCGATAGTCAACAGAGTGCTCTCACTAGTAAGGCGTGGCTGTTACCGAGATCCATATATAGTTGATTGCATTTGGACTTTATCATTCATTTATTGGTTTTAGGATCAACCACTAAACAACTGTTGTGCTGCTGTTAAGATTTCAATTTCAGATTAATACAGATGTTTCAGAGAAATTTCAATATTAATTTGGTACCACTGAGAATGACTGATTTTAACACTCAATTTTAAAAACACTCCATAGTTGAATCAAATATTAGTCTACAAATGGAAACGATTTAAATGCAAATTAAATGTAGGGGGATACAGACCGGGAAAGTAATGAGAAAAAGACAAAGGACTGGTGTAGACAGAGCCACAGACTGCCACTCGTCTTGACAGAAGGCCTGCAGCTAAACACTTTTAATTTGGTGATCTCCAGCATCACATTATGAACTATAGTCTCAAATGAATAATGTTCCCAATCAATTATTTGACTGATTTTTTTGATAAACGTGAGTATTTTTCTGTCCTATTTACAGCTTTGACTTGTTCTTGTTAAAGCATAATAAAATGCTGGAGTAAACAGTTTGAGTTACTTGGACCAGAGGTAGTTTGACATTTTGAAGAGTGCTGTTTTTCTTCTTGCTGTGAGTTACAGGAGAAGACTGACACTACTGTTATTTCAGCACACTAAATACAAGCCTTTTAGCCAGCAGGTGGTTAGAAAACAGCTAGCATGGCTCAGTTCGGTGGTATCAAAGTCCAACCAGCTGCATCTCTACAGCTCTTCTATAACATCTTGTTGCTTTGTACAAAAAATTAAATGTAAAACAAATTCTAAAAAAAAAGCCATAATGTGCTAGATGTTTTCTGTAGGTGGTTAACCTAACCATTTCCCCCTTTTTCTGGTTTTCATGCAAAGCTAATATGACTGGCAGTTGCATGTGGGTTCACATTTACACGACAGACACGACAATGATGTTGATTCTCTGTAACTCACATCAACAACGTAAATAATTGTATTTCTGAAATTCTTGACATGCATTTCTTTCTTTCTATGGTTATTACTCATGACGCATCACTAAAAGGGAAAAATATTAATAAAGTATCAAAATTAAAACTGTTAAAGAACATCAGTTTCATGCACATTTCATGTTAATCTCAGACAAACCAAATGCTCGTGTCAGCTGCTGTTAGCTTAATGTTACATTGCCCAAGTAGACATAATTGTGCAACCTCTAATGAGCTGAATGCAGACAGAAGGCGTGAACGAAAGGGAGTGTGTGCATGCATGTGTGTGTCAGTGTATATGTGTTACTCACATAATCAGGCAAGGCTGTGTTGTCTCCCTGTCTGCCTCGCAGACTCTGTGTTGCCTGCTCCAAAACCTTGTTGTGCTTTTTGGAAAGCAAAGCAAATAAACTGCAGGGGAGAAACAGTAAAAGGGAAAAAGAGTCAGAACAGCAACGACGGATGAATGATACACTTCTATGAAGACCAAACACCCAAAAAACCCAAATATACAGTCATCAAACTGCACATATTGACCAGTAATTAACATGTTATAAATACTCAAAAACAGTGGCCTTTACTCAGCTTAGAGTGAAGACTCTATTTAAAAGAGATTATTATTAGAGACAAGCTTATTTTGCTTTCTAAATGAGGCCTTTAAATTGATGAATAATAATGAGACTTGGAATAACAAAATAATCATGGAACCAGCAGGAGACACAGTTTTAGAAATGATCCATCAAAATACGAAAAACTTGCTAAATTTACCATCACATTACAATTACAACTTTTTTTATGACCTGGAAACGTATCTGCTCAAACATGTTGTAATTTTGGGAATATGTATTTTTTTATTCTTCCTATAGGTATCAGTTTGTCATTTGACCTTTTATTTAACCGACTCGCTTGACTGTGCCTGTGTGTCTTTGTCTGTAGTTGTCTGGATGGATTCAATGATTGCATGTGAAGGCAGGACACAGATAAACATCAACAGTCACAGAGTCTGCCTGGGCGACTTTATGTCGTATCTATAGGTCACACACTCACGTACACAATCATTTTCAGTTGTGTCAAAGCTTTTCCAATATATTGGTTGTACATCCTATTTATTACAAAGTGTCATTAAAATCATTAGTGACCTTCTATTTTAATTACAACTTCTTAATACTCTATACCGAGCCCCTGAGGGTGTTAAATCTTTAATTTGTGTGTTAATCAAGGAACAAAAATTGCAGAATAAATTAAATTCAATGACAGCCGAGGGCTACTGAACCTCAGATGCACAAAGAGGCCTCAGCACAAGTCCCTCAGAGCAACACCTGTCCATCTGTCAGCAGCAAAAAACACACACAGTCTCTCAGCATTCTTCTATCCAGGCTAATTGGCCAAATGATAGCTGAATGGAAGTATCTGAGCAGCTATGAGGAGGTCTACTTGTTATCTACAGACCTAATGTCAAAGGAGCTATTAGCCATGTCTACTTACTAGATAGTACAACAGGTCCTATTAAGTTTTTTTTCTATTTCAAACAAGAGACCACCGAGGCAGTTTCACCTGAATCCCTTGTCCACAATAACACACTTTGACCAGTTGCTCTGTCATTTATGTCAAGGCAGTGATGGACATGGAAAGGATATGAATGACACAGAAGGATTTCCACACTGCTGGTCTAATCCCAAAATCAGTAATAAGACTCGGATAACGACAGACATCATCTATCCCAACACAAAAGATGTAAAGGTTCTCTGTCTCTACCAGACCAAAGAATTTGGGTTTATTTGGACACACACGCTGAGCAGTGATGTGTTGGGTATTCATGTATTTGGATGTGTGAGATAATGTTTTTGAGGCGTTTATAAATTAAATTCTGGGGTGACATGCTAAAAGAGTCATGCAAATTAGAAATGTTGGAATAGCGTACAATTGCTCTTTTAATTCTCTTTTTTGAGTTTTCTGGTGGAGTGGCAGCATCTAAAGTCGACTGGCAGAAGTTAAAAAGCTGGAACTGCAAACTCTTGTTTCAATCATAGCTTTTTTTCCAACAAAGATTTATTCCACATTTAGAGAAATAATGGTAATTATTTAGTTAGTCAACTGTTATAAAAGATGTAGGAGACTATTTTGATCCTTAGTAATTCTAGTAAGAGTAGAGTACTCTCTGGTCCCAAATGTGAAGTTTCTTTTTTTGATGATAGCAAATTGAACATTTCTGCAGTTTGGACCATTGAATCACCAAAACAAAACATTTTGGGATGTCACCATGGGAACCTGTGATGAGAAGTGCATCCAAACTAATCAGGAAGAACTTCATCGTACAACAACACAATGACCTGCAACGCAACGCAAAGACAACAAAGAACTCGATCGGAGCGGGAACAGTGGAAAGTTTCAGAGCGGCCAAGTCAATCATCAGACTTTAACCCAATAGAACATTTCATCTCCTGAAGAGGAGTCTGAGGGGAGAAACCTCCCAAAACAAACAAGAACTGAAAGAGGCTGCGGTATAAAGCTTGGAGAAGTATCACAAATGAAGAATGCAACACTATGGTGATGTCAGTGGGTTGATGCAGCTATTGCACGCAGAGGTTATACAACCAAATATTAAATGTTGTTTACTCTAAGACTTTCTGTCTTTACTTTTTAGTTGTCTGATGCAACCTGTGCTATGTCCTATACTCTTTAATACAACTACACGCTGAAATTCTGAATCATGTCTTCAGTTTACAACAAAAACATAAAGAATTGACTGTCATGATCCAATAGTTGTGGAGTCAGGCAGCAGTTGGAGCAAATCAACCTATGTCAATGCCTGCAAATAAACAGCACCAGCCGTGATTCTCTCAGAGTCAATTAAGGAGCAGAGTTCAGCAGTGTCTGGCAGACATGTGGAAATTCCTGGCAGGAAATTTCCCTTTATCTAGCAGCCAGCCAGTCAGCCAGTTTAGCCCAACCCAGGCCATCATAGTCATCATCATTATCATTATCATCAGACATGGAGTCAGTTGCTCTCCATCACTACAAGACGGACATGCTCGTATTCATAGACAGAGTTCCTTTTCTGACTTAAAACACCAGAGAGTCAGAGATATGGACAGAGACACAGGCAGGGAGATAAGAGAATCCTTGAGTGTGCGTGAGTGTGAGTGTGCATGTGTGCACGTCTTCTGGGGAAGGAAACATTCCTTCCCGTGAGCCTCGAGTTAACAAACAGACATGAATGACTTGATGTCTGTGTGTGTGTGTGCGCGTGTGAGTGTGGTTTGGACCTTGTCCTCTCAAGTCTTCCGTCTCCTTGTGGGCCAAACCCTTCCCCTCAATTCCCTCATCTTACATAATGTTCTTTTCTACACAGGCAAACCAGTCTCTCAATATTTCATTTCTTCTGCTGCAGCTGCCGTCAAGTTACTCTAATGATAAATATTTTCTGTTGATTCAATATGAATCATTTAAATCAATGAGCATGTTTGTGTGTGAATTAGTCTTCTCTTTCTTTGTCTTTAGGGCAATTTCCATCTCTCCACCGGCCTCTTTGCACGCCTCACACAGATGCTTTTATTAAAATCTGATGTAAATGATTGTTTTGAGGTTTGTCGCTTCCACAAAGCAGCAATTAATAAAAATGGAATGATCTCTGTGTGAAACAACAAAAAAAATATCTGAGCTTTATCTCATAACCTCCTATTTTGGATGAACTTTATTCACATTCACGCTCTGAGAAAAGCCTCTGGCTAAAGCTGCAAACATTGATTGCTTTGACTGTGTGCAACCTTTCCTCTTTCTGCTTTAACTGACATATATATTTGAGGTTGAGCAACCAGGTTCTCTCTCTGGAATGCACACTTTTTTATCTTTTTTTGTTACTTTAACTGTCAGCCAGAAAAGGAGCATATTCACCACAGTAGAGGTGGTAGACGATATATACAGGGAGCTAATACACATCTCTCTGCTGCTGTCAGAGGTTTTGTAATGTCATTTATGAGGTGGTACATATTCTTTTTTATACCTGTAGGTGTTTTAAACATTGTATTATTGCGGAAAATGTTTTAATTAAATGAACAGGATTCTTTTAAATGGTAATATTGGATCATTGTAATGAAGAATTTACAAACCAAAACCAGACATTCTTTCCTGGTTATTTCATCCATTAATATTACTTATTTCTCAGTTTATTACATCAAGGTATGGCCTGATATTATGATACAGAATTACACAGATCAAAGGTTTCATATATAAATATATATATATATATATATATATATATATAAAGACTGCCAAAAAAGGTAAAGATTAAAATGTTAATTAAAATGAAACGATGAAAGCTGGAATAAATGTAGAAAAAATGAGCTACCAGTTCCACATATATCATCCTTTGTTCTGTTCTCACCTGATAATGCGCTGGGCAGCGTACTGGTGCAGACATCGAAACTGGGCTGACATGTTGGCAAGTGCAGCGAGACAGTTGGTGTGGAGGTATTTATCCTGGGGAGGATGACACACGCACACAAAGATGCACACAACAACGGTGTGACTGTTAAATTGCAAATGACTGTGTTACTTCAGTGTTTACATTACTGTCATTATATCACTCGGACCAGCAAATGCGGCTGGAGTTGATGGGATTTCTAATTACACGCTATGTGTGCAGGTGTGAGAGCGTGCATCTTACCCTTGTCCGCGTCATGTTAAACTGGATGGTGCGGATGACCACCAGGATGAGCAAACTGCCAAGTGAGATCTCTGTTAATGACCTTTCTGTGTACCATGAGACGTTCTTCAACACCTGAATACAGAAGGAGAGAGAGAGAAAGACAGTAATGAGGAAAACATTTATGATTATCTCAGCGAGGAGTGAAGGTAATATAATGAAGGATTTCGGTGGTAATCCTTGAAAATATGACCAGTGTGAGTCTGACTGTGTCTACCCACCACCTCATGGATGGAGCGATTGAAGGCATCATCCTCTGTAAGAATGAGGAGAATAATGAGGGCCATGTAGACGTGGTGAGAATTTCTTTCCTCTACGTGGTAAAGGATCTCGAGGATGGGCAACACCTGAAACGAAGAAGAGGAGAAAAGGGGGGATGGGTACGGAACGTGTGTGGGTGTTGTCTCAGAAATCCATTAAGTCCTTGTTGATTTTATTGAGGTTCCAACAGAGGAAACACCGCCAGGTAGATTTTTCAATTCTTGCTTTAATTTGTTTTAGATTATAACAAATCTTGTGATAATTTTGGTGCCTGTTACTATGAGGAAGTCAGAATTTATATAAAACATATCATAAAAAATATATATATATAAAATCAAATTATCATCATTTCTACTTTACTTTTACTTTTACTGAGCAGAAGTAACAAAAGCAACCCAGTAGATGTTACTTACTAGGAATTTACATCACTTTGAATCATGGCTCATGGCCTCTGAACTGTAAGTGGAGATGGATTATAAGCTCAGATATGGGTAGAACAAAAAAAAGAAAAATGATCAGGTAATATGTACAAAGGATTGTCAGAACCATACTGCCTGAGTGAAAGCCTGCATGGTGAGCACTGAGCAAACACAGTGTCCCGTGTAGACACACTCACACAGAGTGCTCACTCATTACACTGTTGTGCTGCCCTGCTTTATTGTTCAGCGGATAAAGTGGCTAGACTCATTAGTAGCCCCCCTACATAATAAGCTCAAGCTAGATCTGCTAATGATGGTGTTTTATTATAGCAGCTATAAATATAGAATAACACAGAAAGGTCACACCGATATCAGAAGTAAAGGAATTTAATAGACTTACATTTTTAAAATGTGAATGTAAATTAAGGTCATTGCCTGCAAATGTTTAACAACCGGCATGATTTTGTGGTTTTTTGTAGCGATTAGTTTCAGTCGCTGTGACCTCACAGCTCTTTTTAAACCTGTTATAAAGGCTAAACAGATGTACTCTATTTTAACACCTAATTCCATTTCCTATCCAATAAGACGCAGTATTTTGAGTGACTGTAACAGTTACATGTAACTGTCTATAAAACTGTATGCGTAATAGTTTTTTATTTCCCCCTGACAAACAAAACAATCAGGCATAGATAGGAATAGCGAGGGTGCATGAATCTGTGCACCACCCTTTGTAAATTAACGTCAAAACAAAATGTCATTTCATTCCAATGCACCCACCAAATTGTCCATGTCAGTTCTGGAGAGCATGTACGTCCTCATGTTGGCGTTCTGATGAAGCAGAGTGTAGAGAAGAAGTGTGGCCTGGTCAGAGCGCTGCTGCTCACACAGCGCTGTGTATAAACTGTTGAAATTAATCTGGAAAGAGTGAGGTTGCTCCAGGGGCAGCGACGATGTGTCTGCATGGACAGAAGTAAATATTGCCAAAGGTTGTCATTACATGACAATTACTTCATTACTCTCTGGTATATGTCACACACAGCTTTTAAAAAAAAAACAATATTGACTACTGCAAATGTATTTACCTTGTGTGTTTCTGAAACAAGTAATAGCCTGGCGGTAGGGATTGGGCCAGTCGGGCCCGTCTGTCAGATTGGCTAAGACCAGCAGTAATAGAAGGCTCTGGTTAGACAAAGGTAACGGGTTTTGTTCCTGGTCTAACCCTGCTCTGCTGCCAGCTCCTCCCAATGTGAAGACACTCCACAGCCCACCTGAAGATCAGAGACAGACAGGTCACAATGATGAAAATATACACATGTACTTATATCCTGAAATGCGATTTCTCTGTGTTGTGTTAGTGGCTCATGTCCTTTGTCTTATTTTGGTCATTTTTGAAGCAATAACTTGGTTTCATTATGTTTTTTTATTTATATTTTTTGGATAGATATTGTTCTATAGAAAGCACCAAAGTGTTGTTTTTCACAACTTACTGCTTTTCAACCTTTTCTGTGATTTACATTTCATAGAGAAATGAATGCATAAGAATATGTGCAGTCTGACTGATGTAATCAAGGCCAAAATGCACAATAGTCCTGCATGATGGTTTACAGCACCTGAAATTTGAAACAACATAGACGGCGCCACAGAACAAAGAGAAACTAGAGCTACTGGCCAACTGGAGTGGACTTCGTTTTTCTTGTTGGGGGATGAGTGAGAGGTGAATTTCCTGCAGAGCAACTGAAGTGCTGGTGCTTTCAGGCGTCACGAGAAGCACGAGAAGCATGAACACCAAGGTACACAGATGACAGCCTCTGGCTCCTGCACGTCTAGCCACACTGAATGCATGAACCGAGCCGTAGTGAGAAGCTGTGTGAGCGTGTTGTAGGATCCTCACTGAGCGAGCTACTGAATTTGATGAGAAGCCAAGTAGATTTGTTGCCATCTAGTGGTGAAGGTTGGAAGGGCACAACAACTTCTCTGGTAGATTTTAAACACGCACTCTTTCCTTGATGTCAGAGTAATGTCATAAAAGCCATTCTGATCCACCCAACTATGACACACTAACGTCATCTGTTTATTTGATTACTGAGGCAGAGAAGATTTAAGTCATATGAACAACGACATGTTAGTTGGATGCATTAGAGAGGTGCCACGTTTCATGTACTATATATAAAAAAATAACTCAAACAGATTGTGAGAGGACACATCTTCTCATCTTCTCCTTGTTGCAATGGGAAATGAAGGACAGAACAAAGAGACTGCTTGTAACTGATGACGACCCCATGAGATTAAGAGTGGTCAAAGTTTTAAACCATTATGCATGACAGAATAAAGGCTTTTCGTGTACTTTTTCTCTTTGCTCTACCCAAGAGTTTAGTTGAAACAACTAATGACTCAGAGCAACAGCCATGATTTATATGTTGTCTTGCCTCTAAATTCACTGATGACTAGTAAAAACTTATTCCAACACTTAGTCTGACTTTGCGTGTATGTGTGTACACAACTCTGGCGAAGCAGAGAAGGAATTTGTTTATATTTAAGTGAAAGGACATCAACAAACTGCCCTCACAATAAAAAAAAGAAAACCCCCGGGAGAGAAATGACATCATTTGAATTGGTCAGTCTGTCTCTCTTCCTCCAAACAAGATACTCTTCTTTCCTTCAACTGGCCAGAAAGTGAGTGTGAGAGAAAACAAGATCTAGAGAGAGAGAGAGGGCCAAGTTGTGACGGAGCCCTGTTCATCTCATCACTGGCACCACTGTGACTAGCCCAACAGTGTCAGAGAGCCCGGTCTGGCAGCCACATTTCCTGCACTCACACACACACACACACACACACTTACTCTCTCTCACTCACACACACACATTTACAGAGCTCTATTTTACCTTAGTGGGTGCTGTTTGTTATCCATCTGGCTCAGTTCCCTCTGCCTGTCTGCCTGCCCACCACATAAACCCAATAATGCTACACTGCTTAGGCTGCTCCGGCCCTGGCCGGCGGCCGAGTGGAAAAAGAGGAGGAGGACGTGAAGAGGAGGAAAGGGAAGGGGAAAGTGAGGAAAAGAGAAGGTCACACACGGACACAGCGGCTGCCACGCTGAAATCAGAATCTGTGTTTCAGGACTCGAGGGCAGCGACGGCATCCATCCTACTTAACTTGAATAAACTGTATCCACAACAACCTATTTAAGTTGATCCAGTCTTCTCTGAAAACTCTTCATGAGCTACACAGGTCTTCTTACAATATATACAAACAGATGTTTATGTAAATTAGTTCAGGCTACAAGTTACAAGACTGATTAAACTTTCTGGGAAGAAAGCTGTGATGTCCAAACTGTCGTCTTTCATAATCAACACTATCATCACAGACACGTCTGCAGCAACAAGAGTCAATCCATCTGCTGATTGAGATATTTCATTCAAGTTAAAGGTCATGGTCGCACTGGAGATAAAGTTAGGGGGATCACCAATTTAGATCCATCCTCTGGGGACCATGAATGTCAAAACAAACTCCATGCAGATATTTCAGTCTAGATCAAAGTGGCAGACTGACAGACCACAAAGCATTACAAGACATTAAGGGCAGCATTACTTCCAAAAGAGGCAAATTCTCTGTGAAATAATTCAAAGATCTGCTTTTCCTTTTCACCTGTGCCACCTGCACTTTAACACACTAAGACTTCGGTGGCCTTTGGAGACAATAGAAAAGGAAGCAGAGGTGGGAAATTATTCCAGCTAATAATATACGCTTCAGTGCAGACAGATGTGGTCGCCTACTGAACAGAGACAGACAGAATGTGCTACTTACTTATTTACTTGCATAACAGTGAATAAAATATGACATCAGGGCTTCAGGCCAAGGCGTTTGCCAAGCACGCACACGTGTGCACGCACGCACGCACACACACACACACACACAGAACTCGTGATGATTATCCAAAAATGCACATGGGGAAACATGCTGTACAGACAATAAATAAACACACTCTTCTAATAATCTCACTCAAATCAAAATATATGCTCAAAGCACTTTTCTCCAAAACCAATCCAAACCCCTTCTAACATAAACATATACAACATGTGAGAACATTCCACAGACTTGAGAGCGATTATATCACAGACTAGGATCATAACGCTCTCGCAAAAATGAATCCTCCACCACTAATACCCATATCATAGCAGTTCTTAATATGAACTATATGCAAATGTGTTTCTGTACCTAGAAGGATGTGTCAACCGCAACTGTGTGCTAAAGAGAAAGTTAAATGTTTTCAATAGAGGTAATTTTGAGCACCTGAAGATACAAGTGTTTCATTATATCCATCTCTGGTAAAAGGTGAGAAAGGTGAACATCTACAGAAAAAATGGATAAAATAAGAGCAAGAGGTGAGAGGAGGATAAAGCAGAGGCGACGAGAGGAGATTAAAGTTGCATAGCGTAGCATCTCAAAGTTTAGCAAAGACTAAAATAGCATGTCGTAGCTTAGCATACAGCATACAACAGAATACAGCAGAGGAGCATGATGTAGAGCTGAGTCCAAAAAGTTCTGGGTGATAATCCCCCTGCAGTTGCTCACTCAAAATCCAGCCAGCAGGGTGTGTAAAAGCAAGACATGAAGAGACATCCTATCTCCCTGGACATTAAAATGGCGACAGAAATCAAGCGCTGCTTCGCTCTGCCAATGACCGGTGTTTGGTTCCGGGGAAAACCCAGTCCGTCTGTGAATGTGTCGACATGAGTGATTTTAAATGCTACTAACATGAGGAACAGTCATTTTTACAGAGTGTGTTAGTTAGTTTTAAGTTTTCCTTTATGAATTTTAGGTTTTTGCTTTGATATTTCAATGCAATTCGATTTTCGAATAATTAGAATAGAATAACTGATGGAGATATTCTGAGTCACTGCAAAAATGATGGATCCTACATTTCCCATAATTCAAGCGATGGCATCTTTTGGTTCTGTCTTCACCAGTTGGTTAATGACTACTTTGTAACAGTGACTCTCAGACTCGCCTCCTCTTTTTTGCTGATAAAGACATGATATAATCGTTTTTCGGTTTGTTTCAAGTCCATCAATATTTGCTTTCATGCTGTTAAAATTCAAGAAATTCAAGTAATATTTACTGTTACTATAGAACAACGCCCATGCCTACCAATGAATTGCGCTTGTTTGTGTACTCTGTCAATCCCAAATGACTGTGCGCAAATGACTGAACGAGACAGAGAAAGAAAACAAGTGTTGTTTCTGAGCTTCGAGCATAAGAGAGCTTGTGTCTTTGTTGGTCTGCGTGTGTGTATAAGGGAGGCGGCTGCAGACAGACAGGCTCTAGGGGATTACAGAACAGGACAGGGCACCATAACTCATAGAGCCGATCACTGACTACAGACAGACAGGCTGGGTTGAATGCTGATGGCTCACTGATAGGAATCCACGACCAACAACCGACAAAGCATTTATCTGCAGGGGAAACCCAGCCCTATTCTCACACTCAAACAAACACGCATTCAGTGCGCACACACACACACACACAAAGCACATCACCAGTCAAACACACACACATACTCTATTCATTTTTGACTCATCACTTTCATCTTTGCTGCTATTGCTGTCAGCATGGCTGTCAGCATGGCTCGCACTTTCATTTCTCAGTATCAACACATTTCTTACTCTTTGGTTCCAAGGAAAAAGGAAAACAACTGACACTCTCCATTCCCTCATTTTTTTTTTCAAACCAGTCTGGCTCTTATTTTTTTGTAATTTGATCTCAATCCTATCATTTATGAGAACATTGTTACTCGCCAGCTTAACTTTGATGTGGGGATTGTGGCGACATAACTAGAACAAAGGGCAAAAGGGGTGAGCGATGCGAGTGATCAAATAATAAGACAGATTAAAAGCAGAGGTCAAAGGAAGAAGAAGAAGAACATATATTTCTCTCACACAGTATTAAGTGGATTTTTCTCATATTTTTCTTGTAACAGTTGGATACTTTCTAGTCCTCTGGCCCCCTAAAATAATTTAAATGAAGCAATTTGAGAAGGAAAAATCTTTCATTTCCAAAACGAACCTATAATCTGTGAGTACAGGTCATGAGTAGAGACTGCTTCATTTTTAGGGAGTTAGAAGCCTGAAGAAGTTGGGAGAGGGTTGGGAAGACAAACACAAAGATGACAAAGATGATCATCTTAATAAAAAGCTGATGGTTGGACTGAGATCCAGTAGGATTTAGTTTAGCTAAAAATGTAAAACCTTTAACATCTTGATATCTTAGTTAATAAGTCTGTGAGTGAAATTGTTTTTTTGTGAGCACGTACTTGCCACCCCTGAGGCCAGACCGTAAAGTAGACCACCCTCAGCTTTTGGCTCAAAGATGTGCGTCGCTGGAGGTGGACACTTCTCCTGCCTGATGAAGTTGTAGAGCAGCGTCTTCACCAATCGACTGGTTAAAGACAAACTGAGGAAAAGAGAAGCAAAATGGAAAGAGAGAGAGAAAACAAGTTTTAAAACACCACTTCCAGACATACTTCACTACATCATTACACAGAGTATCACGCAGAGATGTAATTGGTTGTGAATAATATCACCGTTTTTAGAGATACATACAGCCATGCTTTCTTGACAGACCAAATGGTAAAATCATTTTATATAGACTTCTAATCTGTTTTGCCAACATCAGCTACTTGGAAGCCTTTCTTCAGCTCAGTGGCAATTAATCTAAAGTGCTCTCATTTGGCTCTTATGCTGTGAGAGCCCTAAAAGAAAATTACTTCCATCCTCAGCCCACCTCTTTCCTCTGCACCACTAGACTTGAAAATGCATTCAGTGTTCAGCATTTATCTACAATTATTCATATTCAAGATAACAATGAACTAAGGTAAATTAGGTTCAAACCAGTTCAAAGAACGGGTCAACATCAGAAATTTGGCTCCAGTTTGATTTTTACTCTCATTAACATTCAGGTAGTTCTTATCTTATTGTGACATGTTACATTTACATTACAGAGGTTTATAGTTATTATCATCATCAATTAAAAACCAGACTCTTTGTTTCCTTTCTGCTTAGAATCACAGACAACAAGTTTGCAGTGAAGACAAATGGTCTAGACCAAGTTTCTTTTTCTCCTATTAGTATCAACTAAATGACACGTGAAGACACAGTTTGGGAAGTGATGAGATTGTCTGGAAGCACAGAGCCGTACCGGAGCGTGAGAGGAACAGTAGGTTTGATCAGACTGTGTCACACAGGATCTGGGACTGAGTTCAAAAAACGTCATCAACAGGCTGTGGACGACCCAGTTATTATGGCACGTGAGAGGAAGCTCAACAGCAGCTGAAATTTTATTTAATTATTCTTAGACTTCTGTTCTATTCTACTTTTATATACAAATGTGATCAGTTAATATGGATTGGATGAGATAAATTAACCATGTACTATATGTCAATAGTTGTTCTTAGTCAACCATTTGTATGTTTTCTTACCATCTCCCCTTCATGACGTGCTGGTAGATTATTCCATCTCGGAGGATGTCTTTGTGGAAGAGCTGATAGGAGAAGAAAACCAGCAGTGTGGTCACCGCTTCAAACAGGATGCTATAGGTGATGTCACTACAAGGACAGACAGACACAAGAAGAGTTAATGCAAATTTATTATAATTCCTGATATCACTACAGAGCCCTTCACTCTGACAGTGTCACCTCTTTACGACATATTGCATTTAGAGAAGCAGGTTATATACAGCAGTGATCTCACATCGGTTTCATATGTGTGATACTTAGTAATGTTGTCTACACCAACATAATGCAAAGAGGAATGTCAGTCTAATGATGCATGTGTGTTAAACTTTAACGATCCCATTTAGACAAGTTTAAAAAAAACAGTAACACCTTAATCTTTCTGTCTTCCCCCCCGACAAAAGAAAGTTCAGTGGTCTCATTAAAATTTCATTTAATTACATCCGCTCCTTTTACTTCCTCCACAGAGTCCAGAAAAAAAAAAAAACAGGCAAATAAAACACTGTAAATGAAAAAAAACTGTTCGACACAAGATGCAAGATGTCTCTCATTTCATTGGAAAATCCACTCAGTGTCCGTGACTGATTCATGATGATTCAAGTTTCAGCATCATACTTAGCCTATATGATATTACATACTGGACTAGCATGTTCAAAATGTACAAAATGTACTCTGAACACATGAGACACAAGATAAGAATTTTGGTTGATTACATTTCTACAGAAGCAAACACTTGACACGCTTAAAGTATAATGACCTGGCCTCACACTGAACTATGGTATTTCATCTGATCTACCAAATATGATTCGTCTTCTTAATTTATTAGAAAACTATTATTCTGTAGTATATGTGGGGAGAAACTGTAATTGAAATAATAATACACATGAAATGCTTTCCTGGGAAAAAAAAGAAAAATACATTTTTAAAATATTGACATTTCTTTTTCTTGTAAAATTCAACCACAAAAGGTGCAGGAGCCTGTTAGGGGTTTTTGGGTAAACTATACCAAAAGAATGGCAAGGATCCCATCCAAACCAGGAGCACGTACAGAGGAAATGGGCCGACAGCCACGAAGTGGTGGAGGGAAGAAAAACAGGGAGAGTCTTGAAGCTTGGAACAATGAATAATGTTGGAATGCTGCATTCATTTACACAAGAGCCAGGGTTTGATGTCCGGAGACAACAGAAAGAGCAGGAGAGAGGAAGAGAAAGTGAAGGAGTTTGGTCGACAAGAAGAGAGGAGGACGTCAAGAATGACATAACACAGACGAAAGAAGAAAAAAAAAAGAGGAAAAGTGGAATCTGATGGATCAAGGAAACAGCAACCGTCAGTCATACTTTTGTGAACTTGTCTCGACACTGCAGGGGAGGTTTTCTCTACGGGGACGTACACACTGCCCTCCTTGTCTTTCTGTGTCAAAATGAATGGAAAGTGGTGGATAAATCTCCCACTGATAAATAAACACTCTGCAATATTCACTTAGAGTGTGTAAGTGTGTACACCGCCCATGAGAATTAAGGCTTATATCTTTTCTTTCTTTTTTTTTTTTTTTTTATTCAACACTGTATGTTCCTTCTTCACCCACTCACTCACTGGCATCACTCCTAATCCAACTCAACTAAATACTTTCTTTCTTTATTTCATCTCGTTGGATCCTTTATTTTTTTCATTTTGCACCACTGCTCACCATGTTGCCAGCTCACAGTTTCAGCATGTCATTCTGGCATGTTTCATAATGGATTTCATCCTGTCTTGGTTAGTGAATCAAGGAGCGAATGAGCAAGCAGAGCACGCAAAGAGAGAGAGGGAGAGCTACATATACAAACTTCGCAAACTGCTTTTCATTAACTGTTCAATGACTAACATCCTACAGTCATTAAAAATTAACTAACTTGAAAAAAAACAAGGAAATGGGCTGAGAAACTGAACAAAAGTCACTTCTACTTGACATTTTCACATGATTGTTATGGTTGTTGTGTAATATTTAGAAAGAAAAAAAACAAGAGAAACTGAGACTTCCCATATATGTTGTGTCAGTGCTGTCAGAAGCGATTAACTCAACCTTCCCCTCAAACATACATCCATATAGTACAGTACATATAGACAAACATGGGAGATACTTACAGCAGGGGGACTTCAACGATCAGGTGAACAAGGTTGGACAGCAGCTCCTCCAGGAGGTCCTCGCTACCTGTTTCTACACAAGAGGTTTAGGGTGTTATTATATGCGACGTATATAGCAACTCCCTGATGATCACAATCTCCAAAGTCCCACTATACCGATCCCTCTATCCTTCCCATCAGTCCTTATTTCATGCTCACTGTACAGATGAAGGGCTCGGAGAGAAATTGGCTAATTAGGATTTCATGGCTTCTGAAACTGTCTTCAATGCTTTTTAAAATGTTTCAAACGAGACGTGCGCATACTCTGGATTATCTTCTCTTTACCACTTCCAACAAGCTGTAATTAGCTTTGTGTCATTTTGCAGGCAAAGCACTGTGAAAAATATATTTATAACAATCTGCAGATGTAACACAGTCTGCAGGGAGCTGCAAATGAGTGAGTTGCTTCTCTGAAAATGTCAGACAAAGTCATGACAGAATGATAAATATGAAGAAACAAAAAGAAAAAACATATTCTTTCTTTACAGTCCTTTTTTTTTCCCTCTTTCTTGGTGCTCATTTACTGAGAAATTAAAAAGTTGTGTTACTGACACTTGTCAAGGTCATGAGGAGGCCGCACATTTGCAGAGTGTGTGTTTAGGGAATTAGCAGCAGACAGGGATACTGTTTGAGGCCAAAAAAATGATGTTCAGTCAGTGGATGCAGATTTAGACTTTTATTAACAGAGTCTCTCAGAGACAGCTGATCCAGGTCAGTAGCCAGGGGTATTTGTGCTCAATTAAAAAGTCAATTTCTTATCTCTCTTTTGGTATGAAAGGAAGTGTTACACATTTGACCCTTGTGACTACATTTTAATAACTCACACCTTATCACTCTAATGGGAGTCAAATACTTTTTTATGTTCACAAGATTTCTGAGCAGATGTGGGGGTGGAAGGTTTATAAAAAGGAATATAAAAATGTTATAAACTTACTTACAGCACTTTTATTTTTGTCTTAGAAATTATAACAGGTTGTAGCTACTGCCGGTAGCTATCTGTACAAAATGAGAGGAGTTTGCTGTTAAGCAGATTTCCTTTATGGGGTCATGTGTGGCCCCATTTCAGTCTCCCTGTGGCGCACCTTTCTATTCCAAATCAAACAGCGAGGGAGCTCACCTCCACAGGAGCCTGGTGCCCTCTCCTGGTAGGAGAACTGCAGGTGCAGCTCTTCTTCGCTCATCTCCCTGATGAACACTTTCAGCAGGCAGCGAATCATGAACAGAGCGTTGTGAGCCTGCCAGATAAATAGCTGACTGTGGAACAGAAACAACACAAGAACATCATGTTCAAGGTCAAACCAAACTGTAACAGGAATAAATTCCACAAAGAGGTGTTCTGCTGGCTAAGCAGCGCTGCTTACCAGCTGAAAAATTGGCTGACCATGTATATTTTTCTATAATACGTTGGTTTAAACATAAACTATTGCATATCTGTTCCTGACTGATCTAACAGAGAAATGAGAAAGAACAAACAATCATAATATCACATTGTAGCGTACTGTCAACTTCTAGCACAAAGTCGATCTAAACTAGGTAAGGTACTTCTTTCCCACTTGTAAAACTCAGCAAGCAACTGTAGCTTTCTCATAACTGCAATACGACCTTGACTTTAACAATCAAGCAACTGGTGAAAACACATTTATCTTCATCATAGCACACGATAATTGTAGACAAGTTGCTGTTTGTTCACATACAGCAGACTGCAAATTTGGGACAAAGTTGGTGAGAAAGTAAAAAAGAAAAAACAGAAAAAAAGAAAAAGAAATGATTGAAACCATCCAGTGGAAGCCACAATGTTTCATAATCACTAAACACCAACACGGGGGTGTCTAATCAGTTCCACAGATTGACAATTTGCACATGGCAATTATGTTACACCCAGAAAATGTAGGTTTGTCTCTTGGACAAAAACCTGTTATGAAATACGAGGAAACAAAAGATAGGGGTGGATGGGGAGTGATAACTCCGACCTCTAATGATGTTCATTACAGAACGACAAGTTCCCACCAGAAGCCTCTGGTGACATGGGCAGGGTCAGTCTCTGTAGAAATAGGAGTTTGGCAGAGAGTATAGAATAATGCCACATGTGTTGATGGTTATACCTTAACAGCTTTCTCATGGGAAACTACAACAACTTCAGTGTTTTTCTGCTTTATAAAAATTAGGGATTCCCTGCGTCGCCTGTGATCAAACAATAACTGGCCCACACTTCGTCTATTATTACTAACATAGTCATCTGGGTTCATTCTCTTCTCTGAGGTTCCCATACTCACTCTTGGCATTCTGTAGAGATTTTCAGCTCTTTGGTTCTTCCCAGGAAAATTTTCACAAGAGCGCCAAAGTTCCCTGTTCTGGGATTGTTTTCAACTTGGAAAAAACACAGGAGAGAACTTATCACCACCGCATTAGATGAACAACAGAAACTTCACTATTTGATGGTTTGAAATCCAAAACAATAACAAACATTCTAATTTTAATTTAAACTCCAGTCAAGCTTATATTCACTGGGACAATTTGACTACAGTATTGACTAGTAAAAACAAAAACAAACAAATGAAGCATATTTATTTTATAATAACGTACTAAAGATCTTGGCCAGGGGGATGACAGCCTCTTCCAGCAGCTTAGAGTCTCCACTGTTAACGAGAGAAAAGGAGACAAGAGGTAAGTGGAAAGAAAAAGAGAACATACTTAAATGATATACAAGTTAAAATGGTACAGAGAAGCTGATTGCTTGTAAAATCTGCCCTCTTCTGTCATGAAACAAGACTGCAATACAATCAGACAGTAATATCACTGAAATGGTTGATTGTCTGCAGTTGTTACAGATCAGCTGAGGCGTGTTAGGTACTGCATAACTTTTTAAATAGCCTAATATTTACTGATTTATTAGTTGAGTGGGAGACAGGAGGTTAAAAGGAAGTCTGTCTAATTTTCATTTTCATAGACATACTTTCTCTCAAGTTCTGACAAGCAAGACCCTTCAGCAAATAGTTTGACATTTTGGGAAATACATTTCATGCCAAGTGAACATACCACCTAAAGCCACATTGTGTAATTTTTCATGTTGTCTATTAACAAAAATAGATTTGATTTTTTTATTCACAACTTTGACCTCATCAATTCAAAATTAATCAAAGTGGTAGGCTTTGAATTAGTCATTGATATATACATAGATCTGGTGATCACCGTGTTGCGTCATCATATTGAGACTACAGGCCCTGACAGGGGACAACACTTAGTAAATACAGCTCCACCTTTTGCGTATTTATGTTCAGTGGCAGTGCGACCGACTCAGACTCACCGAGGGAGATACCCACCAGAGATACTCTACCAGAGAGCTCTGTGAGCAAGGATCCACATTAAAAACAAAAAACACACTTATGAGCAGGTATGAGCAGCAAATGAAAACAAGAACAAAAAAAGGGAACGTAACCCTTGTAATGTAACGCATCTCTCCAAAACTAGAGTAAATATCGGAGTTGTTTTTCCTAAATGAAAGGGACGACATCTTGTTGATATTTCTCAGCTACCGTAGAAGGAAATCCACACTTGGAAAAGGGATGGAGCCAAATGATACTATTCAGTTAGTTGCTGTATATGACCTCAGCAGTAGATGGGAGAAAATCTTACACAGTATCTCCTCACTGCAGCTCTCCTGTCTGTTTGGTTAAAAGGTGGTTAGGTGGACTCTGTTGAGCATCACAGTGTCTTATATGGTTTTTATGTGCTGAACTATGTCTTGACCTGATCAGTAACTTACCAGAGGTTTAGAATAAGACACAGGCCAATGTATTTTTTAATTAGTAAGAAGTGGATGTGTTCATTGGTTGGATTTGTAGATAGAGGTTTGCCCTTTACCAGTTTTTCTTCCCGACATGACAGAAGTTTTCAGTATTACCAGTATTGACCACTTTGAACAGCGTTTTCTTAACTGTTGTGAAGTCCTGTATTTACTGTTAAGCTGCTGTGTAACACGGTGCCATTTTGATTACATCAGGAAAACATAATGCATTGGTGTGTAAATACATACAACTTTACAGAAATTAATGAATAACACTTCACTGATCTAGTATAACTAGACTAATATGTAACACCTGTCACAGTCCAGCAGCAGAGGGAATGTCTATCCTTCTCAACTCTATTTACAAAGGAACTAAATGTTAACTTAGTCAGTGCTTTCTCAGCTAATCTAGACAATAACCACGTTGGATCATTAATCAGATGAGCTCTGTAAACATGCCGTGTGCACTTAAACTCAAATCCAACTTGGGAGTCTTGAAGGACTTTCTCATTGGACAGGTTGTGTGCCAGCGTCTGTCTCAGTTTGCTTTCCTCTAATAAAGGCACATGCAGCCTACAACAGCTCAGACAGTTTAAACTGTCTCCTTTCTTGGTTGGCTTTTTAAAGTTTTCATTTAGAATGGCAACTAAAAACTATTCTCATTATAAATGATTTTTTTTTTCAACTTCAAGTTTTTAATCCAGTTGCATCTCTGGTTCACACACCGAACTGAAAAAAAAAACAGAACAGGAAGATGGACGATGATAAATATTTTTCATGTGCGTCTGTTTACCTGCTGGTGGGACTGATGAAGGTGAAAGAGATGAGCTGGTTCCAGAACGGGTCATTCTCTGATATGGACTCTGTTCCCACCAGGGCTTTGAGGCTCGAGTTCTCAGACAGGTCACTGACCTGACTGGTGTTGGCTCCCATCTCTACTGGCTCTAATCAGCCAGACACAACACTTTTCAGTGCTTTTTCACCAGTCATATACAAAATCCTGGAAGAGAGAGAGAAAATGCTTTAATTAAAACAAACCATGCATGACAAAGAGCCAACACGTGTCTCTGTCAACACTACTTCAAATATAAGTAGGAGGAGCTGACCTGGTTAGGTTTCAGGTACTGATTAACTGGTCACAGCCTTAATTTCACTCCTCCATCCCTCTCTACTCACTTCCTATAAAAAGCTATTTTAGGCTGTGACAATTGAAATGAATGAAGAATAAGACAAGTCATAAGTAATGACACATGTGCAAATTGTTATTTTTACAGACAAATCACATCCCATCAAATAGATAAAAATGCAGTCAAAATATCCATGCCAATTTAATTAAATGATCATACTTAAACATTAGTATTTTGTACAATTTTTAATGTAAGAAATACCCTGAGTTTGACCCTGAGTCTAGTGGTTAATGTAGCTGGTACAGAAGACTTCTTATTTTAATTAAAACTTGCAAACATAATTAACATCCACTTTAAAAAATCACCTATAAGTTATATTTTACTTCTCTATGACAAAGATGTCACAATCATGTCTAAATAAATTTAAGGAGTTGATAAATAATTCTACTCCATTTATTTATCCCTATCAATGTACATTAAATTTAGGTTATTTATTCGATATATCTAACTACAATGATTTCAGTGAGTCCTACCTTCTTCTGGGTAAATCTGTCCAATAAGCTGCTAATTTGAAAGAGGCCAACTTCACACCAGGATGACATATAAGGAACCAGGATTTGTGTTTTGTTTTCTTGAAATGACACACCTTCGACATACAGGTGTAGCCAGTGAGCCAACATTTACTCAAGTGAACCAGGACACAGCAGCAACATAGAGAAGTGTTGGTAAATATCTGAGGTTTGTGTCTAATAATTTAATGTCAATACATAAAAGACACAGACCTTAGCTAAGAGGTGTGTTATACTGTACATGTTACAAATACATGCTATTTTATCAATATATTATTTATTTCAGTGATAAATGGACGTTGCCATATTAAACTTTAATTCCTATTTGTGTTGTGAAAACTCATTTATTTAAAAAAAAACAAACAAAAAACTGTATTTGTTGTTTCAGTGAAACAACTTCACCGCTAGCTAGCTCATCCTGTTTCCATCGCAGGAAGTAGTCTGTGCCGCGACAATTTAAACCATGGATACAGTCAACTCATAGTTTCAAATAAACATAAATTAATAGCTAGTAAATAAAACCGAGTGATGAGCTCGTCCAGTCAAACTGTTTGTAATAAGACACTGACCTGAAAGCAGCTAACGTTCACTGCTTGTTTGCAATCAGCTGACCGCTCGGCTTACCTGTCATAAAGGCTTCTCGAGGTTTCCGTGGCTCTCCCGGTTCTCGGGACCGTTAATGGTCGATTGTTTCTTTTCACATTAATTATCAGCTTCGTCCAGTTTGTTTAACGAGTGTAATTTTTAAAGACAAACACTTAAAATTCTATGAAATTAGAGGTTGTTAAGCAAACTCTACACACTCCTTGCCACCATGTTTTCCACGTCGCCACCCCTTGCGTAATGACGCTATTTTACGTCAGTGACGTTGCAGATAGAAATAGAACTGATAGATCCAGAACGCCTGATCTACAGTTTCTTTCTATACTTACAAATTCTACTGCCACCGGGAGGATTACGACCTTACTGCTAATATAAATTACTTAACAAACCAGTGCCACATTTAATAAGGAGCAGATTAGAGTTATATTTTATTGGGTAACTGGGTATTTTAAAGACTGACTAATATCTATGAATTGAATGTGATAATGTGTCAACTTAAGTGTCAAGTCATTATAGACTTATAAACCCCAATGTCCAGCACTATGATAATAAAAAAAAGAGAATATGAATATATATATTTATATATAGATATTTCCTCCTACAGCAGCAGTAATATTCTCTTTAAGTACATTTTAGGCTTTATGAAGTCAGTGATTTCCTGCTTTCAATTATTTGCATAAATAATTCATCACAGAATACATGGTCAAATTGACCACACATAATATTTTTTTCTTTTTGCTAAACTGGCTAAAAGGCCTAAGAATAAAAAAATTAAAATTAAAATTAACACACATACTTGGACCACTCAACAAATAAAACTATGTTATTTTCCCTTGTGGCATTTAAGAGAAAAGTTGTCCATATCCTCTATCATATTTACTGTACCACCTGTACTTTAGTAGTAACAGAAAGAAAATGGCGTAAAATAGTTTAGTTGTTGGACAAAAACTGTTTCTGTATTTGGTAGCGTGTGTCTTAAGAAGTGACCTTTATCGTTTACCAGAAGGCAGCAGAGTGAAGAGGTGATGTAAGCAAACTGGTTACAGTGGAAGGACAACAATAAAGGAAATTTATTTCATTTGAAGGATTTGTTTTATTCTGTCATTAAATTTCAACTTTTGACTTACAAAAACTACTCCATTAAGACTGAATTCAGTCTGAATTCTAAAAATTAATGTAATATAAATGAAAAAACAAACAAGCAAAAAAAAAACAAAAAAAAAACAAGCAAACAAAAGATCAAGACATAATTTTGGAGGGTTGTAAAAACCACTCCATTCAAATGAGACTTATAAGTTAATTCATAATTCATTCTATGATATATTAATGGAATATTTACACTGCTTCACATGGATTATAAACATTGAAATCTGTCAGTCGGTCTTCTTATCTGCTGCTATAGGAGATCCATTGGCAGTCACCGCACCGTTGCTTTCAGGCTGAAAGAAAAATAAGAGGATAATTCTTTAAAAACACTGTAATCAACCACTGACACTTATAAAAGAGACCTAACACCAGCATCAATCGTGATTAGGTCAAAGGAAAATTCAAATTAAACTTCAAAACTCACTTTTAGTGACGTTTAACATAACAAAAAATAAGAGCGAGTGAGTAGTGGATGTATCGGAAACCCCTGAATTAGAAAACAGCTAAAGTAAACATCCTACTATTAAAACAACTATTTATGTAAGGTTGTGGGATGACAGATGTTTGTCTGTTATTTAGTGTACAAAACCAAGAGATATATTATCTGATATATATTAAGAAATATATTATTGAATATAAATAATCAAAATCCTCAGCGACAAACTGTCATAACAGTATTATCAATTTGAAGTTAACAGAATTCTGATTATAAAGATAAAGATCATTAACCAACCTTGCAAGTCCCATTACTCTTTTCACTAAGTTTTTGGTCACTAGTGTCAGGCTGCTCCACTGCTTTTTTGGTCCAGAATGTGTTGATAATTGGTGAAATGAAGGGATACAGGATTGGCTCCAGGAACCTCTTGTAGACCCACAACAGGACAGGAATCACGATACAGGGAATGCACACCATGGCTGCAGTGAAGTCAAGGCGTCTAAAAAGAAGAACCTGAAATAGAGACAGGAAAAGTGTCATGACTTGTACGTAGTTTACATCTTTGGGAAAGTAACTGGCAACTAAGATTGTCCAATTATAATTATCATGGAGTAGAGAGAAAGGTAACAACATGACATGTACCATGTGCAATATTCAGGTAAATAAACAGTTGACCACAAATTATAAATTCTACAGATGATCTGAAAAGTAAATCATTTATTTTGTGGCTGTAACACAATGATGATCTTTTAATTTTACTGCAGTTAAACAGTGCAGGCTGTTACTAATGGTGTAGCCTATTCTTCACACAACCAAATGCTGACAGTTCTACTTCTCCTCATTTTTCTGCAATAAATTAAGATCTTATGGTCCACTCGGCAAACTAAGTCTTAATTCTTAATCTAAGGCAATTTAAACCCCAGTCTGGTATTAACTTGTTACTGACGCAACAAACACGCTCGACCCAGTAGTGTTAGCTAACGTTAGCTGATGTTAATGTTAGCTTCCGGTCATCTCAGTGTTTTAAACAACAGATATAACCATTTGTAGCTGACGTGCAGGCTAGACAATATTTTAACACCCACAAGGCTATAAGTACCTAACAATCCTCACCTTTGTCGATCACAAAAAAGCGTTGTCGTCAGGTAAAATCGACGTAGACAGGTTTTTTTCCCCTGGTGTGTTTGTAACTACGTCGAGAAATCTCTCGAATGTGAGCGCGCATGCGCAAAACGTATTTCCGTAGAAGAAGAGAGTACCGGAAGTGAGTGCGGCGCCTTTCTTAAAAACACAAACCGTATGAACGTCTGAGCTACAACTTTGTAAGTGACTCACACATCACCACAGCAGTCATTAATATTAGAATACGTTTATTAAGCGGAAAGTGATAGTTGAGTATACAACACTGATATTTGCGGAATCTTGCCTTTTGCGTTGTTTTAATCTGCACATGATCCGCTGTCATGTAGCCTAGCTTAAAACAGATCAACAACAGATGGTAAAGTTTAGTTTCGGTTTAGTGTAGTTTGTTGTTCAACTTAAATTAGACATTTTTTTCTGTTAAATATATTATTTTCACTTCACACACACGTATGAATGTATGAATATAAGCAGCATGAGATAATAAAGCTAGCATCACAATCTGACAAGTCTCTAATTCAGTCTAATTTAGCCAAATGAATCCAGATTTTTATTAATAAATAAATACATTTATCTGATTTCACACCAGATTTAGTCAGGCGCAATATGGATGGAAAAGCTTAATATTTCTTCCTTTTTAACATCACAATACTTTACAAGTTGTTATTGATAAGTCATCTGTTTTATAACAACGTCTATGTATTGTAATTTTGCTGCTGGATCAATTTTTACCCCCTAAACTAAACTTAATTATGTGTCTTTATTTCAGTGCCACAATGCCTCTGTCCACCCAGTCTCAGGCTGAAGATGAACAGTATGTTTTGGTGGCCAGTTTGGACAACGCTCGCAATCTCTCCAACATACTGAAAGCTATCGCCTTTAAAGACCATGCCATCTTCAGCGCCACACCCAACGGCCTCAAGGTCACTGTGGAGGACTCAAAGTGTTTGCAAGCCAATGCATTCATCCAGGTGTGTTTGCTTTACATCTATAATAAATCGTCAAAGCTAAAACTAAAACTCTGTGTTTAAAGTGTATGGCACAGTGATGTTAAAAATAACCATTTCTTATTATTCCAGACTGAGATCTTCCAAGAATTCACAATAAAAGAAGATATGGTGGGTTTTCAAGTCAATCTCACTGTTTTGTTGGACTGCCTTAATATTTTTGGAGGAAGCACTGTGCCAGGTAAAGATTTGATACATATGATTGTGATTGTTTGTTTAGCCATAGTGAGATTATTGCCCTTCTTTATATTTTCATCTTCTCCCTTGTCTGACATTGCAGGGATATCAACCGTCTTACGAATGTGCTACAGAGGGTACGGTTACCCTCTGACCTTGTTCTTAGAAGAGGGTGGTGTAGTGACTGTTTGTAAAATCAACACACAAGAACCAGAGGAGCCAATAGACTTTGACTTCTGCAGCTCAAACGTCACAAATAAGGTGAACCTTCATTGTTTAATATAATGAAATTAGATACCTAAACCAATACAAACTCATTCATTTAGAATCGATATATAAACAATATACACATTTTGTGTTGTTTGCAGCTGTTTGTTTAACATTAAAAGCTCACTTGAAATATATTACAAAGTATTTAGTAACTGTTTTCATCGTGTTACTACTTGTGTATTTGGTTCTTTTTAAAGGTGATCCTGCAGTCAGAGAGTCTGAAAGAAACTTTCTCTGAACTGGACATGACCAGCGAGGTGCTACAGATCACCATGTCCCCCAGCCAGCCATACTTTAGGTATGTAAATAAACTGCATGCATAAAGCCTTTTTAGTTTGATTATGATATTTCTGACATTCTAGTACATCTTTTTATTTTTTATTTTACTTGTTATATTCTTTAGATTATCCACGTTTGGGAACTCTGGAAATACTCATTATGATTACCCCAAAGACTCTGATATGATGGAGCTGTTCCGATGCAACAAGACACAAACTAACAGGTTCGTTCAGTATTAGGACTACAGAGAAATCTGGATTATTTTTGACCATGTGATGAACTACTACTGGAGAGTAACTAAAGAATGTTAGAGATACAGCAGTGAATGAATAAAGACACTATTTGTAATTACTAATTACAGCTTTTCTGTATTTTGTTAGAATAACTTTCTTGCACTATTCGTCATTAAAACGTTATATTCTGTGCTGTTATAATCTCACAGGTACAAGATGTCTCTGCTGAAGCCGTCCACCAAAGCCCTGGCTTTGTCCTGTAAAGTCTCTGTGAGGACAGACAGCAGAGGCTTCCTGTCTCTGCAGTACATGGTCAGGAACGATGATGGCCAGATCTGCTTTGTAGAATATTACTGTTGTCCTGACGAGGAGGTGGAGTGATCACAGCAAAATGCATTCATTGCATACCACCCTTTAAATAAGCACCTTAACTTCAGTCACGGCCAGTTATATTGACTGAGAGAAGGAATGAAAAGACAGTCTGCCACATGAGGCACACAGAGACTTTTTAGGTGGACAAAGTAACAGTCACAGTAAAAAGGTCACATTGCTCTAACAAAATCAGCTGGTTAATCAGCTGCCACGTTCTTAACGTCAGCTACCTGGTTTTGGTGCATGCCTGTGAGTAGTTACATCATTATCACACCGAGTTCATAGATTCAGAAGATTGATGTATTTACATTTCCTGTGTTGTTTTGATACTGTTGAGAACCAGCTGTGTTGAGTCAGAGACTCCTCAACATGTGAACGATGCAACACATGCAGCACTTTTCTGACCTCATCTGTCTGGAGAAGATATGGTTACATTTTTTCTCAAGGTCTGTGTCGACCTCTTTCATGATTATTCTAAATACACATCAGTCAAACCTGAGAGTGGGATGAATCATTTTATTTCCATGACATAGAAAACCACTGTGTTCAAACAAATAAACAAGTTTTTTTACACTAATAGATTTTGTAATTTTTAAAAAAGGATGAGCAAAAAATTGTTTGTACTACAAAGATAGACACACACGTCCAGCAACAATCTGCACAATCCTTATGATGAGGGAGAAAAGTAAATATTGTATGAATTATGGAAGCAAACACTTAATATGACATGAGATTTTCCTTGAGTCCATGAAGCTACCTGCGCACCCTCTGCATCCTTTGCCTTTTGAAAGCTTTGTGTTTGTTTTTCTTTGCCACTTTGGGCTCAGGTGCTTCTGTTTGGATGTGAACAGGCTTCTCCTCAGCTGGTGTGCGGAAGACGTCGGCTGTAACGTCTTTGGTAACGTCTTCCTTCGCTTCAGTTCTCTTTATTTTCTGAATCTCCTTCACGGTCTGCTTCTCGCGTACTCTGGCTGCCGCTGCGAGTCGGATCTCTCTCCGGTGCTGTAGGTGTGTGAAGAGAAAATAAATTCAGTAAATATAAGTATTTATATTTGATTGCAGTCTGACGCAACTGTGCCTGGTTTACTGCTGTAGAATGTTAATGTGCCAGGAATATTACTCCATTAAACCGCCACTAAAATGCACTATTTCATTACATAAAATACATGAAGGAGTATAAATAGTAATTACCATGTTAGGAGACTGGAAATGTGGGTTTTCATAGAGAGTGGGACCTCCAAAGCTTCCCTGGAAAACCTTGATGAGGTTGAGAACAAAGCGAGGCCCAATCTCCACGAGAGAGGCGTCCTCCTCGATGATCTGAGCATGGAGAGAATGGACAGAGAAACTGTTAGATTATCTACTAACAATACATGGTTTTATTCACTATGAAGTGTGGAGAAACATTACCTGGTAGTTTCTGAACCATATCCTGTTGTCTACAATGGTGAATGTGTAGACGTGGTCCACAAAAGGCTGACTCTTAGGGTGGTAACGTGGAGTGGAAAATGTCTGCAGTAGTGAAACATTATGGTTAGTTATGTCTGCAAGTAGAAAGATTGATGTGCAACCTGTTCAGCTTCCAAACAAACTTAAGCTTGTAGTTGCAAAACTGGATGCATCTTGTTTACAGACCTGGATGAAGAGCTCCTTCAGTAAAGCGTACTGGGGCTCCTTGTCGAATTTCTGTGGGTGAAAACAAATAGTATTAATTTAGTGTCAGTTCAGATGTTGATTAAATCTTTCACTCACTGATTTATCTGCTATTTAGATACATATTCTAGACGGTCAGTGACAGGAGCTGGGGAATATACATCATCATCTTCCCCATCTGTGTTCTAGACTTCATCTTCTATTAGTTTATGTAATGAATGCTGAAAAATAGTTTATTATGCAAGCTGATCTTTCTTCACAAATTCAAAAATAAAAACAAACGATACAAATTGATACTCACCGGATCAAATGACAGCAGCGGTCTGGATCCTTTCAGGCAGTTTCCTGTCATTTTGAGTTCAGCCAGTGTGTGAACTGTGGAAGAGACAACGATTTAGGTCACTTTGTTTTTCCCTGGCACATGACAGACAGGTAGGAGAGACTGTAGGAAAGAAGAAACTGAAGAAACTCACTGTTCTGAACCAGAAACTTTGCAGACGGTCCATGAGGCGTGTTTGAAATCCTGCAATAGCACGAACATTATCATTATTATCTTCTAATTTATTGTAAATCTGCTGTAAAACACCAGAATTTAATGTGACAAAGATAAAGCACTGACCACATATAGAGATCCTGCTTCTTCTTGGCTTCAAAAAACAGGCATTTGTTGCAGTTTTTCATTTCACACACCTAAAAAAATAACAATGGTGATCATTAACAAGGCTGTACTGTGTAATAATTTAAGATCATTGCCACAACAAGTCAACAGACTCACCTCATTCACCACAAACAACTTGTCCTTTCTGTCCATTTTTGTATCTG
This sequence comes from Polydactylus sextarius, assembly GCA_016801845.1. Taxonomy (NCBI): domain Eukaryota; kingdom Metazoa; phylum Chordata; class Actinopteri; family Polynemidae; genus Polydactylus; species Polydactylus sextarius. The sequence continues at coordinate 4,223,265 of CM028922.1, forward strand.
ACAAACACATGAAAACCATTTGTTATTATGACAAAAACATTTAACATCCAGTCCTCAGCTCAACTGTGTATCAGTATAATTACTAACCTGCTTTTGCATGAGGCATCATGGTCCTCAGATCCTGCATCAGATGTCTTGTCCTGAAGTTGATGCCTCTGGAGGAGAAAATGAGAACTCTCTCCTTGTTGGTCCATTTTCCCTGATCAAGAAAGGATATCGTTTAATTTAAAACATACTAAAACAATTATTTTATATCACAGCACGTGCCCTTAACCTGGGCAGCTACTTCGAGTCAAATAAGATGCAGAAAATACATACGTTGGCTTAAGTTTTGTAAGTATTTCATAATGATTAATTCGTCTAACTTCTAGTCAGATTGTATATTACTAACATATCTACACTACTCCCTATATTATCATTATATTTCAGTTTTAATAACGCTAATTTTAATAAATCTATAGGTATAATAGCGACTCCAGTGTAATATTGTGTTAGTTTAACACAGCATGGCTAAGAGAAAGCTAAGCAGTTAGCAAACTTCAGTGGCCAAAAACAAACCGAACACTTACCTGCGACACCGGTGGTGGAACTGTAATAACGTTTTTATCTTCTAGTTCGGTTTCACTCACTTCTTCACCTTCATCTTCTACAATTTTAACCTTTTTTGCCTTTTTATCGACGGGACCCAGTCCTCCACGTTTTCTCTTGAACGCCGACATGTTTAGTTTGTGACCTGAGGACGAGACGACTCCAACAACACACGTGTGTAAGGAACAGGACAGGAGGCCTCTCGTGGCCCGGCGGTGGTACTGCAATTATATTTTTATTTATTTTTTTGTTTGTTTTTATTTAAGGGATTTAAACTTTACAATTTGAAATTTAAAAAATGTAATGTTGAACACACACATGTCCCATTACTGACATACTGTATAGACAGTATGTCATATATATGTTATATATATGTTATATATAACATATATATAACATATATATGACATATATAAATATAAGGATTTACTTGAGCAACAAAAAAGAGCTACAAATCATGTCTACAAGTGAGAGATATAGATATACTGAACGTGTCCAAAGACATTCAGGAACTTTAAGCTAGCCTCCAGTTTTCACAAGCAGATCTGAAAACCACCAACACATCCAGTGCAGAAAAAATCCAGGTTATTTCTGACAGCCTTGCTGATTACTAAACTTCTATAAATAATCTGTTTGCAAAAGTGGATTATCTGGAAAATCAGGCAAGAAGAGCCAACCTGCTGATAGACAGGGTGTCTGACTCTAAATCTGAATCTTGGACTGAGACAGAGATCAAAATGAAGAAAGTATTTTCTGACCATCTGAAAATAGACCCAGAGCTTATAAAAATTTAAAGATCTCATCAGACTGGGAAATATGACCATGCTGGACGTCCAGATCCATTGTGGTGCAATTGCTTTGATTCAAAGATAAAGAAGAAATTCTGAAGAGACGTAAATCCCTGAAAAGCACTAACATCTTTATCAATGAGGACTTTTCTGAGACTGCATATGAAACACAAGGATCTGCTCCCACAGCTTAGAGAGGAAAGGAAGAAGGGGAACATTGCCTTTCTGAAATATGATCAACTGGTGGTGCAACCTCCCCGATCCACCTAAATCTCCTCCAGTTATTACTCTGTCACAGTTTTCACAGATTTCCAGGTACTGCAACACAGTGTGGGCTGCTACACATCTCACTTTTCACAACAAGATTTTGCTCATCCAAAAAAAAAAAAAAAATTGAGAATGATTATTTTTGCCAAAAGAACTGATCTTACTGCTCCTCTTTTCAGAAAATTCAAACAGCTATCAATTTTCAATGTAAACATACATCAAACTTCGTCATCTAACTCATGACGAAGAAGTTTTCCTCAGACATTCCTTCAATACACTTCCCTTAATCAATAAATATTCAAATACAGAGGTCCGTCTCTTTGGAACAAGTTACCTACATCACTACAATCAATATCTACATCATCACTGTTCAAAAAACAACTGAAAATATCATTAATTAGCAATGGTCTGTAGCACTGTTTGGTCTCTGTAACGCATTTCAATTTGTAACTTTTATCTTGTTTACATATTCATATTTGTTGTGTGTTTATTGTTATTTTTTTGAATTTTATTTTTTAATCAGTTGTGTGTCACTCACTGTTTATATAGGGGAGGTATCTTTATAAGCCTCTCTTGGCTTCAAACCATTAATAAATACTCTGTTGACTGAAACAAATAACAACTGTTAATTTACACGTATTCAATTTACATTCCAGTTGTTAGACTGGCAGTAGTTTTCCTTCCTCATGGACCTTTAGGATCATGTCGCATGTAGATCAAAACGTTTGTGCTAATGGTCAGTTATAATACACTATAGTTATAATAATTAATATTATTTATTTTGTGATAGTAGTAATTGTAGTAGTAGTAACTAAATAGTTTTATCTAATGTCAACACTAGAGGGCAGCAACGCGTAAATGTAGATTCACGTCTGCCAAAATTTCATTGAAGAAAAATAGAAAATCTCGCGAGATTTAGCGACACTAATGTTGCTGTATATCTGGGTTATAGTTGGTCATAAGTCCTAACGTGCCGATAAACCTACGTTTACCATCTGTTCCGTTACTATAATTAACGTCGTACATATGTAAATATGTAAAAGTCAAACGTTACGATATTGTCGCGATTGCCGGTGACGTCTGGATTATATAGAGATAAAGAAGAGATGCTAACCGGTCACTAGCATGCTGCCGTTAGCTCAACGTTAAAGTAGCACCGGGACAACGTGAACATCGTATTTACCGAGTATATATCTTTGAATCAGGTTTTTTTTTATTTACTGTTATCTAACTATGAAGTGTCACTACGAAGTGTTGGGCGTAAAACGAGACGCTGGAGACGACGATCTGAAGAAAGCGTATCGTAAATTAGCATTGAAATGGCATCCAGGTAAGTTATGTTATGACATGTTATGTCATGTATAAGTTAGATTCAACGTTTATGATGCTGTTAAATTAAAAACCTACAACATTTGAGTCACAGCTGAAATTACCATGTGAACATTTCAGATAAAAACTTGGACAATGCTGAGGAGGCGGCGGAGCAGTTCAAGTTGATTCAAGCAGCTTATGAAGTGCTGAGCGACCCACAGGAGAGAGCCTGGTGGGTACAGACTGATCTCAACATTATAAGAGAAAAAAAAAAAGCTTTCAGCTCAATACAACCTTACTGCTTTATGTACAGTCAGTGTGTGAGTGTGTTACACATCTGCCGGCAGGTATGACAATCACAGAGAGGCCTTGTTGAAAGGAGGACTGAGTGGAGATTATGAAGACGACAGCATTGACCTGCTGCAGTACTTCACAGTCACCTGTTATTCTGGATATGGAGATGACGAGAAGGTCAGTGTTGGTGCTCATGTGTAGTGTATAGTCAGGACTTCAGTCAATTTTATATGTGACTGCATAAAACTGTCATCAAAATTAGTATAAGTGACCAATGAATCACGTAGAAATTGAATCTAAGAGCAAAACAACAGGTGTAAACGAGGCCTTGGACCAGATGATTTGATTCAGATTTTTAGACTCGTTACAAGGAGCCGACACTATCAAGTTAACAGTATTAGAAGAATAGAAAGAGCAGAAGCAATGTAGCAATGATATCTACTGCTAAAAATAAATCACAGGAACATGAAAAGCAACAGCGATGAGCCATGGGAACATGTGGAGATAATGATGGAGGAGGCACCAAAAAAAGAAAGGAAAAATAGGCTAATGAACAATCATCATAATGACTAAGTACTAAATTAAAACAGGCTAAAGATGGTGATAAATGATAATAACAATGTGGCAACAATGAAATAAATCTGCTCCTTCATTTTCCATTCAAACAAAACTACCAACCACATTGACAAGAAGCTAATGACACACACACACACACACACACACACACACTCCCACACCGTCATCTACAAACTAAACATTGTCAAACACAGGGAGACACAGAAGACTTAAGTGTGTAGTGAGATCTTAAAAACTAACCACATAAAATATAGCAACAACATGAACCATGGTCTAAAATCTGGACTAAATCTTACTTGTGCATTAATCCAACAGAGACAAATACATGTCCTGTTACAACCTGTGGATTACTTTGGATCTAAGAATCAGAAACATCCAGTCATGTTGTGTGGTTTGTGATTTATCATGCCCCAGGCCACGCTCTGTGTTAACTGGTCAGTGCAGCCAAAAGAACACTCTTTTACAAAAGAGTGTTCTTTTAACATGTGAGGTATTTCTCAGCAAAGATATTTTATCATATTAGCAACATTACATATGAAATACTCCTTTCAGTACAGTTTCTGTTACTAGCTCATATTTAAATATGCTGCAGATGAAACAATGTCTCAATCCTCTCAAATCTTGTTCGATAAAAGCCAGAGAGACCTTGTTGGTTTAATTGCAAAAAAGAAACACTAGAGGTCGCCACTTTATAACATTATGTGATGTTCATGTCGGTGGAGGCTCCAGGCTCCCCTCGCAGCATTTATTTTTTTTATTTTTTAAGTAATTATCCTCTTATTTATCCACCTCCTCTCTGTCTCTCTCTTTTGTCCCCTAGGGCTTTTACACAGTTTACAGGAATCTCTTTGAGTCCATTGTCAAGGAGGAGATGGAGCACGCCAAGGTGGAAGATGAGGAAGAGGAGGAGGAGTTTCCTCCCTTTGGAGACTCTCAGAGTGACTATGATAACGTGAGCCAATCCCACATCTAAAATACTTGTCATGGTGTTCCACTGTTTTATAATCGATGAGTTCATTGTACATTTTAACTAAAATAACTAAAATGGAACAATATTCATAGGTAAAATGACATCTGTTTACATCGCAGGTAGTGCATGTGTTTTACGGCTACTGGCAGAGCTTCTGCACACGTAAAAACTTTGCGTGGAAGGAGGAGTATGATACGAGGCAAGCCTCCAACCGCTGGGAGAAAAGAGCCATGGAGAAGGAGAACAAGAAGACGAGGGACAAGGCTCGAAAGGAGCGTAATGAGCTGGTGCGACAACTCGTGGCGTTTGTCCGCAAACGCGACCGACGCGTTCAGGCTCACAGGAAGCTGGTGGAGGAGCAGAACGCCGAGAAGGTCAAGAAGGTGGAGGAGCTGAGGAGGAAACAGAAGCTCAGTCAGGCCAAGTAAATACAGTTGTTGAACGTGACAAAAAATGTTTCTCTGTTTCTCTTTTCATACTCAAACTATTATGTTGTATGTCCAACAAAGACTTGCAGAAGAGTACAAGGAGCAGAGCTGGGCAGCCATGTCTGAACTGGAGAAGGAGCTGCAGCAGATAGAGGCTCAGTACGGAGAAGAGTTTGGAGACGCATCTGAGAGTGAGGACGAGGAACAGAACAGTGAGGAGGGAGGAGGTTCGTGACACCAGTGTATACACTTGTGTTAAAGTGATGGTCTGGAGTAATTTGAAGCCAGGGTCTATTTCACCACACATACGAGTCAAACACCCCCTCAAGAGATAATTTACGTTGGTTGAAGTAATATCGACTTTGACTGGTTTTTATTTTTACAACCAAATCGCTAACAATGAAAGTAAGTGAGGCAGTCAGTGCAACGTGTCTAAATCACCATTTTTTAGAATAGAATAGATGACTTTATTGATCCGTTTGGGAGGTTCCCTCAGGGTAATTGAATAACCACTAATAAAGCTCAATATGACTTCACTTCGGCAGTAGCATAAACAAGCTCCCTAGACATAAACTGAAATACTGATAACTTAATAAATGTACCAAAAGTTTATTAATAAAAGACTGTTTAACAAGACTTCCCCACCGCCTTGTTTTTATAACAACTGGAGATGAAGATTGTTTCAGATCAGCAGATTCGTAATTTTTCTTGCTCTTCACAAACACTTCGGCCTGTTGTTTAGGAAGATGATGAATCTGCTGATCTGGAACATCCTTCACTCAAGTTATCTGTACTTCGGACGGTCAAACTCGATATTACATCAACCAACATAAAATACCTCTTGAAGGGGTATTTGACTATTTATAATGAAATAGATCCTGGGTTCAAATTACTCCAGACGTCACTTTAAGAGCTTGTTTGTCTGCTCACCAGCATTTTCTCACTCTGTAAATATTCATTGGCAGATGCAGATCAGCCTGATGGTGATGAACTGACAATAGATTATTACGATGACTTGTACTGTCCAGCCTGTGACAAATCATTCAAATCAGATAAAGCGTGAGTATCCTCCCACCTACCTGATAATTCACCTCACCAAGCTACAAATGAATTGTAACACTTGATGATGCAAAGATGCATTTGTCACAATCTGAAACTGTTTGTTGTTTTCTGCCAGAGGATAAAATAACAGATGTGACTTTTATTGCAGTTTTCCTTTGTTTGGTTGGTTGTTTTTTGCTTTTAAGTGCACTTGATAAATGGAGACGTTCTACTGTTGCTGTTGTTTACACGTGTTGAGGGAATTTTCTGATGATTCGACCGTGAGACATCGAATTGTTCAGAGACACTGAGGCTTTTGTTTTTTACTCATTACCACTGGGACAGATGGTACCTTTGGAAATGAGTCACTGTTGAGAGTTTATTTTTCTAATTCAGTTTCTGTTTACAAGTAGAATGTTAATTCTACTCAGTCATTTTTATAAAATATTTTTTTCTTTGATCTTTTTACAGCTGTAATTTCCTGATAATTGAATAATGATATGACTCTTGAATCTTGCCTTTGCTTTGAATGAACGTCAGTAATTATCCTTAATGTTAAAGAGATGGTTATTTTAATTTTTGCACATTTGTATTATGTAATTTTCACTTCTCCACAGTATGAAAAACCATGAAAAATCGAAAAAGCACAGAGAGATGGTGGCGTTGCTACGGCAACAGCTGGAGGAGGAAGACAATGCTCTGGGTTTGAACCAGGATGAAAAGGAGGAGCAGCAGGAGGAGGAGGACGAAGTTGAGGAAGAAGAGGAGAAGCCGAAGCAAAAGTATGTAGCTCATAAAAACCTGAATATTAAAAAAAAATGTTGATGGTTTGATTTGATGGTTTTTACTAATGTTTTTTTTTTTTGTCTTTCTTCTCATACAGACTATCCAAAAAGCAAAAGAGGAAAAAGAAACAACAGCAGGGAGTCGTACCTGTGAGTTTTTTGCCATTGGTTGAGTGCACTCTTTATATCTGTGGGCTTAAACATTCACATAACTGTGTGTATATTCTCTCACCGTGCTCCTTCATAGCCAAGTGTTCCAGAGGAGGTGGTGGAGGAGAAACCAGAACCGACCGCCTGTGTGGAAGATCCTACAGAGACGCCTGAGGATCCTCCGGAGGCTGAGAAGCAGGATGATCTCAATCCCACAGAAGCTAAGAGGTCAGAAAACACAAGAAAATACAAGATGTTTTCAGTTTTAATGTCAATTTCTTCTGTCGGCCACACTGTGGCAGCACAAGAGGCTGAAAACACGACATCTGACAGTATCACCATATAGCACCATGAAATTTTTAACTCCAGAAGAAAATGTCCAGCTGTCTAATTTGCTGGATGTTGGTTCATCATTGGTTTTTGTAGAAAACAGACGCCTGCAGTGAAGCAGTTTAATGAGAATCAGGAGTTCGTGCGTCATAAAAATTGAAACGATGAGACGCTAAAATGTTCCACAGAGATGAGAAAAACTGATGTGACTACTAATGTGAATGCTTCCTGTGACAACACCTTCCAGTTTCTTTTTATTAATGTTTAATATGAAAATTTAGATTTAGACTCGTAAAGATCAGTTGTATTGTTGATGTTAAAACAGAGGAAACAGGAACCTCCATCACATCAAAGATGCAGGTAAATGTCTGAGAAATGGAGGATGTCACGCAGTTAATTTCTGAAAGAAATCATAAACCAGTAGTTTAAAATCTGATTCTTTATGTGGCTTCATCAGCTCCGGGAAGACGAAGGGAAAGAAAGGAGGAAAAGACAAACCAAAGAACGTCAAGTCAAACACAACAGAACAGCTTCCTGAGGTTTGTAGTGTAAAACCCAGATTTTATATTCATCAATATCAATTTCATTATTTTCATTATAAAATGTAATAATCGCCCTGTGCTTCACCTCCAGAAGGAAGTCATCCTCTGCTGTGTAGTCTGTAACCACGAGTTCCCCACAAGAAACAAGTTGTTCGACCACCTGAAGGCCAGCGGTCACGCCACCGCTCTGTCCACCAACGCCTCGCACGCCACCACGGGCAAAAGTAGAAAAGACAAGAAGAAGAACAGATAACAAACAACAGAAGAAGGACAACTGAAGGAGTTTGAATCATTTGGGACATTTGGCAACAAAACTCTTTAAGAAGTCTCTCAAGAGGAAGACGAGCAAAACAGTGGACGCAGATGGACTGAAATCAAAGTGGACATAGAGTCAGCTGTGTGTGTGTGTGTGTGTGTGTGTGTGTGTGTGTGTGCGCGCGTGTGATTGAGTCTTCCAAACAGGAGCGATTGAAACTTTTTCTTCAGAAGGCAGCAACTTGTAAAAACACTATACTGATAAAAGTTGTCCAGAGTAAAAAAAAAAAAAAACAACAACCCATCCTCCGTCATCAGACATTTCACTGTTTTAGGAACCAACTGTCTCTGTTCGAAGAGTTCTGTAGTTTTATTACTGCATCTTTACAAAATAAAAGTGATACTGCATGTTGGTATTCATAACAACAACAGTAACAACCATGTTTAATAAAGTGTTTGTTGGATTTATCTGCACAACACACACACATGTATCTTTATATGCTTTTTATTGGAAAGATAGAAAAAAATGAAAATTTTAAAAAAGTACAAATATGCTTTTCAAATTAAACTCGCATATATAAAGATAATAATTACTTTCTTATACATTAAGTCAGTAAGAACGTTCAGCTGCAGATTGAATATAAGATCATCTGTGTTTACATTTGAGTGATGTTTCCTCTGTATTGTTTTGTTTACCACTTCAGGTTAATTTAAGTTTTAAAGCAGAACTGACTGAATAAAACTGTCTTGATTATTAAAACATGCAGATCATAATGAAGCGTTAAGTAAAAGATTTACAAACGATGTAAGTACTGCTGCTGGGTGAGTCTTATTTTCTGTCCATGTAGCCTTGGACGGCCTTGTTAAACACAGCCAGGAAGAAATCCACATCCTCCTTTGTGATGCACATCGGGGGCTGAATACGGAAAGTCTGAAGTGGTGAAAAAAAGAACATGAGTGGAGATTATTAAATCAGCTCAGTTGCATTATTCTGGGTCACATATTAAGAGGTGCAGAACACACTTCACACATTTCTCCTGCATATATTGTGAGTGTGAATATTCATTGACCAGTAACAGAATAGTGTTAGTTACAATGCACAGACATGAAGAAAATGCTTTAATTACAACTGAAGGGAAAAGCCACGGAGCTGACAGATGTTTAAGACTGAAAACACTAAATTCTGATGATGGTTTCATGTTCTTTCATTTTATCAATTTAAAACAAGGTGTGTAGTTGTGCCATTTTAAACATTATAACAGCAGTGAATGGATGTTTGAAAACATCTGCTCCTTATTGTATTTTTTTCTGATATATAATAAGATTAGTGCAACTTGAGCACGAAAGAAGTGAACGGCCGTTACCTGCCCGTACACTCCTCCTTTCCCTATCAGGACTCCCATTTCCTTTACATCCTCAAAGATCTCGCTCATGGCCTCTGGAGACAGCGGAGCTCTGCTGACCTGTGGATGAAACAGAGGAGATGAAGGGATCAGTGAGGCTGAGATGTTGCATATATTTAGGTGTTGCTAAGGCCAATTGGGTATACTCACACAAGAACTGACACTTGAATGTTTCCAAGAAGGAAAGGGGAAAAAACCCATAAAATGGGTTTGATGAATGGTGCTTTTTAAGTACAAAGGCTTCTTTGCTAATGGGAGTATTGAAATTACACAGTAAGAGAGGACAGGAAATTGGTGGTAAGACAGAGAAAGGAGTCAAACTTAATCCTAACAACAAGCGACTGAAAGGCACAGCAGCTCTTCTACTTTCAATTAGAACAAAATAAAACATTTCAAGCTTCATCACACTGGTATTTACTGCCGAGCAACTGTGATTCATTATTATGTTTCTGGTCCTGTCTGTTCCCTTTTTTAAATAAGATTGTTTTGTTCTAAGTTAGAAATGGCCACTGCTGTTCTGGTTAATGGTTAACTGGGGTTCTGTTGAATCATGCCAGCGCACACACACACACACACACACACACACACACACACACACGTTGTACAAGCATGTGAGGAGGTGGCAGGATGGCAAGTGAGCCGTTACCTTGTCTTTGACCATTTCCACACCGATCTGCAGGCCTTTCCCGCGGACGTCACCGATGATCTCATACTTGTCTCTGAGTTTTGCCAGTTCAGTCATCAGATAGGTGCCGACACGAAGGCTGTTCTGCTGCGTCCCGTCTTCTTTGATAGTCTGGAAGAAGAACAAATCAGTCAGAGTGGCTTATATTATGAGTATGAGTCTGAGTGTGTGTGTGTAATAAATCTCTCCCCGATGTGGAGCGATAATATGAATAATTACATCGAGCACAGATGAACCAACGGCGCAAGCAACAGCGTTTCCTCCAAAGGTATTGAAGTGGAAGGCTTTAGCAAAGGAAGCAGCAATTTCTGGAGACAAATAATAATATAAAATACATGAATGAACAAGGTCACACCTCAACTTACTGCTGCTTCAAATTAAAACTTCAGCCACAAGTATTTCAGCACTTTCAGTAGTATTTAATTGTAGTCTTACTGAACTAATTGTTACTACATCATAAAAAAAAAAAAAAGCTACAGCAGCCAGTTTACTCAACAAATAACACAAAGACATTCCTGTGATCACACATCCACTCAGGAATATGTCTGAGAAGATTCTCAAGTAATGGTAGATAAATGCTGCACAAAAGCAACTTGACTTGAGGTTCTTGAAGACGTTTGCCTCTTATTGGGCAAATAACTGTCATTTTACAGCTGCATGTTGTATATTTCATGCATTGGTTTCTTAAGGGAAGACGGCCAATCCTGGATAGTACTGATACTTCACTACTGTACCTCAGTATGTTTTGGGAGTATCTGTACTTTACTTGAGTTGTTTTCATTCTGTCAACTTTCACTTTTACTTCACCACATTTCCTAACTTAATTACATACTTTTACTCTTTTACTCTGTCAGTGTCGTTCAGTGTTTTCTCTAGCGCTCCGGTTCACGCTAAGTCGGCCTGTGACTGTTTAGACTATCAAAAGACTATCACTGTATTTGGTGTTTTTAGGAAACAGATTCTTTAAGTATCATCTTACCTGGTGTTGTGACAACAGCTCCCATTGGGAATCCATTACCAATACCCTTTGCCATTGTAACCATATCAGGGATGACACCGTAACCTTGGAAACCCCAGAAGTGGCTTCCTGTTCGGCCAAATCCAGTCTGTACCTGTCCGGCACAAAATATCAATAAATAATGATGATTTTGACTTAATCTGGTTTGTTTTTTAGCGTAACAAAATCAATTCATGTGCATCAAACCTCATCAGAAATGCAGATCCCTCCTCTCTCTCTCACAAGTTTATAAGCCTCTTTGAGATAATTCTTCGGGTACTGCACAGCTCCTCCCATTCCCTGAGCAAAACCAAACACAAGTGATCAGTTACAAAGATTATAAAACAAAATAAAATGTCATTAAATAGTGAAAGGAATCAGAAAAGGTATTTTTAAAATGGGTTTTTAATTGTTTGTGAATCAAAATGAATCTTGGAACAACAAGCACGAGAACATCTGAGGATCTCAGAGACTGAGAGTGGACATAGTGTCGCTTTATTATCAGCCAATTATCACATATTGAATTGTATTACTTTGTTACAGAGTTCTTTTATCGAATCTGGGACACTGTATAATAACAGTTTGTATTCACTATTCAGATCAGCCTAGACTTCACATTAATTATATAGAATAAATTAATCTATAATGCATTGAATATGATACATGAGTCAGAATAGGACATGATAGACTTTTGTTTAGTGTTAATATTTGTGTTCAGTTCTTTCTCGACCACTTGTCTGCTTGTTGCTCTGTAACAAAAGGAGTGATCTCTTTCACAGGGGTTGGGTTTATCTAAACACAGTCACACGCTGATGATGTGGTAACAAAGGACTTGTCTTTTCTGATTTCAGTTTACTTAGTAAACACAATTTTTTCTATTTGCAAGTATCAAATCATTTCGCATAATCGATCAAGATGAGTCAATATTTAATGAAAGTACCTGAATAGGTTCTGCAAAGAAGGCAGCAACTCGACTCGGGAGGCTTGTAGCGAACGTCTCTTTAAGTTGTCCAAGGTATTGTTCATTTGCCATGCAATGACCTATAGGTTAAAAAATACATTCTGGTTATTCTCGCAAAATGAAACCTTATGCTCTAGAACAGCTGAGCTTAGTAGTTATTCAGTGTATTGTTTGATGTGTCCTTGTATAATCTACTGTACTCACATCACAATACAGTGGCAGTGAATGACACAAAAAGAAACTACACAAGCAGCAAACAACAGACAGAGACACTGAAATCTTGTGTGGAGTTGTTTTGTGTCATTTTCAGGGTTGAAACTGAACTCTTACTCTTCTATCTATGATTTTTTTTTAAAACTCAAACATTCGTGTTAACAATGTAGGAAGTTTCTTGGAAGGAGGAATATTGTAGCACTCACGGACAATGGTGGTGTTTTTTCCTGCTTATGAGAAACAAGAGAGACAAAGACAAATGTGTTAAACCACGGATGCACATGTTTGCGTACCTTGGGCACAGCTACACTCTCTGGTGGTTTGAACGGGAGAGTCTCTGCAGTGGCTTCCTCCCCACGGACCTCTGAACACATCAGGACACATGACCTGTTTATGGGGCAGAAACATCATCAGCTGGGTCAGTCTGAGGTCACTCATGAATAATACAGCAAAATGAAATCGTCTTGAAACTTCAAATGATGTGGCAATATTATTATTTTTACCACCTTGTACATAGGCCATCCTTAAAGTTGAACTCTGGCACGTTTGAACCAATATTCTACTGTTAGAGAGTAATATCAGTTGACAAAAAATGAAACAAAACAGTGCTACATTAGTGGAGATGCTGTGGTAGTGTTGAGCCTGGCCAGGCGGCTAATAAGCTAAATGATTGGGGCAGATTTCTAACGTCAAAGTAAACATTGCTTTTGTGCCAGTAAAGAAGCTTTACACTTAAGAGGAGTCTTACCAACATAACACTTTGTCTGTTTAACTCAGTAGCGGTAAAGAAACAGTATAAAACAAGTGTTTAATCAGGCTGTCACACACCTCTGTTGATTTCTGGCCCGTTCATCAAAGTGAAACATCATATCTTTGTCTCTTATAATTTAGGTCTATAAGGTTGAAGCGAGCTCATATATTCAGTATTTACTGTGTGGATAGCTGTCCATCCAGCGCCTCTGCAATCAACTCTTTTGGACTTTAACGAACACGTCAGAAATCAACAGATGAATGTGACAGCCTGATTAAACACTTGTTTAATGCTGTTTCTTTACCACTACTGAGTTAAACCAACATAGTGTTATGTTGGTAAGGCTCCTGGATGTGTTGCACGGGGCTTAGAAAGACATGTACAGCCTCTCCAGTGACACAAAACACTGTTTACTTTGACATTAGAAATCTGCCCGGATCACTTAGCTTATTAGCTGCCCGGCCAGGCTCACCACTACCGCCGCATCTCCACTAAAGTAGCACCGATTTGTATCATTATTTAGCAATTCATATTACTCAAAGACTTCTAACAGTAGAAGATGGGTTCACAAGTGCGGGAGTTTCTCTTTAAATCCAAATGAATGTGTGTTTCTAAATATGAAAGGATTCATTATAGGAATCTGCATGCAACTATTTCTTTAATAAACCAAAGACAATGTCTTGTTATGGTAACAACCAGTCAAGTTACAGTTTAAATCCATGTCTGTGGGTCTATACACACAAAACAGCAGATTCATATCGACATACATGTGTGCAGCCTGCACTAGTGGCGATGGGATATTTATATGGTGAGTTGGAGGTGAGTCCCATTGTCTGTGTGCTGCCACCGTGGTAGGATCCTCTGGAACAGAAAGAAAAAGACATTTTTTTAAAAACATTTTCATTATCAAACAATAAAGAAGTTATCAAGCTTCAGTTTACTGAATTAATTGGGAGAATAATATAAAAAATGTTGACAATGACATCATGAAGATATTTTTCCTCCATGATACTGTTTACCTTCTGTTTATTCAAACTGTGTTCCTGTCCCAGTTGTTGCTAATAAAAGGATCTGTTTTGTTGAAGAAGAATCTTGAATTAAAAAGGACAAACTATTGCAAACCCAATTAAAAAAAAAAAAAATCCAGGCCAAAGTAGGACAGGTAAAAAAAAAAGACATATTTTACCACAAAATCGACTTAAAACAGTATTAACAGCTGAGTAAAAAAACACTGCCTGTAAATTCCAGTTTTATGTAATTTCAGTCATTACATTTTCACATATTTTCTATCAAATCATAAAGCACATACGGATCTCGTTACATATAAAGATATACATGACGAAAAACACAAGACAAGAACTACAAAATAAGACGTTTACCTGAAAGTGATGATATCAAAGTTTCCTGTGTGGAGTCGAGCCATCAACATGGCCAGGTCATTGGCCTCTGAGCCGCTGTTGGTCAGATATATCACCTAGTCAGAGGGAAAACAGAGCAGCAGGTGTTTTACTTTTATTCATCATATAGATACAAAGTAAATAATAAGAAAAAAGATACTACAGTACCTTAAGAGGATCTGGTAAGTAGGAGGCTAGTTTCTCACAATACTCATGGAGAGGAGGATAGACGTAGATGTTCGTGGTGTGCCACAGTCTCTTCAGCTGCTGTTCTGCTGCTGCTGTTACTTTCCTGTACATACAGATGAAATCATGTGATTACATATTCATTACATTTACAATTAAACATAATATTACTTTGTGACTGGAATGAAAAAGAAAAAAAAAACACTTTACGGGTGGCAGTGGCCCACGCCGACAGTTGCAACACCGGCAAACAGATCCAGATATCTCTTCCCGTCCACATCCCACAACCACTGCATGTGTCCCTGGTGGATGAACACTGGTTTCTTAAAGTAGGTGATCTTCATTGTCATGGGGTTGCAGTTCTGTCTGCGGATCTCCATCATCCGCTCTTTTGACATACCCTGAACAGATATAAGAGAGAATTTACTGGAACATTTTTCAGTACTGGAGAGAGAGCTTCTAAATAAGAGACGGTCTCTCTCTCTGTCTGTCTGTTTGTGTGTGTGTGTATATGACTTATAGAAAAACACTAACAAAACCTAAATGGATTACCATTGAATTTAGTTCAGTTCTTAACATGTTTTCAAGCAGCAAGGTCAAAGTTTTTTTTCTTTAAGGAAAAGGTCGTTTAAGGTTGTTGGAGCTGCAACAGTTAAAATGATTTGCTCTGACAGTACCACAGTAAATAATAAAAAACAAAACAAAATCAATGAATACGGACCTGTAGATAAAATTAATAATTCAGATAATTAGTATCCCCAGGACACCAAACTGTTAATCTTTGTGAGACTGAGTCTATATTCCATGAAATATCTGAAATGAATGAACTGGAACTGATAAACCTGCTTGTGGTCAATAGTGGTCAAAAGCTCCTCAGGGTGCTATTAATAACTTATTAATTACTATTATTGATTATTATGATTACTAATATTAATTACCATGCACGTATTATAGTATATGTGCTGATAGGTAAACATTTAAACACTTCTCACCTTGTATTCCTCTGGTTTGAAACTGCATGGGGGCATCTCCGGCAGGTCTGCGGGACGATATTTGAAGGCCGATTTCTGATATAAGGCACCTGGAAATTGTTTTTTATTGTTCAAAAAGAGAAGTAAAGGAGATTTTTTCTAAAAATTAATTTTGTTATTTTTCTATTTCCACAAAAAAAATCTATGAAATGATATAGCTTTTTTCATTTTGTAAATAAACATCTCAGATTGCAAAAAATATTTTTCTGGTTATTTGATGTGTCCGGCATCAAAGGGATAAAACTAAAACCTAGACAGCCTAATGGTTATGGCGCATCACATTAGGGTCTACACACTGTGTTGAACTTTCCTGCATGTCCACTCTCCTCCCAGTTTCCTGTCTCTATCATTAAAGGCAAAAAATCCCCAAAAATAACATTTAATTAAAAAGGGATATAAATCTTAATTATTGATTAAATCTGCATCTATTTAAAACCTGATAATCAAATTAAATTACTATTAGATCATGATAATGTGCAGTGACTCAGAGATCTAGAACCAAAGTACTTATTACTAATATAAATCTCTATTGTGAGTGTTCATCATGGTTGTCTTGCCTCTGCTGTTGTTTTCTTGACATCCTAAATTACCTGGTCAATATTTAATCCGATTAGAAGTTGGTTGATGGTTTAACCACATTAACTTTACATTGTGTAACACTGGAAAACAATACTTCCTGTTTTTTCCAGTCTCCTCGTGACTGGAAAAATATCAATTACAACTGGTTTACCTGTCAAATTCATATGCAATTTATATGATCAGATAGATGTGAATTTAATTTGACCAAAAGAAGATCAACTATTAAATACAGGTCTTAATCCTCAATATTCTAAACCACTGAAATTAAACCATATCATAAAAAAGACTTTAATTCAATCTCAATGCTGTCATTTAATTTGCTGTTAAGTCCTGTTCACATTATGTACTTGAAATAGTCTGATTATGATTAGAAATTACCAATGTCTACTCCCCAATGACAAAAATACACTAATGTTTATTTTTAATTAGAGTTTTCCTCAGACAAAGGCCAATAAACGAGTTTATCAGATAAAATCCATCACAAAATTGATGGTCACCTTAATTTCTACACTTCAAAAAAAAAACACATAACAGGCTACATAAAATAAAGCATCAGCAACAGGTCTTATTCAGTAATGTGTTCTGATAATAATTCATCACAGGTAACTCACCACTTCCCACATGAAATTTGGCCAAACCAGGTGAAGAGCAGGAATGTCCCATGAGACCTGCACAGCGGACACTTAGACAGGATACTACTTTGTACATGTTGGGATGGTACAGAGGGCACGCTATCCCTCTCACTTTTGCGGTTTGACACTTGTGGTAGATTTGCTTGCGGCTTTTCTAAAAAAAGCGTTGATGATGGGTGGACAGTGCACAGCCAATGGTGCCCTGATCCCACCAAATTATAATAATTTCTCTGCAACGTCACATAGATAAATATTTAACCAGTCACTAGATTTCCACTACATGATGTTGAATTGTGCCGGTTCTTTCCTGTTGGAGACCACAGAAGAAGATGCTTGCTTCACTATGAATTGCAAACCACAGATGTTGTGTGACAAATCCAATCTCTTTTAATTCAAATATCATAGATGTTATCAGGCAAAAGAAACATTAGGTATCGTGTCATGACAAGATTCACTGAGTCAATCATACATTCAGGAGTCAATCTTGTCTTTTTCTATACAATTGCCCTTTAATCACAAACAGTGACACCGAGTTAATACATGATAGTTGCCCCTCCTCACTACCTGTGCTGAACTGTGTCTACTTTACTTTTCAACCATAGAATGTGAAAATAATATATGTATCTCATGTTATGTGTAGAAAACAAACTTATTTTTTTTTTAAGTGACAAATGTTTATTTATCATAAATCTTGTTATTGCATGATAAAGACATAATTATTTATGGGCTAACTGAATTGAAAAGATGGTTAAGGGCTACTCTCGACCATACCACACTCAAATAGGTTAGAACCTATAGAAAAAACACCTGTAGGGCTCATTGTTTATTTCTTCTTCAAGTAAGATGTTTGAGAGGCACTTTACATTATTTCATCATAATTACAACACTGCAGTTACACCATTTTCAAACAGATAAAAGTTCCTTGCAGTAATAATGGCTGTGCAAAGGTAATGATAATAGATGGATTCTTTTTCCAAAGGTCAAAAATAATTTTCATCTTCTTTCCATGTAACTGTGAATGGACTTGTTAAAAACTGCCAGGAAGAAATCTGCATCTGCCATTGTGATGCACATGGGGGGTTTAATACGGAAGGTCTGAAAGTGAGAAAAAAAACATGAAATAAGAGGAAATACTAGACAAACATGTAACTCAATCAAGTGATTTCTTCAGTGTCAAATTATTCTGTTTGAAAAATGAAGGTTTATATTGAGCGTTTGGCTTGTGTTAGTTGTATATCATTGATATAGGACTAGGAGGAAAATGCAATTCAGAAAAAATCCACATGCCTATTAATGTGATTGTATGAAATAATTGCAGCTTAGAAGACAAACAACAGAACAATTTTAAAACACAACTGACAAGATAATAAGGAAGTAATTATGGTGGTAGTTGCCAAGAGATGTTTTATTGTTCTCTCCTTTATGCTTCCTGGTGATAATAATTAGTATGTAGCTAAAACTGATATGATAATAATAACAATAACAATAATAACTTTATTTTTATAGCACCTTTCATACAATGAAGCTCAAAGTGCTTTACAATGAGAATTGATTTATTATTATATTATATTATTATTATATTATTATTATTGATGATTTATTTAAACGGCCACGCTTTAGCTACGTTTCTGAGGTGCTAAAATGATGATTTTGTTACTTTGGTGAACTAAAGCTGAGATCAGGATCTAAAATGACACGAAGACTTGTGACCTCAGGTTTTCCTTCCCCAGATTATTGAGCAGCAGTTGTCTTTTTGCTTTGGGGCCGACAAGGAGGATCTCAGTTTTATCCTCATTTAATTTCAGGAAATTATTACTCATCCATTTGTTTATAGACAACTGGTGATGGAATCAGTTGCTGCAATATCATTTGGTTCTGCTGATATGTACATCGACATAACTATGGAAACACACATTGTGCTCTCTGATGATGTCACCAAATGGTAGCACGTATAGTGAGAATAATAGCGGGTCAAGGTAGTGAGATCCCGTGAGATCCCATAGCAACTGTCATATTTGCCATATTTCATAAAACTTTCTCCCTTTGATGTATGTTTTGAACCAGTTTAAGACACAGTCAGACAGACCCAGTCAGGACAAGAACCGACACCTTCAGCCTGAGATCGCTGGTTATCTTGTCGAGGGCAGTTTCAGTGCTGTGTTTTGTTTAGAAACCCGACCAAAGCTCCTCCAGGATACTGTTTTCTTCTAGGAAGCTATTTTTTTTGGAATGAGACAATCTTTTCAAGTAGTTTGCTAATGAATGGGAGGTTGGCCTGTAGTTACTCAGCGTGTTGCTATCCAAGTTAGGTTTCTTTAGTAGTGGTTTTACGACAGCTGTTTTGAAGGCATCTGGGCAGATACCTGTTCTAAGTGAAGTATTCATGATGTTCAGGACATGACTTGAGACACTGCTAAACACTCACTTAAAAAATGCAGTAGGTACAGGATCAATTCACGAGGTGGAGGAGTTACACTTGGTGACAATGTTGCAGAGCTCAGTCAATGTAATACATCAAAATCTTTCCATGGTTACATTACAGTGTTTGCTCTGATCATCTGCATTCACAGCGGTATCAATACTGGCTCTGATTGATATTATTTTATTATCAAAATATAGTGCAAGTTCCTCACACTTTGCTGCTGAAGACTTTAGAGGAGCAGAGGCAGTGTTGAGCAGCTGGTCAATAGTTGAGAGCAATACTCTGGAGTTTCCAGTTTTCTCTGTAATAATTCTGGAAAAATATTCCTTTCTTGCCATGTGTGCAGCCTTTAATAGGTAGTCATGGCATTTTTGTATAAATCACAGTGAACAGTGAGCTTTGTTTTTCTCCATTTTCTCTTAGCTGCTCGACAGTTTCTCTTGATTTCCTTAACATTTTTATTATTCAGCCATGGGGAGATTCTGTTGGTTGACCTCTTTTGACCTTTATTGGGGTGACAGTGTTTAACACAGATGCCACTGCACCATTGAGATTGTCTACCATGCTGTTTAAAGAGCAGTCATGGCTGTATGGCTTGAACGATCTCATAATATCAGAAAATGCAGTTTCAGCTTTATCGTCTAAAATCCTCCTTGGGACCAGAACTTCCTTTTTAGTTCTAGTTAAGGTTATCTTAGCATCAAAGCATGCACAGTGATGGTCATAGAGGTAATTCAGTCACTGTGATCTTGTTGATGTTTAACTTAGTTGTTATTACTAAATCTAGAGTGTTACCATGTTAAGTTGGACCAAGTACGTGTTGAGTGAGTGCAAAGCTGTTTAGTAGGTTTGTGAGCTCTGTAGTTTTGGAGTCATTTGTCTTATTGAAGTAAATATTCTGGTCTCCGTTAGAATCACATTATCATAACCAGTAACCAGTAACACAGAGTGAGATCAGTTCAGAGAACTCCTGTATAAAGATTGGTGAGTGTTTTGGTGGTCGATATAATGTTACAAACAGTACTGAATCCTCCTTGAGTTCAAGAGCGAGATATTCCATTGATGTGAATTCACCCAGTTCAATTACTTTAAAAACAAGCTGTGAGGAGAAGATAGTTGCAAACCCCCCTCCCTTCCTGTTTTGCCTGGCTGACTGATAAAAACTATAGTTTGGGAGACAAGCTTCAAGCATTGTTGCTGTAGCAGTGTCATTATTGAACCAGGTTTCAACTAAGAAAATGCAGTCTAAGTTTTTTCCTATTATCAGGTCATTAACTAGAAATGTTTTATTGTTCAGTGATCTGACATTTAGGAGGGCCAGTTTCAGCTGCTGAGAATCTGTCAGGAAACGAGACTGGCACAGATACCCCATGATCTATGGTTACAGCGATGTATTTTACCATGCCGTCGGCTATTTAAGATTACCAGTATGTTTAGTGGGGTAGCATGGTGCATGTCCTATCTCTGTTTTTGTTGAAGTAATTTGTCAAGTTCATCAAGCTTCTGTTTGGCTGTATCAACAAGCTGGTTAATCGGTGATGGTATTTGCAGGGGGGAGAGTCCCTGGGCCCCCAGTTCAACTGCTGTCCTCTGTGTGTTGCTCAGCAGGGTGTCCAAAGTTGTTGGTGGTGCTAGTGACAGTCATTTAACCCCTTCTGCAATGTGCAGTAGAGGGTCGTGTACTGTTGAGTGGGGTGCTGTCCTCCTTGTTGCTGGTTGTCTGACAGGGAGGGGGGTGGTATGTCAGGCTTCCTCTGCTGTTTGCTGATGGCCTTGTGGGGAGTTGCCATGTCTCTTTCCTTGGGGTGGGGGGGTCGGGGTGGATAACTGTGCCATCTGTGCTGTCCTTCGTGTTTATCTACAGATATTTGTGTAGATGCTGTGTCTCGACAGCATGACGCAGGTTGGCTCCAAGTAGTCTGGACCCTTTGTGTTTTGGGTGCAAACCATCAGACTGATCTGATCTGCACAATTCCAAAAAGGTTGAAGTTGTCAATAAACCTCAGCCTACGTGCATGGCATGTAGATGCTAGCCATGAGTTTAAGCTCAGGAGCCGAATTAAGGTTTCTAGTCCTCTGCAGTAGCATGCAATATGTCCACTGATCAATACATTCTGGAGCTCACAGTCACTCAGTGTATTCAGTAGCTGGAAGAAGTGCTTGTTGAGATCCTCAGTACCAGTTTTCTTACACAGAATGTCAAAGGATTCAGTGTGGATTATGATCTTCAGTGCTCTTGGCCATGTGATGATGATGGTTGGCAATAGTTCTGCCAGCTCCTTGACACAGATTTTCAATTGTGGCCAGTTTTACATGCTTTGTCATAGCATCTCCAATCAAAAGAGTATCTGGGTCAAGTGTGGGTTTAGCAGTCTTAACAGCAGCTCTGTGATACGTTTTTATGTTTCTGTCCCTGGTTGCAGCATTAGGTTTGGGGCTCATTCTTTTAGCCTTTGCATTACACTACCAGTGTCATTTGTTCTCCTGGGTGGACTCATTGGCTCGTACCTGTTGTGCAGAGAGATTAGAGGTTGTGGATGAGGCATGTGCTGTTTTATTAGCCCTCCTGCTGCCCTTTCTTCTGTGTCTGGCGGCAGCAGGTTGAGCTCTGGCTGGAGTTGATGTCCTCGGCTGCAGTGTTTTTAGTCTGGCTCCCTTCTGATATCAGTATGGAGCTGACGTGGCAGCCGACGCAGCAAGTCCAGGACCACTAGCTACGTCGGCATTAGTCGTGGTAGTTTCTGCTGCTGACCCGGTGTCAGTAGTACATGTCCAGGGGGACCATGTCAGCAAGGCTCATGTTGGGATATACTGTATCTGAAGTGTCCCCACATACCGCAGTCTGATCTAACTGCTTTGTAGCTTGTAGATTTATAGCAGCTGACAGAGCCAAAAATTGTTCACTCTCTTTCTCGCTGACGTGAATCGACGTTCTTAAATTGACCCAAGATGAAATACAGCAACATACTGAAACCTATGTGTTTTTGTCACATGTGGACACAGGTCAACTACAAAGCAGACAGAAGGAGAGAACTGTTACCTGTCCGTATATGCCTCCTTTTCCTATCAGGACTCCCATGTCCTTGACATCCTCAAAGATCACATTCATTGCTTCAGGAGGCAGTGGGTCTCTGCTGGCCTGGAGACGACAGAGAAAAGCTGGATGTGTTACAGTCACCACTCTAATTAAACTCTAAGTAATTAACAAGATGTGACAAAATATTATGACAACTCTCAGATGATGCAAACATTTTTATCTCCTAACAACAGCACATGTCATATGCCTGGAATACCTGCCTATATAACCATCTATATCTACATCTACAACATGCAGGAGAAATTTTGAAATGAGCGATTTTAGCAAGATTCAGATGATGGTGAGACCTCCTGACTGTGATCTGAGGAGGGAAAAACTATAAAAAATAACAAAAGATGTTTGAGAAATGTGATAGAACTGTCTGGTGGATTCATGTCCCATATTATAGAAAGTGAAATTTACATATTTTTTATTATCTAGGTTTGTCTAGGATCTTGATAGAACTGTGAGATGATCTAAAAACTCATTCCACAGAGAAATGCACGTGTTGTTCACAGGTCTCGTAGAGTCCATTCCTGTTTAAGCTCATTGTGTATGAACTATCAGATGTATGTTCAGTCTATAGGGACCAGTTGCATAGTGTGTGTGCATTAATTGCTCAGAATCAAGTACCTCACCTCTGCTTGCTAACAGGACTACAAGGCTTTGCATCTGATCATTGACAAGGCCACTACCAGTCAGCTAAAGCTACAATTTGAAACCTAATTACAGCTGCTGGGTTCAAACAGGAGAGTGATGTCCTTCAGGAATAATAAAATACATCTCTGCTGATGGTCACTCGGGTACTTATTTGAAATGTACATAGAAATGCAACATTTCATATTAATGATCAAGGTATGTGAATATGTGTACATATGTATATGTAATAGAATGGATCAGCAAAGGAACAAAATTAAAGATATTTTTTCTTTTTCAAAGAGTATATCTTTGTAAAAGAAGATTGCAATTATAAATGTTTTTGAGGCTGTAGGTTAACTTCCTTCCTCAGTTGGTCTTATTGTATGTTGAAATTGGACTTCTGGACTTCTATTAACATTAGAAAAAGCAACACATTGTTGGAAGCAATGCTGTAGAGACTGCTGTTTTTTTCACAATTAAAAATGGTCACCGCTGCTCCAGCTAATGGTTAACTAGGACACTGCTGAACCATGCCCCCTGGGAGCCACAGCACAGACACATGTACAAGCATGTGAGGGGAGGTGAGTGTGCTTCAAAATTATTACCTTGTCTTTGACCATTTCTACACCGATCTGCAGGCCTTTTCCACGGACATCACCGATGATCTCATACTTGTCTCTGAGTTTTGCCAGTTCAGTGATCAGATAGGTGCCCACGTCAAGACTGATTTGCTGTGCGCGGTCTTCTTTGATAGTCTGTTAAATTATAATTCACTAAGTTTCAGTAATTGAAATTATAGTTTTAAATATTGTTTTTTATGCTTCTGAACAGGACTGATGTAGAAAGAAAAGATGAATTCTTACGTCAAGCACCGATGAAGCAACTGCACAAGCCACAGGATTTCCTCCAAAGGTGTTGAAATGAACCCCTTTGGCAAACGAAGCAGCAATTTCTGAAAAACACATGAACAACCATTCACACTTCTGCACCTTCTCCATCAACATGTACTACAAATGACAATTATCAAGCTGTTGAATTTTCATGTCTGTACCTTAATCTTTGTATCTAGAAATGTCAAGAGGAGAACGTCTATTGCAAATAACTACCTGTGATTGCACATCCATGTCCAGAAATAGATGTAGTTAACAGTGATGTACTCACATCAATTCCCTCAGGAGAGGGTAGAGTATTATAGATACAGAAATAGAGGTGAGAGTCAAGAGAGCTCACCTTGCCAGGATGGTGGAATATTACTTTATTATAAAAGTAAGTACAATTCTCACATATCTCTAGTATTGCTGTAGTACAAGGCCCATTAACAATCACTTTGTGTTCTCTGTAACCTGTGCACTTCGACAGAACAATGCTCTCACACTTTAGCTTTTCATAATTGCAACTCATATACTGCTCTTTCCATTCTCTTCTCTCAGCAGAAAACCTAACTCCCATATAAGTGATGTGGTGAGTCGCAGACTGGTAGACTATAATTTAATTTGCCCACAAATTACCTGAAACAGTTAAGTCATAAACTAACTGCTACATTTCTACTGAGGAAACCTAAACAGAAGCAGGAACCAACTCTTCTGATGTTTTTTTTTGTCAGTTTACAGTAACGTTATAGTAGACATTCAAACTGTTTTTAATATAAAGTCAGATTTTCACACTAAACTTTTATGTCTTACAATATAATCTCACCTGGTGTTGTAACCACAGCTCCCATTGGGAATCCATTACCAATGCCTTTCGCCATGGTAACCATATCAGGAATAACATCATGTCCTTGGAAACCCCAGAAGTGGTTTCCTGTTCGTCCAAATCCAGTCTGCACCTGTTACAGAAAAGAAAAAAAATGATACTTCATTTGCACATTACGTTTAAAGCCATGCAATACAATGCAGTCTTTGCTTTATGTGTCTTTCCACTGAGGGAAAACATTGGAAACTGTGTAAAGAAAGTGTAAGTTCATATGCAGTATTTTAAAAATAATACATTAGGTTTAAGTTGTAAATGGAAAAATCAGTCTTAAATATAGAGTATAATGTGCATCAAACCTCATCAGCAATGCAGACTCCTCCTCTCTCTCTCACAAGCTTATAAGCCTCCTTGAGGTAGTTTTTAGGATACTGCACAGCTCCTCCGACTCCCTGTATAAACCAAACACTTTAACATCCAATATTCCATCTTAATCAACACATGAAAATACGGATGAGTGTAACACATCTGACATGCATTTAAAAATTGTATTTTTGTTAATTCAGTGAACAAAGCAACAGATTTTATAGATAGATTTTTATATATAAATAATTTTATATATAAACAAGACTCTCCACAACTGAATATAGTACCTGAATGGGTTCCCCAAAGAAAGCAGCAATTCGGCTCGGGACACTGGTAGCAAACGTCTCTTTAAGTTGTCCAATGTATTGTTCATTTGCCATGCAATGACCTGTGTAAACAAAGACAAACTCAATCTCTCATAGACATGAGTATGTGAACATAAATAGGTAATTCAGAAAATAATGCTTATCTTAATGTAAAAGCTAAGGAATAGACCTATTTGTTGTATTTTCTAGAATTATTAAAATTATTCAGCAAGTTGGTTTCTTTGACATCTATAGTGTAATAGCTTTGAGTTGTAAATGACAAAAGCTGCCTCCTTGAATTTCTTTCATGTGTTTCTGGGAACCAGAAATAGAGAAATAAATGATCCCAGAAGGAAACTGGTGAATTTAAATAATAAACAAGCAACAAATGCTCACAGTGTCCTTGAGGGCAAATGGTTAACAAAGTTAATTATGTAGCTTGTTCCTTGCCCATTATGATCTTTGTATATAAGGAGGAGGAGGACCTTAAAAATAGTCTCAATGTTACAAGAAGCCGGTGCAGAGCAGCTAAAACTGGATAAAACAATGTTGTCCCTCCTTGTTGTTCAGGTTAATAGCTGAGCTGCCGGGTGCTGAATAAGTTGAAGTGTTTTTTGTTTTTTTCTTTTTCTGCAGGAAAAGTGCATTGAGGTAGTTGAATCAGTCAGAAATAAAGCCACAAATCAATTTTCAGCATAATTTGGATTTAGAAATACACACATAACAATCTTTTCATTGTTGAAATATTGTTTCAGAAAAGTTTCTTTTTGCCTTGAGACAGATTGATTTTTTGTCAGTTTAGTCTGAAGCCGCTGGTGTTTTAGGGAGGATAATTTCTGTGGCATATTTTACAAAATCCTTTGCAATACTGACTTATTTCTGAAAGGAATTAACAAACTTTTCAATTATTATACTAATGAATTGAAGCTTGAAAGTCAATCTATAGCTGATGGGTGAATTATCTATGTTGGTTTCTATCATCCACACCTTGTAGGATTCAACTAAGACACTTGTGAATATTAGAGGATTGTTTTCTTGTGTTTCCAATATTTTTGTATATATCAATGAACTCTGAGCCCAGTTTCCCTCCATTTTTTCCAGCTGTTAGACAGATACTCTAAGCCTCATTAACACTGTCACTAATTAACTAAATTCTGGTCTTACTGTTTGGAGGATGAGTCTCTATCAGTGTTGCTACACCAGTAGCACTGTTTAGCTGTTTCTCAACTAAAAACATGCACTGCAACTTTCAGTCAATTATCAGATCATCAACCAAAAAGAAGTTGTTCGTAATTGGACATTAAAAAGTTAATGTCAGCTGTGACCTTAGCTGTGATGTTTCTGTAACGGGAAGGGAACCTGTCTGTACATGGAGTTAACAGGCTGTCTGTGTGTGTGCACTGTCCTTCAAGCTTGCTTGTATGGGTATCGCATCCCAACAACATGACGTAGGTTGGCACAGAATAGTCTGGATCCAGTGACATTTGGATGAGCCATATCAAGTTTTATTGGTCTATACAGTTCCAAGAATTATTGAAATTGTCAATCTCCTGCTTGGACACACTAATGTTATGTAGTCAGGTCTACTAAACCATTTGATTGTTTTCTCAAGAGACTGGCAACAGCCCCGTTAGCTCCCTTGCAGAAGTGTCATAGATTGCAATTGTTTGATTTTCAGTCTTTGCCATAATTATCATAATGTGTGAATAGCCTTCATGACTCCATCAGAGGCCACTGGGACCTCATCGGTGACTGGGACTGGATATCTGTCATGTTTGAAAACTGGAGGAGTTGGTAGAGACTGACAAAGAGCAACAGCCAATCAGAGGAGGGATGTGATGTGACCGCTGCTGCGGTCTCACAGATTTACTCAGAACTATGTTTAAAGCTCTGACACTTGCACAGACTGTGTGAAATTTTCAGTTTCTACAAACTTCCCGCATCTGATCCAAATGTTACCTGTTACTGGGAAGATCTGCCAGTGATTCAGCTTCCATGAAAACCACCATGTGGCCAGTTTAGTTTAGAAGCAGTACCTATATCCTGTCTAGCTCATGTGTGACAAGGCGTATAGCGTGGTGATGTCACGGTGTGATCAGGGGCTCAATCAATGAGAAGTCTTGTAGTGTGAACACTAAGGATCTCAGACCAGTTGTTGAGACTCCAGATCATAGGAACACAAGTTGCCAAGTGTGAACGCTGCACCAATCATGGCAGCATCTGCGACTCACGAATGGTTGGTAAGTCAGCTAGTGTGAATTAGACTTTACCAACAATTTCCAAGTCCTGGCTGGAGTTGATGCTTTTGGTCCATCACCCCAGCTTTGTCAGCTGTAATAAGTAAGCATTAATAGGGAAGGCTAGTTTAGGAGCCTTCATAGTAATTCCAGGAGTGTTAGGACACACCACTGGAAACTTTTAAGTGTATGATGGGGTGTAATGTAAAAAGTATAAAACAATCTGCGTTTGTCAGTTAGCATTTAATAACTTGGGACCTTGTATTGTAGATACTACAAAGTCAATGACGTGTTCATTCTTGTATATTAGATGCACCTTTGCATTTGATGCAAAAGATACAAAAAAAAAATCAACTCTATTGAGATAAGACTCCAATAAAACATTTTTTATTGATTCTAACATTCATTTTGACCATATTGTCCACCAATATAACAACTATCCCTTCTGTTGTGTGTTATATTATACTATATAACAGACCCACGGATGGTTGTTTTTGACACTGATAATGATTTATTGCAGCATTTGTTGTTTGTTTTGTGCAAACATCCATCTGGATATACACTGACCAGTTCCTAGTAAACTCTCTTTGACTGAGGGGCACACTATGTAGATAAAATTCCCAAAAAGGGCAAAAGGTTAAAGGTAAAAAAGGTAAATGATCAACAATAAGAGACTTTGAACTACATATGTGCAATTCAAACTTCAAACTCTTTTGTCTCATTGTTAGCATTAGACTGACATGTGTTCATTTACAATCAGAAATAATTTAATTATTTGTTTTCACCACACATTTAGACAACACTTTACATGAAAAGGCTGTTGACCTTTTGTGGGTATTTTTCAAAGAAGGATTATAGTGCTTTATCTCACTGATGACTGTATTTTTTCCCCATTTATGAGAACAGCTGTGTGAGTGTTTAGCCATGTGTGTATGAGTGATGAGTGTGTCTGTATACCTTGGGCACAGCTACACTCTCTGATCGTCTGAACAGGAGAGTCTCTGCAGTGGTTTCCTCCCCATGGGCCTCTGAACACATCAGGACACATGGTCTGTTTATAGGGCAGAAACATAATCAGCTGGGTCAACCCCACAGCAACGCTCAAAATCATAATAACATTTTCATTAAAATAACACAAAGAAATCAGCATGAAATATAGTCTAATGTATATTTCATTTGTACATGTATAGAATCAATGCAAAAAATATAATAATTCTAGCATAAATACTGAATAAGAAGAGAGTAAACACAAAATAATTTGGGTAAAAGTTAATTCACTCCATCTTATTTAAATCCAAGAAACATGATTCTTGTAACATCTGCTTGGAATGGCAGCTACTTTTCAGACAAATGTTATCTGAGCATTTTGTGTGTGTGTGTGTATTCTCACTCTAAATGCTGGTGCGCACAGATTTAAAGAATTAAATTTTACATTTATCAGCTTTCACTTTTCATTTGCAACCTTCTCTTATTGTCATTAAAATCTGAATTATAACCTGAATTGTCAGGTTCATGCTTTTCTACCCATAATATGGCAATGCAACACATTAATCTATACATACATTTGTGCAGCCTAAACCATTGGCAATGGGATATTTATATGCTGCATTGGAGGTAAGACCCATGGTCTGTGGGCTGCCACCATGATATGATCCTCTGGAAAACAAACGTCAGTCAAAAGTAATTAAGACATTTCAAGGATGGTTAAGGACGTCTGACAAATCATAAAAGGTTTGTACCTGAAAGTGATGATATCAAAGTTTCCTGTGTGGAGTCGAGCCATCAACATGGCCAGGTCATTTGCCTCTGAGCCGCTGTTGGTCAGATATATCACCTAGTCAGAGGGAAAACAAAGCAGCAGACATTTTACTTTAAGCTGTCTGATCTAAGTTCCTGCCCTAAGGTGATCAAAATAAAAATCCACCAAAATACCTTAAGAGGATCTGGTAAGTAAGAGGCTAGTTTCTCACAATACTCATGGAGAGAAGGATAGACGTAGATGTTCGTAGTGTGCCAAAGTCTCTTCAGCTGCTGTTCTGCTGCTGCCATTACTTTCCTGTACCCACAAAAATAGTAAAGTCATTTTAGTAAAACAATAAAATTACAATAAAATATACTAACACAGTGTGAGACACCAATAGCAAAAAAAGACCTTACGGGTGGCAGTGGCCAACACTGACAGTTGCAACACCAGCAAATAGATCCAGATATCTCTTCCCATCTACATCCCACAACCACTGCATGTAACCCTGATGAATGAACACTGGTTTCTTGTAATAGGTAACCTTCATGGTCATAGGGTTGCAGTTCAGTCTACGGATCTCCATCATCCGCTCTTTGGACATACCCTGAAGGGCAACAAATACACAGAACAGGATTTACAGTCACAGATATTTATTTTTTAGTTTGCTTTTAGGCTCAGCTGTACTCAGTGCCTGGAGGATGTTTTACCTTGTATTCCTCTGGTTTGAAATTGCAAGGGGGCAT
Source organism: Polydactylus sextarius (assembly GCA_016801845.1). Lineage (NCBI taxonomy): Eukaryota > Metazoa > Chordata > Actinopteri > Polynemidae > Polydactylus > Polydactylus sextarius. Next base: position 4,253,649 of record CM028922.1, read on the forward strand.
CTCTGGTATGTCTGCAGGATGGTGGCTTAAGGCTGATTTCTGACATACTGCACCTGTGAACCAATTGCAAGTAAAATTCAAATAGTAAAGTAAAAGCAACAGTCAGTCTTGGAGGAATGTTAGGCTCTGTGTTACTTGCATGAGGCTGATCAAAGCTTACTCTGATATCTCTGTGGCATTTCAGAATAATTTGTTAAGCAACCAGTGAGTGACATTTTGTCCAAATGTCTCTGTCTGAATATTTGAACTCTTGTCTTTCCTTCTACACCATTTTTTATCTCTAGACAGACATTAAATGTGTTAACTTTCACTTGCCATTACAGCTGGAGTTTTCTTGCCAGCAGGTAATCAGATTAAAATATGCCTGACACTTTAACCTCACTATGTTCACCTTAGACCTCACACTGCACAACAAAAGATAAACTGCTTCCTTCACCCCTGTCAGGAACATTTCACTTGCGCAAAATAGTGGCGATTATGTCTGCAGAAAAATAATAAGCAACTATTTTTGATAACTGGTTAATAATTTCTGTTATTTTTTAGCAAAATATCAAACAACATACTGCATATTTTTAAACTATCTTCCCAAAGGACAGAATTTGACGCTTGTTTTTCCATTATAAACAAATTAAAGTAAACTAAACACACCAAACACTAAGTGTGTAAACATTACACATTTTTGTCAATGGATATTTATAATAATATTTCTAAGACTTTCTACAAGACTACTGTGTTACTGCATTAGCTTCTAGCTAATGTAGCCAAACAAATATAAAGTTAATTTATGTTTAACTAAACTAGGTGGATTATTAACGTAGATTTGTGAAATGCTACCTTGCGTTGTAGCATTTTAAACAACTTGAACTCCTCCTAACTACCTTAAAGAACACATTTCTCCTGTTGTTTTAGCAGCAAAGTGTAAACTAAACTAGTACTGAACTAGTTAGCGCTGGATTTTTTTTTTTTTTTTTTTTAGCTTCGTCTCCATGGTAACTCACCACTTGCCAAGTGGAATTTGGCCGAACCGGGTCGACAGCAGGACTGTCCTGTTAAAACTGCACAACGGCCACTTAGACAAGACACAACTTTATACATGTTGTGCAGATAAAGAGGGAACACCACAGATAACTTGCTCTTTCCACAGTCAGACTGAATTAACAAGCAGGACTTTCTCCCAGCAAACAAGTCTTCAAAGATGGGCGGTCGGCGAGCGAGCAGCCAATGACCCCCGGCACCCATCGGTGACGTCGCAGAATGCGTGTCCACGTACACGTACGTCAAATTTATGAATGATTACGTAAATCAATTTATATTATATTTATAATATAATATTATAACATATGATATAATATATGTGTAATTTTGTAATTATTTTAGATAATTAATTATTGTTGTATTTTTTTAATTTTATATATATATATATATATATATATATATATGAATTATAGTGATTATTTTTATAATTTGCCACCAAAAACAATCAGTCCATTATTTCAATAAATAATCAGCAGATTAATTAGTAATTAAAATGCTTGTGCTTGTTGCTTGTTACCAAATGTATATTTTGTGGTCACTCGTGGGTTTTTATCTGCAGTAAAAAAAAAAAATCTCATTCGTGTATATTGTGAATTTATTATAAGCATGATTTTTACAGAGCTGTTCAAAATTATTCCAGTGCTGTTTTCGACTGCATTTTGTGTCGACACAAGCTTAACACAAAATACTTTTTCACCGTTAAACCACAGATACAAAGACACTTAAGATTACTGTTGTACATAGCCAACAAAGTATCATGACACTTATTTTCCCCATCCAAACAAACTAAACAAATTTTCAAATTTACCAGTTAGCCGATCAAAGCAGTAACAGACATATAAACACAAAACAGTTTCTGAATGAAAAACAAATTGATACATTCAAATGTTCTCATTTTTTTTCTTCTTGACACAAAATCTCCAAATATATACAATATATCAGTGTGAGATTGAGCTAGCCATTTTATTTGTTCTACAAGGAGCAAAACAAATGTGTGCATACAAAAAGTGAAACAAAATTTAAAAAACATCTAAAGTTTGAGCTTCCTGAAATCTTAATTTTATACAAGTAATTTCAAAAAAATGCATTAATTCAGGATATATCCGTCTCGTGGAATTTCTTCTTGACATGAAAACATGTCCCTGAGAGTTATGACATAATTAATCAGTACAACAGCTTGTAGTACCCAATAATTTAATTCTCATCATTTAATCGAAATTCTTTTGTGAAAAATTGTCTTTTACATCAGATAAAAAATAAATAATATTAATATAATGACAGCAAAATATTGTCTGTGCAACCATGTTTGAGTCACCCAGTGTTTTGTGTTATTTATTGTTTATTGTCTCAGTTCTTGTTTGAAACAGGTCTTACAATGTCTTAGACCTGCTCGATGGGTTTTTGGTCCACTTTAGTAAGTGGGCTATGAAAACATGGTGGCAGTGTCAACATAACCGCTCCCTGTCAGGATTATTTCTTTCTGGACTGGCGTGGCAGTGTGAACGCAGGCTGTAGGCTTCTGGGTAGTAGTGCTGATAAATGATGTGTAGCTGCTTTCTGTCGCACGGTTAGTCTCCTGGTCCTCATATGGACACATGTCCACCTCTTCTTTCATCACCTCTCTCTGGAGCAGCAGCATGTTGTCACTGTTCACCCCATTCACTTTGCTGTAGTCTTCCCCCTTGTGAATCAGCAGGGAATTTTTGCCACAACCTCGGTCTGATGCAACTGGCTGGAGAAGCACCATGCCTTCGTCGTTGACCCTTTGGACTTCAACATACTTAGTCGGCTGGTGAGCGGGCGACTCCGGACCAATGGGTGCTTGTCTGCAGCCGATCCTTGAGATGTTGACATCGCTATGGGCCTGGAGCTGCCGGCACACCTGAGTCTGGGGATGCAGCAAATGAGGTTGTTTGTTGCTGATGTCAAACTCCCAGCAGCTCGGTCCAAAAGCCTCCATGGTGGTGTGGCCGGTCTGGATGAGGTAAGAGGAAGTGGCGCCTGAGGGGAACAGGCTGTCGGAGAGGCAGTGTTGTTTGGACATCTCTAGTGAGCTTGTTTGGTTCAGAGGTTTTGAGCTGTACTGAGGCAGTGGAGAAAACACAGAGGGCCAAGTTTTCACTCTTCCACTGGACATGTCAGGACTTATCATGTCTCCATGAGCGTAGGTCAACACGTCGTTGCCCCAGTCTTTCACGTGCCTATGTGGCTCCACCTCCGTCAAACTTTCTTCCTGATCCGTTTGTCTCTCCTCTGCTTCTTTAGAACCTCCACATTTATCCATTAGCAGAGTGTGGCTGTCACAACTGCCCCGGCCAGAGTCATTGTCAGAGGAGGAGCTCTCAGATTTGAGGCAACTGTCATGTAAGTCTTTACTTTCTTCCAGCATCAGCTCCTGCTCGTCGGGGACATACACCTCCAAGTATTCCACCAGCAAGTCCTCATAGTTAGTTGATGTGGTTGGTGGGAAATCAGACACCACCAATGCACTGAAAGCCTCTTGAGACTTGCCATTCTACAAACAAAGAGATAACAATGCAAGATTTGATCAATCAGAAGTCTGTTTTTTTTAGTAAGTAGTATTATTAGTGGTGTTAGTATTGATGATTTGTTGCTGCTTTACCTTAAGAAGCTGTTTATCAAATCCTTTGATTTTAGGACCAGGGACTGGTGGCAGAATACAGCGCTTCAGACTTCTCACATGAAAAAGAAAGTGTCCAAATCAGGTTTTGTGAGCAGCACAGGCAGCAGTTATATAAGCTTTTGTATTATTTATTTTTTAACTTAAATATAACATTATTTAAAACTGTTTTAGTGAAGGTTTTTCTTTATGTTGCAGAAACAAAATGACATTTTGACTTATGTTATTAAGGAATGAATTACTGATGTAAAATATCAATAACAATTTGAGGTTTAAAGTTGAGACTTTAAATATTTTTCTTTAAGTAAATGTCAAAGCATCTCTCTGCAGGAAATTCACAATTTTCAACAAAGTTGTCATCATACTGTTTGTTATAAACTAATCAAATGAACAAGGTCATCCTATGCTGATTAAATAAAAGACACAGTAACTAATTTTGACGCCGTTAAGATAATATAATATGTATCATATATTATGATACAGATATCATATATTATTGTAAACCACAAATCCGTAAGGACCTGATGGTATCTCCTTTACCTGTGGCTGTTTATGTGTAGCAACCATATGAGGATGAGGAAGATAAAGCCAGAAAAGACCATAATGAGGACCCACATTGACTTCTCACGAGGTAAATCTGTTAAACAACCACAAAAACATGTGTGACACAACACAACATCCAACCTTCTCTATCACTTTAATGTTTAATTACATTATCATCCTGTTTTTGTCTATTCAACTGTTGGTTGTTAAGTATAATTCACATTTAGAGAAAAGACTGACACCAGCTTCTCTGGTTAATATTGTCCTGAAGTGGTGCCATAAGATGTTTAATGGCCCATTGCTGCAACTTAGTGCACAGCCACCATTTTCAACAAAAGGGGGGTAACTATAGCACAATCTGATGACTGACTTTCACAAACGCGTCAGAAATCAACAGAGGTACGTGACAGCCCCCTTAAACACTTGTTTTAAACTGTTTCTTTACCACTACTGAGTAAATCAGAAATAGTGTTATGTTGGTAAGGCTCCTGGCTGTGTTGCACAGGGCTTAGAAAGAGATGTACAGCCTCTTTAGTGACACAAAAACACTGTTTACTTTGATGTTAGAAATCTTCCCGGATCACTTAGCCTATTAGCTGCCTGGTCAGACTCACAGATACGGTGACATCTCCACTAACGTAGCGCCGATTTGCTTCATTCTTTTTGCTTCATTTCACCTCTAATAATAGAATATAGGTTCAAATGTGCTAGAGTTCTCCTTTAAAGGTGAAGGAGGGATACACTACTCCCACCCAATATAAAGTCTGACTCACAAACACAAAGACTGCAAAACCACAATGCGCTGAAAATATCTCCCAAGTAGAACTACTCTTTCTGTACATGCATAATACCATTTACAAAATACATGTTGTAGTGTAGTAGAAAATTGTTGATTTTTGTCTTACAATAAGGAACTTTGGCTTCGGAGGTGGCGCTCCATTTGCTCCAATAACCATGATCAGGTTTACAGCGCACTTGGACATGGTATGTACCACCTGATCGCAGACTGAAAACGTTAAACATCTTCTGTTGACCTGCATCAAGGTGCATCTGTAAACATGAGAAATGCAGATGACACAGTCCAGTTAGTTGGGACAGAAATAAAATAAATAAATAAATAAATAAAAAGATTCAGAAGGTCAATAAAGCATCCAAGAGATTATTCAGTTTCCCACAGACACATCAGCTAGTTGACTCACAGGTGACCTGATCTCAGGTTTCACACCAGAAAAGCAAATATATTAACCATAGGGTTTGCAAAAACATACCTCCCATTCCTCTTCTCCTTCAAGCTTAACGCGGAGCTCGTACATGAGAGTGATCCATCCGGAACGAGTGTCAGCTTTATGTGGTGGTTGCCATGACACTCGCAGGAACGGAGACCCCTTGTCCTCCAAAACAGCTACTGTCACCTTCTCTGGAGGGTTAGGTTGGACTGAAGAGAGACAATGAATGAAACTAATTGCAAATGAAAGAGGAATGGAAATTTCAGTGGATAATTATACTTAAAAAAGAAACACAAAAGAGCAACTGGACACTGTCAGTGCAGGAGCGAGTTTCCAAATGTTTGTGACGCATGTGCAACACGGATAAGATAAATGTAAATATCTAGGCTTGAAGTTATCTTCTTGGAGGCACAAACTGTAGCTGGCAATCACGGGAACAAGACAAGGACAAAGAAAAGGACAAAAGGAATACTAGCACTTTAAGATAAGCAGCTTCAAGGGCAAGAAAGATACGTAAAGCCAAGAACTAATCAAATCTAACAGCATGACAGTTTGGGACCATTTCCAAACCTTATACAATATTCATATGTTGTTACGCAATATGAAGTAAATCTACCCAGTATTTATATTTAATCAGATGCATTTCTTTAGTGAATAAAGAGGAAAACAATGGAGTAATTCTACATTTTTACCGAAACCAGAATCTGAATTTAAATTTGAGGTTGTCATCTCCAAATCTTATTTGTACCTAATTTTTTTTTAAAAGGACACGATTACTTTTTTTTTAAGTAACCCAGTATTTTCCACAGACAGATGGACGCTGAACATTTTTAAAAATGTCACACAGAGAAGTGGTACTAGTAACTCGTGTACCTGGTGAGGACTATTTTCAGCTACGGATTAGTACGTAACCAATGTGACTATTTCTGGCAACACGATAGTGAATGTAGGTTTGACTCAAAAAAACTACAATGTCCAAACTGAGGATAATGAAAGAACATGCAAAACTATGATATCTTTCACATGGAATTAATAGTTTTTGGATAATAATTATGGCACTGACAAGGTTATACTTGTTACAGTTACCCTTAAAATCTGTCATTAACCTCAAAATTTTAGTTTTTTTAAACCAGGAAGGTTTGTGAGCATAGAGCCAGTGAGATACTGAGCAGCTGCATGAGTGTGTTAAAATACACTTAAACAAGAAAACATAAAAAAATAGTTCCCTCACCGATGTAGACCACATCTATATCCACTGGGTCAGAGAATGTGCTGCCCAGTGCGTTGGTGGCCACCACGGTGATGTTGTAGTTGACCCAGATGGACGTATCGTTCTTGTTAAAGAAGCAGGAGTTCTCTCCAGCTGTGTGGTAGTCGGAGCACTCGTGCACACTCTCAGAGCTGCAAGAGACGCAGGCAGAAGAACGGCATGTAATCACAAGTACGTATGTTTTTAATAAACTTTGTATTGTTATGTTGCTTAGGAACAGAATGTATTCTTTTTCATGAAAAAATACTGAAACCATGTATGCAAGAATGACAAATGATGAGACATAATAGGAGATAAATGAGGGCCTTGTTTTTTTTAATATATATTTTTAATTAAAACAGAGATGGAAGAAAAATTTTAGAGATGAGTACACAACTACTTTTTACACTCTGTATTGTACTAGATTGACACTGTCTCATTATGTCTGCATCTTGGGTAATATTTGAATATTTTGGTCCTGGTCTGCTTCTGTTGTCTGTGCTCCTGCCTGTTTGCCTCATCTCTAGGTGGTTTTGTTTTCAGGACGACATGGAGAGTAGTTCTATGGTCATGTGTTGTGTAAGAAACAAGCAGAAAACAGTTTTAAAAGAAAGTAAAACAGGAAGGAGAATGTATTGGGGCAATGGTAGAAAGGAATGTTGGGAATAAACACAATATATTTATTATCAAAAGAAAAAAGATGTTGATGGCTAAAGCAGCAGCATATGTGAACTGTTACAAAGTGTTCTGGAGGACGATAGCATCATTTGATTTCCTGGACTCAACAAAAGAAGAAGAGATTCTGACTTTAGGTTTTTTTTATATTGTTTACAGAAACAACAATCTCTTTGATAATAATAATTATAATAATATTACAAAAGCATTTGCAAGCATTATGTAAAGCATGTGCAAAGGTGGAGAGGACAATCTAATGCAACCCACACAACAGCATCAGAAAGAAACTGCATTCAAGCTGAGCAGTCATAGAATAACATTTCAGCACATAAATACATAGAATCATTTTCTCATTCTACAATGTTTTAGCTTCCCTTTGATCTTCATTTATTTTTTCTGTAGAATGTTTTATTCTCATCTCAGTTCAGCTCAAGCTCAAGAACGACAACATCACCGATTCCATTCAAGAATTACATGAAGTATAAGGTACTAATGGTGCACAATCAGTTGGAAAAAAAATCTCCCAAGATTTCAATGATCAAACCTCATTTGTGGCAACTTCAGAGCAACAAGAAGCTGAATTCACTGTTTCACTCATTCTCTTGTTTTCATTGTTTCTTAAGCACTTTATCTTATTTTGTTTGTTTGTGCATCAAAGCAGGAGTTAATGAGACTAATGAACCAAATAGCAAGTTTCTTTTTCTTTATAATAGATGGATTAAGTGCTGTGCATATTTCACATATTTCCCACCTTTCTTTCATGCGCTGCGTTTATCTAACCTTTAACCTCCTTGATTACAAGCAACATGTTGAAAGAGAGATTGAAGTCTTCTAGGTCAACAAACATGCTGATGTACCCTCTGTCCTTCTTTGCATCTATATCAGCTCTTTATCAGCCTTGCACATTTTTTAAATCCACAGCAGCGGGCACAACCAGAGCCACATTAACCTTCTGCAATCTTTATCCTCTTACACCTGGTGCTGCACACCACCAGGCTCACCAACAGCTGAACTGCACTGATACCCGTAGTGTCGGCTGACTGATTCTATACCTATATTAATATGATATCACCGTCCTTGCTCACGTATACAGTCTTGACAAGATGGAAGCAGTTCCTCCTGCTGAACATATGTCTGATCTTCTTTCTGTCACTGTGAATTCACCACTTACTTTTCTTTGCGATAGTACAGGGCGTGAGTAGTGGGCAGTCCACCATCAGAGCCTGGCTCCCACCAGCAAGTAAAGGTCTCTTTTTCAGGAGAACGACAACTGATCTGTGTGGGCTTCCCTGGTGGGCTGAAGCCTATAGACAGACAAGAAAATAAGGAAATTACAGTAATAAATAAATAAAACAGTTTCTTATTATCTATTAATGAATGTGTCTGGCTCCTGTTTCCTGTGTCAACAGCCTACCAACAATTGACACCTCTCAGGTATCTTATTTCAACACTGGAAACTTAAGAAGATATTGAGAATGAGGTTCAAGCTGCTAAACACTTACGTGTTCCCTTTGTGTGTGGTGTGAGGAATATCAGCAGCAACAACAGCAGTAGCAGTGATGTTTCCACAGCTTTCTTCATCATGGCACCACAGAGGCCTGACTGTCAGACGGAGAACAAAATAAATACAGAAAGGTAAACATAGGGGAAGAGGCTGACCTGTCGTCGTGACAAACCACAGCACCAACAACGTTTGACGCTGTCCACAACAACAACAACGGATTTGTATTGAGTCGCAACATGTTTGCATGTCACAAACCCTTTTTTGACATTCAAATCTGATGTGAAGAAGTCTGATAATAATTTCTATTTAAATAGAGACAAGGGTCTCACCCACAAAGAATAGGATAGTTATCAAAATGACACAAAATCTTTTAACAGAACAGTAAATATGATGAACTGAAAAAAAAACAAAAAAAAAAAAACAGAGAGTTTACACCGTTTTACTGAGGATTAAAAACATTCTCTCCATCTCCGACTCTCTCCACCAGCTGGCACATGTGGTATAAATGATTGCATAACCTAAGTTGAGGCTTTTGCCTTAACAACAGAGAAGCACAGTGTAGGAGCCTGGTTTGCTTCGCTGCCGGTTGGTCAAACTCCCATTCAAATGACTTTGAAATCTGCTTTTCCGTAGTCATGTGCAGATGTTTGAGTTATTACTCGGCATGACCCTTCAACTCTGAACCAGGAGGAAGATGAGCAGGGATGAAAGGAGATGATATAAATGATACAGTTGGATAAAAAGGGAGAACTTTTGTTGCATCAGTGAAAAGCTAACAGGAAGCACTTCCCCTCACATGCTCTCTGTATGTCCTTCGATTACTCGTGAATTATCTTTTTTTTTTTTTTTCTGTCATTTGGATCAAGGAAGGTACAAATCGTGTAATACTTACAGTCTGAAAAGATCTGAATTAATCTTATTATATGCAAATAATTGTACAACACCTGACAAACAAACCTGAACCATTGTGACAAGAACAACAATGCAGATTAGATGCAAAACATGACAGGTTGTCACAAGTCTTGTTTATGTGCGGTGATGGCAAAATTACATGGAAACTGAACACAGACTGAAATCAATGATAAAGTCAATGATTAGTCATTATTCTGTCTTCAACTTAAAGCTTGAAAGGTCTAAAACACTGATATTTTTCCCCCGTACCTGCATGATCCTTGTCTTCTACAGGAGATTCCTTGCAATGTTTTGTAGCAACCTTTTTTTCTATATATAGTTTGTTTAAAACATCAACAACATGCCCCAATGGAAACATGCAATCCCTACCATGAAATCACCAAGAATTTGTGATACATCTAAAAATAACAACACAACAGCACAAAGAAGACAAGTTTCAACATATGGAAGATTCCTCACGGACTGATCTACGTGTTTTATTGACTTTATGCTTCGTGCATATCACTAGACACAATAAACCTGCAGTAAAAACTCTACATTTGCTAGAGTAGTAGTCAGTAGAGCACATACCTCTGCCAAGGCCAAACATTTTCTTCAATTAGATCAAACCCATTTTGAAATTGAAGACTTTCTCTTCTCATGGTTCATGACTCATCTCTGCACCAGTTTTGGTGCAAATTGGTTCAGTGCTTTTTACATTGTCTTGCTGACAAACAAAACCAAGAGCCATGGGTGAAGACATAACCTCCTTTGTGGAGATAACAATTCGCTGCATGCTGCAACTGATGAGGGCTGCGTCTGCCCAAACATGTCTCTTCACATCATGTTTATTGTTATTATGATTTAAATTCATTTAAATCCATGTCCTGTTGATTGCATCACCTTTGGAGACAGATTATTTAATTGCTTGATAACATAAAGACTTTGAGCAAATGAACGTTATCAACTCTTCATTTCAATAACGTCACCATGATCTGATAATTGGCATTAGGGTCGAGGCACTGGATTAGCCTCCTGCTGTATATAGCCTTCTTACGTAACCAGTAGCCCAAACTGAATAAGCTGTTAAGCTGAGAAAGTGCCAGCCAATAGTATGAAATGCTTCCCTCAAAGATAATAAAGGTCTGGAAGTTGAATTTAAACGATATGTTATACTGTATGTATTCTCATATATTCAATTTACTGCTTTTAGCTGCTTTTTGTTTATCTACTGTGTTACATTGGTTCAACATGGAGTCTTTGTTTACAGCACAGTTAAAATCACAGAAAAAAAACTGAATGCAGGTGAACAACCCAACACTTAACAGCAGGTGACAGCAGTAGTGAATTTAAGTATATTAGTTTTGGAGTTATTTCCAAGCACAGTATAGATGTAAAGTGAGTGATGTATGAAAAAACGTGAGGCTGACCTGAAGTCAAACAAGTGAATATTCATCATTTAGGAGAAGGTGCTTGTCAGTGGTCTCTACATCTCAAGACGTAAGGAGAGGACATGTCAAGGGACAATCTGAGGTGAAACTGTGATGATCCCCTGAGGCCTGACTATAAAAACAGCCTACCTTTGAAAAGGTGATTAATGTTTCATTGTTATGCGGTGTCACAGCATTCTCAAGAGCGCTGACCGACACAGCTGAGTGCCGCGGCATTTTTCTAAGAATCCACTTCTGTCATTTGATAGGTTAAAGGGAAGGCGCGCTCAAAGTACACATAATATCCTCAATGATTTACTACACGCTCATGTATTTCATGTTTTTTATTACTATTATTTTCTTCTTCCCTGCAGAGCAAATAAAATAAGGGAAACAGGACATTTACATGCCAAATCATCCTTGATTGAAATATAACTCCCATCCGTAGGGATATAAACAGTCTCATATCATCATATTTGGCAGTTTTAGTAGGTGAAGAAGGATTGAGTCTGAGTAAAAGTCTTTTCCCTTTTAGGAATCATGAATTCACAGTGAACACATTCCCATGGTATGATAAAAATGATGCTCATTGTTGTATCAGTTCTTAAAGTGATAGTTACTGAAGTGTCCTCTTATCAGAAAATATAAATACTTTATGTTACAATTTGTAAAATTTGACCATGTATTCGTACGGACTTGGTTACTTTTATTTTTATTTTTTGTAAGACAGCAACTGAGCTTTAACTTAAAAGCCTTTTCTTGAATTTCTGCTCAGACGAGAGCAGATCAAACACTTCCTGGTGTTGTGAAAAAACTGGTTTGATCAGTAGCACCAACGCCTTTCTAGGAACAGTTGTTTTGCATGTATGCGGGTAGTCAAGGTTAGGGAGTAACCTAGAAGTTGAAGTCGTTGTGAATTTCATGCCATTTCTCCCACGGAGAAAAACTACATGGACAAACTTCAACAACAATAATGTAACATAAGTATCTCTAGCATAAGTAGAAGCACAAATATATTGGTGCTGTGTTTACACAGAAACATCCATTTCCATGTGAATGTAAATGTAAAGTAACATACAGTACAAAATACTGAAAGTATATTTATAACAGAGATAAAGATGTCATCACCTCACTGACAAGACAGCATCACAGAGTTTATGGTTCAAATTACCCACTCCCTACAATAAACCAGAAAAAACAAACACGCTTGAGAACCACAAATGATGTATTTCCTCTTTTCAGTATAGTTCAGGGTGACAGACACTGCAATACTTTATTGTTGCTTGTAAAAGTGTTGCTACTGAAACTTCCTCCAATTTCTTGGCCAGCCTATATCCTGTGCCCTCCTGTTGTTTGAGAAGAACTCACGCAATGGGAAAGGAAAAAAAGAATGCTTCAAGGCCTCAACACAATGGCACTGAACAATGATCTTTGACCAATATTGTTAAGACGTAGGTTGCTGGGATAAGACAAAAACACCAAGGCATCATTCCTCTGATTAAAATTAATCCTTTGATCCAGATGTGATTTTTGAGAGTTGCTACCAGTAATTGAGTTGACACATTATTCTGTTGAAGCAACAACTGCACACAGTGACACACCTCTGACAGTCTGAGGTGTACAGGATACATTTTTCATAATATCTGCCAGGAAATAATTGCATCTACTATCTAAGGCATGTACTTACTTGTTTTTTTTAATGATGGCAGGCATCATGACATCCAAACTCACCTCGGTCTGATTTGATCATCAACAAATAAACAAATGCAACTAATTGGCTGAAATAGTTGGTGTGTTAAAATGACAGAGGGAATAGTGAATATGTTCTTTTTCACTTAGATAAAAATGATATCAAAGTGAGTGCATTAGTTGGCAGTTGCTTTATAAAAGGAGACAAGGAGAAGTGATGCGTATTACAACATGTCTGAAAATAACAGATGTCACTACGTACCAACCACCATGTTTAAAATATAAAATATTTGAAATAAAGTGGCATCTATTGGTGAGGTCGCCCTTGATTTAGCCTCTCCTTCCAAGCGTACAACAGACCTTGTGGCAGCAGACCACAGCGGCATTAAAGAATAAAAAACACATTAAATCTCTAGAGTGTGTTTGCTTTCAGGGCTAGTTTGATGTCTGTTCAGGGCTAGTGTAGAAATGTGGTGGTAAAAGATAGAGAACTTTGTAGAAGAGGACAAAGCTCCAGGTGTAGATGTAAAGGCTTTTTTTATAAGATAATGAAAACATATTGATTTTTAACTAAATCTGAGTCCACTAACCCTTACACACTAGACCTTTAATGTAATATCAGTGAAGATCTCAGCTTTGATTCCAAGCAATGTTAACACAGAAATAAAATATCTGACACGGCCTAAATCTTTGTGTAAACCAAAACACACAATGATAAAAAAAAAAAAAAAAAACTCATATTAGATTACAGTTTATTGTATTTCCTGTTATATCAGCTGGGCCTTTGTTATTTGTGTGGAGCAAAATGTGGAGCATTGGGTGAAAGCCAGTGTTACTTCTCTGATGTTACTTCTCTTGCAATGTATCACGAATGGTTTAACATGCATCAACAAATTCAAAATGAACTTTTAAAAACAGTTTTAGGCTTGAATCAGTCTGTGAGACCAAATAATAACTGATGTATATGGTGTATATGTATATGCCCACAAGTCGCCTGACAAGCTAATCCTGTATTAAGTTGATCAACTTGGTGCTATACTGGCCAATGGTTTCCTCCTTGTCAAACTAAAGGCGGGCAAAGAAGGAGCAGATCATGACAACGGAAATCCTATTAAACCACTGACACCCAAGCATCAATATCATCATCATTATTCAAGACCGAAGTGAAATGACCCGTAAAAGGAAGTAAAACTTTATCTCGAGGAAAACAAACTAATATAATTATTAATCTCACTATATTACTGTGAGTTATCTGAAGAGGTCACATAGATCTGTTTTCTTTTTCTTTTTTTAAGTCTAATTTGATTATGAGGCTGGCAACAAATTTATTTTTACACACATACACACAGATACACCGGACACTAATAATGAGGCAGTTTAACTTTAAAACATCATTTGTGATGTTCAAAGTAAGAAATAAAATGCAACAACTATTATTGAATGAATGTAAACTGATTTCGGACCAAACAACACAGACTCTACTTAGAAAGTGAACGTGGGACACTTACCATCAGCTGGCAGGAGTTTTTAAATGTCTCCCTCCGGACTTCAGCCGTGTTGTACTCCGGCTCCCAGAAGAGAGCGGACTCACCGACTTTTTTTTTTTTTTTTTTTTTTTTTCTTATTTACCGGGATTGACAACAGACAGAGAAGGGAACGTGCATTACACGTTCGAGCCGCGCAGCTTCCCTGCAGCGGAGAAAACAGCAACATCGGACAGAGTGAGAGTCTGATCCAGGGAGGAGGGGGCGGGGCCAGGAGGGGCGGAGCGGAAGAGCCCGACCTCCATCACCGTGACCGCGCCCACAACTTTGATTGGACGACACCTGAACCCCGAGGAGAAACCACAAGACTTACAGGACGAGTTTATTATCCAACAAAAGTTCCTCAAAAGTATAACTAGTGTAAACAGTTTTCAATAAAGATGATTTGAGTTTAATCACTGTCTAATATAAATATTATATATTATATTATATTATTTATATTATAGATTAATTAATTCTATGTTGGCATAAGTTATTTTTTTGCATCATATTTCTCCTCTTTCTCTCCTTTAAAGGAAAAATCCAGAGTTACAGACAATCTAGGTTTATTTACAGATGATAATGAGTTCCTACTTTATGTTGTCAGCAAAATTATATCAGTCAGATGAATTTTAAGACTCTTTTTTTTTTCAACCTAAGGCACTATAACGACAGTGTGAGTGACAGAGTTGTATCAAGACAAACCTCTTTTTTTTTAGACCACCGTAAGACTCAAAATAACATGTGACTTCTATGGTAGTGAGGAGAGGAAGGAGAGGATTCCTTCAGACAAACCAATGTGTTGTTTATTTTTCAAATGAGAGAGATGCGATAGAAGATTGTTTATGAAGTCAGTACATTAACTGAAGTTGTTTTTTCTTTCACACCATGTTAAGGAAAAATAGAAGTCATTGCTGGATGCAAATTGAGCCAAATACTCTCAGTGGACACCAGTGCAGGAGTATATTTCCATGGAAATGTACAAATTCTTAGCAGTCTTACAGAGGTTTGCAAAGGTTTAAAAATTGCTATTTTTCTTGACACAACTCTATGTCCCTATAACTATAAATGTTTTACCATCTGAAAATAGACCTAGAATGACTGTATCTCTGGATTTTTTTCTTTAATTGCATGTACATATTTGCTACACATGTGTTCACATGTTATGTGAACAGACTACCGGTAACGTTATCAGGAATGTTGTGATTTCCTGGAAGGACACCACTACCAAGGCTTTATATATGTAGACATCTGATTTACTGAAACAACAAAAGTCACGTCTCCTCTATTGCTACATTAGTGACCTCTCCCTAACCGTATGCATGAACAAATATTGTAAAAACACAGCTGCAAGAAAGTAGTGTTTACCCTTTTACTGATTCCACTTACTGAGCTGTAAAAACATAGTAATGTCTCCCAGTGTGTGATGTGAACTCTCTCTCCCGTCATCCTCACTCTTCCTTATTCAAGCACAAACGAGAATTTACCTCTAGTCTGTGTTTGATATGATCTAACATAGTTACTCTCATACTTCTATTCTTTCTTTTTTCATAAGTAACTGATACTTTAATGTATCTAACAGATGTTTAAATAAAAGTATGAGAAAGGTTTAAAGGAAAGCTGGTGGTTCTGCTAACAATTCAGTTATTGTGACATGTGACAGGGGGGCTCATATGTTGTGGAAGAAGGTTATGAACAATAATTTTGTCTTTCTGACTCTTGTGCCACCTGGGTTTCTCTGGTAGCTCAGATGGTTCGTACATGTAGTTCACAGAGCAATTCATAAAAACCTGGTCCTAACTAACAGTTAAAATCAGAAAATACAATCACACCAAAAATACTTGTTGTGTAGAGCTTTGTTGGTGCACTGCAAAATTTTATTTATTACAAGTATAAGATCCTAAATTGCTTACCTTTTTCAAAATGTGTAAACTGAATCAAATTATAGCAATTGGTAAATGGATTATCTGGATTCTCTTGTAAATTGTGTCCTCAGATTTGTTGACTTCCTCCTGGTAATGTTTGAACTAATCTCTGCTCTACGTTTCAGCTTTCCCAAAGGTCTGAACAAAACTTTTGAATCCATCAGAAGATTGTATCTAATTGGTAAAATGTCATTCAGGCCTCTCAAGACTTTATGATGCATGTGCAAATAAATGGATTGGGGGTGAAAATTGTAGTTTTTTACACTCTCTTGTGTCTATCTATGAAAAATTATAAATAATGGCTGCTGCACAATTCTGTAGGTTTTCTTTTTAGTATTGACAGTGAAGTGTAGTTTAATGGGTGAGGGCAAGAAAAAGCTCAGTTGTTCAGTAGAAAACATTTTATTCATATGTTGAAGTTGACATTTATGTTAAGTGAAAAACTATACATGGAAATTAAGGGTTCATTGTTGCAATCATAGACACAGTTGCAGTATTAAATTTTCAAGATTTATTGCATAACAAGCACTCTTCTGCAATTTTAACTGATTATTATTAATATATTGGGGGAAATCTTTTTTTCCCCCTTTTTAAAGCAATAAGGTTCATTTCAGTAATTCAACAGTATTTTTGGTGCCAGAAGAGTTAATGAATTTCAAAGCATGAATCATGTCAAATAAAACTCAGGCAGCTCCGTGACTTGATTCCTTCAGGGATCTTTAGGGATCTATCCCTGCATCCGATCATTGTCTCTTACAACAAACTTCCTTTTTTCTCATTGTGTTTATGTTCTGGAAAGCCACACCTATGGTGATCTTTCAGAGACAGACGTAAGCACATAAATGTATTTATGTCAGAGATGAGGCCTGAGAGGGAACAATAGGCATGGCATTGTGTACTTGGCATGAAATTATGAGCTATCTTCAGATTAAATTGTGTATTTAAAAACGTTATCTTGAATTGTGTGGCTGCTTCCTTGATGGAGAATTGCTTTAGATGTCTGTAAGAAATATAATCATTTGTGAATAAACATAAAAAATGATGTGATAAAACAAGTGTTTGAGTGAATGATGATGTTGTATCAAGAGTGGCCTGGGAAATCTCTGGCCCTCCCCTTTTCAGCTCTACTTAGAAGCAATAATGTTATATAATACGGCCATCTGCTCCTCACATTGATTTAAAAGTCCTGTCATGAGACACAGCTATAATGAATGCCAGGGAACATTTCTACAAGGACATGTTGGTCACCCTCAGTAATTATACACTTACTAATATATATTGCTATTATTTTCACTTTTTTATTTTCCTGTTGTTTGTGACAAATGTTTTCGTATTGGGAGGCACGGCGCTGTTTAAGATTGTGTGTATTTACAATAGAAGAAGACTGACCGTTGGTCAGAGATGAGATCCACTTCTTCCTCAATAAAAATCACCTTATAACCAGGCTTTGTGTCTATGTGACAGTTCCTCTTTCTCACAATAATCACGGTTTAGGTTGAATCTGTAGTCAGACCAAATAAGGAGGTAATCATAATTGTCTTCTGACATCTAGTGGCAATTTTGAGAATTGCTCAGAGGAAATCAGGCACCCCAACTAACCCAAATCAGAGATATGGGGATGTTGGAAATATTTTAGAAATTTTGTCTGTCTTGACTGTCTGGTTGATAACAGACATGTAATATGCTTGTCATGATTTTATTTATCACTGATAAAAAACTTCATTGCCATAAGACATCACTCCTTTACAGGACACATAATACACACAACCCATTGCCATAAAGACAGAATTTTATTTTCAATTGAATGAATGAGCAGGAAAATGATCTGCACAATTAGCTCTCACTGTTGTTGAACCACAACAATGTCAGCAACAACAATAAAAACCAGGGTCGTGACCTGTAGCTGATGTACTACTGACGTTGTTGTTGTCAGGGAAACAGGTGGTATGTGTGTGTGTGTGTGTGTATATATATATATATATATATATATATATATATATATATATATATATATATATACGTAAATACAGGTGAATTATAAAACATACACTATTATACAATGAATTTGCACATTTTTAACATGTGGTAATGTAATCCTAACCCAACCCTAAACATTTTTTTGGCATTATTAAAAAGTCTTTGGCACGGCCGTCCTTCCTTCCTTCCTTCATGAGAAGTTTGTGTTTGGAAATTACAAGCATACAAAATACAATTTAATAGTCACCTGAGGATAAAATGAAAAAAACAGAACAATCCAGCACCACTCGCTCATATGATACCATCATAAAGGGTTTATAGGCTCTAATTAATGGCTTTATTATATTATTTAATAATGCCTTTTAGATCAGTTATTAACAACAACAACTTTTGGGTTAAAATAGCAGGTAATGGATAAAATCAGAAACCCATGAGTCTTTATTAACATTACCTCCAACTTATTAGAAAATGCAAAAATCCTAAGTACATGTTTGTGTGTTACAAGGATTTATGACTGTATTGCTACTAAATAGAAACACTCAATAATGTTATGACCAAAATATCCTATTTAAAGATTGAAAATCTTTATTTAAACAACAAAATTGGAACTTATTGATTTAAAAATGTCAGTTTACCCCCATTTATCACATTTATTAAATTTCTGTTAATTGACAATTTCGAGTTCTACATGCAGAGTTAATCTAGTGATAAGCAAACATCATATTATAAGAATCACTAGTGATTGTTACATTGTTTTTGATGGATTATTACATTACAATAAATCTACAGTTTAAAATGTTAATAAGAATTTTATAAATGGGTTCTGGTCCACGTGCTATTTAAACAATCCTATCAATCTAAAGTTGTTTTTTTTTTTCAGTATTTTATTTTTTTATTAATGACTGTGATCTATAAGCATCAGTGAATTATTTAAAAAGTTTAATATTGCATATGGTTCCTCATCATAAAGCAGTAACAAATAAACAGCAAATACCATACTAGCAATACATATTCATTATATATGCCATAACAACATCTTTGTATCAATTTCTATTTGATAAAATGCTTTATGTTTGTGTATTTTCACACAGACTCTAATGGCCTACTTTAGTCTAATGTGGTCATTATTGATATAATACTTTTTGTTTAATCTGATATTTAAGTATTAGCTGTGTCTGTTGATCTAGAGAAAGCAGGAGTTAATTTAATTTCCCTGGTTTAATCCTCCAACTCTTGCCGCCGCATCGACCTAAATTCGTGAAGCGGATAAGTAGTTTGATTTTATCTGGTTCTCTCGCTCTGTGAGTGCGATCTGTGATTGGTTGATCTCTCACAAGCCCCGCCCCCCTGACTGTAAGAACGGTGAAGACTTAAAGCGAGTAAGCATCTTCGCGAGACTAGTTTGCCTAAAATTGTGGTGTTATATGTTACATAAATGCCTAAAAAAGTGTTAAAGTTAGTTGCCTCACACATGATGAAAAAAGGCGAGACACACTGATTCACACACGCACACACACAAACATTTCGGCTCCACGCCCTCTGAATATTTTATTGTCCGATGAGAAGCCAGGGGGGAATACTCCACGTTTTTGATTGGTTGATGTTGACGTCAGTTATATGTAAGCGGAACGTGATTGGCTGAGCTTGTTAGGAGGAAGTCAAGTGTCACAACGTTTCGGGGGATAAGCTTCGGAGTTGACAAAAGCAAAATCTGTCTCAGTCGAAACATTTTGGATACTGCTTTTTAAAACACATTTCCCAGTAGTGTCCCGGACGGACCACGCTGGCGGAGGTTTTACGTTATCCGGTTGAAAACCTACCCTCGAGGACTTGGTCTCACCGTGGACTTGATCACCACCGCACGGCAGAGAGAGGAAAGTGGGACTTTATTGTTCAAGGCTAGCTAGCTAGCTTTGCTAAGGGGCTTGTTTTTGTGTGTACAGCTTTGACTGCAGGCTATATGGCTACGAATTACGAGCCAATATATGGACTTTCAGAAGATGAGGTAAGCTTTAAGTTTAACTGTTTTTTTACTGTAGACTGTAGATACGAATATGTGTCTTTCATACAAGATGGGGGGTTTAACCAGAGGTGGCTAACGCAAATGTTAGCAGGAGCTAACAAGCTCCCATCCACGGTTACATTCCGTAGTAATGTTGAGGCAGCTGCCAGTGTCTTGGTCCAGTAGTTCACTCACCTCAGTTTCAGGAGCGACTGCATCACTTTGTCAAGTAAACTTGACAGCCGCGCCATGTTGTCTGCATAAGCTGAACTAGCGCATCATACTGATATTATGAAGCTCTTGAGAAATGTTATAGTTTTTAAGTGAAAGGGGTAAATGCCATTACAGGCTAACCACTCTGCCAAACTAATGCAACGCTTCTTGTCAATAATCAAAGCTGTTTGGTTGAGAGTTGACCACTAAACGAGTTTAAAAACCTAACATGAGGTATATGCATCTTAGCACTGTCAGATGAGGTCGACATCCAGTCGATTATCGATAATGTGGATATGAAGTAACGTTACACTGCAAATGTTGTCTTTGCAATGCTGCACGACAGTCACGAGCCAAAAAAGATGAGAGCATCACTGAGTGACAAACAAAATAATTTGCTAACCGAGCAGCTGCCACACCAGCCACCCACTTATCATCATTACTAATGCAGTCAGAAATAGTAAGGCTGCAGATTTTGTGGATGATCCGGATGGATGACTAAAAATAATTTCATGCATGAAGGTAAATAGGGGCGTTCCCATGATCGGTGAGTTTGTCTCAGCTTACATCAGCAGGCTGGACTCGTTTCACCTGGATTCAGGAAACAGTTGCATGTCCTCCTTTATGCCACTTATGTGCAGGTACTCTATGTCTTACCAGATACACTGATGACTGAATCAATATGTGAATAGATATTCTGAAATATAGTACATGCATATATCATTTAACATGGCATTTAACACATTTTGTTGCCAAAAACTAGAGCTGGTAAAGACAACATTCAAGATGAGCAATCTGTTGATTATCAAAAATAAAAGGTCTGTATTTATATTTTGATAATTATAACTCATTATTAAGTATTTGGTATTTAGTGTTTTCGATGTGAAAATCTAAACATTCATTGTTTAACCTTCTAAGATCGAGCGTCCACATACATGGACATCACATTTTGGGTTGTCTGTATCATAATACATCAAAATCCAAATGACCAAAATTACCAAAACAGTTAAACACGCTAGTTAGTTGTTAGTAAATTCTATAAGAACATGCATACCAAACAAGATTTCACGTATAAGAGTTTGGGTCTTAGGAAGTTAAAGCTTCTTAAATGCAATGATTTGTAAATTGTCATGGTGATGTTAAACATCCACCACTTCCCTCCTAGAGTTTAATGCTGGGGCCCCTTCTCTTTGCAGTGTAGACCACCTCCATGGGTCAGATTATCTGTTCGTGTAAATTCCCATATCACAGCTACGCAGTCACCTGTCAATCCTGGCACCTGTCTCGCGGTGGATCTCAGCTCATCTGTCAGACCTAGTCATGTAAATGTAGCAGCGATACTTTGATCAAAACCTCACTAAGACTGAACTGTAACCGTATCAATCTCTCCATCACAACATCAACCTTGGCTCTCACTCTATTCAAATACCCCATCTGTCTTATGGTAAAAAAAAATAAATAAATAAAAATTACACCATCTGGCAAAGCAATTCATGTACAAGAGGCATTCGCAGTCCACGCTATTCTTATTTGTGGTTTCCTGATGGTGGGGTGAGGGTTAAGTGCTGTCAGATCAGGGGTGTCACTCTTTATTTTCAAGAATCTGTTGAAGACTCGCCACCTCCAAGAGCACCTCCTCATATAACATCTATCACCTTAACATGCCTGACTCGCACTTACTTTACACCTCTTTACCTGATCTGCTTTAACTTTGTCTTATTGAACAGATTTAGTACTTAACGTCTCCTACTGTACTAAAGCGTCTATCTAACTCTAAAGAGTCTCACATGTAAATATCAGTATTTTGTGGTTTTTGGATATTTGGTCAAATAAAAGAAGCTTTAAAAACTTAAATCAGTCATTTTTGTTTTCATAGCTATGTGGTAACCTGTCTGTTTGCCAGTCATTACTGGAAGGGAAGTATGCATGTACCAACAATTTACTCAATGTAATAAATGGGACTTGAAAAAGGGTTTGTATAGTTTACAGACAGATTACAGACATCAAATCAGATTTTATAATTTCCACAAGTAAAAGGTTTTAAGTCACTTGTTAGTCTACATTCCATGGGACAATGTACTTCCTGTGACTATGGAGTAAACATTCAGTAATGTTACACCCTTCTAACAAGGCAATGGCCTGAGGTAACAGCTGTGTTGGCCTAGGCTCCTACCCCCACTCCCTGCTTTGCTGCATTCTCATTTCTGATAATATGAGGGTAATTATTGTGCATATATTAAAATGATCCATCAAAAAAAATTTGCAACAGATGCAACACTAAGTTTTCTTTTTTAGTATGCCTGATATCACCTACAAGATGACATCTAAATGTTGCAGTTACTTTCTGGAGTAAAAACTTGACAAACTCACGATACATTATTTCACTTCTAGGTCAGGGTTATTCACTCAAAAAGGCAGGTCGTCGGAGCAGCCAGATGCTTGAAAAGTTTGAAGTGGCTCAGCTATGACGTCATGTTAAGTTTCACAAATGTGTTGATCCAACGTCTCTTTCTTTTGCAGCATGAAACGAGAGTGCTGCGGGTTAAAGTCATCGCAGGAATCGATCTGGCAAAGAAAGACATCATCGGAGCCAGGTGAGCATCACAGCACGCGCTGAAAAAAATGCCACTTTCATATCATTGCTGTGAGAAGTGAGAGAAAAAGTTGTGATCAGAGCTCATGTGTTCAGTTGCACACCAACATTGCACATTTTCTGGCTAAATTCAGCTGATATTACAACACTTTGGCCCAAGTCTTTGTCCCTCTAAAGATGAGATTACATTTTTATAGCAAAACAGTGCAATTGATATTAATGATTTGTCAGGGATATTTACAGTGTTTATTTGGCGTCTTGCTCTTTGATTCCAAGGGTCTCCTGTAGCCTGTCCTTTCAAACTTGAAGTGCATAATATACTGCACTAAACTGCATTCCTTCTACTCACAAAGACCTTGGCCACCAAGTGTTAATCAATGATTACCTACCTGCCTCTCCTGTCCCACTCATAACCCACCTCTACTGCAGGTTCTCCAGATAAAGCATTTGACTAATAGTTATACATACACACACTGTCTCACATGGGAAGAGACACATATTAATCTTAAACTTTTGAGGGTCTTTAAAGGGGCCATTGTCTGACCTCTCCTTCCCTTGTGTGACTAGTTCATGAAGTATTAACCACTGTTATTATAACTTATGTGCCAGTGCATAATATTCCTCTGTAGCGTTTATATTTTAACTATGTGTTTAGTTATTCCTGACCTCTGTCTTCTTAATTGCCTAATTACCCTCCAGGGATCAATAGTATTTCTGAATATTCTGAATACAACTACTTTTGTCGCTGATCAATTATTATACGAGAGACCATTAGTCACCACTGAATTATGTATCATTTTGTTCAGTGCTGTTTTCAGAAGGTCAGAGGCTGCCGCTATTTTCAAAGACATGACTACAGGTGCGCTGAAGCGGCACAATAATTTAAAATCAAAGTGAGAGAGAGTAAAAGTCATTTTAAGCTCAGCAACACATTTCCTTGACAGCAAATTCTTAGAAGGCAGAACTGACAGGTAACTGCTCAGGCACTAACCTGAGCAGGTTTGTACATGACAAACAAATTTAGTAGCACTGCAGTAATATGAGCCTGGGGGAAGTGCTCAGAACAGGCAACCGCACTGAAGATTACTAGTAACAGAGTGTGTCCAGGTGCAGACACAGACTAAGGGTTGGTGAATTGCAGGTTAAATGGTCATTTATTTATTGTGGTGCTGTGGGTTAGGGTGGGGACCAATGGAGCAGCAGACAACTGGTGAGATGACGACGGCTTTAGCTGCAGGGAGAAGCAAACACAAGAATGATGACAGGAGTTGGAGAGGCAAGATGAGGAGCTGAGGGGGTGGAGTCAGGAGTCTGAGACAAAGCGGATGAAACTTCAGAGGAGAGGAGGCAACACATATCAGGTTAAAGCTTAATAGCAACTTGGAAAGAGCCAAAGAGGCTTGAAGTGAGTGAGGCAGAGGCTACAATCTGGCAAGGTGTTAGCAGCAGAGCTGGGTATTTGTAGAGGGCTTGATTACGATAAAGAAGTGCAGCTGGTGTGGCTCTGCTTTGACTCCAGCACACCTGCTTCTGCTTAGACACAGAAACAGACCCAGGGACAGGGACTAAGAAGGCCACTTTGGAAGTGACAACAGGTTAAGACCAAGTCCACACGACAGGACTTTGTGAGTCGTCAGATTGCTGCACTGTTGATATCACACAGCCTGTTGTTGTGCAATCTAAAAATGACAAGATCCTTCCACAGAATGCATCCCCAACAAGACTCTCTCCAAGAAGCAACATGGCAACTATATTTTATTGTATGAACTATGAACAAAATCTGGACAATGTGGTATCAAGACAGCAACAGTTGAAATCAAAGACTGAGCATAGATCAATCAAAACACCGAAAAATACAGAGCAAAAGCTTAAATAGAAAAGGTCAGAGAAAATAGAAACTAAAAATCAATATTTGCTTTTGTAAGTAACAAAGGTTTTGATTTTATACATTTCAGAGCTGCTTCATTTTCTCATTCATAAAGACTAAGAACTGTGATCTGGCATTGATGCATTTACATCTGTGGATACATTTTTTAGCTGCAATAACAAGGCAATTTTACACACCATTTGCATCTTTAATCCTCCCATTATGACTCCAAATTTAATATTAAGTCTGTTAGAGGATTTCAATAACAGAATTGCAGGACTCTCAAACACATTAATCATTAGAAACAGAGTGTCTTTAGCCTTTTGTGAAATGAGGAAAATGATGTATCTGCCTCTAATTCTGATTATAGACTCTTTAAGGTCTAGTTTTGTCACAGGGGAAATGCAGCCTCTTGATAATGTACATTTCCTCCTCCAAGTTTCTGGCCACTTAATGTCTTGCACTCTTAATGGCTGTAGCTTATCATCACACCCACTGCAGGTCACAGCAGGGTCACAACTTGTGGACTCTGTAATGGCTCCAGATATTTAGTTTGCGAGATATTTATCAGGCCTCTGTGATAGTTGGTGGAAAATAGCAATAGGGAGCAACAATAAGAGAAGTGGTGGTGTCAAGGAAGTCTGCTATTCAGATGTGACAGTTGCATTGTTTAACTGTCTACTTACCTGCTGCTGGTAAACAACAAGCAAAAGGAGGTCTAACAGCAGAAATACATAATTCCAGGACAATTATAGGAATGAACTTTAAATTGCAGGTTGTTATGTGGTATGACATTTTGAAACATATTAAATTTCATCCAACTTTGACCTCTGTTCTTACGGGTGTTTATGGTAATGTGTTGTATCTGAGCTATGAGAAAGCAGCCATTGTCAGGGTGAGAGTCTGGCATGTTCAGTGCTGTGTGAGAGCTGCTCACATGCCAGAGTGCATGTGTTAGCATCCTGATACCCTGCTGGCAGGACAGCTCAGTCTGGCTCAGGAGAAAACTGTAATGAAGAAACACTGAATGAGGTCTCGATGTGTGGCTGCAGGAGACAGTGCTGACTTGGCAGTCTGTCCTCTCATAAGATGCTCAAACACTGCTGGCTTGTTCTTTTCTTCTTTTTCTGCTCCAGAGCTGTTCCTGTTGCTCCTGTATTCTGTACTACAGCTTCTTTGTTCTATTGTGTTGTGCTCTGTTATTTTGGACTCGGTGAAACACCCTGAGGTTTTGTTTTTGTTGTTTTTGTGAGGTGTTGATAGAAACTCGAGGAATTCTCATGCAAGCCAACGACGTGGACTGAGCAGCCACCATTTGAGTCCCATGCTAGCTTTCATCTCCTAGTGTTGACCTGAAGTAGCCTGACTCTCTCTCCCTCAGCAGGGTTTTTGTTGGTAGAGGGAGAAGGAGACAAGAAGAAGTCTCAGTGCAAGCCGTGATACAGTAGGCCCATTGTTTTTGTTTAGTCACAGCACATCACAGAACCTCACAAACACACAATTAGAGACTGCGGGGTTCTTGGAGTCGTTAATTAGCAATCAAGCAGCAGCAGCAGCAGTCTGGCCTTGGGTTCCTCTATGTCTGCAGCTCATTTTGTTAAATTCTGCCATTCTCCTGCTCTTCTTCTCTGCTCCATCTCAGCTGTCTCATTTGAATGAATGAATGCAAGGCTGTTGTCCAACTGGCAGGCCAAATCTAATTTTGCTACACCAATACGGGAATGAGATTACTGCTCATATCAAGTCTGAATGGCAGAAAAAAAAAATCCCTTGGAAACTGATTATTGCAAATTAAATTTGAAATACATTTATAGTTTTAGTTTGAAATGTGATTCAAATCGAATTTATAACCTGATGTCTAAAGTGTAGCCACATAACACAAACATCTCACGACAAGCACAGGAAAAATTATTTTCTCTTTTCTTGAAGTCATCTCAGAAAAGACTGAAGGATGTGTCGTTGGGAGGAATTAGATGATGTGTCTCTATTGATCATGTAGCCTGCAGCTTGCTGTTTTACATCCTCACTGGAGAACGGCACCATCTGTTACACTGTGTGTTTACATAGTGGAGTGATCTAAGCTAGCTCAGGGCATGTATTAGTGGAGCATTTTTCATTTTAGTAAAATTAATATTTAAAGGTGCTATATGTACGGTTTTTTCCTCGCTACATGGCCAAAGTTTGCGTTTAAAACAGTTTACTTATCAATTCAGAAGAATTGTTACAGGTGC
The DNA here is from genome assembly GCA_016801845.1 of Polydactylus sextarius. NCBI lineage: Eukaryota > Metazoa > Chordata > Actinopteri > Polynemidae > Polydactylus > Polydactylus sextarius. The sequence goes on from CM028922.1 coordinate 4,280,863, forward strand.
AGCAACTTCATTCATTTACTCACCAATGTTTCATTCCTGTGCCTACTGCTTCTTTTCTTCCACTGAAGTTAGCATGATAATTAGCAATTCCTAGCTCATTCCATCTATTAATACCACTTACAGTAATCAGAGTCACTGTTGCATCCTGTCCAACATAAGTGGATGCTGGTAGTACTGCCCAGATGACGTATTCCAACCTCTTGTCTTGTCAATGCAGCAAAGTCTGAAGCTAAAGTGATGGTCCAGAGTAATTTAAACACAGTGTCTGTTTCACCACAAATATGAATTGAACGCCCCCTCGAGCTATTTTATGTTGGTCGAAGGATTTTCGAGTTTGACCGTCTTTTGTTTTCACAGCCAAAAAGCCAGAAAGTAAGTGGGGCAGTCATAAATCTAATATCATAAATCTAAATAATCATTTATCAAAATATCACTTCACTTCTGCAGTAGCATGAATAGGGTCCCTACACATGAACTGAAGTACTGATACCAAGAAGGTTACTTATGTTTTCATAACAGTTGGTGATAAAGGGTGTTCCAGATCAGCAGATTTATTATTTTCTCCATGGACCATCAGCTGGTTGTTCAGGAAAATGATGAATCTGCTGATCTGGAACACCCCTCATTACCAGTTGTTATGAAAACAAAACCTGGGTAAGTCTTGTAAAACAGTCTTTTTAATAAACTCTCAGTTCACTTACTGAGTTATCAGTACTTTGATTTATGTGTCGGGACCCTATTCATGCTACTGATGAAATTAAGTGATATTTTGAGCTTTATTAGTGGTTAAAAAATGAAAAATTAGATACGTTTGGCTGACTGCCCCATTTACTTTAATTGTTAGCTGTTTAATTGTTAACTATTGTTTTCTTACGACTAGCGTAAAATATCTCTTGAAATATCTCCTTGACTTGTATGCGTGGTGAAATACACCCTGGGTTCAAATTACTCCCGTCAATTTACTTTAATGTTAATTATGTAGCAAAAGACAAAACCTACATTTAGCATCTTTAAGACACTTATCACTGTGATCAGATTTATTTACAAATCTAAAAAACAGTCTGAGAGTTTCTAGAATAAACTAGAATGAGGATGTTTACAAGTGTACACAATATGCACAGTGATACTTTGATGTGGTTGGATCAGAGTTGTCATGTTGTATTTGAATCTCAGCAGGAGTCAGGCAGGTTAAGTTTGCTATTCACCATTTAAATACTCAGGCACGACCAGCTCTCAGCAGTTGTCTCTCTTCCATTATCCTTTCAGAGCAGGCACTATAATGATAGTTATTTATGTGTGTAAAGGTTATAAAAGACGAGTAAGCTTCAGGATCGGATGCAAAAATAAAACCCTCTGCCAACTAGATGTTGTTGCTGCCAGTGCCACAATTCTGCCTCAGCCGACAGACTTAGAGAAGTTTTTATTCAAAAGGAGATTTTGGAAAGACAATAACTAGACACTGTACACCCCATAGTCTACAGGGACTAAGATCTGTGCTCTGCCTGGGGAATGTGTGAATGAGTAAAATGCTGTTTCTCTCTATCTTTACCCTTAATTCACTGGAGATTTCTACCCTGTCACCACCTTCACATAAACCAGTTGCCTGTTTTCATAATAGCACAGTTGCTATAACCCTCCAAACGCTTAGTATTGGTGCAGCTCACCTCAAAATGTTTTTCAGTTTCTATTTTTAGCACTCCACTTTGTCAATAAGACATTACAGCCTTATCTCACAATGCCCAAACGCAAACTGTTTTTATCTGCTGGCCTGTTTGTCAGACTCAGATTTCAGGTCTGGAAGTGAGCGTCGTGTGTAGCAGAGAAATATGTTTCAAGAACATGTGGCCTCAGTTAATGTGATGTTAGATTGAAAATAGGACCATTTAAGGTTAGGCACAGCAGGATATAGATGTTAAAAGACTCAAGGTTAGTTATTTTTTTACTTGATGACTTAATATGTGTTTATTCTCACTATTTCTAAAGATATGGTTTTGGTGTTGGTACTGAAATATAGATATCCTATCAGTGCACTAAATTAGGAGAAAATAAGACAATGACATCTCTCTCTCTCTCTCTCTCTCTCTATATATATATATATATATATATATATATATATATATATATATATATAATTTCTTTAAAATGCAAATTTTCTCCACTGACTTTAATTTATTCTTGTTTTGTCTCCACAGTGACCCTTATGTCAAACTTTCCCTTTATGTTGCGGATGAAAACCGAGAGCTCGCCTTAGTCCAGACAAAAACCATTAAAAAGGTAAGTACCTCATGTAAAAAAAAAAAAAAAAAAAATCAGCTTTTATCTATGCTTTATATTGCTGCTCCTTTCCGGAAAGACCTTTGGCTTGTCATTTCAGATCTAATGAACTCGTAAGTGTTCGTACCGTATCAGATCAGCCGCTCCCGCCTCAGTAATCTCCTCCTACACCAACACCACACTTTTACCATGCGGCCACTTAAAAATATGACTTTGCTCACTCTCTTTGTTAAGTCATAGGTTTGATATCACCCGATTCCTCTAATCCCATCCCCCCTTCCACCTACTACCACCAGTAGCACCAGCTTTCCTTCAAGTCAAAGTCGTCCTATAACATTGATAGAGGGAAACTACAGGAAGTTACCAGAAGGCAATGCTTCCTTTTCCTGCTCCCTGCTTCAGGAGAGTCTAGAGGGAGTCATCGGGCAAACTTTTTCCCCCCAGTGGTCTATTTTAAGATGGAAATCTGTTCACAGCAGGGGGAGCTATTACTTGCTGTTACTTTAGAGTTTATACAGATTATATCTTAATTTCAAAGCAGGCTCTGATTTTGAGCCAAAATTTTGAAACTTCAGGGGAATACAAAGATAAAACTCAAGTCTGTAGAGTTCTGAACTACATTTTATTCAACATTTAAAGCTGTGATTTATAGAACAACATAATTTAATGACACAATTTCTGCTTCTGACATGATTATACAGTCCGATTCTACAAGCAGCTCTGTATCTCTTTGTAAATTTCTCTTCTTACTGTTAGCTACATGTATCTGGCAGCCAACCCACTGCTGGAGTCAGGCAGCTCAGGCCTCCATGCAGGCAGACATATGCTGCCAGTGGCCATGCTTGCCTTATAGGATATAAATAGCTGACAATGCACTGCTATGTGGAGCAGAAAAAAGAATCATCACTGTTCGCCTCTTCTGTGAGCTCTCTGTGTCTTTAAGTGGGACACCTTTTGATGGCATCTTTGTTGTCAAAGCTAAGAGTTTGGCTTCTGGCAAATCAGCCAAAATAAATAAATAATGACAGCAAATATGACAAGAAAATGAGGAGGCAGCCTGAGACAAATACCAGTAACTACATGTCACCCTTAGTATTTAGGAAATGTTGATATTTGACATAATTTGTGGATATTGTCACTGTTTGTTGAAGAAGAATTTGACAGATTTAGTCTTTTAAATTGACTTATTGTCAAAGGTCAACGGGTATGTTAATAATTCTGTCTCAGCCGTTGATGTTTTAACAGAGATGTTATTTTATCACCACCGTAAAATCTTGTAAAACGTTTATTAATCAGAGCGACCTGTTAAATTAAGACTTCATTAACATTCTAGTGTTTAACTGATTTCAATCTCCGAAGGAATTTTAATGTGAAGTGTCATGTAGCTCCCAGCCCAATAAAATATCAAATGTGTGAGGCAGAAGAGGAGAGTCTGTGCCTCGTCGCACTGAGCTGATCCATCCAGAAAGTGGGTGAAAATCCACATGGCTCTAAATCTACGGCCTAATGCCAATCACAGGGACGTGTTGTTAGCTCCAAACTTCCTCCTAACAGGGTAAGAGGATCATTGACGCACAAGATTGAACCTAATTTCTCACTTGGGTTCTCTTCTCACACTCTGAGTTGGATAGATTTCATACATCTGCTCCGTTTTCAGTAAACTAACGATGTTGCTCACTGTGTTAAAGACGTACATTCATTTTGTTAAAGTGTTCTCTAACATGACAATATTTTGTTTTTTTTTTAGACCCTGAATCCCAAATGGAACGAGGAATTCTACTTCAGAGTGAGTTCAAGTTTTAAAACTTCTTACTACTTCTACTACTCAATACTGTAAACCACTTATATAATAAATTCCGTGTCTTCCCAGTATCCTTCACTATGACGGTGTGTTATTGCTCTTGTTTACTCTAGAGCGTCAGTGCCAGAGTTGTTAATCTAAGGTTGTATTTTAACTGGAGTCCCACCTCCTCCACCGCTGTAATCAGACAGACCATATTAGACTTTACAAGTGTAGACACACGCGTGTGAGCATTAGAGTTTAGATCTATGTGATAATGATAAAAATTTAAGAATAGTGTTTGTTTGCATGTACATCTGCTGACTGCTCTAATGTGTCTTTCCCAAACAGGTATGTCCGCAGAATCACAGGCTACTCTTTGAGGTGTTTGATGAAAACAGATTGGTAAGACTTACACTACATAACCTCCTTCTGTTGCCTACATCAGACAATATTCATAATTCCCCTCAGTCATTTTTTGACAGCTCTCACCAGAGGTCGATTAAATTAGTTCCACCCACTGTGATCTCGATGCTTCCTCTAATTTACTTGTGATGCATTTCTGCCGTCGACTATTGGGAAAATGTATTGCTCTGATATTCATTCATCCCCTTTTCCTTTGGTGATAATAGGCTTTTCGAGATTAGTACTTTCTTTTTATGGTGTAATCTCAGTTGTGCCAATAAACCATCATGCTGCCAAATGAAAGGTGATAATTGTAAAGCTGATTTTTGCTGCACGCCCATAATTCGTTCATCGTCATTTTTCTTCAATAGCAACGCTTTTTCTTTTTTTTTTACTACAGGGATCATTTATCAATAAGCATGAGTTGTATTGAGTTCTGACAGACATGACGTGACAGGATTTTAGCTGTGGGCTGAAGCAAAAGAGCAAGAGAACAACAGTGTTGTACACTTTGTGGAAAAGTGGAGTTAGTCTGCAGCTTCTTTGTCTCCTACAGTAGATTCATCGCTCCACTGACAACTGGTACATTCCTCTTACGTCAGATTTCTCAGATTTCCCTCACGGACGAGAACACTAGTTTCCTTGACTTGTGAAATTAAGCATGTTGCTGCTTACTGTTGCCATGACAACTGGATTAAATGTCAGGTGTTACAGCAGTTTAGAAACGGCACAAGTGGGTTTTTGATAATCAATTCACTCGTGCATGCTTTTGATAAGCTTTCACCTTATTGACACCTCCAAGACAGAAACATTTTGTAAAGGTTGTTGACATAATGAATATTGTTCTGTGGAAAGAAGGGAATGGCTTCCCTGAAGAGGATTAAAGGCTGTGACAATGTTTGTTTTTTTTAAGATTCTCAGTAACTCTGGGGGTCTGGAGAAGGAATTTGGTGTTTGATAAAAAGCAAACAACGGATGTCGTAGAGCTGTTCTTCTTGGCCGGATGAGGCACTTTCTGTTTGTTTCTCACAGGTTTGAGGCTACACACACATACGAGGGACCATTATGGGAGGTTCACAGAGTTTACTGTAACATCATATTCTGTTGTTTTAATTTAATCAGGTGAAAAAATAATTGTCTCATTGACCATTCAGTCTTTTTTCATGTGCATGTTGTGTGTGCATTTTCCACATGCCTTTGCAGAGGGAATGCTAAGAAAATGGCAGCTTTAATTTTCTTCTCTGAGAACAATCGTGGCTCTCAATATAGAAGAAGATGACACAAGAAAGAAGAGCACAGGCGATCATAAGCCTCGTCTTCTCCTTATATGTCTGAGGAGGTGCTTTTCTGTCCATCTCTAGGTGCATGCCAAGGCAGCTCCTCCACCACCAGCCAGTACGTCTTTGAAGCGGCTGCTTGTTCTCTTACTTCCATTAATTTATGGTTTATTTGTCAGATGAGATGAAAGTTTGACAAAGCTTTTGCTATAGTATGTATGACTGATTGCGGTTTACTGACATGAACTGATTAATGTTGTAGATAAACTAAATGTAATCTACTGTACGTTCTCTGCACAATATAAAGTGAAAGTTGAGAACGAATGTAAAGAAAGAGGGTGAAAATCTTCACAGTGCTGTAAAACGCTTTGTTCAAAACAGGCATGTTATGTCATTTGGCAAGCTGGGCTCGCTGCCATTGGACCACACACTGGCATTTTGTTTCTTTTATACAGAACATTCTCCATAACATTTCACGCTCACATTTATTGACTGTGCCTAACACTGCAGGCAGTGTGTCATCACTGAGCTAACTGGCTGCCAAGCCACAATTTCTTCCTTGCATTGTCTTTTCCTCTTGGCTGTTTCTTTGTCTTTAGTCGGTGTTACCTGTTTTTCTTGATGCCCTCTTGTCCATATGAATATGGAGCTTCTCTGTTTTTTTCCTCCAGTGTGGTTCACCATGAGTGGCTCGGCTGTCAGCTTCCTTCAGCTTTCCTTTGATTCAGATAAGGTGAAGCCATAAGTCAAATCAGTCATAGAAGTTAGAACAAAGCTGTCACTTTCTGGATGATAAATCTCTGAATGGTCATATTATCACAGAGCCTTTGTGAGCTCTGCATGGAGGCGGAGCTCTCCCCCTCGGACTCTGACCTCAGGGCAAAGTAGCCCAAAACCCCCTTATTTTCACATGCTGATATGCTGGTGAATCACTTTGCTGTTTGGCAGTATAAAGCATTCTCTCATGAATATACAGTTGTAATTGAAATGTCCCTCTGTTTTTGCTTTATGCTGTAGCCAAATCACATGTTCCAAGTGCTTAAGCATCAGCATTTCAACGTTGCAGGGAAGGATGACAGCTGAGTCGGATCTTGGGCGGTTTTTGGAGGCAAAGACAGTGGCCTATAAAACCACCAGACAGTTAAGTGTTTGGCTGTGTATGGGAGACAGCGTATGTCTATTCTGTTTGAACTAGACTTAGATATCTTTCCCCAGAGAGGGCTGTGATGTTTGCCTTATCAAAGCTGCAATCTGTCAGATATTCTGCTCCCCTCTCTGCTGCTGATTTTTTTTTTGGTCCATTTTTAGCAACAACTTCCTTGCGCTTCTTCTCCTCTTTTTTTCCTGTTTCCAAGCTGCAAGAAGTAACAGGGCTCAACTTGTCCTCTAGATTTATTGTTGCATTTTTTTTGTGGGACCGTTTGGCTCTAAGTGGTATTTAGTGGCTCGTTTAACAAGGAAATATTCACTTGATGTTTTGATCACTATGTCGATGATGTATGTTGAAAGATACAACAGATGTTATATTGTCTGTGTTTGTATGTGACAGATTTATGGGCATGTTTCTTCTTTACGTTCTGCTTCTTTTTCTGTGTATCTTCCTGTGGGACATGACAGGATGCACAGGCGGATTAATAACAGCAGATAGGATGATGCTATGGTCTTAAATCATTACATCCATAAATAGACAGTGTAGAGGGTGATTATTACAGCTAATATACTTTAATTCTGTATATGGTAAATACATTGATGTTTTGAGGAAGAAATACACTGAAATACACTAACTCAGATGATGTGTCTAAAATAAGAGGTACGTTATTTGGGTTAACAACGACCAGACTGCATGTGACTGGGAGTGAGGGCATTGATGAGAGGGAGGGAAGTAGATAAATGGGCGGGTGTTTGAAAAGAGATCATGTGATCAGAGCAGGGAGGGAGGGAAGGACAGGGGTAAGTAGGATGAGTTTTTGGGGGCCTGTTGGCACTTGAGGGCAGCATGAGGTTGTAACAGGAGGTGGCGGGGCCATTTGCAGTCACATGACTGACAGGCAACCCACCGTCACCTCGGAAACCAGGAGCGCCGGCCTCTCTTATCCAATCATGTCAGGAATGCTGGCCGTCACTCGGCTCAGGCTATTTCTGCTGTCTGTCGCTAGTGCTTGGTAGTGCTAAGAATCTGGCATACAGAGATCCTGTTTTTTGTTTTTTTGTTTGTTTTTTTTCCTTTTTCTTTTTCCCCCTTACCCTTCCTCTCTTTAGCCTTCTTCACTCTGCCACTCCTTTCGGTGCGTAGTGAAAAGTTGTCAGCTCTTTTGCAGTAGCTGCTGAGTTTTTTTGTGGTGTGACTTCTTTCCTCCGTACAGTTTACTGTGGGAAGGAAAGTTGTGGAAGAGACTCGGGCAGGGTGGGAGGGGAGGGGAGGTGAGAGGAGGGGAGAAGGGGAGGAGGGGAGGGGGGACGTTGTGAGAGAGTGGAAGAAAAAAAAGGGGATCAGTCATCCAGCCAGCCAAAGGAGAGAAGTGGGCGACACTAAGAGACAGAGACTGGAGCCAGAGGAGAGAACCAAAGAGCCAGTCAGAGAGAAAGTGAGAGGGAACTGGAGCTGTGGGACGTGAGGTGAAAATGGCACAACGTCTGCGTTTGTATTTTGGCTCAGGCCGCAGTAACACAGCCCCGGAGATACTGGAAGGAGACGCTGAAGAGCAACAGGGAGACAATGACGTGGTCACGGCGGCGCTCCGCATGGAGCCACCTCCGGTGTCCAGGCCTTCTCAGGAGCAAGCTACGCAGCCCTTCCCACCCAGGGCTGGTTCACGCTCGGAGCCTTCGCTTAAGCGCAGCTCCTCCATGTTCATACCCCAACTTGCCGCCTACACTGACACTCGGCCCACTAAGAGCTCCTCCATGCACATCTCGCTTCAGCGTTCCAATGGATCAACTAATGGAGATTCCAGCGTCCACGCTGATGATGTCCCACCACCTTGTTATTCTCCCCCAGGACCCGCGCCTGCCTACACAGAACCACAGGTTGGAACAGATGTTCCTCAACAGCCGCCGCCTCCGTATTACAGTCCAGAGTCTTTAAACTCACAAACTTTTCTGACTGAGCCGAACCTGCCCAAGCGCAGGGTCTTTAGTATCGGTTCAAACGGCCACACGCTTTATAGCCGAGGGCAACCTGGTATCAGCGTTGGAGGAATTTGCATCCAGAGGAACTCTCTTGATGGTGCAGACATCCAGCATTTCAGAATCCTACCTTATGGTGGATCTGGCTGGTCCGTCCAGCAGCAGAGCTTGGACCATTGCTCAGGCGTCAATGGTGGAGCACAGAGACTGGTGTTTCAGCTCCAGCAAAATCAGAACCAGAACCAGGATCAGGGTCAAGGCAGGCCACAAGGAGCTGCATCACAAGAAGAATGCACAGATGTTGGTTTCGCCAGCTCAAGAGGTAGCCGTATGGTGCGTTACCCCAAAATCCGACTGGAGAGGAGCTCATCTCATCAGAGGCTGCTGCTAGAGAATCAACATCAGAAAAATGTCGCAGACGGCCAAGTTACAGAGGAGACTCAAGCAACAGACATGGAAACACAGAGAATGGAAGCAAGAAACAGATCGAATGGTTGCACTTTCAAAATCAGTGGGGATACTCCTAGAAGGCAACCTCATTTCAAGATATATTTTACCCAGGGTGGAGGTGGAGATCAGGATGTGAGCCTTGGAAATGATTTGACAAGGAATAATCCCAAGGTAAAAAAAATTTTGGAAAAGTTTAGTAGCACTGTTAGCCTTGGGTGAAAACATTTTTAAATGGAAACAGATTTTATGTTTCCGCACTGTTTGCAAAAAAAGAAAAAAAAAACTAGTCTTGCTGTGTTGATGGTAAAACAATTAATTTAATCATTTGTAGTCCTGTCAGTCATATGACATGTAGTTTAGTATTTAGTATGGTTGCTCATGTGGCCAAGGGAATCTTAAGGCACTATGGTGGTGGACGTAACAGATGAAACAGAACCAGGATGAAATTTGTGTTATGTAACTTGTGTAAACTCTGTCTGTTTTCTTTTTCGCACCTAATTTATGAATTTGCTGGTATTTCACTCACTGATTCCAGCCCAGATGAGGAGAGATCCGTCTGGTGCAGGAAGAGGGTGGCGACATTCTGGGAAGTGTAAAGCATAGACATGGGTTTCTGAGCTAAAGAACACACACTGGTTTTCTTTCACTTGACAACCACAGGCATTTGAAATTTTTACACACATCAGCCAATTCAGTCATGAAAGGAAAACAGGAACAGGCTCATGGATGAATGGATAATTTCTCCTCATGCACTTGTTGCCTTCTGTTCTGCAGAAATGTGACACATAAGTTTGGTAATACCCTTAACTGCAGCCAGTGCTCTTTGAGACTTGGCTGTTTCTATCTTTAGTCTGTTTCGAGTGTGGTTGTTGATTTTGAGAGTGGGCAGGCGGCATGTCGTCTTTGGCTCAAGGCTGGTATGGATCCGTATCCTCGCAGCTGCTTTGTGAGTGATTAAGAACTAAGATGTCATTACAGCCCAAACGACCATCGCAAAGTTTTGTGAACTTGTGATCAAAGTTTCCAGAAAACTCAAAGCCTTTAAACTTTGATAATAAACTGAAATATAAAGCTGCAACTGTAAATGATAATAATATTAAAGTATTACAGTAGATATTTAGGTTATTAGGTCATTATTAGGATTATTCCCAGTAGCTTATCATCCAAAAATTAAACTTTCTTGGAGTTTAGAGCACAGACTGGCAGAAAATATTATTTTGTGTTGCAGAAATATATTTCTTCTCCTTTCATCCGCTTTTCATCATCTCATAACCTCAATATTTTTATTGCAACCCCTTGCCAGTAGTTTTATGTTATTCATGTGATCAACTGGTGGTGATAATCTGCCAAAACACACAGCAGTACCCCAGGAAAGGCAGTAAAGAAGACGCTTTGGTTTTATGACGAAGGAAGTTGCATTCAAGAGTTTAGACGCAGAAAAACTAAAGGTAAACATAACTTTTGTTTAGTTAGAAATGATCTTTTGCTACTGAGCAAAACCATATAGAAAAATGGATCAACTATCTGCCATAATAAGAGGACAAGATTGAGTTTGTTGTACCATGCTCTGCTGTTCAAGGTTCCATCTCTGACTCTGAGGTTGATGATGATAAATCAACCTTTATATCAACCTTTTTTTTTTTTTTTTAATCAATTTTTGATAAACCAGTTACAATTACATTTTAAACATATAGGTCTTTCCCAAGGATAACAACAAGTGATATCCTCAGTTTGTTAGTTACAGAAATGAAAATCTGTTGCTAATATTTGCTGCTCTCCACTCACGCAGTCATAACTTCTACATATTTTTAGCCACATTTGACAGAACTTCGGTCACACTCAGATGTGTTATACACCCTTTCATTTTCCTTATTTTTCATCATGTGGTGTTGTGTTACCCCAGGGCATCCCATTTCTCACACAACAAGGAAATCCTCATTTAGACCATAATGACAGGTCTTCCCCCACTGGTTGCCTGGAGTTGGAGTGCCCCTTTTTAAAGCCACGCATGGGATACTACGCACGTGTGTGGCGTGCACGCGTGTGTGTGTGGCGTGCAGTTGCCAGCTAGACTAGCTGCAGACAGCTATGCCACCGCGCCGTGCCCTGGTTACAGCCCTGCCTTGATGCCCCCCAGTTGCCATTCAGAAAAGAGCTGCAGGCCACCGGGCCGTCTATATTTACCTGAGTGGGGATTGTGGATGGATGAGGGCGCTCTGTTTTTATTTTGGTGCCGTAGCATGTGAGAGGGATTCGGTTCTATTGTTGCGAAGGGCTTTTCTCTGTCAGCTCTGATCTCTCTGAGGTGCGTGGCATTGTAATTCAGTTGTGTCAGCACGGAGTCTGTTGAGTAGGTGAGACCACCCTTTCACACCTCATTGTCAGCCTGGACTTGTTCCAGAGTCTTCCATATCATAAACTCTCAGTCTGTTATCACATCTTCATGTAACTTCATAGCACTTCATTACAGCTATAGTTAACATTGTCAGTCCTTATCACGTTATCTACCTCCCTCAAGTTGTTAAAACAGTTATATGAATCTTTTTTTTTTTTGTGATATTTATGGAATATTTTAGAACTATGATCACCACAAAATTAAAATGATGAGGCAGAAATGAGAGTAATACATAAAACACAAATCATGTGCATACAGCTAATAGTATGTGAGGAGTTTCAGTTTTTGTATTTTGATTTAACTTTTTTATGAACTAGCTTGCTATGTCCAGTCCCTGATTTGCCTCATGGGTCTTAAACTTCTCCTACGTAGTTAGCAACACCCTCCCTCTCTGAGTGTAACCTGGCCCTGTGGAGGCAGCTGCAGGCTCAACTGTGACCCTTTGATGACTCTGCAATTATATCTCTGCGCATACACATACCCATAGCTTAAAATGCTTGTTGTTGTGGTTAAGGACAGAAAACAATGGCCGTGTGTCCCATAGGACACTGACTATTTCATATGTGTTGGTGTTGCAAGCTACAAGGGTTGCTACTGTTTATTTGTTCAAGCGTGGTAACAAATGATTTTTCTAAGCCAAGATTAAACATTCATAATGACTCATCAGTGTTGAAAGTCTCATTAGCTGACTCTTTGTAACATTATTAACTTCAATTTATGAAGCTCTTTTCAAAACAAAGTGACAGGGTGCTTCAAAAAAAATTCCATGTTGTAGATCACAGATCAACACATGGGAGAGAAAGAGAGAGCGTTATATGATACTGTAATATGCACGCTGTGCTCCAGTTTGCTTTTGTTGCTCTGTCTTGATTCAGTTAAGGCTTGTGCTTTGCTGTTTTGAATTTCTTTTGTATTATGCAAGCAGTAATTGAAATGCCTGGTTGGTTTGGGAGATGAAAGCAGATACTGTGGTAATTTACACAGTAGTGGCTCGGACTCTTCCAAGGAAGAATAGTTTCTACTGTGTGTGGGTGCAGATGGTTGGATATGTGTGTGTCAGAGAGAGCACACGTGTGTGTTTACGTGCCTGTGCATTAATGAGTCTGTAACTGTTTTTATGTGACTCATTTGTAACCTTTCACCATTGAATTCCAGGTTTGTTAACTGTGGTGAAAACGCAGTGTACTCACTCCCTAACACTGCTTTTTACTTTCACCGTCTGAAAATCAACGTAAAACGCTGTGAAGGCAGTTCACCTTAAACTCAGATCAGTGTGAAATCCTGTACACTGAAAACCTAGATGAAAGAAACAGTCGACATATCAGACCTACAGTCTTTTAAGATTTGTATGTTTTTCTACTGAAGTGACTTTTTTCACACACACACACTTTCTTTTGCCAAGTTAAATTTAAAAAGAAACCACAAACATTATTGCATTTCATTGTCAAATCAAGTGCATATACGGGATTCCCCTCCAAAAAAACATTTCCATAACTTTATACTGAATTTTTATGACTGCACCACTGAAGCATCTTTAACAGACCCTGCAACATTGAAAATGTCTATTGTTGCAAATTACAAGCATGAAAAATGAATGAAGACTGGGTGCAGCAAAGAGAGAGTCGTGACTCTTAGACTTTTTTTATCACTGATCCCTTGCCAACCTGTTTATTATGTTTCCCACAACCCGCAGGTGGGTCAAGCTCAAAGTGAGCAACGGTGTATTAACTTGCGTACCACAACAGCCATTCCTGTTAGACCAGTTTCTACAAGTAGACATTATTGTTAGTTTATGCCCTTTTTTTTTTGTCTAAATAAGTTGTGTCCCACACACAGGCTTCTACCAAGAATGGGCTTTTCCATCTCGGACAGGTAATCATTGCTCCTCCTGGGAGCTGCTGCAGCGCAGCCTAATTATCCGTCAATCTCCCTCCTTTTTTCCTCTCAGTCTGCATTAATTTATGGTAAAAGAATGGACAAATCTGCAGGTTTCCTGAATTGAAACCGTCCCCCCCGATTCTCCCCTGTTGTCACATTCACCCTTCTCTCCCTCTGACTTGGCTTCTCTCTGGTGGCAGTGGATGTTATTTTTTTTCTTGCTGGGTTCACGGGTTCTTCTCCTATGAAGTAAATAGACCTGTCCATAGATAAAACCCTAGACTGAGACTTGTACCTGGACACTAGTGGTAATCTGTGATAATTCCTAGAGAAGATAAAACGTTTTTCAAAAGAAACAAACAAATAATGCACCATATTTTCATAAAGACGTGGTAAATATTGCTCTACGTTGCTAAAACTCAATTGGATTTTACTGTTTTGAATCTGAGACTTTCAGATTTCCACAAGTGTTCATTAGTTAAGCTAGAAGTTATTTCTGGACGGGGCTCTCCATGAAATTAAAAAAAAAAATGTTTGCCTTTTTCACTCTGTCTGCGACACAAAAACACAAAGTGCTGCTGGATCTTCTGATGCATTAGTTAATTCACCTCAACATTGTGGTTTTTCCCCTTTCTTTCCCTGCTGGAAATGTTGGTATTCCCCAGACAAGAGCTGTTAAAGCTGTTATTTCTAAAAAAAAAAAAAAAAAATGAAGCTGTTGAAGGTGACCTTGTTGTTTTCTTCCCTCAGACTAGAGATGATTTCCTGGGTCAAGTCGATGTTCCTCTCAGTCATTTACCGGTGAGTTATTTGCATCTTGATGAGTGTGTGTTTGTGCAGCCAAACTGACTGTTACACCACTGTTTTAAATACTCAGCTGTTTCTTATCTTGAATTTTTTTTTTTTTTTGCACTGCCTGCTTAACCTCGGTGAAGGTCAGGCAGAGCGAGTGTTTATATGTACCTGTCTTTGAGTGTGAGAAAGTGTTTGTCACACAAGCAGCATTATGTTGTGAATCAAACAGCACGACTCCATGTTAGCAACAGGCTGTCGAATGTAAACAGAGGTGATCATTTTAAGAGAGGGGGGGGGGGCGTCACAGCCAATGGAAAAAGCTGCAGTTGTCAAATTCACACACTCACTCACAAACTAGAGACTGCTGCGTCAGAAGCTTGTGAAAACAACCAGTGTTTGTTGCTTTTTTTTCACAGTTTTTATGTTTGATGTGAGTGAACGAGACCTGAAACTAAAATAAACAGACCTGCAGCTCGTACTGACGCAGCACAACTTCTCCTCAATCAGACTGTGTGTTGTGTCTCTGAAGTTCACTCAAAGTTTTGAACATTAAAAAAGGGTGTTGGGGTTAATTATTAATGTCCTGTTTGGCTCCCACAGGGGCAGGGAATTAGTAGCAGATAAAAGCAACAGCTGAGTCATTTTGAGGAGAAGTTAATGGACACGACAAAGACAATATTTTGTCTTCGTCCAGCTAATCCTGCAGAATACTGAAAATCAAATTTTAAACCATTAAACAATTTGGTTCAGCGTGAGTAAGTCACTTCAGCACTCGTAAATGCTGTGATCTGCACTTTATGTGTATTTTCATTCACTTCAGTAGTTTTGTGTATGACTACGTCGTGTAGGAACTTCAATCTTATTCATACTTACTGGACTTTACTTTAGTCATCACCTCTTTTTCTATTCTAGCTTCTTTTTAGGTGCCTTTTTCTTTTATTTTTCATGAATCAGGCCAGCCACGCTGACTCATCAGAAGCAATCTGGTAGCTACATTTGCCTTGTGGAAGCTTGAGCTGTTTCCAAACACAGTTTTGTGCACCATGCAGCATGAAAACTCAACTCATGCCAACTCATGGCCTCACTCAAGGCCTGGTTTGCATTAGTCACACATAGGGTATATGTTGCTTTAGGCTTTTAAAAGCAGTGTATACAAACAGCCATTTGGATGCATTATTAACAAAACCTCATATCAATTCTTAATGTCTTAAGGTGATAAGGACAATTTGGTCCCAGCAAAAGATGAAAGATGAAACTTTATTGATTCCCCACATGGGAAATTAACTTGTTAAAGCAGCTCAAAAGTAGAGAAGCTTCATCATAACACATCAATCATTGCATTTATTTTTTATTACAAAACTTGCATTGAAGATTGTGATTCTGGTAGGGAAACTGACAGCGTGATTTAGTTTCATTACGAAGCAGTATGTGGTGAGGAGCCAGTGTGGACTGGTTTGGCCTAGTCAGGCAGCAGTGGGAGATTACTGTCAATTGCAAAAGACCTTGCTGCTCTTCAATATGTAACAGGAGAAGCTCAGAATTGCATAATGACCCTGCTGTAGCTGTGCAGAAGCCTGCAGCCACGTAAACTCACAACTCCGATATTTGGATACTGAGTAACATGTATATGTCTGTGTGTTCGATTGATCACTATCAACAAATGAGTGCTTTTAATTTGCAGACAGAGGACCCTGCTATGGAGCGTCCCTACACATTTAAAGACTTCCTGTTGCGGCCCAGAAGGTCAGTTTCCTCCGGATGTCACAGGAAGTAACAAGTAATCAGTGAAAATAGATGGGCCATGAATGAAACATCGCAGTTTGATTTTTTTTTTTTTTTTTTTTTTTTTGCCCTCAATTTGCCCTCGTTAGTAAGTTAGGTGGATACTGACAGATTATGAAACTCATAGTGACGTTAATTACGGTTTGCAACACCATGTGGACTGGTGTCATATCTCCAGAAAGCTGAAAGTTCATGTGCAGGGCAGTTGAACACTTAAGGTGAAAGACCATCTGTTGCTAATGTCAGTTTGGAAAGCCCCTATATTTCTAGGCATTAGCTTATTATGGGCTCTTAGGGTGCAGACCACCTGGTTTCAATGTGCTATTTTCGAAAGGGTCCATTCTCACTGATGTTATCCTTTCAGTCACAAGTCCAGGGTGAAGGGTTACTTGCGACTGAAGATGGCCTATCTGCCCAAACAAGGAGGACACGAGGATGAGGCCGGAGAAATGAGGGAGGAGGCTGAGGTAAGCTGCTGGCTACCGTTTTTCAATGAGTTTCTTTTTTTATGCTGAATTAGCATTACCTAATGTATCTTTTTGATTCTCGTGTCATTATGACCCAAAGCCAAACCTGATTCTAGTTTTATTGTTTCCTTCCACACAAAGAAAACACAGTTCTAAAGAGCATAAAGGTGAAAGTAGATGCCCCACTTCGGACTAATAGAAATTTGAGAGTGTTTTCGCTGAGAGTGAGAGGAGAAAGGACAGTTCTTTTTATTCCTTTCTCTAAGAATTCTGGCAGCAAGATCCTGCCAGAATCTGGTGAAAGCCTTTTCCAGGTCAGGGTCTGGAAAAACCATTTACTGTTTGGCCTGTTATTTGGAGAAATAAGAGCTTCTCCTCTTTTATTTTATGTGTGTTCTTGCATGTGTAGATTTCTTATGGATTGTGAAGGAGTCGAGATCATGAAAGGTGTGATAAATGTTCAGAGGTGAAAGTATGAAAACTTCATTGCTTCTCTGGTACTACTCTCCCCTTCTTTTTTTTTTTTTTTTTTTTTTTACTCTTTACAAATGACATGTATATAACACAACTATATTCTGCACTAATGTGATCCTCATAGGTACAGTCTGTATCCAAATAGAGTTCAACTTTTGTCGGCCCTGGTCGTGACACTGATGCACACCCATTAACTGAATCTTAGATCCTGTGGTTGGAGAGATATCCTAGCCAGCCAGCAGCTTGTCAGACAAAAATAAACACCAGTGAATGCGAACAAAAACATTTCAAACCACAACACAGAACTCAGAAAAAAAATTAAACAGCCGCAAGTGAATCCAACATCTTTAATGTCTTTCCATGCTAGAATCCCCTCTTAAACCAGACCTATTTGCTGATGCTCATGTGTCAGACAAGTTCACTTGAATATCTATCTATGACCATGGCGTCTTTGCTCTGAGCTATCACTTTATGTTATTACTTTATGTTAAACATTTCTCAAAACCTCTCTCTCAGGGATGGGATGAGTCTGCGGACTCAGGGTCCCAGCGACCTCAACAGCTGCTGCCGCCGTTGCCTCCAGGCTGGGAGGAGAAGGTGGACAACCTGGGACGAACGTACTACGTCAACCACAACAACCGCTCGACGCAGTGGAAACGGCCCTCCAACATGTACGTTTTTACAAACCGTCACAAAAGCAGTACCATAGACTTGAACGTTACTTAAGAATAAAAGTCTTTGCAGTTTTGAGAAACGGATCTGACTTAATCTTAATACTCAGGAGACAGATGTGAGAGTAACATTGATCCCGACAGGAAAGTAAATGAGCATATTTCTCATGATGTCCAAACTTATTCCTTTAAGAAAATATGCAGGTGAACCACAGCTGTAGTTTCATAGACACTTAAGCCACAGATATTATGTAACATCATTAATTTCCTCAAATTCTCTTCGGCTGCTCTGTCAGAATGAGCAGCGAGAAATCAGTGTGGCGGCTGGTAAATTCGCGCTGACAGTAACTAAATCCATCATTATCCATGTTTGAACCAGGTCAATCCTACTCAGTCAATCCAGTAAATTTTACTGTAACACAACCTTACTCATACTGCAATAATGACAGATTTAATCTACTGTCTTTTGGCTCAATCGTATTTCCAAGCAGTAACTTTGCAACTTTTTTTCTCTCAGGGATGTAATTTCAGAGACTGAGAGTGACAATCAGCAGCGGCAGATCCATCAGGAAGCACACCGTGTTTTCCGTTCGAGGCGCCACATCAGTGAAGACCTAGAGAACGAACACCTGGAGCCCAGGGACATAGACAATGTGAGAGAGAAGAATATGCGCATATTGTACATATACCACACACATACACACACACACACATTATCAGCAATAGCTGTCATATTAATAATATTGTTATTTTATTGGTTGACTGTGTCTCTTAGTCCTGGGAACTCATCACAGAAGAAGATCCTAATGACAACATGTCCCAGTCTCTGCCTGGCCCCTCCTCCGTCTTGACACCACAGCATCCATCAACACCCGTCACCCAAGAGTTTGCCGAAGATTTGAATCTGAGGCTGTCGCTGACTCCCGACACCAACGGTGAAGTGCCAGGTCCCAGCTCTGCTCTGGTGAGGCTTGAACATTGTCAAACTCCCAATTTTAATGACTTAATGGTGTAAATCTACCTGTTAACCGTTTTTTTTTTTTTTTTTTTTTTTTTAACAGAGCCAGCTGTCAAATAGACTCCGTTCCTCCAGTATGACAGATGGCGTCAGTGATCAGGCCCAGGCTCCTCCTCTCACGGTACATACTTCTGAACTGTCATATCTCACTCCATCTTTCCCTCTTTCTTCTTTGGCTTCTTCCCTTTTTCTAACAAAGTATATTGAACATCCTTCTCTTTGTTCTCTGATTGCCTTAGCAGGTTTGTATTGTTGTTGTTTGCATTGTCTCTTTTACCTTATCTCTACTGGCATGTCTCGATGTTCTTGTACCACACATTAAAATCACTGCCTTTGTTTCTCCTCGCATTTAAAATTTCCCCTCGTCCGTAGAGGGGAGTCGTTGCTGCCTCCTCACCTTTCCTTCCTGCTTTCTATGTTCCTTTGATTTTACTCTTCATCCCTTTCTTCTCGTCTGTGTAGGAATACCGCACCTCTTCCTCTCCCTCCTCTCCCACTACCACTTTCTACTCTTTTGTGATTCACTCCCCCGCTATGGTTGATGCGTTGTAGAAACATTGGCTCCACAGCTGCTCTTGTTGATTCCAATGGCAGCAGCAAAGTTAAGACTAAGAGCAGTACGACACCAGTTCAAATATTCCCCTAAGAGTTCTGAGTCATAACATCGGCGGACGTGCAGCTCAGCAAAGTTTGTCACAAGAGCTGAATCAGACGCTTGTCACACGGCTGAGTCACAGCAGTGAGCTTAGTATTGTCAAGCCAAAGAAAAGCACAGGTGCTAATGTCAGCCCTTCTCTTTCCCTCTCTGGGGACTGGATAACAGTAAACTCATAAAGAAGTCCTCA
This sequence comes from Polydactylus sextarius, assembly GCA_016801845.1. Taxonomy (NCBI): domain Eukaryota; kingdom Metazoa; phylum Chordata; class Actinopteri; family Polynemidae; genus Polydactylus; species Polydactylus sextarius. The sequence continues at coordinate 4,300,500 of CM028922.1, forward strand.
ACAGAGAAAGTGCAAATCATATTAATTTGTTTGCTATCGCAGGTATAGTGTTAATTACTTAAGGTAGTTTTGGTTTTATTGAAGAGAAAGAAGTTTGTGAGTGCACATTGTTCCTTAATAAAATGTGGCTGTAGACAGACTGGTGCTCTTTGTACAGACCAGTTTAGTTTAGTAGCTTAGTATTGTGTTGTGTTATATCTTCTTATTACCACTCTGTTGCCGTTTTCAATGCCTCCCGTTTTTATAACCATTTTCATTTCACCTAATTGATGTTAAGCTGCCGAAGTTAAAACTCACATTGAATGATTATTTGTTGACTAATGTGAAAAATCTACAAAATCAAAAAAGTTTTATTAACTGGAGTGTAGCATTAATTGGCAGAAATATACAGAAAAGTGGTATTAAAGAGTGAATTAAACTTGTGTTGATATTTAAAATAAATGACGGTGCTGACAGAACTGGTGCTTTTGAAATCATCAGAGAAAACTTTTGTTAACCAGCTGTCATTTGGGTGTGGTGTGTTTGTGTCTGTAGCAGTTTTTGGATTCAGGAATGATAATTGGTGTCATTCTTTTCTGTAGATCAGACAGATATGATGATGATAGATCAGAATAACTGAGGAAAAGCAGGAAAACGTCCTGATGTTGTCGTCTTACTTGTGATGTGTCTTTTACATTGTTGGCTTGGATGAAGTTACAAGTTCTATTTTTGTTTTTCTGTGCATTTGATCGTTTTTCTTACACTTTGTGTCTGAAATTCAAACTCCATTTTTTGTGAACTCTCTGTGAATTGAAGCACCAAAGGTCACTTTCAGTGCTCTAACATTTTCAGGACACAGAACCGTTTCCTCTGACTGTTGTTACTGTAGCTTTTATGCTTGGTTTGATAATAAAGATGCTGCATTGGCTGGGGATTAAATTTACAGTTCAGGGAAAAGAATCTGTCTCCAGCTTCCAATGGGGAGGTGCAAACCTGAGAATTCAGTCTGCAGCTCAGTCTGTCTCGATTTTCTTTTTGTCTGTGCGTGTGTGTTTGTGTCTGTCTTACTACTGAAGTTGATTTACTTTCCAATTTACTCTCCAAAAGTTACCTCTTGTGTAAACGAATAAGCCAATCACAACATCAGTTTCTCGCCAAATTATTTGGGCTCCTTTCTGCTGCCCGTCAAACTCACAGATCATATGCTTCAGTGGGTGCTCCCCCCTTTAAAGAGGAAAAAAAATCACAGCCACTGCACTTTCCCACCATGGTCCATAATCACAAGAATCTCTCCCCTGTGTTGTCACTCCTCACCTCTTTTGAGAATAAATTCCCCCTTTGTTCATTCAGTTTTTCCTCACTGGATTCTTTCAACCCTCACTACTGCCCGAACACTCTCCCCCTCGCCACATTACTTTCACCCTGACAATGAAAACATTACATACTGTGAACTAAAGACCATCTTCCCCTGTTGTCTACCACCAGCAGAGTTCCCAGACCAGAAGAGCAAGGGCTCAAACAGTCTCAGGTGGTGAGGAGCCTATGGTAATATCTCAGTTTGTATTCACTATAAACCTCTTAGTTCACAGACGCCACGTAGGATGGATGGGTTGTTTTTGTCCCTTGACTATTTTGTTGAATTACTTTGGTTAAAAAAAAAAAAAACATGAAGGCTTTCGATCTTGTATACTCCTGTGTGTGTTTTTATGGTTTTAAACTGCTTCCTGTCTTTGGATAATATGACACATTTCCATGACATAATATTAAAAAAAAGGGGGGGATGCAGTAAATGCTCTCTCAGTGCAATTTAGTGTAAACACAAAATGTCCATTGTTTCTGGCTTGTGATCGATGATGTTGTCCATTAGTCAAATGATCCCTGCTTCATTTATTTCCCTTATTGACGATCTTATGACTTACTGAAGTGCTTGGTTAGACCACCAGCCGCCCAGACGTCACCGTGTTAGTGAGAGTCAGTGGTGCTACGTGTGTGTGCACATGTATTGTTCCCTTTTTTTTTTTTTTTGATCTGGCCTCCTGGTCGTCAGTGCAGTATCAAGTGATGTCACTCATCTGCTGTTGATAATAAGCCATAAAGCAACATCATAAAATGTGTCCAATGTTCTGTCTGACTATCTGTGGACAGTCATAATCTTAAATATTACCTCGTCTCGGTAATCTTTATGCAACAAACTGTTAATTAATGTTCTACTACCTTTCCACACGTGTCTCCTTTTTTTTAGCACTAATGTTTAGTCTTTAGCTGTGTTTTGTGTGTGAAAGTTCACCTATTTTCCCACTTGAGTTGTAAAGTTTCCTTTTCATATCCTATTCCTAAACTGTTTCTGTTATTGTGTAGCTGAAAACCAAATGATGGAAAATGAACCTTTTCAAGCCGGTCTAGCCTAGTTTGTCTAGTTTGGTAGATTTTACGCAAAAGAAATATGTGATATGTTGAAATAACTTTGACTTTATTGAAAACATCAGTTTGTATCCTTGTGAGCAGGCAGTGATTTGTGCTCTAACTCTCTTTCCATACAGAGTCATTTTAAAAATATCATTAAAATTCCCTCCTCGTGTCCCGAAGCGTATTGGCCTGTACTGATTAGCTGTCTTTGCTTTGCTTTCTTTCCGCACTTGGCCAGTCTCCCTCGGCGACTGCTTACACCTTGACCACCCCCGGCCTGCCCCCTGGATGGGAGGAGAGGAAGGACACCAAGGGAAGAACTTATTACGTCAACCATAACAACCGCACCACAACCTGGACTAGGCCAATCGTGCAGGTACAGCAGGTCTGCAGGCTGGCTGGACTCTCTATGCATGGGACTGGACCTTACCTTGGCCCCTGTAATGGCCTAGGCCTGTGTACTGGACCTCCTCTTCTTCTTCTTCCTCCTCCTCTATCCCCCTGTGTTTCTCCTCTGTGTAGCCATAAAGAATGATGGAAAAGAGACACAGCTTTGCAACCTCAAAGTCTCTTAATGTGTGTTTCTCTGTCCAGTTTCCTGTTCTGTCCGACTTTATTGTACGTCTTCCTTCTCCTGTCTAGCATTTTGTTTGATACTCTGGATGAAGTGCTACTCTGCATTGGCCACGTCTTCCTAAAAAAAAACACACACACACTCACACAAAAAACCCTGGCATGGAACTGCAACCACTTTTTCCCTCCCTTTTCCCATTTCTACCCTGTTTTTCCACTTGTCTTCCCCTGTCTTTCTGTCTGCAAACGAGGCAGCTCCACATAGTCTGAGCTGGAGGAGAGACTGCTACATGGAACTGGGTCTTTTGGTTTATACTCATGTCTCTCCTCTTTGAAATCCACGCATTCATTTCTGCTCTGATCAGACAACTGCTGCATATATTATACCTGTTGACGATTATAACAGATAACATCAGCTTAGTATTGCTTTGCCTCTGGTATATATTCACAGCCTACTGTGCCTGATCAGGATTTGGGGTTGAAAGTAACACTAATTTTCATGTTCCCTACCCCTGTTTTCCAGTTGGACTCATAATTTGAATCAATACTAATTATATTTGAAGTGATGTAAGTGATTGCTTTCTTGGGTCTTAAGTGACCTATGCTTTTGACATTTTAGGAACTCATTTTCCTGAGAGCAAAGCTTGCATCCAGACAAGCATCCTTGACAGCATGGCTTGACATTGCGATGAGGAAACGTTTTCTCCTTTTTTTTTTTTTTCTTTTTTTTGTAAAACGGCATCACTTGCCTTATCCCAAACCCTTGTTTAACCTCAAAAGTGCTATTCTCACTGACAGCTGACTGAAGATGGAGCCAGCACCTCAGCAGCAGCAGCATCAGGAGGAGCCACGGCCCTGACACCCGCATCCACCCCCTCCTCCTCTTCCAATGCTTCCAACAACCACCTCCATGAGCCCCAAGTCCGACGACCTCGTAGCCTCAGCTCCCCCACTGTCACCCTTTCCACCCCCTTGGAGGTGAGAAATAGCCACCCGCTCCATCCCACTCTTCCACCCCCTAGTCTTTTTTCCTCTCTCTTTTTTTTTTTTTTTTTACTTCCTGATGAGTATTTATTTCTACCTTCTTTTTTCCTCCATTCTTTGCCTCTTTGCCTTTCCACACATCCTTTTCCTTCAGTCTTTTTTTTTGTAGCAGGATATCCATTGGTGATCCTCATCAGTACATCAGCAAATCCTCAATTTCCATCTTTAACTTCACATATGTATTATCTCTCCTTTGAGGATAATTCTGTAATGATTATACTTTACTTTCTTCCTGTTTTTACCTTCCCACTGGAATCTCATCATTTCGTCTTTTCTCCCCATCTCTTATTTCCATTTCTCCATCGACAATTTCTCTTTTTTCCTACGACAGTTTTGGTTTCTTCTCACTTTTCTTCCCGACAAAACTCTCAGCGTTCACACGAAACGGTCTGAGCTCAACTCAGGCTTTTCTTCATCACAATGATGAGTTTGTTGTGCAACAGAATGCACAGTCAGCACTTCGTTCTGCATTGCGGTGCATTTTTGAAGCAGTGTCACTAACAGGATGAAGCTGGTGTGGTATATCCAAAGATGATGGATTCATTCACTTATTGTCGGATGAATAAATTATTAAAATTGATCATCATTTCCCTAATGGTGGCTGTAAAAACGCAGGGACATCCAAATCAATCACACTGATCTTACAAACTAAATCTAATTTAATCCAGAGGCCATTTTACCAACATAAAAGCGAACCACAAAAACAAATAAATTTTCTCTTGTTAGATTTTACAGCATCTTTTGTAAACACATATAAGAATATTTGTTAATTTGAAGCATATTTTATTTTATTCTTACTTTCTTCTTTTTTTAGATAAAATGGCTACACGGTCTATTTCTTTTCTTTTTTTTTTTTTCTTTTTTTTTTTAAACAGTCTCCATTTGGCAAAAAAAACCCATAACCTTTTATTTTATTCCCTTTCCTGTAACTGGCAGCTGCAGTGTCCTTTATAAAGGCACAAGTGAACATTCAAGGTCCTGTGCCTTCAGCTTTTACTCACTAAAATGCTTCCAGCCACTAGAAATGAAAGTAGGTCTTGAAGTAACCGCTTTCAGCCTGAAGCTGCTGCATCATTCAGAATGTCTGGCACAAGCACATGTTGTTGGACAAATTAAATAATTACTTTGAGTTAGAAAATAAAAAAGTATAAAACGCTGTTAAATCACTGGTCGTAAACAGTCTAATCGTCAGTGAACAGTAGAGGCTCATGTTCTGGCTATGAATTAACAGCATCATAATGAAGTCAGTCTCTAACTCACTGTTGAAGGGTTAATAATCACAAAGGATTTTTACGTGTTAAATTGTAACTACAGGCAGCTGCAGGTGATACATTGAAATTTAAACTTTGTTTTCACTCGAGCAGGAATGCATTTATTTGTTTGTTTTTCTAACACTGTTTGGTGTGAAATTCAGATTCTGTTGCACCTCTGACTTCATGCTTTCATTATATATCTGTGTTTGTGTGTGTGTGTTCATATGCATTTGGATTCGCAGCTTAAACTTTACATTTAGTTCTACACATTTATTCTCTGCTAAATGAAATGTCTTGAACTTTAAAATGATCCAGCGCAGCTAGAAAATACACCACACAAACTTTGCTAATTGGGATCAACATACTGTTTCTAAAAATGGATGGTTTCCTTTTTGACCTAAAGCTGCATTTAATGGCTTTACACAGTGGTGAAGATCTTTGCTGCTATCAAGGGAATAGTCCTGAAGGAGGTTTAATTAAAGTGTGTGTATTAAGTGTGTGTGTGAATGTGTTTTAACAAGGCATTGTAAAAATAACAGAAAGTGAAACACACACAGCAGAATGTTGTAATTACAGCGTCGAGATGAGGTTAAAGGCTTGTGGATTAATTAATGCCGGATTTTCTCTCGTTAAAAATCAGATCAGTTGGTGATAATTAGGACTAAAAGAACAATGTGATTCTGCTGGGCAGTGTTCGTCTCTAATGCTGCTTAAGAAGTTTTTAAGATGCCAAAAATACAAGGTTCCCTGTAGATAGATGGTTTTTGGATCAGCGGTATTGTGTTGTAACTCATATTTCTTTGAGCCTTGACCAAAGTCTCCATTACCAGAAAAAGATAAATAAAGAGTAATGGTAGCTCTACAATGAATGATCTTCAATTTTTCTTGGACCTTGACATCATTTTGGAAACCTTGGTGGAGAGGAAAATCTACAAAATAAGCAGCTATTGTCCCAATAAACCTCAGGAGTAATATCAGGGGAATTGGTGGAAGCTGAAATCTGAAGAACTTCTCAAGTATTGATGCATGTTTCTGTTGACATTTTGACTGACAACCCAAGAGGTTGTGGAGTGGAGTGTTGATTAGCTCCCTACTGGTTTACATAGAAGGTAAAAGAAATTATCATCAGCTTTGTCAGCTATGATATTGTGGTGACAATGATGATGGTTTTTCCTTCTAAATCTTATTTAGGTTTCTAACAGAAAACCAAGGCAATTTTCAGAGGACTGGCCTCCATCTTTGTCGTTTAAAACTTCTTCTCCATTGACGCCAATGAGACTGATAAGATTTGTGCTCCGTTTTGTCTCCAGGGAGCCAACAATATCCAGGTACGGAGGGCTGTGAAGGACACATTCTCCAATCCCCAGTCTCCCCAACCGTCCCCCTACAGTTCCCCCAAGTCGCAGCACAAAACACAGCAGAGCTTCCTGCCGCCGGGCTGGGAGATGAGGATAGCCCCCAACGGACGGCCTTTCTTCATCGACCACAACAGCAGAACGACCACCTGGGTGAGCTAACACGCTGGGAGTCTTAAAATATGTTTATTTTCCTCAAAATTTGTACCAGTTTACGTAATCTGCATATGGAAGTGCCTCGGGTTCCTAAAAACTCAAATAAAACAAATGTATGTTGATGTTTCTGAGTGTTATTATGACCTTTACTTGACGATTTAAGATATCAAATAAACACTTCAAATCTAGGGCAGTGGTCAGTGTTGATGTGACTGGAGCTCATAGTGACACCTGGTGGTGTGAGAGGTTGGATTTCACATTCATCTCAACCTTTGAAAGGACTCAGTTCCTCAAACAAAGTAAAATATGGGGGAACTGTGTAATATTTAAGAGTTGCTATAAGAAATGATGTATTTACCATTTAATCAAAAACAAATATTTTCTTTTTTTTCTCTCCTAATAACCAGGAGGATCCCAGGTTGAAATATCCTGTCCATATGAGGAATAAGAACTCAATGGAGCCGGGTGACCTTGGTCCTCTTCCTGTAAGTACAGTCACATTTAGATCAAGTGCAAATTTAAACTTGATTCTTTATGTTTAATCATATTTAACCAAGTGCCGCCACCACCACGATATGTACTTGACTGTGTGTTTAATTCTTTGAGCTAAAACTGTGAGTTTTCATCAGTGATTTTATGTTGCAGTTGTGGCTTTTGTGTACATACCAGCTCAACTAGCTTGATTCAATGGTCAATGTATGTTTGATGTAACGTATGTGAATGTGGCTTTTGCTGTAAAAACGTATGAGACATGTTTCTACGATCAAAGTGTCTTAGACATTTTCATTTTAGTCGTGTTGAAAAAGGAGAATGTTGTTGATACGGAGGAGAAATCAGAGTCCGGGGGCTGTGATAAATACTCCCTAATTAGGTGGTGAAGACTGTTTGTCACCTGCTCTATTATCTATGAGACAAAGACACGTGGGCCTAAACATTATGTTAGCTAGATGATGAATATTCAAAGCTTCATTGGGTTTGTACATCTCACAGGCTTGTGTGGAGTGTGTGCATGTGTGTGTGTTCTCTCTTTCTCTTTCTCTCTCTCCCTTCTTTCTCTTTTCACTCCGTTCTGGTGGATCTAATGTATGCTACTTCTTCTACACCTGGCCATGTCTGTTTGGCAGAACCTACCAGAGGAGGTTGGTTGGTGCCTCCCTCCCTCTGCCTGCCTCTTTACCTGTCTGGTCTGGTCCGGTCTGGTCAAATGCCTGCAGACAGCCTTGCACTATATATTTTTTATTTTCTTTTTTTACTTCTCTCTTTCTCTCTTTTCTCTTTCTCTCTCATGGCCGGCATGGATGAACTGTACCTCTCCTTTCATTTTCATCAATATATTACCCCACTTCCTCTCTCTGTGCTCCCTCCCTGCACCACCGTCCCCCTTCTGTTTTACGATTTACATTTGGAGCCTCCTGCCATTGTCCTGGGATCCCACAGAGTGCTCCAGTATTTTTTTTTATCAATGTCTGAAAACAAAAACAGAGGAGTTGGGAAAATGGAACGAAGCAAAAAGGAAAAAAAAATATATATATATATATATATATATATATATATATATATATATATATATGCATGGACATTAGAGTGAGAAAGTCAATGGTCAAGGACGGACAGAAGCAGGAAAACATGGCTGAAGAAGGAGCAGAGGGAGGTTTTTAAGAGAAACAAAAGTATCTTTCTGTTGGAGCGAGGAACTCGCTGTATGCTGCATGTGTTATCATCCGTTTGATCAGGTTTCCACTCATGCAGCTGCAGCTCATTTAGAAATGCTCATTCTCTACATAGTGTAGGTAAACTCTGATAGATTGTCAGATCTGGCACCTTTCTCTCCCCCCACTCCCCCAAACCTTTGATTCTCAATCTACTGTACTTTTTTTTTTTTTTTTTTTTAATTGCCTGATTGCTGGTGCCGTACGAGTGTGTGTGGCCTGTGACACTGTGCTGAGTGGTCACCGTGTCAGTGGTTCATGTTCTGGTTTGAACTAGTAGTGGTGATTAAACTTTATGTTGTGGTTGTTTCCCTGCCTTGCTGCTGCTGTTGTCTCAGGCCTGACTCAAACAGCAGAGAAAATCCTTTTCAGTTTCTTTATGGTGATTTGATTGAGCTTGCCTCGCCTGCGGTGCTGGGGCTGTCACTGTTTTGGACCATTTAACGGTCAGTCAAGTTCAATCAAACAGATTAAAAAAAAAAAAAAAAAAAAGAAAAAAAATCTGGATGGATTTTAATTACTATTTGAGCGTGGCCTGTTTTTAGTGATGTCTAACAGTGGCTGTGTGCATCATCCTCACTTTTCCTCTCGTTCTTTTTTTTTCAGCCTGGGTGGGAAGAAAGAGTTCACACAGACGGACGCACCTTCTACATCGACCACAGTACGTACAACAACTTCTCCTTAAAGTCTAGTTCAAACTAGTTGACACCGACGATTTCAGAGTCTCAGATGCTGCTATGATCGTTGTGGCACAGTCTCAACAACTGGTCTGAGACCTGTAGTGTTCAGTGTGCTCTACAAGACTTGTCAGTGATTGACTCCCGATCACACGGTGACGTCACCAAACTATACGTCTGGTTACGTGAACTAGACAGGATGTAGCCGCTGTTTCTCACCGTGATTTGCAGCCATTTATTGTTGACGAGCACTGGTGAAGATGCTGCCTCCAACACAGACTAAACCAGCCACCGTTTAAACATCACAGCAACATGATGGTTTTCATGGTGGAGCTGAAATCACCGGCAGACCTCCCTGGTACCGGGTAACATTTTATCATAAAAATGGAGTTTCTAGAAACTGAAAATTAAAAAACAGCTAAAACATCAGACCTTTAAACAGTTAGTAGTGAATTAGTGAGACCGCAACAGCATTTATCTACATCCCTCCTCTGATTAGCTGTTGTTCTTTGTCAGTTGCTTTCATCTCCTCCAGTTTTCTAACATGACAGATATCAAGTCCCAGACACCCACCAGGTCCCGACAGCCTCTGATGGAGTCATTAGGGCTGTTCACACATTATGATAAAGTGAATCACCAATGATCCTCAGCTCAAGTTGGTGAGACAATCTGACTGTAAATCGTTGGTAAAGTCAACTAGTGTTAACTAGGTTTATCGTTGATCAAAGTGTCCAAAATCCAAATAAATTCTACATATGATCATGTCAAACCAACAGTTTCATGTGTTATTTGCATTTGGTTCTTTCAGATACAAAGAACACACAGTGGGAGGATCCTCGTCTGCAGAGTCCAGCCATCACAGGACCTGTGAGTAGATCCCTCAGAGTCTCACAACAGTGTCACTACACGGAAACAACAACCTCTTTTAACACTGTAGTTCTATCTGTCACACAATGTCATCGCCTCAGTGAACACTGATAAATCACTTTGTCACAATCTGGTCACCTCAACATGCCGGCACCTCCTCGTCACTCTGTGCCCCATCACAGATAATATTCTCCCTCCCTTTAGTTAGATTCTATAAGGTTCAATATTCTTGCTAAAATATTTACATTACAAGTTGATCCCTCACAAAGATATTCAGAATTTTTTGACTCTTGTTTATTTTTGTTGTTGTTGTTGTTGTTGTGCAGGCTGTTCCCTACTCCAGAGAGTTCAAGCAGAAGTATGACTACTTCAGGAAGAAATTGAAGAAACCTGTAAGAAATGGTTTTAAAAATACAAATCTGTTTTGTGCTTTTGAGTTTTTGCTTCCATGCAGCTTCTCCTCACATCAAAGTGTGATCTAATTTGCGTCTGCTTTGATTATCTCTGATTGCAGAGTTGTCGAACTTTCTTCACACTGTCTTCACACCATGAGACTGAGTTTAATCTTTTTGGTGCAAGTTAAATATTCATTGCAATCATTGCACTTTCTTTCTTTGTGATTAACACCTGGTTGTTTGAGTCCAAAATGTCTGTTTTTTTACCCAAACTGTTTTCCAAAACGAGAATCTAATCTTTGTTGAAAAATCACTGAACAGAGAAACAGACTGTCGATTTTTTTTTTTTTTATTCTACTCGTCACATTTCTTCATTTGATTCGATTCAATGCTGCTGTTTATTTATTTATTTTTTAACAAGTTACATTAATGTGGATTCTTTGTGAATTGCTCCAGGCTGACATCCCCAACCGTTTTGAGATGAAGCTGCACAGGAACAACATCTTTGAAGAGTCGTACCGTCGCATCATGTCCTTGAAGAGGCCAGATGTTCTGAAGGCGCGGCTGTGGATCGAGTTTGAGTCGGAGAAAGGATTGGACTACGGCGGCGTCGCCAGAGAGTGGTTCTTCCTCTTATCCAAGGAAATGTTCAACCCTTACTACGGCCTGTTCGAATACTCCGCCACGTAAGTTTTTCTGTTTACTAAGAAGCCTTTGAGGCTTTTAACAGGATATGACGCAGGACAGAGAACACGGTGTTGTAAAGGAACAGTTTTATATGTTTGCAGTCATGGAAAAATTCTCCTCTTTTTTTTCCTACGAAGGTGGAGTAAAGAGTCACGACTGTTGTATTGTTTCCCTGTGAGACATAAAGTTTCCTTTTACTTTGATTAACTTTTCCTCTCATTCAAAAATGCATCCTGGAACAGATATTTCCCACATACAGTACACATCGAGAAAGTGTTTTATGTTCTGTTCCTTTTGTTGGTAGCAGTAATTTATGACTCTGTTACTTTGATCTTGTTTGGATTGTTGTCATGTGGGGCAAAGGTAACAAAACAAAAGACAAAGAGTTTGACAAATGAACATTTTGATGATTTATTTTTATTTTTTTAAAAAGTCATTAAGATATTGTGATTATAGAAACATTTTCAGCTCCACTTAATGAACGACTTGATGGTCTGTTTCCACTTCAGCTTCATAAAAAACACTGTTATCTTAAACTTTGCTTTTGAAATTAGTTGAAATGAAAACTGTTTGTTTTAGAAATGTTGATACGTTTGCTATTCACGGTTTGCAGCGTATGACAATGTTGATGTAATATTTTTGTTTTAACCTTGGGGGACAAAGAGAAGTCATTATTTGTACTGTAGAGTTATGATTTATTTTTTGAATACGCTGCTGAAGTCCTGGGAATAACTGTCTCCTTTGTGTCCGTCTCAGGGACAACTACACTCTCCAAATCAATCCCAACTCTGGTTTGTGCAATGAGGATCACCTCTCCTATTTCAAGTTCATCGGGCGTGTGGCAGGAATGGCTGTGTTTCATGGAAAACTACTCGACGGTAAGATGCTGAGATGTTTGGTCCAGTCTGTTGTTGGTTGTTATGTTAGTTTGTCTCATGTTTTTCCTACAACGCGGTGTTATCTTCCGCTTTTTCAGGTTTTTTCATCCGACCGTTCTACAAGATGATGCTGGGAAAACAGATCTCTCTTAAAGACATGGAGTCTGTGGTAAGATCTCATTGCTGCGAGATAATTAACTGATTAACTTTGTTAAAAAAATGCAGCAATTCTGAGCCATTACGTGGGGCATTGTTTTATTAGATCAGTGAACCTGCCTCTTAATTTGTTGCTTCGTTTAATTTATGTCTCCAAATAGAAACTTTTATAAACAGACGTGGAGTGAATGTTCATCAGGGGGTTGATTCTTTCACTATGACAGTGTCAAGTGAAAAAAAACCTATTAATATTAATATATTTGTGCCCTGCAGGACAGTGAATACTACAACTCTCTTAAGTGGATTCTGGAAAACGATCCCACTGAACTGGACCTGAGGTTTTGTATTGATGAGGACAACTTTGGACAGGTACAGAAACCTATAATCCATCATTTTAAATCAGTTTAAATCTCAAAATTAATTCAAAAGAGACATAGCTAAGAGCTTGAGTTTAATTTCCTTGTACTTTGTGTTTTTTCTCAGACGTACCAGGTTGACCTGAAGCCCAGCGGCTCAGACATGGTGGTCACCAATGAGAACAAAAAAGAATATATAGAGTAAGAGAATTATTATTCTCATCACTATACATCATTAAATATTAAACTAAAACTGCTGGAAAATTGATTTTTACTGATTTTTATCTCAATAATCTTAACTCCAACAGTCTGGTCATCCAGTGGAGGTTTGTCAATCGGGTCCAGAAGCAGATGAACGCCTTCTTGGAGGTATTTATGTTCACTATACTACTACTACAACTACAACTACCACCACTACCACCACCACCATGTGGGGGCAGCGTGAGCACAGACTTTGTGTTAATGAGCCTGAGGTCCTGTGAAAAAGGGTTAAATTGAGCCTTTGCATCTAAACCTAAACACATTTAAAAATATGTACTTTTCAGGATGTTTTCATATCTTTAATATTTGGTGAATTCTTCTGCATTTTTATAGAGAATTATGTCGTCAATTTGTTTTATTTTTGTTTTATTTGCAGGGATTCACTGAGCTCATTCTCATAGATCTGATCAAGATCTTTGATGAAAACGAACTGGAGGTATGAACATTTCACTGAGTTGATTGTCAGAAAATAAATCTGCAAGAATTTGTTAATAGATCCATTTATTTTATTTAGAAATATTGTGAGGGTTTTTTTTTTAAAGCAAAAATACCAGAAGGGCCACATTTTCATTTTCTCAAAATGTTTTACTTCATCTCCTGTGATTAAAAAAATGTAATATCTTAAGGTTAATTAAACAAAACAATTGATTAAATAAATTGTGGATTAGATAAAAAAGTATTTTAAGATTTATTGATGAAGTAGAAGCAGTTGTAAATGTTCCATGTTTCATCTCTGCCTCTGTGCAGCTGCTCATGTGTGGTCTGGGTGACGTCGACGTCAACGACTGGAGACAACACACTGTTTACAAGAACGGCTACTGCCCCAACCATCCTGTTATTCAGTGGTTCTGGAAGGTACATATGTGTTAGATGTTCACACACAAACGTTTTAATACATGTGATAAAAACACGTTTGCGAACAAAGTACGGTCTGAATTTACCAGCCTCATGTTGCTACATATCAGCCATGGATGCCGGCTCTTTCACAATAAAAGTTGGTTCCAGTCACGTTTTCACTCCATCCGGCCCGCGGCAGGTTTTCTGGCATCGCTTCTGAAGATCAAAGTCTGTTTGGAAGAACAGGCTTGTTTGCTCTGATGAAAGAGTAAAAGTATCTGTACCTGCCCTGGTTATAACACACACACACAAGCACAAGCACAATCAGACGGCAAACAACACACACAATCCATCATTTGTGCGTGAATATACCCTGACACACACACGCACACACAAATACAGGACAGGACTTTTCATGTTATCTGATTAAGCGAACTAGCTCGAACAGCACACACACACACACACACACACACAAAAGGCTCTATTACAAAACTGTCTGCAAAAGTGTTTTTACTCTGAATAATTTCTCATTATTGCGACTTCATCACAGAAAAGATGAAGAAAATATCACTTCCAAATTATTTTTTGTCAAAGCTGTGATTGACATTTTTATAGTATCAAGATAGTTTTCTGTAAAAGTTTTTTAATCTCTCGTCTTTCATCAGGTTGTCCTGTTGATGGACGCTGAAAAGAGAATCCGACTCCTCCAGTTTGTTACGGGAACGTCTCGAGTGCCAATGAACGGCTTCGCTGAGCTTTATGGTAGGTGGACTGACAATAGATATTTCCCACTGGTATGACAATACATTACATCATTGATTTTTCTAGAAAAGGGTGAGTCAACCTTATGTGTATATATTTTATACACAAATAGAAATAAATGCAGCAGACACAGGAGAAATAGATAAAAATGGAGAATTATGTGAATGTTAAAACTAAAAAAGTGCCAAAGTTCATGTACAAATCTGGTCCCCATGAATGTCCCATTACTCACATCTAGCCTCACATCTAGCTCATCTAGCCTTTGCAAAAGCTCTCCCAGACAAAACTGTCTGATCAGGACTGTGGTTGTAGGAGGTGTAAGACACAGGGATGAGGAGCATTCAACCCCCAGAGCCAGGAAATGTTGTCTGAGTAAACTGCATGATGAGAAAAGTGGACTCCATTAACATTCTGGGGAATCCAGACCAGAATCCTGAAGAGAGTTGTGGTCTTTGAGGAACCTCAAGACCTGAACGATCCTGAGATCTTTATGAGAGAGGATTGGTCCAAAATCCAAGTGGAAGACTTTGCTACTGATACAGTGAACAATCATTAGCAGCCATATTTCTCATACATCCTTGTTCCACCTCACTGAAGTTGCTGAAGATGGTTCTTTATGATACTAATTGTGTGTTTGGACTCGTTGGAAAAACAAGTTCTGTATGTTAAATGTATCGTTACCGTAATGATTTAAATCAGGATCTAATAAAAAGCGTGTTTGGATCATTTCAACATTGTCACTGTAATAATAATAATAATTTCTTCTTTTGTGCCAGGTTCTAATGGTCCTCAGCTGTTCACGATTGAGCAGTGGGGAACACCAGATAAGCTGCCAAGAGCTCACACATGGTATGTCACTACTGAACACACACACACACACACACACACACACACACACAACACACACTAAAAGAAAACAACTCTAAAAGAAGTTTACAGCCATGCTAGCAGCTTAGTCATGGCAGTTCACTGAGCTAAATTTTAACATGATTGACAGCTTAGTTTAGTTTGGGACTCCATAGAAACACAGCATTTCACCCGATCGGGACCTTACGTCCTCATGCTTGTTCTTGTAGACTCCGTCATCAGTCTGACATCCTGAACCTGGTTTTTGAAATAACTTGCACAAACTAACAAAACCATTAATCTTCCAAAACTGACTTGGCGTGAAATTTATCAATATACAAAGTACAAAAACTATGTGAAATGATTATGAACCATTTGAATGATGCTTGAATAAGAATATAAATCAGTGTTGAGTTGGCAACTCAATTTTAACTGTATTATTAACCCTGTGACACTCTGAGTCTTGTTCAGATACAATGATGCAATGTAAAACTGAATTGAATCAGTCCCTTTACTGAATGTAATTCACTACTTCTGTTTAATCTCCCCTGAAACATTGTGAATATATAATGTGTGATTCCTGGTATCTGTCATGACGGAGGCTAAATGGAAGTAAACACAGTTTTCCCTCCTCTCTAATTTCAGAAACAGTAGATCAAACTTTTAACATGTTCTGCTTTTAACTGATGTGACATGTGATACTGCATGTAGCGGGCCACGTTCCAGTGACTAGATAGATTGACTTACAACATAATTTGTAGAAAAGTAAAGTAACTCACCTGCCATCCCTCATGCACAGCTCTTATCTCCCTGAAAATGGAGTATAACACAAACATCTGTGCAAAACATAATGGAAGTTCATCCAATAAGATGTGAAGGCAGAAGTTCAGTGAAATCATTGGGATTCATCTAATAAATGCTCAAATATGTGAAAAAAAGTTTGACATCATGGTGAATTATCTGGGAACTAGGACTGTTCGTAGAACATTTAATGGTAATTTTCTTAGTCGTTGTTGCATTTCGAACCATAATACCACACAACCTGAGTTATATTTCTCAAACTTTTCCTTCTCAGTTTCAACCGCTTGGATCTGCCAACCTACGAATCATTCGAGGACCTGAGAGAGAAACTCCTCATGGCTGTGGAGAACGCTCAAGGCTTCGAGGGGGTCGACTAAAAACACGACTGCACCGACTAAACCGTCAACCGAATAATTTCATAAAAGAAAAAAATTACAAAAGATAACAAATGAAAAAAAAAACCACAGGGATGTCAAACCAGCTGCCGTAGCAGTTCTGTGCGAGCATGTTGTACTGTAATGCCTGACTGTGAGCCACCAACACAGCACAGTGGTCTGAGACTGTACAGCGACTTGTTGAGCCAATATGCCTACGTCTTTATATCTTTTCAGTGTGGGTAGATGACTCCTTACACGGTGCTGGGGGAAAGAAAGGGAGCGTTGCGCTGTCAAATGCTGAAATCTGTTATCAACAGGCATGAGCGATGAATGACGAGTCCTGGCCACCTGATCTGCCATTTCTTTCCCCTCTACCCTCGTCCTGTGAAAATCTACAGTGCTGGAAAACACTAATGCATTTCAATAGCTCCTTTATGTTCACTATAGCACAGTATTCAAGTGCCCTTCAGTGGAAGGGTCTTAGCATGGCCTTAATCTGGCTCCTACATGCACTATTTCTCTAGGAAACTGCAATGGCACTAATGATCACAACTCTCTTAAATCCTTAGACCAACACCAGATTACCTTAGGAATGCTAGCCAATCACATTTCAGGAAATCGACCACACCCCTCCGTAAAAGCCTTGTTTATGTTGAGTGATCAGAAATCGCCGCTGCAGCCTTTTTGTAGAAAAATATTATTCTTTTCTTTTCTTTTTTTTTCTTTTTTTTTTTTTTTAAACCACTGGCAAAAGATTCAAGAACGAAGAATGGAGGGAGCGACTTAATCCCCACCGATCATTTTTTTTTTTTTTTGTTTTTGTCAAAGAACAGTTGTTGTTTTGTTTTTTTTAATTAAACGATTGGTATAATTATTGCAGGAAAATACTCTCAACGTATTTGTACTGATGAACAATGTTGTTTACTATTTTGACGATTCTATATGACATGGTGTGTGAAGTGTAAATCTGGCTAGTCTGGGAAACAATTAATCCATATCATTTGTTATGGTGATAGCAAATGTGTTGAATAAAAATGGTTTTTATTGTAGTGCTATGAAAGCAGCATGAACTGTATCTTGTGTTTGCTTTGACTACATAGTAATTTGGACGTGTAATCGAGGTCTCGAGGTCGTGAACGACAAACTAAAGCTGAAGGGTGAGGGGGGTTGGAGGGAGTAGTGTCTCTTGAGACGTCATGATTATATTAATATTCTCATGCCTGTTGCTGTTCATAATGCTGTAAATTGTTCTTGGAGGAAAAAAAACCCATTTTAAGTTCTTTCATGATATATAAATATATATATGTATTACATTTAAAAGAAGTATTACTGATCAACGACACTAAAATGAAGCTGTGTGTGTGTGTGTGTGAGCGGGTGTTTGAGAGTAAAGCTGTGATTGCCACTGAATATAAAGCAGCACGTTTCTTACAAAGAAAAAAAAATGTTTTTAATTTCTTTAATGTTTTTTTGTTTTGTTTTTTTCTTTCTCTCTCCTTTTTCTAACACCATTGAACCTAAAGGGCACTTTATAGATCACTCTGAGGTCATGTCGCCTGTCGTCGTATGTCTCGTCATTAACTTGAATGTGATTCGTTTTTTTTTTTTTTTTTTTTTTCATTCAAGCACTTACCTGGTGCAATATAAATAGTCTGTAAATCTGGGCTGCTGCTAAGGTAGGAAACGTTGACAGAAGTGAAGAAGAAACTTCACATCCTTTTATTATTTCTCTATTTTATCTTCTTTTTTTTTTTTTTCCTCCTGTGTGTGTTTCCCTCCCCCCGCCCACCCACTCATACTGACTCCATGAAAGTTAGTGTCTTTTTTTAATGTTTTTTCTTTTCTTTTTTTAATAAATGACAGGAAATATCACTTTTGTTAAAGATTCCACCACTCTCTGCAATTCTTTTGTGGTTCATTTAACTTCAGTCAAATAAAAAAATGAAACTTTTCAGACTTTGTTGCTGCTGTGAATTGATTGAACACTGATTCTAACACTAAGTCCATTAAACTATTGTGAAATATGAATAAATACTAACCCAGATAAACTTTACCACTGTTGGAAAATAACGAGTAGATATTTCTTCCAGTAATTTATTTAAGTAAAACATATAACTTATATACTTTCATGAGTGTATCGGTTATTTTATACTTTAAAACCATTATAATATATTAATTCAATTTATTCTTTTTACTCTTACTTTACTTTTTTACTTTTTAATAACTAGTAAAATAAAATGCATTATTCTGCATAATGTGTAACTTTTGTATCATTTAGATTATTTTGTATAATTAGAGAAAACATTTAAATATAACTGTTCACTTGGCACTGTCATTTTTAAAAATATATATTTTTAGTTACATTTTACAGAATATTCTATATTTAAGTATTTTAGTGTGGTGTTTTCCTGTCACACGCGGTCACAAGCTGCGCCGCCACATGGACGATTGTTGTTGCTGCAATTATTTTCATTCACTCACATGACACATTTACCGTTAAAACGCAGCCACATCACATCCAGATCAACTTACAGAGAGTAAATGTACCTTTCTTGAGAAATGAACGAGATGTACAAGTCTTTTTGTCGCTCTCTTTTCTGTAAGTGTGTGTGTGTTCGCATGTGGTGTGGTGAAGGTACCTCAGTTCATTCACACAGGCAATCTAGGAGTTATCAGCTCCAAGGACAAGCAAATAAAAGCCACCCTGCCAGGCCGGGGACATTTTATCAAGACCTCCTATCCTCCATCTGGTCACAAACAAACCAACAGCCAACTCGTCTTTAGACCCACCGTCTAAAACATTCAACCTGCTCAAAAAAAAAAAAAAAAAAGGGGAAAGGAGGTCAGATGAAAATAAATCTGTTGTTTAATCTACTTCAAATCATTCTATGAACATATTTGTTAAAACAATAAATCAGAGTTTAAATGCAGCACTTTGGTATCCTGTAGAGAAAAAAAGAACTAAACAAAAAACGAGACTATGCCAGTAAAGCAGAGGCCTCACTGGTTGACTTTTTACTGTCAAACAGTCTGTTTCTATGTTACATCAGCGCTTTGACCTTAATGAAATGAGCTGATGAGCTGTTTGAACAATAAACTGATTTGGAAAACAAAAAAAAAAGTGAGAGTAAAGATGGTGAGAGTAAATTGCAAGCACAATAAGTTTCATCTGAGCAAACTATTTGATTTTAAAGGTCATGAATTCAGCAAACACACAGTATTTTTAAAATAGCAAACTGGAATTTAAATCTAAAATAAGTTTATTGTAGACACACATTCTGTTTAGGTGCAAGGGCTGCACCTTGTGGATGATGATAAAGTTTCAGAGTGAAAACTGAGTAGCGTGACCTCACTATCAGACCTTTAGTTGGAGAGATGCTATTTCATAATCTGCCCTCTAGGTGACAGGTTTTATTATGAAACTGGTCCTTTGGCGCTCAACATATCACAGCTTCAAGTGTATTTATTAACTATTTTAAATCTCTTAACTATTAACTATGAAGAATTTGGGCTTTTACTGTGTGAAATATTTGAAATAGACTGAAGAAGTAAAGTGATTCTTTGCTTTTGGATGAAAACATTGAGGATTTTGAACATGTAGCAAAAAATGCACACGTTGACTTGGCTGGTTTTTTATTTTATCAGTGTGTAATTTTCTTCCATAGCCCGTTGACCTTTTGGCCTGTCATCTTATTTTATACTTTTTTTCATCCACTCCTCGATCAGGATCCATCACCACCTTCAGTTTCTCACTGATTATAAGTCACCTTGGTAAAAAAAAAAAAAAAAAAAAAAAAAAAAAAAAAGGCCTCTATTGCCTCACCAACTTTTCGGTCCCCCCCTCCTCCACCCCTAACCCTCTACCTCTGGTCAGGGTCGATCAATACTTCCCCTGTAGCTTATCACTAATGTGGAACTGGCTGTTTGTCCAAACTCTGCTCTGTCTACATAAAGACTTGGAATGGGACGGCACCGAACCCAAATGCACCACAGATCACCTCGTGAACCTGCAGCTGCGGATCAACTACTGGACTTTTTAAACCGTTCGGTGCAGAAAGACTCGGTGACAAAGACGTTGACGTGTCGGCGAGAGGGAATGAACAAAGAGATGAAGAGTCGATGGAAGAAGAAGCAGGAGACTGACTGAACGTGTGTGAATGAATGAATGAATAAATAAAGAAGAATAAAAGGATCCACTGTAGAAACTTGAGGTGAGTTGGTTGTTGTCCTGCAGTAGGTTTGTACCTCACATTTCTGTTTACAACACTGATCATGAATGCCATTGTCAGCTCAAATGCTGTGTAATATAATTAGAAGCAGAGACAATGAAGATTTGATCAACCTGTATTTATCAGCCACTTACATATATATATATATATATATATATATATATATATATATATATATATATATATATACAAAATTGTGTATTTTACTGGACAAAACATTTAAAAAAAAAAAAAAAAGGGGATCACAGATTTATTCTTTTACTCTGCTCCTAGCACATGTGCACAGCTGCACTCGTCCCCACAATCAACAGAGAAAAACAGGCCTGGACTTTGAACACTTTGGATAAGACTGAAGAGTTACTTCACATTATATTTAGTGTATTTCCGTTTGTGTTTATTTTAGCATATGGACAGGTATTTAAAAAGCTACGTGGTTCTCCATGAATTATAGCTTAATGTAATTTTAGTCTGAACTGAGTTTTTTGCATCAGAATAAACCAATGACCACGTGAGCCTTTAACTTTATCGTCTCTCTTTGTTTTTGCCCCTTTTTTCCCTCTTTTCTTTACTTTCACCAGGTCATCCAGGTGGTTAAACCAGCATCCGCATATCTGCACCAGCAAACGTCCTCCAGAGCTGTGGAGTGTGACAATGGTGTTTGTGTCCTGAGTATCAAACGCCATTATCACACTAAATAGCTACAGTGTGAAAAGGACCTCGGTGTATTCCTCCACTTCCTGTTTTTTTTTTTTCCTTTTGTGACCTCTGCGTTATCTTTATTTAAATGTTTTCATGTTTTTGCACATTTGAAATAGACACACACACACACACACACACACACACACACACACACAAATCCCAAAATAATGAAATGTCCCAATGTGTCCACATTGGACATATAACACCATGAAGGAGTGGCAGAGATGAAAATAGCTTTAGTGTGTTGATACGTCATACATGATCTCCAGCCTCTGAGCGTGCCCTACTTTCTCATGTGTTGGAGGTGCTAATTTGCTGCTGGAGGCCTTCTTCTGTAAGTATAGTCAGGAACTGGCCTATTTGTTTCTGTGTTCTTTCATTCAAGCTTTTGTAAACTTATCTTTTCATTTCAATATCTCTAACGTTGTATTTTATGCAAATCTTGTCAGTAAATAAAGTTTTTTTTTTTGTCTTTTGCTATAAAGTGAACTTATATTTTAGAAACACACAAATATACCAATATGTACTCTGCCCAGAAAAATTGAAAGAACAAAGAAACCAGACGTTTTCAACCAGCAACATCTCTTTAATGACAAAGATCTACTGTTTGCTACTGCAGCCACAACCTGAGAGCTACGTCAGCAATTTAGGTCAAGGATTTAAAAGGCAACAGAGAGATTAGGACACAGAGACGTGTGATATGAAGACACTTGAGCCGAATGACCAGCGCAACTATTGAGATCACGTGGACTGTTTCTAGATTTGACTCTGGTTAAGTGTTGTTTTTAAATTTTTACATAGATCCTTGAAATGATGCCACACATTTGACATTCCTCCAAGTAATAAAATAAAAACATTCAAAGGTATACTTTACAAAAGTTTTTCTGTTGTTGTTGTTGTGTCAACAACATAAACATGAGCTCATTCTGAATCCATAGCATTACTAAATTAACAAATATTATAATAAAGTATCATTTACATTCATCAAAAGCCTTTAAACACAAACACGCAAAACTCATACTTTGGAACTCCACAAATAAACATACGTGTCTATTCTTATCTGTGTGTATTTTATCATACAAACAACTCCAGAGACATTTCTTCTAAGAAATTAATAAACAAGTTCATTAATTTAATGAACTAATAGTTTGAAAACATCACTGAAATAAAAAATGAAAAAACATCACTCATGAATAAAGCAGTCTAAGACATCACAGTTCGTCACTGTAGACAACCCACGTTGAAAATATCTTTCAAGTGTTTGTTGAATTCATCACAGTTTTTACCAAAAAAACTCATGAAGTAAAGTTTCTTCCCAAACTCTCATAGACAGACACCGTCACATCGTCATTACAATAAAATATATCTCTCAAATGTTCAACATGAGATTAAAGCAAACTTTTAAGAAACAACAGCCACTGGTTGTGTAACAGTCGCTCATTTCGCTGTGACCGGGCCAAGAACAAACCAATGAAAAATCACTAAGTCCAAAAAACGTCCTCCTTTGTTATGACTTCCCCTTCACTGTTGGCCCAAAAGTTTTCTTCTTGGGTGCAGCAGCAGCAGGTTGTGGTTTGGGTTTTGGAGCTGATGATTTTTTGGGTTTAGGCTGCAGCGATTTAAGGCCCAGGATGTCACAATACATGTTGCACTGATGCAAGGCTTTAAACTGGTCAATGAAGGAGGTGGCACAGTTTCCTTTAAAACCCTTATATCTGCAGGAAAAAAAAAAAAAAAAACATTAATCTACATGTTTAAGAAATTTGTGTCCATCTCTGCTCTTGTTCTCAAAAACAAAAATATAAATACTCACCCTTTCTTACAGGTGGCTATTCCCACATCAGTAAGCCTCATTCCCACTCCTGAAATAAGGAATTAAAATAATTAAAAGAAGATAAAACAAGTTCTGACTTAACATATTTGCTCACAATTTAAAATATCTATCTTTTCTTTGTTTTCCTGACCTTGCATGTCTGTAACCAGCAGGTTTCCCTCAGTGTTGTGGTAGACCCAGTGCTGGAAAGCACAACATTTCTGTCCTGCCTCCGAGTCACGTCTCAGCAGGTTGATCTCTTTGCCATCTTTGACTGAATACTTGACAAAGTCACCAATCAGCTCTTCCTCCAGTGTAGCGTAGGGGATATCATTGGATGGACGGTGAACCAGGTAGATGGGAATGATCCTGATGAGATTGTGAATCAAAATTAGCATCGTAGATGATCCTCAGAGGAATAAATCACACAGTTTATGAAACACGTCACTCACTCTGGGACATCTCCAAAGTCTTCGAAGGACTGAGCTTCAGCCGTGTACGCCTTGATGTACTGTCTTGCCGTGTTCTGGACTTGACACTCCTATGGAGCAGGAAATACATGACATTACAGTTAATGTATCAGAAGATCAATACATGTGATGCTTGGTTTTAGTTTAGAGGACTTTAGTTCTCACCTCCACAGCCAAGTTGAAGTTCTTCTGAACGAGCTCGTCGCTGTTATTGGTCCCGTAGCTGAGAGAGTTGTGAACTTTGAGCACACAGGAGTGCCCTGGCTGCAACCGAGACATCTGACCTGTCTGCAGCTTGGTCCGGAAAGCCCGCCGGTGCATCCCTTCCCCAAAGTGGACCTTTTCAGTGACGATGCTGACTGAATGGTTGTCTCCAAAGCATTGGTCTGTTAGAAAATCCTCTTTGAATATCAGCTTGGAGCAGTGGACGTCCTCTTCTTCACTTCCTACTTCTACAGGAGCAGCTGGAAAAGAAAAAAAAAGAAACAACAATATGTCAGCTGTTATCTGTCAGAATAAATGTTAAGATTATTTTCAGTCTCAACTCTGAAAGTAATAAGAAACTCACATGAGACGGTCTTTGGAGTTTGAGGAATGACAATCTCACTGAGCACTGTGAAGAAACACAGAGCTATTTAGAAAAATGATTTTTACACATTTTAAGGGTTGCCTATTTATTTATTTATTTACAAATAGTGATTTTTTTTATTACCTTCATATGTTAACAGGTAGTCCAGGGTGACTGATCCATGTAAGCTGCTCAGGCGACACTGGTACTTTCCCAAGTCTTTGTGAGAAGCATTGGAGATGGTGACTGAGACTCTGCTCTCATCCCCTGCACTTCAGAGAGAGGAACAGTGTCACAAAACACACAACACAGATCCTAGAAGATAGAGGTTAGACAATACTTATTCATAACTATCATAACTAACATTTTTTTTCCCACTTATATAACATATTTCCCACCTACTTTCCATCCTGTTTCCTTCTAATATTAAATCTTATTGTCTGTCATCATGTACTAGAATAGCATTACTCCCACTCAATGGCACCTGTACCCCAGGAGGTAATTCTACACTTGCTAGGGCTTATGTAGAAAGATTGACAAGTAGGTAGGTAAGTAGGTAAGCTCAATTAATTTGGAAAAAAAATAGAAACTGCAATGTTTTTAAGAAATAGATAAAGATATAGAATCAGCTGTAGCACCACATTAGATGTAGCAATTTAGAGAATATGAAACTAATTAGCAGGGCAGCAGAATGTTAGCATACTAACATTCTAGAATGATAATATTCTACTAACAAGTCATGGAACTGTTATAAATAGATAAATGGTTGAAATATACAGCTAAAAGTAAATAAAAAAATGCATGATTAATATTAATAATTTATTGGTTGTCCAACCAAGTTGTAGTAACACACAGACTTGACTGAGCCAACCTTATCACAGCCAGTTCAGTTGAATCAAAAATGACTCTTATGATGTGCACTTGAATTAATCAACAGTGTAAAATCAATGATGATTAAGGTCTACTTGTTTTTATTTGTAAGTTGTCTGAGGTGGTTTATGTCTGCTTGGGTGATAAGATGTTTGAAGTTTATGAGTTTAGGATTGGTTGGTGTTTCCGTTGTAAAAACTCATATGTAATGAAACCAAATACCTTCTCTTGATCTCAGCGAGGGTCGTTCCCTCTCTGCTCCAGGTGACGGTGTAGTCGGAGAAGACAGCAGCAAACTGACACCACAGACATAAACTCTGAGGGTCCCCGCTCACTGACACTGCCTGGATGGGCTGCACCACCGTGGGGTCTGCGGATATTTTCAAAAAATCATGAAAATTGTGTTTCATAGAAGCACATTTAAAAGAAATACTGTTGAATGCACGTTCCTTACCTGCTTTAGATGGTGCTTTCTGTTTGACCACTTCACTGTACGCCTTTTTACGTGTTGCTTCAGCATCAGTCTTGGGTTCCTCTGCCTTTACCTTGATAGAAACATCTGGCTTTGGTAATTTGGACTCCAAAGCACTAACAATCTTCCCAAATTTATCCTCCGACAGGCGTCGTCTTTTAATAGCATCATCGTTTAGAGGCCCGGTGAATTTTTTTGACTCTTTATGTTCTACGTGGTTCTCAGCTCGTTCTCCCTGGGAAGCTTTAGCTGTTAGTTGCTGGGACTTTTTCTCACCATCATGTATCTGATCATTGTCCTTTTGGGATTTCTCAGCCTTAGCACCCTGCTTGGCCTCGAACATATCAATCCTTCCTTTTGCAGTCTTTGGTTTTGCTCCATTTTCTAATTCAGCCAGTGGTTCTGTTACACTTTTTAATGTTGTTGCATTCTGCCCATGTTTCTTTTTCTTTTTACCATGTGATTTATTTGAAGACTTCTCCTCTACAACACTGGTATCGATCCCCAGTTTAGCCTGAACTTTCTCAAGCTCGGCTGGAGTGATTTCATTGTTGTGATTTTCTCCAGAGAGAGGATGTATTTCTTGTTGTTTCCTGTTCTCCTCAGCTGAAACATGATTGGATAAATTCTCCTGTTTCTTGGAAACCTGTGCAACATGATGGTGACTGGCTGATTTGTCCTTTTTGGAGCGTGTTTTATGAGGCATTTCTGCAGCTGTGATGCTAGATTTTTCAACCCTGGGGGCAAATGGGTCATTTAAGTCTAAGGTGATGATTGCAACCCGGTCCTTCCGTGAGATGAAGAAATTATCTGCAGGAAAAGCAGTGAAGTATGATAGTTCTCTACTAAGATCATTAAACTCCTCAGTTATTGTTTTTCTCTCAGTGAAGAAACACTCAGCAGAGTCTATTGTATTTTTGTTTTCAGGAAACAAATCCTTATCACCTTCCTGGGATGGTTTGTCAGTAATCCCATCCAAGGTTGGCCAGACAGCGCAGGGTTGTACTTGATCACAACAGAGATCTGTCTTGTCATTAAAAGACCTTTTGGCATAAATCTGATCTCCTTCCAAACTGCTGCTTGTCCGACAGATGAGGGAGGAGGCGATACTGAGTGGAGCTAAGGGCATAATAAACTTAGGACTCCCCCACTGCGGCTCCACCTGACATGCTCTGTCAAGGTCTGGTAAAGTGTCAGGCGACACGTGTATGTAATCGTGAGCATTCAGATCAGGTTGTGTGTCCTCACCTGGCACGTGTGAGTTTGTTAGAGTATGTGTGGTCGGGAAATGAAGATCTGCTGAAGGTTTGGTTTCTTCACCATCAATCTTGACCGGACCACAGCACCTTTTATCCTCCTGCTCGACCACCGAGCTCGACTGGAAGATAATGTGTTCATCTGTCACTTCACACAGTCCGTGTCCTGGGGGCTGATCATAAAAAAAGACAAACAGTGGTAAAAGTTTTTGTTAATTTTAAGAACTTGTAACATTTTCTATTTCATCTGCTTGAGTATAAGAGTTCAATAAGACTATAATACGATACATAAATATCAGCAAATAGGTAAGTATTTTAATGAAGATCCTATATTTAGTTACAGTTTGGTGTCATTTAAATTTTTTTTATTTTTTCCACTTAACACATACCTTTCTATAGAGCCACAAAGCAGACGTTTATGAAACACCATGCTCCTATGTGCAATCCCACAGTCCATATGTCCTGCATGCAAATAGACCTCACAGTGCCACTGTTATAACAGGATCTCCAGCTATGTCTTGTGCACCTAAGCCAATCAAAATCAGTCTCACAGGCTGGCGGACCAGCCCTGATCCTGGGTTTTTAAAGGAGATGCCATGGGAATGGGTGTGTTAAGGGAGTACGTACAAAGAGAGAGAGAGAGAGCGAGCGAGAGAGAGAGAGAGAGAGAGAGAGAGAGAGGGGTCGTGTTTCAGACCTCAGCTGTGCTCTCCTCTCACCCCTCCAGCCTGACACGCCACGGATGCATGCTATTATCATTGAACTCTCTGCTATTATTAGATGCCATTTCTGTCCATCTGAAGTTTTCCTCTCAAGCACTCCCGTTTCCTTGGGCTCACACAGCTGTCGGTCTTTAAGATGAGGAGCCAAAAGACCTTATCCAATAATACAGAATCATGCCTGAGTCACTGGGTGCAAAGTGAATGGCTCCAATCCAAAGCAAGGTGACAATACTCTGATGTGGAGTCTGATGTGTGGTGACATACATGGATTTCACTTCACACACCTCCTGACTGGACTATCAATACTGTAGGTATGACAACACCGACAAGGGCAGAGATGGGAATGTCTCGTAACGTTCTGGCTGTGTTTCCAATGCGCATGACTACTTTATCTGTTGGCCAACACTACTAATATGAAAGTGATGCTCTTATTGTCCCTGTGGTGGAAGGTGAATATTTCCACTGCTCTCTCTCCTTTTCTGTCTGTGCCACACAGAAAGTGGTGTGTGAGGATCAGGTTTAGTTGTGCAATCAAATTCATACTTTTTCATACATCGAACAGAGCAAAATTTTTCACCTGTTAAACATCTTAAGTCATCTTACCTCCTTAATTATTAGATCTGCAGGCACATTTTGTCCTTCCAAATCATCTGTGTCTTCTGTTATATTCAGTAGAATTGGATCTTCATTGCTGATGAAAATGTCTGTCTCCAAGAATCCATCACCAAACTCAGAAATGTCCCGATCAGCAGAGGAAGTAGATTTAGGGATCAGTGTAAGTGTGTTTACACTGTTTCCTCTAGAAAAGGCCGCTGTAGCACTGGTTGAACCCATGGATGAGTTCAGGAGATTAGAATGTGTATAAGAGTTTTCTGGGTCCTTGTGTCTTTGTGTGACGAGTGCTGAATCACATATAGAGCCATCTCTGTCTTGGAACTCAGGTCCTACAGAGAAACAGCTCTGTCCAGAGGCAACAGAGCTCTCTGGGAATTGTTGATCCTGGACACCCATTGTATCCTGACTCTGTCCTTCTTTAGACGACGTATTTACCTCTGCTAGAGCTCGTGTCAACGCATCTATCTCAGCGCCTATCTCTGTGAAGACTGGTGTGATGTCCTCTGGTGAAGCTGTGACAATGCCAGTCCAGTCTGAAAGTGCCGTTGCCCAGCTGTCCACTGAAGACCACCTCTCAACCCGTGGCCCCAAGCCTATCGCGTCTTCGCTGGACCAGCCAATCCCCTCACTACCTTCAGGGTTGTAACCTGAGCCTTGAGTCTCTCCTGGGAAAAAAGATAAGTCACCGGTGGTTAAGAGTCCTCCTTGCATCACAGTATAACTCGTCTTGTCCAAAACATCCTTATCATCTGTATCCTCTGTTGCGAGGTACTGGCATGCGTCCAGCCACAGCTCCACAGGGCTGTCACTTTGTGATGCTTGCAGGGTGAAATCAGTGACCTCTGCCGCCTCTCGTCTCGCATCATTTACTGACATTGAGTTCGCCTCGCAGGCATCCGAAGCAGGTGGTGTTAGCCATGTATGCTGGCTCACGTCTGACTCATAGTCCACCGTAGCTTGTCCCTCGGGTGAGCTGTGATGACATTTTGTCAGCACGTCGCCTGAATCACACATCAGGAAATGTTGATCACTGTCACAACGTGTGTTTTTTCCTTCTGTTTGTGATAATGGCTGGTATTCAGGACAGGTAATCTCTTGTGGATCTATATTAGGGTTCAGGATGAAGTCCTGTGTCTCACTTTCAAAGATATAAAGGTCGGGTACAGGTGCTATAGCAGTATCACTATCTAAACTGTTTGAGCGAGGTGATAATGACCTTAATGTATAAGCAGCTTCACTGTGCTCAGAGCTGAAGCCAAACTCAGAGAGAAGAGGCTCAGTGGTAGATATCTCCATCAAACTCTTGGGAAAACAGGACATAGCCCCGAGAGGTTCAGGTGTATCATCGTCGTCAATGAGGGATAATGAGAGCGATGGCTCTTTTTTAATGTAAAACTCTTTCGCTTTA
This sequence comes from Polydactylus sextarius, assembly GCA_016801845.1. Taxonomy (NCBI): domain Eukaryota; kingdom Metazoa; phylum Chordata; class Actinopteri; family Polynemidae; genus Polydactylus; species Polydactylus sextarius. The sequence goes on from CM028922.1 coordinate 4,329,997, forward strand.
GATGAATTCAGATCAAGGTCTTCAGAGAGATGAGGTAAAGAATGTAAAATAGGTTCTGATGAGTCAAAACACTCATCAACCCTGAGGTCGTCATCTTTTGACAAAAGCTCTGAGCAACGAGACAAACACTCTGATGTATTATATGTTGATGTTGACAGATTTAATTGGGCTGAGTCAGTGTGTTTCTCCAGACAGGCCTCCTGATATTTGGAAATGTTTGTCACAATCTCAGAGGATTCATCAGCCTCTGTTGCTGTCTCATACGCAGACGGCAGCATGTTCTCTATTGGATTAAGTAAGAACGAGAGAGAGTCTGAATCTCCCGTCTGGCTGTCTGTGAGAGATGCCTGTGTTTGGTCATCTGTGTAAAGGAGTGACAGATCCATCAGGACTGAAGGAGATCGTCAGCAGCGAGGCTCCTGCTGTCAAACAATGACTTCAGGCAGAATTTTGGAAGAAAATTTAATGACAGATTTTTTGTGTCTGGGTTTTCTGGTGTCATTCCTCCTCTGACTGCAACTTGTGTTTCCTTGTGTTCTTACTGTCAGCTCCTGCAAAGTGAAACATGACACGACCAGAAAATGAAAAGAAAAAAAAACAGTTAAGCCAGAAAGTCAAATAACATCTTCTCTTAAGCTCATGTTTATATTTACCTCCTTGATCTTAAGTGTTTAAAATAAAGCCTACTATCTCCCTCTAGCTGTCATTGTGTGACATGTTTATCTTAGCTGTATTTTAGAGGCTTTAAAGGCCACTTGACAAACCTTATCAACAGGAAACTTCCTTCTTGTTACTCTGTAGCTGATAAAATGTCTGGTGTGTGTTTTTTCTCTTTCCTTACAAACTCAGACATTAATACATAATCATATATAGTCAATGTATTATCATATATCTTATATGGGATTGTGTACCAGACAATGTGTAAAATAATACACAGCTAAGTAAAACACACCAACATTTCTAATAGAAGGGGTTAATGTTATAAATTGATAATTCTTTGACTCCTGATACATAATATCATGGAAACATCTTCATTTAACTGTATTTTTCTTTTAGATTATCCACACTTACCTTACATGATATTACCTGACAACCTGACATATGTGCAGAGGCCCGATATGAAGTGTTGAAGGGCGAGGTTTCTAAACATGCACCCTGATATACAAGATTGCAGGAGGGGAGCTGGTGGCACAGACACTGGAAAAATACCAGCACATCTTCACCCATGACCTGCATTTGTCACATTCCTGCTGCACTGAAGGACACCTAGCCGAGCCCTCAACCCTGAAATGTTTACTACGAAGCCCAGATCCTTAACTGTAGCAAGTCTGTTGATAAACACGGTCAATAATCACAAATGTCACACAATTTGCAGGTTGAAAATATTGAAAAAACCCTTAATGAAATGCTAAGCTCAAAGTCAAAAGTCAGCAATGTTTTATGAACGTGCTGATGTTACTATTCTAATCATCTCAGTAAAATTTCTTTCTTGTCATCAGTTACTAACATCTTGTACTAAATTACATTGACAGCATGTAAGATAAATTTGTCCTTCCTAAAATTAATCCAACATTCACATGTGGCACACAGACTCCCTGTTTAGATTCGATTATGGCCTTCAGACTGTATATGTTTCTGTGCTGTAACCTACATTTAGACGCTTGAGACACTTGAACGTTTTAAAATCGAACTGGAATAAATCTTGTTGGTTCAGTTGATCATCACGTTAGATCGAGCTTTATCTGTACTGACATTAAACAACAATAAACCTGTCAGCACCTGTATAACCAAAAACAAGACAGTGTAATTCGATTTCAACTTGGCCTTCTGTGCCAAAATAGACCCATCCTCTGTCACACAACCCCACAAAAAGAGCCGACTGCATCTTTTAAAGCTTCTGCACAGAAATGACTTGCTTGGAAGACGTGTTCTCTTTTCAGGCCTTTCTGACTAAATCTGAACACAGTTTTGGAGATAATCCAACAAAGTCTTGATAAAGACAGTTTACAAATAAACACTGAGGTTAAAACTTGAGTAAATATTCACCAGAGTTCAAAGTCTTAATAAATCACTTTAAGGATTTAATTCTAATGCTTTGCAAAGTGTAGCATGTGTGTGTTTATGTCAACCTCTCAGCAGTGTATCATTCCCAAAGAAAACCATACACACACACACACACACACACACACACATGCACACGCATACACACATGTAAAAACAACAAATACACAAGTTCTCTCACTCTGGAACCAGATGTAATAAAAGTCTGATTATTAATTGAGGCATTAATAAAGTTGTCTAACATGTGAAGGGACTTTCCAGCCATGCAAGTAGTACGTACCCTTTTCATAGCCGTGTAGTTGAGGATATAGACCTATGATGTAGGACTTCAGTATGAGCTCAGGCAGAGCTGGCTGTCTTGGGGTGTGAGTCTATTTTTAACTGTTGTCCCCCGCAAGTACAAAGTCAGTTACCTGATATTGCGGGCATGTGCCGATCTCAAACATTTAACACTCGATATCTATATTTACAGGCTCCACAGATTTGACTCTTTATATGTTTGTGGCAATTTAATAGAATTTAAAGAATAATAATAACAAAAAAATGACACATCTGAATAACAGAAGTGTGAGGCATCATAATGTATTATATAATTTGTAATTTTCAGTGCATGAATGACATTTACATGTTTCAGATTCGCTAATATTATACATTAAACAGTGTTTAATCTTTATTTGGTCTAGATGTTTAATATAAGCAGCATACTAACAAATCAACTGAATAACAAATGTAATAAGAATAACAAATTGAAGTATTTATGAATATGTTCAAATCTTCTCTTGTTAAGTGTGTTTACAATGCACTCGTGACACTGAGGGTCACATTTCTGGCAACATTCACGGGCCTCTAACAACCCTGGCAAAGCAACAATGTCCTGTTGTCAAAGCCTAAAACAACTTACTCAAGCCACATCTTTGTTTTTATTTCATTAATCAGCTTTATTATTGTCAGTTTTAATTGTTCTTATTATTATTCATGGTATGAAGGTGCTCTATAGATACTATTTGTTACATTAAATTTGAAGAAATAGAAAACTCACACATGCGATATCTACATTTAAATGTTACTGGAACATTGTCCTGTGATACCGTTACTCTCTTTGTCCTATATCCACCACTCACTTCACTTTATGTTGTTATATTTTATATACATGTTTGCACTGCAGAAGGAGTTGCTTTTGATCTCATTGTACATGAAAAAAAAAGTATAGTAACAACAATAGTCATTCTATTCAATCTATTTTAAATTTGAAAAAATAGTTTGACATTTTAGGAAACTGACACGTGACATATGTCTTTCACCTTGAGACAGATCAATATTTGCACATTTCGCTTCCAGTTTTTATCCGAAGCTAACAAGTCACTGACTGACTTTATTAACTACACACAGATTTGACAATGGTAAGAGAGTGAATAAATCTAGATAAACATTTTCCAGACTGTCATACTTTTTCTAATTGTTCCTCATTTCTCCTTTAAGCTACTAAAGATATTTACACATATTTACACTTTTATCCTACTGCTTGACAACCTTCAGTGCGACATTCCTGTTGCATATGGTCATGTGCACCACACATCACTCCTTCAGTGATCCCATGTTTTCCTAACTCCAGGCATTCACCAGCTCCAGTTTCCAAATCGTCATCCTTTTTTCCTCCCCTTTTAATTCCCTGTCTATTTTTCAGTAAACTGTCTAGCAAATGTTGTTTCATAACAACGATGCGGGACTGATTTATAACCAAGTAATTTATATGTCTGTTACATCATTGTTCCTAGTGACAGGTGAGAGGAGTGAATCTTTTTACTGCCTTAAAATCAACACGTTGTAAAAAGTGTTTTAACAGCAGAGGCCCTCTAATAAAAAACAAACTGTTACCTCAAGAAAAAAAAATAGATAAAGACTTAATGTAGATAATAAAAATTAATGTTTGAAGTCACTATTGTTTGTGTACTTGTACGAGAAATGAGTGAAGAATTTTATGAATGAAACTCCCAACATACACACACACACACACACACACACACACAATACAAAAGGTTTAATTTATCATTACTGGCACAATAAATAGGACGTGGACATGGACACAACCCATTACAATGATGTCATGTCCCTTTCCTGCCTTCAGGTCCATTATGTAACATGTGTCCTGACACCTGTTCTTATGCTGTCTTGTAAATCTACTAAGCAACAGGGGGGATATAATTGCACTATTGCATGTGTGTAGTAGGCTGTTGTATCCTAATTGACAGGAAAAAACACAGTTTTTTATGTTGTCGTTGTTTTTTTTTTTTCATTTTCCTTTTAAATAATATATATTGCTGTAGAAAATATTTCAGGGCAGGTTTATACTATCAAAATTATTTTAAGTTTTAAAAGTAAATAAAGAGGAACGATATAGATAAAACCACTAAAGTTTAATCATAGTGTGTCACATGTTTTGTCACTAACGGGATGAGACTTTGATGTGTGTGTGCATGTGCATGCGTAGTTCTGTGGTTTCTCAGAAGCAAAACATTTGGGGTCTCTGCGAAGAGCAGCTGATGGCCAAGAGACTGTTGGGCAACAAGTAATCTGCACAAAGATTAATTGCATAAAATTGATATAACAGCAGCAGGTGTTATATAGGTATAAATAGGGAATTATGCAATATAAATCATATCTGGCAGCAGGACCAATAACAGTAACAAATTATTACATTTTCACTTTTATCTTTATCAAAAAGCAGCTGTAACATTTTTACCATCAAACGTTTGGAAATTCTCTAACAGTCTCAAACATGTTTCGCCATCTTGAGCATGTTGTTGTGGGCTTTTGGATTGGACGCGGCCGTGAGGACTCATGTAGTCATGGAGAGAGCAGTGTCATCTTACCAAAGCAGGATATATTTTTACACCATGTTGTTGCAAAGTCTGCCTAAGCCTGGCGTCTGCCCTCCATCCCCCCAAAAAACTTTCCCACTGCACATGGTGCGTCACAGCGTTTTGTTTGTGTGTGTGTGTGTGTGTGTGTGAGAGAGAGAGAGAGACAGTCATCTGAAGGATGCTTTTACAGAACCAATTAAGGCAGGAGCGCCATAACAGGCCAATGAAAGATATGAGATACATCCTTACTATGCTAGTGTGTTATGAAAGAAATAGCAAACCATATTTGGCACGCTAAGCACGTAGGAGTTGTAGTTTACTCTAACCTGTAAAATAAAGAGTGATCCAAGTAAGCACACTGAATAAAACACTAGAAACTGTGCATAAAAGGTTGAGGATAAATAAAGTCAAATTATGAAAGTATTTCTGCACAACAATGACAAATACCCTGCATACATTGTGTGCTGATTTGGAAATGTACCTGTGTTTTTGCGTCATAAGAAATCAAATCCCTTGGTTATGATGTCATCAGCTGAATCAGTGTTGCTTCTGACTCACTGCCATGGAAAGTTCAGTGAAAATATGGCGCTGGTCATTTCTGTTGTCTTATCCCTCTTCTATTAAAAGGAGCGGAAGGAATGAGGTGAACTTTGTGTCACAAGGAATCTCGTCACACTCGTCCTCTGACTCCTCAAGAGCACGACTTTTAGCATCTGCTGTAATGTCTTAATCTTGTTACTTTCCTGTTTTCTAAAGCTTCTGAAAGCAGCTATAATCAGAACCTTTACAGTTACACTGGATCAAATGGTGTTTGTGTATTGAAAAAGGCTGATGGTTACCAATCTCACTTTATTCTTGTGTTTTGCAGACTTAACAGTTAAGAATTGGGTTTTTAAAAAGCAGTTTTATGCAAGGACACTGGCAGATTGTACAAGGTATACAGAGAGTGGAGATGGGGGTGTTGATGTTTGTTTGGGTAGTTTATTGTGTTGTAATATGCATCTATTTATGGCTACATTTTAGAAGAAGGTAGGGCTTCTCAACCAGCACCGTCAACACATAGCTCGCTACCAGCGTCAACATCAGGTGGCCAAGAAATATATACATCTAAAAAGAGGAGACATAAAATACAGTAAATTAAAAAAGCATAGGGACACAACATGGGAAAATTTGAAGTGCCTCAACAATAGGTTTGATAAATCTGAATAAAATGGGTTAGTTAAAGCACTTACGAAGTTTAAGTCTGTGTAGTGGATTGGGGTTTCTTGCAAACCAATATAAAGGATGATGAAGACAGGGTGTGACAGATAGCATGCAAAACTAATGTTGGAAAGAGGGACCCAGAACCCCAAAGACAAGAAGCTCTTGATAAAACCTGCAGAATAAGAGAGAAACAAAAAGAAAAAATATAGACGTTTGCTTTTGCGTGAATGAAATGATTCGAATTGTGACACCACTGTCTGGCATTTGTTAACCTCCATAACCATCTTCACAGGCCAGTATGATCCAGGTCACAGCCAGAGCCCATAGTGGTCTGTGTAGTCCTTGATACAGAGCATGTGGCACAGATGGGTAGGTTGGAGTCTCTCTCAGAATGTAGGCCAATCCAATCAACCCAGCCATGAGTACAAGACAGCAAAACCAACCGAGTGCCGCCTGCCACTGGAACAAAAGCAACAATAACAACCATAAGTTAAGAAGTTTAGTGGTTTATATGAGTATGGTTGACTCAGGTGTTCTTACCCTTTGCTTTAGGAGCTGATCTTTCTTTGTCACCAAGTGGATTCCAGCTAAAATTCCAACTAAAAATGGCCCATATCTTGTGTGGGGTTTGAGATAATAATGTAAGACATAACTGTAAGATGTCCTGCAAGATAGACAGATAAATAAATGAATAAATACATGTATTTCTTTTCCTGAGCTACATTAATATTAGGCTACTATCACGTGTCTCACATTGTCGATGGACCAAAGACCGGCAGCTGCAGAACTGCAGTAACAACAGCTCCAGCAACAGTGGTCATCAGCAGCAGGCTTCCTGCCACAGCTATAAACACACCTCTGTTCCTGATAAACACAGGACATAGTGGGTAAAATTACATGTGCCTAATGACAACAGTGATTACTGTGATTTACAAAGCAACTTAGAAATATAAAAGCACACTGGACATACAATCTGTAAAGATAGAGCAACAGAGGAGTGGTTGCGTAACACTGGAAGTCAAGCGACAAGTACCATGTCCAGGGAATACACTGCAGAGAGATTGGGATATAAAGGTTTTAGGAATAACGTAGGTCAATATGAATACAAATACAGTGCATTTTATAGGCTGCTATACTACTAGTTGAACTTACTATCTCATGGACAGGGAGAAGATTGGTAATCAGCAGTATGTTAGCCCACCAGTATGTCTTACAGTCCATCATAGTTTCCATAAGTGGGAACCAGTATGGTCCCCATTGGACCAAAGAAATGAGTCCAATGGTTAGACACATAATGAATATATGTAGAGGCTGAATCCTGCAATGATGAAAGACAAAATGAAAAATAACAACTTCTGAATTCCATTTTATTCCAAAGACAAAATGACACAGAGATGAAGACAGATTTCATTTCCATAATCTAAATATGGGGAAGTCATGAATGTAGTACCTTTTAATCCTCTTGAAGAAGTAGTTGGCCACCAAACAGGCACTCAGTTTGTCTTCAGCTCTGCTAATGGAGCTTAGCAGCGACCGGGCACTGAGCAGACCCCTGAGAGACACACTCTGCTATTATAACTGCTAAAACTGGCAACACAAACCTTTTTTTACAGTCAAATTAATAAATCCACTGCTGTTTTATGAGAGACTCGGACTCACCCCAGCAATAAAAATGTGTCTACAGCCAGAAAAAAAGGTCCACCAATGGAAAACACAGACAGAGGGCTGCTGTCTACTGCTGTCTTCCAGCTTTTGAAGTTATCTAAAACAGAGATTTAAAAAAATCTAAAAACAACATAACATAATGTAATGTAACTAGTGGAAGTGACTTTGCAGGTGAATAAGCAAATATCATACCCAAGTTATTTATTACAGAGAACTCTGCAGAGTGGCCACATATGATCCACAACAGGCTGAGGACACGGATGCCGTGCAGGGAGGAGTAGCCTCCTCCTGGAATAGATGAGGAGGTGCTCAAGACTCCTTGGCTGCTATTCTGTAGAGAAAATGCCTGCAGGCACTGGTTCACACAACTCTGAAGAAAACATGACGATGTGCTGCTGGTGCTGTCTATGGAGGAAACTAACACAAAAAAGCAAAGTCTTAATAAATACAAACACTTCGTATTTGGTCTTTTAAAAATGTAGCAATACTGTAAGTTTGTTGTTGATTCTATTCACTTAACATTTACCATGTGTTGATCTTTCAATCACAGATGAAGGTATTTTATATTTATACTTACTATTTTCCTCTGAAGTGCTACTATTCGTCGCACTGCTCGAGGAGCCATTGCTCTTCATGGTCCCATAGAGGTTGAGGCCTGTATTTAAACAGGAGGACTCTTGGACACTTGGACTAACCTTCCTGTTCCTTTGCCACCGTATTAAAAAAGTGAACAAGGTAGCTGCAAGAGGAATTGCTACCATTACACAACATACAAACCTGCAGGGGAGAAGGTATCAGTATTATTCACTTTGCGAGACATCTCTCCAGTTTGCAGCTACAAATTCACAGGGTAAAAATCTCAATCCAATCATTTACTGACAGGCAGGTGATGTCTAATGCATCTGGGGTAATGTTGCTGTACAAACAGTGCATCATGATCATCTCCTGAGTGGACTGATTGACCAGAATGGAAGGTAAAGGATGAATGAGGGAGGTCTGACCAAACTTTAGCCTCCCTGTTGAAAAAAGTGAAACAAGTCACAGTTAAAACAAAACAAATATTACATTAAATGATTCAAGAGTTATAAAATTACTAACCATATAGCACTAGCATTTGGACATCCTCTTCCCTACATGAGTCAGGAACACAAATACCCACAAAGTATTGGACTGTCCCCTATGGTAGTAAAAGCATTGGATTCATGATCAGTGAATTTTCATCTCTCACTGTATCTTGTGTGATTACAGATTTTGTTGTTATGTTGTTACCTGCCGCAGGAACACTTTGCAGTACTGTCCAGAGAAGGTGGGACCGCGGGCAGACCGACACTGCTGTGGTGACCCTGGCTGGTTGACATTACCTCCTTCAACATTACTGCCCATCTTTCCAAAGGCATCGTACACTGATGATGCGCACATGTAAATGCAATTTTGCAAAGAATAAAACCATAAACGAGTACCTGAACATGTGGTGTAAGCTGTACAATATACATTAAGTATGTTATATTTATCTATAATTAAAAAAAAACTTTGACATTAAAAACATATACCCACAATTGCAGATCCAAAGTGGATTATACATTCATCTTATTATATACAAATGTGTCAGTGACAAAAATTTATGCTATTAATGCTCAAACTCAATTTTACAGAGTTTTAATGAAGTTAAATCAATAGCCATCATAGTAATATTTCTCGTAGAAATATAATAACTGCAGAAAACAAATCACTGTTGGCGGCCATTTTCCATTTCTACACAGTTGTTACAAGTGAATGAAACAGCGCCCCTCTGGGTTATAACGCTTTGTCTAAGTCAGCAGGTTATGGTGGTCAAAAACGGTATTGCACCCTACCCCAGGTAGACACAGGTGAAGGTGACAAACTTTGATTAGGATCAAAGTCACATGTAGCGACCGTGATGCTGCTGTAAAACTGTGAGCGGGTATGAAACTAGAAAATAAGGTCTGAGGGAGGTAATGGAGGTAGTCTTACTGCAGACTGGCAATAAACAACAATAATATTTGAACAAAAGAAAAGTTAACTTGTCTAAAAGTGTTGCCAGCTAGCGTGTTCTTGTGTTAGCAACCTAGCAAAGAAGGAGCAGCTCTGCAGGACGGAAAGAAAATTGTCGTGACACCTCACAAAACAGGACTGCACCTGAAGTAAACGAAGACGTCAGATAATGTGAGTATTTGTTTGATCACAGTTTTCCTGCTGGTGGTTGCAGCTGCAATTTACTTTGAGACTGTAGTTGTTGCATAGAGTTGTATGTAGTTTAATATGTAAACACAATAACTAGGTCAAAGGCTACAGAAGCTTTCAATAATTCACAATTTGTCAAGTTTCATACATAATTTGGTCAATCACTTTCTCAATGTATGGTATTTCTGAACGAGCCTGAGCAGGTACTAATACCACTGATACTGCTGCTTCTACTACTACTAATAATGTCTTTATTTTCAAAGCTATTGTATACAATGTGACTCATTGTGTTTTATACTTATGCAATTGAAAAAGACATAAGCAAACCACTTAAAGAGCTGTTCAGGTTTTAAAATGTAGAAAATAACATGTAAAAATAGTGGAAAAAAAAAAAAAGCCCAATAAAGTGTGCACCCAAATGGAACAACTACAGACCTCAAATTGTCATACTCTATAATTCATTTCTTTATATATACGCATGCTGGACCCTGTAGTCTAAATTGTCCAGAATCTTTATTGTTTCAAACTATCTACAGATGTACCTAAGTAAAGCTTCTCAAAATGTATCAGTACTTACTGAGAACAGCGTACTCCTTTGGGCTCTCCTGGTTAATTTCCCACAGGAACGTGTTGGTATCATCCTTACATTTCTGAGGAACACTCAGGGTCTGCGTATTTCCCAGTACAACGCTGCACCCCGCAAAGAGACAGAATATCACACAACTCAGAGCCATTTCAGGTCTGACTGCATTAATCTTGTAGAGAAGTGTTTAAATAATGATGTGTCCACCACACATCATCATTACATAGATAGTGTGAAATCATCTTCTATGGGCTGGATTGAAAAGCTGCTTTGGCAACTGTTGATTGTCACTACCTGGTTTTTCTAAACCAGGTGTGAATGAGATTGGGTTACATGAGGAGGCTGACAAAAAGATCCAGGCTTTGTCAGTATGTCACTACACAAAATTAAGCCTAAGCCTGATAATAATGGTCACACAACACGTAAAAGCCAATGTAGGGGTGTCGTCTTTTAATTACCATCTGTAGCACAGATGTGTCAGCCTGATTTTATTCTGCAAATATTTTATTATGGATAGATGAAACTTGTTTAAACATTTTAAATAGCCTTTTACTAAGCATGATTTTGTCTGTTCTGGATAGGAAGAAACATCTCAAACACCAGAAGATTCAGTCCAGTCCTTCTAAATTAAATCAACTCATGCCACTAGAGGGAGAGCTTGTGCTATGACTTCACCAGGCAACAGTGATGAAAACAGCTGGTTGAAACGTATTATGACGTAAATATGAGAAAGTAAGTTGAAGCTATTGAGCTGAAAAAGGAAATCCATTTACGTAACACGACTTGATTTTTCATTTTAGTGAAAAGGAAGAGCATGAGTCCTTTTTTACATCACAGTGTGACGTAAAAGTTGCCTTTTAATGACCTGACATTTGGAAAATAAAATAAAGACGTAGAAGTTTTGTCATTCTTGGACCTTTTCCTTTTCATGTGTCTTCTTCTGACAGTGTTTCTCAAATCAGTCCCTCCTCAACCTCAACTTCCTTTTGATCTCAACTACATAGGGTATCTGTTAAGTTTTGTGACTGTGTCTTGCATGGTTATGTTTGCACCCAACAGTGCATGCCTGTATATTTTGACACACATATAGCATACATACTACTCTCACATGCTCGCAAGGTGAAAATGTACTACCTGTTTCAAATCAGTGATGATGAAAACCACATTTATAGTAGAGGTCGTTGGCATTTAATGTTTCCAACACCCTGTTTCATAATAATACATGAGTACGTATGATCACGAGAGGATTTAAGAGAAGAGTTGATGTCTAATGTGCAGTTGACATCAGCTCTCGTCCCTGGTAGGTCTCATCATTTATTGACATGAAGAACAGCTTTGTACACAAGCATCAGAAATGTCTAAAAACAGCAGCAGCAGCAAAACACATTCTAATCAACAAACATTTCAGACGGATGCTCACATGCAGTTTTACAGCGCAAGTCAGTAAGTCCATTTGTCAGTGGTTTTTTTTAAATTCAAAGAAATTAGGACCACAAACTGAATAAATTATATTATTTATGAAATACAAGTTTATTTGAAATGTTATTTTTATTGTGCCATGAAGACAGATGAGTTTTGCTGTACAGAAGACTGCTGTTAGAAGAAAGGCAAGTGCTTTGTTTCCTATGTTTTAAATAATCAGGTAAATAAACATTACGTATAACATACGAGAGTTGTAATCTCAAAGAGCTGCCATTTATAGTATATCAAGACAGGAATGAAACATCAACATACAAAATTTCACATTCTTCTACAAAATTATTTTTAAAAGTAAATGCAAATTTGGCCCCTACTCTGTTTATCACTCGACATATTCATTCACAAAAACTGTGAGCTTTAAACTAATTTCAAATGATCAATTTTTAGATATTTTTTGTTTTATGTGCATTTGATATGTAAATATTTATAACTTGCCATGGTAATGCTGTAGAATCAGTGGGAGATTTTTCTTTGATTGTCCTGAAAACCTCTATTCAGTGAATTTGTAGCTCAGAATTAATATGGAGATTTAGTTTGAATATCTGTCGTTTCAGGAAATATTAGAACAAGATCAGTACCAGTGTTTTATTGTAGAAAGCAAAGAAGATAGATATTAGTTACCCATGAAATAAAAAAAAAATTAAACAAAGTATATTCTGTGCCACTTCAACTCCAAACTTTTTAGCTGAAATTGAAGCGGTCAGCCACGTGGTGGCATGTACTGGGGAAACCTGGTTCTCCCAAAGTTTGAAATATTTTTCTACAAGACATTCAATTGGACATTAGCAGCATTTAGAGTTCAGAACACTGCTAAATATATGAGGATTAATCCCATTACACTAATATATCCATACATTATCTAATCCTAGTGAGAAGACAACAATGGAAACGGTTTAAAATAAAAAGCTCTTCTATAAAAAAGATCTATTCAAGGCCCATAGAAACATCTATATGAGTACAAAAATGATCTTGTAGTTTACTTGAAGACAGTGACTTTGACAAATATTACATATTTTGTGTGTCTATTGTATACACGTTGTAGTACGCTACATAATGTATATACAGCATAACAACAGCAATTTGAGATACTGTTTGACAAATTGTATGTTTAAAACAACAATGTTGTCTCCTCATTTCTCAGCCACGCTGAGTCTCTTTGACTTTATAAACGCCATCCCATGTGTCCTCATGTGAGTGTTCAGGTTTCCCTCTGTTTCAAACACCTTCCCACACACTTTGCATTTGGTATTCGGTGTCCCATCATTGTTCTCGTCAGTTACATCCAGCTGGTTCTCTCTTTGACTTTCGTCGTCGTCCTTGCCCCGTCCATTGTATCGTCCAAGGCCTTGGGGCTCCTTCAGCCGATGGACGATAAAGAGGTGTCGGGCCAGCGAGCGGTGGGAGGTGTAGCATAGCCCGCACTCCTGACACTGGTAGGAAGAGCCGTCGGACTTGTGCTGGGGAATGTGTTTGTGGAAAGCGGTGATATCCTCAGTGGTGAAACCACAGACAGCACACTTGTGAACTTTGAGGATGTTCACCTTGAGCCTCTTTAAAGGCTGAGAGTCTGAGCCCCTGGAGTTCAAACCTGGAGACCCCTCATCCTCTTCTGGCTTTCTTTTAGGGCTTGGGGTCTGTAGAGGTGATTGGATTGAGAAAGTAGGTTAGGTATGATAGGAGACTTATGAGATATACTTGCTTATATGGAAGTCTGTGCCACACTACCGTTTCCTTTTCTGGTACAGTCTCCATATTATCAGAGCTGACAGTCTTCCCCTCTGCATCCTTGACTCCATGCATCAGCTGAATGTGCTGATCCAGCAGCACTCTTTTAGTGAACGGCTGACTGAGAGCTGGACAGTGCCTGTCAAAGCACAGTAAAATGAAAGTTGTGACCTCATACAAACAGATATTTGCATCAGGACCATGCTGAGCTCTTAAAGATAAGCATTTGCACTCACGGGCAGGTGTAGACCTTCCGCAACCCTTTGTGTTTAAGACGGTTGTGTCGACATAGACTGTGGGAGGAGCTGAAGGACTTGTCGCACTGTCGACATGGATGCTTCTTCAAGCTCTGCAACATGAGTGGTAGAATGCATAAGATACCTAAACAAATTTGGCTAATTGAAACCATATGAGAAGATGGTCAAACATTCACCTTCCCATGTTCGCGTCTCATATGAACCACAAAGACCTCCCTGGAGCTGAAGAGGGTTTTACACTCTCCACATGTATATCCTGGGCCTGAGGGGTTCTTGAGGTCTGCTGAACTGTTACTGTTGCTTTTCTTCAATGGTGAAGGAGAAGGCTTCTTTTCTCCCTTTTCTTGACTGGTGATATTCCCAGCATCTTTGTTGTTATTATTACTGGGGCTATTGCTGTTGGTGCTGTTAGCGTTGGTGGGCTTGCTGCTAAGAGGAAGGTTGATGCCCAAGTTTGGTGGTCCCTCAACGGTCTTCAGAGTTCCATGGATGGCCTGCAAGCGATCCACACATGCTTTGAGTTTTCATTAAAAATTGTTTTGTAATCTCATTATCATTATATCATCTCATTATTGAATTAAATTAGTATACAATCATCAATCATGCCTAAAATAACTGCTTTTTATTCCTACTTTAATGTGATCCAACATGAGTTGTTTCTGTGCGTAGTGCATGGAGCAGTCGGGGCATTTGAAAACTGAAACTTTGTGATTGACAACGTGCTGGTCGAAGTGTGTATAGAGGAGGGACTGCAGAGTGAACACAGTATCACACATGGAGCACTTGTAGATCACTCTGAAAGACAGAAAATATCAAAAAGATGAAAGACTCTTATCTCCACAGAAGAGAAAACTGAACTGTTTAGGGACTCCCACGCGTTTTTAGATCAGGACATGAATATATAATTAACATGTTTAAATAACTGGTACAGAGCATTGCATATTGTTTAACATCTAATATTTATTTACCTGTAGGTTTGGGGCACAACCAGGGCCAAACCCACACATTCGTGCAACACAACCTGTTGGAAACACCTTAGCAATAGGTAGTGGTGATGATGGACAGCTTCTAAGTCAGTGAAAGGTTGCCACGCGGAAAATAAAACAACCCTGGTTAAACCACTGTGTCTAACACCCACAAATCCTGCTACTGATGAAGCAGCAAGGATGATTTTCCCGAGAACATTTAATTGGATGTGGTTATTGGGTTGCAGTGGCCTGTGTCTCTGTGACAGGAAGTTTGTCTGCGTAAGTGTAAAGGTAGATTTTTTTTAGGTAAGAGCATGGATTTTAAGGATGTGCTGCTGAATGCTGTTTTACATAAAACTAATAGAGATGTGCTTTAGAACATCATTTTATAAAACATCAAGTTTCCATGTTTTTTTGATAATAGATACTAGATATCAAGACATACTTGGGTTCTCCTGCCTTTACTCCTGGGTGCTGTGTATATGCATGGGAGTGGGTGCCAGGTGCAGACTTGAAGGCCATAGGGCAGAGAGGACATTTGTAGAAGATCTCACAGTGAGTACTCTGGATATGGGACTTTAGAGTAGCGACATCGGCGAAGATCACACTACAGTGTATGCAGCTGGAGGAAGAAGAAATGGAGAAAGAGGGCATAGTGACAGAGCAATATTTAAATGAGATTTTAACTCAGCACAGTTACATTGTGAGTTCTAAAATCTTATAGCACCTTAACTTAAATTGAAAGTTTGCTATTTTGAATTACAAATATTTCTTGACTGTGAAGTACAGACAATTTTGCCTTTCACAAGACCCCAAATTAGTCTATCTTACAAAATCTGAGACTATTCTTTTATGGAGACGAAATAACTTTTCATACACAGACATGCATCAGATATTTTGCAGTGACGATGTCACATTTCACTTAAGATCTGTAATGTCTTAAAAGAATGTGTGCATGCATGTACATGCACTTTGATAGATGAGATCCATAATTGGACAGAAACTTACATTTTACATTGTGAATGAGATCACTTAAACTGATATGACATTGTCAAGCTGAGGCAAATATAATGTAATAAGTGTAATTAGAAATGACATTGTAAATGGCACTTTGAGGAGAGAAGTAAGACCAAGAGCCATTAAGTCACAGTATGACCACTTACAAAGAACACTCTTCAAGGTGCTTCAATGATAAAATTGCTTCTTTTTTTATTTGACTATCCAAAAATCCAAGGTCTTAAGAAAAGTATCAGTTTGAATTTTTTTTTTCCAAAGTTGAATCAACTTTCCTCCAAACTTTGGGGCCCACAACACAAAAGAAGATTTAAATGCATATTTATAATGACTTTAGTTGAGGGAGACTGACCGGTAGCCGACTCTACGGGTGTAATGCAGGCAGTTCTTGGTGACATGTGACTGGAAGTGGACCGATCTGCAGCTGGCGCCACATTCTGGGCAGATGTAAGGAGATTTGTGCTGGTGGATTCGCTGGTGTGACAGAAAGCTGCACTGATTTGGGAGAAGCATTTGGCAAATAGTGCATGTTTTCTGTGAGAACAGAAAAGAATAAAAAAAGAAGAATCATTAACTGTATTTTATCATGACACTGATGTGATTGCATTTTGAGGTGTTCTCTTAAAACACTCTGTGATTATTTATGATACTCAGTCTGCAGCACAACTAGCAGAGCACTCATCACAATTGAGCAGACAGTGGTTGAATTACTTTATTAAATTGATTTTTAGAAAGTATTTTTGATATTTTCTTTGGTCCATAAATCCAGCAGTGGTCAAGATCTAGAAAGTACTTCATAGTCCACTGAACTATGAGTCAAACTAATTATTTCTAATTTGGAATTCACAAATCTAAATTGAACCTTTTTATGCTACAGTTCACATTTCACATACACATACCTGCCCATTGGACTCAGGTGCTTGTTGATAATGCATGGCTAGCGAGCTATCATCCTGGAACATTTCATTACACTCCAGGCATTTTAGACTGTGTCTGCAGAGCTTTGATGCATCATCCTCCAAGGGCATGGCTGCCACTAGAGGAGCACTGCAAGGAGCTGAAATCACTGCAGTTTGGGATCCATTGCCAGTGCCCTTTCCTGTAGTTTGACTTGTGGGTACTTGGGCTTGGGAAATGGAGGTTGCATTGGTGATAGTGGGAATAGTGGGTGGACCTGGTGAAGATGACATAGTTATCATCTGGTCTGCAGGAATGGGTTTTAGGATTAGATGAGAGCACTGCATAACAACCCCCTTGTCCTTATGGCCCCTGGCATGAGACAGCAGACTGCATTTGTTGTAGAACACTAGACTTTTGGCACAGTGGTTGCAGGTGACCTCGATCCGCACACTGCGACGTTCATAGTGTTGTGTCAGACTCTTCTCAAGAGCAAATGAATCTCCACACTCTAGGCACTTGTAGCCTCGTGAGGGTAGAGAGATGCAGGCTGAGGTTGGTGGAGAGAGGTTAGGGACGTACACAGGGACAGGATTCATACTACTGAGGACTTTATTGAAGGCGTCCACTACAGAGCTTTGAGAACTAGTGAACACTTGAACTCTAGAAAGTTTCTTTGAGGCCTGGCCAGTAAAAATCGTCTGCTGTTTGACTTGTGGTTGTTGCTGGCTCTGTTTAGAGGAGGACAATGTCTGCTGGAGATCGCTCACAGCAGAAGATACAGACTGAGGCAGAAGGTTGAGGTTACTAAGATGGACTGTCTTTGGCACAAGTTTGGCGTTGGCCAGACTGGAGGCAGGTACCATGACAGTCTGTTGCTGGATAGCATTAGCAGCTTTCAAGATGGCACTGCTGGCACTTTGTACTGAAGCAGCGGGGATGACTGTTGCTTTGACTGTGGTGTTGTTAGCCAGTTTAAGGTTGATGACCTGTGATCCTGCTGTCTTAACCGCAGAGACTGGAAGAAAAGCTGTCGCTACGGGTTTAATAGTCATTTGCTTGGTTATTTCAATTGAAGGCCCTCCAGTGGTGGCTACTACCGTGGTTGGCAAAGAAGGCTTGGTGGAAGATGAGAAAATTGCACTGGTAGTTGCTATGACAGTTGCGCCGCTCTCTCCTTTTTTCAGACCCTCAGGATCAAACTCTGGGAGAACTCTGGTGACAGTACGCTTGATTTGTCCAGATGAGGTCTTTATCGTTTTGATCCTGACCTTTGGGATGCCTGGAGTTGTGTCTGTACTTGAGGCAGGGGAGCCTTTGCTGCTACCCTCACTGGTAACACTGGAGGGGCTGTCTTGTGGTCGTGTTAGCAGCCTCTTTGCAAACTCTAGGGCTGACTCATGCTCCTGTGGCTTCTCCAGAGCTCTGGAATTTTCAGTGGCCTTAATGGATTCTTTTGGTGTTGTCTGCGAATCCAAAATACACAAGTCTGTCGCACTAGCTTTTTTGGCACTGAGGGCTGCTATGGCTGCTATACAAGAGGAAAGTTTTGCAGAGGACTTGGCTTTGACATTGGGGTTAGTGGCCATATTAACAAGCCCTGATGACTCTTCATTTTCCTTGCTCTCCTGACCTTGGGACTTAAAGACAGTTTCCTTGAGTTCCTCCTTGGTTAAACTTGACTGAGGAGTATCATTAGACTTGGAACCTCCCAGTGTGCCATTATTATTATTGTTGTTGTTGTTGTTTTGTTGTTTTGATCAGGTTTTTGGTCTCTGGGCTGAGATACTGGAGATTTTGTATGCTGGTCATCTCTCTTAGTAGCGGACCTAAAGAATGACTGAGGAACCTGCTTGTCCATGGGGTCATCTACCTCAATTTTTTCATCGTCATCAAACTCTTCAGCACTAGAGATAGGACTGAACTGATTGAAGGTAGATTGTCCCTCCTCCCTGGGAGCCTTCCATCCATTCTTGGTGTAATGAGTACCATGTGGTATACTGGGCAAGAAGCCATTATTAAGTCCATTGCAAGTACCAACAGACTGAGGCTGGGAGTGGAAATGTCCGTCCTTCTCTAATGTGTTTCCACTATGCTCACTGGTCTCTGTGTTTCGTATGTTCTTGACTATGACACTAACACCAACGTCATGTCCTGTTGAAGGGTTGTGGACTTCATCTTCATTGGTAGTCACCCCAACACTGGGTTGCTTGACCTGTCCATCATGATCGTCATGGTGGCTAGATTCTAGAGCGGCTTTGGGATCCACCATGTCGGGGATGTCGAAGGCCGCCAGCAGGTCATCGAAGTCTGGCGTCTTCATATCTCCCATGGTCCTGCTCCTGTTCTGATGAGATCACCTGGGGAACACAGATGAAAGAGAAAATGGTAAGATAACATTTTGTTTATTGTTTTTGTAACCTCTTGGCTATAGATGATGCTAGGGAAGGCTTCTTATTGCCTTTATCTAATAGTTATATTTGTATCTTATTTGTATCTTAATAATATTTGATTATTTGTAAAAATAATCAAATATTATAATATTGAAATAGCTGTTTTTTAATCAAAGCAGTAGACCGATAGTAAGGCTCAGACCACTTCAGATGGTTGTAACAGAGGTCAGAAGAGAAATAATCAAGAGGGCCGAAGCTAAGGTAGCAAAGGATCAAGCTTTCAAAAAGCTCAGAGAACAAAATGAGAAAAAAGCTTGAAGTTGCAGAAAATGAGCCAATGTATTTAAAAATAGTCTTAATGCTAAAACCAATGACACTGTCAGAATTAACATTAACTGTAAAGCAGGACCAAAGGAAGAGTAGGAAAAGCATCTGGACAGAAGCTGATGGAGAGAGGGGCCTGGGGCAGAAAGAGCTGCCAACTCCAAAGATGAGTGACATGACAGATTTGCAGGTAATGGTGCATGTGCCGATAGTGACAGCATTAATAGAGCTAGTTGAGGAAATAACTCAGCTTACTTTAATGGTGCTAGCACTAGCGTAGCTAATGGAGCTAAGCCAGTGTTAGACACTGATATTATGGTGCATTGCTATTTATAATTTTGTTCTCAGTCCAACTCTAAAGAACTTAAAGGTTGTTGTAATATAATTGATGAATATTGTTATATCATTATGTTTCAGATTGTGATGTTAGATATCAGGCCAGCAATTCAGAAATCTGTAATCCTGTTGAAAATCACATTATGAATTGTAACTACGTGTTACTCACAGAGTGTGTTTACATGCACATTTTTTTTTTCCTCAACTGAATTGAAATCAATAGGATCCAAGAGCCGTTTACATGGCACCAATTAAAGCGATCCATGTTGCATCCGTTTGCATGGTCCAGAGCAGTTAATCAGATTCCTCACACATCGCTTCACGTGTTTGAATAACTTGTTTGCAATTTACCGCCAGAGCAGTAGGGTGCGATATGTTTCTTTCTGCTAGGCACCGCCATGCTGTTGACTTCTTCATGGCCATAATTACGCACTACCCCCACATATAGCACATGTGCAGTAACAAGACATGTGCTCCAACGATCCGATTGCATCTTTACATTCCCAGCAATCACATTATCAAAAGGTGTTCACCACCTCCCTCAAGCTGATTCAAATATCAATCCGATCGGATGGTGTGGATGCGTGAGGTATTTTGAATTTGATTTGGCATATAATCGAATTAAAGCAGTGCTTGTAAACATACTCATAGTGTCATGATATTCCCAATCCCAATTCGTCAAAATTGCCACAGTGTAATAGATCTGTTGTCATTTTCTGACTGCCAGTAATGACCAATACATTTTTTTTTACTAATATGTTATGGTAGGCTCTGAACAACCTTAATTTTTTAATTTTCTCTATTTTCTGTTTCTTTTTTAGTTTATGACTAACAAAGGGTACAACAAAGGGATGTTTTCACAATTTCTTCTTATTTTTTGAGAATACACAGAATTCACAGCATTTGATTTTGCCACAGCATTCCATTTTTTTCTAAATTCTATTGTCTGTGGTGGGTTAGGGTCTAAACTCACAAACATAATCTTGTCAAGCTTTAGTTTTGCAATTTCATTTGTCACCACTTGGTGCGTCAGTGTCCACATACAGCACAGCCTGTGAAACACCACATTAACCACAACACTTTTTTGTGGTACTTGATGTTTGATTTATGCATTAGCAGACTGAGCTGAGGGCTTGCTCCTCCTCCCTCTTCAAAACAAACTATGCATCACATTGATGCAAAGCTCCTTTGGAAAAAAGCTGATATATATTCGAGTATGTACAGTTTGATCTATATCTTCCACATTTGTCCTTATATCAGGCAACTTTATTGACTGTTTTCAGACACAAACACCAGGGAATCACTTACTGGTCCACATGGGGGATAGATGTGACATTTTGATGACATTAAATGTGAAGTATTCAGCAAAACATTGTCCTTCTTCAATCACCACATGCTCATCATTGCTGTAATTATAACAAATGAAATGGGGAGGAACACAATAACATACCAGTGTGATAATGAGAGACTTTTTTTACTTTTCTTGAAAAACTATTGATGGACTGGTACTCTTTTTTTTTTTTTTTCTGAGGGTGGATATGACATGAGTAATACTTTAGCTTATGTAATGTGAAGTTATAAATATGAACATAATGATGAATGAAAAAGTTTTTTATAATGTGATAGTGAAAAGATGATTATATCTTTAACATATGTTTATTTATCTGTACATTCTGATTATTTAGTTCTGTAAGGAAATTATTTGAATGATTGAAGTGTCATAAGAACGACCTCTATAGTGGACTAATATTCTTCAGATACAAACCATTCTTTATTTTTTTATAGTGGGCACTGAAAAAATGATGTTTGTTCGTGCAGTTAAATCATTGCTTCTCTTTGATCCAAATGCATGGCAACGTCACATCTGCACTCACACACACACACACACACACACACACACACACACACACACACACACACACACAAACAGAAACTAAATATTACAGCCTCTGCCTTGGTTTTTCAAATTGCAACAATTCTCAAACTCGATGATGAGGAACAGATAATGATGAGGTCAACATAAAAATCGTGACAGAGGGAAGGAGAACTGTTGTGGGAGAGAGAGAGAAGGCAGACTTGAAATGAACAGACAAGCAGTGAAGGGAAAAAATGGCTGCTGAGCTGTGTGAAGCTGCAGCAGAGAGAGAGAGAGAGAAAGGCCTGGTGGAAAGAATGACTAGTCACAGAAATGACAGCCAGAGCAGTCTGACGTAGGAAGCAAATGAAGGTTAAACACGGATAAATATGAAAAATACACAACACAGAACCCCCTGTCAGCAACTGCAGTTTAATACACATGCATTGTTGTCACCTGAAATTCACAAGACTACTACAATCTCAGCAAAGTGAATGTAAAGTAACAATTGTGGAAGCATGCAAGTGAATCAGCCACTCCTCACCCTCTTGCCTCCGTCCCTCTCCAGCCTCTAGCCAAACCTTGCTTCCTTCCTTCCTTCCATCCTGCAACAAACACAGCCACAACACTACTAACCCACAAAAAGCCATCCACCCCACCCTGCCTGGAAAAAAAGTCCTGTTTCTTCACAACCAGGCAAAGGCCCAGAATACAGGGTCAGGTTACATCCATGGATCTGGTGAATGGTGGTCCTGGTAAGGATCCTCCTTAGTCATTCTCGTCACCATTAGCAGTACACATACATACAGACAGACAGATGGTTCATGCTCCTGTGTGTGTGTGTGTGTGTGTGTGTGTGTGTGTGTGTGTGTGTGTGTGTGTGTGTGTGTGTGTGTGTATGGATGTGTATGTGTGTGAGGCAGGCTCAAGGCTGCAGATTCACAGATTCCCAGCTGGCCACGTCCCCCTGCCCTTGTCCCTTCCCCAAATCTCCCAGCTCGCCTCGCCATGAGCTGGGCTGTGTAGCACACCAACATGTAGCCGCAGCAGTAGCAGGAGAGTCGGTGCCTGTGCCATGGTAGCTGATGGCTGAGCTGTGAAGCAGCCTGGGCTATCTCTCTATCCCTCAGTGGAGCACAGAGACGGCATTGTTCCTGTCAGCCCTCCGTCTGCCTCAAACCGGTTTCAGCTGGTTCCGGTCACCCAACATAAAACCCTGTGCTGCAATACGGCCTCAGAAACACAGACACCCAGGCAGAAGCAGTGTGCCCACCTCCCAAGAAACACTGCGACATTTTTCACCACATTATACATGTATTATATAGATTTAGTCAAACAAGAAAACATGATATTTATAGACAAGATGGAGACATGGTTTTTAAGGAGATTCTCTAGTATAGTAGCTTACACTGCAATAGAATTAGGCCACAAAAATACATACAACAATGCATGAAAAGATGTTCAAATAAGTAAAAAAAAATGTGACAGAAGAAATAAAAAGACAAACATGACATCGAAAAAAATGTTACAGGAAGTAAGAATCTGAAAAGAAATGAGGTATAAATTAGGTAAAATGACAATTGATGATAAACAACAACATAATAATAAACAAAAGTTTAGGAAACCATGGTGGTAACAGAAGCTCAATCTGGTACCTTGGCCTGTTCGTCAACCATATACCCTCCTCCCCATCAAATGCTTTCACCCCCACACACACTGCTTGTTTCTCTGAAAACTGAAAAACTTTCATGCAACCTCACAGCAGCTCAACACCCAGCATTGTGATATAAAGACAAGGACTGTAAAAGACTAACACAGGCAGTCTAACATGGGAAAACACAGGCCATCCATGCACCTCCCTCCCCAGATTTCCACCAAACACACCCACCCCTACTCCACATATGCCGCCACAGAGACACACATAAACATAAACATGCACGTTCATGCATATATAGAGGTAAATGTGGCATACCCTGGTTAGATTTTTTTCCACTCTCAGAGATATTCAGGAAAAAAAGTCTTCCTGTAGAGGCCTCAGCACCTGCCTTTACTCAATCCCAACCATTCCAGCCCCCATCCTCCTCCTCTGCCCCTCCTCCTCCTCCCCTCCCCCCTCTCCCCACTCTCCTTCACTGGCTCAGTCCTAGATTTTAGTCCCAGTCCAGGCCTCGTTTTTTCCTGAAGCCCCCGCCACCACCATGGCCATGCATGAAGGGACGGATGGAGAAAGGGGGCAGTGTTCAGCAGGCGAATCAGGCCTTTTGTCTCTGTCTGTGCAGGGGGGTGAGGGGACTCTCCACTCTGGCTCTGGAGCAGCAGCAGCAGCTGGTGCAGAGAAAGAAGAGAGAGAGAGAGGGAGACGGAGACAGAGGGAGGTGGGGGAGACAGAGAGGAAGAAAAGGAAATGAGCAGGAGTATAAGGGCTTGAATATGCACAATATGCTCATATCTCATATCTTAGGCCTGTGCAATAGCATAGCCATCGGATCAAGTGGAAACGTTTGCCAAGGACTGTGCTGATAAACTAGTCTCAATTCTGTAGTGTTTTCTTTTAACATGATGTATAAACAGCAAAGGCCTCTGTTTAGGCCCAGCAGCCCATCTGCATGCTGCATACGCCAAGGTCATGTTGTTAAAGGTCAATGTTTTGTAATAGCTGACTGTTCGTATAAAACAAATACAACAAACCGGCTACCGTTCCATTCAAAAGCATTTACTTTTATCATAATATCATAACCTTTTAAACACTTTAAATTGATTTAAATTCAGATGTTTTTTTTCACAACACAATAGCAAAAATAGGACATTGTTAAATAAAAAGATAACTTCACCGTACGGTATGTGTGATAAATTCGTAAACAAAACGCGATCAAATCAAATTTCGTAACCTACCTGGGAGAGTGCAGAGAGAGGCTTTCAGCAGAATAAGGCTGTCTCTCTTTGGCCTGCTACCAGTCCTTGATACATCTGGCAGACAAATCTGACAAAGGCAGCTATGAATGCAGCAGTATAAACTCATCAGCCTTCATCATATTAAAGAATCATGCCAGATTTATTCATCAGACAAACACAAATGCATTTTATACACTGCAAGGCAGTTGGAGATGTGTCTGTACATCATGAAAGGCCCTCATGGCGCCTCTCCTGCCTCTACAGTGTGACAGATTCAGAGCGGAGGCTGAGGTTGCCGCGCTCCCCACCCCTACCAGTCACATGACGTCACCCTTCCTCCATTCATGTCGACCATAAGCAGCAAAGGGAAGCTGCTGTAACCTTGCCATTTTTTGCTTTCTCATTTTCTGCAATTTCCAGAATTTCTTCCTCTTCCTAAAATATTTGTTTGAATCCCTAAAAAAAAAAAGCAAAACAAAACCTTCATAGTGGTGTTTTCCAGTTAGTTATAATCATCACTGCACATGTATAATGAAATTGCTTAGTATAAAATGAAAATGATTCTAACATTATGGTCATATTGTCATAAAATATACACTGTTGTATTTTATTAAGGATATTGTTTTTGCAGTTTAACCTCGAACATATGGGCTATATGATATTCCCTTAAATTGCAATAGGTTAATATTTGTGTATTGAAGTAAGGATGGAAAAACATGCATTATATGTTTAATTTCATCCAGAGCTACATGCTGACATTGTACCGTTAGATAGAGGGTAAAATGGGAGAAATGTCTTAGACAAGAGTCTGACCTGTAAATATCAAAAGAAATGTTTTTGGGGGTTGTATTTCACTGATAGTTGCTTCAAAGCAATATCTCCTAAAGAGGATTTATCTTTGAACATTTCTTTGAACCAGCCGATGCCTTTACTCTCACAGGGCAAGAGCACGCAACTGTGTTTTCTATTGATTCAGGCAGTGAATAACTAAATGGAGGTTTGAAACATGGAGTCCTGTTTTTTTTTTTTTTTTTTAAACATTTCTTATGTAATTTTAATGAAGCTGCAAAAAGCTGCTTTAGCATTTATTGTACAGGTGATAGTATTAGTCAGATAATGTAGATTAAAATGATTTGATCTTAACTTTAAAGACACATAATATAAAAGAAAGTCTGTTTTAAGGGGATAAAACAGTCCTCTAAGCAAGGGGAATCTTCACTGAGTTTACAGTGTAACACTTGAATTAATCGTTCATATACATTAACTACTCTGTCTGTGTAAAACTATATTTTTCTTTAAACCCCAGCTATACCTTCAAGGTCCCTGATTGGACAGCTGCCAGGTGATTTAGTCAAAACTGTGACGAACACAAACCGTCTCATAATGGCAAACTGTCCATTTTAATTGACACCTTCTTGCTGAAAGGCCTCCCTTAGATGGCTCATTTTTTACTTTTCATAAAGCCAGTATTATTGTCATCATGACACCACAGTCAGAGCACTTAATGTATCATATGACATTTGACAGGAATGAATAGGAAACTGGAATGGCATTTATTATCACAGTGAACGCGTAGAAAGTGATTTCAGCATAAGATCACTTGTTATTTACAGGAAATGAGTGAAATGAACCAAAAGAAATGCTAATATATGCTAATGTAATTTTTTTGTAACGTTATTTATCTTGTGATAATATTCCACTTTGATCAATGTGATAGAGTTATAGTTAATTTAAAACATAAAAATTGATAGTTATAAGCTTTTATCATAGTAACAGACTTCCTGCTCCCTCACTTCACACACAGTGCCACCTGGTGTCTCTACGCGGCAAATGAAGTCAAAGCGTAAAACTGGATAGTACAATTAAAGTTGTTGTACCAAAGTATTCGTATGCTTAAAAAAATAAATGTCTAATTTATTTTTTGAGTTATACACGTCAGCTGACACCAATGTGCGACACTTCTACATGCATATAGGTCATTTAACCATCACAGCTCACTTTATTCAATCAAAATAATTACCAGCCTTCACATACAAAATGCTGAGTGACGCAGCCAATCACGCTTATTCACACTTTTCAAACTAATTAGATCTGGTTTAATTATAAGGCCTGAAATGTCAGTGGTCTCTAGTGCAGACGATCAAGGTTAGGCAATCAGACATGAGAGGCTGTGAAGGAGTCTCTCAGAATATATCTCACATTTCATACCTCTTAGTGAACACTATATTTAATGTTTTAGAAAGCTAATGCTGTTCAAGAGCAATATAATCCATACATCCATTTACTGCTACTTATTCATAGTTTCAGTGGAAGCAGGTCAAGGAAAGTATCTGTAACATTTACCAAAATACATTATATAAATGTCTTCATTAGCAGCTTCACCTATAA
Source organism: Polydactylus sextarius (assembly GCA_016801845.1). Classification (NCBI taxonomy): domain Eukaryota; kingdom Metazoa; phylum Chordata; class Actinopteri; family Polynemidae; genus Polydactylus; species Polydactylus sextarius. The sequence goes on from CM028922.1 coordinate 4,357,100, forward strand.
TTTTAAGAAATATATACAGAATCTTTTATGAAACATCTTTTATTAGTTTTTTGTGACCTTTTCTTTGTACATGATAAAGTGCAGCATAACGTTGTCTCACATAAAAGTAAAACAACAAATATTTCTCGTGGCACTGTTTTGTGTGTCCTGCCCTTTGACCATTTTGTGTTGTGAAGGTCAGGTCTTGGATGATGATCTGATACATTATGAGCTGGATATCCTCTCTGATATCCTCCACAATGAGGAAACAAAGCCAAACAAAACCTTCAACCTTTCCAACACAAATGTTACTAACTAGCTGACATACACAGGGACGAACACATGGACTCTTTATCTGTCCTCATCTGTTCCTGTCCTCCAGCAATCTGTGTGTCAATACTGTCATGAAAGGATCAGTCAAGTAAGAGAATTTCACACAGGCACATATGTGGGTGCCTCACTGTGTTTGAGTACTGCTTAATTCACACTGTTGACCTTTCCAGTACACAGTAATAAGCTGTGCCAATAAATGATGTAGACAGATACACAACAAGTTGACATATGCTGCATTGTTAAATAGTTGTAACTGAACACACAGCAGGTGTTGTCTGCAGCAAAAATATTCATCATCGTCATCCGTGGCATGTGTTCCTTTGCAATTGATGTTGATTTTGGGAAAATTCTGCGTCATTTCCTCGCCTTTGAAAACACGGTTGCATTAACAAAACTCAGCACAGATGTCGTTAATCACTTCATAATAAGAAATGAAAAACAACTAGAAGCATGTTAAAGACATTATCAAAAGAAACTGATGTTATATATGACTGATATCAAAATATATGAAAAGATGTTTATGTTTTAATGTTTGAAGTCACATATTAGTGTTTGCAGTTGTTCTGATGTAAAAAAAAAAAAAAACTTATCGAAGTAAATATGAGAATTTATAGCTTTATTATCGCACAGCAAGTACATTTTGGTGATGAAACTTATGCGGGTGTTAATATTTACACACTGGAGTAATTAATTTACTACATTCAGTGTTTGTACTTTACTTAGGGAGAATTCACAATTCAGTTATACTTTTTAATTCTACTCCACGACATTTCAGAGGTAAATATGACACTTTTTTTGACACCTTTATCTGTCAGCTAAGTTCAAAATATCACCTAGTTGACAAACTTTGCCAACATTGATTTATCACAAATATAATCGGATTAAATATATGCTAAAATATCATTCTGAAAGGAGATGATATGATATATGTGCACTTGTGTTTGTCTTATTTATTATTATTTTGTGGTGGAATGTAACTACAGTGGATGTTTCTATGTATATTTACTTAACTGTGGTGATTCCAGAATGTTGGGAATCTTCCAAGCAATATATTTTAATTTTAAAACATAATGGGTATTTTTAGTCTCTAGTATGATAGGAGCTCTAAAATTGTATCCCATAATGCAACTGATATCATTAGACAGTTGTTGACTTTTTCCTTAAAATGATTAAACTTATACCAAGTTAACATTGATGTCCTAAACAAAAGTAGCCCTCTGCTCATTCAACGGAAACACACCTGAGGACACAACTGTAGATAGTCGAGTTAAATTGTGGGTAACGTAGGCGGCCAGTTCTGGTTTTTAGTCATTTTTAATATATAGTACATACAGACACATAGAGGCAAATTTGTTGGTACCCATTTTTTGTCCATGTCATTTACATTTATAGTTGTTCAATTGTATAAAATATTCAACTGAATTATATATTACTTGTGGAAGGATACCACCAGTTTAACCACATTCAATGTAAATACAATTTTAATACAAAAAATAAATGTTTGTAGGATATTTAAATGTAGCGTCACTTCAACAGCTTTAACTTTAAAATGTGTTAATAATAAAAACACTGCAAAAGGGAACACATTGCTTAATCAGCTTTGTGTGTGTGTGTGTGTGTGTGTGTGTGTGCGCGCGCGTGTGTGTGCGTGCGCGCGTGTTTTGCAGGAAATACTTATAATTAATGCAGCCTGTTTTATGGATGTAGGACTTGGCTGCTCCTTCAGTTTGTTGAGACGGAAGCAATTACTCACATGTCTCGTCCATCATCGTGATGTGACGTTGACACCTCCTGCAGTCACCCTGCAATCTCTGGACAAACAATAGCGACCAATAACAATAATTATATGCCGCATGATCATTTTTGTCATCACCACTTTCTCATCCACGATAACAGAAGCGCCGCGGCGGCTACTTTTAAAAACACCCGCTGACGCACAGCTGTATAAGGAGGGGGGGCACTTAACTTTGCTCATTAGTCGTTTCCATCAAAGGCATCGGGGAGTGGAACTTCATCAAGTCTGTAACTGCTGGACTCTCTTCTCTTTCTCTGTCGGTTCATAGAAATTAAACAAATTGAGCGACTATGGTGGAGATTTTTCATTAGAGTTTAGATCAAGCTGATTAACTTCAACCGAGGACTTAATTTACTGTTGTTTAGATCTGACATTTTCTCTAAGAACATGGGCGGAGTGTACTTATGTTATTCATGGACTTGCAGACCGGTGTGGCCGGTTTTTATTATCCTGGCTACAATCCCTTGTATGTTTGGCTCAGAGAGTCCGGCGGCGGTGGTTGGAAAGATGTATCCACGGGGTAATCACTGGGCAGTAGGTAAGATTTACTTTAATCATCTCCCATTAAATTATTATCCACATTGATCTTATTAAAATCAAACCACGTTTTTCTGGTTTACATGGAAATATGCATCATCATTATTGAAAGAGAGTCAATTATCAATAATCTTAAGTGGATCAGAAGCGTTTTAGCTTTAAAACGGACTATTATATTTATTCTATTAAATACTATTATATATATATATATATATTCTATTTTTATTTATAATATATATTATATTTGTGCATTCATAGTAATAATAGTAAGGCTTGCGTCAGCTCTCATAACCTCTATTTATAAAATAGTCTTACATATTTTCTAGTCTATGAAATAAAGATATTTAATTAAGTAAATTTAGTAAATTAAATTAAGTAGAAAGGCCTCTTATAGGTAAGACAAGCTGTTTTATAGGAAATATTGTGAATACTCATATTTTTCTAGGCAGCATACCTTGATATGTGATGAATCTGTGGACTGTAATTAGTGTCATACAGATAAGGGCCTGTTATAATGTTGGATAATCACAAATGCACTTAGTGACTGACCACACGCTGAGTTATCTCTAATGCATCTGCTTCCAATCTCTTAGGTCATTTGATGGGAAAGAAGAGTGTGGAGAGTCTGCCTGAGCTGCAGGAGACAAACCCCGACACCGACTACCTCACACCCACAGAAAGAGCTGTGGTCACAGAACTGGACCTTTACCAGCGTCTGATGGAGACTCTGATGAAACACAAGAACCAAAAACAGATGAGGAAGCCACAAACTGCGGACAGGCTGCTACAACTGCTTAGTGGCTGGAGAGAAGAGGACAGAGACAGATATCTCAGAGAGGTCAGTCTGTGGGTTTTAACACATTATTTAAGTATCTGAAGTAAGATTTTATGCTTCTACATATTTATCTGTTTAATTTCTGCCTTTTAGGTGTCAGAGCTTCTTCTTCTGGCTTTGAAACTGCAGGGCAACACCTCCACCTGAAGGCAAGACAGATTCTGTTACAAAAGCAATCATTATCCACTGAATATGTTCAATGTAATCACATATCCACACTGAACAGTTTTCCTGCTGTAAGAAAAACCCTGAAAGCACAATTGAAGTTTATTTTATCAGTAAATTCAGACTTTAATTATGTAAATCATGCAGCAGTTTTTGACTATAGAGTGATCTGAGGTTTTATGTTACTAAAGCTGAAAAATTGAATAAATTTAACATTGCGATAACTGAATTGTGGATGTCTTATCATGCTTTTACACACCAGTCTGTTAAATATATGGTTGTGATATACAGTACCTCACTTGTACCACCAGATGGTGCAAGATTAGTGCTTTAAGAGCTGCATTTTGAGCATCTACAAAGGGTTAACATGCTCATTGTTACAGATGAAAACAGATCATCAGACAAGGTTTATGGTCAAAGCATTGAACTTTGATGCTGCTCTTTGTCAACACAAGGAAGAAACACAGACGCACACGTACGGATACACAAACCCAGCACAGTGTCTATTTAGCACAGTAGGATAGATGATGATGGGGACTATTATTAGCCCTCGGGGGTTGCAGACAATAGGAAATGCTACATGAAACAATTTGGCTACACACATCTTTTCTCTTAAAGCCAAAGGACTTGTTGTCTCTTCTCTTCTGTTCCCTCATTTGACACGGATGATTGGTGAACAATAGAGGTACAAGCCACTTTCACTCCATCATTATGAGTCTAATCCGTGGAGCGAATGGGATAAAGTTTACAGGAGTTAATGAGGATGAAATAAGTGGGTTGACGAGCTCATTTTCTCAAACAGACAGAGCAAGTCTGGTTATTGAAGATGCCTCTATTATAACACATCCTTCATGATGATGAATGCTGTTTTAAATTGAATGTTAAGTATTAAACTGGTAACTTCACACTATGTGTTTGTTTGCTGGTTTGACCTATTCAAGTCCATAATGCTTCAATCCATGATAAAGAACTGAACCTATAACACTGGAGGATTTGCAAATGGTCTTTGGTATGAAAATCACAGCAGACGCTTTCCTGCATCACTAGCTTTTCTTTAATGTAGATTTATTTCACTGTTTCACCACTGAGGGGCGCCCTAGTCAGAATTTTGCTCAGTGATGTCTGTTGAGTTTCCATCTACTAAACCTTTTATCCACATGACGCATCACTCCAGACTTAAATGACAAATCTGAAATGTGACAAATAGTCTTTTTTTTTTTTTTTTTTTTTTAATTTTCCACAGTTTATTGTATTGAGAAAATATTCACATTTGACAAAAATTTCAGGGTGTAAACCCTAAACATTTGGGTCCAAAAACCAGACGGAGAAAAGCTTGAAGAGACAGTTAAGGAGGAAAAGAGCAGAAAACTCCATATTTTACAGGAATTTCACAGTTTATGTCAAAAAGCTTTTCACTTTCAAGTGACGAGAATGTCTCTGATCCATGATGTCATCTTTTCAAAACTTCCAAAATAACGAGATCCTGTCTTCAGACAGGATGAAGTCAGTGTTTGATGTCCATGTTTTACTCAGCATCACCATGTCTTCCCAATAGATTGAATGTGTTCCTTCGCCTTCATCCTCAGTGAGGCAATACTGGAGTTCCTTGGATCAGCAGAGCTCTGGTATGCTGAGGGTGGGGGGCACATAGAGCCGATGTGGGGCAGATGAGTGCCGTGTCCCAAGGTCGGGCAGTTGAGGAAAGAGGCCGGTAAGGAGGAAGGAATGGAAGGAGGGGGAGAGGGGGTGTAAGTGCCCGGGAGGCCCTGCGAGCTGCCGATGAAGCCTGGGCGGGACTGTAGGGAGGTGGAGGTGGTGATCGGGGAGGAGAGCCAGGGGTCCAGTTGCAGCCCAGAGCCCAGGGAGCTGCTGGGAGAGCGGCTGAAGGAAAGCAGAGAGGAGGAGGTGGTGGTGTCCTGGAGCTTGATGGAGCTCACCTCCAGCTTCTCCTGTCGACGCCACTTGGCTCGTCTGTTTTGGAACCACACCTGAAAAGAAAAGGAAGAAAAGAGAATCTTTATTTTCATTTTACTTCAACTTGGTTCCAACAGGTAAAAAAAAAAAAAAAAAATAAAAATCATGTACTTAGGAAAATGTAGCATCTTGTTTAGGTTTTTAAAAATCTGTTAATGTTTAGGATGATTATATAAGATATATGAATGAAAATTTGAGCAAATCAGCGACTGTTACAAACTTATCTAAAGTAATAATAGAATGAATCTTTATTGTTCACTAAGGTTGAAAATGATTTGTAGCCTAATTAATTGAATTTCCTATTTTAATATTTCTCCTGTGACAAAATTCACATTTTCATAAAAATGTTTGGCAAAAGAAACATTTTACAAATATTTACAAAAAAGTTTTCCCACTTTAAAATGAATATGGACATTTATTTATTTTGTTCTCTTGGAAAAAAATAAAAAGAGCTGTAATTTTATTTTCTGATTTGATCAACTTTAAGAGTTATCATATGTAAATAGTTGGCAGATTTTCAGAAAATCAAATTGCCAAATTATTGCCAAAAAAAAAAAAAAAAAAAAAAAAAAAGTATTTTCACCACAATTTAGATTTAGCATTTTAACCATGTATGAGAACGTCCGTGTTGGCTGCATTTAGATATTTTTGTAGTTTGATGTATGAATCTATTAACAGGCCTGTGAGCGTCTGAACGATGAGCTGAAGTGATGAAATGTGTTTTTAAAGTCCGGGACTCACCTGGACTCGGACCTCCGGCAGTTTGACTCTGATCGCCAGCTCCTCTCTGCTGTAAACATCCGGGTAGTGAGACTTCTCGAAGGCTCTTTCCAGTTCGTGGAGCTGGAAAGTTGTAAACGTGGTTCGGTTCCGACGGTGTTTTTTCTTCGGGTTTTCATCATCGGACAGTTTTCCGTCTCTGTCCGGTGAGTCCGGACACACCGAGGTTTCAGCGGCGCCGCTGGCACAACACACACCTGCAGAGAGAGGAGAGATGAAGACAGTGAGGACAGAAACCCTGAACAGTCCAAGTTTAAGTTTCAACTAAAGAAACACTTCTTTTTTTTTAGTTTTAATTATTTTTTTTAATCCGGGGACAAAAAGACACCTGACATGAAAACTATTTTTTTTTCTACTTCAGTATATTTTTGCTCTTGACCTAAAACTGATATTTGTAGAAAACTAAATCAACTTACTGTCAAAACTTTCTGCGTAATGACTTTTCTTCACTGGAGACACAATTACATTCCCGTTGCGCTCATGTTCTTTGACCAGAACTTTTTCTGTCACGCTGTAAGAGGTTGATTTATGGTAGATAGTGTCCTCTTTAAATCCCAGTATCGCCTCTATGCTGTGGATCGTGGACGGGTTGTTGTTGTTGTTGTTGTTCCCCGGGCTCTGGACGGAGCGTGCGGAGGGAGACAGGCGCTCATCCATCATCATGACTTGGGAAGGTGATCCAAGAAGCCACATTGGTCGAAGAAGTCCAAAAAAAGTTGGTTAAAATTACACTCGCTTGCACTTATTTCCAAATTAGAACCTCCTCTGTGTGTTGCCAAAGTTGTAAATTTCAAACTACAGCCTGAGTTTTGTTGGAAACGACGCGCACAGGATGGAGCGTTTTGTTCAGTGGTTATGGAGCATCTTCAGAGGGGCGCTTTTAAAGTAGTGCCTGCTCTATGACACCCCACCTCCCCCCGCCCATGTGGCACCCCCACTGCACGTCAGAGAGGAAAAGAAAGAGGACGTCCCGTTGAATTTGGCCCCTGCTGGATTTAGGGGTAACTATGCGCCCTGGGCAGGCTCCAAACTCCACCACCACCACCCTCCTCCTCTATAACTCCTCCCCATCTCAAGTGCATCAGTTGGTGCTGCCTCTAAAACCTTCTTACATAAATCTTAAAACCATCTTTCCACTCCTCCAGATGTCATGTTCATGTCAGTCTGTAAAAAAAAGGAAGATTAGGCAAACAGATTAAGGTACAACAAAATCATAATTACAAGATTTCTGCTGAGGACATGGATTGCAAGATGACAGCTTAGTATTTCATTAAAGATATTGTTGCTAAAATGAATAGACATTTCACTTATTTGAAGAAGTATTTGTTTTATTGAACTAAAGGGAAAATGTGGCAGCTATTAACATGTACTGAATGAAAGTAAATAGTTTAATAGGCTCATTAAATTTGGTTAAAAGATTTATGAACCAGACTGAAACTACGAGGAGTTTCTTACAGGTGTTGACTCAAATAGGGTAACAAAGCCCAAACAATAACTATAACCACTTAACAGCAAACAAAGATTGACAGCAGTGTGGTAATCCTGCTTAAGGGGATTACATTATTTTACTCAAAAGAGTTAAAACCCTTAAAACTATTTAGCTTTTCCTAATCACAGAAGGTGACCATATCTTTTGTTTGCGCTGGAAAGGGTGGGGGTGAGGGGTAAGTGGGGGGTACAAACCCAGAGAGATGCCGCCATAGAGACAGCTTGATCATTTTAACTAACTGAATTGATTCAGTTTTATTATTAAATGGTTTTTTTATGTTTTAAGTTTACAAAAATAGCTGAACATTTAGAGGTATAGCTGCTAGTTACCTGGTTAGCCTTGGTATTTGTAAATCTGTAGAATAAAGCAATAAAGAAGAGATAGTGAAGAAGGACAATGTCCTGCAGTAGATCCGCTCCAGAGTCTCACCCTCCAAAAAATAAAAAATAAATAAAAAAAAAACACCAAACACACACACACACACACACACATACATACATACATAGCTCATTTTTAAATGTGATTTATAGATGAAGCTGGATTGGATAATTGACAACAGCAGCCTTTTTTATTCAGAGTTTCCGCAGGATTTTTGAACCTGGTTGTAGAGATTTGCTTCTACACAAGAGCATTAGTTAGATACTAGTGTGAGGTGATAAGGCTTTGTTGTCATCATTTCAGATACTGACGTTGTAGTTCTGTCTTGTTCATTTTGAAATGCTGAAACAGGAAGAGATCTTTTAACTTGGAAGCATAACCATATAGACTGTGTATAAGATGAACAATGCAGATTTATTTTCACCCAAATATGTATGTGTGCACTGCCATCTTATCCTTGCACAGTAATGATTGGAAAGTGGCCTTTGGTCCAGTCTCATTGAGACATCAAGAATCTGATTAGAATCAAAATTATAAAGTTGAATCAGAGAAAAGTCTACGTAGACATACGGATGCTTAAGTCCAATTTACCAACATTTGGGAAGTTGTCGTGTTGTCCATCTTTATTTACAGTCATTGTAAATTACAAGCTCATATTAATGAAGAGGATTAATCATCAGCTAGTTATATTGTCTAGAGTAGAACTCCCCAAGTAGAACAACAGAAATCTTGATTATCTTGAAATTGCATTATGGGAAACATCTTAAAGACGTTATTACGAGCTGGTAACTTGTACATTTACTTCCTGTCCCCATAATGTGATATCTGCCAACACAACAACAGTTTGTTAGAGAGAGAGAGGGAGGGAGAAAGAGGACACAGGCTGACAACCTTGACTATGTTGATCCTATTAGATGTTAATCTCCAGACTTTACAAATCCACAGCCGTTTTAACTCAGGTTCATGTGAAACTAGAAATGTTGGGGACTCCCTCCCTTCTGTCAAATCATCCCCATCAAGTATTCGGATAATTCCCAATTAAATTAAGACCTATTTCACTGATTCACTACATTAGCCTTGATTCAGGTAAATGGGATTAATCATTGGTGATTAGACTTCATTTGTTTCATGGTTGTAAAGACTTGATGATTGTTCCAACTTCTCAATACAAAAGACATATTTCATGTGTTCAATATACATCTTTATTTGTACAATACATTTGTTTTTGGAAATATATTTCAGTGTTTGACCGTATGGAATTCGTTTTAAAATTGTGATTGTGCAAATCTGCAATTGTCTCTGCAAATGTTTCAGGCTGACTGAACTGCTGAACTGCTTCGCTGAGTATATGGAGAATGTAACAGTTAATGGTTCTTTTGTAATAACATTTTAAAGAAAAAAATCTAAATATCATTAAGTCAAAACACCACATACAAAAAAAAAAAAAAAAAAAAAAACCTAGAATAACCAACAAACCGGGAGGATAGTTGAAATACTCAGACAGGATTTTTAAATTAAATAAGGTTGTTTTATTTTTATTGTTTTATTTTTTTTTTTAACATATGCAAGTCTTATATTGTTATTTATTTTATTTATTTGACTGAAAAACACAATTTCAGAGACTAAATTGTCTCATTTTACGGCAAACAGAGAAAAACTGAACATCATACCACAAATAATTAGAATTGTGAAATATTGCCTGTGACAATATGAAAGAGATGGAACGTTCACGGGGTAAAAATCACTTTTCTACATAATAAAACAGTTTTCTGGGAGAGACGGGGGCACCTCAGACATGATTTTAAATATTTTTTGTTTATTGCAAAAATATGAAGTTAATTACTACCAATTAAACAGGGAGATTTATAGTTTATCCTTATCCCAGTAGCAAACTGGTAGTAACAATATAACACTTTGATGTGTCCAGGGTTTTATATTATTATTTTATATTAGTGATTATTTGTGGTGTGATTGCTTTGTAGGCGTTTTACAGTGTGACTGAAACCCAGATGTTTTTGAACTGCTCAGCCTGCAGATTCCTTGGAAAGTGTAGAAATGAATTTTCTTGTGTTCTTCTCTCCTCTCATTCTTTCTCTTCTTCGTCGTTCAGACTGAGGCCGTTCACATGACGGAGCATTTCTCCTCCGCTTTGCTCTTCAGCTCGGTGACGGTGGCCGAGGCCTTCTCCTTCAGCTGGTCCATGTCCATGCTCTGCAAGTTTTGAAACTGGCCCATGAGGGAGTCCTTGCCCTCCTCCTCTGTGGCATCCTCGTCCACCATCTTGAGCAGCTCCTCGGGCACGTCCACGTCGTCCCCGGCCATCTCGATCATGTTCTCATCCTGCTCGCTCTGAAGAGAAGACAGAAAAACACGGTGAGAACCCAGAAACACAGACAGTAGAGACTGTTACATCATAAATCTGATTACAGATAAGACAAGACGAGGAAATGCCTGTTTTACTCATGCAGAACCACAATAACTCTTCTACCAACAAAACCTGTTTATATACTATTATTAGTGTTGTTGTAATGTCAAAATTAGCACAATCACTTTATTCATAATTACTTCACTCATCTAAACTCTTTCTAAAGTACCAGAGATGAGAGAAGAGATTTTTTTATTTTACCCAATTCCCTAAAAAAAAAAAAAAAAAACACAGTTATGTTCCTGAATTATCAGCTGCAGATGTAAACAACCTAACAACAGACTTAAAGGCTTTTTACGGGATTAACCTTCAGCCTGCCAACCTGTTTTCCAAAACATTTCTGTTTCTACTGCCTCAAAAAAACAAACACTCTACACATCAATTTATCAGAAGTCACATCATAAAACTTTAAAAAAAAAAACACTCATTTTTCAACCACATTTTGATAAATTATATTTTTCTCTCCTTTGATTCTGTGATTTTGTTTCACCTTTATTCTAACGTAGCACAAACAAGTCAAAAATCAGTCTTAATCCACATTCATGTGACTGTACTCGAGGATATTCTGTCCGTCTATGTTTTTTGAGAATCAGACGTGAATCTCCTTTGACTTTATTATCTCTGCACTTATGTGTTGTTGCATCATCAAAATGCTAAATTTAAAGCCTTTCCACAACCAACTAAATCTAATCACTTAATATCTGGAATAGTCGTGGATAGACACTGTACTGTGACTACTTTAAACTTCAATCTGTGGGATTATCTGGGACCTGCCTTAGCCTCTTCTCCCTTATTCCCAACGATAGTCTAAAGATATCTACTACAGCATCGCACGAGACACTAATTCCAGTCGCTGAAAAGCACCAACTTCCTGTTTCTACTCCTTCTCATTCACTGGATGTCTTTAGTTGTCTTATTGTTGTGACAGTAAACATCCATTTAAAATGAACATTTCAGCTCAAATGAAGACACTTCAGCTGCCTTTGTCATTCAGCCTTTTTTTTTCAAATGTACCTACAATGTAAACATCATTTATGGAAAAATAGGAAAAATAATTAGATTTATATGTACAAGCTCCCTCGTCATTGTCTTCATAATAAATGTACTGTTTCAATTTAAAGATACAAACAATGAAAAGAAACGAGCACAATGAAATGACAGATGAGAAACAAGTAGACATCCAACATCCAAGGTCACGACTGCATTCAGATTAATAAAACTCATGTTAGAAAAGAACATGCACTAGAACATGATTTTTTGCTCTTTGTCATAAAGACATACACAGCTCATTTCAAGCAAGGCTTCACCACCAGATTCATTTACACGACTAAAAGTCTCTGTACTGGTATTTATCTTAAAAAGGTTTAGTTTAAATCCAAACATACCTTTTTTTCTTCCTCCATGACAGCTTATGTCTCTTTGAGTCCTCTTTAAATCATACAATTGTTCCGTTTATATCCACTGAAGTAGATGTTGCTCTTCTTTAAAGCTCACTTCACTCTGTTTCTTGCTCCCTAATGAGCCTGGGACACCTGCTCAGTGGCATTTAGCTTTGTAAGACTCAAGGTGCAATATGGGACACATAGGCTAACGTCTCCAGGATGTTGCTTTGAACGTCTTTGTGGCTAATCTACTGGCATGGCTTCCACCTCCTGTTGTCCAGACTGCAGCTGCCAAGAGCTGCTGTCAGATAAAGGCAACATCAACTCATCATGAAACAGCTACTTATTGCTTACACTTAACTCAGTCACCAGACCCAGTTCCTGTTCCTGTCGGTCAGACTAAAACCATTTAATTCTAGACCTATCTTTTATCTACATTAGTAAAATACTGAGAATAGTATATATACTATACTATACTAGTATATATACTATAATATTTTACTTCACACCTACGACATATCTTTTATAATCAGGATAAGCAGTATAATAATAGTTCTGAATACACTATAATGTAGTTGTGAGTGTTTTATAATGTACTTTAATGTCAATAATTAAAGCTCTTTCTGTGAGCTTCTTCATGTGGGAAGTTTTATGACTTTTATTAATAAAAAACCTAAAATTATTTATCAATGTATAGTTTTAAATGAAATGGTGAGGTCTTTACCTTCGGCAGTCTGTATTTTTCTCTCAGACACACCCTCAGTGTTGCTCTCTCTGCTTTCTTGTGTAGGAAGTCTGCATCTCTCTCCATCCTGAAATAATAATAATAATAAATATTATTAGCACACTAACGTTTACCGTTTGTCACAAAAACGTCCTATGTATGTTAAAGTAAAAATATCATCTCTGTTAATCTGTAAACAAAAAAAGCTGTAAAAGCTACAAGGAAAAGTTAGTGTTTGTGCATTAACTTATTATTTTTGACTATAGATCATCCAGCTGATGTAAATAAACATCAGCTTGATTTGTTCATTTCACCTGAATGTCATTGAAGATAGTTCCTCAGACAATCAGTTTTCTATCAAGGAAGTGTTGTCAGTAGTGTTACTGTAGTGTATATTATTACATTGATTATTTTATTAGGGTGGATCCATCAATTAGTATTAGAAGAAGAAAAACTGTATTTTGAGCGTAAATGCTGATGTGTGGGGCCCTGAGATTCTGATAGAAACAGTCTTAACTTGACTTTTGATTTCATTTTTATAGGATATTGTATGTGTCTGAATTTATTAGCACCAGTGGTATCAATCTGTCTGTAATCTAAGGAGGAGAACAATTTTCAACTTGTTTCTTGATTATATTCAAAAAAGTCAAAATAGTTTTTTATTTTTTTTCATACAGACATTATCAAAGTCCTTTTATTATTAAGAATTAAGAAACAACAGACTGAGTGGAGCAGATTTAACATCAGTCCAAGCTGCTGGAACTTAAACTGTAGTAAAACAACTAGATTTCTAATAAACTACACATCTGTTTTTAATAACAGACAGTATCAGTCTTTTTAACTGTCATCAACAATTTGTCTGCTTCAGGAGTCACTGTTAAAGAATAATACAAATATATTACCAGACATCCACAATGATGGAGGATGTTGTCATTTTGAAACAATGAATTTACTCCCCAAACACGAGAGTACAGAGGGTGAACCAATCCTGTTATGTAATATGGACCAACTGAATTTGATGCTGCTCTTTGAAGAAATTTGTGAATAGTGTCAATATGAATCTAGATTTTTTAAAAGTGTCATTCAGTACAGATTAATCACATTTTATTACATTTTACAGCTTTAGTGAAAAGAAGCTTGTATAAGACAAAATTATTATAACCTTGGTTGACAGACAATACATATTATATTATATGAATAATTACAATAAACGTACTATTAGTGAATAAGATGCTTAATAACTGTAGATATAAAGTAGGAGTGATATAATGTGTTGACTGGGTGATAGAATTGTGAAGGTTTTTGATTGTTTGCCTTCATTGCATCACCAGAAACTTTCATTTATCAGGTTTTTTTTTTTTTTTTAAGCGTTTCAGTCTAAATACTGGAACATTTCCAGCTGTGAATGAAATTGCACATTAGACTGTGTTGAACAACAAAATAAAAGTTCCTCAAAATATTACAAATAATTATACTCAACTGTTCTCCATGCAGAAATACTGACTGAACTTATAGATCTAGTGTAGTGTGACATTTTACATCAGTGGTTTATTATGTAGAAAATTATGGCAAAAAAAACAAAAACAAAAAAGATCCACAATGGAGGCACCATGTTTTGACCTTCAGCAACAATTGCAACTCTTAGCAACTTATTTTTTGCACATTAACATTGTAAATTCATTTGCTTTCACTCTCAGTCAGATTTAGATGTGAATTATGTGAATGTGTTGTTGCATAACAGGGAAAATTAAAGCGAGATGAAGTAGTAAACAGCTTGTCAAGGTCAGAGTGGACACTCTGCAGCCATACTGTTACTGTTTTCCATAGACCAGTGGCATGAATTCATAGTGGAGCACTGTCCATGTTGCTACTTACTTTTCCTCCACCAACTGTTTTTGGTACTCCTCATACTCCTCGCGTGTCATCCCTGCTGCTTTGGCTGGGTCTGAGGGGTGGCCTCCTCTTCTTTGTCACCTCCACCACCAAGACTCATTCCTGACAGGGGGTTCCCAATCATGCTCTTGATCAAAAAAGCCATCTTGAATTAAGTTTACTCTTCTTTCTAGTTAAAAAAAAATGTTGTAGTTCTCCTTAAAATTCCCTCCGCTTTGGTTTCCTATAGCTGTCAACTCCAGTGGTAGTTCTCTAGCTAACCTGCTGCCTGTCTATGGAGCCAAGGACACACTGACGACAAGCAACAGACACATCACACACACACGCACGTACACACACACAACATTTTGCCCCAGCCATAATCTGGATTTAATCCTCCCTGCTCCACTATACTAAGAGGCAGATGGCCTGTTTTCTCTCTATTTTTAAATCATACAGAGTATTGTCCATGCTTTTGTCTTTATTAACTTTGACACTTTGTGCAATCTTTGGCTTGGTGCAGCATTTATCATCATCAAAAAAAAAAAAGATAAGATTTAGAGATAGGACATCCTCAGTTTGTGACTATATACATATGTTGCTTCCACCCACTGTCGCTTAATCATATTAGTAAAGTACGGGGCGGTCCGTGTGCAGCTTATACTGCTGAGACCAAGTGGAGCAGAGAGAGGAGCGGGATTACAGTCTTGTTTATCCCCACTGGAGCCTTCCTTCATGTTGTGCTATTGTTCCGTGGGTGGATGATTGACAGGAGGTGAGAGACAGGGAGGAGATAACTCACTGCATCATAGATCTGCAAACATTTCAGAAGTTAAATGCAAATGTATGCTTTTTCTAACTTAATAAAACTCCAGTAGTTTTGAAATCAACAGGTTCTGATGCAGTAAAAAACTACAAGACTAAAAAAAAAAAAAAAAAAAAAAACTCAAGTACAGGTACTACTGTACCTGTTGTTCCAGTCGACAGAGCTGCAACATTAATGATAAACAGGTCTAAGGCGTTCAAGAGATTCAAGGATGCTCGCATCTCTTTTACATTCTTCTCTATTTACTGTGGATTCATAATACAAAAATATGATCAAACCTGGAATATATGCAATAGACAGATTATGTGTAATTCACATATCTGTGGTATTCATGCAAAAGGATGTGCAGCAAACTGCTTTGGTGTCTGCGTAATCCTTGATAAGCTTTCAGGTTTCCTTCAGCTGGAAATGTAATCCAGTAGTTCTGATATTACCACAGTCTAGAGGCACAATAATGTGACGTCCTATTGATCTGAACCCATATCGCTGGATATTTGATTTCCTCTCCACCATGTAGGCGCATAACACAAAACACAAAATCTCAACACATATTTGACTAATCGCTACAAAAAGCTAGTTGAGAAAAACCCGTCTAGTGCCACCATGAGCTTAGTGTTTCTGTTTTTAGTGAAATATTTCACCATTGAATGGATTTGTCATAAAATGTGTTGAGGAAATCCAACATGGCTTGTTGTTGTAAGTTTGGTCCCAGTTGCAGAACCGTCGGTCAACATTTTATTTGTTTATATGGCTATGCTAACATGCTAACACGCTAACAGGAGTCTGCATGTTAGCATATTTCCTGCTCAGTGTAGATTTAGTGCATGTGGTAAATGTACCAATCATAGTCCAGACAGTGTGACAGCAATGCATTTTTAAGCATTGCATAATTAATGAAATTAATGAAGTATGTGATTTACAACTATTTAACACTATAATGTGGTATTAATTAAGAGTATTTACGAGTGGTTGGCAATGGCTTCAACATCTAATATAAAGCATTCACAACTGTGTATAAAGTTAAGTACTGCTTTCTGAGAGTGAAGGAATTACACTCACCACTGTATTAATTGTTTCATCACCTATAATATCAGTTATATTCTTTATAAGATTACAGGAATAATGTTCAGGAACATTTTCTGATCTCATCAATGTCTTTATATTTGATTAATATGATATTTCTCTTGTTATTGTGTAGTGTTTATGACTTGATAAATCAATACGCAGACACCAAAGAGTCATTTATGTTTCTGTTTATGTAAATTGTTCAGGTAGAGGATATGTCAGATGCTGACATGTTTGACTCAGTCAAAACAGATAAACAGAAGCAGACAGCTGCTCTTCAACTTTTCATCACTGATAGTTCAGCATCATCCGATACAAAATTGCACATTTCAAAACACAGGTTCTTTGGGTGTGTGTGTCTGTGTGTGTGTGTATGTGAGATGTGGGGACTGTGGCAGATTTCAGCTTTTAAAAAGCAAAATCCAAGGATTTGACCAACCAAAAAAAAAAAAAAAAAAAAAAAAAAAAAAAAAAAAAGAAATACTGTAAGGAACATATAACATCCTGTTGGTATTCCAGAGCAGTCTCACACTATCATTCATACACAACAATTTACTGATCAAATTAAAAATCTATTATTAATTAAAACAAAAATCTTCATCAAAAACCAATTTTTTCAAGTACAATAACTTACAATCTGAAAAAAAATTACCAAAATGGACATTCCCTCATTTACACTTTCATTTAAGAAAATACATTTCATCAAAAGAACTTCTTTGCTGCTGCTTCTTGTTGACTTCTGAAGGAGAAAAAAAGAGGAGATGTAAAGAGTTAGAGTCATGTGGATAAAATCACATGTACATAGCTGAATGAGAACAATGTCTTACTTGTACATAATGTAGCAGAAGAACAGGACAGACTGGATGACAATGAAAACTATGAAATGAACGGTGGATAAGCAGGAAGGCATAGGAGGCATCTCAGGGCACTTCACAGCCTTCTCAGCAGGATTCTGCAGAAAGAGAGAACAGTTCAATTGACTGTTTTATGAGCTGCTCTAAATGAGACTCACACACACTCTGATACCTACAGGAACATTACGCTGCACCAGGTGCTCCACGTCCCTTCTCACTGTGTGCAGATGTTCCTTGATGTCATTGAAGTGCTGAATAGTTTCATAAGTTCCCAAACCAGCGTTTCCTTGGTGTTGGACTGAACCGATCTGTTTTAGTGACTCATAAAAGGAGTTCCTGAGAGAAAAACAGAAAAGACACATTAAGTGAGACTTCACCTGAACTATAAACATTACAACTTCAACTGACTGGAATAAATCATGTTTAATCTCAGATGTTTTGTCAATATGTTCACCAATGTGTTGTGTGAACTTATGTTGACGAAACATGAATTCAGTACAGTAGTATGTATGTGGTATCATTTATTTACTGTTAAACACACACACACACACACACAGTCCAAAATTAATCTTTTAATCCTTATTCACAAGAGGCTACATATTCTCAAAACTTGAAAAACAGAAAATTACCATCTGATAAAAGAGGCCATGATTGCTAAATTAATCCCTTATAAAAACATGTTCTTACAACAGATTACAAGTACAGTGGGTTAAGAACCAGAACACACAATCCGGACTCTCGTCAAGACACAAAAAAATAATGATTGAACATGAAAAAAAAAGACACGAAAACTAGAAACAAATACGTTTGCTCAGTTTAGAAGTATTGTTTTATATCTCTGAGCATATTGACCGAATGATCTGATTATCTAGGTTCATGTGGATTGTAGATGTTCAGTAGTATATATATATATATATATATATATATATATAAAATAAGTATATATTTATATAGCATATATGTAGTTATATTTTCTCAGTTAATAGTTGGTTTGTTAGTTCAGGTCCAAAATGTTCAAGTGAAAAGTCTCATAAATCTCAAGACAAACAACATAGACTGTATTTTAAAGAGTTTTGTCAGTTTACATCTTCTTTTACTTTATACATTCATCTGTCTGACTTTTTTTTTATATCAGATTGCTCATCTTTAAGTTTCTGATTGTCAGAAATGTCCCCACCGTCATGGCTCATCAGTTACTGAAAGTCAAATCTATACAACTGAATCTTCACTTTCAATTTCATCAGCAAATGAGTTTAAAATACAACGTTGACTGTTCTCACAAGAGAATGAAGATGTCTAAGCTGGGATCATATTTCCAGACAAAATGTAATTTCTTAAAGTTGATTACTTACAGGGAGGAAGCAATAAGTTTCCCTTATCATCTTAAACACGTCTAAGACGATTATAAAGAAAAAAAGTGACTTGACAAATGAAAGGAATTCCAGCAGCGTAAGTAGGAAGGCCCTGAGGGAGGATTGTGATGAGAAATCAATTGGAGGGAAACGAGGGAAACCATGTTTTGCCTGCGTATGACAGATGTATTTAAAAACTAAGACTAATCTGATAAGGACAAAAAACGCTGCAAAAATGTGGCCTTTTCTAGTTCGGCCACATGGCTGCAGTCTGACAAGATGCCCGGGGATGGCATATAAACAAAATCTAATTTGTTTCACAGAGAGGGAAAAAATCTCCCTTGAGAAAGTAAGTGAGCATTTATTAAAGCCTACATCTAATCTTCATTTACCACATTTGACCCATTTATGAGCAGCAAGCCCTCCTTGGATATGAGGTCCTATCTTAAACGCGGTGTTTAAAAAGACAAGTCAGGTTAAACTGAGCACTTAAGCTACGAAGTAAAACAGATCAGTGGCCAACATTAGCACATTAGATGGAGCAGCTGCAGCCTTTTGCCAGAGTCTCAAACTTGTTTACTGTCAATCAGCTTTACTCCCACGCACCATCTCACCTTCACATTAACACTCAGATAATGTGCTTTCTTAAAATTTAATCATCACAGAAACTCTGTCCTCACCTGCATCTATAGGATATAATTCACTTAAAGACGTGTTCAGGTGGAAATGAACATATAAGAGTATATGTGAGTAATAGGTTAGCCATAAAATAAAGGACATCATGTGTAGAAAAATCATTCAAGGATGAATGTTTTGTTGGATTTAGGGCATATAAACAGCTTGCTTCTTTTGCAATACAAGAGATTAATGTTACATGAAATAAAATCTTTAATATCTTGTGATTCTGATTAATTCTTTATGCAGATGGTGTTAAAATTTAAGACGGAAGGACAAATGTGCCGTTATTGAATAAATTAATAAATGTCTTTTTTTAAAGGGTGTGAAGACTTATTCATAGTTACCAGTTGTTGATAAGCACATCAGCTGGATGTTTCATAAATTATTATTATCATTATTACAGGCGGCATTTTTTTCCTTTTTTAAATCTCTTTGTGTGCTCACAATGGCTAAGCCCACAAGCATCTTAGGTGAGCAGCAACAAAAGCACAAATGTGTTATTGATAAAATAAAAGCTCAAAACATCAAAAAATTACATTCTGTACACCTAATCAGGCTTTACTCACTGTAAGTACCAAAATCAAACTCTTTGTCATGGAAGGCACACCATCATGAAATCTCTTAAGCTGTATTATCTTGGCGTTAAATCTGTGCAGGATGTCATCTGAGAGTGATAAGGAGAGCATTATTTTACAGTAAAAAAAAAGACGATTACAGTTGGATATTACTATACCTATCACTCTGTGTCTACTACGTGCCACGGCGACAGAATATTTAATCTTCGAGATGGTTGATAGTTCGGACGGCAGCGGACACCTGTGATGTTGCATCCTGAGATTAAATATGATTTGAGGGAATTAACTGCCAGGATTTCCCTTGTTTTTCTGGAGTATCACGCATCTTAACTCTTTCCCTTTGTTGCAAAAACAGCAGCTTGTTGTTTTTTTTTTTTTTCTTGGGGACGTCATCACTCACCTCAAGTCGTTCAGGTTTTTGAGAACCTCCTGTTGTGTGGCTAAGACAGAGCCCAACTGTGGACTGGCAGGATCCACCTGAAAGATAAATACAACTAAACAACTGAGTGGCTGAAGGTTAAACACATAGTGCTATAAAACACTTAGAGTTTTTGATAAGCCATCGTAATAAATAAAGCGCAGCAGGAGGACACAGAAATGACTCGGAGGTGAAGTTTCTATTGACTTAATGACAAAGTTTAGATGATATGTAACAGACTCACCTGTCCTGACACCGCGTCCGTCCCCTTCTTGGAGATCTCATCGGTGATAACGGAGATGTATCTGCGCTGCTCGTCCAGGATCATAGCGAGCTGCCGGTGGAGCTGCTTGATCTCCAGGTGGATCCGGTTCTGGCCTTCAAACACCTGGCGAATCTCCCTGTCGTTCACGCTCTCATACATGTCCTCAACTGGTGAAGGAAACAAAAATATAAGATTAAAATAAAATCTACAAACCTTTTACCAACATTTGTTGGTAAAAGTTGGTAATATGTAATAGATGAAGAGTTAAAACTCATTTGTTGAGTGTAAGAGTGTAGTGATTCATTGTTTTGTGAACACTGACTCGGCTCTCCTTGGACGTCTGGGTGCTCCTTCTGAAACTCCTCTTTCTTTTTGTCGAGCTCTTGCTGGAAGTTCTGAAATTCCTCCTGGTACTTGTCCTTCTCCTCTTTAGGAATCTCAGATTCAGGTGGAGGCTTCAATGTGAAAGACAAAAAAAAAACCCACTCTGGACTCAATAGAGGCCGTGCTTAGGCTATATTGTGCACATACGTGCATGCGCATACTGAGACACACACACACACACAATTTGAACACACAGGAAAGTATTAGTGAGTGCTAAGAAAGTGTAGTTACCGGTTGCTGGCCTGGTTCTGAGAGTCTGAATAACAAGAAGGACAACACATCATGGTCGTCTGATGGAGGAAAGAAATTCAATTCTGAGTTAGAAAATGACGACGGAACAATACAGACTTAAGCTGACGGTATAATTATAACAACAGGGTAATAATAAGGGAGTAAATGCTCAGGAGCTAAATGGTAGAATGTTTATAATGATTATATTTTGTAATGTTGCAAACCAAACACTTTTAGCAGAAAGACTGCAAGCCACAACAACAAGTCATATTTCTGATTCACTGGCCTGATTTAGAGACATAACATAAACAGGTAGAGTGGTACCTGCTAAGCCACCGGTAGCAGCTGAAATGCCAAAGAAGCCTTCAGTGGGAATGATCATGTTGTCCACTTTTGTGCAGAACTCATAGTCCTCTTTGTCTGGAGTGAAACCGTTGTTGATCATCACCTGAAGCAGAAGAAAGAACAGAGTTACAGCTATAATTATGTGACATATAATTAATGGTTTTAAAGTGCTAGGTAGAATCAGTCTCTCTTTTCATATACTTGTGTATATACTGTATATGCAGCTTAATATGCAGGTTAAAACCCTTGTAACTGATTCAACATGTGAGTGTGTTTTTGTTGCTTCCTACCGTCAGCGTCTTTTTGTAGTATGTTATTTTGGCTCGGACTGGATACGGTTTGTTGCGGAAGTCTCGTAAACATGTACCGAGGGCTTGTGTGCTACCGTCACTGGATTAAAACATTTTCAGACAAAAGTATAAATATAGTTGATGTTCATACACAGTACAAGGCTTCATGTAGAGGAGGGAAAATATAGTGTGATCAAAGTTTATTAGATAAGTGAAAAACATTAATTCTCATGTAAGTTTTTTGTAAACATTCATTTATTGTTATGACATTCATTGAGGAATTGATTTAAAGCTTTCACTGGACTCAGGGAGATTAGGAAAGACACAGGATTATTTACTTTCAAAGCAAATACAATCATATTTCCTAATCTTCTTTAAGGTAAAAATCTGAGTCGGTGATGATGTCAGAGCAAAGTGTTTACTTACTTTTGGTGATCATAAACAAGTTTGCCATTGTTTCCCACAACAATTATAGCCGGGTTGTTTTTCTGGAATAAAGATGAGAAAACGGGGATTTGTTTTAGGTTATCTCGCTCTTTCTTCTATATAAACTCTTGGAAATATAATTAATATAAGTAGACATTAACCTTTCCATCGTTGTCAAAAGAGTCAAAGAAAACCCCAACGCCGTTCCACTGATCAGCTGCACCGTACACTGGACCATCAAGACCTTGGCTCTCTGTGAACCACACGCCCTGTCACACAAAGACAAACTACTTACTTAGACACGTTCTTATTATATTATTATTATTATAATAAAAATTTACACTACAACTACAACAACTACAGCACAATCTAAGTCTCGAATTTGTCTTGTGAGAAGCACATTATTTACTTTAAAATAAAAGCACAAGATCAGGTCTTGCTCAGAGCGAAAAGCCACATTTTTATATTAGGCTGAGGTTGACTGGTGGAATACAATCGATCTAGACTGTTACACCATGAGTGATAAATCTATTTTTTTTTCTTTTTTTCTATTTGTCAAGTACAAAAATGCTTACTATTTTACCCTCTGGGCAAGATGCTTCTCCTGAAAAACAGGTTGTGTCTCTTTCCAGATGGATGTTTTTCAAATTCTGATATGCAAATACTGATAAACAACGTACTCAGAGTTTTGAATATCAAAACAGAGTGTTAGTTTACTTTGTGAAATAGGAAGGTTGGTGATGTATCCAGCGGTGTATTCATTGATTAATATATTCTGTATTATATTCTTTGCAGAAAAAGAAACCTCAGCTCTGTCGCTGCTTCATTGACCCGCTCTCCTGCAGTTTAACCTTTGCTTACCAAACCGTCTGCTCCCATTCTGCCTCTTCCAGATACTCTGAAGGTCACCTCGGCCTCCCAGTGTTGAAAGTTAACTCTGTTTTTTGTCCACACGGAGCCTCTCTGACTCTTGAGGGATGGTGTAATACGCACTTGGTCTGAACTAGGGATGGCATCTGAGTGTGGACACAGAGAGGGGGGGAGGGGGAGAGAGATATATATTTTAGTGGCGTGTTAAAGTTTAATGTTTTCCGTAAAAATAATATATATCCAGCTAACTTGCATGTGTTGTTAGTACAAGGCAGCATTATCAGGGTGTGCCTGTTCTGCTTTAATCTCTGTACTGATTGAGATTCAAAAACTCCACACTAGTGTTTGTTTTTACAATCTAGGTTTACTTAAGGTTAAATATAGATTTGTATACTCTGTTAATATTATCTATTGTGTGTAATTATAGGCTATGTTTTGCATAGTACACCACTGATTATTCACTGGTTCTATCATTATAGAGTACTGATCAGAAAAAATATGAGCATGTTATCTTCCGTTATGTTAATATGTTAAGCTAATTTGACTATTTTCTGACATTTTACGCACAGCTGATCAGTCAAGCATCACCTAGTTATATCTTTCCATTTGTGACAATTTCCTGTCTTGAGACATTAAACCCGTTAACTTCAGCTGTGTTTTTCAGCTGCTGATGAGACAAAAACAAACAATTTGGGCGTCATGGTGATCTAGCTTCAGCCAAGTCTCCAACCACATAATCACAGCGCCCAGGGCCTCAATCCAGCATCAAAGCTTTTTATGCATGTTTCATCCAACACGTCAGTCCTTGTTTTCTTACCAAAAAGAAAAAAAAGATCTACTTAGACTCTAGGAAACTGCTAGGACCATTTAAATCTCCTTTTGTTTATAGATTTAAAGATTGCAGATTAACTGACAACACCAATAATCTGTAGTTAAAATGCCTGAATCAGTATTTGTTTAGTCTAATCTGGTGCTGACAAGTCACTGTGTGATGCAAGAATCCAAAGGCCTGTTTCTTTAGCAGGAGGAAAGTTCAGTGTTTCCACAGCATGTGTCGGATCTATCTGCTGCAGCAGTCACAGTATTTTAATGTTTTATTTATGTATTTATTATTGCTTTTAAACAACTCACCCATGCACCAGTTTACATATGCGCTTAAATCTATAAATTTCTCAATGGGGTTTTGAATGACTTGCTGTCACCGTTACGTGCAGAGCGGAAACGCGTCGTTAAAAAGACCAAATAAAACACCGACCGCCTCAGCTGTCCGGTTCGGCCCCGGTCCGGTTCATGACCGGTAAGAAAAAAAAAACCGGAGGTTGACCGGCCGCTCTGTGATGTTGACAGCTGGATACAAACTTACTTCCAGTGTGGATCCAGAAAGGGATACTGCCGTCGGTCTGAGCCAGGTGCGGTCCTTTGAAGCTGTATTTGTACTCGAAGCGGCGGTGAGGAGGCTCTTCAGACGTCGAGGCACCTGCGGCAATGTCAGCGACACTATGGTGAAATATTAACGTTGTGAGAAAAGTTAATAACAACATCTGAGCGTTGGGAACCGGGCGCCATGCTACGGACACCGCCATGTTTCGGTATCACTGCTGACGTAGCGCTGAGTCCACGAGCATGACGGGATGCCTGTAGGCCAACAGGGCGTTTTCTCATTGGACGGTTTTTTTTCCCTCTTGTCTGCCTCTGTTTCCCTCCTCTGCAGCTGAGTCTCCGTTTTGCATGAATGGCCTCCGAGTCAACACAGTATATGCAGGAGCGTAAACAATCAGGGCCACCCCTGGGCCCCTTAACCCCCCACCCATGTGCATTTTTATAGTGCACAATAGTTACAATATCACACCATAACAAAATACCATTTAACCTTATCTTTAATACTAAAGACAATGTCATAAATTAAAATAAAACAAAATAAAATCAACAAAATACATTTTCCTGAATTACTAAATAACTTTTCACGTTTACTGTTCTATGCCCATTTCCTCCAGGATGCAGCAAATATGTCAATGAAAGGTGAACAAAGTGCACTCTGGATGCAAACTCGTCAATCATGTCGTCATATGCTGGTTGCCGTGCCAGCTCTGAGTAGACGCCTATGATAGCCAGACCACGTAGGCATCCTTGTGCCATTGATGAACGGAAGTATGTGTTCATGAGCTTCATTTTTGAGAAGCTTTGCTCAGCCGAAGCAATTGTAAAAACATACCAAAAACTTATACTAATAAGCTATAAACTTAAGCTAGGACCCAGCTGGTCAATTTATCGTTCCTCTTCAACAGAATTAAATGCAGAGTGCAGATAAAGGCACTATTCAATAAATGGTAATAGATGCAGCTGGAAAATAATTCGAACTCCAGTTCAAGTCCTTGCCTTCTTATTTCCTTTGGGGTCAATTTGACCACATTTAATGTTTAAGGTCTCAAAAAATAGTTAACATAATTTTTTGTGAGACTTTTTGAATAGTGACTAAATTGGGGAGTATTCATTTAATTCAATTTTATTTATATAGCGCCAAATCATAAAAAACATTCATCTCAAGGGACTTTACATAGAGAAGCCCAACATTTTCTACTATGAGCAAGTGTGTTTGTGCCATTTTGTATTCTCTAGTATTTTTGTTGAAAATGAAGTTGATATGTCAAGAAAAAAGTCTGGATGGATGGACAGATAGACAGACAAAAACTGGCTCAGAATAAGCCCAAATCTACATGAAGACAAATTAACGTAAACATGCTCAAGACCAGTCATCATTTTAGCTCATTTATGCAATTTCCTCCAGAACACAGAGAAGCCAGTTTGACACAGAAATGAGCAAGCAACAAGAAATTGCATGTTAATTTTTTTTTTAACTCCATTATTTCTTTATCATAAGGAATTCATGTGAATTACATATAAAAGTCTTCAGCTATGAATTTGTATCAGATTAAATAGACAATTGTAGAAAAATTGACTCTTTGTCTGGATAGACAGTGAAGATGATGCATTTTAAGAGATAAAAACAAAGTACAAAGTATAAAGTTTATAAAGCTGTGGAGAGCATTGCCTCAAGGACAAGTACTTCAGTTGTATGCAGACCATTTTCAGACTCTATAATACATATTCTATATTATATTCATACTGTATATTTATGTTGCAGATATAATTGTTTAGGGCTGTTTTAAAGGTTAAATATGATGTCTGTACATGTATAACTACTTCTTATCTGATTCGCAACTGTGTGCTATATGGCGCTATATCTTATCACACATATACAGTATATCTGTATATGTAGTATACAGATATATTCTGTATATGTACAGATAAGCAATGCTAAACTGTTGGCTGCTAATTCAGCTAAATAGCACAACGGAACATACTTACAACTTACACTTTATTCACTTGAGCACTTCCTACTTGATCTCCTTGCGCGTTGCCTCATCAACTAATTAAACACTTGTTTATTTCCTCAGTATCTTCTACTGCCCTGGAGCTTGAATGTTGTCCCATACTTGTAAGTTGCTTTGGATAAAAGCATCTGTAATGTAAATGTAGGAGCTGTGTTAGCATTACATAGTTTTACCACCAGAAAGCAGTAACCGCATTATTTTTCCACTGTATGTCATCGTCACAATTCAGTTTAGTTTAGTTATTTCATGTTTTATAAGTCATATAAAAGCAAATCTCGGCTCATACACCATAGTTAGAGTTTGAATTATCGGTTGAAATTCTCCTCAAGAAATCATTCTGTGTTTGACTCCTCTCTCTGTTTTCATTTGCAAGAAAGTTATTGTCTGTGACTTTTAACACTTATCTATCATTTCTGCATCATGTTGATTTTACCCATAGATATTTTACAGTTACAACCTAATAATTTCATCCCCAAATTAGCTGTTAGCTGTCATTAGCCTGTGTAGCTCTGCATAAGGTCAGCAGAGGGTTTGGTGGCAGAGTCGTGTTGGCTGCAGGAGCTTTCATCACTATCTGAATGCCTCAGTGGGTGAAGGGGGAAATGTCATAATTATGTGCCACTCGCTTTGTATTTACTTTCGACAGCTTCCTCCCTTTGCTTTTTGGAGGTGCAGCATCACTTTCTGTGAGAGCCTCTGATTACTGGTTCAGGAACAAACCTCAGAACAAAACCAGCTATTGTGGTGACACTAATCCAGGGATTTTGACTATTCTGGCAAATGATCAGCAACTGGCAAGGACCGACTTACATGGGTTTACTGTGTTAAGACTCTGTGCTGCCGGAGGTTCATATGCAAATTATGCAATTTCTTTAAGGTGAAAACATATATAAACATACCTTTACAATTATCTTTACAATTATGCAAAGACAAAAATGTTGCCCAATTTTCACATTTTACAAGTGCTACTAAAGTGCAATGAAGGTGTGAAAATCTTTGTACTTGTAGTCAGATAAAATCCAAAACTCATAGCATAGAAATGCAGAATGCAGCTAGTTTTCTTTTAGTTATATTCTTCTATTGGTCTGCTTTTGCGGGTACAAAATGTCCATTTTTACATTTGTTGTCCCTAAGATGAATGACAATTGTAATGTTTTCCTTTAACAGAATCACAAAGCAGCAGAGTAATTACTCTTCCTTTTCTGTGTCAAAGTTCATTTTTAGGGAAGTAGTTACTTATTGTCAAACTGCTTCCATGTATTGTTTGCAATTGTACAGTTTGGCATCTTGATCTTTAGGGTATTAAACTCTGAAAAGTAAATATTTTGATGGTGTATTAGCAAAAGAGTGCTACTGTAGATACAGTACAGTATATAATAGGACAAGTGTAAAAATCATCTGTCAAATTAACACCAGCAAACTTTTAGTGAAGTCTGTGAAATTCTAAATTAGATGTTAACTTTAAAGTAACATTGAAAACTCATGAACTCTCAACAGGTTTTCCAGTGGATTTAGGGAGCAGAGAAAATAGAGGCCTCTGTCTTTTGTCTGAGGAAGTCCTCATTAGAAAGTTAAACCAAACGCTTTGTTAAGAAACATATGATTTAAATGACAATAGCAATGCTAATGGATCCATTTAGAGACGAACAATAGGAACCTGCAGGATGTTAATGAGTCGGTGAGACTGTGAATGGCCTGTCCTATGAGTCAGCACAAATATTTGGCCAATGAATTACACAATTTTGGAGCCTTCACGGTTGGTGTTAAAACTTCAATTAAAAAAAAATCTGCACAGCTCAGATCAGTTTAGTTTGCATTTGATCAATTCTGTGAGTGTAGTTTAACTACGTCTGCTTTATTTTCTTTCCTATATTTGGCGAATGTAATGAATGAGTCAAGACTTATAAGCTCTAAATTGGCCTAATCAGAAAAAACAAATAACATTTGTCATGTGCATGGGGCTACTTCCCTCGAAGATCTGGGTCATTTAACAATGTTTGTATTACCCCTGTCGCGTTAAGGGGGAAAGGGAGAGTGGCTTGTCACCTCCTGGTGTGACACCAGGAACATGAATTAAGCCTGTTGCTTCATTGGTGTTTATTCATACCTGAAAAGCACAAAGCAAACCATTACCACACGAACAAAATGTCTGCTGACACGACGGCATGCTAAGGAAATGTCCTGTGGTTTAGCCTGCTGTGTTCTTTAGTTTACCACCATGATGCAAATGCCTAACTGATCCAAGTCGACAAGACATCGTGATGTTTAAGTCTAAATTACCATCTAATGAAGTTGATTCTCCTGGTCACATATAATAGCTATTCACCCAGGAAGAGCTACACATGCTATTTCTAATCATCAAGACCAGGTTTTTAATTTGATTAATGATACTTAAGAAAACAATAATCTACAATATTGGCATCTCAGCGCTTTCAGTAACGTGCACACAGGCCTCATATTGCCCCTTAACAGTGCGTAAGGTCTAAACCTTTATTTCAGATTGCTTCAACACAGTCCAGTGTGGTCCAGGGAAGAGAGGGCACTTATTGTCCACTAAGGACTTTGCCACATTCATTTGAGGAGCAGCCCTTTCTCATTATTAACAGACACACTAAACTATGGGGCCCAGACAATACAGAACAGATCCCTTTATGCACACAAGTGCCCAACATTTCAGCAACCACTGTGTGCCCTCCACCACTCCCTCTTCTTTTCAGATACCTGCACATAAGTGAAAGATGTGGAGGAGACAAAAGATATCCTCAACTTTCCTTTTCTCCCATTCTGTGAAACAGGCCCATACTAAATCTTTTATTTGTGCAAAGCCTCTCATTAACTCCACTCATGCTGCCTCCCCCGGCTGGCCATTGCTTAAGTACTGGGTGTTGTAAAAAAAGCTACCAATTAGTCCCTCATCAGCTCCAATTAGAGGAGACAAAGCCTGAGTAAAGATAACTCAATGAGAGGGAGAGGTGGAAGGGTGAGGGCGGTCCAAATGTGTTTCTGTGTGCGTCCACGTATAAGTGTGCATGTGTGTGTGTTTGTGTACATGTGTGCAGCCGAGGCCGGCACAACATAGTTTGTAATCATTGAAGAACTTGTGTCCATTCAGTCTGACCCACTGCAGCACAGGTCCTTTCACTCTCCAGGCTCCTCCAGGCGGACCCTTTTCTCAGCGCCAAGTGTTGTTGTGCTGGGAAGACAGGCCCCCCAGGAGTCCCAGAAAGAGAACCATTCAATCCTCTTTACCTGTTTGCAGCAATATAAAGCACTTAGGACCAGGCCGATCACTCATTATTGTCTCCTTCACTCTCAGTACTTCCTTAAACTTAGGCCTCAATTCAAGAGTGAGCCCTTTTAAAGAGGGAAATAGGGGATGCATGTTAAGGGGGTGCCTTTCGCCTCATTAGAATTGAATTTGTACTGTCTTGTAATTACTTTAGAGGGTAACAATGTATTTTTTTCATCATAATCTTCACTGAATGGGGGATTTTTGGGGCAGTTAATTTGCTGCCCGCACTAATGCATTAATTAATGAATTGGGTAACACTAATTTTCTCTATGCTGCCTCTCTCTGTTTGTTTCTTCCATCTGTTTCCAACAGTCCTAGGCAGCCGCTACTAATAAAATTACCTCATTAAGGACTTTATTGCAGCACAGAAACTCACTCATTCATTTGCTACGTAACATTTTCTTTAGAAGGGGGCTGGGTGTGTGACAGTTCCCATTCAGTGTTGCATCTTTTTGTGGGCAGTTCTAAATAATGAGGGGAACAAGCAGGGAGATATAATTAGGAACAAGGGGGCACTTCAGTAAATATTTGAAATCTTTTAAGGCTGGTCCTTGTTGATGGTGATTAATTACTTCCAGAAGGGATTTTAGAGAAATATATTGCCAAGTTTTTTTTTCCCTTTCATTCTCTGGATGCGACGACCTTGTTAAAAAGATGTGCACAGGACTTTAATTTCGGTCCCTCTTTAATCAGATGCACATCATGACATGTGGTGTCCTCTGAAAATGGACTCATTAGGAAACAAACACACAACATATAAACAATGATGTAGTGTTTAGTAAAGGTGGCATCCGACTGTGTTAAATGTCTTGTGTTTGTTTTGAACATGTACACACAGAAACATCGTATACATATCATGACTGGGATGGTTAGTAGATTATTGATGATCATTCTGATGCGATGCATTATGGTTAATATAATTATAGTTGACACGAAAAGCTGCTGATGTCATGTGTCATTTAATATGTAAAAAAAAAAGTTTTGTTTAAAATAATTTCTCTGGCGGAGACAGGCCAATCAGACAGAAGATGTTAAATATTAATGCAGAACATCTCTAAAGTTGCTGAGTCTGATTATTAAATGGATGTTATGTTAGTTTTTGTTTTTTTAAATAATTATGTCATAATTGTCTTTACATGCTTCTGTGTGAACTACACAGCAAGGTTTAATGAGTTCAGTGAGCAGTGTGTGCAGGCCGTTGTAATCACACATTAGTATGTCCTGTGGTTTGTGCTGAGAAATGACCGCCTCCTTGTGGACATATATAGGTACTGCATCAATGTCAGGTACAGTTGCACTGGAGTTAATTGATTCTTTGACATAAAGCAGAAGTTTTCAGAAATCCCAAAGCGTGACAAGCTTTTATTGTTATTATTTTATTAAAAACAAATCCATACCAGACCCACAGACAACTCTGACATGTTGGCAAAGACAGTGAAGTTAGAAAACTGTTAAATTAGTCTTATTTTAAGATAATGAGCTGCATTTTATGGGGCAATACTGATGTCAAATAGCAGAAAATACTTTAAAAAAATCCTCACATATTTGCCTATTGCTATTATAGAAATCACATTTAATGTTTTTAATTATTATTCAAACAGCGTGAACAAAAGTTCCTACGCTCTCATAACAGATGTGGTAAGTCACTTTATTTACTCAGCGTGGCTGTTGTGAGTTTTATTGCACACTCTTGTTATTCATAAAAATAAAGTGACATCACCTTGTTTTGGCCAAACTCCCGGAAAGATATCTGCAGCTTGTCTTCTCACAAATAAAGACACGGCGAGATAAATATAAGTTATGAGTATCAGAAGCAACGATGAATTAACAAGAGTGAAACTGCAAATGTTATGACTTCAGGAAAAAAAGACAGTACAGCGTCCAAAACCCAGCTGGAAGCCCAACACCAAAACCTCATAATCACCTCAGAGGTCGAGCAGCTGTTCGGACTCTTCCAGCTATTTTAGAGAAGTGTGAAGCCCAGAGTGAGTTACTGTGGGTAAAGTGTGGTGTATAAACAGATAGCGAATGTCAATATATCCAAACACAATAACGTAAAATGTCTTCTTGGAAGAGGCCATCATTCCTGACAGATGCTGTGTATTGATAAACACTTAATATATCCATGATATATCTTAGTCTCCTGACTGACCTGAAGATGAACTCTTTTATAAATGCTCTGTGTCTTAAGTTTTGAATTACTGTTTGTAATTTGCAAAAATTGAAACATTATTTTCTGTTACAAAACCCTCTATGATTTCAGTCTTTTTCAGATGTTGTTCTTCCATCTTTTTTCAAGCAGTCGTGTTGTAGTTTTTTTTTCTGAAAAGTCAACAGATATCTCTGGAGATAGCGGACTGATTAAGCTTATTGTAAAATTTTATGGATTCACTAGTGATTTCCTTGTTTCCCTCTGTTCTTAGTGATGGAAATGTCAGGACCTTTAGCCTAGAGAAGGGCTCCCTCTGGTGGAAAGTCAGTCAATCACAGTAGCGGCGACAGCCTGCTAAATATATACAGAATGGAGAGTTTGTTGACCTGGAGAGTAGTGTTTCTCTGCTCCCAGCTACAAAATATCTGTACTGATAATTTCCTACAGCAACTGACTCTAACTATATTTAAATAAATAGTAGACAAAAGACAAAACCAGACTATCTGGTGGTAAAAAAGTTGCTCATTGCCCATTGTCTCAGCTTCTCATATGACAGGATTTGTCATCTCTCTGTTAAATATCTTTGGGTTTTGTTCAAACTACACAAGACGTCTGAAGACATCACTTTGAGCTCTGTGACATTTTTCCACAGTTTTTTGACATTTCACCAACTGAGGGATTAATTGATCAGATTGTAAAAATAAGAAACTTCATTCTTTTCCATTCTTTTCCTCTTGTTGTTTGTTTGCTGCCATGGCAGCTGAGCTAAGCATGGCAACGTACATCAATCGGTTTTGGGGAATTTGATGATTATACCAGCTGGTTCATCATTTTCAGGCATTTCGGGCTCCGTTTGTCGTGCCTTTTGTTTGACACAGGATAATATGAAATCATAAAGCAATGAGGAACAAAGTGCTTTCATGAGAGACTTGTTTAATGTGCTTTATTGTGCATATGTTTCTGAAAATATAAAATAATTGAAAAAACATGCATTTGCACAATCTACTCATTTTCTTAAAAAATAGTCACACATCTTGTATATCATACAAAAATAAACATCTGTGATCGAAAACATACAGTACATTCTGTTTAAAAAATAGTTAAATAAAAAAGCAGACCACTTACAATATTTACACCCGACATAAAGTATTTATAGCCACCCTCTTTAAATATTCTAATCAAAGTCACTTCTGTCCTGCACTAGTTTCCTCTTCTTGGTCCTGTTAGACCCTCCATCTATGTGAGATGGAGCCTCCCTGTAGTCCTCGCCTGAACCTATATCCAGATTTTCCTGATTGTCGCTCCAGCTGTCGTGATCCGCAACAAAGTCGTCTCCCAATCGATCAAACACTTTTTTCTGCAGCTCAGTGATGTCGTTGCGGAGGTCGGCCATCAGAAGGAGCAGGAAGTCAAAGGATCCTGGAGGCCCCTGAGCGCCAAGAACAACAAAAACAAACAAATGTTTTTTTTCATCTTAATAATTATTTGGAGAAATTAAAATAATATTAACCTGCTGTTTAAAGAAACACCACATTTGATGGAAAGATGGGAAAAGATCAGTCGGCTGTCTGAGTGTTTTCTCATGATTTGTTAATGTTGGCATCATTGGTGTTTATCTAAGGCAATAATTGTTACTTTGTCCTGAATATTTAATTTGAATTTGACAACATCATTCACAGTGATGTTTAATATCCTCTGTGATTTGTTGTCTAGTTGTGCTATAGTTTAACATTTGTTGTGGGATGCGGTAACAAGTTAAAACAGTGTGGCATCGGTACAGTTGGACAAAGTCTTACTGGTGGTCCGACAGGCCCTGGAGCGCCTCGATCCCCCTGGGGGAAGAAAACAAATATTTAGTTTAGATGAATTACAGTGGAAAAAAAGCATCAGAGGAATTCACAGTGTTCTGGTTAAGGAACTAGAGGCAGGAAGAGTAAGTAGAGATCAGGATGAAAGCAAAAGCCTCATTTTAAAGAAACGTACATTACACCTTTGTCAGTTAGGGGAATTATTAGACTTAATGGGAAATATGTTCATTCACTTTCTTGTTGAGAGTTATATGGTGTTGTGTGTGGAGCTGAGAGGTGATTGTCTCAGCTTAGCATAAAGACTAGAATCAGAAGGAAACTGTTGACGTGGATGAAAACTTAAAAGTTAAACTTCACTAATTAACATGTTACATCTTGTTTATTTGATCCATCAGAAAAATGAAAGGTGATACAGTAGTTGTGTTTTTGTGCTGATCTTTCCCAGAAAGACACAGTTTTAGGGCATAACTTTCCCATAAATAATTAACTTTTCATTAAAATTTCAGTTTGGTTTCAGATTTAGTAAACATGATGCGATGTGTTCATGAGTGACATAAGTGACAAGTCAGCGCTGGAAGGTATTTTTTATTTTTTTTTTACTTTGAACTGAAGAGAGTTAAGTTAGCTTGGGCATGAAATTAATTGGCAATATTCTTCCCTAGAAAAAAGGAAAAAAAATATTGTTCGTATAATACTAAACATGATAAACGTAGTGCAATTATGAAGTATCTTGGCTGTCTGTTGACCCACAGTAGCCTACACACACACACACACACACACACACACACACACAAACACAAACACACACACACACACACACACACACACACTTGTTGACCTGACTACTGTGGTTGTTCGCCAGGTTCAGGGTCACACCGGGGCTGTGAGTGTTTTGGCAGATGGTTTGGATTTGTAACTCAGAGAACCAGATTACCATCGCCCTCCAATCTATTCACACAAACATCTCAGCTGTATTGAAAGAATACAGAGGTGCTGTGTCAATAAGGCAGATGCACCTAAGTTGTTCCATACGTGATCCACAAGCTGAGCAAACACACAGGAACCTCCATGGCTTTTATACCTCGCATGTATCTGTAGTCAGTGTGACGTGCATGACTGGGCACTCAGTAACCAAATCTCAACAGTAATTCAGAACTCAAACAGGTAATGTTGTAAGAAGTTGGCCGTAATGAGCCACAGATTGAAAATGTAATCCTCTGAGCAAGTTTTGTTGGAGCATCTAAACCAAATTCCTGTATAATAGCAGTCAGTTTTAGTTCTGATACTGTCTCCATCATGTCTGACACATGGCATTAGTTGCGCGGACCAACTCAACTGGCTGCTGTCAGTCTAAAGTGATTCTGACAACCTGCAGGATCACAGAGCTTCAACATCTCCTTTTCAACAGGTCTTTGTTTGGTGGATTACCCTTGCAGCATTATTGTTATTGCTACCTTAAATGATGTTCATACTAGTTGAATTACAACTAAATATGTTCATTCTGCCGTCCAAATAAACATGGACCAATGTGAAACATCAACATCAGCTGAAACAACAACAAAAAAGCACCCAGCAGAAGTCTGAGGGTCAAAACGAACAAGACATCATCTGCAAAAAAAAAAAAAAAAAACACCGTCACATTTTCCTTGACCTCATCTGCTCTTTGATTTTCTTTCTGCGATTGTCGACAGAAGGCACAGGCCAAATCTGCTTTAATTCTTAAAATGTGGAAAATGCAAACACAAATCTGACTGCAACCAGACTGAGGATCTGCATTGTGCCTCTTTAATCTGATGCTTAACTGTCTTTTTTTAACACTTTGCCTTTAGGCCTCCAAAGAGAGAAAAGGCAGAGAAAAAACATTCCAGTTCCACTTTGGAAACGTGATAATTACTTCCCCATGCCGATCCAGAAGTTCTGCTTATGTAATTTATGATATGGTATTCCAGTCCATCGTGATAACCCAGAGGTCTCCACGGTTGTCGAGAAGTTACCGGGTTATCATTTAACATACAAACCACAGCTCCTTGTGAACTGGGTCAAATCTGACTTTACATGCAGATAAAAACTTGTTTGCAGTTAAACATAAGTGATAAATGACGATGATCCTCTGAAAGGAAGTGTAATCCAAAAATTCCCTTGTACTAGGTATAATTATTTGTACATGGTGATACATATAGCTTTGCCAGTGTTCATAGTGTACATAAAAGTTGTGCAAACTACTGTCTGGCACACAAGACATTACTCTACTTGTAGCAGCTTGTAGTTAAGCGATCCTGTCATCAGCAGGGACTAACTCTGCCTGTTCAGCATCCAGCTGAGGATTTGAGAGTGTCCTGGCACCTGCCTTGAGGTTTTTCTTTTTCACAAATCTGGAGACATGGAGAAACAGTTTAGCTATTGGGAAATATCTTTTGATAGACACTGTGTTGGCAGATGGGCCAAATCTATCTTGTTGGTACATACAAACACTCTGGTTTCTTTTCTTTGAATGGAAGCCAATGAGCCAAGAGTCAAAAACTGCTGCCAACACCTATGACTTGCAGCCTGAAGGGCACCTGACTGAAGCCGTGTAATTGAAAAAGGGTTGAGTTGTTTTGCCTGGAATAATTGATGCTTACAGAAAAGTTAAAACAACAGTTATGACCTCACCTTTAGTCCATCTTTTCCTGGTGCTCCTGGTGGCCCCTGTTAAGTTAAAAAAAAAAAAAAACACATTTGCTTCTTTATGTCATTTTCCTTTAAAACTTCAAAGCTGGATGGACAGTAAATCAGTCGCCTGGTGACAAACGTACAATGTGATGATTCCTTTTCTCTTTTCAATTCGCTATTTTCTCAGAGGACACGTTGACTTTAAATCTTTTTGAATCCCAAAACCAACATCTTCCAATGTGCTGGCCCAACGCAGATCATCCAAGATTAACTTTGTGCCTGCCCCTAGGCCATTTCAGAGGAGCTTCAGCCTGATGGTAACAAAGTGCTTTGATCTCCTTCCTGGGATAATCATCATTAAAGAAGCGTGTCGGCATTGTATAAGGAGCAGGGCCAATGTTCAGATCAGCATCAAGTCTCTGTATGTCACAATATCGCACATTCATCATTTCTGAAAACCTGGTGACCTGGAGGCTAAACCTCTCAACTGAGCTCAATGTCTAATCAGGATTTTGTGTGAAAAAGGGACAACTCCCTTTTAATCAGACCTTGCTAGCATGGGCACTGACTAAATGTATTAACAGGTCATAAATATAAAAATTTGTGAATTAAACACACATGTTAACATCACACACACAAAGCAATAAGATCACTTTTCTACTATAAAAACACATCCAGACTTCTTGCTTCACGCAGTTTGTGATGTGACCGATTGCAGGTGTTGATAGTCTGATTTATCAGTGGTGTGACTGCATAAATACAAGAGCTTTAAAACCTAAAAATATGTCTCAGTGGCTACATCCTGCACATTCTTGATTCAAATCCCACTTCAGCACTGAGGGTTCACACTCGCAGGGACAACTGAGTGAAAACGCAGCGAGCCAAAGAAAACAACTAAAGCTGTAAATGGTTTCAGTCCTCTCCTCTGTTGTTTTGCCATTACCATGTGTCATCTTTTTTTCCCCTTGCAAAGTTGAGAGGATCTTTAAGAAGGTGTGTTTAGTGTTTTTCTCAAATGTGTCAAGTGAAACAGGATATTCATACAGATAAATCAAGCTCAGCTCTCCTGGGTCTAATCTCATGATGCAGGATAAGTAAGTTGATTTTGTGGGTAAAACCTAGAATCCCATAAAATCTGCCACAGAAACTCATTTAGTTATTCTGTCCTGTGGCAAAAAGCAGACGTGTGGAACTGAATCAATAGAAAATAAAGGTGTAAATGTAGTTAACTGTTTTCTAAAACTACTGATGTCACACACATTTGCACTTGCTGTTTCAAAGGCCTGAGCTCTTAAATATGAGAACAAGGACACATTAAATACTACATAAAATGCTGAGTAAAGCTACCTCTTGAAATATAATTACTATGAACTGACCACTGGTCCTCGGGGGCCACGTTTGATGTGGTACAGGTCTGGTGTAGGTCCGATGGGCCCCATCAAACCCCTGGGACCAGGAGGGCCAGGGGGCCCCAACATCCCATTATGTCCTGGAGGGCCCGATGGTCCTGGATCTCCTAAAATAATCCAAACTGGTATTAGTGGACATAACAAAACAACAGACATGATGAACAGTGAAGAATGATTCCTGCAAAATAAATTAAATGATTCTGAAATCAGAGATGACACTTTAGTCTTTCCATTGTTGTCAGACAAATCATAACTTGACAGGTTATAGGTTGTATCTTAACATTTACCTCATATACTGGCACAAAATCTGGTAATAACATTCTTGTTTTTTCTTGGTTTAATAACTTTGACTTTTCCTCTAGCATGTGAATCATGCTAGATAATTCTACTCAATTCTGCTAAACGTTACCATTCTAGCTTTTTCAACTGAATTTAACATTTGGCTCTAAGGTCTAAGAGGTCTGCTGTGGCTAAAGTCTCTGTGCTTCATACAGGCCCGTTTCCTCATTGAGAGTCTGACCCGGTTTTATTACTTCTTGATGTATGTGTCTTACCTGGAGGGCCAGGGAGACCTGGAGGCCCTGGTAAAAATATAGGGGATGTCTGGATTTTCTTGCTAGTCATTTGTTCAGGGACGTCAGCGCTGTTTGACAGCATGGCCATCTTAAAGACAAATGTAGCACGTAAAGACAAAAATGAACAGATAAATTACAAGGCAATTACTAATAATAATTTCATGGGATAAAAGTCATTTCATCTTTATTTGAAAACGATATCAGACATAATTGGTCAATGTCGTCATTTGGTCGTCATCCTTAAAATGGTTTAACGCACAATGACTCATAAGATCTGAACTGTCAAACCAGACAGGAAAATTACACCCTGAAGGGCCAACTTCAAGTAAAATTATTTTAAAATTCTATACCCTGGCAAAGATGAAAGCTGATCTTCCATCTGCACTATGCACTGAGCTGTAACCCAGACAGATGGAGGACCAGGCAACCCCTCTACATTATTCAGTGTGACCAGGAGAGCTCCTGCTCTGAATATGAAGTGGCATCCTTGGGCAAAAGTTCTATTTGATCTCTGTATAACATCATAGGGGTTTGGCAATCCCAAGGATAAAGGCTTGAAAGACTCTGCTATGCTGCAAAGGCCGACAAATTAGGATTCACTTGCACAGATGCTGGATCATATGTTCACACAAACCCACACAGGTGTTTGCACCAAATTTGACCCTTAAATTTAAACTCTGACCTTTTTTGTGATATGAATAAATGAGAACATGCTCATATGTTATAATGATCTAGTAAGTGCAGAAATCATGTAGAGGATTTCACTGTTTTCTTAATATAATGACGTGAAAAAAGGCATATAGAGTAGAGCTCTGAGAGCATGAAGACCACACAGCTGGAAGCAATATATCATGTGTTACAGTCGAGAGTGCTGAGTGCCACTGTTGACAGACTCGTGCTCAGATCGGTTCAGACGCCTGCGATTACACACAGGTAAATGTTTTACCAGGTCACACTTACACCCGACCACGTACAGTAAAGGAAATTTCTTTTTCATTAGGTTATAAAGTGTAATAATGAATCTCAAGAGAATCGTAAAAAAAAAAGAAAAAAGAAAATCTGGCTGTGGTTGTTTCTGAAATACTGTCAGGTATGGAGTCCTCGGGGATAGAGCAAGATCTTTAAGTGGCGATAAAGAAACAGAACAGGTCTGCAGGTATTTACATTCATTTGAATCAAGAAAGCAGGTTTAATCCTCATCAGAGCCTTTCTGTAGTCAACCATAGAATACCAGGAAAAGCAGCAGGATTGTGGGTGGCAAGATTATGATTTAAGATGAAAAATAGTGTTGAGTTACAGGTACATTTCACAAGAGTTGAGTTTATATTTCAAAATAGATGTGTATGTTTTTTTCTGTTACCTTCTGTTTAAGTTGCAGGACAGACATTTTGATCTGTTGGAGATCGTCACAGGTTGCTGAGCAAGTTCCAGTGTTCATCACGTTGTCAGATTTGTCAAAGAGATGCACTGCTGGGAATTGGGGACAAAAAATGTTTCTGTCACAGAAATCACCAGAAAATCACCAAAAAACCCATTATCCTCCCCTCATTTAAAAACAAATAGACAGAAAACTGTTCATTCAAAACAGAACAATCATATTAAAAGAAACAAATAACATAAAATAACCAAAGTGAAAGTGTTCTAGTGATGATTTGATGGATCCTTTTAGGCAACAAGTGTCTGTGTAACATCATCATTCATGAGACTGCAGCCCTGATTTTCCGCCCACATTCACTTTATTTACTCACCACATTAAAGCATTAAGGTTTAAGCAATATACTTGCACAATCCTGTAAAGAACAAAAACAACATGGAAAGCACAAAGCTGACTCATAGTGGCATAGTGGCACAGAACCTGTTCGAGTATACATATATTTAACACATATAGTGAAAGTGTCTGGACACTATTTTCCCCACTGTGTAACAAAGTGGAGCATAAAGTAGGAGCGAGCGTGACTCTCCAGCCTCTCCTCAAATGTTATAGTAGGTAATAGAAGATAAACTCATGGGAGGAAGTAGCAAATCTACAGCTTCAGACCGCTTCATTAGAAACCGAATCTGGGACTTTATTATTGTCTGGACCGTTCGTGATGGTTTTCTCAAATGCATCCAGCAAATCAGAGCAGAGCAGGAGTCACAGGGGCAGAAGTGTGTTTGAGAGACAGAACTGTTCTGACATGCACAAGGAGCTGGGATGTGTAATGATTACCAGGTGTCTGTGTTTGCAGTTCCCCCTTTCTCTTTCCTTTGTACACACACACACACACATCAAATAACAATGTGTGGTCGGCTTCACATCCCAGTCAGATGTGCCTCTGAATAAAGAGAGAAATGTCTTCTTTTCTCACCCCTTCTCTCTCCCATGGTGCATGTTTTCCCATCTTCTTCCAGGAAGTAGCCCTTTTCACATTCACACCTGTAGCTCCCCACAGAGTTGATGCAGATCTGAGAACAGGCCGTCATATTTTTGTCTGCACATTCGTCGATGTCTAGACGTTGCACAGACAGAAACAGAGGGACAAAGGGGAAATGGAAAATAAATTAAAGAAAGACCAAATGTCAGAAAAAAATATTTCAATCTGAAACCTTAAGACCTTCATTCTAACTTAGAGATATTTTCTCACATCTGTCCAAAGGAAACTATAAATCGCCAAATTTATTGTTCCCAGCTTTCATATAAACCTCATATTCAAGATTGACACATTATCTTAATTATTAAGGTAATTATCCAGTAAATAATCCACATACATTATGAATGCACTTGACAATATATGCAAAATAGATGCTGGTTAATTATTAGCTCGTATTTATCAAAGCCAACAAAAGAAATCAGGATAAAAGTGTTAAATAAATAAATATTACATTCAGTTCAAGTTCAAGTCTCCTCTATCTGACAGTAATTCAGTTTTTAAAAGAGAAATTATCTCAATGGGGTGTTTTACTAGGTCTCACCCAAACAGTAGGGCTTTTCTCGCTTTCTGTGGCGCTCTCGGTCGTAGCGGTAGCCGGGGTAACAGGTGCACACAACTCGACCAAAATGGTCAGTGCACTGTTGCTCACAGGGGGCGCCAGCACACACGTCATAATCTGGAGTAATAAATGAGGAATTTCATCAGTGGGAATCTCACCTCCAACTTTAGTTTTCTTTTCAATTTAAAACATCACGCAACATGTTTCACATAAATAATTAAACCTTCAGTCAGGCTAACACAAGAGAAAGTCAAGTATGTTAAAAGACAAAAGACCTTAAGGGACAGGACAGGAAAGAATTCCAAACTAATCAGAGATCCAAACAGTTTCCTTACCTTCGGGAATGCACTGGCCCAACACAAACTTAAAGCCCTTGCAACATTTCTTTCTGTAAAATATAAAATGGAAACGCATGTAAGAAGAAAAATCCCAGATACTTTAACATTCATGACATTCAGACTTTCCACATGATATGCATAATGTTTGACATGTATCATTAATAAAGATGTGCAGAATGCATTGTGATCTAGTGATTTGGTCTGTTTTTACAATTGAGTCGATGTGGAAAATGTTTCCCTGAAGATTAATGTGGCCTGAATTTACACACACACACACTGCTGCCAAGGCCTTGTTGCTGTGTCTGGCCCGTTGTTGCGTGTTCGTTCATGTCTGATAAGACTCGTCTGAGTTACACTTAAAATCCCCGTTGGGTTGACCATGCTGAATTTACGGTCATTTCCAGTTTCTGTTACATCATTTTCTTTCTGCTTACTTGTGTTCTTCTTTTCAATCCAATACTCAGTTTTTTCCAATGTAATCCCTACATCTGCACTCAGATTTCACATACTTTTACGCTGTAACCAGATGATGTATCAATGTGCGTGAGGATGAGATGACATTAAGCAAGTCTCTAACTCTAACCAGTTTCTTTTGAAAACTGCCTCATCACTTCTTCCCACATCTGTTTTTAGTGTTACCAGTACCATTTCCATGATAACATATTGGTCCAATATGTTATCAGCACAAGTCACATCATCATGAGCAATTGTTCATCCCTTGCTCTCACTCAGTTGCAAAAGAAAAGTGCAAACAGGTGTCACTTTTAAACAGCATGAAGTCACTGGACTACAGTAGAATCTTATTCCCTTTGATAAAGAAAGATTACTTTATAACCTTTTGCAGCTTTTATTCAGGAGCAGTTCTGATGACGGGGTCATTCCCATGGGTCTATCTTGTAATTTAATTTAATGAAAGCTCTCCCTGCTCTGCCCACCAACATACAAACACAAGTGAGGCAATCTATTTATTCATTTATTCAACTTGACATGATTTTTTCGCATCCATCTAGTTTGCTCATAGGAAGCCAAGACTAAGACTGCACTGCTACGCTAACAGCTCTGTGAGCCTGGATGCTAAATGTGGCGAATATCAGTCTGCATTTTTTATGGTATAGCATGTTAGCATGCTCACTGGAACATTGGAAATAAAACAATAACAATAGCAATTTAACAGTTCAATATACATTAGTATATAGGTTATGCATTGCACAAGCATATTAAAATCTCTCAAAGTGAAAGATCTAATTATTTGACTTTTGCAAAAAGCTCTGAACATGCCCAGAGACTGATGAGAAAGATATTAGCTGTAGGAATTTTGTCAAAAAACAAAATATGGGACAAATTAATATTATGAACTGTTGATTCCAGATTTAAACATTAATGGTTCACTGAAGTTGTTGATTCATTCTGAGAGGAAAAATTCCCACACATAAAAAATAATTATATAAAAAAAAAGACACACAAGGAAATAATTTGAATGAATTTGGAAAAAAAGCAGGATACGTTATCTGAAAACAGACTGCTGAATGGTTCATGATGAGATGTCTTTCTCTCACATAGTCCTGTAGAGACTTGGAACAGAATGAGTTAGAGTGAAACCAATGAGCTCTAAGTTTCTGTTTCTATTTCATTCACAAAGTAAATAACCCATCAATATAAAATTGTGCTTTTTGCAATAACATCATCACAGTCATGTAATCTTGGTAGAAAAACATATATCATTTACTCTACATTGCTGCAGTGAAATGGGTTTACCTTGTCATTGTGATGTGTACAAGATATACACAGCAGCCAAGTACTTACTCACTCTCACAACTGAATATTTTCTACCCAAAGAGGGGCAATAAGGACCCCCCTGACTCAACTTGAGTCCCCATAGAAGAATATCAACTGAGAACAATCGCATTTCAAGTGTTTAATTACACTCAACAGACAGCTCCTGTGGGTGTGGCTATCGTAGAGGAACAACCCACCACTCAGGAGCTCCTTCATGAGATGAGAGCAACACATTAGCAGTTTGTGTGTATGCATTTAAATATGCTCTTGTGCTTGTGTGATTCAACAGATGATGATGAGGGTTTTTACATGAGTGAAACATCCATGTGGGGACCACATGTCACCTGAATATTTTCATTTCACAGACTATAACATTAGGACAACATTTCAACAGCACTTGTCAGTGGATGGGATATATATTCAAGTGAACATTTTATCTTTGAAGTTGATGTGCTGGAAGCAGGAACATGGGTAAGAGAATGGATGGGAGCAACTCTGACAAGGTCAAAATTGTAATGGCTGCAGCTCTTCTGGGATGTTTCCAGTCTGCAGTGGTCAGTACTGACCAAAATGGTCCAAGGAAGAAAAGCCATGTAATCGATGACAAGGTCATAAGCTGCCAAGATTTAGTGATGCCGGAGGAGGAGGAGTGAAAGTCAGCCCATCCGATCCAACAGAAGAGCTACCGTGGCTCAAATGGACACTTGAAAGTTGGAAAAGAAGACTGTGGCCTGCTCTGATGAATCATGTTTTCTCTGTGTATGTCACTTACCTAGGGAAGACACAAAACCAGCATGTACTATGGGAAGAAGGAAGCTGGAAGAGGCAGTGCGATGCTTTGAGTAATATTCTGCTGAGAAAACTTGGGTCCTGCCATCTATGTTGGCATTACTTTGACACGTACCACCTACCTAAACATTGCTGCAGACCAATTACACCCCTTCATGGAAACAGTATTCCCTAATGGCAGTAGCCTCTTTCAGCAGGATAGTTCTCCTGCCACACTGCAACAAAACTGGATCAAGGATTGTTTGAGGAACAAAACAACAAGTTCAAGGCTTTGACTTGGCTCCAAATTCTCCAGATCTCAATCCAATTGAGCATCTGTGGGATGTGCTGGACAACCCAGTATAATCCACGGAGGCCCCACCTCACAACACACATGACTTAAAGGATTTGCTGCTAACATCTTGATGCCAGATACCACAGCACCTTGAGAGATCCAGACTTTGAGAAGTCTGAGCTGTTTTAACAACAAAACCTACACAATACTAGCCAGGTGATCATAGTATCTGATTGGTG
Organism: Polydactylus sextarius; assembly: GCA_016801845.1. NCBI lineage: Eukaryota > Metazoa > Chordata > Actinopteri > Polynemidae > Polydactylus > Polydactylus sextarius. Next base: position 4,402,013 of record CM028922.1, read on the forward strand.
TGCATTTCTTACAGGAGAGAAACCTTATTCTCCTAATCACTTATAAAGTTTCCATTTCCTTCATTAACTTTCTTAAAGTTACCTAAAGTTGCAACCATCTTCACTGATGTAATTAACCTGTTAACGTACGTCAAGCTTTAGCTGTAGAAAGGATTGTGGCTCTAGAAACACTGACCATAACGATACTGGATGTTGTTATTTAAAATGTGCCAAAGTGTGTTTCCAAATATATGTTTTAATTTATATTTGTATTTACTGCATTTCATCGCTCTGTTGTGGTGATTGTGGTGGGAGAGGCTACAGCTCTGAGACACTCTGAGAGAAGGTTTCCTGTGTGACCCAATACTTCATGTCACAATAACATCCCCACAAGGACAGAAGGCACTTATAGCAAATAAGCAGCTTAGCAAAATAACCAGGCATAGTTGAACATTCGTGAGAAAATAAACATCTATGTCCGTCTCTAGAAGATCATGAAAGAGGCAACAACGTCCCATGGAAACCAGATTCATTTCTGAGTTCACTTTCGTTGAAATTAATCTTTATTGAATTATCACTCAGGGAAATGATTATTAGACCAATAACATTGTGCCTTATTGTATTTCTTTCATCAAATCATTAAACAAAGATCTAAAACATCTAAAAAGTGATATTTGGTTACTCTGCTTACTTTTAAAAACACTTTTACAGAGTTATCTTCCAAATCAATTTGATTGCATTACATTTTTTCACTGTCCGTTTTTTAACCTTTTATATTTTGACATGCAGACATGAGAGATGGTAACGATACGACCTGTCTACAAGTTAAAACAACATGTCTGGTGAAGACGCACGGCTGAAGGTCAGTGCACTATAGCAATAAAACAACCTTAAACAAGCTAAATCATTTATAACCTGGGAGTAAAACAACTGTCAAGCGTTTGATATGGAGGGACACTGAGATAAAGCTTAGTTATGTGAACACATGGGCGATGTGATCTAGATGCAGTTTGTAATAAAACTTAATGCCGATTGCAGAAATTGCTTAGTAAAACCATTGGTTGGTTCTGAAATGTAATGTTTTTAAGATTTTAAGCGTTATGGTCCAGTTGGTATAATGTTGACTAATTTGCACAGATTTTTGTCTAATGGTGTGATGTGGCAATGTTTAAAGCTACAGTTAATGCTTGTGGTATGTGGTGTTTTGCGTTTTGGGTAAAATAGTAGTATTTTCCTATACTGAAGGCCAAGTTCACTCTTTTAGAAATGACTAATTTAATAAATGCATTGTCCATGCCGCGTGTGAACAGACTCCAGCCTCGGCTAGGGCATGCTAATGCTTTAATCGAAAAGGATAAAGTTCTTTTCAAACAACTTTGTCTTGATTTAAGCAGCTGTCTCGGTCAATATCTGGCATCGATTCCCCAAAAGCCATTTAACAGTCCACCTCAGCTCAACTCACAGTGTTTGAACAGCAGAAAGAGCTCAGATCTGGATCAGCCTCCACACCGACACACAAGAGGACACTCAAAGTGCACAATTTGAATTTTTGCCTGTTGTTTTAGCATGTATCCAAGTGATTAAGGATGGACAATTGGAGATGTCTTTATGATATTCAAAATGCAAAACAATAGCATGCTGAGTGATGACGCACACAGTTTTAGCACCTTTCATAACAGCAGCTAAGAATACAGTCCTCCTGCGAGCTTGTTAGAGCTGCTCCTGAATGTCATGTAAATCAGTGGAGAAATTCAAAACACATGTGGATTTCATTCATATTCATGAGTGAGAGACCAAGGATGGAGGTGGTGGTGGGGGGGTATTTTAAATACAACCATGACACTTTTCTACAAGAACCTCAATGAGCAGAGTTTGCACGTCCACCAGCTTGTTGAATGACGTTTGACTTCAGATACACAAAGCTGTGAGTCCTGCACTTGTTCATAATGATCAAGGACATCACAGACAATCCGTGTTTTGCCACCTGTGTGGTTTTTCACCCCAAAGGTTATTTAATTTTCCTAGTGATCCATATCGTTTTACAAGCCCCCTCCCACTGAAATCTAGACATAGATTAGTCTGACCTCAGTTACCCGGGGTGAACCATAAGCACTCTAATTACCTTATAAACAGAGCAGTTCTCCTACACCAACACAGTGGACCAGGCTAGAGTGACTTTGTCTTGCCAAGAAACACGCTAATTCACACAGACACGCACGAGTTAAAGTGGAAGCAAATTCATTCAGTGCAGAAAGCGCAGAAGAATAATGAATCATCACATGAGGGGGTCGTCTTCACCGCCTCGCAGCAAGCTCTCCTCTCTGATGGGGATAACGATTACAAAACTGAAGGGTACCACACGCACACACAGACGCACACAGCTGTGAGACAACACATGCGGCGTGCTCAGAGGAGGCTTATTTGTCTAACATTGCTGCCAGTGATATACAATAACATGTCTGCATTCCACACAAGAGATGCTTTGTCGAAATGGAAGGGATATAACTTCTATGCTGGCGCTGGTTTGCCTGCTCAAATTGTCATAAAACACTAGTCTGTTCATAACTTTCGATAATATGATATCACAATATTTTTTTTTGCATTATCTGGTTCCAGCTCCATCCTTGATTTCCGTTCATTACAAACACAGTTTGAGACAATCCAGACTATCTGCACAACATTGTAATTGGCTAAAGACTAAAGTACATTGATTAATAAAGGGAAAAACATTGTTGATGTAAAACATGCAAATACACCTACTGGGTTAAATTGGAGAAGTATGTCATGATTGCTTGTAAACTTATTGTAAGGTAGCAAATACAGCCAAGATGTGATGAGTGAGCAAAAAAAAAAAAAAAAAAAAAAAACGCAAGTGAGAGTGAAGTAAATATTGGCAGGTGGATTTGGGGGTTTGGAGATTGTAAGAAAGAGTCATCAGTGGATTCTTGGCAGAAGCCGACTGTTTGCAATTCAACTAAATTAGGTAACACATATCTTTATTACCAGACATTAGGATTAGTCAAGAATGACTTATTTATTTTTAGACTTGAGCCTCTTTTCACTGGCATTCAGCTTGTCCTTCTTGCTCTTGTACCATCATTAATATCTAACCACCAAGACACTGCAGTTTTTGTTTTGTTTTGTTTTTCTCTCCATGAAGCTTTACGCTTACGCCTTACGCTTTCTACAAGATGTCATTGTTGATAAGACTATGGTGGTTCCATTTTCACTGCCAAGAATTCAAAGATATATAGCCAACTGACTGTTTTGCAAAAACCTACAAGAAGGCATAACCCATTTAGTGTGTTTGCACAAAACCATCTGTTAAATCAGATGTTTCCTCATCAACAATAACTCTGCCCAAATTCTTTTTATGGTCTGGATTGTAACAGTCCCCTCGTAGCCTCCAGCTCCTTCAGTTCAGCCAGATGTGTCTCCTCAATAAATTCTTTGCAAACTGCTAATTTCAAATCCAATAACTTTGGCGCCTGATGAGTTGGACTAAATATTAATCCACGACTCTAGTGATCATCTTCTCCTGAGTTCTGCAAATATACAAACCACCTGGTGTTCTGTGCTTTTTCGTGAACAGGGTCAACATAACACAGCAGGATCGCTCATCGTCCCCCCCGTCCAATTTTATTTTTAGACTGGAGTTTTTCCCGTTATCAGTGATTTGTGGCGGTTAAGTAATGCTGCGTAGAAAATTCTAAGTATGTCACACACCATTAAATTGATGTTCTTGTGCAACTGGTCCTGATAGATGTTTTCATGTTTAAAACTTATCTTGGAGGAAACTAGAGCTGAGCAAATGATTGCTGGTTGCATCATGAAAAGAAAGAAAAAAATATATTCTGGTAAATTAGCAATCAGGGAAGTAATGACATGAAGGATAGTGACGCATGTGGGGGATACACGTGTGCTGTGCTGTTTTTCTTAGGCATTCTTCATGTTTAGAAACGAGGAATGGGGCTGACTCACATTTCTTTGCACACTGAGAGTATTTAGTCATTGATTGCATTTGCAGTCGTCAGGAAACTCAGTTTCTCAAAAGGTATTGGCTGTTCTGTGAACAAATATTTGTCCTTAAAATTGAATTCACTTGATTCTCTCTGTTAAAATAAAAGACTTTCTTTCTTCATGTCTGTTCTAATGTTTGGCTTTTATCACCATTTTAATGTGCCTGTGAAAGCTGCTGGATACCAAATGTTCTTTTAAAGACTATTCTGTTTTCAGGTTGTTTGTGAACACAATATTTCAAGGATGCTGGAACTAAAACATCAGCTGATTACATAATACTGTCACAACACAAAACATTTAATTGGCTATAATCCGTTAATTTAAGCACTAATTACTTTTAATATGAAGTTGATTAAATCCTTAATCAACCAAAAGATAATAATAATAATAAAAAAAACATTGTAAACATATTTAAGCAAAAATTGTGAAAGTTCCTTGTCTTCTTTACTCTGAGAGATTTTATAGAGTCAATTTAATCATTATAATAATCATATGATGTCAAGCTGAGGTGGGCCTTGTAATCTGATGCGTATCAAAACTCATTTCTGTCAAAGCAAAAAGTTCCTCATCAGGAAAGTTAATGACAAAGAAGAAAATCTGTGGGGAACAAAAAAAGAAAAAGGAAAAAGTCCACTTTTGATAACAGGAAGTCAAACTTAAACTAGAAACTAGATTAAGCAAAGTGATTTGACTCCTCGTCCTGCAGTCATCATGACTTTCTAATTCCACTAATTGTACTACTGCCTAAATGAAATAAATAACAGGATATTTATCGCTGTGTGTTATTAATAACTGTATATTTAAATGTTGTCATTTTTGTATAAACCCTTTCAGTCATGCTTAGAAGCTTGGAAACACACGCAGACAAACACAACTGCAATATAACACACACACACACACACAACGTCGTACTCCCTCTGCAGCTTCAGGGTCACTGCAGTGTAACATAAACAACTGAACAAAGGCGCACTGCTGTTTGAAATGCCTTCCTCGTTTTGACGTTTGCTCTGGAGATTCACATTATGTCATTTAGAAATAAAACTCACATGTCACAATGTGTCCTACTTCTGTAAGCAAACACGGGTCGACATAACAAACAGGAGATAAAGTTAAGCAACACGTTAGGGATTCCAGAGCTAGACAAAACTACAGTATGTTAAGCAGGACAGTTCCTTCTGCCAGTGCTGTGTCCAAGAAAACAACCCCTGAGGAAAATGAGTTTATAGGAGCACATAAAAAAAGTACAAGAGAGTATGTTTTCAGAATGCCTGGATACCTTTGTGTTTTCCACATCTCCAGACTGAGGAAACTAAACACTGTTGGAAAAGAAAGCACAATGCACTGCACATTCCTCAATGCCGTTAAGTTCAGCCATGCCATATTATGTCCAATTATCTTGACTAATTATGATGTAATGAAGGACGTTTGTTTTGAGATGCCATAAAAGGCAAACAATGCTGAAGAATTATGTTTTTCCACAAGCTGATATTTGTCTGTTGGAGTCGGGCCATCTAAGACAAAAACAGTTATAATCTTATAATCCCAAAGCACTTAGCAGTATAACTCAGCATGAAGACTAAAGGGACATTACACAGATTGTATGTTCCAACAACAACTCAGCTGTTCAAGAGCTTCATGCACTCACTGAAATTTATAAGAGAACAACGGAACAAGAAAGTTGTTATTGGCACAAAAGCTCAACTAAACAAATAAAAATGTTAAATGTTTAATGGTTTCTGGTGTTGTGCTATGATTACACCAGATAGAAGGTTTGAGTAATAGGTAATAAATGTGCAAAAACACTTATTGCAGAGCAAATTCTTCCCTTCTGACACCCATGTACCTTACAACCTGTCTTACATGCATCTTTGAGTTTCTCCACCTGTTGTTATTTGAGAATGTACTTGGAAGAAAACTGATATTTTTAGAGCAGAAGAACTCAAAGACCAACCACCAGACCATCATCATCTTATCAAATGACTTTTTTTGGCTAACTGGAAAAAATAGCAAACTTCTACCATCTAGCAGCCAAACAGAAATATCATCAACCTACTGGAAGTCATAAAACCAAAACTGTGAGTTTAATGAGGCTAAAAGGGCTCAACAGATCTGAGATAACTCCCTGCAGGTTCTTCACATGTAGTCATCTGACTGGATATTAATATGCAAAACAGCTTAATGGAGCTTAAAGAGAGCACTGAACATATGATGACCCTGTCATGAATCTTATACATGGCCCAACTGAGCTGACATAGTGAACATGTAAAGAGTTAGTGTTAAAAACTGCTGCTGCTGCTGAATGGACAGAAATATAGCATAGTGAGCAGCAGCTGGAAAGAAAAATGATTACTATATTATTAAAGGAGAGAAACCCATATTGGGACAGATCAGGTTTTCCATCTCTAAGTCTCCCATTCATTTATAATGAATTGCTCTTTGCAACGCTGTTGCAGGTGCGCGCGCATGTACGTCTGCCCAGAGAAATAACGGCGCCCCATTTGATCACTAACATGGTACATTAACAAAAACCTATTGGTTAATGACTGTTTGAACTCTTGAAGTTCACCGTGCATAACAGTCACACATCTTTGGTACAAACGCTCCCTCGGTACGGCCTCTTGTTTAAAACAAACAAGCAGTCTGGTTTGAAAACTGTGCAAAAACATCGCTCAATTTAACGCCACTAATTCAAATCTCAGCTTTTAATTCTTGCTCTTTTGTTTTCATTTTCTCTCTTGTGACATAGTGGCAACAGGGGCGGTCTAGTCAACGTGAAAAAGAAAAAAAAAAAAGTAGGAAAAATGTGCTGTCAGGGGGTATAGCAACACAATACACACATAAGTTAAAGAGGACTGTTGCTAGCTATAGTTAAAAGTCTACAATGATAAATCCTGAAGTCTCTTGCAGCCAGAAGCTAGTTAGCAAAGCTTAACATAAATGATTGAAATTGAGTGACACAGGTTTGTTTAATCTGCACAAAAACAAAATATAATAAGTTACTTTTCAGTTTTGGCACTTTTTTTTTGCCCTTTGGACAAACTGTGTCTGTCTTTCCTCCTCCTGTTATTAATCTTTACACTAAGTTAAGCTAACCATCACGTAGTTCCAGCCAACAAATAAGAGTTTTTCCAAAACTATTCTTTTAAAACATCTGCATACTTGCTTCATATGCTTAAACAAGATTTGTGTTTTCCTGCTCAAAATGACATGGTTTGGGTGTACGTTTCAGTACAGTGCACCCAGAGTAACAGAACAAATCAAAAACAGAAAACAAGTGTTCTTGTTTGTCTGAAACGCTGCCATGTCGGAAATTAGTAATTGTTGTAGAACATGACGGGTGAATAATGGCGACAGTTTGTGTGATTGAAAAGGGACCTCTGTCCACATTAACCTCCACCATCTATCTGCTTCTAGCAAACACACTGGCCATGTTTCACTCCTGCTGAGCTGGCATCTCCAGCACAATCCAACAAAAATGTCAGTTTTTCAGTGAGTTCTGCTCAGCTTTGGCAGATAACTGAAGCCAGAATAGTACAAGTTGTGTATAACAGAAGCAATCCAAGCCGCTGCCTCTCTGTGTTGCTTTACCTCAGTGGTGTACCCATCTCAACCAAATCAAATTCGACACTGACCACATGTTGTAAAAACATGCAGTAATCCATACTGAAATATATCTGCCTCTTTTTTGTCACATTTTGAATTAAGAAACGCAAATCTTAATGTATATAAACTTTAATCTAAGAAGCCGAGGGCAAGTGCAGAAATGCGTGTGATGTTTCTGATTCTGACACCTCAGGATATTACACAGAGCACTGTTGCCTGTGGCCTGTTACAGTAAACCATCATCAGCTCTTCCATCTGTTTCTAACTCAAACCATTTTACTGGACATAAGCCAGATATTACCAATTCCCTTCGTACGCTGAGTTTACTGTGAAAGCGTGCAACTTCCACTTCAGGACTTCAGGGAAATGCTTAAAAAAAATATTGAAGCGGATTTATTTATTTATTTATTTTTAGTAATTTAATGCTTTCATTCACAGATTTAACAGCTCATTATGGTAAGAATGTGGAAAAATATGCTACAACATAAATCCTGCAATATGAATTGCCCTTCTATGTAAATGAGGCAAAAAATTCTGACGTAAAAATATATTTAAAGAAAACTGGTCCCCAAAGAATTGGCTTGCTGAAAGGTGAACTAAGATCAACAGTAGTTTATGACACATTATTTGCCTTTAAAAATGAATATCTTTCATCCCAGTGCAGAAATATAAAGGCTACTCCAATAATATTGAGAAAGGTTTTGATGTAAAAAGCAGATGTGGTTGGTTTCTCAGCTCAGACCTTCCAGTAGACAGAGTTGATCTAGCGTGTCACTGTTTTCAATTAGAAACTATAACAGAAAAAACTGCTCTTAATTGAAAAAGAGCTCTGATTCAATCTACAATCCATTCAAGCTACATGACAATGGGACTTCAAGTCAGAAATCAATACAATTCATTTACTTCATATCTAGAAAAAGCTTTCACACTTGATAGAATTAAATGAAGTGTTATAGAGCTATGAGAGGTAACTGGCGCCTGTTTGTGTGAGCAGATCGTTGACTTTTGTGGCACAGAATCAGATGATTGGTTTCTGTTGTGAGTTTTACTGGTAAATATGAGCTGGTTTCTACAGTTTCTATGTTTCCCAAATGGAAACATCTTGTTGTTCCAATACTTTGGCCCAGACAGAAGTGGCTCAACAGCTACAGACTGCAATGAAATTTGGTACAAACATTCATGTTCCCCTTAGGATGAACTGCAAGAACTTTGGGCCACTGGACATTTCTCTTGCACAATTATCAGGTCAAAATGTTAGATGGTCTAATAATTTAGTTTATGAGAACACTGACCAGGTTTGTAGTACTGGAGTTCAGGACTTGAGACTTGATGTGGACTTCCTCAGTGATGACTGGACTTGCGTGGTGTAACGTCGTTGGGTTCGTCACTAGATTTTTACTTATTCTTTTGTAATATGCAATGATGAGTCAACATAACATATTATATATCAAGGCTACATTTTTGTGCATGTACACTAATTTCTAATTTTACAATTTAATTTTTGCTTGGTTTGGAACATACATCTTTACATTATGGTCTATCAGTGTGATGCTGTGTTATTTGTGTCGGACTTGACTTGATTTTTTTTTTTTAAATGACTTTACTCGAACACTGGGGATTTGAAACTGGACTCAGACTTGAGGTTTAGTGACACGACTCCAACACTACGACACTGACATGCATCAGGCTCAGCTGTACTTTGTGTTTAGTGCTAAAAAACAAATGTTAGCATGTATAATACAACAGTATGACCCAGAGACATTTTGTTAATCTTTCATTCTTCAAGGTGACTATATTTGCATTAAATCCATGATATTTGATATGAGACTACTGTGCTGAGAAGTGATGTAGTTCCTATACTGTATTTCCCTGTTTCATATGTTCTTATGACCTGTGCTGTATAAGGTAAGTGAGATATGCGGTATGTGACATATGTAAGCCCATTAGAGGCTTTGTGGTTTTTAATGTTATTTTAAGCCTTGCGCGTAGTGAATTTTAACATTCTGTTTGGGGACTGGATGTAAAAATTACCTAGAAAAAAAAAAAAACTTTCCTTATGAATAAAACATTTCTACCGTATTGAGTAGAGAGAAGAGGGTAACCTTAATGACTAATTTAAACAGACTGGCGTGATGTAGCTCTACAACTGCAGCATAACATGGTCTTGACAGAAGGATAAACACACTGATGGTGGTGGCAGCGCTGAATATTGTTCAAGTGAATAAAATTAAGCAGTGTAGTAGCGAAATTCTCAATGGAAGGGTCAACATCTGTTCTGTGCCAAAAAAACTTCCTAATGTGAAGCTGCTTTTCCTAAAAAGTGTTATTAATGTTGAACACTACAGATGTTTACAATTTTTAAAATGACCGGTTATAGCTGTATGTTCCCTGATGCAGTCAAACATTTCCTTCAGCTAAGAATCTGCCTGTCCTTCACGACTGATAAATTAGCAACTTATTATTCTTGCCAATGGGAGAATAAACTAACGCTTCAAGTGACCCGGCAATGAATAACAATCAGTTAATATATATAAAATAATATATAAAATATATTGTAAAAGTGAAACTTACATCCAGTTTCTCCTAATTTGCTGATTAACTTTTCAAGAAATTCCTTTTTGACAATAATGCATGTAAAAAAATACTGTTTATTATACACACTGTTACTATGTTAGATATATATTGTTTTTTCTTTTTTTTCCTTCCTCGGGTAGAGTTTAATAACGTGTTGAAAAACCACAGCGTGTGTTTTTTACATATCACCACCATCTCTTAACCATCGCAAAACCAGAGCATAACAAAAAGCGTGACCACGCTGCAGTTCTCCACGGAAAGAAACAGATGGATGAAAGCGCATTAGCCAAAAGAAACAAGATTGTAATTTTGAGGAAAAAGCACAATATATCACACACACACATACACACACACACACACACACACACACACAAATTAATTCATGCCGGTGATCTGAAACTTCTGTGGCAGACAAAATATCTTGTAATTTATTTCATTTAGAATGAAACACAACATGTTTAAGACTGATATTTAAGGTTGATTTCTGATTCGTGGTTTTATAATAATGACGTTGCTGTTCGCCGCTGTTGTTATAAATTCTGATTTCTATTCTGATATTCAGCTGTTTCTGGTTTGATTGGATCAGCAACAGATCCAATCATTCAAACAACCGTCAAACTATTCAGATTAAACAACTCTTTGATTTAGTACACATTATAAACTATCTCAAAGTCATGGTCTTTTTCCGGTAAAGGATTGTTTTGCATTACAGTTTTCTTTCAAGTGGAAACAGATGGTAAAATGTAATTTGAAAAGAATCAAAAATCAAATGATTCTCTGTCCAATAATACAAAAAAAAAAAAAAAAAAAAAAGATACTGATATCTGATACAAATTATGTTTCTAATTATTCAAAAAGGAAAGTTGATGAGTAAGAGAAAATAGGGAAAGGAAATGTTTCATTTCTTATTTGTACATGAAAAATGGCCATGTCTGTTGACTTATTTAAATGATGACATAATATATTCAAAAGTAAAAATATGTATATGTCTGACGGTTTAATTCATGGAGAGAAATGTACCAAGAATAATAATGAGGAGGAGGGAGTGAGAGGATGTTTGCAGCCATCACTAAGGAATGCTCTTCAACACCAACATGTCCTCCTGTGCTCTCATCACATTCAGTTTAAACTTAGACCTATAGTGTGTAGTATAATGAAGGATATAGCTAATAGTGCATATCATTTGAATTGTTGACCAGACGATGGATAAATGATTCCTTTTCCTCTCATTTAAAACAAAATAATAAAGAATCCGTGTGCTATTAAAATGCTTTGTAAAATATCACCCTCTACGGGAGCAAAGATGAATGATGAATGTAAATCACACACAAAAAAAACTGCTTCCACCTCCTACTTACACCACAGTTCAACAGAGACTGTGAGAACTTCCAACAAAATGTTAATATATTAACGACACGATGTGCAGAAATGAATCAACCCACTGGTTCAACCACTTAAATCATGTTATTTAAAATATGGTGCAAAGTGTGACACCTTTAGAGTGACACAGAATAATGGCTGGTATGTGCTACAAAATGTTAACAGCAACATAAATATTATTTCTGTCGGGATTGGAAAACTCTTCTCCCTGCATGACAGGAACATAAACCAGTGTCTTGGAATATTTTAAATGATTCACAAATGCTCTTCAGGCTTGTGTAAGAACAGAAACACACATTTTTCTCCTTGACGAATGACAAATGAGCAGCTTAAACAATAAACTACACCAGCTCCTGGAGTCATAAATGACAAGATAACATTTAATTACATTTACAAACCACCACTTTACCACTGTGCTGAAGCTATTGAAGCTACTATAAAGTAGGACATAAATGATGAGCAAGGCCTTTTCCAGGTAATTATCTATTTACATCGAGGTCTACAACCCTAGAAACTGCACATGCAGGTGCAACTTCCACCTGTGCAGGTGTTTTTTAATAAAGTGGGACATGCATATGAGCACACAGGTAGGTAATTAATCAACTTTGTGAATGAGCAAAAAATAACAACAATTGCGCAAAAAGCACACAATAACCTGATTGTTATAATTTCCCTTGTTGAGGGCAAATGAGGTAAAGTTTATAGTTGAGTTGTAATTTCAAAAAATTTCTATAGTTTTGTTTTAGATCCAAAGGTCACACAAGAAAAGCATCTGATTGAGACTTTGGTGGAGTAGTGAAGTAAGTTTTATATTGTTTTGGTGGTGAAGAAGACAATTTCAGTGCACAACGGGGAGTAAAAACATCTTCATCAAACACATGGATTAGGGTGAATACTGCTAATCAGAGATGCTGCGTGTAAGAAATGACAGAAAAAATAATTAGTTTACTTTGATGTGGAAAAGCTCCAGATGCATTTCATGAAACTGAGCTTGGTGGCTCCAATTATAAAGCTTTCATACAGTCTGTTAATGTGCGGAGCTGAATCGCTGAGCTTGCGACTGCTGTTTGACCTATTGAGAAGAAAAAAATGATGAAAAAACAGTGAAACCTTAGCCAGTGTGTTGTCAGAATTTAGGTAAGACGATGATAAATGCTGTTATCCTGCCAATAAAGGCACCGTGTTTCATTTATGAGTCTTGTTGGTACAGATAAGAACTAATAGTAAACATCCCTGATGCTAAATTCTTTTTTTGTTTGTTTTTTCTGTTCGTGATTCATCAACCTGATTCATTTGGGAGAAATAAGTAATGACTTCGCTGTGGGCTGATGTTTAGGGTAAAGTCTGTGACATATTTATGACTCAACTACAGGAGAAAAAAAAATCCAATAAACAAGTTATTCTTAGTGTTTGTCCGACCTTTTTCACTTGATCCCTGTCAGGCCTCTGATCACACCGACTGGGATCATTAGCTGATCTGTTCCCTCTTTGCCCATGGATCCGTTTAACTTTCAACTTGTGTGGGAGCTGTCGATACAGAGCAACACCAAATGTTCACGCTAACTCCTCCAATCCACAGTGCAGCGATACATCACTCCACTTCAGTTAACAGGCTTCACATCCTCTTTTCTGAATATTGATAGCAAACAGATGTTGATGTCTTTCGCTTGACAGCATATTTGGGTTGTGATGAATTATGAGATGTATCTGAATACAATCATACGATTGTGTCAGTTGTTTAGCACATTTTTTGAGCAGTTTGTGTTTATTTCATGTAATGTCATTGCGCACATGGGAGCAGCAGCTTTCATTTCCACTTTTTTCTGTCACTTCTCTGAAATATCACAAAGCTGGTGATGTGTGCCAGGTTTGCTAAATCATTTGGGGTATTTTTTTTTTTGATGACTTTCAGCAGCATCATCTCCTTCTTCATCTACTGAGGTTAATTCCAGTAAACCTTGCTTCAGCTGAAAGCCTGTTGAGAAACATCTTGGACTCATTCCACGCTCCGTCCTCAGACAACTTATTTACTTTATCATGATGCATATTTGTCTTTTCATATGCGAGACTGCGCTAGTTTATAATTCTGTCGTTCCTTTAAAAATAATTTGGGGGGTTTAAACAAAATGTAAAAATATTTTATTCATTTACAAAAAAAAAAACAGTTTTGGTTTTAATAGATCAAAATGTAACTGCTTTGGCTGATTCGTCTTGTGTGTTTCTGGAAATCCTTAAATGAAACCACTAGAACAATGTTCACGACAGGGCAACAACAACAGCAGTAAATATAATTGTTTGCCACAGTGCATCCATCCAATCCTTCAAAATCTTTCAACATGAACTACACAAACATGTAGACAAGACTTGACAAGTTTATCAAGACTATTAAATGATTCTGTGATACACGTCGGGTGGCATTCAGCGCAAGAGATGGCTGATACATGGAAGTCTAAGTAATAAAAACCACATCTGTAATGAATGTCTGATACAGAGAGTAATCCTCTTAAATTGCCTAACATTTTCCAGCTCACTCACATGCAGTCATCAGTTATTCAGTAGATGGTTTTCATTCTTTTATCCTGAAGTAATCGTGTGTGTTTAATGACTAATTATACTGTATTAATGTGAGTAATTCCACCTAGAACTGAAGTATAAGGAAATGTTTGCCATCTTTTTTGAAGGGTTCAGTTCTATTAATGTTAAACTTATAAAACAGTGGACATTATAATATAATAATATCATGAGGAGACTTTGCTGAATTACACATTTTTCCATCAAAAAAAAAAAAATAAAAAAAAATTCATTGATGTTATTCATATGTTATTCATAAATCCAGGATCAGTCCAGAACATTTATAGTTGTATCAAAACCAGAGTAGTGCTGCTGAAGCCAGAGGCCTGTTGAAGTCCTTAACTGTGCCACAATAAAACGACCAATCATTGGAGGGACAACAATATGGCATCGAGGAACCAATTGTATTCCTCTTGTTGAAAGCTTTTTGAATTGGGAGAAGCGACATAAATTCAGCTGAGACGATTAGTCCAAAGTGCGGAATATATTTAAATGTGATGTGAAAAACAGATCTGAAAATGAAGGAAACAGGAGAACCTTCTGGCTTCATCGCCAAGAAGAACAACCAGACCTATGTGATCATTTCACTGGAACTGAATAGTAACCCCCACTGAGCTTGAATCAAACTGAGAACTGCAATATACCGTAAATCAATTATTGGTTTTTGCAGTCACTGGAAAATAATCAAATTCCCCCTGACAATTTTCTGGATCTCTTTCTCTCAATTCACGAAAACACATGAAAGGAGTTCTGTAAAAAGTGAGAAATAGAGGAAATATTTTTGGAAAAAAAAACAGAAATAAAAAAATTCCAGTATGTTTCATTGGAGTGACGTGATAGGGCCATTTACAGGACACAAACAATACTGTCTGTATCAGCCAAGTGCATGTGAAGTGCCATGGCTATCACGTCTCACAGGGGAGAGAGGAAATGTTATCCTCAGTTTACTTACGAGACTAGAGTAAACTAGAGTTTGCCCTAAATTCCAGAGCTGAAGTGAAAGAGGGTGAAGAACGCAAAGAAAATCCTCCATAGCACTAGAATTGGTTGGAAAAATAACAAAGCAACAATTACACATGCCACACATCAATTATGTGTAACTGCTACAGCTGTAGAGCGGAAAAGACTCAACCCTTCTGTGTTCTGCTTCTTTTCCAGAGAAGCATTTCCTTTACAGGCTAGGTGAGACAGACAGCGTATACATAATAAATCAAACTAGTGTAATCACTGTTTCATGTTCATTCTTGTCAGAAAAGTTATAAACAAAGTCTATTAATGTGTCTTCGACCTGAAACGGTGAACACATCAGATCTGGATCTTATCTGAGGTTTCATGTAAGTCATACGATAATAATTCTATATTCTGTCAAAGATTTTTTGCCAACAGCTGTTGAACAGGTATATTTTCCTCCAGGCAGCCTGTCTCAAAACACGGGATTAAGAAGTTAACTGGATAACTGCTGAGTGAAACCTGGAAGCTCTTTAAATCCACAAACAAAAAGCCCTCCTCTGTATCGACGTCATCCAGCTACTTCAGTAATCCTGCTTTGTGACACAGGAAACAAAGAAAG
The DNA here is from genome assembly GCA_016801845.1 of Polydactylus sextarius. Lineage (NCBI taxonomy): Eukaryota > Metazoa > Chordata > Actinopteri > Polynemidae > Polydactylus > Polydactylus sextarius. The sequence goes on from CM028922.1 coordinate 4,417,710, forward strand.
TGGTGGACTAATGTTTTCAGCAGCAGGGATTCTGGTTTGGAAAAATATTCACTACAATGAAAAAGATGTCAGCAATAGCCAAACCAACAAAGAAACAATAGCCAACAACAGAAATAACACTGATACAATGCTGATTATAAACACAAAGAGAGGCAATTAGGAGAAATCACTTAGCTCTGGTTATCTAGCCAAATTTGAACAAACAGTTCACTTCTTATCGTTTTCATCAAACTCTGCTTTGAATTTTTTGTTAAGTACTTCTGTTGCAAGCAAAGGCATTCAACTTATTGTAAGCCAAACATATTTAACTCTATAAGCATATTCTGTGAAGACTGAAAGTGCTGATTCGTGACACGCTCTGCCTTTAAAACAAATGAAGTAGAAGACAAAATGTAATCTCTGTATGAAGCAGCACAGAGAGACAGTGAAAGAAGAATGCAGCTGCACTGACAGTGAGACAGATGCGGTCAGAGTCAGCTGAGGCCCTGGTACTTCTCTTGTTCTGTGACATACGCTCTCCGGGTCTCTCATGTCTCCTCTGGTGCAAGTTTCACAACATGATAAATGCTCCAAGGATGAGTGTTAAACTGTGCAGACAGTGGAGAGCCACAGCCAGAGGGGGCCTTGTTTTAAAACCCCATCATCGCATCCTCGTTTCTCACTCTCTTGGGGTAGGAAAGATTTGAATTTTAGCACCTCTCAAATGTTAAAAAGTATATTTGAAGGACCCAGCCCAGACAGAAAAATCATTACAGACAAATTTGTCCCAATTTTGGCAAGGTTTCAAAAGGATGTACGACCCCTATGAGGCCCAAATTAGGGTGCAAAAGAAAAACCAAGAGACACCAACACTCAATTATAACAAAAAGAGTCAAAAAAAAAACAAAAAAAAAAAAAAAAAAACCGCCACAGTCAAGCAAAACACCTTTACCTTACTACTTTTACTTTTTAAGTAGTGTAGTAAACCATAACTATGTCACAATCAAAGTACCTCACCCTGGTTCCTCTGTGACAAATCTGATGAAATCTGATTTTGGGCATTTTTTCCTTTAATGATAGAGACAATGCAGAGAGACAGGAAAGAGGGAGGAGAGTCGGGGAAAGGCACACAGATTATATATATATATATATATATATATATATATATATATGTAATAATTGTGGATTGTCAGATCCAGATGTGACAGGGGTCTCGACATCAGCTGCTGATCTCACCTTGGTCAAAATGGGAAAAGCCAATGGCCAAAGGATGATATCCAAAGAGTCCTGATGAGGCAAACTAGGGCAAAATTCCCACCTCAGTGTACCATGATAAAGGTCATGAGAGACCTAAAGCATGTTTTGGGTGGCCCCAACTCATAGTGCCTTGCCAATATGCTTGTCAGTGCAGCATCTATTTTGGGTGAGCCAAAGTGAAATCAACAGCTGATCCCGAGACCCCTGTCTCATCTGGATCTGCCAACAGTTTCTGGTAGGGTAGACATGTGTATCAGTGATCTGGGTGTGGAACAATCACTTTGTTAACAGCTTATTCCTTGTGATTGTTGGTCACTGAAGCACGGCTGTGGCAACAAATCTTTGGGTGGCCATTATCTGAATCCAGATTCATTAGTACATTAGTACATATATATATATATACACCAACGTGGTGTGCCATAACCATTTGGCTATCCAGGCAACCCCCTTGCTGCTTTTTTAGCTTGTTTAATAGACAGACCAGAAATGGGATAACAGCTAACTTGGCTGTGCCCAGTGTGTAGCAAAATCCAGCCACCAGCACCTTGAAAACTCAGAAATTGACATCCTCAATTTCCTGCCATCGTTTCTTTTCATCTACCATAATCAATTTTACAAAATCACCAAATAAGCCTAAAACCTTGTATTGTTCAGTCACGTTGTAAACTTAAGGGTTGTGCAAACCGATGTTTATCTAACATCTGCGCTTCTGACTGGAGCACAAAATGAAGCCGATCTATAAAAAAAATACATAAAAAATAATGTGAGGTCTTTATATTGATCTTCTGTCATACTATCAAACCTCTCGACACACCTGTCTGTACAGGCAACAACTTTTATACAAATACTTTTTATGACAGTGTTTAAAACATTTACTACATCAACAAAAATGTTCTGAGATGTGCAGCCGCACTGATGCTCTCTCTACATGCCGTCTAATGAATGCCATAAGTCTATATTTTTCCTTTGGCAGCCGATTGTTGCCAACTTAAATCGTGCTTGGTTTCCTTTGAACTCCACTTCAGTCATGCCAAGGTGTAATTGCAATGGTATGTGACTGCGTTTTGGAAAAAAAAAAATATAAAGAATGTAAATTCCATATTCATCTTCAAATAAGGTTCAGATCATTTATCTGAGTTTTTTGGCACAACAATAAAACTTCTCCACTAACCGTGACAGGGCTGATGGGCAGTCATCAGCTCACACTGTGCAGGTGAACTGAACCCAGGACACTTTTTTCTTTTTTCTTGGCTCTTGGCTGAAACCGTTTTTCTTCTTTTAAATAAACACTAGGAAACAACTGTGGCTGCAGCCAATAACCATAAACCAACACAATTATGTTAAGAGTGTGTTTGAGATTTGAAGATCAAACAGGATGTCACTGTGTGTTTGAACCGTAACCAGCCGTTTGTCAAGTGATGCAAAGAGATGAAACCTTTCAAAAAAGACAAAAAAAAGTCTACATTTGGAAAACTTCTCAGAGGAGATATCTGGCATTTCTTTAGCTCTTCATACTTTTCCCAAAGGATGTACAGAAATAGATTTGCTGTAAATCAAGACATTGACAAAATGTTTCAGTCAGTTGCATGAGTTTTATCTTGTCATCATCTTGCACTCCCAAAAATAAAATAAAATAATGAAAAAATATGCTATTTGAGCATTTCAAGATAGAATTATAAACCATTCTCAAGAGTAAATCTTTAAAGAACACCCTTAGGAGCAGCGTGGGAGTGTTGGAGTTGCTTGTCAGCAGTTCTTGTTTTAATTAAACAGTTCAACTTTCTGGGACATTTAGTTGCATCCATCTGTGAGCTTGTGTTAATCTTTGTTACTGTTTTACCAAATGTGTTCAGTTTGTAGATGTTAGACACTTCTGACGCACTTCTCATTTTGGCCAAAAACTTGGTTTTTATTGAGGCTGTGAGTCCGTCCCTTTTTTTTTTTTCTTTACAATGAAGACAGATTAGGTTCTAACAACTTAATCCCCAGTCTTTGACAGGACTTCTGCTGCGAGGCAACACTGTGTCCACAGCGTCTGTGAACTGTCACAGTTAAAGTCTGTAGTGTCAGAGAACAACAGGTCAATCTGGGGGCTTGTGGATATTTAAGATTTCTATGATCCCTTAACCTTAGAAAGAATGACTAAGAGGATATTCCACGTTGGCTCGTCGGTTTCCAGAAATATTTTCATTTCAACACATTACATGCAACTAATGTGTTTTGCAATAGCTGTGATGATGAATCGTAGCCTTGCTGGGAATCACACATTTTTACAACTCATCACAGTTGATTCACTGAAAAGAATTAAACCACATGAATGTGTAAGAAGAAGAGGCTGTGGAGACTGTATGATTATTGATTTCTTTGTTTTGTTTTAAAACCATTAACAGCCTTATTTTTCACATTCATCTGTCAGTGCTTCTTCACACTGAGCTTAGCCACAGTGACAAGCAAAGTATGAACAAATTTCCATTTCCCTAACATTTCAACAAGCACCATTTGAACAGGATTACTACACTAGAAGAGAAATGACTAGTCCAATTTTTTTTCATAATCTGGAGCCACTTTTTGTAACATTCACGGTCACAGAACGAAGTGGATTGCAGTTTTAGTAATTTCACACCATTATAATCCTTTCAGTCTGACATCAGCATCCAAAAAAAAAGTTGATGAATCACACATACCTGTAGCACGTCGCGACTTCTCCTGTCGACTTCACACAGGGGTACTTGGTGGTAGAGATGTTATTTTCAGAACACTCTTCACTGTGGAGGAAGATAATTTGAGGCAAATTTCCTGTGAATTAAAAAATCTAGTGATGAATAAAGTGGTCCTCGTGTTTACCCGTCACTGGCATCCTCATCCTGGTAGGACCACAGCAGACCTCCTGAGAAGTACATGCAGGTGACGGTGAGCAGCAGAGGACTCCTGTTGCGTTTTAACAGCATGTCATCGAGTCCGGTCACCTGGGTGCTTGTCAGTAAAATCCACGCCGGGACTGATGATCACCTCCCCACTGCTACAACTTCGGTGCGTAAAGTGGTTGTAACACACCGAGACGGACCCTCCCACTCCCCCAAACACACACACACACACACACACACACACACACACACACACACACACACACACACACACACACGCACTCAGTCAAGTCTCCTCAGCAGCTGTTGAATGAACCAACTTTCAATTCTGAGTCACTGCTCAACTTTACTTTTTTGGGAAGTTTTGTGGAGATTAAAGATACAAAACTTAAAACTTGGATCATTTCCTCTTTTTAGAATCTTTTACGGTCATCTTTTTTATTTTACTCAGTAATTCATCTGGTTTATGTTTTCTCTCTGGAGAAAGTGAAAATTGATTTACTTGAATGACATTGACGTTTACGCACGCGCTACGTGCGTCACGATGAGTGCATCTTTGCTGCCACCGCGCGGCTCTGAATGGAATAACAACTACTATATAAAAATAATTACGGGATCATTATTTATTATTAAAATAGTTTATAAAGACAAGATAACTCTTTCCTTTTCAAACAGAGTTCAAAATAGTCAGTCCATGTGAAGGCTCTCCTGTAAAGTCATGCAAGGGGAAGAAAGGAGGATGTTCCACAACCTGGCAACTCAGATGTTACCCTCATTTAGTAGCCTATAAATAATCTAGAAAGTGTTAATAAAAGATAAATGTTCACATCTTATAAAATCTTTATTAATGGAGCCTTGTCAGAAGTTGGTGCCATAATTACACATACACATAGAAACACATAACACAGACTGATCCAGTTTCTTTGTAAAGATTATTATTGTGTCAGTCATTAATTAGAAAAAATGATTTTATTAATTTCTGTTTAACTTCAATGAAAAAGTGACACTTACAATGGATGCTCATAAAGTCAACACATTAAAATGCGCCCGCGATATGAGCGCAAATACATTTCAAGTAATTCATCTATTCTACCTCTGCTTGAAGTTGTAAGCATTCATTATTCATACACTGGTTTAATGAGATTTCCTGAAATATTAAAATGGGGCCCTCCACTGATTTTAGAGATGAAGTTCAGTTTGTGTTGCTGAGTCTGTGGAAAAAAACACTTATTCAATTTCTTCACTGTCATCGGTGGGAACTCTCCAAAGTTTAGAAAAAAACAAAAATCTAATGAAAGATGCCACTGAGTCACGCCGAGGGCAGTCTGGCAACAATTGGAATAAAAATTGAAATATTTAGGACACACCAAAAATCTGTTTCTCGCTAGTCCAGCAAACTTTATGAAAAAACATCTACCAAATCTAATGTTGACAAACTGATCAACTTTATAAATGAAATAAATATCTTATGATGATATTTTCAGCTTCTGGTGTCATGTGGCATAAAGAGACAAGAAGAAACAAAACAGCAGAAAGCACGAAGCAGCTGTTTAAATGAAATGGATTATCGTTCTTATTAACTGTGTCAAAACACTGGGGACAAAAAATATGAACTAAATTATCACAGAAGAAGCCAAACAGATAGTTGTAAGTGAAATACAGAGCTTGTGAATTAAGTGGGCATGTAGAAAAAAGAAAAAGAAAATCAACTAAAGCATTGTAGGACAACATGATATATTTATAACCTGGGGTCCAGAGGGACAGTATGTGCTCTATTCTATCATATTCAGCCATAAGTGACTGTGTAGAAAAACTGAATTAAAAGTTGGATAGTAAATGTGAAGTAAAACTAACCTAGTTGGATGAAAACAATTATTCCAAAATGATTGTTGTGAATAAAAACAAGAACAACAAAAATTCTCTGTATTTTACCATTGAACAGGTTTATTGTCTTCATGCAATTAACTTTCACACTCCATTAACTCATGTCTCCCCTATCTTTAGGTTCAAGTGAAACTCAACACAAATGTCCTGCTGATTTTTATTCTGAATGACCTTGACCTCTGCGTGATCTCTACCTACAGTCAGGACCTGAGCTGTAACACTGTTCAAAGGCACTTACAGAACCCAAGAGTTCTTCAGTTTCTCAGGAATGCAGTGTGGCATTACAGGGAGTTAGATAGCAGAGTTACCGAGGAGCCTGTAAAGGATATCCCAAAGAAACAAGAGGACAGCGGTGTCACTTACAGCAGCTGTGGTAGCTTTTCAATCTGTGACGTCAGTCAGGTATGATTTAACTTTATTTGGAATTCTGGCATTACTCAGAAAGACTATTCAGGAGAAACTTAATCCATTGTTTCCTATAACAGTCATCTCTTTTTTCCCTCTATTTAAGACTGGGAATCGTGCCTCTTCCAGTATCATTTAGCAGAAAATGACACCTGGAGCTTGTTTGAAAGGTGCTTCTCAGGCATGACCATCTCAGTTCAAGGGAAAGCAGTGTTTCACCGGTCTGCTTGCTTCATTTAAATAGAGCCTATGTATGTGGCACAGAAAGAAAACCAGGTGGGTGCAGTTCAATTTCCGACCACTTGATGGCCCTTTCAACCAAGAGATCTCGCCCCCGCCCCCCCCACCTCATCCCCTTTCGCCACTGTCGTCATCATTGCCCACAAAATGGATGACAGCTTTTAGAAATACCAGGGTGCGTCACGACTCTGAGGTGCACATGCTGTGCCATTTATGTCCCACCTGTTTTGATGCCTCAGCAGCCCGAGAGGCAGAGAATGATCATGTTTGCAAAAGGCACAAGTAGCCAATTAATGCTGCAGGTTGATACTAAATCAAAGCTTCAGGGTTAAAGACCACACTGACAACATCTTCTGCCTTAGAGATAGGAAATAATTATCTGTTACTGTTTTTGCCATGTCATCAATTTCAAGAAAACAACACAACATCAAAGGAAACATTTCCTTTACTCTGACGATGTACTTTATTGTTCCTTTCATATAAACATTTATTGAGGTTTTAGTTTCCTGTTATATAACTAAGACTAGCTTTGTTGTTATATATTACAGACAATAAAGCCTGTTTACCGGAACTGCTGGCATCCTTGTTTCAATCAAAACTGTGTATACTTGAGTGTGAGTGTGTGTGTCCATCTGGCTGCCACACTCCAAACTGAATGACATGTTGAGCTACGACATTGACCGGTCACACTATCTATTTCCTGTTCTCACTGTTTAACCAAATCAGTATCAGTGCTGTTCTTCATGTTGATGGTGATGTGTGTTTTGTTTCCTGACGTAAAGGAATCGGTAAAAGCACATAGGTAGATTTATTTTTTTTCCTTTCCTTTTTTTTTACCTTACAGTGTCACATTGAGTGAAGCTCTCACCCTATCTTTGCAGCCTCCACGGGGAAAGAATCTGCACCATCAAGAGAACAAATGGACCTGAAATTAAATCAGATGAAAGAAAATTGATCCAAGGAGAAAGCCTTACCACAGTTGGCAGAGGTTTGTATGGGAACAAACAAAAGCCAATAAAGACTAGAACTGTCTGTGATGGGACTTGGTTGTTTCTCTTGATTAAGGAACTGCCCTTGATATCCTTATACAAGTCTGAAATGGCCGGTAGAGAAGGGAAGTAGGGAAAGAAAGAGACTGGTAAAAAATCAGAAAGGAAACAAGTTCTAACACACCAGCGAGTTGTGTTAGGAGAATAGGAGCAGTGAAAACTGATTCAGAGCCTTGTAGTTTGCTGAAACTGAAATTAACCTTTTCATGCCTAATGGATGCTTCATAACATGGGGCTGCAGCAGTGGATACACACATATACGGCCTTTTATCCTCTAAATGCTCTCGCACATATGGGATGTCAGTGACAGTATTGCGGGGAATGAGCACCCCACTGTCAAAACTCCTCTCTCTCTCTCTGTCTCTGTGTCTCTGTGTCTCTGTTCAGAGTGCAGCACTGCAGTGCTGCTCTGCACATGCCCAGACAGACTGGGAGAGAGCCACAACAAGTTTGAGCTCACTAGAAATGTTAACAGGCTGCATCGCAGATACATTCGTGTTCTCCCTCTGCAAGCTGTGTTTGCACAAGGAACAAAAGTCTTTTTTATTTTACACGGCAACTGAAAATAAATTCCAAAATGTTGATATTTTGATATGTAAGTGATGCTGACTTTTGCTATATAGGAATCAAATCTGTGGCATTTTCTTTACACAGCTTTTCTTTGGTCTCAAGGTCATTTTCCCTCCCACAAGCTTTCTATGTAAACTGAACACAGCCAACACAGTTTTATTCTACCTCTTGCTTTTGTCTATATTGTCCTTTTGCATCACCATCATCACTGCAATGCTTTAGCTTAACACTGTGTTTCATTGTGTCTTTAAAGCTAGCATATTCTGTAAGTTATAATAACAATCGCTCAGATTTCAGTCCTGGTTGATTTGATGACCCCTGTGGTTACTGATGGAAATGGCAAATGCAGTTAAATTACAACAAGTTGCAGCAAATCAAACTCTTGTTCTTTTGATACATCAAGACTCACAGTGTCATAGTATGAGTCATCTTAATGTTTTTAATGCAAATAAACAGCAGGAGGTAAAACTTGCTTTGCAATAGCAACATTTTTTCCTGTGAATGTTCCTTTAATACATTCACGAATAGGAATATTGCAGCGCTTCAATTAGAAAGCTATAAGCTCAGTTATTTGTGTTACCTCATTTGGCAACAATTAGTGGCATTTATTTAAAAGAAAAGCTTAGAGATTACAGCTTTAAATACACTGTGATGCGGCTTATTTTGCCAGGTCACCTCAGTCACAGTGATATCATAGCAAGCTACAGTAACCCATTGCAAATGTAATCAGAGAATATATGTTTAGCAATTTTTCTAATTTTCTGTCTGTCTGGTGGCTTAGTAATGCCAGATTTTCTATTTAGAGAAATCTCATTATTGTTACTTATTATTTATTTTCCTCTGTTACAGGAGTTGGAACAAAAATAGACCTATTGATTCAAAAATGAAATCAAAGAGGGCTGTGATTCATAACTCACCAAAACAGACTAAATAAAGAGGAGAAACAAACAGAAGAGATGGCATTAAAGAGGCACAGATGGAGAAAAAGGTAAAAATAAAAGAGACACGTGGCTGATTTGGTAGGACTGGAAAATCATGGATAAGCCAAACATATAACACAGAGAAGGTAGATGGAGGCCAAGTAGAAGAGAAATAGCCTGCAAATGACCTTAGAAGACGGGTTTATGTTTTTAAGTCGGTCTTAGAGCAGCATCCACATCCTCTTAACTACACTGAAACAGTTTTTGGTTGCAATCTTCAATTTCCCTGAGGGAACCTCCCAAAGGGATTAACTATCTATCTATCTATCTATCTATCTATCTATCTATCTATCTATCTATCTATCTATCTATCTATCTATCTATCTATCTATCTATCTATCTATCTATCTATCTATCTATCTATCTATCTATCTATCTATCTATCTATCTATCTATCTATCTATCTATCTATCTATCTATCTATCTATCTATCTATCTATCTATAAATCTATAAATACCAGGGGTAACCGTTATAATGCAATGTAATCAAGAAAAGCAATGCAGCACCAGTGAAGCATGACCGTCTTTGCTTTGGTTCTTACTCCTCCACTGTTGTGGCAGCAGGTTAATATAGTGTTTTCTTCCTGTCATCTCACTGAGAACGATTCCCCCCTACAGCATCTCACTGTGGCTCTCTCTCTTCCTCTCTCTCTTCCTCTCTCTCACGCTCTCCCTCTCTCTCTCTTTCTCTCTCTCTTTCTCCCTCTAACTCTCTTAACTTGCACCAGCTGTTCAAATGTTCACGCATAAGGTGTAAAGAGATGTTTCAGCAGCTGTAAACACACCCGTCCACACAGAAGACAGCCTGGAAAAGCCAGCAAGCACTATACATTATTATGAGAAGGAAGAGGAGGAGGATAAATGTGATGGTTGTCCTTAGCTGAGAGATCGTGACTTTAGTAACACTGTGCTCTGCTGCCTCGTCGTAACAGCTTTTTATTTCTCTGTAATTGTTAAAATCCTGCAACTTCAATCTTACAGATTCACTGTGGACACAATGAAAATTCTGACTAAGCCGATTTAAAGCATTTCTCCTCTGTTGAAAAAAAAAGAATGAAAAAAAGGAGTAACTGTTACTGTGAGATTATAATTTACTTATACCACCGTCCATGCCTCAGCACGTGTCACCTCAACTGTGCTCTGATCAATAAATATAACCTCAATGCAGTGTCCTTGGGATGGCCACATTTCACTGCCCCTCCCTACCATTATGTCCCTCTCCCCCTCCTCCGGATCTCCTGGCTCAGTTCTATCACACACACACACACACACACACACACACACACACACACACACACACACACACACACACACACACACACACACACACACACACACACACACACACACACACACACACACACACACACACACACACACACACACACACACACACACACACACACACACACACACACACACACACACACACACACACACACACACACACACACACACACACACAACACACACACACACACACACACACACACACACTAACACACATGTTCAGTCCATTGCTGTTCCATTCCTCCTTGAAATCATCCTCCTATCAGATCCAGACCCTCACTGATAGTGTTGTGCTCTGTTTCCACTGCCCTCTGTGACAAAGCGGCAGCACACGTTTGTCCACTATATGAGTGTCCACTTCACCCATAACTTATGAGTGAAGTGGACAATGCTGATTTGACTAACCTTCATTTAAATGCCTGACAGTTCCTGCATCAGATGCGTAGTTTCATTTCTTTTGATGTGGAGTGTGCAGTGGATATTTTTTGATGTGGAACCACTGACATTCAGAGCCAACTAGCAGATAGTTGTAATGTGGCAACCCATGCCAGTAAAATGAGAATAAAAGGGGATTTTTTTTTACTCCTGCACACTCTTTCTACTAATATGACAGATATAAAATAATGCATCAGGATATTACTAAAATATGATCTGTATTAAAACAGAGTGATTATGCTGAGTGCGTCTAAGTAAAGTTTCTGTTGCGATTATCCCGTCTTTTGATGGTTCTCTCCTGCTCTGCTTCTCATAGCTCTCCTCCTATCTTAAGATGATGACTCCTGGGGGCTGTGGTGATCAAGCCCAGCACAGGTCTGGTAATATGGCTCATCATCATTTAAATTAGTTCTGAAGCATTAGACAGAATTGGCCCTGGGTATCATGGTAATTTATGGCCCAGTTGTGGCAACGTGCACCACTACACCGAGCCATATTGTTTAGCACGGGAGCTATTATCAAAACCCATTCATTTCCTTTCTCAGTGTCACGGGACATTTGAACCTGCAGCAGTGACAGTAATCATTGATTTTCCACTCCAGCCGTTACTTTAAGATTCAATTCAGGTAGTTTCATGTAAACAGATCTACAACGGTGGATTATTTGTCCACAATAGTGTGAGACTGGCTCAGTATTAACACTTACACAATGCAGAGATGCACCTCTCACCGTTCCAGTGATCATTCCTGGCAAACTGTAAACACAAAGGTGAAGACATTGCCTCTGGATGGGTTACTTTCCTGTCTGTCTTCATTTCTCATGCACTACTGCTACTAAACTCGACACCTACACATCCCCCTACTTATTCTGCACTGTCAGTGGGTGTTGTTGGAATTTTATATTTATTTGTAGGTGTATACTTGCTGTGTGCAAAACGCAACCATTGAAATGTATTAAGAGACTGTTAGTTATTAAAAGCGCAAAGAATGACAATTAGTTTTGTTTCTAGACACTGGGGATACTGATACTGTTTTCTATTCCATACATTCGTCTTCCTTGTTTCCTACATTTCCTACATGCAGTAGGTCATTTGTCATTTTTAACGGGGGGATGGGAAAAACCGCCATACTTCCACATGACCAACGAGTCCACACATACCAATGTACATCTCCTAAAGGCCATTCATGCAGGATGCTTTATCCATAACCATTACATTTCTACTATTCTATTTTATTTACTTATGCCCCCCCAACTACAGTTATCGTTTTATTTATTCTTATTGCCTAACAAAGAAGGATGGCAATTAGTTGAATGACCCTGAAGAAGTAGCCTGTGTCTACAATGTAAAATAGCTTGCACTAAACAGAATTAGAGGTTGGTATTAGCAGGATTTACTTTAATGCTACAGTACCCTGACATAGCTTCTGGCATCTAGCCCACAATAGTTTAGACTCTAATGCTTGTATGGGTGCCAGCCAACTACATTAGTGGCCACATGTCCAACAAATTCAAGGGCAGACTCACAAAAGTCTTCATTTTCTGAATGCTTCTAAGTGTCATTTCACAACCTATATATAATATTTGAGGGGGGAGATGCTAGAAAAAGTAAAAAGAATAATATGCCTGTACTGCCTGTGTAAAATTTCTTATATCTGAGGAGTAAAACTGAGGTAACTAGCCTGTTTCATCAATAATACAACAAAGCCACAATAAAAAGTAATTACCGCCACATCCTGTGACAGTTTACACATGCAGCATTAACTAAATTTGATCTGTGCTCATCACTTATTCTTCTCCTTGTTCAACCTTATGTATAGTCTTTCTCATCTGGCCTAATAAAGCACCCTTCACTCCTGCGTGTCATGGCGATCGCTGCCACGCTGTCCAACTGACCCGTCTAAGAGGTCATCAGATGATTATATCGGCTAATTGAATTTCACACGAGCCGGCCAAGGTGTCAATCATAGACCGGAGCCAGCGAAAGCCCTCACAGTTTTCATCTTTTGATTGATTTACCCTTCAGAAATGTCAGTGATTGGTTAGTCATACATTTGAAATGTCAGTATGGCAGCAACAGTTGAGAGAGAAGTAAACAGAAATTCAAGCGGGGGGCGTAGGTGGTCAACACACTTCAAAACTGCTGCGAGTTGCACGCTGTGGGTCGTCATCCAGCTGAGCTCACAATCAGGACAAATGCTTCAGATTTGAGTAGGAAGGATCCTCAAGTGCATAGCTCTCATTTTCCATCATATACAACTGCTGCCTATTTGTATTTATTGCAACATACCCAAGTACAAATTCAAAAGCGTTCTTCATATACCTACCAAATACACACACACACACACACCCCTTCCTGTGAACTGCTGATAAGGTTTACCCATCAGCCAGCTGCAGCCACAGCACTCTCACTCCTGTGGGACTGAAAATTTCTATCCTTGAGGACACCTAAGCTGTAACTAATCTCCAGCATCTACATACAGCGCCACTGCACTGATATTTTAGTCGAAATTCACAGCAATCTGACCTTGATCAGTTGTGACGTGGCCTTAATGCAGCTGTGTCACAATAGATGAGAAATAAAATGAAAACAAAAGGCCATATTTCTTCATCTCATGCTGATTTTCTTTATTAATATAATTTCCCTCGCTATTTTAGTCATTGTTTTCCCAACACTTTGTCACGAGAGTATTGTTTTGAAAATGGTTCTGATTTGGGGATGTTTTTACAGCTGCCACCCTGAAATATTTAGCAGTTTAAGAATTCAATTATTCTGTTTTTTCAATTATTTTAATGGAAATGCATCAAACGTTTTTCTCAGTTAAACTGCTTCAAACAAACAAGATTGCTGAGACATTTCACTTAATTCTAAAAATGTCAACTCAATTCAGTTGATTTCATCATTATGATTCTTCTTCTGGGAACCATGAATGTCTGAACAGAATACTATTACTTCAAATATTTAAGTTTAGACCGAAGTGTTGGACCACTTGACTGACATTACCTTTGCAACTTTGCTTGTGTTACTGAAATTTGTTACATCTGTCTGCTTTAAAAATCCTGTGATCCTATAATTTCACAGTCACATCAGTTCTGTTCATCTTAAACATCTGTGATTGTTCAGGTATAAATGGCGACAGCTTCACTCATATAGCACCATAAAGATGAGTCTTGACCATTGCAAACAGACAGAAAATTAGAAATACTTACAATAAAATGCAATTTATGATGTTAACTTCACACAAGAGGCATAAACTCTTTATGTAACACAGTAATCCTGATTAAGTTTAAGGGCACAAATCTGGTCTACTGACTGACTGTCCCAAAAACTGGAGCAGTATGGGTGAAAGCAAATAAATGAAAACAACATAACCTGGATAAACCGCAGCTTACGGAGCTCATGTTCAACTGCTCTGGATTGCAAACAGTTACCACCACTCCTTCGTCTTTTCTAAATGATACATCGCCTTTTCATGTAGCACTTTACACCTTGGCCGTTGATTGTACAGTACAGGCCACAACAATAATCATTGCCTTATAACTCTTGATGCATAGTAATGCATCATGCTCCCGGGGAGACATGAGCACCAACAGCAGCAGCATGGTTAACAAACTGGCTACTTATTTAATATGCTTAGATAGCATTTGGAAACCATTTCCGCCCTTCAACATTTTCATATTTCTCCATGGATACTTAAAGGCTATTGTGCAGCACTTTGCAGTACACGCTGTTTTATTGAGTGTTTTCACTCCCAGAATTCTCTGCAGTTTGAGAACCTTTGAAAACTGTTAACCGGGCACAGATTCTTTTTTGCATGAATATACTCATTTACTGAAGGAAATATTTTGAACAGTGCTGAAGCCCTTTTTAGTAATTCATCAGACAGTAACTTCCAGGTTGATGTGTGAATAAGGCAGTTGTAAATACAGCATCGCTCGCTCATTCACTCACTCACTCACTCACTCACTCACTCACTCACTCACTCACTCACTCACTCACTCACTCACTCACTCACTCACTCACTCACTCACTCACTCACTCTCTCACTCTCTCTCTCACTTTGCATGATTCACCACGATTGCATAACGCCGATGCTCACAGCTGCTGGTTTATCATTTATTAATGCTTCTTTCAGTGGCATAATTTGCTGTGCTCAGTATAGGACACTAATAATTCAGGTGATATGCTGAAAAATGTGAAATGGACCAGGAAATGGACCTAATTGAATTTTGGAGCAGTGTGGTGTTTTCTGTCCTTCACTACACATCAAAGAGGTCATTTATTGACCTAAAGGCATCTGTACCTGGTGAAGTCAGAAACCATATAAGATCCTGCAGTAAATCTTGTATTATATAACGTATTATATGAAACGTATGATTATCAATGTTATGCGCAGTTTGCTTGTAGGCCCTTTTTACTTAGTCATGTGTTGCTGTGTATGTTCTGGACCCTGGACAAAATTGATTAACAAACATTGTCAGTCAACTGGAGGGCCGTTAACTTTGAAAATATATGAATTAGTTGAAGTACCTGCACATTTTATCCTGATAATTTAATTACAAGAGTGAAGCTCAAGGGCAGAGGATGGTGGTGACATATTTGCAATTCAGAGCATGATAGAAAGAGACAGAGAGGGAAGGGCTGCAGTTCAAGGAAGGACACAATGAGTGGGAAATTTCCTCTGCTCAGTCCTTCACAGCGTTTTCTAAGTTAGGACAAATAATACGAGTCCAGTAAAATCAGTCATGAAGTGATGAAGCCTTTTTCACAAAAGCTTGCTGCAGCATATTTTTGCACAACAAAGCCTGCAACTAAATTTTGAATGAGGCACTGGTAGAGAGAGTTGCAATAAATTAGCTGGTGATGGAAATGGAGATGAATGCATGAATGACTTTTATCAAGTCAGCAAAAAAAAAAAAAAAAAAAAAAAAGAAAAAAAGATAACACTCTTTTCATCTGCTCATCAAAATTCTGCTCGGCAACAAGAACTGACTTATGGCGTGGATGGGCTAAAGGTTGGATGATGAATGTATGAACTGTGGTGGTTTATGGTCCAGAGCGTTCAACCTGAATTAAATTTCTCTTACGTTGGTATTTGCCACATTGTCTGGGGATAAATCTGCAGAATATATGAAAGGCTCCTACCATATTATATTGACTACCATATTATATCATGATGTTAACAAGATCCTCAAAACAGATGAATAAATGTACAACACAACCTGCGGTTTTAATGGATGACACAGGTTTTTAATCAACAATTAACTGTCTCCAAGAGATTACATTAGTAGCCCAACATGGCATATGTCTCTATGCTCAGAATCATCAAGACAAAATATTGTAAGGGTTGTAATGAAACAAGTAACAAATTGTGCTGTGCTCTGACTCTGCCCATGTCTTGGTTGAATTTGTGCAGAGCAGTTATCACCTGAAAAGTCCATTTAGCTGTTAAATAGAGTTGCTCGATCTTTTTGCTGCTGTCTCTTCCTGTGCAATCACACGGCACCAGCATGCAGCCATCCACCTGTGGGTGAATTACTATGGATTTTATCCACCGCTCTGCTTGGAGGGAGATGGAACCTGATCCCAGGGATCAGATAGGGTTAGAGTCAGCCTGGTCCTGTCACCCGTGGCTGCCTTGCTGGTGGGCAGTCTCAGAGCGGTGCTGGCAGGACTAGGCTCTGGCTGATTCTTTTTTTTTAATTATTTGTTAGTAGTTATATATGTGTGAGTCTAGCTATGTAAGTGTATGTGTGCGTTTGTGTGAGGGGTTAGTTAACAGGTTAATCCTGTGAAATAAGGTTCCAGGTTTCTATGAAGTGTGATGTTTGGATTCGATAGGTGTGTTGTTCCATAGAGATGTATTCTTTAAGGTGGTAGATTTATCATCTAAATATCTCTGTTTTACTCTTGAGAGGTCTCATAGTAGACAGACAGATGAGGATAATAAAATGGTACAATGCATCATATGAGAGAGGTTGTTAGTAACAGTTTTCCAAAAGTTCTGTACAGTTGCACAGGACCAGGTGGTGGAATGCAGAACATTTGCATGTCTCAGGTGTAATTAGTCCCATTTCATACATTTTGTGTTGGGTGATATGTGCTCTGTGAATTACCTTGTACTCTATTAGTTGTAGGTTAGTATTGTTAATCATGGAGAAAGAGTTCCTGCAGATTTGTGTCCAGAATGAACCAAAAAAACTGTGTTTGCATTAATTCAAAACAAGATGCAACAAAAACTAAAATGGCATTAACTGCCGAACTAGAGCAAGTGAGAAATAAAAGTCAGGACATTAGTGGCTCAGTGAAGCGATGAGCCAAAATGATAAGGATCGATTTTAGATGTGGTTGTTTATCATTTATCTTCATGAGGAAGTAGAATCACAAAGATAAGAGGTATTACAAACATAGGACCATGCACTGGCCAAAATACTATCAGCTCTGTCATGTGTTGCCTGAGGGCCTGCAATTTAAGAAATCAGAAACACATATTCCTTCATCCTAACAGCTTTCTCTTCCATAACCACTTAAAGTAAATTCGTTCTAATTTCAAGATGTCAAGAACAAAATGGATATCGCTCCATGCAGGAGATGAGAGAGGATACTTTGCTGTGCAAGGCAATAATGTGAGCTAGAAATGGCTCTGAGTTATGTTGTGTGTGTTGTAGCAGAAAGACGTCTCAAGAGGTTTCCAGTTTCACCTGTTGTCAGTGTTTATAGGTGGAGCAACAACTGTCCAGGTCATGACAGTGACTATAAATCACAAAAACATATATATATTTCTTTTTTCATTAACCCCCCCCCCACCCCCCCCCCCCCCCGTTTTTAATGCAATTAAAGCCAATATGTTGGTTGATAAATGGTTACATCTTTTTCATTTCAACTCCCTCACTTACACCTCAGCGTGTCAGAGTAAATTAAATTTTCCTCCTCCTCACAGGGTTTGTCCTGTCCCTACTGCTGTCTGTACATTTGTCACACCATTGGCTGTAAAAGTTAGTACAAGGACGTGTACATTCTTAAATGTGCAGATGACACAGCTAATATCAGTGTGCCTCATAAAAATGAGTCATTACAACAATGTGTGGAGGTTTTCTGACTTTATTATTAAATCTTTAGGTTTCTGTGTAGTTTTAGGCAATGTTTTTTGTGTTTTTTTTTTTTCACAGGTGACACACACAGGTCCATTACTGTACTGTGACCATAGCTGATAGGTGTCCGACTGCCCAATCCCCACCGGCCGTTGCCATAGCAACTGAGGTCGAGCACAGACCCTCAGAGATTGGACAAGAGTCTCGGGCCCTCAGGATCATAATTTACACTCATTGTCTCTGAGATGAATGAAGGAGATTTGTTTCCACATTTGTGACATGGTTCCAAGAAGAAGAAGAAGAAGAAGAAGAAGAAGAAAAAAGGACAAGAATGTTCGTGTCTTTTCTCTTTAATCAGTCACTTTCCAACAGCTGTGTCACTTTCTGAGACTAAAATCTTTTAAAAACCTGCATTGATCAAATGTGGAAATCAGAAATTGGATTTTCATTTGGTCAGTCGCATTGAAAGCTAAACATGATTATAGCAATTACAAACCAATACTCTGCTTATAAAATCTGAAACCCTTCCCCTTGGTCTGAGGTAATTATTTTAGAAAATTAGATGCAACAGGCTTCCGTTTTCATTCATCCCATGTGCAATAAACACTCTTAATTTTAATAAACCATGAACTGTGTCTTGGTTCCTAGTGTAGCTCGACAATTTATCCTGTCTCTATTGTTGTTGTTGTTGTTGTTGTTAAATGCCTTCATTATCTTAACCTGAACTTTAGTGTGTGTACTATCAGTAAATCTTACGTTGTCTTACTTTCCCAGTTAACAAAACAAACCATCAGCATTGGGTTTATAAATGATAAGAAAATTAAATCAATGATTAAGGAATTTACCCGTAATCTATTATACAAGAATTTGGTATCCACACTCACTGAATACAAGTGAATGTTTTCTTCCTCTCTAGTCACTGAGTTGAAGCTGTAGTCTGTGTCAAGTAGCTCAACAGTTTCCCTCTTGTCAATAAACCTCTGGGATGTGACATCAGAGTCAAACGCAAACACCGATCCAGAAATAGCTGTCCTCCTCCAGTGTCAGGATGACAAAGAGAAACTTTCCAGAGCAACATTTGAGCACAGAACACATGTACGCGCGCGCGCGCACACACACACACACACACTACCAGAGAGGAGGTTGGCTCACCTACATTCTTTGTTATGCAAATCGACTGAATCAATATGACAAATGTACTGTAAAGTGGGGAAAAATACAATGCTTTTTGATCCTCACCAGCATTCATCCTCAACCACCGGTCTTATCACCACTACCAGACATGGGCAAATACCTGATTAATGGCTGCCATGTGTCAGCTGCGTAAATCATCAGGGCACGCTTGGTTGAATTTGAATGGGTAGAGTGTGAATCAGATGGGAAAGCACAGAAGCGAAGGTTGAGGGTTTCCACTTCAGAATCCATAGAAAGTCTGGGGCACTTTCTCTTATGATCAATGTGCAATTTTGACTTTACAGGGTTTTGACTTGAAATGTTCACTTAAAAGGCAGGAGATGTTTAATCCATAATATTAAAAAAAGAGAGAGAGATTAAATTTGTAGAGCTGGCAAATCTGCAGTGGCTCAGGGGCTTTAAGCTAAATGCTTATGTCAGGATGTTCGCAATGTTAATGTGTTTACACACTGATCTTTAGTTGATATAATGTCTCTTGTGCTAAACATGTTGGCTGCCAATCAGCAGCAGCATTTGATGATGAACTAATGTATTAGATGCATTTATATTTTTGATCTTATGATGGGACTAGATGAAACATCAGAGGATTGGTTCATCCTGTAGTAAACACAAACCACAAATCGCACCAAAGAGAGAAGGCATAGATTTTCTTTAGTAGACATCTTCTGGGAATCATGGATTTTTGCAGCAAATTTCAAATCAGTTTATCTAATAAGTGTTCAGACATTTCTGTCAAAGTGGTTAAGTCAAATTTCTACACAGAATTTCATTGCAGTACATCCGACAGTTGTTGAAATATTGGATCATCTTCTATTTGTACAGATACTTTTTATTTCAGAGAAAGTGACCACACACTAGTTAATGAGTACAAACTGTTCTGTGTGTTACTTAATTCACCTTTGAGTTCAGACTTCTGCAGCTCTATTAATTTTGTCTGGCCTGACTGCGTAACAGCCACATGGCCACTGAGTGTGCTTATTATTACTTCAGGCTGACCGGTTGGCTACTTTTACGCCACATCTGCACATGTCCATTCGTTGTGTGATGTAATGCTTCCTCCTGATGAAACAGGAGACCATTTGATTATCACACAGCTTCTGTCAGAGCAGTGAAGGCGGCTGGTCTTGACACGAGGGGGAATGTCAGGTCACGCAGATGGCTTTTTTTTTTTTTTTTTTTATCAACATATTAATGGTATTGCCCTCAAAAGGCTTTTCCATCTCTGAAGCTCCAAACTCTGCATAATATTCATGATTTTCTCAAAAATGAAATTGTATTCTTGGAGCTATAATTTCCATTTTTCTTTATCTCCATCTTCTTTATCTTTTTCTTTTTGAAAATTGGAGTCTTTATTTAATCATATAGTCAGAAATGCCATGAATATATAAAATACTGCTTATAAATTAGAATATGTGAACCAGTAATTTAATTAACTATATATTAATAATGTAAATGTATGAAATATATCCTAAAAAATTATTAATATCTGTATTAGAGTTCAGTTTAGGCCATCTGAGGAATTTGGACACAAATCTGCACCACAAAACAACACAACACAACTCAGAATCTAGGGCTCGAATGTGAAAGAGGCCACAACACAAATCTCTACTATTTAAGACAAGTATGGCGGCACTCACTTTAGAACAAACATGAATAAATAAATAACACACAAACAAACAAAAGTAAGGATTTACAAAGTCTCTATTGGTCCAAACTTAATTCCAGATTATATTAGAACCGCATCAGACATCTGTCACACACAAATCTGAATAAACTGGACAATACTTAATCTGTTAACCTAAGAAGACGTGTGTGTGTGTGTGTGTGTGTGTGTGTGTGTGTGTGTGTGTGAGAGAGAGAGAGAGAGAGAGAGAGAGAGAGGAGGCAGTTTAAGACGTATTAATATGTTTGACATGCTAGAACAGAAATAAAAAACTCATCACAAGCATCATAATATAGATCTGTACTTATATTTCTAACTTAGTTTTGGTCTTTATGTGCATGTCTCCTTCAAAACTTAACTGTATTTAATGAACAATAGCACACAGTCCCACCCATGTATGACATTGAACTCTGCAGACCGTGAACAGAGGACACAGTATAATGTATGTAGCAGAGCACGGTGCACCTGCACTCCCATACAATACCTCACTGCCTGTGACTCTGCAGCAGTGCTGTCTGAGTAGGTCTGACCTCTCTGAGAACAAGGCAAAAAGGAGAATTATCCTGTGGAGTTCAATAAAGTATCACGCTATCACATTACGTCATCATCATCCATGTTTTATCCTTTACACAAGATGTTTATCAGCATCTTTTGGATATTATAGATGTGTCAGTCACATCTATGACTGCTGTTGAGTGTGAATTTTCTTGTCTTATTATTCCACAAATGGTAGCTGTTGTATATTTCATGACATTATAGGTAGTAAAAGCCGCTGTAATAACATGAGGAGAGGAACTAGCAGTATCAGTAGCATAATAGCGTTTTATTCACTTTCATATTTGGGGGAAAAAAATAAAAAATAAAATAAAAGCTTAAATCATCTAACAGACGGTTCAGGATTCAACAGCTTAGATTTAACCAGCTGCAGAGGTCATTTACTTCTCCATTCATTAAATGACAAATACATGCTTTGTACATGTGAATGTGCTACCTTATGTCAGTCAGTCTGAGTTCCATCCACTGATGTTTTTCTTTTGGACTTACAACAGTTCGGCAACATGTTCATATCCTTCATGTCCTGATGCTGCCCAGAAGGGAAAAATGAGGGGGAGTGTCATAATATTATCATTAATATGGTTATGGAAACTACAACAAAAAGTCAATTCATAAGGGATTTGCTTTAATCTGGTTGGGTTTAACGATGGCAGGATTATTTACTGTTACGCAGGAGGCTTTAGGTGTCACATGTCCATGGCGTCTGGGATAGAGATAGGGCTCTACATCAGGGGGAAACCTCTGACATCTATTTGCCCTCCAGCTGACCAGATTACAGTTTACTTTACAGATGACGAACTCATACTGAATGACCAGGATGTGAGGCCACCTAGGCACACCGTGCAACAGAAAACACAATCTTCCTGCGGACTCAATGATTCATACGAGGCAACTGTGTCCAGACTATGCATGTATAAGCAGGGAGAATTACTCACATTTCCAATTTCACATTTCCTAATGTTCCATCTTTTTTTGCAACATAATAACACAGCTATCTGAATGGAAAATGACAGGCAGTTCCACAGCATACTTCTATTGAACATAATTTGCAAAATAAGGTCTGTTGGCAATTTTGACTAACTGCATCATTATATTTTGGTAGAGAGACTGTTGTTGAATACTTCGGATATAGTTTGTGATGTTTTGAAACTGCAAAAACAACTGCCACGAAAATGCTGGACCAGGAGAGAGGAGTAAATGCGATTAGGTGAAAAAAAAAACTAGTGGTAAAAATTGCCGTTTAAAATACATACGTCAGTGTTCTGACCTTTGACCTATGACATTTATCTTAACCTAGCAAACAGAACAGAAAATCATGCAGATCATTTCCCCTGACTGAGTATAATCCAACAATAATGCACTTTATTGCTTTAATTGTTATAGTAGTAGTTCTGTGAATGACAGTTCTATGTAATATCATGACCTATGGTACATTTTATGTGATCTGTCATTTCCTTTCACTAATACTGATTAAATAATATATGACCAGCTTACAATATATAATGCTTTGTCATGTCTGTGTTTTTAATATGAACACAACCTTGATTTGCATATACAGAATAACACTTACTTAATGTTCGTGCAAGTCTGATTAATAACAGTTGTCTTCTGAAGTAAAAGATTATTTTTCCATGGTTGTATTTCAATTTCTACTTGAATATAACTTCAACCACCGCAGGGCAACTCACTTTCTTGCATTACTGTTCATAGCATGACTTCATTTGAAATCATTATACACATTTACTTCAATAATTGATTGAAATTTTGATTGAACTGATAATTTCATTGACAGAGAATATTACAACTCATCATTTAAGTCATTAATCAAACTGATATTAAGAAACAATCTGTGTTTCTAACTTCTCATGTGTGAGCAGTTCCTTTTTTATCTGTTTTAAATCCTTTTTAATACTGATTTTTTCAGAGGGTTATTAGCTCAACTCTTGGGTATTTATATGTGGGTTTGGTTGAAAACTATTTAATCTTTAAGCCTCATTACTATCAATAGCTGCCAGAATGAATGTAGTGAAGTAAAAAAAAGTACAGTGATTTCCCCCTAAAATGTGGTGAAATAAAAATATGAAGCAGCATAAACAATGAAAAGGTACATAAAAAATAATATATTTAATCCCATTCCACCACTTCTGAGTATTTGTGAATCCACCATTGTTGGCTATAAGATAACTTGACGCTCTGGGAAATTGTGTTGAATGTTTTATATAAATTACATCACTGATACAGCAGCCAAACTGACAGCTTGCTGACTTTACAATAGCTTGAGTAACGGTAGCCAACGGTAACCATCCTCCTCCTTCATGATGGAAATAATAAACTCCATGTAAACAACAGCTGCTTTGATTGTGACAGTGATGCATTTAAAATCGTATATTCTACATTTACAGTAAATGGTGCAATAACAGGAAGCATTTAACTCACTGGTATGACCTCTGTTTCCAGTTTATTAAGGGCACCATTTTACAGTACAGCTGTGTAGTAAGTCCTCCCTGTACAAATAATATGTTTGTTTAAACTCTTTTAAAGAGGTGGTGATGTACATACAAGGTGCTGGTGACTGTCTTGGCCAAGCTCCACTGATATAAATGGTGACAAATGACAAATTAATAAAAACACATGCCAATAAATATAAAACGCAATTCAGGGGCACATCTTTCAATGTCAACTCGAACCTCAAATTCTGACCTTTAGATGAGAAATTCAAGATAAAATATATATATATATTCATATATATATGAAACATATGTGATATATGAGATATGTATAATATTGCACAGTCTAGGACAAAACAGCAACAGTTTGTGTTACTAATAAGTTCTAATTGACACTTAAAAAGCAGGAGGTCTATTTGTTGAGGCGGAGCTGCTCCTCGTTCATTAAGTTTCTAAATATCAATGAGCCACCCCTGCGAACAACTCCGAGGAATTCATGGAGATTTACAGCGTTTTTGTTGTTTAACGCGGTTTTCTTTGCAGTGACATTTATAAAGCCTCATTCTCAAACGTTTACTTTTTTATTGGAGGGCGCATGTGTTTGCATTTGCCTGGGCCTGAAGCTGCAAACACTTTCCAACATTTCTACCCGGAAGGACGAGGAATCACTGACTCATGAAGATAAAGTGAGTCAAACTCTCATTTATCATCTTTTTGTGCTCACGTGCACGTCGCTAATTTTACGTTATGTTTATGTTCAGTCATTGTTTGTTTGTGTGACTTGTTGTTGTTGTTGCTCTGTGTTGATGATCTGATTTGAACGCAGATATGAGCTTTGTTGTGTCATTTGAAGCTTGTGAATTAATTAGTTACTTGTTGTAACGATGCGTTCACACTGTTAATGTGAAACACGAGCTGCATCAGTTGTTTGTTATATTTTCTCATAGCTTAATATTTCAGTATCACTTGTTTCCTGCATCTGAAACTCAACATGCCTTTAGTTCATGTAAGATTAAATTATGTCACTGCAGATCATCCAACCCACTGAGCTGCTGTTTTGAGCTTTACATTGTTGCTCTTTTCATCTCTACTCTGTCTTACGTGTGTTGTAATTTCTTATTTTAAGAAGTCTACTCTTATATTAGAAGAATTGCTTCACTGGTTCAGATATAACTAAGTAAACTATATCTATAAAGCACATTAAGACATGGATTTCACTGATCAGATGATATAGTTGGACCTTTTATATTAAATTGATGTTGGTTTTAAAGGTGTGAACCAGCAGCTTTGTTTGAGACATGACTGTGGGACTGATCTGATTGCGATATGGGATGAATGTAAATGGAAAAGATCAATGATATAAGTTTGGTTTTGTTTATTTCGACCAAAATCTTGAAATGAGTTTCAGTCCAGAAATGAAGAACTGTCATGTGATGAATCATCTCAGTTCACTGACTCCTTTTACTTTTAGTCCAAGGTGCTTTTGATGTGGCAGATGATCTCCACCTAGTTCAGTTTCCTCTGAGGTCCCATCACTCTCTGAGGACTCCACGCAAGAGCAGCAGAGATCGAGGTGGTGATCTGTCACTAATGCTGCTCTCTTAACATGTTTGGTCACGTTGCACTGCACTGTAACAACTCCCCCTCCACTCACACACAAGCCCTTGAGAAGTTAAGACGTAGATGGAGTACAGTGATTTTTTTTTTTTTTTGACCCATCAGCGCTGCCCTCTATATAATAATAGTTGCTTCAGACACACAACCTCATGTGCATTTATTGTGGGTTATATTTTACATGAACTACTCAGTAAATGTTAATTAGTTTATTGTAAGGCTTTTAATTATGTCAGAGTTACAGTAAGGTGTATGTGATCAGCCTGAAATGATTAGATATGAACATTGCGATCGACACTCCATTAAATATGAAAGCAGTTGTAGCAGAATAAATGAGAGGTGGGATGTGGTTCATAGATCAGATTTGGAGTTTTATTGTGATCGTGACACTAGAATCTAATTAAATCGATGAAATAAGCTCAAAGATGAACTGTAATTTCTCAATAGGTGATGAAGAAAGAAAAATTCTCTGAAGTCGGTCTCAACGATCTAACATGAAATATATTTTTGAACCTGTTACCAGAGGGGAGGCTCACACAGTGAGCAGGGTTGTGGTGTTCTTGACTTACTTTTAGTTATAGTGATGCTTCAGCATAATTTTGACAGTCCGGTCAGAACTGGTTTCTTACGGCCTTTTCTGATGATATTAAATCACTTCTTCTATTTTTGTGCATTATAGCGGCGCTAAAGGTTACAAGACCCTTTCAAACTGCACAGCAGATGATTTAAATCCACAGCAATGAGGGCGAAAGTAAGGTCACAGAAAGTACTTATCCTCCATCCACTCTCTGTTTGTGCTTGTGTGATATTTGGATTTATGAACATCTGAACAAAAACATGTGTATGGACACTCTTGCTAATTTCCTACTCTACTAAGAAATAATGTTTTAAATGATCAAATTTTCATACAAACTTTTCATCTGTAGAGAAAATTCAGCAGGATCTGAGGAATTTACTCAAACGTAGGTCCTAATACTGATAAATTGATCTTACTACAGTTTAAAAATAGAAACTGAGCAATTCAGCTTTCTTGATAAATATCAGACTTTATACTTATTTAGTCACAACATGAATGTGTGTGTGTGTAGACATGATCTTAATTACTCATTATTTAATTTGCAAAGCAGGCATAATAGTTCTCTAATTTCAAACAACCCAGATAATCTACTCAGTATAAACTGATTACCACTTCAGCAATCTGATCAAAATGACCATTCATCTTTTTAAATTGTCAGTAACCTTCTATGTGTACTGGTGCTCCATCATTCTAATGGGGAGGCCAAGAATTAATTACTACACATATCTTCTCTATAGTTAAGTGGAACCTCATTACTTGGCAACAACACTGATGTTGTAGAGTCCTGATGTGGAGAGTTTGTGTTGCATCACACTGATGTTTTAGCTAATTGTAGCACGTTTCACTTGATCTTGTCGCTATGAAGGTGTCAGATGCTTATATTAATTAGTTTATGTACCTTTTGTTCATCTGTTTCAGTGCTGCACTTGTGGTTAAATATTTTGGACTGATGTGTTGTAGAATCACAGTTGACTTTGAAGGTTGTGCTTTTTTGAAGAAAAGAAGGACACGTTAAAAGCATTTAACATCATTTAATTCTACTTTTATGTGAATCTGAATATCCTGAAATTTTCTCTGACTTTTCATCCAACACTAACATGAGGTTTACATTTTTGGTTTTGGGTAAAATACTTCAACACTTGTAGGGTGAATAGTCAAGAAAGCACATATTAGAATTATTAGATATGAATCTAAGTCGATGGTGGTCTTAGGTCAGGTCAGGCTCCTCTAACCAAAACATTTTTACATTCACACAGAACTGTAACATTTAGAATTATAATGACTTATCAATCAAATCATTAGTTGATGTTGTTCAGTCTTTTCTTGTCTTATATTTGCCCTTTATTGCAACTGACGTATCATATTTGATATATATAAGTTTCTGAGAGATTCTTAGAGACTTTATTTTATATATGTATATATGTAGATTATTACGTCTTTCTAGTATTGCATTTTGTTGTAATATAAGATGTGGTATATTAATCCAGTGCTCAGCAGATCCAGGCTCAGAGCTCTTTTGTCAACTCTGTCACTCTGTCTCATGTGTACGAGGCCTTGACCTGAAGGATCAGTAGGAGGATGTTGGGTTTCCCTTTGCCCTATCACTTGTTCATATTGTAGGCTGGCATTTCTCGGAAGGTATTAATCCCGGCTCGGTCAAACAGATTAATGTTGGAGAGCAGAGGAGTGGGTCTAGTTAAGGGATATTATATGTCATCCTTGATGCAGTTACAAGATAATCTGCTGATGAAGAGGACTCCTGTTGCATTGTGTCGGATCAAAGTCACACATCAGACAGAGAGATTCAAGGATTCACATGAGACTGAGGATGTGGAGTTTCCCTTGGGACGATGCATTCATCCACGCTCGGGTGCTTCATGTATTTCATATCATTTTAAATCTAACAAAAGACCAGATGCTTCAGATAATTTTGATATATTTGTTGTATTTACTCTCAGTGACAAATTCATCCTTGTCAAAACCTGAGGAGAGATGATTTCTAAATGTCATTTGTCAATACAAAATGAAGATAAATGAGTATTGGATAGGCCATAAAATAAACTTTTTCTATGAATTTAATAACATCTTCCACTTATCTGATGTTCCTCTCCCTGCAGATTGTCAGTAGTTTTTACAGCTATTATCTCTAGACTGTGGGGCTCAATTGGATTGAGACAAACCTGTGGCGCTCGGTGCCTTTCTAATCATTTTACTTCCCCTGTGGGTTTGTACTGATAGACTTTACATAGTGAAGATGTTGAGGGAATTTGAATCTTGTTGTATATGTTTCAGAGTGCAGAAATCCAAAGTAAAAGATTAATTTTTTAAATAAATATTTTATTCCCACTGGGATTACCATATTGTTTTGTCTCTGTAGTGACTCACCAACTCATCATAGATTCTTGACTTCTTGATTCTCAGCCAGAGCCTGTTATTTCCTCTCTGTAACTCCATGTTGGCAGCAGATTTTGTGGGCTGCAGGAAGGATGAGAGGAGAATAAAAAGATGCAGGACTGGTCTTCAGAGCAGAGAAATCTTTTAGGTGTAACTGATGGAAGGATTCGTAGCATAAAGGAGATGACGAACACCATCTGCTGACAGTTCATCAATAGGTGTTTAACTAGCGGATGCAACTTGAGGGGGCTGGCAGATAAAGAGGCACGGTGGTTAATAAAATAATATTCTGATTTAATTTTTCCTCATGTCACTCTCATGCAGCTCAGGTTATGTTTCATTTCTTTGTGTCGTTTCCAGGTCGTGCTGTCATCTCAAAATGTTTTACTGCTGATAATCGTGATTCAGCCTTTCCTAGTACAGAAGATAGGGAGGCTTTTGGCTCAGGGAGACAGATTGTGTGTGTTTATGTGTGTGTCTGTGTGAGGATGACTGAGAGACGGGGGGAAGGAGAGAGTGTTTGCGAGTTACGAGATAACAAGAGGCCTCTAACCTCCAGCAGGAGGTCAGCTGAGATGTCCAGCAGTCATATTTGAGGTTAAATGCAAGGTGAAGGCAAGGTGCTTGGAGAAGGTTAAAGTGACTCGCAGCACATCTGGGTACCACACAAAAAGAACATGCCAATAAAAAAAAAAAAAAAAAAAAAAAAAAAAATAAATAAATAAATAAATAAAACTGTTGTGTTAGGTGGAGGTGAAGGTAATGTCTGTTGTCTTGAGGGTCATCTCTGCAGGGTGCTGGATGGATTGATTGTTCAGTTGTAAGGGGTTTTTTGTTTTTTGTTTTGTTTTGTTTTTTTTTTGTCAGGCAAGACAGAAGTTTTCAATGTGTAAATTTTAACAACATTTTATGAAAATAAAAAAGAAAATGCTAATTAACGCAACTCTGATTTCTATACAAATACAAGCAGCTATAACATCAAGATAAACAGTTGATGGTACTTCCTCTATAGTTTGGTGCTAGTAAACTATTGTGTAGGACAAGAGCATAATCAGATGATATCAGTGTTGGTAAACTCTTGAACTCTTTGTTTGTTAATGCATTACATTGAGAAACACTACATTGTTGCGTGTCAACACTTCTGACCTGCTTCCAAATTGTGTGAAGGAGATATCCTTCCTTCCTCCTGCTGTCAGACTTTATAATCAGCACTGATCCCTGGAGACCACACACTCATGGATTAACTACTGCTGACTCTAAGCTATTCATATTGTTGTTGATACGTTTATGAATTAATATTTTTCAATTTATTTATTTTTGCTGCTGAAAATTTCCTTAAATCTCATCTAAATTGTGCATAAAACATGTGAATGAAAATGCATTCACTGAAAGTGACACTAAAATAACGCTATCAGCTGGATTTACATGCGTTATAATATTAAATCTCAACAACCACGTCTGTTATGTGAAGTAGATGTATCAGTGAAGAGGGTAGAGGCTACAGCCCACACGCTCTGTCAGAAGACTCTGCAGCCTTGACCGCTCGGATGATTAATAGTCTGCAGCTTTAAATTCCATGGAGACGTAGCCTGTGGCAAACCAACAGAGTTTTAAATCATGGAAATAGCACAACTACTTGTCGTCAGAGGCTACAAACTACGCCTGCCGGTGCCACAACCTGTGCACCTTTTGTTAGACCATAAGCATCTATTTATAAGGAGGGGTTTTCTGCTTTGACTTTGTCAAAAGTGCCAATACCTGAATGTTTTTATTTTATATTTTTTTATTGGCTTTAATTGTAGAGTTGACTGCTGTGAGATGAAACAATGAGGTAATCCACCTGTGTCATTATTGTGGCTGTGTGGCTGAACTGCCGCCATGTGTGAAGTCAATTGCTGTTCAGTTAATTGTGTTTAACTGCAGGTGAAACAAGGAAATGACTGAAACGACTTGAAGCGAATTAAACAAACTTGGATGTCAGCCAGGTGAACTTTTAAGTCAACGCTGTTGTGGATGTTTTTAAATGAAATGCAAATGAGTCATCTCAAATCACAGTCCATGTACAAGGTTTCTTTTCATGTTGCTCTACACAGGAGTTAAGCTGAAGGTTTTCTAAAACGAAAGCGACACTATCCAAATTTTCATTTTTGTGCTGTTGCAATGAGTAATGGCCCCATGCTGAACACGGCCTCCTGTGAAGGACAGACGGGAACCTCACAGAGCTAATCTTGATCGACTTATCTGTAGCTACAGACTTCAGTATTGAGCTCAGATCACAGAGGCAGCGCTCCTGCTGTGTGCTCTTTGAAGAAGATGCAGAGTAAGATGACTCCATTTCCACTACAATGCACAATAACCTCTGACCTTTTGCCTTTGCCCTTTGGAGTCATTAGTTCATACAAATGACTCCTGTTTACTTAAAGGGAAAGTCCAGCACATTTGGACTAATATTCTACTGTTAGAGGTCTTTCAGTAATGTCAGTTGCCAAAAAAATGAAACAAATCAGTGCTACATTAGTGGAGAAGTGGTGGTAGTGGCTCCTGGCTGTGTTTCATGGGTGTTAGAACGAGATGTACAGCCTCTTTAGTGGCACAAAAACTAAATTTGTCATTAGAAATCTGCCTGGATCACTTAACTTATTAGCTGCCTGGTCAGCCTCGCCGCTACTGTCACATCTCTACTAACGTAGCACAGATTTGTTTAATTTTTTTGGCAACTGACATTACTCAAAGTAGAATATAGGTTCAAACATGCCAGAGTTCGGCTTTAATTCAAACCCAGCACTATTAAATATTTGCTGAGAACTGCACTTGCAGTTTGATTCATAGACATATTGTGATAGTGTATTTATAAGCAGCACCTTGTACAGAAAGGATGTTTTTTTTTCATTGCCAGGTTTAAGTCATTGCCAGGTTCACTATCAGTGTTAAATGAAAACAATTTGTATTTGCTATGAGGTCAAAGGAGTAATGAGCAACATTCGGGTCAAACACATTTTAGAGGTTGTTTTTTTTTCTGCATATATACTCTAATTATGCAAGTTATTCTTCTTTACTCACAATGACAGTTGCACCAGGTGTATGTGTGTGTGTGTGTGTGTGTGTGTGTGTGTGTGTGAGATCTGTAGACAAATAGGGTGGGCAGACAGAGACAAAGCAGCAGAGAAAGAGGCCAAACAGCAGCAGGACAGCTCTTGCATTCTAATCAAAGTCCCCCTGTTTTTGCTCCCAGGAAGCTCTCACCCAGCAGTCCAGGACATCGTACGTCTCATCAGTGCTTGCACAGATACTGAGTGAACACAAACACACACACATACACTGACTGAGGGAAATGAGTGTGACTCAGGACAACGCGGAGGGGAAATATTGGATGTGAAGGAAGGCAGGGCACGGCGGGACATGCAGACTCTGAGGTGACCCCACCAAAACGAGGCCACAATCGATCTCCGTGCTGTCGTTGAATATGACTAATTTCAGATCAGAGCCTCTAAAAATTGCCTCGTGGATTACCACGCTCGTCTCTCCGGTGGGTACGACCTTTCTTGAGCACCTGAGGAAGGTCACTCGGTTCCTAATGTTACAAATGTCTTGAGGTGGTTGTTGAAAATGAAATGTGATGTAGGGAAGGAAGTTAAGCTGACATTGATTTGACTGGACTGGATAAGATTTGATCATGGGGACAAACAGGACACAAACTGAAGGAGCTGTGTGTTTTTGTAAATTAAGTGTTGACGTGTCTGAAAGTAATTAATTGCATGTTTCATACAAGGATAAAAAAAGCATCAATGTTTGGAGCATTACATTCATCATCGGCAAAGTCACAGCAACGGCAACCCAAATACAAAACTCTATCATTTATACTTCAGGGTTATTACAGCATGATGAAAACTTCATTTGGCAAGTAAGTGGCAATTTCCTTTATATTAGATTCTAGAGCACAGCAGTAGATTTAAACACTCATATGTCACCAAATCCCAATGAAGTAGTTGATGTGGTGGATTTGGCAGAGGAGCTCATTAAGCTTTTAAATGGTAAATCATAACTTTTGACAACTTGTCTTACGGATTCATTAAAATATGTTTGAATGGGGGAGTAATTAAACCCCCAAATCCTTTATGTCTCAGGAAAACTCAACTAAACTAACAGCATGACTGTTGGTTATCAATGAAATACTTTACCCAACAGTATAATGTGCTGCACTGTCCTTGGTAT
Organism: Polydactylus sextarius; assembly: GCA_016801845.1. Lineage (NCBI taxonomy): Eukaryota > Metazoa > Chordata > Actinopteri > Polynemidae > Polydactylus > Polydactylus sextarius. The sequence goes on from CM028922.1 coordinate 4,450,408, forward strand.
AAATTAACTTTAATATGATTGTTGAACCCAGTACTGCAGGTCAAATATAACACTTTGATGTGTAACTCTAAATAAATTGAATCTATAGGATAACATCATTCTAAAGGACAAGCAGATTTAGCTGTAGGTCACAAATCATTTCATGGTCACACATGCAAGGTTAAGTCACATGTTCTGTCAATGTCACACTAAATTGTAGCAATATCATAGAATAGCCACGCAGATGGGTATTATACAAGGACCACAAACTCTCCCTAAACAATTACAGCAAACAGTCAATTCAGGTATCAAGTTGCCATGACCAGTAAATACCTTGCCTTTGAGTGATGCATTTATCTGATTACCACAGAACAAATTAGGGTTAATGTTCAGTGCTTTGCTTCTGATAATATAATAACCTATAGGTAACAGTCAGACTCATGATGGGTATTTTAAAAGATATAACCTATTCTAACTAATGATAATTATATTGACTACTAATGTAGTGCTATTGGTTTCTTTCAAAGTCATTTGCAAACCTTCAGTTACTGCTGGATCAGTGACGGTCAAACTTAAGCCTGTAACCTTATTTTAGTCTTATTTCAAAGGAGATAACACCCACTAATCCTTACAAGAGACACATGGGCCTGGGAGAGAGGATAAAGCCTAACTGGTACGACTAGTACGTATGAACGGGATGGGCTGCCTGACTGAAGGAAGACTGTGATAAGATATGTTTTTATTTTAACAATGTTGACAGGTGCAACGTTGGAGTCAGACCTGTTTTACTTATAGATTCATTACAACTGGATTGGACATCTCAGCTCCCAGAAAAGTACCTAAATAGGCCATAAGCTGACTTATGTTGCTTGTAACTTGATGGTGTAGGAAGTAGAAAGTTCTCTGTCTCTTACTCTTTCTTTTTTTTCAGTCACCTAAAATAAATACAGAACATTGTTATACTGCCGACAGCTGTGACCAGAGGCTTTATAGTTTCCGTCAGACCATCCATATGTCTGTTTGCTGGGAGGGAATTTCATTACATCTGGCATGTTACATCATTACACATTACATTATATCTGGTACAGTACCTTATTACATCATTACATCAGTTCATCCTCGAGTCCATTCGGACGAAAGGATAAAATTATTAGAATTTGTTGATCAAAGGTCAAAGTCAGTGTGACCTCAGTGAATGTCTTTTTGGTAAACCAGTAAAATGATGTGATGATGTTATATATCCAAAAGCCAAGGGTCGGCTGGACTATGATGTAATAATGCCGAGCCATTATTTGATGTTATAATTCAGGAAATACAAGTCTGAGCCAAAATCAAAATCAGCTCAAAATAACAGCCAGTTGTGTTTTAATGAAGAACATAAAGTAAATGACTCACATTGGTCAGTAGTGTTGTCACTCACCTTGTTGAGATCTTCTCTCATCCTCCTGAGGTTGGCTTGTGTAGCTTGTTGCACCACTTAACTCTCTACACCCTTATTTTTTTAAAAGAAATATCAGTAATAAGCTTGTGTGAATTCATTGATTTGAAGTTGAAGTAACGTGGGCTTTTGTCCGTTGTTGTGAATGTTTTGGTACTTTGGCAGATTTTGGAGTAAAAGGTCCAGTGTCACTGTCACTATGACCTCACAAAACTTGTCTTTTGTTATGTTAAATGGTTCTTTCAGCAACACTTCAATTTGATGTCTTAGACTTTGGATGAAACTTTCACTTGGACTCAAAGATGAACTCATTAGATTTTAGCGTTCATAGGTCACTGTGACCGTACAAGATGTTGTAGTTGGAGGCGTGAAACCACAAGGCAATGATTCAAGTTAGTCTTACATGACAAATATGGCTATTAGGTTCACTTTGTTTGCTACTGTCAGAAATGTTTTAATATGAATATGTTTACTTTGTTGTAGTTTGCAGTAGCATTGAACTGGACTGTTGCCCTCCTCACAGAAAAACAAGCAGTTGTTAACTTCTTTGAAAGCTAAATAGAAAAAGGTATTAGTGCTGTGTTAGATTATACTTATATAAAAAAATCCCCTGTAGTTTATGTATCTATTTTGAATCCTCTGCACCAGGGTTCTCAGGATTACTCGTTACTTTGGCTGATGTAAGCAGGAAATATAATATTGCTATGTAGACTACTCTGCTGTATTTTAGTTTGTATTTCTACAAATTTGGACAGTTTGCACCTTTTTAAAAAGTCTTGCTGCAAGTGTGTCTGTAAAGATAACAAATGCTGGGTTACTTTCAATACAGCAGAAAAATATATCCAAATATGGTGATTTGATTCAAGCTCTGATGTGATGAGTGTTGCTTTTCTCTGACTTCCAGAAAGATTTATAGCAGGTTTTATTTTCCAGTTAAATCAGGTTCAGAGGGTCAATGGGTGCTCATGCCCACTGCTTCATGGTCATGATGTTCATACACCTTGAACTGCTACTGATTCTAGGGTAGTTTCATGGTACATTTGTTGCATATGTATAGAGACCTCAAAAATAGCATGAGCCTATACATGTACATGTTTGCTCAGCAGTCATTTGTCAAGCATGTGAGTGTGGCTATATATTCAAACTGCGCCAAGTATAATCTAAACAGATCTAAATTATACTTCTAAACCTTTCATTACAATACAGATAGGGTTGTACTATAAGGACTCGGGTTGTTTTATTCTTTTTCTTCTATAGAGGCTAATAATGTTGGCTGTAGTGCAATTTCCAGTGTTTGAGAATGCTAATCAGGGCACTCATGCTTAATTCACCCATTTAGACTGGCTATCTCTATAATTAAACAGAAGCTGAAGAGTTTTGTCGGCTGAATGGAAGATTAATGGATGTGCCTTGTTCTTGTCCACACTGTAACTCAGAGAACAGTAACAGTTTCAGAAAGAATTGTCAAGCTTTATCCTCTATGTTGTGCCACTGTAACTGTAGAAACCAATGCGAATAGATTCACTTCAAATCATTGGAATTAATTAATTTTTAAATATCTGAGCAGGGGCATTAAATATTATTATAATATTATTGTCATTATTGATTAATCCAAAGATTATATTCCTGATGAATCAACTGTTTGATTTGATATTTACTTAATAGAATTTAGATGTTTAATAGAACAATGAAACCCAAGAAATTCAGTTTAATCACGTATGTAACAGGACAAACAATTTTTAATATTATGATCATAATAGTGACCAACTTAACATTGCAGCTCTACTAGCATGCAACAGAAACTCAGTAAAGCTTTAATGTTACTCTAAAGAAGCAGCACGTTGGCCTACATTCACTGACTCCACTATGTAATGTGGTCATATAGAGAAATCTGTCTTTTGTAAAATGACTTTATGACTGATAAAGGGATTTGTAGGTAATGAATGGAAATCCATCGGTGGCCACAAAGAAAGATTTTTCACCTCAACTGTAACTGCTGACAGACGCTGTTCCAGAATATTCTCTGACCGTCTCCATCACCACCTCATCTCTGATATCAGGGTCCAGTTTTCTATTTCGATCAAATTGCAAATGAGTAAAAAAAAGAAAAGAAATAAGCTCTGCCTCCATTAAAACACACTGTTCAACAACAGAACGACACACACATTAAATCTTTTTTTAAATGACAATATGTCGTTTATTTTCTATATTTTAAAGGTTTATTATTTACAAACAAAATAAACAAAAAAAAATCAAAAAGATTTTTTGACAAACACTGTTTGTCTGCATATTGTTGTAAGAAAGTTTACATTTAATCTTTCTTTCATCTGTATCAAGTAACCAACTAATACTTCATTTTCTCTAAGCCTTGGATTACATGAATGAGCTGAACAATGAACATGCGAGTGGAGTTTAAGAGGATGGAGCATCCGGTCGTAGCTCCTGACCTCGTCTCTCCACTGCACATATCATCAGTAAACATATGAAACCATCAAAACCAAATAAACATTTGGTTCGTCCTCGCCGGGCATTTATTCTCAGTTCTTTTTGCATCTCTTTTTTTTTTTTTCCTCAAACCAACAAAACAAACAAAAAGAAATATACAAATATATGTGCTGGTTTGTTGAGAGTCTCTATACTGCTAATATGTAAGCTCATTAGTTTGTGTTGTACATCACCATTAATGCCCATTCCAGTTTTGTTAGTTGTGATTGGTATAGTGAAAAAAGCACATAGTTGGGAAGCTCTCCCTCCAAAGGCAAGTATCAAAAACAGCACAAACCAACAGTGCTGCTATCCATCTTTACTGTGTACTAGTTCCTATACACTATGGCATATTCACGATTAAGCGCTCTCCGTTGTAAATAGAACATCTCCCCCTCTCATTTAGAACCTCTTACAGGATCAGGGCAGCACAAATTCTCGGGGATGTTGCTCCCTTTCTAACTCATTCAATGTCTTACATAGCTGAAAGAATCCCTACCTCTTCCTTTTTTCTTTATTTATTGTGAGTAAAATCAGAAAGTGCAATTTAAAACAAAGACATTGACTTAGAATGTTTTGCTTTGGCCAGTTTTCTTTTCCACACATCAATTATCAAACCCAAACATTAGTGGCTAGCTACAAAGAAAGGTAGAAAGGTTCTCCAAATTTGTACAATGTCTCATTGAACTGTGATATTACTGCAAGTCTAAAGATATTGCACTTTGTTTTTCTTTCTTTTCTTTTCTTTTTTAAACTGTACATGACCCCATTAAATATTCTAAGTAGCTTGAATGTTTAGAAAAAACCTGCCTCTAGAAGGTCACATTGTAAGTAAAGATACCAATTGGATAAACTGAGACATTTGGCCATCGTCATTGCTTACTCCTTTCCTGTCTAAAAACACTGAGACATTGAACACATAGAGTATAGTAAGAATGAATGCGCAGTTGTGTGGAGAAGTGCCCCGCCCCTCCCACCCCCAAAACCTTTCCCACCCACCACCCACCCCTCCCTTACGCACCGAGCTCACACTCTTAACAAAGGATGGAACATGGCTATAGTTTAGGCACAAATACTTAAGAATGTCCATGTGAAACGTCAATGCTTCTGGTCACACACAGAGAACGTCTAGGCAGACAGACAATGAACAAAACATAATCTAACATTACATTTAACGTCAACAATTCTGAGATAGTATCTTTTTAAGTATTTGTGACAGTGCATGCTTTCATGACATTGGTGGGTTGACTGTATTGGTACACTATCGACACAATCTGTAGCGAAGAGTTGTAATCTTTTTTTTTTTTTTTTTTTTTTAAAACAGTATCTCTGAGGGTTTAGTCGCTCTAAACTGACGGGATATTTGGTGCCATGGAAACTATGACTCTATTTACGAGTACTGAGTGACTTCATTGTGAGATTTGAAATCTTGTTTGAATAAAAATGCCACAGGAAGGCCTTGAACATGATGTACAATCAACAGTACGAGCAGGAAAAATGATGCGTAAGCCGTAATGGCTTGCGTATTTTAGTAGTAGAGTCATCAAATACTTTTTCTACTCGTTATAAGATTAAAGTATTTGAAATAGCTCTTATCCTTTATTATGGAGTCATAATATTCAGGGTTGACCTTCATTCTCTGTCAGTTTAGAGGATCTAAGCCCACACAATGGATTTACATGAGACAGAAACCTTAATGCAAACCAGCATTTTTTTTTTTTCTCCCCCATTTGCAGCGACACAAAAACACCCGTCGGTGAAAACGCGTCACTGCAGGCTCGACTAACTGGATACCTGACGTCTTTAAAAAACCTAAAACGTGTTGAAAATGTTGTGCCAGGCTTTTCAACTACAGTAATTGTGATATGACAGCGTACAGTACAGTTTTACTCAAGAGGCATATGAGCAAGCACTGAATATAAATAATATTTTTAAAAATCAAATCAAATCTAATAAAATACAAATAAAGGTGTAATGAATTATTAATGTTAACCTCATTTCTCTCCCTTAAACAATACATTTCATAAAATAACCTTTAATATGAAACAAAGAATCATTCATTAAAATGACCCTAATTAGATTTAGGAAATGAGGCAATATAAAAGACACATTTACTTTCAATAGGACGACTTTGAATTGAAGGTAAATATTGTTTACTGTATATTCATCTGATGTGAAATCAAAAACTATACTAGGACAAGGAATAGTATACAGAGAGAGAGAGACGGATTCTTAAATGTCCTCCAATCAGGCAAGTCTCAGCATCAAGTAGTGCTAGCTATTGCATTAAGGTTTGTTTATCTCTTATGAAACATATGTATTTTGTCACTTAACCTTTGTCGCATATAGATGATATCCAGGTTCCTGACAGAAGTAAGACATTGTTATGATAGAGAATGCACCACACAGTATCTGTAAATACTAGATCTACAAAACTATTTACAGCACACATATAGGTAATCTTTATGTCACAGTCTATTGCATAATGGTGATAATCTTTAGTTTATAAATATTATAAATATACACAGAATTTTTAAGCAACATTACGCAACATCTCAGCCATCTGAAATCAGAATTAGAAAAAACAATAGCATCCATCCATATCTTTCTTCAAAACTCCATTCTCCTCAAAAAAAAAAAAAAATCAATAAACAAAGAAAGCAGCAGTTCTATGATCTGTTCCCTTTGGACCCATAACACTGTCATGGTTTGTATGTGAGTCTCTGTGGGGATGTAGAGGCTCAGCAGACTGAATTTCCGTCGCTGAAAGCAACGTAACACTTGGTTACAGTATGTTTGTGTTGGTTTGTGAAACGAGGGTTCAGGAACATTTTTTTGGGATTTGTTTCATGAGTATGTGCTTTTGAGATTATTTGTAAGGAGTTGGTTGCACTTATTATTCCACAGTGGTGCCTAAAACTGCTTTAATAGGAGAAAATAATTTTCCTTTTCCTCAGTGGTAAAACAAAAGAAGAGGAAAACAAAAAGAAAAAGAAAGAGTCTTTTTGTCAGAATTCACAATGCATTCCAGATTAAAAAAAAAAGCAAAAAAAAAAAAAAAAAAAAACTTCATACGTTGTATATAATTCTTTATATTTCTCAGAAAGGAAGACTCATGTTTATACTACAGCTTTTAAATTGCCATTGCCAAATATTGTAGTTGGATTTTACACACATGGTCACATGCACACGCACTCACTCATGACTCAAACATCCATCCATTCAGCCACACACACACACACACACATATATATATGTGTATATATATATATATATATATATATATATATATATATATATATATATATATGCTGTTAAAGAAATGTGTCTGTATAATATACATTCTTAAGTTAGGGAGACAATGTGTCTAAAATATAATACAAGGGCTTGTATGTACAGGATTTCTATGAGGTTATTTTAGAAGAAAACTGGAGAGAAACAAAAATGCTGAAGTTCCTCATTTTTATCTCTTTTGCTGAATCTCCATTGTTAAAATTGAATTGAAACATATTTAAGTTTAAAAAATGAAAAGGGAAAAATGGGATCATAAATTTGATGCAAAACGCATTTTGTCTTGCTCAGTCTCTGTACTGCTCAGGACAGAATCTCTCCTAGATCCAGGGGATTCCCTGTGCTGGGTTGAGGACGATGATGATGATGCTGCTGCTGCTGCGGCTGCAGCTGCCGCAGCCGCTGCTGCCGAGGCAGAGCGAACCGGGGGCAAAGCTCCTGATGACATCTGCCGGAATAAATTGACCCGCTGTGGCACTGTGGTGCGGATGCCACTCTGCAGATTCATTCCCTGGATCGCTGCCGCCGACGGTGGCACGATGGAAGCCAGAGAGTCTCCTGAGGCTGGGTGCACTCTGGGCCCCAGGGATGTGTCATGTGGCAGTGACGGTTGGGAGGCCGATAAGTGTCGGACATCTCGACTCAAGCTGCCTGACTGAAGAGCCTGTGTGCTCTTGTGGATGTCGCCCCGTTGAGGTGAAGGGACCTGCTGCTGCTGAGGTGACGGCTGCTGCTGCTGCTGCTGCTGCTGCTGGGCTGCAGAGGTTGCAGCTGCAGTCGACACAGTGGGCTGCTGACCAAGCTGCTGTGCAGAAAGGGATGGCTGGGCAATGGGCTGCTGGATGAGTGACAGCTGGGAGGCTGTGGGCGAGCCGTACTGGAAGCTCCGGCTGGCCAGGGGGGTCTGCACGGGCGGGCTGCACATTGCGGCCGTGAAGGAGCAGGGTGACATGATCGCTCCCTGCTGCTGGAGTGGGGTCTGTGGGTTGGGTGAGGAAGAATTCAGGTTGCCATGGGAAAGACTGGGAGCAGGGAACATCCCCTGTGCCGCGGCAGCAGCAGCGGCAGCGGCCGGCAGCATGCGGGCAGCAGAGGCGTTGGCAATAGCTGAAGCACTGTAGGTTAATGGTACGGAGGACTGTTGGAACTGATTGGTGCCGAAGGCCGTGGAGAAGGGCGGTTGGGCAGGCGAGTTAATGATGGAATTTCCTGACATTGGTGTTGAGTTCATCCCGCTGACTGACTGTTTGCGGTCCACCATCATCACCATCTCCCTGTCCTGACGTATTATCTGCTTCAATAACTCGTTCTCCTGCGTGTTGAAAACGCCGGCGTTCAGATCCTTCTGGAACTTCTGCAGCAGCAAGGAGTTCTTCTTCCCTGTTGGAGTGCAGTCAGGAGAGGTGAGCACATTCAGCCATGGCAGGATTTGGTTACAGTAAACCACAGGAAAAACAGGCCGGATTCAGGACAGTATTAATAAAGATGCAGCTGGTATGTTTAACTTGGAGGATTTAGCTTTAATTCCTATAGTCAACAAATTTAATCATCTCAATTCCACTAAATCTGTGAATTTATTATTTTATTTTATTGTACAAGCTGCATCTTTTCATGTCCACTAAGCTTGGTCATATTGAATATAAAGTGTAAAGGACATTGAATGGTAATGACTATGGCGAGTATACAGAGGAATGAAGGACATAGGAGACAAAGATTACTGAAAGTATGACGTCATAGCATAGACTGTGAAGGTGCTGATGTGGACAATGAAACACAGAAGAATACTGATGACTTGTACCTACACATCACGTTACTGGACAGTGTTTTTTTTTTTTTTTTTTTTGAACAAAAGACAAAAACAAAAAGCCTTAACTCTAAGAATAAATTTAAAGTCACATTCTATTTCAATCACAAAGACAACTTCTCTAAAACACGAGGCCACAAGGACACTTAGAATAACCTTAAAATTTTTAAACAAAGTAAGTTCAAATCAGGCAAACAAGGCAACAAGGTTCTACTTCTACATACTAATGTACTTTATCATAACTGGATATCATAGCTTGATATAGAAAAATAGAATTAAATCAAACTTTACACATCTTACCACAGGATGCTGTTTTATCTTTATCATTTAAAATATGCATGAAATTTCATCTCCATTGTTCTTTTTAATACAGTAAACAGATTGGTTTCGCTTCACTTGTGCGCAACAAAGGGCAGATACAGCCCACAGGCCTGGAAATCTTTCCCAGTCTGTCACAAGTCCTGAGCCGTGATAATAAATGTTTGACAGATATTTTTTGTCTTTTAAAAACGCCAACCGCGTTTGTGGCTTGTTGGTTTAAGGAGCAAACCTGTGGTAAAATTAAGTGGTACTAAAGGAATGAAAGACGTCTTGAAACTTTTTTATGAGGTAACAGCCACGTTTGGCAATTATGATATTCATAAAGATCAATTTAACACCTTCATTTCGAAGGACAGTGTCCAGATTTATTTTGAAATTGCGCTTGTTGTAATTACTGTTGACCTTGCATATCAACAGACTGTGAAGCATTATTTGTCAGTAAAGAAGACAGAGTGGACTTTTAGTGTGTTGAAGGCTTTGGCCACAGTCAATCAATCACTAAACTCCACGTCCTTGAGGACACAAGATTTCTCCTCCGAGTTTTACTGTTGAGCTGCGTTTCGCTGGATGCCTTACTCCTCTCAAGGCTGCCAACAAACCGTGCGTTCAGCTATAAAACAGGACTTTCACTGCTGCTGCTGCTGTTGCAGACCAGAATGGATTGATGTTATATTTCTTGTTGCAGTCGATCTCTCAAAATCAAGTTCTCCATTTGACGTTCACTGTTACTACAGGGTCGTGTGGTAAAGAACTAGAACTAACACCACCGCATTGACAATAACACCACTGGTAACTTACAGGTATGTGTTGATTGCATTTTTAAAGGTGACGGGGTTAAACTCTGTAGATTAGAAGGACAAGATGTTATAGAACCTGTGAAGATGTGAGTTTGTGTTGTCTGGTCTGAATACATCATCAAGGCAGTTAGAACATGGAGGTTTTGTTAGAATTTCAGTCGGTGTGTTTAGGTTTATATTTTTTAAGGAAAAGGATCACTGCAGTACACTGTGATGTGTACATACAATTTTCTAAATCGGGCAGAAGAAATAACAGCCTTTCACAAACAGCTGTGTAAGAGGCTCTTAGTATATCCCTGATGCATGTCGACATTTGTCTCTCCCTCTAATGTGCTTTTGGCTGATATTATTTATGAGTAAATTACTTTACTTCGCAGCTTTTCTTAGAAAGCTGCTATTTTCTGTACTTTACACAGGTTTGAAGTAGTCTGTTTATCAGGGGGGAAAAAAGAAACAAACAAAACAAAAATAAAAAAAAACAAAAAACAGCCCTGAAAGGCCATGAAAGCCTGTTCACACAGGTTTGTTCATCAGCCATCAGCAAAAAACAAAAAATAAAACAAAAACAAAAAAAAAAAAAAAAAAAAAAAAAAAAAAACCAGACTGAACTGAATGACCTGTGACCAAATACCATACTGGAAACATTTTAGTACCACTTAAACTTCATCTCATCACAGTAATATATATATATATATATATATATATATATATTTACAGTAACATAAGTTTAATATGTGTCCTTATACACACATTGTTCTTGTATATAATCTGCTCTGACGTCTAAAAATAAACTTGCCCAACAGTATTTTATAGACAGGATTTCTGATTAAGTGAGAGACATTGTAAAGAGATTAAACTTAGCAAAACCTGCTATATATATATGAAATACTATAAATATATGTTTTACTGTATTTTTCCTGTTTCTGTGTACTTTATCTATTAACAAAAGAAAACAATTAAAATGAAAACAAAGAAACAAAAATATGAACAAAATGTAAACACCACTTATGGTTAAAGAAATGTACTTTTTGTGCTCTATACAAGTCTTGTAATATTGAAAAAATAGATCAGTTATGGGTCAGATCATTTTCTTTTTTTTTTTAAAATAATAATAATAATAGACCACTGGATTATTAATTTGTCTTTCCAGGTACAGAATAATCAGTGAAAGTGGTTCAATCAATACATTTTTCAACAAATTCATTTTACACTTACAATTAACCCATATCTGAAAGAAAGTATAAAACATTTTGAAAGCCAACGAACACACCAAATGAACAAATAAAAACAATCAAAAACACAAACATTATGTTAACAAACATCATAGAATAGACACATTCTGAGATGCATTCAAGGCGTCATAAAGACAGAACACATTTTCATATTGAATCACAATGCACATTGATAAATCATTCACCAATAATTTGCAATAAACAGTTTGTTTTCTTTGACGAATCACCTGAGGAAAATAATATCTCCAGACTCATTCACTGCACCATTACTTAAGAAATGGTTAGATTAGATTAAAGGAAAAAAAGGGCGGTAACTTTATGTGAGAAAATGACTCTTGATGGATTAAATCAATTTTTAATGGATTAAATCAACTTTTGAGATTATTGTGGTTCTGTGTGAGATTGACTTTTTCTTTTGATTAGTGTCATCAGTGTCTTTTCCCAAATTATTTTTTTTCCAGGAAAGACAGAATTCATATTTCAAGTCAGACAATCAGAAACAAATTTGGTTTTGTTATTTTGGTGAAAACATGATTTAAAAAAAATGAAATGAGACTGCATGTAACAAAAACTGCACGTGGCAAGAAAAAAGTGACACCAAATAGTATGTGTTCATAATCTATCTGATTATTCTGTTTACAAAATAAACATGGCATGTAACACTGAATGACATCTCTTTGTTTCCTTGATTGTCTCAGGTGTTTGACATTTTGAATGTGTCCATCAAAACATCTGCAGGACTATTGTGGGTGACTTGAGTTAATGTGTCACTAATGCAGGAGTTAAACAGTTAATGTAACCTTCAGCAAGAGGTCAAACTCTTGGAAAAAATGACTTTCAGACCGGATCCATTTAGCAAACCTCTACAGGTTAATTTGTCCCTGTTCGAATATTGGAATTGGAATAAAGTGTTTACCTGATGCCTACTCGTCGGCCAGGACACTCTTGAAAACGAGATGTGCTCGTCTCAAGACGGACTCCTGGTCAAATAATTTTTAGATAGATAAAAGATAATGTCAAATGTGCAACACGTTATTGGTTTCAAAGCATGGTTACTTTTTTTCTTTCCTTTTTTTTTTTTTTTTTTTTGAGCAAGACAAGCATGTAACCAAATGCATTTCATATATAGAAACGATACAACCAGCACGGATCATGACAAAGTATCTTCCCTTGTATGAGACAAAACCCCCTTCGTGGTTAGTCTGAAAAGATGGATTCAATGTATTTCACTCTGAGAGAGTCAATCAGAGTGGGTAGCTTTCATTTTTCTAACATGTAGCTACAGTGAAGCGCTAACTCAGCTGGTAGCTCTGGTTAAAAAGGGCAAATGTAGATTAGGACTGTTGAGGTCAAAGGGCATAACGTATGTTGTGAAGGGCAACTAGTTCATAGACTTTACTGCAGGGCAAATACACATGATGTGTGTTTTTCTTTATAGATATATTTATATATTTAGTTTGTCTAAAAACTGCAACCTTGTCACCTGTGAATTATGTTCATATGCAGCTAATTCACAGTTTGCAGGTGTGTGGCAGGGAACAGTGAGTGCTGAGACGTGGTTTAATGGAAGTGAAACTATAAATTAGTTTTATGAAGTATTTAAAGATTAAAACATAACAACAACAATATATTTCTATAAACTGAAGCAGGTATCGTATCAATAAAAGTAGTTTCATGATAGTTATACATTTGGTCAGATATTTCCGATCTTCTCTGCAACATGATGTTTCACTTCCCACATAAAACTCAAGCTGTATTTGACCATAATTCTCTGAGGAGAAAAGGTTGCCTCAACAGTGACACACATCTATTGTTGGAGTTTGATTGACTGACCTGGAGAGTTCTTGTTTCAAATCTTTTGTTTGTTGCTTGTTGCTGACTTGCCTGCCACTACAGTATTTCAATGTTGATTCAACACTTGGCTAGTGAAGCAATTCAATACTGACGTGCCTGTGTCAGGCAAAAATAATGCACAAATACAAAGCCATGACAAAGAAAAACAACAGTAACAGATAGAAAAGTAGATACAGACTGCAAGAAGCTTAACCACTGATGTGAGACAACACTGGCACACTTTTGTATTCAACTGATTATTATTCTATATATTGTTTTGTATATAAACCTTATGTGCTTAAGCATAAAAGTTCATTGACAAGACGGTGGCTTTATTGTAAAAGCCAGTGGCAACTCACGTGAGGCTAATTTGTGATGATGAGCTGCTTGGGTTGTCTGTTTAGCAGCCATGTAAGTTAATGATACAAACCATAAATTATTTATAAAGTGGCTTGGTTAATTAATTAAATGTCCATCGGCACAATATATAATGATAGTTTTTTTTTTTACATTTAGGTGTTATAGAAGAGGAAACATTGTTCTGAACCACATGGAAATGTAGCATTTTCACCACCTGAGGAGCTGATATAATGTAATAATTGTAATAAAGATGATGCGCTTGATAAATGAGCACTGTAAATGATCTGTTCAGAAGTTGATCAAATTAAGGGGAAGGGTTTTATATGCTGGTTGTCAGAGGTGGTGACTGGTACACTGATTGTCATAATAATCATAGCACACCAACACTTTGCAGCACTTTGCCACTGCCACACTGGCAACTTGCAGCAGCTGTGCTACAAAGAAAGACTTGCCTGGGTGTTATTCACACAAGTTCATACATTACAGTGCATTCTGAATCTCTACTTGCTTCTTTCAAGTTTAGAGGAAAAAATAATAATAAGGTAATCGTCATCATACAATTACAGCATATACACTAAAAGCTTAAACGCTTAAATCAAAAAGTGTGCCTATATTTTACTCTACATGAAACATAATTACACTGAATTACTATTATTGTCAAGTTATTTATAAATGCAAAGGAGAACATTAGCATTACAAAACAATACATACTTCTAATGAAGCAAAATAGAAGCAAAGACAAACACATATATTCTACTTCTGCTGGAGAACACTGACATATTATCATGTAGTTGTCTACATGTTTAAATTTAGCAACGTGTCATCTACCAAAAGGAATGGGTGTCAGTGCAACCAATTATTGCCCTGTTTGTTACATACATGTGCCCCTTTTTAAACTGTAACAAATCTACAGTATGTTGGATCAATGGATGCTGATCTGTCAGACAGTGGAAGTAAGGAAGTATTGTTAATGATGTGGGCGTAGCTGAATGAAATGCTACAGGGTCCTGCCGCCTGTTAGCAAACTGGGCTGGACCTGGTTCATGTGGGAATAAACTCCCTGACGTCACCTGACCCTGCTCTTTTTTTCAGGGGTTTGGCGTCTGGTTGATTTTGACAACTCTGATATGGGGTGGGGTGCTGCTCATACCCAGGAGTGCAGATGAGTGGAAAGAGGGCCAGACACACATGCATGTGAGGTTAGCTTCCATCCACTCGCTGGTATCCAGTGGGGGGGTCAACACCAAACCAACGAGGGGGCGACCTGACTCCCTCCCGGACAGCGACATGCACTGCCTTTCAGTTAATCCAACCACAAACGCTACTTTGGTTCTTTAGAAGGATTAAGGCTGGTTATAATAAATTTTCTTCAAATGTTATTTTAAGACAGAAGAAAAAAAAGAGACGGAAGTAATAAAAAAAAAAAAATCTAAATAAAAAACAGAGAGCATACAGGTCATGCAGCACAAGATGGCAGACACAATGCTTTTATGAAGAAAGAAGGCAAACGAATATTGATAAAGACAAGACACCAAGGCACGATGACAGGCAAGAGATTCGACCAATCAGACAGGACAGTTAGATGTAGACGGGTCTTACCTATGCGGTCCAGACGGTCAATGGCAACAGTTTCAAAAGCACGTCGCATCATGGGGTACTCTTCTAGCACCTCATTGAAATGGTCAACAGAGAGAGAGAAGAGTCGACAGTAGGTGTCTGCACGTACGCTTGCTGTTCGTCTGCCCTTCGTGAGCAGACAGATCTCTGTGTGACAAAAGCACAAAGAAAGAAAAACAGAGTAAAAAATTAAGACGCACTAAGAAACAGTGAACATAATGGAGAGTACAGAGGGACACGAAGGAAATCATCTCTGTAATTACAGTACAGATTACCATATAGATGAACCTTGAGTAGGGAAAGATACCAAAGCAGAAGCTAATGTGAATGTAAATAAAATGAGAGGCCCATCAGCGCTGCTGTCACTTGCATTATACTAAGATAATTCATCATCCTGCAGAGCTAATGGTTCTATAATATGATACAGTAGTCAGCTTTGCTTAAAAAAACCCTGTCAGGCATCACTGCATCACTGCTTCACTGCATCCTTGCATCGTTGCACGAATGCTCTGCATCAGTTCTCAAATGTAACGTATAACGAAACAGGGGTTTGGTTACATAGCATTCGTAGTATTCCTGTTCAGTCACTGTAGCTTTTGACGTGAGGAGATAGAACAATAGAACAATGCTTGTACTCCCTTTCACATCAGCTAATAACATAGCATGCATCTTGTTTCCTGTGTATGTTTAGCAGCGTTTACCTCTGTGTAGTCCACACTCTGCAATTACACAGATTACAGATTCTTGGTTGTTCTATAGGATGCAGTAGTTTGTAATATGCACATATGTGGAGGAGACAATCTGAGACAAGACAATGGATCTCATCTAGACACTTCAGGAGATGTGCATGAGATGAAAAGATGTTACAAATGAAGCTACTGCCTTAATTTGCTTTATTTTAATAATATGTTGTGCTAGGATTAGCATTAGCATTAGCATATTTTCATAGGATCACGAATACAGACTTTTAATTTGAAAAGCAATTACTTTTAGAATGTAGGTTGGCAAATGAACAGCCTACTCACACTGACCCTGTGTACCAAGTCTAATTCAGCCAAATCTATTAACAGGATATGAAATATGATAGAAACATTTCTCCTAGCTGGATGCTCGTTACTGTTGCATCTCATTTGGATAAATAAAATCTTTCGAACAGTGATTAGATGATTGCAGACTGAGCTCCTGCAGAGAGAAAAAAGTGATGCCTTTTGGTCTGGTCATGATTCCTGCAATTTTAATGATGTTTAACTTCTGTTGTCAACAACAACAGACCTGCCTCGTGTTCTCATGAACCAGTGACACAGCAATCTCAGACGTCTTCCTCTTCCTCTTACTATTCATCCTGGATTTATTTCCTTCTCTTTATCTTTCAGCATAACCTTTTAAATATCAAATTCCCTTGGTTCTTGTTCAGTCCTGTTCGTCCTCCACCCACATTTGCACTTCTGTCCGATCTACAGCCGAGCTTTCATCTTAATTAAATCGTTAAATGTTAACTTGTGGTGTGAGCTATGCCATGAGCTGTCATGAAAATAGAGCACAGATTGTGCGAGATGTGAGAGCAACACTCTCAAGCTGTGGGTGTGAATAAGGTGTTAGTGCTGTTGTAATGGAAAAGCTCCGTTTAAATGAGACCTCAAGTCTTCTTGTTAACCCAAGAAGACAAACACACACAGAAAGAGACAGAAAAGCAAATGTATCTTGTTAAATGTAGTTTCAGTTATAAGACATCCATCGACTGGTTGGACTGTTGGTAACAGTCACTGTGTGTTTCTACAGAGGTGGATACATTTCTTGGCAGTGAGTGGCTGGTGACTCAGGTCTGTAGAGGTTAAGATGCTCATCAAATAACTGTCTGCAATGGCTCTAAATCTGGACTGGTGCCTTGTTTTCTCCCTCAATCTCAAGAGGCTTCTCTTTTTCTCTCTATCTCTAACAGTTTTTTGCCATTTCAAGTCATATTGAAAGTAATTCCCTAATAACCATGTACCCCGTACAATAAAAATGTTGATTATTGAGTATTGCTGGGGTAAACTACTATGTTGAAGTTGCTGTGTTCTCCTTTTATATATTTCAACTGACAAGATGAATCAGTGTCATCTGGCAGTTCTGCAGTGGTTGCAATGATGTTCCACAAATATGAAACACATGAAAACAAAGCAAAAAAATAGTTTAAAATGAGATGAGATGCATATTATAAGAGGTTACGAGGTTTCTGTCTATGATAATGAAATAAATATGGTCTAGTTTTAACTGACGAACAGTGCTTTGAACCCTCTGATTAAAACTTTCCACAAAATGGTGACAAAGTGACTTTCGACAATGAAGTGTGCGTTTGCCAAATGTTTAATTGGGACATTTTGTCTGTTTTACGAGGACACAAGTGCGGTTTATGATCACAAAGATCACTGAGGGGGATAATTTACTACTGGCTCTGCTTTGACTCCATTGTCAGGTAGCCTCATCATTACATAATTGAATTTTAGCAGCAGTAGAATAATGACACAAGTAATTGAGGGGGATGGTGAGCTAACAGAGAACAGAAAAGTTTGTATTTTTAGGCTCTGCCTACTTTTATTATATAATTATACATCATACATATATTTGACTCTGTTTGATTCCCTGGACAGTGTTTGAGTTGCACAGGAAGAATTGCACAAAACACCAAAAGGCAATTTCCTATAAAAATGATTGCAACTTTGTAGGATGAAGCTTTATATTGGATTTGCAACAATCATTTTTTTCAGGGTGAACTTGAACATGTGAGTGTTGGAAAAACTTGTAGCTACGTCACCCTTCCAGACGAACTCTTTCTTAGGCAAACATCAGAAGACCCCTGTGTGTATTTCAAGGTGTGTGTGTATATATGTGCACAAGGCAAATCAGTGTTAACACTCTACATGATGTGCTTTGACATGTGTCTGTTGCATTGTCACAAATCATTAAAGTTGACCCGAGGAGCTTTACGGATAATTTTCAATCTTCTTTTTCGTGTGTCACGTACCCTCATGGCAACAACCTCCTCTACTCTCCATGAGTGGAATGAGAAGTAAACCCCATACAAGTGAGACATTCATGCCCAATAGGGATTTTCATCCGCTTTTGGTCATTGTCCTTGCATTATACTGTATTAGTCCCTCGGCCTCAGAGTGACTTCACCATAGAGCGGTGGTACTAATATGTAATCCCATTCAGAGAGGCCCAGGAGCTATTGCTATGATACCTTTTTGCATGCAGGTGTGGCATTGACCATGGTTGGAGGTGCTTTGTGACCTACTGTCCTCATAGATGTCCTGCTCATTACTATGCTAATAGTTTCCTCTCTCTGGGCTCGTTTTTTGTCACTGGCTCTCTCTTCCTCTGTTTCTGTCTCAGCCCCCTTCACTGATTTCTCATTCTGGCCGCCGTGGTTTGGCCTAGTTGTAAGGGGAATGTGAATCATCAGAGGAAAAAACTGGGGGGGTAGAGTGAGGTGCTCAGCACAGCCAGCTGCTCCCAACTAAGGGCTCATCTACTCATGTTATACATAAGGGGTAAAAATACCAGCTGGCCAGATGACAACAGCAGGTGGCTGGGTACCAACAGGAAACGGCAAAATGAGCAACGTGTCCTTTATTATCATTTGAACATGTTTCTTTAGTTAAAAGATTAAATTATTAATTAAATAGGACATCTACTAAATGTTTCCTATGTTTATTGAGCTGATTTTATGTCCTGATAATCCACTGTAAACCCTCCTTTGCAATACTAATTGCAGTTATGGACTCTTTTGTGTTGTCTGATAAACCAGTATGGTCCAAGCTATTATTTGGGAATCTCTGCACACCAGACAGAAAACACACCAAAAACAACATGACCTTCAAAATGTTTTAGACAAAGCTCAAAAAAAGATAATCCAAAAATCCCCGAGAAGCAGTAACTGTCCAGCTGCCTCTACATGTTTCCTGGATTTCTAAATTTGGTTACCAGAGGTCAGTTTTCAGCAGAGAGACTCCTCTTAGTCTAACAACACATGCCTCCATTATGTTCTAGTATAAAGATAAAATAATTATATGGTCAATTATTTGGCCCAATCAGCTGGTATCTACTTAATAATCAGTAAACCTTTCCTGTGTATGTGTTTATAAGTTTGTTGCATTCAGCTTCTAAAATGTGCATTTTTTTCTGCTTTTGAATGAATGACAGATTTCAATGAGTCATTTAAACAAGAAAATAATCAGCAAATGACTTAATAAAGAAAATAAGTTGGTTCAAACTGTATTAATTATGCCTTAAGATCCATAGATAGACAAGACCTCTGTTCCTCCCACAGGGGTTAATCTCATCTTCATGTATACTCTGTCTCAAGTAATAATTAGCACCGGCAGTGTGGTGGTTGCATAAGATGTTGAAAAGTTGACTTTAAATTCTGTCGGTTCGGCTTCAAAGTGGCTTCACTGTTAAAACACAGAATTATTAGAAGAGTTCAGGCTCTCTGAACTACCAACATTACTTTTCATGCCCTAAATGGAAACGATAGCCAGTTAAACTGCTGGTGGTTTCTTTTCTTTTTTTTGTCTCAAACTGTTTGATAAATGCCCCCCCCCACTCGCTGCCAGTAAGATCCATTTGTCAGAGCCTTATTGGCCGAATATTTTATCCTTTAGAAATCTCTGAGCTGCATATACCAGGAGAATAAACTATTTAAATGAGACGGTGCATGACAGCAATCTTCCAGACAAAAAAAAAAAAAAAAGACGACTTTTGATTTGCTGCCTTTCCTTTGCCTGCGAGATATGAAGTGCATGCAGCACACACACCAAAGTGAAGGTATTCTTAGACTCCTCCATAGTGGGGATGAACTCACGAGATAAAATATGCAAGAACCTCTAAAATAGGAAACTTTGCTTTGCTTTCACATGGACACGTCTGCCTGCAGATTTTTTTTTTTTTTTTCCAGCGTAAACAACTTGCAATGAAGTCGCATTTGACGCTTAAAAAATTAATGATCTCCTTAATGTTTTGGCGAGGGAATGGGACTCGTGCTGAGAAGAAAGAAAGAGAGAGAGAAAGACAAGAGGACGAAAGCACGGCACATAACAGAACGAGGGAATAACATCTGATTTTTACACACAATGAACATCTACAGTAGCTGCACTTGTTAGTGCCAAGTATAGGCGGCAGGAACGTATGGAGAGGAGGAGAAGAGTTCATGCATGTGTATGTGTGTGCGAAGCTAAGGGTGGGGGAGGAACTACTGTGTCCTAAGGGATGCCTGATCCTTCCCTTGGCCTACTCCACCAACCAGATGAGATGTTATGTAACTGCAGAAGCTGACTAACGTCCAATAGTGGTTAATGAGAATCAACATCTACAATAACTTAACTTCAAACGGCATCAAACGCAAGACCTCAGGCTACACTCATGTCTCAGAATGTAACTGTATGTATGGTGCTGTTGCATTAAATTCATGTTTGCTCTTTCAGGCATAGTTTTAGTTGTTTT
Source organism: Polydactylus sextarius (assembly GCA_016801845.1). Taxonomy (NCBI): domain Eukaryota; kingdom Metazoa; phylum Chordata; class Actinopteri; family Polynemidae; genus Polydactylus; species Polydactylus sextarius. The sequence continues at coordinate 4,471,048 of CM028922.1, forward strand.
TCTCTTACCTCCAAAATAAGATCCATCAGTCAGCTTCATCTCCTTATTGAACTTAGTGATGACACTCGCGACACCGTGTTGGATGAAATACATCTTCTTCCCCACTGTGCCTTCTCGGATGATGTAGTCATTGGGTTGAAAGACCTCAAACTTCAGCTTGCTCAACATCCCTGTCACAAAATTGGGGTCCGCGTTGGCGAACAGAGGCATGGTGGCCACAAGCTTGCGGCAATTGAAGTTGACAATTTCCTAGTAGAGGGAGGGGGAGGGGCAGGGGAGGAAACAGATGAGATCATGACATAAACAAGTCATACTGAGAAGTGAGCATCAGTTGTCGTCAGACACGCGACACCAGCACAAATCCTTCATCTCTGCCGATGTTACGTATAAGCATAAATGAGTTGGATGCATATTGCTGCTTTATCCCTAATACTTCTAAAGCACTTCCCATCACTCCTGAGATAGAAACTTCTTGGCAAACGAGTGAGATCCTGATGAGTTTGTCCTCTTGTGATGGCTGCAGGCCGTCTCTCCGGTCTCATCCTGTCCCCTCAGACCCAGCAGGAGATTAGGAGTTTGTTGTCTGTTTACCCACACATCTCTGTTGCTGTGCAGATGGAAAGCTGGGGCACTTGGCATCAAGATGGTGTGTTGTTGACCACACCCCCCTCACCCTCTTCATGAGGGATAGCTCTCTTCCAGTGACAACAGCACATTAACAGTGAGATAACCAATCTCGGGGATGCTTACTAGCTGGAGGAAGGCAATGCACAGAGATGTTAGCTCAGTCTCAGATGCAGGGGTCAGCTAATGCCACAGGGCTTTGACCTCAATCATGCACCAGAACTAATGAATTAGATAGTAAGCAGTTTTCATGCCCAGCCAGGAGTCCTCTTGGGAAAACAATCTTTGGCTATGCCTATTTAAAGGTTTGTCATACGGTGGAGAATAAGAGACAGCGAGACAGAGGAAAGGGAGGGGCAGTCTGGCTGTTACGTTGTATGAAGTCTGCTGATTAACTATAAACTGCAACTTCTCGTGATGTCCCTGTTTGCTTGTGAATCAGAGCTCGTCAGTGAAATCTGTCTTGACAGCTAACAGTCAGTTAGCATCCCCGAAGGCAACACCAAAGTGAAGTGGATTGTGTCCACAGCTGCACACCAGCAACAAACTCTTCAATATGATGGATTATTGGTGTCAAACAAGTTTGATTTCACTTCAAAAATAATACGAATAAATAAAGAACTCTTGTAGATGTTTGCTGAAATATGTCAAGTAACAACACTATACAACAGATATACCGTTTTATATTAACACTGTCTTTGCTCATACTCATTATATTTAACCCACTGAGTCCCCAAAGTGTGAATTGTAACTTGGTTTGTAAATTGAAACAGGGTTGTCAAGCAAATGACTCACGTAGTCACGACTGCTCGAGCCAACAGCTGCCTAAATCATGTGATAAATGACATGGCTGAATCAGCCAGCAGATACTTGGGTCTGATTTCATGGGCCCTCTACTGTCCCAAAGTGAGTCTGAGTGCTGCTAAGTGGAGCTGATTCTGATCCCAAATTGACCTATAACTCTGCAACCCCCTTCGAAATTGTGCTGGAACACCACGTGCTGACACTCAGCTGCAATCAGTTCGATTCCGGCTGACGTCTGATGTCTCAGTCAGTACACCTGGGCCGGGCTTGTCTGTGGATTTGGATGCACACTGTATACACGGAAGTTAAAAAAAAACAACCAAACAAATCTCTCCACTTGTAGCTACTTTACTTCACAAGCCAAGTAGGCTAAGTCTGGCACAACAGATAAAGTGCCATCAGTTGTGTCACAGTGACAAGTTAAGACAGTTAACTTTATTTATTTCTGTTTGTAAGGTGCTCTGTTGTTTTTAGTCTAGTGCCTCTAAAACTTTTTTTTGCTGGAAAGTTTATGCTTATCTAGCCCACAATTTGATCCATAAGTAATAGAGATACGGGAAGCAACTAATAAAAATGATATGAGTTTAATTCTAATGGAATAAAGGTCACCACAATAGCATCAGCAAACTTGACAAACATGTTTAATTTCCCAACATAAATTATGTTCATTTGATTTATTTTCACTCCATATTTTTCCCTGGGCTAAGTAGGACTGTGCATGCATGACTTACTTTTATTTATTTATTTATATATATACATATATATATATATATATATATATATATATATGTGTGTGTGTGTGTTATTTATTTATTTTTTCTTTTGCATAAAGGCTGATACAACAAAATACAAAAAAAAAAAAAAAAAAAAAAAAGGTGGAGTAGCAAAACTACACTTTCTTGTTTCTGTGACCTGGTTTTTCTATCATCAAAAATTAGGATTGTCTTAATGTTTTATGCAAATGAGCCACACAGACAAATGCTTGTGGAGTCCTTCACATGAAAGGTGGTTTCTGAAATTACCAAATACCAAAAATAACCTTCTCTGGGAGGGACAGACCGAAATAATCTATAACTGACACATCTATAAGAACTGTTGTACAACGAAATGACGACGGAAGCTAGTTCATGTGTCCTGCTTTGCTCTGGTGCGACTCACTTTGTTTTTACCCCCGCCAGTCCCCTGGGCGTCGTTTTCATTGTGTGACACTGTCTCCATGCAGATTTTAACTTTGCTTGCAATGCACGGTGAAGTAAGCCTGTAGGATTTACTGTATTGTAAGTCATACTGTTAAATCTGTGCACCTCCCTGTGCGTGTCTGGGACTGTACACAGCAGCTCCCCACACCTCTGCAAGGTGACTTAATGGGGTTACATGAGAGATGGTGATAGTCTCCACAATCGTTTTGCTTGCGTGTTTGGTCTTCTCTCCTATATTCATATACACAAATACCTATTTAATATGCCAAGAATGAGGAAAAAACTGGCCACTCACTTCACAACAAACTTAAATATTCTTTCTCGCTGCCTCATTGTGAATAATATTCAGTATACTCAGTTGATCCTGCAGCTGTGTGGCTGTTTATGTGTGTGACACTGCTGTCTTCAGACTTGTAAATATTGTAAATAAAACAGCAGTTGTTCAGAGGCTCTGGAACTGAGGCGTCTCGTACAAAAGAAGAGTTCGTATTTAGACAGATGCTCAGTCTGGGTTCACCCGGATGCTGAGGAAAATCTGCTTTGTTGTTTCTCTCCTTGACCTCGTATGATGAGATGACAGGTGTTGGCATTTCAGTTAAACAGACAGACGTTCCTCATATTCAGAAAATAAATTCATTCACGTTTCCAAACTAAAACCGCAGTGTGACAGCATAACTGACAGAAATTTTTTTTTTGTGTGTGTGTGTGTGTGTGTGTGTGTGTGTGTGTGTGTGTGTGTGTTTATCTGTTCCAAAAATAAAACCAGAGCCTTCAAACAAAATGAAAGAGCTGAAGCTTAAATCCTGTTTAAGGTCTTAAGAAACAAATTGTCTCACCTCTTTGAGCGGGTCGTTGAGTTCGCTCAGAATGTTGTCCTCATCAAAGATTTTGCCTTGGTAGCGATGTTCGTAGTAGTCGTGAATTTTCTGTCGCATGTCTGCTGGAAGCTTGTGGAAGGACATGTATTGCTCCACTTGTTTGTACTGGGGAAGGCAAAGAAAAACACATTGGTGTTGGAAGTTGACTGTAAAGTTGCTTTGATAACGCCAATAATCATTAATCATCATGAATAAGCACCAAAGCTGCATTTAACAAAAAAAAGTGGTCTTCTCAGACGGTGCATTTGCGTCACTGTATTGAGGACAAGTCGTGTTCTCACATAGTCACAGTCTTATGTCCTGGTTCTTTGTGTGTGCTTATATGTGTGTGTGTGTGTGTGTGTGTGTGTGTGTGTGTGTGTGTGTGTGTATGTGTGTGGAGGGAGAGAGGCATGAACGAGGGGAGGCAGGTGGTGAAGGAAAGTAGGAACAAGTACAGGCCCAAGGCTATGTCAGACCAAGGTAGCAGTTGCGATTATCTCACCCATGCAGGAAGCCAAGTTCTAATAGTCAACTAACTCATGATCTAATGTGAACTAGCAAGGTATACTTGATATCCTGGAGAGATCCTGAAAGAGCTGCAAGGACTATGAGCCATGTGGATGAGGTTGCACAACTGCTGAACTGATAAATTTGTAAGATTTCTCTTGAATGTTTTGTTGTTATTTCTTTAATTCTGCAAAAACACAAGTGTTGATTATAAGTATCTGTCATGAATCAAATGTGATGTTAAAGGGATCCTTTAATCCCTGTTTGTCCTTTGTTTGTTTTCTGGCATCATCAGAGGCTCTAGTTCATTTTCATTTTCCCAGGGGCATTATTATGGGTTGTGGACCAAAATGCCTCTGGACACAACTGGATTGTCCAACGACCAATCATAGTAATAAAACATGCAAAATAGCCCATCAGCACACACAGCAAATGCAGTTTTTTGTTCTTGCCCAGTAGATTCAACAGACCACTCTACATTAACTACAGGTCCAACCTGCCCCAATTTAGATAAAAGGTTGTGACTGGTGGCGCCAGACCCATCTGCAAGAGCAAATAAACATGAGGTTGCTGATTGGACTGGATTCCAGACGATTAAATCCAAAAGAGACGCTGAGAATTTGGAACAAATGCAAACCATTGATTTTGTTATTACTGCTCAAAGTGCTGTGCACATGCCAGAGAAAGTGTGGGAGAGAGGGATGGAGGTAGAAATGAAGAGAAAATAGTTGGAAGACAGGATGAAATATTTTCTGACTTCACTGTGGGAGAGGTAGAAGGCCTTTGACACTCACAGCTGGATACTTGCAGCAACAAAGATGTGAAAACAATCTTTTTTTTTTTGTTAATTATGTGGGTCTAGGTGGGAGAAGAAAATTCAGCCCAAATTAATATGAAGGTATATATTGACCCACTGGAGATGAGAAAAGAGAGAGAAAATACTTGGATCATCTGTTTTCTTCAATCTCTGTTTTTTCACACAGTCACTGTTCGCTTCACTTCAGTCTGGCCATTGAATCTGATCTTCCTCAGCCGGTCCAAGGCCCTGACACCTGAAAATAAACTCAGTCTCTCACGTTGCTTCTTGTAATCACAGTAGACAGTAGGCGAGAGCCAACAGCAGCTGTGAGGTTGGTAGCTCAGTCCAGAGGCGGATTCAGAGTGATGCTAGCGATGTCCACGAAAGGAAATTTGTCAGCGAGAGAGATTCTTGAGCAACACAAAGCTTTTTCTCATTGATTCTGCTCCCAGGTGCAGAGAGGTGATAAGAGGCCACGGTTTTGTTTGTGGTGAAATGTATTTTAGTTTGTTTGGAACTTCCACCAGGTTATTTTTCCTCAGGTAGCACTGAGCATGACATGACATTTCTCATACTTAAGTTTTTATTTGTGACCTTTAGTTTTAGGTGAAGTCAAGTTTTCATCATAACAACGACCTCATTTCCACTCCCTAATAACTTCTAATTTCCAATTTGAATTGGTTATTTATACAGCAGTTCTTTTTAATGGAGCAATTTAGATCAATGCCAACTACAATCCTCTCAGTCTTTTTCTCTCTGGAAATAGTCATGGCCCAGTCGGTCCTACTCTCACACTGGGATGAACCATTTGGCACAAAATTAACCCACTTTTCTTCCTGCCAGTGGTATAGTCGGCTATTTGTGTTGATATAACAGAGCCTTGGGGTGCTTTCTTATCTGCACAATTAACATGTCATGGAAATATGTTTTTGTGCACTAAAGGCTGTGGTAATTTGTAATTAAATGTCTAAAAACAAAATGTTTTTTTCTTCTGCTACTGCTCTTACTAAAGAAAGATGCCAAGGTCTCTTTTCATGTGCTCATGTTGAAAATACATGCATTTCATTTTACAAAGCTGTACTGCAAACTGTACTAGTTTGTTATACGCTCTCATATCTGTACAGAAAATGTAAAACTATAACTAGTGGACTGTTAGCTTAGCTTAGCACAAATCCAGTCCAAAGAGAGAAACAATGACTTGTCTATTTCCAAAAGCAATGCAGAGATAAGTGGTTTCCTGTTTTAAAACACATCAACACATTGGATTACAAATAAGATATAATGTTTCAATCACTGAGCTTTGCTCTCTTTGCAGCTCTGTGCCCTGTATATACACATGTCTTAAATAATAACTGTTCAGGCGCTGAATGACAAGCAGGTACAGTATATGCAGGCTTACATTGATTCAGCACCAGGGCCACACAGCAGGCAAAGATCATTCACATCTCACGCCCTCATTTTCCTCTCTCTTTCTCCACATCTGTATCTTTTTTCTGTACTTCCATCTGTTTAAATGATGGTTCACACCTCTTAAACATCCTCAGTCCTTAGTTAACTTCTAACCTGCACCCATGTCCGTCCATCCATGTGTGTTTCCGACCTCCCCCACCTCTCCCTCCAGCTGTGGCAGTGATGGATGTAATGACTAGAGGCTGAGCACCCTAAACCCATCCCTGCTGCTCCTCAGCCGGCTCCACTGATATGCACAGCCATGCAGCAAATCAAGCCCTAGCTGAATCTGGCTACACACTGGGACTCTGTTACCATGAACATGGCGTTCACCGCCCCAGAGCTGTCAGTTTGGTGCCTTGGGGGGGATGTTGAAAGGATAAAATGGGATGTAGATGAGGCAGATTTGCTGTGAAGCAGATGTACATCACATACTGAACAAGAGACATGTCACTAATTTAAATAGTGAGTTAGGACGACTGACTTGTTTGCTGTGGGCGACCTGCTGTCATTAATTTTTAGTTGAATGTGCCGTGACATCTGTTAATGATTAATCATTATGTTTCAAATTGAACAAAAACCAGGTTACGAAAAAATAGGCTCAAAATAGTGACAGTTATATATCTATTATATATCTATTTATATCTATTGAGCCTTGTGAGACCATTGACTTTTCAATTCTATATAAATCAACACCTGGGTTGCTGAGTAATCCTGCTGATGATTGGTGTGAGGATGTGATGAAGTCTGTCAGGGAGTGAAGAAATTGAATGATTTTCATTCCAGGCATCTCACTGACCTGACTCACTCACTCACTGGCCTGACGTGATTCAGGCACCTTTTTTTTTAAACTGTGAGTCATGATATTTCAGTAGTTGTTCTGTTGCGAACAGATTGTGTTTAATGACGAGTTTTAAGTGGAATGTAAAACAGCACTGCAACACTGCGCCAAAACAGAGAGCGATGGGACGGTTCTGTAGATTACTTTGACCATGAGAGAGAGCTGGCAAGGTCAGACCATCGTTTTACTGTAGAGTAAATTGATAGCAGCTAAATGCTTTTATATGCAAGGTGTAAATTAATGAAGTGGTATTTTAGCATTTCCTGTTATAGTCACAGCCAAGGTGACTCTAACGATGCTCTAATAAGAATTATAACGTCTAGCGCAGGATAATTGATGTGTACTTTGTGTTATCAGCCCAACCTGCCTTAATTTGTGTTTGTATTACAGATACACAGAGAGTGGCTGCAGCTATGGTTTTATATTTATTTGTTTATTTATTTTATCATAAATGTCGTAGAGCTAAAATGATACATGTGAATCCTTATAATCATATATGATTATTGTATATATTTTGTGTTTGGAGGTTTTAACCTTTTAAACTGTAAGTTTCTTGATTTGGTTCCCACACACATGTGTGTATGTATATATATATATATATATATATATATATATATATATATATAATCCCCCATGCTACAATGCTGGATCTACATCATAAGCACAGGAAAAGTTTTGGAGCTAAAGTCAGGTTCTTGCGTGTGAGCACACAGCACATCAGTCATGGTTGTGTGTTCTGGGAATTGCCCAGGCCCCTCGGCGGGATCACAGATGGTGGCTCGGCTGAAATGCTGGATAATCACCCTTTCCGCAAAAAAAAAAAAAAAAGATGTAATAGGAACTGAAATTAAAAAAAAAAAGAGGGAATAAACTGGAAGCAGCATGCAGACAGCGAGGTGACAGGTCATGTCAGAGACCTCGTCATGCCATTGGCCCCTGTGTGATCTGCTCTGGGAGGGTGGGTGGGAGAGAAAATCCTCTTTCCTAGTCAACGTGCTGGATATTGTGATCCGAAAGCTCAACCCATTGGTTCACAGGGCCACAGAGAGAGGACCTAATTTATTTAAGTCTAGCACCAATGAGCAGGATTTCATGCTGTTGGAAAGAGCAAACCCCTTAGATTAATGCTTGAAACCATCCCAGTGGTAATTAGCACCACTTACCTTGAAACAACAAAACATAAATGATCTGTGCATCACAGCATGGAGGATTTTTTTTACCCTCTAATATCATGCAAATCATGCAAACCTAATCTTTTTTTAAATCAAAGGTGTTGGGTATTATAAAAGTATGTCACTGCTTTGTTCTTACCTTCTCTTGGTATTGCCTGCGTGAAGAGTCCAATGATTGGATTAGAGCTGTAGCGTGACCCACAAACATGGCGTAGCACGTTGCGCCTACAATCATACTCAGCATGGTGATCCACAGGTCAGACATGCTGACGGGAGCACGGGCTCCATACCCGATGCAAAGCATGTGGCTCATGGCTTTGAAGAGGGCATAAGAGTACTGCTTACCCCAGGAAACGTTCTGTGAAAGATGGAGAAGAGAGAGGAATAGAGAAACAGAGAGGGGGTGGGGGGGAGTTACTGCAAGGCAAGGCAGAGAGTGTAGGCTCTCCAGTGGCAGAATGGAAAGACAGGCTTTCCTTTGATGGATCACTGAACCTCTGCGAAACATTCTGCCAACATCCTCTTCATGCCCCAAAGCCTACTGCCCTGACTCAACTTTCTATATTACTTTTTCTCCCCCTGTTTGCCATCATTCAGTCTTCAGCCTCTCAACACTTTCAACATTTTATTTTTCCCCTCTGTGCTCTACTTCTGCCTAGATGTACCTGTCTTTATTTATTTTCCCATTTGCCAAAGGGTCGAAAACAGTCCAAGTTTGCAAAGTGCTTAAAAAAAAAAAAAAAAAAAATTCCAACTTGCATTATTTACAGACGTCTGAGGCACCGTTTCTCCTTAGTGCCCAGGGTGTCCTTTACTGCGACGAGTGTCGCGTAAGACTGGCTGAATCAAGTTCTTTCTCAGGTTTGATTTTCATAAGTGTTGTAATGGGATTCAGTTTGTTAGAGGCAGAGTGGTAGTCACCACACACACACACACACACAGATCCAGAGCTGACAGTCGTGTGACATATCATCTCGACTATGAGAGACTCACCAACGTCTCTTTTCAACAGCTCTTTGTTACAAATGAAGGGAAGTGATTCGCGTTGGAGGAAAGTTGTTCCTTTTATCGTTCGCGGCATGTGTTCTCCCCCCAAAGTGACATCGTCTTGTGCGCTTTTAACTACACAATAATATCTGGAGCTGAGTTCATGAGGCTTCTATTATCCAATAATGTGTCCAGCTGGGTTTATGAGAAACCATTTCATTGTTGACTCATCATCTCTCAGACGAAAAAGCTGTTTGAAAAAGAACGTGATCGGCTGCTGCCGACTGGGAAGCTGTGATTCTGCCACTCACGATCAGCGTCTACGACTCCTCATTAGTGTTTAACAACATGAGGCGTGGATGGATGTGACAGCACAGGTCTCTGGGCAATGATGCCTTCAAGGCATTTCCCACCATCTTAGGTGGTTTCCAGATTCATAAAGCACATAATTTATGTGGTAATCCTAAGCAGTAGTAGTGAAGGATTTAACATGTTGAGTTGTGTCTCTCCTCACAACCTCAAAGTAATTTTTTTTTTTTTTTTTTTTTTGCTTCGAAGAAAGTGGATTTTCGCAGTATAAACTCAAGAATAAACACTTTTGCCTTCAGATGCTGTCACTTGTCTAGTTGTATGAACTGGTTTGTTCTAGAGCACATCCCTGCCTGTAGGCAATTCCTTCATTTAAAAAAAAACAACTTCTTGCCTATTTAACACGCAATAACAAATCATTGCTGTCATTTACAGCCTTTCCAACTTTATTTTAGAATTCTCATATTTCTTTTTTTTTAACCCCACTTTTTGGTTGGTCTCAGCCTTAGGAAAAATCCTGTCTCAGAGTCAGAGCAGGATTTATTCTCCTCATTAATACAGTACATGTCAAATGTGAAGGTTGTACCTTTTACCCCTGGGGATGTACAAAGTCTCTAGTGTGCAACCAAACAGACCCTATTGAGACTACATTTGTGAAACCCAGTAAGTCTGCAACTAGAGACAAATGTGACAGCTCCCCGACACAGACCTTGGAACCACAGCCAAGTCTCTGTTGCTTCACCTCCTGTGAAAAAGAAGCGCTCCAAACAGAATACCTTCCTCACCCAAAACTGAATCACTAATGAAAAGAAACTGAAACCTCTAGAAAGTGTCGGTCTCCTCTGTGTTTTCCAGAGGCTGACGTAGTTCCACATGCTATGCGATGCGCTGGCATCTGCTTTTGTCACCGTGTTCGTTTTGTCATGTTGTTTTTGTTCAGGTCGACTCCACACAGTTCATCAAGCAGGATTTAGTGAATGAGTAAATTTGCTGCTAATCATCTGCCCCCGGATGAAACACCAATTCTCATCTCCATGCTGATTAGTTGTGTCTTCCAGAGGCTGAGTAGAAAATTTGTTATAATTATTCTTGCCCGCTTTAATAACTAATAGGGTCCAGTTTGTTTGCCTCAGCAGTTTTGATTTTTTTTTTCGTTCAATAATTTTCAAATGACACACTGATGACCATATTTTTCTTCATAATGTTAAATGTAATGGAAATATCTGGAACTTCTCTGTCTGTGTGTATGTGTGTTTGTGCGCGAGGAAATATTGTGCTGTGACACACAACACACACACACACACACACACACACTGAAAACACTGAATAATCTGTTTACACACATGGTGAACAAACGCACCCGACCATGTCACTGGAACAAATGCCATTTGTGAGGTCATGGGCCTTAGGTGTCCCTCCACATTTGAACATGTAGCATGTGTTGCTGAGATGGTGGATGACTGTTTATTGAGCAACACTGCAGAGCGTTTTGTGTACACATATTTGCATGCATGGAAAAGCAGAGAAATACACAATAATTTTGGCTAGATGGTATCAGGTAACCTGCAGTGACTCACTGCTCTTGTGTGTGTGTGTGTGTATATGTGTGTGTTTGTGTGTATGTTCAGTGCACAGATAAAAGATATAACAGTGACTGTCACAGCTCTTTAGAAATGTTTGCACTATATAACAACCAACTAAGACTGTTGTTTGGAGAATGGGTCATGCAAGGGCCTGAGAATTATTCAGTTGATTGTTTTGTTTCCTTTTTTTTAGTTTAGTCTCTTAAATGCCAGAGAATAATCCAATTATTCATTAATTTTAGACATTCTCCCTGTTCAATGAAGGAGTGTATCAGTAGCAGATGTGATATTCATTATAGTTGTAGTGTGTGTGAGATTTTATAACTTGTGTTTGTTTGCAGTTGTTTGTAAATTGAAACGACATCTTAATGCGCTTATACCCTAGTGATTCATCAGAGCAGATGACAGAGCAGAGACATATTTCATTTTCCATCAATACCTCAAGTACAGACCCAATACTGCTGATTGATTAGGTCAGTTACTATAAATGTAAATAGAACAGAATACCAATTGTTAAATACTGTATAAGTCATGATGAAACAGTCATCTGATCTTGTACTTTAAGGTTGCAGGATTATAAATAAATTGTTGATTTGCTACATATTTCCAGCTGCGGGTCAGTGCCACAAAACTTAACCCTAGACCACTAACCTGCCCCCTGGACCCTGGATGTAGGAAGACTTTGCCTTCACCAAACAAGGATCACAGGTCCTTTCTCAACAAGTTCCCGGCCCTATTACTTTTTTTTTTTTAAAGATTTTTTGTTAACAGTTCCCTAATTTTGTACTAATTTCAGAGCCTTTTTATAGGATCCCCCCATGATACCATTTTTTTCATTTTTTGAGATGTTGTATGAAAATAAAAGGAGACTACTTCTATTTGCTATGTATTGTTGTACTTTAGTATATTCTTATGATATGTATTTTTTATAGGTATAATATATATAATCTTAGTGATGGTGTTACAAAAAGAACGTTAGTGCTCTAGGGTTAAGTCATAGTGAATAAAGCAATGCTGATAAAAAAGGTGCATGACTTAGTTCATGCTACAGGTTATGTAGCCTGGTAATGTAGCATTGGGAGGTGCTCATGACAGTTCATCCAAATTATAACTAAAACTAGTAAATCATTGTCATTTTGACCACAGAGGTAGAAGCAGTTATGTCTGTGATGTATTATTTTTGGAGATATCATGTGCCAAAAAAAAGAGATACGTCTCGATAAAAGCTGTGCACAGTGGCTCTCCATGCATCACCCCCAATATCAACACATGTCAAAACACCAGTGATGCAGCAGATGGTATTATTTTTCCACATCATTGTTCCTTACTTACTGTTTTATTTCCTGAATGTGTATTATTCATGGTGTCATCGCAGTAAATGACTCATGGTGCATCATGTCATACACAAATGCAAATTAGATTTGTTTAAATTAAAGGCACAAGAATCTAAACTTTTATTTTTCTCCAGATTTACAAAAGTTATTTAGCTGTTATTTCTTGCTGTATGGTCTTCTGCCCCTTGGGAAGAGTGAGTCATCATAGTTTTAACACTTTTTCCTCAGAAAAAGTTTTCACTTCTTTCCTTATTCTGTAGAATCCCCTTGATTTTAATAAATGCGTCTGGCACAGCAGATGTATTCAGCTCCTCCAGAGTTGTTCTAAATATAATCAAACACTGGATGCAGCAAAACAAGTGGCATCAGATACTGCATATTCATCTTTCAGTGGCTCTGCCTTTGTTTTATAAGCAGAGCAGTGAAGGGAATTCATGGATGTCATTATTACACACATTAAAACCAAAAGAAAACTCAACCCACACGCCTGTCGAAGTGCCCCAGTCAACAACTTACAAGTCTCTATAATTAGACTGAGCTGAGCACTTGACTGTGTACACTTAACAACTCGCCAGTGTTGCAGTTCATTAATCGCAACATCGGCCCTACAACTGTCTACTCGCCCAAGATGTAACCGGCTATGTGACCAGGAAGGGGATCGATGATTCACCAGCGCCTGAGTGTTGAGTCTGACCCAGAGGCGTTGGTTGTTGTTGATACTGATGAACAACTATGACAGGATGTAATGCAAAAGACCCGATCTGACCCGTCAACAAAAGGAACGCTAACAGGCAAAAAAAGAAAAAAGAAAGAAATCTGTGAGTTCACATCTGTACTCCCACTGATTCATTAACTGTCCTAGTTTCAGTGCAGCAGGATTTAATTGTGAAAATCAAAGAAATTTGCTTTCATATTCTGATGGATGAAAATATCATTTGTCTTGGAACATGTGTAGATTTTAGATTTTCATGTGTTTCATGTTTTCATGTTTCGTTCTCAGTGCAATTAATGATATTTTCTAGAAATTGTTTTTGGTTTGGAGCTGATTGAGCAAAAACATCCGCATTAACTGATGGTTTCAATTACTCAATCATATAACTCTAAAACCCAGCAAGCTGTCCCATGGACAGGAAAAAAAAAAAAAAAGGGTGACGCACAATGCTCGTTTTTTTTCAATTACATAATCAAACTACAAGCTGTTCTCTCAGGGAGGGCACAGAAGGCAAAACAGTCTTTGAACACATGAGCGAGGAAGCAAAGGGGGGTTTGGAGGCATAAGCACCAAAAGCTAAGCTGGCAAGTAATAGTAAAACATGCAGTCGTGTATCTCAGCGTGGAGTTTGTATCTTGTGTTTTCATGACTGCTCAGCCGTTTCGATGAAAGATCCCTCCAGAGATTAGTCTACCCAAAGTATAGATTAATCTGCGGATTTGTTTTTATTTTAATAAACATTTAATCTAAAAAAAAAATATAAGAGTGAAATACAAATAATTGGACTCTGTTGCCTCACGGCAACAAGATTCTGGGTCTAAATCTGAGTTGTTTGTCTGTTGTTTCTGTGTTTTCACATGTTCTCTTCATGTTTGCGTAGGTTTTCTCTGGGTACTTCAGCTTCCTCCCACATTCCAAAGACATGCAGCTTAGGTCAGTTGGTGACTCGTAGGTGTGAATGTGAGTATTTCTTTATCTATATATGTATATATGACCTTCATAAACTAAGCTCTTTAGATAGCGGATGGTTCTTAAAGCTGCTTGTTGGTGTGGGTTTGGCAGCAGGTTATGTAAGACTGTTGGTTCTCTCCAACATGATATTCTCTAGTTTATCGTGTTTGTAATTCTCTTCTCTGTCCTTTCTATGAGGCAGAATACATTCCTTCATTGTCAACCTGGATGAGTTTCACTCTTTCAACTTTCTTTCAAGGGCTGTCTAACGAATGAAGAATGTCATTCGGAGAAAAGAAGTGAACTTTTCTTTTCCTTAATCATGTGCAACCAAGTATGCATCAGCCACTTTCACTGATTAGCACCCCCTCAATCAGAAAGGTTAAACTCAGCTAGGAAGCAACCTGTTACATGGAAATGAGAAAGCGAGCGAACGAGATGGCGAGTACAACGACAACTCATTAAGCCTGACATCTCAGTCAATTCTGGGGAAAATACTGAATAAATGGAGACATGACAACTCAAGACTAGAGTATTTTATCAGTGAGAAGTGTCTGAGGCTGAGAAGTGGATAACACACTCAGCAAAGACCATTATGTAGTTTCAACCAACCACATAATTAACCAGTACAAAAAAGAAATGTGCCTTTTTACAGCAGGATGAAAGCACTTTTGAATTTTACTGTCATGAAACCATAGTACATCCCTTGGTTGAACAAAAAAAGGGAGGTGGGGAAGAAAAGTTTGATTAATTCATAACTCTCAACTGAACTGCTGTTAGAAGTGACTCATTCAGAGGGTTGGGAGCAAAGACGACAGTAGGGGGTGATATGTGGATAAAAGAAGCTGGGAAGGGTGACTGATGCTGAAGGGCAGTTTTGCATGGTTACCCAGACTTTTCTGTTTTGTTTTGTGAGTATATATATCTTCAGTCTCTGCCATTCTGTCTGCATCTAACTCACTGTGAGACATGAATCCTCAGCGGACTGCTGCTCTGCTGTCCGTCTCTTAATACGAGCGTGGACAGAAACGGTAAGCACAAACCCACTACGCTGAAAACACACATGCATCTACACACATATCTGTAGACTGTACCTGCAGACAAAAACAACAGCCCATCACCCTCTCACCCGAGCCAACACAGTGACAGCAAGCATTATCTTGTCTGGTGATTAAGTAAATGCAGCCTCTAAAGAGTAAGAAGCTACTCTCAGGCCATTAGTCAAGAAGATAACAGCCCCTACACCCTGTGCTGCACCACTCAACAGTATCTGCAGTCCTCGTTGGCTCTTGGCCCACTCTTCTTCTCACAGCTGGATACACGAAGTACCAACTGACAGCAGGAAAAAAAACAAAAAAAACCAAAAAACAAAACTGAACTTTAAGTCAACACTCACAAGAAAACAAAGCTGAAAGACGAGACCTGGTGGTCACTCAGAGAAAGAACGAGTTTACACAAACATTAGGGCAGACATCTTATTAAGATTTTAATCTTATAAAGGCTGATGTGTTGTGATGGTGTGAGACGAGGGATGCCACATGTGGGTTGAGCTTTTCACTTTGAATTTAACAAACCGCAGTCAGTACACAGGCGGCTACTTCTGCACAAGTCCACGGGGAAGTGTTTCCACAAATTGCTCATTCTACCACATCACAGTCAGTAACACTATGTTAGCTACTCATGAGCTGACATCCTGCAGCTCTTATCACATTTACACAGGTTTCAACCCCAGTATGTCTCATGTTGAGCTTCAGTTAACCATTTTTTTTTTGTTTAACTAATTGTCTTACGACCAGTGCACTGGATGGAAAGTCCATCATTGTTTGGGTTAATACTGAGTTTTTGTGATATGATTTATCTGCTCAGCTTCTTTTGTATTGAAACATATGGAATTACTGTAGCGAACTGAAGTGCTTTGATGAAAAACATCTTTAATGTCATCCCAACCACAGAGAGTCCCCGCTGTCAAGCTCTTACTCTGAATTTCAGCTCTTACTCTGCTGAGCCTCTTTGACTCGGCTTTGAAATGTGTTTAGTCTTTTTTTATGGAGGGAATTTAGGATTTCAGATATTGGTAATAAATAAACAGGTTTTACAAATATGAACAATTTGAGTTGTTCCAGTATTTGTTTTGCTTTGTTTTGTCTGACTAACAGTCCGGAATCTTAAAATATAAAAAAATACATTTGAGAAGCTGAAACTAGAGATGAATTGATTAATCCTCTCATCTTTGGTGTCGATACTTACTCATACCTGAACACACGAGGGAAAAAAATGAGAGCAGATTAATGACATATATGGTAATCCCACTCTGCTGGTCTGAGATTTGAATGTATTGTTATGCCTTCAGACTCCTGTGCCTTCAGATGGACGGTGTGAGGGTCTATATATAGGAATCCTATCCTGCAGACAGTCAGCTACAACATGTGTCACCAGAAACCTTAAATGTCTGTGAAGAGCCATGAGACACCTTTTCATGTTGCTTCTATGTGCTGCGTAGAGATTATTCCAGTTTCATTTTACCACAGTACATTTATCACAACTGTTTTAATTCAGTTCTTTAATTCTGTTCTTACAAGCTTCCAGCACACATGATATGTAATGTTGGATATTGTTTCGCAGGCAATTTTACAGTCTCTAGCTATGGATGTAGCCTTTCATGAAGCAAATGATTCTCCCACACAGGGGGCTGCAAATTAGCCTTTTACATGATTCCCATTCTGTATTGATTTGCATACAAGAGAGAGTGAATATGTCTGTGCAAAAATAAGCCGTTCATCATTAACTCTGGTGATTACAAGTAAATATCCAGAGTCCAGAGTAATGATAATAATAATTTGCCCTCTTTTGCGCATGTAACTACTGGCTAGGAGAAATTATGACAGTAACATGGGAAATTATATTGCTACAAATTCATTTTGGGGTAAACAGAGATGGATAATGTCTGTTTGGATGAATAACACATGCTAGTTGGTAGAGAGCTTTACTTGGGCTACTCACTGCCTCAAAGTAAAGATAAGAGTGGGATACAGAGCAGTGATGTTGAGGGAAGCTGACACTTGCACCTCTAGTCCTAAGCCTCAGAGCACAGTCAGTGTGCATGTGGAGTGCAGAAGTGTTTTGGTCAGAGAGAGGGAGATGAGAAGGCGGAAGAGTTCTCCAGGCGAGCATTTACAATCACCATTACCCAGGAGGCCTGCACACACTTCTACACTATCGCATTGCTCTGAGAGGAGCAACAACAGTCTGACCCCCAAGTCAGAGAAAATATGGAGGAAGAAAGACCCATAAAATTCCATTGAAAGAAAAGGACAGAAAGGAAGCTAAGCAATTTTTCTGAGAGGCCTGACATGAGTAAACATAAAATAACATAAAAAAAATATTATATAAAAACTGGTATTTGTGTAACTATTACCAAAGTAAGAAGGTCAAGGAAAATGGAGCAAGTTGCTGCAAATGTTAATAGAGATTTTTCGTTTTTTGCTGTAATACAAAAAATGTAAAAATGGCTCACTGCCTCATTATGTTTTTTTTTTTTTTGGAAGTTGGCAAAGCAATTAATATACCTGCAACACTGTCCCTGTTGAAATGTAACTGCGATTTTTATTTATAGACAAACTCCTGCTCCAAATTAGTGACTACATCAAAACAAAACACCAAGAGGATGTGTCAAGTCTGTATCCACACCTCAGCATGTCATGTCATTCAGCCGTCCAGCTCATTGTACAAAACAGTCGCAGCAGACTGAACTCCTGCAGTTCAGTGGCTTGCTGATCCCTGGATGTGATCATCAGCTGTGTTATAATTGTAGTTCACTGCGGAGTGGCTGTGAAGTGATGGCGGTAGAGGAAACAGCAACACACTGATCTGGTTCAGGAGTTGTTTAACTCAGTTCAACATCAGTTTTCAACACTAGTGCTACAAGCAGCAGAGTGACGAGCACAAAAAAAAGGGTGAAAAGGCCAGAGGAGTGGGTGGTGTTATGCTCCTCTGCACAATTTTCCATCATCTTTTTGGGGCCTTTTTCCACACTTGCAGTTAGGATGACAGGTATATTATTTTGAAAGCATTTTTCTGTGGTGAAGCAGAAAAAGAGGCTTCAACTGACGGCATGAAGTTCGAAGCCGATGCCAATTTCTTTTGCCTTTCTTCTACCTTATTCTCCTCTAACATTAAAAGTAAAAACATACTGTTTTTACAAAAAAGAAAGCCAGACAGTGAAATGGGGTTATATTACAACAAAATTGGAATTTAATTAGCTACTTAGCCACAAGTGATTAAAATCTTCTCACCTGACAAAATTAACAACTGCTTGCTGGAAACAAGAAGCCTGCGTTTGTTTACCTCTGTGTAAAAGTGTGACCTTGCTGTTTCAAAACAATTACTAAGAATTTAATGTGGTAAATCTGTGGTAAATCTGCCACCGTTAACGATCGTAAACTCAAAGTAAAAGTTGTATGAGAACATAAAGCTTTGGCAGGCAGAACTAAGTGAATAGCAGGGTTCAGTGATCAGACTGCGGTGTTCACCAACGCCAATAGAAAAATAACAAACAAAATAGAAGAGACTTTAATACTTACAACCATACCATTTAGGGACACCCAGCAGTCAGGAGGGAAGTCCTGGAGAAGAGGCACCAGGTACTGGAGACAGCCATCCCAGTGACACAGAAGCAGCATCATCCCTATCAAATTAAATATTCTTACCACTGCACTAGCCAGGTCATAGGTCATATGGAAAATCTGCCAAAGAGAAAAGAGAAGAGACAGACAGAGAGAGAAAAAGCCTGGTTAGATCACGTCAGCATCTCCTTTGTTGTTTCAGGGGGAAAAAAAGGACGTTTGAATCTGGGTCACATTAGAATAAAGTGCAGTAAATACAGAAGTACAGTAGTTTTATGATTTATATCTATCATGCTCTGGTATGTTAGAGACACAAAAAGATTTTTATTTTCCTTCATAAAAAATGATTCAAAAGACACTTAAAAAAACGGTCACAAAACTACAAAGTCACCTTTGAAGTGGAGGCATGTTGCGATGGTTTGGCCACCAGAGAATTTGCAGCCCATGTGTGTGTGTTTGTGTTTGTGTATAGTTTTGCACTCTCAGATGTTGAGCTGTTCATAATTCAACATGGCTGCTTCCCAAAACAAACAGACCAGTGGAGGAAATCACATACAGCAGAGAGCAGCTAACTCAGAGAGAGTTGAGT
Source organism: Polydactylus sextarius (assembly GCA_016801845.1). Lineage (NCBI taxonomy): Eukaryota > Metazoa > Chordata > Actinopteri > Polynemidae > Polydactylus > Polydactylus sextarius. Next base: position 4,490,390 of record CM028922.1, read on the forward strand.
TGAGTGAAGTTCTGAAGAACGAAGAGCTCTGAGAGGTGCAGTAAGTTTTTAAATGAAATGAGCTGGGGCAAGTGTTACTGCTGGAGTGGCTATTTAATCAGAGCAGGAAGTTTCAGAATAGAAAGTCATCAGCAGGGTGAGTAACCATGTCTGCCACGAGCAGCAGTTTCATTTACGTTGGATCCGAGCGAAGAGAATTGACTCACGCCCGGTTGGCTCAGCCGCTAATTCAGAGTTTCTCATTAGCATGGTGAAACCTATTACTTCTTTCCAGGTTAGTTATTCCTTAATCATCCTCACACTGAAGCTCAATTTCTTTTTCTAAAAAAAGTTAAATGTAGGGGAAAAAACTGAGTGTGTCCCTGATTGGTGGGTTTTGCTTAATAAACCTGTCTGTTTGCCAATTTGTTGAATGACAGACTTCAGGTAATTATCTATTTTTAAGTTGATGGCCTTCCATCCCTCGTAACTAAATCTAGTTCTGGGATTGATAATTGTAATAAAATGGTGCTGGAAATCAAGTTAAATAATCTTAATTTTAATATTATTTGCCTTCTGTTTATTTTCCTCTATGGCTCTGTCTTACCAATCAGCTTTGTCCAATAAGACAACTCACCTGTTTATTTCATACAGTGTAAGTGACTATGGATTTTATATGTGCTGACATAATTATGAATCATGCATATTCAAAATCCAGTGATAAAACCGCACCACATCCCAGGTGTTTTACAAGCTCTTTGAATTCACGTCTCTCCACCCGGGTCTATTATGACTGTCCCTGTAACCTTTCTGCACAAAGGACAGTGTCCACACACAGAACAGAGGAGAGAACAAGAGGCTGAGCTGATGCTCAGATCCCTCTATGGTTCAACTCATCCACAGGGAGATACAGTGCACTTGCCCTGAAAGGCTAAAATTAGCCACTAGCTTACAGGATGGCTGTCTCAATGCGCCCAGTAACTCTGCTGCTCTTTATTCTTAATTTAGCAGAACTCTCTCTCTCTTTCCTTGCATGTGTGTATGACAGTGTGTGTGTCGTCACATTCGTCATAGTTTGATGACATAATAGTAAGAACGACAGACACAGGGAGCATATGGGGAGACAGAAAATCATAAAGGTAACTAATGAAGAGACATATTCGCGGAGGATAACAATAGGTTTGGAAAACAGGAAGTTGCACTTTGGGCCCTTTTTGAATTGCAAATGATTCACACTAGACAGAAATAGGAAAGAGTCAACTGGCTTCGTGTGTGTGTGTGTGTGTGTGTGTGTGTGTGTGTGTGTGTGTGTGTGTGTGTGTGTGTGTGTGTGTGTGTGTGTGAAGGTTGCAGACAGGATTTTTGCAAATTCTCAGGGATCATTTCACTTTGCTGGGAGGCGTCCGTGACCTTTGGGCCATGCTGAGTCACGGAGGCTGAGAGTGCAAAGATGTAGAAACTCATTAACACAATGTGGGATGTGTTTGGGTTTTGTATTTCAAGAGCACCAGTTTGAAAAGTCTGCCAGTGGCAGCAGGTAGCCACAAGGTGCTGGTCTATTAATAGAGTTCTTAATAATAGAGGCTCCAGGTGTAGATCACTGGCCGGGTCAGAGGATTATACAGGATAACCTTCATTGTGTTGTAGGAATATATTAGGATGGATTTTAAGTACTTAAAGTGAAGTAGTTTTAATGGATACCATTGCTGAAATGCACACTAACCTCTTTTAATGATCTGGTAAAATAAGAAAACAATAAATAAGACATTGTTGCTGCTCATACTGGATCATCACTCAGTAACTTTCTGTGACAGGATTGTTTAATAGTTGTATTGAAGTCACAAGAATGAAAACACCAGTTCATATTTGAATTATTCAGAAACTGTGTAACTACTGTAGAGAAACTGTACAGGCTGTCCAGTCTACTGGGAAATAAAACCCAGGTTGTAAAGCTGAACAACAATGACGACAGAAGTGTTGTCAGAAGATTCTGGGCTTCTGATTGATCACTATACAACAGCAGGATAGGGTTAAGGTCTCTGGTCCGATGTATTGCTGTTCTCTTCCTCCATCAATGAATTGATTTAGTTCTGTGACAGTGGCCATCTGTTTGTGTTAATCAATGTAGAATCCAAATGGATTACGTCGCCATTGTCTGTAAAATATCTACTTGGTGTAGCAGTTTTGTGCATTTGCACGACATTGTCTGTTTGTCTTTGGTCGAATGGGGTCATGTAAAAATCTCAAACCACCTGCTCACATTACAAACACACACGCAAAGGCAGAGCAAAGCAGTAACATTACACAGATTTCAGAACGCTGTCCCTAATGTTAGCTGCAACAAATTGGTCGACGAAGTCCTGTATTCCAAGATCTGAATTTATTGTCAGACCTTAATCTCTCTTAAACTGCATGACTAACAGGAAATAGGTGGCACTGGCAGATATTCAAGAGCACCACCATGTACTCTTCCCGCTGGCATTGGCAAAATATAGGATTAGAATTAAGTGCTTCAAGCTTAAATTTGACCGGGGACATGGGCATAGGTCAGTATAATCCTCTAATACAGTAAAGACAAACAGCCAAGATGTGATATGATAGCGACACAAGGTCACATGCTGCTTGTGTCCAGCCAGCGTGGCGCTCATTCACATTTGGCTCTTTCCAATCCAATCAGCAGTATGGAACAGTAGAGAGGAGGGGATAAGGATATAAATCTGGATCTAAAGGTGTGAAGTGCCTACACAAAACCTCTAGGAACAACGGTGATGAAAAACATTTTCATCAGAGCTGAGAGCATGTTGAGTTTGTGTGAAGGAATCCAACTTGTATTTTGCTGAAACTTTTGAAGTTTTTTTTTTTATATATATACCACAGCCGTCACGTAGGTAGATGTGTACTTTGTTTGACTGACACTGAATTTTATGTGTCAAAAAAAGAGCATGCAGGAGAATTACTCATCATCAAGCTGTGGGCCTCAGACACGCAATTACAAAGTGTTCTTTATTGCATCTTCAAATTGGACATGAGTGACCTCTGTTTGAGGTTAGTGAGGATTAGCAAGGGACTAATTTGAGGGGATTAAATCCACCACTGGCTATTACATTGAAGGATGACAAAACTGCTTCCAGGAAAATCTGGAATTCTCCTGCTTAAGGTCGTCTTGTAAATCTCCTTTTTGGATCTCTTTCTTGGTTTTGCTTAATCACTAAATTACAGTTGAACTTGGATTTAAAAAAAAACACATTATCATGTAATGGGAATTCACTGGGATTTAAAAACAAGTCTTGTGTTGCCTTCGTCTTCCTCTACCAAGAAGCCGTTGACCAGATAAAGCTGCTAGTGGAAAATTTCATAAATGCTGGAAAAAACCTCTCCACTGCCGTTCTGTCAACTGCAACGAAGAGCAGCTTGCTGGAAGTAATTACAATTCACATGACTATAATATGCTGCGCGTAATCATGTTGATACATGTATGGTTCAGCAACAAATAAACATAAATAAAGTTGGCATTTTTTCAGAGCTTCAGGCAGCGAACTGTGTGCTGTGAGAAACTAATCAGTTTGCAGATCTGAGGACGACACAGACTAGAATAGAGCAGACGACACAGGAGGAGCTGCGTCACATGTAGCGTAGTTTAAGCTCTGAATCTTTAGCGCAGAGCTGCTACATTTAGGTAATGAGGCCCAACAGTAATTTGTAGTCCGAGACTTAATTAAAAGGCAGGTGGTGATTGATTGGATCTTTACACAGGCAGAAAACACGTAGTGATCTATTAATGTAACAGAGGACACTTTAAAGAGGAGATCATTATTTCTTCACTGCATGTGCCTCTGTCTTATGCACCGCACAGAGCATGATATCCAATACTAGTAGGCACTTGTAACGAAGGGCATTTTGTTAGCTTTATAAATGTAGCACAATTGGGACTAGTGTTAATACAATACTATGAGTGCTCATATGAAAAAATGGCCCCTTTTAGAGCTGCACAAAATATTAAAAATATCACAGTATCAACAGTTTCACCTGCAATAAACTGTATATTTCCTGTTGTTATGTTTTACATATTAATATATTTGTTGAGTCAGATGCTCTGTATGCCCTAAAGAATAGCACATCTGCACATCTGTAAGAACCTGCAAGTTGGAATAATACATTTATTTTTTTCCTGGTGTTTACATCGTCTACTCACTGTAGCAGAGAATTCAACACAGAAAGACATTAACTCTGTATTTGTTAATTTATCGCGAGTTCATCAATGTCGTCATTGCAATATTCAACATTATCATGTATTGCATGTTTTCCTAATAACATGCCTTACCCCTATTCAGAGTGTAATAATAATAAATCTCAATATATCAGAACTCATTTTAACTACTTTGTTTGCTGTTACATACTTAATTCTGCTGCATTACAATGTGTTTTGCTCCATAAACTAAGAAAAAATACCAGCAGTCTCAGTCATTTCTCCTGATGTTCATTTACTTGTCATGAATCCAAAATATTTGTTAACAAGCTGATTCATCTAGCAGTTATTTCACCTAAATATTTTCTGTTACTCAGGCGAGATTTGAAAATAATGTTCGCCACTAATGAGCCACGAAGAAAACACTGTAGTAACGCCTGCGCTCAGCAGACATTTGCAGCTATAAACCACAATGAGTTCGCTTTCATTTGATTTCCAGCTCACAATTTAAAGTTATGTTGTTTTTTATGTTTTTATTTTGTGCAGCTACTTCGATGTGAAATCTGTAACACATTTAGTCTACGAACATTTGAATGTTGCCTCAGGGCTTCAGTAAATGCTTATTGTTGATTATTAAATACAACTTAAATAGCTTAAATTAGCATGAAAGTGTTTGACTGTGGGATAAAAAGCAGATGGAAGCCGTAGTGTGGCAGAATACATTGTAAAACAGTTCTTTACTGAATTAGCCTCTACCAACCGTTAATCAATGCACTCATTTAATTGGATGAGTCATCTGTTGGAAATGCGTCAGTCACGAGTTAAAATAAAGAGTCTTTCTACTCAAGGAGCTCTTCCCTACGGGAACGCCGCCGTTGATCTGCTCTGTTTTCCATCATTTCTGTGTCCGTCAGCAGTATTGTCTTGTTCCTCCACTAAGCACATCACACTATACTGCAAGCCTAGCTGCCTTTGCCCGCTGTCTCACCCGCTCTATTTTGGTCGTGTGAGCGTGATAACCTCAACACTTCTGTTCTGCCTTAATCTGTGCTCCACCATTCAGAGCTGCATTGGCAGAGGCGAACATCCTCTGGGGCAGAAAGCTCCTGCAGCTACAGGGGTCACAATGTTTATGAGGCTTTCTGCTTGGAATTCATTTGACTGAAACATTAGCTTGAAATGTTATATAAGAACCATGTACCTCCTTTGTCAGTACTTCAATATGTTTTCGACACACTCGTTGGATTTAAAAAGCACACTTTATGCTCTGTGTGGTTCAGACAGCAACACCTGTGTCGTCAACACGACGAGGTAAATTACAGAGAAGAAAAAATGAGTTCCACTTATGTGGACATATTGTTTAGAGAAAAAAAAAAAAAAAAAAACTTCCCAGCTCAAGAACAACTGTATTCCTGTGTGACCCATTTCCTCCCCCAATAATTGTCTGGTTATGCAAGTCTGCTTCAGCACAACAGTTTGACAACATCATTCCAGGAATTAAATCAGTGTCCTCAGTCAGTCAGTCAGTCAGTCAGTCAGTCAGTCAGTCTGTGATGGAGGGGAAGTAATGACTATGATGTCTCTTGGGTTTGGAAGCAGTTGGTGCAGATTTATTTTGATATGGTTTTTCATATGGCGAGGTTTTAGGAAGCATTTTCTATGGAAGCGTTGAGGAATAATATTACAGTAACTCTACAGTTTACTCGAGTAAAATGGCAAATGTTTATAGGAACAGTTAGTCATATTTCAGAAAAGATTAGTGTTAGATGAGAAGATTTGTATCACTTTTATGTGCGTGTCTTTAGTTTGGAGCTGAAGCCAGGGGGAATTTATCTAAGACCTTTGTTTTGAAGGTCTGTAAATCTTCCAGAAATCCAGCCGTATTTCTCAAGTCTCGCTGGCCTCGGCTGCAGCACTCACATCATCATATTTATTTTTTTTAAAGAGGGATGTCAGAGGGACGTGAGTCAGGCCTAGCTCCATGACCAAACACTCAGTCAGTCCCTCATGGTCGTAACAGGGGAGACAAAATATTTTATAAATAACAAAGTTTATGTTTAAGCCTTAGCCGCATATTTAATTAGTCATGTGATATTATTATTAGTAGGTGCAGAAGGAGATCGCAAAGTGGAGGAAGCAAAGCTAGGTGCCTCCACCTGTCATTCAGTCTTTATGCTAAGATAAGCTAAGCTAAGCTAAGCTAATCAACTCACAGCTTGGGCTCAAGAGTGTTATTAATCTCTTCGGTTTTCTCTCGTCAAGAGGGTGAACAACTAAATAAGAATGTGATTTGTTTTCAAAAATATTCAACTATTTTATGTTAAATTAATTTTCCTTAAGATTTAAAATCACAAAGGGACAAAAAAGATAGAGACAGAGAGGAAACAAGTGAAAATGACCAAAAGATACATGAAAACAACAAGATTCATTTTTACACCAACACTGTGGAGGAACGAGAGAGAGGAAAGACAAGTGTTGTAGCTGAGCTAAGAAGGCAGTCGGGGAAGATTAGTGCCCATGTGAGTGCAGGAGGGATTTGACTGGATTGCACAGGGTGACCTGCTGTGCTCATGTAAACATCAGCAAGATGGACCCTTTCTGCAACAGTCTGCAGCGAGCACCCACCCTGCTCCTCTGGATGTGCCAGCGTGGGCGGAGGAGGTCTCTTAGTGTGATTTTTTTTTTTTTTTTTTTTACTGTGTGAATCATCCGCACTTAAAGCTGCAATTGATCTTTTCTGAAGCACAAATACAACTTATAGTTGAGCGTGATGTGGAGAAGAAAAGAACGATACATACTGTGGTAGAGAAAAGAAAAACAGCTTGTGCTATACAACAGTAAATACGAAGCACAGCAGGGGGGCGTATATTATAATCAGTCATATGATCCACAGAGGAGCCACAGCACATTATCTAGTCTCACATACCTCTTACTCTGCTGGCTGTGGCATCATGACTACACCTGATATGCTACATAATCTAATCTGTACTGTTGTCACACCACAATAATACTTATCTATGGTGTAATAATAGTTCATTGCTGGGATGATGCCCCTATACAAGACAATTTAAAGTCTTGCAGCCAAAGCTGTTGTCATGATGGATGGATGAACGGTGCACGCTCTAAATCTATTCAACACAACATTAACAACGGGGAAGTGAAAGTAGAAAAACCACCAGTGCTTCACCAGTTACTAATTAATTAGTTCACACAGGCATCATTACAGGATGTCCTCCATTAATTGTGTTGCCCCCCTCTTCTAAATAACCAAATGATCATTATGCGCCTCATGGAGAATGAATCTGTCACATATGTAGGGCTGTGATTAATCAATGAACAAAAACTTTCAATGACCGATGTGACATTTCTGTCATTTTTCAAGAAAGAAAAATGGAAACAAATTTAATGGTTCCAGCATCTGAATTGTGAAGTGTCACTGTTTTTATCTTGTTTCATAATATAGTGAATTTAACAAGACGTGAAATTTCACCTTTGACCCTGCACAGTCTGTAGTCCTCACAACATAAGAGGTTTCTCCAGCTACTTTTCCAGGAATCGCCAAAGCATCTGTTTTACCAGCATGATCTCTTCCCCACAGACCCACTACAACACAGCAACCACCAACAGCAGCCCAGCAGGGCAAAAATAACCAAGATTAGGCTAATCTCTACACTTATCACTTCAGCCCCCTACCATGACCATGTCTGTCATCTGTCTGCTTACTGTACTCTGCACACTATGCAGAGAGAAACTTGTGTTCACAGGGGGATATCCCACTAGGATGGACAAGAGATCAAAGCTGATTTCACCGACTGTTTCCTCCAGATGGGATTTCAGTTAGCTCAACTCAGCTCAACTCAAAATGCCATTGTTTTAAAATCTCAAACTATGACATGATGTTAAAAACAAAATACAACATATGGAGCAGATGTTGAAAAAATATAGCAGATGTTGATTTATTTTGGCTCATGTGGAGCCACTTAAACAGTTATACCCCAGGCGATGAGGCCACTATGTGCATTGCTTACTACTGTAGTTCAATCACTTTTTGGTTCTTTTTTTTTTTTAAATCTTTCAAAAAAAAAATGAAAGACTGTAAGATACTGTTTAGGCTTCCAGACACTGTTGTGTCACTGTCTTTCTGTGTCGCTGTCTTCACTGTGAAGATGTGTCTGTTTATATCTGACATCAAATAAATGTCCGGACATAGAGAGAGAGGCAGACTGACAGCAGCAGTGCAAGATGAAAAGAGAGAAATATAGAGGTGGAGGTATTCCCAGTGGACTACACAGCATTTTAAATGTCATACCTCAGCATACAGTGACAGTATGAAACAGAGTGACCTGAAATGTTCATATAGACGGACATTCAGGAAGTATGAGAAATATTATCTTTTGTTTACCTCTGTTGTCTACCTTATATATGTTTCATCAGATATAGTATGAAGTCAATTAAGATAAGGTTAAAAACCTGATTTTTAACAGTTTAAAGATATTTAATTTTTCAGAAACACTTCATAAATGTGTCTAAATTTGTCAGTGTCAAAATTATGTGTCTTCAAAAAGTTTTTTTTTTTTTTTTCTTTGCTTGTTTTATTTTAAGATGTAGAGGTACATTTAGACATGAACCCATTTATTGATCCTGGCAGCTTGAAGCATATGCGTGTTAATGATCTATTTTTAACCTATACTGCTTTTCACTCCAGTGCTTTCAAGCCTCCCTTTCCCACTTCCTGTTCTTACTATTCTATTTATTAAAAGTATCTAGACAAGACAGTTTTATGTTTAGTGCATTTACCTCCAGTCCACATTTAAATTGATTTAACCAGTTTGTTTAATAAAACAGTATGTTAGTGCTGGTGTGCAGGTGTTTCTGCTGGTATAATAATTTTAGTAGAGCTGTATTTGTAGTTATTTTTGTGCAAAACCATGTTCTTGTACTTAAAATGGAAATAAAATGCAGCTATGGTGTTTTAATTAGTGTGTTTAAAGTGTGTTTAACACCACTGGACTCAGAATTAAGTCCGTACTCTAAACCATATGGTCAAGCATTTAACACTCTCTACTGCAGTTAACAAGACCAACTAGCAACAGAAGGAGCACTCAGTGGCTTGGCAAAAGATGATGGGTTAAATCTACAGGGGACAAGAAGAAAATCTCTTTCTTTCAGGCAGTGGAGGCTGGGATTTTCCAACCCATGGGCCAAGAGTGAGCTTCCCTCAGTGAGCTGAGCAAGAACATGATTCAAGGCACATTATGTTCATCGTCAGAGAGCCGTGTCTTAAAACAGAGAGGACAGGAACACAGACAGCATGAGAAAGGGGGAGGCACTGTCTTTCGTTTTTGTCTGCTTGATAAAAGTGGACTGGAGGAGTCCATTAGGCTGTTGTTGGTGACTTTACTTGGTTGTTTGTGTGTAGGTGTGTGTGTAAGTCAGAAAATGGACAATGAAAGAGGAAAAGTTAGAGGGATAATGTGTGTTTTTGGGGGAAGCTGCTGCACTCAAAGAAAAATCTGTGCCACCAAAAAAAAAATTACCACAATGTAAAAAATGAAAAAAAAAAAAAAAAAATAATATATATATATATATATATATATATATATATATATATACACACACACATTTTGTAAATATAGCTGTGTATTTAGTACAGTTAATTGCGTAAACAAAATAACATCATGTGTTAGTGCCATGAATGTGTGGGTCTCCCTCCTCACGACATGTCAGATGTGTGACAGGCAGATTGTGGCACATGAAGACATGTGACATGTCACAGTTCCTGCAGGCTGCGACAACAAAGGTCTGCTTCGCCTCCAAACAGTCTGGCTGTGCTTGTGCAATCAAATGAAATCAGATAAACAGATAAAAAATAGTGAGTACAGGAATCACAGTTGCTGCTGTTTAATACACAAACAGATACTATGTAAGATAATCTGCCCTCCTACTTTTTGTTTCTTTTTCTATTCGTCTTTCCTTCTATCTTGCTCTCACTTTCAGCCTCACCCATGATTCAGCACTTCATGATTCAGCACACCTCCTGTGTGTGTGTGTGTGTGTGTGTGTGTGTGTGTGTGTGTGTGTGTGTGTGTGTGTGTGTGTGTGTGTGTGTGTGTGTGTGTGTGTGTGTGTGTGTGTGTGTGTGTGTGTGTGTGTGTGTGTGTGTGTGTGTGTGTGTGTGTGTGTGTGTGTGTGTGTGTGTGTGTGTGTGTGTTGGTGTGTTGGTGTGTGTGTGTGGTGTGTGTGTGTGTTGGTGTTTATATATGTGTGTGTGCGATTATGCACCTGTGTCCCTGCATGAGTCCAGGGCGGTGGCCTTGAGGTGCAGTACAACAGTCTCACTCAGGTGAATCAAGTCCACAAGACTTTATAAGCCAAAGCTGAGTAATCTCCTCTGGCAAAAAACTATCCGTTTCTGAGGTTGCAAATTAGAGCACACAGTCGCGGTCATCTATCTCCTTTCACCTCACAGAGCCTGTGCTTTGTGGCATTTTCAATTGTAACAGTTGGGTGTTTGATGTGATTATACCAAATAGCCACCAAACTGCTGAAATACACACCCCTGTTTCATCCTCCAACAGGTAAAACACAGGCCAAGAAAAGCAGAACGCGATTTTATTTGGATGCAACATGAAGAAAATTCACAAGCTTTCTTGTCTGAACAAAAAGATGCAAACATGGTTGCAGCTTTTAAAAGAAAATCGAAAGGGCTGTTATTTTAAGACATGCTGAGCCGAAAGCTACAAAGCATACAAAAAAAAAAACATTACTGTAAAGCTTGAACACTGATAAAAAATGCAAGCGTAAAGAAAAAAAGGAACAGTGAAATCGTTGTTCCGTAGCCAAGTGCTTAGTAGCACCAGACAGTGAATTTGCTTCTGCACAGGCTTCAGAGGCGAAAGCATTAATTCTTCCTGCTATCAAACAAGATGTAGCTTTTCTTGTTTGTGGAATGTTCCTCTGTTCCCAAGGTGTTAAATTCCTGGTCTAACACAGGTCAAATATGAGCTGCACATTTTATTTACGTAGTAATTAATTCACTAGATGTTATTATTATTTGGCTTCTAAATTGGCAAATATTCTTGATAAACTGAGGTTGCAAAATGGAATTTGTCCATTGGAATTAGAGAATAATGGATGAATATCTACAACTGTTCACCTGTAAAGATAGAGATGACCTTATAATAATGTATATTTATATACATATTTATAAAATTCAAGATAAACACCAAATTTCAAAATAAAACATTTTAAAAGATTTTAGAGTAAAAGCATCAGCTGATGAATCATCAGCTGATAGAAGCTGCATGGAGGATGTAGATGACCGATGTCTTTCTAGACAGTCACATAACTGTACATACACATAATGCTAATATGTCAAAATGTCATGGTGTAATCACATGGTGCTTTGGACATCGAGTCCATTATAGCAGCTAAATTTGCAGCTTTGCCTTCAGAAATGGAAATTTTCACTCAAACTTGGACCTTCGTGCACTTTCTAAAGCTCAGTCAACCACAGTTATGCTTCCTCCTTTAGTGCATAAAAAAAATCACTAATAACAAACAAGCTGCACCTCAGATTACACACTGCACTTTCAGGCTGTGGCTGCTGTTTGATAAATGACACGTATGTCTTCGGGCGCAGTAGAAGTAAGTCCTTCAGTGTCCTCAACATACCTTTAAGTGAAATCAGACCTTTCTGTGCTTTGAAAAACAATGCCTTCTGTCTCTTCTTGATGGGACATTAAATAGAAACAACTAACTGTGCATGTCTGGCTCAGTGTGCTTCGTGCAGCAGCAAATACAGAATCTGGGCTAAGTTGCACCTGCTCCAAACTTCCTTGCGGCTCTACGGTGCCTCACAGGGACTTTGTCAGCGTGTGTTTCTTTTCCAGTTTTAGTTTTAAAGCTTCAGACACTTATTCTGGGAAATTATTTCTTGTTTGTCTTTGCTGCAGAAAACTCTTACATAGTATTGGAGGAATTGAATTTTACAAAGTATTAGCCTGAGAGGACAAAGATCACTTGTCCTACCAAGTCACCATATGCCACCTCCAGGCTACGGGGTATGAAATATCCAGATGCTCACAACAATCCTCAGCCTCACACTTCACATCAGTTCACATCAAATCATATTCCCATAACAGGAAACAGTTGTATACAGTCATGAGCCAAAGGCTCTGCTCCAACACAGAGGAGAGTCCTGCAGCCAGTCACATGCCTGCTCCTCACTACTGTATGTGTCCCACAACTAAATGCCATTTGAGAGAAGATGGTAATGAGGCCAGGCTCCTTTTAATTATCCTCCTATAAATGTCATTTGCTGTTCTGTGTGATAAATGGATTGTATACTTTCTGTGTAGATTCAGCTTGTCTTTGTTAAATATAAAGCTGTAGCCATTGTGATAAATTGCAAGTAGATATGACCTTTAATTAAAAAGACCATAGGTGGATTGTATGTACTGAAATGTAAACGGATAAAATAAAAAAAAAAAAACCAGTAGCAGATAACATGTAAAAAACTTTGTCCTTCATTCATTTCAGTTCATTTGGCATCGTTTTACAAGTTGTAACTACAGAAAGAAATGGAGCCAACACAATAGAAAATCAATCACAACACACAGATAAAACATAACACTCTGCCTTCTCTCTGTTTCTATCCATCTTTCTGTCTCTCTAGTCTCACTTACAACCTCACGCATGATTCAACCATTCATGATTCAGCACACCATCGCTTTGTGTGTGTGTGTGTGTGTGTGTGTGCGTGCGTGCGTGCACCTGTGTCCCAGCTTAATTCTGGGGCAGTGACCTCATGGCACCGAGCGCTTGGTGTTGGATATTCTCCGACAGGTGAATCAAGTCCACAGGACTCTGTGAACCAAAGCCAACTAATCTCCTTTAGTTATAAACTATCTGTATCTGAGGTCGCAAATTACAATACACAGTTGCTTCATCATCTCTTTTCACCTTACAATGACCGTGCCCTGATTCCTTTTCTCCTAACGCTGTAACAGCTGGACGATTAACCAAATGATTGACAGCTGCCTCCCTGTCTCTTTTTACTTTTACTTTTTACTTTTACTTTTAAGATTTTTTGAGTTTTGATTTGACAAAACAGCCAAACAATTTGTGGATATTACCTTGCAAGGCTCTCTATTCCTATTTCCTGCCACAATTCATATTAATTTAAATGGTGTTCCTCAGTTTACATGTCTTATCTTGAAATATCCGTTCCGAAAACTCAGAATATAAGGGATTTATTGGTAGAACATAAATGTATGAATATTTATAGTTATCTATTTTTTAGTGCTCAGAACAGGAGTTTTATATCTATAGAGGCAGTGGGTCCTCTTCCACAGAGTCCACCGCCATCTTCCTATGGTGGCCCAGAACAGACAAAACCAAACTCACTCTAAAGGACCTTTACTGATTGTATGTTACCTGAAGCCCTCTGTAGCTTAGCCCTGTAGAGGGCACGGGGTATTTAGTTGCAATCTGCAAACTTGCTGCTAGATGCCTCTACATCCTTTAATTCAACACGTTGTTTACTATGAAAAAATCATTAATGCTATAAAAGGTAAAGGCAAACATTCACATCCTCCTTGTCACTCTGTTGACATGCTGTGTCTAAAGATGGAAAGATAAAAAAAGGTCTGCTGTCAGGCTGTCACACAATAGTGTGGGTTATTTCAGTGGAGACCAAATTTAGCCAGTGTAATGTAGTTAAAAGTCTACTGTTCCCATGCAGTGAACTAGATACCCAGGTCAGTTGGCTCACATTTTCCCACTTTCAGATCAATTTACCGACTGAGCTGTGAATCAACCGTGCACCTTTGCTTTAGATGACAGATCCCCACAGACACTCTAATTAAACAGATCACTTGCATCATGTTCTGCTGTCGACAGTAGCAGATACGGCTTCTCCTCTGGAAATGTTGACACCTAAACAGACAAAATGTCTTTCCATAACCAGCGTCTTTGCATTTTAAGTGTAACATGAACAATAGCAGGCAGCTGGAAAAACAAAATCTGATCCTGAGAAATGAATCAGTCATCGGTGTTAACACAGAAACAGGTTGCAGAACAGCTCAGTGATTCTTGAGAGTCAGCTCTAAGGGAATGAATGAATCTAACTCTATTGTGGATTCCAGAGATCAAAAATTAAATCAACATCACTGATTCAAAAACACATGTTTATGCTTATGATTGGCTGACACTTCTGAAAAATTAGGTTTCGGGGCATCTTCATGCCGCAAATGCATCTCTGGTGATGACATGTTGCTCTGCTTAAACCTAAAATGGAAATTGGAAAATGAGAAAATAAAGAAATAAATAAAATGCCAGTCAGAACTATTCTGTCGCATATAAATATCAATATTAGTATTCAGAGCTGCTGTGAAGGAATGAGCAATTCACCAGCAACGCAGGTGAAACTGGTAACATTAGCTCATTGTTGTGCCACTGTAGTGTGTTTACACCGACTACATGGGGGAGGGAATCAATGTGCAGCTCACCAGGTGTGACATTGTATTACAACAGTATCAAAATACAGTTGACTGCAACATGAGCGAAGACAACATGTACTGTGATACAGCACAATATCTGTTTAACTAAAGAGGGAAAACAAGCTCTGAATAGGGGGTAGAATGTGTTTACAAACACACACAGTTATTAGAATATAAATACAGATGCTTACCCTCACAATCATAGAAGAAAGTATCACATAGCTGCAGTTAGTTTGATCAAGAGAAATATATTGTAACATTTTGCTATAAAAGCTTAGTTCTGTGTATCAGAAAACAAAATACAACACTATCATGATGATGTGTGCTGTTTTATCTCATGATGGAGTAATAGACAGATTGTGCCTAGGGCTTTAGAAAGGGTAGAGCCACCCCCCGGGGCGTGACTGGTATCCTGCCACAAGCTCAACCTGAGCCCTTGCGCTGGAGTTAGGATCTGGCGGGAGTCATGGTGGCTCTGATGAGCCAGATGTGGCACTGGGAGCTGTGGGGATTCTCTACAGCAGTTTTCAAAATGGTCACCCCTTAGTCTGCTTTTAGTCAGCAGTGGATGAGTTGGTAGCTAAAGTAATTTCTGGTAAGGAAAGTTTGAGTCTGTCGTCACTGTGAGGTCATCGTGATAATTAGCTCTTTATCCGTGAGGGCATGAAATAATAAGAGAAACATAAGAGAGGTAGAGTTAGAAATGAATTGGAGCAGGGGGCAAAAATGCCCTTGAAAGATCTAAAAATGCTTGTGAAATTAAAGATGAAAGGGCATAACATGCCCTCTGACTATTCTCATTATTTTTACTGAATTGTTAAATACTCAGTCATTAAAACTGACTCCCATGGGGTCACTGGTGGTGTGTGGAAGGAACCTATGACAAGGGGATTTTTCTCCTCTGTAGAAACAGTTAACTTTATTCATACAACAGTTAACTGTGGCCTTAGAGGAGAACATTGGTGTAAAATGATTTTTGGATTTGATCTCATCTATGTGGTCAAATTTAGCTGAAATAACTAATTATAATACTGATGAAAAAAAAAAAAAACCCTTTCTATTAGCTCTATCAAACACTATGTTGATCAGTAACTGTAACGTGATGGGTGTGGATGAACCAACAGGGAATAGTTTTAGCAACTTTCAGTGTAATGGTTTGGTTTTAAACTTCGGTGTTAAATAATTTTTGGATATGTAAAACATGATAATGAGTTGTTATGTTTGCTAAGGAGAAAAACTATGCTAGCCTGACGCATTCCGAACATTTTTATTTTTATCGTTTCTGTCGAAGGAAGCTTGAAGACATCACTGTTCTAAACCATTAAAATAGCTCAAAGTATCTCCACACTTCCTCGCTAGTATAACAAGGGTCCTGACATTTAAAACAAGGCATTTAGAACTTTGTAAGTGTACAGATCGTCATTTTAAATGTCAGAACCCTTGTATACTAGCAAGGAGGTGTGGAGTTATTTTGAGCTCTTTTAGTGGTTTAAAATAGTGATTTTTCAAGCTGCCTTGGTGCCCTAATAACTAGCATGGTGAGTCTTTTTGACAAAAACCATAAAAATAAAAATGTTCGTAATGCAACGGGTTAGTGTAATTTTGCTCCTCAGCAAACATAACAACTCGTTATCTTGTTTTTTACAAAATCATTTTACTCCTAAGTTCTCTTTTAAAACCAAACCATTACACTGAACGTTACTAAAACTATTACTAACTAACAGACTGCTACTGATCAACATAGTGTTTGATAAAGCTAATAGAAAGGTTTTTTTTATCAGTATTTTAATTAGTTATTTCAGCTAAATTTGATCACATAAATAAGATCAAATCAAAGAGGCACATAAAGTGCAATGTGCATCACAACTTTGTACAGAATCAGGTGCAGGTTCTACACATGCATTGGACTTGTCTTAATTTATATATTCACTTATATAATCTCAAGACTAAGACTATACCTAGACAAATGACTGTGTTTTTTTCCAGACGTGAAAACATTGAAACAGCCCCCGTTTGATTGGTGCCTGTTTAAATTGTGGTGTTTGAGCACACGGCATATTTACCGCTCTGCATGACCTTCACACTGTATGCTGCAATTTTCCCTGAGCGCTGCACACGGCAATAATTATATGTGAGCAAACAAACGGATGCATTTTTGAGCAAACACACGTATAATCATGAATATGGATAGAAACGCATGAACACCAAAGATCAGAGGGTCAGAGTCTGTATAATATATATGTAACGCCCAACTATTCAACCAAACATGACGGTTTCTGTTTCAGTTGTGAACTTAAAACCTAAACCGTTGCCTCTAATATATATTTTCTTTTCTTCTTTGACAGCATTATTTGTCTGACTAATTAGCACAACCATATAGAGTAATTTACTGCCCCTTTAATGAGTGACAACTGAGCGAATTAACTTAAATAAGATGCATCAGGTTCTTTGCGAATAGTAATGTTGTTGCCAATCTGCTGTTTTACTTCGACTATAATATCAATTAGCCAAGTTCTCGGAACATAAAGAATCACAAGTATTTATTCAGAATATAAAAATGTTATTAGAAATGCAAATTAATCTTCTTCTCTCCATTTGTTCATTAAGAGTAATGAGATGAATGTATAGACAATATAAAAACAATGTAACTTAGTTAAGTTCTTACTGAAATAAATGACCTCATTGATCCACTGATGGAGAGAAGAAATGGTGAGAAAGTGAAGCGGGAAGGAAAACAGCTCATGACAGCTGACGGACATGCAGACTGGAGGATGACTTATTGTAGAAACTGACTGTATATCTAACCGAGTCCATCCCGTAGCTGATGCAATGATGGTTCACTGCTTGAAAGCCATTACGATGGCAGGAGGCTGCATTCGTCCCTCTATTAAAGCTCTAATCCTGCATCCTACACCTAACGTGTTACGACAGCTTGGAATTCTTTCCCCCCAGTGCCTTTTTCTTTCCTCTCACGTCTCCAGTGAATATGTCTGATTCTCTGTTGTTTCATTATTCAGTGCGTCTCTTTAATGCGGTTACTTTGAAGTATATTCAATTTCTATGCTACGCAATATGTATTTGAGTTTGAGTCACAACAATATCTCCAGATGGAAAGAGTGCTTGCGGAGGTTGGCATGTCGTGAGTGAGAGGGTGAGAAAAAGCATGTACTTGGGGGAGAGAGATGGTTAGAACCAAAGAGCTGGAGAGTTTGATTAGCAGACAAATGTGGACAAAGAGAAATTACTTAACGTGAGAGAGACGAACTGATTGTGCAGGGCTGCTGTTGTGTCTGAGTCTTGTGACACATCCTAATATACTGCGCTGCTTCCTTGCATGCTCACTGCAGATTTTCATTAACCTTGCAGCATCATCTAGTTGTTTCTAACCTGGTCCATACTGTCTCATCTTCCCAGTATAGCTCTGAAAACTATACGGCAAAATAATTTACTGTTCTATCTGAATTTCATATCAACTCCCACATAGTGTACATGCCAGGATAACAACACTGTGCAAATGCAATCCATATGTTTTTTACTTTCAGAGTATAATATATGGTTTGTGGCCTGTGTGTGTGTATAGATGTTTTTCCTACATTGTGGGGACACACTCAATTATGGGGTCCTGTCTCCCTTATAGGGACAAAAAGCAGGTCCCCATAATGTTAAAAACAAAATATGAAGGTGAAGACATGACTTAAGGTTTGGTCAAGGTTAGGTTCAGATTTGAAAAAAGGTTAGACAAGTGGTACCAACAATTAAGGAATATGGTTAGGGTTAGTTGAAATGTCCCCTGAAGGCATGAAAACACGACTGTGTTGACTGTGTGTGTGTGTGTGTGCGTGTGTGTAGATCCTAAATCCAAAACTGCATTTGGCAAAGCTTGAATAATGCTTCGCTCAAGCATGAATAATGTTTTTGTTTTTCAAATGTCATGTCATGCAGTAAGGATTACATGGAGCTGTTTTAAAACATAGCGTTAAAAAAATATATACGGTACTTGAAAACAAAAGTAATTGTTTCTTTCTCTGTGGATGTTCACTGATCCACATCTTTGCCTGCTGGGGAATCAGACGAGCTGCAGATTTGTAATATTTACTAAGTATTGGCTGAATTCTGCTCATAACTGTAAATGTCAGAGTGTTTATAAAAGTGTATGTCTACAGGTTCATGATCTATAAGGTTGCTGAATGCATCTTACTACAGTAGATGACCTGATTTTTGCACCGTTGTTGTTTCTGATGTGTCATTTGAACTGTACAGTTTGTGGCCTCAGGTTGAGCCCTGACAGCAACACAATTTGCTTGAACCTGTGTAACAAGCAGCATGGATGACAGCAGCAATAACAACAAGGGAGGGAGATGTAACGGGGAGCATTAGGGCAAGGACGTTAAGGATGAGGTTGAGGCAGTGTTACTGTTGCCTGTTTACATTTTAACCGAGCTGGATTTTACATCAAATATAATGTATGTATCTGCTTTAATGGTTCAGGTGTGATACGGAGGAACACAATCTTTAGCTCTGTCAGTGTTCAGGGATAAAATCACTACCAGGAGAAGGAGAACACTAGAGCTTGGTTAAATAGTCTGAGTCAGGAAGCGCAATGAGTCGATGGAGGGTAATAAGGTTATCACTCTCGGTTATGTCCAGTGGGGTTTAACCTTGTGGATGTTCACACAAAGTTCTCCAGAGTCATCTAGAACAACGGCACCAACAAAACACCAAGTAGTTCATTTAGTTTTCAACATACTTGACATTAATCTCTTGATAAAATGCTTAACAATAAAATATTATGCCCCGAATCCACATATACCTATTTAATCGTTTGAATTAAAGCATTTTCTTTTTCCTGAAAAACTGGAAGCCATTAGTTTTGATATCTAGTTTTGATTTAATTTCATCCATCACTGAACTGAAACTTACATTACCTCTTGTTATCCACAGATAAGTCTCCTGACCAGTGTTGATTGACAGCACCTATTAGGTTTATACTCGTACAATTATTTCTGTGCATTAACCTTTCAAGGTTGTTACCGTGCTGCTGGGAAAATCACTGAGCCAGAGTAAGAAGCACCACATCACACAAACCATAACCCTCTCACTCATAGTCATTCTCATTCACAGTTGCTCTCTGTTTTTCTATTCTATACCTTTTTTCTGTGCACTGATTCACACACTCAATCGTATACACACCTCCTCCCACTGATGTATGTATCTGATGAGTCGGGACAGTCTTAGCAGACGCAGAAGACTGAGGATCTTGGTGAAGCGGACGATTCGGAGGGCGCGGGCTGTTTTATATACCTCTGAGTCAAAGCCTTTCTCCACTATTAAAAAGATATAATCCACTGGAATGGAGGAGAGGAAGTCCACAACGAACCAGCTCTTCAGGTAATTCATCTTGATGACCTTGGGGTCGAGGATGATCTCGGAGCTCTCCTCGTTGACGATCCCCGTCCTGAAGTTCATGACCAGGTCCACCAGGAAGATGGTATCCGAGGCCACATTGAAGACCAGCCAGGTGGTGGTAGTCTGCTCTGAGAAGAAGGTTATTCCCACAGGAATGATGATTAGATTCCCCATCATCATGATGAGCATTATCAAGTCCCAGTAGAACCTGCAGAGCAAGACACACAAATGAGTAACGCAAGTGAGAAAAATCTTGAAGATAAGTCAGACAGTTATAGCAGAAACTGGGTTTAAAGGTGTGATATGCAAGTTTTCTGTGCTGGGAATGGGTGGTTCAGATGATATTGTGAGACAAATTGGACTGAAAATATAAGTCCAGTTTTTCAGCAAAAAATTCTGAAGGACACAAGAAATCATCAACAGGAATCATTTGCTCATAAAGGATAGAAAGGGATCGCTAAAGTTGTTACGGTTCAGCTGGACGTAGATACAGCATATACATGTTCTGTGTGGTATATTTCTGACTGCTGAGTGAAATGGCTATGGATGTGTAGAGGCTCTGTTCTCATAAGCTTTATTACATTAGGGATCTCATGACAGGTGCAGCTCTAATACACAAGCATATGTTCTTAGACTAACTACATATGCTTATGTTGCAACCAAAACTATTTTTTAGTCTTTTTACAGTCAGGACTCAAAGTTAACTATGATTCAAGGACATAAAGTACTCACTTTATGAATGCTTGGCCCTGTCAGAATGGGACCCTGTTACCCCTACTGACTGTGTTGATGCCCCTGTCTGTTGTTTTGTGATGAACCAGAGCCAGAAGTGATTCATCAGCACCCTGCTCTTTTCACAAAGTGTCACGGGCCCCCATAGAGGCCAAGCAACCATGAATGAAAATAGATGCTTTCAGCAATCCTATCTCATGCTAAAAACTCTCCACTGACGCCATCCCTGCTGCCTGACTGCCTGCCTGCTTCTGCTCTGCCTTGCTGCCTGTCCATTGCTGTTGTTGAAGATGGAAATGGACTGGCTGGCTGCCTGTCCGGCTGGCAGACTGGCTGCCCAGTAATGGATCTGTTGGAATAAATTACGCAGAGGCCTTGGCTTTATATATATCCACAGATCATGTGTCCGATAATTGTCTTCACTTCGGCTAAACAGCGGTCTTCTAAGGTGGTTTATAATATCCACTGTAGGTATTTTTACACCAGCAGGCACTGAGCTGGGGGCTTGTGGAGCAAACTTTTCATATGGAGAGCTTTGACTTAACACCTTGAGTGGGACATCAAAGCAGAGGGTTTTTTTTTTCTTGATGGTCTTAATTTCTCTGAACTCAGCTGTATGATAATGTGGCAACATTTTTTCAGTTGCTTCCTATCTGAGTGGAACACGAACAAAGATAAAGATAAAACCATGATTGGGAAATGAATCCATTTTGAGATCTTTTAATTTGTGAAAAACAAATTACTTTAGACAACTTAATTAGCCCAAGATTAAAAAGAGATTTATATTAGAACGAAGACGAAGAGAAAGAAATATCACTTTAAAAATAAGACCTTAAAGATACAAAGTTCATGATCTGAAATAAAGTA
Source organism: Polydactylus sextarius (assembly GCA_016801845.1). Lineage (NCBI taxonomy): Eukaryota > Metazoa > Chordata > Actinopteri > Polynemidae > Polydactylus > Polydactylus sextarius. The sequence continues at coordinate 4,512,062 of CM028922.1, forward strand.
ATTTATAGAATATACTGAAAACAATAACTAACAGTGACAATATAATCTTGAGTTACATGTCAACCTGATTTGAGACTGACAAAACAATTCAGCGTCATTACATTGACAAATTCTGGTAAAATGTGGATGTTTTCTGTGCATATTAATATAATCAAAACTCTTGTGTTGAAAATGAGAGCCTACAGAGTGCCCACAGCTAGAAGATATTTCTATGTCTGTCTTGACCTAGGTAGGTGGTATCAATACTGTAGACCTCTAAGTCACCCACTCATCTAATGAATAAAACATAATGTTATGGTGCTTGAACTGGTAATGATGAAGTAGCAGAACTGTAAATACTCTACATTAGGAAAAAGTTGTGAACAGATTTAACAGGTTTGAATGCAGTGTGACTGTCCTCATTGTGAGGCAAATCTGAGGCAATTGGCAGGCAAAAATGTGGCGCTGCAGTCAGCTGCACCAACGGCTCTGACCGCATCAGGTTCTGGCTACGCCATTGTATCAGGCTCTTGCTCACATGTTCTAATTCTGCAACCAGCACCAGTAAAACCAATACGCAAAAGCAGAGCAGCACCTGCAGTATTCTACCTCCAAAATCAATTCATACAATTCATTTCTTTAACAAATGTTAAGGAGCTGGTCCTTCTATCAACCCCTATCAATTACTGACAGTCTCTACTGATACTGCAGCTACGGCTCCTGCTGTGGATTGAAGAACCAGCTCCATTTGATGCAAAGGAGTCACTATCAGACCAAATCCTCGCTCCAAATCAAACCAGCTTTCTTCTTGTAGGTTTCCTCCCCACGAGTGTGTGCTCCATTAGAATCAATGCCACACCACTGCCACTGCCAAGCAACAGAGGGAACCCCATACAATCTTACTCAGCACAGCCTGACCATATCCAATCTGCAGCATAATGGGCTTCCTCTGCCACAAGAGGTCACATGATGTCTTATATGGATGTATACAGTGAGGGAAAAAATATGAACTCTAGATAAGGTCAGATTTATCTGTGGCAGATAAGTTGATACAGATAGTTGAAAAAACATGGTGGTATCATATATTATTCTCTATTAGTATTGGCTACAATGACTTAAATTAGCTGTAAATGATTAAATAAAAGAAGTTCTTTGGGAAACTTAAGTAGAATTGCTACATTTGGACCTCAACCCCTACAACTGAAAGCTATGTTTGATAATATGGATTATATAGACTTTTAAGTTATTATATTTTCACATATAATTGCAAATGACCTGTCTGAAAATAAAATGCCTGTAGTTTTCTACATCATACTTTTTTGGCACCAATGACAAATTTAAATGTCAAGAAAAATGATGGTGTTCGAGAACAGCAAAGTGGCACTTTGCTTATGAAATGATGTGTTTGTAATGGCTAAAACAAACCCATGTGTCTCATCTTGTCACATACGCCCTCTTTAAAAATGACTCTTGAAAGAAAACATCACTGAGAGTCTTTTAGAATACGACAAAGGCCTCTCCTTAGTATAACCAGAGGTGTATGAGGCCATGCATGAGGCCTCTCTAAAACTCTATGAATAATGAATATTACTAACCTGCCATTAATCTTTAAGCAGCCACTGTGTACAAAGAATATATTGGATATAAAGTTTCAAACACTCCCACAAAGCAATTTAAAGCCCGTGTGAATAGTGGTGTCATTCATGGACTGTACTTACGTAAGACTTCATAGAGTTTTTTTGTTTTCTCTCTTTGGTCATAAGACATTCTGTCACATTATACAAACGAATATGAGACAGAACAAGTTTAATATAGTTATGTAACTATGAGATATTGCTGGTGATTGACACACTTGTAGAAAATAAACTGTAGAAACAAAATTAATTAAGTTTTTAAGTTAAGCCCCGCGATAGAGAAACCGATTACCTTTTAAGCCACAGAGCAAGTAGCCCTGCCAAGTAAAGTGTACCCTTGCACCTCCATCATTTATGCACCAGCATGATATAACCTCACAGCACCACTTTCAACCTACGATGCAATCTCACCGGTACACAGAGGTTGTGTCTTTACTCCTGCTAGAGGGCAAGGAGCTCCTCTGAAAAAAAAAAAAAAAAACCCTCTGGAAAAAAATGTTATTAGAGAGAAACCTTATTAGGCCTCCACCTACCTGAGTTGATTATGTTCTAACAAAGCAAAAATAAAAGAGTCAATCTCCTTGAGAAGAGATTAATTTACAAAAATCCCCATTTGCCCAGTTTGTCTCTTATTCTCCATACTCTCTGTACTATGGTTACATGAGCCATCATTTCCCATTATGAAGCCTTTTCCAGCACATTTCTCCTAAATCTCTCCTAACACCTACGAAACAATAGTTCGGAATACGTAGGACCACTAAGGAAGTATGTATATCAATGAATCTTTAAGATCTTATCCTTTGGACATGTTTGTTATTGACTTAACCACCACCACTCACCACCATTTTATTTTTACCGCTTTGGATGTGGCCATTCGTGCTGCACATTGTGTTGTATCTCGTCCACCTGTATGAGCAAAGCAAAGCTACACTGCTACAAAGTCTAGTAAAAGATTAATTGTAACTAGTGCACAATTTTTTTTTAGTTGATAGCCTCTAACAACAACAGCATGAAAGCTGAGAGAAACAGAGCTACAGACTCAGGCCTACTCTCTGAGTTCAGGACCACGGACAGTTCTATGTTCAAAACACAGAGAGCAACGTGTCCCAGCATGTTACATGCTACAAAGGGAAAGAGGGGAGGTGGGAGGGGGTTATTGTCACCATCAAGCTGTGCCAGGGGACACTGAGGCAGAGACAAGGCCAGATGAGATGCTTAATTGGTGAAGTGTTGAACTGTAAACACGCAGCTTGTGGAAAAAAACTGCCTCCTGCCTGAACCTGATCTCATTTGTTTTTATCATTTTTGGAAGCAGGTTGTTAGAATCACAGGTAGTTTTAGTGAACTCTACTTCACTTTACAAGAAGAAAAGACAACACAAATGCCAGTATTCATGTCACTGTGGTATTCACATTCAGAGAGACAGAGAGAGAAAAAGGGTGGTGGGATGCCCGGGGGGAGGAAGTGTGGCATGATCCCTCTGCAGCTCAGCTTTGCATTTAACACATTCCATCACATTTCCGGTATCAAAAACACACGCGCATCATGGTCACGCATCAATGCTGGCAGATCAGTTTGAACTAATTCATTCAAAACACGGCCATTTTCCTCTTTAATCATCAGCCCGCGCGATTTTACCGCATTCTGTGCATTTTTTTTACATCGCCCCCTCCTCTCTCTCTTTCTCTCTACGACCCAACGTCTTCTCCGCCGCCTACAACGAAATGTTTACAATCAGTGATGGTGCATTGGAATTGTCACGTTGTTGGTCAGTCCGGGATATATGTCGCAATGAGGAGACATCACTGGCATCACTGTGTATGTTTGGTTTAGATCTCAAACCAGAAACGAGGCTGCGTGTGCGCGCGTTTTCAAATCATGACATTCACCATCCTTTTCCCAAGGACATTTCACCGATACACCTTAACGCATCATCCCCATCTTCTCTATTAGAATAATAGCTAATAAAAATGCCGCAGTCACGCACACGCAACTCCACTGTGCACATCTTTTTTTCTGTCTCTCTCCCACTCTCTCTCTTTTTTTTTTTTTTTTTTTTTTTGGACATTTAAGCAGCTCCCCTCAGCCTGCGGAAACCTGATTGCCTAAATACAGACGGAGATTAGCGTATGCGCTTTGGGGCAGTGCTGTGCGTGCGCCGATGACAGAGCGTTATGTGTGAAAGTGTATAGCTTGCAGACCCTCGGGTGACGGGAGGGGTGGATAAAAAAAAAAAAGCGGGGTGAGGTGGTGGAGGAGGAAGGTGTGGGGTAAGTGTGGGGGGGTTGAGCAGGTGGCTTTTCCAGCTCTTACCTAAAATCGCTATATGGATGAATGATCCAGTATCCGGCCGTTTGAACCCTCTCTTGCTCTTTCTCCACGGCTTTCTGACTGCCGAACATACGCAAGGAGAACTTATTGACTCCGGGCTGCATCATGGCCCCAAATTGCCTCTGCATAAAACCATATTGCCTGGACGCCCCGTCTAGATCGTCAAAACCGACCATGGCCTCTTCCCGCTCCCCTTTGAAGCTCACTGAGTTGCCATGGTCCTTCATATTCTGGCTCCCCGTGTTATTTTTCTGTATCGAGTCTTGCCTCTGAAAAACATTATTCCCATCCGCCTTCTCCTCCTTGTTGCTGGAGAACGAATTCGATTTGTCTTCCATGGTGTTTTTAGTTTTCCCGTTTTTCTCTGTGACAAAGCGTTCCGTCTCCTGCTCGGGAGGGCTGCGCGCAAAAACTCGAGAGGAGCCGCCGTGGAGCTCTCCTGTTTCTTTTTTGATGTCCTTCAAAACTGTTCAAGCTCCTCTGCCTTCAATGCGAGTGCTGCAAACTGAGACAGAGCGCCCGAGAACCCGGTGGATCAGGTTTCTTGGGTTACCGCCATCTACCGACGGCCCCGTCTTCTGCCGTCGTCCAAAGCCTCTGCCTTAGTCTCACTTCGCACGGCACTGCGGTTTAACTGGCACATGCTCCTGCACCTTATTTACATAATGTGGCTCATGATAGCTCCCTCCGTCCCCTCTCTCCTCCTCTGTCATCAGTGACACACATGGCAGCAGGGAGCCAGTATTATATATAAATGAAGTTGATGATTTTTTAAAGCATTTGTATGCGTGTGTGTGTGTTTCCTGTCGGTCTGCTGGCAGCAGGTTTGCTGTGATAATGGAAGACAACACGGTGAAACAGACTGTAATGTTTGTGCCACCGGTCATATGAGAAAACTGGTTGAACATATTGTGGATATCACAGCTTTTAAGGTGCTGGAGATATGATCCAACATTTACAGCGTGAAGATACTGACTTGTTTGCATTTATATTCATCTGCTTGGTGCATTTTAAAGTAGAGTTAATTAGATAATGTCTGCAGAATGCATTGTGACAAGAGCTACTCTATAAAATGGAGATGATCAACTCCTCTAATATATTTGACCAGGCATTTATAATTGAATTATAGGGTTCATTGTTGTTTGTTTGTTTTGTTTGTTTTTGTTTTTTTGTTGTTTTTTTTTTTGGTCGACCAGCCACGTTTTATATGGAGCACCAATATCCAAGTAAATGAAGATGAATAGCTCAGAGAATAGGGGAAAAAAAGAGACAAAGACAGAGTGAGATTAGTCCAGAAAAAACCTACAGGGAGGTGAATATGGGGTTTGGGATTATTTGGAGAAAATAACAGGGGAGAAATGTGGATGGAGAAGGACATTCATTTATTATGAAGAATGGAGAAGAAGGATGAGACAGACACAAAAGACTGTCAGGTTGTGACTTGGTGATACCTAATATGAGTGAAATCAGACTAGCGCAATATTACTATAAAAACTATACTGTAATATTGTTCTCCAGGCTTTGTTTTTTTTTTTTTTTTTTTTTTTTTGTAATGCAAGTAATTTGATATCATTGGATAGTAGTGGTGAAAATGGGAATGTTTCACCGAATAATCCACTAATTAATCAATTAATTGTCAGGTTAGATGATATTGAGAATGATTATTAGTTGCAGCCCTTTAATAACTCCCTTGCACACAGAGCTGTTGTCCACAGGAATACCCCAGTTTATATTTGCTCCGTGATAACGTCATTGCAGAAACTCATCTGCTGTGGACATGCAGCACTGATATCGCTGCTAAGATGCAGAATATTTTCCAAAGAGATCAAGCTGAATGTGCTTTATCTGCAGGGGAAATCCACCACTGTCACCTCTGTCTGGTGTATACCACAGAAATATATGATATATGATAACATACAATACAACACATAGGCCATGTAAGCAAATGATTCTTTTCCTTCTTGTCATTTGTGAAGGATGTCAGAGTGATGACTAATAAGCCCTCGGCTTCATTGTCATTGTCGTAATGAATAATAAATACAAGGCGTCTAAATACAGAATAGGAAGCAACTAGCAACCTCAGACTGACATTGAGCATCAGTCATCCGTCATTTGGCAAATGTTTCTTTTTGTCATTGAGACTACATATGCTGTGGGTATGTGATAGCATTAAGTCCATTTTCACATGGCTCTCTGCCCCCCCCCCCACTCCATTTGGATTCTTGCCATAGTTACCAAAGAGGACAGATTTACGAGTTTATGGATTTAAGCAACCTGGAGGGAGTTTATTAACAAATGCCTCAGCATTTCTCCCTCCTGGCAAAGTGGAGAAGTATTTGAAACAGCATTTTGATCCTGATGTGTACATAAAGTTTTCTTCTGGTTTGGGCACAAAAACAACTTAGTCATAGTTATGGAAACATTGTGGTGAAACAAACCACTTTTGTCATCATTACTACAGTAACAACCACTCGATCACAGCTACGGGAAGAGAACGTCCCTGCAGTCGTGAAAGAAAAGACACCATCATTAACTGTTAGTAGGACACAGGAAACCTAAAGAGGTCCCTGTGTTACAGTCCATTGTTTTGTTGATCCATTCATCCGCCTCGACCTCCTCCCTCTGCACACTCACTCTCTCTCTCTGTAATGACATGACACTACTTCTAACTTTGCCCCTAATGAATAAGAGTCATTATTCATGCAGACGTTAGAGGACTTTACTACTTGAACGTAAGCAAATGTTGTTTTTGTTTTTGCTTAAATAAATGATGCTGTCATTTCCCCTAGTGGACATTCTTGTGTAATTTCGGTTCACGGAATAAATCCAAGTACAGCAATTAAAATGAATTTGTTTTATGCAAAATTGATGAGGTTCAGTTGAGGAATCTTTTTCTTTTTTTTTAATCTTATTTTTTGGGGCATTTTTGCCTTTAATGATAGAGACAGGTAATAGGGAGGAGAGTGGGGTAGAACAGCTGCACAGCATATACACGTCAACGTGGTGCACCATAACCATTCAGCTGTACCATATGGCCACTGTGAAAATGTAAAATAACAATCTGCTACTTACACCTTTAATATTTATTTTAGTATGATTAATGATGAGTAATTTTACTTAAGTAACATTTTCTGACAATGCTTCTATACTTTTACTTGAGTAAATTTTTAATGCAGAACTTTTCCTTGGAGTATTTTTCAATCGAGCTATTGCTACTTTTACTTGTCATCACTGCTGTAGGTGAACAGATAGATACATTTTTGTGAGACTTGTTTTGACTTTTATCTGTTTTATATTTTATTAGGCTTTGTCTCTCGAGTTAAAACCATCGACATTCTTTTTATTTTTGTTGAATAAATATTGAGCCATTTAGAAAAGGCTTTTATGAAATCTCACAAAATAATCACAAAACAAAAAAAGACTCCCCAGAAACTTTCAGAGGACACATGGCTGTGACAATGTGGCATTATACACCCACGCTAAACCTACACGCTCAGCCTTTTCATGGTTACACAAAACCCCAGCTGTATGTATACATCACTACTGGGAACATTAGCTCAGATATTTAGCATGTGCGGTTGTAGATTATTATGTAATGATCCAAATGTTATTGTAATTGAAACAAACATCCCTTGATTTTTGTTGTGCGTTTTCTCTCAGCAGGGTTTGTGGTGACTTAGATTAGTTGGCATACCAACTGTGTCCCCTTCACAGCACTTGTATAACTTCAGTTACACAGTTAATGGGGCCAGGGAGGGGTACTGAGACAGAGGCGGGTGTTGCATAAGATTTATAGCTTAAAGTACTACTGATATTGAACAAAGTGCAACTCCCAGATGGGCCCTTTACGTGTCCGGGAATAAGCACGTCAGGAATAAATTTACTGCGTAGTGAATGTGCGTCACCAGAGGAGATGGACTTGTGGGGTAAACATTTAGTCCTAAGTGCCAATATTGTGGGATAACTGTTCATTTTAAGTTAAGCAAATTAAGGAAATAGTGACTGTATTTTGTCCAAAAATAGAAAACACATTGCAGATCATATGATTTCTAAATTGATATGAATCAGTTGACTATACTTAATGTTGCATCAGGTTTAATCTGATTCCACTGGGGCTTAACCCTACCGTATAATAGAATACAAATCCAGAATATCCAGAAAATGTTTGGCCAAATATCCCACTTCCTGATTCTTCCTGATGGTCTCATTGGCCCTGATGATATTGCATTGTGTGTCTAAGATTACATCCAGTCATCTCTGCTTACAGCCAATACCTCATCTGGACATGAAACATTACATAGCCCAGTGCTGCCAGCCATTGCTCATGCCACAAATAGCATCAGCCATCTACAGGATGGCAGCATTGTGTTACATTGGCCCTCTTGCCCTCTTTTTTTCATTTTCTGCAAGTCATTCAATGTATGGCCAGTTTATCCTTAACATCATTTAGACTGAATCGTAGTGACAAAGTACATAAACTAGAGTAAAATTAAGTTTTAGAAATTATTTATTCTTTATAATATTACCATACCCAGTGCAAGTAAATATTTCTTTTCTTGTAAACCACCCATCATAGAGTCACTGAGACATCAGAGAGAACAAGCTCAAAAACCAACACAAATTAAAGATACAAATCTTCCAGCTCCTGGGCCAGACATGACTCCTAATTCACTTGTACTCTTTGGACTCTTGTCCCATGACTGACTACTTTAATTAAACCATGATTGGGGCTGAGGAAGATGGTAGTGTTGTAATAGGATTGCAAGCTTTGGTCCATCTCCAGCTGAGACTATCAGGGTATCATGGCCTTCAGGGACGAGGCTGAGGCGTTGGATGGGGACCAGCGAAGGCAGAGGTTGACTTAATCAGGAAACTGGTGTAAACAAATGGGAGTATTAAGAAGTTCAATCAAGAAGATGGTTGTCATAAATTGATAATGTAGGCTATAGGTTGGAAAAAATAAATAAATAGGTAAGATGCCCAGTTAATTTCATTGTTGTTCTAATATTTTACTGAAAATTAAAAATTAGAATAGAAAATGTATGAACTTTATGTTGCAAAAGTATAATGGGCATGCAGTTGGGTTTAATGCTTCAGTCAAATAAGTACCTCAGTTACAAGAGGGGTTAATGTGACAGTTGGCGTCACCATATCATAATTAGATCCACACAGCTGAGCTCTTGTTTAACTTCCACAGATTATCAGCTACGAGGCTACAGCTGCACTTAACCTTTAAGCTCATATCCACGAATTCTGCTGCTTATCAACACTACATAAGAAAGAGATTTGATGTCTGTCAAAGCTAATGAGTTTTCATAACACAGTCCTGTCAGTGGCTTTTCATAGTTTCACAGGAGAATGGCTGTAGAGAGGCCAGAGTGTGACCCACAGATAAAAGCATTCGGTCGTATATTCTCAATTAACGGATTAATCATCTGTTTAATGAAGTGTCACCAACAGGACAAAACCTAAACATATTCAGTTTCCTATTATAGATGACAATTAGGACCAAATATGAGGAAAAATATAAACTATGACACAGTGGAACTAATGCATTTTTCTTAAAATGTTGCGAAATAATCCATTTGTTTTATTAGTTATTCGATTATTTGACTACAAATTAACAGAATTTAGCAGAATTTAATGCTACGTTTGTGTCATATAGGAGATGGGCAAGGACCCTTGTCTAGATTTTGTAAATGTTGTCGTCTCTGAACATAGAGCACTGTTTATCTGTTTGTGGTTTAATTACCTTGGACAATAGGCCTTAGCCCATAGTAGCCCACAAAGTATGTAGCTAGTGCATTAAACGTAAAAAAGGAGTTAACATTCTGATAATTGATTAATCTTTCTATATGTTTGCATGCATATGCATTTTTTTGCAATGATCCTTCAAATGTGGTTCATAAACTTGAAATAACAAATTATTTTATGGTCTAAATGACATCAGTGCAGCACTGCCGTGAACTTCTGGGAAAAGTCTTTGTAAAATAATAGTGATAATAATGAAATCATAGTAACTATAAATAGAGATGATCAAATGAATGAACATAACCGCAACAATCAGCTGATACCAATATGTCTCAGAAAGACTAATATCGAACTAAGGAAATAAAAGAGCTGCTCACAGCTTCAAAAAATAAAACAATTTTTTTAATTTTTAGGATGAAAAAAATCTAAATTATATGAAAATAAATGGATGATCAGAACTTTGCCGTTTCATGCGTGATTGGCAGACGTATAATAAGGTTTGAGGTTCATTGATGTCTTCATATCACCTCCATACTATTACACCATGAGCACTAACTACTTTAAGTATCATGTACTAACTCGTCGTTATTGGAGGGAAGTATTTTTGTCCTTTGATTCCCGCGTAAGTATTGAAACTGTCTGAAGATTTTTTGGATCAGTGATTCTCGAGAATGCTTCAGACGTTTTTCTAAATGTTACTTGGCATGAATAAAAAATGAACACAGATGAAAGTTATAAATAATGATGTAACATAAACCAGTGATACCAGTAATACCATACTGGGCAACCTGCCTAACTGGGACACAACCCTGCTTCATTAGACACTACTGTTACCCAATACCTGACCCTGATAAGCTTGGAGGACTGATAATTGCGAACTATTACCAGTGAATGATTTTAGAGGTTTTCTGACATTAAAATTCAGAATTCATGATAAAATTAAAAAATGGGTAAGAAATATAAGCTCCTGATTTAATCAGGAAATGAAACTGTTTGCGTTTTGCCAGTTTGCTTTTTCTGGTAAAGTTCACAAAGGTCAGTGTAACAAATGGTGTCAGTCAGTTGAAGTGGCACAGTTACAGGATCCTTTGCTCATGTGGATACATATGCCTAGACAGTGGATCAGGTGTTGATGCACCATTGACAGCCTTTCACTGCCTAATTCCAGATTTGTGGCATACACAGTGTGCACTTGCTAAGCGTAGTAATCCTAAAGGATTGGCAAGTATTTTTAGTAATGGATTTACTGACGTCCGTTGATCCCTTGATGGGTGGCGTCTTTCAGAACAGTCATGGAGGAGTGAGCCACTTCGGTGTTGCTGAGCAAAGAGTTAATCAGCATACGTGTGTGTGTGTGTGTGTGTGTGTGTGTGTGTGTGTGTTGGCTTAGCCATTAACTTGCAGGTTCACCCACATAACGGAGGAAACGCCCAAAAAGTTTCAATTTTCTGTTCTGTCTGCCATGTTATCTCAAAAACATCATAATGAAAACTAAACAAGAATGTAATGAGGACTGTGTGTGCTCAGCAGTGTTGGTTTGTTGGACTGTTCTTTTCTCCCATTGAGTTTCATCATCATCATCACCATCATCCTGCCAACATTTCTAATCTATTGGAAACTCAGCCAATTCTCAAACACGGTTTGTCAGTTTTTCTGGATGATGCCTTCTACTTGAACTGAGCGTTGAGGAAACAGAAACTGTCATTTTGACTTCCATCAATAATATCACAAAGATACTATTGTGCCACATTTATAATGTTACAAAACATTTTAAAAGCATTGCCCACGCTCACCCACATTCTCTCTCTGAAGCCTGATCTGGCTTCAGAGCGCTTTAGTTAATGCACCAGTAATTGCTGGAGCTCGTATCATTATGTTTTTGTGTTTCTGTCTCAGTCAGCAGGGGAACAGTGTTTTCCACCTCTCTGATCCGTTTGGAAACAATTTTGTCTCACAAATTACAGGAAGAAAAAAAAAGGAAAGCTTTCTTTTCCTCCTGTACCACATGACCAACAATAGCTTTGTGCATCTTAAGACTAAAGGTGTCTTTTCTTTCATTTTACATAATAATAATAATAAGGAACTCTCATGCCCTAACTCTGCCTTGCTGTCTGCCTCATTGCGTCCAATATCTGCTGCATTAGTGTGGGTGACTATGTCAGCATTGAGCGTGGGTCTGCCTGTCTTCTCTCTCCGAGGCACCTGTCGCATATAGTGATTTTAGCTCACAGTTGATGAGACTGCTGTCGCACCAAGCTGTGCAAACTCACCATGGTTCCCTCGTATTTATCCTTGGGTCAGACTGTTGCAGACAATGAAATAAATGACCTGAGTGTTGTGTATATGTGACTGCTATTCTGTAATCAAGCTGACACCCTGGAGTAAAACAATGGCTATGTCACAGCTGGCTGAAAATTAGAAGAATCTGAATGTTAATTATTGCTTCAAAAAGTCAAATCTCCTAAATGTTGAAAGCCAGAGATTTTAGAGGCTGTTGGGAAAATCCCATAGTAATCCATGGTGATCTGCAGTACTCTAGCTCCCAGACAGTGCAGACCACAGCCAGCTGCAGACAGACGCGCATGCGTCTATGCATGTGCGTTCTTGCTTGTCTTTGTATGTGTTGTGTGTCTGTCTCCATTTTGGGGGGGGTGGGGGGGGGGAGGACAAGAGGAGGGAATTACTTTAGATGAATTCTGAACGTTTTAGGGTAAGAGGATACAATGTGTTCTGGGTCCAAGGCTGTGGAAAATCAAACGAAGGGTTACTAAAGAAACTCTGTGCAAACAACATAACCTGTGACGTCACCTCTTCTCTCATTTGTCCTCTGTCTCATCCCTCTATTTCCTGTCCAAACACTGAGCATCTTCTTTTGACTACTCCTCTTGCCCCATACTTTAAAATCGACGCCACCCTTTTTATCCTCCTGTTACCTCCTTGTCTGTCCTTCCTAAACCCTAACCCATCACTCACCTCTATATTTTTCCCATTCTGTCATGCTGGTAAAGATTCCTGGTGCTTTCGCCTGCTGCTTCAGCAGCACAGCAAGGTTAGATGTCAGAAAAGAAAGAGGTTCCCTGCAGCTATGTGCATTACCACATTCGGTGCCCTCACCTGGGAAGGTTGACGGTATTCAGTATTAAAACACAAGCACCGTGGTGAATGTCCTTTATTCACACTGAGGCAAAGACATGTATCTGGGCTCCAGAAACAACAGTAAAATGCAAGACAATTCATGAGCAGATCTGAGTGATGAATTGTGATAAAGGTGAATGTGTCCAGCTCAGATGTGGCCAAGGACCAGTCAGGGTCATTTTGCCTTGACCACATCTCTTAATCTCTGTCTCTTCAACTTTCTTGTCTTGAATTCAGTCTTTCCAGCGAGTGTTTAATCCCAAGCTTCCCCCAACAAGCTCCACCCATCAGATTATTATGTTTAGGGTCTACAAATCCTCACCAAGTCACCAAGGATTTGTAAACAGGTGCCATGCTGCTGTGGGGCTCTCAACTTATGACAGGAAGGTTAAAGGTTTTGGATCAGGATAAATGAAGTGATAGTTTTTCCTGTTTTTTGTATTTCCTGTCTATCAGCATTATCTTTCTGCATGCAGCCATACATGTGTAACATTTGCTGTGTTGTATTAGTAATGCTTCCATCTTCACATATAACTGTATCAGTTTCCAGCTCATTTAAAGATGACTGAAAAGATTCATAAACATGTGCTTGATGACAACCATGTGTTGCCTGTGTCTATTCTCACTGATCACCTGTCGAACATTGATTTACTGTGTAGAGTTAGTTTCCTAGTATTACATGTATAATTAGGAAAAAGTTAAGACCAGGCTGTTTCTTCTTTTTAAACTTTTTATTCCTCCAAAGCTGTGGTGTTTCTATTGGTATCCTGAAGAGAAAAGGGCCTCAGGATAAGAGCTCAGAAGTAACTTTATCTTAGTTAAAACAGTCTGAAGTTGCTAGAGTGTTAAGTTCTCCAAGTCCAATAAAAACCAGAATAGAACAGATGAAGTTATCCTGAACATTAACTGCATCTAGGCACAGCTTTAAACCAAACCTGTAACACAACAAAACAAATTAACATAGTTAATTATGACCTTGAATCTAAAGCTCTATTTAAATTAGAAGAAGCTAGCAAAACAATGCATTATAAACATTACAGTATGTTGCTGCTTCTATTTATGGTTTTGGAAAGACACACAGATACGACCTCAACATGTTGAGAAATTCTGTCTGTCATGTCTATTTATAGTTGCTCCAATAAGCTGCACTGGACAGTCACAGTTCGGGCTGTGGGTTTAGCAAATACACAGTTATTTACTGAGTAGAAGCACATGACTAGAATAAGACCAAATTAAAGATAAACTAAATTATCCGTAAAGTGCTTCTTTTTGTTTTGTTTTCAAAATAAGGGTGACTTCCTCCAAACGCTGTTTGTTTTTTCTTCCACTCATGCAGCTTTGTCATTGACATTCATTAATATCTGAGTCAGTCCCAGGGTCCTGCTATTTCGAGACGCCTCACTTGATCACTGTGTTTATTAGTCTCGCCTGTGCTTCTCGTGCTCTGACATGCCAGAGTGTCCACTGTGAGAGAGAGGCCTATTAACCATGTGTAATATTGCCAACTCCTGACAGAGATAGAGTGGAGACATGCTCACGGGGAAATTAAGAATCACTTCAGAATTATGAACTTGTACTTTGAGAAAAGGAGCAATAGATTTGAGTCTCACGTGAGCTATCTATCTCCTGACTGGCTTCTGCTTAACTGCTTTATAATGCGTCTCTTTCTTTATCCACATATTGGTCCAAGCTCACTGATAACAAGGCATCAACATATAACAGCTAATTACTACTAATTGGATTATTATAGCGCTGATTTTAGAGCTGAAAACATTCCACTCTGATTTTTCCTCAGCATCTGTGTGGCGACATTAGTTTGTTTTTATGTGACCGCACCTCTGACAACCACAGCCAGAGGCAACGTGTTTTCATTTTGTCCATCCGTTGTCCGTCCCCTTTTCTTCTGAGCACAATATCCTAAGAATGCCTCAAGGGAATCCTTTAAAATATTACACAAACATTCACTGTGACTCAAACATGAACTGATTAGACTTAAAGGTGGTTAAAGGTCAAAGGTCAAGGTCACTATGATCTCACAAATCATAGCATTTTGAAAGTGATTTCTCCAGAGCATCTTAAGAGAATCACAAATCATGAATTTAAACTCTAATTACCACTGACAGGACTGGGTGTTAGGTTCAGTTACATAATAATAGTCTCAAATGTCCATTTTGACACTTGATAAAAGGCTTAGCTTGCTTTGTGTTAGTGATGAATCAGCAGTGGATTAAACAAGATGTTGTATCTGGAATGAAGTCTGTTTCTATAGTAAAATGTGATGCAATATAAGTTAATTTTCCTGGCCCAGGTGGTTAAGAGAAAGGCAGTGTGCATTCAGATGTTTCAAATGATAAATGAGTTGTCTGCTGCTCATATTAACTGTTTAGCATTTCACTTGAGACATCGCAGGGTCCTTAAGCAGCCGGGCAAATTATTCCAGCTAAAATGTCCTCATTTTGCTTTTTAGTAAGATACGAAATCTGTTACTGACGCATTACATTGGTTTAGATTGCCATAGAAGCCTAAACCGATGCAATATTTATTATGTTCTCTGTCTAGCAGAATCTTAAAGTGAGATAAGAACCTCACAGTCACAGCTATACTGCCAGAATCCCTTTAATGTTTAATTGACCATTGGGAATCAAGTTTTTTAAGTGTGTGGTGTCTGTTTAAACAGACACATCTGATTAAACATTTCATTGTTTCATTTCATGTCATTTCTGAGTGTGTGGTTTATCTCATTTACTAAGAACTAAAGCCAAATTCTGCAGAGACAGTTATCTGTGAGGTGATACATGAACTTGTAATCTATTATTTTAACAGTGATGTATAATGGTTTACATTGCATCTCTGTCTTTCTGACATCTATTAGGGCTAAAAGGGGCCCAGGACAAAGCTTTAAATCCAGGTTTAAGTCCTTTGAGCTCCTCCTTATGAATAATTAAGAAACCCACAATGGCAAGGTGCCCCAGTTCGATCACAAGCTAATGAATCTATCACTAATGGCTCACTTAGCTCATCAAGCTTGACATCAGTAGACCCAACATTTAACCAACAACACTTCAGCATGACTCTGTTCATAGCGTTAGCTTGAGGTGTCAGAGCTCCTCTACTGTCGCGTCTCCAGCAACTCTTATTTCCCAAGAGGACATGACAGGAGAAGAACAGTTGTTATTATCCTGCTTGTCTTATTCTTCTAACATACTGTGGGTTTAACATGCCAGAGGTTAGACTGACTGATCTAATCTCATTTTTACTGCTTTTTATTGCCTCTTCTCTTTGAGAGAATTTAACTGGTCTTTAACATGTCTCTTTATCAGCTAAGCACTGACAGTTTTAAATACCCACATATTTCTACATCAGTTTAAATTCAGCCTTCATTTATACTCAATGTTAGATGGATCCAGACACAGACACCAGACACAGACGTGGACAGAGCCTCACCTCTCAATTCTCAGACAAAATGGAGCAATAACACCTAAACTCCAGGGGGCAGAGTACCCCTGTACTATTAGTACCCCCTAATAATTCAAACTAGAAATGAACCAAGACATTGAGGAGAGGTTATGTGTGTTTGATGTTAAAGTGATGTTCCGAAGTAATTTGAACGCAGGATCTATTTCACCATGAATATAAGTTTGACACCCCGTCAGGAGCTATTTTACGTTGGTCTTTTGTTTTCACGGCCAAATAACTAACAATAAACATAAATGGGGCCAAACGTATCTAAATTGCCATTTTTTAACCACTAATAAAGCTCGAAATAGCATTACACTTCAGCGGTATCATGAATAGAAATAAAAAAAGTACCAGTAACTTAGTAAGTGTGCCGAGAGTTTACCTAACTTGTTGTTTCCATAACAACTGGTGATGAAGGGTGGTTGTGATCAGCAAATTCATCATTTTCCTGAACAACCTGCCAACATGAAGAGTGAGGAAAATGATGAATCTGTGCATCTGAACTACCCTTCATCACCAGTTGTCACCACCTGGGTTCAACTTACTCTGGACCATCACTTTAAGCTGCCCTCTAGTGGTTGTGTTGTTTAGGATTCATGCTAACATAAAGTCATCCAGGCAGTGACAGTCACATTATTTGAAAGGTGCTGTATCTGTTTGCTTAAATGAAGATTTAGACAGTTGTCACCGTTCAGACAATAGCCGTGCACTCTAATATCATTACTTGTTTTTATATATATATATATATATATATATCAGTATATATCAGAAGATTAATAAACCAATGCAGTCCAGGACGGTGGGGGAAGAAAACAACAGGATATAAAGAGAGAGAGAGAGAGAGGTTTAGCCTATAGCTTAGCCTTGTCAAATCCACTAATAACACAATGCAGGAAGGATTAACGTAAGATTATATGTGGTTTCTTGTTTTGAGAAAAGAATGATAAGTTTGTGTCTCTTTAAAGTGGAAAAAGACATGAGATGGAGAGAAAACACAAACATCTGCCTATTAAACATGTCAGTGAAAATTATATTTTTAATAATGTTATACATATATATTATCAGAAATAATTTATTAAGCCTTCTGCAAGTACCTGGCAAGCCACATTACTTCCAGCAGAAAGCCTGCTGTGATCATCTGGTGGTCTCTAAAGTGCAGCTGTGGGTGTTATTTATCAAAGTTGACTATATTGTTGGTAATTATCTCTTCCTGTGTCAGTGATATAAATTTACACAATTTCCTCTACACATAGTACAAAAGATTTATCACTGTAGAGAAATATGTGACCGTAGCAAACACATATGAATTGTGTCTTACCAAATGAAAGCAGGACTAAAACAAAAAATAAAAAATAAAAAGGAAAATAGCAAACCAAGCTGCTTGGGATGTTGTTGCCTCCCCCTAACTGAGAGGTCACAGTACAAATATTGGTTTCTGGCCAACCAAAACAATATTCATAACACGATGGGCTGAAACTCTCAGCCCCCATGGTTATACAAGCTGATTATACACCACCGAGGTGGCAGGGAGCCAAAGCAAGTGGCTGATGAAGATAGTGAAATATCCAGCATAGCAAGAAATTCAGACATTGTTTCTTAAACAAAAGCAGAGATAAATTGTCAATAAATAAATCAAATATTAAAAAAAGTTTAAGTATGACAGATGCTCTATGATCTATTCTCCTATTTCACCCACAGCACCAATAAACTCCACCTGTTCAGTATGCCGTGAACATATTCTAGAACCACCATCTGGATGTTATGCCTCCTAAAAACTGAGGAAGGTATTAAAAACTAGTGGTCCAGGTCTTGATAATTTAAATATTCCTCCAACATCAGTCATGTATTCAGCCAGTTTCTGAATCTAGCTACAGATGAGAGAATCTGTTTAGTTTCAGCACAAACCTCCACTTGGACTCAATGAAGAACTGATTATATTTTCATGGTCAAAGGTCATTGACTGCACAAAACATTATTTTTTGCTATTTCTCCCACATTGTATGCACTTATCAGCTGCAGCTTGACTGGTTGGTGGAGGCGTACAAGTGCAAAGAGGTAATTCTAGTTATCAAATGTTCTGGAGGAAGTGGTGCTCAGACAGAATGGTGGTCTATGTTTGACCAATGTAATTCTTTTTCTTCACAAAATTCAGACAAAATATGACTTTTAAAAACCTTCAATTGAATGTGTGGACCTGCTTTATTTCAGTACGTGACTTAGAAAGTGTCTGCCTCAAACTTGTCTCCTGTCATTGTATGTTTACAACATTTGATGGGTTATGGAAATTACTCTAATCTTTTCACTGGTATAAAGCAACTGTCATTTCGATAATGAATCTGTCTGGCTTCAGGGCTAGTCAAAGCCCAAACTCACTAATGAGGACACACAAGTCTGTAGTTTCTGGGGAAGAAACTTTAGTAACAATGACATCAGCTGCTTTACAATTCAAACATGTTGAAATTCTCATTATTTTTGGCCATTTTGAGACATTTATGAGTTGTATGTTTTGTTACTTTTTAACTTGTCTGGAACATTTTGTTCTTCCTTAAAGAACAATTCATCCATTTGATGAAGATAGTGAATGTTCCTTTTT
This sequence comes from Polydactylus sextarius, assembly GCA_016801845.1. Taxonomy (NCBI): domain Eukaryota; kingdom Metazoa; phylum Chordata; class Actinopteri; family Polynemidae; genus Polydactylus; species Polydactylus sextarius. The sequence goes on from CM028922.1 coordinate 4,530,944, forward strand.
TCTTATAAAATATACCTTTCTCTTACAAACTGGCAATAAATCTGTTCTCCATGCACAGTCTGTGGGATGACTCAAAGTTAGTCCACCTACTTGTGTCACACAGTCATGCATCGCATGTGAAAAACCTTTGGCTCTGCAGCTATAACCCCTACTGACAAACAGCTATCAATTAATACAGAGAGGCTCCAGCTTAGCAGCTACAAACTGTCGCTGTATTTCAGAGTCTGTCGTTACGGGAAGCTGGCAGCATCCAGCCGCTGACTGATGTTATAACCATGAGGGAGCTTTCAAGAAAATGTGCTTTCAGTGGCAGAGCATGCAGTCACTGATGGATTGCTCTCAACTTTTCACCTTTATGGACGTCAGAGCAGAGGGGTCCTTCCACTCAATGGTTCGATGGAAGGTCAGCGTGAAGTCTCACTAATCAACAATGACACGAGCGTTGTGTATCTGTTGCTGTGCATTCTGCTTCGTGTCTAAGTGTCCCTATGCAAAACACTGGGTTCCAAAGCGATAATTAAAAACTCGTCGTAAAACCTGACATCGTGTTCTGCAGAGTGCACTGCAAACGTAAACAGCAGCTGTTTGAGACATGTAACTGAGCGGCACCACAAAGGGAACAAGCTGTATCATGATTGATAAGCCCAAACATTGCCTTAATTGAAGACCTGTGTGTCAGTCAGGCATATCAGATTCAAACATGCAAACACACGTGCATTTGTACATATTTTATGCACGAATAAACACCACACACACATACATGCTTCTCACATTCATTTGCTGCTGTTCTTCACTAGCTGTCTGCCTTTGCCATCTTTTGCGATTGTTCTTCATATTCCTTTTGTGGCAAACCAAAATCACAGGCTGTTGAAAAGCCTGTGTGTCCATATAATATCTGACTTTATCATCATACTAATAATGTGGCTGGTGTAACACGTGGCGAATGTGGTGAACAGCTGTCACAGCTGCCAGCTGCTACAGCCAACTCTCTCTCTCTCTCTCTCTTTCTTTTTGCCAGCATCCGTAGCCCGGGAGGTCAACTGTGTGCCATTTCCTTATTTCATCCTATTATGCAATTCTTTGGCTTTTACATTTTTCCCTATAGATAAGCTTCCTGGTGAGTCAGGGGGTTTTCTGACAGAGATTTAGATTACAAACTGCTAATTTTGAACACAATTTCCTTTATTCACTAATACTTCTTGCAGAAAAATGTGATTTATTTTCTATGACATGATGATATACTATCTATACAATGACTTCCCTAAGATGAATGCACGATATAGCCTCATATAAAACAGCTTACGATAATCATAACAGTTAAGTTTTATGGTGCCGTATACACAATATATTCAGGGATATTGAAGCATATACACACAATTCTGCTAATCCTCCAAGATTCTGTAGCTATGTTTGGATCCATGAAATCAATCTACAGTTCGGTTGTTATGTGGCTGCAGCCCTCGGCTTGAAATCCTCACTTTTCTTAAATTCTTATCTGATAGAATTGGCCATTATCCAGAATAAAGATGTTGCCAGGCATAATTACTAACTGCAGCATGACCGTACATGATCATTTGTCCAATTTTAATTAATAATGTCGTACTGTACCTTCTTACTCGGACGTGGTAGTTACAACACTGTAAATCCACTTTTTAATGATGAATGAGGGAGACTGTGCTGTTGCCAATGGGCACAAGTGTTTCCTCGTTAGCACTGTATCCACAGACAGGCTTGGACCTTTGTGGGAAAGTGTGCGTGTGCACATGTGCTCACAGCTGCACATGTTGTATCTGAGTATCTAGTATCTGCTCTTATTATCCGATATGTGACATCTCATCATTAATGCAAACATAAAACTGCAAAAATAAATCCATATTTAATGTACAGTGGGGATAACTGCCAGTGTGCACATGTTTGTGTCTCCTGTGCGTTTCACTGTGAGCAAACTCAGAGACATTAGTTACATAATTACAGCATTATTCATTACAATTGTTCACGATTCTTCTGGAAAGGTAGGCAGATGCTCTCCAGTTTCTCAGTGCCACTTTTCTCTGTCTGCAAACTGGGATGTGTTTACAAGCTCACAAAGGGCACCTGACACTTTGCATGTAATACTAGAACAGTACCCACAACACTCACACCGGCACTGCAAGATAAGACTTGATCACAGTCACCTCAAGTGCAAAGAAAGGACAAGGAGTATTATTCTTTGCAGAAATACTTGCTAATATTTATTTATATTGATAGTAAACCAGTCAAATCTGTATGTGCTGGTCACAAGGAACCATTCCAGTAACAAATATTCTGAACAGAACATCACAGGCATGGTGAGAGTTTGTTGCATTTGCAGGTTTTTGGATTAAACACAAGGCGCAGCACCTTTCATGATTAATATTGCAGTTAACCAAGAAGCTGAAGATAAATCACAGGCCCCCGCTTAAAATATAATCTTCACTGCTTTGATGTCAGCACAATTGTATACAAGGACTTTATGTAGGTCAGGTTCATAAATTGTATTTTCATGGATATCTAACATACAGTAGAAGATCAGATCTCGATTTTGTGCAATCAGCAATTAATCCCATATCTCCAACTGGAAACTCCAATATATTTGTGCCAGATGTATAATATTCCAGATCCAGATCTTTTTTTCTACAAAAAGAGATTGAAAAGTAGAGATATTTTCATCTGCTGCAACCACATTTGCTCAAACACTGAAATACAGCAGTCATATACAGCAGTGCTTGTTCTGGTTTGCTCATATTGTATTAACAGCACACTTGAGTGAATCTGCAGCCCATCTCAAGCCCTCTTGACCATTACTGCTCTTTCCTGCTCTTCAGACTAATGTCCCAGTGCAGCAGCCACTTGTACGTGCTGCACTGATATTCACTGGAGACTCATTCATCTGCCTGAGATGTTTCTGTATGCACAAGACCAGTGGGTTTTGTCAGCTTTTCATTAATCCATTAGCTTAATAGATTTTTTACAAACACTACATTTTATTCAAGCCAACAGATCGGCTACTAACTCTGAAGAATAATCTTGTTACATTAAATTTGCCTTTCAGAGCTCCATGTGAATAGTGTGATACCGCATGAAGCATATTAATGTAGAACAGTTTATGTTCTCTGTCAGTTTGTCATATATGCAGTGCAGGTGCTGTATTTCTGCACATACACAGACTGCATTGCAGCACTATTGCAGATAGTATGTTTTCTCATGTGTCTGTTGTCATGATTATCATTCAGTGATATTACATGAAAATCATTAGACGTGGTGGAAGGATGTGGCACAGGCCAGAGAAGAAGCAGCTCCATTAATTGGTTTCTTGGGATATTGATGGAAGTAAATCAGACATATTTATATTGTTAAGATCTGAATTTGTACCAGATCATAATCCAGATCTGACAGACATGTGTGGGATTGTTTGGCCTTGGCGGAGCTGTGAGCTCCACTGAATGCCAGTTCTGGTTTTGTGATGTTTTGTTCTCTTGTTTGTTATTTCTTCAGGCTTTTCCATCATACTTTCAGTTTTACTGGCATCTTTAAAGAGCTTTGCATGTAAACAGTTTATTGCTCATTTCTAATTGTGGCGCTCAGGTTGTCTCATTTAGTGGAAGATGATGCCTTTGAGGAAATAAACTTGAGAAATATATGATGTAAATTAAACAGGAATATAAATTATAGGAAATGTTGATACAGAGCTGTTCTAGGCTTGATTGGCAGCTGCAGTGGGCTGCTTCACACTTGACTGAATTCACACATATATAGGTTTGTAATATAGTGTTTGTGAGACTGTGCTATACATACTTTATCCCAGGTGCTGGGTTTCTACTGTACAAGCCTACTTTGTCTGTTATTTTAAGCTCACAGGGAGCAGAACTAGGTCCCCAACCAACACATTCTGCCCTTCCCTTTCTCCTGTGTCATCATCTCTGTTCTAACGCTACGGTATGTGAACATAAGGTTGTATTTGTAAAGTCTTAAAGGAGTTGGTATGTAGACTTCTGTGATCCCAGACAAAGCAGCTCTGAAGTGACATGTCAAAATTTAGCCTTTTCCATTTTTCCAACCAAACAAAGTTCAATCCAAATAAAGAGAACAAAAAGTGTTTTTTTTTTTTTTTTTTTATCCATATTACACCTCATTTCCAGTGCTTGAAAATATTTGTACATCACTAATCTTGTAAAAATAGCTCAGCTTAAACCAGCTTGCACAATTATTTCTCTTTTTTGACTTATAATCATGGTCAAGCCCATCGGAAAACAAGTTGTCCAGATGGCATGTACCAGATGGTCATGATTTACTGAGAATACAAAATGATTTCCAATTTCGACATCATTAGCAAATAAAAAAGTGAGGGGGGGGGGTTGAAAGAAATTCCTGTTTCTGGCTCTAAATCAGCAACACAAACAGGAATGCCCTTCATCTTTTTGATCCCATAGGCGGGAGGAGTAGGAGGGGAGAGCTGGTGTTGATGTAACCATCGCTGTAGCTGGTCTTGTAAGGTCCTTTGCCCAGATGTTATTGCGTAATAGCTCAAATAGCTGAAAATGAAAGCTCTGTTGTTTACTGTTGGCTTCCATGAAGCCGGCCAGATTTGCCAGGGAGGTAAAGCCCTGGTCATTGATGTTGAAGTGCGCGTAAGCCGACGGATGGACGGACACTCTGCTGTGATATTAGACAACTATAGATCTGGATTCACACATTTTACAGAAATGACAGATCATAACTGGCTTTCAAATATAGATGCACAGAGAAACAGAGAGATATGATTTTATTAACACTTATTAGATGTGGATGATGATGTTAGACTCTCGAACACATCACAAACAACGAGTTGTTTTAAGTGTTTTCTTCTGCACATGGTGAAGATTCTGCCACAGTTTTTTGTTTCCTTCTCTTTATGCTCCTCCTGTTGTCCTGTTTCATCCCAAGGAGAAAAAGGATTCTGAATAAAATTATATTTTGTTATCAACTTAACCGACATTAATATATAGTACAGTAAATGCTGTAGTCATAGATAATTAGATATATAGTCTAACTAAAATCTTGTTTGTTTTTATGCTATTGGGATTGGGAATTTCTGAAACATTTTGAAATGTTTTTATGGATTTTGTGTGAAATCATCCAGTAGATGTTTTGTAGAATACATTGGTGAAAACTGTCAGAATACTCTCACTCTGAGAACCATAAAGTCATTGACCAACAAACAGCAAATAATTTAGACTTTATAAATTAAAAAGGCAGAGAAGTGTTTTAATGTCATCTTTTTCATTCTTTTCCAGAAAAGTTGAGTGGTAGGTGAAGATTGTGTTGCCCCCGTCAGACACTGTTGCATTATTAAACAGCAGTCTCACCAGGTTCCCACCTTGTGCCACTTAAATCCTTCTTAAGAGCCATGACACACCTCAGCTTTTCGCTACACAAGCCACTCAAGGGGAACTACAACTGAAGAGCAAGTTGGTAAAAGCCTGGTAGCATGACAGTAACACCTGCTTGGGAATATTAAAATACAAAAATGGTTCAACAGTGATGCATTTATACATAATCGCTTTAGCTGACAAAAGCAATTTGTCAGCTAATTTAATTATGTATAATTTTATAAACTGATGAGACAAGGGAAAACAACAACAACACGTGGAAAATCAGGGATCAAAAAGATCCAAGTGGCAAATTAAACCATAATAACAATACAATTGACTTGAGATGCTTAGTGGAAATCCTGGTGTGAAAAACAGACTAGCCTTTATTTTTTAATTATGTTCTAAGAATCCCATAAATAGTTAATAAGTGAATAGTTAGATGTCAACAAAGTAACTTCCACCCTTTCATACTTTCAGTAAAGTTCATCCTTTATAAATAATGTGTACTAAAAAATAAAAGCATCTGCATAAAATGCATTTTAAGAGTGACTTAACTAAATTTGAAATCAGTTTATCCACAAATTTGATGAATTTTCAGTTTCCTCAGACTTTAGGCTAAGCTAAGCTAATTACCTACTTCCTGTAGCTTTATATTTAACAAACATATGTGGGAGTGTTATTAAATTTCCTACTTAACTCACACCACAAATATTCCCTATAATGTGAAGCTATTTTCTAACACTCATTCTGATTTTGACACACATTTAACACACTGTAAACCAGACCCAAAGGCTTTCACCGTGTCCTCAAATGGACTATGTGGCACATATCACAACAGGCTGAATGTCAGTTGGCAGGCAGGCAAGCACAACCATATCGCATCACTGACTGAAACCATAGCAGAGTCTTAAATTTCTCTGAGGTACATGGGTCACACTCTGCCTGTCCGGTAACAAGAGAAGAGCTGGTGCCAGCCAGGATAAGTCAAACAAGCCCTTAGCAGCACCACGCACACATCACATCAGCCTGTTACCTCAGCAATTCATTGACCCGCGCCCGAGTGCCCTTGTTTTCACAGCAGCCCTCATCCATTCACTGTCTAGATAAAATGAGCTTCTCTGATTTTGGTGGTGGAGCTGGTGATGGTGGTGGTGGTACTACTGGGAGATCAGGTGACCAGTCATATTCGCCGTTTCTCCTCGATGAGACAATGTAGGTCACACCCTCCTTTTGACAAATTAAAAATTCAGGATGGAGAGACCTGCTTCATTCTCCGGAAGGCATGAAAAATATTTTACCACAAATAAAAATTAAATCTCAAGTGTTTTGCAAAAATATAGCTGCAATATAACTGAAGCTATAATATTTAACATGTAAGCTCAGAAATGTTTCTATTTTACCTTTTAACCATCTTCAACATGCATTTTTACATCTGACTTACTTTTCTATCATAGACACAATACAATATTTCCCTTTGCTGTTAGTCTCCACATTATTATAGTTTTCAATTTTTATGTCTTAGACTTTATAACTTTAACATTTTAACAAAACTGTCTGAAATGACAGTTGAATTCATGGAAGAAAACAGTAAATGAACTTTTACCTGCAATTCTCACCTTGAGTGAGTTGAAGTGCAACAGAGTGTGGAAAAAAGGAGAAATGAAAACATATTATTGGAATGACTTTGTGGTTTCTTTGGTAATACTGTCATTTTATTTGGGCATCTAGAAGATAATGGTGAGCTCAGTGAAGCAGACTGAAATCGTTTTTTCTTTCGCCTGGAGTTATTTTTCAAGGCAAATGCTTGAAGATTTGAGATGTTTATGCAATAGATGACGTTAGCTGTCAACATGGAGAGCATCTACTTTGGTATCACATGAACATGATCATAATGTGACCCAATTAAACGGGAAAAAATTCATTTAAAATAATTGCAAGAGAGAAATTTTTTTTCAGTTTTTTTTTTTATCAGTTTTTACTGATTATTTCACCTGTTACAGTCACATAAATGTAAATCTAAAATTACTGAGTTCGTCAAACTACAATTACACGCTCTGAGGAAGCTCAGTGTACTCCAAATAATTCAGCTGGACAGGGGGCCTGGAACATGCCAGGGACTGTTGACATTTACTGTGTAAAGGCCATGACCGAGCTGTTGCTGTTGCAGAGATACCACAAACACTGGACTTTAACATGGACGACTGCAGATTGTTCCCCGTTTCCTGCAAAACTTAGTTTTTTATGGCTCTGTGCCAGTGACTGCTGTGGCCCAAGGCATTATGTTTTTAGGTTTGTCCATCTGTCCAGCCATCGCAACATCATGAGCACAATATCACAGTAACATCTTGATAAATGTAGAGGTCAAAGGTTAAAGGTCAAGGTTATGTCACAAAACACGTTTGTTTCATTGTAAAATATTAATATCCCAGGAACTCCTGTCATCTATGTCACAAACGTTTACCCAGACTCAAAGATGACCTAATTATGGTTTAGTCAAGGTCACTGTGACCTCACAAAACACATTTCGTGTCTCTTAAATGTGATAAGATTGTCTTGAGGGGATTTCTTTTCAAATCTGCTGATCTGGACCACCCTTCACCACCAGTTGTTATGAAAACAAGATGCTGGGTAAGTCTTATAGAACAGTCTTTTTAATAAGCTATTTGGCTTTGAAAACTAAAGACTTGATATTACTTTGATTGAAGTAAAATAGCTCTTGCGTGGGTTTGACACTGGGATATTGATAGTGAAATAGACACAGTTTCACATTACTCCGGACTATCACTTTAAGTTCGCTGTAAACTCACATTCTAGAGAACACATTATATCAAGAACACCAAGAAGGAAAATTCACTTGGACTAAAGAGCAAACTGGATTCACAACAGCGACTGGATTGATTGTGGACTCTAAAGATTGATTAATTGGCTGAGGCAAACAACCATGTCTACATCTACAACCTGACCTTAACGATAGAAAGGCATTTCTGGCATTGACAAATTGTGTTGCCCTGCCTACAGTTACAAAATGTCGAGTGATTCTCATTTATTTAGGTCACAGTGATTGTTGTAGATTCTGGAAGATGAACTGAAGTTGAATGAGGTGAAACATCTTCATGAATCTTTTGAGTCCACTCCTGCAGATACAGTTAATAATAAAATCCGTATTTTATCATTTAATTTGGAGGAAAATTCCAAAATATAGATCAAGAGATAGATGGATTAATTAGATTTTTCCACCATTTATAGTTATGCTTAGATAAGCTTCTCCTGGTTGTAGCTTCATTATAATGAATATATATAAAAGTATCATCAATCATTTCATTCAACCAAGAAAACAAGACTATTTTCCATAATGTTGTATGTTTCATTCATCTTCCTTCAGAGCTGTGATGTCTGTAGAGCAGATAAAAGAAGATTCATGAACTGCTTGATTATTAATTAAACGTATTTTATCATGTATAACAAAGGCAGTGCTCATATTCACTGTCAATGAAAACACAGCTACCACAGCAGTGATGCTCACTTTCTTCCTCGCCTTGTGTTCAACTACTACGTGGAGACTCCTCTCTCCCCACAGTGCTGTTATAATTCATGTAGCCTATTTAATAACAAACGTGCCATCCTGAGGGATCGCTCCCTGTAATGCAGGTCATAGATTGACCAAATATCCTGCACTCTTGGCTTCACGAATCCACATATCTGTCTGATAAATTAGGAGACACCCGCGTGCCCCCTTGATACCGTACAAAGACGTTTTTTGTGAATTGCACCTGTGTTGAAGTAAACGTAGGTGGCCTAGTTAGAGCTGTAACACGTAAGCAGCACGTTTTAAAATAATTTCATGATGCAAACTGAGGCCAGCTGCACTTCATCTTCTTCTTCACTGTTAACTAGAACACCTTAATACAAAGAGTTGCATTTGCCAGGTTTAGTCACATGTGAAATAGTGCATTATGGGAGTAATCTGGCCATATAATGTTTGTCATCCCGTATGTTGTCATCTGTTTGTACAGATCAAATTAGCTGATTGGGAGAAACAGGGTGACAGAGATTAGCTGACAGTGAAATGCATCATCAGCTATACAAGATCTCTCTCTGTGTGTGTGAGTGTGTGTGTGTGTGTGCGTGTGTGTGTTAATGATCTGCTTATTCTCAGTGCTCTCTTGAACTTGTTATGTGCAGTGGAACATTTATGCACAACAACCACGCTGCCCTCCTGTGGGAATTGGAAGTATTACATATTCATAACCAAGACTGTTCATACTGTGATAAAGAAAATTAAAGCTGATCTCATAGTAACTCAACAGCATTGATCTGCCAGATCCAATTACCAAGATCACAAAGGGTTTAAACAGCTGCAGGGATATTTTTAAAATATGAATTTTAAGACTTCAGCTTGTTTGGTTGCTCAAGTGCTGATGAGTTTAGAGTTTTCTGATCTAACAGAGACAAAATCCCACAAAATGACTTTGAAGACCCAGGACAGAAAGTATGATGATTCAGATGCAGTTTCAAAGAAATCTATTATATTACTATAAAACCATATTTAGTCTTAGTGTTTTCCATCATTTTAGCCTCATGAGCAGAAAGTATAGTCAGTGCTGGTGACAAAGAAGTCAAAGAGTTTCGAGTTGCTTTGTGGTCCAACTAATCCCTTTTCAGCAGAGAGAGAGAGAGACAGATCTAAATCAGATGTATTGTTTGAGCATGTAATCCCAGCCAAGATTTCTTTGTAGTGGAATCTGCACGGGTTGATCTACATTACAGCTTCAAGTGTGGTAATGTTCTTTTCAGTCTCTCCCTAAATTACTGTTGTGTCTATGCATTTGCAGTAGGATTTAATGCAGAATATAGTGGAACTAAAAGGTAGAATCCAGACTGTAATACAGCTGTACCAAACGCCTGAAGAAAATTCCTGACATCAGGGCTTTTTTTTTTTTTTTTCTTCTTCAAATTTGTGTACTTTGTTAAGTTGATGTATGGAAGTTATATTTATACCTGGCGAGATCTTGTGAAAAAGCCTCCCCCTCTCAGCTGCAGGGCTGCTGACTGCAGGTTGAATTCTGCCTTACTGGCCACACCGCACACAGGGAAACAGATGGGTAATAAGGTCACAGCAGACGTGCCTCACACCAGCACAGACAAATTGCAGACTCACCAGCGGTGCTGACTCAGGACAACATTAGACTCAGGGGAACTGAATTAACGTCTCTTTTTTATAATAAGGGAAGTTGTTACTTTGTGTTTTGTTTGAGGAGGAAATGTGGAAATATAAGAAAAAAGGCTTCAAAGACACTGAACATTTGTTTTTCTTAATCAGTTTCCTTCTATCAAGGATTACGTTGCTGACAGTAACTATTTCATGTCATGGGCTTTGAAGCTTGAAACACACTGAACAAATTTTATTAAAATAAATTACTAAAAGATTATTGCATTTGGCACAAAAGAGTACACAAAAGTCCTTATTTAAACACTCTTTATTTTACAATAATACTGCCTATGTGTGACAGGTCGTTAAATTATTACATATTTTCAAACAAACAGGCACATTAACTCCTTTATTGTGGCTTTATCACCTATATTTTTAAAATCTTATTCTGTATCCCTGTAGTTTTGATTCAGAGTAAGCACTGCAGTAATTACAACACTTTGCACAGTTGGAAAATCAAAACTACACATGGTTGTTTTGTTTTTTGTTTTTTTGTTTTTTTTAAATCAACAAACATATAAACAGTACACTAACCATACAGGTTTGGCGAATAAAAATCTGTGTTCAGTGCATAATGTGCATGGCATCGGAGAAGATACATTCATCACCCTGTTAATCGCAGCTTTCGGCTTCAGTCCTCAGTGTCGGAGCTGTCAGCTGGGTCGGTGTTGTGGGTCAGCATGTAGTTGTCCATATCGATGGAAGGACAGTTGTGGATGGAGTACCGCAGACGCTCGGCCAGAATAGCCTGACTGGTGTAGGGGGGCAGGCGAAGCAGGAAGAAGCAGGTCTGGGCTGTCGGGAGGCCGTTGACGGGCTAGAGGAGACAAAAAGGAAGAATTTACTATTTACTATTATTACTGTTTTTGTAAACAGTTTAATTATTTTGTTGGCAGTGACCTTACCCTGTCAACCTTGATGATTTGAAACTTCTGTGTGATATCAGCCGGGTTGGAGGGCAACCTGGACCTGCCGGAGACGAAGCGTAGGAAGAGCACCCTCTCCTCATTGGTGAACTCCTCTAAGCTCTGCCAAAACCAGCAAATAAGCTGGTGGCTCTCTGTGATGTCACGATAACGCACCAGCTTCTTCAGCATCTCTACAGAGACTTCTGGCAAACCACAGACCAGCTGCTCCAGCTGCTGCGCTGTCAGCAGGGAGAGGAGGGGCACAGGGATGATGGTGGACATGCCCTCTCTGACGGCTGCCACCTGGACACAACACAACAACATTAGCTTTGATAGTACTCAGGTCAAGATGAAGGGAACAACAAACAGGCTTGCTAAGGAGCACGAATGAAAACTGGTGGGAAGACAACCAAGTGTTTTAAATGCACACAGTGTTTCAGACACAGAAGAGAAAGCAGAGATGTCATTGTACTGTCTGTTTGAGCCAAATCTTTTCTTTGAGTTAAAATAAATTTGTTTACTTTTTTTCAGCTCAGTCCTTCATACCTGTGAATCCATCTCATGCAGTCTGTAGTCCAGTGCTCTTTCCACATATTCAGTCCTGTTAGCAAAGGTCAAGGAAATGTTTTGACCTCCAGGAACCACAGGTACAAGCCTCCCATCAGCACTGTGGGCCACGAACGAGTCCAGTGGGATCATCTTCAGACAAGAATCAGAGAATGAAATGTCTATTAAATATATTTGAGCCTTGAAAGTGGAAGATCTGCTGGAATATTAATGAACACGATGCAACTGAGCCAATTTTCATCATCCCATCTCACCACATGGAAATTGTCCTCTGTGATTCCACTGTTTTCTAGATGAAGGATTCCTTGGAGGGTGCGGTAGGTGAGCAGATCTACCTCCTCAAGGTCAGGACCTCCCAGTGGCATTGAGCACAGTTGTTTCCACACCCACGGAGCCAGATGTAAGTCCAGAGGCTTCTTGGTGCGAATGGCCACAGCCATGAGGATGCCCAGGAAGCGAAACTGGACCATGTGATCGTCAGAGTGTGCTGCTGGGTTCAACAGGAACCTGCGAAGGGTATACAGCCAATATGTTCTTCTGTTATAGTATAAGATAGTGTGTTTTTATCAGTGATCAAAAGAAGGCTACACAATGTGCACCTGTCAGTGTTACTGCCCACATCTGCAAAGCTGTTGGGGGTATGAATGAGAAGATCCACCACACCAGATTGCAACTCCTGGCGAAAACAAATGATTTATTTAACGATTTACATGAAGCAGAATATTCAGGTTGTATTATTTATTATCTCTGTTCATGCTCTTGGACCATCCTACCTGGCACATTTCAGTGATGGTGTCATCAAACACTCCTCCTGCGTCATCAGCTCCCTCTCCAACAAGTTTGACCTTCCAAGCTCGTGACGGCAGCCGAAGCTCCAGAGGATTCAAACTCACCACCTGCTTTGCAATCTGCACGAAGATGGGCTTGCTTGAACGCCCTCTGTGAGTGTGTGAGAGAGAGGGAGCATCACAAGTCATCAATCAACTGATGAACACAAACCAACAGGTATGAATTAAATAAAGGTTGCAGATAATCACAAACATACACATCTGTATATCACTGTCATCGTTACCTTGTGGAAATTCGTTTCACAGTGATCTGTGGCCCATATGTTTTGCCTTGGGTCATTGTTCGGCCAATGGAGCGCACCAGAGGCAGAGTGTTGACCTTGGGTGAGAGAAGGCCTCTGAGCTCACCCCGGATGATAGCCGTCGTCCCTGAACTGTAGCGTGAAGTGGACACCTGATTGGACAGAAGCACAAGAAATAAAATAAGAGGAGGAGGAGGTGATCAAGACATTATACTAAGAGAATGATAATGAGGAAGACATAAGACTAAAAGGCATTTGTTCTTTTAATCATTTAAAAGGACAGAAAATAGGATAAATGATTACCGGATTCTTGGTGTCAAGGTTAAGCAGCCTCCAGGACTTGTACATGAGATCAGAAAAGTGGTAAAGGACCCTGAGGCGCATGCTGAGAACATCGGGGCTGCAGTCTTTCAAGGTGTTGTACTGGGGAGGGACTGACTGGGGAAGGCCAACCTGGACATTTCCAGAGCCACCTGGAGGTGAAGGTAACAAATGGAGTTCTGTGGATCATCGACGTAAAGACGATATGTTTGTGTGCTTGTATGATAGGAGTGTTGGTGTACCTGAGTTTTTCATCGAGGTAGAGGGTGTGGTCCATGCTGCACTGTGGCAGCGGCCAGCAGAGATCTGTCTGATGTTTTTCCCCTGGAGAGCTGTTACAAGTGTGGGCTCCTTCACTGGGTTGGCGTGTCCCAGACCAAGCTAGAACACAAGTAGAAAAAAAGAGCAAAGTCTTTGGTTTGCTTCTGATCTTTAATGAAAACTTCAAAGTGTAACATTTTATATTTGAGTGTGTAAGTTACCTGCCCCTCACTGTTGCAGCCCCAGGCATAAACGTCTCCAGTGGAAGACAGGGCGAGTACGTGTTCACAGCCCACAGCAATGTCTTCTATGAACAGACCCTCCAGAGATGGGACCACCTGGGGGTTGGATTTGTTTTTCAGCATGGAGTCTGGCAGACCAATCAGACGCTCTGAAGAATTAACAGGAGGAAACAAAGCAACACAACAGCATATGTGAGTGTAAATCTACAAAATTATTATTTTACGTTTCTTTAAAAGAGCATCCCAGTTAACAAGCACAGTCATGACACATTGTAAAATCAAAAAGCAAAGTTGAAATAACTAAAATATCCATTGTTTCAAAAGAAAAGGCAATTTTAGTATTTCAGTTAAACAATTGTCTGTTATAAAAGTGATATTTGTGCCTCATAGTTACATAAATGTTGGTTTTTTAAAAATAGTAAATGGAGACACAGTCTTGACTAGTACATTAATAATTGAAAACATTTTTTAAAATCCAGTTGCTCATTGAAATGTACCTTGTCCAAATGTGTAAACATGTCCATCACAGGCCAACGCCACAGAAAACTGAGTTCCACAGCTGACCTTCTTAATTCCCTTGTTACACAGCTGCTCCACTTTCTGAAAATAGGAAGAGCCCAAAATAATACTTCATCTACAATATACTATTGAAGCACCTGTAAATACATGAGGGAAAAGAACTCAATTAAATTAAATTGACAAACAATTTAGGCAATGAATAGAAAATGAGGTATTAATAAGCACATCTCTGGTATTTTCTCTTCTCTCCAGGGAAGCTACAGTGTTTCTGTGTTTTGTCTTTTGAGGATTCCTAAATTTGAGCCTTTATTACCATCAACTTACCTGGGGGTAGTATTTCGCTGTAGAGGAACCAGTTCCTAATTTGCCATAATCTCCATCTCCAAATGCCCACACAATCATGCCATCAAGGGACAGGACCAGAGTGTGGTTCAGACCACATGACACCTGAGAGAGGTGGTCACCTCGTTAGTTGTGTCTGGTTGTAATGTCATCACTTTTTCACGTTTTCCACTGTGAAAGAATGGAAACAGTCTGTTCCTTACCTGGCCCACATGATATCCCTCTAATGCTGCCACACGTTCAGGCAGCATCTTGTTGGATGTTGATCTCTGACCCAAGCGTCCAGATTCACCACTGCCAAAGGTGAACAGTTTCCCATCTGCTGTCACCACGGCAGAGTGCCGGAAACCACATGCAAGCTGATGAGAGTAAAAAAAGTGATGTCAAATTTTGCATCAGCATAAAAATATCACAAAGGATTTCAATGCATTTTTTTTTTACCTGAACAACCTCTTCTCCTTGTAAAGCCTCAATCTGTTTGGGTCTCCTCTGCCTTTCGCTGTTGCCGTGTCCTAGTTTTCCGAAATCTCCATCTCCCCAACTGAACACCTCCCCGGTCTCAGTCAGGGCCATAGAGTGTCCATCAGACCCACATGACGTCACCAGCTGAGTCACCACATACCCTGTTCAAAAATTAAAAAGTCAGTAAAGGTCATCTTGTCCAGCTCAGACTTGGGTTATTTGGCCCTCAATGGATATTTTACCTTGAAAAGCAAAGATAATAGTGGGGACATAGAGATCATCAGAATTTCCCTGGCCCAGTCGGCCATATTGTCCTTCTCCAACAGCCAATACGGTCCCATTGGACTGGACCAGGAAGGTACAGTTCTGACCACACACAACCTGGATGGCAATGAAAGAAGGCAAAGGTGAAAGTGATGTTAAAAAAAACAGAGCAAAACAAAGTCAGAATCCTAAAAGAAAAATCTGGTACCTGTTGTGTCTGTGATAGAGAAGGTGCGACAGTAGGCATCATGAGGTTGGTGCCCATTCCTGCCAATTGTCCATAACGTCCGTTACCCCACAGGTAAACCTCACTTTTGCCTCCTTGTTGCCAGTCCTAAGAAACACAGCAGGTATGTTTGACTATAGATCTTTAAAAATGCTGTATATTGCTTTGTTTAAAGACGGTGAAGCTGATACCTCTGGTCTGGTGGTTGCCCAAGACATCAACTGTTCATCCATCCTGAAGCTCCACTTGCTGTTGTCCTAGAAAACAAGACCAGATCAGGTAAACTTGAGTAAAATAAACAGCTATTCCCTAAACAAACAGCAGCACCAACAGGTTTGTCTCACCAGTGCCTTGGTGATTTCAGCGTCTTCCACCTCCTGAAACTCTGAGATAATGAAGGACTCTGGGAAGGCAGTACCGCTGGCGATAGCCTCGGCGCTGCGGACAGTTGTGGCATAGGTGGCGAGCCAGCTCCACTCTGACGGGCAAGAGTGAGCATCAGGACTGATGTGGTGTGGAGGTCGTGGGAAACGACACAGGTGCTTCTCTAAGGACAAGCCAACAGTCAAGGAGGCGAGGCTCTGAAGGAAAGCACTGTGGACGAGCTGGTCACCTGCTGCAACGTGGGTCTGTAACGACAAAGAAGATTCAAAATGAAGTCCCAGCTGAGGCCTACATGGAAACAAATTTAAAACAAAGTGTTTATTTCTTTAAATTTAACTGACCCGCTCATGGTTGTACTGTTCCTGCAACAGCAATGGCAGCCTCTCCAAGAAGACAGCCAAACAAGGTGCCCGATTTAGACCCAGGATGTTCTGGCCTCTGAGAACCATACGGCAGGAAGACAAGACGTGGTTCTGACTGATCCAGTCAGGGGTGCAGCAGATCAACAAAACATCCTGGTGAAAAAAACAGTGTCACAACACAACTGTAAGATGACACAGATGAGAGAAAAACCTTCCCACCTCTCTGTAAGTTAACAACTATGTTAAATTATCAATTTATATTATAGAAGTTATAAGTTTCCCAAATTACCTTTGATCTCCCAAAGCAGGCAGCAACACCCAAGTTTGGTATCCAGGTAGTACTGACAACTGAGCCCAAACCTGTGACAGTCTGTAAGACTGAACCATCCTGAAAAAACAGTCAGGAGAATTTTAATTGTCAAATCAGAGTTAAAATGACTGGTATTGTTGATCGTTAAATATGTGTCTTTGTATTGACTTAAGATTTAAATAGTGTTTTCTGACCTGTAAGGACCAGATGTTAAGCAGACCCCCTATCCCTCCAGAAACTAGAGTCAGTCCGCTGGAGCAGAAGGAAAGGGACTTCACTGCTGTAATGTGGCCATGAAGTACAAACACACACTTTGCAATGTCCTGGTGTCAAAAAGAAACAGACACAGGTGATTACATGAGCTCAGATAACTAAAATCAAACCAACCAGGTCTGCTAAAAAATGCCCAACAGCAGAGTCAAACTGACCTTCACATCATTGTTTTTATCTTGGCTTGGGGAGTTGTTCAGTATGTTGGGCAAAGATACAACGGTGCCCCCCTGAGGCAGTGTCCAAACATACACAGATCCATTCTGACAACCTCTATACATGGAGATAAAAAGAGAAGAGATTTTCACTAATTGGTTCTATATATTTCTCTGTTTCTATTAAGTTAATTAAAAAAAAAAAAAACACTTACGCTGCCATCATGAGCCTGGGGTCAGGTGCTCTGCCAGCGAGTGGACACCATTCAGCGATGTTAACAGTGCTGGAGTGAATGAGGGAGTGCAGCGTCACCCAGGTGTTTCCAGAGCGTCCCAGTATCTTTGCTGCCTCCGTCCTGCCCAGACAGAGCAGCAAGTGACCTGTCGGGTCCCATTTTATAGAACTCATGCTGTCCTGTAGAGTGAAGGGAAGAGCAGAGAAGTTGGTAAAAGTAAACATGAGTGGGAAATTATTCCATGTAAATGGATGCGTGAAGTAAATTTGCAGACAGACCTGGAAGACAGACAGAACTACAGGCTGCTCATTCTCATATGTCTCAGTTGTGGCCAAAAGGATCTTTCCACTGGGATAGCCGACTGCAAAAGGCCTGTCCTCACTGTGCCAGGCGACACACTGGGGGGCTGAGAGAAATCAGAGGTAGAGACAGAGTCTTTTAGACAATTAGGCTGATATTTTTAGACATGTACATTTACATTTTACCTTTGTTATTTGCTGAATAAAACCAAGAGTTGGACAACAAGAAGCTAGGGTGTTTCCAAGAAAGCCAAACTACTGTACCACTACTGTACTACATACTTAATCTCCTCCATATATTTACATTAAAGTCTGACTGTGATTTTATTTATTTCACAGAGTATTTTGTAGTATTTTGTGTAGAGCAGCCTCCTCACCCTCTTTCCTGTGACAGTGGGTGAGTTCAGTGCTCTTCACATGCAGCTCCATTTCCTGCATCGTAACCTGCAGCCAGCAGAGGGAGCCATCCAGCCGACCCACCAACAGGCTCTCTGCAGGCCTGTTTTTACAGGCTGCTGTTTGGTCGAGAACCCACAAGCTGAAGGTCTGAGCCCAGCAAAGGGCTGTGACCCGAGACACCTGAGCCTCCACGTAACAGTGAGAGCCTGTAAAGTGGCAGAAAAGTTCAAAGTGTACCAAGTACAAGTAAAACTGTTCAAAAAGTCTCCCTTAACTTAAAACTGTATTTTGCTGCAGAATGATGTAGATGCAAACTCTCACTGTGGCAACGTATTTTATTAAAATTATGAATATAAATTATGTCTCAGTTTAAACTTTGTGCAACTCAAAAAAATCTGACCTTAACAGTGTTATAACTGAAGGGCAGGCATTTATAAAGAATGAGCAAATTGAGATTTTACTATGATACATCCTGTGTGAATAATTCAGTTATTCAGCTGCCACTGCAGACCATTTTATAAATAATGTTTTTGTATCGGTTTGTAATAAACACACAACATTAAGAAACAAAGTAATAAAGTACTAACACAAAAGGACAGATGAAGTTCTAATAATATCTCATTTCTCATATCTCATAATATCTTATTTTTTCATTTATCATCCTGGTTCTGTTCCTGTTCATTTGCTTCATGTTCTGGTTCTAGTTCAGAGAGACACTTACCTTTTATAGTCATGATATTGATGTGTTTGTTCTCAGGTGCAGCCAAGAAGTTTCCTCCTGTGCTCCAGTACACAGGAGACATGTGATGACACCTACTGGCTCTCTCGTTGTTTGATCTGTCTGTTTTACTGGAGACAGTCAAAGGGAGGAGAATTTAAATTTACTATTTGATCCTTTGATATCAAACCTTCTCTGAGATTTCAAGAAACTTCTAGGTAAATAAACTGCATTTCTCTGCGCAAGTATGACTTTCTATATTAATTGTTAGCTTCTATTTTTACCTCTGAATAAAATGAAGGTTTAGCTGGTTAGATGACCTGACATGTTTTAAAAATGAGCATTAAAATAATACTGTATTGAACAAATGTAACCTTGTGATACAGGAGAAGGTGGTCTGTAACTCCACTGTGTTCTGGCTGATGCTCCATAGTTGCACCACCTTGTCTTGAGAGCATGTAGCCAACAAACTCTGCTCACTGCTCCAGGAACAGCTGGCCACCTAGAAAGTACAGAAAAAAATGATACTTTTGAGATACTTTTACTACATCACAAATAATTACTTGTACCACTACATTAATCATCGTCACATTAATGGTCCTTCACCTTATTGTAATGTCCTTCCAGCCTCTTGAGAGGACATTTGCGCAAGTCACCAGGCAGGTCACTGTATGTCTGGGGACGATGAGGACTGTCACGTCCTGTGGCAGCCAAGGCCTGCACCAGCTGCTGTGCTGCCCACTGGCGGTGTTTACTGGTCAGTCTGGCAGACAGGACACATGCTGCCAACGCATTAGCCAGCTCCAGAGGGCCTACTCTGGAGCTCAAGTGGGGTAAAGGAGAAGGAGGCAAGGACGAAGAAGACACCCCATGGTTCCCTGCATCTAGGTTAAACAGACGCAGTAGCAGAAGAGAAGTACTATGAATAATGAAAAATCACAAGATTTTACAGACTGTGATAAATTATTACACACAACAACACAACTACTCTCTGTGAAAGTCTCTCTGTCTCACCATTTGCCTCATGCTCAGCTTTGTCTGGGCTGTAACAGTGAACACTCTTTTCAGTGAGCAGGGACACCAGACTTTGTGTAACCAGGAACGTTGGGGGTGTCTGGTCAGTGCAGTCCCTCTGCTGCTGGGCTGTCTGGGCTGCAGCTGCCAGACTGGAGTTCAGACAGCCTCTCTGTTGTGGGTCACTGATGGCCCCGATGTTCACGCCTGTAGCTGCTGCCATCAGGTTCTACAGTCAGCAATATTAAAAGAATATTCACGTCAGCATTTACATCCATTTACTAACATTAATATATGTTCACAAATAAATGTAAGGAAAATTCACACATACAAGATATTTTATTTACAATTTTCTATTATTCTGCATCAAATTTCCTTTTAATTTCATCTGATAAATAGCTCTTTATTTTAATCATTGATGAAGCTTTTTGTAGTTTATATTTTATATTTGTATATTTAACAAATATTCCCCAAACATCAATTCATCTCTAAATACTTTGCCTTATTTCCATGTAAATAAATTGAGAAAACCAACTAAACAGCCAGTCTACCTGATTAGAAATAGAAACATAAGTAAGGCACCATAAGACAGAAGATAGAATTTAGTGATGCATATTCAAAAAACTGACCTGAGTGCATATCTCCACTAGCTGTCTGTAAGCAGTAGAGCTGTGGGACACCACGCTGCCGATGGCTGAGGTAAGGAAGCTGAGGCAGGTGGAGTTGTTACGTTCTGTTGCCAGACCCTTCACACTTGACGGTCTGTCCACGCACGTGTGTGCTCTGCCCCCTGCTGCTAGAGTCATCAAACGCACCAGGATACGAATATCCGCCAGACCCAAAGACTCTAATCCATTGGACTGGCTGCACACTGATGCACTGCAGAGGAAGATAGAGGAGGAGTCTTGAAAACACAACAACTGGTGAAAAAAATATATAAACAAGCCTATATTGTGGTCAAATGTACTGTACCTGGAGGAAGTCTGAGACAATGCTCTCATCACCATGCTGTAAGCTAGTAGAATCTGAGCTGTGGAGGTGACTCTTCTTAAAGCTTTCAGTCTATCATGAGAGTCTCTCAGTGATACTGCCTGCTGTCCAAGACTCAGAGAGGCCTTCTGCTCAACAAGGGCATTACCTGGTGAAAGAGCAACAAACAATGTTTTATTAGAATAAGAAAACAATAGAACAGACCCCTGATACATTTTATTTCTGGACATGGAAAAAAAATATTGGATGACTGGGACAACTAGGAGTTTGTGTGCCACTGATCAGCTATGATAAACGACTAATGAGTCACTGTGCTGCAGTCAGTTTGACGGTTTGTAGATTTTGCCAACAAGCACAGAGTGGGTGTGTGGGTGTGTGTTACAAGTGGGCTAAATCTTCTATCAGACATAATGTGAAAGAAACATCATTCAAACAGGAACAAAAAGAGAGTCAACCACAAATGTTTGACCTATTATTCTGTTTGTATACATTTATTCTGAGGTGTGTATATATTAGATTTTTTATCATACTCATGGGCGTTTGATTTGATTTGTCGCACTATTCTAGAGTCAGAGTAGAACTGCAGAAACAGACCTGTTCATTTTTTTTACTCAGGACATGTCTGCTCTTTCATGTACAGGTTTGTAAGCAACAGCTTTTCTCTTTTTTTCCAGTTCTACATCTGCTCACTGCATAAATACCATACAGTATGCACAAATGTCAGTGCTGTACCACAAAAAGCTACTATAATAAACACCTTGTACCTTTGGGAGCTACTGCTCTCGTTGGGTCTGCCGAGCTGTAAACACGGGCTCCGAGTGGATCTGGTTCAGTAAAGGCGATAGGATCTGGTACCAGCTTCTTTTCCGTCAGCCCCAGTGGTCTCAGCAAGACGCCAAAGTCCTCCAGTCCTGTCAGCTTGTCTGTGTCATAGTCATCTTGGTGGCTTATTTCCCAATCATCTGAATAAACAGATGTACCATTCATAATATAACAAAGTGCATTTAACAAAGTACAAAGTGACATCCTATTTTAGCAGTGGCATTCCTTACCATCAGATGTGCTGTCCAGTTGACCAATCAAATCAGATGTCAGACCTTTGATCCTAAAAGCAAGAAGATGACAAAATAAAAATAATAGGCTTTATATGCTTAATCAGTGAGAGACAAAGTAATCCAAAGGTAACGCTGTGGGTTTCTGTGCCTATTTTTGTTGTATTTGTCATATCCAGTTTACCTCTCATATTTAGAATTCGTGTCGCTCAGGTTTGCAGCCAGGTACTTTTCCCTGCAGGAGCTACAGAGGAGGTAGAAGGGAAAGTTGGAGCCACACTCTCCTTTGAACCAGACATCCACGTATGCCCCGGTGCTGTCGTAGCCCTTTCGTGCAGCACTTTGCCCACAACCTGGGTGACGGCGCTTTATGTGATTGTTAAATTGCAGAGTGAGGGTGTTGCACAGCTCGCATTTCACCATCTGGCTGTGTTCTTCTCCAGCCTAAAATCGAGAGTAAGATGAACGTTAAGTTCCAGTGCAGTGAAGCCTTGTCATGAAGCCTTAGGACTGATAATCTGCATGTTACCTCCACTATCTGGAGTGTGTCTCGCTCCAAACTAAAGAATGAGGGGGTAAGCAGATCCTCATAAGTCTCCTCATGATATGGATCATCCATGTAGCCCAGCTCTGATTCCTCCTCAGCAGAGAAAGGATGAAACTCCACCTGCTCTGGCCATTCACCGACTGCTGTGTGCTGTTGGTACAGCTGTGGGAGTGGGCTGGGGGACGGCAAGTCTGAGAAGATGTACAGTAAATGTGTGAATTTTGTTTTTAATAAGCCACAAATCAACACATGATCTAAGACAGTCTCAATGTGTATGTTTCATTTCTAAATCAAAGCTGTGACTCTGACCTGCCCGTCTGAAGGAGGTCCTCTGAGTTGGGCCTGAGCGTCGTCGTCGTGCTGGAGGAGGTCTGTTCCTGGTCAGATGGACATCCAAAAAGTTCTCCCTCTCTATCCAGTCCAGCCCTGGTAACAGGCTGTAAATAAAATAACACATAGTCCATCAGGAAACTGGTTGCATTTATAACAGTAATACAGAACAAACTGAAAAATGATCCTGAAATCTCCAACCTTTCAGTAGGTTGACTGGTGGGACGCTCAGGACACTGCACCGTCTCTGGTCCATCTGGGGACGGAGTCTCAGGAACACCCTCTGGTCTTGGTGGCTCGGCTGCCTGCTGCTCCTCAGTCAGGGGGTGCTCAAGCATCCAGCTGGCCAACACCTCAATGGTCTGAGAGTCCAGGTCACCTGCTACATCTGGGGACCACAGGGAAGTTGAACTGTCAGAGTTCAAAAAGAAAGGATGGATCATGGAGTGTTGCATTGCTACTTCATGTCGGACATCATCACGAGATGATCAGCCATCTGTGCCCTATTTCAGGTCAGACTGGTAAATCTGCTCTAATAAGAGGTGGTGTGAAAATTTGTGATACTATAAGTGAAGAAAGGCTAGAAATCTGGATAATGTGGGGAACTAAGGTGATCGAAAAAAGGTGTGACAGCATTCATACACTTATTAATTTACATACTCATGATCTATATATAATCCGTGCCATACATGAACCAAAACTTCTGCGTTGTTTATCTTTTACCATGTGGTGAAATCTCCTTTGAAGCTTCGCTGAGTAACATTTTGATGAAAATGAAGTTTGCATGAAATTCAAAATGGCACAGCCAAAATTTCAAGCTAATATTGTAGGAATCTGTGTGAAATGTTTAAAGAACAGAATTACTTTTTTGTTTTTAGTTTTCAGGTTTAAAACAACATTTCAAGTCAAAGATTTCCACCCATAATTATACTAATAACAAATACTTTATGAAGGCTGCAGCACACAGTGAAAGACAGATGTGTAAAAACAGAAAGCACATGAAGCAAAAAAATATGTGGTGTCAGACTCATTCCACAAAGCAGTACCTGCTGCCTCCATGGCCCAGTAGATATGTCTCATAGAGAATCCCATTTCTAGCAACCGACTGGTGACAAACATTTGTGTCCGTTCTGGTGGTTGAGGAGAAAAGGGAAAGTACACAAAAAACAGAAAACAAAAACAAGTCCACAGCTACATTTCTAATTTTTTAAATTATGATCAGAGTTTGTTTTGTTATTTCTTTTCCTCAGTTTGTTTTATTTCATATCCTAAAACTCCTCATTTAGTTTTTTATCTTTTTAATTAATAATTACTCCTGCCAGTCAGTTGGCCTGTAATGTAAACTCTAATGTATCCCATAATAGTCAGATCAATGACCTGACGCTTTATGTGCTTCTCAGCAATATTCAAAAATAACATCAACATAACTGACAATGAGAAAAATGGTGCCATTCAAGCAATGTAAGTGCACAAACTGTGGTATGCATGCAATTTACAGTTTTAATGTTGTATCTGTCCAATAGCAGAGCAAAACACATGCTGTTTTGAGCAGCAGAAGTTGTGACAAATAGCTGAACATATTAGACCATGCAAGGGACTGAGAGGTTCCAGTGAGATATTATTTTTATTATGCTATGTTATCTGTGATAACACAGGACTCTGGCTGAATTAAATTATTTTTTTAATTACATTAATAGCAGGTTTGAATATGGAGCCAGCATGGGGAAAAAGTTTATTAGAAACTGAACTATCCTGGAAAATATATATATTTTAAAACATTACATTGTTTATCAGTAATTTAAATTAAGTTAAATTAAGAAATGTTTATGTTAAGAGATTCTCTTAACATAAGTTTATGTTTATGTTAAGTACAACTACAGTACAACTACATATTGACTTCCGACAGCTTTTCCCCCATTAATGTCTCTGCGTCTGTTCTTACCCAGGCTGCTTCTGGCCTGTGTGCTGCAGGGACCTGGTTCCATGAAGCTAGTCTGCTGCTCTGTGAAGGCATCACAAGAAGCAGAGCTGGCCAGGCTGAAGCAAGGGTGCAGAACGGGGGGAGCGCTAACCAGGCCGGTAAGTGTAGGGAACCGAGTTAGCACCATGTGCCTAGAAGGAGTGAAGATACAGTATATACAGTGATAACATAGTGCAAGTGGTGCTACACTACCAGTGTTCAGTCACAAACAACCCTTTGAAATATTATGTACCTAAAAGCATGAGATGAGATTTATTTAACTGGATTTAAAATGCATAAAAATCACAATGAGTCAAGCATGTATCTTCTTGTGTTAACTCAGAGAAGGTGGTACAACATGTGCTTTGTACTCTGGGCGTCTTTTGGCAAAGAGCCGGTGCTATTCTTGTCAACATTCTCTTTGTTGGAGTGCTTTAGATTCTAGTACATTACATAACATTGAAAATGTTTTGTTTGTTCGCTTCTTGAATGCATAAGTAACACTGACACTCTGGTCAGCTGGCTGGGTTAGGAGAGAAACAAGCAGGCAGAGCTGCAGCCTAGACTAAAGACAGTGCAAGCAGAATCTTCACTCTTTTTTTTCTTTCATATAGCTCACCCATTCCCTGGACTTCAGAAAAGCTGCTGCTGCCAAAAGATACAGGTCTGTAGCAATCAGTAACATGATAATTGACCATAACTCCACTCCTTTGTTTGTCTCTATGAATAGTAAAGTGCTGTACTAATCTTTCAGTCTGACTTGCTCAACCACAATGGAATGAATTTTTAAAATAATGAACCCATTCTATACTCACTGGAGGAGGCTGATGGGAAGGAAAGGGTTGAAATTATCAAGGCCATCTGCCTGCAGGTTTGTTGGCAAAGAGGATGCCAAGTCGGTATTAGAGGATGAGGCAGAGGCTCTGTTTGATTGGCCAAAGATGGCAGTGCCTTCAGAACCTGCACTGTACAAGGACACAGAACTGGAGGACTTGGAAATGGGCTGAGAAGTCGAGTGGTGGCCTGATTCTGCAATGGAAATGTGGCGATGAAGGTTAGATTAAACACATTAGTTACACAAATCATAAAACTGCATTTTTATTTTGACCCTGAATACAAGAGTGGAAGTCATTTCGATGCAAAGGACCAAAACATTTAAATATTCATGGTGCGTGACAAAGCAAAGCATCTGTCATCATTTTATTCTAATTCTTCATTTTCTCCAGATTTGACACAATAACTAACTAAGTCAGAGTTTCACGTTTCCGGCTCTGCAACAGTAAATAAACAAAAAATATCAACCAAGTCTAATCAATAAATTTAAATACCTTTGCGATCTTTGTCCTCCTGCAGTCTGTTAAGGGCTCCTTTATAGATCATGACCTGAGCTCTTTCTAGGTCAGTAAGAGAGACACTCTGTTTGATGGGACAGGGCCTGACTGCCCACTTCACCATGCTCTGCACCACATACTGCAGCACTGATCTCAGCTCAGCACTCTCATCCCATTGTTTGCTGCTAGTCTTTGCCTGGTCTGGGTTTACGCTGGAAAGGGGGCTCGTCGAAGAGTTAGAAGGGTCATGTTTAGGCACTAGAAGCAAATCTGACAGCTTCTCACAGCTAAAAATGACAGTGAGGGATTTCAGAGCTCCAACAAGAAGATAAGAGACTCTAACTGCTCTCAGTTCAAGTGAAAAGGCGTCCACTTTGGAGGTTTGGGATGTTTGGCGTAGTAGGGGTTGACAAGTCAAGTCCTCATGGTCTCCATTCTTTGTGGCATCTTTGGTGGGCGGCGGTGATACAAACGGGTCTGTCTCAACCTTCTGATCCTTAAACTTTTTCCTCTCATCTTCTGTCAGCCACCTGACTTCATCTGACAAGTCTTCATCCTGACAGGTCTGCGTCGAACCCTCTTTCGTGTTCTCCTCTGAGTATTTCCTTTTGGGAGGTGGATAAGCCCCCAGCCACCCCTGCTCCTCCAGCAGTCCCATCAAATAAATCAGATCTAACAACACTGTTGGTTTGAGGCCTCCGAGTCGGGTGACATCACAGCAGGATATGTCACAGGGCTCCAGCGAGATGATCGGCGTGTCGCTGGGTGACCAAGAATTCATGGAGCTTAGTTATTTGGAAGGATGGCAAGAACCCACAGATAGATCATGGATTGACACCAGGACGGATTCAACAGGGATTAATGGATTTAAGAATGAAGAAGAAGAAGCAAGAAGAAAGTAAGATCAGAGGGTTAAATGGTGGAAAATAAAGTAAAAAATAAAGTAAATCACAGAGAAGGAAAATAAACACTAACAGAAAAGAATTGTACAAGTAATAAAGATGCTGAAAGGACCAAGACAAGAAAAATATAATAACTGTTTAATGGAAGTTAATGAGAATTGTCATTTTGATGTAGATACGAAATATAGAAAGACAATTTATAATAAGCATGTGGATATATGAATATATATTTGTAATACCTGACAGAGATGTCTGGTTCCTCCCATTGGAGCTTGGCCAGGGAGCTTCCTTCTTTCAGGACACCGAGCAGAATCGCCCTGCGTCCACTGGGTTTGTGCAGACACAGACCTCCAGCTCGCAGACCGCTGTCCACTCCTCCAATCATGGCCAGTACCGGCCACACTTCACCGCACAGAGCGGCCAGCTTGGCCTCTGACAGAGACCGACGATGTGCTAGTAACTCTCCAGCATCATCACCACTTGTTTCCTTGTCTTTTTCATTCTCTTCTTGTGTAGGACTGAAGCCTGAAGGAGAATTTAAGACAGAGACAATTAAACCAAAATAAATACTCATTATTAAGAACAATACATTTTATAAATATACACAAGATTCATCAGTTTATCACTTTTAATACTGATACTTAGGGAGATGCTCAAGCCACAGATGTGTAACATCAACTACAGTTTCCAGCTGGTTTCCTCCATCTGTTTTTCACACCATCTGTTCATTTTCTGGTGACTGTTATTGACAGAAGACTCTATTGCTAACTTGATTGTACTTTCACATAAAACAAAATCTAAATTGGTGCTCATAAACTAAAACTTGTGAAGTAATTGAGGCTTACTAGGATACAAAAGCAGACTAAATGTATAAACTTGTGCCTGACCTTGATTCAAGCTCCCCAAGTCATCCTCTTTAAGCAAAGGACCAATGAGCTCCAGGTGGGAGTGGATGTACTGGTTGATATGTGAGGCCCACTGGTCACATTGATGGAGCCTGCGGAGGAGCTGCACTGTTGACTCCAGCAGAACCGTCGTCCGAGGGCTGCAGAGAGGCTCCCCAGGAAGCAGGTTGCTCGGCATGCCCCTCATCTGGAGGTCACGCAGCGCCACCTGTCAGAAATACACAGGCAGTTTTGTGGCACTATATAATAAGGCAATTTGCAGTTACATTATTGGGTGGGACATTTTTTTTAAAAATTCAAATTTAGAGACAGTATATGCAGAATATCAAGTACCTTCTCTCCAGGATTACTGCTGTAGAACAACACACAGGGATAGAGTTCAGAGGCAACCACACCTTCAAATGCCAACTTTGGTTCCTAGAAGAAAAAAAAGACACAAACAAAGATTGTAGAAAAACACAACAGTCAATAAAAGCAAAACTTAATTCTAAGAGTGAATATTTGTTCAGACCTTGTCATTCTTTGCAAATGATATGGTGTGAGCCTCCATGTCCAGGATGCAAGTGATGGTGTCTCCCTGGGTAAAAGAGGGAAGTGTGCGCACTAGTTCCCCTCCGTGATATAGGTTGCCACTATAAGCGCGATACAGCCACATGTCAGTAGTCGTGTGGTGGTTGTGATCTCTAACTGGCCAACGTGAAACGCCGATGCATGTGCCCTCGTTTCCTCTGTTCTCTTTGGTGATGTAGAACTGAGGAGAGAAGTTTAGTTCATGTCAAGTTATTAGACATTTGTGTGGTGAAATCTGGTTGATTATCAAATACCAGTCTTTACCTTCCATATGAAACAGCCAGAGGTGATGGCTGTGGTTGCCAGGCCGTAACCTTTCCCTCCTGAACCATGGGAGAGGATGTTCCCACTCTCCAAAGAGCAGCAGATTATCTTGTGTGGGTCAAAGGAGAAATCTCCGATGGGAATACATTCATCATAGCTGCCAGGATTCTGTAAAACATACATCAGATAACAGTAAAAGCACTGTATACCAATGCTAATTATCATTTTATACTTATGGGTTAAAATTTATATTCATATATTCTATAAAATATTCTTTGGAATTAAATACTTATCAAAGTTATTTTTATTTTTCAGTCTTCTCCCTCCTTTCTATTCTACCCCCACCTCCATGGAGAACAGGCCCATCTGTTCTGTCCAGCAGTCCTGCTGTGTTCAGTTTCATTACTGCCAGCAGTGAACTGGACTTGTTCATAAACACAGCAGATTACTGCATTCCTTCACTGTATGATCAAATGCAGTAATCTAAAAGTTATAGCCACTTTCAGTAAAAATTTCAGTTACACAGTTTACACAGTAATACAAAGAAGATGAAGTGGTAGTGTTTTATTACCCCTGTGTCTTTTTCAGACACCTCCTCATGGTTCCTCTCAGCTATTGGTTCCTCCCACATATAAACAGACAAGAGCTGAAAGAGTTGTTTAACAATCTGCAAGAGAAAAGAGAAGAAATGCAAAACCTTAATGTCTCCATCAACTGCAAACAAACACTTTTGGAGCTGGTAATTTTCATAATGAAAAGCTTTTCAGAAAGTTCTTCCCTCATTTTAACTGAATGATTCTCGTTGCATCATACCTGTTGGATTTGAACTGGCTCAGAACAAGCAGGTAACAGTCTGTCTAAAACATGAAAGGCCAAGAGCTTAGTGCGAAGGTTCTGGAAGCAAGGAGATCCTGAAAAGACGATGCCAGTGGTTAAAAGTGTATTAGAAGTAATGTATGTAACATTTTCTGCACTGTCGACAATATCAATGCTGTTTAATTAACTTTACCTAAAGGGCACTTGTGTGAAATTATGGCCATGAGTGGATCGATCCATTTGACAAAAGTAGACAGTCTTTTCATTACTCTCAAAGACAGTACACGCCTCAGAAACACCAAGAAATCTGCAAGCTGAGATTCAACCACTTTGCTGCTTTCTGATCCTAAAACAACAAAACCAAAAGAAAAACTGGGCTCAAAAACACGCAAATTATTTCATTAATGGGTTCACAGATGCCACATCAGATGCCTTTAATTATAATGCATTGACAGAACTTTGTCAATAAGCTAAACGTGCCACACCAACTAGATAAGCGCTCTTGCCGTTGGAGTCCAGCTCTGTTTTCTCAGCTGTTCCTCTTTCTGCTGTCTGCTGTTGGTGGAAAGTGTGCAGGACATTTTGGAGCTGCTCACACATCACTTCCATTAAAGCATGGGATACATCAACAGGCAGAGAATCCTCACAAGAGCTGAGAAAAGAGGACAAACTGTCAGGACAGATCATTTTCCAGAATTTCCTAGTGAATCAAATGGTAAAAGAAGTCAAGCACACTTCTTTACAGCTGTTCATATTCTCACCTCGCAGCTACAGTCAATATCTGAAGCAGACGCGTACACGCTAGTCGGACAGCCCCACCCAGTACCATGGATCCAGATGTAGTGGCTGCAAACCAGCTCTGGTTCATCAGAGCACAGCTATTGTTGGTCAGCATGGAAAGGATTTCCAGGATGCCACATTTGATGACTAGCACCAGGTCCATTGGTTGGTAGCAGAAATTCAGTGCAAACATTGTGGCGAGGAGAAGGTGCTGACAGGAACCTGATTGTGACAGAGACAGTATCTCAATTATGCTCTTATTAAAATAAAAACTGCAACAAATCTCTAATGTGTTAAACAGATGTGAAAAGAAAATAATGAACAAACCTGCATTTTCTCTCTCCAACAGGACCCTTTGTCTGAGGACACGCACCACCTGCTGGTAGAAGGTGTGGGCTGCAGATTGTAGCTCTCTCTGCGTATCCACACAAGCCGCATGTGTACCAGACTGGATCAGGAACAGATGGATTGGAGAGTAATTTATACAACAACTGTCATGAGAAAGGAAACTTACACAATGAATATAATATCAATGTTTCCCCCACTCTCCATCTGGCTAGATTAAATATTCATTCTTTCTTTCTTTTCATCTTTACTAATCATAAACATCTGCACAAACAGTGTGGCAGTATGATTACTAGATGTACCATGTAATGCTGCATCTCATAATTAGCTCCAGAGTGAGAGCCAATGATTTGTGTTCCCAAGGCAAAGCATCCAGACAGGAACTGAAGCTGCACAGACTGCAACAACGCTGGAAACTGTTGGGTGACTGTGAACCCACTGCTCTTTTCCTCCATCTTGGACAGAAAGGATGACATCTGACACAAGGCCTCCAGCCGCATCTGATCATAGCAAAATATAATTAATAGTTACTTAGACTGTTGATATGTAATCAAAGACCACTGTCATTTATTTCAATCATTTCCAAAAAGGCATTTTGCTTTTTCAGTTGCAGGTTATTTATCATTTACACCTACATTAACCTCTTCATCCCTGCTCCTCTTTTTGAAGCTCCTGCTCAAAAATACTGGGAGACGTAGTTATTTATTCAAAGTGGTCAGCTCTTCTGATGAACAACAAGGGTAAGACGATATTTCTGGTTGTTTTTCTTGAAAGCAAGTTGTTCTTTTGCTCCTATTTTGCTGCTGCATCAGTGAATTTTAGTTGTAAAGTGATAAAAAAATGTATCACATTTATCAATGTTTACGTTGTTTTTTATCGTTACAGTGTTTTGACACCTGCTGGTTTCACTGATTGCTGTTTTAACTGCTGTCAAAACAGTTAAAACCGATTGCCGTTTTAACTTTTATGGTCAACTGTTTGGTGACCATAAAAATGTTTTTTTATCTAGGACTTCTTTTAGTCGAGTTTCTGACCTTTCTTTGGGTATGCAGCATGTCTGTGTTTGTAAAAGTTAGACGTGCTTGTTTTCACATCAGGGATGTAGAGATTAAGGTCTGTGTAGCTGCTTACATCTCATTTCATTTCAAGGGGATATGTGTAAAAATGGGCCAGATTTTTGTTGTAATGTCATTTAAAAAACTAAAAAACCTTTTTACCTCAGCCCTCTGTTGCTGCTGAAGTATAGCAAAAGTAATGGCCTTTGGATCTGCCTGACTACACATCTGTCCACCTGACAGTGTTGGTGAGGCAGATGATAACTGGATCAGGCTTCCACACACGAAATGGAAAACGTGGTTAAGAATTGGCAAAGTGTTGCTGCCTAAGTGGGACATAGTGGTTGTTGGGCTGATACACTGCCGCAGGCGATCCCAGGCGTCTTTCATGATGCCAAGAGAACACAGAGGTAAACCTGCAACACAGAAAAGTCAGAGGAATGAAGGCAGATATCATATAACATTTCAACACCGTTTATAATGTTAAACATTCAGTGCAAATATTTGCACGAAAAAAAAAAGACTTGGTGTGATTTCTGTTGCGGATAAAATGAATAAATAAAGTATAGCAACTCCTGCTCAGAGCATGGAATGAAAAAAGTAGAAACATGAATCAATTATAGGTAGAGAGAAATAGTTAAGAAGTAGTTCTGATATACTTGCCCATTTTATTCTTAGAAGATCCCAAGGAGTTTTTGGATTGGTCAGACTAAATGAGACAGATAGTATATTAGCACTAATAAAGACGATTGAGGAGAAATCGTGGTACTGTATTAGACTAACCTGTCTTTGTCCATCAACAGTCATTGTAAAAGAATCTGTTAATGATTTCCTGAAAGACGAGTCAGACACTTCAGCTCACAGAAATCACAAACTAAACAAACATACATTTCCTGTCACAAACTCTACTACCTTGCTCCAGAGTTCAGAACTGGGCTATTCTCCCTTTCGCTGGGTTCCACCCAAGCAGGTCTGACCCCAAGCAGGAGGAAGAGACAGCGGGACACCACCAGATGGCAGGCGGCAGGGAAAGACAAGCTTTCCTCAGACTCCCTCTGTTTCTCCCACTGCTGCTTGGGATCTGGCTCCCTGTCTGGGCTTACAGGGCTTTCCATGCTGCTGGGGAGGGTGGAAGTGCCAAAGGACTCGTACACTGTCACGTTCTGCTGCACTTGCATGGCCTCTCTGGTAGCCATGAATGACTCTAGGACTTCTGTAGCAACAGGAAAAGACACTTGAGATGTGTTGATGTGATAAGTTCTTGTTTGTATAGTCCTGTTTAGATTTGCCTGGAGAAACGGCAGAAACAGACATATGCATTTCTAACCTGACAGGTACATACGACTATTGCCAAATGCATCCTCCTCTGTGACCTCCTCCTGGTTGTGGTTGGCTGTGGAAGGTGTGGTCACTTGCACCTCCTGGCTACAGTGACCTCCCGACTGCTGCTCATGATCCTTTCCTGCTTGCTCCATCGAGGTCCCTGGTTCTTGCCTATCTGCATCTGGACTTTGGGGGGACTGAACGGTCTGCAAGAATACAACATTTATAAGAATTGTGAATTATTTAAATACACCTATGATCTATAATTGTTTGACATTAAGTGAAGAGATGTTAGTAATGGTACCTGTTTGGCAGGGGCCTGCACCTGCGACGTCCGTAGAGAGTTTTTATGTGCCAGCAGAGTGCTCCTGATTTTATAAACCGTCTCGTAGACATCTAACAGCATCTCGCAGGGCTCATATCTGTCTCAGGATGAAGTGGAGAAATAGCATCATTGCCTATTGCAGTGTAGACGTTACACGGTAGTAATTAATTCAAATCATTCTATCGTTTAAAAGTGATAAACCTCAATGTTTTATTTTTTTTTGTGTGTCAAAATTAACAAGTTGGCATTTCAGAGAATATTAAATTGATGGTTCTAACCTGTCTTGCCAATGAGCCTCATTCTGCAGACCTGTATGTTTCAGAAGAGCAGCCAGACTGCAGCGACAGACTGCCTGCAGCAAACAGTCGCCTGAGGAGCCTCCGCTTTCCCATTCTGCTCCCACAGCAAAAAATACAGCTTACTTACAGCAAAGTCACAAACAGGAAATATACAACCATAAGAAGTGAATAAACATTCTGTGATGTTTACGCAATGAAAATTAAATTAAATTAAAATAAAATTGGTAGTTGGTCCATTACCACCTGGACATTTAAATCATTAATACTCATTAAACTTTAAAAAGTGAAAAAAAAAAGTGAAAGCACCTTTGCTGTGAGCGTACTCCTCCATCTTCTGCCACAGTCCCCCTGCAGGTCCTCTGGAGGATCCCAGTGCCAGCTCCAGTAAAGTCCTGGTTTCCTCATTAAGACTCAGCTCTGCCAGCCTGGCATCACTACTACCCAGGAGAACCACCTCAGTCAGCCATGCCATATTTGAGTCTATAGGACAAAGCATCACATTGGACGAATGAACAAGTAAAAATAATAGTAATAATAATAAATAATAATGTATTTCCTCATTAGTATAATAAAGTTACATGATTCAATTACAAATGTCCTTCAAGGTGAACCCTGTGGCCTCCTGGTGTAAGATCTCTACCAAGGTAAGTCAGATTATAAATTTATCTCCATGTTTCTCGTATATCTCTCGACAACATTAACAACAACATCTCGTTTACCAAAACATTAGCACATGTAAATACATCGAAAGCAAAGCAGTTTGTTTTCATACCCAGCTGTTCAAATTCCATCTCCAGGCCATTCCTGAGAAGGACATTTGATAGCCAGAACTCTGATGTTTTCTCCTGGAGTGAGGGTGGTGGGCCGTGTAACATACCACCGAGGCAACGACCGACTGCCAAAGCCACAGACCGTTCCAGGTCCAACAGCCAAACCCACTTGCACTCCTCCTCCTGTTGCTGTTGTCCAAGGCATGTGTTTTCTTCACTTTTATCTGTAGAGGTTACCCAGTGTCAGTGATAAACAAGTCTTTATTTTGAAGACTAAGAAATGTAAAAATGTTTCATCCTTCTCTTTTGTATCCATAACAATTCTGTGACCCATAATAATAATCATCAGGGATTAATCTGAGTCAAGCAGTTAGGTCAGATATCTTCACTGACCTGAACATGATTTTTGAGCTTCAATCCCCAGTTCCTGTTCCTCCAGGAAACCTGTGTCTGGCAACAGCCGACTGAAATCATTGAGGTGCTCCAATAAGGCCAGTAAATGACTCAGGAGAGGTTGAACTGTGCCCAGGGGGAGCAGCAGCAAGGAGTACATTACTTGGCACAGCAGGCTGCCAGCTACTGAGTTGTACAACACCGCTGGGACAAGGGGTAAGATGAAGATTATATTTACTGATAAGGATAACTGAGATGTACGTGAAGACAACAGATATAGATGAGAAGATTAAATTCTAGGTTTTAAAATGACATCTGACCTCACTGTGCACTACTCTAAAAGCTGCAGAAGTGCAGACAAGATATCTGATGCTTTAGTACACAGGACCACACAGTTTATGTGAGATAAAAGTGCTCAAAAATGCTCTTTCACTGGTTGTAAAAAAACCAAAAGGAAAATTAAATCACATTGATGATGTTTGCTAACTGCCTTTTGTGAATAAGAAAACCATGAGATGCAAACAATTTAAATACCTGTAATATGTGAGACAGGAGAGTAACTAGGGCAAAATGACACATGTTCATTAATGGCCATTATTCTTACTGTTCAACTTCTTGATGATTTGTTTATCCAAGGAACTCTCCTTCAGTAGTTTGGTGGATCTCCTGAGTGTCTCAGCAGCACAGGGAAGCAGCAAGTAAAGATGCTCACGAAGCAGCATCACACTGGTGTCATCCTACAGAAAAGCAGAATCAGCGGGAACTTAAATGACACTATAACATAGCATTATAATATATATATATATATATATATACACATATATACACACACACATACATACATACATACATACATACATACATATATACCTCAGGACTGGAATGGATGTAGCAATGAGCAAGAAGGTGTTTGTGGAGTCCAGACAACAGCTGGTGGAAGTGACAGGGTGGATCAGTCTGTCCCTGGCTATCACTAGAAAGCTGCTTGTCACTGTTTTTCTCCAATTCCCCAAATGCCCGCTCCTGTATAAAGAGACACACAGAGAAAATGCATGTGGAGAAATGAGAACATCACTCTAATTTAATGTTAACAATGTGCACCAGAGTATTTAGACGATAAATGAACAAAATAGTGAGACAGGTCAAACCAAAGACAGGTAAAACTACACACTTACAACACAGTGTTCCTCTGTTTCATACCGTGTAAAAGCCGATGCTGAGGAGCAGGGTTCTGAGGAGCACCTCTGCTAAGTGCAGAGGATCGTAGGCCTCAACAGAGCTGGACGAAGAGGGTGGTCGGATTGACAAAGCAGGGGTCAGAGGAGGTCCCAGGACTGTCACCTCCCCAAAATTGCTGTAACCTAGTAGAGAAGCTACATGGCTCTGGTCCTGAAGGCTACTGAGGACCATGTCTAACTGAAGACGCTTTGAAAGAAGAAGAGAGAGAGAACTGTGGGGTACTTGATCATTTGAGTGTGAGGTTTCTGCAGTGAAAAATATAAGTTACAGCAACACATTTTCACAACATTCAAGCAGCCTTCACATATTGCCTAGCAACGCTCCAGACTGTTTGCAAGCTCCATCCATTTTCTAGCCAAATCTGTGCATCAGAGTCATAGTTAAAAGGAGGGCGGCCAAGCATAAAATGAATGCAAACCATGTTTACATGCATACTACTGTGTAATGACATTATACCAATTGTACAACAGCACAAAAAACACTACATACCTGGCCTTTGGAGAGAACATTCAAGCTCTGAGGGCCCTGAGGAAGGAGGGAGAGGAGCAGCTCTGTTCTCTCCCTCAGTGGAGGCAACAGCAGAGATGCACCAATGGACAGTGTGTTCAAAACTGCCTGAAAATGGACAGGAATATAACATAGCACAATATGAATCAACCAAGGGTATGTACATCTATACTTTATCTAGCAAAAATGTATCTTTATAATCCTTTTTTTCTTACACCTTTTCAATTACCTGCTGAATGGAGTCTGGAATGTTGGTGTCTATGAGCCTAAAGAGTAGGTTTCTGAGGGGCCTGCTCTGAGCCCCTAAAACCATGGCACCAGTACCCCCAGCATGGGCCAAAGACAAGTGAATGGACAGCAGCTTCATGCACAGCAAAATAAACTGATGGTGGTCCCTGAGGAAGAGACACATAGAGCATTAGGAGACATGAATGTGTGTGAATCCATCAGTCGTTCTTGATTGTGGTTATTTTATACCTTTTTGATAAGAATGGAGCGGGGGGAGTGTCGTTTGCGATTCCATCACAGTAACTTTCTAGGAAGTTGCGTAAGTAGGTGAATGTACTCTCTTCCAAGTCGACACAAAAGGGCCTGTGCCATGCTACCAGTTGCCTGGAAAAAAAGAAAGTTGCTCAAAAAGCTGTGTCTGCATAAATGTGCCAGATATGAAGACAGTACTACACAGATTTATAGATTAACAGAGGTGTTACAACTCAAAGATGTTACTCTGATTTCTTACGAACAGAATAAATAAGTAGGTTGAATAAATTAGGTTGAGGTTTTACCTGTCGGTTGGAACTGCGGTCCAAGCCAGGCTATGAGAAGTGCCAGCAGTGATTTGCTGGATCGACACCCCCTCTAGACCGAGCACTTTCTTCGGTTTGGTAATAGGTGTAGAAGTATGGCCTTGCCCACACTGGCCCATTGTGTTGTTCCCCCAAGCGTACACTTCATTCTCTGATGAAAGAAGAAAGAAGAACAATACAACTTTCAGTCAGAACATGTTCACAATTGCAAACCTAAAAAAGTCACTTTCAGTTAAAAATTTCTGAAGGCAAGATTACTGCTTTATTATTATTTGATTAGGTGACTGTTAACAGTTAAACACATCTTACCATGAGACAGAGCCAGACAGTGGCTGTCTCCACATGATATATCAATGATCTTGGTGATACCCAGGTCCTCTATGAACCGAGGCCTCAGAGAGGTCGTCTCAGAGGAGCCACACCCTAAACACGAACCACAGCCCCATGCAAATACCTAAACAAATAACATAAAGAAACAAAAGTTAATGAATTATTGAAACTTAGTTCTAAATTTGAATTGGCTAATTTGGTTAGAGAAAACCTTTGGTATTAATTGGCACTGACACTGGAAAATCATCTTGGACCAAAGATGCCATATATCACCTGTCCTGCAGAGGTTAGAGCCAGAGATGACTGGCTGCCAGCACACACTTTCCTAATGATGAATCCATGCAGGGCCTCTATGACCTTGGGGCGGTACACACGATTGGTATCTCCATGACCTAGTTTACCTGCAAGGATGAGTCATGTTTGAACCTGTAGTTCACACTAGTGTAATACATTTCTGTTAGGACGGGGAGCAAATGATACTCATACCAATGACGGTCTATATAGTATTTGTTTCCACAAAGAGTGCAAAAAGCATCAGAATTTTTAATATTTGCACACAAACAAAAGCTGTTCACCAAGTGTGTGAATTCAAGCTGCTGTGTCATCTGTCAACATACCGTTATCCCCTCCTCCAAACGACCACACAGTGTGTCCATCCTGTGCCACAGCAATAGTGTGGGAGCTGCCACAGGCCACCTGACCCACGCCGCTGATGTCCTTCACCAGTGTGGGCATGTTCCTACTCTGGCTGTCGCTGTGACCTGCTCGGGAAGAAACACAGCACGTTGCTAACATGCGAGAGGATTGATTTCACTTTGAAAACATCCAAACAAGCACAAGCAACTTGAGAAATGAGGGGTGTTTACCAAGTCTGCCAAAGTCTCCTTCCCCCCATGTATAAAGCTCTCCATCATTTGTCACAGCAGCACTGTGTCTGTACCCAGCAGACACACAAATAACAACCTGGCAGAGACAGAATCATGTGTCAAAAAATGTGAAATCACTTTGTGCTTTAAAAAAAATGTATAAGTGCAATGTTTCTCCCAAAAAGCTGAAAGTTTGCTGCATGCTTACTTTGCCTAACAGCGGCCCTTGTATGATTTTGGGATATTTTTGTGTAGCACTGTTGCCATGGCCGAGCTTCCCATACTCTCCGTCACCCCAGCTGAACACCTGGAGAAGGTATTTTTAAAATCTTACAATTTTTCATAAAGTAAGTGTAGAAGTTTATCTCTGTTATAATCTCACAAATTCCTAGAAGTAGTAGTTATTAGTCTCAACATCTGTTTTTACTATAAGCGACTTATTTCTTACCTCTCCCTCTACAGTGATAGCCAGTGTGTGACCATCAGAGCCCTTGGATGATGACACTTTCTTCATGTTTCTATGTGGCTCCAGCACAAGTTTCTTGGGCATGGACTGGTTGTTCGAGTCTCCCAAGCCCAGTCGGCCATAGCTGCCTTTTCCACAGGCTTTCACTGACCCATCAGCGGATACTGAGAATGTGCAGTACTGACCCGCCTCAATCTAAAGGAAGAACAGATGTTAAAGGATGAGAAGCAATGCGGAAGATGATCCTGAAGTGCTATGCTTATCTGAGGCTGACCATACAGATGTAATAGGTAATAACACAAGTTCTGTCCTTATGGGTAGCCATACCATTTGAGCATCACTGAAGCCTTGTGTCAGTTTTGGCAACAGGATTTTCTCCAGAGTTCCCTCTGCCAGCTGATGACTGCTGTTACTGCCCCACACATACACCATGACGGTGTCACTCTCAGTACCAGGAGATACTGCATCAGTGCTGCAGGAGCACAGGCAGTATGATGCTAGGTTACAAATCTGCCAAAGAGAAGGAAGGTGAGGTTTTTAAAAACATCAGTTACTGGGAAATATAACAGTGTTTTAGAGTGTCTATATGCCCGAAAACTCAGGTACCTCTTCAAAAAGGCAGAGAGCTGCCTGTGAGAGCCGACAAAGTCCATCTGCATCCTTCTTCAGCACCTGAGTATTGACAGAGTCTCCACGGAAACCCTGAAAAAATCTTTACCCTTTAGCTAACACAGTATTCAATGCATGTAAATTTGGTGTTGGTTTGAATTTACAGCATAGGATTTATTTTAGGTACTCGTAATTAAAGTCACTTTCCAAAAGCAGTGACATTATCACTGCTTGAACTGTAGAGGATGAAGTCAAGAATGACAAAGTGGCAATGACACAGCTACTAGTTAGCAGATATAGCAGAAGACTGCTTTGTGTGTTTTCTGTCATCAGAAATAAAAACAAAATGTGAAAAAGTGTTTTAAGGTGTGTGATCCCTCACAGGCTCTTAAATCTCTAATCTGAAAATCTGTAATCATGCACAGTATCATGAAGTCGGTGGCAACAGCCAGCTCTGACTGTCAGTACTACAGAAACATTGCAAAGCTGATTAGCATGTTAAAGGATGACTTAATACGCATATCTATAGAGGACAGGAAGACTGACTCAATCATAATCCTTATCTGCACTGTAATACATCAAGTCCAGCTTCATATGAGACTGTTAAAATGAAGACGACTATCAATCAACAGCAGGGATGGATGTAAGAGTGTAACATTTTCTTTAAGAGCATCATTTAAAAACATACTATATGTAGGTGATCCAATGAAAATAACATGCAACATACCGAATATTGCCTCATTTGGAAAAGGGTTTGATGGATGACATCAAAGCCCACACCAGCTGTCTGCTGGGAGCTCAGTGAGGAAGAGGAAGACAGTGTAGATGTACAGGACGACATAGAAGCAGCCAGAGCTACCTCCACCCACTCCAGAAGAAACTTCAGAGAGCCTCTCTGCATGGCCAGGCCAAGCAGTAGCTCCAGTGCTAGCCTCCGACCTGTGGGGTCTGCCCCACCAGCCCCACTGCTCACTGATGTTTTCTTAAGGAAGTCAGCCACCTGAGCCAGACAGTCCAGCCCCACTGACGGGATCTTATTCTCATTGGCCAGAGAAAGCGGCGGTAGTGAGGTCAGCACCGAGGACGCCGTAGCAAGCACATCATTGCAAAGCACCGACTCAGGATGAACAGAAGCTGCGTATCTCCAGTTCTGCTGCAGTAACGAGAAGAGCAGACTCAAACCTGTCCTCACACCCATTTCTATCAGAACATCTGTACCGGACTTGACTTTGGACGCTCCACCTGGCAGGCAAGGCTCTGAGGCCAGCTCAAGTTGCCCACACTCTGCCCCGCTGTCTGTGGACTGGGAGGGCAGTTGAACACGGAATTTGTCATGGTATTTGCTGTGAAGTGCGTAGTAGATCCTCTGGAGAACTACCAGCCTGTGGTGGAGGCCCAAGGTGTAGGAGGTTTGCGTCAGCACGCGGTGAGCCAGCCATCGCTGGCTGTGAAGCAGAGATGACAGGTACTCTTCCTTCTCCGCCGAGGCACTCGATTCACACTCGAAGTCTGGCAGGCGTGGGCCAACGAGTTCTTGAACAGGTTGAGCCAAAGTCACCACCTCCTTGTTGTGAAGAAGCTTCGTGTAGAGCGTAGCGGCTCCATGTCTCCTTGCTGTCTGTACGCTGTCTTCTGCTGCCCAGGAGCTATTGAAGTGCTCCTGCCACTTTAACAACACATGGGTCTGACAAGTCACCATGTCTGAGCATTATCTATATAATGATGTCCACCTAAAAAAAAAAAATGGGGGGGTACGATTAAAATAGATCTGCTGATGAAACCTGCATATTGACAGATGTATAAAATTCACATGTATCACTCCTTTACACTCGATTAATACAATGCAATGACACTTATCCTCATCATCAGTTTACTGGCAACATTTGCAGCTGAAAGCCAATGTTCTAATGCATTTCCCTGCCGAGTAAATTCACTGTAAAGGTGTCAGGTTTCTCCTCAGTGCTGGCCCTTTTCCAACAGCCAGTACATCCAGGATATTGCCATAGGCCCTGTGGGTATCACTGACATTGTTCAGCTCACCCCATTATAACATCTAACACACATACGCTAATGAGGCCACTTATGTCTCACAAGCTGTTATGCTACACATTATTAAGACATGTATTCTGCCTATCACCATTTAAAGAGTGTTAGCTTCATAATGTGACCTGTCAATGAACAATACTTGCTTTAGGGATTAGACACACGCGTGATTGTAATTTGATCGTCCTGTCATTTCGTTCACATTTTCTGCCTCAGTCAGAATGGAGTTGTCATAGTCACCGTCTCAAAGTTGATCACCTGATGCTCTGACATACAATCCCCTGCGAAGATAACTGGGGCTCCACCTAACCCCCTCCTCCCCTAGTCTGCCTGTCTGCATTTTTTGTCAGGTCTCCAAACAAATAAAGTGAACCCTGTTGTTGCTGCTGGGAGGAAATTGTAGATCTCCAAACAACTTTCCTGGCACTAAGAAAGCTGAGTAATAAACTAATTTAAATTAAAAAGTTTTTCCAGATTGAATTTTAGTTAATGATATGTCAAGTCTGACACCCCTGAAAACTATGTAATCCTAAAACACAAGTAAGGACGTGACAGTCCCCATGACAGTCACAATATGGAAGTCAACATTCACAGCACGGGGGTAATTTCATGGGAATATCAGCTACATAAAGTTCCCATGACTTACTTACTTAAAGCACATTCACCCTAACACTTTAAAACTATATGAGGGAGACGATTTGGTAACCACTAACACAGTACACAAAAATAACTATTTTTAATTATTTCAAGCTTGGTGTAAATCTACGCCGTCAGTGAAAAATATAATATCTTCTCTGAGTTTTCATTCAGTCAAGAACTACACAATATTAAGGGTAAACAAGCCTGTGAGAAATCAGCTGTTGATCTGTAAAATAGCAAACTCCATACTCCTGGGTCATGACTGAGATTCCTGATATTATTAAAACTTCTACAAAAACACAACCCGGCCAGCACGAGTGAGAGAGAATGCTAGTTACAGTGTGCTAAACATGAGAGCGTGCCACTTTGACCATAGCCTGCAGTCACAGAGCCTCAGCTCTCTTGCCTTGCCTGCGGCTTGTGGGGCTATATGGTTTCCACTCTGGCCAAAAATAACAGCAAGCATTGATATAGTAATGGGCTCTCCGGCCAGACACCCACCAGCAAGCAACCACTAGCAATGTTAGGCACAACCATCACTGATTACAAAGTATCTGATGTGGTAGGACACTAAAATTCAAGACACCTCTTGAGTTGACTTCAGACTTTACATATCCTGCAATATACAGTTCACAAATATCGATTTAAAACATAAATATACCCCAAAAAACATCTTATATTACTTAAAAACTATTCATTACAGGCTGCAAACTAAGCCAAATATCCAAACAACTTTCCAGTCAGCTATAAAAATAACATTAAAAAATGGACTAATGTGGAGACCTGGAGGCTAGAGACATTTAAAAAAACAATATTAATGACTGACTTTTAGTGCAGACAGCATCATATAAGATCTGTGAAAAGTGACTGGGTCATATAGTTAACTATTCAACTAATGATCCAAAACCCCAAAGATACTAATGTATAATAATATAATAATATAATAATATAGCAATGATAATACCGCATTTACTGCAGGACTACTGGCCTCCCA
This sequence comes from Polydactylus sextarius, assembly GCA_016801845.1. Lineage (NCBI taxonomy): Eukaryota > Metazoa > Chordata > Actinopteri > Polynemidae > Polydactylus > Polydactylus sextarius. The sequence goes on from CM028922.1 coordinate 4,574,327, forward strand.
TCCCTTCTACCATTACACTGAACTTGGAACCTGCACCTACATTTAGTGAATATCTGGGTCCTGATGTGTTAAAATAATAATAATAATAATAATAATAATAATCCATTGGAGGATGCTAAAGATGAGTTTTACATTTACCCTTGCATGAGGTGGAGGAAGTTGCTGTATAAAAGGGACGTTTAGGCTGCTGTTGCCACGACAACCCTGACCACAATACGCGTTAATGGATGCGCGGGTGACTGTTAATCAAAAGCATCGCTAATGGAAGCAGCAGATAGGTGATATCAAAGGACATTCATTCACTACATCCTGTGGGGGAATTATTGTCTGACAGCAACTTAATTATCATAAGCTACTGAGGAGAAAACAGAGACCGTTGGGTAACACATACCGTCATATTAAACAAAGGATACAATATAACGTTAACAGAAGTTAAGACATTGACTCTGACGTTCATGCTACTGACGTCAGTCGGATGATTACATTGATTCACAATTAACGACATTATTCATCCTTGTGTCAACATTTTAAGCGTAAACGTTTATATCTGTGTCGTTATAACATGAAACTCACCGCAGTGACATTCACCAAGAAACGAGTGAATTTAAAACGCAGTCTCCGCGGTGTCATTCACAAACACCGGTAACGTTATTCTGCATCTGCGGTGACAGCTGAGCTAACGTTGGCTGCAGTGCAGTAGCTAGTCTCTTCTATGGCTGTCAAAAAAAAACCGACCAAGCCCCTCCGCTTGTTTGCTTGACAGCTCTCCACAAAACGCTCCCGCGGCTCGTTAACGTCGTACTAACGCGTTAACCTGGGTGTTATAAGATTAAAATAGACCGCAGACATGTAAGTTACCTTGACAGTAAAGCCTCCGCCGATAGGGGGTTTGCGTTACCTGTCCCGTCCCAGTGAGGTCTCCCTTGGACGCAAATATCATATCAGCCTTCTCCGCTTTCCTCTTCTTCTTCGTCCGCTTGAGACGCAAACAGTGAAGGCAACCGGCGCTGGATGACTCATTACCGTCACCTTGTGTCACGGAGTGAGAACTGAAATGATCGTTATTTACCTGTGTATTTGATACATTTATCATTTTTTTTTAATTGTGTGTTTTTCACAAGATGCAAGTTAAGTTAAGTTAAATCTGTGGGTGGATAGAGTCCAGAATCCAGAATCACTCGTACATTTTATGTGTGTTTATGGTCTTTAAAGTGCTGCTAAACAAAACATGTGGGACTGCAGCAACAGTGGGAGCAATGCTATTTGGACTTCATATGTGATGAACCTCAAATATCTTGAACACACACATATAAGGAAAAAAATTATATATATATATATATATATATATATTCCTTATATGTGTGTGTTCAAGAATATCTGGGTCCTGATGTGTTAAAATAATAATAATAATAATAAACCATTGGAGGATCCTATATAGTTATATATATATATATATATTTTTTTTTTTTTCCTTATATGTGTGTGTTCAAGAAGATATTTGAGGTTCATCACATATGAAAGTCCAAATAGCGTTGCTCCCACTGTTGCTGCAGTTGAAGGCCCGTTACTGATGACCTCTGTGACCTCTGATGTCCGTCTCACTGATCGAGGTGCGTCAGCTGCTCCAGTCCACCTGATGAAGTGATGAATGCTCACCTGAGTGCTGACTGTCAGTCTGAGTTGGAAGTAACAGATTACATTCACTAAAATTACTGTAATAAGTACAATTTTGGAGTACTAAATTTTTCTCGAATATCTATTTAGCTGTGTAATTTTACCTGTTATTTGTATTCTACATCCTAACTCTCAAAAAGTTGGAACTGTGTGCAAATTGTAAATAAAAACAGAAAACAATGATATGAAAATCTCATAGCCACATACTTTATTCTTAACAGAACATAGAAAACATATCAAATTTTTAATCTGAAAAATGTATTTTAATAAAATTAAAAAAAAAAAACAGGTAATTTTGAATATCATGGCAGCAACACATAAAAAAAGTGGGACAAAGACAAGTTTACCACTGTGTTGCATCACCTCTTCTTTTAACAACATTACGTAAATGTCTGGGGACTGGGGAGACCAGTTGCTCAAGTTTTGGGAGAGGAATGTTGTCCCATTCTTGACTGATACAGGATTCTAGCTGCTCAACTGTCCTTGGTCTTCTGTGTTGTAATGTTTGCTTTATGATGCTCCAAATGTTTTCAGTGGGAGAAAGATCTGGACTGTGGCTTCCAGCTAAGGACCTGGACCTTCCTCTACGAAGCCATGTTGTTGTAACTGATGCAGGGTGTGGTTTGAGACTATTCATATATCATATTGGAAAATGTAAGGTCTTGCCTGAAAGAGACGTCTGTATGAGTGCATGTTACTCTAGAATCTGGGTACATCTTTCAGGATGGATAGTGCCTTTCCAGATGCTGCCCATGCCATGCACACTAATGCAGCTCCATGACATCAGATATGCTGGATTATGAACTCAAAACTGGGTGGTCCTTCTCCTTTTTAGTCCCGTTGACACGGCTTCTCTTGTTTCTGAAAAGAATTTCAGATTTCAAAATCTCTTATCAATACACTAATCACTTATCACTGAGTTGTATCAGGCATCTGTGGATGACACCGTGAATTGAGTGATGCCAACGTTGCACCACTAATGTGAAGCAAGAACCTATTTCCATTTCTGCTCGCTAACAGCAAAGTGTAACAGGGGTAACATAATTTATAATGCTTTCAAAGTCGTTAATGTTGTATTGTGATGACTGACTAACTAGCATAATGTTAGCAAACAGATTGATTTAGCTTTCTGTGTTATACATATGATAAATGGCAGCCCGTTGTAAGACCCACCAACAAAAACTAAATCATTTACTGAAATATTCCTGGATTACCAATTTGTTTTTCATCTGTAGTCTTTTCACAAGTCTTCCTCAGCCAAACCGGAAGTGAAGAGTTCTAAAGTGTTTTATTGATAGGGGGAGGTAGGATGTACCATTGTGGAAGGGTGTTTGCATTAATTCTGCAGAACAGACCTTTAAGTAGCCCACATAAGTGTAAAAATGCAAAATTGTGATAATTCTTAGTTAGATATATTGAGAATTGTGCATATAAATGTATTTTATACATTTTTATATATTTTGGTGGATTTTTATCATCTGTGGTTTGTCTAGTGGGAGGTTCTTCCAGCAGAGCAGAGCCTTCAGTAGCACGTTATGGCGGTAAGGCTGTCATACTGACTGTTGTTGGAGTGACATTGTTAGTGTTGTTGCTTTATGTTTAGATTTACTATGTGTTATATTCATTTGTTCCTTTTTTTTTAAAAATGTCTGTCAATGTTGTGTGTATTCATTCTAGATACTTGGGTATACTGAAGGTTTCCACTTTGTTTGGGCCTCTACTAAGTGGGCATGTTTCACTATGGAGGTAAGGTTGTCATACGCACTATTGTTTGAGTGGTGATGTTCATCAGCTACTTGTTTTTTGTGGTTTGTGCGTTTTCTCTACAGGTGCAGGTGGGACAACACAACAAGTGCTGGAGCCTTTCAATTTCTGACTTTTGTTTTAAATTTTTTGTGTTGTTTTCACATGCATCTTTAATTTGTGTGTGTTTTTTTTTCTGTTGCTGTGTTGGAACAACAACAATACAACAAGTATTGGAGCTTTTGAGTTTGTGTGTGTTTTATATAGGAGGAACAACAACGTTCGCTAAAGAGGTATGTTTTTTGTGTCAATTTATCACAATTACTGACATTTGTGTGTTGTGTATAAATGTGCAGTTAAGGGTGTTTTGCATGTCTGTATATCATTTTTACTTACCACAGTTTCTGTTTTTTGGTTTGGACCATGTGGAGTCATCAACAACAACAACATTTTTCTCTTTTGAGATGAGCCCACCCTACTTCCACTGCAGTAACACCACCACCATGCTTTCCATCCCAAAATGACTTACAGGTAAAATCCAATATTTAGTTTAGCACTAAGTACACCATGAAGATTTTGATATTGAATGACAAAATGTTTTTTTTTTTTTCATTTTTTAAAATTTATTTTATATATTAATTGTATATATTTATAGATTTTATAATATATTAATTATGTTTTTTATACTTTTTATTATATTTTTTCAGCTTTTTGTTTTTTCAACATTTTGCCAGTTTTCTTTTTCAACTTTTTTTTTCCAAGCTATATTATTTCCTTATTTTATCAAAACTTCTCAGTTAGAACTCATTATTCATTATCATAGCTTTGAGTTAGCTTAGTTAGTTAAAGTGAAATCCTGGTGACAAGGATTTATATATGGACCTGCCTAGTTGTGGAGGAAGGCAGGGTAAACAATAAACTTCCTACACCTGAGGCGATTAAATACTTAGTGGCGTGAAAAAAAATGTCTGCTTTGAGTGTAGTCAAATGTGCACTTTCTTTGTTGACCACTAGAGAGCACACCAACACTATGCTGATAAAATATGGGTGAACAGCGAAACCTGCCCCTCAGTTACTGCCATATCACAGTAAAAATTAAATGAATAATAGATAAATAAATTAATAATAAACTAGTGTAATAATGTAGGAAAACTTTACAGTGGAAAGGGACACACAAATGCAAACTGAGAGTGACAACCCTCGATGAAATCTAAAACAAACACAAGGTCAAAAATCATTTTTCTAGTACTGTGCGGAGAATGGACGACATATTGTAGGTAATCAAACATGTATTGTATCAATAGTTGAAGTGAAAATTATTCAAAAAGGAGTGATTGATTTGTTTTGTGTCACATACTGTAGGTAACCAACATTTGTTCAGTCAGTTCAGACGCTTACACCAACACACTGTGACGTCTGACAGCGGTTAAAAACACTACTACATGAGGATGGCATTTGACTTATCTGACCTGTAAACAGGAGGCATTCAGTGGAAAGAATCACTCCATTGATGTAACAAGGAAATATGATGCCTAGTCACATGTTTAAATATTTCTTCCCAAACATCACGTAAATATTTCCTTACTATATTCATGACCACTGACAAATTGCTTCCTTACTTGAATTACATCACTTTCCCTGACTCAAAAATACCAATGAGGGTATTTTATAAGTCTAACCCTAACCCTAATCCAATCCGGGGTAAATATCAGAGAGTTAAGAGCTTTTAAAAGAGACATTTAAGAGAAATTACTGGGCAAATCATTCAGGAAACTTTCAATGAACAGATGGTTGAAGCTGGGGATATCAGATGTGTGAAATGGCCTCTAAGAATGGAGCAGAGGTATAATTCAGCTTTTATATTAGTATCAAACAATTGAGTTGGCATAGCTTCTGACGCCATTGTTGGAAAAAAAGACTCCATAATCCATAATAATGTTTTACTCAAACATTACAAGTTTTGAAAATATGACTTCTGGCTGCCCTCTTTGACCCCATATTATATACCAGTAGAATATAAATATCTATCTATATAAATCTATCTATCTATCTATCTATCTATCTATCTATCTATCTATCTATCTATCTATCTATCTATCTATCTATCTATCTATCTATCTATCTATCTATCTATCTATCTATCTATCTATCTATATGTTATTATTATTATATATGTTAGATAGATAGATAGACAGTAGATAGACAGACAGATAGACATAGATAGACAGTGATAATTTAATTCTAATTTAGAGTTTTTCCTGAAACTTTTGTACAAGGAGTCACCTGTACAATTGTAAGCTGGACGTGTCCATACCTGCAACACACACACACACACACACACACACACACACACGGTGAGTGAACCCTCCCACCCGCAGCCAGATGGGGTTTGGCTTATATGCGGAAGTTACTGTTCCGCTCAGTCCAGTTCACTGACAACCGACGGACCTAAGCCACGCTTCTCCGCTCTCTCTCTCTCTCTCCCTGAGCACCGGACCCGGCTCCACAGGCAACGTGAGTAACTCCTGCACACTTCACCTGACTCAACCTTTCTAAATAACAAAACGTAACCACCCGTCTGACCTGATGATTTTTGTTTGTATTCGTTACAAAGTTGCAATATACAACTCCTAATCGAAACTTGTTTGTAACTTTTCCAAAAGAAAAAAAAATACTTCAATTGGTTTCCAAGCAGCAATAACAAGGATAAAAGTTTGTGAGGAAAAAGGTTTTTTTTGCACTTGTAATGGACGTGTTTCTGTCACACCCAAATTAAGATTCAGTTTCCATGAGAAAAAAATTAGCGGTGCAGGATTGAACAGCCGCTACTGTAAACCTTCCAAAGTCAATATGAATGAGGAAGAGAGCGACAGTTATTACTCTGTCCCATGAATACAAGTGAAACTGAAAAGTTATGTTAGACTTATTTTACCTCCTCAAGATGTTAACTTTATATTTAAATGTCTAGTTAAAGAATTAAAATGCGATTTGAAGCAAGAAGTTTAAATAAAGTTTATTTTAAATAAGTTTTATATCACACAGGGTAAGGACCTGCTATGTTAAAGCAAAAACACGGAGCTTAATTGATGCTTTAGATCAAACATATGTAATGAGCCTGTACAAAAAATGTCCCATAAAGTCAGGCTGGAACAAGTTGTCCCTGTGTCACTGTGTAAGCCCAAGGGTATAGAAGGTTATGTTTCATTTTTAGGTTTTTTAGATTGTATACTTTAACAAGACAAGCAATTATTTGTGTGTGCAATGTCTTTATATGAAATAGAAAATATAATAATACTTTTGTAAAGTAAATGAGATGATGCACACTCACTTTGTTTTCATAGACAGCCCAATGAGTTAGGTGCAGTGCATTGTGAAATGTACTCCACTATGTGAGTCAACATGCCCTGCAATGATGTCACCACCAACATTGTCTCCCAAAGCATTGTGAAATGTGCATGACGTCTGAAATGTGGAAGAAGCAGCTCTCACACTATGTGTACACTAAAACTCAGAGGCACTTTTTTCCCCTTCCAACTGCCTACAGACATTCAACTCTGTTGACCTGTGTTTGATTTCTAACTACAGTGATATTTGCCTGCACTGAGACCAAACAATTTCCTCTACAAGATTTGAATTATCATCTGAATTTGTACAGTCAGATCTTAACACTATAAACCCGGTTTCTTTTTTTTTTAAAGAGCAGGATTCATATATTATTTCCTGACAAATTGGACAAAATGCACAAAGAAATATATGATTCATTGTTCCTCGATCTGCCGCTTTAACTGGAAGTCCATCCCTTGCCCGTGCTACATCTCTTTGCCAAGTTCAGTGCAAATCAGAGAACCTTTTGCATAAACTTATGTACAAACCAACCAACCAACCAATCACCAAACAAGCAGACACAGATGAAAACAGAACTTCTACTGTGAGGTGAGGTGAGCTTTAATCTTTAAATAAGGGATGTTAGGGTACATTTTATTAAATATTTCCCTACAACTTTCTTTTGCTGTAAAATTCAGTAACATCTACACTTTCAGTCCTCCTTTAAATTGAAATAACATCTACTACAAGAATATATGAATGTCTGAGCTGGTAAATAACTTGGTCAGCAGGTCTCACTTGTGTAGCGCTGAAAGGATTATGTCATAATCCCTTGTTTTTGGTGTGAAAGTGTTGAAATATTTAGCACAATGAAGTGCCGTTATGACAGGAAATTGAAAGATAAGGACAGAGTGGAAAGTGCAAAGAATTATGCAGCAACTAGCCAACAAAAGGGCTGATGTGGCGGCAGCTGATAAAATCTGTGTGCAGAGCTCAAATGTTTCCCCTCTGTAGAACATTAAAAGGTGTGTCTACTCATGTCTATGCATGATATCATTATGGATTGAAAAACAAGCAGTGACATGAGATGAGTCTAATGTTTGTTTTCTCCATATTAGGAAAAGAAATGCTGCTGAAAGGCGGACCCAGCATGGCTTGTGTCACTGTGGTCCAAAATTGCAGCAATTTGTTTTTCAGTAACATATTTGACACCTTTACTAAGATGTCCCAGTTGGTTACGAAATCTAATACTGAAAGAATTCGTTGTGAACAAATGACATATTTGTAACAGAGCAACTCAGTACTGTATGGTCCCCAAGGGATATTTTGAGGAAGAAAAAACTCTGAGTTTTGGATCAGAGGAAGTTCTGCTTACAGTATTTATGTCCACTGTGTCTTGTGTTAGTTCAGACAACTGAACTCATCATCGCCAATTCAGAGGTGTAGATTGAAACAAAATCTTAAACAACACTTGCAACAGTGTGAAATATGTGGTTGTGTTCCTCATTCTGTGGTTAGGACATCGCCAACTTTCATAACTTTGTTTTTAAAGCATTGTTGAGTTTGTATGGCTCAATTGGGCTGCAGTAAATACTGAAAGGCTTTGATAAGTGCATGGTTTGAATTTCTTGGTGAAGATGTATGAAAATTATTGGTTTAGGCTTTATAGAGGTTTCTCTCTTTGGTCACCTCAACTTGAGGTCACCTTCAAGCAAGTGACAGCTGTTGAATGCTCTTATTATAGACTTGCACATCTTGCTTATATGTGTGAGTCTATTCCTGTATTGTTTTATTAATTTGATGGTGAAAGTGTGCTTGATAGATTTGATAGTAGAACTATTTATTTCTTCCCTGTTCTTTCCAGGTGCTTATCTTCTCCCTATCACTTTCACATGTGATTTTATTTCTTCTCGCCCCACCCCCTCACAGCTTTTATGGCGTCTCTACTTTAAAGAGCCTGTTCCCCTCAAGGTGTGATGACGAGATCGTGCGTAGGCACAGCCCCTGTTTTGATTTTTGTCTCAAACAACAGACAAGGTGACGGGCCACAGCAGGTGGTGCTGCGCCCCTCAGGGAATTTTGGAATGGCTACACGACTTGCAATTTCAAAATAACATACCTGTGTGATGACAAGGCATTATTATTCATGAAATACTCATAAGTAAAGTGTGTTTTCTCTGCACGACCCAGAATTCATGATCATTTTGCGTATTAGTCTGCTACTTTCTTAGTTGAAGAAGTTACAGTTACACATGCTCTGACAGCCATGTGATTGTATTCACGGCAAAAGTTCACCAGAGCCAGAACAAACGAGATGATGATCAAACTTCTGTCATCAGAATTACAGTTTAACTCTAATTTCACTACCAATTGATAGCCAATAAACTTCACCTTTCAACTCCCATTTGATTTAACCACCTTTTCCAAGTTGTTCAAAGGAAAACACTTTAGTTTATAACATCAAAATTACAACTCTTAGTTCCTTCTTGTTCTTACTCTTAAAAGTAATCCCTGATAACCACTTATAATCCCTCTGTCTGGTCAAAGTCAGACAGACAGTCACACAGACTTACTAAGTATTCAGTTAACTGTGTGTTAACTGAATACTTACACCACAGTCCTTCTTTGTCACCAGGAAGTAAAGTGTGTTCTGCAACTTTATATATAGTATATCAACTTCCTCAGTCATCACCTAATATGTTTGATCATGTACTATACCTTAACATGTGACTGCATTTAACCCCAGTCTCTTTGCCAATAAATAGCTCGCAGCTTTGATTGTTCGGGGAAAGAGGAATGCATGACAGGCAGGACTTCAACCAGCGTAACTTAATAGTGCATGAAATATTTTATGGCATAATTTTACGGCCTTTGCTGTGTTTCATTTTTGGAACTGTCCATTTAATTTGCATGCAGATGTCTATAATCAGAGTATGGGATGTGTATCCACCCATGAGGTAATGTAGGTGATGGTGCATTTAACCATTGAGCTGTTTAAAATTTATGGCAATGTGAGGCAAACCTGCCCTCCAGTGAAAGTTTGAGCTGGCAGCGAAGTAGAGCCTGATCTCTAACAAGTCTCCAGCCATCCAGGGTGTGTCTTGTCTTTACTGTGTCCCAGTGCAGGCTCAAGAACACCACAGCTGTCTGAAGACCAGCCAGAACTCACTCCGTTACATACTAGAATTTAACAGGGGCAGGATTGTCATTTTATATCACGGTTTCAAGTCTCTTAATCATAATTTCTAAACACCAGGAATGAGTGTAAAGGATGAAACAGGCACAGAACTGTTCACTAGAGCATAACTTACTGTGAAGATGAAAACCAAAATTTGCTCAGTCTTTTGGAAAAAATTAGAGAGGACGGCTTCGCCTGCCAGGGTCTAATTTTCAAAATGGTTCTCTTGCCTCGGGTTTGTTTGTTTAACCCCTGTGTGTATAAGAACAGCGTGATTATGTTTTGTTTGGTTTACATAGGTGTAAAACTTTGCCACTGTTTATCAACAACAGGCTATCAAGCAGTAGCTCCACATTCTGTTTTTTTATGCCTCAGCGCTGGTGGCAGCTGTGGCCGGAGGCATTATGTTTCCAGGTCACAGGTCTGTCTGTTCGTTCTGCTCAACAACAACTTGAGGGAAATCTTTAAATTTAGTACCAACATTCACTTGGACTTGAGGAGGAACTGATTATTTATGATAATTCGAGGTTTTTTTTTAAGAATAGAATAGAATAGTCTTTTATTGTCATTGTAGAGTGGGGGTACAACGAAATTGAGGGTGCTCCCACAGAGCCAGACAATGACAGATTGACAATCACAGTGACAGGCAGGAAAAACAAACATAAGGGGTCATAGAAACACACAAGGGACAACATAAGGTGAGAAACAATACAACATATTTTGTCATATGCTACTTATGACAAAATCTAACACAGAATATGATCGAGTGATGACATTTTACACCCAAATGGTTAAACTTCACTCCTGTTTAACACAGGAACAGAAGAAGGATTGTGCCCAATTTTTATGTAACCTGATGGTTTGGCAGAGCCATAGAACCACGAGACAATAATTCTGTTTTTTTTTTTTTAAACAAGAAAACATTTGTCTTAGTTCGGGTATCTTTTGCCAGAGCATATTTTTCAGCAGTGGGTTCAGTGAAAGGACACTGATATGATAAGTCTAAAGGCCACCTCCAAAGTTGCTGATCTGAGGATCTTTTTTAGGTAAACAAAGGATTATCAGTGTTTACATGTTTCTGACTTTGGCGCTTTTCATTTTTCACTTACTGTGGGTTGTTGCAGGCCCCATTTCTGATTCGCTGGTGCATGTTGATCAGCACCATTTGATACTTATTTGTTCTTGAAATTCTCTTTGAGGCTTTCTAAATGGCCAGTTAACATTTTTTGTGAATTGGTCATGGTATTGTGAAGAACATGATAATTCTTTGGGTAATTGATCTTGACCTCCTGTCAGTGGTATTACCCAGGAAACATGTTGTAGAGCTCTAACAGAGTTGATGAGGTATTTTTTGGTATTTTGATTTTTAATAGTATTTGAGTAGTAAGTTGACTACAATATTCCAGAGAAACAATTTAGTTTTATTCAAATGTCTGCTGTGGTTTCACTCAGTGTGCTACACTGTTTTTATTTGCATACTCTTTGTAATCTCCCTTGTACCTGAAATATTTGCTCTGCCAATGTGGAATCTGTCTCTTGTTGGATTATATACCTGTTAATGTGGGTTCATGCTCAGTCAAGTGTAAAGTCTCTGTTGTTCTGTCTCTAGGTGAATCATGACCAGCAGCTACAGTGTGTCCCTCGTTGGCCCTGCCCCCTGGGGCTTCAGACTGCAAGGAGGGAAGGACTTCTGTTTGCCACTCACCATCTCACGGGTGAGTGTACCATACACAAACACACCACTTATGTACCCTTCACTTCATGACAGTCACCTCTGAGGAATGCTATTCATGCTCACTATGCCATTTGCCTAGACAGTGGTAAAGTACGTGAGCCATTCATCTCCTGTGTGACACTCATTGCTGGATTTAGACACCTCCTCAATCAGTTCATGGCCTCTGTTACTCTGTCCCCCCGTGGTTTTGACCTGCCTGACCGTCAAGGCTATGACTATTCTAATAATAATGTTACATAAGCTGAGCTATAACCACAACTTTTGTCAGTTTAAAGAAACACCCATGAAATTCTTTTATGGCCTTTCAGGATATATTTAGAGGATTAAGTTGGTAGCTGTTAACGGGTGCTGTCATTTTGGACATTCAGATGAGGGAAAGCGTTAAGTGTCCTGGCCTTTCTCGCTGGCTTAAGTCCTGATGCGAGACAATATGTACTGTACCCGCAGTAGAAGAATCAGAACCTGTCCTTAAACTGCTGGTTGTTATTCTTTTGCCTTTTTAGGAATATTTGGATTCGTTAGGATAATTCTTATTCAAAACATGGAATAGAGTTCATAGTGGTCCATAAATCATATGTATTATGTGCTATTGAGCTGGATGTCAGACTGTAAACACAACATGTTCTAAAAATACACAAAAATCCTTGTAAAAACACAACAATCTGGAGTCAAACTGTAAATACTCCCATTTTTGAAGAATCAGAACCTGTCCTTAAACTGCCCATCAGACTGAAACTCTAGAAAGCCACAGTGGTTCTATAATAACTATTTGGGATTCTGGTTCACATAAATTCCAAGTCGGCTGACCAGGTTCTGTTGAACCTTGAGTTTGGACAAAGGTTGGAAGGTCCTCGGAGACAGTTCCAGCCTCAGTCTATACATAGTTACAGTGTCAATGGTGCAAGGTCATTCTGTGTAAAAGACTTTGATTGTTGTGTACATTTAAAGAATTGCAGTGCTGTTAACTTTTGCTCCCTCTTATTTTTGTCTCAATACAGTTTATTTCTACCCAAGGTTACCTGAAGTGTCTCAGTTATATTGACACGCTTCCTGTCAAACAGGATTAGATGCAGGCAGCTGGTCCAATGTGGCCTGTACTTTGTACAATGAGACGCGTTATCCAGCCCCTGCCGCTTCCTGTTATGTAATTGTAATCTCAATGTCATGACTAAGGTCAGTGACTCTGTTTATTTGTTGCTGGCAGGATCAGTTACAAATTTTTCAAAGTTATGCATCCAGTTGAGACGTGACATTTCTCAAGTGGAAATCTAACCATCTGTGTTAGGACATAGTTACTCTAAAGAGTCTGAAAAGGCCAACGTGCCCAGGCTATTTTTATACCTCGTCTCCATGATAATAATGGTACAGAGGACATTATGTTGTCATAGTGGCATGTAGCTGTCAGTAGAGATCTTGTCATCATATCCCAAAAGCAATACACAAATGAGAAACCTCAACAGTTGTCACCTCTTTTGATAATGGAAAACATTTTATATAAAATGATTTATAAAAATAGAAAAACTCCAAGCCTCTCAAAGAAAATCAGCACTAAATTGGCATTTTGGATCAGCTTTGGTGTCGACCATTGAAAATACATTTTCTCAAAAATTTCATAAACACAATATGTATTTATCTACATGAGAAGAAAAGTATTGTGTATTTCATAATTTCATACTAATTGTACAAAATGAGATGAACAACTGACCCCTGGCTGTGGTAAATGATGGTGTTTTTATAATATGTAAAGAGTTTAAAGAAAACGAGACAGGTGATTTGGAAAGAATGTCAAAAAACCTGACAGAAATGTTGCATTTTTTTAAATTTTTTTTTAATCATTTTATTATTACTAAAATCGCAAGTGCATGTAATATGGTAATTTTAACAAGTCATTTTCTTGTGGGATCTCCTTTAGCTCCGGTCCATAAAATTGTTGAACACTTCTTGTACTCACCAACAATCCCTGTGTTGAGTAATCAGTGGTCTGGAGCATGCCACAAGCTCTGCAGAGCCGGGCAACATGACACGCTCAGATTTTCATTCCATCACATTATTGGTTAGTGTCATTCCTCTAGCATATTTTCATCTCTGCGCATGACCAGTGAATGGCTTGAATTTCTTGTTATTGTCCAGGCGCCAGGGATATGTCATCCTTTTCTCTATTTATTTTAGAATTCTACTGTCATAAGGCACAGTTAAAATAATGGCACGGTGTTTCAGTAAAGCTGAAAGGTTCATATATCCATTTAGCTCCATACATTTTCAGAAATATGACCGATGACAGATATATATCTTTGCTCCAACTGAGGTAATCTGTAATAACCTTGGTATCTGTTGTGATAGTGACACTGTGTTTACAAAAGGAAGTGTTAGTTAGTCAGTACAAGGTACATGTATGGAAACATCTGCCAGCAGTTTAACCATTACTTTAGTTCACTCATCAGATGAATAAGTAGAAAACTGAGTAGACCACAGGCCTATTTTAAGGTTCATTAGACACCCACAATGTTAGTTGCTAGCACATTAAAGCTTATATTTATTTTGTTTAGATGGATGTGATTGCCATGGAATAATGATGTAATGACTTTACATATGCCTCCCATATGTAACCAATTCAACCACAATGCACAGAATGTTCTGCTGGTTGTTATTCTCTTGCCTTTTTAGGAATATTTGCGTTTGTTAGGATAACACTAATTCAAAACATGGCATAGAGCTCATAGTGGTCCATAAATCATATTTATTATGTGCTATTGAGTTGGGTGTCAGACTGTAAACACAGCGTGTTCTAAAAATACACAAAAATCATTGTATAAACACAACAATTTGGAGCCAAACTGTAAATACTCCCATTTTAGGAGGATCAGCCTGAAACATTCTAGATAAATCACTATGATGAGTGAATGTGTTTTCTTATTAGAGATATGAATTCTGGGTTTAAGATTAACAGCTGATGTGAGACCACCCGGCACGGTATGGATGTTATATTTTCTGTACATTATGTCTGTGTGGGGCTTTGTTCTTGCTCGTCCAGACTCTTTCCATCCTCGGTGTCTCTTGTTGTTCCAGCACCTTTTTAGGAATTTCTTGACAGACTTCCACATGGAAAGACTCGCACTCAAAATTACTTTAATTTGAGTGGGAGTATTATCACAGAATTACTTATGAAAGCTTGTCAAATCTGTAAAAAAAAAAAACAAAAATAAACAGTAACAATGATATGCATGATGTGTCTATCAGTGGCTGCTTACTGCAGGTCAACAAGAGGTCAGCGCACTGAAATTTTCCTCTCTTTTTCCATTGACCCCTCATTTCCCCCCCTTGTCTTTCGTATCCTTTAGTTTGTTGTTTCAGTGGCATGTGATACTTTGAGTGGATATTTTACTGGCTAATTTTAGCTTGGTGTTTGCAGTAGTCTCTGCACCTCCTGATATGTTCTTTTCATGTTTTTTTTTTTTTTTTTTTTAAATATGGTGAAGCTACTCTCACTCTGAAGAAAGAGGAATGTGATGATGTTAGAGGTAAATCTTTGTCCATTTTTGACGATCAGTAGAAGCAGGATGGCCTCACACCGGGCAGCTGACAAATGTTATTTCCTATTAGATGATCATAATAATAATGATGTTATCTAATTTAACAAAGGTGCAGTCATGATTCACTCTGTATTTGTGTCAGTTAGAGCTCAGTGGACCAAAAAACACCTCATGAGCTCCAGTTTGTGAGTTTTCAATGAGAAAATAGGATGACTGATGACTTTTTTTTTTTTTTTTTTTTTTTTTTGCAAGTGTTGTGAATGTAGTTTTGGTTGTAACTCCCTTCACTGTTTTCTCTGATCTGACCATAAACGTATTCTGCACTGACTAAACTGTTCTTCTTCGTGGCACTTTTTTTTTCCAATCCTCTTACGATGTCTTAAATCTTGAAAAACTGCAGGATAATGTTCTTGCCACACTCTCTGCATATATAGCAAGGCCAAGAACAATAGTCAGTGGGATTTACTTACCCATTTTAAATGATTTGTCTACTTTAAACGGTGTTGAGGGGTGTAAAGGAACGCTTAGATAATCACCTAACACCCGAAACCTCACATTGTAGAGTTTCTAGCACCATGTTGTGCAACTTTTTTGTATACTCTTGTGTATATCTGACATTTATTTACAGTTTATAGAGAACAAAGTTTGTATATTGAAAAGGTATTTGGACAAAGAATTATCTGTCTTTCTCCGTCTGGCATTGAGACTTAACATTCGGTTGAGCTCACATCCAGAAAAACAAATAAAATCACGCAGTGAAAAACTCCCTGGCATTTCAGGAAACCAGAGAGACAGATAGTTTGTGGTCTTCAGGGCTGCATAGCTGCCAAACAGTTAGTCTGTATTTCTTTATCTGTCTTTTGTATTAAAATTCCCCTGAGCGTTTTTTACATGGAAACTGGAAGTGAATATAAACCAGTTTAATCTACCTCATTTTTAAAAAAATCAGCCTCATGAATATAAACTTCACGGGGCACTTTTTAAATAATGTGTGGTTCTGTGCAGGATGCTGAAGATGTGTTCAGGTTACATGTGGGTTTAGTAGAAAAATGTTATCTGCACTACGTGTTTGATCCCAGTATGAGCTCCCTGGTGTCTGTCTAAGGCTGTATTGAGACATCTGCTTTCAATCTGCCTAATGCTGTATGGCAGAGCTATAAAGAATAAGTAAGCCATCACTTGATTTTGATTTAGATCACTTTCATTATTTTCCATTTTTGATGAAGGATATTTAAAGCTCCTCCACATGATTTGTTTTCATGGTTGCAGCTCGGACCCACAGTTACTGCTGTGTGACAGTGATAACAGCTATAGTCACTCATGCTTGCTAACAGGCATCCCATGATATAAAGCTTTGCAAAGTGCTGTGGCCAACTATAATGCAAGTAAATGCAGGCTATTAACATTTACCACAGTCGCTGAAAATGAAAATCAACATCTCTCAGGCCGAGAATCTGTCAGTGTTCAAACTGTGTAGTGAATAATGATGTTTTACCTTAAAATGAATTTATCTTTTTGTGTCTTAGCTTCTGCTTTGCGGAGACATATTATATGTTGTTTATAAGAGGTTGGACCTTCGGTACAGTCTTTTTGTCTGTGTAATTCTGGTAAAACTTAAAGGTTTTTGTTTTTATTTGATTGGAAAAAGCCCAAACTAAACTCTCCATGAGAGCTGAATAAAGCATAGACCAGTACTTGCCCTTGGCTCAAGCCCCATCATGTCTGAAAGCCTTTTCATATCATCTGCCGTCACAGCGTTAGTCAGCTGGGTTTGTTTCTGACCTGACTAAAGCGCATTCACTATTCAGCGTAGGCTTGGTACTGCTTTGTGCTGTTTTGTTTGTGTTGTCATGGCAATTTGACCAAGAGCTCCTATGTAGGTCTGCCTGGCATCTTGTGTTTTCCAGCAGCCTGATTGATGTAGTAAGAGACAGGGGTCAAACCATGACAACCACTGGTCTACCTCTGTTCAAGTGTGCTTAATTGGGATGTTTGGCTTGGAGGAAAAGAGTACTTGCTATTTGGTTCCTTTCCAACTGCCGTCTCCTTCAGTAATGTGTACTTCTCATCTCTGCTTCTCTTCACTGTAGAAATAATTTGTACAAAGTGTTGCAGGTGTGCAAGTGTAAAAGAGAGGGCTTCTAGTCTCTTGACAATAAACTGTATTTGATGGCTTATGCTGGCCCAGCAGGTTTCTCTGCTCCGGACTGCCTAATGTTCTCTCAGCAGATTCATCCCACAGATTTTTGCAGGGTAAACGGTTTCTTTTTGATGAGCTTTACAGGTTAAAAGCACACAGTCCGGCCTTCAGAAAGAGGAACACGATATTTTGTGTTGAGTTTGAAAATTAAAAGGCGTTTCAGAGTCATCTGTTTTCAGAAACATTAAGTTTGTTGGATCAGAAACAAACCCTCCCTCTTAAAACTCACATTGTTACTAATAAACATGGAGTTTGCAAGCAGGTTAGTCGAAGGCAACTTTCTAATTAGCAGCATACGAATGAGTCAGTCTGTTTCAGCATTGTGTGTTTGTTCCTTTTCCATATAAGGTACTCTATCTTGGTGTATCCTACACAGACATGACATGCATCACACAGGCCTTCAGCTTCCACCACAAGACACTTCCTGTAACATAACCTCTCAAATGTGAAATGACCACAACCCTCTTCCTTACTCCGTAATTTCACAGAAGACAGGAATTTACAAACCCTTCCAGCAGGGAAGATGATTAGTAACTCAATAATGCTTACGTGTTATCTTAAATATTTTTACCTTACTCTAAATGTGTTTGGTTTTAAATGATTTACACGTACAAAATAGAAGTCTTCCTCTCTTATGAAGAGAAGGACAAAGGCGTGTGAAATTTAAAATGTTTGATATAACACCACCGCTGTAAATCAGGGATTTCAAAATACAGCTTTGTATCTGTTTAGTGAAGAATTCCAGGGTATTAGTTGTTGGCAGCGACGTCCTCCATTGAACAGAGGCTTTCTTTGCAGAAGCAAAGTACGTCATAAATCTAGTCATATCAAGTGCCTGACTATGCTGCTTTCTCTCTAAACAGAATCTCTGTGTCTTGTTCTCATCAATAATAAATCTTATAGGTTCCCCTATTTATCTTCATTAATTTATTACCTGATTAAAGATGAGTTCATTAGCAAGTAAACATGTGCATCTGACCTGTGTTTAGAATTAAACTGTTTTTTTTTACTATTATCATTCGATTTTATGGCTGTATTTGATTATAGCAGTGTAAAAAATGGATTGAGGACACATGGAAGTAATGACTGTTCATTTTTCTAGGCTTCTGCTGCCTTTTTTATTTTTTCATAGTGTTTTTATAGTCTGGTACAACGTCTCTCTGCAGTTTCTTCATCTTCTCACAGTCAGACAAAGATTGAATTCTTCCACAAAGTCATTAGATATAAAACTATTAATATTTTTTTAGCTAATAATGTCATAACCTTAAATAATTGGATTTGCCGTAATCCCCCAGATCTAGATCTGCCACGTCTTGTGTAGTATTCTGTGTTTAAGCTATGCTTGTAGCAGCAGAGGCTCTTACATGTGTAGTGTGGAACAACCAGTCATTACCAGTAACTGCACAGCAGTAAAATCAGCAGTGTGGAGAGGACCACAGCAGCCCAGCAGCCACACCATTATGTGGCTGGATTCCCATTCATGTAAACGCAGTTGGAAAGACTTTGTTTAAAGAATTCACATCTCACCCTCTATCACCCTTTCTACACTTTGCATTAAAGTTGTTTTATGATCTGTGAAACTCCCTTTGATCACTCAAATATGTTTAAATTGTAACTTGTGTTTTACACATTTTGATTGAGTGCACAAATTGGTCGACAGCATTTGGTAAAAAGCACATTACTGAAACATCCTGCCCTCTAGAGAGAGCTGGGCGAGCACAGCCAAAAGTTCTAGCTCATTACTTATCTCCTCTGTCACGAGTGCTTCAGTCCTCTTGATTTATATTTATAGACTGCGGATGCCAGGGATTCTTACTGTAATATCTATTTGTTTTGTATCCATGCAGCGCATGAGTGAAAGAAGTTGGGATTTAGAAAGTGCCCTCTTTCCTCTGCAGACTGAAGCATTAAACATTTTTACCCACATTTAAACACACAAATCTCTCTGAGAATGTAACTGAATCCTCTCTTCACTTCTAGAAATAGTACAGGTTTGAGCAATTACCATATGTAGAGTTATGTCCTGCTGTCTTTTCTCACATCCCTACAAGGAGAGAACTTCACATCTCCTTTTCACTGTCGCTCTCTTTAACACAGTAACGTACAGAGACATTCGGAGAGGTCACAGAAACATGTCCCAGAAATGTGTTTGTTCAACAGTCTTTTCTCTGGTCTTGCCCTGTGGGGCTATGTTGTAGACTAAGACAGAGCCAGCAGATGCCAGTGATCTCACACAAGAACTTTAACACTCACTTTATTGGCCTCTGCGCTGAAGAATAATGAGTTATTTTACAGAGCGTAAACGAGTCAGGACAGACGTGGTAAATGCTGACAGGTGTATCTGTAGGTCTGTCAGACACTGAGTGAGCATGTGAGTCAGTCGAGGCTTTGTACTCGCTTGTGTAGTGAGTACCCAGCCCTTTCATGAGTAACACTTAGCATGTGGCTGCGCTATAGGTTTCCTAGATGTCGGTATGCATTCATCAGTCGCCACTACACATTCTACACTCATCTCCTCTTGATCTACTTGATAATGACGCATGGAAAGCACAAGTCCAGGGAAATGTGCCGGTCACTGCCACCACTCTGTCACTTCCTCATTCTTTCTCTCTCTCCCTCCCACTTTTTCCCCCTACTTTGTCAGTATTAGGGTTAACACAATGGCACATTCTTTATGTCTCATTGGCAGCCTTTTAAAACCAGGGGAAATTCTTTTAGAGTTACCCGAGCTGAATGCATTCATTAGGATTGTGGAAAGGGAATATCTTGTTTTGTGTGTATGCATGTAAATGACGGTTGGTTCATATAAAAAGCTGCTCTAAAGTATGTGTCACTGACTGAAGACTGACTGGAAAGAAAAAGGTTGTTTACATGCATTTAAATTAATCTATTATGGATTTTTAGATGGAACATAGACTATCAAAAAAATCAACAAACAAAATCCATTTCCTTCTATCCTGTTTCATGTTCTCTTTATCATACTTTTCTGTCTCACACTGACTACATGTGTATGCGCTTCTTATGCCTGTATTTTTGCTGAAGTGTTTGAGATTCCAGGTGCCACGATCTTTTCACATAGTGTAAAGATGACATAAAGATATGAGCATAATAAAGCTTTAAAGAGTTAAAGTAAGTTAAGTTCAGAGTTTGTGGATTTTTTGCAGCGAGCGTGGCTGTACAGGTTTTAATGTGCAAGTGTGCTCTGAGTGATCGATGAGGTGTACACAGACTTATGTAATCCCTGCTCTTTAACCACACCTGGTAGACAGTCATCCCATTGCCAAGGTTTTATTATGTTGCTTCCTGTCTGTTGCTTCCTGTTGCTTCCTGTCTTATTATAGTGGACAGTGACAGAAAACCTAGCAAATCTTAATCTTACGTTGTGCTGCTTATTCATAGACAGACAGTTGAATAGCTTCAATCTTTTGAATTGTTTTTTTTCCCCATGTCCTGCATTAGAAAATAATAAGTTTCCTCCCACTTTTCATTAATTCTGAAAAATATACAAAACTCGTCACTCTTTCCACACATTGAAATAAGTGTAATTTAAATGAAATCCATAGAGTTTGAATGACTGGATCAGGATTCTGAAAGCTCTTGAAGAAAAAAAGATCCCACTTCATAGCACGCAACCTGTCCACCAGCACCTTTCAGCACCACAATAACAGATGAAGCATACAGCAACTCTTGAAGAAAAACTTGGAGCGACTTCAAGTTTCTGAAATGTTCTAAAGAGACCAAGCATAAGCAATGGATGTGGCCCATGAAAACTGGAGGGGAGAACTGAGGACTGAAATTACTCACATGCAGTTGTGCATGTGAGTAATTTAAAAAAGGCTAAACTGAAACGGATTCTTCAAAGGACTAAATCCAGGATCAAACGTTTAATTTTTCATGAATTTGTTGCAATATTTCTTCAGTTTTCAAAATTACACTCATCTTTGTGCTTAATGTACACAGTTGTTGTGAATCAAATTTAAACTTTTGGAAAATCACGTGGCTTTGATTTGTGGTCAGTGGTCATTTGTTTTTTGAATCATCATTGTGGGAATGGTTTGGCTTTTTTATGGGCAGATTGTTTTGTGTGGCTGTAGGATCCTGTCCCATGGAAGTTGGGATGTTAATGTTTTGAAGAGAATAAGATGCCTATCTTATCTGGCAAAAGTTACATAAGACGGGAAACGGAAAGGAGAGTAATACGCCTTGTGATTACAAGAAATAAATTGACACTGAGGCGCGTACACAGAATTTTGTGGTTAAACTGCAGAGACACGTAAACCTTGAAGTTACAAATGTAAACTCAGAAAAACATTAGTAAAGGATGATCATGAAGCTTTTCACCCCTCACAAAGAGCCTCTGTCTTATTCTTCTTCTCCTCTGAGAGGGAGAGGAAGGTGTGTTGGTGTGACTAAATGCTGTGTGAATACTCCCCTTTGTTTGTTGCATAATATGTGCACAAAGACTGCGTTTTCTTATCTATTTGCTTGTTTTAATTGCAGCTGACTGATGGAGGCAAGGCAGTCCAAGCCAAGATGAGTGTCGGAGACATCATTCTTTCCATTAATGGCATTTCTACCGACAGCATGAATCACCTAGAGGCTCAGAACAAGATCAAGGCCTGCACAGGCAATCTCAGCCTCACTCTACAGAGGTAACAGCTGCACACAAATACACACCCAATCTCTGCAATATCATTTTTGACTTTCCTACCAAACTTTCCTTAATGTTGATGATTTGCCTGCTGTAAATGTACTTGAACTTGCGGCTTGCTTGCAACAAAGCGACTCGACAAACAAAACATTATTCAAGTTATAATAGGAAGCTGAATTACCATATTTGGTTTATTTGTGCTGTATTAAATTTTCCTGTTCATCATTTGAAACAGATGAGCTCCTGTTGTGCTAATTTGAAAGTTCTGTCTTACTGCTACAACAGATGCAATGGCCACGAGGTGTTGTAGGAAGTTTTGAAAAGTTAAAAAGACGAAACTAAGTTTGTTGTCCCTGGCATAGCCACAACAATTTACACAGTTTAATGTGCCATGTGACGAGACAATGGTATAATTTACACTGCATCATTCTGTCTGCACACTCACTTCTTATGTTTAATGAAGCTCAGCCGACTTGACGTTTAAATCCCAGTTAAACCGAGGATCCAACATCGGAAATCCTGCTTTTGGATCTTCAGTGAGGACATGTCTAAAACTGTAGACTGAAATACCTCATGAGAAATGAGAAATGCTACAGAGCACGCACATGAGAAATGAGGAACCATTTGACTTCTGTGTTATTACAAAGAAGTCAAAGAAGTCTTAATTAATTGTTTACACATGTTCTTCCTGGCTGCGCGGTGTATGGCACAGAATCTGTAGAAGTCATCAGAACAGGCTTCAGCTGAATTCATCAACTCTTCAGCTCTGCTCAGACCATTAGGAAAAAGGAAGATCCCGATGTACTGAGGCCCTTGAGTGTATTAAGATCCTAGTGTAATATTAAAAGCATTTGAAAGGAACCATTTTAAAGTCTTTTTCTTTGATATATTTGTCAAAGAAAACAAAGCGCAAATCCAGCTGAGGTTGTCTTCATATTTGTCCACCAAGGAAAGGTTTCACTTAGCACACGCCCCAAACAACTTTTATGGTCCTGTCTACCAGAGGGCCGAAGTCCTTCTTATATGGACATCTTGGCTAGATTTTGAACAAACAGTAAGAAATAGCTCAAATGTTACAGTAATTTTCACAGTCTGCACTGAATGTTCAAGAGCAGTTTACCCACCTCAGAAATTATGTGTCTGAATGGCTCCTTTTTTTTAAAGAGGGTGTTAGAAAGTGCAACCCCTTCTCATGAATTTAAGCCAAGGATTTCTACCCAACGTAATACATGTGCTTCAGCCAAGCGTAAAGAAGAAGAGTAGCTTCAGTGTCGGACACAAACAAATGGAGTTGAAGCACGCACGCTCTCAAAGCTGTAAAATATGTTGACAGAGACTCAAAGCCTGGTTTGCATGTCCTGTCATTCCAGCACCACATCAAAGAATAAAGGAGCCTCTGCGCTTTAATCGTGGGAAAATAGTCCTAAAATAGCTTTATCCCACAGCTGCATGTAATCTACTGTGGGTAATGGATGCACAGTGAAACATCAAACATTATGCTCTTATAGCACTTATATACTACAACTAAAGTAACAGTAACGAAGGTCTCCTTGTA
This sequence comes from Polydactylus sextarius, assembly GCA_016801845.1. Classification (NCBI taxonomy): domain Eukaryota; kingdom Metazoa; phylum Chordata; class Actinopteri; family Polynemidae; genus Polydactylus; species Polydactylus sextarius. The sequence goes on from CM028922.1 coordinate 4,597,917, forward strand.
AAATGATCTATGAATGTAGTTTGTAGTTCACGTCACTTCTGGCATTTTTTAAGCTGGTTGCTGATATTATCCAATGACAAAGAACAAAGAGTTTTAGAAAAGCTCAACCATGTATATATTGTAAACTTGGCTCATTCTGTTCTGTCTTTACTAAGGTCATTATGATTTTTCCAGAGTCTGTTCAGGATCATGTAAAAACTACTGAACCAATTTGCACAAATTTGTCACAGGGATGAGATACAGCCCAGGAAGAACTTTTACATTTTTTCTCTATGGCTTTATTGAAAGGGTCAGATTCATTTTTTTTCCACCTCTTTCCTTTATATAAGATATAAGATTGAGCCTAAACTATTTATAACTAACTGCCATTTATTTAAAACACACACACACACACACACACACACACACACACACACACACACAATTAACCTGTAAAATTCTTTCTGTGTCACACCACCTTCTCCACCCATGTTCTTAGATTTGATTTATGGTTTTGATAATCACTGATAAGAACAGTAACATCAGTGCCAAGATAATGTTGTGCCTGCTGTTAATTACCATGATGTCATTTTGTCATAGCTCACATTCCTTATAAAGATCTGGTGCAGGTGTGGGGAAAAAACGACAGTGTTCGACTGAGATGATACCGTATGCCAGCACCCTAATTAACATTTTATCATATTTATGTAGAGGATAAGATTAATCTGCTGCATGGGCTAATTTCACTTTTTTAGAGTGGGTTAGACAATGAAGTATGTGTGTGATGCATGTATGTGATTTATTCAAACTGGAATCCCACTGCAATCAAACTGAAGCCCAAAAAAAGATAACACTGGCAACAAAGTTGTATATTAACAAGTGGGCGTTAAATGGAAAGGATTAGAAAATTACTGTCACACATAATTCACTCAATAGCTAGAAATTGTACATGTAAAATTGTCCAATTAAAACCATTTGGGTACTATTATGCAGTTTCGTATATTGTCCAGCCAAAAAGATAGTTTGCATTTATTGATGTTGAAGTTTTTTCCCTGTTGCTAGGTGAGGAGTAACATGTTTTCATCAGAGGGGATGGTCTCCCTCCTCATCCTGTTGTTCCACTATACTGTACTCTAAATCATAACAGATCGGACTAGATGATAGAACGCACAAAGCGCTGTTATGGGTTTTGTGACAGGAAGAGAAACCAGTTTTTCCTCTGCAACATTGCGGTCTCAGGAAAAGATGTCAAAACAGAGTATGTTTGCACATTGGGAGAATTTACTGGCAGGGAGGTTTGTGTTTCTGAGGAGGTCAAAAAGATTAAAAGAAATTGTGTTTAGTCAGGCAGTCTGTGGTGAAAACTGTCTTGTATTTGTATGTAACTGGAAAGCTTCAGTTTCACCCACATGCACATTTACACATGGGACAGCATTCGTTATCTTCACCATATTTAGCAGAAAGTTCTCCCACAATTCTGGTTTCAGTGAGCTGCATTTCAGAAATAACATGCTAATCAGTCCTACGCCTCTTTTTGTGATCTGCCAACCTTTAAATATACGGTATACTTGCAGTTGATATGGTCAGCATTTATCAGAGAATTTCACAAGTACTTTTTGTTCTACCCTCATGAAGATTTTGTTGCTGAGCAGCTAACAGTCACCAGGCAGCTGTGGGAAGTAGCCTTAGGAAAGTATGATAATTGATGTTTATTTATTGTCATTGAAATATGCAGCACAGCGCAAAGAAACACCACTCCCCAGAGGTTGTGGCTGCCTGCACCTGGTTCTCAAACCTCAAAGATAATACAGATCAACACAGCGAGCCGGGGGAACCGACCCTATCCTGATGTTTTTAACAAGGGTTCGTGTCGGCTGACACAGCGTGAGCATTGCAGGTTTTGGGTATTTTCCACTTAATGTGAACACATGCTGTTTTGGGGGGGAACATGATAATGTGATGATACTGACAGGTACACATCCATCAGTATATTAGACATAGACTGTCATATCCACTTTATTTACTCAAGTCACGCTCTTTTCTTTTGATTATGTAACCTCTTTTTTCACCCTCTTTTTTTTTTTTTGATTTGGAAGAACCACAAATTCTTTAAACCACAAACCACAAAGTTTTTAAAAATACCTGCCCTCAAACAGACTGTGATATAGCTTTTGTTTGCCCATGGGCCACTTACTATAGCCAAACTCAAATCAGCATGGGAGCTGTGGGTTAAATATACAGAATTTCTCATGGCCAATATATACCCATCAAGCCTTATGCTATGGTTATAACAGGGTGAAGTAGAGGGCAATTCAATGCAGCCCAGAGCCCCCACTGACTCCTGGCTGCCTCAGCCAGATGTGGTGTGGTGGTTGGAAGAAAAGTAAGGAAGGATTATTACACTGGTTGGACATGCATTAAAAAATACATTAAGGGGAAGTGCAGTTTATTCAGCCGTGGATACAGAGTCCAGAAATCTGCTCTGAAGAAGAACTCCCTCCTTTTCTTATTTGCTTTGTTCATCGATCTTTTCTTGATGCATCGTCTGTGGATTTAACTTCAACTCTGAATATCTTTTTTCTGGTCCTATGATAGTTTTTATTCTATCTATTCCATTCTCTTGCCAAAACAAGCATTTCGAGCAAATCGAGCAGAGAGTTATCACTCACGTAGCGAGGAGGAGTGCTTCACAGAGATGGCCATGGAGATGAATGGTATGAATGCCCTCCATCACTACAACGCATGTGACTGCTGATATGGGAAAGTGCACAGAGTTCTTACTGGACACGTGTACAGACTCACCAGACATGGCCAATAACCATATTAGCGACGTATCCAGGCAACTGACGGCAGCAACAGGCTGACCCATTACATGTTTGTGAACTTAAACTCTGGAAAGAGCGCTGACGTTTCTGTCGCTCTTTCAAAACCTGCTCTGACTCTTTCCAGTGACATGCCAAAATTCCCTCCTCCGAGATGCTCATTCTTGGTAAATATGAGGGAGCAGTGTGAAGAGGAGGTACATGGAGAGACGGGAAAGACCATGTGCCAGACACAAGCTGTGAGTTTTGCCACTGAGCGGATAGGCTGGCTGCACAGAAAAACAGAAATATCAGGGAAAAAAGTTATTTTCCACACCCTCTAATTCCAAATCCCATCTGTTGGAGTTTTTGTTTTGCTTTCCTATGTTTTTTCTCTTTGTTTTTCTTTTCATGGTTTTTCATGCAGCGGTAAATCTGAGAAAATAGATAGTGTCTGCCAGTTCTCCCACAGGGTTTTGACATTTATTACACAAATTAAATATAAGAAGGTGAATCTCGTAGAACAAGGTTTTTGGAGTAACATAACCTGTGCACGACGTTAATAGCATGTATGAATTCTGCTGAGCCCTGTCCTACATATCCTATAGTATCTGTTCCCAGTTCTGACTCCCTGTCTGCTTCAATATGTTGAGAGTAAACACAACTGTGACTAGAGGACAGAGCAACAGACAGAGGCAGATGCTTGGAGTCAGACTGTTATTGCAGGAGATCATTAAAGTCTGCAAGTTTTTATCTTCAGAAAACAGTTTGTGAAAGTGAAGTGAAAAAATGCAGCTAAAATGAAATAGTACACTCATTTGAGTAATTTACCCTCTGTGTTTTTTTTTAAGCTGGTAAGGCTGGTGTGTGTATGTGTGTGGTGAAAGTAGTGTCTATTAGCTGCTCCATCATTCAGTCAGATGCCATATGCCAGATTGTTTCTTTTGGCCCTCAAAGAGACACAGGCTGGGTGGAAATGCGTCAGTCAGCTTTGCCCTCAGGCGTATTTCTCTGGTTAACCTCCTCATTCTTTTATTCTAGTGCAGTGTGTGTGTGTGTGTGTGTGTGTGTGTGTGTGTGTGTGTGTGTGTGTGTGTGTGTGTGTGTGTGTGTGTGTGTGTGTGACAGAGAGGGCACACAGAGAAGTCTGTGCTTGATGAAACCATTCTCAAAGACATTTTTTCCCTCCAAGCCATTCTGACATTTATTAATATATTGCATTTATATATTTGCTGTTATTTAACCATATGGTCTAATCTCAGCCCATAAATAAACCTTGTATATATCTGCATCTGTAATCCAATAAAACAAGGCATCCTGATTAGATTAAGAGGAACTAACTGAAACATGTTTGAGGCTGAGCAAAACCGTGACTGGGTCCTCAGCAGGGGCAGGATTTCTTTGTAACATGAGCTCATACAGTAGCACAAACTGTAGTAAGGGATCCGATAAACTGATAAATTCCAGATATAAATCAGACATTGGTTAGATTAGATTAGGCATTGCTTAGGGTTAGATAATCTATATTCATGCATGTGTAGCTTTTGTCATTGAGGATTTTAGCCTTTTGAGCAATCTTTGGGAAAAAAAATAGTTCATGTGTGATTCATAAATATAGGTTGAATATTCAAATGTGTACTACAGATGGTGTGTAGCAGAGGCCAGTGTGAAAATTAGGACGCAGACATTTCACACATCACCAGGAGAATAACAGGCTTGAGAACTGTGTGTCATCCGGTCATGACACTATCCAGTTACACTGAGATTATCTGACATGTACAGATGGACACAAAAAAAAAAAAAAAAAGCAAATACGTGGACGAGCGCCCACACACTCACCCAGTGTTTGTCTCTTTGTAACAGCAGAACAAAAACGAAGGTCCAGGGGAGAGAGAGGGACTGAGTAGAACAGATGTTCGCGGGACCACCTTAGCAACTGTTTTTACAGTTTGCTCTGGGAAAAACCAGATAGACAGTGAATCCGCCCAGCTGCCCCTCTCAGGGCCACTGATGGCAGACATACACTGTCTCATTGTAGATTGGTTTCATTTTGAAATGAAGTGTGCTGTGTGATCTTTAGACCCTTTTTTCTCTGTTTTTTCTGGGCGGTGTTTTCAATAAGCAAAGCTGATGATATAAGCACAATGGAAAATGAGCATACTATATATTAAACTGTGGAAACGCGTGGGCATAGATGACATCAGCATCTCATTGGAGGGTGGGGCTCTGTCGTAATCCAGTGGCAGCCTCGGTTGTTGCGTCTCAGCTCAGTCAGAAAGGAAATGTGTGAGAGTTTGTTGACTGTTTTTCCTAATATGGCAGAGAAAGGAAGGACGGCAGCGGACATACCTTAGCTCAGGGTCCGGAACCAGTCTAGCTTACTCACTGTCTGTTTTTTTTTGTATTTTATTTTTGTATTTTGTTTTTATGAGGGATAAGGGACACATTGTCTGCATGTCATGACCAAATATAGGACACATTGTTAAAAAAGGCATGTGTCTGCATGTGAGTTTCAGAGAGTAATTTGAAGACATTCAAGCTACGTGACAGGGGACTTTCAAGTGTTGACATGAGAGGCTGTTTTTGGTGTTTTTTCCCTTATGACATAACACACAATAGATGCTTAAAAAAGGTGTGTCATTTTGGGATATAGAAGTAAACAATAGAAAGAAGGGAAAGGACAATATTATGAATGAAAAAACAGGAGATGAAAGGTTTGTTAGGTTTTGAAGTAACTGGTTTCCATCAAGGACCAGAGAAGAGACAAACAGACCACCCTCCTCTCCCAAAGGTGATAAAACTATGGCAGCTGCTTCAATCATAAGTGTAAATCAGATGCACTCCACACTTCAACACTTGTCTGCATGTGGACACACACCCTGACGTACTCTTCTGTACATGCATTCTGGTGGTTTTCCATGTTTTAGCACCTTAACTACAAATTACATATAATTACTGTTATCCTTTTTCCAGAGCGTACGGTTCTGAACATTTCCTACTTTCCAGGCTGCCATTTTTTCCATTTATTTTAGTGCAAATAAAAGTCAATCTTCAGAGCTTGAACTTTGCATGAGTGAATTAATGCCTCTCCTGCTCTGTCAGAGGAAGTGAAGTTTTATCCTCACAGCAGTCGTTTAATGTGGAGAAATTAAACCTACTTCCAAAAATATGACTTTGTGCTAAAAGGATGTTTTATGAGCAGCGATTGTATAATTCTCTGTCTTTCTTCACAGACCCTCCAGTGTCCCTAAAGATGGAGCGCCTAAGGTATGAAGTGTATATTAACTATCTGAATTCCTTTTGTCATATGTAGATAATACCAAAATCATTTAAAGTGAGTTCATTTTGCCCTTCTGAGATTATGTCAGATTAAATATTTGCATGGCATGACTACCAAGGACACAAAAATGTGATTTTTTTTTTTGGCACAGGCATGACATTCAATTAGCCACTGTTGATTATGATGTGATTGTTGGGAGGTGTTTTTGAGAATGCTGGGTTACATGCATGAGTTGATTGTGGATTTGCTGTTTGTGCATGTGGTGTGTGTTTTCACTTTTTATCCAGGATGAACCTCAAGAGATCATTAAGCCTGTCCCAATCACTCACCCTGCTCCGAGCAGCACATACACCAAGCCGTCAAGCCAACCCAGTCCTGCATACAACAAGACAGCTCGGCCATTTGGGGGGGACAACAGCGTGGTTACAGCTTCTTCCTCCCCAACTGCGCCCAAAGTAGCCTCCATTCCCTCTGAATCATCTGCTTTCACGCCAGCTGCTCCCTCTCAGCCACCACAGCCCCCATTTCCACTGAAGTCCAGACTCCCTGCCTCAGACTCAGCTCCAGCCAACTCAGTTCTCAGGCCCGGCACTGCTCGCTCCGCCTTCACCTCCCCGTCTGCCTCTTCCTCCTCGTCTAACTCCTCCTCCCCAGCCAGAGTGACAGCCCCTTCGTCCCAACCCAATGTCCCACAGTCCTCTGTCTATAACACACCCATCAATCTCTATTCTAATGCCAATGCTTGTGAGGTCGCTATGGGACAGAGACGAGGCCTGTTGGAGAGCCAGGGGCTGTCAGAGCAGTTCAATGGGTAGGTAACGTTTGTCAAATGCAGTAATGATATTGTTTCTCTCCTACAGTGTATCTGTTTAATCTGATGAATAAAACTGAAATTGTCAATACAGTCAGAAGATAGTTTTACATATTGTGTTGGATTTTGAAACCCAACATTTTTGTCCATCAATCTAATCTCACTAACTCATAATGGTTGTAAAAACATCTTAGAAATCAAATTTCTCATTTACCAAATTTTTTAGGCCATAAATTCAGGACTTGGTTTGAAGGGAGTTTGGCAACATTTACAGCTTTTGGTCTTCTTGAGCAAGTCTCCATAAGCTTTACACACTTTTTGGGCAGTTGCATATCTCATTCTTCTGGACAGATTCTCCTAAGCTTATGAAAGTGTATATGAACTGTAATTGTCTGGTCTCTCCTCAAAGATTCTAGATGGTTGAAGTCTGAGCTTTGCCTGTGAAAGTTCAGGACAGTCAGAAGCTTAAGTCAAAGCCACTCCAGTGTTTTCATGGGTGTGTGCTTTGGTCATTATTGTGCTGTTAGGTAAACCTTTACGACAGTTTCAGGTTGTGTGCAAGTAGGCTGAATTAATTCTTCTGCACTGACTGATCTTCCTGTCCCTAGCAGCCTGGTGTTGCCACCACTATGCTTTACTGTAGGTGTGCTATTGGCCACATGAAGAGCAGCGACATTATTTTTTGAATTCTGCTCTCAGTTTCTGTCTTAGTCTGCCCTCGTGCTCCGTCTCATCCTTTAAACACAGTGGCTTCAAAGTGGCTTCTGTCAAGGAACTCTACCATTAAGACCTGATTAATGTAGTGCTGCTGAGATGGTGATGTCCTTCTGGGAGGTTCTCTGTCTCTTTCAGTGACCACCAGTGAAACATCCCTTGGTGTTGTGCATGTCTTCATAATTACTGAGTTCAATTTGGAGCACCACAACAGAGAATATGAATACTGTAAAGAGAGAGAGATTATTTTAGACATTTCCAACATCTTTTTTTCACTTTGTCTTTCTGGGTAATTAAATAGGAAGTCATGGGAATGAATGATATTTTTGCCCACTTAAAATTAAATGTAATATTTTCTGAAGCCAGTGTCTATATGCATAACTAACTCATATAAAGAACAATCTTGCTCTTTATGTTGGCGTAAATGCAGTTTTCCTTTATCATGGAGGAATATAGTATTATATCTACACTGCATGCTTCAGTGAACCAGTCCAGAAGGAGATCTGGTCCACAGAGACTACAGATTACAGTACATTTTTTGCTTTATCTTCAGGAATGCACATGTATCACAGAAAATGAAATACTCCATTCTGCTTTTCCTATATGTCTTCATGCCCCATTTTATCCCCAAGTATGTGTCTCATTTAAAAAGCTAACACTGAAACAGTCTATCACCTAAGTCTTCTCACAGCTGCGTACAAGGAAAATCCAAGGCATGCTGCACATCCTGTTTAAATCTTCCACAGGGTAACTGGAGAGGGAACGGGAGTCTAGACAACATGATAACTGATGCTACTGCCCGCCTACCATTAATTGACAGTGAGGTTTGCAGCTCTGCCAAACACTGTCTACCCAACAGGCACTGCTGGTGTAACACTTGTTTCTAATTAGCTAGAAACCTGGCAGCTCTGTGCTTCTAGGGACAAGGGACAGAGCTAAGTTTGGCTGAACTGGGCTTTGTCAGCAGGTTTTTGGCTCAGTGGCTGTGTTACAGTGGACTGAGCTGTTTTAAAATGCTTTGCCACTTATTCTTTTCTTCCAATTACCATAAAAATAGGTCACAAAGATCTATTTTTATTGACTTTGAGTAAGAAAATGCTTATTTCACTCTTCACACTTGAAAAGTTGTGTGAGACCAACATACATCTGTTTATGTTTTTAAAAGTTGTAAAGTTAATGGCAGGGAGAACCGTGTGTCCAGTAGTGGTGATAATGTATTTTATTCCTCATTTGAACAGAGATCAAAACAATTTACTATAATACAAAATGAAGGTTGTAAATGGATCTTGGAGCATTTAGTCAAGAGATTTAATGAAAGTGTCATTGTCTGTGCCTCCTCTTAAGTCTGTCTGTCACCTGAAACCTTTGACTGTCAGCTCTTTGAGGTGGAGTTTGTTTGTTCCTGCATGTGTGTGTTTGTTTCCAGACCTGCATGCTTTGTTAATGTGGTTTCTGTGGTTTTCTATCTGCACATTCTCTCAGAAGGGACTTTCAGTTAAAGGGCATGTGTTGGTATACTATCCTGTTTTCCTCCCGCTGCTCTCTTCATACTCTTTCTTGGCTTCAACTTCTTTTTCCATTTACCTTTTCAGGAGGAAGAAGAGACAGACATCAAGTTAGTGCAGTGAATGATAATATAGAGGCTCTCTAACCATGTGGAATGTGATTACAGCCTTCACATCTCTCTGGTTTATGATTACCAGAGGCATGCTTGCACCTCTTTGAGCTAACCCTCAGAAACCTCACATTCGTGCTCATCCACTTACAGTACATGCTCATTTCAAAGAACCAAGAAAAAACCAAAATGTAAATAATACATCTCTGTGACACCACAGAACACCCACTGGGCTCAGCTCGTATTGTTCGGTTGTTTTCTCAGTGGCACAATGCTCTGTGTTAGTCGCACACAGAACAGCCAGGCCTGTCAGCACGCTCTGCTGAAGTCATCCAGCGCTGCATCTGTCTAGCTCTGTCTGCTACTCGTGTCCGTGTGTTTATTCAAGGCCATTTAAATCACTGCCAAGTATATTCTGCTTTGGCTAAGAATAGTTTGACTTGTTCTGTCTATGCTCATCTTTCACCTCCGCTCACTCACCTGACACATGAATATGCGCACAAATAAACACGTACACTCTAAGATGTAAATACTTGTCTTGGACTTTTGAAATTGAATTAACTCACAGTAACTAAACTGTGCATGTTAACATTAATATTGTTTCATCCAAGAGTCGCTCGCAAACAGACAGTCTTCCTCTTTTCAAAGCTCATTACTCCCATCTTGTGGTCAGATGTGGTCACTGTCACGTCTCAAACACTCACTGATATTAATATGCAGTGGATGTTAATTTCACTGTGGTAGTGTAGTTAATCTAATCTTATCACTGTTTTACTGTAACAGTAAATTTGCTTTGACACTGCTACTCATAAATATAACATATTATCTGTTAATGGATAATTATACATCCTGACTGACTTTTACTCTGGTTTTCCTCCCCATTAGTGAGTCTCAGACAAGACTTAAGTAAGTATAGGTCAGAACAGTTTCACAACTTTCCTGTATAAATAGTGTTTTACAGTATTCTTAGGATTTAATGTGACTTTAAATCTCTTTCTTGCCTTTGTGCATTTTTCCTCACCGCCCTCTCATTGCTCGCCCACAGAACTCCACCTCCAACTAAACCTAGGAGGTAATTGTGTTGTGAAACATCTGTTAGGTTGTGATGTCGAACGTGTATCTACAAGCTGCACCTTGGATGAATGTGGAGCACACATGATGTAGCATACATGTGTATTACACATTGTTTGTATTGGAAGGCTATGAATGATAGTTTGTTTGTGAGTTTGTCTTTAAAGAGGAATGATGTTATCCTGTGGTAGAAGTGTTAGTTAATACAGTTAATATTTAACAATGCAATATTTGTTTTAGCTGTGAGCCCGTTGATATATTTTATATTGTTTTGCTTGATCTGATTGCACAGGAAACCTGTGGTTGAGGCCGAGAATCACGTGTCTCCAACGAGCGATGCCAGTAAGAAGCGTCTGATTGAGGACACGGAGGACTGGCATCCAAGAACGGGCACCTCCCAGTCCCGCTCTTTCCGTATCCTGGCTCAGCTCACTGGCACTGAGAATGGTTTGTACTACCCTCAGACCCCTCAACACCGCTGAGATACTAATATTACTAATATTTTTTTAAATTTTGAAACATAGCATTGTGAGGCTCTTATGGTTTATTTTACATCATGACTATATCACTGTTGCGTTTTTATAATCATATATTATAAATTGCCTGTTTTATAATCATATTTCTTTCATATAACCTCATTTGCCTCAGTAGATTATAGTAATTTCATAGTTCCTTAAAATAATAGAAAAAAGGTTTCATCACTGTATGATTTACATGATTTATTTTTTATTATACTGCATTGACTTTAAGTGACATTGGCAGTCACATGAGAGGTCTGCGGCTTCATGGCTTCAGGCCGTCCAGGCCGTGTGTGTGTGTGTTTTCAACTGATGCAAAGCGACATTTATAGTAACTTGTGCATTTTAATGAAGTTAGATGAGAGGTTTGTCTGCGTTCTCTCTTTTTGTCAAGTGATGTTAGCAGGTATTTGTTGAATATGTAACGTGGTTTGAACATGATGATGTTTATTAAATGCGCCTATTGTTTTTGCAGCTGTAAACAATCAGATCATAGTCCACAAAGTCCTGTTGTGATAATGGTGATTCTCACCAACTTTTTACTTTTTTTATTTGTAATTGTTGCTTTTTTTATTATTATGTTATAGAGCAAGTTCCAGAGAACAGTGGAAAGAAGTAAGTGTTTTTTTTTTTTGTTTTTAATATCAAATTTTGTGTGTGTTTGTAAGTGGTCATCCTCCTTTTATTATAACCTTTATTTATAACCTATCTGTTTTAGCAATAGTGTCATAGTTTGAATATTTTTTTTGATTCCACAGGCTTCAAACTCAAAATTGGCCTTCGAAGTATTCATGTAAGCACGTCTATAAGTCTGTGATTTAGAGTTAAATCCTGATTTCCTTATCTTATGGTCCCAGAACATCATGCTTAATTTGAAGCTAAATTTGGAGAGACCGCACCGAGAGCTCTCAGAGGAAGACGGTTAAATGGAGACAGCCATAGACGCAGCATTGGTTGTAATGGCTACTGAGCCTCTCCGTCTTAAGTCGATTTACTCTGCAGTAAACACAGTCAGCTCTCCATACCAGATCCCCAACCAATCAGTGTGTCACTCACTGGAAACTGTGGGTAATTAAGTGGTATTGTGGGTAATAGCAGCCCTGCCAGGAGGAGATTCCTGTTCTCCGTCTGTTAGTGAGATTTTATTCTGAGTGCTGTTCCTAAAGCGAGAGGGAGCAGATATTACACATCTGCATTGGTTTATAATTTAAAACACATCTGCAAAATCAAAGTCTCCCGTGTTATATTTGTCTCCAGCGATGCTCGTCTGTGACTCGCTCTTTTCTCTGTTTATTCCGCTGCTTCCTCTTGTGTTATCTTTTACTCTCATTTCTTAACCTTCCAACTTTTTTCTTCTTCTCTCTTCTCATCTGATCTTGTCTTACGGGGAAAAAAATCAGAGCAAACCAGAAGTTGGATCCAGAAGTTATTGGACACAAATACAACAAGCTGAGAGATTGGCATCATGACGTTTCAGCACGAGTCCTAAACGTGTAGTAAACAAAAGGGGGCTTTGTTTTTTTTTTTGTCGTATTTATTTTATTTTGACTATTATTGAACTTACATACCAACAAAGTTACAACACTCACTGGCACATTGCTTGTTAAATGTTCAATTCCACAGTTTAAACAAAATGAGGATGATGAAGAACGACCAGCAACAAACTTTGTTGTAAAAAGTTTATAATGTTCATTTTTAACTATGTAATTATATTTCACTATGTAAATTAAATGCATGCAAGTAAATGTGTGTGATTGAAAACATTACATCATATTAGGGTTAGAGAGTACATGTGTACTTTTCTTTAATATATAGTTTATATCTGAATCACTACTTACCTCTGCACACTTTCGCACGTTCTGTCATCTTATGCTTTATTTTCTCTGCATGTCTGTATCTTTTTGTATCTGTTTTCTATACTAACAGACATAGTTTTGTTTTTCAGCTTTCTGATGATTTTACCTCAATAAACTTTATTCCTTACTGCTGTTGTCTATCTCTTTATCTCTCAATCCTTCTTTTCTGCAACCGGTTTCCTAGTAATTCCCTGGAAGTTGAAGGTCTGTGATATGAAGCAATTAGTTGTGTAAATCTACTGATTAAAGCAATAATCAAAACTACGTTATTCCAGGTAAAATCATAAACTAACTCCGCTTTAGAAAATTGCTCTGGTGGTGGTTCTGGATGTTCAATCATTTCATCAAATTTCCTGCTCATAATTCTCATGCAGGATTCAACCATCATAGAATATGACCTTTAAATCTGTGGCTGAAGGCACAGGAGATTCTGTTGAATGGGAATATGTGTTGTAACTGAAAACCCCTTCATTCATTACAAATGTTTGCCCTCCTGGAGCTTATATGTACCAAATTACCGGCATTTGAAGTGTTAAATCTCCAGTGACGGAATGAATTATATGCAACAGTTCATCAGTTTTTATCCTTCGTGTGTATGTGAGCCTTAAGGGACCTCATTAAAATCATATCTTGTAAATAAAAATTAAAACATAATCATTTTCCATTAATGCATCCGTAAATGTCATCAACATGACATGTATAACACAAATTAGACATTAGACTGGGGATGCTGTTTCACATGCTGAATTTGAATATTTTCCTCTGTACATCAGGTTAGGTTATTTTAATTATGACTCAAATGCTGTTGCATAAATAGAAACATTAATTTACTTTGCTTATACAGTGAAATTAACAAAGATTTTCCATGTTCATTTCAATATGGTCAGTAACACCAACAAGACTATGGACAAATACATTTCCTCTTTGCTTCAATATAAAAGTCAAGTCATGATGAAAGCTGTGAAGTTTTTATATCGTCTCTGTCTCTGCTGTTTCAGGAGAATAAAAAACAACCACTTATTAAGATTATACCACTGCTTATCTCCTACTACTAAATGATCAAATGAAGGGTGGTGTTGCTGGGTGGGCTCCATGTACAGTAGATTCTATGTCATCATGACAGTAATTGTTCCCTTATGTCAGGAGTTGAAAAGGCCTATAGACAGTGAGCAGCAGTGCATAGCCTAGTTACAGAGAGCCCCTGTAATTGTCCTGATTGTTTGCATGTGTCACTGAGATCACAACCAACTTATGACTGTAATGTTTAGTACCTGAAGTGGAAGAACCTGCAATTGACGAAGTCACACCGAGCTAAGATTTCTCTCTTATTTAGGGATTAGCCTCAGGCTGCACCTAGATTTAATGCAATTCTTCCCAAACATACCATACCAGATGGGACGGAAAACCTCTAACCTCTTGTGTGTCTGTTGTTATGAGTTCTGATTTATATGAAGTAAAATATGTCCATCTGTTTCTTAGTGAGGCAGTTGACAAAGCCACTCCAACTGTGCACACGTCGCCCGCAGCGAAAACATTTTCCAAATCTGCAGCAGCACCCAGGAATGGGAATGTGGTTCCTGGCTCCACATTCAAGACTCCTGCTGCCCAAAACAAAGCCCCCTTCCAGCCTGGAGGTCCAGCAGGTAGAATGACATACACAGCACACAAATGCCCACGTCTTGCATGCACTTCCACTTAAGTGGTTGTGGTTCTTTTTATGCCATGAATGTGTCTGTATAATCTGTAGTTGCTTCTTTTAACCTATAGAGGGCGACCCCATTCTTCTATATCCCTGCTTCTTAGCTATAATGTGTTTCCCAGGTTTAATACACACTAAGCCATTTGAGATTATGAGCTCTATAAAAACGAGAGGTATTCCGTTAATGAGCTCAGATTATTAGCTTTTCCCAAGTTTGCCTTAGTTAAATAGATTGTGAAATTGAGAATTATGTATTTTATTTTGTGTGAAAGCTGCTATTTAAGTACGCTGATCCATGCCACGAGACCCTGAGGTGGTCAGGATAAATATTTGCTGAAAGGCATCAATCAAGGGTCATTATTAGCAATAGTAAGACACAAGTATGCACTCATACATGAACAGATACACTATGTGCCCGAACACATGTCTCCAGAGGCCCTTTTAAGAAATGGCTGTTGAAAGGTGCCACAGGGGGAGAGTAGGAAAGGCCACAGTCAGTTCTCTGTTGGCTGTGTTATTCATCAGATTAACACATACTCGAGCTCAAGCAAACAAGCACGTATCTCATAGTGACTTTGTGGAACGGGCGGGGTATGTGGCTTGTGCTACGTGACTATTTTAAATTTATTTACATGAATTATTAATTTTGTGAATTCAGCTGCTTGCACCTTCTATGGCAGAATATGTTAATGATGCTATTATCACATTTAAATTTTAAACACAAGGTTGTATTTGAGTAAATAGTTGCCATAACTATATATTATAACTATGATTTTATTGTATTGCTGCCCCCTCCTCTGTCTGAATATAGACAGAAAAGACACAACTGAGATTTATGATCCTGCTGTGATCTAATTCAATTTCCTCTTATTTCCCTTTATCTATCTTATACAGCAAGAGAGCAATGACAGACTTGTGTTGTCTGTATATTGTGTCTCCGTCCTGTTTAATTTGGCTCAATCTTTGCTCTCGCCTTGAGGATTTGTTTAGAGTTTTGCTCTGCTGACAGCTTGTCACCAGCCACTCCACCCTACCAGCTTTCACACGGAGAGTGTCTAATGATGTCACTGAAAAATATATATATATTTGAACAAGCTGAATCACTTTTACATTATATTTAATGTGGAAAAGTGACATTAAAAAAAAAGAATCCCTGAAGGCGTTGATGCTAAAAGACAATGCCAAAATACTATGTAGTGAGCCCATCATCTACATTTCTTTGACTTTTTCTCCATATTTTCTATTTGCAGTTGACTCTGTCTATTTTCTTTACAGTTTTAATTCCAACAGGAAAGTCTTGGTGGTCTGAATGTTGCTATCATACTGATGTAATACAGAATACTTTTTATTCGTTCATTATTTATTTGTCCCAGAGTCGTCGTATCTAACTTTAGCCTACAGTCTTCACGATCTGCAAATTTTCTACTTTAAACTACTCTCTGGTTTCTAAGTCCCACAAGGGCATCAGCTTCGTGGTTACGGTCCTGCTCAGGTGTGTGAGTCATTGTGTATTTTAGGGATAATAATCATGTCTGATGACTTCACAGGAAGCAGCTGTAGGGTTTTTTTTCTTTCTTTTTTTTGTTTTAATCAAGAGCAGCCCTTCAAATGAACCATAACCCAAACATTATTTTAGCCAATAATTTTTCATACAGTAAAATATTATTATATTATAGATTAATAATAGTATTTTTGGAGACTGTCTTAGTCCAAACCCAGCCTCATTCTTCTTGTCAACCCCCCTCCCCCCACCACTTCTCACTTCCTCACCAGTGCCCCGTTCTGTTTATTCAGTTAGTTTGCTCACTGTTACGAGGAAATTTCGGGTGCACTTGTCCTTTGACCTCTTAAGTCTTTGATAATGCTGCTATCTTTCAATAGTATCTCTGTCTCAAATCCCCATAGCCCTGAGCGCTCCCCGTGAGCGATGGCCAGCACTGACCTCTGTTTTGGACATGTCTTTGCTGAGAAAGAGAAGGGACAAACTGTGCATCCTCTCCACATGTTTTGCGGTGAGAGGAGGGGGATTATTTTTCCAGGTGTCTCCTCTAACTCTGGGAATGTGTTGTTTCCCTCAGTGGGAAAAATTGATCCCTTTTCTGTGGAGGGTGGGGTGGCTCTGTCCAGCCCAGCTGCCTCATGCTTCAGGCATGAAGGCTTGATCATCACATCATTACCATTCATTATCAGACAGCACACACTTCAAGTTTACACATATGATCTGGTCAAGTAATGCAAAGATACTGGTGGATGAACTAGTGGTTAAAAGAAAACTACATTTCCTGATTATAAACAGTGGATCAGCAGTTTGCTTGACTGTTTTACACATTTGTCATTTTTAGAAAGTGTGTTTTGTTTAATGTTATATCTACGAACTTCCTTCTGGGCCATGTATTTTTCCTGTATGTATAATGACCCAATTATATTCCCTGATGGTTTAGGTTTTCCAAAGGGTGGAGTAGTTCCCTCATTTGGCAAAGTCACCGTTCCTGCTCCCAAAGGTCCCGAGCGCCCCACCCCTCAGCCACATCCCGAGGACCTCAACTCTCTGGTGCAGCGTGCCGAGCACATCCCGGCCAGCACACGCACTCCAATGTGCAGCAAGTGCAACAAAGTCATCAGGTAACTAGCATCAGGAAAAAAAGTTAATTAACATTATCACTTTTGAAACAACTGAAAAGTTTCAGCAATAACTGAATTCAATACGAATATAAAATTCTACTCATAGCGTACAGATTTTTTTTTGTCTAAAAGCTAATTTTTTGAACAATTTTTCTGTAATCCACTGTCCTTCTCTTGATCTCACCAGAGGCCCATTCCTCGTGGCCATGGGCATGTCATGGCACCCTGAGGAATTCAACTGCGCTCACTGCCACTCCTCCCTGGCAGAATGTGGATTTGTGGAGCAAAAGGATAAGGTGTACTGCGAACGCTGCTACGAGCAGTACTTTGCTCCAAACTGCGCTGGCTGCCAACAGAAGATTATTGGGGTGAGTTAAAAAAGTGAAGGGAAACGGGTCTTTTCCACTATACGTCCACTAAAAAACACTTTACAAGGACTAAGTTCATGCACTTTTCTTCAACACTTAAAAGACATAAATTACAGAGACAGTGTAGTGAAAAGTTTCATTTGACTGTTAAATGTGTCCATCTACATTACCTGTTGTCAATGTTAGTAAGGTCTGGGTGTGTTCAAATACACAGCGTTGATATAAACTGATATATATTATTGCAGGAAGTCATGAATGCCCTGAAGCAGACGTGGCATGTGTCCTGTTTCGTGTGCACTGCCTGTCAGCAGCCAATCAGAGGCAACATGTTCCACATGGAGGATGGATGCCCTTACTGTGAAAAAGGTACAGCGGGGGCGGGGTTTAAATTTGATCCTCTAAAAACAAAAATCTTGAATTCAAACAGCCTAGACAAGCTGTCATTGCAATATTTCCTCAGACTACTACAAACTTTTCGGGACCAACTGTCACGGCTGTGACTTCCCCATCGAGGCTGGGGACAAGTTCCTGGAGGCTTTGGGATTCACCTGGCATGACACCTGCTTTGTGTGTGCGGTATGAACTTCCGAACAAAAACGAGGGTTTAATTCAAATATAAGAAAATGTTGAGAATGCTGCTTGAATAACAACTGTCTGTGTGTGCGTCTCTCTCCACAGGTGTGTTCTACGGATCTGGAAGGTCAGCCATTCTTCTCCAAAAAAGACAAGCCTTTGTGCAAGAAACATGCCCACACTGTCAACATCTAACTTGCCTGTGTGAATATGAATGGGATAAGGCAGTGGTGTCAGTTTACAGCAGTCGATATATCACTCAGATGTTAAATATTCTCAGAATTAAAACTTTTCTGATAATGTATTCTGTTTGGGTCAGAGGTTCCACTGTAAGCTTTATTTTTGCTTTAGTATTATTTTATTTTACCAATCTCATTGGTTGTTTCATTTCATTTTTTTATGAATATGCAGGAATACATTAGAATTACACTGTTAGTCCCCTCTGCCATTTCTCTATCTGTGTAAGTAGATTTTTAATGATGTGTTCTGGGCTGGGCTTTTTATTTGTATACTTGTTGAGTTAAGTTTGATGGTGTTTTTTTTTTTGTTTTGTTTTGTTTTTTTTAACACAGAACAGAATAGATGTAGTTTACTGCAATGACCTACTGAGCCCCTCAGGGGTCACATATTTGAAAAAAACAAACAAACAAAAAAAAAAAAAAAAACAATTTGATGTGGAAAGCTATGCCATGTGTTAGTAAAACGAGAGAAAGCTTTAGACATTAGGATTATTTAAAAGGGGGAAAAATATTTATTTGTAAATGGGGACCATTTCAGTCAAATTGTTGTGGCAACAAAATCACTTTTTATAGGGCATCTGGCCTACAGAGTAAAAATGGGAAAATTTTATCATCATTATTTTTTATTGTTTTAAAGTAATGCGGTATTTAACCATTCCATAAAAAATGAAAGCTTGTTTTAGTTAATACGCACAGCAGTGCATTCAGACACTGCATTGGTCCTGCGAGTTAATGCATGCAAATAAAGACGATAAACTTCAGCCCTGGTTATTTTTTAAAGGGCTTTCTGTTGCGATGACACAGATCAAGTATTGATCTGATCTTTTGTTGATGTATATTTTCTAATGCCTATAATTCAGAAGAAACGTGGTTTGTGAGCAAGCTTGTAGCATTTATCCACGTGAAAACGTACTTCAGCGCCTTCAGCCCCTTGCTGATATTAAAATGCAGAAATCTATTAAATGCTGATAACCAATGAGCTAATGTGTCGAATGTGCGCCGGTATGTATGCTCCACTCCAAACACTACATACAAAATTGTCATTTTGTATTTGCTCTCAGTCAATCAACACACGCATGCAAACACAAATGTTAATGTATGCTTCCAGAGGCTGCTGTCAGCTTTTAGTCTCCCTTGCACAATTCCTATGCAGTTTGTATTTGTGTCAATGATATTTTCTCATTGCATAACAAATAACATGTATAAAAGGATTTCAGCAATAAATACCATAATCAAAACTCTTCACTTTGAGTTGAGCTACTTTAACACTTTCTCATCCTGTTGTTTGTGACTGTTGATTGGACTGAAATGTCCAAAAAGAAGCTCTTCCTGCAGCAAATATCTTTGTTTGTGCGCATGTAATTTTTTTTTTTTTTTAATGTGTTTGTCAATGAATAGAAAGAACTGATGCATCATGGCTTTTTATGTGTATAATAAATCTGTAGCCGTGACAGTAATTATTCAGAGAGGTTGAACAGGCAGTCAGACAGGCACCAGCATGAGCTGCCTCATACACTTTCCTTGCAGTAAGAGGGTAAAGTACACATCTCCATAGGGACCAGAGAAACAACACCCAGCAGGCTCACACACCAACTCTCCTGTCTAATAACAATTCTGCTGTGGTTATACAATCACACCATTTAAGAGGATGACAGACAACAGGAACCAAGTATTGACTGTTGACTGTCAAGAGTTGATCGTGTCTGTGTTATTGTAGGAAAATGCACCTTCACTAACAGATGAGCCGGTGAAGAGTGTTGACGTGCACTTCTCCAAGACGTCGGAGGTGGGAGCTGTGCGCAGGACGACACGAGATTCAACCATCCTGGAAAAAAAACAACTAAAAACCCCGTGGTCCACTTGGAAAAGTCCGCCACAAGACAGTGGGACATGCAAATAAAAGAGCGCTCGGTGGTGCTGAAATCAAGAAGACAAAGTGGGATCATGTGCTTCTAAAGACGAGGAGGAGAAAAAAATAAAAACGAGGTAAGTTTCGCTTTGCCTGATACAAACGGAAACATCGGGTCTGTGTCGGAGCGCAGTCCGAGCTGCAGCGATAGACTCGCGGTTGTGATAATCTGAACCTCCCCTTACTTTAAACTAAGGAGCTGTTGTTGTTGGTGGTGATTTGTTATTGTTTTGTGCTGCTTCATCATTAAATTCCAACTGAAGTGGTTAGTTTATTTGACTTCGATGCAGGCGGCAGCAGTTTGCAGCGGGACCCCCGGCAGTGTTATTGGTGGAGTCGGTGGTGGTGATGATGATGATGGTGATGATGGTGATGATGGTGATACTTATCAGTAGCCTAATTGGTGCCATGATCGCAACTTATTGCACATTAAAACCTGATCTGAGGGGAGAAAAAAAGCTCCTAAACTGGGACAAGTTGTGATAAGATGTAATTGAGTTTTACTGAACTGACTGAACAGTGATTTGATTATTAAGCTGCTGGTGAAGTTTGTCCTGGTAAAATCTATTTATTCTGATGAATTCATGGCCTCTTGATTATTGTTTATTCATTCATTCATTGTAACACATAAGTCATTTTTAGATATGACATAATGTGATTTTTTTAAATCTCAGGACCAACATGATTTAATTTCAAAGTTGATTATTCAAATCAACCACAAATTGTCCAAGATGTAAAATGTTTAATTAAATCTTGGCTAAAAATGTGATGTAACTGTTGTTGTGCTCTCTTGTTATTCAGTGTAGTAGGAGTTAAATACACAGTGCAGGAAAAAAAATGTCATGACTTGTACCATTTTTACACTATATGTGTGTGCGTGTGTTAATGTCTTGGCAGTGAGCTAAACACACCATTCCCAGTCAGTGTATAGTGGCAGTGGGTCAATGGTAATATTTGACTGTAGAATACATGACAAAAGCCTCTCTGTGCTCTGTAGTTGGGTTCAATCGCTATACGTCAGTGAACCAGAGCTGATGCTCGTTTACTGATTACATCACTGAGTACGTGATGTTTACATCAGCATCTCAGGCGGTCGTGCTCAACCTGCTGCACCTCGAGCAGCTCTGAGGTGTTTGTCTGGAATGAAATGCACCAACAAGCCACTGACTCCCCTGCGATGACAAAGAATCTCATTGAGGCAGAGCTGAGTGAGCGATTTCTGGTCATGTTAAACACGCAGACAGCGATCAAACCACCACCCACTGCCCGGTTGTTGCCCTGGCTGTGCTTCTGGCAGGAGGAACGCCCATCATTAAGCTTACATGATGAGGATGGCATGTCAAGTGAGGGTACATGGCAAGTCAGTGCTTTGTGGTCTACCACAGAGTCAAGCTTCAAGTGTTCCAGCTTGTTGGACTTTCTGGCACTGATGGCTTACACAGTGTGTGTGTGTTAAACGTACTGACATTCATCTTGTAAGGCCCAGTTGTGGTGGCAGCATGATGGCAGGGCTGTTAAAATGTCTGTGAGGTGGAGCCCTCAAAGAGCTCTGTATGTAGTCTAATGGTGGCTAATAGTAAAACAATAAAGGCTTGAACTTTTACACTAAAGAGCATTATAAGTGTCTGTATATGAATTAGAACTTTTTAAATGTTGATTTGTGGATGGGATAATATACTTCTACCCAACGAACCATCACAAATGGAAAAAGTGAGAGATTATGAGATTTTGATAGAAACTTGAATAGATATCAATATGTATGTATTCTTTGCTTAATTATTGTATTGTTGTATAAACTCTCCTTAAACAGAAATCAGCAAATCACAAACATAAGAAAATATGTTGAAATGCCAACATCTTTTGTAGAAGTTCATCCCAGAGTCGTAATCCAGGTAGATACTTGCCTCAGTCTGTGTTTGTCTACGGAGCTAAACTCAGCAAGCTGTGACCCCTCACCTCGGTTTCCTCCCATATAATTACAGGAAGCAGAAACATCCAATCAGAGCAGAGATATTTGGTTCATATTAACAAGCTCAAGCTCAAGCTCAAGCTGAGGCTCAGGTGGTGGTGGTGGTGATGATGGTGGCGGGTGCCAGAAAATTAAAAAAAAGCGTCAGAGATTGAGGAGTGTTCAGGTTTGCAACAGCTGCAGAAGATCTCTGTCTGAAGACGGAAGAAAAGTAACACTTAAGTTTTGAGTTTATCACCTCGCACCTCGGCTTAAAGCAGCCTGTCGTGTAATATGAGCGTGGTGGCTGTGAGACGGAGCAAAAGGTTGAGCTGCTGTATATCGAGAGACAAACTGTCAGAGGTGCAATCACAGACAGACTTTGCTTGATTTCTTTTCCAGCTGCCAAGATGTTGTTTTTTATGATGTCTTTTACTTTCTTTCCATTACACACACACACACAGATAGAGGAGCATCTCATATCAAGGCTTTCCAGAGGAATTGCTTTTCCATCTGTGCCATTCGCTGTGATATTTGCCAGTGGCTGCTGTCCCTCCCACACTCTAACAGTCTGTGCTGTGTCTCCCATGTGCACCAATACATACCAAAGGAAAGACACAGCCACACAGCATTATTTTCTTTGCAACAACAACACTGTCAACACAGATGCTGCCTGGGATACAGGCCTGTGCTTGTATCAGTTCCAGACAAATTCATTTCTCTGGGAGTTTTGATAGAGACCATCACTTAGTGGCTCGTATCCCAGAATTCTTTATTTTAACTAGGTTTGAATTTAGCTTTGAGACAAACAAAATGTCATTATAATAACTGATAGTTTTATTATGTGCTTCCTTCTGGCTCCCATCAGTAAGGAAGTAGTACAGGTTGTTGATCTTGTTCCATTTAGGACTAATCTTCTTCTTACCTGCAGGATCCAGCAGCCGTTGGACAATTAATTCATTGCCCAGAGCAAAGTGCAGATGTCCCACTCACTGTTTCATCAATAGTCGCTGATAAGAGACAAACGCAGGCAACAGGAATCACTTAAAGCTTCAAACAGCTCTGCTCTTTGCCTGGAAGGTCAGCAACCATGTGATAGAAAACCGACATCCTGTTATTATAAAAAGAAAGGGACAGAAAAAAAGGAGGGAGAAAGAGAAGATGTACAGGATGACTGAGGGGTGGGGTGGGGGTGGGGGGGGGGGGGGGGTGGAGGTTGATTGAAGATCGAAGAACTGAAGAGGATAAGGGGTACTTTGCATGATTTTGTGAAAGTCAAAGCGAGGAAATGACCTGAGCTTGAAAATTTACTCTCAGTCCTTTCAGTCAGAGATGGCAGACATATGAGCTCCTTCTAATAACTGCATTTTTTTTCTCCTGTCAGAGAAAGTAAGTGCTGGAGCTCTGGCCGGGTGCAGTGACACGATGCTCTCTGATCTCCTGTGTTTGGATGGTGAGTCGAACTCCTGAGTGCTTTTTTTTCTGATTGAATCTTTTCTTTTTTTCTTTTTTTTTTAAACTTTAGACCGATTCTTGAGAAATTGATTGACATGGTAAAGATTTCATCTGTACTTTTCTTGATTGTAAAACAGAAATATATTGATAAATGTGAGCCCTCAAATGTAATTTCAAGTGGTTTTACTTGATGCTCCATGTCAATAATATTGTGAAGAAAGTGAAATCCAAAGCTAAAAGCTGTATTGATCAAGATGGACAGAGTGTTGATTTTCCTGTAGTAGAGGCAGTATTTGTCAGGGCTAATTCTGTATGTGTGTGTGTGTGTGTGTGTGTGTGCGTGTGTGTGTGTGTGTGTATGCGTGTGATTGTTTGTGTGTTTTGAGATTGTAATTCCGTCTCGGCAACAATTTGCCTCCAAAGTGGCGAGCTAATTGACTTTCTGCTGAGCATGTGGATGGCTATGTAAAATAAACCACACTGACTACAATAGAATCCTGTTTTCTTCACATAAGTATCAGACCAGACGCAGGCTCTATCTACCGACTGGAGTGCAGGAAATGAATGAGATCAACATCTGATAGAGTGTAGTAAATTTTAGAAACTCTCAGAAGCTTTCATTTCACCTGAGTGATTTACCGTAGTAGAGCAAGGCTCTTGAATGTCTGTTCATGTGTGTGGAAGATGAAGTATTTTTATATAACAGTGTCATTTCCCTCTTGTAATTAATAACACAATTTTCACTGACTTATGTAACAGGTTGAGGCATTTGTCTTCATAAAAATATTATTTTAGCCTTTTACTGTTGTCAGAAACATAGAGACGTTTTGAAATATTAACGCATGCATTAAAGTACAGTGCAGCACAAAGATTCATTGTTAGTCTTTTTGCCCCTTGATTTCCTTGAACAGTGAGCAGGCGTGCTGCATCATTTAATTAGCATTCCTTTTACATTAAGCAACAAACTTGCCACTACAGGACCCATCATAAACAGCAAAATATGCTGACACAGCTTCAACAACAGTCTGGGTGTATAGCTGGGAGCCAATGCCACGTAGGGCTGCGGAGAACAGAGTTACTGTACCTAGAGAGGACAATAGTAGCCTGTATGTGTGGGAGAGGCTTTGCCCCAAACTCCTTCTGTGACAGTGACCTGCTGGCAGGAAAAGTAAAGCGGTCCGAAGCTTTAGCACCAGTTTTGAGTTGGAGAGTAACTCACACCCGTAAAGAATGTCAAGAATCTGTGTGTTAAAGTTCACACTGTATCTGTGGCTAGATTCTGGCAAATAAAAGACAGCTGTGTTTGAGTCACTGTGTGTGTGTGTGTGTGTGTGTGTGTGTGTGTGTGTGCGCGTGCATGTATGTGCATATGTACATGTGAAAAAAGAAAAAAGTTTTTACAGAAAGTCAAAGAATACGGTTTATGCAAATATTATCACTGCACAGGGAGGTCATTGGTTTTAACTTTGTTCACATGTGTTTTTAAAATCATGATCCCATTCGATATTATGGTGCGTCTCTCTCTTTCACATACACACATACACACATCTGACAAGCAGGTAAAAGTCAGGATGTCAACCTGTAATTATACTTTAACGTTGTGATTTATTAAGAAAAGACAGGTCAGCCAGACCACCCAGAATCACAGTACAAGTCACCTGTTTCATGTGAAAGGGAAAGTCCATAATTCAACACTCGTTACTGTGTTCAGAACCGTACCCAGCTGTGACTCAGTGTTATTTTGCTGATATAATATTGGCTCAATGTTAGCGGAATATATTTCATGACACTTTTGCCTTCTCTTCTTGGATTTTTTTTTTAAATCGCCTAATTCCTCATTTCTGTATAAAGAAGTCAGTGTTTTGCCGCACAAGAAAAAAAAACACACCCACGTGATGGACTTTGACAGTTTGATCTTTCAACACACAAACATAAAACGCTTTGTTCTGGATTCTTCAGTATGTATGTCCTACTGTAGACCTTATTCTGCACCGTATCTGATTCTGCAATTGAACTTCACGCTTGTCGGCGAAATCGCAAGTGACAGCGCGTGCCGCTCGGACTGTGAGAGGAGATGGCGAAACAGATGAAATCAATTTCTGTCTTGTTCGTGTTTTTCCTGTTGCTTAGCCCAGTGTTTCTGATGACAGATTGTGAAATGGGTTTCATGTGTGGTTTTTTTCTTTTCTTTTTTTTTTCCATCCCATAGATTTGAGGAGAGAGGGCAGAGGGCATTTGAAGTCATACCTGTGAGTGAGGCTGTGAGTGTGCATGGAAATGTGCTGACATCAGCGCTTTGCATTTTAAAGCCTTGCAATAGAAGAGGATGAGGAGGATGCTGCAGTAACGAAGAAGCTGCGTTTTGCATAGATTGTATCAGGTGAGCGTGTCCTCCGTGTGACATCTCTTATCAATGGAACAGTAATCCGTTAATTAAAGACTCGGGTCACATCCTGGAACAGGCAGGACAGAATGGACTTGACTGCGTGGGGCGTATTAAAAACAATTTGAGCTTAAACGTCACAGCGGCGAATAATAACACGAACTCTCTCACTCGGATGTTAGTGTTGCATGTTTGTCAGCTGTCTAAACTGTTTGTGTGTGTTTTTTTTTTTTTTTTGAGATACAGGTTGTAGTGAATATATTTTCAGTGTCTGCTTATAATGTTTAGCTCCCAGTGGAAACAACGTGCTACACACGTCGCACATGCACTTTGACATACAACAGTACATCACATTGAAATCCCTGTCAGGTTTAAGCATTGGTTGCAGGATTAGGGAACTAGCCAAAACAGGTGACAGGTGACATTCTCATGTCAGCACTTCATGAAAAGGACTTAAACTTTGGATTAACTAAATTACTATTGGAAACAAAAGGTGAGTCATGTTACTGTAGCTTGCATGTCAGTTTGCTGTAGTTTTCAGTCCCTATTTGCTGTATATGCCTATCATACTCCCCCCGGTGGATAGTTTCAACTCATGACAGCTGTTGTTCTTTGTTGAAACAGTTTGTGTTTTTGGCACGACCTTGTCATGATTTTCCAGACCTTCCCCAGTGACACTTTGAATGATTTTTCTGTTTATTTTTGACCAGTTCTCCAGAAGTTTTTGGCAAAGGTGGTTTGAGTTTTTTTGAGGCGCCTTGCGTTTCTTAAAAAATATCAACCTACCGATGGTGAAACCAATTTTATAGCTACAAATACTGCTGTTATGACTGGCGTCCGGCCTAATATGACCCCACCTTGGTAGCAGTGTTTGTCATTGTGATTAAGTTTCTTTAATGATGTGCTTTGTTTGTGGTGCAGAAGCTTGATGACATCACTGAAAGAAAACTTACAGACTTCACTGAATAGATTAGACAGGGTTGTGTTGGGTCTGGCCTCAACTGACTGTATAGGCTAAAAAAAAACTTTTCCAGCTGCCTGATTGACTCCTTTTGAAGACTTTAAAGTGACTATCCTCATATTGATTTCAGCCATAGTACCCAGCCCTATTGGCAACTCTAGAAATAGTTGAGTGATGTAGACATATGAAACATTTTTTTTTTCTGCTTTTCAAATCAGCTTTGAGTAGAAAAGTGAGTTAGCCATGTCAGTCACTCATTTGTCCTTCGTCTTCTTCAGTTAAGGGGTTCGGTCCAGCCAGAGAAGAGATCGGCTCCTCTCTTTGTCAATCCAAGTCTGGCCCCTGAAAGCTTTTTTGCGAAGAGGAGAGGCCGGATCGCATTACAATAAAAAGAAAGAGAGACAGAGAGAGGGAGAGACAGAGAGAGAGTAGCAAGTCAGCTAACCTGCCACAGTCTGGATTGTTATTGCAGGTGCTTAAGAGCAGACACAGCTGTTAATTACCTTTATGTAGCTACACATGTGGAACTGCAGTCACACATGAATGACCACATACAAGCACACGTCGGCAAGCCAGAATACACAGATCCAGAGTAAGTTTTGTTTTTGTTTTGTTTTTTGTTTATAGAATCTTTAGCCTTTTTGGCTACATGTACGCTCATCAAAAGTTCATCATTTGTAGCTGAAATTATTAATCTGCTGCATCTGTTTTCCATCAACCCAGCTGATTCTGAGCTTCTGTTCCAGTTCAAGTTATTTATAGGATTCAGAAGTATTTACAGTGTATTCAGTAATACAGCAGCCTCTACGAGACCCATAATTGCTGTAACTAAGACTTGAGATAGATGGACATGTTAAATTCCGTACAATGGACATCTTTATCCGTCCATTTCATTAGCATCGGGCGAGTATCAGACTAATATGAGACAAAGGCTTGAGTGGAGTCTGAGTGGGCGCCATCCTCTGCTTGTCCACACACATCAATCATATCATCATGTGCTGAGGCAGCGTAGAGGGGGTAATGAATTTGTTGTGAGAGGAGAATAGTTTAATGAGTAGCTGTTAGATTAAGTGACAAAGCTGTGAGAAATATATTAGATCAGTCAATTGCAGTATTTTGCTGCTTTAAACAGCCATTTATCGTAAACACATTTCTGTTTTAGAGTTTGTACTTACTCCCTAACATTTTATGAGGTATGTGCATGTGTTTGCATGGTTGTGCTTGCATTTGTGTCGGTGAACTACTCCTTCTTTTGTCCACCCGCACACTGTGACTTTAAGCAACAGTTCCCTCTTACTTCTCTTAAAGATCAGGTTTAATTACACAGACTCTGGAGCACAAAACTCCTACTGGTGAGAAATTGGAAGATAAGTGACTTTTGTCTCAAGTGCCTTTATTGGTTTCTTCATTAAAGTCTGAGCTGAAAACGTTTTGATTTAAGCACACGTATGGACAGATGGACACACAGCTTTTTCAACAATTAAGAACTGTTTTCTGCTTCTGGACAGAAAGTGGTCAGGGATGCTGGGTGTTCCCCATCTTTTAAAACTTGTGTTTATTTTAGTTTTTTTTTAAGTGCCGCAAATTAAGTAAGTAACCTTGGGTGGACTGTTCCATAGGAGCACAAGTGGGTGAGAGAGGGAAGGGGAGAAGAAGGGAGCAGAGAGAAAAACCTCAAATGTGAAAATGACTGGAACTCCCATGGTTTTCAAAACAGAACTCAAGATTTCATTACACATACCTGGACAACTGAGGGCATGGAAAAACCCCTCCCTGTGTGTGCACTTGTACACACACACACACACACACACACACACACACACACACACACACACACACACACACACACACATGCACTCAACAGCAGGTTTGGTCAGAGAAATAATACGAATAATATATATACTAAATAGAGCAGCCACGAACTCCAAGCCAACAAAGTCAGCACGTGTCAGCTTCAGAAATATGCTGAACTCAGGTCATCAATCACAGAAAGGAGGGCCTCAGTCACGCTGACAGGCTCGGACAGAGAGGAGGCAGAGCTTTTTGGCCGTTGTGTGTGTGAACAGGCCGGTGGCAGCTATTCCCAGACCAGACTACAGCTTCTTGGGTTAGGTTTGGTTGGGGCCCATCCAAAGTGTTCAAGTCCGACTGATGATGAGGCAGCGTATCAAACCAATGTCAACAAGAGTAAAACTAATGGACTCGTCAATGAGGCCGGTTGGCATCATTCGTACTGGTCCTCCTCAGTGTTGTTTTATTAGTTTTCAGTGTCGATGTAAGCTGCAGATCATGAAAACCATCTTTGTTAACGTATTGTGGGAATATTCTCATGGTGGCTTGACAGTCTAATGGTAACATTATAACTGCAGGCAATAAATTGGTCTAAACCAAGCAAAACAGAGCAAAGGGAGACAGACAGTCTTGAGGGGCCAAGCTGGAGTTTAGTCCCTAAAATTGAACCTTCACCAGGGTTCATAAGGACAAGGCGGGATCGAGGGATGTAGGGATATAAGGAGGGGGTTGGGGGATCCTCTGGCAAAGACAAAGCCCCCAGGGTTACTACTAAGAGATCTGACTTTGTCTGTGCAAACATGTCTGGAATGACATACTTAGTGTGTGTGTCTGAGTGTGTGTTATGTGTGCTTCATGTGAAACCTTCTGAATGTGAATGGTCTGTTGGTATTTTTCTGATTTTTTCTAACCTTTTCTGTAACATTATAGACATGTTCAGCTTCCTCTTGAATTTTACTAATAGAAACAAGTTTCTATATTTAGATAACACGAAACCATTCGACTGAGAATTCTCTTTCCATGTTACGGAGCATAACTGGTTGAAGTTCCCTTCCACCATATGTGTGAATGTCAGATTGTCCTCTGTGCAAACATTATAGTTAGACTGCTCTGTGAGTGGGTTTCTAGCTGTCTGCCTCTCCAGGCTCTAGATTCATTTTCAGCCCAGACATGTAGACACGTTTTGATCTCATTTCATCTTAAGTCAAGACAAGAAAGTGAATATTGTAAGCATATTATCCAAACTGATATATATTTCTTAAATCGTGCTGTAGTTTCATTTATCTGTGTGCATGAAAATGTGGCCACCGTCTGTCTTTACAATCATAAATTAGATTTATGGGCAGATTTTGAACATACAGTTCTTAAACTGATGTGGAACTGCCCTTTCACTTGATATGTTACTGCAGAAACCCAAGCAGGCTGTATTTCTCTTGTCCACAGACACAAGCTTATACTGTGAACCCAGTACAAACAGAGTTCATCATCATCTTGATGCGCTCAGCCCCCCGTAAGTTGAATGGATGTCTCACTGCGTCCAATCGTTTCTTCACCCACTGTCTATCTATATTAGACACAGGGTGACAGGACAGCTGTCTCTGTGCCTTGTCTTGGTCAGTGTGTGCATACACAAGGATTCATGGGTGCCTTTGCAATAGATCTGGCATTACAAATTAATGTTACATGGCTTGTTTGACTGAGTATGCTGTCTCCTTGCTCCAGTCTCTGATCCTGACATTGGACCCAAAAGCAGGAATCATCACCAAGGAATTTGGCTGACTTTGATCTTAGGTCTGTCCAGTGAGGGTGCAGGGTCAATGCACTGTGTGAAGAGGAAAGCATGACGCATTCATGTTGTAATGAAGAATGACTTTTGTGTGACTCAAAGTGCAAAACTTATCATCTAGACAGCAGACTGTGAATGTGCTTTGTCAGTCAGACAAGTGTAAAATCACCTCCAGTGGTAAAACGTCAATCAAACGCGAGTTTTTCTGTCTTGAAAGACAATGAACAAATTAGTAGTTGTGACTTCATCTTTGAAACCAAGAGGCACAGATGATTGTCATAAACAAACCCTAATGAGACTATAATTGCTTACCATGACTGTTTACATTCCTTCACACACAGTCACCAGATAGACGCTCCGCAGATCATAAGAAAGCCAAAACTGCCGCGATAAACACTCTGTAGACGATCATCCTGACATTTCGCTGACATTTTACCCAGTTCTCATTTAGCCTGAAACATGTTAGGAAATAGTCAGCATCAAAACATTCCTCTTGTTGCATCCTCACGTTAATAAAGAACACATGTTACGGTGAATACGGGAATACGGTGTCACATGGTGACATTTCACAGCTCATTTTAGGATGTTTTGTCAGGATTGTTTCATTTTGGCTGCTTGATAAGTCACTGCACACTACAAGAAAAACAAAGCAACGCTAAAAAAAAGCAGATAAAATATTTCTGTATTCCCGTGTATATAAAATATATAGGAGTCAAATAGAAGACTTGAATTTCACTTAGGAGCAGTGACAGATTTACAATTACCTCAGGCAGAGAAACAGGAGCTGTGAGAGTTATAGATGCTTTACTGTAGATGCACTGATCACAACATGTGTTGGGTGAGCAGTGCAGGTTCAAGGCGATCTCTCAGCCTTATATCAGCCCTGTACACCAGCACTGAGATAAAGTTGAACAAGGACTGAAGTCTTCTATAAGAACCTGTATAGTGAGAGGAAATGGCCATTCATCATGGATTTGCACATGATGACGTCCCTGACCTCAGGTCCTCTCTCTCTCCCTTTTGTCTCAGGATAGAGAGGAAAAAAAAGATTATAAACTTATGTACATAGATTTCTTTACCCTGAGAGATTTTTTTTAAATTATTTTAAATATTGCCTATTGGAATAATGTAATGATAGATTAATTGACCACTAACTTAGCTCTGTAAATATGTTGAAAAAACAAATGAACCTTCGCCTTTTCTAAATATAGACATAAATAAATCACAGTGCTCATCTTAACTTGATTTGTTTCAGTAAGTGGCAAATAAATGACTCCTTGTCTCCAGTATGGCAATAGTTCCTGTAAGGCTTTGTCTTGGCTGTACACAACATGCTCTAATTCAAAAAATATTCAAAGGCCACTCACTATGTCCTTGTCATGACTGTCTCCACCATCTCCACATTCACTCCTCAACAAATGAGCAAAAACGCTGATGTTCCTTTGAAACGAGCAAAAGAGAATATACTCGTAAACACAGGAAACATAAAAGATGTAGATACAATAGGCACGATGTGTCGCACAAAAGCCAAGTATGTGCAGGTTTTCATTCCAGTGAAACTCTGAGGTGTTGTGATCTCGATGATGAGTTCCACCTCTGAGGTTGCTGGAGAGTTTATCACTGAAAACACAGGCCAAGTCTTATTGTCGGCTGGAAGTGAACCCTGTAGACTCTCAACCTTAAATGGCACTTCGCTAAAATCGCTGAAAACAGAAACATTTCAAAGTACAATATTTAGTCAAATGTACAATATTTGTCAAAGTCTAGCCTTTGCAAAGACTCTTCTTCCTCTTCCTACACATGTATCGTACTTTATCAGTGAACCCCTTAATCCACCACAGCTGCTCAACTGTAAATACAATTAACCCCAGTAATTGTGTGATGTTGACTTTGGGTTTTGTACACTTTCTCACTTACTGCCGGTAGCCCGTGTTCTCTGAGGATGACATCATGGGTTTCAGGTTGCCCGCTGTGGCTTTGGTTCCCAGGGGGATCGGGGGAGCCCGAGCGTAGACCTGGAGAACAGATCCATGCTGTGAATAGACATTATTCTCATTCCCTCTTCTCTCCTTCTGCTCCAACGCAGACACACACAGTCAACTGACCTCTCTGCCACCTCACTCTGAGCTCAGAGTTTGTTATTGGCTCGGTTATGACGTGTTGACAGATGAGGCAGATGTGTGTTCCCCTCTTGTAGATAGTTTGTCGGTGTTGTTTTCAAAGTTGAAAAGCCCTGGAATTAGCTGAGTAAAGACAGTGATTTGGCTTTGTGGCAGCCTAGTTAGACAGTGTGGGATGCTTAAGAAAATCCATGTTGTCAATTAAGCAATACTGTTTTGTCTATGATTTTGTCTTGTGTATGTGTGTAGCTACTTACCAGATGTATTTCTCTAGTTTCCATGAGAGTGACCTAGCATTTCCCTCTGGGAAACAGATGACATGCTGTATCTATTACTGCATGTAAGGTCTGAATTTTTCTATGTGATTGTGCAAAAAAAAGAAAAAGAGTGAGAGAGAGAGAGAGAAAGCAATAATCAGAGCCACATTAAATACCATGCAGGCTCTCTGGCCAGCATGTTTTAAAAGTCACTTTATCTCAGCAGAACAGAGTGATTCAGAACAAAACTCGGCAACCAAGGACAATGCCCACGTTTGTTTTGTGTGCGTATAAAAACCACCGAGGCAGTGAGGCCGGAATTCTTTTGCTAAGTATCAGTTCCTTCCTAACATCACCAGTATCATGTAAAGTATAAAGACCATGTAGCTTATTGTGGGTTCGTCTTGTGAAACTTTTTCCCAGGCAGCGCAGAGCGTGCCCTTCCCAGTTCACCTCACTTAAGTGTCAGTCATTTTGTCAATCACCTGTTTTGGTTATTTGGAATTGCTGAAGCCTGCAGTAAAAGTAAAACTCTTCCACTGTGACGTCAAATCACCAGTGTGGGCCAGCTTTCTTGTGTCTGTTCCTCAGTTTTATTTTTCCACTCCCTGCACAGACACACCTGGTGATGGCAACCTCCAGACTAGTTCTGAGAATACCCACACCCATACACACACACACACACACAAACACATCTAAAACTAAAGCACCTACAAGGAAACACTAATTTACAAATCTTCATATGGATTTCTTGTTTCTGCTTCAGCAGCTTTATGTTAAAACATGATGGATAGAAGCAGAAGGTTCATGCATTTGTTTGTCCGATGGCCAAGTTGGAAAGTTTTGGAATCACGCAGCTTCATGAGGGAAAACTTTTAACACTTGAGGATTGTACACACTTAAAAACAAGGTCTGAAGGGAGGGATTTGTCCGTAATCCTGTATTGATCCTTCCTAGACAGGCTGTCTGGTGGACTGACACTCTGCCATACCTACAGGCACATAGCCACCCTGGCTGCATGCCTCGCCACATCTAACTATAGAAGCAAATACAAGCTGAGGCCAATTTGTGGCTGATTTAATGGCTCATAGTGGAGTCGTTATGTTTGGCCCAGAAAGACAGAATTGCCCATTTTGTTTTCCAGTTTAAATGTCAGTCCCAGACATCTATGCATTATTAGCTTGTTGTACATAAATAGTGTGTGTTGTGGATATTTCACTGCTGCTGACTAACACACAGCATCCATCCTGATTAAACTAAACGGTACTAGAGGGAGTTTACTAGGTTATATTTACAATTATGACATTCCTGCCGGCCAAGGTTTAAACATCTTGTGCGTTTGTGTGAATTATTGCTAAACTGTTTGGTTTGTCATTCTATTTGTAAGTAATGTGAGGTAGACAGTAAATATTGATTAAAGCTGCCACTGCTTTTACTTCATCTATTGATAAGATATCCAGCTGTTTAGTTAAGTTTCTTAAACAGGACTTATATTTACCAAGGTTCGATATGAGCTACTTAACAGCTACTTTACTTGTTGCTTTCCTGAACTATTGGCATACTGACCTTTTTAGCCCTATTTCAAACATATTGGAGTCATATTGTCCATATTGGACAACTTCTGCATCGACTGCCATAAAATGTCCAAGTAGATGGATATACACAGAGATATATAGGTTCCCCTTGATTAAAGTAATAACCTCGTTGAACTTCAAAACTGTAACTAATTTAATTTCCATTCACATTACTTGTAATTAGCAAATGTTGGCTTTCTTAGTGAACATTGTACACATCACTCTGAGCATATTATCATGCCAATGTTAACATTTAGCTTAAAACATCTCCACCCTTTTGAGTGTAATAAAACATACCTGAAAATACAGAAAACCCATATACTGGAGATAATTGTTGGAAGAGCAGGGACTTTGTTGGCTGAAGGGACTGAAGCTAAAATAGAAAGAAATGAAAAGGACATTGTACCAGGTTTACAACTCTTTTTAAACTGAAGTGGCTCGCCAGTATCAGTGGTGTAGTTGGCTAGCGGCAAACCAAATTTCTGGAATTGCAATTTTTCATAGCTGAGTGCAATTTCCAGTCAAGTAACAGTAGAAGGAAAAACCATGTATGATGATCATGAGAAGCTCTCCGCTCACACACACACTCAGTGTTGTTACTGCAGGTGGGTAATGAGGCGTTACCTCTTTTTCTGAGATACAAAAAATAAGTGCAGTTTGCTGTGTTCCAGGATGCTGAATTGGTGGTGTTTTCCCAAATATCTTTCACTCCTTCTCTTGTGAAGTTTAAAGAGATGCAGCCACGTAGGGAGTGGTGTTCAGGTGTGCTGTCAAAAGCAGCTGTCAACGCCTCATTGAGAAAGTGTCAAAGAGCATTGAAGGAGCTGTGAATGAGAATTTGAGTAATTCGTCATAAAGTATAAATCTTGAGTTGCAATTTCCTCGAGACCGACGCAGTATAAGCTTTGACTCCCTGAGGAGGAATGAAGGATTTAAATTCTATTTGGCTGAGGATCAGCTTCTGGAAGAACCTCAGAAATACAGCGAATAATCTTTATATTGCTATGAATATTACCTTTTTACTGCATGTTCTCTGAACAAATGGACACTGTCCAAGAGGAATGCATTTTTTGGCCATTGGATGTCAAAAGAAAAACACTAGTAATTATTTAACTTAAAAGCCTGATTTAATATTATGGCCAAACATTGGTTTAGTGAATCAGTATTGATATTTTCCATGCATAAAAATAGTGTCCCTCATATCTGGATAGTAGTTCCTGTCTAATACAGTGTATTTGCATTGTCATACTTTACATAAAATCATATTATATGTCCTGACGTTGTGAAATTTTCATCAGAAGTTAGTAAAATGTGTCTGTTTCCATCAGGGTGTTTTGGTTCACTTCATTCAGCAATAAGTGTGTTGTCATTATGTCTCAAGTGATAAAAATTCCTACGGCACTGCAACACCATTTGTAAAGGTAAGAAAAACTTAAGTCTTGAAAACAGAACCCAGAAATGTTCTCCTGCAGAGTTTGACGCGACCTATGAAAACAGTTGCGTAACATCTTCTGTCTGTCTGGGTTGAGCTTTGTCAAATTTGAGAAAAGGTCAAATGACATAATTGGAGTAATCTCAGGTTGGGGTGAGAGAGGCTATAAATTTTTAACAGAGAGTCTGCATTGTAAAATTAGATTGTGGAGTCAGCTCACTGCTGTTGCACTATGGCAAATGTAGGACCATTTTATAGGACAGAAGTCAAGTTAAGTCAGAATATCCAAGATTTTTGGTGAAGTGGTTTTACTGTCTGAATTGCAAGTTCCCTAATTTTATGAAGGTGCTCCTTTTATCAAGTGTAGAAATTGCAAAAGTACACTGGTAAACAAGTGGTCACCTGTTTAAACGGTTGATGCAGCCTTCTTGTATGTGGCACCTGTCTACGGGACAGCAGTTACCAAAAAATTCCCATCAATCAGTTGGAAGAACTTAACCAGTGGCCTTGGCGACCAACTGGAGTGCACCACTGCTTTATAGGAGAAATGTATGAAGCGGGTGGGGGGTGGCATGACAGCTTGTGGATATCACAATATAGATGAGTTAAATATATAAAACAACTTGTGTGGAAAAAGTAAACAATAAAGCTGAACAATGACTGATGATGGATCGAACATATATATGTATGCTATGCATCTTGATGTGTATCGGCGTGACAGAAGAAGAAAAGGTAGAGAGAGAAAGGGTGAGAGAGAGCGAGGACAATGGCTGGAGTGTGACTGTGCAGCCAGTCAAAACGTGTGGTTGCATTCTCGCTTTGTTCCATGAGATCACAGTTGTGGCAGATGCAGGATAGACTGGGAGCAGCTGTTTTGCTCTCCGTTCTCCAGTTACAGACGTTGGCACTGCCTGCACTCTGGGGATGGGCAGACGGGCACGTTGTCGAGTCTTAACAGTGTTTGTTCTCTGAGGGTGGGCACAAAGAGTCCTCAGACCCCGCGGTCCTCCACCAGTACTCTTGGCATTGGAAGAGAGGGATGTAGCCGAAGGTGTTAAACAAAATGGGACTGGTGACAAGACATAACACGCAGCTGGTCCCACTCTCGCAGGACCCATGGCGCCATTAATTACGCTGACTATAGAGGCAGCAGCAAACTGAAAATATTATTGGAAAACCCAGTAATTTATTGTTCTTGACAGTGGAAATCAAACCAAATAAGAATCAGGTACAAAAACTTAAATTGACAAATGTGTTAAATTTGTTGGAATTTGCAAGAATTAAGACAAATTGAGAAGTTGCGTTTCATTCTAGTGCAAACTGGCATGCATAACAAGAGCTTGTCTTATTGCAAAGGAAAGGAAAAATTGAATGCTCTAATGAGAATTTAAACATAGTGCACGCAGCTGCCTGACTTATTCCCATGAAGTTGTCAAAAGAGACAAATTTGGTCTGGATGTTTTAGGACGACTTAACTGTGCTGCAGTGTGAAATTAATTTTAATTTTTTGAGTATTTCAGATAATATATTTTTTTAAATTTTTGAACCTTTATATTTAAAATATTAAATATTAAGGTCTAATGAAACATGTCATTCCCTGAGAGCTGCAACAATAAATTAATACAAATCATCTTTTATAATAATTTAAAGGTGCTATATGTACATTTTTGCTATTGCTACAAAGCCAGCGTTAGCACAGCTAGCTACTAATCAAACAGAAATGTTGCAAGTTGAACAGTAAACTAAACTAAAACTAAACTAACTAAACTAATCTGAATTTCTATGCTTATTATTAATATTAACCCTTGTCTTTTTTCATTTCTATTACTTATTGGCTAATATTTAGTTAGCATGCTAACCAGCTAGCCAGTCCTCCAGGAAGATGTAGCGCTGCTCAGAACGCAGCACTACAGCGCTTTTACATTACTTTTAAGCAGGAATCCCAAATGGGAATTTTAAAGACTAATTTAATAAAAACAATTTAAATAATCAAGAAAACAATCTATAGATGAATCCATAATAAAAATAACAATTACTTGCAGCCTTATTTCACACATTATGTTCCCCCAAGTTTTGACAAAACACTGAAATAACATCAATAATAACTGTACAGCTCCAATCTAGAGCACATGATTTTTCAATTTTCTCCACATCTTGTTTCCTCATCTTATTGCCCCCCTGATTTTGAATACACTTCTACATGTATAAAAGTTTCCTGCACTACAGCTGAAGAATACCTTAGATTATGTAATCACAATCACAATACCTGAGATCTGTAATTGCTTGTGTATTCCAAAAGTGCACAGATGTCTCATAACCTTGTGAAAAATATAGTGAGAGCACAAAACTTGGGAAGGTGGAAGCAGTCTAATGAGATTCCTCTGCCAGCAAGTTTCCAGTCTTCACAGCCAAAAGCCAGAGTCGAGAGAGTAGAAAACGACTTAATACAATTATTTACTGAAAATCAACACTTTTCCATAGAGTCAGGGAGGTAAAAGGACTGGATTTTACTAGTAAATGCAGGCCTTTTCTCGTTGTTAGAGACATTGTACTTGGCCAATGGTGTTGAATGCACATTAAAGAGGAAGAGGTGTTTAATGGAGAGATCTAAGCAGGTGAAATAGAGTTAGCTGGATACTGAAATTGACATCTCACCACGCTCAGAGAGACTTTGAACAAGCCTAAAGTGCTGAATTATGACATGTTGCCAAACAGTATTTTGAGTCACGCCAGTTTCTCACAGTGTCACGCAGACATACTGAAAATGTAGGCGCACAGATTACCCACCTTTTCTCATGTTCTTAGTACTGGAATGTATGGATCTATATTTAAAATTCTTAAATCCAATAATGACATCAACAATCATTGTTTTACAGAAACACACAACATTCAAACGTTCGTATGGTTACAAAAGTATTGAGGCCAAGACATGTCCTTAGTGCAACATTTGTCAAATGAAAAACAAATTTGCACTTTCTGACGGTCAAATACTTTTAAAATGCATCCTTGCTGATATCTTATATTATATTGGCCATACTGGTTTGTCAGCCCAGTTCTGCCAGAAGGGTCTGCAGCTTTGTGTTTCTTTCTTTCAATCTCTCCTTCTCAGATCAATTAATCAAGAGTCATCAGTGATCAGCCTCTGATGATACTCATATTGAATGAGAAAATCAATATTTTATAATATAATAATTAGAGGTCAGAGACTTATAACAATTTGTGCACATACGGCACCAAACAAAGTAATGAGTTTTTTCAAATAAAATATCAAATCTAAATTTGAAACTGTTGCTCCTTGTCATGTATGACTCAAATTCCCCTGCATTTGGTATTCATCCACATACTCCAGTAGGAGAGGGAGACGTAGCTTTAAAAGGTTAGCATTAGTTTCATTTGGCAGTATCGCTGTGATGGATTAATCAGTGGCCCTGAAGTAATAAATACCAAGACTTAAGCCAAGAGATTTTGCAATTTCAGAGGATATGAGGCGAAAGCTGCATATTATCAAACTTCACCCTTAAGGAAGGCTATTTGTAGGTTACCCCTTGCTCCTGGACTGATGTGAAACATCAAACGAGACAACCCTGAGCCCAATTTAGATACGCTGTCTGTACTCTGCAATTTTAGCAGTGAAAACTATGTCTGTGGTTGCATCTGAAGATGCTCGGTCATGGCTCGGACTGCCTGGTGTTGTCTTCCTTCTTGTCAGCAGTGTGGGGATGGTGCCCACAGTGATGTGCACTTACAGTAAGTGAAGGAGTGATGTTTCAGAGATGGATAGCATTTCCAGTATTTATCGACTGCTGCGAGGCGGCCCTGGATGACACTGCATTCAGATACATTAGCGGTAGAGGGAGTCTTGACGGCCTGTCAGAGGTAGAGAGGGGGTTGAGAAGTGAAGAGGGCAGACGTTAAGACATCACCTTGCTTATAGTCGGATGCAGAGGCATCGATCGTAGCCCCATTGCTCTCCGAGCTGCTTCCTGTGTTTTCATCGTGCTATCATTGGAAAAGAGCAAACAACAACGTCAGGGGGAAAGGCTACTGATAGCTCCGTATCTAATGTGCTCTGATCTCCAGGGAAAGAGTTTTACATGCACTGGAATGACTAATAATAATGTATGTCTGGATGCCACTGAATAAGCTGATGGAATGAGAGAAGTAATATTTAGAATAAACTTTCTCACAACACTATTATATCATGAACACACACAGCTCATCGCCCATGAGAAATTATTTGTTGGTTTTTGATTATGTCCTCTAATAGTCTTATTAGTATTAGCTCACACTCATTGTAACAACTGTAGCTTTTTGACTGTGCTGTATAATCTGTCTGAAGAGTTTGACTTTTAGATGGAAAAAGTATGTTGTGTTGAACATATTGGACCTGGATCAAACCTGAACTATGAACTGACATAACAAGAGCTATTGTGTTGAGTATTACTGAGAACAGCTGTCCAGATAACCTCTCACCGATTATGGGTTCCAGTCCTCCACCA
This sequence comes from Polydactylus sextarius, assembly GCA_016801845.1. Lineage (NCBI taxonomy): Eukaryota > Metazoa > Chordata > Actinopteri > Polynemidae > Polydactylus > Polydactylus sextarius. The sequence continues at coordinate 4,638,178 of CM028922.1, forward strand.
TTTTTTTAAATCAAAAAAACATTGGTTCTCTTTGTATATTTTTCCTTTCTTTATCTTTTCACTTTCAGAAGTTCTTTCATTTCTACTGACAACTTTACAGCTTTGTCACTTCCACCACTTTCATAGTAGCAGATTATGATTACAGGAAGGATTAAGTGTGTTTGTGTGTGATGAGTGCACAGTGAAGGTATTCATTCCACAGAGTAATCAAATCCTGGGTGAAGTGAGTTAGCTCTGGTTGAGTATGCATCTGAATTAATTAAATCCCATTTTACCTGCATACAGTGTATGATACTAATATGATAACCTCATAGATTTTTAAAATGATTAGTTAAAGGGAACGAGGAGAGGAGAGGCTGCTGTGTCTGAGACTTCAGAGGAACATATGCTGTGACTCAATGTTTCTTCTGGTAATTTATACACCACTACACATGAATTATGCTCCATAAGTGCTCCATAACTTCACACAGATGTCAACTATTGAGACAAACTATTGTGTATCTCATGTGGCACACTACTCCCTCATCGACAGTCCATCACAAACATCAAGCATTTCTTCTGTTATTCCCAAACTGAGGACATGAATATTTCAAATTGTGTCAGTTTCATATTAAAGGCTCTTTTATGACTTCATTCTGTTACCTCAAAAACAAATATGAGGCCTAAAACAATAAATATTCCTCTACAGACAAATGTATTTCATCTGTGGAACAGAACTGTGGAGTCTGTTTTGTACAGTTTAAATGTGTCATACAATATCAAAAGGTTCTTTTCAAACATTTGTTTCAAAGCTGCTGAGACCATTTTATCACAAAGCCAAAAACAGGTGTCAGTTTTTCCAGTATGTGTGTATTGTGTGGAGCTAGATAGATGAGTGTGAATACAGACAGGACAGAGCAGCGGAGAATTGTAAACCAACTTGCTTTTCCCACTGAATTAAATGTTTCTGCTGAGGCTCAACTCAAGCTGTTGGACTGTTTCTCCTAATTAAGGGAAAAGGTGCCTGATTGACAAATGAGCTGTGGGTCAGCCAGCCATCCAGAGACAGGGTTTCCCTGCCAAGACTGCAAGGTCTCTGGGTTTCCCATCAGCCTAGGGAGCAGATGGTTTAACACTAACTCAAACCTTCCGGGAGGAAAACGAGGAAGTCTCATCTGCTTTTGTTAGAGCTGAGGGATTAACGTGGGCAGCCTTTTGAGTGTAAGGAGATGAAGCAACAAGTGGGATTACCGTACAAAAAGAAATAAATGCAAATGGTTGTTTGACAATTGTTTTATTGCGTTATTGCTGCAGACAAAGTGCATGTGGGGATTTAATTTTGCTATTGAGTTACACTTCCAACTTGACCTTGAGACACAACTTTTGATCACAGATTTGTTTGAGTCTCCAAGTGAATTGCAAAGTGAGCACATCTGATTTTCACATTAATGCTTGAAAAACCACAACAGCTGTAGTTTCTTCTGAAATCTACCAAAGTTAACAAGAACAAAATAAAATGTGTTGGATCTAGATTTGAATTTACATAACACCATCTCAACTATATTACGATTACAGTGTCCTGGTTAGATTTTACTCCTACATCTGCACTTTCCTTTCTAAGCTTATCAGCTACTGGATGGATGTGTTCAACAGAAAGAATCTAGTCTGTGTTTATGGTGATTATCATTAACAGTGTTTCACCCTAAGATGAGCAGAGTAACAGCTGAATGTGAGATCTTTTTGGCATCTACAACTCTGTCTCTCCGGGACAGGATTCACTCTGTTGAGCTTTCCATTAGATGAAATCCTTTAAAAAGTAGAGGCTTATTTTGTTGTGACGCGTGTGTGTTTGTGCGTCTGTGTGTATTTTTGTTGACAGGAAACATTTCCGATTCAGATCATGTTTTTCATCAAATGGATTTAGAGACAGAGCGGCTTAGCAGTTAGGGTTATGAGGTCATAAAGAAGATGAACTACGATTGTGTCGGAGTTCGAGAGATTTGCTCCGTTCAGCAGGGTGTCGGCCTCACTGATTACATCCAACTTCTGTCTGAAATCTGTCATCCACTGAAATTAAGCAGTTGTGCAAAACTAGACGCATGACAGTAACTCAAAATAATTACCTATGTCCTTGCTTGCGTAAGCATAAGTTTGAACATATTTCGGTATGCAAAAAATTACAGTGTAATGCCCAATTTGTGCCTCTGGTGTGTTTCCCACCCACTCACAGATGGAAAAAAATCCACTACAGCAAAAGGTCACTGTGCTTGATTTGCTCCAGCATGGAAATAGGACCTTAAGTATCAACAGCTGTGAGATTCACAAGTTACAACTATTGTGTGTCCTTGTCTGTCCAGAAAACCAACACCTCATTTCATTTACTCATTTAGTTAATTTAATAAGTGGCAGTCTTGTCCTAAGGAGGCAATTATGGTAATTGTATCTTGTCATCTCTCTCTGCTCCATTGTCTTCGATTGCTTCTGGAGTACTTAGCTTCACACTGCGTTCACTCTTCACTTAAGCGAAGCTGATTTTTATCAACGAGTACAGACTAATGCTGTTGTGTTTCTAGAATACAAACAGTTTTATTGCTTCTTAAGTACTCTGTAATCGCCACTTTCTGAAATCCACCCCCAAATGGATTAAGCAGCTACTGCAGGTTAAGTACAATTTTGACATTAAAATGTTACCAGTGACCACACAGTCAGAGAAATGATGTGTTTGCTGTATCACTGCAGCATTCACACCACTCACAAACACACAAAAGAGCTTTCAGCACTACAGCCAAGGGAGGGGTGTGGGTGCACACGGAAAATATGCACAGAAGACTCCCTCCCTCCTCTCGCCCCGCACTCCCTCTCAATCACAGTCCAACAACACAGAGCAGGTAGTTTGACCAGAGGCTGTGGACCTGCCCCTTCTAATGATTCCCTCTGAATTATAAAGCAGTAAAACTAAATGTATCCAAACACCATTAATCACAATGGCCAAGAGCGTCTATTTTAATGAACAGATCCTTTCTGGGGGCATCTACGGGCAGTTAATTTGCCATTTAAACCCCACCTGTCTATGTCAACTAGTCCGTAGAGAGGTGCAGAAATTGAGTCAAGTGGTCGTTCCAAGGGTTGGGTTGTATCCATTCCTTCATGCATTACTACAGCCAGGGACATGGAGCATGGTAGAAAGGAACCAGTGTGCAAAAGGCTGTAATGAATAACATACAGGCTTTTTATTTCTCCAGATATGCTGTCGCTACACGGAGCCAATTGCCCAGATTCTTTTTTCTCTTCTGCAGTTTTTTTCAGAAAAAAGTTCAGAGATTTGAGTTGATGTGTGTGACGATAAGATTTCAACACTTTGCGTATATGACATTGGAAAGGTAAAAGATCAAGATAGTGACGGTAGCTAACACAGTATTGGATGACAGTGTTTACTCTCAAATTCATTTCAACTGAGGCTTTTAAATTTTGGACTGTTTCTCATTGAGATCTTGGAAATTGGTTTTGTTGTAAGTTTTGTTGACCAGTATTCATTTATAAAGATTAAGAACCATGATATCTTTTCACCTGATGCAGCTGAACAAATGAACCTTGTGACCCCAACCTTGGGGTCACAAATGAACCTTGTGCTTTGAGATCACCACATCTTTATATTGTGTGGATGTTGTCTTACTCTGAAAGTGAAGATTAAAGTGAAATTTGTTGCTTATGTCCCTCAAATTCTCTTCTTTTTTGAAGTATTGGATCAGTATTATGCCTTTGCACCATAGGACAACATAGATATTTGCAGTAAACAGTGTTTATTTCTTTCATTAAAAAAAAAAGTTTTTAATGTTTAACCATCAATCACGAACCATTTAATAAGTTCAAGTGTGTACATCTAGACTGGACTTTTCTTTAAGCTCTTGTCATAGCTTTCGTCAAAAAAGACAAAAATACAACCTTTAAACCATTTGGTGACCACCCTGTATGTTGTGTGGCTACAGACACCTCCGTTTCCCAGTGTGTCCCAGTCACTGCAGACTCGCACTTCTCAGTGTATATTGTCTTTGACAGATTTGACACAAACCATGTCGTCCAAGCTGCTCTCTTCATTAAACATTTCCTGCAGCTTTGGTATGACATTCCTGCACGCGCTCAGTGAACACACACAATTAGTGCTTGTTGAAGAGCATGTGATATGGTAAATACACACTATTTTCCCATAATTACAGCCTCCTGTGAACCTTGGAGGAAGCAAGTGATTTGGGTGACTTACTTCATGTGTGTCTGAAAGGTCTACACCTACACAGTGTTTCATCCTTTTTTATTGTTTCTTTTTTTCCAGAAAAAATTGCTGCCTCTCAAACTGAAACTTAACTATTGTCTCTGCTCACCATCCATCCCTCCACTCAGATGAACACACATGCTTTTCTTGCGTTTTTCCATCTCGTTGACCCCGTCGCAGTCCCTCTCTGTTGGTTTTTTAGTACAGTGGCTAGCAGGACTAATTGGAGCAAGAGACAGGTGGAGACATTCTGTAGCAATCAGTCTTGTTAGTGGCAGGGCTACAGCTCACACGGTGATCTTTTTGTTTTTGCAGTGTGAACAGTGGAAGGGGGGCATGAACTTTTGACACACTCTCATATGGGGCCCCTTCGCTGCCTGCCAGGCTTCAGTTATTGTGGTTAATGTCAAGGTTCTCTGTGTTAAGACCATTAAAATATCTCTCTCCACGACTGTGCTTTGGAAAAAGTAAAAATTTGTGGCATGTTTACTCTGAAAATGTAGCTCACCTGTCATTTACTCTCTTGTTGAGGCTTCATATTATTTATTTATTTATTTATTTTGTCTTGACAATACTACTCTGTGCTAATGCATGACCATAATTTTGATTGCTCTTGCTGCATTTACTCAAATGGATATCACCACACATCCTGTTGTGATCACGTGTTGACCACAGATATAAATTAGCTATATAGTATGGCTCAGGGTCAACGGTTGGTCAACAACTAAAAGGAATACATATGTCTGTAGATTCACTTGTCTGGTTTGTCCTCTTCCCCTGTTTCTGCATCGGTGTGTGTGTGTGTGTGTGTGTGGTAAGGTACTAGTTCAGTAATGATGTGTCAGTGTGAGCATGTTCACTGTGCACAGACATGTTGCAGTATAATGCAACCAGGCAGGTGTGAGGGTCACAGCTAGTTTGTGGGCCAGCGTCTTGACCCCTGCTGTCTGCTTTGTCTGACCATCAGAGGAACCCCTTAATTAGACCCTTTGGTTTGCAGTGTCCGCTCGATGCAGCCCAGCAGACACAGAGCAAGAATCCCTTCATTAAATGCTCCTGGTTGACTTGGCAAGAAGAGCCTTGGTTTCCCCAATTCCTGCCGCACAAAGGCCATGTTAAGAAAATCTCCTCTAATTTTTCACTGAATTGAAAGCACCTGTTTCTGTTTTTCTTTTCTTTTTTTTGTCTTTGACGGAGTAGTAACTGTATAATCCTTACTGAGCAGAATATTCATTCTGATCCAACAGTGTTGTCTTTTGCTGCTGAGTACTGTCAAACTTTGTCCTTTGTGACTGTGCGGTACATTGATTTTCTGTGTCATTCTTTCTCCAAATATAAATCAATGCAATGAGCTACTGGAAACGCTGTCATTATGCAACAGTGTGCTGCTGAACCGCAGCGTAGAATAGGTGTCAATACATTTTTTTGTAGACCAATGTACTGCATATTAGCCTATGCTGTGTGAACTGTGTAAAATATTGCTTACATTGCAGGTCAGGATGACTAATTATAGGTTTACTCACTGCTGCACAGTGTTATTTCAAGAAAATGTTGCCTTTGGTTGGTGCATGTCTGCAATGTGAGCACATACTATTATGTAAGATGCCAAAGTGGAGTGATCAAGTGGCCAGAAAATGAATAGGAACAGAGCTGTGAGGGAATTAACAGAAGTATGGCTCACTGGCAGCCAGACCTGCTGACAAAAACAAGGAGGCTTTACTCTGTAGAGATTCAGCAAGACCTGGCCCAGTGACCTTCAGTGGTAACGAGACTGAGACAGGGAGAGAGGGGAAGGATTTCATTCCAGTGTTCTTGGCCGGTCCTTGTTGTTGACCCCAGCTATGGAAAATCACAGAGCGCTTTCTTAATAGCACCTTCACATCCAGACAGACACTTCTTTACATCTGTAAGGTTGTGTGGCTGTTTTGTAACCACTGTACCCATGGGTGAAATTTGAGACACAGGTGTGTTTTAGATGCAGTCACCAGTTGGTCCACAGAAAGGTCCTTGTGCATTGTTGTAATCACAGCCTTTTGGTTTCAGTTAGCTTCAGTGTTGGTAGTCAAACATAAAGAGATTACAACATTTTTGTCCTCACTAGTGATTTGATAAGGTTCTCATGAAGAAGCTACATCAATATAAGTGTAAGTATATATTTTATGAGGAAATCTGATAAGGTTCTTTGCAGGTGACCTGAAATTTTAGCTTAAGCTTTGTGATATAATATACCACAGCTTTAACTGTTGAATATGAGACTGTGCAGGAAAATCATTTCTGAACAAAACAAGACGATGAGTAAATAGCATCAGAAATGGAACAAAGGAAAAACAAATAAAAGACAAATAAGAAGCAGACTCTATATCTTGTTCAAAACAGTCCACACAACATCTTTGTAATTACAGACTAAAACACCATGTTTTGTCTGATCATAAAGATCGGAGACTTTGTTTTGATCAAGTAAAATGAAACGAAGCTTGTGAACTAAAATGCTGTCAAATGTTATAAATATCAGAATGAACCACATCAAAGTTTAAACTTAACAATTAACAAAGGCAGTTTCCAACAAGTATTATCACACACACAGACACACATGCACAGACACATACATTTATACTGTTTTGCTCAGAAAGGAGACAGGTGCGTGTGTGTGTGTGTACCTGGTTTTTCCTATATTGTGGGGACTTCAACCTGTTTACACACTCACATTGTGGGGACCTGTCTCCCTCGTGGGGACAAAAAGCTGGTCCCCATGATGTAAAAAACAAAACATTTAGGTAGAAGACATGACGTAAGGTTTGGCTAAGGTCAGGGTCAGGTTTAGATAAAGGTTAGACAAGTGGTACCAACAAATGGGATCTCTAGTGTTTCCAGGAAAGTCTCCAAGAAATGAATGGAAGTCAATGAAATGTCCCTACAAGGCATGAAAACAAACGTGTGTGTGTGTGTGTGTGTGTGTGTGTGTGCGGGTGCGTGTCTAGAGCAGAGCACATGCTAAAAAGCAAAAAAAGCACATGCTGTTACTACTTAATTTTCATGTTTCACAATTCCTAGCTCATTCATTAGCTGAGTGGCTAACGGGCAAATATCAAGTCATATTTATGGATGTGGTCATAATAACTAGACAGTTTTTTCTCCTAAGCCTAAATGTTTGGACTGTTTGACTTAATAAGTGGGGTTCTCATTACTATGCGGATTGTATGAGAGTCTGTGTAACCATTTGCCATAAATGGACAATCCTTTGACCTCAATGAAGTAAGGTAAATAAAAAAGAAAAGAGGTGGGGGCTGTATAAGTGAAGAGAAGACATTTTAATTGAATGTTATGGGCCATGTGATATTGAGATTGTAGTATAGAATTACATATATTATTCCTGAAATTGAAATGCACTTACTGTTGGTATGAAAATATATATGCCACATATAAAATACAGCTATTACCTTACTGGCTAGAAGCAGCGTCAAGTGAAATGTTTACGAGTATCACAAAAGTTTTGACATTTACTACCTGACTCAGTCTATTCACAGAGATTGAAGTTGCTCAAATTTAATTATGACCTGTGCACCGTGCATCTCTTATGCAAAACATACAGCTGAGAACATCATGTTCTCTCCTTGTTGTCTGGAATATAGTTTGTGAGCTCTATTTATTTTCCATCATTCTTGTAGGAGAGCTTGATTTTTTTTTTTGTATAGTGTTCCTGGTTTTCCTGCATTTTTCCACAGCTGTTTCATGTTGTCAGCCAAAATAACAGGAAGAGACTAAAGTCAGAGCTGCAGAAAAAGAGGCAAATGATTCAACAGCTGTGATTGTACTTTTCAGCATCTCTACATTTTTCGTCAAGTCAAGAAATGAAATGACAGTGAGACGGACTGAGTGAGAATGAGACAGTGTGATGGACAGAGGGAGGGGAAGGAGGCGGAATCTTGCTGTGACAGCCTTTTCACTCTTTATGAATGACGTTTTTTCTCGCCCCCCCTCCCCTCAGCATTCTTTGAGACTTCAAAGCGTCAATCTCAGCAGAGCGATTTGGCCAGACTATTGTGTGAATCTTGAATATTCATCAGGGTCTTTCTTTTCCTTTTGGGATGGAGACTCTGCTGCGGATCTCACAATATCTTCCCAGTAGATATATATTAGTGGTAGCAGTTTGCTACTGTGGGTAGATGGATTTAGATACATACACACTCTCCACTAAACTCAGCTGTTAACTAGTCTCTTATACTCCTTTCTAATTGTACTTCTAATATTAAGACTAAATAACAACCATGTGATTTTTAACTTGATGGACTAGATGGAGATTGTTTCATGATGCAGTCAGTATTTTTATTGACATATTGCCAAACCACTTAAGAGTCAATTAACTGATTGCTAAACAATATGATATTTGTTTTATTCAAAAGAATTTAACATCTTTGGGTTTTTGGCTGTTGGACAAAAACAAATAATGTGAAGATGTCATCACAGGCTTTTGGAAAACACAAATATTCGTCTCGAAAGACTTAATGACAAGTCCATTAATCTGATGATGTCATAAGTACATTAATCACATAAAAGTTGAAGCACCAGTCTTGTGGTATTGAGTTTGGTTTGTAACGATTCCTTGAGAGAAAGCAAATCTTGATTTTCCCTGATGATGAAGACGGTGTCACTCTTTCTTGACTCTTGTAGCCCAGTTGGACCATTTGGTCTAGACAGCTGTGTTGCCACGGTAATAAACTGCTTTTGAGTATTCTATGACAGCAGTTTCAATGCTGATCTGCTGAAAATCCTCCTAATTTCACAGAGCTGAGGGTCAGCTTGGCCCCGGCTGGGACATCGCTCATGATACGCATTCCATCTCTGCCTGCAGTAATTTCATCATCTGTGTTCTGCCATGGCTTTTTGTTTCACAGGTTAGCAGTGATTTTTCACAGACATCCATCCTGTTGCTCTCACTGTGCGATGAAAGGTGTATTTATTCTTTTAAAGTCCTTTTCTGAAATAAAAAACGTGGCTCATTTTCATGGTGCATTGTAACACTGTTGCTAGTCTTAATGTAAGGTCTCTATTTCATAAGAAAATGTTTGCCTTATGAAATGGAGACAGGTTTTTGACAAACAATCAAGCTGCTTTAATTGATCTCTGACTGCTGGAGAATGTGGGGGGATAAAGAGTTTGTAAAACGACTCGAAAATAATCTCACAGCTAAACGATGACGAAGAGACACAACACAGTGTGCATTCTCTCTAATGTTTATAATGTCTGCAGTAGTTCATCAGGAGAAGATCTGCACACTTTAATGTCACAGTCAGTTCAGGACAGAGGTTTATATGATCTGTGAATGCAATACCACTGATTATTATCAAACCGTTCAATCTGAGTAAAACTGAGTGTTGTCAAAACCTTGTTTGTTTTATATCTAGAGAGATGAAACCATAGATGTAAAAAACTAGATTCTATGTTACAAGATGTCCAGCTATTCATTCTGGTAAGTTTCTCACTTGGTGATTTCCCAATAACTTCAAATGAATAGCATGAAAACCTTTTAAAACCTTTACAAAGTAGGTCCCTTTGGGACATTTCTATTCCTAATGACCTAAATTTTCAGTCAATTCAGTATTGTTTGCAAGATGGAGAAAAAAAAATTCACTACAGTGCAGCTGTTTATATGGCAATTATTTTGCATTAACATTAATTTGGGATCACAGGGCATCATATTACCTCTTGATCCAAATGTGGTCATTACACCAAAATTACCTTATAGCTCAGCAACTTTCCTGGTGGCTTGCTCAAACACGTTGTCCAGCAGGCATTCACATAGCAAAGACTCATTTTGCAGATTTCTGTGATAATTACATACCTTTAGTTCTGCACTTTTTTTTTAAATTTTATTATATAGTGGGACCCTAGAAGGAGTCAGTTGGTCAAAACCCTGATAATGTCATCTGTTATTTTTTTTTTAAGATTGAAGAGATTCACTATTGCTCTGTTTTAAAGTCGTGCTCCCCATGATGAGTAAATTATACCATAACCTATAAAATTGGCAGGGTGCCTCTTTGATGCAGGTTTTGAATTGTGCTCTAGCGATTGCATGTCTAATATATGACTCTCTCTCGTTCCAGTTGCAACAAACATTGTGGTTTTTACGATTTCATCGAGGTGCTGACAGAACGATTTCTCCGTTATTATTAATCATCCTGTGACCGTGTGTGTGATGACAGATGGGTTCTACAGTTGATCTGAAAATCTGAGTAAGAGAGGGAGGGGAAGGTGGAAAAAAAAGGAAAATAAGGAAAGGGAAGTGAAGAGTTAATTTTCACCGAAAGCAAATCTTCCAACCAGTCTGCCCCACTTTCAACCCCTTTATGTGATGAAGTGACCCCCACCTACAGAGCTGCTCACTCCCCTGGACCCCCCTCCCCTCCATCCCCGTGGGCTGAGTAGACTGTCTGAGAATACAGGGAGGCTCCACGCTGGGCATTTGATGGAGCGCAGAAGGGTGTGTGAGGTGCAGTGACCCATTCACATTGCTCCCCATGCACTCGTGCTCCAGAATAGACTGACTTATCAGATGTAATACACAGCACTGCACAAATCAGTAGTGACAGCTATAGGGCTAGTGGAGCACTGTAGGGGAGAAGTGGCTTCTGGGAGCTGCTGTTCCCACCCAGTCAGACTTTAAGAGGGGACAGGTGTGGGGTGGAGAAGCCCATTTGGCCGGTGTCGTTATTTTGCCCGCCCCCATCACTGCTTTAACACCATTGGGAATTTTTTTTTCTTTTTTCTTTTTTTTTTTAGCTTTTCTTTGCTGCCCTCCCACCATTTGGAACGGATAAACAGCTTTTTTTTTCTTTAAGGATCTTACAAGTGTGATTGTGGAAATTCAGCCATCTCTGAGGTGTTTATGATTTCTGTAGGTGCTATAGTAGACTTGACGTAATCTGTCTAATAGTTCGGTTAATCCTCTTAACTTGTAACCCACGTAAATCTTTCACCATCGGAATGTGTCTCTATTGTTATCATTTTTTTGGTCCTGCTCTGTTGCATGCTAGCATTTGTGTGTCTGTGTGTTTTGGATTAGTGTGAAGTTGCAAAGTTGTGGTGGTGCCTGGAGGTGTGAGCTCTAATCACCTCTAATCACCTGACGTGCGACGGCCTGATCCGTGTTGTAGGTCTTACAAACTTACAAACGCTTGTGTTTTCACCCCCTTCACATACACACACACACACACACACACACAGGCTCACATGAGGAACTGAATGAGATTCAGCCTGTGTCTGAACTTTACTTAATACCAGACTCTTGGTTTCGGATTAATGACCAGTATTTGCCATTCATGCAACACCTGTGTCTGCAGCTGTAGTTTCTTACACAATAAGTGAGAACGGAGCGGACATTTTTCAGAGAATTTGTCCACTCTTTTGTTTGTTGTTGATTGAATCAATTTTTGAGGTTCTTTTGGACCATGGATGACAGATGATGGATGCAGATGAAGGGCATATGAAGGGTAGTTTTGTGTCTTGTGTTTCTTCATTTAAATATAAAATGATCTCTCAAGTCTGACAGACTATGTTATAGCAACTTGATGAACCTGTATGGATAAACTACAATGACCCACTAAGACCATTTCAATGCATCGAACTGATCTTAGCCAGGACTTGCTCTACCATGCAGGATTTGATACTGAAAGGTTTTTTTAGTATATGTACATGCCCTTTGTACGTTCATTCTCTTTAGTTCTTGCTGTAGTTTCTGTGTACCTCCTGGCATGCTGTGTGTTTGTGTGCCTGTGGCAGTAGTTCATAATGCTTTCACTGCTGCCTTTCACACCTCATTCAACCCCTGCTCACATCCATGGCCCTGCTTCACCTCCTGTTGCCCTCTTCTATTCTGCTCTCCTCTCCACTGCGTATGAGTGATGTGAGAATCTGTAATGTGTGTGTGTGAAAGAGAGAGAGAGAGAGAGAGAGAGAGAGAGAGAGAGAGAGAGAGAGAGAGGGAGGGAGGCTGTGAGTGGATTCAGATATACTCAGCTGTTCCCTCTGTAGTGAACCGCTCATAGAAAGGGCTGGACAAATAGCACGGTGAGAGAGCAACTAAGTAACACCCCCTCTCTCATTTTTCTCCCCCCTTTTCTCTCTCTCTCTCTCTATGTCTGTCTCTCACAGGCTGTCAGTGTGGAGTAGTGCCGGAGGCTGCAGGGCGGCTGTGTGCTGTGTAAAAGTTCCTGAGAGCGCAGAGAGGCAGAGTGGCAGTCACTCACAGAGGGACACTTGTACACAGAGAGGACTGGCGCTCTTTTCACGAAGGATATAAAAACACAGTCTTACACCTCGGGCGTGTTCGTTGTGGCAGCGCCTCGGGGATTTAAAGGCGGCAGGTCGGTGCTGGTGTGATGGCGGTGGTGTGGTTACCTCAGGAGTGGGCCTGGCAGGCTGTTCTCCTGGTGACTGGACTGGCATCACTGAGCCGTGGTTCTGATGGTGAGTACTCCAGCTCTTAATACTCCGTGTTTTCCACTGTCCTGTTGCTTTTATGTCTGAAGTGATGTCAAAGTGAGACTGATGAGGCCTTGTGATTGTTTTTAGTTTGGCTAAATTATGTAATGTAAAGTTGCAGTTGCTTTTCAAATTTGTGCATTTTTTTGACTTTACTTTAGTCATTAAAATCACTCAGAATGAGGAGACTGTTAAATACAGAAGCCTGTTTTCACACATTTTATTGTTGGTATTACAAGGTGACAGGTTGATTGTGCGAGCTGTCCATCTATTTTTTACCCCCTGGTATTTATGATGAACAAAAGCTATTATGATCTCCACAGGGGCTACCATGAGAACGGGTGGGCATTTATCTGCCCCATACTCTCCCTTCCTAACCCCCTCAGCCCCCCTGTTCGTGTTTTGAATTGTTTGAAGATGGACAGCCAGTTGTCTTTTACGATGAATGCCAGCAGTGTCACGGTGTCCCCGTAAGGTTGTGACAAGTGGGGAGGGTCGGCAAGATCCCGGCCTCAAGAAGATGACACTTGTGCATTTGTCTTGTTCTGATCAGAGACAGTAGAGAGAGACAGTTGGCATAACTATGGTCCGGGCTTTTCTGTTTTGTTGTTTTTTGCAAACACATTAAAATACAGACCATTTCTGTGAGCTAACTATTTGCACATGAATCGTTTGCTTTTATAATCTCAAAATTTCTTTTTTTTTTTTATTTATTTTTTTTATTAGATTTCAAACTATTAATTAATTGAACTTAAGTGACACCAAATATAATAGTAATAATTTGATTGTTGTTAATTGTCATCATATGCTTCAGGAAACAACATTTTACATTTTTCAGTTTTTTGACACCATATTTCATTAAACGATGGAAAAAGGAGTCACAAATGAGCTGATAATGTAAACAATCATTTCTAGCAGCTCGTTTATGTGAACAGGCTTGACCGGAGCAGAAAAAAACTCAGTTGTCATGCACTTATTAAGAACACAGTTTGGTGTCAAGCTGTAAAACTAACATCTGGGTGCACACACACACACACACACACACACACACAGTCACAAACACAGAGTGTGTGTGTTTATAAATATTGCCATTAAAATATGGTCTGGAAAATTTCTCTTAGCTGTGACTGGACTTCCCCCATATGATTGATGGCGTGTCAGTTCTTTAATCTATTTATGATCCTCTAGAGCTGCTAAAGCCTTTTCTGGTGTTCTTCTGTTAGAGCACACTGATACTATACATATTACATACACATTTATGTAGGAAGTGTTAATCTGGTGTAGATTTATCAAGGCATTAGTGTGTTTTTTATCTTTCACAGAGTGAAAAGATAACATCTAATTTCCATTTAACACCTGGGCAGATACAAATTGGATGTAATTATGATAAAGCCAGATAAATAAAACTCTTTACATTGAAATGCAAATTGATTTCATTTGATTTGAATCCTTTTTTTTCAAAGACATTCTTTACTGAAATTGTGTCAAAAATCAAGACCAGCTGTAAAATCCCTTACTGACTGAGTGGTTCAGAGCTGGCTGCAACTTTCACAATTGGTCATGAAATACCTCAGCTGCTGATGAATGCTCCTTCAGAGAATTTCCTTCACTCTTATCTGTGCAGGCTGAAGCAAGGTGTTTAATTTCTCATCCAATATTAGTCCAGTGGGTATGAGGGTCAGTGGATACACAGGTATAAGGGGATGTTGGAAGATGGAGTGAAATTTAGACTGACTCATTTCTGAGGAGTCGCACAGATTCCTTCTTCCATCCGTCTGACTACAAACTGACAAGAAGCTTTCTTTTCACTGCTGTCACTGCAGCCTGATAAATAGGAGGTGACACGAAGCTGCGAAAGATTTCATACTGAAGCTCTTTCCGCATTGTTGGACTTCCTCAGTTTTACTCCTTCTATCCACCTTTCCTTCACCAATACTTCCAACTGCCAGTTGCTTTTTTCCCCTGTTTCCCCTGCGATCTGATCTTTTAAAGGTCGTACAAATGAGTAAAACATGTGGGAGGTTGACCATAAATCTTACGCAGTATGGTCAATTTGCCACCTGTTTCTATAGGCTGGCGAGGTTCACAGAGAATAGATGAACCATAGAAGTTTTCTACCAGTGGCAGCTCAGTAAAAATAGAAATAATTCAATGCTGTTGTGACAGATATGACAGTGATGGCTACATATATATATATATATATATATATATATATATATATATATATTATTCTATTTTTGAATATATATATTCTATTTTTCTTGTATGTAAACATGACATTTCTGCCAACAACAACCAACAACAATATCCGTCGACTGAGAATGTGACATGTCACACTAAAACGTTGTTAGCTACGTTCAGTCTTCTATAAACAAACAAAAAAAAAAATCAGAAACGCTGAGCCAACTTCAGTAGGATTATATGAGGGGCTTCCAAGTGTAGTGCGTAGTGTTTTCATTCACAGCAATCTTCAAATACCTGAAAATGTCAGCGTGTCTTTATAGGAGCATGCTGTCAGAATTAAAATATTATCTTTATCAAAAGCCACCTCTTTTCTGTACCTCCAGTTAAGTTACACAAGTGTGAAGAAGTTTAAGGTCTTCTGTGTTTTTTGTTAGAATTTACTACTTCTAATCACTATATTTTCAAGTTGGTTCTTAGACGATTGAGATTGTGATGTGTATTAGAACATATGGGAATTTAATTATAATTTAAAATGAACTTCAATCTGTTTAAACTGTCAGAGGGAGATTGGGGTTTTCATAGTTGTTTAACACTGCCAAAACAAGTCAGATTGAACTATTTGATTACAGCTTAACTAACTCTATTTAAGTGCAGAGAGGAAATATTTCATTTTGTAAGGATATACACAAAGTGTTGTGGAATGTGGACTATACTTACTTAATTCTCTTTGGAAGTCGTGTGTGTGTGTCTGAGTGTTATGGAATAAGGTCAGAGTGTGGTGTAGCGATCCTTCAGCACAAAACAGCAGCAGTTGGTCCTCAACAGGACCGGGCTCCTCCAGCCTTCTGTGCACTGCTTCCTGTCAGGATGTGGATACGGTTCCCCCACACAGAATTTGATCCCCGGGCAGATGTGCTGCTCCAGCGGTCAGGCAGGGATCTCTGTGTGTGTGTGTTTATGTGAGTTTCTGTAATAGTTTTTCATTTGCAGCATATGAACATTTCTGCCTTGTGAGATTTAGAAGCTTTCTGAAAGTTCAGAGGTCATGGAAGAAACAGGAAAAATTTAATATTTTGAGAAACATGCTTGTTTACGTGATAATTTTTAAGTTAAGATTGATACCACCACCGTGTTTAGACAGTAAAGCAAAGCTACAAACAACTCCCTGCTACCTAAGCTTAGTATAATGAGTTGAACCAGCTCGCCTGCTTCTGTTCAACATGTTGATTTGTGATATGAGAGTGGTATCGATTTCCTATACTGATCCTTGGCGAGAAAGTAAACAAACTTCAAACTTTTACATTAAAAGCCTTGGTTTAAGTGCAAGTGATCCCTTCAAGCTAAGCATATCTGGTTATGTTTTTATAGGAATCCTGAATAACCTTGAATCAAAACAGAAGCTCTTACCCATTTTTTTAAAGGGGTGGAGGTGATATTATAGGGTAAAGTGACACATTGTGGTGGTGCAATGGCTGTAGTCCCTCAGTATGTCTGTAATGGAGCCCAGCATTACTTAGTGGCTTGTGGCTTTTTCCCGTAAGTCCAGACCACATGGAGTGATAGTCGAGCAGTGAGATACATTGATGAAAGCTGTGGATAGACAAAATAAAAAATGAAAAAATACCTTGAAGTTCAAAGGAGCAGGAATAAATAAGAGAAGATGTGTTTGAGAGGCAAATACGTGCACACAATCACACCAGGGCCTTGGTTTCACAGCATGCCAGCTACTACACCTGTTCTGTGTCTGTCAGTGTGTGTGTGTGTGTGAGTGTGTGTGTGTGTGCGTGTGTGAATGAGAGAGAGTTTATGCGTTCCTATCTGTTTGTAGGCAAAAACTAAAGCTACAGAAAATCATCTGTCTCAGCTATAGAGAAAGAATTCCCAGCGTGAGTTGTATTTTATTAATAACGGCAGTGTTGACATAATGTTTATGGCAGAAACACACTTGTATACAGAGCTATTTCATCATGTACTTGCAGATATTAATTCCTTTGTATATATTTCTGTTCTCCATAATATTTCAAAGAATTACCCTCCACAGTTATTGTTTTTCTAACCCTTTTATAATCTAGATAATGTATAATTTTTTGTGATTTACCAGCAGAGTATTTTTTTTAAAGCTCTATAAACAAAACTTTTTCTTTCAGTGACAGGTGAAGTGTGCGTCTTTGTCTCTCTGTTCTCGGCATTTATTAATATACAGCAAAAGTGAGGTCGTCTCTGTCTGCCTGTGTACGTGTCTGTCTGTGTTTGAGTATTTTGTTGTGGATATAGCAGCTCCCTGCTGTATTCACATCCATGTGTAAAGTTTTCTCTGTGCAACCACTCTTGATGTAATGGTAGAACTTTTTTTTTCAGAGAATACTGCAGCGCTATGGGGCAGATAGGTCTCTCTTTCCATAAATTAGATGTGTCATTATTGCTGCGGGTGTTGGTGGGAACCTCAAAGTGACTTCCACAAAGGCAGCCTGGTCACGGCCGCTAAACGCAGAACAGGTTGCTGGAAGCTGCGCTGTGAAAACAGACGAGCTGATGTGGGCGTAGCAGCGAAGATGGAGGAGAGAGCGAGGAATGTGCTCCTCAGACTTGTTCCTGTGTGTGTGTGCATGTACAATACGTGCACATGTGTGCATGGCTCGTGTGGCAGAGGCCTTTGAAGCCTGTAGGGGGTTAAGAGGGATGTGGGTGGAGTGGCAGGGTGGAGGAGGATGTATGGCCCCTTTGCAGGTTGGTTGTGACCCTGTCGGGGTCAGAGTGCACTTTGGAGACACTGGGGAAGATGTCTCCTTTGAGGAAAAGATTTATCATGGCCACCTGGAGTAACTTATCTCCCTCTTCTCTCATGTCCTCCTTTCCTCCCATGATGAACTATTTCTGTTGAATTGTTGAATTCTGTTGAACAACTCACAGATTAAACAGCTGTTGTGCTGTGAAGTCAGCTTTTGTGAAATGGCTACATTAATTGCAACACTTTAAACCATTTTTTGTTTTGTTTTGTTTTTTTTTTTTTTCATTTTCATAGAAATGAAATTCCCTTGTCAATATTTCTCTCTAATCACATTACTGCTAACATCAGTAATTCTATCTTACATTGATTTCAAGTTATCTCCTGATGGGAAAAATAAAACCCATTATACAATATTTTTATTGATTGTGTGTATCTTTCCAGTGAAGTACAACTTGAATATTTATCAGGAATTAAATCTGGATGTTAAAAGAAGACACCCCCCTCCCTCCCCACTCCCCCTTTTACATCTGTAGTCAAATGAATCATTGTTTGATGGGACACAGTTTCAGGTAAATGCTTTCACAGTGCACAAGAATACAATACAAGTAGAGACATTAGGCTACATATGAAAGGAACAATTTGGCTTTAGAGTACAGTTTCACTGAGGTCAGCGCCTGAAATAACTCGACAACTGACTAATCACTGACTTCTGCGGCATAACAAGCCGTTCTCAAAGATCCACCCATAGTTTCTATTTATCTGCCTCATCAGCTCTCATGAACTGATCAAATCCTTTGTTATTTATTTCAGTAACGGTGTGTCAGTTTTGTCACTGTGAAAATACAAAAGAAATATAAATTATTAAACAAGAATATATATAAAAACTGATGTTTTTATGTTAACTGGTCTCACAGAAGTAGGTAGTTAGAAAATAGATATAGAAAATATAATATAATAATCTATAATATATGAGAAATTCTGCATTAAAGAAACATTAATAGTAAAATAAAAGATGCGTAGGTCTGATAGAGGCATTAAGAGTTGACACAGTCCCACAGTTGTGCTTTATCTGTTAACATGGGAAATAAAACTTCTGTGGATGAAAAGTCAAAAACCAGGTTGATAGTGTGAATATACAGCACAGCCAAGAAGCCAGCAGATGAAGTGAGGAGTGGTTCCCTACATGTAAGTTGTAATTGTGAAAGTGTGTTTGTGTGTAATATTGTCAATGTGTTATTCACAGATTCCTAGTGTGTGTTTCTAGGTTGAGGAGCAGCCTGTGGAATGTGTGGGGGATGCAGATCAGATTTCGGGGTGACCTTGAGTGTGCCCCTTAGCTGACACAGCAAGTCTGTTGTGTGTGAAAGAGATAGAGAGAGAGAGAGAGAATGAGAGAGAGAGCCAAGTGTGACAGTGGGCCATTGTAGTTTATTAATAATACTTATATTAAATTATCTGCTCTCAGCTAATTGTTATGTAAATGTTAATTAGCTCTTTATTAGTAGCATGTGTAGCACAATCTGATTTAACCAAGTAATTATTGTTCCTGGATCAACAACCAAGTCATTAGCCCAGGATTCACACTACAACCAACCAATCAATGATTGTGATGTCAATCACAATGCACTGTGAAGGTAACATGAAAAACAACAAAACAAAACAGCTGAGTGGTAAAACGGGCAACTTCTCCATTAGCTTAGTTTGTAAGGGGTTCGCATCCCTGCCCTGACAGTCAATATTTACTATTCCTTATATCAACATTTTCTATCACTTCATCACTTCAAGAATCAGCACCAGAGAAAAATCTGCATTTTCCTTTTTCTGATTTATCAGGTTAAAAAACACAAAAATCATATGGCTCAATAATATTTATAAACAGCTCCACCTTGTCTCTGTGTCAGTGTGCAGATAGAAAATATTGGTACAGTGAATATTAAACCCAGGTCCCTGGCTTGAGAGCGCAATGCCTCAATAGCTGAGCTAATGGGGACAATGCTCATTATGCTCCACAGAGTCATATGTGATCTCTCAGGGATCACATGTAACACTGGATGTGAACCTGGGTCCCTGGCTGTCTTACTAACTGAGCTAATGAATCATCTCACCTCAGTGTTGTGTATTTGATGGGCAGGTCTGGGATTGTTTTGTTCTAGTCTGTCCCTCCGATAAACTTGTCATGTAATCCATTATTTTCTACAATGAAACTGTATTCTAATCACCATCTATTAAAACTGTGTGTAACAGAACACAGTTACCAATCATTTGTGATCTAAATGTGTAACATCGCTGAGCAATGTCGTGCATGTGTGCTGCTGAAAAGCAGCTTAGAAATGCTTTGGGCTTTTTGTTTGTTTGTTTGTTTTGTTTTTTGTGTTACCTTCACAGCACACTTTGAATGACATCACAATCACTGATTTGTTAGTTGTAGTGTGAATGTAGTGTAGTGTGAACAATAATTATTTAGTGAAATCAGGTCGTTAACATGGGTAACAAACGTGGTCTGTCCCTCAAGACTCCCGCTGACTTTATATCTTACAGCTTCTTTAATGGTCTGTTTAACACACAACAACTCTGTAGTAAAAATGCTCTTATATATGAAGCATGACAAACTCTGTAGCCCTGCACACACACAATCAGCTCTTTGACAACAGCGGTCTTATTTTAGCTGTAGCCTGAGTCAAACAACCACAAACTGTACATTCAGAGTGCAATTTATTCACCAACCATTTTCACACACACTCACCAGACAAAACCATTTTACTGTTGTGGATAAAAGTCTTGTGTTGAGCAACAATCTTAAGCTTTAAGAAAGTTTCTTGTAGCGTCTGTATTTTCTTAGTTTCTGAGTATTCTTGTAACACCTCTCTCTGAGGTGACCCGCAGCTGTCTTTTTTTTACTCACTCATTGCGTTTATTTAAATAAATTACATTCAAAGTAGTGCTGATATGGTAAAAAGGTACCTGAAGGTCTGACAGATTCATAAAAAGTTCCTGTTTTGTGTAGTTTTACATTATCTCACGGAGCAGATGTGATAGACAAACGAAGGCCGCTGTGAGAGAGGATCAGAGCACCTCCTCAAACTTCCCCTCTGACAGAAACACCAACAGATTAGGTTGGAAGGACACTGAGTACCACTTAAAGAACAGTCAGTGTGTTTATACTCTACCACACTCTGATTCAGCCCTTTTGTCACGTACTCCTCTGGAGGATTACTCATGTCCCCTTTTCAATGGCTGATTGACTTTCAGGTTTCTGCAGACTGCTTTAGATCTACTTATAGCTGTTATAATGAAACCCAAACCCACCAACAGTGGAAGTGCAAGAGATTTTTCTTAGATTTGATTGATGGATAGACCTAATGGTGTGAGTGTGCATCCTTAATGTCTTTAAAGACTCGTGTAGAGTTGCCCGGGACCTTTACTGTCATACAAACAAAGTCATTTCTCTGTAAATGAAGAACTGAGCATCTTGGTCTCTGACTCTTCTGTAAAAATCTACAGTTGTTGTAATATAAGAGTGGTGAAAATGAGAGAGGGAGGGGTGGGGGGGTGGGGGGTGGAGGGAGGGATGGGGGGAGCATCAGACAGACAGAGAGTGAGAGGAAGACATCCATCTCATGTAGCACAACACTGTTCAGCTCTCAGACCGCAGAGGTCTTCAGGGACGAGCCGCTGTCAGAACTGGTTCTATTCTCCACCAGTGGAAAGTCCACACCTTCAGCTGCTTGATTATTAAAGATAGAAAAAGTAGCACTGCAGATTTTTTGAAAGAAAAACAAGATCGACTAGCAACTTTTACTGTCAATTTAATACACTAATAATTTACAACAAATAACAAATGTAGTAGCAGTGGTTGATTATTATTTATATGAAGATATGAATGGATTCATTTGTATTTTTACATTGTGCATTAGCAGCTTATTAAATTATCAAAAAAGATAATATTGGTTATTTCTCAACCAAACTTTCCTCCCTATTTTTCCCCTCATAATCAACATTGAGTTAAATAGTTTAAACATGTCACATTACTTCTGGCTGACCGTGATTTAAACCACCAAAGAAGCCAAGACTGAACCCATTTTGGTTAAAATACAACCTTGAATTTCTTTTATGTTCAGTGGCAGCTGCAAAAATTAACACGCTCAAGAAAATGAGCAAGTCCAGAGTAATAATATTTATCCCTCTTCTGGTTTATGTGAGTTCACTGGCACAGTATCACTGCGCTTGGTCTGGCTCTACTGTGTATGTTTTGGTACAGTAGTTCACAGCAGCTATTATCTACTGGAAAGTTATTCTCCACTCAGAAAATAAACACTAAACACTCATATATAACCAGTTAGCTGTGACCTATATTCGCACATTTTGCAGTAGTTCTGACAACAAAATAATCCAGTGATACCTAATATAAAATGTACAGTCCAATTACAGACTAATTCAGCATTCATCTGGTTCAAATTGATATTAAATACATTCACATTGTTTTTCATTTACATTAGTAATTAACATAAATAGATGATAATGATTATGTGACATTTATAAAGTCAGTTTTTTTTTTTTACCACACACCTCAAAAAAACACAGTGGCACACACACACACACACACACACAAACATACACATAGCACAAAGACTTCTTTCTGGTGCATAGTGTTATTCTGGTTCCAGACTTCATGCAGGTACATTGAGTCCAGTCCAGGACAGCAGGGTTGCTTTCAGCACCACATATTCACACATTCTGCGGATTACATTGCCATGGTAACAGTGCCAAGGCAGGAAGAACAGATGCATTTTTATACATATATAAGTCAAGTCCCATTCCAAATGAACAGAAATGTTGTTTAGACCTTTTGATTTATTCCATCTTTAATTTTCCTGCGGTATGTGTACTTAAGTTTTACTCCTCTGGCCTCTGCTGGAATCAGGAGTGTCCAGATGTTTTGGTCTACCCTGGTGCTAAACTCAAACTCCCTCTCTTTTCCTCTCTCTCTCTCTCTCTCTCTGTGTAGCCAACATGTTGGACACCATGCTGCTGAAGAACGGATGGAAGGGGGGGTCAGAGCGAAGGGCGGAGGAGAGCAGCAGCAGCAGCACCGCCACTGTTTCAACTCAAAACATGCTCTGGTGCCACTGCTACCACCACTGCCCCGAAGACTCTGTCAACAACACTTGCATGTACGATGAAACGCATTCTAAACAGCACTTTAAAATGAACGGTCTGTTTCGAGGCTGTTAGAGCACAAGACAAAAGCATTTATCAGAGAGACCTCTAATTACCTGATCATAGGTTCTTAAGCGTTCACTTTAGCTCTATCCTGTAATCAAAGCCCTCAGGCGTTTTCAACCATTTGCACTACAAAGACTTCAAAGTGCATATACTTCAGTTGTGTATTCTATGGTACAGACATGAAGGTAATAAATATGAATATAATATTATTTCTCAGACGCCAATGGCTTCTTTAAATTCCTTGTTATGCCTATGAAATGGTCCAAATGTCCCAAAATATCTTATTTGCATATTGCATATTCACAGATGTAAAATCAGATTTATCATTAAATGATAAATCTGTTCATAGTCATCATTACAGCAATATCCAAGTTATGTCATGTTTCACTAAGATCATTCTAATCTGTCGTCTGTCAGGCAAAATGTTGAGTTAGAACTCATCTTTTAATAGACAGTAACAGACAAATAGATTTTGTAAGGATTTTAAAGGCTTAATGAGTTGATTAACAACGGGATTCAGATTAAATTAATAACACTGTTGAACTCCAATGCCCAAACTGACAAACATGATATGATGTATGTGTTTTGGTAGGACTGACGGTTACTGCTTTACCATGGTGGAGGAGGAGGAGGGAGGTGTTGCTGTACTCACTGCAGGTTGTTTGGGACTGGTCGGTTCTGAGTTCCAGTGCAGAGTAAGTCGGCCGTATATGTGTGTGTAATTGTGTGTATGAGTGTGTGTTTGTCTTTCTGGATGAAAACTCAACGCATGCTGGTGTGTATGTGTATGTGTGTTCTCCTTCATGAGCCATTGTTAAGTTTTTATGAGCTTTTCCTCGACTCACTTGACTTCTTTATGGGGTGTGTTTATATCAGACTCGTCCAGCCTGCTATCTTTACACACAGTGGAAAAAATCTTCATTGTATTATAAAATCAGCCAAAGTGTGGCAGTAAATGTTAGTTACTCTTGTGTCTTCATTAGTGCGTAGAGGTTTTTCAAACGTTTGTTTGTTTGTGTATGTGTGATAGGACACGTGGAATGCACTTTCCAGGAGAGCTCTCGAGTGTTGCACAGATCAGGACTTTTGCAACAGAGACTTGCATCCCACTCTTCCTCCGCTCATAACGTCAGGTAAGACACACACATGCACACACACACACACACACACGCACACCAGGGTACACATTTGTTCACACAGGTTTTCACACACTGAAACCCTGCCCCTCTTTAAAGCGTGAGTGGCTTTTAGAACGGACTCATTCAGGCCATGCTGGGTGATGATGGGTAGTGACAGTTTAAACTGTTACAAACCACAGTGTGGTGCTGGAGTGAAGTGGCACATGCTGCTCTAGGGGGGCAGTGGGAGAGACACACACACACACACACACACACACACACACACACATGGACAGAAAGAGAGGGAGAGAGAGAAAGAGAGGCAGGTGAAACGGAGCCTGCAGGCTTGGCTTGTTCTCTCACCCTCTAATGAAAAGGACAGCCTCTCCCCAGGGCCTGCTTGAGTTTCTTGCCTCGGTACGGATGTGAGATATCTGTCCATCTGTCACTCTGCGACACACCAACACACACGCATTCTTTCTCGCCCTCTCACTCCCAGTCTTTGCCTGTCACACACACACACCATTACACTTTTACACAGCCTAACATACTTTATTATGACCTTCAAACAAACAGTGACAAAGTGATTTGCTGCACCACTTGGAGAGAAGTAAAGGACGATACGGTTTTTCTACCACATTTGTCATAGCTGTGGCTATCATTTCAATTAGATATAACACTGTGCACACTAAAGTAATCACCGGGATCTGAGAACATGGAAACATTGCTGCAGCCAGGGGCACGGAACAAGTGGGCAGATGACAGGTTGTACACCATTCAATGGTTTACATAATTTTACCAACTTTATTCAGGGTTTAAACTTATAGAAAGTGCACCTGTTTAGGTGAGTCTAGGACCAGAAAGTTAGTCAGTAAATTGTGATTTACTGACTGACAAGCAGTTTTGGTTATTTTTTTTATCATTATTGTGAGTGTGTTGGAATTGTCCTTTAAGACTTAGAGAGCCTGCAGGTAGTTCATAAAACACTTTTATGTTTATGCAGTTGTCACTGTGTGTGTGTGTGTGCGTGTGTGTGTGCGTGTGTGCGTGTGTGTGTGTGTGTGTGTGTGTGCTTCTGCTCGCACCATGAAGTATCCCCTTGAGTGCATGCATCTGTGTTTGTGTGTGTCTGATTGACAGGGGTCCGGCAGAAAGGCTAGAGCCCCAGAGCTGCTTAGGGCCCCGGGGGTTTTCTTCAGCAACGTCAGTGTGACACCTGATATGTAGGATTCAGGAAGGGGATGTGATCGATCACATGCTGGGAGAGGTGGGGGGTGCAGGGCAGGGTTAGAGGGAGGAAAGGGAAACGGAGCTTGTCCCTGCCAATGAAAATTAAAAAGATGGTGGATTTGATAACAGTGAACAAATGACTGTCAACATCTATTCATCACCCTAGGCGTAGACCAGGATTATTACATTCAGAAATAATAACATAATCAAAGTGACATGAAATTGATATTTTTAATTTTTTCCATTTTTTTAGATTATGTGGACAGCAGTATCCAGTACATGGCTCTTTTCATTTCAATCACAGTGTGCAGCATCATTCTCGGTCTCATTTTCGTCTTTTGCTACTTCAGGTAAGAAACTTAAAGAGAATGTGCACCAATCAACAAATTCACACTTCCTGATGTGTAGTTAACATTACATCATGTTTCTATGCCAGATATAAGCGACAGGAGTCACGACCACGATACAGCATTGATCTGGAGCAGGATGAGACCTACATCCCTCCTGGGGAATCTCTGAAGGACCTGATTGAGCATTCACGGAGTATTGGGTCTGGCTCTGGGTCAGGACTCCCTCTCCTGGTGAGAAAAGAGCAGTGCACATGTGTCTGAACTATATAAACTATAAATTAATGGTTTGCCTTTTACTATCAGCTAGAGCTGGATTACCATTTTTCATTATTTTCATTTCATCCTATTATTATGAATATTTCATAAACATACTGTATATTTCTTAATGGCGAATATTTACAAAATTATAAGAAAAAATATTGAATTGTTTTTGAGTGCAAAAATATTTTCTGCTTCTTGTTAAAAACCACATTATCATGTTAAATTAAAGCTCTGCACACATAAAACTTATTTGAAAAATATGTTGTTATCATACTTTGCTTTGAATAGGTTTTGCTTAATTTCGTAAGATGCATGTGTGTGCGCAACAACCAGATACGATCACATATCATTCTCTTTGTAAACTGTAATAGTTAATTATCATGACCCACATAATATGAAATATTCATTTTAAGTGTCTTTGAGCCAATTAAGAAGAAAGAAATTTGCCAAAATGGCTGCAATTATGAGGTCTAATTATCCACCATTATAATTAAGCTAAAATAGTTATTTTTCTTATAAAGTTAATTTAGAAAATGGAATATTAAATTTGCTAAATGTTAATTTGCCACCAGGTGCAGAGAACCATCGCAAAGCAGATTCAGATGGTGAAGCAGATTGGAAAAGGCAGATACGGAGAGGTGTGGATGGGCAAATGGAGAGGAGAAAGAGTGGCTGTTAAAGTTTTCTTCACCACAGAAGAAGAAAGCTGGTTCAGAGAGACTGAGATTTATCAGACGTTCCTCATGAGACATGACAACATACTCGGTAAGAATAAATCAGGAAAACAGTTACAGACTGAAGTGTTGATCTGTGAAATTCTCTTCATCATCTCCTCTTTCCAACCCCCAGGATTTATAGCAGCTGACATTAAAGGAACTGGCTCGTGGACTCAGCTGTACCTGATCACAGACTACCACGAGAACGGCTCCTTATACGACTACCTCAAGTCCAACACCTTAGACATTAAGTCTTTGCTGAAACTGGCCTACTCCTCCATATCAGGCCTCTGTCACCTGCACACTGAAATCTACGGCACACAGGGCAAACCGGCCATCGCCCACAGAGACCTGAAGAGTAAAAACATCCTGGTTAAAAAGAACGGATCCTGCTGTATAGCGGACCTTGGGTTGGCTGTCAAGTTTAACAGGTACTACATGAATTTTGGACTTTTGAATTCTCATTTTAGCACCAGACTAGGAGTTTCTCAGACATTTTCCAAACCTTGCAGAAATATGTTTAACCAATTTATGCTTTCTCCTCTTGCTTCAGTGACACTAACGAGGTCGATATCCCTCCCAACCTACGCGTCGGTACGAAGCGCTACATGCCACCTGAAGTGTTGGATGAAACCTTGAACAGAAGCTACTTTCAGTCATTTATAATGGCTGACATGTACAGTTTTGGCCTCATCATTTGGGAGATGGCAAGACGTTGCATCTCTGGAGGTCAGGCGGGGAAAAAAAACTCTTGTTTTCATTGTATTTATTCATCTGTTTATATCGAAATATTTTCCTAACGATCCTACTGAATCCCACACATGTTTGTTGTTCCTACAGGCATTGTGGAGGAGTATCAGCTGCCCTATCATGATCTTGTGCCCACTGATCCTTCTTATGAGGACATGAGAGAAGTTGTCTGCATTAAGAAACAAAGACCCTCATTTGCTAATCGCTGGAGCAGTGATGAGGTATTATTCTAAATATTCATTGATTCTAACAATGCATATTTTTAAGAATGTTGTAACTATAGTTTTAAAGCTTTAATAATAGTTCATAAATGATTTCTAGACATTTTAGAGCAGTAAGCATAGAGTTGTTCAAAAAGATTAATCTTATGAATCATTTATAAGTTATAATTACCTTGTTAAGGCTTTTTTTAATTGGGCATTTAAACACTAAAGTGTGTTATGATATTTTATACTCTGATATGTACGTTTGTGTCCTCAGTGTCTACGGCAGATGGGAAAACTGATGTCAGAGTGCTGGGCTCACAATCCGGCCTCTCGCCTTACAGCCCTGAGGGTGAAGAAGACCCTGGCGAAGATGTTAGAGTCCCAAGACATTAAAATGTGACAGAGAGTCAAGAAAGATGCTCTCATCACCCAGAGACTTGTCACTGCCACTGGCACAGCGCCACTTACACTGGCCAATAGAGGAAAGGGAAAAGAAAAAAAAAGAGAAAGACCGAACGACAGGACAAAGGAAACTGACAGGGAGGATGAGTGATGGACATGATGGTCGACCAGGAGCCAGACAAAATGAGAGGCGGAAGATTTATTATGTCAGGGGAGAGCTGACATCCTATTGTCTGAGTCACCTCTGCCTTGGGCTGAGTGTTCAGGTTGTGCTTTCTGTGAAAGCGGAGCGGTTGCCGGGTCCAGACCGTCCAGGTGGACAGGGACCATTGCAGGAGTGGACAACTGAAATCCCTCTAGTCAGCTGAGTGCAGAGGACGCTCCTGCTCTGTCCTTCTAAAGCCATATAGCAGTATTCCATGTGCAGTCTTTTGTACTGTCGCAGCTGCCTTAATGTTTTTGTTTTTGTTTTTGACTCAGTCACTGCATGCTTTAATATCATAGCAGACTAGTAAACTGTCTTTCAGTTCGCTCAGTCATATCCATCCAAAGTGACTGTCATCCATCCAAAGAAATGTCTAATTCATGCCCAGTGACCTCATTGTTAAAGATGCAATTATTATTATTATTATTATTATTATTATCATCATTACAGAACAAAGCAGACTAAATTAACAAGTAAAAAGATTTATAGTAGAAACTGAATTTTCTATATAGTATTTCAAAGTGCATTTTATTTCAATATTTGAAGAAGACCTCTGAGTAAAACTGTTCTATGACTGACGGACTGTTTTGTCCTTCAAGCCTCCAGAGCTGAAACTTTGGTCCTGTTCTCTCTCAATGTCTCTTCTTTCTATTAACATTTCATTTGTAAATAGTTGAGCTGAAATCTATTATTGATAATTATTGCCTTGCTGGATGTCAAAAAATGTTTTTGATCATTTCTGTGTACAGAATATGTCCCGTCCACTCTACCACTATGGCGTGTGCCTTATTTAATCTGTACATATGTGATTATGAGAGTGTATGAGTGGATATGGATAACATTCCCTAATAAAAACGACTGTGTCTTGAAGGTTTGTCTATTTATGTCACGCGCCACTGTAAGGTTCATGTCACTTCATCTCACGATTCAAAAACAAAAAGCTCGTGTCGCTCCCTTTTCCAATGTTGCATATAAATATAATTTATTATTAGTCTTAAAAATTCTTTCTTACACTTTGTACAATAACTTGACAGATGAAATGCAAGCAGTTGCGAGGGAACATCATGAGTGCTAGAAACAGACAGGCTACATTCTCACTATACACAATAATAATCATGAAGCTGAAGAACAACTAGGGAATGCAAAGGCTAGCCCACTGAGAATGTAAAGGTTGTTCCAAAAAAGATGCAAGTTTGCATAGACGGCTTTACGAAAACTGGGACAACTGCCATTGAACAAAAAACTAAAAAAAGAAAAACTCAACCAAGAACACTTGAACAGTCACAAGTGCTGCTGCATCAAAGGAATGTTGCATTTACAACTATCACTATTTTTTTTTTATACACGGTCAGTGTCATCATATCGATGGCTTCTGTCATTAATGTACAACC
Organism: Polydactylus sextarius; assembly: GCA_016801845.1. Taxonomy (NCBI): domain Eukaryota; kingdom Metazoa; phylum Chordata; class Actinopteri; family Polynemidae; genus Polydactylus; species Polydactylus sextarius. Next base: position 4,667,666 of record CM028922.1, read on the forward strand.
ACAGAAGTCAGAGTTAAAATCTCCATTCTCCTTTAAAAACACAGATGAACGTCATTCAGCTCTGAACACAAGAAGAAAAGGAAAAAAAACACTTTTTGAAATAAATGACATTTGATATTTAGATGATCACTTTGTGTATTAAATTTTAACTTCATACACTGTATGTCAATTATTTGGTAAAAAGCAGTTGTATTCAGTTGCATTGGTCCTACAAAAATATACTCATTTGTTACCCTTCTTTACATTATCTACTTCTACTTCTCATCTCTCCCCGACTGCTCTCTTTCACATTGATGAACAACATCTTGAACAACATACAAATCATCAGCATCAGTCATGAATCTTAAGTCAGCTTGGGAAAGTAATTTTTTATCTCCTTTTTTAAGGGGATATAGACTGGTGGAATTATCCAAATGATCTGATTAACAAAATAAAAAAAAAAAAAAAAAACTTAAATAAAAAAAAAAAAAAAAAAAAAACATGCAAAAACTAAAGAAAGCATCGAAAAAAAACAAAAACAAAAACCCAACCAATACAACATGAAAAAAATATTTTTAAAACTCGCAACTAAAAACAAAACACACATGAAAATCAATTATACATAACATGAACGATAAAAAGTATTAATATTAGTCACAACAGCAACAATCAAAGTGTAAAATGGGTATATCATTGATTTCCTTCTGTACATGTAACTGTGGCTTGACCAATGAGTCATTATTGTTAGAGTCCACCAGGAGGCGCTATGATACAGTCAAACATAATGACAAAAAAAAAAAAAACAAAAATGTGAGGACACTACAAAGTATTCCCTAACAGGCAGCATAAAATACAAAAAAGAGATATGTATAAATAGGCATATTATTAAATACAATGTTATCACAGAACACGTTCTCATCTATGGAGTTGCTATGGAGACTGATTCAGGAGAGTGAGAGATGCTTACTCTGCTCCCAGCTATGCTCCTCAGATCCTTTGACCTCTGATAGCATGTCACTGCTCAGACTGTTGTTTACAGCAAGGGCATCATCCACATATCTCCACAGTCCATCCAAATAACCGGACAGCTGATTCCAAAGAAACTAGATCCAAAAATATGGTTGTTCTAGCATAGAGAGGAGCAGCCAGAGATAAATGACTGGCAGAGATTCTTGTTTACCCTCCCAAGTTTTTACACCCTTTGTTGCCAATGTTTAACTGGGTCATGGCTGAGTAGACCTAGCTATTTCTATCTTCTTACTTCTCTGGGAGTGTACACACACACACACACACACACACACACACACACACACACACACACGCATATGCACACACACTCACACTCACACACACACACCGTGAATGTGTACGTGCATTTGTCACTGTGATGCCAAATGACTCTCCTTGTTTTCGGGCGTCCCCCTCTTTTATTTTGTTTCATTTTATTTATTTATTTTTTCTATGTCTTCTTCCTCCCTGGAATGTCACCCTGCCTCGTGGGCAGATGTCAGTGTTCAGTCGCTGCAGGAACAAGGCTGTCATGGCGTCCCATCTCCTCCAGTACCTGGGCGAGGCGACTCAGATTGCCATCAGGAAAATGCTGGGCTTCCCACAAATCCAAAATCACCCCCGTAGGACTGGATTTAGTGGCAAAGTAGTTAAGATACCTAAAAGAAAGAACGTGACAAAGACACAGAGAGATAAGTCAGGGTTTACATGTGTTCTAATGGACATATTATAAACTCTTTTTTCCATTTTCTTCTCATCTGTGGACTCAAAATGGACAGCAGGAATATAACAGGATTGTGCTTATGTTCAGTATATTGCTATATGAGTTTGTGGTGTGAGAATCAAAGATTGATTTGTTGTTGTTTTCAGGATTCTTAGTGGCGAGTCTGACTTCTGTCTAGATTTTATGGTTCCTGTGACACTGAAAGGTGTTGATTTAAATTTGCCGAAAAGAAGAAAAATGTTGAAAAATCAAAAATGAGCTTCTCGTTATTTGTATGTGTTTGCGAATCTTTAAAATTCTATTTTTCCACAGATGTTTTTTTTTTTTGTCCTCATGTAACTGTAACAAAGTATATTAAAAACAAACTTCTACATTAAAAATGGAAAAATAATGAGTTGCTCCGTATGAATCATCAGTGTCTGCTGCGAATGAGCTCAGTTCTCCTGCCTTCCCTCCCTTCATCCACGCCACACTCTGTCAGTGGTCTCGTCAATCTGCAGCTGCTGCCGGTGATAAGGCCGCCCTGCTGAGCTGGGACCTTATAAATGGACACACACTGTACCTCCAGCACGCAAACACACACATGACTATCAAAGACACATGGTTGACGTTTTGTCTGTGTGTGTGTGTGTGTGTCTCAGGTGAGTCCAGTTCAATTAATCTCAGCTCAACAGATGCCTATCAGTGCGAGTCACATTCCCAAAGGAAAATCATATTCAAATAAAAATAGAATAGTTGTTAAGTTTTATTTCCCACGTTATCTTGTTTGTGTTCTTTCAATGGAAGAAAAAAAAAGATTTGGCATTTGAAATTGCATTTTTTTTTTTTTTGTAATTTCTAATTAGAAAAAAAAAAAAAATCTAAAACTAGCCTTACTCCCTCATTTCTTCTCTTTGATTTGTCCTTGGATATATAAAAAAAAATACAATAAAATAAAAAATAAGAAGTCCTAATGACAGCCTGTTCCTGTGGCCAGACTGTGGCCATTAAGGACTCGAACCAGAATCACAGTCTCTCTCCTCTCATCTCCAGGGCTGCCCCTGCTCCTCTACCCACCTGTCAAGGTTAAGTTTGTGGGCCAACATCCTCCAGTCATTGCCCCTGGTCTGTGGTGCATCGAGGCTGCCACACAACTTCTGTCGAATGGAGACGGGGATGCGGAAGGCATTGGGCCCAACCAATGTGGTGATGTTACTGGCGGGGTCCAGCAGAGACGTGTCAATACTTTGGGAATCCTGCAGAGAGACAGAGAGCGGTTGAGGTTGAGACACAGACTATAGAAATAGCATTTTTTTTTCAAACTGCCCGCGGCATGAACATAATTTAACACCATCTCACAAAATGAAACATAATGTAGCTCAAACTGATTTGTGGCACCGAAATTTTCTGGTTCTGCTTCTATAAAAAGTGAAAATCACTCATTTCATTGCCATTCATTTATTGATGCAAGCTGAGTGATTTTCAAATATATTGCATCTGGAGGATTAAGTGCTGGAGGTCTGGCTACAGAAACGAGAGTAAGACCCAGAGACAAATGTAGCGAGGCCAGGCGGGGACACAGCTCTGCACTGCATGTACTGTAATTCATCTCATTACTGAGCACAAAGCCCGAGTCCTCCTCCATCCCTCAAGCTCTGTTCTCATGGCCAGATTGCTTTTGTGAGGCAAGAGCAGCACGACTGGAGGGTGATTATTCCCCCTCTGCTCCTCTCTCCGCTCTGCATTGGTCTGTCATATAAGCAGGACTACACAAGGGCTGCAGGGGCCAAGACTAGAAGACAAGGCTGTGCGTTCCATTCTGTTAGTTTTTGTGAACATTGCAAAAAGAGGGAAGAGGACATGTGAGACAAGGTTAATTCACTCAAGTATCTCTCACAACGGGGAGAAACAGCGAGCGCAAAGAAGGTTGAAAAGTTGCTCTCATCTCTGAAGCTTTTCGAAATGCGTCGCTCATATCTAAACAAAGAGAATAATTCTACAGTATTGTAAATTAAATAAAAGACTTAAATATCAGACCACACCTCTGACAGTGTAGTGTCCAGCTGGAAAATCTGTCCTTCTCCTTCCACTTGGCGCACACATATCTTACAAGCCAGGTCCACTGTGCTGGCAGAAAAGCGTTCCAAGGTAAAGCAACAGTGGAGGTTCCTCTGTGAACCGTTCCACACTTGCTGAAAGCAAAGCTCCTGCAAATTATTTGAAAAACAGTAGAGTAAGTTACTTAACTGTTAACTTTTTTTTTTAAGTCCTTTTCTTTTCTGAAAGAGCAAACGCGTCGTTTACCTGGTACTTGGCTAGTAGTTTGCTCTTCCACAACGTGTGGGGGACGTCATGGATGGAAAGTCTCAGGTTGTGGGTGCTGTCTTTAAAGTTGAGTGTCTTTGGTTCATCCAACAACTTCCCACCCATCTGCTTCTCCATCTGCAGAACTTCCTGAATACACAAACACACACACACTTGATTAGTATGTGAAACCGTGCAAACTGACCTCAAAACAATTTTTACTTTCCTACTTTTGTGTTGCCATAAATTGTTGTTACAGCTTCTTGCCAATACTCTAATGGAAATTTACAAATGTTATCTTTTTATAACATTTTCAATATTGTACCCCATGGTTTTATGAATCTGACTCTGGTCCTGCTATCTGAAACTGAAATGCAATGTCCTTGCAGCAGGGTCACGATCACTTCTCATTACCCATTCCCAAACATAATAACTGTGTTCAAAAGCCCTGCTCTGTACAATAATCCTTCCTTATCTTCCCTCCATGTAGGTAGATGGAGGTATTAAATAGGACCGAGGTGAAGAGGAAACAGTGGCGATCGGGGGTAAATTTGGTTTATTTTGTGTTGGCACAGCGAATACATCTTTCCTGCAGGAGCAGCGATGCTTTTCGAATGCAAGCCCTTGTCTTCCCTTATTGTGACACAAGCACAAAGATTTCTCATTCTGCCTCCCACAGCTCATCTGCTAGTTGTGCCTACACACACACCACACACACAGATTAACTATTCAGTCAAAATGACAAACTCACAAAGACCATTAATTCTTACAAATACACTAAGTTTTACAAAAGAAATAAAAGAAAGAATACACACTTGCAACGTGTATATTTACCTTGAGTGCATCCTGTGTGTCGTCCAGGCAGTAAACCCTAATATGATACTCCATGGCGGGGCAGGTGACAGGGCCAAAGATGGCTAGTTTGAGGCGCTTGGTGGTGGCAGCGCTGAGAGATTGGCCTCCGAGGCAGTAAGTACCCAGCGTCTCCGTCAGGATGTGGCAGGCCTCGTCATCCATCTGGATGTAGCACGGTGTGGTGAAGTTTTCCTCCCCTACTACTACTACATCCTGTAGCATGGGCAGAAAGAAGGACAGAATGTGGGAGATAAAGATAATGAGCTAAAATAAAAAAACTAAAAAAAAGTCAAGTGTTTTAATTGTTACACTTTGTGATAATGACTTGAATCTGAAAGATATAATTTATCATATCTGAGATTTAAGGTGAGAAAGATAAGAAGAATAAGATGAAAACAACACCGAACATAATTAATAAGACTTAAAACATGATCTTCACACAACTGGAATCATTAAATTGGATAAAATCATCAGTCACAAATGTGACACAGGTTGTTCTGTAATGGGAAATTAATAAGAAGATATCCTAGGAAGAAATGTTTCATTTCATTCCATGTTTAGTTCTTTCACTTCAGTTTAATCAAAAGTGAACTGAATTTAAATTTCACTTTAATAGGGTAAAGTACAACTAAAGGTCACAACCTTTTCTCATAAGCTGTGTCCTTTAGAAATTACACTCCAGTCTGTGTGTATTACTAATGTCCGACACTCTGCTATTGTGCGTGTGAGGTAATAGAAGATTGAAGATCAAGACCATTTGCAGTTGACCCGTGTAAGAGTACTAACGCCGGAACATATTTCTCTTTGATTAAGACTGTCTGGTCTGAAGGGGCTTATGTGGCCTCGTCTCTTTCTCTCTCTCTCTTTTTTTTACCCTCTCTCCATCTTTCTAGATCTTGCCTCCTCTTTTTCTCTTGCTCTGTGTCTTTCTCTCTAATCCAAACACTCCTGTGAGCAGCGCATTGGCATTAATTCAGCCTATTATGAGAGACAGAAGAGGAATTACAGTATTTTATTGTGAGCTAGGCTGTTTAACAGCAGTATTATGGCTGATCATTAGACTCTTTAACTGCTCCTGCGGGATGTTACTGGGGCTCCTTATAGGGGGATAATTAGAACACAATGGAAATGTGTGCCTTTGCTTCTTACATATGCGTGAAGACACAAACATGCAAACACACACAGCATAATTTATTCACAGATTCCTAACTGCATTCATCAGCTGATTTTTTTCCCTTCTACAGCAAAGGAGGATAAATCTTTGTAGAGTTACTGAAGCAGAAAGTCCCACATGTTCCTCATTATATGACCTCCTGTCTTCATCATTATCGCTACACTATGTTTCCTCAATGACACTGTGCATTTGTGTGCGTGTGTGCACTTGGGTGGGGGAGGAGTGAGGAGTGTGGCATCATAGATGAACTGATTATTATACATGCCTACATATACAGTACACACAGTACACACAGTACACACAGTACACACACACACACACACACACACACACACACATATATATATGTATGTATGTATGTATGTATGTATATATGAAGACTTCAGAGGAGTTCATCTCTCAGCTCATCGCTACTGCAGTGAAGAATAGATGAATGCACATTTTGACACACTGTGTCATATAAAGCAATATTTCACACACGAAGACCGGCCTCGTTGGGAAGATGAGCGCATATAAAGGAAACTGCCGTCACCTTGGATATTACCATCTGCATTTTCTGACAGGTCACAGATGTAATCAATAGTTATTTCTTCTTTTAGAAAAATACTTAGTGTACACTGAGCTTTATTGGTTGGCCCCAAGTAATTCATCAATGTCACAAAGGCATGTGGGGGTCTGCCTGGCAGTGCTCTCTGGACCATAAGTCATATCATCACATCAGCAGAAGAGATTGTGCAAAGACTTCCTGAAAATGATGTTGTTTGAGCCACTCTTCAATGATGAGCAGACTGAAGGCCATATATTGGATATGGACTCTTACTAAGTACTAAGCACTAAAGATTTTCAATATACGTTTGGCCTACGTCCATGCATAGACTCCAAGAAGTGCATTTTCCCAGATGGCTTCCTCAAACAGCAGGGCTCCTTTTTGAATTTACATCTCATTAATTTAGGCTATTATCCCCATATAGAATGAAATCCAATTCTTAAAAGGAAGAAACATTTTGTGGTCTCTATTGTCTTTTTTTTTTTTTTTTTTTTTGTGCTTCTTATAGTTAATTTATATATATTCCCTTCAAAAATGTTTCTGCAAACTTCTGTCTCTAAGAACTCATTATAAGACCCATAGAAAGGAAAAGTTGCCCAGAAATGCTTTCTTGACAGGTACAGAAAAAAGTTGTTATTAACTGCCGGCAACATTTATCATATTATTATCTCAGATATGCTGCTGGTAGAGATTTATTTTTATAGAGAAAGACGACAACTGGACCGTTTCTAACAAGTTTAAAACAGTCTTTGTGAGGAGGGTGGAGGCATAGTTTCTCTACAAATTATCTCCTCTTGGTAATTAGATTTTATCTGTGTTTGTGTATGTGTGTAAAAGAGAGAGAGAAAAAAGAAGAGGAAGGGTGAAAGAGAAGGACAGAGGGGATAAGCAGAAAACATCCATATTGCTGCCCTCAGCAACCCAACTTATCATCATCAGCACTGTTAATGATGGAGCCTGTAGGCAAAGAGCTTCCAAAACTATACACACATAAGACACACAGATAAACATACACACAGATCACACAAAGGCACACAAACAAAAAATAGGTGTTCGTAAAAGGAACAAGAAAACAATCTTAGGGCAGAAAACAGTCTCAGCCCTTTCCCTGCTATCACAGGTTTCCTATTTCAGCCCCGGTTGCAACAGGAGTTTCCTCTGAGTGCTGAGCTGCACAAACAAAGACGAAGTTGATCCCTTCACCTCATGCACGCTATCTCATGTCCCATACCATTTAATCATTTTTGTTTTTCACAATACCTTTCTTCCCCTACAAGTAGAATTTTTAACCAGAGGAGATAAATTATGTCTGCAAATCTTATTTTAGGAGACAAGCATGACAGTCAAAAAGCACATTTTCAAACAAGACCATAATGCTCTTCTGAGACAGATTTCAATGTGCATCCCCACATCTCACCTCCCACTGGTTCTGCTGTGACTGGCTCTTGAGTTGGATCAGCCAGTCCTGTTGGCCATCACACACGGCGCAGTGGTGCATGGTAATGATGACGGGACGTGTCAACAGGGCCCCGGGGGGTCCACAGCTCACCACAGGACTCAGGACCGTTTGGCCATCGTCCACCGAGGGCCTGGAGGTGCACAGAGAATAACACACTTTTACACATACACACACACACACAAACAAACAAATGCTGTTTAGCGATGATGTGACAGCAGTCTCGGTGTACGTGTGACTTGGCGAGAGCCGACAGAGGTAAACACAGCTCTGGGGTGTTGATGTGGCAGGTGGTGCTGCGTACCTCATGTTGTCCTTCCTCTGAACTGTCACATACATCTCATACACTCTGCCCTGAGGAATAGCCCCTGCTGGAATTAGCAGACTCACCCCTGGGGAGCACAAAAGCAGAAAGACAAACAAACAAAAAAAAAACAGGATTATATGAGAGCTGTGAGTTGTCAGGTAAAACCAGAGGAATCTTTATAACCATTTGTTCTGTCAGTGCCTGTTATGATCCTGTTGAGAGCATAGGAAAAAAACAGGAAAAAAATGGAACATTTCTGTTTCTAAATAATGCACCCAAGCCAGAAACCCACTAAGAGAGAAAACTCACTAAGAGAACCTAAGAGAAGTCTTTAGTAGTTTTATTTAGGTAAAACTACTGAGCTACCAAAAGGCAGTAAAAGCCCTGGTGGAAAGTGATAATTATTTTTCACAGACAAGTGTAGCAATAATCTCAACTCCCCACAGTCCGATATATATATATATATATATATATATATATATATATATATATATATATTTTTTTTTTTCTAAAATCAATGGTCTCTCTACTCGTCATAGTGTACTCAAATCACTGCAGCCAGCATGATTTACATATTTTCCATCTCAGATTGATCTGAAATGATGTCTTGTCCGATGTGTGTGTTTTTTTTTTTTTTTTACTATTACCCTCCACATCTCGTCCTGTATGTGCACACAGACACACTGTTTCTCTGTCTGGAGGGGGTTTCTCAGATAGCACATTGATTTCCCATGTCCTTGCAGTGTAGTTTTCAAAAGGTGACAGACAGCTTCTTTTGCTAGCTAGCTAGGCAATCATGACTCTGCCACGGGGATGTCGCACACACTGCCACTCTCCCTCACAAGTAAAGCTTCAAAGAGATCGGAAATGCATTTTAAGATGCAAAATACCAAACAGCCACAGTGACAGTGCCACAAAATATTTCATTACCCAGACACACGAACAGATCAAATATCAAATGTGCTCTTTTCCTCTCCCTCTGCCTATGTAACACGATGAGGTGGCTGAGCGCAACCAGCAGCTGAGAACATTTTTACAGGAATCAACGAAAAAAGAAAAACTTATGAAACTCAAGAAGTCGGTGTATCCTTTAATGTTGCTGCTAGTTTGTCTGAGCCTGTCAACATGCATCTGTGGCATGTTACAAGCAGCCCACATGGTTTTGAAGTGAGGACAGCATGGCTAATGTATGCCGACTGAAACAGTACACCTCTACTTTGGTACTTGCAGTGCACACACCTAAGGTATCCATCAACTCTTGTCATAGTGTGTGCGGTCAATATACTGATAGGTTGCATATGGTTTAGCATATGACTTCAAAGTGATGACTGTGTGCGTGTGTAAAGGTTATTCTGGAAGTGATGGAATAACATAAGACAGACAGTTCAAATCTCACACACGTAGACCACAACTCATACCGACTTTGATTACATATTCCTCCCGTATACATATTAACCAAGCTGTAATATGTCCAAGTCTACATTGTTTATCTCCATTGTTTATGGATTACAGAAATCATTTTTATTGCTTAATGAGATGTTTTTCCAATCTAAATAGGTCAATTCATGGACAGTTTGGGCAAATATGTCTTGCAGAACGGATAACAAGATCAATATTCTTCAATGTTTTTTCTGCTATATGAATCTGCAGCTAGTTAGCTTAGCTTAGCATTAAGACTGAAAACAGACAGTTAGCTTTGCTTTGTCTGTTGTAAATAAAATCAGTTTATCAGCGCTGCTGAATTTCACTTATCATACTCACATCACATCACAATAATTGGGGGCATATTAGAATACGATATTATGTCTTTCTTAATTAATCTGTGTTAAAAAAAACACAATACAGATGGGGGGGTTGTGTGCCCAGCATTTTCTTGTCTGGGTGCACTGAGTTCTTGGAGTCTTGTTGTAATCATGAGGTTGCCAGGGCTACCAGCAACGAGCCAAAAAACAGAGTGGGTTTTCAAGTGCCCATTTCTTTGGATCTTTTGAGGGTAACATTTTGGTGGAAGAACATCACCACTAGCATATTATAAATAAATGAAAAGTGGCCTCTTCAGACACATAGAGTCACATTCTGAGTCACATGTTTTTATATGCACACATGCTCAGACATGGGAACTATTGCTAGTTAAAACATGCAGTCCAATTTGAAATATACAAAAAACCAAATAAAGCACAACAGAATTTACTGGTGCTAGAAGATGCCTCATTTAAAAATCAGAACCTGTGTTCCTGTGTTGCACTATGTTTATCCCTGCATTTTTTTGAAATATGCAACTTGGGTATCAGGTTACAAATAATTAATATAACACTTCTGTCTCTATGTCTGTTACAGTACCTGAGTTTGGCACAATGAGGTGCCCCCCCTGGGAGCTGAAGGAGCCCAGAGCAGTGCAGGATGGATCTCGAGTGCGGAGCAACGTCTGGGTCTGCGTGCGACGACCCATCGTGCTGTCGCTGTTGTCCAGGAGGCAGTGGGGCAGTTTCGGTGACAGTTTAGAGGAAAATTCCCCTCCAAGGTCATCCTGTGGAGTCACTAAACCTGAGGAGTTGTACACTTTAATCTTCAGGTTGGGAAGAGGATCCAGCAGAGGAGAATTGGTCATGGGGATTTTGTCAGCCACATCATGGAGGGCGTAGACTGGGCCGCGGTACATGGCGGCTGCTGAGGTCAAGTCAGGGGGTGCTGTTAGAAGATCAGCTGGGAAAGAGAAGAACTGAATATCAGTAAATGTATAAAGAAAATAACTGCATTCATCACATGTTAGTTCCAACAGTGAAAGTGGAGAGCTGGTAATCTGAGACCAGAATATCTTTGAGGAAATGAAGTGTTGGCAGCAATCAGCAAGACGGCTGCCTGGCTTTACTCATTTGTTTTTCACTCATTAAGGAAGTCCACTTCACCACCGAGAAACATTACTCAGGCAGAGAAGTTAGAGGCGCAGCTGTGATTCATCAGTAACAGCAGGCATCACTAACACTCAGTTTACCATGGTAGGCACAAGGATTAATGTTCAACAGTTGAGCTGAGTGGGTGGAGCGATGGCAGTGGAAGTCCTCCAGCTTCTCCACTAACACCAAGTGATCTCTGTTTTTCCAACAACACCAAGTATCTAAATGATCCAGATGTCAATGAAAGTCATGAAAGTTACTCTCAAAGTTATGAGAGATTAATAGTAGTGCAGTAGCCAACAGCACTGGAACTAGTGATGTTTGTCTTAATTATTATTCTTACTATTAATATTGATCAGTATATATATATATATATATATATATATATATATATATATATATATAGAGAGAGAGAGAGAGAGAGACAATAGATAGAAAATTAGGTTAATATAAAATATTATGTATTCATGTATTATGTATATATGTATTAAAAGCTTGTGTGCATGAGATCTGCAAACAGCAACAACAATCAATATCTATTTAGATTTGGCAATAAAAATGTCTGTTGCTTTGCTTTCATTGAATCTCACATTGACACAGACGATGACAGAAACTGAGCAATTAGCAAATATTTTGCTACTCAAGCAATTAGTTGTTTGATTTCTTTTTACAGAATTTGAAATCTTTCTTTCCAGTCTCTGCTATCTATGTTTTTTCCTCTTTTTTCAGTTTTACCTTTTCTTCTTTCTCCCAAACCACAGATATTTACAAAACAATTACTGTAATCTTTCCGTTTCCCTGCCGTCTTTTTGCCTACCTCACCACCACCTGCTCCAATTTCTGTGGTCTTAATTTTAAGTCCTGCGTCACCAGCCCAAAATGTAATTACAGATTAATATGCCACATACAGAAAGGCTTTATTAGACCTCAATGATGGGCATAGTTTGGCCTCCCATCACAACAACAAGCACTTCACTGATTTCATCACTTCCACCATACAAACATGCTGTCCATCTCTCCGCTGCTCTCACAAATTCCCAGCTCATCTACTGCAGAAAGGGCACATTTACATTCACGTCACTGCTAACACACATGTGCTGCCCGAGCAGCTGAGTCAAACATGTCTCATCAGATATATGCTGTACTGTCAGCCGGACCTGACAGCACAGGTGTAAATGTGGGGTGGGTTGAATCTCAGAAGTCAGTTCAGTTTTAATTTGTTCCACTTATGCATCAATCAGATATTTATTGATATACATCACAACTTTCTCATCATCATGTACACATGAATGTAAATATCTCACCTTTGCGTGCGGTCTTGATGCTGACTGGCTGGAAACCACCGTTGAGGGCAGAAGAATCAATGATGTCAGAGTCGAAGTCACGGTGGTTCTTCCTGTAGATGAAGAGCGCCACGGCCACAGAGATAACGAGGCACATAATCACCGCTATGACAATACCCACATACAGAGCTACGTCATCTGTACTGGGGGCCACTGGAGAGGAGGGTGGGGGAAGAGAGAGACAAAACACAGAGAGAGAAATAGTCTTTTAACATCTCATAAGTTAATATCAGTGGTGTAAAGCTTTCTTTCTCAATATGCAGGAGTTGTGATGAAGCCATTATCAGAAGACTAATATCCTGGTTTAAGACTGAGCCGGATATTAATAACCATCTACTGGGAAATTAATGCACACAGTATATCTCCTGTCTTTTTTATTCATTGTAGTTTATGCTGACCTGCTGTGGTAAATCAGTCTCTGCGTTGATGGAATAATATGGGAAATTCTTAATTGTCAAAAAATGTAAAGGGATAATGATGCAGGTGCTGTATTTACTTTGACACACACCACTGAGCCTTTTTTTTTTCCTCGGCTTTCAGCTTTTGGCATTTAACGTTCAATTTTCATTTATTTTATTAGGTGAAAAGTGCACAGATGTCGCTACAGATTATTCTTACAAAGAAATCTGCCAAACGTGCAAGATTGTACCTTATGTGTTGATGTTAGTGACTCACACTTTAATAGTTCTTGTAAGAAGCTATATTGTGTTGTGTGTGTGTGTGTGTGTGTGTGTGTGTGTGTGTACTCGTGAGGTTAACATAGAACAGGATATGGACGAACTGTATGTGCAATGGCTCAATTAATAAGCCAGGCTGCTCCAGTGCAACCCAATGACACACTGTCCTAACAAGCGGGCTCAGACGTGACATCAAAAGTTCTGAAGACAGAGATATAGATGTTTTTATCTTCAAATTACCGTGCTCTGTATTGGAGTTCAGAGTCTGTCTCTGTCTTTGTTCTTACACACTGCAGATAAGATCTAGACATAGCTTGCATTTCTCAAATTGTCTTTCATCTCTGTCTCCCTCCCAGAGTCTTTCTGTCCACTTTCCAGCTGGAGAAACCTCTGATTACTAGGCCTGGCATGGATAGAAATGCAGACTCAGACAGGCACTCATTACAGATCAGACCTTTTAATGGATGCCTACTAACTGAACTCTCTGTGGTGTTTGGTGAAAAAAATGTCCTTGACTGTCACCAAGTTGACAAATGGGGAGAAACCCTTCTTTAGAGGGCATGTGTGAGCCTGTGTGTGCACATTGTTCAAGGTATGAACTCACACTGTGCATGTCTTGGGGGGGTGGGTGTTGGAAAAAAAAGTCAAAGACCAGACCATCTAAATGCATAATCCATATTAATAGTAGGAGAAAAAAACATTCTGATAAGGGAATACTGTTTTTGAAATAGTCCGAGGATGTCAATGCACAGAATCTACACCAGTAGATGGCAGCATCAGACATAAATCCATAGGCGGCACTTTGAGGACATGCATGATGGGTGAGCATTTGTGTAAATTAGCCTTGTGTGTCTCAGGGATGCAGATGGCACTCAATCTGTCTTTTGCGTTCTCTTGCATGAAGGAGGAAAAAGGAGTAACAGAAGGAAAAAAGTGCTTTATGACGAGTGAAAAACATAAGCTGTGCAGTTTTTATCACACACCTGATATACACCTGTAAGTGCTTGGTTGTTGCTTTTTCCCCAAGTTATCACCCAGCTGTCCATAGAAATATGTTTATAAATGTGAATTGCTGTTTGAGCACCATTATTCCACATTTGGTCTGATTAACATCTGTTACATTTCATGGTTTTAGGGTATGACCTTCACTTGGGAGTTTGTTATAAAGATTGTATAAACACGGTGATTAAAAAAAATAGTTTCATCAGTTAAAGACCTACTGAGTGACTGTAGTTAAAGAGATGGGGTACTCAGGCCTGTAGTCATTTCAAAGACTAAATTTCTTTCACTCGACAGGAAGGACATGTGAGGCCTTGCTCTCTTTTTAACATAGACATCACATTAAGTACGAGTGTGAAGATACCATCTTCATATATGTTAGGCCTCTAATCCTTCGTCTAGCACAGACACGAACAGAAAACAGAACAGGGAGCCAATGATGAAAGTCTGAAAATGTAATTTCCCTGTGCTCCGTCTGCCAAGCTTCCCTGCAGTTATTTAACATATATCCCCTCAGTCGAACAATCTTCCATCCACGCTTTGATGATAAAGGCGGCAACCTGCTAAGTGCACGCATTAAAATGTATCACTTAGATTAATACATCCCTTTGAACATGAGCCATTGTCGGAAAGGGAAAAGTACAAGAAATGGAAATGAAAGGGATTACTGAACACTCCATTCTCTGTGAGAACGCAGAGGTTTACAGAGGGAGGGTGAGACACACAGTGACCAGACTCAGTGCCTGAGCTGACAGTGAGACAAAGTGGCAGGATGAAGTTCATGAGGAAAAAATGGGGTAAAGGGCAGTGTCGGCTCTGAGTTAGAGAGTAGCAACATGCTTGTAAACAGGGTGTCAGCCAGCAGAGACACATTACAGGAAAAGCACCATATTAAGGATGATTAAATACGCTAAAGGCACCCCCTCTTATTTAAAAGAGAATAAATTTTAATCATTGATTCCAATCAGTCTAAAATCAGAAGCTGTGACTTCCTGATTAAATTGATCTTCCTTCTCTAATAAAAAAAAAGAAAAACACCACAACAAATGGGACCAAATAAAGAAAATTGATCTACTATTATCTCCTAACAGACAAAGAATGTGGTGAGTTATAATCAAATAATATTGATGCAGAACAGCTCAAACAAACAATATTAACTATTGCTGATGAAATGAACAAGGTGCTAAATTGGGTAATGATGGATTTAGGTTATGTATTATATGACTATACAACTAATGGATGCTGAGATGTCTGTGAGAGAAACTTAAAGATTAAACTGTTGTATCTCGATAACGACCCAGTCATGACCAGTAAAGTAGAAAACATTCTGGAGACTTTTTCCCAGAAGTCGATGGTTTCAGTCAGTAACCTTTTCAGCAAACTGCGGGTAGAACCTTCCTGAGATGATGTACGTTACCAAAGCGGCAAGTTCTGCCAATATTCTTGCTTCAGTTTTTGGAAGTATGTCAATAGATTTCTTTTCTTTGGCAACACTGTTGATTTGTCAGTAGGCGGCAGGCAGGTGTGCAGCTGGTGCATGTCTCTAATGGGTTGATGGTGGAATAAAAGCTATGATTCTTATCACCTTTCACTAGATAACTTAGATAACAATAAAATAACTAGAAGAGTTTGGCGTCTAATGGCACAAAACCTTAAAAATACCTTAAAAAAGTGTGCCTGAATAGCCGAATGGTTATGGTAAATATGCTGTGCAGCTGTTCGCTGGTTCAAAACAAACGCAGCTTTCCTGCGTGACTTTCCCCCACTCTCCTCCCTGTTTCCTGCCTCTCTACACTGTCTCTATCATTATTATCAAGGCAAAATGCTCAAAAATAATAACAAAAAAAATTGGGGCAACTGAGAAGTTACACAAATATTCTTAAGTACTTCTGATTTAATTAATTGTTGACTTGGTTTACAGTGTAGAGAAGATGCAGGTTGGGTGTATTGACAAAAAAAACCTCAAAAATGGCCCAGATAAAAGCAAAGCACAAAGAAGTCTGGCTGTTGAGAGCTAGGTCTATATCTTGGGGTAGTGCAACTCTGGTCAACTAATCAAACTAGCACTAGTATTAAATTAATGGACACAACAATAAATTTTAACGATAATGAGGCCACCATTGTGAATGTTTAATGCTTTTTACCTTGTTTTGAAGATGCTGCCTCTATACTAGTCATATTGTAGAGATTATATTTCACATTTCAGCCATTCTATAGATAGAAAATTGGCAAACTGAGCTCAACTACATAAAAGATTTATATTGAGTAATATTACCTGAGTCACAGAATAGTTGAACAGTTATTCTCCTATTATTTCAGATGTGGTGAGAAGAAGAACTCTGCTGTTACAGTGATTCAGGAATGTGCGTGATTTATGGTAGGCGTCTGTAATCTAAAGAGGGAGCGGGGAGTGTGTGTGTGTGTGTGTGTGTGTGTGAAATTTCAGTCTGTTAAAAAGTACAGTTCTTGATATCACCTTGCCTGGGGAAGCAGGTGTCAATTATCAATCAGAGATGATGTTTTATTGTTATGGAATAAGCTTAGTCTTATTCTATTTTTTTGGAAAAGAAAAAGAAAGAACAATGGTAGATGTGAATTTTCATTCAGTTATAAACAAGTTTTTCTTGTTTCGTGTTTTTGAGATGAAATGCTGCTATTGATGATGATAATGACAATGAAACTATGGCTGATGGCAGTTTGTACACAACCTGCCAATTAAATTTCTTTGATTAAAAAAATAAAAAAAAGAAAGATTAAAGACAAAATCAGACATAAGATAATGAATGAAGAAATGATGTAAAATGTAAAAAAAAAAAAATATATACAAAAACAATAACTCACATGAATTTCCCAAATCACTCTTGTCTTTTGCCTCAGAGGACTTCTGATATAAGGAACCTTGAAGAGAGGGAGGATTGGTGGATGGGAGAGACACAGAGAGAGAGAGACAGGGGGAGAGTAGGGGAGGTGGAGGAGGAGGGAGGGGAGATAGCAGGAGAGGGATGATGAAAATCAAATTTAAGCCAACAGAAAAACAAACTCAACAAATGAGACAGCAACAAACTCATGAGTAGGAGTGATGACACAGGGAAGTGATCTTTCTTGATTTAGCCCCTCCTCACCAAATCTGTGCATAGAGTATAGAGATGGATGAGAAGAGCAGGGGGAACATGGAGGTTCTGTGAAGGAGTGACGTGATCCATCAACTGGGCTTAGTGCCTCAGCAGCAGCAGCAGCAGAACTGATGCTGGCAGGTGAGGGGAATGGAGGGACTGATAAAGTGTGGGCTCAAGCAGAGTCAATAGAACCTACAGCCTTGCATCTGTCACTGTAAGGTGGATTGAGAGGGTGGTGCAAGGAATAAAAGGAATGATTATGTTAGGAATGCAGGGGGGAAAAAAAGGTTGAAGGATGGAGATTTGAAGAAAAAAAATCTTCTGCATAGATGTGTTTGTTTTTTGCCCCCAACTGGGACTATGATTGGCCCTGTTGTGGCCAGTTCATATGTTGAAGTGGAAGCGGAAAGCAGACTACAATGATAGCCTTGGATAGCGCACCAGTACACATAATATGGAGTCTCCCAGGGACATCCATAAACAACTATACAAACAATGAAGTCCTTATTGGAGAGGGAGAGGGCCACAGGCAGACAAGTGGACCGACAGGAAAATCAATAGCTTGATAGATGGGGCTGGTGTGTACATGTAATCAGGCAACCGGGAGGCAGGCTGAAGCAGGGGGAGGTGACTGTCAGGGTCAGTCTAACTGATGGCCCATTTGAACTCATCCCGTAGAGTTCTGTTCATCTTGACTGAGTCTACAGTATAGCAGGGTAAGAGCATGCTTCAGTGGGTGGGCTCCAAGGGAAACCTCAGAGAAACACAGACAAGAATAATTTCTTACTGACAGCAGAAAGCTGGAGAGGAAAGCGAACACTTACAGGAAATCATTGTGTTTCAGTCATTAGTTGTTAGAATATGGCAGATTTCCAACCTCGGGGAAATATGAAGTTGTCTGGCAAAACTTATGTCACCATTTTAATAGCCAAAGGTTGAAATAAATGATTCTCTTCATTTACATTTAATCAAACCTTTCAACCCCTTATAAACATGGAATAAATAACTTCATGTTCTTGGAAGGCTGTGAACATTTGAGTCACGCTTTTCCGGTCTCTGTTGTTTGATAGCAATAAAGCTTTTGCCCTTGCTGGAGTGTGCTCTCCCCTTTCTTTAGATCAATATTTTGAGAAAATGTCATGTCTGAGGGCAGGCTTACCAAAGGCTTGGAAAACAACATCAGAATCAGGTAAGACAGACAACAGAGAGTGCAAAACAGAGATTTAGACAGGCGAGTCTCAGTGAACTGTGAAAAGCATACTTATGTTAGAGTTGTGAAGGTCTATCTGAACAGGAAAAGTGCAGCCTCTCCAGATCAATCTATACGTACTTAACATTGTAAAATCCAAGCCCCAAACTTACTGACTGTTCTAAATGTAATGAACAAGATACAAAGTAAATTACAACACAGTTCTTTTCCTTTTTGACTCTGCTGAGCTTTTGCAATGTGCTACAATGGAGGCTGAGCAGCAAGAGTTCTATTTCCAGTTGTGCTCATATCAAATTCCTTTGCAAGATTTCTGTGATGGCTTGTAAATGAAATGATTTAAATAAATTCAAACAACGGAAAATAAGATCAAGCTGCAACAGAATCCACAGACACGTATTTGGTCAGATCCCAGCACTGCACTGGAGGGAGCAGATCAACAGTCCAAGGTGAGTTCAGATTGCACACAACTTCCATTCCCAATCATATTTGCTATAATGTGAGCTTTTAGATAATGGCCCGTTCTCCTAGATGCTAGTGGAAATGGTCATTAGCACTGACATAAGTGGCTTCACCCTCTTAGCTTCTAAAAAAAAAAATCAATCCTTGAAATGATCCTAAATCTATATCATTATGGCTTTATATTCTCTGCAAACTGGCCATCAATCTACCAAGAACTAATGCTTCTGCGTTAGGCTGAGATACAGAGTGGTGGTGTGAGGTGTGTGGGGTGAACGTATGTTATGCCACAGATGGAAGTAAAATAAGACGAACAAGAGTAGATCCTCTCGCAGACTGCTTCCTGATGTTTTTATACACTGTAAGCATATGACCTTGACTAACATATCAGCTCACACATTCCTGTGGTGTTAACATTCAATGAAATCATTGTCAACTGAAGTCTTAATTTCCTGTCAATCCTCATAGTCAGTATAACATGTATTTACTTTGGAAAGAGACTTTCAGGAGATCTTTCAGCCACTTGTATCTAAAGATACTTATTGACCCACCAATGTGATGTCAACTGTAACTGATAGCACATTACGTCAGCGTCGTACTGCAGGTAGCAGCTTACATCCCCACAGAGCAAAAGCTGCACTCAGATCAGCTGCGCACAGTGATGGCCAGATGTAGACAATTCAAATCATTCAGCAGCTGAGCTGGTGTTAAATCATTAGTGTCACAATCACCATCTGTGGTGTGTTATACACACGATGGTGGTATCTGTGACAACATGCGGGTCCAACACCTTCAAAAGATGTTTACTGGAGAGGAATTTTATCACACAAGACACAGATTAACTCAGTGACTACGCAGTCTTTCAAGCTATCTCCCCCTGATTCTCTTTCTCTTATTATTATTATACAGACTGTGTTTCTGTAATAACAAGAAGACAAAGACTGCTGGAGGAAGTAAAGTTTTGTGCATCAAATATTTTACCCTGTAACTTCTCAACACTGCAGCAAATGCACACGCGCACCCACGTGCATCCAAGCAGTATGGTGCAGCACGATTCCAATCTATGAATGTATTATGAGGGCCACAGAGCAGGACTGCTGGCCCAACTGTGAACTGCATGGCTGTTTTAAACTTGATGGAAGAAAGAGAAACACAAAACAATTTGCTGCCTGTGGGAAAAATCTGGCTTCACCGGCAAAACAATGAAAAACCGACAGAAAAAGAAAAAAGTGATTTCCAAGAAGAAAATACTGGTGCATCCTGGAAAGTCTGTGTACTTTGAAGTCATTGAAAGAGTAAATGATTATGTACAATTCTTGCTCACTTACAAAACACATGTAATTGGCAGCTCAAGAAAAGGAGTAAGCTCACCCTTGTGCTACCATGTGGCTTCTTATTTCCTCTCATCTGACCTTAGGAATCCAGAGTTTTTAAATTAAGGTAGTAATCACAGTAGTTTGGTTGTGACCCCCCCCTCCTTATGTAATTACAATATAATCACTTATTATTATTTTAAATATAACTCCCAAATGCTTAGCTTGTGACAAGGATAATTACTTAGAGTCCTTCCCCTTGTGGCCAAGTCTTTTTTTAAACATTATATTTTCAGCAGAGCTGACACAAGGAAAGATGTGCGGTGGTTTCTTCTTTCATGTCACTTTATTCCAACAGCTTTTGTGTATTATGCATGTGCAAATAAAAAGAAACAGATCAAGTGCGGAAGACAGAGAGAGAGAGAGAGAGAAAGAGAGAAAGGCGTTTTAGCATGTCTCATTGTTTATGTATGAGCGAAGTGAAACAGAGTGAGTGAGAGACGGGGTGAGCGTTAAGTGAGGATGTGAAACACAGCGCTGTGATGAAAGAGCAGAGTGAAACTCATGGTCAAAGGGTAAAGTAGTTTCTTTGGTTGGCAGGTCAGAGAGAGTAGCTGAGGATTAGTCGGGTACTCACTCTGCATGCACAGCCCATCGGTGCAGTTCTTGGACTGGAGTACCATGCCCTCACAGTCCTTTCCCCCGTTTTTGGGTGCTGGGGCGCTGCATTCTCTCCTCCTCCAGTGAGTGCACTCTGTCCCACAGGTAGACCACTTACTCCATTCTGTCCACAGGCCATCCACTACCACACAACAGACAGGAGGGTAGAGTGAATGAGATGTCAAATGAAGAGATGAAGACCAACGAGTGCATGAGTGGGCGAGCGGACGCGTGATCGAGACAGTGAGAGATATGTAGGAGAGACACATACGTAAGGGTGGAGGCACAAACACAGTGAAATATGCAAACACAGAGTTGCATCATATTTTTTTTGCATATTTTGTTTTCCCTTTCTACCCTCTAATAAGTGGGTGTGTTGTAATTTTATGCCATACCTGGGCAGAGAGGATTACACGCCAGCTTCTGGATGCCTTGCCCTTCACAGATGGCTCCGCCGTTGAGTGGTGCAGGGTTGGTGCAGCTGCGTGTGCGTTTCTGGTAACCACGACCACAGCGACTGTTGCACACTGACCACTCCGTCCATGTTGACCATCCGCCATTCACTGGAACACACAGTAATAAAAACACGTTAAGATACATATAATTCTGGTTTGTTTTCTTTGCTCTTACTTTAGATGGCTTAACCAAACAATATTTTATACAGCAGTTTTTGAAAAAGCCCAAATAAGATAAGGGTGACAAAATACATAAAAGCAGCAGCAGATACAGCTTAAAAAAACTACATTTAGATTTGATTGGGTTAATGAGACTTATCGGTACATCATTAACTGAAATGTCTTAAGTGTTTGATGTCTCAGTTTATAGTCATTTGCCCATTATATAATGTGTATACACAGTGGAGTTTTTGTGCTCTGACCCTGAAATCTCAGGTCGTTACTTTGCCACGCAGCCAGACAGTAAATTCTGGTCAGATTGCTGCATTTTCCATTCACTGATTCCTCCTAATGCCTCGCTTCCTCTCTCATCCATCTCTGTCAGCGACTAAATCCAGTGGAGAGTGACACCAGGGCTTGTGGCTGAGAACAAGTCTGTGGCATTTGAGATGGTGGAGCCGGGCCCCTCGGAGCCTCCAACTTTCAAAATGTGACATGCTTACGAGTGAGGCCCAAAATATTGGACTCTAGGGGAAGACCGCCAAAACCCCACATTTCTGTACTGTCTGCTTTCTTTCCTCTATGGATCGTGGCTCTATCATCTGTCTCTCCCTCTTTCTCTGTATCTCTCGCCCATTTTTTTTCTCTTTGTGTTGCCAGCCTGTGCTCCCGTTTCCAGTGTCCTTGTAGTGGGGTTGGGCTAGAAACCACTGGACTAAAAACACACTGCCTAACCTTCCCACTTTTTCATCACTAGTATCAGACATAACTCTGCCTTATACTTTGGGGTTTTCATGCTGCTTTGAGAGAATGAACAGCATAAACAGCACAGCTGTGCATTGATGTGAGAGGGTCCCACTCTGGAAAAAGGGGATAAAGAAGCAAGGACAGCACAGATGCAGTGGGTTGTGTTACTTTTACTCAAGGATGAGTTGACATTAAAACAGTTTTTTAACATAATGTCCTAATAGACTGTGTAAGTGACAGGAAATCCTTGTAGAGACAATGGCCCTTGTCCCTGAAATCTGCTCATTTATATTTACAATTTCTGTTTTTGCATAACCCTTTCATTATTGGCTACACTGTTCTCACAACTGTAAGTATATAAAAAAACTATTTTTTTCTATTCTGAAAGTGTTGTGCATACAGCCTATCTGAATAAATTCTTTATGTACTTTCTTATGAGTTTTTCTGAAGACAGAAAGGTTGTGATGTTACTGAATTGTCAAAGCAGTATCATGAGGATGGATGAACTCTGCTGGCCTTGGATAACAAAACTATCAAGCCAGTGGTTGTTCTTCACAGAAAAACAATGTCTAAGGTTCAAAAGAGCATCTGTTCATGCATCATTTCTTCTGTCGTGAGTAGCCTCCAGCAGACATTGAGGTTTGAATTCACAGCCACGCGGTGCAGTAACTGTTATGTTAGCTGATGGTAGGGAGACAGTGGGTGAGTCTGTGTGAAGCCACAGCGGGGGACCCTTTAAGTACAGCTCAGTCGAATCAGCACCTCACTCGCAGTTCAGAAAATCACAAATCATCCGTTGCTCATACACCTTCTATTAGAAACATACCACGGAAGAGAGAGACAGGGATCTGCTTTATGCAGCGTGACTTTGAAATGCATTTTATTTTGAGCTGAACTGACTTTTTATAGGAATTCAACACTTTTCCTACACAAAAGAGTCTGACTTGACTCAGGTCTCATGTGGCCAGTGCGGAGGATGAGTTGTAGGTTGGGAGATGTAAGAGTTACGTTAGATCTAATTGACTGTTTTGTTCAGTGTAAGACAGTAGTTTACCATAGACAATAACTGTAGCGGTGGTGCTGCGTCTCTTGGCCACAATGTTCTTAGCAACACAAGTGTAGTTGGCGGTGTCGGAGAGACGGGCCTGTTTGATGATCAGGTTGTGGTCGATGGTGATGTAGAAGTTTCTGTCATCTGCAGGGTCAATAATCTCTTCATTTTTTAACCACTCCACCTGAGAAAAAGAAGGAGAAAAAGAAGAAGGGAACACAATGTGAGGATGATGAAACTCAGACAGATCAGAGACAACAGAGGAGTATTTTAAACAGAAGATGTGCCAGTAGATAGAAGACAGGTCGACCTCATTAAATTGTAGAAAAATCAGAGAAAAGTGTTAAACAGATACAGTTTTTTTTTTCTTGTCTCTGCCACGATTAGGGCACAACTGTTCAAGTCTCAAAGGTCCTGCTACAAAAAGTCAATAGCTATCATACTCTTTTTATTCTCCCCCTAGAAAAAAGCAAAACAGTCACAGCAGCGCTGTCAGACAGCAAAGAAAGTAAAAGTTGTGTTGAGACACTCTGGCCTTTTCTTTCCTTAGTTTCATGGCTCTAAATGATGCTGATGAATACCTGGTGCTAGAGTCTTTCTAAATGACCAAGATCCTTTTTCTCTTAATGAGGTGTAATGGTTTTAGCATCACAAAAAGAATCACACATGCCGTATCACACCCCCGCAGCCACTGTGATTCAAAAATATTTCCTGGTTCTCTGGTTTTCTTCAAAGAAGCTATCCAGTCATCTGGAGGCCTGGCAAACAACTAACTTCCTGTGTTTTGTGATATCCCATGAGGAGCCGGGCCCGATAGGAGATAAGACACCAAGGACCGGTACAGGCAAAGATAAGCAAGATGTTTATGAAGGGTCTTTCACATGAGAGATAAAGTATCTCAAAAAAAGTGGGGCAATAACCTGATACGAGTCCTGCCAAGACAATAGAGTCTGCGGGTTCACTGTTGTTGGAGTTCTTGAGAAACAACACAGAAACAGCATGTAGTGGTGCAGGGATATACAACACAGTGGCCATAGTTGAAAGACCAGTAGTTTTAGAAGTCTTTTAAAAGAGAAGATGTGCTGATTGTGATATACACTGGGTTATATACAGCATGTGTGTTGTGTTTAGTATGTGTGTGGAGATGGCAGATATCAAAGATGCCATCGGTGTCACACCTCTGCGAAGCTGCCTTCTCTCTTATCCGGTGGGAAAAAAACATTAAAGAGGCTGAGAAGAAAATATTTTCAATACTTCACAATTATGTCACACTTAACCTCTTCCAACCCAGCTCCACTTCAAATCAATGCATGCTTCACTTCTACCACATCTCATAAAACACCAATCCCCCATGACAAACTTATATCTGAACAAACACTGGATGCAAACAAATATCGATCAATATCATAAGAGTCTTACAGTATGGCCCTATGCAAGCATGATGTATTCTTGCTGCTGATTTGGTGCTTATGAGTGTTTTCCTCCATAAACATGTATCAGCTGAATCAATCTCATGGAGCCAGGAAGGATAGGATTCCCTCACCAGCCGTCTACTGGCTGAAATTAAACCTCTCTTTCACATGGGCGAAATGCAATAAAATGAAGCCTAACATAAATTACGATGTATAGGAGACACAGTGCATGCATAAATCACTCCGACTGTATTTATAAACCATGTTCATTTCTCAACCAAAAAGGAAATCATGTTTTAGATTATATTATATTTAATTTATGACTAGAAGTTTAATGAAAGCAGCAACTGCAGTTTGAAGACACAAGAAACAAAATATCTAATCTGTGTCAGCCACAGATGTTGGAATTACTGATATTTATTACTCCAATTACTCCAAAGCGCATATATATATATATATATATATATATATATATGACGTATTGGAGTACTGTCCCATTGAGTTGGCGTCTGTTTTAATTGTACTATAAATCATCTGTTTTGACATCTGCTGATGTGACAGTTACACATCTGTCATGACTTTAAGGACTAGATAACTACAAGAGTGGAGCATTAATTCAACTTGTGGAGCCGAGAGATTTTCTCCTTATGGTTTTAACTATGAAAGTGTTTGGGTTTTTTTACTATTAATTATTAAGTTTCTCTTATTATATACTACACACACACAAATGAAGCAAATAACTTAATAACTCCCACAGGCTACAATGATTGCAGAGCATGTATTAATAGATTTATTGAATAAAAGTTGCATTGGTTTGTGTGTGTGCGTACATCGTTTTGTTACAATGCAACCATCAATCTTTAATACTGAATTAGACAATAAATATGGAAAAACATGACCAGAGAGCCTGTCTTTGGAGACAGTGATCTGATTTACATTTTATGTTCTTTGTTCCCTCTGTCATGCTGAAAAGTGAGAGTACATAAGTCCAATAAAGCAAAATAGAGATGATGCAAACAAGAGAAAGAATGGTTCTGTTGACATGATAAATATTTTTGTCTCTTGGTGCTTGTGACAGTATGTGTGTATGTGAGTGTAGCTCACAGGGCATGGTGAAGTGAAAGGTCTGATCTTAGAGTGGAGATTGACAGCGATACAAAAAGGTGGTTATCCAATTTTGCACCAATCACAGAGGCTGCCTCTCCAAACGTGCCAGCGTTCAGATGTCAAGAGCACAATGAAATGAGAAGGTAATTAAAAATTGAACAAAAGAGCTTTTCAGTGCAGATGGAGGGGAGGGTGGGAGACAGAGTGACGAGGGATAGAAAGTGGTAGAAACTCATGTCAGAAGTGGGAATATATGTGTGTGTGCGCAAGGGAGAGAGAGGAAGCGAGAGTGAGCAACAGTTCACCCATCATTTATTCTGTACCGACTATAATTAGGACTCATTAATAAAACCAGAGATGAAAAGGTAAGCCAATCTCTACACTACACTTGTGAAAAGATTTCAAATGATTAAAATTCAGCAGAAGACTACATCTCGTACTTGTCCAACTTTCTCTCATGCCTACAAACTCAAATATGCACAGAGATACACAAACTTACACACACACATACACTCACAGCTCGTTAGTGTCTGATTGGCAGTGAAACATCCGGAGAGGTAATTGGCACATTTCTTGTCATTAACGAATGGAAATTGCCACATGTCATTTGTCATAAAGAGAGGGAGTCTTCCTGTCTGGTCAGAGACAGCTGAGTGACAGAGAAAGACAGGCAGATAGACACATAAACCTGGAGAAGGTGGTGGAGATGGACAAAATGAAAGACAAATAAATTCGTGACGGAGATGAGTTACAAGGAAAAAAAGGCGCGTGATTACAGGAGGACAAAAGCCGACGAGCTGGAAGATATAAGAAACAGCATCATTGAAAGGCAAATATGAACAAGAGTGAACAAAGATGAAAAGAAATGGAGGAAAAAAGTCTCAAAGAGGTGACTTTGTCTTCAAGAGAGGACGATTCTGAATGAGTGAAAAGAGAAACGGAAATGAAGTGAGACATAAACAAAACAAACAAGACAGAGATCTGAGAAGAGACTTTTTTATGAGCTCTGGAAAATTCATACAGCAGGATATTGGATGGTGTTGAGAAAAGTAATGAAGACAGGTTAGAAAAATAGAAATGTCAAAGGAGGTGCTGTGCACTGTGGACAAGAGAAATCAATGATAGTGATGAATCAGTGACACAGGAGGCATAGTTATAGCATGTGCACATATATCACTGACATACAGAAACCTTGTCCACCGGAGACCTGCTTCATTAAGGTAGTTAAGCAGACAGAGGAGTTCAGGAAGTAGTTTTTCAGTGTCTTGTCTTTAGCTGCAGTGGCTTGTGGGTGTTTCACAGACATGCATATTCTCCACCAAATATGAAACAACAGCTCAACCGGGGTTATCTATTTCATTCTTCACATCTGAAACATTTCATTTTTATGTAGTAAAAACATTTTGAACTGATACTTTGCAAACTGTAAAGTAAGAAAAATGTCTTAACCAGGCAGTTGTCTGGTGAAGTTAATTATGACACTATTTAAAAGTGTAAATATAAAAAACAAAAACACATTTATTTACATTTACTGCACATCTAAATATCTATCTATCTATCTATCTATCTATCTATGGATAATCTTTAAAGATCTTATGAAATCATATCACTTCCGTGATGTAATTACTGCTGAAATGTCATATGAGGACACGTCAATATACGATGAGGGATGAGTCAGGAATGTGAGTTGATGCGCTGATATTCTTGGTCTTTGCTGTGCTTATTATTTAAAATATTGATTACAGATGCTTTGGC
The DNA here is from genome assembly GCA_016801845.1 of Polydactylus sextarius. Classification (NCBI taxonomy): domain Eukaryota; kingdom Metazoa; phylum Chordata; class Actinopteri; family Polynemidae; genus Polydactylus; species Polydactylus sextarius. The sequence goes on from CM028922.1 coordinate 4,695,353, forward strand.
CTGTTTCCCTATTTTCCTGTTGACAAGCACATATGAACTGTAAATAAGATTATGGCAATTCCCTTTTGATAAGGTTAGAACATTAAAACACATTTAACTCTCAGGTCTCTTTGAAGAACTACCGCAATGGTCAATTCTCCTTTAATGAACCCAGAATTAAGACACAGACATCCTTTCACTGTCACTTTCTCTCCCACTAACAAACAGTTGCTGTGGACCTGGCCACGACAGCGACGTAGGAGTAACCCTTGAGAGGGATGGGTTTTTTTTTTTTTGCTTTTTTTTGTGCTGTGCCAGGGTGTGCCAGCACATCACTAATTAGCCCAATATACAGAACACACTGTATACAATCCACTCACTTGTTAAGAACCAGTGCAAGGCAAAACCATTCATTACTCATCGCTGTTGTGTCAAAAATAGAACATACAGCAGAGAATGGGGGTAGAGAGAGGTGTGAAAAGCAAGAACAGGGAGAATGTTCCACGGCGATGTGCAAGACTCTTCTACAGAGAAGTCATTATGAGCTCTGCTGCTTCTCCGCATGAAGTCTAACTATCTATCTGATGTAATTTATTCATTTCCCATTTTTGCACAGCATATATCTGCTCAAGGCTTGAATGACACACCTGGAGAACGAGCCACAAAAGGTTACAAACTGATTATTCAATCATTCACTAGGAGACAACAAGCCATATGCTCCGCATCTGCCTGCATGACAAGTATGGAAATGTGAGCTGTATAAATATTAACAAGCTGAAATACACAAAGGTGTGATATCTTGAGATGTGATTTGAAAGATGTTTGTAAGAATGTTTGTTATACGCTTTATGTGTGTGTGTACGTGTGAGGAGGAGCTTGAGTGGGAAGGGTTAGAGGAGGAGGAGGTTAGGTAACAGAAGTGGAGCTGTTACTACGGTGGGTGTCCGTGGAGAAGACGGATCACTGAGACTCGAGCCAGGAGTAATGACCTCCTCCAGCGCAGCCCTGCCTACAGCTCTGCACAGTTTGCTGAAGGAGAACAGCCTTCTTAAACTAACTCCAAGGACAGCCAGACACTTCACCTCTGTAACACAGCTCTGTTTTCTCTTACACACTTCATATGCCTCTTAAAATGTGATTCTGACAATCACTCACCACCATTACAAGGAACATAAAGTTTGGAGAAGGTTATGTTTTCCGCACTCCCTTTTTGTCTGCTTGTTGGGGAGGTATCTAAAAAAAAATGACACTGCACATTTTGTTTTAGGCCAAAAGTCTGATTTCACAACTTTGCCTGCAGAGAAGCATAACACTCACATAATTTTGTATGTGGTATATTACATAATAAACAAGTACAATACATTGTTAAGGCTTTGCAAGATGGAGAACTGTGTGATACACATTGTGAACACACTCCTTAGTCTCCCTGAGACTTCCTGAGCCTTTAGAAAAGCTTAGATGATAACTCTCCAAGTGGGAGGGTGTTTGTGATGTGATAGAGGTCAAAGCTATCTCAGAGTACAGTACAAATTTCAGCAGAGAGGATAAAAACGCTGGAACGGATTCTCAAGCTCAGTGTGAACAACTCCAACAGCATTTTAAAGATAAAGTGATGAAGATACAGTTTACCCCAACACACTCTCTCTAATGTCTCACTCCCATGTTAAATTAAACCACCACCTGGTGCACGGCAATACACCTTCCCGATGACTCCAGGTTGGTTAGGAAAATGTGATTTTTATCATTTTATGATGTTTTTTCCTCACTGGGATGCCACATGAACCAGAGATTCAATTCAAATTGAATTAGTAAAGGGTTTTTCAGTAAATTAGTTTGTAGCTCATATTATGTGTGTCGTAGGAGTGCTGTTACTCCAGTGAAGTGAAGACTGTTGCAAATGTAATTTTTTAATTTCGTTTTTGGCTTGATTTTCCATAAAAAAACATATGACAGCTTGACTAGTGTCAGGTAAGAGTAGAAAGGGCAGTGACTTAGTACAAAGGACAGCAGTGCTCACAAATGTCGGGCGATTAGAGGAAATCACAGCCTTTGAACAGGAAAACTGCAGCGATTGACAGGTGAGTGCCTGAAGGGCAATCTTTGGTTGGTTTCCAGGGGGATTTGATCTCGGCCTCCCGACACTTTCTTTCCCATGGGTAGCCTTAATGAAAACGCACTTCCTGTTTCACTGGGCACTGAAGGGTTGTTACTTTTGACATTCCTAACCCTGCTCATAAATACACCTCGCATCATTTTGACTGGGAGGAAGCGCTCAGCTATTTCTTGACAAGGTGACCCAACAAGCTGCTGTTCATGCTCTGCCTTAACTTCGCTTGTTAAGTGGAACTGGGCCTAAAATCAACAGTAATCACTGACATTTACATGGTGTGATGTGAGGAAAAGGTGGATACTGGATCTCCATAAAGTGTCACGGCTGACACGTTTGAGCTATATTAGATTTTTCACCGTAACGCTCAATGTTGAGAGACATTATTGCTACATATCCACAAAATAGAGGAAACATAATTTGAGCTTTATAAAAAAAAAAAAAAATTCTATCTCTTCTGAACTCATGAATTTGGCTCCAGCTTAGTTTTCTCACTTCTCTGGATGAGAGAGTGTGAAGTAAAGATTTTTTTTTTTGTTTCCTGGCTTTGTTCTCAATAAAGCCAATGGACTTAATCATGGCAGCGGGGCCCCTTCCCTGCAGAGCATCAATGACTCGTTACCCATGATAACACGGCAGGACCCTGGCTGACTGAGGAGATGCCTGAATTAAAATCCTGCTCCCATGGAAACAGGCTCAGCAGCTCATAGTGCTGCATCACCTCTGAACTCTTGTAATTCTCTCAAGGTTGTGACAAGTGCTCTGAAGTGGAGCTGGAGATGGAGGGCATGGCAGGAGAAAAGAGAGAGGAACAATAAAGCTGCAATCTTTTACAAAGGAGGCTCAAGTCAATTTTATGAGCCTGCCACATATTCTTGAGTATGAAAAGAGGCCACTGTTACCTCTGTAGAGACCTTTTAGATGTTGATGAAAGAGCTTCATGGAGTTTTTCAAAAGCAAGGATCAATGTTGAGCTGATGGAAAGTCCATCCCCATCTTTACTTTTACTTCTCTGATTTTTGGGCAGCACTAACCACAGCCCACGCAACATAGAAACACACAAATGCACAGAAACAGTGAAAAGAGACTTTCCTGCCAAATCACTTCCTCTCCCTTCTTCCTAGAATAGCCTCCATACATCTGCTCTTGATTACATAAATATCAAATATTCATAGCTCTGGAAACGTGTAACAATGACTTTTAGGAAGCCTGGCGATTGTCTAATGTATTCAGACCATACAAGATGCTCAGATGACTGAATCCTTGTGCTATTTCAGAAACCTCACCCGCAGGATTTCAATCCGCCGTGGCCAAAGTTCCATTGGTAATGGTCGCAAAAGAGAGCCAAAATAAATGCCTGCTGCTTGTTTTCTTTGTGTGTGTGTGTGTGTTTTCCACAACTCAGGGACTATCTGCATTTCAGAAAAATCAACGTATCAACTGCAAATAACTTATCAAAAATAAGGTCTAGCAAACCTCAAAGCAAACCTCTGAATATGAAAACCTCCGCAGTGTCCGATGGGAACTGTTTCATATGTTCTGTTACGAAAACCTGCTGCATCATCACAGGAGAAAATTATGATTATTCAGCATACTGTTTAGTTTTCTGTGCGACAGCCTTCGCAAAGAGCCAACAAAGACTCAAAACCACTTGAATAGAATCACAGGATGTCATTACTGCGGTAAACCATCGTGACAACCTATAATGTAAATCATCTGAAAAGTGGAAAGACAAAGACAGAACATAAATAGCGCAGTGATCTCAGATCAAAGCTAATTGTGACTGAACGTGTAGAACACGGGTTTCTGAAAATGTATGTGTGTATGAGGGGATAAGTTACTTTGGTAAATCATCCTCTAAAACAGTTGTAATTATGTATGTTTGCAGATTCAATTTCTGAAAATTGCGGTAAAATTATCAATAACAACTTTGAAGTATAAAAATTTAAATATTATATATAAAATATTTATGACGACAAAGATTGTGACGGTTCCCTGCATTTGTGAGAAGTTTTGATAGCTGTCAAAAACCTACATGACAGATTATTAAAAAAAGGAGAACAAAAGTGATTTCTTCTTCCAGTTCATCAACACTGAGTCTTTTTTCTGCCAACTGGTCAGCTACAATCACTGTGTTCACTCTATAGACAAGATGAATAGACTTCCAGTGCTCATTTGAATTGTTGGCAGCCTGTTATCATGTGTGACTGTGCATAAAGGCGTGTTAATGTCCTTGCTGGTGCTCTGACATGTGAGCACACATGGGTGAAGTGCAGCTGTGAGACAATGTAGCACATGCACAGTCAGCAACAGTGTGTATGTGTGTGTGTGTGTATGTGTCCTCCTTTTCCTTTTTGGCTTTGGAGGTCTGCCACGCAGCACACTGTCCATCATACAATCCACAAGATTTAACAAAAGTGTAGCAAGAGTATGGGTTTTATGGCTCAGCCACAGTCTGCCATCCTGCCAGCCTCTTTCCCATCGCTGGGCAAAGACCTGTAAGAGAGCGCACTGACAGCCCTCTGGAGGCCTGACAACAACCCACTGGATCCAACCCCGACAAACCTCAACAGCTCTTCTACTCCTGCCTTCAGCCTCTCTCATCCTCCCTCTATATATATATTTTTTTTTTGTCTTGGAGAGGGTGAATTATGACAGATCTTTCCTTCACAACGGCTGCTACATATTTCTGCCATTTCATATGTAACCACAGACTTAGCCCATCTGCTTTTTTTCCGAGGTTTTTTTTTTTTCTTCTAGCTGGCTTGTGTGAGAAAAAAAAAAGTTTGACAAACACAGATGAAAAAGCAGCATTCAGTTTTGTCCCTTTTCCCACTGAGGCAGCTGTGTTTGAGTTGAGAAAAAAAAGAGGAAAAATAACTTGCAGAAAGGAACTGTTGTCTTTTTTTTCATAGCCATGAGGTAAGTGCAAGTAATTAAAGAAGCCGAAAGTGTGCCTCTGTACACACACACACACACACACACACACACACACACAACATGCAACTTGATCTATATAAGGAAAAGTAAATAAAGAAAACAATCGTTGCTCTTGGGCAGAATACAGAAAATGGTGCATGCAGAGAAAATAATAAACAATCTGTTCAGTCCTTTTTCTTCTTTAAATCCTGAATTCTAACCTCATTTGCTTAATAGTGGTGATGGGTAAGCGTTTGAAAGCAGCACTGATGCTGCTTCACTAAACTTTATCCAGACTGAAAATACTATTAACATTGACAAGTCTTTATTTGGTTGCCACGGCAACTCCATATCTCAGACGGTATAGATGTAGCATGATTGGACTCGAGCTGAGTCTTTAATCACTACAGTGAACCAATCCAGGATTGACAGAGAGACCTCAGACAAGCGGCAGAATCACCAGTACTATACGGCTGTTACAGCAACACCATCACACAGAAGCCCTGGATTGTATAAGGAGAGTGTGCGGAGTGCCAGTCCCAAACTTTCGTCCATTTAGCCTGTCAGCACTTTCAGCAGGGATAAATGCTGTGCAGTTCCACTCACTTAACTCGGCTTTTCCAGGTCAATCACAAGCCTTTACAGAGTTCAGTCCCTACACCACCAGCCCAAAAAAATAAAAAGAGCACCACAGCCCCCCCATCCCCCACCCCCCACCCATCAAACCACCCTTTTATCCTCTATTTATGTTCCTGCAATTTCAACTGAGCCTTTTCAAATGCAGCTATAACAGTGTTCTACTGTGGAGCAGGGAGAAAGTAGAGCAGGCAGGAGATACCGGCTAAGCTAAGGTAACACAGGCACACAACTGGTTTTATTCTTTACTTCCCTCCCTGCAGATAATTACAGTTTTCTATCCTATAACCAAATTGCAGCGACTGGCCGATGTTCAGGAAATACCCAAACAGCTTAAATAGCCCACGCCGTGGTGGAAAAATGCCCTTATCTGTGCGCTGGACTGTGTCAGATTTATTCAGTGTTATTTCATTACAACTTCTGAAATGGGAAGAGTTCACGACTAAGGCCAATTCACTTTTTAATGTGGCATGAAATAACACAAACAATGACGGGCATCACCCAAAAAATAATACATACTAATAAATAAATATGCTACATGTACAATTATGTGGGAAAGGGGCTATTTTAACAAGCCCATTATGTGCTTAAAAAGAAAAATCAGGCATGATGGTGACATTTCAACAGAGAGCAACCCTCAAATAAAAGTGATTCTTCAAGTAAAACCTCTTTTCACAAAAGCCAGTTTACTGGATGAGGTGAAACCTTGTGCAGAGCTTAGTAGAGTTAATCACAAATGCCTGCATTTCTATGGGAAACATGCACAAGTGAATATTAGAACGACTACAGTGTATTAGATGAAATGCATTAGAGCTTTACCTCAGCAGCTGGGATTCCTTCAGGTGGGCGACACTGGAGCAACACTTCCTGTTCGAGTGACACTTCCTTCCCAAGAGGTTCCTGATCAAACGTCTTCCTCAAGTCTACAATTCAAGGACAAAAAACACAGTGTCCATCAATATTTACATAGATATTTGACAGGTAGATATGAGGGCTGTGAGAGGTATATTTCATATTAAATGCTAAGTCAATCAATAATAGTGCTGGTACACTAACAGTAAGCCATAAAAATAAAAAGCAGGATAATGGTACACAGGCGATATACAGCTATGTGCATCTATACAGAAGAAACAGACTGACTGAGATTTATGATTTCTTTCTATGTCCCTCACCTTCAGCACTCAGATAAATTGTCTAAAGTAGATGGAAGGAGTATAGGGACAAGGGGATCACTAGCTCGCCAATGAAAAACCAATATTTTTGTGGTACGAGAGCCCTGATGGAGTAGTGCGGTGCAGTGACAGTGCAGCTGACAGGGCAGGATTACTGGAGGTGTCATGCTACACTGGAACCTGAAGCCCATTAGACATATATCATCACCTGCTGCACAGACACAGACAGGGATGGGACAGCAGGCATCATACACAACAGGAGAAGAGAGTAGGAGAGATAAAAAGGAATTAAAGTGGAATTACAGCACTAGTTGGAAACTTTGGAGTCACCAAAGCATCAAATCTGCAATCGACCCTCCGAACTCCACCGAAACTATTTTCACAGCCACAAAGATGCAACCACTTCCACTTCAGTATGCTCTAAAATAAATGATCTATGTCCTATATAACAATTCTACAATATGTAATACCTTATTATGATGGAAAGGGAGACATGCACACATTTTCTCAACTAGTCTGTAGACATTTAAAATGACTCAAGTCTCCAACATGAGTTGAACCCATTAAACCAATCCAGTCCTGCATACAAAGGAAAGAAAGAGGGAGAAAATTACACCTGTTCTATAATTACAGGCCAAGCTATTTATACATGTTAAAAGACTGTGAGAGAATAGAACTATTATTTTCAATCATGCAGCTCTCATGAAAACATGTAGCTAGAACGAGAGTGCAGAGTTTGCTTCCACTTAACTTCTAATCTCCAAGTTTCTGATATATATGCAATGTGTCCATTTCACTTTTTGTATCCATGGAAACGAACCAAGAAATTACCCTGGTTTAGTGATTTAATCAGAGAATGCTATGAAATTAATACAGGATTTCCATTGACACTGTGTACTAACATAAAAGAAGAGATGTATTATTTTAGATAACAATACAATGCACATTATTTTTCAGTTCAAGCTTACGAAGTGAGTTTACTGTAGACTGAAAGCATACAGAAACAGAGCATGTGCTCTTATACACATTGTTATTTGCAGTAGAGTTTACAGGTCTGACCACTTGCTGTCTCTCTATTCAATAGCTGTGACGCAAGGAGACATTATGCTGAGATGGAGATATTTCATTTTGCAGCCAACTGTTCCACATCCCCTACAGGAGAAACTAGATCATGTTCTTATTACAGAATACATGATCAGACTACAGCTGGAAGCCCTAAAGAATACCTATCACCATTTTCAGGTTCATATTTTATTTGGAAAAATGAACCTTAAAATAACAAATTCAATGAGAGTTTGTCCCAGTGCAACCTGAGAGTATCTGTGTCTTCAGGGGAATATGCCGTAACTCTGCAAATTTAAATGTATTATAAAAGCTGAAAGGGGACTGTTGAATTGAAAGCAATTTCTGTAAATGTCTGGTATGAAATTAAAAGACAGAATGACTGGAGGGGCACTCTGTGGGACAAAGCTTCATGGATTTTGATTCAAGGACAAACTGGTTGTTGTTTTTTTTACACAGATGTAAGGAAAGGAAATCTCAAGTTTCGAAATGGTACTGAAATTGTTTTACTTTACACAGGCGAAAGGATGGCACAGGAAAGGAAATCTCAAGTTTCAAAATGGGGCTGAAATTGTTGAGTCAGCCTACTGTTGCTCTGCCGTCAGACCTACAACACAAAGATCCATCTATCTAACAATGTTGTTAGAGTATAATTGGTCAAGTGGAGAAACTCTACCACATTTTACATATATTTTATAATACATTACAGCTTCTGATTCAAACGGGTTCTTTTAGTGTTAAAATAGAACCTCTTACTACCACCAAGTGCAGGTGTTATTGTTAGGAATATACAAAACAACCTCATTTGGGATATTAGCAGTAATAGCATAGCATAGCGAATTTAAAATATTCATACTTTTATTACTGGATTTTATACTTCATGTACCAGACCAACCACAGCTTGTTAAACTAAAATTAAACACCCAGCACTTGTATTCCTTTTTTTCATTATAATTTGCAAACCTGTGTCATTACTCTTGATGAAACACAGTAAGGAGCATGCAAGTGATTATTTTGCACTGTATATTTTTATTGGATGTGGGTTTAAATTATGCTTCTCCTCTGGAGTCTTTCCTCGCGTCACTTCTCGTAACCCTGAACGGTACTGTGGGACACGGAAAGGGTGTGGGAGCAGCTAAGTCGACATTCCTGTGGGAGTCACACCATTCCCTCCTCGGCATACACAAACACTTCCAGCCCCTGCACCCCCACAAAAACACACATGTGACAACCATTACCTTAAGTGGATATGTTTGGCTACTTGTCATTCTATATTACATGAGCCTCACACTTCAGAGACAGTTTCTTCCTCTTTTGCTAAAATCATTAGGTACTGGTGCAAATCAAGATAATGAATGGTAATGAAGATTTAGCATTTGGGTTTTAATCGTTAGTAAAGCAACGGGTAATAAGGTTAGGGATTTACTTATTATCCTTTGTGTATGTATAATGGTGCAACTATGAGGCTCTAAACAGATGATAACATCAATTTCCGGGGTTTTCAGTAAACATTACCCTGCGCAAATCTTTTTAAAGGCATTTCAGTTGATTTGATTCATTTATTTAATTTGCTTCTGTGTTCATATTGTTATTGTCTCTCATTGTCTCTCATTGTTTGGCAAGCAATCACAGCACCCCAAAAATGGAGGCCAATCAAAACAAATTTGAGGAGGTCACATGAAGGAAGGGCAATCACAAGGAATTTGCATTTTCTCTCTTCCCCCAACGAGCACACAGCAGAAAGTCCGACAATTCTTTAGCCAGACCGGTCTGAAAGCCAGTTCTTCAACACAACAACCTCTTAACTCACTAGCGTTGGCTCTGACTCACCATCTGATTAAACCGTATATGTTTAGATGATGGGAAGGAGAGGAAAACAGGCCCAGTTTCCATTAGCCTAACGGGATAGAGTCTGGCTCTGACAAGAAGCGTGCTTGGAAAGAGCCCAGTAGAGGAGCTAATCTGTTCAGCAGAAGCTAATGGGAGGGGAAGAGGGGTCCATTGTGATTTGAGGGATAGGTTAGTGCTGACAGGCTGCTCATCATGGGTGATTATAGGAGGTGGAGCAGCGGGAGTGGGCTCGGTGGGAGACTGAGAGGCATGATTCTGATTCAACAGGATAGTATAACAGTAGCCGTGATGAGAAACGCTAGTGATGGAAATAGTGGGAATAAACTTAATACAGGGAGAAACTGCACAGAAAATAGATATAAACAGTAAGAGAGACAGTTAGCGTGGCTGCAATATAAAGAAATGCAGAGAAAGTGAAATTAGGAGAGATACAAATAGGAAAGGACATGAAGATTATTGCTAAGTGCCTCTAAATGGAGCAGATCAGGTGAAAACCATGGATATTGACTTCATACTGTGCTACTCTGCTGTGCTGTACAATTGAGATAAAATCATTTCGACTGTGGCACCGACTTGCTAGCCAAACATTAGGCTCGAGTGATATCCCTATCTAGCCCTATCCAGCAGTGATAATGATATATGTGATACAGACTACAACATTACACAATTACACACTTATACACACTGCAAGTGGGTGTTGCATTTTTTTCTTCTCCTGTTTGCCATAAGTCAAAGCAGACTCATGAATCTAGGTGGGACATGTCAGTCACCATGTCATGAAATGAGTGACAAGGGTAGAAAGTGGGATGATCTGGCTGATGCAATAAAAGAAGTCCCTTCAGGTGGAAGTTTGATAAGAGCGTGTGAGCAGTTGCGTTACGTAAGTATGTGTTGTATGTGTTGTGTTGCAGAAGCATCGCCTTAATGTCAAGCCGTACTTTTAAAACTCTTACTTGTCTCACAATGTCCTCTGGGGTTTTAATACTTCCCAGATTTTGATTGGCAGATCCTTTGGGGAAACAGTTAAAAATGAGCCCAAACTTTAGAGGCAACAGAATGTTTCTCATTACATGGAAGCGATTGTGTTGTGTTTTTCAGTAGGAGGACAAACACACAGGCAGAGAACAAATGAGGACCACCTACAAGAAAAAAGAGGGAACGCTGGCATAAACATGTGCCATATCCTCTCTACTGTGTATATACCACCGCAGATCTCCCCTTCCTCCGCACTGCTTTTTCAGGTTTATACTGTACACAAGGAAACTGATTCAAATTTTACAGCGTTTTTACCAGCTCAAGTTCAAAGAGACTCTTCAGTCCCATTAGTAAAACCCCCTTTTTCATTGCTATCTGTGTCATCTATAAATCTGTCATGATACAGCTATGATAAGTCAGACTGTGAAACACATTTCCTTGGCCGCCAAGAGATTTTGTTTGGAAAGGAATACAAAGATGAGAGACATGATAAAGACTGAATAATGGGATGAAGACAGGGACGAAGGGAGGGAGAGGGGAGAATACTCACAAGCGATGCGGACATGGGCTTTGCGACTCTTGGTGGTCCCAGCGGAGCTCCAGGCCACACACTGACACCAGAAGTCCTCTGGCCCAAACAGCTCCTCCACCTGCTGCCGGGTGATCTCTATGCTGGCCTCTCTCACTACCAGACCTGCAGGGAGAGACAGAACAGGAAGCAGAGACAGAGAAATCACACAAGGACAGAGTAGAAGGATGGAAAAAAGAGATGGGGGAGAACGTGAAGAAGAAAGACGGAAAAATACACATTAGTAAATACAGAATCAACAGACGAAAATTACTAAATGAAACAGCCAAAAAGGAATCAGCTGATATCATATACACCAGCAACCATGCATATAAATGAGTAATAAAGATCCTATCAAACAAATCAGTGTAATTTACATCAGTCTCGTCACATACTTCAACACTGCTGTTTTTGTGCGTCTCTGTTTGTGTCAGTCTGGTCTTGATTCTGGAGCCAGAGCGTTGAGCTGTTTGGGTCTTGGCCCTGTGGGGAGGATTGTCTGTATCATGGCTAACACAATCCTGTTTGCTAACTCCTCTGATTACTGCTCATCTGGGTGCCAGGACCCAAACAAACAAATCATCCCCAAAACAAATGCCTCTACCCACAGCTGCCCCTCTAGAACAGATTATGCTGCTGCTGCTTCAGTGTGTGTATATACATGTCTGTATATGTGTGTGAGTGAGTGCATGCATATGTATTATTTACTGCAAGAGCCTTTACTGCAGATAGGAATGCTTCCTATGCAATATGTTGTGCCGCAACTCTCAATCCATCATGTTTTGACTGAATGAGATATATGTGGGAACACTGGTGGCATCATGAAGTCCTTATGAAAAACAGTAAGATTGTTTCCATACTGCAGACTTACTGCAGAGACACTCTTGACTAGGGATGGTAACAAACAGAAGTGGTTATTCCATATGTGCTTAGATGAGCCCCATAGTTCCAGGTGGTAGACGGTGTTGGTGTACAGAACAATCTGAATTTCAAAACTCATGAATTCATGCTGAAAACATTTTACAGGACACATTGACACAATAGTGCCGCAACAGCTCTTCAGATTTTCAGAGGAACATGCTGTGAATATCCCATTCCACCTCATCCCCAAAGTACTGCTCTATTAGGTTTAGATATGGGGGTTGTGCAGTTCGCTGGGGAAAAAAAAAAAAGTCAACTTGATTGCATTTTTCTGGAACTGTCATGCTCATGTACCTGGTCAGCAAGAATAGAAAGTGGACGATGACATTCAAATTATGCCTATTTGATATTGAAAAGACTTTTGTGTGCCTGAGAAATATTCTCTACGCCATTACACCACCATCACTAGCCACAAATATTAAGACCATGCTGGTTGTATACCATATTCAGCTGATGTCATCAGTTTCACAAACCACTGTTTGTCAGAACTGACAACTTTTTCTTTTACCGCTCTTTATTCACTCACTTGAGAAATGACTTGCTCTGTAACCATTTTTCGTTATATAGCTGACAAAATGACAGAAACTGGGAGTATTGTACTTGTAACACATCCAATTCAAAGTTTAATGAGCTGTGCATAGAATTTTTGTACTCTGTGGTTATCTGCGTAGCCTGCCAGTAATATTGACCTAATATTGCCATTTTTGACATTTCCTCCCAAAAGATTGCTACTGTCTGAATGTCAACAAGCTTTGAGCCACTGTTATATGACTCATATGTACAAACAGAGACACGTACATCTTATTATTGTTACAGATGCACTCTATGCTTTTGCACGCTCTGATGGCTAAAGGTTACAAAAATATTACATGTTATATATAGTTTTTTTTTTTTAATAGACATCCACATCAGCCTTTTCTAATTACACCTCTCTGCCAGCTAATTCAAAAAGAATGATGAGGCCAGTGTCTCTTGACGAGATACAAATTAAAAGTACGGCACTGAGTGCATGCCAATTAAAACAGGGGACATTTGGGGATTTAATTATTTGGCTACATTTTCAAAAGGCCGTCTAAAGAAAACGTTCTTTCAAAAGAACGTCTTGTTCTTAATGAATCTTGTTTAAAAGTAGATATACTGTTTTTATGTTGGTAGATAATCTTAGTTGCCCTTACTCAATGCAGTGATAGTTAATCTGCTCAATTAACATTAAAGTTGCTTTTATCTAAGCGCAAATGTTTACAGAATTGTTAAAAAATTAAGAGAAGTTAGAAGTTTTTGATAGATGATGCAATAAAAGGAGCTACAAAGTTTCTAGGATTTGGGCTAACCATTAGCAAGCTATTATGTCGTCAGAGGCTAACATGGTCACATTATGGTTATGATGATGATACAACACACCATCAGAAACGTTTAGTTGCCTATATAAAGAAGCGTAATTCACTTTCTGTAAAATGGTCCCTTGTAAGTATGCACAAATTGTATTTAGTTTATAACTGCTCTTACCCAAGCGACGCAATATTTATGTGACATCTTAATCATGCTTTGTCCTGGAATTGTGTCAGCGATCAATGACTCATCATTGATCTTCGAATGTTCCGTCAGTCACAATCCTTATCTTTGCCTTAAATCTATTTCATTACATGGTGATTCACTACCTACTCAGCTAGAGACAAAATGTCTTCAAACCGTGTACGACCACAAAACAACGACAACAATTATTGTTGTCATGTTCCTTGAATTTAAGTTTATTTTAATTTTGTATGGATCATAAAGTCTATGTTACTGTGACACAGAAAATTGGCTACAAAAATCATCCAAATGACTTCCTGTGACTTAATATTGCAAAAAAAAAAAAAAAAAAAAAAATGAGAGACCTTGTAAATGTAAAATGTAATCATTAATAAGCAATTTCTGCCTGTGTTAGACTGACAGTATGAGACAGTCTCACCCTGCTTATTTGTATGATAATAACTACTTCCTTTCTACTCTTTGTCTAAATTGCTACAATTTCTACAAAAGCTCAGGACCTGCTGTCTGAGTAAGTTTATACACTTGGTGTCTGAATGAAAAATGCAAAGAAGACGGATGCTTAAAAAATGAACATGCCATTTTACTTCAGGTTCAGTGCCTTCACACAGCCTTCTTGTTCTGGCAAACACACCAAGCACAGCAACTTCCCACACATACCAGATTAGCTCTCATGTAAAATTTACACAGTGTGCAGACAGACAGAGAAGCAGCCATGTCTGTTGTGTGTGACTTTGTCTTGACACGTATGTGTTTTTCTACATACAAGTGTGAGTTCAACTGTGTGTGTGTGTGTGTGAACTATGTGCCAGTGTTTTTTTTTTTTTTTTTTTGTGGAGGCTATGTATTGTTAGTTTGAAAATGTCAAGCATGGATGTGATTTTGGGTGAACATCTAACACGAAATAGCAGAAAAGAAAATCAATAGTGGAAACAATAAGCAGATATGAATTCTCTGAGGGCGTAAAACACACGCCAAAATTGGTTAATTTTTTTTTCTGTCTGCTCCAGATTGTTTCTGAAGAAGGTTCGACAGCAGTGAATTATATGTTTGATGTTGTTATACCAGGCTGCCTGTTCTGAAAGATAGCCTAAAGTGAGATGACGAACAACTACATGTCTGCATCAAGAGTCATTCATGACTTCACAGCTATTACTAAACCTGGATTAAACTCTTCCTGGAGTGTTATACTTGAAATACCTCAGGATTACTTTGATGCTGGGCAGTGAAGTGAGCGTGCTGACCTCATCCAGTGACTTCACAGAATTGCTCAGCTAACCGCTTTCAGCACACTGTATAATGTAACAATGATAACAACAAAACTAAACAGAGAAGTAAATCCACTCAATTTTCAATCAAGAGGAGCAAAGCGAGCATGGACCATGTCAGAGCCAGCGATGAGGGGCTACTTCACACCCGTCAATGTGGCCATTAGCTGTAGAAATGATTCTACAATATGTCCCATTAATAGCTGGCTGGAGTAGGGCGCCTCATTGGAGATGATTCATTATTAATGTGGTCATTAAAGTGAGCTAGCCATGCTCCTTAGTGTTAGCACTGGCTAACATTATCGATCAGCCCAGTCAGGCAGAAGAGGAAGCATTGGTCATTGAAGGGGAGCTGGAGGAGGTGGAGGGATGGAATAAGTGCTCTGATTATCTGGCCAGATGAAGAGTACTCCTGTTTGATCTTCTAACTCATATCTCAGAGAGAGTGACAAGCTGTCTCTAGTGTATATTACACTAGCTGCGCCTACTCATAATTAATTTGCAGCTCGTTTGCTCAGATCAATGCTACTTTTGCTCACGAGAGAGTATAACCTGCCCTCGACACTGGAAGGTAAATGTTACAAAGTTCAGGTGAGAGCAGGATGAGTATCTAAAGCTAAATCATCATTATTGTTCATCATTTAAGTGACATTTTCTACATATGGTCTGAATCTGTCTTCTGTTCGTGTGTGATTGTACTCCACATGCTGCCTAGCTGAACTTTTAACAACTCTTTTATGCAGGTGCAACAACAATCCATTCTTGTCATCTGTGTAAATATAACTTTTTCCCTTTTTCTTTTCTTTTATTTATTTTTTTTTTTTGTATTGTGGTAACTGGTCTCCGCTCAAAGAATAATCGCATGCAATCAAATGGTCTATTATTTTCTAAATGCAATCACCTGCTCCTTAGAAAATGATAATGTCCAATTACAGCACTTGAGATGGTAATCAGTTTTACATACTATATGGACTTTGTGTGTAGGTTTTTGTTTTTGTCAAGTGCTCATGTTTTACTTTGACTGTAAAACCATAGTAGACAGCAAGTCCAGGTGAGTTATTTCAAGCTGTAAAAGAACTTTTTTTTTTTTTTTTTGGAGGAAAGCTGTCAGTGATTCAGCCCCATTTTGCTGATTACATGGCAACTCCTAACAGCACACAAATTCTGCTTTTAGCAGGTAATTATTTTCGTGACGCAAACATCCTAGAAATTATTGTTATTTGCGTCAGAAGATGATTCACCCGGTTTGAAAGGTTTGGTGTTTTGTTGTGTTACAGCACTGAATCATGTTAGATTTAATGCGACCAACAATCGACTGGAAAAGACCCATTTATGTCAAGGTAAAAAAAAAAAGAACTCTAGAAAGTTCTTTGAATTATTACAATTAGAAAATAAAAAATAATTGTTTGCACAAGTCAGCCCTAATCTAAGTGGACTGTGTTAGACAGCACCATTTTCTTCCTTTCTACTCTGTTCAAGCACTGTCAGCTTGACTAGAAATTGTGAGATGACAGATTTTTTAAAAACAGCACCATATACTAAATTGGCCTGACATATGGACTCTGAAAGCCAAATCTCGAAGCCAAAAAGCCCAATTTTTCTCCTTCCACCATACAACCTTCCTGTAGTTGACTTGAATATCCCATGTGCTTCCTGGCAAAGTGTTGCCAACATGACATGTGAATCAGTGCTAAGAGAGCAATAAAGCTGCGACTGGCGAAGTACTTGGGCAACTGCTGTTGTATACAGAGTCTGTACAAACCCTTGAAGCATGTAACTTGCTCAGAACTGTCATAGGTCTATTGGTGCCTTCCCTCAGTACTCTTCTTTGTACATACAAAAGTTTTTAAGGATGTCTTGCTTTGGGCAGACTTGCAGCTTTGCCGTACTCTTTCCATCTCTTACTGACTGATCTAACTGTAGTCCCAGGGAAGCCCAGTAAATGAAAGTTTTCTTGTATCCATCCCCTATCTTGTGCCTTTTAATTAAGTTTGTGAAAAGCTGCTTGGGGTGTTTCTGTGTCTTTATAGTGTTGGTTTTGTAAGGCTACTGACTCAACAGATACTGGAATACTACAATCAACTGACCCCACTTGACTAAACACAATGACACCCAATTAACTGAGAAATATGTGACTTCTAAAACCATCTGGCTGCACCAAAGACAATAAAATACTCTACTTAAAGTGCCAAAAGCTTACAATATATATATATATATATATATATATATATATATATATATATATATACAGTATATGAAGTGGATACCACCTTGGTTTTCTAATGGGTCAAACATCTGGACAAGGACTGAGTGGGTGCAGCCAGTGGCCAAAATTAACACTACTATCTGTGGTTTCTATCCTCACTCTCTCTCTCTCTCTTAATCTCATTATTTCCGATTTCATCTTATTTTCATAAGATCATAAGTCCTCGCTGACATGAGAGCGAGGCAAAGAAGGGATGAGAGGGAAAAAAGGAAGAAAGGGGAGATGAAGAAAGAGAGGAAGAGATCAAATTTCTTCGGGCTACACTATCATTGGTATTGACCAGGCTGGCCACTTTCTATCGGTGTTCCTTTTCTGTCAATCTGGGGAAATCAGAGAGCAATGGAGTGGGCTGAGAGAGGCTACACACATCCACTGGGCATTGATGGTGTTTGTGTTTCCTGTGTGTGTGTGTGTGTGTGTGTGTGTGTGTGTGTGTGTGTGTGTGTGTGTGTATGTGGGGTAAAAGAGCATAAATGAATGAATATCTGTGCAGTAAATAGCCTGTGGATATAGCTGTGTAGAGTGGGTGAGCGCATGATGTGTGGGTTGCTTTCCATGTTGATACTTTTAGCAAAAAACCTTCCGACACAAAGGCTAAGAGCTGCTGCTTCCTTAACCCTCTTCTTTGTCATAATCATAAGCATGAAACACATCCTCTGCGTATCCTTCCTGAAGTACACTAGGTCAAAATGAAAGGATTTTTCAGGTTGTTTTTCTGAGACTCCATTTATAATTGTGCTGGCTGCAACATTCTTTTTGCATCTGTGTATCTGTTTTTTGTATCTCACACCTATGCTGCAACACTGCTTTTGTGTATACATTGGCTGTCTTTGTTGCTCCCTTTTCTGTGAAATGGCACTTGAGAGGTGTTTATATAAACATGTAAGAGATTGCTTGCCAATCCTTAACATGTACATAAGTGCACGTACATGCCTAAGCGATCACATTTAAGTAGAGGAGCAGCTGTCGGTGCATCTATGTGTGACCGCCATGTAGACTTGTGTGGCAAAACACTAGGATGAAAAAGGTAAATGCGATGTGATTGGTACCTGTGGGCGACAGAAAGAACTCAATTTCAAATACAGCAGCTGAATGTGGCCAATCAGTGCCTGGATGTTGTGTGTAATGGCTCTGCTGCCTTCAGGGGCTGAATTCTGTCGAAAACAACCCTGCTGGAGCTTCACTACCTTCAGTTCCCCTCGATTCTCACAAAAATGAGCATAAACACACACCTATACACTCAAATGTGCTGCAGGATTGACAGCGCTCTTGTGCCAAAAAGAGAGGTGTGCTCATTAAAACAGTTTATTTATTTATTTATCTATTTGCAAATAGGTTGATGCCACTGATCAATATACCTGTATATTACCTGTAACATTGATCAACAGACAGGCCACATTTTTGCTAACATATAGTGTGAGTATGCCCTTTGAATTATGGTGATTGCCAAATTTAGCTAATAGAGGAAGTGTAATAATTCTATACCACACAGAAGTCAAAGGGCAGTTGTTGAATTGAATGACTCCAACACTGACGACCACATCCTGAAGAAGTGATGTTGTGGACAGCACAGATAATATACTGCCTGTCTGGTCAGCACACAGAATGTATTTACAACTGCAAATTAGTTGTGCAGTGTATTAGGGAGCGGAATTGATACGATTTTATTGTTACCAATTCCTATTATCGACTGTGCTTTTCTGTGCGATTGTTTATTGATTTCTTTAGCACTTTCCGAACAGTTTTCTGTGCAGGGTGAAGAAGGGAAGGTCTGCACAGATTTTTTTGCATCAATGCAACAGTTTTATATTATCTCTGAGTGTGAAAATCCTGATAGTGGGCTTGTGTGTTCATCATTATTTAAATCTGCTAAGCCCACCTGTATGGTGTTAATGCTATATAACATGTTAACCATCTGCACATCCATTGGGAAGCAGCAGCACTTGTGTGAGAGTCGAGTAGTGGCATTCATGGTATTTAAACCTGGAGTGTGTTGCCTCGAAGAATGTTTAAGCATATTGCAAGTGTTCCACCCTTACTTGAAATTAACATTTTATATACAGAAAAAACTCTGTGAGAATTTACTTGTGGTAGGTGATGACAGATATTTGTGTATTTTGTAGGGAGATGGTGCGACTCAGGTTATGTTGCATGGCTTCAATTTACAGGTAGGAGACTATGTTTGAGATGGGGTGGAAAAATCGAAAAGGTCCTCATTTGAGATTTCAATCTCTACTGTATATGAACATTTTTATGATACAATATGTTTAGAATTACAGTTTACAGTTTAGAATATGTATGTAGTTGATTTGTTAACTGACCAGAGTTCTCGTCAACCCGCTCCTCCACGGTGTGCTCCTTCTGATGAACCCACTCGCTGTTGCACTTGAAGTAGATCTGGGTGGCGGGTGTGGCTTTGCAGTATAGGTTGACCGGTTTGTTCTTGACGATGTAGGCTTCCTCTGGTTCCATTAAAAAGACGGGTAGCGGCTCTGGTGGGTCTGAAGGGAACGTTTCCGGTAGCTCACCAAGACCAATGAAGTCATCGTCAACTGTAAAAAGAGAGAGATGGCGACAAGATGGAGGAAAGGAGGAACAGATGAAAGTAAAGATGAAGAGACAGATGGGGTTGGGAGAGAAAGGAAAACAGACAAGAGACAGTGGGATAGTTTATTATAACCACAGTCTTTGCATGGGATCATCCATTTGCACAGCAAACACTGAAATCCCTATCATTTGATATTGAGGAATGTTTACACAAGTGTATTTTAGAGAGCAGGAAATTCTGGGAGTCCTCTCAGGCAATAACGCTGCATGGATTTACAGAAACTGGGCCTTGCTCGGTCTAACCACAAGCAGCTACTGCTGAGAAACGAGAGAGGCAGAGCCAATAATGAGAAGCAGAGTTCAGAGGTTGACTCTGAGGAACTGAAGTTATAAGCTGATCTCTCTCTGTCTCCCATTTCCCCTCTCGTTCTCTCTCTCTCTCTCTCTGTCTCTTTACTTTTGTCTCTCTCTCTCTATCTCACACACACACTCACCAGCTCACGACACATGCACACACACACGCAGCAGATCTAATGACCTCAGGCTTTTGGCCCAGTTTGTGCCATTCCTCGGATACTTCTGCAGTAGAAAGATACGCTTCCCTGTAATTACAACTCCCTTTCATCTCCCTGTCTTAAATCACATACACACAACTGCATGTGTACGAGCACTCGCGCACACACAAACATGAGCGAACGCTCACAGTGGCACAAAACATCGCAAGCGCACAAATATATGGGCACACACACCCACGAGCGAGCACGACTAACTTTCTAACTCTTTGAAGAGAGGAGGATGAGGCCTATTTGCCACTCCATTTGTCACCTCCAGAACTGTTCTATTCTTACCATCGAACCGGTAGACATCAATTATTCACAAGTGTGAAAGAAAGAAGGCAGAGTAATAGAGACAGAGATACAGTAGGAAACATAAGGTGAGATCGGGAGAGAGGGAGGAAGAACAGACAGAGACGTTGAAAGTAACTCAGCCAGACAGACATAGATTGAGACACTGAAATGGAGTTGGGCAGACAGACAGAAACATAGCAGAAGAGGACACAAACGGGAAGGCAGACTGTTCGGATAACAAAAGAGTTTATCAGCCCATCAGTAATTCTTCCATGTCCTTCTATCTACCCGCCTCGCTGTCCTGTGTGGACACGCTGGAGCCTTGTTGTCTGACAGAGGTTGCCTCCTGGATGCTTTGGGAGCACTAAATAATGTCTCGGCTGAGCAGATATCTTCCCATGATGTCTCTCTAATGTTATCTCTCCCTCCATACCTGCCACAGATTGAAGCTGATTGCTAGGAAATGAAAGGGCAGGAGGGGAACCAATCAGAAAATGACCAAAGCCATCCGCAACAGGAGAGAGGAGGGGTTTACTATGCTCTGTTTTGAAAGTGAATGATACTGATGACTGGTGAATGCTCTTTTAAGTTTTGAGTGTGTGGCTGCTTTTCATCAGCAACAGTTCAAAATTGCGTCTCTTCGACTTAATCTTCTGCTAATTGAGTAGAGACAGCAAAGCCTCAAGTGACCTCTGGCCTTTTCGATAAACAGCCTCTTACAGTCTTTGTTTGTGTGGGCGTATTGAAGACCAGTAGCAGATCAATTTTCATCTCTCATCTCTCAAACAAGATAAAAAAAAAACTTTGAAACAGTGTCAGATGTTTCATCGTTTATGTCTTTCTGTAGGTGATGGCTCTTTAATGTAAAAGTCTATTTCAGCAGACCTTGGCTTTGTCCTGTCTTTTTTTGCTCTATAGTCCACAGTCCACCCACATCCTCAGCCAGGGGACCCTGACCCAGAAACAGGCAAAGAGAGCCAAGGAAACTCATTAAAGATTGTGTTAGCCTTCTTTCACCCTCCATTCCCATTATCTCTCCATCTCACTCTCCCTCCTGGCTCTGTCGCTCTGTCGAACTGTGAGGCATAGAGATCTGAGACAGCCATGAAAGTGTGGCTCCCTTACACACAGAGGGACGCGCGCCTCGCGCACACATACGCCCGCGCAAGCTTTAACACACACAGAGGTGCACACACACAAACTTGCTCACAGATATTCGAATTCATCAACTTCCTCAGTGCGAGAAATAATACATTCAAGTGAATGGAACTAGCCCTCCAGTGAAAAATCAGCCCAGAAATGAAAAAACAAGCCACATGACAAAATGAAAGACCCAGGCTCTTACCAATCATGCTACCACCCCCACCCCCCAGCACCTCCCTCCCTGGTGAACAGAATACTGAAAGCAACAAGAAGCTCAAACAGAAACATTACTTTTTTACAGGCTCACCCTCTCACAGATTCCATTCATATGCAATAAGAAGATGTTTCATGATCAAACAGTTTAGAGGTTTAGGCGCTGCCATGTATAACTTGATGCTTTTTTTTGTGGATACAAAGAGCTACGGTGTGTGTAATCACAAACCTAATACTCAACAAGTGCAGAAAGTATTACCATGCTCATATAGATCAAATATTCATTATGGAAATCTTTTCCACTCCTTCAGTATCATAATCTGTTTAAAAGGAACATTAATATGCCATGTCTCCACTGTTTGATACGCAATATGCATTTGTAATTCTGTGGCTTGATTTTAATCAGAAAAGTTCTGAACTGCCTTCATATTAAGTGTTTAAAATTTAATGAAATATGTCCTTGCAGCACTTTTATTCAAATTGTATTTTGCTCTATAATTGGGGTAAGTTTTCCTAATTCATATTGTAACTCTTATTAGTGAATATTTTAAGACTCAAATTGAATATTAGTTGAATTTTATATCAGTTTCTCATCCCAAGTACAAAAAGTTTTATGGATAAATGGGCTGCACGTTGCCCTGAAAATAAAGTTCATAAACGAAGGAAATTTCCTTCGTGTTGTCAATGAATTCATCAGCTGGACGACAAAATGGTCTGAAAAAGAAAAAAGAGGCAATGTAAGGAAGGATCAGAAATAATAAAATTAATAAAAGCTTTGCGAGTGGGAGTGAAGAGAGGTATGAGAGGGTTTTGGCAATCAGCCCCTCTTTGGCTTGAGTCAACTCCAGTAGCCGTGGGAGTGGAGCAATATTAAAGGGATGATTATATTTTGGACACGAGTAAATCAAAGTCGAATCATACTCATAACCCTGGCACAGGCACATATTAAAGCACAGTCTGAGAGATAAGGCATCCAGCGAAAAGACACTCACAAAGAGGAACATCTTCAGCTGCAAAAGTATATAACTATTATATAAATATATAAACTGTTACATGGGGAAGTGTGTAACTCCCATACCACACACCCATGCTGAAGTTTGCATGCAAGGTTAGAAAATGAAACCTGCAGCACTGTGGTCCGTTCATTATGTGGAAAACAATTTGCAAAGACCAAAACAACCTGTCCAGTTATCCGAATTTTATTCTGCTCCTCATTACTTTAACATGTTTGTATTAATATCCTTTGATCTCTAGGTAACCATCACCTCACTGAATCGTAGTCACAAAAAGAGTAAAATGAACAGTATGCATGTAGATAGTTAGTTTCCATTAGTAGTAGCTACTACCTGGCAGTATAAAAAATATCCAGCAAATGCATCACAACCTTGAAAGTAGCAACAGTAATAAAAAAGTATTAGTATAAAAGCAATCAGCACACCACCCATAGCTGGACCATCATTTCATTAGTCACATTAATGAGATCTATTGTGCTGAGAACAGTGAAAATTGATGATAGTAAATCCGAAATACATTAAACATTGAGTCGGGGTCCAGGCTGCAATGACTTTGTTCTGGGGAACAGGAAGTTCTTTATCACCTTTTCACAAATTCTTTCAACCATAAATACTCAGTGATTTTACACGATGACATTATATGTCACCTAGAGCAAAAGTTAATTTAGCAAACTTGCCAATTCTCGACATAGAAAGATATCTGTAAAACGTCCTGCATGGCTCCAGGGTAAAGAGAAGAAGCATTTTAAGCAAAGGGCATGAGACAAGATTATTACCGAGACAGTTAAGATCACAGGAAAAATTCATTAAAATGACCAAACTTTAAAACATTATGCCTCCCTTAGGAAGCAATTTCTTCAATGTTTGATATGCCAACAGTTCTCAAGAAACTAAAAATACAGCGAGTTAGTTTTACTGACAGGGGTGTTGGAGCCAAACCACAAAGAAGAACAAAAAGAATACATCAATACAATCATCTGTCATAAGAGGCTGACACGTGTAATAAAACAACACAGAGGCAGTCACACAGGACCTGGTCATCTACTACTACAATCATATTAATAATTTTTAAATCCAAAGACTTGAAGTTCCAATATGACTAAATTGGTTCAGAATGACAATAAAATAACTATTAGGGTTGTCAATGACTGTATCTACACAGATATGGGCCACCTACGTCTCTGAATGATAAATGCAGTTTTAAAAACACATTATTATGCCAAATGATAAGCTTAATGTTTTGTCAATTTAATACAGATACAAACCAATACAGATGGGTGGTTTGATCTATATAAAAAATGCATTTCCACTTCATATAAATATTCTACACTTGCAGTATATTGGATCCATCACCTGTCTTGTTGTATCTACCGTTTTTTGCTGAAAATTTGTAAGAATGTATTTCTTACATCATATATTGTGTGCGATTGTGTGTGATAACAGCTTTTGAATGCTGGCCACTGACACCCTTGTTCAAGATAAGCTCTCTCTTTCCTATCTGTTCCCAAGCTGATTTATTGTCCCGGGGAAAGCACTGTATCACCAGGACCAATGTTTCTCTTCCATCAGGGTAGACTCAAGCATGAATGAGGATGAACACTGGCATAAATCCACTCCCTCTTTATTCCTGTTTTATTCCTATTTGTCCTCTTCACCCTCCTGCCTTCCCCTCACCCACTTTTATTTCCACTCATCTTTCTCATCATTCACATATGTATTCCTGCAGCAGATAGAGACAAAGACTAGTGAGAGGGTGACTAGATAGCTAGACAACAGAGACTTTTTACTAGGAAATGTTTTGCTATGCTGCTGTGGCGAAGGACAAGAGGTGGTTTGCAGCTGAGTGGTCAAGCAGAATAATAAACCACTCAGCTGTCATGTCAATTGAAGCAGGATAAATAGACTGTCAATCAGATCTACCTATAAATGAGCTTTGAGCACACCCACCCATTATATTGAGTGAACATAAATCAATGGTAATGACTTTCTCTAGTCAATACTTGTTAGTATTGGATTAAGTAAAGACCCATACATCCCAGTGGCTTAAATCAATATGTATGGCTGTTGTTTTAAAAGCAAAACCCTTTAGAAGCTCCATGAGAAAAAGGCGAATTGTGAACAGGCTTTCTTCCACTCTAATGTCTCTTTCCAGCCGAGTGCTTTATATACACTAATGTGCCTACACACATTGTCTGCAGGGCCCTATCTAACGCTTGGCTGCAGCAGGTATTTATTGATTACTCTAAGGGGCCAGTGACCCCTCCCTTGGCCTGTCCTATCTGAGCTTCTCTGCTGGGGCGTGCTAAGCACAATCATATTTCATCTCTAGGGAATCCTGCCATCACACAACCGAGCAGAGGAGGGGAAGTCAAGAAAAACAAGCAGACATTCCTTAAAGTTAAAAAGTCAGGTGGCTCCGACATAAACCTCCCGATCAGTTCATAGCTCACGGTCGTTTTGTTGAAACCCAGAATCACAACGACCGGGAGAACGCTCATACACGCTAAAGCCACCAAATAAACCCAATGAATAATTCAATCAGGACATTATAGAAAGGTTCAGTACATGGGTCTTATCTTTAACAGAGGATGTGATGTAATTGGAAAAATTAATCTGCACAAATTGATTTTGGCCACTGCAGTAAAGTGAAAACAGGCAACTGAAAATAAAGCAGTACTAGTGCTGAGGAGAGGGTCTGAAGATAAGCATTTAAAATCTATTTACAGAGAAATGGAAGTTCATGTGATATACTACTCAATGTTTTCTTCTTTTTTTTTTTTTTTTTTACCTATCTCCATCTAAAGTGGACAGAAAAAAGGAGAATCCAATACAAAAACAACATGCTTAGTAAAAGCAATCATTAAGTTGTTTAGTCAATTTCAAAGCACAGTTCTGTTTCTCTCTTTCTGTCTTTGCACATAATGTCTTTCTCAATGGGGGTGTTTACATGTTCTCTCTGGTCCGTATCTCTGACCTTCATTCTGTGCTCTCCGGCCGCACTCTGGCAGCAGGCAGCTGGCCGTTGCCAGGGTCATGCTAGGCCTTGGCCACTGTCTGTCCAGCCACATCACAGTGCCAGGAAAGGCAAGGTCAAAGCATCATGATAATTAGTGCTCATCATTTTAATTTCTTACCAATTTCCAAACCCACAAAAAGTCAGATTTATTTCGTTGACATTCAAATGGATTTAAATTCTTCACATTCAGTATCTTAGAACAGTTTTTTTCACTGTGGTAATATTCTGCAGACGAAGACTGGCGAGACATTTCTTTGAAATCAAAACAGAAGAAAAAAATACAGAGAACATGCAAATCAGCCACAAAAAATGTGTTGAATTCTGCCCAAATGCAAAAATAAATCCTGGTGTTTTCTCTGGATATGAGAGTAAATCTGATATTAACAACACTGACTAATTTTATCATTTTTGTAATTAAAGTAAAATAATGATCCACAGAGATAATGGCATAAGAGGTGCCACAGCCATGACTAACAGAGCGTAAATGAGAGAATGCTGTTGAGATGACAGATATCACTTGAAATCCATCAAGACTATGTGTGGTCTTTCTTTTCCAGATTACGAGCATTAACACACACACTAAAGAGTATAAACAGCTGTTATATCATAGAAACGGTAACACTGAGGAATAACTGGGAGTGAAAGGTTAATATATACATCTGTTGAGGAAACTGTGAACCTTTCATCTCAAAGCAAAGGTCATGTTGTTTGATGCACACATACGTATTTTTCATTGACATTTAAAAAGCATTTAGTTGTTTTACATTGTTCTAAAGTTGTCTTTTATACTGCATCCATGTGTATAATCGTGCAGCCTTAGTGTGACAATTAATTGAAAGCTTTTGAAAGCATGACCACGGGAAATCTTCTCTCTATTTTTCTCACTTTTTTCCACACACATTTCAATCTCTCTCTCTCTTTTCCACAGCTTTTCTAAATGTTTTTTCTGCTCGCTCTCCAGCAGTTATGGCTTTAAAACGTTCTCTCTCCACTGTATATTCCCATCTTCTCCTCCACTTCCCTCCTCCCCCATTTGCTCCCTCCTGGATGAAAAGCCATTTTGGTGGTTGATTGGAGAATGATGCTGCTACTTAGAGAGTCACTCCATCAGCACCAAGAGAGGAGAGGAGAGCACAAGGAGAGAGAGAGAGAGAGAGAGAAAAAAGCTCAGGAGGAGTAGTGGCTCCCTGGGGCGCTGTAGCTGTGATGGGTGAGCTGTCAAACGCCCCATTGTCCAAATTACCCAGCAAGCACCATGTCACCACCCGGGACTAATTTACGGTGCGGTGCGGGACGGCACAGACATCACTCTCTGAGTAGAGTCCACAGGAGAGACAAGAGAGGAACAAGAGGGGTAGGAGTGAGAGCGGGGGGTCCAACCTCACACCTTCCAAAGAGGTGCAACAGGGCTTCAAACACAGACTGTACAATAAAAACCCCAATTAACTTGATGCAGGTTTAATGTTTGCTGTCTATGCTTCATAGCCTCAATGACAGGTGTCAATATGAATATGTGTTGCGCCGGTGCCTTCCCACCCAGACACTACTTACTGAACACACACTCACTGATGCACAAACACACTAAAACACCTTTAAGGCAGCCTTGCATACACAAGACCGTTTGCTTGACATCACTTGCTGCCATAACGACTGGTCCTTTTAGCACAAACTGGCATGCCCATTCACTTGTCACACGTCACACCCCTGGGTGCCCAGAAGCAGACAGGACCGTCACCCCACACCACACCGACCAGTGGGCCATTGAATGGAGCGGTACTTGTCAGTGAAGACGTGTCACACTGTCTGACCCCTCACTGTGCCCAATAGCTTGATGCGATGCCTCTACTTTGGCTAATTGGCCCAGAGCAGCAGGCATCCTGCCTTCAGCCAACAACCAAAGGTCTCCGGTTCAGAACATACTAACAGCAAGATGAGGATAAGAAAACAGGATTATCTCACCAAAATATGATCATGTAAGACTGTAGACTATACTACAATACCAATGGAATAAACTCAGATCTGTCGCATTTATATTTGACAGAATATTCCAAACCTTTTTCACATTTTTATGTTTTTTTTTCAGTTTTTCTGTTACCAAAAAGGCTCTCAAAATTACAGTGTTTATTACGTCTACATAAAAATCACATTTTCTGAGAGAAAGAAGAAAGGAGAAAGCTCTACATGAAAAAAGAAGTGAAAATGGTTTACCAGCACACCTGTGTCCAGCATGAGACTTGTATTGTATTGTATTATATTGATTTGAGCTCATACTGAAAGAGACACAGAAATAGATTCAAAGAGACAGCGGGAAAAGTCTCTCAGCAGTCCTTAACCATTCACCACCACTGCAAGTGCTTTCCAAACAGGAGGAGGGCTAAATATCAAAGAAAATGAATAATAACTAATTCAATTTCTGTGCCAAATTACAATCCTGAAAGGACATGAGAATTGGCAAGCAAAAAAAGCTGCCAATCTGCTTATCAGTCCTACTTGTGCAAGGCTGCAGAGGTACAAAGTATAGTAAGTGTTGCTGCTTTCCTGAATTATTTTCTTTGTGTCTATTCAAGTGGGTATTTTTCATTACTACACAACACACATTGAGCAAAACATACTTTACTGCACTGAACTTGCCAAGCAAAATCAAATTCATCTTAAAGGATAAGTTCACCTTGTTTAACATCTTCATTTTTATATGAACTGTTTCTCTAGCCTTGTAGCCTTGGCTTGGTGCATGAAACTGGCGATATAATAAGTGTTTCTGTGTTGTATTAAGATTGAGTTGAAAAATGATCACCTACCAACATATCAGCTGATAATAAAATGCTCTGTGTGCTTTTCATTGCATTGCTTTTGAAGGATTTTTCATTTTAATGGATATGATAGAATAATCATTATATACTGCTACTGATATGTTTAATTAAATTAGCCCACGAAGTCTCAACATGTAAAAATGAAAATGTGAAAATAATGTAACAATGTGCAAGGTGTGCTGCTCATATTATCACCTGAAACTGCAGCTCCTCTCAGCTTTACAAGGCTTCATAGAAAGCTTTATCACCCACAACTTTACTGTTCTGGTTCACTTCCACCCACAGCAAGCACCTGTTTTCAGTGGTGAACCCATATGTTTGAGTTACAGATGCACAAGTGCAATTCTAGAAGGAACAAAAACACGTGGACGATGACGACAATAATTGTCAGCACATGACGGCAGAAGAAGGCATATCCATATGCAGCTATATCCATAATGTGTTCTCAATGCAAAAATGACATTATGCAGAGGAGGATGCATGTCCCTTCCCATCACATGTACACACACTTCACACATATATCCAGAAACACTCAAATGTCCAAGTCTCCTCACAGAAAATCCACAGCAGCACTTTATCTGAAGGACACTACAGACTAGAAGAGTGTCAGAATGTGTGAGACACCGTCCCCAGAGCTCAGTCTATTGTCTGTCACTGAATCTGGCTGCCTGCTTATTCCGCTGAGAAACAAACACAGCCACACACACACACGAGCACAGCCTCCATACACTAAATCACATTCTCACCATCTCGTCAATCAAATTTCAAGGTGTGAATCCACGAGGAGGCATATGGTGCTTTAAGAAGTTTTCTATTTCTTTACGTGTTCTCTCTTTAGAACCATATCCTCTCATGTGCTCCTGGCCATCAACCATTTACTGAAGACCTCAGATATGAATAGAAAATGACAAGATTAAGATTTACTGTTTGCCACAATACACCAAAAATGGGTGTGTGTTCTAATGTAGGTTGTGATGGTGTAACTGTGTGTGTGTGGGTGAGGTATGTGTTTGCGTGTGTGTACATGTTTCAGTGTGTGATGGCTGAATTAATGTGACAAGGCAGATGTAATGCAGAATCATAAATCTTAGCCCCGGGATCAGTAGAAAGAGAGCATGAGGTGATGTTATAAAGGGCACATGCACAGAGAGAGAGTGAGAGAGAGAGAGAGAGAGAGAGAGAGAGCGCGAGCACAGCTATGATCCTGATAATAAAAACAAGACCTTAGCCACAATAGCCAGCTAATAGACATGACTCTATATCTGGCCCTAAGGGTTATGACATGTACACACATGCACACACACACACACATGGTTCTGCGGACATAAAAAAAACTACACAGAACACAAACTCTATCCATTTTTCCAGCAATTTATTATGCTGCTTTGAGCCCAGTAGCTCAAGTGTTAGATATGGCTGTAATGCCGTTAAAATCTAAATACTGTTACACAAGCTCCCTGTTGTGCAACATGCTAATTCTTTACTTACTGTAGAGAGCATTGGATGGGGTCCTTAAAAAAAATCATTACAGCATTTCTGTTGAGAATACTGTAGCTCTTCACTGTAGCTAAAACACAGACAAATCTGGCTAGCGTTTCTGAAAGTTCTAACAAGGCTCGTAGTCAAAAACCACCCTGACCAGCTGATCAGTAATTAGACCGTTTCTCAACAGACTGTTCAGCAAATGGTGACAGCTGTCACTATCAAATACGATGGTCTTTTACTGTTAATTTACTGCTATTGCATTGTTTGTTGCACTCACAAACCCAATGTAATTACTTTAATCATATTTCAGTTGAGTCTTTTCAGCTTTTTCAACAGGTATCAAGTTATATCTATGGATTTCAACTTGGCTTCACCTCAGTAGAAAGCAAAAGTTATACTTGCACATGTTCATCAGGCTGAGCTGACTTAGCTGCAGATATATTTTCTAGTGAATTTAAACAGTGATTAGTGCAGCTCCTCTTACTGTATCTGCATTTCTGAGAAAAGCTTGATATTCACTTCACATTTGCAATCATAAACATCCATTTGATCTGGTCTTGATCTTTGAAACTGTGAAACATGTCCACGTATTCAGCTCTTACTTGCTCAAATAAAGCGTATTTGCTGAGCAGTACAGGAATTCAGCAGGAATTGCAACATGTTTGGCTGCCTCACAATAGGTTTGTGGTGCAGAATTTTCCCCTTGTATTATACCTCTACTGTTTCTTCCTGCATGTTTATTCAAGGGTAGCCAGGATGCTTGCTGGGCTCATTCCTAAAATGAAAAAAGGGCTTTGTAAGCATTCAGAGATCAGGAATTGCAACATAATGGTTACCGAACACAGGCTACAATAGGTACATGTACAAAAGCAGTAAGGTCTTGGCTTTGTTGTTTTTGGGTGCACCACAACTCTACCTGCTAACTGAGGTCCTCCATGGAGGGAATTTATATGAGTTTGGTGTATTTGAGAATTGGATCTTTCATTTCATAGAACAGATACCTGTCAAACAAGTAGAAGTTCATTATCTTAAATTGTATATGAGACAGATTTAGCAAATCAATGTATCAGGTTTGTTATACTGTCTTCAACAGGAACAACAAGAAAACTGTTGTCTCAGCCTCTCACACAGTTCCTTCCCCTTGTAATATCAGCCTGCAGAGAAAGGACAACATAGCTGCTATTACACATTGGATAAGGTATCATATTCACATCGACTTTTTAGCTCTTATACAGTGAGTCCACACTACACCACATCCAGCTTGGATGATCGATTGCATCCTTGCTAACAAATAGCCACTGCTCACTGATATCACTGCTTTTTCCTGCCTTGAGCTCATACAGAAAGGGTGATTGTGTGGACTGGGATGTGGAGAAGAGCTTCCACAACAGAGAGGTACTGTTAGCGTGTGCAGTAATTGTGCAGCTTTATGATACAATAGACACTGATGAACGGTGACATACATGAAGGCATATCGGGTCTACACACATATGAACACAGATATTGTCACCGTGACCCTGTTTAGACCTACTATCTACTATCAGAGCATCAGATATATATCCGGTCTGTTCTGTATACTGCTGAGATAGATGACAGTGAAAATCAGTGCATCTCAAATATATCTTGATTGACGATTTATGATCACACTCCACACTCAATTTTTTTGTTTTGCGAGAAGAAAACTTGTATACGGGTTTAAACTACCCACAAAAACTCAAAAACCAAGAGCACAGTTGGAAACAATAGTACAGTCTTAGAAATTGGTGCAACAGAGAGAAGGAGAAACAAGAAACAACACAGAAAATTGCCTCTGGTACAGACTTTGTTTTTGAGTTGGGGAGTTTTGTCTTGCCACACAAATTCTGCAAAGATGAGACCATTCTTTGTATGTGGTCTTGTGCATCCCCAACTATTCATAATGAGGAATGAGTAATCGCATCCTGACATGTTCTCAGTGCTTTTTGTGTGCATTCATAAATTTGTGATCAGATCACCCAGGATGTATTATAATACACCATGTGACCACGACCAGAGACATACAAAAACCTCAACAGAAAAAAATGGAGATGCTTTCAAGCAAGCATACAAGGAACAAGGGCTCAGAGATGTTTTTGATAAAGAATCAGTTACCAGATCTTCACTCCACTCAACACCTGTGGGAGATTTTGAGCTGACTTGTTAGACAGGGCTTTCTGCTACTATTGTCAAAACACCAGATTGGGTTTATCTTTTGGAACAGGGCTGTTCTGAAGCTGTTCTGATAACTTGGTGTAGACTTAACACCTGAAAGTAAAATTGGAAAAAGTATTACACAAAAAGAACATATAACAAAATACACTGCACTAACAATACTGCCATATTGTTTAATAGTCTGATACTTAAGGGACACAGGGAAATACACAAACCCACTGACATACAATTTACAGTTCTTCTGTGTATGCACACATAGACACACACAGACACACACACCATTATGCACAGACCTCACACCTTTTAATGGCTGTGTTAAGAGGAAAGGACACTTGGTGGGACAGAGGGCAGATAATGTGTATGTGTTTGTTTTGTTTGAGAGTAGGGGGTGACTGCATTAGAGAATCACACACCCAGCAGCCCCACTCACCAGGGGACCTCTGTCAGCCTGTGATTTTTCTCCCGTGTACCCCTCCCAGTTGTCTCCCCTTCTCTGCTGCTCACTGCCGAAATAGGTCAACCACATATAATGCAGGGGCAATGAGGAGCAAGTATGCTCCCTCCACCCCTCACCCCACCTTCTAGTCCCTCTTCGCACTCTCCTCTCGCACCCGTTACCTCGACCGGCCACAGCTACAGAAAGCAAGCTATTGCCCCCCACGGACAAACAGGCTGGATGAGGAGTGACAGGCACAGCCAGCCACAACATGCCGACCTCCCAGCCACAACAGCCATTTACACAGTCACGCATGAACAGAGAGGATTACGCTGTCTTGTATGGAATGTGCACACTTTTCAAGACAAAATTCGCACCATTGGTTTAAAACGCTCATCTCTGCAAAATTAAATGAGAGAGGGAAATTGGACAAATTTAATAATGGTCACTGTGTGTATTGTGTGGAACTGTTTGCAATCACGAAATGGTTCATCACTGTCACTCACCAAGGGAGAACGAGACAGAGGAGGAGGAGAGAAGTGGACTATAGCAGAAAAAGTAATGTGTTTACAACTGAACTGTAACTTTCCTAACATTAAAGGGCCACCCCACCAGTTTTCTGTCAAACAGTGATACTACATAGCCAGTGAAAGCTATCATAGCCAGTGAAAGCCTGACAATAGCCAAGCATCTCAATTTGTGCTTACAGAGAAGTAGGGATGGTCTAATGAGACACACTATTACATTATGGGAAGTGTGGGATGCAATGTTTACTGGAACATAGTCAGAATAGATTGCTTAAAACCTAATAATTAATTACATTTAACACACAGAAACTCTTTTCAGTATTTTTTTCAATACAGTTTACTCTTGAGTTCAAACATACTGTGTTCATTGTGTTTTTCCAAGGGGATTCACCTTAGTACATGCTTCCGCTACATCCACTCTCATCTACTGTATTGCTATGAAAAGCTCAAAACATAATGCAAAATTAGCACAAAGACACCTACAAGGATAAACCAAACAATGCAAATATAATGTGGAGGGACCATCTGCTCTCATTGGAAGATAATGGGGATGTGAACCGACCAGTTCTATTAACAAACCAAGAAAACAGGTTTATAAGAAAATAGATCAATATGTTGTTTTCTGCTGTTCATGTAAATGTATTGAGGGTAAATCGGATATGCTGCTGTCTCCTATCCTATTCTCATGTCAAACGCCAAAGCATACATAAACGTACACACCTACATATGAGTTTGCAAAGACATATCAACAACACACGCCAAGGTTCTTCCCCTGAGTCCAGTTTTCTACTCTCCTCTTCTTCTACTTATCCTACTTCTATCCCCTGCATCTTCTCGTACTCTCTCAACTGATGTTGTCTTTCCCCTGCAGTCTCCACTGGCTATGACCTTTTCTCCAGTGGAACAGGATACTGCCCATCTCCATCTCCCTCATGCATTAATGATCTGTGGTAAGCTGAGGGCATCTGTCTGACTCCCAGCCTGTCCGCTGCTCACCCACTTCCAAGGACGGAGCGCAGCCAGAGCCGAGTTCAGCCACATTCCCTGTCACCCACAGGGAAATGCAGATGTATGGCCACGGATTGCGATAGCTCGACAGTCTAAAAAGCAGAGGCTGCCTCCTCTCATCTACACAGCATACATCTCTTTGACATTCCCTAGTGGCAGATATCTAAAATACTAGAGAAGAGAGATGGCAGAAAGCAACAGACAGAGAAACTCAGCCAATTACGTTGGTTTCATTCTCAACATTGCTGCAGATATAAGAAGCTGAAGTGAGTTTCCTCCATGAGGTAGCAACGGAGATTGTTCTCTTTCGTACCTTCCATTTGTCAACATTTAACATATAGTAGGCTATGATAATAAGAAAATGTACCCATCCAACCCCTTTTCCAGCTGCCCTGATGTCCGTTTCCCAGCATTTCTTGTGCAGCTTTTTCCTGAAAAATACCGAAAGTGCTCTTTTGGCAATGCCTCAACCCTCTTGTCAAGTTCAGGTATAAAAAGATAAAGAGATAAAATGATCTTGTTAGTTCAAGTCATCTTGTAAATACTGATGCCACCCATTCAGTTGGCTGTGCATTTGAAAATGCTTCTAGTGATTAGCCCTACAAGTTCTTCCTAATGTAATTTCACTGGTTACAAAAGCCTTTTGTGTTCCCACCCTTTCTCTCTGAGCCAAATCCGTGCTCAGAACCTCACTGAGCCCAAGAGAGAGAAAAATATGCAACATCTTGGCATCTGGTATCGTTTTTGAGTCACTACCTGCAGCTCATCACCATTTGTAAAGCTTAGCTCTCACTGCAATAATCTGATATGGTTGCCTCATTGCTGCTGCCAACACACCAACCTCACAAGGTTTCTCGGTCTCATCAGTTGATAAAACTTCAAGGCTCAAGAAGTCCTCCAATTCTGTCTCTACCATTTGGATACTCATGGTATTTCTCTACCTACCAAGCGCTGAGGTACAAATTTCAAAACTCTTCTCTTCACTTTTTCAGGAATAAACCAGTCCTAGAGATTACTGGCTCCAGGGGGGAGATGATGAAATCATGAAGAATCTATTGTTCCAGCATCTCTAGATTACATAACAGAGCAGTGATGGCTCACGTCTCATCTCTGCAACACCTGAGAGTAGATCTCAGCTTAAAATGTTGGGCTATTACTGTCTTAAATGTAAAATTGATGCCGTTATAAAAATGTAAGTATTGTATGTAAGGGCTTTTCAGGCATCCTTGGTAACATATTTCATTGTTTTTTGGTTTTGTTTTCTACTATATTTACAGGTTAGTAGACACAACAGAAAACAGAGATATTTGCTGATATGGACTAAAGTTCTTACAGTAAGATACACAGAAGAATTATCGTAACTGAGCTGCTCGGTCTAACAAGGGATATTATAATCAGCCTCTTTGGTGTATATATCTCACCCTGTCACCTGCCAGGACTCATTCCCCAAAACCCTAAGATGCATTTTGACAGCTGCAGAAATCCTCATCTAGGGGGGAAAGGAATGAAAAGATTTCTTCTGTGCACCTCCCCACCGCTCCATACCCAAATATTTGACTTTGCCTGTGATCCGCAGCCCTTGAAGGCTTCTGTTGGGCTTTTCCACACGACTGATCTCTGTTTTCAAAGCAGGTGTTTAAAACACAACTGACACAGAAGCCAGTAAACCAGGACAAGAAAAAAGGCACACAGAAAGCAGAGGAAGAAATTAAAAACAAAAAGAAATGTCTTAAAATATGTGTCACATTTCATATACCAAATTACATATGGCGACATTCAGATTTTTAATTAAATAAATCAGGTGAGACTCAAGATTAAATTGAACATGACAACCACATCAGATAGTGGTGTGTCTGACTGCTAAGCCAGTACAGTTCCCTGGGGTTCCAATCCGAGACCAGTCCTTGATGTCACTGTTACACACTCCTATTGCCTTCAGTCATGAAATAATGCACACACAAACACACATGCTCTACACATGCACGCTCACCCAGGAGCATGTATTTCAATGGCTCAAACTGATGCAGACACAATAATATATGGGTAGAAACTTCACTGGGAAATCAATCTGACAGATCAAAGAGTGCACACACTGAGATGAACCTTTCAGAATGTTTGAAAATCTACCAAAGGATGTTTTTCTAAAAACCAATTATCCCTGCGGTTGTGTTAAAGGAATGACCACTGCTGTTTCAAGTTCGTATCAGGATTCCACATATGTGGATGCAACACATATGTGAGCAACAAACAATGCATTTAACATTCAAAACAACTTAACCAAAGATAAAATTCATTTCAAATATACATCTTTTATTGTTTCCAGCTGTCAGAAGTTCTGTGTTATTATATGAAAAGCCATCATTTAAGACATGCAAGTCATTTTCAGTTTGGTGACCATGTGTTTTTGAGTTTGTTTAATTGGTTTTGAAATGGTTGCATGAATCAACGGTATGTACATCTTTCTCATCCCATTTAAGAGCATGTAATCCTTGAACTGAATTTAAGACATGAAAGGTTTTTACTCGACAGCTTTGAAGAAGAGCTGCTACTGTGACATTTACTGTCAGATCTAATTAGTCAGTAATCACGGAAAAAAAAAGTCTGACAACACAAAATTGCTATCAAGTTACAAGCTCTGCCTGCAAAGCATTTACACACACAAATATACAAATACACATATAATTCTAGAAGATTTGACCTAAAATCACTAGTAAGATCATATTTACTTAAAAAATTACATGTAACAATTATTCTTTTTAGCCACACTAGCACTACTTTGGTACTTTGATCCACTTCCCTGGTCTAGGCTTAAATATCTTACCAACTATTGTCTGGATTACCATGACATTTTGTCCAAGTATTTACGTCTCCCCCAGGTTTAGCACCACATATGTGCTAAACTAATGATGTCGCCAACTGCCTCAACTGTACTTTTTGTTTAGTCTAATTGGTAAGTGTTAGCATGCTAACAGAATAAACAAGCTGCTGCGCATCAGCATATTTAGTTGCAATTGCACGCTGACACTGGCATTTAGTTTTAAAAACAGCTGTCTAAGTATAATCTCAAATAGCCTCTAGCATAGGCACAGTTTTACTGTTACGTACTTATTTAATGTATTCAATCACAGTATGACCATTCAAATTGGAATTATAAACCCTCATTGTATATATATTGAATATATGTGGGCACATATTGTTCCACAATTGTTACACACATACACTTCCACTTCAGAATTTAATATGCCCTATCTCCACATGACACATGGGGCCCGACATTCAGCAGTGTGCGTGACAGTCAGATTCAGGAGATACACAGTAGGGGGTAAACACAATGATTTAATAGAGGGGATGAAAACTGGTAAGCGGGAAGAAGGTGACATAGAAAACAGGACTGGTAGCTATTGATGGAAGATGGCGTGATATGGAGATATGGGGGGGGTTGAGGGGTGGAGGCGTCTCCACAGGCTAGAAGCTTAGCTCACATCCTCTTGCCAAACTGTCACTGCCCCCTACACCAACCCCCTCCCCCCAAACCGTCCTCTCCATCCCTGCCTCCCTGTGTTTTCGACAGGATGATTAATGGCGTTTCTGGTCATGCAGGCACGTATACTAAACATTATCATAACTTTTTTCTTTAGTATAATCACTGAGACTGTGAAAAAGCAAGTGTCCTGCCTGAAACACGGAATATGAATTCACTTACCAAAGGCATTATGTTTAGTCTAGTTTTCTTTCTTTGAGTTTATAATGGGAGGGATAAAGGTTGTGTGTTCAGATTAATGACACAACACTGAGGGAAACTGATACAATCAGCATCATATCGCACCCCATCTCCTACACACTGGAATAATCTAAAACTATTATGATCCAAAATGATCTTCCTTGTACTGACAAGGAGACTGCAGCTCAGCACTGAGCCTCTCCCAGCGCCTGGGTCATATTTTCCTAATGTCTTTTTAATATAGTCATGTCATATTCCTGCTGTTTCTCTAAACACTCTTGCCTGTCATGTGCTGTGCAGTGTGTCAGCAGTGCCATATTAAAGGCAATATACCATGAGAGTGGCCTACAAGTTTCATATCAGCTCTGTATCCCCACAGGATCCATTACAGTTTATAGGACTGTACATTAGACTCTGTCTGCTGCTATTATCTCCTACACATGGCTGGGGACACACTCAGCATCTCATACCACACAAAGAGAGCTCTTCCTGCAATGCACACACGCAAACAAAAACATGCACACAATATACACACACTGCAGTACGGACACATGCAAGTATACATTCACAAATAGAGAATAATGCATGACATACACACACACATTCAAATATCCATCACATACAGCTGAGGGACCTTTGCATGCAGAGCACGAAAGTGATGTGAATTGTGTTGAGCTACGATGTGTTGTGCGGTTAAAAATGCAATTTAGATGTGTGGCCTTTCCAGACAGCCTGCTGAGATTTGTGTTTCAATGCAGGAATGTGGATTTCTTTGCTGAGGTTCACTTTGGGTTACTCTAATCATGGAAGGAAGAGGAAGAACACGTACCCTGTTCGCACACATGGAAAACCTCATTTTAAAGCCTCAATTATACTTCTGTATTGAGGTGTCACTGTGCCAAAATAGTAGCAAATGATTTATAGTTCTGGGTAGTCCTCACCTTTTTATTGTCACAATTCTTACTTAAAACAAAATGGATATGTTGTGCATTTATTTCTTGAGAAACGCCCCAAAGTAAAAGCCTGTTAATTCACATAATCACTTGTGGTAAACAGAGAATAAGAATTTGAGGTGGACCTGTATATACGCCTATGTTGAAGGTGCACATTTACATGTGTAAGCAGTAAAGACTCTCTTTTAGATCTTAAAATTGGATAAGAAAGTATGAATGGAAGAAAGACATCAACATAGAGTAAATCTAGGCAAGATTTTCTTACAGTACAATTTTTGTCAGGAGAGAGACTTAAAAAGCAAATCAGCATTTACGTATCCACACAGAAACTTTTCATAAATAGACACAAGCATTACATATTCACTAGGGAATGATGTGAGCAGAGAACATGCATCACTGTAATAGTGCAACTCCATCCAAACATTGCAACGCTTGCAAAAAAAAAAAGGATGAAAGAAAAGAGAAAAGACTTCTGGGTTGATGTATTTGACAAATGTTGTTGCTTGTGTTAATCTGGATGACATGAAGCTTGATCACACAATCCAGTGTGTTTCTTTGCTGCAGCAGCGACAGAGACGTTTGTGTCCTTTGCTGTCAAGATGTGCGGGTCTCTAACGTAACCTCAAGATCCTGCACATTTAAGGTGCCATCCAGGGCCTGACACTACAGTGACACACGGTGTGCCAAAGGTCACACACTCGAAGAGAAAAATCAGTGATGTATTTGACAGGAATCTAAAAAAAAAAAAAAAAAACACAGGGAGAAACTGCTTCCCCTCTAATAGTACAATCACTTCTGCACATCACAAAATCTCCCTAAAGTCTTTCTATGAAGATAATTTAAGGGGTTAATCATCTGTAATTACTGAAATTAATCACCTTCAAATTCCACACTGGCTAATTTAACCACTTTTTCAGTTCACAAAATTAAAATCTGGTTTTCAAAATTGTAAAAATAAAATCAAATAAGTCCAATATCTCCAAAACTACACTACATAAACCCGGGAAATATTCACACACACTATCTCAGTGAATCCTGAGGCATCTATCACCGAGCTGTGAGGTCATGGCCTTCACAGAAGTCTTCAGGCATCACCGCCCAGGGTCAGGTAAGAGGTCAAGGAATATGTCACCGCTCTTCATCCCTCAACAACAGATCCATCCTCATTTCAGTCCCATATCTCTCTACACACCTTTCCTTCTTCCTCCCCTGTCAGTTCTTTTTACAGGCTGTTCAGACTATATATGCCAGATGTTCTTCAACGCAGCCATATCAGTCATCTCTATGTTTGTGCTTAACTGTGCACGTCTCTTCTTCTCCATCTATTGAAAACTTGCCAGATCTCTTACTGTGGAAAAAAGGCAAGCTCAAGATGCTGCATGTACACCAATTGAAAAACAACAACAACAACAACTTTATTTTCTTCCTCAGCACAGGCAGATGATGTACTCCACAACTTATAATTGCGCTACTGATTAGGCTCGTCCCGCTGCATATCTCCGCCACTTCAC
Organism: Polydactylus sextarius; assembly: GCA_016801845.1. NCBI lineage: Eukaryota > Metazoa > Chordata > Actinopteri > Polynemidae > Polydactylus > Polydactylus sextarius. The sequence goes on from CM028922.1 coordinate 4,736,028, forward strand.
AAAGCTCATCATGCACATCTGTTCCCAACAGCACCAAACAAGAGGCGCATTAACAAACAAATAGATAACAATTAGTCACGTTTGAAGTCCTCTGTTCCATTACAGAGAAAGCTGCAACTGTTGGCTCCAAAGAAGCACAAATGTCATGCTGCAGTAGGACGCTTCCTGGAAATAAACTTTCAGCATTTTGCATCATAGTGACAATGCATATTAAATCACTAGTTTGTTAGAAAAGGCACAGACTACACTGGAGCAAATAAAATAACACTTCTGATGGTTTATACAACCGTTAATTTATTTAGTCATTGTTGTAATCTGTGTTTAAATTTACATAAATCAGAGTGTCTCTTCTGTCTGGTGGAGACACAGACATAAGAATGTGAGGAGCCGCTGAGCTGTCAGTCATACCGCATTAAGAGATCACTCAGGACACGACTGGGAGTCAGAGGTTAAAGCCATTACGAGCTGGGTGGCTCCACTTTCTGACCTTTAACCCTGTTTCACTAAACTCTATCTATCTTTTCGTCTCAGCAGCACAAGTTCAAACTGTCTTGGCTTGGCAGCAGGTGTTATGAAGACTACTTACAACTCTTGTGGTAAAGCTCAAAAACACATAATGAGATGTGAAGCATAACTCCTTATTTTCGTAATTCGTCCAGTGCTTTTAATTTAATAATTACTTTAATCACTTAATAGTTCCCTTGTTCTGCCGCTGTTTTGCCCACATTACCCCTGCTGTTTTCCTCTAGCTATTGTAAAATCCTCTTGCTCAGCTCTACTCTCATTTTTCCATTTTTCAAATACTTTACAGTTGCTGTCCTTTTATTTTTGATGAGGAGGGGGAACAGGAGGTCTAACCCAGTGCACTCCTACCCTTATGTTTTAATATTTAATGGAGATGTGCGGTAATACCAGCAAAATGCATGTACACACACACACAAGCGCAACACATGTGCATGTTCGATCACACTAGAATTGTGTGTCGCTGTGTGAGAGCAGGTGTCGGTGGCGAATGCTAATTGAACTGGTCCATGGGTCAGTGAGCCTTCCTGTTTTCCCTGAGCAGCAGTGTATAGATACATTCTCGCAACAGCAGAAAATGTTGTTGCTGGAGGGCACTTCTGCCTCCCACTGTACCACAACTCAGCTACTCTGAGGCTTTACAGGAAAGTGAAGAACCTATGAGCCTTGTGATGATGAGGATTATGGAGAGTGGCATTGTGTTCTTTTAAGCTAACCAACAGGCTGAAGGTAAGGATGTGCCGATAAACCGACATATGCTGCGGTGTCTGAATAACTCATTCATCATATCAGCACATTCATATAGATTTATCTACGTCTCATTCCCACTGCGTAAATAAGGAAATCAACACATTGCTTGATGTATTTCTCCTTCAAGTGTAGCTTTTGATTTACAGTGAAGTGCACACGCACCCACACACACACACATACAGAGAGAGAGAGAGAGAGAGCTACATTCAAATGAAGGCATTCTGTTTTATTTTTTTTAATCCCATCTACCTTAATTACAAATTAAATTCTTCCCGACACAGACATTGTAATATAAATGAGAAAGCAGGATTGATGCAGAGTGACACATGCTGTGCAGGAGCAGGTTCATGTAGGTTTATTCCTACAGCCCATTAAGTTAGTAGCAAGCCAGTGCTCATTAGTTTGACTCTCCAGTTATGTAAGCTCAGCTACCAAAGCAATGGCTTTTGGGGCATGCATGTATAATTCAAAATGGTGAACTTTGTGAGTTACTGGAGATGATTCCAACTATACAGGTGAGTAATAATGTAGCAGAAATACATATTTTAGAATATGCTTACCTATATGAAGAAGAGTCACCAGGTGCAGGAAAATGTGAAAACAGAGTGTGGGAGAGAAAAAGAGAGGGAGAAAGATAAATTAGCAAGTATAATTCTTTTTCTAAATAAACTGCAGTGCATCAAAACAGTACAAAATTATAATACATATGTGTTTTTAACACCATCGAAATTCGGTGTTGTAGCAGCACACTACAAAGTGAATACCTTTGTGAGTAACCAATTACTATTTTATAAGAAGCAACAATTATTAAAATTTGAGCAGGCTTGTTACTTGTTACTGCTTTTTTTTTTTTTTTTTTTGGAAAACTGTGAGCTACAGCAGGCAAATGCAGCAACCACCTGACTTCAGCTGACTCACAAATGAGGGAATCATTCAATCAGTCTGTATTGGCCTACATTGCTGCCACTAGAGTAATGCAACCCCTTTTTCTCCTGGCAAATTTGGATGCTATTTTTTCCATCCTCAACTGGCAAAAGAGCGTCTCCATCCAACTACCCAAGACGTGACTTTAGGTAAGAGTTCATCTTAAGTCTACAACCCAGACAGAACTCCACAGACAGATTACCAGGCGTGCCGTCTCAAGACAAGTGACCTATGTTACTTTCAGACAACTTATTAGTAAAATAGTCTTGTTCTTTGGGTCCACAACTTACTTCATCATAGCAGTAATGAGTACAATGATAAAATTTGACAGCTGTTTTGTCTTGGACTGTGTCGCAGACTAAACAACATACAAAAAAAAAAAAAAAAAACCATGGCTGCATGAGCATTAATAAAACAACTGAAGCAGACATTTAGTAGTTACCTCCATTACTTTTTAGACAACAATTTGTAAAGTAACCTACTTTTGAAAGAAGTGGATGATATCTGTAACTAATTACTACATCATGACATAAAAAGAGGGGCCTGGTTGTATATTTGTAAGAATGTTTCTGCAGAACATGTCCAGAACATAACATCAGAAGAAGGAAAAGAAAAGCGCGAGTGCCCACACCCCTGCCCCCTGTGCAGCCACACATGGCTCTGTTTCAGAGATGGAGGAATTCAGGAGGAACACATGTTTCCGGGAGCACCGACAACTATGTAGAACACAGCAGAGTTTACAGAGCAGAGGAACCGGCTTTAATTAGAATCAAGCAGACCTGGCTCTATTTGTTTTCATTTGCGTGATTTATCCCCTTTCATTTGGCAGCTGGCTAACATGTCCCAGACCATCAGACCAACTCGCCTGAGGTAAAAGGATACGGCTGCCCTTTGGAGCGGAGGGGGCGGCGGCTTCAAAGTGGGAGAAAAAAGGAAGACAAGCAGTCTTGCAGTGTTTATTGGGCCACAGTTGTGGCCACCTGTCGTGTAGATATACTTGCAGGATACATGAATACCAGTGGAGGTGGTTCAGCTGTGATATTACATGTGACCCAGCATATTTTCCTTTGGGTAAACACATTTCCTCTCATTTAAGGCCTCGGGGGGGAAAGGGGATATGAGTGAGGATGGGATGTAGCCTAAAGACCCAAGATGGGTTATTAGATATTTGGACAAGCTCTCCAGACTACATAAAGCTCTATATGCCTCGAGGGAGATCTGCTGATGATTTTAAGGCTTTAGTCCATCTCTGTATTGCAAACAGTCAAGGAAAACAGGGTGAGCATCTGTGAGACGCTCTATAGCAAAGAAGAAATCGATCAAAAGCTAACATCTGCCTCAGAAAATACGTTCTTTACTGCAGTAGAATCTACAAACCATAAACTCCAATATGGAGGGGGAAATGATCTGAGACGTATGATCTAGATGCCTGTCATTGTTCATTCGCAACTGCTGCTCTTTTCTCATTTTTTCCCATTTAAGTCTCACTCTTATTGCAGTGAATGGGCCTCATAAGATCACGGCTAATGTGTACATCTCTTAGCTTTGTGATCAAATTATCTATTGCATGATCTATTTGGTGCAAAGGGCTGAATTGAGCTGTGTTGCCAAGCTTGCCATGAAAAAGAACGGTCATGAAAAATAAACAAAAGAAGCCTCAAGCTAATACAAATTAGATACAGATATAAGGGCGCAGCAGTCGAGTAGAAATACTTCTCCTCGTTCTCCACTTTCATGTAATTGTGTAAATTGGCAAACCTCAAAATGTTCAGTATGTCCCATCTCTCTCGAGTGGCAGCAGACACAAGAGGAACAAAGGGCTTGCAGAGAAAAACATCACTGTTCAGTTTTTGACAAATGGTTATAGTTAGGGTTTTTTTTTTTCCTTTTTTGTCTAATGACCAAGCCTGACTTCAGTCAAAGCCTCCCTGCGAGCAGCTGATCAAGCCCAGGTAGTAGATTTACAGTCAGCCCAGCCTGTAGGCAGCTGAGGGGTCTAGGAACATCAATAAGGGGTTAACCAGCACCGTTAAGATTTAAAGGGGCAGTAAGTGGCTCCATTAGCCCGGCTGACTGCTGCAGCCGTAGGGGTAGAGGTGGAGGCAGGATGGATGAAGGAGCGAGAGAGACAGGAGATGAGGTGCCCCTGAGACATCAGCAGGACAGAGGAGAAAAGAGAGCTGCAGGGCAAAGTTAAAGACTGCTGTTCAGGCATCAAATTCAAGCTTCTGCTGTACCTTTCAGCCACGGGACAGAGGCAATACAGTTGCAGAGAAAAGAACAGGAAACACCACAGGAAATGAGAAAGAGACCAAGAGGGGTTTCATACCACTGGACCTAAACAGCTCTGCAGACTGCACATCTGAGTCTGATCAGGAATCAGTGCAGTTGGTGTTCAACTTCTGGCAAATCTGCTTTCTGGGTTTATGAGCTGATCCAATCATTAATCAGGAGTATTTCCTGCTCTGCTGCCGCACTAAAACCTCGACTAGATATTTTTTAAGAGAGCAAATGAGGGATTCTCCAAGCTGGTTAGAAAAAAATGAATGTTTACAAAGGTGACCGCTGCCACTTACTTAATGCTCTGTCAGAGGGGGTTCTTAATTAGTTGCCTGTGTGGGAGAATGATTGCGATTGGCCAAGGTGCCTGAGGGTTAAAAGCTGTGTCCCTGCGTTCAGCCATGTTCAATATTCTTTTCTTTGGCAAGCTTTCTATACAGTGTAGTGCTAGTGCTGATTTAATTCTTACAAATCCATAATAATCTGCCAGATTATCTAATGCACACTTTCAAACTACCTGAATCGTAATTTATTATTAACTCTTCGCAGCAAATTCTGCTAAAATGAAGCTTGATTAGACAGCTGGAAAAGAAAATGTCAAAAGCAAAAGAGACTGAGAATGACTTAAAAAGCTCCATGCACACACAACTGTGTGAGGTTAGACCTTTCTTATACATCCAGCTTATCTTTTAGTGCGACCTTCTTTGAAGAAACAAATGTTGACAGCGGTGACTTCCTGTGTGACTTTGCAAAGACAGACAAATTGTCTCCAAATAACTAAATAATAAATACATCTTGATACACAAACACCATCAGAATAAATCATCATGTTTACAAATTCCCATGCTATTTGTGTCGGTGTTTGTGTGTTTTCAAAGGTCTCTCTGGCATTTAATATTAATACACAAATGATACAAATGATGAGTGATGAGCCTCCTTTTAATTTTCCAACCTTTTAATTCGCTAATCTACAGCTTTCATTTCAATTTCAGCTTTTACAAAACACACAACACACAATCCGTGCTCAGCAGTTCTGCCCTGCAATAAGTGGAGGTCTCAACCCAGCACTTTAATAAATGTGTTAATTCAGAGCTCACCAGGCAGAAACAATGCCAGCATGGGAGATAAATTCCCCAGCGTTCATTTCCTCTGTCTGTCTTATGGCTGATGCTGAGCTGGAGATGGCCCATGGGGGGGAAATGAAGATCATACATCACACCGAGGCATCCCTGCGACTCTGACTTGGCTTTGTCTCCACTCTGTGTCTGTGCATGTGTTTACGTGTATTTGCTATGCTGCAATAACACCATATGGTCATTTATAGAATATGATGTAGAATACAGCCAGAGGTGATGACAGAGAGATTCTGTGAATAAATAAAGCCAATTTTGAATCGAGTTGATTTTACATGTAGATGTGGATGTCAAAGCACAGAATACAATTCTGTGTTATTTTGTTACAAAGCATGCAATGTACCGTGTGTGTATGTGTGTGATTGTCCACTGCATTCTGATGGGGGCTTTTTATTACTAAACGAAGCCCTCTGGAAACGCTGCTTCTACTCAACCTGAACATTTCTATTATTAACTCTCAGCGTTGCAAAATCCTCCGACCTGTGGGGATGGGGGTGGAGGGGTGTGGGGGGTGTCTTTACTGGATAACAGTCCTCTGTCTAATTACAATGCTAGCAATCACAAACCCATACAGACACGCACGTATACAGCACCAGACGGTGAGGAGAAAGAAGAGACTGCATGCGAAATACACACATCCTGAAGAACTGTTCTTGCTGCACTGGCAGGAAGTTGAGCTCATTAGTGCAGGTTGGGACAATACACGACTATATAAAGACGCCTCAATCAGATATAGAGACGGAGCTAATCACTGCTGCAAAATCAGTGAGTACATTAGGAACATCTTGGTATGTGAAAATCATATTATATCACTGAGAGCACAGCCCAGACAAGTAAACACATTAACTAGTCAGGAAGCAGAAACAAAATAGGTGATTCACTGGGTGTGAGTAAAGGTGAATCACACTGAGAGGAGTTAACAAAGAAAATGTGGTCTTGGACTTTCCCTTTGGGGTTTTTTAGTTGTCTGTTTGCTCCTCTTTCTATTCTTTGCGTCTTTTCGTTTCTGGAATCTATGTTTGCAATCTCTGATTGAGCTTAGTACACAGAGGTCAAAGGTTAAGTTGCTCGCATCTGGAATTCGTCAGAAATCTCCTCATTCCAGACTGACCTGCGTCGTAAACACAGAGCCCCATAATCTTCTCTCCTTGCCACATAAACTCACATACATATATACAAAAAAGACTTGGGTTCCAGACCATTGATAAAAGTGCACACCACCCCTCTTGTGTCACTCAGTTCCCCCTCCCTGTTCCCTTTTAATGGCTTTTTGAAGGGGGGCTGAAAGCTTTTTCTACTGACTATCATTCCCAGTTTGTTTAAACAAGTTAATTAGTGTGGTTGATCTGATGGGACCCTGGTGCCTCTGAGGTCTGTCACAGGCTCAGCGTTGCCAGTCGAAGGGACAAAGGAACACTAATCCCAACACGACTGACTGACTAGAGGTAGCGAAAACAGAAAACCTCTCAACTTAACAATGACAGTAGCATCTAGGGGATGAAAAACAAGGAAAAAATCAAAGTTGAAATACCAAAAATACACTAACCTTAGAGTCCTGTCACATTTCTCAGGCAGGTCAGATATGAGTATCAACATCATCGTTGTAAAACTTAGATTTTAAGACTCTACTTTTAAAGATCAGTGGACTCATTAGCATGGCTCAGAGCAAAAATAAAAATGGATTTGCTCATCTGCTCCTCAGCTAAAGCACTGTATTACTCAAAACAGTGGTTTTCCAAAGCTAAGCTCTGAGAAATACAGAAATACATCAAAAAGGGACCATGTTTCTCAGGCATTTCACCTAAAGTCATGTGCTTTACTGGCTGACAAGCTGGTATATACTGTCTACTGCACTAAACTACAGTAGAAAAACGTATAACCTTTCCAGTATAAGATGTCATGGTCAGTCACAACATAGAATCCGATGACTATGGGATTTATTTGTCATTTGGCTCATAAGAAGGAGATATGACACAGTTAAGAATGAGGAGACACGATAGGCGAATAGGAAAAAGACATGTACGCAGAGAGGTCACGTCCCTGGAGAGATGGAGTCGAATGAAAATGGCTCAGTACAAGGAAAGACTGTCTGACATCCTCTTCAAAGGAGCAGTGAGACACAGGGAGCATGAGGAAATGAAGAATACCGAGAAGAGCTGGGGGGGGGTTATTGATTAAGAGAGCAAGAAAGTGTGAGAGGAGACAGCCCAGCGAGGGAGAAAAAGGTGGAGGTAAAGAAGGTGCGATGAAAAGGATGACTAAAATGGTAAGAGGAAGATCAACAAGGAGAGTTGAAAGCAGGTTCAGACTCAATCAGCAGGTAAAGGGGGAGGGAGATAGAAAGAGTAGGTATTGTGAGTAAGACACAATTATACCTCCACATCTCTAAAGTAAGCCTCTGGTGGCTGATGAGCGGATGAAAGCAGAGTAGAGGAGCAAGCGGTAAAGCGGTAGAGATAGTGATAGCGAGATAGTTAACATGTTCCCAGCTATCCCAGGCACCCCTGCTGTCCCTGCCAGTCAGCAAGCATCCTGCTCTCTTCCTAATGAGTTGTTTACATCCACAGCAGTAGATCAAAACCTCACCTCCAAGTCATGGTTGGCAGCGTCAATACTTCCAGATACATTAAGAAATTGTTGGATTTTCGCAACAACTCCCTATTTGAAAAACAGGGACAAACACATTATCCCAGTTATGAGCACTTCTTCTCCCTCCTTCATCCCTAATTCGTTGTGACTCGGATGCCTGGGGATTGTGCATCAGTCTCCTTTAATGACCAAGATTAATGTTAAGTAGCGTTATGGTAATGGAGGTACCAGGCCTATTCCATTTTATTAAATAAAGCTGCCCGAAAATGAATACGATTATGGATTATGCTGTTGTTAATGGAGCGTGGCAGAGAACAATGTTGACTTTTCTTCTCATTATTGTTTTGATATGATGATCAGGGTGTGTTCTACTGCACTATATCCTGCTTCACGCACACACTCGTACGCTTGAGGAGACAAAGGCATCGGCTTCAATCTGCATCAAGTAATCCAACATAACGGCAGGGACATTTGCTACATCTTCAGTGTATGTTTATGTATGCACTGAGGTGCAATGCGAAAGACAAAGTAAGAGACGAGAAGAGTTACTGTACACTCCACTGCATCCTCAGCATTCCCTTTAAATTTCACCAATCATACAGCGCTTTGAAAAAAGCTGCAGCACTGTGGAGGCACCCCGTGAAGTTCTGCAGTAGCCCAGAAATCAAAACCTCTGCTGTAAGAATTTTAAAAATGTACAAACTTCTCTTGGATTACAATAGCCAGAATATAACGCCTGTACCCCCTTCTGTGAGAAGCCTGGGGATCTTTAAAGACAGAAACATGAGAGCTGTCTGCATTAGGCCAGCTTTTGTCTGAGGCTCAGCACCTGTATATGTGCGTGCCTGTGCATGTATCTGCGTAAGCATGCACACGCGTGGCACAGAGGCCAAACTCATAAAACCTCACCCCGACTTTGAGGTCTCCCCTCGTGGGATGATCTTTCAGTTGTCCTCAGTCTCCTCTTCTCTCACCCTCAATCTCCCCCCTTATGAATGCACTCCTCCCTCTTTCTTCTCCTCATGTCCCTTGAGTCGCAGACACCAGAGCACTTAACCTCAACAGCCCCCGCCCCCCCTACTCAGCCAGCCCTCAACGCAGACACAGCGTCACATCAACTCGGCTCATATTTAGCCCTGGATATGAAAGATTAATGGGGGGAGAGGAGGGGAATCAGCGTTCGTGTTTGCCAAAGGCTCTCTGCTCCACCAGTCAGGGAGCTCTCACATCTGCTCCTGTGGAACTGTAGAGGGTCTGTAGTTTTAGCTGAAGTGCTGAAAGGAAGACAGCATCATGCCGAGCTTTCCACCCTGGTGTCACTTTCAGTTTACCTTCCCCTGCTGAGAATCCTCCACCAATTATTTAGGCTATAGCGCATGCTGATTCCCTTCCTGCAACAAACAATGACATCAAATACTGTGTCCTCTGGGATCTTTGAAAGGGGAAAAAAACTATCTTTGGATTTTTGACAGCTTTTCTTGAAAAGTGTGAATCTTACCTGCAAATTCAAACATAGCAACTTGAAAATTTCATTGTGATACCTGTGGTACGATACCTCCAAACTGTTAATTGAATGTGAAGAGAATCTGTCAATAAACATTTAAGACACCTGCTGATTCTGTCTCTTTATAAAGAGATATAGCCAGGGGTATGGTTACAGAGGGAAACACAATTGGATAAAAAGATAAATCAATAGTATAAGTAGATTATACAGCACCATCTATTTCTTTGAGTAATCTTAAGTCTCTGTACAGTCTCCAACCTGACACACAGTGAGAGAGGCAGAGGAAGAGAGATATCCTGATGAAAAACACACACATCAAGTTCCTCTCAGCACATCAAATATTAAGAGCCAATATTAGCCCTGTCGTTGTCACCCCCATCATCACTGCCAGGGGTGGAAACATCCCGATCAGAGTGGATATGTTTGCATGCATGTGGTTTTTGTGTCTGAGGCATGTATCTGAAGAAAAAAAAAAAAAAAAAAGATAAGAGAGGTCACTCGCAGGGCATTACTCCAAAAGTGTTTTCTCAGGAGGTGGGGTTGAAAGGGGGTTTGAAAGTGAATATTTGTTCTGTGTGGTTTCAGTTCTCCATGTGGGAGAGGTGGTGTGGGCAGCACCAAGCTTAAAGAGCTGACCTCATCCAGTACAGTGGCATGAGCAAAACCAGCGACCCCACCCATCTGAAAATCTTTCCACATTCTCCTTTCACACTTCAGAAGTGTCACAAGTTCAAATCTGTTGCATTTCATTCACATGACTGAATGTGCTACTTTTTTTTAAAATCCCAAGTGTCAATATGACATCCAAGCAAAACACCTTATAAAAGCCAGCCAAGGGCGGTGGTGACAGCAGAATGCTCTCAGAGGTTCAGTGGGACTTAATGGTTAGTATTTGGGCGACAGAATAACTTCATGCTCCTTCTGCAGTGACAGTTAAGGTTGCAGAGCGTCACAGAGTCGTCTTGAGCTCACTTTTTCCAAAAGCCCTCTATTCTCTTCACTGGCACTTCGTCCTTCTCCTCACCACCACCATCACTGCCACTACTTCCATCAGCCCCTGAGACGTCACAGGCAAGCTTTTTCTCAAATAAAAGAGAATATAAAATTGCTGGGAGCACTAGCTGTTATTGGAGTAGCTGGATTGGGGTTTGGAGAACATAGAAAGCTCATCCAGTGGGCATTTTGTGGCCACTTTGTCCAGCTTCAAAAGCAATGTGGGACTCTTACTCACTCTGCCAAATGCCAACCTTCCAACCTTTACCTCACCCTACCCTTTGCGGAGAGGTGTGGCTCACTCTGACATGCTGCTCCCTGTAGTACTGCGCTGGAGAGGTCATGTAATCCTGTTTACAATTGTTTCCATTAAAATACTGAGCATGTTTTTTCAGCAAATCGGAACGTGTAGCCATCAACTTCATGTGGATTTATTCACGTGGATATAACAATATTTCACGAATAATTGAAGGATTCAGAGCAGTGTTTTGTCTAAATGCAGCCTCACTGAGCTGTTGACAGACCCACTGATTTATTGTTGTTTTTTTTTTGTTTTTTTTTAATTTCTGGAATTTACACTTAGGTTCTGTTGCACACAAATACCTTAGGACCAATGTATCACTCATAACACTATGGTAACCTTAAAGCAATGTAAACTCAAAACATCTCTCCCACTCTCTACACCATCCAGCTGGACCTCTCTAATCTCTGGACACAGTCCCTTATTCATTATTCAGGTAACACAGGACTAAATCGATTTCCTGCCCTCGTCAGTCACCTTTCACCTGCCTTCTCTTCCTCAAAGATCAACATTCCACACAGAGTTCAATAGGCCCAGCCACACGAGCAAGTATTCGGAGGGTATTTGGAGGAATAGCCTGCATTTGAGCTGGTTTAGGATTTCACATAAACACACCTTGATCCCTAAATCTCTGCTAAGCCTGTTTCAGTTTCAAACAGCAGGAAAAGAGCCTGCTCAAACACTTAGGCAGGCGGGCTGCTGAACACATCATGTACAGTATAAAGATCTGACACATCAACACATCTGGCGGAAAAAGACCATCTGTATCAAAACATCTTGAGATGAACTAGTATTACTTGTGCAGGTGTGTGTTTGAATATCAAGGGGTCTAGATGTACAGTACATCTATTTGTGTGTGTGTGTATGTGTGTGTGTGTGTTCATAACCCCGTGTATGTATGCAGCTGCCCTCCCTACAGGGATCCGCTCCCTCAGACACATTTTCACCTCATCTGCGTTTAAGGGCATTAATATTGCACCAGCCGCGGTGGCAGGGTTAAATGGATGACTGGGGGGCAAGAGGGGGGCTGAATGTGAAATGCAGTCCCACCACTCTGCTCTTCCTTCCCTCCCTGCTTTCTTCTCTCTTTTTTTTCAACTCTGATCTACTATGACATGCGGAGTTCAGGGGGGTGTTTGGCTCTCCACAGAGACAAGATCCAGAGGCCACAGCAGCAGCATGTGTTCTGTGTTTACGGAAATATACAATCCTTTTCATCTGCATTTACATTAGCAGCTCCTGCTGTTCTTAGTCCATCCTCCCCTGTCGCTCACCATCCATCTATGTTTGTATCCAACAAAAGGGACAAAGAAAAAGAGGGATTATGATGGATTGTGCTGCGAATCTTCAAATGTTACTCATGTAACAAATGTCAGCCTAATTGCTAATAATTATAGAGGAAATGCTGTTCAAATTTATATATATATATATATATATATATATATATATATATATATATATATATATATATATATATATATATATATATATTGTGTCCCTAGAAACCAGGATAGCAAATGCAGCACAAGGCATTATCTAAACCATCTCCATCGCATTAATCTACCCTGCTGGGACAATTGTGCTATGCAAAGACTGAAACCTCTCATCTTGGTTCTGTAATTAAGTCCCATTGCTATCGTCAAATTCATCGCTAACACAATTTCTGTGCTGTTAGAGAAGAAGAGGAAAATATGAGGTGGGGCTTGGCGTCCCACGGAGACTGACATCAGCGAGGTCACTCAGAGGTTAAGTTAACAGGCATACGAGCTTCTGAAAAATTAAAAGCTTGAGCTCACAAAGCTGCACTCCGAGCACAAGTGGCATGACATGAAGGAGTTGTGAGAATTGTGCACGGTGGTGTAGACGGACAGCGTGCATACGCCCGCCCACACACACACACACAGGTGTTAATGCACTCAGTGCGTTGATCAGCTTCCACATGGGTAACTCTGCAACACACATATTGACACACGCCCTCATCACTCTTGCTCAAAGTCAGACAAAAAAAAAAATCCAACACAACCATTCCTAGTGATTAGGTGCTCAGTGGAGTGAGCGTCTACAGATACACACCAGTAAGACAGACACATTGACAACACTCTTGATGGACAGATTGTACCTCTTCTCCTCCTCTCTATGTCTTTTCTTTTTTCTGTCTTCTTCCAAATGTGCACACATATGCATACGTCCAGCGGCGGCTGTGCTTACTGAAGTGTGAGGCATAAGCCATGTTATGCAGGGTCACGGGGGCAAGGTGCTGGTACTTCATCTCAGATGTGTTAGAATGCCAATTACAAAGTGTTAGAATGCCAATTACCAAGGGTCTTAGCGTGCATCACTGACAGAGCTAAACGCGAGGATTTGATTTCAGAGGATGGAGGGAGTGAGCACAGAGAAATCACGCAATACACCCTTCAGCCCTTTTAATATGAATTTCATGCTTTACATACATTTTTTTAAATTCAATTTAGAAAATACTACACTATGATAAAATTGGTTATTGTGTTTTCTATTATTAGATTTAAATCAAAAGTTTGACTATGAACAAAAAAAAAAATGTAAGGGTGATGAGTCTCCTAGTGTCTAAACTTGCTTATTCATGCAATTATGCATCCAGTGACGTGGCAGCACAATAATGCAGGTCAGGAGTTTAAGTTCGTGTTCACATCAAACATCAGACAGAAGAAATAATGTGATCTCAGCGACTCTGACCGTGGCATGATTGTTGGTGCCAGACGTCTGCCTTCACTATTTCTGAAACTGTTCATCTACTGGGATTTTCCAACAGTAACAAAGCAGTTTTGTAGATGATGACACCTTCTTGATTAAAGATGTCAGAGGAGATTGGCCAGACTGGTTTGAAGTGACAGGCAGGCGATGGTAACTCAGATAACCATTCATTACAACTGTGGTGTGCAGAGAAGCATCTAATAATGCGCAACACGTCGCACCTTGAGGCAGATGGGCTTCTTGTCAGTTTCCACTCTTGTCCGCCAAGAAGAGAAATCTGAGGCTGCAGTGGGCACAGGCTCACCAAAACTGGACATTTGAAGAATGGAAAAATGATGGCTGTTGTGATGAATCTGCTGAGGCACGCAGATGGTAGGGATTGACTCTGGCAACAACAACATGAATCCACTGATCCAACCAGCCTTGTGTCAACAGTCTAAGCTGGTGATGGTGGTGTGATAGTGAGGGGAATGTTTCCCCGGCAAATTTTAGGCTCCTTAATACAGATCCCTGACGGTTTGTATGCCAAAGCCTGCAAGACTATCATTGCTGACCATGTTCACATTAACCCTTCTTCTGATGGCTGCTTTTACTGTGATAATGCACCATGAAACCACCAAAGCAGAGGTCAAACAGATTTCCGCTGACTCCCCAGCACAACAATGACTTTAGTGTACTTTAATGGCCTCCCCAGTCACCAGATCCGAATCCAATAAATACCGTGGGGATGTAGCGGACCAGGAGATTGGCAGCATAAATGTGCAGCTGACAATCTGCAGAAATTATGTGACATAATCATGTCAACATGGAGAAGAACCTCAAAGGAATATTTCTAACACGCTGAACTAATAAATACATTTGTTTTGAAAGAAAATGGAAGTTAAACACAGTATTGGTATCGTGTTCCTTATGCTCCTAAAGTGCTTATTGAATATAAAGAAATATCATCCTCAAGTGAAAATGAAGCCATTGAACAGTTTTAGATCCTAATAAACCAACCTAAATCTGATAAAACAAAAAAATGAATCCATTCAACAACAAACACTACAGACTACAGTACTTTAGAACAATGAATACACGCAAGCTTAACATTTCCTTGTTGTTTTATCCTTGATGAAATACCTTTGATTCCTAGATTGCTTATTAAATGCATCTCACATCTGTTAGCAGTGGCCTGTCTGTAAACAAACATGTTTTGACAGCAGCGATCCGATGAATTGATACAGAATAATGAGTCAGTTAACTGGAGGGAGAAAAAAAAAAAAGGAAGCAAGCTGCCAAGCCCATCTTCCCTTATTGACTATCTGCCTCCAATGACAGTACGAGCACTTTTGTCCATCTCTATTCAAAGACTCCTCTTAGGAACAGTTAGTAACCACAAAATTATCTCTCAGAATCAGAATTTTCAGAAAATGTCTCTGAGTTCCAAAGTACAAGAAAAAACTGTGTACCCACACTTAAAACATTCAGTTTCAAGTTTTAGCTAGTGGCTGGTGTAGGTGGTGTTTAGCTAGTGTATTCAGGATGTCCTTGGGGCAATTGTGGCAAATTTTCAAATTTCCGCTTTTTTTTTTTTTTTGACACGTTGGACACAGAGGAATAAAAATGTAGCGTTCATCCATCAGCTTATTTCCTTTTTTTACCCTTCAATTCCCCAAATCCTGTGTCATCTCATTTCATACACGTGTTGTTAAAAATGAATAAGACGGTTCTGTTATTCATCTCTTGTCACACTATTTTTAGGTTTTCAATAAGGAGGCTGCCATTGTTGCTAAAGTATGGAGTTCTTGAAGAGTTGGATACTACACGGGACCAACAGTCACTGTGGTTTGCTTGCTCAGATGTGATTTTCCCTATTCTCCACCGAATTCAATGACGCACAGATGGACTCATCTGCTTAGCATCCACTCCTGAGCTTATAAAGATGTGACATGAACTGTTGCAGATGTAGCACAAACTTTACATAATATACACTAAATGAGGGTGAAAAGTCTGCATTCATTTGGCTGATTCACTGAGGTGGATGAAACAACCATTTTGGTGTCTGCTCTCATCAAGATGAGATGAGGACAAAGCAGACGAGAGGGAAAGGACATTTGGAGAGTAAAAACATAGCAGTATGAAAATATTATTTTATATACTATGCTAATTCATACATATATTGTAACTGCACTATCAAACACTGAAAAAACTAATAAAATATTTGCTTAAAAAAAAAAAAAAAAAAAAAAATTCGGAAAAACCCTTTTTGCCCACGATCCGCACATCACAAAGAAATCAAAACGAACCAGATAATTTAGAAAGAACAACCTTGAAATTATCAGAAAAGCCACATTTAAATATCTCCTGATTGATTTTCAAAACATACATCAGCCGCCTTCCCTTCACACTCCACTGTGCATCGATTTGAAACCAGAGGAAAAACAGGAGGCATCAGTGGAAACAGTGAAGTGTCATTTGTCCTTCCTCCTCCAGGTTAATTGACAAGATAATTACAGGACTGAGGCGAAAGATGAAAACCGACAGTCGGAGATAAACGCGTGCCAGTAAGTGCATTTTTAAGACAAGAGGAATAGATGGGTTCTTGAGCATGTGCACATGTTCTGAAGTGCAATTCATTATGCTGCCAGCTGTATTTGCTTATTTCTAATGAGCAACTACATGGGTAATTTTTTCTTCATGGGAAACTTGGCTCTATCCAAGCTACTTTTGTTATTTTCCCCTCACAAACATGCCAACAGTTTCTAACACAGTGGCCTGGAAAGCTAAAATGTTTCTCAAAAAACATTGTGTGAACATAATCAACTGACAAGCCTCAATACTAACCAGTGAAGTGAATTTACTTCATATCGAAATTATGATTTTAACTTTACAAAATAAAATGAAATAACTGCTTTTAGTAAATGAATCCACAAATGCTACAATGGTCTGTCAACACTGTCACTTTCAATGACGTACAATAAAACTAGTGCTGGAAATTGGCTTAATCTTTTTACTGCAGATCACCCATAGTTATGTCTTTTGCAAGGGGAACATTTCACCGGACAGACCGAGCTTAAAACAGCCCGTACTTATCCCTGTGGTTAAGTCTTTTGTACGTTTTTCTGGTGAAGGCGTAACCATTGTTTCATACTCCATGGTGCAGTGACATTCTTGGTCTAAGGCTTTGCTCAAAACATTTTCAGGCTTTTACGTGATGTTGCATATCTTAGCAACATAGCAATCAACTCTTTTATAAACTGACAAAAAAACAAGATGCAAGACTGCCATAACCTTTCACATGCATTCATATAAGCTTAATATAAATGCATGTGAGCACAGTAACATTAAATGGACTTTAATTAGTGCTCGTGTATCCTGTTTTTTTCAGATTTCGTGACACCTGGCAGGTAGTGTCGTTTCTTGCCGTTTAATTGCTGTGAATTGCTTTATTTTGATTGACAGTTATGCACCCTGTGATTGGCCTGCAGGTCTTCTTGAGACATTTAAATAATAGGGATTGTGATGGGAGGTTGAGCTTTAGCAAATATTTTTCCATGGCAACACTTGAGATTGAAATTCTGTCTTTAGTCGGTCTTATTTCACCAATTCTTTTTCTTATTTTGCACATTTTTATGGTTATTATCTATGGTTTTTAAAAGACAAGAAAGATACATGGCCCTGCTCTGCATTTCAAAGATTAACAATCTTTATTTTCTGCATAATTCATATCCAATTGTCCCCTAACACTCTGAGATATTACTATAAAGCTCAGGTAATGTTATACACAAAAGGGTCCAGTGAGTATTAGCATATAAGTCTAGTACAAAGCACTAAAAGACACATGTTGTGAAAGAAACTTTTTTCAAGCATTGTACCGAACACCCAGACTTTTGAGTCCAGCCAAGTGGATGTCAGTGAATCATTCATTTCTCCCCCAGGGACCACATTCAAGCCTTCTCATCTCTGGCGACCATTCTCTCTGTATCCTTCTCTTTCTTTCTGCTGCTACGGCTTTCTTCCTCCCTTGTTCAACAGCTGTGGAGCAGGGTTAGGGTCAAGGGAATCTCACACACATACATATGCACATACACACATAGGGATGTGCTACTGTTAGGCTTGAATGCAGCTGAGGGTGTGGAGCCACAGGGCTGGATTTTCCCATGCCAATAGTTAACTGCTGGCTGTATTTGAAGCTGTGGTGAGACCTCCACTGCCCTCTGGATCCCTCCCCTGGCCCCTGGCCCCTGGCCCAGAGGCTGTGTCTTCTCCCCTGCTGGGAAACTCAATGGACTCTGTGTGTGTGTGTTGTGTGAGCGTGTTAATGGCCAATCTCAGGAGGGGTTCTGTCATTCAGTCATCAGCCATTCAGCCACCAGCCTCAACATTGCGGGCCGCCAGCCCCTTGCCTAGGGCAAGTCATCTGTCTTTAAAAGACAACAAACTGCAATCTTTCCCTGCACCCTTAAAACTCCCTGGATTTCCTTAATGTCCTTTTTTTCTTGGTCTCCATTTCAGTTTTTGAAAGTCACTGTCTTGGTAAATATATCTTTATGCTGTTTTTCTCCCCCCTTCTGAGTTTTAGCTTAACAGAACTACCATTTGCCTTGCTCCGTCCCTCCCTCCTTCTTCCCTTGCCGACATTCATCCACTCCCAGAGTTTGTGTAGGACATCTCCTGCAGAGGGAGTTGAAAGCATTCCTCTGTCTCCCCTGTCATCATGGCTTATTTAATAACTATGCCAATAAAGTCAACAACAAGACCCACGATGAAACCCCCTCCTTTCCACTGTGGGCCCCCAACCTTGGCCCTCAGGTCTGATGAATGGGGCCATCAGGCATGCCAGCTGCCCCGGAGGTGAGCAGGCTGCCCCTGCCGGGCAGCCAGGCCACCGAGCCAGGGGTAGGAAGTGGAGCAGAGCGGAGAGGAGCAGGGCAGTGCCGGCATGCCAGAACTCACACTAGGCAGAGCTTGGACGGAGAGAACTAGTGGAAATATGGAGAAACATAGGGAGGGCCGGTGAAGCAGAGGGGTACAGGATGCATACTCAAACAGGGGGCCAGCCTGGGCGCCAGCAACACAGTGGGCAGTATGGATACACTCACAACATGTTTTCACTTGCTGCTTGCTCATGACTTTCCACTTCTCTTAACAACAGTTGTTCCATATTCTACAAGGCAGTGCTTTTGCTTGGTAACATTTGGAAAGCCCCCCAAAAGTGGAAGTGCATACTGCGCACCAAATCTGGTACAAGCCTCTGGTGTACCACTGTACACTGTTTATATTATAGTTTCATATTTTGTAGGCTTGTGAACCAGGGAAAAGCTGTTAAAAAAAGGGATGCATGTTATGAAGCTACATTTTGAATTGTTAATTGGGCAAACAGACATTAAGCATGCGCGCATGTGCATTAATCTGCAATGCCACATTCATGAATCGAGAACAGGTTGCTAATTGGAGCAGGCCACGCATGGCCATACTGCACAAACACACACGAGTGACAACTGCTCCACAGCTGGCTATTTAATGCTGAACCAGAACTGTGCAGAAAACAAGATGAGCGCTGATTATTGGCAGGTCAAAGCTGTTTCCATACTACCTGTCATAATTCTCGACTCTACCCACTTTAGAGGCATATGCGATCCCCTCCCATCAGCTCCTGCCAAATAGCTAGCTATGCCCTCTATTCATTACACGGCAGTCTCTCCATGCCACTCAGATAGCCACTGCCAGTGAGGGTGTAATGTGCAGACACACTACGATGGTAAGTTAGTCGAAGCAACAAAGCCAGATGAGACAAATCTTGAGTGAGAGAGACAGTGAGAGAGAGAAAAAGAGCAGAAGCTGAACGTTTCCCCCATCTCACATAAATCTTAAAGTGAAACAGGAAGGCATCCAGGATGAGGGAATGTTATTCAACCGGGACTGTGCATCAACCCTGCATGAGATATATGAACGAGGCAAAAGAAAAGTACAGTAAATGACATTCACAACACTATTTTTCTTAATCTAAGCTTCTAGGGAGAGTCTGGTTAGATTTAGTCAAGGATAGCTTGCCCACTAGAGTCTTCACACTACCACTACCTTTGATTTGCTGTGGAGCTTTTGCTATATTCCCAAGCAGCCACTGGGTTTGCTGCTTTCCTACCTGTTAAAAAAAACAACAACCTTTTTATCTCTATATAGCTCACTTTCTCTCTTAACATTCCCATCCCTCACTATTGGGAAAATCTTTATTTTCATATCCAAGCAAACATTTTTATAAATGCAAACAGGCTCTCTGAAGACAGCTTCAGAGGCGAGACCTGCCCTGTACCTGAAAGCATAGCGGCATGTCTCTCCTGGCCCCGGCCCTTGGAGTAAGCACAGCTGTGTTGAATATTTCCCTCACTCTTCAGTTCATTTGAGGGTGATCTGAGCTCGGTTAGCCCCGAGGACACGGTGCGGTAAACAGACCTGACTATCAAAGCAAACCATCCCAGTCAGAAAGACTGGAATATGAGCCTCTGACCACTGAAGCTGTGGATGCAGGCACATGGGCAGGCAGCAGCTGGGAAGAAATCAACCCTCGTGGTCCTTAGTGCTCACAGGCTGAGAAAACAAGGTTCCCTAAATCATCAGTGGGTGAAAGAAGGATTGTATGTCCAGTGTGGCCATTACTGTAATCACTGTGCTCTAAGTGGGAAATGGCTTTAACTTAATTATCACTCAGGCACTAATTGATTATACGCAGTAAAATTCAAATGGTTAAGGTGTATCTTTTTTCATAGAAGCTGAAAAAGAAAAGGAAAAAACACCGTTTAAACCGATGTTCATGAAAAGAAGAAAAAGTAGTCACTACTTTGGTTAATAACATTCTCGAAATGTTTTTATGGGTCTGATCAGATCCATCACTGTCTGACAAATGTTTGTGGACATCCTTGTATATTTTTTTGCAAGATCGTTTAAAAAGCTACAAAATGAACGCTGACCTCCAATAACCTCTATGGAGCCTCTTCCCAGATCTCAGAAGTGATATAGCCAGAATCTACTGCTCTCTCTCTATCTCTCTCTGCCCCCCTGAGTTCAACCTTTTTCCCACCAAAAATTCTCACTTGCATTTCCACATGCACTGCAACCTGAAATCAAAGCAACGGCAAGAGATGGGTATCTTGAAAGGCAGGTGGGGTGAAGCAGCATGGTTATTAAAAGCCTCAACGATTCAGGAAGAAGTAAAAAGTTCTGTGTCAGGAGATACTGAGATTGTCCAAACTCCAGTTTTAATCTGGCTCCAGTCCATTCTTCAGGTTAGTCATTTTGTTGAGGCCTGACCACACGAGTTATTCGCTAACGGGGAAAAACAAACAATGTATTTATTGGGCCAAACATCCACGTGGCATCAAGACCGAGGATGCAGGCGGAAAGGCACCAAGGCGGCCATACTGCAACTGCCCACATCCTTAGTTCGACCCATCACCTAAACACAGGCTCGTGCTCCAGGGGAAATGACTGGATGCATTTAGCTCTCCTCATCACAGACTACTATTCATCTTTAGGAAATAGCATGCTCTGTGAGATGTGTTTAAGTTGAGCACGTCAGAGGTAATGTCTCAACCACGAGCCTCTTGTTGGTTTTGCGGGAGAAAAAAAAAGTCAGTGGAAACAAAACACTGGAAAGAGTTTCTGTTTAAATTTCACATGAATTCAAAGCATGCGTCTGCTTATTTAGTTACCATCTTAACTTCATGAAATGATGTTTGATTGAGAAGCACAAACACTAGGTCAGAGTCACGATCGCACTTTCATATTATCTCATTACAGCACCCAGAAGGCCACTGCCCTGAGGACAGCTCGTCACCTCTGTCAAGTCGTATCAACCTCTATAAATGTCTCTGTGCCCTCGGCGGAATAATGTGGCCATATTACAGCATAGCCGATGCTAATTAATGCTAACAGGTCTATCAAAGTGTGCTTCGAGTAAACAGAGATTAAGTTCAGGGGATTTATGTTCAACTGCCCTCGTGCACATCTGGAAACATCATTTGTCAGCACAAATCACACTCAATTCTTTTCACACATAGCGAGTTAAAGAAACACATGTTTGATATAACCGAAAGCTTTTGTAAGCTGTTGAAAAGTATGGAGTAAAAAAAAATAAAAATCACATGGAAACACTGAGTTCATGTATTTCTTTCACACACAGCTGGGCATGTTTTGCTGACTATGTCACCAAAATTAGCAGTGATGTCAGTGATGGATGTCCCTCAGCTTCAGAGACTCCCTTCAGAAGATTTCAAGTGTTTCAACATTCATGTGGAATGGACTTCATTTACAGACCGAGTCTATGAGGATAGTCATTGTGACAGAGGATACATTTAAGAGAGTCTAATGTTTGAAATCCCTTTCAAGTCAAAGGAATGACATTAGTGGTAAAGCAAAGGAAGGAACCGTTTTATGGGAAAGAATCAAAAAAAAAAAAAAAAAACATGAGTGGGCATTTAAGAAATCCAGTGTTTTATGTGTCCCTCCAGCCCTGACCGATTCAACTCCTCACTATACTCAGCTCAACATCCTTTCATTTCTCGTGTTTACAGTGTAATTTCTGCAGAGGACTTAACAAGATCTCTGAGTCTCATTGGCTCTACTGTGAAAATGTACAATGAACGTCTCTCACTAAATCGGATGTTCTTCTATTTTTCACTCAATCCATTTGACAACTCCCTCCCCCTCCTTTTTACACTCTCTTTTCTCTCCAGCTTCAAGTGCCATTTGTTGTGAACGAGCACAAAAAGCTACAAATAAATAAATAAACAGTGCAAACTAAAGAGAGAGTGACAGAGAGAGAAAGACTGTATACGTGTGTGTTCTTGGTAAGCTCCTCAGAGGTGGTTGAGGGGCTGTGAAAGGCCACATTGTTGATGTCAAGGCCCGTCAGCATCAAAGGGCTGATTCAGGTTGTGAGAGGAGACTCACTCGCTCGCTCTTTTCTTCCTCTCTCTACACACACACACACACACACACACACACACACACACACACACACACACACACACACACGCACACACGCACATACGCTGTTGAACTCAGCCCCCTGAAGACCCCAAAAAACATCATGGTTTACTGTTCCTCCTCGCAGCCAAAGAACAATATTTGGAATTGACGTGTAAACTCAGAACGAGGTCAGGGGGCATGCAGGAGCATGGCTCAGTGAGTGTGAGTGAAAAATAAAATCAGGTAACCCACCCCCCCCCATTCCTTCAACTTCTATTTGAAGGAATGGAGGGAAAATGCTGAAATGCTGTTACTCCCACGGCTTTAACATATCATTCCTGAATGATATGTTGTTTATTTTAAGTGAATTTTTTTTTTTCAAATTCCCACTCGTGCTAGCCTCACATCAACTCCACGTGAGTGCAAACAGACGTGTTTGTGTATGTAAATGGTATTGTTTGCAAAATCCTTAAGCGCCACTTTTCCATTACATTCAAACTGAGGAGCAGGGCAGACCGTGGGGCTTATTGAGAGCTTTAATTACACCCACCAAATTATACTGGTGACTTCAGTGTGTAAGTGTACATGCTTTTTAAGTGTGCACGTGTGTATTAAATGTATGAATTAGTAAAGTTAGACAACAGGAGTTGCACCACCGTGTCTGGATGAGATTTAACGAGCTTTAATAACAAGCTTTAATGAGCTTAATTGGGGATCCATGTGATCCCCATGGAAACGCCTCAACCCCACAGAACCCGGCTCTGGGTCTGAGGAACTTTCAATTGGATTACTGTGGCTAATGTCAGTGAGACACAACGGAGAAAACAAACAGAGCGCTGGAGGAGAGAGGAGGGCAAGGGGGAGATGCAGTGCGATGAATGGGAGAAACAGGGGGTGGATGTCAGAGAAGGACCTTTGGCAGAGGGGAAATACCTGCTGAGGGATAAGGGAGGAGGTGGAGGGAGGAGGGATAACCAGCAGAACCAGTAGGATTAGTGTCGTTTGGAGATTTGGCTTGTGCACAGTAGACACAGGAGGACAAGTCTCTACATCCGCACCTTTTCTCACTCCAGTGATAATTGTACTTCAGAAGCTAATTAACCCCTTCATAGGCTCACGTGTATTTTCAACACCTTTTCAGAATTTTTTTCCTTATTTTAGCCCCAGAGATGGATTTCAACTCACCTGATGTTTTTGATTTATATACATTAATATTTATATAAACATACATTTGTAAATGATGGCAAATGCAAGCTTTTCCACCTGATGGGATAGAAAAGTTGATGTATTTTTCCCTCATTCTCAAGTGCTAATTTGGCGCTCACAGTTGAAACTACGTAATCCTTTCCATGTCCTTTTACCAGCTTTTGGAAATTTGCCAAAATCTGTTGCAGTCTTTCAAGGCGTACCTCACATCTTTCAACCCTATCCTCCGTCTGTCTCACCGAGATCAGTTTGCCTTGCGGTCACCACAGGGAGCGTCTGTAAAGTGCAGCCCGACAATGACGGAGTGACCTTTCAGATAAGCGTGATAAAGCTGCCCATCCCAGCTCTTCCCTGTTCCTCCCGGCTGACGTGCACCACACACACACACAAACAAATGTAAGCAAGCACAGACACAGAGGGGCACACACGCACAGACGTATCTGATGACCTACTCTCTGACAAGTCCTCCCCGAGGGATTTTTACACATGCACTCAAACATGCACGCGAACTAGACTTATTCTCAGGCATAAGATCATGGAGTGTCATCTGGCAGGTAGGGTATCACTGGGAGCATGGGGGTGACCTTAGCGGTAATACAGAGGTCGCAGAGGTCTCTCGGACAACACAGTGCATCTATACATGCAGGGAGGTCATCTTTCACCATCTATCTGCTGGATTCTCCCATGCCTGTAGCAAGACCCTTCATGGTCTCGCTATATATAGTTCCCCTCGCTTCCCTGGATTCTTTGTGATGTCCTGCTGCGGCAGAAAGAGTCTGGGGCTCATCATTATAAATCAGCCTGTTAGAATGAATAAAATTTTAAAAAGCTTCTCCTTGGATTCAAACTGAAGTCTCCATTAGTGAGGGCAAAGCAAATGGTTACATGCATGGCAACATGCAGCAAATCAACACAACAACCCCTTTAATCACCCTCTCGGTTCCTTTTGTCCTCTTCTGCAATCGTCCTCCTCTGTCTGTACTCTCTGATAAAGTCCAATAGAGTCTTTAAAGAAGAGAACTGCCACACGTATGTGTTTACTACATCCCTGTGATCAAATATATTGTTCATTACATCTGCATCTCCCCGAGTTCTAACTCCTAATCTGCTGCATAATGCTAAAAAATACTTCACAGAAATGTATTTTTCTAACCTTGCATACGTCGGCATAGGTCAAAGAAGATTAGTGAGGAGGAGAAGGAGAGTGAAGTCTCATCATATCACGCTGAGGTCTCTGGCAAGGGACAGGGCTGCTGACAGTATGCAGATATCAGGCAGTGGGGATATGGGAAAGGCAGAGGCAAAAAAAACAGGGCCACACAGCAGGGGCGCACTGATTAGAAGGCAAAGGCACATACAGACAGTTTGACAACAGAGCTTTAAAAAACATAAAAGATACAGCGCAATATACCATACACACACACACACACACACACACACACACACACACACACACACACACACACACACACACACACACACACACACACACACACACACACACACACACACACACACACACACACACACACACACACACACAGAATTTATTTCATGTCAGCTTTGAGGGAGAGCTGAACTACTCGCCTCATCATCCTCCTTCTCGATCGCTCTGTTCTTGGCCTACTGCACGCCTCCGGGGGCCAGAGAAGGCAGCGATTAACGACAACAGGGAGAGTGTGTATAAGTGTGTAAGTGTGTGTAAGGCCTGATCGTTAGAGCGGCCAACTTGTGTAATACAATTACAGAGGCTGCAGAGAAACTGCTAATGTGCACGCAGGCAGCTCTGTCAGATGGATCAGGTATTGAGTTTTCTATGCTTAATTCACTTTCCAGCACACACATGGGTGCATTAGTTAGATTAGAGTAGCGGGAGGGGATGGGAGGTGGGGTTGGTCTACCGCCGAGGAAGGCAGATTTGTTTAGTGGTGGCTGTCAATTACAACCCTGACCCTTGCACTAAATGTCTGCTCATCCGACGGAAAAAAAGAAAGGAGACAAAAGCCAGATGAAATTGGTAAAGACATGGCCATTTGCTGCAGAAGATAACAAGTGGCATGTTGTGGAGTAAACAATGGTCAAAACACTGTGCGTTATGCTACGCCAATAAAACAGAGTGCTGGGGTCTGAAAAAGCAATGTGACCATCAGTAACATTAGGGAGGCAATGTTATCACATGAATGCCACTGTAATGGGACGGTACAAGGCCAGTGGTGGATGGGTACTTAAAAATATGAAATGGAAAACAAATTATTCAATTTGTCCTTTTTAAAAGTCTGATGCAGTTTAAGAGACTGATTGTGGATGCAATCACTCATAACTATGGTCCCCTTTTTACCCTTAATGGACTGCAGTGTGCAACATAAAAAGGAAATTTTTTACAAATAAAACCATATAAAACATTTATACTCCACAATATCATAATAAGTAATATTATAGTACTTTACTTTTACATAATGTAAGAGTTATTTTTGTTAGATTCTTTTAAATCTTTTCCTTTTAGAAAATCCGAACAACATATTTTGCAAAATGGATTTCTGTGTTTCTGAACTTCACTTTGGAACCCGTGCATATTATATCAAATCCATGAATAATTAATAATTGGATTTCAAAAGATTCTGGAAAATAATAAAAGCATTGCAAGATTGAATTTAGTTTCAAATCTCAAATCAGACAAAAAAAAATCAGCACATCTTCAACATATTTCAGTTATTTTACAAAGAAAAGAAAAAAACACACACACACACACACACACACACAAAAATGTTTCAGGTATTTCTGGAGAAGAGGAACTAGTATTACTCCTCACACAAAAAATATATTCATCCACATGTCCTTGTGTTCATGTTCACCCATTAAAGCTGGAGCCACTCATCTCAAGGAAATAGGACTCATGATGGCCCCGTCATTGTGCTGGTTATCGAAGAGTTACAACCCTTTTCTACAGATGATAAATAAATTACAATCTCACAGCAGCTCTTTTTCCTCCAGTAGCTAAATGAGCAGCAGGAGGGGGCTGTAGTTTCTACAGTAAACACCTCCCTCCCATATAAACATATATAATCACAACAAGATGGCCAACGCAGCTCAGCTTGTAACTGTATCACTGAAGTGAGATGAGTGAGTTTTAGCAGAGGGTGGGGGTATTATTGCAGTTTTTAGCTGATTGAATTAAAACGTCTGTGTCGCTCCCGAGAGACCACCCCGACACAAAGGACATATAGATGTTAGAGGCCAAGCAGTGACAAATAATCTTTTATTTTTTTACAAAAAACTCTTTGTAGGCTCTGACCGACATATTCAGCTTTTTTTTTCCCGCAACTGACAAACAGCTTCTTTCTGACAGAGCGAGAGAAGAGGGCCAAAGAGAAAGAAGACTAGAGATAAAGAGTGAAGTTGGATGTGACAGCCAGTTCCGAGAAAACCTTTAACTGTCGATAGATGTTAGACAGCCACAGCTATGTCCCTCCTTTGTGACACCATCAATCAAAGCGCAGATCACTTTTGTGCTCCCTCGTGTCCGGCCTTTGTTACGTGCCTGTGTGTGTCAGAGCTGCTCGGACCAATCTGTTCGACTCCGTGGTCACCGACTTCAGACAGAACAGCGTGTTAAAGGAGCGACCGCTGACACTCGTCGGTTTTGACATGCTCCGCTGAAATTCCTTAACACAGTATACTGCATTCTGTCAAGGTCTTATTAAAACAAACTACGGCAACAGAACGAAAATGGAAGCTACAGTGTAAATATTCCATCTTGAGTTTCTCATGCCCTCGCCCTCAAATTCAATCAGTGTGGAAAACAACTGCCAACAAGAAAAATGGCAGTCAAAACCAAAACCAGGTTGCGCTGGGATCTGGTGTTCCACAGAAAAGCAATACAATAAGGTTCGGATTACCCCACCAAATTTCCCAAAAAATTGCAGGGGGATTGGACCTACAGATGTCAGGCGGTAACGCTAAACGCTACCCGATCCTTACAACACATTGGTGTGTTCAACATTGTTGTGTTTGTTTACCAGATTCTTATGTCTTTTCCATGCACAAAAAGCCACACAAAGCAGCCCAGAATAGCACTGGGTTAATGTGCCTCAGTTGTGGATGCTCTCAGCCTGTTTATCCTGTGGGTAAAAGCCACACAGCTTAGGAGTGGCTCTACTATCTCTGTCCCATTTCGCTCCTCATCATCTCAGCCCCCTTTCTTCTCCTACTCTTCCTTTGGCTGGTATCATTGCTTTTGTTGGCGAGGTCCTGTGCTGGAGCATGGAGCAGAGGCTGCTAAATAAAACATTTGGCATGAAGAAAAAAAAAAAAGGTGATAACAGGAAAAAAAATGCGGCCAGCAGAAAGCTAGTAAGTCTTTGCAGACTTGTAAAAACAAAAATAACGTGATTTAGGAACGTGCAGTTTTCTAAATGTGAGGAGTAAGGAATTTGTGCAGTCAGATTTAAACAAGCAGCTACTGAAGGAAACTCATCAGGAGGTATGATTTAGCAGTGCACTGTTCCTTCCTTTTACACAGCAGAGGTTACCCTGCATTGCCCTCCCTTCTCTCCATCGCCTGCCTTTACCTGACAGATCAGCTTACCCCACGTCAGCCTAAAAACCATGGGAACCCCTATGCATGGTGTGTCACCACTGAATTATCGGTTTCCGCTGCACATGCTCCAGCATATCTGCAGCAAGCCATTATGGTGTATCAGTTTACAGTTAGTGTGCTGACTCCAGTGCAGCTGGTGTACTGTATGGGGTCATACTTTATGGAGGTCTGGAATTAGAGAAACAAGCCTGTCATCTCACTAAGCTCGATCATTTTTTCCAAACCAAGATCTCATTTCGCCATCAACCGGACTTGAGGGAGAGCAGTTCTACAAAATTCTCCATTGTGTCATGAGCGATACACACCCACCCAACTGATGGCTAGTTCGGTTCCACATAATCCCAATAAATACCTGACACCACTAATAAAAAGTAAGTAAGAAGATATTTGCAAAATGTAGGAAACTGATCCTTCCTGTTGTGAAACTACCGAGGGCTTGTTCTAATCTGCAGGCAGCTCAGTAAGGTCTGATAGCAGCATTCACGCCACAGTAAGTGTCAGTACCAATATTGTGGGTTCCATGCCTGAATAGATTGGGAGCCCGTGGAGGTTAAACAACAAACAGGAGTAGTGTTTACTGTAGGAATTACGGGCAAGACTGCTCCTCTGTATACAAAATAGGGTCGATTCAGACATTTGACCTGGTTTAGGAAAAACTCTTGTGTGCTTTCTTTGTGCATTTCATTGCAGTCATCACAATAACATCCATTACTCACCTTCTGCCTACTGTTTGGTTACCCCGCCTCACTGAAAGCAGCAAATGCACAGCTGGAAACTTCTCTCCGCTGCCAATCCCTTACACAACTTAGAGGATTTGCATTTATTGTACCGTATGTCTTTTCTAATGTATTAAAGTAAGAACACTTTAAGCCAAAGAAGACGTGATACAGAAACATTGTGAATGTGAGCTATCCTCGACTTTTCTTTTGTGTTTGAACATCATGTAGGACAAGCTGGGACTGACGCTCAGTGAGCTCATTAATAATTCTGACATTTGCAGCAGTGAACTTTCAGCTGCTTTCTGCCATTATCAACCTCATCTCCATAGTATTCATTAAAGGAAGAATGAATACAAATCAAAAAGACAACGCAGTCACTCATTCTCTGTGTGGAACCCCCCTAATTTGGCAGATTTTGAACATTAGCAGTGCTTTTTGGGTTCTGTGACAGATTCCTCACGATGAAGAAGAAAAATACAGTATAGTTTGTCTTCTCTGGCAAGCACACAACTTTTAGCAGCTTCAACAGTGTGCTTTACATGTTAGGAGTCATAAAGTAACCCTTCACTGTGGGGCTTCTGTCTGGGCCCCATTTAAATGAGACCCATTGAGCTCGCCCCAGTTAAACACTGTCTGCCAGTACTTTAGGTCAGCGGGGACTGATCATGGAGATATGGCACACACACATGCACACAGGCAGCCTCACAAACACACACTGTACAAACACAGGAAAAGTACTGACACCCAATAGTAATCTCGAGTTGCAAACTATTACTGGACCCGCAGTAACAAAGCCCAAAATGAAGAAAGGAGGTCACGCAGTAGGGCGCTCAGATTGGTGGGTGTTTGGTGGTAGCGACGGCGGTGAGGTTGCGTGGTTAACTGTGACTGCGGAAACAAAATGTTTTCCACAATGCCGGTGATGAATTCCGCAGTGTTTGCTGGGACTTGTAGAGAGTAATTATGGCAAAAAAAAAAAAAAGGACAAAAATCACCCATTCATCACATGCGTGCCACAGTCAAGGATGATTTCAACAGCGTTTTAAACACCTCTAACTCTTAACACACATTTTGACTCATCTATGCTCTTGTCAACAGGAGTACATGAAGGGTTAGGGAGGGATTAATCATACAACTGCACATACCAATTGTGAAGCTTTAATTTAGCACTTCATTTAACTCCGTAAAAACAACAACTTTACAGGCTGGCATTCTGACACACATTTAATTCTGCCCTCTGGTAATGGCCTGCTCTGTTTAAAAGTCTGTTTGGCAGCTCCGTAGATAACAGATGGAAGAAAAATGAAGGGAATTATGAGAAAGATTGATTTCCTGGGGATGAATGGTCTGGTATTCGCACAATTTATCTGAAACAGACTTTCTCAGACTCTGTTATTATTGAATAAACACACACATAAGCATGCACACACACTGCCACCACGCTCGGACAAACAAGAGGAACAAGCTCGCACAAAAGACACACACATACGCAACATTATGCTCCTGCAGAAAGCTAAGAAAATAGAAGCAGACTGAATGATGCAAGTCAGAAAGGAAATGGTATACGAGGTGATGAGTGTGGACTGTTAATGGCACAACAAAAAGACTTCATTCAGAAGAATATAACCTCTTATCTGACGGATCTTACAGAATCAATCTATGGGTGGAAATAATTATTTCTTACAAAAAAGGCTCAAATGTGGTGTAGCTGAATAACCCCTCTTTTTTCTCATGCCCTTTCCTTAATGTCTAGTAAAAAAATATTCCTTTAGAAGAACAAGAACAAGCATTGTCCTTTTAGGCGTCCCAAGCCCATCTTTAAGGAACCGTAATGTAAACCAGAGGCTATAACTTCTCTTGTGGCATCTCAAAGCAGACACAGGAATGGAAGAAAAAAAAAAAGGGTAGGGAGGAAAAGGGGAGGGGGGGTGGGGGGTAAAGTCCCTCATTTGAGCCCCATAAAAGACAAGAAGGAACAAACATTTATCTGAGGCGAGGCTTTCCCTCGATGCTTTAAGAGCGCAGAAATAACAGAGAGCAAGATGCTGATAAAGTGGAGACAGGAAATGGGGAGCGTGGGTCTCCTGCTCTCATGTTTCATGCCGGGACCACTGGTCCCATAACCCCCACTCCCCTCAACCCCCACCCTCTCTCTGTTCTGCTGACATACATAGACCACAACACACCACAGCTAGACATTAGTGCAACGTCTGGAAAACACCACCCATCTTCACAATACAGAGATGTGACACATTCAGCAACAAAATGAAACCAACGTTTCACTCTGCAGGTATATAATATGTGTGGATGTATCCACTCGAGGGCTTAACAAAATACACAGCAGCTTGGTAACTGACTTATTACAGATGAATATTGTTCCTTTTCTTCAGAAGAGCTTTCATAGATTTGCTTTAGTCCAATTCCACTAGTGAAGCTCCAGCTCTGAGCACAAGACGGGGCAAAGACAGGATTAAGGGGTTTAGCTTTGTCAATCAGAGTCAGAACAGAGAGAGAAACACAGCAGCTGTATTTCCATCCTCGAGAGAATGATTTCCATGGAGACATGAAATTTCAGGTGATTGCCAAAGCCTCCACGCTGCATGTGTGACTCAGGTGTTATGAGTCACCATTGATATCATCTCGCTCATTACCGCCTCAGTGGTATATTGGCCTTTCTCATCAGACCTGAACATAAAGGCTGGCTTCAACATCAAAGGTGCCCCAGCAGTGACAGAGCAGGGGATTGAAAGAGCACCTTGAAAGGATGATATTCACGCTCAAGACTGTTTTTAGAAAGACTCAATCATCTATTAAAGCTAGAGTCTATTCATTTAAAAGGAACTGCTTGTTTTTATTGTGGAATTTTAACCAATAACCTGTAGGTACTGCTCCTGTTACTGCCTCTATGTGCAGTTTGAAGTACCATTTATCTATGTATGTACAGTATGCAGGTGAGATTATTTTTTACTTCTAGTTTCACTAGATTAATGGATGACTGTAGGAGCAGCACTTTTTTGTTAACATTTTTACAATTACATTCAAAATTCAATGACAATAAAATTGTTCAGAAAGTACAACACAGGCTGTAGCTGCAAATCAGGGCATGGTTGAATAATGCACATTGCAACTTTATATAAATCATTAACCATAAGCTCTAGTTTTGTCCAGACCAGTCATCCATTTTGCAGCAATTTAGAAGTAAATTCTTCAAACTTTGACCACTGCTGCTACGTGGCCCCACAGAAATCCAGCAGCTGAGCTAAACTAGGATTATCTCACACCTTCAGACTGCACGCAGGGCATGTTTGGCCTAAATTTCTTGAGCTCCATCATTTTTTGCTGTGCCATGTCTGCGCTTGCTATATAGTGGTTACCAAGGTTGTTCCATGCTTCCACGCTGAGCTGAGGAACCAAGACTGCAGGGAACTCTGTAAAAGGACATCGGGGAAATAACAGCATTCCCACTGACTGGGCCTTTTACTGCTCATCAGCACTTTTGGGTTTTTTATGATGTCTGTGTGCATACATACGAACAGCATTGCAGGAGGATCTCACCCCCCCAACCCCCACCCCACCCCACCCCCACAAACTTGGTCTATTTTGCACCATAATCCTCTTTACAAGGTAGAATAGCATGTACAGCAACGGCATGGGACATTCATTTTTGCTGTGTCCGCACTTACATCAGCTAAATTATGCAAAAATGCTGACCTTTATCACACAGCAACAACAACAATAAACATGAGGAAAATCTGACCAAGACATATGGACTTTCAGACTAAATACTTCCTTCCCGGGAACATCTCATCTTTTAGTTACACATATTTACCTGTTTCTAATGACATGTCCTTGACTGATTTCGTGTTATGAACACAAAAATGCAGGAGGACATTAGTGGTTAAGCATCAGGGGGGAGGCCACGATGCCAAATTAGAGGGCAGAAGTGGAGTATGTACTTACACTCACTCGTGATGTGCTCTGTCAGCCCTTCGCTTATAATGGCATGAGAAGGGCCACTTAACTCGTAATCACTTCTTTCTCCCCCCTATGGCTCTATCCTCCTCTGTAACCCCCACACCCCCACCACTAGATTTTCTGACTGTCTGCTCTGATCTCTAATCATAAATGAACTATAGATCAAGAGCAGGGACAGTGGTCCACACCCCCCCCCTTCTCCCTTTGGCTTGGATCCTGTAATCACAGAGCTCTTGGCTAGTAAGAGGCCAACAGGCCTTTGAATGACAAATGACTGCACCTCTAATGCATCAGCCATCTCAACTTTGAAGAGCCATTTTCTGGCAGAGGGGATATCACAGGTAGAAATCAGGTCACCACCACCACTATCATCATCATCTTTACGATCATTATGTCCTATCTCATCCACTGGTGAACATGTAAGTGGGACTTTTTGCACAATTATTTTCATTTCCCGTCTAATGCCCAGAAAGCAAAACTTGCAACAATATGTCGGAGTAATTTAAGCCCCGGTGGTGCACTCTGACATACCCTGCTCTGACAAAAATCTGAGCCAACACACACACACACACACACACACACACACACACACACACACTCACACTCACACTCACACTATCTAGGTGGTGCAGTATATGTTGTGCAGACACACAGGTCAGCCATTCTGGCACAGGCCTGTCTGTCAAGTGTTGCTACTTGTGCTGAGCTCTGCTAATGGACTGCTAATAGAAGTGAATGTTGCACTGTGAAGCTCCCCTGTAGTTGAGAGTGTCACACAGGGTGATTAATGACACTCTCCTTTCCTCCCCTGTCCGTCCCTGTCCTCGCTGCATATCTCGCTTTCACCCTTCTTCTCCTTCTCTCTTTCTCTCTCACTTTTCTTTCACCCACTTCTGCCTTTACCTCCATCTCGTCTACACTCCTCACCACTCATCTTTCTGTCCCATTGGTTCTTTTGTGTCCTTGCGATCACCCTCTTCCTCCCTTATACTGTTACACCTCCTTTTTTTTGTCTTTTTCTCTGGAAGAAAGGATGATTATAGCACACAGGAATCTGAAATCATTATTATACTCCCCTAAAGGTCACGTTTATTTGCATTACTCCCCTCAAAACATCTGCAATATAAGAGCAAAAAATGAAAAAGGAGAATGAAACTTCCAACAAAACCTCTCGGTTCACATTATTGGAACATACATCATTCCACCACACTGGTCATAAGTGCATAAAAATGCAGAATAAACATTAAAACTGCTTGATGAACAACTTCAACTAGCTGGTGCAGTGGAACACCTAAACATCAGGAGCATTGTTGACAACGAGATCATATCCTCTGTATTGTTCCTGGGATTCAGGGAGTTTTAACAGTCTGCGGAGGAGTTTACACTCTGATACTATACACAAATAAAACATGACGGCTTCTGGGGGCTAATTAGACTAAATATGTTTAAATTTGACTGATTTTAGGCAAATTGCTTTAAATTAGACACAGTTATAATATAAGGATGTGAAAATTCATTCCCTCACGTCTCATCCTGACAGTGAGGGGACAGAATAGAAGCAGTATATAGACCATCATGAGGAGAGATCGCTATACAGAAACTTTTAAATGATAGCATGAATCAAATTAGACAACAGAAGAGATGATTACGCATGAGAATGTGGATTCATGACTCCAGTAAATCTAAAAAACCTGGAAACCATGACAGTACCAGCAGCACAGCAGACAATATCCTCACACACCAGATGACTGCAGAACTGTTCCCAGCCCCAAAATAGCACAGTGTATATTTTTTGCTTTCATAACAATAGTATATGACATCAAGTGGAGCAAGGTAGCGAACTCAGCAGCCACTTTTCACAGTAATTATCACTCACTACAACGCTGTGTCTGTAGCTCAGCTAGGAACCAGCATGGACCTCTGACCTGGCTCTGCACGGGCCGCCCGTACTGCATACACTGTTTACTATGCCCTCTCCTCTCACCTGCACGTAGGGAATATGTTACTGAATCCTAATTTCCTACAATTGCATAAAATGGACTGTAAGTGTGTCATATTGCTAGCTCCCAGGCACTGGCAAAAGGCTATCATAGAGGGTAATTTATATATACTGCTCCTGACACAATGTGTTCATTGTGCGCACAGGTCCCGTTTATAGAATGACCGCAATGGCTGTAAAATTAGCGGCCTCCAAGGAGCCAGTTGTCAGGCCATAGGGAAACCCGTTAGAAAAATAATGATAGAAATAACATTCACGTTTACCTGCGCTCTCAAAGCAGCGCTCAGATCAGCGTGAAGGGCAATGTCGTGTGCGGAAAATGTCAACGTCTCACAGTGCACTGAGTCACAATATTTTAGAAACCATATACGTATATTAAAGATCCTTCAATTTTTCCCTCCATAAACAGTCCTCAGCGGACACATCATCAGTAAATGGAGAGGTGGCAGAGACAGGAACATGGTGTGAGAGAAAAAGAGAGAAACATAAGAGCAGCATTGTGGAAAAACTGAACTAATCCCAGGAAGGCCAGCACCCAAGGGCTGGACTTTATGGCAAAACATTACACAAGAAAAGGGCAAAAACTGTAACTAATATATATCATCATAAAACTCCCCCAGCTGACTACTTATATTACAAGTTTTCTGATGTTTTTAATATGCAAGTGGTGCATTATCCAATTAAATATGTAGGAATATGCACAAATGTCCAGAACTGAAATCTGAATTTTTGGTTAAAGTCAAGTTCAAAATTTTTGTTTCTTTTCTTCAGTGACATATTATAAAGTCATAACTTTTTACCAAAGGGATTTTTTTTGGATGTGTCTTTTATCACATCATAAATCAAAAAACAATGTCTGATGCCATAAAAAATATTTTCACCCTGTGTGAGAGATAAAATGTTACATAAATCAAGCTTTGAATGATGTATGGACAAATATATGTAGGTATTTAAGTGATAAAGAAGTGCAGATTTCTGGCTCAGAGTATGAGAAAACATTCATTCTGAGAAAACATCCTTTAAAAGATATCTTTGTAAAATTCCATTCATTTTTTTAGACGCAATATCTGATACAAAGGAAATTGACCATGTTTAGAAGACTGTGCTGGAGAGAGAGAGAGAGACATAGAGAGAGAGTGAGCTTGGCAACAATACCTGTGGTGACATGGTGCAGACAATGATCACGGTGCCGCATGTTGCAGCAGAGTGCTACCTTTTGCTGAATTTACAGAGACAAACAGACAGAGTGCAGCAAAAAAAAAACACCTAAACGTGTCTTTGACTGTTTCCTTTCCACTAGTCTGACAAAAGATAACATATGGAGGCAAAACAGCACAAAACTGCAAAAAAATAATGAGTGCCTGGAGGGTGGTGTGGTCTTATGAGTGAAATATCCAATGAGAACATCACTGTTAACATATTTAAAAGGTCAGCTGTGAAAATGAGGGAAATCAATAAAGACAACAATTTCCTCTTCCTCTAACCATACATTTAAAATGCAAAACTTTTGAATGATTTCCCTAATACTTGAGAGTATCTCTAAGGTGTAATCCACATCTCAATTTACTGAAGATTTAGAAATCCTCCTTAAACCCGTCTCTACTTTCCCCCGAAGCTGATTTAATATGTGAAATCAATGAAGAGAGAACAGCGTTCTCCGTGATTCACTGGTCAGTCTGTTTCATGGATAGCAAATCTTCATTTTTTTTTTCCATTTTCCAACCACTGAAAATAAAAACGGTCTTTCTTCCCCCATTCCTCATCTTCTTTCCTCCCACCAGGAAGTGTTGCAAATACCTCTTGCATCTTTTTGGCTTTTTTCCCCCTCTCACGGATTATCCGTTAACAAAAAGAGGAAGTACTGTATTCCATGTATTCCCACAACAACTTGACACCCTCTCATCAACTTTTAAAAACAACACGCACAAAGACACGGACAGTGCACACACACACACACACACACACACACACACACACATACAGCTCTGCTCTGCTGTGCTGGAAATACCAGGAGTACATCTGTTCTTGCACCAAGGGTTTCCAATCACACTACTGTCACCGAGTTCCCAGCTACCTTTCTGGCAGCTCCCAGCTTATATCTGTCTCAACCTGTCTCCTTTGTCGTGAGTTCAGCAGGTTAATGAGCACTCTCATTTCAGTGTTCACTCGTACTGTGTCTACTATGGGATAGGAGCGAGTCCTTCTCGATGACAAAGTCAAAAAGTTAAAACAAACCCAACTTAGCCCGATGAAATGTAGACACGGAATATCAAAAGTATGTTCGGATGACTTCAAAACAAAATATGCAGGAAGGGGATGGTGTTATGAGGAGCGCCTGGGTAAGTGAGACACTTTAATCACCAGTAGTTTTACACTGAAGAAGCAACTCTCCAGCGATTTCAAAATGTGTACAGCTCATCAGCGCCCAAAAATAGCAGGGCCCATTAATTAGTCTCAAACAATGTTCTCCCGGTATATCGACTTCTTAATGGACAGAGAAAGACCTTGTTCGTATTCCCATCTAGTCAATGACACAGTGATCTCTGGGGTTTTGGAATGGGTATTATGTCATCTCACCCTGCCCTTCAGAAACCGGACCTGTGCTGTTTTTCATTCTTCCTCTCCCTCTTTTGCTCATTAACTATGTAGGAGTAAGATGAAGGTCTGGAGCTGTTAGATAAGGTTGCTCACAGACCCTCATCAATGTCTTGGTTATGTGCTTGGACAACCAATTGAAGCTTGTGCTGCTCCTGCGTGAGCAGCAAATCTCTAACCTTCAAAAAAATATATAAATATTAGCGCACAGTGAAAAAAAATCTACCTCAAATCTTTCTGTGTAGCAGATCATCCTCTGCTGCGCCAAGGTCTGCTCATTTTCTCTCATCTAGTCATGTTGTTTAGCCACAGTTCATTCCAGAAATACACACATTCACAGACCACCTACCTTAACTCCAGAGGCACATACACTTGGCATCTGACACACATGCACAAACACACAGTGAACATCAGCCTCCTCATACAGATGGGTTCCTCCTAGCTCCTTTTGTTTGACAGACAATCCCACTCAGGAGAGAGCAGATTAAGTAAATGGCTTCAGGTGCTGTGGTATTATCTCAGCGCTTTGCACAACTGACGGCTACGATGGTTTACAAAAAACATCTTTCAACAGGCAAATCTACCCTGAAGGCGAAGGCTGAAAACACACTGGAGCTTTAAAAATGTGCTTAGCGACTGAAGTTAAATAGAAATGGCAAAATTAAACTGATTATATAAACACTGTTCTGTCGAAATTCCTAAACTTCACCACTCCATATTTCAAACATACAGGGTGTTCACTCCTAATAAACAGCTCTTGTCTGAGCAAAGGTCGAGACTATAATGTGTTACATAGTTACACTGCAATCTGATTCCATTCATCAGTAGAGGTTGTGCTTGTTCGGGGAACGGATATCTCATTTTTAAAAGTTCACTATTTTCATTTTGTTTGTTAAATCAACACCATCCAGAAATGAATCATTTTCAATGTGGAAACTGGTAACAGAGTGAGTGACTAAATGAAAAATCAGCCTCCAATTTGAATTTAGTTCAAAATATGTCCAGAAATATCAACTTTTTATCTAATTTTGTTTATGAGTAGAACAAATAATTATCTGTGACGGCTCCATTTTGCCTCCTCCAGTTTTTTCCAACGGTCAGTTTAGCTGAATATGAACCAGCAGTCTACAATATGGGCTCGATTTCATTTTGATGCCGTGTCTGAAGCTGTGTTTGGATCACAGCAGCACTTCTTGATTTCTGTCGTTTGGAAAAAGCGATGCGACAAGGCTGCTGTTTCTGTTTACACATGCCAATTCACACAACAGAAAATCGTCATATTGAATTTCTTGAATAAAAACACAAGTGATTTTGTTGCCACATCAATTGCTGGAGCTCTAAATATGATCATCTGACAGCCTCATTTTAAGCAAGTGCTATTTGAGTTGTTCCAAAACACAAATTAACAAAATAGATGGATAAACTCAGACCTCTAATTGGAAATTATCTAAATAAATTGTTTTGTTTTGTTTTTTTTTTTTTTTTTAATTATTATTCGGAGAATCAGTCATTGATTGTGATAGTTTGACACATATTCAGCCAATTTAACCCACATTTACTGTGAGAGCCACACTGTAGGGCCTGCTTTCTTTGATACAGACTAATTGCTGGATTAATCCTTTAATCTTAAAGTAAAGCACTGGGTCAGAAGGTGGGTAAACTTTTAGAGTAAATTGAGTTCAGGTGGTTCCTCGCGTCCTCTACACTCCTGCTGTAGCTTACGGGGGAGTTTTGCACAACTTTTACCAAGACTGAAGCCAAGTTCACGCAGGTCAGGAAATAAACGCTGAAGTTTTACCTTGAGCCACTCCGATATCCACCAGGAGAAAAAGCAAAAGCCAGGACACGGTCAGCATCTCAGGAGAAGATCTCGACAGTCTTCCTCGTTCCCTGTCAGTGTGTGCACCGTACCCCATGATGAGGAGTCAAACTCCGCTCTGAGGCAAGTCCGAGTCACTGAGAAACTGCGCTTAAATACGCTCGTTGTTGTGCGTAACGACCAAAATCTCTCCTTAAAATTAGAACCTCCGAGCGCAAAAAACAACAGCTTTGCAGGAAAAATATATATCCAGCGCTGTGTTTTTGCAAACATACGAACTATGACAGTTTATGGCATAAGAGGCGGGTGCATCGCGCGAGAGATGTTGCATTAAAATCTGTCTCCGTTTGCTTTTCCCTCAAAAGGTTCACTTGGTTTATCTTGAAGTGTGGATCGATGTCTTGATGGTGAATTCATGCTCCGGGTCAGTCCCACTCCAAAATAAAAAAAAAATCAAAGTCCTTAGATGAAGTGAGAACCCCCCCGTTTTCTGTCGCACCTTTCACGCGTGTG
This sequence comes from Polydactylus sextarius, assembly GCA_016801845.1. NCBI lineage: Eukaryota > Metazoa > Chordata > Actinopteri > Polynemidae > Polydactylus > Polydactylus sextarius. The sequence goes on from CM028922.1 coordinate 4,776,126, forward strand.
AGCCGTATGTGCGTGCGCCGCGCCTCGCGCTCCACTAGACGGGACTGAACTGGGGGAAGGAGCCGTCTCTGCGGGCTACCTTTCCTCCTGCAGCCAATCCAAGTGCTCCGGCAAGTGGCGGCGCTGTAACAAAACCTGGCCCGGACAGCGGCGAGGAATGGATGGCGTTTATCACACGCATGATTAATGGAGGCGTTGAGTTCAGTGCACCTGACAATCACTGAAGTGAGTGATGTCTCTGAAGCAGCAACGGTGACAAAACACAAAAAACGTGCGTGTGGTTTCTTTTGGGCTTTCTCATCTAACATTAATTATGACACATGGCTCAAGTGTCAACAAGAAACAAAACAAAAAACGATTTTAATTAAAGTTAAGTGAGGCTGTTGCACAGCTCATTGATTAAAACCGGTTGGAAAAAGTAGTTTTCGAACATCTTTTATATGTTATAGTACCAAATGAAAAAAAAAAAACACACACACAGTGTAAAAATAAATATATTACTATAGATTCAAAATCTTACACAACAAGTAATGTTTATGATGAGTAAAAAGCACCATCTGTCTAAATACATGCAATCAAATCTAAATGCATCAAGATCGCATCTGTTCTAGATACAGTTAGGTTGTGTAGTATGTTTCCCAAAAGGACAAAACAAAGAGGTTGGGCCGCTCCAAAGGATCACATGATAAATCTGAGGGGTCATCGGATGATTAATGGGGGAGGAAAGATGAAAAAAGTGTGCTGATACACAAATTCTTTAGTCTTTTATTTTTAGTCTTTTCTTTTTTCTGTGCTTCTCTCTAATAGCTGATTTCTATAACTTGTTTTTTTGAGGGTTCAACAGTGAAATGTAAAGTTAAATATTTCCCTTTAAAATGTTGCAGGGTAGAGGTATAAAGTAGCTGAAACTGGAAACACATTGTGTTTAGTACAGTACAGAACAAAATGTGTGTGACGTTCCACCCTGTGTATGGCAAACAGGTGCTTCCGTCTTCCTGGTCACTCTGTGTATTTTGAGAACATAAATCGTCATTAATTTAGCGCAGGCACTGGAACAGGAAGGCATAATTTATATGGCTGGGCCCCTGTACTCACCCCTATTTCAGTCACTCTAATTGTTATTTAGAAGTAGTAATAGCGTGTCACAAAACCTGATCAATAATGAGCTCGCCCCAACAGACACGCTTTTCGAACAGACAGACACGGACACACAAACGCACGACTTGCATTTTGCAAAGGGGAAATTTGTTTCAGTGATTCCGATAAAAGGCTGATGAGTAATTACATATGCATGACAGATGTCTGGGCAATGCCCCCGACACTACGTGATTAATGTGAAATATGAGCTTGACACTATCTCTGCACCAAAATGAAATGTGATAACTTAAAATATGAATCTAATTTAAGAAGCTTGGTATTCTCCTCCGCTCCATCACCATTTTTTTTTTTTAGTGTACGGTGATGTCAATGGGCAGCTGTCATCTCAGCTGGCATTTCAATTACAGGTAGGATATGGAGGAAATTGCTTTTATTCTTAACTCAATCTCTTCCAAGATGGAAAAGAAAGCTATGGTTCAGGTCTTCAAATATACTACAGTATGTGTTTGGTGAGGTAGAAGCTCCATTTCATTCAGACACAGATTCAACAAGGCCCTGTAAACGTTCCTCGGGGAAGGTCGGTCCATGCTGACTCCACAGCGATGTATTCACGTTACTATCTACCCATTCCACATCATCCCGAAGGTGCCCTGTTCGGTTGAGATATGCAGGGAGCAGGAGCAACGGGAGGAAAAGTGAGGCTGCTGTCATGTTCCTAAAACAATCTTCAAGCGATGTGTGCATGTGGAATGGCATCTTATCTTGCTGCGTGCGCCCATTTGAACATGGTGTGACTGTGAAGGCCACATCCCCACCCTGTCACCAGTCTGTCACATCAAAAAACCCTAGGATTTCTCAGATCATGTTTTATTTTTCCGCTCCCCCGGTCGGTCACCCAATTCTGGTTGACACAGCCTCGTTTTCTTGTTCTTTGCTGACTGGAGTGGAAAGTGACGTAGCCCTCTACTGCTGCAGCCCATCCAATTCAAGGTTAAATGATGTGTGCTTTTTCAAATGTCCTTCTGCACACTTGTGTTGTACTGCTGTCATTTATTTGTGGGCTGTTAACTTGAACAAGTTTTGCCATTCTTCTCTGACTTCTTTCATCAGCCCCTGAGGTACAGATTCTGGAAACAGAACAAGGAACATGGGTTCTCAATCATAAATATTTTTCCTTTTTTCTGTTTTTTTTTTGTTTGAAATTGTGTAGTAAAGCAGAAAAAATTGAAAATGTTATTTTTTAATTCTAACTAATTTAAGCCAGTTATGGGTATTGGTGTGTATCCTTTTTAATTCATTTACTTCCCATTGACATTTAAGTCATTTAAAAGGTGTTAAATTGAGATGAATTTACACAGAACTCAATCAATTTACTTAATTCAACAACAGTCTCCACTTTCTGTTGTTTCCTAGACAGTTGTGATTAATCAGTCATGTTTATATATAGTTGTTAGGTCCAAGTTTAAAATTGTATTTACATTTCTGATTAACTGCAACTCAGTTTGCGCATTCGCTGGTTGTTACTGTATCTAGTCTTATGGAGTGACAGATATTTTATGTGCACAGAATGAATACGAAAAGTGTTCACATGTTTTATGGAGAAGAGGAAAACATCCATGTAACCTTAAACATTCATCGTTGATCTATGTAAGCTTTTAAGGAAAGAATATATTGTCTGAGTCAGGAGTGAAAAGCCTGGATATCATAAAAATACTGAGGTGTAAATGCCCCCCAGATTGTTAACATGCCCCTTTCAGCAAATAACTCTCCTCACATACACACCTTTGTTAGGGAAGAAGCATTTTTGCCCACGGGACTGCTGCCAGATGGATGTTTTAGTCTCGCAGGAAACTTGACACTGTAGTGCACCACAACCCCAGGAGGGCAAGCATGTCTGAGATGCTGGAAGTGGAGTGTCTGCAGCAAACAACAGCAGCAAGCTAAAAGTCACTTAAATCAAACATCTTCGCCACTTTAGCTTTCAGTTTAAGAGCACCTGAACCCTTGAACTTAACAGTATCCACATGTTTTATATCTGTGCTCTACTTACGCATGACTCACTATCTGAGTCTCTTGGCAAGAGAAACCAACTGGTACTGGATTTGTGAGGGAAGTGACGATACCAATATGAAAATTCCAGTTCCAAATATAAATATATACATAGAAGCTAGTGAAATAGCACTTGGCATACTCTCACTGACATTCATGTGAATGGTTCAAGTGGGAGACATTAGTGGAAGTGCTTCTCTGTGACAATCTCTTCGGATTTAGCTTCTCTACTTTCAGACTCAGGAGTGGCCATAGGGGTGGCAGTACTGGTCTGTAAATCTACCACTTTGGTCCAGTTTGAAATATTTCAGCCACAAGATTGCCGTGAAATTTTCAACAGACTTTTGCCTTCCCAAGAGGATAAATCCTATTGACTTTAGTGACCTCCTTACTTTTTCATCTAAGGCCACCAGCAGGTCAAGGTTGTCACTCATTCTGTGAAATACCTACTAGATGGATTGGTTTTAAGAAAAAAAAAACTGCCAGGAAGTTCACATTGCTGTTTTTTCGTGATATGCTTCAACGACTATTGGATAGTTTGGCTTATTTTCAAAAGGCCCAGATGTATTTTTGTGCTACTTAGCAAACGTTAGCATGCTAGGATGTCTAAAATCCACATGTTAGCATGCTGATATTAGCTTCAAGCTTCAAGCCAGAAAAGCATTGCGCCTAAGTACAGTCTCACAGAGCCGCCATCATGTCTACAGACTCCGAGTCTTGTTACTACATATACACTCCTTCCTTTGTTGAGGGATATGTTTCTCAGCACAGCAAATGTCAGACATCCCATATTCCTGCTGAGTGCTCACTGGACCTCTGTCTCTCCCTGTCAGGCTGTTGATCAATTAGACAGAGCGACAGGCAGTCAGACATATTGATAGGCAGACAAACAAAAACAGAGATATGCAGGCAGACTGATGATAATGCAGTGGAAATGTAATGCACTTTCAATGTAGAACCCACTCCCCAACTCTAACTCATCCCCCTTCCCCATTACCATACACATACACACAAATAAGCCTTAGCCTCTTTTCTAATTTTCAAGATAAACATCACGGAGTGAAAATGGAATTGGAAATTAATCACAGCAATAAATTAAGTCACCTTTAGGGGTATCCCCCTTCCTCATCCTCAGAGTTACAGGTAGATAGTTGAAGTTCCTGTGCAGAGCTGCAGGATAGAGAGAAGTCTGAATGATGACAAATGGCGTAATATGATTTGCACACAAAGCAGTAGTTTGGGGCCGATTTTTTTTTTTTTTTTTTACAACTGAGAGCCACAGAGACAGTGAATGCTGGTGACGGCAGTATGTGCCACACAATAAAGCTGCTTTCCATCGCTTTGGGCACATTTTACTGCTGCTCTTGATATCAGTATTAAAAGTGATTTGCAGCTCCGTATGTGGCAAGGAATCAAAACTTAATTTAGGCAGATAAAGATGCCATTTGGGAAGGAGATAAAGTGCTGCATCATGGGAGATGTGTTCCCCAGCCTGCTCTCAGCTCCTCACCCTTACAGCGCCCTCAGATTTACTAGCTCTTTTTTCCTGCTCCATAAAACAGCAAATCTGCTCACCAGGCGACACAGGCAAATGTTAATGGATTCATTTGTCAAGAACCTTCCACTTATTTACAGTCCTCTTCCATTACCGTTGCTCCTCCTGTAAGAGAAAAACCAGTGGCCAAAGTCAAAATATCGATTTGCCTGTCCATCACGACCGTGAGTCATCCTGTAAAACACACCAAGCCAAAGACACTGCTGCCACCAGGGGTGTGTTTCAACATGACAGTTACACAATCAGTACACAAGCTTTTTTGTGTGTGTGTCTCTCCCACTGCCATTATGTAATATGAATACACTAAAATAAGATGCTCATTATATTTGCAATTTAATTATGATCTCCATTATCTACATTCATGAAATGTGATGAAAGAACCTCATTGTCACTGACAATTTGCTGGATTCTTTTTTTTTTTTTTTTTTTTTTTATTTATTTTTTTTCCAGGGAGAAACAAAACTTCATTACTTAGTTTCAAATAATCAATTATTTGCCGGCCTTCTAAAATTAATGAACTTTACACAAGCAGTGAACGTGTCAACATGGAGAAAGTCTGACTTATTTATTATTTCTTGTTTCAGATAGTGCTCAGAGTGAGGCATGTTTTTTTTGTTTGTTTGGTTTTTTTTTATATTTTACTGAGTGAATAGTTCAGGGCAAAAATAGAAATTAGATACAATTCACCGAAACAACCTGAATGGTCCTTCTCAAAACAGTTTTAGTGGATTCAAAATTTCTCTTGGGCTTGAGGGGATTCACTAATGTTGTTTGTACTTGTACAGTACTAACAGCACTGGGGCTGATTATGCTGGCACGCTGCAGCTCCTTGGACCACCAGGGTTGCACCAAAGTGACTGCTGACGCAAGCCAGACCTTGACCCTGCGCACAAGCCAGTGATAGTTCAGACTTCTCATCTGAACAAACAGCCTGGAGGAAGGTGAGAGTCCTGCTGCGCCTCAGACATCTCATATCTTCTCTTTCGCTCAGTTTCGGCTGTGCTGTGGACTCAAAGGATCAAAACCTTCCTGGATCAGATCTGAGCCAAGCAGATATCACAGTCTGAGCAAAAAATGTGGCCAAAAGATTCACAGCCACTGATGTAGTGGCAGAAAGCCTACTTGTAGTAGTTAGAGTAGTGGTGGAGTAACATCATTAATCCCTCTTGGGCAAATTTCTTTATCACATGAAGATCAAAAGCAACACAAGGCAAATATAGTGCCAAACATAAACAGGTCATACACAAGCCAACAGCTCATACATATGCACAGCCAATTTACCATCCTGTACATCATGCAAATAATATTCCTGCAAAGTAATTCCTTTGAAAAAATAACAATGAATCAGTTGTTTATGTAATTTAGCTGTTTTATTCCTTTTCCTAAGAAAATAAATGCCACATAATCTGGAGAAAACACAATCTGAAGCTCATCAGTGCTGTTTAGATTACGGTCAGTCAAAGAAGACAACACTTGTTTGGTGGCATTTAAACAGGAAAGCAGTGTTACAATATCTACAAGGCAGTTACAGAATCACAGTGTGTGATTCATTGTTTAATAAACACTGAGTGCATCCTTTACGAGAAGTATTTGCTCTCTTTCCACTGAATGCTGTGACTCAAATCCACAGAGGTTTGACTGTGGCCTTTGCTAAATGTATAAAAGCCCCTGGATTATCTCTTGCTCGCCCCAGCTCAGAGGCCAGATTCACATGGCATATACAGCACGGCAGCATCTCACAATCTCCCATCCACACATCTATTTCATCCCTTTTCATTTCCTCTTTCCTTCCAGTTCTTTTTCCCTTTTCCACAGTCCCCACCTCCCAACCGGGGAAATGGTTTGGCCTTTCTGAAGTAAACAGGCATTAATCACTTCTTGAGAGGGAATTGTCTGAGGGACAGCCCACGGCATTTGAAGGGGGGGCACACAGAGGCACATGGGAGCAGGAGATAGATGCTGTAGGGGTGTGGGGTGTTATGGCCCCCTATGGGATGTGTACAGCACCAGCTGATGGGGGTCAGTGTGTCCAACTTGGTTAAGTGTGTCAAGGACAGTGAGAGGAGGAGGTGGGACTTCGGCTCTGGGTGAAAAATGCTGCTGTAAATTGGAGCAATGGGCTGACAGAAATTTCTTTGTCTCCTCTTTTGTTTCTCTTTCCTCAGATATTTTTTTTTACAAGAGTACACAGAGTTCACTCTTGTGGGTAAACATAAATTACTGAGTAATCCGTCATGAATATGAGAGAGTAAAATAAAATAAAAAATCACATACTTTCACTTGTAAATGTCAAAAGAAAATCCTCTGTGTACTTTAACTTCTTCTTACATGATTAAGATGTGGATGCCATATTATTTTGTATTCTTTGACATTTCATATCTCTGATATTAACCACAAAATCTACTTTTAGTGGAAAGTTTGATGAGTAGAGGCCCAGAATAATGTAAATCCGCATCGAGAAAATGAGGACAAATATTTATGATTTCTCCGCTTTTGATGCACTGTTTTCATCATTACCTCTAAGACCGATGAAAAACACAATCTAACACAGTTTATGAACCATGAATGGCAAGTACATTTCCCATTTGAGTCATAATTACTTGTTCTTCTCGAGTGACCACAGTAAAAGTGTCTTTTTTATAGTGCTTTATGACTAATATGAAATATAATATTTCAGCTTGTGGTTTGTTTTTGTGCAAAATCTAAGGATATTGTTGTTTAATGTATTAATGCTAATGCGCATTGATTGTGTCCTACTCCTATTCACCTCATGTCTACTCACTCAAAAATAAGGGTTTAAGTGAATGAAGTCTGAAGTACTGACAGCTATCACTGACATTAGCATCTCAGCTAATTAGTTTAAGTATATTCACAGAGCATGGCATGTTTTATGATTGACTATGGCCAGTGACAATGTCGCTCACTGACCACAGACCACTGTCATCCATTATAATCATCTGCTATTTAATTAGAATCACCAGTGTTTGCCAACCAAGATGTACTGTATGCAACCCAATATTATCCAGCCCAATAACAGCTTTGTGGGAATTATTCATGAGGAGCTAGTGTGCCATTTTTGCTGGCAGACTTTTGTCAACAGAAATTCAAGCTTAATCAACAGAAAGTCCAGAGAAAATGCATCACATTATGGATGATAGTGGTAGATTTTTCAGTGATACAGGAAAATACCACAGCATTTCTCTTTCTCTCAGTTTAGTTCTTATTACCATCTACGTTAAAAACTTTTTTTTTTTCTTTTTTCTTTTTTTTTTTTGGAAAATTCTGGAATATGATTAAAAAAATGAAAATATGTGAGCCTCAGAAACTTTTATCAGAATTACCCGAGAGAATGTGTCTGCATTTTAATTCTCTTCGATTTAAGGCCAGAAACTGCCCACAACATGAGAGGCTCTTTGCAAACTATTTTCATTCTTCAGTTTAACAAATGATCTCATCTTCTGAGTCCCAGAAACATATAGAAGTGGACTCATTTGTCCCACTTTTTTCCAAAACAAAATCTCCCTGCTTCTAAGTAAGTTTGTAGCAGTGAGGCTCTGCAAATGGACCCACTTACAGTATATCTGAAGTATCGTCACTATCATTACAATTAATGGATGTGTTATCCAGCAGTTTGGTGTATATGTTCATGACCCCCAGAGGGTTAACCTTATTGAGTTCAGTGGCATTCTTGAAGATGAATTCCATAATGACTTTGGAGATTCCCTGACTTTTCCCACAGTACCAACATGAGGTTGAAAGTTATGTTTTTTATGGACCTTGTCATGAACTGGAGTGCATTGATTATCATAGAATTTCTTCAAGACATTCATCAGGATGAATAACATTGATGGGGGGCAAAAAAAACAACTCTCTCAGTGGCTGTTTTTTTTCTGCCATGCCATCGATCAGTTCTCTAAATGAAGGCCTGATCTGGCCATTCTTGACCATTTTCTAATGTGACTCCAGTGTAATTGATGTCTGAGAAAATCCACTGATCTTGTTCTGTGAAAAAAAATACATCATTACCTTAAACTGATGGCAACATGTTGCTTCAGCAGTCTGACTTCGACAAATTGGATGGGTATTTAAAAAAAAAAATGTAATTATATAGTGTTTCCATGCTGAGCTGGAGCAGAGGCTTAGTTAGACAGTGGGAAGTGGGAAATTTGTACTACAAACACTGTAACTTTGCAAGGTATCCACTTAATTGTCCAACTCAGACTGCTGGAGCCTCATATTGGCTTGAGCTACATTTTTTTTGCTCTGAATGAAGACTACAGATTTTGTTTCCCATCTCTTCCATTAAAGAAAAGCATTAGGAAAGTATCTCCTCTTATCCAGTTTGGACAGGAGGAATAATTACAGTCTCCGCAAACAGTTTGATTACACATGGGAAAGTGGACTTCTCCTGTAAGTGTGTTATTTACACTGTGTTTTGCTTGTGGTTTTCTCAATTTTATGAATTTCCATCCACTCCTGCATGTCGTAAAAGCTGTTAGACCTTCTGAAGATCTCCAGCTCGTTACAATAGTAGCACTCAGGCAGGAGGGAGACATATGTTGCTAATCTTAAGTGGTGCTTTAAAGGGTATTGATGGTTTAAAAGCAGCTAGCAAGTAATCAATGAGGAGACTTCTCTCTGTCCGTTTCAGCGTGGTGACAATATGGCGGATAGTGATCAACCAGATCAACAGAGCTTAAATCATCCCCAGTGCATATATAGTTACACACATTTTAACTAATTCAAACAATCCAGCCTTATAACACACTTTTCTAATGTGACAACAAAGACTAGATGTTGAAGTAAGCAGCTTTAAAGGTCTTTCACTTTAGACGAAATTACAGTTGGACAACAATTGGAGTCTTGGCAAAGCAGAGGCAGCACTCTGATTACAGTTGATCAGATGACTGCCAAGAAATGTTTGGATGTGATTGGGAAGGAGGGAAAAGCAGATTTCATACTTAAATTTTATCTTTCATGTTTTTAATAACCCAAACTTCATAAAACTGTCAAACATTTTTAACATTTTATATTTTAGCTATTTCAAAGCTTCAATATTTGCAGAACAAAAAGCCATATTGGTGGAAATCCATTGCAGTGCACACCCAAATATGATTGTATATAATTACTGGATTCAATGCACCATCAAAAATTGGCTTGGGCTGGTATTAACCAGCCCAAGCCAATTTTTTTTTTTTTTTTTTTATCACTTTTTCACAAAGACAACTTTCGGGTTATTTTTTCACAATAATTATTTTTTTTTCTTCCACCTTATCCTGTTAAAGAACCATATAATTCATAGTTTCACAGAAGTCTGAATCACTTTTTTTCATGCATCCTAGTTTGGCAGGATCATGCAAAAATCCAAATTCCTGGTAGATGAGAGAAGAAAGAGCAGCATAATGTTCTAAGGCATAAGAGCTCTCCACTTACTCTACAATGCTTTCATCTCAGTCCTCTGAAAGCCAGGTCTGTTGTTCTTTGTTAGGGTGTGAGTTTCAGCTATGTTTTGAACAGACATGACACAGCCAGAGATGTTTGTACATCTAGCGTTTGAATTACGGAGGAGTAAAGGCCGACGTGGTGATGTATGAGCAGCATGTCACATCTGTCTGTTAACAATGATTTATGAACGCTTTGAGGAGGGAGTAATGCCAGGTTATGGTAATGCAGTCAGACTGAGAAAGCTACTGTAAACACAGTGTATGACACCTAATGAAAGCTCACACAGGAATCCATTACACACTTTCAAATTCCACTCTTATGATATTTCATGAGAAACTGTCTCATCCTGGGGCAACAAAGGGCCAAAGACCTTCATTTAAACATCTTAGAGAAACATCGCTCTGTTGACGAACTACTTCCTGACTGCCCAAGTGAACCACCTCATAGAGGAACAGGAAATTTAAAAAAAAAAAAAAAAAAGGCAGATGTGGAAGGTCAATATATAAAATCTGTTATTTCCATACTCATGATGCAAAGACAAACATGACAGAGTCATCTCAAGACCAGCAAAAGTGCAGATCATGTTCCTCTGTAACCTGAAACTGGGACTCATCAAAGAAATTCCAATAAGCAGTAAAGACATTTCCCAGAGAGCATCCTGTGGGGTTCCTGGTGGCAGGCAGCACTGATGGGTGGGGTCAGCATGTCAAACTCCAATCCTGCCCCATTACTCAGCACAGGTCCCATTACTGTAATGTACCAGCCATCTGATCTGCAGCAAAAAAAGGGGGGGGGTTTGTAAACACAAAGAGCAGGGAACTCAAAGGGAGAATGAGGAGAACATGGGTGAATGGGTTTTACATCCTTGTTACATAAAGCACCAGTTACATCTGCATGGTACTGTTACAGCATAGACACCAACGCAAACTGTCAGCACAAGGTCAGAAGAATCGAAGAACAGCTGATTTACTTTGGAGTCTCTAGAGGTCATGAATGAGTGAAGAGAAGCATGGAGACGAAGCTGAGGTACTTTTGTATGCACACTAGGTAAATGTGTGCCTTTGAGAGGTTGTGTGTGTTTGTGTGTGGATGTGTGTGTGTGTGTGTACACTCACCAGAAAAAAAAAGCAAAAAGCATGTGTCTTTTCATGTGAAGTCGCACGGTAAGCATCCTTTCCTGGGAATGACCCGCTTGTCTCATTAATAGCTTGTTGCCGAAGGGGAACAATATGCAAACCAAGCAGGAAAAATGGAAATCAAAATACCCCCCCACCCACCCACAACCACCACCATCAACTCCCTCCATGGTCACACACATTCACTGACACAACACACACAAACACCCACACACTAACAGTTACAGCGCATTAAATTATTCAGCTCATAAAGCACTTACAGTCCTGATAGGTGAGGATTTTAATTTGTAAATAAACATTTGCTACCAACAGAAAGACAAGACTCACTTAATCATTTTTCTTTGGCATATACTTTAAGCTATTTGTGCTGTTCCATTCAAGTAAAAGTAAGTAACCCTTAATGGAAAATTTTGTATATTAGGCAGGGATTTATTTTTGTACCTTGCACATATGGTGCATTGTTCCATAAATCTGTTTCAGTGCTTAGCTTTAATGCACAGCAATGAATAAACACTATGCTTACTCACTGGGGTAATGAACAAATTAAAAATGCCATGAAAAGTTAAAAAGCAAATGTTCTGAAATCCCATTTGTGCAAACAATTAGGCAGAACAGCATATTTATTAAAAAAAAACTGTAGACAAAATGCACCTTGGTTTGTATATTGAAAAGACATGAGACACATTAGAAAACAAAGCGCAACTATAAGAGAAACCAGTGTTAAAGTGTACAGCTACAACAGAGGATCATGTAATCGATCCTGCCGCCCCAGGAGTAAAAACCAGACATTCAAGTGTGTGCTGATGAAAAAACAAAAGAGGGTCTTAATTCCATTATTACTGCTCCTCTGCACCAGATTGGAGCCCGGAGAGCTTTCTATCGGACCCCTGCTGATGTGGGCTGTGGCGGGATAGTTAAGGCTTTCAGACAGACTTCACTTCAGGCTCAGAAACAAGGGGGAGAGAAGATCTGGTTGGGGTCCTGTCCGGGCAGGGGGGCGGGTGATATCTCAGGACCCCTGCTCTGTTTCTGCTCCAGGTTACACCGGTTAGCAGGGGTCCCTCCCCTTCTAGTCCCTGAAGGGTCTCCTTCCCTCTGGTTGAACCGCAATTAAAAAAGTCAGCTGCAGAGCTGTAAATGTGTAAAATCATCAAGCAGACCTGACCCAGCACATATATCAGTTTGAATCTATTCCAAATCATGTACAAACTGAGGTATCTATTGATTTCAGAATCATATTTATTTATATATCATCTAAAATACATTAGTTAAATCCATAATATGTCACACTCTATTTTGTAATATGACTATCCTCATGTGGCTTGATTAAAACTGAGATAAAGTACAGATTTCTCTACTTTATTTCCCGACTTTCTCTACAGTTAAATAGGGGTTGTGAGTTTTCCACCATTATTTCTATAATTAACATTATAAATAGAGATTTTTGTATTTCTATTACAAAGCACAAATTGTGAAGCTGTGCCATTTCTTTGCAAATAATGTTTAAAAATGCAAATATATGCTTGCAAGTACTTCAGATAAATAATGAGCAATCTGACAGTCTGGCACTTATGAGATGTTTTCTGCACTGACAACAACTGCAGCTTGAACCCTCTTTTTTTTTTTTTCCTTTTTTCTTCCCACACCTTTTTCTACTGTTGGGGTTAGCTATCTTGTAGGTACAATGCAAACACTACTGGTTTCAATTTCATTGACATTGTTGCTACACTTAAGTGCAGTAACCTAATCCCTTCTGAAACAGAAGGGTTTCAACCTTAGCCAGCGGGCTGGGAGGGGAGTAGTGCTGAGTGGAAGCGGAGGAGGGTGTTGTCACCGCACTTTACAGCACTCTGCTATACTGTAGAAGTGGCAGGGGCCTCAGGGTCATTTAGATAGGGTTCCTCTACCCTGAGGTGTTAAATTCAAAACCACATTTATTATCACAAAAAATGCTTTTCTTTCAGCATCTGCTCACTTAACTTTAATTATGGCTTCCTTTCAGAGCAGGGAAGCCATTAAGCAGGGGTGGGTCCTTCACCCTCTCTCCTCTCAGCAAAGTGTTGAGGACTGTGTCATGGCTGGATACAGCTCTGATATATGGAAAGGTGGAATTTATTTTCTTTCGTAAATGCTCCGCAAGAGTTAGTGTGAGATCTACAGTCCCGAAGGATTGAGCAGTGCATTTTTAAGTTAAAAAAAAAAAAAGCTATGATGAAAGAAAAAAGTAAACAGTGATATGAAAGTATATGAATGGCTTAGCCTATGGTGGTGTCACTGTAAACGTGATTCACGTATTTAAGACTAAGCTGTACGTTGGTTTGTGTGCAACTGTTTGGAAGCACGTGTGTGCACTTTTGTTTGTGTGCATATGTGTTTATCCTTCTACAGGACTCGTGCACTTGGCCCATTTTTACTCATTGTGCCGTGAGTACCCCACTGGGGAGGAAGACGAGGGAGATTAACTATGTTTCCTGTTGGAGAGGCTTTGATGTTAAGTCCTGGGGGAAATGCTGTTCAGTCACATTTTCCCTTCATCTGCTGCATGTCATTCAACATGTACAAACACCTCCAAAGTCACCAAGCCCTTCATGCTGTTAGCTGGCTGCATTTAGAGACATCAGTCATGTTATAAGAGCAGCCCATAAGTCTGACCTCAACTCGGTGGAAAAGCTTTTTATTACTGTTTTGTTTGAGGTGAGAAAGCGCGAGGAGCTTTACTGGAAGAGAAACACAGGAGCTATGGATAAAATCAGTGCACAGAATTTCTGCAGACCTGCCTGTGCATGTCGCTGGTACACTGTAATAATATACCACTGAGATACTGAACGTAGAATTGATCTCATGACCTTGCTCCATATGACAAGAGTAAGCTGATCTTTTGTTGATGAATTATTTAATAATTATATAATGTTTTTTTTTAGGGGCAAATACATACTTAGGACCGATGCTACGTACCACAGCTTCTGCAGCTGGTTTGCAGTACCTCTCCATGAATGGGTGTTTGCAGTAAAACAAAGTCAAGGGGAAAATCCATGCATGCAAAAGAACGCAACAACAATAATTATCATGAATCTCAGTGACTAACGTCACATCATTCATGACTACACGACTGATTCGTCTTGAAAAGAGTTTTCCTGTAAGCAAAAAAAAAAAGAAAAAAAAAAGAAATGATGAAAATCTATGCAGCAGAGATAAACACATGTTCTTTTTGATTCCTCTTCATCAAAGTGCCTGCATTACTACAATGAAGCAAGCCTCAAACCACTCAAGCAGAGATAAGGATAAGAAGTGGGCTATACAGAAATATGGTAACCTCACTTTGAATTCCACACCTGCAGATTAGTTTTTATTCACAGACTGAAGTGACATCATTGAAGGATGTTTTTCTGCTTCCTCTGGAGCCATAAGGAGGTTTATATCACAGTACTCTCCAATACCTGTAAACACACTCAAATGTTGGAAATGGGTGCAGTTAAGACAATAACAACTGACTAAATGACTGAATTCTCTGGGTAAGGATTTCTATATTGATCCTATAACATAGTAAAAATACATTTTTTTCCAAATAAGGACAGACAGAAGGGAAACTTATAGTCTCCTACTATCAACCCCCCTTAGATTAGTCAACCACAAAACCCAAAGAATTACCACCATGTCGCTGGTTATTTAGCATTTTATGAGTGACTTTAACATTAGCAAATTAAAATGCGATGTTCAAAAATATTTGATCGCTTAATAATACGGTGCAATTTTACCAGCTTCCTGCCCAAAAAAAGTTACATACAAAAATGAGAATATCTTATTTGAGTTATTTAGGCCTTTGATTAAAAGTATGAAAATGTCCACAGGAGCATTCAGAAAGTTAAGAGCCCCACTGAGTTAATTACTGCCTCTTGCCTTAGCCTCCATCACAGACTCACTGCTTGCTGTAAAAGCAAGAAATTAACTGTTCCTCTGTGTTTTAGGCACATGTGGAGGATATTGTGTGTGTGTGTGTGTGTGTTTTTTTTAGTAGCAGTCTTAAATACTGTACATTTCAAGTCAGCACATGTTGAGACCATCAGTGGAGATTTAAGGTGGGTGCAGAAACATCACAAAGACCAAAGAGTGAGAAGCGAGCAAACTGAACACGTGGTGGCACAACTACAGAGGTTTGGAATCAGGTGAACATATTTGAGTGTATGTCTGTATGTGATGATGTTTAAGAAACCCTATCCTGGCGTGTCTCTGCATATATAACTAACTCCTCCTCAAAAACTGATCATTAGTTTTACCTGAAGTATTATTTACAGTTACAACTATAAAGCATTCTTCTCCATGGCAGCTGGAGCCCTCTTTCTGGCTGTCAGTATGACTGACGATTGGGACAGTGCATGAATTTCAAATCCTTGAGGAACATAAGGGGCCGGCAACATACTCAGGTACAAAACTCTAGTAATAGGACTCAGAAGTAGGCAATTATGAGCTGTAAATGGAAATTAGCCACATTCTGTATTCCCACTTTTTCTGCTCTGTGGATGTTGGCGAGCTGAGGAGAACCTCCCTCACCTCATTTGTCCACTCCTCCTGCTCAGTCACCAGGGACTTGCTGGAAAGAAAAAAAACATGGTTCCTGCACCCTCTGCATTCAATTATAGGCCATGTTTAAATCTCCCAACCCTAAAATAAGAACAGAAAAATCCAGGATGGTGGCCAGCTAATGCAGACAGATACACAAATAGATTCTGTTTGGATTTTTGAGCGTTGGAGTGAAGCCAAGCATAGCTGTGATGGCCCCTTTTCACACATCAGCAAACACCATTTCTCCTGCATGAATATTGACCTCATGTTCAGCAGCTACTTTTTAAACATATAAAACATTTTGAGTGTGTAGTAGAACACTTTCGTGATATTTTCACATTGAATTGAGGAAAAAAAAAAAAAAAAAAAACGGGACACCGACACGGAATTAATTTTGAAAAATATTACACAATTCTTCTCTTTCATTTATTTGATAATCTGTTCAATATCACTTTGGGATCTTACCCTTCTGATCAAAGTTGCTCATTGATGTCATTTTTTTTTGAGAGACTCCAGCTTGGACAGAGTAGACTGAGAAGACTACAATTTACCAGATGGCACATTGTGTGTTCTTGTTTCTTGGCAGTCTGACCCTACTGAATATTGAGATGAGAGACCAGCTTGGATTTTCTGGGAAAAAAAAAAGTGTGAAATTTCTTGGACTGTGTGTATTGCCTATCTGTCACCTCCTGTAATGGACTGGATGTGCAGTCACTGATGGTAGATATTGTGTTGTTTCTGTGGCACTGTGATTTGGTCAGTGAGAAAAAAAAAACAAAAAAACATGAACATCTCTCAGATATTCACTCGACAGAGGCCATTTGATGGTTTCATATATTAGAAAAACATGCATGTGCCTCTGTGCTTGTTACTTATCTAAATCAATTTGCTGAGCCTAAAGTTTAAAGAGACCTGAGTCAAACATGAACATACTTTGTTTACTGGCTACACAGGCAACAATCCAACATTTAAAATTAGTTTTAAACATTGTGTTTAAAAGAACAACTTCCAGTATTGAAACAGATGTATTACCACAACAATTCAGCGCTCCACTTATAGCTTCAGGGCCTGCTTATGGTTTTATGTAAGCTAATAAGCCCCAGCGCAGTTTGTATCTTTTCATCATGGGCACTAGACCCTTTCATTAACCTCTTCCAACAGTGCAAGGGACAACAGGCAGCTGGACTACATTTGGGGACAGATTGGGACCAGCCATGTGTTTGGCCGGGAGTGTGGAGTTGCAGAGATCTCGGATGTGGTGAAGGAAGTGTCCAAAAATAAAAAAACACTTGCCACTTAACTTGACCACTAAGTCCCAGTGCAGAACACTGGAGAGTGCTCTACACAGCAGCTAATCTAGCTAATGGCTTAAGGAGACACTAGTGTTGTTCCAAAACCGGAAAGAAAAACAGATTTGGTCAGAAAATACACATGTACTTAAACAAACTATCTTGTTAAGCGCAGTCATTCAGTATGTGTTGGCAGATGGAGATTTGACTGTTTATGAGATGTTCTCAGTGGGAAGTAAGGCAGTGGCTGGGCTGCCACCTTGAGGTTTCCAGATGTACTTAAATTTATTTTGTCATATGTGTTGAGATGTGAATGTTCAGATAACAGACTAAATGTTCAAACATCCTCATCATACACTGTGATTTAGATAAATACCAAAGATGTCTGATTCCTGCATCACAGAATAAAAGAATATATTTCTGTTTCTTCTTCTTCTGGACACATTTGGAGTATGAGAATGATAGTAACTGTCAGAATTAGTTTAATTACAAAGGAGATGAATGAGAGGAAACACCAGATCCTTTGTAGGGGTTCGCATATGCTTCTAATTTAAATATCTCTGGGACATTGCTTGTTATGGTTGTGGCTAAAAGAAGACGAAGAAGAGAGCAGCCACAGCATCATGTGCTACAGATGCACTGCACCCGCCCCTATGCCAAACACAGTGAGGGCTGATGGGAAAAGGCTGGTTGTATGTCACCGTTAGAGGCAGTGGGAATGCTTCTGCAGTTCAGTCTCCTACTGAACAGGACACATGCCGGCAAATTTATAGAAGTATTAAACATTAAATGCTCTGATGCAATTGCGATTTCATGACAGGGGGAATGGGATAGTTAATAACTGTCTCAGTGAGCAGCTTTCTAGCTTGAGATGAGCCACAATTAGGTCAAACAGGCTGGTGCATTAGCAGAAGGACAAGAGGCAGTTTCAGGACTTTTCTTCTTTGGGATGGATGAAACGCAGCATTAATCACAGTAATGTTGCTGCAGTGGTGGTAGAGACAGCCCATGACGCCTTCTCTGCATAATATCCTAAAGTGAGCACCGCATTCTCCTGCTAATTTATGTACTGCTACCAGGGCTGCACAGTAAAGACTTCTGAAGATGCTTATTGCTCTATAGCTCACAGAAAGGATGAGAATACATTCGGTTCACTGCATAGAAACTTTACTGCACTGTTTCTACTGTGGTTTTATATCTGCAGACTTTGATGAAGTCTACATCTATGGAAGCGTGGAAAAAATGAGACAATGGTAGTGTCCTGAGTTGTTGTGGATCGTCTGTCTATAATGTCTGAAACTTAAGAAATGAAACTACACAATAACTTCAGGATGGAGAATGAGGCGCAGGAGCTGTTCTGCAGCAGTTTCCTCATGCTATTAATCATTGTGCCATTCCTGATTATTTATTACCCTTATTTTCTAATTTGTTTTAATATAATTTAGCAAACTACATTAGATAATGGAAAGGTCTTTAAAAGGCAGGGAAGAGAAAACTATGTGTCACAGTTATTTATTGTTTTGGTCCAAAACCTTCTTGTTATTTGGAAGTCATTATCACAACACAAGCAGTACGCACTTTCAGAATTATGGATTTCCAAATTGTTTTTCCATGTTGATATGTTTTAGAGTAATTAAGTTAATTGAAATGGCTGCCTTTTACATAAAACCATTAAAAAAAAAAAATACAGAAACTTCATAAATGTACCCATGTAAATCCATGTAATTCACATCCCACAAAGAGCATAAGCAAAATAAAACTATTCAAAAACCTTACAAATTTGCCATTTCCAGTGCACGTCAGTCGTATCTAACTATTCAAGTAAAATGGATGCTTAACTGTATTCTGACAGATTTTGAATAATGCTCTAATACTATTCACAATACGTAGAAAATAAATAGTGACATCATTTGAAATTAAATTGAAATTGAAAATAACAAGTTACTGCTGTGATGCTGCTGATGCTTCTTCCTCTTTCTGTGCTGAAATTCAGTCACAAAAATTACACAGCCAAACTCACATTTTTAAAACTGTGTGATTAATATTACAAAACTGCTCTTTCCTCTCCACAGTAAACACTGTGTGCAGTTTGTGTCAGTTTAGCAAGATGGCTCCAACTGAAAGCTGCAGATGAGATCGCAGGAAACAGAAGATGATGTGGATTTAAATACTAGATCCAATAAGCCATTCTGTCAGTAACATAGCATTACACTGTATAAGAAAGAGTTCCACAAAAAAGATACTTACCATTCCTGCATTGGTGCACTGGAGAAGATGTTTTTTTTCTTTGTGCAATCCATCAGATCTGCTGAAGCAGCAGTGTACTTCTCAATGCTTCTCGTCTCCCTTGCTGACAGTCGGCCTGATATGGGAACCAGCAAGCAAGAAAGAATCAATTAGTGGTCTGTACCTTTGAATGACAGCAGGGATGGAGTAGATTTAGAGAGCAGGAATTGGTATATTCTCTGGAAATTGTCAGTGAAGCAAAAATAATGGTGATCAGAAGAATTTTTATCTCTGTTCCCGTCAATGTCAAGAATCCTTATATGTGCACATACTGCTCACACACATACATACGCACTCATGCACACACACATTTCCACAGTGTTCTAAGGTACAACAAGTAGCTGTACCACACTTGGAAAAGCTAACTCTGTCTCTGTGGTGATGAAATGATTTGGTGGAGGTGACACTGCAGAAACTGCCTACAGAGTGACACTGGAATAGAAAGACACCAATGACTCTATTAAAATAAGATACTGTAATATAATGATGACAGATTCTTATTTCAACAGACTTTATAATGTATGATATTACAACAAAAGACTTGGGTTCAACAGGTCAAGGACAGATCTCATTGTACAACAACTTCTATGCAAAACAACAGAATTTAAGTGGAATCCTACATCATTCAGCAAAATCATTAAGGGCCCAGTTTTGGCAATGTTTTGGAAGGATGTATATATGGCTATACAGCCCAAATTATGGGTGCAAAGGAAAAAAACAAAAGGATGACACAGCCATAACTGCCTCCAAAAAAAAAAAGTCCAAAATCCCCACAGTCAAGCCAAAAACCTTAACCTTTTTAAGTAGTGTGGTACACCACAAGTATTCCATAGCCAAAAAAAGGCCTTCACCCTGCTTCCTCTGCACCAAAATGAATCAAAAAAATGCCAAATGTTTACTAAACTACAGCCAGAATCTTTGCTATCTGGGATATATGAAAAGTAATACATAAATATAGCATATTATTTTAAGAATAGCAGATTTTTTTTTAAGGTTATACAACATTATTAAGAGAAAATAATCCACTTAGTGACTAAATAGAAGACGTTATATAACAAAAATATCCATGTCTTACGTAACCAAATTGAATTTATTACATCCTGCTCTTATTAAGCGCTATAGATAGTACACAGACACAGTATAATGTATTAGCATTGAAGAAAGGAAACTACCAATCATTTCTCATTGATCAGCTGGAAGTAGTCCGAATGGATATTTGATCTCATCTTGTATTCAAGTACATCGTCGATGGCTAGTCTAGCCTCATGGATGTGATCTGGAAATCCTCAACAGTTTTAACTTTGGATAGAACAATTGATAAGAGATAATACTGCAACGCTGAATAACATTGTGACGTCACACACATATTTAAGCAGATGTCAGCTGCAGAAACACTCAACCAAATCTGTGATTCTCTCTGCATCAGCGTTAAAAATGATGAAGAAATCTAATGGTATATGAATCTTAAAAGAGCAACTGTTTATTTCCATTTGATGACAAAATGAACAGCCATCATGTGATGTATTGTAATGTGCTCCCCACCAAGGTTCTATAAAAGCATTTACTGCTCGGTAAATCTCTTTAATAGATGAAAAAGTAGGGGAAAAAATCAATACTAAAACAAACACAAATTAGTGACTGTCTCCCAACCACACAAATACACACACACACATTGTATATGTAGCCCATAAGTCTCTTTATTTGCTGAACCAATGTTTAATTCATCAACAGATAAAAGCTTTAAAAGCTACAGGCCTGTTTGTAACTTTATGAAAGACAAATTAATGATAAATGCTGTGTGGATTTTTACGGTAATAATTATGTATGCTTTTCACACCCAAACACACACACACACACACACACTCAAACACACTCCGCACTTCATAAACTTCAGACTCTGAGTCTATGACTTTAACAGCATATAAACATTTCTTAATACAACAACAACTTATATTGTTTGCGTTGTTACACCATTAAACCTTTAAATAGGACTATAGGTCATCATATCAAAGATTAGCAGCAAAAAAACACAAGCAGATGGTGTTTGGTTTAGTTTAAAGCTGGAAAAAAAAAACTATAGATTGATGCTAAGTTTAGATTGTTTTGTCAAATTAGTATTTTTAAATGTTCACACTTTAACAAACTATCTTTTTTAATACAATGACTTTATGTTACCTTTACATCAGCATGGAGGGAGGTGATCTTCATATCAAAGTGCACATCACATGACTCAGACACTGAGTTCACAATTTTCTCACAAAATTCAGCGAGACTGTGAAGACAAATTAGTTACACATACATTTCACTGTGATGAAGAAGAGCAGAGGTTGCTCAGGCCTCAGCACAGCAGCCTTTTAAACAAGAGTGGGATGAAAACTTACATTATCATTTACTATATATACTATTTATTATATGACATGCAAATGAATAGACGAGAAGTAAAAACCATAAATTTTGCTCTCAAAATCTGCCAGAGGAGCTTATGTTGGCAGAAAGATTGCACACAGGGAGTGTACTGGTGGGCAGTAAAGATCCATCAACATGGTTGACTTACAAAAGATGGGTGTTTATCTGCACTGACATTCTCCGGGGCTAAAGGAATAGCTCTCAAAGATGCTTATAAAATGTAGTACGACAGCAGTGAAACTCAGTGAAAATGGCAGAAAATCCTTTTGAAATGAAAAACAAAAACATAAAAAGGAAAAAAAAAAAAAAAAAAGTTTTCTCTATGATTCAACTGGCTACTAAAAAACGTAATGTAATTTTGAACGATATACAGTCTGAATGAAAAGAAGGTTTGTAAAATAAATGTATACTGCATGTATTATCTTTAGAAAGAAAACAAAAGGTTAAATAAGTACCCCTTCTGCCATTTTATGCAGATGAGCTGGGGAATTGCTGTCTTGAATAGCTAATGTGTTTACTGCCTTTATCAATTAAAGCCCCTCATTGGGGAGGCCCAGCAGATGGGAATACAGCTGTGTAAAGTCAGGAAATAATCTTTTTAATTATTATTATAATCTGTGGGGTCCTGTGTGTTGTGTACAAGACATAAGACCACCCCCCCAAAAAAAAAAAAAAAAAAGTCTTATCATGTAGCGTGTTATTTTCACAGTTGCACAACTGCGAGAACTAGGCCAATTTTATCTGCTGGGTTGGTCCTCTGAAATAAGAACCCAACTCTGTCATCAGTTGTGAATATTTTTTTTTCTTGCTACAGACTGGAGTTGTCTTTTTCTGATGTTTTGTCTTTCACATTCATGCAGAGAGACACACGTCTCAGTCACTCTCTCTCTCTCTCTCTCTCTCTCTCTCTCACACACACACACACACACACACACACACAAGATAAGGTTGTTCCATTAGCAAGGGACTTTTAATACTGTCCACTTTTCCTGTTTCTTTTGTTTTGTGGATGATGATAATAATAATAATAATAATAATACAAATAATAATAATAATAATGCAACTCAGCTAAAATTTATAGCAAGGGAAAAAACAAAACAAAAAAACAATAGCGCATAGATAATCATAAACAGACAACCCACAATTTCATTATAAGGTGGAATTAGAATGGATGGACAGAAACTGCACACAAACACAGCATCGTTTAACTGTCTGAGATGAGTCTGGAACTGGGGAGTATTCATGTGTACACGAAGACGAGGTAAAAATAGGCATAAGCCGATATCGTACCATTAAGATTCAAATCAATAGTGACTTTATTACAATGGTTTATGACCTCTATTTCACAAACTTTACTAATGAATCATATAATTTCCTATTACATTATGAATGGCTTTAAGCAAGTGCTAAGGCGCCAGTGTGGATAAATTGTGTATGCGGTTTACATGCTAATGATGAGGAAATGGCTCAGCATCTTTCTGGAAACATGAAACTTGGTAGAGTCATTGAATCCATCACAGTGGATATCTTATCCACATTACCACTGCATTACAATTCTGTTGGAATGGATTTATTTGAAAAAAATAAATAAAAAATGGCTGTATTATTGCACTGGAGCAGGGTAACTTAATCATGGTACTCACGTCGATGGACCATCTATGACAAGCAAGAATTGGTTGAATGAATAGTTAAGCCTTTGGCAAACTGGTAGCAGATACAACCTAGTAGTTTAAAACTTAAAAAAAAAACAAATGTATCACATGCTTTAAAATGGTCTGTATTCACTGGTCTGGAGGATAGAGCCACCTTCATCTTTTGTGTCTTAAAATCAAATCTCATATTGGTTCATGAGTTGCTCCTCTTACACTCTGATATTAGGATTTTATTGAATTAAATTCTGTTTTGACAGCTAGTTGTGGCACTTCACAGTGAACTCTTTAAAGAGCTGAGACTTTCATCCGTTTGGTTGGAATGATTCATTTCCCCCACTCATCGTTTCTCACTGATACTACCCACATGTTTCCATTCCTTCACTCAGTGCTGGGACTTTGGATTCCTCTAGAAAGTTCTTTGGGGAGCACAGCTAAGACAGCCAAGCTCCTACTTGCTCTACCAGACTGGGGTGAAATCCACTAATCGGCTTTTGTGGCCAAACGTGATAAAGCTGCAGTCAGGATCAGGCCAATTTACAGTGCGCCAATTCTGTCTGTCCAGAGTGAGCTACATATCTGCTGAGCAGCAGCTCAGCATCCTCCTCTTAAAAAAGATTTTTATTACTATCAGACCCGGATTGGCAGAATCTTGTGGAATAACCCCATTGTGAAGAGCCTGCCTCACTCATTTCTACAGCTGGTGGCTCAGTGGAAGTGGAGAGCTGAGACGATGCCTCATAACTGTCTCAGTGTGGGGTCCCTTCAGCAGCTCTGCACATAAGAACAACCTACTGCGTGTGCCACAACACATCTGTGCAGATGTTGGCTGGTCATCACACAGACAGCTGAAAGCCGGACAAGGTGCATTACATGCAATAAAGATTACTATAAAGCTCAGGATCCCTCACACTGTTGAATTTCATTCGATATCTTGTGTAAAACACTAGAAACTAAGTGACGATTGACATTTCCTGTTATGGGAATAAAGCTATAGCTATATTTATTTTTCATGGATTTCCGTGAGGGGCAACATGATGGTGCAGTGGTTAGCGTTGTCTCCTCTAGTTTCCTCCCACAGTCCAAACACATGCAGACTACGGTACTACATATCACACGAGCTCATAAAATTCAGAATGAGTCACATTTGAAATGTTGAAAAAACAAATTCACCAGATTCATGTTGTGAAATCTTCTCAGACATCTTGAGCCTTGAGGTTAAAAAAAAAAAAATCAAACAAACAAGATTTATTCTGAAGGATGAAAAGTCTTTTCCTTTAAAGTCAAAGCGAGTCAAAGTAACTGGAGAGACCTTTTCTCTATCAGAATAAATTGTTGTTCTTTGCTGTCGTTCAGTTTCCCCACTGAAGGACAAATAATAGGAAACTGAATTTACAGCTGCTGGTGTTGTTTTTCTCCCAGGTTAGAGGTTTCTAAGATGATTTCATGGATTTCAGTGAGTTCATATTTTCAAAATTCTCACCTCAAGATATCATAGATCAAATCTGTGCAAACAAAGGTTGGAGTTCTGGCCAGTAGCACTAGAAACAGCTGTGACTTGAAACCTGAGACTCCCTAAAATGTTTTATTTGACTCATGCTACGAGGGTAAAATACTTTGAAGTTTTGATCTGGTTTCAGTACTGTACTGACAAGATTAGACAGCAACAAACAGATCTAGCACTGTAATAAATTTATCCAAAGTTTAATCAGCAGAATTCACAGACTTGCCGCTGTTTTTTTTTTTTTTTTTTTACTTTGTTTAAAACAGCTGCGCTGCACAAAATAGGAGTCACTAGTTTCCCTCAACATCAAGATGAGTAACCTAGGCTCCCACTGAGGCTCAGCTATGTTTCCCCAACAACACTTTATTATCATGTCCAACACCTGACTTTTAATACTGTCAGATGAGACAAGTTTCTTATCAGAGGTAATTATGTACCGTGGATGTTTCAGTTACCTGGGGCAACATGTTATGTAACACTGTGAGAGAATAAACCAGTGCATGGTTCTACCTGGGAGTTTTTAATCAAGACAAAACTCTTGGCAACAACCAAAAAAAAAAAAAAAAAAAAAAAAAAAAAAAGACTCCAGAAACAACGTATTACAAAGGATGTGTAGGAAAATTTAGATGCAGCACAACAAATTAGTTTATAACACCTCTGGGAACAGTAGCAGAAGGTGTAGATCAACAAGGAAGAGGAGCTCTTTATTTGGCTCTTAGACTGATTAATAGTCACAGAATACTTAAAATCCAGACGGGTTTAGGAGAGCAGTTAATCACAGCTTTTATTGTGGATCTTAAATCAAGAGGGGCAATTCTGGGCTCAAGTAATTTTTAGAATATTACTATCATTATTTTTGAACACTTCCTATTTATCCCTAAAGCCCTTTTAGTAGAAAGCACTTATCTATTTACAGTAGCTGCAGTGTGAGGTGAAACATCTCAGGTATTAGATTTAGGGAAAGGGCAGAAGGTGACTGCTCTGACTTTGATAAAATGATGTTTCAACAAATATCATTCCAAAAATAATTAGAAATGTGTCTTATTATTACGCTCTTTGCTCTCTGATGACCATAGCATCATGAGGCGTTGTGGTGGTATATCTTCTTAAGGAAATCGAGGTTCTATTATTAGAAAGAAAGAAGCAAGGGGGGTGAGGAGAAAGAAAAGAGAAGGTATGGCTGTATTATATGTGAACAGAAGGACAGCACCATGGCTCTGACATCATTTTCAGGTGGCATGCCAACTCTGCTGCCTTGCACAGATTTCTGCCTGGCCCTGGAGCTCAAACATCACATGTATGGATGTAAAGGCCCTGTGCCCTGTGGGTAAATACACTGTAAGATCAGACTGCATGTCAGTATCCACAACACATCAGATAATGTAATGTTCGCTTTGTGGTCTACTGGGAAAATAATAGATCATTATCCGTCCACTTTTGAATTAACTGTGAATCTACGCTTTTATTTTCCTCTTTACAACATGAGCAGTATCCTATTAGTTTAATAAACATGTCAGTGTTTAGATTTTATTCCCTTTAAGGTTAATCCCTGGTGAGTTAAAAAGAATAATTACGTTGAGGAGCATTTTAATATTGCAGATTCAAACCAGAGATATAACTTTTTGCAATTTTCTTCCCTGTGTTAAATAACATTAATGATGTATAGAGTGCTGTTTTTGTTTGTTTTCACTCGGTGGCAGTTATGAAGTAATGCTGCTTGGAAAGTAATTCTGCCTTCTGTCTTTATAAATGCTGGCATCACAAACTTAATGATCCAAAATAACCACAAATTTAGCAGACTTGAATCTTTGCCGTCAGATGACTGTCATAACAATCCGATAAAACAGAAATAATGGCGGCCATAATATCTGGCCAAACGTTTCTGCCTCTTTTCCCTCTCCTCTGCTGTTCACCCTGTTTTTATGAAATCTGTCCACCTCCATCCCCGTTTTCCCCCAAACTACTGTCACCTTTATCCCAGTGTCTCTTGCTCCCTGCTCACCAATTTTTAATGACCTTTCTGTCTCACCTTCAGTCTCATTGCCCCATGCCCTCTTGTGTCTACCTCCCATTCACAAAGACACGGCAGGTCCAGGCTCAGGGGCGTCCTTTTTGTCATTGGCGGTTCTGACCTCCACGTTCCCCCCCTGGCATAGGGTCAATTATTCACTGCACGGGAACTACACCTGTGTCCCTTGTGAATCTCCCCGACAACCAGCCGCCAGAAAAAAATGAGTCTATTACCATGGTGGTGCCAGGTGATGGATTTCATGTTCGCTAGTGGAGTGCAGGTAAAAACCTGGGGAAGCTGCTGAAGGTGACCTTCACAGTGAAGGCATCTTTACCAGTCGTGCGTGCAAACACACAGACTCCCATGAGAAAGTATCAAAGGCGAGAGTGGAGCAACGGTTTCTGTGTCAGACTTGTTTGTTTGTTGTGGGTTATTGTTGCGCATGCTGTAAACCTCAACAACCTTGAGCTGCAAATTCCTCCATAAGACATTCCCTAGTGGACTATAATGCCTGTGTAACATCTATTAGACCAATAAAAACACACTTCACCGCCCGTTTGCGTGGGAGATACTCTGTGGTATTTGAACTGTGACACGATAAAAACATGTATCGCTGAATCTTCACATTATTCAGGTTGAACCGTTTGGAGGATATCTGTTTCTTTTTATTCTGTATCATTCGATGTAATAAAAAAGACTTTACAATGGTCATAAAGTACAATTGTGAACTGTTAAAATTTATTTTAAGGCTGTGGTCTGCCTGCACTGAAGTATCACCTTTCACAGCACATTCTCAGTACCCACTAGTGAGGTGGCATCTGCAGTGCTCAAGGCAGGATGGCAGCCATGCAGGATAGCACCAAACCAAGCTGTTAGGCCTGCTGTCTGCTAATCCATTCCAGTGAGGCAGTCAGTGAACCCCATGCAAGCAGCACTTCAGGTCAACAGATATGGTCAATACATGTGGTCCAAACATGTGGTCAGGACAACAGTGCTATTGGACCATGACTAACAGACTCAGTGATAGGCTGTTTGGTGTGTGTCTTCCTTTTTTTCCTCTGACTCTGTGTGTTTTGCTGCCTCCCCGCCTGTTTCTCTGCAGCTATACGTCCTCCTGCGTATGTTTTTGAAGCCATATATCCTTTTTGTCTTTGTGCACTCATGCGTGCCAGGACACTTGGCTGTACGCATGGGAGACAGGTGAGACATGTAGAGGCAGACAGGCAGGTTTTTGGAACGTCCTTACATCTCTGTAATTTTGGACCGTTGATGTGCCTGTCTTAATACCAGCGTGTGTCAGCTGTCCTCAGCATGCAGAGGCACTGGTGTGTACAGCTCCAGTCTGCTGCTCCTCGGCCTCACTTGTTTCCCAGTCGCTCCCGGCCCTGCCAACCAGGCCAGACATGGCACTAGACAGAAGAAGAGCGCCACACGACTTAGGCTTGGTCAGCCGGTTCTTGCTTTTGTTCAAGAACTAAAGCTGCTCTTATTTTTGCTCAAAAATTAATCTATTTACTGTAGATGACATCATCACTTTTCCCCTCCTGTCTGTGTATCTTTTTAACGGCGATTCTAAGGAGTATGAAATTATCGAGGCGATGTGGGGTTTAACGTAAATAATATCAATAAAGCGGTCAGTTTGGAAGTTACCTTGAAAATGAGACCACCAAGTTATGAACTACACATACTAGGGGTTAAGAAACACAACTGTGAAACATTTATAGTATGCTTAGTGTTTTATGGGAGGTTTTATTGCCCATCTGCCTTGGGCACAGTTGTAAGTGCTTGAATTTACTGATATGTGTGAAACTCTTATTGAAATATAATTAATTGCACACTTTATATAATTGAATTATGATGTTTGCTCATCTTTTGCAGTTAGTCATCATGGAAATCAAATAAAGTTTTTTTTTTTTTTTTTGCGTATGCGTATGCTGTAGCTAGGCTGGCTCCATGTTTGATACTAATAATAATACAGCCTGACAATAACATACAGTAGGCATGCTAATAAATGGTTTAATACACTATTACAAAAAGCTCTTTTATCCTCTAATCTTGTCATAATTAATGATGTTTAATGTGAGCATGTGATTTGTGACTAATGGACATGTCAGTTAATGAGACAATAAGCATACGCAGTATCCCACAGTGTCCATCATCAATCACAAAGACCAAGGTCATGTGGTTTAGTTTTATCCTGAAATACAGAGGTGCTGATAGGGCTTTTTATGTCAGGAAGGAACTTAATTTACATTTATACACATTTTAATTGTGACAAATACTTTTTTTCTTTAACATTTCCTGATAAATTTTAATATTGTGCCACGCTGTCAGTCACTTCTTGTCTGTGCTGATGGTAAACGAGGGAGTTAGTGGGGCACAATTTTCACAGTGTATTAACATACAGTGATATGTATGGGTGGTGGGTAAAATATCACCCCCTGCAGGCACAAAGATGAATTGTGACTCTAAATCAAAAAGACAAAGCATGTTTCCACACAAAGCCGAGGCACAGCAGAGCCGCTCACTGAGCATTAGGGGCTCAGACAGTGTTTCCATTTACTTGATGGTACAAGTTCCACCAGGTGTAAGACTGAAAACATATTTTGTCGTGATTTTGTCAAACTGATCATTTAACAACATAAATGTTGCTGTCAATCTATTTGGTAGCAGAAGCAGATTCAAAGATCATCTGTTTTTTTTTTTTTTTTTTTTTTTTTTTAATGTTTGTGGGTGGTAGCTACCCTTTTATTTACAGTTAGATCACAGATTGGGCCTTTAAGCTTTGTCCCAAGAGTACTGCTAATGAACTTGTGTGTTACGACATTTATATAGGCAGGCCTCGACAGCCTCTCATAACTCAGAAAGGTTATTCACTGGCAGCAGATATAGATAAATGTCAGCAACGTTGCTGAGGCTTTACTGAAATAGAGCAGACATGATACTCGCTGGTGATATTTACACAGCAGAGCCAAGTCTGAGGGATGGGGAAGGACATGGCCTGCTGACAAATTCAGATCTCACAGTGATTCTTGTATAGCCCTGGATGTTGGAATCAACTTCAAATGTCAGTCAAGGGGATCTAAATTTTAGTGTGTAAATAAGCAGAGCTGTTTAATTTGTATTACATAATGACCTAATGGTTTATGGTTCAAAATAACAGTAAACTGCAGACAGAAATGTGTCTTTAATCTGGATTTTATTCACTTGTTTCCTACACTTGGTTGCACTTTTCCCCCTCTAAGTCGCAGTGACAGTGACTTGTGGACCAAAACTCACCTCAGTGTGCTGTCATTAATCCAGGGAGAACCTGAGGCATGTCTCAGCGAGAGGTTACCCCCAGAACTCAAATGAGGGATGGGAGGAGGAAGGAAAAAAAGGAGGCGAGAACAGAAGAAGGCCAATTTGTGTGTTAGCCCCAGCAGCAGGACAGGCAGGCACTTAATTCTGCGGTAGCGCATCATTATATGCACCATTTACCAGATGCCCATTTAACATGCAATAATTAGATCAGTCAGTTTGGAGAGAAAAAAAAAGGAAAAAAAAGCAACGATGCCGGCTACTTAAATAGGGTCCCTTGCCATAACATTAGCAACCCCCTACAGGGTCACTTGTCAAAACTGTTTGAAAGATTAATTCTTTGGAGTGTCAAGGAGAAAAATGTATAGACAGGCTCTTTTTTCTGTTTCTTCCCTTTGTTCTTTGTTCTACAGTTTCAACTCGAATGAAACACTCAATAACATTTTAAAAGTAAAAGATGTTCTTTGAATAAAATAAATTCAAAATAATAATGGTTGCTTACCAACTCTCTTAGGGATATGATTGACAAAATAATGAATAATCACAATTTTAATGTGAATTATGATGATCAAAGAGACAGAGAGAGGGAGAGTTCAGAAATGCTACTTTTTCTTTCTGTGATCCATTTTAAATGATTTCTAGATGTTTGGTTAAAAGGTTTTTTTTCTTCAGTCTTTGTGTGTCAAACAAATCCTTTAATTGGATTCTCAAACATTTAATCTACACTGCAAACTCTCTCAACCCTTTGTCTTATATATATATTAATACCAATCATCACATTTTTCTTCACTTCTAATACTATTTCATCTCACTGTGAACCTGCCTCTCCATAAATTACTTTTAAAGTATGGTGTGTTGGCTTTTATGGTGCAAACCAGACAAAAAAAAAAACGATCCCTCTCTCTCTCTCTGTCTCTCTCTCTGTCTCTCTCTATGTCTCTCTGTCTTTGCTGAATAATACCCATCTATTTCAGAAAGAGAATCATTTCATTTCTCTCCGAAGAAACTTTCTCTCGCTCATCACACACACAGCTACTGCACAGAGGCCACTCTCTCAACCAGGGAGCAGATAATAAACTGTGAGGAGCCGGTCTGTGCGGGAGTAGACTTGGTGCGATGGGCCAAAACCTGCTCGCTCTGTCAGCCCTGAGAAGCAGATGTTGAATCCTTTACCTTTACTGGTTCTGTTATGGGGATGTTAATGGAGTAATTTATAGAAGATATAAAGTGAAATAGGTCATCATCAGCTCCCAGCCCTTTCATTGTCAGTGTGTGTGTGAGTGTGTGTGCTATACTGAGGGCAGCCGTGGAGCAGCAGTACACCCCTTGAGGCTGAGGAGAGTGAGTGGTACCTGAAGAGTTAAATGGCCTGAGGAGGACACGGTCCACCATGCCTGTGTTCTGTGAAGCCCTATAGAGCAGCCTCATACAATGGTAGAGGATGGTGTGTACTTCAGTAGCAGCCTGAACATGTGTGTGGTGAAGTCTGAAGTCGTACTGTGTATATATTGTATCTGGTATAAAAAAAAATTCAAATGAAACAGCTGCTGAACAAAAAGCTTTGAGGAGAATGAGATAATGAGACAACCTCTTTTATATCATTTTACTTCACAATTTGGCTCCATATCACAACACACCGTACAACAAAGTGGTTTGATAATAACAAAGCAGTAAATAATAATTAGCTCTACGACAAAAACATATTTACTGTAAAAGGCAAACTGGGGTCCAGTCTAGAAACATCTCACACACACACCGCGTCAGTGGGAGTGACAGTAAGTCAACTCTTCTTCACTTGGAAATTAAAGGTGTTTTGTGAGTAATGCAGTCATTGTCATCTGAACTGTCACAGTGTCAGCCAGAGATGATATACCCATTTAATAACAGAAAGAGCTTTTATATGACTCTGTCCCTGGGATTGGCAGACTTTGATTGGCTAGCCAGCCCGTTTCGCAATGCAGATAAAAATGAAACTACCTCCAACGTAATTTATAGACGCAATTTTGCGGGACAGTCCTGTGCTCATATTTGATATGACAATTTGAAGGTGTGTGTTTTTGAGAGTGTGTGCAAGTGTGTGTGTGTAATAAATACAGAGATTAAATTTTAAGACAGCTCTAATTCGTATGATTTTTTGAAAGTCTGCTTGATCTGTGAGAAACTGTTTCAGACTGAGGGAGCTGAATCACGTGACCTCTCTGAGCCTATCATGATATTTTCACAATATATCAGCAGTTATACTTAGTAAGAGTGACATCTCAGAGCTATTTTCTGTGCTTGTTTGTGACCTTGACTCTCTGACAAAACACAGATCTTACCTCTGCCACCCACGACAAACACACATTATCTGAAATTATAATAAACTTAATTACATTTTTAATAAATTGAGGCTTTAAATAACAGATTTGCAATAACTGAGTAACCTTTCTAGTTTTAGCTATACTGAAGAAAAAAGGAAAACAGCATCTAATCCTTTGTGTACATGCAAACGCTTACTAAGCCAAGAGCAACATAATTTATTGTCACGCTTAAGTATTAAAATGTCATTGAGTGATATTGCCACATAACGTGAACTGGTAATGAGGATGCGAGCTCATGTAGCTAAGTCTGCAGGTGGTGCAGAAGAGTATAAGCCCCCAAGCGACAACTGACACTTCTTATGTGATCCATTAAAGTTCAGGAGAGGCTGATCAATGAGGCGGAGGCATTCATCATCCAAGGATAAAATGTGCTCTCTCAATATTTTACAGCCACATCGAGGATCTTCGGTTTCGACAAAGTGTCTGGTTCACTGTAAAACTGGCTGCAACCAGCAGTTAGCAGGAAGGTCACCACAGTATCTTTTGGTAATGAAGTGAAATGTAGACTCCTTACAAAATTAAACCACTTGCCAGCATGTGGACATTAAAATGGCAAATAACATGAATTTGGCTCTAACATGCCAGTCTTGAATGTAATGTGACAGTATGGTTTATGCAGGGTTCTCTTCAGAGACTCTGCCCTGTGGACCAAAGGGCCCTATTACTTAAATGAGCTCTATTAGTGTCTCTGTGGGGACCGCTGCAACGAGCAAACTCACAAACCTGCTCGTAGACTCTCTAAAACAGCTTTTGTTATGCCACCCCTCCATTGCCCTCCAGTTTCTTACTGATTTACATACAAATTGATCTTGAGGTAAATCAGATGTCACTTTTCTCCGGGTCACGGAGAACACGCTGAGATAATGAAATCAGGGTCCGCTGAGTGCTACACTTGCACAAGCTACCAGATGGGTCTCTCTGTTAATGCAACGCCTCAGTCTGTGTGTTCGCATGTGTGTGTGTGTGTGTGTGTGTGTGGGTGTGGGTGTGTGTTGGTGGGTGTATGGGTGGATGCACACACATGTTGGTGTGAACGCACCTACCTGCGTATGTGTGTGTGTTTGTGTAGGTAAAAATGACTTAACATCTTCTATTTATTTCACCAATAAAAAAGTAAATGTGTGTGCTCATGTGTGATCATTCATTTGACAGCTATGTATAGAAGAACATGCTTCCCCTGTGACTTTGAAAATTGCTCTGATTTGCTTTGTGAATACATTTTCAGTGGTTGCACATATAGGTTTTGGTTTTGCTGCAGGAGAAAATTACAAAAATTGTCAACTCTGGCTTGTGGTATTTTTATATAAATTTACTTCAGGTCAGATATATTGGCACTGTTTGGCAATCTTGTTTGATTATGAATTAGATTTACTGTATTTGCCCAGCATTTACAAGAAGGAGTTAATCATTCTTTGAATAGATTCCTCCAGGCTTCATCCACAGAATAAATGACAGTTTGGTTTGAAGGAGGGACTAGAAAGGTGACAATTAGAAGGACAAGAACCTGATGGACCATCACATCCCATTAATGTTGTCTGGGGAGAAATTAAAGAGCAAGGCATTATGTGCTATGTTACTGTCATGGGACAGTCTGACATTGGGGAGAACGTGGGTGTTGATGGATGATAAGAGCTGATAAACGCCAAAGATTAAATAGATAGAATTTTTTTTATTTTATTTTATTTTTTGGCATGTAATTTTGAAGATAAGCTAAATCTGGGCAAACATATTAGTAATATAAAATGTATTTTAACAGATTGATGTATAATTACATATGTAATATCCAATTTCCTATAAAATATTACAATGTTTTTGGTATTGTAGTGTTGTTCCAACCTTCCAGGCAGCCCCTGGCATTGGTTCATTTCTTTATGCAGGAAATAAATTAACTTGCTGAATCTCACTTGAATTGATCCATTGTAGTAGACAATGTACTTGGTTTTATTGTTGTCAAAGTTGTGTTTTTGCTGCAGGGAAATGCAAATGAAAGATTGATGGGAAAGGTCACAGTGTATCAGTCTTATTATATTTATAGAATATCATTATTAATACTGTTTATATCATAATTTTAAAACCAAATTGATCTTTTTTTTTGTCTTTTAGGTCACTATAGCTCATGATTATAGTACTGTTAAGCAGCCAATTTAGAGATGTCAGAGCTTCCAGCATTTAAACTTTTCAAAGTTTTCCATGACCACAACGAAAATTCAAGAATGGATGCGATGGATTTAGCTATTTCAAGTTAGTTTCAAGCCTTTTATTTTCATACACTAACTTCGCTGAACTACACAAATAGCTGCCTGGAGGATGCTTTAGAAAATGTTTGAAAGCTGCATGAAGTATACGTCACAAATACACAGATAGAATACTTTAAAGTTCTTCCGTGTGATTGTATTGTACAGATGCATATGTCCTTCAGAGAAAAAAGTAACTACGTGCACTGTCAGTCAAAGGAGGATTTTAGAATAAATGCAGGAGAGTCTGTAGACCTTCTGTGTTGTAATTCCTCTACTTCAAATCATAAATACAATGAAAAGAAAGAGAGGAATGATGTGAGGCCCAGAAGTCATCAGTCAGACTGACAGCCTTGAAATGGAACAATACCACAGTCTCCTCCCCTCCTGGGCTGCAGACTGTTTTAGTATTTGTTAAATAACTCTCGTATTCATGAGGTTGCTTCCAAGCACAGCCTCGAATGCTATCCTCTGGTAATCAAAAAGAATGTGAAAAATTACTGCTAATGTGTTCATTTCAGACCAAGACACTGGCCCATTACTTGTGAAGGTCTGAGTAAAATGAATACATAAACATGCAGTATGACGAATGTATACTTGAAGGATATATATGGTTAAGTCATAATGGGATGAATATTTAATGGCTAAGATATTAATGACAAAAAAGCTACTTGTACTTTATAGAAACTAAGGTAGAAATTTACCATTTATTATGTGTCTTCATCCACTGGCATTTTTATAGATAAATTTTGCTATCAGATGAGCATATCCCAAGTTTCTATACTTGGAAGAGTCAGTATATTTTCCTCCTTCATAATACTGTCATCAGTGAGCTCATAATGGGGTGGTAGTTTATTTTACTCTCAGTGGGCAGTGGGGGCAGTCTCTGGACACTTTCTTAGCTATGAGGGAAATAAATCAAAGGAACAATAACAAAAATGACCAGAGACCTCTAAGGGAACAGGCTAAACTACTAAGGGTGATAAAGGTGAGGCCTGACGAGCTGTGAGCCAATGGCAGTGCAGCCTCGGCATAATAAATTTAACACAAATTGCCTGTTTTAATTGGGTTCATGATCTGTGGACTGAAGTGTCAAGAGCCTCCAGTAAAAAAGGGGGCTGACAAATGGGACACACAGATTTCCAGTGCCGTTTAATGCCGTTGTAAAGATTGAGAAAATATTGGAAATGTCTGCAGAAAGATTGGAGTTAGTGCAAAGCTCTGGATCACCTGCATGGGGAAGACCAGGCAGGCCTTACAGCGAACACTGTGGTCTATACGACAGAACTGTGGCCCTGTTGGTGTTGTCAATGAATCTTGAGATAATTTAAAAGCATTTGGATTTTAAAAAAATAATAATAATAATAATTCCGCAGCTGTGAACATATAGTATGTTTGGTTCTCATAAACCCAGACTTCTTTAATTAAATGATTATAAAATGTCATCACTTTAGCCTTGACTTCTGAAAATATGGTAATTGTATGTAATGGTGGTAATGTATTATGTAATTGTATGTAATGGTAATGTTTTGGTTTGCATAAAAGTGCTGTGATATTCTCAGAGAGAGAGTGAGAGAAAAAAAAAATGAAGATGAGGAACGAAAACATTTCTAAAGAGTCAAACTGCCCGGATAAGCTGGCAGAAGGACAATCAGAGGCATGATGACATACAACATCTGGAGTCATGAGGGAAACAGCATGTACTCCAACGCCCAGAACCAGCAGGACCACTGTGATACAGAAACCAGAAGCCAGTTACACAGAGCTGGCTGCACACAAAAGGTCAACTCATTTGGTTGTAGAAGTTATGGGAGGGAAAAAACTTATGAAATGATTCCTTTAATTAAAAATGTAAGAAACATATATTCTATATATACTGCATCATGGTCAGTGGAGTAAAGTGGCTTTGTCTTAAATGCTTTGAACACTGTTAGTTAGATACAATTATAGTAAAAGTGAGAAAACAAATGAAAATAAACAAACGGATCTTTATTGAATGGAAATCTATTTTACTGCATAACAAATGTTGAGTCTTAGTGGCATCATAAACAAAGTCGATGCTCTGCTTTGTGCCTTTTTAGTAATTAAGATAGAGAGAGAGAGAGAGAGAGAGAGAGAGGAGACTTTGTAATATTGCTTCAAAGCTGGTCAGACCTCTACATCGTACTAGTGAGGCAAAGACTCTCGTCTCTGATTGTTCCCACATAAACACTCGGCCTCCCACACAGACAGACTCACACACAGAACAGACCCAGCGGTGGTCTTCTGCCCCGAGGAGCAGCTCAGTGTCAGTTTTACTCAACAACACACACACGTGCACATGCGTGCACGCAAACGTACCTACACACAGACAAACACGCAAAGTCTGGACAGGGGTCCTGGGGGTAAGAGAGATGTGATATGGAGATCCCTGTCCACTGATATCTTCCTCTGATAACTACGTGTGAAGGTCATTTGTCCCCTGCGTTGGCAAGTCTCTACATAAATCACTGAGGAATTGGCATGATGGGTATTCGCAGAGGCAGCTCCTGCCTCCCGGTCTTTCCCATTCCCCCAATCTTCTCCTTGTCGCCCGAAACCCAAGTGGATGTGTACAATAAATAATGACACATCAGGACAATTTCATCTTTTACAGTACACTTGGAGCAGACAAACCACGGCCAACATCCTACCTGAGGTCTTCATTTTTTTTCCTCAACCTTCCAGTATCTTGACATTTTACTGTATGAAGTTATACAAGTCTATATTTTCAGCAACAGCCGATCCAGAAATGGTTTTAAAACGAACATTTACTATTGTTGCAGGGTTATTAAAAGAAATGATAAATTATCTTCAACTCAGACACTCACCCTCTATGTCACATTAAAAATCCACATCAAAAGAATTTCTGATATCATAGATAAAGCGGGGGTTAATTTCTTTTCATTGATGAAACTCAGTAGTAGTATCAGTAGTAAATCATATGATGGTTCATATAATTATAAACTGATCCAATATATTACAAACACTTTTTGGTGAGGTTTTGTTAATAATCAGATAACTATATATTACACAAATATTTTGTAATTAAATTCAAATTTACAGATGTCAATAGTGGCAGTGACTATTTCTCGGTAGTGAACAGTTGCCAAGCAACGAGAAGAAACTCTGCTTTGAACAGGCTAGCTTGTTTTCCTTGGTTTCCAGTGTTTTTGCAAAGCCAAGCAACAGCTACAGCAATTTATATACAGCAGGTTATAGCTTCATATGCAACAGACAGATGTGAGAGAGTGATATTGATCTCCCCATCTAATTCTCAGCCAGAAAGCAAATACGTGTTTCCCAAAATGTCAAACTATTCCATTACCAACAGCAACCAGATGCTCACTAGATTAATACTGTTCACCACAAGTTATAGTTTCTATTACTTAAGCTTTAACACCTTTGCTGGAGCAGGTTTTCTAGTTGTGTCTGTCTGACATCTCCAGTGGCTCATTAGATACCAGAGGTTTGACCTTTTGGTGTCACAGTGTTTTAAAAAGTACACTGATAGAATTGGTCAGGACACCAAGACCAAGAAAACTCATATCAAACTCTACAGTTCTGATTACATTTGGGGAAAAAAATCCATCTTTAAACTATACTTTGTGCATATTCCTGAATGAATTAATGATTGACAAAGATCTATTTGTGTATGATCAATGAATGTTCTTGAATTGTATATCAGTCCTTTATTTAACCTCAGCACCATGATGCTTCTGTCTTGTTTCACACGACACAAAGGAACACCAGAGGAATGCAATCCAGGCTGAACAGAAATGCTTTTCTCACATTCTCATGCAGATGGCAGATTGTTATGTGTGTTTTGTGCAAACGCGCGTGCAAGCGTGTGTGTGTGTGCATGTGTGTACCTTTGAGCCTCTCTCTGTGTGAGCGTGTGTGTGTGTGTGGGGCGTACTTGTGAGAGCGGCAGGTTTGGCCCCCAAGGCGATGACAAAGCGATCAAACTCTATGTGTCACATATAAATTGCTTTGACCTTTTTTCCTCTCAGACTCATGGCTCGATGGCAACAAGGGACATTTTACCCAACTGGAAAGAGTGCTCAAGTCCGCAAAACATGAGGAAATGGCAAGTGAGGAAATTAACAACGGTAAGTGTTTGTCCTCTACGGGGTCAAAACACACCACTTTGTTCCCTTGTGTTTATGCTTTGCCAATTTCCCAAAAGACACCTAAAAAACCTTGAGCATTTATTTCAGAATTGCGTTCTTAAAGGAAAATTGAATATACCATGATAACAGATAACAGTTGCTCTATATGACAAATTCTTGCTACAACAAGCAGACAGGTCAGCAGTGTTAATTCATCTGCAACAGAGCTGCCCACTCATGTGGCATTATACCTCATAACCCTATTAAGTAGAGTGGCCATTTTGTTTCAGAGCTTTCAGTTGTCACTCTCTTCACCACTTTTAATACATTTGGATTCTTGATGGCTGCATAAGTAGACTTCATAAATGAACCTGTTGTCTGTGGTGGCCATCTGGCCAGGAGTCATGTATATAAATGGACCTCTAGACACTTGACTTCTGTAGCTATCGGTCGTGATTACTCTCTTGGCCTAATACAATATTCATGCATTAGAGTAGGCATGCATTACCTTCTCTCTCCTCCTCATGCTGCCGTCGGTAATTGAAATTTCTGGAGTGCGGCATGTTTAATAATGGGATTAATTTCCCATGCAAAGTGTATATGATTGACCATGCATAAGGAACAGAGGGAACAGGCTCCCTTTCCAAAGTAGAGGGGGAAATAGCAGGCTGTGAGTCATATGGCTAGATTTATGAATTTGTGATGTTAATAATGATAATAGCATTATTTAAGGTGATATTTATGACTATCCTTTTAATTATGCTGTATATAATCTGGCCGTTCTAATTAACCTAAACCTACGAAAAGTAGCATGCTATAATTTGCGCATGTATTCATATGATATAGTATAGGTCACATTTAATGGCTTTACCGCTGCAACAGTGACACATATATTATAATGCAATTTGACTGAAAGGACCTCACTTGGTGACAGGAAACCAATTCTTCTTTGTAATAAATAGCCATTATAGCAGAAACAACAGTGTGACCAGTTTTTCAACACATATGAAAAATCAGCCATTAGATTTGGAAGAGAGAAAATAGGAAAAAAATTTACCCAGAGAAGGGTTTGGGCTGGTGGAAACACAGAAATATGCAAATCATTTTAAAATAAACGTAAAGGATGTGGGAGGGAGACTGAGCTCCTTGTGAGGGCTAATGATCAAGCTGGTTTGACCTCTCAAGCAGTTAATGTGGAACAGACTGTTCCTGGCAAGCCAAGTCCAAATGACAGGACATCACAGGGAAAAGAACAAAGGAGCAGCTCTCACACAAACACCATTCGTCACCGCATGACCACATTTTTTTTTCAAGGCAGCAGACACAGACCGGGGAAGTGCATGTCCAGACTCAAAAGCTGATTTCTGATTCAGACAGGAAGTGGGTCCCATTCTGCGACCTGTTCTCAACACTCTGCACAGCCTCATTCTCCACCCACATTTTGATTAAAGAAGCCACTTGTCCTATAACCACGTCCTCCTTGTTCCTTTCCTTGTAAATCAAACTTGAAAAAAAGGACGAGTGCCTGTAGTACATTATGCCCAAAATATCAAGATCAAAAACAATCTCAAGGTAACATTCAGAAGTTAATTTGTGAAGGAAGCGTAGGACAAAATATGCAAATTTTGCTTAATTTAGTTGCTTTTCAGTTGACAATGAGGGTTAAGGTTAGCATGAAAGGAGGGGTTAGTTCAGTTAGAGTGTGATGAAAACAGTAGGCTCAGCACAATAACACTGTATGTCCCAGCCAAGACATATTAGCCTAATGAAATGTTCACAGGCTGTAATTGTTGTAATGAGTGGATACAGTATGAAGACAGACAGGAGAAACACAGCAGCGATCAAACACAGAGGAGAAGACATTGGGGGAGGGCATACACTGTAAAAGATAACAATGATTTAAGGTGGAAATTTACATTCTCGAGCTCATCAAATTAGTTTCATCAGGAGGGATGCAGACTATTTTTAACTGAACTCATCTACACTTTGTGAACATGCCTTAGGTATTCTGAAGGCAAGGCAGATTCTTGCTTTTAATACAAAACAAAAAA
This sequence comes from Polydactylus sextarius, assembly GCA_016801845.1. Taxonomy (NCBI): domain Eukaryota; kingdom Metazoa; phylum Chordata; class Actinopteri; family Polynemidae; genus Polydactylus; species Polydactylus sextarius. The sequence goes on from CM028922.1 coordinate 4,817,189, forward strand.
AACATGTTCCTGTTCATAAAAAAAAAGGGAAGAATAGCTGGATTTTAGCAAGTAGCAGCTAAAATCTAGTAATTCCCAATAAATAAATAAATAAATAACCTCAATCCTTCCAACAATAAAAAGGTGCCACCCACATATTCTCTGACAATTCCATACTTCAAATGTGAACAAAGATCAAAAACAACTCAACAGATCATAAACTGCAGGGATGCAACAAAAAAGAAATGCTATTAATTCAAAACAAGGGTGAGTGGGTGGTGTGGCAGAGAGACGGAGAGAGAAATAAAACGAACAGGAGAGAAACACAGAAAAAGGTGAGAAAGAATGAAAAGACCGTTAGAAAAGGGAGTTACAGTGGTACATTTAGGAGAGAATTGAGTCAAATTCAAATACCCAATGATTACATCTCTTAACGTGTCAAGTACATTTCCATTTAAAGTGCTTGCTTAAACACCCATGAAGAGGTGTTCTCCAGCTGCGATGCACACTGTAATGACTGGGGAGTCTCCTAAGACCCTCAAGCTGTGCAATTGTCACTGTCTTCCTCAGTGCATTGGCTCATCAGCCCAATCTTTAAAAACAACATATTGTGTCTGTGACACACCTCTGATGAAGGTCCCAGGTGGTTCTTACATACGCTGCTACCTTAAAGTTACTATGGGTTCGATATCAGAACCTACAACTGCCCTACACTGTGCTACACGACAGTGAAATCACTACTCAAGACTCTTAAGCTGCTAAAAGCGCCACTGTGTCCAACTTTGTTTACCATTCACAAATTGTACATTGACTTCATTAAGTAAAAACAGAATGACAGGAATGCACAAAAACAGTAAAGTTGCAGGCCATGAAACCAAAACAATGAGCTCATAGGTGCTAAAATGCCCCATGGAACTGAAGGAAACCACAGAGTGGGTGGTAATTCTCTGTGCAGTTGTCCTGATGCCCTTCACATTACATACAGTCATTTGATCTATTGTTCTTATACAATAGCCATTAGTGCAGTTTTAAAACAAAGCAATTAACGCTTGCTGAACAGCAGCTACAGAATGACAGTAAATTTTAAAACATAATAACAGTAAAAATACAGTAGAGAAGAGTCATCAAGTCCATGAACTAACTGACCGAATCAGTTACTCATCAATATTTCTTTAACGTTTGCCAAAGCTGGCTAGTCATTAAAATCTACTGGTCATATCAGAGTGTAAGAAAGGCTGGAACTGCAAAACCAATGGGTGTATTGATCTGAGCGGGGATGTGTTTTATACTTTATATATCTAACCTTTTATTTATGAAGGTAAGAATAACCTGTTTTATTTTGAAAAGGTTAAAAAGCCTGACCCTTAGACAGAAACACCACCAACAGTCCCATAACACCTGCAGTGTAATACAGGAGGTTAATGAAATTTGACAGACCTGTAGTGCAAACTGAACCAAGTCTGGGAAATATTAAATCTCAGTGAGAACTTCCTCATCCTGGGCCAGTCAACACAAAAAATCCTGCTGACTGCATTCAGCATTGATAATCCTGTCACCCCCTAAAGGTCCAAGTATTAAAATGCAGTGCTGTTGTTTGCCTTTGTGAAAAGCCTTTATTATTAAAGTGCCCTCACCTGCTAACACATTACAGCCCGTAAACAACATGAATGATGTGCTGAGCACTGCAGCCTAACACACATTTATTAAATTACACTTTTCAGCCACACATCAGCTTTCTCCTTTGATTCATTTCCTTTAATGAGTTTGCTGATGTAGACTGGCATGCTGTAATGAAAAGGTAAAGACAAGCAAGCAGGAGAGCCATAAATAAGTCTCAGCGCATGAGAAATAATGACAGGAGTTTAATGTCCAATTAGATTAAAAGGCTCTCTGACACAAAAGCAGGATGCTGAGTGCACTGCTCAATGAGCCTGTGAGTGACATTGATTAACGCTAAACGGATCTATTACTCTCATCCATGGTACTGATCAACAGTTCTACCCGCCACTTCTCTAACACTATAAATATGTGCGTGGTTGCACCTATATCCATACATGCAAATGCAGCTACCCGTTAAGTGGGTTATAGATTAACAAAGCTGGCAAGTAACATCCAAAAACTTCCATCAGTTTTTATCTTTCTCAAGGACATCCTGGTTATTTTCTGTTCTCTACTGTTTTTGCTTATTAATTCAATTATGTAAACAAAAGATGAGCTAAGTCGGGCAAGATTTGCAATCTATTATCTCTGATATTTGCGTTTCACAAAGCACTGCAGAGATTTCTGCTTGTGAAGCCTATCTGAGACCTGATAGCACTCCATATTATTGGATTTGAAAGAAAAAAAATAATATGATAGCGGGACAAGATGTTCGTCTATCATCATATTTGTTTTCAGGCGCTTGTCATAGGCCTCAACTTGCATCTTCCATTTGAGCTGAACATTAGAGATGGGTTGCGGAGGTGTTTAAATCTGCTTTGCTGCAGGGGAAGGAAACTACCTTGTAGTTGTGGCTTCTCATTATTCTGCTGACAGCGCTTTGTAGACCTTTTCTTTGTTGAGGAGAGATAGGATGATGAGAGATGTCCTCTGGTGGAGGAGTATGTCAACACCTTTGACATATAACATAGGCTACATTAACATTTACAGTTCACAGGATGTGGTGTGTATCACCAAGATCAGAAGAGCCAATATTATGTAACAGGGTGTATTGTATGAGCATAATTTGAAACTTGAGGTCTGAGGTTCCCCTCTGGGATGTGTGCAATATTTATTATAGGCCAGAATCCATGTGTGACTCATTAATAACATACATGAGAAAATGTTAGCTGTCTGCTGTCAGACTTTTCTTATTTTATTACAATGCAAATGTGCTCTAAATCTTTTAAGAATGACATAATCATCATTGTTCTAAGGCTGATGCTCTAATAAATACAGCATGTGTCATGTCTCACTTCCACAATTCATATGCTGAGGGAATATTTTTCACATACTGTTATACTAAACAGCAAGAGGGCGTTATGCTGCTGCCAAATGCAAAAAGACAAGGGCTTGAACTAGAGTGGCACGGTGATTCATGATAGGACAACTCAACTGGAACAGAAGAAAATTACAAAGAAGAAGTCACTGTTAGTACAGTCTTACTGTCAGAGTCTTTTCCCACCAAGAAAATAAAATAGACTGGAAAAGATTCACTTCTTCAAACGACTGCCTGGCTGACGGGTGTTCCTCTGCAGCCCCGGGTTGTTTTCTACAAGGTAAGTAAGATTTATTGGCTTAAAATATACTTATACTCATAAAGAAACTTACAATGTAAGACTTGGTAAGACTGTAGACTTGGTAAGATGTAAGACTAGACTATGGGCTATATGATTATTAGGTCATATGTCTGGTGTGACTAAAATTAATTAAATCGTAATGTGTCATATATAAGAGAAGATGGCCCATTATTTAAGTGAGCTCCAAGATGTGAATTGCTGCCTGCTGCACACTGGCAAGGCATGAGTGCAACCTGTGGAGGCCAAGAGACATTGACCTCGGTCTCCTTGACGGGCATTTGCTTTGATCAGTTTAAATGGATACTGCCTCAGTGATTATCTACTTGAAAAAGATATGATAGATCTGAGATATAAGGCTAATATGGCTGAACAAGGTAAGTCAGGCTTTTCATTCTTATGCACAAGGACAACAGCGATTCTTTTACTGTATATTTTGCAGAGACAGTGCAAAATTAGAAGTAATTCCACCAGTTTGTTAGTTAGTTTGTTAGCTAATTTGCAATTGTTGTCCCTGGGGAAAAAACAACGACAGAGCAACATACACATTACATAAAACAGCACAATTTATGCGAGTCCATCAGTGTGGAAGTAATAAAATTAGTGTGACAAATACTGTAAATATATTCAATATATATTAAAGCATGATTTGAGTGGACAGGGTGGAAGATTATGAATCATTTTAGATATCAAACATGCATCAGAATAACTAAGAAATTATCAAAATTGAGGAAATTAGATGTTTCCAGGCTGTCACAGTGTTGATGATGCCTTGGCTTTTTATTTGTGCTTTGTATAAAAAGTATACACACATGACTTTGCAGACATAAGTCACACGTGCCTGTTACCGAGTTGTTATGCAGTGAAACAGATGGGTGAAAAAAATCATAGTCTGTACAAAAAGCTTTACAGCAGATGGAGATAAGTGGTCCCTGATGCTCTCAACATATTTCAGGTTTAACTTAACATTGCTGTTGTAGTAGTCACTTTTTTGTTGTTGTTGTTTAAAGACAGATGAGTCGATTATAGCAAGATGTTTCATGTGTATCACAGATACAATGGATAAAATGCCAGTATATTAACTGCATCATTACTTCTTGCTTTTAAATACTTGGAAACTGTTTGTTTTACTTACATTAAAGGTTGAGTATGAATTAGCTGGACAATCTGTTTGGCTACAACATGCTCTTTATAGCTTGGATAAAAATCACAGTATTGTCAGCATACAGTCAGATGCAAACATCTGGAGATACTTGATGAAGAGCTTTAATATAGACAGTAAAATAATATTACCATATAAAGACCATTAAGGGACTCCTACTGCACAATGAGCAATTTACTTTTCATATACATTTTATGGGTTACTTGTCATTCTATAGTGCAAGTTAAAGAATTATTAGACACTGAATATTTTAAGTGGTTACTTAAATTACGTAGACATGGATGTTTATGGGAACAATATGTGGAAATATGGTTCAAGCCAAAATGTTATTTTGACAAAATTCTACCTTGGAGTCCACTGTGCTCTACTTTCACTGATTTATGGCAACAAGGGGGACACCCAAAATAGGCTGACAGATACACAGTCCTGACAAACAATCATCCGAGTAGTGCTGCGTTAATATCTGGGCCATTAGACTGTTCCAAGATGTATAGCTTTCCACAAAAGCTAATCACTTTGTCTGTCTGTCATTTGGTGTCATTAAGAAGGGAGCAGGTTTATCACAGCTTATATTCTTGAAAAGGTTGCTTTCTGCTGCTGTAAAAGGTTTTGATGAGAGTGATAAAACCATTCAATCATGAGGCAGAAAAAAACATTCATAGTTTCACAGTGCTGCAGAGCTCAGTGAATCTGTGTCATTTCCTCTTTTTCTGAACTAATGCCCTAAATGTTTCAAATAAGTATGCACGCTACATGCACATTCACATGCCCGGTATGCACCCTGCACATTTTTATAGGTTTTATCAGCATGGATTTAGTTGGGCAAACATTACATTTTGTGAAAGTTTTTAAAAAGCCAATGAAAGATTTCTCATGAGATGATTGTGAATATAATTCTGGTTCCTCCTTTGTTTGATCTGAGAAAAACACAGTCCTCTGCAGACTTTAGAATTCTACATGCCCTGAAAACACTTGGTTTGCAAGGCCATGCTTCTCACCTTGTGGAGTCTAAATATTGAGCAATATAAAAAATTCACAAAAAGTCTTGGGGGTGGGGGGGGGGGGGGGGGGGGGGTATTAGCGCTGCTGCAGCAGAAACCCATTCAGCTACATTTTTCCATATAGGTTTGAATCAATTTGTCTTTTCACTCTTCATAAGTGCCTCAACTAACCAGTGTTATTGCTTATATTTTTTTTCTTTGCAGTGGATAAAGTCACATATACACACACCCACACATTGCTATATCTGGATCTTCCCTTCCACCTCTTCACAGTATTCAAACAAGACAACTCCACTGCATAGTTCATGCGCTTGGCAAAGTTTCTTTCACTTTCTTCAGAGACTTGTTTTTCTTTTACTGACAGACTAATTTCTGGTACAAAGATCATTTACTATTCATGGGGAATCATTTCATCATTTCAGCTCAAGTAAGAACCATATTATGAATGCTACTGATGTGTGTCGTTTGACAACATCATATATTTTGGGTTGTGATGTATTAAACACAAACAGGGCATCATATAGAGAGAAAACAACGTCGATCAAACCCTCAGCGCTGGCGTAAGAATGAGCTTTGTGGGGCAGTAAAATCATAAGTTACATCGTTCTAATAGCAGAAAAACTTAATTAACTAGGTGAGCCTTGGGGGCTCTCACAAAATGCCTCCCCAAGCAACAGCAGAGAGCAAGAATGACCCCCAGCTACCGCAGACCTGCTTACTGATACAGAAAATATGATTGCTTTTCATATTCCAGTGAATTTTCAACATTTTACATTTTACCTCAGGACACACAGTCGCTCATGACACATTAGAATAGGTGCACTGCAGGAAAAGGGGCAGTGCATGTGGGCGTTATTAGCTAAATGAATTTTAATAAATAACACTGAAATATAATGAAACATAAGACAATATAAAAGATGAAATTAAATGCTTGTTGAAGTATGCAAGACAGATAATGGGATACAGTAGTGAAACAGATGAGTTTAAGGAGGTGCCGAATACTGCATGTTCAATTTATATGTAAATCAATCCACCTAATAGAATGACCTCAACCAGGTGCCAGAGGATAGGAAAACGATCCCACCCAAAAGCATTGCTGCATTTTGAAATCTCATGAGCTTTTACAGGAACAGGGTGTCAGCCTGGTGCTACAATAACCCATTAGAGAACGGGCTAATGAGGTGATTTATTTGAGTTACACTGGGAGTGCCGCACCGCACCCAGAACAGTCTACACAATACAATCAGGACTGAGTCTGCACAGGGTGCCGGTAAACAGGTACCTCCAGTGGGGAGCAAGCTGCCCTTTTCACCTAAAGTGCGTATGAGTGTGAGGTGGATGGATGGGTGACAAACATGCCAACACTGTCTGCCACCTCTCCAAGTCACCTTTGTGTCCTGAAACAGAGATGCTATATGTCTATCACACTGACCCTTCTTGTTAGAGAGACAGCAGAGGATAATCTGGTGAGAACAAATGATGTGCTGCAAATCCCCTGCTGTGTGACCTTTGACCGCATATTCACTGCAGAGACACGGTAGCCAGCCTACCTGAAGTCTGTCACGATATATAACTCCTATATAGTTGAAAAGTATTGACGGTTTGCAATCAGAGAAAGCTTATACATATTTCAACAACTTGTTTAAATTAAGAGTTTTTCCTCTTCAAAAAAAAAATCCATATGTAGGAGTGTTCTGCAGAGAAAAAGATGCTACAGTTCCACTGTCTATCAGTCACTAATGGTGTGGAGCAGTGGGAGGCCAGGACACCTGCGTCTGCTGCCTGATAATGAATATGATGAAGATGGATAATACTTTACCCTGTCTGACATCGTGCTCTCAGCTAGGGAGTGATTACTGCGGTAATTGGGATCCATGGTGGCTGCCGCTGGAGATACTGATGATGAGAACGAGTCGACTAAAATGTAGATAACATTGACATTACTCATATTGGACCCAAGAGTAACAACTTCACAAATCACCTGTGACAACCTCAAAATCAAATCCGTGGCCTCATTATCTGTTTTACTGGAGTTTCACTCTGAATTTGCGTTGTGTAATCGTTTCTATAATTTAGTGGATAGAGATAAGCTTTCAGGTGCAGGGTTAAGATTTGTTTTGGTTCAGGTTCGGGTTGAGCGGCTCATCCCTCACAAAGTCTTGCTGGTATGTGAAGCAACAGTACCTACAGTAAATGACTGTGTGTCTCATCCTCTCTTTATCAATGTCAGCTTCGCCTAAAACCTGACCCTGTCCTCGTGTATCCTCCATGACACCTGTCTGAATAACAGTGCAGACTCAAACATCATTGTTATGCCAGGCACATAAAAGACATAGGAACAAAAACACTTAACTGGAAAAGGGGAACAGAGCAGGGCCCCACTGATGATATTATTCACTTTCTTTGGAGCCATTTGTATCACTTGTGTCACTTTAACCACCTCTATCTTGTGCCACAGGCTTTGACGTATTGATTATTCTGGTACTTGGGCCATCTCCATACTTCATGTTGTTATTTTGAAAAATTTCAAAAAGAGATTTATGAAGACCCCAGAGTGATCATTACCAGGAGGGCTTGTCGGGCACCATTTCTTCTTCTTCTTCTTCTTCTTCTGTGGTGAGGTTTTTTGAGATTCCTGAGGGACAATGGGTGTCCTCTAGGTAGTGTCCTAGTGCATAGAGCGGGTCAGGGTGGGGGGTGCTGTTAATGACCATCTGCTCAGAGAGCAACCTTTTTTTAATGAAGACGGATGTTGGGAGGATCTTACCAGGGGGGTTTCAGGCAGGGGTCTAATGACACACCCTACTACGTCTGGACCATTGAGGTTGTTTTATGTGCCCTGACAGCCCTCACCACCATGCTGGCACCAAAAAATTCAAACAGGCCTCCTGGAGCTGTGCACCACTCCTACCAAAGTATTCACACAAACACACCCACAAGCATATGCTGTACTGAGAAAGTATGATAAGTGCAAATATGGGAGAAATTGACCCTGAGCCATAGAAAAGTCTGGTTAAACTGAGACCACACTTACACAGTGTTGAAAGGAAGCATAAGGTTTATTCATGAGCAAAAAGCAATACCCTAAAAAGGTTAATCTAAAGTTATTGTTTTTTTTTTTTTTTATTCTTGAAGCACAAAGAACAGATGTATCTTCCTGAAGTGTTCAGTCTTAAATACAAAGTAGCTGCAACATTAAAACCCTCTGTACTTTCTTTAAAGTTATATTTTGAGACCATCAGAGGGGTTAAGAGAGGAGGCAGCAGGTCATGTGCGTTAATGTTTTACATGCTCCTGCAAATATTATATTAAGCTGGGTCATTATTATTGCCTAATGCTTTGTCATTAAGCCATATCATGTTATGGTTTAGTAGCTAGGCTTTAACTGAACTGTGGCTAAATTTCCTTTCAGTGTTCATCCACATCTTTTGTTGTCCAAGCTTCTTTGCTCTCTGTTTATATTAAAGTCTTGGGAAATGTTTCTGTTGATTTGGCAGACTCATAGTAAGCCCTGTGATTGTGCTCCAGTGCTCAGGCCTCATCATCCTCCTAGATGTGATTCCACAGCCGCAGTGTTAATAATATCCAAAAAGGAAATAGGGAGCTTAAAGCACTCACGCCCTCAGGCTTCAGCCCTGAATGTGCTCTCAAATTAAAAAACAAGCCTGTGGCCTAACGGCACTTTTAAACACAGGGCCTGTTGTGTCAGCAAACTTTTATTAGAGTCATCCCGTTGGAAAACACAGCAGGGAACGGAAAAAGACAGAATCTGCTGCAGAAGACAAGAGCGGCTGTGTTCCCTGCTGTCCTTTCTCTTTTTTTTCCATTAGACATCAATTCGCTGTAAAGGTTATTAGGGAAGTCGACTAAGATTGATGGATGGAGATAGAAGACGCTCAGAAGCCCATTTCTCTCACACTCATCTTCATCTGGGTTTTGGTACTGACAGTAGAGGAGCAGAGGAGGAGATGGATGGATGGACCTTCTCTCTCTCTCTCTCTCTCTCTCTCTCTCTCTCTGCTCTCTATGTATTGTGGTTAGTGTCTCATCTCTGAGGATGTGCTATTTAAAGCCCCTTTAGCTTAGACATCTTTACAAAACATTAATTTAACACTGTTGACTACAAAACAACATGAGTGATTTTAATGTTTATGGGAATTTTTCAAGCCAGTCTCAGCCATGGGCGTGTGTAACACTCTATTTATCTATTAATATGCTGAGAGTAAGTATGTGAGGTGCCGCAGGCTAATAGGAGCCGTTATAATGAGGGATGATACTAATAAATTGATATCTCCTACACTCACTACAGTCGTCTCTGCAGCTGCAATTAAAAGGACTGACTCAGCCTTCACTAACCTTGTATTTGACTTGAACTGTCATTAGCAAATCAAAAGCAGATTAATTAATCACAGGTCCACCAGGGTGTGCATTACTTTAAGTGACTATTGTAATATAACTTAAGGAGAAATCACCCATGATTTCTCATCTTGACATCAGAATGAATGCTTTTGTACTTCCAGGAGTGCTGATGCTGTCATCAAGAAGGGGGAAATGGATTCTATAAGTGGTAGAGAGTCTATTAGAGCATTAATTCCACCACAAATGGAGCTCCACAAATGGTCAACACTTATATCTCATCTGGTCGTCTCTTCCACTCCGCTGCACCTATTATACCTTCTTTAGACCTATTCTTTAAAACATACCTCCCATTTAGAGGAGGCAGAAAAGACAAGTGACATGTTCTCTCAGTTTGGCCCTGAGATTTGTAAAGTGTAAATGTTGTCCAATATGAGCATATACATGACAGAACTACTGCAAGTGTTTGCTGCTGAGAAGAAGAAGAAAAAGAAGAGGAGGAGGAGGAGGAGGAGGAAGAAGAAGAAGAAGAAGAAGAGGAAGAAGAGGAGCAAGTGGCTACATCTATGTTGTTGTTCTGCCTTGAGCTCAGACTCTTTACCATCTTGTTACACTCAGACTTTTGGAAACACACCGTGACTCACTTAGTCAAGAAAAGGAGAAGCCAAATGCCAGTGGCTTGCTGCTTAAAGTAAGAAAGAGAGTTTTTTTTCCTCTACAAGCATCACATTTTTGTCCTTTCTTACACCTTTTCATTCCTATTTTTCATATTCTGTTCCTGTGCCTGGAAATTGGTTCCCACACCATTGTGACATATTTCAACTGCCCCATCAGTGTACTAATAGTATCCCCTGCTGGCAAAAGAGGGAACATTTCACACACAAAAACAGATAGGTGCTCTGTTTTTACTCTGGAGTACATCACTGTTTTTGAAAGGACAATAATAAGATTATTTTAGGTACATCTGATTGGGAACATGACTGTGAAACTGTAATGCATTTAAAGGACTATGAACATACGTCTGAATATAGGTTCACAAACTAAAGCTCACATGCTGGAGCAAGGTGATTAAATATTACCCCTGTAGAGCCACCAGAGGTCACTACTACTTAATATTCAATATTATAATCACCTTAGCTTCTGCAAAAACATATAATTCAGCAAATAAAAATATTTTTACTTAAAAATGAAAAAACAAAGAGGCTGAACTTCCAATCTGATGCAGATTTAAGATAATACAGCGACAAATACTAAATAGAGTGCCAGCACTCTACTCTAACAGTAGCTGTTATTTTCTGTGTATATACGTGTTTTTATTTAGTGCATGCGGTGCATCAAACGATAAATTCATCATATTCACAGATTGTGAAGCAGAGCCCCTCCTCCATGTATGTTCCCAAGAAGCAAGCTATCTTCCCTCCTCCTATAAACATGCTGGTTTCCATGCCAACCTGGAGCAGGATCCACAGAGCAAATACTCCAGCAGCCAGGAGAAAAGTGTCTAACAATGGGGTCTGAGCTGAGGTGGGGAGTTAGATGAGCAGGAGGAGGAAAGCGTTAGTGGGGGGAGCAGAGCAGGTAGCAGATTCATGCAACACAAAAATCACAAGCAAAGGTTCAAATTGTTAATCAGTAGGAAACAATCAGAGGCATAAATCACGGAAAGAATTTGCGCAGTTAAAACTTTATCAAACCAACTTGCCACGTCTCTGGGGAGGAATCAGTCAGAAACACAAAGGAGAAATGAAAGAATGTCTGCAATTTGGCAGTTGGAGCAGTTATATGAGCTGCAATGACTGGACTGAAGAGAATTTTAATAACATTTCTCCTTCAGACAGGAATTTAAAAGATATTTTCCAATCTCTGTTTAAAGAGAGGGAAAACATTTAATCAATACAGCAAACCAAAAAAAAAAAAAAAAAAAAAAAAACTGATAGTGAGAGTCATGTTTCTTAAAGCAAGGCCACCATCTGGCATCACTCCATTCACTTTACTGCTGAATATGTCACCGCAGTTTCATCAGATAGCCTGGAGCCTGAACTTAAAAATTGTAACTCGTAACTAAATTAGACTGAGAACTTTTTAATATCAGGAAAGGGGCGTGGTGAATATATAATCAGGAATAAAAAAAATTAAATTAACAACTCGTTTAAATATAATAATCGTCTTTAAAAGTGCATAAAACGCACATTTTCATATTATGATGGAGCACGCGCTCACCTGGAGACTGCCCAATACGCGCGCGCACAAATACACGGTGTAGGCAACAGCCAGTGTAACAAAAAAAAAAAAAAAAACTTAATTATTTACTGTTTGGGTCAACTCAGTTTGAAATTACGTCGTCTACATAAAGACGCGTCAAGGGCAAAAGGGTAATCAGGGAAAGAAAAGAAGTTCCTGGAAACAGAGAAGCGGGGAGGGGGGAGGTGGAGGGGGGGGACGCCGCGGCTCAGACTCAGACTGAGACACAGATCCCTCTCAGTGAACAACCATCATCACAAACTGTGAGAGAGAAACACGACAGATGATCTCCTGGTGTTAGAGACCATTACAGTCACAGCTCGACCGACTGAAGCGACCGCTCATCCTCACATGTCACTTTGGGAAAAAGTGTTTGCAACAACAACAACAACAAAACGCAAGTGAACGCGCCGTCGTGTGATGGAATAACTTGATTGCAAAGGTAAAGACAATATTCTAGTCTCCAGAGAACTTTTTGACTTAAATCTCAAACATCAGCTTAATATTTTCTAACAAGGACAACAGTGAAAAAAAAAAAAAATCAGTCAAAACTTGTGATTTGTTTATATTGATCATATTGTGTAGAGCCGAAGTTGTTAACTCAGTTATTAATTATCATAATGATATTTTGATAAAATATATTTCATTGTTATGGCAGATTTTGTGTTGGATTTTATTTATTCTTTAAAAATGATTTTAAAAAATAGATGTATTTATTTATTATATGTTATTTAAAGTACAATGAAGTTTTTTGTATGTATCAAGACTGTCCATTGTTATTTTTAATATTACTTTAATCAATTTAATTTCATATTTTAAATCAGCTTTTTTTTTTAATCTCAGAACTGCATTTTATGATGTTTTCCTTGTTTTTAAATCATCTCTCAGGCATGAGCCGTTTACTACCAGCTCCTGGTCTGAAGCAAATTTTATGAATTGCAACTACTTGAGTCAACTTCCTCATGAGCGCAGAACTTGTGAGGGATCTGTTTTAGCCATGAGTGGGAAAAGTTGCCAGCTCCTGGTGTCCCCATGCAGTGTGTCCCCATCACTGAGCATGATCAGAGGACACCAGTTCCAGTCTATCAGGATTCCCATGCCTCCCTCCACAAGGGCCAACCTCAGTCCATCCTCAGGAATGGAAAGAGTAAAAAGAGGGGCTGTTCACTCCCCAGCTTCTGGGAACCAGAGCAGAAGTCATGTTGTTCTGCCAACCCTGAGCCTCCGCAGGCAGGTGCTGACCCACGGGAAACATCAAAATATGCCGTCCACACAACAGCAAGTACCTGTTCATCCTTCACCAACCACCACTGTGACATCTACCATTCAGACAGGACTCTGCTCCGCCAACAGATTCAAAGGTAAAAACAAAAGTCAAAAGGTTAATAATATGTAATCGACCCGGGAAGTGTGAGCAAAATACAAGTGGAAGTAACACATGCACTATCTTTATTTTACCAGGGAAACCAGGACACTTGTCCCATTAAATGTTAAGCCTGACAGAGCAATGCTGTAGACACACCTCTGTTCCCCAAAACCTCAGTCAATTTACTATGCACATCTTCATACTTCCTTTTTCCCCAAAAGTGCTCTTCACAGCCCTATAGTCCCCTCATTACACTTCTTGTTCCCTTATTTATTGATAATTAACCAAGCATAAAGCTTGTCCTTAAATTCTCTACCAAGGAAAAATGGAAAGAGGTGAAAAGCTCATTAGTGATTAACAGAGCAGAAAGTGTCTCTGGCCTGCTCAGGTTGCTGCTGAGGGAAATTCCACAATCTTCTGTATAAAGCTTTATTAAAGCAGACTTAATGTGTTGCATTTAATTTTAATTAGAATTTAATGTCTTTTCCAGGTAGTTGTGTAATATTATGTTAACTCCCTGCACTATGAGGGTTTGTTGACGTGGATAAAAAACTAGGCTCTTCTGTAACCTACACTCTTTAATAAGGTGTCTCTTATGGGGGAATCCAGTTTATTGAATTTCAGACTTGTTTCCAGCAGGTTGCTCTGTGTCTGGACCCACCATGGAAGTATTTGGTCAGCCAGCAGCTGCTAACCTGACATTGACCAGTGGTCCCATGACTGTCACAGGCCAAACACACACTGCTGGGCCTGCAGCTCCTCATCCTCCATCACATTTACATAATGTAAATGTCCCCCACACTGATGCCAGGTGGGCAATATCAATAACAGCATGTGATGGTCAACTCACTAAACCTTAAATGTGTAACTAAAGTGGATAACAATGTGTTTCAGATCCTTACTGTCCAGAGAGTCCCTGGCATCCACTACCCTCAGCCTGTTTGAAACGCAGTCACTGTTTAGTGGACGACATGACTGGGCATATGGCTACCGTATGCTTCCTCCTCTGGGACAAACCCAGTGCTCCACCCAGGCCAGTGAGGGAGGTGAACAGCTCAGCTTTTCACCAGGCACAGCCATGTCTGGCACGACCATATCAGGCGGCACAAGCACTTCTGCCTCGCTGCCTTCATACCTCTTTGCTGGTGATGCTGGAAGCCCCAGGTCATCTCGAGCTAAGAAGAGAGCTCTGTCCATGTCGCCTTTGTCAGATTTTGTGGGTAATGACTTCAACTCTATCATACGCACCTCGCCTACCTCACTTGTGGCTTATATAAATGGTTCCCGTAGCTCTCCAGCCTCCCACCCCACACTCTCACCTGTCCTGTCTGAGGGTTATGGTCATTTACTGGGTGTTAAGGGTTGCTCCATCCCCCATGTCCATCCCTACAGTATGCCAGGCTTTTCAAAAGCTATGACCCCACAGACAGAGCCTGACCGTATGCGGGTGCTCAAAGAGGGCGAGGGTCTTGAAAGCCAGATGGCGAACATGGTGGTAGAGCAGCAGTGCCTCCCAGAGGAAGGAGGGGCGCTGGAAAAGCCCTCAAATAACTGCAGCCAAACCAGCAATGACTTGCTGCCTCTTTTACAGTTACAACCATCTCTTTTGACCACACTCCACGAATCTGATGCTCCCCAGGGGCCACCACCACCCTACCACTCCCACCAGCACATTCACCTCTCAAGACATCACAGCAAAATAAAGCCACCACCTCAGGACCTTCTCACACAGGCTCCCACAATTCCTCAGAGGCTTGGAGTGAGCTTTTTACCACAAGTGCCAATGCTGGAGGAAGAAGAAGGAGAGTTGGAAGACTATGGAGCCCACTGCTGCAGGTGGTTGGACTGCAGTGCTGTCTACGACCAAAGGGAGGAGCTGGTAAAGCACATAGAAAAGCTTCATGTGGACCAGAGGAAGGCTGAGGATTTTACATGCTACTGGGTGGGCTGCTCACGAAACTTCAAGCCCTTCAATGCCCGATACAAGCTTCTTATCCATATGAGGGTCCATTCAGGAGAGAAACCCAACAAGTGCACGGTACATCATGAAAATTGTAGCTGCATCTATTCACACAGCTGGGATCAATACTTTATTTACATACAACACATGCTTTCTGTGAATCTTAGAAAAAAATCCATATGTCCATATCTGTCCTAACAATACACAGATAGCACAGTGTCCTGTCAATCAGATGAATATTTCTGTTGCTCAGTTGTCCAAGGGCTGACTAAATGAAGTCATAGCAGGAGCATGATGAATGTCAGGGGCTCACTTCAATTAAAATAGTTCAATTTTCTAAAAGCCACAGTATCTAATTGAAAGCTGCAGAAAAAAAAATAAGGGTAAATGTCTGTATTTATTGCCAAGGTTTAGATCAGAAATATGTCCTCTCTCTCCTTTTAACTTCAGCCATGGGATAATTAGCGGAGGTCTATGATAATTGACATGGGAGTTAACTCAATTATGTAGTTATTAAATCAACACAAAGGAGGCATAGCATTTAAAATCTGGCATGGCACCACTGCTCTCTAGTAGCCACTAAGCCTGTCAGTAGTAGCAGGTTTGCCAGGCCACCGTCTGAAGAACTTGGCTGTCGTTCTGGGAAGGTGATGCCCCATAGTCTGGCTCTCTACAGGTCTGCATCTGTGGCCAAAGAGTTGGGTTTTATCCAAGGGCCTTATTGTTGATGAACTTTTAGCTTTAGCATTTTGATGAATGGCCAAGATGGATGATCTGGTACTTTCAGATGTTTTAAGATGACTCAGTCATTGCCATTTGGTTAGTATATTTGTCTGTGGTGTGAAAGATTTCACAATGTAGAGTTTCCCAATCTCAAAGTCTAAAGCCATGCTTGCTAGTTATATTTAGCTATAGTGGGTCCTTTAAGCTAAATGCCTCCATAAACATGCCACCATGCTAGCATGTTAGTATGCTACCATGCTAATAACATTAGCCAAACAGCACCAAACAAGAAAAGTCAAAGAATCACCAAAGTCGTTAGGATACATCATTTGGTACCAAGAGTATCTGTGCTAAATTTATGGAAATCCATTCAGCAGTTGTTAAAATATTTCAGTCTAGACTTAAGTGGTGAGCCACCTCACCCCAGACAGACTGACATTGCTAATATCAGGAGCTATTGCCGTTGCTTGGCTAAAGATAATACACGAAGATTTTAAACAACACCTTTTTTGTCTTTTCCTCACTCTCTCTGGGAAAATACTTGAGCCTTAAATGAGTATTTGACAAACCGTTTGCCAAACACGCCTCACGCCGCTGCTTTCAACAAGTCAATTATTAACGCCGTGCATACCTGCAGTCGACCTTTTGTACCAAAATACTCACTTATTAATTGAAGCTCGCTCTGTTGCCATGGGGCTACAATTTGTTGGATGGGTCTGTGTTACATGTAATCTTTCAATAAAGAAGACAGTAATAATGGTTGTGACCCATAGAAAAAAAACAGAATTGATATGAAGTGCCACTTCTATGTATGTGGTGTAGTAATTACAGTGTAGGGTGGTTCTAAGCAAAGAGAGAGAAAAGACAGACAATCAAAACTGATTGTTCTTGTACTCTAATGAGACATTTTTATTCAGTGTGGATTTTTTTGAGTCAGAGAGTAATATCAAGAGAGAAAGCTTTTTTCTCTCCACACGTCAACATTTTCACAGACCTAAGCATGACTCTGTCCATGTGATTATTAATGAAGTAAGAATGCTGGTTATGAAAACTTAGAAACTAAAAGTAACTTAATATTTAGAAAAAGCTGATGCCATCTTTCAGATTATATGATTATCTACGATGATGTAGAGAGCAGTTTTTCATAGGAAATGACTGTCAGGTGAATAAACTGATGCATGATAAATGAAGCGTGAGCCTGCAACAGAACAATGAAGTAGCTCTTGTTACACAGTGAACATATAGGGCAGGCCCAGACTTGTAGCTGTCATTTCACAATCTGTTTAGTGATGAATTGAATGGTTTGCTAACATATCCTTGACTCGCCAATCTATTTGCATGTGTCACTATGATTTAAACATATGAGATTTTAAAAGCATCTTTTGAACGTAAACCCCACACAAAACAGATTGCTGCGGTCACTGTGAGTCAGCATGTTAATTAAGATTTTTGGAGGAGTTTTCATTTCATTCTGTGCTATGACTAATTCTTGTTTTTCTCAGTTATCACCTTACACTGTGGCATCTAACACTGAGAATGCCAAAAGATTCCCCTAAGTTCATTTAAGTTGAAATGTCTTATGTTATTAATATCACTGAACAATGTTTACTTCATCTACTTTTTTTCTTATCAAGTAAATTTCCCAATAAGAGCAGATTGTAATTCAACCCTTGCTAATGTTGCTGAAGACAGGCCTGAGGAGATTTCAGGTTCAACAACATTTGAAGCGCCATTCTTACAATAGTTGGGTGGGAATTAATGTGGTTTTGGCACCAGGAACTGATGCTTCAATACTGGAATTCATTTTCACATTAAAAGCCCTGTCATTGTTCTCCTCTGCTTTAGTAAACAGATAATTCAGTTACACTGCGGTGATTATTTATACAGGCTGATGACATATGACACTGAATCCTTGTAAGTGGATAGTTCCAATTATTTATTTTTTTGATCCAGAACTATTAAATTTCATCAATATCATTACAGTAGTGCGCGACAATTTATGTTATGATCAAAATTAGTTGTTTCATTTTCAACGCTGTAACGCTGAAGCATATCATCATCCTCCCAGGAATTTACAAATCAATAGCAAAAGCAACAGAAAAGCTAAAAATACACAGTATAAGGAAACAGGTAAAACAAAAAGAGCAAAAGAGGGTAGAAATATCACTGCTGAAATAGAAAAGAATGAAATCCAGAGTGAATTGACCTCAGAGTAAGGCTGGGCACTGGACAGACGCTGCTGGAACAGACTGCAGTTGTCATTGTTGGGCCAGGGCATGAATACCTGCCAGGACCTGTCAGAAGCTGGCTGTAACGCTGATCTACACTGAGGAGCCATGCTGCTTTCTTTTCAGCCCAAACGTCCCTTGCGACAAACTAAAAAGCCCTTCGTGCTTTATGAGAGCTTCATGAGAAAGAGAAAGAGAGTGTTACACAGTTACCTACGCCTGGCTAGTCCTGCGGTGCTGGCAGGATTTTAGCTTTATGCTGGTTCTCTCTTCTCTGTCCACTTTGGTTCTGAGAGACTATTTATCTCTGTCTGTGCTGTTTTTTTTTTTTTTTTTTTTTTTTCCTTGTGGTACTCTAGCTGAGGGGTTTGCTGTTCATTCTTCTGTTTAAACTATATTTAGGATTGGTCTTCTTTCTCACTACATTACCTTATGACAGCATTTGGTGTAATAAAACAGCATTGGAAAAAGTTCTCAAGAGAAGATTTGCTCATGCGTGGGAGAAAGTTAAGAGGTGAACAGAAGCATTTCTCATTTTGTGCCACTCTACAGTTTTGATCTGTCTCCAGTTAAGTGCATTTGTTTTGCTAGAGTGTTAAGAATTCTTCATATTACCTAGACCTTGTGCCTTAAAAAAAATCCAGAATACAACCACCATTCATTCAACATTCAAAACATGGTTGCCATAACATTGACTTTGAAACAGAGGCTTTGCTGCAAGGTTTAGCTAAAAGTGATGTGGAAAAAAATTATTATTTTCTACTTCAGTTTCAGACACAGGCTCATTAGAGATTTTATAAAAAGACGCTGAGAGAAGTTTAAAGGAAGAAGCCGTGTTGTTTTGGCAGAAAATAGCAAGTATTTCTTCTATATGGAATGCAGAGGAATGTTATAAGTGAATTATTAATAGGAAGGAAGAAAAAAAAAAACGTTTTAATTTAGCAGTGATGACCTTGAGTCATCAGTATGTGAGGAATCCAGTGTTGGGGGAAAAATAACAAAAATTGGACATGGTCTGTGGTTTTCTCCATAAGGTTTAGTAAGAACATTCCAAACCCCCTGTGAGCAGTGAGAAGGAGACTAAAGTCGTGGCCTTACCAAAGCAAAGCTTTGATGAATCACATATTTTTGCAGTGAAGTCATTGTGGTCCCATGATACTGCAAAAAAGAGCTGTTTTGTTGGTTTGGATTACTCTGTGATGTTAGTATTTTCTGAAATATAGGGCAATTGTGAAGCCTTCTGTATGATACTGATACTTAGATATACATGATCTAGTCATTTTCCATCTGAGATTTGCTTTTGTTAAAAGTAAAAATTTATTTTTTCTTAATAATTGATAGCTTCCATCTGCTGTCAATGTCAAGCAAGATGAAAGAGTGAACAAAACAAAATGACAATACATTGATGTGTGCATGAACACTGACCCCTGCTGGTGACACTCAAAACCATCAGACGTAAAAAAAAAAAAAAAAAAGAAAAAAGAAAAAGAAAAAAGAAAGAAAAAAAAAGAAAAAAAATTTTTCTTTCATAAAAATTAACATGTATGTACTCTTGTTGGGAAAGATATTTTGCTGACAGACAGCATATAATATACATAATTTGAAAACACAAAACCTCTAGCATCCTCTAAGATCGTTATTGCTGCTACACAGATTCTTATTGTATAACAGGGTTGCTTACACAACAAACAAAAAGAAAAGACAATAGATAAGAACAAATCAGTCATCCATACCTTTTTTAGCTTCTATGAGTTTGGTTCAACATCATTTATACCATCTGGTACCTGCAAGAAGAGAGATCAGGAGAATGGCTTTATTCAGAAATGTTCATGGTTTGTGTAAGTTTCAGTCAAAATAATTAATTTCTTAGTGGTAGGAATTGGAGAATTGTAAGAGCAATGAGCATATGTACACAAGTAACACACAGTGTACTGTAAACCTGACATAAAACAATGATGCACCTGCATCTCCAAAATGTTTGCAGTCCCCCTCAGGTCTTAGGTGCTCTATAGATGCTCACCGGTCAACCATGAAACTAGCATTTGGATCATACTTAAGTATCAAATGACAATATTTTTTCCATTGAAAGGTTTTCTATATTTCACTTCCAGCTGCCTCCCACACACTGAGGTCACCCGCCTTTTGTCTGCGGCGATTCCTGCTAATAAGCTCATAGTGTAGCTCCGAGAGGTTACGCAACATCAGGTTAAAGATGCTTGTATAGGGTTTGTGTTGAATACTGCACTAAATAGAACAACAACCAAAAATATAAAGGTCTGGATTTAAATTCACAAACCGTATATTGCTACTTGTTTCTTTGACTGTATTTCTATACAATTACAGGTTGAGGGCTGCAAGAAGGCTTTTTCTCGGCTAGAAAACCTGAAGATCCACCTCCGTAGCCATACAGGAGAGAAACCTTATCTGTGTCAACACCCAGGATGCCACAAGGCCTTCAGCAACTCAAGTGACAGAGCTAAACACCAGCGCACACATCTGGACACAGTGAGCGGCAGCTCAGCGTAGACATACATACAATTATGGATTGTATTTAGCTTGTGTACCTGTGTGTCTTTGCCTCTAAATGGACTTTAACAAGTCTTCATAATATCTGTGTTTGTACAGAAGCCGTATGCCTGCCAGGTGCCTGGTTGCGTAAAGCGTTATACTGATCCCAGCTCCTTGAGGAAACATGTGAAATCCCATTCTACCAAAGAACGACAGTTAAGGAAGAAGGTACGAACTATACAAACAGTTTCTCTCGTCAGACTGTAATTTATTTTAAATAAAACATTATACCTCGTGCACAACATTTCATATAGATATGCACTGGGTGAGGTGAACAGACCCATCACAATGACACCTCAGTTTACACTGTACATCAAACTTGTGTTAACACACAAAGTTAGGATACACATAAACACACATAATTATGATTATAATTATCTCTGTCCTGTTTACACCCTCTTTATTTTCCACTAAAGGTGACTCCATTACAGATTCTCACATTATGACACTCCCGTGTTGCAGTCAACATTTTTGCATGCGCGCGTATGAGATTCTTGCTCTTTAGCTCTGACTGAGGGTTATGTCACCATAGATACAGACAAAGAAGGTGGGTAGTTACTAAAAAAAAGTGACATTTTGCAAAGTCTCCCACATGCACAACTTCGTTTAGCAAAACTTAAGCTCAAATAGCTAATGTTTATCATAATGAAGATTCCACTAATGATTCTAAAGAGGGAGTACATCTGTAAGTATACGCTATAGCTGTTTCCTATCTTGTCTGTGTATTATAGTGACAGTAGTAACCAGGCTTTTATCTATAGAAAGCAACAATAAAGTAATAAGAAAGTGTGAAAGAATGTTTTCAAGGCAGATTTAATTAGCTATTAGAATTCATTTAGATTTGATCGTATCAGTTATTTTAAAGGAAACCAAGGCTGACACAGAAGAGGCTTTGACAGAGCTATGTTGTAGATTATTAACATTAGTGACGTTGTTCACCACTGTTGTTTATGTTCCTTGTGCTATTTTTCTAGATGAAATCCATTGATGACGCGACCCAGGACACGCTGACAGACTGTTTAACCATTCATCCCCTTCATCCAAGCCTTTCTCCTCTGGCAAGGATAGACAACAACTTGGATTCATCTCCTGTTGCAGCCTATGAGTCATACTCTGGTATGTCTATGGTCTGTCTATGTTTTATATGAAAACCAGATAAATAAACATACACACCCCCTTCCTCCCACATTCAACCCCCGCAACAGTCGGGTTATCTATTAGATTTAGGCTGTGGTGGACAGCCCTGAAGTGTCTGTCATCCCTGTTCCTCAGCTGCTCCACAGGGACAAGGTTCCTCCAGCAATCCTCACCTGGCTCTGCTGTGCTCCTTACAAGATAATTACAGGTACTGAGGATTTCTGTGCTATTCTGTTACGTCTGAGGAGTTTATATTGTCTAGCATACAAACCATAACACAAACCGTTCAAGCTATTATCTGCTCATATTGTTCAAATTATGCATACTTACAGAGCAGCAAATTCTTGTAATCATCAGTCTTCATGTAATCAATGTTATTGTTTTTGAAATATGTGCAAAGACATAAGAGTCAACAGTCAGAGCAGTGAGCTTTACTTAGAGAGCCAGCTCTCGTATTTTCACTTCATTTCTCATTCCCTCTGGCACAGTTAGAGCTTTAACCATGACTGATTTAAATGTTTCTTCACAAAACTTTTCTCTCTCTTTGAGTAACTGAAACAAACAACTTAAACATTGGTTTCCATGGCTCCAAGGCTATAAGCTCATAATTAGTATAATCAGTTTAAAAGAAAAGCTCCATTCTGTACCCTGATAAATTTTAAAAAAAAAAAAAAAAAAAAAAAGTCTGGTTGTTTTTTGTTTGTTTTGTTTTTGGGGAAGTGTGTGGGTGTTCTACGGTTGGGAAGAAGCATTAAAGGTTGGGGAACACCAACAACACATTTTACCGGTCAACCCATAGGAAAACATCCCTTCGTCCAGACACTTCAAAGCATGTGATAAAGGATTTCTGTCATTCTGAGCAGCCAGATGCTCATGGTTTCTCACTGGCCGCGATTGTTCTCATATCAGCGGTAGGCCAAAGCATTCACTGCGGGGTTCTGAGTAGACAATTGGGCTGTGAAAGCAGACCTCGCCTTGCCTCATTGGTCTCGACCGCTGGTATTAATGGATGCTATAGCCACCGACAAGAGCGGCTAAGGAATTCAATAAGTGAATCATAAAATCTAAAAAAAAAATACCATTTAGGGTGCAGTGGCTGAACCGAGACGCTGTAATTACTTTTTTTAGATGTTAAATCAATTGTAAAATCCTCGTTGCCATTTTCTGTACACTTTTCTGGGATTCCTTTGAGTTCCCATTCAGTCTGCTAGTGGTACTGACAACAAACTTTGGCTCCTTTAATATTCTTTCTATTGGCAAGTAGACATGCATGCGCGTTACTTAGCCAAACCTTACGACAAACTTAACGTCAACTGCCATGGCCACTTATCAATGATGAAATGTAATAGTGTGATTTACTGCATCTATCAATGAGTTACACAATTGTAAATGTGGTACCCTTGATTTTTCTAAAAATTATTTTACGAGTGAAAAAATGTTAATAAGTGGTTTACAATATGATAGAAAAAAACTAAGAGTGGAAAAAATGTGTACTCCATTAAGTAAGATGTTCAGAGAGCTCTGATCCATTATCTATATGAAACTGTGATGAAGAAACCAAGGGATAAAAAATACTATGGATGAGCCACAGTGTGCAAACTACAGAGTGTAATTCAACATAAAGTGCTGCCAGAGTGCTTCTCTTTTTACTTAGATCAATTTTCAAGCAAAGTGCATCAGTCTTGTCATCATGATTGAGGATTTATTTGCAGACTAACAAGTCAACCAATAAATAAAAAACTGGTTAAAATGCATAGATTTACAAGATTTATACCGATTTTATTTTCAGTTTTCAATATTTAAGTAACTTCCTCAAAAGCCTCAAAAGGACAATAAAACTGAACACTCATAATTGTAAAGGCTGTTGTTTTGAAGTCATTTGTATGTCGGGTTCTTTGTGTATCTTCCAATAATATAATGATGTATTTTTATGATATAAATATATTTATTTTTTTCTCTTTCTTAACACTGTAAGCAGAACATTTAATTCAGTCTGACATATTTCAGGTTTGTTGGTCCTTCCCCTCACCAGCACTTCCCACGGGACCAATGTGGGCCTTGCTCTTCCACCTGCCCCCAGCATCCTCCCAATGGGACATCCCTGCGGAACAGCCAAGATCTGAAACAGCCCAGCCAGCCTCCTGATCTGGCAGATAACAGTCCAGGTACTCAGATGTTCGTTATCAGTGTATTTTCAAGGTTTGTCAAAATACTTGCTACATGGATGTAAATACAGTTGTGCCAAAAAGGAGGTTCATCTGAAAATGCTTTATAGAGCAAGTTTTACATCTGAGTCTATTAGCAAACGTGTGGGCGGTTTGACAATCTGTTTGAACAGATTTTCTCACATGCACATTAATTGTGCAGTATATCTTTATGATGTGTAGCAGGTGGCTGGTGATTTTCTAGTTAGACAGATTCAGGCAGTTCCATTCTCTGTACCTTTAAATAGATATCACCTCTTTTCCCCCCAGACTTGACAGCCACAGTGATGTTGACAAGGTGTTCAGAAAAACATAGTTCAGTTTTAACTACTGAGATTAAGACAGGGTATGAAATGATTGAAATGTACAATTTGTTACATTTGTGAGGTCTAATGATGCTTTTATACCAGACTGTATAATTTAAGGAGCAAAGCTATAGACTTTAGTTGAATGGCTCATAAACAATGAAGATAAAAAGAAGTGTGGGGTTCTCTCATTTACCATGTAGAGCTCTCAGGGCAGATGAAGATGCTATATTCTCCTCCGCAATATGGTGGGATCACAGCGGAGACCAGTTCAAGTCACCTGATGCAAGTTGATGCCTTTGGTGACAGCCTTGCTCCAGCAGTCAATAATCCCAATGGGTTGGCCGCCTCACAAACAGCTCTTTCCTGCATTACTGGTAAAAACAAAATAGCTCAAGCATGAGCTTTTTATTGCCATTGTTTTTCATAACTCTCGTTGTGCATACATGCATTCGTATATCTATTCATGTGTATATGTGTGTGTGCATGCGCACAGGTGCATCTGCGGGGTTTAATGTCCACAGCCAAGCACACGACGTGGCACCTAATCAAGAATTACATGGAGGAGATTTCTTCACAGTGGTGGACGCCTGCACAAGCCAAGTCTCCTGCGTCTACACAGACGGATAACACCGCTTGATTGTGGGTTCTGCTCTTTTGCACTATTTTGTGTCCCTGTCAAACTGTAAATAGTAAAAAGACGTTAGACAGCACTGCAACCTGGTGGCAGCTTCACTTAGCGAAATAAAACAATATGTGATGATAAAACTATCCGAGATGCTGGTTAGATAATGCTGAAGAAATTCACGCTTATGATCTAAATGTAATAATTTTTTTCTCTCATTCTCCCTTTGACTACATCTCTGTAAATGTACAATCTGACTCAACACTCTGGCTTGTGCCTACACAATCAGTGTATAGTAATGACTGAGCCAACAGGATGTTAATGTTTACTTCTTCAGTTTTTATACAGCTTGTCTATAAGATGTAGTAACTACTTCAAGTAGTTTCTGGTGACATTTTGCACAATATTCAACACTGCAATCAAAGCAAAGTATGCATGTGATCATTTATTAAGGTTTTTCTTAGAACCATGGCTTTGTAACTATAGTAACAAGACAGCCTTACCATTTCACTGCAATGTTCATAGATGTAACCTCTTGTCTGAATATAGTAATGTGCTATGAATGCTCCTGCAATAAGATCATGAGGCACATTTGTGTTGGTGACCAGTCCACTGATTTTGTATGTTGTAGTTTATTTACTGCAAACTACTTGCACTTCTCATTATGGTTGACCCTTTTTGAGAGCAGCATAATGATGTTCATTTCTGAACCTGGTCTCCTGCAACCATTATTTCCATACTGTCTGTCAGTAAATCACCATTGTGGTGACACACACACGCACAGGCACGGACACATACATAAATACATTGTTCATTGTTGTATTTTAATTTGTTGTGTTTAAAAACAGTGCAGACAAAAGCAAATCTGAAGTCATTACGAATGTTTATGGTGTTATGAAGTGACAATTAGGATAAAAACACTACCTAGACATGAAGTAAAATCAGCAGCAGACATGTGAAGTATACTTGTTTTGTATTTAATTGCTAAAACATCCATAAAAACACTGCTACTATGCCTTAACTTTTTGATTGTTTAATTGAAGAGATCAGTAAAAAAAAAAAAAAAAACTGGTTTGTCATTTTTCATACTTTATGTCACAGTAAAAGGAAGACGACTCTTTTATTTTTCACTTCGTTTTTTAGAAACTTCTATTTCTCATTGTTAACCACACGGATTCAAGGTTATATATTCAATGTCCCAAATAATCCTGTCATTTACATAGTGTCTTTACATATTGTTAGAGCCAACACTCTACACAGGAAACCACTGCATAAATTCCACCACTAGATAAAACTGAAAGGTAAGAAACATGATTGAACATGAAGTAGATAGTTGATTTCTAAAAATGTTTTAATTGATATTTTAAAAAGCAGCAATTTTCACACTGTGATGCACATTTCCATATCTCTCTCCAGGGATAGTATCTCCCTATGTTTGCATTAAACACAACAAGACAAAGATAAAAGACACAGCAGAGTAAGTGCTTTGTGGTAACAATTAACACTGAAATTCAGGAGGAAACAACGTAACGTAAATCACAGAAATAATTAGTAACTGCTGATGTGTATCTGAATAGTATGAAAAGTCCAGTATGCACCAGTTTTCACAGCGGTGTAATTTTTTCCTTTCTTTTTTTTTTTGAAAATTGAAAGGACAAACTGTTTTACTTG
Source organism: Polydactylus sextarius (assembly GCA_016801845.1). Lineage (NCBI taxonomy): Eukaryota > Metazoa > Chordata > Actinopteri > Polynemidae > Polydactylus > Polydactylus sextarius. Next base: position 4,843,990 of record CM028922.1, read on the forward strand.
AAAAATAATTCTTTTAGCAAAAGAGTGTCATGCTTCAGATGGGGGTTTCAGTAGTTGCTTAGCAACAACAACAGCTTTTCCAAAAAGCATCTGTGTAGTACTGCTAACCAAAAAAAAAAAAAAAAAAGAAGAAAAAAAAAAAGAATTGTGGTTGGTTAAGCTTTGTATCCAGTAGGAAGCTTCTTAACAATGCCGTCTTTGTTTGGTCATTAATCCTAATATTGTTCTATATGTTAAAAAAAAAAAAAAAAAAAAAACAACTTCAGCTTGTAACACACGAGAAGCATCGCTTATATTTTATAATTTTACTAACAACAAAAACTAAAAGCAATTTCAACAACTTTTGAACAATCTTCAAAAATGTCAACAATTCAAGGTAATAAAGTTAAACATCTAAATTTAACTAAAACAACCATCTTTGCATTAAAGATTACTGACAATGCACCACAGTTAATAAAACATCATTCTGCAACTAAATGCACTGTATTGAAATATTTATATATATATATATATATATATATATATATTGTTTTCTTGCCTTAAATTAATTTTTAAAATGATCCAACCAGGTATTTTAATTCTGAGCCTAAATCCTAAAACAGATGTTAACATGGACCAAGTAACAAACACCTGTGGTCCTGATATTTAATTAATCAGGTTGAAAAGTACATTCAGCTGGAGGAAACACTGAAAAACAACTAATAATAGTATTCTCTTCATCAAGTTAAAGTTCACACTAGTTATACATTTACAGAAACTGTGACCAATCTAATGACATGCATTCATTCATTTTAAGTCATATACCAAGAGCTCAACTTTTGTTTCTGTCTTTCTATTTCTGTAAACAACATGACAAAATAAATCTGGCTTTGATTTGGGTGAAATGTCTTGCAATCTGCTCAGATCTCAAATGTGAGAAACTGACATGTGAAATGTAAAAAAACTAAAAGGCATTAGGAGTTCCATTATTTTTCTGGAGTGCAATATAATCTACTCTTAATACATGTAATAAGTGATAATAACTTACTTCAGTATCTGAAACTATTTAAACACTACACTCTGAAGGTGAATATGAGTGAACCAATGCTCATTTTATTAACTTTGTGTCTGATTTAGTAACAGTCAAGTTGATACCAAGAAAAACAAACTATTTTACACACGAGAAAGAAAATAAATGAAAAGGCAACACCCACATGTTGCTGAGGCCGAGACAAACACCAGAATGGGTCAACTACAGCTTTTAGAGACAGATTTCAGAACTTGATGACAACTCTGTAACCTCATGTGGCGTATTAAACCATGTCTGAACCTACAACTCTTTCACAAAAATAATAAACACATTTGTCATAAGCGTTTTACTACACAAGTATTTACCACTGCAGCAGAAAAGCAATTCACCTTTTAAAGAAAGCAGCATAAGCATCACCATGAATCATCATCATTATAGGGCAAAGCACTGTAGTAATATCGAAATCACTACGTTATGAATGTAGGAAGGATCGTAATTAAGTGTTTATTAAAGGGAAAATACACAAAAATCATCACATCACAATATCAAACATAAAACAAAAGCTTCTGCTTTACGCCCATTGGAAACACTGGAAAACTCGGAGTTTATTTAAACAGCATTTAATGTTTTTAACAACAAAAGTCTCCAATTGAATCAGTGTAAACCCAAATGCTCTGGTTCAGACTTTTAAGATAATACTCTCATATTACACTTAATACATAATGTATTTCGTTGTGATTTTATTTCCGTGCACTGTATTAGTGCGCTTTAATCTCCTCCCACCTGCCTGATAAGGTTGCGCGCTCCCGGTGAGTTTTATAGCAACTGTTGCCCAGTGAGGCAGCGCCATAGTCACCGTAGTCCTGGCGACTGTAACCCACCAACAACAACCTCTCGCTCCATCATTACCACCTCCTCCACCATCCTCATCTTCATCAACCAGTCCACAGCTCAGGTTTGAATAAATTCTTTACTATTTTTAGCCGGAATTCAAGTCCCTTCTCGCTTCGAGGGATCATTTTTATGAAGGAGATAGTGAAGCACTGGTTTATGTTTTTGTCTGCTGCTGAATGAAGCCTCGGTGAATGGCTGGGGTAGTTTGCTAGCGAGGGTGTTTCTTTGTAACGTGTTAGCCTGCTTGCTAACGTTGCCTGTAGATACCCACAGATGTGAGAGGTCCAGTTCGCTAGCAGCAGCTAGCACTGTCCTCTCACTGGGTGCTTCGTGGCTACAACTTAGCCACAAATGTAATCAGTTTAGCAGTAAATGTATTTTCCGTGTAACTTCTTCGTTTACACTTACCATGCAGAGTGGTAGCATAGGTCTGGGCTAGTACTGATGCTAGCTGGTCAGCTGGAGCAGGAGCAGGTGTCTGTTGTTGCTAGGTTGCTAACGCCAGCGTTGCCTTCTCACAATGCCTGTTGGTACACGATTTTTTAAGCTAATGTTAACGGTGATAATGCAAGTTTGTGTTTCATGGGGTTCGAATATTGTTGGTCGGACAGAATCAATAACGTCGATCAGCTATGGAAAGTGCTTTGAGCTAGCTTTCCTTACACTAACTGCTGTTGACAATAGCTAAGCCATTACTTTCCCTTTTGTCTTAGGGAGCAAGATAGCTTCGCTAGCTTTCCATCTGCCCTCTTTGTGGCATCAGATGGCTATGATAAGCTATCTGATAACACAAGCTAAGTTTTGCAGCGATCAGCTTTGAGGGGGGAAAGAAACACCTGCTCGATTAAAATTAGAAGAAAAAAAAAACCTTATTGTTACTTCCCATTTTAATCTCGAATCATTTCGTGATTCTGCATTATATATTCTGTATCTAGGTTTATAAACATCAAGGTTTATCCGCCCCTTTCTGAAATAAATAAATACTGCAGAATTAATGACTAATAGTTAAAAGATTATGATTTGTATTTTTGGTAACACATGTTCTGTATGTGCGCTGTGTTTCTCTGGGTGCGCAGGGAAGAGAAGGAGGAGTGTATTCAATCCAGCATGACACTGTACAAGGGAGATGCTTAGTCGTGAGTTAACAGCTTGTTATTGTGCCAGATTTGTTTTATGCTTACTTTAATTGGGTGAAACAAATCACATCTGCTTCAATTAAATGCATCTACATTTATTTTAAACCCTCTATAGAAATTTAAACTTGTATTTTAGGAGTCTGTAATCATGTCACTGCTTCATATAAGTAGAGACTTGGTTTCTTAATGTTGCATCACAATTATTCTTGGGTCCATTGGGTCTCCTGTACAGCTGCGACCTCTGATTCTTGTTATGGGAGAGAACAGGTGTGTGTGTGTGTGTGTGTAAGTAAAGGTGAGTGGAGGACAAGGGACAGGTGCACTTATAGCAGTGGTGGGACTTGACCATCTGACCCTCTGGGCCTAAACCACAGGAGAGATATTAATGTATTCAGTTGTTTATAAACTTTTATTGTCCATCACCATCCATAAAATCTGGTTTTGTTTTGTATAAGAGGTACCTTTTATTGATAAGAGAGTGGGCCTGACAGCCTCTGAAAAGTTCAAACTAATTAGGTGAATATACTAACGGTACAGTCTTTAAGTGTACTTAAAGTAAATCCCAAAATGATATAAATGTATTGACCTTTTGGCATTTACGGCCCAAAATAGGTCATGCATAGACACCCCTCCCAAGACACATGCACATGCACTCAAATACACACACACACACACACAAACAGGATGTTTGGAACTGCTAGTTATCAGATCATGTTACCACTTACCTGTAGTCCGCTAAGGCAGAAATAGTACCATGCCACCTGCTGCCTGGATCCTGTTGCATTTCCAATCACTTAAAGAGGGGCTGATTAATTCAATTATTCAGTCATCCATTTTCATGGCTTAGCAGAATACAGCATGATTGGTTTGTTATTTGCACCAGCCGGCCAGAAATTCTGTGTGTTGCTGATGAAGGAGAGAACTTGTTTTTTTTTTTTAAACCTAAATCAAGCAACCCAGCTGAACAGTATACATTTAGACTCACTTTTGTAACTTGTGTCAAGATGCCTTAGGAAATTTTGACACATTTAACATTACTGACTACTTTTTTTTTTTTTTTTTTTTTGGCAAAACAAAATGTTGATATCAAAATCAACATTGGAACTCCAACTTTTACGATCTTTAAACCAAACTCTTAAACAAACAATACTTTGCATACTCCCTCCCCTCTTCAGCTGCCAGTTACATCTCCCTCTACTTGTTTTTTGTTGTACTGGCGATCATGCTCCTGTCTTGCCTTAGGTTGATTGTGTGTGAAAGGAAGAGATTTTGTGTATGGTATACTTTTCAACCTTGTTCGGCAGCTCGTGTTTCTTTACCTCAGACTCCACCTTTTTTCATATGCGATTATTAGAGAGGAGAAAGATGGTCGTGTGAATTGAAGCTGCAGCTGCGAACCTCGTAGTCTTTACTATTTGTTGCTTGTAGTGTTTGCAGGAGGAATGGAGGGGAGAAAACGCAGGGCAAAATGTTGCCCTCCTTGGTGGCTTTTGTTCCTCTGTGTCTTTGTAGGGCTTGCACTTGCTCACTGGAGCACAGCATTTAAGTGGGCCACAAGGGAGTGCCTGAATGGTGAGGCAGGAGGTGTGTGTGCGCCTGTGTGTGTGTGTGTGTGCTTGTGTGTTTGTGGAGGGGGTTGGGGTGAGGCAGCGAGTGTGTTGTGATGCAGGGGTTCTTTTCCTCCATTAGGTGGGCTCAGTTGGGTACATGTACTTTAGCTTTCAAACTGCACTGTGGAACATAAGTCTACTTTCTCTTATCTTCTTAAGTTCCTTTTTAGCATTGGGATATATGTAGTGAGCTGAAGGCTACGGTTTAACTGTGCAGAGTGACATTTTTTTTTATCTTTAGCAGCTTGCATCAAATGGCTTTCACACTTAAGAACAAAGGAGTAACTGATGTGATGTGGTATTTTTAATAGGTTGTCACGTTTTTGTCAACATTCTCTTTGCAGAATCACAGAATATAAATATTTGCTTCTCTGGGTAGTAGTTTATTTTTCTACCCGCTAGACTACAGCCTACCTATCAACAGCCTGTCTGACAGTGATAGTATACACACATATCCCTCTTCCCAAGGTGTTCAAAACAGCCATGCTGAAAGCAGATGGTTTGTGTTAATGACGTTCAATGCCTCTGTATGTTTAAAGAAATTGCTAATTCTCCCACCGTTTCACTTTTCCTCACACTCTCTCACAGTCCACCAGGAAAGACTGAGTCAGCTTTGTAAATCAACTGCGAGGTTAGTCACCCCAACACAAATAAAGTGAAAGCTGTCATCCCCAAGAAAAAGACCGCTATGATATTGAAGAGAAAGGGAAGGGGCAGACTGTCCCTGGAGAGATTCAAAGCTGTTAGGAGACCCAGCTTAATTAACCAAGAGAGGCTTGTTCATGGAAACTGTGATGGGGAGGAGGTGGCCTTCTCCTGGAAGGAATGGGTGATGTTAGCTGTGCTATTATTAACTTACAAACACAGGTTCACCAACAGTCTCTTTCTCCTTATCTTGATAATAGTTCACTTTACCACTTGCTAAATAATTACTGTGCACCTGATCTCCGATGTACTTTATAGCTCTTTAATTAATAGAAATAATGCTATCTGGTAAAAATCACTTTTAAAAAATTAGTTAATGTGATTGTTGTTAATCTTAGTACGTTTTGCAGTAGTGATCCACGACTTTAGATCTCAAGTAACATTAAACCTGTAAAAGTGAGAACTTGCCGAGCGGCGGGAAGCAGCATCTATTTGGAGTTTGTTAAATATTAACTTGTTTTATGGCTGTGAACATGGAGACAAGACCATGTGTCACTGATGCATGAGGCTTTCAGTACATTGAGTACCACAAGGCAGAAACAGGTGTTGGGGTAGAATTGCTCCAGAGCAGCTTTAGTAGCATTGATTTTAGCAAAAACAGACAAGGGACTCTGATGAAAAATCATGTTTTCTGCTGTGCTGTGATTAGTACCTCATAAAGGCATGTATTTGCCCTGAGTATACTAAATTATGAAGGAAATTAATGAATGTATCATTATCTATGCAAAGTTTTCATAATATAATATGTTGGATTTGTCTTTTTTGATATTTCGTGTAATGTTTTAGAGGGATAAACAAACTCTATACTTTACTGTGGCAAAATGTCTGTTTTTCAAGGACAACAAGAGGAATACAAGCATGCAATAATGAATTTATCCCCTGTAAAAATGGAACTATCTTTGATGCCATGTCTTTGAGTATTGCCTCGATGATGCATTAAGACAATTATGTTGCTGTTATTGAGTTGTAAAGTAGCTTTGCCAGTTAGACCGGTAAGTTCAGAGTGCTCTTGGGTTTTCGACAATTGTAGCCATTATCTATCTACAGCAAGACTTTGCTTTCTCCATGTTATTTAGGCGCCATGCAGACCCCTGAAGCAGGCGCTGACTCCACCTCCACTGTCCCTCTTCAGACCACCGTGCCTGTCCAGCCTACCGGCTCCACCCAGCAGGTGCCTGTCCAGCAACAGGTACATCCAACTTGTCTATGTGTGCATGTGTCTGAATCTCCCCCATGAAAGAACATGTGTTCTGCAGCTGCAGCATTCATACATATCAGTGTCTCTCAGTGCAACACCTCATTTTAATCAATTAAATAATTAATTTGCAACTCTTGAAAAATTGTTTTGCCAGGCCCAGACTGTTCCACAGGTTCAGCATGTTTACCCAGCACAGGTGCAGTATGTGGAGGAAAACAGCGGCGTCTACACCAACGGCAACATGTGAGTCACTCTGCTACCCAGCTCTGCTCTTACACCACTCCACAAATATTAGCGTTACGTCTCTGCAGCCTGTTCTCTCTCCTCTTAAGTGTCTTCACACCATCATTCATGTCACAAGCACATGATGTTGGTGGGAGTGCACTGTTTTTTCTTGTGTTTGTTTTCTTTTCTGAGGGTTTCGCAGTCGTCTGTTTGATTGTGCTCAGTCACCTGAACATGACCAGAAGTAGGCCTGTCTTCTAAGTGCTAAAGCTACGCCAAGAGTCCCCTGGGTCTGAAGAATAGGGGTTACATACACACTCCAAACACACTCCACTAACAAGCCTAAGCTGTGTTTGTCCTACTGTGTTTCACACACAATGGTGTATGTTCAGACACAAACACTCGGTAGTTGACTTCAGCTGCTGGTGGAAACACTTGTAAAACGGGCACCGCCAGACAAAGTACATAGAAATACTAAATCATGTATACAACAAAGGGCTAGACATAAGAATGACAGAGTTTTATTTAAAAACACAACTAAAGCACATACAAAACTACATTTCTTTATGGTCGTAAATATTTGATTAAAAAAGCTATTTATCAACAAATGAGATGACATTGGGAATTAATATTTAATTGATCTCACTATGATGATTATTATTGATAGTATTTGAATGAGCCTACACAAACAGTGATGAGGAGATGCGCTGTGTAATTGTTACCATAACACAGCTAATTAATTTAAAAGTTACAGTGATTGATTTGATTTTTTTCAGTATAGGAAACACATGGACTGACTGCTAACATGTCTTTTGAACAGAAGAACCTACTCCTACTCAGAGCCGCAGCTGTATAGCCAGAACAGCGGCGGGAGCTACTTTGACACGCAGGGCAGCTCGTCACAAGTGTCCACTGTGGTGACATCTCATGGCATGACCAACAACGGAGGAGGGGGCAGTGGAGGAATGAGCATGGGTCTGGCGGGGGGGCAGGTTATCAGCAGCAGTTCTGGGGCTTACCTCATGGACAACGCTGCGCCCCACCCTGCCACCCAGACTGCGAGAGCTTCCCCAGCTACTGTAAGTGGATAGCACCCACTAGCTGGGTTCCTCACCTGCCTTTGCCTGCCTGCTTGTATGCATTTGTTGATAGACTGTCTCACTAGTATTTGTAGTGATGTTTTCAGTTAACTCTAATTAGAACAGCTGATCTGTTTCTGTCATACTGTATTGACCTATGAACTAAAATATAGTCTCCTAAGTACAGAGTTCCATGTTTGAACTCAATATTTGTGTCGTTTTTCAAAGTTTCTGTGTGTTTATATGCACTACACATATTATCCTCCAATATAGGAAAAAAAAAACTTCCTCCATGACCTCCTCCTGATTGTGTATAGGGTTGTTTATCTGTGGGGATGATCCCATGCTGATTTATGTGATGCACTGTGTATGCTGGGCCTGTGTCCCTGTAATGATCTTAGTACTACCAGCCACTTTCACTTTGAAACCCTTTTATATTTAGTGTTTAAGTACTGCAGGCCTTTGTTTCCATCCCTCATGTCATCTTTCTGTCCATTCACACACCTGAAGAAGAAAGGAGGGGCAAAAACCTGAGAGACAGGTATTTTTAAGGAGGGAAGAATGGTCAGGGAGTGTGCGTCTGGAGAAACACAGCTCACCCACTCCACATGACAAACTGGAGCACACAGCACAAGAGCATTACTTCTTAGTTATAATCTGAAAGCCACAGTAGGCATTCTCACTTTAGTCCTCTGTAATTTCTCGCCAAAATATAGCAATTATGTGGATGTCAGATGTTTAAAACGTCTAATAATTACAAAGCACAGGTTTTACTTTTTATGTAAACATGTATGCCTGGTTGCAGGTGCATCATTGTAAGTGTAACTAGATGTTCTACTTGACAAGATAAGCCTAAGCACTGTTCAACTTTGTGATTTCCTTTTTTTCCTGACTAATGAAATACTAATGATGTGGCTGGATTGAAACCAGTGATCTCTTGGATGGAATGTGTCAAAACCATTAACAGGAAATACAATAATCTGTGTAATCCTAATCCTTTAGAATAATTTATTTTGCATTTTCAAAATACAGCAGATCTCAGTTTCTACCTTTCTTGTACCATAATGACCCGACAACCACGAAGCAGTCACACCTACTGTAGTTGTGTTATTGTTTAGTCTTTTGTGATTGTAATGTACTCTGGCTTTTTATAAAAACCAACCTTAGTCTGAACTAATAGACTTAATTGATCATTTCTCAAGTTTTTTTTTTTTTTTTGGTGAAATAACAGGTAGCCCCGCTCTGCTTGGGTTTAGTGGTGCTTGCTTTGGGTTCTCTTTTAGATCCTTTTTATTTTTGCTAGTGGCCCCTAATGTGTCTTCATCATCTCTTCATTTTTCTTGCTTTTTGTTTTTTTATTTCCTCCCCCTCCTTCTTACATTTTGTTGTCCTGTGCTTCATGGTTTATCAGATTGAAATGGCGATTGAGACGCTCCAAAAATCTGAGGGTTTATCCAGTCAGAGAAGCTCACTGCTCAACAGCCATGTAAGTTGCTTTTTACGAATGCTCACCCTCGCTTTACCCTGACTTATGCTTGACACGCTCTCTTGCTGTTCTGCCTCTCTCTGCTCTGTATACATTTGAGTTAAGTGGGGTGCTCGCTGTTTTTGTTGCATCTTTTAATTGTTACTGTTGCTTTAAATTCACTGGCTGCTCTAGAAATGCTTTTGCCGAGCTGTGACGCAGCAGTTTACTGCCTGTTGGTCTGAGGTTTTTCCGGACAGTTTGCACCGACCAGTGAGAATCTCTTGAATAACTCAGCATGTGTTCCCTTGTAGCTCCAGTGGCTGTTGGACAATTACGAGACAGCAGAGGGCGTAAGTCTGCCACGATCCACCCTCTACAATCATTATTTGCGTCACTGCCAAGAGCAGAAACTGGACCCTGTAAATGCAGCCTCTTTTGGCAAACTCATCCGCTCCATCTTCATGGGACTCCGTACAAGGCGCCTTGGAACAAGGTTAACTTTCTTCTTTCTTTTTTTTTTTTTTATGCTTCTCTTCTGTCGCTCACTTAGGATTTTTCCTTCCCTGTGACCTTTTCTATTCATGACACATTGAGATCCTGTTACGACGTACTCACTTCTGGTTTTATCTTGCAGAGGGAACTCCAAATACCATTACTATGGTATACGTGTAAAACCAGATTCCCCACTCAATAGACTCCAAGAAGACATGCAGTATATGGCTCTCAGACAGCAACCCGTTCAGCAGAAACAGCGGTACGCAGGCAGCCTCACATGTACACAGACTTGCAGTACTGACAACGGTTACAGTTTCTATTGATATTTAGTCAAGTAATGTGATTTCAGGTTCAAACCGGTGCAGAAGTTTGATGGCAGCTCTGGGGAGAATTACTCAGGTGGAGGCCAGCACCATCCTGGTGCAGCAGAGCAGACAGTCATTGCACAGAGCCAGCACCACCAGCAGTTCCTAGGTCAGCAGATTTCTTCTTTGTCTGGGTGTCTTAAACTTATAGTATGATATATTAGTTCATAGTGGTGAATTTAATCTTTTTTTACACCAACAGATGCATCTCGAGCACTCCCTGATTTTGTAGAGCTGGACCTTGGACAGAGCAATACAGAGAACATCAGTCCGGAGGATGTGAAAGCTCTCCAGTCCCTTTACAGGGAACACTGTGAGGTTAGATAAAGTGCACTCTTGTCACTTTCACTGTAAAGTCACTGTAAAGTCACTGCAGCACACTTTAGCACACAAGCAACCCCACTGAATATTTTAGCATTCATTGACTGAACATCATCTCACACTATGCAGGCATCGGGACAGCACATTTTCCTATTGATCTTCCTGGACTAGCTGCATTTCACCACCAAATAAATCTGTTCCACTTATTTTCTTTAAAGATTCTCATTCTCTACAAGAATTGAGTCCATGTTTTTTTCGCATCTCACAAGCTTTAATCCACCGCCATCTATCATCTCAGCAGTTTAGTAATTTAATCATATTTAATAAGAAGAGATTAGCATGACTGAAAATACAGAACTTAAGTTTTCCAAATTTTGAAAAAGAGCGCACGTTTGAACTTCGGCTGGATTCAGAGAGTGGAAACTTCAGTAAAGGTCATGTGTGTTTATAGTGACAGATTCGTAAATGCCATCCACTGGCATTTACGAACTGAATTTCCTCTTCAACTTGTGAAGTTTTCAATCACAACTCTCCTAATGTCTGGAAAACTAGGGATCAGGTCATTCATAGGTGACATCCACTGTCTTCTCATCATCACAGGGTCACTTTTAAAAAAAAAGATAAATAAAAAAAAACATGCACACATTTCCTCAGGTACACCCAGTGCTTTCTAACCATACAGCAGGTTGACATGCCAAGGTTTCTGCTACCTTGAACACTCATAAAATACTTAAAAAGACTTTGCTTCCATCAGTTTCTAAAGAGACAATAGCTTCTTCTCTTAACAGTTCCAGTAAAAAAATAAAATAAAATCACTGTTTCTATCTATGCTCTCCTCTTGTTTCAGGCTATCTTGGATGTGGTTGTCAACCTCCAGTTCAGTCTAATTGAGAAACTGTGGCAAACATTCTGGCGTTACTCTCCCCCTGACTCAGTAGAGGGTGCCACTGTAACAGAAAACAGGTGAAGTCAAAACTGATAGTTGACAATGTTAATGCTTTTTTTTTTCTTTACTTGAAGGTCATGTTCTGCTAAAGAGAAAGATTGGATACAAGAATGTATTGAAATCATATAAAATTGAACCTGGTAACCTCCGGCAAGACATTTTGTTTCCATTCATGTCTTTTTTTTATTTCCCAGCAGGATTATACAAAATGTACTGAACTAATTTGTTCCAAACTTAGAGGAGAAATGGGCCAAGAACTAAGAAGAATTAAATCTGATTAAAGGGCAGATCCTTTCCTTAACATTGCAAAATAACTCAAGTCTCATCCATGAATTTACTCTCCGATGCAGATCTAAACAAAAATCTGGATCTGTAAAGGTCGTGTGTGATAATAATCTGGATCTGACAGACGTGTTGGGACTGTTTGGTCTTGTGTTTGACTGAATGCCATTCTAGTTCACATAATCTGATTTCAGGAGGGATCCTTTTTTTAAAGTCTGGTTTGTTTACTCTGCAGCAGCATCAGTGAGATTGAAGCACGGCTCCCGCGATCACAGTTACTGGTGCTGTGTAGAAACGAGGCTGTGCTCAAATGGATGAGCACCTGTGACCATCTAATGTACCAGGCCCTTGTGGAGATCCTCATCCCTGATGTCCTGAGACCCATTCCCAGTGAGTCACAGTCATAGACACCTCTCGTGTTTACCTCACTTGTTTGCTGTGATCATGCTTGTAATGCTTGTTGTTTTATTTTGAAGGTGCCTTGACTCAAGCCATTCGCAACTTTGCCAAAAGCCTGGAAGGTTGGCTCAATAATGCCATGAATGCCATTCCACAGAGAATGATCCAGACCAAGGTACATACCCTTGCAGCATTAAAACACAGCCTGTGTGTGAAAATGCTACATGAAAACACTGCTACTGTTTTTAGCATATATGTGACCTTTTGAAAGGTATGAATGATATACATACAGAGTAACACCTGGTCTTTTGTATGTAATGTTTTCACAGATTGCTGCTGTTAGTGCCTTTGCGCAAACACTGCGCAGATACACATCTCTGAACCACCTGGCTCAGGCGGCACGTGCTGTGCTGCAAAACACATCACAGATCAATCAGATGCTGAGTGATCTCAACCGTGTTGACTTTGCCAACGTACAGGTTAGAACAGCTCTTTATACTTGAATATTCAACAGTGGTTGATTTTGCTCTGTGTACTACAATATCCCCCTGTTCCTTCTGTGCCTGGCTCATACAGGAGCAGGCATCATGGGTGTGCCAGTGTGAGGAAGGAGTGGTTCAACACTTGGAGCAGGACTTCAAGGCCACACTACAGCAGCAAAGCTCTTTGGAGCAATGGGCAGCCTGGCTGGACAATGTGGTCACTCAGGTGCTCAAACCCTACGAGCACCGCCCCAGCTTCCCCAGGGCGGCTCGACAATTCCTGCTCAAATGGTCTTTCTACAGGTCTGCAAAAAAAAAAAAAAAAAACAACATACCACCAACAACCATACTGAGAACATCTGAGAGTGTGCAGCATTGTAACAAACCACTTAAAATGTTTTTATTTGCAGTTCAATGGTGATCCGGGACCTAACCCTGCGCAGCGCTGCCAGCTTTGGTTCTTTCCACCTGATTCGCCTGCTGTATGACGAGTACATGTTTTACCTAGTGGAGCATCGTGTGGCTCAAGCTACTGGAGAGACACCAATCGGTGTCATGGGGGAGGTACAGCTACAGCTTCTTATTTAATTTAGTTCTGTTTTTTTTTTTTTTAATCTTGTTCAATTTCAGTTGTCAACAGCCCTACATATGGCAGACAAACTGTGTCAGGTTTTATATCTCTTGAGAAATTAATAAAATCAAAAAACATGATATTCTCATTTAGAGATATTAAAACAATGGACCACAAAAGCCTTTCTAATCACGATGTATGTGTCTGTTTTCAGTTCGACAGCCTCAACACCCTGTCTCTCACTAATATTGATAAAGGTATGTGGCACAATCTGTTATATTTTTTACACTTAAATGCTGTAGTTATAAAATCACAAATAACCAGGTGTATATGTGAAGACATAAACTTATTACAAGGATCCCCGACTAGTAAGACATGTTGGCTTTATAAGGTTAACCCTAGCGACGTAAATGTTGTATAAAACACTCGAGATGTTTTAATTTTTATTTAAATTTTTAGAAAATTATTTCACTCGTAGGCCATCGCCATTGTTGTTTAAGTCCGGGTAGTGACGCCTAATGGTTGCGCCAGTCCAGGTCCAGTTCTCTTGACAATCCAGCGAAGATGTTCAGACTTTTCAGTTTCAATCAGGAGGAACAACGCGGAAGAAAATATTTCGAAATTTCAATGAAGAAGTGAGGGAGTGAGAGTGGAGCAAAAATTAATGGTGTCTATTGCAACTCAGCTGTCACAGATGCCCGGGGTAAGAATATGAATAACAAAAACGTTTAAATGTTTACCTCCGTAAGTTTGCTCCGTTGTTACCGGACAGTGAATATCCGACCTGTTGACATCAGTCTGAGTCTGGTGGATCGTCGGTTTCCTCCATGTTCGTCGTGTCCGATGGTTCAACTGTAGCAGCGAGTTGTTGTCAGCGTCTCTGGTCTTTAACGTTTCTCAGCGCAGCTTTCACTCGCCATGCGCGACCGCGGTGAAGTTAGTTTCAGGTTGGATATTCAGCCAACATCCATAGCTGTTGCTAGCTAACTTTGTCACAGTTTTAGGAAGTTGTACTCATCCACAACCATCTTCTTCTTTTCGCCTTTTCTCGTCGTGATAACAGCTGTGAAGGTTTTCATTTCTTCTTTCGCTGAAACGTCAACCAAACGACGCACAGTGTGGCGTTGCCTTCACTTTTCACCTGTAGCCACAGCAAGTTTAGCGCAGTTAGCTCACCTGTTAACACGACTGCAACTATTGTACGCCATCTTCCCAGAATGCATTGAGCACGTTAAATAATGGCCGTCTCCATAGCTGACGTTGTGTCTTCTCTAAATAATGAAAATACGATTTCAAGTGTTTCTAACTATGATTTTTTTTTTTAATCAATCGCAGCATATTTAGGACAATTTGTCTTACTAATCGGATCCTTTCATTCACTCATTACTGTTGCTCTCTCCTGTCCAGATGAAACAAGTGGGATGGACAGTGACTTAGAAGAGGACACGGAGGAGTCCGGGGAGCCTCTTGCCAAGCGTGAGAAATCAGAGCACGAGGTGATACAGGTCATCCAGGTTGGGGCACTAGAGGACGGGTCTCACCCTGTGGTTGGGGTTGTCCAGCCAGGTGTCCTCCACTCGCTCCCGCAACCCCCGCAGGATCACACCGAGCACATCCTCACCCCCTCAGCTGGTACCCCCACAATCCGCCACTGCAGCACCACCGGCAACACCTATGCCTCCGTTTGAGGGTCCGATGGCACAGCTGACTGTGTCTGGCCTGTTTCTTTTTTTTTTTCCGTTTCACTCTCCACATATCTTTCTCTCTGTAAATCTTGTTGTTTCCGTCTTTTTCATGCATTGTCTCTGTCTGCATTTGTGTGGACTCGCTGTCCTCTCCCTCTATCCAGCCTGGTCAGTGGAGGAGAGCTAAAATTGCTCATTCCTTTGGCCATGATGTGCTGTCAGTGTCAGTGACTGCTTAGATTCTGGATGTGGTGTCATCCCATAAGTCTTTGCTCTATCACAACGCGGCAGCTGATGGAAGGGACCTGGAGGAAAAAGGACTAATTTGACCCATTAATCGTTTCCTGGTTAGTCATGACTTAACAGCAAACCTGTCTGCCTGTTCAGACGAGTTTTACTTTGAAGTAAAATTAACTCCGTTATACTACTGATGTCTCAGAGCTCAAATCCATATCACTAGTCCCAGTGGAGCAAAGTCATTGATTGACTCAAGACCTTTGCCTATTGTACATAGTTTTCCTATACTTTCAATTGGTATTACCCAAAACTCATGGTGCTATCATTTTGTTCGTTTTGTTAACATTACTAGTTATCCCTCCTAATTTGAGTATGATTTCTCGACATGCATTCCAATTTCTGATTAACATTTGGCTGAACAAAATATTTTTTTTGAGTATTGTATGTAGCTAAAAAAAAAAAAAACAAAGGGATGACTTACTATGTATTTATGACATTTAAAAAAAAAAAAGGATCAGTTTTGGGGCAGTTTTGTCTGTTTGATTTAAAAATGATTTGGTAGCCACCTGCTGATAACCACTCATAGCTTTTAGCCACAGTAAGAGGAACCCCTTATGAAATATCTGTGCTGCTACTCATGTACATAGAGATCGAAAAGACCGGCTGTTTAAAAAGAAGAAAAAAAATCACTTCCTCAATGCTAGCTTTTCTATGCACTCTGTGCATAACGCTTGCCTTTGTTCATGTTTTTAGATGCTCTGTAGTGTGGTTTTATGTGAAGAGCTGTAATCTTGAAAACAACCAACTGGACATGTTCCCCTGGTTTTGCAGTTTCTGTCTTAAAGAAATTTCTGAAGTTCACGGAGGACCAAAAAAAAAAAAAAAAACAAAAAAATAAAACAAAACAAAACCAACAAAAGGAAGCTGAGAGTGAGCCACTCAGGCCACCCGAGAGCTGTTTCCTGTCCCACAGTGCCATGTTGCAGAGCAGAAGGAATGTCAGGGATTAAATGTACCTCGGCTTTATCATAGTGCCTTATCCTTAAATGCAGCTGTCCTTGTGGTCCTGACTGTGTGGTGTAGAGAGCCCACAGCCCTTCTGCATTATCCCAGCCACAGATTTGGCTTTCTGGTGACTTGTGGCTGGATTTGGGCTGGCTCATCAGTGTTGAGACCAAGGAATGCAGGCACAGACACACCTGTTGTTTTCTCTGGATCAGCTCTACTAAGCTTATTACTTATCTGAATCATGGTCTTTAGCCTTGCTCCTGCCCTAACTCTGCTCTCTTGAGGCCTATTCTTGCATTAGCCTTTTGTTACTGGGTGAAGTGTGTGTGAGTGTATGTGTGTGTGTGTATATATGTATGTATGTATGTATGTTGTGTGAACATGGATGCGTAGGTCTGCACTGTATATATGCCTGTGTGTCTGCGTGCTTGTGTGTATGTGTTGGAACACATCCATCAGTCACCCTACCTCAAACCAGTGGTGCCAGCCCTTTTGACGCGTGCAGAACAGTCACCAAACACTTATTGCACACACACCACTGTACTGCACAAATCTCAACGCGATAGAGAAAATCTGCATTGCTTTTCTCTCACCTCTGATACATTGTGAGTTCAGTTTTTAGCCCATAAAATGCTTCATCCTTTGTTCCCTGTTTAAAGATCATCTTTGTACAGTGGACCAAAAGTAGATATTTTCTGATATTCAAAGAGATATATAGATATATATGTATAGTATATATGATGATGATACACTACATATATTTGTTGCTTTTTATGTGGTTGATCTGATTGTTTATATGTGATTGTTTCTTTTGGTAGCTCCTCTGTAATTAGTTTATAGACTGTGAAATGGGGAAGGCATGGGGACTAACTTTTGGTTCATTAGACTACATCTATACTTGAACTGTTATAGCCTTCTATGTTGTGGAGAACATTGAGATTAATCCTCTTAAATAGGAACATTTTGCTACTAAAATAATTGTCCTTATTTTTCATGCCTGTTGAAATGGTTTGCACCATTTCTCTGCAGAATTGTTTATTTATTGATATTTATTGTGTTTTTGTTTTTCGGTTTAGATGCATATGTTATATTTGGAACTGGTAATGAATTGTGAATTATACCACTGCAAAGAGCAGAGCTACTGTACAGAAGGACCAGAAGGTTTTTTTGTTTGTTTGTTTTTTATTATTGTTGTTTTTCTTTAAAGTTCACGTATGTAGGTTGATTAAGGTTGGTAAAGAACGGTTGGCTCTGTATTTGCTGTAAACAGTCTGTTAGTTTCGATCACTTGTCCAAAAAAAAAAAATCTTTTAGATACTAGCCGTTAAACAGGAGCTTTGCCATTTTATTTTGTCTCAATCGAGATTGTGTGCCTGTGAAGAAAATACTCTTTGCAGTGAAGGAGAGAGGGAACGTGCAAATGCTGCGGGTCATTTAACTTACTGGGTCAGCGGACTCTGATAGCTGTTCAGTTAAATCATCTCCACAACACTTTGGGGAATTTGAAAAATAAATTCTGGCACCCTCCCCAAAGATGCTTCTGTGTTTATTATACCTATGGTACACGTCTCATACTGTAGCCTTACCCTGATCCTACTGGCTTGAAATGTCTGGTGTACCAGATCTAGGAACTGAGTGCACACAAATCTGGCTTTCTCGTTGTATTTTTTTCCTCGAAGACACTTTGAAAAGGTCATTGAACCTTTAAAGTAGCTTTTGTTTACATCAGTCTGTGAACGTAACCAACACGCATGAGATTGTTCCCTTATTTTTGGTGTTGAACTCAACTTAAAAAAAAAAAAATTGGAAGCTGAATGGATTAGATCATCTCTCATATTTTCTCCAGAGCGTCACTTAAATCTATCCTCAGCATCATAATTGTGAAAAATGAACCCATTCCGAAGTTCTCTCTCGACTGACTCCAACACTTAACTGAAATGTTTGAGAATGCAGTGACGGTGTTCCCTCCCTGTGATCCTGTGATTTCAAAGTTGTAAATCTGGACCATGTGTTTTGGTTAAGAATGGAAGTTTTGCAGGATATATTATCTTGCCTTTCACTGAATGATTTTTTTATTATTATTATGGATCTCAGCTCCCTTGTCATGCAGACTTTACTACAACACTGTAGGTGGTTACACGTATTATTTTTGTGCCTGAAGTGGAAAATGGCTTAAAAGAAAATGTTCTCCTTAAATCTTAATTGTGTGCTTTAGGATCATAAGTGCTTTCTGGTGTTGCACGCCTACCATGTGCTGCTAGAAACTGTTTTTATTAGTTTTTATATTTTTGTCCCCCCCTCCCTGTATTTTCTTTTGACGTAGACTGATGTGCCACACAGTGATTTAGCTTTTCTGCATCTCAAAGCCTGCCTGGTTTAACACTGGACTGATGTTAATGCTGCCAACACAATTTTACTTTATTTCTCAGTGTCTTTGAAATAGATATGTAGGATTGTTTTTTTTTTTTTGTTTGTTTTTGTTTTTTTTGTTGGTTTGTTTTTTTCTTCCTCTCTAACAGCTGTTTGCAAATGAGCCTGTTTCCAACCAGGAAAAAAAAGAAAGAAAAAAAAAAGACATAAGCTATTACTTCAACTTTGTCATAGGAGCGCAAAACTCAGAAATGCCTCTTCACCTGGACAACATGGCAGCTTCACTGACCCATAGCAGACTCCAGTGCCTTTAATTTCGCCCCGGCCAGAGCAGATGGCCTGGGTGACTATTGGGTCTCTGGTGGGCTACAGATAAGAAGCTATCAGAGCAAACATTTCATTGCACAGGTGCTGCCGCTGAGACAACACCAGGACTGAGGCTGAAGCATAAAGACCTATCCTCAGACTGGATTATTTATTATTTCCTGGACGCAACACCGACAGACACACAGACGCCGAGTAGTTTACACGTGGTAGATTACCTGCAAACAGCTTTTTATTGTATAGAAACTGGTTGAAGAACAAGGAGATACTGTAAGTAAAAAAAAATGCTTCTCTTATGACTTCGTTTTCTCATGATCGTGATTTCTTTTGTCAAATGATATTTTCTGAATGCTGTGACCTGTTTTGAGATTTGTATTTGGATGTTTTCAAGTGCCATTTGACAGTCCAGTGAGTCGTGGCCATCTGTAGCACGCTCTAATGCAAGCACAAGCATCTTGCAGTGGCATTTGGGGAAGGTTTTTATTTTAATTTCACCTTAGACAAAAATATGTATATATCAAAAATTTTAAAAGGTATATTTATTTGTGTCCTGATTATTTGATTTGTTCTTCTGGTGAACATTTATCAGATATGTTGGCTTAAGTGCTTTTGTGATTTTATTTTTTTTCCTCTTTTTTTTTTTGGGATGATGTATAGTATCTGATATAATATATACACACAAATTTCATGTGACTTTCTTTTTGTGTGCTGTTAATCTTCTCAAATTGGCAAGGAAACCATTGCGTGTAGGGTGATTTGTATTGTGTATTTTACATAAAAAAAAAAAACGAGGACAATTGGGGGACTTTTATATTTATAACGACATTATCATTTTGTGTGTCGTATTGATGAATATAGGAACTATTAAAGACACATGTAGTTTGGTTTTCTGAATATTTCAGATCTCAGCTCAGGCTAGCTTTAGTGTTGTTTTCTTAAAATTTGTGACATGTCTTTGCAGTAATAAACGTTCTCTTGTTCAAAAGTCGGTGTCCTTGCTATTTTTTTATTTTATTTTTTTTAATTTTGGCTCAAACACTCATCAGATGACTCAATGATAGTGTTAGCCCATTAAATTTTATTCAACCATATTCATACATATAAACACCAATATCATTCAAACTCAGTTATGTATTCAGAATGTATGACATAATTGTAAAGATTACGATGAGCATGAACTTGCATTTCCTGAAAAATGTACAGCATTCTTTTTTTTTTTTTTTTTTTCCTTTTCTTTATTTTCCATTTTGACCAGAGTGGTTTATCACTGTAAAGGTAGCAAAAAGAGTATAAAATACTGCAACAGCTGTAGGTAAACAGAGCTCCAAATACCAAAATATTGTTTGAATAGTGCTGAGCAAAAACTAAAATCATTCAGTTGATAATTGAAACCAAGCTCTTACAAGCAACAATAACACTGAAATGACTGCAGTCTGGTAACTTTTCCACTTTTCAAGAGTGTATTTTTGGCATCAGTATGGCTTACGCTTCCTCTCACAGTTCAATCCTCACTTCCTTTCCTCAGCTGTTGTCTACGTTAATTCATCCACGTGATACTCAAATTAAAAGGGGGGGAGGTGAGCTAACTTAAAGTGATGCTCCAGCAAAATCTATATTTTGAGTCGAAGATTCGCCGCGTGTAGGTTTGAAAGGTGGTCGTTAAATAGTAGTTACATATTTCACAATCCACAACACCACAAATCAATATTGTTTTGTCACAGGAAGTGAAAAAAAACACCTTTCAAACCTGCTGCGGTTGACTGATTGATCTTTAAAACATGGATTTTGTGGCAGACAACACCTCGAACTATATTTTTCATGGGTTTCACCAAAGTCATTAGCAAGAAAAAGTTCTTGACTATGCTAAGATAATACATGGATATAACAGGTAACCACACAGGAGACTATGAAACAAGACAAAATATTTAAGCAAATTAATAAAGTGCTAATGGACACTATGTGGTCATCTAATTTGTTTAAAAAAATTACAATTACAAATAATATTACGTAGATGTGTTATAATAACTTTTTTCTTTTGAAAATATTTCAGAATTTCAATTTAATTCGGGATTTGAAAAAAACAGTAGAAAACATCACTTCCGACTGTCATAATCGCCTTGACTGGTGGTCGAGTAATGGAACGGTTTTATAAAGGGAAGCCGAGCTCAGCTAAAATGGGCTTATATTTAAACGCTCTTTACATCATTAAAAACAACTAACCCAAAAAGGGGAATAGAAATCAAAAAAAAAAAAAAAGAGAGAAAAAAAAAACATCAACAAGGACTGTCAGCATTGAAAAATATTTAAGGTTACATCTTACAAGAAAATGAGTAATGAATAACATGATTTCACATAAATGTCCTGATCTGTGAAGGGGAGGGAGGGGGCAGAGAGGGGGGAGGGGCACTCCACTTACATGAAGACATATCGGCGCCGGAGAGCCACTGAAGGAGGACTGGACCGGCAGTATACTCCAACTGAAATCACATTTCATATGTTCAGACAAGATAAATCACAGGTTCGCATCCAATACACGGTGCCACAATGTGTTCGGCTGAACTGTTTTGAAGCCAAATAGTCTGCTCTTACTAAATTGTTTAAATGAAAAAAAAAATAAAATAAAATTTGTTCAGACAGTATGAATCATCATTTTGTATCTCAGTGTGAATACATGATTTTTTTTTTTTTCAACATATCAATGTGAAATTTGTTCTGTGTCAAACTTGAGGTTTTATAGTCGAGCAGCCCTGTTCACATCATGCTCTAAATTAGTGAACAATGTCAGAATACTGGCTTTCTTTAATATGCACATCCTCTTGGCATCATGTTTCCGCTGTGCTACAACTTCTCCCAGTGTGACTCACACATGTTCCTCCAGCTGTCGTTGGGAAGCCACTGTACAGTCAGACCTGGGGTCTCGTTCTGTATACTGACGACTGGATTAGAAAGCGTTGTGTGTTTGGAGTATACTGCCAGCCTCTGTCGTTGTTCCTAGTCCTACAACCTACTCGCCGTCCCTGTAGTTGCAGTCCTCCTTTGGCACTCCAGGTCTATAGGTGGAGCGGTCTGTTAAAAGTACAGTCTGATTTTTTTTTTTTTTTAAATGTTCATTTGTTTGTTTTGTACAATTAATGTCTTTCGGCTCAATCGAGAGGTTGAGGGTCAGCTATGGGCATGGTGTGCAGAACTTCGTCCAGTAGCTGTAGAGCCCGGTGTAAATGAATTTCAATCCAGCATGGTGTTTCTTTAATGCTTTGCCGTGGGTAGTCGGGCCCCCAGCCTTTCACGAAGCTCATCCGCAGGATACACAGCCTGCGCAGGTCATCAACACCGATGCCTGCAGCAGCAGACAAACCTGCAGGGGAGTTACAGGCAACGACCGTTAGATCTATGTGGTGCTTCAGGCCAAACCACAGCAGAGATGTCAGTTAAGTTACTCTTGTAGTAAAAGCTGAAGCATGCACCAGGGAGACACAGGGCTGAACAGAAAAAGTACCATTTCTATATTCATACCTCCCACACAGATCAGTCCACACATTTTATTGCATTTGAGCTAAATCTCATAGACTATACTTACAGTGAATAATAATGTTCCCTATGCTAACATGTATTTCGTTACCTAGAATTAAAACCATTCTACAAAGAAGCCTGAAATACAACGAAGTTTATTCTAAAGCCACAGCTTAACTCAAACCTCTTTGATGAGCATAGAGGAAACTGCACAATTCAGTCACTGTTCTTCCCCCACAGCAGAACACTTGTACTAACAACTGACAATTAAGTGAGAATAAGTACGTTTTAATCAACACATTGTGAAATCTGACAGAAAATCTCTGCTTTTTAAGACGAGTGAACTTTACCCTTCTAAGCTCAATTGTGCTCTGTGCATTCACCAAACCTTCCTTTTGGTTATCACTCTGTTTTGTTGAAACTAAATTCTTATGCAACGCTCATCTTGGTGCTTCTGCCATTCAATTATTCAACCTGTATTATCTAACACACACTACACAATGCCAAGAAACAAACCTTCTAACACAACAGAGAAATGCAGTGACGCCCAAGTCATACTTTCAGCATCTGGATCTAGGTCTGTTTTGGATTACATCCAACCGCAGTGAAATATGCTTAGTCATTTTATGCTGAATTTAGCTGCAATATCCTTCCACAATACTCATACATACTTAATATAAGCCATAGTTTGCCTTAAAATTTATAGACAAAGAATTTGCAAAATGCAGCCTATGTTTAAATCTTTCCCTTCTTTATCTCACACCTCTTGTTGCTTTTCTCGTCATGAGCCTGTTCTATATTTCTCTTGCTGTTATAATAGTCTGGAGCCTGAATCGCCAAAAGCAATCATCATAACTCATCATTATACACTTGCTGAAAGGTAAGTGCTGCAGTTCAAACACTCACTGATGGCAGGGGCGATGCCTCCCACAGAGCCAGGCCCTGGAATGTTCCCAGCTACCGCCGCCGCCTGAGCTGCAGCTGCTGCCTGAGCTGTCGCCGCCTGCTGCTGCATCTGCCTGTGGCACTGACGCAAGTCAAACACCTGGTAGGAGACAAGACAAACACTCAAACCTGATGACAAGTCAAAGAAATAAAGAGAATACCTAACCATTTTACTGTCTACTGATATTGTGCTGTTAACTATTGTTAATCTAATCAAGGGTGTAATTTTGATGAATTTACTTTTACATTTGATTTGATATGGTCAAAAATTCATTCAATTTCACTCCATTTTCACTCCATTTTCAATACAGTAGAAGAGGATGCTCCATATATTCCATTGCAATTACACTTACTCCTTGAGTTGAACCACATTAACGTGAGTGTGAGGCTTTCACTATACCTCCACTTTATTCACATTAGAGCTTCAACTGCATCATGAGTGAATTGTGTGTAAATATATCCCAGCTATACAAATGGGTTTCATAATAACAGTACTTGGTATTGGTGTGTAGTATGTTTAGCTGCTCCTCACCTTGATGTAAGCGCTGGGATAGATCTTATGGACTGCATCTCCGGGAGCTCGTCCGGCCTCTCGATCCAGATAATAGCTCTGCACAAACACTGCATGATCACTCAAGCAACGCACCCACACGTCTCCTTCACCTTTACACTCCAGCTGCACACCTTTGCCGATGTGGAGCCTGTCAGAGAAGTGACACATTTATTTATTATGCATACACACATATATTCAACACTGACTGCTTAACTGAACGACACGATCATATACAGGGTTACCAAATTGAAGCACAATACCTGGCTCTTTCTATGTTCTCTGTCCTATGAACATTGCTCAGTTGGCCCAAGCAGAAGCGATCCCCTCCTGAGGGGTCCACATAACCATCCACAGTCACTATCGGACATGTGGATGGCACCTTAAACGTCTCCCCAACCTGGACGTCCATCTCAAAGTAGGCAATGGAGCACCAGTATTCTGGAGCTGCAAGAAACCAATAAGCATCCTCAAGTTAAATGAGTTGCACTGGTCACAGCTATAGTGATGATGTATTATGGGTAAACATGTGGACCATCTTCCACCTGCAGCATGATACTCACCAGGATGATTGGATATGGGGGGCTGGAACGCAATTTCATTAGTGACGGGCCCTGTGAGATGATATCAATATTAATACTGACAATGCAGGTCTTCCACCATGCCTGTTCTTAAGATGTTATTTATTATTCAGAATTTAGAAGAGATAACACTGCACCGGTACTGAAAATGACCCACATTCATAAACTATCAGGGGTGTGTGTTGACATTTGATGGCTCCTCATTTCAAGCACAGTAAGAAATAATCAAATAAGTAATTTGTTGTTGCAGCTTTCATTTTTGTTTAAACTTTTTCCACCATATTAACTTAAATAAAAAAAAACATTACATTAAATGAAGGTGGGAACACTCATATCTTTAATAAATCATCCTATGCCTAGAATCACTGGTCAACTAACAGCTGCATGTCTCCTAAAGTTTAATAATGTCCTTCAGTCAAAAGCATTCTCAGATAAATAACTAATCACCAGAGCTCATTATTCTAACAGCTCATCTATTGACTTGTGAATTAAAAAGATGTTCCAATCTGTCAGTTTTCTGAAATGAATCATTTGATGTTTGAGTTTTGCTGAACTTATTCATGTTTTTCATCCACTCACAGTAATGCCCTGTGTGAGGCATGGGCGGATGATGCTGTAGATGCCCATTCTGGTGTTGAGGCACCGCAGGGGTGAAGCTGCTGCTCCTGCTCCAGTTAGGAGTTGGGTCTGGAAATATAAATTCAAAACAATTGTGTTGCCAAATGTGTGTGGAAAAATCTGTAGATTAAATCTTAATGCATACAAAAAAAACACGCTCGTCCTTCAAACTTTTTTGTTTGTTTCTCACTTGAGGGTCCAGCACTGATGGTGGAGAAAGCAGAAGTTGAAGCTGAGCTGCTGCCCTCCGCTGGAGGAAGTAGAGCGGGGCTGCTGAAGGTCTCTTGTGGTCCAGGCCTTGACGGTGGATGTTGGATAGTCTGCAGGTGACTTTCAGAGCTGGAGTGAGACTGCTGGTTATCATAGTCATATTCATCCTTTACCAAGAGTGGACCTAGCAGGGAATAATAAAGATTTTTGAGGTGGGGATTCACAAAATCGTCAATGAGTAAACAAAATTATTTTAACAACTCCTTACCTGAAGAGAGGGTCAGTCCTGATAAGTCTGCAAAAACATTGACAATCAATTTATGAAGGTCAAAGTTCAGAGTGAGAATTAAAACATGGCTTGTATTTTTCTTTTTTTTTTTACAACTACATCACTGTATCGTTTAACAGTAACTGCTGAGCATATCAAATACCAGGAGCAAATGTGTAGTTCTAATAATGACTAAGCTGTGGAATGAGAAGATAAAAAAAGATTAAATTAAGTAATAAACATACAAAATAAATAGAAAATGCAATGAATTCACAACATTAAATTCTAAACTTAATTTGAAGGGTTTAATTACAAATGTCAGTGTACCCACATTCTGATCTATATTCAACAAACACCTAAAAGAATACTAGGTAACCAGTGATTTTTACTTACCAATGCCTGGAGAGACAACCCTCTCATAGTGGTATGGATTGACACAAACATTGTCACATTTCAGGTCAAAGGCATATTGGCAATATTTCACATGCTTCAATTCATTCTTGTGTAGATCAGGCCATCGCCACAGTCGTGCATAGACAACGTGGGGAAAACCTTTGCGCCCTGCAACCTAGAAAACAGAAAAAAACATTTAATGAGAAATGAAGTGTTTCTGTATCTGTCACAATCTTCTCTTAGTGCAACACTGTATGACCACTTTGGTGATGTATATCAGCTACTGTACCTGTAAGCGTCCATCCAAAGTTCGCTGTATGGTTACACACTTGCTTGGATGTGCTCCGTTCGTGGTGATGGCTGTGATGAGGGAATCCAGCTCATCTTTCTTCTCTTTCAGCTTCTTAACAAGACTCTCAATAGCGCGTTTTGCAAAGCTTTCACTCTCCCCTCCCTGTCGGTGGCACATCAGGCTGTGCACGATGCTCAGGCACGCATCATTACTTGTGGGAGTGTTCGTGATTGACATCTTGCTCCTTAGGTTTTAACCTTAGGGAGGCTTTCCAGCTGTATCCTCTGCGTTGTAACCAGTAGAGGTGATCAGGTGAGGCTATTGTTGATCCAACACTGCCCACGATTATCAGTCTAAGAAAGAAAGAGCAATGTTTTATGGCAAAATTCAGATGTGTACATCAACTACATTTTAAAATTTCATTACTTAATTACAATTGTATATCAATCTGACTTACTTTCTGTTTCAGGAAGAGAACGGTTTAACACTTACAACCTTTTTTAATCAATTTTTAATCAATTTAAAAGTAGAACTGAAACCTTTTAAGGGCTATACCGATTACAATATAATTATAACACTTCAAACCCCTGGCTCAAGTTGATTGGCTTACTGACATTTTTTAAAAACATTATGGCATCAGTTTAACACAAGCATTTGTAGCTTAACGTGCTAATTACGACGGTGTGGTCTGATTCAAGTGTAAAACAACTGCATCAAAAGCTCACATTCATGCATGCAGAGCCCCTCACAGGTCGTCATCTGCAAATATGGCCATTATATCTTGTCTGAAATGCAAAACAAAACATGGTGCAAAAAAGCCGTCTTCTCATTTACTACAATGCGTCTAGTGTGTTAAATTAAGATTAATGATGCTATAAATATGAGCAATTTCGGAGCTAACGTTAGCTCTGATGGGTACTAGAGCTAACACAGGTAGCGATATTTTCCTGAACAACGGCTCAGTTGTATGAAACCCAATCTGCCCCGAAGTATACTGTTAATCAATTATCAGTTGCATTTGTTCGTTTAAATTAACACATTCGTTAAATAAAATGCATTACTTGATGAGTCCGA
Organism: Polydactylus sextarius; assembly: GCA_016801845.1. Lineage (NCBI taxonomy): Eukaryota > Metazoa > Chordata > Actinopteri > Polynemidae > Polydactylus > Polydactylus sextarius. Next base: position 4,871,240 of record CM028922.1, read on the forward strand.
AGTTACCAACAATTGCCCCGCTAATGTAACGTTAGCTATCGCTGTGTACCGTGTAGCAGTAGTGAGCTAACGCTAGTTTGAAAAAACAGCCGCCTCGTAACATTATCAGCACCAAACAAAAATCTGATTCATGGACTTACTGTGATTTCCCCGCGCAGTATATTCAGCTGAAGTGGTTGTAGGCGATAAAAAGTGGCTTTAGCTAACCTAAATTATGATACGCCGTCGCAGCGTTACCTAGCTTGTTAGCACACACGCTAACAGCTAACGCTAAGACACATTCATCAACTTCACGCTAGCTCGCTCAGCTAACCTTCCTATATGATGGCCCAAATCCGCTAGCTAACGAAATATTACAATATCATAATAACTAAACGCTCGCTCGTTTCATCTGTTCGCTTTTGGTACACCATTAAAACCCTGAAATAATAATAGTAATAATAATTTAAAGGAACAATAATACGTTTGCTGGTTAGCTGGCCACGAAAATAAACAAAAAATTCCTCTCCACCCACCACGCTCTAACTGCGCATGCACCACTGAAATGTGACAGGCGTGGCGCTGCTGTTTGTTTTCCCATTTGTTTAACAAAAAATCCTTACAAATACCTGCCGTTGCCATCCTAACCAAAATAACAGACCGGAAAGACTCTTTACAGTCATATTTTTTGTTGTTGTTTGTTTGTTTGTTTTTCACTATGATGGATGAAGTAAGTTTTTATATTAAGTGTTTGTCTGCATTGACTCTGCATGTGTGCTAATATGAGCACACACTGCACCAGATGTTCCAAAATCCCACTTCAGGGAATAACATTTAAAAAGGCCAAATAACTTTTAAAATGCCTTCATTTAAACAAACAACTGTGCAGATGTTCCACTAAAACATATCATCACCTGAGGTAATAGGGACCTTAAAGATTTATTCTTTATTAAAACCCTCATCTACAGACTAAGAATCTAATGACTGTTTTTTCCAGAGTGATCTCAAAAACAAAATTTGCTTTATTACCAACACTGCTTGAAGTTTTCCAAAGTATTGTGCTGAGTGATTTATACCCAATAGGCTGTTAAAACTGGTAAGGGCAACACTCTTCTTTCCTTCTTACCTACAGTCGCTCATTAATGTCAGTGGCGAGAGGATTCTTCTACAGAAATGTTGACCTTTTGACCTGTTATGATAGTGAAACAACAGGTATTATCCTAATATTTAGACACCACTGTGCACCCTGAATCTGAAGCAATTATATAAATGTTGGTCTTTAACTTTCAATATGTCAAAATTTGTTTCAACAAGATTTGGAAGAATACAAATACATGATTTCTATTTGAATTCTCAAATAATCACATTCATAGCTCCTGTTAAAAATGTTTAATGGTATATCTACTGTCATATATATCAATAGAGCACTGATTATGAAATTGCAGTAAGTTTAACAGCTATGAAACAGTGTTCACATAAACTATAAAGTTATCACAGTGAGCCTCATAAAACCACCACCTGTGGCGTACTGGTGTTAATCTCCCTGTGATAAGTGCTATGCGCAGGCTAATTATAAATCATTGTCAAAGCAAACTTTAGGTTTTTCTGCATCTCTAAGAAAGCCTATACTTGTCACCTTAGACATACACAGGTAAAAAAGAAAAATACTGTAGTTTTTTTTTTTATTATTATTATTGTAATGTAATTTTTTTTCTTATAAAAAGTCTCCCTCTTGTGGTTATGCAATAATATAGTGTAACAATAAAATGATAACAGTACTCTGTTCAAAGCTTTCTTATTCTGAATCCTCCGTATCTCCCTGTGTGGTGAACCATTTATTTATGGTTTAAAGTTGGCATCGCATGACTCCTGAATAATATCTGCTTTGCTTGAAAATACTGCACTGAATATGGCTTACTGTTTCCCCATTGTTTTAGTCAAATAATCTCTGCTGTTATAAACATATGAACAAGTCTCCATGGTACCCTCAGAGTTGTCACTACCTCTGATGAGCCAAAAAATGCTCAATATGTAGTGTTGCGCTGCAGTGCTGAACATCTAAAAGCTGAAGCGAAAGTTGTTTACAATGACAGGCCCGGATATGGATGTTTTCTAATAAAAGAAGATGTCAAATCCATGGAGACATTGCTTCAAACGAAAACAGCAGCAAGCCATCGTCGAGTCAATTTTGAAAATAAATATTGATTTATGGTTACACACTTGGAATATTTCCCTGCGTATTGAAATGTAGTTTCAGTTTTACACAGGAAGATCAATTTGTTCACTGCCAGTTGGCAAGCGAGCTTGGCGTGTGTAAATCTGCATGCCGAGTGAGGATCCTATTAAGTTTGAAAGATACACAGTGTTATTCCATTATTGTTATCTGTTTCCACCTGTTAACAGCAGAAGCTAGGTGATGATGTGCCATGTATTTTTTCCATTTGTTCTGTTGCTGTGGCCGTGATAAGGGTGTCAGCATGCCCGTGTCAGAAAAAGGAAGTGGGAGGGTTCAGAGGGCACCAGGCAACCTGATTGCAGGATTGTCAATAGAACATGTTGGTGTTGGAGACCAGGAATCTAACACCACCTTCTGACAAATGCTGCCACTTGGAGTGGCGTCTCATCTTGAGTGACGGTCTACGAGACTCCAGGCTCTGACACCTCCTTATCACTGTGGCATGGAAGCGAGTAGAGAGAGAGGCCCGCCAGGCATGTGACGCTAGAGGGACGGGGGATTAAGGTTGTTAGGTATGAAGGGCTACAAGTGATCAAAAATCGCTCTGTGAATATTTCTTCAGATGTTTTATTGTTACAACCATAATAACAATGATTTGGTGTGACAATCAAAAGCAGGATATGAATGCATGGGTATAAAGAAAGATTTCACAGCAGTTGACAGCAATGTCAGGGAAGAGAAATTGTACATTTTAAAGAAAATAGAGCCCTGAAGAGCTCTGAGATGCTGTGAAAATCCTCTCCCAGTCTAAAGCCATCAAAAAAAAAAATACATATTTTCTGTAAGTTTGGCAAGCAAATAAGAGAAAAATGTCACAGTCTTTAGATCACGTCAGTGGCTCCAACACGCCATCAGGCACCGAAACAAATGGTACCATTTAAAAATGCAACATATACAGTAAATCTACTTATAAAGCATTTTTCCTCTTTTATTTTCACAAGACTGTGATTCAATTTTGAGTGAATTTAAGAGACTTTTCATATTAAATGAAAACATTCAGCATACTAACAGTAGTGCAAATCATTGCAACATGGTGGCTTTCATAAATTATATATTTTTCTCAATAGAATAGTTTGGTAAAAAAAAAAATTTGAGCCTCTAAAATATTTGCATTAGAAATCATTTCTGCCAGAACAAAGTACAGTTGGAAAAAATGTTTGTTTGTCACTTTGCAATAAGATGTGGTGTGGAATCTCATGAATCATCCTTTGTACTTATTCAGATGGTACATACTTGACTTAGAACTTAGAACTGCAATATGTTACTGTCTGACTCAGTCCTAAGAGGGATGACACAGAGGTCATTTCACCTAAAACAGGTTGAGCAGGTTTTTTACCAGGATGTTCAAACATTTACTATAAAGGTCTTTTGTCAGCGAGTTTTGGGAATTTTCCAGAAAACTTTATAAATCATGGCAGACTTTCAAAAATAGATTTGCAGCAATATTTTTTAAAAGTGATATACTCTATGTTAATATAATTTAGCGCTATACAGTTGCAAATGTACATCATGTAGCACAAATTTGTGTCCACCACTAATTTGCAGCTAAGTCCAGACTTTGTTTTTACACATGACTGTATTAGATCTTAAATATTGTGGAAACAAGCACATGAGAAGATGTGGGCAATGTGCAGTCTCTATCTCTGTATGATAGCATCACTTTTGTGGACTATCTGCATCCACACTCTGCCACCACCATGCCCTCATACTTGTGGTTGAAAGTGATCACCCCATTATCATGATAAAGGAGTGAGATGGGCTCCAGCTTGGTGGGCACGCAGCAGGGACGCGATACTCTCTCTGGACTCTTAACACTCAGCAGAGTCTGCACGATGGCATGCTTGGTAGGCGAGACTTCGGAGGTCAAAGGTGGGTTGCACACACCATTGCACTCATACGCCTCGTACCCCAGAGGCTGGATGATCCACGAATCCCAGCCAATGTCTTTAAAATCCACAAAGAGTGGGGTCCTCTTGCATGGCTCACTCTTAACATTGCGACGGATGCGGGGAGGTGTGTCATAGATAAGGTTGGACTGCAGTTGCATGAGAGACTGTTTGTCCAGCTCGTCCTGGTTAACATGGCCAGTGTTGTGATTGTCGTGCCCCCAGAAAGGTTGTTGGCTCCGGCCCACGTTTTCAGGAAGGTCATTCTCGTGTTCAATCATCTGATTGAGCTCTTGTTTATCCTGTTTGTTGTCTCTGCTCTGATCATCTGAGAATACAATCATCACTGCATTGTGTTTTCCATCCGAGCTCCTGTCGATATCAATCTCAACCAGACTTTCACCCTCCTTTGTTACCTCTGGTGTGGCCCTTTCTTCCTCTGACCCCAGACATGTGATGCGAACCTCCAATCTATGTGTTGCACACCCCGATTTCCGCCAGAGTGTAACCACATGAGTCAGGTCAAATGACACCCAGTTGTTATCTCTGGCATGGATATGCTTTGTCACCAGTTCCTCCAAATCCTTCATCTCCACCACCTCCTCTTTATCCCTCCTTCTACCCTCTTTCCCCACCTCTTTTGTCCAAACAACGCCCTCATGTATATTGTAAATGGTCACCTTGCAGTCAAGGCCAGAATATGGTCTTTGGGCCTTCCGGACCAAAGTGAAAAGGCGAAGCTCAGCTATTGTTACATGCTCATGGTGGGGCATGGAGATGTTGAAGAGCAGGGGATGTATCCTCACACCCCTGGCTGTTAAACTGTAGGGGGAGGAATCTGAAATTAAAATATCAATAAGTGCGTCTCAGTGTGTTTTGTTTGCAGTAACATTATCAAAACTCAAATTAAACTATATTAAATATTAAAGTTTACCATTTTATCGATTGCATAGTTATCATATTACATGTATTTGGTTTAGCTGAATCATGAAATTCATATATTGTTTAAGATAAATAACATTATTAATTCAAATAAAGTATATTCTACTTTCATCTTCACATCGCTTGATTTCCATGAGTCAAAGAAGTTCATTTATTATTAGATTAATTAATTCACTAACTTTAATCAACTAGATTGTCAAAATATGATATAAGTGATTGGAATGATAATCATTTATGGTTTAACTTTTTTTAAATTAAAAAAGTGCAACATTTCTTCATGCTTCATGCATTTTCCAAGATTTTTGTGATGTTAAACAAAACAAGTTTGTACCTTCATTCTTGAAACTGCGCACTGTGTTGGCTGAAGGCACAGAGGTGCGGTCACTGGCAAATCGGTTGTACAGCTCCAACATGTACTCTGGTGGCTCCTTACGGGCAGCGAGGGGCCTGGGCTGGGGCCTCAGATCTGTGAGGTTCAGTGTGGACAGAAACTGGCTCAGAAGATCCTGTGCATCAAGAAGTGGATTATCACCCACATCCCTACCGAGTGATGCCCTGTGATGGTTCTCAGGAGACCTGATGGGACTGCTCAAGCTCAAGCTTAAACTAGTCAACACCAAAAGGAGCACATTCAGAGAGTGGATAAACCCAAGGCTGGAGAAGACTGAAGCGGTCATGGCTGAGTGGAGGAAAGGTTCAGATCCAAAGATTGAGTATCAGCTGAGAAGATGTGATGGATCCTTTGAAGAGGACACCTGCAAACAGTTCAACGCTTTGAGGGAGGACTGTCCTGCGTTAAAGGACAACAAGTTGCTGTTAGGGGCTCAGAGAAAACAGCTTTGTCCTTGTTGATCTTGTGGTCTGGTTCTGAGGGCAGGGCTGTGCTGTCCAATGTGGTGTGCTGACATGTGTAGAGATGTCACCAAGGCCCTGCTCGGCCCTCCTCCCTCTCTCCCCAACAGGAATGACGATCCACAATTTCTACTGATATTTTGTCTCATTTCAAAATTTGCCTTTCTCTTGATAAATCTGCCTTAATGCTACTTCAAATAAACACATCAGCTGGTTCATGAAATGCCACATCTCACTGTTCTATATATCAAAAATAATGGCCGCCAAATCAATTATTCTTTAAAAAGCATGTAAGGAAACAGAAATGTTAAAACCTAAATTTCTCAAAAGCTGTAGGACAAATTAGACAGAGAAATAATCATGCCGTGTGTATTATTTTCCTGTTTAGTGCAGGAAATCAGTTATCAATTTAACGTCATCGTTAATTTCTACTTTGCAATCTCCACAAGAGGCCAGTGTAGACTTAACATCTGTGCTTCTGTCTCCAAAAAGTATTTATCTTCTTTTTTTTTTTTTTTTTTTTAATCTAATTTACATTTGCTTTCAACTAATTACTGGTTTTGTTTTCTCTGAATCTGAATATACACTATTGGAATAACTGCTGCAGATTCAAGTCTTAATATAGTGTGTTGCAAAGTAAATAATTACATAATTATTATAGTTGCTAAATCTTTCATGGTATAAATAAAGGATGTTCAACTTATTGTTAGCTGCTGCCTGTGGCTGCTGGGAGTTGAGTGAGTTTTCTCAACTGTTTCCTGTGAATAATTAAATACATTTGTCAGTGTTTTTGGCCAGAGTACCTGCAGTTTGTTTGGCACAGATTTCGCCTCTTTGGAGCTGTTAGACCAGTGTTTTGAAAACTGCGTTATTGCACATTATTGTTCTGACCTCTTTTACAGCTGACAAATGCTGCTAGCCAGCATTCAGCTTAATGCGACCTGCCTTTGTAGCTGTTTTTGTAATTGTTATTAAGCTGCTCTAAAGTTCAGCTCCTTGTACAAAGGATATCTATCATTTTGTCTCCTGTATTTTGTGAACTACTATTGGAAATTAGACCTTAGACTTTGAATACATGTACATTTGCAACAGATACCAACTGGAAAAAATGGATGAAGGCATACAATTCACTCTATAATACAGAAAGAGAATGCAAATGAAAATGAGAAATTATGCACATAATTTATTTTCATTTTTCATTCAACATCGCAATGCAAAAAGGGATCACTGCAAAGCAGAGTCGTATTGAATGTAGGCTGACTTACTGGTATTAGCTAATACACATCAATAACCTTTAATTAATAACATGGGTATTACAATAAATATTACAATATAAATGCCTTCATTTAGAATATTATACAGTCCTTTGTTACACATTTACAGTCCCATTTTTCCTATCATGAAACAAATGGAATAGAGACAATTTGCTAATGACTGCACAGTCTAGTCTGATGATAGGTTTGTTGAGAATAAATTGAATTCCAAATCATTTCTATGTTTTGATGACTAGGCCAACGAGAGCCCTAATCCTAATGATCTCAAACACTGAACAAAAATATTTAAAAAATCATTTTATATCAGAATCCTCTTCAGCCTAGAACCCACAGGGATGGACAACAACAGATCCACACTTTAGATTGTAATAGATGGACAAAGTAGAACTGCTATAAATTGTCTCGTACTTGTGTAGCATTAAAACTTTTTAATTGTACATGTCATATATGTTCTGGAGTTTTGATTCATCACATTTGCATATTTATGCTATTTCAGATGTCATCTGTAATCCATCAGACATGGTATATATCATTCTAAATGATAAAATCCATCAAATCTATTGCCAAATTATCTCCATAATAAATACATTTAAATGTTTGGCACATTACTTCTTGTAAATGTAGGAAATAACTTTTAATTGAATGTGTGTCTTTGTCTATACAAGAACAATCAAATGGCACAAATCCGTATTTCACCAATGGAAAGTGTCTCTGCAGGATTTAACCAGTGTGTGTGGTCATACTGATGTGTTTATACCCAGGAGTCCAGCGGTGGAGGTTTGTTATCCATGAGGCCCACTGCAGGCCTGCCAGCTCTGATGAAGTGTTTTCTTTCACTTATCGCCTGGTCAAAAAATATGCAAACACCCGGTGTTAGCCAATTTGCATGAAAAAAAAACAAACCCTGACAGTTAGGAACACAAGTCACAAGAGAGCAGCTGTTTATTTGCATAACGTCCATACCACGGATAGGTTATACACTCAGTTATGAGTAAATGAGGCTATATGAAAATCAGTTTTAGATCTTCAGAAATAATGCTCATTAAAATGGCAGTTTACCTGGAGAGCATCCCTTTCCACAACAGCCCCCTTTCCATCTCCAACTCTATCATTTGGCTCTAAGCTGGAATATACATCTGAAACAAAACAATACCTTCATATTAGCAGAATCAATATGGCAAAGATGCAGTAAACTGGAGGAATGAGAAAAGAGAGCATATGAAGATCAGTTTGTAGTTTGTTGTAAACTGGAATAAGGAACCAGCTTTTGTAAGTGCAGTCACTTTCTGATAAAACGATACACTTGTGAAAAGTCACATAAAAAAGATTCATAAAGAAAGTTCAGGTTCCCACCCCGCCCCTACATTTAGGAAGCTTTTCCACAAAACAAGTAAATCATTAGACTGTGTCGGTAAACTGCACTAATTAAATTATAGTTAAGTCAAGATGTTAGCTAGCTAACAGTTTAAACTTGTAACTATCCAAAGTTAACTACCAACTGGAAATGTCAAGTTAACAGATTCGTAATACATGATTATTCATAATTAACTTCATAATTATTCTCAATTTTCCTATGATATATTTTATATCAAGAAAATGAATTTGCTAACATTAGTCATAAGGTGAGCTAATTAGCCACCTGTTTGCTAAGTTACATGCCTGAAAGTTGATAAAGTTGAATAAAGACATGGCTACAAAGCTGTTGGTGTGAGACTGTCAAAACTGTAAGAATGCAAATAAATATATATATAGTGTATGTTTTACAGCTGTATACAGAAGCCAATGATCCCTGCACAGACATTTTTCACAACATGCCAGTCATCAAAGATGAAAAGCCTGGAACGAGTGAGTGTTTAGCATTCATTTGCATTAATTTATTACACATATTGCTCTGTGTGTGTGAGGACATTTATCACTTTTTGCCTAATTCAAATGACTAATACATATTTCATACATTTTATACAATTCCAATTATCAAAGTAACCAAAAGTAGCAGGGTTTTGAAAGTAAAACTGACAGGGACCTGTTTCCCTATCCTTAGTGGAAATAGAAATGATCCCTGTGAGGTTTAATAAAGAATCACTTGTTTTAAGAGTTGATACCTGATGTATATGCAGGCCGCAATCTCACTACTCTTTTAAAAAATGCAGTACATATTTCCAAAAGGGCAAAATAAATTCATGTATTCTATATGTATTCATTTGGTTTGAAACACCAAATAGAGAAATAGGCAAACACAATGAATTAATTCTTTGAATGTGGAGTTTATCTGTTTCTGCCAGATTCATATTTCAAAGGGTGCTTAAGTTTGGATTCATAATTCAGGAAGAAAGTTAAGAGCAAATCTTTGATTCAGTGAGACTCTAGAGGTCGCTCTCAACAAAGGAAAGTGGGTGCCCTTTTGGAGAAACATTTAAATGAAGAAGTGTGACTGGTGATGCATGAGCCTGTTCTGCCTCTGGGACAGAGTGCTCAGGCTAATAAGCCAAGACTTGTGCGCTGATAACCTTGGCAGTACATCATTGGTTTAAGGCTATGTTACAGAAGAATAAGGTCTGAGATTGAAAGTGTCCATTTCCTTGTCCCTGACATGACAAGAACCACAGCATGTTTCAAATCACATTTTGCACCTTGAGCTAGAGGATGATTTTCTCTTTTAGATGTTGGTTTAAAACATTTTGCTGAAAGAATGAACACAGTGATTTGCTGACCTTGGTTTTTGTCCATGAGAGGCAAGGTGATGTCATCGCTGCCTTGCTTTCCACTCTTTGACTTTTTAGTCACTCCTGTGGTTGTTGGCTTTGAGAGACAAAAAACATTACATTACTGGATGGCAACCAGAATTCATTATGCTTCCCTGATGTTCTGATTTTATATTAAAGGACATTACATTGGTTTTAATTTGAATGACAGAATCTTGGACAGTTTAGTTTTCCTCCATGTGTTTTGGGTACCACATGAGACTGTGTGCTTGATTGCCTTGAATTCAAGTTTAAATGTCACAGTACCCTCTTTTTTATTCATTTTTGTCACAAAGCATATGTTTCATAGTCAATCATGTATCGTTTTCCTCCTCCAGGTATAGGCAACACTACTCTACACTCCTACCAGGTGGTGAAAATAAAAGATGCATTACTCTTACAGCTTTTATGCAGTTCATTATGCATGCTGGAGTTTTAAATGGCCAGAAGATATTAACATATACCTTGAAGTGGGTCTTGTTCCAACCGGCCTTGTTCAGAGTGTTTCTTAGGTCCTTGTAGGCCCATATTGTCTGCAGCACATGCGAAGCTGCCTTGGTTTCACGTGCTGATTGGCTGACAACAAATCATCAGACATTGTGATAAACAAGGGAGGACAGCTTGGAGACAATGCTGCCCCACTGATTAATATCCATTTCTGATTGCTCTGAGATATAATGCAAAATCACAAGCTACTACATCAAGACTATGTCAGAAGTATGAACAGTTACTTTGACAAATGGCCAACATTTGAGACGATTTGAAAGGCATTGCATACCTGGACTTGTTTATGGCCACCAGTTTCTGCACAGCATGACCCTGTATGAGTGCTCGGGCATTCTCTGGACTGTCTGTGATGATCTCATGAATAGTATTCAGAATAGACACCACTGTGTCGCCATCAAGATTCTTCGCTGGGTGCTGCTGCCCGCATGGAAGATTACCAACAAGGTCCCTCAAAGCATAACTCCCTGCAGTGATAGACAGCTCGGCAAAGTTAGTGTGAATGTGGAATTGTAAAGCTGTGTGTACATAGCTGAGAATTAAAAGCCTGAACCTATTAGGTCCTTGTTCCTTCTGTCCATAGCCAGGTTACGAAGAGCAATAGCGACAGCTCGCACCACTTTGTCCACATCTGAGCGAAGCAGCCCCACCAGAATGGGAAGCCCTTTCTCTTTCCTCACTGTGGCCCGGATGTAACTGGACCACTACAAGCACAAAAACATTTTTAGAGTCTGTAAAATTATGTTTTGGGGATCTGCTTTTTTCAAAACTGCTGTAAAAATTGCTGACCAAGAACCAAGTTTCACTTGCTCAACTACTTTTATGTGTGTGATGTAATTCTTTCTGAATATCTAAGGATTTTAAAACTTTTAATCTCAGCGCTGATGTTAAATTACATTGACATTTGTGGCACAGAACATCTTGGCAAAGCACATTATTTGACAGCATTGTGGAACCACCTGGGGTACAAAGCACTAAAAGTGATTTTTGATCATGTAGGCTGGTGACAAAGCCCATCTAGAGAGTCCAGTCAGATTAAGATGATCAACTTCACATCTTTGTCCTTTTGCAGAACTAAAGAAAAGATTCTCAAAGATAAATTTTAATATTTTCCACAGACAATGTATAAAGACCCTAAGACAAAAACTTATTTGGCATCTGAGAAAGAATCATCCAATAGAAAACACTATCATATATAATGAGTCAACCAAGAGTCACAATTTTAAACCACTCACGGCCCATTGTCCCGCAGCAAGGTTCTGCAAAGCTCCTGCGGATGCCTCCAAGGTGTTGTGGTTGTGACTGCAGGTGAGAAGAGAAAGGTAGAGTCTCACCACCTCAGGCTGGTACAGCAGCTCCAATCCTTTAACAGAAAGGCAAAGAAAGTCAGAGATGACTTTTAAGTAATATAAATTCACCTGTATGAGTTTCTAAAGACTCAAATGATGGTGACCTTATCACTGTCATTAATAATTCAGTTCAAATCACTAAACCCGATTGTGTGAAAGAAAATTTGTTAACATTGTTCCAAAAGGTTAGGAGGTCAGTTGATAAAATATAGATTAATTTAATCAAACTGTATGGAATTACAACTGTAGCAGCCTCCTACAGAGGGTTTTTGTACTTTGCCAGCAGGGGCTGCTGGACAGCTGACAAGTGGTATAAAGCTGACCCAAGATCGTAATATGCTTGTCATTCTGATTTGCATTCACTGGCTGCAGCGTGGGAGGCACGAGCTTAGCTTTGAACTCTGTTATAACAGCAGCAAGTATCATATATACAGTATTCAGTCTTACAGTACAATAGTGTGATTCCCCCCACCCCCGACAGTTTCTACATACAAAAGCTATTCATGGTTAAATGCAGCCAGAAAGCTGTATAAAACCTAAAGATAGTTTAGTAATACCAGACACCACCAATATGTGTATACACAAGTCATGCAGAATCTTGAGAAAATGCCAGTGCCAGTCTGTATATTGCCAGAGGAAACGTTCCTCCTCTAGATGTTGCCAGATAATTTTTTTTTAGCAGTCTTTCAGTTGGTGGGTCATTTTGTTTTAGTAATGAAAGCGGTGCAGGTGCTGATGCGTGGCTTTGCATTTAAATGAATTCTCTTTCAGGCCATGCCAACGTCATGAATACAAAACATGACACAGAAAGCATACACTGATGTTTCATAGTAGTGTGACGATAAAATATGATGAAAACTCTTTGTAATTTATCCACCTTTAATTTTGTAGCTAATTATTCTAATATACAGCCTCCTGTACATTACTATAAAACACGTAAAGTTGCTCTTATGCTTCCACATATCATATACCTTTCATTTGTTCTGTACGTTTTGGTAAATCCAATGTACCGTATTTTCTGTCCATAAATCCATTTTTCCAACCTGTACATCACAGACACACACATGCACACAAACACAAACACCAGTTTTCATTATATCAATACAAGAACAGATAAAGTCAGCAAATTCAACGAGGGTTCAGATCACAATATTTTTGCCGTGTAAAAATGCAGTAAATAGAGTAAGGGCTGCACTGACCTTGATTGAACCACTCCTCTGGTGAATGAAGGGAAAAAAAGAAGAAAGCACAATGTCAAAGAATATATTATGTTGGAGAAGGACACAGAAACAGAAAACACAGTATCTCTACATGGTACTGAGGAAGTGGCAGATTCAGGCTCATACATCATTTGTCAGTTTTGTGAAATTAACTGAAAGGTTAGCACTGGTGACTAGCTATAAAACTTTAAATCACAATTAACTCTAACCCTATTGTTTCACAGTTATGTTGGTCCCTCCAGCACAAACAGCTGTGGTCTATTAATTATTGCATATCAGCTATAAATGAAGTTTCTTACATTGGTCATGCATCACTACCAAACATTTTCACAGTTTAGAAACCCTCCTGCATGAAACATCAGTTCCATGGTGTAAAAAATCACGTAACTAATGTATCCAAGTACAAGCAAGTTTTTTCAATTTGGAAATTGGCACTCGTCCTGAAAAGCAAAATCTATCTTCAGCTCTTGCACAGTGTTATGAAATATTCAGGTTGTCTGTGGTATAAAAGGGGCAAGAAAAGTGAAACCCATGCCAGAAGACAAGGACAAAAAAAAATAATAATAGAATAAGAGAAAACCTGTAGATTATAAAAATAGATGTCAATGAAAATCTGGAAAAAGTTTGTGGAAAAAAGAATGAAAATAATGGCACCTATGAAGCGTAAAGGACTTTTCATGGTATGGTAGTTATTTTCCAAAAAAAAAAAACAAAACAAAAAAAAAAAAAACAAGAAATGGAACGAAATAAATGATGAATGATGTTGATGAATCTCAGAAATATGATCTTATCATTTATTATGGCCTACCAACCTTTGGGTCTTTTCCCGCCAAAACAATCAGGCTCATTCTTCTTCTTTTGGTGCCCCACTGACCTCATCGGGTGATTGGCATGGGGCTCCTGAAATCGCTCAGCTCCTGGTATTTCTTTGTGAACGTGATAGGACAGGTTTCGCAGAATGCAGACACAGTTCTCCACCGACTAAAGGGCAAACAGTGAGAGAGGATTTAAGTCAGAGGTATTATGCAGAAAGTCACAACACACTATGAGTTAGACACCTGATTAAAATGACTTATTCACTTTAACTGAAAGAATGAAAATGCATTGATTGCATGCATTGATTTTTTTGCCACCTATCAAAACAGATTTGATGGCTGGATTTGCATTATAAGTCTGAAACAATACAGATGTTTACAGACCATTACCAAAATTTAATGTTTAGTCAAGGCTGTGCCACAAACGCATGGGGATTTATTTTAGTTTAAAAAAGAGAATTGATAATTGACTCTTTTAGAGTTAGGGCTCATTTGATGGTGCCTTTAAAGAAAAAATACAACCCAAACATAATGTTTACTAATAGTCTCATTAACCTGTCATTCTGCTTGTTTTGCTTGAATGTACCATGGTGCCAAGATGGTATAATCTTAATCAGTTTAATGTTTTCACTAAACAAGACATAGTTCACTTTATTTTAGAGTAATTTCAATGCTCAATAAGAAATACAAGCCAAACTTCAAAAGACACACTATAATAAAGCACCATTCCTTCTAAACCAGGTCTCAATGACAATAGTTACTTTCCTGTTGGGCATACAAGTAACATCGCCTAACATTAGACCACAATGAATAGAATTTTAAAGTATCCAGTGTTGGCATCGCCCAGTGCCAGCAACAACAAAGATACTGCAGCACTGTGTCAGGACATGCTAATAAACTCCCTGAGATGAACGGGCTGAGAGCAACAAGGCATTTTCTACAAAATTGCCTCTTTTTTTCCTACAAATAAAAAGTTGTACTTTCACAAATTGAATTTGGGTTCATATTGCTGTATATATTGGATCATAAATCCATACACAGAAAGAAAAAAAATACATCTTAGAGTGAATAGTTTTCCTAAATCTCAAAATGGTAGTCAGTTTGATTACTACAGCAACCTTATTGTCAGTATCCTTGTTGACAACAGCTGAATGAAGGGCGTGAAGGAGCGCATCCACCAGCCCCTGACACTCCCTCAACCTCTGACGAGCCTCCGCCCCGTCTGAGCTGACGTTTCTGCAACAAGAACTTGATTATAAAATCTGCAAAAGCCACCTCTTATACAAATCTTTATTTAGGAACTGATTCATTCATTCCTATACAGCAGCTGAGGTTACCTCAGACATCCAGAGGTGTTCTTGAAGACGGTGGTCCACTCAGCGCTCTGCATTTTGGAGGGATCAGCTGAATCTCTCCTCCAGCCAGAGTGTGGGATGATGATTTCATCAGTCAGTGTTTGAAGCCCATGATTGATGACCATCATCTTCAGCGGCTCATGTGAGGAGAGGTTCCACAAAGTACCTGCAGGTGAAAAAAGTCCTGAAGTTATAGAAACTGAATTGAATGATAAAGATCACTGCTTCACAAAAAAACAAGAATTTCACTTTACCTGTGACTAACTCTTTGACTTCCATGCTGCTGGACTTCCTCAGTAGTCTAACTAAAGCTTGTATGCCATCACAGTTTTTGATGGCCATTTTGTTATTGTGGTCTTTTCCAAAGGATATGTTGCGCAGAGCACCACAGGCCTTGCGGTGGACTTCAGGTTTAGGATGGTCCAATAATTCCACCAAAATTGGCACCCCGTTCAGCTGGCGAACTTCCTGCTTGATGCGATCATTCTCATAACACAGGTGTTGTAAATAAGCAGCTGCGTTGGACTTGACAGGGTCCATCGGATGGCTGAGCATCGAGATCACCTCATGCAGATTGGGGTCCCTCCAGCGTGGGTCTCTGCGGATGCTGTCCAGGCTGACCATGCTGCTACGTTTGTGGGGGAACTGCAGGGTTTGAGCTCGACACATGGCCTGGAAAAAGGGATTTATGTTCCCCTCCAGTTGAGCCATGAAGGCGTCGTCATAGCCACTCCTGAGGAGACACAAAAAGTCATGCTTGTGTATATATTTGGATAAACAAAAACATGTATGCAACATTTTAAGAATTGGATCATTTGGAAATTGGGATATACTACAATCTGTAAACAAAACGTAAGGCTACAACATCCAATTATCCTAGCTTAACATAAAGAATGGAAACAGCTAGCTTGGTCTTCTGCCTGTAGCTTTATATTTTGCCAAATGGTGTCAATTTCCTCAACTAATTCTCACCAAGCCTAATTAGAAATTGTCACACTATTTCTTTTATATTCAGCAGATTGAATGACATTGATGCATTTCTGAGTCTAATAGACTGAACTACAGTGAGTTTGACAGTGAGTGAATTGCTTGTATCTTTTGTAAACAGCTCTGTCAGTTTATACGGGCTAAGGAGATGCTCCTGGCAGGCAATAACAGGTGAACCTCCTTATTTATCGACTTTGCAGCAGGTTGGCTGATTGATACCAGCTGCTTCTTAACTGCTGTCCATCTGTCTTTCTATTGTCCTGTTTGACTTGCTGGAACAGGACAGAGGCGACAACTGTGTGTCTGGGCAGCTACAAACTTTGACATGTGTTATTATGACAGCAGGGTTGTCTGTGACATTGACTCAGTGTTGTTTTGTAACATCTAAATCTCCGACTGCGTCTGCAATTTTGGATTAAAATGGCTTGTCATGGAAACTTGCCCATACCCCATGTAAAATGTTCAAAATCAGGTACATGATAAATTTAAATCACTCTTAAGGCCACATTCATTCTTCTTATAGGTTTTTAGTTTATTTTTTACATTGCTGTCAAAGGTGAATTGGCTTTCTTTTGACTTGTCAAAGGTGACCTCATTACCAGGACCCTTACTTTAGTATAATGGGATCAAAGATTAACCTTAACTTAATAGATGTTATTCTATCATCTACCATGCTGCAGTAACTGAACTACACACAACTATTCACTTTACCTTCCAAAATATCTAAGTAAATGTGGGGACTCACCTGTATTTGACCCTAGATCTAGACACCCTGGAAAGCACAAGACCTTCCAAACCATTTAACACAGTCTTGCCCTGTGGGATCAATAAAGTTTGATCTAATGTACCTTCCCCTCACCTGGTTCTCGAGGGCTCTCTGAGGAGCTCCATAGTGGTAATTGGTCTGAACTGATGGACCCCTCCCAGTGTTGGGTAACTGGCAGTTGGGTGGTCAGTCTTCATGTCCAGAGGGTTATCTCCCCGTTCATTGTGTCCATCTTCCTCTGCCTGGCTGCTGAGTCCTGCGGGAGCGTAGCTGTCTCTGAGGAAGGGCAAGGTGTAGTGTGCCCCCGGCTGGAAGTTTTTGGCAGGCCAGTAACTGTGGAGGGTTGCACGGGAAAGGCTTCCATACCCCGCACATAATTCACCGCCGATGCCTCTGTAGCTGTCAGGCAGAGTGTACACTCTGCTCTGGGTGTCTGGATTCACTGGCTGGGGCTCCCCAGGCTGTAATACCACCTGAGCTTTTGGGGGTGCTGTGGTAGTGCTGCTGGCTGTTGTGGTTGCTGCAACAGACTCAGTGTTTGCCTCAGGTATAGGTTGCTCAGTGGGAGTGTTATCTTGAACCACTGGAGTTGAAGTGAGATCGGGTGTGTCTAAAGTCTGGAAGTTCTCTGGCTGTGTCTCTGAGGATTCTTGGGTCTCGCTCAGAGCCTGATCACCTTCCTGTTCCACAACCTTGGACTCCTACAAAGACATTAATGCACCATAACTATTGTTAAAGCTTATCAGAATCTATTTAACTTTACAATCCTGCGTCTGTAAGATCTGCAATTTTCTTCTATCTTGCAAAATACTGCCAAATTGCTGTATTTCCAGTCAGAGCAGGGACTGTTTGGTTTCAATTTAGTAGAAATAGACCAAACATGTTTCTGTTTCCTACAGTGTGTGTTTATTCCTCATTTAAACTGCACTGCCCACAGCAGCTCATTCCTCATAGCGATGATCAATCATCATCATTTCAGCTCTTCCCTTCGCTTTGTGAGGCAACAGTAAATAATAAATTATTCTTTCCAACCAAAGAATAATGAATTCCCCTCAGTGAAAATGACTTTAGATTGAACTCTGGTGAAAAACTTGAGGTTCAGCCACTGTTTAAAAGTGCAAAGAATAAACTACAGGAAATTTAATCGTCTGTTTTAGTCAGTTGATTTTGACTTTAAATCTTTCATTGAAGAGTGTGGGCAAAACTGTGTCTCAGTTACAACAGAAAAGTCAGTTACAGCCTGGTCTGTTTTCATTCATTCTTTTTGTGAATGACAGAAATATACCTCGGTGTCTGTCTGCAGCGGGGTGTCCGTCTCCGTGGAGCTCTCATTGGTCGAGGTCATCACCGAGGCAATGGAGGTGGGTGTGTCCAGTTCATCAGTAGTGGATGGGTTATCAAGAGTGTTCTCTTTGGCCTCCTGTGGCAACGTTAAAGGAGGAGGAAGACCCTCTGAACTCTGCTCCTAAAACACATAGACCATAATAATTAATTGTTGCAGTATTTAAGAAGTGAAAACTTGGGAAAAATAAAGTATTACAAATTTTAGAAACAATGAATTAGCAGATAAACCAACTGTGAGGATCGTTCTTCAGGTTATTTCAGGTTACTTTGCTTTGACCTTCTGACCTGTTCATTCTAAACTTGAGACTATGCTACTTACATCATCTATTTATTTTCTTATAATGTTATAATGGAAGGCTGTAGGATGTAGGATATATATTTTCTAACATAAACAATTTTCAAACATTTTTTCCCATTGTTGGAGTAAAGCTGTAAGTTAACCAGTTTCTTAATTCCCCCCCAAAAATGACCAATTTTCTGTGAAATTCACTCAATTACTTTTGGTGAACTAAACATTTTGTACCATCTCAGGTCATTTACTGAACATAATCTGCTGAAATGTTCATAAAACTGGAAAATTGTAGGGTGCTCTAAATGTTTGACCTGTAGTTTATGTTATACACAAGCAGGAAAAATGATGAAGAGGCAGCTGACACCGTGATAGCACACCATGTCATTAAGGCTGTCTATGCACGATGAAGGAGGTGCACATGCTCAATGAGACTTCAGTTCACTTTCACTCCGTCATCACATAATTTGCATAATTTGAAACATGAACTGTTGAATTCATGTTGAATAATGCCAATGTACACATTTTTTTTTAATTCAGACTAATATGCGTCTGGAAAATCACAGACATTTTCTCTGTGTTTGTTGTGTTTGGGCTTTTGAAAAACTGCAATCTAATTTGGCAATCTCTCCATAGGAAAACAAAGGCTCAAATGAGTAACTCTGCCAGCGTTCGTGTGCAGACAGCAAAAGAAGACATACAGAGAGACACAATAAAGGATGAGATATGCTATTCATTTCTTCTTTAATGAAGTGATTGTATGGTTTTTCTGGTGCCATGTCCTTATGTGCAGATTACGATGCACAATATATCAGTTCACTCATCACTTTCAACTGCTTTAAGGTATGTAACTGCTATGAAAACAAGTTATAACCAGAATTATTTGATGTATGAGTGATTTGTTTGTTAATTACTTGTGCACTGAAGAGTGCATTCATTTATTTTAACCATAATCTGAAATTCCTGAAATGTCAGGCTCATTTCCTAAATGCAATCTGCTCCTTTGAAACGGATGAAGTTATTTCCAACTTTCAACATACTTGTTTAAACTTTTATAATGATTTGAGGGTGCAAATATGTAGCCTTTAAAAATGACAGACACAAACATCTTGCACGGAGGCGTTCACAGATCAGGAAAAAAGAAAAAAGAAGAAGAAACAAAAATACTACCCGTTCTCTAAATTTCACCTGAAATAACTCACTACAGGCGTCTGGAGTCCAAACACAAACAGTGTAGTGTTTGGTAATAATTCAGGACACAGTAAAGCTGTGTTTTTCAGAAGTAGGTGCATCTGCACCTGGCATCTCCCACAGTTTAGAAGGTCAGCTCCGCTGGGAGAAATACAAGACACGAAATGAGGTAATATCTGTCAAAATGACCATTCAAATCATCGGTAATTGTGAAATATCTGTTTTTCTTAAAAGAAATATACAGAGATTCAGATTTACTATTTTCGAACCTGTATCATTCATGCTTTAATTTCTCTCAACACATGTTGGCATTAACCAATGCATAAAGGCATGTTTTAAATGACCCCTGGACAAAATACAGCAACACAGTAATGGGATTAGATGTGACCAGTCAGCGGCTGTTATTCAAGTTGTTTGGTGGTGAGACCTGATTTACCACCACTGACTTTTAAATCAATAATCCAGCAGCTATTCTGGTACAACATGTGGGTATTCTTGAAATTTCCACTTGTTTATTCCAAGCAGAACTTTAATTCTCTTTTCTTTTCCTTTTTCTTTTCAACAAAATGGATTTCATTAACCAGAGTGGATTAATTATTCAGCACCTCGGTCTGAGAAAGAACTGGAGGCGGTGTTTTACTGTGAACACATTTTATACTGTGTTTCTTACAAACTTCATGTTCATTTCAGACCACAAAAAAATCCAAACCGCCAATTTCAATCAACAGCCTATACAGCTCTTTTAGTCTTGAAGGTCTGCTGGTCACAGCAGGTGATTTCCTCTAAAATCTAGGACAAAACATGACCCAAACAACCCATCATAACGTGAGAATGATTAAAAGGTTCTATCACAGAAAAGATCAATTCCACTGCATCATTTATGACCCATTTTACAATTTGAATTGCTTATCCACTCTCTACATCAATCTTCATTTTAAGAAATATGTCATGAATGTATATCTCAGGAGGGTTTTTATCACTTGCTGGCACAGACACATTATCTTGAAAGACATGCTGCGATAAAAATGTGAGATAAAAATCCAAATAAACTGCTAAAATCTCCCCAAACTCTTGTCCGTCTGAGGCTGCGGCATTAAACTGAACAAGTGCTGAGAACTCAACTCCTCTGCATTAAATCAGGCTGCAGTGAACAGCTGACTGAATGTGGAGGGAGAGAGCTTGATTCGCTTTTCAAAAACCCCACCAACCACAAGAGCCCCTCATATCCATGTACAAAATGTGTCAGAGGGAAGAGGAGATGAAAGGGTTGCCCAGGAGAAATTGGCAGTAGGAAGATGATCCCCGGCTTGAACACCGCTGGGGGAGGCTGATTGGATATTGTTAGGCAGCACTAAATGAACGCCTGGCCAAAAGACAGACGGGGTACTACTGTCCTCTACAGACAGCTTGATTAAGGATTTGGAGGATGATAATAGGCTGGACAGGGGCCTGTGTGCTGTCCCCATCTGATTCAAGCTCCAGGGAAGGCCAGGCCACTGTGAGTCAAAGCTCATTTAAATAACTCACTGCACCATCACTAACTTAGTCCGCTCACAGAGCCAAATAGGTCAAGATGATGATTCTGAATCTGACTTAGCTTAGTGTAAAAAAACAAAACAAAACAAAACAAAACAAAAATGTTATGGTATAGAGATGTTAGATGCAGCCATGCAGGAGACAGAATGACATGATTAGCATCTTGTTCCCGTCAACTCTCTGTATTGAGGCCAGCTGCAGCCAGGGTATTATTTTGGGAGACACAGAGTCTGATCTAATGCTGAGTGAGTTCAGATTTTGGTGACCAGCTCAAGGGCACGACAGGCACAAGCTACGATTCAAGCTCATTATAAAATCCTCTCCAGAGAGAAAAGATGATTTGAAAAAAAAAAAAAGAAAGAAAAAAAACGGACACTCTCAATTACAATTAAATCAGTGGGTCAGAGACATTTTACAGTGATCAAACTTGAGTATAAATTAGTTTGTCTTATATCAGACTGTGGGATTGAAAGAATAATGCTTCCACAGAATAATAAAACATGACATCAGCCCACTGGTGTCAGAAGACATTAGTCACAACTTTGTCACAACTCATCTGCCTTCTACTATCTGTTGAATCAGTGATGCTCATATTGATCACTGTAAATTTAAAGAAATGTGTCGCATTGTGGATGCACAATATGAATGGACAGATGTATTGAAAAGATTCTTCTTACTTAAGGCTTGTTTCCCTGCAGAAACAGCGCTGTCCATTATGCAATACATCTTGTTTACCCTTAATGTAACCAGGCTGATCTATTTAGAGTAAATACTGAATCAAAATGACGGCCCAGAAAAAAGAAAGGGAGGATATTCATTCTCAAAGTTTCTATTTCAAGCCTTCTTTTACTCCTGATTATGCTCTGATCCTCAAATAGTTAAATACTGCATGGTCAGGTTTAATGTCTCTCTGATACATCACAGCAATACACTTACCAGAGTGTGTGCAGCATTTCTCCCCAGAGAGACAACCTCTCCCCATAATACAATCAAAGATTAGACCCTTTATAAGCTTGCCTATGCATTTGCACACATGCACAGCCAGGCGCGTGCACACACACACGCACGCACACACACTTGATGAAGATGTTAGCATCATGTCCCCATGCACACAAGGAGACTGCACCGACCAGCAGTGAGAGGCAAGGAGGTGAAGCGATTGATGCCTCCTTCATTCATCATGACAGAGGCAGAATGCAAAGCTGTGGAGGGTTACAGTTCTCCGCAGGAAGGAAAAAAAACTGATAGGCAAAAAAAAAAAAAAAAAAAAAAGAGGGAGGGTACAGAGCAAATAGAGCCATTCCACCACACACTTACCTCTTTCACTTCAGCAGGCATTACCAAATCTTTTCTACTTCCCCACAAATGATGAACAAGATGTGTCTCCCAGTGAGACGACTGCTTCTCTGGCTCTGCTGAAATTTTGCCTTGACTCTCCCTTTGAGCATTTGAGGCAGTTCAAACATGAGCAGCCATCCTTCCTCTCAGCTCTTACTAACACATGTCCGCTCACCTCCTTCTCTCCCTCCTTCTCTCCCTTCCTCTCTCTCTCCCTCTCTCTCTCGCTCTGCCTCTATATCTCTTTTCCTCTCACAAACACACTCTAGACGCACCGTGCACACATTTGCTAAACACAGACGTTCTCTCACATACATTCACACACACACATATACACACACTGTGCAGGAACAAACGCAGGGCTCTCTCTCTCATTACTGCACTCCTCCTCTGATCTGTGCTGCAGTTAATGTGTGCGCTATTAGCAAGGTGCTGAATCAACTGTGTGATGTCGAGCCTATGAATGGCTTGGGTGAGTGCAGAGCCCTGCAATCCCTGTGCTCTATCCATATTTTCTGGCAGCTTTGGTGCACAGGCAAGAGCACACACATGCACACATACAAGCAAACACACACTCACACTCAAACACACACACACGCACACCAACTATTCCCTGTGGGCTCACAAGCAGATGCAGCTGGAGCACACAGCAGCCCGCACTAGTTCAGTCCTATGTCACCCATGTGCAGCATAATAAGGGGCGAGGGATGGGGAAGGTGCATAAGCACTGTATGCAGCACCAGGCACAGAAACACACTCCTGTGCTGAACCAAAAGCTTTGCTCTGCAAACTGTAGAAAACAAATCAAACCCCTCTTCCCACCACCCATCACTGTCTGGCCACAAATTTTCCTCCTGCAGCACCTTCAGTAAGCGCAAAAAATAAAACATAGAAGATAAATGTAAACAGGGAATAAATATCCCATGAACAGGTTAGGTAAGTGCTCATTCTGTAGTTTAGATGCCGTCACTATAAAATTTTCAATAACTCGTTGAAGATGTCTGTGGTGGGCACCGCACTCAGTCGATTACATCATTTTAAAGGAGATTGGTTGAAGTGAAAGTGGAATAATCACACCGCTCCGTTCAAGTGAAGAATATTACATCACGATGAAGTCCAATGTCTGACTTACTTTCTCAATTAAAGAAAGAATACAGGGCATCTTCCAATTTTCCACCAGACCACTTGCACTGAGACAGCAATAATCCAAGTAAAAAATAATGTGCTATCACCCACAGTCCAGTGCTCTCTATCTGCTGTCTTTCTTATTGATTTAGGAGCAGCCCATACTATCACTGATCTTGGAGCTTTTTAGAAATCTTTATTGGCCTCTGCGGTATTTCCTTCATATCAGTTTTTTGTCTAAAGCTTGCTAATGCTGTTGTTTTATTAAACCCCTCGGTTCAGTCAACCTTTTCTCATTTTTATTTTATGTTGTTCTTTGTTGGTATCTACTTGATAACATAATTCAGATTTTGCACCTCAGTCTAAAAGCAACAGAAACAAGTGAAGGAGGAGAACCTTGAACTGTGTGTTTCAAACATCAAAAGATAAGTGATCTTTCATCAGAAAATCAGTTAAACACTGAGAGGCTATTAAGGCTCCCGCACAGTGAAGAGATAACATTTTATGAATCCATTTTGATTAAAAAAAATAATAAACTTTGATGCTTCTACAGTGAAATCAAAGCAGCATCCATGAAAGAGCATGTTTTCACATTAGAGAAAGGTTTCCTGACTTCCGAAAAAAAAAAAGCTTTCATTTGTTCCAGAAATGATGACTGCTGTTCAGTGCTCTCCCACTGCTTCATCTCCACACTCGAAAAAAATACATCAAGTTCCATCAGATCAGGAAAATACCAACATTAAGTGTCTTAATGGCTCTGGGTCACTGACAAACGACAGAGCACTTTCATCACATTATACTTTTTAACTGCTTGATATTCTGATGAAGCACATCATTTAAATAACAGAATATACTGGACTACAGAGATACAAAGGAAATACAATAAGAACTATCCAAGGCAGACATAGAAATAAAGACATTAATAAGAAAGAAAAGAGAGACTGTTGGGATGCCTGTTCTCTTACTTTATACTCTACACAAGCTCTTTTAACTCCGTAAAAGCAACATTATTAGGGATCAGCAAATAACTGCATTTCATCCTTGGAGGGACATATAGTAGATTTCTTGGGAATCCATCCAATATTTGTTGAGATATTTTACTGAAAATCACAAAAACTGAGTCAGGGGATCATCAGATTCAGAACAATATCGCACAACACTGTGTTTTCAGAATTTATATGTATATTTTGGTGCAAATATAGAAAGTTTTCATAAATCATCCATAATGTCTATATACACCAATCAGCCATAGCATTATGGTCACCTGCTTAATATTATATAGGTCCAATTTTGTTATTAAAGAAGCCCTAACCCATTGAGGCATGGACCTTTGAAGGTGCTGTGGTTTCCGGCACAACTCATTGTTGTGTATCTCAAACCATCCTGATCGTTTTTGTTTTTTTTTTTGTAATGTGGCAGGAGCAGTGTCCTGTTGAAAGAGACCACTGCCATTATGGTACCGTTTGCACGAAGGGGTTTAACTGGTCTGCAACAATGTTTATGCAGGTGGTACATGTCAAAGTCCCATCCACATGAGTAGCAGGATCCAAGGTTTCTCAACAAACCATTGCCCAAAGCGTCATAATGACTGCAAATAATAATAATAAGCGTCATAATGACTGCAACAGCATGCCTTCTTCCCATAATGCACCCTGGTATAATGTTTTTCCCAGGTAAAAGACACTCTCATACCTGGCCAACCACATGATGTTCCAGAGAAGACCACATTCTTCCATTACTCCAAGGCCCACTGTAGGGACTTTTGGCAATGGACATTTGTTAGCATGGACACCATGACTAATCTGCAGCCACACATACAGCAAACTGTGGTGCACTATATGTTTTGACTCTTTTCTATCAGAACCAGCATTAACTTTTTCAGCAGTTTGAGGTGCAATAGCTCTGCTGTTGTATTGGACCGTACAGGCCAGCCTTCACTTCCCAGGTGCATCAGTGAAACTTGGGACCACCCTACAGGAGCTGCAGTTTTGGAGATGCTCTGATAACGATCATTGCCCACATCCTGACACTTGCCCACTTTCCCTACTTTCAACACATCAGCTTCAGCGACAAAATGTTCTTCATGTCACTTCCTACCCAATATTTTCCGTCCACTGACAGATGCCATTGAAATAAAATAACCAATGTTATTCACTTCACCTGTCACTGGTCATAATGTTGTGGCTAATCAGTGTAGATGTAAGGCCTCCAGTCCAATATAATGTAGTATTGTTCAAGACAATACATTAATGTGAGACCTGTATTACTTAAACCTCCTCAAGGTCTGTATGATGTCATCAAAACAAACAAGAAGTGAAGTAGAGAAAAAAAACTTGCACAGGTGATTGAGAGTAAGTCTGCAATGACAGGTAATGACACTTTTCAGCAAGAACTGAAATGATGGATGAGCTTTTTATCCTTCAAATAAATCATAGTGGATTTATTAACATTTTCTAAGGGTATAATTTACAGAAATTACTTTGAGTTTATTACACTTAATGCTACAAAATGTCAGCCAAATAGATTCATAAGCTGAAATTTATACTTCTCTCTTTATCAGCTTCTTTTCACCTGCGAGCTGGTAAAACAACTCACATGCATGCTCAGCTTTTGTGTACAGATTCCACACACTTCAAGGACCTTCTCATGCATCCCTTCTGCAGGCTGAATAGAGAAACTAAAGCTTGGCGTCTTTGTGTCTTCTCTGTGGCACAAAGAGTCTCTATCCACCTGATACACTCACACATATGCACGCACACACACACACACACACACACACATAGACACACGCAAACACATACACATCTTCCAGTGCTGAAAGCTACTTCTTTGTCACTGCTGATTTAGTGCTGATTTTACGTCTAGTGTTAGCATGGGTTTGTACGAACCTTCCTAAAGAGAACTCATCACTCAGTCCATCCTGTTAAATAGCACTTATGGATTTAACCCCCAAATGACCATTTGCTGTCTATCTCTTCTATGTGCCCTGACACTAACTCCCATCATGGATACTTGAATGCTCTAATCGTGTGTTCATATACAACACTTCAGGTTTTCATTCCAGAATCCTGTAATCCCACAATTTACATTTATGCATAATTTTGTATCCCTTGATATATAATCAGTTGAATCAGTTTCCTAATTCCCTCAGTGAGGTGAGATGTATGCGTTCAGTTGGTTTCAATCTACAATATCACCACTAGCTAAAACTAAACACAAATCACTGAAACTTTAAACAACAAGCCCTGATTCCTATTTTTTTTTTCTTTGTTGGGTTTTTTGATTGTAAATGATTCATGAGGACAAAAATCATTACAATCAATCCACTGTAGACCAAGAAAAGTATACCTGGCAGCCACAAAACAGAGCAGTTGCTGTAAAATAAAAAAAAAAAAAAAAAAAGAAGAAAAGTGTATCTGCCACAAGTATGTTCCATTCTTGTGAACACAATTTCTCAAGAACAGCTTGAGAGAATCTTTTTGAATTTCAAGGGATGAACTGATTAGATTTTGGTGGCCATGGTTACTGTTACTTCACATGTTTTTTTTTTTTAAATCAACATGGACACAATATTTCAGGAAGATTTGAATATGGAAAATGACAACAGTCATCAAATATATATATATATATATATATATATATATATATATATATATATATATATATATATATATATATATATATATATATATATATATATATATATATATAAATCAAAATAATAATAATGTTTATCTCTAAAATGTAGTGGTGTAGAAACTAGACTCTAGGAAGTTGAGGAGCTTTTCTCACTATTTTTGTATCTTTTTACAAACCAAAATCAATCACTTGCGAAATAGTCAGGAGATTAAGCCATAATGAAAATAATAAAGATTAGTTTTACTTAATTTGCTTAACCTAAATGAGCTGTAGCAGCAAAACAATATTTACACACTGATGCATGAGCAATAATAATAATAATCTAGTTATATAGTATTAAAAGTATATGAGTCACATGGGCCAGATGATTTATTTTTTCATTTTTTGTATTTTATAATTTGAGGACATTTTCCTGTTTATACTTTTTTTTTTTTTTTTTTTTCTTAAATCATCTTTTCCAAACATGGTTTTCCTGATATCAACTGTGAAGCATTTTGAAGCTTTTGAGTCCCCGTCAAAAACTCTCAACCATCTCACACTATCTGATCAAACGTTTTTCTCAGTCAGATTAACTGTAGAAGGAAAAGAGCATTAAACATGTTACGGTTTTCTCCAACAGTGGGTTCAAATGAAAGGTAGTCGTCAAGCCTTTGGCCTAGGAAAGTCATAAATAACCTCTGTCTCACTGGATGCACTCAGGCGCTCACTGATTGATGGTGTACATGCTTTAGTGCTTTAATTTTACTGGTGTTTGAGTTGTTTCACATAACTTTTTTTTCTTTCTTTACTGTAATCCCAACCTTTCTCCTTTGTTAGTCATAAATCTACACAGATATAGTAGTAAGAAGCTACTTTTAAAATTTTATTATAAATGATCATTATCTGGTATTTTGCACATCATCCAACATCAATGCTTTACTGGCTCGCTGCTGTGCTTCATCTCTTCACTGAACATGTTGATCTGTTCCAGAAATTCCACATTTTAAAGCCAACACATGTACACAAAAATAGAAAATAGAAATGTATGATCCAACATTTGGATTTCTGTTAAGTTCTCTGCTTTTATATTTATTTGTGTTTTTAAGACCTGAACAGTAGTTTCTGATTCACCCTATTGCTTTTCTCCCCAGTTTTCATTGTTATTCTACTTTGCTCATATATGAACACGTGTAAAAGAACATGTGTGTAGGATAGTGGACACAAAGGATGTTTTTAAGATAACCTTTATGTAATGTCGTATGACCTTGTTGCTCTCTTGTCCTCTCTTCTTTATCTTGCACTGACATTCTTTAAAAAATGTTTCACTTGTTTTCTCGCATCTGCATGTACAATGTCAAAAGCATTGTCATGTACCAAAGAAAATACAATAAAGAACAAGAGACACTGGAAGTTTTTATCATATATCAAGGTGTGACTTTATCTGTGACTCACAGATGAACCTGGAAAATTTTTTTTCTTGTTGATGGTTCAAGAGTTTGAAAAATTCTGCAGGTTTTATTTGTTTTATTTCATGTTCCTGTGCTATCTGCCCCGACTCCTCTTATATCAGGAAATGCTTTCACTTTTTTGGTGTTTGACAACCTGTGATTTATTTTCTGCTGTTGTCGCCTGACCTAAAACCACTCACACATACACACACATATGCATGTGAAACATTTTTTTTTCTGCTGTTAGAATAAGAATAACTCCAGTATTGATGGATAAGGAAGTGCAAAACAGGCACACATTTCTGCATCCACACTCTTCAGCTATATTTGTAAATAAGGCTGTTTAGTTGCTGCTGAACAGATGATGAAGCGCTGTGTCATCACCACAGTAACTGGATAGTAAATTACCTCGACCATGTGACAAAGATGAATGTAATTATTGCTATTATCTATACACGCTGAGACACACGGAGGGTGAACAGCACAGCGCAGGATATGACGACAAACACACACAGGGAAGAAAACACAGTAGATTACAGAGTGTATAATGCTGTATTAAGATCTGTGAGGTGCCCCCCACCTCACCCACCCACCCACCAACACACACACACACACACACACACACACACACACACACAGTCTTTGGTGATCAACAAGGTATTTTTTTTTTGGGCGCTGCCACACAGAGGCGCAGTCAGTGCAGATTTTAGTGCTAATTAAACTCCCACACTGCCCACCGCTGCTCTGTTCAGACTGACAGTGCAGCTGAGGCTAATTCAATTGAATGCAGAGACAAAACATTTATGAAGAGTTTACTTTTCGGTAAGAAAAGAAAAGAAAAAAAAAAAAATGAGCAGGTGGTGCCAGCGTCATGTTGAATGCTGCTTGTGTTTCAGATGGCCCCGCCACACAGAGTGCACAATGACACTGGAAATACCAGAAAAGGTCACCAAATTCAGTTTCAGAAGAGAAAGGTCACCTTTCATTTTCATATTAAAATATTCACACATTAAATTTTAAGTGAGGACAAATTGTTTTTCTTCCATAAATTGGAAATGGGAAATCTACTTAAATGCTGCTGTTTTTTGGAGCAGATCCTGTCAGGTTTAGAGTTTGCGCTCAGATTATAAATGACAAAGTAACACCTGACATTCCTGACTCTCACATCAAACTGCTGCACCCTCCTCGGCAAGCTATAGGAACAGCAGTAGCTGCCAGTCTGGATCACCTATATGGGGAGGAACTTCCCCTGAAGCAGAACTACATCACATCCCTTCGCTGTGATTTGATAAATAATGTAAATATTATAAAATATGCCCTCCTCTGAGGCAGAAACAAGCCAGGGTTGCTATTAATCCAACTCCTCCTTGTCAAGTGTCACTGCAGCAAGTGCTTAATCACACCAACAGAGAGCCCAGAGAGGAAATGAAATGCATCAGTGGCACTGCAGCTGAAAATGACAATCAGCCAGTTCAGCGATGCCTCTGATGATCAGGCATATCAATGAGCTGAGAGAGAGAAAGAGAGAGAGAGAGAGAGATACTGCTACAGAGAGAGTCAGCGACACAAATGTAGGTCAGTCTGCAGCCTCTGAAGAGGCTAGATACTAGATTTAGGTGACTTAGAGGTTGATTATATTGCAATCAGCTCATGTCAAGAAGTTATCATGAATTCTTGTTATTCACATGAAGCCTCGAATGCTTATAGATGTAAGAAGAACCATGGCAACAGCAAAGTGTGTGTGTGTGTGTGTGACCCAGAGGCAGAGAATGATGTGAGCTAGTGAACAGTAATCACTGGTTATTAACTCATTATGTCATTATTAGGTTTAATTTGTGAAGTCAGGGAGCTTTTGGCCGTCTAAGTGTCTATAATGGAAAGTAAATGAGTTTAGGACGTTGTTATCATTGATTACCTATCAGTGAATACACACACCCACGTGGATTTTAGTTAAAGGTTAAATTTTGTAAGATTGTTGCTTGTAACATTATAAGTGGGTTTCAAAGGGTCACTTTAGGAAATCCTTTCTTTTGAGTATAAATAGATATTAAGGTATCTTTTGCATAAAATCCCCTATGTTACTATGACTCTGTTAAAAACAAGGGAAGAAGTTATTTTGAACATGAAAGACTTAAAGTTTAAGACACCCACATGATTGTTGAACTCAGACTGTTAAAGCTGTAAAAACTCTGCTTTGGCTGAATTTCAAAATGTTAAAACTAAACAAGACAAAGGTTGTGGATATTGACTTACATTGGAAAAGGCCAGTATGAACAATAGGGACAATTACAGCAATCAGTAACTCTTTCAGTGTGTATATGAGTATGTCAGTACTGTTTTAAGAGTCAGTGCTTTAAGATTTGTTTCACTGTGGATGATGTATAGACCTCACTGTGAATAGCTTTCATTGATTTTGAAACCTGGGGGAAATCATCTAAAACTATAAGTGTGAAATATACGACTACATTTCATAGAAAGACCAGTGGTTAATGTGATGAGCATGCAGCTTGGGACATAATTGATAAAATATGTAAGAGTAAGAGGATAGTAGTCACAATTGAAAATGTATTTGTTAT
The DNA here is from genome assembly GCA_016801845.1 of Polydactylus sextarius. Lineage (NCBI taxonomy): Eukaryota > Metazoa > Chordata > Actinopteri > Polynemidae > Polydactylus > Polydactylus sextarius. The sequence continues at coordinate 4,902,611 of CM028922.1, forward strand.
GAGGACATGTTGTAAAAATAGCATGATGTAGGTTGGATGGGAGTGGGCTTTTCAAACACTATTATCTGCACAGAAGACTTTTGATTCAGTCCTCTAACTCAACAATCGGCAATCCCTCTTTGCACAGCAGTCTTGTCAGTGCCATCATTACCATTTTACCTCCAGCTACAGAAACTATAATGGGTGTGAGATGGAGGAGGTGGGGGTGAGATGGAGGGGGACGTGAGCAAAGCAGCAAGACAATAATGGTGAAGTGAATGAAGGAAGATAAGACATCAGATCATCCAAAATGTCTATCCTGCCATAGAGGTTTTTCTACAACATTAGCTTCCCTTCCTTCCTTTTTTCCATATTTCACTCCTACTCAGGAAAAAGTCAAACAAGATAAGACTGACATTTCAGCAGCATTACCTCCCCAAATCAAGACAACAGCTGACTTCAAAATTGCAAGAATAATAAAGGCGAAAGGATGAGAAAATTGCAAGTATGTCATAGGAAATATATTTTCAAATTTTAAATTACTGACAGAGAGGAGGTTACTGTGTTGTGTTGCTACTGTCTATTAGATGATTCATTGCGTCTTTCTTTTTCTTTCATAATGAACATTTTGAAGTTTTCTTTCTTACTTTCAAGCATGAGATCGACATTTTGAATAAGTGGCAACAGGGAAAAGTTTCCAGTCTCCACCGGTTAATTACACGTCTGTTCAGTACCTAAATTCACACTATAGTTGTTCTGATTTACATATTTTTTTCCCCTTGTCATGTTCTCTTCTCCAGCACTTTCATACATCAAGTTGTCATTTTGAGGTTTACCCGCTCTGGAGACTCATTTGGAAAATCTCTCTCTCTTTTTTCAGTGTGGACTGGGGACTTAAACACAGAGAGAGAAAAAGATTTATTTTTAATATGAATGTGTATTTAAATGAACCAAGCCAGCATTTTAAGTTTTATTTACCCTGGAGAGTGTTTTACAGAAATCCCCATATGAGAGCTGAAACGGAGGAAAAATGCATTTTTTTTTTTAAATTTCACAGACTTAATGTTGGCAAAGACTTATACTGAAAGAATACTTAAGTTTTTATACCATATTTACTTCTGCAATGGGTAAGATTCTTTTTACAGCCTGTATGGTTGGAGGAAATGTTAGCAGGGACCAAAAACTGTGTCAACTCACATGTGGGTATGTGAATGTTGTTCTTAGATCTTAGATCTAGCCTTTAACAAAGGGACTCAAGTTTTTTTTTTTTTTTTTTTTTTTTTTTAAGAGAGAGATCAGACATGTCATGGATGATCACTTGCATCTCACTAGATCTTTTATATTTCTAGCTTTGCTGTGTGTATATTTCTTTTTGGCAACAATGTGGATTGTGGCACAGTTTCATTCTTTTCCCTTCAAAAATGAAATAACAAATTGAAATTAAGACTGAACCTTTAAAGGTTTATTGATTTTTGATTCACTGTAACTTTCACTGTCTCATTCTTTGCAGGTGGTTTGAATAGTACTTTGAAGGCCCCAAATTAGCCTCATCCTTTTCTTGAATCCTCCAAATTCCTTTGTTCACTGTTGTCTTTACAGTCTCTACACTGGACCGGTTGTGTAATAAAATATGCACTCTTGTTAGACATTTTTTGGCAAGAAGAGGCACTCTGATCACTACCAAACAACTTTGTTTTTCATTTTGCTTGTTGCTCTATGGTTCTCTTAACTCAGACACATTTTTGTCCTTTCTTGTTCATGCTCCACATTTGCTGTTTGTCAGGTCTTTAACTAAACTCGTGTGCATGAGTCGTTTTTATGTTGCGCTGAATTTAACAGCACCAGTGAAAGATTTGTCACTTGTTCGGGATGTGCTGTAAATTTTCTGCCAACACGTTAAATCAGTCAACTTTTCTTTTTTCTGTTGTCATATCCGATCCGCACTTCCACCTGCTGTAAGGTCAAGTGCAACAGTAACTCATGGTGAGTTCCAACCTTCAAGAGTGTCAAGTCTTGTCATTTACTGCCCAAGCAAAAATGTTTGATTGTCTATCAAGGCTCAAAGTAATGAAAGTACCACACTCACAAAGACTGATTAACTTATGATCCTTTCTCAGAGTGAAGCTCAGTCAAAAGGAGCAGGCTTTGGTTGAGGCCTAAGTTTTTTTTTTTCAAAATTAGTCTTAATTAATTATTGTTTATGTTAAATATTGTTGAGATTTTAAAGTGAAATACACACCATGGTAATATACTGCTGTGTAAGATCATTTTTGTTTTCTGATATTTTAACAAACTTCCTCATTAACACCAAACCAGCTACTTCAAACCACAATCTTCCACTAGAGGACGCCAAATACAAATTCAAAAAGGGTAAATCCCTTCATTACACATCTGCATTTCAGTCAGTTTTATTGTATTACAAGTTCCTTTTCATTTCATAAACACTCCTATTGACACTACGTCACTGCGGTGGAGTTATTTTCTTTTAAAAGGAAATGAATTAACTTAATAAAAAACATTTAGACCTCTGTTGAGTTATGACCTAAATTACTGTATGATTTGGAGAAAAAGTGCAAGTTTAATATAAATAGTTTCAGTATAAATTTTACTTTTGCTGCTTAGAGGTATTTTAAATATGTAAAGCCTCATTTACCTCAACCAAACTGTAGTCGTCCATTCATCCAACCAAATAACATAAAAACATAAAAGCAGAAATGAAAATTACAAAATAGGTTTATTCATATAAACAACTACAAAATTCTATTAAATAAGGGATTTGTTTTCAGAAGAAGACAAATAAGATAATGTGGTATTACATTATTTCACAAAAGCGATATCAAAACACATACAAACTGATAATAAGTTAATCTGCATTCTTTGAGAGTTATTTTTACTGAGTTTATAGAGCTCACTCTGTTTGTAAGAGGAGGCACAACTATCCTGAGATTTACCAGTTTTCAGTTTTGGTCAAACTTATGTGATTTTGCAAGAATATTTCAAAGCTTATCTTTCACTGTGTATTTTTTTTTTTCACATACACTCCCACACAGGGAAGTGCCAAATGGCCTCTTATTTACAAAGTATTTAGGAGCTGTGAAAACTGAGACTAACACTGCATAGATGATTCATTCACGGCATTAGAAAAAAAAAGATTTTTTTTATTATTTCAGGGCTCCAAGGGCAATCGAGTCCTTATCCTCGGAAGAGTATGTGAGTGAGGACCGTTTTGCGGTGGCGTATGAGGCATAGGAAGGGACAGATGTGGCAGAGGAAGAGGGTAAACGGGGCAGGGTGGAAGTAGAGGAAGGGAGAGGTTGCGTCTGTCTGTCCGGAGGGCAGTAGGCCGGAGACGAAGACCTGCCTTTGCTCTGCAGGCTGCTGCTGCTGCTGCTCTGCAGAGGAGAGCTGGAGGTTTTTGGGCCTCGTGTCAAAGACGATGTGGAGGAGCTGGAGAGGGGCGAGGTCCTCATGCCATAACCAAGGATACCTGTGCTCATCAGAAACTCCCTGGAGCCATAGGCAGGAGGAGTTGGTCCACGGGAGCCTGGAGGCCGGATATGGATGTTGTCTGGCGGTAAACTCCGCCTGCTGGGGATGTCATAAATCCCCACATCTGGACCATAAAGCCCCTGGGATCTGGCTTGTAGGCGCAGCATCCTCTCCCTCTCTTCCATATCCCGTCTCTCATGGATAGATGCCATCATGTTTTTGGAAAAGTTGTCATAGCGTGCAGCAGCAGCAGACTTCTGAGGCGTCAAACCCTGTGGACCGAGATCACGAAGGCTATCCCGAAGATTCTGAGAGGTCATATCTCGCATGGCCAGACCTGGAGGAGGAACATCCCGTGACGTTACGCTGTGGGATGCGAGGTCTCTTGGCATCAGCCCCTGAAAAGCAGGAGAGGGGTCCCTCTGAATGAAACCTTGGAAGGAGGGTGAAGGATCCCTGGAGGTGAGAGTTTGCAAAGATGGCGACGGGTCTCGAGGCTGAGGAGAGTTTCTGGCAATGCCCATGAAGACTGGACTGTAGGTGTGAGGAGGCTGCCGCTGCACCACTGTGCCATCTGCGTTCAGGGCCATGTAGTGAGTGTGGTAGCTGACTGGAGGGGCCCCTCTCTGAGCCAGGAACTGAGGATCTGAAGGGTTAATGAGGTTGATGCTGCTGCTGCTGCTGCTGTGGTTGGCCAACAGGCTGGAGGTGGAAATGATTCCCAGCGGGGGACTGGATCCCACACCGTCAGCTTGCATGGCAGGTAGCTGCGATTTGTTAGCGTGCCTGCTGCCGTGTTTGAAGGTGAGCGAGCGTGAGTTGAGCGTCAGGGAGTTTAGCTGCAGGGGGCTGGAGGTGGTGTTGGTCTGGAGGGGAAGCTGGACAGGTGAGCCCGCCTGCTGGCTGCCTCTCACAGGACTTCCTCTGGACTCACAGCGGGGGTCAGGACTTTTGTTGTTCCCTTGCTGCTCTGATGTCTTTAGCAACTAAACAACACAATTAAAAACAACAGACACCAGTGTCTGTCAGAATGAGATCAAGACCAAAAATTGGACATTAAACATCTAAACACTCTGGAAACAACCTGCTCTGGAGGAATGGGTGATGATCCTCTGGATATGGCCTCCAGGACTGGTCGTAGCTGTGGCACAGTAGGGATGGATACGGGAATGATGGATTTGGTGTGATGTCCCAGCTCTGAAAAAGATATCACCTTGGAATTTACTGCTAATAAATGAGAAACTTGTGGAAAAATTATGCCATGAAGAATACTGAAGAATGCCAATAATCTACATACATTAACCTTCAAAGGACAGAGTTATCTTTGTCAGTATATAGATATGTGTGCTGAGGTTGGTTGTCATAGTGTAGATATTCAACAGTACCATCCATTGCAGCGAGTTGAGTTTTCAGCAGGCTGTGCTCTGGTTTTGGTGGCAGTGGTGGTGGCGTTCTCATCCGCTTGATGTCTGACAGTTCGACAGCTCCAGATGAAATTTGCTGCCATGAGACAAACAACAGAGAGAAATGAGAGAGATCTAATAATAACCTTAGAAAAACAGACTTTAGATAACATTTCACTGTCTTTTCATACTTTATTTTGTATCCCATTATCTCTAACTTTCATGAACATCTGCCTGTCAATTTCCGGTCTCAGGAACGGAGGCTGAACATGGACGACTGTTTTATTGCAGGACCTCGCTGTGTACCTGGTGTTACAGGTACAGACAGAGACAGCAAAGAGCCAGTCAGATACATTCATTATTTCTTAAAATGTTGGAGATAAAGTCAAAATAGTGGCTCACCTTGGAGAAATAGGGCTGCAAACCAAATACTCCAGATTGTTACAACAACCTCGAGTAAAAGGGTTAACTCCACCTTGAAACTTCCCAGTTACCTGTGGGATCATTAAGAGATACCTGTTCATTTTATTACTGATCATATAAAAAATATGTTTATTGCATTTGAAAATAAAACTGACTTGTTCGTTTGTGGTTCGTCCTCTGGAAACCAGGTACAGGTGGAATCCAGTGAGACCCAGGACCGGGATCAGAAAAAGCCCTGATATACTGATCACTACCAAACTGAAAATACTGATCAGGAAAACTGTTGCATATTAGCATCAGTTAAATACATATTCACACATACAGAGATAAACATATACAGTGTGAGTAAGGATACGTGACGGTGCAATGCAGCTGCCATAATTCATCCATGTGGTGCAGGACATATATGAGGCCGAAGGTTAAGACACCAATCATGTGACCTGTCAGTGACAACAGAAACAGGAAGAAGTAGCGGTAGTTGCGCCTCCCAATGCAGTTGTTCACCCAGGGACAGTGATGATCGAAGTCCTGTGAGGAGTTTTTTTTTTTTTTTTGGGTGGGGGGTGGGGGGGAGACCAGAAACCAGAAAAGAAAATCATACAGTATGAAATATTCTGCACAACCAGTTCAATTGGGGGCTCAGCAACTTCTATAATATCCACTTTGCTTTCTAAATACAATGAACTGTTTTTCAAATTGCATTTCTACTGAGACTACAAAGGATCGGAGAAAAGGATTAACCTGATTAATGAGAACTCTCTCCCCCTCTGTAACACTGTCTATCATTCACTGCAGAAATCCTCCTTTATTGACTTTACCCACACACACTGCTACTTGTGCTATAAACACACGTCTCCCTTATCTGTTCACCCATGCCTTATACTCTCTCACTGATGCTTCTCATTTAGCCCATTTAAATTCCTCAGAAGTGTCCTCACCCTGTCGTGTATCTAGCAGCTCTTAGTAAAATATACCACATTACTTCTTGCTTTTTACATTATTTTTTTTCACACACACTAACCTCCACACAGTGATCGCAGACACTGCAGTGCGAGCAACGTGGAGGTCTGTAGAAATGACACGAGGCGCACCACTTCATCCGCACCTGGACGCCCTTCACATCTATGTTCTTATACAGCGGCGCCCGGAACTCATCATCTTTATCTTCATCCTCATTAGCTGGAAAAAGAGTACAAAAAATATTACATTTCCACAAAAACGAGGAAGTTATTTCTCCCACTGTAAGCATAATGTCATTTTGATTACCAACCCGTCGGGAGAACACCAGCATCCATAAAGGTTGCCATGGTGAAGTTGGCCAGCACAAAGAGGAAGAGGATGGCACAGCATGGCGGCACAGCAGGGCAGATGGTCACAGCTAGCCACGGGCATCTGAATATACACAGGAAGAAATAAAATGATAACAGTTTCCTGCACTTGTCACTGTGTGTTCATCTGGAGCTAAATTTGTGATGTAAATCGATGTTTGACAGTGTGACAGCCCAGTAAGTATCCTCCCCTCAGAGGTTAATCAGTGTCACAATAAAGATTTTGTCAGATAATCTTCATCACATTTACTCTGATGGGAGAAGATGATCCCAAAGGTAATTGTTTAGAGTGAAAGATAAGTATATGTGTGTGTGTTCTTACACCAGACTATATCTGTTGCAGTGAGAATGATGATTACTTTCTCTATCAATTAATTAGTTGAAATGTATCACTTTGTCAAAGTGTCATAGAAACTGGAAATAACTCAATGAATCACTTGTTTTCCTTCAACCCAAAATGATCATCTCATCTCCTCTTTGTCAAATCAACAATGACTTGACACAATACAAAAATACAAAACAGACAAATTCTCACATTTCAGAAAATTAAAGCAAAAAATATTGATAATTTCCATCAATATATGATTCATTTTCAACTTTAAATATCTTTCAAAAAATCTCATATGAGTCCAGTGATCACACTTGAACCTCTGGATGTCACATTAGCATTTGGAAGCTCAATGATCGATTTGTTAATTTTACTTTTAAGAAAACATGAACACATAACCTTAAAGCTAAGGTTTAGGTGATGTAGGTTACATTCAAACCGATTCAAGATGAATTCACACAGTGCCAGGTTAAGTCTTTTTTTTTTTTGTAAATTCTCAGTGTAAAGACATTAAAATCTTTTTGTAAGTTAACCAGAGCTGAAGAGGAGTGATCACAGCAGTGGAGATGAACCAGGCTACAGTAAGAAGCTGTGTGGTGAAGCTTTCTTTTTTCAGTGTTCAGAGGAAGATTTACGGTCTAAAAAAGAGAAAGATGAGCACAGAAAGGTCGGGAAAGTTTGCAGAGAACCATCACTCATCTGTTCCAATAGCTTTGTATGTTTGTGTGTGTGTGTGTGTGTGTGTATACGTGCTGAATTATATTGAATGGTATGATTATATCTCTTCTCTGTGAGATTAAAGAGGCCGTCAGTGTAATCAGGTTACAGTCGCAGACAGAGTCACTGGATTATATTAACAGCATTTGATTTAAATGTCACAATGTTTAACCTACATATATAAACTATACAGGAATCTTCTCTTTGAAGATTCTTGTGCTACAGTTTTTGTATGAAATCTACGTCCGAATAATGTCAGGAGAGGTAAAGTATATAAAACAAGTATTTTTTTCATCATATTTCTTTATAGACAGAGAGAGAAAGCAAATAACTTAGGTTGAGAGTGAAATCGGTGACCAAGTCGACGAGTCATCTGCTTCAATTTTGTGCTTCATCCCACTGCAGCTTCAATCTCCAAACCCCCTCAGCCGGTTTTAGGTTGGGGGGGAGGGGTTCACACCCCCCGAGAGAAACAACTGCTGATGCTGTGCCAGCTGCAAACCCAGTAATCCCCTGGATTATCAACTCTGGATTACAGGCCACTTCTGCCAGTCCGGGCCACTGTGAGTTTCCTCACGTTAGACACTAAACACACAGAGCATGTAGTCAAAGCTCACCATATATCTCAACACACTTCTATGTACTCTATAGCATGAGATAAATACCTTTAATTCACTACCAGTATAGTCTATACTGCTGAGGACTCTTTCTCAGAACAGATGATGCTACAGTGTTTACAGCCTTTTGGACGGGAGATGAGGACATATGGGAAAAAGGACAAGAATTTCTCTGCAGATTTCAACAATTTTAACAAAATGAAAATATGAAGATCCTTAAGAAGCAATGAATTTGTGAAAAAAATATCATGGAGCTTAACACGATCCCTTCTAAGGCTGTTATTTAGGGTTTCTTTTCACTGGATATGGTCAGAGATAGACAGACAGACAGACTGTAACACTTCATTTATCTGGCCCCTAGTGGACAGGAAAACATAGTGGATCTCTCTGTGTGGACAGTGAGACTGCATCATTGGTCTCCAACCATCTGGACCGCAGGGAGAGACAGTTCATTACACTGCAGCGTGGCAAGACAAGCCCAACCTAATGAAACAGCACAGGCAGAGCTATATTAAATCACACAGAACAGTAAGCTGCTCTGCAATCTGCACACTGCCCACATCTCCGCAGTGGGTCAGTGGCACAGCAGACACCACACAGTCGGTCAAGCACTAACTTCACCACTGGCTCATATCCAAGGCTCCTGGTTTTTGAGAAATTGTGACAATTACATAAGTGATGCCTCTGTCGTATTCTAGGACACAGAAAACACCGGTGAGGAATAAATAAGCACAATAAACGTGTTGTCACGGTGTCGCGGGTTCAGCCTTTTTCACACAATCTGTTACTCGTATCATCCGCATTTCATTTCATCTCTCCTGTTCTTTTCTGTGCACCATGAATTTCTGAAGACACAGTTTGCTCAGCTCAAGTGATTTCAGTGTTTACACTTCAGCTGACAATTCTTTATTGCTTCAGCTTTAACCGCAACTGCCACAAAATATTTCACATGGAAACAATTAATATTTGATGGCATTTTATGTACACTGGCAATTTTTTGCACGAGTGAGCACGTCTCAGTTTCAGAAAAATGTGTCTTTTTTATAGTCATTTCAGTATGTTTCTGTTTTAAATGCACAATTGATCAAGATTTCTATGAGTCTACGAAGAGTGTAATCTAATAAGCAAGGGACATTTTTCTTAGTAGATCTGAAGTCTGCTTCTGGTCTCTTCCTTGGGTGTGGTGACTTGCCTGAGTTTAACAATGCACAAAAACCTTAAGCACCAAGCCAAACAGGAGTTAACGGTCAGAGGAACAAAAGCAGGAAACTACCAACTGATGAATTTCATCAGGCTACAGAAAACAAAAGAGCCTCCGCCACTCTAAAGGTTGTTTTCTTTGACTCAGACAAACCAGACTAAAAGGGATAGGACTTAACATTTATTTAACCTACAGTGGAGGTCCTGTCAAAATAAAGTGTCACAGAAATGTAGAACAGAAATATTAAAACAATAATGTTGATTAAAAACACTGAGAGTGTTATAGAGTGAGGATGCAGGGCCTAGTTGGATCCCATTCACTAACTACTGTATATAGCTGTGATTGTCTCTAACCAGGCTAATGGCAAGAGTGATGTTATGGCAGATGACAAGCAGTGTCCTTTTGACTCAGTGTTTCCAACAGAGTGTGGCACGTGTCCATCTCTGCTTCTCCAGCTGCAGCCAATTTCCCCCTGAATAAATAAAAAGGTTTCTAACTTCCTTCTTATAACTGATATAATGACTTTTTTTTTTTCTTTTAAATACATTACATGGCTACGTAATAACCCAGATGCATTATCCAGACACAAGGCCAAAAATATTTTTCTGTGTTAATTAAAAGACATTTTCAGGTTATAAGTTCATTTAAACTCAAACGCAACCTCGGCCCCGTAAGACGCAGATTCATCACTTATTGGTTTAATCGCTCAAAGTGTCCTGGTTTTGCTGGTTTTGCACTGCAGCACTAATTAAGTGATCTCTTTTCAATCCATCATGTCAGTGGGCCATTGATTTTTTTTTTTCTCTTACAGAGTGGAGATGGAGTTCATGAGGATTTCTCAATGGCCTCTAAACACCAGAAGTCTCATGACTGCAGCAATTAGACAGCTGTCAAGTTGTCAAATGAATTTTATCACGCTGCATTTTAATTTTCCAGTATAGATGGAGCTGAAATACTAAATATATCTAGAATATAAATAGATTATAGCTATCTATATCAATACATCTGTAGAGATTAGATACGTTAATTGTACGGTACTTTCTAACATAATACAGTCTGATTATGGTCTGTATCATTTAAAGGGTGTGCTTTGAAGTGAGTCACACTAAGGATAGTAGATTCAAAGATCCCATACTTCATTTTTTTTCCAGATGGGGGATCACATATCATCCACAGGATCCTAATCCCACACTCCCAATCTGGTGTCAGATTCCAGTTGAAACGGTGCACGGGTAGAAAAAACAGCAGAAACTGGGGCATATATGCTATAGAGGTCAAGGGTCAGGAATCTGGAGTAAAGCTGACGAGGAGGGAGCCTACATCCAGTAAGTCGATAACAGATTTCTATAGTTTTAGTAAAAACCGACACTGTTCTACTTATTTGTTCTTTCTTTATAGTTTTTCATTTTGGGTCGACATTAATAATACTGTATCTAAATCAATCACACAAAGCTCAGCCATATTTTAAATTGGATTCCAGGGTATTATAGGACATTGTATTTAATTTTTTTTTTCCTCCTCTGCATGTCATTGCTGGCACGAGTGAAGTCTCACAAATAGGTCAAAACAAGAAGATTGAAAATAAGGTGACGTTTTCACCAAAAGGTGTGTTGAAACGAACATTTCCAGGAGATCCTAACACAAACTAAAAATCAAAAATAGATTTAAAAGCTTTTTGGAGTGAGTGTATTTGATTTATGACACATGTGGATCAAAATGACAAGCTGATACATGCTGATTATCCCCAGAACTGTGCTTACCCACTCAGGCAACTAGACTAGAGAGCAAACCGGGTCAGATGTTAGGGGTCATGGTGCTCTTATTTTCTTAAGCCTTTTTAAAAATTCATTTAGATTATAAAATTTTGAAAAATGGAATACAAATATAAGAGGGGATAAGTAAAGTTAGATTTTATAGTCTATAAAAAAAGCAATGCACAAGACTAGTGAGAGATGGAGCTGCGATGGATATGGTACAAATTCATGTTACCAACTTGCACGTTTTGGATCACACTTACGTGAAAACGAAGAACAGGGAGGTGGAGCCGACCAGGAGGCAGGCGGCCGTGCACACCGGGATGAAGGCGCTGGGCTTCAGCGAGTCGGGGCCGCCGGCGGCGGGCATCCTGTCCTGTCCTGTCCTGTCCTGTGTGCGCGCCCTCACCACTGTCTCATACTAACACACCGGGCAAGTGTTGATATTACTACGATTGTCTGTCTGGGTATATTTCGGACAAAGCCCTGCATAAATCACAGAGCACCAGAAAAAGAAAATCATAGTCAAATCGGTGTTTAAAAAAGAAAGAAAGAAAATAATTTAAAGGCAAAAAAAATATTCCCTGTAGCCGTGCGCACCGTCCCGCAGCTCGTCCTGTCTGTCCCGGCAGACGGCGACGCACAGACCCGCCTCTGGTTCATCTCAGAGGTGGAGCTTTTTTACTCATGAATGACGTGAGACGCTACTACACCGACTGAGACCCCTGCTGTGATCTGATATGATCAACACATTACTGCCTTTTTAAACATTTTTTTTTTAAATCAGAAACTTTATGTTTTTTCCTTGTTATTTCTCATCATCATAATAAATCTATGAACCATCACCAGTGTTTATTAGTAAAATTATCAGTCAACAATAAGCAAGAACCTCGAGTTACGTGTTGCATCCTTTAATAAGATGAAATTAAAGACTTCTATTAGTGTTTGATATTATATTACAAAAACAGCTTTTGGGTTGCCATGTTGTGGAAGATCCTCCTTTGCCATCACACTTCCCTTTGTCTTTCAGTGGAACTTTAACTTCATCAGAAAAACAAATGGTTTTGTTATAGCCCACTTACCATCTGGAAGAGGTTTGCAAAGCATCTGTGGCCAAAATTCATTTATTAACAGCCTATTAGCATTTCACAGCTGCAGAGAAAGGAAAGTGAGACATCAATGAACATTACCCTTGAGGATCCTCAGCTGGAGAGAAGTTAGAAAAGTTCTGTTGGCATCAGACAGCGGCTTCTTACACTTTAAGAGGGAAAACAAGCACTTAAAGAAATTGGAATCAGGCAGTGAAGTGTAGCGTGAAGATGACATTTGAGAGGGAAGAAAACAAAAGAAATGTGGTTTTTACTTTGTGCAGCTGTAAGCAGTTGGGAATTGAAACAAAAATGGAAAAGTGTGTGTTTTCTCAGATTTTGCAAAGAAGCAAAGCTCTCCATCACCTCTAGAGCACAAGAGTGACAATACTGAAATAAAATAAAATGTGAAATTCACCTTTAAGTGACACTTCAGCATAGAAGAGAGTAAGATTTTGTTGGCTACTTGGGAGGTTCCGTCATGGGAAAAACCATCTTCATCTTAGTGGAGGAACATGACTGAGGCTCCATGAAGGAAAACAAAATGATATGACATTAACTGTGATTGGGTTGGGCTTCTTATCCTCCCCTATAAAGTTCAGAAGACCAAAGCGTCTCCTTTTACAAGCTGGAAACTGTGAGGTCAGAAGGGTTATAGGGTCTTTCATCTGAGAGTGAAAACTAAAAGTCGTGACCAGATATGGGGGGAACAATGGATGCAGAAGAGCTGATTGAGTCCATCATCAGGGCTTTTATGTTTCTAGCAGGGATCCTGGGAAATAACTGGCTCGCTATCCGCTCCCTGCCCACCCAGAAATCCAGCATCCGCACCAACGAGATCCTTTTCCTCAACCTGGCCGTTTCCAACCTCATCACCAACTACCTGGTGGACCTGCCTGACACTATAGCAGACTTTGCCGGCCGATGGTTCTTGGGGGAAACATTCTGTGGTGTGTTTCGTTTTTGCGCTGACCTCTCTGAAACCAGCAGCATCTACACCACCTTCTTCATCAGCGCTTACTGGCACCAGAAGCTGGTCGGTTCATTAAAACGTGGAGGAGCTCCAGTGAAGCTGGACAGCCTGCGTCTGGTGGGCTGTCTGCTGGCTGGGAGCTGGACGGTGGCTTTGGTCTTCAGCATCCCTCATTTCTTTTTTGTCACAGTTGAGGGAGCCAATGAGAGCCATGAAGATTGTGTAGACATCTTCCCTAACGCAGTTGCGAGGCAAACTTATGAAATCTTTTATTTAACGCTGGCTAATGCTCTCCCTGTTGCAGGGATTGTATTTGCAAGTGTCCAAATTGTCATCACTCTGCTTCAAAACCAGCGACGCATACGGGGTCATAACTCAGAGCAAACCAAAGGAGCTGTTAAAGATGGAAACAAGAGTAATGATGAGAAACATGTCAGCTCTGATTCAGGAGCAGCTGCCTCAAAAGATCAACCAGACTCTGTTTATACAGGCGTTCCTGCATCTTCTAGTCCAAATGGACAACTGCCTGGTTCCACTGGCTCTGAGAAAAAGGACACAAACACAGACAACGTTGGATCTGGAGCTCAGTCGAATAACTCTAGGTCCAACCAGGTGGCAGCTAAACCCAGCGCGAGCTCCAGCACTCAGGTGAGAGCAGCCAAGAGCGTGGTCGCCGTGGCGAGCGTGTTCCTGGTCTGCTGGCTCACTCATCTGCTTCTGCGCATCACTAACAACATCCACACCTCATCAATAGTGGTGGAGGTGGCCAGCTACATCGCCGCGTCCTACACCTGCATCATCCCATACATATTCCTGTATGGAGTGAAAAAGCTGTCTTGCTCATGTAAAAGGTAAAAATATGTAGAAAACATGAGTCTAACATTCAAAACTTCTGCTTGTCTAATATCTGCTCAGAAAACCCATGATAATCCTATAAATGACGCCACGCTTACTGTAACTTTATTTTGAAAAGAACTATGTAAAATAAAGATTATATTTACGAAACAAAAAGCAATTTCTATGCTTTATATTCATTACCATTATGACTATTTTATTTATTCAACACATATATTATGTTGAGAGATTTTGCTAAATTACAGTGTATTTCCTGTTAATGTGTGAAGAAATAACTCAGATTAAAACAAACTATAAGGGAGGTGAGTGATTTGTTGGTGGTGCGACTTCTTATTATTATTCTGCCGAGTCATTTTATTTCTACGTGTTTATTTATCCAGAGAGAAATCAACCCAGCATCAAGTCAAAATGAGTTTATTTTGTCATGAGGCTAAAAATTGGAACATAATTGTATACTGGAGAGCACAGCTAATTGGAGAAAAAGACCTTTTGCAATTACTACCCCGTCGGTGATGACTGTAAGTAACCCCCGGGGGTGGTTTTCAAATTAAAGATAATTACGTAAACACAAACTGTGACGACATTAGGTCCATTACTGGACTCCCTCTGCAGTGCCACATTACCAATACTCAGCAACTGAATCCTCCTTTCTGCTGCGCTCGTTTATAAAAAATTTAATACAAAACCTCAACGTAAGAAAAGGATTTTGTCAATTCACAGGTAACAAGTTGTGTTTTCAAAACATCCTCGTACACAAAAGCAATGACAAACTTTATTTCTTTATAAAAATGTTTTATCAATCAGTTTCTTTTTTTCCCCCCAAAACGCAGGCCAAAGTTTTCAGTGTAGCACCGTGAACTGAACTGTGTTAAAAAACTGCTCTACATTCAAAAACAATCACAAAAGCACTCATACACAAACAGAGCTGTTTAAATTTACCAGCCACGTGGACAAACAGTCCTGGTGTAAATAATACAGATGAAAATGATGTTTAATGTGTGAAATGACCTTTTTTTTGTCTTTTTTGGCAGAAGGGGGCGACATTATGGCCAAGTTATGTACATAATTACAACATCCAACACTGAACTGTTTGTTTGGAGGTAAAAGGAGAATGAAATTAGTCCCATGAAATGGAAAAATTTTAGTCAGGATTTTTTTTCATATGAAAATATCTCAAAATTAAATGTCCTTAAGTGCATTTTAATCTAAACTGCAAGAGTCTGAGTGATTTCATGCTTTTTCATATATATATAAACACTCAATTATCTTTTGATTATTATTTGCACACAATGCAAATAACCAAGAGCATGTAGCTTTCCAAAGTTGTATTTCAGCATAATGTTTAGATTTATAGCAAAATGCATAAAATAAGTTATAAAATGTGTCGCATCAGTCTGCCTCATCTTGACCACAAAACTGACACCTGTTCCCACTGTCCTTAACAAGATGCACGAGAAAGAGACAAACTACCGTGGAACACAATCTTCACCATCGTGTTGTGGGTGCTGATAATGCAATCACACTTTTTTATCAGCTGTTTAATTAAGGCCAACAGTGTGAGATCCAGAGGTCACCTGTCCCTTGTCCCGATGGAGAAACTCATCAGTTACGTCAGTGAAGCTTCTCCAGCTTCGCCTGCAGAGACTTGAAGTTGCCGATGGTTTGTTGAAGGGACGAGTTCGGGCTCAGAGACTGCAGCTCCACAAGGTAACCGCAGATGTTGTCCAGACACACGTTAGTGAAGCGACGCCTGAAGGGGTGGAGAACATATCGTTATTATTATCATTAGTATTACTTTCTTATTGTTACTATATAATAATAACTGTTGTTACTACCCAACGCTCTAGCCATTCGTGCTGTTCATACTATCTGTATGTACCTATTCCACAAAGGGCCGTGTGGCCGCAGGTTTTTATTCAAGCAGCAGCACACCAGACAGTCGATTAGTCAAACTGTTTGATCGGTGACTGGTTGGAACAAAAACCTGCAGCTACACAGCCCTTTGTGGAATAGTTTCCCTACCCCTGCTTTACAGTAATTCCTTCCAAACCACAGCTGAAGATAATGAGTTTGCAAAAATCTGAGTCCAGTTTAATCAAATGAGGATATTCTAAAGTCAGCTGTTCTGAAGCAAAACACTCCCTTTGTAATTCCCACAACAGTAATTCCCTTCTTAACTGAGGTAGAGGGACATATTATGTCCTCCATAACATAAATTAAAATCACTTCATTAAGGAATCTTGACACAGCCAGTAAGGACATTGACAGCAAACACTATTTCAGTGAACAGAAGGACGTGTATGGTTATGATGAAACAAACAAAACGTCAAGCTTGGCCAAACATCAGTGGGTATTTGCAGTTTAAAGTAACTATGGTGCTGAGTCTTTGACTGCCTGGATGCAGCTGGCACCACAAAACACAACAAATGATTGACAGGCATAAGCTGTTGCCTGGAAACAGTAAAACTGTCTCTTAGTGCAAAAACACATGGTGGGATCAAGACCGGTGTATATCAGCTGCAATAAATTTGCTGTTCTCCGTGCAGATGAAAGATTTCTTTGATTCCACCAATGTGAGTCTTAGATAAAGGTGCAGGGGAGCCATAATATTTAAGAAATACTCAGCCTAGTTGTCAGAGAAATTTTAACCAGGCATCTCAGTCTCATGGTAATAGCTTTGTAAAACTAAGTCCAACACTGCAGCGCCCACTACAGGCGAGCAGCTGACACCAACTCACAAACGATCATTACCTGTCATAGGTTGGGACCCTACTGGGATCATCCACGTATCCTGAGAGAAGCACATGGATACACTCAACCAAGTGGAGAGGTTTCTTCAGCCGCTGCCAGCAGGGATCCTACAGGAGAAAAAGAAATGAGATTAACAGATTATGTAAGAGACAATTTTGTCCTTGTGACAAGAATAAAATCACTGAAACATGATTTCATATCAGAGGCGTGTACCCGTGTTTTGAAAAGTTGGTCATAAACTTCCAGGAGCCGTGGTAACTGTACTCCGATCTCCTGCATGGTGGAAGTGACAAATCCCACGTCCCAGTGCAGCCGACAAACCTCCTGCTCCAGAAACTTCACCAGGAATTCTACAATCAAACGACACATCAACACACATCAGCCCTGCACACTCGGCAATATGTTCATCACTGTTATGGTGATTCTGGCAAATATCATGCATATAAAATGAACCAGTCTCCACAGAAAAGACAAGTTTGAACAAGCCTGATTTAATGGGAGGATAATGAGGCACCTAGAGCTCCTGTATGACTCCACAGACCTGTACCTCAGAGACAGGCTGACATAAATGATGCAAAAGGGAAGGTTCATTATATTACTGTTAACAAAATGGTGAACAGCAAGGTGGAAAATTATAACTAGAGGGGAAACTGAACATAATTGCATTGAAGGTACAAATGTTTACCCAGAGGGAAATATCTTGGTGTTCCAGCGTAAATCTTTCCCAGTGATACGAGTTTCAAACTAAGAGACCTCATCCTGTCTGCTGGACTCATGGCCACAGAGTCTCCCAGCTCTGAAAGATGAAATTCAAACACTCAGAATGGACATTTAATGCACATTAAGGAATAATAAGGCCACAGGTTAGAGGTTTTGGAGGATATTAACACTACACTTGCCTCGCTCCATGATCTCCTGCCACAGTGAGTGAACCAGGATTGGGTCAGAATGTCCCGCGCAGTGAATAATGGCCAGTTTGCACTCAGACAACTTGAAATGGTCAGCAAACTCTCCGTAAAGCTGTACGAAGAAAAAAAATCATATTAATAAATCCCTTAACAGACACTTACAATCTCTGACCTCTGATATTATTCTGTTCCTGCATCTCACCTTTGTGATGTCCATGAGCTCTGAATCCAACTGAGAGATGACATTTTTCACTGAGGGATGATGCGAGTACTGTCTGATCAGGGTCTCCTGAATCTGTACTTGGATCCGCACCAGCTACAAAGAGGAGCGGGAAAGACAGATTAATGACATTCATTTTAGACTGATCACGACTGTTTCCTCTTACTGTGATGACGGAGGCATACACACCTCCATCTTTTCTTCGAGTTCATGTAAGAACTCTCCGTCAGAGGCCTGAGCAGAGATGCAGGAGGAACTCTTGGCTGACAGAATGGCCCGAGCGATATACTCCAAACGCTGCTTCAGAGAGATCTCAGTGCTGCATGAGGACATATATTTTTTTTTTTTTAAATGTCACAAGTGTTTTATGAAAGAGCCAGTGTTGTAATGAAATACTGGAGACATGTTAGGTGAAAATGTTCTGGAATGAAATTTCAAACCTGTGCATGTCAGCGAGACGAGCCAGTACATGAGCTGCTTTGCCAAAGTTGCGGTTCTTTTCATAGTAGCGCCACAACAGATCCATATTGTGCACTTTACTCTGGTCCTGCTTGATCATATGCATCAGGTGTTCCTCCAAATACGGTGAATTCACCTGGTCAACAGAGGACTAAATTTCATACTTGTTCAGTAAAATTGAAGAAAAATAATTAGATAATCCCTAGACTAAAACATTTACAAGCAGGAACTATTAAAGGGCTGGTTTAAAGGAAAAAACACATCCACGCAAGATCCAAACACTCTACCTCCAGCAGCTTGTCAGTGAGGTCAGCCTGAATCAGCCAGTTGTAGAGAGCGATGTGAAACAGCTCATCCTGAGACCTCTGAGCCAAACCCAACATCTGCTCAAACTGTGAGGACAAAAAAAAAGGGATTTTCATTACAGGTGCAGGTCATGTACAGATAACATAAGCAACAACTGTCCTTCCTTCTTACTCACATGGGCTGTAGCTTCTTCATTACTGAGCATGTTGGGGTCAGAGGTCATTACCGGAGGCCCAGGCTGCTTGGGGACGCTGGGTGACTGAGGGGCAGCTTTGCTCTGGTTCACCAGCTCCTGCATGGTGTCTGTGATGCACTTATAACAGGAGAGTCTGGAGAGGGGAAGGGTGAGAAATGTCAGTAATTCTCAGCTAAAATGACCATCGATGACACAATGATTTGTGTACCACTCCCTTCCTGTATCACCTTTCCTGGAAGGCCTGCTGTCCCACTCTGTCCTCCTCTGGTTCTCCATTCTTGTAGAAGTGGGGCCCCAGTCTCTGTGGATCCTTCTTGTCAGCCGCTGTGAGACACAACTCAAGGACTCCCTCGTAGAAACGCACTGAAAGGGTTCCACATAATTAGTTTGGAGGCACCGAATTACAATAGAGGATATGTAGAAAAACAAATGCATCATCATTGTCTTGTGTGTCCCTACCTTGTCTGTACTGGGAGCAGACGAGCGGCAGGTCTGTGTGCTGGCTGATCTGCTGATAGAGGCGTAGAGACTCTCGCAGCGTTCTTTCTTTATCTCCTTTATTCTGAACCTGCTTAGAGCTCTGCAGCAACTCATTAGCCTGAGAGGGAGACAAAAGTAACAATTATAATACTGAGACAGTGAATCAGTGTGGGTGACTCAATACCTTTTTAATGACTTTGATGAATCTCCTTGTTATCTCTAAGACCCCAAGATATGTAAAAGGAATAACCAAGCATCAAAAAACATAGAAAAACTGCAGATCCCTGAATGTATAAGAAAGACCGACATATATCAGTGCCACTTGAGGTTTTAAGGTAATTTAGTTTGTAACATTTTAAGAATTAAGTGGGTTTACACACCTTGGAGCAGACACTGTCGTCACTGCTGTACAACAGGGGACAGATATCCCGCAGGTGATTGCTGATGGCGTCCACCGGGGCATTATCTTTGATGTAGACATTAATCAACGCTGTGACAAGCGCTCCAGATAGCTCCTTGCCCCGGATCACTACATCCTTAAAACTTGCTCCCTTCATCTGCTCTTGAAACTCCTACGAGCAAAGAAGAAGAAAAAATGGCAGAGTGAAAAATGAGTAACCAGGAAGCAGCGAAGAGTTCACATTGTGCACCAGGTTTCTGGCTGGAAACAAAAGGCATTACATTCAGGAGAGCACATGGTTGAATACCGCAGCGATGATGTATAAGCATCCATTTGTCATGCAGGTGAGGGGGGAGATTTGTGCACACGTTTACCTTTGGCAATTCAGACATAATGAGGGAGAACTGATGATCACAGAGAAGCTTCCAGAGGGCCAGAGTCTGATAGGAGCGATGCACTAACTGCTGGATGCCCTGCAGGGACGCTTTCTCATAGACCTGAGCCTTGGCTGGATACATACACAATACAGAAAAATAGAATGTATTAAGACATTGGGTGTCACGGAAAGTGTTAGAAAATCAAATATCTCTGTTCTGTGTGCTTAGTTTATGATGAATATAATTCTGAAAGTTATTCATTTTATTGATAACATAAAGGCTTATAACAATATTCAGAAAAATGTGAAAAGCTGTACTCATAACTCACTGTGATATTTCCTCT
Source organism: Polydactylus sextarius (assembly GCA_016801845.1). Lineage (NCBI taxonomy): Eukaryota > Metazoa > Chordata > Actinopteri > Polynemidae > Polydactylus > Polydactylus sextarius. Next base: position 4,923,206 of record CM028922.1, read on the forward strand.
GGAGCTCCTGCTGGACCTGCTGTGAGTTGGCTCCATCAGGACGCATAAATCCCAACAGCCTTTGCTGCAGGTTGGCAGGGGAGCTGAAACTACCGGCGAGCAGAACAGATGTTACTCAAGAGAGATGGGGAACAAGACAGAGTTACAGCGGCGCTTTTTGCTGATGTGGATCCTGACAAGTAATATAAAACAAGCATTTTCATATCAGCTACGCGGTTCTATTTAGTTTCAAGTCCTCATTAAAGCACAGCTATGATTTGTTCCTCGTTACAGCCCAAAACATACTGAATTACACGTGTGTATAAATTACACTGAACTTTAATATCCGCCTGTCAAACAAGACATGACAAATGAGTCCACAAATGTCACGTAAGGTTAAAGAAGAAAGTAACACTGAATCACAATTTCAAGATTAAAATGTGTGAACAGGTACATGACTCGGCTTAATTCATCTAATTTTGCTGTAAACATAAAAATACCTGTCTCAGTCAGTGGTTTGCTCTAATGTTGTCAAATTAAGTTGTTAAAGAAAATCTGAGGTGCTGTTTTGTTGGCTGTTGCTGTTTCCAGCTGAATAGTTCAGCCAAAAATACTTAATGCAACTTCGTCATGACGATGCACCATTAGTCCCATATAATTTCAATATCCATCATTTTCAAATTGGCATCTGCTTGTTATGTTATCAGCTCTACCACTAGGTGTCACTATACTAACTCACAAGTTTGTGCCATCAATGAATAAAATGAGGGAATTTGACCAGAATATGGAATTTATCTTCATTCTGAAGATGCCGTAACATCGTTAATGTCTTCTTCAGGTGACACCATGTCAAACTTAAACCACGATATCTATTACTGTGATTGTTTTACATCACGTTTATGAAAAAGAGACCTGCCACTCAAACTCAAACTAAGAGAACACATCTTAAGGAAGAGACAGAAATGGTTTTAAAAATACATTTGGCTCAAATTAGTAATGAAAATTAGGCATAGGCCTTAGGTATGTGTTTTGAGGACAGTAGACCATCCCATAATGTAGGCTAATTAGCAAATGTGATCTAATTTCAGTGTTCACTGCCAAAACAACACCAGCTGCGCACCAGCATTTTTTTTTTTCCTTTTTTTTTTTACAAGACACAGATTAAAGTTCAGTGATGGCTGCTGTTCAAAGTTAACCTTTGATTGACTTTAATACTGAGCCATGATCAGGAAAACTGTGCGCTGCTTTGTTCAGAGAACTATTTATGTGATATTCAACACATCAATTAGTTTTTAGAAATCTCTTACCTTGCAGCCCCGAGAGTAGATGGACTGAACTGAGAGTTTTTATCAAGAAACTCTCTTAAGCCGAACAGCTCCAGAAGAACTGACTGCAGATCCAATGATCCAACACTGCTTTCCAACTGTGGAGACAACATGCAACACTTACTGTTGACAAATCACTACCAGTATAATCATTCCAAAAAAAAAAAAAACAAAAACAAACAATTTCCTACTTACAATACTGACAGTCTGGTTTCCATTGCTCACGGCTTTCTCAACAGCAAGACTCCCGTCCCAAATATTTCTGTGTGGGTGGCAGGAACAAGAGAGGCAGAATAATCATCATCATTAGCATTCACACTTCTGACTTAAGAGACCACATATTTAAACTCTTGCCACAAAACATGATTTACTTACCCGAGAATGCGAGCAAAGTAGATGCAGATGCCATTATGTTTCCCTGAGAAAATCACCTCTGGGCCAGCTGACATGGGAGTGATGGGGGCGGAGCCGGACTGCATCGGTGCAAAAGGTGTAGCCAGAGCTGGTGGAACGATGCCTGAGGGCAGAATAAGAAAAGACAATAACACTATTATCAAATGTCACAATTGGTTGTTTTTTTTTGTTTTTTTTTTGTGAATGTATTTTATGAATGTTTTTTGAATCTTAAATCAACATGAGTCATAATACAGTCATAATGTAATGTGTGTGTGTGTGTGTGTGTGTGTAAGGTTTTACACAACATGGCAAGAGCTTGTTTATTCCAACCCCATCAGACCCAGTAGACTGTATGTGCTTATCATTTACCAGGTGCTGGAGAGCTCATCACAGGTCCAACATTACTGGGAGACGCCATGGCTGCAGGGAATCTCATCTGTGCCTCTCCTCCATATCTGATCATGAAAACAAAACAACTTGTCGTCAGTTTATGATCAGTGTGAGTGTGAATGTATCTGTGAACTGAAATTGTTGTGACCTGAAGAAAGCTCTGGTGGCCCATTGTGAAACCTCTCTGTCACAAGCAGCGCTGGAGCAAGCCAGGATCAACGCCGTGCCACAAGCCTGCTCCTCCTGTTCAGAGCAAACAAAACAAATAAGTATTTTTGTGCGTTTGAGTGAACGACTGAAATGCCAGCATGCCTTAATCCTGCACGCCATGCAGGCTGCAGGCAGACTGTACCAACAGGCGATGGTTCAGCACAGATTCATGGATTACTAAATGTCAAACAGTGAATGTGTAATGTACCCTGTGCAGTTTGAAGAAGCGCTCAATCTCTTCACTTTCTCCTCCAGCGCAGCTCACCAGAAGATGACGAAGCTGATCTACTGGCCGCAGTTTGTGGAAGATATGACTCCCCTACAGGACAGACAGTAGTCCAGACTTTGTATGAAAATCAGACTGAGATTGAGCTACTTGTATGGAACACAATGAATACTGGAAGCAGTTCTAACCTTTGCTGAGAGAAGGACGAACTTCTGTGGGGGAATATTGTGTTGCTGGACCACCACTGGTGAATCAGTGATGGGGATCTGGTCCTTGTTTAGAGGAGTAAAAATCTTAGTGGGCCTCTCATCATTAAGAGCACAAAGAGCCCAAGAGTGACCATCGACGTTAGACATCATCTGCAACAGTACAGATGAAAGAGATAAATAATGTTAAAGCCAGTACATCGAGATTTTGAGCAAGTAAAACAAGTTGACCAAAAAAATATCATCCAATATGTCCAGACAAAAACATGACAAATAAATCAAGTAGATAAATAATGTAAATCATATTGCATTTTCTGTATCAGCTGATCTCTGGAAGGAATAAAAGCACTACAACTATCAACTGTGTAATTCTCATGTTCCAACCTGAGTCTCCATCAAGGGTTTCTTGAAGGGAAAGGAATCGTGATTGATGCACCACAGAATGTCATTGTCCTCTGTCTCTGAAGCAGCCATTAGCAGAACACCTGCAAGATCGAGGCAAAGACAAAAAAGTTGAATAAGCAAATCTGGATTCTTGTCACGCAGATCACTTAAAGCAAACACAAAACTGGTTTGAGTTTTCAGTAAACTGAGAATCAGCTGACCTTTGCTGTGCAGTGCCTTATGGACCTTTGCGGGTTTCTGCAGGGTAGAAGATGCAGAAAACCCTGGTGGCAGACGGACATGGACCAAAGACAGAAGGCTAGGTCGAACTGCCACATGCTTCTGGTGCGGAGCAGCAAAAGGTGTTGTGCTGAAGTAGAGACGCACACCTACAGAGACACGAAATGTACACGCACACGTCAGGAACAAAGCTATTTGATGTTTTGTGCTTATTTTTACTACTCTTCATGAATCTTTACCTGCATGTGTGACAGCAAGGAGGTGACAGTCTGAAGACTCAGATCTATCAATTACAGAGATCTGCACAATGGGTTTGAAGACAGAACGATCAATGGTCCTGCAAAGAAAGGAGAGATTTTGTTGACTTTCTTTAAAGCAGAAAAAAGGACAGATGTGATTAATAATTAAAAACTAATATTTGAGGTTCATCCAACCCATAAGTACCTGGCTATGTTTCCAGCAGCTGAAACAATGGTGTTTTGTGACATGGTAGCCACGCGACTCATCCCTTGCCCATCGGCACCTAAATCATAAACCTGAAAAAGCGACATTGTTACCTACTACAGCCAGCAGACAACCCAGTTTCCCCTGTTAGAAACAGCCTCTTGTGCAAAACTGAAATGACTTCCAGCAAATGTCATACCTGCAGAACGCCTTTCTCGGACCGTGTGAATAGTGTGTTGCGAGAGTTGTCGATGGCAATCTGCACAATAGGGTCTGTGGAACAACAGGACAGCAAAAAAGTGAAAACAAAGTTTATTTAGATCATAAGCATCTTTTGCTCCCCATGGAAATGTGTCTCTTCTCCTCACCATCTTCAGAGAATGAGAACTGGAGCACAGAGGGGATGAGGAAGGACAGGGAGCTTTTGGAGTGGTTGATTTTCCTGCAGCGCTGGCTCAGCCAACCGGCTTCGGCCTGGTAAGCTATCTCATACAGGCAGCCGTCCTTTCCTGCCATAAAGATGCGTCCCAGGTCGGTGGAGGTGATGGATAGGATGTACGTGTTGTCTGTGGGGATTGAGAAGAGGGGGTCCGGCAGCAGCTGCATCCCACCAGACATGCTGTCATTTAATCCTAAAAAAAAAAAAACAAACAAAAAAGAGAGAGACACACAGATGACCCAGTTAAACCTTTACAGGTACTTGTGGATATTAATAGCACTGTTAACACCTTTTACACCCTAATATAACACTTTATCACCCAATCTGACATCTATACAAATAAATTAATTCAACACAGTGTTTGTTAATTTAATTATTCTTTACTTTACTGTCAAAGATGCAATAGACTTATAATGATTGTCTTGTACATTTCACTAGCTGATGGATATTTGCCACACATTTGTAAATATTTGACTATGGAAATGTAAGTATATTTAACTCATGCCAGCAAGTTTTGCAAGTTTTATACAGCTTTACATCAGTTGTACGTATTTTACTGTAAAGCAGTTTTCTCTAACCGTTTCTATCTTGATTCTGAGAACTGAAGATAAGAGGTTGAAGGCTACAATTTCCTTCAACTTTCCTTCCAAAATGTCCTTCAAGAGAATTTTCCTCGCACCAATTTCACTGTAAATGAAACAACTAAAATGCAATGTAACTGTGGGTTGTTGTTGAGAAACTCACCAGCTTGGCCCTTGGGGAAGCTCAGCCCGAGAATCACAACATCCACAGAGGTGGCCAATACTAAGAGGTAGTGAATGTGTGGCTGTAAAATCCCTGAAAAGAAAAACACAGATAATAAACATCACTCAAATAAAAGTAAATGAAAACCAATGGTCTACACAAGTGTCTACACATACCTTGTTTTGGTTTTACTAGACCGACCGCCAGAATTGTTTCAATGAGGCCATCGAAATAGGCCACATCTCCTCTGCAAGGAACAAAAGAGTCATTAATAAATAACACTCCAGATCTGTCTTCATTGGAGTTCAAAATGTTAAGTACAAAATAAATCCTCATTGGACTGTTGCATGTTCCCTTCAGCATGGATTTACTCACCCATCTTCATAATTCCACATAAAGATGTCATTGTCGATGGTGAGCCAAGCTCGACAGATCTCAGGAAAAACTCCCATCATGCAGTTACATTGCATATCTATGTAATAGTTAAGATAAAAATCATGTTTCCTTGGAAATAAAAACAAAATCAGTGAACACAACATCTTCACAATTATTATTTTTATATTAATTTTTTATATTAATTTTATTAATTTTTATTATAATTATTATACTGGTGGAAACATCTGCGTCCAACCAAAAGCTCATGAATAGTTTTTTTTTCCTCTGAATGAGTGAAAGGATACGGCTGAACTGCTCCACCAGCTCAGGTGGCAGAGGGACTCGACGGACTGCACTGAGCTCTGGGAGGTTTGGCACACTCAGTAAACCTGGTCCTTGAAGGGGGTAATCCATGTCTGACACTCCAGAGAGGGACGGCATGTCTATATATTTATGAAAAAAAAAAAACAGTAAATCTGATTACGCTCTATCCTTTATATCAGAACTTTGCTGTCACTTTTTCAAAATTCCAATCATACATTTCCCCTGAACACAAACATATTTTACCATAAGCATGTGTGAAAATAAAACAAGAGGCATATATATTTTATATACACATTTCTGATGTTTCTTGGTTTCATGGTTCATGGCTTTTACTAGAAAACAAGAAATCATATTCTCAGACCCTCTAAAATACTTCTGTGTAAACACAATAAGCCTCATTTCACAGCTGAATCACAAACTAATTCAATATCAATGTCTTGTTATGACAGTAAATAGGGTGTGTATCAATATATTTTTGTGTAGCTCTGAATTACAGATCGCTTTAAGGTCTACGACAACAGACATGTTCTCACCCTTTACATTTATCCATTAAAATTAAAAAAAGACAATCTAGTAACCTCATATGACAGTAACTCTAATCATTTACATCAAAGCTTCAGTCAAAATCTATTGTAATATTTGGTCTCATCAGGGTCGTCTAACTTCCTGCATAATCCAGCGATTCGTTGGGCATGCCAGTCCTCAGGTAAACAGAAACAACTGTATCTGATGGCTACTTTTAGGTCTTTTTGTCCTTTTCTGTTCAATCCCTCCTACCCCAGGACTCACTGTGTGATGGGACGCTGAGCAGCTCGGACAGGTCAGGGAAGCAGCGGTCATCCTGCAGGTGTCTGTCAATCAGTCGGGCAGAGTTTTCCAGCGCTTCAGCGAGTGCAGCTGCGGGGCTGCTGGGTCCTGCGCTGGACGGCATGGCTGGGCTACCACCGCTAATGTATCTATCAAAATAAACGTGTAAAGCGTCAGCAAAGTAAGCCAATGCGTCATACGGGAACAACACACAGATACAGACAAATTCACTTTTCTCTAAGTTAGTTGTTTGTAATCTGGTAGAGGAACACCGGTGAGTTAGCGGACTGCTAGCATTACAATCTTACTAATGTAGCTACAAGCTAAGTGCTAGCTAAGTGCGAAATAAATTGTTTTAATGTAAAATCGTTTCTTTACCTGACAGAGAAGATTCCGCGTGATGATGAATTATTTAGCTAAGATGTTTCTTTCACCGGCTGGGCGACAAAATTTAAATAAATACATCCAGTGTACAAACACAGCTAACAGCCCGCCAACCTCATGCACATCGGCAGAGGCGAAAGGTTTTTTTTCCGGTGGATCATCGTCTTCTTCTTCGTTCCCTTAATTTCCCGCAGACTGAGCTAATGGACGCGTTGTGCTGCCACCCAGCGGTCAAAAAGTGGAATGTCGTGAAATGAAAAAATATATGAACATATGAAACTGAATCACTTCTATCTCTTCTAGCATCTATTAGAGAAGTATGATACAAAAAACTTCATTTAGTATGCAATTACTTTATTCAGAATAATGTGTTTATGTATAATCAATTAATTGATAAATAATATCCAGTTCATGTTTATTATTTAAGCTGTAAAGCATTGTCATAAAATTGAGAAAATACCTTTCCTTTGCTTTTTGTTTTGCTCCCATACAAAAAAGTTGCCATATTTAGAAATATACAGAGCTTTGTCTGAGTTTTTACAAATTTCTGCCTCAAATACTTTTAATGGCCACAGTACTCTAAGGTTTATAACTGTTTCAACATGTTCTCCTACTAATTTCTTGCATAAAATAAATGAATATTTTACTTTTTCCTCACTGTTATTTTATGTCCCTTACATGCATTCCATCCTTTTACTTGTGCACTGTGATGTTTTGTTAAAATAACATACATCGATCTGTGTTACATGCTAAAAGGCATGATCTATGAGCTGCACATTACCAGCACACCAACTGTTCAGAAGTGTTGACGCCATTAGCTGTTTGCAGTGTGCTACATAGGTCAGCTGGGCTTTCTTTCAACTACATGTGTGCCATGTCAATATATGGTTATAAACTGATGGCAAGCCTAGCAGCAAAACCCCCCCTCTGCTATGCTATTGAACCACTGAAGTGTGCTAGTCCTGTGTGTGAGGCTGCAGTACATCATCTTACATAATCGGATAAGCGCTTCGCTCAGGAAATCCTGGAATTAATGTTCAAAGACAGCTCAGAAAGGACTTTTCTGGGTGTTTGGAGTTGTCAAAAGAACATGTTTAAAGTCTCTAGAGGATTTGAAGTACCTATACTCTGTGATTTTACAAGGATATTACATTAAGAAAACAAATAAAAAGCATGTATAATGTAGCACAATGTAGGGAACCACCTGTGGGCAGTTTAGCATATTCAATTCACCTACCCCCCATGTTTTTAGCAGTGTGATAAAACCTATACAGACAACGGAGAAAACATGCAAACTCCACACAGAAAGACACTGCACTGAACACAGGAGTGGAACCCAGGACCTTCCTGCTCTAAGAATTGAATGAAGAAATGAGAATTAAATTAAATTAAATTCTATAAGAATTAAATGGATTTTGAACAGTGGATTCCATCTTTTTTTTTTTAAATATATTTGCTGGCTCTTGCATTTGACTTCTTCCAGAATTCATCATTATGATTTTCATGTACAGAAGTGTAATAAGTGGATTTCTATTAGTGATACTGATATCGGACATAATGTGGGTGACAGGGACTCTTATGGGCTTAGGTAACTGGCATTAAGATAATTTTTCTCTGTCATTGTTTTATGTGGGAGATAAAATGAATGTATGATTGTGAAATGTACAAAGCTTATGAAACTATGAAGTTATGTGGATCCGATATATGTAGATGCACAAAACACCATAATGGAGGAGAGGTATAGATTTACAAAGACGTGACATCCAAATAATCCTACAGGATCTAGACTGAACTTCTTCAGGCAGCAGTCACAAGGTGAAATTAAATCTATGCTGCAACTGCATCCCATCTTTTTTTAATGAGCATGCTAAAACCTGTGGTAAACCTGTTGTGAAACTCCTTGGGATCAACCTTCATTTCACTCCAGAGTGTGAGAATTATGTATAAGAGGTATCTGGAGGAGCGCGCCCCACGCTGGCAGCAGCAACTCAAAGAGAAAAGACAGGCTGCACAGAAGAAGGTCTGCTCTTAGGTACTTAAATGTGGCAAGTCATTTAAATGTAAGTTATTTTAATTAGTTTTGTTTATGAAACTGAATGAGAGTGTTTCTTTAACAGAGGACAGAAGAGTATTTGAGGTCATGTCAAAAGAATAAAGAAGAACAGCAAATGAAAGAGTCTAAAGATTGACCCTGGCTTTGTTTCTTATTCTCGCAAGAATAACAAACAAGAATAACAACAAAAACATCCACTCAGACTACAGTGAAGATGTCTCGTCTCATCTCCCCTACCGTCAGTGTCCCTAGCTCACCCACACTCAGTCACAGACAGCCAGGTTTCCTATCAGAGTTCCTGGTCAACCAAGAGGTTCCTCTTATGTCCTCCATCTTACCTTCCCCCATCCTCCATCTTCCAAATCCTCATTGTTTCCAGCTCCACCTCACCAGTCATTATCACCTCTGGCCAAGACAGAATCCACCAGATCCACCAGAGCCTCCTCATGAAATGGAGGCAGAGGCTGAGACAAGCAGAGCACCAAGCACCAAGCAGGAGCAGTCGTTCGCAAAGAACTGGGCACTGGACATTAAACCAAGTAATAAAATGAAACAAATATTTATTACATAACAGTAGCTTTGTTTTCCTATATATGCTTTCTCATGCAGTGTATCTTGTTCATCAATCCTTCCTTTTATATATATATATATATATATATATATATATATATATATATATATATATATATAATATATATAATTAAAGTGCCTGAAGTCATGATTCAGCACATTATCAGCAACTTAAAAAACATGATAAATGCCTTTGAACAGTGTTATAAATATACAAAAATAAGTCATACAATCACATACGACTGCATTATAGACGACAAACAAACTTGTTAATAGTGCATTATGGTCACAAAAAATAAATAACTCCATTTTCTCAGTGCTCATTTAAATTGGACCTATAGCAAGCTTAAGTTATGAGGTAAACAAATGTGTAAAGACAGCTTCTTAACAAAATATTCTAAAAGTGACAGCCAATTAATTTTTTGATTACTCAGGATTTCAAACTCAATAATCTCCTATAATCTTATAAGGCCAACATGTCTTAATAGTCAGGAATCCTAGTAAGATTATTTTACCCATCCAGTTGTAATACTATTCTTTGTCTCACTAGGACTGTGTCAATAGTTCTGAGCACCAAATAGTATAATTTTGAGGTGTGGATTATTAGTTGTGATACTGTCGTTGCATGAATAATTGTGCAAAAACCTCAAACAAAAGCTTCAACTGCTTAAAACACATCCTTAACATTAAAAAAAAAAGTCTGCTGTGTTACAGTAACACATGACCACATAGGTAGATAAACATATTCAACATTTAGCTCTTTGCCGTTGAGGAGAGAAATCTTTACACAGACTCAAATAGCCAAGTAGAACAGAGAAGAGGCTTTTCAGTTCTGTCTGTCTGCTCTGTGTTCTGTGATTCCTCTCAACAGTTATGCTGCAGAAGGCCATTCTTTGTATTGACTCTGCTGTTTCCATCAAAGTGCATACGTACGGCATTGTCCAGAGAGTGTTGCTGGATGACTCACTTACTTGTAAGTCCCTTAGAGGAAAGCGTCAGCCAAACAAGTACATGAAAAACGTAAAAGGATGAGGACTCCTTCTCTTTTTCCTCTGTTCTTGTCATACTTCTCTCTCATCTTTTCATCCTTTTGATCTTTTTCTTTCTCTCTGTCATTTTCTGTTTCCTCTCTTCATTCCAGCTTCCATGACTCTCCTTTCACCTCCCCCCCGTGGCTGAGGGCATTACCATGGTGACAGACTCAGGCGATGCGTGGGGGTCACATCTGTTCAACGAGCCCCACTCTGGGATGGAAGTCTAGAACAGAATTTTTAAAAGTACATAATGTAATCATCATGAGGTGGCTATTTGGTCTTGTTGTGAACATGTAATTGTGCTTTCATGATACAACATTAAAGACTTTGTTTGCAAGATAATTTGTTAGTAAAAATCAATGTTTAATACTTACCTTACCTGTTCCTGGCTTTGGCTTCTCGCTTCACCCAATGATTTGTGATCTTTGACCTTCAGAGCTCCAAGGGAATAGTTTGATCTCAAATAATGGTTCTGGTCTATAGGGTCCAGCTCCACGTCACTCCAAACCTGCTACAAGGTCAATACACATGAATATATGAATATATGTACACGGAGGTGAGGATTTACCTAAACACCTATGTCACAACTTCTGTTTTCCATATAATTGTGGTTGCTAGATAATGATAATGTTACAAAAAGAAAACCTGTTGGTCCAGAAACTGTTCTTTGTTCAGGGTATAGACACATCTAGCAAAAGCAGCAATGTGTTTTCAAGGTCCAGTAAAGAAAATAAGATTTATTCCACATTTGAACTGATACCAAACAGCTTTAATGAGGGTTTTTTGAAATAAATACATTTTAAAAGGGATCTCTATTGGGTGGAAATATTGCACTAAACACAAAGTTAAGCATTTATACAATTCATAGGCATAGAAAATCATTTAAAAATCACATTGTACCTCATGCCTTTAGGCTTAACCGACTGCAATGCAACACTATATGGTTCCACTCTTTAAAAGTCAAGCGCAGAGGCAAAACTTACTGTGTCCATGGTAGACATGGAGGAAACTCTGTAAAACTTGGTTTTGGAGGCTGATGACTGTCTGCTCAGCACTGAGTCCCTGAAGGAGGACTCGCTGTGTGACACTGATATACAGGCTCTCCTGGGCGTCTGCTCTAGGAAGTGTAGACAGGGGACCTTTTCTGCAAGTGTGTCTCTGTTGAAAAAAAAAGATCTCTCAATAAAAAACAAAATGTAATTTTTTTTGCAAAAGTATATAAATTAGCTGTTAGGTGGATGACTCAACTTACCTGTATTTAGAATGAATGATGGCATAAATAAAAGGGTTATAGATTGCTGATGCCTTTGCTATAACTGCAGGGACAGCTTTAGAGTAGGGATTGAGGATGTTTCCATACCTGAAAGGTAGAACATCTTTACATGACCTATCATGATACTAGTAACATAGTGTGATAATGGATTGCATTTCATCATGCTATATAATCATATTGTAAAGGAGGTGGAGTCATGATTGATGGTTAATGAAGTGTAGAATCCATGCAAGCATCTTATGTATTATGAATGGATCCATGCTGTTAGTACACAACTATTGCTGTCAGACTATTAGAAAACATTAAAGGATCATACAGGACCATCATTGTACTGTATATTTACCCAGCCCAGGCGATGAGGGTGACACATGCATAGGGCGACCAGGAAAGCACAAATACTATGATGACCACAAAGGCAATCTTGGCCAACTTCCATTCAGTCTTGATGGACTGCTGCTGGATCCGGGTTGACTTCCTCACCTGAGACCCCAACTTTTCCACATCTCTGTTGGAACAGAAAGAAGGAAGAAAGGGATTTTATAGTCAATGTAAATTTTGTTCTGAGGTTAAATTGATACAAATAAATAAATCAAAGTAGTACAGACTTTTGAACTTATGTCACGCAATGGACGCTGGCCCATAGACAAAATGCAAACACAGATGTGTAAAACAAGACACAACATAGAAAGCAGGGCATGCATCCCTCCTTTTTTTACTCTTTGCTTATTTCATCAGGATTACGAGGTCAAATATTAGTTGTATTTGAACTTTGAACACAATGCAGTTATCATTTGCAATATTAAAACCACCTATAAGTACAGATGAATCACGCTGATAATGCCATGATCTGCTGGGAAGTCTAGGCATACATCTGGAGGTCACCTTGACTCATACAATTTCACTAAACATAGTTTCAGACTAAACACACACACTCCCATAACAATGGAACATTACAACAGCAGGACAACTGCAGCATTACAGAAACGTGAAAAAGAGCTAAAGGTGTTGACCCAACTTCCCAGTCCTGAATCTGTGGGATATGCCAGGACAAATAGACAGATGGCCCTGTCTATGGAGGCCCTGTCCCAAAACCCTTAGGACTCAAAGAATTTGCTGCCAATGTCCCAGTTCAGGACACTACAGGACACCCTCAGAAACAGTTCAGAGCTGTTTTTACGCTCCAAGAGGGATCTCCATAATATAATGCAGATGGATTCAATTTTGTGGCTGATTTATGTAAGTATGCATGACAAGCACAGAGAACACAATATGAATGAGGAATGAAAAAAGTGATGTATCCAACTGAGTGAAATGGCCAAATGTTAACCAGCAAGCTAAGGTTCCATCTGTTTTAAAGAATATGTCGTACAAAGAAGTAACTTTCACAGACCTAAAGTACAAATGATTAAGCTACCTCCACTATGACTGCAGACCATTTATCATAGCATCATCCCATGATAGTGATAGCCTCACAAAGACCAAAATGTACATTGTGTTCAGGTATTCCATTAAGTGAACAGGTAAAGCCGAAAACAAATAAGTTTCCCTTAAGAGGGGCTTACTTCTTGGTTTTGTTTAAACCCTTTAAAATGGAATAGTTTTGTCAGCCTGCTTTGACGTATTCAGCCTTAGAGGCTACCCCTTAAATGGGAAGCAGGTACATTATTACATACTGAGGAGTAAATAAATGTAGTAGACACAGGGAGTCATTGGAGGACAAATAGAACATGTCAAGATCGGAAAAAAAATAGACAGAAATATACAAAGAGAGCTGACGAAAAAGAAGAAGGGGAGAAGAGTAAACAACAGGAATCAACATCACAATATATAACCTCCTTATAACCACTTTTAACAAGACGTACTTCAGGAAATTCAAGCCCCCTCAGAAACACATTAAATTGTTCGTTTGAAGATGTGTCAGTAGTGGTGAGTTAATCTGCCCTTAAGTGATATCATGTCGTATTTTGTAAGTTTTTACATAGATTTCCTAGAAATGTCAGGACTTAAGTTATGAGTGCAAGCTATGTATATCCACCTAAGTTAATTCATTTACCTGCTTGCATGACGGATTGCCAGAAACATGCACAGATAACAGTAAGATATGATTCCCAGAGGGATGAAGAAGACAAAGCAGCATAACATCAAAGTATAGCTTTTGTTTGCTGGAGTAGATGTCACGTAATCCCAGGTGCATGAGGTCATCAGGCCCTCTGGTATGTATGAACCTTGAGAAAAAAAAAATACAGACAGATGAGGGGGAAGTGTGCACAATGTGACAGTACAAAGAATATAAGGAGGTGATAGAATATGTAACTTACTCCACCCCAAAAGTGGTGCAAGGCTCCAAGCTAATGAGTACAACCACACCAGGGCAATAATGAGGCAAGTACGTCTCTTTGAGGTCCATTGTATGGCCTGCAGAGGCTTGGTGATGACAATATAGCGGTCTACAGAGATGGCCAGAAGGTTTATCATGGAGGTGATTCCAAATAAAGCACCACAGAAGGCATACGCTTTACAGCCTGTGGAGAAAAATAAACAAGGATGCAGTTCATTGATCACCATCATTATCCTGATTGGAAGAGTATGGGTACATAAGAGAAGTAATTTGACTGGTCAGGACTCCAAATTGATGGTGATTGAATTGATAATGAAGTTGCACACTAGTAATACAACCTATAATCATAAATTGATAGAATATCTAAAACAGAACATTGCACATAAACAGTGCAAACACAAATAGATAAGAATATATATAATATATATATATAATACCTGTTTCACCAAAAATCCATCCCTTGTAAAGAGAATTAACAAAGAAGATGGGTGATTGCGTAATTGCCATTAGGAAGTCACTGACAGCCAGATTCATGATGAAAAAATTAGGAGGGGTCCGTAGATTCTTGTTACTGAAACACAAGAAGGACACAAGGAAAGTGGTCAGGATCATGTTGTGGTTTACTCACATTAACAGTTGTTGTGTCCAAATATATATTATGTAGAGACACAGGTTCATATCCTAGTCACAGCAAAATCCAGCCAGCATCTCTCAATTCTACATCCTTAATGGAACATCTAAACACAAACATCAAATACCTTATAATATTATTTTATTCCTGTCACTCTCTTAAAGCCAGTTTGGATCGAATATTTATCAAATACAAGATTGTAGCAAGAATCACAAGATGATACCTGTACACATAAAATAGAAGAAACAAACATGTGTTCAGTACCAATGGGTTTTCTGGTTTGGATTCCTTTTGTGTCAGGTCAAAGCTTTTAGTCTAAACAGTCAACAAAGGCAATGACAGCAATTTTCTTGCCTTGTCAGCAGCTGTAATGAAGAGTCAGTCAGAGCAGACACTTCATCATTTGAGGTCAGAAATCCAATTATAAGTGACCTTTGAATTGAGAGGCATTGTTGGGAAGACTGAAAGCCCAAAGGCATGAGGATATAAATGCCTAGAGGAACTGGGGCAACATTGACTATATTTGTCAATTGACCTTTCAGAGACAATGAGCAATTGTGCATCTATATGACATCAGTGTTAGTGATTTTGTCACAGGTTCCACCTGATGAAAACCTGTAATATATCTACAATTAACAATAAAGAGTGTTGGACTAGTAACAGCAGATGTTTGTGGTTCTTTTTAACACTACAGGTGAGCACAGATGGTCATGTTGTAATGTATGATAACCTTCTTTTGGCAGGCTATAGCTCGCTGCACACACCTGAGGATGATTTTTTGGCAAATCATATATAACGCTGTTGCCATTTTGAGATGCGTCCCCTGGAACAGTGCTGGACCATGTTGAGAGCTTCTACTGTATGTGGTGATTTTCTCTCGTTCTGGCTTTTCTGCAGGCTTCAGAATATTTCCTGTTTATAGGAACCTTTGAAGTCTTTCATTTGTGAAGTGTCAGTGAGCATTTTATGTTCACATTTATCAGATGAAACTCATTTAACACAACATAAAAGGTGTAGAGATTACAGTAGCGTAGTGACACAGATGTCAGATGAATGAATGTTCCAATTGAAATGAAAACAATGATGCTTTTCCCAGGGTGGATATCTACATATCGAAATGAATATTTACTTCAGTTACATCAGCTCCATTTATCTAGACAACCTTTTGGCACCGCGTTCCTTGTTTTGCTAACTGATTGTATAAAAACCCAAAAAGAGTAGACAGTGCCCAGACAGATGGGCTGAAGTGTATTTGTGTGTTTACATGCAGACGAGTGAGTGCGCACTGAACAAGTGTGACTGGAGGAGAGATCGAGTGATGCAGTGTTTGACGTAACTGTGTATCACAGGAGGTTGAAAGTTAATGCAAAAAACATGTCAGGCCTAGGATTCTGTCTAACACTTGGTCTTTAACTGCATTCACTGGCATACTATATACCTAGTGTGTCCATAGTGTATAAGGTGTATATGTAACATATACATTAGTGATGTAACATATACATTGGTGTATATGCATTTGGCTTTATGGAGCTGTCATTTCTGTTGATTTTATATATATATGTGTGTGTGTGTGTGTGTGTGTGTGTGTGTGTGTGTGTGTTTGTACACAAGAGCTTTTGGTTAATTCAAAGAAGACATTTAACATATTTACATAAGCTGGCTGAATGAATTAAGTTTTTTTTTTTTTTTGATTGCAGCTTTATAAATTAGTTGATGACATGGGATTATTACTGACTTCTCTTATGCAAGGATAATATATAATCAATCAGTTGACATTTGTTCATATTAAGTAATTCATGGAAACAAATCTTGTTTATCCATTTGTACCTTCAGTGTACATCATCATGCACTGAAGGTAGTCTGGTCTAGTCTTCTAGTTTGGTTCCATTGTCTGACATCTTTACTGAATTTAATGAGACACACAGTAATTGATTGGATTACGCTGAGCTGTGTTACTGTTATTTAAGCTTGCCTAACCTCCTTATGTGGTCCAGGTGATAGCACATCATTGACTATATGTAGAATAGCACATAGCTGACTGAATTATTGAATTCATTCATTGATTCATCCACAGCACAGTTAGAAAATCACTAAGCGCCTTCCTGGTATTGAATGCCTGCAGGCTGCTGTGAAGACCTTTCTGCTTGTGCTTGTGACATCTGCGCTTTGTAATGCAAGAACATACTGTTTCCTCATTCAATGTTCTAAATCCATGCAGCATCCATGCAGAGTAGAAAGTACATCACATGCTTAAAGTCCTGACTCTTTAAAAAAAAGTAGACTTGTAAAGAACTTTAGTCACAAGTTCTACTTTTTAGTAGTCAAATATCCGATTACATTTATTACTAAATCAATTGTGAGCCTCAGTGCAGTCAAACAGTTTCAGTTGTGCTGTATGATACTGTTAATTTTCCACCTGAAGGACTGTTGAAAGTCTGTTGTTGACTTAGTACCAAAACAAACCTCAGTCAAACACCCTCTGTGAGCTCACTTGTTCACTTAAGTCGCAGCAGAGTTTGAACAGTAGAGCATTGTGCTCCCGCTGTGTAACTGTGCCACCTTATCAGAATCTGTTCATGGGACTTGTTCACATGAAACAGAAACGTTATGTGAGATTTGTCTCAATGTCAGTGTGAACATGTTGGGTGTGTATATTTTGTTTAAATATTTATAACTACACATCAGCTGCTTAAAATAGCAAAATGCAGGCACAGGAAGTTGAAATTAATGTGTCAAATATTTATTTTATATAAGAGCCAAATAATGACTTAAAGTCCAATACCGCCAATAGTCCAAAATATAATTTTTGGTAGAAGGGACTAATTAAAACTTAAAAATCACTCTTGGAAAACACTGGCTGTTGTTCTACTTTCTATGTCTTTTGCTTGATTTGACTGAAATTTGTTCCATCTGTTGACAAGTTCTCAGAAACCACAATCAAGAATGAATTAGTTAATGCTTCAGGAGACATGGTAAAAAAAAGGGAAAAAAAAAGAAAGAAAAAAGAAGCAATTACAGAACACTTACAGAACAATTGTTACTGAAATACTGTTAACTGTAATCATTTGAAAATTCACTTTCTTTCAGACTATATAATAATAATAATAATCAAAGGCTGAAATGAAGCCTGACAGCAAGAGGCAAAAAATGTGAAGTACAAGTTGACAAAAAAAAAAGTGTTTTAAATAAAAAGCAAAAGTAAAGACATTCTTTTCTCATCAGTCCTTTCAGAGGGAAAGTTGCTTACCAGAAAAAGGCATACATGACCAAGGCATTCCCAGTAACACCTACTGTTCCAATCACCAAGACAAAGAAGGCAACGATGTAGTGAGCGTGGTCACTGACATCCACCTGCCGATAGAATCCGTGGTCTACATCCATATCTGTGACAAACAAACACACACACACAGAGTCTTTCTTCATATACATGTTTCTCCATTTGTCTTTCACACAAATCTGTCCCTCTGACCCACTAAACTCTGTAGCTTTATATATATATATATATATATATATATATATATATATATATATATATATATATATATATATATATATATATATATATATATATATAAGAGTACTTAAAGGGATAAGCAAGTTAAATGTCTGGGGGGCAAAGCATACAGAGATGTACAGGTCTAGTCTATAATGCTGCATCTGTAATTACCGTTTGACATTTCCTATCCACCTTTTAATATTTTAACACATACGTTGCTGTTAAGCTTGGCTTGTTTTTTAAGATTTAAAAATGTACCAGGTCAGTGCTCCTATTTGAAATTTATATTTATTCACTATTTCCTTTGTTTGTTGTTTACATTTCCTCCCAGCAGTCTCCAAATGTTTTTGAAAATCAGCTGTGAAGTTTGTTTTGGGGTTTGTTTATTTGTTTATTTCAGTTCACACTTAATATTTGTTATGTTCACTTGACATTATAGGCTGTGTCTTGCAAACCTGGCAACTTTTAGAAAAGCTAAACTTTAGTAGGCCATGTTGACACTTTTAGACATTTTTAGCCTTTTGTTGAACTTTTCCTGCCCTTTCCTTGTATCAAGGACATGAGAAACCACTCAGAAGAGAATCTCTGATGCTAAGTTTCTCATACTCAAAGCTTGACACCTGGAACGGAAACAAAACTTTAAACTGCACTTTTCTGGACCGACAAACTCTTCCTGTTCATCTCTAACATGAACACTGCATGGCAGATTAAAAGTGATTGTGCATTTTTGTGAATGAATCACACGTGTTTTAGGTTATAGAACCAGAAGGATTATGACAGTCAGTGCATTTTAATATCAATAATTTAAAAGCAAATTGAACTGTGACCTGTAAAAATCGGTTGGTGAAGTATTAATTCTGGCAAGAGCAGTCATGTCTGGTCAGAGAGGAGCTTCTCACTCACTATTATTAGACTGATGTGTTTTGAGACTTTTGTGGACAGCAACAGATAAAAGACACAAGTAGACTTTTATGAATAGCTACAATAAGGAAATGTAGAATTTAGAGCAAATGGCAGTGTGACAGGCAAGATGTTAGGAGTAAGTTTTTAATCTGTCACAGTACAGTGATTACTGTGATGTAAATGACAAAAGTGAAATATATTTAATACAGAGGTGATTAAGTCAGGGTGTTTTTGATAATGAAAATGTCAGTGTGGGCTTTGCATATAGATATTGCTTGGCTGCAGCAGCGATTATAGGATTGCCCCTTTTTTGTTTTGTTAATGTGATGGAATCAGGAGTGTTCATTAAGTCACGCAATATAAACACCATTCGTTCTAAACCACTTCTTCTCTGCCCATCTATGTGCGTTATACAAGGGAGGTCAGTACCACAGCAGCACAATGCTCCATGCCACATCAATTTCAGTGCATGCTGTAAAACAGCTGCCATGTAGCGCATTAATAATTTCTTTGCTCAGAACAAAACATGTTATAAATCGTGTCCACTGGTGGTGTTCCTGATCTAAAATTAGGTTGAGTGATTGTATTGTTCTTAATAATCCAGAAAAGCTGTAATGCATCTGAACTGCAAAACATGTACATTGTATGATAAACATGTTGCTGTGTCCATATTGTTAATTAGCACTTTGTCTGAGAATGTGGAAAAAATACCTCAGCATAGCCTGCATCTGGATTACATACACACATACATATACATAGAATACATGAGCGTGCAGAGTGTCAGGTCCTCACAGGGAGCTCTTGCTGTGCTCAGTGAAGCCTTGTGTGTCAGAGGAACCCTCAAGCACCTCTTACTTCCCCTCAATGAGCATCAAAGCTTTGTCTCATAGTAACAGCTAAAGTCACATAAATGAGATACATTTCCAAATAATGTGCGACAGTGTTCACATTTACACTTTACCGTTTCAGAACTGGAGCATCAGACATGTTGAGCTTAACTGAAGAAATTGATGACATGAAGTCAACAGTGTTTATAGAAAGTAAATGGATCAAAGACAATGAATGTGCACCGATTGAAGAGAACATACCCGTGTACGGTTTTATGTCAAGTGTTTTCATTTACAAAAACACTGATTTACACTTGTTAAGTGGATTTAAAACACAACTAATTTGACTTTGGAGAGATGCTTTTGTGAAAGGTTGAAAGAATTTCTCAGGTCAAATGCACTTTAGTAACCTTTAGTCTGATTCAACAAGTGTGTGAAAGGTCAGTTTTCGTCTTTCATCCAAACATTTCCTTGCTTTGTATTAAGTATTGAATCTCCCATGATTAAAAGATGAACGATAAATGAAACATGAAACTGGTACAACAGGAAGGAAACTGAAACAAAATACATCCAACAAGAGTATGAGATCCCCTGATGTTTCTGCAAATTCTTAGTTTAAAACAAACTAAGATACAATTATTCTTATTATTATTATTATGATACTGAGAACTGTTTCTTAGATGTTTTCCTCCATAAACTCTGTTTAATCTAAAACATGCTTTACATTTGCAACAGCAAAATGCAGAAATAAATTCCCACAAAGTCAAAAAAAAAAACAAAACAAAAACAAAACTAAACTCTAGTCTGTAAAAACTTAAAGTCATACTTTACCTTATTCAGAGAGAGAAGCCCCTTTTCCTCTCCAGTACCTCTGTGTTTGCAAAGTGAAGTGGTAAAGAGGATCAGACAGACTGAGGCTGCACAGCATGTAAAGACTGGTGAAAAATCCTGCACGCTTACACGTTAAATAGATAAGACTGATGGCTGCTTCTCTAATCCCCAAGTTTTATGGAGATTCTCTCGTGCGGAGCAGCAGTAGTGAGTTGCTGCTACCAATGCCTCAGAGACGATGGGTATACATAGAAACAGACAGGAAAGCGAGCAACAGCACATTGACCCATCCCCCTGCTGACTACCCATCACACACAGCTCTCATACGGCACAATGCATTGATCAAGTCAGTGTGTGGTGTGGGCTGTGCATTTGTTGCTTTTGTTTGTTTGTTTGTTTGTGCGTCAGCCTTGGTCTGATTAAAGACAGTTTAGGTAATACCTTTAAAAAAAAGCTAATTCTTAGAAAGGTTAGGAAAAAATAAAAGAAAAATATATTTTTAAAAACACTACTATCCTTGAAGAATAAAAGCAAAAATGTTGTTTTGAGTGTTTGTGCAAAGTAGTTTCCATGAGTTTTTCATTTCTGTGTATCATTTCACACACAGCTGTGTGTGTGTGTGTGTGTGTGAGGACCAGATGCTGCTGGAGGCGCGGAAATGACGAAACCCGGTCACTGCTGCATCCCACTGCCTGCTCTCTGAGAAAAGTCTTGTGGTTTTGAAAATCACTGTTTTTGTTGATTTTGTTTTGCTCACAGCTCATCCTTGTGTAAGGAGAATCTTGAGAAAAGCAGTTAGGTAAGTAAGCCACCCAGTTTTTAACATGGCACCTCAGCATATCCTTTTAAAAAAAAATCTGGCCTCTTTGTTTGACTTTAGTTGTCGTTGCAGATTTAAAACAGATCAAGAAGATGGACTTTCATAGTGAAGATGCCATCTAGCAGTAAAGGTTAAGCCTTTATGTTTATGAGTCACTGAACTTCTGAAGGAATTTCACTATAATGACTTCTGACATAGTAACATATAGAAGCAGACCACAGTCATTTGTTAAAGAGGTTTTCTTTTGTCAAATTGCCTGATTTTTTTTCAAACAATTAGGTTGTGATGACCAGCTGATTCACTGGCCGGGTATTTTAGCATCATGAGTACAAGGCTTAACTGTTTTCAGTTTGTGAAGTCAGACAAAGAGACCTTTGAGTGAATCAGAAAAGGAAACTTGAAGTACAGAAGAGTAAAAAAAAAAAAAAGAAAGGAAAAGAAAAAAAACATGATTAAATGAAATCTAACACAACAGTCTAACAAAGCAAACATGTCGTCATTTAAGCACTAGTAATTTCTAGGGTCATTTTATAATGTTGCTTTTCATAATACACAGGGGGAGGATGAGCATACACAATTCATTATATAGCTGTAGTGGATTGCATAATACATATGATAACAGTGGAAAGACTGTACAATTAAAGAGTGGAGTGTCCGTGTCTAGACTAGTGTATCGCACTTAAGTAGCATGATAATGCTGCTGGTTTCACAAGAGCTGTGACGGACGTATGTTAATACAAACTAATGTCAGTTGTTTTAGTCAGGCTAGAAAAGTGCATGAGAGCTCTGTTTGTTTGCTTTTTTTGCCTGAGGTGAACCCGCCACTACAACCAACCATCCAATTACTGTCAAAATAGTCTGTCACCTCTGTCATCTCATGTGAAGTGTGAAAAGGACAAATGAAGCTCGCAAAATGTGTTTCAGTAATAATAATAAGAAGAAGAAAACAAACGCTTGTACTTGAAAAAGAGAAGAAACACTTTGCCCACTTTGCTCAAATAGAAATTTAGTATGATTTATGATACAAAATCATATCACTTATGAGCATATGTCTGAAAAACATCTGAGAAAGAGGTGTGGATAAAGAGGAGTCATTTTTTTCAGAGACTGTAACTGACAAAAGTATTTCAGACAAAAATGGAAAGATGCAAATCAATATAAATGTTCAAATCATAACAAAGTCACACCTGCTGTTTTTTTTTCCATGATGTGACAAGAAAGCAGGAGAAAATGTGACGTCTGACTGTCGATTATAATGATATGTGGAGTAAATACTGAAACACAGCAGTAAAGAAGGAGCCAGTATTCACATTTGATAGATAAAGTCTGGATTGTATACAATAGAAAAGGAAATGACACTTGTGATAGCTAATTAAGTTCACCCACTAGATTTTAGATTCTGTTTAAATATATTGTTGTAAATATTGTGAATATTATTAATGTACATGTATTTCCTTAACACAGTCAAACAAAGCAGTATTGAGTCTACAAGTGTTGGAGGAGCATTAAAAATCAAATTTCAAATATTAGCATGTTTCACCCATCAAGTATATATTATTCTTGCTAACGTTTTGTTTTTATTGTGAGGCATCGTTCAAGCACTGAAATTCATAAAAGTCTGACTTTTTCACTACAACTGGTGTTTTAATATATAACCTGTATAACCTATATTTTGCCCCCAGATTTGTGCAATTTTAGTGCTGCTGCTTTAGATGACAGTGGATTTATACAGGATTTCTTGACCCACTGTGCTACTGCTAAGATTCACTACTCAGTGATCAGTGAGGATTATTGAAGCACATATTTGTGCACAATTCAGTCCACTTAGGTCAATGTTTTTATCAGCTCATGTAGAAGTAAGAGGGGGTACAAAACAGAATCGAGGATAAAGTGCATCTGGGAGTCCTGCTTGTACCCTTCAGGGACTAGATGTCATTTTAGGTTTCATTTTTAGGTCAGTTAGACCAAGCTCCCTCTGGCTCTGCCTCCAGCCACAAGAGATTGACTTCTCAGTCAGTGGGTCAATATGTTACGAATGTGTTGCATTAAAGAATTGCCTTCTTAAATGTATGGGAAGTGTAGTCTAAAATCATCTAATGTAATCTAATTTGGACACGTGTCATAAGGGAGAGAGCTCATGATGTTCGTAGGAATCTCAGACACAGAGGTGGCAGAATTATCCTTTCTGAAGTGCAATGTCAAAGCTAGTTGTGACAATACTCCCAAAATCCATGTCAAATGTAAATAAATATGACTGTTTTATGCATTTATAAGTGTCTCAGAGATGTGGAGGAAGAAGATGTGAGGCACAAAGATATGGAAGAGTCAGAAAAAGCCTTGCATAAGCCATTATAGCAACACCTCCACTGGGGATTTGAACACTGGCTGGAATGGCAGCAGGTTGTTTTTGGCAGATGTAATGGAGGAGATTGTCCCATGGAGATTGGTCTTGGGAGCTAGTGAGCATTTACACTCCTTCCTTTAACCTCGTTGGTCAATATGACCATGAAATGTGATTTACTGTGTTTTGCGGATTATACTTCTTTGTTTTGTAAGCAAACTTATTTCTAAAATTAGATCATTTTCAATTTCAAAGTGAATAACATGGTTGCTATGGTTTCTAATCTGTCTGTTAGCACTTTCACTTTTGTGAAATTTCCCACTAAAGGCCTCTGACCCTTTTCTGCCTCCAATTTGTTTGTCATTTGGTAGCAATGTCTTCACTCAACCTGTTGTATGTAGTCAGCTTTATGCATAGACGTGATTAATTCTCAGTATCCAAACTAGTAAATGAATGACTAGTCACCTTCACGGTGTGTTCTCGTACATTTTAAATGTCCTTTTTATTGATTATTTTTTTCACATTACATAAGTGTCTTAACAGCAGCAACACAGAGGTAGTGAATGGTTAAATGTCCAGGGCCATCATCAGAAGAAGAGTATTATCTAATGGCACAGAGGATCAACTACTCACTTATATTAAAGGCTCCTGCAGACCTGTCTATATGGATTACTACAGATTTAATGATAACGAGTGGCGCAGCAACTAACAGGAATGAGAGATTATCGATAAAGCTAACCTCAGTGACACAGTGACCTGTGTCAGAGGCCTTGACAGAGATGTATGAAGACATTAATGAATCATGGCTGGTGGCACTTTACTTCTTTATATTCACATTGAAGTTCACGTGGCTCAACACCATAACACTATTACTCTATATTACTGTGTAAATCAGAGCAAATAAATGATATTTGTCTATATCAGCACAAAAAAAGGACAAACAATTTAAGTAGATAAAATAAAATTCAATATAATGTCGTGATATTAAACTGTATCAAGGCTTTTACCACCTCTGATGATCATACCCAGAGGTATTGTTAGTGAAACCGAGGTGATGGCAGCACATCAGACGTTACTCCAGTGATGAATCCAGACGTCAAACACTGAGCTTCCTTCACCTCACACTTTTGCAGCTCGTGCTTTATTCCACCATATTTTAAATGTGTTTTGACAGACCCCTGCTGCTTCCTCTCTGTGATGTATTTGCCGCACATCCTCTTCCTCTTCCTGTTTTCTTTGACTGCGATATTGTTTTATGTAGATTTGATTGTACCGAGACCCCATAACTCTGCTGTACTTGCTTTACTGCGTTATTATTTATAAGTGGCAATGGTTACAAAGCACATAATGTGCAGCAGACTTCGTTTGTCCGTCTTGAGGACCAGTACAATCATCAGAGCTTCTTGAGGATCATCACATATTCTGACTTGAGTTAGTTTGACTCAGTTGTCCTGCACTGTATGAATTTCTAAATCACCGTGGTTTAGGATAAACTAATAATCCAAACAGTTCCGAGACAAACCCATTGTATTGAAATTACATCATTCTGTTGTATCTTTTTCAGTTGAATATAATGTGTGAATGCTGTATGCTTTTATATGTAGATGTGTCATTAAAATAAAATGTAACTCTTCTTCTTTGTCTTCTTCTAATTCTTTTTATTGTTTTTAAAATTATTATTATCATCATCATATACATCTGGTAACATCTCCACTGATACTGGCAAGAATTGTAAAAAAAAAAAAACTGTAATGAATAATATACTAAAATAAATGAATATAAGGAAATACTGAAATTAATTGCTGTGTGTAATCTTATACTACATTTCATTTAAGGTCAACCAATCTCCTCTGTCATTTTATTGTAACCACCAGAGGGCGACGTGTTGCATTTTCATCCTCTGTAAGACACATTAGGACCCTCACTCACATCCTCAACAAACAGTTTCAATTCTGATACTGAGCAGACATCGTTCTGGTAACTTCCTGCAATGTGGTCTCCATACATTTGCAGTAGTTTATTTTGATTATGTTAAATTGGTGGATGATTCAGATTATTCTAACAAAACATTTTAAAACACACCAATTACCAATGCAATTCTGTTTCCAAAACATTTTATATCTGGCAGAGAAAGTTCTTGTAGTTTAATGTTTTCAAGTCACAGTAACAAAGTTCCAGCAGGACAAAGACTGTTTACATACTAACATATAAACCACTTTAACTGTTATACACCTGGTTGGTACTTAATGATAAATAGACAATAGAGTATTTACTGTCACTAAAACTAAATCTATTAATAAATTACTGACCTTTTTCTAAATGTTCCAGTTCTGCTGGAAGATTCACTGTTTATGAGATTCACTGTTTAGGAGGAGGAAAAAACAAGTGTATATGCATACATACCACATTATTTTATATCTGTTGCACATTTCAACCACTATTACACAATTTATACATTTAGTCAATTTTATTTGTAAAAACAAAATCTAAGTGGTAAATGTTTTAAGGTCGTTCATTCATTGTTAATGATTCTAAAAGTTAAATGTAAGTCATCTACGCTACACGCCGTCATTTCACCAAACGACGACCTGGAAAACACAGATGAGTGTAATTGTGTACGTTCACCAGATGGATCGAAAGATATTCATGGCGCTGCAATAAGAGATGATGCTCTCACATTGCAAATGGAGTTTTGTTCTATTTTAAATATTTGAATAATAAATTTAGTAAGTCTGCCTCATTGCTCGAGACAACTGGAGAGCATTCCAATACTGTTAGCAATGCCCTGCCTCTGACCTGGGCTTTCTTATGACCTTGAACAAGAGCCCAAAGGTTATGGACCCGTTTCAAATTAGGGACATAGTTATGCACACACATGCATGACCACTTATGCATTTGAAGCTGTATCCAAACACGCTCACTTCGTTTCATTTCTTCAGTGCAGAATTATCTTTGTGTATCTCTCATCGCTTCATGGTTTTCTGATTATAGAGTAGAAGATCAGAGTTCAGATGTATTACAGATAAACTATCACTTGACCGATGATAAGACTCATTATGTCAGGATGTCATGATAAAGAGAGTGGATATGGAGCTTTACTGCCACCTAGTGGATTCTGAGGCTCAGCACTTCTAGCTAATGTACAGTATTGTAGTGGAAGAGCAGTTGTAGGTGGTCTGAGGTGGGCCTCTCCAGTTGTAAATAGTGTTCTGACACGTGTGTGACCACTCCGGTGTCTGTGACCTCTCACCTCTGAAAGCTTAGCTTTACCACCTGGGGGTGGACTGTTCTTGATCTCGCATCACCTCAAGCAGGATGGTATACAGCTCTCGCACTCTCCCTGTAAAGAAACTCAAGGTCCACTTAATCGTGCACACGCACATACAAATACATGTGTGTATACGTGTGTGCATGGTGCTTTTTTTTTTTTTTTTTTTTTTGAAAAACAGCTCCATTACAAAGGTATGTGATGTGGAGGTCTTTGGGACTGTGTTAGTCATTTCTAAGCTCCAAGTGGCTCATGTTTCTAAGTGTTACTTTTATATCCTTCATTGTTACAGGCTGTATTTATATTGTAAATGACTCAGCTAAAGTAAATGCAGCTTTTTTGTAAATTACATGTGTCATGACTTCCATAAATTTTAAGGGTAACTTGTCCTCAAAGTCAACCTATCTTTTGTATTGTATCTGATCAGCTGTTTTGTGATTCACCTCTGGTGTTTGATCTGTTTAATTCCAAAGAAGCACACATTTTTACACCATGGAAGTAAATGCTTGTCTTTACATGAGTGTAAATAGAATTCAACACAGTAAAACTGGCTTTAGCCTATTGCTTATTTTGGGCTTAAGCACATCTGGGCTGTGTTATGACTAAGGCACTCTCTTCCACTCAGATCATCTCACACTCTCTCCCTTTCCCTTTCTCTCACACCAGAGAAAAGGAGAGCATCAGAAAGCATCAGAAAAGTTGTCACTAAAACTATGAAATGTCTCGACGTCCTACGTGCAAGTGGGAGATTTAGTGTGAAACTACTGTGAATGAGACAGATGGTGACAGACATTACATATAAAATCATAGTCCAGGTGTGGTATTCAGTCATCAGGTGGGTCTATTCATGGTGTGCATGATGTAGTGTGATATCAATATTCTGCTTCTTCATGTGCACAGTCATTTGTTCCTCCTACATGGCACCTCAGACCCCCACCCCACCCCTCCCACACCCCCTCTATTCACTCTCACTGCCTTACAACTAATGGCCCTCAACACCCACCAGAGCAATCATAGACACTCCTTTGATCAGTTTTAACCCTCACTTTAGTGGAGTCAAAAGTAAAAAAAAAATGATGCAGCAGCAACAATAGGCCAAACTCCCACTGACTAACTTACTCTCTTTTTCATTATCCATCCTCTTTTATTCCCTTGTCCACATGCAGTACAGAACAATACAGTGCAGGCGGACAGGGTGGAGGCTCATGACAGGACTGGTAACATGATGACACACCAAAGGCCAGGTGAGTAAAATCCCCCTCCACATTAGGACATGTGTCACAGTCCAGCCGCGTCGCCAAACCTTTTTTGTGGTCTAGCGTCTCTCTCATTTGGCTCTTTCTCCCCGCGGCCATAACGATAAAGCTCCCATCTGCTGTGAGGACCTGCGTCGTTCTCTCTCTGAACTGATCCCTCACAGCAGTTTCCCCTTTGTCAGATATGCCGATCACGTTTCACTTTTGACACCTTTCTGTTTTACAATTGCGACAGGTACCAAAGTTCTTCTGTTCTCAGAAGAAATGTATTGGAAACATGATAGTGATCTTTTTCCAAAGCTTTGCCCTCTGCACCCTTGTCTCCCTGTTGAAAACAGTATTTCTTTTTTTTTAAAGAACAGAAAAACAGCTCTAAAGGAATGTATGAGTGTGTTGATCCTCACCAAAGGCTGGATAATTGACCCCTCAGCTGACCTATAATTTACCATAAAGAGTGCAAACATTGAACATACCAAACAGAAACAGAATAGTTTTGTATTTTCTAACCTCTAAGATTTATATAATTCTATTTCTTTTTAAATATTTTACATTTGTTATATTACTTGGATATCTGCAAGCAAGTGTTTATTTGTATCTGTCTGACTATCTGTCTATCCATCTATCACCTGTCTAGACATACTTACAGCTATATATCTATCTATCTGTCACATCCATTCATGAGTCATCCATAGTGTTCTCAGCTGTCTCGGTGCGTCAACGTTGTTGCTGGTGATTCTACACACAAACTCGCACATGCCAATTGTTAGTAACATGAACCGACTCAGCATCCTAACCTGGAGTCAGATCGCCTGTCACAGGTCAAAGAGACAGCTGTAGTGTTTTCAGACTCGGGCTTAAACTGATAAAGTGTCTTGGAATGGGGAGTGATGTGTGATATGAGGCCAGATTATCTTGTTACAGTCATGATAAAGTTCATATGTTGTGTCGCTCCAACCACTGAGAGTTCAGAGCGCTCATCACTGCTCTTGTAGTTTAGATTTGATAAATAAAATTTTACATTTGGGGCTGAAGTAAGATATTTATTTAGTAAATACTTCAGGATTTTAATACAAAATTACTCAGTTTGCATTCAAATTAACTTCATAGTCTCTTTATTTTCTGCAATATTTTCTTTCAGAAGCTAGACAGAAGTATGCCCAGAGCAATTCAACATCTGACACCTGAACCTTGATCTATGAACCTGAGTGTGTGTCTCCAGATACTACAGCTACACAGCTCGACTCAAAACAACTAATGAAAAGAATGTGAAATTTTCCCTCCGCCCTGAATGACTCATAACCGTCATCTTTAGTACGTATTATTCTTGGCCTTGGACCTGACCTCTGTATTCTGATTACAATGATAACAGGCATCCTGACATTTCCTTTTTGCCTGTTTTTAATCAGCAGTTCACACATTATAGTGTTGCTGGTAATCCCCGCAAGATCAGATACAATCACATAAGTTCGCGGCTGTGCCTGTATGTATATAAGATGTATAGATGTCTAGATGTATATAAATTCATGTGAAGTTCTTTAAAGGGATTGATATATTTCTCAGTCTGGGAATTAAATGGGTTTATCTTGGAATCAAACTTCTCTTTTTAAGGATACAATAACCACCAAGGTTAAACTGCTGTTTTATTGGTTCATATCTGCTGTTACATTACGTCTGATTTAATGTGGGATCCAGGAATCGACCTACACAACCAGTAGCTATCTATTGCTAATTCATTTGACCTTGGAAGTAAATTAACATGGTGTGTCTACTTTCCCATAACCTCTACTCCCAAATGAACTGATTAGATTATCATGGTATTACTTCCAATTGTCTCCATGTAAGCTCCATTCAGTTTGTTATGGTAAGGCCTCTCATGTTCTGTTCATGAAACAAAGTTCAAGGTTGCCGCAACATTTGGTTCACCTTTTTTTTTTATCATTACGAGTGAGAGGTGTTTGCTGCATGACGGAGTAACATTACGTGCTAATAAAGTGTTAATGTAATTTAACAGCAACACAAGGAAACAGCACATCCTGTTTAGCATAATCATAAGTGATATTTCTAATGGTTGGAAAAGTTCACCTCCCTTTCAGCCACATCTGTCCTTAATGGATGGCAACACCAGGAGTTTATACATTTTAACATGGGTGGCCTGGTTAAAACCTGAAGTTCCAACCTTAAGCAGTGTGAGAGGCATGTTCTGTACGTTAAGGAAACTCGTTGTACTGTTGGTGTGTGCGTGTAGGACTTTATGTGTGTTTGTAAACAGAACGGTAACATAACTTTTGGCTGGAGTCCCATAGTCAATCCATTCAAACGTTACGTCAGCACCTGATCACCTCGCAAATTCTGCTTTTACATGTAGTCCTGATGCCTCCTATTAAATAGGACGTGTTGAATTGCCTTGTTAGTGAAATGTGCTACATAAATAAACCGTGTAAATAATCGGTCAGATGCAAGTCTGTGTTTCAGCTGATTAATCTCAGAGCAATGGCCGTCTCTCTTGTTTACAATTTAAGCAGTTCTGAAGGTGACTGCACTACGTGATTTACATCAAAGTGACCACGTGGTCGTACTGTCCAGTCTGCCGAGAGAGATATAATATCCTCTGGGTATTACTGACAGGGAGCATGATATGTGTGTGCTTTTGCTAGAGTGTGTGTTTGTGCGTGTGTGTGTGTCACTGTGCCTGTGTGAGCGTGCACATTTACCCACAGGTCTACATGCATGAGTGCCAACGTG
The DNA here is from genome assembly GCA_016801845.1 of Polydactylus sextarius. Taxonomy (NCBI): domain Eukaryota; kingdom Metazoa; phylum Chordata; class Actinopteri; family Polynemidae; genus Polydactylus; species Polydactylus sextarius. The sequence continues at coordinate 4,954,462 of CM028922.1, forward strand.
TATGTGTGTCGCAGTGTATTTATGCAAGCGACTGACATAAATACATCAAGGGGAACACACAGCTGTCTAGTGCCATGTTTCTCAGAGGTTAAGACCTGAAACGGACCGTGGGACTCTCTCTCTCTCTCTCTTTCTCTTTCTCTCTCTCTCTGGCGGGTGTCTTCATTTTAAGTTTCCCTTCAGTGAACCTCGATTCCCAGGGTGAGTCTGAGCCAGACTGCAGTCTAGTGCTTTCTTCAGCAATTGTGAAGCAGTGGAGGAAATATGGACTTAGCGAGTCCCGCTGCACGGCCACCGGATGGCTGCAGTGAAAGGGACCTGCTCTGATCTCAACACATACCAGGCTGGATTAGAACAGGGAACCAGAGCAGAAACAGGATCTGACCCTCTCTGCTATCACTCTCCAACCCTGCCGCTCCTTCCCAAAGACATCCTCAACACTTCCTCCTCCAATTAGTGTGACCTTGTTACATTGGAGACGAGGAAAGCTTTGTGAAAGTCAAGACTTAACTTCGTGTACCACACTTTTAACAGATTGGTCCAGTGAGGTGCCTTGAAGGCTAGAGGTTATAATCAAAATAGCTCAGTTCAAATCTGTAAGCTGATACAGATGCATAAAACAAATGGACAACAAGCAACGTAATCATGCCCCGTCCCCAGGGAGCTTTTCATCTTTGCCCAGTGGTTGTGATCAGCACTTAGCCAGCCATGTTTGTTTAGTAACACAGTAGTAGGAGGCCCCTGGCGGACACTCTTTGAATGTTAAAAACCGTAAAGCCAGCAAAGAGTCTGACACTGTGCCACCTGGGGGAAGAGTTTTATCCCACATGTCCAGTCTTCCCATGAGGGGCGTCGCTGACAGCTGCCGACAGTCAAGAGGTCAAAGTCACGACAGGTCGATATCAGCCATCGGGATCACATGCAGTGATAGACAACGAAAAGCTTAATTAAAAGAATCAAGCAAATCTTTCAGACGTAGTGTTACATTTACATTTGAACATATGGTTTACCGTACAATACAAAATACACGCAAACATTTATTTTAAAATTCCTTTTCTCAATCCATCTTTTGTGGCGCTGACAGCTGAACATAGACGATGGTGGAGGATTTTAGGATTTGGGAAGTAGCCAAAGCATCCCAAGTGTATCTCGGAGAGTTCGTCTACGTTTCCCACCTGCCCCGGCCTCCAGACTCAGGGAAAAATATTCCTCAAATCCTACCTCATTATTTGTAAAGGAAGCAGGGTTATAAATGTTTACACATCAATAACTTTAACAGTGCTCTCTTCCACTCGAAGAACCTTGAACTCATTGTTTCCGTTGTCAGTGGACCATAGGACAGAGCTTACAGGATTCCCATTTACTCATGGGGCGATAATTCACCCTTGACCAATAGTAAGCCGTTCATACAGCGTGCAGCTATAGCAGCCTGTGTAAAAATAGCCTAAAATGTCATGTAGCTTTTACACTAAGAGGAAAAGAGAGTTCTTTAAACTTCCTAATTTTTCAAATCAGACCATGTAGTTTAATAAAAGGTGAGTTGCTATGGATACATAAGTCTACTATCCACACTGTATAGAAGGAGAACGCTTCAAAACGAACATAATGTAAATATATACAGTGAAATAGGTCTGGAAGGACATGTGGGTTTTTAAATGGCTCCCTCTACACTTTTAGTATCTGTGTCTGAGTGATTTAACCTTCCTTACTTCCTCCCTTCTATTTATAAGAGTGTCATAGTCCTCCTGCACTTTGATAGTACCAAGTGATCTCATTTACACACACTTGCACTCGCACACACACACACACACACACACCCTCACGCACAGTTACACACACAGACATACTCATGCTAGCACATATTTTTGCACACATACAATCTATGTGTGAATGATGCCAACAAATACTCATAAAATGTTTGGGCAATGAGTGAAACAGATGGAAATAACTGCACTGAGTGCCACAATGGCTGGGCATTTGGCAGCAGGCCAGAGCTGAATTGTAGCATGTCCTAATGGATCAGCTGAAAGCTATGTGAATCCTCCAGTATCTGCCCTGACTACCTGCTCTCTGTCTCTTCGTCTCCGTGCCAAGGGTGATCTGGGGCTGGTGCCTACTGACAACTGAGCTCGCTCTGGCAGACAACCTGCACTTTGGATTATTCCACCACTGTCAAACACTGAAGTCCTAAACAAAATCAGTCCCTTTTAACAATGTGACACGAATCTCTGCACACTCTGAATTTTTCGTTTTCCAGCACATTTAATTCATACTAGTTCACTGTTGTTTTTTTTTTGTTCTCCTTTGAACAAAACTTCAACAATATGCTGAAAATGTTTCATGTGGGTCGAAGTCTAATTCTACTCAGTAGTTACAATAACCACAAAGCGTTCCTACATTTTCAAAGAAAACTGTCACTTAGTAAATCAAAGTGACTGTCATTTTCCTGGACTTATTTTGAATTGTGTGCTGCTGACAGTGAATTATTCAGGTGGAGTTTTCCCACTATAAACATGGTGTGATTTGTCAATGTCTTCTTGGCCACAATTGCCATGTATTATATTTAAAATGATGCCCATTTGGGACAAACTGGCCTAACGTGAAAGGAAAAGATGTGTGACGCCAACATTCACTGACCGAGCCATCATCATGTCACAGCGGAAACATCAAGATCACACAACATGGTCTGCTTTTGCCAGCCATCTATTATTTTATTTCTGTAGCTGGGTGCTTTTAATATGAAATTAAACTTTTAAATAAAACTAACAAGCAAACTGCTGATGAAGTTGTATTCATCTTACCCATGTTCAAGTCAAGCATATGGGTCAAACAAGAATTTCAAAACACTAATCATCCAAACCACAATAATGCTGTAAATGAACATGTCAGTTGTTGTTTGTCCTTGATTGATTTGTTCGTCGAGATTTATTCATTGCATTGTCTTTGTGCATCATGTGACGCAATTCATCAAAGAAGACATTGTTAAGTTGGAATGAAACATGTTGTACAAGCTCACAGATGTGCCTCTTTTTTTGGTACACGTTAACGGGCAACGGCGATGCACAGAATCAGGGGGACACGTTAACGTAACCACCAACAGGTTGCTGGTTGTTATCACATCACTATGACCTTTAGTACAATGATTTAAAGCAGAGAAGTCGTTATCAAGGGATATAATACGCATGTGGAGACAGGATACCCGACGATGTCTGGAGAGAGAAAAATGATTAGCCATGTGTGACATTTGTTTCGTATTATTTTTTACAATTCTACATTAAACGAAAACAGCTGCAGTCATCTGGACTGTTTGCGCGGAGTGTTGTTATATGTTCATGTAAACTCCATTGGGAGTCATTGTTATTTCCATCTGAGGCCTGTCAGCACTCTGTAGTGTCTGGACATCAAAAATTGAGGTGTCTGTCCCATCAGTGGCACATATGATGAAAAGAAAGCTCTTCTCTGTGTGTGTGCGTGTGTGTGTGTGTGTGACGAGCCTATTCCTCACACCCCATGTGGTGGTGATTCGTTCAGCTTACTCATGTTTCTCCTCCAAACAGATTAATATTTATTATAGTCACTCAAGTATTCAGCTCAGGGGACTTCTGACTCCCCCAGACTGTGCAACGCTCTCACATAAAGGAACTGTCTAAGATTGTTCTATTTTCGGTGACCATTATCTTCACAACTCTCTCAGTATGAGACAGAGAAGGGTCACAGAGGAATCCTTTGGTGACACTGCTGCACATATCAATAAACAATACAGCCTCTGTGTGACATATCTATGAGCCGACTGTGTCTTACACTAGCCTGAGATGTCATATGCGTTTACACGTCATATTCGGTGACATATAAAACATATCTGTTATGTGAGATCTTCCAGAGACAGACATCAAGTCATTAATTTGATGACCCAGCACTGATTCTTAGAATCTCATTTTTAAAGAGTGACATTCTGCTTTCTACAATATATGAGATTGCAAGCAATGATTATTTGTATTATGAGATATTGCAGTCATTAGTAACTGTCTAGTCTATAAAATATGAGATAAGTGAGTGTAAAATATTCACCACGGTGGCCCTCTAGCCTTAAGTGACGTCTTTTCCACGACTAGCAGTTCAGGATATTCAATCTATTATCTTAAAGGATGAAGAAACCCGGCCAATGATAACATTTGGAACCAGTGCAGAGGCCAGAGCCAGATGATTTTTAGAATTTTTCCTTTAAAAAATGGAAATGATTATCAAAATTGTTGCCAGTTTCCCTTCAGTTAACTGACTAATTGCTTTAGCTCTGATATTGACTTTTGAGATATTCAGCGATATTAACACAGACTAATATGTTTATAATACAGTGAAAGCGTTATGATGTATTTCACATTTCCATCCTAATATAATAGTAATAAAGTTAAATCTTTATCTTCTCACATTCTACTGTTTATATATACATTACATATTAGAAGTTATTGTATAGGGGCACAAACATAAGAAATAACAAAAATTGTACCAATCAGTTTTTCTACATAGGTAAGTGATTGTAAGTAAAATTGACACTAGATGTTGATGATGAAAGGAAATCCACAGAACATAACTTTGGAATTGTCAACTTCGCTTTCACTAAAATTCCCCCATTGAACTTTAAATAACCTTGAGGAAAGACACAGCTCTGACAACACTGGCTCTGACTTCAGATGATTCAGTCTTTTATTTTAATCTGCCGTGTGCCCGTTCACATTACAGTCACTCATCCGAGTTTTGTTTATGTAAGCACCCATTTCCTCTCATTCATTCCCTTTACCTGCTTATTCCTGTGGGGGCTCATGGGAGCCTGGACACTATCTCAGCATACAATAGTAGGAAAACATCAGACTGGTTTAATCTCTCTGTCGCACTACGTCATAAAAACAAATACAGATTTTTTTTTTTTTTTTTCGTTTCAGTTGTAGAAATAAGTTGAACGATTGCAGCTGAGGTGCTCTGTGTCAACTTTGTTTCTACTTACCCTGAACTTGGTGTGATGATTCAGCGATCAAGAGGGCAGGGAGAATTATGGCTGCTGATGTGAAGGATCGCTGCAGCACCTAAATCACAGGGACTGGGCTCAGTTTCACTTGTGACAGAACAGCTCATATACAGAACATCCAAGTCATATCTCAATATCAGGAGTAAAAACGGCGTCTTTGGTCAGTGTGGAAATCTTAAATACAGGTATCAAATCATTTTGTCAGGTTATGTCTGGAACTTTTAGGGGGTAATTATCATGTGATTGTTGGTTTTTTTAAGGGAGAAAGCTTATTAAATCATGTTTGACAAGAGAATAACAGAAACTGAAGAGAATTTCTGCTTCAATAATAATTCTTTAACAGTAGGACAGTGACAGCAGAATGTCCAGTGCACTGTATAAAAATCAGACATTATTCTAGTCAGATTAGTGGCACTGTGTAAAAATAATTAGGCTATGAAAGCAATAGAAGTGTAAGTACCATACAAACAAAAACAAATGATATGGATCCAGACGGTTGTATCATCACAAATGAAACATGAGAAGTTGTCAGTCGGTTCAATGAGAACATGACAGAAAGGAATCCAAGCAGTGAAGACTTGGCTCAGCACCACACAGATTCTTAAAGAAAGGGTAGGGCGCGCAGAAATGTTTGACAGAAAGCCTGCATTGACAAGACGTTTTTATCCTCTAAGCAAACAAATACGAGCCTTAATACCGCAGAATAACAGATAAGTCAGAGTGGATTTAAAGTGTCAGTGCTGGGATTTCCATCTCTTTTTATCGACCAGCCATCTTCAGCGGCGTTTCGCGTGTTTAATTAAAAGCAGAATGCTTCTTGGAAAAGCAAGTGTCGAGAAGCGGCTGTTTTTGGCAAAGCGCACAAAAATGACTTTAATTCTTAAAGGACTGGGTGACTTGTGGAATTCAATTTTGCAGAAGATGAAAGGCGGGTTTGGTTTGTAAATCATAAAGGCTGATGGTAAGACTCTCTCCAGTGCCACATCTAAAGAGTCCTCCTTTTTGTGGTGTTGCCCCGATTCACACTAACAAGAAAACTGCTTAATGAATGACCAGGTGATCCTAGGTGCGACATTTGGCGCAAATGCCTGCATAAAGGCACTGCGCCCTAAATAGACGATTGGTGTCGCGTATTAACAAATATGTTCTAGTAAATAGCAAGTGAAGTGGGACTCTCAAATGTGAGATGTGTGTGTAGCCATCAGACGGAACCTGACACCGGTGCGCACAGAGCGCGGAGATCAGGTTAGAAACATGTATCGCAACAGAACATCTCCAAATCGCATTCCGCATACTGAAATCTAATCCGAGGACATCAGGATGTGTGACATAATCCCCAAGACATCTGAAAACTGCGCTCCTCCAAACGGGGCTCCAGGGGTGGTTTGGAGAGATATGTAGACCTCTGTTATTCACTGTTTGCTCTTGCATGGATCTATAAAAGAGGGGCGGACACCAACTGCCCCCAAACGTCAGAGCGCACTTAACTATAAATCTCTCCAAACCGCCCTCTGTGCCCGGTGCGGTGTTATGCGCAGACATCTGTCCCGCTTCAGTCCAGTATGAGGACAACGCGTGTGGAAACCCATCGAGCTGCATAGACACAACCTGACCCGGAGGAAAATGGAGAATAAATACTCACATCTGTGTTGTTTATCGTGTCAAATTTGCGTAAAACGTTGGCGGTTGTGAATTATTAACGCACTTCTGGATATAACGGCGCTGTAACTGTTTTTCATTTTTTTGATTCAAGAAGCAGACAAGAGCTTGTTGCACTCTGGGAAAACAAGATATTGTGCACCTTTTTGCGCCCTTGCTTATGCGCCTGGAGACGCTGATGTCTTCATTGGACTCCTTTCACTCGGAGATGGTGGATCTCTCTCGGATTTCCAACGTGGAAACGTAGCATCCAATTAATCAGCGACTGCAACTGTACCCCCGTCAGGCGCAGTGGCACTTGGTCGGCGCTCTTCAACACCTACCTTTGGACTCCAAAGTGTGGAAAGACGCATGGTTTGGTCGGTGCGCGGGATCGGAGTATGAAAAACAACACACCTGGTGCGGCATTTCAGCCTTTCCCCCCATATTTGGACAAAAACTGAATTTTAATCTCTGTTAAGGATTTTTTAAAATATATTTTTGGATTGTTGCTGTTTAAACGATTCATTGCAGCTGAATCAGCTTTGGACACTAAATGAGTCGCGTCTTCTGTTTGGATTTTAACATCAACAGCCAAGCGAGTTTCAGGTCTGCATGGGCCATATTTAAGGTAAGTGGGGAAAAATACGTATATATTTATGCATATATATTTGCAAACCCAGCGCGTTATAAAAATATTTTTACATCTTTCGATGATCAGTGCGCTGAGGGCAAACAAGCTTCACTGTAGTTATTTTGGGTGAAAAGGCGAAAACCAAGAAGAAAAAGTTGCAACTCTTCTTTGCGTAAAGACAGTTGTCAGGAGTTTTGCATAGCATGATAAAGGCCCGTATTTATCCATGCGTAGCTGTTTAGGTTTACTGCAGACTCAACATGCCATTAGACAGAGTCACGTAAGCTTTGTGAATCGCCATCTGGCCAACTCACACTATTATTTAGGCTATCGTTGCCAACACGCTTTGGTGCGTGCTTTAACCAAGCGCAATTTTATGTGTGTTTGAGGCGCACCCTCCCGATATCACAGCACCAAGAATGTGTCATTAAAATCCCTAATAGGTCTGTCTCCATCAGTGGAGAGTAAATAAATACATCGGAGGCGGCCGGTTCATCACAAATGTTTGTTTCTTCAAGCCACCGCGGTACTTTTACGCGCACGTTTGCGCATTATTTCAGTCTCTGCAATTTGTGAAAATCCTGACATTATCAAGTAGTAATTTAGAAGCTATTTTCATGTTGTGGTAGCGTCACTTTGATATTCATATTTACAGCAAATCCCGCCGCGAGACATGAGGATCAAAATCTCTGGACATGATGACACAGAGTTATTAATACAGAATGAGTCAGAGTGGGTCTGGCCACAACACTAGTTCAAACACTTTGCTGACTTCATTATAAACAAAAGTTGGCCTACATTCTGAGAGTGTTTACATAATTTTTATTATCATTTTTTGTTTTTGTTTCTGATCAGCCTATCTTGCCCCCTAACTTCAAATGAATTATGCTCTTATTTTATTTTATTTTATTTATCTTTTTTTTTTTGCAGCTTTCTTCATAGGAACTGAGTCTAAGATGAAGTTATGGGATGTTTTGGCCACGTGTTTGTTGCTCCTGAGCTCTGTTGCTACACGGCCTCTCTACCAAAACACTCATCCAGCCAAGAGGACTTACTTCCCCAGCAGCTACAGTGATTCTGTGTCCCTGTCTGTTGAAGACGAAGAGCCAGCGTTCCAGCGTGAAGACCACAACCTGCAGGAGATCTCTATGGAGAACCAATGTAAGGCACATGACATGTTTTGACAAACTCTTTTGTAATGTGCAGTCACTGTGATAGTCACTTGAATGGCTTATAATTGGCCCACATGGATGGGGGACACGGTATAAATCAGTACTGCTTGTGCAAACCTTCAACAAATAATATACAGATAAATATTCAAACTTGAAGTGAAATCTAATATCTTTTTATTGTCATTCACTGCCATGTTGAGAGAAGCAGCAGGCAGCGCATATACCTCATACTCTATGTTGCATTTTAAAAACTGGGGCAATTCAGACATGAATGTTACACAGGTGTTTTCCCGGCCTTCTTGACTAACTACACTTGAGAAATATGCATGTACAGTGATATCTTGTGGGCTGAGCTGCTTGTGAAGAGTCCTACATTGATAAGGTTCACAGACGTGGAGCTTATCAGACGGAAGATCTTAATTTGTGTTTTATTGCCGCTGTGGGTTACAATATACTTATGTCAAAACAAGCCAGAGCCGTGAATATTAGTACGAACGACTCCAGTTCAAAACAGAAGTTGCTCTTGCTGCACTCCCTCCTCCATTTGTTTATGTTCACCTCTGCCTCTCTGCGACTTAAGAGACCAGTGGCGTTGACCCATCTGCCCAAAGTCCAGAAATGATGGCGTGTTTTAAAGCAGGCAGGGTGAGCCAGGTCACGGGAATTTTCTAGGTGGTGGGGGAGTGAGAGAGTGGGTTGAACAACGGCAGAAAGTTTGAAGCATCAAGTGTGAGTTCTGTGTTTATGTTCATTTTAACAGCAACTGCAGGAATTTATTTTGTTTGGATCAATGTGACACTGTATCGTCTTTACACAGATGTAAACGTTGCCAAGAACTAGATAAGGAATGGAACATTTAAACGAATGTTTGTCCTGCCACCTCATATTCTGTTTGGATCACAGTGACATCACTGATCTGCTGTAACCCAATTCCATTAACTATGCACTAATAGTATAAACATCACTGTAGCACCAGGAGGGGATGGGTCTTTTGTTTTGCTTGTAAAGACAAAGTTGGTTTTAACTTGAAAAAAGAAATCAACAATAGTTGCACAAGCAAAATCTTAATATTGTAAATATGGAAACAAAATATAAAGATAAACTCAAAACAAAATTACAACACAATTCGATTAATGAATCACTCCATTTGCTGCCACCGGTCCAGAGTATCAGCAGGCCGTGCACTGTGACCACCCAGCTGTTCAGTCGACGCACAATAGGAGGTGTCTAAATCAAAGGGCAGGTGTGTCTAAACAGATTGGCCCTGGCTCACCTGATATACAAGTGTCGACTGAATCAGCTGTGGAGCGCAGGCCATCCGATCCGCCTGCGCTCGGCCACAAGAACAGGTAAGACAGGAGAGATAGGTGACACCGAAATAGAGAGGGCCCCTGTTTAACCGCAATGCCACCTGCCAGACATCGCACCCTCACCTCTTCCATCTTCATACAACATGACGACACACAACCCTACACACACATGCACGCACACATGCATAGACACACGCAGGTAATGTAATTAGACTTGGACTCATTTACTGATTTCAGAAACAATACATCTTCATGATCTTCTATACATAGTTTATCGTTGCCAGACCTGCAGGCATTGGAGCAGGAGCGACGTTTCTCCGTAATAGAATCAACATGTAACAAAGGAGGGTCCAAGGCTTTCAGTCAGTCACTAGTCAGAGCAGATGGTGGAGAGATGTGCTGGTGCGTGTTTTGAGTTTCAAGCAGACTACAGTCTGCTCCGCCTAAATGACTCAAAGTGTATGATTTCTTTTTATTTGGTCTTTGAAGTCGCTGCGTTCTAAAATTACATCCATCAAAGATTCACATGACTGAAAAACAATGTCACACTGAGCCTCTCTCTCAGTGCTTTAATTGGACTGTGCCTACTGTATGAATGCGAGCAACTGCTGTGTGACATTGCTGAAAACTCTTTAATGATTTTATACAACAGAAACTCAATAAAAGGCAGCATTGTCTGTGCATTGTTTTGTCTGTTTCAATCCCAGCTACACTGTTATTGCAAAACTCAAATCTGTTCACATCCCATCGCTACAGATGTTGATATTTCCTTTCTTTCTAGCGCAAGCAAATCTCAATATGGAATTGACAACACCCTCTGACCTTCAGACTCCAACTCATCCTCCCGAGAGGCTTTTCAGAGGGAGCTAAAGCAGGGCACCTGCACGTTCATATGAAAAACACTAGACTGCTTTCTGCATTCCTCTGCCCGAGACTAATCTATAAATCAGCATGCACCATTGCCGATCTGCACATTTATCAGTATTTATGGGCATTTTCTGCATTTGTGTCGGCACAGATTTTTTTGGATACGTTACATATGGTGGTTGACCATATGTAAGTTCAGTCCACAACAATGTACGTCAGTCTTTTCTGCACAAAAAGTACATCAGGTTAGATGGTTTGTGCAACTGAATCGGCAAGTTCATACAGTTCTGCGGGTTCTGTATCTGTACATTTATATGAACATTTTTTGGGGGAAAATACACTGGTTTGTTGCAAAGAAAAGTACAACAAATAGAAAGTTACTGATTAGAGCCAAAAAATACCATATGTTATATATCTGTAAAACTTCTAATTGTCAGATTTGACACTTTTTGAGCACATTAAATAAACGACATGTATGATGTTAATTAGTGGTGGATTTTTGTTTTACCTTCACACGGAGGCCCTGCCCTGATTAGTCGTTTTCCTTTGTTCCCAGTCTTAGTTCTAAACTAAACTAATGAGCTGCAGCTTTACATTTAAATCCGCAGAGTGGAACTTTTGTCTCCCCCCTTCTGGCAGTGAGAATAATTACACAAACATGGCCCCACTGTTCATGGGCAGGTTGGCGACATTCATGTCTGCCCTTAATCCCATCTCTTCTTTTAGCGCTCTCCAGTCATAAAAAACAAAAAAAAAACAAAAAACAAAACAACCACACCAATAATAATCTGCATTCGCCTTCGTCGTCAATCACTTTCTTTTTCAAACTCTAATCCTTTGTCTGAACCTCAAATTTCTTTTTATCCAGATGATCAGAAGATTTTTCTTGGATGCTTTGCTCTGTGATATTCCCCAGCTGCTGTGTCTCTGTTGTTACAGTTACTCCGCCATTTGCAAACCTGCTGATGAAATACGTATTGCTAGCATTGAAAAACACAGGAATACCGTCGCAGACAATGGATTTAAAAACTTCATTATACCAGGAATTTGCTTAAATAGCCCTGAGTGAACTTATTTGGCAAAGTCCTTCTCTTAGAGTAATGAAAGTGGCACAACCTTCTTTGATTAAAGCACAATAAGGTTCATTTCCTACTTTAAAACGTGTGTTTGAGCCTGTTTTGTCATTGTTTTCATTCCATTACTATAATGAAAGGGATGTTTAAAGTTTGAATGAATGAATGTATGAATGAATGAATGAAGTACAACTGCAATTAGCTGCTCACTGCAGCCTTACATAAAATATTATAAATGCTACAGCATCCAGTACTAGGAAGATCGAAGGCGTTTCTTGCTGAGACACCATCATCTTCAGTTTTATCTTATCGCCTCATATTTTGTTTGAAAGCAGTAAATCACTGATAAGAACGTTGCTGAGGTGACATTTCTAGAAGAGACTCACTCAGGTTCATTACGTTTGCATCATTTTGATACAATGATTTTCAGCGAGTCTGTTTCTTCTGTATCTTCCAGATGACATCACAGGTCCCTATCCAGACCAGTTTGATGATGTGATGGATTTTATCGAGGCTACCATCGGGAGACTCCGGAGGTCATCAGAGCCAAACGGGGCCTCCAGGGGACGAAGGGAGCAGAGACAGAGGGGAGCAGCAAATACAGGAGGAACAAGGAAAGGACACAGTGATAGGAGGCGGGGTCGGGGGCGAGGGGGGAGTCGGGGTGGTAAGGGAGGCCGAGGCGAGAGAGGGAGGGAGAGCATATCGGTGCAGACTCGAGGCTGCTTGCTAAAGGAGGTCCATCTCAATGTGACGGACTTGGGGCTGGGATACCAGACTAAAGAGGAGCTGATCTTCCGATACTGCAGCGGCCCCTGCGTGGAGGCAGAGACCAACTACGACAAGATCCTGAACAACCTCACACACAACAAGAAGCTGGACAAAGACACCCCCTCTCGCACCTGCTGTCGACCAATCGCCTTCGACGACGATTTATCATTCTTGGACGATAACGTTGTGTATCACACACTGAAGAAGCATTCTGCCAGGAAGTGTGGCTGCGTCTGAGGAAGTCACACAGCCGCAACAAAATGATGGACACGTCCAGTGTCGGTGAACTAAGGATCACCTTTACAAGCTGGCACCGTGGAGGGAGGGATCACTGTTGGACGTGAGCAATATGAGGTGGAAGAGGAGGTGTATCTTCTCATTTAACGTTGACAGTTAACACTCCGTCCTCCAGATCCCTCGACTGGTATTTGACAATTCAGAAAGATTTCAGGTGATGCACCAACCTACAGAAGAAGAATCAGTGCTGTTATACTTCCAGATTTTTGCTAACTATTGTTGTCTGAAAAGGTAAGAGCGAAGAAGAACTTCTGACTTTCGGTATGCTTGTATTTTTTTTTTTTTCTGGAAGAATTAATTTTTCCCAGGAACATTAGTTTTTCCACAGCTGGCTCTTAAGACTGCGGACGAACACAGAGATTTGAGGAGAATATTCAGCTGCAGTTTAAATCACTTCCACTGCATTGTGACATTTACATTCAGAGCCAAGTGATGAGAAATACCACACCAGGGTTCAGCAAAGACTTTTTGGTGCAACGCATCTATATAAAAATCCAATCATATATATCTATATATATATCTATATATATATATATAGATATATAGATATAAATATACATATATAGATATATATAGATATATATATACACGTGTGTGTAAGAGGTATATTTATTAAGATGGAATTAACTTATTGTTATTTATTTCAATCCATTTTATGAAAGAATTTGTCGTTTTTTTTCTTATTTATTTAAAAGCTTTCTTTCTTTGTCCTGGATGGTGCCAAAGTGGAGCATTTTCTCAGATTCTTACAAGGCGATCCACAACTGCACAACACACACTCACACATCCTGACGACGCTTATTCGCTTCACTTAGATTCCAGGGTTTTTTTTTTTCAATTCATGAGTCCAAAAAAAAAAAAAAAAAAAAAAGAAGAAGAAGAAAAAAAAAAGAAATTAAAGAAAAACAAAAAGAAGCATCTTTAGCTATCTAGTCAAAGGAGGTAGTGAGAGGCACAGCGGAGGGGACCAATAGGAGATTTTTTTTTTGATTTCTGAGTTGTTTTTTTCAAAACAGCAGGGTTGATTTTTTTTTTTTTTTTTGGACAGTTAACCTCATTTTCGCTAATGTGACCACATTAAGTCGGGGGACTTCAGATGTTACTCTCTCCTCACAGCACCTGGGTACAGACTAATCCGACGATGACATCACTTTACTGTATGTTTACAACGAGGCAAACGACTCTTTTCTTTGCTGCTGTTCGTTTTTAAAAGCGATTTTTCACACTAATAATGCAGAATAGAATCAAAGCCGCACCACCAAACAGGAGCCATGGCGTCTTTTAATTGAAAATCAAAAATAGAGAGAAAAAGTGGTCGTCGTCGTCTGAGGATCTGTTGGTGCCTTTGAGGACCTATCTTTTGAGTCACAGAGTACAGAAGCTGCTAGAATACCTGCCTATCAGCATACGTTACCCGAAACCTCACTCTGGCCTTGCACCAAGTCTGAGCAAAGGCTTTGCAGTGGTTACCGTCCCAATAGGCTTTAAAGTTCACGGGACTGCCTGTGTTTCTGTCTTGGCTCTGACAGACAGGTCTTACTCTCTGAAAGGGGATTTGAAAGTGATCCTCTAACATGAGTCTTAACCAAATACTCCCACTGGCAAAGGCATTTTGGTGAAAGCAGTTAAAGGAAGATCTCGCTACTGTAGTGGCTTTCATTGTGAAACTGATGTAAATATCTGAAGACTAGACGTTTCGACAAAAGATTACGAAGACGATGGGTCGGCTCAGCATGCTTTCTACTTGTAATAACTTGTTCAGGCTAGTTTATTCCCAAACTGTAGCAGAAACATACATCCAGGAGGGTCGTTGAAAGCATGTCGCTGTGCCTATCGGGACCCTACGAGGGTGGATCGTTTTAAGTGGAACAAAGAGAGCCCTCGGGTAGGTCTTGATGTTAGCACGGATTAGGGACCAAGGTATCTGTGCCCACCCAGCAGCGAGCAAGCCAGCTTTACTGTGTAATCCCCCTGCACACAGAACAAATCCACTGCATCAAGCTGAATTTAGGCCAAACACTACACAGAGAGGGAGAAAAAACTCCAGCTTTATCACAGCATACCTCATCAATTGGATCATCTTCCCCTTTAACAACTGATTTGTGCATAAGCCTTTCCAGATGAGAATGTGCAGTTAGAAGACTTCCCAGAAGCCTCAAGAGCACCTCACCGCTCCTCGATACCATACATTAAAGTGTGTAAACTGTGACCACTAGCCCTCTCATCTTCATGACTGTTTGCTCAACTGTTCCTTTTATCGATTAGTACTCTGGTTTCAATGCAAAGGTAAACAAACAAAAGGTAAAGATGCGAAGGAATCCTCAGTGTTAATATTGGAAGAAAGGTTTGCATTTGTTTTCACTCCTTATCGTTTTAAGAAAAAAAAACCTGTCATGTTGTCTGACTTGTTTTGTGTTACAGAACCAAAGCTTTCGGCAAACTTTATTTTTGTACAATATTCATTTTATAACTTTTTACAGAAATAAACTTGTTTCTATGAAAAAGAGCGTGTCTCCTGGTATTCTGCCATGTACAATAATCCGCCGGTGCCAGATGGTGCTAATTTGCCTGGGATATGTTTACACAAGCACGGACGTTAAAATTGGGGATGAAAAAATAAATTTGGGTTAAATGGAGAATTTTTTTTTTTTTTTTTTTTGGGAGATGGCCTCTGCAGTGTGGCGTCCCCTCCTGTTCTGCATTCCTGAACACCAGCCCAGGGTCGTACAGTAAACAAAAGCTAGCAGTAAAGCGCCACTGGGCTGTAAATCAAGGCGCTCAAGAATGTTTCCACTGTGCAAAGAAGACATGTAAATGCTGATGCGAAGGTGCAGACACTGGATCTCAAGGTGTGTGTACGATGTATGTACTGAAGATGAACTGCAAAAGCTGGTTTGAGTCACGTCGATATTAAGGCCTGATAATGAAATATTGGAGGTGTCTGGTCGTGTAAAGCTCGTCAGTCTTCATCTTAATTTGTGTGACTCAAGGAGTAAGCTTTGGTTTGTGTGGCCAAAGCTTAATAAACAGTAACATGTTGTTCTCTAACTGTTGGTTGAACTACACTGCATCATACCCAGAGGTCAGCTTCTCCTTTCTCATGCCAGCTGGATCATCAGATGGTGACGAGCTTGACATCAGCTTCTCGCCCATGAAGCTAATATCCTCTTCTCTACTTTAGTTGCTCTTTTAAAACATCAGTCATTCTTTTAATCCTCCCATATTTCTGGCCCTGGTTTTTCTTCATCTCAAGTGATTTTATGGCCACAGGACATTTGCCAGGACACTGAGACATTCAGTTGTCTGCTTGTAATTTTGGTTGGCAAGGAATGACAGATTGTTCTAGAGTCTCACCCACTGTACGTCACCGAGTATAAACATCAACTTAAATAACACGTTTGGAGCGTTAAAAGTTTCCATGTCTTCAGGATAGAAGGAGACCGGTGGAAGCTCTTGTCATCGTGTCAGAAAAATTCAAAATTCATGCTGTGGTATGAACCATATGACTTCTAATTTTTCTTTACAAACAAAGTTTTTCCTCGAAAAACAAAAGATCACTCTCATGTCATGGGCCAAGGCTACATTCCAGACAGATGTGTAAAAGACATAAATATGTGTTTCATTAGATCTGAATATGTGGTTCTGTCCATCTGTTAAAGTATTTTTGACACTGCACAGGTCATTGGAAGGATGAGAAAAAAAAGCAGATAATTTATGTTATTATTGATTGGGAAAGCCAACGCAACTGCACCTTTAACCACTTAGTCTTAAAAAAAAAAAAAAAAAGTCAGAAAAGCCAATTGATGGCCAAGAAAGAAATCAATTTGCAATGTAGTCTGGGAGTTTCTGGTGCATTTCACTGCATTTTACACTCTTCAATTTAATTCTATAATCTTAACAAGTTTTGTTTTGTTATTTCTTTGTGCGTAAACTAAACTGTTGCACTGTATTACTGGAGCCTTTACACGCTTTATTTAAAGCAGTGAGTCTAAATTGACTTGACTAGACCTGTGTATCTGCAGGTTTGAGCTTGCACCTGATAAAAAAAAAGAATTTCTTTGATCAGTTGATAAAAACAGATCTGTCACTCTAATGTTCAATGTTCATTTTGGATAAAAAATGTATCACCATTTATCATGATATGACAAGAAAATACAAATTCCTTTAGTTAGGAACACAGTAAGTGGAAGAAAGTATATAAAAAAATTACTACGATTACTGGATGAAGATCCGCATTTCACACACAACAAAACTGTACAAACACTTTCCAAAGACTTTCCTAAAAACTGACTGAAATATTCTTTGCAATTGACTTTTTACAAACCAGCAAAAATGTTGTTCATAGTTGAAGAACAGAACCAGACCACAAAGTCTGGAGTCCATTTATGAGGCATTACCAAACCCTGGAGATGAGATGAGGGGAGGAGGGACAAAATGATGGAAATAAAGTCCATAAAAATTACAACAGGCATAAAAGAAAAAAAAAAAAATTAAAAAAATCCAAATTCTTCCAGTGGTTGATGAATCACAATGAGAAGCAAATAAACCTGTATGAAGTTATATTATAGTCGCACAGTTAAAACGTCTGCACTTTTATGTGCCTCTTCTTAACACAGAAGCCTGTATATGAATATATTTATGACAAAATCTAGGACGGAGGACAGAGACTGTATAATTTTGTAATTTAATTTATGCTCCTATTGATGCTCCCATGCAGAGTTTGTGACAGTAAGTCATTATTCTGAGATCGATTCCGAGACCTTGTCGCTTGTTGCTGTGCTGTATATCCAACCACGAGCCCACCCTGTCAACTATCCCCCATAAACGAGCTGATGTTGAAACCTCTCAGATCTTGCGTTTCTTCCACTCTGGTTCTTTGTCGGCCTCCTCATCCTCATCCGATTCCTCTGCAAACACAGGCTCGGGCTGCGTCCTTAAGAGATTCACAAAAACAAGAAACAATTTGAGAATATTTGGGGTTAGAAAACTTCAGAGCAAATCAATGAACTATAAACTAAAGAAAATAACCAGATGAACCAAAGCTTTAAGAAGTTAGATAATGTAATTACAGTGCTTCAGACATGACTTCTTCTATACAGGCCAACTGAGGCCGAAGGAAATTCATTCTGCAGATGTTCCACGCAGCAGAGGACTGTAAAGTACCTTAGATTCAGTCCAGACCTGCACAGTGCTCTTCCTCAGCAGAATTAACGTGATGTTTAATGTCTTCCAGCCAAACACAGACAGCAGTGATAGAGACTATTAGCCTACAGCCTGAAAGAGAGCGAGCTCTGCAACCAGCCTTGTCACTGAGTGATTGATGCTCTAATACAGTGTGCGTCGCTAGTACATTGAACTTAAGATCTGACTGCTTACAGTAGTGTATGTGAAACAAACTGATTTGGCTCAGATCTTTGTTCCACACTTACATAGCTGTCTGAGTCTGATAGTGATCTAAAACTGTCCATTACGCTCATCTCTGCAGTTGGAAGCGTGTACCTGTAAAACTGTACAGCTCTTTAAACATTTATGTGTCACACCAGTAGGTAGAAGAAACCCAAGTACCAGCACAAAACCATAAGTAGCACTTCCAGTTCTCACCTTACCCTGTCTGCTAATGACAGGAAACAAAGAAATGAGACAAGATGAGAAACAGCGAGGAGCTGGAGGGATTTTTACTAATAAAGATTGGAGGTTTTCTTACTGTGTGTATGCAGGAGCAACCCAGTAAGGGTTCTCTGAAGCATCCTTGGCGTGACGTAGGATGGCTTCACGTGGGTTACTGTCATCTGTTTTATCTAAAGCAATGTTCTTCACGATGAATGACGACAATGTTCCACCATGAGCTGCCACTCTGCCTCCGCGACCTGAGAGGATCAATGAATGCTGCGTTAGATTTGGTCAAAACCGAATGAAACAGAAACAGTCTTCTTCAAGTTTAAAAAAAAAAAGAATTTATTATCTCTCATGAAGAGTTCGTGTTTTCACCCATGTCTATTTGTTGTTTTGTTTGTTTCTTAGCTGGACTCCACAAAAAAATCCTGAACCAATTTGCACCAAATTTGGTGGAGGGATGGAACAAAAAAAGAACAAGAAAAAAAAACCAAGGAGGAATTCATTAAACTGTCGTACTGATCTGGTTAACGTTAGCATCAGTTTCTCAGGCGATATCATATGGATCTTGATGCAACACAAATTGCTTTTCATTATCCTCATTAATACTAATAGCAGCAACATAGAGCGAGGAATGCTGACATCAGTATTTCATTCAACATGTAACTAATAAAAATATTACACAATGACAATAGTGGTTGCGACACTGTTTGGCAGAGGAATGAGACGTTACTGTCGTGTAGTGTAGAATTAGAACATTTCTGACTCTGGTGCCCCCCAGTGTCACAACCACACTGACAGACAACGGGTTCACACGGACTTTAACCTTCACTTAAATACTATCAAAATAAATTTCAGTGTGAGGCCACCAGGCATTTACTAGTGAAGCAAAAACCGACATAGCAGTTATTGGTCAGTCTGTTACCAGATTATGTCAAAGACAAAAAAAATTGATCAATTCCTTCAACTATAACATCACATGGACAAATGAAAGATGTGTTACTGAAGTGTGTTAAAAAAAAACTACTGAGTTTCTTGACAATAAGCATTTCAGAATAAAAAAAAAAAAATAAAAAAAAAAATCAACCAACACTTTATGCAGAGTTTTTAAATTATTACTTGATTATGACTGAGTGAGCTTTTTATTACTGAGTAGTTTCAGTTATTTCCTGTTTCAGAAAACAGAATAAAACCTACAACAGTCTCTACTGTAGTTAGTAGTACATCTGTGCATGTTGGCTGCACTTAATGGCACTACTGAGGACAAAAAACTTCCTTCTTTCTTGAGAAGACATTATTACAGTTGTCTTAAAAGATCAAGGATAGGACACATACACACACACTTGGAGATGTTTCCATACTTAAACACACACACTGACTTCCTGCTGTAGTGGATCAGTGGGGTTGTTTGGGAATTGAGAGGCACCTCTTTCCATTGCTTGTAAGCATTCAGCCAACCACCAAGCATCACCTTGCACTTATTTAAGTGAATTCACACAGAGGATAAACAAGATAAAGACAGGCTGTCATCGAAAAACCACTAACCTGCTATCAAGCAGTCAAACTTACTTTCATGAGAGGGACTCACATTTTCATTCTCAGACTGTTCATTTTTGTGTCCTTCTCTCTCATGCAGCTACGCATTGTCTTTTACTTGTAAAATCTTTATTATTTAGTTAAGTTAAGATGTGCTTTTTTGTTTTTTTTTTATTTAGACAACTTTCAACAATGATGTAGAGCAAAGAAACACTGATAATGGAAAAACAGAAACAGCTTATTTTGAATGCAAAACATTTTATTTGCCCAAGGAGACTGCTGCGGCTTTTCAGTAGTTCTGTTATAAATATATTCCATCTGATGATTTTTCACTCTTTAAAGATTGGCCACTTTTTTTTTTCCCCAATGTTGCCTATCTAAGCGCTTGAAACATGTTTTTTCAATCGGAGAAAACAGTGCTCTTTATTACGCTGTGGAACCATCAGATGGTTGTTAGTACATAGTACTGAAGGAGTAAGTGAAAAAACAGTGAAAGTGAAAAGACCTAACCAAACACAGCAGCAGAGAGCCAGCTGGAAAACAATAAAGCAGGAAATGTTGTCTGGCACGTCGTCTTACTGGAGTGAAGCTCGAACTGTATCCATGAACATGCATAGGTGTAGCATTTGTGGATGCGTGTATGGTAGTAAATATATAAACACGTCGTTCTAGAGAAAGTTCACAATGCATCATTATGTCCCAGCAGTTAAAAAATATGAGGCAACAGCAGGCTACAATGAGTCTTTGAGAGGCCAAGTGGGAACAGCCCTGTTATAGCTCTTGACATCAGCTGGATTGCATAATACCAAAAACATCAACAACTGTGGATTTGTACATCTGCCTCAAACAGAATCATGTATTCATTCACTTACAAAAATGACTAATCTCGTAAACTTATCTCGTTAGTTTCTTGTGTTTAAATGACAGTGTTTTGCAGGGAATTTTGTTTTTTTGCACATTGCACGACTCGTCTACAAAGACCTGTTGTTCTTGTTACTCTTTTTTCATCTTTTATCTCCTCTAAGTGAATGTTTTGCATGACTTAAACAAGAAAAACCCAAAAAAATAAGAGCAAATGTACGTTACCTGGTCCGGACACAGGTGGCTCGGGTTTGTGGGACTTCCTGGGGTCGAGTCTGTCCTTCTCCAGCTGTTTTCGTGTACTGCGCTGCCGGGCCTCTCTGAACATGGGTAAGGCATGAGCTGGAGACACACAGGGTAAACATGGATAATCAAGTTGCTTAGGCAACTCAAACTACAAGATCACATAACACAGCCGCTCAAATAAGCAGCCAGGGCGTCTGGCAATACGCTCAGTGTTTGCAGCCGACATGTATCATTTCCCCAAATCAAGACATGCAAGAAATGCAGAGAATTCAAAGATTTCCGTGTTTTCAGAAAGTGCAGAAACACATTCTGTCACCTACTACTACACCGTATGGAGGATGTGCTGTGTCCACATGAAAAGACATGCACCTGTTGATCTCTGGCAGCATCTCTCTCTCTCTCTCTCTGTCTTGTGTACACTTTCTGCCATAGTGCACACCAACATATTCATTATATCCCTCATGTTTAGATTCAGACAATTACTCTGCCGCTCTTCACACTTTTGTGAACACTATCACAATAAAGGCCGCCAGCACTTAAATCCACGAGTGTGCCAGTGAAGGTGTGCATGAGTAAGTGTGAATGAGTGTCCTCAAAGGGTCTGCGAAAAGGAGAGTGAGTGCGAGTGTGTGTGTGTGTGTGTGTGTGTGTGTGTGTGTGTGTGTGTGACCATTTGTGTTTGTGTAAAGTGAGTGTGTGCTCAGCTCTTATCCTCAGGGGTTACAAAGAGACACTTTTTTTAAAGGGCTAGATAAAGTGATTTTCCATTCGTGAGCACTGTCGCTGCTCAGTGTTAATTCTTCTCCTCCACGCTACATTAAGCAAAAAGGTTACTGTTAACAGATTCCCTCGCTTTTCTCAATGGGCCATCACTTGTTTCCCGTCCCCTCTAATTTTCCAGTGCCAGGGCATCAAGTGCGTCACTCGCCGCTTGTGTCAGTCAAATGTCTGTCTACTTCACACCCTGTTGGCATGGCAATGAAATCACATGACGCCTCTGAAAAGGCCGCGGCAGCCTAAACAATAAATGGCATCTAAATTGGGTCTGAGCAGCCAATCAGAGATGCCGTATCGCGGGCTGTTCAGTCCCTGTGGGTTCATGACTTCGATCTGGGGGCAAAGGAGTGTGACACGCACAAAAGAGATGACAGCCTCGTGTGTTAGTGATATGACAGGATGACAAGTGGAGGGGGTAGTTTGTGTTTGTGTGCGTGTTGACCAGCAAGAGATCACGCCAGTAGAGGTGGGAGAGGTGGCTGTCTATAGCGTGATCCGGCGTGACTGCAGACCACATGGTTGTCGCGTGGCACGATGCCCTGTGGAGGTCGATCCATTCGTCCACACTCTACTCCATCAACTAATGGGCTTGTGAAAGCCCTGAACACTCTCTCATTCCTCACAGAGCCCACAATGAGTGTTTTTATATGTTTGTGTTTGTGTGTGTGTGAGAGAGAGAGAAAGAAAAGCAACAAAGCCGTAGCATGCAAACAAGATTTGGTATTTTCATTCTTTAGAATATGCTTCATTTGTCACATCATGCGCTGAGAAGACAGTTAGTGTTGTTTGTTTTTTTTTTTTTTTTTTTTTAGTGCCTATTAAAAGGCACGCTGCTGTATCATGTGAAGAGCACTGCTGAGCAGATGGGTTAGTGGCTCAAGGTGAACTAAACTGCTGGAGGGCTTTGAGAACACCACTTCACTTTAATTGCTTCAGTAATTGTTTACTGATTTAAAGGCGATGTGTGAAACGGTGTCATGCACGAAAAGACAAGAGGGCAGTAAAGTAAAGTTTATCAAGAAGCAAATTCTATTAAGGTACGTATACAACAAATGTCCGTGTGTGTGTATATGTGTACAGGTGCAGACAACGAAGAACTTACGAGTGATGATGTAATCTTGTGTCAGCGCCTCGGCTTGTTTCTCTTTCCGCTTGCTCTTCACTACACACAGCTTAGCCCCTCTGGGAAACAGTAAAATGTTTATAAATGATGCTCTTCAAAGGTTTGAAATAGAAAACAAGACGTCTATAATAATGCCTCGGCTTTTTTATTCACTTGAAAAGACTTATATCAATAATGAATTAATCATACTTGCTAAAACTCGCTGTATCAGAGTCATTGTTATGCACTAAGTGACATATTTGTCACTGGAATAAACAATGAGTGTTTTAGTTGTGGTGCATGGTTTGACCAACAGAGATAGATGTTGAACTCTTCAAATATTTAGGTCAACTTGACAACAATATATGTGCATTTAATAGTTTTTGGTTAACCATAGAGTTTTATGGCTACAGAGACAACACTGGTTAGTAGGATAAATTAAAACAAAATGACACCAGACTTATTTTATAAATCTAAACCACACATACCTGTGGCTTTTGACAGGGTCATAGTAGACCTTTGCCAGTCCATTTCCAGTTCCCACCATTATCTGGTTGAGTTTTGGGTGCCACAGGCAGCGGACGACACTCTGGAATAAACACACAGAAAGACAGACTCAACGAGATTCAGTCGAATGTTTGTGTGGAATAATTGAAGGTGACACATGCAAGGAAAAGAGGTCAGAGTTTGAAATAGCAGCTCCCAGCAGGTAGTGAACAACTTTCTCTGTTGTGGGTCAGATTTACAAGGATGTTTTTGCTTCTCACCGGCAAAAGTTAACAATCATTTTTTATTTTTCTAAGTATTGTGAGTGTGTGTGACCCAGGTTGGTTGCGATACAGTGGGGATCAGTCCCAGTGTGCTCTGCTGCTCTAGTTGACTATATTTGGTTGTTGGGATGAGGGCTGGATCCCTCAGTCTGTGTGTGACAGATGGCCCAGTGCCAATAGGCAAATGCGACCACATTTATTCAGAGGTGTGTATGTGTGTGTGAGAGAGAGACAGACAGAGAGCAAAGGAGGGGCAGAGAGAAATACAAGTACACAGTGGACAGTGATGAAGACCCTCTGTTCAGTCTGTGATATGTGAGCCATAGTAAAGAACTCATCTACCTGCAGCAGCTCCTCCTGTCTTTACACACATTGTTGAAGCATCACTACTTGGCAACTTCTGTTTTGGTGTCATTTCGTTAACACACACCTAATACACACATGGTGTGGGCTTGTATCCTGTAGTTGTACAGAATTTTTTGAGAGTGATAGTGATTGAGTGTTTGGCGCGTCTTTATGTGGAACACTGGAGGCAGTGTGGGGGTGGAGGTCTAGGACAGCAGCGTAGGATGGGGGTGGGTAGGACGACTGGGACGTCCAGATTCTGTGACGGTGAAAGCTGCTTAGCGCACAGCTGTTCAGCTTCCCACCAGGATACCAGGGGAAGGAGTCTCAATCACACGATCATACACTCGCATCCACGCGTGCTCACAACGAGACTGACATGTGCACACACAAGTAATCTGACATGTACATAGAAAAAAAATACAATCACGACTAGTTTGTCATTTCTGTCGGTATCAAAAATTATATAAAATCACATAAACCACAAGATCCAACACTCAATTCCAAATATGACAGAATCCAAATGAAAAAAAAAAAAATAAAATTACTCACCAACATAAACAATATACAAACACATATACAAAAATACAAATACAAATATTAATTTGTGTTTATCTGTGCTTGTGGAAAGTTAAAGTAACTCTATTACTGTCTATCACAATTATATAAAAATTTAATACACACACACACACACACACTAAAGACAGCAGCTCAGTGGTCTGCGGCTCACAGGACAGATGAGGGTTAATCTGTTCAACCAGATCATGAGCCGGCTATAATTGATAGAAAGATCTGGAAAATGCTTTAAACAAGATGTGCTGAACATGAGCTGCACAGATTCCATTCATATACTGGCAGACAGAGGATAACGTATAAATAATATACTTACAACTCTGAGCTGTGGAAGCTGTGCTATTTACTCTCATAGAAAGCACAACTTGTTTCAACAGGCATATATCATGACCAATTGAAATCTACCCACTGTGGATGTGCTTGAGTGTAAATGTGTAATGGGTTATAAATCGCGTTGTCAGCGTTGCTAAAGCAACAAGGACAGTCCCCACACACAAGAGAAGTAGAGACGACAGTTAGGAATTCAGTTACACTCCACAGGTTCTGTCAAAGCTCGAGGAAACTCGGCCGATACACAGCACAGCAACACGACACAAAATGCTCCCAGATCAGGCCATAGAAACCAAAATTAAAGTGACAACACAGCCAGGTAATTGAAGTCCACTCAAGTTCAGAAAACTGCCTCTTCAAGACTCAAACAAATCAATCTGTCACCAAAGGAACGAGCAAACAGAGAGAACAGTGCAGCCTAAAAAGAGACCAGTTGAGTGGGGCCCAGCCCCAGCTGGATCCACACAGATATCCACAGCCAAGCACAGCTCAGTGCAGTCCAATAGTAAGACTGCTTTCCAGATATTCAGAGCAGCATGTTTATACTCTAGGAACCCCTGTTTACACCTCACGTCCACAAAATTACATCACATCACGAAGGAGGAAACTTTAATCAGTCAGTTCTTCAGTAGCAGCTTTCTATGTCCCATCAGATTAACATGCCAACAGCTGATTAGGTATAAATAAGGCAACAGCCACTTGCCAAATATATATGCCAATTATGAAATAAAAGTTATGCAGCACTAATGGGACACAACGATCACAGCTGTGTGCCTTGTTTAGTCCCTGGTGAGTGGATCCAAATGTGAACTGTGTCTGACAGACTGAGTTACACAAGCCAACTGATTGCAGCAGGGGGAAAGGAAAACACTGCTCTTAGCACCTCTGCTACACGCTGAGTGGGCACATGTCCGAGAAGTCAGTATGAGCTACCTTACTGGAACATAAGGTTTGTAGATATTTTGAGATTTACTTGGTAGGATGCACAAGAAAGAACAGTCAGAGCCTCCCGTCTACCTTTCAAGCCTGGCTGCTCTTACTCAGCATGAAAAGACCAACCTCCTAAAAGAGCAGAGCACCGAGTGTAGCTCACCGTACAGGAACTATCAAGCATGAGTTTGAAGGTGTAGCATGTAGCAATGTTCTCCATCTACATCAATCCATCTCTATACAGAGAATCATCATGAAATGCATTAATTATTCAGCTTCACTCTTTAAAGAATCAGATTTTTTCCAGATCACTCAGATTTTTCAGCATATTAAAAGTCATTCTAAAGATTTTCAGAATCTTTAACCAAAACCAAATATCAGACTTCGCAATGTTTAAGTACCAAGCATAAGAATGCAGAAATTCTCTGAATTCTCTGAGCCAAAAGCTCAGTGCTTTGATAGCCAGCAGGGTCTCACCTGGCTCATGCCCTTTCTGATGGACAGAGATAAGCTCGAGAGTGTCTGAGATATTTATCAAATGGGTCTAAAACAGCCTACGCTCCCATGCACACCCCAGAATCCAGGTCTAGGGTTATGTAGACTGTTTAGTTAGAAATGATTGGTGGCCTTTCCTTTCACTCGCCTGCCTGGTACGCCACTTTATAAAGACTGCACTTAAATTCTTAGGCCATCGGAGAGACAGACAGTTGATGTAAACATAGTAAATAGCACATTCATCAGGTTCACCGAGTGCATGTCAACCAGATGTAACTGATCTGCTGCAAAACTAAGTTTTCCACATTGAAATTATTTTTCTTTTTTGTTTTTAAGATCTACTGATACAATCCGACATGGGTCAGATTGTTTGCGTGCTGCTGACGGTCTGAAAACAGAGGATGACTTTTATGAAAACTATCAAAATATGGACATCTAGTGTGGAAAAAAAAGAAAAGAAATTCTTGCAGCAATCCTTTAAACTTCTCCTTTCATACTCTCCCAGTTTCTGTTTGTCCAGTGAAAATGCCAAAAGAAAATTTCGCAACGTTACAGTAATTTATCTCAGCTATCGTCAAGTTTTAGAAGGTTTCCTGAAGTGAACAAATCACATTACACTCCATCATAACAAGTATTTTCTATGCCGCTGCTATATCCATATAATGTATATGGATACAACAACATTTAATTGTAATTATATGACAAAAAACTGCTCATGCAAATGGCAAAGTTTGTTTCCATAGACTAAATTCACTTAAGTTCTTTTTGGTGGGTAAAAACATGATTAAAGTACTCATCAACCCATCAACACCATATAACATTTTTGCGGTTAGTGCAATTAACACAAATAAAACCATTGCTAAAGCAGTTCAGCCTGTACCAGTCTCTTGACCGCATTGTTTTTCATTGAACCGGGTTGGATTTTGTGGGAGATGTGTTGAATTTTGGAACAGTATAAAGGGTGAGCGTACAGGAAGAGGTTTTGCTGTCCTTCCAGTAAAACTGAGCTGCAGCTTTCAGAGTTTCTCACAATGGCAGATGGTGCATTGAGTGAAAGGCCAATGGAAAAATCACTTCCAAATGTTTACCCTTTCCAGTAAAGTGAAAGAGAAGACATACGTCCATATAGCAAATCATAGGAGAAGGTGGGTTGTTAAGTTCTAAACAGACTCTTTGACCCAAAGTGTCTGGATCTTTCTTTGATGTTGCCTATATCGATATACTCACCACAGAAAGAGTGCTACAGCTGATTCTGTTTAAAATAAGTTGATGTAAAGTCAACAGGAAAACCCCAAATACAACAATTATAATTGCCACACAACAGATGTTCACGCATGTGTGTTGTTCACGAATATATAATGCCACCCACCATCTTTTGAGTGACGTAGTTACTACTGAACACTCAAAAGTCAAGTGTACTGTTAAGTTCTGTTAGATTTTGTGGACTGTCACCTCCTAACGACCACTAGTAACAAGATCTAAGTATCTCAAGAGGAGAGAACAAGTATAGTGCAACCATCATCAGGAAATGTGGTTTCAATTTTGAGAGAAACACTTGCACAAACAATAGTGTAAGACCTGACTTTGACAGAGATTGTTGTTTCAGCAACTGTCAGTGATAAAGATATACTGTTGTTATTTTTAGTCAAAGTAGACAACAGAAACTCAGTCAACTCTGCTTCAATTTAGTGTCATTTTTTCTTCACTTTGTTCTAACTTCAGATGTCTGCACTGACAGGGTCATGTAGCTCTCGCAGATAAAGTGTGAGCAAACTTGAAAGCTTACACCCGAGTTTGAATTCAACAGTAATTTAATTTATTTCATTTTTGACAGCTGCACGACACATTATTACACCAAAGTTAGAGTAATCCAATTACTAATGTTATAATCTAAAACCCAAACATCTGAAGTGAAATTCAGGTCATATTTAGATTTTTGAAAAAGTGACACTAACTAAAAGCCAATACAGTCTTTTTTTTTTTTTTAATTAAATTGTCACTTAGATAAAATAAATGAACCAAAACACAGACCACCGCCCCCTCCCCTCTCTTCAGTTAGTACAACTGCGCAGTGATTTGTGAATTTAGTACGGATGCGGTGCCAAGGTTTGCAAGCTGACAGCAGCTGGCTGGCAGGACGGGGGGATGCACAGACACACACACACAGACACACACATACACACAAACCCAGCTTTTGTCTTTTTCCCCCTGTTCCCCCTTCTCTCAAATGTGTTCACCCAGTGGCCCATGTGAGAGTGTCATGCCTTAGCCAGAGAGACCGAGTTAGAAGCCATTAGGCTCTGTCAGACCTCACTGTTATGACTACAGATACACAGCGCTAAATCTGTTGAAAAGGGCTTGAAGAAGGAGAAACAGAAGGAGGTGCAGGAAGCAACAAAAAATTTCAACCGAAGGCAGCACCTCTGCCCTTCATTTCAGCACCTATGTCTGGCTGATCTCTACAAATGGATTTCTGAGAAAGCAGGATTAGTTTTAAGTACATAGTACACCAACATGTGTGACAGTGTCGCTTGTGCATGTCAGTGGAACATGTTTATTGTGTTCATAGACAATTTAATATTGAATACATCTGAAAGGCAGTGCACATAAAGCAGTCAGCTGCTGTTTAGCCAAACATTTGTGGGAATGACATTCAGTAAAGAAAAGGTCACATCTCTCTAATTTCTCCGAGCTTGCCTGAAACCATTTTTTAGGTTTCCTCCTTTAACGTCACTCCCCTGCATAACTCTTCTCATCTTCCTCTGCATTTGCCTATTTTCCGCTCAATAACGCTACATCTAAATGTCTAAATTTTTCATCTGGGATTAACATGAAGAAAATACATATTTTGCTGTGTTGCTAGGATATGATAAGCTGCAGAGGCATATTGATGAAATGTCTGGTAACCGCTGGAGGATTGGGCTATTTGATATTGGAATTTTTAGAGAATTGTGTTTTTACCATCAGTATAACAGTCTGCTGACTGAGCAGTTCTAGATACATCTCTTCTTAATCCTCTAATGTACACAACGATATATATTTATGGTTGGAAATTGCTTCCACATGACTATATAGCAGCCTAAATAAATACTACAATTAAAGGGTAATCCCTACTAATCCATTGGAATACGTCGGTATTGGAGTAAATAGGAAATTACATAAATCTCCATAAAAGGCCAGTCAAACCATTACGGCCATTAAACTACTGTTGTGTTTTTACATAGATGTCATCATATAAAAATTCTTTAAGGCTGCAGTTTGTTGTTTACACAGACTAATTATGTGGAGAAAAAATGTCATCCACATTGGTTTCATTATGTTTTTATTGTGTTTCAGTGTGGAATCGTGTTTTTTCCACTGGGCATCATTTTGGGTCATTTCGGTTTGTAACCATTATCGTATCAGCCAGCTGAAAAACATCTTGTAATGAGACCATTTGCGGTTGTGAAGATTAAGGAGGAAGAACTTACTGCGTTGGTGACTTCGATTTCATAGACCCTCTGAAAAGAAGCTCGGTCGAAGAAAACCAGCTTCCCGTTTCCCTCATCTTTCTTCACCGACGTCCCGGTTACAAGGAGCTTGTCGTCTGGGCTGAAGCAGCAGTCGGTCCTAAAGGAGAAAATTACAGACATGCAACATCAGTTTGCGATCCACACATAATGTGTTAATAGCAAGAACAGCAAAAAAGCAGATTGTAATTAAGATGACATTTAAAAAGTCTGACATGGCAAAGTAGTTGGTTAATCCAGTGGCCACATTCACAGGCTTCCTGAAGTTGCGTATATCCCATGTCTTCAGAGTGTCATCACCTAGAAAAGAAGACAACAGACAACTTAAAAATTACTGACTGTACAATACAGCTGGACAGTAGTTTTCCTATACATTACAGAAATACTTATAGAGCCACCTCTGCTTTTGTGTAAAAGTCTTGTGAGTTTTATGTTTTGTTGGTGGTGGTTCTGTATATCTACACACTCAGGAAGAGATTTGCTTCGTCTCTTCTCTATCATGACTTTGGATCAGTGATCAAGTACTGGACCTAAAAACTGAAGGTCATGAGCAGGACTAGTGATAACTTCAACTTCAAGATGAACAATAGCTGACTGCACGGTTTTTTTCTTACCTCCACGTGAGGCGAGAGTCATGCCATCATAAGAAAAAGAGAGGCAGGAGGTGTCTGATCCTGGAGTGTGTGCTTGTCGACAGTGGAATTTTGTATGGACCTAGTAGGAGAAAGAGAAAACAATGCACTGACCACACTGATTTGTCCAGGGTCTGGTATAGTTTATGGTTTAGTAATGATGTGTAACACAACTGCAGCTTGAGCCTGAGATCCTACCTAAATGGGTATAACAGTGAAACCTCCTACAGAGGTCACGATAGCAGCAAGTCACTGTTTGTGTCTCACAATAGTCTTGAGCAAGAGACTGAAATAGAAATACTTGAGCAAATACAGTCTTGGGTTTATTTATATACTGTTGATATTCATCACAAACAAGTCTCAAAAGTCATTACAGAAACAAAAAAAACCTAATTAGATTAAATTGATCGTTAATTGCAAAGGAAAATGAATCCAGTCCTGGCTCTCTGCAGTTTCCAAAAACATGCTTCTGTGGTAAGTACTGATTATTAATATCAAAAAGAGTTGTTATAATCTCCTGGTGAACTAAACCATAAAACTGCCAACGCTTTGCTTCACATAACAGAAAGAATTTTTTATTCTCTCTGTCTTCAGAACATGAGGTTTTAATTCTTCCATGAAGAACATACTACGTATGTAACTATGAAACCTGTTATGTCCAATGAAATACAACAAACTTCACACACTGTGCCCACCGAACTACAGACCACAAAGATTTGTCTTGGCAAGCACATGTTCCTGTCTTGTTTTTAGGTTTTTTCTGTGCTATAATAATATAATAGTATTATAATATTCCCATGGTTGCACATTTCACAACTGACACCCTTCTTACTGAAGCCCTCTGCTAATATCACCCTTTTGATTCTTTTTATTAATCTCTCTTCACCAGCCACAAACATGTGTTATGTCACGAGGCTGAGCCAGTGACAACTATTTTAAAGTGTCAAGTCAAGATTTCAACAACCACAAGGATCAATTACAAAATATGGACTATGATACTGGCGTTAAAGTTACACTATCGGATGTGGAGGATCCAGTCCTTCTGGAGCTCGACCCATACCAGGGACGGTTGGTATCTCAGTCTGTACAGCATTGATTTTCACTGCTCTATTTTACATGATTTCTCAGTACTTGTGAGGCCAATTTGTTGATAACTGCAGCAGCGGGGACCATTTTTATTCCTTGAGTACTACACGAGTCAATTAACCAATAAAGAGAAAATAAATTTGCAGCTATTTTGATATTAAAGCAACCACCTTAAAAAAAAACTACATGCCTCTGTAGTACATAGCTAAACAGTGATAAATTGCCCCATGCTCAGCTCAAAAATCATACAAATTATTCATAATTAATCCCAGCCACTGCAGCCATGTATTCTCTGCAAACAGAAGCATTTTGACTTCTTGTCTAAACAGCTGTTTCCATGTTAGCCTGCCATTCGATGTACTTCCTCAGACTAAGTGGTGCACTACCGTAGTACAGAGTGAGAGTGTGTGCCAAGTCTCCAGCTCCAGGCTGGAAATAACCCAGCTGAACACCCCCCCCTACTATTCCCTCCAACACAGATAATTTTCCTCTATCTTTCTCACACATACATACAAAAGAGCAGCAAGAAGAATAGGTCTGTAAAAGCACAGAGCCGTGCACAATGAAGGGACAATGAACAGCTAAGGACAGGGCAAATAAATAAATGCAAAGACGTTAAGTCATGTTATTCTAGCTAACCTTAGATTTATAGAAAAACAATCTACAGCCAAGCAATGTTGATTTTGAAATCTGGATTTTTCTGGGGCAACTGATCACAGTTTTCATTTTTTGATTAATCTGTGAGTCGTTTAGTCTAGAATTCCCATCACATTTTCCACAGTGTGAACAGTCCAAACTGGAGACATTTAATATAAAATTGCACTTCTGACTTTTTACATTTTTGTTTAATAAAAAAGTTAAATTTCCACATTTTTAGTGAGTCAATAAGTCAACTAGTTGTTTCTGCACTATACAAAACTACTTGAATACCTATTCCTAGTGTCATGGGCCTGTTTCTTCCCACATTTTCCTAGTTTTAACAAAGCAGAGTACAGCCGGATTTAAGAGATCGATCATTACTAGACTCTAGTGAAGCAATAGTCTGGGAAGTAGGCTTGCTAACACTCAAACAAACATAACCTTGGTTTATACAGCTACATTTTCATTAATTCTAAACGGAATGCAAATAAATCAGTGAAAAGGGAATTGCAGCAATACAGGCTTTTGACCAAGAAAGGTGGATAAGGAATTTGAAGTGAGCACAGAGTGTAGAGGACAGATAAGATAGAGAAACGCTGGCTGAAAAGAGCAGTGGAGAGTGGAGCATAGGTTGAATGAGTGATGTGTCCTCATGATACAAGAAGGAAACGAGACCATACTTTACTTCCAAAGTAAATGGAGGGAAGTTATTAACTCGGATGAGACAGATAACACTGTTACCTTGAACTGTAGATAACACGGATTTCATTTTTTAGTCCTGGGCCATTTAGCCTATGTGGTCTCTCCAGGGATAATTTTCTGCTTCATTTCATCATCATTTTAATCACACGTTACCTTTGACTCGCTGCCATTTTCATTTATTATCTTTGATTATCCACCTAATCTTTTATTTGCTGCATTAAAATTACATTGGTTGAGAAAGTCAAAAGGTCATTGTAATGTAAAAACTACAATCTTTAATCTTGCAGCGGCTCTGGAAGTTAAGCCACGGGCAATGTCAGGCCTAATAAGTAGAAGCTAAAGCACAATGTGTGCGGATTAAACACAGTCAAACAGAGTAGTTCAGCTTTAAGGTACATGCTGACTGAGCTTGGAGAATTGTCTGCTTTTTTTTTCTTTTTTATCAGTCTAAAAACAAAGACACTGTGAGGGCCCCGTTTCAATCATGCAGTCACAGTGACCACTACCACCGCTGTGTTATGTGCACATGGACAATAGGAGCTTAGCCGAACATTAAATTATATTCACATAACACATGGACGCATCTATACATAGGCACAAAAACCTTGGGTGGGATCAATGAACTATGGACCAGAGGGTTTCTTAATGAATTATTTTCTTCTAATTAACCAGTGTTGAAGATCAAAGGCAAATGATAAATATGGGTCTAACAGAGAAGATAGTGCGAGTTATTTTCTACAGTTTACGCAACAATACTGGTGTTAGAGGTGCAGAGTTTCATGGAGAGAATACATGGCACCAAACAAGTGGATATTACACCATAAATAAACTTGAAGGTGAAGGTGATGAAACTTGCTTTACACAACTTAAAAAAAAAAAAGTACATAACTTTCACTGATGCTTTTATTTTTTTCCCCTCAAATAGCTTATTTCAGAACACTATTTTTCAACACAGACATAGGTTTTCTTGGGTCAACGAGCAAGAGAAGTTATGAGTTTTTGTTCAACCTGTGATGAATCATTCCACACATTTTTCTTCTCCTTTTCTTTCCTTCTAAGATTAACACCATCTGCTGTTAGCACATGCTGTTTTAACTCTTTGTGTTGTATTGTTGTGCTGTGTTACTTCAATGTGTGTTTTGTTTGCAATGAAGATAAATTGCCTCCTGTACGTCTATTTATAGATTTATAATCATATCCCGCTCACAGACAAACAGGTGGAATGAGGAAAGGACATAACTCCTGCTCGACTCATTACCACATGCAAGGATCAAACGAAAACCAGACACAGCGGGACAGGAAGAAACATAATTATAATAAGAACACCAAGTTAATGCGTGGCCCAATATATATCTGACTTTGTTACTTGACTGTGAATTAGTGAAAGTAGCGTCTTTGTGTGGTTTTTCTAGCTGATTATTCCAAACACGCACCAACTCCAGCTATTTCTAGATCATATAGTGCTGTTGTGAACGCCTGAATGTTTTTTTATTATCCTGATGTTGGCTGGCATTGGTAGATGCCAATGTGTTTGCTTCCTGTGATAATCTACACAGGCAGTTTGTGAAACCGGATTCTCATACACTGTTTAAAACCTCTCTCACGTCTTGTGACATCCTCTGTGACATCCTGAGCTGTGCCCTTCAATCTGCACGGCAACTACTCATTTAAATTTTCACAATTAAGTCAAGCCAATGTAATTGTAATTATTATTATTTAAATCAGACTTATGTGTATACCAACTCTACACATTGTATATAGGTGCATATGCATGTGACATGCATGCGCACACACTTGGAGACCTGATCCACATCTACACACATTCAGCAGCAGGAGT
This sequence comes from Polydactylus sextarius, assembly GCA_016801845.1. Taxonomy (NCBI): domain Eukaryota; kingdom Metazoa; phylum Chordata; class Actinopteri; family Polynemidae; genus Polydactylus; species Polydactylus sextarius. The sequence continues at coordinate 4,989,227 of CM028922.1, forward strand.
TGATAAATAGCTGAAGGAACACAGCATTGGGTTTCATCCTCAGCAGACTATGACAGCAATCTACCACAGGGCCAACTGTTCCTAACCACACTATCTGAGTATCATTATATAAATACTGCGCGGCTCTGCATTTCTCCTACCTCCATATCTTTACAACCGCACACCTGAAAGACTTAATGATGCCCACTGTGCAGTCACTTGTAACATCTCACTCTGACCTTTGTTACTTTCTGAGAATCAAGTGGCCAAACCGCAGTCCAGAACAGCTGCTCTGATCTTTCATGGAAATCAACAAGTGGTGATGTGATGTGAAGCCGTGTGTGTGTTAGGGGATCACACTGGATTGAGTGTCCAGATAATCCAATAGTGAGCTATATTAAAGTAACTGTATTACACCATGTCTCAGCTACACGCTGTGCAAAAAAATTGGAGTCTGTACTGTTCTTGTTTCCAAGTCTTTGTTCAGGGTTAAAACAGAGGTGAGGAATGAGAGCAACACTGAAAGTTGAATTATTCCTTTGATGAAAAGCACCTCTTGAAAGTCCCTTAGTGACCCCTAATATATAAAGAGTTGATGGAAGGGATAATCTGCTACAGGACTGAGATCTGGTGTAAATGTTTAAGATCAAGCTGTCTTGAGATAGAAAAGTGGACCAGTTTGATCGCACTTAAAATGCTTCCATAAAGAGAGGTTCAGGCCGTGTATGTACTCAAATCCAAGACTATTTTCTAAATATTTTCACTGGACTTTAAATTCCTCTGCGATGTCTGTTTTAATCTTCTACTGCCCCATCATCTCTATGATCCATAGAGTTACTAATTGATGGTGATACTGTGCAGAGTCGCATAAGTGTGTAGAGGGTCCTTTTAGACTGGGGACTGTGAGTGGATAGGACAAGAGGTCAGTTTATGCAGGTTAAAATGAGCTATGTGAAACTGGAACAAACAGCAGTGTTGAGTAGAGGAAGAATACTCTACAATCTTGATTATGTTGATACAAACAAGATGGGCCAAAAAGAAGAATCATAGGATCGAAAATGAAGACAAAACTTGCCACACATCAAAATGCTGCTCTGGACCAACTTAAAACTTCATGGGGATCTTTGGTTTTGTTCTCAATTAAGGATTGATTGCGGTGACAAAGCCACCACATCCAGAAAACAAGAGAGCGCGTGCCGTGTCATCTCACAGTAATGCTCCCCGCTGAGAGGTTTATCAAAACCACTGCTTTTGGGGTCCTGCTTTGAAGTCTGGAAACATCTAAGTCCACCACTGACATCATAGCATTCCTCAGGTCTCTGTGGTAATGTTTTGGAACGAAGGCCTGCACCCTCAATGCACTAAGTATCACAGAGTGCACATTACCTGGCAACCATTTAAATGCAGTCTTGTAATTCTGGCACTGACCCCGCTGGTCAGAGATTGAGCATGCAATCACTCTCTGTGGCAGTCCACTAAAAGAGACCTACTTGACTCCCATCATGGGATCAATCAATCAATGTCAGGGTTCAAGAGCAAGATGTGTCATTCTCAATAGCTTCTCTTCAAGCTGAGCTCTAGATCAAGGTCATGTACATGATTGATCGTGATTGATCTGCCTGCATATTCCGTCCATGAGTAATAGCGGCGATACAACAGGAGATAGGCTCCGTTTGAATCGGGGAGGGAGCTGCAATAAAAGCTCTGAGAGGTCAACTCCTTTTTAGGCTTGTGGCTGAATTGGAGTCAGCGGCACAGGTTGCTGATTAGGGAAGAGGGCACCAACTAAATTCTTGAGCCATTCAAACAAGACAGGCTCCAGTGGTCAGGCAACAGACATGACTATTGTAAGCTGCTATGGGACGCAGGGTAAATATTTAGTTTGGAGAAGGAGGGGTAATAAATTTTGAGAGCTTTAACCCAATCACTCTGCGCCTGATGCTATGAGAAGCCCAGGGATAGAATGATGGGTGAGGGTGAGGAGGAGAGGTGGGAGTCTATACAACCGGAGTACATAAACTCATAGACACACAATAGTTACAGGGAAGAGCAAACTACATTGTTTGTGAATCCTGTTGTTGCAAAGTTGACTGTTGGAGTAATTATCTTGTAGCCTACTTCTCATTTGACTAATCTGGATAAGCCCCTCCATCCAATCAGGCTGTTCCAACTCACTAACTGCAGCTTAATTGTCACTGTCGTTATTCTTATATGAAATAACAGAAGCATTCAACCATATCCACATATGGGGATGGACAGATGAAAAAGACATGAAGTGGAACGAAAGAATTAGAGTAGAAAAATGCCAAAACGTTGAGTGTAGAAAAACAACTTCTCTACATAGTTTATAAAAATAGACATAAAATCTATACAGTCCTGATAGCAGTTGCCTCGAAAAAGTATTTAGCAATATCCGTTTATGGTCTTTTATCATTCTTATTTTTTATATCATAAAATGTGGGTCAGTAGAGTTTTAGGACTCTCAGGTGTGCAACTTGTGAAACTGTGTTTGCAAAAGAGCTAAACATAAAATGTAAAACAATATCGCTCTGGAATGATGCCTGCACTACGTCGTCTTTGAAGATATTGAATTATGAGTGTTGTAGGTCCCCTTAACCCCGTATTTGACAGAAATGCACCTCTGCAGCTTTTTTCCTCTTCTTCACATCTGTGTTTTTAAGGTTTTGTGTGAGAAAAAGTTCACTATGAGCTGCCAAAACCCTCCCCATCACTGATCACCAGCAAACATCAGCAAGTGATATCACTGTGCTGCCCTGATGCTGACCAGAGAGGAGTTACTGTAACTGCCGTCAAGAAGACAGACTCACGGGTCGACAGGCAGGCATGAGCTGAGGAGAAGCTCTTAGTGATGTAACATTTGATTTCTTCAGAAAATCTAATCCATGAAAGACGGAGTAGGGCAGAGGGCATTCTAGCCGGGAATGGAAGTCATTTTTATCTACAGCGACGATTTGTCAAATAACTCAAGTGAAAACAGCCAAATAAGTGAGAGCAATGCTTCACAGAAGCCAAGATCAACCATTACCTCAACGACATGAATCTTGAGGAATGGAATGAACACTTTGATCACTTAATTGCCTAATTAACTAACAGTGGAAAATATACTGAAGGAAATTGTAATTGGGCCTCCCAGCAACTTGTAACTCAACGCAATCATCATATGTCAGTTAATACTGTTACATAATCAGTTATAAGTTGTCATTCAAGCAATGACACCATTTCATCGTCCACAGACTTTTTCTCCAGTGGCACCATATGGTGCATATTTTAGGTTTTTAGTTAAAACCGCTCAGAAACCGCTGGTTAGAATAACATTACACATAGCATGTATGTCACTGTTAAACCAAAATTTTCACTTTTCTAGTAGTTTGCATTAAGGATGAGCAATTAATGATAATATTGTAACATCACAGTATGGAAAAGTAAAATAACTAAATTTCAGGAGCAATTTAGATATTGCAACAAACATGCCACATCCTACAAATCATGCTTTTTACATGTAAGGAAAATGTAATACTGACATATTAACACACCAAGTTTAGACTGTGAAAATGGTAAATATATCATCAGAACTGGCATATTTACATGCTAATGTTCTCAGCAACAGTGTCTCAACACCATTTACCTGCTTAGTGTGATAACCTGGTCAATACAGGTCAAACATGTTTTTAATAATATTCTCAATTCCTCCCAGTTTGGACAAATACATTTTGAATCCTGACATTTAAATTCTGGTCTGTGTTTCAACTCTGACCTCTTTGGCCTGTGACCGGATGACCTGAGTCTCATGACTCTATAGCCAAGGCCATGACAAAACAGACATCCTATGTTTACGACCACATTGCTCGTGCATTGTGGTCGCTGGTATGTTTGCTTTTACAACTTACACTGAGGTTTCTGTCCCAGATCTGGATGGTGCCATCTTGGCAGCCTGCTGCAATGAGTTTCCCATCACGGCTGTAGGTGCAGCACATAGGTATGACCTTCTTGCCCTGCAGGGAACGTGGTTTGAACACAGACTTGTGTTTCTTCTCCGAGTTCAAGTCCCATGTGCGTACGGTTCTGTGGGCAGACGGGAAAAAATTGAATTAATTTATCCTTACTCATCTGTCATGAGCCAGTCATAAAATATCTGTCCCTCAAAACATATTTGGTCATTAACACTATAAACCACCATAATAAATCAGAATTACAGAGATACAGTGTGGCCCAGTCATTCTCATGAACATGAGGTTAGGCAGCTATGTGTTGCAGGGTGAGGGGTTAGCAAACAGCAGAACAGTACATCAGTCTGACAGGCATGTCTGAAGCTTCCATGAAATTCGGATTCTCTCTCCTACATCTGCTGAACACATTACACAACCTGGAGCACTGAGAACTAGAACTAAATACAGACTTTTCATACAAGTACAAATGAAAATTTCCACACACTGAACATGTTAAGATGAATTAAACGGTATTCAAACCATGTTGTACTCAATGTCGACATTAAGGTATTAATAAAACTCCTCTTGAACGCTGCACAATGAAGACATATAGTATGACTAAGTCTTCCATCAATCACAGAATGAGAGACAAAAAAAACTAATGAAACTTTAGTAGGAACAGTGTGTTAAGGTAGAAGTTGGCAGTGGTTCCACATACTTTGAATTTCAAACTTGTCAGGGCCTTTTTGAAATCACTGGAAAACCAAAAAAGTGAACTGATGTTGCAGTGACTGAAAAATACTAATTAATGAAGTGAGAAGGAAAAAATAGAGGAAAACTAAGTTGCATACCAATAACAAGAGTTATTTTAATAGACCTAACAGTCTATATTAATCATTGAGATACATGACTACACGCAAAAATATTTACCCAACCTCACACACACCAACACAGACATTCATGCCAGACAGTGTGTGTGTCCAAATGTGTCTGTGACCCACTGCTGCCTTTAGTGAGCATCACGACCTTCAGGTCATGAGGTCAGCGGAGGAGTATAAACACACAGGCAGGGCTGCTACTAACAGCCAGGCGAGGATTCCTCTATGGATGCATACAAAGTCACAGACACACACACACTCAACTGTGTTTGGATAAGTCTAACAATGTGATACAAACGCCAACTGAAGACATATGGTTTGAGTGAGAGCTGGTAAGGGTCAAATAAAACTCTGTTTGATGCATAGTTGTGTGTAAATCCACATAAACCAAAGCTGTGCATAAATCAAAAAAAAAAAAAAAAAGACCTTGCTGAAAAAAGGTGCCAAAACCACAAACATAAACAGAGGTTGTCCAGTACAACATGAAGGCTTCTGCATTGTATGGCAAGTGTTTACATGAGCAGATATATGAGGTGTGGTTATTAAATAATGAGAATGAGATCATGTACTACAAGTAAGACCAACACGAGTCTCATTATTTTATAGCCGCACTTTGAACATATGTATGAGAGTGTGTATAAGAAAGAGTGATAGGTGTGGACTGGATGACAAATTGGTCCACCTGCTGCCTCACACAGACATCTCTATTTTGTTTACGGAAGACTTTAGGCGTCTGTCAAACCAATAAAGACAACATAACCTTTCGTGTAGCACACAAAACCTGGAATGCTATTTATCTTAAGGGCTCTTTCCAAAACATGGCATTGCTGGCTGTCAGTGGGATCAAGCCAAGAGGATGGAGCCCACCAGTGTTGATCCAGCGACGAAAACACAATGAAGACTGCACACCCTCACCTGTCAGAGCAAATGGACTGAAAAAGAGGAAGCCGCCTCTAATATGTGGTATTCTGATTTGATTAATAAAGCTTAAGAACTTTCCACTTCTTGTGGAAGAAAAAATAGATTAAAAATAAAAATAGATTAAAAGCACCAATAAATTAAAAAAAGAAACAACTTCAGTTTCACCTAATTAACATCACAGATTTTATTCTAGAGGGAAACATCTGGGGCATCTGGGTCTCAGACCTCTCAGAGGATCTGGGTTGTTTGGGGAATGTAATAATACTGAAAAGGTGTGAGATGTCAAAATAATGATATGCAGCATGAAGAAACCACAGAACACATTCAGGGCAATACCTTCACCCTTTCCTCCTCAATGCAACCTTGTTTTCCCTTCAGTCAGGAGCTGCCTTTTTTTTCTGCACAAACACTTCAGACACAGAGAGGTGAATGTAATAAAAATGAGACCCATACATCCTCAGTCATGCATGTGCACTTTACGAGGTAGCACATTCGTTCACACAACAACTGAGGGGTGACAACTCCCCTGGCCCCAGATTTTATCTGTCCGTCAGGTCGTGGGCTTAGTGGAGGTGATAGCTGCAAGGATCATTTTCCCAGATGATGAGATAAGGAAGAAAGAGGGAAAAGAAAGGTGTACGTTTTGTATAAGGTTATTTATTGGTCAAACTCCAGCATCGGAGGTTGGTTATGTTGCCTGATGGCCGGTTGACTGACTAACTGGGGCTCTGTTATGAGAAAAGCGGATTAGGCCAAAGGATGCTCCATCTTCCAATGCAGATGAAAAACACAGAGTGGGGAAAAAAATACGGGGATTTAGGAGGCGGCACATGCACAGTGGCATTCAAGCAACGAAGCAAAATAAGAAACACTGTGGTCTAAGCAAAAATTTAATGTGGGTAAAGTCACGTGCTGACTCAAGCACATTCACATTCATTATTACTGTGGCTCCAAACTCTTAGAAGAGCAGGTGAGACCACACACTACAGCAAGTGAATGCTTGAATCTGACACTAAAAGAAGTCAAGACAGCTCTTCAGATTTAATCAAGCAATCTGGATGATAAGATACTTTCATACTGGACCTCCCCCCTCCCATACGGAAGTCGCCTGATATTCAGTTTCAGTAAGATAAGTAACACACAGATGCACACTAAAGAACCAGAAGTTACTGTCAGTCAAAAATTCAGTCTTGACTGTAAATTGAACAAGAAGGATAAATGCGCTTCTTAAAGATACGGTATGTGCGTTCTCGAGCAGGACATGGAACAGTTGCATTGTAAGGGGGGGCAACAATTGGAGACGCACTGGACTGTGGATGAACCTTATGTGTTAGACTGTGTGAATCGCCCCAACATGTTCACACACACTTTGTACACACACGTCTGTCCTCGCTATTCATCTTTTCACTGTGATTCAGATCACATTTAATAACCCAACAGTAAAGCCTTTTCCCTTGATAAAACTAAATTAAGCCATCTCCAATTATTTGGCTGAAAGTACTGACAAACATATTTACTTGATAAGCTCAGTGTGTGAAAGATGATCAAATAATTAAAACACAGGATTATACTTAAGACCTGTATCAATATAACATCATTGACTACAGGGATTTAACCACACTGCAAATCCTGAATCCTCTTTGTGTGAATCTTCCTATTTTCATGGATGCTGTCCAGTGAAAATCCTGAAAATGCATCACAGCGTGACTTGTGTTTGGTGGAAACGCATGATCAAGACAAATATTTTGTTCTTTAGCAGTAAAAAGGACCTGCCATGTTGTCCTCTGGGTCTCCTTGCTACACAGCTACAGCTCCAAGTCCAGCTGCAGCCCTGACAGCAGGCCAACGCGGAGGGAATCCCTGGCATTCAAACCTCCTGAAAACATTCCTCAAATTGTGTGTATTTATGTGTGCACATGCGCAAGTGTGTCACAAGGCTCAACAGAAGTAACATGTGGGTCCAATTAGAAAGTCGCCGTTTCTCCTGTCCTCTGCTCCACTGGTGGAACTTTCAGTCACAAAAAGAGCACGACATGATTTTTTGATTGTTCTCCTGGGGAACTATAAAACTATATAAAGTAAAACCCAAGAATCAACAATGTCATGAAGCCACTGATGTAAAGTTTTCCTTAGTGTTAGTTGGAGTTTGTGCAGTCACATTTTTTAACTAGCAACAGAACTATTTCAGTGATCGTTAAGCCACTACTGTTTAGGATTTTGTTCGTTAGAAAAGCTGCAAGTATCAAAACACAGACACATAGTCCCAGTTGTATTTTAGTCTACTTCAAGTTTAAGCCTGCAAAGGAAATACTTCCATCGGGAGTAGACCCAACAGATACGGCCTTCGCTCTGAGAAATAAATCTGCAGTTTTCAAACAGGTGTTCAGTCTTTCAGCACAGACTTAGTCAAAGTGGTTCTCCGCTTAATACGTATCTGGCACTGTTGGCTCTAACATGAATATTGTTGGAAAAACACTGTGCCATTTTACAAATACACAAACTCTCAAACAGAATGACAGAGGAATGTGAAACGTGGACACTTTCACACCAAGCTGAGCAGAAATGCTTTTCACTGACGGACTGTTCTGCTCAGGCTCCTTTCAAACCTCAGTGTGCAGAGGACAATCACCACAACCACCCTGCTGCTGCATTATGAAACTGCTTCATCAGTACTTCCCGCTCATCCACTTCCTCTCGAGAGAAAAACGTCTGTGTTAATGAAATCATTGAAGGAAATGGGAGGTAGTTTTTATGAATAAGATTCCACACAACTGCGGGGGATCTTTAATTAAGAAGCTGGGTGGTTCACTGATCATGCTTAATAAGCTATTGAAATAAATACAACAAAGACTCTCTAACTGGGCTGACACAGGATGAAAGACCTGGAAAAATCTAGGTGTTTGACTGATGTTTGAGCAAAAGCAGCCAGTAGCAGGCACCCACTGGTACTATTGGCCAACTACTGGTCCATTCATAAGAGGCCCACTGACAACAATCTGGTCTCTGCAGACTCCACATCTATTCATAAAATGGCACTAAAGGGGATGGAGCAGCATATATGAGGTGGCTGTGACGAGCAAAGGAAGGACAAAAGATGAGTTGGCTGCCACAAAATAACAAGAACATAAATAAACTGTGTCGACTGAAAACCTGCAATACCTTCGATTGTACATGGAGTTTCTGTACATTAAACCCATAATACAAATGGTTCACACACAAAGGGACAACAGTGGCACAGTTTTGTTTCAATCATTCACAGCAGCTTTAAACAGCCAAGATTGGAGCAAATATAAATCTTGCAGCAGCATTTTTTGATGGTTTATTTTACTTAAGGTCATGTTTCAGTTTTGGATAAGAGAGCCAAGTTGTCATCAACACATAGTAAGTTCCTGGACATGGTGTGCGGGGTGTTCCTGATCTCTTTATGAAGACATTATTTTGAGCTCAGATAAAAGCTGGCTGGTATTTCAACACTTATTAAAGACAGAAGTCACACATTTGGAGAAAACAAGGAAGAATTCCTGATGGATTTAAAGAGACAACCACCAGAAAATAAAGCGGTGTCAAAAAGTCTGAGGTCATTTTACCATTCAATGGTGGGAAAGTGGTCTCAGACATTTGAACTACACAGTAAATTTAACTTTTACAAACTGAGTCACACCTTTTTCCCCCAACAACCGATTAAATTTGCAGAAGCTAAAATTAGAAAAATTGTTTTGGAAAAAAAAAAAAAAAATCATTCCTAATCTGCTGCTTACAATCCTGACCTGGATGAACAACCATTCAGTTGCCGTTAGTCTAAATTAACATATAGACACAAAGATGCAACATTTATACTGCCAAAAAACAAAAGAGCAAAACAAAGGCCTAATGATAGGTTTCTAGATTACAGAATCGAGGATCTAAATAACATGACCTGTATGTTTGGCACCTGTTTAAACCCTGAGGCTACAGTTTGTTTACGCTGGAGGAATGAGAAGGACTTTTGACTGAAAACGTGAAAGGTGAAGGGTCCACCAAGAAAGAAAAGGCACTTAATCATTAGGTAGCCCCCGTGCTGCACTGCCCATAACTACCATGATGATCAGTAAAAATGCAACATGGGAGTCGTAAGGAAGGTTACAAGGACAACCTTTTCCACCTGTGAAATCACTATAGGCAGCCCCTCACTTTCCTCTCTTCATCACTGCCGTTTTCAATCGCTGAGACTCAGGTTCCTGTGCTGACCTGCGCTGCTGCTGTGAACCTACCGCTCACGCAGCTGCTCTGCCTGTGAATGGCTCCCTGTGCGCTCCTCTCCTGTGAGCTGGCCAGGGGCAACACCCAGTGCTAACGTGCCAGGGGAGGATTTCCAGAGCCTCAATAAGAGCTAAATAAACCAGCCTCCACATCTGGGAGAGCAGTAACATTGGTAAACACTGGGCTGCGGCCTGCCCACAAAGCCAAGCCCTTGTTTCCACTTAATGATGATAGCCCTGGGTTTCTGTGCTGCTGCCTGTCACACTCACTTAGACTCATCACTGAGCTCTCAAACACTCCCACAAATATTCACGCACACCTATGCAAAGAGTTGCAGCTTCAGTTGTTAAGACAGAAGAAAAAACCCCAAAGCTCTGCTAACTGGAACAGAGAGGTTATTTGTGTTTGTGTATGACATCTTGTTATCTCCCGCTGTGTTGCTCTGATCCAAAATACAGTTAGGAAATGAAGGACTGTGCTTGGACAACATCCAGTGTAAAATGTGCCATGTATCACTACACAGCTGTCAGGCCAAGCTCCTTTTTCAGAAGCATATTCTGGACTAGAGGACTCCCTGCTGGTGACACAGGAGAGGACATATAGTATGTGGATACTGTGAGGCAGAATAAATCACTATTATATGCACAGCATGTCTCTGGTTTCATAAATCAAATGCTGTTAAGAGTCGTTACATAATTCCATAATTGAAAACCAGCAAAGAACTGATGTGTCTGTATTTCTACAAGACATTGTCTCATGACTGTTTCTTCCTGAAAAAATGAACAAGAATAAGCAATGATTATTTTGGTTTCTATAAATACCCACAGTTACATCCACCAGATGCTTTATAGTACATAAATACACAGCAGCACAGCAGCTACAAGAGCGACAGAGGAAAATGTTAGATGCTGGTGACAAATCACAGCTCGCAACATTTATTAAAAACTCACCCATCATTGGAACAGGTCATGAACTCTTCTTTCATTTTGGGATGCCAACAGCCACTATTCAACATCGCTGTGTGGCCCTGAAAAGAGCAGAAAGAGAAAATTAACAAAGTGCACACTTTCAACTGGTGATAAATTGCTGTTGATTAGTCACTGAGAAAGGGTGTACACCCATGAATCATGTCAGTGACTTGTGATCTAGTCGTCGACACAGCCGTTTGTTCTGAAACAGTTTTGGAGAGTGAGCCCACAAGCAGCCAGTAAAAGTTGGTCACCGGGAAGAACCAGTGATGTTCAATTAATGAAGACGTATTTTGTAATCTCCCTGCGCATAAATTCAGGCAAAGACAGCTGTTGTTCTTCACTGTTAGATCTTTAGCCAAGAATCCTGAACAAAAGGTCACCAGTTCATTGTGGGTTGCTACTACGTTTCTGTGACAAGGAATTTTTTTAATTTTGTGTATTGTGAACTGTGTGGTAACCGTGAGCCCTGCATCCACAGAGACACATGCAAAAGTTCTGGGAGGTATCAATTACTTTTCTTCATTTGAATGCACCTTAAAAAAGGGCTCTCCCTTCAGGAAAAGACCTTTAATTTGATCATTTTGTAACCTTGACTGTCAGACTTCCTCCAGATAGGCCTCACCTCAGAACTGAGCCACTGAACTCTGAAGCAGTGCAGACGGCCGTGTCACAGCTTCAAACAGAAAACTATGAGCAGAGTAACTTTTAGATATTTCCTCCTCTGGGGTAGTCCCGTGGAGAATTACCCATAACAAATGACTTCAAAGTGGAAGAACCCACAGAGGGGCCTCCCCCGACCGCCAGGTCAGAGAGGAACACTTCAGTGTGCTGCAAAAAGACTTCAGACATGACATACTGCTATTTGACAGGATGCTTAAGAAAACGGAGCCTAGCTTGAGCAGAAGTCAACCAAATGACACTGGTATGTGTGCACCAGGAAGAGTGGCCTGCCTGTTCACTGTCAAATACTTTAAACAGCCCACTTTAAACACACCACTTTAATAATCAATAAAAGGGAACTGCCTTGGTGTTGCTGTTTAAAGGCTAAAAAGGATTAATAACAAACTGCTAGTTGTTAAACTTTATGACAGAATACCGAGTCACTATACGATGAGGTTAAAGCTCAAATGGGCTGCAAATGACTCGACCGTTTCTCTGCTCTGTGTAGTAACATCACAATAAACACAGGACCTTCATGGTAAGGGCGAATGGACCTGCTTTCATCCTAAACACATCTGATTCCTCTTCCTTAACCGTTTAGGACAACAAATTGCCAATGACTAAACAGGCTGATATTCATCCTAAGAATAAACACAAAACAAGCATGTTAATGACAAACAGAAGCAAAAAAAGACCCTCTCTGATAACAAACACTGATTAACTAAGACCAGTACTGGCACTGTGCATTGTGGCATTATGATTTGTTTCCATTGAAAGTGTCTTGAAAATAGATTTCACAGTTTCCTGTTATTTTAAATTTACAGGTGGTAGATGGAATAGTTGATTGAACAATTACTTTATCAACCAAATCATTGAATCTAAGAAAAAACAAACTGACAGTAAAGTAACTAGGATTTTAAACAATTATAATAATAGTGATGACAATTTAAGCACTTTATGAGGCAAGTTTATTTTCAGATCTGTGGAATTGTTGCTTTTCTCAGTTTTTCCTCTCATCGCGTGCATTTACAGTCCTCCCCCCGCACATGGTGACATGACAGGGAATTGTGTAATTGTCGACAGAAGCCGAGTAATGGCAAAGACTTAATTATCACATAAGACACAACTAATCGACTGGGACACTGTCAGCAGGCCAAGACGTATTTTCGTTGAACCAAACTCTCCCTTCAGGTCCAGATGGGACCGAGTGGGACAAGAATGTGGGACATCCAGGAAAACACGTTTTGCAATCAATGGGCCTTTACTTGTTCAAGTAATTCATATGCATGGTATAAACCATGTCTAAATGCACTGCAGCTGGCACAGATGGTTAGTGACCACCAATACGGCTTTTTTTAAACACAGTCAAACCTAAACATGGACACTTAATTAGGATCTTCCTTTGTAGATGAAGGCAAAATCAAGAGATGAACCGCGACAGCCCTGACAGCATGTAGTCCCCCCCGAGACTGCCACCAGCTGGTCACACAGCAAAACCATTATCGTCTCATGGCTGCACCTTGCTATCATTAATAGTTGGCAGGGTGAGAATATCCAGCTTGTGTTTGGAATTAGCAATCACTCTTGGGCGGGCCACTGTTACCATAGAGATGAACACATGCAACATTATAACATCTTTAAGATTAATTCCGGTTTATTACAACTCTTAGTTATATTTTTATAGGTTTGGCTTACATTTCAGTGAGTAATAACACTCCAATCAAGTTAGATGATGAACTTTGTAAATGCAGGAAAATCACTAAAAAGTCATATGAGGTGAGAAGTAAAACAGCCATTTTCCACAAATTTATATTTTATTTAAACTTATCTGGGAGAGATTAGCAATGAAATGTTTATCTAAACTGTCCATTTTAAACACTGGTGTCTGTTTAAAGACTTGGCAGTGGCGATGATGCTGTGGCGGCATAATCAATACAAACAACAGCCAGAACTACAAAAATAAACCAAAGTTGTAATAAATCCAATTTATAGGAGAGTGCTACTTCAGCATACCTTGGTGTTAGCCATATCCACAATGTATTGATCTCCTTTCACACACTCCATGACATTGAAGCCATCACGGTCCAACACCTTGGCCTGTGCATTACCAGAAATCACCAAGATGACGTCACCAGTGATGCTGTACTGCAGGGACTTGATCTGATGACTACAGGACACAAACAAACACACATAATACATATGAAGTTGCCATGTGAGAGAAAAGATGATCACATTTCTGAGGTGCTGAGAAGTTCTGGTAGGTGTCTTCATGGCCGTTTGGAAGCCATCTGTGAGCTGTAATTGTACAAGACTTCTTTACTAAAAACATTGTTATATAAGAAGCCTTGAGTCCCTCCAAGGGGTCAGTGACAAAAACAAACACTAGATACATGTAGCTATAGAAACAAAACAGCGCACATCTGATGTACATCTGATGTACATCTGATGATTGGTCTCTTTGATCTACAAGAAGCAATATACAAACCTAAACTAAACCATAGCGGCTCATAGTGACATTTAAAAGCTAAGAATGGAAAAAAAAATGATACACACTCTTTGAAACGCACTGTACCGTACACAAAACGAAGAGAAAATTAACATAGTAAAAATCTGATATTACAGACATATATCACACCAAAACCATAAGATATGCAGATGGTGACAAAAAAATTGTATATATGCATTTCATGCTTTTATAAAGGATGTGATATGTTTTCAATCTCGATTTACACTGAAGTCACAATGCACAATGTTGCATGCAAGTACAGAGAAACAGACAACTATCTGGACCACTTAACCAGAGTGAGATTAGCAATTAGGGTCAATATCAAATAGCAGTAACGCAGCAGGAGGTTGACAGGACACCAACATTTCCACACACAGAGCAAAAAGTTCCACTGCTGAAATGACAGTGAGGCTACCATCAATGCTGTTTTTAATTGGGAGGTTTCGGCTTCTTCAAAGGCTCACTACACAGATCCAAATGTTCAGATTCTTCCGACTGGGCTCACGAATTTCCTTTCTGAGGCAGGAAACAGTAACAATGGACCTTAACAACACAGCTTTCTATATGAAGCCCAGGTTGTTAGTAAACCAAACAGGCTACTGGATCACATTATAATCAAATTAAATGTAGCGTAAATTTTGGTTAATAAGGGGGAGCCTGTTTCAGCTCAAACCTTTGGTTCCCAAAACCAAAAAGAATTAAATCTTTGATGATGGCTTCAGTGAAACACAGAATAAACACACACAGACACACAAACACCCACATAACTCCACCATCTGCTTTTGAAAGGCTCATTTTGAATGAAAAGAGAGGATGTCACAGAGTTAACATGAGGCTCACTGAAGCTCAAAAAATGTGTGTTTGTGTGTACACTTTGGCACGGTGAGTGTACTGGATGTTTGCATGAAACTAATTAACCACATGTTAAGCAACTGTGTTGGTGTTCCACGTTGTGTTCTCAGAAATAAGACTTACCATTCACAAGGCTGCAGGGACCTGAAGGCCTGCAGAGCCTGGTCCATCCCGGCAAAATCCCAGAAACGGACATCATAATCATATCCCCCAGTCACCAGGCGGGCTCCAGATGGGTCTAAGCCCAGAGCTGACACCTGAGAAGATGGTTGTCTTATTAACAACTTAAATTGAGACAATCTATAATTAGATTTTCCAATATCAAACTAACTGCAGAAGGTTGCTAGAAACCACAAAGACTTTTTGACAGTGTAATCTACACATCAAAAGGTAGACAAATAAATAAAAACAAATATTTAAGGTTTGCTCTTGTATAATGATTCAATTATACAAATCTAAACCATTTCAAAACTGCAATCAGCACTAAATCTGGACACCATATTGGCTCTATGCTAATGACAAAGACAATTCAAAACAAAGCGTATTTCTTCTCTCACGCCTTAAAAATAGCAACCAAAAACAGACTAACTGTTGCTCTTTTTGCTAAAATTCAGCTCAAACAGTACCAACGCTGGCTGAAAACCCAATAAAAAAAAAGCAGATCTGCATGGTGAGATATTTCAGTGTGTGCATAACATAAATAAATTTTGGTGCTGATTACAAGCCACATACAGATAAATAAAAACCTATTCTCTCTACAAACAGAAAGTCATTGAATATTTTTGCCACAAAACCACAAAAATCAACAATTATTTCTGAGAGAAGAAGTGCTTACTGTCTTGGTGCCGTGCTGCAGAGTGATCTCATGAGTGTCGGGAATTTTCTTCACTGGATTCTAAGGAATTAAGTTGAAATAAATAAAAGGAAACGGTGAAAGAAAGGAATGAATTAAATGTGCAGTTGCCATGTAGAATCAATGACACACGATATTATAATTTTGATTGGTTGCATGACTAAAAACTCTGAAATCACGACCATCTGCTGTAAATTACTGACTGAGAACAGTCGTGCTGAAAAGTGGTGTGAAAACGTAAGACCTGAGCTGCTTCACACAGAGACTGTGACGCACACCAACGTAGCACCACACGTCTGAGTAAAGCTTTTATTTTATGAAGTGGTAGAGAAGTATTTGCATGACAAAATACCACACACCAACCGCGATGCCAGTCATAGTGTTTACAAGCACAAAATCTGTCCTCAGACAGACAGGCAAACATATAAACACCTGCCAATCTTCTCTAAACTGCCTCTGTGGTAGTTCCTGCTACAGAGGAGTCTCCTGAACCAGATTTTGGCTTAATCACACACGCAAATAAACACATGCACTCACACACTTATAAAATGATGACATCGCCCACCCCCCCCTTGTAATAGCTAGAAACTAAAAACAGAAAAATTGCCAAATAGATAACAGAACTATTGTTCAGCAATACCACATGATAGTCATCTTATGGTTTATAATGTAACACATGCCACAGTTTACAGTATATTTTCTTGTGCTGCCATCTAGTGGTGCAAGCTTAAAAGCACTACACTATCTGGCACAAAGTAATGATTTTCTATGCTGTTATTACACTAGACATTTTGACATATCATAAATAGAAAAGCAGAGGTGTGTAAATAATAAATCCTGAAATCCATCACTTTCATTGTCCTGCTATAGTGCAACTAAATCACAACTTACTGGCACAGATGAATATAACTGAACTACCATTAATGTTATTTGTGACACTAGTGTGTCAACACAGGTCAACAAGCTGTATAGAAAAATGTTAGATTATAGATAAACCTAAAAAACTCAAACAACTGAGGTCTACGAGGTCCTATGGGACTTGAATTTTCCATAACATGCATTCTCTTTAAATGAATAATGTCAAACGTACGTCGTCATCATCATCTTGTGCTTCCTGATCGTCGTCATCATCATCACTCTTAGCCGTGCTGCCTGTGTACCCTGGTGGAAGAGGTGGTCCCACAAGGTCGTCATCATCATCATCATCATCATCTGCCTGTGCTGCACCTGGTTTAGGTGCTGGAGGCCCAATAAGCTCTGAGTCTGAGTCCGAGTCTGAACCACTGTCACTGCTACTGTCGCTCTCCTGTTTTCTGAAGAGAAAAGAAAATTTAATTGCCAGACAACATAAAACCTTCAAGTGGCAGCCAGATCAAACTGTAACTTCATGTTTACTCAAACACATAAACTCAGAAATCACTAGTTACCTGGAAGTAGAAGCTGCAGCTTTGTCTCTCTGAGTTTGGACCGATGACTTGACAACTTTGGAGCTTTCCCCTTCCTCTGCCATCTGAGCATCCTTCTGGCGCTCCTCTAAGGATGCAGCAGTTACAGTCACACACACAAACACATTACTAAACATCTTGTCACATCACACAAAGCTGAACTTACCCAAGACACGGTGACTCCTCTCAATGGCTGTACGTCGGGTCTGTTCAAAAATGGCGTTAAAATCAAAGGTGCGGGCTTTCTTGCCTGGAAGGAGCAATGACTGTTGTGACTAATGTTGCCAGATTTATTATACAGGAAATAAAAATAAGCATATAAAATATTGGACTATTTAGGCTGGATTGCACATACCAAACCCAGAGAATCCCATGATGGATGAAATGTCTCCATCTCCACTCAGCTTGCCCGATGCTGCAAAAGAGGCCAGTATAGTAGTTTTCACTGAACAGGTGGTTTCTTTGTACTGTACACCAAGTAGATTCAACTACAAACTAAGAATGTAAAAAGACTAAATATGAAGTTGGAAAGCATTAAACACATAAAAGGACCATACAAAAAAAGACTGCCAGAATAACATCAAACAACAGGAAAATCTTCCTCCACTGAAACTACTAATAAGTCTGAACATCAGTAAAACAATATAATATTTTAGCCTTGGCTGCTAACAACATATATATGTAAACAATGACAGCTTTTACGACAAAGAAATTTGTGGCTAACTACAGTATCAAAACGTTAAATAAAGAAATACATGTCTTAAATGTTTGCTAACATATAAGCTAGCAGAAAATACAGAAACCACATCACAATATTCACACACTGGCTAAAGTTAGCTAGCTAATAAATCTCACATATCACACTGAAAACACAGACATCTCTAGAGGTACAAACACACGAAGCGGTGAACAATAAATTTACTAAAATTATAAACATGTGACTGCAAAAAAGTTGTTACCTTCATTCACTTTATTGGGATCCATGTTTTCAAAACGTCGATTACCTTTGACCACGGGAAGTTCTTCTTCTTTCCTTATTTCTGTTCCTGTTTGTGTCTCGACAATAAATGCGCACAGCGCCCCCTACTGTGTCGGGGCTGGGTGTCCTTACAGCGTCTGAAACATGGCGAGGAAAAACTACCTTCTTTACTCAAATGATATTCCTGCCCTAACTCAATCATTATGTTTCCTCATATCTTTATATTTCAACAATACCTTCAACACTTATATGACAATGTGTTTTATATCTTTCAGGGTGTTACAGACAACTGGTCCAACATATTCATTATATTCATTATATATTACAGGAATGTATATATATTTGTGTGATATATGATGAAAACCCAGATTGAATTTATGAGAAGACAAATCACACTTGTTTCTGTGCATCCAGTGGTTATTTTTCAGGTTACACGACAACAACGAAGCATATTTTAAATATGTTAATAAAGATCGTTTCTTTTATTGTAGGGTAGTCAAGTCTGTACAAAAATAAATTATAAATCTCATGCTATAGCACACATATTATACACACAAATGGCACAAATCTACATTTTCAAGAAAAGGCCACCACTGCAGATGTCAATAAGACAAATACTCTATTACAAATTACATATGAAAATGAAGAGATTACGTCACATATCATTTAATGTAAGCCTACTTTACAAATTAAAACAACTGGTCTGTCTAGATGTATTTATATAAACTATCAATCACATGTAATTCATTAAATGTATTACCTAAATTATAATTTATATTGTCACAGTTTACAATGCTTCTGATTTACAGAATATTTAAAAGGCACTTAAAATCTGGGAAGGTTTTCTCAGTTATGCACCATCTGTTTTACATTCGACATGGCACCGTTTTCACTTTCCTCTCTTTGAGAGAGTCAAACTCAGTCTTCCTCAGCAGTTACCATCCTCTCGATAGCAGCCCAGTCTATTTTGCTGAGGCTGCTGCTGGCGCTCTCAGACAGGTTGTCCAGCCAGTCCATGCCTGACACACCAGCAGTTGCACCATCATCATGCTCATCCAACAGTCCTGGCACAACCTGAGAAGTATACAACCGTGTATTAAACAAAACATCAAACCACATGATTAAAAAACTATTTACATTTGTAATATAGAAATAACATTTGCTATTAGTTCATAGAGATGCAACAATCCTCTCAGATATATGTTGATGTGTGATGAAATATGAATTTCTTACTCTGTTAGACTCTGAATCTCTGTGGTCTGTCTTGAGCTGCTGCCTCTGGACTCCTCTGCCTTGTGATGGACTTTTGCTCAACTGCGTCTTTCTCTGGTGTCCAACAAACTGTTCCTCATTCTGCCTGGCTGTGAGAACTTTACCGTGTCTCTTTGTGTCGGTGATCATGCCGCGTCTGGTCACCTGAGACAGACGGTCCCTTGGCAAAGAGGTAACTAATGACAAAAATAACACAACATTAGAATTTTTATGGCATTAAACAGAAGCATAATTATTTTACAGACAACAATTCAATATACCTGAACTGAAATACATTAAAGTACCTGGTCTGTGTAGTCCCAGTCTCCTGTAGTGATCCTCTGAAGACCGTCCCTGCACGTCAGCTGTCCATGGACGAGGATGGGGCTGGGTTTGTCTTGACTGGATTTTAAGACTGCTTTTATCAATGACAGATACACTGTAACCCCCAAGAAAAAGTTATTACCTCCATTATCAAGTTTAGATAACAATGAACATGTACAAATATTGATCAGATGCTGTGACAGACTACAATTACTGTCTGATGAGACCAGAGCCGGGTCAGATTACTATGGCAGATGATACCTGTAAGTGTTGCCAAAGGGTGGAGTGGAGCTGGGCCGTGTGGTGAGGGGTAATGGATGACCTTTGAGGTGTGAAGAACTGCGTAGGACTGCAGGAGAGGAGGGGACGTCACTGATTAGAGAAAAAGCTTCACAGGTTCTCTGGTTGTATTGCTCCAGAAGCATGAATCTATTGAACAAAATGCAAATAACAGTTACATTTTACGCATGTGAGTCATCAGTGCATAGTAAAAACAAACAGGTACATACTTTTCCTTTTCTTCTCTGGTTTTCCAAATAGTTGCTCGATTTCTGTTTGGTGATTTCTGTAGCGAGAAAGGGGAATATCAAGTGAATTACACTGTAGATATGATGTTAAAAAACATCACATGCGACAAAATCTCAATTCTAAGAAAAACAACCATATCTCACCGCTTTTCCAGATGAAGAAAAAGGTTTATGCTCCTTTTCCCTCAGGCTTTGTCTATGTTTCTGATAAGCAGCAAGTCTTTCTCGCTGTTTCCTTCTCATCCAGATCCTCAGCTCTCTCCTCTCCTCTTCGCTTTTCTGTGACATCCTGCTGCTTTGCTGCTCATCCTGCCTGCTGTGGATCACATTATATTTTATATTATATCATTATATTTATATTTTAATTATATTTACATTATATTTAAGCTCAAATACGCTCAATTTAAGCAGCTATTTGTTATGCAGTTGCTTCCAGTAGAGTACCATACCTGCTACTGCCTGCAGCGTGTGAAGTGGACAAATCCAGGTCGGTCAGGGATAAATAACCTTCTCTCACCAACTCGTCTAAGATTTCCACTGTATCAGATAGACCAGTTTGACCCAGATTCTCATCTTCCCATCTAGAGATTGACAGACAGACATGGGGTGTGAAATTGAAGCTCTATACTTCACACTGTTCGTCACAAGATGTTTACAAGACTTCAAATTGAACTTACACGTTAGATATTCCAAATGTATCAGTCAAATGATCCTTCATTTCTGTCGGAGGAACACAACAAACAAAAACTGAACAACAAAACAATAAACTGATGAAACTGACTTTTTTTTTAACACCTATCACTATAAATGCGGTAAGTAAGTTGTTCAGTGTTTTCTGGTAATGTTCAAATAAAATTACATCCTTACTTGGAGGGGTGTGAAGGTTTGAAGGACCAGGTCTGTAATTATGAGAAGGAGTGAAATAATGGGAAGAAGGTCTTTCCTCTGCAGTGTGGGAGTCGCTACGAGCTCCATCTTTGTCTTCCTGATCTTCCTCTTCTTCTTCTTCACATGCACCCAGTTCAGTTAAAATGTTTAATTGTGGTGTCCAAGCTGTTACAGGCAGAAAATGTATATCTGACATTAACCTGAGGCTTTTTAGAACATGGGTGTCGTTATACTACATGTTACCGTATGTTACACTAATCTGCAACTTTTGCTTCCAGGATTCAAGGACTTGAAAAGGAACTTAAATATAATGTAGAAATGGACTGCGTTTAGAGGCCCACCTTCCTGTGGGACAGACAGTCTGACCGTCTTTTTTCCTGCCCCTGGACTCTTCACATCAGGAGCCAAGATAGGGGTGAGGTTTTCGATGGTGTTCACCAGCTATAAAGAAAACATATGAAAAGCAAAGAATTATTACTTTTATAAGAATGTCAGCTTAAGCAGCTAATATTAAAAGTTTGAGCAGAAGAGATACAAAACCAATATGTTTCTGATAATGATAATGATTAAGTTATAATAGTAATAACAATACCATCCTGGAGTTTACAAAGTCCATCTCCAGACAGTCTGCAATCTTCTGCAGTGCAGCCAATTGAGCATCTAGCTCTGACAGGTGAGAGGAGAACCAAGCTGAAGGAGGTGAGGAGGAGGAGGAGGCTCTGTGAGGTCCAACTCTCTGAGACTTTATAGCTTTACAGATCTCAGAGGTAGATGGATCTGCCATGTCTTGTGGAATGATTCTCTCTGGTTCTGTGTTTGACTCGATGTTGCTGACTAATGCAGAATCCTCTGGGATATCTAAAGTTGAAATACAGCTGATATTTAGACCCAATTTTACAGACAGTAGACATAAATGTAGAGAGATTTTCAAATAAAGACCTGGGTGAGTGGTGGGTTTCAGGAGAGGAAACCTGTCTGCGGTTGTTATTAGAGGCTGTGGATCAGCGGCTCTAGAACCACAAATAACAGAAGTTGCAAGAGCATGAAGCTGAGCAGACGTAGGTGAAGACTGGTGAATGGAAGGAACATCCTGTGCTGCTGAACTGAGACACAGCGGCAAATCATGGTGCTGCACTTTGTCTTCTAGATCCAAGACACTTATGAACTGGCGGCTGTGCAGATCCTGAGGGAAAGACACAGAAAAGTCAATTAAAAAACCCAACTAAAGCCATGACTGTAAGATGTTAAGACCATTTCTACATTCAATGACAGTAATGCAGTAATAAGGATAGAGGATTGTTATGGAAACACAGGTTTAATGTCTAAAACAATCATTTGTAGTAATTTGTGACTTCTAACCAGAATTCCATTCATCTCTTCTGCATCTTGAACAGGATATTCATCAAAACCCTGGACAGCCTGTGAACGTTGTGCTGCTTGGAAATAAAATACAAAAAGGTAACCTCATCGTTTTATGCAAAAAAAAAAGCAATGAGTTGTCCTTGTATGTTCTAACTCTCCATTCAACTTACATTTAGGGCAACTAGTGGCCACAGAGGCAGACACTGCTTTATCCACAAGTGTGGGAGGACAAGCTGAGAGAGGAGAAAGAGAAATCACATGATATCAATCTCTGGTTTATGAAAAAAACAAACTTGCTAGGGGAGAATTTTCATCAATTGTGCAAAACTATTACTATGTCAATATTACTAGGATTATTACTTTATTCTCAAATCCTCTGTGTAAATCATCACTCACTTGGTTCAGTGTTGGTGAAAACATCATGGCACTCTGGGGGTCTTTTACATGTGGAAGCAAAGGCATGGAGCTCAGCTGAAGTGGACATGGCCTTGTCCAATAATCTCTGTCCAGTCAGCAGGGAGTCAAAGGATCCTTGGAGTTGAAAAACAACAAAACAACAGATCAGTTCAACTGTAAAGAAAACAATACACTACTAAACTGCTACAACAACTCTGCAGTCACTGTAGATTTAGATCTCAGTGTTTCCTCTGAAACATGATGGTGTGTGGTGTGATGCATTTTCTGCATTTAAATTGTACTGATCATTATCACTGTATTTAGCAATGTACAATATCTGAGACCTACCAAGAGGAATGACAAAGTCTTGTTCAGACATGACCTCATCTGCAACCTCAGGTTCTTCGTTTACAGGCTCATCTTTTGGCTGTAAAGATATTAAAATAAATAAGCAATGAGATAACACATCAATATTACAAATATTAAATTACAATACTACTAAAATTTATATTATCTGCACCTCTTGCGTAGGGATGATGGACTCATTTGGTCTAAATGTGACCTCTGTTTTTCTTTCCCTTGCTGCCTTCTCCTCTCTCCTCTTCTGCCTGTAAACAACACATAACCAGCACAGTGAGTAAAACGTTCAACATCAGGAAAATTAGCATCAGCAACATCACTAATAATATATGTGATTACCTCTTGCTGGAGTTAGAGGTGGCAGGAGTAGCAGCTGTTCTATCATTTTCAATAGGTGGGTCTACTCTGAGAAAACGCAGTCGAGCCTCTTCAGCGTTCTGCCTCCCGATCACTGAGCTTGTTAACTCCTCCATAGAGATGAGACGAGTCACTTGGTTCGATGAAGCTGTATGTGGCATAATCTGTGAAAGAGACAGATATCTTTATATAAATTACGGCTCACTATTTCATACCTAATTTAAACATGTTTAAATAACACATGTATAACTTGCCATTTTTGGTCCAGAGTCTAAATGTAGAAGCTTGATCATAGGTGTTCCTCCAATTGGAACTGTAATGAAACTAGAGGGTCTAGTAGAAGATGGTATGGGTAGTTTAGGAAATGTGATGGTGCTGTGAGGAGCCAGCTGATGAAGGCCCTGTGTCGGTGCAGGTGTTTGAGGTGGTAAAGTGGGAGGAAGAAATGAAAAGTCATGTCCCCTGGACCTCTCTGAAGTCTGGATCTGATGATGAGAGTTCCTGTGAGATGAGTGATGTGTGTAATTAAAACTGAGTTGTCTTCTTGGAGCTGTAAACCCATTTCTTTTTTCTTCCTCTGGTCTCTTTGAGGTGGATTGGTGATTATGTTTAATGTTGGGCTGATGGGAGTCTAGAGTTGTAAGGTTTGTGGTGTGCAGCGTCTGGGGCACTTGTGGGGCTCCCTGCTGAGGCAACGGAGGACAGTGGAGCTGAAGTAACTTCAGGCCCAAGACCTGAGGAGTAGGGTCTTTTTGTAGGCTACCGTTAGCAGGTGGTCCAACAGGGACATTGGAGACAGCTTGACTGTCAGTCGTGGCCAGGAGTCCCTGGGAGGATGGGATTAACCCCCTGCTCTGTCTAAACTGGATTTCTGGTGACTCTGCCTGGACGGAGAGTGGCCACATTTCCTGAAAAAAGAGAAACAGGGATTAATTGCATTTACTGTAATGTAAATATAGTTTAATATTCCACAACTTAACTATGCACCTGACCTTACCTGAAAATTGACACCTGCACCACTGGCACTGGAGTGTAGATTTCTGGTGATTTGATGCTGGACATTTGTTGGAGAGGTTTTTCCTGAGCTCTGAACAGCAGGTTGGTTTACAAACATACACGCAGGGGCCTGAATCAAGTGAGGGTTGTTGGATCTTGAAGTTGGCACAGAAGTTGTCTGTGTCTGTGGTGCCACAGAAACAGTGGTTTGAATGGGTAGAGCACTTGGTTGAGGTATCAAACTCGTCAAATTAGTTGATGGCACATTGGGGTGTGAGGAGTTCATGTGAGACTGAGCTAAAGAAGAGCTTTGCTGTGCAAGTTGCAGGCTGGAAAACGAAGCTCCCAAAACCTCCCCGAGGCTCATGTAGTTTATATGCTGCAACAAAGGACAAATCAGTTTTGGTAAGAGTCAATCATAAGAGATATTATGAGTCTAAATCAGTCCTTTCAGTCAGTCAGTTCTTACCTGAACCAATCTAAGCAAGTCTTCACCCAGACGCTGTCTCGTTGCTGGAGTCTCAGTTGATGATGGCTGAGTGGGGGCTGTATGAACAACAGGAGGTGCAGGAGGTGCACCAGCTATGGAGCTTTGTGGCTGAAGGCTTGGAGGATGTATGGGTGTATTGGGAAGCAGCACCCCAGTTGAACCAGTCAGCTCTGAGCGAACCACAGCCTCGGGCTGGACATTAGGAAGAGCTTGGGGTTTTGGGTGAGGAGGAGCTTGTACATTTCTAGGATGACAGAAAAAGAAACTATGACTTGAACTTAAACAACACAACATTTGAAGCATTTAAATTTTGGCCTTCAGCTCCACAACTAAGGACAATCTTTTATTCTACTATTATTATTGTCACTATTTATTCTAAATTTGTTATTGCCTAATGTTTAAGAATTACTGTGAACTATAACTACAGAAATAAATGACATAACATAAGACATAAGACACTTCAAACCATTTACACAATCACATAGATTTTTCCAAATAAATTAAAGAAGAAACAGTAAAAACTCACAAAGAGGTGGAACTGGACAAATCTTCGATGTTTTCTGAAAGTTCCAGATCAGCGAGTTTTAAACTCTGAAAAGAATAAAAAAAAATAGTTATTTGTGTTTTGCCATTGATGACATAAAGTAGATGAATAATGGAAATACTAAATCACTTTATGAATATTCACCATATCAGGTGTGCAGATGTTCTCAGAAAAGTTTCCATGTGAAACAGAGGATGACATCTCCAATCCCTCACTGTCACTTTTACCTACATATGTCAAACACAATTAATATTGTCTGTTATAAACATCCTTTATGAATTCCAGAAAATGTTATGACGCCAGAGTATTTTTGTATCAAACCTTCTTTTTCAGGTGTAACATCTAAGTCATCAAGAGATGGGTTCTGTGACCTGAACTGTCTCTGCTGAGTGAGTTGATCCTGATCAATGGGAAGAGGCGTCCTGTTGCAGGTCAGTTCCTCTGGTTCATCTGTACAAGAACCACTGCAGGGAAACAAAATAGTAAATAAATACTGTAGAGTCTTGAATAAATACAGTAAATACAAAAAACATAAAGTAAAGTAAAGTAATTTTACTTCTTCAGCATGACAATGTGTCCAATCACAGTGATAAAGGGGAAGAAAATCTCTAATAAACTATGCACACACTGTCCACAGCTGAATTTTATCAGATCAAATTTTAAGATACTTGTTCAATAGAATTCTGAAATGTATAGCACAAACTTGGCACTCACATTGATAGCTGTGCCTCTTGTTGTAGATTGTAATCAAGACCAGTGATGGGAGTGTTGGCTGATGCAGGGTATCCTGTATCAACACTGCTCTCTCTCTCCCTCTCTCTCTCCAGTTTTTTGTCCACCTCAGGTTGCAGCACAGGAGCTACAGTCCATTGTGTTTCTGGAACTTGGATGTGTGCGCTGTAGTGATCTGTCCCGAGCAGAGCACTGTACCTCCACTCCAGTAAGCTGAGAGACGTAAGGACAGCAGGTGCTGAGGCTTTGACACGAATCACTACTCCTTCATCAACTGTTCCTCCAATCCCTCGTCCCCTCTCTTTCTTCTTTTTTCCATGATGTCCCAGTAGCACTCTCCTATCAGCCCAGCGGACCATCCACTCCACCAACCTGCCGAGCTCTGGAAACTCAGCCTCTAATCTAGGGTCCAGACCCTGTTGCAGTTCAATTCCAGTCTCCACTGAAGTTGAGGAACCAAATATCAAGTTGTCTGATGGTTGCCTCAAGGAAAAGGCACTTTGAATAGGGCTAGCATCTGAACCAGAATGGCCTCCTTTGATTGTTTTTGCTAAAGACGCCCCCGTTGCTGCCGGAGGCCAAACAAACCTTTTTGTCTGCCATTTCTCAGCCCAGGAAGCAAGCTGACAGACATGTTGGCTCTGGGTATGGGGGCTTCACTCCAGATGGAAGACGTTTGTTGTTCAGGTGTTGTATCATGTTTAATAGATTTGTAGCAGCAGCCAGCTCTGTACACTGGAGAGTCCTTGTGTTTTCTCCCTGGATGGTGACCTTCTCTTTGACGGCGATGAATAGTTGTCAGCACATCAAAAGTGAGAGAATGCAGCTCTTTCTCCCTCAGCTGGGAGGAGAAGCCTTTCAACAAAGGAAGTTCACTACCTGAATCTCCTCCACCAGCAGTGTCTTTCTCTAATACATAACTGAGGAAGAGCTCCAGGAAGTTTAGATATTCTTCATCTTCCAGTTCAAACTCCCAGGTACCAACGACTGGTAGGGATGATTTCTGCTTCCCCTTGGTATCCTCTGGGGGAGTCTCTTCCTGAATGGCACTTTCAATTTTAACAGCAATCTTCTTTGGCCTGTCTCTTAATTTTTTAACTTTTTTGTCTCTGTAAAACAAAAATAAAACAAAGCACAGAATAAGCCACGACACAAACGATACCTCAGAGTAACGGTATTGTATTCACACTGGCTACCTGGTCATGGGTTGGTGATGCTGTTCGGGAGAGATAACCTCAGATGTATTCTCTGCTGTGTCTCCATCACTGCACACTGGGGGGAACCCACAGTCAGTTAAAGTGCTGGTGCTTAGACTTGTCCCCAGCGACAGTTGCCTTAGCATGGCCATTCCATGTTTGCTGCCCCGTTCCTCCTCTTCCTCCTCCTTCTCCCACAGATGGAGCTCAAGGGGGGCCAGGTGCCTCCGCAAACGCTTCAGTTGTTTTCTCCTGAGCCTGTGTTTATCTTGAACAACAATCATCATCAACTCGTTCACCTCCTCTTCTTCTCCATCTAGAGACAGATATTAGACAAAATAACATGACAATGACCTTAAGCCTAACCCTAAAGACAGCACATATTTTTTAGGAAGTTATGTATAATAACTGATAACAACGCCTTCCAAAACCAATGTTAAAAAATTCTTTAGACATCATTAAAACTAAATTAGCACAATGATCATTTACCAGCAACAACAAGGTACAAGGACCAGTGTTATGACACAGCTCAAAAACCATGATGGAAAAACATACTCATAACATAACTGTCACAAATGACTGGTTCATTCATGGCCATGGCCAACGTTCTCTATATAAGTTAATTAGAATATATTGTAACAACCATGCAAGTTAGACAACAGACAAAAGTAAGATATATAATTAATATCTGTTTTTTTTTTTTTTTTTAGTATTTCAGGGTTAATAGTAATGAAAAACGTGTTCATACCAAGGACACTGCATTGCCTCAGTCTCTGCACAAATGAGTTATACTTTTCTCTGAGTGGTACCCTGACAGACTCTTCCTCCTCCGGAAAGACCAGTACCAGTGTGTCTGCCACCTAGGAGAAAAGAACGGCCGACAACGAAAGATTTACCCAAATGAGATCAGTGTGTTGTACTTAACTAAACACTGAATATGTTAAAAAAGTTTAAGAAAAGTATATTTCACCATCGAGATGGGAGGTAGTTCAGACACCAGACTGAGCACTATGTCCTGGAGAATTTCTTCAGCATTGAGGAAACCAGAGAAAGGCAGAAAACGACAGGCCCAGCGGAGAGCATCAGTGCAGCTAGATCTCACTTCTGAATCATCAGGGATCTAAGGGACAGATATACATTTACTCACAGGACAGTTTAATCATAATATTTATAGATATATGTCACACATTCCAACACAAATATAATACCTGTTCATCTCTGTCATGCTGTCTGGCAGCCTGATACTTCCTGCAGGCAAAGGAGAGCTGGTCCCTGACGTGCAACATCCAGCATAAACCACACAGCTCCCTGAAACAGACTTAAAGCAGAAATATATTTAAGTACTATCTGACAACTCATTATAATTATAATATACACATTACACTTAAGTGGTGCCTTACTAATAGTTTGAATGGTATCAGAGTCCAGATGACTGTCTTTATTGGGCCCCTGTCTGAAGAATCCACCACGGGTGACAAACTTCATCAGTCCCTCTGGGAAAGCCCTCTCTTCTTCACTGGCTGCTGGATACGAGTACTTCCTCTTGATCTGAAAGCAGAAGATATTTCCACTATTTAAGATGGCATGACAAACAAAGCGTAATCACTAAATTTCAAACAATGTTACTATGTTGTGCTAATGTTTGCACAAGATGAGGTAATCTATTCTATAAGACTCATACAAGTGTAATTCTTTCATTAAGACAGAAAAACAGTGATGATAACCACACTTAAGAACCTTTAATCTTCTTATTAAATCTGATAAACTACACAATTACCTTGTGTAGTAGGTGTCTGGCACGGCGCAGATGAGTGATGTACCACTGAGCAGCAGGACGGCAACAACGAGCAGATCTCAGTAGCAAAAGTAATCTTTGGAGAACCCCAGAAATCTTATGACGTGCTGCAACCTCTGTCGACTGCCCCATTGTCAATACTGGATCCTAAAAATGAGACACACAACATTTAGTTATCTAAATGACTTTTATGTAAACACCGATAAAAGTTATGTCTTCTATTTTATGTACCTGCGTGTTTGGGGAAGGCTGAGGACAATAAAGAGGTGGGGAAGGTAGATACAGTCCACTGGGCACCAACATAGGAAGGCAGGAACACAAGTCTTTGGCTTTGTTCAGCAAGGAAGACAAAGGAGGAGACATAACATTCACACCAGCCATGACTGATGCTTTCAGGATCTCCTGTATGGAAAGCAGTAATGAATCCCAGTCTTCTCCTTCTAAAGGGTCTGATAAAAAAACATAAGTGAGAGGTTAAAATAAATCTGTTTATTTGTTATTTAATTTTAGGCATGATGTGGTCATCTGATGTGGTCAGTTGTCAGCTCTGACGCACCTGTAAGGCTCTTCTCACCATCTGTGTCTCTCTGCTCCTGGGAATCAGACTTATTGCCAAGAAGACACTCTAACTCAGCCTGAAAAATGCTTTCTGCCTCCAAATCTGTCGGGAGGTGGAGCTCTCTCCTCCTCAGCCTGTCATGAAAGATGCCATTGACACACTCAGAAAAACAAATACGGTAAAGGGTTGAAATCAGAATAAATAAATTCTCATGCTGGCAACAGTAGCAGAAGACTTGCACTGTAAATTTATTCATTCCCTATAATATGTGCTGTCTTTCACACTAACCGAGCAAAGTCAAAGTTGTTCTTGCAGTAGCTTGTATAGGCCAGACTCAGAGACACTGCTGTCTTCCAGTCACCGAGATGGTAAGCCAGCCACACAGCCTCAGGAAGCAGACCCCCAAGCAGCAGCAGATCCTGAGCGTAGTCCACTGTCCACACTTCTGATAGATGCTGTCGTCGAACTGCTGCCGCCACCTGCTCTTGACACAATGGCACCATGCGACCAACACTGGAGGCTGTGAAGGGACATTTACATTATTACGAAATTATGTATATTGAGAAAAATATCATCTTTTAAATTAATGGATCATTTCTGGAGACATACCATGAGGTAAATGTAGTGGAGGCAAGACAGCTACATTGTGAGGGGGCAGAATGTGGAGAGGTTGGTTGGTGAAGTAAGAAGCCATGAATCTCCCCAGGCTCTGAACCACTGTACAGGCTGTGTCACTGTGAAGGTCCATCGGGAGCCACGGGAAAGGAAGAAAGTCTGCTGCAAGACAGAAAGGCAAAGTCAATAAAACGTAGATACACATTTTTTACTTTGACATTAAAGTAAAAAATGTGCAGGTTTTCTTTATAGATAATGTCTGACTTGCACTCTGCAGTTATAAATGTTGGCCTTTGGATTTAGGTATATTATATTAGTAAGGCTGTGATTTTGACTTGATTCCATTACCAAACTCACATATGTTGTCCTGATGTCCAGCTCTGTGCAGTATAATTCGAGCCATGTGGTCGCCCAACTCCTGAGCTTCCCTTAGACGGTACTGGGACAAGAGACTGTACAGAAGAGCCAGACAAAGTCGCGTCTCCTGGAAAACTCTGCGATCACAACCTAATGAAAAAAACCATAGGATTACATTTCAGATCAAATATCAACATGATTTTTTACTGTAGTGAGGAAAAGAGAAGCAATGATTTTTTACCTGTGTTACTGTCTTCACAAATTTGTGACTGCAAAGCATCAGCACTTTTTTGATATAACCCACACAGGAAAAGATGTTCACCTGGAGGGAGAAGCATGAAAAATAATCAAAACAATTTCATTAATTATACCAACCAATTGTCAATATACCAGGGCATATAAAAAGTCACATGGATGAACAAGTGGTTCTATGTGATTCAAGACTTTTGGCAATAAAAGAGAGGATGAATTGAAATGACAAAATCAGAGGTTTCATGTTATTTTTTATCCATTTCATCTCCTTTCACCTAACACTGAACTCAGTACAAATTCCTCTAAATATTTTTTTCCTGTAGCTGCTCCAGTAACCACAATTAGAATTAACCATGATTAGATAGTCAATCTGTTTCAGACCTGGGTAGCTCAGCAGAGCAGGGCCCTCCTCTAGCTTTTCTCCTGTAGCCTGTAGAGCTGTTTGGATCTGTGACATGATGAAAGACAACTGCTGCTGTTCCTCCTCCCAGCCATGATAGTCTTTAAAGCTTTGTAGTTCCTCCACATACTGCTGAGTGATCTTGTAAACCCACTGCCACACTCCAAACAATCTGGACATTGAGGAAAATAATCAATCTTATTTAACTTTGAAATGGTCTTACATTCCAAATAAACAATAACATGTAATTACTACAACTGGTGTTCACAACAAATAGTAATCGAGTTGCTTATAAACACTGACTTAAAAAGCGGAAAGAGGCGGTCTTTACCTGCTGGATGGTCGTTGAGGAACAGGCTGTGCATGCTGTGACAAGCTGAGTTTCTCTCTGTTCTCATCCTGTAGCAAAGGCACATGGTGAACATCTGAAGGCTGAGGTTGTGGCAGCTGGGAAGCAGATTCCTTCTCAGTTGAGGACCAGACAGGTTTCTGCTGCAAACTGTAGGTGTGGTCAAGAGAATCAGAGACCAGCTGCAAAACATGTAGGGTGGCGGACAGATTTTGAGATGATATCTGACAGTGGCCTGGCTGGTAGGACTCAGGGTGAGGCATCAGCAGGAGACGTGCCAGCCGTTTACTGAGCTCTACCATCAGTCCCAGACAGAGTGGCCCATCTGAATGAGTGCTATCCCAGGGAAGAAAAGACAGAAGAGCTTCGATCAGATGAAAAAGGTGTGTAGAAACTGAAGTACTCCTTTTTCCTGTTTGGACCTTTGCATTGGGGATTAAAAAAAGTAAAGCAGCTAATCGCATCACACAAAATATGGTATGCTTCAACAGATGAGCTCTGTGCTCCACAGCATTTCCTAGAGACATGTTTAAAGCCCAGGCTGTTAACAGTTTACTCTGGATTTTCCCAAGTTCACGATGAAGACGATGAGACTTCCTTTCTGTCTCTTTAAAGTCCTTTTCATAATCTGGGTCAGTAATAAGTCTGGCGTCAGTGTGTGAGTCCTGAGCATGGAGTGTGTCAAACATTGAGGCAAACTCCAAACGACCGCCATCCTCCATGTGAGAACCAGCAGGAGGTCCATCGAAATCAGAGTCGTCCTCAAAGAAAGTCTAGGAAACCACATACACAAACAAAACGTCAAAGACATGCTACACATTCCGACTCAGAGGGAATGGGTGATTATTTACACACAGCTATAATTTCCTAACAGATAAAAATGTGACGTACCTGTACTTTTTCAAAGAGCTCCTTGGTTCCACCCAGTGTCCCCTGGTCCTGCAGGAAAAGTGGCAAAGTGGATCCATCTGTGGCTGCAGACAAGACGGAGCCTGAGGTGTTAGGCCCACGTGTAACAGTGGTGTTAAGCTCCTCAAGGCTGTTGTCAAGATTTAGACAAGATACAGACTCCAACCATGCCCTCAAGTGTATCTGAAGGTTATTTATGTGAGGAAAAACAAATTGTTAACAGAAGTCCAGAAGAAAGACTTTACAAACAATACCCAATGTCTTAATTCCCCCCGGTTTACCACCTGTGATTTATCCAGCAACCGACTGGCTTTCTCAAGATCTTTGCTTGTGTCCTTCAGGAGTGTTTTCAGCATCATAGTAGGGGATGGTCTATGCAGCACCCTTATAACTGTAGCCATGTAGCCATCAGACATGATGAGATACAACAGCCGTGGATGCCAGGTCACAGAGTATCGCTGCCTCAGAACATCTCGCACAGACAAGCTAGAACTGGACAGAGAAGCCTCCCCTTTTCCTGCAGACACTGGTGGCCTGAAGAGGGAGAACACAATTTTGATGGTAAAAATAATCCATCGAATCGAAACAATGACATGACTCATTCTAAAAGCAAAGTGAAGAAATCAATAGAAAAGATGAACACATTTAAGAAAGAAGAATCATAATTAAGAGGATCCACTTAAATAAATCAATAGATTGTAATAAAGGCTCATAAATGTGAAATAAAATGCCTAAAACGTATACCGGTAAGTGACGAGAGGGTGCAGGGGTAGGAAGTGTGCAGGCCCAAAGTCAACATTGCAACCAGAGCTTGTCAGCGTTACAAGCCCCCCAAGACGAGACAACAACAGAAGGGAACCTCTCTTGAGAACACAAGCCAGGAAAAGACTGTTGGGTGACCAGCTCATACTGGCAACCCAGTAGGACCTAAAAGAGAGGATATGTTCAGGTTCAGGTTGTCTTCAGTTCAGTGTTGGTAAATCTGTGCAAACATTTCTTTGTTGGTGAAGCTGAAAAATAATAATTTGCTTCTAGTATCTTTTACCTTGTACATGCTATGGTTTGACACACTATCAACACTAAAATACAAGGATCAATCAAAGCACCTATTCCCAGTTTTGCTCAGTCATGATGTACCTTATGTATTTAGACGGGATCTGCGTAGTCTTGCTTCCACATCCTCCAAGGCCACATGATACAGAGACAAAATTCTGAGTGCTCACATAGAGAACCTGTGTAGCCTGGTTTCAAAAACAGGAAAAACAGGACTTGATTAACATTTTCACAGATGAATGAACCTGAAAAAAGAAACAGATGAAGATAATAAAAATAGAGATAACAGGGGCCAAATGCTCACCTTTGGTTGTCTCTGGTTCAGGACGACGGCTAACAGTCGACCATCTGGAGAGAAGGCCGACACCAATGCCCCTCTAGACGTCACTGGTTGGCAGGGTGGGGTGAGACTAGACATGGGGTATGTTTTGGTGGCCCACCGTACACTATATCCCACAGAACTAGAAAAATATGCACTTTATTACTATTGTCTTATCTGGTGAGAGTCCTGACTGTTATATAGATCTGCTCACTTACCCTACTCTCATGCAGCCGTCTTCCCACTGAATTTTCAGACAGGTGATGATTAGGTTCTTCCCAGATGTGAAAACAAGGGCAGATAAGCAAGCATCACCCATAGCCTACGGGGGTTGGGGAAAGACACAATACAGGTTATCTGGCCTGTAGAAAATAAGAATTGAGTGCAAGACTGTGTAAATGTGCCACTAATTGAAAGATTAATGAATTTTAGTATGTGTACAGACCTCTGTCTTTACAAAAGTGGTGTGTTGGGATACTTCTTTGTTTTTTGCAGAAGGCAAAATGGTATCCTCAGGGGGTTGTATATGCACCCAGTGTCCCTTGACTGTGCCATCTCGTACTCCTGTCAAATCCCTGACATCCATACACTCCCACAGGAAAACTTGGCCCGTTACAGCTATCAGTAGTACACACATCCCATCACCTGAAACCTGGAGGGACAACTGTGTGGAATTTTCTGTAACAAAAAAAGAGCATATATCTATGATTTTGGATTTGTTAATTCACTGAAATATAATAGAAGGATAAAGTAAATTGTATTTTGATCTGAAAACATCATCTTAAAAACCCAAACATAATTTGCAAATGTTGTAATATTCAGAAGGGGAATATGTATGTAAAAAGATACTCCTGCTTGTTGAAGATCTTATATCTACTGCTGCTAACCATGCTGTTAAAATAAACACTGATAAGTAGGACACTTTTACATGTCACGTTTACTATGCTTACCTCGACAAGAAGTGACTGTCTGAACTACTTCTGTGACTGCTGCTGCAGTTTTTAGCAAGTCTTTATCCTTGTTCCATAGAAATATCTCTCCTGAGACCAGTAGTCCACACAGCCACATACCTAAAAAAACAACAACAAAATGTTAATTATTCTCAGAATTGACAGGTGTCAGTAGTACTACAGTAGTATACATTATACGCACCATTGTATGATGAAGCCATTGTCACCACACTGTTGAGTAAAGGATGGAGTTTAGGGGTCTTCTTTTTGGTGCGTCCAGACGCCATGTTGATCTCACTGATTCGTTTGTCATCTAACAGGAACACAGACTCCTTCTCCTGAGGAGTAATACAACACACCCACACAAACCAATAATTTTCTTCTGATAAACAATATCAAAGTTTAACTGTCGCAAGCACAAACTTATATCTCCTCACCTGCCCAAGCCAGCAGAATCGCGGCCATGGTTTCTTCCTTTTGATGCTGGATGACAAAACAACCTCCAACTTCAGCTCCATGTTTCAGAGAAAGCAGCAGTTCTTCGCTGTGATTATGTGTTCAGGAAGGGTTGAAGGAAAATATAGGATCCATCTGGACAAACAACACGAGAATGGTGGATAAGTAAGGCGTTTACTTCTTGTAACGTAAACATTATCTGTTCACCATAGCTTTGCACGTATTATTTTTAAACACGCGATTAAATCGTTACATGTTTACGGCGATAACTGATATGAACTGAAAATGTTTTGGTTCCATGTTACTCGACGACGCTACCAATTGTTATTATACCGTTAACTAGCATTAGCCACCTAGCTAATTTTCCTTCCAGGGAGGATGGCTGCTTCCGGAAAAACTTCAGATATACTGGCTATACTTACATTTTATTCTCACATTAGGAGGTTGCGAAAATGTAATCCAACTTTAGTATTACATGTTATTCCGTAGCTTATCGTGAATTATTTCGAAACTCCCTCCGGTCCAGTAGCCAGAATCGTTTCCCATGATCCTCTTGGAGGAAGCTTCGACGCGTTGCCGTAGGAACGCAAAGGGAGGACGTAACTGGTCGACGCCGCGTGGAAAAATGAGATATATTTATAATTTACGCTCTAAATGTGCGTGTTTAAACTTTATAATCCACAACGTGTTACCATAACTCACACAGCAATAAATTTAACCCAACAAGATATTTATCTAACATGATAAATCTACTCATTTAGCCTGATGCTTTGCTGCGTGACTAAATTTATGATACAAAGTTCTCCTCAGAATTCACCTGATAATCATCAGATTCTAAAGATTTTTTTCAAAAGTAATCAAGTAATAAAGATCAGTACATACATTTAATGTTATATAGCGAAAATGAAGTATTAATGGTGTTAATGATATAATTCTGGCGTGCTTAATTTTCTAAAACTGTAAACATTTATGAATAAAAAAAACAACTAATGCTCTGAATCCATGGAAATATTGTACTAAATCTGTGCACACAACAATCTGTGTTTTTAATCTTGATCTTGATCTTTTTTTGTCACCTTTTTTATAGATAGATAGATAGATAGATAGATAGATAGATAGATAGATAGATAGATAGATAGATAGATAGATAGATAGATAGATAGATAGATAGAAAAAAACTGTATTCAGTGACCTATATAATGCCACAAACCAAGGGAGACATAAAAAATGCAATAAATCAGGGAGGACCATAATGCCTTCATCCTCTCAAACTGCAATGGACGATAACCTTAAACCTTTGCTAAAGATAAATAGGTTTCAGCAACCTCGGTTAATGTTTGCATACTTTTCATTTGATTTTTAATTGGAGCCAATAGTGCATACACGTACAGACACACACACACACACACACACACACACAGTCAGCAGGAGCAAGGGCAGCTCGGGGGAAATTGTCAAGGCATGGCCTGTCAGCAAAACAGCAGGGTGGAGTGTGCAAACACAAAAAGGTGGTTGCATGTTGGGTTGGCTTAAAATTAAACCAGATAATGAACTATTCACATTCACCATGTTGTTGCATAAAGGTCACGGTGCTATCTAACTTCATTCAAAGATACAACTGAATAAATCAAACAAAAAAACCTAAGAGCAGTTAATTTTATACCTGCAACATCACACTCGGTCCAATCCCCTTCACACTTCTGTAGTTTATATGAGGTCTTTGTGTTAAACAATTATGGTCTTACCCCTAAAACACCCATACGACTGAAGAAGAACAATAACAAAGGTCGAGCAAAGCACATTCACAGATACAACTAAAACTACTGTACAAGCACTTTTTTGCCAGCAGATGGCAACACATCACAATAAGGATTACTACTAAGTGTATCACAAATACTGTTTAAATACCCAGCTCAGTAAAATGCTTTTTTTTTTAGTTCTCATTAAAGCCAGTTCTGACTGAAGCAGAGGATGTTGCTTTGGCAGATGTAAGATGGAATAAGAGCTTTTTGTACTTTGTCTCTGAGCTATTATATCTAATATCTCCACAAGGTCAATTTTCTCTGAGGAACACGCAGGCCTATTAACTATCTGAATGTTTGTGAGCCGTAAGTGGTCTCCTTCACTGTTAACATGCTCTGGGTTGTGTGAACCCTTAAGCAATAAGGCCTCTTATTGGCTTGTTACAGAGAGTTATTAGGTTTGCCCCCTGGCCCCTGCTGGTATTTAATTACCCTTGCTCTCTCTCCTTTTCATCATGATGGAGATGATGGCAGCTATTGCCAATAGGTGAAAGAGGAGACTTCACCAGACCTTAATTGGTTCATTTGGCTCTGCCTGCCAGGCACAGATGGAGCTCTTTATAACTGTCACTGCCAGGTTCATTCTGGTCTGATGAGGACTGTCTTAAGAGGGTGAGCTTGACATCACATGAGGACATGGCCGAAGCGCGATGATTATCAAGATGAGAGTGGTTACAGGCTACAGAGAGTACTGGCTCTAAATAGAAGCTCCCTCTTTCTTTTGTCGCCATTTTTATTATTTTATTTCACCATAATGTTATTATCCTGCTTATCGACCTATTCAAAACAAGTCTAACTGGGTCTAGATTTTACTTGTATCCCCTGGAGGATTTTCTCATTTAGGTTTTTCTGTATACTTGTGCCCATGTGTATGTATTTTTGTTTGTGTGTCTGTGCATACATATTATCAGATGTTTGCATATGTGCCTACAGCATATACATGTCCTACTTGCAAAGTATTAGCCTATTTTTTGTGATATTTTAGTTCCTGTGTTCATTTATATGAATATGTCCTCAGTCTTGACATTGATTATCATTCATAGTAACATGTTATGCAGTCAAACATGGTTTAATGGAGGATGAGAACATTCAATATGTGACAAGAACACATAATGTCAACAGCAAAACGCCAGTATCTGATTGGAAACATTGACTTAGTTATTTCACAGATAAAAACAATTATTACGCTTATTAAATGCTTCTGGATAATTCACAAAACACTGGCAAAATATGAATACTTTTAACAACTACTTAACCATGTCATTGATTGGAAGGACCCAAACCTGGTCTCGGCTTTTTATTCACAGATCATAACACATAAGCAGGTTTAGACTGAGGGTCGTCAGTTAATCATATCACAGATTTTTTACGTCATATCATAAAAATCAAGATATGGAATAAGTCTTGCATTTACAAATATCTTATGTTGTATATGACGTGATTAGCTAGAGAATCATTTCCCATCTACAGCTTCACTGTTCAATACAGGGACATTACTGTGTCCTCTTTTGCCATCTGAAAGTCTCATTCATGTCTTGAAGAAACATTTCAATATTCGTTGTCAGTCTGTCTGCTACTAGATCACTGATTGGTGTCCACCTGGATGGCTTTCTCCGAAAATCACAATCACTTGTCTTTAAAGGGCTGTTTTTGTTTTTTGTTTTTCTTTTATATATATATACTGATCTCCATCAACACATTTACAACATTATCAGGAAGATTCATTAGTGCTGTTGACTGCAGT
This sequence comes from Polydactylus sextarius, assembly GCA_016801845.1. NCBI lineage: Eukaryota > Metazoa > Chordata > Actinopteri > Polynemidae > Polydactylus > Polydactylus sextarius. Next base: position 5,028,440 of record CM028922.1, read on the forward strand.
AAAATCTTTTGAGCATTTACAAACCAATAAGGTGTTCAAACTGATTCACTGTTTTAGAAACTAACTTTTGTTTTTTTTTACACCTTATTTGTGAAATCTAAAAACAGCAAGTTGTGGTTTTGTTGGAGTGTTACATGTGTGACTATGTTTTTTGACTGGGTGCCATGACTTCCTCGAGTCTTATCGAGACCACACTAGAGCTGATAACATTGCCCCAAACATTTTATTTACATTTTATTACATTTATTTTCTTACGTGTCTAGAACTAGATGCTATCTGGTCATTAATCATAATTCTACAACCTGTGGTTCGTCAGCTTTTTCTCCTACTGTTTCTGCTAAGCTAAGCTAACCAGATGATGGCTATAGGTTTGCATTTAAAGACCGATATGAGGGACATATCAATCTTCTCATGTAACTCATAACAAAATGTATGTGCATTTAAGAGCTTGAGGAGAGTGCAGCTGTGTGAGCTCATCAGAAGTTCTTACTGTGCAGTACTGTTTCTCACAGTGAGGAAAACCACCAGTGTTACTCGTGGTTCTGTTCTGTTTTATTTAAGTGCCCCTGTGAGCCTAGATAGTGTGACTAAATAGAATTCAGCCATCATTAATTTTATTATTCATGCCTATACTTTTCTTTCTGCGACAAGTCAAATTTTCTTCAGTGGACCTGTTTTGTCGGCACAATGTGCAGAGTTGACACATTGGTTCCTTTACACCTGCTTATGTCTTTGCACATGCACATACACACATGTAAATGTACAGGTACATTTACTTCTCTCCTATAATGCAGTCACCTCATGCTGTGATGCCATTAGACTTTCAACATGTACGTTTTGGCAGCCACACGAAACTATTATTAGATTTAAACTGGGTGAGTAGCCAAGCACTGACTGTCATTTCTATCTGAATGTGTCACACACCTCACGCCCTTAAAGGTAACAAGACAGTAGACTATTATACTGATAAGTGCTTGAATTTTAAGTGTACCCAACTCAGGAAGCAAATCGTGCACGTATTTCCACACAGAAGCAGGCACTGTCACATATTCACCATCACACAGCATTTTTAGAAAGCATGATATTTGTATTTTTAGAACTCGTTTAATTAGTTTCAAACAAAGTGATGGTTTAGTGGTTATTGGAGTTAGCCAGATGCATATACACATACACAGCAAATATTTCTTTAATTTTAACTCAACTTTTGATAAAGTATCGAGCAAAAGCACAGGTTTGACTAATGACATTAATGATGGCTTCATTCCATTTAAGATTCACTGTGAGCCACAATGCCAGGATATTTAAAGGAGAAGACACCGTTGGCACATAGATTAATTACACTTGGGGGTTTTCATCCCTATGACAAGCAAGACCAGTTACTGTGAAAATGGCACACTAAATTATTTTCAGCAGCAGATCATGACAAGCTGAAGACAGAGACAGAATTTATAATAAAATTGGTTCTGCATTTTCTGTCAGGCCACGTCAGTCACTTACACTGGAGAGGTTTTTGATTATCAGTTTGCGCTGGTGATGCTGTAGTTTCTCGGAAATTAAACCTGTTTTTAGCACAGATGGTTGACTTTGTTTTAAGAGTTTAGGATTAACAAGCCTCGGATGAGAAGACAGATCTATGATCTTTGCTGGATTCATCAAATAGTTGCTGATTTAGTGTCTCAGCAATTCATGAGGCAACGGTTTGTGGTGCAGCTGCTGCTGGAAAGCAATATATTTTAAGGTGTCTCTGACTTATCCTTCTATTAAACTGTGTTCCCTGCACTTTCTCCTCCAACACATTCACAGGAGATATGGACTTAACTTTAACAGTGACTAGAGAGATGCAGACAGTTTGATACATTTGAACTACAATAAAAAGCATGTTAATTCATAATAATAATAGAAGAAGAATCAATTGTGAAAGTACAACACCGTTCATTTGAGTATACTTTAATTTTTACAGTGTGATATCAATATTTTTATTTGTATAGATGATGTGAAAACTTTTTTTTTCATCCTAGTTATGCAGTTTTTCTGCAGCTCAGCACACTTTCATCAGATTGAGATTTAATTAAGCTGTGCTGAAGGGCTGAGCTGTACAAACTGAGACACAGAGCTGATGTGTTGCTTTCTAAATCGATCGCGCAGGAATCAAGATGAACCACAGACCCCAAAACAAACAAACAAAAACCCCAATAACTTGCATTTGTTTTCTATTAATTTGTCAGATGTTTCTTCTCCTTTAAATCTTTCAGTAACGTGCTTACTTTGACGGGTTTGGCATCACGGCAGCGGCCGCCTTCTCTTTCATACGATTGGCTGAGCCGTGGGAATATTCAAATTCAGTCTTGATTGATTGGCCCGGAGCCGGTTTCAACAGTGCAGAGGACTCATTGCCATTCCGACATCACTCTCTGTGGCACACACACTCACACACACACACACACACATTCACTCACAAACGCATACACAGCTTCATCGGCTCCTGCGATGAGACACAAGCGACTGCACGGAAAAAACACAATCGTTTGAAATTCTCGCTTTCTTTCTCTTTTTTTATTAATTTTATTTTTTTACACCAGAGTTAAATATGTCGAGGAAGTACAGTTAACGGAGCCAGCTTCATCCATGGATGTATCTCCGGACGTTTCCAGTGCGCATCGCGAAATCAGTGGCGAGATTGCTTTTGCAGAGGAAATACGCCTTCCGAGCAGGAGAACAACCAATCAGCCGTGGCGAACCAAAGATAAACAAGCCTTATGATAAAACTAAACTCTGTAAGACAACCTTTATGTTTCTTATTCACCGTTATAATGTTACGAGGACGCTTTGTTGCGCTCGTGGAGAGAGAGAGAGGAAAATTTAAACAAACAAAAAAAATGTTGTTTCCTCCGCAGCTGAATTGATTTTTAATGGTTGCTGTGTTTGACTACACGACAATGACAGAGTAAAAGGGAAGAGGAGGGGAAAAAAACATGTATGGTTGTAAAGATGCTTCAGTGTTTGATGATGTGCACGATTCGCCTCCTGCATTGATTTTAGGTCGACAGCGCTAAAGTGGTGAAAGATGCCCAGTGCGCACTAATGGATAGGAGCGTCTCGCCCTTTCTATATATCAGTGTCCTGCTGTTGGCTAATGTGTATTTATATGGGCCGTTTCCAGCTACGAGGTCTATAATTTATATTCACCGTCTACAGTGATTCATTTTATGGAAGAATATTCACTAAAATGGATTAAAACAGTTAAATATGTGACACACTGTGCTTAGAATAATCTGCTTAACAAATGTGTAGTTTTTAAGTGTTTTTTTGTTGTTGTTTCCAAACTGTTTGTCACGAGCCAGTGCTCATCTGTCTGCATTTGTGAGTTGGATGCAGGCTCTTGCGTGCACTGAAAGGAGCTTTAGATGTCAGCATCTCAGTGGAAACGGGAAGTGCTTTGAAGTATATTATCGGTCATTCAGTGCTGCCTCTGAAGGTTTCCATTTCTATTGTCTAGAAGCCGGAGGTGGGATCATCGCACCTCACTGCACCGGTGGCAGCCGAGGTTGAAGGTTAGCCGCAGCAGAGGGGCCTATAGATTATTGGCCAGGTGTGAAATTCTACCCTGCATGCTTTTTCCTGCTTGTGCCAGATCCTTTATTACCCAGAGAGATGGGATGTCACAGCTTCTCACCAGAGGCAGAGAAGAAAAGCCTGCAATTTGGTGTCTTATTGTCCTCCTCTGTTTTTTTTTCTTATTATTATCTGACCAAACCATACAAGTATGTGAACTCTCAGTTTAATTTGTATTTTTTATTATGATCATTCTCAGATCAAGCCATCGTGGCCACTGATTTACGATGACATAATAAAACTTTCAGTGGCTTATAAATTTGCTTCTCACACTCATGGATGTAACTAGTTACTATAATTACATGATGACAGATATTCATGTTTTGCTTGTTTTGCTTGAAATGTGCTTTTCCCAGGCCTGAACCTCTTTTGAGGCGGTCGTAAATGTATCTTGAGCAGTCAATGTGCAGGTATCCCATGGGGTTTTCCCTCTGATCTCACATCACACCCCAGCAGTAATTCCAACTCCGTGAAGAGAAGGGATTTGTCATTTGGCTGCCTGCTTCCCTTTGCTTTCTCAGGAGCGAAGCTGAGCTCTGATTTATTGTGAAGTTTCCCCGGGCTCGTTCAATCTCCAGGCCTACTGAATTACTGAATGGAGGAAACGGCTCACCACGAGAATGACCTTTTCTTGGATGATTGTTACCCAGGCCGGTAGAAGGACTGATTAAGGTCATGTCTTTTTCTTTCTGCCATGTCATCCACTGTTTCACATTTAAGGCTTGTTAAGTGTACAGTGAGTTTTCTGTTGTGCATCAGTCTGTGGTTAGGAGACTGATTTCAAAATATATATGCAGCCAACCTCTTTTTCCAACTTATGAAGGTTTAATGTCACCATCTCAGTTGCTTAGCAATTTCTCCTGTGCACCCTTTGGAATCACCTTTTTATCTGCTAAGAGATGTCATGTGTAATTATAGGCAGCCTGCCATCTTTTGAAATCTGTCTAATTGGTCTTTTCATTCTAATAGGATGACTGGGTAGTGAAACGGAGGTTAAGGGTGGGAGGTTAAGGACTGGGCCTCTGAGGTCACTGGGTAGGGGGGGACTGACAGGGTTTACTTGGAACTCCAGTAATCTTTATTTTGTCTACACGACGGTGCTCAGTCATTACTTCAGATTAATGATTAAGACTGCCAAAATGCAACTGATGCATTATTGTTCATTGTGAATAGACAGACAGTAAGATGATGACAACTTCATTCGGTCCAGAGATCAAAGACTCCTTTTTTTTTCTGAGAACAGTCTGATGTTTTCACGATGCCCGGTAGAGAGCTTATCATTAGGTTATCTTCCACATAAGAGGCGTACAAGCAGCATTTTCTCCACTGTATTTAATGAGTTTTTGTTTGGTTGAAGATTTTAATGACTAGAAGGAATCGGTGACCCTTAACAGTGTAACAGTATACTAAACAACCAGACGGCAGGGCTTAAGAAAGGAGAGGAAGAGGAGGGGGTTGGTTGGACTGAGCTTCTGTTCATGTATCATAAACTCATTTTCTTCCTTGTGAAATTGAAAGTCTAAAACCGCTCTGCCCGCTTCTGAAATGACAGACAGATGTCAACTTGCAATTTAAATCACAGTTGGCTTCTTCTTCTTTTTTTCTCTTAAAAAAAGAAGATATCATTTTTTATAAAACCTTCTGCTTTACTCTTTCACCATCTGTTATCTTTGAAGTCAAGGTTCTCTAAAGGCTGGACAGCATACCCATAGCTCTTTGACAGTATGTCTCGGTGTGCATACTGGGATAAGGATAAGATAAGGTTCTGTTTACCCTCTAATGCTACCTTGGCATTGGCCAGACTTTACCCCATGCAGTGAGTTTCTTTTACCTTGGCACAGTCTACGTGCAAGGGCAGATTTGGGTCAGTCCAAGGCTTTGTACTTCCGACCAAGGCTGCTCTCAAAGATAAGATTTAATTGTGCAGCCTTGGATTAATGGCTGAATTTGTGCTCAGCATCTGTATAAATGAAACGCTTGAATGACTATTTTCCAAATAACAAATCCAGGGTGTAACTTTGAGAACAAATGAAAAGTTGGCTGTAGAAAAATGTGCAAAAATTCCAGTAATTCAACAAAAAGAATCAACCAATTAGTTTACAAAAGACATTAATCTATTGGAGAGGTTAACCACTAATCATCAAAGCAATACTGTTTTGAAAGACTGATGCACAGAAACAACCTCTATTAACCTCATAGTAAATGATTAATTGTTTGTCAAAACTGTAAACCTCAGAGACAAATACTTCATGCTGTCAGTAGCTCTGGCTGCTGCTGAAGTTAATGGTCCAAGATCTGATCCCAAGGAATCAAGACTGTCATTCATTTCAAATCATTTGTTGCAACAATGGCAGATGTTAAAATGTTAAAATGCTGTAAAATAAGAGAGGAGTGAAATGATAGATCGTGAAATGTGGTCATAAGTTTTGTGTGTGACTGCAGGGTTTCTCTGCAGGTAGTTGGAAAAACATTTTTCACGTTTGTTCCGACTTCCTCACTAGATTAAGACTTTTCATGTTTTATATGTAATTTATCCTGATTTCTAGTTGATTTTGAAGGTAAAATCAATGATGTAGTGGGAGATGAAATGTTGACTGATGTAGATTTCATAGTAGTTTACTATACAGCTCATATATTGTTCTGCACAATAGACCTATGAGCAGTGAAAAAGCACAATGATATAAGCTGGGCTTTCTTTTTATTGGAAAAGCAACACATGGGGGTGGATGTGCCAGGGCAAACTGCAATTTACAGACTGCAAAGAGCAAGAGGAAAATTTAGTACAAAATAATGTGCCTGCTTATATTTGATTTATACATGCAGCAGACTCTACCCTATTATGTGTGTCTTTGCAATAGCGAGGCAATATGGAGAAGAAACTGTAGAGGAGAGGCCACTCCTCTGCAATTGTCTGTTGATGATTAGCTGTTGTTATAGAGTTGAAGACCTGTGATTTCCAGTACAATCAAACTTGTTGTGCCCTTAGCTTCTTTGTAACACATTTGTCATGCGGTGGCGACATGAAATTTTTGCAATGAGAGAAACTGCGATGTTAATGCTTTTCCCAGACGCTCCTCCATTAACGCTGCATGATTTACGTCCATCTGAATGCCGGGGACATCTGTCTGAGTATTGCCCAGCGGTCGTATCTACATAAATTTTGTGCTTGCACGCAAGATGCGTAGGAGACGCTTTTTTAAAACTGTTGTAATACCTTTTACAGGAGCTAATCTCAATGGAAATGAGGCTCATTGTTATCAGCCTCGGGCCTTGAGTGTTCTTGCAGCGTGGAGCAGAGTGGCTCCGGGGTTGTTTGGTTATCCTATATGTGAACCTTTGTGTCCTTTTTTCTTCGTTCTCTACAGAGGAGGGGATGAGAGAAGTCTGGGTCTCTCTTATATGCTGCTCTGATACCAATTATGCAAACTATTATAGAATTTAACCAGGGCAGCTCTTATCGGCTAATCCAGAAGTAATAGATTCTATTAAAAATGTATGAGGGGGTTGGGGGATCTGTGTGTGAGGGGTGTATAGAGATGAATCCAGCAGCTGCAGCAGCACTGTATGTCAGACTACTTGCCTAGTCTCCATTACTTAAACAGGTTCCTGCAGTGCCTACCTTGAAGACACTATAAAAGCCATACATAATATACAATTAATTATACAGCAAGTGGGTTGTTATTCATGGGCCATGTCATGTTCCTTCAAGAGAAGGACACTGCTTTTTTCTCTTCTGGAAAAAAAATCCCAATCGCTCTTTGTTAATCATTTATTTCTTTCTAAATGAACCTTCATTTTTGCTTTTGTGTTCTTTCCCCCTTTCCGTTTTTTCGCTTGTCTGCAGTTTCTGAGTGGAAGGAAGGGAAAACATTAGCATAGCACTCACATGCTAATCCACCCAGAGAGTGAAAAGGGTGCTCGTCTTAAACCTTTTTCATTATCATCTAATTATTAACTGAGGATTCTGAGAACTGCTAACAGGAGCTGAGATGTTTCGGGGGCAGGGAGGAGGTGCATGTGTGTGTAAATGTGGCACAGGGCGAGTGTGTGTGTGTGTGTGTGTGTGTGTGTGTGTGTGTGCGCAGCCAGTGTGTATCTCTTTTTTTTCTCTGTGCATTTCATGTTTGCCGAGAGCAAGGCTCTCTTTGCAATTTGCTTCTATCTTTGCTCTGACCCTTGATGCTGTGCAGAGTCATAAAAGGCTCCAGAAGGTCAGACAGATGCTCTTGTCTGAGTCTCTGTATAATTTAGGGCTTTTTTTCCTGCTTTGAGGTTTATTCTTGTGTGACTGCTTTTGTTCATCCAGGCAGGTATAAAAGTAAAGTCCATCCTTTATCTGAGCATAATAATGTATTTTTATTGGGAATTGTACACACCCAGCTTCAGACTTTTTGCAGATTAACTCGGTTCCTGTTCTTTCCTGTTACATGATGGATGGTAGATTGATCACAATGCATCGGTAATTGTCTACATAAAATTAGCTAAAGGGCATATTCCTGTTGAACAGATGCTATTAAAATTAAGTTAACAATTATGTCATCAACTCTGTGCCTGTTAAACCGAATCAGTCTCCCCATCATTTCCCTTCAGTTCTCACGAAAATGCCTGCTCCTGCTCCTGCTCCTGCTCCTGCTCCTGATCCTGCTCCTGATCCTGATCCGGGGGGATGGATGACATTAGAAAACAAGGCATTTTAAGTCCTGTCAGTGATGAAGGAAGAGGCTTGAAAAATAAACTTGTCTGCCAAAACACTCTTATCACAGAACCGTGGTGGTGGTGGTGGTGGTGGTGGTGGTGGTGGGGGGGGGGGGGGGCAGTTATGTGGGGGGGGGGCAGTTATGTGGGGGGGGCAGTTATGTGGATTGCAAAGCACAAGGTCTTTATCTCCCCCGGCACGCCCTCAGTGGACCACATCACGCTGGTTTATCGGCCGCACGGATGTCGACTGAAAGTGTGAGGATTAGTCGTCCTTGCAGATTAAACTTTGTGTCCTTTTTCTTAATTATGCGTGTGTGCGGAGGTCCTTGAAGAAAAGAATTTGTAAGACACTAGAAGTGGCCGAGTTGTGGGCTTTGGATATGAGACATCTGGTTTAAAAACCTCCACCACAAAGATAAGCTGCTGATTGGAAAGCTGACTCACAAAGGGGAGTAACACCATTATTGACCATTATGTTAACGATTAAGATCTTTGACCTTATTTGTGAAGGTTGAATTGAACTATGATAATGACGGCCATTTTAAAGATTGCTGACGGTTACTTTGCATTTGTCAGATGTTATTTCAGCAGTCACATTTGTGAGATATGTTGATTTGACACTGTAAGAAAGTGCAAGACACAAAACTTTTTGTTTGTGTGTGTGTGGAGCAGAACATTAATTGTAGAGCTGGGAGAGCAGAGAATTTAGCCCAGATAATATCAGGAATTCTGGGATCACTTTGATCTCTTATCTCTCTTCCCCTTTCTCAAGTAATTCTGCCCGAGAGTGTGAAGGCAATTTTAAGCTTAAGTTTTCAAAAAATTTCTTTAAATTTAAAATTTAGATAGCAGGATGAAAGAAACCATCATTACTTGCACTTTACGCATCATATCTAGCTTCCCTTTCTTCGCTCAGTGAAACTTTTCTTCTTTGAGCCACTGCTGGCCTCTCTTTGAATTATAATGACCTCCTTGATGTATTTTCTTCCAGCTGCAAATTATGGGGGTAATGGAAGGTATTCCAATTCATGTCTCATTCTCTGCTAGTGAAGGGATTTCCCTGGAGATACTGTTTCTCTCCTGTGTTCCCTCCGTGTTTTCGGCACCTCGCTCTTGACAAATGTGTGGTAATGGAAGGGTTGTTGTGAAACTGCTATTATTTTCTAAATGGAATCTGACCATGCTGAGGCTTTTAGCTCTTCAGATGTGTGTGCTCAGATGAGACAGGTTGCGCTGAGCAGTTTGAAGTGGGCTTGTCACCGAGGGACAGATGTTGAGTGGAGGAGGGGAAGCTCGCGCACAAGGAAGAGAAGAGTGAGGGGTTGGCACCTGAGTAAAATGAAAGCGGCTCTGTCTCTTCCTCCTGTTTTTGAGGCGAAGGTAATCATGTTTCTGCAGCTCATCACTGAACACTCTGTTCTGTGGTTGACTCGCTTTAGCTGCCCCCACCTCCGCCACCCTCGGACCCTCAGGGAGAAATGAAGGCAAAAATTCAAAAGAACCAAAAAAACCAAACAGAAAAAAAGAGGGGATCTGACAGATGTGTGCTGCAGGCTTATATCACCCTTGTTGAGGACCAGCGTAATACTGTTTTTCATTCCATTTGCGGTTGTTGGATTTATTAACCATTAACAACCGATACGTCTGTGACATTTTTGCTTTAACTGCAGTTGTCAGTTTACAAGACACCTGATTCACATACAGTATTATTTTTTTTTTCACTCTAGCCTCAGGTTTTTTTTTTAAACTTTCGCAGTGCTTGCATTCACATTTGCTGACTCTTTCAGATAATCAAAGAGAATGTCAAATGCGATTATCACTGAAATATTCCCTCAATGCCTGGCTTTCTTCTCCGAATGATTGCTTCAATCAGCACAGCTGTGGAGAGGCGCCTTCTTCTTTTTTTTCAGACTCAGCCTCTCATTTCCTCTGACAATACTTAACTCTGCAAACAGCACAGCCTATTCTAGGGAGTGAGCTGCTTTTGGCTTTCTCCACTGATCAATACAGCCATAAATTTATAGAACAAGAAACCCAGGTCTCAGGGCTAGTTGCAAATTGAAACACACAGCCTGAGGCTACAGGAGGCCTTGTAAATGATCTGTGTGATTGCGGCCGACAGACCAAGGTTGATAACAGGAAAGAACCATCATAACAACTAAGCAGAAGGAGGAGATGGAGTCTTTATTAAGTGATATTACTTTCTTAAATGCACAGTCTGGGCAGTTCAAAGCAGGGCTCCTGAATTTTAATAAGGTAAAAGGACCCAAGACATTGAAGAGTTTGAAGACACATAAGTTACTGAAGTAACATGGAAAAGATGTTTTTTAAAAAGGAGAGCCTCCTATGGGGTTTTAGTGTAGTGTGCAAGCCTGCAGTTTTCTCCCAACATCAAACTGATGTTTGATGCAAGAGTTTGAATGCATTGCTCACCATTTGATTTTTTTTTTTTCCCTCACGAACTTTAAGTTGCCATTTATTTTCTCTTCAGTGATCCTTGTAACTATCGGGCTGCTTAACTGTGCAATCAGGAAAACTTTTACTTTTCAAATCAAAAGATACAAGAACAGAGCTGGCAGCGGATCAGTTCGTCCTCTAGTGAGATTAAAGGTTTTTAGGCTGCACTACTGTCATCATTCAGTGGATTACCATGTTAGTCAGCTGGTTGGTTCACCGCTTTCACTCATGAAATGGAAAGAGACTGAAACCTTAAGCACCAGTACGAGGTGGACACTGTTCCGACAACTATTTAATGGATTACTTTTTAGTACTGACAAAGAGTTAATAAGAAGAGTATTGGCTATTGAGTAAAAGCTGTTTTTTCCTCTCTTTTCTAGCAGGTTTACTCAGGCTGTGTGCAGCCCCAGTGAGCGATCATGCTGGCCTGTATTCAGAGACGGCAGAACCTCTCGTCGCAGCGTCTGGCCTGCACACCCAAAAGCCTTGATGTTCCACCACCGCCATTATTGCTGTCGGTACCACCACTGCAGCCCTGCACCCGCAAAGGTGAGTCTGTATCACACAGGTAGATATCACACAGGCATATAGACAAGGTGGCTGGATATATACACGATGGCTGGATAATACTGTATAAAAACGTGACTGAGGTGGGTACAGTGCTGTCTAAACACAATGAGACACAAGGTTAAAGCAGTGTTGAGAGTTTAGTTGCCATGAAGCTTCTTGAGTTAAAATAATGGTCCTCTTGATGATGATGATGATGATGCTTCTTAATTGAGCTACTAATCAGTGTGCTCCCGCAGCGCAAATGCACGCAGGTCAAAGTGGACTCTGAAATTACAGAGTTAATCAAGTCATCCATACAGGATTACTAATGATGTTCACATTTTGCACAGAAAGCGCCTCATGTCAGTGTTGTTTGACCTTCATCTTGACTGATTATACTGCTTTCCTTGAAAGGTTGAGGGGGCATCTTTGGAACCAACCTGGATGGAAATTCATGATTAGATTTCTTTCAATTAATTGGTTAAATGCAACATGTCTGCAGAATAAGTTCTAGGTCTGATTGCCCCCCACCCCCTCCCCTTTTTTTTCCTACATCTACATTACTCTGTATCCATATTATTTGCACAGTGTTCCAAATACAGTTTTTTTTTGTCTTCCTGGACAGTGGAGATTCACATAATGAGATCATAGTACCACAAATGAAGTTATTGTGCTGTGGTTTTCTTTTCTCGATCGCTTTAAAAAAATTGCTGATGCCTTATAGTTCTTTCCAGCGTCTTGTTTGAAGCTATATTGAAGATCTATAATTACTTACAGTTTAATGGTTCAACTGTGTCTGTGTGTGCTGCAGTTTTATAAATGCATTTAGTAATGAAACAGCTTAAATTATTTGGTCCTTTAAAGATGTTAAGTTTTCTTCTTGGAATAGGCGTTGCAGTGAGTTGTGTTGTTATTATGTTGTGCCTGTGCTGTCGTATATTTACTGCGTATCATTTGGACCCGTAGAGGAATAGCTACTGTTCTGCAGAGGCCAACAGGGATTGTTTTCAATGGAAAAAAACGCGGCTCAGATTGTGGTGCTAGAAAGCAAGACTATGCAAATACTGACCATTATTATTGTGCGTATTCAGATTTTTCTTCAGACTCACTCACCATGAATTGACTGTACATGTTAGTTGAGCCTACACTGCTTGATATACGTGGACCTTGTGTCCACAGAGCAGAGCAGTGGTCAGGATTATCTTACCCCACTGATCCTGTTACCAGCAAATGTTTTGTCCATTTCCATGAGCCCGTCCTTTCTCATACAGAATATCTTTGTTCATGTATCATGCACTCCACTTTCAGTCTAATTTGACTATAATCATTTTTGTAATATAATCTGCACAAACACACAGGTGTTTTTCATGTATTCTGCATAATTACACATCTTCTCAAGTATCAAACACTGAACTCAAGTTTGAAAACACTGAAATTCCTTCCTTCCTTTCAAACTCCATCTACCCATCTCTCTCTCTCTCTCTCTCTCTCTCTCTCTCTGAGTGAAATGCCTCTTTGTCTTTTTTGATATTAAATATTAATTGGAAATCAGTGGAGCACTTGTCTGCTAAACGTTGGAACAGAAGGGCCTAGTTTGCCCCAGGCAGAACCAGGGGTGCGTTTCTCATCCTGTTTACCTGCAGGGCCTTCTCCACCCCCACCCCACCTCCCCTTCCACCAGCCATGAGTTTTATGTACTGCGACTGTGCGTAGCGCAGCACCCTCCAGCTCAAGCTTGACATTTCAAGCACAACCACAGGGAATAGACTGCTGATGGGATCACAGTCTGTGTGGCCCAGTCTTCTTTATTAAATGAGTCGTTATTGGATCGAGTTAAATAGGGACAGTCTTTGGTCGCTGCTGCTGCTGCGCTTTTGAAATCCATTTCCATTTTTAGCTATTAATAAATGTAAGGCGCAGGACATGAAAGCTCTCAGCCACACATACCCACGTTAAAGATTTCTGTGAAACGACTGTTAGGAATTGTGCAATAAGAGTGCACTCTTTACTTCGCTATCTCAGCTTGAGAGCAGGAGCTGGAAATACCTTTTTGTTTTTTTTTTTTTTTCCCACGCTGCTGGCTTGTGCTCGGACCGGCTTTTAGAGGGGGAAAACTTTGCCCAGGCTGGGCCAAGCGGCACAGAAACAAACGAGGAGTGACACTGGTGCAAAGGAGCACTCGCCAGAGCCTCCTGGAGCACACACAGCTAAGTGTTCGACCCTGAGGTTACTCTGTTCTATGAGGACCCTTCATGTAGAGATTACTGACATGGAAAGAGGCAGGCATGTGAAAATGGGGTGAATGAGTGTCTGTATCTTTATTTTTGTGTGTTTACTGAGGAAAACTGTAAATAGAGAAGTTAGTGTAAGTGAGATTTAAGAGCTTTTGCTCTGGTGTTAGTGTGTCCTGTGTCTACTTTTTCCACTTCATCTATCTCTATCTAATGGCCCTGTTGGTTGTTATTTGTTAGGTTGAGAAAACCCCATGAAGGCAGTAACTGGCAACTTTTATTAAACTGTTAGGGAATAAATATTTAAGTATGTTTTCACTGAAGTTTTCTTACTAAAAGCAAGTCCACGAAACTATACCTTAGAACACCTTTTAAAACCACATTAATCTGTGCTTTTCATCAGCACTGAGTCTAACAACCAGACAATTAACATAGAAGTCTGTTTTGCTTTTATCAGCACATTGTTTTTGTTTCACAACATATCAACTGTGTGGTTCATGTAACCAGTCACATCATCTCTGTCTCCAACAGCAGCGAGCAGCTGTTTTCACCAAACAACTCTGATTAAACACTGTGTGCTACCTGCCCAGCACCAAACATCAGACAGGGGAAAAAAATATGAACTGTTCAAACTTGCTAGTTTAAAATGTCAAATGAGTAGGAAGCTAATATTAATTTTATTTCCTGGAGTTGATGAACAGATCCAACTAGATAAAATGGAAATGTTTTCTGTTTTTGATGGTATTACATGAACATCTTTCATGTTATGTCACAGTTTGGCACAGCAGATAACTCTACATGATCCAGTACCTATGAGCTCTACCACCAGCTACACATGAACTAGAATTTAAGTTCAGTGATTGATTGATTCTAAAACATTGATAGCTGTGTATTTCTGTGCTTGTTTTTGTCACATTTATCTCCTTCCCCTGGCTGAAGTTATTCGTCGCAAATGATGATTATAATTTGCGTTTAATCACATAAATGATGCAACAGCATTGCTTTTACTTTCAATTTATGGCTTGAATTGAGAGGGAGAACCCAGCAGCTGCTGGTTTTTGGTGTCGTTGTGCTGTCGAACTAACAGAGGCTCATCTCAAACAGATGAATGAAGGCAGGGCCAATTAATTACATGGTTCTAATGACTGGGCTTATTGGGCCAACTGGGTGCAAAGAGGAGGTTGTCATGGTAACTGGAGACATAGGTCTTAAATGTGTTGTGAATGTGCTGAGCTCAGTCGTTGGTTATTAAGGTAGGCCACAGTATTTTATATATGAGGATTATTGGTGTGGTAAACAAGTATTTATGCCCGCTGAGAAGAACTGTTCTGTAATTAAGTGGAAGTTCTCGCTGTCATGTTCCTGCCTCTCATAAATGTGCGATTTCTCCAAGGTGTTCCCTATAAGTTGTCAACATAACATCAAAGACCAGTGGGATTTCTTTTTTTTTTGGCTGGCAGTTTAGAGTATGGGTATTAATAAGAAATAATGAACAAATTTTAGTCGTATCTCGCATGGGAATTATATCTGGTGGTCATTCTGATTGCTTCCTTATGCTGGCCCTCTGGGTTTGAAACGGTTTCCAGCTCCTGTTTTTCAGCTCTGCCTCTGGGGCTTGTTTTGCCCATAAATTAGCGATTAACTTAAACTGCTCCACAACAATGAGGTCGCCGCTCTAATCTGGGGGGAAATGGCTTCCAAGTGTGAACACGGGAAAAAGATTAGACAGTTTAAAGTGGCGGAATTGTACGCTTGTTGGAACCAAGGTTATGGAAAAAACATACACATATATGCCATAGTATGATTAAAAACACATTGTTTTATCTCATATTATTTTAATGCTAACATTTTTATATATATATATATAAAAATGGCCTTCTTTAAGTCACACACACGTACACTAACTTGATAAAAAATTTAGAGGCTACAGTTTGCCCCCAGCCCCAACTGTTTCTTTCCAAGCAAGTCTCCTGCATGAAAAGAGGAAATCAGGATTAGGTGTTTTCTGTGAAAGTGTGCCAGTTTCGCTCAGCATGGTGTCACAACAGTTGAGCAGCATGTGTAATGTGTGTAGCCCCTTTCTAACCAAGAAAAACATTGAAGCTTGACTAGTGGGAGCATTAAATTTGTCAATGTAGTTTTTAGATGCATGACACGCACACACACAGCAGCGTTGGTATATAGATTTGTGAGGAAAAGAAAAAATGCAAACAAGCTTTTAATGCTATGTAACCTGCTTCAATCAGTCTTGTGTGAAAACAAGTGAAGAGGAAAAAAAAAAACAGTGTTCAAGGGTCAGAGAATATAAATGTGTGAACGCCGCATGATGCCTCGGCCGCTTTGCGAAAAGTGGCCGATGTTATTTTCCTGTGCTGTTTTTCGTCTTTGTCGGCGCCTCTGCTCTCCATCAGGGCTGAGGAGTGGAACAGCATGCCGGCTGCAGGTTCAGGGTGATTAAGTGCTTAAGGTCAGACTGCTAATTATCTCGCTGCCGTTCCTTACCTGACAACACGTAGCTGCCATTTCCCCGTTGTCATGTGAACAGCCTCATATTTGTTTTCATCGTCTTTTTTTTTTTTTTTTTTTTTTGGCTTTTTTATTTTCACACTACTGAATTTTGTTGTGACTAACAGAGAAATTGTGTGAGAATGAAACACATAGTCGACAGTCTAAACTATGATTTAAAGCTTTTCGTTTTATTAACCTCAAAATTAACCTCATGGTGTCCTCAGGTTGGAGGACAATAAGATGTAATTTGCATTTGAGAGTTTTTTTTTTATAAGTTGGTCTATATAGAATGTGGAGAACATTTCTACTGGCTGAAGTGCTGACTATCTACTAAATACTAAGCCTGCATTAATATACCATTAGAACAACATGAATAATCTCATTTCCTAAAGGCAGAGCAGGCATATGCTGTGATGCATATGTTTCCTGAGCTAAAACTGTTTTGTATCTGACCTTATAGGTGAAAATATTTACTAATTTACAGGCTCATACATTTTTTTTGTGCTGCATTTCAAAGGCGTGGAATTTAAAGGAGGCAAATATCTGTGTGAATATAATGATAATAGCCCACGAAGACATAATAAGGTTGGCCTCATTTGTGCATTTTTTTTTACTCATTTATTCACTTGTTTTTCGGGGGTAAAAGGCCAAAATGAGCTGGAATCAATCAATACACATGTTTGGAAATGCATCAGCTCTTTTAAAAAAAAAAGCAGTCAAATAGGAAGCAAAAGCTGTGACTTGAAATCTGAAACTTGATCTTATTTTGGAAAGTGCAAATGACACCGTAGAACCAGTTCATCAGTTATCACTTTGACTTGTATAGACTGCAGGAGCCTTCATCTTGAGAGCTTTTGGGAGAGTTTTACTTTCTTGGCATCTCCAGAGGGAAACTTTAGCTACCACAGTGCCAGATTATAATTAATGAACCACACATTTTACTTTGTACTTTTCTGAGTTGGGTGTGTTTTGAAGAAAAATCCTGGTGCCACAAACCAATATTGCCAATACTGACTTCAAGATATACTTTTACTGCTGTTACCAGACGCTTTTGGAAACCTCTTGCTGACTGGTAAACATGACGTGCTGTGCTCAGTTTACTGCAATTTAACACCACTGATTGGTATTAAAGTCCTCAAGATTGAAACAATTAGCTCTGGTTGTAATTGAGAGCAGCTTTAAAGGTGGTCATGCTGTTTCTGATCTCAGTTTTACCTTCATGTTATCCTGCACACAGGCTCCTGTTAGAAGCAGCTAAAATTAGCTTTTTATTTAAATGCATAAGCCACAAAGCAGAGGTCTATACATGATAAATATCTGAATTCAGTGCGGGGAAGATCTATTTGCTAATGATGTTTCCATAGTGCCACATTAAGGCAGCCACAGTGGGAAGCGCAGCTGTGTTGTGTCTCCATGGCTCTGACAGGGCTGTAATCTCTGGACTAACAATATCAGACACCCTGTGAAGATGTGTTAGCATTCAGAGTGTTTGAAATGTTTGTGGAAAAGCAAGCCAATCGCAGCATGCGAGGGCTTAACACTGACATTTTACTGAGCAAGAAACAGCTAAAATGTCTCGCTTAATTATTATCTATTTTTGGTAATGGAGCTAAATTATCCAAGGCATTTTTTTTGTGCTGCGCCATCAATGCTGATGTGTATTGACACAAGGATTTATTATATTCTTAAATCACTTCCCATCATTTAAACTCTTTTCAGGTGGATGTGAACATTCACTGCTACTTACCATTTATGGTCATAAATATTCAGTTTTTAGCCAAAGGCTAGAAATTGTTATTGCAGCTGGGTTTTCCTGTTACCTCCTTTTTCTCTGAAAGCAGGATTATGGGAAACCAGAGCGAAGCAAGCGCTCACATCTTGATGTTGTGTACAGTATAAACACCTCTCCAACATCCCAGATGTCATTGTTTTCTGTAGCAGCACTACACTGTGATACATAATAAGCAGTGTTTTACTTTGTAGTATTTCTCTGTAGAATTCATTCATGCTCCTGGCACCATGGTGCTGCTCCTTCTGCTCCACTGGGAGATTTCGGGATGGATTGAACACCCCACCTTACCTCTTTCCTCCATTTTAAACACCCAATTTATTTCTTTCATGAGATGGATCTTGTAGATTGAATCATTTTCACAGTCGGGAGACTCACTGTAGGCCTGAAATGAAATGAACTCCCAAATCAATTTCAAATGGGAACAACAAGTGAGCCTCTCCTCTGCATAGACAGAATTGGTTTTGTTATTGAAAATGAAATGAAGTGTTTTGTTTTTATTTTTAGCCCCTTTTTTTTCAGATTACAGGCTTGTTATTTTGCCTGCTGTGATTTCCACTGACTTATAGCGTGATCTCTGTTAATTTCGGCACCTTTTCTTTTTATGTCAGGAATTTCATAAAAGTGTCACCCTGAAAGGTGGCGGTAATTTCTAACAGCTGATTTATTGTTTTTAAATGGGGCCCCCTTTTTCCACCTTTCCTTTGTCGCAAGGAGTTAAGCAGCCATGAAATTGCCTGAATAATAGTCTTTAAATCCAATCTTAGTTTGTCCCGTATGCTTTCCCTCACACAATTCAATCAGCAGTGCTCTCGGTGATTGCTCTTTTTCCATCTGCAACAACTTTTCCTTCATAATTTACGCCTCAGGCTTTTTTTTTTTTTTTTTTACAGTAAAATCAGTTCAGTTGCATAAAAGCATAAAACGGAACAAAATTTCACAGGTAGGAACTGAGAGATGCTTGAATAACTTTAAAGTTATTGGGAAAGCGTGGATCGACTATGAAGGATTTCAGCTAACCTAGACATAAAAGAAGTATGGTCTGATTTTTAAAGAAAAATACAAAAAATAATTTTACACTTACTGCATTGTGTTTACATTTGCTTCTGCAGCCGTGGTTTAAGAGCTAAATATCTCTAAATGAATCTCATTTGAGCCTCTGCAGTTAAATTAGCTTGTATTCATTCTCTTGTTGCCACTGCTCTTCTTTTGATTTCCTTAGGTAAACTAATTTTAGGTTGAACAAAGTCTGAATTAATCTCATTAAGCACAGATCAAGCAGTGCTGGAGGTGTTTCCCTCCTAAAAATTGGTTTATAAGACGCGATACTGTCTCCCATTATTCCCTAAAGTAGGTTTGAGATTGAATAGAGGAGGAAGAAAAGCAACAGAAAACACAAGATGTGAGTTTTTTTTTTTTTGTGCATTCTACAGACTATTTACTTATTTCTGTCTGATTTCTTCCCAGGCGAACCAGCCTCCATGATTTCTCGATACCCTTCTCCTGCAGAGTTGGATGCTTTTGCCCAGAAGACTGCCAACAGCCCACTGTCCATCAAGATTTTTCCATCTGACGTCCGGGTGCCACAGCACAAACAGCTTAACAAAACAGTCAATGGCTTAGACACCACAGGCCCCCGCTACAGCCCATATTCACACCCGTACTCAGGAGGCTATCAGGGCTTGTTGGCCATCGTCAAAGCTTCTGTTGTGGTCAAAGGTGTGTTGAAAAACTCTGAGGGCCGAAGGACTAAACATGCAAACGCGCAGGCTTCAGTGACACCGTATAATAATTCACTGAATAATGGCTACACTGTCAGACATGGGCACAAGGCCTATCACATAAGCGCATGTAAGCTTCCTGATGTACCCATTGAGACACTTTGTTCAAGTGCCGGGATGGCCTCCGGAGATCAGAGCTTGGCCCCCCAGGCTGAGCTGGCAGAGGTTCAAAGCTTGATGAGGCAGATGAGCAGAGTTCCCCATAGTCAGGCACTGCAGCTGGGGGGAGAGGCTCGAGCCAGCCCCTCTCTGCAGGCCGTGGCCGCAGTGGCACATTCAGACTCAGACTTTGTCCTGGGATTGCCGCCCCAGAGCAGTCTGGCATTCACAGGAGCAGTGCTTCCTACACAGAGTGCAGACATAGCCAAAGCTGGTTACTTGGAGAAAGGAGACTACACAGTGTGGCAGCAGAAACATCAACTTCAGCAGCAGCAGCAGTCATATCAGCAGGTGGCAGTGAGGATGTACAGTGTGAGTAACGGTGCTCAGGGGCACAGAGCGACAGAGGCTGGGGTTGGCCAGTCTCCTGAAACCTGCCTTTCATTGGCAGGCTCCTCGCAGATGTCTTACAGGCAGCATCCTCCCGGTGTTGGAGCTGGGCAGGAGCGAGTCAGTGGCTCGTCTGTGAATTGTGCCGCCATGCAGGGGGAGTTCTCCGTCGGACAGTACTTCGCTCCGCTCTGGGACGGCGTTGTGGCCACCCCTAACAGCGACTCATATACTTCTCAGGTGCTGGCAACGGGTACATGTGCAGCCAGGCCTAGAGACCTGGGGCTCTCTCATCCCCATCTCCACCCAAACCGTCATCAAAACCACCACCCTCAGCGTCACCCACTGCCGCTCCACCCTCCTCTTCCTCCTCATACACAGGCCTACAGCATAAACCAAAACCTCTGTTGTGGGCTGCCTAGTTCTGGCCTGTGCCACGCTGCAGTACTTAGCAGCAGCCTGCAGTCTCTGGAGTGCCTCATCAGTGAGATCCACCCTCCCTGCATCAAAGAGCGCATGCTGGGCCGTGGGTACGAAGCCATGGGGATGCCTCAGCTGCTGGAGCACCACCAGCAAACCCACATCCAACTCCCTGTCTACAGATAAGACGAGGTGCTGGCTCACAACGGGACGCAGAAGTGACAAACCTATTATAGATGGTGGAAGTGTGTCAGTTCAGACATCTATGAGAATGAGACATGCCTCTTTAGTTTGTGCATGTACTGTATTTGTAGAAGGCTCTCTGTCATAAGCCTGAAGGAAAATAATGATAATCACGACTTAAAGATATAAGTTTTATCTTACGGACTTTTCATGTTTTATTTTTTTATGTTACATGGCCGTCAAATAATGCCTGCTGTTTGTCATTTCATACTGATGCTGAGCACCCAATCAGAATCTGCCATTACATTTTAACGTGAACTGTCTTTTTTCCAGGCGACTCCTCTTTAGGCCTTTATAAAAAAAATGGAACTTGCTCAACTGAAATAATCATTGGTACCCCCTCTAAAAACACTTGAATCTGAAAACAATCTCTGGTAACTGTTTTTGTGAATATATTGTATATTTTTTACATACAATTGCTTTTTGTTTTTTTTTTGTTTTGTTTTGTTTTTTTGGAGGGAACACTCTTTAATTATTAATGGAAATTTTGTTTTGTCTGCTGCTTTGTTGTGGATTTAGTTGTCCTCTTTTTTTTTTTTTTCCGTGACTTCCCTTTCACTGACACACACTGTGCCCCAGCTTCTGCTCTACAATGCAAATCTCCTGGCCATTGTATGGGGATACGTTTTGATCATTTTGCATACAAATGTGAATATATATATATATATATATATTCTGTTTCTTTTTTCTGTTATGCAGCAAGTCGTTGTAATTTAACATGATAATTGATTTGAACGTAGTCACGCTCAGCTCAGTATATTAGGACTGTTGCATTTCCAAATCAACACTGTGGCATTCAGGCCAAGCAAGATGTGCCCTTTGGTTGTATTTTTGTTAATATTTTAAAATTTAAAAAAAAAAAAAAAAAGTTTGTGCAGACATTTTTTTCTTGGAAGAAATAATGTTTTTTCTCTGGAGGGTTGTGAAAACTGTTACAGAATACCTGGGTATAATAATGGAGTGCCATGTTGGAGAGCAGGCCACCTGAATCATTGACATTTATCTTCTTTGTAGGGCTATATTATCTCTGAAGGTGTGAGATGTATGACTGAGTAGATCTTTGTGTGTCTGCACTGGTTCTGTGATACTATTTATTTATGTCGGCCTGTTGAGTTACATAGCAAACTGTCTCTATAATTATGAAGTGCAATTATTATATATGAACATGTGAGCGCTCTCCATGAAATATGTTGTTGAAATAACTACATTTTGCAATGTATGATCCTAATCCCCTTACCCTTTTTTGCCTCTTCTTAAGGATTGTCAAGTAAATGAAATTTTCTAAACCCAGCAAATAGTTTTGTGTTATTACATATTTCAAGGTATCTGTCAAACGCGTGGTCGAGAAGACCGTTATTATGATTATATTCATGAATGATAAAAGTAGCTTTGGAAAGTGGAGACATTTTTCAGCTTTTATTGCAGAGGGATTTAAGGCTTAACCACCAGGCAAGTCTCTTTTTTAGCAGTCATAGATCTCATTTTATTAAGATCCATCTTTTCACAAGAGGATCTCAGGTTTATAATATAATGTAATTCAGTCCTTAGCTAAAACACATTGGACTGGTTCCTCTATAAATGATGCAAGTTGAAAGTGCTAATTTTGTTATAGTGAATTATGTTAGACGAGATGGATGGCCAACGCTTCAGGCAGAAGCCATTGAATACTTCAAAATACATATAAATGTACTGGCCGTCTCCTTGAGATATTACATTTATGTATGAAAAATACATGCTTTCTTGAAGATGTATCCACCGGAATATTACTGTTAACATTATTTAAAATCCAGTTTGCTATAACCCAGCTATTGAATTGCAAATCTCAGTCAGTGTGCTTGCATGCACCTCTTAATTCGTTTCATTTGTCCCCGTAAATTGGAAGCTATAGCAGCAGTGTAGTTTAGATCACTGCCGACATAAAATACACACCCACTTTAAGTAGCCTATTACAAAACAAATAACCTCTAAGGCGTGAATAATGGTATTAGATGCACTGTTGTGAATAAAAGAGCAATATTCAATTGATGACTTCATTGCAGATAAATATTTCAGAGTTAAAGGTCAGTGGCTTTGTCATTGAGGCTTTGTTGCTCCCTTTAGCCTATTGTGTGCTGGCTTCGCTCGGAGCTTTTCCATCCTATCTATCAGTCAGGACAGGCCAGGCCGCTCCTCTGATAAACCTACAGGATTACAGACATGCCCCCCTCGCTTTCGCTCAGAGACGATTAGCTCAGACTCGGTCTCCTCTGGGAGAGGAACCAGAGCCACTCTGGCCTCTGGGACACACTTCAGATAAGTCAGACTGGGCAGACGAAGAGGTTGGTTGATTTAGAGGATTAGCAGACATGGAAAAGAGATGGGATTTTCCTCAGATTCACAACTGATGTTTGAGGGGAAAAAATATATAGACGTAACGCTCCAATTCAATTGTGCCATCATTTTGTCAGCCGTCGGCCTCAGGAGAGATTTTTCACCAAGAGCAAACTGAGGTTTTATCACGAGCTTTTCACAAAACACTTCTCCCAGAATAATAAACAACATTAATAAAAATCTGATTTAGAGACAGTCTGTGTTGTATAGACATCAGTATCAATAACAGAATTTGAAATGTTTCATGCTGTGGCACCAATGTGATTAGTGGAGGAACAAAAAAAAAAAAAAAAGGGTAAATATCGCCACCTAGAGTCAAACCAATGAACTGAATGTCTGTAAAAGTGTCATTTAACTTTATTTATTTTACTTTTTAGTAAAATACAAAGAACTTCCAATAAGAAAAATATGCTCATGGTTGATCATCCACAAGCAAACTATCTATTTTTATATATTTGGCCAAATAATGTGGATCTAGCTAATAATAATTAATAAATGAACACGACGTGCCGTCTCCTGAAATGAAAAACTGTTTTCATATGTAATGGTCATGAAATATGAACGTTCAAAAATATGAACCAAAACAAATCATAATAATAAACTCATGTCAACTCAGACGCAGCACAAACTCAACACATAAGAGAAAAATCTGAAACAGAATTACAGGCAAATATATTAATTCTGTCTTTAAAAACATTTTGCATTTGTTCAGTAACAACAAGGCACTCAGTGGATTCCAGCAATTAATATACATTTAGAAATGTGCAACTTTAAATCTTAAAATTGACTACTGGGGGCCACTGCCCTGAGGTTAACACGAAATAACTCCAAGGCTCAGGAGGCAGGAAACATTGGAATGAAACAAAGTATTGTCACAGAAATGTGATAACGACCTTTACAGGTTTCTGTTCTTCTCCTGATAAAAAGTTGATGTAATAAATAAAGCAGCAGCCAATGTAGTAACACAAACCTGCACCAGGGAGACAGCTACTCCGCTGCTCTAACAATGTTGCAGTTGCTATAAATGATGTACAAGAACAGAAAACAGAACCTCTCAGCTACAATGATTGTTTAGAATGAAGGCTTTTTGCATAATTTTAAAACCGAGTACAGTGTTAAGATTTAGTAAAGCATAGTAAGCAAGTAATAAATACCACACTCAAAGGAAATATCAAAACAATTATTGTTTTAAAAACACCCTTCAAAACTGAAACTGGACTTGTCTGATACCTGAGGGGGTTGACTGGACCCTCCCTCCATGCAAACCTTGAGTCCAGTCGTGTCCTGAGACATCAAACGGTGTAGTCGAGCTCTGCGTTTAAATCTGTGTACATCTCGTAGATGGCATCTACAGTGGCAGTGTAATTAACCAGGAACTGACGCACGTTTACCAGACAGTCCTCGTCTTGAACTTCCTCTCCCTTTGACAGAGCCTTGAGGAAGTTTGACCTGTAGGGAGCTGCAAGTAACGCAGCCTGCAGAGGGGTAAAAAAAATATATAAAAACTTGAATTAGCTTATATACATAAAGGGTATGAACACAAGGTGAACTCATGTGGGAACACATCCTATTTGATGCAGTCTACTCCATTAGAACAAAAGGTAAATAATGGGAACATTTTCCTCACATTGAAAATCTTCTGCACAAGCCATCCGTGGTATTTCTTCAGCGCCTGTTCGTAGGCTTTGATGACATTGACTCGAATCAGGTTGGGGTTGTTCTCATCTTTTTCTCCATCTGCCAAACTCTGTAGCAGGATCTGTATGAAACGGAGACCTCTGCAGGAACGAGCCAGTATTGGAAAGAAAAAAAAAAAAAAGATGCATATTAAGCTTGTCAGCATGATTCAGTTCAGTAAGTCAGAGTTCAATGCACAACTTACAATACAACTGAGCTGAGTTCTCACCTTTTCAGCCACATTAAAGCTAGTGTTGCTCCAACTTTAGGCCACTCTGCTGCATGAGCTTCTCGCTCTGCCACCAGGATGTCCTGCAGGGTCACATATTTTGCAGGATCCTGGAGATATACGGCTCTAATTTTCTGAAAATGCACATTTGAGTTGAGTTTGCATGGAAGTAACTGCACCATTAAAAGTCCTAGTTCACTTTTTAATTCTTAACTGTGTAAAACTGTATAAAACCACATATAGCACATAGCAGAAGTATTAAAAAACTCACACTGAGATCTATATCTTACCGTTATATTGCCATTAATGTCGGATTTGATGATTGAAAACACTTTTGATCCCAAGCAGTCTGAAAAGAGAAAGACATTTGAGAGCAAAGCAATAAAATATGAATGACTTCATCACACGTCCCTGGCTCAGAGGCGGGGAATGAGTACAAATCGGCTTTTACAAAGAGAAAAGGAAAATGCAGTGAATGCATAGTCTCAGTTAAGTCACAATGAGTTCAATGCGCGCTCTGTATGCTGTAAACAATGAGTCTCTCTATAGGCTCCACGGTCGCAGCTGGTCCAGATCCCCAACCGTGACCCAACAGCTCCACTTTGAAATAACCACGTCCTCTATTTAACACTGGAAATCCACGAGATCACACGAGAAACAAATCGTTTAAGTCAACGTGTCATGAGGAACAAGTCAAACAACTATGAGCCGTGACAGCAGCGGCTCCGGACGCGTCATGTAAGTTTAGTTTAGTTTACTCACCAAAAAATGACGGTAGATGAGAAACAGTCTCCAGGAATAACTTTGTGTCTATCGACTTGTCGGGAGGCAGCTCTTTGAATTGGTTTTCCATTAAAAGAGACATGGTTTGTGTCGTGTTAAAGCAGCGACAGATACTGAACAGAAACAGAAGCGAGACGCGGCTCTGTTGGAAAAGAACCCGGAACTGTCTCCTTGTCAGATGGGTGGGGAAGCGCCTCCTGCCCCTATCACTTTCGTCCTTCTCCAACAGGTGGGGAATTATACATGGGCGTGTTGAAAACCTCCCTCCTGTTTTGTATCAACACAACACAAACACGAGAAAGAGCGAGTTGAGGTATGAATTATACTTTATTATACCTAAGGCAGGGATGTTTTTTCTCTTTTTTTTTCAACCACGGAGGCAGTGGTAGGCTGTAAGTTACAGGGAATTAAATGTCATTGTTAGAACCAGGGATGGAAAACGACTTCATACCTGCACAAATATGTTTCTAATCATCCATATTTCTGGCTTTCATTTTATAGTAATTACTGAATTAAGTGCTCAGCCTAAAGCAGGACATTTATTTTGAAATGAAAGTGAAAATAAAGCAACACTGATCAACTCCAGTAGTAATAAATACCACATTCTTCCTCTTTCCAAATTACATTTTGTATTCATAAGCAATAAAATTAGGTGAGGTTTATCAGAAAAAGAGCCCTGATTGACCTGGTGGCACCACAAGCTATAGTTACAAAAAAATACTGTACAATGAACAATGCATTTTTTTTTCTTTTTAAAGTTAATTAAAATGTAATAAAACATCAAAGATTGCATCACACTGGAAATAAGAAAATTAAATGAACTGGTTTATCACAAGACTGCAAGTCTGTCTGACTACACTGCTCATCTGAACGCCGCACAAGAAAAGATGAAACAAAATACTTTGAGACAATTTATAAAAATAAGGAAAAAAATCCAACCACTTTTCTCTCTACAGCGAAGTGTTCTTCTATTGTTAATCCTGCACTGGCTCTTTAATGCTGATCAGATATTATTAAGTAACTGATGCAAACACATTTTCTAAAGAGACACTTTTTACCTTAGTAATATTACATTGTATTGAATCACCTGTACTTCACTTGTGTGTGGTATTATCAGTTGTCTTTCCATCCCCTGGCTCAAATGTTATCTGGGTAACAACAGTAATAGTGACACATTACAGACCCAAGCTCTACAACAGGTACTCTAACTTAGAGGGACATTTACTTTATCACTGATTGTAAACCACAGTGGTTTGTATTTGACCACAGGCAGCATCTAACACACTGGAGTTACAGCACCACATCATAATAAACAGAGATCACAAGTTGCCTATAACTAACTGCCAGCTGAGACGTCCCAAACCTCAGAACCAAAGTTAGCCTGTGAGGAGCATCATGTTAAACAAAAAAGCTTATGAAAATAAACATTGATATTTTCTTAGAGGTATGACATACAGTTTATAAATAGAATAGCATTTGGATTATTTTGATAAAGAATTACATGGATACATACATCTTATATATTTGCATAATGCTATTACATTTGATTCAGAATGGATTTCACTCAGGCCATTGAGGCCATCTTTGTGACCGCACACACACACACACACACACACACACACACACACATCAGAAGTATGGCTGTAACAGAACTCCAAAACTACTGAAACCTCTTGACTTATAAACTCATTTTCAAACAACACAAAGGGACTGGATGGAATGAAAGTTTGCACACACACACACACACTCACAGACAAACAAACACACTTTGTACTGCTGGCCTTACATGGTGCTCAATGCATTGAAGCTAGTTCTTATAATCACAGTTTGCTTACTAAACAAAGATTTTCAACTCTGAAGCAAGTGGCATCATGATGATTCAAGATTAAAACACTTTCATTGCATCTTTAAAACAAAAAAACAAAACAAGACAAACAAACAAAAAACATTTCAAATGGCAAAAGGGAAGTAAAACAATGTCAGTGAAGTAGTTTTTGGTTCATCTAGTCTGATCCTTGATACCAGGTGTCTTGTTGACTTTTAATCCTCTCAAGACTCAAGGAGCACAACTGATGACCTGCGCTGTTCACTGAAGTATTAAGAAGAAAAGTACAATGTAGAAGGCTCAACTGCTTATTGTTCTTATTGTTTATACACACACACACACACACACACACATTGCACTTTTTTGAATGGTGTGGACTAAACTGATCTCTCTGTGAGGTAAAGAGTAGCAACTAATTTCGTCCCACATCTTTAAAAGATGTTTGTTTACTCCATGATGATACAAAACCAACTAAATAAATATGCATAATTTTGCATGGTACATCTTTTATATATATATATATATATATATATATTTTTCCCATCTTGAGGAATGTATATAAATGATCACACTGATTAATATGGGAAAACAAAAAATGGTGTTAATTGATTAAAGCTCAAATTAACAACATACACTGTAATTTGGGTATATAAGAAATGTCTTTGGGGTTTTAGTTAGTTGTTATTTTCTTTGGTTGTCACAGTGACAAGTTGCTTGGCAGCTTTGGCAATGTCATAGGCGCACTGGATGACCTGCTGAGTGACCAGTTGGATGTCCGATGGGCAGGGGTTGTGATCTGCAGCCTTCTGGCACTCTCCGTGCAGCCGGCTGGCACTCGAAGTGAGCAGACACAGAGAGCCTCGCACAGTCTCCGAGGATGGCCTCTGTGGGGGGGGAGAGAGATGATAGAGACTTGATAAGGGACTGAAACGACAACGTCCATAAATTAACTCATTGTGGTCAGCAGGGCCAGGGGCATTGCGTGTGCATGTGAGTAAACATAGTACAAGAGTAATCAAATGAAAGGGAAACATAAAACTAAGTAATGTAATAAACAAGGCCTAGCCATCTAGACAAGTCATGTTAGATTCCCTTCGGCTTGTTTTTAAACAAACAAATCCTTTAATTACTCAGGGGAGGGGCACCAAGCTGTTGGGAGGGAGTCATCTTACCTTGGGAAACAGGGCGGCCATCTCTGTCACAGCCATGCAGATCTTTTCAGAGCAGGGCAGAAAGCTGTTAAAGAAGGAGACAAAAGGATGAATGGGTGATCGACCACTCCTATGCCGCATAAAGAAATAATTATACCAAACAACAACCACAAGCACTCCCCATGAAAAACCTTAAAAGAAGAGCCTGAGGTGTTCCTTAAACCAACAGTTGACACCCTGAAGGATAACACTACACTGCACCCTTCATTCATTTATTATTTACAATTAATTTCTGCTGTTGTTTACCAGAGAGACCGAGGTAATGTGATTTGAGTGGTTTCTTCTTCATCAAAAGGGAGAATGCATTTGAAATGTCTGACCCACTGCCCATCCACCATTTAATTTAATTATGTAATGAGCCATATGCATAGTAACGCACAGATGCACAGGTTTCAGGTAATGAATCAACATTAGAGCTCAACTCGAAAGTATGTGGTTCAAAAGACAGATACCGCAAAAGAGGAAACCAATAAATAAAGCTGTCAAAGAAAGGAAGTGTTGTTCATATTAATAAAATATTATAATAATATTTAAGCTTTAACTTGATGGTAAATGCAGCGTTGATCTTAAAATATTCATACTAAAGAACGAGTGAGATAAGGAAAATGATTAATGTCTCAAAACATGAGAGATGCAGAAAACATGAAGAGCTGCAAACCACAACTGTCAAAACAGCCAATTTTATACACAGATAGATACAGGAAACCTCAGTAACTGAAATAAGTCGCAGTGGATTTGGCAGGTCACAGAGGAACATGTGATCATTTGGTGGTTGTTTCCTGTCAGCTGCAGTAAAGGACACAAGGCCTCCCCCCAGCAGAGTTTCTAGGACAGGGGGACAGAAGCCAAACTACAAAACCTAAAATCAGTTAATCACAGTCTCTAGAACCAGAGTTCTGCTGGTTTTTTTTTATAGTGTGTGACTGACCCTATTCACTTAACAGCTCAGGTTAAAAATCAGTTACCAGTCAGCTAGCTCATTATTAATGATAAACTACCTTTCGTGTTTGGTCTCCTGAGCAGCTCTCAGAAGCTCCTGTATGTTCTTAGTGATCTGCTCCGTCTTACAGATGACATCCTCTGTGCACGGCAGCGTGGCATCCTCCTCACCCTCCTCCTCTGGCTCCACAGCATCAGAGGCCGGAAGAGGGCTGCTAGGAGCGCAAAACAGAAAAAAAAGCTTTATCACCGTTTACAGCTATATGCGCTGGATTGCACAAACACACAGGTTTATATACATGGTTTTAAATAGCACTACACTGAAGATTTGAAATTTTTCAAATTTCAGTGCCTGCTGGCCAATTTCTATAACAACATACTGAAAAATAGCACTAAAATTATACAACAGTGATGAGGTTCACATTGAGTTTGCTGTTATAGCTGCTCTAACAAACGGCCAAGAGCAGAGACTATATTCTACTTGCTCAAATGTTTTTTTGCAACTATCAGCTTACATCAGAAAGGTAATCCTACTGCTGCAATATGTACTGATCATTTTCAAAACTAATATTAGTCCAGCGTCTTCATCTGCCTTTGTGACAAAGAAATATTGTATATCTCTGCTTTGTATCAGTGATAAAATGTACAAATATTACCAAACATTCACAGAAAACAGTTGGCAGTCAGTTTAAGTTTCTGTCATTTGGGTCACGAGGTTATAAAGTTAAGGTCTTTACCCGGTCTCCTCCAGTTCAGAGTGGTTGGGCGTAGTGTCGCAATCATTCTCCAGCATTGTACTTTGTCCTTCCAAACTACAGCCCTACAGAGACATTGGTTCATTACCATCAATCAAATGAAGTATAATCTGAATACAAATAGCACTTGGAATAGTAGGTACATATAATTCAGAATCATGCATTTCTGAAAAAAAAGCCATAATCACATTATTAGACATTTGGTTTTAAAGCAGATGAAGAGAAAAAGACAGGAAATGTACAACCAGGACATTGTGGTGTAACAGCGCACACTGCAGTGGATGCGATTAGTAGATGCAAAGAAATCACAATGTAAACCGTGTTCTCTTATCAGCGTCTCTGGCTGTAAACACATCGTGAGGAGTCATTACATCGATCTTTCCTGGATACGGAGCTCTGTTGTCTGATCGCTCACGCAGTCGGTGCAACTTTCTATCATCACTTCTGAAGTTTACTAGAAAAAGAAGATGCTCTTGTTGAGGTTCACTGTAGAAGAAAAAGCTAGAGATGTTCAGGTGACTGAACTGTAGCAGAGGCACTGTGGTGCATGCATGCAGGAAGGATACTGATAAAAAAAAGCAGTTTTTAGATACAGGTCAGGAGAGAGAAGACTGTGGGGTCAAGCAGGGGGACGTTTTGACACGTCCCCTGGGGGCTGCCTCTGAACCGAGGGGAACATCAGTACTTAACCCTTCGAGATCTCTCATC
Source organism: Polydactylus sextarius (assembly GCA_016801845.1). Lineage (NCBI taxonomy): Eukaryota > Metazoa > Chordata > Actinopteri > Polynemidae > Polydactylus > Polydactylus sextarius. The sequence goes on from CM028922.1 coordinate 5,059,714, forward strand.
CCACGACCAGGACAGGGAAGAGGGGAAGGTAGGGAGGGAGGAAGCAGCCGTCCCCAAAGGACCCCTCCCAATCTAGAAAGGGGTCAAACCAAGTTGAGCATACTCTATTGAGATGCAATGAATGATTGAATGAATGAATGAAAAACCATCACCAGCCCCAAGCCAGGCATCATTGTTTTGTCTTGTGAGGACAATCCAGCAGGAACACTGGTGCTTCTGTGCTTACATTGGTTGGGAACGGTTGTAAAATGACTCCATCCTCGTGCCGAGTCGTTTCAGCACGGTGGGGGTACTGCCTCGGAGTGGAACCGGTCTCATACATGGACATGGCTCGACCTCCGCGGGGTGGGTGTCGACCAAAGGGCCCCTGGAGGTGCTGCTGTCCGCTGGGGGCCTGCCATCGCAGTGTTGTGTTTTCAGTCTGCAGGGAGTTGAGCTGTAGAGAACAAAATATCTTTCAATTCCACTCTAGCTGAGGGAAGATCTACTTACAAAAGTCCAGACATCAATAATAGATCAGAATGTGGCTAAACCTCCAAGAGAAAAGCAATTTCTCTTTGAGAGGTACGTTATCATGGAAACTCAATATCAGTTTGTCTTTACCTCGGTTTTGTTTTTGGTTTCTATTTTGAGTTTTTCCTCACAACACAAGGTTAGTTTCTTTGACAGATGAAATGCTGACACTGTGTGTTGATAACAGCAGCTGAAGAACAACCCCCTGAGAAACTGCTGCACAAATAGATGCCCTTATTTACAAGCGACACTTCAGTGCTATTTCTCTGACTGAGAAGAACAATGGGAAACATGACTTTCTCAGCTTCCTGTCAATGTTTTTATGTAAATTACCTTACAAGTGGTAGAGAGTGCCATCTACTGTGTCAGTGACTCTGGGAAGATGAACAAACTCATCTGCAAGACTGAGACCATAATAGGTCATAACATGGAGAGGTTTGAGTCAGTGAAAAACGGGAGGTCACTGAAAAAACTACTCTCCATAATAGACAATCCTTCCCATCCCATACACATGTAGTACAGGGACAACTGATCTCCTTGTACTACAGACTCATCCAGCTCTGCTGTCACTACAGGAAATCCTTCCTGCCTCTGGCAATAACACTTTACAATTACTCTGCTGTGTTTGAGAGGTGACACACTCACTTCACACATCATCTGTATCATCTGTATTTATCCATTAATAATAAAATGGTGGAAAAATACAGAATACATAATCTTTATTTAGGCTATACCTATCTTTCTATCCATTTATACAGTTGAAGTTGACTTGACAAACTGAATCGACTGGAATATAAAGTAAAAACTACATTACTACCAGGCCAACACAAAAATGAAAGCAGTGTCGCTTAGAGTTTAGTTCACTTTCTTACAAGAAATGAATATTTAAAATGATATTTTATAGATCGGTTAGTTTAGATATCTCAAATCCAAATGAACAAACTGAAGTTCTGGTGCCGAGAAAGAAAAGGGAGAAACTCATGTCAGGAGAAATTTAACCACCAGGAGGAGGCAGAACTTCGTGTTAACAGTCTGTCAGCCAAGTGTGAAGAGGAAGAGACTGGGCAGAGAGGAATTTGGGGGAAAAAAAAATGAAATGCTGGCATCTCCAAAAATGTGTGTGTAGGTGACAAAACCTCTGGACTATTTTTTTTTTTTTTTTTTTTTTTTTTTTTTTTTTTTTTTTTAATCACAAAATATTTTCATAGCTTGGCCATTTGATCTCTCCTCAGAATGACGCTCATATAAGATTTATGGTGAGTGATAAGAAACTGATAATAATATCAAAAAGAAATGATCCTGGAGATAAATTTGCTGAAGTATTTTCTCCCAAAGATGAGTGAAAGTAGCAACAATAACAGTGAAAATATATTCACACCAAGTTCTATCTATTTTGCTGAATAACCAGAATATTTTCCTCACTTTTTTTGAACCGGTCGCACAAATATTAAGAGTTTCTCAAAATCTCAGCTAATAGAACTGAAACTATGAGCAATATCTAAATTTATGCCACTGGGAAACTTTTATTTAAATACTAAGAAATAAGGAACTGGGTGTCACGATAAGCCTTGAATAAAAATATACATGAATTAGATGTGGGTGGGTGAGACTAGTTCAATATTATTTCTGTGATGGTGAGAACTTCAATAACTTCAGTGATTTACTCACTTACTCGAATACTTATCACATTTAGGTGGTTTGTGACTTGTGGCTGTTTGATGGTTCTGTAGATTTACGACGGTGGACCATAATAGCATATGTGGTTGTGGTTTGTGGATTAGTACATCTGGACTCCTGTGTGAATCCCCATGAAGAACTGTAACATGAAATCTTGTTCTGCCGTTAAACTCAGAAGCATAGCTGATTACTGTGGTGACTGTTGATAATCACCAGGGGAATTTCACCCATCCAGAAACACAGAAGCCATTTTCTGAGCGTCACAAAACCGATGCACGATCCGTATGGTATTCTCATTCGCGACTTCAAATTCATACACTGTACGATTCATACATAGTTTGATATTTGTAATAATTTCATAATGAGACATATTATTTGTAACCTGGATGCAACTACAAGTGAGCAATAGTCACCAGGAGGTTAACACCACAAATGTATATGTGTGACAGAGAATATAAAATATTACTATGCAAAACCATCTCATTAAAATAATAATCTGTAATAGAAAAGTGTCAGTGCAGTGATACACAGTCACATATGAATTCACTAACCTTGCTCTGCATCAACCGCAGCTCTTCACTGAGGTGGCAGTTGACTTTGAGGAGCTGTTGTATTTTGGCCTCTGATGCAGTGAGGGCGCTCTTCACCTCCATAAATTCCTGCACTGTGATTGGTCCATCAGAGAGGTCAGATGACTCTGAGCTCTGCGGTAGAACATGTTACATCAGACAGTGAGGATTTGTTGATTTTGTCAGTTTAAAAAGCAAAGCAAAATGTTTTACATGTATTATAAGATATATTGTGTGTTGAAAGAGAGCCCGACAAACATTTACCTTGGTCCTTCCGTCATTGCAGCTGTCCCCACATGTGGCCTCTTGTACTGGATCTTCATCTGATGCTACGCTGTCGTAATCTGGCTGGTCATTGTCCTGGCTCTCGCTGTTATGGCGACTATCTATTCCCTGAAGGATCAGCTCCACGTTCTCTGAAGGACAATTCAAAAGATCAAAAAGATTGTAGATTTAACAAGATAAACAGTGAAAGAACAGACTTCACTCAGAAATTAGTCCAAACAGCTTTGTCAGCAGACAGAAGACAAGTTTCATAATCAAAGCCCAAATTCAAAATCTGTTTGCCAGTGTTACTGCAAAAACATCAGTAAACATGATCTAGATTAAATTTTTTGCCCACAAGGTCCTTCTTTGAATACAACACTAACTGACTTTCTGTATCTTAACTGCACCACAATTAATGTGTTAAGCCACAAGTTAACAAATACATTCACTGCAATTCAAACACTAATAAAATACAAAACAAAACAATACAAAAACTCAAATACAAACCTTTGGGACTATCGCAGGAATTACCCCACTGCCGTCGTTTAGCATCAGTTAGAATATCGATCACCAGGGTGGCAAATTCATGAGCGCTAAACCTCGCCAGTTTTTGACGACCCTGAGAAAACAAATTTATCAAAACACCACAATTAAGACAACAGTAATTAATCCATGAATTTAAGGTAAAGGTTAGTTTAAGAGTAACATTGACGGGAAAACATTGGTGCAAATCCTTGCCTGGTTTCTGGTTGATGAATACTCTGGATTGACGGGAAGAAAAGGTACAACTGTGGTGTCGGTTACAAGTGTGCTGTGGTTCTGAGTGGCCAACCACACTGAAAAACAAACACAAATAGAAGAAATTAAAATACAAATGTTAAAAGCCTCATATGAAGTATATTATATGTATTTGTTGTTTTTAATTCTGAGAATCTCACCAGCATCTGTTTCTCTTCGGTCAACTTCATCATAAACATCCATGGCAAGTTCTTCAAACTGATGGTTGCTTAGCTAGAATGAAATGAAAGCAGAATTTCTATGTGAATTTTTTGAACAAATGGAAAGCACATTTGTAAAAAAAAAAAAAAAAAAACATTTTGGAAATTATAGGAAAATTATAGGATAAAAAAACACAAGTAAAAGCGTCTCACCGACTGAAGCTTTTTCTTTGCGGCTTTGGCAAACTCTGACAAATCCAGGCTGCTTTAATTTAGAAAACAAACAAACATTTAAAATAATAAAAACTGTTTTCTGCTACTACAAACTCACAATGACAGAGAAACACAATGGTAAAAGTAACAATCATACTTACTTATGTCTTATCCGTCCAGTGCAGCATTAGAAAAGCAGGAATTGTAATTATACTGTGATTATACTTTATCATGCTGCCTATATAATATACATTGATAGCAATACAAATTACCCACATAAAATAAACTAGTAGCCTGTGGCCCACTGGAGCTTGATATTGTTTTTTTCATTGTATATTTGACATTGTAAGAGCTCAACTTTTGCAACAAGCATAAAAAGGAGCACAGTTATCACCTGTCTGCCATTTGTGGAATGATGAAGTGTTGCCCATTTCTGTGATCTACAATATATCAAGGACACAACAGCAAGGGGTTATCAGGGGTGAAAAAAAGAAAAGTAAACATTTGCTCTAAAATATCACACAGTAGCAATGATTGATCATATACTGTACATACCTGGTCTTCTTCCACAAAGGTAAAATGTTAACCGGTCAGTGAGTTCATACTGGATCTCCACTAGCCGCTCTGCCAGCTCTTGGTGACCTGCTTGTCTGCACAGATTAGGAGTTAAAGGTCACGTTCCGGATATACAGACCTGGACAAAGGCTAAAAATTGCTTCAGGTCGGACGTGTTTAAATTTGTCTCCATCTATAGAGCTTGTGTCTACAAAGGTCATATAAAAATAGGTTTCTCTTTTAGAGTACAATGTTGATTTGGGAAGTCTTTGTGGTGTGTGAACTCCACTTGGACTTTTTAAATACCAATTTTTAAAACTTCAATCTCTTTAAAAAACACAAAGCAACATTTTTGCTGCAATAGTTCTCTAGCTAGCATTACTGTAAAATTCAGATTGAATCTATTTTGTAAAAAGTTGAAATACCGTGTGTTTTATTACCTGTCATTTTATGTCTTTATATTTTATTTCTAGGTCTTTGTTCCAGCTGCAGTTTAACTACTCGAGCTGAGTCAGTTGACAAACTTGCTACAGAATATTTCCTTCCTCTGCAGCGTCCGTTACTCATGCGGTAATTGAATTAGTTGGACTCTGACATAATGCCACTGGGGTCTGTGTCCAGTGTTCATTGTGGTGTAAGGCATGTAAAATATTTTAGCCATTTTGGGCGGTGACTGTTTCTCCTCTTTCACAGCTGTGGCTACAAGTTTTTGGTTGCTTCTTCCTTTAAGTAACTCTGCACAACATGTCCCCCTTTAACACATTAGTGTATGAACACCATGAAAATTAACCACGCATCAGTTTTTTTTTTCTGTGTGCCTATTTGAATCTCCAAAGGATATGTGATCATTTCCTGTTGTACAGGCAGAAATGAGGTGGGCTGCGTTGGGTAAGGCGTTGCATGCAGCAACACTACAACAACAACAACTATAACTAGAACCACATTGTCTATGTGTCTATGTAGACATTACACCGCTCCAGAAACAATGGGTGAAAGAAGTGAGATGTTAGTGTCATTATCATAGTGTTGGTATAGACTTATCATTGCTCATAACTAAAACTACATCCTATCACAAAGCAACTAAACACGGTTTACCTTGCATAATCAATGGGGGTCTTTCCACTGGAGTCCAGAGCCCCAGGATCAGCTCCATAAACTGCCAAGAGTTCTGCTTGTAACATCTGCCCTGCTTTTGCTGCTATGTGTAGTGGGGTGTTTCCCTTCTCCTGCAGTTCCAAGAACAACGTCATAGTGAAGTATTAGTATTATGCCAACTTATAAAAAAAAATATTTTTTTTTTTTGCTTGTTCCAAGAGACTTACTGGATGGAAGAAGTTAGCCTGTGCTCCCAAAGATAAGAGTCTGAGGCAGGTCTCCAGGTTTCCAGTACGAACGCTGGAATGGAGTTGCTGAAAGGAGATCAATAGGGAGTTAGGTTTAATTTGATCATGAATACACACAGTGCTGCTTTCACCGCATTCACCTGCCCAGAAATGAGCGACACCATGCATTATCATGCAGGAAATCTATAAAACAATAAAACAAATATATTCCTATGTGATAAATGATTAGATGATTGTTGAAATGCATAGAGGTATTAAGGTGCACAAATGCAACAATATAAATTTATGAGTGCATTACTTCCATGCATTCAAGCTCTGTTGTCTTCATACATCACAAAAATTAGTTTCAAGTCAACCATAGACAGTAATTCAAATGCATAACATCCATAAACATATAATCTAGCTTGTCATTAAATTAAATGTAGAAGAGAATTTATTGTTCAAGTCCAAATGGAGTGTAAAACAGATGCAGCTGACTGGCCATACTATATGGTAGTTTCAATATGAGCATGACTAATCCCGTGTGAGTAGCAGTAGGTCACAGCAGCTCAGTATGCAGTGCATCAATATATAAATAGGCTGTGCCATTTATAAAATATACAGAAGTTCTCAGATTTTGACATTTAGTCAAAAAGCACTTTCTCTGCAGCAGCAAAGCAAACTAGGATTTTATTTTATCACATCTATGCACAGTTCATTTGCATGCAACACTGCTGTGTCTTAGTCTTACATCAAGTACATGTTGCCATATAAAGACAGAAAGAGAGACTTTCCTCACCTTGCTGAGGTCTTTTGCGGTTACACTGTCATCTTCTCGACAAGGCATCCGATGAACGTACGCCAACATTTGATATTTGGCCTTGATGAACTCGGTCTTGTTGGGACTGAAAAGAACAAATGATGCTTATATTTAAAACCAGGGACACTGAAAATCTGCAAAAGTATCATATAAATTATTTTATGTGTTTGTTTAAAACTAACAACATTCAAAATATTTCAAACATGATATATGCAAATTTAAATGTGCAGTATTTTATTGGTTCTCTTAAGCCAAACTTGCAGTTAGTTGCAAATTCAAATCAGAACTCTAAAATCTAACAAAGCATAAACATAGTTTTAAACATTGGCAAACAAAAATAATCTATGTCCTAAAATCAGTACTAGAACACTTCCTTGCCCTGTTAATAAAGAAGTACACATGACCCACAGTTAGGAAATATAACCTGCCAAGAGGGAACCTTTTAAACACCTGGAACTATCCTACAGGAACTAAATTTGCTCCTGGTTCCTCCAAACAGAACAAAGTTTTTTTTATTAAAAAGTGAATACACCAAACAAGGTCACATTTATCTTGAGAGCTGCATTTGAGATTGATGGTAGCTGCCTCCTGGTTGGTGCCATTTGTACTCACTGTTTGCATCTGTCTGTTGTCTGGTGATTAAGTGCATTCACTCCAAGTGTGAGGATCGGACTGAGCATGGCTGTGTTTACATGTGGCTGACTATTTATCTTTACTAAACCAGCCAGACACCAGACCGACACAGTGTTTATGCCTGGCAGCAGATGACTACATTACAAATTTAGCTTCTTTTTTTTTGTTATGTCTTCTGAGTTACAGCTCACAGTGTTGGTTACTAAGCTTTCACAATAATAATAAAAAACAAAAATCATGAAAACTGACAATTTAATCAAACCCATTTAGCATGATAAGATTTTGTAGTGAATTTCTCCATCTCTGTGCCAACATCTGCATATCATCTTGCTTACGTTTTCAAAGTTACTTGAAGCTGACTGGCCATGAGTCATGTTTGTGTCACAGACGCCCAGTTATGCTTGTTCACTGACCTTAACTTTGCAAATCAATTTTGCCAATAGAGGTTTATATCAAAGTGCAAAGAAGCATACTGAATTCAAAAATGCACTTACTGAACTCTGTCCTGGGGGTTTGCTTTGCGTTTCCCACTCACTGAACAAGAAGGGTCCAGAAGGCTATGCTCCCATATGGAATTAGCTCCATTACCATACAATGTCTGAACCATCTGAAACACAAAATACAGATCACTTTAATTAAACTGCATGATAAAGAGGGTAGTCACGGTTTGGATGCTTGCCTGGATGCTCGTGTATATGTCCTCACCTGTAACTGTGAGGGCGGCCACGGAGAATGAGTCAGATGTCGGACTTGTGAGCTGTGTCGCCCCAGACCTCGATGGATGCTGCAGCACTCATCGCAGATCAACACACCCCTGTTGACAGAGGCCCAGCGTGGCTCTAAAATAAGATGTAATGTTTGTTAGTAAACGCGTCGGGGCTACTTGAGGGAAATAAATAAATAACATAACACATAATCCTTAAACGTAAAGACTTTGAGATAATTCGTGGATTTTAGCCAGAAAAGGCTATTTGCTATCTGACAAGAGAAAATAACTCCACAAGGTTAGTTGATTCCTAATGTCTTCGACAAAATCACAGTCGCTAAAGCAAATCGTGATGAGTGAGTTAGTAAAGCTGCTAATTAAAACTAACGTTAAAAATAAACTACCACAAACCACAAATAAAAGCATTTCAAGCAAAGAGTTTGGGATTCATACAAGTTAATGTGAATGTAGAGATAACAAACACACACATATACACAAACACGACATTAAAAAAAAATGTTTCCAAGAGAAGAACATTTTACAACCGTTACAATTAGCCATGGGGCTAATTGTAGCTAGCAAAGGGCTAATTATAGTTGTGTCCGTTTGGTTACGTTAACCTGGTTAGCTAACAGGACGTTAAGTTGTAGTCAGGGGCTAGCGGTTTAGCTAGGCAGCTAATGTTAATGCTAGCCAGTTTGACATCATACCCGGAGCACTGCAATCAGCGCAGACCTCTCTGCTTCGTACTCGTTTTGACATCCCTTGATAGAAATCCTCCGAGTCCACGAAGAACTAATATTTATAAGACCCGTTGTTCACCAGTTAGGCACAGATAAGACGAGATAGTCCGCACAAGTAGATTGTATTTAACGCTCGTAACAGGCAAGGCAACTGTGTTCGTCTGCCCTCCCCTACTGTTGAACAAAGCGGTGTCCCATCCCAACACTTAACTCAGCCTCCTCGGTGCCTCCTTGACCACTTCCTTCCTTGTTTCCTTCGCTGTCTTCGCCATGCCCCTTTACCTCATTGATCGCACATTTCACCACCATTAAGAACCTGATGATAGTTGCAAAACGTTACTTGGTTATAAATTATCTTGGTTAACCTTCGACTATGTATAAATAAAATAAAGCATAAAATATGTGCAACTGAAGTACTTGAATATTTCCATTCATACTATTTTTTTTACATATACCTCATTACATTTCTAAGCAATACATTATACTTTTTTTAATTCCCCAAAAGAGTACATATATCTGATTGATATCTGAAATTTCACTTATAAGGCATGCATATCAAATTAATTCCCAGTGGGTTACAACATTACAAAACTGCTCAGATATGAATTAGATATGTCACTGTGAATACTTTTCCCTTAACACAATAGTGAATTCTTCTTATAAGACTTCTTTTTTTTTTTTTTTTTAATGCCACATTGTATCAGTATCAGTTTCCTGAATAAAAGTCTTTTATCAAGTTGTGTCTCAGCCTACAATGGTACTGATGACCCGATGTGACCCTGAAAAAAAGGCTCTGTCAGACATTAATTTTGATGTTGTTAGACTTTTACAGATGTGTTTTAATTTATGATGTTTCTGTTATGTTTCTACAGTGACACTGTGCCATGGTTACTATCTTTTTAACATCTCATGGGCGTGTTAGTCCTTTGTGGCTAACTTTGCAAATCATTGAGCAGGACAGGCAAATTTTATGGCACCACTGATTTTTTTTTTTCCTTTTTTTTCTTTTAAGTCTTTCGATTTATCTGGATTTAATTTGCTCGATTAACCAAAACATGAATGACTCATCACGTCAAGAACAAGTCATGAACAACCTTGCACACGCCTTTGAAGAAAAAAGTATTATTTCACAATAAAATAAACATTAATGCTGGAATATAAAATGGTACATGCCATGATAAAGAAATACATTTATTTCCCCAACTCTGAGTACAGAGGGTGGACGAAATAATAGAAACATGCCTCAAGCTGAGACCTTAAAAACTAATACAGACTAATACTAATACAGACTTCAAACACTCAAAAATATGCTTATTAACAATTAGACTAAATGACAGCATATACACTGCATATCCCATTATGAAAGAAGAATCAATTAAAAAATATAACATTTTTTAAAAGGCACATACTGTATATCATATGCGGTTGTAATTAATTGTGCTAAAGGCAGCGTTTATAATGACAACCATGATGGAGAGTGTTTGTATATGCATATATTATTTCTCTGAGTAGTCTAATTGTGATAATTAACTTAATGAGGTCTTGATTAATTTGACCTCAGGCTCTTTAGGTTTAATTAACACATGTGTTCCACCTGGAAACAAAAACATAACTAGACTCTGAGGATTTAATGGAAAAATTACAAATAAACTTTTTTGTGAAACTAGAATATTTAAGATATTTATTTGGACTGGAAGTAAAAAGATACCTGGCATATGGATATGTATATAATTTTGTGTGTGTGTGTGTGTGTGTGTGTGTTAGAGATGGTTTTATATATATATAGGCTACTGTGACTTTAAAGGGGTGTCGGCTCACTGAGAGGTAGCAGATAGGTTTAGTTTAGTCGCTAAGAACACATCGTACGTCTCTGAGCTTCTCCACCTAGTGCCTACATAGCTTTTGAGACGCTTACCAAAAAATAAAAAATAAAAATAAATAATAAATAACAAAATCAAAGCTGTGCGTGTGTCAGCCGCTGCACCCTGCCCGGAGCAATGGGAGGTACGACCGCCGTCATTATTATTATTATTATTTTTTTTTTTTCTTCCCCCCGTCGAGAGGTTTTTTTTTTTTTTTAATCATTATTAATTTCCGACACAGCATCTTGATCCGCATATTCATGATGTTTTCTCTTGTGACAGAGGCCGAGACGCGTCAGAAATTGCTGCGCAATGTGAAGAAAGAGGTTGGTTGCGTTTTATTTCTCCTTTGCTCATCACAGTTTAGACAGTGTTTGTGTTTGTGTGCGTGCGTGTATATATATATATATATGTGTGTGTGTGTGTGTGTGTGTGTGTGTGTGTGTCAGCCACAGACTACGCCACAGGCCTATTTATCACTAAATAAAATCCCTATTTATTTTACATCAGTGTGGATGCAATTAAGATCCCAGTGAAATTAGACATCGGTCTGTGTTTGACTGCTGGCAGACTGGTTTAAGATGGTGATGACGATGATGATGACGATAATACTGATGATGGTGGCGATGGTGGTGATTTTATATTGAAGGGAGGGAAGCTACACACTTCAGGAGCCGCGTATAAATTCATTTGCCTCTATTCGTGCACAAACCCACGTTTTCATATGCTGGAGTTGTCTGTCTGTCTGTCTCCTCATCATGATCAAACTGACGTGTCTTCATTTTCATCTTATCATTGAAAACTTAAAGGGGTGACCTTGGCATCTCTTTCATTTTGTTTATTAGTATGTGCTCTTGCAAGCATTAAGTGGAAGAAGAAGGGGGGGGAAATCAAAGTCGAGTTGTGTGATTTATTGCAAAAATGATAAGCCATTAGGAAATGAATCCACATTTTTAACGGGAGCACACCACAGACCCTACCAAACTGCACAGAGACTCCAGTAGTCCCCAGGGAGAGAAAACAGGATGTTTTATTCATTGGTGAGAAAGCTGGGTACTTCCAGGCTTATCGTGTGCATGCTCCCCCTCACCTGTGACTCATTGCCTCTCAAACATCCATGTCTCTGGTACCAGATCCTGCAGCAAGGAGGGGCTTAGCTTAGCTGTGAGAGGTGGGTAAGAAGCCCAGCGTAGGATTGAAAATTATGGGTTTCCTGTTTCATGTTTAGCTAATCCTGATACTGATGTCTATATTTTACTAAGCACAAATTCCAGGTTCTTTATTCATATAAATGACAGCAACACTGTGCTCTAATGTTTGTGCTATTTCCTCTCTTCTTCCACAGAACATTGTATCGCATCAGAGTCTGTTTTACAAATATCAGTCACAATCATCACACATTAATAGTGGAGCTTACAAGTAAAGTGTAGGTGAACAGGAATGCTTATTTTAAAAAAGGCAATAGACAATTGTAAGACTACAATTATATATTCTTACTCTATAATGCCCTTATAGTTGCATATTTTGACTAAAAATAATGACAGGAATGACAACCAATCAGTTAGGAAAGATAACATAAAACAGAAATGGTGAGAAACTCAGTCTGAATACCTGTCATACTTAACATAAACGTAATGTCTAAATGTCTAAAGAGCGTGCAACCACTGTCACACATGATGATCAGTTTGCCTGTGGGAAAAAAACAGTAATTTGATGTCTTCTGTGGACATGCGGGAGCTTTAGATCTTATAAGATCTGAGATAATAATCCTGACAAAGTCGTCAAGGTTTTAACAGGAAACCCTGTGTTCACATGTTGGTGGCTCTCCCACTGAGACACAACCAAGTTGCAACAAACGTAATCAAGTGAGGAATTTTGCTAAAAATCTTAATATTTTGGTCTCTATTGCTTCTATTGTGACAAGTGTTTAAATCTCTTTCTTATGAGTTCTCCAGCATTATTGACAGCCAGCAGCAAATTTTTGTCTTACCCTAATCTCTCCCAAAACATTGGATGTGCTAAAGCTTGTGAATTAAAATACTGAAATGTCTCACTACTTCATCACAATATATCCCACAAAATCCTCCCGATACCTTTTGTTTTGAGAATATATCACCTTATGTAACTGTCAGACAGTTTAAGTCTCATCTTTCACTGTGTACCTTTTTCTTTCAGGTGAAACAAATCATGGAGGAGGCAGTAACAAGGAAATTTGTACACGCTGACAGCAGCCACATCATATCATTCTGCGGTAAGTGCTTTTGTTATAAACCTGTTGAGATCACATTGCACACAAGGCTACCTTTCTTAGTCAGGTTAGCTAAGTGACATGCCGGGTGTGTTACTCTGTCAGCTATGATATTTTCATCAACTGAAGAATGAGCAGAGAGAAGGAATCTGAGAGATTTTTAGGCACAATGTTCAATGCATTTTAGTCGAATGTGTTTTTTTTTTTTTTTTTTTGCCTTAAATATTTGAACTATTTGTGTCCAATTCCAGAAATTAGAGCACAGGACATACTCAAATCAAAATATGTGTGTGTGCGTCTGGTGTGTGTCATCACATTTACATGTACAGTAAGGGCACCGAATGATGGCTGACATCACTTTGTGTCAAGATCTGTCACCTCCTACGAGTTCATCAGCGCAAAATGGTTTATAGTCTGTTTAAGCAAAGTAAATCCCAATGAGTTATTTTCATTATGCTGTTAGTCATGTCTATTTATATTCACTGAGGTGGACAGGATGGGTATGTATTAAAGTAGACTAACACCATGCAAAGGTGTTGATACTAACCAGGAGTGAGGCGTGTGTGATTCACATCCCTCATATCCTAGCAACAGACATTGTTGGACAGATTTAAGTCTATTTCTACTTGCGCCACCTGTGCTTTCCTCTCATATTTATTTGTAAAAATATTAAACCTTGAAGCTTTTATTTTAAAAAAAGATAAAAAAAAAAAAAAAAATCTGCACGTTGACTAATACTCTGTGTGTTTGGGCGTGTGAATAGCTGTAGTGGAGGCCTGCGTGCTTCACGGTTTGAAGCGGCGTATTGCGGGACTGCTGTGCAGCAACAAGGTTGCAGCGCTCTTCATGAAGGTGGCAAAAAGCTTTTCACCTGCTGAGGAACTCTGCCACAAGGTCCAAGAGTTGGAACAGATTATTGAAAACAGGTGAGTTCACAAATATTCTGCCCGCAGAGGCCAGTAACAGAGTCATCATGTGTACTTTTGTCTTTTAGTACTTAGTATTGTGTTCTAATGCTGGCTGTTCCCTGCTAACAACATCTATAGACGTCTGATCTGTCAGGTTTCGTTTCTGTTTTCCAGCAAACAGAACAATTCCTCACTCATTAATGATCGCAGTCGGCAGTCAAAGTTGGCCAACCTCCCTCCTCAGGCACTGAAACACCTGTGGATCCGAACTGCACTGATGGAGAAGCTCCTCGACAAGATCGTCCTCTACTTGGTAGAGAACAGCAGGTAATGTTTTATTTCATTTAATACATTGATAAGTTTCTGGCTTTTGAAAATGCATCTCCTCTCAGTATCAAATTTTGCCTGAAGCGGTCCTCTGTAACAAGCAATTCCTTTACAGATTTTCCACATCTTCTTTTCCACACACTGCACAGAATGTCACCATCCCATATTAGATTACTGTTTTACAGATTGACTCAGCAACTATATGTGATCAGCAAATCCATTTTCTCAATATTGTTTCTGACAGTGCCTTCTATGAGAAAGAAGCTATGCTGATGGATCCTGTGGATGGACCAATTCTTGCATCTCTATTGGGTATTTACAAACTTATAACTCATTACTCTTGACTAACTTGAAGTTTACACCATCAGTGATTCGGAACTTTTAAACATCTGCCTTATTTGCATTATTTTAAAACAATTAATCCTGCTTGATCCAGTTGGACCTTGTGCTCTGGAGTACACAAAAGTTAAAACTGCAGACCATTTCTGGACGGACCCATCTGCTGACGAGCTCGTACAGCGACATCGCATCCACAGCGGCCACTGTCGGCAGGATTCTCCCTCCAGAAGACCTGCCCTCGTAAGACAGCAGAAGGCTTCATTCATTTCACGAAAACAATAAACTATTGTATGTAACATCAGCTGTTTAATACATCTGATATCTAACCTGTATCAGATTCAGAAGAGACAGTCCAGTGGTAGCATGGATGATCGTCCACTCATGTGGGTGAGGGAATATGTTGAATCACTCCACCAAAACTCCAGAGCCACACTTCTGTTTGGAAAGAACAATGTCCTGGTGCAGCCGGTATGAATATTTCTTTTTTATTTAATGGCATAATAATACAAGTCTAGTATGTGCTTAAAGAGAGGTAATATTAAGACTGGGTTGTTTATAATCTGGCAAACATGAAGCATTTGTCATGTCACCTAAACAGTGTTGTAATCAGGCGCAATATAGTTTGAAAGCTCTTATTTATGTCTGCAGAGAGATGATATGGAGGCAATCCCAGGCTACCTCTCTCTACATCAAACTGCAGATCTCATGACACTGAAATGGACGCCCAATCAGCTGATGAATGGTAATGTGGGGGAGCTAGACTCTGAGAAAAGGTTAGTAAGACTGATGGGACTCATTTTAATCAGAATAAGATCTTATTTTCACACAGTTGACGCAATGATTTCCATTTACTCATCTGTCTTTCAGTGTTTACTGGGATTATGCTATGACTATTCGTTTGGAAGAGATTGTGTATCTCCATTGTCACCAGCAAGGTACAGTACAAAAAAAAAATCCCCACACCACCATATTACTGTGCCCAAATATAAAGTTTGAAGAACTCTTTATTTAACTAGTTCCCTATTCTAAATAATCTCTCCAGTGAACAGTGGTGGGACTGTGGTTTTGGTGAGCCAGGATGGGATCCAGAGACCTCCTCTACATTTTCCCAAAGGTGGACACCTCCTTCAATTTCTTACCTGCCTGGAGACTGGTCTGCTACCTCATGGACAGCTCGACCCACCGCTCTGGAATCAGAGAGGAAAGGTCAGTAATCAGGAGCAATAATGCAGTATCTCTGATGCAATGTTTCTCCAACCATGATTTATTGAATTCTTCTGCTTCATATATTATTTAGAGTTGGCTTTGCCTAAGCTACTGGGGTCTTTCTATTCACAGGGAAAGGTTTTCCCTAAATTGCGAAAGAGAAGTCCACATGGCTCATGTGATTCTGTATCAGATAAGGAAGACGATGAAGCAACCGATTATGTGTTTCGGATCCTCTTTCCTGGCAATCAGATGGAGTTCAGTACGTGTCTTTAATCTTCCAGTTCTGCCTCCCTCATGTAATCTAATAAAGCATCATCAGAGATTACATCTGTGATTACATTACAATTTTAATTCTGATTTACAAATTACACAACTTCAGTTTAGATAAATCTGTTTTCTCTAGACATTTATTCAGTTTACGTCTCTCTAATTAATTTCTCTCTGATGTTAAACTGTATTTTTTTTCCTTCCAATTTTGTGCCTGTTTGTCCAGTTCACATTATAGTCCTGTTGACAATCAGGAGACTTTGCATGGACGTAGAGTAGTTTGACAACCACATCTCCATCTTCTCACTTGGTTTGTTTTTTCCATTTTTTTCTTTAATTTTTTTCTTTTGTCATGCACATTTTTGTCCAGATTTATTGGAATTGAGTCTATTTTTACTTGTGTACAATGCTGATGGCAGCAGTGGTAATGATTAAGGCTATTTTTGGTTCAGTGGCTCTGGAGTTGATGGACCAGGGTGTTAACATGTGGCAACCGACCCCCAGAAAGTCCTCCTGCTCTTCTTGCTCACAAAATGGCTCCTCTGATGGCTCTTTGCCTAATGGATGTAATCAGGAGAGGTAATTATGTTCCAAGGACAGTCTCAAATCCATATTCAGATTATTTCACTTGACTAAGTTTGCCAATTTTTCCATTTTGTCAGGGCTCCATTAAAGCTTCTTTGTGACACCATGAAGTATCAGATAATCTCCCGTGCTTTCTATGGCTGTGAGTACAAATGACTCAGTTGTCACTTAGATTAATTAGTTTATATTGCTGACTATTTGTAGTGATTGAATAATTCTTATCAATATAAACATTTATTCTTTCCTCTCCAGGGCTTGCATACTGCCGTCATCTTTCAACAGTTCGTACCCACCTTTCCGCTTTAGTGAACACCACTATAGTGGACCCTGATGTACCCGGTGATGCTCGAAGAGGCCTCTCCGTGGAGGTCTGGGGCAGGTTCCTTAAGGACAGCTCTGTAAGAATCAATAAAATGTACTTTGTTGTAATTCATTGCCATAGTAAATGGGTGTATTATAGCGTGTGTTTTCAGTGTGAGTTAATAACAAATTTCACTTCACTCAGGCCTATGAAGAGAAGGAGATACACAGGCTTGTGTATTTCGGTGGTGTTGCCCCTTCACTACGCAAAGAGGTCTGGCCATTTCTGTTGGGACACTACCAGTTCACCATGACTGAGAAATCCAGACTGGAGGTATGTCTGTATCATCATAGAGTGTAAAAGTATGTTACAGTGTGTGAGATACGTGTATGCAGTGTTGCATATGTCAGTGTCTTTGTAAACCCAGTGTTTTTGTTTTAGATTGATGAACAGATGGGGATCATGTATGAGCAGACTATGAAGGAGTGGCAGGGTTGTGAGGCCATTGTCCGTCAGAGGGAGCGAGAGAAACACGCCGAAGCTCTCGCGAGATGTTCATCTGGAGCCAGTGTGGAAAGAGGACCAGTGCAGCGGGACTCCACCATCAGTACAGATGCAAGTTTAATGTTTTAGCATCAAATTGTGCATGTTCATTATGTGAACATTTAATCATCTTGTGTTTATATTTCTAAGTAACTTGACTGACAGTTCTGCTATTTGTCTCTTGTGTGTTGCTTTTTCCACTCCAGTCATCTCTGAGTAGCAGCTCAGCCCACTCACAAAGTGATTCCAGCAGTAGCGCACAGGTAGTAAATTATATACTATTATATAATTGTAAGGATACAGTTATACAGTTGTACCATTTGTTAAACTGAAACACAATCAAATTTGTTCCAAAAAACCATCATAAACAAGGTTTAAAATTCAGAACAACTAGAAAATTTGATCGGATATACTGCATGTGCTGAAAAAGATGATTACAGTCCATCCTCGGGGAAACATCTGAATGTCAACCTCATGGTGGCAACACAGGAAAAGTTAAGGGGTCACCAAAACTCAGCCAGTTATATCATTGTGGAACCATAAATCCATCCACTTGATGATGACATATTTAAAAGACTTTAGCCTGCAGGTGGTGCTAGAGGAAAACAAGTTGTGACAAGTTGTCATCATCTGGGAACATATAACACTGTTGCAGTTTTTTACCATAGCTGCTGAGATATTTCAGTCTGGACTAAAGTGGAGTGGTGGACTGACCTACTGACTGACTGACCCACTGACATTGCCATCCCACAGACTTTACTCTTTGGCAACCAACTCTGAACTCTTAGATGTGTCCTTGACTTCAGGAAGATGAGGCAGGAATACAGAACCATGTCCTGTGAATGCATTACCTTTGATAATGTACTTTGGACATAAAAACAAAAACCTGTGACCAACTTTTTGTTATTTATTACATATTACATACTATGCATGCTTCAAATCTCAAAACCATTTTTGTATGATTTGTGATTTGGTGTTGTCTCTTCGTGCTATTAGATTCAAACTGTATTGCATGTTCATGACTTTTCTTCTGTTTCCAGGTGTTTGGATCAGTTGAGGCAGTGGATCAGATTGAGTCTGAGTCCAGACCTGATGAAGAAGAGGCACAACTCAGTAGTCCAGTGAAGGATGCTCCAAAAACCACAGCAGATTCTCCCAAAACTCCAATTTTCAACCCCTCTTTGCCAGAAGTGTCAAATCAATGTCCAGCTTCAGAAGACAAGCCTCTTATAACAGAATCAGCTGATAAATCTGCAAATTCTCAGCTGTCAGCTGATGCATCAGAAGTTTTAAAAAAGGAAACTACAGCTGGATCCCAGCCAGGAGCGACGGATGTTATGGACCCAGTAGACAAGGACAAGGTTTCAGAGATGGAAAAGATAGAGACAGATTCAAAAAGTGAGATAGCTGAGGAGAGTGGAATCAATGAATCAAAAGAGATGTCTGAAGCTAAAGAAAAACCTGAAGAAGAAGAAAAAGATATAACAATAAATGAGCAATCTAAGGATTTAAAAGTAGTAGACACAAATATGAATATAAGATCTGCTCCTGAGAACACTAACGTTCTAAAGCTAGAAACAGAGGTTCATAATGAATACTTCCAAGCACCACCACTTGGACAGACCTTGACGTTTCAAGCACACAAGAGCAAAGATCTGGACGGGGAGCCGTTATGTCAGTCAAACGCAAAAAAAGACACTGATCAAAAAAGTGAAAAAAAGCCAGAGATTTCTGAAAAACTTGAAACACCATCTGAAAAAACCCAATCACAACTGATCAAGACATGTTCCACAGAAACAGAGAGAAAAGAAGCTGAAGCAACAGTGTGTGACTTGGCTGAAACCAAAAAGGACAAAGCAGCAGCAGAAATTCCATTTGAGAAACCTGGTTCAAATTCACCGGTCAGACAGGTACTTAATGCTCTTCAGTCTGCGTCAAGGGGGAGCCTTTCATTATCTTCTCACCCTCGGCAGTCTCCAGACACGGCAGATTCAGATGACTCTCCTTCTGCTTTGGAAATGGAGGACATTCCTGCAGGCATAACATGTGTGACCTCTGAGGATATTAAGGCCAGGCCTTTGGCAGGGCTTGCTGCACCACCCATCTCTCTGGCACAAAGAGAGAAAATGGCATCTGAGGGCTTTGCCCTAGATCACCATCTGGACACAGCCTGTAACACCAGTCCTGAGGGCACTGACCTCTGCCTTTCTGAAGAGGAGCCTGAGATGGAGAATGTGCTCACTGAACCAGAGTCTGCAGAGGTCGGAGGAGTTACCAAACATGATGAATCCTCTGAAGAACAAACCTACTCGGTAAACATTACATAAGGCCAACAGACATGCCCCTTTTTCCTCAAAGAATGGCCAGGGCCTTTGTTTATTTCAAATGAAGAAGGTACCACACCTGGATTTGAGAGAGGCTTTTATTAGAGCGAGGCCTCTATTTCTAATTCTCTAAGGCTTCCTTTGATCTGCTCCCATTGTCTCAGCTTTATGTACTGTGCTGTTAATAGAAAATCACACTTCCTGCAATTGTTTCAAATAAAAAGGTCTCTAGTGTTAAGAAAACAGAAATCCTTGATTTCTGAACAAGGCTTTTATTGTGAAACATTTACAGGCATATCATATGCAACAGCAGCTGGGGACAATTACAGGACAACAAACAAAGTGGATCAAAATAAATAAATCACTTTAGTCGAGTAAGAACAAGTGTTGACAATAGTGCAATTATATTGTTGAATCTGTAAAATTGAAGTTGTATTTTGAGGCCTTTACCTGCCCCCCAGCCATTAGTAGATACTTGGTTTCAATTGCAGGAAATAATGCACTTCTTTTAACATCAAATGTGAACTTACTGAATTTGTCACTATATTCTTGTAGCAAGAAACACTGGACATGTATTTAATCAACTTACATCGCATTGACAAGGATGTCAGACGTTGCGACAGAACATATTGGTACTTCACTCCTGAGAACTTGGAGAAGCTGCGAAATATCATGTGCAGGTAAATGTGTCGCTGTGCTAAATGTATGTGAGATTTGTGTTTGTCTTAAAGAAAAAAATCAACACTGTGATGAATATCTTGTCGTCTTTGTAGTTACGTGTGGCAGCATCTGGATACAGGATATGTCCAGGGCATGTGTGATCTTCTGGCTCCCCTACTGGTTATTCTGGACGATGGTCAGTGAAACTTTTTAAAACGCAAACTCAAATGTTAAATGAACAACTTGTTAAAGTTGTGTGTATGTGTGTGTGTGCTTCACAGAGGTCATGGCATTCAGCTGCTTCACTGAACTAATGAAGAGGATGAACCAGAATTTTCCTCACGGAGGTGCCATGGATTCTCACTTTGCTAATATGCGTTCTCTTATCCAAGTATGTACATTTATGTGCACAGACACATATATGCATGATCAACCAAGCTGTAGGATAATTAGGTTATTTTATTTTTATACTTATAGATCCTGGACTCTGAGTTGTTTGAGCTCATGCAGCAAAATGGAGACTATACCCACTTCTACTTCTGCTATCGCTGGTTTCTGCTTGACTTCAAACGAGGTTGAAATACTCACTGGATTGTGCTTAGTATTTTACTTAACACAGTGCCGCATTTAATCTGATTTATTGCTATTTTCTGAACAGAAATGGTGTATGATGATGTGTTCTCCGTGTGGGAAACGATCTGGGCAGCCAAACACACCTCCTCCGAGCACTTTGTGCTCTTCATTGCCCTGGCACTTGTGGAGATGTACAGAGATATCATCCTCGAGAACAACATGGACTTCACAGACATCATCAAGTTCTTCAATGGTACGATATGATAACGAAATGATACAATATGATGCGATGTGATGCGATACGATACGATTCGATGAGTCATGATGATTTTCTCTTTTCAGAAATGGCAGAGCGACATAACGTCCCCCAGGTACTGATGATGGCTCGAGACTTAGTCCACAAAGTTCAGACTCTCATAGAAAACAAGTGATGCATGTTGCTGCTGTTTGCCTCCCACAATTCTTTGCGTTCAGTTGTTTCAAGATACTGACAGAACCACAATACAATAATGGATTCAAAATGAAAAGGGAATTAATGTAAATGAATTGCAGTGATTGATAAAAGCTGAAAAGATAATTCGCCATTGAAACTGCTCAGTAGTGTTACAACGTATCTCCACTTGCCCCTTTCTACATTTGGGAGATGCTAATATCAACAGTGCATTTATTTTTTTTAAAGTGTTATTGTTCACCTAGTGAATGTACCCTTGTTGAAACTGCATCAGGATGTTATTTATTTTGCCTTAAATTTAGCTATTTTTTCAGGGATACAGCAACCAAATTCTTCACAGTTATAATTATTCTTAAAGGTTATTTTTTGTTTAGTTATACCTATCATACTGAAACATCTTGCTATACATTATATTTTCAGTATTATTATTGTTATTTTGCTGAAATTGTAGCTGCCATGGTTTAACATCTTGTGATACTCGAATATATTTTAGTAATAATATCTGGTCTTATTAGATTGTTTTATAGGTTATTACAGACCAACATGTGGTTGGTTAGTGTTGGTTGTGTCAAAAGTAGCATGTGTGGTCACTGGTTTGCTTCTCAACAGCCATTCTGAGGACCACTCACTGGCCTTTCTAAAGCTTGATAATCCTCTTTTTGTGTTTGCACACAAGCTGGCAGGATATCCTGACTGAAACTGTAAACTCTGTGCAGCCCAGCATGATTGCACATAGTTTGCATATAATTTATAATATGGTCATCTCTGTTCCAAAAGTTCTCAGACTATGCACTGATTAAGGTGTGATTAAGCCTATTTTAATTATTTCATCCTTCGCTCGATATCCTGGCTTTTATTTTTGTTGCAGACCAATGCCTCTCTGTCAAAATGCTTCTCAGGCTGAAGATTTCAGCTGTTGGTTTGGTTGTGGTCTGTCTTAGCATCTTTGTGAAAGCTGCTGTGACAGACCATCTTGAGAATATTGAGCAGGTTGTACACACTCAGAGGTGTACAAGTAAAGGAAGCTTGCTTCCTTCCTATGTGCTCTGCATTTCTCTCTTTCATTTCCTCCCAAAGAATTTTCTACTCCTGTCTTGCCCTACAAATCTACAGCAGCTTGTGTTTCTCTGTAACTGCTCAGTTCCTTATATACAGTATATGGCAAAACTGGCAACAGATATTTCCTGCAGTAACTGTGCATTTCTCTTCATTATTACCTCAAGATCTCCATTGTAAAAAAAAAAAAAGAACTGTGCTGATACCAGTATCACAAGCTAGTTTTTTTTTTTTACCCCAAAAGCCCCCCTCATCCTGATCAGTTTACCTCTTTCTTTTATTAAGCTGGAAGGGCAGTAAAGTTGTGCTCTGCCTGCCCATTTGGATCTAGTGTCCTCCATTTCTTGGAGGGCTCACTTGTTGGCCAGACACTAATGGTCACTAGATTTACTGCTGCCCACTTCTTAACTTAAGTGAACACATTAAATCCATGCTTAAGAGTTTCTGTTTCTGCTGCTCAGACTGTCATAACTTTGCTGCTTGGAAAATGTTGATCTTGTTGAAACCCTTGTGGGGTTTTCACAGCCTTGTAAGCACCATAAGTATTACATTTAAAAGGTCAGTTCAGTGATAGCTGTGGGTGTCGGTGGTATGTAGCCATGGGTATAATCTGGATATAATTTATGTGTGTAAGTGTTGAGATATGCACCATTGAATCTCCTCCTAAAAAACAAAAAGAGAAAAATTCTAATTGAAATCCAAAAAACTCATGAATCTGATCTTTATGACAGAAGTTTCAGAGATGGGTATGTTTAAAAAAAAAAAAAAAAAAAACCTCATAAATCATAAAATGATTTATAAGTGCCAATCAGTTACAAAGCCAAAGTACACCCATGTTTGGTTCACTGTGGCTTAAATTCCAGTGCTTTGGTATCACTGCTAATGTGTCTCCATATGATCTTAAAAAAACATGCCTGAGTATTGCTGTTTGTGTATTGCTGTGTTTGTTGTCAGAAGATTTACTGTATACAATGTGTTCAATTGACTTATTGTACAAAAAAGGAAAAGAAAACTAAGCTAGTACATATTTATTAAATGCAATACAATGTCTGTACAGTATATGGGCTTTATCTGATTATAATGAACACAAAGATAAAAGTATGCCATTGGAAATAAATATATTTTTATTTTTTTCTGTCTTCTCAAATTGTCATCTGGTATAATTAATTTATTGTGTATTAAAAATATTATATTTTGCATCTCATGTGCCTTGTGTGTATTTTCAGACAGTGTTTTTTTACTTACACACTCACTTTCACACTAACTTACCAAGATGTTCGTGTGAAAATATGTCACATTAGTTAAGTTAAACACTCACTACGGTCAACTACATAAACACTGTAGGTGGCTGAACTTTATCTTCTTGTCACATGTGAACACGTCAGTGTTTTTTGTTAGTCAAATTTGAAGTCAAGAGTTGCCTTTGCAGTCTGTAATCTACATTTTGCCCACATCATCTCGAAACAGATAATCTATTTTACAGCCGGGTTATCTTTTATCTAAGTTAAACATGCTACATTTCAGGAAACATATTTATAGTCACAGTCTTTTATCAGGTGATATTTGATCGCACATTACTTCAAACGACTTCTACAAAAATTGTCTGGTTTTAAAATTTCAAAAAACTTAAATTTGGATATTTTGACATTTCAAAGTCAGATACTACAGCTGTATTTAATAAAACGAACAATTCAGGGCTTCAGTGTCATGAATGGTTTTTGGATTATTTGAATGCAAATGTTATAAGCACACTTGTGCTATTATACCAAGTTTCTTGGTGCATCGCTCCCTTTGGTTAGAACATTTTGTCAAATGTAGCGGTGCTGTCATTGTCTAAAAACAGAAATAAGTTGCTTCATTCTAACTTAAAAAGGTAGTAAACATTTCCCAGTTGTTTTCCTGGACAAAAAATGAAACAATCACAGTAAAAGTTTGCATTTTATTGGTAAAGAAAAAAAAACAAACAAAAAAACAACATTAGAGATGCATACAAATTATAGTCCACCTACAGGCCACCTCAGTCAGAGGTTCACACATCATTTAAAAAAATAATCTGACAGGTGAGGCTCACAGTCAACGTGTCACTAATCTAAAAGGCTCACTAATCCAACATGAAAGAATGGATGATATTGATCAACTTCACAGGTTCTTTATCTGGCAAAAAAACTTCATAAAGCTGCAGAGATATGACACACAAAAATGTTTTTTTTTTTCTTAGAAAGCTGTGTGACTTTTAGCCTAGTGGCTGCAGAACTATGTCATTAGTTTTGGACGACACAACATTATGTCTTTGTACTGGTTCCTGTTCAGGTCTGACATCACCACCCTGGCTTTCTTTATAAAAGAAACCTCCAATGTTCTACAATGAGTGAATAGTTATCTCAACAAGGGGAAAACTAAATTATAAATCCCTGTTTGTGATAATACAGAAAAAAAATTTAAGGCTGCGGGGAGAAGCAGGGTGTTCAGAGGAACCTGACAATGGAATGTATGTAGAAAAAAGTAACAATGATGTATCGTACGAGGAGGCCTGGGGTTTAAAAAAGAAATTAAAAGTAGAATTACAAAACGTTTTCCCCCAATTCCTCTGGAAATGACTGAACTTTCTACCTATAATGACGTGGCGGTGGGCTATGATGTTGTGGTGGGTGCCTCCTGGGGGGTGGACTATGGCGCGACATGGCATGGCGTGGAGGCGACTGGTAGCGCGGAGGAGGAGATCCTCTGTAATGGTAGGGAGGTGAATAGCGACCTCTGGATCTGGAGCGGGAACGTGAGCGACCGCAGTTTGGAGTGCCTCTCTCCTCGTAGACACGGATGTAAGAGGTCTCACCCTGCAAAATGAAACAAACAAAAAAATATGATGTTTTTATCTAAGTATTTAACAGATTACAAACAGTTAAAACTCATCATTTCTGGCACTCACTTGATGTGAGCGGAACTCGGTCCGGTCCAGTCTGCGTAAAGCGTACTCCATGTCCTCTCTACGGAGAAACTCCACCACACCCTCTCCGTCTCGCTGTACATCTGCAAAACAGACATCTCCTGCCTCGCGCATGTGATCCTTCAGATCCTGCCAGCTCCCAGTTGGTGGTAGCCCTGAAATGCAAAAAAGAAAACTGTGATGGTAATACAAACTACTATTTCATCATCTACTACTACTACTCGACTAGTATTAACTAAATTAATTATTACTAGTTATCTGATACTTTGAATCTATAATCATTGTTGTGATAGGTTTCATATTTTGTATTTGGGAACCATTTGAGGTAAACAACACCTGTGAAGTCTTTTTATAAAGTCTGAGCTTATGTGTAAAAAATATTGGCTGTTTCTCATGACAATACTCTCTAGGGAGTCTAACTAATAAAGTTTCTTTACTTATTGATATTATTATGTGATGCAGTAATTTACAGAGCAACTAAATAATTTAATGGTCACCCCCCTTTCAGAAATATGCTCCTGGATGACCAATCAATTTAATCACGCAACAATATAAACCTTCAGACTTTATGTGGTTTGACTGTGATAAGTGGACCAAAACAGCTTGTATAAACATGAGATAAATGAAGCACACAACAAATAATGACATACAATGACAAAATGACACCTACCAGTCACTATAGTTGGTGTTTGGGATTATGCAGCCAACATGATCGATATAGCATTTTGTTTTTCATGATTTAAGGAGATGACTTGAACTCATCCACTTAGTTCCTTTGAACTCCAATCCGCCATAAGAGAGAAACATATCTGACTACGACTCAGGACGTCCTTTACTAGTCCCGTGTCCTCCAATCCGCCACGAGAGAGAGAGAAACATATCTGCCTATGAATCATGATGTCTTCTACCAGTTCCCTTGTCCTCCAATCCGCCATTAGAGAGTGAGCAATGTATCTGCCTACGACTCATGATGTCCTCTACCAGTCCCCTTGTCCTCCAATCCGCCATGAGATAGAAAAACGCATCTGACTACGACTCATGACGTCCTCTACTAGGCCCCTTGTCCTCCAATCCGCCATGAGAGTGAGAGAAACACTTTTGCCTATGACTCTTACATCCACCTTCCTACCAGTCGCCTTGACTTCCAGGTCGCAGTAAAAAAGAGATAAATATTTACTGGCTATGACTCATGACGTCCACCTACCCGTCACAATGACGCGGAATTCAGATCTTCGAGTTGGAGGTCCAAACCTTCCCCTAGGTGCTCCTCCTCCACCACCACCTCCCATAGAACCAAATTTAGCACCAGTGGACCGCGGATACTCTACACGAAGTTTGCAGTCTCCATATCCATATCCATTCCTTCCATAGACAGCATCATCTGCATCCCTAAGAGAAGAGAGCAAAGAACTCCTTACCAAAGAACGGTTGCTTGACTAGCGGGAATTGACCTGGAGATGCGGTCTCCATCCATTTCCTGCTGGCAGTCACTGGAGATGATACTATACCACAGAAATTAAGGAATCCAACAAGGGGAATGTGACTGGACTTGGCTAAGACCATCCCAGAAACTCACCGTGGGTCTTCAAATCGGACGAAGGCAAATGGGATAGTGCCTCTATTGTTCTTCAATTCAATATCACGGATTTTCCCATATTTGAAGAAGAGATCCTCAATGTCTCTCTCCTGGACATCCACGGGAAGATTCCCCACATAGATCCGGCCATCTGACATGGTGGTTGATTTGAGTGGCACTGTTGACACAAAATGGGGGCACCTGTAGACTTTAAGATCACTTCTTGTTTTCACAAATAGCTGACGAGGTGGTCCTAATCCAAAACTCAGTCCGTCCGCATCCAATTTCTTAATTTAGACAAAAAAAAAAAAAAATCAACTCTAAACCGGGGATGTTCCCATCACAGTAGCAAATGATGGTTTCAAGACAAATCGCACTGGGATCCTGGGATCCAAGCCTGAAAACTTTAAAACACAGGATAATGAATGACCAAAAACTTTAATACATAATCAGAGTACTATACTGCTCGTTATCACGAGCATAATGAGGACACAATGCTTGAATAGAGAAACAGAGCCAAACCTATCGCAGCTGTTTATTTGCATTGAGACCTGATTTGCATTGAAACCACAGCAGAGCCTGTGGCAAATGATTCACATTATTCCTACAATGTTTAACCTTGTCTGGGACTTTCTGAGCACTTTCTGAGCACTACCTCAGTGACCTAACCTAACCTGGTCGATTCATAGATCTGCTTTTATTTAGCATTAATATTAATTTAGCTTTATCCTTCAACCTGTGTTTGTTTACTTTAACATCTGCCAGCATTTATCAAGTATAAGAGTGTGATTTAAAGAGGATATTATATTTTCTACAACTCATTTAAAAAATACCCAACAAAATAAAACAGAACATATTCATATCTAATGAATAAACATTATAAGTTCAACCACATATCAATTATGACGGAGCTGTTTAATTGAAGCTGTAGCACTTGTTTTTGTGGACACGCATCTTGTTTGCTATAATGGACAACCAGTCAAGCTACTTTTTAATTAATTAATTTAAAAACAAAAAACACCTACCAGCTAAACGCTGATAGTGACAGGTTGATAAATTTGTCTCGATAATTGTTTTGCTCCTGGTTAACAAATTCCGTTTGTGTTAATTTTGTTGTAACAGATGAAGTCATTTTCCGAGTATTCACCTGTTACCGTCGCCCTCGGCTAAACTAGCCCGCAGCTGCCTGACGAACATCGGCTACCGTCGGTAAAAACAGCTTTACCCGCTGTTTTTGTAGCGTACATTTTTATTAACTCACAGTACACCCAAAACATTTTAATTGCACGATTCAACTCATAATTTGCGACTTAAAAGTGAACGACATCTTAAGATCGTGCTACGATCTCCAGCCATTACGATTTCAGTCTCTTTGTTGATAATGTAAGGTCAGCTACTCTTGCTAATGTGCGTCTGTTTTCGGCTAAAATGCACCAATATTTCTCACACTCGAAAACACGAACAATTGCATAAGAACTCTAAATACACGATTTAAATAGATTGCAAATAAAATATATGCTATTACCTTTCAGAGCAAGTAAGAGCGCTGTGTGGTTGGTTTAATGCTACCGATTAGCACACTGAGCTACTTCCGTGTTAGTTAGCAACATTAGCGAGCGGCTCGGTCTCTGCTTCCACAGCAGAATTCGGTGTCGGTCAGGACTTTGTCGCCCCCTGTCGGTAGGAGGATGTGGTTATATTTAATAATACCTTCTACCACATTTGTTCTGTTTATTAAATACATTCTATTTTATTTGTGTAGCTATAAATTATGTTGTTTATTTATAGCCACATTTCTGAATAATATATATATATATATATATATATATATATATATATATATATATATATAATCAAAATCACAGAATTTATATATATGTGTATGTATATGTGTGTATGTATATATATATATATATATATATATATATATATATATATATATATATAAATAAATTCTGTGATTTTCTTTTTTAAAAGCCTGACAGTTTACACAAGTATTTCTATCGGCACAATGGAAAGTGTTACCTCACTGAAAAAAAAAAAAAACTATACAACACTGTGAATGCAGAATGCAAAGTCAAACATTAAGCAAATAAAAAAGACCAAACTTTGGAACACATTGACTTAGACGTGGCGTAATACTGTTGACGACCATACAGATACAGCATAGAGTAGACAAACTGCAATGACAATGCAAGTAGCTCTGTAATAAAACCAAATATGTCAAATATATAATGATCAACATTACATGTTTCACATGGTGAATTTTAGTCAAATGTGTATAAAATGATGCTAAACAAAATATATAGAATATTATGATTGGATGAAAAGTGCATGTATGTTGCTGAGTTTAAACATTTCACTGTAAATAAATATATTTTCAATGACGTGCAGGTTACAAGCATTGATAAAATACAAAGCATTTACTTCCTCTTTTAATTTCTCATAAACAGAATGTATGTTATATATTTAGAGTCTATTTTTCTATTGTTTTTTTTATTTTAGAAATACTTATCATATCATATCATATCATATCATATCATATCATATCATATTATATATTATTATTATATAATTACTATATAATCATTATTATTTTTGTAAACGTGTATTGACTCGTGATGGAAATGTTACGTAAAGATTGGCACCGCCTCCCAAGCACGAGGTGACTTAAAAACTAAGCGCGAGCTCGTTTTACAGCGTCATATCTGCGCTGTGTTGTATTGAGGCGCGCTGCTGTGGTTTGTTTTTGCCGCTCAACAGACGTCCAGAAACGGAAGAGAAAACAAAAGAAACACAACATGTCGTACACAAAGTTTGCAGCCGCTCTCGCGCGGGTAAATTCAGGCAGCATCGGGAAAAACACGCGCGTTTCACTCGAAAGATGTCGATCGACTCTGGCATCCACCAAAAGCCAGGAAGAGAAGGGGCCGCAGATGGAGGGATGCCCCGTGGTGGAGGCTGAGCCGGTGGAGCTCATCAGCCAGACTAAAGATCGCACTAAACCGCAGATGATTAAAACACACATTGACTTCGACAACACACAAGAAGCTTACAAAAGTAAAGGTAACATCGAGCTGCTGCGAAGTTTGCTGGTTTTCAAGCTGTGCACGTTTGATGTGCTCGTTGAAAAAAACAAAGAGGTGAGTGGTTTGAGACGTTTAAATAAGAAATAATGGTATTTTCACTTCACTTTTAATGTGCAGCTGTTGATTTTAATTAACAAACCACATGAGGGATGAGTTGTTATAGTAGCACAGAACAATAAATAACTGAGACAGAATAACTTATTGTCTTATTTTGTGATCAGCTGATGGATCTGAGTAAGAAGGTGCTGGGTCAGTGGATGTTCGAGAAGATGATGAAGATGACCTTCTATGGCCAGTTTGTGGCAGGAGAAGACCACAACTCCATCAAACCTTTAATTCGGAAGAACCAGGCGTTTGGTGTCGGGGCAGTTCTGGACTACAGTGTTGAAGAGGATTTGACTCAAGAGGAGGCAGAGAATAAGGAAATGGAGTAAGAAATGTGTTTAAAAAGCTATTTTTTTTTATCATTATTGCACTTACTTGCAACACTTAATCAATATCTGAACTCCAGTACATGCACAAGCTGCAGGAGTTAATTAACAACACAAAACAAATCAAATACATCTCAGT
Source organism: Polydactylus sextarius (assembly GCA_016801845.1). Lineage (NCBI taxonomy): Eukaryota > Metazoa > Chordata > Actinopteri > Polynemidae > Polydactylus > Polydactylus sextarius. The sequence continues at coordinate 5,090,502 of CM028922.1, forward strand.
TCAGGTATGTGCCTCAGTATTGTTTCAACAGGGTGTAACTGCGCCACAAGAGCAAAACTTGTTGACCCTGCTTCTGCTCTGTAGTGAAACCATCTGTGGTGATGCATTAATAGGAGCTGCACATTTGGAAAAGAAATGACAGAAATTAAAGGAAAAAATGCTGAAAAAAACAAAAGCTTTATAGCAACAATATTGTTATTAAAGTCCAGAGAAGGACTGAAATTGAAGAAAGCGTAAGTTCATGTCTATTTTGAGACTATTTAACTGTGAACTACGCAGGTATGACCACTGGTTTTAATTTTAGCCATTGCCTTTACACCCAGACATGTTTAGTCACAAGTACACATTGTTTGCTCTTATTCCTTCCAGGAGTTTAATCCAACCATGATACAGGTTTATAACACGTCGGCTGCTGTTCAAAACACATAGCACTGATATTTAAAACACTGGTTAAAATCTGGACAAATCACTTTAGTTCAAGAGTAAATGAAAGTCGATTTTCTTGGCTTCTGTCGCAGTTCTTATCAAATCCACATGCGTCATGTAATCTGAAGTACATCTCATCAGCACAAAGTGACTGTAATCAAAATCAAACCTCTTTTATTTAATCTCTGAAAACAAAACAGTCATTTTACTCTATTGGAGGGCAGGGACAGACCCCTCTCCTCTGATTGGACGAGCCTGTTACTCAACAGGGGGATGTGCCTCATGGAACGGCTAACAGCCTTTTAGAGTAATGTGCTGATGCTCACACACGAACACACAAACACACACATATATATACACACGGAAATGTTATGCAATACCCTCTGCAGAGGAAAATAAGCTTATTTTTTTAACTGAGGATTATCATTTGAAGCGTGAATATACACACACTGAACTAAATACAGGGACATTTTTTTGATTTAGACTCCCATTATCTTTATCAGTGCTGTCTTTGAATCCACAAAGAGGAAATAGTGTTATCTCCTTAGGGAAAACAACACAGAAACATTGTGGTTGTCCTTGTTCCCTGATATTTTCTCATGTTACAACATGTCTGGGAAAAGAGTTTATCATAGTAACATGAAAGGTCTCAACTAGACGGCTTAAAATGGCTTGTTAGAGAAAAGCCATTACCTTTCCACAGTGTAATATATTTTGAACTTTTTTTCCCTCAAAAGTGTCTTCTCTAACACTGATGTCTCTCACTCTATCTCCTTTTTTCAGGTCATGTGTTTCTGAAGCAGAGAAAGAAAGTCCAGGTGTGTATATGTGTAATTTATATATATATATATATATATATATATATATATATAAATATAAATAACTTTATTGTTCTAAATTTAACATCACATGTCTCATGCACAAGACTAATATCAAAGCGGTTTGCTTTGATATTATGTTGCTTCAACAGCTTGAACTGAGAGCAACACGATTCCAAGTCAGGTGTCAGGATCGGTATGTCTTGTTATGTAGCCATGTGCTCTAGTCTGGACTGCTCTGGTTGGAACTGGATCTGGTGGGGTCTGAAATGTCGAGTCCTCTGGGTACTCGGAAGTAATGTAGTTTCTATACTTGGTTGATATTTGAGCCACACGTGTATCATTGACTTGCCAATGCTTCCTCTGTTCCTCTTTCTAGATCCTCTATGATAATGAATGTTCCTTTATACATATTCTTAATGTTACACTTTTGTATTTGTATTTGTGATTGTTTGTGGCATTTGTATTAGTGATTGCTGTAGTGCCACTACGTTATTCATGATGAGTTACATGTTACATGTTTTAATGTCTAAATGGGCTTTAGACATTAAACTTTCCCAGAGTCATTCGTCTTTTTTGCCATGTCATGCAGCCGATTACATTTTTTCTTTCTTACTTCAGATGCTGCTCATCGTGAGAAGAAATATAAAGCTCATCGTCAGTTTGGAGACAGACGTGGGGGCGTCATCAGCGCTCGAACCTATTTCTACGCAGACGAGGCCAAATGTGACAAACAAATGGAGACGTTCATAAACTGCATCAAAGCCTCTGGTAAGGAGTGTGTTAGTCTGGTGATTACATAATAACCACAAAAAACAGTAAAACAGTCAGAAATGACAGGTAATCAGCTGGTGAATGTGGAAATTGTTGAATTAAACACAATAAAATGTGTGGATTAAATAACATAACTTTAATATTGTGATGGATTTTAGGCGGAGCCTCAGCTGATGGGTTTTCTGCCATCAAACTAACAGCTCTGGGACGTCCACAGTTCCTTGTAAGTTTAACTTTGTGTCTTGAAAATGAATCAAAAGTTAATGTTGCAGTATTTATATAAAGTTACAAGTCATATAGTGGCGCATAATCACCATTAAAGAGTAATGGGGTCATAAAACATCAGCTATTTATCTCTTTATGGTTTTGAGTCTGCGCCAGTAGATAAGTACAATCACAGACTCACAGAAATGTATAAGAACTCTAGTGGAGTGTTATGGCTTTTAGTGTTATCAAAAACAAGCAGTGGGACGAGATGGAAACTGAAAGGTTTAATAAAAAGCCGCATTTACTGTCAATGTTCCAGCTGGCAACAAGCAAGAGGTTTGGATTTTCTGTGAATAAAGTACTGATGTATACAACTAAATACCATTACAGCTGCAGTTCTAATGCAGCTTTTCACAACATGATCCTCAACAAACCGATCTGTGTTTGAACAGCTCCAGTTTTCAGAAGTCCTGGTGAAATGGAGACAGTTCTTCAAATTCCTCGCAGAACAGCAGGGAAAATCTGAAATGATGGTTCTGGAGCAAAAACTGGAGCTTGAACAACTCAAGGTGCGTCGCAAAAATATTGAGCACGTGTTCATACATGTTCACAGGTAACTGCTGTCATATCACTGTTCCAACATGACCTTTAGTTGCATTTAAATATCACAACATGTATTACTGTGTCATGCAATGTATGTTTTTATTCACTTAAATATTTCTTTGTAGGAAAGTTTGACTGAGATGGGTGTTGGTGCCCGGGATGACATTGAGAACTGGTTTACTGGAGAGAAGCTGGGTCTGTCAGGGTAAGATAATCACTCATTAATACACATCAACATTTTGTTCCAGTAAAAATGACAGTATTAGGTTTAACCTCTTGAAGTGCTGTTAAATCAATGGGAAAGTAGCGAGTACAGAGTGAAAGACCCAGTGTTTCTAACAGAATTTGATCCTATCTGTGGTGGTAGCTGGCAGGGAGGTGGGGTGGCGGCAGAGCTGCTTTCAATGTGTTTGTGAGAGACACAAAGTGACAGTGGAGCAAAGGGTTCAGTGGGGCTCAGTCTAGATGATTAAGGACTGAAGAACTTGTGGTGTATTATTTTTAGCTTAACTAGAACCAGTTAACCTTCAAGTAAAAAATATTCTGCATGTATTCTGCATATACTTTAGTACTTTAAATATCTTTTCACATAGTTTGACATCATTTGATCACCTTTTTCTCCCTAGAACAATTGATCTGCTGGATTGGAACAGTTTAATTAATGACACAACAAAAATCTCCAATCTGCTCATGGTGCCAAACCTTGAGGTGAGTCATTGTCATGTAAATATTTGGGGTTCAGAGTCCCCAGACTCTTAAAGGAGCAGGAGGAGGAATTCTGGCCTAGTCATGGTAACTCAATAGGCTGACCATTTCAGAAAGCACACAGTGAGCAAAACAAAGAGGCCTTTAAAAACAGTGTTCAAAGGGTCATTCTACCCGAAGTAAGCACTGAGCTAATTTTCTGATGATCATACTGGAACTGGATCCCTTTTCCACAAGATGATAACTTGTTTAAAGAGGATTCAACTTGTTTTTGGTAATATCATATCTATTTCCCACAAGTGAACAGTTTGCACACACAAGATAAAACATAACATCTTGCAGGACTTGATAATGATAATGTTTAGTTGAGTTTAAGCACACAGCTTTATATAACCAACCATTTGTCTTCTGTTGCTCATGTCACATGCAGATAAAGTTTGTGTGATTCCTCTGATCTTAAAGAAATCAAATGATTCATTATTTTGTGGTTGTGGTTTTTTGCAGACGGGCCACCTGGAACCTCTGCTGAACAAGTTCACAACTGAGGAGGAGAGACAGATGAAGAGGATGCTGCAGAGGGTGGATATACTGGCCAAGGTGAGGAAACCAATCTAAACAAATGGACATTTAGAAAATAACAGATGTGTAGAAGCACCTAAACTGTAAATACTCTGTGTGATCCAGCATGCTATGGAGCACGGAGTGAGGCTGATGGTGGATGCCGAGCAGACGTACTTCCAGCCGGCTATCAGTCGACTCACCCTGGAAATGCAGAGGAAGTTCAACAGAGAAAAGCCAATCATTTTCAACACTTACCAGTGTTACCTCAAGGTGAGACTACCCTTCTCTAATCAGAGCTTATTATGACTACCAAACTACAGCCAGAGTTGTATTAAATACTTGTTTGTTTCTGCTTTTAGGAAGCCTATGACAATGTAACTATGGATGTTGAGCTGTCCCGGCGGGAGGGCTGGTACTTTGGTGCCAAACTGGTTCGTGGAGCCTACATGTACCAGGAAAGAGCCAGGGCAAAGGAGATCGGCTACGAAGACCCGATAAACCCAGACTACGAGGCCACTAACTTGATGTATCATAGGTAAGTATTGAATTAATACAAGGATCCTTTGTGCATTTGCTTGAAAATGTCTAAATCTTAACCATCTGCGTTTTTGTTTGTGCAGGTGTTTGGAGTATGTACTGGATGAGATCGAACACAGCAGGAAAGCAAACGTCATGGTGGCGACACATAACGAAGACACAGTGAAATTCACCTTGGAAAAGTACGTTTTGTCTTATGTAATAGTCACAGATGGTTGTTTGTATAAAGGGCAGAGTTTGTTTCAATGTACTGTTCAAGTAAAACATATTTCAAATTCCACAGAACAAACTTGATGCACTAATGAAATAAAATACCACACTCAAACCCTTATTATGACAATCATGACCCTTTGACACACGTGTTTTTTTCTCCTTTTCAGGATGAATGAGATGTGCCTTTCACCCACTGAGAATAAAGTTTACTTTGGACAGCTGCTAGGCATGTGTGACCAGATCAGCTTCCCACTAGGTATGTTGTACTCAGCTCTAATGCTAAAAGTAAACAGTATGTTATGAAGTCTTACATCACAAAGTTATGTGGCCACTGAGTTCCCACTAAAACGTATGTCAGCATTCCAGTTATCAGGGATATATCATGATATATCTAATTCCTTTATAACTAGAGATTCACAGTATCAGTTTAAACTTAAATATATCACCACCCGATAAAATATTTCGCTAGTTAGATTATTCTTGCATCTAAATTCCTGCAAATGAGACACATAGATGACAAACACTGAGGATTATTGATACCGATCCTTGCTCTGTGCTAAAAAAAACAGGTCAAGCAGGTTTCCCGGTCTACAAGTACGTCCCATACGGCCCAGTCAACGAGGTGATTCCCTACTTGTCCCGACGTGCTCAAGAGAACCGCGGCTTCATGAAGGGATCCCAGCGAGAGCGCAGCCTGCTGTGGAAGGAGCTGAAACGCAGAGCTCAGAGTGGTCAGATTTTCTACAAGCCTGTCTACTGAGTCGCAGAACCACAACATAGTAATAACTATGCATTTCTTTAAGCATTCCAACCATCGTAACTGTACCACTACCTGCTAACTGCTCCCAGTAGAGGCAGACTCGTTGCTCATTAGAGTGTACAGCATTTAAGAAAGTGTTGCAGTGCAGCTGAGACGTCTTTAAAATGTTGTTGGGGTTGGATAAGGGTTTAGTTTTGCTTTGAGCAGATCATGCAATGATGACGTGTTTAAAAAAAACTGCTGTGATGAAACATGTAGTGATACATGTGCTGCTCCATTAAGAAGTAATGGTTGATGTTTGTCTCTAAAATCAGCATCAGTTAAAACTGGCAGTAAACCTCACAATCAGTTCTTGTGAGTATTTATGCCTTAAAATATGTATCCTCAGCAGAGGCTTAGAAATGACTATTTTATATGAATGATTAACAGACATGGCTTACTTGTATATAAAAGCAGTTGTGCTTTTCAAAGTGATGAAAGACACTGGGTGTTGGTTTAGTTCGGAGGTTATTTTATGAAGCTGTTACTCAGAAGTGCCTTGTGATTATTTTCACACCATTAACTGGAAATAGTCAGATACTGTACAAGTTGTTTGTGTTGTTACGACACTCCTCCAAAGGGATTGTAAATTATTGTAGCACTTGATTGTGCTATTGTGTTAACCAATTTTAACATTTGTCTTGTGTTGATTATTTTGCAGTATAAAGATTTTGATTATATCAAAAAAAGATTTGTCTGTCTGGTTTTTTTAACTTAACCATCAAAGCACAACATTTTTTTAATGCCCCGAGGTAAAGACCATCAATCACATTTATGCACAAAAGCCAACTACTTGTTCGTTGGAAGGTTTTTGCTTCTTATAAAATGAAATTAATACATTTATGACATCAGTTTTCTATGAATTGGAAACATGTTCATCAAAAGCTGAAACTGTTTTCCGTGAAATGTTCCAAAAACATGCCATGGTTACTGCTGAGATTCCTTTCGAGGAAAACCGCTCTGAAGGACATCAAGACCATCTGCCCTGTTGCATAAGCTTTGTGGGAGGAGAAAGTGCCTGTGGCTTCAGTCTGTTATTGTACAGAAACTTTCCAGACTGGTGGTGTCAGTATCTCTGGTTTCAATCCTGCCCATAACCTTTGTGTCATGTGCTGTTGTGTTGCCCAGTGAAGTGTGTTGTGACTGTTCATAGAATTACAACCATTAAATTTACAGGGTATTTCTGGAGACAAAACTCACTAGTTTTGCACTGCAGTTGATGACTAATTAAAAACACGAATACAGCATTTTCTATTTTACATTACAGTAGTCTATACACTGGGTCACTGCTCCCAAAACACTTGAATGAGTGATAGCATTACATTCAAATGTCACATTACCACATTATATTTATGCCTCAGTCTTAATGTCATTATTCTAACACCATGGTAGTAATATTATTTAATATCCTTACAATGGGCAGTTGGGATTTACAACAACCACTCTGAATGGTTTGAGTTCTTGTTTTACCACAAACAGTTGAACAGTGTTTTTTTTTTTTTTTTTTTTTGGTTTCTTCTCACTGTTGTATCAGTAAATACCATATTTTGTATTTGTAAATATATGCGATTGTTGATTAACAATAAAATAAAAATAAAATAATAAAAATAAACTTCTCCTTTTGGGGAGGATTCAAGGAGGTTAAGGAGATTAGGGACTGACATAATATTTTAAGACAGTCTGTTCCAAACTCCACTGTCAACAGCCCTGACAATCGCAATTCCTACACATTAGGCAAACCTGCTCTTATCTCGTAGTGACACACATCTGATCATCCTGTGACGCATTGACGGACCATCGCTGATGTCAATGACATCAATGATGGCCTTTGCAACACAGATGCCGTGTGGGCTCGCTGTGCCAAATCGATATGACCTACTGATTCAGTGATGATTCAGCCGCAGCCAAAGTCAACAGCAGCTGAGAAAGCAGCACCTGCGTCCAGGTATCTGGAGACTAAAGAAAAACATCCAACCAGCTCTACAACTCAACACCCAGCTGGGTGGAGACCACGTAGACCCTGTTGGGTGTGGGTTTGGTGCGTTTACTGCATCTAACAGATGCATCTTATTTATAGTGTACATCATCACTTTAAAATCCTTATTTGGACCTCAGATGTAAACTACATTGTTGTAACTGTCAAAAACAATAGATTATAATAGCTCTACATCCTCCATGTTTCAGTTTTGTGTTATCTCTGAGCTGCTATAATTACAAAATTCATAAATTTTATTTTTATTGTTTTTAATATTTTGTAAAAGTGTTGGAGCAGTTATTTAATACTGTGCCATCCAACGGTGGCTTATTTTACAACCTGGTTCAAACCCTGTGGGAGGAGAATTCACATCTGACTTCTTTTTACTCTTCGCAGCCAATGAGATATGACTTGAGAGAGCGTTCACAGTGAGCTGAACAATAGACACATTTCCTTTTATGCTGAAGGAAACCCTCCTGTGCCGCTCATGCTGCCACATACAGGTAAAGAAAACTCCTTTATTCACTTATTCTTCTATTCTATTCTATTCTATTCTATTGACATACTGTGATTTAATTTATTTCTTGGTTCTACATCCGAACTTTTTTTTTACAATCAGCATTATTGATTTGCAGAATTGTTGTTTCTCTAAGATATTTTTAAAAATGTGGAGGCTTTAATCAAACTGAATCCTACATCTACTTTATTACACCTGTACATAACAGTTTTGTTTATCAAATTTAACAAACGGACCACATGTATGACTATGTTAGACATGTTAGAGACCAGTAGCTAAAGCAGCTATGCAAAGGGACACACCTTTACCACATTGTGCTACTTATCTAAATTTCTTTGGACTATTGTTTTATAAGGTCGATGTAAAGTAGTATCAGTAGAAACGTATTTTGAACTGTTTTCCTTTATTTTTCTATTCTTTTAGTGGTTTTTTCCTGAAATGAGCACTGCCCTGTTAAAATGTGTCTCACTGCATCTCACTGTGGGAAATTTAAGACCTATAAACATGTTGCAGGTGTAAACATGAGGGCTCAAGACAGATTCAGCACTTTTCTGACATCTGCACTCTTGACTCTTCAGTACAATCATAGGTATATGGGTTATACTCATACTGACTTTTTCTAAGTACACAATACTGTAAAGGGGGAGGAGGTGAGGTTAGGGAGTAATTAGCTGCTATGTGTATAAGAACTGCTGCAGGGCATTACAGCTGTTTACAATCTTCATGTAGCTGCTCATTGGTTCTGTGAGAAAACAACAGTAACACAACAAAATCCAGCCAGATGTATTATAACCTTATCGGTCTTTGCCCTGTGATGTCTGTGTGTGTGTGTGTGTGTGTGTGTGTGTGTGTGTGTGTGTGTGTGTGTGTGTGTGTGTGTGTGTGTGTGTGTATCAATGTCACTTTCAGGTCGCTGTTTGGGTTTTAATAATGTTTGGCATCAAAAAAAACAAGTGCACAACCATAATACGAAGGCTGCTACTGTGGGTTTTATTGACCAACATCCTACTGGTGCTCTACTGCCTGAGAAACCCAACCCAAGTAAAGATCAGGTAAATATTTGAAAGAAAAGGATCCTTTTAATGAGTTAAGCCATTTTACTTATTGATGTACATGTATTTACAGGGACTCCCAAGAAGAGACATGTCCTCTCAGCATGGCACAGTTATTGAAGAAAAATGTGACCATGTCTTCTCAAAGCACCAAAACCAAGTCAGGACAGTGCTCCCCGACAGTTAACATCATGTTCATGAAGACCCATAAAACTGCTAGTAGCACTATACTCAACATCCTGTTCAGATTTGGGGAAAAACACAAACTTAAATTCGCCTTCCCAGATGGTCGCAACGACTTCTTCTATCCGTCACCTTTCCTGTGCTCCCAGGTGAAGGACTATATACCTGGAGAGTGTTTTAATATTGTTTGCAACCACATGCGCTTTGACCCCCGAGAGGTAGCCAAACTTCTGCCTCCAGATGCCAAGTACATCACCATCTTGCGGGACCCAGTGGATCTGTTTGAGTCGTCCTTCCATTATTATCACAGAGCGGTTCCTCTCACGTGGGGAATTAAAGGAGAGAACAAACTGGAAGAGTTTTTAAACAATCCTCCGACCTTCTACAGCCCAGAGGCCTACAACTCATTCTATCTTAAAAATCTGCTCTATTTTGACTTTGGGTTTGATAACAACATTGAAGCTAATGATCCTCATATAATGAAGAATATTCACAGCTTATCAAAATATTTTGACTTGGTCCTTATTGCAGAATATTTTGAGGAGTCTCTTATTCTACTTAAGGACACACTCTGTTGGAACATGGAGGATATCATGTCTTTTAAACTAAACGTTCGCAAGAGCTCGTCTGTATCTCGACTCACTCCTGAGCTCAGAGCCAAAGCTTTGGATTGGAACGGGGCTGACTGGAAACTCTATCAGCACTTTAACGCTACTTTCTGGGCCAGAGTTGAGACATATGGGAGGAAAAAGATGAAACAGGAAGTAAAAGAGCTGAGGAGAAGAAATGCTGAGATGAAAGCAATCTGCATCGAGGGAGGAGATGCAGTCGAAGCTGAAAAGATTCAGAACAAACGTTTCCTGCCCTGGCAGCCAGTTGGAGAGTCTTCTATCTTGGGGTACAACATGAAGAAAAACATTGATTCTAAATTCAGGACAATTTGTGAAAAAATGCTCACACCTGAAATACAATACTTGTCAGATTTGGGTGTAAGTCTGTGGCTTACACGACTGTGGGGCTGGTTGAAAGATGCTGTTTTTACAGTTTGACTTGGATTAAAAGATTTAAAACTGCAATGTAATAATCCTGCAACTGGTAGGTGCACTGCCTCTTATTTTGAACAATACAACCATAATGTTAGTTCATATTTGTCACATGGATGCCTGTAAATAGGCCGCTCATCAACTATTTTCCCCTTATCTTTAAGAATTATGCATTATGTCAAAACAGCACTGAAACTGTGTGTTTACTATTTCAAAAGTGGATTATGTACTCCTCTACGGTTTTTATATCAGTAAAATTTAACAGCCCCTCCAAAATATTTTTGCAGCGCTCAGTTGCTTTATTGTTCTGGCTCAGGTGCTATTTTCTTTTGAGCCTGTAAAATTAAAAACAGGGTGTGACAGCTACCAGTTACAGTTGTGTTATCACATTAACACAGGCCCTGTTATTCAGAGGGACACGAAGTGTTAGTGCGCCATCTAAAGGCCTGAGACAGTTGTCTTTAATGCATCTGAATAACTGCGACCACACTGACAGTTTACACGATAATACTTGATTGGTGAGGTAACACTAGCAGCTGCCACCTCTTACAAAACTTTACATTTCTCACATTTTGGGCACTTCTTCTTGTCACTGTATTAACATCATCTGTCTGTTCATAGATGAGGTTATTTGGTGACTCAACCAGGTTTAAATAAGTGATGTGGATTTTAGTGATTTAATGTGATTGGACACAGAAGGACAATATATGCAATATGTAAAATGCCTACAATATAAACTATTAATATAAAACAGGCCATAAAATTGTATTTTATTTTGACAGAGAAGTTCAGCTTTACTGTTTTTTTAATTTATTGACACAATATTGGTGTCACATAAGACCCTTTCTCTCAGTCACATAAATATAAATCCACTCTTGGGGTAAAAAATAATGTTATAAAGGTGCTTAAAGCTTATATAGCAGACATGGGGACCAATTGCAGAAATCTTATGTGCAGTATTATAGTATGCACAGGAAACTTGTGTCATTGATTTAATACTCTGTAAGAAAAGCTTTGACTTGTTTTATCTTTTTTTTTTTTTTTTTTTTACTGTTGTAATTGTGGTGTTTTATAAACTTGTTTTGTAACATGCTATTTACACATGATTTGTAACTACTATTACTATTTGTTTTATTATTTGTTGTATGTTGACTTATTTTTTTATCTATATTAAAAATGTGGTAACCACACTTGAACTGTTGAGACATTGTACTGTCTTTCCATCTACACCAGTATGAGTTGGAAGTGCCACAGAAATAAGCCAGACCCAAGCTTTTGTGCGTAATAAACGTTTTCATTTTCAATTAAAGACTTTTGTAGGTGACCAACACAAAAATACTAAATGCTTTAGAAATGAGAAGGAAGTGAGTGTTTTTATTACATAAATAACCCCTGAACAAAGTGCCTAGTGACTCTGGTGATCTTTGTGCAGCAACAAGTTTGTACAGCCACTGTTAATAAACTGCTCTATACATGCTCTTCAATCCCCTGTAAGTTTATATATTTATACCTTTGTATATATTTTTATTAAATATATATATATATAGAAATAGTACTAGACTGTTAAAGGAAGGTGACAAATTAAGCATGAATTTATGGTCAAAACTGCATTTTAGATGTTTACACTGGAATATACATATAACATCAGTGTCTGTCCAACTTCTCTCATGTATTAGCATCGTGTTATTTACCATAAAACACACACTAGAGCTTGTAAAACAGCTGCAGCTCTATGGCAACTGAGCATCCATTATATATTTTTGAAAAAGACTACACGCACGTAGTAATCCAGCAGTGTTTTACTGAAAATAACTGCATAGATATTGTATGCCAGGATACTTAAATTTGTATATGAAGAGTGATATTCATATGCTGACTGTGACATATAGTCATGCCTACATTAATACCCTTAATGTCAAGATAAAAATGCTAAATTAAATATCTCATAGTAGATCTATTTAAAGCAATATCTGATGAGTGTAACCGAACTGAGACCAGCGGGTTATATCTTATATGATAAATCAAAAACAATGCAAGGTCTGTAAGACATTGACATATGTTTAATTTAACCATTTACAATCTGAGAGGAGAACAAGGCATAACAAATAACAACAAGGAGGGGAGAAAGAGATGGCAGGAACCATTGCTCCATCTTCACGGTGATCTGGACAGAAACTCAGCTCCCACAGGTCCTCTGGTAAGTCGCTGCCAGCCTGGGCATGACATTGAGCAAAGTGTCCGTGTTGACTGCTGCTTGATTCAGGTGTGGAGTCCAGGAAGAATGGATGATGGAAGTGTGACAACAGTTGCACTTCAGCCTTAGATGACCCCGGGGCCGTGATCTATTCCTCATCTTTGTTCTCGTAATTATGTTTGATGTGTTTCCATAGTTTCTACAATAAAGAATATGTTTAAATATGTGAGTCTAATCAAACCGATTTCATATAAACAAACTGTACCAACAAACTGAATTCACGAAAAGGACGCTAGAGCCCGGCTAAGCGGACATGCTAAGCTAGCTTAGCTAACGCCGACGCCGCTTCGCCCTCTGATTACAAGGTCAGTATAAAACAAGCATTAAGACAGCAAAAAACACACTTACCCCTTGATTGATTTGCTCAAAAATCAAGTTACCGCCTTGGTCAAACACTCTCTCGAAGAGGACTGCTCCAACCATGATGGTTATAGCAAAAGAAGACGTTCTCCTGAAGAGCAGGTTGTAGACGGACTTTGCCAGCGCCATGTTGGTGAAAGACTGCGCATGACCGGAAGCCGAGGAAACAAACGTTTGCTTCGGGTTTGACCCTGCGAAGACACCGTACATGAACGGCGGGTAGGTTTTTTTTTGTTAATGTTTACTTTATTTGCCATTTAAAGTTGCTTTTAATTTGTGTGGCGAACCTTTCGAGAAAACAAATCTGAGATAGAAGAGTATACTACTATTCAACCAGTGGTTCATGTTTAAGTGCAACGTTAATTTGAGTGCTGTTAGCATACGTTAGCTAACAAGGTTAGCTAACCTTGTTTAGCTACAACGCTAAACAAGGGAGTTAGCGTTATTGTTTTATATGTTGGGAAGGTTTTATCCGACAACCCTGTTATAGATACAAAATATTTCAAACAGCTTGTGGCCATAGAGTTTTAGCTGATTATATCCGTAGAGCTTTACTGGAAGATTCAATACAAGTTGTTTTAATATGAGCAGTTTTATTTCCGGACCAGGAGATGGCAGCAAACGAGCGTTAAACAATTAGCATCTGTTTTTGTGATATTTATGTTGGTTTTTGACTTTAGACATTTGCCTTGTTCCAGTCTGAGCTGCCAATGTTATGAGATGTAGTTGTAGAAAAATTCTGTTTTTGCATTTGTGAGATTAAATACAGGGTTAGTAAATTGGGACCAGGTCTGTTATGTTGTGATGGAAACTTAAATGATGTATTACTTGACAATGCTTATCTCTCTTTTATTATTATTAAATGTCTTAAATGGGGTTTTTGACAGTTTGATAGATTAGCTGTTGGCTCATTGGCTCATTAAAAAAAATCATAAGTTTATCTGTATGGTTATATTTACTGTCTAATCCTAGATACATTGGTATCTCAAATAAGTTGTTTACCTTAACAAGGCTCTTCGTTCCTTGTGTGTTGTCAGAACAGTATCTAAAATAGTTTTGTTACTATTTGCGTTCTTTCAGTTATAAAAGGTGATATTGTTCTTGTTTGAACACGTAGCCTTCACCATGGGGAGGAGATACTACTGCGACTACTGCGACCGGTCCTTTCAGGACAATATGCACAACAGAAAAAAACATCTGAATGGTGTTCAGCATCACAGAGCTAAAAAGGCCTGGTTTGACAATTTTAGAGGTGAGACTTTTATTCATTGTGTGTCACTATTCAGAGATTACTATTAAAGATATTGAACCAGTCTTAAACCTGTATGTGACTGTGATTGGGGAATGAAGTTTGGGTATATTTCTTTATGTCATCTTTGTTGTGCACATAATTACAGTAGGACGTTATGTAAACATCCATTAATATGCTGTGATTTTTATTTTTCTAGACACTGCAGCCATTTTGTATGATGAGCAAGCAAAGAAACCCTGTCGAAAGTTTCTCCAAAAAGGTAACAAAACAGCTGATCTAAATGTTTATCCAATAACCTGGAAATTATTTAAAATGCATGTTTGTAATTACCTTCATTTCTTTTTGTAGGAATCTGTGATTTTGGCACTAACTGCAGGTTTTCTCACATGACTGAACAGGAGCTGTATGACCTAAAAAGACATGTAGAAGGTGAGCTGTAACCAAAGGGTGGTGCTGTCTACTAAAGTATTACTGATCCAGTATACCATAGATCTAATATAAATAGTGCATCTATGCATCTATACATTTTTTCTCATATAAATAATTTGTGAAAGGAATTGGTGGGACACAAGTAGAAGTGGAGCAAGTTGTCAGGAACGTAACTCGGTGTTGAGAGGAGTAATATTTTCTGGTTTTTCAGATGAGAAACGGTGGAGAGAGGGCTCTCAGGACAGCTTTAAACCTGGGCGGAGTATAGAAGACTGGCTCTCTAGAAGGGAAAAGAAGCGAAATGCCCCCAGTAGCAAAGGGTATTAATGATCATTTCCATTTTAACACATACATGCGTCATACATGACGTCATACATGTTTTGCATGGGTTATGGTTATTCCTATTGATTTAGAATTCAGCTGTTCATTTATTTATCTTTTGTAGAGATCTGGAAATTAAGGAAGACAGTGAAGAGGGCCAAACAGAGAGTGACATACCTCATCAGCTTCTCTCCATCCCTAACCTTCCACCCTCACTTATACCTCCTCCTCCAGGTGGATGGAGGGTCAAAGTGAACACTGAATGGGGTTGAGAGGTATTGACTTTGGTAGAAATTACTCTTAAATGGAGAAGAAGAACAGAAAAAGGAGGAATGGTGCAGAAAGTGTTACTAAACAGGGATGGTGTGATTTTTTTTTTTTATTATGATGAGATATTTAAGTTGCCAATTTCAAATAAGCAAAAGCTTGCGTTTACATAAAAGAATTTTGAAAACAGCACCTGAGACTCTCAGTGTCTGTACACATGCAGTAATCCTCACAACTGAGACTTTGATAATGTCATTGTGTTGATTATTGCACCAATCAGCAACAGATTTCTTTAAAACGAGAATCCACTCTGGAACTGTACTTGATTTCATATAGTCCCAGGAGGACGAGAAGATTTGTGAGGGGATGGAAATGCTGCATCACTGGAGGAATTATTGTGTCATTACTTAATTTTTTATATCTAACATACCCACAAGAAAACAGCATTTTATTTCCTAAATAATCAGATTTGTTCATATATGTTTTATTAATCACTCTTATACACACTCCTTAGAATTCTGATTAATGTTTGTGAATGATAACTGAGCAATATTTCTATTGTTTTTGGCTATTGTGTTTATTCACAATTAGTAAACCAAACAATTTCAGTTATTTTTGTTTAAAAAATTACCTCCTGCAAATGTTAAACAAGAAATGAATGAGTGATGAGACTGTGAGACTTAGTGTATTTTATCACAAAACATTAAATGTAAACAGATTTCTTTTGTTTTCAAGGAAAACTACATAAGGTACCTTCAAATAAAGGTTAGATAAAACTAGTAAAGGTGAGTTTTGTTGTTTTCCAGTGAAAACTCATTTTAACTTGAACCACAGAAGTGATCTTGTGGATTCTCTTTGGTGGCCCTGTCCTTTCTTACCTGTGTGCAATGTGACAAAAACACTTATCCCTTCTCTGTAGCAGTAATTGGCAGTCAATCAATAGTCCACATGTTCATTAAAACAACATAGGATTCTTACGTGTACCCTGAAGCTTGTTAGAAGCGTATTATGTCCCTCTTGTGAGTGATCTGGCCTTTACAATGGAACCTACCCTGATTTAACACAATCACATCCTGGATATATATTTCTATTCTTTTAAACTGTGCAGAATTTCTTATTACGTGGCTCAGGTGCTTGTGCACTAGTTATTACATTTAGGGCACCATTATGTAACTCAAAGGAAATGGTCTTTCCTGCTGCAGGCGGTGCGCTGTGCTCTGTTACTAATGGGTCCTTAACATGCCTGACGATGCAGCTACTGGGCCATCGCGCCACTAGATTCACATTGTCTGCCTTCCTCAACTGAGATGGTTGAATGGTTAATTAATTGAGTCATTTCTCATGAGTCCCGACAAGCATCTCACACCAGATCTGCCCCTCTTTTTTTCCTTCTTAGCAATTCTGTACTTGATATTAGTGTCTTTTTTTTTTTTTTTCAAAGATTTTTGTATCCTGTCTTGAATTGTAGCCTAAGTGATGTCACATTTATCAACAGAAAAACAAACCACCTGGTTTATTTTTAATGTCTGTGTTTTTATTCGACTACATGCATCGAGACACCACTTACATCAGCGTATAGTTGATGCAGTAACCTCTACATGTGCAGTAAGAGTTACAGAAGTAAAACAGTGCAGGATATTCTCAATCTAGATATTTAAACTACACAGTAGGATGGTACAACGAGTATTAACTGGAAGTTAGAATAATGTTTATCATGAACAGGAGAGAAAAACATAATTCAGAAACATTTGTTGTTATTTAGATTCCCGTTGAGTTATTTCAATTTAAAAATACATCGAGCAACAGATTTTTTTTTTTATTTCTTTTATGAAAAAGTGATGTTTTTATCAAATGGAGTTCTCATCCTCATAAAAGTCTCTGTGTAGTTAAGATAGGGCGTGAGGTGTCGGTTTTAATACTCAAAATGACAAAGGCACAGAACAGAATACATCAAATAGTTCAAATCAAATTTATATCGACAACTAAGACGATCCATCAACAGAGTGTACATAAATCCACTCATTAAAACACTGTGACGAATAGGACACAATATTTGCTTAAGACAAGATTTGACAGTGTAACTGTAATTTTTTTTTTTTAAATACATTCGCACAAAAAAAAAAAAAAACCCACACCTTACGTGATATGTTCACATGGAGAGGTAATGTGACGTCGTATAAGTAGTTCATACACAAACAGCGCCTATAATATGACATAAAATATCAGTTTTATTGCCAGAATAATCCTCACTGTCTCATACTTTTACCTCTTGCAGTCTAGCTTTGATAAACCTTTGAGATAAAAAGAGCGAGAAAAAATATATAGCATTTTGTAAAACGTGTTAAATTCCACATATATTCTGGTAAAGAAAACATTCTGAAAAGAAATTAATTCATAATCTTAACAAATCAGAAAAATTAACATAAAAGCATGGTATTAATACACACACACACACACACACATACTCACAAGAACTGGCATCTGAACGTCCAGTCAAACTGGAAATTATTCATCAGAAACCTGATAGACTTTTTTGTAAATTTTTGTCTGTTTGTTTTGTTTTTTTTACAAAACATTATGCGTACATTCATAATAAAATCACATAGATTTAATGTTTCACTTTTCCAAGTAAGAAAATATAACAATGTTATACTTTAAACAATATGTTGTTTTGGTGGTTCCATCATGTAAAAGCCAGAAAACAACATTTTCATGATATGTTAAATTATTGTTCACAGCATACTGCAAAGTATTTAGTATTTTTGATACTGTTTGCACATCCACAAAATTCGACATTTACAGGGAAATGTCAAATACTGAGATTTTCTTTTTTTTTCTTTTTTTTTTTTTTTTTTTTTTGCAATGATCACTTTACAAATTGCATAATTATTTGAATACATACAATAGAATTCAAATTTTTATCTCACACACATAGAACATTAACTTCTAACTGAATGTACATGCAAGTGTACCATCTGTAACTGAATATCTCCCACACTCTTTTGCCATAAATATTACATTGAAAGTCAAATTATGGAAACTCTTTAACATGTTGTGGTTGTTTGTTTACAGCTGGTAGCTCAGGTCATACATCTACTCAAATGTCATTTTTCTATGACTCATTGTGACTTATTCTGGTGCACAGTTTTTAAAATACGCAGGATGTATCACCAGTTGTGTGTCAGTCAGGAGTTCGTGTTTATCTTGGAATCTATTTTGTTTTCTATTATTATTTTATGAATTATTATTTCCTTGAGGGATTTTCTGATGTCATCATGCCTTTTGGAGGTTGGAGTTCCTTGTTTACCTTGGTTTAATTTTTTAAAACTTGCAGTTGTACATATTTCAGATTGAAAAACAGCTGTTTGATTTACAAAGGAACCTCCACCTGATCGGAGTGAGTGTGTGACTTTAACCTTTAAAAACAAACCAATCTTAGAAAATTGTGACATCTGTAGAAATGGAGCATGGGATTTTTTTTTTCCAGAACAGCTGATTGGAGCACACAGCACGTAGCTGAGTCTGTCTTCATGTCTCCAACCTGTCGCTTTTTATCAGGTTCCCAGAGTGTTCCTGTGCTTATTCACCAGTATTATCCCAGTTGTTGTTTTTTTTCTTTTTGTACTTGTTGTCGTGGTGGAGAGTTGGGCCAATGAACTTTTCTTCTAAATATCCTTTTTAAGCTGAGCTGGGATTCATTTGATAATAGCATGATGCTTTGCAAAAAGCATTTCATGACACCCTGTGTGTGTGTAGCCCTAAAGCTGTATATACAGTAACTTGACTATATTTTATCTACAGACATGCTAGTGGCTCTTTGAGTCTGTACTCAGTTCACAGCAGTGCTTCTTTGCCATGTTAATAAAAGCACGGCGACAGGTTTACACCGACAATGACGACATGCTGATGTTTTAGCAGGTATAATGTTTACCACGTTCATCATCTTAGACTTGCACAATAACATGCTCCTTAGTACTAAACAAAACTACAGACTGAATGGGAATGTTAGCGGTTGCACAGGTATTTTGTTACAAACAAAAGCATCGGACAAAATGAAAAGTTTGAGGACAAAGTTATTACAGCCCATGCTGAGGGGGGGAACACGTCTGTAGCAGATTTGTAATAATAATAATATTTATTTTAGTTGAAAGGTTGTAAATATGCTGTAATGTTCTGTGGAGAAATTTTGTTTCTGTAACTCAATAATTCATTAAGTGTTTATAAAGAGTCCAGTCCTGTTTGAAGCACCCTCTCCGTGAGCTTTAGATCACAGATGAACAGATTATCACTGTCTGTTAACTGGGTGTGAGTTCTGCGTCTGGACCGGAGACATTACTTTAAGACATTAGCTTCAACACTTAAACGACACACGTTAAGTAGTGCACAGCCATTTTTCCATATATTTTTAACAAGTGGTTTAAAACTACATCATATGTAGCCCATCAGTACTCTTTGTATTGCTTCGCTACTATCATTGGTACTATCGTTTTTGGGAGCAATCCAAATGGTTCTCATCATCAACAACACTGATCGTTTTGATATATTAGACACAGCACAGCTATTACTACAGCACATACTGTACACAGAAATACTGAAGTCCTCTACAGTCTGCTTTCTATCTAATTTCTTTTAAAAAAAAAACATCAGAAATTTTAATCAGGTTCTATTGTTTTAGGGAACTAATCAGCCCTTGAAAATGTCAATCCGTTTCTTACTGGATTACCATGTTATGCTATAGATGGTGAGTGCACAGAAACATGGCATGACATCAATTCATCAAGCTGCGATAGCATCATTGTAATCATTTAAAAACACTGAAAAACAAATATAGTAAAGTATATGAGTTAATGTTTGTCCATCTTTAATCGAAAGTCGCAAGGACTTTGTATTTACTTCATCCCTCTGCGGAGCATTTGATTTGCTGCGATGAGCATAACACTGATGATGAATGCAATGGCGAAGGCACAAATCAGGCTTTTACGCACGCATGTGTGTTTTTCCTGTTGTGTTGGGCTCGCTGTGGAGAAATTGAGAGAGGAAAAAATATTATTGCATCTAAGAGATCTTAAGAGTGAATTAAATGTTAAATAAAATCTTGTAATGAGACGTACTGTCAATGTCCACGTGGGACTCTGGACTGTTCAGGTGGCTCTCCTCAGTTATGATGATGTTCTCAATGTCTTTCATGGTGAGGTGGTCACGGAAAGTATCATAGAGAAGTCTCTTTAACTCGTCCACAGTCAGTTTCTGCATGTCGCACTTGGGAAAAAAAGAAAAAAACATCAAGAAGAATCTTAATTAGCAGCGGAAAAACTTTTCAGTAAGCTGCAGGTCAGCAGTAAATATTAGTTTTACTGCATCACTCCTGGTCCTGAATGCTAGAGTGCAAGAGTACTCCATCAGCACCGCATATATTTTTTTAATTAAAATCAGTGTGAGTGAAATAAATTATTTGATAAAGTAACTAAATACAAGGCATGAAGGTAGCGCATGTGACGTAATCATTAGCACGATCTGTCCTGTCGAGGCTGTCTGATGATCAGGAAGTTGACTTTTTTGTCTTTTGTGAAAATCAAACTCTTAAAAAACTCATTACTCACGCATTATGTAATACTAATGGCAGAATAATTGTTGTTGAAATTACTTGGTTCTGCTCCTTGCATTGTCATTTTAATTAAAACAGATGGTTTCTCCGCTAAAACAGCAGGAAAGCCCTCAGGAAAGTTTGTTCAAGAAGAACACTGATAAAAGAGAAGGTATAGTTGTTCAAACTTGACATAGAGAACGTTTACCTTCCAAAACACTGAATCAAAGTCTGCTCCGTGGAACTTATCAGGCATCCCAGTAGAGGAGAGTTTAGGACCAAGCAATGTGACGAATTCTTCAAAGCCAACCTGACCATCCCCTGAAGAAACACACAAATATACAAACACCAAAGTCAATGTACAGAATAACAGCTGCAGCTGCAGCTGGATTATATAGAGCAGCCTATATACTCATAAACTTTCTAAGAGAGAAGAAAGAATAATACCATCCATGTCAAGTCTTTGGATGATAACCTCCAGCTCCACCTCATTGGGCATGTAGCCCAGTGAACGCATGGCCATCCCCAACTCCTGCTTTGAGATAAAGCCGTTCCCGTCTCGGTCAAATACTTTGAAAGCTTCACGAATCTCTGTTGGAAGAAAGGAGAAATATAATCAAGTTAAGAGTAGAGGGGAAAGTATACAGAGTTATAACTTTCACTTTCAGGCTTCTATGCGTTTGCAGTTTTTATTCTAAAATATATATAAGCAGCAGAACTTTATAGGCTTATAAACTTTGTTTAGCCTTTCAGACAGTTACTGTTGTTTATCGCTCCCTGTTTCTTAGATTTTTAGTTCTGAGAGAGGGGAAGTGAGGTTGAGTATTTTAATATATTTTGTGTTTGTGTTTTGTGAAAAGTGAAAACTGATGGACTGAAAGCTTTTTTTGTCTTCTTAAAGATATTGCAGAGACACACAACGTGTCATTAAAATGTCTGAAAAAAAAGACATTAATGGATAAGTCTGTTAATGTAAGTGTCAGTAAGTCCCATGAAAAGAACCAAACCAAAAAAAATGATTTGATCCTAATGTTATATGTGTCGCTCTGTCCTGACATTCTTTAATTTATTCCTCTGTAGACCTTTGGTGTCCAAAACTGAACCACATTGGCCTGCTGCCGCTTTAAATATTCATGTGTTTAATGCTGGTCGTTGGTATGACTCTAGTAGCAGGAGTGTTGTGAACATTGTCGCCTGGAGCTGGTGCACTGGCTCTAGGAAACAGTTTTATCCTGTTTACATATTATTATTGCTGCAGCAACTATAGTAACAATTTTGCTCTTTTGTTATTTTCCCCATTTAAAGACATTTAAGACTTCAAAATACAGTTTGCTTGTCTGCATAATTCACCATGCTATGGTTGGAAACTGTGTTAGCTTAGCTACAAAGCTGCTGTCTTCTTGTCTATTGCTGAAACTTTGCAGAAACAATCTTTTTTTACTGTGTTTGCGGATTCATTTCCATGCCACATACAGCACCAATTCTACTTTTTTGTCATTGCCTTTCCATAGTCTTTCTACAGAATGGCTTACTTACTTACTTTAGTCTCCCTGTTTAGCATTTATGAGCAGTATGCAAACGGATGCAGCCATCAGGAGGATATTTCAAGGATATTGTAATTCATTATGGGTTTATACACTTGCTTCCACATATGGATGCCCAAAGGAGGGCTTACAATTTGATGTAGTGTTTTAGCACCGCAAACAGAGACAGAGAGACTTAAGTTGAACAACGCTCCTCAATCATCCACTACTCCCTATATAATAGTCACTGTGTAGATTTCTCTGTAATATGCACCAATGTGAGACTTTAAATCATCATTGTGAATCATTACTAACAGGTGCAGCATCTCATATCTCAAGTGTCATTGTTAAACCCATTGCATTCTAATGTATATGCATACGTATACACATTTTACACAATAGCTGCACAGAATATATAGCGTACTTTATGTGGTTTCAGACACCAGGGTGGAATTCTTTAGCACCATAAAAAGAGACACGTACATCTGTGGTGGTGGGAGTCAGAGTTGAATGCTTCAGAAAGTATTTGGACAGTTACATGTTTTTTTTGTTCTTTGGGTTTGTGCTTCAGTACCCTGAGTTAGTAAAGTAAAATAAAGGAATCCTACATTACAGTGCCAAGTCTCAGCTTTAATACAAGTAAGTTTACCTCCGTATTTCGGAGAAATACAGAAAGTGGCCAAACTGACAAGGTTCAAAAATAATTTTGGACACTTGGCTGCTTGTCTTTGGCAGCGGTGAGTCATTTCAGCACTGGTTAATACACAGAGGAGCTCAGGTGGCTCAGAGTTGATTGAGAGTTGAGAGTTGTCATTTAGATTGAGCTGGCGGTGTCTGTTAGTATGAAGAATGAAGTGATAATGAGTTTGAAAAAAAGAAAGCAAAAATCTACTAAAGGTTTAATAAGAGGCTCTAAATAAAAAGGTGTACACAGAAAAACTTCAACATAGCAAATTAAACAAGACACAAGACTTGTGGATGAGCTAAAAATAATTTTTCATGGTGACAAAAAAGCCTTGGTCACTGCACAGTAATCAAGAACCCTGTCTAAGACGTAGCTTTAATGTTGCCTTGTCATAGATCAAGAGAATGACCAAAACTTCACATATGCATTAACAAAAACACACAAAAAGAACATGGCAGAGTTCCAGAATAACATTGTATAGACAAACTACAACAACAACACCATCAAGAAAAATCAATACTCTGTTAAATTATAGAAAGGGAGAAAGGCAGAGGAAAAAGAAAAAGCTCATGACCCAAAACTACCTCCACATCTGTCAAGCATGGAAGTGTTTTTTTATGACTCAGGCATGTACAGCCAATGCCAATGGTACTGCCACACTTTAATTGATGATTTCACTGCTGGCAGTGGCAACGGGATGAAAACTTCATCATTCAGTGGGACAAGGATCCTAAACTTCAAGCCAAAACGGCTGAAGAGCCGTCGTGGGAGAAGACGTGGCATAATCTTGGCCGGATGAGTCAGTGACCTGATCTCAGTCCAACTGAAGTCACATTTCACTAACAACCAGAGTAAACACTGAGAAACCACAACAAGCTGAAGATTTGATGGAAACTGCAGATGTTGGAGAGCATCACCAGGGACGATACAACATGTCTGATGCTGTTTGTGCATCAGAAACTCACTCACTCACTGGATGCACATGATTTTTTATTTAACCTCATCTTCTTAATCCTTAAACCTTGAGTTTTAAAAGAAATTTACCAATATAATCTATATGTAAACCTACTCAAATTACAGCTGCAGCATGACATTTAAACAATCCATCCATCTTTTTATTTCAAATATGAATATGTTGAAGTTTGGAGAAACAAAAAATATGTTTATATGTTTATCTAATACTATCTGGACTGTATATATGTATATAAATAGATTGAATAAACAGATAAATACTAAATAGTTTAAATAGTAAATTTAAATTTATTCTCTTTGCTAAGGTTTTTATTTTTTATCCATCCTGATAGGAATCTTCAGAGCCAATACCTGTCGCTGTAACACAATAGGTTGTAACAGACAACAGAGAGCAGACTGATGAGTTCATAATTAACTACAACTTTTGGTAAATAATCTATAAAGTTTCTTTTTGGCTGCTGTCCTCACCCTGCATCACAACAGTCTGTTTGAAGTGGTAAAAAAGATCAGCCACACATCAAAGGCACTTCTTCAGCCGTTCTTTTTGATCCGGATCCTCAAATATACAAGGCTCATCAACGCTTGTTCACTTGTCACATGTTATATAAAACTGTCTGATAAAACACATGTTAGATAAAACAAGACAGGCGACTGAGTTGGTATCATTTATACAGCACATGTATTAATTGGATAAATCAATACCAGAGCAATGTCAGCCTGTTATAGTGGAAGCAGAGATGAGAAAGGGTCCATTATTCTGTGTCATCAAACAGACTCACTTCTATATTCACCTGTTTTACTTGAATCCAGCAGATAAACAAAGGAGCTCCTATGAACTTAATTTGAACTTCACATGCACTGAAACAACACATTCTCATCAAGTGCTTTTATGATGACGAAAACTAATTTGCATGCAGGTATGCGATAGGGTGAGCACCACTTGTGATTTGTATGCAAGGCCCATAAGTGTACACGCGCTGACCATCCATCATGTGTACATGAATGACTGAGAGACCACAGTATACAGTGATAGCCTGCAGCGGTAGTGTATTGCCCTCGGGGGAGAAAATAGAAAAAAAAATGTTTAGGTGCATAAATTAAGTTCCCTCTGGACAAGTGACATTGTCTGAACCATACCTTGACACATCAGACACAACATATTTGTCTAAATTACAGCCAGGAACGGTGCTCGAGTTATCGCTATCTTCCTTCACCACCACCACCTAGATTCAATGTCACGACCTCTGGTGCCAGTGACACATAATGAATTCACTGAGCCAGCGGAGAAGTGTTTGGACTACTGATTGTTTCCCACCGTGAAGAGTGAATATTTAACAAAAGTACAGATGCGACCCAACAGGGACACAACTGCTGCCTCTATTTAAAGGAAGCATTAGTTATGATCTCATTTACTCTTGACACAGATGACATGTAAATGTTTGCCTTTTGAATCTAAAACTTTATGTACGGAAACGTTGATTTGTGATCCAGACAGCGGACAATTAATCTGAACATCATATGATGTATTACAGTACAACTACATCTCTGATATTGGCCCAACAAATACTGATCATTACAAAGCTCATAAAAGAATTATTGTCACCATTATTGATGTTATTGTGTCTAACTCTTTTAAACCACAGTAAGTATGAGTAAATGATATGATGAAACAGCATTCTGATGTGGTAATGAGAAGTGTCTGCAGCAATAAACAGATTCAGTCAGACATAAATACACACATTATGATCGTAGGGAAGAGAATACACATAATGGTACAGAACACCCACAGGGCTGTATAAAGTGCTGAAAGTAAACTTTTAAATGTTCCTGGAAACATTCAACAAACTCAGCTTTTGTTTTTCTGTGAGTCCTAGAGAATCGAGAATCGAAGTGACCTTGTGCTGCTGTGAGGGAGCAACCACTCAGTTATCTAATGTCGGGGCCAGACCGAGAAAATCCTTGTACTGTAAGTAATCACAAGAGTTGTAAAAGGAAGGAAAAAAAATCACTATTTCCCTCACAATGTGAGTAATCATTGTGTGTATGATTCACAACAGATAGGACGAACAAATACAGAGCATTTACTAAAGACACAAACTTGTTTAATACTTTTAAGCAAATCACTCATTGTTGGTCAAGATCCTGATTGTGAAAGTGCTGTGAAATATTATCAGTGACAAAACAATATTTTGACATTGGTTGTAAAAGATGAGGTAATGGCATTGACTGTAAGACTGAGTCAAACAAGATACGTCATCAGTGTTCAGAGTCAAGCCAAGGATAAAAACACGGTGATGGGTGTGTCCACAATGACAGTAATAGACAATAATTCATGAGAAAAGATGATGAATATGACAAGAGAATTTAATGTGGTTTGGTTTAGGAGGGGTCATACTGTAAAGAAGCATGTAATATAGATTTATCACTTGGTATTAATCAATAACAAAGTCCAGCACTGTGTCTGTATGAACATCACTGTGCTGAAGTTGATTAAAATACAATTAAAAAGAAGAACAGAAACAATATGGATCGCAATTGAACCTATGAAAACAAAAAAAAAAAAAAAAACATCCCTATTGTGACTGTGATTTACATATTTTTACTCAATACATAACAACTGAACAAAACCATTTTTTGCTGCCAAAATATTTCCCTGCAACTCAAAACAAGACCCGAGGGGGTTACCAGACCAAGACGAGAAATCCCCACAGCGAAATGACTTTGATTCACTCCAGCTACAGTATAACCAAACAATTCAGTGCCTGTAAGATACGGATCTGTTGTTGACAGCAGTGTTTATTGACTACTGGTTTATGGATGGTCCAAATAAATATGCTTTGATTTGTCTGAGTACAAACCAGTGAATAATCGCTTATAATTTCTGATAATATGCACACTTAACATCCCAGCAACAAGTGCTGCATCATCTTGATGAGGGTTCTGGGGACTGCAGAGGAAATATTTCTGTTTTTGTTGCACCACTCTTTCTCTTCATGGGGGCGGTGTCCTCCGGTGTATCTCCTATTACAAATGTTGGACTGGGTTACTTGAGGCAAAGAAAGAACAAATTACAAAGACTGATATTACATTGAACAGCCTTTGGAGTTTACCGAAACAAAAGTGATACAGTCAATTCATCAAATTTTGCCATGCAAGAATGAAATGAAATATTGACTGACAATTTCATGGCAGGTTAATCCAACAGCTGCCGACAGAATCATGATGCTGAATGTTTCCTGTGGAGCAAACAGGATTATTTAAGTTTATCTTTTCTTCAGTTTGGGAGCCGTTTGTTATTTGTCTGATTTACTGTTAAATGATCACGTTTGTTAATCAGGTCTTTCTCACTGTCTCCTGAGTTTAAGCCTGTATAGAATTTGTTATAACCTTGAAATGAAAGACTTTTTTTTTTCCACCAAACCTTGAGATCTGAACCCAGGACTTTAAACCTCTTCTGACCCTCCAAGTGAGTCAGAGCGCAACATCCAAGACCAGCAGATCCTCCCGACCTTTCCGACCCACAGACTGACTGATGGAGAAATTCACGCTGGTTGTTGGTGCAGCTTAACAAAAAAAAAAAAAAAAAAAAAAACCATCCACGAAAAAAGATGATCCATGACAAAAGCTGATGCCAAGAAAGTCACTGTCGCACACTGTTGGCAAAGCGTTAGTGTCACTGGCAGTAGCACGAAGGGAATTGAAGCTTTCTCACCTAAATAACTGGGGAAATCTAAAATAGTGGCTTTGAGCCAGAAGAAGAAGAAGAGGAAGAGTGTAAGAGACCAATGTGACCTTTGCATCTCCTTCATATCCTACACATTTATATTTAAAAAGAAGCTGAGTGGACAATTTGATTAGTGTGAGTGTGTGTGTGTGTCTGTCTGTCTGTGTGGTCTAGGTATTCCTTACATTGTGTGGACTTAAATCTGTTTACACACTAACATTATGGGGAACTGTCTCCCTTATGGAGACAAAAAAGCAGGTCCCCATGATGTAAAAAGTAAAAAAAAAAAAAAAAAAAAAATGAAGGTGAAGACATGATTTAACGTTTGGTTAAGATTAGGGGCAGGTTTAGATAAAGGTTAGACAAGTTGTAGCAACAACTGAGGTCTCTAGGGTTTCCAGGAAAGTCTCAGGAAATGAATGCAAGTTAATGAAATGTCCCCTGAAGTTATGTAAACCAGACTGTGTGTGTGTGTGTGTGTAGCCAAGTTGCAATTAAGAGTGAAACTGTGAAATCTTGTGCGAAACTTGACTGTTAACTAATATGTGAACTTCAGGGTGTGAATATTTTTTTCATCATGTCTTCAAATTAATTTTTCAAACACGCCACTTCCTACGTTAGCGCGAGAATCATTGTTCTGAAGCCACATTTGGTGTCCTATTGTTTACTGTCTAATCACCCACAAGTCATATAAATACCAGCTGCTGTGTTTTCTCTACTGCTGACTATAATATATATTAGAGAACAATGTTATGAGAACTTATGCTCCCATTACTTCTATGCACTAGAGACGACACAAAGGAAATATTGTGTGCGGGGATTTAAAGGGAAAACACATGTTGTTTTTTGACAACAACAACTTTATCCTTGAGGAAAGGCATCCAACATGTACCACCACTGAGAGCCCCCTCCTGTGATTGTCCAGTTTACTGCAAAAACCCACTCTTCACCTTCAGTATCGATCATGACATTGCACAGGAAACAGTAATAGAGTTAATGCAGCAGGAGGTAGATGAAGAGATCTTTTCACTCCACGGGAACTGAAGAGAAGAAAATAGGATGATAATAACAACTTGTAGAGTTCAGTCTCCAAAGTTACGCTTTAAGTGGAAGAAAAGAAGTTGTGACGCTATTCACATCTGGGTTTGGTCTCAAAATAGTCAACCTTATTGTTGCAGCTCATGAAAAGATGTGAAATCAGATCTGTTCTTGTATCTTCAGAAGCTGAAATCACCGGAAAAAAGGGCTCAGGTCCTTCTACTAATTGCACTCAACTAGTCAGGATCAAACAGGACTTTTTTTTGTTCGCTGTGATGAAAGGGAAGCAAATAATGACACTGGATGCATGTGTCTCTTTTTTCTTCTTGCAGGAAATGAGAAATCTTAAATTGGGTAAAGAAACCTAAGTCTAGAGGTGACAATATATAGGAATTTTATATATATATATATATATTAAATTCCTACTAATTGGCCTAAATGTGGGATTTTGTGCTTTGAGTATTAGAACATAGTTGTCTTGTAAAAAGGCCACTTTCGAGGTAGGTACATAAAAAATGGTTTGGATGATAAAAATATTCACTGGGAAATGAATCAGAGTCTTTTCATTAAATAAGAGCCCCTCCCAGACGGTTACATCAATAACGGTTTGATGACACCGATGACATCTTACTTTTCGGATAATGAAAAGACGAAAACATGTGAATCATATTAACTAGAAGTAACAAAAATAAAAACACTGTACAGCTCAGAGAGAGAGAGCTCCATTAACATGGCTCCTCTTTCAACAGGGCAAAAATAGGTCTACACATAACACAAATACTGTCAAAATAATGCAAATTTAGAAATAAATAATGATAATAAAGGCTGTGGAAATGTCACTAACTTTTGCTCAAAAAAACATATATTTTTAGTTAAAAAGCAGTCACCAGTGGCAGCCTCGGGGCTGATTTGTAGGTTTGTAGTCTGCTGGCTTTGTTACTGGGTGAAATTAGACATTTAGTTAACTTGCTTTGACTCTCCAGAAGTTACAATTCTCTCTCCATTCTCCAGCAAAGTGTTGTAAATACTCCATTCATACTCACCTGCACAACCTAACTAGTCTTTAATAAGCTGTGATATGATGCATAACTTGAAGACATGACATTTAATATGAAGCGGGAAGAGTGCATCAGTCTATCATGCGCTCACAAACAGTTATGCTTCATCTCTACCTTTCTCTGCTGCAACAGATTTACAGCATCCTCACTTTATTACAATTCACACAAACACTCACACACAAGTCACCGGAGATGGTGGAGAGGTGCTGCACAAGCCCTGCAGCAAAAACAACTCCTTCTGTCACAGACTACTTGAAATACTTCCACTACCTGCAGCTCTTTTCAGGCTGAGTTGAAATTACAGGACATGATCTCAGCATCCTCAGGATACTTAACATTAATACTTTTATAGATTGTTTTATTTTTATTCAATGACTTGTTAAGTTTTCATCAGATAACATTTGCTTTGTGTCTAAGTGTTTACTGACTCATTGCGATGACGTGAATGAAATATGGCCACTGTCATCCCACAGACAAGGGGAGAGTAAAGACACCATCTCCTAATTAACGTCTTGTAATATTGTTAAATGATGTTGTTTGAAAGTGAATCTCACCGGACAAGAACAACAGTAATGACCAGACATTTATCTTTGACCACAGAGGAAGCAACATTATACAAACAAAGATAATGTGGCTTTAAATGTCTTATCTGGAGTCTGTTAACCTTTGCTGCTGTTTGTTTGCTTTGGAAACACCAACATAACAGAGAGAGACCACCTCCAGCATCTCTCTATACAGTATATTTACATTTAGTTACAGATCCCTGACAGGTGTAACACAGTAACACTCGCATAAAGTACATACACACTTGTCTGTTTATAATATTGCAGTAAAACCAACTCCATTTGTAAGCACAATAGCAGACAGCTTTGCATACAAAGTGGAAGACGGTCTACACTCCACTACAATGCCTAATGTCTGGGGGATTCTTCTGCTGGCTGTGATCTATAAATACTGTTCACATCCTCTGTCAGGGATGCACCCAGAAACGATACAAGCTCACAGAGACCTCCAAGAGTGTAACTGCCAGGAAGTCATGACTGCTCAGCCATGAACGAGAGTCTTATCTATGTCAACATGTGTGCAGTTAAAGAGGTGTTCCAGTTTACTGAGAGTTGTGGGCTGAGCTTTACATTAAGGATAGTAATGTTAGCAAGGTAAGATCGTTGGATAGGACTAAAGTAAAGTATGTTTTTTTTTTTCAATGAAATTGGTTGTTTGCCAAGTGCCAAAACATTGCTCAGTGTTTTCACTAAGTTAACTCAATTAGAGCATATATCACACAGATATACATATCACCACATGATTACTCTATAATCATTTCAAAGCCTAATTATTTAAGGTAATGGAGAAATGTCAATGTACATTAGTCAAAGTATTATTGACGTATTTAGTTATCCCACGTGTGCGTACATAATGGGCTGAACTTGGCTCTGGACTCTGGTTTTAATATTATGCTCATTAAACAGGGAGACACTTGGCACAGCATCAGGTCCACACAGACATCTACCAAATCATATGCAGGAGGTATAACTCTGTCACACAGAGTGAATGGACACATAAATGTTTAATGGATGTGTTGAGGAACATGAATAATATGGTGATTACTGTTATATCATTAACAGATATAAACTAAATGGATAAAGTAGTAGAAATGTAGACAAATTAATATAATTTCCTTCAACAGATACACAGAGGGATAGAAAAGTGGGAGTACCTAAACAAACCAGAGCCCAAAGTTAATTATTTCACCATATAATTAAAAATTTAAAGTACTTTAGGTACATTTTTCTTGCAGCTGGCGGATGGTTGGCTATATAGCAATATCATAAACGTCCAGTTAAATAAATTGGGTGAGAAATGTATAAACCTCAACATGCACATGTCTTAGATGAAGTAGGAGAACAACTGATTTTACAGAAGTGATGTTTTGAATATATACCAGGGTTCATGACAAGAGCATGACACAAGGGCAAAGCAAAGGGCAGAGAGTGTTGCCACTTGCCCTGCCCACCTAGACAACCATCTGTTCAAAAAACATTCCCTGGAAGCAGATCCATTAAGAGCTGTGAGCACTTAATCAGCCTCTCTAAAGCTCACTCAGTATAAACAACATCCTCTCTGTGCAAGTGTCTGTCCTTGCCGTTACCACTGCAGATGTATTGTTCATTGTAGCCAGAGGCTTCTGTGCCATCCAAAGAAATTCTTAGATCTTTTATCTATCTGTCTCATACTGAGATTTAATGAGATTTACAGAGCTGTTCCAAATATAGCAGCTAATGTCCATATTGGATTGTTTTGCAAATACAGTTAATATCGCTGATATAACTGTAAATTAAATACAATAATTAAAGGTAACAAAGGTCTTGAGGTGGCATCATCACATAAATTGTGACTAAAATGTTTTGACTGATCCATAAAAAGATTTAAATTATGATATTTGCAATGTTCTTTGTTATTAAGTAATAAAACATCATTAATGAAATGATCTTTATTGAGTTATTTGTAAACCTGCAGTTCATTTTCAATTTTTTTTTTTGTTATTGGAAATATCACATTGACCTACATCACAATGAATTAATTCATCACGTAGAGAAGATGTTGTTAGTTTTGCTTTACAGTAAAGAAAGTGATAGTTGTTTCACTTTGGTGAAAATAGCCAAGAGTTACTGAAACAACATCTAGTGGCCATTTGTGAAACTGCAGCTCATTGTGCTTCTGTATAGCCTGAAACCAAAGTGGGAACTAGAAGCATAAACATCAGAGATAAATAGATATTAATAGATAGATATTAATTTGTGATTGGCTTCACTTATTTCCAACTTTCACTTTAGCTAAATGCAAGTTACGTTTTGAGAAATGCTGTCAAATACCATTTTATTTTGTTATTTCTCTTTGGTTACTGCTACGTTTGAAAATTCACCTCTTGCCATCTATGATTCCATCTGAGGATGAAACTAAAACTTTAATCAATTTACATAAGGAAGTATTTTTCATTTACTGTCCGTTCCATGACATGCTTTGTCTGTTAGCACAGGATACAACGTCCTTTTGTCCTTGTTGTGGCGTGTTTGTACACGTAGTGTGTGCTCCTTGATGGTCAGCATGTCTGTGCAACAATGTCACGGAGAGAAATTTGCTTTGACGTAATCAAATTAAAGTCACTCATGTCTGTTTTTTTGTTTTTGTTTTTTTGCTACTGATAAAAAATGTTTAAAATTACATTTATTTACTATTTTTGTGCTTGTGTAACAGTCGTGGTTATATCAAGGTATACAGTAGAGGTTTCTGTAAGACATCAAAAATGTTATTATTATTCTTTTTATAAGTTATTTTTGAGCTGGTATGATGAATAATACTAATCCTCAAAATCCAGGGTGTTTTCAAGTAGTCAGTTATTATTTTGGGTTTTGGGAGTTTTATATTTCCTGGCTCCTGACACTCTGCACGCTGGTCTGTGCTTTGGGTCGTTAATCCTCAATGCTCAGAAACAATACCCTCCATTACTTTGTTTTTCCACTTCCCTTTTTCTTTTCTTTTTCTTTTTTTTTTTTTTTATAGCCATCCTCCTAAGTTTTATCTATCTATTGCATTCTAGTAATAATCCATTCCTCAGATGATTTTAAACTTGTCAGAGAATATATACACACTTTGCAAGGAGGAAAACTATTATCATAAATATGATTAGGGAGAGTAATTGCACGAGTTTGAGCAATCAGGGAACTTCTGGCCCGAGGTAATGGAAGATTTTTGTGGATGAAACGATATTTATAGGTCAGTTTTCATACCACAGTGAAAAGAGGGAAGAAGATTTGCATGCAGCCACACTGGACTGCAGCACTGTCCACACCAACAACATTCATTTAAGCAGCACTGCAGCTCCAGCGAACATTAACACTGTGTGTTAAGGGGGAGCAGCAGTGTGTTAAGAGTTGGTTGGTATGACTCAAAACCCTCGTTCTGACTCTGAGTTGTAAAAGAAAAGATGAATTTGAAACTTGTATTGCTCTTTCTAAACACACTTTATCTGTGCTGGTGGAGCTGAGAAAAAAATATGGCAGTCTGTTTACCCTGGACACTGCTGAGGTGTGAGGCCATGTAAATGTGACAGTGCATTATGTGCTCAGTGAGTCTTCCCTGGGTAAATACATTTACGGTTGAATGCTCTGTCACACCATGTTCTGAATATTTAATGCCGTTCAATTAGTAAACTACAGTTTGCAAATACTTCTCTGTTACCTGAAAAGCTGTATCATTGTTGACTGTGCAACTTTGCCAGCCAACACACACACACACACACACACACACACACACACACACACACACACACACACACACACACACACACATATTACTGTCATTTCATTGTTCTTCTTCTTCTTGTTTTTCCATTGCCAAGCTTTTAAAGCTTTTAATTAAATCTATGCCGACGTATGTAGATTGCAGGTTTTCAATGTCAAACAAGGGGCTACAAGCAAGGGCAAGCTGCCACTTGTGATCTTGGGCAACGTACAGAAGGAAATGGAATTCCCTCCGCATAAAAGATTTCGTGATATCAAATCTGATCAGAGTTATCTCTTTATTGTAGTCTGCCTGGCTTTGCTCCAAATCACTGCCAGCTGCGCTTTCTCACTGTGGGAACCATTTGCCAAAACAAAACCTCTGTTCCTAACAGCTATGCACCATATTTCCAACAGCACCAGTGATTGCATAGCCCCCTCCGATAAATCTTGTGAAGTGCAACGCTGTGTTTTCTTTTCTTTATTATTATTATTATTATCATTATTATTCATTGATAACATAATGCAAGACATCAAACAAACCCAATAAAGATCAGACAATGTAATTCAAGACTGGAAATGAATCATTACTCATGGGTTTTTACCTTTTATAGATTTACCTGAAGAAATTTTATTCATGTCTCATTCTCTATTTGCTACAGTTATTGATATCAGGTTCAATTAACTCTCATAGGTGCCACGAACATAACCAGGAGGTGTTATATATATATATACTCTTAACTTAAAAAGTTTAAGACAGTGTACCATATATGGACAACTCTATCACTGCAGAAATGGCAGGATGATACAGAAAAGGACAAAATTTGTAGTTTATATTGTGTCTTTATGTCAAAATTAGATGCAGGTGAAGAGATACGTTGGTGATCATAACTCACACATCTGATATCAAATTTAGTGGAACCCGTGAACTCATCATGATGAATAAAATCTGTACAACTGAACATGGTTTTACTCTCAGACCTTCAACCCAGTGATCAGTGATAGAGAGAAAGAAGCGCACATCGACAGGATCTGTCCAGGGTACTGAACCGGTTTACCAGCTGGACGTCGCATTCAAAGATATAACAACTCTTTGAAAAAAAAAAATAATCACGATCCAACCAAGACAGACAAGACAACACAAACAAACTAAACCAACCAGCACTCACCTTCCACTTCATCCTCAGGCAGGTTAACAGGGGTCCGGTAGGAGAGGACATCTGGAAT
Source organism: Polydactylus sextarius (assembly GCA_016801845.1). Lineage (NCBI taxonomy): Eukaryota > Metazoa > Chordata > Actinopteri > Polynemidae > Polydactylus > Polydactylus sextarius. The sequence continues at coordinate 5,125,889 of CM028922.1, forward strand.
AGTGCAAAGTCCCTTGTACATGAACCTGGTGGTCACAGCACGCACTGGCATTTCTGCGAGGGAAAACCAACAACTGTGTCGCGATCTTCATATAGCCTTGCTCTCCCGGAGTTTTAAGTGAGACCCTTTTTGCTACTGTCCTTGATATTTTAGTTGGAGAAAAAAAGAGAAATTCTCAAGCAAATCACAGAGGAAAACCCCCTCTCACTCCGCTCACTTCAACCCAGATCGCGTCGTTTTTTTTTCCTTCCTTAAATATTACCGATAACACTGAAGCATGAGTGAAACCACGGCGCATTGACCAAGAATGCAGCTTGTAAATCGCCTTTGTTTTCAATGCATAGCAAACGCAACATGCATAACAAACGCAAATGCAATTTCCTTAATGATAAAATTAAAAAAATCACATCTAAAACTTTTACCTCGGAGCCTGATCAACGAGCCATTAATGAGATCTGAGACTAATCATGTCTCAGATCATCAGTTCAAATGAGGATCAATTAACATTAAAAAAAATCTTGATCCAAAGATATAAACAGGTTATTTTTTCCTATTCTTCTTTTCACTATACATCCTTTACATGTCCGCATCTCAAAATAAATCTAATCTATTAAAAAAAAGTCAAATAAGTACAAAAATATTTGCACTAAATCGATATTTCCTCTGTTGATGCCACTGATTCCTACTACGCGTCTTGTTCTATCAAACAGTCTGTTCCCGTTTTATTCTGCCTCACTTTTCTTTCCCGTTTCGGCATCTTCTTAGAAAAAGAGAGGGAGGGAGAGAGATAGAGAGAGCAAAAATAATAATAATAATAATACAGCAGCAGCACTGATGAGCTGATCCTATCCAGTAAACGAGATACAAACGAAATCTTGTGACATGTCTGTCTGTCTTTTTGTTGGTTGTTTTCTGTTTCTTTTTTCTTTTCTCTTTTTTTTTCTCTGCCTTTCTTCCTGGAGAGCAGCTTCAAGGGAATCCTGGGTGCCCCCCTCCCTCCTCCCCTCTCATCTGATTCAGACACGCTGGATGAGGCAGTGATCCTCCCTCTCTCTCTCTCTAGCTCCTTCTCTCTCTCCAGCTGTCTTCTCCAGTCTCATTTGGGCTCTCACAAAGCAAGCAGCACACACACACACACACACACACACACACACACACACATTCACAAACTGCTCCTCTGTCACATCAGGGTCTGTTGACCATTTCCAAACTGCCCGCCTGCAATGAGATTTTCTCCTTTCTCCCAGTTTATATTGTAATTGAAAAAACACGAGTCAACATCACTGTTGGACCAATATACTTCAATGTAGACTGAGAAAAGAAAGTGAGAATCCAGCAGCAACAAGTGAATCTTTTTCTTCTTTTTTCTTCTTTTCTTTCTTTTTTTTTTTTTTTTTAGCTCTCCCTCTTTTGCATTTTTCAATATTTTTAGTGTAGACATAATACTGCCGCTGTTCCACTAGAAGCTGCCTGAAAAAATTAAATCAAGCCCCAGGATATTTGGGACTAAACTTATTTCAGGCAATAAATGGTTCATGATCATCCTTTTTGGATATACTTATCACATCAAACAGAGCCTCATTCACCAAAACTAACCAATATTAATAGTAGATACACATGAATGGCTGAATTTATTTGTGATTACACTGGAGGTTGAGGTTCAGTGTTTTGCCCAAGGGCACTTCAACACGTGGACAGAAAGGAATGAGGATCAAATATAAAGCTATTAGCAAATTAGCTTATCATCAATAGCATAGTTCAGCAGTAACATAAAGTTAAGAAAATCAGACACCAGCAAAGGTAAAAGTTGCTGCACAGGAAAGTCTCAATCAGTCTATTTTCCAAAATATCAAACTATATCTTGAAAACACTGAGTTGGAAGTTATCAATGTACAAAATGACCTTGGCTGCTCACTGTGGTTTGACAGCAGCGTAAACAACTCAAAGCAAAACAGCTTGTTGCTCACTCAGCAATACAGCCGGAACATATTTCCAATACCAAAGATGTGTTTTTTGTTTTTGTTTTTTTTCTTTTTCCTCCGGGAATCTTCTGAAACTCAATGTTTTATCTAAGATATAACATCCTTATGTCTAGCAAAAAAAACTGACAGTTGTTTACAGCATAAATATAAATTTGCTCATGACACAGATCCATTTACTAGAAATGAGAAAAACCCGCAGAGAGGGATGCAGGCAGCACACTTATTAATTTAAGGCCAAAACGGTGCAGCACACTTTCTCATTTTTTGTTTTAGAACCAGCTGTACAACTCTGAGGCTGGAATATGATAAATGTTTACCTCGATGGGTACAAATAACAGAAAAACACAAGCCATCCCCCTGTTGAGAAGTCCTGCATCTTGCATGATGATGCTCTGTGTTAGTATCATCCTTCCTTCTTTGGTTCACCAGGAAAGTGCGGATGTGTGCTGCGAAAGCTGCATATGGTTCCACTGGATGGTTCTTCCAGGGTTTATAGGACTGACAGGTCTATTCCCCTCTGAATGTGAAGGGATTGTCTCTTTCTGCTGCACCTGAGCCTCCTGCTGCTCACATGAGCACACTTCTTAAAACCTCAAGAACGGAACAGGCTTTGTTCTTTCTCTTACGCGACACAGCAGACGCATCCCTGCTCAGATTGTGAGACTTTAATTGTTCTCAAGCAGATCTAAAATGTTTTTTGTTTGCTTTTCGAGTTTAATCAAACATTTAATCACAAAAATAAGCATTAAAACCAGAAACAATCATCCCTTGAATGTGAAGTAAAGCAATCCAATACACAAGAAGTATCATAAGATGTAGAAAATGTAAGATGTGAAAAAAAAAATCTGTCAGAGTGTCCTTCTATCAGTGCAGGATGTTGAGCCAAGACATATTTTATTCTCTTGAGACGTCTGAACAGCTCAGTCAAACTCAAACTTCTCAAAAAAAAAAGAGAAAAAAAAAACAGCCAATATTTTATGAGACAGGAATAATCTAAGAGTCATCTGTGTATGTGCAATGTTGCGGCTATAAGTAGACAGCTAATACTGTATATGCCTTCCTAGGGTTCAAGAGGACACATGATGGTCATTCAGCAGAGATCACAGAGAGAAAGATCATCCCAGCCTCGGGGTTTCCAGTAGTGGAGAGCACCTCAGTCCCGACATTCATCATATCATCATCAAATTAAGCCTCCAGGGTGGGCTGATGGTGGTCTATGGAGGTAACAAAGCTGGAAGTTTGGTGGTGAGAGACATCAAAACCTTGGCTGTTGACATCCAGGATGTCAAGATGGAAATATTTAGTGCTGGACGGAGACAAGCTCTTTTCAAGGACGGACAAATGAACGGACATTTAGTCCTGACCAAAAAGTCCCAGACAAACGCAGCAGAGAGCGTGTGGATCATTTCCCACAATAGGATAATTAAAAGTAGGGAGGTACATCTCACTGCAGAATATATCAAGATAATAAGAATTCTGAGTAGAAGAATTGTGTTTTCTTTTTCATTTACGGTTTATGATGATTGCGATCCAGCCTGAGTCTCTGGGGCTGCTTTCACAAAAACACTTTGGTCTGGTCTTAATTTAGCTCCTACATTATTAGTCTGATGCAAGTTTCATAAAACATAGTAAAGACACACTTATTTTTCAGCCTAACAAGTTCACCACCCTGCTCCCTAACACTCAGGCTAACTGGGAGCTGTGTCTCCATGGTAATAGTAACTGCTGGTTTTCTAACAACATTGTGTTATGCAGGTAGCGAGAAGGGGTGGAGGGTTTCAGAGATTACAGTCACCTGTTGGATAATATACAGCAGTGACAACAGCAGCAGTTTGTGTTAATGTCAAGAAAATATCCTGAGACTAATGGATGAATCAGCAGACGTAGCGAAGAGCAGCTCAGCTCTGCTACAGGACTGAGCTGAGGTGACAATTTATGGTATTAGAGGATTTTTTTTTGTGTGTGTTCTTAAAAAACATCCTCTACCTAACTGATAGTTTGATATAGGCCATGTTGAGTCTATTTAACATTCGTATTGGCTGTTAAACACATTTAATGGGTTAGAATGAGGTAAAGGGTCCACTAATCAGAAGGTTTGTGGTTTGATTCCCATCTCCTCCAGTCCACATCAAAGTGTCCTTGTGCAAGATACTGAACCCCAAGTTGGCCCTGATGGCTGCTCCATTGGTGGGTGAATGCATCTGAATTTTTAGCAAAAAAGAGGTGCACAACAGCTAAGTGCACTGGATAATGAGTGTGAATGGATGAACAGCAAAAAACTGCTTCGAGTGGTCAACAGTTGACCAGAAAAGTGTGACCATAAAAAATTATCATCACTTAAACCTCACTTCCTGGTGTTCATCTGGATGTTACCTTGGTCTGCAATAGATTTTAAGGTGACAGAGAATGGTTGAACAGGGTTTTGATCCTTGTTCTGTGATGTGACATATACTCAATTAAATGTTGGTTGGTGTGTAACGCCTCAGAAGCTTCCCGAAAACCTCTCTCAGAAAGATGTTTTAGGGTGGAGGATTTTAAACACATGGTTTTGCACCTATCTGGCATTTTTTTGGGCTTAAGTGGCAACCTCACTATGAAATGGAAGCACTTGACACTGATTGGTTCCTTAACTGTCACTCAAATGAATGTAACTTTGCCGGCTTTAAAACATGGACAGACCATCTTTTTTATTGCTAATCGCCTTTGAAGGGGAAGGAATGGAATCAGTGTGTGTGTGTGTGTGTGTGTGTGTGTGTGTGTCTGTGTGTGTGTGTGTCTGTATATGTGTGTGGGGGGAGGGGTGGGCGGGCAGTGAGATGCATTTTACTTCACAAACAACTGTTTTTGAAATTGACCAATTTTCTAGCAGACATTTCTAAAAGAGGAATTTCTATGAAAAGGAGATGTTCAGAATTTCTATCACTTTTCGCATGTTCCTGAATGTGGGTGGACGACCACTCTTCAACAAAGACGAGGTAAAAATGTTTTTTGATTCTCTGTCACCTTTAAGGTGGGTGGTACATGTTAAACACCATCCCCATGGGCCCAAACCATACCAAGATTGCTAAGAAATGACTTGAAGGAAGTGACAAAGAGCCCAAGGTGTTGCCCTGGCCTACGAACTCCCCAGATCCCAATCCAATTGTGCATCTGTGGGACGTGCTGGAACAAGCCCAATCCATGGAGGCCACATCTTGCAACCCAAAACACCCAAAGGATGTCATCCCTAGTGGCCTTGTGTGGCGCACCCCAATGTGTCAGAGCTGTTTTGGAGTTATCAATAAGACCTACAATATTAGGCAAGTTGTTTTAACCAGGTGTTGTAGCTAACTGGTGTACAATCACATTGTTAGCCACCTCTTTGGATTTCAAATCTGACATCTGTTGATGAAATTTATGCAGGTTTGTAAAACACAGGCTACAACAAGTTCGGTTACTTCTCAGGCACAGTCACTTAGTATTCCCATGTTATATGTTATTGCATCGACTTCTTGTAAGTGTTAGAGAGATGTCTAACTAGCTCCTTGAGATGAGATTTTTAAACTAAACAAACTGGAACAACACTGTCCCTGCATGGCAAATGTAATCTATAAAACTAACAGCGCATAAAGAAGTTCCAAAAATCTCATCAATGGCCGCTACATCAAAACAGCTTACCATCAAAGATTCATTTGGGTTTATTGATTGCTTTTGTAATTGACTAAAGCCTTGGTTTCAGTAACTATGAGGTCGCACAACAGACGGTTTTTATGTGATCAGAATCAAAACAGACACCTGTCACATAGATGGAAAAGTTGCAGGTAGCTACTATTTTCACCTTTTTACTTTATTTGGGGTTTGTTACAGGTTTGGCATAAATAGTGCTCTGGATAATCACTTATGGGACTAAGCTACCAGTCAGTGGGGAATTTAGTCAAGTGAATGTTATTGACAATATATAACCCAAAATCACAATGTCGAACAAGGAAACAACTCTATCCAAACACTAACAGGGGAAAAGGGATCTCAGAAAGAAGAGAAATGAACCCTCTTGTACATGCAGATCTCATACACACAGAAAAAAAAACAATAAGCAAGAAACGTAATGGAGCTAATGAAGGAACAATGAAATCACCCCACAAATTGTATATTTCATTATATCCTTGCCATCCAGACAACCATGGATATGCACATTAAAAAGCCTCTCACTGACAGTTTCACCACTATAAAGGTGGCTGTCAAGATGTCAGCATAGACGTCACATCTCTTAATCTTCACCGCTGGTGTTTTCCTGGATTGGCGCAACGCTATCCATTAAAGTCCTCTTGCGGTCACCTTCTCACACTTATCTTCTGACAACAGAGATCCCTCAGTGTCCTTCAAAACACGTTCATTAAGCTTTCTTATTATTTTCTCGGTTTTAGAGCGTGTTTAGAAAAGCTCTAACATGTTGAGTTTGAGTGATTTCTGTTAAACCGTCATACTCACCATCATTTTCACTATCGTGCTCTTTGAGTTGCAGGTGTAATTGGCAATTAGACATTGGCTTATATCACGCTGTATTGCACAGTGATTCATGAATATTTGATAATAAAAAATGCGTAATTCATATTCACTACGAGTACCTGCTCCGGTTTGGTCAACCTCCCTGACACCAATTTGTCCTTGACTGTGTCAGACTGTAACCACGCACCAGTTCACATACGTCACTAGGGGTTGAATGCACTGGCCTTTTTTAAAAGCAGTCATCACGCTGTAAAACAAGTTGAATCCAATTCTGATGAATGTGAAATTGCAGTTCTTGAATGTATAATTCATACTCTTTACACTCACTGGTGCCAGAAAACATCAGACCATACTGCAACATCCTGAGCGCAGGAAGTAAAACTTATTGCTTGTTGTTTGAGAACAGACAACCACATACACTTGGGTATTGTCTGCAGACTCTTTTTCAGTGTTACTGTATCATTCTCTGCTCACGTCTGTGACAAAAGATTATGATTGATTCCTTAAATTACCTGTTGCTGTGGCAGATGGCACGCTTTGTCATTAACAGCAATCGTGAGAATTCCCTGGCATCATGATGAAATATTCATCATGAATCTTCACGACCAATAGTGATGTAATTCATTTCTAGCGCCCTGTGAGGGCCAAATGAAGGCCAGAAAAGCACGTAAGAGTGCTTATTGAATTTCCACATCATCATGTATTCAAGTAATATATTAAACTATAATGAGGACATCAATTGCTGCACCCTACTGAAAATCTGCGACTGCTTGGGGCATGTATGGGGACCGACAAGGTATAGGCATAGAAATCTAATAGGCCACTACTAGTACGGCCCCTGAAATCCTGATTAATGATTGGTGAGTGTTCATGTTGACGCCTTTTAACAGCTCTGCAAAGGAAAAGACTGAATTTCAGATTTAAAAAATGACAACAAAAATCCCCAAATTTATGTTTCTGTCACTTTCTTCCACTGTTGCCATTTTTAAATGAACTTTAACTGCTTTTTAAAAGTTGTGTTTGGAGAATTCATTGCTCATTTAAATTTCTGCAAAGCAACATTAGCATTTATTCCTGGCCACCTGATGAATGAAAGTTTGATATGGTCTCTCCTCTCCTGCACTTTCCAAATAATTTTAGTCTGTTGACTCCTGGGAGAAATATCTGCTTTGCATAATTACTAAAATGCTCCACTATGTTCACCAGGTAATTGCTAACTTTGTCTGCCTGCATTTAGTGTAATGTGAGTTTTAAAAAGTGTTTTTTCCAGCTGCATTTGGAAAAATGATACTTTGAGTAAACCAAAACACAGTAGTTGTGGGTCAGTAAAAGACACTAAAACATGTGAGGAGCCGCAGTGTCTGGTGATAATTATTTATGGTTTCTTGTCTTTTTCACCTTAGATATAGTCATTTCAGCCAGTGGTCATGTAAGAAAATTTTGATTAGTGCAATAAATAACAATAAAGACAAAAACGGCTGTTACTGTATAAACTAGCTTGTCAGTGGACAATCTTTTGCAGATCTTGAATTCATCACATGAAATTCTCTCTATAAGAAAACATTATATTTAGTCACTTTACTAGTAATGACTTGACCAAATGGTGAAAAAATGATGTAATACAATGTCTGGACTGGACTTCAGCTCTCTTAAAACAAAAACTTTTAAGTTGTATGTATGTGTCTATAAGTTGAATTTGCAAATAATGATAAAGATCCTTCGCCTGTAGTTTAAAAACTCACTCAAAGTTATTTGAGAGGGATGCATTTATTAGATGTTTCTGCATGTCAGTACAAGATGTCTGTCATCCCTGCTGACTGCGTTCTGACAGGGTTGTGTACTTTATGTATCTTCTGCCTGTTCTGTCCAATCAACATGTCCCATCAGATCATAGATAGATAGAAATAAATAGGTCACCCCATCTGGTTGAACAAACCATCAAGTTTCACATGAAATGATGCCGCTGCCATCTTGTTGTTGTTGAGTGTCGATGCTATCTCTAACCTGGCATCCCTACCCCCATCCATTTAATCCCACAATCAGGAGAACATGGCAGCTGCCACCCGAGAAAACCTGAAAACATCCTGACAGGTGAAAAACAGCTCTGATGGGACCTTCATGTTCAATAGTAAGACTCGGTTGCCAGACGCGTCCCATGGGAGACATCTAGAGAGAAAAAAATAGGAAAAGTAAAAGTTCTCTCCTATTGTTTTATTATATTTCTTGTTTTTCCCCTTTTTCCCCAATTACATACTTGTGAAAAGCTACTCACTGTAAAATGAAACTATTCATGGTTGATCAATTCCCCAAGATCCAATATTGTTCTCATTTTAATTTAACTATGTGAATAACTGTAATTAGATTTAAATGGGATAGAAATTAGAACAAACTTGCAAACTTCACCATCTGCTGTATAACTAATAATAATGTTTTTTCTTTTAATTTACAATATCCACTGAGAGTTTCTCTTCTTTATCTGGCACACAGATACAGTATTTGCACAACGGAAATCAAAAGGTGCTACATGTAAATATTTGCTATTGTAACAAGAGTAATTTTAGCATTAACAGCTGTTTACTTTGCAGTGGAGTAGAAATTTGTCTTCCTCTTATGTTGGATTAAGAGCAGATTGGATGTTAGATTGACTCACTCTTGCCTCCTGAGTTACAAAGTGGTACTACAAGATGAAATGGGTTGAGGTTAGCTGTTTATGTGAGTGGAAGAGAAAATTGAAAAGAGCTGAAACCTTTAAAGGTTTGCACTTTTAAAGGTTTCAGCTCTTTTCCATTCTCTTGAAAAACTTCTCCTCCATCCTCCTCTCCACTTTAGTCTCCACACTCAGACTGCAACACAACTATTTCATGAAAATCCAACCTTCTTTTATCGTGCCTTGGAAACATAATGTCTTTGTCCCACACAACAGCAAATCACTGCACAGATCATTCCATCAATAAAAATTGTACCAGCAGGACAAGATATTGGACTTGAGTGGCTGCCTTTCGGAGTTCATCTTCATAACCCAGCACATCCAGCAATGAAACATTGCTGCAATAACCTTCACCAAGAATGAGCATTAAGTGCACATTCATCACATACTCTGAATACACATACAAGGCTCAATAGCTTTCACTTAGCATAAATAAATAAATACATGAATCCTCCACCCAGATTTACAGTCTAATCCCAGGCAAGGATGCCAGGATACCCCTCACTGCTAGAAAAAAGTTTTATACAAACTCGCATAAAATGTAAATAATGGTTCCCTTTGCAGCAATGCATCATTGACAAGAGAAACAACAGAAACATATGTACATAAATACTGTCAGTGACACATACCAAGGCCAGGAATCATCATATAAAGTTGTTTACCATTTTGTTTGCATATACTATGTATACATTTGTGTTATTTAGTGCATTAGTTGTGATTGTCAGTGTAGGAATGCTGCTAAATTTTAGTCTGTCTTTAGTTCTGTCATGGAAGCCTTCGAGCGGGTCATTAACCACACATAGTGACATGGTGCTAGAATGGCTTGCTGTTCACTATACACCAGGGGGTGACCATCAATCAGGGTAAGAGGCACAGCAGACTGACAGATGCTTGATGGGTGATGACACTAAATATGCTGTCATTTGGCCAGAGACTGAAGGCAGACTCAGTCAGCAGACCTTGTTAAATGACAGAAGCAGCTTCCACCACGTTTCCTGATGGAATAATCATATGGCAGGAATGTGTGAAAGTATTCCTGCATTTCACAGACTAATTTGTCTGGAAAAAAACTGAAAAATATCATTAAACATGAGAAATTGAATTATTGTATAAGGTCAGTGTCCCATTAGATGTGATCCATAGTTGTGAGATGTAGATATACTTTTCCATTCACGCTTCTGTAAGCAAGGTCAAGGATAATGGATCTCTTTGAGTATTTTCCTATTGTGTCCACCTATTGTTGATACAAACCTCGTCATACTTACATCGCTTTAGGACCCAAAAACCATGACCTTGAGGCTAAACTGTTAGTCCTCGGGGATCTTGTCTTCCACTAAAGTCAATTATGTTGCGGTAATGCATTATGTTAGGTAGCATTCCCCAGGCAATCAGTCATTGTCTGCACAAGCTGGTTGCACTGGCTCATCCTCAGTATCTCCCATTCCATTACACTGCAGCTCAGTTGGGGATCTGTGTAAGGACCATTCCTGTTTCTCACAAGGTCACCTTGCACTGTGAATGGGCAGTCCCATGTATATTTTCCAGTGCATGTCTCAGGATCAATTATGGAAACTTTTAATCTTCTCCAAGAGCTTTCCTTCTATGACAAGCTCTTCAGTAGAGTGATTTTCTCAAAGTTTCTTTGAATAAACTACCTAGATACATTTTTTAAAATCACGTACACAGTTTGAAAATAACTTGCTATTGTAAATTACACTATTCATTCACTGCCACTCAATGAAATCCAAGGATAGCTATTTTCTCGCTGGTGGTATAATAATTGCATGTAGCTCTTATAGTATGGTAAAGACACAAGAACAGAGAGGGAGCATTTACAAATGGAGCATTGCGAGTCTAGTCACAACAGTGCTTTGAAAAAGCCAGATCAATACCATTTCTGTGACCAATTTTACAGTTCTCTGGGTCGGTTGCCTCTGGAGTAATAAAGCTGTTTTCTCCTCACATCCTTCAGTCCTTGCTGCACAGTCACTGGTGGAAATATTAAGGTGATATGTCTGATAATCTTATGGGCATGTCAACATGTTTTGCAGTCGATCAATTAGATCACGAGGAGACAGGTGTGCAGAAAATTCAACAGGTAAAATAAAAATGCAAGGTGATTTTAAATATCTCACATTTGCTGAATTAAATCCAGAATTAAATCTGAAAGATCTTTTTTTAATTTTTTTTTTTACAATATCTGCTTGAGTCAGGTACAACCCCTTGATTTTAATTTTGTTGAATCAGCTTTGTCTTTAGTAGGGTTTTGAGGAACAGATGGTTAGTTTGCACAGAGTAGGTTATGATCGTTCCTGTCCTCCCCCTTTGCCCTCATGTCACGTAATTCTTACATTGAGTCAGCTGACAGCCAATCACCAACATAGGAGCGCAGATAACACGCCTGAGGTTGTCCTTGGAAAACTGAGAGGCAACGCATACACATCACAGTCATGAAGAGGGGGTTGGTGGGGCAGTATTGTCATTTGGTGGCTTGATATGTTTGAATCAGTTTACCGATAACTGAAAATAAGAAAAATCCACAAGAGAAGGGAAACAATGGCCTTGCAAATATTTCATGAGGTTGGAAAAGCAATAAATATGTTTGTTAGGCCTTAAGGACTGACTCATTTTTTCTATGAAACACTTTGTAAACAATGTTTTACCAAGAAAACTGCAGGGTTAGTTTGTTGCTTCTTCATTTTCACAAAATGAAACATCCTCTGGCTGGATTTCTTAATGAAGCAGCAGATGCTCTCATCCAATTTGAAGGGTGTCTACATCCCAGGAAGCTGCAGTAACTGTTTTTTTCCTGCCAGGACGTCTTATATAAGACAGACAACTGCAGAGATGTCATTCAGTTAGAAGAATTTACTAAGACACCTCTCTAGGATGATGAGTTTGATTGTGCAACAGACAAATGGCACAATTATGCACAGATTTATCCAGACGATCAAGTGTGAAATCTGTGGTATATTTCAGACAAGACAGTGTCAGTATGAGCTTCATGGGAGAGATGGGAGCTGATTTAATGCGATGCATAAACTTGTATGGACACAAGATACAAAAATACAAAAAAACGGGCTTGAAACTTCTTATTTCACCCTCCATTTTTTTTTTTTTTTTTTTTTTTTGACACAAACATTTCGTCACCCTCTTTACCAGCTGAGATGAAATAAAAGCAATTCACTTTTTTGAACAGTATGTGATAATGTTGCATGCAAATCAGCGCTGCTACACTTTCGAGCAAACACACACACTCAAAAAAAAAAAAAACAGAGCTGTAATTCAGGTTTTTATGGCAACGTAAGCACTTTAGGAAACTTCCTTCTTTCTTGTTTTCACCAGGAGGATGTTGTGATGTAATTTTTCTTCCATTAGCAGTTGTGCAACATTTTCTGGTTCTTCTTTTTCTATTTTTCCATCCAGGAAACCAAATCATATTAGCTAATGTTGTGTTTCTCAAGAAACACAAGCTAAGTCTTACATATGTGACATAACTATGTACATACGTAACTAACTTTAATGTGAAGGAATGTATCTCTCAGGTTAACGGTCTGCAAAAAAATTTTTCCTTGTTTCCTGAAAAAAGTTTGGACAAGTTTTTCCCATTTGGCCTCAATTACCAGCTGAGAAATTGTTTAAAAGTTTGGTGTCAGTGGCCTTTGTTAGTATATAACTGTGAGTCATAAGCACTGCACATACGGGAAACACGTTGAGTTAAATCAATGATGTTAAAGTTGGGTAAGTGAACAAGCAGAAACAAGAAAAAGAACTAATAAGTCCAAAGGGACGTCAGCAGGCAGGATATAAGACAAGAGGACAACACTACAATAAACAACCTGGCTGGGGAGCAGGTATTTGTACAGAGGGAGCTAATGAGAACATGAAGAGCAGTCAAGGTGGGTTTGGTGATCAGGTGATAATGAATAACAGGAACACATGGTGAAGGGACAGGACGACATGGCAAAAGTAGTGGATGTATTAAAAGAGGGGATTGCCAATGCTTTGTCTAGATCCCAGAAGGGTTTAATTTTTTTTTTTTTTCTTTCAGTAAATTGGCTCAGTTACACCTCGTACGCTGTGTTTTCGTGCGTCTCTGTCACAGCTCAAGGTGGATCAAGGAGTCTTTTTCAGTCTGGACACATTATAACAGTGGGCGGCTCCGTGTGTCTCTGTGACCTAATGAACTGCGTTGTCTGGAGCATTCAGGCTCATCGTTGGGACTCCGCTGGTAAACTGGTCCCAGGTGGGCGTCCAAGACATAGAGAACGCGACCAGGACTGGCTGGCTCATGGTTCATGATCCGCAGGGAGAATAAAAAAAACAACAGTGTTTGGTCGACTCTACCCAGGTTTCCAGAAACCGGCTGTGGGTTTTGTGCTTGCCTGGGGAATAGGGAGACGTGCAGGGAGTCCATTGTTAACAGACGTCATTGGGCTTGTCTCTGCACACAGTGTGTGTAGAAAGCAGAGTTGGAAGAAAGCCGCTGCTGGAAAGCGACTGAGCTGAGGGTTAAAGGATTATTGTTAGAGGAGCTCAGCTCAGTAGTTAGGATAGTAGTAGTAGGATAGTCAGAGTTGTAAAGTCTGGAGTAAAGTTTATCTGACAGTTTTCTTCTCCCCTTGAGGTTGTGTTTTAAATGCAAAACATCAAACAAATTACCAAACACATTAGCTGTGCTTACTTGCAGTATTTATTATACTAATTTTATCTCTGTTGTTTCTTTACAGTTAATACGACAAAACAAGAAATGGTCAAATATACAATTCCCAATAGAAATTTGGTAGTTAAACAGCTCTGAGAATGTTTCTAAACAGCAAACAAATAAGTAAAAAGCTTTTTTCTTTTTAATAATTAGAAATGTTAGATTTTTTCCCCAAAACAATCTTAGATTTGTTTTAAAAAATATATATGTTACTTTGTTTTTTTTAATTAGATTTTTTTATTTTAAGAAATATCCTTAGAGCTTTTTTTTACCACCATCCAATAATTTATTCAGCTCCTCCATTTCCTTCATTATGCATAACAACTCAGCTTTTTTTAATTTCTCATAATTTTCCAGGGTAACCTTAGTGCAAATTCAAAACCAGCTCTGAATTATAATGTATTGTGGATTTGGATTTCAACTTCAGATATAATTGTGTTTTCATTGTAAGAACAGCACAGGTGTTACTGATAATCATTAACCTGCTCTGGTCCCAGTAAACTGTGACAGCACGTCAGCATGAACAATACCAGGAACCTGAAACAGAAGAAGCTAATTCATCCATCCTTAATTATATTATCTACACCTGTGCTCTTCCTGTTGTGACACATTAGTGTCCTGTGTTTGGACGAACCACAGAGATTGGTTACCCGGCCCTTTTTTGTGTTAACTCTTATTTAAATCACAGTTGGTTTTTAATTCTTTTTTTCTTTTAACCAAGTAGACTTATTCATATATCCTACTAATTCTATGTACATGTTGAAAATATTATCAAATCTTTGAAAACAAAACAGTAAAGTACATTAGATTTCTTGTATGCTGACTCTAGTAGCACGTATAAAACTGAACAGTTTATATTTGAGCGTCTGTGGGACAATTTACAGCTGCAGTACAATTTGGTAAGTTAATATAATCTGAAGCTCTGAGGCTTCACACTCCTTCAACCTAAAAAAAAAAAACTCTTTTTTTTATCAGACTTTGATGTAAAAGAGTGTAAATGGACAAATCATATTTCATGGCATTAAACACTGTCGTGTCTTGACATGAAGTAAAGCAGCTCTGACTCAGCATATTAAATCCTCCTGCCAGCCTGTTTTTGAATAACTTTTAAAGAACTGGAGACAGCTGTAGGATATGTTCAATTAAATGGCTTTTAAATATTCGTCTTTGAAATGTTTCCTGTAAATGATCATCTGTAAATGATAGGTTTGTCAGAGATGAATCATAAAACATTAAATTGCCTTTCACATTGGAAAGATCCCTCTGGCTATTACTGCCACGGTTCACTTAGCAGTTTGGTCGGACAAGGACATTCCCAATATTTAATTTAGCCTCTTATCATAATCAGTAATCACCTCCTATTGATGCAGATCTCATCAAAGACAAAAACTCTCTTTGAAAGACACTGATTCAACAATTTTACCAATCAGCTTTGAAAGATACTATCAAGGAAACCAGGCTATGAAAATGACATTTGAAGACATCTTGATACACAAAATAATAATTCTCTTTACCCTCTTAGTTTTAACTAATCAGAAAACTAAAATAAAATACCTATTTGTTTACAGATTGTAGTTTTTGGACTTTTTCCTCCTTTCATTTTTTCCCCTCCGATCTCTGACCAGTGTTAAATGAAACACCTGTGACTCTTCAGTCCTCAGGCGTGTTTCTGATGGTTTGTCTCAAAATATGTCTCTAGAAGGAAGTTGAACACCAAGAGAGAGAAAAAGTTTTGTCATGTATAACATTTTGGATGCTACATATGACCTTTCTTTAATTTTTTGCTTAAACCATCTGTAAAAGTTGCATACTTTTGGTTTCTTTTGTCATCCTTTTCTCTTTTTCCAAAGCAATTTTAGTGTATCTGTTTTAATTAAAAAATGAGACACTGTTTGGATTCCAACAAAGAATTCAACACAAAGGCGTTATTGTGTGTTTTGATTAACCTCCTCTGTCTGTTCCAACTTCCTCTTTTTCAACTGTAATTGATTACAATCTCCCCACACACCTTTTCTTTACTCCACTGCCCTTCAAGCAAGACCAATTAATGTTTCCTTTTAACTCTGCTGTCATCCTTTTCCTCATCAGCATTTTCACAGCATTTTATCTGCCACTGGACATCTTCTACAACACATTTCACTGTTTCTCATTTTCTCTTTAGACTCTCGACTAACAGTTTAAAATGCCAAACAGACGTTTAGAGAGGAATAGCTCCACGGTTTGGGAAAATACCTTTATTCTCTTTATTGTTGAGTTAGATGAGAAAACTGAAAGTGACAGCCAGCAGATGATTAGCAAAGGTGTTTTCAGCGTAAACTTGTGAGGGTTAGTTGAGACTAACTGTGACTTCACTGTGACTAATATTGAATTGAATCCATGCTAAATTAACACCCACAATTCCCCAAAGAAAGTAAAGTAATCCAGGTGTATATACATATGTGTGAACTGGCAAGATAATTGCTAATAGCCTGTATTGATTTGTGATATTTTTGATTGTGAAAGTTGTCTGGAAATGGGAAAAACAGCCTGGTTATGTCCAAAAATAAAAACTACAACCATCTTATGCTCACAGCTTTACAGGTTATTATCTTGTTTCTTCATTCTGTACCAAAAATTATATAAAAACAAAAAACAGTCAGTCTAGCCCCTTACTAGTTATGCTAAGCTAAAGCTAACTGCATCATATTCAGCATATAGACACGAAAGTGGTATATTGATTATCTCACTCGCAGCAAAGAAACATGTTTTCAAACTGTCAAACTGTTCTATTAAAAGCTGTTGATTGATCAAATCAGAAGCAGCACAGTTGTATTGAAGTAGTGAAGTCAGGAATCAGAGAATGACCAGGCGTCTTTGAAAATTTTTCAAAGACATTTGACTTCAAATGGCCAAAAAGATGTTTAGATACGTCATCTAACAGGAGTTAGGAGATGGAATTGAAATTCTTTTAGATCTAAAATGAGATAGTACAGAGCCACGGGCGAGAAAACTATTTAAGGGAGACAAGACACTCGGGGCAAGTTAAATGTGTGACCTCTCAGAGCTGCTAGTGTCTCAAGGAAATAAGAAGAATCCATGTGAGAAATTATTTCTATTGATACAGAAGCAAATGCATCCAAATCAGCCTCTGGGTAACAGATGTTACAGACGGTTTTCACACAGTCGTGGTTGAATGATTTTAAGTATCATGAATTTTCTTTGTTCAAAATTAAAGAAATATGATTTATGATTTAGGATGACCAACTCTGATGATGCTATTCTGAAAAAAATATATGGAAACTTTGTTGTCAGTTTCCTTTGTGCAAAATTTCCTGTTTTTTTTTTTTGTTTGTTTGTTTGTTTTTTATGGAGCCGAGGTCTTCAGCAGAACTGACCCATAAAAGTGCCTTGTTGACCCACATTCATAGATCTGTCTTGTAAGCTCTCGATTGTGTATTTGGAGAATTAGGTCACAAAATACTTCTGTCTTCCCCAGGAAAGATCAGAGGATGATCCTTTTGAGCAGAGAAAGAAGTTACATAATTTTGACTGAGATCCCAGCGGTAACAGAAGTGAAAGGCAATATAATTTTATACTGTATTAAATATTTTATCTGCTGTTAAAGCTGTAACCAAGTCACTGAGGACACAAGCAAAACCATTGCATAGACAAAAAAAAAAACGTACATTGTAAAACGATTGATAAGACAATTACTTTTGCAAATTCTGACCTAATAAAATATGAAAGTTTTCTTATAGTTCTACAGCAGAAAGCCTCTGGCTGTGATATAAAAAGACCATTCTGAGTTGAGATGAGGTTAATAAAACAATAATCTGCATGGTAATTTTCCAGGTGTGATTTCTGAAAACTGTCCACGGTGTACTCCCATAACCCAATGTCTGGATTAGCTCTACCTGTAAATGAAGGGATGTATAGTTGTTTTCCCAAGTCAGAATCCTATTGGAGCAACTTCTACATGCTATGTGTCTAAGTCATCCCCTAACAGACACCCAATTTCATGGAAATTAAAATAATTGCAGCCCTTTGAAATGTAAATTAAGTATGCAGATTTGGGATGAATCAGAATTTGCCTCCCTAGCTGACAGAGTGAAATAAGCTTTTCATGACCCATTACGCCTGTGCTAGTTGTCGACCACAGACTCATTAAGGATTGGACACAACTCCAGGACAGTTGTTATTAGAGAGGAAACAGCATCATGATCATTGCTTTAGCAAAACAAGTCACAAGCTTCAAATGGTTGTCTTTTGTCACAGTTGACAGTCGCGGACACAAAATGAAAATTTTGTGTGTTGAACACATATACATCAACACATTTTCTCTAATGAAGCATGAAAAAGTTTAAGTTGACCAGTGTAAAACAAAACATGTTGTCTTTGATGTCTTTGGTCACAAATATATGATTGTTGTACGATTTCTTAGTTGGAAATTTTAACAGGAATTTCCTCTGATGGTGGATATCCAACTCAGAGCAACTGCATTGACCCTGTCACACGAATTCAACATGGTTGCTACTCGCACTCTTTTTTTAGTTTTAAGTTTATAGCAGTAATCTCAGATAGCAAAATTATTACGGGCAATTTTGGCAAGTTCTGGATGGATGTACGTATGGATCTATGTGGCCCAAATTGGGGTGCAAAATAAAAAACAAAAGGACACCAAAACCAATTATGAACTATAAAAAATAGCGATAACTGCCCCCAAAAAGAGTCCAGAACCACCACTGTCAAGACAAGAGCCTTTACCTTTCTTACCTTTACTTTTTAAGTAGCGTGGTAAATCATAACTATGCCAAAGGCCATGTAGCACCACATTATGTAATAATAGTGTATTACATGATAATTTAATACATTTTTACATCATTATGCAATGACGCCGCATTTTGTAATTATTTGCCACATTTTGTAATAAAATTCTTGAATGCAGTATGTGATAATATGCGCCACATTATTACATTTTCCACATTTTGTAATAACTGATGCAATATGTAACAACTTATTACAAAATGCTGCAACATTTGTTACATATTGCGTTCAAGAATTTTATTACAAAATGTGGCAAATAATTACGAAATGCAGCTTTATTAAATAATGACATGAAAATATATTACATTACAACATAATACACTGTTATTACATTATTACTTAATGTGTTTGTTCAATTGTATCAGTGGTCATTTTGCTACACTGTTTGTATATGCAAAATGCAGTGTAGATTGTATTAAATCTATTGTAACAATGGCTAGTTTATATAGTAATTGTCTATACTCTATACTATACTGCGAGTGTCCTTGTATTCCTGACTTCTCAGCTGGAACAGAGTCTACTTGGCACACATCAAAAGCTCAGGATCTGCCACAAATGACAAACACTGATGAAGTTTTATTCTTGTATATTTACTCACATGTATCATCATTTAGTCCACATACATGAAACTTGATGTTGCCCCCAAATTTATTAGATATGTGTTGCACACTGTGGCTTGTAATATGATTAAATGATTGTTAAAATCTCAGAGGGACAACTCCCTCAACAGGGAGGGAAATCCTATAATGACGCATACTTTTGTAAGCTTGCAAACACACGTTTCATGTACTATCCACAATCTGCTGCATAATGTCATTAATTTCCAATAGAGTTCAATATATTAACCAAAAATTCTTCTCAACAGTTATTTGTTAGATCAGATTCGATTTATGTCTCAGAGTTGTGTAGTGTTGCAGGAAAAAAAAAAACAATATTTATGTTATTTATGTTATTTTGTTCTTCTGCTTTATAAGTTCTTCTTGCTTTTATACAAACAAACATGTTGTCAGTTGACATCAATGCAGGGAAACAAAAATCAAACAAACACAAGGTCATTGTCAGTTGATGTTTAATTTAATAAGATGAATATCCTGCAGTCGTTACAGGGATCACCATCTGTGTGACAATTGATATTCTGCTCGTGCCTGTTTCCTTCCAGTGGGCGGACAGTCAGCTCACAGCAAAGCGATTTCCAAACTAGACAATTCCATGTGTTCGTCAGCATTTATCAGCGGGGAGATCTTCAAAAGATCTGCATCTGTCTGCTTCAGCTCACGACAGAGAGGCTCAGAGTTTATTTGTTCCTGCATTCTCATAGACAAACAAAACACAAAGCAAAAACAAATTATATCGACATGATAAACAATCTTGTGAATTTGACAGGGTTTAATAAGAAATATTTAAGATTGATCACAAGTCGGACTGACCTTGGCCTCGGAGACCTTTAAGAACTGAGGTCTGGAAATGACCCAGAGATGTTCTCCATGGATCAACGTGCTGTAGCAATAAATTAATCGCCCTCCTTCTTGCTGTCAGAACTTGCACTCTGAAAATGGGTCAGGTAAAATTTTTCTCTTTGCTAATGAAGTCCCTGTGCACTGAGCCTCACACCTGCACAGTTTCAATTACCACAGTGAAACAGGATGGGAAATCCCGACAGTGCTGGTCCAGTCAGCAGACACACTGGTGAAGCAGATACAGTTGTGCAGCACCTACGTTGTTGAACAAGAGTGAAATACATCAGCTTTGAATGAGCTGAAGTCTCAGGTTAGGCACTTATTTATATGAAGATGACTTTCAATTTAATACATTGTTTCATTTATGAATTTATGTATTTATGCATGAATTGTTTTCTGTGTTCATTTTCAAGCCAAGAGCTTATTTTCTGTTGCATATAAATATATTTGCTGGAGTCAGACTCACTTTGGATTTGAATTCTGCTTTTCTGTTTTTTTTTTCCTCACTTTTTTTTTGCTCATTGTAAGTAGAAATGCATTCATCTGTATTTTAGTTTAACTAAGTAAATGCTGTTTTTTTTTTGTTTTTTGTTTTTTTTCATCTGCCATCGTTTTTCTCTGGCAAGTTTTATTGCTACGGGACATTTTTTTCATTTTATGTTCATTTAATTTCATGCACTTGCGTAAAAAAAGATCAAAGCAGTTTTGCAGAGGAATATACTTTAATGTGTTATATGTTTATTGTGTCACACAGGAGCACCGTTGGATCATTTTTAACAGACAAACTTATTCAGAAAATGTTCAGAAATCCATCATGATACTGGTTGATGTGCAGTATCGCTGGTGATTTTCTCGCATGTCTAATAAGGTCTCTCTGAGATGTAGAGTTTGTTCAACAAATTCAATAATATTGAATTGAATGTTTATTCATCTCCTTCTAGACCTTTCATCTGCTTATTGTCCCTGCTCTTCTGAGGGTCTGTTATCTCTGGAACAAGACTCTGGACTGACGACTGTTCCTGATAGGACTCCAGCCATTGGTATCCACACAGGGAGGTGGTTTGAAAGAGGGGGGTCAGATGTTTTGCCAGAACTCGTGGTCAGCAAAGATTATCTCCCTGTGTTTGAGATTTACAGACTCTGAGTCTTATAACACTCCAGACTGACTCACATACTGATGTGAAAAATCATGTTTGACAGATGCTGAAATGTATTTCTGAAAATCAGGTTGAGCAAAACAGCAAGGCTAAAAAAAAACCTCAAACCTTTTTTTTTCTGATATATATTACGCCGACATTGCTAATCCACTGAGACATTTTGTAGCACCTTATCAATGCATATGTGCATAATAATAGATATCCAGTCTCTCTGGACTGGGTTGGCCTCTGCTGGGTCTTAGAGGCCAACCCAAGACATCAATCATGTATCAGGAGCTGGTAGGATTGTATAATCATTAAACATGCATTAAATAAGATTTCAATGCCAGTGGATGGGGTCTGAATGTGGCCCAGGCACATTTCACATTATAGTGTTTTCAGTCTGTCTCTACTTTTGATTATGAAACTGCAACTAACTCCTCCACATACGTTAAAAAAAAAAAAAAAAGTAAAGCGTGGAAAGTGTGGAAATGAGATTAACATGCAAAGTTTGAAGTCAATAAAAACTATGTGGGTTGTTCAGTTCCTTTAAAATAACTAAAGATGTCTTTATTGTATCCTGCTCCTAGCCACACTGCTTTTCCCCCTCCTCTCTAATCATGCTCAATCTCATTGCACCATCATTGAATTAAGTGGCAATTTCAGGCCATGAGAATGTTATGTGGGTGAGAAACCTCTCCTAATCCAAGCATGCAATTCTATGAATAACAATGGTTGAAACTCTATTCTGGATAAGCCATTACATCTGTCTCTCTGTCTCTAATTTCTCTTTATTTTCCATTTTGGTTTTTAATACCATCTCCTCCAGCAGCCTCCCATTTGTTCCTATGTGTTTCCCTCCCTTATCTCCGTGTTTATCATATCTTTAACTTTAAAATGTAAATCCCCAAACTGTTCCCACAGTCACACATCCTATCCACGTCTCAGGAGCGCAAACAATGTGTGGGGTTTTTTTAATATGCAGCCTGCAGGTGATTATATTCTCCCCATACTGCCCTGCCAATTACAACATGGCATTGTTCTATCGAAGTCAGAAGATTTATGTGCAGACAGCAGCTGTCTGATTTAGATATATCATGGCTATTAAAACACTTCTCATGAATAGCCTGGTATTTCAACACAACTGCCATATTAATCTCCTCTATGCACATGAGCCAGATATCACATAGAGAGATTAGTTTCCATGAGTGCTAGCTCTTGTAATCTCGTAGATTGTGTGTTGCAATCATGTAGATTGCATGTGTGCGTGGCTGGATTCCTCCTGTATTGTGTACTCGAATCAGGGCACCAATACTGCTACTTGAGGTCAATTTTTTTCATTTATGAAAGTGATATGAAAAGAAGACTCAAGAGAATGCATTTAAAGAAAAAAAAACAAGTGCTATCTCTTTTCTTTTCTTTTTTTCCTCTAGGCAATATAAAAACAGAACGGTGCAGCTCATATTGAGGTCCCAGATGGTTATCTTGTGTCCATAGTCAAGAGCTTTAGACCCATGGGTGATAATATCATTAACTCAAAAGCAATCTAAAATGAAATCATGAAATGCTGACATCTACATAACAAATTATCAAAAATTAGATTCTCATTAATACGTTTTATCTTTAACGCCAACTGTCTTTAGTCAAAATCATTTTACTTGAAAATAAATCAAAACATCAGCATTAATTTAGGTTATTGGATACATTCTTTAAGTAGTGTGGGAAAAAAAACACAGTGACTTAACATGAGGCAACACCATGAATTATAAAAAGTGGGGTAAGATGTTGCCGTGAGCAAAACCAGTCAGTGTTTTCTCCTTCCTCCTCCTTCCTACCTCTGCTCTGCCCACTAATTTAATCAGAATCCATCTGACAAAATTTCTGTTTTCTGCCACATCAGTGTGGTTCCCATCCAAACAAGCGAGGGGGTCACTGCTGCTCCTCTCACTCCATCTGTCATGTTTACAGGTAGGGTTGATTTGCTGCCACCACAGCCTATTTACACACTTGATTATTATAGAATAGCCCCTGACTGGTTTATATTTATATGAGTATTACTCATCCACGCAAAAGAAAAAAATAAAATTAAAACACCAATACCAATGTGAAATTCAATTCAAATTATTTGTCAGCTCGCACATTGTATTTGTCAGTCCTCATTTATATGAGTTGAACAGATTTTCATATTTGAAAATATATTTCAAGCGTTACTGGTCACATAAATCACACCTTTCACTGACTATTTGGTGGATCATTTTTCTGGATCCACATGCTGAAGCTTTAGCACCAGAACCACATTTTTTAATCAAATACTTTTGGCTCCATGGGATCTCATCAACAAGTTCCTGTTGGTATCGGAAAAGGAAAAAAAAAAAAAAAGTGCCAATACTTTAATGAAGCTCAACATCTAAAGGCAGCAATCGTCTTTGCAGTGAATCAATCAGAAGAAAAATATTCACACTGGATACACAAAACCAAAACCTTTTTCACTAACAGGCAATTTTCTGTGTGTTTGTGTCAGTATTTAAAACATGTAGAATAAAAATCTTGCATTAGAAAAACATGTAGTAATAAAAGTTACTGCAGATTTAAACTTAAACAAAATGTTGTGAAGATAAAATGTGTTCCTGCAAATGTGCTGTACACATCCCTTACATTTGCATGCTTTTTGTGTCAAACAAACATGTTGATATACTCTGTTACAGACACCATCTTTTCCTTTTTTGCAAAATGGTGGAACAGCTTGACCTTGATCCTGGCGTCAGCTGTTGATCATTTAGTTAATTAACCAACAGGAAGGAGGTTAACGGAGGAAATATCTCCATTAGCTGAATTAAACTTTCAGCTTTTCTCCACAGGTTTTCTTCCTAAATCCCCCAAATCTTGGTCAGATCATTTCTTGTGAATACACACCGCAAGGCTGTTTCACTAATAACTATGCTGAACATTTAAATGCAACAGTCAAACAGTGAAACTACTGGTATTTTGTTAAAGCGGTAACACGTGCGAGTGCTTCCTGAGATAAATTATATCCTCCTAACTGATTTCATGATACTTGAGGGAAATCCCATCCTGCACAAATTAAATTAGTTTGGCTGGGAAAAAGCATTTGTCGTTCTGATGACAGAGAAGTTTCTTATTTTCCTTCCGCAGTCATGCTCCTGCTGATATACCTTTATCTCTGAAAAAATTCTTCACCTTGAGAGAAAAAAATGAGAAATTATTCATGAGCCACATTAAATACGGCAAGACCTATCTCATTCAGCAGCAGGTGTAATTAATCCAGATTGAAACTTAAAACAGCGTGCTGTGACTACAGCCTACACACTTATCCAGCTGCACACCTGATGGGCCATTCTTTTCAGTCTTTCTTGGAAAACTAGACAGAATGGCACAGTTTGGAGAACATGCCTGTCACTATAGAGGAAATCCCCCTCTGTCACCTGTTTGACTGAGCAGTAAACACAGCAGAACAACATGTCTAATCAACTGTGATTTCCCCCCTTTGTTCACATCATTTTGATGTGATGCTGTACCACAGGGATCAAACTTTTCAACCCACTAACCCGCAACATTAGGTTGAAAGAAGCAATGTACAATCTGCACAATATATTGGATATGCAGTTGTTGGTCCAACAGACCATTCATTCAAAAACTACAGGTCATTCCTCTTATCTAGCAAACATCTGAAATTACTATCCAATGCACATGTTGTGGTGCAATTAGCATCAATTATCTACAAAATAAACAGGCTACAGTGTATCCAGTGAACTACATAATGAATAGTGCCTCAGTGTCAATGTTTCTTCCTTTTGTCATGTTAGTTATGTTACATCTCATGGAGTTTAATGTAATTTAATTGATTTAATAAAGTACATGGATATGATATATTACAACACACAACATATTGTGACAATTGTACAACTGTAGCAGACACAATATTGCTCATATTTATGCACAATATGAGCAGAAATAATATAATCCAGAGTTAAACTTTTTGCAATTACACAAACCAATGGGCCAATATAATGACTTATAAGTGTCTAAAACTGCAAAAGAAGTTATTAAAATTTAAACCTCCCATTTGATGATCTTTGTAAATCTCATTAGTTCCACCAACTTGAATCTGACAGGAAGTTTAATCAGTTTTTGAAGGCACCTGAAAGGTCTAATTTCTAAACAGCTGATTTTTTTCAGATTAAAATTTGGTTTTCTTGTGTAGTTGCGTATATGTTGTGTATACACCTGGCGCCCAAATCTGATTGACCAGATGTGATGCCACATGAAAGAGTTCTGTGATTCGAAGACGGCTGCAAAATTCTCCTTGAAGCTTCTTCTAGAAAGTAATTTGGGGGAAAAAACAACTTCAAAGCAGCAAAGAGCAGCGTATGTGGCTGTCACGTTCTGGACTTCAGATGTCATGTGTCAAGTGTTGGTGCCTGACACTCTGTGATTGATTACACCACCGCTACCCTATTATGGATCCACTGCCAGCGTCACAGTCTGTGACTGAATGATAATGACCCTGATAAACAATTAAAATCTGTATTTGCTGTGAGAACAGAATAGATGTCAGATAACAATGACAGCAAAGGTTAGTCTAGGTCTGTGAACACAGTGGAAACTCAATATGTTTGATCCTCTCTCTCATGGTTTTGCAACCTAAAGCTGCATGTATGTATTTGTACATGCTCAATTCACTAGAAATGTGCCAACTTGATTTGATCTTCCATTTTCCTCAGATGTCCTTCCTTAAAAGAGCACTACAGGCTTACTGGGAGAAACCCAACAATGTCACAGACCCCTGCAAAGAAAACTCAAAGGAGCTGATAATCAGTGTAGCAACACACACTTACTGTCAGGCTTGATTGACTGTCACTCTGCAGGAGAATCACTCAGAAACACCAGCTAAATCCCCATTCAGAAGTGATGGGTGAAACGAGGACAAGATGGTCTCTGTGTGTATAATAAAAATTCAACAGCTCAACCTCCTCACCTCACACAGGTCTCACCTGATGCTCACAAACTCGGCCACAGCCATCAAAATCCACTGACCTTGACTGCGATGCAGAAGGTAAACATTACAGCAGATCACTGGCGTGCCACAGCACAGCATGACACAGTCTCAGAATCTCAACACAACAGGTCCTTTCTGAGAGTTAAGCACGGACCTGGGGAGAGAGTGAGCCGCACATAATGTAATATACTGTAGCTGCTTGAGAGCCCATCTTTCTATCACACAGCGCAGGAGAGGAAATAAAAGGAGAAAAGGAGAAGTTGATGGGTCACAAACAAAAACAGTATGACGCAGGGAGGAAGGCCCACACTGCTGTGAAGAGGGGAACCGGGACAGAAGGGATTCTTCTCAACTTTCAAATAAGAGTCAGCATATTTCAGGAGAACCAATTTTCTGACTATAACTAGTCCAAGAATTTCTTCAAGGTGAGCAGACAAAACAGCATCTGTTCTTTAAAGACAGTGCACCAACTTGGCACAAATCCAGTATGGCTCCACCATTTCTTTGGCACCAAAAAATAACCAGAATAAACACCTATTTTTCATCTCCATACAAAAACCACAAACACTGCTGTTCTTATAGCATCTAAACCCATAAAAAACCAATATATTACTCATTAGGGTACTGATTATTATTATTATCATTATTATTATTATTTTAATTTAACAAATAACCATTGTCCCTTCAAAGTACAAAGCCGCCCTCTGCTTCCTGTCTTACGTCTGACAAAAACAGGAGCAACAGGGAGGCAGGGGTGAAGCCACTTGAAACCGCCTTGACGGCCAAGACTCGAAGTCTGGCCTCAGGGGTTCACACATGAACACAGAGATACTTTTGGTCAAATACAATCTAACCAGAACTGAATAAATTACACTGATGATTTGTGATCACCATTGTTTTCATTACCTTGTTCTCTTAATATAAAAAAAACATTTTTTTTTGCTGTTGTACCTTTTGCTGGGTGAGATTTTCTAAAACAAGCCTGAATTGGCAATTCTTTTGCAGTTTAAAGTAAATGATCATTGGTTTATTTTTACATTCCTGTAACAAAACAACAAAATAAAGTACATTTACTGGCAGGTATGGCTGTGAAGCGTGGACTTGCACAGTTCCGACCTTGGTTCATGATGATGCATTTTTATGTAGGCTTACATGACCGTGTTGTTTACTTTCTGAGGTCAAATACAGAGAAGAGCATCCTCAGACTGAGAGAATAAGGTTTTTTTTCTAAGAAAACCAGGGTAAAAAGGGACACAACAGAGATAAGCCTTAACTTCAAGTAGCACCGAAATGCATTGTTTGTGATTTATAATGTAACTTTAACACATTTTGTGTCTTTACTTTGTTTGTATATTAAAGATCAATGAAAAATTAGAGCTATATTATGGTTCTGTTTACCCCTAACACTAACATTAACCTTTCTACTGGATATTTTCTACTTTATTTACTTTCTATTACTACTTAAGCTATGGTGCATGATGTTGTAACAAAAGTCATCAGGATTCATCTGCTGAGGACCATGAATAGTCACACCATGTCATTGAAAACAGTCTAATGTGTGTCAGAAATGTTTTCTGACCTTGGTACAAGTTAACAGCAGCTTTCAGTCCTGATCCTCAGACCCCAGAGTCCCTATTTGTTTTCACTCCAGCTAACACAGCTAGCTTTAGTTTAGGTGGTGCCTCGGGTAAGGCTTAAGTAATGCAGGGAAGGAGACAACACTGCCTTTTTTTTAGTTGTTTTCATGTTATCATAATCCAGAGGTGTTTTATTTTTTCACCTATCAATAACAACTAAAAAGAAATGGCAACATAAATAGACAAACAACCAGACACATTCATATTTATACCTAAGGGCAATTTTGACTAATCAATTAACCCAACCTGCATGTGTTTGAATAATAGGAGGAAGCCAAAAAATGCAAACGCAAACCCAGTTCAGGTTGAAAATCCAAAAACTTCCTGCTGTGAGGCAGAAGTATAAACCACTGAACCACAGAGCCACCCCAACTTATGGACCTTCAGCCTTTGTCCTTCAGGTTTGAAGGCTGTCAATTCAAATGACACAGCATGTGACATAAACTTTACCCTATGGGAACCATTAGAAAGTTTTTATAGCAAATATTTGTAAATCAAGTTCAGATGAGAGTCAACCAGTTATTCATGACTAACAAGTGGCTAAATGATCGATGTCTCTCTCATATTCTGATACCAAATGTATTTATGAAAACAGCAGAAATACACAGTGGAAAACATTAAAATTTTGGAAATACACGAGTGACGTATGTGCAGGATCAGCTAGAGGTGTACAGTAAATGCTCGCCCTGGAGCCTTAGGTCATGGATGTTCAAAAGCCAAATTGACCTGGAAAACATGTTGGGCCAAAGGAAGACTGAGGTATATTAGCTATTAAAAAGCAAGTTTGGTTTCTTTTTAATACAGTAATCAAGTCAGGGGGCATTCTGGTCCAAATGGAACAACTTTAATTCATAATCACATGTTTCTGTGCTTCATCCAATCATAACGTATTCATCTGCAGTATACAGTCTACCGCCTCTGTGACGGCCCGCATCTACTCAATATTCTCTCTTAAGGTTTGAACAGCTGTCTGTGCTTTTGATATCAAAATATATGCATATCACGTACTGTATATGCTGAATGAAATGCAGCAAACCAAGATGCCATTTTATTTTGCATTGCCATTACCTTTGATGGAAAATTCTATATGTCTCATCATCATTTTATGCTTATTTTCCTGTAATCTAGTGTGACATATTTTTGCATTGTGAGGATCATTGCAATAATGACTTGTTCTGTAAACCTGCATAAAGTTAAAGTGAGAATTGATAATGAATCCATTGAAATGTCGATGAGGATACAGGTTAAAGTATTTTGTCCAATGTTAAGGTCAAAACAAACCAGTCAGTATGTTGGCATTCAGATCTTAGAGGTCATCAACATAACTTAGTAATAGACTCTGATTACGTGTAAGGTTAAAGAAATGGGACTGAATCCTTGAGATATGCAACAGCAAACATTGTGGATCAATATACCCACATATGGCCTTTCCAGATCATTATTCTCCTACCATGAAAAAACCCTTGAAAATCTCCATTTTGTGCCACTTACACAACATTATAAATTCTAAAACATCCATTTCCTCTACATGATATGTAGAATTATACTGACAAAAAATAACATTACTGTGTATTGTAAATGGTGTGGTTGAAGGCAGGATCGATTTTGAGCGAGAGGCCAACAGCGAAGGCGGGGTTCTCATTGGAGGTTGAGCAGGGTAGGGCAGAACGTTGAAGGTGGGAACTCTTCTGGAGGCAGAGCAGTAGAACAACATCAAAAGCAAAATCCCCACTGGAGTCAGAGCAGGAGGGCAACAAAAATGGAGATGGAGCTTCTTCAGAGGACTGGCAGATGATCAGACAGCTGTACCATCACTGGAGGAAGACCTGAAGACTGGTGACATAGGGTCCTCTCTGGAGCAACAAGGCTGAAGGTTCAGAAAGGCCACTGGCACTAGCAGATTCAGCTGCAGAACAGGCAGATGACTGGAGTGCAGAGTTGGATTCAGTCAGCTGGTGATTTGGCTTGGTATTGGCTAAGAGGGCTGACTGGTGATCTTAGAGGTCTGGCCATGGCTACCGGACATTAGGAGCTAGTGTCTGCCAGGAACAAGTTCAGGGACTGATGATCCATTGACTCACAAGATGTTGGCTTGGATCCCTAATGCAGGAATCAACAGCAATGGTCAACTGAGAGTCCAGTTCAGGGTCTTGCTAGGTGCTGATTGTATTGCTGGAAAACACAGGCTCCGGGTCACTGGGCATCTAGGACTCAGGGTCACTAGGTCATTCAGTCTCTGCAGAACTGGGCATCTTAGGGGAAATTATTGTTTCCAAGACCTATTTTTGCTTCAGTGGGCAAACAAAGGACCAGCTGGCTGAGAAGCACCAGGCTAGTCCCCTTAAGCGCAGACTAAATGCTTGCTGACAGAAACTGGGACTAGCAGTCCAAAGATTTGAAGCAACCCAGGTTTTACAGATTTAGGGGTAAGTGGAGGGTTAGTAGACTCTGGAACAGCCTTGTGGTTAGACAATGCAGAGAAAGACTGTTAGCTAGCAGACTGGGAGAGGTAATTGGGGTTGTTTACAAAGCCCTTAAGCCACTCAGGCAATGAATTCTTTAGACAAGGCTTAGAGGATAGTTCCCTGCATGCCATCCTCACAACAGCCTCTTTATATTCCCAGCTCAGAGATCTTTTCCATTCTCCATGAATGCACATGTGGGTATATTGTATGTCAGCTCATACAGTTCATCATCAAACAAGGCGTCTGCTGGGTCCATTTTTGGCCAGATTGTAGTGTAACAACTGGTTCAAGCAGAGTAAAAAAACCCAGGAAAAAAGAACTAAAATACAGACACTGAGGCTGAGCTTGTGATTTATTATAACACATGGGAACAAAGGCTTACAGAATAATGAGACAGGTAGGTATCAAAAACCACAGGAGGTAATCCAAACAAGCACATAAATCCAAAACTCAAAGAGAAATTCAAAAGTCCAACAACTAGCAGAAGTCTAAAAAACTCAATAATTAAGTAAAAAACTAAGAAGATTATGATGAACAGGGAAAGAGATTAAGGGGCTATATGCACACGAGGGAAAAACATAATGACATACAGGTACAACACATAATCACAAAGGTGGGAAATCATAGACTATAGACAGAGAAAGTAAATAATTTCAACATGATACAGGATATGTTACACAAAAGGTCAGGACAGATTGTGAC
This sequence comes from Polydactylus sextarius, assembly GCA_016801845.1. Classification (NCBI taxonomy): domain Eukaryota; kingdom Metazoa; phylum Chordata; class Actinopteri; family Polynemidae; genus Polydactylus; species Polydactylus sextarius. Next base: position 5,156,985 of record CM028922.1, read on the forward strand.
TGCTATAAACACTATGCCACAGGTGGCCAACAGCTTTTTTCTTCAGTGTTACCCAGAGGAACAGGCAAACTACACATATTACAGTCAGTGACAAATTAAACCAAGTGCAGTTTCTCCTTTGTCTTTATACAACCTCAGGGAAATTCTGCAGCAATACATACAGTGTTATCTTTGCCTCTGTAACTAGGTACAGCAGGTCTGGATATTTATATGCAAAACACTGTGCATGAGGCCTCAGTGAGTGTGATACTGCACATTTTAATTTTTATGACCGTCAATTGTATATTTGAGACCCTTTATATAAAATATAGCCAACAAATTAAACCAACTGGATAAGCTTAAAAAAAAAAGCTGGGTGAATAGACTAAAACAAGATTTACATAATTTAAACTAAATTGTGCCTTTAAACTTACAATTACTGTTTAAGCACTGTTAAATAGACCAATAAATTAATTATTGTAATGATATGATTGCAGTCAGCTGTTGTTAAATATTTCGCCACAAACCTGAAACTGAAACACAAAGCAAGTGTTAGCTCACTGAGGTGGCTACATCTGCAGCTGATAAGATGTGGCAGGGATAGATGTAATTTCAGTTGACCAATTTAAGGGTTGCTGACAATGAGAAGCCTGGATATTTCCACCTTTGTCTGAAATCCAGGACCCGTTGTCTGAAATATTACCAAGAATTTCCAAAGCGTGACAGGTAACTGCAATATTGACTAAAGAGAGAGGAGGGCTAGGTGAACAGTCAGGTCGATTCATATTCAGTACTTTGCTGCAAAACTTTCATAGAAACCTATTTTAAAGTTAATCAGCAAATTAAATGCAAATGTGGAACACTTAACATTTCTGATGCCATGGTGGCATTTCTACTTTTTTTTGTAGACAATGTTCTCCTTTTTCTTTCATCGAATTGTGACCTTCAGGGTTTATTGGAGAAAAGGGTGGATTTCTCATTCTAGGTGAAGAGAGAGCAGCTGCCACAAATAGAGAGATTCAATTGAAATATTGTACAGCTACATTGCATAGGCTTTACATCTGAATGTGGAGATGGAGTCAAACTCAGTTTATCTGTTAGCTTTCATTCAAGTCCTCACCTGTGGTCACGATATTTGAATAGTGTCAGAAAGGATGAGATCACAGATACAGGCAACCTTTAATGAGGTTTCTCCAATGGATGGCTGATTTCTCTCTGTGTTAAGGAGAGCTCGGCGATTCTGAAAAGGTGGTTCACGCATCTCATGATAATGCCAGGCTCCATTTGGAGGTGTCCTGAGGCATGACCAACTGAGAAGACACACCAGAACAGGCCAAGGACACACTTGAGGGATTACATCTCCCACCTGAACTGGGTGAGATGAATGAGCACCCACCCCCTCCCTGCCAGGAGCTGATGGAAGTTGCTGGAGAAAAGACAATTTTTAGTACAATTCAACAGAAAATGGATAGTTTTCATGGATTTAATAAGGATTTGATGGGGGTTATATTTTAAATAACTCTTTCTAATGATCATTTAGAGACCATGAAACTTCTTGGACAAATTTTTAAAGTCTCCTCTCTCACATGTGTCTCATGCTGTAACTTAGGTTCGTCATTGTCCGTCTTTGAACTGCTTGTACTCTGAAATTGATTTCTTTCTGTCTGAAGATCAAAACATGGCCTCTCCATGCCTCTGCAGTCCCTTCTTTTTCCCTTTTATATTGACAAACCAAGTGCAGAAAGAGAAAAAGGCACATTTTCATAAGCTGTCAATTCAAAATCAAACCAAAGGGGAAATAAAAAAAAAGCTGTGAAATTAGTTTCCTGATATCTTGCACTAATGAGTAATAAGATTGACAGAAAAAGACGACGCCAATGTCCCTCCCCACTGCTGGACATAAAATCTTAGTTTGTGAAAATGTATTCTTCTCAGCTACTCCGACACGAGGTACTTTAAGATTGTGTCCTTCTCATGAGATACAGTAATTATTTCTCACTCGATTCTTAGCAGTGGATGTTTTTTTTTTTTTTTTTTTTTCTTATTTCAGAACTGGGTCACCTCAAAAAATGAAAGTAATTAAAAGTACCCAAACAAAAACTGGCTTCTGAATCTTATTTCAGCTCCATTTTTATTAATGTATAGCATGCCTTATAAAAGTGAGATGACCCTTCATTAATTTGTCATGTGCTGATTTGAATTAATTACCTGGCATTAATTTCAAATGAAACGTTTCCTTAAGTTTTAATGTGAGACCAAGGAGATCTTTTTCATTACTGGGGTTTTGGTCTGAAAAAGAAATAATAAAGTTTGATCAATTATCCAATATTTGAGCAAGTCTAGAGTGTTATTGTGAGATATAATTCAACAGTATCATAAAAATTGTTGTGACAACAGAAGAAACAACATTGTTATGTTGGGTTGTGAATAAAATTACACAGAACAGAACTGGTTTTCTATTGTTTGCATGAGGAAGCAAACACAATTTTCACAAGTGACCGAATTACACTTGTGTCACTTTTAGAAATTGTGATTTTTGATGTTAACACAAAGGCTTGTCTCCTCAAATTTCTGTAAAAATTTCTTGCAAAATAGTAGAGCAATAACATTTCTCTTCCATTTAAATTCTACAGACAATTGTTGAACACCAGAACCCATCACAAATTCTGATAAACCTGAAGTGTTTTCTTATGCCCCAATGTCTTTGTGCGCCATAAATTGATGTGTGTGAATGTTGGGGAAGGCACATGTGTCGAGCGTATGTCTGTTTGGTGAAATAAGGAGGCAGACAGGTGAAAAGAGAAAGATGGAGAAAGAGCGAGACAGGTCGCAGCACCCTCAGGACGTCTCTTCTTTCTGAGCAGCTGTTGTCTGAGAGCTGGAGGCAGCACTGCGGCGCCCTGTCAACTCCTTCTCCCACAGAAGCCCCCGTGCATGCAAAATAGGCTGAGGCTGCCCTCTCTCCATGGCCACGCTTTTCCGCCCCCTTTCCGTCTTCGTATATAACAGGCACCTCCTCATTTTCTCCCCTTTCTCTCTCTCTCTCGCTCTCTCTCTCTCTTTCTGTTTGGAGCTGAGTCTTTATTCAAATCAATTTACAGCCATCAAACGTAGTGCACTTGGTAATAGTTACATCACACATACACACGCATGCAAACACAACACACAGCAAGTGAGACAATTTTATGAGGAAGAACATTTCAAGGGCAGAGACCGAGTCTTAAGAAAAGAAAATGTATTGTTGATTTTCAGACCAGATTGATTGTGTACTTCTCTAGACGAATCAGTTTCCTCTGCACCGGGAAAATAAATGAACATGTTCTGATTTGTTCATGCTCCTTCAACCTCTAATATCTTTTTTTTTTACTCTGAGCTGTCAGAGGTAAAAGGTTTTCACATAATTAAACCATTTTAAACATTTTTTTCTTTTTTAAAATTCTTTATTATCTCTCACTGTCAATAGTTACAGCAGTCCACAATCAGTTCTTCAACATTAAGAATTTCTACTGCCACAGTACATTATCAAATAAAAATGTGTTTGCAAGTGGAACTTAGAATTTATATTGTGCTCATGTGTTGCATATTTTTAAATAAAATTAAAGTTTAATAAGTGGCACTGGGATGGTGAATAGAAAACATGGAGCCGAGGGTTGTTCCAGTTTAGGAGTAATTGTTTTGTAATTGTCTCCAGGTGTGAGGGTGTGGAGGAAAGCTGGATAATTGGGTCATAATAGCAAAGTATACAAAGTCATTGTGTGAGCACTGATGCTTTGACAGATGTTGCATTTTATCTGAGTCACACAATCATAATCAGTAGAGAATAAAACAGAACCAGAACACAGAGAACATAAAAAAGATAAAAGCTCTCACAAGCAGATGAGTATAGCTTGAGGGATGACACTAATTAGCTGAGTTGTGTTGAATAAAGAAGCTTCCCAGAGCTCATGATGTTCTGTTACGGCACCTTAATTAATCCCACAATTGACTAGTATCAGATTTCCTAACACATTCTGTATTAGGAGACAACAAGGTGAACAAACCTGTTGAATGCTAAAACTTAAAAACTGGATTTCCATTAAGGCTCAAGTGGGATTATAGTATTATAAAGAACTGATGCACAAAAAAACTGAGTCTAGCTTTAATTGTTTTCAGTTGATTTGTGAGAGGCTTGGATCAGGATCCAGAATAAGGCATCTGCCAAACATTTTGAGTCACTGTCAGTTATCACATAAAAGAGCAGAGTCTGATGGGAGGTAACAGGATACAATACTCAGATATGATGGGTTTTTTTGTCTTTTTTTAAAGCAGCTCAGTTGTATCGTCCTATCATCCAACGTTTGTTGATTCACCATTAGTGGTGACAGCTACTCCTCGTGACTGGAGGATGCAACCATTAGAGACTGTGGGGCTTGACAGCTTTGGAAGCAGTTGTGAAATAGGACAGGTTAGGATCAGCTTATTGCAGGTTGATAAGATCTCACACAGTGCCTTACACATGATGGGGAGAGAAAACTGACACGCTATAATTTATTAATAGGAGACTGAAGATGAGCACTCTGGGTTTAACAACACATTACATTAGACATCACATTGAAACACAGTTAATGCAAAACAACAAAACAATATGGAACCACAGACAGATAAACAGACAGATAGACAGATAGACAGACAGACAGACAGACAGACAGACAGACAGACAGACAGACAGACAGACAGACAGACAGACAGACAGACAGACAGACAGACAGACAGACAGACAGACAGATAGATAGATAGATAGATAGATAGATAGATAGATAGATAGATAGATAGATAGATAGATAGATAGATAGATAGATAGATAGATAGATAGATAGATAGATAGATAGATAGATAGATAGATAGATAGATAGATAGATAGATAGAAATTGCTCTTGGTGAGGAAATATGAGCTGTATTGTTGATGAAATGCTGCTCCCATGTGGTGTAAAGTAGCATTACATGGTTTTAATCAACCTTATGTTTACAATTAAATTTGTTAACTTGTCTCACTGATTCAGCTGTATTATGTACATGTGATGCCAACTTACTCTTCAAACACCGGATAGTGTTTGGTTTCATTTATACATCTTCAACCTTTATTGTTACATTTTCACATTACAGGTCTGAGCAAAAATATGACTGGTTTTTAAAATAATCACATATTTATGTATTTATTTATTTTATTCTATTTTTAAATAGTGACTGAGCCCTCCAAGATAATACAGATGACTACAGAAGATTTTTTTTTTTCTTTGACAAACCAAAGACAAATGAGTTCATTTGTGATCCTCTGTTCAGATAAAATCACTCTTAAAATAAATTCAGCGACAACTCGTGTGGATAGGTTTTTAGGGGAGCAGGCACTTCACATCGACGCAGAGCAAAAACCAGTTCTTGACTAATCTGTAGTTTGCAATATTCAAATATGTTTAACTCCTGGCCACATCCCCTGTGAGTTATGCAAGATTAGAAATGCCAGAGGTGCAATATGCCTGATGGTCTAAACCAGTAGAGCAGCAATTTTCTGTTAAAACCTTAATCTTTAGTAATTTACATCCACATTTCTCTTGGTGTTAAGTGCTGTTAAAAGTACTTAAGAACTTAAGCTGACTTAAGAATTTAATCTTTTATTTCCTGATATTTACAACTAGATCTGCCATAGCACATTTTGCATAAGACCAAGGCGTTTTAGATGCATAAAAGTAAATGAAGAGACTGTTTTAAAGCAAATATTTTATATTTGATTGCATTATCTTTGTTTGGAAGAACCGAGTTGTGACACAGTACTCCACTTTGCTTCACAGATGAGTTTGTGTGTTTAGGAACATGAGCTGAACCTGTTTCTCTCCACACGTTGTCCTTTATATCATTTTCTTCTTGGCCTAACCAGTCCATGAAACTTTCATCCCTGCATTTCTTTGAAAATCCCAGTCCTTCAGATTTCTAGTGAAGACAAGTGGTTTAAAATTTTTTTGACGTATGTCTCTACATTTCTGCTCTCAAGTTCTTTGTTTTTCTCATCTCTTGTGGAGGATGGTGATGATGTCACTGACTATGACACTGTGGTTTTTGTGGTTTTTCTTCACAGCTCTCCAAAAAGTTTCAGTCTTTGTCTGCTGTATTTGTCCTTGGTCGACCTGTTCTACGCCTGTTTGTCAGAACATCAGTTGTTTCTTCCTTTTTAAGGTATTTGACATTGTTTTACTGGCTACACCCAATGTTGTGATCAATTTCTCCCATAGAATTTTTTCTGGTTTATATGTTGGTGTATCTGTTTAAACAGAAAAGACAAAAAAATCTAAATTTAAACAGTTTTTTCTAGAGATTTTTAATGTATTATATATTAGAATGTTATATTATTACATATTCTGAGTATGGGGGAGGGTGAGAGGGTGTATTTTTACATGAACTGTGAATAACATTTTTGAAGTTTTTTATGATAGTTTCGTTCAGATACTGTAGATGACAAATCTACACATGCAGTCAGAAGTTGAAATTTCCAAGTTGACTAAATAAAGCAGACGTGCCTTTCAGTTCTGATAAGCACCACAAATATTTCAAACAAGCCAACATGCAAAAAGTCACGTCCTGTCAGTTTTAGCACAGACTGCAATAACCACCTTAAGATTTAACCTACATGTATCAGTGAGGTTCAGAAATATATCCGTTATACTAGAAGCAGCAGTTGTCACATAGATAGATAGATAGATAGATAGATAGATAGATAGATAGATAGATAGATAGATAGATAGATAGATAGATAGATAGATAGATAGATAGATAGATAGATAGATAGATAGATAGATAGATAGATAGATAGATATGTCATTTAGTTAAAAACAAGGTGACACACTTCATGGTTTACGTGTCATAGTCGTAACGGCCCTTTGGGTCGTTACTGGTTCTTTCTATATGTGTCATTCAAACTGCACATGAACTGTTTGATTTAAACCGCTGAGTTTACTTGGGGAAAATTTTACTACTGACGGCATATAACAGAAACTCCTGCACACGAGGTAAGTTTGGGGAACAACACAGGTTTATGGCCTATGCATATTGACTCACTGTCACCACTTGAGGTGTTTTTTTTATCAGATGAGACTGGCCTACTAGCTGTGTCACATGCATCTCTTCTTCTTATGTTTTATACTATGTGAAATAATATTGTACTGTTGCTTCACATTCTGTTTAATCTTAGTTAATATTTTTTACTGTTCTAAACTAAAATATTTACATATCATATTGATCCTTTAAATAGGTTAAAACAGCCAATAATTAATTGTGAAGTTATATATAAACTATAATATAAAAAGAAATGACTTCAGTCTGTATTATGATATTTGAGAACAACTGGTGTAAAGTATCCATCTGTCCTGTCATGGGTAGTAAACAAACAGGTCCCAGTCAACGACCACAGGCTTATAAATAATAAATAATTTAAAATGAAAAATAAAAACTAAAAAAGAGTCAGGATAAATAATTGAGAGCGCAGCCTGTTGTTCCTAAAAAACTGTGTCGTCATCAGGACTGGAGTTGCGGAAGTGGGCTGCGCTGTTTTGAAGGAGATGAGACCTGCTTGGCGACCGCACAGGGAGGAAAAAAAAGGAGGTGGGAGCTGTGGATGTGTTCATCACACTCACAGGTGGAGTTGGATGATTACGAAACATGATCCTCTGAGATCCGTTTCAATCCCAAACAGTTTCGCTTCATTTTGTTTCCTTGTCCCTGATCTCGGTCTCGTTGACACTGGAGCGGTCAGGTAGCAGCTTTCTGGAGGCATGGGTGCTCTACAGTCCTCACCTGATCAACCTGAATACATTGATCTGGCGCAAAAAACCGGATGTGAGTAATAACTATTTATGTTTGCAGTAGCTTTGAGTGTTTCTTTATTTCAGTGACATTAGTCAGATATGTGGTAATCATGCAGAAAATGAGCTCACTGTGTGTGTGAGTGTGTTGTGGAAGTGTATTTTTAATCCAGTCTTATCTTAAAGGGGAAATCCGTCCTAATGCTCAGAATATGCCAAACACATCTGTGATCACTATGCATCATAACCAGGATCTCTGTGTTTAAGTCACACCAGACCTGTTTGGTGCAGCAGCGATGAATAATTGAAGTTAACATCAGTGTAAGTTTCACTGACACTGAGTGTTAGAGCTGCAAAGAGACACAGAGGCAGTAAGCCAAAGTGTTTTACATAAAATGTGAATATCCAAATCTACTGCTTTGTAAACTTCCAGTAAAAAAATGAGGGTTTTAACTGATGTAGCTATTGCATTCAAAGTGTTAAAATAGTTTAAGTATTTTATGATAACTGTCTGTTTTTCCTTGCAAAAGAGTGGCAAAGTTTTTACAAAGTCCATGACATTTCCACATAATTCGTCCTAAGTTGCTTCTTGTTTGTTTTCAGTTTCTTTCGAGCAGATCAGAGTCCTTCATAAAAGATTCAAACAGCTGAGCCACGATGAAGACACGCTACGGTACGCTCATTCTGATTTTGATCTATAAATGTTAATCTGTTTGGAATGTTTTTCTTGGTGTCATTTTCATTTTGTTTATTTCTTTGGAAAATAAAACCTGTTTGACAGGCTGCAGCGACATGAAACGCAACATGAATGTGAAACTTGTCTAACAGGCTTCATATTGGTATATGTTAGTTTGTAACCTGTGACAGCAGTTGTCTTGTTTGACTCTCTGGAACGGCTCCTCAAAGCTGTTTTTACATTTACTACATACATATATTTATTTCTTTTACAGGAGGGATCAGTTCAATGAAATCCCTGATCTTGCTTGCAATCCCATCCGTACCCAGATCATAGAGGCTTTCTTTGACAGAAGGTACAGTGAAGACAACTTTTTTTTTTTTTTTTTACAGCTTCACATGACGTTATAGCTGGAATCACACTTATAATTCGGTCTAATTTGTGTGTTTCTATAGGAACTATCGTCAGAACGGTGAAGGGAAGGTTGACGAGATCGGCTTTGAGGAGTTCCTCGTGGTCATGTCCCATTTCAGACCCCCGTCTATGAAACTGTCGGAGGAACAGCGTGAGGACATCAGGAAGGAGAAACTGAGATGTGCGTTTAAAAAACAGCAGTGTGATCACATGACACTATCACCTGTTATTAAAACTCATCGTTGTGTTTTTCTCTGCCAGTTATATTCAACATGCACGACACCGACAACAATGGGACAATAACCCTGGAGGAATACAGACATGTAAGACTCAACGCTCAATGCAGACAATGTTCCACTTGTGCAGGTTTGAACTTTAGTTTGCACGTAACCACAGAAGATTGCAACACGTCTCCTCACAGTTTGGAGGAAGTCTTCATTAGATTGTTTTTAGTTTTAAAATCACTGAGCTGCTTTCCTGTAACACACTTAATTGAAAACGAATGAGGAAATAATCATGCAGTCGTTGTAGTGATATTATTGACTTCATCTGTTGATCTCGTCCTTCCAGGTGGTGGAGGAGCTGTTATCTCGCAGTGGGGCCATAGGAATGGAAACGGCCAAAAGCATCGCTGACGCAGCCATGTTGGAGGTGGCCAGTATTTCAATGGGTCACATGGTGCGTAAGCTGCTGTATATGGAGATAACATTACAGGTGAATTGCTGTTTGTCTGGATTGTGTCAATCTCACATTTTCTTACGCAGGAACCTGATGAATTCTACGAGGGCATCACATTTGAGCATTTCCTCAAGGTTTGTACTCAGAATGAACAGTTTAATATCCTCTATATGTTTGCTAATTTAAAAATGTAAGCATTGAATGAAATGATAAGAATTATCAGTTTGAACTAATATAAAACTCTCTTTTGCAGCTGCTGAAAGGCTTTGAAATTGAAACTAAAATGAATATTCGCTTTTTGAATATGGACACTCCAACTCTGTGTAAATGAGGTTGGTACCTTAAACTGACTGTGAACCTGCAGATGCGTAGTAATAGTTTCATTGTAACAGCAACTATTGCTTGTTTCCTACACCACTTGCATTGACTACATGCCTTAAAAGGAACGCTTAAATAACTATGCAAATTCAAAGAAAATGTATATATTTTGTGGCTGTAGTTTAAGCAATAATATGAGAAAACCTATGAAATACAAATCAAAGCAATACTTAAATATCTATGTCTGGAGTGACAGACAGTATGACTATGCATGCAAATATGGAAGCTAGATGAACCTATACAACTATTAATGACATAAATCAATAACTCAAAATAATCAGGGATATGAGAAGTTGTATTTAGAAGTATTTATATGTGTTTAAAAACAGTAAAAGGCAGTCTTTCAGATTGCCTGCAGCATATTTAACACAATGAATGCACTTCTTACTATATTTGCACGAAAATAAATAAATAAATGAATAGAAAAACCAGGAAAGAGCTCTGACTGCAGTTCACAATGTGCATTTCTTGTAAAAAGGAAATGGGAGTGCTGTTAGGCAAAATTAAATGCTTAAAGGCAAAATCTGATCAGTTGTAACGTCCAAAGAGGAGGCGATATACTGTCAAAGTCGGCCTCACCCAATGAAGATTACACACACAGATGATAGTAAGTAATATAACAAAACAGTTCATGTTATATGAACTTTGTGAGCAGTTCACACCCCACTATTCTCAGAAAAGTCAATGTACACTGGGTGTTGGAGGACATGGTAACTGAATGTTAGTGCATACTATTAACAAAAACAATCACAGTTTAAATATTATATCACAAACGTTACAAATCAATATCAAAGCTGCTCTTAGACTCAGTTTATTACCGTTTTATCCACTGCAGCTGCTCTGACTCCAAAACCTAATATTTATGTTTTTCCCTTTAAAGAATATTTATTACAACTTTTAAATCTTCAGCTTTTGCTGTTACACTACACACTGATTCTGAATATGCATGCTATGTTGGATTTATATGTCTCATTTTTAACCTTTCATGGTCATGTCAAGTGATAGGTTGTATTCTGACTTGGGTGTTTACTGCCCTCTACTGGTCAAAAATATTTAATGCATGGAAAATGATCATGAACTTGCACCTGATTTATTAATTATTCATTTTTAATGCCATTTCCAATTATGTAAAATGTGTGTCACAGCTTTTCAACATTATACATTTTGGGTAATTTGTTGCAGTTTTTCATGCATATATAAGATCACATTTGTTATGTACACAACCATGTTGTCATTCAGGTCCATATTTCCATATTTTTGCAATAAAACTTGACATGTAAATGTGGTTCAGGTTCAATTTTTGATTATTATTGCTTCTGTTTGCAACTGCACAGTCAGCATATGTATGTATAGACCTATACAAATACTGAATACATAACTTTAGTCTTACAACATAAATTCAACGCAAACAGCTAATAGAATAACTGATGCTTCATGTTGATAGTATGTTTTTCCTACTGACATTGTGCAGGTCAGACAGATCTTCTTCTGTACCAATATTTGCTTTATTTGCAGGCATAGATCTCCACCCCCTATAAAGCTTTAAATAGTGAAAATGAATGCATAATGTAGACTGAAGAATTGCTGTTGTCCTGAGGTACCCTCTGTGTTTGTGCTTTAAATAAAACTGAGTTATAACAAGGAACTTGAATCATGACCTAGAGTGAATCCCCCATCTACTTCCAGTTTCCCCAGGAGCTTGTGATCAGAGGAAAGTTTAGTTAAGCATTACTTAATTTCAAGACAAATATTTACTATCATTGATGTATAAATGTATGGGGGAGATGAAAAGTTTGCACACGGTGTATGTTATTCATCACTTTGATGTAGAGTTTCATCTTCTCTTGTGCATTCTCTGCTGCACTGTTTACACACTCGCATCTCTATTTTTATACAATACATGTGTGCACTCACTGTGAACACATACAGTTATCTGACCCACACCCACCCACACCTTGTGACTGGCCAGACAGCCCGCCAGTGTCATGAAATCTTTCCTATCTGATGCAGCCTTGTGTCGAACACATGCGTCATTCTTAGCTGATATCAGCTCAGTCAGCGTCTCAGCAGCTTCCTGATTTTCTTTTTAACTCCTCCTGATGGACTTATTCTCTGCAGAAAACAACACATGATGTTTAGGGCATTTATATAGATTTTCTCTTTTGTATTTTTGACAAAAACAAAAACACATGGAAACATATTGTTACTTCAGTTGAGCTGAACCATTAAGAGTATACATATAAAGCATCAAAATCTGTTTACTTTCATGAGATTGTCTTTTTTTTCCACACACTCCCATTTTGCTTTTACCTTGTACACTATTGATGCAATCACACAAACAGTCACAAAGAACTATACACAGTATGGTTTAATTATACTGCTTATAGTAAATAAGTTCACACTTCAGAAAAGTAGAATCTTAACATAACATATTAGATATATTAAATATACATAACTTTCAAACAGACTTTCAACTTTTATTCTCTTCATCCTTCAATGGCATTCCTTTTTATCAGAAACACACAAGAAAATAAATATTAAATACATAAATAGGCTCCATTGCTCTGATGTACCAGCCACCTTCAAACTCAAACTGTTTTATTTTTTTGTTGGAAACTGAATGTCTAAGGCCAGCCTTAGGTTATCCTCAGAAGATGGTTGTGGTTATTTAGATCTTGTTGCAAACTTTCTTATTCTTTAGAGTTCTCAGTTCTTTGGAAATATTTGACAGGAGCTCTTTGTAGGTCTTCAGGACCACGCAGCCATAGACCTTCTGCTGGAACACGTTCTGAGGTGGAGGTAGTGTCGTCGGCCCTCCTGCTGGCTCTGGTAGAGGCACGTTTGGGAAGAGACTCTGATAAATGCCTTTTACGCTAGCAGCCAGGTGATTGCTCCGAACACTGACAGTGGTGAGGTCAGTCAGCAGTTGGTTTGTGGGTGTCTGTAAGTCTTTCTGCTGTTCATATACACGTTTGAAATGTGGGTAGAAGGCTTGGAGATGAGTGTAGATGCTCACTATCCTCTCTGGAAGATCCAGGCCGGAGATGTTGGGATCAGGGACGTCATTCAGAGACACCTTGCAGACAAACTCTGGTAGATCTCCTTGATATGCTTTCTGCAAAAAAAAAAAACAACAACAAAAAGGAATAAAAGATTAAATCAGATTTTTAAGTGAACATGAGCAGCCAACACGTAACATCAACAACATAGTATGAAACTACTGAACAAGCACATGGACGTTTAACACAGCAAAATAAGAAACAGCAGTTTTTTGTCTGCACTTACATATGTTTTGATTAGGTCGACAGATTCCTTCTGTGCGAGTCTGGTGAGCCTCAAAGTCTGTTGCAGAGAAATCCCACACCGCTGGTTTGTGCTCGCTGCCACAGTCATAAGCAGCAGGACGGAGAGTAACGCTGCTGAGAAAGGAACTTGTCGGTTATGTTTATCCTGCATCACACCAATAAGGGAAAACCTCATCTAAAAGCCACAAGTGGTAAAGAGGAGGTGTAAAAATAGACAGAGTGAGAAAAAAAAAAGAAAGAAGTGCCACTAGTTTACTATAGTGTCACTTTTATACATTTTATACAGAACTTAATGGTGTCATACTCACATGCAATAATACATTGTCAATGTGTTTAACTGCTCTTCCCCACATTTTAAAAACTTATTTACTGCATTAATGCAGAAAGAACAATAATATCTTAAACAACTGAAAAACACTTAAATTAAATGTGAAACTTCACTCTGTCTAGCAGCAGCATTGAGAAATAAAATAAACAGCAAAAAATATACATAAGCAAGAAAAATAAAGATGTTATTGTGTTTACCTGTATCTAATTCTGTCAATGTAAATCAATGAAATAAAACTTACTTGTTGTTAGTTCCATAAACTGTTTAAAATTCATGCTCTTTACATGACCATTCATTCTCTACTCGGTATCACAGGCAAATTGTGCGGACTTGTCATAATCACACTGCTCTAAAACTTTTAAAAAGAGTTCAACCGCACATTTGTCATAGGAGGAAATGACGTGCACTTTGTGAGGCAACCAAATTTCCCAGAATTTTCTCCTTTTTTTTTTTCTTCACATGTGCATTTTTTTTTTCTTTCCTCTGTGTGAACAGTGGGCCAAGTCTCCACATGTCCATGTTCTCTAAAGACATGTTGGGACATTGTCTAATTCTTATTATTACATTTATGATCATAGCAAAACAAACAAACAGGGGAAAAAAATCCCCAAGACATTTAAATAGCACTTCCTTTTTATTTGTGCATGGAAAAATATACACATGTTCTATATTAAAATCACCTGAGAGACAAGAGCACCCTGCTTTACAAGCAGTTTAAAGACATGCTTGAGAATGATTTTTGATCTGGGGTTAGCCTCCCCTTTAACACAGTTCACTGACAATGTTTTCTTGCTGCCCCCTAGAGAGAAGGCTGAGAAGGTGAGAACTTGGTGGGTGTTTAAAAAAAAAAAAAAAAAAAAAAAAAACGTAAACGTGAGCCCACCACAGTCTACAAAGATGCTGCAAAAGTGCAAGTAACATCCTTAAATCTGCAAAGTATGTGAAGCTGATAGGAAGTTTTTTTATTCTTCTTTTTTGACAAATGTTTCACTTTCTGAACTTTCACTTGTTTTTGTTCAAAACAGTTCCACTGAACTTTGTTATAATTGCAATTTGTAACAGCTCCTCCTCACTTGTTTCAGCTGTCAATATATCATGTGGGCATTATGCAGGAAGTTGCCAGGAAACGCATTTCTCAATAAGAAACTTTTACAAGTGCGTAAAGGGCTGGGTCTGCTCGGCTAAAGGCAACGATATGTGAGTAATATAAATATTCAGGGATGATTTCATTCTCTTACATGCAAGTGGTTTCCAAACCAGTGGTTAGTTTTGGAAGATTGGGAAGTGGAACAAGAGACACGTATAAAATATGACAATAATACAAAGTGGGGGATTTGAGGATTGTCTCATCTCATTATTGTCACCGTCATCGCTAACCTATAAGAATGGTGGTCACTTCTGCTTGGGGTATACGCAATGATGTGTGTAGTCAGGCATCTGCATCACAGGGTTGATGAGAGGTCAGACTATGAAGCAGGAAAAAACTATGCAACTGATCAACTTTGCACTAGAGCTGCAAGGGCTCCGTGAAAGCTGTCACATTCTCCATGGTTTGTATGATGCTCAAATGTTGGTTTCAAGCATCCCCAGTTCCTACAGATGTTGTTTATTGTTAAACCACTGACTACTTGAGAAAAGACAGGGGGAACTCGACACACCACAACCTTGTCAGCACTACTTCAGGTAACGGCTAACCACTTTTTTGCTCTCTCCACGGGGCTTTCCAGGTGCCCTCAGGGGATAATACGGTAGTTGTGGTGAGAAAGGCAACTGCTACAGACGGTCTCACAAACGTTTATGTTTAAAGGAAACTACAGTCGGATTCCTGCCATCACATACAGTAGAGACGTGCCAGAAAAAGGCTGCCAATCAACACCTAAAACAAGCAAGTGCTCTGAAATGTGAGTATGTCTAGGAAACTGGATGCTCTACACAGTAACTTCCCTCTCACCTCCTGTTCCCATGTGAAAACTGTGGTTCTCACAAGTTATCTTTGACCTGCTTGTTTGTTTGTAGATTTACAGTAAGTTATAATAAACAGGCTTGGATGCAATGCGAGGCACAACGGTTGTGTAGTACCCAAGAAAAGGAAAGTGAGAAGTCCTAGACCACATAAAAAACATTGCAAGGAAATTCAACCATCAACAATAAGAAATGCACCGTCATAAGATGCAGGATGCTCACTGAGACTCCTTTTTTTGTTCAACAGAATCTCTTTTATTTTGTCTTTTAACTGCACAGGAAATGGTGAATAAGGTTGTTTAGGAAAGTCCCCTTTGTTCTAACTAAATACATCTTTCTATGAACTTATAATTCACATAAATTGTAAGGTTCATAACTTGTTCTGAAGCCCCTCAGACAAACCTTATTCAAGCACCCCAATAGCACTTTTATATGGAACCGTTTGTCCACAAGGCTTCAGTTATGTGTGACCAGACAAAAAGGCCTTTACTGCATATGAGAAACTTTTTTTTCATCAAATTTCAGAAAGTTTGTGAAAATGTAAAAGGCTGAAAATTCTAGAGGAGCCATTCAACTTTCAAGAACACACTTGGGTCAATTATAACAAATTCAGAATTTAGGTTTCCAGGTGTAAAACAAGAGCATTTTAAGTAGTATTGCCATCAGAAAAATGATATTATAAGGTCATTTTATATTCCTCCGTTGAAAATATGTGGTTAATTCAAAGGACATCTTCCACCTTTCAGTGATGTGACTGAACAATAATACAAGTTGTGGCTCTGAGATGAAAAAAAAGAAAGAAAGAAAGAAAGAAACAGGGTTGTATTCAAGACCATCACATTAAACAATGTTTCAAAAAACTGACCCATGATAAAATAGTATTTATTTCTCCATACATATATGTCATTTTTAGAGGGTTTCACTGCATGGGGCACTCTAAATATGTCATGAGTGTCTGAAAAACTTAGTAGTGTTTTGACTCAGAGGTGGGGGAGGGGGGTTCAAAATGCTTCATGTTTACATTTTGTAAAAATCAATCGTCTCTCCAAGACAAAAAACTACAAGGCTAAAGGTGGTATTAGAAATTAAGCACCAAACAATTATCTTTCCATTCAGTATAAATGGAAACATTGTGCAACCTGTTCAATGACCATAATGAACATGGCAAAAATATGTAAATCTGATCATTAGACACTAATTACTCAAATGCAATCTGGACCCACATGTTGCTGTGTCTGTTTTTGTAGAACCGCCGATCCATAAAAGATCATCGGAAAGATATATTAAGAAGTCTGTGGTTCCATTCACCAGCATTTATACAATCTGAGAGTCTAGTGATTTGACTTAGCAATATATTGAGCTATTGTATGACCATATCTCTATATTATAAAACAAAAATGAAGCAAAAATCTTTATCATTAAGCTCTGTTATTAGTAATAGACCAATGTCTCTGTATGTTCTAGCTATATTCTCATGTACAAATATTCATATCAAAAGTTATACAGCACAATTCTCACCATTTTCCTTTACAAGAACTTTGATTAGTGAACATTTAAATGATTCACAACTTTTTAAATGAAACCAAAACAAAATGGTGCCGGCCTCAGTAAATAAAATATAGATATAACAAACACGTAACTAAAATCTGCTTCAGGCACAACTTAAATAAAGGCATTTGTGAAATTATCATATCAAATATGGCGCTTATGTCCAGTATCCATAGGCTTAAAACCAAAAAAAAAAAAAAAATGCTATGACCACTTTTATTTACAAACAGCTAAAATCTCTGACAGATTCATGCTTCACTACACAACCTGAATTTGCCCTTAAAGTGCATGCAATAATAAGCAGTTTTACCAAGTGGGATCTTGAATTGTGATAAGTAAACAGGTTGCTCAAGCTAATGCCAATTGATCCTACATATCAAATAAAAGAGAAGGTAAGAACTGTTGCCTAGAAAAAAGTGAGGGACCACAGTATACTGTATGCATAAGCACAATATGGAAGTATGACATAAAAGAAAAAAATTCTTTTAAAAAAATGAATAAACTCTGACTTTATCCAGTGACCCCATACAGTAATATTCACATTCAGAGCTGAAAGTAAAATTAAAAATAAATAACAAAAATGAATAAAAAATTAAATTAAATTTAAAAAAAAAGACAAAGCAGCTTAACACCACGGGGGAATCCGCAGCTCACATTCCACAATGTCCCTCCATGTTAACACACACATTAAGCATCATATGAACATGATGGGTTTCTACTTAAACATATCAAAGTGCCCATTTTACTCAAATTTCCTGATTTATTCATTTCATACCAAAAGGAGGAAATGGCATGGAGGAAAGAGTCTGTTATTTTTAACACATAAGTTTTGAGTTACACTGACTAGGTTTTGATTTTTATTGACATGTTGTTGTTGTTGTTGTTGTAGATTCTTTTGTTTTTACTTTCCCCCCTCTTCAAGTTTCACAAAAGAAGTTCTCATTGCACGTTTAACACCTCGATTCAAAGATGCAATATCTAAGAGAGAAGAAAAGCAATAGAGAAAGTTATCCATCTTTGTCACTGTGGATGTGACAAACGGTCAAGTGGACACAAAAAGGGCATGGATATGTTGTCCTCTAAAGATAAGTCCACTTTCATCTGTTGTCCTCTTTGGGGAAGTCCAGAGATCCCAGGCTTCCAAAGCCGAGACTTCTACTTTCTGTGTCAAAAGCATTAATTTCTCTGTCCTGACGTTCCAACAAGTGCTTGATCCTTTCGGTGCGTTCCTTCTGAAGCGCAGCCAGTTCCTCTTCAATCTGCAGTCAAAAGAAAACAACATAACAGTGATTATTTTTGATACAATGACATACAGTAAAGACTGATTTTGGTTCCTGTTAATAGGGCAACATTGTTCACAGTAACTCTTAACACTTTTCAAGCTACTTGCCAGATTGAACGACATTTAACATGAACATTCATGGTTCTTACTGACTCCGTATTCTCCTCACCTTTAGTGCAACCTCTGAAGCTGAAATGATTAGACTGATTTGGAGAAATTAGTAAGAAATGACCAAAAGCAGATTCACAACTGTTAGGATTTCTTACCCTTCCTTGTCCTACAGTATAAAACATGAAATATTTCTTTATTTGATGTAATAACTATGACTAATGCTTATTTCTGTATTTCATCACAGTTATCAAATGTGTAAGCCCAGTTCATAACAAAGACAAGGCCGATTGCTTGAAGTCTTGTCTTCATATACTAAAAATAAAACAAAACAAAACCAGCAGTCTAGAGTCATATTAGAGGCTCTGTGAGACATTTGATGCTAAGATGGTGTGGTGTTTCCCAAATGCACCATTTAAGTCCAGCACCATTAACATAAGCTACTTAACATAAATAAACTTTTGCCTGCAATTGCCCCCCAAATCTTGAGGGGGGTATGAATATCTGTAACCTCTCAGACTAGTGACATAGCTAGTAGCACCAAATATAATTACTTCAGTTTTGTTGTTTGTAACTGGTAGGTAAAAGTGTGTCATCTGCATAATAGCGAAAAGAGGCATTTATAGTGAGAATAAAAGAGGACCTAAAGTTGAACCTTGAGGTGTGCCATTTTTTTCTAAGAGGTAAATCATTTTAATACTGTGTACCTGTAGACATATTTCACCCTTCAAGCATGTTAAAAGAATGTCATGAGAAGCTGAGAAAAAGAAAATCATTGATTATCAAAGATATTAAAAGGGTTAATATGAAGCAGAAAGTCTTAGACATAAAGTTGTACATAGGCTTGTAGTTTCAGTTGCAAACTAGAAGGAGGACAACATCATGCCTGAAGAACAATCAGTCAGGTAAGGTCAGTATCAACAAAAGTCAATACAACAGGACTCAATAAAGGCCTTTGAAATCAATCAATTTGTCTGATCTTATTTCAGCTGAATTCAAAGCACATTTTGAATGTTCAGTTTCCTATCTTGCCAACCTGTGCTGTGGATAGATTTCATCATTTTCTATTATTTAGCATTTATTTAAAGTATTTTAGTATGTTAAACTTACCTTCTGTTCAAGGTGCGCTCTGCGTATGGAAACCTTCTGTTCAAGTTTCTGTTGCTCTCGTTCATGTTGGGTCTCCATCTGTGACTTGGTTTTTCTCTGGTAGGCATCCAGGAGCTCCATTTCTTGCTTCAGCTGCTGCTTCAGAGCTTGGCACTCTGATTCCTGCTCTGCTTCTAATCGCATCTAGAGGCCAAGCAAGACAGAGGTAGACACAAACACATGATCAACAAGTCAAGGTTGGGTCTTCATTTATCAGTTTATCAACAGTAATCAACATCATGCATTTCTTCAAATGCATGATGAAGTTGAAAAAAAAAAAACAGATGCACATACAGTAGTTACTGTTACCATTTAGTACATATGAAGGGCAAATGTGTTACACAGATGAATATAAAACATACAAATGATGAATGAAGTCCACTTTTGCAACTCATGACAAGATGCTTCAGGATCCTCGTACCGCTTGTGAAGCCATCATCTCGTTGATGCTCTGCTCGTACTGCTCAGCCAGTACAGCCAGCTTGCGTGTCTGCTCCTCTTTCAGGCTCTTCAGGATGGTCTTGTGGTCTCCTTTGGGTGAGACCTCCAGCTGATGGTTCCTAAGAGCTTTGTACTGTTTGTTCTGCACCTTGCAGGTATCCTGGAATTGTTTCTTTATCTGCATCTCCAATGTCTGCAGGGGGATTAAAAGAGAAAGAAATGTTTGTGCCCATTTGTTTTCTCATGTTACATTAAAATAGTAAAACAATCAAAATTCATCCAAATATAGACCAAACCATTTCTTCATACTGGATCACTCTGATTGTTTAATATAGTTTCTGGACTCCAGTCAACGTGAACACAGTTAATTTCACTTTTTTCCTCAAGCTACCTTCCCAATGTGGAGTAAATAGCTGTAAAGTAATTTAGTGTTTTTAATAATTAATTAAGGAGTGGAAATATTCAAATTTGTGAAAGATATAACAGTGATGTTTTGGAAGTTGTTCTCATGGCAACACGGATGATGTTTCCATTTCCTTGGAAATTTGAAATAAGAATCTAAAATACATTTTTTGTCAATCAAAAGTCCAGGAAGTAGGTAGATAAGGAAAGATGTCTTGTACCTACAGAGTTTTCATTTTAAAAAAAAGAAAGTATGACATCATTTTATCTAACCAAATTTTTAAAAATAAAAGTAAATAAATAACGAAAGAAAAATGCTTCAGGCACCTTGAGGTTTCTGGGCTGCTGCCGCTGCTCCAGACTATGTTTCCTGTGTAGTTCTCGTTGCCGCCGACTGTTGTACTCCTCCTGGTTTTCGAGTTCTGTCTGGTGCTGCAGCCGCATCAGTTCAACACGCAGCTTCTGCAGCATCTGCAGCTGCCGGCGTTCCAGGTCCTGGGTGGACTCGTCCTGGCGGATCATCAGGGCATGCTCCATCTCCTTCTGGGTCCTTTTCTTGTTCAGCTCCTGGGACAAGAAGAATGACATTTTTAATACCAATAAACAAAACATTTTCCACAATTGTCTAAGGCATTTTGCTTCAGCTCTATGGTGCACTTGTTTGTTTTTTGGTACAACATTTTATACATCTATGCAGATAACATACAACTTTAATTATAATAAGTAACTAGTATAGGATTTCCCAAAGAAAAAGTATGTCACATATCTGATTAATTTTTATGATATATTCCACTGATGAATAACAACCACAATGAATATGAGGATTTCTTTTAAAATGTATATGCTGGAGTTAAAACACATGTATCCTGTAAAATCTTTTGTTTAGTTTCAGCGTTTTTCCTGATTTTTATGATAAATCCTAAAAAGTTATCCACACTAGCAACATCTTACATAAGAACATCTTCAGAAAACATCAGTAGTCATCATTAAAAGATAATATGACAGTCTGACTTATTATGATCACATGCCATTTTATGTACAGAAATGAAAATATAAGATACTGACCCTGATGTTTTCCCCTTTATGGCTTTGGCTTTTTTTATATTTTACAAAAAAACTGAAAGTGAGAAAAGATTTCTACAAAATAATGCCAAATAATTAAAAATATGGATGTATGTGTTATATATAATGTAAAATAAGTGATTACATACCTATTCACACTGTTTTTAGTGACCTAAGTCAGTGGAGGTCCGGCCAAAAGGTGCTAATAGTTGTCACAATTAGTGAGATGGAGAGAAACTCTCTGACTGCAGTGAATGTGTCTCAAGTGATTGTAGTATAAAGACACTCGTGTCCTGGCTACAATTACAACATGAAGACAAAAGAACATGCCAACCCCGACTAAAAATTACTGACAAGTAAATATAAGTAAGAGGATGGATACAAAGGCAGAAGGACGCTAGTGAAGAGGCCATGAAGACACAATGACAATACTGAAGGAATTAAAAGCATCGTCAGCTGAGGTTGGGTTAGACTCTGTATACAAAACTACTGTCAGGGTTCTTCACCAGTCAAAGCTTAATGAGAAAGAAGACTACTGTTGAAGAAAACTCAGATTCAACCTCAAATACAAACCAACCAAAGGCGCGTGGGAGAGTTGATGATCAACTGGAAGATGTTTCTTTGGTCTGATGACACCAAACAGATACTAAACACTGCACATCTTCACAAAATCACCAGCCCCATCATGAATCATGATGGTGGCATCATCATGCAGTTTCTCAGTAGCAGAACCATGAAGGCTTGTAAAGGTAGAGGATGAAAAGAGTGCAACAAAATACGGGGAAATCCAGGAGAGAAATCAGATTTTTATCAAGCAGAGACTTGCTTGATAAAAAGTTGATGCAACTTGGGTAAAACATACACTGACCATGATCCAATATAGAAAAGTAATACAAGAGGAAATCATCTAAGATGGTGAATACTTTTTAAAAGCGATGCATTGTGATGAAGTCTTCCTACCTCTCGTAGTTGTTCCTGTTCAAACTCATGCCTCCTGACAAGACTCCGGCGTTTGAGGGCCCTGCAGCTCCGGTCATAGACCAGTCTCTGCTGGGCCAGTAAATGAGCTTCCTCCTCAGCCTGAGAGCGCTGCATTGTTTCTTTGTGCCTGGACAGCCGCTCCTGCTTCTCCTCCTTGGGTGTGCAAGGGTCTTCACTCATCTCCTGAACACGTGAGGAACACAAAAATAACAGATTAAAACAAAGAGAGTTTCTATGTTATGAGGACAATTGTCTTTTGTCTTTTTTTTAAATGTTAGTTTGTAAACTTTTTCTGCTGTTTGTTTATATTTACATCTTTGATCTTCTCTTTGCAAAGCCTGTACTCCTTTTTCTGGTCCTCTAAGAAAGTAGTCAGCTCTTTCTTTTGCTGAGCAACAATCTGTTGCTGGATCCTCCTTTCTTCTGCTGCCACTGACTTCATCTGTGTGGAAACATTAAAATATTCAAATTAACACTCAAAAATGTTGGTACAAACATTGTTTGACTTGGAGTGAATGAATTCACTGTGTAGTTTTTGTCTCATTCATAAGTAACACCTGCTGTAGAGGCTTTACCTCTTTGTCTGTTTGAGCAGCGTGGCGTTTGGCCAGTCTTTCCAGCTCAATGTAAGTGTTGTTCGCATGTGTCTCTAATTCCTTCTGCTGCCGGAGCCTATGCTCATCCATCTCGGCCTTTAGCCTGTTCTCCAGGGCGATCAGCTGCTTCTGGTGCTGCCGCCGCATGCGCTTATATACCCAGACATCTGCACCCGCAGCTCAAAGTCCTGCTCATGCTCCTGGATCTACCTGATGACCTAGAGAGAGGAAGACAGGAAGTAAAAGACACAACACAGGCAGAGAGAAACAACTGGTCAGAGGCTATGAGCCCAAAAACAGACCAAATACCGTGGCACAGAACAATTATCTCAAGGAAAAGTAATTAGTTTGCATATTACTACAACATCATATATATGTGTGTGTGATAAAGTAATCATTATGAGTCACTCTCCTTTTTCAAATTCTGCATAAAATAACAACATAAATTAATCAATCACCCCAATATGTTTTTTTTAATAAGCAAGTACCATCTATTAGATGTTGAAAATAAGAGATGAGATCAGTCTGTCGTGTCTGTTGAGTGAAGATGTGGAAACACACCTTTTAAAATCTTTGACATAAATGAAATCTTGGTGGTGAGAGACAGGAGGCAGAGATTTACATGGAATACATAGAAATGCAATGCACACATAAAAAAAAAAGCAGAGGCAGAGAGAGGGAAGCTGAGGATGGAAAAAAATGACATCCATTAACAGGATCTGGTTGCCATGACTACAGATGTACAGCTGAGAACACAGACACCCCCTCCCCTCCATCACCCCCCGCCGCCAGCACGCACACATATACTAACACACTGTCAGTGTGGCGCGTGCGTGCGCGCGCACTTAGCACGTAATTTTTTTTTTTTTTTTTTTTTTCATTTCATTTCTTTTTTTTTTAAGCAAACTGTGGAGAGAGGGAGCTGCGTACCAAAGATGCTGATTTGATGGTGGCAATGTGTTCACAGATCTTGCAGTCGATAGACCGGCTCTTGTGTGAAGTAGGCCGCAGCTCTGGCCTGGTGTCCCTGTGCACAGCCTCATCCCTCACGCAAGCATGGTCCTGCAGGGGGGGAGGAAAAGGAGGAGATAGTGGGGCTGGGTGCTTCCCAGGCCCTCCGCACTCGCTGTTTCTGCTAGAGCTGCTATTACTGCCGAATCTCCCTGAATGCAGCACACATCCAGCGTTAAATGCATCCTTCCCCTGCTTCTTCCCCCGCTACTGTCTGCAAGTCCTTCCTAAGAGAGAAAAGGGCATTGCCAAACAATTGCAGGCACCACCGAAAAGGCGACTGGATGTAGTCGTTTTTTTCTGGCGTCCCCCTCTTCCCAAAGAGGAGGAACCAAATGGCTCCGGTGGATAAGGGTGAATTATGCAATGCCTACCATTGATAATCGGAGAAAGATAGCACAGGGATGTATTTTACTGCCACTCTTCTTTTCCGTTTCAAAATGCAAGAAATGTTTGGGAGGAAAAATACTTTTCCTGTGTTCCCATGATCGCATGTGGTACCATATTTAAAAATATTGGAGTCAGATAAGGCACATCCAAACATGGTTTTTCCTCGAATATGTCGCTTGATGATCCGTTTGTATTCCACTCGAATTTCTGTCCTACATTTACAGCGCACTTGGTCATGGTAGGTGGTTCTGGTGCCTTCTATTCATCTCTTTCCTCTGTCCCTCTTCTACACTCCCCCTTCCTTTAAAGAGACACCGCAATACTACAGGCACCTCTCAGCAAACCCAAAGTTATTTAGGATCATACTCAGTTTCCTTCCAGTTTCTCAAATACAATCATAATGAGCAGTTAAACAATTAGAAAAACATCCTGTCTTTACTATGAACTTGTATTTTGTATAAATATAATTTTGTATGTTTATCTCTGTTATTGCACTAAGTATAGTCCTCATGCTGCTGATGTGTTTATCTCATAATACCACATGTATGTTGTCATCACTTCTATCAGCAACCACCTAGAATCCAACCAGGAAAACCTCAGACCAAAACACTTAACAACCACCTAGTACAACACTAGCAACCAGCTTGAGATGCCCTGAGAACCCTGAAAAACATCCAAAACACCAAAGCATCTCATCCAAACATGTAGAACATAATGTATCTAGTGACACCCTGGTAGTAACAAAACAACCACCTAGCAGACTTCTATCAATCCACTATAGCAACACTTAAATAAAATCTTAATTGTGGTGATTTTCTTCAGACAGGAGGATACTTCGTTACATAATGTTTCAGTATTAAATTTAATCAAAGTAATCCCCAGTTTAGTTTAGAGAGACTGTCAGAGACCAAAGTGTATAAACACTGTAAAATAAACTGTATATTGGTTTGATAAGGTGTTTTTGGGGTCTTCTGTTCCTGACCATGTTTTGGATTGAGGCGTGAAAGGTTCAGTGATGAAATTTTGAAGTTTTTGCTGATGAGGTTGATGGTGAGGTGGAGGGAGGATGATCTGTCGCCTCTGTACATGAACAGCAGCAGCAGCAGCAGAAAAGTCTGACTCACTGAGTTACTGAATCACTCTTGAATGAGTTGATGCATGTTTGTCTGACAAATCTGTTTTGTTTTTTGTTTTTTGGGTTTTTTAGCTAATTTCACAATATTTTAAACTCCTTTTTTATTTAAACTGACGCATCATTATTTTGGGGTAAAAAGTCCACTGTGTTGGTGTAGAAGGTCACAACTGAAAGAGAGAAACTTGTTGTTTTACAGAAATTACTGAATTCTTCTGGTATTTTTCTATGTGTTGATTGTTGATGTGTTAATTAGTGGACTGACGATATGTTTGCTGTCATTCTAATGTCAAAAACACTGCTCTTCAGTGATGTTTTAAATATTTTTGCATTTCATAATTGGCCACTATTTGGATTATCAATAAATAAAACCAAGAAAGCAATTTGGTGATCACAATCGGTTGTATTCGTTGTTGTATTTTTACTTTTACTCTCAACACTTTTCAACACTTCCTTTAACTAATATTACATGAGTTAAAGGACACAATAACGTATTTTCTGTTGTCATACAATACTCTATTCAAACACTAGATGTCATTATTTACCTTTGAATAACCTCCGTTTCATATAGAGATGAAGCTGATTATATCTTCAGTTGTTGTCATATATTTTACATCACGTATTACAAAATGTGAATGTGTGAAATTTATCTTTTAGGAATCCATCATTTTGATATGAGATAATGAGAAAACAGGAAATTAACACAGAACATCAGCAATCAAAGGAGAAACTTACATTTATTTTGTTTTAATTTTTTTGCCGGAGATGTTAAATAGGCTTTTATTATATGGTATCAGGACAGCTTCATACATCTGATTACTGAAGACAATCTATCAATCTACAACATTCACTATACACACACAATACACACACAAATTGAATCTATACTACAGCTTTCAAGTCTCTATCTGCTTTAAAAGCCAAATAAAATGTTTTCTTTTCAGCTACACTGCCTGGTTATACAGACGACTCAATGACATTAAAAGAGGAATTAGAACAACTAACAATGTTCTATTTGAAATACCTTGACGTGCAAAATTTGTTTTACTTTGATGAGTCTGCGTTTCATTTTTAAACTAAAAGTATCTGTGACGTGGTACGATGCATTACAGTAGACAGAGAGTATCTCACGAGACGGAAAACAAGCTTGTTGTTACAGTAAATCACATTTACTAAAGCTGTTTTTTTTTTTTTTAAGTCAGTGCCACTAACGTTGCTACACACAACTCAGGCCTCATCTGAGTGTAGTTGTGCTCACTGGTTTCACTTTTCACCGTCTTGTGTCTCTTTAATCTGAACGGGTATGAGTTGCTCGTTGTTCGGGTCGCTGATGGACGTCCCGGGAACAGGAGCTTCTACAGACAGGACTCCATCACCAGACAGTGATGAACTGATGTGCTGCAAGTCCACCCCCTGCGGCAACCTTGAACAAATGAAGAGATCGTCAGTTGTAGCTCATTGTGATCATTGTGAGTAGTTGACAAAAATGTCCTCTGCTACTGTGTCTGTGTGTATACACTTCATTTAAAATGATTCTTCATATCCTCAGAGACAACCTACTTATATTTGCGAGTGAAGCATCTTGAAACCAATCCATGCTCATCTTGCCTTTCTTCATGATTTCCTTAAAGTAAAAAATGCAATATACAAATAGCAAATTACATGATGCTTTTACTTAGTTTTCATCACATAATTCATCGCAAATTTAGCTTGAGGTCAGATAAATAAGCATGCGTGGTACCTGATATTTGCAGGTATCCCTCCTTGGTTGTGACTGTGATCTCCTCAGGGGAGAAGTGATTGACATCCAGGTTAATCTTCCAGCTGTCCTGCCCCGTTTGGATCTCTGACACTCCACTTGTCAGTCGTTTCACTTCCTTTTGGTTTAACGCTGCAGGGTGCTGACCACCGAGTGGAGGCAGAAGGGGAGTTTGTGTGTACCCTGGCCAGGAGAAAGATGCCAGTCTCCTCTTCGCCCAGTCCAACCAGTCCAGATCACTAGGTTCCAGGAAGGGGGGAAGGCCAAAATCCTGAGCGAAGATGCGGCTCGGCTGTGTCCAGTTTGGGAAAGGATCCCAGCCGACATCGCGGCGGAAAATGGGGCGAGATAATATTTTATCTTGTTCGCCCATATCCTAGAAAATAAGCTCAGAATGAAGGAAAGAGATGTTGAAACTGCAAACCTTGTAGCTCCACCCTGACAAACAAGTCTAAATTGATGACTTGGACACTAAACAATAGGCCAGCTGTGTTTTTATTCTCCAACACTAACAGAAAGTGAGCAGGAGGTTTGAGGAAAGAGCTGATTTGGCATCAGTAAAGCTCTACTCACACACTTTATATACCCAGCTGATTTTAGCACTTGTCCTGCAGTAAGTGTGATCTAAAGGATGAGAGCGTCTTGGTATGTCCTGAACTGGGATGTCACTCTTCTGTTGCCCTGGAACCTGGAGAGGATAATGGTAATTATTTGTATTTATATCTCTGGAGTGTCTGTGGCAAGTTGTTGGTGAATGACTCTGGAAGCAACAAGCGGTCAGTGCATTCAGCAGTGGCCTCTGCAGTCTTGTCACATACTGGTGCTCTTTGTCCATAGAAATCACAGCCTTGTGTTATGTGAGGGAACAGCACGTACATTCAGAGTCACACAGTAAACAACAGCATCGCTCGGTGTTTCTAAGACCCAAGACTGAGGGAAAAAAAACATGAGACCAAACAAACGTTTAGGTTAAATAATTCTATATTTTAATGATAAGGACGTGTTTACATTCAGGACAAAGTGATGGACAGAAAGACCGACGCGGTCGAGTGGTGGTGAGGAATTTTACATCTAGAGCTTCATCCCCGTGAGTGTTATGTATTACAAATAATGAAACAGGCTTTAGAGGAATAAATCAATGAGCAAGTCGCCATCGCAGAGGAATGATATTTATTAATGAGGCAATATCTGTAGCCTTTCCATCAGCACTCATCTTGAGCATCTGTTAAAAGTATTAACCAGATAAATATTGAGCAATACAAGTGACAATTATTTACAGCTTTGTCTTAAATTATCTTTATTATCTCTTTATCAACCATAGCTGAACAAATCAGCTGATGACATTTTCCTGGTAATATTTTGTTTGTATGTGATGCTTTGGTATCCGATAACTGACCTATTAGTGAGGCCATAAATCCCATAATTAACGAACCAATTGCAGGGTAAATATATGACAGACTTTTATGGTTTTGAAATTATTTTTAAACATTAGTACATCCAATAACGTCTGTATAAATAGGACTTACCTCACCAGATATTTCAAGATACCAGATGTTATTAAACACAAATAATGATTTGAATTGAAAACTAAAAAGTTCACAATATATCTGTGTCCACCATATCATTTTAAATGCACATTGTAAGAAAAAAAGTAATGGAATTTTAGGTATACCTTATAAAATAACTTTACAGAAGATAGTAAACCAGAACTAGAACAATCTTTACACAACACAAAGATCAGATTAATTTATAGTCGTTATTTATGTTTGTTTGTTTTTTTTTTAATGGACTTAACTTATTTCTTTTCTTCTATACCTAATTCTTAAGTCT
Source organism: Polydactylus sextarius (assembly GCA_016801845.1). Taxonomy (NCBI): domain Eukaryota; kingdom Metazoa; phylum Chordata; class Actinopteri; family Polynemidae; genus Polydactylus; species Polydactylus sextarius. The sequence continues at coordinate 5,186,225 of CM028922.1, forward strand.
TTATGAATATGAATTTTCATAATGGAGTGTTTAAACAGCTGGAGGTAGAATTTTGTTCCATGTTTTTCAGGGGTTTTATAAATTATCCACAGCTTACAGAGCAGACTTGAAGTATGTTAATGAATTAGTCACTTGGGTACAATAAACCTGACGCTGCAGTTTTTATGCCTGAGTGCTGGGTAGAGATGACGCTTGTGGTCAAAAGAACAAGACAAGTCAAATTTTTAAGCCACAGAATCATGAAGAAACATGGAGGTTGTACTGTCTAGAAACTCTGTAATAATGTAGGCTAGTTTTCTCAACCTTATTATATTTTTTAAAACATTTCTTTTGTATTATATATGTATCTATTTTAAAGTATTTTTTATTTTACAGTAGGTGTAGACATGAATATGTACAGTATGATAATGAGACAAATATTGTGCTTAGAAGTTCTCGCTTGCCATCGTTTCCTCTGCATGTTCAGCTTTTCTGTGGAAAAAGAAAACTTTCACTTTCATTTTTACAGTAAACAGTCATTTCTGTCAAACCATTTCCATTTAAAGTAAATTCATTCATTTGTTTTAGAAATGCAAATTATCGATTACCTTTTCTGTTTTCTCGAGTGGAGTACGATTGTTGTTATAATGACAATCAGTGTTAAAGCACCGATGACTGAACCAGCAATAATCCCAGGAATATTATCTGAAATATAACAGATATGTTGTTAAACCAAAACAACTCAACAAAATATCTACTTAGTGTCTTTTTGGAAGTGTTAAGAGAATATTTACATTATTTACATTATATAGAACTATTTAGTGCATAGATTTAAAGAAGAGGTGATGGCACATTCAACAAAAGTAACTTTGTTAAGTTTTTATTTGCACTATACGCTGATGATACACTACTCATTCTTCCAAAGGGTGTTCATCCTTTAAATGTAATCGACTTTTCCTCTAGTGCCACCATGAGGTCGACCTCTGTAGTTTTGAGGTAAGATGTCTCATTAGCTTGGTAGTTACTGATGATACCATTACTAAAGTTCAGAATCTAACTCAGAAAAAAAGACAGTCACCCCACTCAACCCAATTGTAATGTTGGTCACTGGAGAGTTGAAGTGTTGTTTCCAGGAATGTAGACAAGACAGAATTTAAGCTCCCAAATGGGCCAGCAATAATATATGTGTTAAGGTCTTTATTTGATGGAAATGGCTGCGATAACAATGGACATTTATATAACAGCTAGAAAGCAATAATTTTTTATCATTAGAAAAAGACAAAGAGGAAGAAAGAGGGTTTTCAGCAGCATCATCATCACTTACCTGTGGCTACTTTTTGATCTCTGATTCAAAAAACCTTGAAAGAGATTGAATGCAGGTAAATCGGTGTATATTCTATTTCCACATTGTTGTTGAGTCAATAATTTTACATTTAGTGTGAATAAATCTGAGCAGAAACATAAGATCAAGGTAAAAAAAAAAAAGTTGATCAAAGTGATTTAATTCAACATTTCAAAGGTGATTTTATGGATAAGATGAGGCCCACAAAGATACATACATACATGCATGATCAGATATAGACACTTATGCATGATTTGTGAAGATGAAACTCATTGGACAAGACAGACTGATTTTATAATTAATTCATACTGGTGACAACGCAGCTTGTCTCCTCTCCAGACCACTGGCCGTTCTCCTGGCAAACACGTTCTCCTGATCCCTTGAGACTGTAGCCACCGTTACAGGAGAACTGAACCTTAGCTCCTTGTAAATACATGGTCCCCTGCTTCTTCCCATTCTCAGGTGGTGAAAGCCAGCCACAGGATATCACTGCACAGGGTGACAATAACTAACACTGTCAAACCAAATAAATGTTAAGAAACACTGGACATTTTTCATACACTTACCTGGTTTTAGATCATCTACAAGCGCAATGTGACTCTGGAAAGAGAGCTGGGTAGCATTTCCCATCGTTGGACTACGACCTACCAGGATGTCATACCTACAGTAGAGGAAATGATCAAATAATCAAACTATGTCTCTGACAAATAAAATAGCTTGAATTTTCCATGAACTTTCCAGGACCGGGATGACATCTTCAGATGTATTATTGTGTTTGACTTGATTGACTTTGACTTTCAAAATGACCATTTTCTGCCAGTTAATTAATCAGTTTATCATAATTTCTGAAAGTATATGAAAAGATTTTCAATTCATGTATCATTATAATGAGGAAAAGTAGATTTTTCTTCACATACCGGCAGAACTTTGATCCCTCTCCAGAACATATCTTAGATGCCTTATCGGCTAATGGATCGTCCGGATTTTCAGGGATAGAAAATGCTGGAATAAAACTGGAGTCGTGTCTGGCAACATAGCAATAAGTGTTTAAAAGATAGTCTGAGTCATATGTGAACAAGGCAGACGCATTGGATATAGCCCCTGTAAAACAGAAAGAAAGATGTTCAGTTACATACCACTTAATTTTAAGTTTTAATGAAAAAAACTTGTTGATTGTTATTCATGTGCACAGTGTAACATATACAGCTCAAGTATAAAAACAACATCATATGAATTTTGAACAATAATCTGAGATTTCATTTATTTCTTACAGCTTGCCCCGAAGGCGAACACCTCCTGTGGATCGTTGTGATTGTGCACGGGCTGACCGTTGCTGAGGATGAGGTCATCTGTGGCGTTCCCGTTCATCTTTCCCAGCAGCCCAAGAGTAGAGTCTTTGAAATCTTCTGGCAGGAGCACAGTGGTTGTCATGGTCCCCTCTCTCAGTCGAACCTCCACCCCGGCTCCAGAAGGAAACATCACCGTGACATTTGTTACGGTGGGAGAAAACACAAACACACCTACAAGAGAGATTTAGCTGAAGTAAAATCATTACAAGAATGTGTTTCAAAGGCCCCGAAAGTAAAATCAAATAAATGATTATGAACAGTGAGTTTAGCATCTCACCATGCAGGTCCATCCAATTCTGCTCAGAAAAGGAGAGGGTTTTTTGATTTTGCATCACTTCAAGACCTCCGTGACCTTTGCTGAGCCGCACCTCAATAACATCAGAGGATGCTTCCTTCATGGCCACAGCTGATAACTTAGTTGCCTTTATTGTAGCTCCTAATGAAGAGGTTCACTGTTAGAGATCATTGATGATACAGACAGAAACCAGTCAAGTTGGTTCTGTAGCTCACCATCCACAGGTTCTGTTCGGCCTTGGATAGTCAGCTGTTTCTTTTCTGAGATCACCAATGTGTATTCCCCTTTTCCATTGAAGGAGAAGCTGACACCATCAAACGTGATAAAGTGGGGATCTCCAAACACCACAGCTGACAGCAGACACAAGAGATTATGACTCAACAGTGAGCAATAATCATAAAAAGCACAACGCTTGCCTGTTCTGTGGTTAATGACCAACTCACCAGAGCTAGGTGACTGGTAACGCCTGCAGTCACTGGAAGGACGGTGTTTGAAGTAGTAGTGGCAGTTGTCGGACCACAGGCAGCAGTAGTAGAAGCTGAGGACGTCATAGACCCAGTGGGACTGTCCGGGGATTCGTGGAGGTCTGTTGTAGGGAGGTGAACCCCAGTCGTGAGCTCGGTCTGGAGTGCTGCCTCCGATGGAGTCTGCGGTCAGGACCTGAGCGCCGGTGCTGTCATAACAACACTGTTGTCCTGCTGCATATTTAGGACTGTCGACAGATTTAAAAACCAATGTAAACCAGAACTCTGCTATGGCTAAAAACATGATATGAAGGTGTGACTTTCAACAACCAATAATGCTAATGTTGTTTTGTTATTCATATATAATATATTGATTATATGAACATTTGAAATGTCTGATCTCATGTTATCATTCAATGTTCCTGGTGCCATAATTGTAATTTGAGCATTTAAGCTGAAGTTATTTGTGCACTTTTATAAAAGTGACTCCAAAGAAATTATTGAGGGCATTTACTACAACTTACTATCAAGGTCAGGTAGTGATGGTCAGTGTCATTGAGGTTATAGATAAGAAAACAGATGCTGCCAAATAGTCACAAAGTGACGAAACCATCCAGGACATAAACTTATGAAATAAAGTAGACTTTATACTTGTAAAATGTACAATAATCTATTTGTTGACACAATGTGATGAGAGCAATTTAGGGCTCACCTGGCTTGTATAGCCCTCACACAATGAACACTCCCCGGGTGGTAGGTGCACACACTCCCTTTCTCTATGTCACAGCCATAATCAGTCTGAGGACAGAGACGCAGCTTTAGTGAACAGGCAGTTAAATGTAAAGTTCACTGGGTTCTTGTATAAGATGCAACTCAGCAGTTGTTTGCACCACAGAGCCACAGAAAAACATGTAATGATGTGAATCTAACCACTAATATGATAAAAGCTCAGTTTAGTACAGGTCAGATGCAGGTTTAACATTACAGTCATCACTCTGTCTGTCATTTTATGAGCTATGCTGAACATGTTAGCAATGCTCTTTTATTTAACTTTGAACTGATAAGCAGTGAGCATTAACAATGAGCTACAGCTTCTAACATGTGCCCATAAACACATAAAGAAATTAAATACTTTTATCTTTAACCTTTGATGATGGTGATAACTTGTGATAATGATACGAGATGTGTGCTGATAGACATACTCATCTCAGCCCACACACAAATACCAGAGCCAGGACTGTAAACACAAAAGTACATGACTATCTAATAGACATGATGGACATGAATGTGCCTCCGCATAACTGGATGTAGATTTATATCAGGTCTTGACCTGGTCTTGTGACCTGCTCGTGTGAGAATCTCCCAGTTTTAATCATTACGTCTTTAGTGCAACACTGTTTCAAAACAATGACAGGCAAATCTAAATTTGCTGGTCTTTCACACTTACGTGAAACCTCCCGGTGTCTGCTCTGGCTTGAGCCAGGGTGCAGGGGCAGTCTATGATCTCACTGAGGAAGTTGGGAAGCTGAATTTCCAACTGGTCCCACGCTAAACATTTGTCCAGAGCCCAAGCTGCTGAGTTCTGCCTGAATTTCTCCTCCAGATGCCAAGCAAGAGCGTGATCCTCAGTCCACATTGCATGTACATTCCTAAAAGACATGAGCAGCATTTTTGTTTTTTGTTTTTTTTTAATGTCAGAAATATCTTCATCACAGATATCACAGTCAAAGTGTTTGTACGTACCACGTGCCATCAGGGTAAATACTGGGGCTGACACGCACAGCACCAAGCTCCCAGCTTGAAAAGCCATTTTCTGCTGGTTTTGGCAAAAAGCTGAAGGAACCACTGTTGGGTTGATCCCTTGCAAGCGAGTACAGATACTGCCATTGACCCTGCCAGTTGTCTGAATATTCCTTTCCTACAGAGAAGCATATTATATTTAATTTTCCTCAACTTAACTTTCCTCAAGTTAAGTCATGTGATAGATGAAGTGTATATACATATACTTTTACAACATTTTTACTCACCAGTCTCCTTGTATCCCCACAGCTCTATATTGACCTTGTCAGCTCTGACCATAGTGTTATTCCAAGTCATCTCAAGTGTTCCTCCAACATTAGGTGTCCCATAGTACTGCCATTTTGTTGAGTTAACCAGAGTCACCTTGAACTTCGAATCTAACTTGCCAGAATGTACTGTAGCAACACATTTAAACCAAATTAATCATATAGTGATATTATTTCAACAACAAACTACATGTTAAACCCTGATACAATACTCATAAGAATACGCAAACAATGTTTCAGTCATACCTGACAGCCATCTTCCGACTCTGTTAAATGTGGTGCCGTTATCTGAGGAGATCTGCAGAGGGATCCATCCTGTTTCATAGAGTAGTGGAGAGATACAGTGTCCTCTGCTGTTTTCATCCACGTAACCCACAGTGTTAGTGTCATTGTTGAACCTGCGAAGAATTAGCAAGTTTCTATAAAGTTCATACTAGACCTCAGAAACAGAGGTTTGCAGAGATTTTTTATCAGTTTCCTCTTTTTCTATGAATTGTTGACAAGTCCTGAGCCTGAAGCCTGAAATCTTACCTGCACACGATGTGGGAAGTCTTATTGAAGGTCACGTGTAGGATGATAAAATCTGTCCCCCCAAACGGTGTCCCAGAATATGGAAAGGTTTCCACACAGTACTGGTCATGATCTGTGCAGCAATTCTTCAGAGACGAACACGTCTGGTGACATGAACATCCCTCTAATTTTTGTCCACACTTTCCTTCACAGCTCTGTCCTGTCCAGCAAAGTTATATAGAAGTGTAAAGTCAGGAGTGACATCGTTTTCAGTTGTTTGATGTGTGAAAAAGTTTCAGAATTAATTTGTGACTCATCTCATTGTCTTTGTTCTTCCATTTACTATCTTTAAATAATGATAATAAATCCAGGATTTTCTTGCTTTAACATTTAACATTTGCATTTTCTGTTCCCTTGTTTGTTTAGCGTGTTTGACGTCACGGTTTGACCTCTGACCACACACTCACATATTTACTCACTGAGACAAGCTGCTGCTGTATTTAAAGTCAACCTTTTTGCAGAAAAAAAGACAGACACCACAGAACATCCTGCAATTTTATAAAAAGCCATAACTGTTTTCTCTTGTCTCTGTTCTTTCCAGGTACTTACCTAATGTATTGCAGATACATGTCACCAGAAGAAGAATTATTATCGCCTTGAATCTTTCCATCGTGTCTGAGTGAAAATATCAGCTGAAGTTTCTGACGACACTCTGGCTCGTTCCTACCCCTTAGTCCCAGGTGTACTCAGCATTTTTTTCTAAACCTTGGCCCTTTTATCACAAGCATTTACAAACATCTGTTTAATCATCTGCCAGAAGTCGTAATAGCAAAGGTTGTGGCCATAATTATCCTCACATGACCACCTTTGACCATCGTATATATCATATCATGTCTTATCATATTAAATTTAAATAATGATACAATCAATTGGCAGTTATGGAGATACTTTATGAATTAAAAAAAAAAGGTTTGTGCACATATCAGGAGAAAGCCAGAGGCTTTTAGCACACTAAAACATTTATTATATGAATATTAGCATGTTAAAATGTTAAATTTAGGCATGTTGAACTCTTGAACTGAATTTGTTATTGGTGATAGAGGAGATTTTTTTTCTTAGTCTTTTGGTTAATGTTGTATTCTTCACAATGAGTCCAAGGGAATAAAAATATAAATCTATAAAGGCCAGTAGAGGGAGCTACTGTCTGGAGAATCACCAGTGTCATGCCCTTTGACAAGCACCCATGTAAAAATATTTCAGGTATATTATTTTGTGTTGAACTAAAAAGAATGTAAATGATAAAAAAAAAAAAAAAACACAGAGTCCATTTTCATTTAACATGTTTTAATGTAAAGTTACAGCATGTGTGAGGTATTACAAACAGTTTTACATTGATGGCTGCACACATTTCTTTTCTACTGTTGTAATCTAAACAACTTTTCAGATACATTTAATACAAAAAATTACAAGTGCTTATCATAATATTGATGGTTGATGGTCCTTGAATCTGAGCTGGAGTCAGTTTGTTCACAAAGACCAAGCAGAGCCTCTGATATTCTGGCTAGACTCTTGCGTTGAGTATGTTTTTGAGCTTACTATAACTAAAGTATTGGCAGTAATAGCGAAATAACAGCATCTACTTACTTTCATTCTTTCATTGTTTTACATTGTCATAAAGATGCAAAAAAGTAAAAATTCAGCTTTTATTTGGCAACAGCCATGGAGCAGGATTACAAACAGAACAAACATGGCTGTTGATTCAACATTTGCAGCTCTGGGATTTGAAGAGGCAGCAGTTATCCAACATTACTGGTTTCATCATCTTGACTTGGTTTTCGTCGATTCCTAGAAACCATAAAGTGCTCGGTCAGTTTTTGGCAGCATTAGAAATAATCTGACATTACCTGAGCTCTGCACTCACCACCATCAAATGGCCGTTCTTTGTCCTGTAGACCATGGACTCCTGACCGCTCTTAAAGTCAACAAACCCTTCTCTGCCGGGCTGAATGTCAAATCGCACACTGAGGTGATGAGGAAATATTTAATGTTTAAATTTACAGCTTTCAACTGAATGATATTACATAAAATTCCAAATCCTGTACCTGCCCTGGACCACTTTGATACAGTTCTGTCTGTTGACAATGACACTCAGCTTGGTCAGGGCCTCAAACAGGTAGTCACACTGCAGAACCAGATCCCCCTGAAAGAACAAACCTTCAACTAATAAAGTCTGTGGCCTGAGTTCTGAGATAAACAGATCCATAGATAACAAACAGATTTTGTTTTCATGATCATATAGACATTTAAGACCACTGTCTTACTGAGAGCTCTGCTGTACCTTTTGCTTGATGTCATCATATGTGACATGAAGGATCAGGAAGTTGTCACTCAGGTTGCTCACTGACACACCTTTAACAAAAGAGTAACCTTTAAAGCCTGGATCACAGATATGCTGTATATATTAGTGAGGTTCAGTTGTACAGATAATCAAGATTGTTACCTTTCAGAGAGTTGTAATCTATCCGCTGCTTGATCTTGGCCTCCTCCACCATGTAGGCAGCCTCCTGGGTAAAGATGAGCTGCCGGAGACGAGGTCTGAAGCCGTTGCGGTCATACTTCACCACTGGCACGCTGTACTGTGGGCAGAGGATATACAATGTCATAGTGGATATAAAGGACATTAATATAAAGTAAATTTCGATGATAGTTTACTTTGATTTGCTCGTGTCGTAGCATCTGCAGCACTTTGATGTTTATGTCTTCTGCACCTTGATAAAAACACAGAAATCAAACACAAACTACTATGACAAGTATAATATACTAATGTCTCAGAAACTCAAAGCATGTAAATACACTTACTTATCCTGGTGTCCTGGAATAGTCTGCACACGCTGTAGGGGTAGTTTTCTTTCTTTCCTTTGAACATGGAGCTCGTCTGTAGTTTTAACAGAAGCTGGAAACATGGAGACAGTGTTAAAGAGTTGAGGTTTTTTTTTCTTGCACAAACTATTTCCAGAAATAAAACACAATAAATATCCCAGAATCAATAAGTACACAGTGTACAACCTGCATGACTGTACCTGTGCTTTCCTCTGTGGAGTGATTCCTCGGACGTACTTCCTCACCATTTGGCGAATGTAGATCTTCTTCAAGACCTGGGACACCTGCAAAAAGTACAATTTTATATGCTATGAACTATGACTTTAATATGACACTGATACAATATGACATGCAGCCATTAATAAAATTGCAGGTCTTTGCCCATTAGTTTGTTACCTCCTGCATTATAGGGGGAGGAGTGAGCCAAGAGTCTTTCTCCAGGACTGTTTTGGGAAGGTTTTCCCTCAGTCTAGTGAGGTAGTTCTGCCTCACGTACGCCAGGTATTCACTGTTGTCAACACACACTGGCTGATTTCTGGTCATGAAACCTTTAATGAACCTAGAACGAACCAACAGACAGGTGACCTCACAACATGAACTCTGAAGTTGGTCAGTCTGTTTGATCATCACCTTCAACTTACTTCTGGATGACTTTGACAGCCCAGGCTCTCTTCTCTCGCTCCTTTCTGGCCATCATACCTCTCCAGCAGTTTTCAATTTTAGTGGCTGTTTCCAAAAGACAAGCAATTCTGGATTTAGTCAAATTTATATTCTTATTTGTGCTTATGACCAAGTACATTGCTGTGTCGTCACTCACCAGCTTCTCTCTGTTTCTGATAGTCGCCTTTCACCCTGTAGCCTTTATACTTGGCCTGAATCCTTGTTGCTGCAGCAGAAACAGTCAATAGTTTCATCTTTGCTAAGTTTTAATGCTTTCTGTGTCTTAACAAATTGATACACAGAACATCTCACCAAGCTTGTGTTTGCAGACTTGAAAGGCATCTTCTGTTGCAAACAGAGTTCTGGGGTGACGGATGAAAATCTTTGTCCTTGAAGAAAAAACAGTGTGAAAATCTGTAAACCAGTGTTCATCATACTCATCACAGTCTGTTGCACACATGCTCTAACATGTACCTACCTGCCCATCTTGTACTCATCAGATTTGTATCCCAGATGTTTGATCAGACGCTGCACACCTTCTGCTGCTGTCCCCTTCCAGTTAGGCCAAGTGTCTGGACACAGGGGCTTGTACCTGAATGCAGAAGAATCACACAGATACAACTTTGTATTTGATACCAACAGTGAACTGCGATGTAAATAAAACTGTACCGCTTAAATACCTTTGGAGGAAGATCTCGTATTTACGGCGGTAAGCGAATCCAGCGCGCCTGACCCTCAGGTGCTCCATCAGCCCCAGGTACTTCACCTGATGCCTCACCAGCACGTCATCGAAGCGTCCTAGAGGAGACAGGGTGTTACAGTGCTACGTTTTAGCTTGACTAAGTCTTTAAGGTACTTTGTAAAGATGAGAATTTTTGGGACACATGGTCTCACCTGGCTGCTTGCCTTCGTTGGGTTTAATGCAGCGGACGTACCAGGGCTCTTTGGACATTAAGATCTCTGTTAAGCCCAACAGGCTGCTCTTAAACTGAGTCACCACCTGAAGAGATGTAGGAATTTATCAGGGATTTTATCATGTAGTTTGGACATTAAAAACCAGTTAGTCATTCAATATCATCTGAATAATTCCTCACAGTTTCAGGTCTCCTCTTGCTGTCTGGTTCAGTCGAAGGAAAACAGTGCTTGATGATGGCATTTTTGGACTGTCTCATGACCTTAAGGAGAACAGAAAACCTGTATCATCAGCAGCCAACATTATATGGGTATCACGTGGTTTCAGATGGGACAAAATTAAGTAAAATTACCTCTTTCCCATTTCGATACAAGAGATCATTGTTTTTGTCCAAAAATCCTGAAAGTTCACAGAACAACGAGAAGCTTTGAAATGGCACATAAACAAAATCTTCCTTTTACAAATGAAATTTTAATTCATAAGAAATAAATAAGCACAGTTGATCAATGTATTGCATGTATCTACAGTGTTAGTTGAGGCTTGTGTAACTGAATCAGTTTGATTAATGATTTTTCTTTCAACATTTTATGATTTGGAATTAAAGTACACAAAGACATGTAAATAAATGTGGCAAGAAATATTTCACATCTTACCAACAACACAGTAGGTAACTTCCCCAGCATAGTGCAGGAGGCGGAAGTCTCCTCTGTCCAGTGTTTTCCTCGTCTTCTGGTCGCCAAGTTTATGTCTACAGGAAAGAGAAGGTGAGGATAATAGGATGTTTATGGTTATGGGATGTGCTGGTTTGACACCTGGGTCGTGTCCCTTGACAACGTGACTTCAATCTTCATTTCCTGTAAAGAAAAAGTGTTGAACTCACGTGACAAAATGCGGGTGACCGCCGATCTTTTCCTCCATCTTCTCCAGGAAGGTGAGATCTGTAGCTTCTCCGGGGCGTAAACATTCCTCGTCCTGTATGAGAACATGAGCGGTAAAAAATTCAGCAATGTTTTATTTTTGTGGCACAATATTGTTTTAATCATTCTGATGAGCCATAAATCAAACACATCTTTACCAATATTGAGATGATTCCTCTGTATCTCTCCTCCACAAGGTCACAGATTATCTTGTTGTTGAAATATGGCACAGTTTCCCACTGGGAATTAAAAATAAATAGATAAAATGATAAGTGATTGAAAAGCAGTTGTTATTATATACTGTATGAGTTTAAAGAATACAAGGAAAATGGTGTTATTACTTCAATCCCTTCCATGTCGTATTCCTCCTGCTCTGATTTGAGAGTCAGTTGGATGAAAAGCTGCTGCAGCTTCTCGTTGCAGTAGTTGATGCAAAACTGCTCAAAGCTTAAATAAATACCAGGCACTGTCAGTATCTAATTCATCATTGCACACTTTACTCTGTTGAAGAAAAATCTGATTTGACTCTTACCTGTTCACATTGAAAACCTCAAACCCGTAGATGTCCAGCAGACCAATCACCGTTTTTCTGGAGGAATCCTGCATCAAATTTACAGAGAATCATTGAAAATTTTCTATGGGGGACTTTAAAGAGAAATCCATGCCCATATGTTGGTGTTACTTTAAATGTTTAAAGTTGTAGAGAGGAAATAAGACAGATTTGCTGTTTCCTCAGTCCTAAAAAACTTGTTTCACCAGTTTTCTTCCCCTTTCAGTGAGAATAATGAGACAGTTTTGACTTGGCAGCATTAGAGAGAGAGAGTAAAATACTTTTTTTACTCACACTGTTCGCCAAAGATTCATTGATCTTGTTGACCAGCCAGTTGAAAGTGCGGCCGTAGATGGCTTTGGCAAGGGCATCCCTGGCATATACTGCATGGTCCACAGAGAAGGGACTGAAAACCTTAATCATCAGAATGAGGATGGTAATTACACAAAGACATTATAAACAAAGTTAAACATCTTCTAATAAAGTGTGAAGTTACCTCCTCTGATTTGGCTTCAATCTTCCTGTGGGTTAAGCCCTGTTGTAGCACCGGAGCAGGAATCCCCAGCAACTACACAGCAAAAGCAGAAATGTAAAATCAAAGCATCCATCACAAAGACACACGTTCAGACATGAAGAGTCTACACAACCTGCAGGTTGTTTAGGTCTCACCTTTGACACCCAGTGCAACTCCTGGTTGTTGTTGAGAGCAGCGTATCCTCTGATATCTGCTTCATATTTGATGTTTCCCAAATGGAGAACACTGGCAATGATACCAAACAGGTGCTGCATCACACCCAGAGAGAAAATTAGTTCAGTAATGTACAGCAAACATTATTATACATTGGTTTGTTTGAAGTTTATATTGTGCTTCACCTCTGTATCACTCTCACTGAACTCTATGACAGACAGAGCTTTTCGCACCATCTTCCAATCACTTTTATCGTTGATAGAGCTAACTTTGGCACAACCACCCTGAAGGAGACAAAGAATAAAAAGCCTTAGTCAAGTTGTTTTTAGTACATCACATAAACTAAGTTTGTGTGAGTCTTTTTATACTGACTTGCACCAGGTAACTGTAGTGCTGGCAGTTTCTCTCCAGTCCGAGCCAGCGAAGCAGATCCTCCTCCCCTCCCTCCACCAGCTGATAGAAGATGTGGAAGTTTCTCTCTCCGTGGTTCTGGTGCACCACACGGGATTTCTCCAAAAGATAACTGAGGATGTGGCCACCAACTGCACCACCCTGAGGAAGGAAAATCATCTTTAACCTCAAGTCTGTGCTCAGTCTGAAGAATATAAGGAATTGTGAGGAGAAAATTTAAATCCACCTGATGGTCGAACTGGATGTCCATATATTTCCCAAAGCGGCTTGAGTTGTCATTCTTCAGGGTTTTGGCATTTCCAAATGCCTTGAAGAGATGAAAACAAACAAACAAAACAAAATATAAACAAAAACAACATACATTGTTAATTTGTGTCACACAAAAAATCTCTGGAGGCCATGTCACCGACCTCAAGCACTGGATTGGAAAGGAGCAGTCTGTCTCGAACGTTGTTCAGGAGCCTGGTACTTGGACAGCTGACAGCGTAGAACTGAAGGATTTTCTTGGAGGCCTCGGTCTTGCCGGCCCCGCTCTCCCCTGAGATCAGGATGAAGTGGTTGTTGAACTCGGACAGCATAGTTCGGAAGACGTTGTCTGCCAGTGCATAACTGAAAATACAGTGACAAAGTCAGTCACATCTTAACAATAAATCAATAGTGTCGATATGTGCGTGCTCTAAACACAATCTGACTTTTGATACTCCTGTATAAAGACACGTCTCTTTTAGCCATGCTAGCAGCTCTGTGTATCTGCACTGAGATTTGATGATGGAAATGCTAGCATTATCCTGTTAGCATGCATACAATGAAAATGTTAACTTGTGTAATGTTAACCATGTTGTATTGTTGCTAATGGGAACATCATCAAGTATTAGTTGGGTGTGAAACATTTTGAAGTGATAATGTAATGAATTCCAAAACTTTTGTGGGAATCCATCCAATATTTTGGAGGTAAACCAAAGAGGAAATGAAAGAAAATCTTACATATGAGGTGGCAGTTCAAAGAAGTTAACTCCCATGTAGGTATCCATTTGTTTCTTGCTATAGATGTCCAACTCTTTATATGGGTTCACCGACACCAGCAGAGTCCCAATGTAGGTCTGCAGAGAAAGACAAGGATAGGAAGTCATGGTCTGCAACTCTTGCACATTTGATAATAGAGATTGTTTTTCTCACAAATGACATGACATTAAAAAGGCTTCCAGCAGTGTAGTGTGCATGCATCAGTCTACTGATAAGTAATTTTGTTCCCGTTATCAAAAGCAATAAGTTTGGTTAATCACTTGTCATGACCTCGGAGACAGTGGTGACCTTTAGAGTGCTCACTCTGCAAATGAAAAGAACTGGAGCTGCTGCTTCAGCAACACAAGGTGCCAGATTCAGCAGAAGGCAGCGTAGCATTCGGATGTTGTTGGGTTGAAGGTCGAGGGCATGAAGTTTAATTAAAGTGTAAGAGAAAAGAGTTCAGCTCAGTTATTCAATATTAGGCCACACAGGAAAGACTCACATAAATGAGATTCTCATGGAAACGCTTCCTCAGGTTGTCCAGGAAGGCACTCTCACTCGTGTAGGCGTCCAGGAGAACAAAATCTTGAATGCCCACGCGATCCCGGGCTGTCAAAGAAGCCTCCATGTTCCTCAGGATCCGGTTACACCGCTCCTCCAGGCTCTGTGCCCAAGCAGGAACACATCAGTGACATAACAAGGAAACAGGGTATCACAAGAAACTCTAGTAGCAAGACAAAGTATCGTGAATTTTATAAAACCATCATGATGAAATTTACTTTTCTGTCGCTGACAAGATATGGAGATATTTGAATTTTTGCTCCACCTCAGACTTTTTCTCTCAGGTTTATATGTCCCATCCTTTTCCTTTGTGTCCTGTTTTTCACAAAAATTATCTGCTTCTGTTGACATTGTCACTCACTCAAATGCATTCAACTGTTATGTATGAGCTAGGATATATATTTCCCAAAGAGTGACTAATTTCCCGTGGCCTTGGCTACATCCTTCATGCTCATGACAAATCTAAATTCAGCCACCATTATCTAATCTGTGACTGTTTTCTCTGAAGAACAATCTGTCTGTCCAGTCTGGCAAGGACAGACAAAACACCAAAATTATCCACTTTTATAATTTAAATGAGTCGTAAACCTGCAGCAGTTCAATAAGAACCCAAACAAATATAAACTTAATCAATAACAATGCAAAAAATAATTACATTGATTATGAAATACACAAACACAGGATTTATTCTGCTACTAAATACACAACTGAATATGTGCCAAGTCAAATAATCAGCAAACGTAATGCACTTTAATTAAAGAGCTATGAAAGAGATGCTCAGGTATTATGCTTCGGTAGTTTAGCGCTTGTCACTGCCAAGTTGACTTGTCACTAAGACGGAGTAACTGACGATCATTCTCCAGTAAAATGATCTGCAGCAAAATGTCACAACAAGTCAGGTCCTGCAAATCAAATCTGATCATAAAATTTTCAACCAAGCAAAAAGAGTAAAAAGTTACCTACCTAACCTGGAAGTCCTTGATGTGTGTGTGTGTGTGTGTGTGTGTGTGTGTGTACCTCAGTGCCTAAACATCTAGTTTTATTGAAGGGTAGGAACAACAGTATGACAGGAAGCACTGATAGATCACAGTCTCTGCTTCCTTCACTAGGAAACCATCAATAATTAAGGGCATGTCCCCAAAGGAAGTAAATCTCTGTCTAAATATGTATTCGTGTGAGTGTGTGAGCGATGTTTCCTGAGCACATGCAACATGTTCTCATGGTTCGCTGCACTTTTCTCACTACTTACTGAATGACACATTTATGCTTTTTTGAAAAATCATTATTTCAAACTAGATGTATATATACAAATAGTGTAGATGATAGAAGATTAGGAAAGATAACAACATGAGAGCTTTTGTTTATAAAATCAAGTTGAACCCAAATAGCCTGTGTCACACTCTTTTAAATTATTTTAGATAAATTCTGTATGTATAATACAAACCAGTCAGCTTTTTAGTTTTTTCATAATTGGCCCAAATACCAGAAAGACAACACCATCAAGTAGTTGTCCTTCTTGAAAGACTCATCTAAATACCTAACATGATCATTGGAGTCTGACTTGGTAACTTAAAAGATAATATTGGTAACAATGAGACTAGAAACCAAAATGCTGAAATTGTTTCTAATTTTGTCAGAGTGATGATTTGTTGGATTTGATCAGCATCATCTAAATCTAACACTCAAAAACAATTTCTGATGAATGGGCTGCACATTCAAACCAAACATAAAAATGAACGTGTCTGATGAGTGGTACGGCAGTGATCTGCCAAGCCTCCCTCAGTCAGTCGCTCTGTCCAGAAGCAGGTTTTCTGCCATTCAAAGGAAATGTGACCTCTGCTAAACACGTGCACTGCAAAAACTGAAAATCTTACCAAGTGAATTTCAATTGGCAGATTATTTCTTTCTTTATTTATTTATTGCTTAATACAAACAAAAAAAATGTCTTGTTTTAATTTTTTTTATTTATTTTTCAGTGTAAGCTTGCAAAGTTTAATTGGGTAATTTGGTAAGACACAGAAACACTGCCTAATGTTAGTAGAATTAACTTAAAATTAGTCTTTCAAGTCAACTCTTATCATAAACAAGTTTCCCAAACTGATTTTGGGAAAACATCATGTCAAAAAAACTCATATTAGACATTTTATTTTAAGAAATCTTAACAAGTTCATTTTCACTAGTTCCATTAGCAGAGTTTTACACTTATTACAAGCAAATATGCTTTTTATTGATCAATTATTTCTTATTTTTGAAGGACAATTTTTTGCCATGTGGGAAAACAACTGTATCCTCTAAGATGATAAGCAATTATACAAGAGCAAAGAACCAAAATGATAATTTTCTAATGATCACTTTTCTGGCATTTGATTCAACTGAATGAATGGAAATAACCATTAAGATTTAAACTTTTATATTGAAAATAAACAAAACACCATCACGAGAATAAAGTAACCGGACAAATCCAAAATAAACAGTTAACGTAAACATCAAATTTTGATGTTAGGCTACAGGAAAGTCTATCTGACCTGGAGACCATCACCTGAGAGGGCGCTCTATTGTCCCTGTCTATCCAGTATGGTGCAGGATCCTGTTACGCAGCCACAAAGTGGCAGTTAGGCTCCTGAAAGAGATAGCACTCCTCATGGGTCATTGACTGACACCACACATCACCCAGGGCAACACACATTTAGGGGGCTCCAGGTGTCTAGAGAAACCTGACCGTCAACAGGCCTCCATCACACCAGACAAGTCCTGTACCTCCTCTGTCGCTACTGTTTCACACTAACATAACATACAATGAACTCGGTACCCTGTTTGGTTAAATGGTAAAAGAAAATTAACTAAAATCTGTTACGTCTGAACAAGAAAATGTTCTGTAGTTTTTGCCTTCTTTGGTCCAGTGAGATAGTACATCGTAGACATACTGAATAAGTCTAATATTCATTCTACTTTTGACTCTTTTTTGGTCTCCACAACCTCCTGAGGGGAACACCTGCCTCTTTAGCTCCTAAATGCTCTGCTCCATTCATCATCTAGTTGCTGACCCACTTGTGTCTTTCTCTAAAGACAAATACTGCAGCCAAATTGCTGGATGCTAAAGAACAGTGAAACTAAACCAAAACAGCATTTAGCCTGTAGGTGTGTTCGGGAAAACCAAAACAATGAGCTAAAAGAAGCTAAAATCACAAATATAGAGTGACTCCTCTGTGGATTTGTTACTACAATTGACATTTTTAACTTTATATGAAGTCGTTTCATTTATTGTCATTTAATAAAATCACTGGTGCATCTTTAAAGCAACAATGGGCTGAAAAATACACAAATTTTGACCTGTGTCTCAGTTTCAGAAAACTCTAAAAATGTTACACAATCACAGTCAAATCCACAACATCACCAAAGCCAAATATATGAATAAGACATAATGTAATTACCTCTTTTACTTCCAGAGCCTTGTGCGTCATTGTTGAATCAGTCAGTGTTATGAAGAACCTGATGAATCCAAACTATTCTGAACTTTAGTCCTCACGGTGAACAGCTCAGACAGACACAGCCTGTGACGGCAGATTTAGTGGCCAGGAAGTTCTCTCATAGCGCATAGCCTGTTCAAGCTGAAGTCAGTGCAGATATTTCACCAAGAATCTACTTCTCGCTGTCCCTGATTCAAACAGTGGATCAGAGCAGGCCCCGTACCACAGCCTATAGGATAGAGAGGCTGAAGAAGAGGAGGAGGAGGGTGGCACTGCTGCTGCCTGGTGGGCTGCTTTCCCTGTATTGTAGGTAATGAAGCAGTAATGACCTACCTGGCTCTGGAAGCACTGGGCTACTTAAACATTCATGGAGCCCAGGCAGCAAACATTCATTCAGCGCTTCACCTGAGTGTTGAACAGCACTATGTGCAAGGAGAAATGTGTGTATATGTGTGTGTGTATGTATGTTTGTCTGTGTGTGTGTGTGTGTGTGTGTGTGCGTGCGTGTTTGTGAGCGCGGAGGTATGTAATACAAGGATGTGGTAACTCTATCCAGAGACCCGTCCTCATCCTCCACGCCACAAAATTACTGCACAAGTATTCCATTACTGATCTTTGATTAGGCAGATGCATTTCAAACTAATTACTCACAACGATCAGACCAGTTTGGGATCAAACCTTTGCCGATTCTCTGACATCAGCTGTTGAAAATTACATCAATTACTGAAATTAAACTAATTACAGAGTTTCAGTTACGCTCTGTTGTAATTACCGTGAAGTCTCTGTGGGGTTTTTCTTTCTTTCTTTTTTTGACTTTATTTTTAAAAAGCACAGTAGAGAGCTGAACAGATGGAACTAACATACCTGGACACATCCAGAAGAATAATGTTATTATTAAACAATACATCTCAGTGCATTTATTAATCTTTGTTTTAATGTCCCGTAGTAACATGCCCACAGGCAGCGTAACGTTGCCCTCTAATTCCGTCTGTTTAAATTTTAACATTGGGCTTCCTGAAGGTATCAACAAACTCATGTTACGTTACTGCCGGAAGATCAGCCAAAACATGCGGTGACATAAGAGAACAAGCAGGAAAAACCATCATTAACATAATGTAATGCATTATGCAGATAGTGGGGGGTTTCTAGGACTGATTAA
The DNA here is from genome assembly GCA_016801845.1 of Polydactylus sextarius. Taxonomy (NCBI): domain Eukaryota; kingdom Metazoa; phylum Chordata; class Actinopteri; family Polynemidae; genus Polydactylus; species Polydactylus sextarius. The sequence continues at coordinate 5,205,441 of CM028922.1, forward strand.
ATCTTTAAAGACCACCAGTCTCCAGGATAAACAAACAATAAAATACAGATAGACGTCATGTTTACCAAAAACTATGGCTATATCTTATTGCTTTACAGTGCACCCTTATTAGATCTGAATTGGCTCTTGAAAGATTATGATTCATGTTGAGTTATGTCGTTATCGAGACAATTACATAATCAACATTTACAATTGTTTGGCAATCACATATCCATAAATCCTTTACAGGTGCTGGGTAGATGTATAAATATCTGTACACTGCTATTCTGTTTCTGTTTCTTCTTTTGTTCAACAGGATTAGATCAAGAAATTGATCAAAGATCTTCACACACACAAAAATTTAATGTAAACATGTAAATGCATTGACAACTTTTACTTTTTGTGAACATGTTCAAGTCTCATGTTCGTCATCCATCTACACAGCACTTAAGTCAAACTTAAAAACTGGATATCTACTGTATCATAAAAGAAAAAAGACAAAAGTCCTAAAGTAAGTCGTATGATTTACGAGAAGTCAAGTATCCTACAGCCTTAATTCGAAATGAACCAATAGTGAAAAGCTCTAAGGATACATGTTGGAGATTACTGGAAATTTAACATCCGAGTTAAGCTACAAATACACAAAAAAAGCTTTTCTTCAATTACGGATGCACCTGCTCTCCAATAAGATGCACTACAGTATGATTTGAAATTACAGTGTGAGCATAATGAAACAATATTTTTGCTTTTAAAAATGAGTATTTAAAGTCACGGACACTGATAGTCTGAGTATTAATTGTCAGAGAGCAGCATATCTGGATATGATTCAGATGCCTCAGTAATTAGAAAACACACACTTAAAAATCTCGACCTCTGATGAGACTTAAATAACACGGCCTGTTGTAATCTTGTTTCTAAAGACTGCTGCACAAACACGTCACGATCACAAAGTGTCCTTGATCGTACGTGTTCAAATAAATATTCACAGGCTCAATTAGTCCCAAACAACTAAAACGTTCAACTGATCCTTTATTCATGTGAGCAAACAGATTGCTGTCGCAGGGGCAGGACTTTGAAGGCCAGAACGAGCTGCAAGGCTATTTAGTTTCTGAAGTGGAGCATTCAGTGAACAAACTGTACAATAAAATAAGTGCAGAATAACAAAACCCCAACAGTTTCAGTGATTTCAACAACCGATTGTGCGGGAAAATAAAATTTTAACTGATGGCAAGATAGGTCATTCATGTGTCCCAAATAAAGGAATGATTTTTTAAAATTTATTTTGTAAAATCATAAAGAAATCAAATCTTACCTCTGACTCCATGTTGTCCATGTTCTCAATATAAATCAGAAAATCTCTGCTGAGGATCTGTCTTGTTGTGTGAGAGTCTGGCCAAGCAGCTGATGTGATCAGAGAGATGCAGAGACGAAGGGTGTACTGTATATTCTACCTGTACCGTATTTATGACTGTCCCACAATGCAGCAGCCTCAGCATGTCCTTACGCTGTCCTACTTTTCCACGGGGCTGTATTTTCAGGTTGGCCTTATTCACTTAGAGGTGGTGCAGCAGACCAAGAGACTTCACGAGCTACAGATACATTTTTTTTTAATTCAGAAGATGTCATCACTGTTGTAGTGAATGATACACTTCAGCTGTGCAATTTCGGTGTTCGAGTCATATAAATTTGGCAAATGGGTCACCAGTGCTGGAACGTAACTACATAAAAGTTTGACATATTTTATTTCCATTTCATGCTACTTACAAGGTGACTCCATCGCATTTGAAAGGGAAATCTTTCACTGCATTTATCTGACATCTTTAATAAATAAAACAGATAAAGATTTAAGTGTGTTTTAATGTTTTCTCACATTGTTTTGTTTAAATATTGGATCAAAAGGTAGCAGGAGTTTTTTTTTTCTCTTCTTTTTTCCAACTTTCTCCAGTAGTTGAAATCAGCCACCTTGAACAGCTACAGCGAATAAAATGATTTTAACAAACCGTATCAGTATTTCCTGCCTGACAGTGTAATATATAATAAATCAGACACAGGATGGAGTTATTAACCCTTTCAATTTCCTTGTGAATTTAATCTATGAACCCCAGAAGCGTAACGTCTGACAACAGCAACTTCTACAGAAAGAGAGAGAGAGACAGATAGAGAGAGAGTGGTCTGACCTTATTATCACCTGACACCAGCAACACCAGCAGTATGAGAGCACAACCTGCTGTCAGCTACAGGCTATAACAATTACTCAGCTGCCCAGCGACAGAGCTGCTGATAATCTACAGTGGATATAAAAAGACTACGCACAACTGTTAAAATGCAAAGGATTTTTTGTGATATAAAAAAAGAGAGAGCGAGACCAAGATAAATCATTTCAGATCTTCTTTTTTTTTTTCCATCTGTGACCACCCGTCTTCACTGCGCTGCCCTCTAAAGGTCACAACATAGATTTTCAGCTGGCTCCAGGTCAGGCCTCTGGCTGTACCATTCTTAAACATTAACCTTCTTCCAGTGAAACCATTTTGAGGCTGATTTGCATTTGAAGTTTTAGGTCATTGTGAAAGGTGAAAGGTGAAATTCCTCTTTGTCTGAACCTTTCTAGGAAACACTTGAAGGTTTTGGGTGAAAACTGACTGGTATTTGGAGATAATTTCCATAAAAGCTCCAGTTTTAGTTGAAGAAAAATAAACTCAAACTGCCCCAGAGCTTGACGCTGCCACCATCGCGCCTCACTGTTTGTGTTGTGTATTTTGGTGATGTGTAGTGTTGCTTTTGCAGTAAATATACCTTGTGGAATTCAAATTTGCAAACAAATTTGCTTTTGATACTATGGATCATTTTCTGTCTACGAAAATGTTTCATTCTTGCTCAGACATAATATAACATAATAGAATATGTTTGATTAGTGTCACGTGATTGACAAACAACACTTAACTCCAATACTTAAAATTTTTCCAAAGCTCCTGAAACCTCTCTGACCAGTTTTCTTCTGGTTGTTTCAGTCTCCTTATCATGACAAACGCCGCCACCATTGATGCTTTAACCACTGGCCTTTGTTTCCAACAATGAAGTACTGGGAAATCCTCCAGCCAAACTTTATTTGATGTTAATCAGCCTCTTTAATAGATGGTAGGTGTGTACCGACTACTATTTAACATGAGTTTTAATGTGATTGCTTTTGAACACAGCCACATCACCAAATATAAGAGGGTGTGCACACTTATACAACCATGTTATTTTAGTTTTTTATTTCTATTTTTCTCTCTAAAAGAAATCATTTAGGTCTTGCACAGTTTATAGCTCACATTAATCCTTTTAATAAAGTGTGTAGACGTTTAATATCCACTTTGTGCCTCTCCTTTCTGACTCACTTCACCGCCCTAGCAACATTTTTTTCTCTCACACTTTGAACTTGTACAATTTTCCTATGGTCACAAGTACAGTTTAAAGGTTGATATGTTTGGATATAATAATTAAACTTTAACATTTTTTATATTGAGTCCTATTGGATGAGGACATAAAACTGTGGACTGGATAGGATTAATAATAATAAGAGATTTATTTATATAGAGCATCAGCACATACTATATAATATACAATAAATGGAAAAAATCAGATCAAAATAAATAACATAACATATTTTTAAGTATGCAACAAATAGAATAAAGAGGACAAATCCGATATTACAGTCTGATTTATCTTTAATGGTTATATTTTTGGTTGTGATTTAATTTTTTACCATTTAAATAAAATAAAACGAAAAACGCAATATATCGAACTTCTGAAACAGTCTAAAAAAATGGACAAATGATCAGATAATTATAGGGAATATGTAAAGTCAACGTCAGACTTTTGACTATCAAGGAAAACAAACTTTGTTTACGTCTCTCTGTTTCCAGTTGTAGCTCCACCCACTGTTTTACCTGCAGGTATTGTTTCGTGAGTAGGTGTCAACCTGAAACCTCCACTACCTCCAACACCACCGCACCAGCAGGTTTGACAACTACTCACCGCCGTGTCTGGATCAGTGACGCCGGAATGGACAGTAAAGGAAAGTTCAAGTGGGACAAACCGGCTTCAGTCTCGTACAAACGATGGGAGAATCCAGAAGAAAGGTAAATACATTAAACAGTGATTGATTAATTTCGAAATGAATGAAAAATAAACGTGTTCTCTGAAATTAAACCAACCTGAACGCACGCGCACCGTTCACGCGTCGGTGTAGATGCTGCGATAAACACTGACACATTTAACTAGAAATACAACTTTAATAATAATTATATAACGATTCGTTTTCAACTAACTTTTAGGGTTGAGGCTAATTTTGTGGGACACAGTGATGAGTCTCAGGCCACAGACAACGAGATATGCACCATATCCTCAGCAGCCGCACGGGAAGGTTTGTCCAAACCATTAGTTTGATCCATTTTTTTAACCTCTATACTACTTTAAAATGTACTTGAAATATACTGGATTAACTTAATTTTGTCAGTGACTCTTGTATCTTTCTTATAGCAACCTTTACAGTGGACGAAGCACTACAAGCTGTTGGTTTTGGGATATTCCAGTGGAAAATATCTCTCATCACTGGATTGTCATGGGTAAGACATGTCAAAAGATCCTCTCTTGTTTCCAGATACTCTACTTATCTCATGTATAACACTGTGCCCTCTCTGAGTGCAGTTAGCAGACGCGATGGAGATGATGATCCTCAGCATCTTGGGGCCTCAGCTACACTGTGAATGGAGGATTCCCAGCTACAAAGTAGCGCTCATAACATCGGTAAAATCCCTTTTCGTGCTATTCTGCTGCATGTTAATTGTGTTTGTTTTTTGTGTGTCCATGTTGATGTTTTGTTAGCTTTGTACATAATCTTTTTGTTTTTCTTGGCCTCAGGTGGTGTTTGTCGGGATGGGGATTGGTTCACCTGTGTGGGGGAATGTATCTGACAAGTACGGCAGGAAAGTTGTGAGTAGTTTTACATGTTGAGTTTATTGCATATGATTTTGTAATTTTTGGTATTTATCTATATTTAACTGATGTGTTCTCTGTATCTGTTTATGTGGTAAACAGGGTCTGATTATCTGTATGTGCTGGACTCTGTATTATGGCATCTTAACCGCCTTTGCTCCGGTGTACGGTTGGCTCCTGGTCCTGCGGGGCCTCATGGGCTTCGGCATCGGAGGAGCTCCTCAGTCGTAAGTTCACTGCTTGCTTCATACATGCTTAGAAACCTTAATGTTTCCTTAATTATTAATATCTAAGAAAAATATTAATATCTAAGAAAAATATTAATTCTCTGCTCAGGGTGACACTTTACTCAGAATTCCTCCCAGTGAAGGCGAGAGGCGTCTGCATCATGCTGATTGCGGTACCGTGATGATTTTGTTATTAAAACTTGACTTTACCATGTTTCAGTGTTAAATCTTTCATCTGGTTAAGTAAACAGCTTGTTCATTTTCCACCTGGTTGATTTGTTTGTGTGTATCAGGCGTTCTGGGCGATGGGTGCTGTGTTCGAGGTCCTCCTGGCTCTGTTGGTGATGCCCACTCTGGGTTGGAGGTGGCTGCTCGGCATCTCAGCTTTACCAATGGCAATATTTATTTGCTTCTGCTTTGTAAGTACGTTTTAAGAAAGATCCTTAAAATAAAACCAACTGGAATCACACTTACCTGAACATCATGTCTTACACACAGTGGCTACCCGAGAGTCCTCGCTTTGACATGCTAACAGGAAAAACAGAAAGGGCCATGGCAACTTTAACACGTATCGCCAAAGAGAACAACAGGGAGTTGCCTCAAGGGAGGTTGATATTTTACGAACAGGTGAAGCTGAAGATGTGAAACACAATAACAAGAAATAATGATGCCTAATTGTTGATACAAACAAATATGCTCTTTATTTTTAATTTTACAGAATGAACGTGGACGAATCAAAGATCTCTTCACTCCTCAGTATCGGAGGACGACTCTTCTTCTGTGGTTTATCTGGTTATTTGAACAAACAAATTTTCTACTTTTTTTTATTTAGATTTTTGATTCATGATTATTATTTCATTGATACTGGATAACATGAAATCATGATACTGGAGCAACAGAATGAACACAGAGGTCTGAATTTAATTAAACTTTTTATTTAATGTTTTTTTTGTTTTGTTTTTCCAAAGGTTTGCAAATGCTTTCTCTTACTACGGGATAGTCTTGTTGACAACTGAGATGTTCCAAGCTGGAGATACATGCGGGGGTAAGGATCAGATCCAACATGTTGCCCAGTTTTAACCCAGATAGCAAAATCATTACAGGCCTAATTTGACTTGATTTGAATATTAACAAAGTTTTGGAAGGATGTACAGCTACTATACGGCTCAAATTAGGGGTGCAAAAGAAAAAAACAATTGTAGAACTGCCCCAAAAAGAGTCAGAAATCCCCACAGTCAAGGCAAAAGCTTTTACCTTCCTTACCTTTACTTTTTAAGTAGTGTTGTAAACCATAACTATGCAATAGTCAAAACAAAAACCTTCAGCCTGCTTCCCAAAAATGCCAAACATCTGCCAGACTACAACTACAATCTTTGATATCTGGGAACCTTTGTCACGATTCTCTTTTTTTTTTTTTGCAAATACCAAAATAAAACTGTCCTCCTTCCTTACAGCGACCCAAGGGGCCAAGATTGAACCGAGCTGCAGTCTGGAATGCAAATATTTGACATCAGCTGACTACAAAGACCTTTTATGGACGACCTTGGCTGAATTCCCAGGTGAAATGTTGGCTATTTGCATTTTTTCCCCTTGTAAATGTAGTACGTAATTGAAAACTCTTAAGGTAACTCTTAAAGACACGTCACAATGCTGCAGCCAACGTTCACTCACAAAGGTGCAACAAACATTTATTTATTAAGTGAAATCACATTTGCTGCATGTATAAAGTTATTTTACATTGATATTTACTTTGGCAATATTTACTTTCTGGAGAAAAACAGCTTTAAGAGGTTTAGCCTTGTTGATAATCACCACGCTGCCCTGCAGCGCCGTAAAGAGACGATGACCTGTAAATTAGTGTAAACAGTGAACATTTATACTGTCGTTGTTCAAATTATTCATATTCTGTACAAACATTATTTACAGCTGCTGTAGCTGTGTCTCTTTACATCTTCATGTTCTTCATGTTTCTCTCAGGTCTTTTAATCATCCTTCTGGCAATTGAGTTTATCGGCAGGAAGAAGAGCATGGCGCTGTGTTTCTTCATGTTCTCTTTATTTATTCTGACCTTATATGCTTGTATTGGAAGGTACATTTGTCTCTTTTTGCTTTTGCTCTTTTGTTTTTATATATATATATATATATATATATATATAAAACACCTCATCTGTTTTTGGATCATGCAGGACGGCTCTTACAATCTTCATCTTCATCGCCAGAGCCTTCATCTCTGGTGGATACCAAGTTGTTTTTGTTTACACACCAGAGGTAAAGTCTATGTACCATTTCCCCACATTTCTGTTAAACATATTGTAATGATATGTTCAGTTTTTTTTTTTTTTTTTTTTTAATGTTCTTGCTTTTTCCTTATCAGGTATTTCCTACAGAAACCAGAGGCTTAGCCATGGGAACGTCGAGTGCGGTGGCCAGGGTTGGGGCTCTGATCACACCTTTTGTGGCACAGGTATGAGGGAGACACCGTAACACAATAACACAAAACTCATAAAACACTTCAAATGGAGAGAGCCCCATCTAACCAATCTACGTCACCAATACTAGATGTGAGATGATGTTGTTAATGACTCTTTTTTAGTGGTGCGAAAAGTCAAAATGTAACCAAACAGCTGTTACGTAACAGCACAATACTAAAAGTGTAAAAATAGAGAAAAAAAAAAGAGATTCATGTTCTGGTAGCCTCAAAAATATTTGACCATGTCTTTTAGTAATATAATGTAACAGAACAAAATGTGTTGAGTGGGAATTTTAACCAACAAAAACACCAGAGTATCAGGATCCATTTGCATCAAATGCTTGTGTGTTTCCTTCCTCACTCTTTGCGTTTTGGTTCCAGGTGATGCTCAGGACGTCGGTGCATTTGACCCTGGCCTTGTACTGTGCTTGTAGTCTCCTGGCTGGCTTCGCATCCTTCTTCCTGCCTATTGAGACGTTAGGTAAAGATCTGCAGGAGTCCGGTTATGATCAGGAAGCGAGACATCAGACGACCACGATGAGCAGACAGTCAAATAGCACAGCGCACTCTTCAGACCAGCGTTAGATCGATCGGGAAGAATGGAAATTAAAAAAAAAAAAAAAAAAAAAAACGAAAGAAACGGAACATAAAGGATACTGTGTCACCTCCTGGGCTGCTGCAGATGTCGCAGTTGTCTCTTTAACTATGGACTGAATCATCTGAGCGATGATGAGTGAAGAGCATCAGGGGACAATCTCATTACAGGCAGAGAGTGATAATTGAGGGTAGGCCTACTGCCATGTCTAATGAGAGCGGAAGGACACTTGTGCTTGGACTGGTTTGTTTATCTCTCTTCCATCTGGGCCATGAGAAACAAACAGAGACATTCTGGAAAATGATTTACTCGTAGTGTGGAAGCTTTGTTTGGAGCTACACATTTTAATCTTCGTCCTTAAGGGACTTTGATTTGTATTTAATATACATAATAAATTTTATACATATGAAATGGCAATAAATTTTTGAAAAAAAATCCTATTTTTTTGTATGATCCATAATCTCTTGTCCGATTCAGGTTTTATTTTATATAAATGTGGCGATTAGATGATCAATGAATCCAGAGCTGCAGCAATTACTTGATTGATTATACTTAAATTATTGCAAAATCATTTTTAATGAACCAAATTCCCAAACACTGTACGTTTGATCATATTAAATGTGAAGATTAAGATGCATGTGGTAACATTATAGTAAATTGACTATTTTGGTTGGGAGGATAGTGATGACATCATTGTAGTCTGTAGGAAAATATAACCGCATTTAACATTTTTTTCTGAATTTATAAAATAATTAATATTAAAAAAAATAACCAACAGATTTATAAAACGAAAATAATTATTAATCTTCTCTATGATTTATAACGAGTAGAATATAATTTCATCAACATTTGTATTTGGGAGTTCCTAGTCTGGCCTGTCACCTTGACAACATTGGCCCAATGACAGCGCACACGCGAACTAGGCCAGCCAATCAGAGGCCGCCTACAAAGCTGCATGTCATTTCTGCCCCGCTTGCAACCTGCACCGTGTTTTGTTTGTCTGTCTGCGCACCGGCAATGAAATCTCGGGGTCTTCTGCTGCCTCCGCCTCCGCCGCCGCCGCCGCCGTTGTTGTTGTTGCTGCTGCTGCTGCTGCCGCCGCCGCTAATGCTCCTACAGGCTCGGGACAAACGGAGAGGAAACGTCGCTTGTTTGACTTCCCGCTCATGAGGACTCCGGTAACCGCAGAGGACGCACGGAGCAGGACCGAAAGGGAGCACCACCGGCGGGACTCAGGAGTCAGGTGCTGCTGCTGCTGCTGGATGAGAGTCTGACTTGGCATTTTCTCCCCGGTGACAGAGACTATCTCAGCGGCGCATCTTCACAGAACCACCACCTCCTCCTCTTCTTCTTCTTCCTCCCCTCCTCCTCCTCCTCCTCTCCTCTTCTGCTGCCCTCCACGGCTGCAGCCCACCGACCATGGCCCTGGTGACTCTGCAGCGCTCTCCTACCCCCAGTGCAGCATCCTCGACCAGCACCACTAACAGCAGTGCGGGGGAGGTAAGAAGGGAAAATCCTGGGCTCGCTCTTTGTGTTCACCGTGTGAGAAAACGCCTGTAATCCGTCCAGTCTGGGTGGTGTTTAATATCCTGCGGGAAGGGTTAACCTTACTTCCGTCCAATGCTGTATATGTATATATACGTGTGTGTGTGTGTGTGTGTGTGTGTGTGTGTGTGTGTGTGTGTGTGTGTGTGTGTATTATTAACTTAACATATTGTTGCATTGTTACCAGCTGAGACTTTGTCACCACAGCGGATTTGTAAACAAAATCCTGCAGGAGAGGGGAGAGGTTTAGCTGTCAAGAACAAAGTGCTCATTTTGCTGCTGCACAAACATTTGCTGCGTTGCACTCAGGTTGTCCTCCCCTCCTTGTTATTGGGCTTTTTTTTTTTTTTTTTTTTTTTTTTTTGGCAGTAATGCAGCCTGTGACTTTAAAGGGACATGCCACTAATTTTGTGTGAGGTCAAATGTTTATGAACTTGCACAAAAAATAAATAAATAAATAAAAACAACAACAGAGCAATCGAGCTGGTGCTGAGATGTTTGTTTGTTTGTTTGTATGAGACGTAGACATAAAAAATAGTTATTCCACTCACTAAGTTAAAGGTAAACTCTAGAAATTAAATCCTATATCCAAAACCAAATCTTAGCAGCGGTAAACAAAGTTAAACATTCAAACACGGAGGCAGCACCTCAGTGAAATCATAACACCAGGGTTAGTGCTCCACTTTCTAGTTTTTTAGGAAAGTGGATTACGTCCTCTTAAGTAGGCTGCCTGAGCTGAGGCACGAAAATAAGCAGTGAGATTCTTCCTGTGACACGTTCCTGTGACACTGCTTGTTTTGAAAATATATATATATATTTATATATTGAATGAGTCAGGTAAGAGGAGGACACAGTGGTGATTAGATGTGTTTGTTTGTTTTTTGTTTTTTGTTTTTTTGCTTTTTATTCTTTATTTTTGCTGAACTTGTGTTGCTTTGAAGGTGTCCTAATGATTCTGCTGACAGCTCTGTGGAGCTTTCATAACAGATGAGATCACAGTATTGACCAGGGGAGACCAGTAGATGGAGCTGGCACGCTTACCTCCAATTGACCAGGCCTCATCAACACTCTTGGGCTTTACTGTACCATCCTAAATACTGAACAACAGCTTTAACACACACTGAGCATTGGTCTCTGTTTCTGCTGCAGCTACAAATATTCAATTCATGTTGGCTCCTGTTTTCTCCACATAAAACATTATTGTATCAGTCGTCACATTTATTCTATTTTGTTCTTGTGTTTTAGGATTTTGGAAGTGACGATGACCGGAAAAACAATCAGAGGTAAGAGCTTGTCTTGTGTCTTTATGTCTGTGTGGAATATGTTTTTTTTGTTCTGTGTCTGTGGTCAGTGGGTCATCTGACCCTGGATGAATCTGCTCTGTAGTAGCAACAAAGGGAAATCCCAACAGGTCGCGATGACAGAAGCTGTCGCTTCCTCTCTGATTGCACCGAGAGACTGAAAACAGCTGTTTTTTTTTATTCTATCTGAGCAACAACACAGTTTATTCTCCTACTGTCATGTATTTTTGGTATTTGAATGTAAATTGGGCTTAAAAGACTATTTTAGGAAACTTGGAATTAACACTGTAGAGTCTTGGTTGATTTGTTCGTCTTATGTGTGATCACATTTGTCTGTTTTTAGCTGCTGACTGTCTTTACTTCACATGCATGATGATACATCTACACCTCTGACTCCAACACTATCAGACACCTAAAACACACAAAAAGACACAGGTGCCAAATTTATAATTATCCAAAATGTTACCTAAGAACAGTTCAGAGTTGTGGAAACTATTGTTTCACTGTTTTATGAACAAAAATGTCAGTTTACATCTAAAATAATTTTATTTGAATTTTATTACCTGCATAAATCATGGAAAATATTCTCAACTCACAGATTTAAAAATAATTTCCATGTCGTACGGACGTGTGTGTGATGGTATGTAGAAACCCTGCAGCAGCACGTCAAACGTGTTTCTCAGCTTTTCTCTTCACTGTGTAAATAAAGTTATGTAACTATAGATAAAACAATTGATTCAAAACATTGATTAATGTAACAGATAACTGATACAAGGGCGGTTTCATGAAATGCAGTGTTTTGTATAATGAGATACATACAGGCTCCTGTGAATCTATATAGTGAAACTATGTGTTAAATAACAAGCTGTTTACTAAAGAAAAGAGGATTGATTTAACGTCGATGCTGCTTTGACCTTTTTGGTGCATTCACAGTTGTTCTGAAGTGTACACGATTTATTACACTGTCAAAGAGCCGCGCCGCCTTGATGATTAAAAACTAATTTGGCATGTGATGAGCTGCTTGTCTTGTCCTCAGCGCTGAAGATTCAGTGATGTCAGCGTATCTGGCTCTCTAAGGGCCGTACAGTAGCAGTCTATTTTCTCTAATGGCCCTTTCTCACTGTTTCTCACTGCTGTCAAAGAGAAGGAAGAAAAAAAAACCCTGCTGGGAGTGCTGTTGATTAACATGACAGATATTTTAAATGTTTCTTCTCCTCACTTACATAATAGAGAATAGGTAAACAGCTATTCCAGTTGGCTCACAAAGCTTTTCTTTAATCAACACGACGTCACAGGAGCAATGATTTGTGTCAGCAAACCTCTGGCACAGACTCTGTCATTGTGCTCACTGTGTATGTATGTATGAATCATTCACAGTTGAAACAGTCATGTCATGCATTGTCTGACTCACTGAGTAACATGTTTTTTTTCTTTGACTCAGTGATTCATCAGTGCAAGTCTTAATTTAGGATTCTGCATGTCAAACTTGACACTGACGCCAAGTAGCATTTTAACCGACCGCCTCCCAGCGCCCGCATGAATGATGGTATTGTGGTAGAGAGTTGCAGAGGGAGTGCTGATTGCTGAAGCACGCGCTGTGAGAAGGAGATGGCGAACAGAAACGCAGACAACAGCAGTACAGACGAGGAGGACTTGAGAACTGAGATGGAAAGAAAAGCTGTGGGAGGAGGAGGAGGAGGAGAGGAAGGACATGCCAAGACCAAGACCATGATGAGAGACAATGAACCAAAAATATGCTGCTAGGGGAGGCTGCGGTCAGTGTGCAGGTTTAGAAGATGAATGGAAAGATGTTTATAGAGAAGTGCTTTTTTGGAAAGATTGAATTTTTATAAAGAGACGGTAGATAGTAGAACAATCGTCAGGATGCATCTGGTGGTGAAGCCTTCACATAAAGCCATGATAACCGTGCTGCCTCACTTTGTGGATAAAGCTGCTCTGACTCGGAGGGAGATCTGTCGCATGTAAGTTTTCACACCAGCTCTGACGGTTGACATTTTTTTTTTTATATATTTGAGTCAATTCTTTGCTGTGCATATGGGATTTCTGTGCATATGGGATGGCATTTTTAGGACTAGAGATGATTTTATAAACATTTTGAAGCTTGACACTTTGTAACAAAAGAATAATGTTTGTGCGTTTAGGTTTTGTCTCAAATTTAGTGGCAATTTGTTCAAGGGCGGCTTCATGTTACTGCTGCACATCATGCTTGTGTAGTTTATATACCCACTTGTCTTCAGATCATCAGTCCTGTGCATAAATTTGAAAAGAGACAATGATTGCACGTAGCAGAGGAGCCAGCACAAAAGGCCTTGTGAGGGTCCCACTCAGTCATACCAGGCTTTGTTGTGTGTGTACGTGTGTGTCGGTGGAAAGGAGAATGAGACTGTAGTTAAACAAAGCTGCAGTCTTGTCCCGTGTGAGAAAAGACGTTGACACTCTTCCTCCCGCTCGCTACAACCCCCCATAACAAAGTCACGGCTCAGGAGCGCTGCGTCCGACACAGTGGGTATTAAAGCCCGAGCACATATGGACAGTCGCGGTATAAACACTTGACTCATCAAAGGTCAGCAAACCCAATCAAGTGGAGGCCGTTCATCAAGCTGTAAAAACACAAGGCTGTAAAAGTGGCTGGATCAGGACTCTCCTGTCCTGTTCGCTGAATCAGTGAAGACTGGAGAAAAAAAACACGGATGACAAAGACATGATGGAGATACTCCTGAAAAGTTTAGACGTTTTTAACAAAAACACATCCACCTGCGTGACAATTGACTGAAGAGCTTCAGGTTTTGAGCTATTTGTCCAATAAAACCAGAAACTTTTTCATAATTTTCTGATTTTATAAACCAAACAATTATTCAATCAGCTGCAGAAGTAACTTTTAGATGAATTGCAGCAGCAAATATTTTTTTTGTAGCCATACTGTTGTATTTTCTGTAGACATGTCTACAAGACTGACATTTCTTCATATGTTTTAATTTATTCATTTACTTTATTATACAGATGCCAATGATTCAGCTGTTGGTCACTGTAAATCGCCTCAACTCTTCAGCCTTTACGCACCCAGTTTCCTGTCTTTGACTCATAATTTCGTGAGTCAGCGAAATATTACAATTGTGTGATGGAGAAAAATGTGAAAAGCTTTTGTGTGGAGCTATTTCGTAATGGGAAGTTTGAATTCGGTCATGGGTCATCCTGAATTCAGCGTTGTTTGAGCTTTGTGGTTTGTGTGTTTAAGACCATTCCTCTCATGTGTCATGAGAATTACTGTACGGCCGCCAATTTATTTTTCCCATTTCAGTCCAAAGCAGAAATAAGATGTGGGATACAGCAGGGAGTGGTGTGTGATTTGTGCGGATGAATGAAAGCACAGAATGTGTGAGCGTTCAGATGCTTAAAGTTTTTCAAGAGTAGGCGTCTGAAGACAATGATTTATATCTGATTTTGTGGGAATTACATTTCCTGCCTTCTAATTGATTTCTTTCCTGTCAGCTCGAAGTTTACGTCTGGAATCTGGACATTGTTTCCCAGCGTTTCACCTCCGACAAGCCTTCGGCAGCCGTCAATTTATTTTCCACTTCATTTCTCTTCCAGCCTCAGCGAGAGCTTCTTCATGGTCAAAGGAGCCGCCCTCTTCCTGCAGCAGGGCGGCAATGCACAAGGACCAAAGACCCCAACCCACCACAAACATGCAGGTAGGAACAAACACTCATAACCAAACACAGACAAGAAGCTTTGTGTCTGTTTTTTTTTGTCCATATTCTCCAGCACAAATGAGCTCCAGACAAAAGGAAAATTGTATTTGCTGTGGTGGGCTTTACTCTGTGGGTTTGTCTTTGCTTATTCTAAACCGTCACCTAGAAGGGCCTGACCTGAAGTGACCCATCAGGGACCCCACAATCATTTTAAACAAGAAGAAGCCTTAAGAAGTTCACTTAAAGCAATTTCAAAGATTCGTAGAAATGTGCAGAACAACTCAATAGTTTGACAAGCAGGTTTCAGGGTTTAGATTTGTCTTCATTGAGAGAAATCTCAGTGAAGTCAGTTTTCCTTCAGTTGGGAAAGAAAACCAACAATGAATTCACAGTTTAAAAAACACAAAACATGAATGGTCATTTTGAAGCTGACCTTTTAGTTGTTTTGTTAGAAAGTTGCCCAAACACAAAATCTCTGTAGTAAAGTTACTAAATAAAGTGAGTGTATTTTTTTCCATTTCATTAGATGGAAGCTTCAGTTTTAATTATTTTATGTTTCATTTAAGTTACAGTGGGAGGAAATCACTTTCTTTGATGTCCACATTGTGATAATAACATTACAGCCTTTTAATTAGATTGAACAAAATGTCAAAAAAAAAATTTCATTCACCTTTAACTCAGTCTTTTTTTATAATCAATCTTTCATGGTTCAACTTTCAGGTGATTTACCTCAACACCTGCAGGTCATGTTCAAGATCCTCCGGTCTGAAGATCGAATTAAACTGGTCTGTATGATATTTACATTTTGTCACTTACATTTTCACACATGAATCACATGGTGCTGTTTCTTGAAATGTCACATGTTGTTGCGCAGGCTGTACGGTTAGAGAGCGGGTGGTCGGACCGGGTGCGCTACATGGTTGTGATCTACACTAACGGACATCAAGACACAGAAGAAAACATCGTCCTGGGAATGGACTTTACAGACAAAGACAGGTAATGAATCTCTCTGCAGCCTTACATTTAGTACAGTTTAATCTAATTGTTAGATTTGTTAAATGCTTTTTATCTTTCTGGCCCTCAGTAAAAACTGCTCTATTGGGATGGTGCTGCCACTGTGGAGTGACACCAACATACATTTAGACGGTGATGGGTAAGTTTCAATTTTGTTACTTCAGAAATAGACTCATAAGACTGAAGCAGGCGTTTCTAGTGTGTAAACTCTCTGAACATGATCATGAGTTAGGGTTTTTTCTCTCCACCTTTTATGTTTTACTGCCCCGCAGTGGTAGAGGAGTGAATTACGTACATTTTTCCCTCCCAATGAGATCAGTTCTTGCTGACCTGTTCACATTGTCTCTGTGTCTGTTTGCTGGAGGAATGTTCCACTGGTCGTTGGCATGAATAGTCCCGCAAGTCCAGTCTGTGTTTACATCTCCTCTTCGCTCTTCATCTCCATCCAAACACCAAACTAATCTTCCTTTCTCCTTCTCTTCTTTCTCACCAGAGGCTTCAGCGTGAACACAGCAGGGCGGTCACATGTCTTCAAGCCTGTATCTGTTCAGGCCATGTGGTGAGGAAATCATCGTCATGTTTACGTGGTATTAATGTTGTGTGGTGTCAGCACAGGAGGTTGTATATTGGCCATACTGGGCAAGTGCTGTCTTAGTCTTTTACATTAGATTGATCAAAACAAGAGAAATAGAGGAATGAGTGTTCCTGCCTGAGACCAGTCCTACCTGGGTAAAAATACACATCTGACGCAAAGAAATCTTTAGATCTACTATTTAAATTATGTGTACACAATTGAAATGTGTTCATGAATATGTAACATATAAATTGTTAAGACTGGCAATCCATTATCAGAGAGATCTTCATTCCTGAATGTTTTGTTTCTCATGTTTCTCATAGAAATCTACCAATCACACAACACACAGGAATAAAAAAAAACACTTGTCCCTTAAAGTTGCCACCAGATTATTTATTCTGTCACTTGACTCTGTTCAATCAAACTGATTTAAGATGAAAGTACCATTACAGCTAAAAATGTCCTCATTTAAGTCTTTACTGTGACACTACCTGCTTCATTGTTCACACATATTTTGCTCAAGATCTTCTCTTACATCCACATGCCACCTGCTGGTCACTTATCAGAACTACCAATAATAAAGTTTGCCTTGTTATTTTTTCCAAGAAGATTTTGCTCTACTCCTGTCACTTAACATCCTTTTCACCTTTTTTTTTTTATTATTTTTTTTTTTGTCTGTGTTGCGACAGGTCTGCCCTACAGGTCCTCCACAAAGCATGCGAGGTGTCACGCCGTTTCAACTACTTCCCAGGAGGCATTGCTCTCACATGGATGGCCTTCTACGAGAGCTGCATCACCTCGGAGCAAAGCTGCATCAATGAGTGGAACGCTATGACCGACCTGGAGACGACCAGGCCCGATTCACCCAACATGTTTGTCGACCAGTGAGAAACTTTAAGCTGCTTTTTACTTATATTCTAAACCAATATTTTAACTGTTTGGCTGTAATGTTATAATGCCTGATTTGATTATAAAGAGTTGTATTTTTAGACAAACTATCAGTCAGATAGAACAATATCTCCTGCCTTTTAACATGTGTGACTTGTGGTCATGTAATGGGTTACAATCCTTTAGTCACCAGCTGTTTTCCTTTTTGTCACTGTCCTTTGTTGTCACCCGTGAAAACATGTTACGCTGTTATGCTAATTTTCATTCAGACAGCGTCACTGATGCTTTGACTCATTATGTGCAGGCCGACCGAGCGAGAGAGGACGGAGTGTCTCATCAAAGCCAAGTTACGCAACATCATGATGTTTCAAGACCTGGAGAACATCACATCGAAGGAGGTACGTGTCATATTAAGACTTCTGTGAGTAACTTTTTGTGTTTTGTAAGTCAATTTTTTATCATGTGTTGTTTTTTCTTCTCTTCAGATCCGTAACGAGCTGGAGCAACATATGAGCTGTAATTTGAAAGAATACAAGGAGTTTATAGACAATGAGATGCTGTTGATCCTGGGTCAGATGGACAAGGCCACACTTATCTTTGACCATGTGTATTTGGTGAGAATTTTAATTATATTATACTCTTTATAGTAATTATTTTTATCACTTTATTCTATAGGCTGATGCTCAAATACCATCACATGTTTTTTTTTGATTATCCAGTTTCTGTGTCTTTGGCTCCGTAGGGCTCTGAGTGGAACGCTTCAAACCTGGAAGAACTACGTGACTGCGGGTGAGCTGAGACACACATCATGATGTTTTACCTGGAAGTTTCTAAAATCTACAAATAAAAGACTTTAAGTTTGTCTGGTTGATGCATTGATTTTTTTTTTTCAGTTCTCATTTAATAAAGTACACTGTTCCAAGACAGTTTAGCCAAATAATGTTAGAAAAATGTGTTGCCATTTCAGAAACAGAACTGAATCTGGTTATGATATTGATAGCACCTAGTAAATATAATAAAGCAGTATTTCAGTCTTATATCTTAGGCTTTGTCAGGCAAAGAATACAGTGACGTTAAGTTCACCTGTTGAGGAATTTAATCAGCTGAGGTTCTCCTTGTGGGACAGATTCATTTTTACATTGACTAGTGTGTTGAGTTGCAGTTTAGCTAATAAGCAGGAAAGAAGAAGAAAAGCTAATGTATTGTCACTCTGGTTGCAGAGTGGGTTACATCCTGAACGTCACCAGAGAGATCGACAACTTCTTCCCAGGGATGTTTTCTTACCACAACGTGAGGGTGTACGACGAGGATGCCACCGACCTACTGGCTCATTGGAACGACACCTACAACTTCATTGTCAAAGCCAAGTGAGACTCTGCACGTATAAATACTAAGCTGGTGCTTTTCTAGGTATATTTAATAGAACAGGAAAGATGTTGAGATGCAAGACACGAGGGAGCAATTATACAGATTATAAAGAGTGTAGATGCTCCCCCAGCACTTGTAGATGGAGTTTTTAGTCATTATTTCAAGTCATCACAGCTTCACATCATGTCTTGTATTTTCCCCAAGTACTGGGGTCGTGATCACACAGGACACATTTCCTCCCGCCTGAATGTAAGACACAGCTGCTGAGTTGAGCCAGTAACACAGAGAGAGAGATGAAATGGTGCAGTCGTTCTGGTTGCTATGCAACTAGCTAACCATGCTAACCTGAAGTTAAAAAGGGAGATTGTAAAAATAAAAATGGAAGAGCTAAAACTGATACATGCTCATTATGAGGCATTCATACAACACGATCTTGAAATCCACTGTCATCTAACAACATCGTCGAATAAGATGTTAGTAAATTTCCTTCCTGTTCCTTCCCAACAGGAAGAATAATTCCAAGTGCCTGGTGCACTGTAAGATGGGGGTGAGCCGGTCTGCCTCTACTGTTATTGCCTATGCAATGAAAGAGTATGGCTGGTCTCTGGAGAAAGCCTACAACTTCGTCAAGCAGAAACGGAGTATAGCTCAGCCAAACTCTGGTTTCATGAGACAGCTGGCAGAGTATGAGGGAATCCTGGATGCAAGGTAAGAAGGTCTGCTGTTTCACTCAGGTTTGCATTTGGCTCAGCTACCTGCAGTCTCCTGGGTGTTTTTTTTTCTACCTCAGTGCAGGCAAGAGCTTTAGAAGGACTGACACAGAGCTGCTTTGTGTATAAAACTAGTAGAAATGATACACAAGCTGCTTTGTGAAACATTAATGTTTTTTAGTCAGTTTTCCTCACATGCTAATCAATTTATACTTTGCCTTCACAGCAAACAGCGTCACAACAAACTCTGGAGGCCTGAAGCGGACGAGGAAGGATCAGATGATTTGCAGGCCTCCGGCCACTGCACCGGTGGAGAGGAGACGCCAGTGCTCAGAGAGGAGGAAGCTTGGGGAGGATGTGGAGCATCTCCCTGCAGGGGTATGGGTTTGGAGATGGAGCCCCTTGACTCTCTCAACTATAATTACTACTTCAGACGTTTGTCAGACTCTGCACTAGACAGCGAGCCCTCCACCCCGGTGCGGGGCCCTCCTCTGCTCGGTATGGAAAGAGTCTTCATTGAGATCGAAGACGTGGAGAGAGACGCCCTATTGGAGGACGAGGGTTTCCCCATGGCCCACTTAGCGCTGCCCGGTGAGGGCACGGCGGCGCAGACGTGCGGACGTCTCGACCCCCTGGAGGACATGAGACTGAGACTTGAGTTCAGTACTTTGGAGGAAGAGGACGAGGAAGAGGCAAAGAAAGAAGAAGCTGAGATGGCGGCGCTGGCTCAAACGCCTGGAAATTCAGACGGGAGGAGGGCAGGGGAAGAGGCCGAGAGGACAGAGGAAAGCCGCTTAGGCCTGGCCAACCTGAACACCAACAACAGCAACCGCCTCGCTGCAAAACGCAGCTGCCCTGCAGCTTTTGACGTGAGTTTTTATGTTTCTATAGATATTTTAACCATATTTCAAAATATGTAATATTTATATACATATTTGATATATGTTGATCATGTTGATACATAATTTAATATAGAGGTCTCATGTAGTACATGAGTTAAAATAGTTTTCATGTCATAAACATGTGCAATGTTATTAACAACTGAAATATGTTTGCATGCCACTGACCATATAACGCTTTCTGTTCCAATTTTACTCCATTTAGGACAGTGCTAGCACAGGAAACCCTTTAAAAGTGAAGCCCTCCTATCAGTCCTGTAAAGACTGTCTGCGTCTGCCACAAGGTCGGCGCTGCGACCGTCCAGCAGGAGGTCGTTCCCACCGCCTTAACCTCTCCCGCCACTGCACTGTCCCCTCTATATGCATAGATCCGCCTGGGACAAATTTTGCTTCCACTCCAATTTTGCAGTCTCTGCCAGCCCCTGCAGTTGTGCCACCTAACCTGGTGCAGCCCTGCGCTCACATCTACCGCTGCGCCACCTGCGTGCCAGGTGTCCCTCAAGTTAACCGCCAGAAACTGGTTTCACCCATGAGCTGCGAGGAGATGCCTCCTGACTGCAGCTCAGTGGAGACGGAGGACATGGATGAGCCGCAGGGGGACAACGTGGACGTTCAGATATCAAGGGAGGGTATAGGTGCCGTTGATGCAACTACTGATGAAGGTTTGAAATTACAGCCTGGTGGTGCAGTGGAGCTCCAGCAGCAGGCTCTGGCTCAGCTACAAATGCCAGGACTGGGATTAGAATTTGGTCTAGAACTGATGCGACAGAGAGCAGAGCGGCTTGAAAAGCTGCCGAGCTTGGCCATGGAGGGCCAGCTCCCAGTGGGGCCTCTGCCTTAAGGAAAGAAAGAGATGGAGGAGGAGGTTTACCACTACCTCCACCAGGTGCGCTACGATGGCTGTGAGCCTTTTTAAGATGACTGCCGCTGTGGTGTCCTACCAGAAACAAAGCTCTGCTCTGACCTGTACTGTTATGTCCTGGCCTCAAGCTCCTCTGTAACACGCTGCAACAGCCCTCTGTGCATTTACAGAGTGTCCTGACATTGTCTGCTGGCATGAAGATCCAGAAGAGGCTGGTTGTTTCCATAATATGCTAAAGGCTTGAATGCTTCTGGCAAATCTGGGGCTGAAGACTTTCTCGTGCCCTTCACTTGTCCCTCAGACCTGATCGAGGGCCCGTCTGGTCTCTTTTGAACCTGCCCTGCTCCACCACACATACAAGATCATCACAGTTCCCTACAGCCCAGTGGAGATGAGCATTATGCTGCCATTTTACCCTCAACAGACAGGTTTGGTTTATTCCCACAACGGGAGAGACTGGAGGTTTATCAGATCTGGTTGTTGTCCCTCTCTGACTACTGGTTGAACTATAGTTGACACTTTGATGTTGATGGAAAGAAAAATACCCAGAGTAACGTGTGTCTGTCAATGTACTGTATGTTTTTCAATCCAACTCAACAGTATGAAAAAGGAGCTCAATGAATATTTGCCATTGAGCCTGTTTGATCTCCTCATGTTACCACTGATAAATGAATCCTCATCTAACGTCACTTATATTTTCCCTGCTGCAGCTGCTTTTGCATCATGAGAGGGCATTTCACGTGAAAGCATAATCATTTTTAAAAAGGATAAGAGCCTTTTTTGCCTCTTTGAAAAGCATCGTACCTCGGACCACAAGCATCTCAGACTGTTTTTGGTCAAAGACTGTTTTGTCTGCTGAGTGGCTGGTTTGCCCTGACCCCTTCCTTCATTATTTAATGTAATCATGCCCTTAGCGCTCCGTGTAGCCATGCATGACTCAGTATTACAAAACATATCCACCACATGGTGAGACAGGAAAACATATTCAAATGGCATCAGAATTGAACCTAATTACTTTTCTTATGTCTGAAAGAATTTCTGTAGAAATCCTCTCATTGGAAGGAATTACAACATTCAGGCATCAAGGAAAAAAATCATAAGCTTATATATATCACACTTAGTCAGATGATTTCTGATGTAACCAAAGCCATATCATGATGCCAGTTCCAGTTTATCACCTTCAAGATTACACTCCACGGAGGAGCTCTGCACACGCCCCATCTGACCTTCTCATCCAGTGTGAATCTGTCACTCAACTACTTAAACATTTGCTTATATGTTGAAAAACCTTAGACTACCTTTCCCCCCCCCAAAAAAAAAAAAAACACACAAATAGTTGCAAAGGCACATCGATCTTGTATAGGTTTAGCACTTGAGCACAACTTTTAGTAACCATTCACACTGTGCACAGATCTCAGTTCTATAGCTACATTTAATCCAAATTCATTTAAGAACACTATTAAAGTGAAAATATTTCACTCTGCTTCAAAGAAGTAATTAGATTCTTTGTATGCAGCGTTTGGTCCATCAGTGTAATCATAATTTATTAGTGATTTATGATCTAGTAAACATCAGACAGTTACAGTCAGCAGGAGATGCTGCTGTAATTTTTGTTGACAAAAGAAAAATCTGTTGGTATTACCCACTGAAATACTTCCATCTACAGTGGGGGAATTTGAACAAAAAAAAAAAAAACATATTCAAACACTTAATTGAACAGACAAGATTTAATTTGTTTTAAATATTATTCTACCCCTGCAGTCAGTTGATTCAGAGGCGTATTTTTTTTGTTCAAACTGTGCCACTAATCCAAAGTTTGCAGTGCCACAGAGTGTTGCTCTGCAGGTTCTTCTGTTGTCTGGTTGATGTTGTGTTCCTACTGTTTTTGGCACGCTGGGTGTGCTGGAATGGTTCTGAATGATGCCTTGTTTGTTAGCAGGAAAAGGCCCATGCAAGTGATATAACTTTGTTTAAATATCTGAGTGCTTCAGAAGAGATGAAAACTGTGCAAAAAAAGAATGCAAATTATTTAATCATTTCATTATTGTATTTTTTTTTTTTTTTTCATTTTTGTAGATTTTTCCTTTTCTTTACTTAGATTAGTAGAAACTTTAGACAAACAACAGAAAAGCATCCTCTGTTCCTTCTTCTCCCCTAAATGAACTCCAGGGAGCTGCAGGTTTGCTCCACTAGTTAGATTTAAGTAATTTGGTTTTGCCTTTAACGTGTCCTTTTACCTCACGTGGCCATTTGACGCATGATTTCAACATAAGGCACTTAAGCCAAAGTGGTTGACAGCAGCTGATACCACACACATGTGAAACAGAAGAAAAAAGTTAATAAATATTGGAACACTCCGAAAAATTAAGAAATGTTAAAGTTGGTAAAGGCTGTAAAAGACTGATTAAATGAATAGATTAATGTTTTTAGGAAATTAATATAATTTGCTTTCTTGCTAAAAAGTTAATGACCAGATTGAAACTGTTGTCGTGTCTGTGCGGTAAATATGAAGCTACAACTAGCTGCTAGTTAGCTTAACTTATCTTATTTGTTTTCGACGGACCCAAACTAGCTATTTCTTCATTTCAATTTTTTTTTTTTTTTTTTTTGCTAAAATAAACAACCGCTGGCTAAAGGTTTATATTTTCAACACATTCAAGCGACAGTTTCTGATAATCTCATCTCACTTTTGACAAGAAAGCAAATAAAACCATCTTGACATAAAATCATAAACAGTTTCCTTTAATACGAGTCCAATTGAATCCAGTTGTTCTCAGTGTGTTTAAGGTCTGATGAGGGAGCTCGATGTTCATGTGATGTTGTGCAAATTAAATCCTTCTATTTGTGTTCCCAGACCACAGCACTATGTTTGGTTGTTTACTTCATGTGTTCAGTTAGTTTTTTTTTTTTTTGCATTTAAGTGCCTTAACCCCGGCCTTAGCTGTGTCATAAAGCATCGCAGGCTTGCAAAGTTTCTGTGAGTATTGACGGTCTGGTGTTTTTTTTTTTTTTTATATTATTATTATTATTATTTATTTTATTTTATTTTACTATTTTTGTACATCACTTGCCCTGACTCCCAATAATAACCATACTCCTTGCAATGTATAACTTGGCACATTATATAATGTATGCAAACACACATAAGCTCATGCACAGCAGCTCCTCTCCCTCAATGCACACATATTTGATGGACTTCCATTTATTAATAGCCTATAATAATATTGTATTTGTTTGATATTGTTGAAACTTGTGGTACACTGTATTGGTTCAATAGCTGGCTGAAGAACCTTACTTGCTGGAATGAGAATTATCATTTACATTAAAAAAAAAAACATTAGATAAGAAGGATTTAAGTCTCTGAAATTTACCAGTCTGTATATATTTTTCTCTACAATTTGCTATTGAGTACATTAGCTTGCAGATGTGGTCAATATTAAGAAAAGCACTGATAATGCTACTGTGTATCGAGAAATACTTCTAATTAAGTTCTTGTGTTTGCACCACAGCAAAAAAAAAAAAGAAAAGAAAAGGAAAAAAAAAGACTTTGGGCCGTTTCTAATTTAGGCAAAAGTCTTCAGGCTCTATTAAAAATGGCAATGATTGTTTTGTTTTTTTCTTATTGCATTATTCCCAGGCAGCAAACATCAAACTGACAATCCTACTTTAAGGGCCAGACGTCGATGACGGACATTAAGACATACTGTAACTTCAAAGCGAGGGGAGGGGCGGACATTTATAAAGTGTATTGATTATAGCACAAGTCTGCCCCAGAATATGAGACGAACAGAACATGAAAAACCGTCCTGGGAGTAAGATTTTTTGTTACGTTGATTGTTTTGTTTTCTTTTTTGTTAACTTTTGTGTACTGTATTGTACATTGCCAATGTTCACGTGTAATGCATTTATTTTTACATTTTGTTAAAATGATGTCCAGTCTAATGTTTATCATGGAAATAAACCATTTCCTCTGCATAATCTGTTTATAATCAATTGAATTAACAGTTAACTACATGTGCACTTCTGTGGATAGTTTAATAATGATGGATGTGTGATGATACAAGTGATACAGGGGGGAGGGTGTGTCTGTGGCCCTGTACATCTTTGATTACTTTAAATGGCTCTGTCAGTCTCTTGTCTGGCCTCGACTTGCTCGGGACAGAGAGCGATTTTATTGAATTAGTCAAATGAAGTGTGTGTGACATCATGGGGCAGGTGACGGCTGAAGAAGAAGAAGAAGACGGGCGGTGATCTCCCAGAACGACTGAAGACGGACAGAACGACAAGAGGACAGAGCATCGTTTATAAACATCAGTCTCAGTAAGTATCTACCTATATTAATGTACTACCCCTGAGGCTGTGAGATGATTTTACATGAGTTTATTAAATAACTTCATTTGCGGTTTCAATTACAGTGCTTGTATTATACAAAGTGATGCTGTTTATATCTGTGGTTAAGTGCATTGAACTATATTATACAAGCCACAAAAGTAACTTATTATGAGTTGCTACTGTGTTCTGTATAAATCCATCAAGCTATTTTAAACTAAGCACATTTATCTTTATCTTTTTATTACTCTAACTCAACCTGCCTGAAAATTTTACTGTCAAACTAGATTATGTGTCTGAATATCATCCTGCTGTGCTCACCATTCGAATTAACAGATGTATTATGTCTTATACATGCTGCTCTAAAGGACTGACAATGTGTTTTCTTGGTTAAAAAAACAAAGTCTAACTTACCAGGCTGTGTTAATGGTTGGTATACTGTAAGTCACAAGTCTCTTATAAACTGTGTGCTTAGTATTGGAAGCATGAGATGCAGAAGAATGGGAGAAGGAAATAGAGACGGAGGGAGAATGATAGAGGGGGTTTCACAAGCCACAGTGTCACAGATGCTTCTCACTGCTGCCGTTAACACATCCATCCCAAAATAACACTTTAAACTTCAGGCTAAAGCTGCAAGCTCATGCATTGGATTATTGTGAGCTATATCACAGAGGAAAACCAGAGCTGTAGTCAACAGCGTCAGCTGGTTAAAGGATTAAAGTGTGAGAGAGTCATAACAAACCAAACACATATTCATATTTTAAAAATCTTGTATGCATATTATCTGCATATCGTTATGATACTTGTTTTACTTTTTATTCTTTAATTTTAATTAACTTTTGAAACTATTTACAAACTTGTAGCTAACTACTTCAGCTGGTTATCTGTTACTATTATTACTCTTTTAAGTATGTATCCTTACCTGGCTTTGTAGTGAATATAATCATTCATGTATTAATTTAATTTAATAATTTGAATTATACTTAATTAGATTAGTCATATTTCATCCATTGGTTTTTACCTAAACATCTAAACTGTAATTTGTATTTTTCTATCTATCTCACCATTTACCAGTGTCTCCTGGTTGGGAATCAATGGTGTGAAGAACAACATCATTTACAGATGAATAAAAGCCATAAGAGTCACAGTGAATAGTTTTATATACGTGCCGACAAGCATGTTTGTTAAGCAGTGTAGTGAAATGTCACTCGGCACCTCTCACGCTTGAAATAGCTTAAAGAGGTGAAGAGGTTCGGTCACATTTCTCCTCACTCACTTCTCAGCTCAGAAAAGTCTGAGAATATTTCAGATGATGGTAATTTAACATTTAATATTTTAATAAATCAATAAATGAGGTTAAGTTAAAACTCAACTATATGTTGTTGCAAAACAAGTTGTTGTTTATCTATCCCTGGGTATTTAGTTGTTTATTTTCTACCTAAAAATACTCAGCTTCCACGTGCCACTTTAAATCCCGTTGAGCTATTTTCCTTTCATAATAATCTCTCTTCGTCCATCCATCATGTTGGTGGTTAAACTCCAGACAGACAATTCATTTCAGAATTTAAAGAGCTTGTGACTTGCACCACGTATTACAGGTGACCTTTCTATACACCCCTGTAACCAAAACAATCATAAACATTCAGATAGTTTGAAGAGAGGCACACACACACACACACAAACAGCACAAACAGGCCTCGTCTCCAAACCAGTAATTGACTGTGCATGATGTCTCACACTGTATTAGCTATAAAGGAACGTGTTTGTACAAAATTAGTTATTAAAGATATAAACTATACTGAAACAAGGCTTTGGTGAAATTCAAAACTTATTACTAGATTTAAAAAAAAACACTAAAATGGTCTTAAATGATCATGTACTGCATGATGAAGAATTAATTAGATCACATTTTCTCAGACATTTTCTTTGACCTTGAGACCTAACAGCTGACCTCTTATCTCACTTGTCTTGTTTCCTTTTTGGCCTCCTGACTCACTGGCACCAGTTGGACCATTTTTAATTATAGCCACCACAGCATTCCTTTCCATTAGAATAGGCAGAGATAGACAGAGAGGCCATGAGAGCAAGTGTGATCGGGTACAAAAGAATATATAAAAATAGAGAGGACGACATTATAGCCAAAGATAGACAGTAATGTCTGCTGAGTGATTTAATATCATTAGGTTGGGGAAGCAAATCATCTTCATTACACCACTGTGACACACTTATAAATCCATTGCTGTGTTTTGACTTTTCATTCTCTTTTCCTTAATGCTAAGACAGAACAGCAACCATGGGCCAGAAACTGGAGAGGCTGTCGGAAAAAGACGAAGAGTCACTTGATAATTCAGACTGGTCTGAGCAAACTGCCGAGACACAACATTCAGAGATAACGGAACAAGATGAGACCAGAGATCAGGACGATGGCTGTTTTGCGATCCCTGAGAGCGTTGGGATTAGTGGGATCAGTGTCAGCGACCGGGCAACAGGGCACACAGGGGAGCGCTCAGTCACTCCTGCACATACAGACGTCCAAACTGGGAAACCAATCAGGCCTCTAGGTCAGATCGAGCACCCTCTCGACACCAGGGGAGAGCGGGTGGGTGGAGACAGAGAGAGCGGGAGTGTCACTCAAACTGTAGTGGAGTCAAAAACCGTCCTGAGACCTAGAGAGACCAGGCAAACTTTAAATAAAAAACAAGGCTCTGTGAGAAAGGCTGTGGCCTTTTCTTGGACTACAGCTATGGAGAAGAAGGGAAATGGGGAAAAAACTGAATCTTGTTCCGAAAATCAAACCAGGGGTGTAACAGCCACGTGCAATCCTACTAATGAAGAGGACTTTGTGGTGCTTGAGAGGGACGAAAGTTGGATATCCTCTGATGGAGAAAATAATCGTTTTGGCAACAGGATAAAAACAGACACTCTTCAAACTTCTATCAAAACAAGAGCTGAGGAAGACACTTTGAATATCTGCAGAGATGATTGCCCTCCACAACCTTCTAGGAATACTTCTGAAGAAAAGGCGAATGAGAATAAAACCAGAAGAGCGACTGACACACATTCAGTGACGGCTGATACTGTGGATGCACGTGCGAAGACTTCATCCAATGCCTATAATGAGAGCGAAGTGGGTCAACATTTGGCTAAAGTGACAGGCAGCAGGTGTCAGCTAAAAGGAGGCAGTGGTGTTGGAGTTGGCCACACTGAGACAACTGGGAGAGGAAAAGCAGAGAGGGAGCGAAGCCTGAATGGTCACAGTGAGCAGCAAGTTTCTACCCATGCCAACAAGGAACACCGGTCGATACAAAACAACAGCAGTAAGGATTTGGAAAATGTGAAAGAGGAAGTGGCAAAGTCCTATGAGAACAGGTTTGCTGGGGTTGTCTCTAAGAGAGCTAAAGCAGGTACTCTTGGTTCATTTAGCAAGAAAGATGAAGGCGCAGCATTTGATAAAGCAACAGATTCCCAATCTCCAAAGTCTAAGCCCCCGATCTCAGAAATGCCACTACAAGACAACCCCTCATTTTCATTGGAACAATGTGATTTGATCACTTGTTCTTCTCTGCCAGGCAGCGCAAAGAAAGAGATAGCAAGCTTAAAGAAGGAGAGTGAGCTTGTTTGCTTTTCTGCCGTCATCAGCCCTCCACCTTTAACTCATCTGATGCCTAAGAAAGAAAACACAACAACGGAAAGACAACTCGATGAAGATATGACCAGTTCGCAGGTGATGCCAGACGTCACTACTGCACCATGTGATCCTAAAGATGAATCTGTGTCAAAAGAGAAATCCAAAGTCAAAGGTCCACCTCCACCTGTCCCCAAAAAACCTAAAAACCCCTTTATAAAGCTCAAAACTGCACAGTTAATGTCTACTGACGTACAAAGAAGAGTCAAAGATACTAAGCATTCAGAAGAGAAGGTGAAGAGGAGACACACTTTTCATTTTAACAAAGATCTTCCAAAAAGCCCAACGAATCAGGACATGTGTGTGTTGTTGGATGACAGAGGTACTTTCGTTATGCCAGCAAATATACGACGGCTGTCAGTTGACCTCAGCCCTTGGCAACATCTTTCACTCAGACACATGGATGATCAGTATGGAGATATGATCGACTACGACTACTGCATGCGCATGGCAAACCTGTCTCCAGATGAAGATCCAGAAAATCTAGACATGTTGCAGAGAAGGGTATTCCTGGAGAGACGATCCAGATATAAAGGCTCACCTCCTCATGTTCAGAAAAAGTCCCAGAATCCTTTTCCATCCACCGAGAGTCTAGACATACCAGAGGTCATGTCAGAAAAAGAAATCCAAAGACCAAAACCTGCTTGTTCAAGGAGAAGAGAAATCTCCCCTGATCACCCGTCTGAGAGAGTCAGCAGCGACAACCACACTAACTATGGTTACAGAAGAGATGCGGCTGATAACAGTAGTGACAGAGATGCAGCAAGCATGGATTCATACAAGCCGGTGTCAGAAATTATCAAGGAAAAAAATGAAATGCAAAGACATCAGAGTCGGGTGAAACCTGAAGGGCCCAAAGCTCAGGTTCGAGTGGCAGAGCAGAGTCCAAGTGTGAAAGTGTCACAAATGAAGAACACATTCGATGTCCCGAAGAAATCCAAAGAAAGACCACAAGAAGTTCAACCACCTCTGAAGAAAGGTAAGAATTTAGGACTGTCTGAACTTGAAGACATTAATTAATTATGTCTTTTTATATAAATGTGTGGTTTATAAAAACATGTGCACACAAATAAGCACAATATTTAAAAAAGTCAATCCATTGGTGTCAGAAACCCATTAGAAAACCAATTTAATGAACTTGTGACCTTCTGAAACTCATTGACTGTCAGTCCCTGAAATATGAAAACAGTTTTAAATTGTTCCACTGGATCTAATGAAAGGTATGGCTGGTTGTGATAAACCCAACGCTGCAATTCTCTTCAGCTTTAAGGAGGACTTTGGCCTCTGTTTTTTAAATGATCATTTTGTCTTTACAGCTGGCAATGATTCTTTCTCAACCAGTTGTTTTCAGACAAAAAAGCCCATTGTTCGCTACCTGCCCAGCCCTAAACAACAGACAGACAAAGTTAGACAGTAACTGGTGAACACAGGGAAGCATTTAGCTCCTGAAGAGCCTCATATTTCCCTCAGGAGTTAAATAGAAGAGTGTGTATTGGCTCTGTTGGATGCGTGATAAAGAAACTCTTCTGTTTTTGTCGATATTTATTGTTAAAACACGTACTTAATTAAAAGCAGCTGATGTATCCACGCTCAATGAAAAAAACCTGAGCTCTGCCAGCAAAGGAAAAACAACATCTCAGCAGTTACGTAAGATACAGCATCTTAGTCTTTTAAACCTAATTCTATTGAGTGTCTTGTTGTTCTTGTCCGGTTCGGAGGGTAATTTCACAAAAAACAAAATGGGGGTTTTCCCAGACAACAGTTTGTATGGCTGAACTGTGGTTTAGAAGCATTTACATGACTGTTGGAGACAGAGAAGTACATGTTTCACATTTTTGTGATTTAGTCAACCGAGTTATTCCTCTCACCTCAGATTACTCCCTCCTTATAAACACAAGCAGCTCAGGGTGAACTGGGGACTCTAATTTATTGTTAGGTGTAAATGTGAGTATTTATGTGTTTATCCACCTTAATAATCCCTGTGGTGGTCTTGGAAACTGTCCATGTTGTTTCCCCGTCCTCCTGTTTTTATTCATACTGGGATAAGATCCAAACCACTCACCTTTATATAAAACAAGCAGGTAAAGAAATAAGTAAATATTAATACTCAATCAACACTTTCTTAATTAGATAAGATTAGGTGATTACTCAGTAATTACAGTGTAAGTGTTTAACTTCTCGAGGTGAAGACCAGGTCCACTTACTGTGTAAAACAATCAATTCAATCAATCAATCAGTCGATCGATCTTTCAATCAGTAATGCTTTAAGGACATCTCATCTGCGTTGTCTAAAAGACTAAGAAGGAGAGTTAGTTCTTGTTTTTGTTTAATTTATAGTCATAATGTCAGCAGTTGAAGAACTCTACTTAGTGTTAGAATTAAGTTTAATTCTTTAAAAATGTATATTAAAAGAAATGCTGTTCTCAAAACAATAACCTGCCCTTTGTGTGAATACTTATGAGGGGAGGGGGGGCTTTATTGTGCTTGGACAGGACAGGCTGGGGTGGGATGGGACAAAAAAAAGAGGGGGTGTTGGGGGAGGAGGACCCTGAAACAAAAGATGCTCCTGGCTGCAAAATCCTGTTTTGTATTGTTTTGTTGTTGTTGTTGTTTTTTTACACTGCTGCACAAAATGAACTGATTCAAGTAGATCTACTTCAAAAGACATTAGGCTGACATGGAGAGGAGCCCTGTTTTCCTGCAGCCCCCCATCCCCAATCACAGCCTTGGGGAAATGAAATCTGGCTTTTCGTTTGCGCATGTGCAGTAGCCCGGTCGTCACCGTATCCTATTGAATTTAATAACGATGAGAATAGACGATTGCTAGTCTTCCGCAGGTGAGGAGCGGACAAGAGATGCTCTATTCGTCAACAACTTGCATCCTGAAATATCAGCAGATTTAAAACACAGACTCTGGGCCACACATTTTGCAGACAGGAGGGGGAATAAGAGCAAAAACGACTGGGCTCTCTTTTTTTTCTGTGGAGACAAGGGATACTAGAGCAACATCCTGCAGGATAAGGGCGCGCCTAAACTACCAGATTCATGTGTTGTGATTGATTACCCCCGTGCTTACGAAAAGCTTGCATAGATTTAGGAGGTAAGAAAACCCTGAAAAGTCTCGTAGCGTTGTGCATTTTTAAAAAAAAAAAATCTCCATGTGGTCTGTCTGTCGTGGCTGTGCAGCATCCATTTAGCCTCGCTGGATGGGGGTTTGAGAATGGGAGCAGCCAAAAAACCTTGGGTGGAAATATCTGCACTTGCGTCAGCTGGCGGCGGTACACCGCAGCTAACGGTTAGCGGCTAGGCTAACGTCGCTATGCTAGCTTAACCGAAGTGTGGATGCAAAATACACACTAACCGGCTACTGGAGAGAAATTTAACACTTTAGTCTGAGCGGACAGCTCTGAAAGGACACTGCACACAAACCATATAGCTGCTGGTGTTACATTTTAAACGGGAAATGTTAATATAAAACACTCGACTTCCACTCATCCTTGTTTGCGGTGGTTCTATGTGTCGGCGGCTGTTGAGACGGGACCAGCCCCGGCACAGCTGCCTAAATGCCGGCTGGGGCAGTGCGGCGGAACACGGTGTACGATTACGCTTCACCTACTTTAATGTTAAACTTAATTCTAATACTTTTAAGAGTCTAAATACTCAGATTACACCCTATTCTTTGTGGCGTTATGTAGTGAAAGTCACATCTGGGGCGTACACACTAAGATATAAATCTGCATATTCGGTCCACCCCCTTGTTTCGGTAACGGTTACGTTAGCTAGCTTAGCTAACTTACCTCCCTACTAAAACCTCCCCATAATACTTACATAGAATTTTTAAATTACTTATTGTATAATTTAGACTATTACTGTTATGGGTTATTATGTTGTGGTGTTGTAGTTTGAAGCTACTTGTTTTAACGGGAGGATGGAGCGGACACAACGAGCTTTGTGCAGCCGTTAATGCTAACGTTAGCCCAGCGACCATTGTTTAACGGCGTCGCCGCGACGTGGAACCACATCGGTTGGTTCTTTCCAGCTCGTGCGTTCGATAGAACGCAACATGTCGCAGTTGTGATCCGGTCACACACACTGGAGAACTGAAGAAGAAGTGATGGTGGTTGGGAGCTTTTGGTGGCGGTGTGCACACCCATTTAGTCGCATTGTCCAGACAGTCAGTGAAATAACAGAGGGAGGGGGATAGAGGAGGGAGGCAGGCAGACCCCTGCAGGGCTGCTGACTACATTTCATTAATATTAGAGCAGGCATCAAATTCACAGTCACCTTATTCTCTTTGACTGTAAGATCACTGCATTAGTCTGTATGTGCTTTAATACGGTCTATCATTGAGTGTACCAACATGCTGCTGTGGGTGGTGATGTGTTGCAGGGAAGGAGACAGCTGCTGTCTGCAGCTGATGTTGTAATGTAATATAATATAATGTATAGGATCAACTAATGTCTGCAGAAGCTGAGGCAGCTCATCCTGTCAGATGCATATTTGAGGAGTGGAGTGATAGGAAGCAGTTTTTTTTTTCTTCTTTTTTTTTTCTTGAATGGACCAACAGAGGGAACACGCTGTTCTGCTCAGCGTAAAAGTGTAGGCCCACACTGTCCAGGCATTATGTCACCCTGCAAGAACATGATTCGTCTTTATGGCTCTATGGGGCATTACTCTGCTAATCAACGCTTTTCCAGGTGGAGTAGTTGATTCATAAAAAAGGATAATGTCCAGAAATCCACCCTAGATGCTTTTCATTTCTCTCATATCTGAGCCGTGGATGACAATAATCTTTATAAGATACTTTGTGTTGTGTAGCTTAAAAAAAATCTTTTTTCTTTTTCTGAAATTATTTGTTTATTACACTTTATCTATTTATACATTTTCACTTCAGATTTGAAAATGTCATTTCAGTGTCTTAACACTTATAAATAAGTTTCTTGTTCAGGTCAAATAACTGAAAACAGTCTGAGTCTGAGGGACAAACACAGAAAACTGGCACTAAAAGAAAAAAATACATTTATTTGGATATAACTGAAATATATTTGATCAAATGTGCATGTTTTTTATTTTTTGTTTTGTTTTTTTTTTTTTGGTCCTTTGCAAATAAAATAAGCAGACCGAGGTCTTATATTAGATCCAGAAGGCTGTGATTCAGCTTTTCCATTTTCATAATCCGTGATTGAATGTGAAGAAGCAGGTGGTTTGATGTGATGACAGAAAATCTTGCAGAATCCTGTATTAAAACACAGTATGTCGCCTCAGACTGACAGCTTAATTACTGCCCCGACTTACTATTTTTTTTCCACATAATTACACACCAAACCATGTCACTAAAAATTATGGAGAAAAAAAAATCTCCCTCAGGTATCAAACACACACACACAGATACATTAGATTTATGTTAAAACAAGTCAAGAATTTCCTTTATTTTCTTGTGGCTGCAGATCTAGTTTCCCCAAGAAACTAACATTGGATTTTCCTTTTGGAAATATTTGTCTGCTCTCGATGTAGAAGTAGTGAGTGAGGGTGCACCAAGTTGAGTCACAGCGTGATCATAAAATGTGACTCGACATTTGAGAGCTTTTTCAAAATGTGAGAGCAGCGACAGGCCATCTGTGGTGTACTTCCCGTTTAGAAAAAAAAAAAAAACATACTTTCTCTACTTGTTCTGTGTCTTACTCAGATGATACATGAACACAAAAGAAAGACAAAAATTCACTAAAACCTAAACTAGTTTGTCTATTAGTTCGTCATAACCCTTTTTCTCTCAGATGTCTGGTCTATATAAGGAAGGAAAGACGTGTGATTTGTGTTTTTCCAGAAGGTACAGCTGTATCTTTTTTCCTTTTCATGCACGGGAACAAACTAAGTCACAGCTAATAAACATAATCTCAGATCAGACAGACTGTTCTGGCAGTAAACCAGATTTTACCCCATGAGGTTTCTTTGGCATGCTCGGAGATGCACATTTTCAGATTTTTTTTTTACGACTTCAGTTTCTGTGTAAAAAGCAGTTCTTACATATTTTATCCAAAAATGTCTGTATTGAGAACATTTTTTGGGTAAATCATCAGGATCTCTGACTTATTATCCTTTTATGTCTTCTTGCAGACATGTTGCGGCGAGTTGTGCGACAGAGCAAGTTCCGTCACGTCTTCGGTCAGGCCGTGAGGAACGACCAGTGCTACGATGACATCCGCGTCTCGAGGGTCACGTGGGACAGCTCCTTCTGTGCCGTCAACCCCAAGTTTGTTGCCATCATCATAGAGGCCAGCGGGGGAGGAGCTTTTCTTGTCCTTCCTCTACAAAAGGTGTGAAGCTGAGTTGATCCCTTTGGGTTTACGCTCTGCAATGACAACAGCAGCATCAGTTACTGTTTAGTCTTTTCTAAAACATCACCTGATTGTCACAGTGTGGTTGTTCAAAGATTCTCGGTGGCACGTCTTTAACACAAGTTAACACCAGAGACGTGTTAATTAACATTGCAAATTACATTTTTCTTATTAATAGAACATTGGCAGATGTCATCTTGTGTCATCTCGTGTTGTTTAGTGAAGCTAATGTTAGAAAGTTGTAACACTGGGATTCCCTCCCATTTCTATTTTTCCATTTCAATAACATGAGCACACTGTCTAACACGTACTTTGTGTATAATTTTGGCAACATGGGGTCTGGTTTGTAAGACTATGATAAAAACAGGAGACACAATGTTTCTGGAGTAATTTAAACCCAGAGTCTATTTCAACACCAATATGAGTCAAACTCCCCCTCAAGAGATATTTTACATTGGTTGAAGTAATATTGAGTTTGACCATTTTTTGTTTTCACAGCCAAATAGCTAACAATGAAAGTTAGTGGGGAAAATGGATCTAAGTGTCATTTTTAAGCACTAATAAAGCTCAAAATATCACTGCACTTCATCAGTAGCATGAACAGGGTCCCTACATATAAACTGAAGTCATGATAACTGAGTGAGTTTACCAAGAGTTTATGAAAAAGACTGTTTTACAAGACTTAACCAACGTCTTGTTTCATAACAACTGGAGATAAACGGTTTTCCACATCAGCAGATTCATCCTTTTCCTGAACAACCGTTCAATGTGTCCGTGAAGAGCGAGGAAAATGATGAATCTGCTGATCTGGAACAACGTTCATGTTGTTCGATTTGTATACGTAGTGAAATACACCCTGGGTTCAATTTAATCCCCTTAACTATAACAATTACCGGTAATTAAATATTAATTCAGTTGGTCTGTACACTGCTATGGTCCCAACAGTTGTTACATTGGTTGTAAGCTAGTAATGCTAACTTTGTTAGCATTTACCACAAAGCGCCACTTGGACTAAATATGTCCACAGATCCTTTAGCGTGGCCGTGGAAGCTAAAAACATTTTTGTAATTATTCTGA
This sequence comes from Polydactylus sextarius, assembly GCA_016801845.1. NCBI lineage: Eukaryota > Metazoa > Chordata > Actinopteri > Polynemidae > Polydactylus > Polydactylus sextarius. Next base: position 5,241,989 of record CM028922.1, read on the forward strand.
TGCCGTGTTTTTTGATCATTAATTCTTCTCGTAGTGGTTTTAACTAACAGGTAGGAATCAAATAAACAAATAAGAAAACTGAGTGTGACACCGGCCTTTGAACCAAACTGGATACAGAAGGTGTAAAGCGTATTCAGAGGTTGTAGTCGGACGCTGTCACATTATAGCGTTGATAACACGCGGTGAATCGATGTTACCCGCCTGCTCCTCTGTGCATCGCTGCTGTGACCCTGTGCTGCTGCTCCCCGAGGCTCATAACTGTAGCAAAAACCATAGATAATCAATATTTAAAGCTGTCTGATAGTAAAGGTATTCGATGTGTATCTGGTTACAGTTGCCTCATCGAGCACATGATACCCGCAGAGGGGATGGATGCTCAGTCATTATTTTAGGCCACTGGGTTAATTGATTTGTTGTCACTTCACGATGTCCTTCATCTGGAGAAGCTGCTCTGACTTCAGGTAGAAATCACAGATGGAAATGGATAAAGTTACTGCATTAACAATATGTTCACTGTGTGATGACATGAACCCTCTGATTTCGTGTCCACTGTGAATTTAGTTTTAACATTTTGCAGCTTAAACATTTTAGTCCAGTGACATTTGAAAAATACCCTCTTCTCTAAAGGTTAGACTTCACAATTAATTTAATTTTTGGGGAAATATTGGTTGACATTTTACATCCTCTTATTGCTGTTTTTGCAGAACTAGATGTCATTTGATGTTAGAATAAGACAATGTCAGTCAGTTGTTCTGTAGTTGAGAATAAAGTGAAACACGAAGTGAAGCATTGATGCGTAGTCGTGCAGGTCTGAATATGACTGAACCCGGGGTAGTTATGTCAGCAGTCAGTCATTTTCATATCTTTCTGACTGATATCAACTCACTAAAGTTTATTGCTTCACATCAGGTCATACTCTTGCAATAAAGTTGTCCTCTGTGTTTCAGACCGGTCGTATAGACAAGGTCTACCCGACAGTATGTGGACACACAGGCCCAGTGCTGGACATCGACTGGTGTCCTCATAATGACCTTGTCATTGCGAGTGGCTCGGAGGACTGCACAGTCATGGTAAGGACTCGGTTAATCTTTAAACTATTTTGTTTTGTCCCGTGTTTATTATGTTTGTATCAATTATAAACGTTTAGATAATAATTACTCTTAACCCTGCGACTTCAACCCTGGACATCATGTGTTGCATTTGGAGACATAAACTTGTTTTCTGTCTGGTTTGACTTTGGGATTTTAGTATCTTGTCCAAGGACAGTTTGACATTAAAATCAGCTTTGACACACATTATATCCTGCTGTGGTTCTAATTCCCTGCGTCTGTTTTACGTTTTCTGACTTAGGTCTGGCAGATCCCTGAGAACGGGCTGGAGAATCCTCTCTCAGATCCCGTGGTCGTCTTAGAGGGCCATTCTAAGAGGGTCGGCATTGTGTCTTGGCATCCCACCGCTCGCAACGTCCTCCTCAGTGCAGGTAACCTTTAACTGAAGCCCTTTGGTACATTCCCTCCCAGTGAGCTGAAATAATACGATCTGTTTAGCTAACCGGTGTGCCATTTTTTCCACTGTGCACAGCTGAATTCCAAACCTGACCAATTATCTCAGGGATTGCCTTCTGTCGCATTGCTTTGTGTGACGTAGTGTACCGAAAATAGACTTGGACACAGAGGTGTGTGCATTCAGGCTGTGTTGTGTCTGTGTGTCTGTGTGTGTGTGTGTGTGGGTGTCTGTGTCCATTTTAGGGTGTGACAACCAGATCATCATCTGGAATGTGGGCACGGGAGAGGCCATGATCAACCTGGAGGACATGCACCCTGATGTTATCTTTAGTGTCAGCTGGAGCCGTAATGGCAGCCTCCTCTGCACCGCCTGCAAGGACAAGAAGGTCCGCGTCATCGACCCGCGAAAGAAAAAGATTGTGTCTGTAAGTGAAAACGCTGAGGGGATCAGTGGATAAAGATCCTTGTCGCGATGGAATGACATTTCCCAGAATCATCTACAAACATGGCTGCCCAAGCTGACGGGTATTTTCGTCTATTTCCAGGAGAAGGACAAAGCCCACGAGGGAGCTCGACCAATGAGAGCGATCTTTTTAGCAGATGGAAACATCTTCACCACCGGGTTCAGTCGCATGAGCGAGCGCCAGCTAGCGCTGTGGAAAAGTGTACGTCACCTTAGAGAAACTCATTCGATCCTGACACACTGACACTTCACAGAAACACTGTTATCTGAGTGACACTTGAACTTAATATTGCACAGCTTCCTGCACGTGATTCACCTCAAAATATTGTCCTTATCAGCTCCTTTGTGATAAAACATGTTCCCAAAATTTTTGCTTCTTCGTCTGAACTCTCTATTTGTGTCTATAACATCTCATCTCCAGCAGGGGGCAGTGAATACAAAAAGAAAGATTCTGATAAATCATTTTGTCAGAATGTGATTCATTCCTGTTAATTATAATCTATTTATGTGAGAGTTTGGCAGACATTCAACACAAATGTTTCCGTTTCTTAAAATACCGACTTTCTTGTTACCAGGACAACATGGACGAGCCGATATGTGTTCAAGAGATGGACACCAGTAATGGAGTTCTGCTGCCCTTCTACGACCCCGACACCAATGTAGTCTACCTGTGTGGAAAGGTGAGACACACGTATCTCCCATAAACCCAAATATGTTTTATTTCTCCACTTATAATGATTGGATTCATAAAACTTACTCTAAGCTGTTGTGACTGTTGTCAGGGTGACAGCAGCATTCGGTACTTTGAGATCACAGATGAGGCACCGTTTGTTCACTACCTCAACACCTTCTCCACCAAGGAGCCCCAGAGGGGCATGGGATACATGCCCAAGAGAGGCCTGGACGTCAACAAATGTGAAATCGCAAGGTGGGGCTGCAAAGTTTGTCATTGTTGTTGTTTTTGTTTGCTTTGCTCAGTCAGTATGTGTTGTATAGATAGTCAGATACCATACTGCAGTTTATGTTCTTAACTGATTCATCTACCAACCTAATTACTTTCACATATAATCAACTGTGATTACATATGAAATAAAAGTAGTAGAACATACCGGACTATTAAAATAACTACTCTTACTGTCACTTCTGTAGGTTTTACAAATTACATGAGAGAAAATGTGAACCAATCATCATGACAGTCCCACGTAAGGTAAGTCTGTTACACTGCTGCTTCATGAACTATGTTGTTTTCAGCTTTTTTTTTTTTTTTTTTTCATTCATTTCATTCTTGACATTTCTCGTGTCTCTCTCCCCCAGTCGGATCTGTTCCAGGACGACCTGTATCCAGACACGGCCGGCCCGGATCCCTCCCTGGAGGCGGAGGAGTGGTTCGCCGGCAAGAACGGAGGCCCCATTCTCATCTCGCTCAAAGACGGCTACGTCTCCACGAAGAACCGAGATCTGAAAGTGGTCAAGACGAACGTCCTGGAGACCAAACCGGCCACAAAAGCAGAGAGCATCTCAACTGTCCAGAAGCACGTGACTCCACAGCCCTCAGTAGTGAGTGTTGAGCAAACACCTGCACAGACATTTCTCCCAGCGTTTCACCTAAAATGATCCTTCAGCTGTTGAGTTTTTTGTGTGTTATTGCTAAAACTAAGTTCTAAAAATAGATTATAATTCCTCTTCTCCCATTAAAACAGCTCTGCTACATTTCAGCTTTGCACACAACATTTTTGCTGACGTTTGAAACCCCCACCCCCCCCACCCCATTCACAGTAATTATTATGGTTGGAACAATTCACAGAAGTTATGGATCAGCACATACTTTGGTATTTGGGTCACGCTTCAGTGGAAGAGCAAAGGAAAATGTTAACAGCTACAAGACTTTGTTGCCTTTAAAGGCTCTGGTTATTTTACAAGGATTAACGACAACAAAATGTATTTTTAAGAAACTAAGGTAAATAGTGTCGCTAACGGCTACAAGTCTTCAGGAAATCTTAAGCAGATCCTGAAGCAAGTTTTCTTTTTCTTTTTTTTTTTTCCACCCGAGCTTAACTCCCTGTCTGTTTTTTCATCAGAAAATGGAGGATAAACTGGAAGAGGTACTCCGAGAGTTCAAGTCACTCAGGGACCGTGTCATCCTTCAAGACCGTCGAATCGCCAGACTGGAAGAGCAGGTTGCCAAGGTCGCCATGTAAGACGCGGCCCCATCACAGGAACGCCGCTCGTGGTTTTGTTTTTTTGTTTTCTGGAGAGAGTCGAATGGACGGGGGTCAGTCACGTCGGCCAAATTTTAAGATTGGGCTTCATCCGACTTGGTGTCGTCCTCTGTGACGAGTCCAAGTCCACATTCCAAGATGAACTTTATTTTTCCTCATCAAACCTACGGTTTCACACTTCGCCCCGACACACAATGAGAAAAAAGGAAAAACTCTTGCAGATCATGTACACGTTTGAAGAAAAGACATTTTTGTTGAAGGAAGTCTTAACTTTTTTTTTTTGTTTGTTTGTTTTGTTTTGTTTTTTTCCAAATTGTGGTAAAACATTCTTATGTGAAGTTTGTACTTACTACTCAAAAACTGTATGTAGCATCAGTATTTCCATTGTTTGTTTGTTTGTTCTTTTGTGTTGCCAAATATGAATCATGTGCGCTTTCATGCACTGCTTTTACATTTATTTTCTTTCCTGATGTACATTCCAGTCTCAACCTGGTAGTATGAGTTTGTTTTATTTTGTCACCATTTGAAAACCATCAGATTAGATGAATGTGGAAGAATTCCTTTTAAAGAAAAAAAAAAAAAAACATTTTGTTCCTGTTCTTCTCGGGATTGAAAATTTAACAGTTTGGGATTTTAAATGGGGAAGGGGAGGGTGGGGAGGGTTGCATCTCTCTGGTGTAAATGTTGTGCAAAATGTAGTGGTGCCTCTTGTCACTGTTAAGGGTCAAAACTAAAAGTCGCCCTCTCCAGTGCATATTTGGTGTTGGGAAGGGACCACACACCCAGCTTGTGTTTCACTGAACCCCTGACAAAAACAGTTCTGTGCACATAATAAAGAATTTTACACATGAAAATCACGACTTTCACTTTCTTCTTATCTGCCATCGACACTCGTGGGTCGTTGTGTGAGTAAGAACTTGACATTTACTCAGTTTCTCTTCTGCCATCAGATCTGGATTTGAAATCTCAGTCAAGAAACGGGAAAGTTTGAGACACTAAACTGTGCCTGGTTACACTAAGTTGCTGTGGACAGATGACGAAGAAGGTGAGTATTGATTAAACTTCAGATTAAAACAGAAAACACTAAATCTATCCCATAAACGATTAACTTAAAGATACAAAATTCACTATGATAGAATCAAAGAAAAATGATGAATATTCACATATAGAGGTTGGATGAAGTGAAATTGGGGAAGTATGTTTCCAAAATGACATTTTAAAAAAAATAGTGCGTAGTAACTTTCTGTTGCTCAACTAAAACCAACTCATCCAGAGTTGCACAAACTTATAGAAACTCTTGTTAGTTGATGCTTTTCCTGCCTGATGGTGGTGCTAAGTCAGTCTGAGTCATTACACTGAACAACAGGTTGGTGAATTTGACATTTTTACACTCACACACTCAGAATTTACATATGACCACACTAAAGCTGAAGTTGTGGCATTTTTACTGTATTTTCCTAGAAATTAGATCACCCACCCCACCCATATATATATATATATATATATATATATATATATATATATATAAATAAATCTAGAGGGGTGATCTCATTTCTACCATGTGATGCGTTTTTATTTTACAAAAACGTATCACATTATTTTTGACTGAATTATCTGAAGGACTAGAAAGAGCAGTCACATGATGAACTAGACAGTAGCTCTGCAATATTATAGAAAATAAAATATAAATATATAAAGCCAGGGTCCTTAAGGTTTCTTAATAATATTTGACTGGTTGATCGTTTTAGAGGACGGTTGACTACCACGGTTCACGGTTCACCAACATGTTGTCATCTTTTAGGTCATGCTGGGTTACGTCGCTATGGCGACGCTCATCTTTACATTGCTGATGTTTAGTTGTGTTTTGTATTGTTAAAAAAAATAAACGCAATAGTTTTTTTTTTTTTTTTTTTTTTTTTTGCTGCTTGGTTACCACATCTCAGTGTGACTCACCAGCACAGGAAGTGACTGTTATAATTTCCAGACTAAAAAAACATTTCTGCTTCCCCAATGTGGCTTCAACTGTAGGAGTTTTAACTTTAAGTAGCTTTAAATGTTGTTTCATACGCCTCTTTAAAAAAAAGCCACGGAGCAAACCACTATATTTATAATAGATGGATTGATTATATGTTATTTTCAACTTGTTTTATTTCTGCATGAATTGCATCATTTTAACTGTATTTAAATCATATTTTCTGTCACTGTGGGTAACAAGTAAATCTTTAAATTTCCTGGTTGAATTCTTGTACGACATTTAGTTTCAATTCTTAGTCTGTTCAGGGGCTGACAGACAAGAGAGAGAAAAAAAAACACCCAAGTGGTTTTACAGAACTAAATACTTCCTGTTACTTTATAGAGCAGTGATCAGAACATGCAGCTCTATGCTCTGACACCTGAACTCTGCTCCTGAACCTCCCTCATCAAAAAAGGTAAGACGCTTTATCTTTAAACCAAAGTTTACTTCTTAAAATATGATAACTGAGCTGAAGACAAAAAAAAAGATTCTTAGAAAATGTACTTCCTCACTGATGCACACTGAAAATGTATGTTTCTACAGGAAGTATTCGTATCCGAATTATCTTGAAATGTTCAGTTCTTTAAAGCTTTATTTAAAAAAGAATTTCATTTTGGTTGAAGTGACAACATTTCCTGTTTCTGTCACACATTAGTGCCACAGTCAGCATGTTACTGCTGCAAGGATGTTCATCTACACACACTGAAACAAGCTGAAGTCGACTGATTTTTAGTGTTTATCCTCACGGTGTCCATCCCTCTGTTTCTCCAGCAGTAAGGTAAAAAAAGACACTTATGTGTTTTTTTGTTTCTACAATTTTCTTTTATAATAATATGAAATAAAGCTACCGAAAATGTAAAGACTAATCAAGATTTTTTTTTTACTTCCTACCTTGAATTGTTGTTGTATTCTTGGCTTTGACAACATTTTTAAAATGTTTCATACGTCACTTTGGATTCGTTGTGACTGTTGAAACTTTTGGACTGATAGTGTTGAAGAGAGTTTCGGTTTTAGTCCCCAAGTGCAGTAGTTCTTTGTATGTGTCTGTGAAATCGCAGCAGCGGGTGTTGTTGGTGAAAGACTCATGACCGTTTCATCATAAAGTGTCACCAGCAGACACATGACACACGTTGATTTCTCTGGTTTTCCATGTGCGTGTCTACAAGTGTTTTCTGGCTTTTCACGCACAGACAGAAAGTAGCCGGTTAAACTTTGAATCTTTTCTGTCATTTCAGAATTTTTAATGCGAAGATGATGCTCCTCAGTGTAAGGAAGTGTCTGCCTCTGCTGTGGGGAGCATCTGTTTTGTTTGTCATGGTGATCAGGAGCAACACAATCCCTGTGACAAGCACCGACGACATAACCACTGAACTAAACGAGGCTAATGCGCCGCCTGCCACTGCACATGTGCCTCAGAGTGAAACACAAACACAACATGCAGACCAGGATCTGGCTGACGAGCCCACAGATGTTAATGTTATTGCTTCAGCAGTGACCACAGTGTCAGCGTCCGCCTCAGTGGAAAAAGACGTAGCAGTTGTGAAGTAATTCAACTACAACGAGCAGCAGCACGGGTTTGCAATTGCCTACTACTCCCGCAGCAGTGACTACAGTTGCAGAAGAGGTGAAACCTTCCCAAAGTGCGACAGTCTCTGACATATCTACACCTACACCTATCGCTTCTGCAGCTCCTGCAACAATCTCCACACCATCTTCAGCGACACAGGCTCCTTCCGCCAACACTTCTGATACTGCGGTTCACTCTCACTTCATCAACACTCCCTCACCATCTACCACACCTAAAACCAAAGCATCTCCATCAACAGTGACGTCCTCATCCTCTTATGAACCTATTGTCACAACACAGTTGTCATTCAGCACCACCCAGACCCCACACGTCATCACCACTCTTTCGCGTTCTCCTACGACCACGGCGTCTTCAGCAGCATCTACGACGTCCTCCACTAAACCCGATGTTACAACTGAATTGTCTTCCAACGCCACCCAGACTCCACACCCCATCATCAACCCCTCTCCTTCTGCTACGACCACAGTGAAGCACCATACCACGAAGGTAGCACCCGTGTCTGACACAACATCAGTAAAGTCCACCATCAGCACCGTGGCTTCATCTTCATCTCAGCCCGCCGCGGAGACAAGACCCCACACAAACTTAACAGTAACGGAGTCAAACTCCACCACTATGTCTCCCAATACCACGGCCGCAACTAACTCTTCTACCATCTTGATCCCTCACGTTCCCAAGAGGTTGCCACTTCCAACAATCTCATCATCTCCAACAACAGTAAAGACCCTGGCGCCCACCGACCCTGTCCAACCCTGCTCCACCTTGGGCTTAGCCAAGCAGTGCCTCATCGCCATCGCCGCCCTGGCTTTGTTGGCCACTATCTTCATGGTTTCTACCATCATCTTGTGCACCAAGTTGTCAACAAGGAAGTACAAATTGAAGAAACCTAAGGAGACGGAGATGATGTGTATCTCCTCACTGTTTCCTGAGAGAACTTACAACTACACAAGGCAACGCAGTCGAGTCCCTAACGGAGTCCTGGTGATTCCCACCGGCGACGACAGCGACGATGAAGTCGGAGACAACCTCACTCTCAGCAGCTTCCTGCCAGAAACTGAGCGTAACGTTTAGACGCATTTATTATTACTATTATCATCGACTCGACTTTATCTTCAGACTTCAAATGGAAGTGAACAGGCTGACCTCAGTGATGTGGAACCATTTTGTGCTTTAATGAACCAATTCTTCCTCTTTGATGATGGTGGTTTTGGCTTCAGTTCGTACTTGATTCGTGTGCAGGAAGAGACACTGAAACCACAAACAAATTCATGTACATGTACACACAAACAAAAAACAGCACACACCGACAACAGCATCTGACAAGTCAGATTATCAGATTTATATTTCGTGCAAGACTGAAAATGTTTTCTATAATTTCACACTTGAGCTCCACAGGTGACTTTAAACCAGGATGTGGAGTTTTTTTTAAACATCCTGGGCTGAGTCCTGATGGCGTTTCACTTAGTGGCAGGAGAAATGGAGGCTTGTTTTCTCGTGGGAGTTTCTGGTTCTTCACAGACACTTTATAGTTTACAAGTGCTATTCTGGTAGCTGTGAAGCTTAATGCAGTATTTCTTTTAATTAATATAAACTTTATGTGACTTTGCTTATATGTGGTTGTTTGAATTGCATGTGTTTTGTATGGACATAATTTATTAAAACTACTGTCTTATTTTATGTCTTGGTGATGCTTTTTTTTTTTTTTTTTTTTTGCTCTGTCATTGCAAAATCGTTTCTGGCAACTTTCCCAGAAAGACCTTAGTAGCATGGACAAAGTTCGGGGACTATTTAGTTTAAATAGTTGTTGTTTTTAACACAACTTCTTCATTTAAACTTGCAATCAGTTAGTTAGTTAGTTAGTTTATTTGAAGACATTTGTCTATAAAATGCATCTATATTGGTTAAATAGTGGGGTTTTTTTATCTACACACTCTGACTTTTAAAATAAGTCCAAAATAAGAGCTTTAGTGATACAAAAAAAAAAAATGACAATACTCTGGTCTGTCTGTGCACTCGGTCACTTCCCTTATTTATGAAAGGCTTCAATAACAGGCTTTTCTTCTTCTGCCTTGGACTTGATTTCATATTCACTTCCCTCGCTGTGAAAAGAAAACAGAGCCCTGAAAGCTAGTAACAGTTATGAAGCTTTTTTTCTCTCTTCTTCCTCTTTTTTTTTTTTTTTTAAATTGTACGATGTGCAGCTGAAGCAGACACCACTGGTGACTATCAACAGAGCCGAGACAAATATAAACCTGGAGGATGCCGGACTTCATCTCATGCTCCTGATGACCATATAAAGCTTGACTTGTCTTGACTGATCGCAAACACAGGCAGACTTGCCAAAAATGCATTTACACGCAAATGCATTCAGTTGCGAGCTCACTCATACGTTGTCACATTTGCTCCCTAAAGTGGTCACACACACACCGTGTGAGTTTAATTGATTTTCTCTGGAGAGGAGGGGGGAAAAAACACCACATTGTTTCTGAAGGTCTTCAACATGTGGCCTTCTTTCCCCCCTTCTCTTGGCTTTTTACTGGTGGTTTGTCCGCACAGGAAACATTAACCTCTTCCTGCATTAGCTGGTCACTCACACATGCGTGTCTCTGGTTTGTTTCTTCCTCTAGAGATGTGCTGTTAGTCAGAAGTGTCGGAGGTTGTAGAGGGTTAGGGTTAGAGGTGAGGCTGGGCTGTTAATCCTGAAGAAATACTTTAGGTGAGAAGTTGCTGATGATGGTGATGATGCCTCAGAGCTGGTTTTTATAGCTGTAAAGTATTTATTTTTCATTCTCTTGGTCTGGCACGTACAGTTAGCCACACAGGAGAGTGCAAGAGAGGACCCTGCCCCCACAGCACATTATAAACTCCTACCTAACAAGAACAATCTGTGTGCAGGCCGGAGAGCCCAGACACTCTTGGGGAAACCGAAGGGGGGAGGAGAACAGAGGAGAGGCAGAAGGAGGGATTTGCCCTCATGGTTGACAACATTTTTTTTTTGTACTATCAAGACAAACCTCCAGCCTGAAATCTGAAACGACAGAGGTGGCGTGGCTCGACTCAGACATTCGTTCCTCTCCCTTAGTTCACTTTTTCCAGACTGGTTTCACTCATCCTGCATCAGAGGTGGTTTGAACAGAAGCACTTCTTCTTCTTCTTCTTCTTCTTCTGCTGCTGCTGCTGCTGTGGATGGTGAGTGAACTGTTTTTATCATTTCATATAGTCTTTTTTTTCCCTCCTATAATTACTTTTCCATTGAATGTTGCACACTCAAGCAGAATTCGTGTGTGTTTGTGTGTGTGTCTTTTTTTTTTAATAACATTTATTAGCTCACATGATCGTCCAAAGTGGGTGATGTGACAGCATCATGATGCCTTCAGGGCAACTTCCAGCCTCAGGAAGACACAACATGACCATTTAAAGACAATTAAGACTACACTTAGTGTCTGTTCAAAACATTAAAATGGACAAAAAGACAGAATGTGAATCAATCCTCTAAATCTAATAGATTTTTTAAAACCTTCTGAGTGCGTATCTGTCTGCATGTGACCACTTTATGTGCATCTATTTATGCGTCTGATCACAAAAGCATGTGTGGTTGTTTATATTTGCTTTGATCTGAGGCGAGTAAGTGATTAATTGTAGTGAAAACTCTTATTTGTCTTCCTCAATTCAGAGTATGAGGGTTTCATGTGTGGACCAGCTTGCACACAGATGCAGGAGAATAAGGATTTAAAAAAAAAAAAAAAAAAAAAAAAAGGGGGAGTCGCTGCCAGTTGACACACAGACCGAGCCAAGACCCGACTGTGGTCCAGACAAATAACCACTCATATAAACGACTAAATGTAAAGCTGGAGTTTAAAGGGTCAAATCACCCAATATGTTAAAAAAATCACCCATGCTGAGAGTTTTGGCTTCTTTTAATAGTAGTTATAGTACTATTTTTGCACTTCTACTTTATAATGCTAATTTATTTTATGCAAGAATACGAAAGGTATGATAAATTTGGTGTAGTTTGCATGTTTTCTACAAATAGATCATTGCTTTTCTGTATAATTATATATCAGTCGACATTCAAGTCTCTCATGTTTTACTATCACATCACAGTTACAGAGCTAAACTTCCTTTTTTGTTTAAACCAGAGCGTTTGTCAACACTCACCACTGTTCTGAACGTAGCCCCACAGCCCCAGAGGATGAAAACTATTCAATCCACTTCACAATAAAATTTATTTTTAGCATATTTTCCAATATTGTAGTTAGGTTAAATTACAATGAGGCGGTGATATAGACCAATATGACTCATGATAAAAAATCTGTTTTTAGTTTAGCTTCACACAATTGAGCACGCAGATGTGATTTCTGGCCGCCGTCTGCATCTGGAGAAGGAAACAGTGGCACGACTTGAAAGATGGACGAATGAGCTGTTTTTATTTCTTTCAGCAGACTCAATATTTTTTCATCCAGATGATCAGAGGAGTCTGAGGACTGGAGAAATAACCTTCAGAACAGTAGTAACCATTATGAAACAACAGATCCATCTATTTTTTTTTTTTTTTTGCTGTGACTTGAATCTAATGGCAACACATAAGAGGATATAAACTATCTTCGCATATGGCCCTGACATGCTAGTTATTGATTTATCGTTTACTGTCGTTTACAGCTCCACAGGAGGACATGATGGTCCCGATGGCCCTTAACCAGCTCAGTGTGTGTGTGGTGTTTTGGATCAGCAGCAGTCTGGCCACACCAATACCTTTATTCAACCCTGAGGAGGGAAGCACAGGCGACGATTATATCATTACTTTTTTTAACACCACTGGCCTTTTTAATGAATCCCAAATCACAACAGTTGATCCAACGCCAGAAACTGACTTTTTGACTAAGGTTGCAGACTTCCTGGAGGAGAACATGCTCCTGATTCTCGTTGTATCTGCTTTCACCATCCTTGTCTTCCTCATCATCTGTGGGGCAATAGTGATGAGTCGCCGGAGAAAGATCAACGCCTACTACCCTTCTTCATTCCCCTCGAAAATGTACGTGGACGACAGGGATAAAATGGGAGGTGCCAAACTCTTTAACGAAGTTCCAGAAAGATCAGCTCCCGCGCAGGAAGTCGAGGCTGTTGATTCTCACAAGCAGCTCCAGGCTGACATCATGAGGGCCGCAAGGAGCCTGCGAACACCAAGTAAATGTGTCGATTATTCAGAGGGAAATGACCACAGACCTGAGGACGGTGGCTCTAAACTAGACGGCAGCATCCTGGACCAGCAGCTTCTGCTACCAAGTCTCCCTGAGGAGAAGGAGCCACGTGACCTCTCTGACAGCGAAGAAGCATCGGCGGGAGAAATGAGCAGCCCCGAGACGAGTCGTCCTGAGCAGCCTCATCCAGACAAAGATGGTTCACAGGAGCCTTTGATCGGCAGGAGCGTCCGACCTTCCTCTCTGCACATTCACAACGACTCTGCTACGCTGCAGCTGATCGCAGGAGAGAAAACTGCCTTTTAACCTGCTCTGAACATTTACAGAAAAAAAAATGCATACAGCTTCCAAGATCCAGTCAGTCGAGAGACGATGATACGATATAAGCAGCAGTTTTCCTCTCACTGGATATATCATAATAACATTTTTATAAACATGTCTCATTGAAATGACGTCTTAAATATCTGGCACGAGAAAAATATGTCCTTTAATGGGGTTATTTTCTGTTGTTTACTTCTTGGAACATTCCTGCACAGAAGCCTCTTCAGTAGATAACGAGTCGTTTTGTCCCAGTTATTCTGTATTGGTACAAAAATACTGAGTTTTTGGAAAGTTTTGGTTTCGCGTAAGCACGTTAAAATTCATAGATTACAGGTGTAACGAATGCATTTGATTTCTATTATCTAGAAACTTACACACATCTGTTCTTGTGTGTTTATGAAAGGTAAAATTACAAAAACAAAGTGTGAAAAACATCAAATATTCAGGTAAATAAATAAGATAAATAAATAAATTACACTCAAACTAAACATGATTGAGGATACTTTTATTGCAGACTTTTCAAGGAAGCATTACTAAATAATTATAAATTACACATAAAACCAGTAGAACCTTTTTATTCTTTGTCTCAAGCCACTTTGCTTAATTGCATATCAAAAGAGCAACGCTTAGGGTGTGATACTCAAAACGGCTTTTTAGCTTTTAACACTATCTCCATCACACCGTTCAAAATACAAATCCCTCAAAGCGAAATCTTCAAAATAATCACAATCTCAAAAATAAGGCTCAACTTTGTACCAACCACTCAGACAGTGCTTACATTGTGCGTTTATGTGACAGGCTAAGAAGGTCAGATATGCAGGGTTTAGAGGAACACAGACTAAGCCTTGTGAAACTCTGCTACAGTGGATTGACGATGATGATATACTTCATCAATATATTAGATGTGCGTTATCAATACTGCAGGAAGGTGGACGACTGCTGCTTCTCTCTCTGGCAGTAGGAGGTGAACAGTGGTGTCCAGCTCAGAATGAAAGTGCATGTTTTAATTGCTGGCTCTGACTGCCTCCTGCTGGTCGTCCTGTTGCTTGAGACGATAGTCAGCCAGAGCAGCCTTGATGGCATCTTCAGCAAGCACTGAGGGAAGAAACGGGAATTACAAGTTAAATATATACATGGATATGTGTTAGAAATGTTGGTAGAAATCGGTCAAAAGAATCACTAGAGACGTACTGGAGCAGTGAAGTTTAACTGGTGGAAGACTGAGCTCTTTGGCAATGTCGGTATTCTTGATTGTCAAAGCTTCATCCACCTGAGAAAAACAAACAAACAAACAAAAAAAAAAAAAAACAAAACTGTAGCAAAACTAATCCCAAAAATCGCTATCCGGTAAATGATAATGACATGAGCAGAGAGGAATAAAGAAGAAGTGTGTTCACTCACAGACTTGCCCTTCACCCACTCGGTGGCCAGAGAGCTGGAGGCGATAGCAGAGCCACAGCCGAAGGTTTTGAACCTGGCATCCACAATCTTCCCCTGATCATCCACCTCAATCTGTTAAAACAGGATTTATATGTTTTTACTTCAGTGCCAAAGAGCGAAAGAAACCACAAGCGATCATTTCATTGTTTGTCGCGCAAATAATAACATGAAAAATGCTTTACAGCGGCGATTAAGTAAATCATTTAAGACTTAACTTCATCTACAACTAGACTGTAGCGTTTGAGTTGTCTTCATGTGTTTCTTTCACGTTTGTTTTGTTGTTATAATTCAGCTCTCACGGCTGTGTGTTTAAAAAAACACCTGTAACTGATCCATACGTAGAAACATTCATACCTGGAGCTTCATCACATCTCCACAGGCCGGAGCGCCCACCAACCCCGTCCCAACATTTTTGGAGTTTTTGTTCAGCGAACCCACATTTCTTGGATTCTCATAATGATCCACGACCTTCAAACATGAAAAAAAAAAAAAAAAAAAACAGTGTCAGGAAACAACCAAATCAAACCGTTGACAGCATTTCACAATGCTACAATTTATTTTTCATTCTATTACAATCAGAAAATAAACGTCTAGAAATCGTGTGCATCGCTGTTATACAACTACATGTTTCCTCCATTATGCAAGGGACGTTGAAATAAACAGATTAGAAGCGGATTTCATTGTCGTCTCTACCACGTCCTGCATCCTGTCGTCTTCCTCTAGTTTCTGCTGAGTCACTCTGACAACGGCAACATGTACTGGCTTGTACGAGCTTGTATCACAGTGTGTGTATCATAAAAATGTTAAATACACAAAACTTTTAAGTGATTTGACTTTTCTGCATTTTTGTGTTTTTTTATTTTGTCTTAAAATTGAATTATTCCACATATTTATGATCTTTCAGCTTCTATAGTGTAAAATAAAATTAGTATAACGAGATGATTTTATCATTTTATCATCATTTTTTAATGAGTTTTTTATGATACTTCTTCGGTGTATATTCCCAAAACAACACAAAGATAAATTAGGAATTTTTTTTTATAAAAATGTGGCACATGGTTATTGTATTTTGCACGTAAACAAGCTTTACAATTTATTAACGATATATAATACATCAAATCACATTACACACATTTCCAGGCAACACACAACTAAAATTCTGTGTTAATGAGCAAGAAACAACCTTATTTGAATGTTACAGTTATTTAGTTTTGCCCCTGTGTCCCTGTTGCATCAGACAGTCACATCACACAATGAAACTCATGTGATCTCATGTCATCTGAATGTGATTGTTGTGTTACACTGCTGAAATACGCAGCACCGACTAGAATAATTCAAACGATTCTTCCACAGGTTTTTACAAAACATTTCCAAGTCTTGTCCTTCGCCACAGTGACCGCCTTTAAATCTTATTAATCGGATGTGATTTCAGTATCAAAGCTGCTACAGTGGCCAGCTGGGCCACAGATTAGTGATGTCATTCTAGTCTCCAACTTGCAGGATAGCTCTTAAACAAAGGAAACAAATAACGATCAACAATTTTAGTTTAGTTTGTACTGTTTCATAAGGGACGTCGTGAATCTGTGTCTGTCACAACCTCTCTCAGTCAGACATGTAACCTTTAAGAAAGCAGAGTGATGTAACCAAGGGCATTTTGAAGGCAACTACATGATGTTTGCATAAAACTGAATGTAACCTATTGACCTATTTCATGCTATATATGGGTACACAAGTTAACACCCATTTCATGAATTTAAAGGAAGCCAGAGAAGATGAGTACAGTATTATAATTGTAATAATTATTATTATTATACAATATGACAGTAAAATGATGCAACCTGGACTGTGATGAACATCATAGCATGAATAGATGTCTTCAGTAATGAGAGATAATTGTTATTAATTCATTTATAATACCAGCAAATTACATTTAATGCATTTAAATACTTCTTAATGTCATTGTTTTTTGTTAAAGTTTACTTCATAAGTAAAGAATTGAACTGACAGATTAGTCTTGTAGCTCCATCTCTCTGCATGAGTCTTGTTTCCTCCATCACAAACTGTAACTACTCAACAATAACAAATATAAACAGATGCTAACAGCAGCTAGCACGCGGCGCTAGCGCCGGTTTACTAAAGCTGGAACAGACCGGATGTTTTTACCTTCTTGTGGTAACAACACTGGGTGATAAACTCCGGAGCAGAAACCCTCCTGGTGATAAAAGTCAGAGGACTGAGACACGTCTTAGCCACAGTACCCGCCATGTTGATCAGCAAGAAATGACGCAGTTTGAAACAGAAGAGAGAAGTGAGCCCTTATCGCTCGAGCCCAGCGGGGAGACTATACGTCACAGCGAGGGGGCGTGGCTAGAATAAACTCATCTGCGCATGTGCGGTTTAGATAATCATGGAGAAAGTACAACATTTCATCATACATCTTTCTTTTCACTGAACAGAATATCATTCATGCACCAAATCATACACATTTGACTTAATACAACCCTTTTTAAAACTTTAAAACCACAGATCCATTAATCTGCTCCAGACTGTATGAAACTGTCAGAAAATAACCACAACCAGGAGACACGACCACATCACTCCTGTTTTATCGTCTTTAAACTGCTTCTGTGTGTGTGTTTTATAAATCTGATCACTGATTAACAGTTTTATGACTCTTTGTGGGCTTTTCTCTTGATTCATGGGCCTATAAACTAAAGAGGCACCATATAGGCCACCATGTTTTTCCTTTTGTTTTGTTTGTTATTTTACATCAATTCACATTTACACATTATTAAATTCATTATCAATTAACATTAATGAATGTTAATAGGGAGGACAGTGTAAATATTTAAATATAAATCCACCTAACATATATTCTGAACATACCACTTACACAATATTATCTGCCGCTTTTCACCTGATGATATATTGTATTTTATTTAAAATTATGCATATTTTTAGCATTATTTTCTCAACTCTACATTCTAGATTCTAGATTTTGAATCTTTTTAGATTTTAACTTTTACCCTACTTTTATTTCACTGTTACTTCTCTCACATTACTTCTTTATTTTTGTCCACTTGCCTATTTTTGCACTATAATTTGCATATTTAACAGAAAGTTTCATTTGTAAATCACTGCTGTTATACTTGAACAGTAAATGTTGTAATAAAACTTTGATTTGAATAAAACTGATCTGAATACATTATTAAATACCTTATACCTTATTAACAAAATCCCATCGAAACCAGAACCAGAAATACTCATTGACGTATAAAAAATATAATAAAAACATAAATAAATAAGAAGTAAGAAATGTCAATTGGATATATATGTATTTGTGTTAAAATAAAATATAAACAACATACAGTGTGAACATGTGTGAATAATATAAAGTATGTGTGTAACAGGGTAAATTATTGCAAATATTGTAAATATTTATGGATCTTTACAATAAAAATACAAGAATTACTGTGTTTATCTGTATTTTTTAAAACCTTTTTTTTTTTTTATCAAACTGAGCAAATACTTTTTCCACCAATGCTAATCAATCATGTTACAATAAGCGATTTATTAAGGTGAGTTTATAGTTGAGCAGAGATTATATAAGAATCAAACAGATTTGTTGGTTAGTTCACGTGAGTGTTGATTTGACTGAAAACAGCAGACTCAGCGTTTACTGTGTTGCATGATAGGATCATATGAGTTTTTAGGAACTAAACAGATGTGCTCAAAACAATACTGTCAAAATAAAATATGAAAACAAAAGCTGAACTGCTTTGTAAATTGTTTGATTTTGTAATGCACGTCACATTAGCAGGAATACACGTTTTCGAAACTGTTACCACATGTTCCTTTATTTAAAAGACCGAGACAAACACCACAACACAACGTCCACCGCTGCTCATGGATTATGATTGTGGTGTGGAGAAATTCTCATTGCAAACATATCATAAAGTTTAATTTAGCTAACACAATGGCGTCTCAATTATGCTGATTCTGAAACTTCGATTCTTGTGCAAATGCTCACATGGTAACCACCGAATTACGAAATCCAAGCAGTTCCTCTTATTTCTACTTGTTACTTTGGTTTTCAGAGACACATCCTTGAGTTTGTTTTCAGCACTGCTGGTCAGAGATTATAAGGTAGAGTATAACAAATGGTAGCGATACATATGTACATGTGTGTTTTTAGTCTGATTTTGTACACTTTTTAAAATCAGAATTTTTTTTGTCTTTACTAAAGATTCATTTGGTTTTTAAAACTAGCTGGTACAAATGTTAAGTATAGTATTTATTGTCTCTTATTGGTTTTCTAAAAGATATTACTATTGATAATTGGTATTTTACAACTGAAGTCTGTTTAAAAGATTAATTTATTTTTAACCTTTGGAATCACGTATTAAACTGATCATTGCCTGACCCACAGTCACAGGATGTGATTTAGTTATGTGATCAGTCTCACTTTTTCCGTGTGCACATCACTTCTGATTCTTTTTGTCACAGCCTATAAAACAGAAGTGAGTAGTTGCACACAGTTTCCAAGAGACACCAAAGTGGCAGCTTAACATAAATAGGCCAATTCCTCCACAACAAGACAAAAGTGAGTACCTTAATTTGTGTATTTCTGATAAACTAAATATACATTTATCTATTTATATGTCTATATGATTATAAAGAAAGTTGTTGTATTTTTAATTATAGGACAAGTAACAGGCATGGCTGTGGACTATATTGACTATGGAGATTACATGTCAAACAATGAAACTGAGATCACCAACACCACATCTAAAATACTCGAATTTAGCAGTTCTCATTCTTCCTGGACCTACACTCTGGCAGCAGTCAATATCCTTATAACTATTATCGGCCTTGTGGGAAATTCGTTAGTGATCTGGATCTGTGGATGTAAAATGAAGAGAACGGTCATCACCACCTGGTACATGAGTCTGGCCATTTCAGACTTTTTTTTCTGTGTGTTTCTGCCTCTGGAAGTCGTTTACATGATAACTTCAAACTGGGCTTTAGGACTTTTCTTTTGCAAGGTCATTTCCTCCGCCCTGTTTCTTAACATGTACAGCAGTGTGTTTCTACTGGTTTTAATCAGCGCTGACCGCTGTTTAATGATTTCTTTTCCTGTATGGTCACATAACCACCGGACAGTGAAAAAAGCAGTCGCTGCCGTCGTCCTCATGTGGCTCCTCTCTGCTCTCCTGACCTTGCCCTCATTGATCTACAGACAAACCTCTGTCCGTGGTGCAGTCACTCAGTGTCACACAGACTACACAGACGACTCCACACACAAGACCGTCGCTCTGACAAGATTCATCTGTGGGTTCCTGATTCCTTTCCTGCTGATTGTCTTCTGCTGCTCCGTTTTGGCTTTGAAGCTCAGAAGTTTGACCCTTAAGAAAAAAAAGCCTTACAAAGTCATGGTGGCGCTCATCTTATCATTTTTCCTGTGCTGGGTCCCGTATCATACCATTGTTCTTATGGAGTTAAACCTAGAGAACCAGAACCTGGAAGTACTTAACACTGGGTTGAAGGTGGGAGCCACACTGGCTGCAGCAAACAGTTTCATATCACCAGTTCTCTACATATTTGTTGGAAATGACTTTAAACAAATCTTAAGGCGAAATTTGATGTCAGGAATAGAGGAGGCGATGGCAGAAGATTTGCGTACGGGTGGTCTGAATCACTCAAGGACAAAGTCAATGGAATTTAAATGAAATTAATTTTAAACACCGTAATTAATTTAAGTATTTAACTGCAGATAGACAAAATCATCTGCAATGTAATGTCATGTTTAACCATGGATTTTTAAGAGTTATGCAGAATACTGAATGTAGTATGAAAAGGGCTATGTATTAACGATTTGTACCTTTTTAATATTTAAAAAAAAATCTCTACACTCAGATATATTGTTTTGTTTTTTTTAGACTTTTTATATGTATTTTTATATTTTATAGTGTTTAAACCAGCTTATGTCAAATTTCAAATGAATAAATGAAATATGTTACATACATATAATAATTTGGTTGAACTATTAAAATGAGACAATGATTGAGATGATTTTAAAAGAAAAAGTGTGCTTTTCTGAAATGCAAATGAAAAACAAACATATATATATATATATATATATATATCTTCATGTTGTAATTAGGAAACATTGCGTGGATTAAATGTATAAGACAAAATGAACCAAATGCTTATGATGTTTTGAAGTTTTAAAGAAAATATAACATTTTAAATGTAACCCTCGAGAAAGCATTGTAATTGTGTTAATTTAAGATTATTATTATTTTTAAAATACTAAACTCGTGTTTATTATTACTGTCTTTGGTGTTATTCTCACTTTAATGTCTGTCAGGCTGGATGTTAGTTTTTAATAGTTACAGTTTGGTTAATTCCCATCCATACTACTTACATGCACGTGTTTTCTGCAATAAGAATTGAAAAATCAGGCGCTACTATTTCAATTGCACCGATGACAAGACAAAGTTAATGGAGGTTCTGTAAGGTTAAACTGAGGGCAAAATAATCCCACTGCTAACTGTTAGCATCACGTTAGCGCTGACTGTGGCTGTTAGCCACGCCCATAGAGATAGTATAGACCACGCCCCCACCCCCCCTTCAGGAACTACTATCGGTGTTGCAGGTTAACTGGTGCTCATGTTAACTGGTGACTAGACCACTCCAGATGTGACATCCGCTGATTCGTCACTTGCCTGAATGACAGGCATCTATGTGAGGACGAAGTTGATTTTCTGTATTACCTTAATTAAAAAAAAAAAAACACTGTTCCATCATTATTAATATCCTGTGACCGCGTGTCTCTCTACCCATTTCATTTTATGTTTTCTGTGCTAATGACAAATTAAAAACCTTGAATCTTCTCCGACCGGTCAGCTGTTCAAAAGATAACGAATCTGCGAATGCACCATGTAGAGCACCTTTTGACACCAATTAACACGAACACCAGTTAACCTGTAACACTAATACGTGCTCTGGATATGTGATGCAATCAATTGCAAGGATATTTACCTTAACTTCTTACAAGAAGTTACGGTTTTCCGTCAGATAGTCCGCTGCTTTGCGACAGTTTGATCTAACGTGTCTCTGTTTACAGTCCGTTGCTTTGTTTCCGGTTAAACGGTCACGCGCTCAGTCTTCTTGACTTGCTGACGTTAGCAACGGAGCTAGCAACCGATGGCTTTTCGGTTGATTTCGCTTCTTGTCTAAAGGATTATTCGGTTCTAATCCACTCTCTCGTCTATGAGCCACAAACTCTAAACCACTGGACCTTCCTATGTTCATATTTTGAAGCGCTGGGTGCCGGCGGAGTCACCCCCACCTGTACCTTCTTGTTAGCGGATCGATCTTTAAATGGCCACCGCCGCCCCCCCACCGACCTCCGGCGCTGCTGCAGCTGCAGCCGCCGCCGCCACCGACAACCCGAGTCCAGGAACCAGCGGCTCTGCTACGTCCGACAGCGGCAACCAGGACAGTACCTTTGAATGTAACATATGCCTGGACACGGCTAAAGATGCAGTGATCAGCCTGTGTGGCCACCTCTTCTGGTATGTTGTTGTCTAGTACTTCATCTATAACCCAATATAATACTCAGTCTGGGTATTAAGGCCACAGGCAGCTTTAATGAGACTGTTTGTACTGTTTAAACAAAGATAAACAAAGTACTGTGCCTGTTTAAAGCTGGATAACGTGAAATATCAATAATATAAAAACATTTGACAACAACCAAAACTATCATGTGGTGGCTACTGATACGAGCCAACACGTTAGACCCCACATGGATGTAAAATATAAAGTATAAATATAAAATATAAAGGAAAGAGTTAGTATTGTTGGTTTTATGTTTAAGAGTCTACAGCCACCAGAGTAATCATCTTGATCTGTTTAATGGAAACTTTCCAGCTTCTATCACAAACATAACTTAAACTAGCATTTGTCCACTTATCACAGGTCAAATGTTGAGGATCTGGTCTGACAACATTGCCAGTTTAATAATATTTAATGATATCAAAAGTAAAGATCAATCCTAACACAGGGAGTTGTTGTACTTTTGTTTTTGTTATCTTTCTCTGTAGTAATTAAGCTCACATTTACCTTTTACTGTTGAGTCTTTCTGTTACATATTTTGCAGTTTTTGTTCAAGGACAAATATAATATTCAAATAAACCCTCTCTCCTTTTCTCTCCGTTCTTTGCATCTCCTCTACGTCAGTTGGCCTTGTTTGCATCAGGTAAGTCTGAATGATGGAGCATTTTTATTATTAATACTTTATAACTGAAATAGTCAACACCTTAATGCATTTTTTTTATGCAGTGGTTGGAGACCAGACCCAGCAGACAAGTGTGTCCAGTGTGTAAAGCTGGCATCAGTCGAGATAAAGTAATCCCCTTATATGGACGAGGAAGCACAGGTCAACAAGACCCCAGGTTGGTGTTTTTGTGTAGTATCACGGGTCATGCTGACTTGTAACTTCACATATTAAGCAATCGCAGTCCTCCTCCCTCTGACATATAAAGGAAAATGTTTATTTTACTTTTTGTGATGTAATATTTATTTTCTCTGATAACTATAATGACTGTTTTTACAAACTGTGGTTATTTATTTTTTTTTTTAGAGAGAGAACACCCCCTCGACCACAAGGACAAAGACCTGAACCAGAAAACCGTGGTGTAAGTATCATGTACAAGTACACAACAGAGGTTATGACTTAATGAGTCGACACCACCATCTGTACACCATCTGTATTTTTGGTTTCTTTGTTTCTCACCATGTTGAGCTGTATTTGGCTGCGGTTCCTTGCCACAATATCAGCTGTGAAGTAACGTTGTGCATTCGTGATGAAACCATTACATAAAGTGATGTGATGTAGATGCTGTGGTGAAAGCTTCTGCTTCATTCATTGACGAAAGGACATTTCCCTCTGGGATTTATTAGATGTTAAGTGCTGAAAGGCAGAGGTGTCTCAAGAGAATGACCACAAACTACAATGCCCGTTGCATCACACCTGAATGACTGTATGTTAATCTGTAGCTCTGATAAACATTCACACGTATCTTCATCATATTTTATAGGGATTTCAAGGATTTGGTTTTGGAGATGGAGGTTTCCAAATGTCATTTGGAATCGGTGCCTTTCCTTTTGGTATTTTTGCTACAGCTTTTAACATCAATGATGGAAGACCTCCTCCAGGTATTTGTTTTACACACTTCACCATGAGCATCCTGTGTCTTTTATCAACAACATATCAATATAATCTCTGTAAAAATAATTTCCCAAACAGCGGCCCCCGGGACACCACAGCACACGGATGAACAGTTTCTGTCTCGACTCTTCCTGTTTGTCGCTTTGGTGATAATGTTTTGGTTGCTGATTGCATAAATTACACAAAACATTATAGCATTTATTAAAATGCACAGAAAGACGAGCTCTTTGGTTGAGCCATAAGACTGGACCGATAAGAGATATCAAGGCACATTTTCACAGTTTGTGCCAACGTAATTCTGATTCTTTTTTTTTTTTCCTTTTTTAAAACTAAAATCATTCAGATGCCTGTTGGAATCAAAACAATATCGGACATTATCTTTTTATAATAGTTGAGATTTAAAAGAACCATATTGACAACTATAAGCAGGTGAAAGATTAATTAATAAAACAGTGTTCCTCTAAAAAATTTAACTTTTTATTTTGCTCAGTTTACTGTATGTTGCTGTAATTAAATGTAAAATACTGTATTAGAGTTAAAATAGAAATCGACGGGTTAACGTGAAGCCATTTTTCTAAATGTGAATTCACTCTATTGACAGAAAAGCTATGTAAATAAAGATGTTAATCATCATCTGTCTGTTTTCCTATGAAGGTTTAAAGTCATTAGAGCTTCATTCTCAATTAAGCCTTATTTTTGTCTTAATTAATATGCAAACAAGACGCACCAAAGAAAAGTGGTGTGAAAGGTTTAAATGACTTGCTGAAAACTGTTGAAAAGAAGAGTAACTGTTATTTTTAATTTTAATTATTATTTCACATCAAGAAAAGATGTACTTCAAATGCAACTACTTTATGGTGTAAAAAAAAAAAAAAAAAAAAGGAAAATAGATATTTTGGTCACTTTATGGAAGAGGTTTATAGAAAAAAAGAATAAAGTACAAAAAAGTCAGTTTGCTTCAGTCCTGTGTTTCTGACTCTGTCTGTTTCTCTTGGGGTTCTGACTGTGTAATGTTGAACTCTGCTTCATACATAATCTGCTGGATCTTTATCTTTGTCTCACACCGTTTCTGTGGAGCGAGTCGCTTCAGAGCGGGGACGAAGCTCAGTAGAAACAGTTCGTCCTCGTCCCTCGGCCTGTTGGGAAATGAAGCGCCATTGTCTTTGACAAGCCACTTTGTCGGGGACGGCGTGCTCTGAGTAGAAGGCGGTGAGACTGAATCTTGCATCAGGCGCCGTTTCCGTCCGGTTTTGTTGATGGATGGGATCTGTGGGCTGGACGGTACCTTGGCCAAGACGGCCAGCTGGGCCAGTTGTGAGTCCTGAGACATCGAAGGAAGCTGCGTTACAAAGGTGACCTGAGGCTTGAGGTCAGGTTGACTCACGGGGACCTTCATGATGGACTGTGGTGTCTTAACAGCCTCAGATGGCGTCGTTTCTCCCTCCGCGCTGCCGGATTCGTTGTCAGGATTGTCGTGATCATCATCATTGTTGCTGCAGAGGTCTGCTACACCACTTCTTGACCCGGTGAAGGGTGCGATGAAATTCATCAGTCCTCTGTATTTCCATCGACTTTGCACGAGCTCCCCCTGCTTCTTGCTTTTGATCTCCATTCGAACCTCCTTCAAGTACCGGTCTCTCATGTTTTTCCATTTTCTTTTGCACTCGTCAGCTGGAAAAGTAAAAATATGAGAGTGTAAAGAGCAAAAAAAAATCAGTCATTCTGATTATTAACAATGCAAATCCCCAATTAAATTATTTCATTAGGTCCAAGGTGACATCTTCAGAAAAACAGCAAAACTTCAGACAAAAAAACTGAGACAAAAACTTTAATAATTAACTGCTTATCTCGACCATTTTAAATAAATTTATCTTGAGTATCAATCACACTATTTGTTTATATTATTATAGACTAAAAAATACAAATTTAAATTTCTCTATTTGTCCCAAAGTGAGGAAATTGCACTGTAGTGTAAATGGTGAAGAAACACTATATTGAACAACAATATACTGAACAGGCTAAAAAGGAGAAGATGAAATAAATAATAATTAAAGGAATAACAAAAAAAAAAGTAAAGTAAAAAACAATGTCAGGTGTAGTTATAAACAGATGCGACCTCTTGGAAAGTTAACAATAGATATCGAGTTTATTTTGTAAATGTAAAACTTGTCCCAGATGTGATTATTGAATTATATATAATTACAAAAGTGTACCTAATAAAGTGGTCAGGGAGTGTCTAGCTAGCTTAATGCACGTGCAGTAAGAATAGGTTTAATAATATAGTAAAACGCTAATTCATCAGAGGAAAAAATAAGAATTTAAACACGAATCTTTACATTTAAACAAGCAAAGGCTTTTTTTTAATTTATACTATTTTATTATTTTTTATTTATAATAGTGTTGCTAAGCCATGTCTCGAGGTCACGGTCAGGTCACGCGTGTCTCGTGCCGCTTCCATCAGTGACCGAGACTCGGTGCTCGTGGTTAAAAAATGAGACCGCGGGGCCTCGGTGTCCTGACTCTGATATTCCCTTTAACAACACCGCCGCTTCCACCGTTTATGTTCACGTCGGTGTAAACGAGAGTAACGAGCACCACGCGGCTCGGTTGAACACGCATCGTCTCGGTGACGCGGAGGAGCAGTTGCCGTGTTGGGCACGCGGCTGGCGGCCGTGCCGTCCGGTTCAACGCGGCCTAGGCGTGCGAGCTGCGCCTGCTACCGCTAGCACGGTGCGCGCGGTGGCTGCAGCCACACCGCGCGGACACATATATACGTTTTAAAAACAACTATAAAACTGACTATAAGACACATATAAACTACATATATCAGTCACAAACTCATCTTGTTGTCTAATTTTCGTCCGCATCGATATCAGCTATGCAAATAATAACTGGTAGTAAAGTTGTGATGAACAAACAAAAAACAATCAAATACTCACATGGCAGACCGAGCACGATGCTGATGTTCCTCCAGGCATTAGCACGACTTTCTGTGCACCGGTAGTTCGGTAAAGTGACATTGTACAGCTCTGGGTAATTAAATACGGCCATTATTAACTTATCGTCCATTTTGCTGTAACTGTGAGTGTGTATGTGTTGTCAATGCTGCGCGGACGCGGAAGCGGCAGTCTTCTCCCGCCTTTTCCGCCCAGCTGCTGCCTCGACGCAACGCGAGTTATCGCGAGTTGCGGGTTGTCTGCCGCGCAGCGTCGCTCCGCCGTTCACTGCCTCCTGTCCTTGTACTGATTTATCACCGGGCGGCGCTATACTCAACTCTGCTGCAGAGCCGTTTTTATTTATTTATTTATTTATTAGATTATCAATAAACTCAATCAATAGATTTATCTCGATAAACAGCTCTGCTCTGCTGTTAAATCCATGTTTAGAAACATTATACTCAAGAAACAGCATCACTGCAATTTCAATAAAATAAAATGAAATAATAATAGCAGTAATAATGATAATAATTCAACAAAAAATATAATGATTAAAACTTAATAGAATAATATTAAATTATATTGAGTTAGTAAGTAAGAAAGTAAATAATATTTATTTATAAAGCACATTTAAATACAGTTTTAACTGACAAAAGTGCTGAACAGAAGAAATAAAACATGAAAGGAATAAATAAATACATAGAATCAGAATCAGCTTTATTGGCCAAGTATGTGAACACATACAAGGAATTTGGCAACGGCTCTTTTTCTTTGCTCCAGTGTAATTTAAACATACAACCATAAAACATAGAATAAACATTATATACATGAAATATATAAACATTATATGGACATTGAGCTGGAGGACTGCAGTATAGAATAAATAGGAATGAATGTAAATAGTGAATAGAAGTGTGTTGATCTGTCCGGTCTATTTAGATATTAAATACATATTTATGTATATAAATATTAAATATTATGTACAGTGTGTTAGAGTTAGGTGGGTACAGTAGTGCTCAACAGAGGAGGCAACAGACAAGTACACAGGAACAGAGGTAACTGGTTCCATAACCGTGGGGCCGCAAACAGCAAAGGCTCTGTCACCTTTTATTTTCAGGTGTGATCAGGGCACAAATAAAAGGGCTTTATATGCAGATCTAAGGGATCTGGGTGTGGAGGATGAGGGTAGTGATACAAGATGGGGCCTGTTCAGAGCAGTGGAGCAGGGAGCCATTGCAGGAAGTATTGGAGAACTGGAGTAATAAACTCCTGCTTCCTGGTGCCAGTCAGCAACCTTGTCTCTGCATTCTGGACCAGCTGAAGGGGCAATAAAAGAGACTGGGAGAGGATGATGTATAGAGAGTTACAGATGTGATGAAGCCATGGACCTGCTCCAAATCATGATAAGACAGAAAATATTTGAGTTTTGCAATGATTCTTAACTGGTAGTAACTATTTTTAATGACAGAGCTGATCTATTATAATAAAATAAAATTCTATTATAATAAAGTTATATTTTTGAATAAAAATACTTAATGATGTAATATTAAATTATTATATATTTTATAATATTATAATATAATTATAACAATGTTAATGATTATCATTAGTAGTAGTAGTAGTAGTAGTAATATAACAAAAATATATTAAATCAAACAAAAGAACAATAAAATATATATAATTATGTAATATATTAAACAAATAATTTATATTAAAAACAAAAACGAGCAGACAATGCATTTTTATTTTATAAAATGCATTTTATTCTCCATGCAACGTTTATTCAATGAGTAATATTTGAAGTGTTTCTTATCATAAATTTATATAGTACTGTAACAAAAGCTGCTGCAGTACTGTGACAGGGTGTACATAAGTGAGAATGAGTAAATATGTACATACTTAGTCACACTTTGGATCCGAGGGTTCAGTTTTAGACTTGTGTAGAGAAACATGTTCTTTATTTGCACAGCTATTCTGCTGCGTGTTTTTCTTGATTCTTGTCCATTTGTTTGTTTTCATAAGTTTCAACACTTACTGTGTTTTTTGGAGAAAACACAGAGTTGAAGGTTGATTCTCTGCATTTCCTGGTCACACAGCTGTAATCACTGATCCCCCTGGAGACACTGAGCTCCAGTCCAGCAGTGAACAAAGACATTTGTCCCATTACTCAGTGTCTTAGTGTATTTTATAATGTTTTGTCTCCTATTTTGAATTGTAGTTATTTGATTTACTAGTTGAGAAGCCCTTTAATGTGGCAGATATCAACATATGACCTAAATAAGATGGAAAAATACCACTTTCTGGTTTGGATCAGTCATTTTTGTGTCAGCTGGTGTTTAGTTGACCTTTGTCTTTGTTGCTAATATTGTTAATTCCCTCTGTAATATCATTCCAGAGTGTGTATTTGAAGGCTAGCAACAGAAATAATAAAATATCATATATCAATATATAAAATAATGTTTAGTGGAAAACCCCTTAAAAAAAACATTTTAAATTGAAGAAAGTGTTTCTTCAAAATTCCAGAAAACTGTATGAGCCTCTGGTCGACGTTGGTTTCCTTCACTTTATTTCTTGTACTAAATATTGCTCTTATAACAACAAAATGAACTTTTATCATTCTAATCCCCAGTAATGAATTTTGAACTGTGTGAACCAGTGCGGATGGGGGTTACAATTCCTTCTTTTGAGAATCACAATAACTGAAGATAGTGATCTCACATGCTCCGCAACCTATACATCAACAATCTGGACGCTATTAAAACCAACTGAAAAGGATGGGATGGTGTTTATTGTTATCTGTTTTCAAAAGCCCTTATAAGAGGAGCTTAAGACAGATTGTGGAAATCCATTAATTCGTGTATTGCCTTGTATGAAATCACAGGATTTGTTGAGGTGGAGGAAGGAGAAGGAAGGGGGGTGTAGAATTTAACCTGTAATAGCTTTACCTCAGTTGTGCACATTGTCAGAGGAGTCAGACTGAAAAGACTGCACCACGCAGATAATATACATGATGCATGACTGTGAATACAAACCACATGGAGAGACGCCTTTTTCTGAATTTACCTTTTCAATTTGTGCTTATCTGAACTGAGTAACACGAACGAATCTATTAGTGTCACCGCACACGTCATTGACTCTGAAAAAATGAGTCATGTGTTCATATGCAACTCCCTGATTACTGGGTGTAATTGATACGTGTTATTGTTGTTAACGCAGCTTTCAACTTGTGTGATTTTTTTTTTTTTGAACATATCAGCTAATTTGCAACATGATTATTTGTTGATTTAAAAAAAAAAGACCTAAATAGAAGTGACTTTATGAAATAAATTTTAGGAGTTAATCCTCAAGTTCAGCATACACAAGTCTCTGGCCACACCAAAAAGAAAGAAGAAAAAAAAATGTTCATCTTTAAATCCAGGTTTCTAATACCGAGCAATCCCCTTTTCTCTAAAACCTCAACAATAAGGATCTTAGGAGCTCTCCACTTCTCATTTTATGCAGTGAAATCTGATTTCTTTTGGAGAAAGGAATGAAGCAAGATTAACTGAATCTGCCGTCCTCCCTAACCTCTTCACAAAACTGCCCAGATTAGCTAGGAATTAAGTTTCAACCGTTTTATGTGTCTGGTCCACAGGGGGATTATAGTTTTACTATTTTTTTGCCTCCCAATTTCACTATAAGGGCCTGACACACTGTTGTACAGAGACGAGAAGGAGAAGAGCAGCAGAGCCAGAACAAGTGCACCGTGTCAATATCCTGTGATCATAATTTATTGGAGTTTCTCTGGAGATGGATGGACTGATCAGGATGGAAAGACAAAAGTTTCCTTTCACTATAGAGAACATATTGAGCAAATATCCAAACAGTATCGGAGACAGGCGGACATGTGTGACAATTGGTGATGCACTAAAAGAGAAAGCAGTGAGTCCGATGCCCCAGACAGAAACCCTTCATCACACCTGTGTGTGCTGCTGCTACTGCTCCCATTGTGAAAACATATTCAGAACTGATTTCATTCACGAAGGTAAGACTTGGACTGTCATCTCTGCTGTTAACAAATGTTTTGAATCACTTCTTCTCACTAATCATCAAATTAGATTTCATCCCTGCAGCCTGTCAGTATGGATGGCCTCCTACGATGCTCTCAAACCCGTGCAGGCTGGGAGAGGCTCACGGAGAGGAAAAGTCGGTCGGTCAGGTGCAAAGACGGACAAGACGTCACCGCACGATTTTCACAGAAGAGCAGCTGGATGCGCTGGAGGAGCTGTTCCTACAAAACCAGTATCCAGATGTGAACACGAGGGAGAAACTGGCGCAGCGCACTCACCTGAGAGAAGAGAGAGTAGAGGTAAGACAGTTTCAAAATGCTCATATAAATAAAGAGAAGAGAACAAAAAAATTATTTTGAAAGTGATGTAATAACAGATTTAGTCAGTTTCTTCTGTTTTTATTAAATATCTGCTTCAGTAATGGTGTCTGATGTCATTCCATTTATTTAAAAGTAATATGTTTTAAAGTTCAAGTCATATGACAGAAATAATAATTCTTCTCTTCTAGGTTTGGTTTAAAAACCGAAGAGCAAAGTGGAGGCGTCAGAAAAGACTGTCATTTGGTGTGGGAAATACAGAAAACTAAACTTTGTGTGTGTGTGTGTGTGTGTGTGTGTGTGTGTGTGTGTGAGAGAGAGAGAGAGAGAGAGAGAGAATTTTTCATTCTATTGTTATCAAAAATAATAGCTGCCCAAAAAAAAAAACTTTCTCTTTCCTCAGAAAATAAACAAACACGGAGATTTTTGTGTCAATGAGATCATGTGACTGTTTTGTAACTTGTTTATAAAGCCTGGTTGGTTAATTTGAATAACAAAAGAACTGGAAATATATGATATTTCTAATTCTGGATGATACATTTTGAGTCTGTAAACTGATTGTTCTAGTTTACACCAGTTGAAAAAAGTGCCCTTGATAACAAATAAAGTTCTTTTAAAGGAGATGGTGGAATTTAATTTTTATGCAAAATATAACACATCTAGATATTGGTGCCAATCAGTAGTGATCGGTAGCTTGGTAACTGCTTTGTTGTCTAAATAAAGAATAGATTATTGTTTAAACTATTCAACTATATATGACACTTGTTACACCTTTTCTTTTTTTATATAAACTATTTATTTATTTTTCTGTTAACTTTTTTTAATTTTTTGTTAATATATTTTCATAATTTATGCTGTCAAACAGATATATTTGCCCTTAAGGGACAAATAAACATATTCTATTCTATTCTAATCACGCAACAATAGCTTGTATATCATTAAATCTATGTGAAATAGAGTCTGAAATATTATACATTTTTTTAAGGATCGTTAATATCAGCTGCATTCTTTCGTCAAATGTGCACTTTTGTCTAAAAACCTGCACAAACTCTTTCTACAAACAAACAAAAAAAGTTTAATAAAAGTAGAAGTTAGAAGACGCGAGATTTCCAGAATGTTTGTAAACTTCCGCTGACGTAATGACACAGATTACGACCTTACGTCACTCGTACGTAGCTGTTCTGTTGTTGCTAAAAGTTAGCTAACGCGTTACGATAGCTTGTGTTGTCAGCTGTTTCAAACTAGGGATTCTTTACTGTCTGACTTTGATTTTTAGAAATTATTTGTCGAGAAGAAAGCTACCTGGTGTTTTTATTCAGCTCGCGTTTGTTGTGGAACAATTCGCCGTTAGCCGTTAGCCAGTGAAGCTAACGACTTCCACAATGGAGGGCAGCGCTAGCGTGAGGAAAGCGTTGTCCGGGACTCTCATCCCTGCTACGGTAACGACAGTGGCTCTTCGTCAGCAGCCCGAGGAGAAAGAGACGGGGCAAGTGAACAGAAAGGTCCTGGATGAAGAGGAGTACATTGAGGTAATTAGAGGAAAGAAAACAGTTCGGTGCTTGATGGTTTCATCTGTGGTTGTTAGGCTAGATACATGCTATGTTGTGTTAGCATGGTTAAGGCTAGCAAGAAAACAAACACTTTAACAGGCTAATTATTCAATACAACAAACATTTATTTTAGTATTGAGCTTTGTGTGGTGTTGTTTCAGCTTGTGGAATTTACCCTGTGTCAGTTCAGTGCTCTTTAACTGTGATAAAGTAGCCCTTTAAGACCAGAAGAGCTCCACCTGTTTTTCTAAGAAAAGGTGTTATGTCGTATGAGATATTTTTGGGAAATCTGTCACACTGGTGACACAAAGACATTGGATTTAAACATATCTTGTATCTTGTTTTGCCACATTCAGAACTAAGACCATTAAGTAATTAATTATTATATCGAATCCCAGTAAATAATAGAAATAGTGATAATCACATGTTTTGATAAATTACTGAACATAAAGTCTTGGTCTGGTTATATAACAACTTGTTACAAAAGATGAACTGTGCAGCTTGTCTCATCTATATTTTTTAGATTTTTTTTTAGCTTTTAACTATCTTGCTGTTGGTCAGACAAGACAAGTAATTTGATCATGTTTTATTATAATCAGATAAATTGACAGATCAATGGATGATTGAAATCAGTGAGTTTTACCAGAGAATTAGCTGTTTGTTATCGTTGTCATCTTCCTTTCTATTCTAAAGTCTAATGTACTTATCTTTGTTTTTAAAAACAGAATTTGGAGAAGATCATCCAGAGGGATTTCTTCCCAGATGTGACAAAGTTACAAGCACAGAAGGACTATTTGGATGCAGAGGAAAGCGGAGACCTCGAGAGGATGAGAGAGATATCCATCAGATACGGATCATCTTTGACAAAATCTACACCACGGTCAACTGCACCTTGTGAGTAAAGTGAATTTAAATGTTGTGCCTTAGCTACAGAGAGAAAGAGCAGCTTGTGTTGAAATGATTAATTCTACAAGCTAGTGGCAATTATATCATGCCTGATCAATAAAAAAATGTAGACATTAGATATTTTGTCTGGTTGCTGTGAATCTGCTTTTTAATTTTTTTCCCCCTTTGTCCTCTTCATGTGTCAGATGTGACTCCAGCTAGCTTTGAGACACCAGTGGGCCACTCAGGTTCTCCCTCCTCCGTTCACAGCAGTAAAGCTATAGAAGGGGGTAAGCATTTCATTCCTCTTTATTTAGGGATCAGATAACATAACAGATTTTTTTTTTTTTCACATGAACACTAGGGATGGGGAGTGTGGATGAACAGAATCGTATGTCACCTTAACTAAACATTTAGTCACATATCAAGAGCATTTTTGTGAGAACTCTGTTGTTTTTATGCAAGTAATTCAGTATATACTTAAGTTTTATTAATAACAGATATTATATGTAATACATTATGTATAATATGAATACCGAGTGAGGAAAAACGAAAAAAATATTGAGGTCTCTAGAAATTCCCACCTCTAATGAAAACAGAAGTGTGTCTCACTTTGAACCCTACTGTTTGCATTTCACCTACTGTGCATGATTCAGTTCTTCTTTTGGTTCTCTGAATGGATATTTGTGGCATTAATACTGACACAAATGGACTTAAGAGATGATTAACGGTAATTTAACCCTGTTTCTATCCATGTTGTATTTATAGAACATAAAGATTATGACAAGGAAGAGAAAGAGCTGCCCTCTCTGGATCGTTTCCTTGCTAAAAATACCAGTGAGGATAATGCATCATTTGAACAGATAATGGATCTGGCAAAGGACAAGGAAAAACTGAAACATGCCTGGTTATATGAGGCCGAGGCTGAATTTAAACAGGTATGTATGTGCAGAAAGGCTTTATGAAACATATCTGTTTGCATTTCTGATATTTTAATCATAGACTTTTTAGTGAATCTTGATTTTTGTTAAATTATCTGTGATCAGTTTGTTGATTTCTGAACTGTTCATGGGTAACTGAATAGCTAATCAGAAGAATACTGTTGAGTATGAAACAGTCACCAACCCTGGGCTTCAAATTGGGCACTGAAAACTGTGAAGCCTGTTCCTGCATGTTAACCACAACTCTAGTGGTAATGAGGGTTACCAGTGATGGTTTTTAATGATTATTTTACCCACCCCGAGACTACAGTAAAAACACTCATAAACACATATTTTTTTTTTTAGCGTCATGAGCAAAACCTTGCTTTACCGCCAATGGAGAAAGCAGCACTTGAATGTGTCAAAGCTGGACTGGAGACATGGGAGTACAAAGCGAAGAACGCCTTGATGTATTATCCAGAGGGTAAGATTTTACTCTTGAACATAAATCTTCATTAAAGTCAAAAATGTAATTAAATTAAGCTGAAGGAAAAGAAGTTGAATGTAATATGCTTTTTGTATTTTCCAACTCAGGTGTTAAAGACGACAACGCCCTCTTTAAAAAGCCAAAGGAAATAATGCACAAGAATACACGCTTTGCTGGAGATCCATTCAGCAAAGCTCTCAATAAAAGCCAGATTCAGCAGGCGGCAGCTCTCAATGCTCAGGTACATTTTAGATGTATAGTTCAAGAACATCAGAAATAAGATCTTTTGTTTTGGCCTCATCATCTCCGTAATTGTGAATTAAGTGTCTCTGTGTGGCGGTCTGTTTTTCGTTTGAATAAAAGTGTTAAATTCATGAATGATGACGCTCATGTATCATGGTTATTGTCTAGTTCAAACAGGGTAAAGTGGGTCCCGACGGGAAAGAGCTCATCCCACATGAATCACCAACAGTGAATGGTTACGGCTATGAAAGTATGCCTTCCCCTGCACCCGGTGAGTGGGTCTTATAAATCCTCCTCCACATAGATGACATAAATCCAGTTGTTGCCTTAAATGGTGATTTGACTGTTATTCATGTTTGTTTTTGCTTTCAGGTGTAGCTGAGTCTCCTCTGATGACCTGGGGTGAGATTGAGAGTACCCCGTTTCGTCTGGACGGATCAGACACCCCGTACGTTGAGAGGAACCACGGCCCATCATTCAAGGTATTGAACAATCAGCAGTGGCTCTAAGGAGTTGGTAATAATAATTGTTTTCTTTTGTTAAGTTCTTGAATATTGACACTTTCTTATGTTCCTAAAAGATTCCAGAGCCAGGTCGACGAGAGAGGCTGGGTTTGAAAATGGCCAATGAAGCTGCCGCAAAAAACCGCGCAAAGAAACAAGAGGCTTTGCGAAAAGTCACAGAGAACCTCGCAAGGTAAGGACAAATATTTTTATTTTGTTACTGTTCTGCTTTTACAAGTAATAACACGTCAGTGCCTCTGTGTGAGCTGAAATTACAGTGCAGGCATGAAGAAATTATAACAGTCATGAACTAACTGAACACTTCATCTTTTGTGTTGCAGTCTTACACCCAAAGGTCTGAGTCCAGCCCTCACCCCAGCCCTGCAGAGGCTCGTGAATCGGACATCTAGCAAATACACGGACAAGGCTCTTAGAGCGAGTTACACCCCGTCTCCCTCACACAGAGTCATTGGCTGCAAGTCTCCCTTCGGTGGCCCGTCAACTCCCTCAGGAACACCGACACCAAACAAAGCAAAGACGCCGAGCTCTCAGGATCTTACATCACTTACAGACAATCTGCTGCAACTTCCCAAGAGACGGAAAGCTTCAGACTTTTTTTAAATACAAGAAGCTGCTCTCTTCTCGGTTTTTGCAAAACAGACTTATTTAATGTGGAGAACTTTATTGACTGGATAAAGACGTGTACAGGGAAATGAACCATTTTTAAGGATTTATTTGTTACACTTTTTGTGCAGATGGGTTAATGCAGATCCCTGTGAAATACAGTATCCAAATTTGTTAATGTTATTTTTGACGATTTTGTTTCATCCCAAATGTTTCATAGATGTTTTTCTATCTCTATCACACACCTACCAACAAATGCTTAACTGACTGATATTTTATTTCAATATAGTTACAGTCAAGTAATTATTTTCTTTGGAATCACACATAAAAATTAGATGTTAATGTACAACATCTTTTGCTTGTCGCCCACTTATTCCTACATGTAACTATGACATTTCAGTGTCTTTACATCATAAAAAATTTCTCACAAGTTCATACTTGGTTAATGTACAGATTAATGACTCGAGTTCAGAGTAAAAAATGGGGGAAAAAAACCAGAGGGCTTTAGTCCGACAGCTCACTGATGATTAGTGTAAGTGATTAATGTGACTTTTGGCAAAACATGTTCTTAAGCCAAAGAAAGATTTACTGGCAGACGTTGGCATTGACTCATGAAAAACTATGTTTTCTTAAAATCCACTATTGAAGATTTTGACTAAAATGTACAATAGAATATATAACTATGGTCTGATAACGTTGTTGCCAATCACTGAAGTCACTGTTGTAAGAACAGAACTGTAAATAGTAACTTTATACCTTTTTTACCCTCAAGCAATCTTCAAATATAAAGACACAGTCATCGCTACACTCAGAAACACTTCAACATGTACTTGTCTGTTATTTTAACATTAAGAGTTTACAGGGTAGGATACCCTCAGGGCAACATTTTTTTTTTTTAATTAAATTGGGTTGGTCTGTTGTTACTTGCCGCAGCATGATTTACATTACACTTTATTACTGATTTATCGGTCAGTGTTTTAATTTTGGCAGAATTATGTGCATTATAACATGTCATGTAACTGTTTGTGTATAATGCACATGTTTATTTCTTGAAAGAAAATGTGTCCGCATTAGGTCAGGCAGTCAAAGCACATCTTATCTTAGCACCTACATACACATTATATGTACATTGAAAGAGTTATTAGTCCCTTTAAGGCAATGAAGCTTAGTGCAACACCAGCAGAAGAGATACAGGACAAACTCTACAGCTCTCCTGTGCAAAAACTGTATTTCAAAACCTCAGCGGAAGTTAATATTCGGTTTCAGCAGTCTAAGTCAAGTGGGTATCATCTGACAGTGCATGGTTTTTAGTATTTCATGTTTTCTAATTAAGCTGCGGAGGAGGAATAGTGACACGAAGAAGGTATTGGCCCTAAAAAGATTCCTTCAAAATGTGCATTTCTGCACAATAACACTGTAGATATTGTCCATATATGAGGATTATTTAAAGGCAGGAAAAATTACATGACACTTGAGGCTGGTTTCATAACTGGCTTACTGGGAAAATGGTGAGGATGACTAGGAGTATCATCATTATTGTGAAACACCATTAAAATGACAATATTTGTAAGTAAATCTGAATTAGATTTCATTAACAGCTATAACCTGCATTTTTAGGATTTATACAAATGGGTAAATATCCTCAATGACTCACTCATGTTATGGGCACAATTAACAAAACAAATTACAGTAGTATCTGAATATTTATGCATTTCAGATGGAAACAGCTAAATCTAATTTAGTGACTGCTTAAGTGAAGTCACTTAAGTTGGTTTGGTTGTTGAGTAACTGCACTGACTTGATGGCTGATTTAACGTCACATAAAATAATAAACCGTGTTAGTCATCAGCGTGAATCCGCCTCGTACAATCACTTGTAATATTTTAGTTCGTATTAATCACATAATAATTTCAACGGGTACACAAACACGGTCTTTAACGTGTGTCACCGGGGGTTTTAACGTGATTTAAAACTCCGCCCCCGCAGCTCCAGATCCAGCTGATAGACTGTGCGTTGCGTGTTTAGGATTGTTGTGATGGGAGGCCGCGGCCATCTTGGATCAGCGCCGTTCCACACCGAGCAGCGGGAGCGGAGCGGACGGACGACGTTGTCGCCTTTAGTCAGTTAGCTAACGTTAGCAGCTCGTGCAACATTTACCGCATTCTATTTTTCGCTGTGTTACGACTATGTTTCACATACGTTGTTTTTCTTCGTTAGCTGCCGTTTTGAATGCATAAAACAATGGGTGATACATGTATTACGAGTTTAACGTTATAATTACGAAGAGGGCGGCGGCGGCGGCGGCGGCGGTGGTGGTGGTGGCGGTCCAGATCCTCGGTATATTTTTTAAATTTTCTGGATAGAGGAGTTACTATGAATGGAGGATAAATGTTGCCAAAGGCTGACAGCAGCA
This sequence comes from Polydactylus sextarius, assembly GCA_016801845.1. Taxonomy (NCBI): domain Eukaryota; kingdom Metazoa; phylum Chordata; class Actinopteri; family Polynemidae; genus Polydactylus; species Polydactylus sextarius. The sequence goes on from CM028922.1 coordinate 5,280,899, forward strand.
GTTTCGTCCTCTTCTCTCTTCTCTTCGTCCTCACATTAACGGACCCACCACGGACAGGTAAAGAAAAAAACACCCAAGTTGTTTTCCTTCCTTTGCTTACATTACATTACCGTGGGTTGGTCTGGAAAGTAGCAGAGATTACAGCTGAGAGCGGAGGGTCAGGCGGAAAGGCCTGCACGAGGAACCACGGACTCCGGTGATTCTTTTACCCGCTTCCGTGCTTCTTCTGCCGGCCAGTGTTCTGGCCACTTCTGTCAGACCGACGGAGAAGTAAATTTTAATCAAAGTAAAGCAACTAAAACCACCAGTAGGTACTCGGTAAATGATAAACGCATAGAAATGTACCGAGTCCTTGTAGTCATTATTTCAGGAAATCAAACTAACGCTTTTAATTTCTTCACAAATAAAGAAATAAACTCTTTTATATTTGGTAATTATGTTGTAAATACTTACCCATACTCATTAAAAGGGTGGGTATTTAAACTACATTCTTTGGTTAATCTCTGCTTCAGCTGTGAATCTGTAATTTCAAATGCATGTGAGAGATTCATGCTCCTGCATCATTAAACCTGAATACCATTTATTCACCCTGTAATTTCACTGTTTAACATGTTTACAGCTGTGGTTGTATGAAGATGCTTTCAACCACAATTATGTAACTTCTGAGTTGATAAATTGAGATATGAATTTATATAGCACAGATACAATACACTGGAGACACTATATATACTTATTAAACTTATTATTAGACTTAAAACCAAACTAAACCGAACACTTCATCTTTTGTGTGTTGCAGTCTTACACCCAAAGGTCTGAGTCCAGCCTCACCTCCAGCCCTGCAGAGGCTCGTGAATCAGGACATCTAGCAAATACACGGACAACAAGGCTCTTAGAGCGAGTTACACCCCAATCTCCTCACACAGAGTCATTGGCTGCAAGTCTCCTTCGGTGGCCCGTCAACTCCCTCAGGAACACCGACACCAAACAAAGCAAAAGACGCCGAGCTCTCGTGGATCTTACATCACTTACAGACAATCTGCTGCAACTTCCCAAGAGATCGGAAAGTTTCAGACTTTTTTTAAATACAAGAAGCTGCTCTTCTCGGGTTTTTGCAAAACAGATTTATTTAATGTGGAGAACTTTATTGACTGGATAAAGACGATCTTATGAGGAAATGAACCATTTTTAAGGATTTATTTGTTACACTTTTTTGTGCAGATGGGTTAATGCAGATCCCTCAGAAATACAGTATCCAAATTTGTTAATGTTATTTTTGACGATTTTGTTTCATCCCAAATGTTTCATAGATGTTTTTCTATCTCTATCACACACCTACCAACAAATGCTTAACTGACTGATATTTATTTCAATATAGTTACAGTTCAAGTAATTATTTTCTTTTGAATCACACATAAAAATTAGATGTTAATGTACAACATCTTTTTGCTTGTCGCCCACTTATTCCTACATGTAACTATGACATTTCAGTGTCTTTTACATCATAAAAAATTTCTCACAAGTTCATACTTGGTTAATGTACAGATTAATACTCGAGTTCAGAGTAAAAATGGGGGGAAAAACCAGAGGGCTTTAGTCCGGACAGTGCCTACTGATGATTAGTGTAAGTGATTAATGTGACTTTTGGCAAAACATGTTCTTAAGCCAAAGAAAGATTTACTGGCAGACGCTGCAGTATTGACTCATGAAAAACTATGTTTTCTTAAAATCCACTATTGAAGATTTTGACTAAAATGGCTACAATAGAATATATAACTATGGTCTGATAACGCGTTGCTTAATCACTGAAGTCACTGTTGTAAGAACAGAACTGTAAATAGTAACTTTATACCTTTTTTTTACCCTCAAGCAATCTTCAAATATAAAGACACAGTCATCGCTACACTCAGAAACACTTCAACATGTACTTGTCTGTTATTTTAACATTAAGAGTTACATAGGGCAGGATACCTCAGGGCAACATTTTTTTTTTTTAATTAAATTGGGTTGGTCTGTTGTTACTTGCCGCAGCATGATTTTACATTACACTTTATTACTGATTTATCGGTCAGTGTTTTAATTTTGGCAGAATTATGTGCATTATAACATGTCATGTAACTGTTTGTGTATAATGCACATGTTTATTTCTTGAAAGAAAATGTCCTAAGTCATTAGGTCAGGCAGTCAAAGCACATCTTATCTTAGCACCTACATACACATTATATGTACATTGAAAGAGTTATTAGTCCCTTTAAGGCAATGTGAAGGCTTAGTGCAACACCAGCAGAAGAGATACAGGACAAACTCTACAGCTCTCCTGTGCAAAAAATCTGTATTTCAAAACCTCAGCGGAAAGTTAATATTTCGGTTTCAGCAGTCTAAGTCAAGGGGTATCATCTGACAGTGCATGGTTTTTTAGTATTTCGTGACTTTTCTAATTAAGCTGCGGAGGAGGAATAAATGACAGAAGAGGGGATGTTATTTCAAAAGATTCCTTCAAAATGCATTCTGCAATAACCTGTAGATATTGTCCATATATGAGGATTATTTGAGGCAGGAAAAATTACATGACACTTGAGGCTGGTTTTTACATAACTGGCTTACAGGAAAATGGTGAGGATGACTAGGAGTATGTTATTGTGAAACACCATTAAAATGACAATATTTGTAGTAAATCTGAATTAGATTTCATTAGCAATATAACCTGCATTTTTGAAGTTTATACAAATGGGTAAATATCCTCAATAAACCACTCTTATACATGGTACAAATTAACAGAAACAAAGTAGGTATTATCTGAATATTTATGCACATTTCAGATGGAAACAGCTAAATCTAATTTGCGATAGACTGCTTAGAAATTGAAATCACTTAAGTTGGTTTAGTTGTTGAGTAACTGCACTGACTTGATGGCTGATTTAACGTCGCAGAAATGACAACCGTGTTGAAATCATCAGCGTGGAATCCGCCTCGTACAATCACTTGCATAATATTTTAGGTTCGTATTAATCACATAATAATTTCAACGGGTACACAAACACGATGCTTTAACAGTGATGTGTCACCGGGGGTTTTAACGTGATTTAAAAACTCCGCCCCGCAGCTCCAGATCCAGCTGATAGACTGTGCGTTGCGTGTTTGGATTGTTGTGATGGGAGGCCGCGGCCATCTTGGATCAGCGCCGTTCCACACCGAGCAGCAGCAGGAGCGGAGCGGACGGACGACGTTGTCGCCTTTAGTCAGTTAGCTAGCGTTAGCAGCTCGTGCAACATTTACCGCATTCTATTTTTCGCTGTGTTACGACTATGTTTCATACGTTGTTTTCTTCGTTAACTGCCGTTTTGAATGCATGTAAAACAATGTCGTTGATACATGTATTACGAGTTTAACGTTATAATTACGAGGGGCGGCGGCGGCGGCGGCGGCAGTGTGGTGGTGGTGGCGGTCAGATCCTCGGTATATTTTTTTAAATTTTCTGGATAGAGGAGTTACCAAGGAATGGAGGATAAATGTTGCCAAAGGCCGTGCTTGGCAGCAGTTTCGTCCTCTTCTTCTCTTCTTCGTCCCTCGCTATCAACGGACCCACCACGGACAAGGTGAAGAAAAAACACCCAAGGATTGTTTTCCCTTCCCTTTACTTACATTACATTACCGTGGGTTGGCCTGGAGAAAGAGTAGCAGAGATTACAGCTGAGAGCGGAGGGTCAGGCGGAAAGGTTCAAAATGAAAGGAGGAACCCACGGACCCGGTGATTCTTTTACCCGCTTCCGTGCTTCTTCCTGCCGGCTAGTGTTCCTGGCCAATTTCTGTCAGACCGATTTGAGAAGTAAATTTTAATCAAAGTAAAGCAACTTCGCATAAAACCACCAATGGGTACTCGGTAAATGATAAACGCATAGAAATGTACCGAGTCCTTGTAGTCGATATTTCAGTAAATCAAACTTAACGCTTTTAATTTCCTTCACAAATAAAGAAATAAACTCTTATATATTTAGTACTTATATTTGTAAAATACTTATCCATACTCATTAAAAAGGTGGGTATTTAAACTACATTCTTTTTAGTTAATCTCTGCTTCAACTGTGAATCACATAATTTGCAAATGCAGCCTATGAGAGATTCATGCTCCTGCATCATTAAGCCTGAATACCATTTATTCACCCTGTAATTTCACCTCTCGTTTAACATGCTTTACAGCTGTGGTTGTATGAAGATGCTTTCAACCACAATTATGTAACTTCTGAGTTGACAAATTGAGATATGAATTTATATAGCACAGATTACAATACACTGGAGACACTTATATATACTTATTAAACTTATTATTAGACTTAAAACCAAACTAAACCGACCTACCACTTATAATATAATATATCACCCCACAGTCTCTTTCTATGTCAAGTGTCACAAGATGACAACGTCTTTACAGAAACACAAAGAGAAAAAGGCATTCAACTCAGTTCTTTTGTTTTAAATGTAAACAGTTATTAACTAACCTTTCTATCTTAAATTATTTAAACAACAATAAAGACAGACGTATCCCCCACCGTCTCCTTTAGGCCCAGTCTTGTGATCCCCTGATAGTTGTATATATAGATTAGATAAAATTGTTATTTATCTGTCTAACTTCAAGGATGTATTGTTGTTGTTTGCCTTAATCTGAAGACTAAGCAACCTCCTGCCTAGAAAAAGCATAGCACGTAACAACACCGTTTGCATCTTGTTGTTTATTTGCTTGGAGGTTTTTGTTTCTGGGGAAATATAGCGCGTTTATATCAGGAGGTTTTGTTGCGCACTCACTTACAGCGCGGTCGTCAGCTGTAATTATTCATCCTTTCACAGGAAAATTCAGTGTTTGCTCCCAACGTTCAGAGGAACACAAGACCTTTGTTTATGTAACTTGAGCGACTAATCTAAAAGTAAAGGTTATCTGTCACCCATATTTCAACTTGAGTGTCTAATCCTTTTGGAAAAGGGTGTTGCCTGGGCTTGACTTGGTATTGTGGACACTTGTTTTGAAATCACAGCCTCAGTTGTTTGGGTTGTGCTGTGGCCTTCATGCCAGGGATCCTGCAAGGTACTTACCTGTTAACTTGCATAAACTTCATAGGTTTTTGCCAGAGCATGCTGATGCAAAAACATGTACTCTGTCTAAATGAGTACAATGGCTTAATTCACTAAAAAAAAAATGTTCGTGCAGCTTTTGAGCATGAAATAACTTCCTCTGTCACTTGCTTGAGCCATCTTAAAAAGTGTCTTACACAATGTGACAGGTTAGCAAAGGCACATGAATCATACACTTTTTTAAATTCAGACCTACTCAATATATCTCACAGGAGTCCCTTATTTAACATCCACATTACCCACAGATCTGCACAATACCTGCCTGGTGTCTGAACTTGTTACAGTAGCAAGATAAGCAGCTCTTAAAGGTTAAGTTTAATTCAGCTGTGCTTGAGCGTTCGCCTGTGATTGTGCCTGACACATTTCTAAATGGCTTTATAGATAGATAGATGAAAATAGCTTCTCAGTCTTTTAAGGTCGGGTCTCGAAGCTCACCAGTGAGTAGTGCAACATTCAACCATCAGATCTTTGTAATGTCATTTATCTCTCCGTATTTTCTAACACCACAGTTTAATGACCAAGGCTGGTCACAGTTTTTGCATCACCCAGAAGATTTCTCGCAACTGTTTACATCATTGCAAAGGTATGTGGTAAATGTAAAGAGGAAATAGATATGATCCATATATGACATGACACTATCGTTACTGCTTTGGTCTTGTCGTTTACTCCCATGACATGTAATCAGGGCATATCGGAGGTTTTCAGGCCACTGTCTGAATTACTCCAATCTGAATATAACAAATAACAAATTATTTAACCACAGACAAAGTTGGCTGATTGTGGTTGGAACACGTGTAACTTCTTCCTTTTTTGCGTTTTACTTGGTCAACAATTTTAGCTACAACTCAACTTCATGTGTTGCGTCTGTGGAGCTGAGGCGACACGTCTGTCATGCTAGCCTTGGGTTTATCACCGTTAGTCGGCCCGTGCATAAACTTTTGGCAGGTATCATCTGTCAACAGCTACTCAGATGATTTGGTTGACCTGACACTTCACTAATAAGACTTTTAGTTGCAGTGACCCAAATAGAGAAGTCTTGAATTATTACAGCGATGTACAAGTTAGTAAACATTAAAACAAAAAATACTTATGGAAATATATTTGTGTTAGTAATGACAAGAGAAGTGATCAACTTTGTTCAAAGATGTAGGTAGATTATAATTGTGCCTTCATTGCGTTGTTAAATTAGTGGGTTTTCACATTTCACCAATCATCATCTGAGGAAGGTAGGAGGAAAGGAAAGAAAAGGAAGGATGATTGGTGAAATGGATTGGTGAAATGATTGGCGACTATAAATGCCAATCATTTCATTATATTAGAAAGGAAGGAAGGATGATTGGTGAAATGGATTGGTGAAATGATTGGCGACTAAGCGTGCCAATCATTTCGATATACTAGAAAAGGAAGAAAAGTAAGGGAAGGAAGGATGATTGGTGAAATGATTGGCGACTATATATTAGCCAATCATTTCTCCAATCATCATCATGAGAAAATGATCAGATAAGATGATAAAGCAATTATTACGCGACTAGCGTCATGAAATATTTCCTCCTCATTACGCAAATTATGCCATGAAAAATTTGGGTTTGGATAAAAAAAAAGTAATAGTCTCGCCAAGACGCACGTTTTGATATATCATTTGTCTATGTGTGATCAACTGTCATGAAGTTATTAATGTTCAAAGTAGCTGCTTCACTAAGGACACACACACAAACTCACACGCACACACACGCGCACCTGCTCCCTAACTGACACCGGTTGCCGTGGTGACGGTGCTTCACAGTTGCCTGAGAGGTGGCAAACAATCAGAGAAAACGCTCAAATCAACACCTCAAACTGCTTCAATTTTTTCAAAAAGTAAAGCAGATATCCCAAAAAAAATTTCAGATTCGCAACTACAAGGCTTTCGTGAACACGTAGATGTGTTTTTTTTCTTCCTAGTGTCAAAAATGTGGACACTAGAGCGAGTAACATTTCTGCTTTTTCATTAAAACCTTCGCTGGATTAACATGGGACCCAATGAGGCGGTTAGGGTGTGCTCTTGTCACTTTGAGGCTTCCCATTCAAAAACTGTAAATCCTGTCGTTTAGGTAGACACATTGTGGGAATCAGGACGAGTGTGACTACAATTTTGGAGAATATTATATGTGTAGAGTGAAATTTGGGGCCGTGGCGCAGTTTTAGTGAGAAATTTTGAGGGTATTTTTCACCCTCTCTCCACTCTAGGCGGTATGGCCCTCACTCTAAGCGCGAACATTCCGACCACATACACAATCATTGGAAAAACTAAAATTTACAAAATCGATCATGTTGTGACTGATCACATCATTTGTGACTGATCGAAAAGTATTCAACCTAGCAAAAATGTTGAATGATACATCCACACAGGAGGCTTTTATCTCCATTTGACAGCTGGAATGAGGTCTCTAGGTCAAAGTATGCCAGAGCAGTAGATGTTTGAATAAACGTTGAAAAACTGCGATTTTTCAGATTTTTCCCATTCATTCTCTATGGGAAAATTTCAGCGAATTTTTCGCGACTACGTCGCGAAAAATTCATATTCTATGAGAAAAGTAATAGCATAGCGAGTCCGATCGAGCCGCACGTTTTGGTGTATTTTTTGTCTGTGTGCGATGAGGCCTTATTGAGTTATTCGAAATCGAAAATCGGACGGAAGAAAAATAAAAATAAAAAGAAGAAGAAACGCGCAGAAGAACAATAGTTTGCAGTGCTTCGCACTGCAAACTATTGACTCCATAACTTTGCTATGGAGTCAATAGTTTGTAAATGATAAACGCATAGAAATGTACCGAGTCCTTGTAGTCATTATTTCAGGAAATCAAACTAACGCTTTTAATTTCTTCACAAATAAAGAAATAAACTCTTTTATATTTGGTAATTATGTTGTAAATACTTACCCATACTCATTAAAAGGGTGGGTATTTAAACTACATTCTTTGGTTAATCTCTGCTTCAGCTGTGAATCTGTAATTTCAAATGCATGTGAGAGATTCATGCTCCTGCATCATTAAACCTGAATACCATTTATTCACCCTGTAATTTCACTGTTTAACATGTTTACAGCTGTGGTTGTATGAAGATGCTTTCAACCACAATTATGTAACTTCTGAGTTGATAAATTGAGATATGAATTTATATAGCACAGATACAATACACTGGAGACACTATATATACTTATTAAACTTATTATTAGACTTAAAACCAAACTAAACCGACCTACCACTTATAATATAATATAATATATCACCCCACAGTCTCTTTCATGTCATGTCACAAGATGACAACGTCTTACGAAACAAAGAGAAAAGACATTGACTCAGTTCTTTTGCTTTAAATGCAAACAGTTGTGTAGCCTTTCTACGTAGATTATTTAAACAACACAAAGACAGACGTATCCCCCCCGTCTCCTTTAGGCCCAGTCTTGTGATCCTGACAGTTGTATAGATTAGATAAACTGTTATTTATCTGTCTAACTCGCGGATGTATTGTTGTTTGCCTTAATCTGAAGACGAAGCAACCTCCTGCCTAGAAAAAGCATAGCACGTAACAACACTGCTTGCATCTTGTTGTTTATTTGCTTGGAGGTTTTGTTTCTGGGGAAATATAGCGTTTATATCAGGAGGTTTGTTGCGCACTCACTTACAGCGTGTCGTCAGCTGTAATTATTCATCCTTTCACAGGAAAATTCAGTGTTTGCTCCCAACGTTCAAGAGGGAACACAAGACCTTTGTTTATGTAACTTGAGCGACTAATCTAAAAGTAAAGGTTATCTGTCACCCATATTTCAACTTAGTGTCTAATCCTTTTGAAAAGGGTGTTGCCTGGGCTTGACTTGGTATTGTGGACACTTGTTTTGAAATCACAGCTCAGTTGTTTGGGTTGTGCTGTGGCCTTCATGCCAGGGATCCTGCAGGGTACTTACCTGTTAACTTGCATAAACTGCATAGGTTTTTGCCAGAGCATGCTGATGCAAAACATGTACTCTGTCTAAATGAGTACAACACTTAATTCACTAAAAAAAAAAATGTTCGTGCAGCTTTGAGCATGAAATACTTCCTCTGTCACGCTTGAGCCATCTTAAAGTGTCTTACACAATGTGACAGGTTAGCAAAGGCACATGAATCATACACTTTTTAAATTCAGACCTACTCAATATATCTACGGGAGTCCCTTATTTAACATCCACGTTACCCACAGATCTGCACAATACCTGCCTGGTGTCTGAACTTGTTACAGTAGCAAGATAAGCAGCTCTTAAAGGTTAAGTTTAATTCAGCTGTGCTTGAGTTGCCTGACGGTGTGCCTGTCACATTTCTAAATGGCTTTTATAGATAGATAGATGTAAAAAGCTTTCAGTCTTTTAAGGCCGGGTCTCGAAGCTCACCAGTGAGTAGTGCAACATTCAACCATCAGATCTTTATAATGTCATTTATCTCCTCCGCATTTTCTAACACCACAGTTTAATGACCAAGGCTGGTCACAGTGCACATCACCCAGAAGATTTCTCGTAACTGTTTACATCATTGCAAAAGTATGTGGTAAATGTAAAGAGGAAATAGATATGATCATATACACATGACACTATCGTGCTTTGGTCTGTCGTTTACCGTCGTTTATGACATGTAATCAGGCATATCGGAGGTTTTCAGGCCACTGTCTGAATTACTCCAATACGAATATAACAAATAACAAATTATTTAACCACAGACAAAGTTGGCTGATTGTGGTTGAACACGTGTAACTTCTTCCTTTTTTGCGTTTTACTTGGTCATCAATTTTAGCTACAACTCAACTTCATGTGTCGTCTGTGGAGCTGAGCGACGCGTCTGTCATGCTGGCAGCAGGTTTATCACCGTTAGTCGGCCGTACTTAAACTTTTGGCAGGTATCATCTGTCAACAGCTACTCAGATGATTTGGTTGACCTGACACTTCACTAACAAGACTTTAGTTGCAGTGACCCAAATAGAGAAGTCTTGAATTATTACAGCGATGTACAAGTGAAGTAAACATTAAAACAAAAATACTTATGGAAATATATTTATTGTTAGTAATGACAAGAGAAGTGATCCACTTTGTTCAAAGATGTAGGTAGATTATAATTGTGCCTTCATTGCGTTGTTAAATTAGTGGGTTTTCATAAAAACAGATGTTACAGCCGACGCATACAGGATGTAGTTTTCATCCCCGGACATCTATTCCTACATCCTACAGGCACGAGATCCATAAATTATCGGATCTTTTTTCAAATTAGAAGCAGTAATGTTGTTAAGGACAATCTAGAAGCAGCTGGCTGCAGATAATTTCCTGTCAGATTTACAACAGCAGAGATGTGCTCACTGGCTCTGTGAAGAGCCTTAACTACGTTTTTACATCGTCACTCTTGAAGCTTGAATTGCTTATTGATTTGAAATGAGAGAAAAGAGATTCACCAAAAAAAAAATGTTATTGATAACAATCATTAATTAAAAACAGTACAGATTTAAAATCCTCTGCTAAGTTTCATGCTTTATGAGTAGTCTTTTGTTTGATTTATCAGCTGTTATTGGTAATTAGAAGTTATAATAACACAGTTGAATTATTTTCTGCTGCAGGAGTTTGAGAGGCTGCATTTCTGGCTTGACAACAAGAAATTTGCAGCAGAAATATATTATTTTTCAATGTTTTCCTGTCGACCAGTTGAAAAGAGGAAATACAAATGTTAAGAGGTGACAACCGCACCATTATTAACTTCTCCCTTTTAATACGGTCAACATCTGTACAGCTTTTTTTAGAACCACTGTTTTTGCCATTTTAGGCATCGTCTGTGTCGCATCAGTTTTAACATGAACAGGAAAAAAAAAAGTCACCACTTTCAGTTCAGCACAGGAAAATATAAAATATGAAGTCAGGTCAGAAGTTTTTAACAAACACTGAAAATACTTCTCATTGAAGTCAAACAGCTTAGTTTTTAAACGAATGCTTTTATCTTCATATGTAGACGAGAAAATATGTTGGGTTTTAAATGTGAGATTGCATAATGAAAGAGACGTGAATGCCTGTACCCACTCAGTGCTTTTAACCGAGCGCTTCAGAGCTGATGTGAGTCATCGGAGGCTGGAGATGATGCAGCGTGTTCGCGAGGCCGGTTCACCGCGCCGGTGTACCTCTGTAGGACCGAGTCGAGGCCCAGTCTCATTGTCTTTATCGTATTTTCCTGTCGGTTATGTAAGAGAGGCTCAGTTTTCTCACCCTGACGCCACAAAATCCAAAGCTTGTGAGAGAAATAGCCTCAGTAAGAGATGCTTATATCCTGCCTGCTCCTCATTAGTCTATGGACAATAATACAATATTTGCTGATATTACAAAGTCTGTTATGAGATGATTTCGTTTAGATTTGATTCAGAGCCCTGCAATCAATATTAGACGATATCATATACCCATTTAACATAATCAGTTCATATCAACAAGGGCAACTAAAATGTGACTTGACAATTTTATTTTCTGAGCTCTTCCAGACATCTAAATGGAAAAACAATCAATTCATTGTATTAAAAAGAATAGAAACAGACCTTGTGTTGTGCCACATTTCTTATGTTTATGTTCAAGTATTTATCAGTAAACTTAAAGCAGGACTAACCTAAACCATCTGATATGCATCGACTCTAATATGACGACATGAATCAGTGTTTTCACTTTGCATCAGTAACATTTGATTGTTAATCACTGAATCGATATGTCAGTCATTACTCTCCAAATATTAACCACAATCACTATCACTTGAATGATACAGAAAATGACAAGCGAAGCGCACTTCAACTTAAAGCTGTGATGGATGGAGGCTCTTATAATCTGGAGATGCCCATGCGGCGCCTTCACCTTGTAATATCTGATAACCTAAAGCAGCAGGTTACTCGTATCTGCATAAATTTTCCTCTTGTGGGTTTTCCTGAAGCAGCAGTTATCTGAGTAGCAACAGAGAGCATGAATACTGATGTGTGCGGGCAGTATATATTTATTCAATTTGAGCTCTGATGCGTCAGAAAGCAGCTCATTTTTAGTCCCAACCACATGAAGAAAAGACAAATATATTATGATTAAAAGCAAAATGTTCACACCTCAGTCTGGAGAGATTGATCTGTTTTTAAATGAACCAAAACATGTTTTTTTAAGATATTCATATAACATACACTCATTTTTTCCCCCATTAATTAATAACATCATTCACACATCCTGTCTAATACTTTCGGGATACGTAAACGCTGGTGTTATCCATCAACCTGACACACATCCAGGCTCGTTGGGATCCATGATAATGTATTCAGTCCCAGGAGGCAGACACAGGTCTGTAATGCGTCTCAATCCACTTAGCTTTAACTAAGACAGAGTGACGTCTGTTGTGTTTGACGGCTTTTAAAACCTTTTTTTTTTTTTTTTTTGTCTTGAGTGGAGACAATTTCAGGCCTCGGGTTTGTGTCTCATTATTTATAATTAGTAAGTAATCACAGTGTTAAACGAGAGAAAATAGGGGTGACGAACCTTGTTTGGTTTTTAGATTAAATTTCAGATCAGATTGAGGATGGTGTGTGGAAAAAATAATGCTAGTTTTGTGATCTTTATTGCCACAGAGCGTTTGACGTCATCGTGAGATTCCTCCTTTTTTTTTTTTTTTATGTAAAAATTAAACCAGTTTAAATTGTCGTATTAATCGTCGCCGTATGTGGGTTGTGACCTTGCTCTGCGGGATCATCCGAGCCGTAAAGTCTGTTTTGTCTAGTGTCCCATAAGGTGCCTGTTAAAACAACAGTCACAGTCTTGAAATAGCGCAGAGCTTTTCTTTTTTTTTTTCTAAGTATAAATAGCGTAGCTGTAATTACCAGGTGTGTGTGTGTGTGTGTGTGTGTGTGTGTGTGGTCCATGTCCATTGTAGGTACACACAACCACCTGTATCCAAGAACAGATGGTGTCATATACGTACAACAGGGCAACCAACTGGGTAAACCACCGATCACTGTCAAACGCCAGACAGTTACTGAGAATATTAATAACAAATGTCTCCTTGTAGATGAGATAATTAGCTGCACAAATAGGATGAACATTGCTGACAACACCGACTCTGCTCAAGTGAAACTTAAAAGTTAAAGTAAAGACACTGAGTTACAGCATAGTCACTTTATTGTCTCCATTTGTTTCAGGTCCGCGGCTAGCTCTGGCAAGATTATTGTCAGGTAAGAAAGCAGTGTGTCTTAATAGTGTAGTAGCTGTCTGCTCTTTTTTTTTTATTAAAATAATATTTCTGTCCTTAAAATACTTTAGATGGAGGTAAAAATAAATCCCTTAAAAATCGGATTTTTAAAACTTCTGTGACTGTTTTATCATGTTAATGTTCACAGTTTTCCTTCCCCACGTTCAGTAACTTTACATACATTCGCATGAATTCGCCATAAGGCTGATTTATTCGTCACATGATAAAGCAGCTCTGATGCAGAGGCATCTCTTTATGTTAATCACATATGGCAACAGAGACCCACTTAGTAGAAACCGACTTACTGAGGGATATAAACAAATGACAACAACAAAAAAAAAGCTTTTACATGTTGTTAACTGTTCCTGCTTCGGGGCTAACGCTGCCTCTAACGGTCGCCCTCATAACTTAAGAGTCATGCTCACAAAAGTCCTGCTGTTTTAGTCTTAGTGGCGTGATTTCTGTCAACTGATGATAAATTATTCAGACATGATTTAACTTGCAGGCGTCAGATATAAATGTGAATTGATTAAAACATTTTTCTCTCTTCTTCGTTGTCTCAAAATTTAAGCTAACAGTCTGACAGGTGTATGTAAACCAACTCGTCCACATTCAGGTCATCAGCTCCCACTTTCTGCAGTGATAGTTACTGGTCTTATTTTACTGTTATTTCATCCATTTCCACCTAATAAAATTAGCAATCTATTAACATATTTCACACCTCCAAATCTTCACTTCATCACCATCCAACGTTTCTCTTTTGCTCGATTCAAATAACATAAAATGGCTTTCTCTTGTTTTTGGAAAAAAAAAAAAAAAGCCTTAGTCATGTGGAAGTTTGACCACAGCAACTCTCTTGTTGTATTTCAGAGCAACGCTGCAGCCCTGGGCAGTTTGCCTGCCGCAGTGGGAAGATGCAGTGTATCCCAATGTCCTGGCAGTGTGACGGCTGGACAGCATGTGAGGACAAGAGTGATGAGATGGACTGTCCCCGTGAGTATAGCTCACTTAAACCCTTTTACACCCACTCTATTATTATCAAACACCCATAACATGTTTGATGACTGGAAACAATAGCAGCACTAACCCGGGTCCTTTTCACACTCGGTCGATTGGATCACAGCTGGACGGCTCTGTGTGCAGGTGTGGATGCACCCTGAGTGACTTCAGTGCGCTCTGGGATCTAATCAAGTTGTATTCAAAGAGTTCAGTGATGCATGTTGACCACATAAGAGCAGAAGTAGCCTTTAGTGTGAGTGCAAAAGCGTCTCTAACCCAACTACAGGACGGCTTAGTCGCATTTGTAGTGTGTGCGTGTGTAGCACAATAAAACCCAAATACAATGCCAGTCCAGCTGATTTGCTTTTACCGAGTAGCTCAGCCTTGGTTTTAAGTCTGCAGTTATGATAAAGTCCCAACTAATCCACCACAGAGAATCACAGTTTGAGATGAGCTGTTGAATCCTGAGTGGCTGCACATGTGAACGAGTCTGTGGTTTTGTTTACTGTTTGTTGACGCGGCAGCGTTAAGCTTTTGACCGAAATCCTATTGTTTTCTCCTCTTAAATCCAAAGAGACCTTATCCCCCAGATCTCTGACTGCATAATGGGAATTATTGGAAGGATTGAGTCCAACATGTGACCTCCATACAGCAGTAGCTGTGCATGCTTTGAGTTAACGCCGTGGCCCTGCCAACAACGCTGTATACTCAATGAGATTTTACACTAGAAACATTTATAGAAGAGTAAATAAAAACCAGCAGTTGTTTTATTAAAACATCACCGACAGAATTGGACACTGAAACAGAAACTTCCTCTTTTTTTTTTCTTCTTTTGTTTATTCACAAATAAAACACTTACACTCCACAAAAACATATACAGTATGTTCAGGGAAACAACTCACAGCTGATCTGAGTTACTGTGGTTTCATAGACAAAAGATAGGAAAAAAAACTGTTTACTTATGGCTCAGTGGGAAGTTTTTGTTCGCACACGTGGAAATAAATCAATGTTCTTGTTTGGGATTAGCTCGTTGTTGAATGAAAAGCAAAGTGCAGAAATCCCTCACACCAACTCCAGACAAATACCAGCTCGAACTCGTAATGTTACAAACTTAAAAGAGGAAATGGTCTTATAAAATATCCAGCTGCCAAAAAAGAAAAGCAAACAAAAAAACCCCAAAACCTCTTAATTGAAAGTTGCACAAACATAAACCATGTTGAAAAAACAAACAAAAACACAGAAGTGTTTGTAAAGTAACCAGAGAGACCGTGCGGCTGAAATATCTGATGTGACGAAATAAAAATGTGTAACAACAAAATCGAAATCTATTCAAGTTTTCTGTTCGGTTTATGTCTCCGTTGCCTTTTCTAAGAACTGATAATTTCACAGAATGAAATGCAGAATAGTAACTGTTGATTTTTATCTCACTGACTGTGTTTATCTTAAAAATTATCTTAAGTCATTTATATTTAACTTTCTGAGTAATCATGAATGTCATCTTCTTGTTTCTGTTCCTGCAGTCATTCTGATAATTTATAAAAATAACCAGTGACAGTTTATAGGAAAACAAATGTTTGTTTATTTGTATCATTTCCAGCATCTTCACTCTTAACACAAGATGATGCAATAGCTGCAAATACTTGGACTGAACATCAGCAGGAGATTTATCTTATTGTTCGAGTCCAGAGTTTGTTTGTTTGTTTGTTTTGTTTTGTTTTTTTTTGTCTGAATATTTGAGTCGGTACTTTGATACTTTGACGACTGGACCCACACAGTTCACAAGGTTTTGGTTCTTCTTTCATCTTCCCTAAATCTGCGTTTAGTTCCTTGATCTTTCCAGTTCTAGGATTATTTTCTAGACACAAACATAATCATCAGAACTTCCTGTTTTATGTAAAAGAAGTAGATGAATTCAAATATTAATTTGCACAGTGTGTGAACTTCCATAAGTATAGAAACGTGTTATTACTTTTAGCTTTTTCAGCAACAGAACAGTTTGTTTGTTTATGTGTTTACATTTCAGACTAATGGAAAAAGGTTTATTCTTCCTTTTAAACACAGGAGCAGACTAACAATGATTAGTTACATAATGAAATAATCTGAGCACTGGGAAAAGCCTCATATTTCCAGAAAAGGTTTTATAAATAAATATAAATGAACCAGAAAACAAATTGACTGAGTGTTTGTTGTTTTGTTGTTTTTTCTTCCAGCTATTAAAGAGGAGAGGTTTCATTTTGGCAACGGATACGACCAGGTAGAAGATGTCATCGGTGTGGCTCAGCCTGTTCACTTCAACAGTAAGCGTCTCAAGAGTCCGCAAGTTTCTTTAACAGTTATTGATTGATAGATACATAGGTGGACGACTATATTGATCCCTTTGGGGAGTTTCCCCAGGAAAATTGATTATGTGATTATGTATCAACAATGATTGTAAAAGTCTCTCCTCCGTCCACAGAGAAATGCCCCAGCGGGTGGCATCACTACGAGAAGACGGCGAGCTGTTACAAAGTTTACCTGAGGAACGAGAACTACTGGCAGGCCGTGGACACTTGTCAGAAAGTCAACGGCTCGTTGGCCACGTTTGTGACCAACGAGGAGCTACAGTTCATACTGAAGATCGAGATCGACTTAGACGACAAAGTTCAGTGCAGAGACCAGTGCAAGTGAGTTTTACTGCAACTATTCAACTGTTGTTGAACTTCATGAATTTTTATTACGGTTTAATCAGAATTTACAGACATTTGTCAGTTTATAAAATGTGATTGATTGTTTCTTGTTTATTAAATATCGTTACTCTACAACCTTCAAATTGAATGACTGTTTCTCACTGACTTATTTCTGTCCCAGTGACATATATTTATATATAATGAACAGTTGTAGCTTGGTCTCAGTGCTCTGTCATGGTTTCAGGCCATCTAGTGGCCAATAGTGGCTGTTCATCTTAAACTGATCAACACACAAACCCTGAACTGGACCATTTGACCTTTAAACGTTGTAGTAATTTCCTTCTTTTTGTTTGTCTTTAAGGTTTTGGGTGGGCTACCAGTATGTGATCACCAATCAGAACCACACTCTGGAGGGTCGCTGGGAGGTTGCTTACAAAGGTATTTAAGATTTCTTTTTGTTTTTACTTCTTAAAAAAAGTGTTATAAGTGAATTTCTGTCCTTTAACTGGAGCTGGTCGGTTCTCAACAGGGTCAATGCAGGTGTTTCTACCACCTGAAGGTCTGACCAACTTCGGGGAGGCGTCTCCCACCCAGGACAACGTCTTCTGTGCTCAGCTGCAGCGTTTTCAGATCAAAAGCATGAACGAACGAGGTCTGCACAGTTGGCACGCTGAGAACTGCTACAAGAAGTTCCCGTTTCTCTGCAAGAGGAGTAAGTCCTCATTCTGTCTTTCCTCTCAGATTTATCAAAATAGATGTTGATGGTGTTTTTGTTTTTTTTTTTTTTTTGTGTTTTTTTTTTTTTTTTTGCACATTGTCTTCAGGTGATATTTCCCCCACAGGGCAAACGTGTGTGGATATAAAAGACAACGTGGTAAACGAGGGCTACTACTTCACCCCTAAGGGGAACGACCCGTGTCTGAGCTGCGCGTGTCACGACGGCGAGCCTGAGATGTGTGTGGCCGCGCTGTGCGAGCGGCCGCAGGGCTGCCAGCACTTCCGCAAGGATCCCAAAGAGTGCTGCAAGTTCATCTGCCTGGACCCAGGTACAGATGGAGACACAGTCAACACTTCTGCTCGTCTTTGTTCTTATCACCAGAAACTTGGAAACTGAGAATTTAATTTGCGTGCGTCTCCTCATCAGCAGACATCGCAAACACATTTGAAATGGTGAAAATGGCAAAGAGAAGTGAGACTGATGTCACCAGTCTCTGTCCCTAAAGATAGAAATGAAAATCATCTGTGTTGAATTACTTCGATCATTATTTTTGTTGCAGACTGATATCCAGTTACAGTTTGCAAAAAAAAAAGGAATCAAAAATGTCCACCCTTCATCATTCCCTGTTTTTTCATCAGTAAATTAATAATTGAATTATTTGCCATATCCTGTCATGTCTGCTGGTGGCAGGGCCAAATATGATGCTGATAAATTAGATTAGGAAGATTGATTCTTAACATTTTGACTTCTTCTTCTACAAATCTCTTTTTTTCCTCCCATGTTTGACTTTGTTGTAGTTCTCTCAGTCCCACAAGGTGGCGCTCCTCACCTCACAAATCCAGAGCATTTGATTTGGAGTAACCTGAGTGTAGCACATTATGTCGAAATATTTATTAACTGGAATTAAAACAGATTCAAATGTTAAATGTTTATGTTCACTCTGAGGTTGTTTCGTTCACTCTTTTTATCACAGATGTAGTTTGATTTTTTTTGTTTTTACATCTTCAAACACCAACAACACAGAATCCACTCAGAGGGAGAATTTCTTACATTTATCACGCTCAGGAGCGTGAAATCAGCCCGTCTTTTTAAACCACTGAGCTGGCGCAAAGTAATGTCGCTTGTCCTCGCCTTCCCTCTCAGATGGAAACAGTCTGTTTGACTCCATGGCCAGTGGGATGAGACTGATCGTCAGCTGCATCTCCTCCTTCCTCATCCTCTCTCTGCTGCTCTTCATGGTGCACAGACTCCGTCAGCGGAGACGCGAACGAATCGAGACTCTGATCGGAGGAAACTGTGAGTTGACACTTTGTTTCATGTTCACTTCGAAAAGCCACAGCTGATATTTTATCTCGTTTGCGTCGTTTCTCATGTTTTTTTGTTTAATTTGCTCAGTGCATCACTTCAACCTTGGAAGACGAGTCCCCGGCTTCGACTACGGCCCGGACGCCTTCGGCACCGGCCTCACTCCGCTGCATCTGTCTGATGATGGGGAGGGAGGCGCTTTTCACTTCCAAGAGCCTCCTCCTCCATACGCAGCCTATAAATACCCAGACATCCAGCACCCTGACGACCCCCCTCCTCCATACGAGGCCTCCATCAACCCAGACAGCCTCCTCTACGTTGACCTCGGTAGGTGCACGTCTCATCTAAGTCACATCACACACACACACACAGACGAGGGAGTTTTCATTTCCTCTCTGTCGCCCCTCTCAGGACACAGCGGGGTCTCCATGGTGCCGAGCCAGATGAACGCCATGGGAGACGGGCTCCAGGCCGATATCCCCAACGCGTCCTGTCCCGTGCCAGGCTCAGCACCGTCCTCCCAGGAGAGGGAAGACTCCATAGATAGCAGCACCCTCCTGGTGGGGCCCGACACTCCGACAGATGGCCACGCCCCCGCCTCCATGCCTCCAGACTGCACCTCCCTCAGCACCGTAGTATAGGACTGTGGACGGACGGCGGGAGGCGGCACCTGGACATTATTACCTGCTGGTTGGAGGAAGGTCGCTGAGAGAAAAAGACGCAGCGCAACGACGTGTCGTTTGTCTAAAAACACTGACTGCAGAGAGGAGAGTTAAAGTTGGTACAGACATATCAGAAGGTGGAGCAGCCTGTTCTCTTCGAGACGTTACAGTGACGGATGGATGCCCTCTTTTTGAAGACTTCTCAGTGCTGTTTTTTTTTTTTTTCTTAAGCCACTGGCGTCTGAGCGAGCAGAGAGGACTATTTCTGTACAGAAAACACTACATTTAGGCTGAGGAAGCTGCACTTTTACTCTTAGAGTCGACTGAGCGAAGCTTTTGAAACATCTCAGAGTCGAGAAGTCCTGATGTAAATATCCCCTCAGGTTTGTGCCAGTCATATTTGTAATACCCGTGTGTCTCAGTCCAGCACAAAAATAACAACAAGTGGACAAAGAAACCAGCTTTTTGTTCCTATTTTTTTTTGCATTATCACGTTTGTTTCAACAGACGTCTCCGCGTCGATCCGTCGATCTTCAGGCTACAAACGATGTTCTCATCCCCCCGATCATCTCAGTTTCTACTCGCTCATGAAATCTGTCCTCTCTCGTACTTTCTTAGCAGTCGGATGCGTGAAGCTGTCTTCCATGTTTATATACAGGAAAAAAAAAAAGATGTTTTGTAGTTAAGAGGGTTTGACCTTGTAAGAAGGTACGATTAGGGGGGTTTTATTAGGCAATGCTGACACAAGGCATCATGCATACACATATATATATATGTGTGTGTGTGTGTATCAAGGAATGTTGTGGTACTGATGAAAACAGTTTGTTTTTGTGTTTTGTTTCTTCTTTTCGATGATGATAATTTATGACTGCAGGCCGTAGTTACCCTGAATGTTTTATCGTGGAAGTTTAGACGCATCTTGATCATCAGAACTGATCAGGAAGTGAAAGTAATGAAGCTTTTTTTGGTTTTTGTTTTTCCAAGTATCGACGTGAAGACTTAGGGATGACATCCCATCGTTAAATTTATAAAAAAAAAAAAAAAAGTAAACATTTACTTAAAAGTAAATGTTCAAATCATGAAGTGGTTGAATCATTCAGAAAGTCCCAGTGTTGTTTATCATCAGGGTAGTTGTTTATTGTTTAGTGACTCAGAAGCTCAATGATTTGCACGCGCATCATCCCTTAGTTAAATCAAGATTTCTTTCTTCTTCTTATTATTATTATTATTGTTATTGTTATTATTTTTTTTTTTTTTTGGAAAATAATCAGCCGTCACATTCGAATCAATGTGTTTATTCGTGTGATTCTTCACATCTGTTCGTCTCAGTTAATGAGGTCGTTTTCAGCTACTGATGAAAACGTCGTCACCGACTGTAGATGTGAATCTTTTGTTTTTTTTTTTGTTTTTTTTGGTGTTGATGGGTCTGTTGTTGTTGTTGTTCTTCTTCTTCTCTCTCTCCAGTGATCTCACTGAGAAAGGAGGAGGAAGAAAAAAAAAATTGTAATATAAGAAATGTGTAAACGTGTATATCTGGGAACGAGTTATCGCCGTTAACGACGACAATCTTTCGATTCACTCAAGGATGAATTTTCTAAGACGGAGGACGAGGACGTCGACCCATAACCACCAGCATTCAACCCGCGTTTGTTCTGCCTTGACAAAAACAAACAAAAAAAAAAAAAAGCTGTAAATGTGAGTGAATGACTGTTGCACGCCTGTTTGAATGTAACGTACGTATAAAACATTTTCTTTTTTTTTTTTTTTTCTGTTGTAGCTTATTTTTCCCTCTTTTTTCTGGCATACTGACAATCCACAATGGATTATCCATCAAACAAAATCTCATAAACTGTAAAAAAAAAAAAAGTAACGTGCATGTGTGTATAGGAGATGGTGTACTTGTTTGTTTGTTTGTTTTCCTCATCAAGCTTGTTTGGTTTTATTTTTTTTTTTTTTTTTTTTCGACCTGCAGTGCATGTTTTTATCTTCTGGCATGCTGAGAGAGATTTGTTTTTTTTTTTTTTTTGTTTGTTTTTTTTTTAGTTCAACAATGTGTCCTGTACAGTAGATTTAAAAACAAAAAAAAAAAAAAAAAAAAAAACATAAAATAATACAAATAGTTAAATATCTTCATCATCAGCGGCAACGAAGAAAACCTGCCCCACGACCCCGAACACACTCATTTACACTGTAGTTTCCGTGCAAGACTCTTGGTAGTGACAACTAATTTTTATGGGATCTGAAATGTTTTATGTATAATACAAAACAACAAAAACGGCTACATTTCATTTCATGTCATCGTCTTTTGTTTCATAGCTTTTAAAATTTTACAAAAAAAATGCTTCATTTTGCAGGGAAAGGGTGGAGAAAGGGGCTTGTGTTTTTTCTTTTTCTTCTTTTTTTTGTTTGTTTTTTTTTTTTTTTTTTGTTTTTTTTCCTCTGAGATAGATGTACATCTAATCAAATGCCAAATAAATTGCACCATGAAGGACGACTCACGCGTCAGTGGCTGTGAAGAGACTGAACTTTATGTTGAAACTCATCAGTCGTGACATTTACCTGCTCTGACTTTCTTTGACTCGTCGGGAGAAAGAAAATTCCTCTTGTCTCGTTTGTGGCTCAAAATGTCAAAAGAGGATTAAAAAAAAAAAAAAAGGGGAAATCCCGCTTGACTCCAACCTGACGATCATTGGATAAATCCAATCAACGGCAAATGAAAAGATTCAAATAATTCAAAGAAAGCGGATATAGCGACGCACCTCGTAGTGACTCACGAGGCGGCGGGCGGAGCGGAGATAGTGATACTCTGCTGGAAAAGCATTGTCGCTTGAAGAAAAGAGGCTTTGTTCATTCACACGAGCTGAGTAGTGACAGAATCACACAATCTATTCCTGGACGGGAGACGTAACACTTAACACCGAGCTGCTCAGTCAAGACAATCACTGAATTTATGAGACTGAAGAAGTGTAAAATCACTTTAAAACACCTCAGATTTTCATCTTAGAGGAAAGTAAACGTTGCTACGTAACCGTTACTCTATGTTTTCATGTTTTTTTCTCCTTGTTTGCTTCTATAAATAATCCATAAATAAACACTGATTTAGTTCATATATTTTTAGAATAAA
Source organism: Polydactylus sextarius (assembly GCA_016801845.1). NCBI lineage: Eukaryota > Metazoa > Chordata > Actinopteri > Polynemidae > Polydactylus > Polydactylus sextarius. Next base: position 5,303,737 of record CM028922.1, read on the forward strand.
GAGCTTTATTAACAACTAAGATAAGAAAAATAAAATCTAAAAAGTTCTTTAAAATAGATGATAAATTTCCCACATCTTCCATCTCTTTCCTCTCTGTTCTTGTTGGTGCGAAACTAAACTAAACTAAACTATATATAATATATAATCTGCTTCTTTCTAATTCAACCAGTTTCACATCCTCTGACTTTTCCCAGGAGATAAATGTGTCTTGTTATTAGTCAGTGGGCATCGATGCTGGCAGCAGCATTAAGGGAGGAGGAGGAAGAGGTGGAGGGGGTGGTGGTGGTGGTGGTGGTGTCTGCATCAATGAGCCTGTTGATCGGAAAAAAGACCACTAGACTGGTAATGACACAGTTCACTGATCAGACCAGGGGAGAAAATAAGTCGGCTTTCACCTGCGTTTCCTATTTAAAGCGAGACATCGTCGCTCCTGGTTCTCAGTCTACCTCAGATACTGTGACTCTTCTGCTTTCGTCGAGGATCCTACGATGATCTGGACCGCTGCTCTTCTTATGGTTGTTGTTTCTCACGTTGATTCAGGTGAGGATGCTGACTTGGTCTCGTACGACAATAATCAATATAAGTCATTTATATTTAATTCAACCTGATTAAACTAGAGTGAAGGAAAAAAATGATGCTATTGTTTTTATATTTCAGATGACTACTGTTACAATGAGCCACACTGTGGTAAGTAACATGAATTTTTTTTTTTATTTTGGACTAGTGTCTTTAAACCTGTGGACAAACGTTTGATGTGTTTGATCAAATCACTCAAACAATGATTTTCGACTATAAATGTCTCTTTTTGAGCAACAGCTAAAGGACAAATTAAAAAAAATCTGAAAAAAGGAAACTTTTAAGTAGCAGAGCAATGTTTTCTGACTAAATAATCTCACTGTGACGTCTATTTAGTAGCTATTTTTATTTGATTGCACTATCGTCCTCAGCACATGTTTGAGTTGAGTATTTGTTTATTAAAAAAGAGAAAAAACAACTGAAAAACTAAAATTTCAACAGATATTTGTGCAGTGTAATGACTGGATATTATCATTAAGAGCTCTGGAGCAGCGACTACGTGGACCTCAGGTGGAGACTGATACGTTAAGATACTGTTTCTCAGGTCAAGAATGACCTTTAAGTTTCAACTTTTAAGCCGAAATAGACGAGAAGTGTGTAATTCAACACCGACTGGGAAAAACCCTGATTTTAGACTGGTCAAAAGCTCCAGAGCGGATACTAAACTGGACCTCGTTCCGTCGACTTCTTGACCAGTTTCAAAAAGTCAACAATGAACTTTCAGATTCATCTCGATCATCTTCTTCAAGACTCGTGTGTTTTTGTTTTCAATCTTTTAGATCCTTACTCGTGGGGAGACAAGTTCCCCTCATGTTACCCTTTACTTGAAGAGCATCACTCTCCCATCAATCTGGACCATCAGATGGTCAGAAACGAATCTCTTGGGTCTTTACATCTGGAAGGCTTCGATGAAACCCAAACGGGCCACTGGACGCTTAAAAACGACGGACACTCTGGTGAATAAACTGCACACGTTTGTCATTAAAATGTGCAGATGTTAAACGTTTGTGTTGACTGATTGTTTACTTTGTTTCTGGGCGACTGCGACAGTGTTGCTGCAGGTCGGCAGCGGCATGTCGGTGAGCGGCGGAGGTCTTCCAGATGTTTATCAAACCATCCAGCTGCACTTCCACTGGGGAGATCCGGCCACTAACGGTTCAGAGCACACGGTGGATAAACGCAGATACCCAATGGAGGTACAGTACGGTCAGTAGACAGCGCTACACTGTCACAGAACAAGAGATGCAGCAGATTGGTGCAGCGCAGCCTTCCCGTAATGTTTCTGTGTTTTTACTGTTTATTTCCCAGATGCACATAGTCAACATGAAGTCCATCCATCCGAATCTGACAGCAGCCTTGGATGACCCGACAGGACTTGCTGTTCTTGGATTCTTCATTGACGTAAGTTTGTTAATATGCTCAAACATAGAGTTTATTTTCATATAAACACATCTTGAATTTATCAAACTCTTTCTTACAGGTTGTTTACGCAGACAATATGAACTTCGGGCACATATCACAAAAACTATCCTCTGTAGCTTACAAAGGTTTGAGGAAACAAACATATTTTTCCATTTTGTTTCTCTGTGTTGTTTTAAACTGTTCTTATCGTTGCTGTGTTTTACTTCCCTAAAGGCCAAACCACTAAAATCAAGCCATTCCCACTGATGAGCCTTCTGCCGAAACACAACATGAGTCAGTATTATCGCTACTACGGCAGCCTCACCACCCCTCCTTGTTCTCAAGTGGTTGTATGGACTCTGTATGAAGTCCCCATCTACATCTCATGGTCTCAAGTACGTCTCTTAAAAGACTTTTACACAAACAAACAAAAAATATGTCTAAATGTCTTCCTGGTCGCTCATTTTTCTGATTCATCTCCCTCAGCTGGCTCAGTTCACTTCGCAGATCTTCACCACAGAAGAAGACGCAGAGCAGTTGACCCCTCTGCAGAACAACTTCAGACACACCCACCCGCTCTTCAGTCGCATCGTCTCCGCTTCCAAAGACGCCAGACTCCTCTCAGGGACGGCCGGTCGTCGCCTCGGCTCAGCCGTGTTTCTGCAGATGCTTCAAATCATTTTGCTGGGAGGTTTCGTCTCTGCACTTTAGCGCTGCAACGAGTGCAAAATCATGAAACATGAAACAGATCAACACCAACAAACATTAAGAGAGGTGTCTGATTTAGATGCTCCAGCAATGAATATATATATATATATAAACAAACTGTGAAGACAAGTACTGTAATGTGTTGAATTGTTACTAAACATTTCATGATTGTTTCCTGTAAGTCTCTGCAGGATTATCTCACTACTATAGTGCCTTACTAACACTTTAAAACTATATGAATAGAGCGCTGCTAGCTTCAATGCATGTTTACGACATAGCTAGCGGCTAGCAGCTAGTAGCTAGTAGCTAGTAGCGTTCAGTAGCTAGTTCTTGAAAAAGTACAATCCTAACATGAAAGGTAGTTTTCACTTGACTTTAGATCTCAGCTCTTAGCTCAACAAATATTAAAATTTAAATGACATGAATCTGTTTTTTAAAGCTAGGAGGCTAAATGCTAATGTTAGCATGCTAGCAGGTTCACTCTGATAGTTAGCATTGTAGCGTGCTAATATTTGCCAATTTTTTTTCCCTCCAATAAACACACAACAAGTAAAGTTTTTGGTTGATAAGAATGTCACGTTATGTATTTTGCAAATTTTTAGTCTTAAAAATCAAATAACAGACAAAATAAACGTTGATCTGATGATGGCGCTTTTTTTTTTTTTATTATTATTCACAAGGCAAAATAAAAAAAAAAATGCAAGTCTATTAAATATTGTTTGTTTTACTACTGGATTCATTCATTTCATAGCCTCAGATGATTATATTGCTTCAAAAAATGTTCCAGACATTTAATAATAATAATATTTTAGGTGACGTCAACATCCATGAACCAAATGTGGCTCCAGGATAAGAATGATTTATGTCATTAATAAACCCTGCGCTTTTCCAATATGTAAACTTTTACATTGATATATTTTGTGTCAGTGTAAACTAACATCATGCAGACTTCAACAATACTTTAACATCAGTGCTCAGAGTTCACAATTTAGCTTTTTCTTTTCGCTCCATCTGTTATTTTTACACAGTAAACTGATGTTATTCTGCTTCTTGTTCTAGATTTTTGTATTTTCTCTCAATTATGTGAAAACAGCATCAGGTAACACAAGCCTGCAGGCTCAAATGGGTATTTAAGTGAAAGTTACGACGAGTCCAATGTGACACCAGTGGGATGTAAATGATCAATATCTCAGTGATGGTCGACAGCAGGTCGCTCTGATTGTCGCTCTGTTGCTGCCGGAGTAAAACAACTGACCAATAAAAGAAGAGATCGCTCGGTGTGGACGAGCGCGTTTGATACCATCCAACAGATGGAGACGGGTGTGAATTGAGCACCCATGCTGTCTAACGCTCACTCTCCCATCCCATCCTCTCTGCTTGTGGTCACACCATCCTCCTCCTGTCACAGCCTCGGGGTGACACACACACACACACACACACACACACACACACACACACACACACACACACACACACAACATCACACTGTAAGCCTTTTCTGTCTGTGTGATGAACGTGATGTCAGGCTACACATTTATTTGCGGCGAACGAACAAAACAACAACTGTATTCACTGATTTAGAGTTTGACCAGAGGAGGAATTGATGAATGAATTTAACCCTTTAATACCAGACACATCAGAGAATTGTTTTGTTTGTTAAACAAATGTTTATTAAACCTTCTCACATTTTTTATAAATAGTTATTAAATAAAAATTTTAAGAATGAAAACAAATACAAATAAAAAAAAATGCTATATAACTTAATATATTATAATATATTTTTGTTTTATTCATTCATTCATTCATTATTATTGTTGTTGTTATCAGTTTTTTATTATTATTTGTTTTATTCTCTATATTGTAAAGTTGGCAATAAAGGGTTAAAGTCTTTGGCCCTAAGACAAAAAAATACCTAAAACATAAAACTCCAGACCGGAAAGAAATAAGTAAAAATAAAATATAAAATATAAAATATAAAATTTAAATGACTACTCGAGGATCAGAGAATCGACTTCAGCTTTAGAAAAAAAAAAACCTTTTGAATGTCAACATGTTAAAATATCAATGCGATGCTGTCAAATCCTGTTTGTTTTTAGTTTGTTTCCAGTTTGATTTATTGGTGGAAACATCCTGGATGTGCGTGTGCGCGCGCGAGAGAGAGAATCACATGACCTGGTCCTCCATCAAGCACCACGTGACACAGTCATTGTCTGATCAGCTGTTTTCATTCATGAAAACTCATCAATCACACACAGAGTAGACAGTGTGGGGCTGCGCCATAATGGAAAAAAAATATATAATAAAACAAAAAACAACAGTCACAATTATTTCAAACCATTAGTCAATATGTTGAAACAAATTTTATTGCACGTTTAAAAACAAAAGTGAATGACCTTAAATTTAAATTTGATTTGATCTGAGTTTCCATTAAAAGAACTAAAGGGCTAAATTATTGAATATTAAAATCCATTGTATAAAATAATAAATACAAAAAAATAAAACCGTAGTTCCACTTCTAGAGTCTTAAAACAAATTAAAAAATAAACTGAATATAAAATATAAACATATTCAATTACAAAACAAATATCGCTCATTGTTAGCGTTTAGCATCGTTAGCTCCTAGCATCGTTAGCGTTTAGCATCGTTAAATCTTAGCATCGCTAGCGCCAACCGCTTAGCATAGCGCTTGTCCAAAGAATGTACTAAAATCACGAAACCTTTTTTCTACAGTTTTGGTTGGGCACACATCCTTGGTCAAAAATAATGTCATTGCTTCTGTGATGTTTGTGCTAATTGAGCTAATTTTTCGTTAGCACTAGCACGTAGCATCGTTAGTGTTAGCACTTAGCATCGTTAGTGTTAGCACTTAGCATTGTTAGCGCTAGCACGTAGCATCGTTAGCGCTAGCACTTAGCATTGTTAGCGCTAGCACGTAGCATCGTTAGCGCTAGCAAGTAGCATCGTTAGCGCTAGCATAACGTTTGTCCAAAATATGAACTACACACGTGAAACCTTGTTTTTCTACCGTTTTATCTGGGCACATATCTTTGAAAAAAAGATATCTTTATTTAAAAACAAAAAAAAAAAACAAAAAAACAAAACAAAGATGGTTGCTTCTATAATTTTTGTTCTTTTCAGAGTTTGATGTGTATTCGGTGTCTTTAAACGCCAGTAAACGCACGTACATGAGTGGAAAAATAAATAATAATAAATAAAACGAATAATCGTTTTTGTCTTGATTACATTGTTTTTGTAATCGTTTGATAATTGAAATTAATCGAAACATGTTTTGATTAATTACACAATTGCATTAAAAAAAATAAAAAATCTCAGTCCAAAACTGACGCTTTGTTATTAAAAAAAAAAAAAAAAGGACAACAACCATTTATGGATGTATGCAAAATTGCTTTATTTCCATTTTTTTTTCATTTTTCATACATTTGTTGTGTAATAAATAGACATGAGAACTGGGCTGATGCTTCAATCCTCTTCCCATGCCGATTCTGCACCTTATTTTGTTTTTTGTTTTGTTTTTTCTCCACACCGCAAACAACTTTTTTTTTTTTCATTTTCATAGAATTTACAACAGAAAATAAAAAAACAAAGCTTGACACAAGCTGAATTTTCCTGCTACCAGCTCATCGCTCACCTCATATGTTACATAGACCTCTGAGCTGTGTTCTCGTAGCAAATCCCAGGGAACAAAAATATATATATTTATATAGTATTCACAGTAACAGTATTTACACATTTTTGTTTTGTTTTTTTCTTTTTAGGATTATAAAGCAAATAGCCAGAAAAAATGAAGACGTTTCTACAAGAAACAATCTTTCAAAAAGGGAGGTGGAGACAATTCCTGTACACAGTGGACCTTTTTTTTTTTCTTCTTTTAAATAAACAACCTTTTTTTTTTAAACCCTCAGATTCCTTTAACAGATCCCTGAAAATAGTTTTAAATACTCAGTCTTTTTGTTTTTAAAAAAAACACAAAGAGAGAGAGAGAGAGAGAGAAAGATGCGTCTTAAAAGTGTTACCCCTGTGAAGATAAAAAAGCTTTAGATTCTTCTGTACAAGTAATCATATACAATATAAACAGTAATGATGAAAAAAAAAAAAGAAGCAATGACTGACTTGGTCTTGAGGCGGTGGGGTTGGGGCCGATTGAAGATTTAAGAAGGTGAAAAGTACAAGTGCAAGCCTCGAGTGCATTCACAAGTTTGTTTTTGTTTTTTTTTTTTATCTGAACGAGCTTATAAAGAAATAACGACTCCGACCCCGCGGACGATGGCGACGACAACGGCGGTCGTGGAAACACTTCTTGTGTCTTGTGGGGGGGAAACGTTAAAACACTGGTAGAGTAATAAGTGTTGCAATTGAAAAGGGAATCGTGTGAAGCCAAAACAACAACAACAACAACAACAACATCAACAACAGCATCATAGTCAAACACCCACACCGGTGAAAGGAAAAAAAAAAAAAAAAAAAAAAAAAAAAGGAGGCAGCAACTTTTTTCACATGCATGTTACCACAGCTGCTGGTGACAGCTGAAAAAAAAAACAAACAAACAAAAAAACTAAAACTTTTGATGTTTCTGCCCGTTACCTGTCTGACCAGGTTCAACAAAGACAAGTTACACATTCATATGGCACTTAAAATGAGAAACAAATCCTGTCTTTTCGCAAGTGCTGAAACTGAAAACTGAAAAAAGTTTTGAAGCAAATATTTTCCAGATGCAAACAGAAACAAAACAGAACAGTTACTGGTTTCATTTTCAGATTTTCTTGCTCTGCAATGATTGGTTGGCCTTCTGCATTGTGGCCTACAGGGGGCAGTGCACTCATATTCACCCACACTAAGATATGATGGATAAATAGTCCAAATCAGAGGCCGGACACTGACTCTCACACACACACACACACACACACACACACACACACACACTCACTCACTCACACACACACACAGTGTCTTTGAATGAAATAAGCAAGAAGGGATCTAACTACCTAAACAAAAGTGGAAAACACTGGAATATCATTAATACAAATTTTGCACATAATCTTTAAATTTTTGCATAAACTAACAGGAAGCAGCACGATCCATCATTGGCTGGTGAAAGCAGGTGTGATTTCCAAAATGTTTGTGGCAGGATTTAACCATTTCTTTACTTTTCCTCTTTTTTTTTTGTTTTTGTTTTTTTTTGTTACATTATTTTTCTTTTCTTTTCCTATTTTTTTTTTTTTTTTTTTTTAAATCAGTTTGATTCATTCCCAAGAAAATTGGTGCAGGAGGTAGGAGCGAGAAAGCAGGGTTTTCAGTTTTGGTGGAGGAGCCGCGACGCGTGATGTCGCGTTGTCGGCGGCGGCGGCGTCACTCCACCTCTTTCCGCCCGCTGCTGGATGGAAACGGCGCCGTCCGCCATCTGTTCGCCGACAGCGACTGCGTCTTCTCCCATGGAGAGGTGTTTTTCTGGTGGGCTTGTGCGTCTCAGCGGTGTTAGAAAAGCAGCTGATCATGTGTATGTTAGTTAGTTCGTTGTGTGTCACGTGTGTTGTACGTAAAGCTTATGAGACGAATGAGAAAACAAAACAAACAAAAAAAAAAAAAAAGTGTAAAACTGTACAAATCAGGACTCGAGCCATGCTGAAATACTGTCCGACGTTGAGAGGAGGGGAGGAAATGCTGCACCAGCAAGTCAAGTGTTTTGTAAATTCTGGGTCACTGGCATACATAAAAAACTATGCATTTTTTTTTTCTTAATTTCAAGAGCACCATTAATCGTAAACAATCTAGAGTTAAATGTGTGAAGAGCGTCGCTCCGGTAGTTTAAACTCTAACTAACCGGACGACTCGCAGGTTTCTTCTCCTCGCTCCCAAACAAAAAAAAAAAAAAAAAAAACAAAAAAAAAAAACCTTCCCTTCTTCAGTCCCTCCTCGTCCAGGGTGTTGGCGTTGGAGTCTGTGTATGTGTGTGAGTGTGTGTGAACGTGAAGAAGAAAAGTTTGAGGGGAAAGCTCTACGCGTCCCGTAGGAGATGTTTCTGACCTTGGACCGGGCGTTAATTCAGCGTTCCCCTACAGTTCTCTGCCCCACACAAACAGGGGATCTTCTCGTCCTCGATGGGGAACTTGTAGTCGTACGTGATCTCCTCGCTGACGTTGATCGGCTGCTTCGAGTAGATCACGATCTTCTTCTGAGACTCCACCGTGATGACCTTCGCATAACAATTAGGCTGAAAAAAAAAAAAAAAATTATTATAATTTATTATAAACATCCTGTTTATGCTTGAAATTCATCTTAAATCAGGGTGTTTGGCCTTTTCCTGAATAAAAAATACAGACTTTTTCCAAACAGATCTTTTTTTTTTTTCCCAAGACCTTCACTTTATGTAGTTTTAAACTTGTGTGGCTACTTTCTCATTGAGATTGTCTCTGTTTTAGTAGAAAAGTTTATTTTAACAAAAGAAGAAAGTTTTAAAAACAGAAAGAAAATCTCAATCAATTTCAATATCATCAATCTTTTATTTGCATTTCTTCTTCTATATGATGATATGATAATATATGAAGAAAAACATTTTTTCAGTGTTGACTCTAAAATTCTTTCACGCAAAATTCCAGAATTTTCAAAAACAGCATTTCAAAATTCCAGAATTTTAAAGACTTCCGAGACCTGTGCAAACATCCGGTCAAACTGAAAGTACTTTATTATTTCACTACTTGCATAAAATCAATAATAAATAATAGTATCAGTCTTACATTGCAGCTGTGGTTGATGAAACGGGCAAAGTTTCCACACTTCGTAGCGTCTATAATCGTGTCGTGGTCGACGCGGAACATGTAGCTGCTACCGATGCCCTCCTCCTCGTAGCGTTTTTCCCGCATGTCCGCAATCACCTGAGGAAGAAAAATCCAGTTAATCCAAAACAAGTTTGTTTATTAGTTAAATTATCAATAGATTTGGTCCTTTGGAGATTAGCAGTGATATTTGGTTATAACCATACAAACATACAAGTCATACAAACTTTTTTTATTTATTTTTACTTGATGCTGCTGTCAAACACTCAAACTTCCCCCTGGGGACAAATAAAGAAATTCTGTTCAATTCTATTCTATCCAATAGACTCCAACAGTCTCACCTGTCTGATGTTCTGTCCCACGTATTCAATCACCATTTCATCAGCAGCTATCGGCTCCATAGCGAACAGACCCCAGTCGTGGATATGTGACTTACAGAATCTGATCTTCTTCTTACGGAACTGATGGAGAAAATGCAAAAAAGGAAAAGAAAAGTTAATAACATCTTGAGGTGAATTGATCTTTTCAGTTGATCTGTCCTGACAGTTTTTACCTTCAGCTGGTTGAACTTCAGCAGGTCGCTGTCGCACGCGAAAGACGACAGCAAACGTCGCTGCTCGGACCGTCGTTCTGAGCCGGCTCTGCTGGAGGCCTGGACCTGAGCAGGAATACTCATACCCTGCACGCAAAAGATGAAGGATTAGATCAGATCAATCGCCGTAGGTTGAAATACAGTTTGACTGGAGCGTTTGTCATCTCCTGCCCACCTGAGTGTCGACCGGCGGCTCCTCCGACTGCAGCCGTGTGCTCTGCAGGTACTTGATCTTGTCCTTCTTGTCGATCTTGTAGTATCCCTCGCTTCTGGCACAGCCGGTCATGTGATCCCTCATGCCGTCGTCTCGTCTCTTCTTCTTCACTCCAGGGATGTTAGTGGGTGCAGGGAAGTCAAGGGAGAAACTGAAAAGGCCTCGAATCACGATGCTTCTTTTTAAACCTCAACAGATTAACTACAAGTAAAATCTGCAAAGTTTCACCACCAGAGGGCGCTGCTATTTGATACAATGTAAAAAAACAACACTATTGTTTATTCAAGGGGTATTTAACTGAACTGATCTCTTTGAAAAGTGACAAATACATAACAATTGCGAGGTTAAATAATAAAGGATATAAGGGTGGTTGACCCAGAGCGTGTCGTTGAGCCAGTCATTGCCGTTGTCCTGCTGAAGCATCTTGTCATACGTGATCTTCAGCAGCCGAATGTCTTCGTCGTCTATGCCCTCGTTCCAGATGTCGTACAGGATGGTCATCTCCTCAAACTCGGAGCGCTGGCTGAAGTATGCCCGTGGAGGCGTGGTGACGGGGACAAGCTGTCCAGCAGCAGTTCCTCCCAGTTCCTCCGCGCCCTCCGAGTTGGCTTCACTGCCACAGGCATCTCCTCCTCGTAGGACAGTATGCCGTCTTCTGCGGGAAGGACCGTCTGAGGACCGTCTCCTTCCCTGAAGTCCAGACTCGGGTGTTTGGGAGACTTGGCGGACGCCATTTGCATGGCGAGGTCTCCGAGATGTGCGTCGTGAGGCAGATGGATGGACTCAGACAAGAGCCCCAAACACTCGTCAGCCTCGGAGGCGGCTGGGATCTTTTTGCCTTTGGGTCGTCCAGGTTTCCTCTTTGACGAAGCAGTGTCTGATGGCACAGGGACGTCTAAAGTGAGACCAGTGGGTAGATCTTCAGGGACACTGGCTGAGTGCTCTGTACCGGTTGACAGGGTTTGGTTAGGCAGTGCACTAATGGGTGGCTCCTTAAACACTGGCCTATCATCCAGGCTTTCAGAGGAGACTTTCCTATTAAGCGTTAATGCTGTAGGGTCAGGGAAGACAGGGGTGAAGGTTAAGTCTCTTCCTGGAGTGCGGGGGACTCCAGCACTGAGGACAGGGGACTGAGCAGGGTAAGAAAAAGGGCTACCAAGGATGTGAGGGGAGCTAAGCAACAGGCTACTGCCCGTGAGTGGGGCATCACTACCAGGTGTGATAGGCACCGTGTCCGTGCTCTGGGACTTACCCAGACTGCGAGCACGCTCCATCAGGTCTCTGCCTGGCGTGCGTGGGATATCTTCATCTGTGGGGAGCCGGGCTCGCTGTGGGAGGTCAGGTAGGGGACTGGGGGTCGGATGAAGGAGGGAACGACCTTCTATCGCCGGGTGAGGAGGAAGAGGGAGGTGCATTAAAGATGTGGAGAGGGGTTTGGGCACAGATGCGTTTGAATCTAACCGGCCGGGGGGGTAGGCTACATCCCCGGGCTCTGCTTTACCTTTGGCTTTCGTCTCCTGGTCGCTGTCGGGCAGGGCGCCTGTTGGAGTGGGCGGCCGAAGGTTCGCTACATACTCCTGAGGTTCAGACTTCACTAAAGGAATGTTGCCATCTCGCTCTTTGACTATAAGACAAGAGGAGATATTGATTTCATTTAACTTTAATCATAAATACCTTTGTTGAAAACGATCACATGACAGAATTAGCAGCAGTCACTCACCTGAGATGCCTTTAGGTGACGGCGGCTTCACATCTTCCATTACTTCCTCCTCAGGACTGGGAGGTCTGTGTTTGGACTTGATGCTTAACTCCTCGTTGCTCCTCCTGTCGTCCTTATCCTCTCGGATGAGTCCCGCAGCAGGACTCGAAGGCTTCACCTCCGAATCCCCCTCCTCCTCATCAGAGGATGAAGACGAGGACGACGAAGAGGACGAGGACGACTCGGCCACTTTGCCTTCATCTTCCGCGTCTTCGACCGCAACCTCGCTTTGTTCATCCTCTTCGTCTTCCTCTTCCGAGCTCACCTCGTACTCAGAGGAGTCGGAGCTCGCTGCCGAGGAGTCGGAGCTGGCTTTGGAGGAAGCTGAACTCTCCGATTCTGGAAAGAAAAATGACACCAAAAAAAAAAGATAAATTAGAACAAACACCTCAGAAGAAAAGCCAGCTGTTGATATTTAAACGTATATAAAGATATTTAAAGTACCTGCATCAGATGAATCTGACGAATCGCTATCACTGGATGACTCTCCCTCGTCATCACCCTCCTCATCGCCACTCTCCTGCGAGATGATCAGAAATGTCATAAAAATGTATACAAGATACACACGTTCATAAATTACAGATAGTTTTTTTTTAAATAAGCTTACTTTGGCTGACGACAGCCTCTCTGGAGCTTCTGTTTCATCAGGTTCCTCCTCCCTGTCAGACAAAGACGACTCCTCCTTCCCCGAGGTGTCTAGCTCCTCCTCTCCCTCGCTGTCCAGCTCCAGCGGCCGCGAGTGCCGTCTTTTTGCAGACATGCCGTCACCGTCCATTTTAGAATCGTCAGAGGGGAGCTCAGCTAGATCCCGATCCCGGTCTGACAAAAGTGAACCGCAAGATGAATTAGATTGTGGATGTTTTACACAACCAGAGTATTTGTTATACCAGACCGTATCAGTAGTGAGTTTACCTTCGTCCTCCAGCTCGTCGTCCACTGGGGTGGAGGGTCGGGCTCGTTTGTTGTCAGAAGCTGCTGCGGCTTCAGGTGGATCCTTCCTTTTCACCTGAACAAAACGTGGAACGATTAAAACCAACTAAGTCGAGATTAAACGCCTCATCCATGTTTACTTGAAAGATACTTTTAAAAACCTTACCTTGAAGGACGGCAGGCGGATCGCTCCTCGAAGACCGATGCCCAGACCCATCCCCTCATAGCCCAGTCCCTCTCCCTTGTTCCAGTTTTCTAACAGACTCGAACCCATCGTCTCTTTGGGTTTGGGTCTTTCTTCCTCTTTACCTTCTGCACCTTTCACTGGAGTCAAAGATGCCTGAGAAAAACAATACGACTTTAAGTGACATGTAGTTACCGAATTAAACCCTGTTGAGCCACCGGACACAGTCCAAAAACAAATGTTTGTGTTTTTATTTGGGATTTTTTTTTTATTATAAATGACAAAATACTGACTATGTTGAATTGAGTAAGTATTTGACTAATCTTTTCAGCAACAATCCACAATCTGTCAGTATTGTTCTAAAAATAATTTCTTTTAATTAGAGTTATTATTAAAACAGAGTGGCCTCGTGGTGCAGTGGTTGGTGCCGACACCTCGTAGCGACAAGGTTGTAGCGCGTTTGAAACAGCATGGGTCTTATCGTGGCTCTGGTCCAAGTTATATTTACTGGTAACGCAGGACGTTTGTGGAAGTAGGTTGAACCACTGAGATGCAAATCGGCAGAGGTCATTACTATTGTCATTTTTTGCAATAATTACCAAAAAATACAATGTTTTGCAACTTTGAGTGGATGTTTATAACGGACATTTGTGCTGCAGTGCAGACAGAAACAAATGTCTTCTATTAAATATAATATAGGCATAATTTTTATTTGGCCTATTTAAGTGCTTTAAATAAAAAGTCAAACATACAAATATGTTTTCCTAACACTTTCTAGGAACTTGTGGATGTAAGCTGGATATAAGAAACACCATGTTAGCATTTTGAAAGGTGAAATTGGACTTACCTTTGCTGACCGTTCCTTCTTCTCCCACCAGTCATCAAAGGCTCTAAAAGCCACAACCTCCACCATTTTGCGGTTGAGGTCCCTCTTCATGATGGCCTTCAGCTCCTTAACGATGACCAGCAGCACACCGTCAACAGTGGCCTTGTGCGGATCCTCTTTTTTACTCTCATACCCAGGAGGAGGAACAGTAGGGTTGAACTTCGGTATACAGGGATGCTGCCATTGTTGCCCGGGTGCCGCTGCGTTGCCTCCAGCAGGTGCAGCACCAAGAGACAAGGGTGGATAAGGTCCGCCGAATGGCCCTGTCGCACCACTGTCCATAAAGTGTGGGTAATGATAGGGTCCTCTAGTCTGAGCGATGCGACTCAACATCTGTTGTTGCATCTGGAACGACATGGGAACCGTGCTCCACTGTTCCCACCGTAAGCAGTTCATTAGCTCCATTTGCATCAGTGGCATCATGCTAGGAGGGTAGTGACCCATGTGTTGCAGCATATGGTGAGGCACTCCGGGGTGACCGGCCAGGTGAGCAGGATGCCCCGGGACGGCAGAGAGGTGGTGGTGTGCGATGGCGAAGCTGGCTTGGTGCGGTAGAGGAGGGAAACCGGGGGGAGGCATGGGAATGGTCTGCATCGGGGACACAGCGGGGTTGACAACGATGCCCTTGGCACACTCCCCGGAGGTGATCGGCGTTCCGGGCATCTCGTCGTCCGAGATTTCCATGTCCTCTCCTGACGACTGATGACTCTGTGTGAAAAGGGACAGTCTTGTCAGGACTACACCAGCTGATCATTTACTTTTCACAGATTACAAAGTGATGTGCCCTTAACATCTCCATTACAAGTGAGCAAACACCGTCGACTAAAGAGGACATGGAGATCAAATTCTCAGGGGAAAAAAAGCTTAAGAGTGAAACTTAATATTGTTTTGTCAAATATGCCTGTTAAAGATGAATTCCCACAAAAAAGCAGGGTATGATTTTACATTTTTCAATACTATTTTGATACAAATTGTCAAATTGAGGGAGTATCTGTTTAAAAGAGAAGTAAACAAAGTTGCAAATCTGACAGCTGTGGACACGAACCAGTTGCTACAAAAATCATGATGGTTTGACGCCGATCGAAGTTCAAAGTTGAATTTACGAGTTAACACAGTCAAACACAACTGACCCATGTTGCTGGTCAACGCAGTTCCAGACAAAACTGTTTGTTCAAGCATCAAAATATGTTTTCTTAAAAACGCAGCAGTAAATATTACAAAAAAGTTTTCATGAAATCATTAAACACAGCAGCATTAAAGTCTGTTCCTCGTTTATATTATGAAAGAATCTCCGTCACAACTGCTGCAGAAATGAAACTAAGTGGAGTTGAACTCAGCATGGGAGTGGCGTTGTTAGCCAAATGACCTGTTTGCACTATTTGCTTTGTGATAACTTGAAATGTGAGACCAGAGACGCTGCAGCCAATCCTGACAGTCAGGTTCAGCAAAACCAGGAAGTGGGGTGTTGAATGGGGCCAACAGCCAAACTGTGTTTTCCTCTGAGTGAACGTGTGTGCGGTGAGTGTTTGAAAGAGGAAACAAGAGTGTTCAATTCCCCAACAGCAGAACGGCTCTTATTTCTCCTTTGAAAGCCCGGCCCAAAGTGTAGAAATGCAACAACACAGAGCAGGTGGTGCAATTGTGACTAACAAACACACAAAAAAAAAAGAAAAAGAAAAGAGGAACATAGCTTCATATCAGTGTGATGGTATTTTTAAGGCTGCAAGCCACACAGATACAACTTTTCATTCATAACTCATCAGCTTTTGCTCTAGTGCTGACAGAGAATTTCATTTCTTTTAACAGTTTGTGCTGAGTCTATTTTTCTAACAAATTCACACTTTTTAAAGGAGAGTTCTTACACAAACACTACCTATCACTTATAGTTACCTATAGTTTTAAGATCGATTAACATTTTTTAAACAAAACTCTACAGTAAACAGCGGTTGACAGTGGTTGATAGCAAATGTGTTTCTTTGTGGTCCCCTCAGACACAGTTTACTCTGAAACCGGAATCTCCTTTTCAAAGCAGAGCAGAGCAGAAAGATCAAAACAAAAGGGAAAGTTTACTACTACTACCTTACACTGAAACTAGACCTCACTTCCTGGGTCCTCTGTGTAACTGTCATTGACAGCTGTGCGTAAACACCAGCACCATGTTTCTAATGTAATTAACACAAGTTGAGGTGCGTTCGGCTCTTTAAGCTGCGGTATATGTGACTAACTTAACAGAAGGAAACATGCATTCGTTATTCTTATTATTACCGTTGTGTTTTCGTAAAAAATATTTCGCTTAAATTGTCTTACCGTGTCCATTTTATCAGTGGGAGTGTGGCCTCGAAAATGTCCATCTTTGAGGTCACTGTTGCTCATCTTCTCGTGAGCAGGAGAACCGATTCTCTTGACCAGAGAAGCAGTTCCAGGAATCGGCTCCTCATCTTCCGAGTCTGGCAGTGGGGTCGGACTGATATCCTCCAAGCCTGTGCTCGAGGGACGGGAGTTCTGCAGCCCACCTTGAGAGCCGCCTGTGTAAGGGGGAACGGGGGATAGCTGGGAGGATGAGGAGGAAATCGGACTTCCCTCCATTCGCACCTCAGTGTCCGAGTCTCGCTCCTCCAGAAATGGCAGTTTTGTCCTTTTCTCTTTGAGGAGCATCTCGATACGAGAATCCAGGCTATTTCGCTCTGGATCCGGCGTGGGGGAGCCAGGTGAGGGACAGTGCTCTGGCGTTTGAGGAGGAGGGGTGGTGGGCTGGGGCATTGGCTCAGGTGGGGGCTCGGGGATAGGAGGTGTTTCTGGTCTCTCCTTTACGGGCATAAAGTCAGTGGCCGCTGCCAGAGGTGGCTGTGGCGGCCGGAGGTATTCACCCTCCCTTTGGGCTGAGTGATGGAAAGGCGGTTCTGATGGGGGGAACGCAGGGGGCAAAGGAGCCTGGTATGGCGAGAAGGCAGACTTGAAGTTGGGCGTAGCTGGGGGAGGCGCTGTGTAAGTGAAGGAGGGGGTGGTAGGAGGGGGTTCAGGTGGGGTGAGTTGATGCTGTTTGAAGGGAGCTTGTTCAGACGCTGTGCTTCGAAACATGTTGCTGCGGTACTGAGGCCTCTCCGGTCTGCGGTTGTACGCATCCTGGAACTTACTCTCGTGTCTCCGGGATTTGTATGCTCCTCCGGAGCTCTCGGGCCGACTGGACTGGTACGCGGGCGTAGACTGCCGACTGGAGTAATTGGAGTCTTGAGAAAAGGGCGTACTCGTCTGGCGCGGGGTGTGAGGGGTTCCTGGCTGGAGTAGCCCGTCTCCAGGGACAGAGGAGTAGTGGAGCTGCTGGGCGGCAGTGTCGCTGCCACGGCTGACATGCTGCTCTCTGACAACCTGCGGATGGGCTCGCAGGCCTTAGAAGAGACAAACAGCATGAGAACAACATGTCGTCGGCAAAACAAACCAGCACAGCTAAAATCACGTAGGATGCATCTAGATTGCAATTTAGAAGCTACTGTATCAATGCGGTAATGAAAGCAGTGGGATGATTTTCCCAAAATGACTAATATATCACACTATAGACCCATGAGAGTAATTTCAAAGGCCAAGCTGGTGGATAAGAGTATCTAGGCACAATGCCTGGGGGATCTCGTGCTACAAGGCCAAAGTGCACATTTCAGTGGCTTTGTGATTTCAGGCCACAAGCAAGGGTCTGGATAACATTTGCTCTACTCTGCTCCACCACCTGCTGCACCCATAAAATGGATTACAGATAAGTATGTCAGCTTAGATAGGCAAATTGGTTTGTTTCTACAAAAGAAACAACACCATTCAGCAACACCATCCACACAATAATATCTGGTTTTTTTTTCCCCCACACTGACCTTGAATAACCAGGTCAGTCTGTAGTACAGTAGAATCACCGCTGAATTGTTTTATTATCTAACTAAGACTATTAAAATTAAGTCCTGATTTCATACAAACTACAACAATAAACAAAACAAACATTTGTTTACCAGCAAGGCTTCTGCCAGACTACGAGGAGAAACTTCTCTGGCCTCCTCTCCGCCAACAGGTAGGGTCTTCGGGGTGTAGCTGCCATTCATCAGGAGCTGGAAATACCGAAGGCGATTTTCACCTGCAGAACAGTAGAAAACATGACTGGATGTGACGCTGTGTTTTGAAAAGCAGAATTAATGCCTAGTGGCTTTTTATTCAAACTAATTTGCCTCGATTATACTAACCTTGATTATTCATTTGTCGCAAAATCCGAAGGAAAACATTTGCATCAGCACAATGTACATTTAAAAAAAGTTTCCTCTCTGAGTAAACAAGCTTTTGTTTCACATTGTTTTAACACAATATTATTACAAGAAAGGTGTTCATGCTCGTCTACACATGAATTGGTAACTGTTAAATGTAAATGTGCTATGCAATAAATAATATTAATTTACATGGTGACCTGAAAATAATCTGCGACACATACATGTGTTATAATAACACGACCAAAACATGTTTCAACATATTAAAACACAAAATGCAACTTACTTCTTTTAACAACATTAAAAGGTGAATGAACATGGCACTAAAATATCAAAACAGCACTAATCTAGGCAATAAAACATCAGCAAGGATTTGCTACTATTGAATCAAATTAATTGTATATATTTTAAAGTTTATCTGATTTGCATCAGTTAAAAACAGAAAAGCTGAGTGAAAATTTCTGCGACGTCTAAAAAAATGGACCTGACAGAGTCGTTGTGAGGGGCTGAGACAGATTGGTTTGTGTTTATAGTCTGAAATTATGCACAGTGGGAGTACACAGCACCCTCAGCTCTGGGCTTGTGGGAGCACAGTTACTTTCAATGAAATTCAATTATCCCACGTTACTAGGCAACGCACGTAAATTTACACACGTGACTAATACCCTACTCATAAGTCACAACAAGGCAACATTTCACTTAAAAAAAACATATATTTAAGCTCAGTGAGCACCCCAACCGGTGCTCTAATCGTACATTGAATGTAGGTTACGCGTCTTTTTTTCTTGAATGAGTGAATCACTTGTTTACCTTTCGGGTCCAGCTCCACGTGGATGATGTTTCCCATAACAGATGTGTTGTGAAGCGACTGCACGGCCACCTTCGCGGATTTCACCGTCTCAAAAACAACTTTGGCAATCCCAAGGTGTTTTTTATTCTTCGGATTGTACAAGATCTCGACTTCCTCGATTTCTCCGTATTTTTTACACATGTCCGTAAGAAATCCTTCTCTGATGTTGTCGTTCAATCGGGCAAATGTCACCTCCTTGGGAGGCACGGGGCCGATATAACAATCATCGATCTGGGAGAAGAAACGAAACGAGACGGAGTTAATGTTGTAAGTGATTTCTGGGTTAATGCTGCACCATGTGGGTTCATTTCTTGACAGCTGTGATAAGAACAACAGCGACTGGTTTAGCTGCAAAGAACATGCAAACCTGGTGAAAAAAAAAAAAAACACGATTAAAAACATTCACAAATTAGACATACATCAGGTCAGATTAGAGCTGTGTTGCTTATTTTGCAAGTCCGGTTATTATACATTCAACCAGACATCCCGCGGATGAGTGAGGGGGGTGTGTCTGCAACTTTTGACAGCACCCCTTTTCCACAGGGAAAAAATCTGACAGCACGCTGTCTGTCTGGATTTATACCTTGAATTTAGGCACCGGGAGATCCGTCTCTTTATACTTAGTCCATAAACGGCCGATCCTCGGGTCTCGGACGATGTCCACCGGTGGTATCCCCGGGTTCTGCAGGAGAAGAGAAAAGGAGGGAGGGAAGAGACACAATGTTGCTGTTATCCATCCCATTCACAACTCCACACGCCACTAACTTGTTGCAAAGTAGACTTGTACAAACCGGACGCGTTGTTTGATAAAAGCGATCATCTCCGACATCCACGGTTTAGGATGCTGGGACATGCCTGTGGCCGGCCACCGCAACACAGCCACATTGTAACCTATCATGGAGGTCGGCTACTCGGTTACTATTGTAGCCGTTTCGCCGCGTCAAAAAAAAAAAAAAAAAAAAAAAGAAGGAAAAAAAATAGAAAAGAAAGAAAAAAAAAACGATAGGCAGTCAGTCCACTTACGGGCATGCTGAAAGTCTGTCCATCGTAGCGATACACTTTGTGTGGTCCCTTCTTCAGCGCCGGGTCGATAATCAACTTGTAACTTCTCCAGTGGTGACTCCGCTTCTCCGCCGAGCCGCAGACGGGATGACTGTCCATGCCGTTCGCCAAACCTGAAACGACAGGCAGCGACAAGGAGAGAGAAGAGCTATCGTGAGGCAACGCTAAAACACGGTGCTTGCTACCAACCCCCCCACAACACTTTATAACAACCAAACGCTACAGATGCATGACTTTAGTGGTGGGGGTATAACCCAAGTGAGAGCAAAAAACGGGATCTAGCGTATATCCCAGTTACGGAAAACAGGCATTAGGAGGGCTGGAGAAAAGAGGAAAAAAAGAACAAGCTTACTTGAACTCTGCTTTCTGCCATGGTCTTCGTTCAATCTGTTTCTCTCCCCTGGCTTGGACATGATTCGTCCGATCGAGTGGTTTTTCTTTAACTGATGAAAAGACGAAATCGCTTTCCTTTCGCCGCTTACATTACATGATTTAGCTTGAAGAATACTGCCTCCTTTTCGGCGAGAGCCAACACATATTGTGTGCCTCTGGTCTGTAGCTCCTGTCTCTCCCACAATACACCGCTAGGCTTGCCCACCCCCCGCAGCCGCACTTTCGCTACAAACTTATTTATCTCATTGCTTATTATTAAATATCATTGTTATCTAATTAAAAAATATAAACATTTAAGCGTGTCTAATAGCAATATATTATGTGTATATACAGTTATTATAGCTTTGATAACAAGCATGTGTCGCTAGACTTCTCAATCATTTTTGTGTTGAATCTGTCGGCTGCATTTACTCAAATGGCAAACAGGAGAGACACAGGGGGCAATATCTTCTTAACTACCACTGAAAGCTAATAAAGACGATTTGGTCGAAGGTTTATTATGTATGTACAGGCCTACGGTCGTTCACGTGTAATCTGAAAACAAACATTTTAAAAAAAAAAGGTAGAAACAAAAGCCGCGAAGCAACTCGTCGACTTGCTAGCTGATAATAAATATGGAGAGAGATTTTTTTTTTTTTTTTTAAAGACGAAGCTCGGTTGTTTGGAGTCGAATTCAACGTTCCGACAAACGTTAATAACCGTTGGAATGCGGCGGTTTGTCACATCTCCTTTCTGTCAACTCGTTTAATCCAATCCAACTGACAAGAGCTAACGCGTTTTATCGAATTTAAAAAAAAAATAACTGCGGATTTATATTCATATATTTTTTTTTTTTACAAAATGATCTTGAGTCTTCGTGGATTATTATTATTATTATTATTATTATTTTTTTCGGATATGTTTACTGTCGATTAAATTAGGTTTTGTTTGACATTGCCTGGTGTTTTTGCAGTGCTCGGGCAATTGGCTGGTTAACAGCGGCAGCTCCACGAGCCAATCAGAACGCAGCAGTAGAGGAGCTGTCTGCTATTAGAGGCACAGCTCACGAGTCCTTCAACAGAGAGCAGAGAGAGGGGGCCGAGCGCTCTCGGCAGCCATTTTCCTTAAAAAAAAAAAAAAAAAAAAAAACAGGACTCAATGGCCTATATGGGTTTCCTTTGTTCCAAAAGGGATCTTACACTTGATTTCCTCATCTCTCACGGACTATGATAAAACTATGATTGCTCCTTTTAAAGGATTGAGAAGAAGGAAGAGAATGTACTGGATGTAATTACCCTGTGACATTTTGAGCCTTTTTTCCTCTGCCTTGGAATCCATCTTTGTCTTAACTAGGTCATGGCACACCCATATAATACTGTTTATATTTCTTAAGTGAAAAGAAACCAAATGTTGTGAATAAACAGCTTTATGGTTTTGGAGATGTTGATTTAGAGAGAAAAAAAAACACAGTTTAAAGTGACAAAATGTGTAATGGCTGGTTGTTGGCATTGCACTTTATGGCCTTGTAGGATATGAGTAGCAATGAGTAAGTTCAAACTCTTTTATAATAATTTTAACAGTTTTGATAATTTAGTAAAATGTAAAATGTGAGGCATGCAGTTACTGTTATTAAAAGTATTTTTTGTCACGTTATCTACTGAGCTATTATCAGTTTTGGTCACAGAAACTGTGACATTTGTGGCTGCCAGCTTTATTCAATATGTTCACTTTGCATGCTGACATATAAATATACAGTTCAGATTAATATACCTCTGCTCCTGTGGTGACAGAAACCAGGCCGTGGATAACTAATGGCCCTTTTACAGAATAGTTTATTGTGCTGACTGCTATTTTTTGACTGTTGATTGATAATCCCTGCTTTGATTAATGACTTCAAACACTCTCCTCTCACAACAGAAAACGCTTAACACCCTGATGACTTGTGTTTGTACCCTTCCTACAACTGTGGAGGCAACTTCAAGCACGACTAGGTTTGTGCTGTCCATTTGCCATTTTAATAACCTTAAGTGTAAATGTAGGCTTGACCTTGCTTCAAGGGCACATTTAAATTTCAATATATGTATATATATATAAAAAAGCCCTGTCATGTAGCTTCTTTTTTCCTCTCTCTCTCTTTCTCTCAATATATATATATATATATATATATATATATATACAGTTTTTACAACGGTTTAAAAATAGACTCAAACTTAAGAGGAAACAGATGGAGGGAAAACTCTCATGGTAAATATATTTACCTCAGCACTTTGGTGAAATGCAGTTAACAGGCCTAAACGCAGGGGCAGGAGGTCTGTTTTCAGCTCCATCTTCGGATCCTCTAATATTTGCATTAATAAGGGGTGGGAAAGCGTCTCCTGAAAAGGAAGGAATCCATTAGCACGACAGATAGACCTCTTTGCAAAACTTTTTTTCTCTTTTTTTTTTGATCAGTGGTAGTCATTGCTTCTCTGCCAGCGAATGCATCTTCAAGCATCATCTGTGTGGGCAATATGCAAACCATCTCCTCTCTCTCTCTCTCCTTGAAGACAGGATTGCAGTCAAGTATAACCTCTTCCATTTCGACATTTTCTAGCTGAGCTACATCATATAAAACCACAAGGAAATATTGTTTTGTTTTTTGTTGTTTTTTTGAAAGGTAATGGATTTTCAGCTATATTTCACGTAATTTGCCAGTGTTTTTTTTAATGTCTTACATGTAGTAACTTATTCTTATAGAGGACAGACAACATGAACATTCATAAATTGTGATTAAAACGTTATCAATAAAAGTATATTGACTTTTGTCTTTCTAAAAAAAATGGAAGAAGGTAAAAAAAAAAAAAAAAAAGACGTAACCAGTATTTTTTTGATTGATAATGTAAACTTACAGTTAGCATTCAAAACATGTAATCCAAGTCTTAAACGAGCAAAAGGAATCTTATAGGGAGAAATCTCGTATATTTCACTGGTTCCCCTATGTCCGAAGACACCTTTTGGTGGTATGTAGGCTACACTTGTTCAATGGTTTCTCTGCTGTTCTCTGTCTCAAAATGGCTTCTTTACAGACAAAGGAGGGCACTGTGCTCTAAAATGTAGCTGCGCCATAACTGGGTGAGGCTCGTGCGCTCTGGGGAAGAGCGCTGTTTATTTACCGCGTGGACAGAACACGATTTAACAGGAAGTCTTGAAACCAACTGACATAGTTTGTATTCTTTTTTTTTTCTCTTGTTGAAACGGTTTATGTTTTACAAGGAGTTTGAAAAAAAAAAGAAGAAAAGGAGGGAAAAAACAGTGTCGACAGTGTGTGTGTGCGTATGAGGAAGGAAACATTCATAAGCGCCTTTCGTGCTGACGGTTGCTAGAGCCGACTCGCCCTTGGCAACGGCGGTAATCCGAGAGCTCTGGACGGTTGCCATGGGAGCAAGAGCGCGTTGCAGAACCCCCACACTGCCATATAAGGTCATTAGGAATCCTCCGCAGCGACCGTGTAGTTTAGTATCTGGGTGAAAATAACATCAGGAGGGGGGTTGACTCGCGCTTCCTGCGCCTGCTCTCGCTCCTCTCTTTCTTTCTCTCTCTCTCTGGCTCCAGACAAAGACCGGTGGATCATGGAGAGCTTTAAGTGCTGCAGACAAGATAATACAAACAACCTCGATGCGTTTGTGCCGTTGGTTCGGTCAAGGGAGTAAATATTAAGGAGATATTATCTTTCTTTTTCTTAATTCGCGCGTGCGTAAAAATGAGGTGTCTATCTCCAGGTGTGTCATCAAACAAATTACGCACTCTGTTGCGGTGTATTTAGCGTGTGTGCAGTACGTTTGAGGACACAAGAGAACCGCAGGCGATGTGTCAGAGGCCTGTTTTTCTTGATATCCACTCTCAGCTCGGGCTGCCAAGCGCGCGCATTCCTCCATTTGCACGAGGTCACGAGGCTGTAGACAGCGTTCTCCTCTCTCTCTCTTAAACCTGACCCCACCTCCACTCCTATTAACAAAACTGTAGACTTTTACAATGTTGTGTTACAAATGGGAACATTAGACTTTATTTGATGTTTTATTTTTTGCGTTTAAATTACTTAATACGTTTATTTATAGGCCTTGGTTTAAAAAAAAAAAAAAAAACAACAACTCCTCCCAGGTGGGTTGCGCCATCCAGCTTTGTGCGTCGCTGACAGACTGGAATATTCCACACACACAGGATTGGCCTCTCTCTTCAGCAGGACATCTGTCTCTCTGCAAGGCGACAAACTATTTTTGACAATTGTTCTTTGTTTATTAATTGATGAAAAAAAAAGAGGGTTTTACATGTGTGGATTCTTTGTACAGGATCATTTAATATCCTTTATTCATATGTAAGATTGCCAGTTTCACTTTGTGAGTCAAAACAAGCACTTTCTCTTTTTTTTTATTTTATTTTTTTTTTTTTTTCTGACTATACAGGATTTTCTTTTTCTCTTCACAGCTTGTGCTACACAATACCGTATTGTAAAAGCATATGGGGCACAGGGCTGTTTCTCTGGAGAAAAAAAAAAAGCAGACAGGCAGACAAACTGCTTCATGTACTTTCTCTCTGTTCTCCTTCGTATGACCAGCATTTTATTGTGACGGGATTGTTCACTGAATCAAATCAGGTATATTCTGCTCTTTGTGGGTATT
Organism: Polydactylus sextarius; assembly: GCA_016801845.1. Lineage (NCBI taxonomy): Eukaryota > Metazoa > Chordata > Actinopteri > Polynemidae > Polydactylus > Polydactylus sextarius. The sequence goes on from CM028922.1 coordinate 5,328,952, forward strand.
TTTTTTCCCTCCATTCTTTATTTTCCAGGATTTTTTCATGCAGATTGGTGGTACTGTATCTACTATGTATCTACTAGTTCCTTTGTTTCTTTCCAGCTCTTAAATAATTGCATGTTAGTGTATTATTACCAGGCTATAATTATTCCACAGTGGTTTGTAATTTAGTCTCTTTTACTTGACAATAATTATCACCTGTCTTTGTTTCTGAGATGCTTAAATAAATAGACTAAACACTCATTTTTATGTTTTGTTGTTGTGCAAATTGGACTTACACTTCATGTTTTGTTTTGTTTTTTTTACCTTAAATGTTTTAAGGCCTATATTTTTTTTTAAACCTTACAGTTTCAGATTTCAAGTATACTACACTAAAATACACAGCGAGCACAGTTTGTGCTACACAAAGACCAATCCAGAGGAGATGAAATGCTCAGTTGCGTGTGTGCATGTGTTTTCAGAATTAGAAAAATACTTGAAGGATTACATGATTTCTTAAAATAGGCAAAGTAAAGGGCAATGTCAGCTTCTCCTCTTAAAGGGACAGCTTTCCTCCCCAAATTTTTATTTATTTATTTATTTATTTTTTGCATTGCTACTCTCTCACCATCCACAGCTGTATCCTCCTCTTCCACCAGAGATTATTGAAATCTAACCATTAAATTTGACCCAGTAGCCTACATCACTTTTGAGTTTCGGCCAGAGACTAAACAATCAGGAATAATCTCCAAACTATTTTTGTGTATCCTGATAATGTACGCTCATTCTCCATGATCTGCTCTCTCCTGACACCCACTGTAACCTACCTTTATGAGCATCACTGAAGCATATTCCAAAACCTGATTTTAAAATCCAATTTTAGCATATAATATAGTAACCATGTAAAATAAATCTTAGGCAACTAAGTCATTTTATAAGCAGCAGTGGCTCATTACACTTTCTAGCAATGTTGGAAGGAAATTTTCATTTAATATCAATTATTTCTCACTTATTAATGATGATCTAATACAGCTTTGTACATTCGTCGTCATGTAGTAGAGCAGCATCACCTGAATTTCTTTATTTAACGGTTTTGCTGGTGGATAAAGACGCCTGTTCATTTAAAACCCTGAGACGAGAGAGGATAGTTTGTCCTGTGATGTCACTGCAGCGTCATGTCGAACCCCTGAGGATTCAAAATGATGATGCGAGTAACATACTATTACTATTTTAAAATCAGTTAAAATCATTTAATTCAATCTAATCACATAAAATCTATACTCATATTCCACATTTTAATATACTGATATTAAAGAAAAACTTTCATGTATTTGAAGGATTTGAGAAAATCGAGGTAGTTATTTCAAAACCATTCATGTTAGCACTTGTTCCTCATTTACGTCAAATAGGAGGAACCGGCCTTTCACAGGAAAAGGTGTTTGTTTCTTTTGTTTGTGAGAACATCCAATGAATGCACTGTTATCAGAGCATCACCATGACACACATGATTTCACAGCTAAGAAACTGTCCATGTCAGTAATATCTGCTGACGTCTTCAACATTAGGAGAGTGAACGTTATTCATATGCAAACTGTGTGTGGATGGAGGCAGTACTTTAGATTTAAGAGTATCCACCCATAGAGTGACAAAGGCTCACACACATTCAACAGAGGAAGTAAGAACAGTCAGACGACTCGGCTGCTCTACACATGCAACTCAAGCTGCTGAATTATTCATACCCAGAGATGCTGCTTCAGTGAACAGACCGGTAACAGGACAGGAGCGAAACACAGGAGGAAGAAGAGAGGAGGAGAAGGAGGGGGGGGGGTAAATTGAAAAGCATTTTCAATGTGGCAGGAACAGGAAGTGGTGAAAAGAGTGAGCTACCTGGTAAAACATGAGGCTTGTCTGTCTGTCTCTCCTGACGCTATCTGCTGCGAATCCTCTCAGCTTTTCCAAATATAGATTCACCAGGTTCTGTCATGTATTTTATTTAAATCTGGAGAGAATATCAACCTGCCTGGCACCTGTCTGACAGTTTTGGAGGCAAAATGACACAAAAGGGTGCCGGGACTGGTAATAATAGCCCAAAAAAGGGAGAGGAACTCAAATTTGTCATTGTTGGAGATGGAGGTTGTGGGAAAACATCTCTTCTGATGGTTTATGCGAAAGGTGATTTTCCAGAGGTAAGAGGAACTTCAGTGTCATGTAATGTAGCAGCTTGTTACCACTGTGTGTCCATTTGTTAGGACAGATGTAGTGATTTCACTGATCATTAAAGACTTTAATAATACTGACATTTAAACTGTCATCCCTTTTTTTTTACATTCTTATTGGACTAACACATGCCAAATGTGAGGATTTACTTGTTAGATAATGTAACTTGTATTAAAGCAGGAGTCTGTCATGTTGAAGAATAAGTCAATAAATTGCTGTTCAATATAACTGACATCTTTCTCTTATGTGTCTAAAAACAGAAATATGCTCCATCAGTGTTTGAAAAATACGCCACCACCGTTTCTGTGGGAGGAAAAGAGATAAAACTCAATCTGTATGACACAGCCGGTAAGTCTCTTCACTTCCACATTGAAAGTGGAAAGGGTCAAGTTTGAAATTTCTGCAGCACATTTTTACATTTTGTGAAAAAAAACATCAGGGCTTTGAGCCGGCTGAGCTCAGTGATCACACACTGTGGCCACTGGATGGAAAATAATGGTAACATTGTGCAGATAAAGGACACAGACACACACACACACACACACACTGACTCAGAGGTCAGTGCTAATGTTACCACCAGGGGTGGAGGGGTTGGGAGGTTGATAAGAGTTATTTTATATTTTATCTTTTTAATTTCAAGCATCCTAATACTGTGGGAGCACTGTCTACATCTTCTTCTGACAATCAGACACAGAGGAAGTGGTAAAGGCTGACATTGCTATCAGCTCATAATTAAAATAATCTTTCAGGAACTAACATACTGTGTGAGTGTTTGCATATCACATACCAGCAAGGTGTTATGGAGACAGTGAAAATCTTTGTTAGCACATATATATATATATATATATATATATACAGTGTCTGATTTTACATTTCTTGTTTTTCATATCATCATTTTGCAATGTTTTTGCTGTTATTTATTCAGCAAAATTTATTTATTAAATGCTGGATTCCTTGGGTTGAATAGTTAAATTTTCTCTCTCTCTCTCTCTCTATTTATATATATATATGTTAAAAAAAAGCAACCCTTGACATAGTTCTTTGGTACTTTATCTTGTGATTAAATGTAGCAAAATGCCTTACATCAGAGGAAAAGGAAGCTGAAACCAGGATGTGGTTTTAACATCTAAACTTTGTAACATACGATAGCTTGACGTTCAGGCTGTTGCATCCAAACCCTTTAAAAGGAAAAAAAAAAACATACTCACACAAACTCCAACACCAAAAATTCTTGGTAACTGACGCACATAGACTGTCATTTCTGCATTTATCAGCTGAGACGTTTTACATCTTGTTTTGTTGTTTTGTTTGTCTGTTTTAGGACAGGATGACTACGACAGACTGAGGCCACTTTCATACCAAGAAGCCAATCTGATTCTAGTGTGTTTTGATGTGACCAACCCCACCAGTTACGAAAATGTCCTGATAAAGGTAAACACTTATTGCAGCGCAAAGAGCGTACAAGAGGCAAACTTTCACATGCAGATAAACATGGAGAAGAATGTCGCTGTTCAAGCGAAACTTAAGGTTTTGTTCAAATTTAAAAGACTGTGAATGATTGTCGGAGGCTGAAAGAGCAGAGGGTGTGTTGTTGTTGTTGGCTGCATTCTTTTAGTGGTGATTAACTCATGGCGTCATGGACGTTGACCTCATGAATGTAGGTAGGACTCAAACAACTTGGGTGTAAGAGTTCCCTTTTTTTTTTTTTTTTTTTAACCTAGTGGTACCCAGAGGTGAAACACTTCTGTCAGGACACACCGATCATCCTGATTGGCTGCAAGACTGACCGCAGGAAGGATAAAGAGTGTGCGAGGAAACTGAAGGCCCTGGATCTGGCTCCAATCACATACATGCAGGTAAGACATACACAATATAAAGTGTGCAGATGTTTACTTGTATTTGAGGTCACAGGATATAAACTGCAACATGCAGGATGAGGCATCCAAACCAAAATGACAACCACGTTAAACCCTGCTACAGCTCTAATACGATAACAGATTTATTGCAGGTTTTAATTCAGTGGTTTTAACGTTGGGTTGGTTTAGGGCGAAGAGACCCGGCAGCAGATGAACGCAGAGCTCTACCTTGAATGTTCGGCAAAGTATCAGGAAAACGTGGAAGACATTTTCAGGGAAGCCACCAAAAAGGCTTTGGCTCATATGCGAAAACAAAAGAACTACAGGAGGAAGAAGCATTGTGTGGTTTTATGAAATCCAAAGACTTGAGGACCTTGATTCTCCAGGTGACTCCATGACTCCATCTCCAGTACCCAAAGAGAGGGAAAGAAAAGAAAAAGAAAAGAAAAAGAAAGAAAGAAAAAAAAAGGCTCGGTGGAGATGGGATGTGGGCACCACTGAGTCACCAGAGCGTGTTTTTACCGTCAATGAATATGGTTTATGATGCAACAGGAAAAGACAATTGAGCAAGATGCTGCAGAGAGCAGTGCATGACTTGAAATACCTTAAATCAATGTATTTTTTTTAACTTTTGTTATGTTGTGTTATATTTTTTACAGTGTTATTTTTCAAAGCAAAACTACTGTACTGTTTCAAAACCAATGTTTTATTTTTGAAAAGCACATTTAGAGGGGCCATTGTGTGTGTGTGTGTTTTTTTTTTTTTTCCAGAAAAAGTCATTTTAAATGGTTAAAAATATGTTGGTAGAAACAAATGATCGTGTTAACATAGCTGCTGAAATTCATTATTATTATAACACTGGAACTTTAATAGTGTCAAAGAGAGAGGGAGATAAAAAAAAAAAAAGTAGATAATACTCGAAAGAGGTGGTTTATTTCCAGTAAAACAAAACACAGGGTGAGTGTTTGTTTTGAAGCTGTTGATTCAAGCAGAACTCTTCTCTTTAACAACAGCGCCCACTAGTGTTAAAAAACCTGAACGTGTCATAAGCAAAACTGCTGGTGCAACAATTAAATTAATTTAATTCACGTCCCTGCGCACAAAGAAAAACAAGAAACAGCCAACTTCTTTTTTTTTTTTATGAAGTTTTTAATTATTAATATTTTTTATTTTTTTTTACAACAATGTACACTGATAGAGAAATCTGTCAACTGTCTCTTGTTACCGATCGTATTCAGGCATCAGTCTTGAAATGAACAATGAACTGGAAATATTATCATTTTATTATTATTATTTTTTTTTTTAAACATCATCTACGTCATAAAAACAATAAGATCAATTTGTTCTGTGCGTTCTGGCAGCTCTCGCATCGAATGTAACATTTTGGTCTATAACTAAGTAATAACTTTCCCTTAAAAAGTGAAACATTAACATTTTGATCCTGTCCAGGAGCATAACTGCATCGTGTAAATGTGTGTGTGTAACTATGGAGGACATGTGTTTTTGTTTTTTTTTCCCCAGTGAAAATTTGCAGGGAAAAATAACAAGATTCTCATTTAATACTTAAAAAAAAGGACAATTGTACAGATAAGTGAAGCAATAAATTAATTCTTCCAAATATTAAACCCTTTGTTAACTGAAATAAAGAAAAACAGAAACAATGACCCAGCGTTATTAACCGTCTGTGTATCATTGCCTTACAGTACCGATGTTTGGTTATAATCCTTCTTTATTTTTGCAGCATAAAATAAACAAAACAAGGAATGAGCTGCAAAAAAAACGAACCTTCGAACCTACTAAATTTTGTAACAAAATGTTTAATAAGACTGTGATTAATAAGAATTTGTTAGCGTTAATGTTAATGATGTGATCATAAGAGGAGGAGGAGGAGTGGGGGCATAAAAACCTTGTGAACACCAGTTTGTAATGTGTGTATTCTTCTGATCAAACAGTGATGTCTTTTGTAACTGCTGCCTGAGGAGAAAAACAAGTGCTGCATTCCCTTGTAGTCCAGACTCTTTCTGGGAAGAAAGAAAAACAACAAAAACAAAGCAGCCACTAACTAAAGACTGTGGGGAAAAAAAAAAAGATGAGATTTCATATTTGAAGGGAAATAAACTGAAACTATATTTGTCTTTTTCTGAGAACAAAATCCACTAATAAAAGAAATACTGGTGAGCAGTGAAGTAGCATCATGATAGGAGAGTTGGGAACTACACGTTAAAAGTTTGGGATCATTTAAGGAAGAGGACTGAAGCGCAGCGCTGAACTGAACATGTCCAAGTTTGTTCGAACCAGAGACAGTTTGACTTTTGCTACTTCACAGAAGTATGAAGTATGTACACGACAGACGTTAGGTCATCAAAGGCGAACTATATTCTGCTCCGTTACTCGATGCTACCTGCCTTCTTTAAGTTGCATATGATTAGAACGAAAGGCTCTCAGACAGATTCATGCACCAACACAAACACCCAGATTAAACACATTCTTCCCCACTCACTTGTTATGTACACGGTAAAGCAACACACCGTTCATCTACGAGGTGAACAACACTTTGTATCGAGACCGACTGAGAAGCAACATCGACGGCGAGTCATTTAAAAAAAAAAAAAAACAAAACAAAAAAGCAAAAAAAAAACCAAAAGCCTGTTGGCCAGATGTTCTGGCTGGACGTCGCTGCTATAATCAAAGCCTGAGAGAAACAGTGGCGTCAGCGCCGTCGTCTCCCGGGCCCGATCGTACCGCGGTCGGTCTAACGAGCGATTGTGCGTGTTGCTTCAAAAAAAAAAAAAAAAAAAAAAAATTTTTTTTTTTTTACTGGCCGTTTGAGGTGTCTCGTTGAAGTTTATGTCTCAGTCATTTTTTTGCACCTTTTCCTTGTTTTTCTGAATTTTTTGGTGGACAACTTTAACCGTGGTGAGGAAATTTCCCAAGAACAGGACGAGAAACGTCAGCGCCAGCATGAAAACCTAGAAGGAGAAAGAAAATAAAGAGACGCTTTCACATCAAGCCGTGACATGCATTTATGAAATTATCTAACTAAATTATCTCAAAATGTTGAAGAGCTAAGACGCACTGGAGCAGGTGGAGATTAATATGTTTTCAAACAATAAATCAAACTTCTGACACGATTTTTAAACTTAAGTAGCCGATAGATACGTGGGTATGTGGACTCTGCTTGAATGCAGAGGAATTATTCTATATAGGAAGACTGTTAAACATTTGTCCCAACATGTCTTTTGACATTTAAGCAATGGTTCCTTACCTGCCACTCCTTACAGTCCTCATGTCCTGCCAAGCGAAACAGGGTCACCGAGTTGTACAGCTGCCAAAACTACAGAGGAACAGGAAGCATCATCTTTCATAATGTTGCTGCAAACTATAGTTACACCAGCTAATGTCCCTTTAATCCCCATCCTTCCCGTTCAGCTGATACAGTCGTCATTAAAAAACATTACATTACATTATTAAACTACTTGGTCTTTAAAGTCGTGTATATCGAATTTCAAAGTGAGTTTAAATTGTCCAACGAGTAATAAATTAAGTTTTGTTTCGACTTACGTGGCCAAAAAAGAGGAATGGCAAAAGGAAAGTGAGTCCTCTCCACATCCAGGACTGAAATCCCTCTGCAGAGACATAAAAGAAGTGTAACAGCGACATTTGGATGACATGACACAGAATACTACACAGCTGATTGCTGTAGTGTCGTTCAGTTGTCTCACTGTGGCCTTACTCAAGTTACTCAGACATCTGCGTGGCAGCACGCTGATGTTAACAACTGTCTCCATCTCTAACCTTTACCCTATTTCCTCCAGACATGGTGTTGCAGATGGCTCAAGAGTTCAAACGATTGAAATGACTTGCACCCAAAATAGCTTACAACTTACCCACTGTGAGGTCCAGCTGATTTCTCTCTCCCAAAGCTCGCAGCCGGTACAAGCAGCCGCTCTGGTAGTAATACTGCAGGAACTGAACAAAACCTAGAGGGGAGGAGAGGGGGTGGGTGGGAGGTGTGTGTGTGTGTGGGGGGCAAATGGATTGCAAAATTTAATCATTACATTAAAAGATCAGTGAAGATCAGATGGTCGCATTCATGTTTCAGTTGCTAGCATCAGATTAACACTGGTTAATTTACTAGAAGCCTGTGATGGGAAGATTTACACACTGAAAATTCCTCAGAGAGGGTTTTTATCATTTGACTGACAACACAAAACCTTGACCAATGAGCCATGTCACATGTGATATACCAGGAAATAATAATAACTGTGACCATTTATTTGTGACATGACTTTACTTCTCTATTTCATACAGACATACAGCATATTGATACGCCACCGTTATTAACACGGTCGTGGTGAAGTGTCACTTCACCCGAATAGTGTGATTGACACTAAAACTTCATTAGATGCTAACGTCTAACTGTCTGTCAATCAGTTTGCTTAGTATCAGTCAGTAACATGAAGACGGTTGTGTCACCTCTCACCAGGTTAAACACATGTTTAAAAAAAAAAAAAAAAAAGAAAAGAGAAAAAAAAAAGTGCGGTCAGGGACAGTTCAGTGTTATGTAACAAACGTTGTGTTGCAAGTGATCCTGCCCGTGACCTGCTACGGCCTTGGTGCACTGGTGTCATACCATGGTTTGAATGACAACATCTGACACGAGCGCATTTAAGAGGAACTGTTGAGGTGATCAGCTGATGAAGGGGAGATAAATATGCTTGACAAAGCTGTTTCTCGGGCTAAAAGGTAATGTATTATTTCAAGTAAAAAGAAATTGTCTCTCAAATAAACAAGATTTGGTTTGCAGAATAAAATCTAGATTCAGAATTAATGAAATATTATCAAATCTATTCTATAGTTTGAACAAAAACAAATGTAAAAATGTAACAGTCGCACATTTTGTTCAATGTTCAGAAAAGGGATTCAAAATTCTTACTCTGATAGATGGAAAACGCGAGAAACTGGCTTCTGAACATCTGGTACATGGGCCCCTCAGGCCTGTAGGGAGACATTAACACTTACTCAGCAGTCTTTGTTGCCTAAAGACTTGCTAGACGGTACATATTTGAACAGGACATCAAATATAACAACTGAAACAACACGACTCTATTGAATCAAAGAATAAAACTCACCAGGTAAGCATCACGCCTGATAGAAATGTTGATACGTAATGATGAGACACCCACCAGCCTTTAATCCTGAAAGAAAATAATATATATTGGTTTTAAAGTTATCTCAGGAATTTAGCGAAACCCTTCTGCTCCAAACAAATCACAAATCTTCTGTAGCGCATCTGAACAGACGACACACCTGGAGCCGTTGCTCATGAGGATACTTTCCCTTATGGTCAATGTGCAGTAGTACCACACTAGCAAAAAGTTGAAGATTTCATCAGTGACACTAAAAACAAAAAAGAAAAAATGACATAGAATGGTGAGTCACTGTTTGATAAGCGCCAACATCAACGGTAATAAAGCTTTATGGTGTGTAAAACAAAAACTTACCGACAGTTGAGAAAGAAGAGGCAGGTTATGGCTCCAAACATCAGGATTATTGTCATATAAAGCTTAAACTTCTCATACTCGTCCTTGTAGGCAAATCTATGTTAATGAGCAGAAGAAGAAGAAGAATGACTACATGCTTCAAACAAACAAGTTTCAGTTTGTCCTTGAGGCAAAATACATCTCATACTTTGCCTGGTTGCTGAGAAGTGTTACGTTCACATTGCCCAGGACCAAATTCAGGTAGAGTCTGGAAACACAGCAAAAAGTAAAAACATGAAAAGACAAACACAAACACATTATGGTTTCTGTGACAATTTGTTGATATTTAATAGAACTGACCCATTCCTCTTTGGCAAATATGCTTCCATATCAAAGAATACATTTTCTTTCTCTTTGATTTGTGTTTTGATGTCCGTTATTAGTTTCAGTTCTTTCTCCTCGCATGTTTTCGCACACCTGTGAAGAAAAGACAAAACAACGATGAATAAAAAAAAAAAAGAAGAGGCAGAATATCTTAACTCTACATGTGATCAGATTTAGCTCATTTCTATATTTATAGTACAAGTACAGATATAAAAACTTAAGATCTTTATGCATTTCAATTGGCAGAGTGTAACTTTATTCGATAACGCCCACATATACATGCACAAATAAAAACTGGCAGCTCATTTATTTGCGTAGGGAAAACAGGAAAGTAAACATACACTGTTTAGTTCAGCTGTAAAAATCCATTAACCCTGCCTCTACTACTTGTCATTGAGTTTGAGCGATCATAAACCATTTCCCCTTCTTGCTGACTTGGCTGCACAACCATTTCCTTGAGTGCTGTGAAAAAATAGTAGCCTTTATGCACATTTTCCACAGACTGCGTCTCAGAGGGGACGCTGTAAAATGATAACAGTTTGGGGGACAATGTTACGGAAATAGATTATTCACTCGAATACTTCATGCGTCTTTCTTTGGTAGTGATGCAAATTGGCTAATGGGTTAGACCCTGATACATTAGTACACTCACTGTAGTGTACACAAACAATGCGTTACAAAAATAACAACAACAACAACAACAACATGTGGTTCCGTGCTGATCAAGATAACACTTACTTGGCCAAGCTGTGCCTCAGGTCTTTGAGGCATTTTCTCTGTTTGCTGATGGCGCTGCTGCACGTCGTTTGAAGATTGGTGAGCTCCTCGAGTTTTTGTCGATATATTTTGTGATTTTCCTGGTAAATCAGACACATGGAGACTGTCAACAACGACAAAACAATGTCTGCAGACTACATGAAATGGGCAGTAAACTTTCTGCAAATGAAGACAAGTGCAGTCATAACTTCTGACAGATAATCTCAATTAAAACTTAAATACACATGAATTAGGTTTGTGTCGTGTTATGAAAAACTCTCAATGGACAACACCGAAAAGGTCTTCGTGAGCGGTCGGAGACTTGTTCGGTGAAATGTAAATGCCTCTTATTCTTGTAAACCAGATCACAGGTTCCACATTCCCCCCATCAGTACTGGTTTATGGGTGTGTGTGGAGGTGATGATGTACAATCAGCAGACGTAATCATGTGGTCTGAGGTTAAGTATTCCCATTCCCAACAGTGTCCTTGAAATTTCCGTACCCTCCGCACATATTCTCACGTCTAGACTCTAAAAAGATATACATGAAATGATACAGTATGTGACGAAAGGCCAATCTTTTGTTTCAAAACTTCCACTATCAAAGTTTCATTTCAACACTGAACAAGAGAAAAGTGGCTTCAACAAAAGTGTTTTTGTCTACTACTGTATTTTTCTTAAACTTAAACTGACATTATGTAACCAACGATTTAAGATAAATAAACACTGAAAAGCAGAAAGCAAACCTGACTTTTCAGAGAGGAAATGCAAACCGTCTGATAATCACACCAGTCATTGTATGTATATCAAATGACACCTTTCTTTCATCAATTATGCAAACGTGTATATGGACAATTGAAAAGGAAATATATTTACTAAAGGTCAATCAGTGATGTGTGCATGGTCAAGTTTCATCAGACCAGTTTCTTCACATGTAAAGATATAAAAGTGGATGAATGGAGTTGACTTTCTCCTGTTCCAGGTGAAATATCTCACATCGGATGTTCAGCATTTGAGCTTAATCATTTAAGAAAATCCCTGAGCAGCTGACAGTCACCTACATCATCTTCCCCTGCGGAGCAGCTCCAGATTTTAAAATGTGATGGCACCACAGACCACATGCCTCGAAATAAATGGTTTATCTTTTTATTTTTGCCTATTATATCCCATCCTATTATAAGTATATATTTATATTACAACTTGTATTGTTGTTTGAACTTATCCTGCTAGCTAACATGAGCTAGCTTGTCAGTGATGCACGGGGTTACATTCGGTCACGACCACATAATTTCTTTAGGCAAAGCAACAGTATCAAACACGTGTAGTTTACGACCCGGACTTAACTTTTGTTGCTGTAACAATTGATAAGTAGCACCGGCGCCGCAACTGTGTGGTTAGCTAACTTACTGTAGCTGCTTATTAGCCGCATGACACACTAGCAGCAAAGACAAGCAACCTGCTGCTAATGTTAGCGGCTAAAACACAGGACACGATAGAGGGAACTTAAAAGATAATAAACGTATAATGAAATATAAAATATCTCGTAGATATTGCTTGTAATTTACAGCAGTTTTAGGCTCGAAATCGCGTCTGAGGTTGAGCTGAGAATGAATGGAAAACAGGAAAGAGCCAGTCAAAGTAACGTAGCTTACTACAGTATCTGCTGTCAGTGCCATCCACGACTCAACACAGCCAGCAAATCTGTTCACACGCGATGATGTACACGTTAATATTGTATTCTGTCACCTGTAATTGTTGATATTCCTCTTCAATCTCCTCCCATTCTGTCTGAAACTTCGGTTTGGACATTATGGTACGGTAGCTGAGGCGGCGAAGAGGAAGGTTGTCCCCCCTCCCCCGAGTCTCCCCTCCTCACTCAGGCTGCTCGCTCACTCAGAACATACAAAACGACTCACTCGCGCTTTTAACTGGTCTGTACGGAGCATGCGCACAACATAAACCGCTGCTAGGACAACCGCGTAGCTAATAGCAAAAAAAAAAAAAAACCCACACAGGTTAACCAACAAACCACCAAACAATTACATTTATGACATAATTTAATAATGAAATAACAATGAATTATACACCACACGCTCCTGTCAGACTAATTTAATTCTAATTTTAAAATAACTTTTAATTTAATATATAGCGCACCAGGCGGTACACAATCTTGTTGCTAGGATACAAAGAATGCGTAGTTTACTGTCGGCAGCGGAAACGTTGTAAACATTGCAGATGCTGCAAGTTGTCTAACATGTTTTCTTAATGTATTCGGCAGCTACACGGTCTGTGGTGACAGGTGGATTGAGTATAAATAAGTCATCTGCTTGGACACATCGCTGAGGTACAAGTACTTTGCTTTGAATTAGTGTTTGACTCGTATGAAGTTGAATTGTTGCTAATTAGTTAGCCGGTTAGTTAGTTAGTTAACATAGCAGGCTGGACGTGGCCTTGTAGCATAGTTGCTAATTCAAAACACATTAAACTCATGTGCTATTGTGTGCACCCTATTCTTTTGTTTTTGTTGGATTTTTTCATCAGTACTGTGTTAACACAATCATTAAAAATACATACATCACTAGCAGTAAATTACAAATCAAGAATGGGATGTTTTTGTTGTCTCAGCTAGCATGTTTTAACTCTTCTTATGTTATGTACATTATTATGCACAGTGTGATCCTTATTACTTGGTAAGGTAGATGTTGTGCACTTCTTGCAGATGATTATTAAGACATTTTCTACTTTTATAATTGTGTAGTCATTTCAAATATTCCTAACTCTTACAGCTTCATTAGTTTAATATGTTTCATTTGTTATTTTGTAGGGTTTTAATCAAGCTTTCTACAGCCATGCCACTTTTAAAAACACCGAAAAGAACTCAACAACCCTCAAAACTGTTGGATCACAAGTCACAGAAATGTGGACTGCGGCACACAGTTTTCTCGGTCAATGGAAATGAATACTCTGGAGAGTGGCAGGACAACAAGAAGCATGGTTAGATACTGTTAGGTTTCACAACAACAGCTGTTTGTGAATCATTTTTGTTTCACTGTAACTAAAATGTTAATGTTTATTAATCTGTTCAAGGACAAGGAAATCAGATTTGGAAGAAGTCTGGTGCCATTTATTACGGAGAGTGGCAGTTTGGGAAACGTGAGGGACTCGGTACCTATAGTGTATTACTTCCTGGAACAAAGGAGTATGAAAGGAAGTACTGTGGACATTGGAAAAATGGAAAAAAGCATGTATGTGTATAATATACTGCCACAGGATATGCACATGTATATGTATATATGACAAATGTAATTACACTTTCTATCCCTCTAGGGTTATGGGAAGTACTTCTACAAAAACTCAGCAGTTTACGAAGGAGAGTGGAATGAGGATCAACGCAGTGGATGGGGAAGAATGTACTATGAGAATGGAGATATGTATGAAGGAGAGTGGCTGAAAGATAAGACTCATGGACTGGGCATCATGCAATTTGGTAAGTGCAGTTTGCTTTAAATGCATCTTTATCCAAAAAGCGCCTGAGTCTGAGTTTGTATGAAAGATGGTAAAAATTTCTCCTTTCTAACTTTAACTCTAACTGTCAAAGCTAATAGAAACTGGTATGAGGGCACATGGAGAGATGGCAAGAAAAGCGGTAATGGAAAGTTCTACTATTCTGACAAAGGCCAGCTTTATGAAGGCCTCTGGGTGGATGGAGTAGCAAAATGTGGGACCCTGTTTGATTTTGAGAGGGATGAAGCACCGGCACCACCGAAGTATCCAATTCCACAGGTATGACATTATGACTGTATCTGTTAACATCCACACGTTTAATATAATGACAAAATTTTTCTCACCTCTCGGTCACCGCATACATGACACAACACATTAATCACAGACTACAAAACCCATTATGAATACAATATTGAAGATTAATATTTGAAAACATCTTTTTTTTTTTTTTCAAAGATACACCTGATGGATATGCAGCTGGTTTTAAAAGAAGCCCAGTCAGTCTACCTCGATCAGTACTGATGAACAAGAAGATCGACAAGTAGCTTCCACCTCATCACACACACACACACACACACACACACAAAATAAAAAATAAGTAACACAATAGTATTCAGTATACTCAGTCTATCAAAACGTGTACACTCAAACCATTTATTGTTCGATAGAAAAAAATTAAGCTGCTGTTATTTCAAATGTGTTGAAAGCGATCAAATTGAGCATTTTAATCCCATCTACAAAAAATGCAGACGGTCAAACAGCTGTGATGATAATAACCATATCATAAAAAATATAGTTGTGATCACAGAATACTCTTCATTAGACCTGTTTAATGCTACTGCAGACAGTCAACCAAAGGCTATCAAAGCTGATCATGTGATAAACTCAATTGTACTTGGGAAATCCAAATGACAAATCCTCTTATAGACTGGACAACTGCTTGGCTGTGCTGTATTTACTTTACAGTGCATTCTGACAATACTGTCATGACACTCTGATTGTCATTGTGAACTTGCAACAGTTAATTTATGAAAAAATACTCTTATTATATATTACTACTATTTCCACCAACAAGTCTGTGAGAAAGGGGCCATCTTTTGTCACCACCCCACCTTTTTTCTGTAGGTAAATGGGATATTTACACCTACCATCTCCACCCAAAGTGACTAATAGCAGCTATCAAATTTCTTATATCTAGTGCCCAATATTGGGAATAGGTCTGTCCTAATAAAGACTTTTAACTCAGATGTATTAGTTTCTTTAGATGCCTGTTAAATTAAGTTAGAATAAACATCAGTTTGATTGAAATGCACTAAGTTGGTACTCTAAGAGTGAACAATTAAAGCAAAATGCTAATTTGAGACATGTAACAAGCAGAGGGCTGTGAGTTCACAAAATGAAGCACAGACAACAGCACTTCACAGAGGTCAAAATGTGAATTATGCAGTTGTGTTGAGTAGTAGTGTCAAGAGCATAAATTTAAATGAATCTGTAAATTTAGCAAAAGGATAATAACCTGTAATCTGATAAACCAACAGATAATAAAAATGAAAACGGATACTATCCATAATAAATTTCCTCACAGACTTAAAATGCTGTAGATGTGACTTGTTCAACTTGTGTCAACAGTTGCATTTAAGTTGCATAGATAACATTAGACAGTGTTTTTACTACTACTGTTGAACTATATATTGAAGTTATTTTTCTAAACTTGGAAACTTTGAATGCCACTTGGTAAAAAAAATGTTTATTATGGCACCACAGCCTGTGCTACAGGAGATGCAAATATACTCAAATAATACTGTGGTTTTGTCAGATGTTCAGTCAACACAAATAACTCTAAGCTTTACAAATGAAAGGTGTGACCATTTCAATACATCATGTACACGGTGAACAAAGATTAAAATGTTAAATAACTGTTGTTCACAAAACACAGCAAGGTGATTATATTAACAAAAAGTGTTCTCTGACAAACAGATCCAAAACGCAGCAGGCAACAGACAGTATTCGAGGTTATTTTTCAGATGTTTCTGCGATAATGTAAGAGAAAAATCAAGCAACTAATCACAGTTAAGACTCTCCAATTTCAAGTTACATGCGTTGTGGCAGATTTGTGAGTTCACAGTTGAATGTGTCTTCTAAAAAATACAGCTTTTTTTTTTTTTTTTTTTGCAAAAGTAAATTTCACAACATAGAAGTGAGATGTATATCTTCATTCCTGTAAAAAAAAAAAAAAATCCAAAGGAGTCAAGAGTTCCTCCGTGGATTTGTATCCAGCATATATGTCTATGGGAAATGTGAACTTGGAGACTGCAAGATGGAAGAATCTCCTCTGTTGTCCAACTCGTTTTGAAGCCTGGTGAGGTTAGATAGCTCCTCCAGCTCTTGAAACTGTCTGTCAGTCTTGTGGCTCACCAAGGACCGGTAGAAATGCACAGCAAAGACTATGAAGACTAAACCAAAAGGGACCATGATAGAGGTGGAGGTAATTGCTGCGGCCACACCAGAGGAAACTGTAGTATTGTTGGACTTGTTCGGCTTCACGGGCAAAAATTTAACCCAGCAGAGTAGAACCACTTCGGCTAGGAAGAGCAAAGTACCAATAACTGTAGAAAACGCCCACGCCAGTTCAATGTGCCGGTGCATTCGCTCATGTGGAGACTCCTTGACTGAGTTGAGGTTGTGGACGTTGCTGACAGCCTCTATGTTGGGTAAAATACAGGTGCTGACCATCAGTGCAAACAGGTGGACGGCCACAAGGACGGTGGTGCAGGCACTGAAGGCAATAAGGAGAGCAGGTGGGTAAGGATAGCTGTTGTCCAGCTGCACTTCTACCATAGCGACCTATGATAGAAGAAAACAGGAAACACAACTTTATGCGCAGCTCGTTGCAGTACGACAACACTGGTTAATCTACAGGAGACAATATTACCATAGCAAATCCAGAAAGCAGAGCTGATGTCCGACTTGAAGCCTTCAGTTTAGCTCGACTCAGGTACAGCTTTCTCCAGGACAGTGCTTGCAGTGAATGCTCGTTCAGACTCATGTTGTGTCTCTTCTTTTTCCCTCTCTCTCTCTCTCCCTTTAGAGAAACTGGACGAGCGGCGCTTTGACGTAGTTTCTTAGTTACTCTTTCAGGACGCGACAGAAACAAGCGTTCAACATGCTACACTGTGTCCACTTAATAAACATTAACCCCCACCAGCTGACGGAACTGCGGAAGCTATTTTTTCACCACCAGTCTCCAGCGTGCCTGCACCTTACATTACCCACAAGCCCGTGCGCTTAGCGGACAACATCCGCTACTCAGTAAATCTGTAATTGCTCAATAACGGGAGTAACATCTGACTGAGTAATGGAGTCAATAAACAGCTGTAATTATCATTATTTATATATAATTGTATATATATTTATTTTAAATGGTGCACGAGCTAGTATACTATCATTCCAGCTCACGTCATGTACGTCACGTCCAACGCCTATAAAGTATTATTACTATTAAAATGAATGAAAGTGAATTATGCGTTTGTTTCCATAAGGCCAAGATGGTTATCGTTTGTATTTCTTTCACTCGGCTGACTCAAGCTAATTGCTAACAGCTACTTAAACCTAATATTTACAGTCCTGTCAGAAACAGTTAGTGGCGATTTAACCGGTGTGGTTGTGAGAGAAATATTAATCAAAGCAGGTGGAATAAAGAAAAAAAAAAAAAAAAAAAAGCGGTGGTACTGACATGTCTGTGACGTTGTCCAACAATGTTTTGGTTCCTGGCGATGACGTAATACACAAAACATGGTTCCCTTGTTTTGAACCTGAAAGCGTGCTAAGTGCTGCTTTAACTTAACACTACGCACCGAGATGCTTTCAGGAAACTGAGCGAGTGGAAAACGTTTCACGGGGGGACGATGGCGACTCAGCCCGCGGAGACGTGTGCTGAATCCGGACGCAGGCTGGTGTGTACCATCCGCCGTGTGTATATGTGTGTGTTAACGTTAGCTTATAAAGCGAGACTGGCAGCGAGCTAATTAGTTAGCTAAGCTAACGTTTGCAACTATATAAACGTTGTGATATTTGTCAAGTCGCTAAAGCTCGTTTCAAGTCAAAAGGCCACGAGGGAGAAAAAAAAAAAAAAACGACAAATATAACATGTTATATTTCACAACTTATTTTCTATTTATATTAGTTCAGAGAGGTGTCGGTAGTCACAACAAGATAAATCTGTGAAATCGACTAAACATTTCACATTTATCTTCATCACGTAACAGCTGCCTTTTCTCGGGGGGCACGTGCAGTTTAATGTTTATTGTTCTTTGACGTCACGTTTAAGCCAAAAATGATGCCACCATAGTAGCACAACCTACTATTTAAAAGAAACTGAATAAAATCCCCATGTGCCAGCTCTAAAGTTTGGAATAAAAATGAATGTTCAATCACTTCACACGAGTTTATTCACTGTAGTTTATTTCTACACTTAAAGGAGCCTTAATGATGATGATGTTTTCTTTGAGTTTTATCGTGTGTTTTGCTTTGGCAGCGCTCCATCTGCCGGAGGATGTATGATGAAAACGAGGATTTGTCTGATGTTGAAGAAATCGCAAACATCAGAGGTTTCAGTGTGGAGGAAAAGCTTGTCAGTGACAGTTACAGCGCAAACTTTGTCCATTCAATGGAGGGTAAAGGTAATAAAATGAACACAAAATATTCAACACAAATGATGTGTTTCCTTCTTATCAACATTATAAACGGTTTCTATAAATACTGTCTTGCAGACTTCACTTACGAATATGTGCAAAGGGAGGCTCTCAGGATCCCACTCATTTTTACAGACAAAGATGGACTCGGGATCAGGTGAGATGAAGGGAATCATGTGAACTAATTGGTTTGCACTTAGTTGCATATTTATGTTTTTTTTTTTAACCAACCGATCAAAGCATGCAACATATAACCTGACTGTTATCTGTCCCTTCTCTTTAATTCACTCAGAATGCCTGATCCAGAGTTTACAGTTAGTGAAATTAAAGGTTTAGTTGGTAAGTTGAATGCGACAAACAGCACACACACACACACACACACACATCCAAAATGAATGTATAAATGTTAACACATTCACATATTCCAGCTTCCAAACAAGAGGATAACAAACCCTGTTGAAATGAGAAGTGAATGTGTTAGAGAATGAGTAAGAATAAATAATGATTCATAATCGTAGTCATGACAAATAGCAAATCTCTACTTTGGAAAAAAAAAGAGTCTGAAGCAATCATACTCCCGACAGTAATCTGAATTGCACTGTATCGTTTTATCATGGACATAATAACTATTACACCATTGTTTGATTGTTTGTGGAAGATTGAAAAAACAAACTACTTTTCAAACTGTCCTCACTGCGATTAATTATTTTTGACGGCTTGGACATTGAGTTTAAAAAAAAAAAAATGTGATAACAATTGGAAGATAATAGTGTCTAAATTAAATTGCTGCTGTTTTTGTAAAATACTACATCCAGCAAAATAAAAGTTAACATCAAAAACAGGGAGATTGACATAATTTATATAGAGTCAAAAGGTTATTGTCACAATATGTTTAAACTGAATAAATTTCATATGTTGTCAGAATGGTAACGCTGTTTGCTTTTTACCATTTTTGTGTTATTTAATTATTCACATTGGCTCACACACATTTCTGTCTTTCTGTTAATTGTCTACTTGTCTCTGTTCATGTTCTGGTCATTTTCACAGTATGTGTCTGCATGATTGATGATTAAAACAGGCGTGTGTGTGTCCATGTGCATTTTTTTATACTTTAAACTGTCAATAAACTACAATATATCATAGTTATTGTTTAATATGTTAAAATGTGAATGTAGAAGAAATAAAATGAAAGCACGAGTGGGGTGTAGACGCTCCATCTAGTGGAAAACATGGTGCATTACATGTATATTTGAGATGCTGCAGTAACTCCTGATTGAATGTGAACAATACACGTTTTCTGTTTATGAGTCTCAAATAACACGAGGGTCTTTTCATTCCAGTTTAACAGACGGATATTTTTTTTTATTAGATTTTAACAAAAGAGGAAGTGCTCAGTTGTTAATTTCACCTCATTTCCTGATTGTTTTCTGCAGGAAGCCGTCGGCCGGTGGATGTCATGGATGTGAGCACGCAGAAAGGGACTGAAATGAGCATGGCTCAGTTTGTCCGATATTACGAGACTCCAGAAGAAGAGCGGGACAAGCTCTTCAACGTGATCAGCTTGGAGTTCAGCCACACCAAGCTGGAGAACCTCATCAAACGACCCACCGTGGTAACATAACATGACGCTCTCTCTCTGTACGATCTTGTGAAAGGTTTTATGAAGATGACAAATTTGGCAACACATTCAAGGAAAAGTTTGACTAACAACTTTGATCGATGGCTAAAAAGTGCAGTTTTTATTGCCCTCACAGGTGGATCAAGTCGACTGGGTGGACAACATGTGGCCTCCTGATCTGAAACAAAGCCAAACAGAAGCCACTAATGTACTCTCAGAGATGAAATACCCTAAAGTGCAAAGGTATGAGTGAACTGAATTGCATTTCTGTTTTGACACAGTCACCCTTGGAGCTATGTGTCACTCAGACTGAGTAAAAAATGATATATAGAGCAAATAAAGAAAATATTTGGAGAAAAAATCTAGTCTCTGTGGCAGCAAATACCCCCCCACCTCCCCCCATCCTCAATATGAATGTCTCATCGATCTCATCCATCACGGTAGAAAGCTGCATACTGTTGGTGTTATACACCTCCTGTAAGGGCTCTTGATTGTTGCTAGGCAGCAGAGTTTTCGATGGTGGAGGATGGTTTATAACAGCTGTGGTCTGACTGCACAGACACCTCTCGGCCAATCAGCTGTCAGCATTTGTACATAGCTAAGAATCAAAACCAACTGTGCCATTCCTGCTTCTTCCCATGACACAGAGACCCAACCGATCCCACTGTCTTTCTCTTTGTCCCTCTCCTCAGTTATTTGAAATGATTATATTTATATTTATCATTTTATCCTGTAGAGACACATGGATTATTTATTTCAGTCTATTATAGACAGACATGATACTGAAACCACTTTTTTTTTTTTTAATATAAATCTCAAGTCATCCCAGTTTGACAAACATCATTATTCTCTCTGTTTTTACATAAGAAGGCTGTTGTTTCTCTGTAAATTGTTACCTGTCACTGTGTTGCCTGGAAAAAAAATCCTCACTGTCTCAATCTCCTTTAGCATGTAATTATTCTGTCATGGACGGGAACAATATTAGACATTCATTAAATATTCTGTATTAATAAATCATACAGATTTGTTTCTTTTCAGAGGAGTCTCACTTATTTGTTTACATTATATATATATATATATATATATATATATATATATATATATATATATATAATTTGTTTTTTTTAAAAATATCAACAGATCATCTTTATTTGTCAGTTGCATCATGTTCTCTCATGCAAGTAAAATCATTGAACTAGAGTCTAATATGCTCGTTTTTTTTTTTTTTTTGCTTCAGTCAAAGTTATTTGTAGTCCTGTCCTCATGTCTCATTCATAGTTTAGAAGAACTGGGATACAGGCAGTGATAGTGGGCTCTTTGTGTGATAGATGTGTTTGCTTGTAGTATCTGCAGCTGTCAAAGTAATGTAGAATGAGCAGAGTTATCTGGCATATTATTCATTTTTCATTCAGCATATTAACTGTCCTAGTCTTGACATAATAATGCACTGGTGAGATCATTATCTACTCTCCATTTGTTTCAAGAAACAGTCACATCATCATCTCAGCAGGAAGCACAGCATAACACAGTGTAAATAATAATGTTAATAATAATAATTAAAAAATCCTTCTTTTTTTTCTTTTTACAACTCGGTGCTCAGATATTTCCAGAAAAATACAGCTTCTTCCGTCAAACTAAATTAGTGAATCTTTTATGACTTGGAATCCTAATTATTCTGCAATTAATTCCCAGAGGAATGATGTCCGCTTGTGAACAGTGCTCTGATCTTTTGAGCTATTTCTAGTGTAGATTAAAAAAAAAATTGCAGCTTACGTTTTGTAAAATTCATCTAAAGTTATTGCTACTTTTCTAATTAACCTTGTTTTTTTTTTTTTTTTCTTTGGATTTATAGGTATTGTTTGATGAGCGTGAAAGGATGTTACACAGATTTCCACATCGATTTTGGGGGAACTTCAGTTTGGTATCATGTATTCAAGGGACAGAAAGTAAGTTTATTCTTATTTCTCAAGCTCAGTTTTCATTTCATTAAACACTAAGGAAAGAAATTTAAGAAAATGTACATGTTGTAATATTTCTGAAAATACAGAGTCTTGCTTTTTCACCTAACCAGACCCTGACTGTACAGTATAACCTCTAAATAAGAGTGCCTACCTCTCTGCAGGTGTTCTGGCTGGTGCCTCCCACCACTCATAACCTTGCCCTGTATGAGGACTGGGTCCTGTCAGGGAAGCAGAGTGATGTCTTCCTGGGAGATCGAGCTGACGGATGCCAGAGAGTGGAGCTTAAGCAAGGATACACCTTCTTCATCCCATCTGGTGTGTTGGCATGGCTGTTTTTAAAGTAGCCAGCAGGAACAGATTAGCTTCCGCTTAAATGAACAGAAATGTACAGTATGTTCAGTCATATCTGTACTATAACTGTTTACTCTATAACTCTTTATATTTGTATTTATTTAAGGCTGGATTCATGCTGTCTACACTCCCGAGGACACAATTGTGTTTGGAGGCAACGTTCTGCACAGTTTTAACATTCCTATGCAGATTTCCATCCATGAGATAGAGAATAGGACCAAGGTAAGAGTCTGCATTGGCTCTAAACTAAACTAAAGTCTACTAACCTTTGTAGGTTAAATGAATCAACCAGAGAACCAGGGGAAATGAAATAGTATAGGTTAGATCCAAAAGGGGGAAGTTAAAGGGTGAAATATTAGACAGTCACATAAATTTAATAATAAGAAAGATATATGAGACCCTGAAGGAAAACGTTTTTGTTTGTGAATGTTGAATGTCTGGTACGTTTTTAAATGTTGTCAATATGAATGTTTATGTATTTTAAAGATATGGGGTTTAATAACATGGTGTTTAAAGTGATGGTCTGGAGTAATTTGAACCCAGGGTCTGTTTCACCACCTATAAAAATCCTCCTCAAGAGATATTTTTACGTTGGTTGAAGTAATATCGAGTTTGACTGTCTTTTGTTTTCACAGCCAAATAGCTAATAATGAAAGTATGTTGGGCAGTCAGTCAAACGTATCTAAATCACAATTTTTTAAACACGAATAAAGCTCAAAATATCACTTCACTTCAACAGTAGCATGAATAGTGTCCCTACACATAAACAAAGTACCGATAACATCAGCAGATTCATCATTTTCCTCGCTCTTCACGTACACATTGACCGGTTGTTCAGGAAAATGACAAATCTGCTGATGTGGAACACCCTCCACCACTAGTTGTTATGAAAACAAGACTTTGGGTAAGTCTTGTAAAATAGTATTTTAATAAACTCTTGGTTCACTTACTAAGTTATTGGTACCTCGGTTTATGTGTAGGGACCCTGTTCATGCTACTGATGAAGTGAAGTGATACTTGAAAATGACAGTTTAGATACGTTTGGCTGGCTGCCCCATTTACTTTCATTCTTAACAATTTGGCTGACTTGATATTACTTAAACCAATGTAAAATATCTCTTTGTGAGATTCATATGTGAGGTGAAATAGACCCTGGGTTCACATCTCTGTAGTCTGGACCATCACACAAGAAATCAGGCTGCTACAAAAAGTCAGCAATGACTTTAGCACCTGGATGCTTCAACAATGAGTTTATCACCCAGATGCATGTGAGTACACATGTTTTTGTTCTTGTTTTCAGGTTCATTCCAAGTTTCGTTTCCCGTTCTACTACGAGATGTGCTGGTATGTCCTGGAGAGATACCTGCACTGTCTGACCAAACGGTCCTACTTCTGTCAGGAGATCCGTAAAGAGCCTGTGCTAACAGGTCAGTGGAATTAAGTAATGGAGATGTTTTGTGATATCTCTCCTACCGCAGTCGTAATTAGCTCTCTCAAGTTACTAAATCTCTTACTAGATGTTAATAATGAATGACATTTTTCATCCCCATCTGTCCTTCTGCAATCTAACACACTCTGCAGCAACACACCCTTATTTTTAAGTTCAGGATAGTTAAGTTTGTTTTTCTTTTGTTGCTTTAAACCTACAAATCAAGGTGGTGAAATCATTGACTGTGGAGTTTAGGCTGTTTTAAAATCCAGCTGATTCTTGCTAAGTTATGAAAATACTTACAAATGCAGCAATATCCCTTCAGCTGCTTCTAATATCTTAAAAAAAACTTGCTTATTTCTGTTGAACATAAACAAGACATCTTGCTTGATCATCACTTAAACTTTCTTACGTTAATAGATGATTTGTTATAGCCACACCTGATAGAACTGGGACAAAAACAATATGTGGAATATGTTGAATCATATAATAATGTGATTTCTCTGTTATTTTGTCTCTAGATTATGAGACAAAGACAAACACAGAGAGTCCCTCCTCTGACTCAAGGAGCCAGGACATGAATGAGGATTCATGTGAGACTCAAGTCAAGGAGGAACCGGTTGAGAAACCAGACAGAGTCGCTCAAGACGGCCCCTGCTCTCCTGACAACGGAAAGGGCCAACACCTCAAAGCTGCTTTATCCGTTGACTCCGAGGACAGCTGTAATCCCGGCTTCACTTCTCTAGATTTCCCCAAAACCCCAACCGACTCTCCGGCCTCAGAGTCTCAGAATAAATGGACTCATTTGACAGAGTTTGAACTGAACGGACTGAAGACGCTGGTTGAGAAGTTGGAGTCGCTGCCTGAAAATAAGAAATGTGTCCCAGAGGGAATAGAGAACCCACAAGCTCTACTGGAGGACATGAAGGTAAAAAAACTAAACCATGAATACACATTCATTGACTTTATAGTTACAATTAAATATACATAAATGTTTTGTTTCTACTCTTTAATGTCGCTTGTGTTTGTTTAGGTTGTGTTAAAAGAACATGCTGATGATGATCCCAAATTAGCGCTCACTGGATTTCCTGTGGTATACTGGCCTAAGAAAACTATAAAGGTAAGAATGTTTCACACTATAAATGCTTTTTGCACCAAACAGTTTTATTTCTGTTTATTTTGTAGCATTCAAATAAAGTTAAATAAACATGTTACACACAGTTTATTGGAGCTTTATCAAATAAAACTCTAGAAAAATAAATTGCTAAGGTTTATCAGCAATATTAGAGGGAATTTTAATGACAGCTGGTTTATTTTTTACATCAGGCATTTACAGCTTCACCCAATCCATTTCTCATCAGTATGTTTTTTATATATATTTTTTTCAGCACTGTGAAGAAATGTGTATGTTGTGTACATCTGTGTACACATCAAACAGTTACTGTTCTTATATTTTGTACCTTTTCCTTTATTCTTTTGTTGTTGTCTCAGTCATTTCACTTCCTCCTTTTCTCTCTTTCACTGACCTAGAGCAGTAGATGTGACTATTTCATAACTTTGACTTAGCAGGTTGCAGTGTTGCCCGACATAGTAAATGCTGAGTTGTTGTCTTTAACCTACTTTAATCTTCTAGTTTGTGCTCTGGATTACAAACACTTGTTACCATGAACAGCGACTGTATGATATGATGCAAATATACACCTCACTACTTCATGTCTCACATGTTTGTTGCTACATTTGCTGCTGAAATTGATGTTGACTGACTATAGATGCTCGTCACCGTTTTGGCAGGGGTTTGTTGTGCAAAATACATCCTTAGTTGTTGTCTGTCTGAACTTGTGACACTGTGAACATGTTAAACTCTCAGGCTACAAGTGTCCTATGTGATGTCTGATGTCTATATTATTTCTTGAGCTGAACAAGGCATCATAAGTTGAATTTAATTTCATTCGGGGAAGCAAAAAATACCTTTACTAATGGCTTTACCCCCTGTGTTTTCCTCAATGCCCAGGTCAAAGAGTCAAAGTACTAATTACTGAAAAGACAGTGTTCATTTTCAGTGTTCATTTAGTTACACTGTAAATAATAAAAACACTACATGCTTTAATTTTCTGTGAATAATTAGTTGTCCAAACAACAAATGACCTGTGCACAAGAGGCAGAGATGTCTCAACAGGAGGGAGGATGGGATGTGTTGTAAATGAATGTATGGATGTGATTTCTATTGGTCTTATGGACCCTCTGAATCACCCCCTCACCCGCCCCTCCAAAGGCCAGCTGCTGGTCGTGGGGCCTCTTTGTGTTTGCCTTTTGTAATGAGATGCCATCTGGCTCTATTGGCTGTGCAGAGTCTGCTCTCTTCCTCCTGTTATACTCATCATGAATATGACAACTCCTTTTTTGCATTTTCCCTTCTTATTGGATAGAGGCAGACACCCCCCGGTGCATATTTGGATGCACAGCAGCTTCCCATTGGCTTTGCTCTTCCCAGTACGCCTCCTTTTTTTTACAGAGTCGATCCATATTAATGAGGCAGGGTTGTCTGTGTTTCCTACATCTGCTTGTGGTATTGTGGAGCTTTGGAGCAGGAGGGAGGGCTGTAGGCCAGGCAGCAGTAGCAGGAGTAGAAGGAGGAGGAGGAGGAGACTGCAGCCATGTCAGTTTGCTGTGAGCTGGACGGTGTGTGAAAACCAGCCATGGCCATGTCGCTGAGCGCTGATGATGAGGACTACGACTCAGACTCTGAGCAGGTTAGCACATCAAACCCCTGCAGGCAGACAGGCAATCAGGCAGGCAAGCATAGTGAGGCCACCAGAGGAATGCTTGTGGCAGACAGATCAGTGTGCAGCATCACAGGGCAGTTAGGAAATGGAGCTACCTGAAGAGAAATGCATTGATTCTCTCAAACCTTATGAGCTTAGTCTTGGTCTATTTTTGCTTCTAGTTTTTTTTGTGTGTGTGTGTATTTTTTTCTGTTTTGAGTGTGCATGTGTGTGCATGCCTTGTGTGTTTTTGTCAGGTAACAATCCAGCAATAGGAGAAGGCTGTGTTTATATAGCTCACAGCCTCAGGGCTGCTATTGGTTGTTTCAAAGGAGCAAAGCAAAGGAATGGGAATTCACGTAAGATGCAGAAGATGAATTTTTTATGGTGTGATTGTAAAAGCGGCAGATGTGCATGTTGGAATATGTGTGAGAGCAAAACAACAACAAAAAGAAGAAGGTAATGATTGTGTCAGTGTGTGTTAATGAGAGAGCAGCGATCACAAGCAGATTTGTTGATACTGCTCAGTGTGAATGTCAGGTCGATCTTAGATGAGACTTGCTTACACAGCAAGAAACGTGTTTGTTAATTTCAATATTTCTCTTAGTTAACTCTGAGCCACACCCCTTCACATTAATACTGTGGCTGCATTTGGATATGAAACAAAATAATAGCAGATGATGAGTCTGTTTTTTCTTTTCCCAAATACATTTTTAATTTCAATTCATTCGAGTCACGTGAAAGCATCTGTTGTCAGTGTCATAGCTATTTGAGTGTTAGTTTAAGACATGCACAGCAGAGGAACAGAGTAGCTGCTGAGATTTTAGGCAGCGTTGCCATTTAAGCTCCAATCTGAACAACTTGTGAAGTAAATGAAGGCGCCACATTACCTTCTTGTACTCTACGTTCTCAGCGTTTTGAAAGCGTGGCGTGCTTACTCTCAGAGCTGACGCTGTTTATCAGTCCACAGTCCTCACCGCCTCTGAGTTACTACACACACACACACACACATAGTGTGTCTCATAAGTACAATACGGATTAAACTACATGATGTGTACCAGAGCTGTCACGTGATTTTCTGTATTTTTCAAATGTAGCATCAGCTTTACAACATATGTCACCTCTAAAGCTTAACAGAGAAATAATCTCTTCATTAATTTCTAGACATAATCATAAACTAGGGGAAGAGAAATAATGAATTTTGGTCACAATAGATTAAAAATTATATTTTATATACACTTCTGTTGCTACTTTAGTATTTCCTCTTGATTAAAACGTTTGTATTGTGTCTGCAGACTGTGCTCTGTGTGCTCTGTCTTCAATACATCGATATAGGCCACAACATTGAAAAGCAGTTACCTGTTGTTCTGCTCTACTGTGTACGCACAGTAATTGATTTCCACATTTTTCTACAGTAGCTAAAGATCTTCCAAGGCTGTGTCAGTGATCATTACAATCTGCTTCTCATAATGATTCCCAGCTGAATGAACTTTACGGGGCCAAGAAATAACTAATTGGTCACTTGAACTGCCCTTATTATTGCACAAACTGTTTGCTGTAAAGACGTGTGTGTGTGTGTTTTCAACAATTACTAATAAAACTAGTCTAAGCTGCTGCCATGTTGTTACAGAAAACACTTAGGATGACACAGAGGGTCGTCACTTAAACTAAGAGGCAGTTTATGTTTGGGTCCTTTACTGGTCATATTAGTATTTATAGTGTGGTATTTAGGGGACGATATAGACGGCTAATCTGAAATCATTTTTAATCCAACCTCTCTTACGTGTAGTTAAAGTTGCAGCTATAGGTGAACATTAATAAAAGACAGTATACTCCATGCTGTCTGGCTGCCTGCTATTTATTGTGGTCTGACATTAGCAGATAGATCATCACTCCGACTTGTGGTCTGACACTTGGATTGACATAAAACAGCGTTTCTGAGGACGGTGCTTCAGCTGCAGCGCTGGTTTTCTTCTGCAGGGATATCTGGTCTCATTTCAGTGTCTGTAATCCCTTTGAATACCACCAGAACAGTTCAGTACAGTCTATACAAGCACCCCCTCCCCTTCAGGTTTTTCACTCTAACGCCGTCTGTTAACAACATATCTGACTGCCTGTGTCAGTCTATTTCATGGCTATTGTTAGAATAAATTATTGTAATAGGCCTAAGATTGAGCTTGCTTTCTTTTTCTGTTAAAGGGTCTCATTACAGTTCTTATTGGTTACAAGTCTGTGTGTCATAGACTGTTCTGTTAGGGAACGGGACGTGGCTGTTGCTATGCTGACGCTAGGAAAATCTGCACTGCCGATGTAACTAAAGAAATCTGATCTTCATTTCCAAGAGCTGCAGTGTGTTTTTTTTTTTTCCTCTTCTTCTTCTTCACTCCTTGTTCTTGTTTATTTCATCTCATACATTGCCACATATTTTCTCACGTGGTGCGGTCAGCTGCATTTTGACATGTGTTTCTCATGGTAAAAACTGCATTGTTGTGGTCGAGCTCTGAACTTAGAAAAAGGAGTGAAATATATAACACAAGAACAATAATGATGCAGATCAAAAGCGTCTCATCTCCATTACCCACTTCTATTAAATAGAGCACATTTAATGTGTACTGTTATAAATCATGCTGCACGCCTCCTAACACAGAATAATGGCTCCTAGTGATCCATGTGTGAAATGTACCCATAAGTGCAGCTTCTCTTTGAAGTAGAAAGCAAGTGAAGAGCTAAATCTGGAAGACGCCTCTGGGGACATTCTTGATGTGTTTGTTTTCTCCTGGATCTTGTGCTTTAACATCCACGAATAATGTGTTTATATGAAGCATATATTGATCAGGTTTACATCTTTGGTTATACATTACAAGCATGTACATCCATGTATTCAGTATATAGATGCAGGTGTTGTTCAACTCCCCCTTTTTTTTTTGTTCATTTGTCTGTGTTTGGAGCTATTGTCCCAGAATCAGAGCAGCACAGGAAGGATCAGGCAGCACCGTATACATCCACCATCACACTCACTATAAGCTAAATTTATTATAATGTTTTGGGGTTTTTTTTTTCCTCACTACGTATCACGATTTGAAGTTCTTCTTATCGGGTCATATCACAATTATTAAATGAAGTGTGATGCAATTCAGATCATTAGGTTGCATTGCTCTTTAGAGATCCATACCTTCCTTTTACTACATTGCTCCAATTGTTAATAAAAATCACTGAATTGTCAAAAGTGATATTAATATGCTGAGTTGTTTGCTGATTCATTAGTATATATATTGAGGACCTGATACAAGCATGGACCTTTTACTTAATGCCCCAAATATTCTTTGCATTATTACCGTATTTATATAAATACATTAATAATATGATATGTTTATACTTCATTGAAAACAAATTCATCTCATCCATAGAAGTCTATTAGCGTTGTATTTGTCGGTTTATGGTTTTAAGGTACTTGACACTGTATCCTCTTCATCCCTTTTAGCCCCGGCCTCCCAATCGGCCGAAACCTAAGATGGCAGCTTCTCCTGCATCAGCAGTCAAGCTGTCGGCCAGTCGGGGAACATCTGGTGCCAGGAGGAGAAGGACCCGGTGTCGGAAGTGTGAGGCATGTCTGCGGACTGAATGTGGAGAGTGCCACTTCTGTAAAGACATGAAGAAGTTTGGTGGGCCGGGTCGTATGAAACAGTCCTGCATCATGAGACAGTGCATTGCAGTAAGTTCCCCTGTTCCCTGTGAATTATCTTGTGATATATATTTAATGTTAATGAAGCCATTTTACATTTTTTTGGTGATGGACTCTTACTCTCTGTTTTGCTGAGTTTGAGTTTTATTTCTAAATGGTTAATGTGAAGCTACAGGGAAAGGAAGACCTCTAAAGTTCAGTACACACAAAACCTCAAATGATTTCCACATGGAGTCCGGTCATCAGCAGAGAAGTGGCTGTGTCCGGCTGAGAGATAGTAAAACCTCTCTGAGTGGTTTCTACTTACTATTTTCCATTTGTTATAACAGTGACATGAATAAAAAATAAAGCACGAAGCAGCTCTGGTGTTTCAGCACCGTGGACAGAGACGTGTAGAGAGGGTTTGATTGTTTCTGCAACATATAGACTGACTGACCGCTATAAAGTGAACAAGACTTTACATCTGTCTTAATATCTCCACAGTTGTGGCTCTTAAGAAACTGTGCCCTATATTTAAGATCAGCCAACATGCTGAGCCCACTTTCGATATTCGCTTACTACTTAAAAGCACCACTCAGAGCCAAGTATGTCTCACAGTTCATCATCACCTGCTGAGCCCATTTGTTGGTAGCTCGCCTGCTAACTGAGAATAATCAGCAAACAAGTTGGAGGTTGTTGAGGTCACGACAGTGAATGTAATCAAATACAAACTAATAAAAGGCTTTCAGAGCAACAGCCAGGGAGAAAGATGAAGAATTATCCTTAAAAGAAGAAAGTGATTTTGACGCGTCTTCCTCGTATTTTCTCTCCAGCCCGTCCTGCCTCACACAGCTGTGTGTCTCGTCTGTGGCGAGGCAGGGAAGGAGGACACTGTGGAGGATGAGGAGGAAAAATTTAACCTCATGCTCATGGAGTGCTCCATCTGCAACGAGATTGTTCATCCTAACTGTCTAAAGGTAAATCACTCAATAGCCATATGTTTGTGTGTGTGTTTTTTTTAGGTATTATATGTCATTCAGTGTTTAATAGTCTCCATGTGCTCCTGTGTTTAGGTTAAAGATTCAAACGGAGTCGTTAATGATGAATTGCCAAACTGCTGGGAGTGTCCGAAGTGCAACCACGCTGGAAAAACAGGGAAAGTAAGCATCTGTATGGATTTCATTCAAAAATTTGAGTCTGATTCATAAAGATTAATTAGCAGTTGTTTTTATCTCCAGTATAAAGACTGGGAAAATAAAGTTGTTTTGTCTTTTTTTCTAATCTTTTGGCCTCAA
Source organism: Polydactylus sextarius (assembly GCA_016801845.1). Taxonomy (NCBI): domain Eukaryota; kingdom Metazoa; phylum Chordata; class Actinopteri; family Polynemidae; genus Polydactylus; species Polydactylus sextarius. The sequence continues at coordinate 5,360,892 of CM028922.1, forward strand.
AGCAAAAAAGGGGGCCAGGGTTTAAGTACGCATCAAATCTTCCCGGCTCGCTACTGAAAGAACCGAGATTAAACCGCGATTCAAAAGAAGAGGCTGACCCTCCCATGGTGGCCACAGCAACTGTTACTGCTTTGACAACCACATCTGCTGTGAAGAGAAAGGCAGAGCGGGAAGAAATCCCCAAGAGGAAAGACGAAGAGCCTCCCAAAAAACGTCCTCCCTTGCTGTCTCTGGATGGGACGCCACGGCCGAGGCTGGAGGACAACCCACTGAGGAAAAAGAGGAAACTTTTTGACACCAATGACGAGCCTGTCATTGTGAAAAAGAAGGTAATACTTTAATTTGTTTGTAATTGTATGGTTATGCTGAACAAACTGAACAAATAATAACAGGCTTCCCTTGATAATATGTTGTCATTGTGGGAGACAAACAGCTGGTACAGTGAAGAAAGAGAGAACAAACTATTTGTCAGAGTTTCATGAATCAGCTTGAAGCTCCATGAATTTTCCTGAAAATAGAATATACAGTAAAAATAAACTATAATACAATTTAATTAGGGTATCCTCAAGTTCACACTGACAAATGAGGTTTAAAGAATAACTTTGTTTGTCATTTTCTTTCTTAGAAAAAGCTTTCGAAACTAGATGATCCCATGACTCCGAAGCTGTTGCGTCACATCAAGACAGAAAATGATCACGGTGATGAAGAGGACGACCAGGAGGAACACGAAGAAGACGGATTCTCGTTGGACAGGATGCATTTAAAGGAGAAAATTGAACATGATGATGAAGACCAAGAAGAAGATGAGGAGGAGGAGGAAGAGGAGGTAGTGACAAAAGAGAGAGACAGTAGTTCAGAGGACAAAACCAAAGTCATGTTGAGTCCACTGCTGAGAACGTCCGCAGCCCGAGAAAGTGACCAGTCGTCGTCCAACTCCCCCAGAGCCGGACCGAGCAGCGACTCAGGAGACGCACAGGAGAAAACGTCGACTCAGCTTAAAGCTCGCCATCAGCGCAGACGCCCCGCCAACAAAGAGCTGAGCAAAGAGTTCAACCAGGAGCTTCCCAAGACAGAAGACTGTCTGAGCAACCAGAACCACGGTCCAGTGAAGACAGAGGAGAGTCCGACCAATCACAACCGGCGACCGCTGAAGAGCGAGGATTCTGTGAACAACCAGAACCGTAAACCGATAAAAACCGAGGACTCAACCACTAATCAGAACCGCAGGGCAATTAAAATAGAAGAAGGTGTGGTCAATCAAAACAGACGGCCGCTGAAAACAGAAGACTGTTTGGCCAATCAAAACCACGGGCCGATAAAATCGGAGCCAGAGAACGAAGTGGAGGACCAGAAGCCGAAATGGCCTCTTAATAACGGCAGCAGCGACCTCGGCGACTGGATGAGACATCGGGGGCGAGAGGTGAACGGGACGCAGCGTGGTTACTCCCCCCTCGGCTGGAACAGAAACACTCCCATCACACCGATATGCCCGCGGCCGCTCCCCTGTCGGTCGCCGCCAAAATGCATCCAAATGGAACGGCATGTGATCCGTCCCCCTCCCATCAGCCCCCCGCCCGACAGGCTGCCGCTGAACGACGGCGAAGCTCACGTGATGAGACGGGAGACGTGGATGACGGTGTTCAGTCACCTGACTCACAGAGATCTTTGCGTGTGCATGCGAGTCTGCCGGACGTGGAACAGATGGTGAGCGGAGGACGTACCGTGGCGTAAACACGCCGTCTACACTTTGTCGCCACAGAGTTGAACTTATGAAAAGTATCTGCTGTGTCTGTCTTCTCACCAGGTGTTGTGACAAGAGGCTGTGGAAACACATCAATCTGAACCGATGTAAGTCCATCACACCGCTGATGCTGAGCGGCATCATCCGGAGACAACCAGTCGCTCTGGACTTGAGCTGGACCAACATCTCAAAGAAACAACTGAGCTGGCTCATCAACAGACTCCCAGGTAAACACGTCCCATCACACTGCGACCGCGTATTTGTTGTTTAAAAAAAAAAACAAGCCAGTATATGAGAGGTGGTGCAATAAATGAAAGCGGGGAGATATTGTCTTAATTTCTCTGTGTGTTGAATATCACAGGAAGCAGACAAAAGGAGACAAAAGGGAGACGAAAATGCACAATAGCAGAGGCGGTTCGCATTCAGAGAGATCATTTACAAGCAGTGTTAATTTCACTACATAATTATTCTGTGTTCTAAAAATAATAAATACACAATAAGTAAACGGAGGGTCTTATTAAAGGAAAATTTCCTGCCATTTAGTTTCTCTCTTGTGGTTATGAACAAAAAAGAGACTGGACAGGTTAATTACACTGAGACGCTGACTCACCTTGACACAAACTTGTAATTAACAAATGTAGTAATTTAATGAAACATGAATGGAAACATTAAACCTGCAGGTTTCTCAGTATATCTCTATAAGTAGATATATTTCTGGTGTTGATAAAATTATGTTCATGTATTATGTGCAATTTTTAAGAACTTGGACTTTATGAAACTTTTTGAATACGAACCAAGTGTTCCACTAACATGTTCCCATATGACTCCCCCCATATGGATAATCATGTCCTCAGAGACTCCTGAATTTAGCTGGTTTTCTTTGTTACTTATAAATCTCTTTACTGGATCATTTGGTTAATTGGGTATGAATCTTAACTGCATCAGTGTTGGTTTATTTTGTGACCTTAGATTAAACTAAAACTCTTGAGACATAAAACTTGGAAAAATAGGGCACAAGTTTCTTAACCAGAGAGATAAATGTGCAGCATATTTAACAGGAAATGTTTCTGCTGCTGCTGAGGAAACCTCCTGATAGAGTTTACAAAAGAACAAAAAGAAAAAAAAAGAAAAAGAAAAACCTGTATCTTGATTTAACATGACGTTGTGTGTGTCCCTGCTGTATCTGCAGGTCTGCGGGTGCTGCTGCTGTCAGGTTGCTCCTGGGTGGCCGTCTCTGCTCTTTGCACCTCCAGCTGTCCTCTCCTGCGAACCTTAGATGTTCAGTGGGTCGAGGGACTGAAAGACGCTCAGATGAGGGACCTGCTGTCTCCTCCCACAGATAACCGGCCAGGTACCGACGTGATATTCACTTCACGCCCTTGACTGTCTCAGATATTAACTGGATGAGTGAGTGAACATGATCGTGGGGTAATAGAGCTGTCGTTCCTTCACTTTGAACTGCTGCCAAATCTAGATACATTTAAATTGACTGCAACGCTCTTCTTATTGTTGTCAGATCCCAAAACCAGCAACACATTAACCTGATTGATTCATCGATTGAATTTCAGATGGTTAAACTAATTGGACGTATTTCTTTGTGGAGCACACACCGCTGTGGAGCAGGTCTTTTACAGTAATTGTCGTTATTCTTTAAATAAGAGTTTCCAAACAGATCGATGGTTTGACCGAAGACACTTATATTTCCGTCATCAAACGAGGGCATCACCTTGAAATGGAAAATAGCACTGTCGTTTTATCTAGATCATCCTATTTTCATATTTATTTAAAGGCAAATTTGCATTTGAATATGACTCAAGTCGGTGCAGCTGTGTGACTCAGTGACGTTTATAATCTGTTTGAATACCAGGAAGGTATATGACAGACAGGAATTAATTAAATATCAGTTATATAATGTTCTTCATTCCAACCACTTTTTAGGTCAGTTAGACAACCGGAGTAAGCTGCGTAACGTTGAGGACCTGCGTCTGGCCGGTCTGGACATCACGGACACGTCTCTGCGCCTCATCATCCGTTACATGCCCTTGTTATCCAAGCTGGACCTTAGCTACTGCAACCACGTGACTGACCAGTCTGTCAACATCCTGACTGCTGCAGGGACGACCACCAGAGACTCGCTCACTGACATCAACCTGTCAGGTACGAGCCTGTCGTTGTCGGCTATAAATCTGCCTGCATTTGACTCGCTCCCTCGTATGGCTGACATATGAAATCGTTTGATATATATATAAATATATATACATATCCAAATATCGTGTGTTTTTTAGCTGAAGGAACTGGTGTTTTTGCACATTTACCTCATTAATTACAAAAAACAAAAACACTCCTGTAGAACAATCTCCAAAATTACAAACAGTTTTTTTTTTTTACCACCTTTGCTAAAAAAAAAAAAAAAAAATGGTAAAGCAGTTACCAGCAACAGACTGGTTTTAAAAACTGAAACCACAGTTTTTCTGGAAGGTACGGTACAAAATAAAACTACCACCGACATTTTTAAACTTATGATGATAATATAAACCAGTTTATTTAATACATGTTAGTAAATAAAACTAGCGCAGGCTAATGAATGAGTCCTGTAAATGAATCCTGTTGTCATAAAGATTTTAACTGTTGAGTTTTTGTTGGGAATGTTTTAGAGAGGTGTCTTATCTTGAGGTTTAACATTACATAAAAATTGATTTCACCGTTTATTGGAAAGTGGATAATATGCTAAAAATAATCAGATTGTTTACTTGTTGTCTCTTTGAAATGTCATTAAATGTTAAAAGCAGTGAATCAATGGGCCATTATGGAAAAGCCTGAGAGGCAAATGCATTTTTGACTGTTTGACAGGCTCTTTAGTCTTCACATTTATCCAAAAAAAAAAAAAAAAAATCCGCTCAGCATGATGTCCTAGAATATCCTAAAGGGTTGATTAATCCACGTGTCATAGCTTTTGTCAGTACAGGTGACCCATTACGCATCATTTGTTCGTTTTCTTCTAACCCAATTTCCCCCTCGTGCAGTCTGTAACAGGGTCACAGACCAGTCGCTGACCTATTTCAAGCGCTGTGGAAGCATATGTCATATCGACCTGCGATACTGCAAACAGGTGACCAAGGAAGGATGCGACCAGTTCATCGCAGAAATGTCAGTCAGCGTGCAGTTTGAACTGATCGAAGAGAAACTGCTGCAAAAGATCAGCTAGAGCGAGCGAGCGAGTGGAGGGAAGCGCGGGAGACAGTTTGACATTTAACAAGTGGTGAAACTACTGTCCACACGGAGGCAGCAGACGACTGTTGTTGCTGGTGGAGAATGCCACTGTGTTTCATAAACATCTGCAGACTACTGAACACACACCAGGACGGTGTGTGTTTCTGTGTGACCGGAGGTAAAAGGAAGCTGTGCTGCTAAGCCAGAATGTAAAAAAAAAAAAAAAAAAATGGAAATTTTGTCCAGGAAAAGGCAATATTGCAAAAATGTTTTTTTTTTTTTTGTTGTTGTTTATCGTTGTTGTCGTTGTTTTGCACCTGTTTTGTAAGTTATTTATTTCTTTGTATGGATGTTATCATGATTCTCTTTCGGCGTTCATAGACTATTTTTTGTTCCAATGCAACGTTTATTGCATTATAGATTAATATTTTTGTATCAGAAAGTGTTTCATACATTTATGTGCAGTATTGAGTGCACACATGTACAGTATCATACCATTGAAATTGATAATCAGTCGGCATTACTGTTAAACTCTTTATTGTCAAGAGGCTAAAGTCTAATGATTTGTTGCCAAACTAGGATTGTAGTTTATGTTTGTGAGGTTGATTTTTTTATTTTTTTTTTAAATATATTTTATTATATTTGTCGGCGCCGCGCGTTTCTGATCGAACAAAGGCACTGAACGTTTTGTTTTTTTCGTAAGACTGCATTTAAATTTTACTTTGTCCTTGTGGATGAGATATGTTGGAATTAAGATTTAAAAAAAAAAAAAAAGTTTATTTGCACTGATGCAGTAAATATGAATACGTGAATGTATTCGCACAAACACTATACAGTGTACAGTGTATAAAGCATATTTTTTACAACACTAAAATGTTCCGCTAATTCTACTAACAAGCTTCTAGTTACTGGGTTATATAAAGACATACCTGCATACTAAGGTGTCTGTGAATCATCACTCTTTAATATCGTTGGTGCTTTTGTGAAAGGAGGCGTTTTAAAGGCTGCATGCATCTGTTTACAACATAGTCGGTAGATTTAGTAAATGTTAAATATTATAACCATCTGTTTACTCCTGAACTCCACATACTGAAAGACAAAAAAAAAAAAAAAAAAAAAAAAAAAAAGCAAAGCGACTCGGTGCTGAATCACACAAGAATCAACAAAGCCCAGGAAGAGGATGTTACATTTGCACAAATCTTTCATGTGAGACAGTGTAACTCAGGTCAAAGAGGCTAAAATGACTAAATGAAAAGACTGTTGCTCAACTTTTTTTTTCCACCGTGACTCTGTTTATACTGTGTCTCTTCCGACTCTACTTTATCTTTTATTTAAAAAAACATATCAAACTAACATTAGTATATCAGTGTAGCAAATACATGTTCATTTACAGATGTGGGGTCTTGTCTCCAACCTGGAGGACATATAGTAACATGAGGTGCCCTATGTCTTATGCTATATATAAATATATATATATATATATATAAAATAATCTGCAAAAACATATTTCCTGAAAGATTTGTGAAAATGTAACTGGAACTGGATTTTGTTTATTCTTCGTCACAGATTTCACTGAAAACAACGTTTATAAATCCTGTTTTTATTACTTGTTTTTTTTTTTCATTGTCTGTTTAACTTTGGCATCATTCTTCATTATTCCAGTATTGTTCATAAATCTGTGTATCTGTACTTCATCATCACAATATTTTATTTTATTTTTTTTAAAAGTGAAACAAAAAAAAAAAAAAAAAAAAAAAATCACAACTTTTGCTATTGGAACTTGTCTAATAAATTTCAGACTCTACAAGTTTACTGATTCAATAGGTTTGATTTTTTTCTTCTTGATCTTAAAAGGTAACTTTTTTAAAATAAAAGTTTTTGTGTACCTTTTGAATAGCAGTTGTACACTTCAGCGGATGGGTTTACACTAAAATTGTCTTTGTTTGTTTATTGGTTGGTTGGTTTGTTTTTAATTGGACAACCATATTATAACCATGAAATATTTTAGCACATTATTGTAAATGTTCTGTGTACATAATGTATATGTAAAGCCTCTAGAAAAAGTTAAGTCAACCTTTGAGATATTAAATTCATTTTAAATACTGAATTGAGTGGATTTGGTTCCTGTGGGATTTTTTTTTTTTTTTTTTAATTAAAATAAAAAATCTATTTCGTTCAATTCATTTCATTTGGCGACCTCTGTGGTTACCATGGTAACGTCAAGCGCAATTTAATACCCTACATAGTGAGAACAATGACGAATCTGCTGGTGTGAAACAACATGAAGGGTGTTCCACATCAGCAGATTCAACATTTTCCTCGTGCTCCATGCTCACACCGGCCTGTTGTTCAGGAAAACGACGAATCTGCTGATCTGTAACAACATGGGGTTCTACATCAGCAGATTCATCACTTTCCTCACCCTTCACTGACACACCGGCTGGTTGTTTAGGAAAATGACGAAACTGCTGATGTGGAACAACGTGAAGGGTGTTTCAGATCAACAGATTCATCATTTTCCTTCTGCTTCATGTACATACATTGGCGGGTTGTTAAGGAAAATGGCGAATCTGCTGATAAGGAACACCCTTCTTGCCAGCTGTTATGAAAACAAGACTGGGTAAGTCTTGTAAAACAGTCTTTTTTAATAAAGTCTCAGTTCACTTACTAAATTATCGGTGCTTTGGTTTATGTGTGGGGACCCTATTCATGCTACTGCTTAAGAGAAGTGATATTTTGAGCTTTATTAGTGGTTAAAAATGACAACTTAATTGGGTTTGACTGGTGGCCCCATTTACTTTCATTGTTAACTATTTGGCTGTGTCAAACTTGATATTAGGTTCAGATTTATATAAATGGGTACTGAAAACATCTATGCAGGGTTGGAAATGTATGAATCATTACAAAAAAATCAAGAGCAGGATGTTATGTTTTGGTTTGTAGTACTGCATTTTATTGAATCTAATAAATAATTTTCTCTTGGTTACCAAAATAAAAAGGTTCAACATTCCAAAATATAAAGATCCAGGATTATGAGTGCTCATGATATATCCTCCTACTCTGGTAAATACTGTAGCTGCCCCATGAGTGACATCTTTGAGAAACAGCAGCATCAACAAACAGACTTACAGAGTTACAGTGTTTGTTACAGTGCATGGTGTCAGTGTCACTTTTTTTTTCTTTTTCTTAGATCGGAAGCGGACGAACAACAAAAAGTGCTAGAAAGCAAAGACCATGACGCAACTTTTAATGGTGAGAGACGGACACGATCTGAGAGAAAGAGAGAGGACTGAGGACTCTGAGAAAAACCAAAACCAGCAGAAGTACATTCTGAAAAACAAAAAACAGAAGAAACAAACAAAAAAAAAAAAAAAGTATATTTTTTATTTTCACACCTCTGCACTGATAAGAATTTCAAATCACGTCGTCTCCCCAGTACATGAAAAAATATACATTTAATAACTTATCAGTAAACAACAATATAAACTATCTATGCGATTCACTTTACAGCAATTCAACTTTTGTTTTTTGTTTTTTTTTATTCATACCACAGGCATACTGTACACGCAGATATTTTTTAGTGACATCTGAGTTAACTGGATCTCATGACAAGAAAACAAAAATGTTCAATTTGCATAACAGGTTAAAGTAAACCAGTTTTTTTTCTACCTCTCGCTGTGTGATGGATGTTTGGAAAGAACATGTTGACAGAAAAGTTAATGTCGATGTTTCACTCAGAAAAGAGGAAGTAGCACCTGTTACCTACCTAAGACGTTAATCGATATTAATGGACGAAACAACCAAAAACACTCTGTAGACTTGTAGATGAATCAGTATTGCTTGGTGGAAGTTGTTTAAAATTAAAAGATGAATGACTCTAATTTAACAGCTTTCTCTTAATCTTCCAGGTGCATCTCATTGTTTTCCTCAGGTCGTATGATATCTGCTGATGAAGACAGTAAAATGTGGTAAAAAAAAAAAAAAAAAAAGAAAAAAAGCCTGAAGAAGAAGAAGAGTTTTGATCATACTGCTGTTTTACAAACGTCAAGAACAAACTTTCGTGCTCAGGAATGTAGTGCAACAGGCACTTCTGTGCACTTGGTTGGAAAAGAAATCAACATTCACACAGTTAAGTGTTGGAAATGTTTTACAAGTTCATACTTTAATTTTCCTAAAGTTCATTCGAAGAAAAAGAGTGAAAAGAGTAAACTATCACACCAAGCTTGCTGGTTATGAGATGCATACTGTGTATGGTGAAGTCTTAGACCACAAAAAAACAAAAACAAATCAATCAAAAAAGGCATGACGTTTGGCACCTTACACCCTCCTGTGTGTGAGACGAGATGACTCGGTGCGTGTGGTGTGTGGATCGACGAGTAGACATTTTCTAAAAACGTGTATAAGTCTCTCTTTTATTTTTTTTTTCTGATATTGCACATCCTAAAGAACACTGAGGGAGATAACACGGTGTCATGTGGCATGACTGTGTAAACCATATTGACTCTAACCCTGGGATCTTATATATTTTTTTTTCTCATCTCTTCAACACGCAGGACAACGAGATCCACTTCAAGTATCCACGGGACCAGCTCCTCATCCTCTCCTGTGAGTAAAATCTAAACAGAGAATGAGAGTAGACAGTGATGGCAGACGGGAGGGGGGGGTTTCTGCTGTGAGTTTAACAGACCGAAGAAAAGAGTGAGTGTCCCGGTGCAGCTGATGACAGTCCACCAGGGAGGAGAGGAGGGACTGGAACATGAGTTTGTAAGAGTGAGGGTGGGGATGGCAGCGTGGGGCGGCGGGGGGAGGCAGGGACAGACTGTGGTAGGGCAGAGGCAACAGTCTGGTTTCGAAGACCGGAAAGTCGCTCACAGTCTGCTGCAGCATCAGGCCCCAGTGAGACGTCATGCACAGCAGTTCATCCTCAGTGAGAAAAAGATTTTCAGAACTCGGGACTCGCGTGCACGAGCTCACGAGTTTTAAGACTTGAAGACGTGCACCGCCCGTACGACGTACTGCCTGCAGATGGGGCACTCGCTCATCCTCTTCCCACATTTGGTGCATGTTACCATGTGACCGCACTCCAGCAGAACGCAGTCGATGATGGCGTCCATGCAGATGCGGCACAGGTTCTCGTCGGCTGCCAGCTGAGCTTTGACGCCGTCTGTGGACAGAAATATGTTACAGTTACCGCATGATAACCAATAACGACGGCTCATTGTTTGTGATAAAACTCATCCTTCATCTCTGTTTGACACCAGAGCTTCTAATAAATCTTTCTTCTTCAGCAGATCCACTCATTAATTGTCCAAAATCTGTTTGACAAAAATGATTTATCAGCATTTTCCCAAACCTAATAAATCCCACATCTGTTATTGGGTTTTGTTATACTAAGGTAAATAGCAGAAAAATGCAAATGAGTCAGCAGTTTGAAATTTCCAATATGAGACAGAAGCCATTGTGCTTTCAGCCATAAAACAAGTCATTTCAAAAAGCAATTTATCAGTAATTTATCTTTTAAGCCAACAGGCGCAAAAAGGCCTTTAAGTGCTCAGAAAAAAACAGAAAATGTAAGATTATAATTCTATAACAACTGGGGAAAACTCTGCTGATGGAGATCATGTGATCAAACAAATTGCTGCTCTAATGTCCGACCACTGTAGCGATGTAGAGACAGATCGGTGACATATCTGTGATATTACAAAAAAGGTCCAAAAAAAAAAAAAAAAAAAAAAAAAAGTAACAATAACAGAGCTGCTGCTTTTATCTGAAGATGCACACAATGTTCTACGGTGCACAAATCAATCACGGTGCTGGGTTAGAGGAGTTAAATGTCTGACAGCTGATTGATCAGCTCACTGGCCTAAATCTGGCTCCTGCTGCTGCTGCTGCTGCTGCTGCTGCTGCTGCTGCTGCTGCTCGCGTCTTTGAAAAGCCGATAGATCTGCAGCCTGTCTGCCGTCCCGACACGTCTGACTATTAACTGGGCTAATATGATCCTCAAGCTCTTCGTATCAATGTGAGAGCCTCTAGGAAGCCCGACAATGTAATTACACCTGATGGAAAGCGCTGAAGTAATGTGATGACTCAGCAAGGAAAGCTCTTAGAGGGTGCATTAATGACAAAATGAGCGGCTGTCCCTCCAAATAAAACCGGATGATGCACGGTGGAGGAGAAGCACGGGTGACAGAACATGGAGACGCTGATTGAAAAGACGGGAGATAATGACTGAAGTGACCATAATATGATAATACACAGGATGGTAAAGACGATCAATGGGGGTGGGGGGTAAAAATGGCTGCAGCATGCCTTTACTGTCAGATGATCAGTGCAATGTGACGTATCTGAGATGCAAAATGTCTTTTTTACAATAAAGATCTTACCTCCTACTCCACTGTTGCAGAGAGGTGGAGGATACGCAACCACTTTACATACAGAAACGGGCAACGACAAAGAAAATCTATTAGTTCAGTGAACAGTGAATTTGCCCTTTATATCAATAAAAACCACCTTGATTGAGGAAGTGATTAAAACTGATTTATTTTGGTAATAAATACCATTTTTTTCCCACAATGAGTTGGATAAAACTATGTCAAATATCACAGCTACAAATAATGAAAAGGATAATTACCTGCGGTTATGCTCACATTTTCCACTAAAAAAAAAAGAGAGAAAAAAGTATCTTAGCCACAACATAACACTGACATCGTTTACATTTTACAACAAAAATCAAATTATAAAAAAACGCTCACTCGATTTCCTGTTTTGCTCGTTTTCTCTGTAGAGTCGATGCACTCGCTCCAGCAGCTCCCACTTCTCGCAGCAGCCGGAGTAATTAACGAAGTTCCTGGCTAGAATTTCTTTCAGCTGCCGGACGGAGAGGTTTTCTATCGCCTCTTCGTTGTCCAGATCAGACAACGACGCCCTGATCCTCCTCTGTGTCGCCGGACTGACCTAAAAAACATGAGAAACATGGGAAAGAAAAAGAGCTGCGGTCAATGAACAATGTCTCTCTCTTTTGTTTTATACTTCTAAAATAATAAAGACTAAAGTCGAGTTGTGTAGACGTGTATAAAAACAAGAATCACCTCTAAGATATCTTCAGTGGGCTCCAGGTTCAAGAGCGATGCTGTTGGAGTATCCTCTTGCTCCTGCGTGGGAGGAAATCAACACACTGACGTCAACTTATGTTTACAGTTTTTCAAAAAAAAAAACAAAAAAAAAAAACAGAATATATCTACTGTTTTTTATCACCAGGAAACACCTTACTGTGCCGTTTAACCAATATCAATCAAGCTCTATAACAACTGATGTTAAGTTAAAAAGTGACTTCACAGCTATCTGTGATCTAATTCTTAAATTGCAACTGTTCAGAAATCTAACGAGCAAATGGAGATGTTTAAACACTCGGCTGACTCAGCCGCTGTCAACTCAGCTGTTAATTATTCTGTTTGAAGGCGGAGGTCAAGAATGAAAGGAAAATATAATAAACGGAGCTATAGAACGGCTCAGATGACGTCTGGTGTGAACGCGGAGCTCTGTGTTATCTCAACCTTTTCTGTTCTTTAAAGAGAGAAGATATAGGCTCTTTATTCTGTTATCTTTGTGACCAAAGAGAGTTTGGTGAAGAACTAAAATGAGTTATAACTCTATGATATCATTGTTAGAGTGCAAGGTCTCTGTTTCTATATCATAAAAACAGTTTTCCCCTCTCCGTCTGTTTCTGTCTCTTTCCGTTTCAGCAGATTACCAGCCTCCTTAAACGAAGCAATGTTAATAATGTATCTGTCAGCGTTGTGGTGCTGGGTGGCTGCCTTCACCCAGACATGGTGCTCTCGCTCTCGACTAGACTCCTTAGAGACAAAAAACGCGAGCGGCGGCTTTGACACAAGCAAAGTACCGGAGCAAAGTTCCTTTGACTCGATGTTAAATTTCATTCAGCCGTTTCAAACGTATAAAAATACTAGAAAGCACTGGCAGAGAACAGACTTAAATAAGACTTTAAATAATAGAAAATGTTCAAGAATGTTTCATCTGCATCAATTGACGTGATGATTGACGACATTTCTGTCCTTTGCAAGAGTTCATAAGAAAAACGAGAAAAGAAATAATAAGAAACTGCTACTTTAAACTACAGACAAATGACGTGATGCCCATTGTTTTCAAATGATTAAATGTTAATATCTCTTGCTGCCTTTTTTCCTCTTAATGATCATTTGCATTATTCTTATTATTAAGCTATCAAGTTTCAGTGTAAGTGATCCAGTTGTGGATCAGTTTGTTTCTTGTCCAGAGTCGAGAAACAAATCTGAAAAGTGAATCTATTCAGTGAAATGTTCTAGTATAATGTAAAAAAAGACTTAATTATGACATATTTTTATGTTTCAATCAGCTACCAAGCTATGTTTGTAAAATGTTTTTTGCAGTATACATATGCACATTTGTTTTCCTGAGAACATTAAAGCCTGTGTTACGTGTCACAAACAGAGAGGAGGAGGGGGAGAGAAAAGAGATTATCTACGGGGGGATGAGAGGAGCGATGTAGCGCAGTGTTTCTGTTGTGTAGTTGCAGCTGTTACGCTGTGGGGTGTTCTCAACCTGTGTGGATGTTGCATAACAGACTCAGCCTATGTAACAGACCTTAAAAAAAAGGCTGAAGTACACATACACATGCAGAGAAGAGAGCTAACACAGCTGTTTTCGGTCGTCACGTGGACACTTGTCCAGCCAGTAGCGCTGAGATTTTTTTCAGTGTCGGTGGAGGGAAAATGAAATCAACAAATGTAGTTGGTTTTTTTACACTTCATTCACAGAAATACATCACGAACTCAGAAGAGAGGGAGCTGATTGGCATGAGAGGGTGTTTGTTTGTCAGAGAGTTAAAAAGGAAGAAGCTTCTCTTGACTTACAACAGTTACAGATTTGTAAATAAGTTGATTTCACATTTAAAGTTAATTATTTTGGATAGAATGAAGGCAGATGTGATGGTGACTGAGTGAACGTGTGCTGGGTGTTGGGAGTCTGAATGGTACACAGGAGTGTTAGTGATGCATGCAGACACTTTTTTTTCCAACATGTGCACAAGCTGTCAGACCTGGCTGGTGGTCCCTGAGCTGTCACTTGGGCTGAGCACGTCTTCCTGAGAGGCGGAGAGGACCGACTGTTCAGAGGTGGAGCGCGTGGCGCAGGGGGGCGAGGTGGTGCGCGAGTGGGGGAGCGAGTGCAGACTGTCTGTGTCATCTCCCCCTTCCTCCTCTTCCTCCTCCTCCTCCTCCTCCTCCTCCTCCTCCTCCTGCTCCTGCTCCTGCTCCTCTTCCTCCTCCTGCTCACGTGTGTCCTCTTCTTCCTCGTCCTCTTCCTCCTCCTCGTCTTCCTCCTCATCTTCTTCCACCACCGCCGCTCTCTGGGTCTCCCTCGCCCCCTGGTGACAGAGCACCAGGTCGACCAGGTCCTCCTTCTCCCTGCACGTGTCGGTGGGGATGTTGCGCAGCAGCAGGTACTGGCGCAGGTCTTTCACTCGGAGCTGCATGAGCCGCGGCCGCTGGAAGGCCGTGCCCCGCAGCAGGTGACACGTTGTGCAGCAGCGCAGGTTCTCCTGCAGCACCGAGCACAGGGCACAGAAGCTCTTCTTACAATCACAACAGATGTGCTGCAGATGAGAAGAAGAAACTCAGTTATTCCCTTGCTTATGACTGAAACTCATCTTTAGAGTAACTTCATTTCCACCACCATCATTTAAAAATCTATATTTTCACTATTTCTAAGTAACATGTCTGACTTCTGTTAGAATAATAAACTATTTATCCTCCATGTCACTTCTGATGGATAATTTACTAACTGATCTGAGATGTAAAGTGGGTCATATATTGAACTTCGCTCCCTACACGGTTTTAATAACAGAACATTCAGAATATTGTGGATTATGACTGAGCGATAATCCGGTATTATCATTTATTAACTTTCAGTTGAACTGTTGCACGTCCCGGCTTCTCAAATGTGAGAATTTTCTACTTTTATTTTATTTCTATCACAACTGTAAAGTTCAACAAAAAACATCTGTCAGACCTTTGGAGACGCGTGCTCAGTTGTTTTATAGGAAAGAATACAGAAAAGAGAAATAAACCGTCTATAGCTCCTGGTGATGTTTGACATTTTTACAGACTTAATGCTGTTTCCTGATACAGACCGGCCGACGAATCGATCGACACTTCAAATGTGCAAGAAAAACAGGTCGACCGCTGCTGTAAACATTTCTTATCGACGGTGCACAAAAAGGGCTCTGGTCCACCACGAACACGTTTCCATCGCAACAGATACTTTTCTTCTGTAATTTGCTGTTAATCCCTTGGCACATCTTTTTTTTTTTTTCAAACTATGAAAATATCACGCTCCCTAGACACACACGTAAACGTGTGTATCTAGGGAGTCGACCGGCCGACAGAAAGGCAACTAACTGATGTGTCTATGAAGATACGAGTATATATGAAACACTGAGCACAGACAGATACACTCTGACACATGAAGCTGTGCAGACTCTCTGGAAATACCAGGATGAAGACGTACAGAGTGTGTCAGCCACTCAGAAGAGTCATGAGATAAATCTGAGGTGCTCATTAGATTACTGTGCATTTGTTTGTTTGCTTTTTTTGGTGAAATAAAGGATCTTTTCACCTCCTTGTACCCGACACAATTATGTAAATGAAACTCTCAGCACAGAAATCAATCAATCCTTAGTGGAAATGCCACCAAATATAGACAACAGCAATTATTAATATAAGAAGTCTTTTATGTGAGAAGTAAGAGCTATAGGTGGCTAATAAATACAATATTTTCAATATTTTAATACTCAAGTGAAGTACAGGTATCTCAAAATTGTACTTACTCACATTGACAAATGGTCTTCTTTTATATTTGTCACATTAAAGGTCCATACTGTACATAGTGATATAGATTTATAGAGAAAAAATAAGCTTATTTATGAGTTATATGACATATGAGCCTTTGAAATGATGAAAAAGTTGTATTTGGTCGGACTACTGCGGTAAAATGACATGATCTTTGTGATGTGGATAAGACACTGTTGTTTTTTTAGCTGATGTTCGTGTGTGTTTTGTAACAAACTCAGTAGCTGTGGATGTCAGTTTTTCCGTGAATGAACTCAGCGATTACATAATTCTGACAAAAAAAAAAAAAAAAAAAAACAAAACAAAGGAAAAACGCTGAATGAAGTGGAACATGAGGGATTACTCAAACTCCCAGTCTCTGCAAGTTGATTTTTATATTGCACTGACAATTACTATCAATACAAAAAAAAAAATCTCATCTTTTTTTCATTCTACTTGTTTCTACTCATGTTTACCTTGCGTCTGAAGACAGAGAAGGCCAATCCACAGGCCTTACACAGCTGTCCGGCGCTCCCTGAGCTGGTGGGTGGATACGTGGAGTACCCAGCACTGGGGGCGAAGCGAAAGGGCCCCGCCCCTGCTCCGAACCCTGGCTGCTGCGCCCGCACCGTGCCTGTACCCATCACCTCGTTCAGCAGCCCGCAGCATGACGCCCACATGGACGATGCCCCCGCCTGAGGGAGGAGCAAAGAGACACGAACATAAAACATCTGATAAAGATGCTTATTAACTTATTCACATTACAAAGAACAATATGAGGTCAGGGGTGAACAATAGCTCTTTTTGGAGCCGTAAGGACTAAGTCAGATGTAAATGATTAACAACATCTTTTATACTTTGTGATAACCTTTTTACCTGCAGCCAACGGGATCATCATCAGCTCTACTTAATCCCTTGAGAAATTTCCCAGTGAATTTGCAGTGAAATAAAAGTAGTGTTGACATTGAAATCCAAAACTTTTGCTATCATTGTTGCCGCATCCTTCCAAAAAAACCCCTGGATATGAGGATACAGCCAGAAAATGTGAGCGTTGTCCTCCACGCTTTGTCCAGCGTCCTAACTGAGTGTCAGTCTGAGAAGCTTATTAAATTAAAACTCTGGCATCATCGTTACAAACATGAACCTTTAAGATCAGGGAGCACTGCGCTGTAACATCTCTGGATTGATGATCAGGAGGCAAAAATAGAAATTTCTCCTCGATCCTCAATGGAAATTACACCCAGAGGGAGTGGGTGTCTAACTACTGTTCAACTGGGTTTAGATCTGTTAGAAGCAAGAACAGATGATTCATATTCTTTCTACGCTCATAAAATATTCTCATTACTATAACATGATTTGAAGCACACTGTATCATCCAGCCTTGTGCTCTGTGATACCCAAAATGGCTTGAGGAGACTGTCTCCCTTCGTTTGGGGTTAGAGAAAAATGAATGAATGAGAAAGAAAGAGAAGGAGAGAGGATGGGAGGGGGGAAGACACTTGGCAGCACATTATAGAGAGTGCTCTCTAAGAGTCTTTGAGGTTGGAGATAATTAGACAGAAGCGGACTGTAAAAAGCTCCGATTACTGACGTTCTCCAAAAAGATCTGTGGGTTAAATTTGTCGGTCACTGCATTATTCTGTGCGATGTGATAAACAAACCGGCCACGTGGAGGCAGAGGGTCAAACAGGAGGACGTCCTGAGGAAACCAGCTAACCAGCTTTAAGTTAGTGTACTCAGTTTATCGAGTTAATACAATGACTGTGAGGGTCAGATGAGAGTCAGATGTGTTTGCTGACCACGAGACCACGGACCAGAGACAGGGAGCAAAGATGGCGCGATTGGAGCCACGGCTTCTTGGAGCATACTGATGAGAGGAGCAGAGGGGAGGAGGGGGAGGGGGGCCAAGAGAGAATATGTCTTCTGTTGTTTCCCTCCCCGGCCTGCAGAATCAATAGCTGACATGAGCATAATGTAAGCTCTCTGTGAATGGCGGCTGAGCTTTCTATGCAGGAAAAACAATGGATTTCACAGGGTCCTGCCACATCTCATCTTAAGGCTGCGCTCTGCTCCGACTTGTCACAAACACCCTGTGATCTGACCTCATCCATCTGCTTAGGGACACGTTACGTAACCGTAAGAACGAGGCACTATATGTGGAGTCAAAGCGGTCTGCTCCTGCTCACGGCCTCGCAAAGTTCAAATCGTTAACTCGTTTCATTTATTCATTTAGTAGTTTTTTTTTCCCCTATTCCTATTACAATCACTAAGCTAAAATCTGTCAGTAACTGATTCATGCTTTGGTGATAAATAAAGTAGAATCCGCAATCTAAAACCTAAAATTATTAAAAACCTGCAAAAACCAAACATCTGAGAAGCTGGCAGCAGTAAATGTTTCACTGATTATCAGTCAATTGGATGTTTTTACTTATGTGTCTCTTAAATCCACTGCAAGCAGCTCATTTTGTCAAGATATACTCCCCCCTCCAGCTTTATGTGCACAATAAAACCCTGATGCATAACAACTTCAATTATTTGCCCGAAGCCTAAACTTGGTTTTCTCTATGGATGTGGAGACGCTGCAGTCCGCCCCTGAAATCGGTATTATCTGGCTTTGAGCCAGCAACACGAAGTCCCTCTGTCACTTTAATTAACGCACTGTACGCTCTGCAGCGAGGGAGCCCCGCACAAACAAGTCACAAGAGCAAATATCACATAGAGTTCACTGTTTTTTATTTAGATGTGTCTGATTGTCTAAACCACATGCCTCTAAATACTGGATTTTAATGTGTTTCTTTTAGTTTTTTTTTTTCAGTCCAGTCACCTCTGGCCATTTTCAATGTCAAGTCTTTGCCAAATAATTGAACTATTTCTCACCCTGCTGCTGGAATACGACCAACAAACAGTCCAGACTCAGTGTGTGCACACAAACAAAAACAAACAAACAAACCCAGAGACACCAAGAGAGAAAAAGCTTCCAAAAAAAATGTAACCGTGGCACAGATTTAAATAGAAAAGAACCCACGGGGAGAAAGAGAGAGAGAGAAATCAGTAAAGTTCAGGCTTCGTGTGGATAAACAGTAATCTGACCTGAAAAAATTAGCTTTTCAGGATCACGTCTGAAAAACCTGTATTGACACAGGACAAGTGAAACCACATGGGACGGGATCGTAGAGAGAGAGGGGACCTAACTGGGTCAGGTGGAGATTGGAGTGAAGTGAAAAGAGTCTGAAAAGGAGAGATAACAAGTTTTTACCTTCCTCTGAACCACATCAGGTGACTTCTGTACGCCCGCTGATTTATTTACTGCTAATTTCAGTTCAGTGAATTAAACATCCAGCATAGTTCAGATGTCTTGGGACAGTTGTTGTCTTTCTAGCTCCATTTCTCAACCCTGTTTCCCATCTCTTAAAATAAAGACAAAACCCTAAAAAAGAAGACAAAGACACTACAATCTAATATTGCTATAAATCAGCTTTCTTCACTGAGCTGTTATCTAAGGGAAACTTCACCAATTCTGCTTATGTCAGTACATTTACAGGACTCAGAGAGTTGTGCCACATATGCAAAAAAAATAAAAAATATAGTTTAAATTCTGATAAACTACTCTGAATGGATATATTGAGATGATTTCTGTGGTTCTGTTGCATCGATTTTGACAAATTCTGTTCATCTTGAGAGTTGGAATACAAAGTGATATCGATATTTGAAACAAATAAACATAAAAAATGCTACGTGTGTGTGTGTATATATGGTTTAATAACATCTCTGTAGCTCATACATTGTGTCTAATGGCAGACGCCCAAACTCCAGTTTACACATTTGCAAGCATGATCCAGCGATCGATACGCAGATACTGTGTACTGAACTAGAGTATTATGATACTTTCAGTGAAAACAACTGTGCACCATCATATGTTTTATAGAAAGAGAGAGAGAGAGAGATCACTCACTATCTTCCCATCATCCTCTCTGTCTCTCACACACATTTCATTTCCTGTCGGCTGAATCTGGCGCCTGTTTTTTTTTTTTTTCCTTCTCATCACCTGGAAATGTCACTCACTCTGTGAAAAGTGAACTCAGCTGCTGTAGAGAAAATAAACTCATTCATTCATCGCCTTTTATCATTCGTCTAAACCGAGACGACTTAACGTGATATTTCATTTAAACTACGCTCCGTACGTAGACGTTTAGAGTTCAGTGATGTTTGCTGGAGCAGACGTCAAATCCAGTGAAATCTGGGGAGAAACGCACATAAAACTCAAGCAGCTAGAAGCCATGTTTAGATTTGCATCTGCGAAATAACAGATTTACACAGTTGACTTCAAGGGGCAGAGGACGACTCGGGGAGGATTTCGACTGGAGAATATTTTTGGTGCCGCATTACAAACAGATATCGACTCCTTGTGGAGATTGTCCTGCAATATTAAAGCATGACCGGACTGTTTTTACAAGCGGCACCAGAAATCCTCTGTGCCCTCAGACTCTCTTTTATAGCTTTAGACTTCCCTATCCACTTTAGAAGTGAATCCTTACGTGAGCTTAGTCTCATTTTGGAATAAAGTATGATCCACTGTGGTTCATCTTATCACTTCAGCAGAGATTTCAGTTTTTTTTTTGCATCCGCGACAAGTTTACTGACACTGAGAAAATTAAAGGCTAAGAGGATTTAAAATGAAAAGTCTATAGAAAAAGAAAAATCAAACATGCATTTAGAAATGTCATAGATAAGGTAGCGGCTTTATCCCTGATTAAAATGGCATCGATAACGTAGGCTGTTTTTTTTTATTAGGAGATGTATGCGACACAATTCGGCTACAACTCGGTCTAAGCTGCTTTTCAATTTAAAGCAGATTAGTCAATAAAACAGAGAGTCCATTTTGTTTTCCTGGGACATTGTGATGATGATGGTGATGATGATGATGATGAGCTTTAGGTAAATTAACTGCTTTGTCCACCAGAGTTAAGCACCTCTGTCTTCCACAGTATCATCAGAAACACACACAGGCGCGTGTGTGAAGGACACAGTGTTTCAAAGTGAAGCCACATGTTTGTGGTAGTTTAACACCAAAACACTCACTTACTGCAGCTGTAAAATTGATTTTTTCCTAATATTTTTTTTTTTAACAAATCATTTGCAAACCTTAAACACTGTACAGATGTATATGAAAGCTAAAAAAACACTGGACATTTTTCCTAAAATAGTCAGATAGAGCATGCATGAATTATTAGATTGAGTAAAGGGAACCGTCATCATCACTGTTATCACAGGCTTCTGTTTTGTCTCTGATTAACTTAAGGATTTTTTTTTTTTTTTTTATTTAGATAAAAGTATCTGCCAGGACTGAACATCACTTGCTGAGTGTGCTTCGGGGAACCCTTGGTTCTGGCACAGAAATTACAATATGTCACTGTGAGTGGAATAAAACTCAAGACAAAATAAACACTCGGGTGCAGGAAGTATCTGAGGAAGTACATCTTCTATTTACCTTGCACCTTGTGCAATAAGTTAAGTGTTATTTTCAAAGTCACTTGTCTGATGAGTGCACACTGATGATGATGATAGTGATGATGATGATAATGATGATAATAGTGATGATGGTGATTGTAGGTTCCTTTTTACAAATGTGCCGCCACCACAACACCAATGACATCATTGCCATCATCATCTTCATGAGCTTGAGCTGCCAGACAGCATCATCACCTTTTTCATCTTCTGTGCTGCAGCCTGTGTCTGACACACACACACACACACACACACACACACACACACACACACACACACACACAGTCAGAGGGAGAGAGTCCTCTGAGAGAAAGGAGACTCCGGTGATCCTCCACAGCTTGGACCTGAGAGGTGATCCTCTGTCTGTGTGTGTGTGTGTGTGTGTGTGTGTGTGTGTGTATGTGTATGTGTATATGTGTGTGTGTGTGTGTGTGTATTCACCGAGACGTCTCCCAAACATCCCCGCTCTCTCCTCTCTCTCCCTCTCTCTGTGACCGCAGTCTCTATCTCATTAAAGCGGATTAAAGATTGACGATGAATGGACGTCCCTCCGCCGGTTTTAGTCGACTGAACTATCACACTGGGGTCAAAGCAGGCTCATTAAAAGGCTACACACTGTACCCAGTGTTTATCACAACGACTGGAGATGCAAGGCAGAGCATTCCCAGGCTTGCACACTCACCAGGAGAAAAAAATCTGACTGACACAGCAAGAATAGCAGAAACAAGTGCATATGTGATGACAGGTCAGAATTAACGCAGCGTTAAAATACACAGCCTGTTGATATAATTGCAAGCAAGTGCACACAAACAAAATTAATTGACATTAAGACGGAGGTATTCCTTGCCTCTCGGTGCAGCATCGTGCGCAAAAGACGAGAAAATCAGCCTCGCAGATGAATCCACATCACGCAAGAAGCGCAGTTGGAATCACGTACCTTCATTGCACCTCCCGTTTGAGGAATATGCCGAGTAATGTCAGAACGACGACCATTGCAAGTGCACAGGGAATCAAACCATTACGTCTTCCCTCTCTCCGACTGCCTGTGTGTGTGGAGTAAGCATAACGTAATGGCCAACAGAGCCGCAGCCAACCACAGGGCGCACACAGGCGCTGGTATCTTTAGCAGCCAATCCGCCTTAACACATCACCAGAGTGGGCGTTCAGTGGCTGTGCGTAAAGGCGCATGTGTGTGTGTGTGTGTGTGTGTGTGTCTGTCTGTCCCTCGCACAGACGCATCATGCTATTTTCACAGCTTCGGTTTGCACATGCATATCAACAATTAAGTGTGGTAAGTAATGCGCTCAGCTGCAACAGACCTGAGTCAAATTTGGCACAAAGATCTATATTGATTTGGTTGCAAAAAGCAAATATCTGTCTATCCATCTATAAATAGACTACATCAGCTCGAGACATTATTTATATTGTACTGTCTGAAAACCAAGCAGCCTCAACACATGCTCTTACATTTCTGTTTATTTTAGACCACAACCAAAAGCGTCTCAAATCTTGTTTACTGCCATATTTAACCGGCGTGTACATATATGTATATATTTATATGTGTGTGTGTGTGTGTGTCCTGTCCCTTTGCGTGTACATAAGCACACCAGGCTGCTGTCTGCAGTAAGGAGATTAGAAGAGGTTTCTTTCAATACATGGTCAGTACCGGGCATGATCCCGCAGGGGGCAGCAGACAGCCCTGCACGAGCATCACCACCATCATTATTATTATTATCATAATAATATGAAGCCGCTGAGGGAGATAAGCCTGTTCATGCACTCATACAATGTTTATAAGTCATGCATCTGTTGCAGGAGACAAAGAGCATTTAAAGGGGAAAAAATCCATTGTTTCGACATTTTATAGGGATATTTACAGATGAAAATGAGTTTATATTTTATTTGTTTAAACCACTGTAAAGCTCAAAATAACATTTTACTTCTGTAGTAGTGAGGAGAAAGTTACTACAGACAAACCAAAGTGTTAATTTTGCAAATGTAAATAGAAGATTGTTTATGTCAGTAAATTACCTGTCGACGCCATCTTGAAAGTCCGTAGAAGTCGATTGCTGAAAACAGTGGGGGAACTCAGGTGTGGAGAAATAAATGTTAACAAAATAAATAAATCGTAGAATCTTCAAATGAATCCAACCAAAGTATTAAAGTGTTAATAACTTCGCAAATGTACAGACAGAATCTGTGTAAGATTGTTTATAAAATCAGGAAATTACTTGAAGTCTTTTTCCTGTCGACGCCATCTTTAAAGTCCGTAAAAATCGATCACCGAATGCAGATCGTGCTTCTGCTAAAGTTACCTCCAGTCAGACTATGCTGTTGCTCCATTTTAATTTGTCTTCAATGCTAAGCCTATGTTGCCTCAAACTGCAAACATTTTGAGTATTTCCATTTAAATAATGTCCTACACCTGCGTCGACTGAAAGTATTCGACAATTGATTTATACGGACTTTACCTCAAGATGGTGTCGATGGAGAAACTAAACAACTTCAGGTAATTTACTGACTTCATTAACAATCTTATACAGAATCTGTCTGTGCATTTATAAAGTTTATGCCATTTTGGTTTGTCTGTAAGAAACCTCACTACCACAGAAGTGAAATGTTATTTTTAGCCTTACTGTGGTTTAAAAAATATAAATTTGTCTCGATGCAACTCTTTGCTCCTCACACTGTCATAGCTCTTTAGGCTGAAATTGCAAAACATGAACTTTTACAAAACTCATCTCCAACACAATCTGAATTCAAATCATCTGTAAATAGCCCTAGAATGTCTGTAACATGGGATTTTTTTTTTTCTTTTAAGGTGCATAAATAAATGCAAATACAGTATTCACTGCTGCAGCAGCCTCCTGAAATTCTCTACCATTACCAGCACATCAAACACTGAACATACTACGTGGATTTTTTATTTCACACAGCCACATTAAAAGATGTGTTGAGGCCTTAGGGCCAGCAGTGACACACTTTAAGAGCTTAAGAATCGGTCTGAATGATCGTCCACAACATCAAAGTTGCATTGGACCTTGTGGACAAATTCTCTTCCGCACACAGAAATATATAATCCAAAGAGCTGGTCTGGGTAGAAATGGATTTGACTTTAATATAAAGTGACAGTAAACTCAAACCAGAACGTAGTTTTGAGATTCTCGATATAATGTTGCTGAGATTTCTAAATGTGACTTTCTGATGTTGTGACGTCTAAAAGAAACGTAGAAGTTTAGCTGCATTTTCTTTGAACTAAAGATGTCTTTAATTAAACATCTTTTTTTTTTCTTCTCATAGAATGGTTTCACTTTTCACTCCTGAGAACAGAATCACAAAGAGGGAAAACATTTGTTTGAACGTTGGGTCTTGTTTTCTGTTCTCAGACCAGAACATGCTGCCAACACAAATACTGAAATAAATCAAAAGCAGAGGCAGGAGAAGGCAGGAGAAAGGGGTGGGGGTGTTGGGGCACTGGGTGAAGCCAGATGTGGAGAAATAAGTGTTAAGAATCAATTAATTCAAAGAATCTACCGCTGAATCCTGCAGGGTGTGAATCATGTAGTTGGATCCCTTCTTTGTTTCCTGTTAATCTGTTATAACCATTTAAATGGAAATTTACTGAGGTCAGCTCCTCTCTTCCTCTCAATATTTAGTTCTACCTTTTTGTGGACAAGACTGACTAAAAATGTTTACCTTGTCTCAATAATCAAAATCACATCTGCTCCTCATTGCTGATGGGAAAATCTGTAATTCTGCAAATCTGTGGACCTTTGTTCGTTTCAGAAATTGAACTGCTGGACACAAGATGTGTCATGCTTGGTTTTTAAGATGGCTGTAAAGCAGCCTCCCTTCTTTAACTGATGAATGATGTTTTGGTTTATAAGATGAAACCACACAGTGAAAATTCCCACCATCACAATTTCTCTGGGCTCAAATCCAAAATGTTGAATTTACAATGATGTAAAACGATGAAAAACAGTAAATCTTCACCTTCCAGAAGCAGAGAGATAAAAAAAAAAAGAAAAAAAAAGTACATGCGGTACAGATATGGATTGACAATGATTTACGGCACAATAGATGGAAGTGAGCTGAGATGATACGCTGTGATGGAGGAGGGAGAGCTGAAGAGTGGAGGGATGGGAGGTGATCAGGGTCATGGACAGACGGATGAAGGGTAAAGTTGATGGACTGGTGACAGAAGATGGAAGGGATCCCGGGGAGTTTAAACTCTTGAGTGGAGGAGTTGTGTCTTCATGTACATGATGAGCTGAGTCTATGCAGTTATTCAGATAAGAGGGGAAAAAAAATAATATATAGGGTGAGTATGAGGGATATGAAAACTGAGTCAGAGGTGAGAGAAAGGGATAAGGTGTTCTTAAATGGTTTCGAAATAGAAATCTGATGAACTCTAGGTGTAGCCCTTGTTTCTCAACCTTGTTATAAAACTTTATTTGACCCTTGAGAAGGTTTTTTTGCACAATGCATAGACAGGAGCCAAGATAATGTTGGAAAGATGGAATGAAGGTCTGGAGCAAGGGTCAAGGAACGATGGGATTGATGGAAGAAGAGATGAGGTTAATGGTTGAGGGAGTTGGGGTTCAAGGCGGATGGAGGGAGAAGTAAGCTGATTGGCTGGTGTCAGCTGGTAGCAGGAAGACACTAGAGAACCAGACGTTTAAGTGTGGGAGTCGTGCGTTTTTGTATGTGATGAACTGAGTGAGAATCCAAAAAGAAACAGGCAAAAGGTTCAGCATGTTCAGATCTTTTCAGATGTTAAGGAGGAAAATCACCAGCATATTGGAGATGGTGACCTCCGATGTGTAAACCTTGAGGGATTCATTGTGCTTGTTTCACCTGATTTATATTCAAATCATATCCCAAAAACATTTCAGTCTACAAAAAAATAAATAGATAAATAAATAAAACAGAGAAATCTCCACCTTTGAGAACCTGGCACCAGCGAGCCTGTGTCAGTTTTACTTCATCAATTATTTAAACTCTTCATTATCAAAATTGTTATTGATTTAATTTTCTAGGGAATCGATCATGTTTTCCCACAGTACATCTGATTAATCTCTGTGCTTTCTCTTTCTCTTTCCTCCCCACAACTCGCCAGGAATATGTTTCAACTCTGCTTGCAGTTCTGAGGTTTACGAAGTTGGAAACATTATGCATATTTGGGGTAAGTTCACACACAGTTATAGGAAGACCTTTTTTTTTTCTTTTACTCAGACCTGCAGACAATCATGGCAAGTTTAAACTTTGTATGATGATTATTGGCTTCTACAGCTCTGGGAGATTTTCCAACATCCATCTGTGTCCAGGATTGTGAAACTCGTGCACTAAAAAGCACATTACTAATAAATGATCACCCCCCACAAGCACACACATGCATACAGATAAATACATGCACATGATGGATTCAGCTAAAGGCATCAACAAACAAAGCACGTGATTTGTGATTTTCAAAAAAAATAAATAAAAAATTATCCTGTTCCCACTTTGTTTGACAGTTTTTGGAACCTGACTACCCTGCTGTGTGGTCTCTGTGTTTACTTTAAAATGAAAACTGAAACAGTCATTGCATTTCCCTGAAATTATTATGTTTTATTATCCTCTTACAATGGTTCTTGGGCTAGAGGTATTTAGACAAGGCAGATAAACACATGCAACTATTTTTTTGGTATTGAAATGACTAAATATGGAGCCAATGTGTGGAGCTGATCTGCGCAGCCAGAAATAAGCCACTAGATGGCGTATTTGAGCTTTCAAAAAGAGAGAGAAAGTCTGTGGGTCAATGCATGTTTGAGGTCTGGAAAGATAAAACATAATCAGCAGCACATTTGCAAATGACAAATTATCAGCAATGAGAAGAAGAAGAATTAAAAACAGCAATGTAATATTTCTAGATTTTCTTTCCATTAACCATCTTTGCTTTTATTTTCTCTTTTGTTATTCACTAACTGACCTAAATGGCACTTACAGAGCACTTCTAAGACACAATTACAAACTATACGTATAGATAAAAGCTGTGTTGGTTTAATAAGGAGCTGAATTAATCTGAAAAATCTGAAACATATTCTGATAAAAACAGGATATTGTTCGGTGTAAATCTTTCATTTGGTTTCATATGAACACGATCAATTGTTAACTAAACTAACAACACTTACTAAATGCTATATATACTGTATATACATCATCTCTCTCTATATATATATATATATATATATGTGTGTGTGTGTGTATATATATAGAGATGATGATGAAAGATGTCTTCCAAGAATTTTTGCACTTTTGAAAAAATGTTCAAACCTTGAAAAAATGTTCTAACCTCCTCCCTTAAAAAATTTCAATTTCAGGGAAAATGACATCCTTAGAATTATGTTATTACGCTAAAGCAATGCTGTTAGCATTAAAGTATGTTAAAAATATGCGTTTTAAAGAGAAAGTCATAGTCATGTCCACTGACTAATGTTCCGCTTCCTAAAAATGACCTGCTGCAGCTGTGAAGTCCTCGAACATAATTCCCCAAACATATGGTCTGCTATTTCTCACTTCTGTACATGACACATTGTTTATGTCTGAAAATGCGTCAACACGAGGGAGTTGAACCATTAAATATCTGTTGGTTGTTTCAGCGCCGCATACAAACCAATTTGTCACTCTGTAGTAAACTGTGATTTGATGCTGCTGTGTTTAGAGGGACAAATAGGGAGAGAAGATGGATGGCCTCCAACGCTTCCTCCCCTTCCACCGCAAATATGAAAATGCCTCACTAGTGGAGCCTCTTCAAGTCAGCAGGATGTTGATGTTATTTTGCCTCTGACTGATCCATATAGGGCATCGTTCTCCTCCACACGTGCTCTGTATTAAATGCTGACATGAAAAGCAGCTGCAAAAAACCTCAGAGCCATCAGATTGTCTCTAATGTCTCCCCAGAAGCTGTGGAGCAATTACTAACGGTCATAGCTTTAAATAATGTTGAAATTATGTGTGATGGAGGGTCAATGTTACAGAGAAGAACTATTTTTTGTCAAAATGATCAATTTGATGATCAGAATAATAAAGAATATGATAGAATATATGTATGTGATACAAAGCACAATAAAACCTTAAAACGTTCACTTCTCCGTGTGATTAAAAGTGATGATCAATAGCTCTATATTAACAATTGATCAAATGACTTGTTGTATGTGAATGTGAGAAAGGTTGTTCGCAATAATGAATCCACAGAGAATCATCAGAGCTCTGTTGTGTCTCACAGCTCATTGTTTTTTTTGCTCTGGAGAAAAAAAACCCTGACCCTAACCCTGTGAAAATCAGCAGTACATGTATCTGGCCAGCGTCAGACAACACACAGATAAAGTTACTGACCCTGTTTTGTAGCAGAGACAGATATTTATCTGGATTAGTGCCAGAGGAGTTGTGTAAATGTGTAAAAATCCAAATTTACGCGCAAAATATCAGTACATTCCTGTTTAACTAGGTTTTGAGGATGAGACATTTGAATTGATAAACTGTAATTAAATTAGACGTTGCTCTGTAAGTTTAATGATCTGAATGAAATCCACAAAGAGACAAACGTTAATCAAATCATGTTTATTTTCGAAGCGGCAGCAGGCAAACATCACCTTCACTTTAAAAGCAAGCTATGATTTCATGAGCCATGAAAATCAAATGAAATTTACAAATGTTTTTTTTTTTTTTTTCAATCTTGCCAAAGGAGGTGTCGATGACGACGATCTGTCAAATAGAAATTCAATAAACGATACAAACTGATAAAATATTTATTTGAGTCACACTGTGTCAACAACAACAACAACAACAATAACAGCAACAACCCATGAAAACAAAGCTTGTGTATTCAGGGACGAATTTGTCCTTAAAGTGCAAATGAGTAAACATTTCATTTCTGTGATCAAAGGTAGTAATTTACTCTGCATGTCCACAACACACTCATGCACACAGACACACACTCTAATTATACTCTCATAGACACACTCACACACAAACATCCTGTTCATTAATATCCCTGTAAACACAAATAAACAGACTTTCCTGAATAGTATCATGGAGAGAGAGAACAAACCGAATTAACACCTGCGAGGATGAAGTGTGGAGTTGTTGTAGAGTTGTGGTCACATGCTGCTGTGTTTTTTTTTTTTAAATTCTCAT
The DNA here is from genome assembly GCA_016801845.1 of Polydactylus sextarius. NCBI lineage: Eukaryota > Metazoa > Chordata > Actinopteri > Polynemidae > Polydactylus > Polydactylus sextarius. Next base: position 5,390,409 of record CM028922.1, read on the forward strand.
AACAAACTGGGATATTAATGTACATAATAACATGCTTATCTTTCTGTGTTGGTCTGATGTTGCGCTACAGTAAACAGTCACGCCCATTTAAAAAAAAAAAAAAAAACAATACAAAAAGATAACAATTATTCATGCCACAAATAAGATTTATATGCAGACTGTAGCACCACAGAGGAGAAGATAAAAGCGGAGCTATTTCTAATCCTTTCATCATCAGTTTTTACAAAAGTCAAAACAAAAAACAAACAGGATTATCTTTCTCGTTTCTTGTGGTCTGATTTGTAAATAGAATCACTCGTGAACTACCGGTGAACTAAAACTATCTGCATAGATCTGGGGCTAGTCCTATTTACCGGAGGGGAAAAATAGTCCCTCCCTCCCACCCCCTTCCTGCCATCTGTGACTGAAGGGGTCTAATGAGACCTGATCAAGGCAGTAATCAGTTCATCAGCAGCTCACGTCCAAACACTATGTCTCCAGCATGTATCAGTTTTAGCTGCAACATCAGTAATAACAACACGTACCGAAGCGTTAATGTTTAACTTAAGTTACCACTTAATTTATGTGAACAGAATCTGACTAAAAAATTTATCTATCATAGCAAAAGCATCAGTTGAAACTGATCGAACCTAAGTAGGACATTTATTTACTTTTGATTTATTCAAAGAAGCAGGGGCGAGGTTGTTATCCTCAGCAGCTACTGCTGAGGTGCCCTCGTGCAAGGCACTTAATCCTCAGCTGCTCTGGTGGACAGTGACAGATAACAAGAAGCTTTGAGCTGTGAGAAAGCATAAAAACTTGGAAAACAGTAAGCTATGTTCAGCTGAGTTCAACTTCTCCTGGACGAATGAAGGTGAAATCAATCTTTGTGAATATATTCTCACTGTCTGCACTAACACAGAGCTGTCTGCATCACACTGCTGGGCTTCAGCAGTCAAGAGCACCCAGAGGGAAACACAACACAGACCCTTATTTTAAAGTTATTTTCAGAAACACGTGGGTCACTGTGAGCATCTTCTGCCACAATGACACCTGCTAACACAGGAGGCTAGACATGGGGCGAGGCAATACAGAGTGAAGTAAAAGGGGCTGCCAGTCTAAAAGAAAGCAGCTCTGGGTAATCACCTCCCACAGAAATGCAGCGGCACATTTTTTGACACGTTTTCTTCTCCGAAGCCCCAGGCTTGAAGCTCCAGCCTGTCCTCCTCCTCCTCTCTATCATCTTCCTCTATATCTCCCTCCTCATATAGACTTGGTTCCTCCACGGAGGTCTCCATGTTTGGGTTGTAGCGACCCAATACCTGCGCCTCATTATACTCATAAATAGTGGGCAGGCTGCTGCGTAAGCCGAAGCGTCGCCGCAAGGCCACGAGAAGCGGCTGCGGCACGGTGAAGATATCAATATTGTTGCCCAAGTCGATCCAGGCCAGGCTGGGGAACTTTTTAGGATCCTTTACAGCGTCTGTCAGGTCTTTCAGGATCGCCACAGTCAGACGATTGCCATTTATGGCTAGTATGTTGAGTTTGGGCAGGCAGCTGAGATAAGGCAGCAGCAGCCGTAAACTCTCATCCTGCAGCTCGGTGAAGCTCAGGTCAACGGCCGACACTGCGTCACTACTGCTCTGGAGGTAGAAGGCCACGCGGTGGACATCTCGACCAGACAGCGGGATGCCTGACAGGTTCACCACATCACCTGACAGCTTCTTCTTCAGGGTGGTCTTCAAGCTGTGAGAAACGAGACAAAACAAAGTTCATTTTGTTTACAAGTCGGATGTCTGAGGCACAAAATATCCATCTGTTACAAACAGTATTAAAAGCGTGGTAATTCTTCAGCTTTAGCAGTCGGTTTTACCACAGTGCATAAAGTCAAACGATCTTTACATAATGGGATTGAAGTTATTGATTTATAAGGCTCTATAATGGGGTGCCACATTGTCCCACAAGTACATGGAAAGTGCAAAGTCTGCTAAAAAGACACAGCAACCCTCAGTGGAGAGTGGCAGAGAGTGTAGTAATCAATAATGCAAAGAAGAGAATTTGCTTTTAAATGCGTCTTGGTCTGAGTCCCTCAAGCACCAAATTCTGTCTCTTGAGCTGAACATCAACGACTGAAAAGGCACCAGATGTTTTCAGTTCCAGTGTCACTGTTTTACCATCTCTGTGCCAGTACAAACCACCCATCAAATACAATGAACAAATAAATATATGATTTGAAATCAGAGTGAGGAAAAGCGAAAGCAAACGTTGTTTTCCTCATATTTTAAGAAGTCGTTTTACTTCTGGGACAAGTGACATTTTGAAAACAGGGACTCAGATCTAAGAGATGCATAATTCTCTTTGGATTTTTAAAAATCAGGTCCACTTGTGTCTGAAGTACTGTGAGTGAAGGATGAATGAACCACTGTAGCTGATCTGCATTTAAAAAAAAAAAAAAAATGATGAGATCTTTTTTTTTTTTGATGGTAAAAAAAAAACATGTCAAAACTGGCAAAAGATGCTGCAGCAACAGGATTTAATACATAATGAAAAGAAGAACAACTAAAACCAAAAACCCAATAGTATTGACTTAAAGTACATTCTTCCCTTGAAAGTGTTGAAATATTGAAGTCTTACTCAGACAGTTGGCGAGAAGCCACATCAGTTGCTAGGTGGACCATCAAAAAAATTTTTTTTTAATGTGGTCTGCCCTTCTGCCAGGCTATATTTAGATTTTCATTGCTATTATTTGGGCTGCAAAGGAGACAGGTGGTGACATTAAGGCAGAGATGTCCAAACTATTCCACAAAGAGCCGTGTGGCTGCAGGTTTTTATTCCAACCAAGCAGCAGCACGCCAGACTTGACTCATTTAATTAACTGATCTCAGTCTTCAGACAGTTGATTAGTCAAACTGTGTGAACTTGACTTGTTTGAACAAAAACCTGCAGCCACACAACCCTTTGTGGAGTAAATTGGACATACCTGCGTTAAGGTGTGTCCTTGTCCTGAAGGAACATCTACTGGCATATAAGACAAATTCCTGATCATGAGGAAAAGTGGACTAGTCTCTCAAATAGTGGAGCAGTATTGGGAAGACTGAACAGGTGCAAAGTTTTGGTGCCGGAGAAACTTACAAAAACTAATCAAGAAAGTTCATATTTTAAATTGTGTGTCTATTTTAAAGCGCTAATTAATCAACGTCTCTTTGAGGTGTTTTCATGGAGTTCACACATGAGGCTGACGCTACAGGGGCTCAGCTGATGCCACTTACCTTGTTATGGTGAATTAAGTGATCAGGGAGAAGGGGAGGTAGGTAGAGTGTTTCGGTTAAGTTTTTTTTTTTTTTTTTAGTTTTCTCAAGTTTGCACCTGGTGAGAAACGCAGCGGTGAGAGCCGGAGGGAAGAGGTCAGGTTGGCAACTCTTTCTGAAGTCTGATGCATCACAGATGCATCAGAAAACATTAACTTTACTTACCTTTCTGTAAGAATTTAACACCATCTAAACCTGACATGCACCTTTAAAGACTTCTATATATTACATATGAAGCTATGCCAGCAGCCAATAAACTAGAGTTTGCATAACTTAAAGACATGAAGACATAAAGACCTGATAAAGTTTTGATGAGACATGTTAGTAGGCAGATTTTGTTGAAGATGAACAGAACCAGGTATTTCCTGTTTTTCCAGATTTTTTGCTTCTGGCTTTATATTTTATTATGCACTGTCATAACAGTTTCCTCATTTAACTCTTAACCTTTCTGATTTTGTTGAGTTTTGTCGGTGGCAGATATTGTGTTGGACAGAGAAGGACAAATAAGTGATGGATGGACGAACACATTGTAGGTGTTTAAAGGCTATTTCTGTACAAATGATGTCAGACAACAGGTGTGAGGTGAATTCATCTTAAGGAAATGTACAACCTTAACTATCACACCTGTCAGGTTAGATTATTGTATTCCCCACTGCCTAATATGGAAGAAAATGGTCTTTCTATAGGAGCATCGTCAAAAATGCATAAGAGCCATAAGGCTTTGGTGTGAAAGTCATGGTTGCAGTGAAGTATCGAGACAAAGCCTGCAGCAGTGCAATAGAGTTTGTTTTTAGTGGCATTAAGACTTGGAAGAAGTCAGAAGGAAGACATCTGCCAAACAAATGATAATGAGGTGATAGTGTGGGAGACTTTGTTTAAAGAAGCAGACACACAGGAGAAAAACGTTCTGTTTAACTGGTCTTAGGTTGATCCTCTCTTTGTCTCAGTCCTGTTTGTCCTCCCGTTTACTCAGGCGAGCGAGGATTATCCCCACATCTCTTGAACTCCTCTTTGCTCCTTGGTCTGAACTGGAGTCTTGTGAATTGGCGGTGGGCTGCTCTCTTTACATCAGTCACCCCTCTGCTCTCTTTAGGGAAAGAAAAGATCTGTAGCACACTGGGGCTGTGATTCACAAGATTACTGATTCCAGGACTTGGCTATAATTCATCGCTTCCTCCTTCATTGCCACACTCTTGCTCAATACCTTTCACTTTCTTGCTTTTTTATGTCTCAGCCTTTTTCCTTTTTTTTTTCCTCTTCATTGCGTTTCACTGTTTCTGTTGCTTTGAATTCTGCTGCATTTGTGTCTGCGCCCTTTCATTTTCTCGCTTTGTCTCGAATGAATCTCATTAAAGGTTATGAAATTAAAATTCTCATTTGACCACGATGGCTCCACCGATTCTTCACAGACTAAAAATATCAAGATCATGTGCAGTTTTCATAAAATACTAGTCCTTATACTAATATCTGTGCTTATTTGTTTATGTAGTATTTAGGATTATGGGGCTGCACCTAATAATCAATTCATCTCTCAGTTATTTATTTATTTTAATCGTTTAATCATTTAGTCAAATGATTCCCGTGCTGGGGTTTCATGGGCCTGTTAAGAAATTGCAAAATATATCTAAGGTTTTGTGAGATGATTAAGCAGATATGAAGTATAACTTACTTTTCTGACTTTTTTAAATCATTATTTAATTATAAATTAGTGGTTAATTCTCTCCAGGCATCCTAGTTGTTGAACTGACCACTGCATCTATATACTATGTGCTTCCAGTCATAGGTTTAGTCCTTAAAGTGTCAGAAAACAGTAAAACAGGTCCATCATTATGTGTCATCATCAAATTTCTAGTTTAAAATGTAAAAATATTTAACATTTGACCTCGTTTGCTTGACAAATTACAGAATTACATGACTATTCAGTCGATGTTTATCATTTGAGTTTCTGTAAATTTGACCAACAGATTCATTAACTGAAGGAAAATGTTATTGACTTTAACTGTAGTTTCTGAAAATGCTCATTAAGTCTCATTTTGTCTACAGATTCTTGGCACACGTATCCACTCCAGGATGAGTTTACTTCTCCACTGTGCCTCTTATGCTCTTTACTGTAACAATAACACCCTGATTATAAACATCGTTTTTTGTACTCTCGGAGTATTTTAGGAGGGTTTTCCCGCTTCTGTTGGACCCTGCCCTCTAACCTGTGTGCTCCTGTTTGTGTAGGAACAGATATTCTGTGAGACAGAGTCAGGCAGGGTAAGTCCTGCAGCTGAGTGGGTGGCACAGGGGGAGGGTGGGCTCTAATGTGTTTTTAATGAGACTGAATAAAGTCGACTTCAGACTTCCTTCCAAATCCGCTGCCTCCCAACTCTGTGGGTAGACTTCCACCCACAGGCTGCTCGGCTGGCTGCAGGCCCAAGGGCACAGCTAGCCTTTCCAAAGCCACAGTGTAAACTACAGTCCATCTCCATAAAATGATAACAACATAAACAACAAAATGTCTCATCTCGCTCTCCCTGATGTGCCTGTCGTTCTTGTAGGCAGTGGCGCATACCCTGTTGGACGAGCTCAGACACAAACAACTTCAAAGGATTGTCAACCCGCATAAACATGATGTGCAACAAGAACATCCCTGTATCTGGACTCATTTAAAAGCACAACTGAGGCAAATCCATCTATTGACATCCTCAGGAGCAAATGATAGAACAGTGCAGGAATCTAATAAGAGCCGACTCTCATGTGTCAAACTACTGGCCTCTAAAATGTAGGTTCAGGCAGACTGTCTAATTGCCTTTCATAGCCTGTCTGTCCTCTGGGATGTTGTTAACTTTTACGCACTGAGCAAGGGTTCGTGCTGTCCTATAGTTATGTAAACCCCAGAGGTTGGGGATAAAACATCTGGGTGTTTGTGATGTTGAAGTGAAGGAGCATGATAAGAAATATTGCTCACAGATAAAATCTTAAGAAAACCAGAGGAGGAGTGTTGTAATGAAACGACTTTTAGAGACCGAATTTTGAGAAGTGCACCGACGCTGAAGAATCAGCGTTTCAGTCTGTGCTCACATGAATGGATTTCATACTAGATCACGAACCTACAGCTGTTTGATCTTTCGCGCAGGCTGAAGATGCTGATACAGAGATTTAGTCGGACAGCAGTGCAACATCAGCACATGTTGCGCATCTGCTCAGGTAATGTTCAAATCACTCAAATTATTAGGAACACCCCGCTGAAATGAATCTAATGAGTCTAATGAATCCTACCTTCACTGAGGGTTCAGTGTATGTTGACAGGGCGTTCCTAACTATCTCAACTCATTCAAATCAAAGAGTGTTGGCTTTGAAACAACACAGTTAAACAGCAGCATAGACAACATGCTGCAATATCATCCTCAAAACCGTTGGGTTAGACTGCATTAGTTTAAGATAAGTGTTCCTAATAAAATGACAGCGGACTTTGGTTGTTTGAGCTATTATTTGCCATAAATAATATTGTTTGTGATAATATTGTTTAATTTCAAACTCTTCTTCTACACTGAACCAGACAGAGATGGAGATCTGGACATTTTAAACTTCAACTTTTTACTTCGACTTTTTTTTTTTTGAGCATATGAATAAATTCCCCTCAGATTAAAATACAGTAATATTTTCATTTTACACCCTGCCACCAGGCTGTGTGAGTTAAAAGCAAATGGCAGGAGAAACTTGTAATCTGCTCACCCACGTAGAATACACGTTCCTCCTCATTAACTCTCATGAATCAGTAATACTTCAAGAGACGAGAGGTAAGGGTGTGTATGTGTGTTAAAAGTTGTTGTTTTTGTACCCTAATGCTCATTTACTGTAGGTTTTTATTAAAGGTTTAATGTTCAACAGGATTTAGTGACATCTAGTGGCGAGGATACAGATTGCAGCCAAATGAATACCGTTAAATCCCAAACACTGGAGCTTTAATGTCCTTATATAACAATCCAAACATTCACAGAGTTTTTATTTAGATTCGTGGAAATGCTGTGACTTAATATTTTACACTCCTTTCTACAAACACACTGTGTACATGATTCATAGGTTGTAAATAAATGATAAAAGAAAAAGTATTATAAGTACTATATTTTTACCAAATGTGCTTATTCTGTCACCTAGGAGAACTTTAATACAGTTTTAATTATCCATGAATTATTTCCTTATTTGTTTCTACTTTTTATCATTTCTTATTAAAACATTTGAAAGAAAAAAAAACATCCTCTACAATTCCTGAGAATAATAAAATAATCTCTTCAAACATCTCATGTAGTCACACCAGTGGGTTTAAACCCAATGACGCTGATTGAATGATTTACCTCAACGTGTTACGGCCTAATAATCTTCTTCAGATGCTGTTGCAGCCCATTATTTTAGGTTGACAACAAATGGTTAAACTTTGAGTCTGGTTCTGTCTGATGGAAACTGTCTATCTAAAAGCCATGTAACATATCTTTCTATTTCTTTCTATTATATTTCTTTGTTTAATTTTTGGTTAAGAGCATTAGAGTAAGATAGAGAGTCATGCTATTTAGGAGTCTTAGGAAGAAAGCAAATGAGCATTTTTCCCAAAAGTCTATTTCTTAAGTGAGTAATAAGTCAAGATGCAACAACTTAAGTAAATGTTAGCAAGGGGATGTAATGCTGCTGACTTGGCAACTCAAACTATTCTCTTAAATAAGTAATAGTAAATATTACAACATCATTTATTATCCATTAATAAAACATTTGCAAAGATTTAGCGAGGTCATATTTATGCCTTGATGTTATGTAAGCGTTTCCCTCACCCTCCCCTGAGACCTTTATTTAAAGATTTACAAAGATATGGCCGACTTCAGAGCGTGGCTGAGCAGATCGGAGATAATATATACTGTAGTATCTCTACTGTAGTCTGTAATACACTTGACTCATTTCAGGGGAATGAAATAAAAGCACTTGAAAAACATTGGATGCGGACGCCGTTCCACAGAGCCGCAGGTTTGGTCAGATCAATGTCTGCTTCATCAACGCTTTGGCCTCGACTTGTTTATTCCTCAGATCGATCTGAGCTGTTTTGCCTCCGGGCGTCTGTATAATACATGCGCAGTAGTCTGGCTGAGCCTGGGGGGTGTGTGGGGATCCTACGATGGTCCGATGAACAAACTCATGCTTGAATAGCGAGCTTGTTAAAAAAAAAAAAAAAAAAAAAAGGACAGTTCTTTTGTTTCTGTGTTTCTTGAGTTTCATCTGAATGTACTGTCATGGCCTCTAAACTGCAGGTGACGGCGTTACATCGATCGTATCCTGAGCTCGTTTCAGCTTTAGCATCAAATACATGACTCTCACGTCTTTGGACAGTTTGGCTCATGTGAACGAGATTTTTTAACAGGCTCTTAACAAAAAAATGTAGTTAAATATGGCATTTTCTCTGCTGTCACACAGATACTACGCCTCTTTAGAAAATGTGCTGGGAAACATGAAAGTGGTGATTGCATATACCATTCAGCAGCCTCCAGTTTCATGGGGATAATGGCACTTTTTTTTTTCTGGAGAGGGAAAAAGTAGCTGCAAAGCTCATCTGAATTTGGATTAAATTTCAGCAAAACATTTAGCGGATGGCATGATTAAGCCTTCCTTCTATTGCACGTCGTGGAAAGGAACAGCTCGGGGCTGTGCGGTGTTTTGACATCTCAGATCAGTCACTCTGTTCTGGGGAACTTTGATTTCCATGTTAAGGGAAAAAAAAAAAGTCGCACTGTTGAAACTGAAAGCAACAAGAACAGCACAGGTACCTTTAAATAAAGGTACAAATCATTAAAAAACAAACAAATCCCTAAAATAGTCCAAGTTCTAAACAGTAAAGTCAAATCCTCGAGGATGTGATTCCATTAATTCCCACTGGTCTTTTGTTCAGTTGTGACCTTGTAGTTTTAATTAGCACATAAGACAGAAAAGGGGGTCTATTGAGTGCAGCAGCTCTCATTAAGCTATCAGCTACTCCCTCATACCAAATCTCATGGGCTCTTGGAAACAAAATGGGGACCACATGACATATGAGAAATAAAATTTCCTAATTTCTTTTATTAATTTTTTCACTTTGCACCAGAAATATAACAAGCAGCCTGACACGGATATGACATTTGCCACCAAGAGATAAAAGCATATTTGCTCTGTTGTGCCAATGATTATATATATATATATATATATATATATATATATATATATAAATATATATGAAAGCTGCTTGATACAGGATGTACCATAATGTAACTGTGCAGCATGTAAAATGTAAAACGTACTCCTCAGGCGAGCTATAAATTCATCCATGATTTGATTTGATGAGACAAACTGGATGCTTGGGAAAAAAAGAAAAAAGAATAACACAGCAGAGCACGTAGAAAACAGTTTGCATTACATAACTGTATATCATCATGGAGGAGTGAGTGCGCCTGTGTCTGCTATACTGTGTCAAGGCACAGTTATGAAACCAGCATTAAAATGCAGGGCTCTGAACGCGGACCGAGGGGAGCGATCCGTATCAGCCTCGACGGATCGAGACCCACTGATCATCAGAACTCTCGCTGTTATTCTTGGGCAGCGGTTGCCTTATCTCCGATTTACAGTTAACATCCAATCAATGAGGGGTTAAGAGAGGTTAAATCTCCGGATAATGTCTTAAAACTTTTGTTATTTAAAGCCCAGTGCCCAGAGTTTTTAAATATGTGTTAAATTAAAAACCCTTTCAGCCTCATGTTTACTGCTTTACGCTTTTAATCGTTCTAATTATTTCTTTGTGGCCCTGTGCCCTGACCATTGGAGTGATGGATACTGTGTGTTTCTTCCTCCACCCCCTCATCCTCCAGGATCTCAGCTTGTACCGCGGGAAGCCTTCAATTATTCATGGACAAGGATGGTGGCTGGATCTTTAAGTCTCTATTAAAAGTGGAGGTCAAATAGAAAAGAAGATCGAGCAGACTGAGCGGAGTGATGCAGTTAAGTAGAAATGCAAACCCTTTCCAAAGCTTGAGATTTGTGATTAGACACTCAAAAAAAAAAAAAAAAAAAAATCATATTTTTCACCCATTCTTCCCTAGTGTTGTTACGTTTCTTTTTGCCTTTCGCTGTGGAAGTTGCCAGTTAGGCAGAGGTCAGACGTGCTGAGTCAGAGTCTGTTCGGCCTGTGAGCTCTCACCTCGGGGGGTGACTCGGCTCTGGAAATAGGTCATACACATTTTGAAAGCAGAAGACACATGGGTCAGTGTACAGAAGCCACATGTACAGTAAATACATTGAAGGGGAATTATCTAGTTCATTTTTTTTTACAGATGAGGCACAGTAGCTGTCACAGAGAGTGAGTATAATCAGATTAAAGGTGACGGCTTATTATTATTATTGTTATTATGAGGACATCGCCTCGGCCTGAGAACATACAGGACCTGCAGGAAATATTGAGCCAGTGGTACTGACAATAATCACTGGGTAGAAATCTGATCCAATGTGATGTAATAAAGAATTAACTTGACTAATTTTAGCATCGTTTTGATCCAGTAATGCAACAGTAACATAAAAAATTACATTAACAACAAGTCATATTATGTTACGATCATGAAAATCAATCTACTTCCTGGTTGAATCAAAGTTAAATAAGTCTGCAGTCATGCTAGCAGCTCCATGAAGCTACGCATTGATGTGCATGCTAACGTAGCTAGCTTACATGCATGCTCAAGTAACTCATGCTAGTGTGTTAATATTGAGCAGGTAGAATGTGTATTTTCACATGTTAGCATGCTAACACTTTCTAATCTGCATTAAACATGACTTTTAGGCGAAACTATCAATTCCATTAGTTTTACAGCTTAATGACATTGTGACATGATGATGTAAATCCTGAAAATATAAATGTGTGAACTGACTTTCATCATAATCTATCTGATCGAACTAAATTTAAATTTGTGGGTTAACAACACGTACAATACTGAGAACTGAACCGGTGAGAGATGTAGTGCGTTGGCAATAACACTATGGCCCTGGAAGGATCATGTAAAGGAGAAGGGCTCAAAATAACAGCGGGGAAAAGAAGTAGAAGGGATTTCTTTAAAGATTAGAGCAAATTAGTCCGAGCAGAGCAAGAGAGAAACTGGAGAGAGAATCCTAGCTCTAGTGATTAGCCGGCGAAATCTGGTTTCCTCATCGAGGAAACCAGATATAGAAATGTGGTTGTTAAAATGTAGCTGAGAAAGTGGTCATGAGAATCCAGAGTATTGTTCAGACGTCTACAAACTTTCAAAACTCAACCAAATATAGTTTTAGTCAAGATGCCATGACTTGTCAGTGGCTATTGTGTTTGCCGGGGTATGATTCAGAAGTGAGAGGACAATGTGAAGCGCCACTAGAGGAAATTAGTTTTATATCCTGTCAGCATAGACAGAGGAAAGATGATGACTTTGTTGAAGTGGAAAGGACAAAGAACAAAGATGAATTTGTAAGTGTTGTTCTTAGGAAGTGGATGTTTTAACCTCAGTCTTTGTGTTAAAATCTTGGTTTTGAAAACTGAATGGCCGCAGGGACCTGAGGTGACTGTAAAGGAAGAGAGCAGAGCTGGGAGATGGGGTTTTGGTAATTCATGCAGCAAGATGATTTAAACTTAAACAGTTAGAAAAAGCAGCAGAGAAGTTGGAATCTTAAACTTGTCGTCAAATCCAATTCCAGAACTGAACTGGTAACATGGTTATACTGTGTTATGCCATCTGGTGTCAAACCAGGTCACTTGAAATCAGGACATTTGAGCTAGTTCACATGAAGGTTCGTCCAAAAAATGTCTTACCAACGAAAAATGTGTCACATCTGTTCTGAATAATGTGGGAGTAATGCGAACCACGTTGTTCATTCGTGACATTGCGTCAGTAGCTGTGTGAAGAATGTGTAAAGAACTTTCTCACGTCGCTGTTTGTCAATTTACATTTTTATAATATAATTTTGGGATATTTGGAAAAAATTACAAAACTTTTAACCTTATAGCAGCTCTGACTTATTTCTCAGTAAGTCACCTACACACAACAACACAGTTAACTTTTTATCCATAACTGATCTATACTTATATACGGTATTGCTATAGTTCATATAGAAGTTGTCAAGACTCGAATTGAGTCCATATTTTTCTGGCAGTGGCACTGCTGATGGGAAGGAGATATAGAGGTCACAACAATCTTTCTGGGCTTGAGTCAAAGTCTGTTATAAAAAATAAAAAAAACTCCTTTAGCAGAAACAGAGAGAGGGAGTAGTGAACTCTCTGTGACTCTTTAATGCTTTCATGTACTCCTGGTTTCATAAGAATTTTACTTTGCGCGCTGATGATGATGAAGATAAGATGCAAACATGACAAAATTGTTACAATTTCAACACAAGGTCAAATATTTCAACATTTGAATTATTTCACCATGTCTGATGTTTTAAACATTTTTAGATGTTAATATTTATTGATGATCTATTATTTTAACATCTGAAATATAGATAAATCCCGATGCTTTACTCTGATACTCTGATGAACTGGCGGCTGTAGCAGTGTTTGTTATTTCTGCAATAAGCATGTTGTGTTCTGTGATGATTCAGCTTTGTATGAAGTGAAATAAAAGTGATGAAATATTTTTTTTTTTTTGGACAGCCAGAGAACTGTGGGTGGAAAGGCACTTTAGTCTGAGCAGTGTGAGGTCTGGGTCAAATATCAGGACTCAGACAGGCGATCGACGCTCACCCACAGCTGATCACACCTGCCCAAACAGCTGTCACAGCCACGACCCCTTTTATTCTTATATCCCATCGGTGAGAGCTGCACGGCCCGAATATTAGCACTTCGATAAATCCTGCTGAACAATGTTTTCTAAGCTGACTCAAGTGAGATGCGCACAGATTCCCATCACTATTTGGGAGTATCTTCTTTCTTAGTAGCCGAACAATTAGTAGAAAAGCCAGTCTTCTTGAACCACAGTAATTTCTTCAAATGAACTCAAATCTGTAATAGCTACTATCAGCATCAGTTATTTCCTTGCAGTAAAGACAGGCCATGGAAACAGCGTAAGCAATCTCAGTTTAATCTCATGCAAATGTGCGGGAAGGGCAATTTTAGTGTAATAAAAAAATGAGCTTGATGAATCTGAAATTCAATACCAATTACAATAACATTAAAAACTCCTCTGGGGACTCAGCAGTACTGAAGTTCTCAGAAACCTGGCACATGCGGCTGCAGAGCAAAAGAAAAAAAAATATGAAATTGCCTTGATAATATATTAAGTACGACACACTTGCTTTGCAGTTACAGTGTTATAAAGGCAAAGCAGGCTGGATTAATAAAGCCTGAGTTATGATTTATGTGTTATCTCTGTGAGATTTGCAACCAACTGCATATATTTTCGTGAAACCAATCTAATTTGAGACGAGGTTGGAGAACTGCACATTTCTAGATTTATCAAACAGACTTTTCAATATCATTAATGGAGAGAAAAAAAAAAAAACAAAGAATGTAAGCATGCAGTATAGGATATAAGATAGCTAATGCTTTTCCATCCCTAAATATGAAGAGATCAAATTCTTGATCGATTCAAAGCGAGGCAGCAAAAGGAAAAAAAAAGAGGGAAATACACGACTTCTAATCAGCAACCTTGCAGTGATTCTGCGCCCCCCTTCCCTTTTTCTGTCTTCCTGACAGAGCGTTTCCCCAGAGCCTCAGCTCAAACTGCAGAACCGCTCTGTGTGGCAACTGTTGAACAAAATGGACTCTCAGAAGAAAGAGAGAGAAAAAAATCCCACAGGAAAGGAAGAGAGGAAGAAAATCAATGCAGGGAAAAGGGGATTTTAAAATAGCAGAAATCAAGGGACCAGGAACAAAGAAAAAAAAAAAGGAAAAAAAAGAAGAAAAATGGATAGTAGAAAGATGAGGAAGGAAGAGGAGGCAGACCGAAGAAGGACAGAGAAAGGGAGGATTAGACGAGAATGAAAAGATCAGTAACACAGAAAAGCATCTGAAACCATGTAAACCGTGACCTAATGCTTCATTTGATACAAACACGTTCATTTCTGTGCTCAATCGTGGTGAAAAAGGAGAAAAAGAAAACAGGCTGGTTGGTCTGAGTCCCACGGTATAAAGGGCTGCTGTCTGGGTGGATGTGGTGGAGCCTGTCAGAGACACAAGGCTTGCTAATGAGCACATTGGGAGAGTGTGCCGTCATGTTTTGTGTTGAATGTTATTTTGAAACATCGCAACCAAGAGACTTGGGGCGGGAAGTGAACTGAAGCTGTCAAGAAAATCTTTCAATCTGGGTTAATTGCTGCGGGAGATGGAGCCGTGTGATTAGCATTATCATAACATCGGCAACGATTGTACCCATTACCTAATCGGAGTTGGAGAGTTTTTTTTTTTTATTATTATTTTTATTTGTTTACACAGAATTTTCTGGGGTTTTTTTTCTCTGTTTTACTCACGCTACTTATCTTTGTTTCTTTGTATAAAAGTATAAAAGAACAAGTTAAGTTACTAAAAAAGTAATAAAATGATTAACCAAAAGGAAAAAAAAAAAGAAAAATGGATTCATTAAATTCACAACCATAAAGAATCACAAGCTAATTCCACATTTTTAATCAGCTTCTGTCACCTCAGGATTTTCTGAAAACTTATTTCCTTCCATCAACTTTCATTGGCATAAGTTATTTTTCCTTCAATGAGTTTTTTCCTCTGGGGTGTAGCCCAGTTTATTTCACTTTTAATTGGGAAATGTAGGCGGGGACAAATTAGGTTCAGACCAATAATGCATTTCTAGTCACTATGAGACCTCGCACAGTGTTATTAACACAAGGGCTAAAATGAGATCTTCCTCCTCTGAAGAAGATGAGGATGATGAAGAAGAATGACTATCACTATCAATATCAGAAAATCAGACTAAAATGTCATTTTAATGTTAATTATTCACTGTTTGAGGTAAGAAAGTAAAGGGGAGATTCCCAGGAAATATCCATTTTTGTCATAAAAAAACTAAAACAGAACACTAGAACTAGAACGTTGGGTATATTATACCCAATATAATATTACTCAAAGAAAAATACTTCTCATCAAAATATATTAAAGTACAACAATGACATCATCAGGTATCATAAAACGTCATGGAGGGAAACTATAAAAATACAGTAAAATTATATTAAGGAACCGTTAAAATAAATAAATAATGGAGCTTGGAACTTGTTCTTCGGTCCACCTGTTATTAGGAGATGTTTGCCAACTTTGGCGAAGGCACAGTTGAAAAATATTTTTCTCTAAATCAGTAGCATCAGGTGAAAATCAGGTGTACTAGAGTTGAACCTAAATGTAACTGTAGAATATCAGAGGAAAAATCTTTCCAGAAACAGACTTCAGAGAGAGAGAGATAGAGAGAGAGGCTCTGTGGAGGATTATGAGCGGCGCTGGCGTTTTTTTGTGACTGTGTGTTTACAGGTGACGGGTGGAGTGGGTGGGGGTGGGGGTGGAGGGGGCTGTCGATGTGAAGAATGATGAATGCGCTCACCAGGCCTGAGACTTCCTCCTGGGCACGCTCTGTCTCGTCCACTTGGAGTGAGGAGTCAGGTGGTAAATCAACTGGCGGCAGATCTTGTTGGTCGACTTGAAGCTGTCGGTTTCCTAAAAACACACAAACGCACGACAAATACGACATCTGAGGAGATGATGAGGAGTTTAAAAACATTCCTACTACATCAGAAGTTAGAGAAGATGAAATCCACTTTGAAGTGCAACAAAGACGATGATTTAATAATCTGGCTTGAGGAACTCGTCACGGTCTAATGCCAGTTCTTCTATCTATATATTGGGTGAACAAGATTGAAGCTATTTCATTTGTTTTTGATTGAGTAGGGGGATTTATTGTGTAACATTAAATGTATATTTACAAGGTAAAAGTTATTTGTTAATGCTGGATATCTGATCGTTCTTTCTTCAACTGTTGCGCTGATGTTTGCTTCGTAATGAGGCGTTCGTTTTTTGCCGCTTCAAACATTTTCTACATGGAAACACTCATTTAGTTTCTCTTTTGCTTCCGTCGTCCTCCGTGTCACCTCCTCCTCCTCCTCCTTCTCTTCTTTGTCTCCTCTTTTCTCTCTTCCTCCTCCGTCAAAGAATTTAAATGGAATGGGTTGAGCTGAGCGGGCTAAATCTAATTAATGGTACAACATGACAACAAGAAAAAGGCAATGTGGCGAGAGAGAGGGAAAAAAAAAAAAAAAAAGAAGACAGGGGCAATTTACCTTAAGGCGATTAACCATTCCTGCTGCCACTTCTTTTCTTGGGCGACAAACAAAACATGCCTCATACTTCAAAACGTTGTCTGCTGCTGTTTCAGCCACTCGCCCGCTCGACCGAACAGGACTTACAGCAGCACGTACTGATTTGTAATGTGAAAGTATTATTAGAAGACTGTGGTGTGGAAGAATGAACAAAGTGTTGCGGTGCAGTAACTCGGCTAGACGTGAGTCATGGGTCCAACACAACAAAAACCAAGCAAAAAAAAAAACATTAATTTAAGCGTCTGTAACTGATGAGCATGAAATTCAAAACGCTCGCATATGATGTATCATTTAGCCCTCAATATGTCCTTGAATGTGTAATCTAAATAAATCTCAGTGTGATGGGGGAAATAGCAGACACAGATGCTGCCAGGCCTTAAATCCAGCACGTTGCCTCTCTACACCCTCGTCACGTCTGACACAGTATCCTGCTACGGGTCGTCGCTGCCAGCTCCTCTCTCCCTCCCTCCCTCACTCCCGGGCTTTCCTCGCTAAAGCAAACAGAGATGAGATTAGAGTTTCTTACAGGTGATTATCATCTGAACTCTCAGAGAAAAAAAAAAAAAAAACTAGACCACAGTGACTTTTATCTCGAGGCGGCCCATCTTCTCCTGAAACAGATAACTGCAGACTACTAGATAACTGTAATAGCCCATGAGTCTTTGTTTTACAGTGTCTCTCTCACCCTCTCGTACCCGAGTTTGAAATATTATTCGAATTTTAATACGTCTGATTTGTATGCCAAGCTGTACAGCTGCATGCCAAGATCGAGCTGACTCTCAGCCTGGATAAATCTTAAATTTATATCTTAAAGGAACAGTCCTTGATTTTATTGACCTCATAGATCTTATGCATAATTAATAATAAGACTTTGTCTTAATGATGAAAAAATTATAAAATGCAACATTTGACACTGTTAAAATGATGTAACTTCTGGTTAAAATCAGCTGTTCTCTCATACACAGACCAAAAAATAAAAAATCTATAGTAGTTTTTGTGACAGTACCAGTTTGATCCCTCTGCCCTCCTCCCATCTGTCACAGCTCTCAAAGTACTTTTCTCACATTAAAGCCAAAGCCACGTCGCCTCACAGACCTCGGTGTCGCTGACCGTGGCCAAAAGCCTTGTTGATCTCAGCGTGATGACCACCGGGCTCCTGCCCACACTCGCCAGTAGGAAGCAACCAAAACAAATAATTTCGTCCACCTGCGGGTCCTGGAGCACAGCTGCTGCCTATTTGCTTGTGTGCGTTGAAAGAGCGGAGAAGCAGCAGGGATGACAGACTGCACAGCGTCTCCACAGAGTCAAACCCTGACCTGCTACCTCCCTTTGGCCTTATACTATTCATCCCTGACCTCTCTAGTCCCTCTTTACAGCAGGGAGTCGGGAGTCGTTCTCGTTTTATTTTGACCTCCATATTTTCCACATGAAAAGGTGTTTATCCTGAGGGATTACACCTGCATGCCGGTGTGGCTGTCTCTGCTGTCTCCTTGATTAACTTTGAAACATAAATGTGGACATTTTGGGCATCTTGTTTTTGTTTCTGTTTCTTAATAAATGTATAAACTATTACTATAAACTATTCTTTTTTTTTTTTTTATGATCCTTACCCTCTTTGGACACTGGAGATCCCGAGCCAGACTGAGCAGCAGTTCATGAGAGATTGGATCCACCAGGTTGAGAAAAGCTGCGTTCTTGTACAAAATGTCATTGAGCGACGTCCCCTGGAGGCCCAGATCCTGAGAGAAGACAGAGGAAAGTCAAGTCAAGTCTTTACAAATCTAACATCGACTGTACAGATTCAAACAGACACATCACATCTGAGCCGAGCTTCATTTAGTATTCTACTGATATTTCACGGTTAGTTTAATGCAAATAGATTGTTACTGTTTATAAGCCTTGTTATTTGGCCGTGAGCTAATAATTCAGCTCCATCAGAACTGTGTGTTAATACCCAGCTGATTACGTCTGTGTGTGTGTGTGTGTGTGTGTGTGTCGGTGTGTGTGAGGGAAATTCAGAGTAAAACTGAAGAACATTAGATATTAATTATATGTGTATCTGCTGCTGCTGATTTACAGGTTTCACTTGTCACTTTCTTTTATATTTAATAAATACACAGTTGTGATTCCAGTTAAATGCACTTCTGCTTTCTACTTTCAATTTTACCAAGATTTCTAATCTAAAATTATTCAGTCACGGTGTTCGAAGAAAATTTTTGATTTGACCTTTTCGGATTTAAAATGTCATCACTTCATTTTTTCCTATTAAATTATTAAACGTAATCAGTTTATTGTTGAATCCAGGGGATTGTTTCGAGTATGAGGGAATTTCCTTTGTGGCATTTGCTGGTGTCACTTTAACGAGAATGGGACATTCACACGTACGAACAAATGACAACCAGAAAACATAAAACCTCAGTTGCTGGTGCCTAAAGACTGTGATGTGCAGAACAGTTTAATAAAAAACAGGAACCAGGACACATCCCCAAGGGCTGGGGGTTGATATTTGTATCATCTTCAGACTGTTTCTATTTGCAGTGGTGATGTAAATATATTGAAGCTGCATCTTCAGGTAAATGCTTCAAGTGCTGACTTATCATTAAGAGCCGGCACTTGGAGACGTTACGTTTTCAGACACATCAAATACTCTCAGCGGTATGTGAGCCATCCAACGCCATTTCAAGGAAGACACCAACACACACACACACCAAACTAGATTAAAAACCAACAGCACACAGATGAGCAGATGAAATGAGATATACAAAATATGTAAAGGATGAAACGTTTGGAGAAAGAGCAGAGAGATTCAAATAAATAATTTCACTCTGAATCCACAACAACAGCAACAACAACTGTTAAAAGATGATTTCCTCAGCTCAGAGATGTTTTTCTGTCACTGACAAAGATACAAAACATATTTCAGCAGACCATCATCCCCGTGTTTGTAGGAACGAGTGTTTTGTGTCATGTAAAACTGCTTCTATAGGAGCTGAAAAGCTTTTCAAATAAGCGGGCTGGAGGCTGAAACGGCGAAACACTGCTCTATACGCTCTGACAGCTCCAACACTTCAGGGCACAGTAGAAGCAAAGTGGAAAACTCCCATCAGCTTTTTCTCCTCCTCCAGCTTTTGAGTTGATTTATCACAGCGGAGCTCTGTGGGATTCCCTGACGCTTGGGCTATCCTCGAGACCAGCCCGCCCTTCAATAAACCTCATTTAGTGCAGACCGTGTGCCCAAAAAAAAAGAGAGAAACTGGAAGATTATTTCACCACGGTGATATAACAGTTTTTGTGTGTGCAGCTTTGTGAAGGATTCACAGCCAAAACAAACAAACACACACACACACACACAGATCTGATCCCACGGATTAATTTGACTGATTCTTAATCATAAAAGCATTAAATCTGTTTTCCTATGTGTCACCAGCTGCAGGAATACTTCAGATCTCAATACGAATTTCCTTGTGAAAAGGCTGCATTTCTAATCTGATGTTTGATGCTTCATCACAAAAAAAAAAAAAGTCTGAATAAACCGTCGAGTTCCGAATCGCAGTAACATCATCCCACACATGCAGATCATTAGAATCCAATTAAATATACTGCACAGTGCGACAAATCCAGTCCCACAGCTTTCTGCTTCAGCGGATGAAACGTGTTACGACTGTCAGGTGATGGACCTTTCAACCCTCCTGTCGTTGTTTGCTTACTTTTCTCTCAGATTGAAGAAGTAAAGGTTCTTTGTTGTAACCTCTTTTATTTAATTATGTCAAAAAAAGAAGGGCAAATCTGCCTTGGTTGTTATTTTACAGCTTAAAGCTATTTTTTTGAAATTTCAAAGACACAAAATACCCAGTCGGGGACAATAATGCTTTGTCCGAGTCACAGGACACATAAGGACCCGTTTCTTCCGATGCTTTGTGACATGGGATTAATGAAATCTCATTTATGGAAAAGAGTGAGAATCTGTTCAATTCAATTTCCACTAATATCACCACAATCACTGTATGATCTGTTCTTTAACTTTCTAACTTCCAATTTCCAAAATCACTATTTTATTGACATGTAATTCAAAAAACAAAAACTAGAAAAACTCTGTCTCTGATGTTCACGCTTTGAATTTCAAATCAAAACTTTACTGCACTAAATGATTTTTTTTATCCTATTTGCCAACATGTGCTGACGTTCACATTTCCTTTTTTTTTTTTCTTTTTTACTGATTGTTAGAGAGAGGATTGACAAACACTGTCTTCGTGATAAGCTAAGCTAAGCTAACCTGTTGAGCGGCTGATCCCGTAAATGTTTTTTTTCGACGCCTCTGAAACAACACGTTTCAACTTTTTGCTTCAAAAATATTCAAACGTTGAGCTGATTATTAAAAATACAAGTTGTTAACTATGATTAATGTTCTGTTAGTGGCATCACCAGATGTCAACCAGAGATGTTGCAGTAACAGACACTGCACTTTACTATGATGCACTAAGTACATACTCTATGATATAAAATACAACATCTCTTCTGTGTTTGCCCCTGAATCGACAATAACATTCATACTATTACTGCACATTCAAGGATACTTGAATATAGTCTATCGCACCAACATCTGACAAGCAGTTCTTTTGCATACAGGTATTTAAAGTTGTACTGATAAAATAAACAAATACAACATGTGTGCTGTAACATCTAACCTGAGACGGCAGAGAACACTTTAATTAGTGTCTTCTACGTTGCCGCACATTGGTTACTGGGTGTGCATGCTCTAGAGCGTAACTGATATGACAATTTGCTGATTCTTTGTTTACTAATGAATATCCAGAAGATCCCAAACTAATTAACTTAATGGCCCAGAAGGCCGATCGGTGATGGAGATACAACGTGGAAGCCGGCGTTATTGGATCCTCTTTGTAATGACTTCCGTTTTTTTTTTTTTTTTAGAAAGAAACATGTTCCAGCATCCATCATCTCAAGGTGATTATCTTCAAATCCATCTGTCCCCGTGAGGAGGAAAAAAAAAACTCACTGCTGGAGAACAACAACAGATCTACTGCCAGTTGTTGTTGTTTTATGATCAGTCTTGAAGCATTATTAGTCAGACACTTCTTCATCCCCCAACAACAGGAGCAGGACTCTGCCTTCACCTCAGAGAGCGATGGAGAGCGTTTGTGCTTGTGGAGATGAGACAAACAAAAGTCTACATCTTGATCTTTAAATTCCCTTTTTTCTTTTCTTTAAGACGTGACCGACTGCAGGACTGCTTTACTAAATGTGTGCAAACACGCTAAAGTTGTCGAGGAAAGCTGTGCATGACTCATAGCCCTGCTGCTTCACATGAACATGAATATGAAGCTTTACAAAGAAGTTGAATTCATCCCACACCTCAAGTAATTTATCCTCTGTTAATGATTTCAGTGGAAAGATGCTTAAAATGCCGTTCTTGGTTCAGACTTTGCTGACACACGTAGCTTCCCATCTGCATTGTTTCCTCCTTTAATCTGCAAACATCTGTATAATTTATTCTACGGCGCTGTGCAGATGGGCAGGGAGTTGTCATGACAGGGGGGCCCTCTTGATCAACACTGCTTTTGTCTGAGCTTCAGAACTGTTCACGTTTGATCAATGCGCAGCTACAAGGAGGCGGTGGGAGGGAGGCTCGAACTGAGCTCTAAAAACTCTCGCTTCTCTTTAGTTTGGATAAATCTTCAGAAAGTGAGGATTAAACCGCAGACGTCTTCACACAGAAATGTATAAAACATATATAGCTTAAGTTATTTATAGTCTGGAGGTATGAAGCTGCAGTGAAGAGGTGTTTGCACAATGGTTTGTATAAACTGTGCCTTTATATGTGGATTTCTATGTTTAATACTCTCTGTTGTGTGAAAACCTTCATGTAAAGAGCAGTGAAAGGAACCTGATATAGCCTGTTCTTTATTTAGATTTTCTCACAATTTTCTCTTAAATCTGCAGCCTTGACCCTTAAATGATCTTGTTAACAAGAGAGCATATGGTGATATAGTTCACATCGCCAAGTATTTTCAATGGTTTTCTTGTATTTTGCATTAAAATACACTCAGTGTTCTGTGTTGTTTGGACCTCGTTGAATATTCAGGACATGAACTAGCTGGACCATGACCATTCATTCCCTTTCAGCCAAAAACAGGTGGGTCTGAACTAGGCCAGGCCTCTCTCACCCAACGTGGATTCATAAGCGCTAAAATGATCAGGCGACAGAGTCCAGTGTGTTTGACATGTGCCTTACTTCTGACGGCAAAAAGTAAATGATTGAACCATTTTAACTTGCAGATTAACACAGTCACACCAGCGGATGCACGTGCATGTTACTCCATCCTAGATCACTGTCCAGGACATGTCAGATTTGGTGGATTAAGTCTATATGTGGTTTACAGATTCTATATAAACTGGATTTTAACTCATAAAAGTGTGAGAAAACTTTTCTGTCACGTGTTCATATACAAATCACGAGTCAATTAAATTAAAGTAGCCAATAAACCGATTCATTAATAATAACGTCTGTCCCTCACCTTCCTCAGCAGTTTGAGCACTTCAGCTGCCTGCTCCATCTTCTGCTCCCGGAGCAGCCTCTGGATTTCCCGGATCCAAGCCACACGTCTGACATATGGGCTGTGGTTGGTTTTCCGCAGCATCCCCGGGAGCTTGTCGGACTTGAGCATCAAGGAGGTAAACAAGAAGTCTCCGCCAGCTCTGCCGCCACTTCTCTCGCTCTCTCCGGTGATGTCATTTCTCTGTCGTCTTCTTTTGGACAATTTGCTCTCAAAATCGAGACTTCTCTGTCTGGTCAACTTAGAACCCATCACTCCTGAGAGGATGAGGCGGTGATGGGTGAGAGGGATTTTACACCACGAAGCCAAAACATCACACTTAACTTGCAGCGAGATGCGCCGAAATACATCTACCCCTCAGTAAGATAGTGTTTTAAAGTTTCAAGGTATGTCACAACTGTAAAGCATCACCATAATAATAACGATAACAATATCAAAATCACGCGCCCGCTCGTCTTCCCCTGTTTGCATCCGTCCATGCACTGCCTGAGCACTCTGGCATCCTTTGCTTTACTCAGAACTGGTGCGATCCTCAGCCAATCAGATCGTGACTTTGTGCTCAGCCTGAGACTGAGACTGAGACTCTGCTTCGTTTTCCTTTCTGACCCCACATCATAACACACGGGGTGGGAGAGAGTACACTTGTTTAATCCTGTCATGTCTTATGTATGTAATAATTTCATAATCTGATAATGTACAATCTATGATCCATTAACACTCGATGGCTCAGTTGTTATGATGGTGATGAATGTGGACCAGTGAAACTTTTATGTTTGATGCTCCGGCTGATTCCTCTGACATCTGTCCATCCTTTTATTTGCTGTGTGATTTCTACATCAGACAGACTGTACATCAGCAGACATCTTTATTATTATTTTCAGCTCTACAGCTGCTGATCGTTGTTGATATGTATGTATATGAGTGTATAGAAATGTGTATGATACATATCTATCTGTCTGTCTGCCTGTCCATCCATCAGTCTATCTACCCACCAACCTGTCTATTTGTCTGTCTATCCAATAACACTAAGGATACTAGGTTGTATCCATTATATCCACTTCTACATTGATATATCCGTATCAATGTAGTAGTACGTAGTAACTCTGAAGGGAGAGTAGAGAGACTACAGTGGATTAGCGGTGATACGTCTCTAAAGAGCAACAGAACATCAGCTTCTCTACATCGGTTTAACATCTCACCCTGCTTTAGTGGTGCGATCTCAATAAAAGCATTTTCAGTCTGGTGTTACATATCCCCATCATGACCTGAATGGATTAAAATGTTTCAAGTCTGTGTCTTTAAACTATGGCCCATCTTCGTTTGGTCTATTAATTCCTCCAGTTCATCCTGACTAGAGACACAATATGCTCATAGTGTTAAATGTTGACAAACCTACAGCTTAAGTGAGTTTGTAAGATATTAAGCAGTGATTTTGTCCATCACTTACACCTGAAGTACGTCAATGAATTTAACTTAATCTTCTCTTCTAGTATGTGAAAGGTCACATCAAACAGAACCAAACCTGTTTTAGTTTCCAGTGTAGTTTTAAGACAGATTTTATTGAAGAATGTGAACCTACAGTTTAATTAATAACTTTTGAAATCTTATTCCAGACAAATGAACATTGACATCACCGGGGTTAAACTGAGATGACGTGTTTCCACTGCGCATTTCTTCAGCCGCATCTATGCTACTGACATAGTTGTATCATGTTAACTGAAGGTGAAAAATGGGTTAGAGCCCGAGCTTTCAAAACCTAATCCACTGACGGCCGTGTATAATGTAACACTGAAGGCCCATGACCCACCTCAATCACCCGACACATCCCGCGCTCTGATTGAGTTTAATAGGTAACATCACCTCCCAGACTAAACACAAAGCCATGGAAACGGCATTGAGCTCTCTGCTGGAGAATAGAGTAATGGAGAAACCCCTCAGCACCTGGTGCATCCCCATCAAGCTTGTAGTGAAGTCTAATGGCTCTCACTGTCTCTGTCTGTCTGGATTTAAAGGATTTAATTGCGTGCATCACTCTCAGGGTTTTACTTTATCTTCATTTTGGATTCAAACAGGGTTTGAGTCACAGGGGAGGAAAAAAAAAAACAAAAAATAAAAAAAACAACACCATTTATGTTGTCTCCTTCTGGGACATATGGAGCATTAGTCTTCTTCAAACACCTCATTGTTTTCCCACTCTAAATATGGTTTGACTCCATGGCAGCGTCATTATCACTGATGGCAGCAGGTTGGAGCTGCTGTTGTGTTTTTCTCTGAGGAGAAACACATCCAGATCATGAGAATAACAGTGACTGACACCATCTCCGACTCTTCATGCAGGTGGTTTTTGCAGTGAGGTAATCTTCCTGTGTTCAGCATCAGGCCTGGAGCCAGACCCATTCCTTTCAGTCGAGGCGTCTCAGTGCTCACACAAGCCTGCCTCCGGTGTAGGAAGTGATTTATAGACCAGTGTTTCCTGTATTTTTTTTTTTTTTTGTTGTTGTTGTGCCACCACAGCACATGCTGTATATTATCAGGCTTTGTCATATATTCTTTATATACCTAAAGTAACTGGGTCTACAAGAAAAGACGACAAAAAAAGAGGAAGGACAAGATGAAGATGGCAGCGCAAAAACTGCTCAGTCAGTGGTACAAGTGAACTTTTCTGCATTATGCACAAAAAATGAGGAGAAAAAAAAGCTGTTGCTGTTTTGTTCTGTCAACTGAACAGAGGAAGAAATAAGAATTAATAAGATAAAGTGCGACTACTCGTCTAGCAGATGTAGTCCACTACTCAGAACTAGACGTTCAGGTCAAGATGTGGCTTATGTAATTACTTGAGTGTGCATGCTCCACTGTATTATCTGCATAAACTTTACTAGGTATTTAAACCTTTTGTTTTTTTACTTTCAACTGAATTATTAAACTAAACTTTTGTCACCTAGAGGCCGTCTGAGTAGGCAGCTATAGGTGCAATGATATTGTGTGTGAGAGAGAGAGAGAAAAAAAAAATGGTAATCCTCAGAAAATATGAGCCATCAACTTGTTGTTTAAATAAAACAGTGTTTGGTGATGGTTTGCCTTTTTTCTTTCAGCCTCCCCCAACAATGTTTCTGTTTTTTAAATGGAGCTTTGTGTCCGAACACTGACACTTAGAGCGGCTAAACCGCTGCAGCTGTGGAAACACAAACATTATCTGTTAGTGTTATCACAGCTGGAGCTAATTGTCCAATGAATGAAAAAAAAAAAAAAAAAAAAAAAAACAGAGCGACTGTGTTTAAGGTGACTCCTTGGATGGTGCAATCACTGTCACTTATAAGTGTTTCCAGTGTTATTTTAGCTTTACGAAGCTAAAATTGCAGCATAATACACAATTTGTTTGATATTTTGGCGGATTAAAGATATCTCCATCACAGAATATAATTTGCTTTGCCACGTATAAAATCGTATAAAATAAAGAAAAACCTCTCTCAACCTCGATTACTTAAAAATCTACACATAACATTGACCAGGAGACATAGTCAAGGCTGGTTTTTCTCTAATTGCACAGGCGCGGCTCCTCCTTGAACACCTCCAGGACGTCGGGAGCTTAAACAAATTACATTTTTGAACTTTTTTCTTTTTTTTTACCCCCTCCCATATTCACTATGAACCATTTTTATTGGTGGAGCCTCTCAGGGGTGTCGCAGTCTGAAATTTTAAACATTCAAGACTCAATTCAAAGAACACTTTAATCAGTGTGAGTAAGGGGTTTCCATTACCTTTAATAGTTGGTCTGGGGATCTCATGTCTGGAAAATCATCTGTTCGGTCCCCGTTACCCCCCAACTATTGGCCTGGCTGCGTATTTAACTGACCCTACTCATCCAGCTCTTCACCCCTTCACACTGTTCCCCTGCAGTTTGTTCTTTTTTTCCTTCTCTCATGGCAGATGTGATCTTCTCCCCGCAGCCCTGAAAGCCTTCATTTTCCCGGTGAGGAGGCACTTTATTTAAAACTTATAATATGAAAGATTTTGGCAGCAGTAACGCAAAAATAAAACAGAAACAAACAATAGCTATGCTGCGTTAGAGCTGTGAAACACCTACCTAGCGTCAGAGAAGTAACAACCAGTAAAATTGAAGGTATTGCTTGTTAATCTTTGTCACAGAGAGTGTCACAGTAGATAAAGAAAAAAAACATTCATCCGTTGGACTTTTGTCTGCTTTCAGTGTCAAAGTTAAACCATTGCTCTGTGGTAGTATTAGAAAGTTGACATTTATATATAGATTTTTATTATTATCATCGGTGTGATAACTTGTCTTCTCTACCTGTTTCCGGTCTTTGTGCGTATTCATTATCTCTGTTTGGTAACACAGGTTAGCTGCTTTATAGTGGACTGAGGTTAAATGATAGTTACATATTAATAGTGAATATGGAACTGCAGTAAGCTTATAACCTCTCAACTGCTGCAGATTGCAGCAAACGCACGCAGTGACCAGCCTGTTGCTGAGGCCTCGAGAGAAATCAAGGTAAGAAAAAAAATGACAAAAGATTCTTGAAAAGTTTCCTTAAAAATCATTAATTCGGTGAAATGTTTGAGGTGAATTTAATATAAAATATAAATCACAGAATGAGTAATTTTAGTCAAAATGTTACAAATGTTTTTAATCGTTGAAAGTAAGTTTGTACACTGAGATGTGAAGGAAAGTGACTATTTTGTTTAAAGAGTTTGTTCATTGGAATTCACTTTACCTGTTACATAATCTGCTTTAATTTGAATGTAAATGACAGTAGGAACTTTAGCTGTAGGGGGAAATTTTTAAGCTAAAATGCCAAAAGAATAAATTTTCTGCCTCATCGTCAGATCCTGTTACATTTACCAAACTGTTCAGTATCGTGATTCAGACGTCACTTTGACAGCTCGGTAGATTTAGAAGCTAATTTTCTAGAAACCTCATCATTAAAGGATAAAACATCACTACCTGACAGGACAGTTTTTTTTTTTTTTAGTCTTGTATTAAGTCAACCTTTATTTGTTCGCGTTGGCAGAGACATTTAGAAAGTAAACTCAGTGTAGCATTTGACTCAGGGTCATTTGGAGCCTGATTTGTCAGTAAGTATTAAACAATGAAAATTCTTATAGTGTTTGATCTTTGACAGGACGAGAAGTGTAGTTTCATGTGTTTCAGCACAAAGAGGGAGTGGATAACAAAGGCTTTAAACAACAGTTTATAGAGTTTTATATTACTGAAAACAAACACCACACACACACACACACACACACACACACACACACTGGGATCTTCTCCAAACGGACTTGAGTAACTTTTGTCTGTAGTGAAATACCAGCACAGCAAGTTCCTGTACATTATGATCTATGTGGAATATGTTGTAACTATTTATTAAATGTATTTATCATTTCTCTTTATTATTTCTCTGTTTTACTTCAGGAGTTTTTTTTTTTTTCAACTCAAACTTAAACAGAACTCATCAGCTTGTTTTGAACAACTACATTTGTATATAAATGAAGTTTAACTAATGTGAATATACATCTGAAAACAGATTTGAGGTCAGTTATGTAGATTTTTCCACTTTATCAAAACTAGTAACATTGACTGGGTGGACATAAAAAAAAAAAAAAAAACTTGTATGTCTTTTATATATATTTGATTATGTGCTACCACTTCAAAATCATTGTTGTTCAGCCTCAAATACATCGATATTTAATCACTGAATTCACTTGATAATCCCAGATAATCCAGTTATGAAGCAGCGTTTGTTGTACATCATATAATTTACTGTGCAATTTTCTTTTCAGGTGTTTTCAGGAATTTTCTCACATTTCTCTTAACAGGCATTAAGTAAATTATTTACTGTTTCTGAGCAAGAAAAATAAAAATGGTCCGGAAGACGATTATCATAGCACTCGTAACGCTGCTGTTGGCATCGGTTGCCACTTTTGTGGGCGTCTACTTCGGCGTGGAGAGCAGGAAGCACCCGAGTGATCAAGTGAACTGGAAAGCAGCTGTTGCAGCAGACGCTGGGCCGTGTTCAGAGGTCGGCAGGTGAGAGCTCGTTGAATAGAAACGTACGCAAACACACACCATATATACAGTAGTTTTAACTCACTTGCTTACAAACACAACCATGCCTGGGTCTTAAGGTCTTAAGTATAAATAACCTAAACACTCCACATCTTCACTACCTGTGTTTGCGTGTGTGTTATAACTAATTTCATCACAGGGACATACTGAAGAAAGGGGGATCTGCAGTGGATGGCACTATAGCTGCTTTACTGTGTGTTGGACTTATGAATGCTCACAGCATGGGCATCGGAGGAGGACTTTTCATCACCATCTATGATGCAAAAAATGGTACAAATTCACACACACGTCCACCTCACAGTCTTCTGTTGTTTACTTACTTACTAAGACTTCCAGATCATTTGGATCTCAAATGCATTTCCATAATTTTTTGACTTAAACAGGTAAAGTCGAGACCATCGATGCCCGAGAGACTGCACCACACAATGCGACACAAAACATGTTTGGAAACAGCACTGATTTATCCCAGAAAGGTAATATTTAAAGGTAATGTTTAACCTTTGTTATCAGACATGGAAATGAGCCAAGGGAAGCTGTAGTTAACACTATGATATATTATGAAATAAGATGACCTTGTGATAGTGACAGACAAAAGAAAGATCAGTGGTAGAAGAACTATAACGAACTCAAAACTCAGGAAAAGTCGGAATAAAAACACCTGCTGGGAAGACATTGTTCCAGTGCCCTAAAATAATGTTTGAGTAACTTATGAGGCAATAATATAAGACTCTGTTTCCTTGGTTTCTGTGCTTGGTAGGAGGGTTGTCTATTGCTGTACCAGGGGAGATTCGAGGTTATGAGATGGCGCACCGGCGACATGGCAAACTGCCTTGGAAAGACTTGTTCCAGCCAAGCATTGAACTCGCAGAAAAAGGTTTTCCTTTAGGCAAGGCACTTGCTTCTGCTCTGTCCAGACACAAGAAAACGATTGTGAAGGATGCGGCTCTGTGGTGAGAGACACAATTTTATATATAATCAATATCTACTGACTTTAAAAAGTTCACCACTATTTTAAATCATCTTTTTCTTTATTTCAGTGAAGTGTTTTGTGGGAAAAATGGCGACGTCCTGAAAGAAAATGAAACCATCAAATATACCAAACTTGCAAAAACTTATAGGAAAATAGCTGAAGAAGGTCCTGATGCTTTCTATAAGGGGACACTGGCTGAGAACCTGGTGACAGATATTCAGGCTGCAGGTAGTGTTTTATTTCTTTTCTTTTAATTATTTTCATTGGAACATGATCTAATAATATAACCTGATCCTTCAAGGCCTTGATTTACTTTTAGTAAGTAAAAAATTGGATGAACATGGTTTACATAATAAGATAGTAATTCACATATCATATTAATTACGGAAAATCTGCTCTACTTTGTTTTTTCTCCTTCATTAGGTCTCAACATTATACACAATATGTAATAAAATACACAGAATTGACTTTAGACTCAAGGCAGAAAGACTAACACGCTAACTATAAATAGCTTCTGTAGCAGTTTTCCACTTTTGTGATGGTGAAAAAGTTGAAAAACATTATGTAATCTTTTTAAAAGTAGACTTTATTTTACAATCATAAAAGCTATTTGTGCAGTTTTGTGTTCCAGCAAAGCGAAGGGACATCATTACCATCATAACTACGACCACCACCACCAACATTACCACTTGAAATCATTTCCTGAAATTACTTCAGGATCTGTAGTAAAAATATATAATTTGTACCTCTCTCTGTCTCTCTCTCATGGCACAACCTAATTTCCATATTAAGAAGGATTTTATATTCCCAGCTCCATCCAAGAGCACATTCACAGTGTTTGTCAATCTGTGTTTAGGCGGCATCATCACAATGGACGATCTGAAGGATTATAAACCGCTCTTGGATGAGAACCCTTTAATGGTGAATGTGGGGGAGTATGTTATGGCTGTTCCCAATGCCCCCGCTAGCGGCCCTGTGCTCTCACTGATATTAAACATCTTGAATGGTAAGCCTTGATGCTTTGTCCAAAAACATCCCCGAGTGGGAGGGAATGTGTTTTAATATGAGCTGCCTTCACTTTGCCAGTCACTCTCACAGAAATGACTCATCTGTGAGCAGCAGGTTGATCTACTTGTTCAGTAAATCTAGAGGAAATGTGCACGTATTTAAAATATTTAAAAAACACTCACCTTATCATTCATTTCAATATATTACAACTGTGTAATCCAAATAGATAATGATCTTACAAAAATACTCTTTTACTTCTTGAGTTTGTATAATCATATATCATTATCTGTGTACACCATTATCTGTCTGTTTTGACTTTTTCTTATACAAAATCCATGAAAACTGCCCAAACACTTGTTGGAGACAGTGTCTCTCTGCTCTTCAGTAACTTTTTCAGTCCAGTGATGGTGTCTGTGTCTGAGGATTAGATGAGAAACTTCCCTCTAAAGTAATTAATCTCCCTGAACCTTTCCTCTCTTCTGACTGACCACCCACTCACTGCCTCACATCCCCAACGTTAATCTCAACAATCTACTTCTAATTGGACACAGTTGAGTGGTGGAGGCTTCGTTGCACACATTTCTAGTCACTGCTCAAAACTTTCATCCTGCTGATTTACCGTGACTCCTGTCTCTATGTGACAGCTAAAAACCATCAAACCAAAACTCTCCGGTTCCCTGAGCCTTTTCCTCAAGGTTTTCCTTTGTGGGCTGTCAGTTCAGGATGATACTCCCAGTCTGGTCACAGTAGCTTTCAAACTAAATAAAAACACAGGGCTGGGTCACATCTATTTTCACTGTCCCCTTCCTTATCTGAGAAGCCATCTGAAGAAAAACACATTAATGAGGCTGTGATTTAAATTAAGTTACTTTTTAAAATATTATTATTATTATTTTGGGCATTTTTGCCTTTATTTAGAGACAGGAAAGGTTGACTTGGTCAGGATTTAAACCAGGGAATATCTGCACAGCATATATGCCAACGTGGTGCACCTTAGCCACTCAGCCATCTTTGCTGATGATTGTTGTGTTTCTTACAGGATACAACTTCACCTCAGATAGCGTTGCGAGCACGGAGAAAAAGATCTTGACCTACCATCGCATCGTGGAGGCTTTTCGTTTTGCGTATGCAAAAAGGACTTTACTGGGAGATCCGAAGTTTCTCAACATTACAGATGTAAGGCCACAAGATCTTGCACAATATCTTTCAACATGTTTTAAAATCAATGAAAGCACTTTGTTAAAGGAAAGGTTTTGGTTTATGGTTTCAGTTAAATGTTGAAAGAGCAATTTTAATATCTGGTGTTCAAACAGTTAGTTGTGTAAGGTTGACTGTAAAATGTCCCACCTTTTCTCTCTAAAGCTCATAAAGAATATGACTTCAACTCCATTTGCTAATGAGCTGCGTGAAAAGATCACAGATGACACCACACATCACATGAACTACTATGACCCTGAGTTTTACCTGCCTGAAAACCACGGGACGTCACATGTGTCTGTGGTAGCAGAAGATGGAAGCGCTGTCGCAGCCACCAGCACCATCAATCAATTGTATGACCTGAAATGCACACACACACACACACACACACACACACACACACACACACACACACACACAACTCCCATGATGTCTGACTGGTTTCTTGTTTTCCTGTAGTTTGGGCTCCAAAGTCATGTCAGGATCAACTGGGATACTTCTCAACAATGAGATGGACGACTTCAGCTCTCCACACATCACAAACGGCTTTGGAGTACCTCCTTCACCTAACAACTTCATCAGCCCTGGTTAGATTAAGACACACACACACACACACACACACAAACACACACAGACCCACAAAAACAGTAAAACTATAATGTAGATTGGATTTTCAGCAGCAGGCTGATTAAAGGTCACCTAGAGGTGGGATTTTTTTTCTGCTTTAAAATAATGTTCTTGTCCAATGAAACTAAAAATAAAGTATTCAACCGGGGATTTGTGTTTAACACTGATTAACAGAAAAATAGTCAGTGACATTTTTTTTAAAAGTGATTTGATTAATTTAAAATATCTCTCGAATATAAAATGCAAAATATTTCTATGGATTTGTTTCTATTATTGTATTTGAACCATTATTATTGTTATTATTTTAAAAAGGAAAAAGGCCAATGTCCTCCATGTGCCCGACAGTCCTCTTTGATAAAGACAATAAAGTTAAGATGGTGGTCGGAGGCTCAGGAGGAACAAAAATCACTACTTCTATTGCTCAGGTAAGAAAAAAACTCACAGAAGCTGAAGTTGCTGCTGTATTTTATAAATTAGTGCAGTGTTAGATATAGAAACAATGTTGCTAATTTCTTGTCAAATTGCTAAAATCTTGTCAAATTAGCATTGACTGAAATGTTTCCTGTTTCGTAGGTCATTCTAAATGCGCTGTTCTTCGACTACGATCTCAGTAAAGCCGTGTCAGATCCCAGGATCCACAACCAGCTGGCTCCCAACACCACTGTAGCCGAGCCTGGTTTTGACAAAGTGAGTGTCACACACAGCAAATAGTACTGACATGTATGACTAATAGCAGGGCAGTGTGGCAATACTTCAACAAAAACCCTTCAAACACTGAACCTCCACACCTCAGTCATGAAGGACGCTGGGGAAAATGTTCATTATATTTACCAAAAACATAGCAAAGAATAGGTTTTCTTATATGTGTTTTCCTCTTATCACAAAACAAGGTAATTATTAACTTATCAATAAGGTGATTTATAAGAACAGCCTGTCAGCGTCTTTAATCAGCTACCAACATTGCTCAGGTAGAGATAAAGAGGTGCGGAAGGTTGTAAAGACTTAACTGTTCCTCCTCCTGTGCAGTAAATAGCTTAGTTACTGATGACCTGTGTTACATTTGTTAATATAAACAGTTTGAATGAAAGTGGTTTTCACAAGCAAATTGTCACATCAATGACCCACTCCTGCTATAACATCACTTTCTTTAAATATGTTTAAGAATAAGTACGTTTTGTCATTGTTTTGTTGTTTACATACAAAACATTCAACATCTGTTCAGTTTGTGCGTCCGTCTTCACACGTGTTCCCGTTCACAGGACGTCCTGAACGGTTTGGCATCAAAGAACCACGAGACAGAGTTCCTCAAATCGTCGGGAGCCGTGGTGCAGGCCATCCTCCGTCTTGACGATGGACTCCAGGCTCAGTCAGATCATCGCAAGTGGGCGTACGCGGCGGGGTACTGAGGTCGTAAACACACCGATTACACAGAAAGACTGTGAACCTTGACTCCAGCGTTAACTGAGAGATTAGAGACTTAATAGGGTACTGGGAACCATCGTCAGCTGTCTCGGCCACTAATTTTTCTCCCATCGAGACAGAATAACGCTCGTGTAAGTCATAACATGTAACTCAGATAACAGAACATGGGCATATTGATTGTTATGACCTTGACAGACAAGTGTCTCAGTCTGTGATTGTTTCTGAATAGTGGCTCTTATGTCTGCTGTGTTTCTGTGTCACCTCATTTTTTTATGTAATTAAACAAAAGCACAACTCATAGGACTATTTCTAAATAGTCTTACATGTGTTTTAAATAAGAAAGTTTCGTCATAAATTTTCTTCATATTTTTTTTCTTTTATTTTATTTTATGAAGCATTTTTGTAAATCACCAGCTTTGCAAAGCTGTTTCCTGTTATTGCTGAACATTAAATATACCATATGTGACGCTGACAATAACCAAGACTAACAAACAACTCAAAGATCAATATTTTACTGTCATGTCATTTACAACTAAAAATCATATTTCACCAGGACTCCTCATCTGAGGTGATGGCAAACACAGAGAGTAGGAAGGAAGTGTTGTTAAGATACAGGATTGTTGGAAAACACCTCAGGGACAAACTGTCCTACAGCACATATTTAATGACTTATTGTAATTTCCCATAACCCAGAGTGCAATGGCCTGTAATGGCCTCATAACAACATTACAGCTGTTGCTGCTCACTGTCACCACTGGGACTCACTGCTCCTCTTTTGTCGGCTTCGATGTAAATGTGTTACATAATTACTGAAATGTACAAGAGTGTACAAATTGTAATGTCTGATCAACTTTTTGATACAAATGATTGATTGTGATAAAACAGAAAAAAACAAAACAAACAAACAAACAAACAAAAAAAAAAAAACACAACTCCACATACTAAATACATTTGTGTTTTCATCACACTTTTCTGTTGTGATTGGAATTTTTTTTAGCTCTTTGATGTCGCGAACATCAAATAATATCAAGAAAATACTAATTTTTTGAATCTGTAACTAATTACAAAAAAATGAAAAAATTCATTTATGATATGTTTTTTTTTTTTTTTTTTATTCATTCGGTTTTTATTTTTACTTTATTATTCATTATTTTATTTTATTTAAAAAAGAATATTTTATTTGTTAAATTTGATAAATGCTGATCATTTTAATAAG
Source organism: Polydactylus sextarius (assembly GCA_016801845.1). Classification (NCBI taxonomy): domain Eukaryota; kingdom Metazoa; phylum Chordata; class Actinopteri; family Polynemidae; genus Polydactylus; species Polydactylus sextarius. The sequence goes on from CM028922.1 coordinate 5,426,113, forward strand.
ATCGAAGTAGAAAATAGAGAAACTCATGTATCAAAAATGATACAGTTCGCAACAAAGGGTTAGGTATTTCCGATATTAATCATTTTAATATTTTTTATATATATTCACAGGCTGTACAGAGTCAAAATAAATGAAACCAGACCTGACTTGACCTGGTGGCAGCAGAGTAAAGATCATTAGGACCAATTAGGAGTCATTTGGATTGATCCTTCGGGTTGATGTTGAGATATTTCACAACGAATTGATACAGTTAACATTTCATAGTAAACTTTGAATAGTTCAGTAATTCAGTCACCACCAGATGCACATTGATTTCCCTAAAGCATAGAATAAATAAAATGATGAAAAACACTCAATGATACACATGATCTGTCAATTATCTCTACTGGACAAATATTGACTGAAAGATTTAATTTTTTTTTAAGTCAATATTCGTTTTGGCTCTATTGACAGAACGACGTCAAAAACGTCATAAAGGAAAGTTCCACATCTACATTTCAAATTAGATCCATGTTAATATTTCATAGGATGCATCTGCAGAGGTAAAAAAGTAACTTCAGTGTTGTGTGGGTACCATCATTTTAACAAGATGGGGGATGTATAAATGAGATGTTGGACTGGAGTTTTCCTTTAAGGCCCAATTAAACACAATCTCACTTGCATGTAATTATGATAAACTTCAGACTTATATAACTTAATTTATGCCAGAAAAAAAAAAAACAAAAAAAAAAACGAAGTCAACACGATCATGATAGTTTCAAATAAAGATTCACACATAGAAAATGAAAGTTTAATAAAATCAAATAATCAACTGATAAGATTGTTTGCTTTATGACTGAATGTGGGCTAACGACACTGAAAGAACCATGACGGGATTAAACAAAGAAGATATTTCCTTCGCGTTTAAAAATGACATTAACTTTAAATGGCTGTTGACACTTTAACCACGAAGTTGCAGCTCATCCACATTAACTCGTTTGTCGTACAACAAAAACGTCGTCGCTTCAGACAGACTCAAATTTGCATCTTCTCATAAGTCACCAGTGGCTCGAAGGAAAAACAGAGCAGAATCCACTTAAGAAATCATTACTAATTCATAAGCTTCTCCACTGAAACGTATCTCATTACTGCATCTTTTGTTTCAGTGCAAAAGTGCTGCTCTGAAATAATGCAAACAGGAAAACATTATTGCTGATCATACTACACTAACAACCAGGGATAAATGTTTAAAGAGATGTGGTTTGTTCAGAAAAGTTTATTGTAGTTTATTGTTCATGGTGTTTGGTTTGAAAAACACTGATGAAACTGAGACATTGGTTTTGTTTTGGACGTTTAGTTTTATTGTGAGAACACATGTATTCACAGTTAACAAGTGTAAAAAAAAAAAAAAAAAAGAATATGTGGCCTTACAAAACATTTTTGTTGTATTAAGACAGGATTTTTTTTTTTTACAAAATTAAAAAAATTATCTTTTTTTTTTAAAAGGTAAATATACTCGTTTTATTAGAAAAAATAAATTCTAAAGCATTTTTTTTTAATGCTTTAGAATAAAGCTGCTTTACATTCAATTAAAAAAACAAAAACAAAGATCTTTAAGATCACAGTAAAACTTCCCTGTTTGGGAAACTACAACAGTCTTCAGCGCATATGTCAGTCAGGATGTCTGTGATTACAGGTTACATGGCTCATCTGCACAGTTCAGTTAGAAAACAAAACAAAAAAAATGACAAAAAAATGAACACACATGAACAGCAGATTTGCTATCATGGTTAACATTACACTTTGGTCAAAAGTGTGTAATCCCAAGAACATAAAAGCAGATCTAAACAGTGTGAGTATCAACTAGATTGTGTGTTAATTGTGCGTTTGTTAGTTTGTATCATGTAAGTGATATAACATCAGTGTATGTCCTTTCAGCTCAAAGGATATTTCCAGTTTATAACAACCTAGTTTTGGCCAGAATTTCATCTTAAGTCACATTTTGGGAGATAATTGCTGAGATCTGGGAAAAATGCCAACAGCTCTAAAAAAGATGCCTGACGAGGGTTAGAGATCTGACCAGTCAGATGATAAGATTGTTAAACTGTAACTGTTAAAACAAACTATATGGATAGCTGCATTCATATGATAAACAAAACAAAGACTATGGTAGAAAAATTACCCAAAGTCTGATAAAATAATCAAAGTCAGAGGTTTCAACTCCCATAACAACCTTATAATCTCTATCTGTTGATGAAGACTGAGATAGATGATGTTTTTTCAAAGTTAAACTGATGGTCTGTAGTAATTTGAACTCATGGTCTATTTCCTACTCAGGGTCCTCACTCTTCACGGCCACATCAGTCGCAAATGATGAATCTGCTGATCTGGAACCCCCTTTATCACCAGTTGTTATGAAAACGAGTCGTTGGGTAAGTCTTGTAAAACAGTTTTTTTTTTTTTTTTTTAAAAAATAAACTCTTGGTTCACTTACTAAGTTATCAGTACTTCAGTTTATGTGTAGGAAGCCTATTAATGCTACTGCTGAAATGAAGTGATTATTTTGAGCTTTATTAGTGGTTAAAAAATGACAGTTTAAATATGTTTGGCTGGCTGCCCCATTTACTTTCATTATTAGCTATTTAGCTGAAAATAAAAGACGGTCAAACTCAATATTACTTCAATGTAAAATATCTCTTGAGGGGGAGTTGACTTCCCAACCATCACTTTAACCTCAGACATATCATCCATAATAATATTAACACTGTTTTTATGGTTCAGTTTTGACCTAACACACTAACACACTTTGTGTGTTTTCAATTTGCTTAGATTTGAGCAAATGAAGCAAAAAGAAGCTTCCAATATTGAGACTGAGACAAGGTTAAACCCCTGATAGGCTTCCATAGGGCCGAGATACATAGACAAACAAACATTTACACCTACAGGCAATTTAAAGTCATCAGTTAATCTAACCTGTGTGTCTTTGGACTGTGGGAGGAAGCCAGAGTACCCTGAGGAAACCCACACAGACCTGGGGAGAACATGTAAATTCCAAATAGAAAGGCCTCAGAAAGAAACTCAAACCTTGAGGCTGAGAAACAATGGTGTTAAAAACCATTTCACCACTGAGCCGCCCACAGAAAACACTGTCAGGCGAAAAACATTATATCTGTGTTCAGCAATGAGGAGACTGTAACTTTCCTCAAATTGCATTCTCTGTTTTCATCCTTTGGAGATGTGATTGATCCTCCATCACTGCCATCATGGCACATTGCTGCAAGATTAACACTATCAAATGTTTATATATATATATATATATATATATATATATATATATATATATATAAATGGTAACACTCCCTAATGTTTGTACAATAGTAGTGGTACTTGCATGTTTTTTTTTCTGTATCCTGTAACTAGTTTTTCAGTTTTCAGGATTTCTACAATTCCTTTGGATATAATATTGTCTGACTGACAGAAATAATGGCCAAAACTAAGAATATGAAATATCTGAGTTATAATCAACTGGATATATCCTTTAGGATTAGTGGCTTCCTCTTGTGCTTTATTTCTGTCGTGATAGAGGAGCTTCAAATTTGGTTTGTCAGGGATGCAGCTCATTCATTATTCATAAGGCTAAAGGTTCAGTCAGTCTTAAAGGCAGGTTTTAGTGGGAAGAGGTTGTGTCCTCATAGTGGGTTTGGTCAGTACCCAGATGACACTCCAAACTTCCTTTTGTCTGATACAGCCACGATGCAGCCTCTCTCCTTCTCCACGGCGTTGACTACGTTCAAAAAGTATTTCCAGTTTCCTTCTTTGTGTCCAAGACGACTGAGGGCATTTTTCACAGACTGTGGACACACACACACACACACACACACACACACACACACACACACGCACAGATAAATGCATTAATACCACTTATCCTTCCCACTTCAGTTTTCAAAACCGATTACAGGTAAATTAAATATGACTTTGTAGGATTATGTCCATATAATCTCCATCAGAATCCATCAACATAAATAGAAATATTATTCATTAGACAGGCAGGCATCACAGTCTGGTGACTCTGAATGCCTTTAATGGACAGTGAGGATGAAAATATGAATACTTCACCAGGTCAAATCCATCCTCATAATTCACATTGTTGTTTGAATCAACGAACACTATAGGAGCAGCTATGGCGTCTTCCAGATTCATCCCCAGCCACAGGTGATTTATTACAGACTGTTGAAATAAAAGAGAAACATGTTAGTGAGCAAAAAAAAAAAAAAAAAAAAAGAAAGACAAGATAAACAAGTATGCAAACATGAAAAATATGAGTTCGTCTGAGTTACCAAGGCTACTGCTGAGGTGATCATGCTTCCTCCCGATCCACCGATCACTAGGAGTCCTCCAGTCTTAGACTCCAGTATAATTGGAGTCATTGAGGACGGAGGCTGTTCACCTATGACAACAATTAGACTCCATGTCAGACTGAAAACAGACTAAATGCCTACATTAAAGTAATGTCTTAAATTCAATTGTGTTTGGTTAAAAGGCGATGTTGTGTCTGTGACTTTACCTGTCCTCACTGTTTCTACTCTGCCGCAAAAGTCAGACAGCTCATTGTTGAGAATAATGCCGGTTTGTGGAGAGTAAACACTTCCTCCAAATCTATAGAACGCAGCAGTATAAGGAGATTAATATTATATTACAGTATAACTTCCTACAATAAGACAGTGATGTATAAATGATCTTCATGAAGACTCTTCCTGCTCACAATTGGTTTATGGTGCTGGTGGCGGAGACAGCCAGTCCATCTTCATCCAGGACAGAAACGTGTGTCGTCCCGATGTTATCGGTGGAAGGCTTCACGTTGTAGTAGGAGTTTTCATGGGTGCTGTTTGAAAAAATCATCTTTTTGATGCGTTTAATGAAGGATGGGTCAATCAAATGGTTTGCGCTCTGAAAGAAGAACATCAGAGAGAGATGCTCTGAAACAAACTGTATAGTTTCTGCTTCATCATTTCTTTGAGTTTAGGATTTGCGAAATACACTCAATCTACTTTCTTGCTGAAATTTAGATGAGAGGATTGACATTTTTGTACACATTTTCAGCTTTACATGGCTGCCACTCAACTATTACCATCAGCAATCAGCCAGCTATTATAATATCATCATATTTAATGTCCAACTATGTACAAACATGGTAGTAATCTTCTCATTTAACTCTCATCAAAAAAGCAAATGTGTGAACTTCCCAAAGTGTGAGCATGTGGACACATTTGTTGGTTTCTTTGCCAACAAATGTGATTATTTGTTAGGGGGGTGCCTGTTGTTGATGGACGCCTGCCATGAGCTTCAAACATTGTGTTTTTTCTTTTAATAAATCATGAGATGAGCATAACTAACTGGAGGATTCGTGCCCTTGGTTGGAGAGCCCTCAGTTGACTCAGTTGAGATTCTTCAAGACGTTTTATGTTGTGTGTGTTTTTAATTAGTGTGCAATGTGAGAGACTGAAACATCCTTAAAAGTGGCTGCAGAATGAGCACTCTTGTTTTTGTGCTGCTCTTTGGGATAAAATTACAGTAAATCAAGTTGTCCCATCTGCTCAGTGAAGATGTCTGCAACAGATACAGGGGAGCTGTGGATGTGGTCCCAGGCTGAGTCTGAGGGACACGGAAGTCAAGCTCTGAGATAATGCTACTGTCTTCTTAGACTGGAAGAACTTACTGTTCACAGAAAAATAAAATAAAATAGTCTCTGGCTTTTGTTTGATATCTATGGTAGCAAAGATTCTCCCACTACCACATATACATACATGCAGTATATATATATATATATATATATATATATATATATATATATATATATATGTATAAACATCTTAGATCCCAACCTTATCGTTAAAAACAGGATCGCGAATGTTTTTCTTCTGTCCGTTAGCAAATTTAACAGCCTCTATGTAATGATGATACATCTGAATCTTCTGGTCACCATCCAGGGAGTCTGATGTCAAAGAAAACTCTGCAGGAAAAGAGAAAAATTACTTCAATTCAACTTGTCAATTTGTCAATTCTGTGTACAGAATCATATATTAGATTAGTTCAGATTAAATCACGAAAACGTCATCATGACACCTTTCATGAGGTTGAGAATGAAGGCAAGCAGAGCGCCACCAGCAGGTGGTGGTGGGATGTGCATCACAGCGTCTCCGAGTTGGACTGACCACGCATCATCCATCCGCACCTGGAATGACTTCAGATCCTCCATCGTCATTGTCCCACCTAAAGGAAACATATTATATTTTCTAATTTTCCTTCTTTTTAAATACACAAACCCAACTTGTTCAAATCACGACATGATGTCATTGCAGCTACCTGCTTTTCGTATGTCTTCGATCAAAGCACGTCCAATCTTGCCGGTGTAGAAGGTGTCTGCCCCTTGCTTTGCAATAGTTTCCATTGTCTCAGCCAGTTTGGGAAACTTTAAGATGTCTCCTGTGCCTAGAACTGTTTTGTTCTTGTTGCAGAAAATCTCCATAGAACTGGAAAAGAGTACCAGTGTATGAACATATTAGAAGATGTTATAAACGCAACAAAAACACAAAAGAAAGAAAAGTGTTGTTGTTTCAAATAAATCATACAATCATATTAACTGAAATATATGTATCAGTGGATATTCTCCAAAAAAAAAATCTGCAGGAATTTCTGTATGAACACTTTTGCTAAGCAGACCAGAAACAAATGCACTTTTACAGGCTTTTCTCACCACACTTAACCCCCCCAGCTGACCCCTTTTTAAACCTTGCATTTGGGAAAAGCAACATTTCAAACGAATATTTCTGAAAGAAGGTGAGCACTGCTTTTATCTGTGGGTCAGTGAACTGTACTACCAAAATGTTATGCTGAGAACAAACAATGTGAACCTTTGTGCTGTTAGAATACAACAGCACACCATTCTCACTAATCCAAAAGTGTTCAAATGAGCACGCTGACTAGGCTAAACTATTACGTAATGTGAAATCCTGAAAGTTAAATACTCAGGATTAATTGTTAACCAGAGGGTTACATAAAACTAACATGAAATGAGTTGAGGCAGGGATTTACACGAGAGCTCTTTGCTCTATGTTTTCTGTAGTGACACATAGATGAGAAAAGACTTTTTTTAAAAAAATCTGAGCCCTCAAACATTTATTAACAGTGACTGTTAAAAACCTTCAGTTACTTGGTGTAATAAGAAAAGCCGTACCACAAAGATGAACTTTTCACAAGATTTTGTCCTAGGGGATTATTCAAGAGCATTCCCAGGTAGCGTGGTGTAGGGATGCCGTCCCTTGCCAATTTGATTGTTGGCTCAAACAGCTTGGCCCAAGAAAGTTTTCCATAATGTTTGTGCATTAACTCATAGCCCCGAATCTCTCCAGGAACACCAATCCACTGGGTGCCTACAATGTAGAGGTGTCATAAAACAAATAATGTGAACCAGAAATCAAAGCTTCAGCTGAATTATGTTGTAAATGAATAATTTCTTTCTGTCATAGTTTGAGTTACTGGGTTCACATTGCTAAGTTAAAAGACCGCTCTTCCTACCTGTGGAAAACCTGAATGTGGTGGTGGGACAATCATTTAGCAGGTTATTCTTGACCACCTGCGGGACTGTTTCTCTAAAGTTGTAGACTTTAACATGACCTGCAGAGAAACCAATAATTAGACTAACAGGCCGATCAATCAATAATCATCATTTAAGGAGAGATGAAAATGTACTTGAAATATTACCTGTTTTGTTTCTTATAGTGACTATTGAACCTCCTCCAATCCCCATGCTCTGAGGGTTGACCACAGATGTGCACAGAAGAGCTGCAATGGCGCCATCTACTGCCGATCCCCCCTGCTGGAGCATGCTCCTGGAAAACAGCCACAAGTTCGTTGAGTAATGATCACTCACAGACGAATGACATAAACATTGTTAAAAAAAAAAAAAAAAAGTTGCAGTTGCACAATGTAAAAGCAGATCTCAGGGGTCAGTGTTTCAGAGGATCAGAGTGATGCCAAGAACCACTGGTCATGGTGATGATTTTACTAAGCTTGACTCATGAGGTTAATTGTCTTCTGTTGACACGACTACTACTTAAAGAAAGAGAAAGAAAAACAAAAAAAAAAAAAAAAAACCTTAAGTCTGAAACCTTGTCAGAAAAGCCCTGAAAGGATCTTTTCACTGAAAAGTTGGCATGTGGCTGGATGTTTTCACAGAGGGACAAGAAAACGCTGTGTTGGGAATGTTTAGGCTCTAATGAGGTTAGGCCGACCCTGAGAATCAACAGAGGAAAAAGAATGAGGAGGCGGACAGAAAGACGATTTAATCTAAGGAATCCAATTCAAGGCACCTCATGTAAGACTGTGCAGGACAACAAGAATAGAAGTTTTTGTTTTTGTTCTTTTGAGGACCATATAGAGATTGCATATTTATTTCTAAAGAAATGCTGAACTGATGATTTAATTTATATGCAGCGCAATTATTAAAACTGGAGAGTGTGTTCAGCTGCACATCCTCACACAGCATCTGTTTGTGGAAGTGTTATGCAAGTGATGTAGTTAACAATTGATGTTGGTGTCAGCTGCAGATATTGAAAAGATTAAGTGACACTGAGATGAAACAGTTTGGTTCAATAGTTATAGATTTGTTCACATATTACATCACACTCATCCCACTAGAAGAACATAAGACTTTTGTGTTTGTTGTATTACATTATTACATTATATTGTGTTTTATGATATTTCAAAATGAAACCAATTGCTCTGGTGTCACATATTTCTGAGTTAAAAACACCATAAACCTTGTGTTGAGGTTTTGCAGAGCCGACTACTTTATTTACTTATGAAGAGAAACTGTCAGGAGTGACACTTGATCTCATCGCTCTGCAGTGGAGAAAATGAACAGGATGAGCACACTTAAAGAGTTTTATCATCAGAGACATGCCGCTCATTGCCTCAATGTGTCTCTCTGTCTGTCACAGATTATATTCATTGTCCTGCTATGAACCGGGACGTGACCTCTCGATGAATCTTGGCAAACTATAAGAAAAAAAAAAGCCTCTGCAAATGAAAACAAAAGCCGGAAGACCTTTGTGTATGCACATTCCAACTAAAACAAACAAACAAAAAACAAAACATTTTTTTCCCCCTATATTTTGTAACAATAGTGTTGGCAGATTGATTGAGTTCCCACTCAGGCACAACACTGAATAAATGACTACATCATGGAGCTCATCAGAGACAGAGCCAAGTCTCCACACACCTCATTAGTCTGACTGACGGCACTTTATGGATCAGGATTACCTGGTTTCCTCTTACAAGCACATCCAATACGACAATATATGTAAATATATGTATACACACACACACACACACACACACACACGTATATATATATATATATATATATATATATATATATATATATATATATATATATATATATAGATAGATAGATAGATAGATAGATAGATATACTGCCATTAATTTTTAATTTCCTGGAGTCTTCACCTTATTTTTTTGTTTTTTACATTATGGGGACCTGTTTTTTATCCCCATAAGTGAGATAGGTCCCCATAATGTGAGTGTGTAAACAGATTTAAGTCCCCACAATGTAAGGTATACCTAGACCACACACACACACACACACACACACACACACACACACACACACACACACACACACACACACACACACACACACACTTCTGCAGGTTATTATCTCTATACTCGTCTAACAGAACTCAACAAATCTCTTAACCTGCTTAACTCAATACCTAGACCTGCTTTTTATCTGGTAGACAATAGAGCAGCGAGTAGACTAGAACCTTATTGCACAATGAGTTTGGAATAAGACGTAAAAATGTATGAAACTTTCAAATAGAAAATTAAAAATAAAATAAAATAAAATAATAATAATAATAAAAAAACTCACCTGCCGATGTCTGAGCACAGTTTGGAGTCTGCGGATACAGCCGCTCTGCTGAAGCTGCCGCTGCCGCATCTTTTATGCGCAAAAAAATCGATGCACAAATATATGAGAGCAACGGCGCAAATAAAAGCACCGAAGATAATGAACAATATCACCCAGGATTTACGAGTAGCCATTTAAACTTCTCTTCTGTTGTGGAAACTTTGTTGTTGGAGAAACGTGTTGCTGCTACTTCTGCTGCTGCTGCTGCTGCTGCTGCTCAGTGCGCAAAGTGAAGACACTGATTAATCCTCAGTCAAAACCTCCTCCTTCCATCCATCAGGTACCGCCCGCAGAGGAGCGAAACTAAAGAGGAGGAGGAGGAAAAGAAAGTGATTAAACGACATCATAATGATAAGCATCATTATACTGTCTGTCCATAAAAAAGTTCCGGGAAATAACCGTGACGTCAGTGATTTCCCCATCAGCCTCAGATCTCACTGGATGTTTGGACCACTACACAAGGGTTTAATGGTTTTAAGACAGTGACTGGTTTATCCCTTTCAAATCACTAGAATGAGAAACTTCTGGGCAAAACGTCAGATTTCACAAATAGCCATTTTGGTCTTTGCTGTGAAACACTGACTGGGTCTTTTCCCGGTATCCTTCTTACAGCAATTTTAAAAGTCCGGACCGTCAGCTTCAGGAAACACCGCCTGTTCCCTATTGGATCATTATTTTTTGTCGTTGTGAACTCTCTGTCAGTGACTCTGGTGCAGGATGCTGGAGTCTTTAAACTGAGACCTCACAGATTCTGAAATCTGTCCCACACAGAGATCAGAGATCAGGCTGCTCTTTGTGCATCTGACATTTAAACTTACACGGTCACATGAAACAGTCAAGAAAAACACATTAAATGTTGAATTTTGGGTTGAGTTACAGTGCAACTAAAGTAAAAAAACAAACAAACAACAACAACAACAAAAGTTGTATTCCTTTCAGCAGCATACAACACAATGGTCCACCCCAAATGTCCTGTTCTCAACAGAGTATTCTTTGTTGTGATCATGTATTGAATGTTGTATCATGTGCCATTTTTGTCTGAACAACAGCAGCTAACATTTTATAAATCCAGACATCTCTTTTTGTGTATTTTGTTATTTGATACTCATTCCACTGATGTATTTCAAAGAAATAAGAGTCGATTAAGTTACCACAAAACTCTGCCCAAACATTTGGGTCTTAGCTCTGCAGATGGTGGTAACAGGACTGAACATGTGGATTGGAAGATTTCCAGGAAAAAAGAAATCCAACTGTATAATCCATGTGACTGTAACGATTACACACTGTTAGCTCACACACTATGTGTGTGTGGGGGGAATATGAACAACCTTGAAATGCATTTAAATATCAAGGTTTGGCGGAAGACACCGATAAAAAAGCAAGCTGCTCAAGTCCGGTGGCCAAGTGCTGTCGTCAGTGACCAATGCGCTTTGTGTGCTTTGAAAAACTTGGCATGCACTGGCACCGTCCTGGGAGCTGACCCTCAGCTGAGGCAGAACCAGAACCAGAGAGCCACATGAGTCCAGGCCCCTGTCATTACCATAAAAACAAACCTTAAACATGATCTTCAAACAAGTAAACTAATAGACTAAAGAGTTTTACATGAGATACAGATTAAGATATTAAAGGCAAATGACTTTGATTTATATAAGTAAATGTGACTCGACTTTATTTGACTAATTTAACAGACTATTTCCTGTAGATTTGACAGAAAATCAATAAAACTATCAAAATAGACTGTGAATTAACATGTCTAATGTAAAATAACATAAAAGTAAAATAAAATAAGGCAAAAAAAAAAAAGTAAAGTAAAATTTCCCCCTTTACACATGAAAAAACTGTTGAAATATAGTTGCAAATGTGTTTATGTAACAGATGAATTAAAGTTTTACAAACTATTATTACTATTATTATTAATATTTCTAGTAAAGTTATTTAATACAATAAATACAATAAATATAATATACATTCATCCCATGTATAATTGAATAAAAGCCATAAGATTAAAAATTAAACTATATATTAATGTATTTGGGTCGGATCAGGTCAGGTCTATGCTTGTCTTGTGTCAGAAGAAACAGTTGGGAGCAGGTGGTTGATGTGGTTGTTTGAGTTTGAACCGTCATAACAGTTATTTGATTAAACGTGGGCGTTCATGTTCAACTGGAGCTCCAGTGTTATCCAGATGTTGCTTCTGCAGATTTTGTCATTTTTGGTAAACAACATACTCATGTGTCCAGAGAAAAGCGAGGGTGAAGACTTCGCTGGAAAAACACAAAACTCATTTGATCACCACAATTTAGTCAAAACCACATCAGCATCTTCTACAGACGTGAAGTATGATGGCCATAAAAATGAAAAAATAAAAATGTTCAGGTCCAAGATGTGGCTCAAAACTACATGACTCACTACATGACTCAGTGACATCAACTCAAGAAGATTTTATTTTGCTTGGTAGACGGTGAGCTGTTGACTCTCAAGACTTCAGGTGTAGAAATTAATTGGGAAAATAGATATGGTGGAGAGAATTGTTGTTATTTATACTCTCCTTCATTAGTGGTTGTTTCAGTGCTCAGAGAGAATATAACTAGAGCACATGTCCATTGCTGCCTATGACTAACTGAAGCTTCAACACAAGGGGGAGATGGTGTGTATATTTTCAACTTTATAGCTTTTATCTCCTTAGATCATTAATTAAATACTAATCATTCAATTTTGTTACTATAATTTCTACTCCAATTAAACTGACAATTCAAGATGAATCATTTAAAAATATATAACATTAAACACAATGTGTCTGTACTTGTAAACAGAGACATTACAGAGAAACTAATGGCCTTTACAAGACCTATAAATACAAAACCCCGCTAGAAAAACACATGTATGTTTATGTTAATTAATGCTGCATTAGCTTAAAGTCCCAGCAACATGACCTATTTTTTTGTTGGTTGGTTGGATTGATAACAGGATGTAAATTCCTGAGCACAGTGATCACAAAAGTTGAGTAATTTGTCAGTGATGTATGATGCATCTTCATTGCTGAGAAGCACACAGAGAAATATTTTCCGAGGATACCACACTCTAGGTCACTGTGTTCCTATAAATAGTGTGTAGTTATTATTCTGTCCTCCTTGCATCATACATCTACCGTCCTGTAGACGGCACCGCACCTTTTAGAGCTTTCAGTTTTCGTTTTACTGAATGATTCATGATCCCTAATGGTCACTTGGAGGTTGAAAGACAAATAAGTGGCCAAAATATTTTTTTTTTTTTACTGTCTGTAACATAAATTGGTCCAAAACAAATTCCATCTGTCTGAATCAGGTCTGAGTAGGAAAAAGTAGGGGGTGTGATGGAAGAGTAAATTCAAAATAATTGGGATTACACACAGATTTCACAGAAAATACATCATCACCAAAAATATACACATCTAACAAGTCACTGCAATATATATTTATAGAACTGTAGTTTTGGTTCAGTTTGATAAAGAAACAGCCAAAGAAAAAATAATTGAACCTTTAAATTATTTTTCAGTCTCTTGTTTGTGTGTGTGTGTGTGTGTATATATATATATATATATATATATAAATGATGTGTGTGTATATATATATATATATATACATACACAAATATGTACATTATATATGTACACACACACACACACATATACACATACACACATATATATTTTATATATGTTTATATCAACACTGTCAACATTGTCTTATGATATCTATCATAAATGTGCACTGAAGCTTTTTTGTTTTTTGTTGATAACTGGTTAAAAAAAAATATTCGCAGTGAAGTTGGTGAAGTCTTTATTTCGCTCTTTTTATTCCACCACATTCAAAGTGAAACGCACCTGCTGTGCGAGATACACCAGCCCTCCATTTACTGTGATGAAACCATTATTGGAGTGGGTGGAAATTAAGCAGTTTAAGCTCAAAAGGAATTAACAACTCCCTCACACTGCTGTGGCTGATTGGAAACAAACACATGGACACATCACCACGTCCTTTTATATCCACTTGTCCAATCATTTCAAGAATGGTTTGAATGGCTGCTTTGTTTTTTGTTGTTAGTCCAGTGAGACCATTGTTGAGATGAATGAGCTATCAGTCATCTGATAAGTAATAAGTGACCAAATATTATTTGAATTTTAAGTTAAACAGATGCGTAAAGCACAACTGTTTGGACCCAAACGCTTCCTGAAATGAGATTGGTAGAATCAAAGATGCTGCGATTTCATCTATAACTCAAATTGTCCAAAATCCAAATTGTCAAATATGTTTTGTTATATCAATTCAACATCATTAAAATATGAATAGTTACTCTTTTTTGTTCCTAAAAGTCATTGCTTTTGCTCATATCTTGTATCATTGTCACTGGTTGATGTGAAATACATGCAGGGATGTTTGTCTACCCTAGGGCACCTCCCAAAGGATCCCTGATAAATTAGAGGAAAGAAGACAACACTTCCTACAGAGCAAAGATTCTGGCTGTAGTCTGGCAGACATTTGGTGTTTTTGGATTCATTTTGACTCAGAAGAAGCAGGGTGAATGCCTTTGTCATAGTTATGGTTTAACCACACTACTTAAAAAGTAAAGGTAAGCCAGGTAAAGGCTTTTGGCTTGACTGTGGTGGATTTGGACTCTTTTGGGGACAGTTATAACTATGTTTTGGAATTCCATGATTGGTTTTGGATGGTTTTGACATTCTTTTGTTTTTCTCTTTTGCACCCATAGTTTGGGCCATATAGGAGTCGTACACCCTCCTGAAACCTCCTGATACTTCCCTGTTTCCTCCCCTTTCAGGAGCAGGAGGAGCGAGACGTCCATTATGTTCATGACCTCAGCAGGAGCTTAATTTCCCCTTTTCCAAGCAATTAATAAGTTAATTATTTTGCTGTTTTTTTGTTTTTAAAATGTGGTTTGTATCAGGATGCCTTAGAAAACAGCCCTTGTGAAATACAGTAACTTCCACAGTGACTCAGTTTATTCAGTTGAAATAAAAATAGTTGCTGGCACTCAAATGTGGTGCGATTTCCTTCCCTGTTGCAAACACAGAGCTAGTTTGTGATGCCAAATATCTCAGTTGTGGTCTTTGGTGGAAAACTGCAATTAACACATTAGGGACCTAGATTTGACATGTGCTGGATTTATCTTTTGATTGAACCAACTTATCAACCATCATAAAAAAGTTTAACACAAAACAAACATCATGTGGATCTATTAGCATTGCATTATTATCAGCACGGATCCTCTTAAAATAATGACAATAATAACAAAATGTCAACAACCACCCCTGAAATTAAAGCTCATAAACCCTGTACTACTTGTACTTTTATTGAGATTAAATCAGTTTCCAGAAAAATGATTACCTCCTCTGCCAAGTGAAATTACAAAGAAAGGAAAAGGGAAACACTGGAGTGCAACAGGAAAACAAGGCGAGGATTTACACAAGTGTGTGACTTTTGAAGACACAAGGTCAACGTCTGCATGTCTGCGGGTCGTGTGGACTTGGGTTTATTGGTTTCCTGACAAACAACACCAACAAAACCATGACGATTTGCACAAGGCATCAAAAATATCTGGTGTATTCATCATCATGTATCCATTTTAATGATAGTTTAAGAATCTTTGGACAGATATTTGATTTAGTTGAGTTAAAGCTAAAATTAAGAGGGAGTGACCAACTTTACACATGAATATTTGATTATTAGGTGGGTGACGTGCTGTGGTTCAATGGGTTATTTAATTAATTATCATAACAGTCTACTGATGACAGCAAGTCTTTTACCTGAACTTGGAACTTGAAACTTAGTATCCATTTCTGAGTTCTTTTTTCCTCCATGTGACATTGACTGTATTATTTTAGTATTGATATCACATCCTACAGAAATGGCTCATTAGGTGAGTGGGCAAAACATTTTGATGATTCAGATGACGGAGCACTTTCTTCACCTTGTAGCCCCCCAGCTGCTATATGTAGTTAAATATTTATTCCTGCTGATGAATCTTTCAAAAGTACCAAACTGTGCCAGAGGACGAGGTCAACAGGTGAGTA
Organism: Polydactylus sextarius; assembly: GCA_016801845.1. Taxonomy (NCBI): domain Eukaryota; kingdom Metazoa; phylum Chordata; class Actinopteri; family Polynemidae; genus Polydactylus; species Polydactylus sextarius. Next base: position 5,442,153 of record CM028922.1, read on the forward strand.
AGATGTCGGCGGGAGGGACCCGCTCAGAAAACATGTCTGCCATAAAAGTGGTGATGTAAAGTTTGGAAATGATGAGAACGCCAAAACGATTCACTGACTTGTTTATTTTGTTTGATCTGTTAGATTTGACAAATTCACATTTCAATCTTTCCATCTAGAATATACCTCAGCCTTTCTGTATCCGTCATGGTGCTCTGGTTTGAATGACCACATTGAAAATAGAGACACAAAAGACTTATTCTTAAAGGTGAACTCTGGCACATTTGAACATATATTCTACTGTTTGACGTCTTTGAGTTATGTCACTTACCAAAAAAATGAAACAAATCAGTGCTACGTTAGCGGAGATATCGTGGTAGCAGCGAGCCTGTCCCGGCAGCTAATAAGCTGAGTGATAGGAGCAGATTTCTAACGTCAAAGTAAACTGCATTGCGTCACTAAAGAGACTGTACATCTCCTTCTAAGCCCCTTGGAACACGGCCAGGAGCTTTACCAACATAAAATCATATTTGTTTAACTCAGTAGAGGTAAAGAAATGGTATAAAACAAGTGTTTAAACAAGCTGTCACATACCTCTGTTGATTGCTATTGATCTGTTGTTTGTGAAAGTCCAAAATAATCGATTGTCGAGAGGCCGCATGGATGGACAGTTATCCACAGAGTAAGTACTGAATATATGAGCTAGAGGTAATCTTATAGGCCTTAATTATAAGAGACAAAGATAAGTTTCCGTGTTGTTACACACTCATTTGTAATGCTGTAATGATTAAAATGCTTGACCAGTTTTTCATTGCAAGCTAAACAATTTCCTCCACAAGTTCCTCTTTAACCAGAAACAGCCACTGATAAATCAATCTGCAGAGTGTGTGTCAGTCAACTTTGATGTTGGATGATTTTATCAAAAGATAATAATACAAATAAAACCCAGGATATCAACCCCATACCAAGATGTCTCTGGTTTTCCTGCTGTTTATCAACAAACACAGAGCAGCAGCTGCGTTTTTTTTTACAGCAGTTTACTTTTGAAAGTTAGTTTGGCCATCTGACCCTGCTGGAGTAGGTGACGCTGTGGATAAATGCAAAAATAGAATGTGACATGTCCCCCCAAAATAATGATATATATATATATATATATATATATATATATATTATTTAAAGAAATTGTTTTTCAGTTTCACATTTATTCTCTTCTACCTTTTTTTCTCCTGTTGATGTTAATCCTGTTATGTTTTGGATTTTGGGTTGTTTTTTTTTTTCTTCAGGATGAGTTTATTTTTGTTTATGACTGCACACCGCATTTTCATGTTTTTTTACTCTCTTTCTGTCTCTGTGGACATTAAATGGGCCATATTGAACCCTCAGGCTTGTATGTCCCCTGCTGCAGCCCAGTGTCTACAGAAGGGGAAAGTGAGAAAGACAGGAAGGGGCACATGAAGAGCAACATATTAAGAGAACACTACATGTAGATTTATTTGTTTATTTATTAATAGACAAGATTCACACCTCTCACAGGAATGACATTTTAGGTTCAAAACATCAGACTTTATATAAATAATCATAAAAATCAGAGGTTGTGGATATGAAGGACGGAGGATAAAGCTGGTGCTGAACTGACAGAGTTATAGCACCAGCACCAGAGTAACAATGGCTCAGCATTGGTGATACTTGCCAGCCCTTGATGAGACGTATAAAGGATAAAAAGGTAGCAGAGGAGTTAAAACAGCCTGATGTTGAAGGTGGAGAGTGGAGGAGGGGGATGGGATGGGATAGGAGTGTTGGAGAGTAGATACTTTGCCACTCCCTGGAGCAGAGGAGACAGAGACACAGATGTCAGAGAACAAAATTTCCCCAGAGATGAAAGCAAAAAAAAAAAAAAACTGCTTATTTCTCAGCTTCGCGCTGTGAAATGCAGTTCGTGAGAGTTTGAGTGTCTAATTGGCTTCGGTATATTAACATCACTACATACGTTTGCCCTGCGTCCCCGGACATCTGCTGTGAGAATTATAACCCTGGGTGTGCAGATGGGATGAGACTGAAGGATTGTCACGCTTTTATTCTCAGCTGTGTTTTTTTGCATTTTTGAACTTTGCTCTTATTATTCTGACTTAAGTCAAATATTCCATTATAATCACGCCTCGGCTCCGTAATTACACCCAAATTATACAGCCATTTTTATTTGTTTGTTTGTTGTTTCGTGTCGACAAAAATCTGGAAATCTAACTGAGTGTGAATTTCATACATTTGCACAAACTGTAATCAGATAAATGTTATAAAAACAGAGTGAAATCACTGCACAAAAAAAAAAAAAAAACAACAACTTTTTCATTACCTCTGATATGTACCATAAGGTTGCACAGGAGGGAAAAGAAGAAGATGATATGACTCTCTAGTTGAGAAATAATGAATTTGGGAATTACATTGAAGATGGGATATAAAGTGATCTGGAAGATTGCTGGGAGACAATCAAAGGACTTTCTCCTTTCAAAATAAGATAATCTTTGGTGTTACTTGGGTTGATTTCCTGTTTCTACTGTGGTGTTTCTCTGCTTTGTGTCTCCTTGTACTCGTTTGTTGCTGACTAATGAATAAATTGTGCCTCTGTGTTAATTTCCTAAAGGTTATGTTGCTATTAATAGCTCAAAAGAACTACTGGCTATGAAATCATTTGACTTTGTGTGGTTTACGAAATTCCCTTCTTGACTGTTTGCTCTTTTATTCTAATCTTTTTTTTTCTCTTTGACTTGTGGTTTTATCTAAAGTTACACTTCTGATCTGCAGGACACAGAGTTTTTCTGTGTCTGACACGTCCTTGAGAAACACTGTCCACTGGCATTAATGTCACAGTAGCCACTTGTTGACTTTTAAATGAATATGTGGGTGTTGTGCATTTGTCCATTGATATTTGTAGATTTTTATGGAGGCATGTTTTGAACAGATGGTTTATTTTGTAGTATTAAAGTACAAAGAGACGTGCATATCAACTTCTTAAAGGAATAATCGGGTGTTACTGTCACTTTAGGGCTATTTACACATGATAATGAGTTCATACTCTGTGCCGGTGGCAAATGTCATGTCAATTATTGTGATTTCAACCTGAAGAGCTAAAATGGCATGGAGTTGTGTTGAGACAAATCGCAATTAAAAAAACAGCCAGATATGACACTATGTTCCCAAATTGGGGTGCAAAGAAAAAACAGGACACGAAAACTCACCCCAAACCAGCTATATAACTCCAAAACATAGACATAACTGCCCCAAAGAGAGTCCAATATCACTGCAGTCAAGACAAAAGCTATTACTTTATGAGCATTGTGCTAAATCATAACTATGACATAGTCAAACCAAAGGCCTTGAACTTGCTTTCTTTGTGACAAAATGAATGAAAAAATGTCAAACATCTGCCAGACAACTACAAACTTTGCTACAACCACAAACTTTGCAAATGTCCAGATTTCATAGAAAACTGTTTATGAGCCTGTATACCTGTCGACGCCATCTTGAAAGTCCAAAAAAGTCGATTGCCGAATGCAAGTGGGGAACTAAACTAGGTGAAGCCAGATGTGGAGAAATAAGTTATAAAAATATTTAATTAATAGAATATACTTGTGAATCCAATCATAGTGTTGTTAACTTAAAATGTAAAGACAGATTATCTAGAAGATTGTTTACGAAGTCAGTAAATTACTTGAAGTTATTTACCTGTAGACGCCATCTTGAAAGTCCGTAAAAGTCGATTGCCGAACGCAGATTGGGCCACTGCTAGATCTATCTCCAAACATTTAAGAGTATGGTTGTTGTATATTGCTCCTTTTTAATTTTGACTTCAGTACCAGCTAAGAATTTGTGCATTTTCATGGAAATACTCTTCTGCACTGGCTCATCCTGCAATCGGTAATCGACTTTTCCTCAGGATGCGTCGACAGGTAAAAGACTTCAGGTAATTTACTGACTTTTCTAAACAATCTTCTACATAACATGTCTGTACATTAACAAAGTTAACGACACTTGAAGGCAAGTGAAATTGCAAAACACCAACTTTATCAAAACTCGTCTGATTGACGTGTCATATCATGTCTGTAACTCTGGATTTTTCCTTCAATGGACAAATGCTGAAAATTCACACATCACCATCCACTTCACGTAATTGTGCAAATTTTCAGATCAGGTGGCTGCTGGTGTAACTTCATCACTGTGCAGTGATGGTGATAGTGGATTAGACAGAGGGGTGGTGGTGGTGGTGGTGGTGGTAGGGGTAGGGTAGGGTGGGGTGGGGGGATGCTGAGCACCTGCACGTGGCGGAGGACAGCCTTCTTTTCCTTTACTCCGACCTCCAGCCTCCAGCAGATTCACTTCGCCTATCAAACGAGAGAGAAGGCGAAAGATGAGCTCCTCTCTCCCAAAAAGCGAGTCGACTACTTCTCTGTTGAGATCATCGGGGTTAAACCGCAGGTCCGCGCACTCGGATCACGGTCCACACGGTCACCGGAGTCACCGCGCTCCGCACTCTCATCCCACCGCCGGAGCTGGAGGCAGCGATGATGCAGGCTGGATGGATGACTGCGAGCCGAGTGCGCGGAGACCTCTCTGCCAACCAAAACACGCAGACTCCCGAAATTCAGGTGATCATTACCGGATGCAGAAAAGCCATTCTCAGCGACAGTCCAACATGATGGATGATGGTTACGCTCAGGAGGACGTGAGACACAGGTCGAGCCGGCATCAGAAAGAGCGCAGCAAGTCCTCCAGGTCCAAACACTCTCATCATCACCACCACCACCACCACCACGACTCCTCGCGAGGTGAACAGCCTCCTGCAGCGCATCACCAGAGCGCCTCGCGCCAGGAGAGGAGGACTTCACCAACTCCATCTCACACTAGCTCTCACACTAAACAAGAGGACGACGCGGCTTTCTTTTTCGAGCCCAGAGAGAGGATCATCACCGGGTCTTCCTCCAGCCTCAGCTCGGACCCAAATGCGACAAGTGCACCTGTCAAGCCCGTGTCCAGCCGCAAAACCAAAAGACTGAGCGCCACCTCGTCTGAATATGACTCCAGTCTTCATCCCATAGTCAAGTCCGTCTTTGGACAGGTAAGGACGCGTAGAGAAGACATTAAAACTTTTTAAAACTGTTTTTAAAAAGTAAATTCAAAACGCGCCATAGTCTACAAAGAATATAGAATAACGTCAGTTAAAGATTCTTATTTCTCATATACTTAAAATAAATACTCTATCATGGATATAAAAACTAAAAAGACTGTTAAATATGTGGCCAAGATTTCAAGCTGTGAATTAGAAGCATTGAGAATTTCAGATTTTATTGTTATAAAAGATAAACGTTTTATACACATTACATAGAAAATGTTGGATCAGTACAAAATGCCAAAAGTCCAGTCACATTTATTTCAAAAGATGCCCTTCCACAGACAGCTGGGGGTGCAATTTGAGCCGTAGTTGGGGGGAAAAAAATGTCCTTGAATGAGAGTTAATGTACAATATGAATTTAATGGGACAGAAAGACTACAATCCAAATTTGATGTTATCTTTGTACTACTCCCAGTATAAGACAAACCTGTAGGTGGAGGTTCACAGGTGAGATGCAGATCAAGCTGGAAACTATTAATCTACATGTGACTGGACCTCATTCACCCCCAGTTGAGTAGATTAAAAATGGATGCTTGTTTTCAGTCCAAATCTGGCTTCTGTGCATATCTGGTATCCATCACTTTCATGAAAGAGTAAGGGCTGCGATCTGTCATGCATCCCGGTATGAATACCGTCGCTTTCATGGTGACTGTCACCTGAACAACAGACGGAGGATCAACTTTCCTGCTGTGTGGAAAAACTTTTCAACGATGAAGGCTTGTCACACGCGCAGACACACACACATTCACACACTTGATCTTACATGAACGCACAGGTAAGTGAACCGTAACACTGATACACATGAGATGTTCAGAGAAAACACAACCTCAAAACTTTTACTGATACTGTAGACAAATAAAAGGGTGCATCTCTTCTTCCCTGCATCACCTGTTCACCCACTAACACGTCAAGTTTCTTCAAGGAAAAACATTTCCTCTGTTTCTCAGACAGATCATGCAGCTGTTCAGTATCCCATTTTTTCCTTGTTTCGTTGAAATCCTTCTTACCGTGTTGGGGAAAAAAAAAAAAAAAAAAAACGCTCAAGAGGAGACAATTACTGTACCTCCCCGTGTGCTAATGTGTTCCAGAAATAACTCCTCTCAATCCAGGCCAGAGCTTCAATCAGTCTTAGGGGTTCCAGCGACGCGAAATCCATGCAGCAGTGTGCTATATAAAGTCTCCAGAGCTGCTGACATGTGTGGAAATAGCAGATAGTTTGTCATTTCCATCAGATCTATAAATGATCAGGTGATAATTTCCACTTAAAAGTCTTGAAATTCTTAGAAAACAGTGGACTCTGTGATCTGTTGTTGTATGTATTCGAGTATTTGCCTGCTGCTTTCGTTTGTGACTGAATCATCAAGTTTGAACAGCAGAGTTTGTCTGTTTTCTGCGATGTTAAAGTTAAAAAAAGCGGACGAGTTGTTTTGCGTCAGCGTTTAGGTGACAGAGGGATCGAGAAGGAACGAGTGAATGAACGGTGTATGTGTGAGGAATGAAAAAGAGTGAATAAAAGTGAGACAGCTTGTGCACGCACATTTTTCTTTCTTTCTTGCTCAGCACCTCAACCAAGCTGTTTCATTTTAGTGACCATGCAAAGTTGCATTAAAAAAAAAAACCTTTTAATGCTCCTTGAATAGATGTATAGAGTTCGGCGCAGAATGCAGGCTGAGATAGTACACGCTTCAAAAACTCTTCCATTTCATATTTTTCTTATGTAACATCAAGATCTGCATACAATCCCAACAGTACTCATTCGCTGCCAGTGGAAGAAGCTAAAAATAGCTCATCAAGACCTGATTATGAGAGACTGTAGGAGGGTAGAGTGTGTGTGTATGAGTGTGTTTTTTGTATCTTGGTAAAAATATCCCAATCCTTTTGGCAAACGTCTTACCTGACAGAGCAAATCTGAGAAATAAAGGAGCTGGTTTTGCAGTTTTCTTCAGGCTACCAGTTTATAATCTACGTTTTTTCATATTCATAAGATGAATCATGACTACCAAAAAGGCTAGTGTGGGGGTTAGAATAAGGACAAGTGCGGTTTGCTGCTTGAGTGTGTTTTACAGCTCGATGGTTATAGATAGGTTGTGACGCAGTGATTCATTCGACATTGTGACGTGAAATGTTATACCTTTAAAACAGGACTGAACCAAAGTTGATAATTAAAAAAGTGAAATAAAAAGAAACTCACGTCACATTCAAGCCTCTAAACAATCCAGGTTACAGCAGAAACCTTGATCAAGGACACAATGTGAGCAGTTATTTATTTATTTATTTATCTATTTTTATTCTAAGTAGAAATTTTGTTTCTAGTTTAAGAGGTTTTCAACAATTATTCTGCAATCCTTCAGGTCATGTGACCTTCACTGACCTTGCTCTGCATGAAATATGAAATCAGAGGGTGTGTGAATTAACCAGCAGAGGGAGCAAGTACTTTTTTTATTACCATGAACTTGCTGTGTGTGTATATGTGTGTGTGAGAGTGAGAGTGAGGAGAGATTAACAGTCCTCTGTGTGTCACATCAGTGAACTGCAAATGTAAAAGGGCAGGGGAAAGAGAATGAAGGAATCGAAGGAATCAGACAAATCAGTGGGAGGACAAAGAATTAAATAGGAGGAGAGTTACGTTGCTCAAAGACCTGATGATTGTTATATAACGCAAACAGTCATCATGTCTCACTTCCCCGCTCCCAACTGACAGCTCTGAAGACAATGTGAGGAAAGGTCTTAAAAACACAGATTAGCTCCTCACTTCCTCTGCTTCTTTTTCCTGCAACTCATCTCCCAATTCGTAGTCGCTGATGTTTCCTGTCTGTCGTTCACTTTCCCCTTTTCTTTGCCCTCACACAAAAAAAAAAAAAAAAAAAAAAAAAAAAAAGAAAATCTCTCTTCCTTTTCTCCTCTTTTTGTTCTGCTGGCGAGGACGAGGGGTCACACTGACCTTTTTCACATCTGAGAGGGTCAAGATGAAAAGACAAGAAGGGTCGTGCACTAACAAAAATGAACAAATAAAGATATGGGTGAAAATGAGAGGAGAAGTAGAGTAGCATCATTATACTCAAAACAGCATATGTTTCTAGTATGTCTAGAGTATAGAGGACTATTTTTAGAAACGGATGGATATTTTTGTATCTGTGCTGGTGAAGATGGAGGTAGAAAATTGACTCTTTGGTTAAACCCCCCTTTTTTTGAGATGAGGATTAGGCAGCGAAATGCAAGAGCCTGTGAGCACAACTGCACACGCTGCAGTGTTAAGTACATGCGCACGTTTGATGATGCTAAATATTTATGGAGAATTGAGGCTGGAAGTGAAGATGAGTGAGAGACAGAGGACACAGGATAAATGAGTCAGAACAAAACAACAGCAGTTTAATTGACCGAAATGAGACTTGTCAATATCCCCCCCTTGCTGACGTACTAGAGCCTTTAACTAGACTAACAGCTGCCGTACACATGGTGCTATCAGAAATGAAACCAAAATACCAGAATAATGAGCATGAAAGTTGAAGGTCTTAGCTGCACTGATGTGAATGAATTAATCGACTGCAGGATTAAACTGTGACGTCTCAGCTCGAGCGCAAGAAGATGACGCGAGTGTGTATTGAAATTATTTATTTATTTATGTTTTTTTGTCCTCTCATGACGCCAAATATGTGTACGCACCAAAACTCAACGTCACTCTACCAGAGAAAAGCCTGATTTGACCATGAAATGATTACACTTCATTCAATCTTACAAATTAAAAGAAAGAAATATTCAGTTTCTTAGAACAAAGTGGCTCTTAGGGATAAAAATAAAAAGGTTAATGATGAACGCATGAGAGCTTGATATTACATCAGTCCCTTCCTTCCCTCTTCTGCATCTCCCAGCTCATTTAACACACTTAATGGCAGTGACAACTAAAGAAAATTCCCATTTTTCTCTATCTATTGTCTTCCCGTCTAGTGCATATATATCAATTTCTTTGTGTTGTTTTAACAGAGAATATGCTGTTGCCACAGATCAATAACAGTGGTCTGTCTGTGAAATATGATACCCTCAAAATCATCCTATATTCATAATGATTTTCCCCTGAGACGAGAAATGTGTAAAGTAAATTGTGTGCATCTAAGTGAGAGAGATTGTGAGGGAGAAAGAGACGGATACAGGCAGAGAGAACGAGAAAAAGAGAGAAAGAGAGGAGAGATGGATCTCATGCCCGTGCAAACTACGGTCTGACATTATAAGAGCTGACGGCTCCTGTGTCTGACGTCTGATGTGTTCTGAAGTTCACAATGAGCGGTGAGAGGCTGGATGAATCATCCGCAGAACAACACCGAGGAGCTGCAGAGATATTGAATGGGAGTGAGATGTGAAACAACTTCAGCGTGAATGTGTTTATTAGAATAGCAGAGAATAGACAAGGTCGAACGGAAGAGGGAAATGAGGATGTACATTAGTGGCGCAACGCCGCTAAACTTACCTCAGGAGTTAATGCTGCTGGTTTAAAAAAAAAAAACCTGTAACATAAGTTTATTCTGAATGTTGTGGTTTGTGATTTTAAACAGTGGTTGGAAGAAGGATCAGGAACATGATCTTACTTATTGTTACTTCCCAGATATTTTGAACTTTACTAGGCAGAGTGATGTATGTGTTTGACGCCAGAAGGCTGTTGTTATGTGAACGTGTGATTTGTAACATCGCGACGAGACATTTTTGAAATGAACAAACAGTATTTGCATATTCATGGGTGAGGAAGAACAAATGTGAGGTGTGACCTTTTTCTGTGTGAAAACAATATGAGAAGTAGGAGTCTTGCATTACATTTTTTTTTTTTAAAGTATCAGAAAAATATACTTTGAGTGCAGCGAACAGATTCTTTAAGAACAAACTCAAAGTATGTTGACTTTGCAAGTGACACATCACGATTTTGTCACTTCTACACATCTTTCTGTTGTTGATGCTGATGTTAGTGAGAATGTGGATAAAACAGTGAAAATGTAGGATCAATTCAAACAGATTTGAGTTAAAGGTTGATTGACTGAAGACAAAAGTTCTCCCTCAAAAAAAGTATTTAGGAAGGTCATTTTATATTTTATTTAAGGTTTTATTTTTTAATATTGTATTATAATTTTATTTAAGGTCATTTTATATTTTATGAGATATGAATTTGCTTCATTTTTAGTCAAACAGTGACTATATCTGAGAAATGGTAAAAGTGAAGTGAACCTAAAGTAAACAGAGAGTGTGTGTGTGTGTGTGTGTGTGTGTGTGTGTGTGTGTGTGTGTGTGTGTGTGTGTGTGTGTGTGTGTGTGTGTGTGTGTGTGTGTTCATTTATTTGTGTTGGATTTGGGTGCTCGGTGGTTCAGAATCTATTGTCATTTCTTGCACAGTTTGGCTTTGAACTGAGTCCAAGCCCTTCAAGCTTAACATGACTTTGTGATGCATCTACATTTGTGTGTGTGTGTGTGTGTGTGTGTGTGAGAGAGAGAGAGAGATGGATGCTGAGGGTAGAGTGGGGAGAGAAGTGGGGGGAAGAGAAAGCATGTGTTATATTTTTAGCTCCACAGCCCCACGTCCATGTGTGGTTAATCGAGTGTGTGTGTGTGTGTGTGTGTGTGTGTGTGTGTGTGTGTGTGTGTGTGTGTGTGTGTGTGTGTGTGTGAGAGAGAGAGGGAGTGTGCGTGTGTGTGTGTGCATGCGTGTTTGGATTAGCGTCTCCAGTATCTTGCTCTGGGGAAGGTAATATGCTTGTCCGAATGAGCATCTTCTGTCACATTCGCATAGATGGTTTAAAACTGTGTAGTGGCCGGGAGTGGGGGAGAGGGTAAGAGGAAAAAAGAGCAAGAGACGGACGGACGGACGGAGGCAGAAAGAGAAAGAAAGAGAGGAAAGAAGAGAGAGAGAGTATAGTGGAGGGAGGAAAGAGACTGTAGGAGAGAGGATGGAATGAATAAGCAATCTTGTTTTCTGTACTCCTGGCGCTTGCATCTCGCTCTGTTCACATGCATGCTTCTTCCTCGCTTATCTGTGTTCCTCTGATTTGTCCTTTGTTCTTGTTTACATATTTCATCCTTTTGTGTCAGTGTCCCTCCCCTTGTACTCCCCAGCGTCCTTGCCTCTAGGTCCTTTCCTGCACACTCCTTCATCCTCTCCCTCCTCACCTCTGTCTACTTCTCTGAGTTATCTGTGCTTTTGCTCTGCTCCTTGCTTCTTCTTCTTCTTCTTTTCTTTTTTTCCTTAAATGTCCTTTTATATTAGTCAATGACCCACTGAACCCCCTTTCCCTTTCTAATCACTCCTATTCCCATGCATGCCCAGAAACATATGCAAACACACATGCATACACGTGCACTTTCAAACAGGCACACTGACACAGACACAGTCAGAGAGAAAACATAAAACAAGAAGGACCTTTCTCTTTTTTTTTTTTTTTTGGCAATGGGCAACTCTGTAAAGTCGCTTAAAATTTTCACCAAGAAGGTAAGGTCGGCTCTGAGGTTTGTCGTGTGGCTGTGGTCTCCTTGAATCCCTTGCATGTTTGTCTCCACTCTGACTGTTTTACTGGACCTGTACTGACTGACCACTGTGTGCTGTCTCTGTATTATTGGTTTTCACAGCTGTTGCCCTGCATATGTTTTGTGTTATTGGTCCTTAAATCATACTGCAGGATAAATAACACATATTTGAAGATAAAGCTTGTTTCAGTCATTTTTTTCCAGCTTAGGATCTTATAGTTTTGATTATTGATGCAGGACTTTGTTGACTTGTGTGCAAAAGATTTCTCTGTGCTTATCGGTGCGTGGTTTTATTCAGGAGGAGCTGCTTGTGTTTTGACCTGTTAGCTGAGGTGAAGTCATCGTACTTGGATCATGTCACCAAACTTTAGAGTCAGTCGAATCACGCGGCGATGTTGCCTTAACAGCCGTCGGAAGATGCTGCCCTGTTGAGCCCGCACCTGCAGGATGTCACCAGTCAGTGGAAAATGTTACAAACAGGTGTTCTGTTTCAGCTGCATCACATTCTGTCGGATCAAACGCAGCGATGACGTTGAGTGTTTTCGATGACCACTCAAATGCGCAGTTAAGCAAGAAGAAAGAAGGAAGAACAGTCTGAACCAAAAAAAAAAAAAAAAACCTCGAGACTTCGTTTCTACAACACATCTCTTACATCTGCTGTCCTCATTGTATGCTTGAATAGACTCTCAATAGTAGGCAGACGATCCCACAAATAGATCCCCCTTCATATCAGCAGCTGCACATCCTTGAGGAAGCACAATATGACAAGCAACTGTTGATGCCATCTGTGCAAAATGGAGTTGAAGAGCCGGAGAAGTTCTTGCTTTTTCTACCGCCCTTTTCTGATATAGCATTTTCTTTTCTTTTTTTATGAGTAGGGGGTGAGGGTTATATAACGAATAGCGCGTGGCTTCATAGTACTTTTTCTGGCACAATATATCCGCAGACAGCCCTGCTCCATGCATCACTAGGTCAGATTACCCAGTGGGCATCCGTTCCTGTGGTGGTGGGGACTGTAGGAATGCACGAACTGGCATTAGGACTAACATGGCAACAGATGGAGTGTGAAGGTCATTTGTAGACTATCACAGTATTGTGTATATTTACATGTAACACATGTTTGCATATTAATTTTCCCATCCTGTATGCATACAAATGACTTACATTCACTGTAATAACCATCTGAAGATAGCTCATGTCTTAGAAATTTAAAGTAGCGGTGAAAATGGTCCCTTGGTAATTTGCTGTGACAGTTGCTTGTAGCTGGATCTCCAGCCACTCAGCAGGACGTTACATTGTGGTTACTGAGGACCTGAACCGTCATTATCATGTTTCATAGACAAGAGGGGATTCAAAACTCTCTTCAAACTCTTTATATCTACTTGTAGGTGAATAGAGTCAATTTTCTCATTGTCTCTATCATAGTAGTGTTTATCTGTCTGGTTTTAGCCTCACATCAGGCTGCTAATTCCAATATTAGTCAGAGCAGTGGTTGACACGCATTTGACTTTATCTAGTTGAGGTTTTCTAATCCACTGGCAGCCAGTGATGCTTGTTTTTAATTAACCTGTATTTCTGTCTGTAATTGGGATGACTGTTGTGAGAACCACTTTTGCCCCCTGGTCGATCATCTAATTGGTGATTAAAATGAAATGGCTGGCTGAACTTTAGCCTTATCTTCTGTAGAACACAATTATTTTGTAATGGGCATTAAAAAAAAAAAAAAACTCCTGGGAAAATTCCAGTAACATTCACCATGAGTTTTGTAGCTGATTATAAATGCAATGTGTTTTCGGCCTGATACCATCTTGGACTCTGAACTAGTGCTACTGCAACCATCACTAGTGTCATAATGCTACCAGCTACCAGGTGTTTCATCAGATGACATGAAAAGTGTCTCTGTCATCATCTTTTTGACGTCTTCATTTGTGAAAGATTGTCATGGATGGCATCAGTTGCTTTTGTCTGGATGTATTAAACCCTCTTCTCTCTGACTGAGGTGCTTTCCTCCCCCATCATGACTGACCTGACCACAGACCTCTGTATGACCTCTGCTCCTCCGTCCCACCTCCATGTTGGCTCCTTGTTCGCTCCATGCTGCCACAATCTGAGTCACGGTCTCTACCCCTGTCTTTGCCCCTTGCTCCCATGTCTGGCTCCCCCCCACCAACACCTCTGCCCTGGATGCTGCTCCAGGACCAGAAGAAGAACTACAAAGCAGTGCAGTCCTGTGAGGAAGGTGGCTCTGGGGGGGCCTATCTTGAACCTCTGGTGGCCCTGGCCCAGAACGGAGCCAGCATGCACAACGTGCTGGGGCCTGCATGCATCTTTCTACGCAAGGGCTTCGCTGAGAGCCGGCAGGCTGTACGTAAGTCCAGAAAACATCATGTGCATGCATGTCCAGAGAGACTAGAACACAATACAGTACAAAACCCCCACACAGCAACTGAAAGTCACAGTGAATGTGTGTAATATTCACCTATTACTGTAAAGAAGTGTGGCCATGCCGACTGCAAGCGTGTGCGTGTGTGTGCGCGTGTGTGTGCATGTTTATGCACAAGGCTGCATTACTTATAAATATGGTGGATGTTTGTAGTGGGATGGTGGATTATTTAATCACCGGGCGGTTATTGCTCCTTCTTGACTCCCAGCAGCGATGCCATGAGTTCAAACTCTGTTATTACAGAAAACAAGGATGTTGAAATGTTCACTGTAGACGACTGCTGTTTATTGTTGTAAAGACCGATTTTTTTATCTTAATGGACTCAGGAGTTGAAGTTGAGTCATTCTTGCTCAGTGACCGGCAAATATACAACTATTGCAGACTTTGCATCTTTCCATTGTTTCTTCTTATCCACACTTTCAGAAACACAAGGAATGCCCCTATTGATAATATCAAAACAAACACCTACGCTACACTTACAGTAAATTATGCACACTCATTTGTTTTTTATTCCAATATCTGATTTCGTGTTATTTTCTGGAGAAGGAGTGACAGTGCCAAGAATCTGCATGTTTTCCTGCCAATCCGAACACTTCAGCAGGTGATCTCAACGATAAGCTCTTCCTCTCTGACTGGAAAGAAACCTGCAGACTCTTGGCACTCGGCAGATCTGTAGTTGCCAGTTTATTTTTTAACGGCGCCATGTTGTGTGAGGAAAGCTGCGTATTGGCATGATTTTAAAAATATCAACAGTGTTTTGGATCTTAACCTTCCACTGTGATCCTTCACAGGATCGCGAGTTGAGGCCAGAAGAAATGGATGGTATGTTGGAACAATAAAGAATGTAAAATTTAAAAAATAAAATAAACTAAATAAAAAAAATTTTCACATTCGTACCTTATCTGCTCTACACTTAGAGTTGCGCGAGGCTTTCAGAGAATTTGACAAAGACAAAGACGGGTTCATCGGCTGTAAAGACCTGGGGAACTGCATGAGAACGATGGGCTACATGCCGACGGAGATGGAGCTAATAGAACTGAGCCAACAGATCAACATGAATTGTGAGTAAAACTGCAAGTTCTTCCATTTTCTTTTAAATCTCTTATCGCTCCTGGAAAGTTAACTTATCTCTGTCTTTTCCTTACATTCAACAGTAGGAGGACATGTTGACTTTGAAGACTTTGTTGAACTCATGGGGCCAAAACTTCTGGCTGAAACTGCAGACATGATTGGGGTGAAAGAGCTGAGGGATGCATTCAAAGAGGTGGGAAAACTCAGGAGGAAAAAACTCACACACTCTGGCAAAAAAAATTGACTCTATATTCAGGTCTAACTTTATGGACTACATTATGAAATAGCAGTGGTGGTTGGGTCAAATTTGAGGTTATGTTAAATAAAGGGACAAAAGATAAATTTGGGTAATTCCACATCCTGATTCAGTTCTAATTTTCTCTTCTCTGTTTTTATAATTTGCCTCTTTTTCTCTTTATCTCAGTTTGATACAAATGGCGATGGGCAGATCAGCACAGCAGAACTTAGAGAAGCAATGAAAAAACTTTTAGGACAACAGGTAAGAGAGCTGGGTAGCTTCCTCTCTCTCTCACTCCATCAATCATTGTGTCCGTCTGAATCTTGTCTTTCTATTCTATTTTTGTAAATGCTGTCTGAGGTTGTGCCACGTAAGTTCCCATCTTGATGTCTCACAATCTTGACTTCTTCAGGTTGGACACAGAGATCTGGAGGACATCCTACGAGACATAGATCTCAACGGAGATGGACACGTAGACTTTGAAGGTAAAGGATCCTGCGCAGATCGGATGTGACACCATAATTTGCATTTCAGATACACTACAACACGTCTCACTGGAGGCATCGTCACCGTCTCTCTCTCTTCACCACACTCACAAACATTTCAAATCCCAACATGCGTCTGGCTGATATCTCAATACCACGCTGATAGTGAGGTGAGGGGATGAAGGCAGTAGGTGTGTCTGTCAGATTATCTCCATACCTAGGGATTATGTCACCTCATAGATTACCCATAAAGAAAAAAAAGATGCATGCAGGCTGCTAGGGATGAAAATATCTGAAAGTGCTGCTGTTTTCAGAACTGCAAGTGAACATCAACATCATTTTACATTCTCTTTGTCTTGTGTTTGCCATCCATCAATAATAATAGCCAAGCAGAGAAAATGCATTTGTGGGGAGCTAGAAACACAGATCACAATGATTATGGTAATTATATCTTACATTATTATATATTTTGTTGAGTCGTGTCTTCAAATGTTTCCAGCAATTGCATGTCAGTCGCATCAAAATATCTGTTATAATAGACTTTTTTTATACAGTTTTAAATATTATTTGTAGGATAAATTTTTAGATCTTGGTTGTTTTTAACCAGATGAAGGATTTTAGTTTTATTCTCACGGCCTCAACGAGACACCCGCTGTGTGGTGAACCATATCGGAGAAACACAGATTTTCCGCACAAACTGATTTATTCAGTGTTTTAATTGGACTTAATCACAAAGTCCATTTATTTTGAGTGGAGCAGACCTCTGTGGATAATTCAGTTCCTGCCTGAATGTCTGGATCTTAAGTTATCACAGAAACAAGCTGAACAAACATTAGTACGAGATCAGCTCACAGTCCCTCTCGGACAAATTTCAGTGTGATTCTGCTTTATTTAGAGTTTCAATGACAAGGTCCGTTTGTTTTGGAGAGGAGGAAGCCTCGGTGGATAAATTAACTCCTGAAAAAACATTATACTGAACAACTGACAGTACAGGAAGTCCAAACAAACAAAGTGACACCAAACCCTGAAATCTTTAGCTGCAGAAGATTGTGGGTTTAGTTGTTGCTCCACTCACTTGTGCAGCAGAATACATATACAGATTTATTGTCTTTTTTTTTCATTTTTTAAATTTAAATTTCTTGACAGAATTCGTGCGGATGATGTCTCGATGAGTTTGTTGCGGAGAGCTGAGATGATAAAACAGAACATGGATCCTCTCTTGGTGTGAGAGAAAAGGAAGAGAGACCAGCACAAGAATACTGATGGATCTTGAACTTCTGAACTTTTGATAAACAAAAGAACAAAAACATATCAACCCTGCCCTGAAACTGCCATGCTGAAGCACAAAGGCTGACCACTGCAGCCGGGAGCAACACTGTTGATGATATGCTGCTGCTGTTTGTTAGAGCATAAACAAAACCAACAGCTGCATTTCTGACTTTTACAAAGTATATTTTAAAACAAAAAAAAAAGCATATTTTCCTTTAGTAATCACATTTCTAATGCTGATGTGGTTGTTGACCCAATGGGTAATACGATGTTTAACAAAAACACTTTACTATTGTTGTTAATAACTGTAGCAATTGAACTGCAGCAGTACGCCAGCAAACACCCCACAAATACAACACATTCCTTATGTAATGCTGAGAAGCACAAATACAAAATGGCAATATGGAAATATTTCATGTGATCCTGTCAAAAAGCTGTGTGTTTGTGTTTTGTGCATTTTGTTATTTCTCTCCACCCTATACTGTAGAGTTATTATCTCCCTTAAGACTATTGTCCGACTCTGGTTAAGAAACTCTATTTGTTTTGTAATTATATGTAATGTAGCACTGATGCAGTTCTTCTGACTTTAATAACATTATGCCTATCTTACTGTGATCTATATTTATGTCATTTTCAGTGTGTATAAGATGACCGGACTCCTCAAAGTACAACGTTTCTTGAAGTAAATTTTCTCTACGGAGTCTATAATCTTGACTACTGTGATAGGCCTTTTTAACTACAAGATGTTTGACCAATTCTGAATATTACTCTGCATGGATATTCAGGATACAGAAAATACTTTGTTTTATTGTTTGTTTGTTTTTTTTTTTAGTTTGACAGATGGTCCGCTCTCCCAGAAGTGGGTGAATCAGAGTGTTGTTAATGCTTTAATTATTATCAAAGAGCTTTTTTTTTTTTTTGTGAGTCTACTGAGTCTAGGGAACAGTCCTGAAGTGATTTTCACTTTGGTACAACGTTTTCACTTTTAACTTTATTACCTCAAAATCAATCGAACAATCAACCTCATCCATTAACTGCCCCTGGCATAATCTCTAAAATATTTTTTACCATCATAATCAATAACTATAAAGAGGCATGATTAGCTTCTTTATGAGAAAAGCCAAAGAAAGTTTATAAAAAAATATATATTATTTGAGTCTCATTAAGTGTAGTAACTGTACCCACTGTGTTTTTAGAAACACTATTCATTGGATTACAGTTTTGAAAAATGGCTGCTTGAAATGCCCTTAACTTACTGGGGCAGATAAATTATTGGTTGACTGTTCGTGAATGGACATGGGGGTATATGCATGCTCTAAAGTAAAGATATTCTTCTGAAGGGAAATCTTACTTTGTGATTTTACTTGTCTTAACAGTGTGAAACTATGCATGCTAGAAAACAACTGCAATTTGTAGCAGAATATAGAAAAATAAAGCTTTTTATTGGAGAGATAGTGTGTGTGCGTATGTGTGAGTTTTTAGATATGTGTTTTTATAGTAAAACTGGGGACACAGATCTGTTCAGACATTATGGGGACTCAGTTTCTATCTGGGGACAAAAAACAGGTTGTCATAATTTAACCCAACCCTGGGCTGGTCTATGAATTTCACCATATTCTAAAACTGGGTGTTTAAATCAAGCCAAGGATTCAAAGTTTTATGGACAAAAAAAAAAAAAAAAAAAAAAAAAAACATCAAATCCAAAAGCCAAAGCGGAGTTTGTTGGAAATTATTTGTAAATGGCATGAAGAAAATGACTTTAATCCCCACACGGAAAGTTTGAAACCACTACTTGAAGTTGCCAAAATACAGGAAATCAGTAAAAAATATGGACTGATGAAGAAAATTGAGCTCTTCAAATCAAACAGTCTGCATATAAAGACCAAACATACAAACAGGATCATGAAAAAATTCAGGGTAGTTTCTCAAGAATGAATAATTTGTTGAAATGTGGAATTGGTCTCATAACAACAACAATACATTTCTGACATTTACACAAATCTGTTTGAGTAACACGCATCAACTCTTCTCTGATATTGTAAACACACAGGGTTTCTGTTAATTACTAATTCTTCTCACTAAGAGCAAACTTGGCTTTAAACTAAACATATGACAGGCAATGTTTGTTCTGTCAAAAATGCCTGTCTCAGTGTCATTAAGACAATTTACTGAACACAATGACAGGAAATCATTCAGACAGACACCCCACTTGTTTAGGTTAAACATAAAATATGAACCTGTAACAGAAACATATATGTCCTAATTCCTAGATCTCACTTTTAGAAATGATGATGTGAATATATTCCTTATATATATATATATATATATATATATATATTAAATTCATGCACTTTTGGGTTTCCTATTTTGTTAATTCACTATCTCTATGTACCATAAAACTAATTTATTGTTTAGTATAAGCCTTTTTCTCTACAGATTTGTTTATCTGTGTTATCTTTTAATTCAATTTCAGGTCAGCTACACGATTTTGGGGTAAAAGTGATTCCTAATTAGTGTAATTGATATAGAAAAATAACATGTATTAATACAAACAAGTCAGTATATTGTTGTTAAAATGAATTTAAACAGGTGTTTAAGCAATAAAATATTACAATTCAGTGTATCCTACTCTAAAGTTAAAATAAATAATAAAGTGGACATAATTTATTCATTCAAGTTAGTTACAGTGCAGTAAATCTATTCCACCTACATAAATATATGCTTATATAAATAATATAATGAAGAGAAAATCAAAACCCTTGACCTTATTATTGATTTAGTTGTCTGCATGGGCTCCATGGACACTAATGGACTCTGTATAATATTAATTGTTCATAATAATATACACAAACTGTAATTACGGTTCGGTAAATGTGTAATAATATAGAAACCTGTAATGATTATGTTCAGGTTTCTGTGCAGTGGCTGGAACCCTCGTGACACACCTGTTGCCATGGAGACTGCACGCTGCTCATTCTACAGTTGTAGCTCTTCGCTGTTAAATGTGAGATGTTTGTGCTTCATACGTGACCGTCCAGATGGAGAATTACCTGACCGTATGTCACCCCAATCCTCCTCCACCTCCTCCTCCTCCACCGACACAACACTGACGTTAATACCGTTAAATCCAGAGGACGGTAAGAGCCGTTACCCTTGTAGCTAAGCTAACACATTATTAGCCATTAGCTGTTAGCTAAGGGTCAAAGCGAGATTAGCCACCGTTTTGCAGCTCGCGATTAAAAATAACTAAACTTGTCAAAATGTCCCGATATTATACATGAAGCTGAAGGTTTTTTTTTTTTTTCTACTGAAGATAAGAGACGTGAAAGTTGGAGGTGTCCGGTTGCAGGATGCTCACTCTGGTGATGTAGGAAAGCATCATGTGTTTTGTGTTTACTAGAAACTTTAAAGCTAAAACGTTGTTGCTACATGTTTACTTACCGCTGATAGAATAGATATTTTTCCTGGTATTTCATTTACATATTTAGATGCAATATTGAGCTGCAGCTGTGTGCCAATATACCACAATTGATTTTCTAATTATAATCTGTATCTCGCGTTGTTTTTGACAGGATGCACAGAAGTTATTACAGGTTTCAGACACTATTTTGTGCAACAGCCACTGTCTCTATGATGAAAAGTCACAATAAGCTGAATAAAAGCAGTTGGTTCAGACAGGATAACACACACACACACACACACACACACACACACACACACACACACACACACACACACACACACACCATAGAATATAAACAAAGTAGTTTGTCATCACTGATATGTGGCTGAAAACCTAAACAATGTTGAACAAATCCTCTGAGACATTAAAAGATTAAAAAGTTTGTACTTTTTCTAACAGTTGTTTATATTTTGTCCTTTGTCCACCACAGTTACTGACCTTCTCCTGATTCACGTGTCCCCATCGACGTCAAACACAGAGGTTTTAAACAGACCAGACAAGAAAACAGCGTCCTAAAGCTGAAGGGTTTGTCGTTCGTTACGTCACCTCCGCTGTCAGCATGACTTGGTTTACGTTTCCCGTCGACAACCTGCTGTGCAGATGTCTCGGCATCTCCTTCACCGTGTGGTTGACTCTTCTGTTCATCTTCATAATTGTGCCAGCTTCACTTGGAGTTTCTTTTGGGGTGCGCAGACTCTACATGAAGACACTTCTCAAGATCTTTGATGTAAGTTGTAAAACACAATGTTAGAGGATAAAAAAAGAAAGAAAGATATTTGTAAGTTATTTAATTGGGGGTTTTCATTTGCCAAACATGTTATTTTATTTCTTAATAATACATTATGCAACAGTAAATCTGGCACATTTAAAAAAAAAATGTATTCTTTACTTAATGGGACCCCTGAGAGGTCCCAGCTCAGAGAGATTGACAGGAGCACAGGGCATGTTGCCACATTCTTTCCCTCAGGGAGTAAAGCTTTGGGACAAACCCCAGGGAAGAAAAATCTTTCAGCCAGGAGACTGACATCTGAATAAATAAATTCTTAAATGAGAAAAAAAAATTGCCCTCCATCCATCATCGACCATTTTTTGACAGCAGGTCAAATAAGTGCTTTCCCACTTTCCAAATGGTTGAATCACAGTTGAAGGCAGCGGGTTTAATCGAGTTGGTTCTCTGGACTCATGAGAAGGCCGTTTGAGCCCCAGGAGCCGGTCAGTTTGAAGTCGCTGTCACTGTTGTGTTTTTTTATAGTGTGGTTCTTTAAATGTCCTTTCTCCAGGTCAAGTAGCACAGAGGTGTGATCCATCAAAATTGTGACCTATTTATGGTGTACTTCAGTTAAACAAGGAGAAAGGATTGATTGTGTTTAGTGTTTTTGTAATTTCTGTGTTGTTTTCTCAGCTGCAACCTTCTCTGTTGCAGTGCTGAAGTATGTAAGGTTTATGTTTCAATCACTTTAATCATATCACAGTCTATGATGCCCACATTCTCATCGAGTCATTTACATTGATAAATGATTGTGAGTTTGAGGGCTCCAATGTTAATTATACATAATTAATTTCACATTTGCGGGTTGGTAGTGATATGTCTGTATGTAGGTCTTAAGTTTTAACTCTTATGTTGCTGTATGTCAAACATTACAGCAAATACAGGGTGTAGTTCTCACATTTTTTGATTCATTTTTCTCTTGAATTAGTGGGCGATGCTGCGAATGGAAATTGGAGCAAAGGAAAAGAATCAGGAACTCTACAGACCATATAGCAGTGGTAAAATAAATGATATTTTAATGTTACTCAGTCATGAACATCTATTGTATATGTACCAACTGTGCCACTAATACCTGTCTTTTTTATTCTTGTTATAACTGAAGGTATCATAGCAAAAGAACCACCATCTTCTTTGCAGCATGAGATCCAGGAGCTCCGTGGATCTGCCAGCTGTCCGCGCTCAGAGCCAGAGTTTGAGATGGCCGACATTTTCTACTTCTGCCGTAGAGGCGTGGAGAGCATCGTGGATGATGAGGTGACCAAACGCTTTTCAGCCCAGGAACTGGAGAGCTGGAACCTGCTGACTCGAAGCAACTATCACTTCCGACACATAAGTTTGAGAGTTACCATCCTGTGGGGCCTGGGGGTCCTCATCCGCTACGGCATCCTGCTGCCTCTCAGGTCAGAGCAACACACTTGTATGGCAAAGATATAAATGGGTAAAAACTGCTTCAGTCGGTAGAAAACAGTATATGATATATGTTCTTTTTTCTGCAGGGTTACTCTGGCAGTCACTAGCATTTGTTTGCTCCTTGTCCTAACTACCTTGTTGGGCTTTTTGCCAGATAAAGAGTAAGTTCTCCTTAATCTCTGTAATAAATTTAAGCATACATACAAAGTTGTGACTCTTTGAATTGGACTACAAGCCTAAACCAGACCCTGAAGTGTGCATTGATACTACATTGATACAGTGATAGCTGCAGTATAACATGGTCTGTCTTCAGGTTACGGTCCCACCTGAGTGAGCGGGTCCATCTGATGTGTTACCGCATCTGTGTTCGAGCTCTCACAGCAATCATCACCTATCATAACAGGTACAGGATATTTAATATTCACCACCACCGTCAGGTCCCCGAGATGCAGTTGCACGTCTGTGTTAAATAAACTTATTTACCTTCAGGGAGAACAAACCACAGAACGGTGGTATCTGTGTGGCCAATCATACAACACCTATTGATGTCATCATCTTGGCCAACGATGGCTGCTACTCTATGGTAAACTCTATGTTTTCTATCTGCCGTGTGTGTGTCTGTGTGTTCAGTCCTCATACGACTGAATGAAAAAAGATTTTATAATATTTTATATCATTAAGATATTTATTGCATGGTATTAAATAGAGACGTTGTTTATGAGCTGAACTTGAATTGAACTTTTCTCACAGGTTGGACAAGTTCATGGAGGGTTGATGGGAATGGTTCAGAGAGCAATGGTCAAATCCTCTCCTCACATCTGGTTTGAGAGATCAGAAGTCAAAGACAGACACCTAGTGACCAAACGGTAACATTGCATCATCTCTGCTGTGCTCTTTACTCCGATTACATTAGGATCAGTGCTGCCTCTGAGCAGACTGGTTCATTTGAATGAGTAAGACAGCTGATGGTAACCAGTGAGTTACACACTTGGTTGGACACATATAACAAAGAGATTCTTTCGTTTTTATTATATTGTAAAGTCGACCTTTTATCATATGATACATTTGATACATGCACAAAACTGAATTTATCTACAAGGCCAACAAATACACGAGTCACAGACACTGCAACAGTAAGAACTTCGATGTGTTTTTGATTGACTTGTCTTTGTTTCTTTCCCTGATGTTTTCCTACTTAATTATCTAACAATGCCACATTTGGTGTGTTGTGTCATGTTGACTTATTCTGACTACAAACATAAAACACAAAATAGGTCAGAATAAGTCAATAAAATATTCCACCGTGAAAAATCATATAGATGCCAATTAACTCAACAGTAATAATCTAATATAAAATGTTTAAAACCATTATAAATAGATATAGTCACTCAGGAAATGTTGATTATTGATTCAATCAAATGTTGATTGAAATTGTTCTTTATTGTCTTTATTGTTCCTTTAACAGCAGTAGCCCGCATTGGTTGTTAAGAGCACCAAGGGTCAAAGGTGCACTATGTGAGATTTTTAATTTAATGTACCAGTTTAATAGTCACTGTGATGGTTGAATGACTCCATACGGTGCGAATGAAGAGTCTCTAAGCTGACCCCACCGTGTCTTGGGGAGAAGCAGCCGTAACTTGCCTCATGCAACAGGACGTTCAGCACCTCTGTTTCTGTTGAATTAAATATTTTACTACATATCGTGCATCTTGAACTCTGTCTTACTCTGAGACTGTAGGAGGAGCCTCCTAGAGGAAAAAAAAGCATCCAGACTTGCATAAAGCAACTTTGAACTACAGTAAAGAAGATGGTTGTAAATGTTTACATTTTCATGAAAAATGACCAGTGTATCTGCTTTGTCGTTTCAGGCTCAGCGATCACGTGGCTGATAAAACCAAACAACCTATTCTCATCTTCCCCGAGGGTGTGTGTCATGCTGCTGTCGACTTCAAATAAGTCTCGATGTGATACTTTTAAATACAAAGTGTTGCTAAGATCTTCACACCGTCTCATTCACAGGCACTTGCATCAATAACACATCAGTGATGATGTTCAAAAAGGGCAGCTTTGAAATTGGCTGCACCGTCTATCCCGTTGCCATTAAGGTAGGAGCTTTTTGTGTTTTTTTTTTTTCCTCATTTCTCCTCATTATGTTCTGACCTCTGCTCAGTCTGACCTTATTACCACCGTTGCAGTATGATCCTCGGTTTGGCGACGCCTTCTGGAACAGCAGTAAGTTCGGTATGGTGAACTATCTGTTGAGGATGATGAGCAGCTGGGCCATTGTCTGCAGCGTCTGGTATCTGCCACCTATGAACAGAGAAGTGAGACACTGATTTAACTTTTAGACAATTGATTATTAATTCTATCTACTGAAAAAAAAAAAAAAAAAAAAACATTTCTCACCTTTTGATTATAATTGTGTGTAGGACGGAGAGGATGCTGTGCAATTTGCCAACAGAGTGAAAGCAGCCATAGCTGCACAAGGAGGCTTAGTGGATCTCATTTGGTGAGTCACTGTTGTATTTAAATGTCATGATATCAGTAAAATTAGATGTGTTAATGGTTGTTAAAAGGGATAGGTTGCCAACAACACAAAAGCAGCCGCTGATTCACAAAACACACAGTTATTAGCTTTTCAGCTTTGACAGAAACTGTGGAATATTAGCGCCTGAGGCCTTTTTGGAAAAAAAAACAAATTAATCTTAGTGTGATAAGTCTGCGTTTGATACCTTTGTCATTTCTTTAATGTGTTCTCTCAGGGACGGAGGCCTGAAACGAGCCAAAGTGAAAAATGCTTTCAAAGAAGAGCAGCAGAAACTTTACAGCAAAGTTCTTGTCGGTGAGAAAAACACGGGGAAGTAAAGAGACGATGAAAATCCAGAGGTGAATAAAAACAACCAACATGCAGCAAAGGACAACGAGGACACATTGAATGTATGACATGTTTAATATATGTAGGGACTCTTATATTGATCAATCACCAAAGTAGGAATTTACATTGTGTGTCAGGCACTATTTTATATCGTGATTTGTTTTGATATTAACGTTTTTATCAGTGTTGACTCTATTCTTTTAATGTGTTGTATGTTGTGACAGGAAAATTACTATACTTCTATTTTTTTAAATTATTCATTGACACAAAAATCTAAAGTGACGTGTTTTTTTTTCTTTCTTGCTTTTGATTGAACGCTGGGGGTTTGTTGTACAGGAGATAGACTGAGGAGGTGAAGACCTATTTAAATAGACTGCAGGTATTTTGAGTGTCTAGTACTACAGTAATAACGTCACCGTCAGACAGACGGATAGTGACTACGCCGACACTCGTGCGTCACTTTGATAATTGGCTCAAGGCTCTAGATGTGTCTTTAACCTTTAATCTCTGAAGAAGAGAAAGTGAGACCAAACACTTTCTTGCTGGAGATTTTTCAATTTGTTTTGATTTAATTTGTTAGAGAACTATTAAGAATAAATAATTTTAATTTTGCTCCCTTTTTTAAACAGCAGGAGTCAGTGTTCAGACATGAATCATCCTGCGTATTGTGACACGAAAACTTTTTTTTTTTTTTTTTTTTGCTCAACAGGATATATGCAAATCATCAGACTAATCAGACTATTAATATATATTAATTTTCCATAGACACTCTCTCCTAGTCAGGCCAATGAAGAGTGTTCATTAATGGCACTAAAACAGACAAACAAACCAAATTTCAGAGCTTTTCGATCCTTTCATTTGATCTAAAGGTGTAAGAAAACACACTTGGTGACTCAGTGATGCTGCAGCCTGATTAAGAATCGAACTGGAGCTTCTTGTGAAACTGAATCCATCTATATGAGCTCTATCGGCTGACGCAGGTTGTCAGGTTTCTGACTCACACAGGTCGTCAGGTATCTGAGTCTGAATTATCAGAGCAGAGTGGTATCATGTTTTTTTTTTTTAAGAGTTAGACAATCAACTGAGGAAGCAGCAATATCAAAAAAAGTACTGAGGAAGTAGGTGATCAGTTTATCAGTTATGTGCTTATTTGAATGCAGCTGATGTGTGAAGATGCTGATGCCCTGTGGCAGGTGAGGATCAGGTGTGGCCTGTTGGTTCTTGTTGTGGTGTGAATGGGAGCATCAGTAGTCTGAGAAGTCATGTAACCTGTTAATCTGAGGGGAGTGTCTTGTGTCGGTGTAACCACGCCCAATCAGCTGGTTCCTCAACTTCAACGAAGCCGAAGCTCACGGGAAAAGAAGAAAAAAAAAAAGTTTTCCCTCGCTTCCGATCAGAGACACACACACAGAGAAAGAGACGGTGAACCGATGGTCGACACTGTCGCGTTTTGTGTTTGGGACTTTATTTGTTTATCGCGATAATCCAACAACAGTGTTGTCAGCATGTCTTTAGCGGATCAACAGTGGTGTCCCACAAGCGTCCAGGTAACGGTACTCCAAGCCAGAGGCCTCAGGATAAAGGGGAAAAGCGGCACTAACGATGCGTACGCGGTCATGCAAGTGGGTAAGGAGAAGTACCAGACCTCGGTGGCGGAGAAGAGTGTGGCTCCGGTGTGGAAGGAGGAGGCCGCCTTCGACCTGCCGCAAGGAGCAGGAGGAGGAGGAGGAGAGCGGGGCACGCTGCACGTCCACGTCCTGCACCGGGCCCTGGTGGGTCCAGACAAACATCTGGGACAAGCTGTCATCAACCTGCTGCAGCTCAGTGAAGACAAAACCCGCAACAAAACCGAGTAAGTGCAGAGGAACGTGCACAAACCATAATGTGGTTGTGTTTTTAAAGTAGACCAAGACCACAATGTAGAGAGACACCACTTTATTTATCTCAAAATACAAAAGCACCAACACCAGAATATATAAAAGTCCACTTCAGAATAATGTACATTTTATGATGTAAAAATTTCATTTCAACGTGATCGTTGCAGATAAAGTTCTACTAATCAATTAGTACTTTGAGTTTTTTTTTTTTTAACCAAACAAATAACATGAACTTTACTTTAAAGGAGGCATCAGTGAGTCTTAGTAGTGACCCTGTGACCTCTTTGAAGACAGACTTGAAATAATCCACATGATCAATGTGTTTTGAAGTCATCTCTGCTTCATATCAACTGAAGTTTTTTTTTGTTTTGTTTTTGCCTCAGGCTAAATATCTGTGTTTTATCTATGTAATGAATATCTCAGTGGAAGGCACATATTGCTTTTTGCTTTGAACTGCATGTAAATGAGTAAATCATAAGATGTGTAAAAACAGACTGAGTAACTTTGATTTTCATCTGCACCACAGAGAGAAGTTGTTGGTTCAGTCTGTCACACCAGGCTCTGTGGTTATTGCTCGACAAAGCCATAATCCTTATTAAATCCCTCATAATTACAAACCATGTTTTTCGGTTTTAATATGTAAATTATGCAGCATCTGTGATTGCCTGTGAACTGCGGATTAGGACAAACATAAAAGATTGTCTTTGCTTAATTTGTGCAGTTTTAAAGACTTTATTTTGGAGGGAAGCTTAATTTCCCTCTGATATTTGCCCCTTTTTTTTTGACTGAGGTGAGGAATTCAACTGCTCTCTCTCTCTCTCTCACACACACACACATTCTTGCACATGTATTTTTGTGAGGACTCTTATTGATATAATGCATCCCCTTATCTTAACCCAAACTTAATGTTGAACCTAACTAAAAACCTAAAACAGCCATTTTAAGTTATGAGGACCAGGCAAAATCTCCCCACTTTCCCAAAATGTCTCCACTTCAAGGCTCAAAACTCAATCTGGTTTTCACCACTTTGGCTGTACAAGCTACATACACTCACATATGTAGCCATGCATCACTACACAGACCCGCTCTGGTGGGTTTGACTTATGAGTGTTGCCCACTCGCTCCGCTGCAGCTTAAAGGATTTGTTCCTTCGTCTGCGGCCTTCGAGGATGCCAATCAGCATTACTTACTCGAGCGAACGAAGCGAGCCAAAAGATTCACTCTTTCATTAACTCAAGTTGACAACGACAGATAGGTCACCCAGGAAAGACACAAATTTCACCTCTCTTTAGCCCAGTCAAGCCCATTTTTCACAGGGACGCCAGAATTAAAAACATCAAACGGTCATATCTGAATGTTCGTGACAGTGCACACGCATACACATGCATGAGCGAAGGAGGCGAAGCGATTAAATGACATGATAATTACTTTTACTGTGCAAAAATAACTCGCACCCTTCCCACCTGTGGCTGTGATCGTGTTTTACAGGACGGTCTAGTCTCAGTCATAGCGATTATACCTGCTCCTCTGAGCAGATGAAATGCTTTTTAAATGGTCAAAGAAAATGTCATAAGAGTTATAGTTGGATGTTTTTAGTTCTGTAAGAATGGAAAACATTTGTTGGGCTAAGCTGTTTCTGGGTTTAGTCCCCTGCCGTGTGACTGGTATTATTCACAATCAAACAGCATACCAGCCTGTTTGTCTAAATGTACAAACATAAACACACCAACACACTTTCTTCCTTCTCTGTTTTTTTTTTTGCTGCTTTGTTAATGTTTGAACCTGTCTGCTCTGTTTTATATCTTGAAACATTGCTGGTAATATATCAAAATATAGTCCATCCTTCACAAGGACAGAACTGATATTGTCAGTTATTTCTGCTCGTTTTTGTTTATAAAACCCCATGCAGTGAATTTGCTGTCGGTTCATATCAATCCAATATGAATATGAACGTCAAGTCGTCTTGTGTGAAAAATCCATTGTTAAATTAAAAGTGAGAGCAAGAATCGAGCTGTGGTTTAAACGCCACACATGATCGATTTCATACCGTCTGTTCTCTCTGCTTCAGGTTTGGCCGCTGTCCATCTACTGTCGGTCCTAATAACAAAAAAGAAAAAAAATATATGTAAAGTTGAAGTTCACCTGTGTGTGAGCTGCATGTTTAATCACAAGGTTTTGTTTTTTGTGATGTGAGCGTGTCTGATCACATCTGCCTTTTTGTTTTATCAGCTTGTCATTCAAAAATCAGGTCCAACTTTCCCTCCTGCACCGCTACAGTACATGTTAACACATGCATGTTTTCTTACACCTCTTCTTATTTAACAAACATGCTGTAGTCAGTGTTGAGTGAAATACTCTGCCCGGTGAAGCTTGGCGAAGTGCACCTTGCCTTCGAGGTTTAAATCCAGCTTTAGCCTCACATTCCTGACTGTTTTATCAACCAAAAAACAAACTGTGGTGGCATCAGGGACACACTAGCAAGGTCAGTCTTAGTAAAGAAAACTACTGTGGCTGTTCTGGCTCCCGACAGACAAACAGTGTTACATGTTCCACGAGCTGCGAGCACAACAGCTCCACTGTTCAAGGTGCACCGCGTTTTTTATTTATTTTTTTTTAAGTCTCTGAAGCATTTCAGCTCTTTTTGAACACGTTTGTCACTAGTATTATTGTTTTCTTATGAGCAGACATTGGTCTCAAATCCCACTGGATATTTTTATAGATGTATTTTAATACTTTTAGGTTTGTAGAAGTACTTCTATTTACAGCAGTTCTTTTATGTTCATCACTAACTGTATATATTCTTTTAGATATTTCACTTTTAAATACATGTTTCTAGAGAAAGCTGAACCATGGCTGCCTCTTGGGTTTGAAGATGATCAGATTTTTTCTGAGTATTTAAATGACTTTTTACCAGTTTGTTGTTTCAAACTAGTAAAGTAAATGATCTAAAATCCATCTAGGTAATTATTTGTATATAATTTGAGGAATGGAAGAGAAAACAGTTCATCAGTAAGACAAAAATATAAGCAGCAAACACATTTGATTCAGTGTGTGGTTTGTCATTGACACTTTAACTTGTCATAGTGAAAAACACCCTGAAACTGAAGCAGCTGATCTGCATTCAACCTCTGTCACTTTCAGTATTTACACCAGCACTTTTCATCCATGTCAACATGTCTTCACACTTATAGCTGAAAGCGTTGACACTAACACAAGGGCTTTATAACGCCTACATCAGTGCAGCTAATAACAAACTGCATGACGAACATTTCACTATACTCTAGCGCCTCTTCTGTTACCCAGATCAGCTGGTCAGGTGTAAGGAAAGTCTGTCCAACAGCTTCCCTCCGGCATTGTGTGTGCTCCAGCATATACTGTGACTGATTTTTTTGTTTAAAAATAGAAACCAGTGGTTCGTGACACTCATGGGAAAAGAACACTTCTTTTACGTTTCTTTCTGGTTCCTTTGTGCAGCCTTCATTTTGGCTTTTCTGACTCATGGATGTGGACTGATAGGATAAGCTCTGGACGGTTTTGGTCTTTGGACCTTATCACTATTGAACTCTTTTACTCACTCAGCTCTTCTCCTGCTCATGCAGCTGTGTGCTTTGATAAGAAAAGCTCTGGCCACACAGGGCATTGTCTTATCACAAGGAAGGATGTGTGTGTGTGCGCGCAAGTACAATAAATGTACAAAATGTTTAGTCATGCATTATCCTCCTTTGGTTCTGTCTGTGCAGCGGAGCACAGCTTTTTCTACTGTTCACAGGGGTGTGAGTACCCTTACTGACTTTAAGAGCATCATTATTATCCAGACATAGTTAAGTTAAACAGTCTTTTAATTCCTCCTCCTCCTGTACACTGCTCACTAACCCTGACCAGCTAACGCCCAAACAATTTTGCAACTTCCCCTATGATTTAACTGAAGTAACTCACTTCTTCTCTTTTTTTTTTTTATACATATGGATGCAATTGTGTTGGGGGCTTCTGTAGGCATTAGTGAAGTACAATGGTTTTCAAAGATTAGTCATGAATGATTAAATATACACTGCAATTTACTAGTAGAGAACCAATGCTAACACTTAGCTATCTCACGAATGAATTGATTTAGTGTAGCTAAAATCATTTCTTCACAACATTATGGTCTACTAAAGCTCATACTAAAGCCTAAATACCACACATATATTATAGTAAACCAATACTATAATTATATAGCAATTGAATTACTTTTTAATTTATCATATGGCTTCATAGGTTGATGAAGCCATATGATAAATAAACCAAACACTTCATATGCATTAACCAAAACCTTTAATGACTAACTTTGTCGTTTTTTGACCTTGCAGACAGTTTCAGTATGGAAAAACAGAAGTTTGTTGAATGATGCAACATAAGATATTATCATGAAATGATTCTACTGGAAGTTGAGAAACAATAATAGTCTCAGTGTCTCAGTCCTTCAGCATTGCTATAAACCATCAGTCTTTTTCTAAGACTCACTCACTGCTTGTGTTATAAGGCAGTGTTAAGATTATAAACCTGGTCTAGTTTGACAGTAAAACTATTCCAGAGGATGCTTTAATGTTCTTTCTGAAAACTGTGTCGGATGTATAATATCACTGTGCATGACTGATAAGTGTCTTTGTTTGTCTAGTAGTGTTTTGCCAATGGACATCCATCAAGCAAACCACGAAGACGCCTCAAAGTTGAACATTTATAATGTCAAAGTCAAAGAAATTAGCAAATTGCATCTCATTATTCATCAGGAAGAGGCAGGGGAGCTGTGACAGCAGTCTCAGTCGTTCCGCAAATTCCAGGAAAAGGCGCTTCCCTCCTTAGTTTGTTTGTGCCACACATCAGAAGCATTCCTCAGAGAGGAGGAGGAAGAGGAGGAGGGTGAATCTCAGTAACATATCTGTTTCAGGACCACTAAGAGGAATGCACTGTATTCAGCTGGGTCTAGATTATATCTCAGTGGCATCTCAGGGTGAGGTGTTATCTAAACTGTGGAGAAAGATGTTCATGGCACACAGACACATGGTTACACGAAACACAATGATGACATTTAAAACCAGGCTTAAGGGCTGAATCTTGATCCTTTTAGCGTTGGATTTCAGATAAGGAGCAGACACAACATATAAATATATAAATATGTTCTGTGCACATGTGTGTGTGCACACGTAACTGCTTACTCATTTCCTCAGGAATTCAGATTTCAGTTGAACTTGTTTGTTCAGTGGTGAGTTGACCTCACATTTCTGTCCAATAGGCACTTTTTATTATGCTGACTGTTCCTTTTTTGCTGTTCTGTTAAATTGTTCTGCACATTTGGAGACCCTGCTGTCGACACCGGACCTCGGCTCAGATGCAGAAGAAGCAGCGCTGAGTTGTCTGACTGTGTCTGTTTGAGCCTTTCAGCATTTTATTTTACAAAATTAACATCTGATATCTTCACATCTTGGTATTTGAGTGTTTATCTGAATAAATTGAGGTCGTTTAGCTAAATCATCAAGGACATGTGACGCTGCTGGGATGTTTGTTGGCACTGATTTTTGCTGTGTGGCAGCTACAGTCCCTGCAGGATGTTTGAAACATGATGATGAGGTCCCTGTGAAACTGACTAATTTAAGTTTTTAAAGCAGATTTTTATTTGGATTAAAAAAATCAACTCTTCATGGGAATGAACTGGCCTGTCAATCTTCTGCAGGGTTAAATGTTTAGACACATACTGATGCATCGGTAACATTAAATCTGCATAAAAGTATAAGCATATACCACAAGTTGGGGTTAGAAATAGTTTACTTTAGATAGCGTATCCTGATGGTGTCTTCTTTATTAAGATTTGATGAGACAAAAAAGGGAACAACATTCATATAGGCTGTTAAATATTTAAAGCACCTAAACACAGTCCTCACATTCATAAATTCCCCACATTAGATGCTGCCACAGACAGCACAGTATTACTTTTCATTAAACTTTCCTTCATGGTGAGTTTGCTGGTTGTACTTTCCAAAAACATTCAGTGGCTGCTGAGTCACTTTCCATTTGCTGCAGGAATGGTCATAGTTTCCAAAAAACTAAGACCCTAATTAGGACCGAGCATTAACCTAGTTAACATGAATGTTTTTAGTTGGAGTTCTGTGGAACATTACTCCAGTAACATAACTCTTTTCTCATTGACACTGTGTTAATACAAATAGTGTGAGATCTTCAGAAGTGAATGTAAACACTCAGCAGACAAGTGTTTTTATTATTCACGCATGGGAGCTAGACCCTGGAAGGGCATGTGATAGTAGTTCAAGTTGTTGTTTTCAAGGCTTTTAATAGAATCTTATCCTGACGAATTGATCATATTCTTTTTTTTTCTTCTTTTTTTTCCCCCCAAAGTCTTTTATAAATGAAATATATCATAAATGAAATGAGTCCAATGAGTCTTTCGAATCAAAGTGTAATTTAAAAAAAAAAACGAAATGAAAAACAGAAATCTGAACGATTATTCTTGTTCTTACATGTGCTATTCACTGTGAACTCTGCCGTATAGATATCAAATAAAGTATTCCTATTGAAATTGTGACATTGATTTTCACTATACAGCTCAGTTGAAGATACTGAATAACTAATAGTCACTCATCTGTGAATTTTACAGCTTAAAGAATCTCATTACACACATGATTTCACATTCCATGTGAAAGATAACTCTACCATGTGCTATTTAATGTGTAGGTTTGCTACATCATAAAAATGTTTTACATTTGATAATAATGTCTGTGCAGTTAATTAGAGAAATTGTCTAAATACCGTTTTTTTTCTTTAACAGATGGTTTAAGTTATTGGACAAGACTGGCAAGGCAGATAAAGACCGAGGAGAAGTGCTTCTGGACATCCAGTTCATGAGAAACAACATGACCTCCAGCATGTTTGATCTCACCGGTGCCGGCAAATCCCGGTCTCGTTTGGGGAAGTTAAAAGATAAAGTCAGCGGCAAGAGAAAGGATTCATATACCGTGTCTGTTGTGGGGCAATCCTTCACTCAGGTTATGAGTGACAGCGAGGACGACTTAAATGGAGATGAGGAAGCGCCAGCAGGGAAGTATGAGAAGAAGAAGAAACTTAAAGTGAAGTCTTTATTTTCCCCCAAGTCTAACCTGCAAAAGAATATGTCTCAGTCCATGTCTGTTCTTCCTGGGAAGAACTCGCTAAGCAGCAGCCAATCGTCTGGTCTGAATGTGGATCCCTCTGACGGTCAGTAGCAACTGTTTTTTAAATTTATCAATCTCAAGTCTTTATAATTAAATGCATCCTTTTTTTTACGTTTGTTCCAGGTAAAAAGAAGTTCAAATTCAAGATACATAAACGCTCGGGCTCAGAGAGCAAAGAGTCCAAACATGGCTCAGTGGAGCAGAGTAACGTTTGCATCAATGGGAGTCACGTTTACTGTGAAGAGCCACAGAGTCGGGCCTCTCGAATCGGATCAAACTTCAGTCTGGCTAGTTCAGGACATGGATCCATGGAGGACGTCCCCGAAAGTCCTCCATCTACCGATTCACTTATGGCAGTGAAACAGAGTTCACCCTGGACAGTGGAGGAGGAAGACACAGCTGAGGCAGACATCGTAACAGAAGATGATGATGAAGTTAGAAAGCAGGAAGCGGAAAGGATTAGGATGGAAAAGGAAGAGGAAGAGAGGAGGCAAAAAGAAGAGGAAGAGGAGAAGCTGAGGCAAGAAGAGGAGCAAGAGGAAAGAAAAAGGATGGAGGAAGAAGAGAAAGTTAGAAAAGAGGAAGAAGAACGGATTCAAAGGGAGGAAGAAGAGCGAAGAATAGAAGAAAAGAGGAGACTCGAGGAAGAGGAAAGAATTAGGAAAGAGGAGGAAAGAAGACAAGAGGAAGAGGAGAGAGCCAGAAAGGAAAAAGAAGAACATGAAAGATTGTTAGAAGAAAAAAGGAAAATGGAGGAACAGGAAAGGAGAAGAATTGAAGAAAAAAGGCAAAAAGAGGAAGAAGGAAGGATTAGGAAAGAAGAGGAGAGGAAAAAAGAGGAAGAGGAGAGAGCTAGGAAGGAAAAGGAAGAATATGAGAGATTGGCAGAAGAAAATAGGAAACTGGAAGAAGAGAAAAGACAGAAAGAGGAAGAGGAGAGAATTAGGAAAGAAGAGGAAAGGGCTCAGGAAGAGAGGAGGAGACTAGAAGAACAAAAACGGACTGAAGAGGAGAAAATTAGAAAGGAAGAAGAGGATAGGAAACAGAGGGAGGAAGAGAGGAGGAGAAAGGAGGAAGAAGAAATAATGAGAAGACAAGAAGAAGAATGGGAGAAAAGGAGATTGGAGGAGCAAGAAAGGAAACAACGAGAGGAAGAGGAAAGGATTAGGAAGGAGGAGGAGAGGGCTAGGAAGGAAAAGGAAGAATATGAGAGATTGGCAGAAGAAAATAGGAAACTGGAAGAAGAGAAAAGACAGAAAGAGGAAGAGGAAAGGGCTCAGGAAGAGAGGAGGAGACTAGAAGAACAAAGACGGATTGAGGAAGAGAAAATTAGAAAGGAAGAAGAGGAAAGGAAACAGAGGGAGGAAGAGAGGAGGAGAAAAGAGGAAGAAGAAATAATGAGAAGACAAGAGGAAGAGGAGAGAGCTAGGAAGGAAAAGGAAGAATATGAGAGATTGGTAGCGGAGAAAGAAAGGGAAAGAATTGAAACTGAAGACAGGATGAGAAGGGAGGAAGAAGAAAGAATCAGGATGGAGGAGGAGAAGAAAAAGAAAGAACAGGAGGCAGAGAGGCTCAGGAAGGAAGAAGAAGAACGGGAGGAAAAAAGGAGACTGGAGGAACAAGAGAGGAGGAGAATAGAAGAAGAACAAAAAAGACAAAGAGAGGAAGAAGAAAGGATTAGGAAAGAAGAGGAGAAGAGAAAAGATGAAGAAGAGAGAGCTAGGAAGGAAAAGGAAGAGCATGAGAGATTGGCAGAAGAAAAGAGGAGACTGGAAGAACAGGAAAGCATTAGGAAACAAGAGGAAGAAGAGAGGGCTAAAAAGGAAAGGGAAGAAATGGAAAGGTTAGCTGAGGAAAAGAGGAGAGTGGAGGAAGAGGAGAGAATTAAAAAAGAGTATGAGGAGGGGATTAGGAGAGAGAAGAAAGCAGAAAGGGAGAAGAAAGAAGAGGAAGCCAGGAAGCTGAAGATCAAAAAAGTTACATATACAGAAAAACAGAAGAAAAGTGAAAAGAAAACACAGGATGGAAACAAAACTGCCAAAGTCGTCTCCACTAATCCATTTGATGAAGACGTTGATGAAGGGTTAGTTCAAGATGCACTAATATGATCAAAATCATTCAGTCATGATACATACAGTGTGATTAATTTCATAACAGTGCTCACAATGTTGTCAAGGTAACCAAAAACTGGTGGTGCTAGAGGAAAAGCCCAAAATCTTAAGGGTTCATCCTCTGGGAATCATGAATGTTAAATTTCTTGGCCGATCTTAAAAACCCCTCGACCTCTGTGTGTGCACTTAGATTTAGTAAAAATAGTTTCACACAGTTGAATGTAACTTTGTAAAAAGAAAAGTGAAGGTCATGTTTGATGCACAGTTTGCAGAGTTTTAACTAACTGTTGTTATCAGTATCATCATTATCAGTAACACAACAGGCTGAGATGCACAATGTCAAAAGAGGCAATGAAACTAAATT
This sequence comes from Polydactylus sextarius, assembly GCA_016801845.1. Taxonomy (NCBI): domain Eukaryota; kingdom Metazoa; phylum Chordata; class Actinopteri; family Polynemidae; genus Polydactylus; species Polydactylus sextarius. The sequence continues at coordinate 5,479,368 of CM028922.1, forward strand.
AGAAAACCTGATCACATTTACTTCTGTGATCTGAATGTTTAGGTCCTGTTTTACAGTCAGTTGTGTCACAGCTGCAGATACTTCACTAAATACAACCTGAGGCTGACACCGACATGACAAATGTGCAGCTCTGTGCACTCTGAGCTCTGTTGTTAGAGTTGGTGTGTGTGTGTGCTGAGATATGCAGGACAAGTGTGTTGGAAAGAATATGTACAGATGAGCTCAGTCTTATTTCATTGTATTAGCTGTCACGCAAAAATGGAGTGAAAATGATTCAAAACTGTAGCTAATTACTCTGAGTTTGACAATGGTTTTGCTCAGCATATTAAAATCTTCCACTAACAGCCTTTACGCTGTTTAGATGATTATCTAACAACAGTGAAATGTTTTGTTTTTTTTTTATATCTGACTTCCTTGTGAGACAATGAGAAGTACACTGAAGTGACATTTACTCTACATCTCTGTTCCAGATGTCTGTCTGCTGTGTCATCGGTGGAAAGCGAGATTGTTCCCGCTGATAAAAGCGCACAACGGGAGAAGCGACAAGCTCCTAAGCCTCCAGGAAGGAACCAAGCTGAGAGTCGGAGGGAACAGGATGTATCTGCACGAAATCAGGGACAAATTAACAAGCAGAGTAATGACAAAGACGTCAAAACTGCCAGCGTTACGCCTCAGCGCTCGGTGAAAGCGATCTCTACTCTGAGTCAGTCTCAAACAGATACAAAGACCACCCAGAGTTCAATGCAAAGTAGCACCGCTAAAGGAGCAACGAGTGCAAACAAACAAGGTAAACGTCCTGCGCCGTCTCGACCTCGTTCTGTGGAAGAAGAAGAACCATCACCTGATCCCAAAACGGCCTCATCCTCCGACGGAGATGTCTCACAGACAAAACAAAACCCTATTGTTCAAGGATTAAATCCATTTGAAGATGAAGATGAAAATAAAGATACAGCAACATGTGGTAACACTGGTTCAGTACAGTGGCCTCCACTGGCATCCAAAGCTGCTGATAACGATGCAAAACTCAAACTTTCAAAGCCTCGTGCTCCTCCGCCGCCCGGACAGAACGCTGCATCAACATCAAGCAGCACTTTAACCCAACAAAACACTGATGGAGGCCATGTTACAGAAGAAACAAGCGTTGATGTATCTGAAAAATGCGACCCTCTGCAGGTGACGTCTGTGAGAGCACAGAGTGCTGGGGAAGAGGCAGAAGTTACCAAGGAAGTGCCTCCAGCTACTTCACGCAGGTGAGACTGGTCAAGTTTTCAACAGAAAGACTAAAATGTACATACACCTCCCTTTCATCTCATCTTAAATTATAGATCACACACCACCACCTTCCCATATCACAGCGTAATATTCAGCACAATGCACATTTTTAATGTAGAGTCTTGATTATGTATTTTTCAACACTTTCCTCTTTGCTTGTTTTATTAACTGTGTTGTATCTTTATGTTGGCGTGGATCGATTACCATACAGTGTTAAATACACATCATATTGTCTGAGTAGTGATTTCTACATCAATTAGTTTTTGATCTTATGGAGAATTTTACATCTCACAGACAAAATCATTTTATTTACAACAAAGTCATACATGCAGATCAATATCCAGCCTGCGCCTACATCTTTCTTTCTTTGTTTTATGTTTGTTATTTCAGACTTCAGCCTGTTAAACCCCTCAACTCACTGGAACAGCAGTCGGACTCGGTTGTTCAAGGAAATGAAACTCAGAAGAAAACAATGGTATCTTTTTCTTTTTTTCAGTCAAAATTTCATCTGGTTTGAGTATCTATTACTTATGTTTAAAAACAAAGGAAAGTTGCTTGTTCACTTTGTTCATAAAACAGGATCAACAGGATTTTTTTTTTTTTTTTTTTTTACAACGTTTGTGTCATATCTGTATTTTGTTGCACATAAACACACACACTTCACGTTAGTTATTTATTCTTTCACAGGTAAACAACGCTGGGCTGAAAGGGCCGTACTCTCAGCTGACTCGAGAGGAACTCATCTCTCTGGTGCTGAAACAGGAGAAGCAGCTGTCTGACAGAGACAAAAAGATATCAGAGCTGGAGGAGTACATCGACAACCTGCTTCTGCGTGTCATGGAAGAGCAGCCGAGTATCCTGATGTCCCTGAGCTCTGTGAAGAAGGCTGTCTAGATGGATTCACGGGAAGTTCACTCTGAAAAACTTGGATTAAATTCTGAAGGGTAGCTGGAATAAAAGTTTGACGTTTACAGGTTTTGGACGGGCAAGAGGTAAAATTCAGTGCACTGGGAAGTGAATATTGATAAAAAATAAAATAAATAAAAACAAACTGAAATATATATTTGTAAATGAATGTTGCAGAGGCTGCTGCAGTTTCAGCATCGAGCCTTTCATTTGAAGATTCACTTCTCAATCAATAGCTGTAAATGACGAAAGATATTTCACATTTTTCTAAATATTTAGTATTATATTTTGACACTTTACTGCTGTAGGCTATGCCTGACTTTGAAACAATCCCTTTTGTATTTCTGATGATTATTTTCATGTTGAGCAGAAAATAAAATTCTGTGCAGTAAATAACTTTAATAAATTGATAAATGTCTAATCAATATATTTCATGGCAAAACTGTTTTTTTTTTCTGTGAATCTGTTAGCTTCCTGTTCAGTGATGAAATGTACAGAATAAAGAAGAGCCTTATTTTGTTGTCAACATGCACTAGTTACATGAACAAAATATCCCTGCTTTTGTGCTGAATGTCAAAAGTTTACATGATTTTACTAACACCCCCCAAAAAAAGCACTTTAATTGAGCTTACACTATTAACACGATATACACTGAATTGCTGTTTTGAAGTTACTGTTTGGTGGTGTTTAATTGAGATATGCCAAATATAATAAACACTTGAATAAAAAAAGTTATGCTTTCTATCTGATTTATCTTGACAGATAACACACACACACACACACACATATATATATATATATATATGTGTGTGTGTGTGTGCATAGTGTTAAATCTATTACTTATGTTTGAAAAAAAACAAAGGAAACTCATCTCTGGTGCTGAAACAGGAGAAGCAGCTGAGACAAAAAATAACTATATATATATATTGCAAATATTTTCTGCTTCAATGTTAAAAGTTCCTTAAACCCACAACCTAAGCCCATAATCTATGGTGAATATAGTCTGTGGTATTTACTGTTAGTATTCTTAATTTTATTTTTTATTTTATTTTGCTGCACGGTACTGACAGCGCCAAGCGGAACTAATATAACTCACCTAACGTTGTTTCCGCCCGGACCCATTTTACTCGCCCACACTGTCGCGCTCATTGGTCGTTAAACAGCTGATTTGAGTTGAGTCTGGTTCAACACCTGTTTTGTTTGCGTTAACTTAGCTACGTCTCTGTTGACCGCGCACAGCAGACGTTTAGATATATTATTATTATTTTTATTATTACTATTTTGAAGATGTCCCGTCCGGGTCTGACTTGTCCGGTCTGCGGTTCCTCCAACATCGTAGACGATGACCTGTACTGTCAGCAGCAGCTGGTGTGTGTGGACTGCGGCTCCGTTGTGTCCGAGGGGACGTTGGCTGATGACCCGGTGGGAGGTTCAGGTATGAGCAGGGAGGATACTGAGGCCTGTCCGGTTAATAGACTACCCGGAAGAAACTCTGATAACAAATAATTAACGAACAACAAACTCTCAAAGCTCCATAGAAAAACATTAATGAAATACATTCAGATTCAGTTTATTAGGAACACCTGGCAAAAGGCATCAATTAGTAGTTTGCTTCATAGGCAGGTTTTCTATAATTTTTTCTATTAGTGTGAGTATGTTAATTAATGGAAATGTATTGATAATAAGATATAGCACCAACACAAACTGCAATAGCTGGAGTAAAATCACTTTAAAAACAATTTACACAAAAAAATGAACATTGTAATCTTCATAGACTGCAGGGCTGTTTGGATTTAACCTGGTTTACCTAATAAACTGCCAGCTACGCCTTATAGCTTATTGTTTGCTGTGTTTGCAGGTCAATGATGTCAATAGTCAGAAGGTAACACAGTTCAGTACCTGGGACATGTTGTTTGTTTAAATCAGGTTTATTATTTATGTGAAGTATCAGAAGATAATGTTATTTTTTCTGTCTTCTGCTCATGTGATTTTTATGGTGCTGTGAGCTCCATAACAAATCCCATTCTTCTTCACTTTGACTGGGTTGAAAGCAGATATTTCTAAGACTGATAACTCAACGACAAGTTAATCTTAAATAAGATGCAAAAGCCAAATAAAGTAGTTTAGAGAGCAGGTCTTTAGTCATTTGGGTGAATAATCTTTTAAGTACTTTTTTTTTAATGTGACATGTTTGAATGTGGTGTTGATAACTGAGGTGACAACTACACACTGTCATTTTGTTGCTTGATGATATTTTGACTGCACGGTGAATTGTCAAGAGTCGTACATTCATGGAAAAATTATCAGACCACCCTTGTTTTCTTCAATTTCTTGTTGTGATGCCTGGTATAACTAAAAGAACATTTGTTTGGACAAATATAACAATAACAACAAAAAATAACTCATAAGAGTTTGATTTAAGAGCAGTTATCCAGCCATTTTCTATGGTTTTCTTGATAATAACAAAAATCACATCAGTAGCTATGGCATTGTACTGCCAAAAACATTGCTTTTAGTCACTCAGTGTTTTTTGTCACATTCATTGTATTTTTCAGGTAATATACCTTTAGTGGAAATAGGCAATAAAATGGACAAGAAATTGAAGAAAACAAGAGTGGTCTAATATTTTTTCCATGACAGTATGTACGTCTGTAGTGCGCCTTGTTTCAGTATTGATCCAAACACAGAAACATTGGAGCAGTGTGCTTGTCTGATGCTGATAATTTAGTTACACTCATTTATTTAGGTGATAAGCCCCATCAGAGGACAGGTAATAATTCAGGACCCAGGTTGATGTCCTTATTATTTGAGCTGATACGTTTCTGTGTATATGCTGTGTTGCAACAGTAAATCAAATAACCGCACCGCTGCTGGTTTGTAATTCAGCTCTAGTCAAAAGTCTCTGTCTTGGGAAAGCATTAAGTTATTTACTGCTCTCGACAGTAATGATGCTGCACAGTTTAACAGCCAGAAGCCAGACTGCCATGTACTTTCACTCTGTTTTTATTTTTGTTTTTATTTCCGTAATACTTGCGTCTCAGCTTTTCATAGACATTGTGAAGGTTAAGTGTGAATAACATAATGAAACACTGTGGAGTAGGATTATATCCAGCAATTATTTCCCTTTCCCAGTTCATCTGCTGAGTAGTTTCTCAGTCATTTGGTCTATAAAACATCAGAAAGCGACAAAAAAAAAAAAAGGAAAATGTGTCTTTGTTCCTTGAGCACAAGGTGACATCTTTAAATGTCATTAAATTTTCCAGTTACTTTTCATAAGACCAAGAAAATCAGCAAAGTCTTGCTCACGGTGAAGTAACAGCTCATGTTGGAGAACCTGGAAACTTAGCATATTTGGTTCATTACTCGTACAGAAAAATGTGCCGAGGCATCAAAGGCCCAAACTTGCTGCTTAATTTTGACTCTGTTCTCTTTTTTTCTTTTTTACAGCTGTCAGCTACAGCCAGTCCACAGCTGTGGCCAGAAAGCCTTGTATGAACCTGGTAAAAGGTGAGATTGTGTCTTTAACGGGACTTTTTCCTCGTTAGAGACATTGTTTCAACCCTTCAATAAACTTTTCCCCTCTCTCAGTCTCATCCTTGTACCTTTTGATTATATACGTCTTCAGGCCTGCAGCGTGTGAAAGCCCTGTGTCGGACTCTCAGGGTCCACAGCGAAATTGAGGATCTCTCTCAGACCTATTACAACCAGGCCTACCAGCATGAAACTTTCATCAAAGTGAGCCTCCAGAAGAAAGAAGTTCTCGCCGGTTGCTGCGTGCTCATAAGCTGCAGAATGCACAACTGGCCCATTACCATGGGAACCGTCAGCTGCCTGCTGGACGCCGACTCGATGGTGGTGGGAGCAGTTTATCAAGAACTGGTCAAAATACTCAACATAACTGCTCCGATTGTAAACGTCACAGATGTGATGGAGGCCCACGGTCAGGAGTAAGTGATTCATTTATCAACCAAAGTTTAACAAATTAAAGAGGTTGACTTAAAAAAAAAAAAAAAAAAAAATCCTCATAATTAATTCCAAACATTTGCATCCAATCTCATTTTCTCTGTTAAACAGATGCAGATTCATAGTAAAGGCTGCATGGTAGTTAAATAATTATTACAGCCTTCAATAAAGTCTCCTTATTTGTTTTAGAATAAAGGTTTTTAAGGTTATTTCAAATTGTAATTAGAGGATGAAAATGCTTCCCATCTGTTTGGTCCTAACAGTATGTGTTTTTGGTCTTTCAGAAATTTAATGTTGAAATGTTTCTTACCTGTTTGGGCTTTTGGGAAACTGCCAGAGTTGAATTGGTTTTAAAAGTTTTTAAAATGCCAGTTAAACTCATAGGGTTAATTCAGAGTTATGTGTCCATCTGTAGAGGTGCTAGCAAAGGTGCTGGAAATGATCCAAAAAGTGCTTTAATTTGATATTTCTATGACAGTCGTTTAGGCTGCCAGCTGCATTGATCTGAGTTTTTTTTTTTTTTTTCTTTCTTTTTGTCAGGTACAAAATTAGCTCTTCCTACGTTCCTGAGGAGTTCGCAGAGAACTCGAAAGACTTGACCAAACGTGCCGTGGCTCTGGTGGAGTTAGCAGCAGACACCTGGATCGTAACGGGTCGTAAGCCCATTCCCATCATGATGGCGGCGACCTATTTGGCTTGGCAGTCGTTGAAACCCACCAGGCTGCGGCTCAAAATCTCTCTGGACAAATTCTGTCAGATTGCCAAAGTGAATAAGCACAAACCAGCTATGAAGAGAATCGCTGAGATAAAGGAGGTGTTGTGTAAACTGGGTAAAGAGATCCCCTGGATCAGGGAGGACGTGACTCCAGATAATGTTATACGGCAGGTGGAGGATATTGTGCAGCACAGGTATGCCCTGTTGAGGAGGGCGATGAAAACGCATGAGGCTGCTCTACAGGCAGAGTGTCAGTCCAGCGAGGACTCTCTAATTGAACAGAGCGCTACAGCCCAAACCTCAGAGCAGATTTCAAACTCATCCTCTGTGGAAAAATGTGAACCTAATGTTACAAAAGCTGAGCAACCGGGAGAAGAAGACGATAATCAACACACAGTCTCTGAGCTTGACACCCAGGAGAACCAGGATCCAGACCCGGACCCAAACTGGGGTAAGAGAGCCCTGTTCGCTCCCCCGATGTGTGATTCATCCTAAGAGAAGAAGAGTGAAGCAACGGGAAGACAAGGAGGTAGACGGTGATGAGGAAATATCTGACAGTGAAATCGACTCGTACATCCGTACTCCTCATGAAGCCAAAGTCTTCGCCCTGACACAGACGATGTTCTCCATGTCTGAATGTGAGAAATCATGACAAGTTATTACCAATGTTACTTTAAGCTTAACTCCAGTTTTTTATTATTTTTTTTTTACATTTGGAAAAATCCATTAAGGCTGCTAATGTTTTCATTTTGAGGAGACTGAGATGATGACATAACATGAAATCAAGGAAATTCATGAAGCACTTTTCTCTCAAAGAAACGTAAGAATAAAGAAATTAGTTTGCACAACGTCCGTCGTTACAGTTTAGTCTTTTTATATTTTTGACGTCACAAAAGCAAATTTGTCTTGAGGCACTTGAACAGAGGAAAGTTTTTGTTAATGTTATTAATTCCTTCTTTGGTTGTGAAAAGGGTTTATTGTGCCAAGTCTCCAATAAAAAGCTTCAGTTTATTGATTGATTACCTACTTAGCAACGAGGACTTTCACCCCAACTAAAGAAGTTTGCATCATATTTCTTCTCCAATATTAGTTCACTGAAAATGTTAAATGTCAGGCAGCATATAAGGTGATGGATGTGAACTAAAATACCAAAGGTGATGTAAAGTTTTTTTTTTTTAGTATTGCACTCACTTTTTAATCAGAAATTCAAGTGTAGTGTGAAGAACAGAAACTAAATTGGCCTCATTTTCACAGGATGTGACTGTAACGTTAACATGTCATTCAGCAACAGGAAACGTACGTCATTGTTGGCAAGAGGCAAATATGTCGACGTGATAAAGGAGATCAATAAATTCTCACCCAAACAGGGCTGGTTGATATGCAGAAACACTTCTGTCTGCCTTGTCATTTAATTAGTAAATTTAGCTCCGAAGTGCCACTCTGACCAAGTCGTCGTAATTTTATTCCATCCCCTTTTCATCATGCATTTACATTGATCCAAAGCAGAGGTCATTCGGTCTCTGTATTTTTATTCACAATGTTTCACAGTGTGTGATTGCAGAAGATGCACATCAAAAAAAGAAAAAAAAATTACCTTTTGTTGCATGTAATTCCACAAATCATATAGAGAGTTTAATAATAAAAACAATTATCCGGTCAATTTAAAGTACATCGTACAATAAATGTGCCTAAAGTCATTCAGTCAGTCACTGAGTAAACGATGGTGATGTGGAAAAGAGCAAATATAAAGACAGAGATTTAATGTTTAGTGACAGTAGCACGTCAGACTAGTTGACTTTGAGTTATTACTGCAGCAAAAATGACTCCAAACACCTCCCAGACGAACTGGAGACAAATATACACAAAAAGATAAAATACACAACAGGTGACAGACAAGTTGTTGTCAGTACTGGACAACACATTACCAATTTATATGTGTGTTCTGATTAATTAGGACTGTAATAAACATGAAGTTTTTTTTAAATAATAGAAAAAGCAAAAGAAAGCAGAGAACGTGTCAACCACCATGTAACAACGGTTCATTTTTTTTAATTTAGTCATTACACAAATTACATTATCAGAAATCATTTGATAAATTAGATTGTAAGGTGCATATTCATCATAAACCAACTCAAAGAAAATTAAAGCCCAGGGGAGTAAGTTCATGAATTTAATTTATCTCACACGGCTTCAGTGAGGAGCACCACACCAGGATTAGATGTGACATCGGCGTCTGGGTGGAAACGAGCACATCTGCTGCGACCGTCTCCAAACACAATCTGAACTGACATTCTCATTTGCTCTTAATATCCAATAAAGCAAAGCCTTTTTTTTTTCATTATGTACAACTTATTTAGCTTTTCTGAGTCATTTAAGATTTTTAGCTTCATCCTTTTGTCAAAAGACGCTTTTCAGATTTAATCTCTGCTATCACAAGGCCACAATCCATTTAAGGCCTTTATACAAATATAATAAAGGAAGTTTCCATTATTCCATTTGAGTTTGATGTACAGTATGTATATACACAACGCATTATATCAAATATTTAAAAGCAATTTAAGATGAAGTTATTCAGTTTACATAACCACAGTTTTCTTTCACATCTAGTTATATTTAATCAATAATAGAGAAAGTGAACTTTGTGGTGATCTATGCTCGCATTGAAGTTGGGTGTGAGTATGAATCTATATTATATAAATACACTGTAAAGTGACTTAAGTTAAATGTATTCAATGATTGGACAAATCACAATGACTCCAAAGACACGATTTACCTTTTCTACATCCTGATTTAAGTGAGCCCCTCGTCTGTCGGCCAGTATCTTGAAAATTATTGAACTGATATTCAGGGTCACCAGAGGATACTTCATAATGATACTAGAGCATTGATTGCTCAGTATTAGTTTCCCTACAGTGGTGACCACCTGTCCACTTTTACAAAGAGTATCAAAATCCAAATGTTTGATCAACATGAAATTTGCTGGATACACTCAGGATTCCCAGAAGATAAACCCTGTCAAGATCAGCACCAACCTCAGGTACCAACATCAATTTTGCCGCCCAGGATCAATACTGCGAAACTGGATATTCGTGACCCATGGAGGAAGAAGTCTGCCGATGGGAAGATTTAATTGATTGAAGGCTTTTCACTGACCTCTCCTCAGGAGACGTCCCTGTCTCATAGATCATCTTCACACACGACGTAATAATGATTGGATCGCCTGAAGAAGCTTTTATGGATATTAACAGCAGACACGGGATGAACTCTGTTAATTTCATTCCACACCAAAACTTTAAATGCTAAAATAACAATGTGGGATCCTCTTCAACGATTACAAAACCACACTGGCAGCGCAGTGGTTTGCAGGCACTCCGATACGATGGCGACACTTGAACATTTTCCGTAGCTCAGTGCGGAAGCGGTCGTGTAGCCACGCGTAGAGGAATGGGTTACAACAAGACGAGCTCATGGCACACAGATGGCACAGCAGTTGTATAAGTAAAAAGTAACGTTTGTTAATGAGGTGAATGTCTATGTCTCGCAGCACATTGAATACATGGATAGGAAGCCAGCAAACTGCAAAAGCAGACACCAGAAGTGCAACCAAACGAAAGATCTTTCTCTTGCGAGCTTGTTGAGCACCTGTCTGGTTTTGTGTCCTGTGGCCTGGTGCAACACATTTCTTCAGTTTGACTGTAATGCAGAGATAAGAGACAAAGACGGCTGATAGTGGCAGCACATATGTGATCAGCAGAGTGCTGTATGCATAGGCACGTCTTTCTTTCTCTTGTCCCAACCAGAACTCCTCACAGATGGTGAAGCCTTCCTCTTTGAACTCTACATGGTAGGTGTGGATCACCGCCGGAGCTACAAGCCCACATGACAGCAGCCAGATGCCGGTGAGGACAGACGCACAAGTGGCTACTGTGGTTCGTTTCTTTAAGGGATGAACTGTTGCATAATATCTGTGATAAAGAAGAAAAAGAAACAGCAGCACTTTATAATAAGGGAAGAAATGCAGTGCATGATTCATAAAAGCTTTGTCATAATTTAATATATGAACTAATGTATGATTTATTATCAACTCCTGCAGCAAAATTTTAATAAAAGTTCACGTCTATTAGTCACAGTGATGACCAGTCAGAAGTTTTAGGTCACGTCCATTAAACTAGTTGCTCTTTAAATTTACATATTTCTTTTTAATTCATTTAGATGAGTGAATTGAAAAGTGAATTAAAAAGATTAATTGTTTTCTTGTGAATTTTAGAAGAAGCCAAACATGATTGTGACGACGTAAATCAAAGTAAGTCTGGTAAGTTTGTTTCAGCACTATTACAGAAGAACACTGATCCCAAATCAGCTCCATGAGGTTTAAATCCTAAAACCGTGATGTTCTGCTGTAACATGACGCCACCATCTCGTTCACTTCCTATACTGTCAGATGTCATTATGTTACTGTAGCTACCGTATACATATACTACTCCAACTTTGTACAGTCAGAGAGTTGAGGATTGAATTCACTTTTTAGACTTCAGATAGAAAATGTACAAGATATTTTCAGTTTTTGGTGAAAGAAAGGGATGACAACGCTTTTTTGTTATACTAGTACAATGTGCTAGTATAACAAAAAGTTACAGTGTTGGGAATTTAACTCATAATAATAAAACAACAGCGTAGACAGAATAATACAGCAGATTCTCAGTGAAAAAGCAAAATCAAGGTAAGTTTTTTTTCAAGTGGTGCTTGAAGGCCTCATGGGATCAACCTCAACCCCACGAGGAGAGAAAACAACCGCTTTGAGTCTAAACTCACGGAAGGAGGCTTTACTGTGGATGTTTGAATGTCAGAGACCTTGAACAGCAGAGAGCCTATATAGGTCTCTCAGGTCCCAGGGCACATGCACATATATGTTTCTTCTTCTTGTGTACAAAGCTGCATATGTGGATTTTGGTCTGTTCTCAACTGATACATACTTTTCAAATTTGCATTTTATTACTTTTTCTATCTTCACGAATGGATTTACAAGCTCTCTCAACCACAAAACTAATTTTCACTCATACTATTATAAAGACCATATTGTTAGTTCATTATGAGTTAAGTGTTTATTAAAGTTCTAACTCACTGATCCATCACATGACCTGATTAATACTGATTTAATATTAAGTTCAAGCTGCATCATGTATTAGTGCATGCACTGAATTGCGATGAGCCATTTTTTAATCATGCATCTATTAAACATGAGCCGGGCCATTAGTATTTAAGCAAGTAACCACTAATTATTCAATCGCTTTAATTTCTCAACAAGTTTAATAGAGATTCACCCTTCGGTGGCCGGGAGGCGCAAACCAACATTACCAGTTGATGGTCCCGAAACAAATTTACAAACACCAGAAGTGATAACAAGGAACTGCCAATACAAGTTTTCATTGATAGAGTTCATGGACTCGTGGACCCGTTATTACTACTGGTTCAACCCCAGAGTTGGGACATTCCCTTTCTGGTTGATGGTTGATATTTGTAAATTTGTTTTGCTGTTTGTAAAAGTGTTTTTATGTCTTGTCAGTGTGTTTTCTTAAATATAAAAATTTGTTTCAGGATTTGTAAATGTGTTATGGTAATGTAATTTTGGTTTATGATTTGTAAAAATGTTTTCTAAAATGTAAATTTGTCTCTCTTGTTTCGCATTTTGTAATCTTGGTTTGCACCTCCTGGCCACCGTACCACCCACCTGTCCACAGCGATGGCTGTGAGCGTGAAGACTGACACGTAGACGGTGACAGGTTGGATGAGATACACCAGGTAGCACATTGAGCTGCCAAAAACCCAACCGTGAGGGTTGAAGGCATAGGCGAGAGTAAAAGGAACACAAGTCACACACATGAGCATGTCAGAGAAGGCCAGGTTTCCGATGAAGAAGTTGGTGACATTATGCATCTTGCGTGTTTGACAGATGACGTAGAGGAGCAGGTAGTTCCCAAACACACCCACCACCACCACGAGAACATAACAGGGGATGATGAGGGACTTGAACTTCTGTAGTAAGGCCACATCTGCAAACTGGGAGCTGTGATTGGTGGAGTTGCTCTGCACCGCAACCTCGTAAATGTGTCCGTCTGATTCCGTCTGATCTCTTGACACAGACACTTGCGTGCCTCCTGCCAATCCACTGTAATTGGCCTCCATGGCAGCAGAGCTCAGTGTATCGGTACTTTACACTGTTCAAAAAATAAAATAAAACAGGTTTAAGGCTATGATCGTAAAAGTATGAACAATTTTTCTTTTTTCCGAAGGGTCAGTGCTGTAATTAAATGTATTCAGTAAAAGAATGTGCTGGCAAAATCTGAACAACAGTGTAAGAAAAAACAAGACATGACATTTATGAAAGGGAAGAGCATTATTGAACAACTGTGCTTTTATCAACATTCTTGCACTAAGAGGTGAAAAGGACATTATTGAGGTTTTATTGTTATGAAACATTTGAATGTGAAGACTGAAAAAGGTTGGACGCGCAGGTTGGAGAAGCTTTAAATAACTGCATTTTGTTAAAAGACTCAAATATTTTGTGACACTGTTGTCAGCCTTGTCACCTTACACACACACACACACACTTATGTTTAATTGAGAAAATTAAAGACAGAAAAATAGTGACATGATACTCTGTCACGACATAATAAATCAATGTCTGCAGTGTTACCATCAGAAACGATCACCGCCGACTGATGGCTGTTAAATTCTTTGGCTGTGATTGAGGTGAAGGAATGAGGACACTCTCCTGTCATGGTCAGATTCCTAAAGTGTGATATTGCTTTTGTACAATAATTAAAAAGTTAATAAAAAACCAATCGTCACTTTACAGATAATGTGAAACATAAGATTTGTTGGTTATTTTCACTTGAATGCTTCATTTTAATTAAACTAATGAGGGACCATATTACATATTTCATATTTTAGTTCACATATATATGGGTGAAATAAAAAAAAAAAAAATCCTTATAACAGAATAACCCTGAAGAAAAATGTGTTTTTTTTTTTTCTAACGTTTTGTACAATTTCATCATACTTCTTTTCACGTCTAAGATGTTTTCACCTCAGCATGTTGTAATTTGTACCTGCTGCATCAACCGCAACAGGATGTACTTAATGTGACTCATTTGTACAGTGCAAATGTACAAAGAGGGAACCTGGGACATCTTTTATGTATGAAACTAATTTACACCTTTACGTACCAAAAACACAATCAGTGATTGTCTTTTTCCTGTTGGCTATTGAATTATGTCAGTTGGATAAAAGTCTCAGCGCAACAGACGAGTCATCACATATGACATTTACTGTATGTGTTTAGTGAAGTAAGTACAGTAAATGTATAATTTGGTGATGAACTCAGATGTAATCACTGCCACTTGAAAAGGAAATGAATTATGTATTAGCTCAAATCTATGAGAGGCTTTTGCTTACATATGGAGGATGTTATCTACAAACTGTCGACTCTGCTGTGCTAAATCGAGTGCAGCTACTAATCAGTGAAAACAGTCGTAGTTCTAGAAGATGATATCTACATCAGACATTAAATCTTCAAATACTCTGTCAATACTCAGACAAATGAATATTTTTTTTTTTTTTTGTTTGACTCACATGAAGCTGAGTTCAAACTAAACAGTATATTATTTTTTTTAAAGTTGTAACTCGTGAAAAATATAGATAAAAATCAACACGTTCGTTGTTTTTATCCTCTATGTTTGATTCTCAAGGGAAAGATTTGTTCAGACTCACAGATTCACACATCTTCAGTCATTTGAAGGCTGCATCAGCCCACACATGTTTCTACACCTATTACTGGAATGGTTAGACTTTATTATATTGACTTTTTTACTATACTACTATACCTGACTTTATTATCAAAATATAGATATAGATCTCCGGATTATAATGTCAAGAAATCTCACATAACTCCCACAGTCTTTACCTCAGGTTATCTTTACCTCTTTACCTGTATATTTTAATACAAAGGCGACAATATGTCTCTTAAATTGGTTATTTATATAAATCCTATCATTACATAACCTGAGTCCTAATGAGCAATTTTGCCTGCATAACATGCATAAGATTAACAGACAGTGTGATTTTTATGACAAATGATTATTGTGACCATTTGCATTAGAAAAAAGACAAGGTGAAAAGGATATTTTATTATAATTTAAGACTATTTTTTTTTATTCACCACCTTTTTGGAGAAGAAAAAATATCTCAGTAAACATGTTTGTATTGATTGTTTTGTATTCTAGTTTATTTAGTTATTTTATAAGGTTTCAGTTCAGTGAAAAGAAAAACACATGCTACTACCTATGACAATATGTATGTAGACATACACACACACACACACACACACACACACACACACACACACACACACACACACACACACATATATATATATATATATATATATATATAAAATCAGCCTGTAACTTACCTGTATTGTTGTTCCCCAGCGTGAAGACGATTTGAGTGTCAGTGTGAAGAGCAGACCTTCCTCGTACTCTTCTCCTCACAGAGTGAACTGAAGCTGCTGCTGATTTAGAAACAGAGAGAAACAGAGAGAGAGAGAGAGAGAGAGAGAGAGAAAGAGAGAAAGAGAGAGAGATGGCTGTGGAAATGACAGTAAGCCAATAAGATGGCAGCGACCCAAAAAGATCAATGTCTGGATTGGACGTGGATGATGATGTTTGATCTTGAAGCAATCAGTTTTGTGGTCGGTACGCAGCTCGGGGTGAAGACAGTAGCTATAATTACATTGTTTGTTTGTTTGTTTGTTTGTTTGTTGTTGCCATCACAGGTATATCACATGTAGCTTTCTGCTTCAACACCATATTAAAGCACCGTTAATGCCGATGGTGGTTGAGCTGGTAAAAGTGTAAATTTGAACTGATCTCTATGCATAATTAAAATGAGCTAATTCTGCAAACTTAACCCTCCTGTTGTCCCGAAGACAACAGGACAGTGAGTGGCGTCCCCTGAATGAATTCAGTCTTTCTTATTGTGAAAATGGAAAATTCAGACATAGTTTCTGATAAATGACAGGTTGTTTCTTCATTAGAAATAGATTTGGCATTTAAAATGAAATGAAGTTGCTTTGTTTTACCTCCTTATTGATGGCGGGTCATTTTGGGGTATAGACAGAATATGAAAACAACAGGAGGTTTAAGTCAAAATAGAAATTGTTATGCTGACTTTTCACCATGTCACCTAGGATATGGATCTTATATTCACTGATTTAATTACCTCTTAAGCTAAAGTAAGAATGTTAAGTGCTCAAACTTTGCACATT
The DNA here is from genome assembly GCA_016801845.1 of Polydactylus sextarius. NCBI lineage: Eukaryota > Metazoa > Chordata > Actinopteri > Polynemidae > Polydactylus > Polydactylus sextarius. Next base: position 5,495,549 of record CM028922.1, read on the forward strand.
CTCTGTTCCCAACAAATATTATATTAAACATACTCTCATGCATGTGGAGCTTCTGCCTTTAAAGAAAAATGGCTTTTTTAAAATGTCCATCTAAAGCATCATGATGTATAATTCCCATCTAGAATGAAGTGAGTGGGTGCAGTGATTCTACTGTTCATAAACTACCTGTAGATAAAAGCTTTTAAAATGTTCTGTAATTCACAGTTACCTGTTCTTCAAATGGCAGAGTGAGGCTAAGACTTTAATTTATTTTGCAGAAAATAATAACAAAATGACCTTTTCGTTTTAGGCGGAGAATGAATTATAGAAGTCAGGACTACAGTTTTGCGTCCACTGTAATTCCTGTCCTCGTCTCCCTATTATCCCACATGGATTTTAAAAAAGCACTCTGTGCACCACTAGTGCATCATTTCGGTTTTGCAGCACTTAATGGAAGCTGCAAATTTGCACAAAATTTCAGAAAAAGCAACAGATGAAGAAGATCTTAGTCTATCTTAGTCACAATGGGATCCATTTTGGCCACTTTCACAGGCACAAATAAGGCTTTCTGGAAGCAGCATACAACATCAACTGTAAATGATAAATGGACTGCACTTATGTTTTGCTTTTCAACCTCAATTCACAAAACACTTCACCCCGTCCTGCACTTACACATTGACGATGACAGAGTTGCCATGTGAGGTACCGACGTGCCCCCTGGTAACAACTTTGGGTCCAGATCCTTCCCCCTGTAGATACAGAGCAGATCAAATCACAATGAAAAAAAAAAATATAGTAAAATATAATCACAAATGTCACAAATGTATGGAACATTACCGATTCAACCTATTCTGTCTACTCATCCGGATGGTAAACATCCACATTTCATGTACATTACATTGTGTTTATATTATGAATTGCTCTAGAAAGACTGTACATCAAAGAGACACTGAAAAGAGAAAGAGAATCAATTTTCCCTGAGGGGCCAGAAGAAATCCACAGCCACATCATTATCACAGATATAGAGGACAGCATTGTAGGCGTCAACACATTTTCATCCAGTAGTGTGCTGCATCCATCCAAAAACATAAAAAAAATAAAAATAAATAAAGAAATAAAGCATGCCTGTGGTTGCTTTTCATCAAATTTACAAACCAAATGGATTTATCTACATGAGTGGGAGTATTTAAAAAAACTGCTCTTTTAAAAAAAAAAAAAGACGCTAAATTATGTTTTTTTTTGTGTTGTTTTCATCAGGGGTCAAGGAGATCCAGGAACAACCTGGTGCCAGGACCACGCGGAGCATCATTACTCATTCCAAGGTAAGTTTTTGAAAAAGCTAATTTAGTCTGATTGTTTTTCAAAGTAAGACACAAATTGCACAAACTTCCTCATCCGCATTTAATAACATTTAGCTTGACTGAACATATGCATAATGCAGGAGCTCTTCTGGCAGCTGGCGGGTAACTAATTAGATGTTGTGGAATATTAAATAATAAAACTTATGGTTCGTTATGGTTTAACTTGATTTTTAACAATTTGTTGGTAAATGTTCTAACAGGGAGTTTTTCAGAGTGATGTGGTTCAATCAATTAAGTTTCGCCATGAATTTTATTATTGGGTAAAAATCATTCATTCATGTTCACTCACATACTCATATCACAGTTGTAGATTAGTAATGATTCATTTAAAATAAGAAAACTAAACTAAATTAAGAGTTGATGTCACCAAGTGACCATACGCATGCTAATGTTGTGTGTGATACTGTAAATTAGCAGTTAGCATATGTCGGTGTTATGTTTCCAGCTTGTTTCTGCTGCTCCCAACTTTTTTACTATTTTTATAGTTTTAGAAGGAATGTGCAGCTTTGTTTGCTTTAATGCATCAGGGTCAGACAACAAACAACAACATGATGGTTCATGAAAACATGAGGAAAAAACAACCATAAGAGGATTGTTAACACTCATATCACACATGATGTGGTGTGAGGTGACTGAGGTATGATTCTTGAGGTCATTCGTGAGGAAAATGCGTTTTGCATTGAAACAATGTTTAGTAATTCAAGTCTCTATCTTTCTCATGCATTCAGAATAAAGATAAAGGTGTGCGTAGACTTCATATCAGCACAGCGTGCAGTATGTTTCTCTGTCATAATAATGGATTCCATGTTTCTACTGTCAGACGTTGTCTTCGGGTTGTGACGTTCGCCGCCTCTATCACGGTGTCCCAGCAGCTGTCGTGGGTTTAGAACAATTTGTTCTCTTTCATTCTCTCGTCATCACCAAACAGAAATAGCCGCTACCACTATTTGTATTCCAGTTCATTACCCTTGCAGCTACATGTCAAAATGGAAGCAATTGAGTGGTGAATTTCACTGTATTCATCCTCTATACACCAGCTTTGGCCTTCATACCTGATGTTTTTTTTTTTTTTTTTTTTCTTTTTTCCAGTCCCTGTTCTGTATTAATGTCTGATTCTATCAGTCATTCTGACTGAATAGCTTTCTAGGACCTGGCCTTTTGTCTAACCTTAGAACGGCACATTTGATGTCTCACTCTCATCCTCAATCATCGGCTAACTTTTTATTCCTCTGCTGAAATGTCTCTTTGTCTCTTTGGCCTTTGGTTTATGCCTAAAGCCTCCAGGGCGGAAGAATAAAATGACTGATGGCTTGAAGGAATAATCAAAATAGTCACTAAATATTGATGACGTTGATATAAGTTATGAGAACTGAATATGAGAGTTGGAATTGGACAGTTTCTTGGTTGAAGCTAATATTTGCAGAAAAGCCAAGGTTAATGGGAAACGATCACTATTCTTCATACGCCGACTTGATCTGAGTCACAGACAGGAACTCGTTTGCATAGAAAGAGCTGCAATTTTCAAAGAAAAGACAGTTTCAACACTGACGGCTGTCAAATGAAAAATCTCTAATCTCGGTGCATTTTAAAATCCCATCTGTCATCTCAGTTTTCTTTGCACAGAAAACTCCCATCCACCTGCCTGCATCACTGATCTGCTGCTGCATTATGCAAATGTCTGCATAATCTTTCAGTGGTCAAACATGATAAGGACTTTATTTGTTGTTTGAGAACATTATGAGTTAGCATGCAGCTGCTGCAGGCATACATGCATCAAATTAGGTCATCAGACATGTTTTTTTGTATTTACAAAAGATATTTGTAGATCAACACACGTTGCATTCTGTGTTCAATTGTGATAGTTTGAATAATTCATTTTATAGTTCTTATAGAGACATTCTGATCATCATATCATACCTACACTTTATATAACTGATTAAAACATACTTCCATTTTCATCAAAACCCTTTAATAAAGTATTTTCTCCCTGCTGATTATTACTGTGTATATAATCTCAAAGAGAAGCACACTGTACTATAGATATTTGCAGTTCAATCAGAAATTCACCTCGGACTGAGTAACCAGCACTTCTTTGATCTGGTGGCCACGCTATTAGTTTTATTTCACATATGCAGTGTGTGTTTTCACAGTGTCTATGTAAATCTTTACATTTCCATTTTTATGAGCACTAAGATGGACCTCGAAATGAAGCTGACATGAGGATTAGATAACGGTTTATTTTCTATTATTTAAAAACCGGTGAGGGAAATTAAAAGAAAAAAAAAAAAATCCACTGAGGCGTGTCTTTCTGCCACACAATGGACAGGTAGGTCAAAAGGTCAGCTCTACTCTTCATGGTTGTTTGACAATCAGCTGATGGTGATTGAAGGTCAGAAGACAGAGGAGCAGCACATCAAATATCATGTGGGCAGACACTGTAATGAAAATAATCATCTATACCACCAAGGCAAAGTAAACAGAGTCCCTCTGGGTCTTATATATAATAAAACTGCAGCCACAGCAACAGAGTGATGATGTTCACTCACGCCGAGCACGTACATTTGTAAATGCTCAAATTCTGATGTCTGGACATTTAACTGCTGATGGACACATCCATGAAAGCCTCAAACTTCTCTTTACAACCTTAATTACAACTCATTTTTGGTCAGAGTTTGACTTGTTTTCAAGACTTATACTTAATTTATATTTATTCATCCTGACATACCCTGAACGTTTGCCAACGGCACCGAGGTTGACATCTTAATGGAAGAAGAAAACTCACTTAGCTCCATATGTCTTGATGTTGTATCTTGATTCTCTGTTTTTGGCTCTGAGTAGCAGTATTTTGCTTTCTCCCCTCTGCATCGAACAGCAGTAAAACACATGAATCTTAATTTCTTAAATCAAAATTAAATTCCATTCGGAGCTGACAGCAGCTTTCTAGTCATCTGTCTCGCTCACTTTCCTTACACCCCATCATCTTGTGGTGTCTATGAGGTTCCCCCCGCTGGTTTCTCTTGACCCACAGCACCTTTCCTTGTTCTCCGCTGTCCCCTGTGAATAGAACAAAGACCCGTCCTTTGTCTCACACTATCTATCAGGACATTTGTCTGCCTTTCACGTACTCTGGCCCCCTGCCACGATGGATGAGTTTCATCCTGTGAGATCTTGTCACATCTTTTACCACCTGAATTTTCTCTATGTGATCGTGTATCAGACAGCGAACCGGCAACCGCAGGCTATGAAGTAAAACATGTAAGAGAAAATTGTGGTTTCTTTGTGAGAGTGATTAAAATGAAACAGTCTGTTCTTCCTCTGAGTGACTTTGAGATCGTTTCTATTAAGTTTCTATTATGTAGGGCACAATGATATTGGAGCAGCGAAAACATCAAGATGGTTTCCATTCTGCCTTTAAACCCCACGATGAGAGCCCATGCTCGCCGAGGAACAGCCCCTGTAAAACTGAGAGTTGTTCTTTATTTGTTTCATTTTATTGTGTTTTTACTTTTTACAAGGACAGACTTCAATTTAAAGTAATTGCACCCAAGGTAGCTAGTAGCTAATTTGCATCTGCATCATTGCATCATTCGTTTGTGGGTAGGTAGACACCAACAGCAGTAGTTTTTTTTTTTTTTTGTTGGCATAGTATAGTGTTTGTGTGGAACAGATTTAACCAAATTCACAACAACATACAAGTACACACACACACACACACACACACACATATATATATATATATATATATATATACACACACACATATATATATATATATATATATATATATATAGGCTAAGTTAGGCTAAGCTAAACTAAAATAAGCTAAGAAAAGCTAAGCTAAGCTAACCACCTTTGAACCAACACATCAACTCTATTTCTACTCTTTTTTTCACATTTTCTTTTTTTGAGTGCAGTTATCATAACTTGTCTTCAAACTACACAGATAACTTATGACACTGTATGAAAACTAGCATTTATTCCCTGTTTGTGCAATTGTACGAAAGAACTTGCCCAGAGTTCAATATAAACAGGAAAAAATGTGAATGGGAACATTTTTATCTTGATTGATATTTCTGCTTCTAACAGTGAAACTCTTATGTGTATAGCTCCAAATCATAAAAAAAAAAAAAAAAGAAATTTCACTTTACAACATTATAGAAAAGAAAAACCCAGTGTTTCAGACACTGAGCAGAATTTGATGACGTCTTTTTAACAAAAAAAAAAAACCTTCATCAGAACCAGAACTCGAAATTACAGACTTTCACGATCCTGTTATTGTTTTAACATTGTGGTAACAACGCTTTATCTGCTTTTGACGTGTGTGTTATTGCTGTTTCCATGGTAATGTTTGCAGTACTGTGATCATTCACCTATTCAGGGCCATTTACAGGTTTTCACAAAGCTGTGAAAATGGATATGAACAAACTGTCTCGACCTTATTCTCAGTGCATTCCTTGAGTTAATACAGTTTGCTCCTTGTTCGCTGTCCCCACTTTGTCTCGCCTTGGTCATGATCGCTGCCTCACCTTTCATGCATTTATCAACCATTTACTGCAACATCTCAAGCCTCAAACAACATGTTATTTTATTGTCAAAATGTAGACATAAAATTAGACGCGTATAAACTTGAATGTGCAATCGTTCCATCAAGAGCAGGTCGGGATCAACGTGGTTTGTGTGTCGTCTGATGAAATGTTTCTTTTTAAATGGTCCTCTTCATTTCTTTCATCAAATTTTATTGTACGCATTGAAAAAAACAAACAAATCCTGTTTGTTTGTAATAAATAAATCTCATGCCATGAATTCAAATAAACTGCAGGTTCATAAAAAAAAGCATCTATCAAAAAAAGAGCTTGATAGTATTTTTCTTCATGAATGATTTACTAAAACTATTCTAATATCAAAAACATTTGCACATTTACCCACAGCTTCTGCAAATCAGGATAAAGAGACATAAACCTTGTACAAAACACATCGAGACAACACCTTAACCTTTCTGGTGCTGCAGTCAACTTCCCGTTTTGAGTGAGTTGAACGGTATAAACTCTCATCAGTTGTCAGCAGATGTTGAGAGTTTAACGATCCCGTTTCTTCATCGTGTTTACATCACACAGACTATGTGAGGAGCCTGAGGGCTGAATGTTTTGTTGATGGGCCTAAATTGATTGTTATTTCTAATCTGTTTACAACACACGGCAGGTTTAAGAGAGAGAGCACTCAGGCTTTTTGGTCTCCAAGGACAGAAGTTTTACTCAGACAAAAAAAAAAAAAAAAAGGAAAAAAAGCTGTATATGACTTGTGTTTTTGTAGCTTATTGAACAACATGATACTAAGTGTTGTGCTTTTCACAAACACTTGAATCATTTCCTGCACTGACAGGCCAAACTTTGCAGGGAGTTATTTTGGCTCCACCTAGTGGTCACCCTGAGTACAACCACAATACAATATTTCTCAGGTTTATTGCTCTGTGATGGAGCAGTAAGTTTGTATGAGCTATGGGGACAGACTCCTTAACTTGATTAGAGCGTATTTTATTGCCTCCCCCAGATAAGACTAGCATACCGTTAATGTAATTGAGTCAAATGACGCGGGGCTGACTCAACAAATGAGGAATTGCAACCAATTAAGCAAATGGACCTGACTGGCTGTACAGTGATAAAAACATTGTGCTGTAACGAGAGTGAGCGCTGGAGGCCAATAACATTTATCATTTACGTTTTTTAAAGTCGAGGAAAGCATATATCTTTCTATCTAAAACCGATACCATAAATTAATCCTCAACAGATGATCAATAACAGAAACACAGACATGTGTTAAAGGTCCCTGGTCTTTGGTTTAATTGATATTGCATTAACAGTAAAACAAGGCACTGTGGTCAATCAGCGAAATGTTAAGGGCATAAAAGAGGAAAAAGATACAGATGGAGAGAAGTCGTCAACAAAAAAGAAATGGGTTGAATGATCTGCTGCTCTGCTGAAGAAAGAGCTGGATGTTCTTCAAATGTTTCGTTTACTTTTCGCCTCCGCACAGCTCGAGCAGGATTTTGCGGTAATCGCCAGATGTGTCTCCCTACGCAACGGTGAAAAAGATCAGTGAGAATAATTGAAACCTCTACAATCAAGTCGAGACACATTGTTGTTTCGTGAGGAGAATACTTCAACCCATCAAATTAAATTAAAACGGTGATAAATAAAAGTCTCCTCACAGTTTAGAGCAACATCAAAGCATCACATAAATACACAACTGCAATTATCATTACATCACTGGTGATGTATTGTAAAAACATCTGCTGTCTCTTATTGCTCCGCCCCTGATATCCGGTGCTCACCTTGATGAAAGAGTACAGAGTCTTTCCGTACATCTTCAGGAACTGCTCTTTAATGTCCAACATGTCAATCTCAGCTCTGGAAACCATTATTCTAATGAGGACGCTGTCTGTGGTGCCCAGCCCCTGATGACAGACAGAAGCTGCATTAATACTTTGCGCTGTAACGTAAAATATAAAAACATCACTTATACCTGATGATGTACAGTAACTGCTGTAATTAAGTTCATCCATATCCTTAATTACCTGTATAACCTACTATGTTGAATAGGTGTTTGTATATTTTCATGACGATTTATAACGAAAGAATAAAAAGTAGCACCGCTCTTACATGAACGTGATATATCTTTTTTATTGCATGCATCTGATTTACTAAAATATAGTTTTTTCTATTACATTTTGCAAAGGTAATCATAAATCATGTGTACATTAATTTAATGTATATACTTTGCTGTATAGTGGTTCCATTACAGGCCGGAAATATTTACCTTCATTGATTTGTATAATCGCTCTGCGAAGAACGCCGGTTTGCTCCTCAGGCATTTTACTGCAAAGTTTAAAAAACAAAAAAACAAAAACAAATCCCAGCACATAAAAGTCAATGCTTTCGTGAGAGTAAGTTCAGCTACACGGTGTGAACTGGAACGTCTGCTCCCATTTTCAGTTTCATTCTTCACAATAAAGGGAATACACCATCCGCAAAAGAAGCCTCAAACTATTTCTACAGAGATTATTCAATGTCTCTGTGACATGAAAGCTGAGTAGCAGCTTCACAATATTAATATTTATAGCATATACAGTGTTCACATTGTTTGAGCCTCTATACATCACACGCACTTTACTTTAGTATGGGCTGTATCCTTTCATTTTACATTTGTAAACCTTGATTTGTGGATTATTCTTTCTGATTTGTGAACTTGTAATGTTAATCTCTTCTAAATGGTAATTGTAGGAGCAAGTCAGAGAGGAGACAGACCTATGGCCAGAAAGACGTCCTCCAGACAACCAGACATCTCCCTCTTGATGCTCTCCTCGATGTCTCTTCCAGAAATCTTCTGGTACTCCTCAAACACTGCGGGAGGAAACAACAAGACTCGTGATGCGGTAGGATACATTTAGAATAGTGTTAATTACGTTGTCACATTGTCACACTCTGAATTTTGGTTATTAAAGTCATGTCACTACACATAACATGAATAAATGATTTTTCAACAAAAGAAGTGACTGTAACTCCCACAAAGTGTCAGTAAAGTCTCCACAGTCTTATATTCGTCTTCTGTATCTACTTTATGTGAAAGGAAATGTAATCACATGATACAACACAAAGATATTACTTCTGCTGATGTTTTTTTTTCCTTGAAAATGTGCGGTGAGATTACCTCGTAAGAGATGGTTTCGGTTCCTCACGCAAAGCACAGTGAGGAATTTAACCTCGTCTGTGCCCCATCGGGCCTCGCCAGCCTCATAGATTTCCTACAATTACAAAAAATAAAAATAAATCATACAGGGAGTCATATTTTAAACGCATCCTTTCATCTAAAGACCTAAAACTTTACCTTGGCGTCTTGAACAGCCTGGGCCTCATCCACTTTATCACTTTCATCACGTCCAGCCTGCAACAAAACCACACACAGCAGCAACTTAAAGTGGGTGTACGATTGCTTAACATAGAAGACAAAAAAAAAAAGGAAGAAAAACTTCTGTTTTATATCTAAAAAGTGACCACTCTTCACTCTTCCTTAAACAGAGGTTGAGAAAAGTTCCCACTGATACAAAAAAACGTCAAAAAAGACCAACTAATCTGAGGCTACTTACAGAAAATATGAAGACATGGATACTCATGCATTTTTTGAAATTTTTATTTATTTAATTATATGATCTATAATAACATACTGACATTAACATTAACATTCACTGAGCTGAGAGAGGTTATGGGCTGATGTTAACTTACTGTGAGTAATGAGACCAAAACTCTCTTAAACATCCCAGATGTGTCTCCAGACACGTCATCCTCCAGGTCTTTTCCATATTCTGCCACAAATAAAATGAACACAAGATTAGAATACATAGTATTTAATATAATAACTGTCTAATATAAGTCAGAAAAATCTAAATAAGCTGTGTATATATATAATAAATATAAAACTACTATTCACTCTCCTTTTAGCTTTGTTTTGGTTCTGACAACTCACGATAAAGTTGGATTAAAACCAAGACAATGAGTTTAAAGGGAATAAAAAGGTCATAAGATGCTGCAATGTGAGGAACTACAGTTGTGTAATTCTATCTAAAAATAAAAATAAATAATGGGTATTTACAGTAATGGGTATTACAAGTTTAGGAGGGTAGAAGTCAGTCTTTCTGTGAGATTAGTAAAAAAAAAAAAAAAAATTCAATGTACATGTAAGTGATACTGTGAAATACTACATCATAAAGATTTATTTATATTTCCTGAAAGACAAAACCTTTTAGTAACCACTTTAAAAATACTTGCCAACTGCTGTCAGTGAAACCACAGAAGAACAAATAAGTAAATAAGAGGCTGCCACATAAAGAGCAACAATGGCTCATATGAATAATTAATGCCATCCACGGTTTTCTAATAATGCTTAGTCACTGGGACACAGTATTAGATATCATACACAGCCCATAGGCATCAGACAATGAAGATATACCATGACCTGATGTACAGATGTGACATGGTTACCTTTCTTGTAGAAGGCGTTGATGGTTTTTATTTCATCGTTTGACCTTGAGGCGAGAATATCGATGAGACAAGCCTCTTCTGTTCCAGCCCCCTGTGATGGAGGAATACGGTCGGATGTTGATGCAGCCAAGACACAAGACACAAGATGGCGCATTGCTTTTCAATAAACACTCAACATAAATCTATAAATAAACAGAGAATTAACTCCCTAAAAATTCACAAAGTACTTCCAAAACTCACTGCCATAATCTAATCTTCTACAGTCATTGAAGATATCTCAAATATCTCAAATATAAAAACTGTGTGAGGGTTGTAACCTTGTATATAGCTACACCATGTATGGTTAATGTGAAAAATGGAGAATGTATCTGAAATTTGTTGTTGACCTTCATCTGTTTTCTTCTCTCTGTTCTCATCTACTTCTCTGCTTTTACAGTATTTTTATGCAGCTCATGTTAAAGTGCCATATGGTGTAACTTTATTTGGTTTATAACCATATTGTGCTGCAACCAAAAGAGCTAAACATTTTCCTAAATACAATCTGGCACCGTTATTCTTTAACAAATGTTACACGCCTTTGGTGAACTAGTACATATAAGTATTTAAGGCAGCATGATGATGTTCACTTATCTAAAATAACATGTCACACAGTGTATTTCTAGGTTTTAGGTTTAACTATTGAACTCTGTGACATTATGTAATAAGCAATATGAAGCTTTGACAATACTTGTACACTGACCTTCATTGCAGTTTTCAGCTCGTAGGCATCGTACACAGGAGCCAGCATCAGCAAACCTAGAACAACGCTCCTGAAGTTCCCACTCAGCTCCGAGGACAGATCATCAGCAAGGTCCTGCGGGGTGGAGCAGTAACAGATGGATTAACAGGGAAAACGGCCAAACAGTGATTCCCAGGACTTGAGTGAATTAATCAGTGATGAAATCTGATTATCTCTGACATGATAAAACAAACAAAACAGTTAGTGTTGCCTCAGTGGTCAGATTTTTTTTTTGCTACCAGCATAGACATTTCCACTTTCCAGCAGCAGGACTTGTGTCTCCACTAGAGGGTGTGTTTCTGGACACAGTTTTTTTTTTTTTTTTTATGAACAGAGAAGTCGTTCTAACCCACTCGCCTGTGTGACCACATGTGGGCGTCAACATGACTCACTCTTTCTGCCTGACGGGATTCCAGTCACAGACTTTTGCCTTTCTGCAGATCCCAGAGTGAAACTTCAGGATTAAACTTTCCTGTTATCGAGAGCTACGGTGTGAGCTGGTGTAGCTGCTTATCATGTGACTAAACATCCCAGACTTCCCTCTTTGGTTAATATATCGATCCAAATACACATGAATCAAAGAAGCACTCAGTGGGCAGCTTTTCTCTGTGGGATCAGTGTGTGTGTTGTTTTTACAAGAGCAAACATTTTTCTTCCCTATAGATTACACAGTCTTGTCTGTCATGGTCTTTGTTTAAAGGTAGCGCTCATTTCTGCTTAATAGTTAATGGATAACATAATCAGCTATATGATAGCTCAGTAAAACCACACCTAGTAGTGGTGAGAAAATGACGAATGTATACAGTGGAGTAAGAGACTAAAACATGATATACAGACTGCTGCTATAGTGATTTATTTTAAAGCCGCTTTCAAATCATTCTGTCATTCATTTACTTTCTCTGCACTAGAGGTGGTAATTTATTCCCAAATGTAAATGTTTAAAACCTCTCACCTTTCCCACTGTTTGTTTGTAGGCCTCTTTGATACGCTGCCTCTGAGCGATAGTGCGGTGCGATAGGACATCGATGACTGCAGCCTCATCAGTGCCTGCAAGAAAAATAAATATCAAAATACTAAAGGTCATGACATTGTCATCTCTTAATCTTAAATTCCTAAAGTTGTAAGGCTCACATATTGTCTTCTGTTGGTTTAAGAGCAGTGAGCAGGACATAGAGTCAGATATCAGTGCTACAACCCAGGGGAAGATCCTAACACACATTGTTTGTTGGTGTCGACATAGAAACCATCTGTTTGTAATAGAGCTCAAACTCGAGTCAGGGGAAGTTGATTACGCTTCAAAACATTAACAGCATCAACATTCCAGCCCATGAAATTTATCATCGGACAAATGTGATTGTTACACACTCTACACACTCCTGCATGTTTGTTAGGATGTATCACCAACATGGTTTCAGAAGAAGGCGACACACAACAAGATTAGTTCACTACTATTTCCTGCCTCATCAGCAAAATCTAGATGGGTTTACCCTCCATATCAGGAGTGTAGAAAACTCTTTAAAACACAATATAATGATGAGGCAAAGTACAAGGACAAGCTTAAAGCTGCCATGACAACACAAGAACAACACAACTCTGAATTTAGTTTTCAAACTTTCCTGGACAGGAGGAGACAGACCAGAGAAGAGAATAATTATATTTTTGTTCCATGGAGGCCGGGTTGTAAGGACAAAGTCAGACATATCTTTAGCTGATGATGATTTCTAGACGACAGCGGCTCGGTCACTCACCAGCTCCCTTCATGGCTCCTCTGAGTCTCTGAGCATCAGCGTCTGCGTTGAACCCGGCTGCCTCGGTCACTGTTCCACGTTTTCCGATCTGGTCGGAAATAATGAAAAAAAAATGACATAGTTATAGCTATTTAACTGTAAAAACATGAAAAGACACAAAACTTTTGAGTGTATGGGGTGTTGACTTATTCACAGAACTGTGCAGAATGTATGAGGCCCAGTATGTGCAGAGTTTGAGAGTTTCACATTTATCTGTCACAGAGTTAGTCTGTATTTGTCTTGTGCACGAGTTCAAGACTAGTTTGGTTAGTTTTGTGACCAATCACTGTCCAACAATCTAAAAGAACAAATATTTATCTTGTCAGTGATTATGGATTTTCCATTCAGTAAGAAGAGGATGTGCTTTTAAAGTTCAAGTAGTTTATTATTAGCCATTTTTATATCAGATCAATTAAACGTCTATTAGATGAGTTATGGTAAAATGTGAGTAAATATACAACACAGTAGAATTACTGATATGTTCGTCAGACATAATTCATAATTTTAAAACACAGGACAAAGTTTGAGAGCTGTGAAATTACTTTCACACAGTTCACTGCAAACCTGTATTTTAGAATAACACTTTTCACTGCTGATCTTGGGCAATTTTATGTGAAATTCAATGAGCATATGGATTTTCACACGCTAATTAAATAGCTTCAGCTGCTGACAAATTTAATCGCAGTGCAAGGTAACACTGAGAGAAAATGCAAATTTAAAATTAAATTACAGCTTGTTTATTCAAATGTTATACCCCAAGGTGTGTCATACTACATTTCATGGATCACAATAAAAAAAATCCTGTATCATTACAGCAGAATGTCATTAAAATGCAAGTGTAATATGAATGAATAGGATAATAAATTTGAATACATGATTGGTGTTCAGCCTTTTTCTAAACAGAACATAAAGAAACAGTCCAGCAGCCAGTACAGGATCCCTCCTGGTCAGGCAAATGTATGTAAATGCTGTTGGATTTCTCCTTTCTGCAGGTGCACAGGTGAATAAGCAACTATGGGTCACTTACCGCTGCCATTGTAGATGATAAAGAGTGTGCTTTCCCAAACTGGATGTGCAGAAAGCTACAAAAAAAGAAGAACAAGAAGAAGAAAAGCAGATATGTAATGGAGACGTGTCAGAGGCACAATAACCCATTTATTACACAGAAAGAGGACATGTCAGGTCGGGTTAAAGGGGCTGTAAAAGGTCACTGTTTAAAGCAAGACCTTCATTAACCTCTAATCAATATTGAATGCAGTTCATCATCTAAGAGATGGTTTCCATCACACATCTGGTCATGGGCTCTCTTGTGTCCCAGGAGCCTAATCTCATTAGGCCAGTCTGTGAATGGACAAACCTATAATTATATCACTGAGAAGAAAGATGGTGAGATTTCAGTCCTGCCTGTTTCTATTTTCTGCCAAGATCAACTTACCAAAATCATATATCTGTCAAAATCCATTTAGTTAAAAGCAAACTGAGAAGACCTAGTTAGTTTACAGTCTATTGTGCTGCACAAAGTGGATGTCATCAGGCAACATGTTAATTAAAATGACCTCTTTGATTGTTACTCACAGATGGACTTAGACTGTGGCTGTATGTGTGTGTGTGTGTGTGTGTGTGTGTGTGTGTGTGTGTGTGTGTGTGAATGGTCTATTGTGTAAATACAGAGCAGGTGACTCAAACAATAATTTTACACCCATGATCGTGCTGTGAATCCTGACAAAGTGAATCCTGTTGTGAAATGTATGTATGCAAGTCAGTATTATGTGATGTCACATATATAAGTTTGTTGCGTTACATTACACACGTGACGTCAATGAATTGAGCAATAATAGTAAATAATATATTTTAGTTTTAGCTTTAGTTTTAACTCCAGAGTTGTAAATGGAGCTGCAAAGTATGAGGTACAAATCTATACTAAAAAGACACGAGACCTCGTCGAGATAACGCACAAGTTTCACAACAAGGACAAGTCGTGCGGATCAAATATGAATCAGGAAGAAGGGCATGATGGTAGTGAGTAGTTAAAAAGTTAGTGGGCACACCCTGCAGACGGAGACGCAGCCGCAACTGTTTGAACTTCACGAGGTCAAATGAAAAAAAAAAAAAAAAATCAGAAAAACATCTCGAAAGGACAAAACACACCCGAAAACTACAGTTCATCTTACCTGTCGTGCAATAAAGTCACTCAGAGTCGTGGCTGAGAGGAGGTTAGGGAGACACAGCACCGGGAAGGTAAAGCTTTTAGATATACAGCTGCAGATGTCCCACCCACTTGGCTACAATGTTTTTTTTTTTTTTTTTTTTCGGAGTCCCTCCCTCCACTTGCGCGTGTACGCCCAAGCGCTCAAAAGCTTGTGATGCATTCATGTACTATCTGGAAAAATTGGGAAAAAAACTCCCATCACGCATTCATAATCAATTCATAAAATAGAAAAAAAATTATCTATTTTAATGTGCTATATGTTTGACTAGAAGAAATAGTATTCGCCTTTTAATTAATATCAATATTGGGTTTTATTAAATGTAACCATAGTGATGGAAGCTTTGCGGCTATTTTTTTTCTTTCCTCTGTAGTTTTTTCCCCCCCCACAAAGTAGGAGATATAAAAAGCCGTGCGGTACGATTTAGAAATGAAATTATGATTTTTAAAAATGTACATCTTGTTCGTTGGTGTTGTTTTGGTTTGAACGATTTTACTTGAACGCATCGTATGATAACGTAGACGAGAGGAGGAGGGGAAGGGGGTGAAGCTGCAGGGGCGCTCCGAACTACATTACCCATAATTCCATCCGCGCGTCAACAGCAACAGCTAGGATGTTGCGATATCGGCGGCAGCCAAAGATTGCTGTGGTTGCAGAGATTAGGCTGCTGGGTAGAAACCTCTGTCAAATGTTTTGATAGATGTCAATTTCTATTTCTGAATTCGCAGCTGCAGTTGCAACAGACGAAGGTTTTAAGGCTTCATTTTTTTCCCCTTTGTCGCCTCTGCGTTTGTTTGTGTTGGAGTAAGGTTGCATCGCGCTAATGCGTTAGCTAACTAAAAAAAAAAAAAAAAAAAAAAAGGGATCACATTTGTATTGTAAATGGGAAGCAATTAAATAGCTAAAGCGGAGCAGCTATGTGGCAACCAACCCTTGCTTCTCTCGGATGAGGATGGAAAGATATTTTCGGGAAACGCTATCGCACAAGTTACACATCGGATACATCGCACTCGGAGATATCTTCAGAGGATAACCTGGATAACCTTACACGAAATGTCATAGCGCGTAACTAGCTAGCACTTAGCTAGCTTGGTAAATGGCTGGACGAGATGGAGATGGACCTAATGTTATCATCAGCAGCAGCAGCCGACCTGCTATGAACAGCTAGATGGATAGCTAAAGATATACTTTCTCCGGAGATGCTTTAGCCTCCTGGGTGGTGTAACTCACTTACATAACAGCTAGTCGCAACCGCTCTAGCTATCACCAACTGGTTTGTGTTGGCAAGCAAATGGGAAATTTTCCACCGAATAATAATAATATTATTATTAGTAATAATAAATCAGTGCTGTCTCGACATCATCATCAGTGACTAAGGCATCAGTTCATGTTTTGAGGCTGCGAATAGACTCGCTCGAAGCGTCAGATTGGTGAGGTTTACAATCTGACCATCAGTGCATCAATCCAGCTCGTCTGTCTCTCTGTGATTGAAGCTGTAAATACTCCTCCTGTCATTTCGACAACATGAGGAAGTTCTTTGATTCTCGTCGGGAGTTGGTCAGCTCTGGGCCTGGTTCTGGAGGAGGCAGCAGCTCTGGATCCAGTCATGCAGGCGGAAATTTCATTGGACGAGCCTTCACTGTCGGACGACACCAAGTCACAGTTGAAGAGATTATTGCTGAAGGTGAGAAAGGGTTTGCACAGACCACGTAATGCTATTTTATCGCCCCCCCCTACACACACTGTTTTTATTTTCAGTATGGTATGTGTCCCTGCAGCTGAAGCAGGTCACATGACAACAGAGGGATGCAACCTTATATCATCCCCACAGGAATAATGGAGCTTTGCATCTGCCCTGTGTATCTTAGATACTCTAATGCAAAACAGAGGCCTGTCGCCTTTTTGTAGCCCTACTACTGACAAACAGCAGTTTTCTTTTAGCTGTTTTCACGATTCAGGAATATGATTCATTCAGGAAGATGGAGACCTACCTGCCCCCTGATGATTAGAGCTGTTATTTGATCCATTTGATGAGAGGAGGGTATCTAGAGTACCTTACAAGCTGGAGATCATGCATTAGTTGGATGTCATTACTGATATCAGTGGAAGACACTTTCTAAGCATTACTGATGCTGAAGCGAAGGGGTTCAATATTTTCATGTTACTCTGTTTATGTTACTATATTTCTAGTGAGTTACAAACAGTTTATTGAACATTATGTGAGAAAACATTATGTGACGGTTTCTGAACTGACTTCATACCTCCTAATGCAAGGTCTAATCTAATATTTCTGTTCTAATATTGAAGTGGTTTATGCCCGAGGTGAAATATTCAACCGTCTTTGAAGTCAGACATTCCTTAACACCACTGAATATTGATTGAACATTATCTCCTCTTCTTGTTCTTGACCACAGACTGTGGTGATTTTATTTTTCTGCTTCATTGTGCAAACCAGTGTAGCAGGCTGTGAGTTTTCAGTCAGCTTTCACTTTTTAAACGACCTAGGAAAACAGTTCTTTCATTCTTTCCTGTTCTAAAATATTTGCATCAGAAATGGATGCAGATCCTCAACTTATAGTGTCACTGTGCCACACAATACCAGCTCACATGTGCCAAGTTGAGGATGCAGTATAAGCTGCAACGTCCACCGGAAATTGATGACTGTGTCGCAACCAAACTCTGCAAAGTGAATTTGTGATCTGAGCCATACCAGATGGTTAGGCCTCAATGTAGGCCTCTACGTAAAACCCTGCAGCAATGACATGACTAATACATGATGCTATAAGGCTGTAACATTTGGTCCTGGTTGTCTGTGTTGATGTAAGGCTGCATGAACACAAATTGTAACAGAAATGATTGGATGTAAATGAGCATGTCAGCTAAAAGCTTATGAGAATGGTGTCGATAGATAATTATCTTGTCTTTTTTTTTGTACAGATCATAATTTAATCTGCTAACGGTTGAGGACAGCAGTTATATTTTTTCGAGGTTGTACTGTCTCCGTTTTGGTTGACATGTCTTTCAAGTCTTTGAGGACTGACAGTTTAATATGGTGTTTTTCTAAATCCCACAGGTGGTTTTGCAATTGTGTTCCTCGTGCGAACAAATCAAGGGGTACGTTGCGCCCTCAAGAGGATGTACGTCAATAATGAGCACGATCTGCAGGTGTGCAAACGCGAGATTCAAATAATGGTGAGTTGCTGACATTAAACATTCGTTTTCCTGTTCTCTCTCATGTGGTTTTTTGTACGCCGACTTAAACCAAAACACTCACGAGGGCAACAACAAAACAAATGTCATTTTAAACTCTTAATTGTTCCCCTCAAATTTCCACGAAATTCACAAATGAAAGATGTTTTTATCAGTCAGCTGCAGCAGTGTTGATTGGATGCTTGATTTGTGTTTCTTCATCTGGTTCTTGATGGACTTTGTTTTTGTTTTCATAGTCTCATTTTGCATGTTGTGCCTCCTTTCCCTGAGTTGTGTGGTAGAAGGAGCTGTCAGGGTTATTTGTATAAATGTGAACTCCTTTGACACATAATAAATGATACCTGTTTGCTAATTTAAAACAAAACTAAAATGAACATACCCCTAGTAATTAAACTGTACTTTATGTAGTCTATAAATAGACATGTGTGTAATTTTTCCATCTTTTTCATGGAAAAACTTTTATAGTCTTAAAACATTTCTGTAGCATTCTGTTCATCGAGTTCAGGGTCCGTACACTGAGCTCATTCTTTTCTGTCTGAAGGAACATTCAGGAAGGAAGGAAGGAAGCAATGGATGGTCAGATTAAAAAAAGAAATAAAAGTGGAATATTGTATAAACATTGGACAGAATTACAGGCAGCACTTTGTAACAACTCAGGGCCTTGTGTTGCTTTTGAAACCAACACTGACATTTTGTTCAAAGACGACGTCTGACGTCATTCTTCGTGTTTTTCACTTGGTTTCCAACACACACACACACAGAGGCAGGTATAGTTTAACAAAGCTTTACCTCAGCAGCAGCAGCAGCAGCACTTGACATTTTTCTATTACCTAACAGATTCGTGATGTCGATGCCCTCGCACTGCTCATCTCATCTCACGCTGACCGTATTGAATAAAAAGGCTTGCATCATTAAAATTCTCACTGCAAGTTTTGCAGAAATAATTTTTTATCATAGTGCCGTTTTCTGACTCATCCCAAGTACAAAACAGAGTCGTTAAGTCTTCTAGTCTAATCAGTTGCTCAGCGTCAACAAACATGCAGCCGCTGCCAGTATTTGTCTGTTCATGGCACGAACTTTAAGCGTGGTGGTGTGTTAATGCTCTTGTATTTCTTTTTGTTTGTTTTATGCAGAAAGACCTTGTTGGTCACAAGAATATTGTTGGTTATCTGGACTCCAGTATCACAGCCATGGGATCAAGGGACGTATGGGAGGTTTTAATACTTATGGACTATTGTAAAGGTGAGTGTTGTCATGGTGACGTTACAGTATGTTTGTGCTGTTAAAAACAAGCGGTTATTACAGAGTCATTAAGTTAAGATTAAATCATATACCAGATAAGTTAATCATCTATACTGTTTGTGCTGATATTATTTTTCGCAGGAGGGCAGGTGGTCAATTTAATGAATCAGAGGCTGCAGACTGGTTTCACTGAGGCTGAAGTGCTGCAGATTTTCTGTGACACCTGTGATGCTGTTTCTCGCCTGCACCAGCGCAAGACACCCATCATCCACAGGGACCTAAAGGTGAAACATTGTACGGCGCTCGGCTCTGCTCTGCTCTGCTCTGCTCTGCTCTGCAGTGTGCGGGGTCGGATGGGCAACACCTAACGTGGAGTCATGATTGATATGTTTGCGTAGCGTCGGAGCGGTGTTTAATTATGGATAGCTCTAATGGGAGGAGGGAGGAGATTGTCAGCTGTGAAAAATACTTCAAATACTGCAGAGGCCAGTCAACTGCAGCACAGGGTTTGCATTGAATTTGAAATTACTGTCACTGAGTAGTTTGAATCTATATGAAAATATATCTAGACTTTTTTTTATTGAAGTACAGATTTGCCAGGAGATGATGAAAGGAGCTGACCAGGTTTTGACTCTGACTTAAATCTCAATGTAATAAAGTGAAGGTTGCAACACCTTCATATTTACATTCATCGTTATCTCAATTTCACATGTTGCAGGAGGCAACTTGTGACTTGGCAGATTAGATCCGTTACCGGCGACGACTCCTGGCGCTTTTTCAGTCCAAATCTTTTAAATTAAAGCGGCTCCACGTGTCTGTGAGAATCTCACCTCATCTCTATCTACAGGTGGAGAACATCCTCTTGCACGACAAAGGTCATTATGTGCTGTGTGACTTCGGCAGCGCCACCAACAAGTTCCAGAGTCCACAGAGTGAAGGAGTGGCTGCCGTGGAGGAAGAGATCAAAAAGTTTGTTGCTCTTTTTTTCATCTGCTTCAGCATCTTTTCATTCAGTAGCACTTATTTTAGGCAACACTGTGTTGTGTTTTTTCTTTAAAAGGCTTATTTAATTTTTAAGAATCTTAAGAATCATTTCACTGCCACATTAAAAATAGGTCATTTTAATAATAACTCCTCTTTCAGGTACACCACTTTATCATATCGGGCCCCTGAAATGGTGAACCTGTACAACAACAAGATTATCACCACAAAAGCAGATATCTGGGTGAGTGAAGACGACAGATTTCGGTGTTAATCCAGATAGTTTTTATAAACTCACATACAGTATTTCTGGATTATTTTGGAAACTAATACCTATACGTGCTCAGACACTACAGTAAATAAAAAGTTTTATGTTGATATATTAAACTTGCACATTTGTTAAGTAGGAGGTGTTGGGTTTGGGGATTTAAAAAAAAAAAAAAAAAAAATGTAAAAGTTTTGCTTCTTTTAACCTTGTATCTGCTGGTGTTTACAGGGGAAAGTGTTTTTCTTTTTGGTGTGTGATTTGCTGTGCATTCATTTTTAATCTCTTCTCTTCTTCCTCTCCCCTCGTTGTTTGTATTTGGTGTGACGGGGCCTGCATGTGATTGTCTTCTCCAGGCACTGGGTTGTTTGCTGTACAAGTTGTGCTTCTTCACTCTGCCCTTTGGTGAAAGCCAGGTGGCCATCTGTGATGGCAGTTTCACCATCCCAGATAACTCGCGCTACTCTTACGATCTTCACTGCCTCATTCGTTAGTGACTCTAAACATTAATCCAAGTTTTCTACATCAAATTCAGTTTTCACAAAGCCGTGCATTTTTGTTTTTGACTGAAGTAAAAAAGCTTATCCATTCAATCTCTTTTTTTTTTTGTGTCTCATGCTTGTTTCTTGGTTTATTTTTATAGGATACATGTTGGAGCCAGACCCAGACAAAAGACCAGATATTTACCAGGTGTCCTACTTTGCTTTTAAACAAGCTCAGCGGACCTGCCCTGTTCAGAATGTGAAGGTCAGTCTCTCTCAGCACTGGGGTCAGCTGAAATATTTGGATTTGCTTGGCTTTCTCTCATGAGGAATTGATTTTCTTGTATTCAGTGGAATCTGTGATGGGTTCTCTGCCTGACCTACATAAACAGACATGTTAGTTGTCACAGTGTGGGAGGAAAATCTGCACTAATCCATCATGTGCACACAGTAGAAAATACTTATTAGCCCTGATGATTTTCTTCATAAGTAATAGAACTGGCAGCTGCAAGGATCAGAGACGTGTTCACTGTGAATTTATAACTATAATTGTGCTGACAGTCGTCTTGTTGATCTTTTTTTCTAAAGTTTTTCTTTTTTTTCCCCCACATAAACCAGAATTCTCCGATTCCTTCTAAACTTCCTGAGCCAATCAAAGCGAGCGAGGCCGCCGCAGCGAAGAAGAGCCAGACTAAACCCAGGCAAGCATGACCTGCTTACATTGTACTTCCCTTCAAAGCTGTAGTAACACTACGTTTTGTGGAAGTAATTAAGTATATTAAGTATTCTGATACTCATTAAATAATTATGTTAACACTGTTTGTCATGATTAACAAGAAGGCCAACATCCTTCCTTTGTTGCCAGACTGACAGATCCAATTCCCACCACTGAAACCTCCATCACCCCTCGCCAGAGGCCCAAAGCAGCCCATACCCAGCCTGCTGCTGGCATCTTACCCATCCAGCCTGCTGCTCTCACCCCTCGCAAGCGGGCTAATCTCCCTGGTGGTGCAGCTCAGCCCGTGGGTACGTACAGAGCTCTGGCTCCATCTTTATTCTCCTTTATTTCACAGAAAAAAGGAAGCAAGATGTTCGTGAACATAGGAATCCCTTGAATCTTCTGTGCACACTATGATTCCTCAATATGGACAGATCAAATATAAAGGTGGTACAGATTTTAACAGATTACATAATCCTCTGTCTGACATAAACATTAGATCAGATGCTCCTGTAAATCAGTTTTTACTGCCTGATCATTACATTATTCAGGATCTTGATCGGTGTAACTACTATGATTGCTCTCTCAAGAAGAATATTGTGTTGTCTGTGTTGTTTTTATCATCCCACAGGAGTCAGTTTAGACCTCTCACAGCCAGCTGCAGCTCTGCAATTACAGAAGGGGCAGACTTCAGCTCTGCCTCTCATCCAGTCACAAACCAACTCCAGTCAGGTTGCGACTCCACAGAAGCAGGTACATAATGACTAGTTACACAGAAGAGCATGAATAGTTTTATATAGAAACAGTTACCTTGTCTATAGTTTATGCAAATGTGCTAAAACACAAAAAGAAAAAAAAGTGAAATGTTTCAGTAGAACATGACTCATCTCTGCATGTGTGAGGGTGAGCACATGAAGGTCAAGTGTAACTTTTATTAAGTAACAACAGATAAAGTTGTTTGTCTTTGTGTGACAGGCGGTGCAGCCAGTCGTAGCTGCAGGAGCAGATACAGCAGCAGCAGCAGCAGCAGTTTCACCAGTGACAAAGGCTGACGTGCAACCACAGCCACAGCCAACCGTCCAGCAACAAGTCACGCCCCCTTCTGTGGTCAACTCCGCCTCCCAGCAGGTGGCAACAACTCCATCCAGCCCGGCGCCGCCTCAACGCCCAGCTCGGCGCAAGCAGGCGAGTCCAGGCTCAGCAACCAGCGGCTCAGCCCTCACCCAGTAAACCGGCCTCCGGTCAGATACCTGTCACTCAGCAGCAGATAATTCAACCGTCAGCTGCTCAAACTCAACCTGCCCCCACTGACATCAGCCAGAAATCAGCCGAGACAGTAAGTGGCCGGCTGTTCATCATAGAGTTGACATACTTAATCATTTTCCATCCCTTTTTATTTTGGTTATTTTAATCTTGTGTGTGTTTTTTTTTTTTTTTTGATCAGACTCCACCTGCTTCTCCAAAGGCAACTGAGGAACGAGGCCACCAACGCATCCCGAGCGATGCCACAGCGAGTAGTGTTATTGCTGCGGCTCTAGTTAATGACTCACAGCAGCTGCAAGGAACTAATGGAGATGCTTCTCTCAACCAGTAAGTAGCACACGTACCGGAATAAACCTAAAGAGTCGTTCAAATCAATTTTAGGTATTCTCCTGTGACGTGTGTTTTATTTATGGTATATTGTGTGTTTTTTTTTTTCCTACAGATCACTTATATCTCAAACAAGCGGCACTCAGTCTGTGCAGCTTGCTGCAGGAGATGTAGGCCAGGACCAAAGCAAAGCTGGATCCACCAACACCCCGACACAACCTGCATGGAATCCATTTGACGATGACAACTTCTCCAACCTCACTGCTGAGGAATTTAAAAGAGAAGACAAAAAGCCTAATGGTAAAGACTGTTCTTGTATGTTTATTTTCAGTATTTTAATACTTACAAACTTACAAACAGCAGATAATATATAATAACTTTTTTTTTTTTTTTTTTTTTACCAGATCTATCTTTAGAAACTGACACATCTTCTGAGGAGTTGATACCAGGTCTGGCAGCTTCATCTGTGGATAAAGAACCACAAGAAACTGGTATGTCACATTTTTGTGTGTCACATTCACAGAGAGTCTACACACCTCCTCCAGACCCGTTAAACTCCACACACCCTTCAGTCCCATCATTACACAGTCAGGCTGACCTAGGAACATACAATGATCAGAACATACAAAGCAGATACCAACGTCTTGTCCATCCATTGTCTTAGGACACTGATTTCAACTAAAACAATTATAGAGATTTCTGTAAGTTCACTCAGAATTAGTTTTACAGTAAAGTATTGATACATTAGTGCTGTTCTGTTACCACATAATGCATTGTACTGTGTACAATAAGTCTGATGGAATCGAATACAATCAAGTCAAACAAAGAAACGAAGCCGTAAACTTCTTAATGCACACGATCCATTGTCTTGAAAGCTTCATGAAACTTTCAAAGCAATGGCTGCTGCTTGTTTTCATCACAAAAATAAAGTAGGTAAAAGGTAAAAGGTTTTGGTCAGAATGAAATAAACCTAAAAAACATTTCAGTGTTATTTTTAATGTGAAGAGTTATAACAGGACTCGTTAGAAACCAAAGTGTGAGAATTAGTCTGAGGGAGTGAAGCAGAGTCATTAAGTTTCTTCTTTTGATCTGATCGATTAAATAAAAGAAGGTTTTTGTGAGTTAATGCTTAATGTGAAGCTACTGCCAACAGCTAATTAACCTAAATGACAAGATTTTCTCATCTTAATGTTTGTGAGAGTGAGCGAACATTAAAAATACGCAAAAAGTATCATAGCAAATACGCTTCCTTGTTATAATTTGTTTAATCACTTATAAAAATAAACCGAGTTTGAACTGTTTTCTATTGAAGTGCACAGAGTCAAACACTCGTCTCATCGCTGGAATATGTTGCTTTGTTTTCCAGTTGAAAGACCAACATCTCTTCTTGATGTGGATTCAGGAGCCTCATTGTTGGTTGTCCCTGATCCTTTCCGAACACTTGAACTGTCAGATGCTCCAGGTAAACACCTCAACCTGGTCTATGTTGTTTATTTGTGAAATTTATGTTGCTTTTATTACGGACTCTCACAGATTAATAATTTATAGATTTAAACCTGTGACCTACAGAGAGAAATGCTGGTGAATGTAATGTAAGACATTTGTGTCCTGTTGTCATTGTCATTGGTATAAAATATTCTTAGTCAAACAAATAGTGGTACAAAATGTAAAATAACAATGATGCAGACACATGATGTCTTAGATGAGCAGCCAGCCTTTAGACTTAAATCTAAATAGCCTCATTTCAAGGTCTTGAGTAGCTTTTTTTTCTTCTGTGTTATAGAAATTTCTCATGACAGTAAATTCTCACATTTAAACACTTTTCAACTCTATTCATCTGTCTGTTAGTCAGACTGGCAGTGCTTTTCTATGGTCTCTTTACATGTTTTTACCCGATAACATTTTTGCAATTGTCTCGTGTCTGTCTCCTTCCTCTTCTTATCTCGTCCTCCTCCGGCCTTCAGAGAAGCTGATTGAAGGACTCAAATCCCCAGACACGTCTTCTCTCATGCTTCCTGACCTCTTGTCATTGTCTGATCCCTTCGGCGGCTCCGTGGAAGAATCTGCAAAAGGTGTGTTTGTTTATTCATTTTCAAACACAGAGCACTTTGCCTCTAAAGAAACAACAAAATCTTGTACGTTACAGTTTGGAAGTAGATGAGGAAACATAAATCAAAAGGTGAATGTACATGTCTGAGTCCTCACCCACAACTAAATTTAAACCTCCGCTGTGTCCTGTTTCGTCCCAGACACTCTCACTGCAGACGATTCCCTGCTGGACTGCTCTCTGATCTCCGGTCCGTCCGCCCCTCCAGCAGCCAGTAGTGCCACCTCCTCCATCTCCTCTGCTCCCACCTCCGCTGCCTCTGCTCTGGATGATTTCAGTCTGTTGTCTGGAGACTCCGCACAGCCTAAAGCAGGTAACCTGTGAGCAAAAATAGAGGGCAGAGGAGCACAGTGTGAAATTTTAATGCAACATTACAAAAGTGTGAAGATTAAACCTGACCTGACCGAGGGTTTTGACAGAACCGTTGCTGTACTATTTTATCTGTGCAGATATCTAGTGAACGATCATATTAAGCAATTACATTCAACATGAATAAATTCTCTGTCTTGTTAACTTATGGTTTGATCAGATACTGGGTTAGTAAAGTGATCATTTTTGTACATTTCATAAAGATGCTTCTTGTACGGCTGTTTTGTGCCAATGTGTCCATGTCGGTGGATTACATGAGAAGGATTTGTATTTTTTCTGGCTCTGGTGACATGAAACAATCTGTCACTGACATTTAGTGCAGCAAAGCTATAAATTTTAACCACTAGAGGGCAGCAGAAGGATTTCAATCACTGCTAACAAATTCATCTTAATAGTGCACGTTGCATTTGTCTCCATAATGTCCCGATTAACTTTTGACATTAAAAGAAAAAATACTTCTATTAATGGGGTTGTGTGTTAAACCACACTGTGTGTCCCAACTGCTCTGCAGCTGTGGTCGAGTGCTTCAGTCTTGGCTGGTAAACAAAGGCATTTGACTGCTGGTGACAGTGCCAACCCTGATTCACAGTGAATGTGTGCACCAGCTGCATGATCCTAATTACTGCTAATCTGTCCCATATCTTATCAAACAGCCTTTTTTTTTTACCACGGGAGATCACACACAGGAGGTGTGTTTTTTTTTTTTTTGCAGTAGCTGTGCTGAGTTTATGGAAAATGCTCATGATCATGAGAGAAACAGTTGTAGTTCTGTTTCACCACAGCGCTCTTATATATCTTTTTTTTCTCTCTCTGACACAATTGTGTTTCTCATCAGACGTTGCACTTTTCTTTTTTATTCTCTGCAGACTCGTCTCTCCTGATCTCAGACTTTGAGCCCCAACAAGCCGGTGTGGAAACGGGCACAGAGGATGACTTTGATCCTATTCCTGTCACAGGTCGAAAGAACTCCCAAGGTAAGTCTTTACAGTCTCTACAAGGAAGCACAGGTGGGTCAGGATGATAGTCACACCCAGGGGTGTTTGTTTTGTTTGTTCGTTTGTTTATTTGTTTGTTTGTTTTTTAGATTTAGTAGCCTGCCAGTTTACTAAATAATCAATCAGACCTGCTAATAACAGCATCAGGTGCCTGCGTTATTTTTTAACATCCTCAGTTGAGATTGTTTGAAAACCAGTGGAAGTAAATGGGTAAATTCTTCCCTCTTTTTTTTCTCTCTCCTCTCTCTTTCTTGACCTCTCTTCCCCTTCTCTTTGACTGCTGTGTTTGCTTGTTGTGACTCCTCCACTCCTCTGCTTCTCCTCCCCCTCTGTTCGCCTGTACCCCCCCCTCTCTCTACTCCCCCCCACCCCTCCCCTCCTTGTCTCTCCGGCCAGTTTCAGGAGGCCACTCGCGCAGTAACAGTGGTGGCTCTGAATCCAGCCTGCCCAGCTTGGCCCGCTCCCTGCTGCTGGTGGACCAGCTCATCGACTTGTAGGCGGCCCCACCCCCCCTGTAGACGCTGTAACACTGGATTATAGACTGGCATAGCATAACTGCAATCAACACTGTTGTCATAGCTAGCTTCCTGCAACCCCTGGCTGTCATCTTCATTGTAGTCCCAACAGTAGAAATGTCCTCCACCTTTCAGTGCTTCTTCATTCCCGCCCTCTCCGCCATATTGACTGCATCATCTGGCTTCTCTTCACCTCTTATCTCTCACCCTCTCACTTCACATTTTCTCTTTGTTGTAGTCTCCGCGCATCATGTAATGTCCGTCGATTCAAAAGTGGCCACTACACTAACATCATCCTTTCTAAAGATTAACCATTACATCTTTCTGTCAGACAGGATATAATATTGCTATCCAGTTTGTTTGAACAATATTGCATTATGTCTAATAGCAAACAATAGAAGATCATTGTTGTAATGTACAAATAGGCATAGATATAAGTGGTTGTAGTTATTATCGTGCACAAGTGAATCTGTCGTTGTTTGCCTTTTGAAATTCTCCTCTCCCCAGATTTATTTGCACATTTTTAAACTTAAATGATGATTTGTTCAAATGAGGTCAGCTTATTTCTTCTAAAACCTATTTGAAACTCAGTCATGTAGCCTGATTTGCACAGTAGCATAAGCGTTACCTCCGCCAGCCCCTCGGGCTGTTGGTGGAATATCTTTAACAATGTGAAGCTGCTATAGATTAGACTGAAAAAAAATCAAATGAAATTGTGTCACAATCTGGAAACAAAACGTCCGACTTCTCTTTCTGCTCCTGCAGCACAAACACCGAACAGAGTTATTGTGATGAAGATGAAGTTTCCCTGATTAGACTAAAACAGTAAAAGTGCCATAAAATAAAAGTATCTGCTAAAGTTTAACAAGAACTACAATAAAGAAAAACATACAAATGATGCCATCAATCCAATCCAACAAAGTGTACTTTAAAAACAAGGACCTGTTCTTCTTTGCTATGATTTTAAGCTTATTATTATTATTATTATTATTTTAATTTTATCTCTAAGGCAAGCAATAGGATGAGCTGGAATTAAATGACAAAAACAAATTAAATCAGGGTCATTTAACAGTGTTTATAGCATTGTGCCATAACCGAGAGAAAATGCATGAAATCATGACAATAATTTGAATAATCAACAGTAATAAGAAGTAGTAAAAAAAATAAATAAAAAATAAAGTAGCTGTTATATATTTAGAGAGAAAACATTCATGACTGTTCAGGTATTTTTTTTTTTTTTTTTTTTTGGCACCAAAAGAAACAACCTAATGTGGCATTTAATAACTAAATCTCACTTCACGCACATTTTTTTTTTTTTTTTTTTTTTTGTTTAATATCAACACAAAACATTAATTCTGCATCATGCAATCCTTCCTACATTCCTGCCATTTTATTGTTTTATTCCTAATTTACTGTAAATAGATATCTGGACTCCCTGCAGGCTCTTATCCAGACCATAGAGTTGGTTATTCTTCCTATGTATATATGAAGTCATTGTCATAAAGCTTTACTTGTGGAAAACATATTGCTTTACTTGTGAAATCTCTCTCATATATATATATATATATATATATATATATATATATATATATATATATATATATATATATATATATATATATATATATATATATATATATATATATATATATATATATGATATTGTTTTCCTGTTAATAAATGTTAATATGAATAGAGTGTTAGAGAATGAATGTAAGAAATAAATATTAGTCTATAATAAAAAATATCTATAATTCTTATAATTCTTAACACCATACTCGCTGAATAATAATAATAATAATGAAGAATATTCTATAAATATTTCATTCCTCTTTGTGGAACTGTGTGTTGAGAAAGTTTTTTTTGTTTGTTTTTGGGGTTTTTTTTGGTTTTTTTTCTCGGTTATATCTACTCAATAATTGTCAGTACATTCAAATGTATAGATGATAATAACGAGTCTTTGTTCAACCTGGACGATTAGGCTGAATCCCATGTCTTATTCCTTTGTGAGCAGAAACGTGAGCCTGTGTTGTTGTTTGTTTACACGGACCGATGAAGGATTATATTTTTATTCAAAAACAGTCGACAAGTTTGTTCTGGAGAGCGGGAGCGAAAACCTCTTCTAGTGTCTTTTAGTCCTGTTTTCATTTCATCGCTGAACTAGAACTTTTTTCTGAAATTGTGCTTTGTAAAAGCTTTTTTTCTTTTCTTTTCTTTTTTTTTTTTGTTGCTTTACCGGTTTTAGTGAATCACAGAATTCATATCAAAAAAAAGCATGGCAGTGTTGTTGAATGTTATGTTCATGTGTGTTGGTTATACAGTGTTATGATAAGTATGTGTGTGTGTGTGGAGTCAGACTCGTTGGATGTGTTTTTTCCAGTAGCCTACTTGTGTTGTTGTTCGCTGCAAACGTGGCGACGTTCACGTCGTCATTAAAACTCTCTACTTCTGAAAGCACAGCCCCCCCCGCCCGCCAAATTCTCTCAGGTCGTCAGAGCTTCATGACTCTCTCTCTCTCTCTTTCTCTCTCTGTGTCTGAGAGTTGGAAACATATTGGCTTACTGCCCCCCCCCACCCCACCCCCCAGTCTCACTGTCCTCTGGAAGTCTGCGCTCCATATTACAGCAATTACAGAGAATTTGTCTGATATTTAATGTGTGAGGGGCTCTATCAAGTGCAAAAAAACAAACAAAAAAAACAAAAAAAAAAGGCGTAACCTGCTTCACTGTCGCCGTAGCAGTGGTTTGATTATCAGACAGCATGACGTCCGCTGTCCAGGGTTCGTAAAATCAGCTCCGATCAGCAATATAACTGTTTCTGTAGGATCAAACAAATGTCATTTTTGTTTCCCGTGCATGACAAGAATGGGAAGATACCTCCACCTCCTCTTTTTTTGATTTGATACTGTAGTTACAGTGAAGTCTCCTCAAAATACTCTCATTCTGGTGGTTAAATAATCATGATTGATGGACGATTTTGTCGTTATTTGAATATTTAAAGTAAATTTTTAAATTAAAGAAATCAGTCATTGTGTTTTACTGTCAACTTAGTGCAGAAACTTTCAATATATTCACTTTACATACATGTAATGTGGAATAATATTACAAGTAAAGGAAGCAGTATAAAATATTATGTTAAATCACAGGAGCACAGTTAATGATCTGTTTTTCGGTTTTTAAACAATAAAAGATAAAGATTTTAAGAGTTTACACATGTTGGTTTCTGGGCTATTTCATTGTTATCAGTTTACCCCTGAGACTGTGAGTATTTTGAGCAGAACTCACTGATTATAACTTTGAATCACATCCTTTTGTTGTCTAAATCAATAAACGTCTGGTTTAAAGCGGCTGGTTTCAAAGGAGCAAAGTCTCTTTCAGACGTTATTTACTGTAGGAACTGCATGTGCAACCGTAGGCTTATGTTCTTTGTTTTATTTTCATCATCCTCTTTATGATCCTTCCACTCAACGGCTCAAGTCATTTGCAGTTACTGTTTGAACCTATGCAACTCCCGAGCTTTCTCCCTGTAGCCGCCTGTGTGCTGTTGTAATCGGTAAAAAGCCAAGCAGGTAGTGAGATTAGTCCTCGACGTGAAACAGGAGCCCCTCGTTCTCTGTTGTTGTTTTGCCAAAAATGAAATCAGATACTATTGAGTGTTTTTTGAGACGCCTCTTGTCTTGTTTGGCCCAAAACCCGCGTCAGAGCTGTGGTATCGTGTGCTCCTTCTATTTTTGTGAGATAATTAAAGAATTATAAAGGGATGGCAAATAAAATACAAATGTCAATGTCAATGTGTTGGGAGTTTTAATTGTCAGATTCTCTGATGCCATCAACATTCGTATTAATTGATTTGTTTGAACTTTTCTTTTCAATCGTTATATAAAATCTCTGCTTCAGCTGCTTTTATTTTGATAGTTTCCCAGAATCCAATACTAAATACATGTACAGGAAATACTTTGGGTGGGAGAGTAAGGGTTTAAATAATTAGTTAAATTGTAACATAACATTTTAGGGTTTGGTTTAATTGTTTAATTGCACTAATCAACATCTTATTCTACTTGGAAAGCAGGTTTAAGTCTACTCAGGTAAGATCAAACATCAGCTTCATGCCCCCATTTAAAAAAATCAATTCATTTTTTAGTTTGACATTTTTTTTTTTTTGTAACTACACCTTTTACCTTCTAAAAGATAATCATCTCATTGTCTTTAACATATTAGAGTTAAAAACAAAAAAAGAGCAGCGTAGAAATAACAAAATGTCACTGTCACTTTAAAACTAAAAATATGTGTCACTGGAGAAGAAAAGTGCAGATTTAAAAGATAAAGATAAATATGGCTGGATTTCATTTTTAGTGTGTTTGGTTTCAGTGTTGAGGTACCGCTGGCTGCACGCTGCCTCACTGTCACACTGCCAAACCTTATTGAGACACTTAAGTAGATCAGAGACATAGTTAAAGTGCTTTTCCTTCTATTTGCCTCAAAGTCCAGTTTCAATCAGATTATGTTTCAAACCAGGCGTCCAAGCTTCACTGATAAACATCATGAGCTCAACATGGCATCTAAAAGTTCAAGAGAGAGTTGCATTTTTTCTTTTTTTGTTTCCACTAAAATCTGTTGACGGTTTCTGTCACTGAATATTGGTTTTATTCAGATAAACATTAATTTCTGTTATGTTCAATATCACTCTTTTGTTTCAAAGATCACAAAACCTTATATGTATATACACATGTATCTTGACGTTTCTCTGATTTCTTCCTCGTACAGACCTGCAGAGGGAGCTCAACAGTAACGTACTGCCCGGCTCCTCGACTGTGGCTTCTGTGCAGTTCTCTGAGGAGACACAAAGTCAGACGATCCAGAAGAAAACTGCTGCTGCTGCTGCTTCTGCTTCATGTGTCTATGACAAACACATGTTGCAATCAGATGAGGGGGGCACACAGCACCACATGATACCAGCTCCCCCCACCCATTTTCACTTCAAACCTGTCAACCAGGATCCCCAGTTCCAGCCTCCAAACAGTCCAGTCTCCCCTGATGTCTTCCAGCTGGCCCCTTTTAAACCACCAGCTAGAGAAAGCAAGGTGACGTTCAGCGGCTCCTCCTTCGCTTCGTCTCATAAACCCGATGAAGCACCTGATGTTTTCCTCCAGGCTCCGTTTGGAAAGAGGCAGGAAATGACCAAAGCTAAAGACGCATTGAAGTCAAATCCACAACAGATTCAAACCAGCAAACAGAGTCATCTGGTCCCAGTATCTCCTCAGGGTCTCTGTAGCCGTGCGCCTCCTCAGCCTCTGCTCCAGCAGCCGGTGGCGGTGCACAGAGTGGTCACCAGGATCGGTCAGCAGGCCGCTGTGAGCTCTGTGGCCGTGGGGCCTCTGCATTCCTGGACCATAGCAGGAAGATCTCTGGATGACCCTTTTACTGCTGCACCTTTTCATCCAAGATACTGTCAGGGGAAACCTTGATTATATAATCGCCTCTTAAAAAAACCAAGTCAGAGCTTTTTCTGCACTTACTCAAGGAGCCAAAGTATAAGTCAGTTGCAGTATTACCAAGTTTTATACTGAAGTTTTACCATTTTTTTTTTATTATTGCAGTATTAACGTTACTAAATGATCCCTTTACCAACTATTAGTTGTTTCAAATTAATGTTCTACCTCAGTCATTGATTTGTTTTCAGTCTGAGCACGACGGTGCAGCAATTCAGCACTTTACAGTCAGTCTGAACTTCAGTGGACTGATCATGGACCCAATTTAAATCTCTACTTGACATCTGAAAGGGTTTTGTTCAATTTTTCAACGAATTTCACCTTTTTTTTTTTTTTTTTTTTGCAAAATTGCCCATGCAATTTTTGTCAATATTTACTTTTCATTTTTCTTTGCTGGTTCTATTTTACTCACATTTACAAACATTTGTTTTCTAAAAGCATAAAAACACATTAATACCTAAGATGTTAAGTAGCTGCTTTCAGTTAAATTCTGTGTATTACAAAAAAACAAAAATGGCTGACCCTTTTGTTTACATTTACATTTACTTTATGGTTTGTACCTTTTTTTTAAATCAGTGCTGTAAATTTTCCAAACTGGTGTCAAGTGCGAAAAAAGGCACTAAACAGTTTGCTGAAAAGTAAAGAAATCACATTTATAAATTATGAAAAATAATGATGTGAAACATTGATTTTTCACAGTTGAAAGAGGGAAAATCTTATTGCAGTTGTTACTTTGATGTTAACAGACATAGAGCACTGTGAATTTTATAAAATATAAATATATATTCTCAGCAAAAGTTGTGAAAAATCCCAAATTGCTGGTTTAGGTCAGTTTCCTGCTCGATAGTCGTTCACGGATGCAGCTGCCGTTTTCCCCATCAGTGTTATTAATGAACTTTGTACTCATCTTGAAGGAGTTTGATGTTTGCTTTTTTAAGCTTGTTAAACAAAAATATGTTTTGGATGAAGCATATCATGTTTTTGATTGAAATTCACCAATGTCTTACAACTTAAAGTGAAGGTCCGAAGTTATTTGAACCCAGGGTCTGTTTCACCATGCAAATGATTTAAAAACACCGGCTCAAGAGATATTTTATGTTGGTCGAAGTAATATCGAGTTTGACCGTCTTTTGTTTTCACAACCAAATAGTTAATAATGCAAGTAAATGGGGCAGCGAGCCAAACGTAACTAAATTGTCATTTTAATCACTAATAAAGCTCAAAATATCACTTCACTTCATCAGTAGCATGAGTAGGGTCCCTACACATAAACTGAAGTACTGATAACTTAGTAAGTTCGCTTATTTTCATAACAACTGATAATGAAGTGTGTTCCAGATCAGCAGATTCATCATTTTCATGAACAACCGGTCAACGCAGCAATGAAGAATGAGGAAAATGGTGAATCTGCTGATGTGGAACATCCTTCATCACCAGGTGTTTTGAAAACAAGACGTTGGGTAAGTCTTGTAAAACAGTCTTTTTAATAAACTCTCGGTTCACTTATTAAGTTATCAGTACTTCACTTCATGTGTAAGGACCCTATTCATGCTACTGCTGAAGTGAAGTGATATTTTGAGCTTTATTAGTGGTTAAAAATGACAATTTAGTTACGTTTGGCTGGCTGCCCCATTTACTTTCATTGTTACCTATTTGTCTGTGAAAACAAAAGACGGCCAAACTCGATACTACTTCAACCAACGTAAAATATCTCTTGAGGGATGTTTGACTTATATTCGTCGTGATAAATAAACCCTGTGTTCAAATTACTCCAGACCATCACTTTAAGGTAACACAGTAGGTCAAAAAAGTTAAGAGCTGCTAATGTCACAGGAAAAAAACACAAAAAAGCGTCACCTGTACGGAGCCAAAGTTTCTTATAAAGTGATAAGATTTTCAGTGATTCTTACAGTTTTGCTTTATATTTTTGGTAGATACAGACTTTTTTTTTTATAAACCATACTGCCTTTTGATGACTTGCATTTTGTTCATGCATAGTATTTTTCATTGATATTATCTGACTATGATACTGGACATTAGGAAAGATTTTCAGTAAGAATGAAACTTTGTATTTTATTAAAGGTTTATGAACATGATGGCCTCATTCTAATTAATCAGTCCGATCATCTTTCTCTCTCTTTAACCTAGAAATAACTTCCTGGATCTGTTCAGTAAGGTATATACTCCAGCTTTGTATCCCATCTCCGACTTTCTTCACAGCAGGACGCCCAGGAGTTCATGGCTTCTAGTGGAAAATGTCTGTTCAAATTTAAATTGAAGCCACACGACAGCAGTAAGATTCCTGCAGGATCTTCAAGAGATTAAGATGTTTTTTTTCAGTCACTAAAATGTCACTAGAGGCACTCTGGAGGTCTGTGTTATGTTGATGACAGACTGGATGAAGTTTACTTGAAGTGAGTAATGACTCCCTGTCTTCTAAGTCTTGAGTTAGTGCAGGAGGATGTTGTTGCTACTGTCACAGCTTTTATTAAGTACAACTTGGAAAGAATTTCAGTCAGGGCAAAGAGGCCAGAGGTATTATGTTTCCAGGAAACTTTTTTTTTTTATCTTTGTTTTTTATTGACACCAGATTATGCAGATTAAACAGCCTTGAAAATGAAAAAAGAGAATGATAAAAAAAACAACAGGATGATCTGGAAAAACACCATAAACACTTGAAAGTATGTCTGCTATTTCGTGAGAGCTTTTCATGTCAGGCTGTGTCCCCAATAAACTGGCACAAAAAAAAAAAAAAAAAACACAAAGCACGGCTCGAACGTCATCTTCAGGGAGGAATAGTTGAAGCTTGTGTGAAAGACGAGCCATTTGTTTTTGTTCCACAATGATCAAAAAGGTCACGTGACGTTAGGATAGGTTTTTGTCAGAGAGATCGACTTTCCTTGAAGCAGCGTGTGGAAATAGATGATTCTGGAGATTTTTTTTTAATATAGTAAATTAGTTCAAGGCTGTATGGCAGCCACAATAGTTCATAAACATACATAACTGTAGAGCTGATTAGCTGCGTGATGTCAGTGATTGTGCTATTGTTTCTGCAGCCAAGTTGGTGAACTGTGTGCTGCTTTTTTTTATATATATTTTCCCTCAAATGTATTAAAAGATGTTGATGTGGAATTATTTCCCAGTGATGAAAGATGGTGCAATGTGATGAAACTTTAAACGCACAATGAAGAAAGATCAGTATGAGGAGTTGATTTGATCTTTCATTTTACTGATGAAAACTTGCATGGAATAAAAAAAAAAAAATAAAACAAATAAAGATCCATAAAGTGGTTGTCACACTTGTGCATACCACATAAACACTGCTGGTAATTGTGGTGAGACGAGTATTTGGTGTCTTTTTTTGTAGATGTAAGAACTCAATATTGTATATTTTCATCGTGGCTCATGCAAAGTTGGAAACCAAAGACAAAAGAGCCAGAAAGTTTCTCAGGTTGCACGTGCTCATCATTAAGTATTCATTCTCAGCGACGCTGGACTCTGTAAAAATGTTAAGCTGTGTAAATACCTCTTCCAGATCTCCATGGCGTCATAGTTGGATTTTCATTTTATTGTGGCTCTATAAGCCGACTGCCTGCCTCTGCTTCTGGCACTTTTCTCAGACACGCCTTCATGAGCTCACTGGCCGCAGGACTGCGAGTCCGCCGGTGTGCGTCTGTGAAAGCGTTTCCAAATGAAGAAACAACTAAAAACTAAAGTAAGCGCATGGAAAAGATATGTTTGGATTAATTTTAGCAGATCTGGGTGGAATAATACTCATATGACCGGCATGTTGCACAATCTCCACCTCTGAAAATATAAGTATTATTATTGTTGTTATTGATCCCTCTAATCACTCATCAAAATTCAAGCTGTGTGCATATTTCCTGAGGTGCTGGCCAGGAAAGCAGAACTTGGCAGCTCAGATTCGCTTATTTCCAGGAAATTTAACCAGTTTTTCCATAAGTAGTGTGTAGCTTTGCCCTGGCATCTTCTAGACACTGGGGGCAACTTTACAAACCAAATGTAACAAACACCTCAACCACCACTCAATCCCTCTTGTCCAAAAGACAAAGAGATGAGGTCAGCCATTCTATTTTCTTCATTGTTTTAATAACTAACAAATAATTCTTCGGACAAACAACTCGGAGCTTTCATAAAAATAGATCAACTTCCTGTTTTCTTGCTTGGAAGCAGCATGTAACTACTTTTGACTCAAATACCTACAATCTCAATCGTGTGTTGTCATAATCATAATCAGGGGTTTGATTGAAAACAAAGAAAATTAATACTGCATCATGTTTATTTTCATAGTTGGAAGTCAGCACACAAGTGACTTTTCAAGTTGAATGCCAGCACACACACACACACACACACACACTCACACTGCAGGTGTTTTCAATTCTTCTTGCTGATTAGACAAAGTGATGCTGAGGGTTGCATGATGTCTCTAAACTTTATATAAGTTATAAAAGTGTTGACTTGTGTCCAGAATCCCTCCCTGTCTGTTCGTTATATAGTTCATTGCCCTTTGTGGCCTGAACTGGGTCCTTTTCAGAGCAGGAAAGTACAAGAGATCCTGTTTTTACAAGTCTTTAGAGTTATAATCCATCTGTCCAGGTGACACAATGTTCCTAAAAAAATATATAAGAAAAACATCCTAATAGTCACAGCCTGAGTCTCTGACAACGAGGAGAAAAACAACTTTTTAACAGATGTGTTGCGCATGATGTTGGTATGAATGAATTTGATCACAAGATTCGATAACTGCTCAGGCTGCTCGGTGTCAGGCTGATTTTCCAGAGGTCACTGCTCGTCACCGTCTCACTCTGC
The DNA here is from genome assembly GCA_016801845.1 of Polydactylus sextarius. NCBI lineage: Eukaryota > Metazoa > Chordata > Actinopteri > Polynemidae > Polydactylus > Polydactylus sextarius. The sequence goes on from CM028922.1 coordinate 5,533,485, forward strand.
CGAACATATAACTCCTATTTTTTTTAAGAGGTTTCATACCGACAGCTTTTACAGATTAAAGTCTCTTTTCTGTTTTCTAACTTTTACGATTTGTTTCCATTTGGATTATTTCTGATGTTCAAAATGTCCAAGATCATTAGAGCGTTACAAGTTTTTATTTCATTACACGTATTAATTGAATTTAGATGACGAGACTCTTCTCTTCAGATGTGGAGAGCACTGACGTATAAATCTTAATGGGAGTTTGACATTGACATTTCGGTAAATAAGCTTATTGATATTCTCTCCAAAGGAGGGATTAAAAAATTTGTGTCAGTACAATGAATGTAACATTAGAACCAGATGAAGATTAGTCAAGCTTAATATAAAGGCTTGAATCATGGGAAATCTGTTAGCGTGGCTTTTTTTTTTTTTTTTTTGTTTGTTCTGTTTTGGATTTTTTTTTTCAGCATCCACAAGAAGCTTAAATCAAACACATAATGAAACCTAAAACACATATGTATTTCTGTGATTTAATGAATATCGATTCACAAAATATACAGCATTTGCAAAACAGACCTGCATGTATAAAACACATGACGCAGTTGCCGAGTCACTGGATTGTCTGCGGTTTAAAACACACTCTTCTTGTTTTTTTTTTTCACTGCGCAAAGCAGCAAAAAATTATTTAAGATCATTAAATCTGATTGACATCAAGCAAAACAAAAAGGAAAGAAAAAAGAGGCTAAATTGCAAGTTTATGAAACTCCAAGGCACATTGTGTGGCTTAACCAAATTGTCTGTTTTGTTTTGTTTTTTAAGGAAAGAAATGTTCTTACTAAATTGCTTAGCTACAAAAAGCATTTAATAGCCAAAGCTGTGCTTGATATGTTAGATATTCACTTTCTAGACTTAAAAAAAAGTCCTAGTTCACGGCGTCGTGTGAGCCGCTTGTTGAGGAAAACAGACTTAGTTAGCTGAAAGTTTTCACTGTGCAGGTGTTGAATCACCAACTTCAGCAACAAAACGCAGTCACTTCGATTCTAACTCAGCTTGGACGTTTTTCCAACGGAGGCACAGTGAAAAGGTCTTTTCAGGTTTCCATCCTGAGTCTGGACCCTGCTCCTCAGCTTCCTCTTCTTCCTCCATCATCATCAGTTGTTCTCATAATTGGGGCGTGGTGGAGGGCGTGACGGAGGAGGCGCTCTACAAGGAGGTGGCCCCTGAGGTGGAGGAGGCAGAGAGCCGGTCGGGGACGGCGGCGCAGAGACGGGGCTCACGTTGGTCGGGGGCAGGGCTCTGTTTGGAGGTGGCGTGTACATGGGAGGGGTGGTGGAGGATGGGGGAGGAGTGGACGGGAGAGGGGGCAGCGTTGAAGTTGGCGAGGGGGGCAGATTAAAGACTTGGCTGCCATCTGATGGACGACGTTGGTAAGTGTGGGGCAAAGTGTAGACGGGCGTTGATGGATGGTTGTAGATGGGGTAGCGAGGAGCTGGGTAGGACTTAGTTCTGGTGAAGTTTATGCACCGGCCCTTTAATAGAAAGAAAAAGAAAAAGCACACACAAACTGGTTCAGCCCAAAATGAATCACTGGATTTGTTTTGTTTATGAACTTAAACCTGACTATAAAGACCATAAAACTGCTGCGTAATCAATACAAGTTTCCTGATTCGACTCCTGCTGGCACGGCAGTTGGCAGGTTCAGAGTGGTAAAGCTTTCAACAGACAGAAAGAGGAAATTCCTCTGTTAGTGAGTGTCTTGGAGGAAAACAGCATTCCTGCCAGTGCAGCCGCGCTGACGCTGGGAGCTGAAGGAAGCAGCATCTACTCTTAATGACTTCTCCAGACAAGAGCATTCCTCCAGACAATACTCCAATCGTTTTCTTTTTACCTTTGTCTCCTCACTGTAATGCTTGAGGGTCTTTGAAGTCATTAATCTTATGACCTGAAGCAGGTTTTACTTTTTTTTTTCTCTTAGTCTACAAAAAAATAAAATAAATAAAGTTAAGATTCCATCCTGGTTTCTACCGTGGTCTTTTGATTTTGAGCTGGAGGCTTTTCGCTCCAAATTCCCCCATCCCTCATTTCCAGAGGTCATGAATCTGTCTGCCAAAAGTTGACATAGTTGGTTTGCAATCTTTGTCAACTGCTCTGTTTTCAAATGCACGCGCGCTTATCTCACAGCTGTAAAGAGCTGATGCTGTTTCTCATTACGCCACATGAATAGAATCACAGCACCGTGTCATGACTTAACATTATTCTGTCTGGTATTTATAAATTATGACTTATGTCCTTTAAAAAAAACTCTCACCTTATCTCCAGGATGAGGTCGCATTACGGACACTCTGTCGTAGCCTTTTCTCAGGAAAACACACAGAGCATCCAACTTGCCCTGAGGAGAGATGCAGATGAGATAGATGACCATACATTAAAAAAAAATAGTTCTACCAGAGGATAAACATAATTTATGTGCATTGGCTGACAATACAGCAAGAATGGTCATTAAAAAGAGAAGCGAAAAGCTACAGCAATAACTAAACTAGAGTTCGACTGTTTATTTGTGGCTGTGCCAAACTGTATCTGCCCCTCTTTTTGTTCCAAATGTCTCGCCTCGATTCTTCCATAGGGATCTTTATATGGTGGAGAGGTAGAGAGAGAGAGACAGATAAATAAAGAATCTATTTTCTTAGGAATAACACCCACTCAACAGATTCCATATTCAAGGGTTAGCTCAGTTCACGTCTGTTTCTTATTACTATCCATTCAGTTGGCTGATATGTGAGGAAACAAATTTTATTAACTATTTCCTGGTAAAACACAACGGTCCCAGAAATACTGCGAGAGAAACATTTTCAGTTTGTGGTGGATGGACACCATCGTGAGAAAGTGATGTCAGATGTCAGAAGAGGATTTGAAACATCTGGCCCCAAACTCTATTTTACATATGTTCACATTATGTGATCCATGTGACAGAAACATTGATACGTGACAACTGATGAAACCAAGAAGGACATTGATGCAGAGTCATGATTACAGTTAATTTGACCTGACAGGAATTTGAAAAACAAATCTGTATTGTGCATAAGATGAGGTGAGATGAGATAAGATCAGAGGAACACACAAACAGGATATTTTCTATAACTGGATGAAAATAATGTATATTTTTGAGCACCTTGATGGGAGAATACCACATGTTTTGGCGGTTGGATTTATGCGTGTTGTAGTAAGGTCTGGGTGGAGGGAAATCAAACTCCTGTTCAGGCATCACAACTCGAGCATTTTTAGCTTTTTCCAGTTTGGCTCCTTCTTCAGTGGAGCCTTTATCTCCCCAACGGACCTTAAACGAAAAAAAGAAAAAAACAGACAGATGATCAAAGTAAAAAATGGTTTAATATCAAACATACATCAAACTAGAGAAACAGAGAGCAGCTCTAGATGTAGCTCCAGTTGATTTATCAGCGGGTCAATCCATCTGTTGGATGGATCGCAACTCAAACATTTATTGTTTATAGACGATTAATGCTACAGTTTTTAGGAACCTACTGACTTTTACTTTTTTGCTATCTGTGTTGTATCACTTGTAAAGTAATGACATTGTGATCAGCCTCTGGTGCTACTTACTGTGCATTGTTTTTGCTAATTAGCCAATGTTAGCATGCTAATATGCATGATGAATATTACACCTGAATGTTAGCATTGCCGTTGTTAGCATGTGAGCATGTTCATTTTTTTTTTTTTTTTTTTTAGAAATGATTGATCCGATTTGAGCTGCGTCTATTTTTCATGTAAAAACACGACTCACTTCTCGCATAACCAGTTGTTTATTGCATGTTTTCATGGAATCTAATTAAACTGGGTTTGCTGACAAAAAAAAAAAAAGTTAAAACAGAAGTTGGTCCCCTGGCCACAAAGTTTTATTGTGTCATTATTTTTTCCCCTAAAGCTCTCAGGGCACATGCATTTACTTTGGAAACTGTTTAATGGCACAAAACCCTCCAAAAAAAACCAAGAGACCCACTGCCACAGGTAATCTGCACCCTCATAGGCAAAGAATGTCACCAAGCTCTTTTCCACGTTTCTTTTTTTCTTTTCTCCTCCTTTTTTTTGCTCATATTATGACCTTGAAGTGGAGAAAGCTGATAAAAAGCTAAAGCTAAATGTCAAGAATGATTCTGCACATCGACAGTGAAACCAGCACTGTCGAAGCAGCCTTGAAAGTTCCTTACTCAAATTCACTCCCTTGCAGCTGCCAGACAAGCAACGACGGCTTTTACTTGGCAAGAGAAAGCACTTCAATGAACCCTTGCATATTTTCCACAGCTCTGTTTTGGAAGCGATGCCACTTCAAGGCAAATTCACAGCACAGACTCCTCAGACTGCACAACCAGACAGAGAAGCACTTCACTGAGAGGGTGACTTCTGTCTCATTGACCTTCATTCACTTTAAACTACGTACACATCTGGTCCCTGTTGACCTGAAGACGTGTCAGCCTCCTTTCTGTTGTTTTCTCAGGTATCACACAACCCGGATATCACTCTGTCTGGCTAAAAATAAATGTCTTGAAACATGACCCTGAACTTTTGCTACCTTTTTTCTTCCTCCCTGGAACAGAAATTGAGATAATTCTTTCCTTTTAACATCAACAACTGCTAAGTCCAATCCTTCTTGCAGGATTTTTCACAACTGTGAGTACCTTTTTCTCCTGAGCAGGCTGCAGAGAATCAAACCTCATTCGCTTGTTGTGTAACAACCACAAGCAATTCATGCAGGCTTACATTACACATACTCATCACTTTCTGAGCAGTGAGACTCTTCCTGCTTCCTTTTGTATTTCTTCTGTACTCGTGTCTGATCTCATTCCCACATTTCTACAGTTGTACAAACAAGACTTGCTTGCAGATTCAAGCTTGCTACGTGTAACGTCTGTGATACCCTTAGAGATTAGAGATTGAATGGCTAATTTCAAATAATGTTCAGATTTTATATGTAATCCTGAATTTAGTTTCATTATTAAATCATGACAGTTAAATTTGTCACTTATAGATACTTCAGTTACCTCATCTCTCTATTATACACACTATAAACATTGATCACAATACTTGAAAAAAACTCAGTGCTATCTCTCTGTTACCTCCATCCTCTTGATGCCTCCGACTCCTCGTCCTCCGTAGTACGAAGCATCCACAGTCGGCCACCTCTTCTTGGGAAAACCATCCTCATCATCCTAAAGTGGAAGAAAAAATAAATTATTCCTGGATACGAGACTAAACAAACTGTTGATAATCCTACCGAGGATCAGATGTGTTGTGGTTAATCAAAAGTGTCCTGTTATCGTTCTACACATCAGAAAGTTTTGGGTTATTTTTCCTGAGCCACTTACAGAGATGTCATCTATCACCGGAGGAGGCGGCGGCTCGTGAATAACCTGCAAACAAGAGGAAAGAAAACCTCAAACTAGAACCGGTTTCCATGTTCATTCCTAACATATGTACTGGTTCTATGTAACGTTGAGATGATCCATAATGGCTGATGTACCACAGTGCAGCAGAGAGGCCAGAACCACCACAGCAGGATGATGGTGAGCAGCAGGAGCAGGATGAGCAGAGCGATGGCCACAAACGTCCCATCAGACTAGAAAGGACAGACGATAAGGGACGTGAGCAGCGTGAGAGTTCACCACTAATGTCTGTGTGGTCACAGTGAGATTTATTTTTATTGGACAAATGTGAAAGACACCACATGAAACACAAGAAGTGGATGTAACTACATTTTGATTTGCTTTTGTGCATGTTTTAGTAATTTAAGAAGGAATTTCTCACTGAGTTTTAAGATCACTTGTCATCTTGTAGATTGCTTTTTTAAATCATATTGAGGACTTTTTGGATTACTGTCAAATTTAATAACAACTTGTCACCAGGGTTATGTTTCAGCAGCTGCAGGTGTCTGCCAAGAGCTTTAAAGATTTCATCATAAATGAACTGAAATTAGCAGCTTAATGGAAATGAAAATAAACATCTCTGTGATGCTATATCTCCCTCGTTGCCTTGTACTTACACAAGCAATTGTAGTGATAGTGACGGAGCTGGAAATGAAGCTGAAGCCGTTATTCATGCTGACGTGGAGCGTGGCCGACCTGCAGAAACAGTTAGAGAGAGAGAGAGAGAGAGATGATGGTTTCCCAACATCGAGAGTCTGAGTTAGCACAGTCAACTTCTATTAAATGTTAATCTTGTGATGTGACTGTGATGTTGACATGAGTTTATTATTTTAGTAAAAGCTTTCTGTTGTGATTTCTTGGATTTAATTATGACCCACGCAACAATAATAATCACTCACGTTCCTTCTTTTTCCAGAACAGGAGCTGGGCACAAAAGGTAGGTATCTCTCACCACCAAAGGTCTTTTCACTGTGGAAAAGAATTGGCATTTGTCACTATAAGTCAATATCAGCAGTGGAAGAGAAAGTAAAAAGTCATGCAAAGGAAAAGTTGACTTCACTTTTTCTAGCAGCTCTCTAAAACTTCATAGAGATTCAAGAGCCTCAAAATATTCTTTTTGTTATTAAATTCCTGGACTTCCTCTCCTTATGGAAAATGAAGCAAATGAGAGAGGGAGGGTTTGTGGTTTATTTACCCTGGCTGAGTGAGTGTCTAGTGTGTGCTAAGACAGTACTCGTCCCTGATGAGATCCACATCCCCCTACCTTTTAGACATACGAGAAGCGTTGAGCGTTATACCAGCTGATTCACGGCAGAGGATGATGATGCTGATGGTTTTCGAGAAGGATTGGAGATTTAAATCATTGTGAGCCACAAAGAGCTGCTCTCTCCCCGACCAGCCTCGTCTGAATGGCCAAAATAAACTTGGCGTGACGGCATAAATGGCTCACGAGTGGAAACTGCTGTTTTTTCTATTCTGTCTATTAATAGTTGGATGGATTTTATACAGAGTTTGGATTCACACACCTACACAGTGTTGTTATTGACAGGGGGTGGATGATGCATGGGCTTTCCTCAGATTATTCACACACATATTAACTATATTCCTCTTTAAATATGACAAGACAATCTGTATCAAAACTCAATCTTTAAGAGTGACATCATATATGTAATAGGATGACTAACACTCCCTCCGTGCTTATGTCATGTGTTCACCACCAAAAACAGCAGCGTGTTCTTCTCCAATAAAACATATGTTTCCTTCAGACAGTGCCAGGTTCTCTGATCTCCCATGTTTCTGGTCTTTGTGTAAAACTAAGCAGCTGCATATTAACCATGCAGACACGACAGTGGTATCCATCTTCTCCTCAAACTCTCAGCGAATAAGCATGTTTCCTTAAAAATGTCAACCAGTTCCCATAAGTACATTTAAACACTTCAGATCACATATGATAGATTCACATATGCAGGTTTCTCACAGTATATTGACACCGGTTTGAGCAAAGATTTGGTTAAAACTGATAATGTGCACTGCAGTCAAGAAACTGTCAGCTACTAAAAGCTGCATTTTTTTTTTTTTTTTACTTGACCACAACATTGTTTACAGGCAGTGTTGTCGACTTACCAGCATTGTGGCCAGATTAAGTGACTTTTACACTCCCTTATTTTCAAAAAAGAGCAAAGTGACATTTGGACAAATGTGACAGCAACTTCTGTAGATGATACTGGACAGTGTTGCTATTATCAGTATTAGTACGGGCCTCTTGATGAACTGACAGATTTAAATGAGGTTTTAACTTTCTCTCTGAGTAACTACTTTACCAGTAAATGCAGCTGATATCACACCACAATCATCGTCTTCAACTTATGTGTTTGGTGATTTTGTCAGGTGATGTTGCATTTATAAAAACAGGATCTTAGCAGCTGCTTGTAAAGTAATTTCAGTCACTACTGGTTCTGTCAACAGATTTATTGTTTGTATTAAAATGCTGTAAATGTGAGCACTTTGCAGCTGAAAAGCAAACCTATTCTGACACTAGGCAGAATGCAGATGCAACAAAATGGCATCATGGAAATGCTACATGCTAACAGTTTTCTAATTCATTTGCTGTTTCTGACATTGACCACATTTGGTTCAGCTTTGTACAAGGTTTTGATCAAACTCTTACCGCTACCTTATTATGGATTTGTAAAGCTGATCCAGCAAATTTATTAGCAAACATTTTGGCTTTTTACACATTGAGTAGAAAGAAATCAACATTAGCTTTCATCTGATGTCATGTGTCTGGCAAGATAGTAGCTAGTTGCTGCTTTGTTTGTTTGGTGCTGTAGCACAGCAAGCTGCAAAACCAAAACTATTGGCTAAAAGATGCTAAAATGTGCTACAGAGCTGACAGGACCTGCAGAAAACACAACATGGGTTCACTACTGCAAATAACTCTTTTTATATTACACAGTCATATGATTCATAGCTAAAGTTTGTGACTGTAGAGCAGGTACTCACTCAAAGTTACTGTGTCGTTGATGCGGAAGCTGCAGAGAACTTTCTGAACATCTCGGGCGTGAAGGAAACCATTTCCTCTGACTACAACCTGGAAGGATTCTGAAATGGGATTCAAATAGCCATTTTAACAAAATATATATTTTTCCTAAAAGTGTATTTTGCAAAAACTGTAAAAAAAAAAAAAAAAAAAAAAAAAAAATTAAAGACTTAGCAAGTCAACTTTGCAAGATGGAGTCACACAACGTGACACAAAAAATCTAACGTAATGTGTTTCTGGTCTTAACCTCCTTCACAGATGCTCGACGGCTCCACAGCCAGAATCTCAATGCATGATCTTTTGAGAATCTGAAAGGGAAAATAGTTAGGGGAAAAAGTTAAAAAGCTAAAAAGTAGGCTGATTAAATTGTGTGACAGTAATTTAACCAAGAATCTGATGATGAGTTTCCATGAAATTAAAGAGTCCGTACCGAGTCGATGACCCCTTGTAGCGCCTCAAACCCATCATTCACAGGGAAGACGTGGTCTTTACTGTCAGCTATTGTTGAAAGCTGTCGAGAAAAGTGACTGATTGATGTGACTGATTATTTCATTCATTAAACCTGATTAGTGGTCTCTTGACTAACTGATTACCTGTGTTTCATTGAAGTCTTTTACTCCAACACAGTACACAGTGGCTCCCAGCTGTCGTGCTCTGCTGGCCTGCAGAGAAAGAAACAAGAAATTGATCAAACAAACAGAAAAATAAGAAAGAAAAAAAAAGTGCTGATCAAAAATCTGTCCACGTCCTCAACCCTTACATCACTAATGACATTGTGACCCTGAAAGATGTTGGAAAACACCTGGAGTGACTCGATAGATCTAAGCTCTCTAATGTTTTATTATTTTTCAAATACCACAAAGAGAGATAAGATATAAAGTATGATGCATCATTAATATTACGATGATGGTGATGCTCTAACTATCTGACCTGTAGAGACATCAATTCTCTGTTGAATTTCCCTCATTAATTTCTGCTGCAAAATATATTACAACCCTTCGTTTTAGCGCAAATCACGCTGGGTTTTCATGTCACCTCTCTTTGCGCCAAGTCAAACTGATTCTCTCTCAGTTCACCATCTGTCAGCGCGATGATGACACTGGCTGTCCGGTAACCTGAAAGTCAGAGCCAAATTGGAGGAAAGAAAGAGGGAAGAAAGAAAGAAAGAAAATAAGAAAGAAAGACAGAAAGAAAGAAACATCCAGATAATTTGATTGTATTTTTCAACAGCACAAAGTATATGCACATTTGTCTTGGTGGTGAAAGAGCAGCTGTGTTTATGTTGATGTTTCTCAATTTTCTCGATATTCAATGACTCCACCATCTGCTTGAACAGGGTTCTGATGAGTGGATAACAGAGATGATTAAGTGCTAAAAAAAAAAAAAAAATATTCTACTTACCATCTCCAGCCCCGTAGTATATTTGCTCACTGGCCTAAGAGAGAAATTTCAAGGTGTCGGTAACTATAAATCTAGATTGACCTCATTTAAATTGCTGAATGCCCTTACTGCTGGGAAAACAGGATCAGTTTCACATTTACTTAACAGATGACTTACACGTTGAAAACCTCTGTGCATGAACGTGTCTCCGCCTGGTTGAACCATGCGCAGCTCCTCCAGTCCAGCTCGAATCTGCTCTCTGATCATGGTGGTTGTAGCCCAAAAAGAAATGCATTGACCGAAGATTAAACAAAAAACTTAACTTAATGTTGAGTGAATCATAAAGACATTTAAGCAAGTTTGTGTATGTGCCACCTGTCTTCTGTTAATGCCATGAGAGTCCTTCCTTCTGTTGAGAATACAATAAAAGACATCCGGAGCTGAGGACTGGAAAAAAAAAAGAAGAGACGGCTGTTATGTTTTACGTTGTTTGTTTTCTCCAACTTCACTTTACAACCTCCACTCTTTAAATCCCATCTGTTTCTGTGTGAACCCACCTGATGAACTTGTGTGCCAGGTGATCAACAAAGTAATATATCTCATTCCAGTAATGTTGCACGCTGCCGGACCTGTGAAGAAGTAAATAATTAACTGTTTTGTTGTTTGATGAAAATACTGAATGATATCCATCGCAGCCCTGCATGTGTTCTATGTTCTTTTTTTATTACCACATCAGCAACAGGTTTTAATTTAAAGACTCCTGCCGTGACAGATAAAAGACCACCCTTTGTAGCTTGTTTTTGTGTCTAGTAACTATCAAAATGACTGAAAAATCCTCACAAGAGGTCAGAACAGGCAATTTCTTTTATATTTTTACTTAGAAAATTCCTTAAAAATGATTTGGCTCCTCTAACTTAAATATTTGAGTCAAAAGTCTCTTCAGCTGGTTGGTTTGAAGCCACGTATGCAATTATTTAGATGTAATAATTTGTCACACTGCAGCTGCTTTCTGCTTTCTTCTGTTTTACTATCATCTAGGTGCTATCAACCTATGGAAACCTGTGAGGATTATATCAAAATGATAAAATAAGATTGAAAATAAAATGTAATTCTTGATGAAAATGGAATAATCCAATATATTTTCACATATTTGTAAATGGGTCATTTTGCTTCCAGAGAATTGACACACATTGAATTTTCATTTACAGTTTCACACCAAAAGAATGAGGTGACACAGTTGAATATTATCTACTGTACAGTTGGATATATGCAAATTCATTGTCATAAAGTCAGAGTTTGGGTTTTTCTCCTGAATGCTGATGTTTAATATTTCCACTGTTGGTCATGTGACCTCAGAGCCCGAAACAGTCACCGAAGTGCCACGTCATTCACTCAGCTGACCTTAGTGTTATTATGAGGTCCTGATTTCGCAACAGGTGCAAACACGACCAAACAATCATCAGGAGGAGCACAGTGTTTAAAGCAGAAGTCGGTAATTAAAGAGATTTGTGTGGCAAATATGCATAAACTCTCCAGCCTCTTCTCACGCTGCGCTGCTTCTCTCTCTCTCCTTCTCCTTCGCTTATGTTTTCATTTATCCTGTGATGTGAGTCCCAGCGCAGCGACGGCCAAAAACATGGGATCCTTGGAACATCTGGCTCTAATGGAGAAAGGGTTCTGCAGAGCGAAGCTGGGAGAGCTGAAGCTGAGACTAAGATGTGGGTTGATCCTGATGGTGAAGTGTGGCAGCAGTTTGACATCAGAAATCCCTGCAGTGCACTTTATCATCGAAGTCGAGGCATAAATACTCTGTTAATAAAGCGGTTGTGGTGTAAACACTCTTTCTGTCAAATCTTATCACTTGTGTCTTACCACTGAGTTGACTGCAAAGAGAAACTGACGCAGCTGCAGTGCATTTTTCTGAAATGTCTGAATGGCTCAATTATAAGAAAGTTTACAAAAATGTACTTTTCATCCAGGAAACTATGACTATATGACCTGACCAACAAAACAACATCACAGTATACTGACACATGACTTAACCTGACCTGTTGTGAAGTTTCACATGACTTTCGTGACAGATCAATAGACAATGTAATTCATCCCTGATGTCCGCCTTGAGAGGCATCCAGATCTTTAAAATCTGCTTCTGTGTTTGTTAAATAAAATGACAAAGTCCTGCAAACTTGGCAGTTTTTTTTTTAAACTAATCAATTAATCATTTCATTCCTTTTCAAACAAAAGGAAACAAAAGCCACCCATTCTCTGCTTACAGATTCTCCACTTTGTGATGATTTGTTGCTTTTTCTGCTTTGTCACAATGGAAAATTTCAAACTGTTGATCAGACAAAGCAACACATATGGAGACTTTACTTTGGACTCTGTGAAATTAATTTTCTGCAGTAGTCCAAACCACACGATGAAACCCCAGATCAATCTCTTCAGAAAGTAATCATCAGCTGCCACCACAGTTTGGTGGCTCCAGGGCAATTTTACATTGTGCATTTATTAGTTTACTTTTTATTTCAATTAGAAAATGATGGTGCTGTAAATGGTGACTCAATCCAGAGGTAACAGTATCTACCCACTAGCAGCAGATATCGACTCCAAGATGCTCACACATCATTTCCTTTGTCTTCACAGAGCCGAAAAAAGCTGCACTACTTTCATTTAGTACCACAGGATAAACACTGGAAAGATAGAATCAACAGGTAATAAATTCAGCTCTTTACGCAGCAGTAGCACGGTAGCCTCTGGGGAGGTTTGCACCTGTGACTTTGTTTAGAAAAGAATCTCAGTCTCTCAGAGGAGTCACGCACCAAATATGATAAACCGTCTTCTGTGATGGAGTAAAAGTGGAAGAACTCACTTGTCCAAAACAAAGTAAAGGTCAAATCCTCCATAGCAGGACGACCCCGCTCCCTCCCTCCTGTCATGAATCTGTCCTGCGCTGCTGGCCACCAGGATTGCCATCAGCATGCCCAGCTCCAGGCCGAGCAGAACATCTCTGCACCAGCACTGTGACATCACTCCAAACTTCAGAGAAAGCGTCCCCTCAGAGGTGAACACAAACACTCTCCTGCAGGAGATTTCCTCTCATCCGCTCCCTCACAACAGTGCGACCACGTGGCGAGCCATGCTGTGAAGAAGACTGATCTCCAAGGCAATGAAGTGCTCCTCTGCTCTGCATCAGTGTCCCATCTCCTCAGCTGCAGATGTGTGCTGGCAGAGGAGGAGTGAAGCTGCTGGGACTGGAGCTGCGGCTCCCTCTCTCTCACACGCTCACACTCAGTCAACGCACGGTGCAGTGAGTTCACACAGCGAAACAAAACACATGTCTATGTGTGTGTTTCTCTCATCAGTGATGATCACAATGACCACACAGTTTAAGTCATACTTTCTGAGGTGTTCATACTTTTCATTGTTTTGTTTTGTTTTGTTTTTTTCTTTTGTCTCGCAGGTTTACTCAGTACCTTACCCATCACTGCCACTTAGTGGTAAACACATGCATCATGCAATCCCCTTAAAATGCTACATTCATTCAGTTCATTTTTAATTTAAACATCTTTTATTGTGACGGATTCTCAAACTACAGAAATTTAAAACTTAACTGCAGTGAAACTGAAATAATGACACGAGATAGGAAGTAACACTTAATACAGGTTGTTCATCTAGAAGCAAAAACTTCAATGATTCAAATAAGAAATAAAATGTTTTGTGTTTTTTAAAGAAAAACAGATGTTATGCCTCCTCTCCTTTCTAATGTTATTTCTAGTTTTCCATTATGTGTGTATTTTTCTTTTGCTCACCTGTCCACCAGGTGTTGTTGGCCTGCTCCCTCACAGCTGCCGCTCATCACCAAAAAGTGTGTGTGTGTAAAGACAATGGAGTGTCAAAACCAATCCTTCTGTTCCTGTTTTCAATGAGTCTCAAGATCTGAATAGATCACAGCACCTGCTCCCTGGATGATTTCTGCTGATTGGAAAAGTCAAACAACGCGCACACACACAAAAAATGTCCAAGTGCATGTGAGGACGCCAGAGCAGATGAACTAAGCCTATGGAAACACTGATGCACATGTGCCACATGTGTTACCTCTTTATCAGTTTAAAAGAAATAGTTTGACCATCTTGAGATACAAGCATTCACTTCAGTTATTAGCTCTGTGCCAAGAAGTAGAGTTACTTGAAGATACATAACAGAGCTTCCAGCTATTTCCAGCCTTCATGCTAAACTAACCACCTGGTGATGGTATCAATCATCTCATTTAACCCACAGCAACAAAGGAATTAGCATATTTTGCCCAAAATACTGCAAAGAAAACAACCTTTAACACCAATCAGACTAACCAGAAGTGACAAAAGTTTGACATTTCACCTAAAAACATCCTGTGTCTGTTAACATAAAAAACTATTTCAAAGAGGAGGCTGAATCTACTGTGACGGTTTATGTCATTATGTTGCAACAAACAAGCTAAGAAGAAGATGAAAACGAGCAAAGTCGTGATTGTGTTTTCATACTTTACATGTTGGTGTAAATGTGGCATCCATCAATGAGGGAGAAGCTTCTACGCCTTATTCTGAGTAAGTGAATGGTTTGTTTTTCTCTTGAGCTGCTTTTTAAAAGCTGAACTTCATTTGTGTGGCAGCTCCTGCAGTTTATGATGAGTCAGTGTTTGTTCTAATGTGCGTGTTTGTGAGTGTGGAGTGAACCCAGCAGCCTGCAGGCGGTGTATTGGGTCAAGAATGAACATGTTGTGAGAATGGCTGAGGCTGAAGTGTTTTATTAGAATAAGGTCTCATTGATCATTTTGATTTGATAGTATAGTTAAAATTTAACACAAAATCCAGGTTGTAAAAGTGAAGATCACATAGAAGAAGCTACATATTGAAGGTTTTTTTTAAATTTCTAATCTAATCACAGTTTTGTTTCATGATCATAACAAAATGAAACTTAACTACCATTAAATTGATTTATCAAAAAATATAAACCAATCTTAATCAATTCTTTCATCTTAAACAAACCTGAGTCTAGGTAAAGTACCTCTGTGGTGCATGGATGTGTGTTTTGCTGTGAACTGTGTGAGCTCTGCTCTCTTTCCTGCATGTCAGTGAATCACTGCAGCAGCATGGAGACGTGAGAAAACAGCGCTCGCTTTTTTTTTTTTTTTCTTTCTTTCTTCCTTTTCCTTTTTATTTATTTTCTTTTAGATAATAATAATAATATCAATAAATCGGAGAAGCTTTTAATTATTATTTTTTAAATAGCTTATACATATGTATATTTATATATGTATATTGAAAAACAAAACCAACAACATTTTTTTTTTCTTTATTTGCGCTTCATCCCGGACGCACATTAACGTGAAGCTCTTTGCTAGATATTTGATGAGAAGTAATGGCAGTCCAGGCTGCTGCGTGTTTGCTCCTGCTGTGCGGTCTGCGCGTTTCTCTCGCGGTTGATTGGGAGTTTGTGGAGACAAATGTTTCCAACCCCGCTGATTCAATCGACTACAAGGATCCATGTAAAGCTGGTACAGTGCTTTTTTTTTTTTTTTTTTTTTTTTTTTTTTTTTTTTTTTTTTTTTTTTTTTTAAACTTCCTCCATGAATTTATTTCCCGTTGGTGTTTGTTGCCATTTATTCGCTACTCACCGTAAACTGAGCTGAAGAAACAGAAAAAGACAGAAAAACCTTTAAAAGTTAAATGTAATTATTGCTGTATTTCTATATAGATGTGATTGTAGGCTTAAAATGTCACTAATGGAAATATTTACACCCAAAATACTGTAATTTTCTTTATTAATTGAGGAATATCTGTTACTATTTTTAATAGGTTAGTACATACAAAATAAAACCACACCATCACCTGTCAAAGTCCTTTATTTATATCAGAAATGTTCCTCATCAAACCTGAGCTATATATTATGTTTTATAGACTCAGACTAGACATTTTCTTTGTAAAAAAAAATCTTAATTTCATTCTTCAGGAACTGAAGCTGCCAGTAAGAAGTGTAAAAGCAAAGATCATGTACCTCAAAACTGTAGAAATGAATGTGATTTCATCCTTCAACAGACTCTTACAACAACACTAACCTCAACTATTTCTTCAGGACAGTTTTTATTGATCAAACTGATGCAATGCAGATCTGGTTTTAGCGGAATAATGACATGATGTTGACATGATGTACTGCAGTGAACACCTGCATAATGAGATGTTACTGCAGATTCACCTCCATTTGTAACTTTATTCAGCTCTTTCCATGTGAATGTATTTAGTCCTGTAGCGTATTGTTTTTCCCGGTTGGGGACAAATCACCTTTATTCAGATGCTCAGAGGTGATGTTAAAGTTTTAAGGATTATTGGAATAAGTGCTGATACCAAACTGTAAGAATACTTCATATATTATTGATCCTTCCACTGATAACTAAGCAGCAAAATGTGATCAAGATATTAAAGTTTAAATATTGATGAGGCGACAAATTGGTCCAGATTATCAAGTTATATTATGTCAGTGATTTATTACTATTAATGCATTAATAGATATATTCTGTTCTTTTTCAATTTGTTTTAGATTGATTGTTGGGAAGTTTGTTCTCCAGTAAGCCATCGTATTTGATTTTATATGCTCTTTAAAAGTAATTACTGACCTCAGTTGTCAAATAAAGGTAAAGATATTTCAGTTTTAATGTCTTAGAAACATAGTGAGATATGAATTTTAAGCTTGGAATTTAAGTTCATAGTAGATGAAGTCAAGTACAACAACCTCAGAATTACATGTGACGCTGAATCAATCAACGGATATTCTGATATACCGGATACTTTTGATATTTAAATGATTCTTTCTGCTTTTAAAATCAATGTAAAGTCACTGGTGTGAAGCTGCCAGATTGTCTCTGATTGGTTGGATTCATCTGCTTTGCTTCTTTAACGAGCTTCTCAAGCGAAGAAGAAGAAGAAAAAAAGAAAATACAACATTTTTTTCCCCCATCATCAAACCAAACAGTTACTTTGGTTATTAGGGGCCTCCAGCTGGTTGGGGTTCCTTTTTCACTTGTGACTTCTGAAACTTCCAAAACACACCGTTCTTCTTCTCCGAGGCAGTTGCCTGGAGACTGGAGGTCATTGAGGCTGTGCCAGTGCCGTCCTTGGCTGGACGCCGGTGAAATCCCTCTGGCTTCGGGGCATGGGGTGCACACTGCAGGGGTGACAGTCATTTACAGTCACCCTTTGCATGAGTGAATTCACTTCAAAGGCCGACACAGGGCCCGCTATGTCTTTTCATTTGGACTTTCAAAAGCTATTACATCACACGGCTAAATGAGGTATGTAATGGAAAAGACTCTAGTGAGCTGTTCTGCTTGACTAGTACAATAAGACAATAGACTGATTTATGCAGGACGCATGTTTTAAATGATGGAAACAGAATATTAATCCCATTGCACTGGAGACGGGTTTTCTGGATGTGGATTTATCACTCAGTGTCATTGGAGAAACATCTTCAAAACGGATGTTTTGATTATGTGAAAAACAGGTTTGGAGATTTTTGAGTGTTGACATTTTATTTTAGGACAGAAACTGAATGTTTTCCCATCCACTTCAACACAGTCTGTCAGAGCCAGCAGCCAAACTTGAGCCCAGTTTTCTGTCATTCCTGCTTTTGGTTTGTTTGATTACTTGCAATCGCTGTTTGGTTGCGACAGTCTTTTCTTTTTACATTTGATTCTCTGCTGTCGATGCCAAATTATCTATAATCTAAAAGGTTGTACAGCTAATGTAAGGTATTAAGTTGCAACTGTTCACCACTGGTATCTTCCACTGTCTGTGCTTCACTGCTGATCGTCCTGGAGTAAGGCACCTTTAGTTTAGAAAAGGAAAATAACCGATACCAGTAATTGTTTTAAGCATTTTCTCTAAATTATCTTCCTTTTGTGACATTCAATTCTCCTTCAGACTTGGATTGGTGGTGCTGAACCAGTGACTGTGTGTCAAAGTTGAAACATGGCTTTATTATGACTTTGATCATGAGCTAGATTCTCTTGGGCCTTGTACCAAAGATTTAACTCCACGCTGCTGAACAAACACAATACAAACTGTGTTCCTGAAATACATGTTGGGTAACTGAATAGTTTTGGAGGACAACTAATTTCTTCTCATGAGTAGCCCAAATAGAAAAGCTGCTTAAAGATCCATCACTTCACCATGTAAATCATGTTAAAGGTCTTTGCTCTGATGGTCATGACTTCAATCTCAGGTTAATCAGTTGCTGAACTTTGAAGCTGGTTGCTCTAGAAAGTATTGAACTGAAACATTGCAGTATATTTTTGAATCAAATGTATGAAAGGATATAGATTTATATTCAAGTGTCAGACAAACAATATGCTACTTTAAACTTGTCTGTGTTTTAGTGCATCTCAGTTACTGATCAAAACTACAACTTTGAAACAGATTAACCTACTAAGAAGTGAGTATGTTACTCCATATGCAGCAACCTTCCCTCAACTCCAAAACAAATTTCTCCTTAGGGAAACCAATAAAGAAACCTTCAACCTTGTAACCTTGAACCTTAACAGCATCATTTCAAAGCCGGACACAGTGTGATTACAGTCAAAGTGTCCAGCGTATATCTTCACCCTGTAAAATGAGACGGTTTCAGTTGTTCAAATGAAATGTTTCATTGTGAGAACAGCACAGACTTTATTCAGAGGCTGTGTTTGCTGATCAAACAGACACATTGAGTCCTGTTCAAGACACAGATGTGCACTAAGAGACAGTAAAGCCAATAAAAGTGACTGATGTATAGTCATTTAAAAAAGCTGAGGAAGTTAATGGCTAAAACAGTTTTATCCAATATGGTTAGCCTGTGAGATGTGTTTATTTTGTGGTCACTTATTAGTGCCAAGTTTACAGTATAAAACACTAAAAGTCTGATTGACATTAATGATTTTTCAAAATGTTTAGTTTCTTTTTTCAGAGTGGTTTTAGTGTTTCCAAAACGCTGTAGCTACTTTAAGGAATGGGGGATCAGTGTATTTTGGGGGAAATAGCTTATTTCTTTTTTTTGCCAGGATGAGAGAATTAATATCACAGCTCATGCCCATCCATTAAATATGAAGGTACAGCCAGGAGATGGTTAGCTTAATGTAGCAGAAACACTGGGGAAAAGGAGAAACTGCTTGGCTGGATTTTTCCAAAGGTAATGAAAAAGCAAAACAAAACAAAAACACTCTACCTCCCAGTGCTTCTAAAATGGACTGTTTGACATGTTATGTCTGATTTGTTTAGGCTCAGTTATAACCCTGTGTAATCATCCACAACATCTGTTTTTCCACTTAGACTTAATACAAATAAATGTCACTCACATGCGTTGATAACTGAATATGACAACGTCTAATTTAATTGTTGATATTCTCATTGGTTTATTTTTTAATATAATTTTAGATTTATATATCTGGAATATTTCTGTCTCTGTCCCAGTTGCTTTTTTGGGAGATATTGCTCTGGATGAAGATGACCTCCGCATGTTTAAAGACGGCAGTGATTATGACAACCAGACAGACTCAGGTATCAAAAAATGAATATGATTTATAATCAAACAAAGGAATGATAATGAACACAGTTTCCCTCTTGTTCCCTCTTGTTACAGTTAACACCACCACCTCCAACAAAAGTGTCAGGAGTAGAAGAGCTGCAGACAAACAGAGTCTCCGTCGTCTCAGGAGAGCGGCCACCTCCCGACCGGAGAGAGTGTGGCCAGACGGCATCATCCCGTTTGTGATCAGTGGGAATTTTAGTGGTGAGTTTTCATCTGTTGTTTTGAGCAGGAGTTGTTCTGTTAAACCGCAGCAGGCAGCAGGTTCTCGTTGCCCCGTGTGTGTTTTCAACATCTCAAAGCACACTCATTCTAATTCATAGTTTCCTTTCAGGCAGTCAGCGAGCCATTTTCCGTCAGGCTATGCGTCACTGGGAGAAACACACTTGTGTAACATTCACTGAGAGAACGACTGAAGAAAGCTACATTGTCTTCACCTACCGGCCGTGTGGGTGAGTGGGAAGCTCTTTTATTTCCTCCATTAAACAATTAGTAGATCTGCACAGAGACATCTTAGCCCACAGGACAGAATAATTGTCTTCAAACTAAACTACATTGAAGGGATCGTTACACGTTTCAGTCCATTTACTGTGATACAAACCAAACCCACTTTACATTACAGGTAACCATTCTGTGACTCTGCAAACATTTTCACATCCTGAGTTACAGAAATCATCAAATCTGCTTAAATGTCTGTTAAAGTTGCATTATCCTCATGATGGTGGACGACCCTTTCTTCTTTCTACAGCTTCATAGTTTATACATAGTAAAATATACACTATAAACTATACATATGAACTACAAACGTAGTCAAAACTACCATGATCAAATGATTACAAATACACAGAAGTGGTTGCTCATAGTAACAAATAAACACCTTCAGCTCCATTGAGCATTTTAGCATCTTTTAGCTAATGTGTTTTGTTTTTCCGGCTCACGACTGTTTAGATTCACCCTCTATGTTCTCATTAGAGTCATTTCTGGTTCTAAAGATGCAACATATATTCTGCCTGACTAGCATACGAAGATGGACAAACCTAGCGACCAGCTGGTAAATACAGTGTAGCAGGGTGACTCCTGGTGAATAATAATGCTTTGCTGTCTGTTCTGTGTTTACATAAGTTTGTCACAAACTCACAAATGGTTTTTCAGACTGTTAAAACATCCAGAAATAAAAGGAAGGCGAAGCTACTTGTAACTGTAGGAAAATCACATCTAAGAATGTAAAACTCCACAACTTACAGTCAAAATGATCTGCGAAAGGATTTGTAGTTAAGGAGCTTACGTTTGTAAACACATCTTTTGGACTTTATGTGGATTTAAACAGTGTTGCCCCCTACAGGTGCTGCTCCTACGTGGGGAGGAGGGGTGGCGGTCCTCAGGCCATCTCCATAGGGAAGAACTGCGATAAGTTCGGCATCGTGGTGCATGAGCTCGGCCACGTGATTGGCTTCTGGCATGAGCACACACGTCCGGATCGTGACGAGCATGTAAGCATCATCAGAGACAACATCCAGCCAGGTACTGTTACCGCACCGCTGTTGACATGATTGAGTGTGAATGGATATGACCTTCCAGGTGGTTTTCTTGGTATTTAATCCAGCCGACTGTCTGTATGTGAACAGGACAGGAGTATAACTTCCTGAAGATGGAACCAGACGAAGTCGACTCTCTTGGGGAAGTGTATGACTTTGGCAGCATCATGCATTATGCGAGAAATACGTTTTCCAGGTTGGTGCATGATGTTCAAATTTCCCCTACCTAAAGTTTAGCTATTTGTTGAAGGAGCTGCAATGATTTCATCACTTTTATTTCCCACTGGTGATTTTCCTGAGAAGGTACACTTTATTTTTAGCTTTACCCCGGTTCCCATTAACAGATCTTTAAACAGCTGCACTGAGGAAATTACTGGATAAATGCCTTGCTCAAGAGACTAATTGTTATGTTCTGGTGATTCACTCTTTTCTGCCCTTCTATATATTATTACCAGCAACACACAATGTGCTAACCTGCCTCACTGACCTGACCATTATCACTGCTGCATTTCTGAGATTTAAATTGCTGCATATACAACAAAGGCAGCGATTTAAAGTCATTTGGAGAAGCCAGCATGAAATCAAGCACCAACCATCTGTCTTACTGCCCCTAATATGATGTTGAATTATCAGCCGAGCTACTACACTGACCTGGTGTTTGTCCCTTTATTCAGCTTTGCTAAACAAGCTCTATAGGAAACCCCTGGGATTTGGTCTTTTATTGTCACATAAATGGTTTCACACTAGTCCCCTTTTCATTTCTGTCTCGTGCATGTTGTTGCCCCGTTGCTTTTCTCTGCGCTTTGGTTTTTTACCTCCATCACCGCTTTGCTGGTCTGGGTCATGGAGGCAAGCCAAGCTAAATAAAGGCCTGGCAGTTCAAGCTTTGTTGAACAATTTGGGCTGGAGTGGCCTTTTTCTCTGGCATTCAGGAGTGGGCTCCACTGAGCCGGCTGGCACCGGCAAAAGGCCCCATCAGAGCGCTCTGTTTGCACATGCCTGTCATTCATGGGCGCATCACCATGGGAACTGAGCAAGAGTGAGCGCCAAACCCAGCGAGAGATTATCAGAATCAATAAAGTATCAAAGTGTTGAACAGGAGTCTGCACAAAAACCAGCTTCTGTGTTTGAACTTTTGAAAACCACAACAGTGTAGTCAGAAGATGTTCCTTGTGCTAGAATCACTTTCTAAATCATTTGATGCTTTGATCTTCTCTGAGAATTAACTGCTCATGTTTGTTGTTTGTCTGGAAAAAAAAAAAAGAGGAGTTTTCTTAGACACGATCTTGCCCCGTTACGATATCAATGGAGCCCGACCGACTATTGGACAGAGAACCAGGCTTAGCAAAGGGGACATCGCTCAAGCTCGTAAACTCTACAAATGTGCAAGTGAGACTTTGATCCTTTTCAACTGGCTGGATAATCTGTGTATCTGCCAATATATTCTGGAATTTGAATGTTGTTTTTCTGGTGATGATCATAGTAAATCCATGTTAATGTGTTATGTGGTGTTGTGACAGAGTGTGGGGACAGCCTGCAGGAAAGTACTGGAAACTTCTCCTCTCCTGGTTTCCCCAATGGCTACTCAGCATACGCTCACTGTATCTGGAGGATTTCCGTCACTCCCGGAGAGAAGGTGAACAGAACCACTTCAGTGAAGGGTGAACAAAAATATACTGATGGGCTCAAACTATTGTATGGATATCTTACCAATTAAAATGTACGCATATTGTCTGAATTGTAGACACAACAACTCATATCATCCGACTGAAACATTAGTCCAGAAATGAAAAAGGAAATATGTTATGTTTTCCAGTTTTCTATACATATATACGCCCCAATCATTTAACTGCAATATTTTCAAGAAGACATTTTACACAAATTATACTCAGTGATTGTAGTTTCATCATTAAGCACCATAGAAAACACAATATCTTTCAACAGTATGAATAAATCCTTTCATATTTAGGACAAACTTTCACTTATCTAACTTAAAAGACTCAAGTTTGAACCAATTTCATTTTGGTAGCCAAATGTCAAAGGTCACTGTGACGTCTCAGAGCAGGTTTCTGGCTCTTTAAAAATGTCAAAATCTCAAATATTCACTTTACTTAAAGGACTTAAAACTACATTTTGCTTAAATTTACATAACAGGAATTAGCAACTATTTAGCGTTGGCTACAGGTCAATGGTTGGTGTGACCTCACAAAACATGTTTTCAGCTGTAACTTATGAATCTAAGCTCAGCAGGTTGGTGGAGGAATACAACCATTGGATGGTCATTTTACTTTTGTACATTATTTTCTTTCTCAATCCTCAGTATTTCATATCTAAATAAAAGCTGAATATTTATCACTGTGTTTCTCGCAGATTGTCCTAAATTTTACCGCCATGGACCTCTTCAGGAGTCACTTATGTTGGTATGACCACGTTGAGGTTCGAGATGGTTTCTGGAGAAAAGCTCCACTCAAAGGTCTTTAAAACTTAATAACAATAGACCTCTTTTCTCTCTCTGTCTCTCTACTTCGTCCAGAAACCTGTGAAACCCTGAAAAAGCTTCATACTTCAGTGGTGAGAGCTGTGAATTACTCACTGACGGGGTCATTATTTCCTCCTGTACTTTTACAGGCCGTTTTTGTGGAGACACACTTCCAGATCCAATCATCTCTACCGACAGCCAACTGTGGATTGAATTCAGAAGCAGCAGCAGCTGGGTGGGCAAAGGCTTTTCAGCTGTTTATGAAGGTAAAAAAAAGTCACCTATAGTGACTTTAATACTGATTTCCTGCTTTATTCATCTTTGTGTGAATCATAAGCCGTTTGCTGCAGGTTTTTTTTTTCAGGTAGAAATATAGAAAGCAAAACAAACTGCCATTAATCTCACCTCCTGTGCAGCCATCTGTGGGGGAGAGGTGACGCGGGACAGCGGCCAGATTCAGTCTCCCAATTATCCTGATGACTACCAGTCAAATAAAGAGTGCGTGTGGAAAATCACTGTAGCAGAGGGTTTCGACGTCGGCCTCTCGTTTCAGTCATTTGAGGTAAAAATCACATTTATTATTACTGTTCAGACCAGAACACCAAACACTGACTCTTCACATAAAACATAACCTGCTGTAATGTCTGTGTGAACTTCACTGTCCTTGATTTGACTTCAGGTTGAGAGACATGACAGCTGTGCTTACGACTACGTGGAGGTGAGAGACGGCGACTCAGAGACCAGCCCGCTGCTCGGACGTTTCTGTGGCTACGACAAACCAGATGACATCAAAAGCAGCTCCAATCAGCTCTGGTTGAAGTTTTTATCTGACGGATCAGTCAACAAAGCCGGGTTTGCTGCCAACTTTTTCAAAGGTCAGTAAGTCATTTAAGTTGCACAGAATGAGACGGACATTTCAACATTTTTGACTTGACAAAAAACTCGACTTTTTAAAATTTAATTTGCCAGAGATGGACGAGTGCTCCATGCCTGACAACAGTCACTGTGAGCACCGCTGTCTCAACACACTGGGCAGCTACAGATGTGCCTGTGATCCTGGATATGAGCTGGCAGCCGACAGACGCAGCTGTGAGAGTGAGTGCACGCTAACGTAATACTGAGAACCAACATTTGAGTGAAACATGCCAACTAGTCGAAGCATCAACTGGTTCCCTGCTGCCCTCACATGGCAAACGTCTCTCACTGCAACATGTATGCAGCTCTTACTTAACCTCTTTATCACTACGTCTGCTGCTGTTAAAACAGTAGCTGTTAATATAACATTTCAAAAGCCAAAGCATCCAGCTGTAGTCTATAAGGATACGTTATTAACACTCCCTGCTCCCTGCTGTGTGTTTTCATGCAGGGAGCAATGAGTTTAGACAACACTGTATAGACTCTATACAGTCTTATAATAATCTATTCCACATGAAGGAGCTTGCAGGAGTTGCAATATGACACACAAAAGTACAAATACAGAAGCTTCTTGCTATAAAAACTGAAGTTAAGAAGCATCAACGTGTCAATAACATTCACAAATGAGCACAGGAGGTAACATATGACATACAAGTGTATGGAAGAAGAAGATTTTTTTAAAGAAAGACTTCTCATCTCCCTTGCTCAATCGAGGCTTGGTTTCCTGGTAATTTTCACTTTTCACCACAAGAGGTCACTACCCTCCTTGCTCCCCGAGGCCTGACCGTCACCTTGATCACACTTGGCTTGTTCAGCTACATTTTTTTCCTCCATCACAATTTGGTGCATTCCCTGGTTTTATAGAGGAAATTAAATTTTCACTCTGTAGCCTTTTGATTTACAATCTGTAATTAGTGTGTCATTCCATTCATTTCACATGGTTGTCACTTTATCTCTTGACATTGCTTGTCATATATCAGCCTGCACTTCCAGAGGTCATCTTATTCTGCAGTTATTCACACATGGGTCATGTAATTTATGTCATGCAAGTGTTTTCTTTCACACTTCCACCACTAAAATCAGTGGTTTCTACCACCAGCAGCTGCCTGCGGTGGGTTCATCACCAAGCTGAATGGTTCTCTCACCACCCCTGGCTGGCCCAAGGAATACCCACCCAACAAAAACTGTGTCTGGCAGCTCGCAGCGCCCATTCAGTATCGCATCACTCTGGTGTTCGAAACGTTCGAAACTGAAGGGAACGATGTAAGTTGACGCTCTCACAGGTTTGTTAGCTAAAACAACACCTCTGTCCTTAGTCGTCAGTAAAATCTCCTAATGTTTACCATCAGGTGTGCAAATATGATTACGTGGAGGTGCACAGCGGGTTGAATTCAGATTCGAAGCTTCATGGGAAGTTCTGTGGAGCAGAGAAACCCGAAGTCATCACCTCCCTACAAAACAACATGAGGATCGAGTTCAAGTCGGACAACACCGTGTCCAAAAGGGGCTTCAAGGCTCATTTCTTCTCCGGTAAGTCTGGAAGAATCAATTACTTAGGAAGTATCGGTTACAGTTTGGTAAAACCCAATCAGTTGTAGCTAAAATGAGCCAAACTGTTAGTTGAAATCAGACCTGTGTTGTAATTTAAAAAAAAAATATATATAAAAATTCAACCCTCTAAAATATGAGACCTTTAAACTTTGAACTTTAGAGTTGTAACTTTTAATAATATGGAGAATATGTCACTGAGAAAGATCTGTGATGGCTGTAAAATTAATTATATTTCTAGTCCATTACGTTTCCCACTGGTCTTCTCTTGTATAATTAAAAAAAGATTAAAAAATCCTAATAGTCCATCTATCAAAATTACACAGGAACTACTCATTTACTGCTACTTTTCACAAAGTTTATTCAACTTCACTTATGAATATATCCAGCATCACTGAACCAGCACTTTTAAACTTTAAAATGTGTGATTTTTTTCAAACCAGTTTTCAGTGTGAAAACAATTCACTAGAAGAAGAAAATGTATCCAGGAGGTGTTGGCTGAGATGTGTTTCCAGGGTTGTTGTTTGTGTTTTCACACATCAGGTTTCTTAACGAATACAGAAAACCACATTGTGTTTGCTGCTGCTTGGCTGCAGATCCTAAAATGTCTGAAATGTTAACTCAATATGTTGGTGACACATTCACATGTTGCGTGAAAGGAATCTTGAATTAAAACGACCTGAATGTCTACAGATATTGACGAGTGCTCCAAGGACAACGGAGGCTGCCAGCACGAATGTGTCAACACATTCGGAAGCTACAGCTGTCAGTGTCGCAGCGGCTTCACGCTGCATGACAATAAACATGACTGCAAAGAAGGTACATTTCACAGGATCAAGCAAATTACTAAAATAAATGATAAATATTTATCCAGAATCTCTGAGTTCATGACTTTGACCTTTGTCTCTGTTTGAGAGTCAGCTGATCTCAGCTGAGTCTTCACATGCCACCATGTGTCTCATTGTTACGTACTTTATTTGCCAACGTGTCATCAGCTTTAGTTTTGCTTTCATTTTGATATTTCGCCTCCTTTTCCGCAAAGAAGATTACCTCACAGGATACGTCGCTTCCTCATCATTTCCTGAAAAGTATGAGCTCAGCGATTTCATTGTCCACTTGTAATGATTTGTTTTGTTTTGTTTTGTTTTTTTTTGTTTTTTTTTCAGCCGGCTGTGATTATGTTGAAAACAGTGTGTCGGGTGTAATAAGTAGTCCCAACTGGCCTGACAAATATCCCAGTAAGAAGGCCTGCACCTGGTCTCTGTCCACGACCCCGGGTCATCGCATCAAACTTGTATGTCAATTAAAGATTTTGTTTTGCATTTAAACATTGTTTTCATGCAAATGAATAAAGTTCTAATGTAACTTTTTTTTATGAAAATGATTTTCAGGTTTTCAATGAGATCGACATGGAGGCTCATGTGGAGTGTGCTTACGACCATTTGGAGATCTACGACGGGCCAGACGTCCACGCCCCGAGTTTAGGACGTTTCTGTGGCACAAAGAAACCGCCTCCGGTCATTTCTAGCAGCAACACAATTTTCCTGCGCTTTTTCTCTGACAACTCTGTGCAGAAAAGAGGCTTTGAGGTTTCCCACGGAGCAGGTGGGCAAAGTAGCTGCAAAGTCATTGTTCTGTTTCTAAAAAAAAAAAAAAAAAAAAAAGTCTGCAAATACATAAAAATGGTTTCTCAGGAGAAAGAATAGAAACACCAAAAAATGTGACATCTCAGCTACGGCTTTGTTTTCTGTTTTGTTTAGAAAGCTGCATTTTTTTCCTTCACTTTTTACGAGTTCCACTTTTTGACCCTCTAATTTTGTGGTTGTGAATTCCCAGAATGTGGAGGAAGTCTTAGAGCCGAGGTCAAGACAAAAGATCTGTACTCTCATGCACAGTTTGGAGATAACAACTACCCTGGCGGCTCTGACTGCCTGTGGGTGGTCACTGCTGAGAAGGGGTACGGAGTGGAGATCATCTTCCAAGTTTTTGAGATTGAGGAGGAGGCAGACTGCGGCTATGATTACGTGGAGCTGTATGACGGTGCTGACATCAAATCTCCAAGGCTGGGACGATATTGTGGATCTGGGGTGAGGCTAAAAATATCAGTCTTGTGTACTAAAAGCTGTTTGGAAAAAGTTTTTTTTTTTTTTTTTTTTTTGTTTTGAAACGCATCTCTTTTTTATGTGTGTTTTGTTTCTTTCCCTCAAGGCTCCAGAGGAGGTCTACTCAGCTGGAGACTCCATTGTTTTAAAGTTTCACTCTGACGACAGTATCAATAAAAAAGGTTTTCATGTACGCTACACAAGCACAAAGTTCCAGGACACGTTACATGCAAGCAAGTGACTCTCTAAAACCTTCCCCAAAACCTAAATGGAGACTTCACCCCTAACATTTGGTCGTACACGCCCTTTTCCAGACGACAAGCGAATGCGTGCATTGATACCACAAACACCAAACACGCATACTTTACATTCACATCTGCTAGAGAGAGTGGAGCCATGCTGAGAAATTACATCTTTGCTCTTCTTCATTATATTGCTATATAGGTTGAAAGGAATAATTTGAAGTGATTATTTTTGAGTTAAATTCAGTCGCGCCGCCTATAATGAGCTGATTATGTCATAACACTATGGTAAGATATAAAATGTATATATTGTGATATGGTTTGTCTTTTTTTTTTTTTTTTTTTTTTAGTCATATCAGCTAAGTCACTTAATATTGTCTGAGGTTGAGAGACTGATCACTTCTAATGAATGTAATGAACTTTCTTGTGTAACATTATTATACAAAGGCAAATAATGATGAAAATTATGGAAGAAAATTGAATTTGTTTGATTTTCAAACAAATTCTTTTTCCCCATATTTTTTAAACCATACTTGTATTTCCATTCAACTGAAACCACCTCATTTTTCAGTCTATATCATAGTTTTACTTTACATTTCTGCTCATCTGTACTGAGCCTTAAAAAAAAAAACTTAACACTTGATGAAAATCTTTTATCATAGTGGTTTAGTGTTTTAATTTCTTACTTTGGATGCCATGATGTTGAGGTGTACTCCATGATATTACATACTGGGTGTGGTTACAGATGCAATAGATTCAACTGATGCTCTTACACACATAACCACACTCAGCCTGGTAATAAAGGTGCCCTGTTACGTTTAAGCAAACAAAGAACAAATTACGTTCAGTAATTTCAATATAAAAAGTTATAGGTGTATTTGAAATAACATTTAAAAAAGGCAGTAACTAACTTTGTCCAAATTTGGTGGCTGCATCCTTCAGAGGACCTGGTCTGTGAAGGTTTGGCCTCAACCGAACAATTCCTACTTTTAGCTGCACGTCCAAATTGCGAATTAATCTTAGGTTGGCCTGTGAATGATCCAACCCTTGCAGTCTTTGTGGCTCAGGAAAAGTAGGCTGGATTCACCAGTTGCCTTTGATGGAGCCGAATCCAGCCCATGTTTACATCCATGTTTCCTGTCTTCAAGTCTTCCTCGCTGCCTTTGTTGGTGCTTTACCGCACTATTTTGGTTGCTAGCATCCAACTGCTTTCAATTAATAGAACAGCATGAAACTAGTCTTTGGTCTATTGTGCTTCTAGTTACTAAAAACTCCACAGGGTACCTTTAATTTACACTTAAACAAGGGCAAATCCTGCTTCTGTATTTTACAGTATGTAGTTATTGTGCTGGAATAATAATACACACATTTTGGAAAATAAGAAAAACTTTTATTAAAATTTCACCCATAAAATTCTGTGTGATTTTTTTTTTTTTTTTTTTTGCACCACTTAACATGAATCAGGCTTTGGATCATAACAAGGATAAAAACAGCTGATATGCTGAAGCCATAATGTAAAAAAAAAAGATTCATAAACTCAAGTATCAAATTTTTATCACTTGCTCAACATTATCCAAAGCCCCCGAAATGCACCAAATACATCATTTGTGTCTGATGTGACACCATATAACCAACAAAAAAAGTAAAACATTTTTTCAAAATGTCAAAAAAATCACAGTATTAAAATGATTAAATATGTTTAACTTGAGTTTGTTTGTTTTTTTAAAGTGAAACATGCACAAAAAAAAAGGTTATTGAATATTAAAAGTAACCATAATGACACATGACACATAATGACACATAATCTCAATCATCAGCGGTCAGTTAACCAGACAGTTTCACATTCTTCACTGAAGCGCAGCTTCTCTGAAATGAAACATGTGGCAGTAGATCCAGTCTACACACTGAACAATGTGTTACACAGAAAAGATACACACGTTTCTCCTGGATAGATGCATCTAAAACTGTTAATTGCACAAATACAAATATATTGTTTTGTCTAATTCTGTACAATATAAAGTTTTTTTTTCTTTTTTTCTGACATGCAATTTGTTTTTGTGCTTGTTTGCTGACTTTTTTTTTTTTTTTTTAACCCTTTTGTCACCATTTTCCCCAGTTGGTTAAATCTTTGGTAAGAAGACTTTGAGTGGCTCATTTTCATGCACTTTATCCAGGAAGCCTAAGTTGAAATATGGGTACAGTGTTTCGGTGAAGGTCTCCCTGAAGGTGTAGAGATGCGTCATGCTCTCTGCATTATAAAATGACACGAGACCCCGCTTGTAGTCTAGGTACACTCCGATCCTGGCCAGTGGTTCCTCCAGGGACAGGACCGTGGGAGGGGAGGTGCCAGCCATGTACTGAATCCCATAAGAGAGGGAGATAGTCCAGAAGCCATTAGCTGGGAGAGCTTTGATGACTCCCTTTCTGGGCACTGACTCTCTCGCCACCCCCACAGTCCAGACTGTGCTGCTGTAGACTTCTATCTCCCAGTAGTGGCGTCCGTGGGTGAAGCCCTGGCTTCCCAGCAGTGACAGTGCGGCGTTGAACCTGTAGGGGTTGTCCTGCACGGTGTGGTTAAAGGTTTGGTAGCGAACACAGGTGAGGGAGGAGGTGAGGCTGAGCCACGGGTTGGCTGTGCTCGAGTTAAACGTGATGGCTGCAGGAACTAAAAAACAGGGAAATTATAAAATAACAAAAGATTTGACAGACTCTTTAATAACATATTTCACTTGATATGATTTGTTTGTGTAGCTAACAAAGGCAGTACCTGGGTAAATGCTTCCTTTCATTGATTTCCATACTCTGTACTGCAGAGGCCCTACGAACCGGCCCTCGCACAGCTTGGGCGGTGTAAATGCAGGTTTCTCAAACTTCAGTGATGGCCTGCCAAGAAAAGCAAAGTCGAAACAATGAACACAGAGAATTTAATATGACTCCTATCTGTGTTGAGATAGTTGAACTTTTCCCACACTTACCTCTGGAGCAGGAGTTTGATGCTCTGAAACGAGACACAGGAGTAAACACAGGAAGACAGAGACTGGTGATTAGTTATTTTTTTCGAGGAGCGTTTTCCACATTACATCAATGTCTGAGCTCACGCTATCCCACCCTGTGGGATCTCCCTGTGGCCTGGGGAAAGTCCCGCAGCTGTGACCAGAGGTTGGCCCTTAAGGCTGAAAACTAAGCCTCTTATCCTCCAGATCAACGAGTGAGATCACTAGTCTACATCCTGTCTGTGCTCACTGAGAGCGAGTCTTTTGTTGTGAAGTAACACCACTTCAAACATTACTCTTAAAATACAAGTAAACTGCCACGATTAACACATTTATGGTCTTAAAGAATAGTGTAGATGTTGAAACAGGAAAGCCAAAGTGGTTACACCCTGCTCGCTTAAATCTCTAATGTTGATGTAGAAGTCTACTTAACTTTTTGGCCCAGATTCATGTGAAACACTAACTAACACATTTTACCTCTTTTGTTTTTCCTGGCTTCAGTTTGATATAAATAGTTTTGGAAACACACACTCATACACGCACAAAAAGTTTGAAATCAAGAGCTCAGCAGTTCTAGTCTTAATCATCCCAGAAGTTGACTCATCATGCTGTTAACAACTTCCAGACGGACTGCTGATCACGGCGTGTGACGTAAGTGGTGGCTAAACTTACACGCAGCAGAGTGAACGGGTCCTGCTCTTTTAGCTTGTCCTCGATCTCGTGGACGGCTCTCTGCAGACGGGAGATCTCCACACACAGCAGGGCCTTGTGCTCATCCAGGCGGATCAACTCTCTCCTCTCCTCTGTCTTCAGCTTCACCTGCAGCAGCTTCTCCTCCTGGTAGAGGAACTGGTGCAGGTCACTGAACTGGGCCTCGATGCGCTGCTTGAGGTCGGCAGTGTGATCCTAAGGAGAAGAAAGTTGACATACATGGTTGCTTTTAACAAATATAACAGAGAAAGCATGAAATCTATGTCATGACACTTTATTTATTGGAGCAAACTTTACATTTATGTTCGAGCAGGCGATGCATGGCAGTGTGTGCATAACAGGCAGACGTCTTCCTTCTTACCTTCAGCCTTTTGACCTCATCTTCAGCTTCTCTGTCACACTGCAGAGCTGTGTTGAGCTCAGCTTTGAGGGAATCCATGGAGCTGTTCAGAGACGCCTGACAGGACAGAAACACAAATCACCACATGCTTATCTGCTTCTCTCCTCATATTCATTGTATTGATTTCAAGTGACATGAATCAAGCATTTACATCATCAAAAAGATGCACCAGAATATTTTTTACTGAAACACACAAGAAGAGATGTTTTCATGTACAGTTACATTCATAAAAAATCTTAATATTAACATAACATTTACTCACCCTGTACTTCTGCTCAGCCTCCTGCACACACACCATCATGTGATTCCTGTGCTCCTGGGAGACACCACACACCAGACACACCAGCTCCTGGTCCTCCTCACAGTACAGCTTCAGCTCCTCTCTGTGTCTGCTGCAGCGTGGGACCGGAGTGGGAACTCTCTCTGCCACTGCGACATCTGCCAGGCGAGCTCCCGTCCCACTCTCCTCCAGACCCTGACAGTAACTCTCCACTATGTTTGCCACGATGCGGTTTGGCCTGTAGCTCTGTCCGGAGTACACCTTCCTGCACTGAGGGCAGGGACCTGTACCCCCCTGCCCGGGGCCCCTGGGACCGGTCCAGTAACCCTCAATGCACGCCTGGCAGAAGGTGTGATCGCAGGGTAAAGACACCGGCTGCTTGAAAAGATCCAAGCAGATGGAGCAGGTCAAATCTCTGCTGATTCTCTGAGCTGAGCTTTTGGTTACTTGTCCACCTATGGGAGGTTGTCGCAGCTTTTCCATCGCCGTCTGCACACCAAAGTCTCCTTCCTTTGGTTTCCAACTTTTCTTCTCTGGCTTTATGCCCTGATTTAGTTTCTCTAAGTTCTGCATATAAACTGACTGGATTTTTTTCACCTCTTTCTGAGTCTTGCTCATGCCTTCGCCTTGATTGTTTTCCTTTGTTCTGACCGTACAGCCGGACATCTACGTCCTTCCTCTCCTGCAGAGTGTAGCCGCTCTCTTTGGCCTCCAGTCTTCCTGTTGACTGTGGGGAAACGGAGGGGGTGGTGCTTCTTTCACATCCTCAGCAGATAGTGAGGGGATCTCAGTAGGCCTCCCCCCCTTTTTTCCCTCCAGAGTGACATCACATCTTAGTCAGGAAATCAGTCAGGAGGCGGACCATGGATATTCTATCCTTGGCATGTTTGTGTAAAGTCTGGATTTGGACTCCTGTTGCTGAACTCTCAATCTCCTGAGGAGTAACTGCAGAAAAATTAAAATCCATTGTGTGTGATTCTGAGTGGGTGTATGTGTGTGTGTTGTTTGAAACCTGTGAGCAGTAACAGATTTCCTGT
The DNA here is from genome assembly GCA_016801845.1 of Polydactylus sextarius. NCBI lineage: Eukaryota > Metazoa > Chordata > Actinopteri > Polynemidae > Polydactylus > Polydactylus sextarius. The sequence continues at coordinate 5,567,155 of CM028922.1, forward strand.
TTCTTTTTATGGCGAAGCTCTCTGCCCACTCTGTAATCATTGTCAGTGAAGGGTAAACAAAATCATTAAGAGGGTGAAGCAAACAATGAAAACAGCCGGCAGGAAGAAAGCTCTTCGGCGGACAAATACAAATACCTCATGCATCCTGTCAAGTTCCCTATTCCCAACATGTAGTTTTTATTACAGATATTTACAGCTCTCTCCCCCGAGGAGCTGGCACATCTGTCCAGTAAACTGAGACTTTCTTTGAACATGAAAGTTGTGTGTTATGACTCTCGACGAAGAAAGAAAGTCTCAGAACATATTAGCATATGAACAATTTGAATATTACAGGGTGCTACATCAAGCTAATCACATCTCATCACAGACAGAAACTGTCATTACACACTGGAACATAATCACAGACTTGGAGATCAAAACTATAGTCGGATGATTTAAAAATTGGTGTGTGAAAGCGAGAGAGAGAAAGAGAGAGAAAGAGAGAGAGAGGGAATACATTAACATCTTGTTTTCTGTGAACTATAGTCAGACATTTGTCTTTTTTGAAGGCAAATTAAAATTTTCAGTAGAAAGGAACTTTTATCCTCCTATAAAAGGAGGATTAAATTATCATTCTCTGAATCTACATGTCACAGACAACAGTGACATCTAGTGTTCAATGTGAAACTAAATCTATATGTAGCATCTAATATTTATACAGTTTAGGATTACTTTTTTAAATAAGAAGCATTAGCACAAGAAAACAGGATTGGATTGAATCCTGCCACGATAAATTAAACCATTAAAAGCAGCCAGGATCCATAGATATCAGCTGCACATGTAATTATGTAATTATCTCAATTCAGAAAAGTGGATTTAGTGTTAAGTTATTCTTTGACAACTCACATAAAAGTAGATCAAGTAGAGAAAAGATGCCAGGCCATAGAAAGTTTGGAGAAGACAGATGAGTGCGCAAGTGGTAAATAATAGAAAGTGTTATACTCTTTGTCTGTGTTATGGTTTGTTTCTCTACCAGTATGATGCAGCAAACAACAGACCTCAGACTAGACCAGACCAGGTTGTCTCCATGAGGAGGTGATATCTCTGAGCTGTGAGGATGCACAAATTAGATGAAATGGCTGCAGCAGGTGTGGTCTTTGGTTGATTCCTCAGAAGCCCAAAGATTGCTGACCCTAAAATGTAGAATGCTTCACTCATTGGTCTCAGGTTTGCTGACAGTTGTTGACAGTTTTAAGGCAGCTGATGACCCACTTGTTCAAAGAGGCATTTGGTTAACTACATACAATTGCTTTTCTATGTTTTTTATACTTCCATGTTGTGTTAATGTTGCTTTATCTTATATACGCCCTGGTTATGATCTCACTGTAAACTTGTCTGCAAAAAGCACTGTATAAATAAATTTTACTTACTCACTTACATGACTCTGACCTCATTTGCTGTGCTTAGTGCTAAAGAGTTGCAGGAGCTGTCTGTGGTGCTGAACACATTCAGGTGTGAAGCACCTGAACAGCAACGTGACTCAGGTGACTTGAGGTTGAGAGTCTTTGTTCAACAACCACAAACATTTTACAAATTGATATTGTGCTAAACTGACTTAGTGTTGAGCAGTGTGCATTATCCCAACCACTTAAAAACCACTGCAATGAATGAGGTCAGACACGTATTTTATGGTGTGGGTATATTGCATTAGTTGTGATGTGCAATGACTGGAAAGGCAATGTGAAATGAAAGTTTTATCTCCTGTATTTCACATTCACTGAGGTTTTACTGGGAAATAAGTGGCGGCACACAATGTAATTAACCTGTAACCTTCACTGGTCCTTAATAATAATAAATGTGACAGCATCCTTGGAGCTGCACGCACATAATTAACACTGAGGACAGATTAGGATTGTTGAGTTAATTAAGATGTTGAAATGCTCTGGTATTATGATTCCTTTAAGACTTACGGGTTGGGAGAAAATTGCACTGGGTGCAGCAGAGGGTAAATGATTATGTTATACATCTTCAGCAACATCAAATCCAATTTGAGCTGGATTACTAAACTGGGAGTCTGTCTGGATGGAACAAGTCAAGAACACAAGTACTAAATTAGTTAACTGTTGTTTAAAACAACATCTCAAAAACACAACAACGGCAGGGAAGAGGATTCAGAAATCTGTTATTCCAGGAAAACACCTGTTCTTCTGCCTAAAAAGAGAAAATATTGTCTCGGGAATATTTTTTAATAAAAAAACCTTACCATATTCAATATCTTTCATAAGCAGCCTAGTGATGAGAGTAACAGTTTTTATTGCATCTGAAAGCAATTTCTTACCAAAGCCAGATTTTAGAAAACATGTCACTCTGCTTTATTGTATTACTTTATTTATTGGCTATGGCTATTTTTAATTTTGTCTTTCTTATATTTTTGCTTTGTGTTTGGTCTTTTGGGGGAATAAAATGTTATCACAGCAACAGCAAACCTGTAATGTCCTCTTTGCTTATGAGGTTTTAACGTTACATTGCCAGGTTAAGTTCAGGTCCATTAAATGCAAAAGGATCTCTAACAGCGGATGCTTATAGTGCAACCGAAGATGGAGAAGTGTGAATATGTGCACAACAGCGTGCAGCCATGCATACAGATGATAGAGTTGATGGTGAATTCTTTAAAAAAGAAAAAAGAAATGCAACATTTATGAGCAAAGAATGAAAATAAGAGAAACTATCTTCCACACACACACACATGCACATGCACACACACTATGGGCACATCTGCACTGAGCCCACACCTTCAATTAAACCCTGAACTGATGTGTAAGGCACCAGGGAAACTGGAGGCGCTTTGGAACTTGTGAGACTAAAAATAACTCCAGCGTCTGCAGAAGTGAGACAGATCTGTCGGTGGAGGACAAAGGACAGACAGAACACAAATATAATATTTCTCCACTTTTGTTATGATGACTGTAATGTTACAGCAATAAATATTTTTTCAGACCATTAAGAATGAGCAAATAAATGATGTTTTGTGAATTTAATAAATGCAGTTTTGGTTCTTGAGGTTTATGCTAATGGCATGGCTGTGGGGTGGGTTCATTATTCTGGCTCAGACCTGCTGAATGAATTACCATGAAATTCAGTAGAAATATTCAGCAGATGACATCTATAGGTTTTTATGGTATACTGACTTTTAATCCAGCACAGCCAGGATTTTGCAGACTGTTCTCAAGGAAACATGATCAAATATTTGAGTTGAGTATTTATTTCAGTCTCAGGATAATGCAGCTCATTCTCATGTCACCAGTAAATAATTTTGATTTTGTGTAATAAAAACCAAATTTCACATAAACAGAACCGAACCAACCATTTGGACAGTTAATTTTTATCTACACATTCAATAACATTTTATGTTGGGGGAAAAGTAAAGACCATTTATCACAAATAATATTTAAAGCACTTCTGAAACATTTGATAACTAACTGGCGCTATAATAATTTGATCCTTGGATTATATGTTTTATTTTATTTTATTTTATTTTATTGCCATTTTGAAATAACTGACTGCAACTTAAATTAACTCCTCCTTGCTGGTTCATTCAATCCAAAGTATTTAGTATATATCACTCACACTGAGTAATTTAATGGAAAATGTTACAAATTACATTTTGGGACATTTATTCTGTAATCTGTGGTGGAATACATTTTAAAAGGAACATTCCCAACACTGGCTATTATAATTATAATGATATACTCACGTGCCCAAACTGCCTGTCTGGCATAGCGCCGCCAACTGGCGATAGTTTTTTTTCCACCTGTATTGGATATCATTCTTGGGCATTTCCGGATGTTGCATTTACGTGCATCAGGTTCATCCAGAAGTTGACCAATTAACAATAGTTCATTACAGCAGCAGCTTGGTGAAAACACGGTTCGAAATCCGTACAAACTCACGAAAAAATAGAAGAAAAAAAAAAGATCGTTTCGCTTCTGTAAAGCTCGACAAATTGTCAAATATTTGTTTTTTTAAACAACATTGAACGCATCAAGAGCGCGCGCCCTGATTTAAAGCGCCTGACGTCAGACGCCGTCTCTAAAGCCGCCGTCAATCGACGATCAGAAGGTAAAGTCGGTCGCTTGCGTTGGGGGAAAATGAAAGTTTAAAAAACCCCAGCGCTTCAACTTTACAACAACAACAACAAAAACTGCCTATAACGAAGAAAATGTTGAGGCAAGCAGCTGAGAAATGAGGTCGACGTCGCTCAGCTCCAGGAGAAGAACGGTAAGAAACGCAGTTTAACTTTGTTAGCTTCCAGGTAGCCTAGCATCAGCGCTAATGGCGGTGCCGTCAGGTGTGTTGACTCAGCTTGTGTTTGCTAATTGATGTTAAATTGTCACGTTTGTTCACGTTCACGATGACGAAACTTCAGTGCAATGTACCAATGATTTGTCTTTATCGATTACGCTTTGATATTTATGTGTAAAACAACTTGTTTTAATGTTTGAGTAGTTTGTGGGGGTTTATCGTGCTAGCTGTTTATCATGCTAGCCGCTAGCTAATTAGTTGTTTGTGACACAGCAGGAGCCGCACTTCGCCATTTTGTTTTAATATTTTATATAATCCCACAGTATTGTTCTTGCCACCAACTTTTGGCAAGGTTTGTGTTTTTGTTTATTTGTTTGTTTTTAATTAATGTTTAAATATTCTCAGCCTTTTGAGTCGGGGAGAAATGTAATTATATCACTTTACATATTTAGAAAAACAAACCACAGCTGTTGGTTTTGGGGCCTAGTGATTACTTAATTGTATTTAACTTAATTTAAATGGTTGAAAAGATTTTCCAACCAAGATATGTTCTTTGTTTAAACAGGATAATTGCTTTAATGGACCCACCGTCGACCGCAGTGTTCAAGGAGCTGCCATCCTAAGCTTGGATAAAGGTCAGTAATGGATTTTAATTTGTTTAATATCGTTGCTGATAAAGTGTTGGTCATATTATTCGTGGTCGACAGATAATGTGGTGTTCATAGTGTTTACGCAAGGGATGAATGTTGTATGTTTAAAGTGAAAGTCAAAGCTCAGCTTGAGACTAATTTTCATTTGTACTTTTACTTTATTGCAGATAGATCCTCTTCTAGATCGTCAAATAGTAAGAGTCATGAAGTTTTAATATTTTCCCTCCTGTCTCTATCGTTCCAACATGGCCACCGTGCCGTACTTTTGAGCTTTCCATCGCAATGTGTTTGTATTTATTTGTGCTTGGCCACTTTGCCAAACTGATCACACCACAAATTCGCCACCTTCATCAAACAAACACACATCTGATTCTTTCACTCTTTCTCTGTGTGGTTGAATGTTTTTAGCTGCTCATTGGACCAAACACTTAGACATCAGGATTTAATTGTTTTTGTCTAATATAGTTTTTAGTTTAGCTTGAGATGGTCTTGTAGCTTTACCTAGTGTTGTAGCTTTATCCTTGAATTATCCTGAATTGGTCTTTTCCCGTTGGACAGTTTTAGTTGTGGAGTCTTGATTTTAGTTTTGATCATTTTGGCTTTTGTCTTTGGTTTGTGCTAGTCTCTTAATTATATTAGCTTTAATAGTTTTAGTTAATTTTGTTCTTTGTCTTGGTTTTTGTCTCAAAGTTAAAAATTAATTCAAGTCTGTACAAATGTGTTGAGTGTGTGTGAGTTTGAAGCTCATTGTTAGAGATTTTTCAGCTTCCTGTGTATTGAAGTTAAAAGTGTTTATGCCTGTAAACTCAGTTTATTGTAGTTTCAGTGATGAAGTTTTAGTCTTGGCTGCAATGTTGTGTTTATTCCTGTGCACTAACTTTTCCTTCGTAGGTTTTGTCGACTTCAGGTAGGACCCATTTTAACTTTTTTCTCAGTCAGGTCAGATTAGTCAAAGTTTGTTGTTTTTCTTTTAACTGTGCCAATAAAACATTCCCAACCTTGTGTGTGCTTCCTTCTGACATTAGCGTAGATCAGGGCAGGGGCAGATAGCTTAGTACGTTTCTCTCAACAGCTGCATCGTGTTCCTGTGGATCAACGAACACAAGCTGCTGATGATGGGTTGGATCCACAAGTAAGTGTGTTTTCTTACCTTGGGGTGGGTGTGGGCCGTGTCGCGCTGGCCGCCGTGCCATAACATTTTGCCTTTCAGCTTCTCCTCCCATCATCAAGTTCATCCAAAGTTCACCGAGGAATCACAAGTAAGTGCAACGACATTCGCTCGGCTACCTAGCCGACTTTTTTTTCCAACATGGCCGCCGCGTCATGACTTCGCTCGGCTTCCTTGCCGAACTCTCCTACTTTCTTGGCCGCCGTGCCACTGTTCATTCCCTCACATGTTAGGGAAAGTTAGTCAGCTAGTGACGTGGGTGGGTTTAACCAGGGAAGTGCAGGACGGGGTGGGACTGAACTGCTGTGTGTATTTGAATCTGTGTGTGTGTGTGTGTGCGCCGTGCCACAGCTGTCCTATTTCTGGTTCCTCTGTCAACATGGCCGCCGTGTCATGACTGTCCACTTCCACTTCATGCAACACAATATCATATCATTGCACACACTCAGCCTGCGTCACATTTCCAATGCAGCTGACTAACATCTACCTGGAATCAGCTGGATTTCCTGAAGAATCAACACAGTAAGTCGTTGCTCGGCCGCCGTGTCGCAGCATATCCGCCCTGGTCGCTGAACCAGTTCTGTCCTGTGGGCCGCCGTGCCATCTGAGCTTTCACTCTTTTCTTGATTCCTTATGTTGTCTCTGGTTATGATTTAAATGTGGCTCGTTTAATGTCCGTCTGTCCTGTCATCTTTGTGCGTCTGTGTGTATGATGTTTGTCTCTAACTCGTCTGTCTGACGTTATGTTTGTATTTGTCATGTCTTTGTCACATCTGTCCCTTGTATGTAATGTCTGTCACATTGTTGTGCGCCCCCTCTGTCATGTCTGTGTCTCCCCGTCCATCTGTCATGTCCCTGTTGTGTGCACTGACTGACTGACTGACCAAAGACTGACTGACTGACTCCACAGACGCTCTGATTGGCCATTTTGTCAAAATTAACCTAAAAAGTTTAACATTGTTTTTTTAATATCATCTCAGACCTAATTGGCAATAAACTCATTACAGTGCAAACATGAACAATGATTAAGTATGTGACAAAACCTAAATTCAGTCCGAATCAAGACCTTCCAGGACAAAATTGGACCCTGAGTCAGCATGTTGTGCTTCTAGTCGACTCACCTCCTCTGAAATGGAGCAGTCTCTGACTGAGGAGGTTTAAATTCTAGATTATTGTAGGAAGTGTTTCATTTAACTACCAAGGTAACTTATTTTTTTTTCCTTTCTTTCCTTTTGGATTTAATTTTCAATCTTTGACTTGGTTTTCATCTTTGATCTGTCACACTGATAGTTTTGTGTCACATTTTAGTTCAGCGACACTTTGGTGTTTTTTTTTTTTTTTTGTAAAATGGAAACTGTCACTTTGAATCTTTGCAATCTTTTCACGGTCACGACACTAATATTAAATCATTTTCTCATCTTTTTTTCCATCTTTGTCTATATTTACTCATCTTCCTTTAACTCACTGGTCTGTCCTTTAGTCTCCAGCTTTATCTCGCTTCTTTTCTTGTCATTGTCTGTATTTATTTTAGGAACGAAGACCCGTCGCCAAGTGGTAAGAAGGTTCTTCAGGCTGCAGTTTTAGAAAATTTAACTTAAATGAAGTGAGGGAAAGGTAGTAAGAGTGTTCAGGTAACGTTTTGGTAAATTTTAGTTTAGTGTGTGCCTTTAATTTAAGCTTTAATTCATTGCTAATTTCATGCAATGTATATGTGCACTTTAAATGTAAAACATTGGCCTGTAGTGTAATTGTGCTGCTGTCACTCATCTCTGTCCAAATTTGACAACAAACTTGTTTTGACTTTTGAAGTCTGATTTTTCTGTCGGGTTTAATTCCAACTGGATTTTCAAATGTAAAGTTGTAGAGTTTGAGCAGGTCAGGTTTTTTTTTTTTTTACGTTATCGTTTTTCTTGCGCAACATTTCGGGAGGCCTCCCAGCAGGGGAATTAATTCACCCCTGTGAAGCATAAACGTCTCGTCTACATGTCGGTTTTTGACATTTCGGTTTTTGCGTCTTCATGTTTCAGGAAACATTTGTTCTTCAGGAGGAATTGAACCTGACAGAGGGAGATGATTTACATGGTCGTAATGCTACAGGACACTCAACTTGTGTTTTTACTTAATTTTGATTCATTGGTACCAAGTGACAGCACTGACAATTACAAATCATGTTCTTTAATTGCTGCTATTGACAGAAAATGAAACCTTTAACATTTTTAGTGCAGTTTAATTTTAATGCCAGCAGTTATTTTGATGTTGTAGAAGCTCCAAGATCAGAGATGTTTATGGCAGTAGAAGAACCGTCTCTAAATGTGATGTGGTGAGTTTATCTTTATCTTTTTTTCCCCCATCAAGATCTAAACTGTCTTTATTGTCAGTCTCCATTTTAAGTCCTATGATGTGATAATATCTGACATCTGCTCTTATGTCTGTCGTCCAATGTTCAACTTTCAGGAATCAACATTCAGCAGCTGACGTCCACTTGATGCTCTGATTGGACAATATTCTTGTTGATTGCACAAGAAACTTCTCTGACCTGATCGTCCAGACGGTTGCTCCTCTGCTCCAGACTCTGTTTCTTCCTCTTCGGTTTGTCTGTGCGTTAATCCACAGTCGTCTGTGCGTGAAGAAACAACCTCCCGCCACCGTCACCAGGTCTCACTTCCTCCTGATGTGGCCTGTCAACATTCAACACTGCTGCTGCTTCATCCGTTCAGTGAGTCGTTCTCCTCATTCACTGGTTGTTTTTACATGTTTGGGAAGATGTGACAGTAGAGTATTGACAAAGCAAACTGCTTCAAAATGCATCAAATTGTAACACAATAACCTCACAGTGTTAACGACTGTATGAGGTTGTGTAAGAAGCTCCTCAGTCTTGACTTGGAGGAAACTTTTTACACTTTATGCTAATTGTCAGTCACAATCAGGCTTCATTGAGTCGGTTCTTCACACTACAGAGAACAAGGTAAAGTCGACTCCAACATAAGAAGGTAAGGCTTTTCTCCTTCCCCTTCTTCTCTGTGTGTGAAGGAGTCTGAGCTCAAAGGAAACTGATTGTTTAGAACATTTAAATTTTTACATGTAGGACTCAGAGTCGTCTGCCTGGTGATGCAGTTTCCAAAACTAGACTTGGATCCATCTGGTTTTGTGAATCCGCTGACTGTGGTGTGATGTTACCATCCTACAACTGCTGCAGTTGAGTTAACTTGCTGTGCTAATCTGAACAATTAGGACGATGTTCTTTGTGTTTATATAATTAAATTTGTTTGTAGCATTTTACTCAGTTTGCTTTGTCAGTGGTCGACTGTCACATCTCACCAAATGTGTAAGAATAATCATGTTGAACGAGGAAACGACTTCCTTCACAGATGTGACGGCAGCAGCGAAGAACGTTGATCGACCACATTAACAGGAAGTAAGACCTGGTGGTGGTGGCGGCAGGTTGTTTCATGCTCAGACCACTGAGGGTCAATGTACAGATGAACTTGAGGTGAAACTGGAGAAACAAGAGCAGAGGATGAACTTAGTTTAGACGAAGAAATGTCTCAATCCAACGTTCTGGTTCTGATTGGACAACGGACCATTTTCAGTGGAGGTTTAAAGTCGACGTCTGCTGCTGGTTGTTGATTTCAGAGAGTTGGACTCTGGGTAACAGACACGTTAGCAGGGATCAGAAAGATGAGGGAGGAGTCTCAGTGCTGTTTCACTGTAAGACCAACAAACTTTAATCCAGTTTAATTTGATTCAAACTCCAGAAAAAACTGCCAAAAGAATACAGGATCATTAAAGTAAAGTAGTTATTAAAAAGTAGTCGTGTTAGTTTTTTTCCTCAAGTCTCGTGTTTTGTAAGTGTAGAAGACAGAGTCAGGGTGAGACTGAGGGAGATGAGTGTTAAGGTTCCAGCCTGAAGGACCAGGACCACTCGACCAGGTGAGATACCGTTGCATCCCTGAAATATTTACGTACCTGACAACACAGACAACGTCTCATTGTAGTTTTTACTATTTCAGGACGCAGAAGCCACAAGGACCCGATGGAGGCCGAGACGTTTCCATGACGCCGGTAAAGACGATGTTGGCTGTGACCTGGAGGAGTGACGAGTCGGACGCTGTGGAGGTGGAAGAACGAGTCCCCGGAGATGACGTCGTTGGGTACATTCCTTCAAATTATCAACTTTTATTTAATTGTTAATACATGTTAATTCCTCTTTTTTTCCCAAAATATCAACCTAAAAAATCTCTCTCTCTTCTCTTCAGCTGTGAACAAGGACATCGCCTCATCCTTGTCACCGGGATCCAGCTCTTTGATCTGGTTTAATGATGTTCTGTTTATTTTTTGTGGTTGGAGGCTGTCTGAGTTTAGTCTGGGGTACCCTGTACATTTTGCACACACGTAGCTGCTCTGTCTACTTCACTAGGTTATGGGTTGGTGCCACCATTGTATGTTTTACTGAAGTTTGTTTTTTTTTTTTTTTGTTTGTTTGTTTTTAGAGAAGATAGTCAGGATTGTTTCTTTTCTTTTTGTTAGACAGAGATGAGTTAGGCCTCGTTTTGTTTTATTCATTTCATTTATTTGGCACCAACCTCCACAGTCAACCTCCTCCACACTGTGTTTGAGAGATCAATGGTAAATAAATGTAAAACCTTTGATTTACTCACATTGACTCTGTGTTTGGTGATTTATGGTTTCCTGTTTTACAAAGGCCCGTCACACACACACACACACACACACACACACACACAGTATAGACTCCAGATTACATTAGCAATGCATTAAAAAGTTAACATGTTTTCAGTTGTTCTTGACCTCCACCTTGTTTTGACTTTGTCTCTTGTGAAGTTCACTTTGCAAATTAGTACATTTGACAATAAATGTCTGATTTGATCAGAGCAGGTTGAACTCACAGTTCATGGGCCTTTTTTTTTAAGTGATTAACTGTGTGAACCTGTTTATCTCTGTTAAGTACATTGTTAGAAATATGGACACACGTGAATATTTCACTGTTAATATGCCGACTCCAAATTGTTTTGTTTCCTTCAAGAAATATTGAAAAAAGGAAAATAGTTTCGACAAAAAGAAAATCATCCAATTCTCTCTGAGCCTTAACCAACTCGTCTCTCTCTTCTTGCCTCTCCCTTCCTCCCTGTCTGTCTTTATCTCTGTTTCTGTCAGATCGCTCCCGACAATAAAAGCCTCCCCCTCGTGACATTCATAGACATTTATTCATTTGAGAGGAGGCACTTTAACAGATGCAGAGGCAATGTCAGCATATTTTAGGCAGCTTCCTGCACTCGTATTCATTTACCTTTCCAGTTAATGTGAAACCATGGATGGAAACAGGTGCACAGTGCAAAGTGTGCCCTTGCGGGTTTGTAATTTCAACATTCAAAGTCAAATTGAAGCAATTTTGAAGCATGATGCCATTCTGACTCTGTGGTGTCTGTTTATTGTAAGTGTAAAGCCTATTTATTCGATGCTGATGGGAAGTTCTTCTCCTTCTCTGCAGTTTGAGAGAGATCAGCTCACAGTAAATATTGTAATCTTGATATCTTGAAGCACTTCGAGTGCACTGTGACGGTTCTCACTCTGTTACAAATACCGGTTCCTTCACTTTGAAGCTAAGAGGGGGAAAAAAAAGACACATTACAGTTTGTCCTCGAAAAAACAAACAGATAAATTATTATTATATCCGAGCAGGATCTTAGAGGAAGACAAAGCACACTGAGGCTTCAAGATCAAAGTGTGTATGAGAGAGATAGAGACAGTAATCCAATTTAATTTCCTCAGAGAGTCTGTCTGAGTTTGGACCTGCTCATCATCGCAGCACCTTATAATACATCTGGCACTTCTAATAACGTCAGTCACAATGCAAACACCTCATCCGCACCTCGTTCCTCCCGTCGCTCTGTAAGAGTTTGTCCCCTCTGCACGTTTTTTTTTTTTTTTTTTTGTTTTTTTCATCAGGACACAGGAATCTTCCATTCATACGGGTGAGAGCTTTTTGCTGACCAGCAACATGTAGATGTGATGATTCCAGTTTAACAGGGTTTATGTTCAGCTCAGTGGTTGAGCTTGGGGACCAGATTAACTCTGCTCCTCCTTCTAATAGACGCCAGCTCCCTCTCTCGCTCTCTCCGTCTCTCTGTCTGCAGCTGCAGCTCACTGAGGGTCGTCTTTGGAGCGTGAGCGGAGGAGGATTGCAGCGTTTTTTTTTTTCCTTCCTCATTCTTCTCCAAACCAGCAACACAAACCTCAGACGCAATGCAGGTGCAGTAAACAATTTAACCTTTTTTTTTTTTTAATTTACTTGTTGCTGAATGATTACATTATTATAACATGCATAAAGATAAATCATAGCAGTATTGTTGTATTTGTTTATTGGATATTTGTGATATTCAGACCTGTAGTAGGCTACTTTTTAAATCATCAAGAGCGGAAAGTCTTTAAATATATATTAAGTAAAAGTTGTTGTACAACTGGCTGCATTTTAAAGGCAAACATTGTGATTTACAGTTGTAGATGTAGATCATTTACCTTTATGAATATTATAGAATTAAAAAGTAATTTGCACAAAAAGTATCAAAAACAAAAAACAAACAAGTAGTAGATGCAAATTCTAATCTAGTTTTATTTATTATGGATGGTTTATAATATAAAAAGCATTTAATGTAACTTTAACTATTAATCCAGAAACAGAGCTGTCATATAAATGTAGTCAAGTTCAGTACATTATTGTGAATGTGGTTGGATACTTTCCATCTGATTTCAGTCTTTGAGTAGAATAAAGACGTGGACTCATGTATCAGAACCTGAAGACAGAGACGGTTTGGTGATATTTGAACCATATGGCAGGAATAAACAGAAATAAAAAAAACAGATTATAAACACTAGTAAACAGTCGAGCTGAGCCAAGAAACCAGTCGGAGAGCGAAGAGGCTGACATGAGTTGACATATGTGACGATCAGCGGAGGTTCGTCACCCACAGTGTCCATGATGAGGGAGAAACTCACTGCTCAGCACTCGCACTTTCTTTTTTTTTTTTTTTTTTTTTTTAATGCAGCAGCACTTAAGATGTTAAGACCCCAAATCACCCTGTCTTTAAATTCTTTATAGCATATTTCTTCTTTTTTTTTTCAACCTGGGGGTTTTGCTTGATATATTTTCTTCATAATAATACAATTTATTATAAAGGTTTTATATAAATAAATAAATAAATTCTGAAGACTAAATGCTGCATATACACTTGAATATGCGCCCATGTTAAGTTTTTGAAGTTTGATTGCATCTCTGGTGTGGATGCATTGAGCCTGTTTGTGTGCAGCTCTACAGATGTGTGTGTTTGGTTGTTTATGTGGTCGCTCACATGTCAGTCTGTTTTACTCGTATTCATTGTTCACCTCACTGCGTAGCAGGCCAACGCTGATCTTTTATTGATGCAGTTTTAAGGAGTGTGAATTATTGAGCGACGTTCTTGACGCTCTGTGTGCGTTGGCATCCTTTCATATTCAAATAGGGGGACAGAGGGGAGCTCCCTGTGTAGTGGTTGTGTGTCTATTTTCTCTTCAAAGCCTTTAGATTACATTCTCGGTGACCTCTTACAGAAAGCTGTTTTATTCATAGGCCGCTTCGGCACCAGCGAGTAAAAGACTTTGCAGAGGCAGAGAGATGAGGAAGACGTAAGCGTTAAGAGGTTGAAGAAAAATCGAACCCAACAGGAACAAGCTGTACAACGGTCAAATCTTAATCTTTAAGAAAAGTGTAGAAAAGAGTCTCTAACTCACGGTTATCATCCTAGAAAACATCATGATTAAAGTGTAAATATTCTTTTACAGCAGATGGGTTATATTTGATTATCACTGAAATATTAATCTGAATACAGAAACGCTGAATGTGTCTCCAGTGTGAGATGTGATGATGGAAATAATTGGAAATAAGAGAGCATGTGTTGCCAGAAATATCACAGCCTTCCCACTTCTTTCAACCTTTTTGTCCTGAAACTGATCGTACTGAAGATTTGACGTTTCCCCCTCATCTGTCTAATACACGAGAGCTGCAACCGCACAAAGATAAATTTAAACAGTTTAAACACTTTTTTTTTTCCCACAGCTGGTACTCCTTCCAAGTGAGCAGTGTTTAAGTATCAAATTATTGATTACTGAGGAATCGATCTATTCATTCCAGTAGCTGGCTCTGAAGTACGTCTGGATGTAAACTCCTGCTGTCGGTCCAGATGTCAAGAGTCTCTGTGTTTCACGCAATAAATCTATGAAAGCAGATCTAGCTCCCTAGTGCCAACTCTACTGTTGTGTCATGCCGTCATTAGAAAGCTAAATTTGTAACTTGCCCTCCCCCAAAAAAAGCAAGTGCAGGCAAGTTTTATCAGAGGAAAATGTGTTGAAGACTCTTAATTAATCTAAAATTTTTTTGTGTAGATCTTAATGCTCCTTCTTTTGAAAATCCTTCAATACATACATATACATATACATATATATACATACACACACACACACACACACACACACACACACACACACACACACACACATATATATATATATATATATATATATATATATATATATATATATATATAACCAAAACAACAAGCTGAAAGACACTAAAACTGCTCTGTAAAGCTGAAGGGAGCCAGGATGATATATATATATATATATATATATATATATATATATATATATATATATATATATATATATATGATTTTTTTTCTATAATTCGAGTCTGGTTCTGCATCTGTTTGGGTTTCACTTCACTATAACCAGCAACTCTTTGTTTTTTTTTGACACTTCACTTTTTAAGTTCGTACAGTTAATACATTTACACAACCAGGAGTTTGTGTGTGAGTTTATGTGATGGAAATAAATCCAGTATTTACTCTCCATTCAGATCTAATTTTAGTCATCAACCACCTTCCATTGAAAACAGTTAAACTGCTGCTGATGAGAGTCAGTCACTACAGTAAAGCTGAGCCATAAAACCAAAACAACGAGCTGAAAGACACTAAAACTGCTCTGTAAAGCTAAAAGGAGCCAGGATGATGAATTCCTGTAGGTTCTTCACTAAAACAGTAGCCACTTCTTTTTCTTATAGAAGGGATGATGTGATTAATTTCTCCTAAATTAAATAAAATAAGAAAAGAGAAACTAGAATAAATGACTTTAATATTAAATTACACATTTGGTTTCTAGACACACTCTCCCTGTCTGAGGGCTGGTCAGGTGATTCTTCTATAGGATCACGTCTCACCGTGGAGAAACACCATGAGGTCTATGTTCTAAGGTACAAAGAGCTTTTCTTTTCTCTCTCGCAGACGACGGTTTGTTTTCTGTGTCTCCTCAGGCTGACGAGAAGACGGCGGATGGCGGTCTGCTTCCCGACGCCAACGGAAAAGATCCAAACCCCGGTGGACAGACGGAGGGCTCCAAGTGGCAGAGACCTCGACTCTCTCGTAAATCTCTGATGAAGTGTTGTCTGGTTAAGTGGATCATCGCCAGCACCACGCAGCAGGGGCCAGGTAGAGGCACAGCAAGAAACTCGCCACCAGGATAAAAGCACCACTGAGTAAAACATCCAGCATATTGAATATATAGAGAGATTGTATGTGACAGCAGGAGAGGAGGGAGATACAGTAGTACAGAATACATGAATTTTAAAGCATGTGGCCCATCGGCGGTATGGATCTACATTTAAAATTCTATCTTGTCATTCCTCTTTCTCTCCTTTCAGTGTTTACAGCACAAACGTCTCTGTTCACCTCAACGCCTCCTCATCTTTACCACTAAATCACTCACTACCACTTTCACCTTAACGTCTCTTTCTGCTTCACAGAATTAAGTTTGATCAACTCCACATTCCTCCAACTTCACCTCTGAGCAATTATGCAAAAGATTTTTTTTTTATCTTAAACTCTGAGCTCTTAATAATCTTTGTTATTATTATTAGTTGTTAATTATTCTATAAATTAGAAAAACACACATTTTCCTGCATTATATTTCAGTGTCACATTTTATTAAGATTAAATGCTCAGTGTCTTCCACTCACTGCCCCTACATGCCCCAATTTTCTGTCTAAATTATTGACATTGCCCTTCTGTGTGTGTGCAGACAGTCTGCAGTGCACTTCACATTCCTTCCTGCCAATATCACGTTTTGTCTTGATTCTGAAATATGTTTTGAAGGAATATTTCTGTTTTTGTTCTTTTTTTTTTTTTTATGAAACCTCATTGACCTCCTGTTGTTTCCATCCAGACTCATTTACCGCCAACGGACACTGATGAACAAACCATCGCTTCACGATACGTTGCCTGTAAAACAGACACATTATAACAGCTACAATGCATTCATGTATCTGATCCCTAAATTAGACATCAACAAGGAAATGGTCTTGATTTTTTATTTATGAGGCCTTTAGTTATATCTGGACTCCATTAGATATAAAGAACCGAATCGCTAAAATCAACTCAGGTCTGTTTTATGTGAACACAAATATATAATTATCTTTGCACATTTGCTGTTATTTTTATTCACTGGGTTGTTAGTTACCTGATAAAGTGAAAATATGTGTTGAGTTTTAAATATATATCCACAACTCTGTTGCCACCTGCTGGTCTGTAGATGTTAAATCACTTAGAAGTTTCCTGCAGATCTTGTGTCTCTGCAGCAGAGGGTGGTCTGAGCTTTCTCTCATACACAACATAGACAAAAGTAGGTGTTTTTTTTTTTTTAGATATATTTGAAAAAATGCTTGTAACTCATCTGATCACTCTCCTGGAACTACAACTGTCAGATTATCATGTTTAAATGATTCTAGAATATTGTTTCTTTGTTTTGTTGCTACATTTGAGCTCCTGCTAGGCCTCCTGTGTATTCATGACTGAATTACAGAATAACTTATCTGTCATGAAATATTATAGAAAATGAAGGCAGTTGTGTTTTTTGTTAATTTTTAGCAGCTCTAAAGGACAGATGTTGTACAAATAATAATAATTAAAAAAAAACTGCTAAAAGCTATTTATAATGTGTGTAAAAGCTATTCAACTGATAGTTTCTCAAGTAATTTGACTTTATTAGAAAGTGTAGTAGCTGGACAAAAAAAAAAAAAAAATGTATGAAAGGCCGATAATGTCACTTTTGCGCTCAGTAAGTACAGTATGGGGCTTCTTGGGAAAAGTAGAGGCAGAAAACAATGAAAGTGCTCAGAGAAATCAACCAGGAAAAAGAAAATGTCCACAGAGAACAAAGTTAAGGGTATTTAATTGTATGACAGGACCTCGTGTGTCTGTTTTTGATTGATGGGCTTGAGCGCTGAGCTGTAATGTGGCTCTCACTGCAGTCATTAAAGCCTGATGGCTGCACCGTCTGCATCTCTGCATGCTCAAGCCACCTCAGTCTTGTCTGTATTTAATAGAAGGACATGGATCAGCACTTAGGGTGCATTAAAAAGGATAATGTTTCATTATTTTTATAGCAGGCTCATACTCATGCTGTACAGCTTGCATGTTTGAGTAATGGCTGTGTGCATGTGTATGTGTGTGTGTGTGTGTGTGTGTGTATGCAGTGAGCTACAAGTAATGCACAAACATACCAAAGATACTGCAACTACTAACTAATAATAATACTAATAATACTAACTAATAATAACCTGCAGAATTTCATACACTGATGATCCAGCACCTCTGATGTTTACAGCCAAAAGCAAAGTTAAGTATATTATAGTAGAGGATTATTTAAGTTGTTTCATTGCAGTTTAATGAACTTTAGTCTGCTAAAGTGAGGACAACTTAAAGACTGAACTCCATTTAATGCATTTTGGATGAAAAAAAAGCCTTTCAGTAAAGTTGAAGATTTACAGAAAATCAGCTGTCGCTCTGAAACCTCTATACTTCACTGTGGTGTAGAGCTAGATAGATAAAGATCCAACACACACATATGTACATACATACCTACACATATAACTTAATTCACCATCAAACACACATATATACATATGTACATACAAATAAAAATGTGTGATTTGAGATGAATAAACAGATGGATAAGTAAAGATGGTGTATGACGGTACAACAGTCAGAGTGTGTTCACTTCTTGTTGTTCAGGGTTATTACAAACAGGAATGTTTTCCTGTGCTGTTGTTTGTGAGCTGGACGAGTCTGTTGTACTCAGAGGATGGGACAGATTGTCTAAGACGGTTTGATCAGCGGCCTCTTGTTTGTCACCAACTCACACCTCTCTGGCTTATTAAGTCTAATGATGTTTTTTCTCCTTGTGTGATGATGACAGTGAACTAAACCAGTTTGTGTTTGGACTGTGAGGGAGAAAACAGGACAGAAAACCACAAACTCCACATAAAAAAGACAATGATATCTTGCTGGGTTCAGGTGACATAGATAACCGCTGCACTACTGTGTAAACTGTGTATATCACCACAGCGCTGCTCTTGTGGTGCTTTGCAACCACAGCATGGTGATGTTTTGTAGTTTTCGAGTTGTATTATACAAGCTAATTAGTTATTTTAGAAGTTGTTTGACTCAGACATTAATGATGAGTCCATTTAGAATCTAACTTATATAAACCTTCTCCAGCCATCGAAATGCACTTCTGGCCTGCCTTCTCCGCCTGCCATAGGACAATATTTTATCTCACAATTGATTTGCCCTCCATCCCCCTTTCCTACTTAAACTGAGTCCATTATGTTGTGCACAGTCATCAGTTGTGAACTATACTCATATTCTAATCTTTGTCTGCCAGGACAGTATAATATACAAAGGCTCCTTGGGGTCTTAACAACAAAAAGACTTATGGAAAAAGTATTTTCAGACCACAAGTGTCTGTGAATGTTATGAGGAGCGTTTGACAGAGGTTAGAAATTGACCTCTGAGATGTGCAGCGCCGGCTTTGTTCACATCAACTCGACTCTTCTTAACTACAATGTAGTAAACAAAGCACTGTTTATATGTTTACAGTCACAATTATCCCGTTTTGAGCTCTGAGTGAATCCGTCTGAGTTGCTGAGCCTGTGTGTCTCTGAATGACCCAGCAGACACAAGCAGCGCCACAAAGGGCAGGGCAGACTCCTTCACTCTAAGTGCTGTTCATATCCCAGCCATCAGCGGATGCGGATCAATGTTTGGTTTTACAGCTTTGCATCCTTGAAATGACTGAGCAAATAAAGACAGCTTAGACTGTCAATCAGGGACTATTAGTAAAAAAATTCCTTCAGTAACAGCCCCACCCCCACCCTCACATTCCCCACCACCACCAACCTCAAACACACACACACACACAGCTCAGGATAAAGTGAAAGGAGATGGAGAGGGTGGAGGTGGAGCCCCTGAGATGATGGAGTTGTGGGAGCGATCCTAAAATGAACTGGTCGGGACGTAACATGCTGCAGAGTCGTCTCAGAGATGGATCGCTTACAAGCGGAGATAGCTTTGGATCATTTTGGGGGATTAAAACTCTATGAGTTTGACGTATCTAACATGATTGACATTGGACCTGTTTCCATAGAGGAGAGTGCTCTTCAACCACTTTAAGAGCGGCTTTTTTTTTTCTTCCTCCTGACTGGTAAATGATTAAAGTCAGGGGTTTCATTTAAGTGAATTTAAATGCTGATGCCTGTAAAAAACTGATAAAAAAAAAAAAAAAAAAAAAAAAGGAGGCGGTGGAAGAAAGAAAGAAAGAAAGAAAGGAAGGAAGGAAGGAGATGATTGGCAGAAGGTGATGTTTGTGGATGCGAGCTGCTCTCTCAAGTTGTCCGTTTGGAAACACACCAGTAAAGAATTTATTAAAATTAAGTTGTTTTCTTTTTTAAACGGCTTTTGAACAGGTTACATCTAATGCAAGGGGAAAATGGGTCTGGAGGGCATGGAGATAATTGCCATTGCTGTTGTTATTGGACTTTTTATTGTCGTTCTCAAACAGTTTGGGATTTGGGAACCTTTGTCATTGGAAGGTAAGACACAACGAAGGTTGCACGGGAGCAATTAGGTTATTTAAGTCATTTTAGCCACGTTAACAGGCTGTTAAATATTAAAGGATAGCTTTATATTTGTTTGTCCTCCATCTCGTACATTAGAGTGGTGGATCTCTTCATGACCTGTATGAACAGGAGGATTTATTACAGTCACCAAAATATTTTTCAGTGTACATATTGGCATGTAAGTGTTTAACACAGATGTAAAATATGAATCTATCCTTTAATCATGTGTTTGTTTTTGTTAATTATTGGTAACTTGTAGATATCAAACCATATATTTTAACAGACCTGCGACTTTCTTCTTCTTCTTCTTCTTCTTCTTCCTCTTCTCCCTGATTTGTTCATCGCCTTTCCTCAATCTCTCCCCTTCTCTTTTTCAACTTTCTCTTTGCATGTTGTTCTTGCACAGATGGTGAGTACGTCCACTGGTAATTTTAATTTATCCCAACTGTCTCTGCACAACTATCCCCCTACTTTATTTTAAGTTATATTTATATTTAATCTAAACTTAGTTAATTTGGATAATCTAATGAACCTTTTTACAGTGGACGTCAATAATAATAACGCTTAACTCATGAAGTCTGTTACATTTACCAATGATGCTCTGATGAAGTTGTGACCTCAGAAATGTCCACGACAGAATGAAAAAAAAACTTCATCTGTTTATTTTTTTATCATAATTTATTTGCAACATTTCATCAAGCTACAAAATATATCATATTTATCCAACACTACGCTCCTCTTACCCTCCGTTACCTCCAACCCATCTCCTCATTTCACCTTTCCTCTAAACCGCTCCCTTTCTGTTCAATTATATTTCACTTTATGTTTTTTTTCTATATAAAGATGGTGAGCGTTTTTGACTTATGTGCAGTCATTTTCATTTTTTGCCTCCCATCTTTATTTATTTATGTATTTATTTAAATTTTCTGGTATTTGACTCCTCCCTTGTCGTTCCGTTTTTTTTTTTTTTTTTTTTTTTTTTTTTTTCTTTCTGTCTTACTTCTATATCCTCCCTCTTTTCTTCCCCTTCCCTGCCCTCTATCCCACCTTCCCCTCTGATTTCTCCTCTGACAGACAGCTGTGACACCGACCTGGAGCTCTCCATGGTGCGTCACCAACCCGAGGGTCTTGAACAGCTCCAAGCTCAGACCCAGTTCACCAGGAAGGAGCTGCAGTCGCTTTACAGAGGCTTCAAAAACGTACGACGGTGAAGTTTTAACTAAACCAATGCGGCTCATGGCCACTGTTCTGGCAGATTGATGGATAAATTGATATTAACATCCAAAACTAAATAAGGTTAAGATTTTGGCATCTGGCTTCAGATTGTATATGGTTCCACTCCGGCTGTTGCCTTTTCAGACTTTATGCTCATTTTGCCACATGCTTTGTTTCAGACTGTTCCCTTTTATGACCTTACCCCATCACCAGTTTTACTTTCAAACATGTTCCACCTTTTGTCTTAAGGTCAACTGCTTCCAACTTGTATTCAGGGTCTTTGAGTTGTGCATTTACATGCAAGTCAAACATTTCTTTATGGACTTCATCCTAAAACTGCTACCACACAGTTGGAACAATGGTTCTTAGCTTTTCTGGCTCTTTTGTAACTTAAAACTAAACTAAAACTACCTCCAACTCATAAAAACAGCATTTTTTTTGTGAATCATAGACATTTAACTAAAATTTAACTTTTCCTCAAGTTGTTTTGTTTAAAGGCTTTTTGGTTAAAGACGTGTGAAATCTGGTGACCTGTCCTGACCTTGACACCAAGACTGGAGCTGATTCTCTGCTATAACATCAGGATTTTACTTTAATTTTTGGGAAACACAGAAATACATGGATGTAGACATTCCAGTGTCCACATGGTTGTATTTTTCTAAACATCTTAACAGTGAGTTTTATTGAATTGGTTGAATATTGTATCAGTACAGAGTTTTATTTAGTCACACTTGTTCTACCAACACATACATATGACGTGATACATGTTTTTGCTGAGCAAAGATACAGGTAATGCATATCGATGGTTAGTGACCATAATGCGCCATTAAAAGTAGGACAGTGCCCTTAAAGAGGGAAGCAAGAAGAGGACTTGCTGATGTAAACAAAACTGCAACGTTACAAAAAAAAAAAAAAAAAAAAAAAAGTTGCCTTTTGTGACTGTTTTATGAGTTTTAGTTTGGTGAGATCATAAGAGTGAGCTATGGTGAAAATGTTCAGGATAAACAAAACTGGAAAAATGCAATCTTCACCTTTTTATATTTAATAACATATTGTGAAAGAGGACTTATTCATAGAGCTAATAGTGCTTAATATAATTAATTCCATCTTGTAATTGCATCAAAGTTATATTTACAATGAAACATGTAGCCTCATTGAAAACAAGAGGGGATGAAAACATTTTTCCATCATTTTGCCCTGTGATCTAATAAATACTCCCACTGGTTGGTTGGTGACAGACCAAGAGCAGCAGGTTTCAGAACATGTCACGTCAGACGTCGTCTTCAGCTTGTTTTCGAGCTGATCCTCCTTCTTTACGTGGATTTTATTCTCCACTGACTTGAACCTAAACATGACATAAGACATTCTCACAGCACCTTATACATGTTTACCGTTTGGCTATACTTCTTGGTAAATTTCATTGTATAGATTAATGAAAAGCTCAAAAGGCCACAGATTCATTTTTTTTTCATTTCACTTTGACTGACTATGACTTACTATGACTTGTACACCCTCTAGTGACCATATCTTTGTACTGCGCTCAGATAGATGAATACTTTATTAATCCCAAAGGGAAATTAAGACAGACTTAGGGTTTCTTATCAGGGTATCTTAAAATAAGGGAATCATTAGAGGGTTCAAAAGATACAGAGATGATGAATAGTTTTGTAACAAAGAGGAAGTTGATTGTTCCTATTTCTCATAGAGCATCATGTTGATCGTTCTCTTGAAATGCTGATGATTTAAACAGCGATAACACTCCACATTGGTTATATTTAACAAATCTAATCTGCCATGTAAACAGAACAGATACGGGTCAAACAGACACATAAATAACTGTGACACTGAACTTTTTGTAACCACAGAAAAAAATAAAAGTCGTCCCTTTGACAAAGGTTATACACTAAAGATTAGTTTGTTTTTTTTTTTACTTTCAATAGGAATGTCCCAGTGGGCTGGTGGATGAAGAAACATTCAAGACCATTTACTCACAGTTCTTCCCTCAAGGAGGTACAGACTATTACCAGATGTGTCTAAAATCTCAATAATTGCTCTTGATATTTGCCAATTCCTACTTCTTGTGTAATTCTGCCACATTTAATACATTTTATAAAGCACTTAACCTGTTTTATTAAATAAAAACAGTCATGGCTGCAGTAAATAAATTGTCTTTACACAGGGAAGATAATTAACAATCAACATTGTCTGTTAATACTGAATCCTAGTTTGTGCTTCATTTGTTTTCAGATGCGACCACATATGCACATTTCTTGTTCAACGCGTTTGACATGGACAGAAATGGCTCCATCCGTTTTGAGGTGAGTTCTGCGTGTTGACGTCTCCTCTCATGTGGTCGTGGTCGTTTTTAGTAAAACCACATTGACTTTTTGTTTTTGTTTGTTTGTTTCTCAGGACTTTGTGTTGGGATTGTCCGTGCTGCTTCGAGGTTCTGTTACAGAGAAACTCAGATGGGCGTTTAATCTGTACGATATCAACAAGGACGGCTACATCACTAAAGAGGTACAATCAAAATGAGAGGAAACATCAAAACCTGATGTTGTGTTATGACTTTTACACATGTATATCTGCTTTTGTTTGTTCACTTGTTGGTTTGTTTACCTCCAGGAAATGTTGGCAATAATGACGTCCATTTATGACATGATGGGCAGGTACACTTTACCCAGCGTACGAGATGATTCCCCCTTTGAACATGTGGAGAAATTCTTCCAGGTGTGTTACAACATATAACATCCAGATGTTGTACTGATCTAAAACAACAACCTTTAATGATTGCCATAGTGTTTTTAGCCCAAGACGTTTGATTATGGCCACATGAAAGAAATGCAGATTCAAGAAAAGTTACACTTAACAACCAATACCCAAATTAGTTGAAGAAATAAACCACTTTCAAAAATATCTGACTAAAACACACAAAACAAGAGGAAGCCTTTATCACAAGGTGCTTAACACTTGTTATTTTAACACACTGCCAATGCATAACAGTGTGGTACAATGTCATTCAGTGCACTTCTGGTTAGTTTTTAGTGTAATGCATCACAAGCGGTGGACAAAGGTCATTAAACTCGAAACTGTTCGACACACAATCAAAAACCGTGTGTTCACACATTCCTGCCCCTTGAATGTTCTCAAACACCTTTACTGTACAGATAAAAAAAAACAAAAAAAAAAAAACATTTACAATCAAGACTATCAAGACTCTATGAGTAAATTAAACTTAAAAGATCTAAAACTCAACCTTGACTATTCAAGAGTGATGTCCAGTTTTGACTTGTACCATCACATGACCATCTTGGTGTTTTTGGTGCTTTTCCTCCTTCACCTTCTCTTCCTTGTGTCATTTGAGGAAGTTAAACCCAAAATAACCATTTTACAATCTCATAACTCTGTCTGATTTAACATACATATTCATTCTTTTATGATTTCTGTGTTCTACTAATTATATGTTTTTAGTGTTGGTTAACGCAGCAAAATCTTCAAAATCATTTTGATTTTAGATTTCATAATCTTATCTGCTTATTTGTGACGGTGCCAGTTGGATCTCAACCGTCTTGACAGTCTTATACAGATACTTATTTAACCTTAGATGAATATGCTTCAGATTTAAATATACTGTTTTAGGAAGATTACATCTGTTTACACCAGTGTGAGTCACACGTAAAGTATTTTACTCATTTAATTTCCTTCTTGATTTAATACGAAACATCTCTTCTTCTTTACATATCTGACATTTTTCAGAAGATGGATCGTAACAGAGACGGTGTGGTGACTATAGATGAATTCATAGAAACCTGTCAAAAGGTAAAACATTTATAAAAACTAAATGATGTGGGGAAAAAAAACAAAGCAAAACATGGATTCGTTGAGATCGTGCTACTTTTTGCACCTCTTCAGTATCTGTTTTATTTTCTCAACAGGATGAAAACATAATGGCTTCAATGCAGCTCTTTGAGAACGTCATCTAGTTAAACGGATGTGGATCAGTAATAATATATTGTGCTTTTGGGCCTGAAATGACTTGATTCATCGATCATGAAAAAGAAAAGAAAACAAGAATCATCATGCATCATGCAACAAACTTGACACATTTTACATTTTACGATGTCAAACACTATTATTTCACCAGTGGGACTGTTCAATGCAGAGAAATGTGCAGAATTTAATTAAATCACTTTAAGAAAAGTTTCTTTGCATGACAGTTTTACATTTTTTTGCACATGAGGATTTCGTCTTTGCCAGATGAGCATGAGGGAGTTTGCCCGACAAATCAAAGCATGTGTTGTGAACCACACTGATCACAAACAAGGGGTTTCATTGTCGACCACTTTTAAAGACGGGAATAAGTGATGATGATACTTTGTTATTGTATTATACTGTAAAGAAAGACAAAAATAATTATGTTTTTAGGTTTGTCAGATTTTTGTGTAAACATGATACCCAGTCATTGTCATGTTGATCCAAAACTTGCAGAAATAAATATCGATCTTCACCAACTGTGAACTGTTTTTTTTTATGTCTAAAAGACGAAAAGAGAGAGTGAAGTCTGCCTATAGATGCTCCTCTCCACATGTAACACACAAAACAAGTTGTTCATGTATAAAAGAAAAGAAAAAGAAAGTCCCCTACAACTTGTTGCATACAGGCAATTCACTGTGTTTCAGCCCATGCTATGATTTAAACTGAACAAAGATACAATTGTTTAAAAGAGTTTCCTCAAGTGAATCCTTTTTTCCAGTTTTAATCACATCTTCAAGACTGGTCAATACTGTTTGAGTCACATGCTTCATTTTTGAACAACTGCCATTCTTGTCATACATATCTTCTGGGCTCCATTATATCTTTGCATCATAGTCTCGCAATTTTATACACAGAAAAAGTTCATTCTTCTTCTAGCTGACCTCCTTCCGGCAGCTGTGCTTTTCATTTTACTCTCCGGATGATGTCTTCTGCTGTTTCCTCTTTCTTTGTTAAACATGATGAGGCCTTACATTTACTCACCAAAACATGTTCTGGCTGAGAGATGTACAGTACATTAAGAGTGAACCATAAGCATTGCTTTTTTAAAAAAAGAAAGAAAGAAAGAAAGAAAACACACACATTATCTCTCATTATCACTCGTAAATTCAGAGATTTAAAAACAGATTTCATTCTAAAAATGTTGCATTTCTGGATATTTTATTATGATTTTAGTGTATTTTGCACAATTCGACTGCTAAAGAAAAGATAATGAAGATGCTAAGAACTTCCCACTGTAAGAAATGTTGAGAATCAGACCGTAATCTTGTTGCATCAAACCAACGTGTGACATTTGGGTGGTAGTTGTTTTCCACGCACATAATTTAAAACTACACATGAATGCAAGTGCATTTGTGTGTAAGACAATTGTCAAAATAAAATAAAGGCTGCAAATTGATCCTAAAAAACATATATTATTTGGTTAAACTTTCGATAAATGATTCATTCACTGACTGACTCGATCTTTCTAGAGGCCTA
Source organism: Polydactylus sextarius (assembly GCA_016801845.1). Taxonomy (NCBI): domain Eukaryota; kingdom Metazoa; phylum Chordata; class Actinopteri; family Polynemidae; genus Polydactylus; species Polydactylus sextarius. The sequence goes on from CM028922.1 coordinate 5,593,979, forward strand.
AACACTGTTAAATAACTGCCCATGTGATCTTTTAATGAATAAAATGAAGTAAAGACTGCATTTGTTTTGTAGTAGCCTTTGGATTCTGTTAATAATGAGAGTAAACTAGGTGTCACAACTGTGTGTGAAATGCCATCATCATCAAAACTCATTGAACCTGTACTGTATTATCGATCATGAACCAATAGAAAAGCGGGGTTTGTTTTTGGGGAGGAGCTGTGCTCAGTGTGTTGAGTGGATGTTGGTATGGAAATGATACTGAATCCTGAACGCCAACATGCAGCCCTGAAACACCGTTAAGAGTTGTGGTTTGAACAAAGGGACCGCCGCTCCAGCATCACAACCTCTCGCTGCGACCGCTCGGAAAGGTAAAGAAAACATTTAGCAAATATTCTTATGTTATCAACTGCGAGATAGATTGGAGTCGTGTTGGGAATCTGTATCTTTAAATCAACATTTCTTACCTGTTAAGATTTAAAGTTTTCAAATGATTTGACCCTTGGGTACTTCATCTTTGATTTAATGTATAGTTAATGTACAGCCAGGGAAAAAAAAGAAAAAAAAGAAAAGAAATACATTATGAAAGAGAGAGATATGCATCACACACACATAAAGCCCAGTTAATCCCAGTGTTGACAGAGCGAGTGGATCATTCTGGACGTCTGTTGTGTCAGTGCTGGTGAGCATGTGACTTTGAATGTGCAGTGAACAAAATCAAAAGCTTTAATCTCAGTTTGAACGACAGCCAGGAGATTTTACCAACTCATCTCTTTTTCTCTCAGCCTCTCAAATAAATAATTATACTGTTAGAATGAAAAGACAAGAGGAATTGCATTTTAATATTATTAGCTTCAGTGATAAAACCATCCAGGTTATTTACCTGTTGATTTGTTTTTGCAGGGTGCAGAGTAACTGAGTAATGGCTGGCCAACAGAAGCTTCTGTCAGTGTGGATTTGTCTCTTGTTGTTGGTAGCACTGTGTCCAGGAGCACAGTATGTGTACAGTAAACGCTCCAGCAGCTCCAAGAAGGAAAAAGGAAAAGATGATGGTGATAAAGCGCCGCCCTCCAAGAACCTGAAGAAGGGCCTGAAGTTGGCAGGAGCAGCATCAGCCGGAGCGCTGGGAGGAATAGGCACTGGGTTAGGGAAGGTGTTTCTTGGTAAATCTAAGCATGGGAATACTGGGAATCATTACAACCATAAGAGTACTTCCTCTGGGCAAGATCAGCGGCATGACCACAACGAAGGCCAAAAATATTACAACAGGTTGCCGGAGAGAGCCTTCGTCAACAAGGCTACATCTGCTTCCACAACTAACGTTTATCTCACATTTGGACATGTGGTTTCTGTCCTTATTGCTGTGTGGATAAGAGACGTAATTTAACCTCTGATCACTGGGATGCAGCATCAACTCAAATCCAATAAAAGTTCATTTGAATTCAAGTTTGAATTTGAATTGAGTTTGAGTTTAAGTTTGAAAATCTGAACACTTTTTGGTCAACAACAATAACAACAACAACAAAAATACATTGAAAAGGAATAAGTGATTATACGTCACCTTCCGAAGTGATGACTTTTTTTTTCTTGTAGTTACCAGAACGTGTGTTGACTTCAGGGCTACAAACAATGATTATTTTCATTTATTTTCATTGAAAAATGTTGGAAAAGTTTCCTTTTGGGTATTTAAAAAGGAGCAAACAAAGGAGCAGTGGAGAAGAAGAAATTTGCTTAAAATTGGCATATGATGCACTACAACTGTAAATAAAGCTTATTCTATACCTTTGTGTTATTTATGTAAATATTTCATCACTTTAAAGATCCTAAAACAGAATATGTGACAGAGTTTGTGGTGAATATTAAAATATTCAGACAGAGAAGCTGTTATTTTGTTAAACATTTTTATTTAACATATAAACATCCATGGCAAATCATATTAGTCTTATTAGCTGATGGATAAAGTGTTTACAATAGTCAAAACCAGAAAATTCACACGTCACATATGTGAGTGAGCTATGTGATGCATTTACAGAATATCCAGTCCTAACAGGAAATAAGTGCACTTCACAGATATTCTACAGCCTGGAGAGTATGAAAATGTCAAACTGAGAACATTTTGACAGAGCCAACACAACAAAAAGAAGGAAAAAAAAACAATGGTGAAGGAAGAAGCCGAATTAAATGAGAGATTAAAACAAGTGCGAGTAAAGAACAAGTAAAAATAACTGACCCTTAATGGATGTATATGATCACTTCCACATATAATGTACAGTGTGTTTTGCAAACATCTTGTCTTTACATAGATGTTATTATACACTAAATATTAAGTGTGAAGTTAATAAATTTTAACTTTACTGAATACACTTTGTCCACACAGCAGACTAAAATGAACCATTTTTATCCTACAATTTGAAATCTCATGTAAATTACAAAAAAAAAATTAAACTGACAGCCTGCAAACTTTACTGGTGAACTTTTTCAAAAGGGCACAAAAGTGCTTTACAAAATCTAAAAGGAAAAAAACAAAACAAAAAACGGAGTATAACCAATAAATGAAAACAAGCTGGAAAAGTACAAGATGTTTTGACAACAACTGTCAAAAGATACAGCAGATACACAGAGTTATTACTGGAGACTGACACTTGATGACAGCCAGAGGAGGCTGAAGTAGAAGTGGAAATGCAAACAGTATGTTTCTAGATCCACCAGCGTCTGAATAATGACGATGAGAGGAAGACAGAGATGTGGTGACCAGCTCAGCTCTGGCCTGAAAAGTCTGGAAAATCTTAATGTGTCTGGACATATAAGAGAATGCCTGGAAATATGAACATGAAACCAAGGCTGGCACAAGATATGGGGGAAGTTAGATCATGACCGAGACGGAAATTTTCACGCATAATGTGACGGTGCAGCTACACCCTCTGTAGCTTTCACTGGTTCTGTCAGCACTTTCTGTCTCCCTGGTAATCTTGTCCAACAACACACATGAGGTTGTGTGTGATGGGTAAAGTACAGCCATGTAGCTGGATTTAATGAATTATGGACATCCAGCTCTCAACAATGAGGCACTACCTAGAATAATAACATCAAGCGGCATCATTACACAAATGCACCAACTGTTCTCAGTAGCTGCAGGCAAGGTAGCAGTGTGACTTATGACGTAATGCTTCGCATCAGGAGACATGCAGGGACTGATGCTGAGCAAAAAAACATACAATGTGCGAGTATGATGTTCCTGAGAGAGAGAAGGTCTGTTCTATAAGTGAGCAAATCTTTAATCTGAGACAGCCTCCGATGTCTCCCAGTGTAACTGAATGATGTTCGGCTTTCTATTGATTTACAAATGATTACTTTGGGAACTACTATCTTACACACAGTATTAGCCACAAGTGTTTGTATTAAAAGTTCTAATGGTCTGTCAGTTCACCTTTTAATGGGTTTGTCTTTGTCAATTCACAACAGGACAAACCCACTTATTAAATCGCTATCAATCCACATTTACCTGAAGCAATTACTTCCAAATTCATTCCCATTGTTCTTTGTTTCCTCACTGACCAGTTTTCTTTAATCCTGTACACTACTATTTATATATACCCATATTTAATTGTGGGATCTTCACTTTTTACATATGTTTTATGTGTTTTTGATTAAGCAAATTTAACCAATTAAAAATCTTGTTTCGCTTAATTTGTCGAGTACTGCTGAAAGGACGGATGAATGATTTGTGACATATAACACATTCCTATATTACGCAGTAGCACATACATTGTCATAATAAAATTCAAACAAATTCAACTAAAATTTACCCTGAATGTGTTTTGTTTTATGCATCCAGATCTCAAAGTTAAAAAATAAGAGAAGTGCAACTGAATTGTTGGAGAAAAAAAAATGCACTACAAGTGTAAAACACAAAAACAATGATCTTAAAGATTATATTGTCATTGCCGCCTCTTTTAGATTCTAAAGACACAACAACATTTTGTTATCTTTTGTTAGTTTCCTTCAGCAATACAAAATGGTCGACTAACTATGACTCAAAGAGCTTGTAAGTATACAGCTATGGCTTGTAAACTGGAGATAATTTGCAGGGTATGGGCATGCAGCAATAATGGAGGAGTTGAGGGAAGGCGTGTTACTTTTACTGGAGTAGAAGCATGCTGGACAGTAGCATGAAGGAGGAGGTGAAAAGCTGAATCACCCCGTAGCTCAGATGGTTGCTGCGGCCATGCTGGACTTGGTACTCAGCTTTTCGTTGCAGAAAGCGCTCAGAATAAACCATGTACCGCTCAACACAACGTCGGGCCTTCATTTGCTCAATCAGTTCTGGATATCCAATCTCTTCAATGCTGACGGTGTCATCATCCTCCTCAACATTTTCACTCTTATTAGTGGAAGAGCCGGTGCCCTGATCTTTCAGAAGGTCAGTCCTATTGATGCATTTATCCATGAAGCTCTCGTAAGACTCTGCCCTTGGAGGAGGATTGTAAACATAATCACGGCCAAAGTCTTTTTCATCAGTGGACTGGGCGCCATAACGGCGGTACATGTAGTTGTTGTAGTAGTACTCCTCTTCAGGGTTGCGGAAACCAAAATGAGGACGAGGGAAACGTCCCAGTCCGTATCCAACAGCCATTCCAGCCACAGCGCCAACACCTGCTGCCACCATGGCTTTTTTGGCAAAACCGGATGACTTGGGCTTGTATCCCATACTCTGCACTGAACGAGAGAAAGGGGACCCTCCCATCCCATAGCCACCATGTCCATATCCTCCTCCACCAAAGCGCGGACTGAGAATTTTATTATTTGGGTTCCAGTTGGGGTATCCACCAACTCCTCCACCGGGGTAACCTCCACCGGGATAACCTCCACCTGGATTTGCACCCCAACCATACCCTGTATTCCCCGTTCTGACTGGGTAGCCACCTGCTGCTGGGTATTGGTTGGGATAGCCACCTGCTGGGTATCCTCCAGCAGCAGGATACTGGTTTGGATAGTTTCTTCCTTGATTAGGATAACCGCCTCCTGCCGGGTAACCTCCTGCAGCTGGGTAGCCTCCAGCAGCTGGATACTGATTTGGATAGTTTCTTCCTTGATTAGGGTAACCTCCTGCAGCCGGGTAACCTCCTGCAGCTGGGTACTGGTTGGGATATCCTCCCTGGTTGGTTCCACCTCTGCCTGGATACTGGTTGGGATAGCCACCAGCTGCTGGGTAGCCACCAGCGGCTGGATTTTGGTTAGGATACCCTCCAGCAGCTGGGTATCCACCGGCAGGATTCTGGTTTGGATAACCTCCAGGATTAGCTCTACCAGGATACTGGTTGGGGTTACTACCAACTCCTGGATTACTTGCTGGGTTTTGTCTGGGATATCCTCCTGGATTAGTGTTGCCTGTTCCTGGATAAGGGTAACTTCCACCCGAAGGGTAAGGGTTTCGATTTGGACTCTGTGGTTGTCTCGGATAATTTCCTGGCTGAGAACTAGATGGTTTTGATTGTGACCAACCCTTGTTGCTGCTGGAACTCGATGTTTTCTTGCTACTGCTGCTGCTGCTGCCTTTTTTAGCCCATGTCATCTCAGTGTTTAAGACAGATATGATAAGAAGGGACACAACAGCCGCCTCACACAGTCTCCCCATTGTGGCCCTGTGGAAAACAAGTGTTTCAAGGTAATGATCAGAAAAATAAAACAATATTTAAAAAAAAAAACAAAAAAAAACAATTCCACACTTTAACAACATGTTCTAGGCCACAGCATTTAAAATAGCTAAAAATTTATGATAAAAATATTTAATCATGATCTACATGAGTAATAATAAATATATATTCTGTAGCATCGACCATCTTATTTTAACCCGTTAAAATGAGTCTGTTATTTTGAATATCATTACTCCATCGATCATGTCATCATAAATTGAGTGAATTAAATAGATAAATCAACATGTCGATCTTAACCACCGCGAGTGAAATATCCGATATTATTAATGTTTTTTCCCCAATTGTACCTGCATCACTGCCACTGCGTGGACACCATCGCTAAATAATAAAATGACGAACCTGTTTTTCTCTCTTCGATCGAGTCGGATCACACAGACTAAAATAACATCAAACACATCAGATAATATAGTACAATTATCGATCATCACTTACCGTGAGATGATTATTTATTTATGTAATTCGATGGTTTTACGTTGCTATGTTTTCTGAACCTCCTCCGTTATGGCTGGTTAGGCAGGGTCTACGCCACAGGGGTGTGCTCGATTTGATGCACTGAAGTGCCCTGTAGGGGGGTGGAGCGGGTGGGTGTGCAATAGTTGCGATTATTATTATTATCATTTGACTATCACACTATGAGAACCTGTCATATGACCATGCACCCACATTCACCTGCATGTAGACACTTGTAAACTCTGCAAAGCTTAAAAAATACGTTTCACCCATGAAATATAGCATTTTTTTTTTTTTTTTGGTTTGCAGACTGTGCATATGTATTTAGGTGGGTGGGTGATCCGCAGTGAGATTTATTCAACGCTTCATAATGCAGCAAAAACAAGACACATGCAAACATGAGCAATGGCACCATCTGGCGAGAAATAGTAGAAATTACAATTATTAGACCAGGACTGCAGAATAGGAACTTTAGAAAATAAGTTGTTTGGTTTTATGTTGCAGTGTTAATTCTTAGTGTAACTATTTTGTTTAGTTTATACACTGTGTTATTATTATTATTATTATTATTGAAATCATGGTGATCTGTAAAGTGCTAAAATGGGCAACTAGACTTGTTTCACCTCTCATGGCTGAGAGGGTCAAAGACTTTCCTACAGTTGTTTTGTTTCACAACAGGACAAATACCTGGAAATCCACAAGTCAGTCAGGACTGAAGAGGCTTTTTGGATGAGAGGTGAAATGTCCTCAACAATGTCAAACAAGTCCAGCTGTTTTCTTTGGCACTTATGGATTGAAGAAGCTTGAGTTTACATCCCAACCCTAAGTTGTTGTTCAGTATAGGATATCAGAACCCCTACTTTATTGATCCCTAAAGTAAAATATATTTATTGAATAAATTAGAGGTAAACAGACGGAACTGAGGTATGTGCATTGCCAGATATTAAATATTGTGGTTGTAGTCTGGCAGACGTTTGGATTCATTTTGTCACAGATGAAGCAGGATGAAGGTCTCTGGTTTGATTATGTCATAGTTATGTTTTACCACACGGCTTAAAAAGTAAAGATAAACAAGATAAAGGCTTTTGGCTTGACTGTGGAGGATTTGGGACTCTATTTGGAGGCAATTATGGCTGTTGAATGGCTGGATGTTTTGGAGTTCTGTAACTGGTTTCAGGTGAGTTTTGGCATCCTTTTGTTTTTTTCTTTTGCACCCTTGATTTGGGGCATGTGGGGCTGTACATCCTTTCTGAAATGTTGCAGAAACTGGACCAAAATTTGGCCCATTATGATTTTGTTATCTGGTTGATGTGTAGTATATAAGAACTATTTAAAACGTGATTGTTTCCCGCAGTTAATACATTTTTGTTGATCATTTTCTTACTGTTTGGGTCAACAGAGTCGTGTCTTTTGCACCGGGACCGTGTGTACACGAACTGACGCTAATGATAGCCGCAGCTCGGTTTCTCCGTTACGTCCCTGTATCGAGAACAAGCGCACACCTGCAGCTCGCTCCGTCCGTGACTTTCGGCTGCTCCTGGATCAGCGGCTCTGTCGCGTCTGCGCACGGCCCTGTCATTGGATGACGTCGGTGTCACGCCGAGTACCCGTATGTTGCTACTAGAAGCGATCCGGCACACGATGGAAACATGTCGGGAATGAGGGAGCTCAACGAAGGGACTGCGTTCGTGAAAGGCACAGCCGAGACTTAAACAGCGCGATAAGCAGTTGGCGCAGACAGCGGCGTTTTTATCCGCAGTTAAAACAACTGCAAGGAGCTGCGTTACTGTTACCACACGGAAGCGGGCCAGGCGGTGTCGGATGGACGGATAAAGACGGACGAGCGAAACGAAGAAGAGGTGGTCGGGTCGGGGAGAGAGAAAGAGAGAAGGAAAGAGAGAGCAAAGGAGTAGGGGGGTAACAGCGTGTGTCAGCGGGGTTAAAGCAAGACGGGGCCGCTCCTAGCTGGGGGATGTTATCCGTACTGTCTTATGGCAGACTGGTAGCCAGGGCTGTCCTGGGTGGACTCTCTCAGACGGACGGTCGAGACTACAGCCTGATCACAGCCAGCTATGGCTTCGGTAAAGACTTTAGGAAGGGGATCCTGAAGAAAGGGATGTGCTACGGGGACGACGCCTGCTTCATAGCTCGCCACAGAACCGCTGATGTGTTGGGTAAGCTCTCCGGCACGATTAACACTATAACCGGGTTGATAGGATACCCTCTGTGCTCGGGTGACCTTCAGTCAGTTAAGTCTACACGTGCAGCGACCCCTCGGATGAAAACACAACAGCCCCCACCCCCCTGCAGACACGCAGCCATAACTACCACCCTCTCTTTTGCAGCTTATTATCATCACTTTAGTTAACTCAAAGCAGGGTATATGCTTATAATACACAAACATATGCATCGCATCTATAATCGTGTCATTTATTGCATTGGATTTGAAAATGTTTTGGTTTTGAGATGGAAACAGCGAGTGACCTTTCACCCAGATGCGCTCTAACGCGGCGATAACGCAAGATATTAAATATACTAAACTAGCAGGTGCTTATATTTATCTTTAAATCTGTCTTGTGCTCTTAAAGACCATATCATAAAATCCTAGGCTGAACCCTACAATGTCTTATAAAGGTCAGAATGGTTGGGTATGGAGGCAGCCATATTGCTAATAGTAGCCTCTTCTTTAGCTGAGTGTAATTGCTTTGTCCTCACCGCTCAGCTGACACGACGGTAAACGGCCAAATGCTCGACCAACCATATGGCTTTTCTTCAACACATAAAGTTTTTTTTTATTGAATATTTATCCTCACACAATTTACAGTTTACCGGTGACATAAAGAAAAACATTAACTAGCTCTTTCCTTTAGGGCTTCACGTGTTAACATACATGGCAGGAAAAACTATCTAGAAATTATCTTAAAAAAATAAATAACAACCATGTGCGTTTGGTTTCAACAACAGTAATGGATGCTCATCACGTTGATCCTTTCTCCAGCAACAGAGGGATATTTCTGGGAATCCCCCAGACTGTACCAGAAACTTTCACTTTCTTATTGACATGGCACTAATTTGAAATACCATTTGTGATCCTCACAAGGCTTTGAAATGCACAGTTAAATGACTTAACAATACACTAGTTAGGCTAAATGCTAATAGAATTTTCTTTATCAATATGATCATTAGACTTTCTAGAAATCCCCATTAAAAAATCAACACATTGATTTTATTTTGTTGAGGATTGTTTTCTCTTACCACCACCTTCTTTGCAGCTCTTGAGATGGTCCAGATGATGAGGTCCGGTCCAGATTTAAGTGCTGACAAGCACAAACTTGAGGAAAATTAATCATTAGTGAAATCACAGGGCAATAAATTATGTTTGCGTTTATTCATGGGATAAAATGTTTGTTAGAAAATGAGAATATTGAGCTTTTAAATGACCTCGCTAAGAATGTGAAAAGGTGATGCATGAAATTTTAGAAAAAAAGCTGCAATAGTTGCAGAGCATTTTATTGACAGTGATGCCTTTTTACCGACAAAAAATTTGCTGCTTCAGGAATAATACTGGAATAAACGATGTAGGAAATCCTTACATTTGCAAACCTGCAGCCAGAGAATGTTTTAAAATATTAATAATAATTTTGTGTCAACTGGCTGTCGATATCTCTACAGTGCATCAACACAGCTCAGCACAATTAATTTGAGAGGCGTGTGAGCACCAAAACATTGATGCATTCCAATCTTGTCCATCAGGTGTGGCAGATGGTGTCGGTGGTTGGCGTGATTACGGCGTTGACCCGTCTCAGTTCTCTGCTACGTTAATGCGGACCTGCGAGCGGCTGGTGAAGGAGGGGCGCTTCACTCCCAGTTACCCTGTGGGCATCCTGACCTCCGGCTACTATGAGCTCCTACAGAACAAAGTCCCCCTGCTAGGTGAGTACGCACTGAGGATACATGATTGTACACAGACAGTCTGCGGTGCAGTGACTCACGCCTCTCGTGTGAACAAGTAACTCGGGGAAATAAATAACATAGCTGCAGAATGAGTCAGTCTGTGAGTTACATAACATGCTCCTATATCAACCAGAATTTATTTCACTTAACTTGGCAGAGTAAAAGATGGAGAAATATGCCAAGAAGACTGATCATCACGGTGCAAATGATAAGGGTGGGGTTTTGTGTGTTTATCTTTTTTCTCAACATATGTTTAGACACAAATTTGCAGCTTCATCCACATAATATTTGGTGTGGTATTCGCTTATTTATCAACAGAAGTGCTGTTAGTTATTATTAATTTAGGTTTAGGCCTGAATCCTACTGAGTGATGTAATCCCTATGAGGTAATGAACAAACTTGATCAGGCTGTGTTCTGTTATGCCGCCGCTTGAAATTCGAAACCCTGCGACCGTGTTGGACTTAACAATTTTCCTTTAATGCCGAGTGAACATTTTGCCTCATACCAGAGGCGTCCAAAAGGTCAGAAGTGTGACTGTAACCGACACTGCTGGAGGACCGAACGGGATTTTACTAGCGTGTGTGTGTCAAACATGTGACCAAGGTCACATTTCTCCTGAGACTCAGTAGCCCTGATCCACAGCCGGTGCAGACACTAAATTTTAATTTAGCGACTGCACCGTGTTTATCAGATGGCCTACCTTTATTTTAGGTGACGAGGTCTGTGTTTGACCTTCTCTGCTCAAGGTTACAATGACTATTTGCTGCAGTGTAGTGATTTTTATTCCCTCCCATCTCTCTCTCTCTCTCTCTCTCTCTCTCCCTCTCTCACGTGAAAACACTTGTGATTGCATAATGTAATCCACCCACTATGGAAGCAATAGATTCAAAAAGAAGCTGCTCACAAAACCAGTGATGCACTTGTTGGGCAGCATTCTACTTTTCCTTAAAGTGAAGCACATTCAGCCTCTGGTTGTTTTTTTTGTTTTTTGTTTTTTTTCTCATCTGCTCAAACTGGTTTGAATTTCTGAATTTTCACTGTGATTCTGCAGTGTCCTGAAAAACAACAAAAAAACAAAAAACAACAACTTATTCTCTTCTGTCCTGAATACATATCCGTGACCTTGTTGTTTTGCTTTCCTCTTGTTTTGTTTTTTTTTTTAGGGAGCAGCACAGCCTGTATTGTGGTTCTGGACCGACGGAGTCACCGGCTACACACCTGTAACCTCGGTGACTCCGGTTTCCTGGTTGTTCGGGGAGGAGAGGTGGTTCATCGCTCTGATGAGCAACAGCACTATTTTAACACACCCTTCCAGCTGTCTATCGCTCCTCCGGGAGCAGAAGGGGTGGTGCTCAGTGACAGGTCAGTAGTTCAGTGTGAGTTGCACATCCTTGCAAGAATTTTTAAAGAATAGAGGTAAAAGAGCTTTTGTGATACCAGTAGCTTCACAACAAACACACACAGGTTATCTTTAAAACTATGGGATCAGTGAAAGTGAAATTGGCCTTTGTCTACTTCCCTTGTTTTGTTTGTCCAGCTTTTAACCTTTGCATTTGTGGGGGTGAATGTGCCGGTTTTGCAAAGCAAATTATTAGAGTTTGGGTGTTCACTTAAATTTTCACCACCAAACACTAAAGGTAGGTAAAGTGGATTTGTGAAATACGCATCTTCCTCACTCATTAGCAAATTAAGCTGTATGTGGAAATTTCCTACAAGGTTTCCTGCAGGGGAAAAAAAGACAACACCTGAGACGATTTGCGTCACACTAGACGAGACTAGACTAGACTGTGCCTTCTCATAGTTTCTGCACAGCTTGATCATCATTTCTGATAATGCTTGCAGGTATAATCCCCTCATCATAACTGCTTCCAATTTTCTTCGTTGTTTTGTTTTCAGTTCAGTGATTTGTAAAGGTGAACATTTTGAATTAAATAATATACCACATTCATTCTTTATTCAGTATAACTTACCAAGCATGTTTTTTTACACCCTGTAACTGACTGCCTAAGTATCTAGACTGTTTCACAGCGTTGCATATTTGCCTGCCCTGATGGGTGTCACGATTTGATGTTGGCAATCGCAGCCTTATTAACAAGGGATAAACCTTTTGTAATCCATTTAGAGCAGCCTTTTTCTCCAATGTATTCAGTTCTTTTTCATTCTTGTTTTTCCCATTTGAGACGTAGTTTAAGATTGAGCCATTCAACTAGTAAACATTTCCTTTTCTGTTCCTCAGTGGTATGGCACCTTAAAATAAAAACCCTGCAGTACAAGCAGGAACATTATGTTAAAGGTTTCAGGGGGAAATAAAACTTGATTCTTAGGTTTGGCGCCAGAGGGCCTCTCTGGGTCTGGCAAGGACGCGCAGGGCAGGCTGCCTCCAAATCAGCTGTCAGATTATACACCCACACAGTGTCCTCAGTTAAAATTTGGCAGAGTGACCTGCTTAATTCTGATCTGCTTAATTCTGAACTAGAAACTGCAGAGAGCAGCTCAGGCGCCACATGCTTCTCTTTCACTTGTAACTGATCTCGCCGTGCCCCCTTTTTTTCCCTCTGTAGTCCTGAAGCTGCTGACAGCTCCTCCTTTGACGTGCAGCTCGGTGACATCATCCTAACGGCGACTGACGGCCTCTTTGACAACATGCCAGACTACATGATCCTTCAGGAGCTCAAAAAACTCAAGGTGCTCCTTCTAAATGAAAATATATAGTCACAAACACCATCACATCTACTGTGTCTATCTACACATTGTACATATCTGCAGAAAGATTTTAATGTTTTTCCATGTTTGCTCGATTCAGACTACAAACTACGACAGCATCCTGCAGACCGCACAGAGCATTGCAAAGCAAGCTCACGACCTCGCCTACGACCCCAACTATATGTCTCCTTTTGCACAGTTTGCCTGTGACAATGGCCTGAATGTAAGAGGTAAGTTTGCTGTGCTCAGATCCTGCAGCTATGCAGCACATGGATATAAAATCCTTTAAGGCCAAACATGATCCAACAATGCTTGTGTTCTGAACATATCTCAAGCAGATATATTATTGTAAGACATTATAGATGGAAAAAGTATTTAGAGTTAAAAGTTTTTGATTTTTAAAAAAGAAAGTGAAAATAAAGTGATTCTGACACTGTTTGTGTTTCTTCTGCAGGAGGAAAGCCAGATGACATCACGGTGCTGCTGTCCATTGTGGCTGAATACACAGACTAAAAGTGTGTGTGTGTGAATGTGTGTGCTTCTCTGAGGGTGATCCTTCCTTCACGTCCGTCTGAGTCTTCCACCTGCAGCCCTCCCAAAATGCACTGCGTCCCGCAGGCCGTTTGCAGAGGCCCGCCAACACGACACGCACTCTTTGCTGCGGGACTGATGTCCACACCTGTAACATTTTGTTTTTTTCCTCTGTTTTGTTTTGGTGCTCGAGCGTTTGAGGGGAAAGCAGGCAGCTAGGACATTTTCATGTTGACCATGATGCAGGAGGAAAATGGTACAGTGGGTTGAGGGACGTCCCTCAGACTCACGTCTCATAGTGATGTGATACAGAGACGGTCCGCAACAGTTTGGATTAACAATGGGTTTTAAAGTGTAGTAGCCCTCATTTATAAAAATGATATTAAGAGGAATAAGCCATGGTTTGGGATTGTTAGAGTAGTAGTAGAATTGGCTGATGCGTCTCTGTTCCAGGTGTTAATCTGCTCCATGTTGTAAATGTGTTTAAACAAAGCATATTGATGGACTGAGGAAGCTGATGTTGGGAGTGGATGTGTGTTATTGGCAAACATAAGCAAAGAGTGGGATTTGGGAATGTTTTAACCACGGAAGAGCTAACTAACATCTGATCTGCTCAGATCAAAGAATCTGTCGAGAGAAACTGTAACACTTGTTAGAGCTCACGTCACATGTGAAGGTTAATCACGTTTCGTCACTCGGCTGAGGGATCTGTCGGTGCGCACATCCTAATTAGTTGTAAATATTTCCTTGTTTTTTTTTTTTTTTTTTTTTTTTTCAGGGCTACATTCTGGCCTTTCAGTTGTCTTTGATTCGTTAAAGCAAAGAGCTCCTTCGTTACTGTTGTGGAAGATGTGCACATGCATTCATTATTTTCCTGTATAGATGTTAATCTTGAAGTGAGCTTTATCAATCCCACTCTTCCACTCGCTGACATGAACAAGAAGCTGTTTGTTGACATTGATTGGTGCAGTTGTGTGGTAGGAAGGATGTTTAGTGTGTGTGTGTGTGTGTGTGAGAGAGGTTGTTATTGGAATATGTGGTGTATTCAGTGTTAATGTTTGTTATCTCACAAAGCTAAAGCTAGCATCTGGGAATGCTTACAATTGCAATGATAGGTCAGGCATGAATTTAAAAGAAAAAAAATGATGTATTTTTTTAACGTTATTTAGTTTTAAAAGTAAAGAGTTTGAAGTGTCTGCTGACATGAAGTTTGTGTGATGGATGACATGACAAAAAACATCTAGCTATCTGAAACAGAATCAGGTGTGAGTGTGTGTGTGTGTGTGTGTGTGTGTGTGTGTGTGTGAGCGTTAGATTTGTTTTTATCTCCCATTTCCTTACTTCCCTTTTCCATTTGTTTGCTGCTTCTCTTTTATAATTCAGATGTCTATGTATGACTTGACATGATTTATTTGAACATTGTTGTTATGAGTGTGTAAGGAGTGTGTGTTGGTGTGCGTGCATATGTGCTGGATTTCATCCGATTACTTTAATCAAAGATATTGATAATACTGTTCTTCTCACAATAGTCTGTCTCCTTTGTGTAACAGCTTAACCCAAGTGGTTTGGACAATGTCTTCACAGTTTGATAGCAGGCGCACCAAAGACACATTTTCTTTGTGTATGTCATTACACTTTGTTTTAAACATCATACAGCAATACTGTGTGCTCTGAATCTTGTGTAATGGCAAGAAGTGTGGATGGAAATGTTTAGAAGGATGTTAAAATGTTTGTTTTTCTTTTTCTATAACCATAAGTTGTCTAAGAACAAAGGTTGTATCATATTCTTGGTTTAAGTTATATGTGACTGGTGATCTGTAACAAAATATTACAGGTTTATAAACCAAAGAAGGAAAGCCATATATTAATACACAATCAGGGCACTGCTCTGTACGCCCTGCTGTAAAGAAAACATTGTGATGGTGGAGACCAATATTGTCACTGTGTTGTTCTTTTAACAGTCTCTGTAGAAATTGTTTAATTGCTGCCGTAGTTAAACCCACTGGTCCTGCATGTGTCTTGCTTTACAAAGCAGGATTTTAGAAACGATTTATATGCGTGACGGATCGACAGTGCAACAGACATTTTCACATTTAACATGTTCTGAATTTGAATGGTGTTTCTTCTTCACGTTCACAATGGCAGTCATTTGAATATTATCTGACCTGTTTATCTGTGCTGTGGTTTCCGTCAAAGCTACTGGCACCATTTCACAAAGCTAATTTCACACAGTTCTAGTCGTTTATGTGTTTCTGATGGTTTGCGTTTTAAAAAGTTTTGAACCTTTACTTTAAAGATAGTCCTATATTTGACAGAGATGTAACCCTGATATGCTGATGGGGTAGCGGGAGGGGGTAAATATGGGTGGGAGGGGGTAAATGGTGCTGTGAATATAAAGTATGAGGGGTGAGCACAGTTTCAGCCTTAACAAAAGCTAGCCCTGTAATCAAGAGGCCTTTCCTGTCATTGCAAGCTTGTCTTGTCTTGGTCACGTTTCCCAGTGTTTTGATGTAAATGAATCTGCCCCGTTTCTTTCTCTCCTGTAAAGCCGTTCTCAAAGGTGCTTCTGCAGTCTGTCTGGTATGATTGTCCTGTTTCCAGCAAACAATGTTTGTGCGTATGAAAGACACACCTACGTCTGTGTATATACAGTGTAACAATGCAGGTCTAATTTATGTAAATATGTTTTAAAATATGTACAATATTTAAATAAAGAATCTAGTATTTATACTAAGTTTGTTTAAGCCTTTTCATGACTTTTTTTTTTTTTTTAAAAAACGGTGACAAAAGACTCATTCACTCTTGTAAAATGATTAAAGGCTTAAAGCTTCAGGAGTAAATACTGGAAAACTATAAACTGAATCCTCAAAATTGTTGTATTCTTAATTTTGGAAATGATTTTCATCGTTTTCTTGTCCTTTAAGCACTAAAAATAAAGAATAAGCACTAGAGTAAGCATATATATATATATATATAAAAACTGATATTTCTTTTTTCACTATTGTTAACCAGAGCAAACTATACCAAGGTAACCACATAGCGTAAACATCATTTGCAAAAGCATGTTTTGTTTTGTTTTTATAGAAATGTTTTACCTCTTCAGGCCTTAATATAACAATAAGCTGAAAATGAACATGTGAATCATGAGAGTTGTGTCTGATCTCCAAACAAAAAGGGCTTGTTTAATAAACACTATTTTTTTGTATTTAACAAACTAATAAGTTGTTCTTCTTAAATGTCTGAAAAAGGAAACTGAAGTAACTAAAACACTTGATTAAATCTGTTTCCACCACGTTAAGATAGTCTATATAAAGCTATGTAATGGTAACAGAGGGTTAAATCAGTGCCTGTAGGTCTGATGTTGAACATTAGATGGCAGTGGAGTCTCCTATAAAGCCATAAATGTTTTTTTTACTGATCTGCCAGCTTCCTTGTAGCAGCAGCTAACCCACATTCCTGCTGACAGCAGAGATTCTCTAGGTGTGTGTCAGCTGACAGTTGTGTGATGCTAGCGCGTTAGCTTCGGAGCTAGCAGCAACATACCTGTGCTAATTTAGCGACACGACTGCGTTTACGTGTTTGTCGATTTAACCAACTGGTGGAAATAATTTTTGCGCGGCACAGACATTAATGAAGCGACAAAAAGGAGGAAGGTTTAGTATGAAACAGAATAGCTAATTGTTATTATTTTTTTTTTTTATTAGCGCTAGCAAGCTAGCGGCTAGGAAAGCAAATCTTCCTAGTAACCGTCGCTAGCTAATAGCAGGTAAGCTAACAGCAGCGGGCGTATACATGGGGAGCTTTAAAGTGTTAGCTAAGATTTCAACATCGCTTTTAAGTTATGCGAAAAGACCATAGACGGGCGGCTTCAGTTAAAAGATAAATGTTAATTAAATGGCAAAAACCGAGCAGGGTAATGGACTTAATATGCGGGGCAGCACAGATAAGTTGACAGATAATGGGAATGGGAAATTACATGGATCCGACTCGGAGGTAAACGGCAACGCCATCCCCCGGGAGGAACAGGTGGACAAGTACGGATTCACCGGGGGAGCACAGAAATACTCAGGAGAAGTGTAAGTAAACTTTAATTTTTAATAAAAACTCAAGCTTCCCCAGCGGTTACACACACACACACGTACACAGAACCTGAATTAAAGTGCTTGTTCCTGTTCTACATAGTTGTAGTTTTGACTGAACTGAAGACAAGTAAAGATGAACAAGGAAGATAATGTCTAGTTTGACATTTCAGACATTGTGGAGATACCTGCTGTCATTCTGAATAAACTTTGAAGGTAGAGGAAGACAAACATCAGATTGGTAATACTTGACCATTTGCACTGATTTATAATTTAGTTTAAACCCTTATAAAGTTTCTAATCCACACTAGTAGTTATCAGCCTTTTTAGTTTATGACTCTTCAAATAGAAGCAGTCACTGGTGGTCTTATCACTGGGTTTATATGTTTATGGCTCATGGGCAAGTTAAGGCTGATGTTTGCTTTTTAAATGCTTTCAACTGTTATTTTAAAAGGAGATTGAAATTGTCTGCTGTTTAATTACTTAAATGGAAAAAGCCCACAAAGTAAACACAACATTTGTAGTCCAACGTAACATATTTACTGTAAAACCAGTGACCCATACCAGTGAAATTACCTTGAAGTTATATTAGTCAGTATTTCCTCTTTGCTCAACTTACCTCTCAGAGACCGATTTACTTTCTGTGCTTATGTACAGCTTTGTAAAAATATTATTTTTAGTTTAAAATATTTGTTGTTGATGATCATTTCCCATTCAAATTATACAATCTAAGTCTTCTGACCTAAACCTTTTGGGTTTAGTCCTGTAGTTTATAACCTGGCAAAATTTAGTGGCCGTTAGATCCAGTTCAATGCAGCTTTGTTTATAAAGCACATTTAAAACAACAGAGTTGAACCAAAGTCATCAAATACAGGTATATGTATATATATATATATGTATATATATGTGTGTGTACACACTTAAAATACAGACAGAAAG
Source organism: Polydactylus sextarius (assembly GCA_016801845.1). Classification (NCBI taxonomy): domain Eukaryota; kingdom Metazoa; phylum Chordata; class Actinopteri; family Polynemidae; genus Polydactylus; species Polydactylus sextarius. The sequence continues at coordinate 5,612,347 of CM028922.1, forward strand.
GATGTACAAAAGCAAACATAAAAAACACCCACAAAATCAGTAACAACAACAACAACTAGGAGTAAAAGTTCAACTCAAGCTGCAGTAAAAGCCAAAGAGAACAAATGTGATTTTAAAAGAGATTTAAAACCAGGAAGAGAGTGAGTCTGCCTAATGTTTAAATGCAACCTGTTTCAGAGTTTAGGAGCTGTGACGGTAAAAGCCAGATCCCCTCTGAGCTTCAACATAGTTTTTGGGACAGATGAGGTCAGGTGATCAGCAGACCTCAGGGCCCGAGAGGGAACATAAGGCTGAAGCAGGTCGGAGAGGTACGGTGGAGCAAGACTATTAAGAAATTTGCACTTCTGAAGCTCACAAGGAGCCAACGAAGAACAGAGAGTACTGGTGAAATATGCTCATGCCTGTTTGTTTCAGTTGAAATTCAGGCAACAGCGTTGTGGACACGCTGAAGACGTGAAAGTTGAGCCCAACATAAAGAGCACTGCAGTAATTCAATCAATTATTATTATTTTTATTATTATTATCAGAACAAGCTTCAGCTTAGCTATCTGCCTTAATTGAAAGAAGCTTTTTTTTATATACAACAGCACTGATTTGTTTGTCAAATAACCTCCGTTCTATCTGAATTAAAACTCAAAAAGTTTAACAACATCATAGATGATTGATTAGATTGGAAATATATAACTAAAAGATAAGAAGGAAAACATTGGTCTAGGATAATAAACAAGAGGCCAAACTAATTCAAGAACAAGTTTGCACCTTTAAGTCCATAACTTTATGTGTGACATCCTACTCTGTTAGTTGTTTTGTCCTTTTCATATCAGATATATCATTTAATTGCAAAGCACTTGGTTCATCTTGAACATATAAACAAGACCGTGTTTTATTTTTAAAATATCAAAGAAACAGTCCCAAATTAGAAGCATAATGAATGGCAACTCTCTTGAGCCATTGTATGCAAAGGCATGTCGGTCAGCTGATCAAATTTGTTTACCAGGAAGACCAGGCTTGTGCTCAGGATCAGCACAGGAAATCTGTGAATGTCAAAATGACAGCTCTGATCTTCAATAGCGCCGTAGCCAAGTGAGATATTAGTGTAGGAGTTTGCAGGGACCTGAACTGGGGGAAAGTTCTCTCATAGTTTCCTGTTTTGCTTGTACTTCGCCGCCAATGGCAAGAGCTCCAGTGTTTTGTCCGAGGGAACGTTTCCTGTGTGGAGACGGAAGAGATGAACCACTGTCCCACTTCTCCAATGACAGGATTCCCAGTAATAACTATAGAGAAGTGAGAGACTACAGTATAATCACTGTACGAAAAACATTCAGTGAGATTGTGTTTTATTTCCACAGTGAAGAAGAAATACCCATTGAGGTGCTGAGACAACGGGAGGCAAAATGGCTGGAGATGCTCAACAGCTGGGACAAGTGGATGGCCAAAAAACACAAGAAGGTTAGAAGTGTTTTAACTTCAAATGGTCACTTGGCACAATCTTTTGTATTATTTCTAACAACAAAATTGAAGTTACATGAGCTTATTTAGTGTGTAACGGCCTGTTTTTGGAACACAAAGATACCTTTCATCCAAGAATTCACTTTTTATTACATGTGTTTTATTGTTCAAATGTATGCATCAGTGTCCCACATCGTAAATCCATAAAACACAACACAGAAACCTCAAGAAGTTGTAGAAAAATTGGTTTAGTCTAACAAAATAAACAGAAACTGAGCAGCCTGATGAAGAGTGCGAGTTATCGTTCATTAGTAGTAAAGTATGTGCTGCTACACTACAGTTTGCTTTAAGGTCTGTGCTCCTTTCTCCTGCTTTCTTCAGACTGATGCGTAACTGTGCATGTGTTGAATTACAGGTGAAAGAGCGCTGTCAGAAGGGGATCCCTCCATCTCTTCGTGGTCGGGCCTGGCTCTACCTCACAGGGGGCAAAGTGAAAAGGGAACAAAACCAGGGCAAATTCCAGGTCAGTCACATATTAGTCTTAGTTTTAAATGTGCTGAACAAGGTCTTTAATTGAACAAAAATAGAATTAGTTGGTGGGAAATGACTCAAGATTTTATAACGTTTTAAAAAAACTGATCAAATTATGTTTTCAGGAACTGGACAATCAGCCTGGAGATCCTAAATGGGTCGATATTATTGAGAGGGACCTACATCGACAGTTCCCCTTCCATGAAATGTTTTCAGCAAGAGGTGGTCATGGGTAAGTGCTACCATCTTAACGTCTGTCATCGTCATTGTTGTAATTTTTACGATCTGTAGCATTGGATCTAACCGGATTTAAATTGCTGGGTGATCTGCAATAGCTCCAACTCCCCACACTGATCTGATAACGTCAGCTGATGTAGCAGCACAATTTGCAACAGACCACAAATGCACAGGAAGCAGTTAGCAGCTGAGCTGTGCTCAATACGACTAATTTGATAAGATGTGTGAAAACCAGTGCTGTGGAAAATACAGCGAGTTCTGTTAATTGACACAGGAAAAGGGCGCTGCCTCAAACTCTAAACAAACAAACAAAAGTTTTGAAATTAAAAATGAAGTAAGTGGATCTGTTTTTTTTTTTTTTATCTAACACTCATCGTTAATAAACCTCGCAATGCAATCATTTTTATTGAAGGAAAATTTGGTTCAAATTGTAGCTGAACGTATGAGCTTTCCTGTTATTGGACCATTACTTAGACTTTTTGACTATATCATTGTTTTTCCACTATATTTCAAGAGAAGAATCCCACCACTCAAACAAGCTCTATTATCTTCAGCAAATAGCAGTATCAGATCAGGGTCGGGAACTGGGCATCACTACTGAATACACAGTAGTTTCTAAACATGTTTCATATATGTTGATATAAATGCAGACAGCAGGACCTGTTCCGTGTTCTGAAGGCGTATACTCTGTATCGTCCTGAGGAGGGTTATTGTCAGGCTCAGGCTCCCATCGCTGCTGTTCTCCTGATGCATATGCCAGCTGAGGTGAGCACACACACACACACATTGAAATATAATCTTTCCACATGTTTTTCCTCTCTAATATATAATAAAATGCTCTGATTGTTGTGTGAAGAGGAATAAGGAGACAAAAAGTGTCACAGAAAATTGTACAACGACAGAATTTCACTGTATTTTTGTCTTTGAATAAGAAGCTTTGATTATAATTAATGTCTTCTCCACATTCTTCTTTTTGTTGTAGGATGCTTTCTGGGTTCTTGTGCAGATTTGCGAAAAATACCTTCCTGGATACTACAGCACAGGGCTGGTATGTCATAAGAACAAACTTGAGAATTTCAGAATAAAAGTCCACTTTGGAAAGATTATGTATTTATAATGTTCAGCTGGTCGATCATTACATACGTATTAGAATTAATCTGTTCAGGATTTCTGAAGACTAAATTCATACCACATCATGTAACTCATCAGCATCAGTTGACTAAGGCTTGATTTTATACCAGGTGATCAGTTTATAATGTCAACACACATCATTTCTCAGGCCATCGTGTCTCTGATTTGACACTAATAACATGAGGTGGTGACCAGGCCTCAAGGACGAGATAATCACACAATTGGATTAGACAGAGAAAGGAGTCTGTGTGTGTCTCTCTCTGTTGTCGCTGACTGTTGTTCCTCGTTGTCGCCACAGGAGGCGATACAGCTGGACGGGGAGATCCTGTACGCTCTGCTGCGGCGAGTGTCCCCGGCCGCCCACCGTCACCTAAAGAAGCACAAGCTAGAGCCCATCCTGTACATGACCGAGTGGTTCATGTGCGCGTTCTCTCGGACGCTGCCGTGGGCCTCGGTGCTGCGCGTCTGGGACATGTTCCTGTGTGAGGGTGAGACGACACGGCTTCCTCACTCAGATCGTGTTTCATGTCAACTGAAAGAGCAAATGTTGATTGAACTGATGTTTTAACAGGATGTTCAGGAAACTGATACTACCTCATTTCAGTAATTGTCTCTTTCTGTCACGTGTTTAACTAGTGCTTTACCTCTAATACACCAGATGTAGTTAAATACACAAAACCAGTATTTAGTTTTCCTCCGGGCCATTTGTGCTCATCGTCCATCTGCGTAATTTTACCTGGAAAAACATCAGCATATGATCATGTTTCTAAAAAAACAAGACAAGCCTTTAATATATGAACCCTATTAGGAATCTGAGAATTTTGAAACACTATAGTGTCTGTCTTTCCATTATATGTAGCACTACTCAGGTCAAATCTACTCAGTTTAGTACCAGACATGTTGTTTTTCATGACAGTTTGGTTTCTCCTCGACATGAATGAGGTGAGTGGGGTCGAAACTGCTGCGATGTTGCGAAAACAAAAACATTAGTTAACATTATAATGGAACGACATCGAGGCGCTGCTGTACTTGTTGCTCGGTTAGATTACGATGAGGCAAGTTACAGTGATGCTATCACTCATGTCAGTGTTTAAAAATGACGGTTGATTATTTTGTCGATGCTCGCGACTGATCATGTTTGTTAAGACTCTCCCTCTGACCAATCAGTGGCCACCAGTCTGTTCACGTCACATTTTAGTAGCGGCTCAGTTCGCTTGGAACCTCAGTTGAGTAGGTACTAAAAAAGTACCTGGTACCAGGTCTTGGGAACCAAGAGGAAAATCCTGTAAACCGAGTAGAGTCAAGTCAAGTAGAGCTAGTGGAAAAAGCCTATAACTGTCCATCTGAATATCCACTTTTCACTATAAGGATTTAGAAATGTATCAGTCTCATGTGACTGCTTCTCGTGTTGCGTGCTGTTTTGTGTGATGGTTATTCACAGGAGTGAAGATCCTCTTCAGAGTCGGCCTGGTCCTCCTGAAATGCACGTTGGGATCCCAAGAGAAACTCAAGTCCTGCCAAGGTCTCTATGAGACGATGGAGCTGCTCAGAGCGATACAGCCGCAGTACACGCAAGAAAGGTTCCTGGTGCACGAGGTACATTTCACTCACCTTGTTATCTGTTTTATTGTTTTGGCCCAGCATTTACTGCTCACTCAGTTGTGCCTCAAGGATTCATCTTTGACTTTTCCCTCTTGTGTCCACGGGAACCTGTAATGTAAACAGGTGTGATTTACACTTATTCTATTTCCGTATTTCAGATTATGGAGTTGTCTGTGTCTGAGAAAGACATAGAGAAGGAGCATCTCTCTCAGCTGCGGCGCTGGAAGGAGAGTCACGGTGATCTACACTGTAAGTCCCCTCCCAGGATGCACGGCGCCAAGGCCATCATGGCTGCCGATCCACCCAGCCGACAGGATCTGAGACAGAGGCCCACTATCATCGTCGAGTCTCCGCTGGCGAAGGAAAGTACGGTGGCTCAAGAGGAAAAGCAGAAGAAAACATTGCCACCTATAGAGGCAGTTAATCCTTATCCTCCCTCCACTGACCCTTCACCTCTCCTCAATCACCTGACTTTACAGCAGTCCAAAGAGAGTCTGAGTAGCGCAGAGCATGACACTTACCTGTAGCAGAGCAAATTTACCACCAGTTTACATACGCAAATCATTCCATATAGCTTTAACTAACACAGCAGTCACACCTGTCAAATGACAAACATTTTTACTCAGTTAGCGGTTCTGTAGCGTCATGACTGAGGCAGATTTTTACCCTCATGACTCTCCAAAGATGAAGTCGAACAGTTGTAAAAGACGACCAAGCAGGCGCTTTGATTCACAAAACATGTTTATTTTCAGTATCATCTCATTTATACTGGTTACTGTTAACTGTACTTTTAAGTGGTACAGTCGTAAGAAATTTATTGAGACAGTTTTAGTGCATTTAAAAAAAAAAAAAAAAAAAAAGTAATGAATTCAGAAATGTGTCTGTGCCAGGGAGCAACAGCAGGTGGCGACAGTGTGTCCTTTGCGCTCATCTGAGAGGTTTAAAGTCTGTGGGAATATGGAGCTGAACATGTCTGGATGCTCACTCACTGTTAACAGCTACTGCTGCTATTTACCTCTTAAACGTAGTGCTCTGACTCTGTCCTTTGGTATAAATGAAGTTTGATAATTTTGTCATAACCGATGAGATCTTCTCTAGAGCACTTTGCCTTTCCAGTCTAGTCTTCCTCTTTGCCTCCAGTAGTCACTATGTTGCCAGCTCAGAGATTCATATTTATCCTGCTTTGCTAGATTCAAGTCATTCACACTAACCTGAAGACGCGCGGTTTTATCAGTGCGTCTCGTTTCGCTTGACTGTTAATGCTGCGTCCACGAGTTCGTCTCAGCTGTTATTTGAACACATGATGGCGCTCTGGCTTTATCTCTCTGCCTCGGCAGTGACCAGCAGAGTGTATGAGAGCAAAAACTGACACAAGCTGTGATTCTCACAAATGAAGGAAAAGAAGTGTGCAGGGACATTTTATGCCACTAAGCCAAAGATTTTTAATGCATATTTTTTGAAATGTATATTTTCCAAACTGTTAATTCAATCGTATTGTCGTACAGTATTTAACTGTTGTGGTTTTTTTTTTTTTTTTTTGGAGAACGTAGGGTTTCTATTTATGTTCTGAACGAGCTATGGTAAAACGCTAATACGAAGCTGTTTTTGTACAATCATCTATAAAGTTTTGTGGATCTCAGACTTAATTAAGTATGTTTGGTGTTGCTGTAATAGACAAAGACAACACTGGGAGGTTTATGTTTCCTGTGCGACCTGAGAATCTTAACTCGAAAAAGTTCTAGTTTTCAATTTTTTAATCGGCTTTTTGTTTTTTTTAAAACAAAACTGTTCTGAGTGAACAAGAAAACTTTTTGGAGTAATTGTAAGATTGTAGACTATTAAAAAAACATTTGAGCAACTTGAGATATGAAGAAATTGTTTAAAAAAATCAGAAGCAATCAACATTATCAATATTATCATTATAATATTGGTGATAATATTTGCTGTCAGTGGGTGTAGGTATGTGTTGATTTTAAACACTGGGGAGATTTTTGCTACGGGTTTATTGTGTTTTTTCTCAATTTAGGAAACACTGTTTACTTGCCATGTCCTTTGAAGCTATTAATATTTAGATTTAAAACGTTTTAGTTCCAATCTGCAGCGAGAAGACGTTTATGTAACATAAAGCACATCTGTTGAGATTTGACTTTGACCTTCCTACACCATCATGTAGATGGTGCCACTGAGCTTCATCCAGGAATTAGACACCGTCCGGTCGTTCTGAAGGACGCAGGATGTGGTTTGGTTTCCAACTTCAAACTTGATGATGATTTATTTTCTAAAGTTGTCTTTCTATATTCATCAAAACAATGTAAAAAGAAAAAAAAATCACTCCAATACATTGATGGGATGAACCTTTTTTTTTTTTAATTTTCACAACAGTTGTATTGAAATATAAAAAGTCAGAGGCTTGTAAATTTGCAGCGTATCAGTATATAGGACTTTATTTCTGATCTATTTGCTCTTTTTATTTAAAATCAACTTCTCGTATGTAAAAGCTGTTTTTTGTACCAAATTACATTTAAATCAATAAAATCGGAAACTCTCAGATTTCATAAATGGATCATGCATTTACATTTTTACACTCTCTCTCTGCTTGTATTTAGTTTAAAACAAAGAAAACGGGACAAGAGAAGTCGTCGCGCTCACACTGGTCCGATCGGGTGCAGGATTTCAATACAGCCTGTGTTATCATTCAGCGCCCTCACACCCGCCTGCACTCACACACTCGCGCAGCAGCACACTTCCTTGGACACCTGTTTCTCCGGCTCTTTCAGCTCTTTGAGGAATTTGCATCTCAAATAAGACAAATTCCCACAGCGTCTCACACAGCCATTTGACTGAATGGAGGCTTCAGCGCGTACACAAGCCTTCGCTTCTTCTTCTTCTTCCTCCTTCTTCTTCTTCCTCGACAAAGTTCAGCTGCAGTCCAAGAACATGACAGCCAAGAATCTTCTGCTCTACATTTTAATTTACCCGCCCAGTGAAACCTCAAGACTGTTTAATTTATTTAAGTACAAGTTGGATCACTTTGGATATAATCACGTTACTATTGTCTGCTGAATTCTTATGGTTCTATCCTCCCACTTCTTAGCACGTCTACTCATTTTAAGAGACACTTGGTGATATAGATAAAAGATTCATCGTAACATCCCAACATTCAGCTGACGTCCTTTTCATTTCCGCGTCTCGTTCCTCAAATTCTCCTTCACATTTTTTTCTATTTCTGCAAAGTGTTTTATGTGTTTTGTCTGAGAACGCCTGTCATTAAGAGCATTTTTTTTGTATTTCTGGCCCCTTCTCATCATCTCTTTTGTGCCTTTCACTGTCTGCAGACAATGCGAACTTGTCCGCCCACTTCACCTCAGTCCAACCCCCCATCACCACCACCACCACCACCACCTGTCTGTCGCTCTCTGTGCTGGCGTTTGGGGACTTTGGCTAGACCTGAACCTAGACTAGAGAGGGTGTAATGGGAGACTGGTTTTATGGTTAATCTGTCGAGGAGGAGGAGACATGACCCAGACGTGCCCCCGTAACCACACTCTCAGAAACAGATTCTGCAGAACAAAAACCTCACATCGTTACAATCTCCAGTGTAACATGCAAAAAAAAAAAAAAAAAAAAACATTGCCATGTCAACTCAGAAGTGTTTGTTGTGTGTCCGTATTTCTGTTCGGACTGAAAATAGGACACAAGAGGCGCTATGTTGGTTTGGACGTGTGACGACAAGTTCTGGTGAGATGATGAAATGTGATCAGAGGTGTCCAGTTTGAGAAATACAGTACAACCACGAGCTTTATGAGTCATCAGCCTCAGAAATACTACATAAGTCCCATCTTGTGACACTGCAAAATGGGATGATACAACTCTGGAAAGTCAACAAAGCAAAAAGATTTTAGCCTCTAAAATTCAACAAATGCACAGCTCACGTTTAAGCAGTAATCTATCAGAAAAGTGATGTTGCAGATATTTGTGTTAGCTCATGCTAATACATGCTGTGAATCTCTTTTTTTATTAATCTAGCTGCAGCAGACTGATTTTTTTCTATTAAAAAGTAGTAATTTGTGACCCTTTGTGACTATTACGCTTCAAAATATTACTTCTATTCTGTGATAAAAAAAAATATATATATAAAGTCAACATTTTCTCTGAGCTCTCAACCATAACAACATTAATTCTTTGTTTCCCCAAGAGCAAGAATCAATCCTCTAACACAACTTTTGCTTGTCAGTTCATAAAGTGCCTCTCACATAACTCCATTTTTGTTTGTCTAAGCATACGTGTGCAAACAGATACCCCACACATATGATATCTGTTTATACACTGTAGCTGTTTATGGGTGGGGGAGCAGGGTGGATGATCTCATGAGGCCATATGTGTGAAGTGTCTGGGAGATTATAGTCTGGCCTCATGAGCTGCAAAGCTCCTCTAAAGCTTTTTGGTAACAAGGACTCACGGTCTGCACCTTTATCCCTGCCCTGCGACCCCCTCCCCACCCAACCCTCTGCCCAAAAGGAGGGGGATTAGAAGGGTAAGAGGTTGGGGGGGTAAAAAAAAAAAACAATTGCAAATTGTTAAATTGGATTGCAGCTGTTTGCATCTGATCTCTGATTTTGTCTGACTCTAATATGTTCATGTTTGTTTTATTTTTTAGATTTAATTATGTTGCTTTAAGGTTATTTTGTACACACTGTGCATGAGTGAGCGGTGGACTGAGACCTAACGGATGGTTGTTTGGGAGTTTTCTGTGTTTCTGAGGGAACTGCTTTGATGAAAAGTTTCGAGTAGCCGAGCTGCACGTGTGGGAAAGGAAGCGGAGTGGAAGGTGTCAGGGGTCAGACAGATGCTCGTTCAATGGACAGTCGCCAGGAAGCGTGCTTGTCCTTTTATGGTTCTCCTCAGGATAACGGTAGCTGTACGTGGAAGGCCTAATGATCTCAGATCCATCAGACTGACTTATATTTTTTTTTTTCTTGTAGGAAACGATAACACACACCTGCTTGGTTGCAGTGGGGGGATCTCCCCTGATCTCCTTTACAGCAGCTGAACATCTTATGAATCATCATAAGACTAATTTATACATCACAATGTCAGGTCAGTGTCCAAGCCATTGTTCCCATCAAGAAGGTCATAGATTTTGTTATTTTCTCAGCTTTTGTTTACTGCTGCTGTTGCTCTCTTCCTTGGTGTTAAGTCAGTAAGTTTTTCCTGTTTCCAACTGATGCAGCGAACTACAGACAGACTTCTGGTTGTAAAAAATCACAACTTCCAATTATTGTGGCCTCTTTCCACCAGATTTTAGTGCGTTTGAAACTGATCAGGCTCCTTGTTACACATTATACAACCTCCAGACCTATCAGGTTTTCTGTTTTCGGGGACCTCGTTGTGACCTCTGAACTGTTGACAGCCTTACTCCTCACCAACTGCACCTATTGTAGCTTTTGTGGATGTTGTGGATTTATTTATCTATATATTTGTTTATTTTCTGCAGAATTTTTATTCACTTTTGGCAAATTCAGTCGGTTACAAATGCTGAAAAATACTGCTAAACTGAACCATCAAGCTTCATTGCTTTGACTCTTTAAGCTGTCAAGTTGTGAGTTATTATCGATTTTGCACGCTTGAACTACTTTTTTAAAAAAAAACCACAACAGCAGCAGTTCTCTGTGGAATAGTGTGTAACCATTTTGGTTTTAACATATGATTACAGTAACTGAGAAGATCATTTTGAAAAACATAATTGTCATCCAATTGTGTATTAACACTAGACTGCATTTTATTGCTCTACAATGCATTCCCACCCTAAGGATATGCATATATAACTGGCCTTGTATGAGCACTTAGCAGCAGGTCTGTGTTAACGCTCTATTGTGTAAATGTAAGGTGTTGATCTTTAACACATGAGCGACGATGCTTCCAGGCTCTTGTCTTCACAAACATGTGCCTTGCAGCATTTATTTGGCTCTGTTTGTGTTACGTGTTTATCTCTTCACCGGGGCTGTTTGTTAGCTCGGTGCTGCTGTGTCGGTGTGTTTTCCACTAATCTGTATTGATCTGAAGTCACTTCCTGCCATTGTTGTGTCACATCCCCACTGTCTCCTCTCTTCCCGTCCATCTAGTCCCCTCTTTCCCCCGGCAAGGAAACCGGGGGCTCGGAGAGGATACACAAGGGGGGGAGGGCTGTGGCTGTGTATGTTAGTGTGTGTGTGTGTGTGTGTGTGTGTGTGAAGGAAGCCAAGACACAGATATGCTCTGGCCTTGATAAACCAGATCTGCTGTGGTCTTGATAAACCAGGTCCAGACTTTACTGGGAGAAGCAGATATCGATGGTGACCCCGTGATAGCGCCGACGGAAACGTCAACCACATCTACCAACAAAACAAACAGGTTTTGCTTCTTCGGCAGAAAATAAGTTGCAAATCTTTGAAGAATCAAACAGTGATCTTGTGCAAGAAATTTGTTTTTTTGTTATTTCAACACGAGCTGAAAGGTTTATATTCACACAAAATGTAACAGATGATGATAGGTGAGTACATTAGCTGCTCATCCATTACAGCTATGACAGTGACAGATGAACAAATTATAGACAACCTGTTTTTTAAACATGCATGGCAAATGAAATGTGCATTATGAAAAGTGGAGGACTTTTATTTTTCTTGCATAGAAGTTTTGCACATGAGAACCATAAAAATATACATCAACATGATGTTTCATGTTTTAGGCCTTCAGTATTTTTGCAGGAAAAACAAATAGAAATCATGCACCAGCTTGAAAAATATGTAGATTTTACTTTTTTTCATAAACCCAACATGATTAGGACATGTGTTATGACAGTTTTATCTTCTATCAGTGGGAAAGTCACCAAATGAAGTGAAAAAAGAAATTCGATCAGTTGCGTAACCAGACTTATTTAGGAGAGAATGTGAAGTAAGAAGCACTAAAGTTTTGTTTGCACACACAGATTTAGATAATAAAATGACATCCTGGTTGAACTGCCTTACTCAACCTGCTGCAGTTGTGCTGTTGTGACATTTCATACTGTCAGCAACAGTTTGGTTTTACTCCTAAATGATGTTTTTATATATTCTTGCAAAACTGTTGACTTACACACAACCCGTCTAAACATCTCACTTCTTGTTTTTGTTTATTGCACCATTTCACTTAATTGTAGTGATGATGCTGTTGTTGCCTTATCAGATTTCAGCAATTAGTTAATTAATTGTACTTGAACACAAATGGAATAAACCAGTCACATATAAGTTTAGTGTGTGTGTGTGTGTGTGTGTGTGTGTGTGTGTGTGTGTGTGTGTGTGTGTGTGTGTGTGTGTGTGTGTGTGTGTGTGTGTGTGTGTGTGTGTGTGTGTGTGTGTGTGTGTGTGTGGACACACGAGTGACCTCATAGCCTGTTATAATTGAGACTAATGACAAAAGCATCTGGGCATCAAGACCTTTGGTTTGAGGTTACAATGGCTTATTGTATTGCATCCAGTGTAGTCGTGGGTGTTACATAGTGTGTGAACGTGTATGATTGTTCACTTGTGTGTGTGTGTGTGTGTGTGTGTGTGTGTGTGTGTAAGTAAGTGTGCATCTCTCAACCTTAAAACCAAACTGGAGGCTTGTGTTTCAAAACTCTGTGAAGTTCGGACAGCCATAAAAATCCATAAAACAGTTCATGTTACACGTGAGGGATAAAAGACTCAAACGTTTCTTAAATCCTGCAGTGCATTTAGAGTAATTCACAGAGTTTTTAGACCTTAGTGCCTCCTGCTCTGTGACCTATCATTGTGTCGCACGGTTTTGTGAAAAAAATCTCGCTGGTGAAGTAGAAGAAGAAAAAGTTTCTCATCAGTTGTTTTACAGTGTGATTTCACAATTTACTGTTTTTGTCAGCAGGGAAGGGTCTGTTACGTTTGTTAACTGCCTTAAATTCATTATCTGGCGTGCAAGAGTGCAAAGTTCAGCAGTGCATTTTTGCAAATCGTATATAAAAATATATTCTGAGAACTGTGGATTGAACTGTGTTGAATCTGAGCTTAACAGATCAACTGTTTAACTGTTGCACTGTAGCTTAATAAAGTCAGTATGAGCAGTAGTTTAAGTTAAGCTAATGTTAGCCATCTCTAGCTACATGACGTTTTGTCATTGATGTTGTTGCAGAATCTCACAATTAGCAACAGAAATTTGGCAGAAACTTCAGCAAAGTAGTTTTATCATGTTCTCTCGGATGACAACTTCAGTAAACTCTCCTTCTAACTGAGCGTTTTCCTCCTGCTAAAATGTCTTATCTGTGCACTGAAGGAGCTAATGGCATCTGACGTGCTCAGACCAAACTCAAAGCTTCATGTCACTCATGCAAAATATGAGCCTCTGGAAATATTCTCCCTTGACAACAAGTAGTTTTTTTCTGGAAAGCGAGCTTCGCTACCATAACCACACCTGATAGTTAGATAAGAGTCAGATAAGAGATCCATACATTCAGAACTTACCTAGTAGTCTTCTCTACACCCATCTTCTTTTTTCTATCTGTATAAAGTACATAAGTGATAGTGTTCAACTCCATTTGTCTTCAGAAAGGCTCATCCTTCATTAACCGACTCTCAGTGACGTCAGAATAGAGTAGTAGTAGTAAGTAGAAACATCAACAACTTGCACAAACGTGTCATGAACACGTCTGGGCCAGTTCTCACACGAAGTTCTGGCCTGTTATTTTCAGGTTCTTCTATAGTTTAACATAAAATTTACATATTCAGTTGAAAAACAAAGATTGTGATGATCAAAACATTGAATTTAGTGACTTCACTGGGTGTTTTTTGTGCTTGTGCAACTTTCATGTTACCTTTTAACCAAGATCCATGAACATTGCAATTTAAAAAAAAAAAATTATTTCAGTATTGAAGAATAATATGTAAAATGAGCACAGAGCTTCACCAGTAAGCATATTGACTCGGCCTCTACCAATGATTACGCCCTAAAAACAACAAATTGCAGGTTTTCATGTAGCTAGATTTTGAGTCTGAAACCCACATGCATATTTAACTTTAAAGAAAAATAAACTTATATGGATGCTAACTGCTTGGCTGAATTCTATAATTACAGTGAGTTTTTATAACAATAAATACAGACTCATTAAGACCAGAAAACAAGGATGACGCCATCATTTGGCATCTAAACAAAGAGCCGAGCTGGTTACTGTAAATCTGCTCGTATTAACTCTCATCTCTAAGCTTATGTCAAGCATGTTTTATGTAATCCTCATTTACGTCGCTTGACTGCACACCCAACCCAACAAATACGACTTATTACTTATTATCCTGCGCCAGACAGGACGTGAACATAAACCAAACACTATTACAAGTCTTTGTCACCATAAACAAAGCGCAGTTGTCATGACTTGCAGCGGGGATGTTGTCTCACTGCATCTATAAATGATAAATTAACCTCTCCCCCTTTGTTCTAACTCTTCTCTGTCCTGCACGAGACGACGAGGCGCCTTGCCTCTTCTCTGACACTTATGTTTTCACTCATGACCTTGAGCGCAAGTCCGAGCTATTTATACCTTTTTAGATTTCTGTCCTTGCATCTCTGTTCATAAATATTTCTGTTCAAGTGCTTCTGGCTCAGAAGACAACAACATGTTGAAGGCAGGAAAATTTATATCAACAGAGTTTCCCGGTTCCACTGACCCACAAACAGAAATCTGAAATTAGACATCGCTGACTCTGGTGGGGTTGGCTTGGCTCGGATCCTCATTCAGAATAGCAGAGCTGCCGTTCGGTGCAGTTCAGCGGAGTCATCAGTTACTGTGAGGTCATGAAAACACCTTGCAACCTTTTGCACATGTGCTGAGAGGACTCACGGTCAGAGAGGACTGTTATCATATAGATGCAACCTCTACAAGAAGATTGTTCCATGGCTGTTTCCTGATTACTCAAAAAGTCCATCAGATGGGTTGGATCCTTTTTTCCTTCATTTATCTTGACAATGATAACGTCAATCCACAAGGATATTAATCATTTTAATGTCACTGTACAATAATAACATTTCAGAGCTCTAGATCACAGTCCCTGCCATGCTGTCCTAGTTGACCCTATTTTATTATGTGTGGCTTTAAGGACATATTTAGTTGTAATCTATTTTCTAGATGGATGGATGGATGGGTATGTAGGTAGGTATGGAGATAGATACACACACACATATATATACATAAATATAAAAACAATTGGGTAAATAAGGATGGTGAGTAAAGGTACAATAGTTCAATGTAAGACCAAAACCAATAATGAACTGATCATTTAACAAGTGTTGCTTCCCTATTCAGATCTACAGGAAATATAAGAAGCAGATTTATCTTGTTCCTCTCTGCCCTGGACTGAAATTTCATTAAAAACCGGGGACTGTGAATCAGTCTTGTTTGTCCACTTTTATCGTTCAGATAGAAGAGGACATTTCCTGTTATGTCCTCTCCAGTAATTTCCCATGTTTTTCCTTGTATCATCTCGAAGAGACGAAGAAATGTTTTTCTCATCCAGTCTGACAACAAGCCAAACTGCCAAACAACAAAGAGTTCAACGCTTCTTTTCAACCTTTTAAAAAAGAATGGCTGTAAAACTTCAGTTTACGCATTTGTATTTACTGGAACAGTGGGGAGAAGCGTAAACCATCTCCCATCCTGGTGGCCTGTTGTGTCTAACAAGCTGGTGTCAATCACCTCGTCGTCCCCGCTGAAAGGAGTAAAGGGAGGATAATGGATTGGAGCAGGAGTATCAACAGCCAAATGTTCAAGCTTTCCAGCTGTGCTCAGTGTGTTAGTTTTGACAGCATTCAGATAATTAAAGGTTTAGATCAGACTGTTGATGCTACTGCTAATGTAACTAGTGTTGACGGCTCAGTATTCACCCGAGGGTCTGTTTATAATCGTGGCAGTCAAGCCGCTATCGGGTATTTGATTTAGGCGTGTGATATCACGAATTGTCAGAAGAAGTCGAGTCTGACTCAAGAGTCAGTCACATCACAAAATAAAGCCCGGAGGAACCAGCTGTCTCAACGCTGAGGGGGCCTCACGCACGGGGTCTGCGACAGCTTAACACACACATCAAACAAACTGTCAGACCCACTCTGACCCTCACACACTCCTCAACAAGAAGAACACACACACGACACAACACAATACACACCTCATGCTCTTTTTTGGTGTTGCAAGTCTCACTGAGAACAGCCTCATAAAGACACAAACATACAAGGTCACGATAGAAGATCAAAGAGGCGATTTGCAGCCACGCAGACACAGCGCCTCTGTATTTTATATGTGTGTGTCTTTGTGTGTCAGTGCATCTCTGTGCGTTTGTGTGATTCTTGAGAAGCAACTATTCATCCTTTGCTGTATCCCGTGGATATGTTTGTCTGCAACTGACTCACTGCTGACAGATGACACTCAAGAGAGAGCCAACAATGAAACGCCTTGGTGTGGTTAAATAAGAATGTAAAGAAAAAAAAAAAAACCCATGGTGTGTTCACGGTGTGTGGTTTACAGCACAAGGCCACACACGAGAGGACGGCACCAACAACAACAACAACTAGAAGAATCAATTTGAGACACAGGTGGGCAACGAGGAGGACAAACATGAGCTGAGCTAAACGTTGTAGAAACAGTCTCTGGTATGCACAACGAAGAGGACGATTCAATCTCAGTCCCATTGGAACTTGTCACTCTACAAGGCTCAAATATGAAGAACTGTAAGAACATGTAGCAACTCCCTTGATGGGGGGAGTTTTGGGAAAAGTGAGTTGATGTATTCGTCAAGGTCCGGTGTTTTATTTAGCCGCATATTCACATCCCTGTCAATGAACATGACTAAAAACAGACTTGAGTCCCAGCAGAGTGCAGATAGGAAACTTGCTTTGATTCACTTCACTTTGCTTTTTTCCTGTTCTGCCCAACGTCCTGTAGCAGAGAGAGAGAGAGAGAGAGAGAGAGACGCTGGAGGGACAAAGAGCTGGATGAGACAATTATAATCGCAGCGAGAGAGGATAGAGTTTGGGTGGAGGCACCCAAAACACAATCACATCACTTGATCATCAAACCACCACAAGCTTACATCGTAAAAAAAAAAAAAAAATCTGGCAACAACAAACACAGATCTCTGAGAGTAAATGACGTCCGTAAAAAAACAAAAAGCGCCGTCGTCCTCATAATCAGAGGAAGACAGAGATGGTGGGAGAGGAGGATGGAGGAGGCAGAGATGGTGGGGTGGAGGAAGGGATCGGAGGAGGAAAAAGATCGCTGAGTGATACAGTAGTTGTGTCTAAAGGTCGGTGCCCCGGCGCCACTGCTGCCACCGTGCTGAGAGACGGAGAAGGCTGGAGAGTGAGTCGTTCCACCTGGGCCAAAAATATTCCCCCGAGACAGGAAAGAAGAGAAAGACAGAGGAACAGTGTCACTTGTTTAACCCTTTCACACAGTTTCCCCCTTTTGTTTCTCTCTTAAGTAGCTTTTAGGTTGGTAAAATCATCTTGTGCTTCCCTGTGTGGCAGTAACATATCTGTATTCTGCATCATCTCAAGTCAAACGCGATCATGAGCAGGATGTCTTTTTAAAATATTACAGACTTCCTGCTCATTGCTACTTAAATTCAGGTTGACACATCAGGTTATCTTCAATGCATTTTTAAAATAATAATAAGGTTTTTATGAATAAAAGCAATATTTGTCTGTATTGAGTCTTGGATCTTTGCATTATTCAGGGTTACCAGTGTTTTTATAGCATAAATCACCAGAAGTAAATGTGCTAAAGTATGGACTGCATTATATTATTGTCTTCATAAATTAGTTTTAAGATTAAATTTAAGGCTTCAGCAATAAAAGATGTGCAGCCATGATTTGCAATGTGCTTTTATTTTGAAATATTTACTTTTACTTCTGTGCTTGATGCTCTAAATAATGTTGTTTTTGTCTGATATTTTTTTGTAATAATTATCTGCACATACTTTGAGAACAAACTAATTAAAAAATAAAACAAATATTTACCACTGTTCTATTTCAACATGGAAATTAAACAGAAGATTTGTACTTTTACTGATAAGACATGTATCTGAGCCTTTTTGTCTTTTTTTGTCTTTGTGTGGAAACTTGTTACTATTGACGTATTTTTGAATTCAAAGGTCTGAGGTTTCAGTTTTGTTTGTTTAACCTTCAGTTCATTAAAACTAAACACAAACACTTGTCTTTATTTTGTGGTTTCTCTTGTTGGATCATGTACAGACATGAAAACAACACACATACAAATGCAAATAGTGTGTGGTTAGTGTTGTCTATTGGATTTCAACAGAGAGCTCTGGTGCCAGAACGACTCTCAATTGACATTACAATAACCCGCTTGATGAAACTTGTCATGCCCAGGCATGACTCAGGGGAATGACTGATGAACTTTCATTCCCAGAAATATATTGTAATTACATTTGTGGTGAATTAGAAAAACAAATGATAAAGATTTATGTGTTAGACAGAGTTTCATTTTGTCTCTAGAGATCAACACTTGTAGTTCATGTTTCATGCATGAAAAATGGAAAAAGATAAGTTTATTCAGGAAAAACAAAGTATTAGCATTTTTTATTTCATTGAATTTCATCCACTAAGCAGTAGATGTTGAGGTGCAATTAGTATGAATGAAGAGAAGTGGGCGTGTAGGCAGTGACGGAGCTGGGAGGGGGAGGGCAGTGGGAGGGGAAGAGAGGGGAGGGAGGTGGGGGCATCCTGGACTGATACAACCCCGGGGGGATATATAAAGGGGCGGCAGATTTCACATGCAGCAACAGACCTCAGAGTGTTGTCAACTGCTGTGGATCTATCTGTGACTGACAGACATTTTTATTCTTTATAAATAAGGATAAAAGAAGAAGAGAGAAAATGGAGATGGATCCAACTCGTGACGACTACAGCTCCTACGACTTGTACGACTACGAGGAGATGGAGAACTCCACCATGTGTGACTTTTCTGAGTGGACGCCGTCGTATTCCCTCATCCCCGTGCTCTACATGCTGATCTTCATCCTCGGTCTCTCTGGAAACGGGGTGGTCATCTTCACCGTGTGGAGAGCCCAGGGTAAGCGGCGAGCTGCTGACGTCTACATTGGAAACCTGGCTCTGGCCGACCTCACCTTTGTGGTCACTCTGCCTCTGTGGGCTGTTTACACAGCCAAGCATTACCACTGGCTCTTTGGAGTGGCCCTGTGTAAGATCAGCAGCTATGTGATCCTGCTCAACATGTACGCCAGTGTCTTCTGCCTTACCTGCATGAGTTTCGACCGCTACCTGGCCATCGTCCACTCCATGTCCAGCACCCAGCTGCGTACCCGTGGCCACATGCGAGGTTCCCTCATAGCCATCTGGTCGCTGTCTGGTCTCCTGGCCTCACCGACTCTGTTCTTCCGCACCACCAAAGAAGATCAAAACCGCACTTCCTGTGGCATGGACTTCAGCATGGTGGCGACAAGCAAAGAGGAAGAGAACAGGTGGATCGCTGGTCTCAGCATCTCCTCCACAGCTGTTGGTTTTCTTCTGCCTTTTGTGGCGATGATGGTGTGCTACGGCTTCATCGGCTGCACCGTCACACGCCATTTCAACACCCTGCGCAAAGAGGACCAGCGTAAGAGGAGACTGCTGAAGATCATCACCACGCTGATCGTGGTATTTGCCGCCTGCTGGATGCCCTTCCACGTCGTGAAGAGCACTGACTCCCTCATCTACCTTGGACTGCTTCCTGAAACCTGTTCCCTCCTGCGCTCCCTCCTTCTAGCTCATCCCTACGCCACGTGCCTGGCCTACATCAACAGCTGCCTCAACCCCTTCCTCTACGCCTTCTTCGACCTGCGCTTCAGATCCCAGTGCCTGTGCCTTCTCAACCTCAAGAAGTCCTTGCATGCGAGCCCTGCCAGCTCTCAGTCCTCTCAGAAGACAGAGGTTCAGTCTCTGGCCACGAAGGTGTGACGCCAGCTGAGGGCCCAGAGGCATGCTGGGGAAAAGGTGAACAATGCAGAACAATGCAGGTAAACCAGAACTTCACAGAAGTGGGTGCTTCCTCACAGATGGTCTGCAGTCAGTTTCAGGGTGTCACCTTTGCTCCCCATTGACCCTCTGGGCTGTTGCAGGCGATCGACTGAAGACAACGGTCAGGCTTGTGGTCACCACACTCTGACTCCGGCCTCAGTTAATGTAGCAGGGAAGCAAACCTGTTCTACTTGATACAAAGGACCAAGCATGAACCAGACTTTTTTTTACTTTTGGGAAAAAAAGTGGAATGTATTTTGAAACGGACAACACATCCACATGTATTCTCTTGGTTCTGTTGTGGACTTGATGCAAAGTACTGAGACTTTGGACTTTGAAGTGTATTACTCATGCTTTTGTCCTTGTTGTTAATGTTTCTCATTTGTAAGCACTTCAGGTGTAAAATCTACCAAGACTACCCCGGTCTCCAGCTCAATCTGTAGTATCTGCACCACATCCAGCAGTGTAAACTCTGCACGTGTGTGTGTGTGTGAGCTCGTCTGCGAGTGTGTGTAGGGAAGGGTGTGCCAGCCGATGAGAGGTGTTGGAGTCTGATAAAAGTGTTGTAAGGGGAGACGAGGATAGTGTGAGTGTGTGTGTGTGGCAGAGGGGGGTGTAGTGGGGAGTCCCAGACAGACAGACAGATGGCAGCTGACAAATGTTTTCAGGCTGATGGAGGACCCAATTAAAAGGTGACTGCTTTGACAGTCTGCTAGTGTGTGAGAGAGTGTGTCAATGTGTGAAGGAATGAGTCTGCGTGTGTTTGTTATACATCAGAATGACAATAAATTGTTTTACCCTGAAAAAAAAAACAAAACAAAATATGAAAGCATATTGTGAATACGCATTATTTTTGATTCATGTTTATGGTTTGTAATAAAAGAAAGAAAAAAAAAAGTTCTTTGACAAAAAAGAAAACAAACAAATTCTCTCTCTGGTGTCACTCTGTTACTTGTGATAGCTTGTTAAGTCTTGCTGGAATGTATTTTCTCTTATCCAGTGAATGTGCTTCTTCCTGTTGGTGCATTGCAGAGGGGAGGTAGTCTGCCTCCCATTGTGTTTCGCAGGGGCTAAAATCAAAGCATGTGTCTTGCAGGAAATGCATGTTCGACTTCTATTTCCTTCTGCCTGCATGTTTGTTTCTTCTCCTCTTACAATCCGTTTGCGCAAACAATCAGTGAGTACAAAAGTTTCTAAATTGGATCAAGCACGGGGACATTTAGCTTCATCCCGGAGATGTGAAATTCTTTAAGTGTTACATGTAACACAACCTCAGGATCTCAAATGAGTCATTCAGTCCCTATAAAATAGTGTATTAGTATATCACAACCTGTGGTGGAGTTAAACGCATAGTTTTTAAATAAACGCTACCACAAGTTGTTGAGCTCTAAGTTAAAATTCAGCAATTAACCATTTCCCGGCTGTAATGAGCTTTTAACAGGATATAATCAGTAACAGCAGGGAGACAGGCGGATTGGACTAATCCTTGGTTACTGGTTTGTAGAGGGAGTCGCCTATCTGCACCTACCTGTGATCCAAAGAGGTTTAGATTAAACTAGTTACAATTACAGAAACCAACAGATGACACCTCCCACCCTCACCCCTCTCTCACACACACTTTTGGGTTAAATGTGACCAAAAAGAAGAAGAAAGAAAACTTCTAAATACATCTGTGTGTTTAATCGTGGACAGATGGAATCAAAAAACTTCCACATCTCACGAACAGAAAGAAAAGAAACACGACAGCTGCAGCGACATTCACTCAGCCTCCTTCATCACGTCTCAGTTGTCTCTAATCTCATCTGAGGCAGGAGACAAACGCAGACACGCAAACAAAAAATCTCTGTTAAATAAATCACAGAATTAACTCGACACACAAGTTGTTGTCTCGAACATGGTCAAATAAAAGATATAAAAAACTAGGACGGGAAGTCCAATGATGAATTGAATCAACACTTTCCAACAGCCCGAAGCATGCAAGTGTCTGCAGAACAACATGTGTTATTGAAGAAACAGCATACAGTGCATTTCGAAATTCCATGCAGCAGCTATTTTTTACAAGATGACTTGTCACATTATCCTCCACCTGTCAGCATCAAAGCCAAAGCCCGCTGTGAAAGATAATCTGGATAGATTATTTTCATGGCTTTTCAAGTTTTATGAAGCTAATGTGATCACATTACCAAGATTTCATGCCATGAACTTTTCCAGAGGCTGGAGACTTAAGTCGCTACGAGAGGAAAAGAGATTTATACCGTTTATACGTTCTCTATAGGCCGAGTGTTTGTCTGAGAGGACAACTCAGAAACGATTACACAAATGTTTTCATTCCTCTGTAATAACAGAGTGTGAAAATTGAGTGTCTCCACCATGAGAGCAGGCTTGCCACAGGGAATCCCAAAGGCATCAACAGTCCTCGTTTCTCAACCAGAGCAGCTCCAGCAAAATCATTCACTTAACCCTCTCCTCAACCAGAACTCAATAAATTAGATTGATAATGTGACTGTGAAATGATAATACTGGCAATTACTATATGTAAGGATTTTTGGATAAACCCATTACGTTGGTGTTGTTTGACAACACATCTGAGGGGGGGGGGAATTAAAGCTGCATAAAACAACCAAGAACAAACACCTTCAACACCACTAATTATATATCTAAACACCGCAGGTAGCGTCTTTTTTAATCACATCAAACAACATAAATCTTGTCATCAGTCGTTTATTCCAGTAGTAGCCCCAGTGGAAATGAAGACGGTAGTTAATGTGTTTGTCTAAGACACAGTTCACATGTAAAGACATTAGAAAGTATAATTCGATGTGTTGTACTGTTACATTTTATTTCATAAATTTGAGGGGTTTTTTTTTCACCTCCTTTATTCATAAAATGACTCAACTCAAATTACATTATGACCATGAAACAGACACATTCAGCAACATAAAGTTCCTCTAAAGTGACCGACTGAGGTCAAATGAAGTTAATGCTTTCAAAATACTGGAGGCCGTAAAAAGATGTAAAGCAGCTTTGAAATTTCCACAATGACCCACAAGAAGGTTTAGGACACAGGAGTGAAGCACTTGATGTAAAAATATGAACGAGTTGTGAGAAGGAGATGTCATGATAGTCGACGCCTGAAGCATGTACAGCAACGTGTGAAGACAAGTGCTGTGGATGGATGAAGTTAAAATTAAGATCTCTGGTCACAGACATCTTTGTAACTGTGAAGTATGAAGGTGAGGTTTGTGTTGTAGATTGTCGCACAGGAAACTTTATCAAATTGTGAATAAAAAATCTCCTGCAATTAGTCAAGAAAGTGAAACTTTCTTAAACATCACTGACAACCTGGGGGAAGATCTTAATCATGTTGTATTTTTTTTTTTTTTTCATGAAATAAAAAGTTTTAGCAAATCAAAGATGTGAAGGTTTGTTAGTGAATTTACATCATTTCTCTTCAACGTTCAAAAAATTGGGGTGTTATCAAACTTTTTTTGCATAAAACTTTATATTTAACCATAACCCTAATATTGAAACACTATTTTTAAAACTATTATAAGTTAGATAAACTAATACTTACTGACCACAACTGTTTGTTTTTTTATGTCCTGAGATAACAAAAAAATTGGAGTCTCTGTCTAAATATTCAATAAACATGCAACAATAGAAACAAAAAAGGTGGAACCCAAACTTTGTTAGACTGAGAAATGTTTATCAGTTAATGTAAACCAACAGAAACTAAAGGCAAAGGTGACAAGGTAGAGTTTCTATTGGAGGACCTTCCTTAACTCGTTCATTGTCATATCAATAGGTGACAAAAAGCCGATGTCTTTGTGTGACTTTACATCAGACTGGCAGTAAGGGCTACTGTTTTTTCCAGCTGTCATAAATTAGAACCCAATAAACCAGGTCGAGCAGAAAATAGACAGAGGAAATGTGCACACATTTCTCCTCCGGCTTAACAATGGAGGCTGATCAGCACAACCAGCAGACCGGACCTTGAGCCTGGTCTGGACCGTAGTGTGCTAGCACGAGATGCTGACCCCTGGAGTGTCTTGGAGGACCCTCAATTTCCTGCAGCCCTGGGTCCTGCAGGACTCCTCCCTCCACCGTCCCTGGGGGACGACAAGACCTCACGGACGGGATAAGAGTCAGCAGGCCAGGCAGGAAAAGCAAAGCAAGGGTGGGCAACGTAGAAGTTCCTGATCGGGGATATCCTGTCTTTCTAAAATCATCATCTCTCTGCTTTTAGGGCCTTCAGCAGGAGATACAGGCTCTATCTTAAGATTTGAAGGACACTGAAGCAGGCACTCGTCTGCATTGGGAATGTGTGGAAACACCTAAAATATGTGAGGAAAAAAAAGCTAAAAAGCTTCTTCAAATAAGACAGTTAAGGTTAAAATGCGCATCTAGTTAGTAGTCGTGTGACAGAAAACACCTGAGATGACAAATCAGACGTCTCTCTGCTCTCACTCTCCGTCGCTCCTGATATTTCAAAGACGTTCACAGAGAACAGCCATCGTTAGTGGAGACACGTCGTTTCCGAGTGGAAGTACCCGAAAGCTTTGGATGACTCCGGATCTCGGTTTATGTTGATCCTCTTCACAGTGCACAAAGTGTCCCTTCATTCCCTCCTCTATCCTCTCTATTGTGCATCCTTTCCTCCCTCAGGTCTAAATGGATGCCCTGTCATCTGCAGCAGAACCAGGCCAGTTCAGAGCCAGCTGCACCGATTTAAGCAGCAGAGCACGAGTGAGCACACATGCAAACAAGAAATAACTGTACGGTAGAACATCTCCTGGTGATACTGTATCTGTATATAAGTGTTTAAGTTTCAAGTCTCCACATCACATTGGTATAAGTTGCAAATTGGACAATGACGAACCCCCAAAATGGTTGTTGCTGTCACAAAAATCATACTATTACATCATATCTTTAAGGGATTCCTTAAAGATAATACACTATATATATAATGTTTGAATTAATATAATACAATGAATGAAGTACGGTTAATTCCTCAGGCTTTAGTCTTCAGACATTTTCAAGCAGATGTAACAGATGTCACAGTCTGAGCCATAACAAATCAAGTAGCTCATGAAATATTATGAACTGAAATTTGAAATAATGTATGAGATCATATCACTTGTTGAGTGCAGCAGAGTGAATTTTTAGACTTTATTTGAAAACAATTGCAAGCACATACTTCTTTTACATGACATCTTCCTGACAGGTGGCGTGTTGAAAGGAGTCTGTGGTACAAAAACACAGAGAGCAGGAAGCATGAATACCGGGTAAGTCACCATGTGGAAGGTGGTAACAGGGTCCTTCAAGAGTGAAAAACATCACTGTGGTGATTTTGTGAAAGCCAGAGGACGCTGGATGAATACTGGGCCTTTGTCTCACTACTTATATTTCATGACATCCTGTCTAGCCGCAGTGTTTAAATTACAGCACCATGAATCATGTTAACGTCATGAAAAGCTGGTTTAGAAACAGGGAAACACTGACACTCAGTGGCCGCGCCAGAAACATCGCGTCCCCGGAACCTTCGGTGTCGGAACTTTTGTTAATTCCGGACGTTTTTATCGGACGGACCGGGTTAGCATGTACCAAGGCCTTTTAAAGCTAACACAACAAATTCTGAAAAACAAGTAAAATATCCGTTTAGTTTGAACTCCGTATGGTTTCTTCGAAGCAGAAGCGGCTGTGGAGGTACGTGGAGGAAGGTAGTTTACTGAAGTTGAAGCTGTACTTGAAGAAACACCGGGACTTGGATGTAAACTTCTCCCGAGGCCGGAGGCGGAGGAGCCCGCTACATCTGTCCTGCTGCCTGGGAGACGACGCC
This sequence comes from Polydactylus sextarius, assembly GCA_016801845.1. Lineage (NCBI taxonomy): Eukaryota > Metazoa > Chordata > Actinopteri > Polynemidae > Polydactylus > Polydactylus sextarius. The sequence goes on from CM028922.1 coordinate 5,638,181, forward strand.
GCGCTGCGGCTGCTGCTGAAACACGGAGCCGATGTTCTCCAGAGGGACAACAAAGGAGACACGGCGTTACACACAGCGGCTAACAGGGCTCTGAAACACGGGAAGACAGGTGAGGAGGATCGGGAAATAAACCATGTTGGTGTGGAGATTTGTTAAAGTGCTAGAGCTTAAGATTTGTTTTAATGTTTTTTTCCAGCGTATGATGACCTGGTTGTGCCACTAAAGAAGAGCTGTCCAGAGGCCATGACTACTCCTAACAGTGCTGGAGTGACACCTGAAGACCTGCTGACCTGGATGAAACACACACAGGTGAACTGAGGGTGTAACAATAAAATATAGGACTGCTACTCACAACTATCAATATCAGAGATACTTATTATTGCTACTTCTACTAGTGTTACAACAGCTGCAGCCAGCAGTAGAAATATATGTACAATATAAGATATAATATAACATAAAGCTGTAAAATATAAAATACAGAAGATGCATACAATAAAAGTATGTGCATTTGTGTATTAAATCATAAACAGAACACTTGCATGGTATAGCAGAATGTGTCTGGTAATAGTAAAAACGCTGTATTCACATATTGTGACTTATCTTTTATATTGATTTAGCGTTTATGTGACCACTTAAAGAGTTTTATTTTACTGTCACTACGACGCTCTGTGATGCATCTGTGCAAAATGAGTCTTTTACTAATTGTGCTTCTGTGCTCAGTCAGGATGTTGTTGAATGGATCCAATGATCGCCCATAAAATATTAAATAAGTAGTGGAAAATGTTCATCATCACTTATTAAATACTTATAACAATGTATATTTGATATATATATATATATATATATATATATATATATATATATATATGCCTATTGCCTATTTATTTTTTGATTAATTGTTGGTCAATAAATGTCTTCTGATGTGTTTTTGTCCACAAACTTTATAGATATTCGGTAACACTCATATAAGCTAAAGACATGCAGCAAACTCTGATATCAGAATCGCTGAAAATAGGTTGAATATTTTATTTATAAATGACTAAAATAAGTCTCTGTAACCAAAACTAATTGTTATATGGTTCCTCAGCTTCAGGTGCAAGCAGGCCACAGTTTGATCTGTAGTTGTTACAAATCTGATCATGTTTACAAACTGTTTCATTTCTTTATATTTCTCACAGACTGCAGGAAACTCGAGTTGTCCACCTGAAATGGATCCTGAGAAGGAGTGGCAGGAGAAGCTGTTTGGTGAATGTGAAGATGAATTCTATGAAACCTTCGGAGTTTATGATGGTAACTCTTAAGCTCATTTTCTATGCTGAATATCATTTTACTTTTTCTACTTGATAATAACTGTATTTGTTTCACAGCTGACGATTTTCTTCCCGTTGATGACGATGAGGAAGATTTTGGGGCCTGGGCCGATCGCATTAGGGAAGAATATTTTCGTAAAAAGCACGCCGAGGCTCAAAGATTAGCAGAGCGATGGACAAAAGGAAAGAAGAAGAGTAAAAAAGAGAGAGAGCAGGAACAGCAAAGCCACAAAGAGCTGCATGAAAAGCTGCAGAGGGAACACGAAGAGTATCTGGCTCGAGCGGCTCGTAAAGAGGAAGAGACTCGCCAGGGAAAGAAACGCAGGTACGACGAAAGGTGTTCGGCCACTTTCCAAAGCGGCTCCTCAGATTGCAGCTCAAAGCTGAGCTACGGTGACATCCCCTGGCCAGCTCCAGGAGGCACAGCTCAGGAGATGGTGGATGTGATGCTGCACGGCGTGGACAGAAAGAACGAGGCGGTCTTCCGTAAAATGCTCCGGACGCAGCAAACGTTGTGGCATCCTGACAAATTTGCTCAGAGATGTGAAGCAAGGTTAGAGGAGAAGGACAAGAAGAGGATCCTGGACACAGTCACAGCTTTGTCACAGGAGCTCAACAGACTGGCTCAGACTCTTAAGAAGTAAAATCACTATATAATTTAAACATAATTTTACTGTGCTTGTCTGTAAATGTGTGTATTTAAAAACTCCTGGGACTTTTGTTTCTTCATTATATTAAATGTGAGTTGCTTTGGTAAAAAGCATTTGTCTAAACAACATTAAATTATTGTATTTTATTGTGAATATCTTTTGACGAATCCCACAGTGCCTCTTTCAGCTGCATCAGCAGGTCGTCTCTAAACCATCTTGATCATCTGAGGTACATTAAGGCACAGCTAGAGCCCTACATACATCTCTGACGTCTGCAGATGCACCAGTAGGTCGAACAGGTCGTTTTTAATCAGGGTTATTTTTCCCTTGGTGTTCAACCAGAAACAAAAGGTCACTGAAGTCCTATAGATGTACGTTCTGTGACCTCTGACAGCACTAAAGGGCCGATGAAGACTCATTTATTTACTAATTTATTTGTTTCACCTTGTTTGATCTAGTGTTTCCTGTATTACTTGTAGTTCTCGGTCTAATCTCATTGAAATTTCCCTGAAATTTAAGTGTGAACTTACAGAATTAATCAGAATAATTGATCCTGGATTGAAACCCTGAGTATTAATAAATGCTACTGTAAATGTTTTAACAAACAATAACATCCTTGAGAGTCTTTGGACCCTGAGTTATATTTGTGTTGAGTCATGTGGCCACAACATCAGTATTTTTCCTCTTTAATTGTTTCTGCTCAGAAAATATTCAAACCGAGTAACGTTTGCTTTTATTAAAATAATTAACCACAAAGGCACATTTATTTTAACAACACCAACATTAATATTTTACCCTAAAAGCGCCACCAAAATAAGGATTTCACACACAAAGAAAGGCAGATGGTCGGTCTGTTTTCAGGGATGGAACAGAATAAGAATATGCGTTGGTTGCCAGGTTTGTCAAATAATCCCCCTTTTTCTTTCACGTATACCAATAACGTGACGACTCGTGTCGAGCACAACTTAGAACAAGACAAACGAGTACAACCAAGTTATAAGCAGTTTAATACCATGAATAAATGTGAGTAAAGTGCACATAAACTGATATTTTATTAAAGGAAATTGATGTATACGTTATTTTGTTATAATCATGACAATTGTAGATATGAATGTATATTAAAACGCGTTTAATTATCATTTGTCAGCATACACATTATCATGTTTTTATTTATTTATAATTGTTCGATGTTTTATCATTAGCCGACCATATAGTTTACTTCTTCTTCTTTGGTTTGACCTGCAGAAATACCGCAAATTTCGCATTATACGCAACAGTCGAACGGTATTTAATTATTTCTAATGGTTTATTGTGAAATTTAAACCTCTGGAGTCAATATTTCATCACCTCTGTTTCTCTCAATAAAGTTAAAGGAAGAAAAAAAAATCCCAACAACGATTATTTTAAAGGATGTCAACAAACCTGGCAACCCCGGAGACGCAATCTGTGTCAATTGCCGGGCGACGTAGCGTGAATAAAGGCCGTAACCTATTTCTGACTGAGGCTTTTTTTAACGTGTGAAGCCTCCTTCAGCCTCTTTTGTCTACATGGCGGGTTGATGATTTATGTTTTTTTTTATTCTGCCTGTTGCTTGTTTCCGTTTATCGGCGCTGCGTCGTCGCCGTGTTTTATTTATTTGATTTCTTATTCTTTTCTCTAGGGTTTTTTTTTTTGCGCCGTAATGACAGGTGTTCAATGTAAAGATCCCACAAGATGACGCCTGTCGCTGCTGTAGCTCGATGCGAAAGGTGCATTAGGGAGGTTTCTGTCTTTGTTTTCATGTTGTTTATTCTATAAGAGACCGGGTGGGGTTGTAAGAGAAATTAAAAAAAAAAAAAAAACGGTGCGAGGAATAAGACACAGGATGAGGATTAATCCTCCCCCTCTCTGTGAAAATCGTCAATAGTAATGGGCAGTAATTAATCCTCGGGAGGAGGTTAATTGGTTCAAGCGGTTTAAATCAGCGCTTTATTTTTGTGATGCGCTATTTTCGTTTTTTGTAACCGGCTCGTCGTTTAGTGTCGGTTTGGGACTACAGGTTGATTTATTATTATTATCATTATTATTATTAATATTATAAGGAGACGCTGAGTGTCTGCAGAGATAAAAGATGGTGTTTCGGAGTGAGGAGATGTGCTTGGCGCAATTGTTTCTGCAGTCCGGCTCTGAATATGACTGCATTAGTGAGCTCGGAGAGCTGGGGCTGGTCGAGTTTCGAGATGTAAGTAGAGAGGATGATGATGATGATGACACACTCATATCTGTTAATGTAGTAACTCTACCTCCACTCTTAACAAAGTAGTGTTTTGTTTTGTTTTGTTTTGTTTTTTTACCTTTATTTTCTTTCATGTTTGGAGGTTGGATCAGAATATAATACACATTTACTGATGTTATAAGCTTTATGAGGCTGTTAAAGAGTCATATTGTGTATATTGTTGTTTTAAATGCTCTGATGCAGTAACATGCAGCTCTCTGACCTGTGATGCTCCTTTGGTTTCAGCTTAACCCAAGTGTCAGCTCATTCCAGCGGCGCTTCGTCAGCGAAATCAAGAGATGTGAGGAGATGGAGAGGATCCTGGGTAAGCGAACTGAACAGAGCACCTGGTAGTTTGTTAGGTTATTTATTTATTTATTTTTTAGTGGGTGTAAGCTGAACTCACACACACTGATCATTAATCATTTCGAGTTAGGAAGCATCTCAGTTTGCTGATGGTGTTTTGTTAAAAAAAAAAAAAAAAAAAAAAAAACGGCCCCTTGGAGATTAAAGGTTTCACGGCTAAATCTGACACTTTAGCGGTAATTAACACAAAACAAACTATCTGCATGTTTTGCTTTTGTTGTTGTTGACAGGATATCTTCTGAGGGAGATCCAGAAAGCTAACATCGCCGTTCCAGAGGAGGATGAGAGTCCACTCGCTCCTCCTCCCAGACAGGTGCTGGAGATCATGGTGAGCTTCATTTAAATGTGATTTTACTGAACAAGTATCCACTTTCCATAGAGCACAATGGAGTAATGGTCCAAACAAACATAGTCCAGTTGAAACATTAAAACATTTAGTTATTTAATAAGCTAATACCACACAGGTGTTGAACAATACACTTTTTATGATTCATGGATGGAGAAAACATCTTATTCTTCATTGTCTGACTGTATCATACATAAACACTGCACCGTTCAATCCTCTGTAGAAGCTGTTTGGTGTTTACACTGGCTGCATCAGGCCATTAAAAGGGAATAATAGTGATATATTTATTCTGATATATTTGGAAACTTTAGGGAATTCTTAGATTAACACAAATTGATATTAAGGTCTGTGGGATAGACCAGACTTTGGCTGTAAAATACTAGTTTGTGTTCATCCTGCTGGCAGAATATTGGTCTTGGATCTAGAGGAGTCAAGGGTCTATGGTTTCTCACCTCAGCATCTGAGAGACCAGTTTAGTTTTTGGCTGCCGGACTCTGCTGCATTTACCACCCTGCTGGATTTAGCTTCTCCGGTAATCATCAGTAATGGAAGATGAAAGAGACTAAAATTGATCTTCTACGCTTCCTGACGTCACACTTTCACTTTCGTTTCAGCTCATACACCTCGATTTTATATGTGATTCATTTCTGATAACGTGAGATCAGGACGTAGCTACACAGATGGTTGAGAACGACCGGTGGTCCACATGAGTTGGTTACATGCTACAGTATCAGGTTTTTCAAAAAAAAATCTATATGTGCTCATTCAGGTTTCTGAAACTAGGACATGATGATAGAAACTTTTCCTTTTACTCTTTGGCTTTTAACTGAGCATGAGAATTGTGTGGCCTTTTAATGTCCTTCAATGTTTTATTCTTTTGTGTTTAGTTTATTTTAAGTGTATTAGTCTTCAAGCTGTTTTAGTTTTTTTTATCTTTAGTGTCTCATCTTTAGTTTCTACTATCGTGTTTCTATTTCTATGTACAACATTTTGGCAACTATGTGTTTTTAAATATGTAAATAAACTGGATTAGATTGGATTGATATAAAACATAAACATGATGCTCCACAAATCTGATCAAAATGTTCTTATTAATGTGAAGATAATTTACCAGTTCTCCATATATTTATTATTTAAGGTTTACAACATCTTTATAGTTAGTAGTTTACTATAGTTAGCAGATATTTAGATATTTAAATAATTCATAAATCATCAGAAATGTATTTACAAATGTCTGAAATGATTTGCTGAATTTTCACCACTAATCTTAGAGATGAACAGCTGCGTAAAACCAGTAAGGTTGTTTTAGGAGTCTGTATGTGAAGATGTTAAAAAGTTAAAGTTTAAAAGTGAAGATAGAAATCTGTCTCCATCCTGCTGTTTTTTTCTTTTCTTTCTTTTAATTCACAGTGATTCGACCAACACAAATCAAACTCCCTCATTACATATTTTACACAGTTTTTTTAATAATTAGATTTTTTTTACTTTGCTTTTCTTTGCTTTACTACACAAAGTCATGCTTTTGTCTACTACGGTGGTTGTTATTTATAGTTATATATCTATTAATCTACCAGCGATATTATTAAGCAAAACTACGTAACTTAAGACAAATCAAAAGTTGAATTTATAAACAGTAAAATGCGGTTGCTCGTGATATTTTGTTGAAGAGTTTTGCAGCCACAGTTTTATATTGTTTATTATGATCTTAGCTAATGTTAGCTTAGCATATGTAGTTAAATATTACTGAATTTATTGAGTCATTTGGCTGATTTATCACTTTTATTTTAGCATTTTAGCAACAGTTGCTGAGTATTTTACAGTGGCCCATAGTTGCTGTTTGTAACTAAGTGTTTCACAGTAGCATTTTGACCTTTAATGACAAGTTAGTGTTTACTGTGATGTTCAGGAGCAGCTCCAGAGGCTGGAGATGGAGCTCAGCGAGGTGGCGAGGAACAAGGAGAAGCTGCGGAGGAATCTCCTGGAGCTCACCGAATACACACACATGCTGAAGATCACACGGACGTTCATACACAGCCGTTCCAGAGTGAGTGTATTTCTGCCCAGCGACGCGTTTATCACACATACATCTGTCTGTCGTCTACTGTTTTTTCCAGCTACGCTCCAGTTTGCATCTCATTCAAGAGGCTTCCCCTCACCTCTCCAGCAACATCCTGTTTTCTTGTTGTTGGCACATCTTGTCTCCCTGGGTGACAGAGGTGGAAGTAGTGCTGACTTTAATTAGTTGACACAGTCAGACTGCAGCTGTTACAAGCAGCACCTGACTCATCCGGCCTGTTGTGTTATAAATGGATAAGCTGAAGAGCTACAGAGATAAGACGAGTGTGTGCGTGTGTGAACACTGTATGCGGTTTATGTAGGACGATGTGAGGTTATTGTAAACTGTCATGAATGAAACATGTTCCTTTTTATAATTAGCATGAGGCTCTTGGTCCCCAGTATGAAGAGTTCCCCACCATGGAGACTGACTCAGTGACGGGATGCACCGGTATGCAGAGACTTGGAGCCAAGCTTGGGTGAGCAGGTTTTAATATATTGTGTAATTTATTATGAAGAAAGAAAAAAAAAAACAGGCTCCAAACCCTAATTTAATCTCTTCTCGATGTAGGTTTGTGTCAGGTCTTATCCAGCGGGTGAAGGTTGAAGCGTTTGAACGCATGTTGTGGAGAGTGTGTAAAGGTTACACCATCCTCAGCTACGCTGAAGTTGATGAAAACCTCACTGATCTCGACACTGTGAGTTGAATCACATACATTGTGATGGAAGTAACATTAATTATTATAATTATAACATATATAATAATTATAATTATAACATTATATATAAATATATATATATATATATACATATACATTTATCTAAATGGTGCTATAATATACATCCAGGAAGAAGTAAGTCATTTTTTAAAATCTGGCTGAAGTAGTAACTTGTGATCTGTGCTGTTTCAGGGGGAGATAAGCAAAAGTGTTGTGTTCCTCATTTCTTTCTGGGGAGACCAGATTGGACAGAAAGTTCAAAAGATTTGCGACTGGTAAGACTGGCATCACCATCACATGACTGTATCTGTAAGAACCTGATGTGTTCTCTCCTCCATCATAACCGTACCCGTCCATCTTTGTCATCCTCAGTTACCACTGCCATCTTTATCCACACCCTGAGAACGACGAGGAGCGCGCAGATGTGCTGGACAGTTTAAGGACGCGCATCCAAGACCTTAACAATGTAAGACTGACACACATTAGCATTAAGGCTTTTAAACCAAACATATAATCGTATTCATATTGAGTTTTGTAAGTGATGTTTGCTCCAGGTGCTGCACCGTACTGAGGACTACCTTAGGCAGGTTCTCCAGAAGGCTTCAGAGTCGGCCTACACCTGGGTTGTGCAGGTGAAAAAGATGAAGGCCATTTATCACATCCTCAACCTCTGCAGCTTCGACGTCACCAACAAGTGTCTGATTGCTGAGGTTTGGTGTCCCGTCAGTGACCTGGCAAACCTGCGGGGGGCGCTAGAGGAGGGCTCAGTGAGTGAGGGTTAAAGTAGTCAATATTTATCTATAGTTGGGTCAAATGTTCTAAAGTATTTGCATGTGAACATGTGTTTTATTTCATATTAAATTACAAACAAATGTTTTTCTTTTACATAAATGTGTTTTTTTTTTTTTTTGTCATCAGAGGAAAGGTGACGCTACAGTACCATCATTTGTAAACCGCATCCCAAGCACGGACACTCCTCCGACCCTGTTAAGAACCAACAAGTTCACTTCTGGCTTTCAGAGCATTGTGGAGGCTTATGGGGTGGGGGACTATCGTGAGGTAAGCCCAGGTAAGAACTCTTATTACATCTCATAAAACAACAGCAAAGCATCTCTTTTAAATTTGCTTTAGAGAAGTCCAGAGTAAGTTCGCTTAGTATTGTTTTGTTATCGGCAGCTCCCTACACCATCATCACGTTCCCCTTTCTGTTTGCGGTGATGTTCGGTGACCTCGGCCACGGGATGGTGATGAGTCTTTTTGCTTTGTGGATGGTTTTGACGGAAAAAGGGCAGAAGAAGAAACGCTCCAGTAATGAGGTAAGAGAGAGTCTTCCTCTTTTGTAAGATGAAATGTCTAATTATAGTGAAAAAAAAAAAGAAATAGATGATATGTGCGTTTGTTGCTCCCAGATATGGATGACGTTCTTCAACGGCCGTTACATCATCCTGATGATGGGGCTCTTCTCCATCTACACTGGGCTGATTTACAACGACTGCTTCTCTAAATCTCTCAACATATTTGGCTCTGCCTGGAGCGTCAAAGCTATGTTTACAAATCAGCAGTGGACGTGAGTTGTCAGAAATATGTTTATTTTGTAAATCAGCGCATGTGGTTGCAGGTTTTCATAACTTATACATATATATTTTTTCACATTGCAGGAATAAAACGCTCCAAACAAACGCTCTCCTCACGTTAGACCCAAACGTCAGTGGAGTTTTCAGCGGGCCGTACCCGTTTGGCATCGATCCTGTGAGTAAATGTGCTCAGATGTCAGTCTCACTCCATATATAACTATATAATATAGCTATAATATAACATATATAGTTATATATATGTATATGTATATAACTATATAACTCTTACTCATTCTCGCGTCGTGCTATTTTAATATCACACCAGATTTGGAACATGGCAGTGAACCGACTCTCATTCCTCAACTCCTACAAGATGAAGATGTCAGTTGTTATTGGGGTCATCCACATGAGTTTTGGAGTGGTGCTGAGTGTCTTCAATCACTTGTGAGTGGCTACGGATTTAAGTCTGTGTCAGTAACCTTTACATCACTTTTGCTCAGACTTGTGATGAACATAATTAGAAAAGGGAGGATGGTTTAATTATGACAGAATAAAGAAAATTGAACAGCACAGAATCAGAAATGCATCAACATGTTAGGAGGGTTCCTATAAAGATATAACATGTGCATTATACTGTAGCCTGCAGGTGGGTGGACAAATACACGTAGTGGTCTATATGCATCACTTTTGAGCATGCATCATAGGTAGAGAATATCTGAAATTGGTATTTTGTTTATCGTGATTGACAGAATGATTGTAACAAATAAAGAAACACTAAAGGCTGCACATACTAACCAGCATTGATTGGTTTATTTGTTGTAAATGAACTAATGATTTTGTTAAATGTATTGACTAAATATACAAGTGTCCTCAGTTACCAGTAGGTGGCGTAAAAGAAAACACATGCACTAAATAGCAATTATTTTAATGATGCTGAAAGATAATACTTGTTGTTTCTGCTGTTTATTAGTGTTTATATCTATGTATATTTCTTGGAACTTATTCCTCTGGGTCGTAGAGATTCACTGCTCAAAATTCAACGATTCAGCGATTAAAAACACATTAGTAAACCGCACAGTTGCACTGGGTGACATGTTACTTCATTATCTAGATCACTATAAATCTCGAGTGCACCATCCTGCTGAAACTTTTAACTTTGGTTTGAGTAATGTTCTCTAAAAAAAAAGAAAAAAATCAGTGACGAATCATTTCTGTTATTACTCAATCCAGTAAGAGTTAATATAACCACCATCTTATTATTTTCTTTATTCCCACACTGTGTTCTCTCTCCCTTCAGGCACTTCCGACAGAAATTTAATGTCTATCTGCTATTTCTTCCTGAGCTGCTCTTCCTCATCTGCCTCTTTGGTTACCTGGTCTTCATGATTTTATATAAGTGGTTGGCGTTCGGTGCTCGGGACTCCAGCCATGCTCCCAGCATCCTTATCCACTTCATCAACATGTTTGTAATGCAGGGGAAGGACATCACTCCTCTCTACCCTGGACAGGTAAACACTGACAGTATCATCTGAGTTTATATCTGTTTACATCACCTTTCAATGTATTTTGATCATTTTTATCTTAAATCCACAGACTGGGCTGCAAATTTTCTTAATTGTGATAGCCATGATGTCAGTTCCTGTGCTGCTGTTAGGAAAACCCTTTTACTTGTATTGGCTGTATCGTGGAGGCAAAGGCCTGCGCAGACGCAGAGTAAGTCTACTCAGAAATACTGTAGTGTCCAGACTAAGCAGTTTTGGTTTATGTTTTAGTACTTATGAAGCGCTGCTGTCACTCCTCAGGGTTATGAGAGGGTGAGACGTGTAAGCGAGGACGATAACTCCACGGCACCGTCGTATGAAGAGGATGAAGAGGAAGGACTTGATGAAATGACGAGCAAAGAGGCTCTTCCCAAAGAGGTCAGAGATCCACTGTTATCTTTGTCCTTTTTTGAGGTGTAGGCAGCAAGAGTGCGGTTTGCACAGCTAATGGCAAAAAGTGCTGTGGTTATCAAGATGAGGTTAGTGGCCACAAGAGAGAAAAACAAAGCGACAACATCATTAGGCAACAGAAAAAAGAGAAAATGATCGAATATGAATCTAATTAAAATTCAATCAGAGTTAATTATGTTCATGGATTTCTAATGTGTTACTTTAATTGTTTTACAGTTTGACTTTGCCGACGTGCTCTTGCATCAGTCCATACACACCATCGAGTACTGTCTGGGCTGCATCTCCAACACTGCGTCCTACCTGCGTCTGTGGGCACTCAGCTTGGCTCATGCCCGTAAGTACAGCCACAAAAAGTAAAGTAACACACAGCGATCATTGTTTCTACCGACTTCTACCGATTCAATTACCTGTGTGTCTTTGTATACTCTGAGTCTCTGTGGTCTTGTTTTTGAAAATTGATTCAGAGCTCTCTGAGGTGTTGTGGGCCATGGTGATGCGCCTGGGTCTGAGGATCACCACAAGAGTTGGAGTAGTGTTTTTGGTTCCTGTATTCGGCCTCTTCGCCACGCTCACCGTTTCCATCCTGCTCATCATGGAAGGTTTATCGGCGTTCCTCCACGCTCTCCGCCTCCACTGGTAAGTCTCAAGCGTAGTTCACACCAGCCGACTTTACCAATGATTTGTGAGTCTCGGACGCTGCCGTGATCGTTGCGGCGTTCACACTTGGCGACTTGTGTTCCCATGATCGGTAGTGTTCCCACTACAAGACTTCTTGCTGATTGAACTCCCGATAACACCGTGATCTCACCAAACTAAACCTCTTTTCATGTGTGAACTAGACAGGATGTAGCCGCTGCTTCTCGTTGTGATTTACAGCTGTTTATTGTTGACGAGCACCGGCGAAGACGCTGCCTCCGACGCAGACTAAACCGGTTAACCACCATGTAAACATCACAGCAACATGTTTCATGGTGGAGCTGAAATCACCAGCAGACCTCCTGGTACCGGGTAACATTTGGATCAGATGCGGGGAGTTTGAAGAATCTGAAAATTAAACAAAAACCATTGAAACGTCAGACTTTTAAACAGAAATCTGAGTGAATCAGTGAGACCGCAGCAGCATTTATCTCACATCCCTCCTCTGATTGGCTGTTGCTCTTTGTCAGTCTCTTTCAAATCCTCCAGTTTTCTAACATGACAGATTTCCAGTCCCAGTCTCTGACGAGATCCTGACGGCCTCTGATGGAGTCGTTAGGACTGACTGTAAATCATTGATAAAGTCGAGCTTCAGTGACACCAAATTTTCCTAAAAATTTCAGAAAATATAATATAAATGTTGCAACACAGGAGGAGGTATAGTCTTGTCTTGTCTTTTTCCCATCATGTAAGGCAGCGTTGACTTGTTAAAGTGCTCTAACTTGTCTCTTTACACTTAATTTCAAGGGTGGAGTTTCAGAACAAATTCTACCACGGGACCGGCGTCAAGTTTGTGCCCTTTGACTTCTCCCTCCTGCCGTCTGTTTTTGAGCAAGATGGCTTGCTTTAAAAAAAATAAATAAATAAGGAACTCTGAAGTGCTGGATATGAATTGGAAGCAGACTTTATAAACAGGACGGACGCTGGAAGCTGGAACAATTCACACTGTGACAACAAACCTTCGAGACAGTGGATTGAAACTCACTCTTGTAGCAATGTTTTTCACCATGACAATTTTTAAAAATGTTATCGGCTGTGCTGACTGCCTTACTACTACCGTACCCAGCAAACCTCTGAGTATACAGAGGTTCAAAACTCTCGTTCTGTTATTTTAATTTTTAGGTGAGATAAAGCTCAACACTACTTGTCACACCAGTTGGGTGAATTGAACTAATTTAATTTGCATTGTGCTGTGTATACTGGTTTTGTATTATTTGCAACATGGTATTTAAAATGAACGGTTATACAGTGCAATGTAAAGTTTTAAATATATTACAGCAACAATCTAGTGCAGACCATATCAAGCATCCTGACGTAGTGCCATAGAGATTTATTTCTGATGGTGATATGGTGATGCCTTCTGGGTTTTTTTATTTTATTTTATTTTATTTTTTATTTGATCTGCTCCACCGTGCAATGAAATCTTAAAAAAAAAAAAAAGAAAAGAAAAGAAAAAGAAAAAAAAGTCGACCCTTTTTGTGAGGCATACTGTCACAAAGCACTTTGCAGAAATGATTGTACAATTTAAAGTTTTCACTACTGACTGTGATGATGCCAAATGGAAAAATAATAATAATAATAATAATAATCAACTGTTAACTGTTTGCTTCTTTACTTATTAATGCATTTATTTAAACTGGAACTCCCCTGTAACCGATAGAAAAAATGTCAAATACTCCAGAGGAATCAAGAAGAAGCCTTAGGTCTTTCTTTGATGATATCGCTTATTGCATTTGTTAACGATATTTAATCATTGGTATTTATTTAAATTATCGTCTGTACAAGAGTCGAATATTTTACCATTTTGATGTGTTGAATAAAGGTTTTGAGAAATGCAAGCAAATAAAGGATTCACGTTCATGCCATTTTTAAAAATATTTTATTAGCGATTTCATTTATTTTGAGCAGTAATTTCCTAATTGATAACAAGGATTTACTTCAATAATCATCAGTCATCGCAATTAATTTACAGGCTGCCTCTAAACAAGAGGAGGGATAGTGTTTACAAAGCTCCTTTATTAACACAATTGTGTTTATCACCACATTATAGTGATGCCAGCGAGTTTTTAATCTAACGGGGCTCATGATCACTGGGTTACCTGCAAAAGATGCAACATAGATAATAAACAGCGATGAAGAGGAACAAAACAATTTAATTCTGAAAAAAAAAAATGTTTTGTCTTAAATTTCTGAATCCTGAATAGAAAATTTCCACAGTTCATCTAAAGACTATTACACATTTTTCTTCAATTTAATTTTAATTCTCTTAAAAAGAAAAAAAAAAAAGAAAAACCTTATATTTTAAAATAAACAAACAAATAAACAAACAAATAAACATCCTGCATTTTACACGTTAATTAAAAATATCCTGTGCAAGTATAATCAAGAAAACTTACATTTTCATCATAAAATAAGCTGATATTTTCATTTCTATATGATATTATATACCTTATAATACATATTCCCCCTTAATTTCCTTTTTCTTTATTTTATTGATGTATAAATTATCGCTTGACTCATTAAAACATCATAAAAAATCCATATAGTTTGATAACAAACACCTGTTTAGGAAGGATTAGGAAGTATAGCATTAGTTTGAAGGCACATCAGTGTGTTTACATGTATAATCTTGTATCTGTAGAATAATTTCCTCTGAAATACAGTGAAGAGGAAGTAGGACAGTAAATAACTAGACAATTCCCCTGCGGGAAATCGCGAGAGTGATGCAGTGGCCGCAGCAGTCTGCGCTAAGAAAAAGCGATATGATAGTATGATGTTGTGGTGCAATTATATGACATGATGCTAAGATGGCGTCGCCAATCCTTTCACCAATCATCATATGAGGAAAGGTAGGAGGAAAGGAAGGATGATTGGTGAAATGATTGGTGAATTGGATTGGTGATTATGGTAAGAAAGGAAGGAAAGGAAGGAAGGATGATTGGTGAAATGGATTGGTGAAATGATTGGCGACTAGCGTCGCCAATCATTTCATTCTTGTAAGAAAGGAATGAAAGGAAAGGTCAATCATTTCACCAATCAATTCACCAATCATCATATGAGGAAAGGAAGAAGGGAAATGATTGGCGACTATCGTCGCCAATCATTTCATTATGCTAAGAAAAGGAAGAAAAGTAAGGGAAGGATGGATGATTGGTGAAATGGATTGGCGACTAGCGTCGCCAATCATTTCATTGTACTAAGAAAGGAAGAAAAGTAAGGGAAGGAAGGATGATTGGTGAAATGATTGGCGACTAGCGTCGCCAATCATTTCATTGTACTAAGAAAGGAAGAAAAGTAAGGGAAGGAAGGATGATTGGTGAAATGATTGGCGACTATAAATGGCCAATCATTTCACCAATCATCATATGAGGAAAAATGATCAGATAAGATGACAAAGAAATTATTTCGCGACTAGCGTCGCGAATATTTCCTCCTCATTCGCAAATTATGTCATGAAAACTTCAGGTTTGGATAAGAAAGTAATAGTCTCGCCAAGACGCACGTTTTGATATATCATTTGTCTATGTGTGATCAACTGTCATGAAGTTATTAATGTTCAAAGTAGCTGCTGAAGCAGCTGCTTCACTAAGGACACACATAGAAACTCACACGCACACACACGCGCACCTGCTGCCTAACTGACACCGGTTGCCGTGGTGACGGTGCTTCACAGTTGCCTGAGAGGCGGCAAAAGATCAGAGAAAACGCTCAAATCCACACCTCGAACTACCTCGATTTTTTCAAAAAGTAAAGCAGATATCCCCAAAAAAATTTCAGATTTGCAGCTACAAGGCTTTCGTGAACACAGAGATGTGTTTTTTTTCTTCCTAGTGTCAAAAATGTGGACACTAGAGCGAGTAACATTTCTGCTTTTTTCATTAAAACCTTCGCTGGATTAACATGGGACCCAATGAGGCGGTTAGGGTGTGCTCTTGTCACTTTGAGGCTTCCCATTCAAAAACTGTAAATCCTGTCGTTTAGGTAGACACATTGTGGGAATCAGGACGAGTGTGACTACAATTTTGGAGAATATTATATGTGTAGAGTGAAATTTGAGGCCGTGAGCGCAGTTTTAGTGAGAAATTTAGAGGATATTTTTTCACCCTCTCTCCACTCTAGGCGGTGTGGGTCTCACTCTAGCCTTGAACATTCCGACCACATACACATTCATTGGAAAAACTAAAATTTACAAAAATCGATCATGTTGAATGATTTGTGACTGATAGAAAAGTATTCAACCTAGCAAAAATGTTGAATGATACATCCACACAGGAGGCTTTTGTCTCCATTTGACAGCTGGAATGAGGTCTCTAGGTCAAAGTATGCCAGAGCAGTAGATGTTTGAATGTTTGTGTATTTTTTGACTTTCTCCCATTGGAAATGAATGGGAAAATTTCAGTGAATTTTTCGCGACTACGTCGCGAAAAATTCATATTCTGTAGAGAAAAGTAATAGCATAGCGAGTCCGATCGAGCCGCACGTTTTGGTGTATTTTTTGTCTGTGTGCGATGAGGCCTTATTGAGTTATTCGAAATCGAAAATCTTACGGAAGATGAAGAAGTTTAATAATAAGAAGAAACGCGCAGAATAACAATAGTTTGCAATGCGTAGCACTGCATCACTAACTAGACAATTCCCCTGCGGGAAATCGCGAGAGTGATGCAGTGGCCGCAGCAGTCTGCGCTAACATGCTACGATGCTATGATGATGTGACACTATGATGCTATGGCGACTGGCGTCACCAATCATTTCACCAATCATCATATGGGGGAAGGTAGGAGGAAAGGAAGGATGATTGATGAAATGATTGGTGAATTGGATTGGTGATTATGGTAAGAAAGGAAGGAAAGGAAGGAAGGATGATTGGTGAAATGGATTGGTGATTATGGTAAGAAAGGAAGGAAAGGAAGGAAGGATGATTGGTGAAATGGATTGGTGAAATGATTGGCGACTAGCGTGCGCAATCATTTCATTCTTATGAAAAAGGAATGAAAGGAAAGGTCAATCATTTCACCAATCAATTCACCAATCATCATATGAGGAAAGGAAGAAGGGAAATGATTGGCGACTAGCGTCGCCAATCATTTCATTATACTAAGAAAGGAGAGAAAGTAAGGGAGGGAAGGATGATTGGTGAAATGATTGGCGACTATCGTCGCCAATCATTTCACCAATCGCCATTATTGGTAAAATGATTGGCGACTAGCGTCGCCAATCATTTCATTATACTAAGAAAGGAAGAAAAGTAAGGGAAGGATGGATGATTGGCGACTATCGTCGCCAATCATTTCACCAATCATCATATGAGGGAAATGATCAGATAAGATGATAAAGCAATTATTCGCGACTAGCGTCGCGAATATTTCCTCCTCATTCGCAAATTATGCCATGAAAAATTTGGGTTTGGATAAAAAAAAAGTAATAGTCTCGCCAAGACGCACGTTTTGATATATCATTTGTCTATGTGTGATCAACTGTCATGAAGTTATTAATGTTCAAAGCAGCTACTTTACTAAGGACACACATAGAAACTCACACGCACACACACGCGCACCTGCTGCCTAACTGACACCGGTTGCCGTGGTGACTGTGCTTCACAGTTGCCTGAGAGGCGGCAAACGATCAGAGAAAACGCTCAAATCCACACCTCGAACTACCTCGTTTTTTTCAAAAAGTAAAGCAGATATCCCAAAAAAAATTTCAGATTTGCAGCTACAAGGCTTTCGTGAACACAGAGATGTGTTTTTTTCTTCCTAGTGTCAAAAATGTGGACACTAGAGCGAGTAACATTTCTGCTTTTTTCATTAAAACCTTCGCTGGATTAACATGGGACCCAATGAGGCGGTTAGGGTGTGCTCTTGTCACTTTGAGGCTTCCCATTCAAAAACTGTAAATCCTGTCGTTTAGGTAGACACATTGTGGGAATCAGGACGAGTGTGACTACAATTTTGGAGAATATTATATGTGTAGAGTGAAATTTGAGGCCGTGAGCGCAGTTTTAGTGAGAAATTTTGAGGATATTTTTTCACCCTCTCTCCACTCTAGGCGGTGTGGCCCTCACTCTAGCGCGAACATTCCGACCACATACACACTCATTGGAAAAACTAAAATTTACAAAAATCGATCATGGTGAATGATCGTCGACTGATCGAAAAGTATTCAACCTAGCAAAAATGTTGAATGATACATCCACACAGGAGGCTTTTGTCTCCATTTGACAGCTGGAATGAGGTCTCTAGGTCAAAGTATGCCAGAGCAGTAGATGTTTGAATGTTTGTGTATTTTTTGACTTTCTCCCATTGGAAATGAATGGGAAAATTTCAGTGAATTTTTCGCGACTACGTCGCGAAAAATTCATATTCTGTAGAGAAAAGTAATAGCATAGCGAGTCCGATCGAGCCGCACGTTTTGGTGTATTTTTTGTCTGTGTGCGATGAGGCCTTATTGAGTTATTCGAAATCGAAAATCTTACGGAAGATGAAGAAGTTTAATAATAAGAAGAAACGCGCAGAATAACAATAGTTTGCAGTGCTTCGCACTGCAAACTATTGACTCCATAGCTTTGCTATGGAGTCAATAGTTTGCAATGCGTAGCACTGCATCACTAATTAAGTACAAGTAATCTGTACTGTAGTAGTAGTAGTATAGTACTTGAGTAAATGTACTTAGTTATATTCCAACACTTGTCCTGGTTTTATTGCTGAAATGATATATTATTATTATTATTATTATTATTATAACAGCCAGTATTCTTCCTCTTTCCCTCACTGACTCTCGCAATGGTGCAGAAAAACGCAGTCAACGCCATATGTCACATGCACGCATGCACGCACGCGCAGGGGCACACACACACACACACACACACACACAGATCTGCACCCATATGCTACAATCCTGTGATAAGGACGTCATCATGAGCTCCTCTCTCACATCCACAGGCTTTAATATTACACGCAGTGAACGTGCAGGATCCACCGCTGAATACTTTCATTTAATGATGCAGTTTATTGTCTTGTTTTAGCTGAAGAGAAGGGGATAGGTTTTATATTTATTTATTTATTTATTTATTTATTTATTTTTAGAAAAAGAAAAAAAGAAAACACCCTCAACTATCACAGGGTGGAGAAAGCGGTACTTAGCAAGAGTGGCATCGCTTCCGCAAACAGCTGCAAGCTAACCGGACCGTTAGCGGCTAAGCTAAGCTAACGGTCCAGCTGTTGACAGGAGGCAGTAACTCCTCTCAAACTACCCTGCGGCTCTCTCCCCCACATCACCCGCTGCAGTAACGGTTTCCGGCCGAGAGGAGCAAATGAACGAGCTGGTGAAGTGTTTACCCTCTCCGACCCTGCCGGGGCTCCACCTGCCGTGTTTGGACGCCTACAAAGGCTGGCTCTTTAAATGGACCAACTACCTGAAGGGCTACCAGCGGCGGTGGTTCGTCCTCAGTAACGGCCTGCTGTCCTACTACAGGTAACGGCCACTAACGGTCACTAACGGTCTCCACGACCCACCAATTTATTCCCTGAATAATAATAATTTTTTAAATTAATTTCTAACGCACCTTCATACAGCTGGGGTTCTGCTGAAATGTTTTATTTTATTTTTTAAAATGTTAAATTAAACTTTTTTTTTTTTTTTTTTTGGTCCGGTTGAGGAGAGAGCGTCATGTCAGTCCAGCAAAAACAAAAACCACCTGAGTCATAGCTACAAGATGAAAAATGATTATTTAGTCATAAAAATAACTATTGATTTAAAGCTATATTGATGCAACGGTGTTGTTTTAATTTATATTTTATTCATTTCATTAAAAATACATATATATATAATGAAATAAAGGTTGAATTAAGTATTAAAATGTAGCATATAACTAAATGAATATGCATTTTAATAATGACAGATTTGTTTATACATTGCGAACCTTTATGAAATAGTAAAAACTGTAGTTTAAAACAGTTAATGTTATAAACAGAGTAGTAGGAAGTGAAAGAGGATATGAGAAATGTATATTTTCCCATTTGTCTCTTTAGAAAAAAAAACTACTGAGGTTTTTTTTTTTTTTCACACACTTATTGCAAAGTTATTTTAACCCTCTAATGCCTTAGACATTAAATGATAATATCTAATGAATTAGTTAAATTAATTTATTTCATTTTATTTTATTTGATACATGTTGATCCTTTTGCAGAGGTCTCATGAAGAAACGATGATACAGCTGGCACTAAAGGGTTAATAATAAACAACATTAAGATTATTATTTATTCAGAAACTATTTGATAAATTAACTATTATTAACAACTTTTTTTCTTCTTCCTCTTCTCAGGACTCAGGCAGAGATGGCTCATACTTGTCGGGGAACCATTCCTTTGGCAACAGCTCACATTGAGGTGGGTGACACCTGCCACTTGGTGTTAACCAGCGGAGGACGAAGCTACCACCTGAAGGCCACGTCTGAGGGAGAGTGTCAGCGCTGGGTGTCGGCTCTGCAGCAAGCCAAGGCCAACGCCACGCTCCTGATGCACCACTCAGGTGAGACACGTGGTTCAGTGTGACCTAAATAGCTCATTTATTTTTGCAAAGAAGTCATGTTTCTTCTTTAAAACAAGGAAGAAAACTAAGAAATGTGTGCGATAGATGAGAACGAGTTCTTCTTCTTCTTCTTTTCAGAAATAATGTCCCAGAATATGTTCTGAAAAGAAACAACATGGCTCTCTCCCGGGAGTCTGAGGTAGACAAACTAATTTTAGCTGCAACCTGAATACAGCTTCTTGCAACTAAGACCCACTTACCTAAATGCATTTTTTTTTTTTTTTTACCTCTGTGCAGCCTATTGTGTTACACAAACAACAGACCACAAGAGGGCAGTGTTGTCCAAGAGGTTTTAAGGGAGTGTTCGTGCAAAATCTGCATTTACTCTAATATTTGATCACTTATCCCTTTAGCTATCGTTCTTATGATAATATAACATAATATAATATAATATAAAACATTCCTTGTTTGCTGATATCCAGCTCTTCAGATAAATCAGGAGAATAGATGCACAGTGTTTTTTTCCTCCGTCTCTTTCTCTCATTTGCACTAATGTGCACAAACTCACATGCAGCCATCTCGTCTTCCTCCTCCTCCTCCTCCTCCTCCTCTTCCTCCATCTCTCTCCCTCCCACTCTGTCTCCTCTCTCTCTCTCTCTCTGTCTCCTTCAGTATGACGCCAGTAAAGGCTGAATGAAATGACCTTCCTTTAGACTCCTCCTCCATCTCTGGTAGCGGGAGGGGTAAAAAAAAAAGAAAATAAATAAATAAAATAAAAAAAGGAGGAGAGAGAGCAGAAGGGTGTGAGGATTTTCATTGAAAATATTTTTCACCATACACTCTTATGGACAATAGGGAGACATGACTGCAGTCCTTTCAAACAGTGTCACCTTGTAAGTAACGTGTTTGTCGTTATTTTACAACAACGGAGTACGACCGGTAACGAGAGCTGACTGTGCTTTCATGCTTTTTGTGTGCAGGTGTGTGTTTTCGTGTGTAATTGTGTGCTTTAGGTGTATGTTTGTGGACTTCGCTTCAAGTTTTTACAATAACTGAATACAGTATTCTGCACAAATGAATGCTGAATGAAAAAATTATTGATTTCTCATGGGATCAGAATTTGAGTGAAAGTTAATAAAACGGAACCGTAAATCAACCGTAGACGAGTCTCTGTCTCGGCCAAGTGTGCCATGTTTGTCTTATTTATTTTTCGACTGATTGAAATCCTTCATTTTCTCAGGATTATTCGATACAGCTGCTAGAGGAATCATTTGCATGTGAGCACCCTGTGAGTGAGATGAGTAAAGAGGTTTGCACCTGCAGGATGTAAAACCCATTGTTTTCTGTTGCTCTCGGCAGATTAACGTAGTGTAGAAACCATGACTGTGTGTGAAGTGGTGTGTGAGGTGTGTGTGCTCCATCTGCCATAGCACAGCAAGCTGGGAGTGATTACAGCCAAAAATACTAAACAGATATTAAAGAGCCAAGAATATTAGAAGATTTATTTACGTTTCCCAAGTTTAAGAAATTATTTTGAAAGTACTGTCACTCATTTTTGATAAATTAACATCACCAAAGCTTTGTATATTAACTCCCTACTGATCTAATGTGTTATTATTAAACAAATGTCGCTAATTGTGTCTGTTACACACTTTTAAAAGCATAATTAATGAGTTTTTTATGCATGTGCAAACATGAACACTAATACTAATCACTGTGTTTTTGATCTCTGCGTGTTTCTTCTGTAATTACACATTTTTATTGCATTAGCCTTTGGTTATGGACATAGTGGCAATAACAGGATAACTTAATTGACTAAAAGTGGATTAGAACAACAGTAATTAAGTAGATGTTGCCGAAGTCATCAAGTATTTACTGTATCTTGTATAAGCGACCATGTAAACACCACAAAGCTTTCCATTTTCTAGAGTGATGATGATGTGTGAAACATTTTCGGTCTGACCAAATTGAAACCTGCTCTAACGCGTTTGCTGAATTTTCCGAGTCGCTTGGATAAATATGGACTCGGACGTTGAGCGGATGTGAGCGTGAGAGCGAATCTGATTAAATGTTTACTGGGAGGAAACATCACGATTCAGGTTGTTTGAGCTACAGGTTTTTCAATATATTAAAGTTTGATTGCTTCAGCTGTAATATGGAGACTGACAGTACGTCCCCAACATTATAAACTCCAATTCTCTCTTCCCACACTGTGTCCATATTGGTGCTCCCTCTTACCACCTGTGGGTGTGTTTTCATGATTCAACGATGAGTCACCAATTTGTCTCAGACGCTTCAGTGTCCTGTGTGAAAAATAACACATTAGCACACTGTCCACACCTCTGTGTCTTCCCACATTTCCACATTTTATTGTCATTTTATGGATGTATATCATATTTCACGTCAACAAAACATCATCAATGTGGCGCAATCTTTTTTTTCTCTCTCTCTCTCTCTCTCTCTCTGTTGTATATGGGTCATGAAATCATTACAGATGCCAGAAGGATTTTTCACCCTTTTCCTTTTAATCTTCTCCTCCTGGGACTTTGCTAATCCAGTTTTGTCCTGATTGTTTTTATTTCTTTTCCCCCATCTCTAATAGAGTATAGTAGAGTAGTTTGTGTTTGTGTGCATTAGTGATCAGAGGTGACTGCAGATGCTGGCCTAGATTCAGTCAATGTGTTCAGCAGCTTTCAGACTAATAACACAATCTGTTTCTTTCAGCAGAGAAGAAATATTTTGACCTAGAAAAAAAATGGTTTGTTTTCATTTTTAAAAATGGATTATTTGTGTTCTGCTCTGGCACCTTCTCACCAGCCCACGGACTCTTTGACACAGGTGTAAAGTAAAAGTGTTAAGTGTCAAAATTTATTTAAAGGTGCAGTCAGGACCAGAAAAGGTTTATGCACTTGCAGTGTAACAAAAAGATTTTATTTGTGTTTAAAATAAAATAGAATTCAATGGTTGGAAATTAAAAACTTTATAATTCAAGATCTCTACATTATTTAATGATTTGTGTTTTATATCATCTCGTTATGTTTGGTCTCTTTTGCTCTTTTTCTAAAATCCCTGACTGATGGCTCAGCTCGTGCCAATAAGAGGTAGAGAGAGAGAGAGAAGGACAGGAGGAGGAAAAAGGAGGTAGTGCGTCATCTTTTTTTCTCCTCCCTTTTCTTCTAAAAATAGCCAAGCTTTCTGATTGCACAGGACTACGTTTCCAGGGCAACCGTGTTCATTCACAGCTTTCTGATCTTGTGGAGGAAGGGGTGTGAGAGATCAGGGTGTGAAGTGTTATTATCTACATCCGTCCTTTCTCCACTAACACTCTCTCAACTTATCTCAATCTCTGTCTCAAAGTCTGATGAAGCTGTTTAATAAAGTATACAATTTAACCAATATAAACATCTATATCTAACTATACTCTATACCTTATATACACCTTTGGGAAAGTCTGTCATTTGAACACTACCTGTCTTTTTTTCTCTGTATGAAGATGACTCAGGAGATGAAGGTCCTGTACCCCAGGAGGACCGTGCCCTAACCCAAGGGGTGCTCAAGACTCTGGCCAGCAAGCTAGATGATCTGAGCACCTGTAATGAACTGATAGGAAAGCACGGCGCCGCTCTCCAGCGTTCCCTGAGTGAACTTGAGGAACTGCGTGGATCCGCTGACAGCACAGACAAAGTGAAAGCAGTTAATGAGCGAGCCACCCTGTTCCGCATCACCTCGAATGCTATGATCAATGTGAGTTCATGCAGTGCAAGCCTCAGCCAGTATATAACCACTGTACACAGGAGTCTCATCAGTCGCACGTCTCTGTTTTAATGAGGGACTGCGGCTCGAGGACTCCACTGGCATCTTTTGATGTTCGATGCTCGTTTTCACGCTTTCAGGCTTGTCGTGATTTTCTGGACGTAGCAGAATCTCACAGCCGGAGGTGGCAGAAGGCCCTGCAGTATGAGAGAGAGCAGCGTCACCATCTGGAGGAGACCATCGAACAGTTAGCCAAACAGCACAACAGCTTAGAAAGAGCCTGGAGGGAAAATCCCACCTCGTATTCAGGTAAGACGCATCACACTCATAGACACCATTTGTACTTTTAAGGACAAAGTGTGGTCCCACAGAATAATTATATGGCCCTCTTCTGGCCACTAGTAGTGATGCAACTCATTTAATCACATCATATATGAATTTAAAAGCGTTTATTTACATGGGAGGACAAAGTAAAAGAAAGACCAAACAATGAAATAGCACAAGACAGCAAGTTCTGTAAGCATCAGCAGACTTTAATACAGGTTTCTATTATATTTACATTTACTAGACATTAGTATGTATAGCAACACTATATTATGAATAATGTATATACTGTACATTTACAGCATCCTCTTGTTATGTGATCACTACTGCAGGTGTGGAGCGGTCTCAGGAGGGGGATGCGAGTGATGAGAATGATGAGTTTTTCGATGCCATGGAGGACTCCCCTGCATTCATTACAGTGACTGCCAGTGGCGACATACAGCACAAGTGAGACATCCTGTCGGCACATAATAATCTCAGAGCTGTGTTCTACGTGATTAGTCTGAACTGTATTTATGGGATGCTGCTTTTCTCTCAGGCGCTCAGGGAGCAATCAGAGTATGATGAGTGGGGGAGTGCCCAATGACTGGACTCACAATGAGAATGTAAGTCCTGGTATTTGCTAAAGAAATGTAACTTTTAACACAGTTATCTTTTACACACGCACACACACAAAAAAAATCATTTTGTGTTTTTTTTTTTTTTTCAGGACACCTCAGACACAAACCACATGCAGCTACGTAGAACAAGGCGCAGTCGTATTCCCGACAAACCAAATTACTCCCTCAATCTGTGGAGCATCATGAAGAACTGTATCGGCAAAGACCTGTCCAAGATACCCATGCCTGTAAATCTAAACACACTCATTTGTGATTTGTAATCTTATATGAGGACTGTGTGTAGTGTAGAATCATCTGGATCTCTTTAAAGAGGCTTTTTTGTTTTTTGTCTTTGTGTGATTGCAGGTAAACTTCAACGAGCCGTTGTCGATGCTGCAGCGTTTGACTGAAGATCTAGAGTATAGTGAACTCCTGGACCGAGCCGCTCGCTGCGACTCGTCCATGGAGCAGATGTGCCTGGTGGCTGCTTTCTCCGTTTCCTCATACTCCACCACGGTGCATCGTACAGCCAAACCCTTCAACCCTCTGCTGGGGGAGACTTACGAGCTCGACCGACTGGAGGAATACGGATATCGCTCCATCTCTGAGCAGGTGAGATGTGTTTTATATTGATTATATTTACACACACACACACAGTGAAAGTTAAATTACATCATGGTGAAGAACAAAATTACATCTGTATAAGTATCTGTATCGCTTTTACTGACAGCAGCCTGTACTATTTACCCTCAGGTCAGTCATCATCCACCAGCTGCTGCCCACCACGTGACGTCACAGCGAGGATGGACCCTGTGGCAGCATATCACTATTGATAGCAAGTTTCGTGGAAAATATATTTCTGTCGTGCCATTAGGTAAGAACTTCAAACATGCAGAAATGTATCTTCATGTTAATTTAGTGTATGTAATATAACACCACAAGCCAGGCATGATCTGTAAATGTACTGAACATGCTTGTTGAATCAGAATAATTTACCATATTCAAGTGATTATAAAACTACAATGTTTGTCTGAAACTTCATCACTTCTTCACCGCAGGAAACATTCACCTGCAGTTTCACTCGAGCGGAAACCACTATGTGTGGAGCAAAGTGACGTCAACGGTACACAATATAATTGTGGGAAAACTTTGGATCGATCAGGTTTGTGTCCTTCCTGTCAAACTGAATCAGCTTATGACTTTATGTGCTTCATTTTTGGAACAGTAAAAACTGTGAAAATGAAAAATAATAACTTATTTTTAGATCCACAACAGTTCCACTTCACTCCAAAAGAAGCTAATATGCATCAGAAGTTTGTATCAAGTAGCAGGTGTTTTTGCATGTTTGCATTGCGGTAAAGAAGAGGGTCACTGGGGTCACCGAACACTTTTAAGTCACATCTGTTTTTTCTTGTCGTCTTCCTGTCTGTTGCTCGTCGCAGTCTGGGGATATCGACATTGTAAACAACACTACCAAGGACACCTGCCATCTCAAATTCTCCCCGTACAGCTACTTCTCCAGAGAAGTCCCGCGTAAAGTATGTCAGTTGTAGAGTTTTACTCTTTAGCAAACAAATGATGTCTTTTTGTTGGTTGTCAGATTTCACTATATTTATACTGGATTTATACTTGCTACAAAAATGTCTGCAGCTACAGAAGCCAGTATCAAGAATCTACAACACTGTTTTAGCAAATCAAATGTCTCAGTTACCTTGTATTTTTTCATACATTCAGTATTCTCTATGTTTAGTGAATACATGTCCGTTCTGTCAGATATAATCCAGTGTGCAACATTTGAAGTGATTGAAACACCAAAATTGCAAACACTTCAGCAAAGTGCTGTCTAAAGGTGTGAATGTGTCAGTATCAGGAGGTCAGAACGTTCATGTAACCGATCTCTTCCTGTGTTTGTCATCTTCTCTGGTGTCTGTAGGTGACAGCGGTGGTGAAGGACAGAGAGGGCACAGCCCATTACATCCTGTCAGGAACCTGGGACGACAAGATGGAGAGCGCCAAAATAGTGGACAGCAGCCAAGGCTGCGGAGGCTCTGAAGGCAAACAAAAGACAGTTTATCAGACTCTTCAGCCCAAACTCTTGTGGAAGAAATATCCTCTCCCGTATGTTTATCTTATCTAACACGTTTCTACCACATCTTAATGATTGAAAGTGTTATTAACTCCTCTCGCTTCTGTCTGACCTTTTGTCTCATATGTGGCGACTCCTCTATCCTTTCACTCTGCAGTGATAATGCAGAGAACATGCACTTTTTCTCCTCCCTGGCTTTGACTCTGAATGAGCCAGAGGAGGGTGTTGCGCCCACTGACAGTCGTCTGCGGCCAGACCAGCGTCTAATGGAAGCAGGTCTGTGGGATGAAGCAAACAGCCAGAAGCAGCGACTCGAGGAGCGGCAGAGGCTGGAGAGGAAAAAACGGGAGGTGCAAGCCAATCAGGCGCTGGAGGAGGGTGAGAACTTGGAAAATAACAAGAACAAGATCAATGTTAAAGAGTTGGCCTTTTACATTTTACATAGCGATCTCATTAACAATAAGACAGGTTTCAGGTTCACCAGCGTGTTGGAGCAGGCAACATTTATATCCAAATGTCATGTGTTATATAATATGACAGCATGTTATTTCAATCAAAAAGTTCAAAAAGAGTTTGCTGATCTCTGTGCAATTTTATGCATCAGAATGTTTGAGTTACTTTTTAAAGGTCAAAGGTGGACGCACCCTGGTTTATGCAAAGGCCAATTGTTTCTTTGTTTATTTCCTGTGATGTAACACACACACGTTAGATCACAATCTTGCACATTCAAGCCATGTCTTAAAAAAAAACCTGATTCTGTGTCATTAGGACAAGATATCGAGGGCTACCAGCCACTGTGGTTTGAGAAGAGGACAGACGATGCAACAGGAGAAAGCACTTATGTCTACAGGGGCGGCTACTGGGAGGCCAAAGACAGACAGGACTGGACCCAGTGCCCTGAGATCTTCTAAGACAAAATTTCTCCTTACGTCATGACAGAGTGGTTCCTTTTGATGTAAGGATCCTCTGTGAGTTATGGACAGCTGTTTGTAAAGTAAGGATGTGTGTGTGTGTGTGTGTGTGTGTGTGAGCGAGAGAGAGGCAGCTGTAGAAAGTTGCCCTCACTTCTAGAATTGCAAGCACAAAATAAGCTCCTGCGTACGGTTAGTAATCTTTCTTCTGTTATATTAAAGCTTTTAGAATGCATGGCTGGTGTTTACACATACGCTTCAGCAGGTACTTAAATGTTCGGAGGACATGGACTTCTTGTATGTATGTGTGTGGGCCTGTTAGAGCTTTTTAGATAAATTATTTCTGCAGAAAAACATCATATGTGTGTATGTGAGTGTGTGTATGGAAGTTTGTGTGTGGATAACTTGAGGGCAAGGAGTGCCATGTTCAAGCCGTTTTCATACAGATAATTCATGTCTTGTTCTCCTCGAGTCTGGAACAACATGTTCCTCATCCTTGGCACTGACAAAAACAAAATTCTCTGAATGGAAAGTGTTTTTCTGCACTAAAAGGCTTTTTCAGAGTAAAACTTCATTGATCCCTGAATCTTCGGGGAGTTTGCTATCCTAAAAAAAATTGCACAAACTGTATTTTGAAGGATTTACAGTATTTGTCCTTTCTGACGGGCCTCTAAAGAGCAGCTACTCACCCACGGAAAACCAAAGTAGATGTTCTTTCTCTTTGGATGACAACTTACAACTGAAATACCATGTTGTTTTATACGTAACAACACATGAACTTAAAATTCTGTTTCTGGTTGCATTAAAGGGACACTCCTCTGATTTTCCACATTATTAGTTATGAAGTTTAATAGAGTCATAGCTGTACGACTGACACTATACAACCTGTGTTACAGAAGGTGAAGGTCAAAGTAAAGACATTATTGATTTGCATCATGGGAAATGTTGATGAAATGGGAAATGATTTAGATTTTTTTTTTTGCAGCTTGATGCATATTACAGACTAAAAGTCAGGGTATATCCACCTGTGGTTTATCTATTTTAACCACACTTTTTTTATTTTTTTTATTTTATCTCTCGCAAGTGTTTCTATATGTTAAATCTTCCACCTCAAATATCTCGAGACTCAACCATAAGAGTTTCACTGAAGTAGAAATCTGCTAAACCTGCAGGATTTTCTTCAGCAAGGGATTATACTGGTGCTTGATGATAATTTTAGCCTTAATTATGTAATCAAGTAGTAAGTCCCCAAGTAATCACATCCTACAACCCCCACTCTTTTAAGAATCTGTAAACTTTATTTTTACTCTGAATATCAGGGCTTATTGTGTTAGTAAGTAGCAACAAGAAGTAGCACCCCCCACCTCCCCCCCACTTTAAAACAAGTAGAACTGGCTCTTTCTATGAATAGTTTCAATCCTTATAATCACATCGCTTGCTTTGAAAATGTCAGCAATAACACAATTGCACAGTCACTTCACAAGAGGAAAATACTCCAAGGTTAGAGGTGTGTTTTAGTAACAGAATCCACTTAGAAAAATAATAGTGATGTAGAAGCGAAAATAAAATCAGCTCAGAGCCAGAAAACAATTCAGGAAAGTATTTAATGTGCAAATAAGCACTCGTGTACAATGATAGTAAATATAATTATCTAAATAAATAACAATAATAAGCAGTTAATTTATAGTTCTCAGCTTCCTGTGTATTATAATAGGGCATGACGCACATGTATGACTGCCTTTATTTTCTGTCCCAGCCTGTATATAGCTAGAATATAATAGAATCACCTCATTTATAATCACTGTAAGAAAATATTGTTTCACATTACTTAAACATTCATATTCTGGTCACTATTTAAACTCTATTTGTGTGTTCATAACTTTAAATGGAGTCAAGATTGTTTGCCAGTTAATGTGATGTTTGGGAATCGGAATTATTAATATAAATAAGTCTATAAGACACAGTATATAATATAATATCAATGATGCAAATAAGGTGTTGTTCAAAATAAAGCACAATGTTAACGTGTACCTGCAGGTAATGATACATACTACACATACTCAGCTCGAAGTTTCCATAGCAACATATAGCTATGCATGGTTTTTGAGTGCTCAAGCACTTCTGTAGTGACAAGCCTCTTCACCCTCGCTAATCGTGGACTTTTAATTGCTCAAACATGATGTGAATTCACCTTTTGTGCCCAGTGGCCTCAGAAATTTTACATTTTTGAGCTCAAATAAAAATATAAAACTGTCACTGTGTTGTTGTTGTTGTTTACTGTCCGATCTTTCAACGAGAAAGGTACAGACGATACAGAAAATGTCCTTAGAAATAAAGTCTGTCGTGATGCCTCGAGGCTTAGAAATAATCATTTTATCTTGGGACAGTGTCTCTAGTGTACAGGGATGTTTGAACGCCAGCTGCTGTCTTATATATGCAGAATAACAACAAAACCGTATTCTCTTGTATGACGATAAATTACATGCCTGTAAATACACCTTCGATATACACTAAAGAAAAAGTAACAATGAAGAAGTTGCAGTTGTGAGAAAATACATATTTTAATGGATGAGAGTGATTTATCTTCAAGGTCAGAATCATTTCAGCAGAGCTTCAGCTTTTGTAATGTCAGTTTTTATAATGTTTAATTTTTTAAATAAACACTGAGAATATATAGCTCCTTCAGTTAGTTGTCAGTGGTGATGTTAAACAAAGATAAAACAACATCTCTCGTGTGTTTGTGAACTGCCCTTCACACATCATCAACCTCATCAATATTTTCTTGGTACATATTTTATTCTAGCTCCATCAGCAAACCACATCTCTCTCTCAGAGAAAAAAGAGGAAGTTAAATGCTGAACTGGGTGTAAATAAGTGTACAGAGGAAACAATGTCATGATGATAATTTGCATTTTTCATTGTCGCCTTCATATTCTTGTCAAATATTTTGTGGGTACTTATTTGCATTTTTTTTTTTTTTTTTTTGCAAATGACACCCTACAGTCGCTCGCTGTATTTCCTGATGGTGTCATCATCACTGTCTTCGTGTAAAGCTCCATGTTTGTGCATCATTTATTTTTAATCCGACGCACAGAAATTAGCGGCATTTCCCTTTAAATTAACCAGCCAATGACGCCGGAGTATCGGCTCCGGTTTGGCTGACAGCTCGGTGACCGACTGACGGAGATTGTTTTTTTTTTTTTTTTTTTTGAAGAGAGGGGGTGATGCTTCCTGCCGGTGCTGACCAGGTACTCGTCGATGAACAAGGTAAAATAAAAATAAATTAAAATAAAATAATATAACAGATTAAGCTCATATAACGATAGCGTGACTGTGTTGTCGGTGACGTTGACGTCGCTAATGAAAGCTAACGCTGTAGCTAACAGTCAAACGTTAGCTAACACCGGGCTAACGCAACTTAGCATGAAGCCGAATGACATTTTAGCCGCTTGGTGTCAAATGACAGTCCGATTCGTAGTAGAGGTCAGCTAACTTAACCTGTTTATTTTATCAAACTAATTAATACATAAACAAACAAACAAATACAAGCGTTTGTTGTTTAGTGCGCGTGCTCCTTTGACAGAAAGTGTCGTTAATGATTTTAAACGCTCCGAACGGCGACAATGACGAGAGATTGAACCCGCTGTGTGACCGTAAAGCTGATCTGTGATCAGTGTTTAGGTTGTTTATGAGAGTTTCTCTGAACCGGGGAAATGAATCACAAGATCTCCTTTGGCTATGGAGTAAGGTGCTATTTAAAGGCAGCACCATAACTGAACTACTGCTGCCTCAGCTGATATTTATCGATCCAACCATGTGTTTTTTGTTTTTTCTGTTTGTTATGTTTGTTCTTCACCGCTGAGTGTTATTTTCTTGGTGCATCACGTTAAGTCGTCACCATCAGTCGATTGCTGCATATCAGGTTCATAACCAATCCCATCGGTCCCCGTAGTACAGAAGGCGCGTACAGTTTTCCAGCCCTCCTCTCTCCTCCTTGTCTTTCTGCTCCAGCCACATGTCATTTCCCCCATGCGCCTATTACGTTACACAACCAGCCTCTCATGCAAAATAGAAACACGTGTCTAAAAAGGGCGGTGCTGTGCTGAAAAATACAGGTTCACCGAACAACAAACCGGTTAACACCGCAGAGGAGAAAGGAGGGAAAACACAGCTGTGTCGCAGGATACGAGCCATTGTTGATGTTGTTGTTGTTTTTTTCCATTCTGTCTTGTGTTTCATTTGGTGATGGGATTCAACATGTGTTTTGCTTACAGACAAGACAATGATAAGAACATGATCAACGCCGATGGCTTCTCAAAATGCGAGGCGACTCTGCAACAGAGAGTCAGGAAGAGGCCACCCGCAGAGATGCTCCATCTGCTGTCAGCTGTCATCGTGTGGCTGGTGACCGGCACCACCATCTCCAGCCTCAACAAATGGATATTTGCCGTTTACAACTTCAGGTATCCTCTACTTCTATCAGCGCTTCACATGCTGACGGCCATAGTTGTGGACTATGGGTTGATTAAACTGCGAGTGATCCGCCACAGAGGTGTAGGGGAGCAGGACCTGACCCCCAGCGCAAAATGTAAGGTGTTCCTCCTGAGTCTGACATTTTGTGCCAGTATCGCCTTTGGGAACATGGGTCTGAACTATGTCCAGCTCTCGTTTGCACAAATGATCTACACCACCACTCCACTTTTTACTCTGGCCATCTCTACGCTGATACTGGGCAAACAGCATCACATCATCAAGTACACGGCTATGATGCCCATCTGCCTGGGAGCCTCATTCAGCATCATGGGAGAGGTCCAGTACGATCAGACCGGCTGCTTCTTTGTTTTTGCAGCCACCATGTTGAGGGGTGTCAAGTCCATTCAACAGAGTGAGTACCATCTTGCTTGGTTTGTTTTTGTTGTAGTTATAGTAGGTAAAATCTAAAACGTAACCTCTGATTTAATTGGTTTTATTTTTAAACTGGAAAACTCCTCTGACGCCGCTGACATCAGAGGATATTTTAGCGTTTCCCCCCCAGACGCCGTAACGGTTTGTGGTCCTGGAACGTTTCTTGTCATAATCTGGTGATTCACTGTCCAGTCCAGAGACACACCCCGCACACGCTGGGCTGTTGACATATTTTCTGGTTTCCACGGCAACCTAACACAAACACAATAACATATGTTGGTGTGCTGACTAACGGACGAGAGCGAATCCAGCAGAGACATTACAACTCACAACAACTTTGGCTGTTTCCACTGAAGCTGTTTGACTGGTTGAGAGTTGGAAAGAAAACATGACGTTCCCAATAAACTTAACAGTTATAAATTCCTCGACCCAGTTTTAGTCTTTTCCAACTATTGTTCTGTTGTTTGTTTTTTTTTTCATTTATTACATCTGGCCTGGACTCCTTAGACAACAGTACTGTTATTAAGTGGTTTACACTGATTAAACAAAGGATTTGAAACTTTGTTTTTGCCTATTTTTTTTTTTTTTTTTATATATATACAAATTAAATAGTGTAGTATATGCCTATGTTACAGGCTTTGTATTCTCAGAGTGTGAGTTCCCAAATAGTGCAAATATAATACATGAAAGATAAAAGTTAGAGAAATTTCTAACTTTAACCCTTCTGTTTCTTTATATGACAAAAACAGCAAATGTATCAGGATAAATGCCATGCCCACACCACTGACTTTGACTGGACTGTTTTTTATGCTGTGATGTCTTGAACCATCATGTGATTTGATTAAGCCAGGGTGATTTCAAGGGTTAAGTGTTTAAAAAAAAAAAACATTGAGATTGTCCTGGGAAAGAGGCAGATTCATTTCTTGAACCGGTGTCACAAGGGCAGAGCAGTTCATTCACTTCATTAATCCAATGTACTTGTTAATCACATGCTCTGGACGAGGAGGCTTTTTGCTAAAAATGCTTTAAAGTTGGTGGCAGTGGATTAGTTACCCTAACGTCATTAAGCTCCATGACATTGCAGATGTCAGAGAAGAAAAAACAAACACAGTTCTCATTTTCTAAATATATAATGAGGCCCTGTCTATAATTTGTTACGTAACACAAAAGGAGATATTCAGCTATGCCCAGAGGAGTGTAATACTACATACTTTGTACCTCTTGGTGCAGAGGGCCACCTCGTGACAAATGGGTCATCATTTTAAATCCCCTATTCGCCGCAGAAGAGTTTAGAAAGTTGTTTTACATAAGGAAAGTTTGCATATAGGGCAGAGTTGACAAACAAGATCCAGCAGACGAAAGTTGTTCTTCATTACTTTTATTTTTTAAATCCTGACTCCAACTTTCTGTCTGTCCTGAGGTTCAGACTAGCTGAACAATGTTGTCTCAAGTTTCAATGAGCTTTTTTTATCATCTCTTGCTTGTTGTTGTAACAGTTTGCCTGCTAAGTATTTCTCTGGCACACTTTCTCAGCGCATGTTGTTTTGTTTAAAGGCCCAGAGTCTCATAGTCTCGAAGTTGGAACAGCGTGTGAAATATCAGCCGTGTTTTGCTTCTCTACATGTCTAGACATCAACATACATAACACAGTCTGTTCAAACAGTAGCTTTGCATAGTTCCCTGCCATTTCTCTGCTCCCACTGTCAACATTTGACAGTTGTTTTGACTAAAACAACACGGGGACCATAGAATTTCACACCTTTTTCATGACAGATATCTCCTCTCAAGTCTGAAATGCTACAGAAAGAAAATTACTTGTCAGTGATATCTCTGTTTTCACTTGCTACAGTCATTTTTGTAACTGCTGTATATGTCTTTTTTTTTAAACAGGTATTCTCCTTCAGGAGGAGAAAATCAACTCTGTGTTCCTGCTCTACCTGATGTCCATTCCTAGCTTCTGCATCTTGTCCGTGGCGGCTCTGGCCTTAGAGAACTGGGCCATGCTGGAGTCGCCGCTACATTATGACCGCCACCTCTGGGTCTTCATCTTGCTCAGCTGCTTGGGCTCGGTCATGTACAACTTGGCCAGCTGCTGCGTCATCACGCTCACCTCGGCCGTCACTCTGCACATCCTGGGCAACCTGAGCGTGGTTGGGAACCTGTTGCTCTCTCAGCTGCTTTTCGGCAGCGAACTGTCGGCCCTCAGCTGCGCCGGTGCGGTGCTGACGTTGTCTGGCATGCTCATCTATCAGAACTCAGAGTTCATCGTCAGCTACCTGGACGCACGCAGAGCCAAAACTAAAGGGTCGGCCCAGGTGGATTTTAACTCTCCGTGCGGAGAGGATTTGGACAAAGCAAGTGCATCTGAACCAACGTATCATCAGCAGAGAACAGATGGAAAACAGGAGGACAAAATAGACTGAATTGAAAGGGTGAAGGAGAGAATAACAACATGTCAGTGGAAAAATGCTAAAACCCTGGCTCTAGTTTCTGCCCTGAATGTCACTAAGTGGTCAAGAGCAGCAGTGTGAGTGTGACCTTATAAGGGCATCATCACTGATGTGACAGATTTTTTAAAAATTGATTTATTAGTTTTATTTTTTTTCAACTTGTTCACTGTGCCAATTTATTTCTGGTGTGGTCACAGAACTGGAGTCGGGGGGGGGGAGAAAAAGGTTGCCTTTATATATACTGGTGATGGTTAAATTCTCTCCTTCATCTGTAAATCACTCGTACATAGCCTATATTGGTATATGCATGCATGAGCACACTTAACTGTTTGATACCTCATGAGGTATTCACACTGTCTCTCATACTTATCCACTGTGAAAATGGTGTCATTTACAGAGGGCGATGTTTTGGTGCGACCGTCGTGGACGTCGTCAGTCACAGAGGGGTCGAGGGTTAGAGATCGTTCTGACGCAAATTGGAACAGGCACAATTTGTATTACAAAAATATATTAATGGTACTGTTACCTGACATTCACCTGGCCCTGTCGTGGTAAAGGACTGGGGATTTTTTGGCAGCTTTTTTTTTTTTTTTTGTCGTCGTTTTTTTCTTTTGTTGGTAAATGAAGCGGAAAGGGTGTTAAATAAGAACTCTGCTCAGAGGCAGACGTTACCCTGATGGACAAAGCTAAGATTTCTGTGCAATGAAACGCCTCTTTTTCCTCTACTGAAGCACATTACATTTTTAAGAAGAGGCCACCATTATCTCTCTGTTTTTATGTGGCTTCCCGCATCAAGGTTCAGGCCTAGATTTTATTCTCATACCAGCTTGAGAGGATCGTCCCTCTGAAGAACTAGTCCAATTATTTCCATCTTTTACAACAGTACGCTCGCTGCAGCGTACCTTGATAATTAGGTTCACGAGTTCTCTAAGGAGTGTCACTCAACTTTAGCTGTCATTTCCCTGTGGATGATGAGGAAAAAAAAAAAGAAGATCAAGTTGTCCTTTAAGGTTACTCCTTAACTCCCAACCAATGTCATATGTTGGGTTGAGTTTTCCATTTTTTGCGAGTGACTTTTTTTTTTTTTTATTATTAGGTCGGACAGTGTTATGTTTTCTTTCAGTATTTCACAATGCTTTTGTTCCATTTTAAAACATATTCTATCTCCCTTTTAATATTTTTTTTGTGGAAGAGAATTTTTATTTTTTAAACGGCCATAGCAATCACTGGCGTCGTAATGCTGTAGGTTTTTGGTCCTCAAGTGTCTTGCACATGCATACGTGTAATATTCAACAGCAGTAGCGTCTCCTGTACCGCTCGGTTTAGAGAAAAAAAAACAGGAAGACTCAGCAGACGACTGCAAGCGGCTGCTGCTTCTGAAAGCATCTTAAATGATCAGATGATGTTTTTTGCAGTTCCTGCTCATCTGTCTGGTATGCCAAATGTTTACCTTGAAAGGTTTTTTTTTTTTTTTTGTGACACCTTCTTGAAGTTCTCGTTTTGTCGTTAACTATGGCACGATTGTTGCTTTTCCACGGCAACACAACAACAAAGCGATAAATCAAGTTTTGTTCGTGACGCCCATCATATCTTCTTCATATTCTGCCATTAGAATAACTGCAAGGACACATTTTTATTAGATATATCGAAGGTTTAATATTTCCAGGGTGCCATTCGTAACATTACATTTTACAGTTACATGTTCTGAGAATTGATTTCATAATGAAAATAAATATATGGACCTCAGATACTTGATCCTAAATCCCCAGTCAGCTGAAAATATTGCACGAAAGATAGAAAACGGTTAATAATTGGCTTTGTTGGTTTTATTATTTCAATATAACCTCAGTCACATGGTTTTAGAGTAAACACAGCAGATAGTTTCACTGCTTTTACATTATTAAATACCTCAGCTGTTAAATAGGACTTAGTACGCCCCTGTGTTTGTCAAATATTAATCATTGTATTGAGAGCAAGCAGCTTTTCAACAGCTACACTATAACTGCAGCATGTCAGTGATGGTTTTTTATCATTTCAGTAGAGTAATCTGATCAGAGATGTCAACATAATTAAAAAAAAACAAAACAAAACAAAAAAAAAACATATTTTAGTCCGTATTGGCTTCAGCAGCTGTTGTTGTTTAGTTTCATACTCTCACAGTCTTTCGTCAGCTCAACAGGTTTGGCTGCTTGTTCTTGTCGACGTCATGTGGGGTAGATAATGATTGTGGGGGCAAAGCGACAGTTGCACTGACGGGGTACGAAGACGCCGTCTTCAGGAAATCCCCTACGGTTCCTGTGTACATACTGGTTTTGATTGTTTGCAAAGCTAGTTGGATGTAAATAGTTATTTTATTATATTTATGTATTTTGTAGTCATACGGATGGTTTAAATTCTACCGGTTTAAGAATGAAATGTTTGCCTCATGCCTTATTTGGACACACTGTACAAGAGATTAGGAAAATACGGAGTGATTTGATTTGTCATTCACGTCAAATTTGTTCGGTTAATGTTCTGCCAACAGCAGCTGTATAGGTGCTTCTGTTTTAGAGGCAAAAGTACGGATGAGTCGTATACACATGATCTGCTGTTGCTTCAATAAAAATAAACCAACTGACTGGAACAATAAACGATAACAAACCAACCACCACACTTCTGAGTCAGTCGTTGCCTACATCAGATTACATAACTCCACTGTCAACACTGTTAAGTGCCCTGTAACTTTGATTTATAGGGTTTATAAATCGTGTTTATAGGTTTGTAAATGGTTTCATATTTTTAAATGTTTAAATCATTTCATGTTCGTACATGAAACGGTCTTACAACATGTTACCGTGTTGTGTTCAAGGTTACAAGAAGAAGTAATTTTCATTTTCCATAAAATTTGGCCTCTACTTATCTCTGTCTTAAAAATACTATTACAGTCTCAGGGTCCTGGTATTTCTCATGATGATTCACTGTGACACTGTCACAACTTGGAGAAAAAACAAACAAACAAACATATTACATCATATATTCAGTCTAATTTGCATAAACTAAATATATGATGCACTTATGAATGTTCACCACTTGGTGGAGCACTTCTGCTTTCTGATTTAATACAAGCCTTTTCTAAATCTGCCTTAATGTAGAAGTGCCAAATATTCACAGCTGAAGTTGGAAAAATGTGTGCGAGTGTATATATGTGTGTGTGTGTGTGTGTGTGTGTGTGCGTGCTCTGTACTCCCAGCCCGTCAGCTTCTGTAAACAAAGTTCAGTGGTCAACAT
Organism: Polydactylus sextarius; assembly: GCA_016801845.1. Classification (NCBI taxonomy): domain Eukaryota; kingdom Metazoa; phylum Chordata; class Actinopteri; family Polynemidae; genus Polydactylus; species Polydactylus sextarius. The sequence continues at coordinate 5,676,924 of CM028922.1, forward strand.
TTTGCCTGAATAAGGCAAAGTGCTCCTCACAATTTAACCCTCTCATTTCCCTCCAAATTACTTGTCTGCAGCTCTCGTCAAATAATTTGTGACCATGAGAAATATGTGATTTAAAAATACACACACACACACACACACACACACACACGCATGCGGTTTAGCTGAGGGAAGACCTTGTAAAGTTTCATGACATGACATCACCCAGGACGCAGTGACAAAAGGGGAGGCGAGATGCAGCTGAGGGTGACAGTGACTGATGGACAAGAACCTGATGCGTTTCCCCCTCTTCTTCCTCCGCCTCCTCCTCCTCATCCTCCTCCTTCTTTTCCCATCTTGGGTGGTTTCTTCTCTCTCACATGAATCCTTATGAAGCGCTGCAGTGTGAGGTGTGATGTCAGGCCTGAGCTCTCACAGCTCTCCACACCAGTTTTAAAGGAGGGTTGGGGAGGTACCAGAGGAGCACTGAGAAACTTCTGAGAAAGCCAACAGACGCACAACATTGCATCCTCCAAACAGGTGAGTGACACTGCATCTCAACAGCTGATTTGATTTTTTTTTTTTTTTTTTTTTTTAATTTTTCATGTTTTACTGCTTAATTTGTCAGATCTTCTATTTTCCGCTGATTGTAAGCACATAGTTTAACGCTGTTATCAGATTCTTTTAGTAATGGTCTCGTTCCACCACATTACTATATTTGTACGTGTGTTTTGCCACTCGTGTTCTGCACTCAACCAGTTGCTGAGATACACTGAGGGATACACTTTAGTAATACAAACACATTTCTTTGCATGACCACTCAGTTTATGTTTGACTCATTGAACAGATCCAGTCTTTATGTTGCATTTGAGATCTTTCCACATTATGTAGTGTAAACTATGAAGCAGTGTCTCCTCTGTTTTGTTTGACTAAACATTTCAGAAACATCCAATTTTAACTCAAACAATGTTTGATTATTGAATCCAACTTGTTGCATTCACAAGTCAGAGGTGAAGACTTTTCAGTTGACTCACAATCCAAAGTGTGTTTACTTATGTTTACTCGCTGTCATTCAGATCTTGTTCTGCGAATTTTTTTTTTTTTTTGAATAGTGTGTAAGGATGTGTCTGCAGCTGTGTTTTGATATAATCCAATCAGATTTATTCAGAGATGGAGGCAAAAACCGACGGCGGATCAAGTTCAGTGACCAGCGAAGAACTGGCAGCTATCGAGGATGAAGAAGTTCTCAACAAGATGGTGAGGAAACGACTGATCTCTCATCGTCGTGAAAGAGAAATTTATGTTTTTTTAACCTGTTGTTAATCTTTTCTTAGCTGGACAGTGCGTCAGATTTTGAAGAGAGACGGATGATTCGTGCTGCACTGAGGGAACTGCTCAAGAAAAAGAGAGGTAAATGTTTGCAAAGTTACCACCAGTGGTCCTCTACTCCCCTGATGCTTAGGCTTTGTTTTTAAATTCTTCTACCGTCTGTCAACAGATAAACGGGAGCAGGAACGAGGGACGAGGCAGCAGGATTTGAGACAACAAGGCCTGAGCAAAACAGGAATAACTGTTAGTATCGGCAGAGCATCCATGAACCAGCAGTCACCTACAAACAGTAAGTTTGTCATCCTACATCTACTTGGTTTTTTACCTGTTTCATTTAAATTCTGTGAGCTTCTTATTTAAAAAAAAAAAAACAATTGTGGATATTGTTAGAACCAACAGGTCAATTCTCTCCATCAGCCTCCACTCCCTTCAACAGGACGGCAGGCAGGTGAGTCACATCACAGCACAGTGGAACAGTTAGTGTGGTCAAAACAAAACACGAGAATGAATAAAGTTTTTATCTAAATGTCACAAAGTGTTTGTCCTCTTCTGTATCTAGTAATCTCATCCATCCAATAGAGCAAAAGAAAAACTTTCCGTGCTTAGCATTTGCTGAGTGAAAAGATGATGTAATCCATACTTTCTGAATATCCAGTATCCAGTGTATTTGTTTCCTCTCCTCAGCAAGGCCAGTCCTGCTGCAGCCTCAGCCCAGAAATGTCCTCCTCCTGCTGCTGCTGCTGCAGCACCCAATGCTAAAAATGTCAAACAGATGCTTCTAGATTGGTGCAGGGCCAAAACAGAGCCATATGAGGTAAATATGCCCAGACTCTCTATGTGTGTGAAATATTGCCCCTGTGGAGCTATACATAGTCCTGCCCCTTATGTCTCGTTCTTTGCTTTTATTTCATGTAAACTAACTCCTCTCCGGTATAAAACAGGGGGTGGACATCCAGAACTTCTCTTCGAGTTGGAAAGACGGCATAGCCTTCTGCGCCTTGGTGCACCGCTTCTTCCCTGACGCGTTTGAGTACTCCATCCTCAACCCCAACAAACCCAGGGATAACTTCCAGCTGGCATTCAGCACCGCAGAGTGAGCTCTCACTTCCTTATATGACGATGAAGATGTATCTTGTCTGGAATAAGCTCCAGCAGTAAATTGATGATGAGAGCACAGTGACTTAAAGTTTTACCAACATACCTTCAGTGTCATTGTTTGTGTCAAGTTGATTTTTAGTGACACACTCTCTTTCTCTCTCTGTCTGCAGGAGGCTGGCAGGCTGCCCCCCTCTGCTGGACGCTGATGATTTAGTCCGGATGAAAGAGCCCGACTGGAAGTGTGTGTACACATACATCCAGGAGTTTTACCGCTGCCTGGTGGAAAAAGGGCTTGTCAAAACCAAAAAGCGAACATAGACTCTTGAGAAATCAGAAATCAATGTGATTTCAGTTTTTACAATGAAAACACACTATAGCACAAGATGAGGTCAAAAACGATAATATTATGCACTTTTTAAAAAAAAAAACAAAAACTGAATATTTACATCCTTGATTTGCCATGAGGGGAAAAAGGCATCTGATGCATCCAGCTGATGCAACCATATAGATATGAATGCATGGTGTTTATTGTGTTTTTTTTACTGGTTTGTCTCTTAGTGGGGACTTGTGGTCGTCTGTGTGCTCTCAGTGGACAGCTGGTGCAGAGGATCAGTACATTCCACTGAGATTACACATCTGCATTAATCCCAGTCAGCCATAGAGAATCTGAGAACAAATTTTACGATGATGCTGTTGACAGTCTGAGTGTGTGAGTATTAAAAACACATTTAATAAATAACCATTCCATTATTGTGCTGTCATTCTTTATAACTAAATGCCAAGGTAAACATACAATTTAATATCAGGAGGGGTCAATTAATAATTCATAACTCAGTCGTGAGACAGGACACAAGCTGTGTCGTTTTATGTTTTAAATGTTTCATAAATGTTTCCTTTGAGTAATTTTTCCCACTTTCTACTTTTTCCAGTATTTGGACACATCATGATTTTAGTATCTCTGAGGAGAACTACTTTCTCTGAAAATGACCAGAGTGACGTCATCAGGGGGCGATAAACTCGATTTGTCAGGCCTCCGGCTTTATTTATGCACAAAAATATCATAGTAATTGAAGTGTTTATTATTATTATTATTGATTGCATTAGATCTTAAGTGTGTCAGTAAAAATGTGCTCAGCTCTTACCAGCTGGTGACCAGCTGCTATAATGACATCACTGAGTGACTACATAGGTAGGCATGCCAGGGTGAAATGTAATTATTGCCACTCTGATCCATTCTATGCCCTATCAGTGACGCACTAATGGCAGATTAATGCGTCACTAATGATGGGACAGATCAGTTATTTCTGGCAGCAGATTTTTGTTTTGCACCCCCCTCACTCCCTCCCTCCCCACCTGCCCATGTGTTTTACCCACAAAGAGAGGGAGAGAGACAGAGAGAGACAGAGAGAGAGAGTGCACTACGAGCGCTCCTGATGGGTCTGTGTGCAGGAGGTGCACGCGCTGGATGATGACCGAAAAGTGCAAAGCGTCGGCTGCTACTGCTACTGCTGCTCCATCCAGCTGCGCTGTACACACAGATGATAAGTAGCATGCGCTATACAAACATCACAAACATCAGCATGTACGAGACCGGATACATGAAGCGCGAGCACCTCCTGTCCTGACAGCACAGCTCCGGCGGCGCGTGACTGACACGTCCGATCGCTGTCCACGGTACCGACGGGGGGTCTGATCCGTCCCGCAGGCTGACCGGCTGGCTGGCTGGCTGGCTGGCTGACTGGGTCGGTGTCTGTCTCCGGACTAAATATATATAAATATAAATAAATATAAATCGATCGCCTTGATGTGACCGTCCTGTCGCGTTGACTGGTGCGCGAGACAAAAAAAAAAAAAAAAAAAAAGAGACTGATGCTTTTTCCTTCGGTGAATTTGAGAGATCACCTTTGCGGTTCACCTTGGAAATACATTTATAAGAAAAAAGACGCATGAAAGGTAAGAGAGATGTTTTCATTAGATCTGTGTTCACTACAGCCAATGCAGCTCTGTGTTTTTGTTTATATTGCATGTGAAATGACAAATAACTGAGCTCATTCAGACAGGTTCATGCAGGTTCATGGACTATAATATATATATATATATATATATATATATATAAAAGAGGCCCTGTTGTCCTGGAGAATTTAAGCTCTGAAAGTTGCATTTTCACTTTTAAAGTGAACTTGAATGATCACCATTACTCTCCTCCTTGTTTTGTTAATTACTACAGTTGTCACATCAATTTTTCAGATACAAAGACGTCCTGATTTGCATGTCATGAATACTTAAAAGAGGTGTATCGTTTCAGTGTGGGAGGGAACATAAACAAAATGGTGGGAGGCTACTGTCTGTGCCTATCAGGTCATACATCCTCTACCTTGTGACCTCCAGTATCTGTTGATGTGCTCCATTATGTGCAGCTGTGTGTCTCGTCCCTTCAGACCGATATTTCCAGTTCCCAGTTGTTGTTGTTTTTTTCAAGTGAGAGAAATTAAAAGTAGTAAAGGAACAGTGAGCAGTGAAGCACTTAACACTGTGACACAACCCAGTGTGCTGCTGAGTAAAAAGGGTCAGGGGGGTAATTAACGTTGCTGAGCAACCAGGATGTAATCCAGGACGTGGGTCCAAAGTTAGTTCCTCAGCCCAGTTTGCCTGCTCACGATAACATCAGCATCAGTGATGCCCGGGTGTTTCATGTGGACAGGTGTTGAGTATAATGTCACATGTTCTCTCACTACAGGCGCATCCTTTGTTCCTGTGTATCTACGTACCAAAGATTAACTGATAAATGTAGATGTTTTGTGATTTAAATGCAGATTTGGGTTGTTTTCATGATGAACTATGTGCTTCATGTTGCAGGTTGATGGATCGTATGCAGCAGAAACAAATCAGCATGGACCCTTATGGGCCTAAAGTGCAGCCTGCTCCCTGTGCATTAATTGGATCCGGTTCAGGTTTACCTCCTCAGCTCGCCATCCAGGAGTCACCTCGGATCAGCCCGTTGGATGTGCTCAAGAAACCGTCTGCACTTAGCCCAGTCCAGGCTACCGTCATACCCGTGAAAGTGACAGAACCGATGCAGTTGGGGATCGGAAAGTCTGGGTCCTCTGCAGCAACACTAACGAGCATAAGTCGGCCAAGACCGGCTGCTCTTGGAACTAAAGCTGCACCAAAGTCCACTAGAATCTCAGTGGACCCATCCAAGGAAATAGATTTGATCCCTGTTTGTATCCCGGGACCTCATAGTGCCAATGTCCTGCCACATTCCCCAACAGAGTCCTCCCTTCCTTTTCACAGTCCTCAGAGTTCTCACAGCCCTCAGTCTTACACCAGCAAGCCTTACCTGAGTCCCACTCCCAGCCGGCCCCAGTCCAACCCCAACCTACCTGTCAGTCTGAGCCCCAAATCCAGCCTCAGCCCTCAGTCACCGAGGACGCCCTCACCTGGGAGCTCAACACAGAGCCAGGTACAGTCGGAGAAGACGGGAGGAGAGAATAACGATTTCAGGTGAGACAAATAACAGCACTTTTTATATGACCTAGCTTTTGTCAGTTTGAAATGATTCTGCTCTTTTCCGCTGTGACTGCCGTTCCCCATTACGCCTAAATACAGCTGCACAAGCTGTCCTGCATTCAGTAGCTGTAAGGAAGCTGATGTGTGGCTGACCGTGTCACATGAATCAAGGCTGCAAATTTCACTAAGAGCTTTATGAAGCTGACAGTGACACAGCCACATTTTGTTGGCAGCCTTCCCAGAGGCACACTTCTGTTGTGTTTCTTCCCTCATAAACAATGGCCGCTTGTAAAAACACTTTAAATTTTACAGTTCCCCTGTTTATATGGAGTATAAAACAGGTCAGAGGGTCGTCGGATGGCACCAACTTCTGCCAGTTCTTCCGTTACTTTTCAGATGTTTTTCTTATCACCACGATCAAAGTTTAATATACAGTCTCAACGAAAAGTTTTGAAAAAGTAAGTTCCTTTGTTTTTGTTGGACAGTGAAGACATTTGGGTTCAGCATCTAAAGATGAATACGACATGAGAGTTTGGAATTTTATTTCCTGATATTTCTCATTTCTTGGACAAATTTGGAGGAAAAGGAGGAAAAAAGGCGTTTGTTGTTGCCTTATAGTTTGGCTTTTAGCATCAGGTTTCACCTGTGAAGACTATGTTTGCTATAAAAGAAAATTAAAATTGACATGAAGGCCACAGAACTGTTTATGGAAGAAATTGATTACAACATCGGGCGTAGCCAGTAAAATAACGTGGAATGTCCTGAAACAGAAAGAAACAAGTGGTGCACATGAGGAACAGACGTATAACGGGTCGGCCAAGGACAAAAGCAACAGACAAAGACAGAAACGTTGTGGAAAAAAAAACAACAACAACACAAAAAAAAAAAAACACAGCGAATGACATCATCATCATCAACCTCCACAGTGCAGGGATCTCAGTCCACCATTTGAAGAGGAGTTTGAGAGCAGAAATGTAGGAGTCGTACCTCAAAATGCAAACCACGACTCTTTAGTAACAGACTGAAAACCAGGAATTTTTAGAGATAAAAAGATCAGGTTTTGCAAGAAAGTTTCATGGATCGGTGAGGCCGAGAAGAACGTCTACCAAACTGATTGAAAGGCCAGAGTGTGGTGAAAATAAAGGATCAGCTTATGATCCAAAACAAACAAGTTCATCTTTGAAGCGAGATGGATGTGGTTTCATGGCTGCTTCTGGGTCGGGCTCACGTGTCTTTATTGATGGTGTAAATCGATTCAGAGCTTTACAGAAACATTATGTCTGCCAATTTATGGAGAAATGCATCAAAGACAACACGTTGCATCTAAACAAATGACTTCATCAAGGGGAGAAAGGTTTTAAAGCAGCTTGGTCGATCGCCAGCTCTTAATCTAATAGAATATTTTACCTCATGAAGAGGAGACTGAAGGAGAAACCACCCCGAGGAAAGACTCACAAATGAGGAACGCAGCTATTAGTAATAAGTTTGAGGCAGTTATTTCGGGTAACGATTATATAACCAAATATTATACATCATTTACTTTAAGTTAAAATGTATTTTAGTTTGTCAGATGTAAAAACTAGAAAATAACAAACTAAACTATTCATCTTCTGATCTTAAATCAAAATGTCTGTAAAGAGATTACAATCAAAAAAACAAACAAAAAAGAGAATGAAACATGAATACTTACTTCAAACAAGATATGCTTTTGTAAAATAAGCTGTTTTTGATCAAAAAAGAGCAAAAAATCAAACTAATTAACGTTCTCAGCTTCTCAGTTGTGAGAATTGGCCGCTTTTATAAATAAACTTGGCTGTTGGTCAAAACATCACATTGGATTTTATGCATCTATGATGGACAGTTTCCACATATTAATAAAAAAGTGATTAAATGAGTAACTAGGAGATGGAAAGATCAATCGTTAAAACAAAAAAATAAAAACCTGCAGCATCAATAAGTTGCTTTTTTGATTAAAAACTGCAGCCATTAGTTAAATTGTGAAGGACAGATAGATACACACACACACACACACACACACACACACATAAGACTTAGTCATCATCAAGGTACAAAGAGGTGCTTAATTGTGCTTATCTTTTTTCTATATACAGAAACACTGATGAAAGCTATATCCCTGAGGATTACAGCACAGATTATGTCCTCTTTCATCCTACGGTGTGCAGAACATAAATCTAATGCAGGTTTTGCACTGTTTCTGTCCTTTGAAAGGGTGTATATTGTCACATGGAACGTGGGATCAGCTGTCCCGCCAGATGACATAATTTCTCTGTTTGGACCAAATGTTTCAGACGGGAGCGTGGACATGTTTATCATCGGGTAAGTAAGTATTTCTACAAGGCTCAGCAGAGTCCGAGAGACAGCCGTGAGTGCCCACTCAGTCATCTGTTACCCTGTTCTTTTTCTCATGTGTCATTTTCACTTGTTAAAGTCATCTCTCTCACGTCTTTTCCAGACTCCAGGAGGTCAACTCCATGATAAACAAGAGGCTGAAGGATGTTCTGTTTTCTGACCAGTGGAGTGACCTTTGCATGGACACCCTCAGCCCTTTTGGATATGTTTTGGTCAGTATGTTGTTCCTCATATCTGATGTTCTTTTTTCCCTCTCTTCATAATATCTACAGCTTATCAATTTCTTATTTGTTCAGGTGGCGTCCCAGCGAATGCAGGGAGTGTTACTGCTGGTTTTCTCTAAATTCTGCCATCTCCCATTCCTCAGAGGTATACAGACAGAGAGTACTCGCACAGGACTCGGTGGATATTGGGTACGTGCTGCGCATCGAAGAGACCTGCTCTGAATCCTACTGGAGATTCATTACGTTGCAAAATTTGCAGTGTGTTTGTGTCAGTGGGCTTTTTAAGAGCGAGGTGATGGATGGATGGATTGGGGGTTGAAAGGTGGCGAGCGTGTGCGCCCTCCTGCCGACATTCACGTGCGTGCGCGGGTGAATATGTCAGCGTGTGTGACATTCTCATGTGCGTTGATGTCAGCATCACCCCTGGTTGCTGCTGGTGCAGTCTCCTTCTCTTTGAGGTCAGTGCAGCAGGAGGCTGTCTGGCTTTCTGGTTCTCTGGCTCAGTAAAAGGAAAAAAAAACCAAACCACGACCTTGTTTCTTAACACAGATCCGGTTGATACATGCCAGTGTTTTTAAATGTTATTTATAAGATGCTATGCTTAAGGGATCTATTTGTCACTGTGTCCTCTCTTTGCCCTTTCATCTCTCTCTAAGGGGAATAAAGGTGGAGTTAGTGCGAGGATGACGGTGTTCGGCCACCCGGTGTGTTTTCTCAACTGTCACCTGCCGGCTCATATGAGGAACCTGGAGCAACGGATGGAGGATTTTGAAAGCATCCTGCAGCAGCAGCAGTTTGAAGGAGGAACTGCCACTGGTGTACTAGACCACGAGTGGGTGACACCGTTTTTACATTATTTTGAAAAGTGCATGTTTTCTTTGATGTAAAATCACCTTCATTGTGTTTTCATTAGCATGTACTGAGTCCTTTCTTTGCATTGCCATTTTGCATTTTTCATTATCTGAACCCCACTAAAGGTTCTCCTGTTAGGATGTTAAGGTAAATTCAATCTGTAACTTCACCACTAGAGGCCACTAAATCCGACACACTGGCCCTTTTATTAAAAAATAAATAAGGTGTTAGAAAATGAATGGATGATATCTCATAGTCAAACATTCATTCATAATAAGAATAAAATAAATTTTTAGTTGTTACTTAAATGCTTCCAATCCAATCACAAATTAAACTTGGGAGCTTCACCATATTGTGTTTTATGCATCTTGAGTTTCTTGAGTAAATTGCAACTGTACCTTTCCTGTCTCCAGTGTTGTGTTTTGGTTTGGAGATTTAAATTTCCGTATTGAAGACTATGACATCCATGTGGTGAAATGTGCCATTGACAGCAACAAGCTGCCACTTCTGTGGGAGCGAGATCAGGTGAGTCATCTTCACTACTGACTCGCTCACAGACAGTTCTTGAAGGTTTTCTAACACCTGTTTGTCTCTCAAACCTTAACCAACAGAGGGCAGTGTGGCACCAAATGAACAGACATCACTCTCTATCAGTGAGGATGAAAATCATACAAACATCCGATCTATTCTGTTCTTTTCTTCTCTACAGCTCAACATGGCTAAAAACACAGAGTCCATCCTGGAAGGCTTCATGGAGGGTCCACTCAAATTTCCACCCACTTATAAGTTTGATGTGGGAACTCACACGTATGACACCAGGTTTGTTCAGATTAGTCTTTTAATACTGACATTTAGACGTGTTTAACACTATTGTCGACCATTATGACCCTTTGGCTTCATTTAAATCAGCGCAAAAAAGAGGAAACCTGCCTGGACAGGATCGAATCCTGTGGCGCCTTCGACGCACCGGCTCTCCAGTTCCTACCCACAATGCAGCGCTACAACGGGGTCTGACCTCATGGTTGGGTGGGGCAACTAAAGTGACGCAGCACACGTATCGAAGTCACATGGGCTACACCACCAGTGACCACAAGCCCGTATCTGCCCTGTTTTCTCTACATGTGAGACAATACTGTTTACACATTTCAGTTAAACCTTTTACCGATCTGTCTTTGTAAAGTGTGGTTATATATATTTCTCTTTCTGTGCTTTGTTATATTTTTCTGTAGTTTCCATTCAAGGTGGACATGCCACTGGTGGAGCTGCAGGTAAACAAGGAGTGGTATAAAGTATCAGATGCTACAGTCAGATTCACTGTTGCATCAACTTATCAGCGCAGCTCATGGGACTGGGTCGCAATATACAAGGTAATTCTTGGTTTATTATTGTCCATTTTCAGTTATTTTTTTTTACAGTAAGCATTTACACTTACGTTAACACTTATCATTAACTTCTGAACAGGTTGGGTTCAGACATCATAAAGATTACCAGGCATATGTGTGGGCCAAGGGAGAGCACGCAACACAGGTGTGTAAGAAACTAAAAATCCACTAATGTATTACATGCAACAGCTCATACTGAACTCAAATGTGATGTTTCCATCTCCAGGTGACATTTTCAGAGGAAGATTTGCCAAGAGATGATTGTGAATACATCCTGGGTTACTACAGCAATAATATGAACAGTATTGTTGGATTGTCAACACCTATTCAGGTAACAAAAGTCAGAGGAGATCGTACTTATGTGATCTTACTTATGAAATCTTTATGAAAGGATATGCACTACTTGGCCAAAACTATGTGGACACTCAAACATCTCGTTCTAAAATCGTAGGTTTTCATAAAACAGCCTCAAGTCTTCGGGGAAGTTTTTCCACAGTATTTGGAAACCTGGCTGCAGGGGCACAGTAGTGAGATCGACCACTGATGTTGGCAGATAAGGTTAGGGCTCATGTGCACGCCAAACTGGGATAAAAAATTCTTTATGGATCTGACTTTTTTTTGCATGGGGATCCTGTCAACCAAAAAGGGCCTTTTATTAACCATTGAAACAAAGTCGAGAGCACATTTTTTGCCTAAAATATTGTAATCTCCATCATAGAATTTCACTTAATCAGTGGTGCACAGTCAGTTAGTACATTAACTTAAATATTGTATGTAATACAATTTCAAATGCTTTTATTCCCTTATATTTTATGAACAATTAAATGATTAATCAATAGAATAATCCATAATCTAATATACTTCTATTTCACTGTATTTCAGATGAAAAAAAATGCAGTTTGTTGATATTATGTCTGTACTTTTACTTAAGTATTAATCTGAATACTGGACTTTTGCTTGTAATAACATATTTCTACATTGTTTGATGGTTTGTTTTACTTAAGTAAAAGGCATGGAAAGTATGGTCACATACTTTTGCCCAGTGCTTTTCTTTTAACATCCTTACTCATTCTGTTATCTTGTCTTAAAACCTCCATCTTTGACAGATCAAGATACCAGTCCACAGCCCCACCGTGCATCGCTCCGACAGCTCTGATGCCAGCTCAGAAGATGACAGCACTCTCGTCCTGCTGGCACCAAACTCCCGCAGCCCGAGCCCCAACACCAGCAAACACCACCATCGCCACCGGCGCAGCCGCAGCCCCGCCATTCCCACTCTTTCCTCCAACCCTCTTCCCTCTCTGCAGGGCCTCAGCCTCTGCCCTCGCTCTAAAGAAGGTCAAACTCAAAGACGCTCTCCCTGCTCCGCTGCTAAGAAGGAACGACTGGTGTCTCCCGACACCGTGCCGTCGCCCTCTATCAGCCCCCTCAGCCCTCGCAGCCCCGTGTCCCCAGGTAGTGGAGTGACTGCACCAGAGGCTCTGATCGCTGCCATGTTAGGTGAACACAGACCAGCTCAGGTTAGCCCCACAGGGCTCAAACAGATAGGGAAAGCAGGGGAAACAGACAATGCATAGAGATACACGTCAATAGTTTAAAGCAGGTACTGTTCAAGGAGAACGATGGCAATATCCACGCATTCAGAGTCTGATCTGACCCCACACTGTCACTGTGCTCGTAGAAGCAGCACATTTAATGACTCCTTGTTGTAGTTTGCAAACATTCCACATTGTAGCCCTGCAGCTCTCTGTTTTTGAATCTAACATCATCTCATACACTATGTGTATATGGGGGTCAAAGACGTTTCCAGACTCCCAGTGACAAGTGCTTTTATAGACTCATAAGCTATATCATACGTAAAAACATATTGAATGTGAAACCAAAGTTAGAGTGAACTGTGATAGATGTGGCAAGTTATTATTGACAGCAATATGGATCTCTGTAAACAATCTTCTGTCGAAGTCAGGACTCTGGACGAGAAGTATTGACCAAATCATAGTTCACAAAGAGAGAATGTTTGTGTTTATGTGTTCGTATGTGTGTGCGTGTGCTTTTGCGTGTGTGTGTGTGTGTGTGTGTAGGTTTATGTAAGCTTATGTGTTAAAACATAAATGTGTGAAACATGCATTTCAGACCAGAAGATGATTTAAAATTTTAACTCTATAGTTCTCGGTCTGTATTCATAAAAATGAATCTAATGTATCCAAGAATAGAGATAAAACATTTCACCACCTCAGTCAATCTGAAATGTACATGTGACTTGAACAGTAATCCTAGATCAGTGCTCTTATTCTTAGCAGCTTTGTGAATACAGCCCCTGTTCTATGGAGCTCAGTGAGTGGATGTTTAGACTAATGTGGTCATGTTGCTTCAAGGAAAAATACTGTTATTATCTGTGTGAGGGTGAAAATAATAATAAAAAAACAAGAGAAAAACTTACTGTTTATCAGATAATCTCAAAAAGAAGTATGCGTTTGTCTGTACGTATGTCCAGACGTGTGGATTCAAGTTATGACTTTACTTTGAACTTCACAAAATGAAAAAAAAAATAGACTTTCAAACCCACTTTAACAGCAGTGAGTTTTATTTTGAAACAATCTTCATTGTCAAGCTCAAAGATAAATAATCATGTTTTAAAAAGGGTAATGAAATCATTTTTTTTAACTCAACTATCCTGCAAAAAGATCTGACAGCTGATTATTCATGACTTCATCGTCAAAATTTGAGACTTAACTTGTTATTTGCTACACAACAGTTCCAGTTTATTTGTTTGTATAACCTACATGTTACACCGCAGAGATAAGAAATATTGTCAAAAAAGGAGGAAAAAAAGTTTGTGAGTTGGAACATCGGTACAGGACAACAACAGATGGGAAACAGATTTCCCAGCGGGAGATGACTCATATGCTGATCATACTTTCCTCTTATAAAATACCACAAACAAGTCAATCAATGTCAATCAAGCAGAAACAAATGTCAGTACAATAACGCCATACAATTAATTAAGAAGGTTTCATAAGAGGATTTATATGAGACATGGATAAGTGTGCCCAGATTATGGTTTTCCATGATGTTTGTAGTCAAGATAATCACTTTTAGATTAACAAGTGGATCTAAAAAAAAAAGAAAAAAGAAACAAAAACAGACACCAGAGAAAAGACAAACTAACAAACTGCTCAGTCAGAGAAAATCATCCTAAAATAATGATTCACTGATGATGATTCATTCAAAACACTGATGATAACAGTAGGAGTACTGATGCATTGCAATATTTTTTTTGGATTTACATTAAACTGCAGAAAATTAATCAACCTTGAATCGTTATTACAGATCTTTAGTACGCCTTCAAAATAAAGTCTAATGCCAATCATGAGGAACTGAGAGAAGGTGATTCCAAGAGAAAGTTTAAAGTTTATTTTGAAAATACTTAATACTCTCCTAAGGCTTCTAAAAATTCCTGAAATGCTTTTTATTTTTAAGCCAAATCCCTGATACAGATAAAATTACCCCATTTCAGTCCTATGAAGACACAAATTAATCTTCAAAACAACTGAAATATGATGCTTTTATGTGTTCTTGCCTCTGAAAACACAATATAACACTATAAATCTCTCACTAGGATACCTTCACTCCTTCAAGCCTTGTAGAAATTCTTAATCTTACTCTTTAAGCCTCTAGAAGTCAGATTAAAATGAGTAAATACCAAGTACTCGTTCCCCTTATGGCTTCTTAAAGCATAAAATATGTTACATATGGAATGTAGAAACATGTATTCTAACAGAAGGTGATTCTATAAGAGGAAGAGGAAAAATACTTGTTACAGACCTTATTGAATCTGCAAGGATTCTTCTTATTTTTCTTTTCCTTCTCCAGGAATGGGGCTTTTTTTGAATTGGTTCACAGGCACAAAAACTCATGAAATTTGGCACATATATTAAGAAGTGCAGCAAAGCTCACTAGGTCTGAGTGATCCTAGTCATACTTACAACAGGAAGCGAGGTATTTGGGTTTGTTTGTATTTGAATACCTAAGGAATTTGACATACTTGGCCTTGACAGTTTGTCAGATTTGTGTCAAATTTGGCATAAATATTAAACTGCAAAGGAATTTTTGATATCTTGTAAAATGTTGAAATGGCGAGATGATGAGTGTTAGTATCTCGCCACAAACGGAAATTGTGTCACGAAGTCACAGTGCATTGAATGACTCGTCTAAAACCTCACAGATTAGGTAGGTTTTGGGGCTCCCAAGATGAAAAACTCTGGTCTGTGTAACACTAGCACCCCCAAACAGGAAGTAAGGTGTTTGGGATTGTTTGTGTTTAGGCATATGATCAGTTTTAATGCACTTCTCCTCAAGGAATCGTCAGATTCAAGTCAAATCTGACATACATGATGTCAAGATGTTGTTGATCTTAAATTGTGAGGGAATTTTTAATATGTTGTGATACGTTGAAATGGCGAGATGATGAATTGTAAAATCTCGCCACAAGCAGGACATGTAATAGTGTCACACTCTCTTACTCTCTTCAGGTCTCTGAAATTTTCTGAAATGCAAAATCGCTCTTTAAGCCTCTAGAAGTTTATTAAAATGAGTAAATAAATACCACATACTCAGTTCCCTTATAGCTTCTGAAAAAGCCATTATGTTAAAGAATATTACCAGGCTTGTTGAGACCCCTAAAATATGATGATGATGATGATGATGATGATGATGATGATGATGGATACTTTATTGATCCCAAAGGGAAATTAAGGCATCCAGTAGCTTACACATAAAACACAAACACAGATTACACAGTACAACAGTAAAAACAGTAAAAAAAAAACACACACACACACACACACACACACACACATATATATATATAGATAGATAGATAGATAGATAGATAGATAGATAGATAGATAGATAGATAGATAGATAGATAGATAGATAGATAGATAGATAGATAGATAGATTTTTAAGTGGTTGTAGGATAAATTCAAGGTGTCAGCTGTGAAGGTGATCATCTGATGTGTTGTGGTTTCCTCGGGGGTTTTAATTAGAGCACGCCCTGTCGCACCACATGGTCTGAGCTCAACCACAACATTGGCTGCAGTGAAATGACTGGAAGTCTCTGGAGAAGTTGATCAGGCTGAACAAGTCGAGCTGACTCTGATCTGCGTTTACAAATCTTTTCATCCACCTTAAACCAGTCTGGTGATTTTCAGTGTGTGTGTGTGTGTGTGTGTGTGTGTCTGAGCAGGAGACTTGTGATATAAAGATTGTAACTAATCTCTCCTTCCTGCGTTTAAACTGAGCAACCAGAGCAGCTAGCTTGTTAGCTAACACTGTCTCCAGTCACTAAAATGAACTCAAACCTGAACGGCTTCCACAACGACTCGTTTATTGATGAAGACTGCTTCCTCTTCACTTCTGAATCAGTCGGAGAAGGACACCCCGGTAGGTTTTCTGTTATCTTGACAGCTAATTTGTTAATTAGCCTCGTAGCATCCCGTTAGCCTCTTTAACAAGGTCGTGTGCATGTTGCCGTTAGCTCGGCGTGTTGGTAACTGTCATCCGGTCACTAAGTAGCTGGTCCATACTCTCTGTACCTCGGTCAACACTGTTAAAACTGGCACAACAGGTCGTGAAAGTAGCCTGGTTGTAATGCACACACATTAAAACACCAGTCAACTTGTGCATTTCTGGGACAAAGACACGTTTTGGGGCTAATTTTTGAGAGTTAGCTTTATGCTAACAACACAGCGATTAGCCTGTTAAGCTAACCCCGCTGGCGCCTGTCAATCATGCGCCTCCACATGGTTTTCTTACAATACATTTACAACTTCCTTATGTATCTGCTCGATACCCAAACTGTAGCTATATTTATGTTGATAACCATGATAAAACACATGTATGTTTTATTATTATAAGTCATCAAACAGCCATTGCATCATCGCCGCAGCAGTAGACAAGTTGTAACGTGCTCAGCAGCTGCAGGTTTGTTATTGTCTGAACAGTCAGAAATAAACCACAACTACTTATTAAGACTTAACACAGAGACATGAGGTTAGTTTATCATTAAAGGGTGATTGTAACTACATAATAATAAGATTCTTTGCTGATCTGTACTAACAAAGTAGAGTTTCTTTACTATTTCCCAACACCACAGTCATTTCTAGTAGTTACTGACACTTAATTTAAGATAAACATTGATAAATCTTATAATGTTCAGTCTGATTGAGCAGTATAATCTTTTAGGAAGTTGTATTAATAAAAACTGAACATTATTATCCTCCAGGTAGGATTCATTGCAGGCCCATAACATCAAGCTGTGTTAGATTAAGACAGGTGCTCCTGAACAAATGTCACCTGAGCTTTCATGTGTAACATACACCATTTTAATTGCACATCCATCCCACCAGCTTGTCGCACAATACGCTGCAGTTTTTACACTGGGGCAGTGGGGGCAGCGCTATTGAAACGGATAATAGGCTTACCAGTACTCCTAAATATAGGTACTGCAGGGGCTGCTGCTCTACTCTGAGTGTAAAGTAGTCACATCCACACACTTTATAGTGTTATGGACAGTAGAAGCACCTACAGAGATGTCTACTAATAATAAAAAGTCTTGTTTTTTCTTTGTTTTGATGGCGAGTGAAGGAAGTATGTGGAACATATCCAGAGTAAAGACACAATAAAGACCCTTTCTTTGTTGTGTCTTTTTGTTTCATGCAACATGTGCCAGAAAAATGTCAAATAATGTTGAAAACCTCAACTGAGGGATCATCAGTGACTATACTGTAAATAATAACTTAAAGCTGTCATTTATTATAATCTGGAGTTACTTTAGAGGACATTCAGTAAAGCAGACAAGGTTTACTTAAAGCAACATAACGTAACTCAGTAGCCAATCACAGTTTTTAGTCTTCATTTATTTAAAGTACATATATAACAAGTCTTTTACTGTGTTTTTGTGTTAATTATAAGCAGAAATAACATGTGTCATGAAGTGTTTGGATCAAATCTGGGAAACATTTTTCTGTTTTACTCCACAGATAAGATTTGTGACCAGATCAGTGATGCTGTGTTGGATGCACACCTCAGACAAGACCCTGATGCCAAGGTAGCATGTGGTAAGTTTTTGGCAGAGACATTCAAACATAGACACTGTCGCTTGCTGAATATTTGTTATTTAAATGAAGCATTTGATGTTGGCTTCCACTGGTAAGAAATATTTTGGTGTATTATTATTGTTGGCAAAACGCCACAAACAACAAACAAAAACTCAGGAAGTAAACACGTTCCCTTTGCACACGTTTTAAAGTAGCAGGTTTTTGTGATGTAAAAAAATAATAAATACAATAATGATTAACAATATAAATAATTTCCAGAATTTGCCACCTTTGATGTGACTCATAAACTTTACAATTTAATTTGAAAAACTGTTTATTTACCCTAGTAAACCGGGCAAATGAAGTCGAGGTGCTTTTGGGTGTGGCAACTATGTTGTTGGCATCAAGAACCAGTTCAACCAGTGATGGCTCATGATCCTTATCACTTTAATACTAAAATTACAAAGTCTTTACATAAAAGATTTTCATTGAGTGTTACTCTGCCGCAGGTTAGGGCATCACAACTTGTGTTTTTAGAGTTTAATTATTTGCGTTGTGTGTTTGTGACTTGAATGCAGATGAAGAACGACTGTTGTTGCACTCGTGTTTGTTTCTGTTTGTTTGAATGTGCAGGGAAAAAAATGATGTTTTCCACAGAATTGTCAACAAACTCCAACTCAAGAGGGTTCACATCCTGTTTCAAGGCCTAATGTTTTATATGGTACCTTTAGACTTGGATAATTAACCTGCGACAATTAGTGGATAAGCAGATTTTTTTTTTTTACACAAAAACACTTGAAATTGTAAGAGTCTTATCCTTCACACTGCATTTCATTGTGTCCTCAGAGACCGTTGCTAAGACGGGGATGATCCTGTTGGCTGGGGAGATCACCTCTACAGCCAGTGTTGACTATCAAAAGATTGTCAGAGAGGCAATCAAGCACATCGGCTACGATGACTCCTCCAAAGGTACATTTATTACAGTCAGTTGCTGTGAATGTAGATCAGGTTGAGTATCATGCAGTTAAGCCTGGTTTTCTTGTTCTATAGGCTTCGACTACAAGACCTGCAACGTGCTGGTGGCTTTGGAGCAGCAGTCCCCTGACATTGCTCAAGGTGTTCATCTGGACCGAAAGGAAGAGGATGTGGGAGCTGGCGACCAGGTCGGAGGGTTCATGTATTTATGTTTATGTTTGGTCCAGAGCTGGAGCCAGAAAGTTGGTGGTAATGAAATTTGTTGTGTTATTTTTCTTCTGTTTTGTTCAATGTGTGACTGCTCCTCTGACAGGGTCTGATGTTTGGATATGCCACGGATGAGACTGAGGAGTGTATGCCTCTCACTATCGTCTTGGCCCACAAGCTCAACGCCAAGATGGCCGAATTACGCCGAAATGGGACCTTGCCGTGGCTTCGACCCGATTCCAAAACTCAGGTTAGATGAAGAAACGGTTTCTTTTACTTCAACGCACCCCCAGGGAGACTCTGAAAATAAATATGAATAGGACAAACATTATCATCAACGGTTGTTGACTTACCATCAGCGTCAGGTTTGCCACATTATGAGCAGCACTGTTTCTTCAGGGCAGACTGGATGCTACAATGACATCTCTTTCACACTTTTAGCGTAACTGAACTTCACTTGTTTCTATAGCCTGAAATGTCACATGATGTGATGATATTAGATGACGAAATATCTGATGTGAGCATCACATTTTAAAGTCTTTATATCTCAGAATCACATAGAAGAAAATGTATTTTGATTTACTTTGCTTAAGTTTGCTGCAGTGCACAGCAGTTATATGTGATATAGGTCAACACAACGGCTTCACCGAGCAGCAGAAAGTTATTTAGACCACTAGAGGAAATACCCACAAATCTTTTATATCTTAATTTATTACTGTACATGCTGAATACTCAAAGAAACAAATGATTCTTCTGGCAGCAACACTTCTTCCTTTCACAGCACATCATGTGCACAAACAGATTTTTTGATTTGCATGCCTGAGTTGAAGAAATATGAAATTACTATGTCTGTGATCTCTGTCATAACATTTTTAAACACACTAGTGCTGGAAAAACACTGAACATGTTTATCATACATATGTATATAAGCATGTAGCACAGCTGTGTTACTATCCAACCCTACCTGGTAAAACAGATCTTAACCGGAGCAGACATTAAACACTTCCTTCCTGTTACTTTTTAAATATTTAATCATTGCTTGTTTTTTTTTTCCCCCCACATCTCAGGTGACTGTTCAGTACAGGCAGGATCGAGGAGCGATGGTGCCGTTGCGTGTCCACACTGTGGTGGTGTCTGTGCAGCACGACGAAGGTGTCAGTTTGGAGGAGATGCGTCATTGTCTGAAGGAGCAGGTGGTGAAAGCTGTGGTTCCCAGCGGGTACCTTGACGATGACACCATATATCACCTACAGCCCAGTGGCCGCTTTGTCATCGGTGGACCGCAGGTGAGACGAGAGCTGCTTTGAAATCTGGTCATTAACACAAATATTCAAACAGTTTGACATGCCTCACACTGTGAGTTTGATAAAAATCCTCAATTGTGTAAAGAGCAAATTCACCAGTGTTAGAAACCATCACTTTAGATTCCTCCCTGTTATATATGTCACAGACGAGGATATTTGATTAACACCTACCTCCAGTATATATCCCCACCTACTCCCCTTGCGTACTTTACATCAGTGTGGTTGTTAAGCAACACCACTAGAGGGCAGTGACCAGTGCAGAGTTCTATGGCAACGATGAAGGAGATCACAGTCTGAACGATAAAATGAGGCAGCGCAGGAGACGACGGTGGTTTGCGTGGCCGTTAAATACGTCACGTGAACGGATATTTCTTCTTCTTTGTTCCTCTCGCTGGTCACACTTGAGCTATACTGCACAAAACTGCCCGGACGGTTTATGGTGGTATTACAGTTTGCTGTGATGAGTAAGCTCCCTGAAAATGAACCAAATTATGCACCTAGTGACAGATAAAAGGCCCCCCACACTTTATGCATATCCTGCATAAATAGTATTCATTTATATTTGTATAGAGAGAGCATAAAGGGGCCCTAACAGGTAGAATTGAGCAGAGAGCATCAGTTTTCAATGATCTTTACGCCTCCAGGTCTACAATGTGGTGTTGTCATTAGCAGCTTATTTGCATGTAGGAATTCTGATGAGAATGAGCCTGTTCTCACTTGTCTGACTATGTCTTGTCTGTTCCTTCCTAAAGGGCGACGCTGGTCTGACCGGGCGTAAGATCATTGTCGATACTTACGGGGGTTGGGGTGCTCACGGAGGTGGAGCTTTTTCTGGGAAGGACTACACAAAGGTAGACCGCTCTGCTGCTTATGCTGCCCGGTGGGTGGCCAAATCTCTGGTAAAAGCTGGACTCTGCAGGCGCGTGTTGGTCCAGGTGAGTATTGAGCGTTAGACACCGTTTAAGTCTTAGCATCAGGATCAAAGACTCCAAGCACCCGTAGGCCTGAAAGTGATGCTGTTCTGAGTAAATCGTCTTCTCTGTTCACAGCTTGTTTGTCACTACAGTCAGACTCATACTGGATATCTAATATTTATAATTAAAAAAGATAATCCAAAAACAATATTATCAGATAATTTCTATCATGGTTCATTCAGTTGAATTCAGACACACTTACAGTGAGCTTTTATATATTGACAAGGTCAGTTTGTCCAACTCGGGCTGATGCCAAAATGTAGTAAAAAGTAGGAATTGCTCACAGAGTTTATGTGAGTACTAACTTTTTAAGAGCTCCATTTTGTAAATTGAAAATCTCATAACTTTTTTATACATAGTAAATGTTTAAAAGTTTCTAGTTTTTTAGAAACCATCTGGTCCGTCTCAGCTGAAGGTCTGAATGTTTGTGTAATCGTTCCTCTGCTGTTACAGGTTTCCTACGCCATTGGAGTTGCCCATCCCCTCTCTGTCTCCATCTTCCACTATGGTACATCCCAGAAGAGCGAGAGGGAGCTGCTGGACATCGTGAAGAAAAACTTTGACCTCCGTCCAGGTGTTATTGTGAGGTACGGTGTGGTTTTACTAACCAACATGCAATTAAAATACAGATATTTCATGTTTTTATCAATTAAAATGATATTTCTGTGTCAGGGAGCTCGACCTGAAGAAGCCCATCTACCAGTGCACTGCAGCTTACGGTCACTTCGGTCGTGACGTCTTTTCATGGGAGGTGCCCAAGAAGCTGAAATACTGAACCCCTCCTGATCTCCCAGCAGGCCTTAGGTGTACTACAGATGAACCTGTGTGTTTGTCTTCCTCCCTCCTTTGTCCTCCTCCTCCTTCCCTTCTCTTCCTTCCTCTCACGCACAGCCACATCACCACAGCCTCTACTATACGAAAAGATGCCCATTACCCACCAGTTAGTGTTGGTGTCGTACACGCCCTCGAAGAGAAAACGATAATATTTAATTTGCCAAGATATTAAATAGACGTGCTGGAGAAATCGTGCAAGAGAGATCGGAGCAGTGATGCCTGTTTTTATACAGCTCTGTTACAGTGACTCATCTAGTGTCTTGACACTGACAGATATTATTGACGGTTCATTTTAGAATTATTATGTATCACAGATTTTCCAACAAGTATTGAGTAAAATTCTGTTTTTCCTCAGTTTTTAAATTCACTCTAATTGCTGATAAAGATGTGTTGGGTTAATCGCCATTTAGTGTCCGATCAGCTCTTGTCTCCTTCAAAGCGCACACTCCCTCTGTTTTGTTCTTTTCTTTGTTTTTTTTTAATTTGAATGGCACAATGAGGTCAAACCAAGTGATATATATCTGCTTTTTTTTGTGCTGTCCCTTCAGGCCACAATTTTCTGACGTTTTACAGAGAAGTCAGAAGCTGCTAATGACCTTGTGGTTATGTTGGGCCGCACCGTGAAATCACTTCTTTCTTTTTTTTTTCTCTTTTTTTTGTAATTTATTATTATGTCGTGAATATTTCGGATGACATTAAATGTGTTCAGTGTTCTACAAACCAAGATGAAGGCGCGGTACCCTGCTCCACGGGCTGACTCTGGGTGTAGCTACAGAGAAACTCGGACTCTGTCACCTCTGGACAGTGGCCGCCTTTATTCCATTGCCATCACCTACTTGAAATGATTTACGTAATGGCGTTTGACTATTGTGGGACCCAACAGTTTGACCAGCAAAGACGGACATCTGATGTTTAAACACAAATTACTGTATCTTTAAAAAAAAAAAAAAAAAAAACAGCTTTTTTTCTCTCGCTTGCACATATTTACAGTCCTGACACACCTCAGTAACTTCTGCATGTTTGATTTAAAAAGAAAAAAAGTGGACTGGTATAGAAGAACATGAAGAGGCACAGACAGATAAGACAAAGAGATGAGGCAGCGCACAATCAGCTTTAGTGAATGTAAAACTTTACTGCTCCGTCGTTGTAGCAGAGATAGTTTTGTATGAATAAGAACGTGGGAACAGAAATGAGACTTTTAAGCTTGAGGATTTTGAATCTTCCACTGGAATCGCACAGCACATAATTTTCTTGAGCTTAACCCAAAAAGAAAAGGCTTCTGATTTCAATGTTCCCAAATGAATGTTAAACTCGCAGATTAAATTTTTCTTTTCTTTTTTTATTTATTTGACTGTTACTAAAAACGTGTTTATTTCTTTAACGCCACAACCCGTCAGTCACAGATGGCACCAGTTAAAATGTTACTGTAAAAGAGATATGCCATAGACCCTGGTCAGGTTTTAGATATTCAGTGTTTGCCTTTGAATATTTCCCCTCGGTCGTCCTGGTCGTTGATGTTACCTTTGGATGTGTATCCACACGCTGTAGTTACAGAGTTCAGTCTAAGTGACATTAGTGTTCGCTTTAAACGTCACAGTTGTTGGTCTCTGGTCTGAGATGTGTGCACAAGTATCGTGTAAACTATGTCATGGAGTTAGATGTCACTGTGTCCTTGAACAATATTGACATATGGTCTTAAATGACTCCTCTGGCACCGCCTTGTGGCTTCTTGAGTGTACTACAGAGAAACCTCAGACAGGAGCCACAGAGTGGAGCCACAGGAGCATTTTTAAATTGTGCTCATCCAGTGAAATGACTCAAACTCTAAAAGACTTTATTTATAATATATTTGCATCCTTTTGCTCATCCGCAGATGAGACAAATGCTCGGTTGGTGTTGTACAGAGAAACCAGCCTGTTTACATGGTCTCCTGTTGGTGGGTTGAGGGTTTTTTTTTTCCTTTGTCAAATATTTGTTTTGTTTTTTTAAATGATCAGAAGTGAGTCTTGTCAGTGTGGTCACAGTTTGTGTAAAAGTGCCTTTTCTAATTTTCTGCAATGACCCTTTCTCCTTCCGCCCTAAATATAAAACGACTCCTTACCCACTGATCCTTCCCCCCCCAGTTTCTACGCCGAGGCTGCAAAGTTTCATTCCACAGTAATTGACACAAGGAGTCTGATTGTTGTTGAGTTTCTCTTTTAAACCCTTCAAATAAACTGCACGCTTGCTTGTGCTTACATGCTGTGCGTTTGGCTATTTATTTATTTTTCATCTTAAAGCAGATTTAAGTTTGTAGCTAGTTTTAATAATCAGCTGATGTTTTAGGTTTGTGTTTTTGAGAGTTTCTATTCTGGTTCTCATTACTGGTTGTTATCAACATTTGTTGCGTTAAAACACATTTCTCTCAGATCCTATTTGACACCTTAACTACTAAAGTTCAAGTTCAGGAACAAGGTTCCTGAACTGTTCGTGCAGTTAAAGTGGAAAATTGCTGTCGTGCTGCTTTAATGGCAATAGAGCAGTGAATTGAGTGACTCACAGCCAATAATATACACACATTGTTGTCACATCTGAGATCATCTGGGTAAGGGTGTGTGAGATAAAGGACACAAAGAGAGACGGCATTAAAGTTGATAAAGATATGAAACTTTATATAGATAAAAGATTAGTACAAAAAAAATGTTATCTTTATTAAAAGCAGCAAGTATGCAAAATAGTCTTAAAAACTGAAGCATTTTTAACCTTTTTGATTCTGCAAAGTAACAATATTCTTCAAACCTGAAGCTCATAATCATAATAAACCTTTAATTAAACACAAAATCACAAAAAGCAACAAGATAAAAAGTCAGTCAGTATTTGAAAGAAGTCAGACCGAGTGAGAGAAATATTTGCTGTTTGATGTTGACACGAAATCTTAATCCCACCCTGAAAAGAAAAAGATTTGAGTTGAGATTATAATTTCTCATTTAATTAATCTGTAAAAAAAAAATTGTCATTAAATTCCACCCACCGTAATTTTTTTAAAAGCGTTTTTTAAAGCGTCTTGTAGTCAAAAGGCTTCCAGACAAATTTCTGACAGTAGTACATGGTCTGTGTGGAGCAGTTGAGTAGTTATGGATTAAAAAAAATGAATGTGATCATCACTTTTTTTTAATTTTTAGTTACTAAGTTTCACAGCTTTATAACAGTTTACTTACTCCACATCTGAGAGCAGTCCTGATGTCTCTGCACCTGTACGTTGTCAAGATGCACGGGTCTGAGATTGGAAAAAAATCAGTTTTAATTGTTGCTTTATCTTTTTCTTAAACAAACATTTGTTGGTTCCGCTTCTCTAAATTCTGACCGACTGTGTTTCTGTTTTTTTTATCATTAAATCACAGATTCACTAAATAGTGAAACAAGTGTAACAGGTGCAGCTGTTAAATTAAGCAGCGGCCACCTGATGTGGTTGCACTTATGTTTTTTGTGACCATGAGAAGCTCAAAACCGCTTTGAAAATTTATCTTTACATTTTGGATTGATGGGCAAACTAAAATAAGTTGCTGGGCTCTTTGGAGTTTTAGATGAATCAGTTAATCATAAAGATTATCCACAATAAAAAAAATAAATAAATAAAAAAAATCTGACCTGCAACAGCAGTCTCGTGCCCATGACACATATGGATGAGAGAGCAGATGGCCTCCGGCGTGGCGTAACCCAGGATTGCATCCAACACCGTCTTACCAAACTTGGCAATGACGTCCTGACACTGGTTCCGGAACGCGGCGGGAACAATATGACAAATCTCATCCAGCAGATTGATCACGGCGGCCTGTAGAAGAGCAGGAAGTAAAGTAAAGAATAAAGTGAACATGTGCTCTGAAGAGACTAAAGTTGAAAAAAAAAAAATAGAAAAGTAAACACAAAAAACTATGAAAACTCTTTTTTGTTGCTGTTAATCTTTTATATCTTTGCTACATTCCTGATCTTAACTGTTATCCATAATACTTTGTCAGCCTAATTCCTGTTTTTTTTTTTTTTTTTCATTTAAATAAACACTGTGCATTGAAAAGAAATGCTAACAGAGAGGGAACCACAGATGTGGAGCAGGTAGAGAAATATTTGCAGTTTGATGTTGAAAGATGTGATATCTTTCTAGGCACTGAGGGCAAGTTAAGTCGTAGAATATGATGTAAAATACAGTAATATGATCAGGCACCTTACGGTCCAGACCGTCACCATGTTGTCTGGTGACATTTAACACTGTGTGTGCAGGACAAAGAGATACTGTGTTTTGTCACAGCACGTGAGACTCACTTCTGTCCTTTCTTTAGGCAGCATGCCCTCCAAAGTCTTGATGAGAAAAATGCAGAAGGAACATGAGGATGTGGACGGCTCCTGTAAGACACGCGATGAGCAGAAAGTGTGACGTCAAATTTAGCTACAAGTACTATTACATGATCCTTTTCACGTGTCAGTGTGTTCGTTTACTGACGTTTTCATTTGCCATTGTGGCATGAAGAGCCTCCTTGACAAAGTAGCTGAGCATCTTCTCCTGTGTGGCGCAGGAGGAGCTGCACAGGCCAATGATTTTGCAAATCTCTGCTGGTTTCTGCAGAGAGAGAGAGAGAAAAAAAAAAGAGATGTGTTGAGAAACAGAGCGTTTGCTATTTCTTACCGTGTATTATTCTAACAAAGCCTGAAACTTACTGCAATACCAGTGATGAAGTTGATGGCCAGTGGGAGTATCTTCTCCACCTCATCTTTGCAGAGCTTGGCAGTACTGGCCGGTAAAGGCAGGTGGTCACACAAGCCTTCAATGCCATTCATGATCTTTTTCTAAAATTAAGTTTTTGACAAAAGTTGTATGCAACATTATCCTCACTTCCACATTCAACCGGTTCGTCTATGTTCTGAAACATAATCTTTCGACTTATTGGCCTTTCTGTTCCCTTTGGGTTTTTAATCTGAAACTTTAAAAACACTAAGTACAGAAGAACAGAAGTGGGCAGATGTTTTCTGCTTGATGGTGATGGACAGGAAGAGATTCACTCTTATGAACTGTTGGGTACATATCTCATTGAAACTCATTTGCTTGTTCAGTAATTTATCGTAATTTATTTTTGATTTAATGTAATGATTTAATCAAATTCAATTGAACTTTCCTGCCCCCTGGCAGTTTCACCATCGTGCCTCAAATGCCAATAATCCACTGATGATTTCACTTTATGCAGAAAAGAAAACCTATAGCCCATCTCTGACATTCCTGTTTTATTGTTGTGTCCTTTTCATTATAGAAAATAACCTATTTACGTTTAGTCCTTTTGATTTCACACGATACTCCTCATTTACCACATCAAGCTCAGACAAAGTCAGAAACCTTTCTAAAATTTCACTTCAGTTTTCTGTGTAAAATAGGAAGTAGCTTTGCACAAAAAAGGGGAACCTCACCTTTTGTGTTTGCGTTTGTTTTTCACTACATGCACCACTGATTATGAATTATTTGAATTTTGTAAAATGTCAAGAATGTGCTTCAATAGATAAAAGAACAGGTGTACAGTAATTTCAGGAATCTGAAGAGCTTTTTTTTCACACTTAATAAAAAACTATTTGCTAACAGATCTGAGCAGGTGATATTTTGAACTTGAGTTAACAAAGTACATGTTGACCCATGAATAAAAGTATAACATTGTTATCAGTGAGCAAATATTAATCTAAACCTCTGCAATTTATTTTCTCTTTCTCTTCACACTCACCTGGAGGTCTGCATTGGAGAGCAGGTCGGTGAGAAGTTCAAATATTTTAATGCAGTCTTGGCAGACGTCCCCATTCTGAGTTTAAATTAAAAGTCACATAATCAAAATAAATACACACACACATATATGTATAAAACCCTGTACAAACACCAGATATAGTTAGTTATTTTCTAAGTTGTATGTCTTAGATTCATGTGTGTGAACTTCTTTGAGGGCTAAAAAAAAAAAAAACTTTAGAAAGGCGTAGGGGTTTTACACGATGAATCATCTTGTGAAGCGATACAGTGACACTTCCTGAATTTGAGGAAAATGCAAATTTCATTTCTTGGTGTTTTCTCATGTTTTTTTTTTTTTTTTTTTAATTATTATTATTAGTTTATTACACTTTGCTTCTAATTTAATTTTGTATACAGTTTCTTTTTTTCCTTTCTTTTCTCTTAAAAACAGAAAAGTTGGCGCCATTCTTCTGTCAACAGTTGTTAAATGCACCGTAATTAGTGTATAACAAGTGTAGCGCACAATTTCCATTACAGACATTTCACACAAATTAAAATCTATTTCCTTGTCTATTTTTATCTTTATATTTTGAGGCAAAACAAACATTACTTATTTATAAGAAGACTTGAAGAACCATCACTTACTACGCTCAAGTCATCTGGAACAGTTTGTAGACCATCTGCACTTAAAGTTGAAGTCAGAGCTGCGGAGATGAATGTTTATGTTTATTGAATCTTTATCTCATTGCTGGACTTTTTTTTTTTTTTTTAACTTCTTCATCATCTTATCAAAATCTGTGCTGCCTTACCATATCCTTGGAGACTGATGAAGAGAAACAACGCAAGCTTGAACGAGGCCATAGTCCGTCAGCTTCAGGCTGGATATCTTCCCTTCTCTGATCTGTGCTCAGACCAGCAACTGCAGATTGTTTTTATCATGACCCACCTGCTTTTACCAACCCACCACCCAGGATTTGAGAAGAAGGAAAAAAACACACTTACCACATTGATAAGAGTGGTCCTCTACATAGCGGAACAGTTTTTTCTTTGACTCTCAGTGTGTTAAATTAGACAAGTTTCATATTCGGTTCCTCATATCAAAGTATGAAAACTAAAGATCCTCAATTTGAAAGACTTGTATGATGCAGTTTGATATCCTTCAATCAGAAGGATATTGTATACTGTCAGATGATTTTCAAACACCATTTAATTGTTTCTCAGGAAAGTGACTGCTTTAATCATTATAGCTCCACGTGTTTCTTCTCCTTTCTCTTTAAAACTATATGCACTGTTGTTTTCTTGCGCTGAAGCTAATAATTGTTTCACAACATCACACGCTCATTTCTGATCTCACTTGTTGCCTGATGGACAGTAGACAATATCCTTCTGATTGAAAACAATCACCGATTAAACCTGTAAACTATCATCCCAAAAACTGCACCGTTTTGTATTAAACAACACCAATCAAATAAGACTTTGGACTCTGTGTTTCATAGTCAAAATGCTGGACTTTCACAGAGGAGACTGCCAGTTGTGTACTGTGTGAAACAATACACACACACACATTCGGTCTTCAGGTTGTTCATTAATCTGTGTTATTTTTGTGATGTAATATCTCAAGAAAGCATTGAGGAAATCCTTTTCACGTTTAGTACAAATGTTGACTTGAACCCAAAGATGATCTGATTAGATGTTGATGGGGTCAAAGGTCTTTGTGACTTTACGAAACATATTGTTTTAACTGCATGAATGCCGTACCTGAAAAATCCATCCAATTTTGCAGAAACATTTACCCAAAGATTAATCCATCAAATTTTTGGGGATTTGGGGGATTTTTCTGAAAATATCAACACTTGAGCATTCAAGACAAAAATTCAAGGATTAACTGATTAGATTTTAGTGGTTAAAAGTCAAAGTGCACGTAACTTTCCACATGTTTCTGTTCAGACTTCTTGTCTTTTTTTTTTTTTTTTTTTTTAGCATTAATAACCTCTGACTGGACTGGTTGGCAGCCATGTACAACTTAAGGTGGTAATTTGAGTTATTACTGTGACACAAAGCACCTTCAGTCTTGTGGATGAAATTATTTTTTACCCGAACCACAAACACCTCTGAAACCAACCAAACTTGTTTTTGTGTGAAGTCAATTAAAAAGACTTGATCACCCGTCTTTTCCTTCTAGTATTACTACTGGGTTAAAGTTTTCATTTATCCACTAAAATATCTTAATGTTAACTAAAATAACTGGCTAACTACATATATAATTTCTGTAAATCTAGACTTAATTTCACATTGTGCTGTGTTACTGCATATACATTTTGCTGTATAAGCTCTTCCACTGCACAGGTCAGATGATCTTACCTGATAGATTGAGATTACCTGCCTATGTGAAGGTGTTAACATGTCTAGCTGTGATGTGTTTGTTCAATATCTAACTTCCTTTTCAGTATGTATCAAACTTTGTTCAATGTAGATTCATCTCTGTGATGAGTAAAGCCTCTGATCTGCCTGTTATGTCATAGAAAAGAAATACCAACACAAATGCTGTTGACAAATGTATCCAGGTACATTTTTGTCTTGTCGTCCATCTATTTCCTATAAACACAATGTTTGATTTATGATATATGTTTTGAGAAAATTCAGAGGAAACTCTTGGACTCTAAGATGAACTACTTAGTGTTTGGTGGACAAAGGTCAAAAGACACCAAGACCCCCTTATATTTTTGGACCCATTGATGAATTGATTGGATTTTGGTGATCAAAGCACAAAGCTGAAAGCCAGTGTAACTTCACAAATCATACATGTTGATCTTTTGAGTGTGATTTCACAAGATCATCTTATGGGAGTCACTACAAACTTGACTGAAACTTAGATTCATAAATTCAAGGTTGAACTGGTTAGACTTTGGTGGTCTTTGTTACCGTTTACATCTTTTTGGCCATAACTTGTAATATTTTTTATCACTAATTATCTCTGATTTGATTGGTTGGTGGAAACATACAACATATGGCAACAAATCTTGTTATTGCTGCTATGATGACAAACCAGCCTCAGTCTTAAGGAAGATTTTTACCTGAACAACAAACATGTCCTAAACCTAACCAACTTGTTTTTTTTTTTTTTTTTTTTTTTTTCATATTACGGCATTTAGCTGTAACCGTGTTTGTTATTGTTTCCATGATAATGCTCAGGTACATCTGTCATTGTTTTATTCCAGTGGGTCACAAGAAAGGGGTTAAAACAAGAGCCATTGTGTTATGTCACAGATCACTGAAGAAATTTCAACACAAATGCTGCTACAGCTGATGACTAATAGAGCATTTCTTCCTTTTACACCCCTTCACTGATGACAGATGTGCTTAGACTATTTAGACTGATTGTTTTGGGATTGTCAGCTCATCTTGTCCATCCCATAGAGATGATGTTTGAGATAATTTGTTTAAATTTGGCAGAAATATTCACTCTAACTTGAAGATCAACCAGTTAGACTTTGGCAGGAGCAGATTAAAATTGCAGTGACCACATAAACCACAGCACACCCCACAGCATTGTGGTTGTTCTTTGTTGTATGTTTTAGAGTAAGCTGGCATTCGTTGCATCTTAAAACAGCCGCATAAAAGCGCGTGTGACTCAGGTGAAAGAGGATCTTTGAGGTCAGATGAGCAACAGGAATTTCCTGTGAAATTTCTTTTCAGTCTTTGGTCACAGGTTTAACACCAACAGACACGTCTAGAAGTATGTTTTAAAGTCTTCTCAACTGGTTCACCAAGCACATAGTATATTACTGTAATAAATCACCATTTTTTATTCTGATATCTTACATCACATGTTGATTTAATTTAGTCCCATCTCAGTTTTCATGCAATTTCCATTCTGGTGTAAAAGTTGCATCTTCCTGGTCATGCACTAATGTCAGATGAAGTCAAAGCAATGTGATATGCAGGAAGAGAAACCCATTACTTTCATTCTCACATCATTATTACATAAAAAAAAATTTTTTAGAAAATGATAATTTAAAAAAGAGACAACACGCATGTGATCAGAGTGGAGAAATCATGTGGGTTTGCATACAGAGCAGGCACGAGCAGGACACATTTCTTCATTTATTTGTAATCAGTTAAATCTATCACAAACAAAGAATAGACTGATAATTTCTTTTAATCAAAGAATCACCCAGCTCCTATCAAGATCATGAATGATGACATAGCTTGGTTTATTTATTATTCCCAAGATTGATGAGATATGAAAAGTGAAAGTGATCACTGTATGTGATTGAGCACACAGCACAGCACGCAACGAAATTAACCTCCGCATTTAACTCATCACCTAAGTGAGCAGGGGGCAGCCTGGACGGAGCCCAGGGAGCATGTGTGGGGATGGTACCTTGTTCTGGGGTACCTCCATAGGACCTGGTAGCTGGTGGATTCCAGACCCGAGTCCGCTTCCTCAGCCACCAGGCCATCACTGCCACTAAAAGTGTTGTTTTTCTTTTTTTTTTTTTAAATGATTGACAGGTTAGGTCAGGTCAGGTTCTGTTGAGAGATTTTAGAAACAGGTAGATCCAAAAAAAAAAAAAAAAACACTGATTCATTAGACACGTACTGAACAACCACTTCTGTTTGTTGAGTCTGAAAGTTTGGCAGAATTTGACATCACTGAGAGAAAAAGACAGAGGCTCATCATCCAGCAGCACATTTGTGTGCAATGAGCTGTGATAAACATGTTGAAAGCCAGATGAAAGACTACTTGACTTCTGCTTTTGATGCCATGCTTTCCCAATGTGAATTATCTTTATCCTCAGTCATTTATGGTACTTCACAAGTGTCATACCAGTAATTCAAGTCTGGCTTGTAGTGTTATGCTGTGTCGCATTGTTTTCTTGTACTTGTATATAAGAAGTTGCCTAAATTAGCTTGCAGTGAAAAGGAGTGATCTTTGTGTTGCACTTAAAAAAAAAACAGGATTGGCCTTGTTGAGCACAGGGTGAGGTGAGCAGCATAGAGCACAGTAAATAGGGTTAAGTGTTTAAAAAGATAATAGAAACTATTAATGTTGTGTTTACATGCTGAGTGGTTCAATGGCAGGCGCTGGCCACGAGGAAAAAAAATCTTTCTTGAGGGAGATTCCACAGAATATTTTTTCACTCAGTTTCTTCCTTTTGCTTTGTATTAAATTGCTTTCACCTTCTGCACATAACAGCTTCTTCCAGACTAGTTCCAGCTGAATCAAGGGTATTTTTTTGCCTAAAGTACTTCACCTACAACAGCAGACGTCAGACAAAGCTCCTCTCAGTCAAGCTGATTACTTCAAACATTAACATTTACAGCTACAGGATTTGTTATCTAATCTAATCAAATCTAACCTGCATTTATTTCCTGCATCTGTTTGCGATGATTCAGTGCATTTTGGCAAGCAGGTATGTAAATGTTACAAGAGCTAGAAGTAAAAATTTAACCGCAATGAATTTATTCGTAAATAACTCATTTATGGTTTGAGTTGTCAAACATGTGGCCACATTTCCTGGATTATGTGCCCTGTTGCTTCCTGTGGAGAAAAAGCTATAAAGTCCCTGTATTTCCATAAAAATATGTGCAGGAATAATAAAAATGTATGAAAACAGTGCATTAATACAACTCACACAAACACAAAAAAAAAAAAGGCTAAAAATTGCCTTAGAAATATATCTTTTTTTCTGTCCAATAAAACTATGTGTGCAAATATTAGGGAGTAAGTCAGATGTATTAATTAGTAATTTCATGCAGGTATAATAAAGTACTTGGTAGAGCTTTTTTGTTGTTGTTGTTGTTGTTGAAGTCTTTCTGTAGGAATGGAGTAATGATTTAACCAGTCTTTACTGTTTAACTACTGATTATAGTAAGTGTCATAACCTAAGTCTGTCAAACCCAGTGCAAAACCAGGAACTAACAGCCTTTAGGCCGGGAAGAGGTTTACATTCTATTTACAACATGTATAGATGTAGTATGAAGCAGTACGTCTCAATGCCACAGAGATGCAAGGAAATATACTTTAAAAAAAAACCCATCAAAAAACAAGAAGTGACCTCATGGCCCTAAAACTTTTGATTCTCTTAATTTTAAGAGGAACTAGTTCAAGTTCAAGTATGAACCAGTTACGTTTATAGTTTTATAATTTAATTACGCATTTCTGTCTTTTTCTTTCATTCATTCTTTCTTATAAATTAGTGTTTCATTTTTATTTCTTGAATGTTGTCAATTACTTTTACTGTCACTAATAATTCAAGGTATCTGGGAGGATGCCTTAAATCATTAAATCCTTTCTGGTAACTTCATCGCTTCCTTATTATTTTCACAGAAGAGGCGAGGACTAGATTATTTAACCCAATGCACTTGGTCAGTGTTAAGTGGTATACATGAGTCAGTGACCAAAGGACCCAAACAGCTTTTCAATTTTCCTGGATTAGGGTAATTAACTTTATGAGGCATTGTTGATGCTCTAGTTCATTAAATGATTAACAAAATCCCTAAACAAAAAAACCTGTTGTTTTTCAGTTTCATCTCATGACTAATGCAGAATCGTTGCTTGGCTGTAAAAGTGGATTATTTCACACTACCATCTCATCTAGTACCCCAAAAAGAGCCCGCTTTCTAACCAGTCCACTGATGAAATGCGATTTGTTGCTAAACTCAGACGTTGGCTAACGACGTTTCACCTATTGCTGTTTATTTCTGCTTTTCTTTCTCACTCTTTTCTCCTCAAAACTTCATTAAAAGAGGGAACTTGACAAGACTGTTTCAACTCTCCAGAGTTTTGCAAACGTCATATCTTGACCTAAACGTGACATTTTACTTTGACAAACTATATCGACAACAGCAACAAACGATCTCAAACAATTTAATTAAAAATCTCTTGCTCATAATTTGAGTTCTTTCTTGCTGATAAATGCACTTCACAATATCACATGGTTAAGACAATAAGAAATATGAAGTGCAACCTTTTATGGTGTCTGCAGTTTAGAAAATGTTGCCCTAACCTAGAATTTTGTTTAATGAGGTTAATGAGTGGTCTGTAGATCAGTGAATAGGAAATGATGTCTCCTTCACAGACTGTCAGGAGTTTTATTGTTTTACAATGTCTGTTGTGTTTGAATACAATAGTGACGTTATTCTTTCTTTTTTTATCTCGGTAACAGCCCATTATTGTAAGTCTGGCTTTTCCCGGTTATTCTTCCTTCTCATGCAATCGCTAACATAAACACTTGACAACTGCGAACAAAGTCCTTGTACGTATAGTAGCCGACAAGCTCCACTAAATACACACAAAAAGCACATTTCAAGGAAATTCCCTCTTCCCCATTGCAAAGACATGTTTCATAAATACAATATAACCTATTACTTATTCACCAACTCTCCTCAACTTCTTCTCAACCTGCTGAGGCTAAAGTCAGATAAAGTTTTTTTTTTTTAATATCATGGTATATTTTGATTCCTTATCATTAGAAAGAAGTAGATTTCTTCCTCTTTTCATAGCGTTTCTCAAGTTTATTCTGAGTTTCAACACAGTCAGACTTCTGCCACAGAATGGCAACATCCATCAACTGTTCTGTAAGATTACAATAACATTTGATCTTTGACGTCTGCCCCTTCTCCCCCAAAACTGAATCACCTCACGTCTGAGGTTAACGTTTGTGCCAAATTTTAAAAAGATTCCTTCAAAACATTCTGAAGATATCGTTTTCACAAGACAGACAGCACGCAAATATAACACCGCTGGCTACAGCTATCGAGGCAAAACTAGTAAAAGACAAAAGAAAAAAAATATGAGAGACTTGTTCAAATTCTCTATTTTAAAAACTAAATGAAAGAGGTAACAACACTGACTTCCAAAAAACTACTGATTCTAGAGGAAAGTGGGAGAACTAGTCATGTCAAATGTCATTATGAAAAATAGAAAACAACAAAAAAAAGTTCCCACACTGTTAATAAATAAAGTTGATTTCCACGAGTCAAGTGATCACAAATATGAGTCTTGAGGAAAAATGATTAATTTATGTGGATAATCTGTAAAAAAAAAAAAAAAAAAAAAACATTCTGCATTAAAATAGTCATAAAAGTGCTGATAACAACATAAATATTAATCACCACTGCTCGTATTAATTTCGTGTTGCTATTTTTATTGAGACTATCAATACTATCAGCTCCTCAGAAACGCCATCTGATAAGACTGAAGAATTTCCTTCAGTGAAAACACGAGGAAGAAGGAACTGCTATTTACTGACAGTAGCTTCACCTTGACAACACAGGGGCGAGGTCGGCTCGTATATATATATGAGGTGACAACGTTTGACACATTATCATTTCACTGAGCTATCCAGCTATTTCTTTCTCTCTCATCTGACAACATCGACATCGGCATTCGCTCTGGATACAGGTAACAACATTTCTTTTTCTTTTGAAGGGAATAGTGGACAGACTGCTCAGATATTTTTTTTTTTTTTTGACTGGAATTAGTATTAATTTTTTGTTTAAATAAAGGCTTTGTTTAAATATTTGTTGCAGAGATGCTTTTGTCTGTCGTCCTTGTGTTGGGCATCTGCCTGGTGCCTGCTCACTCCACACCAACAGGTAGGCTCCATTTTTTTCCCCAGAAAATCTTTTTTTGTTTGTATCAAATTTATTTATCAATTTGTTTTTCTGATGTATTTATTTCATAGAGCGTCTCGGCAGTCCTTTACTTAGACGGTGTTTTGAGGATGCAAAGAAACTTGTGGATGATGCATACTTGTACTCCAGACAAGAGTGAGTTCATCTCATGAGTTATTTCATTTCAGAGAAAAAAAAACATAAATATCCAATAAAAGTCTTTGAGATGCAACTGATTCAAAGACCACAATGGGAACTTTATTGTTTAACCTTGTGACTTCTTCTGTGTCTCCAGGAGTCTGCGGCGAGTCCGCAGGGAGGTGGTGAGTCCCCATGATGCTCTCCGTCTCATGAAGCAGCCTCGAGGTGACACACGCACAGCTGTGAGATCCGCAGATTACATGGCCCAAACCCTACGTCTGCTGCACCAAAGGGTTAATCATGTGCACAAACGCTCTCTCAACGCCACAGGTTGGTAGACGTTCAGACATCCCACACACAAACAGTGTACAATTCCTTCTGTAGCATTTTTTTCTGGTTATTGGTCGAGGGTATAAAATCTAATTAAAAGAATACTTTTTTTTTTTTTTCAGATCTTCTGTCAGATGAAGACCTGAGAAAACTTGCCAACCTGACAGGATGTGCAGCTCGAGTTGCATTCCCTCAGTGCCGCACAACACAAAACATTAACAAATATCGTACAGCCACCAGCGTCTGCAACAACCTGTAAGTTACCTCTATGTAACCTCTTATCTAAATAATTCTCAAAAAAAAAAAAAACTTTGTTAACATTACCAAATTTCTGCAAAACCAACCTTGTTTGTATGTCTTGCTTTTCACAATAATGCTTTACTCAATTGACCGTCAGTTGACAGTGTTGAAGAGATTGAGCTAGTTTGCAAAATGCACTACAACTTCTTAGGCCATTCACCACAGATGATGTGAACACTTCTGTTGGATTTCTCAACTGGTGTTTCTAAACATGAACGTTTTTTTTTTTTTTTTGTTCTCAGGCAAAAGCCTCGTCTCGGAGCCTCCAACACCCCCTTCACCCGTTGGCTGCCCGCTGAATATGAGGATGGCATCTCCATACCAAAAGGCTGGACCCCAAGCAAAGCTATCAACAACTTCATGCTCCCACTGGTGCGACCTTTAAAAATCTCCTGATACTCACGTCTTTGTATACATATAAATACACAAAATTCAGTTAAGTAAACTGCAATTCCCTTCCACTCTCAGGTGCGACAGGTGTCCAATTTGATCCTGAACACAACAGATGACGGCGTGGTCAGCGACCGTGAGCTGCCTCACATGGTGACTTTGTTTGGCCAGTGGAACGACCACGACCTCACCTTCACGCCCTTCTCCCCCAGCATCCGCTCCTTCAGCAACGGGATCAACTGTGACGAGAGCTGCAAAAAGACTGAGCCATGCATCCCCATTGCGGTTAGTTGCTCAAAGCTCAAAGCCCAAACATTTAAACGCTGGTGTTCCAACTAAAAGATTCAGTTTCTAAACCTTTGACATTTTTGTTCAGATTCCTAAGGGCGACCCTCGTCTCCCCTCTGGACCAGACAGCTGCATTCCTGCGTTCAGATCTGCCCCTACCTGTGGAACAGGAAATACAGCTTACAATTTTGGTGGAGAGCCAAACCGCAGAGAGCAGATCAACGCTTTGACTGCCTTCCTGGATCTCGGCCAGGTGTATGGCTCAGAGGAGAAGCTCGCCCTCGATCTTCGTAATCTGTCCTCCGATGATGGCCTGTTGCGCGTTAACACAAATTTCACTGACAACGGCCGTGAGCTTCTGCCCTTCCACCCAATGCAAGTGAACATGTGTGCCACTCGCAGGAGAGTCACCAATGACACAAACGCCAGGGAGGTTCCCTGTTTCCTTGCAGGTTAGTCATTCAGGGTTAATTTATAATTTATTAACCAGTGGATCACTAACAAACCATAGAGGTGCCAAAAGGAACATGCCAACTTGCAATGGTCTGTTGCAATGGTGTTTAAGATTAGTGTTATTTATGTTATTTCTGCAATCCAAGTATCCATAACCAGAGGTTATGGATACTTGGTCATCCCTAAAACTGCAGGATAGCCTCACTCTCTGCTTCACTGCAAAAGGCACCAATCAAGTTAACAAACACAAAAGAGGAAGCAACATTTAGCAATTCAGATGTTGTTTTTAAAAATGGGTCTTCGGGTGGTTGACTTAATTGACTCTGAGGAGGAAACGAACACTTTTATATTTGTTGTGTTTCCATCTTGAAGGTGACGTCCGTGTGGACGAGAACATCGCTCTGACGTCCATTCACACGTTGTTCATGCGTGAGCACAACCGCCTGGCTCGTTCGCTGAAGTCACTGAACCCACACTGGGACAGCGAGACGCTCTACCAAGAGGCTCGCAAGATCATGGGTGCTTACACACAGGTAGACAATCACAGTGTTCATATATATATATATATATATATATATATATATATATATATATATATATATGTGTGTGTGTGTGTGTGTGTGTATATTATATATT
Source organism: Polydactylus sextarius (assembly GCA_016801845.1). Taxonomy (NCBI): domain Eukaryota; kingdom Metazoa; phylum Chordata; class Actinopteri; family Polynemidae; genus Polydactylus; species Polydactylus sextarius. The sequence continues at coordinate 5,715,950 of CM028922.1, forward strand.
TTTAAGTCATTTGCTCAAAAATAAATGTCTCAAATAAATGTCCCTGTCTCTCTTAGGTGTTTGTGTTCAGGGACTATCTGCCACACATTGTTGGAGACCAAGCCATGCGTACACTGCTGGGCAGATACCCCGGCTACAATCCCAACGTTGACCCAAGCATCTCCAATGTCTTCGCCACAGCAGCTTACCGTTTCGCCCATTTGGCTATCCAGCCCGTCTTGTCTCGTCTGGATGCAAACTACAGGGAGGACAGAAGGAACCCCAGCGTGCCCTTGTTCAAGGCCTTCTTCTCCCCGTGGAGAATCGTCTTTGAGGGTAAGCTGTGCAGAGAAAACTGAAGCAACTGGTTGATAATTCTATCTTAAAATATCACCTTTAAGTTTGATTGTTTCTCTCTCCAGGTGGTATCGACCCTCTGCTGCGTGGTCTGCTCGGCCGTCCCGCTAAACTGAACACTCAGGACCACATGATGGTGGATGCTCTGAGGGAGAGGCTGTTCCAGTTTGTGATGCATCTGGCTTTGGACCTGGGCTCTCTCAACATGGAAAGAGGACGTGACCATGGCTTGCCTGGTACATATCTCTGAATACTCTCATTTTCATCCCCGTGCACTTCCTGTCTAATGTTTCATCTTGTCATTAATGGCGCTCTTTGTTTGCTACCTCCAGGTTACAACGCCTGGCGCAAGTTCTGTAACTTGACTCAGCCCAGGAACCAGGCGGAGCTCGCTCAAGTGCTGAACAACGCTAATCTGGCCCAGAGGCTCCTGCAGCTCTATGGTACACCCAACAACATCGATATCTGGCTGGGAGGTGTGGCAGAACCGTTCGTGCGTGGAGGTCGCGTGGGGCCTCTGTTTTCCTGCCTCATTGCAAACCAGTTCAAGAACATCCGCCAGGGTGACAGGTCAGTATGTGTGGACACATTTATGTTTCTTTGTTTTTTGTTTTTTTTTTATGAAAAATAAGAAATGAGTAAATCCCAATAGAAATAGGTGATTTAACTCCTACACAGGAAGACTTAAATCACACAGTACAGTTTCCCTCTTGTCCAACCAGAACAATTTTGCTATTCATGCACGAAATGTACTAATGTAAATCTTTACTCTCAGATTTCTTTAGAGGTATTGGTGGGAAATTTCACTAAATTAATTGTTCTTTTCTGAAGGAAGAAATTGTTTGGCAAATCTGCCATATCTGCCTATATTCTAAAATCACACTAATATTTACTTTTTTTTTTTTTTTAAAATTTCAGGCTGTGGTACGAGAATCCAGGTGTCTTCACCCCGAGACAGAGAGCTGCACTGTCCACTGTTCGCTTGTCCAAGATTGTCTGTGACAACACTGGCATCGGGTCCGTCCCCAGGGATGCCTTTGCAGTCGTGTCAAACTCAAACCCGCTTGTGCTCTGCAGCAACCTGCAACGCCTGGACCTGTCAGCCTGGAGGGAGAGACCCTGCCAAGGTGAGACAGCACAGGATCAAATTTCTTGACTTATAATCACTTTTTTTTTGTCCGTTTATCCTCATGTGATGATTGATGTGTTTGATGTTGCAGGTGCTGACTGTAGAGACACAGCTAAGGTCAGTTTTTAACACATTCCCATTTTAACAACACGTTCAATTCACACAATACTTAACTTAAACTTAAGCTTTTCTCTCATAACTTCTTCATTTTCTTCTATCTTCTTCAGGGCCTTGATGACAACGAGGTAATTACTTTTCTTATTTCATGTATAAAAGCTCAACATGTTTTAAACAACACAAAACATGTAATTAATAACAAATGTGAAATAAGGCAATGAAATGCCAAACTTACATCCTGAATAATCGAAGAAAAGATCGAAGGAGGGTTTATCTTTGGCGGCAGATCAGAAATAGTAGATAGATTTAAACTTGAAAATATAAATAATCATAATCATTATGAAGTAATCGATTCATTTATTTTCTTTCCTTGCAGATCCATTAAAGATCCATGAGGCTCTGCTGAAACACCAGCGCTCATCATCATTAGTGCCACACAACCACAGTCTGCCTTCTCCACCGTCTTCGAGCGTCTCATCTTCAGAGACGTCATCATTTGTTTCAGTTTGTTATCAACAATGAACAGAGCCACTGTAGCACAACAGACAGACCCATCGACATCCTTCTTCAGTTGAGCTTTTCTCTGCACTTCCTTCCTTCATCTGGGTATCATCTCTCAGGTCACCTGCTCTTTGTTGAGTGATACAAACCTTCTTCTTTTTAATGCACTGGTGGACCCTCCACTACAGGATCTCTTTTCATTGCTCAGCTTCTGCACTGAACTTTTTTTTTTCCATTTATCAGGTCACATCAGTTATTTGTTTACTATTATTATTATTATTATTTACACAAGTTTTTATGTTTTACTGAAAAATGAACAATCATTCGATAGTTTGAACAAACAGCTTAATGAACATTAAATGTAATAGAAGCTGCGTCACTTCAGCTCGGTTACAAAATGAAGTTTTATTGGAACAACAAAATCAATCAGAAACCAAAGATTTGACGGTGAGATTTACCAGTATTATTATAAATGTTTTATGCACTGAAAAATATATGTGAAATGTCATGTTTTGTGCTTTTATTTGTCTGCAGAGCTTGTTTTGTTGTAACTTGCTTTTCTGTTGTGTTCAACAATAATAAAGACTGAGGTGGATCAAGCGCTACATCATATTCACATGTTCTTCTTTGTGAGATGTTAAAGATTATTTACTTTCTGTTTGAATCACAAACTGAGCAAAGAGAATTTTCCCAAATTATGTATGTATGTATATATATATATATATATATATATATATATATATATATATATATATATATATATATAGGATATAAATATGAGTATTAGTATAAATACAGCCAAATTGAGTATTATATATATATATATATATATATATATATATATATATATATATATATGAAATATATTTTCTTAAAAGCACTCAGACTTTCAACTGATTGTCTTAAGATGTCTCAGAAATAATAAAAAGGGAAAAATAAAGTTTAAAGAAAACAATCACAGTCTACAGTTCATCTCCTGTAGATGGAGCCATTGTTCTTGTGAAAACAATTTAACAAAAAAGTATAACAGATGAGGTAACACAACTGCACTGCTCTGTCTCTGAAAAGACTCATTTTTTACAATTGTCCCTCCCGATTTGTACTCTCTAATTATTTCTTGAAAGAGCGCTGCTTAAATTTTACATCATTGTTGAACTATTCCTTTGAGTTCGTCTCCTCATGTGAATTAAATCCTGTGTGACCAAACTCTGTCTTTAATCTAATCTGTCTCTGCGACTCCCACGACTGGATGCAAACTGTACATTTTAAAAATCAACAAATGACTTGATGTTTTCTCTGTCTACTTTCTGTCACTGGGTAAAAAATGTCCATACTTACTGTTATGCATTTTTAAAATGTCAGATGTGATTAACTGTGCTTTCTATTCTTTAGCCCACCTGGGTTGCATGTGTTCACACTGCAGAAGGAAAATCGAGTGTCCAGAGGAAACTGAAGTGAACGTGACAAGTAACATGTAAACTTTATAAAGGAAAGTGGTGAGATTCCAGATCAGCTCATTCTTTCAGAAAGATATGTAGACTTCTACAGTCTGCTGAGACTTTAGATTAGATTAGATTCAACTTCATTGTCATTGTACATCACAGGTATGACAACAAAATGCAGATTGTATCTAAGCAGAAGTGCATAACCATGATATATACAGAAGTGCATGAATCTCTATTGCTACATGTATATACAGACTATAACTATATGATATGTATAAATGTGGTATGTCCAGCTCATGTGCTGTACATCCATGTTCATGTTAAAAGTTGTTAGGATCAATATTTTATTCACAAACAGTGGATTGTGTGACTAAATAAAATAAAGCCACAGACAATTTTTGTAATATGAGTATTTTAAAACCTTTCAGCAAGTTGTTTTGTTTTTCTATCCTATGACTTTATTATTTTAGAATGTAATTCTGTTGCACAATAACCCAACTCAAGCAAGGTAGTTCGCAAAACAGCCAGTGAACAAAGCATTTAGCATTTAGCATGGAGCATTTATTTAGCAGCTGACAAATCCAATAGTCCCCTCAATTATTCTGCTGCCCCCAAGTGGCAAAAAAATATTACAAGTTCAAAGTGACAAAATCATATAATTTTACACAGAAACATTTATATTTTTTCTACAGGCACAGTGTAATTCAGAACACTGATTTTTTTTTTCAGTGTTTACTCGGCTGTTATAGTAAATAGACGGTTACACAGTATAAATAACTACTACTACTATACACAAGCACAATAACATAGGTCACAGAGGAGCAACTGAATCTCTTTATCAATGGATTTATTTCTATCTCTGGGGTTGAAAAAGGAAAAAGTACATCTGCATGAGTCACAGCACAATGTAAAGTTTGCTGGGTTGTGTCTAGATAAAGTGCTCCGCCTCCTGGTTGCAGAAGCAAAAGTGCATGTGCAGAGTGCCACGTAGTCCACCAGACTGTGTGTGTGTGTCATGAGTGAAAGTGTGTGTGTGTATGTGTGTGTGTGTGTATGTGTGTGTGTGTGTGTGTGGTGCAAGCCCCAACTTGGTGATCCAAGAGTAATGGAAACCCAGTATTTATGAAAGAGGAGAAAATATTTGAATTGTCTGTTTCTGTCGTCGAGCTTTGAGCTGAACTGAACTTATGATCTTATTTGAATACGATGAGGGTGGAGAGACGATCTACTACTAAAAGGAGATGTAAGAGTGTAAATCCAAGCACGTATAACACTGAAAAGGAAAAGGAGCTGTGATGGGGGTAGACCTTGTGGGGGTTTAGGCATAGATGTGAAAACAATCCTGGGAATAGACCAGAGAAAGTAGAACTTATTGTGGATTCTTTGGCAGATCTCTGTGGTCCAGTTTTGCTGTGATGAGCTCATCATGATGACACAAAGATGAATAATTAAATGCAAATGGGTAAAACAAACCACAACTGGAAAAAATAATTCTTATTTTTAAACTGATACGGGATGGAGCAGAATTGTTTGTTTATGGATGTTTATGTATATTTAATAAAATATCTAGATTTGACTTAAATCTAGACACTGACTGTCTAAATACAGGCTTCATGTCTCAGGCAAAGTGGCAAGTGTCTGCCAGATGTTGACTCAGTGATGGCACTGAAAATTTGGTGTTGGTTTTATGGTAAATTTAGCATCATCAAAGGATGGAGATCTTTTTTTTTCCTCTCTTTACACAATGACGTGTCTTATGCAGGAGGCCTTGTCACTTCTTTCCCTCCTTACTCTGCGACTCAGACAGGGATTTATTCAAAATTCTTTTAGCTCAATCGAGTGCCCAAAAATCAAGAAACGGGGGTGAATTCCAGCAACGTGGACAAAAGAACTCAACTAATTCCTTGCAGATGTGCCTCAGAGCTCTGTGCTCGAACGCTGTGCTGCCCTCATTGGAGAGAAAAAGGGCTCTGCATGGAGAAAGTTCAACGAATTACAAGCGAAAAACATCGGTGACCGAGTGCAGCTGGTTCTGACTGTCTGTCTGGTGTTCCAGGGAAAAAGAAAGGAGGCAACCCAGGAACACATGCACATAGTTTTCATTCTCTGGAGGAACTGTTGGTATGCAGAATCATGGAAGTGTACATTAGTCATCCTCTCAGAAAAAGCACAATCACACATTGTTCAAAAAAAAAAAAGAAAGAAAAGAAAAGGAAAAAAAAAGTGCATCCATGGCTCTTTTATAACAAAAAACCAAAGCTTACATAGTTGAAAGAAAATCGAGCCTCAGGACATCTCTGAGGACAAAACAGGAAACTTAAACACAGGACCATTCACAGTTACTGTGATTCAGTTTGAAAGGAGTTTTTAATCACTACTTTTTTTAATCTTCAGGAAATGATTACTGTGAAACCAAGTGCATCTTATAGTTCATTTGGATTAATGAGCCTCTGGCGTCCTCAGCCAGTGTGGGTATCAAACTTTTTATCTTTTACTCACAAAAGTATTTGGGGAGGACACATTTACAGCAGCTCATGTAACTCTTCTTGGCGTTGATTCGCCCCCCACAAGTTTACACAAGCTGTAATGTAACCTCACGTGACTCTGAGATGATGTATACTTTGCTTTATCCAAGAACAATACAACTAGCATAACTGTAATTTACACCATAATTTAATCACCTCACTCTACCATTAAATAGAAACCCATCCTCAGATGGTAATGTCTTTTTGTCTGCCATTCTTTGTCTTTATGTCTTTTTCAACTACTATTAAAGCAGTAAGAATTTTTCCCCTGAAATCATAGATCCATGTTAATTCACCCGACACGCCCACGCTGTGTTGTTAAATCTCCTTGAATAATTTAAAATAAGGTATTTCTCTTTAGTAGCTATGCAGCACCTGAGCGTTACGGATGATGTGGTCACAGTCTTAGTAAGTGGTTTTATGTTATTACAGTGATTGACAGGTGGTGATAAAATACCAGGAAACATAGCGACGTGCCAATGAAAGTAGGACAAGTTAATATCGCAGGCTGCACAATGCATTTTGTGTATACAAACACACTGAACACTCAAGTATAGGGTACAATAAAACTCAATTTGTGGTTCAAAAAACATCCTTAATTAATATTAATTAGGAAATCTCAAAGTTTTACAACGTTAAAGTTGGAACACAATATTACTATGAAAGATCCCATTAAATGATCACATCTTGTTTCGCGTTTTATTTTGAAATATTCAGCTGTCTTGTTGTTTTCAGTTCCTGCCGTCGTGCGTCTCCTTTCACACCTGTTTCCAATCCTCCACCTGCCCCTGGTTTTCCTGTCAGTCACCCTCGTATATTTTCTCCCTCGTCATATTGTCTTTGTTCGTTCTCGTTTTGTTCGATGCTCTCCAGCGATTAACCTCGCGTTACGCCCCATGGCTTTTGACGTTGCCTTGTTCTTTAGATTTCCAGATTTTTGCCCTTACCTGGAAACATTTGATACATACTGAAACAAATATGTGACAACACAGTTTCTAAATGAGTCCTGTTCACTTCGAACCACAGAGAGGAGCGAAGAAATTACAGCCAAATCTTTTAATAACCAAACTTTATCCCAAACTTTTTTATATGTTCATGTTCTCTCCATCACTAGAAGCAAACAGATGGAGAAAATGTTGTTGATCCCTTAAATGTAGTGATGGTGACAAACCTAAATGATGAGGATGTGCTGAAAATGAGTTACTTTGTACAACCAGATCTAAAGGTATGAGTGTGTGTAACCTCCATATTAAAAGTTTAGGCCAAGCCTGTCGTTAAAGGGGGGGAAGGTGAAACGTGATAGTTACTAAAATGAGGACATGGGTGCAAACTTTCACATGGTATGTCCTCAAACATATTCATAGTGTGTCTAGTCTTGCATGTGAAAGGTTAAAGCAGTTGTGTAAGAACAAGTAAAGGTTTTGAGAGACAAGTTCAAACTTTGACTCGAACCCTGGCCAACTGCTGCAAGATGTAAGCATGAATGTCAGATCAGTTTTTGATAAGATTAAGAAATAAGGAGTTGAATCTGTAGAAAAACTGAAATGTGAAAACAAATAAAATTGAAGGCTGTGAGTCAGATTTGCCTTTGGACAGATCTGACTCTGCTAAGCTAAGTCAGAAGTGAGACAGTATCAGTCTTCTCATCAATAACTCTCCACCAGAAACCAAACAAGCATGTTTATCCGAATGTCAAACTCTTCCTTTAAAGGTTAAAGAAGCAGACTTGTGAATGAATCATCGCCAGGCTCAGTTGTAGGACTGACTGGGTCCTTTCTGAGTCCAGCAGGTCAGAGTTTAATTGTTCTGGACAGACTCCAGGTGTAAGAGTGTGTTACTATAAATAAAGTGTTTCGAACAACAGTATTTGATTTGTCACAGACAAAAAAAAAAATAAACCTGAAAAAATAACCAAGAAAACGGAGTTTGTCTAAAGTTCCCTCATTTCCTAAGCGACCTAAATAACTTCCTCTGGTACTGATAAAAAAGTGGCGACAGTGGTCCAATATTATTTGCAGTCAACTGCCCCCTAGTGTCTGGACACAGGACACTGGAACTGATTTGGTAATAGATCACAGAGGATCTCAACTTTCTTTGTTGCTGCATCTGTGATATGGAGTTTGGATCCTCTGATGTTAGGACAAAAGCCTCTGCTGCCTGATTTTTACTTTCTGTTTCAATCTCACTCTAAGCAGGTCAACTCTGGTTAATAAATGCTGATGCAGTGCTGATCTAATGTAATTTAGTCCTTGTTGTTGTACTTTTAAGTCAGACGTTCTCATAAAACTGCGATTTGAAAAACTGTGAAATCCTTGTGACCGCCAGCTGTGGTTTAGCAGCAGCCTTGCTGTGGTCAGTTGTGTAGATGCTTAGATAGAATTTCTTGGTTTGCTAGACAGAACAAAATGAATACTTTGGATGAAGTTTCCCAAGCTATGCATTATACTCTTGGTGTTAACAGCAGGGCAGAGATTTGACTCTGATGCAGAAAAGGATTTAAAGTTATCAGGGGAGGAGGCCGGGGTCACGAACCATCAAGTGTCACCACAACCTCTTCTTTTGTTTATTGCTCAGAGGACACTAATTGTGATCTTATAGAAGATTACATGTGATGAATCTTACACGTTTTGCAGGAGACGGTAGTGAGGTGGCGGGCGGTGGCTGGGGGAGTTTGTGGGAGATGGTTTCCCAGAAAAGAAAAAAAGAAAGAAAAACACTCCAAATGTTGTAGGGCCATCAAAGCGTCATGTTTAGGTTTAAGAGATCCTCCTATGAGAAAGTGGATGAGTGTGGAGGCTTCTGGCAGACTGTGTTGCAATTTGGTTGGGAGTTCATCCAACAGTCAGGGAAAAAGTTATTTATCATGACATGTTGCTGATCTGGCAGAGAAATAAAATGAAGACAATATACAATGTTTTTTTACAGGAAATGGATGATATTAATTTGTTACTTTAACGAGAAAGATTGCATCTGTTTAATTCCTTTGATTGTTTGTCATAAATCTCATCTACACGTAATGATGAATGGATCTGCTTCTTACTAACACACACGAAGCCAGAGAGACCAGTTATCAAACACTCTTGGCGCAGTGTTTTCTGGTGGTTATGTGAGCAGCAGCACTAGACTTGTGCAACGGATTCAGAAACTCCAAATACTGAACTGCTCCTCCTCCTCCTCCTTCCCATCATCATCATCATCATCATCTCACTGGGCGCATCTGCAGGCTGCAGGAGCAGAGCGATATGAGTTTACACGGATACACTGAAACTTAGCTTTTCTTCTCTGCGCACTGGATATCCTTCAAACAGGGATGAAGGATATTTAAGTGAAAGGAAAGTGACAAGCCCGGCTCATTTGAAATATTATAGTCGCTTTGTCACATTTAGGTCTACTCTGATTGAGTTCATAATGGCATTACGCATATTTGGCACGCCGTTTTACGCATATGCCTGCGTCTATTTATTTGTTTTCATCCTGCACGCTGCCCAATCTCAGAGAAATCCGGTGGTACAACAAGGGAATAACCCAAGAGGGGCTCTGCGGAGTACACTACAGTGGTCACACAACGGCAAGATTTTTAGCATTTTGAGCCAGGGCTCGGAGTATCAGCCACCGAGGCGGAGAGGCGCACCTCAGGAGCAAGTGCAGGCGCGACCTGTCACCATCATCCGAGATGCGGACGTGAGACATCAGGACTCCAGGAACCAGCCGGCGTCCCGGCAGCAGCCGGCGTCCAACCCTAACAGCCCTCGCGGTCTCCCGCCTCCGCTCCAAAGGCTCGTGAGAGGACAAGAGCACCGTCAGAATACCGGAGTGCGCGCGGGCAGCAGTAGAGCCAATGAGACCCAGGATGAGAAGGTCACTGTCAGTCCATCTCTGCCCAGGAGAGAAGACATGATGGTCGGTGACGATCCCTACGACCCTTACAAGTCCATCGACAGTGATAATCCTTATTACAATTATTATGACGTTTACGAGAGACCGAGGCCGAGACAGAGACCCGGATATGGCACAAGTTATCATCAGTACGGTAAGAGTGGAGGTTCAAGAGTTTTCAGATCAATAATCAGATAGATAGTACATCTTAAAGATACATTTATGACTGATAGTGATTAAAAACAACCAGTTATTAACCAGTTAACCAGTTATTGTGTGTGTTGTTGGCTGATTCATTGTTACTGAACCACTTTCATTTGCTTTATTTATTCAGATATTATCAATATGTTTTTGTTACGCTGCTGTAGGTCTTCCCGACCTTGTGCCAGATCCATACTACATTCAAGCGTCCGCTTATGCCCAGAGAGTCCCGATGTATAACCTGAGATGTGCAGCTGAGGAAAACTGTTTGTCAAGGTATAGACTTCTGTCAGGACTAATCCACATGGAAGGGAAAAAAAAAGAATAGAGGGAGTTAGTTTGCAGCCAAGTCTGAGTGTGATTCAGAGAGCTTTGAGCCATAACAACCACCTAAAGGGGTTTGTGGGTGAGGGCTGCCCAGTGGAAGCATGAGATGAGGTAAAATTAAATGAAGCCTGCCACTGATGGCAGAGAGGGGTGGAGTGTTGGATTTCTGTAAAAGTTTAATCATAGTTTTCCTGAGAAGAGAAAGCCCGAATGGTAAACACATTATTGAAAACTAACCCAAACAACCATGTGCCCCCAACTTTTTTTTTTCCACCCACCATGATTTATTTACGCTCAGGCTGTGTGTTCACCCAGACGCTGGAAGTCTGCTCCAGTCAGAGGAGGGGATGTAGCATGAAAAACAATCTCAGTGATGTCACTTTGCCCAAATATGACCCGTGATTTTTGTTTTCCTGCTTTCTTTCGCTTTGCTCCCTTTTTTTTTTTTTTTTTATTGCAGCTCAGCCTACAGATCCAGTGTGAGAGACTACGACACACGTATGCTGCTGAGGTTCCCTCAGAGAGTCAAGAACCAGGGGACGGCAGACTTCCTCCCCAACAGACCACGATACTCTTGGGAATGGCACAGCTGTCACCAGTGAGTGTCATTATCATGTCATGTCTGTGCTTTTCACCTCAAAATCACTGTCTTGTGCATCATTTTGTTTGAGCTATCCTTACTTCCACATGTGTCTCAGCACAAACTCAGTCTAAGAATCTGAAAAACTATCAAACTGCCAGGAAACCCAATACAAGATAATCAATTTTAATGTCTTTACAGAGTAGTTTTTGATTGTACAGTATATATATAAAGTATATGTTCATGAGAAGTGACTTTATCTTAACTCATATTTGTGCTTGAACGTCTATGAGTGTCTGTAAATCCTTCATCTGCTCTGAGATTCTGCTCTTGACTGTGAATGAAACTGAAAAAAATCTAAATATTTATTAAGTATCTGAAACCCGCGGATAGAAACATCTGTTATGTGCATTACAAAAACACGAAGAACTGAACCTCGTATTTACATCCAAATATCATGATCTCGATCTGTCTTTTTCCACTCTGGAGTTGTGGTATGGCACCCCCTGTTGAACCACAATTGTGTTACTTTTGGCAGTTTTATAGTTTTTCTTGGGATGTTTAATTGTTCTGCAGAGGATTTTGATCAGAGCTCACAGCTTAACGTGTGTTTTATTTGAAACTTTAGACCTTTAAAGATGCAATTTGCTATTCTTATGATTTAGACATAAAGACAGTAAAAGTGACATATATGACTGAGCTTCAAATGTACTTTGAGTTCAGTTGTTTTACAACTGCAAAGCCAGACAGTGTAAAATAAAGTTATGAGATAAAGGTAATTTCACAAAAAAAAGGAAACTGCCGGTGTTTTTGACCCGTACGTCAGCTTATGGAAAAGTGCCTGGTTTTCCTTTGAAACTACCTCAGACCATAGTTATGTTGTGAAACAAGCAGTCCACTGTGCTAATCCCCAAGACGGAGCACGTTTGGCAGCAGTCCATTGAACTGTTGATGTAGACGGTATAGATTTAAAGTCAGTGTTTTGAGAGTCAACTGGAGTTAAAATCCAGTCTGTCTTTGTCTAATTCAAACAAACTTTAATCTTTTAAATACTCGAGTGAAACCAGATTCAGATATGATAAATACAATAAACACCTGTGATGTTTTAACTTGAACTCGGCACCAGGAAATATCTGACAACTAATTATATGAATGAAGCTCAATGTGTCACTCAATGCAACAGAGTCTGGTTGTTTTTTTTTTTTTCTTTAAAAAAAGTCTCCGATTGATGTGATAGTGACTGTTGAATGTTGTTGTGCTGCTGATTCACAGACACTTCCACAGCATGGATGAGTTCAGCCACTACGACCTGCTGGACTCCACCACTCACCGCTCGGTGGCCGAGGGTCACAAGGCCAGTTTCTGTTTGGAGGACACTTCCTGTGACTACGGATACTACAGGCGATACGCCTGCACCGCGCATACCCAGGTGACAAATATAACTCCTGAAAACTGGACTGCAAATATCATTATTTCTAACTTTTACCTCAACAATGGATCACATGACCGGGGTCACTCAGTGACAAAACCACAGAAAATCATCCTGAAACATTTAGCTTCTTTAAGCTCATTGTTTATTTTTTGTTATTTGTTTATAGCCCATAACTTTATGGTTTTGCTGTTATTTTCAGCTGAAGCAGTAGAGGAAAAGTTATTAAAAAAAAAAAAAAAAAAAAACAACTGTATTCTCTCTGCACAGCAAGACAGACTAAGTTTGCAACCTTCTGGTAAACAAAGTGGACTATTTAGTAGCTAAAAAACCACATATTTGCCTCAAGTGGAAAATAAACCAGAGCTAAGAGGAGAATGAATGCTGTCAGATGGCCAGAAACTTAATAATCATTTTTGCTCCATGTGTACTGGATGTGTTTTTTAGCTACTGTTCGCATAAAATGTCACCAGTTTGTGTTTAGACTTATCTCTGCTGCCCCCAAGTGGCCAGAAAATCATTTAAGAACAGTTGCAAAACTTAGCCAGTTCGCTCCTGGCAACTAGGTCAGCAACAAAGACGCTTCAAGAAAATATGAAATGACCAGTTAGTCAACATGATCATATACTGTATATCAATAAGTTACAAACTAGCTGGTTGATGCTAATAGCATTAATAGTGGCTCTATTTTATTCACAATAATCCAAGCGATAGTGTAACCGTGTGCACAACACAAGCATCTGAGACTGAAGCTGAATTGAGAGAAATTCAGCCATTACTGAATTTATTATTTACACGTGTGATTTCGTTTGCCATGTCAAAGTATCTTCTAATTTGTTTCATAATTATGGAAAAATAAAAGCTTTTTTTTTTATGGCTGTAGAAAGTTGTTTTCGTCCAGCACACAACTGGTCTGATCTAAATGAAGATAATGACTTAATGACTTCTAGAATTGGTTTTTGGACGGTTCGAGTCAAAGAAATTGTGCTTCATAAATTTCTGAAAAAGTAAAAAAAAAAAAAAAAAAAACGAAAGAAAGTGGAGCTAAGATAAACAAGTGCTCCTTCACTGAGGCAGCTGTCTTTTTTTTTTTTTTGTGAACAGCTTCAGTATTTCCTTTTTTGCATGAGCCAGTGGTGATGGTGATTTAATGATTTCCTGTTTCTGCTGTAAGATGACCCCCACCTGCCCGAACGTCTGTGATCAGTTGTTTTGCACATGCTCTCTCTCTTTTTTCCATCCTGCTCTTTTATTATTTTTTTTTCCTTCTAGTTGAACTGACTGAATTTTTTTGCAAAAAAACATTTTATTGGGGTGACAATAAATCCAAAAACCTTCTTCTTTTTAATTCTTATTCCATTCTTCTTCATTATTACCATTACAGTTCCTGTTCTGTATGTAAATTTCACTGTTTAATAAGTTTTAATAAGTCGCTTTGTTTATATTGATGTATCGATGATGTCTAATGTGCAGGGTCTGAGTCCAGGATGTTACGATACCTACAACGCAGACATCGACTGTCAGTGGATTGACATCACAGATGTGCAACCTGGAAACTATATCCTCAAGGTCTGTTAGAAATACCAGATGACATCTCCTCTTGAGACACTTAAAAATAAAATAATAAAAAAAAAAACTCTTTAAAAGAGTTGGACTTCTTTGGAATCAAATTGCATCAACATATCTGTGCTGGATACATTTATCTTTGTTGCTGTGTTGTTAATATCATTATTATTATAATTATTATTTTAAATGTATTTTGTTTTTGTCGTCTTCCACAGATCAGTGTAAATCCGTACTATCAGGTCCCAGAATCAGACTACACCAACAACAACATCCGCTGTGATGTTCGCTACACTGGCAACTACGCCTACGTGTCAGGTTGTCACATGTCAGCGTAAGTATCGTGTTTCAGCCGACAAATATTTCCTCGATATTTATTTTCTGTGCTTTTTAAAAATTAATTTCTATGTATTTGTTTTTTCCAGATATTAAGAGATGACAGTCATTCACAACTGAGTCGTTGTGCAAATGACAATAAAGAGGACTGCATATGAAAACGTATAAAACAATATAAAAGAAAATCTGTAAGACTTGCATTAAATCTATAATTTAAAAATACTCCCAGTTTAAGTAAAAAAAAAAAAAAGTAGGAATCATCTGACGTCATAAGTGCCAGATAATGTTGAATTCTTCTTTTCTTGCTTGTGTGAGAAAGTAGTTGTTTTTTTCCTCTTTTTACTGACTTTATTATATTCTTTTATCAACTTTTCTTTGAGAATTTTTTCCATTTTCCTCACTTTTATTGCATTACACTGTATATCTGCATTTCATACCACTTCTAAGATAGTTAAGGAATAATAAAAAAAAAAAAACTATGAACTTTAGAGGCATAAAAAAAAAATTAATATCACTTATATCACAACTCTGAAATGAACTTCGTGTTTAAAGGGAAATGTATTTGTTATATTTATATGCAAATGGAAGAAACTTTCTTTACTCCAGCTTTTGATGAAACTTGAATAAACCTTTTTTTAGACTGAAGTGATTTTTCTCTTTCGAACACACAAACACACACACAATGAAAAACGTTAAAAGTACGGTTGCCGTCACGGATGAATTGCATGATTATTGTTTAATCAATAAAATGTCATGTGACTTGTTCATGTTGCTTGTTTTGTCAAGAGCACTACGAAGATCCTGTAAAAAGCAGCAAATCCTCACAGACTAAGAACCAACTAATAAACTCATGATGTCTATAATTGGTTAAAAAAAAAAAACCCTTTACATATTAGATAAGTCATGACAGTAAGTTAAAATGGTTACATTTCTTCTACAAATCTACAACTAGACTTTTTAAAAAAATACTTTATTATTACTATTATTTATTATATATATATATATACATATATGTATTCATGTGTGTGTGTGTGTATATACATATATATATATATATATATATATATAAAATAAATGCAGTTATTCAATTTGATTAACATTTAGATAAAGAAAAAAAATCAGAATAATTTCCATATAGTTTATTATATGTTCTATGTAGACTTATATAAATATACAGACATTTTCTTTGTATATAAAAATAGAATAAAAATAGAATAAAATCACTTCAGCCTGTGTGTCGCTGCGTCCTCCGCTCCGCCAGGAGGCGGCACCGAGTCTCCGTCGTCTCCTTTAAATGTTCAGTGATTTTTATCGGTCAACCACAGAAACTGGAGTTAAAAAAAAAAAAAACTACCAGTGTTGAGTGCGTGTGTTTGTATTAGTGTGCCGCGTTTGTCTTCGCCTGCGCGCGTGTGTGTATGTGTGTGTTAGCGCAGCGCGCGCGTGTGCGTAAATTCTACACTTATAAAATTCTACGTTTTTTCAAGTCGAAATGCATCCGGTCAGAGTGTCGATCCCGTCGTTTCGTTCAGAAAACAACTCGGTGGAGAGAGGATACACGGTAAGCTGCTCACCAACAACCTCTGTGTGTGTGTGTGTGTGTGCGTGCGTGTGCGTGTGTGTCAGCTGTCATCAGATTTTAATCTCTTTTACCTTCTGAAATAATAATAATAATAATATCATCATTTAAAGCAACGTAACGTGTCTGTTCATGTAAAGCTGATGTCTGACCTCAGATCAGCTCTGATGTACAAACATGAAACGTGTTCAAACCTATTGATCAATGAATCTGTGCAGCACAAACAAGAGCCAGTGAGTGTCTAAACCAGATCACAGCTGTCAGACAGAAATAAACTGATTTAATAACCTCATATTAATGCAGAGCTGCTTGTCAGTCATAAAAGTAATCATTGTTTATGACTGTAATTATCTCTCCTGGCTTACAGATGTTGGACAAAATCCTCCACTGGTGTAAAACTGTGTTAGAAAGTTTAAGTTTTAAATGATCCCTGCATTGTTAATCAATAGAAATGATATTTATATATGTATATACATAGGTCCCATGTATTTTTTTTTGGGAAGATTTCCACTTCTTTCAATGACTCGTCCGGTGCTTTACTTTAATTTTTCATATTAAAAACTGAGTCAGTAGGAGATTCCCTAATGTCCAATATGAACAAGAGTAATAACTACAGCAAGAAAAACCTGTATGAACACAGTATAACAGTATTAACACAGAGTAGCTTGGTGACTTCTGTAATACAGAACTGAAAAAAGGACACTGTCCTTTAAATGTCACTCAATCTTTTTAGATTAAGTATTTTTCTTTTTAAAGCGTTAACGATTTAGTATCGAACCTCTGAGCTGTAAAAGATGCATTAAAAAACAAAACAACACATATATTTATCATCATGAACTGAATAGTAAATATTTGTCAGAGCTTTTAGCTTCTTTTCGCACACAGACATGATAAAGACACGTTATTATAAAACCAGTATGTCTGTCAAGATTAAACATGTCAACCAGGAGGTGACACCGGTCCAGAGGTCTGGGATTCTTCATCTTGTGATCCTCAGAGTTATCATGAGACTCTTAAATGTCTTGAACCCTGAGATGGAAACCAGAGTTTTAAACAACAGACTTATTTGCTTCCAGTTATGTGGCAACAGTTTTTTTTTTTGGGGAAGAGCTTCTTTCAACGTGACAAAAGCCCCGTGCACAGAAAGAAGCAGCTGAGTGGGAACAGATCCGATCACGCGTGTTCCCGAAATATTTGAATGTCTCCGTTACACGTAACATAGGCGCGGCGCAGCGTCCACAAACATACTTTTTGTTACAATGAACAACCACTGATATAAATGAATTTCCATCACTTTGTTTCTTTTGGATATTTTTCCACATTCCTACGTTGTTTTATTTTCTTAAGAGAAGACGCAGTTTTATTGATGTGGTGTTGTGTCATTTACAGCTGTTTGAGCTGTTCCAGGATTTATTAATATTTATTACTCGTTGGCCCAACACTCTTTCATGGGAGATGCATTAACAACGAGTGTCCTCGTTTAAAAGTGGATTTCCTCCGCCTCTTACAAAAAAAAAAACTGCTGCCAAGAACAGCGACGTGTGTTCATTCACGGAAGAATCCAGCTCAGCGAGGGAAGTAGAGGACAAGCTGTTTAGGGATGTCAACGGTAACTCTGACAGATCATTTTTTTTCTGTCACAACAGCCAGATGTTTCCTTTTGGTAACTAGCTGACACAGACGGCTCCAGTCAGCTGGTCAGTGAGCCACCCAGTAAATGGGAGGGGCAGGTTTTTTGTTTTTTTTTTTGGCTGATGAACTCTGGTGATAAATCATGATTCTCTCAACTGACTCTTAAAAAGCAGCACTGACGTTTTTTTGTTTTTTTTCTGTCTTCCAGGTCTTTAAAATTGACGTGCTGATGAATGGACGACAGCACGCAGTCGAAAAACGCTACAGTGAATTCCACGCTTTGCATAAAATGGTGAGATTAGTTGCCTCCCCGAGAATTTATGATCATTTATTGGTGCAGAATATCTACAAAGTTCTCCTCTCTCATGAGCTCGATGTTCACGTCTTATCTTTTAGATAAGACGACAAAAAATTTTAATTGGTTATCAAATGTAAACAGTTGCAGGTTTCAGTTTCCTCTGCAGCTTTTATGACATCAGACTTGGAATTTGAAAGATGTGACATTTGAATTAAACAATGGTCAATGCTTGAATAAATACAACTTTATTTCTTTAACACATTTCTAAATAAAACCTCCATTAACAGGAACAAGAATTAGGAACTGTAAACCATCAATGTACCCCCCCCAGTGTATAGTAGGAAGCATACACATCAGACCATATCAGTAAATAAACAGATGCTGCATCAGTGTTAATAAATATGGTTAGTTTCATTCTATTGTTTTTTAACTTTATAAAGTTCCTCGTCCCGCTCTGCTCCGTAGTTCCTCTGTTGTTTGACTGGAACATCTCTCTTTTGTGGGTGTTTTTGTTTTTAATGTCAGACATTTTAAGGAAAAGCACATCATCCATTATCTGTACCACTCATCCTGTTGAGGGTGGTGGGGGTGTGGGTTGGGGAACAGCTGCATATAGACAAACATTTACACTCACGTCTACAGCCTACAGCTAATTTAAAGTAGGTAGTTAACCTGCATGTCTTCGGACAGTGAGATGAAACCTGAGTACTCAACCCACACACTAAACACGTAAACACTTAACACCCCAGGTTGGATTCAAACCCAGAACCGTCACTAGACCACAGTGCCACCCTGCACAGGAAACAAACAACAGATGGTTACCAGTATGAACAGTAGTAATTTGTTTAAGGTTGTGGTTATGTAGATTTATGATAAATGAGCTCCTCTTCCTGTTCTGCTCCATAGTTCCCATGTTTGTCTGGAACTTCTGTCTCTTTTAGGTGTTTTCATTAAGTTTCAGGGTCCTTAGATTTACTTTTTTTTGTATTTCTCCCCATTACATTGTTATTTGAAAACAAATATCTAGCATGTCAGTAAACATGTAGCATTTAACTTGTTTTGCCTTTTGCCTGAGCAAACATGTATGTTGTTGTTTTTAATTAATCCCTGTAGCTAAAGAAGAGCATAAAACCACCTGAGATCCCTTCAAAACATGTGAGGAACTGGGTTCCCAAAGTCCTGGAGCAGAGGAGACAAGGCCTGGAGCTCTACCTGCAGGTACACCAACACCTTCACTCCTTCACTCCACCTGCTCCAAAAAAGGAAGAGTTAAAAAAACCCCAAAATTAGAGATAAAGACCTCAATACAAATGTAGAACAGTTACTTTGAAAGAAAAGTCATCCAGGTCACTTTGGTTCTGTGCTGCTGCTTCTTGTGCACATTGCAATTTGCTTTTGTTTTGTCTGTTTTGTCAGACTATAATTATGGAAAATGAGGTTCTTCCAAAGATATTCCTGGATTTCCTGAATATCCGCCACTTTCCTTCAGTGCCAAAAACAGAAAGTTGTGGGTGAGTTGAAACTGTGGCTTTTCTATAAAATAAAAGACCAATTTGTGGCTTTTTTGATCTGTATAAGAGTTTGTTCCCAGACCTCTGGAGTGTGTTATTTTATTTTATTTTATTTTTTTTTCTTTCAGGTCATTTGACACAGAATCGGAGGAATCCAGGTGAGTATCTGATGTGAACATTTTAAAACTGGTGTATGAAACAACAGGTGCAGCTTCTTTGTTTTGAACTTTAACCGAAATAACAACGTATTAACCGTTAACTGTTCGTACGTTTGAACTTGAACCCAGCGTGTCAGTGACACCGCCTGTGTTTGACGATGTTGTTAATTTACACACAGCACAAAGTCGCCCCCACAAACCCACATCACTTTTCACTTTTCACTACAGTAAACTTTCACATCAGCCAGTCATGCTGTTTCTGAGAGACCCCTACTTGCTGCCATCTGCACACGGTGAGTTCAGGCTTCAGTCAAATGGTATATATATATATATATATAAAAAAAACAGGATTTATCTTCGTATTCATCTTGTGTTCTTTACTTTCAGATGCAGTTTCCAATGTTGTGATTGAAGGAGTGGTACATGGAGTTTTCTACCCAGATCTTCAACCAAGGTAGATGTTGCAGAAGCCAAATCAAGAAGGGGGGAATAATCGGATGCTTCATCATTTTCACACCATTTTTCTTGGTGTGCATCAGCAAAAGGACACAACATGTTAAAGATAAACTGAGCCTCGTTTATATTTCCCAAAGCATATAATAGAAATCAGCATATTATACATATTAAACAAAAAAAAAAAAAAAAAAACAGGGTGCTTAATCTCTCAATAAATCACTGACACCACATTTAAAAACATAAACACATCATCTTATCTTTTATGAAATTGCTTAATTCTCCTTTGAAAATGATTTAGCAGCTTTTCAGATATAAAATCAAACACTATGTGAATTAGTTTAGGCAGGTTAACGTCTATGTTTTTGAGACATCATAACCAAAATAATGTGAAAAAGACTTCAACATAATCATGATTATTATATTAGAGGAAGGTGGAACAGTCCAGTGTAATAAAAAGATCTTATATTTTCTTTCTTTCTTCAGGAAACAGTGAGTGAAATAAACATTTAGGACAAAATTGGAACTATAAATAAAAGTGGAACTGGAGAAGAGTTTAGTCAGTAAATACCGTAACTTCTTTAAAAGACACTCCAGCTGTGGGGAACCAGAAGGGAATACTTAAGTCAGCTGGACTGAAGGTTTGCCAGAGACAGAGAAACAGGACCGGAGTGTGGACCTGGTTCAGGACTGGCGAAACAGGGAAGTGCCACCACATCACTACTGGTGATGTAGCTTTGGTGTCTGTGTTAAGCTGCCAAACGGAGCCAGCTGAGGAGCAGAGAGGAGGAGTAGAAGGACAACGTGGATGAATCTTTTTTTTTTTTTTTTTTTAAAGAGGGTGTTGACAGCAGTGCGCCACATAAGAGGGTGGAAGGAGGCAGTTACACAAACCTTTACTGAGCATCAGACGTCTGCGTAGGCGTGTTTTTTCACGTTGACAAGTGTTAACAAGCTCTTGGACGAACAGCACAGTTTGATCTGGTGATTTTTTTTTTTTTTTTTTTGCAACCACGACCTGCGAGTGAGGAAAGAAAGAAAGTGTTTAGCTCGAGACGAGTGCAAATTGTTGTAGGAAACAGATGTTGACAGAGGAATTTACAGAAGATGAGCGTGACTTGTCCACTTTTTTTATTTATTTTTTTTTAACTTAGAGACTCTACAGCTCTGCCCACATTTGTACTGAAGGAACAGAAGCAGTAAGATATGATCTTTTAAGAACAGACTGCTGGAAATAATAACAGGACTTGAACTACTGTTGCCATCCCGCACTGCACACTGACCTCTCTCCTCCTCTAGACCATGAAGTCACCATACACTCTTATTTCGTTTATTTCGTTAATTCTTAAATTACTGACACAAGCCTGTTCCTTCTATATTGTCTAAAACCTTATAAAAAAAAAGCTTCACTCTGCACAAATAGCTGTAAGCGATGGCTAATTGTCACATGAACTTCTCAATTTGACTAAAATGGATTAGAGGGTAAAAAAAATAAAAAACACCAGTATGTAACACTAATACCAGTCATTTCACATCTAATGTTTAATTTATACATAATAGTAGAAATCTAGTTTTTCCAGTTGTGGTGATTTGAAGTGTGGTGGGGAGGTGATGATTTTAAAACACAGCTAGTAACATACTGTGCAATATGTAATAATCTCCACTGTAAATAACTCGTAGTGAAGCAGTAACTTGATGACAGAAGTCTGACCTGCGTTCGGTGTTTTCGTGTCGGACTGGACCGTCACTACGACACGACAGTGAAAACTACACGTTTTAAACTAAACTAACCTCAGCTAGATCATGATTTTATGTTTTAACACCATTAATCATGTCCTGGTCCATCCGTCTTGTAGATTTCTATGTATTTATAAATTGTG
Organism: Polydactylus sextarius; assembly: GCA_016801845.1. Lineage (NCBI taxonomy): Eukaryota > Metazoa > Chordata > Actinopteri > Polynemidae > Polydactylus > Polydactylus sextarius. The sequence continues at coordinate 5,737,826 of CM028922.1, forward strand.
TTAACATCGTACTCTTCGTGCTCTGATGATGTGAAGTGTCATTAACGTGCCATAATGTCAACCTACAGTGAACACTGGACTTCTACTGTAGCACTTTAAAATGGGCGACATGTGAAAAAAAATAATAAAAAAATACTGACACCAATAAAATTCAATATTTCCCAAAAAAAAAAGTTTTCAGACTGATGTTGTTTCTTTTTTATTATTTAAAATAATCAGGTTTAATGACAGCATAATCTCTTTATTAGAAAAGGTTGTAAAATGACAAGCTAAGAATAGTTTTTTCTTTCTGTATCGATCACATTATAGGGTTAGCATGAACGCTCAACAGTAAAACCGCCACATTTGCAAATTTCTGCAAATTATGGATTATTTGGCCACGTTTGGGGGAAGAAAAGAGCTTTAATATAAATAAAATTAAAATGTACCAATCGAAATCACTCAGTCATGTTCACAACTGTGTTCTGTTCGTTCCAAACCAAGCAGCATCAACCGTTAAGTAAAAAGTTAAAATGTGTTCTTCTTCTTGTAGCCGTCACAGAGCTATTTTTTTTTTTTCTTGATATATTGTCAAAGTCTTAATATTTCCGTCTTTGGTCACATCACTCAGTTATAAATGAAATTAAACAAACATAAAATGCAAAATCTTTCATGGTAAAGAAGTGCACATCTGTTTAACGTAGTGTTTTGTGGTTTTTCCTGAAGCTGCAATACAAACACATTGTCAGCAAAAAAAAAAAAGAGAAAATTACAGCTTCATAAACAAATGCTGTGACAAAATACTGGAAATTATCTGAAATGCCAAATATTTCAGAAGCATTGATTTCTGGGCAGCAGCGTCCCAGTGTAGTAACAATCCAGTAGTAACAACAAACACATTTCTTAGGAATGTGTGATCCAGCAACTGGGAGGCGAATCGACCAGAGTATCTTTGGTCCAGCTGCAGCTTTTAAAGTTCTCCGTGACCGACTTCGTCTTTGAGTCGTTCGTCCTGGTTCGCTTCAGCCTCAGGTTCTTTCATGTTGGCAAAGGCGACTTCTCTCGTCAGCTGTTCCAGAGGCGGGAGGCCGACCGCCAGGTTCCTCATGGCTATGGCTGTCATCAAGAACCTTAAAGGAAAACAAAAGAAAGAAGAGACGATATACTTAAAACAGGATATTCACAAATAAATTTTAAAATCTGCCGTGTTGACGACACTCACCCTCTTCGTATCGAGTAATACTTCTTCACAGCGAACCGCTCCAGTCGCTCCAACACGCCGGCCTCCCTGCGTTTCTTTACCTCCTTCATGCGCCGCTGCCTTTTCAGGAAAAGCTTCACGATTGGGTCGGTGGCGTTGGCCTCTGCTCCTTCTTGACCGTCTGCGTCAACAAGAGGCTGCAGCTCGGGTGGAAGAGCCTCCGTCTCTGTGGAATGAAAATCAATATGATCATTTTTACTGAGACGGCTAACACCGCGTCTTTGAGCTTATTTTCCGTACTTTAACTGAATAAATATTCTCTATTTAATTTAAATATATAAAAGCCACTGGTACTACTTGTTGTTTTTACCTGTGCCATTGCGAATACGCTCCTGGATCTCATACAGTTTAGTAAAATTCTCCTGCAGCGCTGCCTCTGTGGTGTTGACATAGATGTACATGTAGCAAGAAGGATCCTCGGACACCGTGTACACCTTATGATAAGCCCCAGCAGGCACCTACACACATACACATTCATGTTACTGTAAAAGTTTAAGTATATTCACATTGCACAGAGTAATGATGACGGTGTGTCGCCGTCTGTACCTTTATCTTCTCTCCAGGCTGCAGAGTGTAGTTCTTTTTCTCATCTACTATCTCAACATTCACTGTGCCCTGCAACAGATGGATGCTGGTGTTTCCCAGATCTTCACTCACAAAGTTTTCTAAGTGGAGACCTGGAAAAATAACACACTGTTAGTTAACATAAAGACAGAAATGATCATGTACTTTCCATCTTCATAAATAGATGTTCCTAACCTGGGAAATCAGCGATAAAGACGATCTCCGTCTGATTGTCCAAACTGCTCTCAATCTCTTGGAACTTGGTTCTCCAAGGTGACAGATCCACCAACAGAGGCATCAGCCACGGGTTTGGTCGAAACGGTGACCAATCAGCTTTCACGATGTCCACACGGGGATCGAAGATCCTAAAAGAAGAGTCCAGAACAAATGCAACACGATTTAAAAAAAAAAAAAAAAAAAAACAACCAATAATAGTAACAAACTCTTTTACCTTTGCTGGAAGCGTTCGTTGATGGACACCCAGATGTCAAAGTAAATTTCAGGTTCAGAGATATTATATCGAGGCAGAAACCCACTGAGGCAGGTGGCGTACTGCTTCAACATGTCTCCGTGATCCTTCCACCGCCGGCTTTGTGTGAACACCTACATTTCAAAGACAACGTGATTATTTATTAATACATCAGCTGCGAATGGAATGGAATGCAGACAAAAAGACAATCAAATAGAAACTAAAAACACCAGTTAGTCAGAGAGCTATGTCTCGAGAGAGATATATTGCTATGGCATGACATCACTTTCATGGCTCTACACCACTATTAGTTGTACTAATAGTATAAAGCAACACAGATGTCACTACCACTTGTATTGTCCTATTTAACTCTTTAACTTTTTTATTCTACTGTATTTCATTATATCCTGTCTTTACAGGAGCTGCTGTAACATTTAAATTCCTCCCATGGAGGTCGATGCTTAACTCATCTTAATTCTCATCTTGTCCGTCTGTTTCCCTGAGACTCACCCCTGGGTTCAGATATCCAATTTCTCCAGTCTTTCCGTCCTTGTAGGTGACTTTAACATGCTGATGGCTGCGGGAGTGAACCATCATGTCCCAGGAATAACCGTACAAGCCATTAGTCCAGTTGTTGTAACCCTGGACAGTCACAAAATATCAGCATTAGGTTCATATTAAAGCAAAAAAATCTAACTGATAAAATGTATTTAATTAAATCTGTATGTGAACTAAGCCTTTAGAAAATATGTCTGCCTCTTTAGGGATTTCACCTCTCTGCTGACACATGTCTGAGCTGTTGTTTGCTTTGGACCAACTGACTGTTGACTCTGATTGAGTAACTGTCAGTCTGATAAATCAAAGAGCATTTAAGAGGCTTTTGCCAACAGTAACGTACAGTCTTTTTAACCCGAAGCCCTTAGTTTTTGATCAAATTTAACCAACCAAGATATTTTGGGGTAAAAAAAAAACACTTGAGGGGTAGATGTACCTGTGTGATGAAGTGGGAGTAAGGCAGGAATAACTGTTCAATAATGTAGATAATAGTAAAAATGGCCCCTAGTTTGTGTTTTAGTCTCAGTTTAGGAGCTTTGGGGACAGGTGGGGTCTCCTGGCGTCCAGCGCTCGTGCTCTGGGTCTCTGGGTAAACACAAGAGGAGCTGGGCTGAGGATCCGGTGAAATAAGTGGCAGGATCCCCCTGAGGAACTCTGGGAAATGGCCGAAGAATCTTCTTGGCCAGTCGGCGTAGCAGAAAAGAGCAGTGGTGGACAGCATTGTGTAGGAAAACATCCCTGAGGGGGATAAAGTTCTTATTAAAATCAAAATAACATGATTCAAGGGAAACAACTTATCGTCGGTGAAGGCGACAAACATACCAATGCTGAAGAGCTGAGAGTTCATACAATGGAAGTAACTGACAAAGAAAAATGCGTAAGGTCGTGTGGCGTCAAAAAACAAGAGGTAGCCGGCGGTCAGATCCAGAATTAAACCACCTCCGTGCACCACCAGCAGGCTCACTAACTCCACAGGAAGAATCACCCTGGAAAATAAAGTGTACAGCAACTTCAAATTACAACCATGACTGAAGAAGAGCTAAAACAACTTTAGTCCGAGCTGCTTCAGGATACTTACTTGAAAGGATCAAAAAGCCAGTGGTGTGCCAGATATGACATGGAGTATCCCTCCACCCAGTCAGCATCCAACTTTTTGACTCCAGCGATGAAGTATACTATAAAAATCTACAGGAACAACAAACAGGACGTTTTTGACTACTAGTACCAAAGTGTTTATGAATAAAGCAGATATTACTGATGTACAAACCTGCACCCGCAACACAGTGTAATTCCACAAAGGCACATGTGAGTTTCTTATAGATGGCCTCCGCAGCCCATCGACTGACCTACAAATAGACACGGCCTTTTAATGTCTCCATCTGATAGAAATAAAAATAGAAATCGAGAGTGACACAAGCACAAAGACATGATCTCACCAGTATCTGTTGCCATCCATGAGCGTGAGCTGAAATCCGATGAGGCCATAAAGGTACGAGTGATTGTTCCAGGCCGTTTTGTCCAGGAAGAAGACGTACCAGTAGGTGGAGATGAACATAAGGCAGGCGAGACGATAGAAACAGCCGAGCATGATGCCCAAGGCGCCTAAAGTTAGAAACACAAACACTGAATTGTAACAACAACTATTGACCACTGTAACAACTATATTATATATTATAATTCAGAGTCTTTTAACCAAATAGTCCAGACGATGTCACAGCGACGTCATCAGGAATATCTCGCCACAATATTACATGCGCTATAAACTGGAGGGGGAGTGAAGGGGAGTTTCTGATGAGAAATGTAGGAATTCAGTGTTTGATGCAAACTCAGAATTAAAACTTAAGACAATTTATCCTGGTTTAGCGTGAATGTGGACATTTATGTGACAAATACACTAATTGGGTAATGATATATGGGTGTAATGATTTATCATTTGGTCTTTTTAAAGTAAATTGTTAATTGTTCAACATTTGGAACATGGAAAAAAAACAGCTTTTGTTTTTTTTTTTTTTAATCTTAATGAAATTGAATGATTAAGATTGTCATCGTGCTCTATTTTCTGTTTGCTTTTTTGCTTATGCCACAGCATTTTTGTAATAGTTTTTGTTTGCTTGCGGGGAAAGAAAAGTGGAAAATTGCAGGTTTGGTTTAAGTGTTTCCATCTTTACTATAGACAGCCACCCCACAGAGACTGTCTCCTGTAAAAAGGAAGGTATCTGCTTAGATTCAAAAAAAGGTAGGGGGGGACCCCCTTTCTTCACCAAACCTCTGTAAAGCTTTTTTTTTTTTTAAATACAAAACGAGGACTGTGACCCACCGAAGAACATCACCACATACACCAGGTACATCCAGTCCATCGGCAGGGGCTTCAAAAAATTGAAGAGGGGAAATCGACAAACGGGGGCACCATCTAGGTATTTGTAGTCTAGGTGACTGAGGCCTCGTTCTTGTGTGATGTCGATGACCATCATCAAACCTGCAAGAAAGACATGTGATCAGCAGCGATTCTGAGTAATCCACCAAGTCATTCCCTCCATCTGTGGCTCAAGAAAGGGTCATCAGTGTTTTTATCTCTCCCTGACTGGCCTGTTGCAACACCTCAGCTTAAAAACAGGTGACCATTTTACTGCTTGTTTTCAAAGCTATATCTGTGATCTGACCCCTTATAGTCGAACCCCAAAATATCATTGTTCTTTCTTTAAATGTGACCAAGCCTTTGCCTTCATCTGTACAACTACATCCTCTTAAAACTCCAGCAGTTTGTCACTGTCGTCTGAAAGCTGCTCCATGTATAAACATAGTCATTTGCAACAGGTTTGACGGGAAAATGAACCCTGTTGCAAAATCACTTATAGCCAGTGAACATCAGATCAAATGGCTGCTAATATAACTTACCAAACAAGCAGCGGAAGATACCAAGGGATGCAGGGTCAGTGGGACGGTTCAGGAGGGTCACCAGGTTTTGCCAGGAGGACAGATCCTCCCTCTTGAACCCAAAAATCTGCTCCATCTTGCTCTTGGTTTGTGGTTTGTCTTTTTTAGGAGCTGCATCTTTTTTAACAGCTTGTTCGTCTCCATCACTGCCAACGAGAGCACCTTAAAGGTTGCACAAAGACAGTAGGAAAGTAGATTTTATTGGCTGATTTATGCAAAAACACAGTATCATGTGAACTAGCCGACTGTCTTTCTTTTCTTTTTCTTTTTTTTTTGTAAAATCTCTGCATGATTAACACAACTAGCGGCCATATTTACAAACCAAGCAAGGTAGTGGTTGAATACCCGCTTGCCTCGGTGTGAACTAGTGGTTATAAATCCTGCACAACAACACAACGCAACACTGATTGTCAGTAGCAACAACAACCTCACCTGCTACCGCGTCCCTCGTCTCCATGCTGAGAAATATTCTGAATAAAAAGTGGTTTTGGACTCGGGACAGACGGGGAGAGGGAAAGAAGGGGAGGTTCTCTGTCCTCCTGTCCGAGGTGGAGGTGTCCTGCCTGGTCAATGAAACGGACAGAGTTACGTGTCACAGTCCACACACACACACGGGCTGATTGGGACGGAGGAGGAGGCGGACGAGGAGGAGGAGGATGGATTGGAATGTTGTGAAACTGTTAGCTCGTTGCTTATTGGTTGATCCACTCATTGCCACGCCCACAAGAAGGAAAGACGTGTACGTCACTTCCTGTCGTCGGTAAATAGCGCCTACGTGCCGCCATTACGTAAAAAAAAAAAAAAAATCACCGTAGATTTTACGTAGTGAAGATAAAATAAACAATGTATTCTATCTATTTAATGGATTAATTATTTATAAATAAATTGAAAATTCATCAAGTGAATGTACCTGTATATACTAAATAGTAATTCAAGAAAAAAAATAACTAAATGAATAATTAATTAAAATATGAACATATGTTTACGGATATAAAATATTGATCGTATTGTGCAAAATTAAAAGTTTTACTGACTAGAATAATGTGAGGATGCTTTTAAATAATATATTACACCCCAATCATTTTGTTTTTTTATTTATCAGTTAACATCAACAACGAGTGCAAATAAACATAAAAATACTTACTTATCTTAATAAAGTCTGTCAAATTTAAGATTATACGAACTTTTCTAAAGCCTTAAACTGTTGGAATAAACCTCAAAATATCCATCTAGTAAAATAAAAAAGTAAAATGAAAAAATATATATGTGCTTTAGAAGCTATTATATTACTGCTGAAGAATATTTTTTAATTTTGCACATATAAATATTATTAAATTTAAATTAGCATGTTAAAAATAAATGAATGAATAAATGACTAACAACAAGATCCACGTTCTCTCTTCCAAAACGCACATATATTCACTTTATAGCTGTGAAAATAAAATAGATGGATAAATAACATTAATTTTGCATAAGCACTGGGCTGGAAATATGATGCATTCATGGGAGGAGCGCACACACAAACCATATTATCATACCCATCCACTGCACATTCGTTAATGTCTATCTTCTCATGCATCTGCTTTCTCTCTCTCTCTCTCTCTTCTTTTGGACACAAACTTACTGCTGTCTTGATTACAATACAACAGGATAACACTGGAGGGCAGTCATGTTGTAAATTTTTGAGCATTTTGTTTATTGACCCAAGAGGCTTGGGAAGGATATCCTGCTCTGAAGGAATTAAAGCTGAATCTGGCCTTGATAAGCAATGTAGTTCATAGATAAGTCTTTACTGAGAAGCGTGTTGGAAGTAAAACTGGTGGTACATTTTGACTATCGTTGATGGGTGTGGACTAAACACCAGAGGTTAATAACCTCGATTCAGTGAGGTCTTGGTCTATTTACGCTGCGTTATTCAAACCTGCGTGAGTGGGGGAGGGCATGAGAGGTTTTGAAGGGGTCGGAATCGGAGATACATGAAAGACCATCGTGAAACAGTTGCCATGGATGTAGTGACACTGTCTCACACTAAATAACTAGGTGAATACACTGAAGTTTTTTAACAACACAAGGAAGCCATGTTACCCAGTGTTTACAGTGCTTTACCTGTAATTAGTATCAAGTGATGTGGTCTTTTCCCACAAAATACTATTAGATAATTACTGGATTTTATTAGTCATGATGAAAATCTACATCCAGAGGTCATAGTATATGTGAGGGAGAACATGTTGTTGATTTGTTGATGCTCTTTGGACCCAGACAGACAGGTCAGTAGGGTTCAGCCATAATTGTTTAAAACCCAATATTTATTATGGTTTTTCATTTATACGCTTTTCTGCATGATTAATACTTTGTTTAAAGGTTTGAGAGACTTTTATTCTCCGTTAAACAAATAACACAGTTACATATTTTAAATTTACAAATCCCTGTAATTCACATGTTTGACACGAGGTGGCACTGATGAGCAGAGCAGCCGCCTGTGACGTAGCCACGCCGCTAGTAACCAGACTGAGAAGAAGAAGAATAACAAAAAACAGCCGCAGACTTTCAGGGTAGACTCATACATCATTCCTACCTCCGTGTTTGTATTCGCTCCAAATTAGGAAAATGTAACTGGAACCAAAGAGCGTTTTCCATCGTTGGGGAGCATCTTGTCAGAATTAAAGCTGTTACTGTTTTCAGACGTGTTTTTGTGTGTGATTTCGGCAGCTAAGCTAGCTCTGAGGTTAGCTCGTCTTCAACGTCTGGTCTGTTCCGACCGTGGGATAAACAGCCGGTGTTCACCGTAAAAACCGACCTCACACCTCTGCCTCAGCCTGCCCGGTGTTGATCGTCAGGTGAGAGAGCTCAGTGTTTGTTTGCGTCTAACATAAGGTTTGCATAAGCTGGAGAAGCGACATCTGGTAACATAATATATGTCCATCGTATACAATACATTTTACTCCTCTAATACGGCGGTCAAGGAAGTGCTTACAGTTGCCTTTCTAAAATGTAGTTTTAAGAAAACATAAAGCTCAGAGATTAATCATCAGTAAGTCTGAAAGGAGCAACTGTCAAAGTAAATGCCAAACATTTGCTAATTTCTTTCTAACGTTTAAAGTGTTTAACAAGTAAAACATGAAGTTTGTAGCTAAAACTGTTGTTCCTTTTTCATCATCATCTGATCTTTTACAAATTAAACAATCAACAGATCAATCAGAAATTACACTTATTGTTAGTGGGATTTATATCAAACTACAACACAAGCTGTATCACAACACTGCAGAAGCCAAAGTCCCTAACAGGATATACCCTCAAGACAGTGATATTGTATTGATTTTAAGATACAATACAGCTGATTAGTTATTTCTAACAGTTGTTTTGCTTTGTTTCATATCTCTTTTAAAGGGTAGAGATGGGAAGTCTGGGCAGCAGGTTCCAGTCCCCTTCTCAGGGCCCGGAGGAGTTTGCAGAGAGCACAAGTACCAGCCGCAAACACAGCTGCGAGTGTAAGAAGAGGAAAAGAAATGCCCAGTGTGACTGTGACAGTGAACAAGAGGAAGACGATGCCCTGTTAGATACACCACGCAGGCAAGCTCAGTCAAAGAACCTGTGATCAGTGTAGTCTCATTTATATTCCTGTTTTCACTAAAACTGTTTTGTTTTTCCTTTGTTGTTTGTGTTTTCCCAAACTCAAACAGGAAGAAACTGAAAAGTACATCAAGATATATTTATCAAACCTTGTTCCTGAACGGAGAAAACAGCGACATTCGCATCTGTGCGCTGGGACAAGAGTGGAACCTCCACAAAGTGTATCTTTGTCAGGTAAAATATAATGACACAAACCCCCCTGAAAGACAGTCAAAGATATCATTTTTCATCTTTATAATTTAATACTTGTTCCGCTGTTTGCATTTTGTAGTCGGGGTATTTCTCCAGTATGTTCAGCGGCTCTTGGAAAGAGTCCAACATGATGGAAATCAACTTGGAGATCCCGGACCAGAACATCGACACTGAAGGTGAGAACACCTCAGTCACAAAAAATATCAACTCTGTTTGTTTATTTGTTTTACTGATAAAACGCCACTGTTTTATGTGAGTAGCTCTACAGGTCGTATTTGGATCTCTGTACCGGGACGATGTTCTGATCAAGCCCAGCAGAGTCGTCAGTATTCTTGCCGCTGCTTGTATGCTACAACTGGTCAGTGAATCGAAAAAAGTCAGCTGTTGTCGTAAATTTAAAATCACACGTGATGATTCGCGTTATTAAATCTAATCATGTCTTGCGGTTTACAGGATGGTTTGATCCAGCAGTGCGGAGAGACCATGAAGGAAAACATCAGTGCGAAAACAGTGTGTGGCTACTACGCTTGTGCCAGTATCTACGGCCTGGATTCAGTCATGAAAAAGTCAGATTTTATTTGATCTACATCAATTATTCAAGACACTATAATTATTAAGTATATTTGTAATTTATTTATTGATGTATCTCTTGGTGCAGGTGTCTTGAGTGGCTTCTGAACAACTTGATGACCCATCAAAATGTCGACCTGATGAAAGAACTTGGGTATGTGTGATCAGCTCACTATTAAAAAACCTAAATCTAATTTTAAATCTCCTTGAACTTCGTGTTTAAAATTGTATCGTATTAGTTTTATTGGCAAGAGTTGGAAGGACACTGAAGTGAAAGGAGAAATTTGTACAAAGGACAAATTAATTAGTTTCTTTTCACTGCGTTTACAGTTCAGAGGTGATGGAGCAGCTCATTCAGTCCTCGGACCTGTTTGTCATGCAGGTGGAGATGGATGTATACACTGCTTTGAAAAAGGTATAAAGGAAAGTTATATATATATATATATATATATATATATATATATATATATATATATATATACTTTGAGATGCACTCAATGTGCTGTCAGGTTTGTTTTTAATGATTTTCTCCTCCTGTAGTGGATGTTTCTGCAGCTTAATCCATTGTGGGACGGTCCCATCAAGCAGCTTCTGGCTGATGCTGATGCCTGGTTATGCAAACGCAGGACCGGTACTGTTAACCCACATCTCACAAACAGTACTTTTTTGTTGTTGTTGTTATTGCCGTTGTTGTCGTACACAGATGATTGACTGTTCTATGTCACCTTTTTTTCTACAGACCTGTGTGAGAGAGAGCCCTTCCTGAACACAGATGAAGGCGTCCCTTTTCGTTCCGTTTTCAAACACGTTCGTCTCCAGTATATCATCAACGATCTGGCATCTGCACGCATCCTGGAGAGAGATAATATTCTGCCCCCTGGTAAGATTTGTTTGTTCCTGACACTCACTGTGAATGTGCTTTGTTGCTATGTTCTGGAGAAAAAAGAGGTGTTTGATTTCATTACCTCACATCAAAGCAGTCAGGTGATTTTTTTTTTTTGGTTGATGTTGTTGAATAAAGACATTAGCATTAAGAATTAGACAGAAAACTGCAGAAACAGGCAGTGTTAAACCATAAGTTATGTCAGTACATTTTTAGGAAGAGCCTCATTGTTTTTATGAGCTGTGAACAATTTTCTGCTCATACTTTACATTCCAGATTGGCTAACGTCGGTTTATAAAAACCAGTGGTTTGCGATGCTCAGGACAGAGTTTGACAATGACAACGGGTGAGTTTTACTGAGGTATTGTACTGTATTTCTATGTGTCAGTAAAATTACAGTAATTTAAAATGCTGTACAACAAATGTGTCATGTCTGTCATTAGTCCCCAGGAAGCTAACAAAGAGGAGTTTGAGCTGAGCAGTATGAGGTGTGGAAGGAAGCTGACTAAAGATGGAGACGTGAGTCAGACCAACTCGCTGTAACTCACAATAACCTTCACTCTGATGTGGTTAAAACATTTAGTTTAATTTCTACAGAAAGAAACAGTGATGTTTTCCCTCTCCTCAGTATTGTTGGCGATGGACTGGCTTTAACTTTGGTTTTGACTTGTTGGTAACCTACACCAACCGCTTCATAGTTTTCAAAAGGAACACTCTGAGTCAGCCATGTGGTGGCGCTGTGAGTCTGCAACCTCGGAGACATTTGGCATACAGGTCGGTGTTGCAGCCAACCTTTGATCATTCAAGCTTAGATATAAGTAACTGTCTGTATCACGGTTTGAATAAATAGATCAAAATGATCATTTTGTAAATTGACATTGACAGTTTGCAGTTAAAGGCTGAAAAATACGACATGACTCGTGTAAAAACAAAAAAGGAACTGATTCTGTAGAAAACCTTGTACTTTTTCAGGCGCAGATTTAATGGAAATTTAAAATCACACGTGTCTTTTACACTTAAACACATGTAATAATTAAGTACTTGCATCTACTAAATCTGCAATACAAACAATCATCGACAAAAGAGCTGGATTTATGAAACTGGACTTATGTGGGTGTTTATGAATTTAAATCTATTATTTATGAATAATAATTAGGTACTGAATCTAGGTGATCTGTGTTTTTAAAGCAGTAGTTTTATATTTTGAGAAATATGATTATTTGCTTTCTCCTGAGAGGATAGATGTCATGACTTTGGACAGAGCTAGTTTACAGTTTTTATACTATGTTTATGCTACGCTATGTTAGCCAGCCACTGGCAATAGCTTCATATTTACCTCATAGGTATATTAATAGTATCAATCTGCAACTAGAAAGTAATTGTGTGTTTTAGTCTGGTGAAACCTTTCATTTCCAACATTGACCTGTCAGTTTTTATTTTGTCCAGGTTACGTCTCGCCTCCTTCGATAGCCGCGGAAAACTGGTCTGCAGTCGCTCCACAGGCTACCAGCTTCTCACCCTCGAGAAAGACCAGGTCAGCGAGCGCTGTTAAGATACAGATGTAAAGGTGAAGAAATGAATGAAGAAACTTCATTTGTTTTTTCCTTTGTATCACTCAGGAGTATGTGGTGATGAACCTGGACAGCCGTTTGTTATCATTCCCCCTCTACGTTTGCTGTAACTTCCTGTACACGTCGCCCCAGTCGGACAACCGTCCAGATTCCTCAGAACAAGAGAGCACAACTCACAGCGTCTCTTGATGCCTGGACCACTTCAACCATTCCTCTGGTGACGCCGAGGCACTGACACAAACTCGTATGTACAATCCACCGCCATATTTAACACCATTTCCACATCAGATGTGTCGTCTGCATGCTCTGTAACTCAGTGAGGTGTAAAGGGGAAAATGTTTTGTATCTTATATATTCAGTGTTTTGGCACATTCTGAGTACACAGTATGACAGAGACACATGACAGGAAGGCCAGGAAGGATTAGGCCTCCCTCTGTCTTCAGAGCAGCTTCACCTCTCTTTGGATCTCTGTCATGAACTGTCTGCACTGAGATGTTGAGCCATTCATCATCAGGTGAAAATCATCCAGCAGTGGAAATCTGCTTTGTTCTCTGCACTTATGAACTTAATAATAATGATGTTTGGATCTGGTGTTTGTGAAGACCGTGGAAGGGTTTCAGCTCTGGCATCGCTTTATTGGTGTGTATGGGAGCATTATCATCCTGGAACATGGGAACAACATCAAAGGGTGAAACTGAACCTTTGAAAAGCCTCATCACACCGCGGCTTTAAACCTCAGACCCAGCGACTTCAATGAGATTAAACGGAGCACAAATCCACTTTTGGGGAAACAGAAATTGTCACTAAAAATTATCGTTTGGATCTCTCCAAATATAAACTCACATGACTGACGATTTAAAAAAAAAAAAAAAAAGCCCACAAAACCTGATAACAGTATCAGTTAAATAACTGAAAACAACATATAATTGTCCCCGTCAGAAGAGCAGTTGTTGCACCGACTTGTACTGATTTGTGTTGTTGACCTAATTTGGCAAACAAACCAAATACCACATTTACCAACATTATCAAAAAAAATCAGAAAAAAACACACACTTGTAAACACATATCTTACATGACACAACCCGAATAGCCACCGCATGAAGGCTTCATTTAAATATATTTCAAGCCTTTGCTGCTATATAAAAATTTGCACGCCAGCAGGGTTGAACCCAACAGATCTAAAAGAGAAAAAAAAGATGGATTTTCAACCTGTTTTCACTATTTTTTTCATGATACACGGTGGCTCGAAGACTTAATATTTTTGCCTCATTTATGGTCAGAAAACCTGTCCACCAGCATTGTTCACTGCTGATTTTCTGCAGTATTTACCAGCGACACTGTCAAAGATCTGTCAACAGGTGTTAAGTCAGTAAATTTCATTACAACAAATATATCAGTTTCAGTACATGAAATACCTTTTCAGTTATGTTGTTGCAACTTTGAACAGTTGTTACCTCGTTATGTTTTGAAATCAAATAAATGTGGGGATTTTCAGATTTCTACAGCAGCTACGTACACTGCTACATCACCTGTAACTATCATCAGGTTTGACGTTAAAAGGTGTTTTTATTTCGGCATTTATTTATTTTTTATTTCATTTGTACGGATTTATTTTTTCAAAGGAAAACTGTACACAATTATCAACTGCCAATAAAACATGCCCGTTCTCGTGGGCCTTGGTGCTATCACATGATCCTATCTGTTTTTCTAAAGTAGTTTTTTACAACAGCCTCCCATTTAATTCACTATTTCTGCTTTTGTAGCTAATGAACTTGATGAATATTGACTCTTTACATCCGCTACAATTGTTTTATATTCTTATGAAGTTCAACATTACTAGATGACGGTGCTAAGCCTAAACTTTCTTCTGTTACAGTGATTGAAGATTTAACAAAAACTTTCCATCTGTTTTATTCGAGAGTTATTACACATAGCAATCACACCACTCCCACTGCGTATGATTATTATGATTACCACTTAGTGAGAAGATAAATGTCATCAATGGCTGCTCTTTTATTGCAACGATCAGATAATAACTGAAAAAAAACAACCACACCTCCTCCTATTTTCATTCCTTTCAAACGCTTCAAGCGCAAGTGTTCGTTAGAAATGGAAAAAAGGTTTGAAGTAAACACGCAGACCTGTTTCTGTCTGAAAGTTGAATAAAAGGCCTTGGATTAATTAAAAGGACTGTTTTATATGTGTACTGAAAATACATAAACTGAAGTCTGATTACATGGGGTTTTCCAGCACCCTTGTTGTCAGTGGGCCAAAGTTCAGCGTTGGCACAACTTCTATTTTCAGTCGCCTTTTCTTCAGAATCAAAACATCTTTCTTAATATCCCAGTTACTCACGATCATTTCTGGTTTTAACTCATCGGACATTTATACTGTGGCTCTCTCATTATTGATGGTTGTAATTATCATATATCAATTTTGTATCATCTGCTGATTTTTATCCTCAGACTTGGTGCAATATGGTCTACAATTTTTTTTTTTTTTTGATATCTTGTTAAAATCATTAAGATGGGCTGCGAACTTTAAGACAGTTTTCACTTGCTGTAAATTTAAAACATTTTTCTACACCAACACTGACATTTGAAGTTTCCATCAGGTCGACCACGTGTTCACAGCTTCTCGTATTTGTTTGTGTATGATTTTCTGAGGCTGACGACCTCAAGCGTCGCCTTTCTTGTATCATTATTTGTATATAACTGAGAATATTCTTTTTGCAGTCATTAAAATATATGTATAACTAAAATATCACTGGTGTGGTGTCATTACCAGAGAAGAAGAAATGCAGGCCAAAACCAGTTACATCTATAGTTTTCTTTTTTACTCAGTTGTATAAACAGACTTCACTGTAGGAGTTAAGACAATTAAAGAGCAACTCATAATGTAATGACAAAAATATGAACAAGGAACAATGTGGCTCTTGATGACAAGGGAGTTTCAGAAATGAATATTTCACACATTCAAAACTATGCATCAATAAATACACAGCTCAGTCATGCTGATTTCCTGGCGTACTTGAATGATTCATCTGAAATGTGATACTCAGATTAACAGTGAGAGAAAACCAGAAAGCAAAAAACTTTAAATTTCACAGTGAGTAGTTTTAAATGTCCACAACATCAAAAACTTCTCAAAATTCTGCCTCTGCCGAGTGATTGTAAACCCCATCCTCCCTTTTTCAGGACGTTACAGTCCCTTTATTCCTCGGTTGTTCATGGTCAAACTGGCGGAGTCGACTAACCCACGCTGCTCGTCACTGCTGTACAGAGTCCAAATTCTCTCTGAGTCTCCGGGTCATGCTGGGGATCAGGTTAATGTGGTCGTCCACGCAACTGCCCACACACCGGTCCATCAGCGATCGAACAGCTGGTTCCTTGGCGCCAGAGTCGAAAAGATCCTTCGCTTTGTCGTTGCAATGCATCGTACATCTGGTCAGACGGTCCTGAGACAGAGAGAAGAATCAATGGACATGTTTAGATAGAGGCAGAGAGATTAATTAAAGTATTTTAGTCTGACCTAAACCTCAAGTTTTTTGTTTTTCTGCAACCATAGAAGGACTGGGATAGATGACACATTATTCTAGGTAGTTAGGGACGTCTCCTTTTAAGGACTGGGTGACAGAGCTTGGTTAACACACATAAATACAAGAAATTTAACTCTGGTTTCACTTTCAGTACTTATATATAAATATGACAGGAATTTAAATGCAGATAGAAAAAGGCATAAACTCTGCACAAAACAACAGTACACACAAAAAATAGAACTGACAAATGGTGCAAATACATTGTGGATGTTGAATTCTTGAATTAAAATCTATATACACAAGCTATTATTCACAAACATGTATTATTCACATCAGTACCGTGCTGTATGTTGCTGTTCGTAAATGCATATGCAAAAAGGATGAAGGGATGATGCTGATTTCTATGTGGATGTTATAGATTGATATTGTGACAGTAAGAATGGGGTTTGTTGCTTTTCTTTATCTTTGAATCTAAGAAAACCACTCTTATTTTGGTTGACACTTCCTGTTATTGTGTTTACATATCATCTCAGAGTATTTAATAAACAGATATGTAATGGTGTTTTGGAAAATATCAACAAGCTAGATTTGTCTTACCACCTCTATTACATATACAATAGTGAAATAATCAGATGTGCAGTTAAAGGTGTCATGTCTCTCACCTGAAACTTCTCCAGCTCTGAAGTGACCAGTCCCTGAGCTTTGGCCAGCGGAGTGTGACACCTCTCGATGCACTGATGGACCTGAGACATTGAGTCTGTGGATCGATCACAGCAATCTGCGCTACACTTGAACATGCGACCCTGCGGCGGGAGCAGCACAGATGTGTGAAACACGTGACAGATACAGACAGATGTTGCAGACCGATTGACACAAAACACTTCACCTTACCTGCATTTTACGAATGTGGTCTTTCTCCAGGCTTTGGACCATGTTTTCCACCTCATTCTGCATACGTGCCTGATGCGCCTCTGCCATGTCTGCTGCTTCTCGTTCGCTCACAAAATCTTCACAAATATTCAAACTGGACTTCACCGACGCGATGTATCTGCCGTGTCTCCGGTAACACAAAGTTTCTCTGTTTTACAATTTGAAAATAACTAAGGTCACCTCCATTCAAGCATGGTTTCAAGACGAGAGATTAATGCCGTCACTTCCGCTTTTCTTCCGTAACCGGGTTTTTTTGGGGAAAGCCACTTCCGGTTTGTGGAGCCAGACTTCAAAATGAACTCCCGGGAGGTTTCTACTTTTATTCAACCATGAACAAATATTTTCACTCTGAATTATATAACATAAAATCGCAAGGCTAATTAACGATTCTTAACAGTTATTTATATTCTATGACAGGAGATAAATTCACTTCCGCTCTGGTTTCAAATACACGGATCGATGTTCCTTTCAAAATAAAATTAAAAAATTGAGAACTGGATTTTGAAATCCTCATTGACATAGTGTTGTTGTAATATGTGTGTGATGTGTGTACAGAACAGTAAAGCTGTTAAATAATTGGATTTAAAAAGGCAAAAAAAAAATCTCAGAAGTGACTGTGTGTCCCTTTTCATCTCGGTTGGTCTTTAACCTAACTTTTAAAAAAGCTTTTATTGTGAAAATCCACAGTTAGCACACCCGGAAGTGTGTCTCGGTATTAAGCGACGTTCGCTGTGGTCCGACATGACTCAACCGTGAAACGAGTTCAGTCTGTTAAACTTCTTTTAATTGTGTTTGTCACTTCTTCATTTTCGTGTTTAATATTCGCCTGAGGGATTTTTTAACGAGTTAAACCGAAGTGTAACTTTGAGGATAAGTGTGTTGAAGACTATTTCTGGATCCGCGGCTGCTCTCTTGCAGTGACTTTTTAAATAGTGAGTCCACGCTGTTAATGCAAAAGTTTTTGTTTGTTTTTTTTTTTAAATAGATGGACAAACTAGTGACAGCCTCATATGTAAAATTATTTTTGTTACAACTTCCTTCTTGTCATACTTTGTGTGAACCTGAGCTGTATAACTGTATAACCTTTGACCAATGGTTGATAGAAACTGATTAACTGAAGTGTTTGTATTTATTTCTGCAGCACAGATGCTTCTTAGTTCAAAGCTGTAAATGTCCACTATGAATCTACGAACCCTGTCACTGAGAGCACTCTTGTTTCTGGGGCTTTGGCAAACTGGGAGGAGAAGTCTAGCTTCAGCCCCAGAGCTGCAGGACCAGCCCAGAAAGATAGGTAAGGCTGATCCCAGGCTGCACCCAGTTATAAAAACACAGCAGCTATTCTCTCTGCAGCTCCCTCCTCCGTTCAACACGCTGCCTCGCTCTAATACAGCTTGTTCACTGTGGGGATAGACGGGCGTTAAATGACCCTAGGATGCTTGAGGTGGGTTTATCACACATATATTATAACTAGGTGGGGACAAAGACACAATTTGATTCTGATATTTCAGGTGATTTTTTTTTTTAAAATTTCTTCATTTAGTGATTGTTATGAAATACCCTTGGGTGTTGGACTGTTGGTTAAATAAGCCAGACATTTAGACATGTCATGTGGACTTGGAGAAATTGACTTGTATGTCTTTAACTGTTTCTTGCATTTTATAAACTAAAAATATCCTTTCATTTATCATCTATGTTGCTTATCTGCTTGTTGAGGTTCATGGGATTTGCTGGAGTCAATGCCAGGGGAAGGAGTCAGTCTAATAAAGTCTGTCACAACAACTATAGACAAACAACCAGACTTGTGCACATTCACACCCAAGGGAAATTACAGAGTGCAAATGACTTTATTTGATGGTCCTCAACTATGAATTAGAGCTTCACTGATTAGTTAATTATTAACTAATTAGTTGATTGGTCAGTTGACAGAAACGTGATCAGTCGTTATTGTCAAGAACTTGACAGTTCTGAGTTTTTTAATGTGAGAATTTGACAATTTTTTCTGGTTTTGGAGGAAAATGGGACAAAATAAAACACATTACTTAGTCAACTTGTTCTTGTGGATGTTTTATAGTTGAAAGTAGTGGACTAGTATCAATTACACAATAAAGAACACACAATAAGCCGCAGCAGTTATGTGAAATCAACAGTAAGATATTATTAGCTACAAACCACTGTAAACGGTCTAAAGTTGAACCGTGAATCTCCCTGTAAGTTACCATGATGATATGAGTATACAGGATCTATGTGACTTGAGTGTGATAAGCTCAAGAACAATTACAGCTGATCAGTCATTGCAATGATTGATCACGTTGTTGTCATTTCTCCTTTAAAGCCGTGGTCGGAGCAGGCATCGGTGGCACAGCAGCAGCGTTTTACCTGAGGCAGGAGTTCGGAGACGGAGTGAAGATCGACGTGTTTGAATCTGGCGACGTTGGTGGTCGACTAGCGACGGCCAAGATCAGGGATCATGAGTACGAGAAGGGAGCTTCAGTGATCCATCCTTTGAACCTACACATGAAGCACTTCATTGAAAAATTAGGTAATCCGTCATATCTATCCAACATATCTTTATTTAAACAGCCTCTACACAAATACATGAAACCATAACTGACATATAAGTCAGTGATTTTCCGTATGTTTCTTATTTTTCAGGTATTCCTCCAAGGAAAGATGTGGGTGGTAAAATGGCAATCTTTGATGGAAAGGAGATTACATTCGAAGAGAGTGACTGGTATATAATTAATGTCTTCCGAATGCTGTGGCGATATGGCTTCAACTTTCTTCGAATGCAGATGTGGGTGGAGAGTGTTTTGGACAAATTTATGAGGTAAGAAGGAAACAATCTTAATTATATTTCCTAATTATATTTCCTGCAACAAGAGATCAAGGAATATTGACACAGAAATCACCGTTCCTTGTTCTGTCGGACGTTGTAATGATCATAGATATCCTGTTATTCACAGGATCTACCAGTATCAACAGTACGGTTACTCCTTCTCCACCGTGGAGAAGCTTTTGCACGCCATGGGCGGCAACAGTTTTCTTACCCTGATAAATCAGACTCTGGAAGAAACCATGATAGGTGAAGGATTTTCACAGATCTTTCTCAACGATATGGTTGCACCCATCACTCGCGTCAACTATGGTCAAAGTGTCCGTATTCATGGCTTTGTGGGTATGTTTTAAGAAGTTTATCATTTCTGTCATAATACATATGTGAACTGTACAAAATTGAGGTAACATTTGTCTTGCAGGGGCTGTGTCATTAGCAGGAGCAGATCCAAACCTGTGGTCAATTGATGGAGGCAATAAGAGAATTTGTTCAGGACTACTGTACCATAGTAAAAGTGAACTCATCCCTGCCAGAGTAACTTCCATTGCAGTCAAAGTTCGACCTTCCAAGACGGGTACAGAACGTCTGGTTTTCTCTTGTTGATGGACATATCATGTCTGTTCACACTTTCTGATCAAATTTACCCCCATTTCTTGTTTTTCAGGCGCCACAGCCAGTTTCTATGAGGTCAATTATGTTGGGGAGTCGGGCTCAGCTCATTCTCTTTATGATATAGTGATAATAGCAACACCGCTTCACCAGGGAAAGTCTGACATCAAGTTCCCCGGCTTTTCTCCTCCAATCCAATCCCACTACCCCGGGCGCTACCATCGGACGGTGTCGACTCTGGTCGATGGTTTGTTGAACACGTCCTACCTCGGGATGACCGGACCGGCCTCAGACATCACCGTGTCTGATATCTTTACCACTGATTCGAAGGACTCCATCATCTACAGCATAAGCTCCATCGACCCTGTGCACATCCCTCCGGGATACGTCCGACCTCCGGCCAGCCACTCCAAAGTCTGGAAGCTGTTCTCTTCAGAACCGTTATCTCATGAGCAGCTACAGAAAATCTTCATCTCTTGGGATTCGGTCTCTGAGACCGATTGGTTGGCTTATCCCGAGTACCGCCCGCCACAAAGGAGGATCCCTCCTTTTATCCTGCACGACCGGCTGTACTACCTCAGCGCTGTGGAGTGGGCAGCCAGCGCCATGGAGATGAGCGCCATCTCTGCCAGAAACGTAGCTCTGCTGGCGCACCATCGCTGGCACACACAGGCCACAAAGATTGACCAGGAAGACCTGCACACCCGGCTAAGAACTGAACTCTGAAGAGTTAGAATTACTTGAGAACCAAAAAGCAATAAAACCCACTCAGATGCTCACGGGCATCGTTGCTGCACTGTACTAACTCGTCAGTCAGGGCAAATCCCAACACTCTTTCAGGTACCTGGGGTGCTCTGGCCTTTTTAAACTTATATTCTGGTTTGTTACAACTTTGGTCTTATTTTATTTGTTTGCAGTTTTGACTAACACTTCTAATGGTCTGATGGTAGTGAACTCACCAAAGTAATTGCTGAAATTGGGGAAATATCATGATACAAGAGCAACAACATTATAGCCTGGCTGTCGCACCAACCTCATAGACGGAGCTTGTTCTGGTGAAGATCCCGTAGACAGGAAGTTCTCAGAGGCGGGATCAACGGGCGTCTAGTCTACTGGACAGAGCTACAACCAATCAGACCACTGATTCCGATGATGTATACGTAGCATCGGGAAAAAAAAAACATGACGGAAACATGCATGAAGGCTTCAAGAGCTACTTTTGCTCTTTTTTTTAAAGAAAACTCGCCATTAAAATCTCTTAAAACAGCAGCTACAGCTGAATCGAACGATTGCCATGTTGGCTGTAAACAAATGTATCTGAGGTTGTTTAACCAGCGTAAAAGCTCGTTTTTCACCGGTTCCTGAGTTTTCGAGATGGGGAAGAGCAGAGAATAGGCAGGTTGGCCAGACTGACTTGAACATGAAATTCAATGTAGAGTCACAGACAGTATGGACGGACTCAGGCTAACAAACAAAGAGCCTCAAAAAATTCTCATTGTCTTACGTTATATTAAGTTGAACATCTTTGGGTTGTAGGATGTTTGAACAGAGCAGGTTTTTCTGCTCTATTATAAAAAAATCAATCAATCAGCAATGAACAATTATTATTTGCAGACGTGTTTTTTAGATAAAACTTTAACTATTTGCTCCTGAAATGTTAGTAATAATCCTCATTCCACTGGAAAACTGTTGGACTCCACTAACACACACGGCAGGTTAAACTTCAAACAGGAATTCTTAATTTTACTCTTTTCTCTTCTGTTTTTTTTTTTCACACTAAAAAAGTTTAACCTGTTTGGTTGTTTGACTGTAAACGCTCTTTTTTTTTTTTTTTTATGTGAGTCATATTTTAGCAGCGTTTCTTCTTTCCCAAGATCTCAGCAATATCATTATCACGATAGTTGAAAAACAAAAACAAAAAAAGACCAAAGCTGTAACAAACAGGGAACTAACTGATCCTTTAACGACTGTAACAGTAGCCGCACTTGAAGGCTCAGTGTTGAAACCTGAAGGCAACAGCAGCACAAATCACATTTAAATTGTGGAAAATCATACTGTGCCGAATCCTGTAATCACTGTGAACTACGCTGCACTTCAGGGGAGACTCATTATGTTTGTTTGTCTTTAACAAATTTCTAGATTTTGTTTTTCTTTTCGTTTTTCTTTTTTTTTTTTTTTGTTAATGTGTGTTCCCAATATTTTATACTGTGAGTAGAGGCAGCTGTTTAGCAAGAGATATGTGCCACTAAGATGTTTATTTTGTAAATTGGATGATTTGGAAAGTTTTTTTTTTTTTTTAATTTAAATAGGCTAATATTGTTTAATGTAATTGGAGAGAGAGTCTAATCACACTGACTGGTAAAAACTACTGTGGTGCCTTAAAGCTATCAAACTAATTGGCTTATGCGTTAAGTAAATAATGATAAGTCTCCACCCCCCAATCATTTTGTAAGAAATTATTTGTTAATTTTTAATGAAGTGAAAATCACCAGTAGAGCCTGACCCCCAGGACCAAACTGCAGCGACGTCGCTGATGCTTTTCTCTACTTCGTCGTAACAAATGGAAACGTTTTGTGTCCTTGGGGTTTAAGTATCTGATGTCACCTTGTTTAATGACGCTGCGCTCACATAGACCACAACCATGTTGTTTAGCTACTTTGACAAGAACAGTATAGTTTGCTGAATCTACTTCCTTAAGCACTTTTAGAGGTGTATTTTTGTCTAGATTTATACATAGTTGTATGTGTCAAAACTGTCTCAAGTATATTAATTGTGCACTTTAATCATAGAAGAACTTCAGGTTTGCACTGAAGTGTTGATTTGTAAAAGCCAAAAAAAATAAATAAATCTTTTGCCAAAATGCAGTAGTTATTCTGGATTTATCTGCACAAATAATACAAGACTTTAAATTACAAAATACATTTGATTTCAAAAATACTGAAACCTCCCAGACACACTCTGTGTTTTAAAAGTGTTTACAGTCACAATAAAGTGATGAGACCTTGTCTGTTTTGTACTGTTTTGTTTGATAGTTTTTCTCCAAAGCCTGGTTACGTTGTGTTTAATTCAGCCCTTATCGTGAATTTTAAAGTAGATTACGTGATTGTGTCAACTCGTTCTCTCGGTTCTGTGTATTTATTGAATATACACACCTCGTGACATTTTCAGAACTGAGACATCAGGATCTCTTTGACCGGAACGATTAATTGATGAATTGTCTCACTGAGCCACATTGTGATCCATCATTCATAAGCCATGAGTGTGTGGTGAAATCACCATTTCCAGACTCAAAAGGAAATGAACATTGTTTTCAGAGCAGTTGCAAGGACTCCCTTTTTTATAATCAAACACACACACACACACGAACAGCAACATCCCAAATAAAGGCCCATGTGATGGAGGAGCCAACAATGGGCAGCATTGACAGCCTGAATAAGGATACGTCTGTTTGGGTGATGTGCCACCCAGCTGCTCTCTCAGGTAGGGAGGGACAATGGTACCAGAGCCGCCTGTCTATGCGAAGCATGTGATGTGACTGAAGATATAAGAGACCGTGGAGAGACAACAACACAAGACAAGACAACAGAATTTTTTTGAAGTGACACCAAAAAATCTCACGCAGCCAACAGACCAGCAAGCCAAGATGAGATTTATAGTGCCAGTGTTCGTTTTCCTCGCCGTGGCAGCGTTTCACTCTGGTAAGAAGAAGAATTTGACATTTTTCAGGGAAATTACAAGACTTATGTGTTTGCTTGATAACGTGCACGACTAATAAATGCCTATTTACAGAGAAACCATTAGATTTCACTAATGCATATACCTGAAGACTGACTGATGCTCTTCTGATGACTTTCAGCTCTGTCAGCGTCTCTGGAGTCTGCAGAGAAAGAGGAGAAGGTTGTTCCGTACGGTGAGAATCAAGAATAATAATAATAATTATTGTATAATATAATAAATTGATGAAATTCAAATCAAATGTTTGTTTTTTTTCATGCAGATGGGCTAGCTGAACTGCGGAAAATAGGTACGGTTCATTGTTTTATGGGTTTTATTATGTTACATTTAGATATTTTATATTCAAGTCTTGATTGTTAATTCACAATTATTCGATCAAGTATTGTTTTTGCTTGTATTTGTGACTATTTAACAAAATAATTTTTGACTTTTGAATGTTTAACTTGTTATTATGTTATTTTATTCAGGTCTCTTCACCTTCATTATCACACAAATTATCACACTAACTTTAACCCTTTGACTTCACAGATCAGATGGAGTTCGAGGCCGCTCAAAAGAACGAGGCTACTCAGATGAACGGTAAGTTCAAAAATTCACGAGTATTTGTTAAATTGTTAAACTTGAACTATTTGAAATTGTTTTCTACTTCAACCGTTGTCTTGTCTTTTCTCATCTAGTCACAGAGGAACAGAGCATGGACACTCACTACCTCGGTGAGAGATCGTCTGGTGTTTGTTCACTAACAAACTAATAAAGGCTGATTTGCGTTCAGTTTGTAATTGTGCTGTTTAATGATTCACTTACAGAGGCTTCTCAGGATGAATCTGGTAAGTTAATCTCATGACGAATGAGTGAACACATAACGATTGTTGTACGTTAAAGGTCAGAATCACATGTTTAAATACGTCCAACAGAGGAGGATCACAGTGAAACTGAGGAGGACAACACAGGTGTGTGACACCGTCTGACAGATTTACAACTGATCTTTTCATTACTTTGACATTCAGACATTACATAACTGTGAAATCCTGCATCCTACAGAGGGAGGCATCAACTCTGACACCGCAGCTGCTCATGTAGGTAAGAAAGGTTTTAACAGTTTACACGTCAGCCTGTGGATGGCAGCAACAGTCTGAGACAAACGGGACAGAAAAGTTCAACGCTTTGTAAAATATCACAGTTTATTGACTGATTTCTCTTCTCCGCTCAACCACAGAGTCAGAGTCCGAGTCCGAGTCCACTGAGGAAGCAGATGGTGAGAGAGTGACATGAATTTAATTCAGCACATTTCATTTCAGTTTCTGTCATTTTAATAATGATCAATTCTATCTTTATTCATTTTAACAGGGAGACAGAAGCGAGGTGAGTGTCTTAAATCTACACTATAGGTTATAAATAAGATAAAAACATAATAATTCTGAGTTTGTGACACTATGGTGACAAATCACCACTTCACCATAGTGAACATATAGGTAGTTGTGATGTTTTTTTCTCTCACATATTCAGGAACATAAATTCATCTTTAAACTTTTTTTGTTTGTTTGAGGAGCATTTGCATTTCCATTTCTTTCCAGAGCATCATGAAACTGTTACAGAGACTGTGAAGAGTTTGGGTAAGTTAAAAAAAAAAAAAAAAAACTCAGTATACTTATGAAATCTCACACTGTGACCTCATGCTGCTTATAAAACTTCTCCCCCCATTTCTCCTCAGCAGATGAAATGCGTCAGGATTCAGTCAAGGAACAAGGTGAAAACCCGTCAGTGTTTCATAAATACCAGACATATCAGTGTCACGATGAGTAGTTACAATAGTAACACCCACATATAAAGCTGAATTAATTCTTATCTGCTCACTAAGTATCATCATGTGATTGCATTTTTTTGGCTAACTAAAAAGAACCTGCTTAGACAAGATGTTTGATATGTGAACTGTTGTGAGCAACCAAGGGAACGTTAAATTGTAGGTTATGCAATGAGTAGATGGAGGAGGAAAAAAAAAAAAAAGCCAGTCAGAGCCAGTCTCAGCTAGATTTAAATAGTGTCAAAACCTTTACGGGGCTGGTTTCTAAATCAAGTAAATAGTAAAACACTTTTAAGAGCAATCATGCATTTACAGCGTGCCACCTTGTAAAAAAAAAAAAAGAAAGACAAAAACAAAAACAAAATAATTCTAGAAGCAAATGTTTTTAAAGTTTAGTTTGATCCATGTGAATGAAAAAAGAAAGTTACTCTGAACATATCTGATTAAAAACAGGATCATTTTACCGATCAAACTGAAAACTAATACGCTTGGATTGTTTATTTGAACACAGAGCTCGTTTTATGTGAGTAAATCTAGGACAAGAATCCAGGGCACTTGGAGACATCTGTCCCCCTGGTGCTTTATTGTGCGTGATTTATAATGTATCATCGGCTTCTGGTTATTTTAGGATCAAGGATGCGATGTCCCTGTCCTGAAAGATGCTGAAAGGATTTTTTTTTTTTAATTGATCATTGGATTCATTTAATCCAAGGTTGTGAACGCGGTCGTAAAGGTCATCTTTATTATTATCATATGTAAGAAAAGAAATTTTGCTGAGAAGATAAAACAAGATCTTTGCACACCAGGGGAGAAACAGGAGAAATTCGACCTGTGGTAGTAAATCATGATCCTTTAGGGAGAGGGAGGGGTTAGAGTAGAGTAGAGCCTCTTTGTGCTTTACAGCAGTAAAATCACACACTGGTGCAGTCATCATTCATCAGTACAAGACCAGGGAGGAGTGAGTCATACTAGAAAAACCTGGGAGAAATGTGATTCATATACTCGCTTCGAGAATCGTGGAAAACTACTGAATTGTAGTGCGTTTGAAATGTAAAGCTGGCGTAAAGGAATCCTCTCTGTCTGTTACTGCGTCACAGATGAACCGGAGTGAGAGCAGCAGCAGCAGCAGCAGCAGCAGCAGCAGCAGGATGTGCAGATCCCAGCGCCCGCTCATCACCAGGTGCCTGAGCTAAACTTAACTCACTGTCAATAAAAAAGGGAACGATCCCACTTATCTGTATAACCCCACGTGTCTTTGATTGTTTACTAACAGTGTCTTATATTACCATAAAGAACCAGTATTTTTTTTTTTGTCATGACTTGGAAGCTTTCCTCCATTTGAAACAAACAAACAAAAAAAAAAAAAACTCTCAAATAAAAGTTAAACACCAGTATTTTCCCATTTTTATTTTATTTTTCAGGGTTTTTTTTTTTAATCCACAAACGCGGACCAAAGTATGTTGATGTGCATTTAAAAAAAAACAAAACAAAACAAAACAAAAACAACTTTCTTTGGTTCCTAAGGGAAAATAAAACAATTAAGGCAACTACAGCATCTATAGGTCTGAAATGCATTTAGTACTGCAGCCAAATGACCACACATCAGTGGCATGCAACATGTCTGCCCTCGTCCAAACCAGATCCAGATCAGCTCAAAACCAAAAACCACCCGGTTAAGAGAACTTCCAGTTTTTTGTTGTTGTTGTTTTTTTTTTTTTTTTTAGGTTTCTATTCCTTGTCATTTAAAACCTTTAATTTCACCATTTCACACTGCGGGATGAAGAGAATAGCAGGTGCAAAACAATTCCACAGAAAACCAAACTGGGAAGGTGAAGTAGAAAAAAAAAAAACAAGGCTGAAGCAGGCCTAAAGCATTAAACCATCAAGGATGATGCAATCAAGTTTTAACAGGAGACTTAAGGTTTTGTCTGAGAGCACGTTTTTTTTTTTTTTTTTTTTGCATTAGTCAACATTCTGCTGTTACATTTCTCTTCAAATTCAAGTAACAAAAGATATTTCAGGCAGTTATTTTTGCACTGATCCAGAATGTAGAGTCTCAGGAGATACTGATTCAAAGAACTGGATAGTAGATAATCCATTCACTGGGATGTCATTTCCTACCATAGGTTTGCTGACTTATTTTTTTCTATACGATACAGCATTTCTCATATCATTCTGCATGTGGTTCGTCCAGTGTTTACAATTAAGAGTTTCTACCATGTTAAATTATTCAGTTAGTTGTGTCGTGATGATAAAACTAGTGCTGTGAACTTGACTGAATAATTTTTTTTTTTTTTTAAGCACGGTAGCAAACAAGTTAACCAGCCTTTGTGAAATTTATAGTTAGTCAAAAGTCAATTGTTCTTACAGAGGAAAAGCAATGGTCCAATTAGTGGATACAAGAAAGCCAGATCAGATACAAAATGTGAATTCATCAATTTGGCAAAAAACACACAAATACACAAAAATAACCTCGTTTTTTTTGTCGTTTTTTTTTTTTTTACCTAAAAATACTGCTTTTGCATCTACATTACTTTCAGCATGTGTTACGTCTGGAGTTACAGCTGCAGAAGGCTAATACTGCATTTTAATTGTTCATTTCTTTCCTAATATGTAAAACGAAATTAAAACAGAGCATGGTTGTATATACACATAATTGCAAAGTAAAAAAAATGGAAGTATGAGTATTAGAACAACAAAAAACAGTTGATACTTTTAGATTAACTGTACAGAATGATGAGATATGAAAAAAAATCTAGTCAGAACAAAGAAATGCAAGCTTCCCCCTGGAAGTAATGTGGCCTGGATGGAATGAACTGCAAATTCTAGGTTGAAAATGACGCAGCCAAGAACCACAGGCCCATATCACAAGTCCTTGCAACATTTCTACTTTTTTTTTTTTTCCTTTTTTTTTCATCCATAGTTGTTGGCTTGAGGTAAGCGATATTTTGGCCTTTCAATTCCTCTCCTCGTGCGGATCGGAGCGGTTTCTTTCTCCTCCCCCCCCGGTTGGGGTTTCAGCTGAACGCTCACAGGATGCCGTAGATGAAGATGGCCATGATACCAGCGCTGATCAGACCAGAGATGGGAACAGTCACGAACCACGCCATGAAGATGTTTCTGAACAGACGCCAGTCTACTGCCTTCCTTGAACGCAGCCACCCTACAGCAACCACAGAGCCCACCTGGAAACGCAGCAGTTGTCAGATGAATTTCATCATCGTCTGTAAATTTATGCCTTCAAATGACCGGCCTATATACCTAAAATATAATAAGGCCAAAGTTGCTTCAGATTTGGACCGTCTACCAGACTCAGACTGTTTACTCTAGCCTCCCTGACACAAATAGTCTCTTCCCGTGTCTCAGTCTACCTCCCAGACCACAGTGTTTGACCAGCTTACCTTGCAGTGGGTAGTGGAGACAGGCAGGCCAATGTTAGAGGCTACCACGACAGTCACAGCTGAGGCCAGTTCAATGCTGAAACCACTGTAGGCGAATAAAAACAACACTTAGTCTCAGAGCACGCCTGCTAAAGTCAAAGACTGGTAATGTCTGTGGAGGATGTGGTTTTTCATGACTAAGGAGAAACAGGATCAGCACTGTCTGTGGCTTTTGTACCTTGAGGGAGTGATGGGGGTGAGGTCCCTGCCCATAGTCTGGATCACTCGACGACCCCACACCCAGAGTCCAGCACAGATGCCCACGCCACCGTACAGCAGGAGCCAAATGGGTGTAGGTTCATTTGACGTCACACTGCTGCTCTGGTAAACCAGCCACAGAGCTACCAACGGTCCGATGGCATTACTGCAGAGGAAAGTATGAGGTCATTTCAACAGTGGCCAAAGACTCTGACTTGAGTTGAACTTTAAAAAGTAAAAATGTCACCAGTGACCATACCAGAAAAACAAACTCATTTTGTCTGTCAATCTAAACAATGATAATGAAAGGAATTAAAAAAAATAAATAAATAAAGTTTGCGTACCTAACATCGTTTCCTCCATGAGCGAAGGATCCAAAGCAGGCGGTGAGAATCTGCAGGAACTGGAAGAGGGTTGAGACTTCGGGCTTGTCTGACTCGAGCCCACTGTCATCCAAAGAGCTCTGGCTGCTACCTGCGTCTTCCTTTCCCATTTCTAGTGTCACCTCGTTTTCTCCCAGCCCCTCAGGCGTTGTGTGCTCTGCCACAGCATTACAGTAGCTAGTGTAACTGTCCATGCGCACGCGCTTCCTTTCCTGACTGCCCGTCCCCGGGCCCTTGTCACCATCCTCGCTGGCACGGAAGTCTCCCTCTTTATGCTTGAAGTCTCCATGCATGCCGATGATGGCCATGGTGTAAGAGGTATAGCTGTTGTTGCGTCTGATAGGTCGGTCACCGCCCTCGCCCATGCAGTCGCCAACCTTTGCCAGGTGGAGCTTATGCAGCAGGTCCTTGTAGAGGCCGGAGTCCTTGTGGACTGTGTGGTACTGGCTGTAACCGTTACTTGGAATCTGTGCAGTCCTGTTGTTGAACTGAACCTGATTGTTGAACTGGACCTGATTGTGAGCATTTGCGGAGCCATTGCTGTGCTGAGCTTGCTGGTTGTTGATCTGGACCTGACAGTTTGACTGAACCTGTTTAGGGGCTACAGAAAATGGTAAAAATTGTTAAGTTGGTCAGCCATTTCATAAAATGAGTTAAGTTACAGCCTATGAAATGACATCATTAAGTAAAATCATCAGTAAAAACACTTATTCTTATTCTTAGCACACCTACCCCCATTTGGAGTGCTGTAGTCAGTGTCATCAGAATCTCCAATGTCAAATGCCACCTTGCGTTCCTTGTTATTGTCGACATCGTCAGAATCTCCAATGTCAAAAGCCACCCTGCGCTCCTCAGGGGGAGCCTGTGGTTGAGCAGAGAGGCTTTGACTGACAGCTGGGGTGGTAGGTGTAGATGTTTCCTTTGCAGTCTGCTTCAGGATTGGACAGTGGGCCTCTCTCAGCTCCTTCTTCTCCATTAGAGGGCTCTCAGAGGGGCTGGATGACTTGATATCTCCTGGTGGTGGTAGGAGGAGGAGGAGGAGGAGTGAGGTATTGCTTGGGTGACGTCCAAACATATACACATTACAGCAGAGTAATACTAGTACAGCACATGTGTTTCTTTTCAACCCAAGCTGTGTGGAGTAGTAAGAATTGCATAACCAAAGAGTAAAAAAAACCTTTTGTCCTTAAAATGCTGATACCTTGTTCAAAAGTAAGCACCTGTGTTCACAGGATCAGATAAATGGATTATGACCCTACAAGGAACATATTTATACTCCCACTAGCAGCTTATGAAAGATGATAAGAGTCCACACACTGTGTGGCTCACATGACATTTGTTTGTGGTTATAAAGCGAATTGGATACTCAGTGCTAATATTTTCGATGTGATAATCATAGGAGCACAGCGACCCAGGAGGTCACATTGCATCAACCAAACCGGTCCAGACCAGAGCTGAAGCAATTGTCACCCTTCTTCCCGTAATGACACTGTAAACGCCATGTCAACTCTTAAGTCAACCTAGGTTTATTTTAGCCAGGAAGGTAAAGACCAATTAGTGGCTCACTATGACCCGATTAGGCTGCTTGTCTGCTGGATAGAGGCTGAACTAGACAGATAAACCTGCTGTTTCTGTGTCATTTGTAATGTTGGTTCCATCTACTCTGCATTTAAACAGTTTGTGAGAGGCCACTGAATGTAAAAGTAATGAAAGAACAAAACAGGTTGTGTCCTGCCTTTCAACACCACAACCACACTATTGGTGTGTAAATGTAAATGACTCTTTACTTTTTTAACTTTAATCCGAGATCATAAGAAAACTGATCACAATATTTAAGAACAATTTTCATTAGAGCAACTCTGTTATTTCAAAATATCACTGTGGTCCATTTGCTGGATTAATACTGGCCCTCGATGTGAATGGGTTTAGGTTACGTTTGCAGTGCTAAATCCTTCACTTGTCTAGTGGCTTAACAGAGGAAACCCATCATTTCTTTGGTCAGCAGAAACTGTTAACCACTTGGATGTGAAAACTGTTATCAGCTTGACAAAAATTAAAACACGAAAGTGCTACTTACGTTCAATCTTCTTCTTGAGACGAGGGCAGACAATAAACCAGACCACGAGGGCAGTCACCACGGCACAGCCCAACGAGATGAGCAGGAGGCCCCACCACGGGATCTTGTCAAATCCCAGCGCTGAAGGGCCGCCTGGTGCCACGGACAGAATCGGACACAAACAAGGGCAAACAAAAAGGCAGTTTTAAAAAACAAGGCAGCTGGAGCTACCTTTCCTAATGGACAACACTCAAACCATAAATTAACATGGAAGCACAAATAAAACTATTAAAAAAAAAAAAATATAGGAAAAGCAATATTTACAGTCATATCAAGAAGGAATTGTATTCTCACTAAAAAGAACTGCTCCAATGAATGAATATTAGGTATAAGGAAATAACTCAAATGTTATCAGAGCAGGTGTGCCCCCTTTTGCATTACATGACTGACAGCACTGCCTCATTGTGCCATGTCCAAGCTAAATATGGAAAGCATGTGCGCCCCCTTAAATGTTAACAGTTATGCAACAACTAATAGGTGAAAGATCAGAAATGTCACCATGACCCCAAAGTGCTCTGCTAACAACTGCACGGGGACAATGAGCTCCTTAAAAGGTGATAGAACTTAGAAAGAAAGGGGGGAGTCATTCACTGGAACTGTTTGCTGTAGCAATAAAAAGGTATACTCTTGCCAAGACTGCAGTAAAGCCGGTGCAGCAGAGGTAATGTAATGCAGAACATGCTGGCAGAAAGCAACTATTTAAATTTCCCCAGGGAAGCAGTCATCTTTGTCATACAGAGAGGATCCAAGTCAGCAATGTGGTTAGAGGAAAAACAAAACAAGAAGCTGCTGAAAATTCCAACACCACTAGTGAGGTGACCTTGGCCATGCAAAATTGAAAACAACAAAACACTTCCACTAGCTCAGGAACGGTAGTGGAAATTTAAGATAAACAAAAGGAAACGAGGGTCAATGCTGAGCGATAAGCGTCTCAGTCGTGTTCATTGAGGGCAGAGTCCACAGCGTACTCTCACCACTGAGTCACGCTGCAGCAGGAGACTGCAGAGCACCTAACTGATGTTTATTTAGTTACGCAATGGAAGCGTACTGCCTTCAGGACATGGAGCATAAGAGGAAAAACCGGAAGGTGGGTCTACAACAGCTGAACCTCCTGCCTGACACCGGAGCACTTCAGCTCACATGTAGTACGACATCCAAAGACAGGTGTGGTTCAGTTGGATACTATTTGTCAGGAAAGTTCACTCCAGCGTTCCTGTGGCAACTCTTTGTCACAGTGACTTTTTTTTTTTTTTTTTTTTAATAGGGAACTTCTGACAAAATATAAGAGAGGGTTTAAAAAACTAGCCTACGTCTAGTGGTCTGATAAACACTCCCACACAAAGGGGTGGGTTTCTACCACAGCCATGCAGTGGGATGAATGGGACTGCACAGGAAATGGAATTTAACCACGGCTGCGTTCCAAACCCCTCCCTAAAACCTCTGTATCCCGTGGTCTACGTTACTCAATAACATGTTTGTTGTTTTCTCGCCAGTATTATATGTGCAGCTTGCCACCAACCTCAATTACAATGACAGTTAAAGAGGTAGTTTGTGACTCACTGGAACTTCTGGTTATTTGTCCTCACCATTGTCTAGAAGCCAGTCCAGCTATTACTGATAGTATTAGGATTAAATGACAGCTGCACTATGTATCAGCACTAAAGGGATCTGTAAAGCCCAACATTTACACCTAATAGTCTACACCTATATCAAAGTTAACAATAGTTAAAAAAGCCTAAGATTTTCTTTCAAGACCATAGTTCAGGTTAAAATGAGACCAGCATACTGTGATGTGAGTCTCTATTATGTTTCAGATTGTTTGGTGTCCCCAAGGCAACCGACGCCATTGAGTGTTGTGTTTTCTAAAAAAGGGTAAGCCAGAGAGAAAATCTGGATCCAGCTAAACACACTGAAGTTTATCAATGGTGTGACTGGGAGACTGGGACAAAATGTACAGTCACTATGACACCAAGCTGTGTGAAACAAACACTGGTGTGCCAAAAAAAAAGAAAAGAAAAAAAACTGTTTAGATGTGCACATTAAGTAGCCATCTGGAGACAGCAGATGAGTGTGAGTATATGAACAGTCCCTCGAATCTGAGATATATAATGTTACAGCTGGCAGGAGATTTATAGAGACACAGGAAGCCATAACTTCATAAACAGGCGATGAGCATTTTAAGAGGGTGGGAATAAGATCATAATTCGGTTTCTGGGTAGATTTTCACTTTACAATGATTGAGGCTACTTCAGAGTGACAGCAGCCGAGTGATTTATAAGGTGTGAAGAACCCTAGTCACACTAAGCCTCAGCTGTAACAGATTGACAGCTGACCCGCAGATTCTTTGGCTCAACTTTTTGCACATGCTGACTTGAAGTCTCTGGCACTGGTCTATATATTGAGTATTGGAATGTGCTATGGGATGCCTGGTGTCCAATCGCACCACTATGATAGGGTAAAGATCAGGGGAACATGGAGTCCTATCACAGGAAACCAAACATACTGTACTCAGTTGGCAGCAGATACTGCTGCTGCATTAGTGCACAATCAGCACTAGGCAGCAGCTTTGAGCCGTTGTTGTCCTGTGTGTCACAGTGGTACACTGTCTAAAACTGTGCCACAAAATCAGCATCGTATGTCTGGCTTTGAGGAATCATGTTATTTTAATTTTCTTTAAATTAAACAATGTATGTGAAGTAGCTGTGCTGCTTTGGGTTAGTCGTTGGTGAACTGATCGTTGTGTAGAAACCGATAGGGATTATCAGTTAAACTGGCTTCACTGCAGCCTTGAGGCTTAACAATGAGCCTGTGTGTTGAAGATAATTTGTCTATGTCTACATTAAACATGTTCACTTCATGTCTTTGTGAATATAAAAACGTAAGATGCATTGGGTTTGAACAGATGTCTCAAATGCAATTTCGCACCTTTTGTGAGGTACCCAAGTAAAGGGCCTCATGTACAGTGTGTTGAGGTGTGAAGGACTTCACACAACTGTACAGAATGTGCCTGACTAAGCAGGGTTATGGACTATGCTGGAGCTGCAAGTGATCTCCTCTCTGAGTGCGCTGACATGCATGAACACATCAGCGCACCATATCTGGTCAAACTCTGGCCTGTAGCAGCCATTTAATGGCCCAGGCCAGCTAACATCTTGAACTGTTAGGTCCTGTAGAGAGAAAAAAAAACAAAAGGAGCAAAAATTGCTTGTTTATTAAAGGGTTTCCAGACTGCAACAAGTATTCAGAGCATTATTATATTAATTCTAAGCAGCAGTACAACTATCACCATTTCAGCCTCTTTACTTCTCTTTTCCTCGTCCAAGTGTGAAGGTCACAGACAGTGATGTCAAGAGTTAAGTGAAATCTTATTTCCATGTCCCTGTTGTGCTCCGCTCTAAAATTTTATTCCAGCTATGACCCACATACAACCACAAGCAAGAGAGCCCCAAAAAACATGTTAAAATAAACACGGCTTCTGTGAAAATGGTAAACACAGCCTGGTTCAGTCTGGAATATGTGTGGGCCTCCGGCTGTCTGAGGGAGCAGTTTATTTTAAGCTGTGGCTGCAGGCAAGCATGCAGAGCAATATGACTGAGACAATGATACTCACTCTGAACTCCAGTGAACATGATGGAGAATAGGTTGATTCCCATGGTTATGGCATAGAAGACAGGTAGGGCCTTCAGACCATTAGGTACAGGGTCTTTCTACAGTGACAATGGAGAGTACAGAGTCAGAAATACTATTCCACATTGTTAAAACTGCACCATTTTGCAGTCAGGTTACAAATGATAGCATGGCAAGGGCACAGTGGTAATTTGAGCCTCACTGTATGATGCGGATAAAGAACTGCGTTAGAGAACCGTAGCTCTGTTATTTCCATATCACAAACATTTCCTCAATTTATATTAAGAACACAGACTGGAACAGTGTTGAAACAGGTTCTCGTTTTCTGAGAAATACACACAACATCTACAAGTTGATAAATGTCTGTTTACCTTGTGTAAGATGAACATGCGCACAAAGTAGAAAACAATGCCTGACATTATTCCAGACAAGAGGGGACTCAGGAACCAGGAACCAACTGCAATTTAAAGAAAAAAAAGATTTGGTCGATATGCAGTAACTGACATCTCAGTCATGGAGTTAGACTGTATAAAGTGATCATACATTGGCTTTTGTATTTGATCCGTGGACTGTTAAAAAGGGGGCGTCATTTACACTTTACCCAATCAGCAGAAGTCCATCCTGTGATCTCAATAAAAAAATATAAAATCCTTCTCATAAAGAGTGACATTATAATTCTATTATTTTGTGAATAACCTTGTTGAGGTTAGGCTTTCTTTAGGGCAACATACTGAAAAACACTAACGCAACAAACACAGAAACAAGAAATAAGTTGCAAGAGTTGTTGTGCTTCTGGATTCTGCAACTCAAAAAGTAAAATTGCCTCATGCCCTCTGTCAAATGTCTTTCTTTCCTCATCTGGACGTCCCCGCTATTGACACATTTATGGGATTACTGGAATTACAACTGATTTATTTTACCACTCTGCAACTGTCATTCATAACTTCATTCAACTATTGACCTAGATATAAGAGTCAGCACAGACCAAACACTGGCTACTGTACTACGATAACACTGAATTGTTAGTCATATACTACCATTAAGTTGATATAACCTGTGATGCAATTCAACAACACAATGAGGTCATTACTAAGCCAGCTGATTAGTGTGTCAGACTTACCGATACGGAGGAGTTCAATCCACCTGACTCCCTGCTGGCCTTTGGCAACCAATGAGAAGCCGATAGTAGCACCAACAATGCAGTGTGTTCCAGAGATAGGGAGCTTAAGGAAAGAGGCTGCCAGCTGCCACACAGCAGAACCTAATGAGAATAAACGAATTAAACACATTAGACTTGACAGGCAGATCTGAGCTTTTCCATCTACCTTTCCAGAGTTTTTTTTTTTTTAAAAAAAAAAACACTTCAGTATTTTAGAGCCCTAAAACAGTCTTAAAGTAAGACAAAACAGTAGAAACTGGTAACTTAAAATGTTAAAACTTCTTTTTAAATTTGCTTTTTTCAGCCATTTAATACACACCATTCTAGATTTGGAACATTTCCAAGCAATTTGATGATAAAAAAAAAAAAATTAGGTAACTATCCAAACAAACCTTATTCCCTGGTGTTTGCTTGACATCTACATTCACTAAACTAAACACATCTGTTCACAGGGTTCAGCGACTGGAAGTTTAATAACAGTTAAGATAAGGTAGAGATACTCACCAACCATGGCGCTGACAGATCCAGCCATTAACACGTGTTCAGTGCCGTTGTACATGTTCACGTCGATGATACCTTTACGGATGGTTTCGCTCACTTTGGCCCCAAGGAGAACAGAGCCCAAGGTCTCAAAAATTGTAGCCAGGATACAGGCCTGTCGCAAGGTGACCACACCAGACCCAACAGCTGTGCCAAATGAGTTGGCGACATCATTGGCGCCGACAGAGAAGGCTAAGATGAAGGCTATGATGAAGCCAACAATCAGAAGCCACAAATACTCTGTCAGAGCAGTCTGGGTTGCTCCTGCTGCTACTGTAGTAGCCAGTATTATTGCAGTTGCAGTTGTTGAAACCATGATTGTACACTATTAAACAATTACTTCACAATCTTAAAGGGAATGAATGCCTGTCAAAATATTTATTTATATAATGCTATTTCTAGACAGCAGCTAATAAAATAAAGAGGTCCAAGGCAAAAAAATAAATAATTAGCGTCTCTTCAGGCCCACCTGTTTAACAGGATTTCTGAGATTTAGCAGTGCAAACTTATAAAATGTTTATCTGGGACTGACCAGTAAACAATTAAGGTAAACTAGAGGTATAATGAGGGCTTATTGCTATCCAGTAATTATACTAGATTTGTTGCTGTTTTTTGTGCCCTGAGCTATCAAGCAAATTGAGGAGACGGCCATTGTGCAAATGTAACTGCAGATGAGCAGGAGTACATCCTGAAAAAGACAAGACAGAAAAAAAAATGGTTTTGCTTTAATACCAAGTTCTTCCTCATTCCCACCGACATGCGGAGGCACATGAGGGGGAAAAAAGACAGAAAAGAAAGACAGCATAGACATTGGTAATACAAAGGACAATCAAGGCAGGCATGGGGGGGTCAGCTTCTTTAGAAATCGAAAAGAAAACGACTCAAGAAGCCTGAAAACCGCTGTAGCAAACGCTTGGGACCGGAAGGAGGAACTTTAGAAGAAGCTGCCGTGTGTGAAAAACCAATGGGAAGCCATTTTTAAGTGTCGCAGGAAGGAACCGGTATCTTGTCCGACACCGACGTCCTCTGGTTTAACACAGACGCTTCGTTTATTTTATTGTTTGTTGTCACTTTTATGCACGTCGGTAAACACAAAGGTCGTTACGAGATAAGGAGTGCCTTATCGATAAGAGCCATTATATATATATCTTTTTTTTTTTCTTTCTTACGTGCCCACGTGTCGTCATCCATTCATAGAACGCAGTGTATTAGTAAGGCGTCACGCGCCCGTAAAACCCTGACAACTCGGTCGGTTTGGACTTTACGTCAAATCCACCATTTGTCTTTATAATAACAATGACAATAGTGGTGACCACGGCAATTATTGTCGGTTTTAATTAGGTTTGACGTGGTTTTCCGTAAAAACAAGGACGTACCCGGATGTGACTTGGTTAGGGGGAACACGAGC
The DNA here is from genome assembly GCA_016801845.1 of Polydactylus sextarius. NCBI lineage: Eukaryota > Metazoa > Chordata > Actinopteri > Polynemidae > Polydactylus > Polydactylus sextarius. Next base: position 5,776,751 of record CM028922.1, read on the forward strand.
CAACCCTGTGCAATGACCGACCTGAGCAGTCTGATCAATGTGTATTGAGCCAGTTTTTATGGCCTTCAAGTGGACACACGGTCAATATTGCTAACCATAGATTAACATTAGCAGACAGGTTTTGTTGTAACATTAACCAAGCCAAACATATAACGGAACCTCATTTAAACATGCTCCTACGATCAGCAACAATAATACATCTTTGTTAAAATACAAACAAATATGTTTAACCTTTAAAAAAAATAGCATCTTCGTCTGAATAAAACGCCACCACCTAGCCAACAGACGAGTCTTGTCATCATTGTTATAAGCGTAGTTTATTACTCAACCCAACCTTAACGGTGGCGGTACATTAACATCGTCTGGTGATGTCATTCTCGGTAGACTTCATTGAATAAACTAATAAAACACTCTTAATTCTGACAAAGTAATTTATAGAAACTCACCACACGTTGCAGTTGTCAGTCCGGAGAAGAATAATGCCTTGCTAGCCAGTAAGCTAATTGGCGCGCGCACTCAACGTAACGTTACGATAGCGCGCGCGGGATAATAAAGAATTAAACTGCTTATGAAAAATATCCTGGTGAAAAAGCTGCCTTAAGTTAAAAAATTAAAAAACCTAACGACTATCGTAAGTTTCGAAGTGAGATAAATTCGTCTTTTTAAATTTAGAACCGTCTCAGTTTGAATGAGAGTTCCGCTGTCGCATGTGTAGAACTCGCTCGTGCCGGTCTGGGGCACAGGAGGTTTCTTTTTTTATTACACTCTTGAGCTCCGCCCACTTTCCGCCCAGCTGTCATCAAAGTCCCCTCCCTCCCTCCCTCTTCTATGTCTATCGTGAGCTCAGTGCGTGGGTGTCGCCTCTTACGGCTTTACGTTTTTTTTTTCTCAGTAATCTTTCACGCGGGTTCGGATGTACCGCCACAATTTAAGTACACATAGCTCCATATAGTTACCTGTATATCTGTGCGTAATTGTGTACACGAGGAATGTAAGGAAATACATTCAAAATAGGGCTTCTTCTTCTTCTTCTTCTTTTTTTTGCTTAAGTAAAAGTACTTACTCCTTTACACGCGATGAACAGAGTTTGTTGAACTTTTTTTTTGTTATTATAACTCTGGATATACTTTTCTCTTTAATTTAACTTTATATAAACCTTGTACAGTTTTCAGGACAAAATTAGGCAATATTTTTGCATTGTATATCCAGTGTTCACAGATGGGCGTGTAGAGATACACGGTGTACTATTTAGTCTCTATGCGGTATGGTCATTCTTTGACATTTATGTATTGTTTTTATATTGCAGTTAGTTTGGGTGAGGTGAAATTTCACTACCTGTCAATACTGTTTGTTATTTCATATAATTTGTAATGATATACCATATTGAATCTTAAAATGAGAAGTAACTGCACTGTACCCATTAAGTAAATGTAAATAACAACAATGAATTATAATATGCTATAAAGGTAGTATGAATAATTAAAGTACAAGTTCCTCAAAATTGTACTTAAATACAGAACTTGTTGTAAATATACTCAGTTACTTTGCCACCTCTCTACATGTCATAGGGAAATGTTGTTCTTTGTGTTGATAAAGCTTTTACAAGCCTATACAAAAAAGAAACAGGTAAATACTCAACACTTATACTTATTACACATTCTTTAGTTATTTTCAACACTCTTTTATGCACTTCTATTGAAGGTACCTTGCGGGGGACAATATACTGGATTTATTATGTTTTTATCATCACACACACACCTCAATTGTCTTGCTGCCACATTTCAAACACAGCTTTGTTGGCAAACGGACAAATACACACACACAAACCACAGTTACCCCTAGTGACCACTGCTTTCAGGGAAACAATGTCACCTAAAACAGAGCAGGATAACACCCGGGGGTGGTGATGTTGACTGCATTACAGAAGACTTGTCATTCATTCAAGTGCATTCGGCCAGAATTGATACCAACATTCATCCTCCAACAAAAGTCGTTTTCTTTGGTGATTGTTATATGTTGAATGGATGACGTTTTCAATAAGCATAGCAAAAATATGTTTGGAGGATTAATAGCTTAAGTTTAACCAGAACATGTTTTGTGTTTGTCTGAGTGCAACAAGGAAAACAGCAACAATTCACCGAAGACACTACAGTTGTTTATTTACATCACATAATGTTGTAATTATTGTTTTATGAGATCACGCCCCTTATCTCTTCCTGCTTGATGTGACTTCTATGAAAGATCATGGAAATTTTCCTCTCTCCTAGTCTGTTGGGCAATGTTTAGGGTCGGCAGTAATATGTGTAATTACCATATATGTCTGAACACGTGGAAGTATGCACTTAACAAAAGAGTGGTGATAACAGTTACTGTGTATGTTTCAAAATGTTTAACATTAAAATTTTCCATTACTCAATTTGAAACAAAAAAAAAAAAATGTGATCTGTAACGTGATCCACCTAGTCCTACCAAGGGTTACTCTGAGTAAAGGCTCTTTGTTTACTCTCTTACCAGTGACCTAAGGCCATTCAAACAAAAGTGACCTCAACCTAATCACAGATTATATCATGGTGAGACTGTCAATGTCATAGAAGGACTCAGAATTCATGTTTACTGTAATCGCTTCAACCACAATAGGCCTAAACTGATCATAACAGACTGAATTCGAATGTACTGGAAATTACAGTGAACAGCTGCTTCATTTTATCTCAGCAGTCAATGTGATAAACCATTTTCCTTAATGTAATATAGTCTACATCCTGAATACAAATATCATTGTAGCTCTCTGAGGCAGCCAGACTATAATGATTATATGGCTTTGTTTGCTTTAGCGATAAGTATGTGCTCATAGACACATGCTATGTTTGCATAAGGTTCTTCAAAAACATCTTGTCACATGGTCTTACGATACTGAAGTAGCAAACAGACAGGTCTTAAAATACATTTGGATGAAATGAATTAACATAGGAAGGTTATATTATTAAGTATTGTCCTCAGTTATACAAACAGTTTAACATATGGTAGAAAAAAGACATGAACATTGTTCATATGTGTGTTTTGTCTGTCGTGTTTATCTGTTTTGTTTAGCCTACACAGAGTAACTGAATGACTAAGAGAATGACAGGGTTATACAAACGGGAAAAACAATATATTAATGAGCTGCTAGAGGGATTTTGTTTTTTGAGACAGGGAGACTGGGTACAGTACATTACAGCATCACTGTTAATTACAACCACTGTACCTAATTGGGAGAGCATATAACACTGATGATCTATTTTTAAAATGCTTAATTTTGGTCACTTTTAAACTTTGATTAAAACTCAGACTTCCAGATTGTTCTATATTAATCAATGGAAACACACCTTATTGTCCATGTTGCCAAATGGCGCCATCTGGCGTCCATTTTGACTATTAATATTGATTAATCTTCCTTCGTGTTTTTTTTTTAAATTTCAAAGTCAAGGTTAGTCTATTTTGTGAAAGATTTAAATTACTCTCCTACATATGTTTCCATTTCTTTCACAGTTAAAAACAAATTATTCATAAATAACTTTATACCAAAAAAGCTTTGTCAGGACATGGGCCACTTTTTACTCAGTAGCTCACAAATATAAATACACCTTATGGAAATTACTAGTTTAAATTGTTTCAATCCAGAGGTGTAACTACAGTCTTGTGTAACAGAACCACGAGCACGTGTTTAACCATATGTCTAACACTGAAGACTTTGTAGCGTTGATCTGCGCCGCTGGAGGGCGACGCTGACTTCCTCTCCTCGGTATAAGTTCTTCACGTTCTCGCCGCTCACACTGATCCTGGATAAGGTTTGAAACTCGCCCTCTCTCTCTCTCTGAACCAAGATTATCTAAGAAGAAAGGCAAAGGGGAGCTTTGGTTGGTTGGGGAAGATATAACAAGCGTGCTGGTTTCCATAAGTGCTAAAATTTATGACAGACTTTTATCTGAGCCAATCAAAATGAAGCTAAAATAAAAACTAACCAATCAGCGTCCGTGTTAGAATCTGTAAGGCGGGGCTTCTGAAAGGGGGTGTGCTGACAGCAGGAAGAGGAGGTCAAATGCACTGCAAGAGTATGAAAAACGTGAGGTTATCCCCGGGACATTAAGCACAGGTAGACAGCTGTTTCGGACCAAACAATAGATAATATATTTTACGATACTACTGTCATAGTTTGGATTCAGAAATTAGTGCAGCGGTGTTGTTTATCTGTAGCGTGCAGGTAGTGAGGTTACACAGATAACGGTAGCTAATGCTACATGCTACAACCTTACATGTGGCGTGTTCGCTTACAGCTCAGTAACTAACGTCAGAATAGGAGTATTAGTATGACTTTTGTTTTACAAAAGTCTATCTTGTTATCTGTTTAGATGCAATGCATGCTGCTCCCTCGCAGAGCATTAACTTACTAACAACGAGGTACGTTTGCTAGCTGCTGCACTTGGCAGCTTCTGGCATCTACTTTTGTCTTTGAGAAGGCGTCACGGTCACAGCTGTCATGTTTCACTCCGTTCCCCGACGTCCGATCTGCGAGATCGGTGTGAATACAATGAGACTTCAGAGCAGCCGGTCTTTCAGGCGGACTGTGGAGGAAGGCCGAGAAAAGCTTGAGAGATTCCCCGGGCTGGGTAGGAGCATGGGCCTGCTGCTGTCCTGGCTCCAGAGGGCAGGTACCAACGAGGCCGCAGGATCTGGTCAAAAGAGGAAGGACCTGCTTTCCATATTTGCGGACCACTGCGGCTTTGTGACAGGTCAGAGGCTCCGACGTGCTTGTCAGATCGGTGAGCTTTACTCAAACCTGTACTCGGAGAGAACCAGGTGGAACCTGGTCGGGAGCATATGGCGCAGGTTTCAGAGCAAGCACGCCCCCACTGGGAAACTTGTCGCGGCCCTGGCTGGTGTCTTCATGTGGGACAACGAGAAGATTCAAGATGAGGAAATTCGCAGGTTTGAAACCTCTGTTTATCACCCAGACGTACAGTAGGCTGACAGATGCATGGCAAGATGTAGGGGGTCACTGAATGATTGAATTAATGCTATATCAGTGCAGCCAAACACCTCACTAAGACGTGTTTATCTAGTTTCAGCCCCGTTTGTCATTCACCTGCATGTCCAGTTTGTTTATGTACATTCCATATTGATATTTAGCGTCAAATTTGCATTGATGCTTAACCCTGCCCTGTATTTGCATCCCTCTCCAAGGTGTGGGTTTGAGCTACAGGAGTTGGACGCTGTAAAACGTCTAAGCATGTCCACAGCGGCAGCAGGACAACAGAATCCAGACTGGGAAATTGTAATGGACAAAAAAGACTTCAAAGTATGGAAGAGGCCTATACCCAACAGTCACCTCTACGAATACAGAGGTCAGTCAACACACAGTCTTGACATGTGACACCGTGTGTTTGTAACAGATAAAACACATTTAGATTTCTGTCCCTCGTGGTTTGACTTTTTCACCTTTGGTTTTGATGATATTAGTATGATTTTATTTATGTCTTATTTGCAGTGTTGGGATCTTACACCGATGTCACACCAAGACAGTTCTTCAATGTACAGGTACAGACATCATAGTTGTCATCTGCTTTATTACTGGCTCACGACAAAAAACCTCAGCAAGTAGAGAGCCGCACTGTTGATTCTTTATCAGGGTTTTGATAGTGCTACCATTTCCTAATTCCTAGAGTTTTATAAACTGTAGTAAATGTTTGTGTTTTTAAAATAAAATTTAAAGTTTGTAAGTAAAACCTGTTGGTAATGAAAGTGTTTTGGTTATAGCTTGAATGGTTAATGCAGTGTGACTCTCCCAGATTTTATTCATAGTTTTGTGTGTATAACACTGTATGACAGTGTTATTTATTTTACCCAACTTGCATAACCTGCATGTTTGCACCGACTGTGTGCCTCATAAAAGCAGTTGTAATTCTGTTCTATTTTAAGCTGCTCACTCGTCAACTGCTTTCCCCTTTTCCCCAGTTGGATACAGAGTACAGAAAGAAATGGGATGCCCTGGTTATCAAGCTTGAGGTGGTGGACAGAGATGTCACTACAGGCTCTGAAGTCGTGCACTGGGCCACACACTTTCCTGTGAGTTTCTGCTGATTTCTATAATGCCTGAAGGGCATAGGCTGTTTGTTTTACTGAATGCCTGTTTGCTTTTTGTAAACATGCCAAGTGTGAAGGACATTTGGCTGCAGAGCAAATACTAGCCCTGTTATATTCATAATTTTTGTATTCAGCTTTATCAGCTGTGGATTAATCTTGTTTAATCTACCCTCACAGTATCCCATGTACTCGAGAGACTATGTGTACGTGCGCCGCTATGATGTTGACGTTGACAACAACCTGATGATCTTAGTATCCAGGTGGGATTTTGAAAATGATTCTTTTTTTTTTTTTTTTTTTTGAAGGATTTGATACATACATAAAGTAGAAAAAAATTAACCTTGCATCATAAAATTTGCATTTCTGTTGTACAGAGCTGTGCAGCATCCAAGAGTCCCAGAGACTCAGGAATTCGTTAGAGTTCATTCCTACCAGTCAAAGATGGTCATTCGCCCTCACAAGTCCTTCGATGAGGTTTGTAACTGATGCGTTGCTACAAGATTTAGTTAAACTTTCATGCAACATCTTTAGTCAGATGATTTGTAGCCACTGAGTTTGATTTTGTGTTGTTTTGTTCACAGAATGGGTTTGATTACCTGCTGACCTACAGTGATGACCCTCAGACTGTCTTCCCCCGTTACTGTGTGAGCTGGATGGTGTCAAGTGGTGAGCTTCTTTTCTTTGTTTGAAACTTGCAAATGTTAATTTCTCAAAGTGACATTCAGATTTTTGTGCTTTATACTTTGTGAATTTCTTTCTTTCCTTGTGTCTAGTTATTTCTCCCTGATACTAATGAGGCTTTGGCTTTCCACCTGGCAGGTATGCCTGATTTTCTGGAGAAGCTACACACTGCTGCCTTGAGGGCCAAGAACTTGGAAGTTGGGATTCACGACTATGCAGGCATCATTAAATCCAGCGACAACAACCGTCAGCCAAACCAGGAGCGGCTCAGCGGAGATAACACACACACAGGTGGTCGTGGACAGATCTACGCTTGAAATGGATGTTTTGTAGAAACGGGGTGTTATGTTGGTGGGTTTTCACTTACACTTGAACCCAAATCAGACCCTTCAACGCCAATTATAAGGGACATCATGTGAACTGCAAATGAAAGTTGCAACTGCAGTAAAGACAAATATAACAAAAGTCCATCCATAGACGTGGTTATATTGGTTGAGTTGACACAAGAACAATGCACTGTATTGGTGACAGCATCACTGTCCTATGGAGCAAATGTTGCCCTGGAAATTGTCATCCACACTGCTGGTCTTGGCACAGGGTTTACTCAGTCAGCCAACACCACGTGGCATTTTTATGCCTCCTTTAGTAATGACATATGTCCTGCAGCCACTGGTAAGATCGAGCCAAATTTCCTAATTGTAGAAATGCTTTCTGCCAAAGCTGTGTTTCTCACGGTTCAGAGTTGTATGTCTTGTCTTCCATTGTTTGATTTCACTTCAGACCGCCAGCAGCCACCTCGGTCTGTTTTGTGTCTGTGATGTCAGTGAAGTACGAAGGAAATGGTTGACTGACATAGAAAGTTGAACACAACTGGTTTCCTTTACAACATTAGCACTGTAATGTAAAAGTAGATTTCTGCACTTAAAAAAGAAGGCCGTCTCTGAGGCCTCTGTGAAAAACACTTCCTAACATGTTTCTTCATTTCATGGATTTAAAGCTACTGGTTTCCTGTTTGCTTGCAGCTTCATCATTTGACCGTCACATGAATGGATGGGATGGATGGGGAGAAAAAATGATGCTGTCATTGAAACTATATCATGTCCACAGAACTGAAAATGCAAAACATAGTGTTTTTTTGTCTTTCAGGGCTGGCACAAGTTTGCTTTCAGCACAGTTGAGGTTTCACACTGTCTGCCTCATCCTATTTGTGTGTCTGTTCGAAACTGCCAGCATTGACAAAACAGCCTTCTAAAGATAAACCAGTCCTTTAGCATTAGGGGCATAGTGTCTTATAACAACCACATAAATCCTCAGATGAAATGGTACTAATGGCTTCTATCAAAGCAACTCTACAGAGGCACATTTCAATTAAAAACAGTTCTGTTTTTAGAGAAACCATAGAGTACGTGTGCCACGCAACATAACATTTACATTTCATACAAGTTTTAAAAAAAAGTTTTCTCATTTCAACTCAGATGATTTTGTTACCCTGATGTTAACAGCTGTCACTTTCATTTGCACTAATGGAATTATGGGCGTTTGTGTTTTCTATGTGTTTTTGTTGGTCTTGTACATTCATAAAACCGTAGCCTGTGCACTGGAACACCCACTTCTCTCTCGGTTATACAAGCTCTAAGACCTTTGTGATTCTATGGTCTTTTTTTTTTTCGTGTCATTGTTATTAATGGTCGTCCTCCTAAAAATCCATCCTTTCAAAGTATCATCAACTGTGTGCAGAGGGTATTTTGAATGTACATAGAGAACCACATGCTGTGGAATAAAACATCGCCTAATAAAGTACACTGTTTACAGCCTGACAATCTGGTGCAAATATCTTGAAATCCATCTTTGTTTTGTTTAAAAAAAAAAAAAAAAACATCTCATCTTGTACTAAAATGTAATGTCACTTGTTGGTGGTACACCAAATAAATCAGCTGCAGTAATTGATTCACAATAAAGCAGTGTTGTGGGTCCAACATTGAAAAAAAAATCCCACATCTAGTATTATATCTCCATGGTGTCAGAAATATGTAAAAATATGTAATAATTATGTTCTGTAGCATTTCCTGCTGCTAATTAAAAAAAAAAAAAAAAATGGCAGCGCAAGATGTGAAAGACGCTTGATATGTTGAAACGTGTTAAGGACGAAGTGAAATGTTTTTAATATTTGCCTCGTGTGGTTAAACTGGAACTGTCTGACTAATGAGATAACAATGATCTGATTGAACATTATGCAATTTATATTTATGTTCGGCTTGAGAATGTAACATTTTGATGCTATCATATGTGGACACCTGCGTACCGCCTGAGTCTGAGTTGTTACACGCACACACACACACACACACATATATATATATATATATATATATATATATATGTTTTTTTTTTGTTTGTTTGTTTTCCTCTGCAGGTATTGTAACATTTGTTGTGATTTTACTACCACATGTGAATGACATTAGGAACGATTAGGATCATTCTTTGAGCCGATGCATTTGTAACCCTGTGATTTCTAAAGTTAATGAAATGGAAGCGCAATTAATCAGATCAAATAAATAAAAATCTGTTGTTTCACCGAATTCAGCTGCTGATTGTAGAGCACTCAGTGTTTTTTGATCCCATCTTGATAAAGAAGAAGGTGATTAGCAATGTGTGTGAGTGCAAAGCGGCCACGCTAGCCCAGCCTAATGGGATAATCTGTAAACCTCGTAGTCCCTGTCTGGACATGACGTCAGTAACAGGCTTCACTTTGCTCACTGTCTACTTGACTGATCAGCCTGAAAGAAAATCACTATTGACGTAAAACCGATGCTGTGTCCCAGACATACTAATTCCACAATAGCGAGGACTCTCTAGTGTCTCACTTCCTTCATCAGTCGTATACACAAATACCAGTTTTTAGGTTAACATGCATCAAAGACAATATGTATAACGTTGCCAGTTGGTGATTGTGACTTTGGAAAGCTAATACCAATTAAATGTATTATTGATTTTCCAATGATTTACCATTGCTTAATTTATTTAAAAAAAAAAAGATTAAAAAATGCTTTCTGCCTACTCTGAACATACTTTCTTAGTGTGAACACAACACATATGACATATTGCATAGAAACTATATGTAGTGTGTATAAATTCTTAGTCCAGTAATTTTGTTTAAGCTGTTTTTGCATTGGAACAGCACATTTTTATTGCACTTTTTAAAATGGCAGAGTATCTCATAAATTTAATTCACTAATAGTCAATGATTTCCCTCGCGGGATTAATAAAGTATCTATCTATTTATCTAAATAATCAAATTAAATGTCCGCCCTGAGCTGCGTCTCTGCTGAGTCGTGTTATATAAACGGGATTGTCGCGGCCTTTTTTGATTTCCGGTTTAAATAATCTCTCGGCCTCATTGGCGAATCTCCAACGGGCTTTTTCATGGACGACGTTTTGACGTGATCATACGTATGAAGTGAAGCCTGAATTTAATTGAGCTGGTTTGGTTTCAGGATCCTGCAGAGTCACTGCCACAGTGACATGAGATACTGCTGTAGAAAATAACACTCAGTCATTGGAGACACGTTTTTCAAAATGCTGTTTTTTTTTTTTTTTAAATGTCATTTAAAATAAAAATAATGGATGAGCACACCGTGAAATAAAGGTGACACAGACAACAATTTATAATTTTTATATATATTTTATATGACAAATGCATGAATAGTCCAGGAAAGAGCATATTGCCTTAGTATAATATAATAAAATAAAGCTGTTAGTGTACTTCACCATTATATTAGTACTTATGGCAGTAATTCAAAAAAAAAACAAAAAAAAACTTGCCACAATATTTTATAATGTATCATCTAAAGTAAAGACTGAATTCATTAAAATAAGAGTCACAAAGAAACAAGGAGTCTGGGTTTAATCATTTTAAATTTATTGGTTAAATGCACTACCTGTGATTTGACTTATGGGACACCACCAACTGAATTTAAAATAAGAAGAAAAAACGAGAGTAATATAATTTTATCATCATTTCAAGAACATAAACTCGGTCTCCAAATCACACTGGCTTATGTCTGAGGCATTACACAACGTCTCCATGTTTGATTTATAGATTTGAGATGTGTCCGCACTCTTAACAGAGTGCACATTGTTTTAATATATGACCTCTACCAGCTGAAATTATTGGCCATAGTTAATAGCCGCTGAGCACTTACTGTAATTGATCGTTTCCACAAATCAGCCATTTTGGAACCAAGCAGCTTGTAGAAAATGACATCTTTATCTATGTGGATGTTATAAACCCTGTGAGGACCACACTCACTCTAAGGTGAAAACTCACTCTTAAGGTAAAAAAAAACAAAATAACCCAAAAACATTGGCGCCAGTAAAACACACAGGATGTATAGATGATATTTATTTAATTCTAAATTGTAGAACATCATGACAACACCACAAATAAGAATAAAATGAAGAATCAAAAGATTTGCGCATGAAAATAATAGAACTGCACACCACGTCAAAAATAAGAAGTACCTTGTTCCTGGTCCTTTGTGGTTGTTGCCAACAAGTTTTATTGCACTGTTTCAGTGGTTAATTTCTTCATATTTTTAGATGTAAAAATACGCATCAAGGTACAACTACATCCAGGACTTGGAAAATGGTTATCTGAATTTTCTAAACAGCGTAGAAGTTCACAACAGAAGTCGAATAGTGCTCCGAAGCCTCCAAGGTGCTTGGCACAACCATGGACAGAAAATGCACTGCATGGTTAGATCAAGCACAATGGGGTCTTGGGCAATAACAAAAAAAAAAAAACATCCAAGGATCCGAGGAACTTCATTGACCGTTGAGCTGTTGAGTATGTAAAGTAAAGAGAGAAAACCAGTAAAACATGACATATCTTTTTATATTGGCTTTCATCAAACATAGCTACCTCTTTCTTGACGAGAGCTAAAAGTACAAAAACCCAAAAAATAAATAAAACATTATGAAAGTATTTCTCAAGGTTTCTTGTAGTTGGGAAGACGGTTCCACATTCAACGGCATCTGAAGTCCAAAAGACAAAAAAGTCCAAAGGTGTGAAGGAGGGGATCCGGACTCATGGACTGATAAGAAAAAAAATGGCACCAATGGTTTTAAGCAGTGATTGGAAAAGAAGTTGCAGTTAAGAACATCTGCAGAATAAAACGAAACGATTAGTCATAGGTCACACTCACTGCGGAAAAAAAGGGCTACACCCTTCCTGCGCACAAACTGCGTCAAACCCCTCCCTCTTGTCCTTTGCGCCCGACTCTGTCAGACGCGTCAAAAAAAAAAAAAAAAAAAAGGAAATCGAAAAAATTCAATGTTTGCATCAATTCTTTGATACAAACATTTTCAAGAAGAGATTTACAGCAGGCCTGAGGAATGGTGGCTTTATCGAATTAGTTCACCACCAGTCTATTGGATGTTCTTCAACTGATCAATGGAAACAGAGTTTCGGTAGAAGTGCACCATCTCGTAGAGTTCAGTCGTTGAAATTTTACTCGCAACTGACCAAAAAAGACAAGAGTCTTAGTGATCAATGACTAAATGAACTCAAGTATGGTTGTTCTAACCTCATAACAACTGTCCATCTGTGGACATTTACCGTCTCCTTGGAGTAAAGACACAACCACTCCTGATATTTTAGCCCTAACTGCGTTAACGGTCACTGAGTGCAATGTCAAGAGTCATGATACCATTAAACTGAAAGAGCCATTTCTCCAAAAAGGTTTGACAATCTTGTTACCTTCTCTTGCGTTTCTTTTGGCTCCCCGGGGACATCTTACCAAAATGAGAAGGCACAGTTCGATAATCAACTTAGAGCTCAGGCAACTGAGCCACTTTGTGTGATGAAATTACACCATAATGCATATTAATGCACCATAGAGAAAACCCTGCGTTTGTAAGTGACCAAATGGTATGAAAATGGGAGTACTTTGGGTGAAAATGGTGGGCGGTGGCGGTGAAACAGACTTCTGTTTTTCAGAACAATGAAGATGTTTCAAAGTGATTCAGCATGGCTGATGGGATGGTGCGATGGTTTTTTTTTTTTATGAATGGATGATTGTGATACATTATGATGCTGTCTTACCTTGGTTTTGTTGGTTATTTTCTTCGCCTGCGAAATTTGACAAAGTTGACCTCAAGAAATATCTTTCAGGAGTTTTACGTTGCATAAATCTCTAGAATCTCATTGTAAATTTTACTTAAGATTTTTTTTTTCAAAACCATTCAAAAAATATCTAATTTAAAGCATAAAATTATATAAAATATCCCTTTAGACAAAATATCACAGTGACCAATCCAACAAACTATCAATACATGACCACAAAAACGAGACTTGGTCAAAACTTACTTTGTATTTTTCTAAAAAACTCCTGCTGCTGTCTTTGGAAAGTCACTTCTATATATCTGGTCTTTCCAAGTAACCCACCTTTCCATCCGCTGGACCCAAAGTGGAAGCTAGGAGCAGCCGGCTGAGGGCTGATGAAGACTGTTGGGTGCTGAGCTGCGTCTTGGGTCTTCCAGCTTGCTCTACTTGAGACAGACTGTCCTGACTGCGTCCTCAGCACCCTTCAAGTCCCCATCTACTGCCCCTCCTTCAAGCTAGGAGGGGTTGATGATGTTCTCTTGGGATAGGTGCACTGGCAAGTAGGACTTGGTCGAGCTGGGATTGGACGTGGGTTGGGGAGTTTTGGGGGGGCCACGGGTTCCGCATTTCATAAATATTAATACAGAGTCCTCCCTCTCCAAATGGGTAGATTCTTTAATTTTGTTAGAGGGGGAAGTGCTTTATTCACTTAATGGCTTTTATTAGTGCCCGGTCTTCAACTCTTTCATTAGCTAAAGTGCTGCTATAATTTACAGGGTAAAAGGGGGTGGGGAAGAGGCGGTGTCTCGGGGTTGATCCTGCTGTTGCTGCTGCTGCTGTTGGACAGGCATGCATTACCTTCAACCACTGCAGCTTCTCCTAGGAAGCAGCCATTCTCTAAGTAAGAACTGTAGTCTATAACATCAAATACTCTCTTGATAGCGCCCTCATTGAACCATTTGAATATGTTGCAAGCATGTTTTCTCTCATGCACATTAGCCTTTTTCATGTATCCATTAAACTGGAATCCTGTTGCATGTCTAAATCCTTGTTCATCATCCAATGCTGTTCCAAATCAGATACACCGCAACTTATAATTAATGGATAATATTGATAGCACTTTTGACAATTAAATGGCTTCTTATATATGAGAAGAGCAAAATCGCGGTCTTGAAAAGTCGTTTTTTTTCTTCCACGACTTCACATAGAAGACTTTCACTGCAGACCAGCCATTAAAGAAGTAGCCTTTTACATGATTTTCTTTTCTTTTAGTAAATGTAGATGCATGTTTGTTAAAGCTGCAGTTTGTACATACTGGATATTTTGAATTTTCAGTTGTAAATATCTTATATCATATAAGACATTAAAAGACTGGTGTGGATGAGTTTATCTTCATCTATGCAGCCTGTTAAATATGCTGTATAACCACATACACCTTTGAAAAAACCTCAGTTCAGTTGCGTGCAGCTTTGTTCATTTCGATGGACTACACTCTTTATTCTTCAAAATTCAAGTCTCACAACGTAGAACTGCATTTAATTGGGCATGCACCGGCACCATCCACTATCGCTGGCTAACATGGTGCTTAAAGACACAAAATGGCTGCTGCATTTCATACAGGTTGCAACACATTGTACATAAGACAATGCTAGCTATCAGAAGTGCTCCCAGGTCTGATAAAATGCTCTGTATGTTGCTCTGTTGAGTCTTGTTAGCTGTGAACAGCTGGCGTATGATGTCCCCAGACTGCGTCTGAGTGAATGAACTGATTAACCTGAGTGGCCGTCCTTACCAGAGAGAGGGGGTGGGCCAACTGCCTGAATAACTGCCTTCATCATCAATGTCATATAAATCACTTAGCTGGACAGGGCTTTCAAATGAGACTTTTTTTTCTTCTCTGAGCCAGACTGAAGTGGTCGCGGTAACACTGTTGCTTAGTGCTGCTGTATTTCTGAGGGAGGCCGTGCAACAGTGGAGAAATTCAATGATGCAACATTTGCGTGACGCTTTAGTAGCAGATTCCATGTAGCATATTAAGTCATATTGATTTAAATAAAGAAAATAAGTAAAAGCTCGATTAAAAAAAAAAAAAAAAACAGACACAAGATTTCTTTACATTTTTATTGTACAGATTTTTCAGATTTTAATGCAAGACTTAACCAATATTCAATATGAACTATTCATGGTGGTAAGTATTGTAGGTTCTTTTCTGTTTTTGCTTTTTTTTTTGTGACACATTTAATTCATTTAAATTAGAGCAAAAAAACTGGGAACCACATGACACAGATGCTCTGATGGATGTGTTTGGCAAATTACCGAGCAACCGCATAGAACACATTGTGATACGCAGGCCATGCAGTGAATGAAGTCTCCCCTTTTTACTTTTTGACCAGCTGAATAACATCTTCGTCCTCCATCACATGGTCCTTTCCAACCTTTTGAGGGTTGTGTTTCACAGATGATCCCCACACAAGAGCACTGGGAAAAAAAAGAAAAAGGAAAGAGATTAAAAATGACAAATGATTATTATACACGAAGGATCCCCTCAAGGCAGTAAACAGGACGCACATTTCAATTTTACACCATCTTAATGAACAAAAATGAGGTGATGACAGAGCTCATCATGTAGCCTTCCACACTTTAATAACAGCAGAAAATAAGTGATGAAGATCAATCTATTCTCTCTTTGGTGCATTGAGATCTTGCACTATAAAGTTACCTACATGGTACAAAGACATCTTGTTGGCTACAAAGGCTCGCTAATCACACGTGTCACTGTCTGACCCATTCATTCCCCAGGAGGATGGGTAATGCTTAGTAGCACTAACATATTGATTGACGATCTCAGCTCTCCCATTTGAAGATGGTGGTGCAACACATCATTTCAGATCCTAATCCAGACGCTGTAATTAATGCTTATCTGGCGTATCTCACCATGAAGAGGGCGACGGTGTCGTTTTAAACCTTTGTCAGTTCTGTTGTAAGGTAATTCTATCAATGCTTTTCAATGAGAATCAGGAAAAGAAAATCAGCTGAAATGCTAAATTCAGCACAGTCACTGTCAAGAGACTAAATAGCTCTCACTGCGTCAGTACATAAAAATTCACATGATTAAAAGAAGAAACATTCTTGTGGTGATAGTGGAAAAGTGATCAAGATTGACCGAGTTAATCTATGGTAGCGCTTAGATAAAAACCTCGCAGTCTACGATACTCACTACTTGAATTCTTTGATGAGGTTTTTGTGAATCTTTAAGCAAAAGTCCTCGACTGAAGTTCGTCCGTCAGGCAGTACAACAGGAGACGTGTAATCAGGAAGCTGGCCTTTGGGTTTGGTGTAGCTGCAAATGAAAACATCGTTTCAGTTGTACATTTTTTACAGTCTCCCTGTTCTGCAGCATATAACCCCCCCCCTCGTCTCACATCCCCCTCATGTGGTGAGTCGATTAACAGCTCTTACATGCGCACAAGCTTTAGGTAGTCCCACATCCTCTCCAGCAGGTCATCGAAGTTCCATCGGTGGTGAGCAGAGATGGGGACGCAGTGGGGAACCTTATAGATGATGTCCAGCTCCTCGATGGAGATTTGATCAATTTTGTTGAGCACATATATGCATGGGATGTAGACCCTGTTGTGACAAAAGACTGTGAGTCTGACTGCTGTAAATATTCAGCAACCATTAGTGTTAATTTACCTTTTTTTTCCCCCGTTAAACTCTTTAAACGTCACTGATTTCTGGCTGATTTCACTTACTATACACAGCACTGGTTGCCTCTGTTACAAATCAGATAGATTTTTTCAAACATCTTAAATAGACACGACTTTGAGGGTGAGAACAACCATTTAATTGAGCTATTATTTACTCTAAGAGGGTTATTTCTGAATCTTATATAGTGGTGTGTTTAGAAACTGTTATAAATTCATGTAGATGTAGTGGAGGCTTTTATGTTGAAAGATGTGTTTCCTGTGTTACATTTCCTCTTTATTAGACTCCAAAATTATGTCAATACATTTTAATGTGAGTGAACTTGTAGAATAAATGTAAGGGAATTATTCTTAGAATAGAATAATGTGTTGATATTTTTACATTTTGGTGCCGTGATCAGAGATAAAAATGTGCATAGATCCAGTGAATGCAGTGTTTCTAAATTCCTGCATGCATGTTGGTTTTTGCATGGCTACAAATACATTTTGGGTATTTATTTATCCATTTGTAACATTAACATATCTCTTTTGCGATGCAGGGACGCAGTATTTATGCAACACAGAGAAAAGACATCTTCCTCTGCAACTGCAGGCAGATTACGCTGTTGTCGTGTCTGGTGTGTGGCAATAAAATCCAGAAATATATTGTCTAATACTTCTTCAGTGTACAACACAGCACACAGTTAGACCTACAACACATAACCTGCCCAACATCATTCAAATCCTAGACTTTAATGCAGTTGTTTAGTTTTTTTTTTTTTTTTAATTCAATCACAGTGAGGAACAGTAATCCTAAATGCATATAAAAGGTGATATGAAAATGTGATTGGAACATTAGCATCACTCAATATCGGATATAAAGCATTTCCAGATTCATCTGCATTGGTGTAGTTCGGGGCTGAAACAGGGTTTTAGACCTAGCAGGCCACACCCACTAGGGATGACTAAGGAGGGCCCATTCTGGCACTTCAGCAGCTTACCGATTTCCCTCCACCACATCAATGAGGTCATCAGCTGTGGAGTCGCTGCGCAGAGTGATGTCAGCGTTGTGGATCTTGTACTCTGACAGGATACTCTTCACCGTTTCAGCATCCAGCTCACTTTGTGCACACTGACGAGAGAGTGAGGGCGAGGGCAAGCGAGATAGATAGAAAGATGGGGAACGGAGTGACAATCAACACCAGAGAAAAAAAGATAGAAACATGAAAATACTATATAGATATTAAACAGCTCTATTACTGGATATTGTTCACATTGCAAAACTGACATCATTCTTATTGTATCACTATGATAAAAATCCGTCAGTGCAGAACTGAGGAGTAGTCTCGTGCATGTCCACCAGAGGGCAGCATGGAAAAGGATTTCAGTTTTTGTTACCAGGGTGATGAAACGTGATTGTGTAAAAATGTGTTTTCTGTGTTTAATTCTGCAGATAAGTTCGAACCTTTAAATAATGCAGTTGTTGCCTCTGATGATCAAAGGCCTTTGCACGTTTGATGCCAGAAAATAAACAATGAAATGAACTGAGGCCAGAAGTGCACACATGACTAAAATCTTGTGTCAAATATCTCTGTCACATCATGTTCAAATAGTCTCACAAGTAGACAACCAGCATTTTATAACACTGTCACATTTCACTAAGAAGACCCCTCAGTAGTGCATCCTTCATTACAGTATCAGTCACTTATACTGTGGTGAAATCTGCATCACTGCATTTAAATCGACACTGTGCTGTGTGACACGTACTGTAGCTGTGAAGTTGATTCCTCCCTTGTCCTTCTTCTTGAAACCGATGTTGGGTGGTTGCTTGTTAAGTCGGATGCCAAAGCCCTCGAGCTCATGTTCTATTAGCTTCTTATGAACAAGAGGCTTCAAAACATCGAGCACTATGAGGATTAGGTTGCAAGTTCGAGCCACTGAAACAAAAAAGGAGCAAGGAAACAACAGCAGTTAGAGCAGAGCGGATTATGGACTCACATCACTCTTCCACTGTAGAGGATACAGTATACATCTCCATCTGATGATTTTATATTGTCAATAATTGAGCAAGCTAATCAAGAGCCATTTTTTTTTTTTACATTTCCAGTCAGTTTACCAATATAACACAGATCTACACCCTGTCCTCAAACCAACAGAATGATTTGCTACTTGGTTTCATATGGTTCTGTCATATGGTTTCCTTTCTTGTGTGGCTTATTTGAAAAACATTTTGTGGGGAGCTTGCGGCATGGTGGATGAGGAGTCGGCCCCCAAAAAGGATTTAACCTCAGTGGTGTGGTGGCGGTTCAGCTCTGCGCTGTCAGATATTTCTCAAAGTAAAGTTATCTGTAAGCTGTTTTTGAGCAATACTTGGTTCTGCTGGAGGTAACATGACAAATCTATTAAACCGCCTTAAAAGGAAACATCCTCAGGAACATCTTGAGAGTGGCTCATTCAGGTCAGTAAAACCCCATCTGTATCTGCTAAACCCTGAAAACATGAACGGTTCTCACTCACTAATGCATTAGAGAAGTTACATTACAGAAGTCTTCTCTTTTTTTTACATCAGTTTTCGTTCTATATCATTGACTTTCATTGTCTACTTGCTCTTGTTTTTAATGTAAAGCACTTTAAGCTGCACTTTGTGTATGGAAAATGCTGTATTTATAGTTATTTAGACTTGTGGTCAACATTAGATTGAAGACACTGATGCATATGACATTATGTTTAAGCGCGTGTGAGATTATGAAACAATGACTCTGTAATTGTTTCATAATCAGAAATATTGCTCTTACACTTTCTTGCCACCAGTTGGGTCCAAATGTCTAAATGCAACTGGGTGTTTCTAACAGTGAACCTTTATTTGCTCAAGTATTCACTCACAGATTTGTGACAGTGAAAGTTTTGTCCTTTTAGAGATAAAATAACTCTTTGCAGATATAAATCTGATAAAATAGTGACCACTAATGTCATCTTTCACTCTAGGTTGAATGTCGTCTTCCTGTTTAAATGCCATCAAAGGCATTTAAGACCAAAGTGTCTCCTTAAGTGAAATGACTGGTAAAGTATTCTGTGTTTGCATTGATATCACCACAGGAAAGACTGTTCAAGAACACTTATAATCCTTCGTTTTATAATTCTATTTTGCCAAGAAAAACCTGTATCAGTCTTAGAGGAAACCGCACTAATCAGATATTTACCTGCGATGACCTGTCTGCCTCTGCCCTTGCCATCCTTGGCTCCCTCAATGATTCCTGGAAGATCCAGGAGCTTGAAAGGGAAAATGACAGAACACAGATCATTATGTTGCTTCAAAAAACAAACAAACATAATGAACATTTTCACAGATACTGAACAAATAAGAAAAAATTGTTTACCTGAATTTTGGCACCTTTGTAGCGAATGACTCCAGGTACTGTTGTAAGAGTGGTGAACTCGTAGGCAGCAACCTCAGAGTACACACCTGCAAGGTTACTTAGCAGTGTAGACTTTCCTACTGAAGGAAAACCAACGAAACCAACACGGGCATCACCCGTTTTTGCTACATCAAAACCTAAAACATGAAAAAAAACAGAACATTTTATGAAACAAAATAGCCAGTATCATAGTTTACAGAACAGAAAATGCTTAAAGGGTCTTTGTAATAAGCCCAGGTAACAAGAATAATGTAAAATTGCTATTTCACCTTCTCCTGTTCCACCACCACTGCCTCCCTTTGGTGTAATGAGCTCCCTCCTCAGTTTGGCCAGACGTGCTTTGAGCAGACCCAAGTGGTGAGCTGTGGCCTTGTTCTTCTGCGTCCTGGCCATCTGTAATTAATAGTAACAACACCAGCATGAGACCTCTGCATGACGATGTAATTAACATTAGTTAACATGTAGTTAACTGGTTAACAAACCAGTTAACATTACAGAGTGGATAGTATTTAACTGACATCTAAATTATGAAATGCAAGAAAAAGCAATATAAAGAAATTGTATATCTTTCACTGCAATAAAAAGCAATGATAATAATAACCAGTGCAACAACGCAACTTGGACTGCAGCTAATATCTGTTTTAATCATTTAAGATAAACCGTTTGGTTTGTAAAAGGTAAGAAAATGTTGGAAATCTACGTTAACTCATAATCTATGTAGAGTACAATGTCACATCTCAAGAAATAGTTTTTGGTTCAAAAAACAAACAAAGAAAACTTTGATGATTATCAAATTTGACAATGAAAAGCAGAATATTTCCTACATCCACAAAACTGCCTGTTTATCCTGTATAATGACAAAGTTTTCCATACTGATACTAATAATCTCAAAAAGAGACATGAAATATAATGATTATTACCTGCCAGGAAAGATGCCAGTGACATTTAACGCTGAGGTACCACACAAATCTACTGGTTTATAATCAAACCTTCAAATCTAAACCTAATTTATAGCATTTGGTTATAATAATTAATCCTGAGATAAATAATAACTCACTAAATCTGTGTGAACAGAGTGTAAAGTGCCATTTTGAGACACAACCACAGCCTGAAGTTGTCTTATGAAAGTGTCTGCTAATGTGCCATAAAGCTATGGTGGGTAGAAAATGTATGCAGCTAAATAAAAAATATTGTCTCTTTCATATTCTTCTAATTCTGGTCTAACTTTAAGACGGATTTGGGGTCAAACAGAGAAACAGAAGTGGACGTTACTTGGTTGCTAACCTGTCAAACCGTAGCTATGCTAAAGACCAGATGGTTTAAAACATCAATTAAATTACGTCTTTTGAGTCATATCACAAACAGAAGTCAAAGAGGCACTTTATAAATAAACACTAAAACCTGTCAAAGAAGTGTTGATCTGAAATAATATGTATAAAGCGAGGCCCAGCTGTGGAAGCTAAGCTAACTATTTGCTAATCCTAACTGCTAGCGGTTAGCTAAAACGTGACTGGTTCATTGGGTGACCATGCTATCAAGTTTTACCTTACCTCATTTTCAATCTCCGCTATTTTTGCGAGTATACTCATGATGGCGACTTTTCCTATGTACACACAACGCCGATGAAAGGAGCGGGGAAGATTTTACATAGAAGTTGGCAAAGTTGGATTTTGTTTAGGGCGAGCACACAGTCCTACACGTCCACGCAAGTGCCGCTGCGCGCTAATTCGCGGGAAATCTCGCGATGACACAATTGTTGAGGGAACACTCTGCCCTGGGTTCTGACTCGCAGGCTAACAAACGCTGTCTCCTATATTTTGTCTTGTGTTGTTGTATTGTTGTATTAAAAAGGCACCCCAGGCATGTTATTTGTTAAACGTCTTGAAGTTGGTAGCAGTTGCGCTAAAGAAACATTTCAACATTTAAAATTAAAT
This sequence comes from Polydactylus sextarius, assembly GCA_016801845.1. NCBI lineage: Eukaryota > Metazoa > Chordata > Actinopteri > Polynemidae > Polydactylus > Polydactylus sextarius. Next base: position 5,798,682 of record CM028922.1, read on the forward strand.
ATCTGAGGCCAAGCACTTTATTTGTCTGCTTTCTCACACATTAGTTGTTTCTATAGCTCCAGATTTACTATTGCACTACACGAATAGATAACTACTATAATAAAATTCTGCACACTGACACATCAGTAATATACATATAAATACATACATGATATTTTGCTCGGTATATATGATATTATTGGATTGTTTCTGATGCATGAATCAGTAAGCAGCATTTTATTTTTAATTCTTTAATACTCTGTGAATTTACTTGCTGGGGACATCAAAACAAACTATCTATTTGAACTTTAACAAATAAGTTGACCAATAAATGTCAGATATGAATTGATTACCTTGATGAAAAGTTGGAGGTGAAGACCTGTAGCTCTTTGTCATGCAGTTCATTGTGGCTGCTCCTTCTTCTCCTTGCACAAACTGATATTTCACAAGTTAAATGCTCATAGTGTGTAGCTGTAGCTGTAGGAAATAATACTAAACACATATATTTTTTTTTTTTTTACAAAAATGTTGCCACAGACACTGGATTCTAAATAATGCAGATATACGGGCTCAATCATTACTTATGTTAGGTCATTTGGTGATAGCTATACACCAGGCATTTATTGACATGGAAATATTTGAGGTTGACGTTTAATTAACTAAATAATCTCAATTCCTTTTTTTTTTTTTTTACTACTGATGAGACCAAATAGTAGAAACAGCTCTCAGTATAATACAGTACAGTTCTGTGTCACCACAGTAACAGCCTCCTGGATGACCATCAAACTGCATCTCAACAAAACTGAACATATAAACATGATCAAAGAGGATTGAGTTGTTATACTGTCTTATACTGTTCTACTGTCTTTGTCAGTTGTGTCTAATAAACTTGAAAATGAGTGAAGATGTAATATTTTCAATGTATAATATACATTCGGGTCACTTGTAGCTCTGAATTAGAATTAAAACATTCAACTTGAACAAACATATTAGAAGCACACCTCCTGAAATCAACTCCATTCATTGTTGTTTTTAAATTGAGAGAAGTTGCCACAACAAAGTAAATTTCAGTTAAACCATAAAGTTTTAAAGTGATTTGAAGCACAAAATGACAGTTATGTAAACACACATGCCAACACACATTTTTTTTCAAACTTATATCCAACCTTTATCCAATTTCTCACACACAAAAAGGACACGGGCATGTCAAATTGTATATTTTTATAGTTTAATTGTTTATTGTTTAAGTCGCATACAGTATAATCTCTCATTGGTTTCTATGTTGCTGAAATCTGTGGACTGAACTTCTGTCATTTTGTTGACCTTCTGATTGACTTATTGGTCGGTGGGTTGGCTGGTTGAACAAGACCGGTGCTGCTGATTCGATGAGTGACCACCTGATCTTCTCTGACCCATGCTATGCTTCGTGAATATTGAAAAGGTTGCATTAACAACTATGTTCATATGGTGAATGTAAATGTCTAGGGGGGTTATTGGCTACATCAGGGCTTTTCACACAGTTGATATGAAGATGCACTGTATGAAAGACCATGGAGAATAATTTCATTAAATTTAAATATTTCTAATTAGCTTTCTTTTTTTTTTTTTTTGTTGCCATTAAAACCTTTAAACCTAATAAATTCCTGTCAGTATAGGTAGATTTACCAGTTCTGCTCTTCAATACTGCTCTCCCAGCTCAGCCCACAGTGTCATCTAAAGCATTTGCTGTAAAAAATAAATACAATCTGAAGAGTAATGCAGTTTTAAAATCTGTGTATAACTAAGTCCAGTAAAGAACCTAATGGAGTATTCTCTGTATGTATCTTAACTCCAGTCCAAGAAATATGAAACCATATGCTAGATATGCTGAACCTGTCGCTTCTTACATCCCCATTGTTGTTTGTATTGTTGTAGGAGGTGTGCTTGTCCTCGTCAAAATATATAAAAATAGGCATTTTTCTTCTTAAAAGGTAGATATGGTTTCAGCGAGTTGTTGTTCAGCATTTGTTTGTTGCCCAGCTGGGATGACAGCAAGCATAAATAGCACAGGAAGGAAGGACAGGAGGTGAGACACAGCAAGACAAGGGGTAATTACTGGATCTGTGATCATTCAACACATTTCTGCAGACCTGCAGGTCCGAGTTAATGCTTCGTTTTGAAAAAAAAGAAGAAGAAGGGCTTTGACTTGATTCATCAACATTAGTCACAACTTGAGAAACTGACAATAATAAACCCATGCCCAAACATCTCAAATGTTCTTCTTTTAATGAGCAACGCATCTTTATATCATATGTCAGTCAGCATTGAAGTGCATTGATTAAAAAGTAAGTGCAAGTACAGATTTTAATGCATTAATTTTGACTAGAGGATTAAATTATTTGCAACGTCGTCCCCAAAAATAGTCATTCTACAGGGGCACTCTGCAAAAAGAAAACCACTATAGTTGATGCTGTTTCTAACCTAAAAGATATATGCTTTTTTTTCCTCATTTCAAGCTTTTTATGTTATCTCTGAGTGACAGTGTGTAGGAGCGATTTTCATCTGCCTTCTGCTATCAGTTCACTCCAGTCCATCAAACACAGCACTTTTCCTCAATATCACTGTCATTCTCCCTGACTGATTTCTCAGTGGTTTCGCAGTTTGCTTTGAGGAACACGGCAACTGAATCAAGCCCGCAGAAGCACAAAGTCTGTGAGAAGCACTATTTTAGTGCAATAGTTTCACACTTGGTAACCTCGCCACCTAAAACTGGCTACCTCTGCATAGAGATGGAGAAGAGTTCTTATCATAGCCCCATCGATAGGCTTTTTAGATTTTACTGAGGGAAGCGCCATTGTTTGAGGTCTTGTCACCAGAGCAAGGATAACAACATCTTTTGAGGTAATAAAAAACAAATAACAGCATGAAGTTATCCATTAAAATGCATTGTCCCTAGTATCTTGGATTCTGTCATCAGAATTTGGATAATACTTATTGAAACCATAAGGCTTTACGATAAATGCAACTTGGCCATATGATGGCAAAAGTCTTCAGTGGAGGCATTCCCCTTGGACTCTAGCTGCTCTCGGAGGAAGTGGGCGGTGCTGTGGAGGACGACCTCCGTCGGGACACTGACTGTGAGCGCTCAGGGCTGTGTTTGTCATAAGGCTGGAGCTGCACCTCCAGGAAGTCCCTGTGCTGCTGGCTGATGATCTGGCTGATGAGTCCTGGCAGAGCCTGCAAGTTACTCAGTAGAGTCTCCAGCTTTGTCTCAAGCAAGGCAATCCTCTTCTCCATGTCTTCTCCTCTCTCATTCAAGTCCGATATCATGTCATACATGATGTTCTGAGTCTGGAACAAGGGAGAGGAAACACACTTAACATAATAATTTTCCAATTTCATTATTATTTTTAATGGACAACCTGATAATACTGCACGTGTCCATTATGAGCAAATAGATTGCAGATAAAAACACAAACTGTTTCAATAGTTCAGCAAATGTGCAGCTGAAAATGATCTGAGTTGTTTCTGAAAATCAGGAGAAAAGGAAGAAGAGGAGATTCAACACATCAGGTTCAAACTGCAGATAAATGTAAATAGCAAACATGTTTAGAGAATCCTTTGTTTACTGGCACATAAAAATATGCATTCAAAATTTTAATACTTTAATATTTTTTCAATATGGCATTAAAGAGTGCGACTGTGAGTGTGAGAGATGGAGAACAAAATCCACAGTTAAGTTAATCTAAAGTTAAGCAGAAAATAATTTGAGTCTGTGTTAGATAAAACAAGTTAATCTCTTCCGGTTACAGTCTCTTTAGTGCCAAACTTTCCCTTTGTTTTTCTGTTATGTAACACACACTAAAAAGAAATTTTGTACTGACAAAGCTCTGAAAGGCTGATATGAACAGAAGAAACAGTTACAGCAAACAAGAGCCCCTAGGGTATGAACATACAGGCACATACGTGTGAGTATTAATTAAAGACGTTTTCAAAAGTTTAACATGATGAATCAAATTTTAGGTCAAGGTAGATGCTTTTTTTGTAGCTCTGTTCTTTTTTTTTTTTAACGTCTATTTGTTCTATTTTGGTTTTTCCAGCCACTGTCCCTTTGTCCTCTATATTGGGAGCAAGGCAAATATTGAAACTAGAAAATTTGATTCTCCGTGAAGAAAAAAAAAAGAACAGGGGAATTTTATATGAACACTTTAAAAGAGTTCATGCTTCCATATAAGCCTAAGTACATTAGTCTATGACCTTGAGGAGACAGAGAAGGTGCCTGCTGACTTTGCATGATGCTTTTTTTTTCTCTTTTTTTAATGCATCAACCATCTGTTCATAGATCTTAAAGAGAAAAAAAAACAAGGAAAAAAAAAAAAAAAACACTGTAGCTGCATTTTTTTTTATCTGCCAAGGTTCAGTCTTCAAAAAATCAACAACTCTCTGAGAAATCTATGTCACATTTAAGGATGAGGAGTGGGAGTGTTGCTGCTGGAGGGCGGTTTCTGAGGTATTATTCAGCAGTGGACTAATAATCCCTGGCAGCCTAGAGCCAAAGCCATCCATCACTTACCTTGTCCTCTTCTGATCTGAGGCGGGAATAATGGGATAGGCTGTTTATGTGAATCAGTGAGGACTAACGTAGCAATGCCACCACTCAACCTGACAGCTAGTGGAGACAGTCAGGGTTTCACTGTGTTGTATTATGTATCAACATTTTTTTCATGTTTTTTTCCACTGAAGGGTTTCTAGTGGATTTGAAATAAAAAACAGTTCATGTTTGATGACCACACTTGACAGTCTATACATCATATCTCACACAAAATGTAGTTTAATGTCTATATGTTAAACTGAACTAAACCAAGTCTGAGTCTCATCTGTAAATCATGAAATGTAACAAGAACACATTAAATTGTGATGGAAAGAAGAAGGTGGATGCAACTGATTGAGCAAGTAAATATGCTGTTATTATAGATCCACTTCAACCTGATAATAAAATCTCAAATTGACACTACGAGCAAGAGAGGGAAGGAAAAGGAGAAAGGAGAGTGGCAGAGATTGTATCAAACTGCAGCTTGAGTGAGCAATTTTGCCAATTTTAGGACACAAGATTCAGTCTGAATAGTAAAAGTGAAGAAAATGCTGTGGAGAGAAACAACATTCACCCAAATACTGCATCACTTAAGTCCCATTAAATGAAAAAAGAAGAAAAAAACACCTTTTATATCAGACTGTAGAGGAGGTAATGAGTTAAGGGGATACACAGTGATCTGAGGAATTTCACATTGCACTGCAGTGGCAATGCAGCTGCCAGTGATATGTTCAGCTCTATTTAGCTCCATCTTTCCACTGAGAGCATGAAGAGACTGAGGCGACACTGCCCTCTTATGGCTTCAGACTCTTATAACAATGATTAAAGAGCTAGCTGAGTGGCGCTGGCTGTAAGCCAACTTATCCAATGTCACATCCCGGCTCTTGCTACTGTTTTACAGCACGAGGCGATTGGGCAATATTAGCTAATACCTTCCATGACATGCTGGCCTCAGTCCAGTTTGACTGTGGTGTACTTTTGAATGTCAAAGCCCTCTGCCTTTCCCTCCTCTATTTCTCTGCCTCCACTTCTGGCTGAATCATCAGATCACAGTGTGTCTCCCTTCCCAGGTTACTGTTTCTGCTGTGTCAGGCTGGCGCACTGCCTGGTCTTTCCCTAAGGTTTGTCAACTTCTGTTTAGTGCATCTGGAGACAAATATCAGAGAATGCATAAAGTGAAAAACTGCTCTGGGTTTTTGCATCCACAAAAGTGTTTCTTGTTGCTTTCTCTTTCAGTAATTTGCAGGAAATCATTTCCTGGGGATACTAATTTTCAACAGTAAAAAGATGTTATTATTTCATACCCAAACGTTCCAAAAGCTTAGGTGAATGCAGTCAACGAGAACATCACACAGAATTATTTTTAATCACCTTTTGAAAAGCCTGTCTGTTTATTTGACACCTGTAGACTTTGATTATATTAGGAAACACAGCTAGTGAACCAACATGCATTGAATTCAATCACACAAAGGACAGAAGCTTATCAGGATAGTTGTCTATCCTAATGTACAATGCAGCAGTAGACTGTTAGTCTAGCTTACCTTAGCAAGGTCCACTAGTGAGTTTGCTTGGTCATTCAGCTTGCGTTGCTCCATTTTAACACTTCTCAATCTGAACACAAGACCATTCAGAACCCAATGAATCAACGCTATCAGAGGTTTTAATCATTTTTAAATTTGTGTGCACACAAAGGCATACACATGGAGAACACTCCTAGGACATGCACAAGATGTGTGTAGAGAATGCAGGGATTGCAGGGGTCAGTCTGTTTGGTTTGAGCTGCATGCAAGTGGAAAAGGAGACCACAGAGGAGGAGGAGGAGGAGGAAGGGGGGAGAGGAGAGAGAGAGCTGCCACTGAGGAGAATGAGACCAGCTCTTCATTCTACTCAACCAGTACATACAACCATACTAAAGGGATGAGGAGGAGTCATGTCAGTTCACCTCTGCATTCCTCTATTAATTAATTCATTTTTTTGTTTTAATCACTCAAAAAGCAAAGATGTTAAATATTATTGTATATAAACTGTTTCATTCTAAGTAATGAAGGATGTTTTTCATCAATATTTAACTTTAAGATAAAATAAGCTGTAATATGGCCCACTTTTTTGCAAATTTAACTTACCTATTCCATACAACATAAGCGTAAATAATTCACATCTCCGGTTTAATTAGGCTTCTAGAGCCTGTTTTACTCATTTTCTCAGGGGGCTCAAATACAGCAACTGTGCAATATTATACAGAGCAAAGTGTCGACCACGTGTTTCAAGTTATTAATTTTTTTTTCCTCCATGAATCACCCACACATCATGCTAAGTTACACTGGGCACAAAAACAAAAATAACATGATGATGGCAAGTTTGCCAACATTTCATTGTATTATTTTCAATATTATAATATTAAAGATGATACTGAAACTAACTGAGGATGTGGATGCAGTGTAAGTGTGAGGTGATCATTAGGTTGTGTGTGAATCGAAAGACAAACAATAATGAAGATCGAGAAGGGATTTAAAAAGCCCCTTTGGGGGGGGAAGAAGAGTCTGCTAATTAGCTGACATACACCCATTCTCATGCAATGCAGAAGTATTTCTCTGTTTTCCTCAGGACAGGCGGGATGTGGAGCGAAGATGACGGGTTAGACCAACAGAGGGTGCCGCAGCGGTCGCTAAAGGAAACTACAGGCAAGGGAGGACATTCTGACAACTGAGGACTGAAATGCTTCATACAGAGCAGACTTTAAAAAAGACAAGTATAGAAGATTATTTGCAAAAAAAAAAAAAAAAAAAAAATAAAAAATAAAACAATAGCACTTTTCTTGTGCATTAAGTAATTAACTGAAAAAAAACAGGAGGTAGCTTATCTAAAAATGATGAAAGATAATAGATATTCGATGTTAAATGGTTTTGCAGTTGATGTAAGACCTGTTAGACTTAAACATTTCACAGTTGGATGACCAATAGCTGTCAAATGAGGTCAAAACACAGGGCAGCTACAGGTCAGGGTGAGGAAGCCTCCTTTACCCAGTTTTTTTTTTTTTTTTAATTTCAACATGTCTCTCCCTCAGTCAATCACTTCTCACGGACAGTTCTGGTTTTTTGAATGGGCATCTGCATCTGCTTGCTATGCATCATGGGAAAACAGCTACACTAAGCTTTTCAGTACCCTATCAAATCTATTAAGGCAGTCTCAGTTAATGCTGTATATATATATATATATATATATATATATATATTGGTCCAACTTGCTTTCGTTGCCATGACCTCAATTTACCTTATTGTGGAAAGAAATCATATTTTTTCCGCTCAGTTTGATGTACAGGAACATTCTGCAGCTTTTTTTTTTTTCTTTTTAAAAACAGTTTTAAAATTTCTGTCCCTGCCGGCAGCAGATTCATGCTGTCGATCACAGTCACAGTCTCTCAGGGCTCAAACGGGATTGCTCAGAGGCTTTATCCAGACCTTCTTCTCAGATCAGGTCACATTCCTGTTTCTCCAATCCACTGATCTCTGAGATAACAAGTACTCACTTTCCTGCTCCTTGCTATGATTCCCACTTCAACCTTGTGGATGGAAAGGGACAGGAGTCCCACAGGGGATGGTGAAAGCGTATTGACTGAAACGCTTGAATTAACAGCTGTTATTGCCTTAAACACACTGCAGCATCTTGCCTGTGGTGTGCTAAAAAACTCAGGAGTGTGTCTGTCGCTAAGTATGCTAGTTCCTCTTTAGTGCAGAGGTGCATGACGGCTCTGTGTCCTTCTTATTATGCTGTTTACCAGTCATGATAACACTGGATGTGTCATCCAACAGGGAAATGGAGGAGATGTGGCTTCAAATGTAGTAACAGGCGTAACAATGGTTCCACACGCCGAAAGATGACCCTGAGCTGTATGAGCATGACTGCTGACTTGTAATACATGACTTTAGGGATTATTGTAAATTGTACACTTGTGAAAGTGCAAGTCCGTGTCCTGTAGAGCTCTAGTCATCATCCTTCGGTACGTGAAAGCACAGTTGGTTGGAGTTTAATCAGTAGCTTTCTGATTAAAGATCAAATTATCATCACATCCATGCAGAAATGGAAAGAAAAACACCCTCCATCACTGATAATTGAAATTCACTTAATATGCATTTGTGGGTGTGTGTGTTAACAATGTGCAGCATTGGTCTATTCAATAATAAAGCGTAAAAAAGGTGTTTGTGGTGGTTGTTTGAGGCTGTTTGATTTCAACACAAAATGCAGAAGATTGAATGTGAGACTGTGGAGTGTTTTATCAAATTGACATGCTACTCAGTCCAACAGATGTCTAATGAAAAACCTTTGTAGCGACTTAAATGAATTAGTCTGGCAACATTATGATTGTGTCACGTGAAACAGTTCAATCAGTGCAAGCTCACAACATTTCGGTGTCATGAATTTCACTTATCAAATGAGGGAGTGTAATTTTTTTTTTCTTTTTTCTTTTAGTCACATTATTGGGTTCAAGGACAAGCTCTCGTTAGCATGCACACAACAGGTCTGTATCTACATGTGAGGCGAAGACTTACTTTCGAGCTCTATTGCATTGTGTCGACACAAACAGGAAAAAAAGGAAACATGAAGTAGACAAATGAATCATTACAACATCAGATAAACATATTCAGATGGTAAAAATCTGTAGGCTCAAGTCTGGCTGCTGTAACCCTCATCTCTAAACTGTCACTTCAACTTTTAATAACGGCAACAATTATTTTTGCTTTACTAATTTCTTCCTACAACCTCTGTGTGTTATCTCTCTGAGTTTGGACTGTTATCTGTAGCTGCAGCTTTAGTTGCATTCTTGTTCTAATCCCTTTTTCCATGCTATTAAATGTTTATCAGAAAAACTGTACAACGGTCCTGTTAACGTCTTTAAACATCCCCCCAACACAGACAGTGCCTCAAAGCATCTATAGTCCCATTTAACAACTGTTAACACCTCACATCCTTTACTGTGATTGATGTTGATGTCTGAGTGAGTTTTCCACACTGTCTTGCAGCTTTGACCAGAGGAAACAGGCCCGACGATATCTGATTTGATGTTTGCTATCACTTCATGACAGGTCAAGGACAGCTGTAGGCCTTTTTCCAAACCCGCTGCTTGAGCGATCTGCTCACTGTCAGGCAACTTCCTGTCCTATATTCATCTCAATCCAGAATTTTAGTAACACAACCTACACAAAGGCTACAGGCGACACGTAAAACTGTCCAAGATGAGCAGAAAACTACCTCATGAAGAAAACAAAATCTTTATAGGATAAAGGTGTGATGGGAGGATGTTGATGCCACGCTGAGTATTTGTCCTTGCACAGTTGGACTTGACATTTTTTCCCACCGAATCTGGTTCTTTATAGATTTAGCTTTAGCTCAGAGGGATTTCCATTATTAGGCTGTCCTAGAGAACAGGAGGTGGACATGAGACGTTGTCATCCCCGTTGCAAATCGCCTTAATACGACAGCAAGGACATAATGACTCAAAGCAACCATGACAAAAGGCTATTAAATACCATAAATTTGGATGCGAGTTGCAGCAGCAGACAGTTTTTGTGTTCCTCTACCTTGTAATTAGACATCCTAATGTCTCTGAAACATAAATGTATGTTCAAAAGATTCATGAGCAAATCAAAGTTGTACACAGGAGACCACAAAGACCCATATACATACATAAAACCACAGAAAGCAAATAAACATACAAAAAAGAGGACATTTTACTTGAGTATATAACAAAGTTACTGTATATCTACGGTGTTATTGTCTTGTTTTAATAAAGCACCAAGTAGAGCACCAGTTTCTGTAACACGCCACAGATTAAATGTGCATGTGAGCACTGTAGGTTGAAGAAAAACAAGCGTGAGATGAGGCTAAAATCGATACTGTTTTGGAGTTCGATAGCACTTGGTGGGGTCCTTGGGGACCCACTAAAAGACTAGCTGACAGGTAAGTGTTTGACTGGCCGCTAGAAAAGTAGAAACCCAGATGTGTCAGCCCAGAGGTCGGCCTGACATCTGACTCACAGAGAAAGAGACACACAAGAACCAATCTGACAGAAAAAGGTGAGAGGGTGAGAGAGAAAGAGAGAGAGAGAGAAAGAGTGAGAAAGAGAGTGAGACAGAGAGAGAGAGACAGAGAGAGAGAGAGAGAGAGAGATCAATATCATTCTGCTGTGAATTCTGTACCTTGAGAATATTTCAATTTTCAGGAATACTGAGGCTGCTGAAAAGACTGACTGTTTCCACAGTAACTCTGAGAAAATGGAAAGGTTTCCAAATCTCATTGGGAGAAAATGCCATTTACACAGATAAAATATGTTTCTTTCATACTGACAATTCCTTCACTGTTACAATATATGAATTACAAGAACCTCTAGTCTAGTGTGTCGGTGGCTGATATTTACTTCAAATTTAACTTCTTTGTTTATTGTACCAGTCTTTACGATGCTGAATCAACAGGCCAACTCTTTACCACGTCTGCAAAGTAATTTAAAATAAAGTCAAGTCAGGTAAAACATGGTCATGATGTACAAGATCCTTCAGTAATATCAGCACATATTTTTGCTACAGGTGTCAAACAATTCAGATTTCAGGTTCGTGTCGGGTTGGTGAAGCATAAAATAAATATAAATACACTGCAGGGTGAGGAGGTTTTAAACCGACGTGAGTGATGAGGTCAGGGCAAAGCAGCGTGCTACCTACTGGTGAATGGCTTGGAGAAATTTCCTCTGGTGCTTCCTGACTCTGGCGTGGTCCATCTTCCTCACCAGTTTGGTGTTCTTGTAGATGAGCCACGTCTCCCTGAGAACATTCGCAGCTGTGTTTTTCACCTAAGGCGAGAAAGAGAGACATTTAGTCAAGAATGCAGATAAAAATATCTGATATGTCAAATAACATAAAGGTTGAGCGCTCGCTTACTCTTTTTGTTAGCTGGGTGTCCATCATAAAATTATGGACATGTTTTTCAGCTTTGGTTAATTCCAGTTTCTTTGCCACCACAGCCACCACCAAAGCAGTGCAGCCAGCACCCTGAGAAGTAACAAGCACAAGCACATCTGCTAGTCAACTTTTTTTGTCGGTCATCAAATTTTAGCAGCATATTAGTCCCATATATGAGGAGGCCTCCTGTCAGCCTTTCAACAAAATCATGACCTTGAAAAGAGAAAAAAAAAAAAAAACAACACACACACAGTTTAATGCTTTTCTCACCATAATGCCAGTCAGGAGGCAGACTCCTTTCCCACAGTATGTATTTGGGACCATATCCCCATATCCAATGGTAAGAAATGTGATTGAGATCAACCACATGGCTCCTAGAAAGTTGCTGGTTATGTCCTGGTTGTCATGGTACCTGTAATAAATAATAAATAAGATAATAGGTTTGCAAAACCTTCCTTGCACCTGCAGAATTTGATACACTCCAGCATCTTCTCATGATTAATTCCTATTTTTTAAAAAAGAAAAGATAAAGCTAGATAAAAGATTTCATTTTGGTGTGGTATATAAGATTAAATGCTATAATCCTTTCTTACTGCACGTCTTAATTCTTCTGTCTTGATGTTCAGACACAGACTGAGCTTAGAAATGTTTACATTATCTATTTTTATTCCTTATCTATGTCTCATGCTGGGGCAGCACATCATAGCGTGAGAAAACTGATCCAGGCACCTCTCGCAAGCTCTCACAGTCCATGCAGCAATTATCCACAGCGAGATGGTGAAGACCAGCAGCACAGTGCCGGGACAGATGGTCATGAGGGTCTTCATCACAAAGCGTGTGTTAAAGTTAATCTTGTTGAGTGCACCGATGCTGCGGGATGAGGCGTCCGTGAAGAGCTTGCTGTGCAGCAACATGACACGAGCGATGAGGTACAGCCGCAGGAACATGGGGATGGACAGGATGATGTCCACATCCGCATCCGTTTTGGATGGCACGTAGGAGTAGGCCAGGCGTGCGGTCCAGGTGAAGGTGTAGTTCCCTGGGATGGGGTGAATGGCGCACACCAGGATCTCCAGGCAGATGAAGAAGATGCGCTCATATGTCATGGCTATCCTCCAGTCATCAGCTGCGTTGTCCACCATAAATAACTGCAAGGAAAGGGCACAGTGAGGCTGACGGAGTGTAACATCCAGAAAAGGTTTTCATCATTGTGACACAACAGGAAATCATTAAACCCATTAAACAATAAGTCACAAATAGCCTTGGTCATTAAATCACATTTTTGAGTCCCATTCTCTCTTTTAAGACAAATTGTATATGTTTTATATATATTTACATGAAATCATTTCTGACCATTTTACAAAGAACACAGCTAAGTCAAGTTACTGCATTCACAACAGCGTCTGGAGGTCACGAAGCACAAGAAATAACAAATAGCTGATATGATAAGGGAAGGATGATATGCGCTCTTAAGGCCAAAAAAAAAAAAAAACATATATTCAAGGGTGATGAAGGTTGCAAGAGTGAAATATTATACCTTCATTTTTCAGAATAAATTTTCCAAAAGAATATCAGAATGTTTTTTTCTGCCTAGTAGGAACCATTTATTCTTGTTTACGTCTGTAGGGTGAAGAAATCACTGTGATAAATTAACTACCTTTAAAGTTTAAAGTTTGTAAGTTGACTATTTACAGTGAAATAAATGGAATACAACATTTTTAGTGACTGCTAACGTGCAGTGGATAACTAATTATTTTATTAGTTGTGGTAAAAATGATAACTTGATTCTAAAATAGGAAGATTTACTGTTTCTCTACATATGAAGATATTATGTTGAACTCTGGGAAGGTTTTTTTTTACTATTCATGAATATCTTATGAAGTAAATAATGATGTATAAGGAAATTTGTTACTTGCAGACCTCAAATTCTGACATTACTCGCAATAATTAATGTAAATGATGTTATTTTTGCTAAATAGGTTAAATAGTCTGTGCCACTCTCTGCTACTCCAAGGACTGAATTCTGCCACATCTTTTCCATCTTGCTCGGTTTCCTCTCACTGCTTTTCCGACTCTCCCAGAAATAAAAAAATAAGCGTTACTTTAGTAGCATGCAGTAGCATTTTCAACTTCAAAGCCTCATACTAATGAGAACATCTGCCGCCTCCACATTTGCATTAAGTTCCGATCGCCTGGCCACCCCGACCAGAAGGTAGGCCATTTCACTGGGGATTTCAGTGTGGGTGGATTTCAACACCCCTCATCATTCTTCTCCACCCTGTCCTCTTGTCAAGTACTGTGGCTTCCTCACATGGTCACCTCAGCTGCTGCTGTTGCTGCTGCTGCTGCTGCTGCTGCTGCTGCTGCCCCCTCCTCTTACACTTCTCCTCCCTCTTCTTCATCACTTTCAATCCAATCTACAGTTATCTTCGGTCAGAAGATTCACTGCTCGGTGTATTCACCCTGAACTAATGGCTGCACCCATGACCACCATCACCAGCTTGTTCACAGCTATCTCTGATCGTGCTTTCCGCTGTAGATACACGATCACGATCTTCCTCCTCACACAGTTTTATATTTACCGAGGCGGGCTGCAGATTAAATACTATCAGACCGTATTAGCCTCCCCTACATTTATGAAATAATTCCTCTGTCTGACACGGCACGCTGATATTCCTCCACAGCTGCTCCTGCTCTTTGTATTCAATCACCTCATCGTCCTCTGCCTGTGTACAGGCCATCACAACTGGCAGCAGATATTTCCCAAAACGTTGCTGTCAGCAAATATAAGTCAGGTTTTCTCTTCTCCTTTTTTTTTTTTTTTGCCATGAGAGCAGAAGCCTTTGTAATGGAGAGAGAGGAAAAGTGCACATGATTACATTTTGCCACAAACCTTCTTAATATTGCTTGGTAATGAATTATACGACGTCTTGTGACTTCTCAGGATTTAAATAAAAAAAATGCACATATAATGTTTTTTCGCTTTTGCATCCTTAACAGAACTGAGCTCGGGTCAGTTCATTTGTCTGCTCTCCTCATCTTTAAAATGTGCAGTTTGGATTTTTAGTGTCGTTTGTCTGCTCCACAAATACCTGCCTGCATTGCCCATAAACATGAAGGAGAACTAATTTAATATACATTTTAAATTTAGGGACCGTGCAGAAATTATTAGTGGCAGAGACCGGAAGGAAACGGGGGAGAAGAATTATATATTTACTTCTTTTTGCCAAAGGGAGGCTGGTGTGAAATCTTTGGAAGAGCAAAAGAAGGTCTTTAAATTTTTCATTTCCCAGATTGATATTTTATTTCATCTGTTTCTTGCAGGATTTACTGTAAGAAATGAGTCATAAAATGAATTTTTTGGCCAGATGCTGAGGACAACAATGATGTTTCTGAATCACCAACTTTATTTTTTCTTGTCTCTAGCAGGGCTAGTCTGTTTGTTTAGGACCAAGATGTTAAGGAACATTAATGAACATTTTTATTCCTCTAGCCAATGGTTGCCTTTATTTTATATTTCATCAAAAGACAACTGTGGTAAAATTAGTCATATAGAGTTAATCTAATCACTGGCAGACCTGATGACCTCTTACTGTGCCCCTTTCATTTATAGGTAAAGGTTGTAAACATAATGCACCATTTCTTTATCAAGTGTTCAAATACAAATTCAACTCTACAACTAATCTGGGTTTTGGTTTCTGTTAAAACGTTAAAACCTTAAAGAGTCAAAGAGGCAGAGTCAAACACCAGAGATAAATAACCTTGATCAAACATACGGTTTAAGTCTGACATCTCCTTGAAACATAGGTTTATCAGTCAAACTGTATTTCTTCCTTTATTCTTTTTTAATTCTATGAGAGATAAAATGCTCAACACACACTGAAGGATCACATCATTACTTGGTATCTTGCCAAATAGCTTGCCATCCAATTTAATTTGGAATTTCTCATTATATAAGTAAAAAAAAAAAGGAGAAAAAAATGTGTCCCAATCCTGGAGGACTAATGGGATCCATGACCTAGATTGTAAATTTAGCATTGATATGTTACATAAAAAGAAATTGCTGAAATAGTCGTATTTTTCACACGGAAAAAAAGCTCTTATTCAACATGTTCGACTCAAGGACAAAGAAAGCACACAGAAAAGAAAAAAAAAAATCAATAATACTCTGCGCTGCCACTTTTCTCCCAGACATACATGAATGCTCCACATACTACAGTCTGACAGCTTTAGAGACACTCTGACACCACCGACACCCTCTTCACCTAACACACAAACCTCACTGAACCCACAACAGCAAACACAGCGCGCTCATTAGAGCCACTGAGCCAATTATGTGTCCGACAGCAACCGTACGAGAAAAAAATCAACAAGATGGCACACGAGGAGAAAAAACAGAATGAGATACTGGAAACACGTGTCGCTGAACAAATGGCACGACTGCCCCACAAAAGCCTCCGCAGCTCATTTCTATTCGTTTAAAAGCCACAATCAAAGTCCACCTCCACCCCTTCCCCACCCCCCCACATAGACACACACACAAACACAGAAAACACATGAATTAAATTTTCAGAGGTAGTTGTTCATATCAAATGAGTGACACTGAGCTCCTTTAACAAACTGACATCTGTCAGAGAAGTGTGTAACTCTAACCACAGCTCGTCTTGTTCAGCTTTCCAAGTGAGTGTAATGTAGACATGGAAACGCAAGCTGGGACTCCGCTCTGCCACGGTTTCTTACTTACAGAATTAGTTCTCTCTGAAAGGAGCTAAATCTATTGTTTACGCGCGGCACAAGCTGCGTTTTATTTTACATTTTAAACAACAAACCAGTCCCGTCAAAAGCAGTTACAAAGTTTGTTACCTCAAAACAATGTAATTAAACATTTAAACGCAGGTTGCATAAGGAAAGCCTACTTGGTGGTAAAAGCAATTATGGTAATGGATGACCTGAAATACAATACTCAAGGGCCCTTTACTTCAGAGCATCAAATATTCCATGCTAGCAGCAGAACAGGCAGTTATGACAGAGAGAGGTGGAGGAAACTACATCTCCAGTGGAAAAACATTAAAGTGTGGTTGTTTACGTCACGTCAGAATAAACTGCATGGGAAGACACTGAGAGGCAGGACATTTAACAGACAGCTGATGGGCCAGGAAACTTTTAAATTAGTCACAGGATGCTGACGAATAATTTACACAGTGTGAGTAAAAGGATTTAAAAAATTGAACTAGCTTAAGAACAGTTAAACACAAAGGGTGAAAGAAAAGTCTGAAAGACGTCTGCAGTCCGGTAATCAGCACCTGAATATGTAATTAAAAGAGTCAGAAACAGGCTTCTATTCTTATATAAAGTAGGATATTATGTTCACAAGGACATTTGTTTTCCAAAGAGGCCACAATAAAATAATTTCTCAATGATAAAGAGGTGACTCAAAACGGCTCTCTACCCTTCCAAACCATAATACTGCCTTTGACTGAAGCGAGAAGGATAAACTATGAATAAGTAATAAAGATGGGTAGAAATGGTCTAGTAAAAGTGGGGGGATGGTCTCAGAAAAATCACAACATCTGTAAAACTCACACAACCCGCACCAAGAAAGGAGAGAATATTGGATCCAAGTTGGCAATAACGTGAAGATGAAAATAATGATTTTAATTTACACGATGATGATGTCATGTTGGCTGCTTAAAAGGCTTAAAAGTTCATTACAGGGTTTGTTTATTTTCTTGATGCTACTCTAAGGTTTCTGTTCTCAGAGGAGGTGAATGTGATTTCATCTGTGGCGCACGCTGCAACGCAAAACTTTACAAGCGTCGACCTAATGGTAGCACCAGAGGAAGAGTCTGGGGATTTAGCAAAGTCAGTAAAGCATCATTGTCTGGGGAACATGAATATCTGCACAAAAAATTTCACGGCAAATCATCCAAGAGCTGTAATATTTCTCCTCCCTGAAGTCACACAAGTGGAAATTACATTTAAAAAGTTCAGCGGGAGGGACATTGTTTCTTCCCAGACACAACAGACATTTTAGTCTGGAAAAGGATCAGTCCAAAAACCTGGGTGAATCAAACCGAAACCTGTCCGTGTGACCGGATACCTCTACAGGGAAGTGAAGGAAAACAGTACAAGTCTGTCCCTTGTACTATTTTTTGTGAATTAATGGACTCTGATTCATGATGTATAACATTCACAGACAGTGACTCATGCACAAGTGGGGATTTGTCTTAACTTTAAAATATCCTTAAAATATTCTTAAATCTCAAATGACCTGCTGTAGGACAGATTAAGAAGTCTTCACTTCAACAAGAAGACACGTATCAAACTGCTGCTTCATGGACATTAAGTGCAGTGAAATCACTGAGAGTGCACAGCCTTCGCTCATCAAAGGGAAAATCAGGTTAAGAGACAATGAAGCCGCATTTGTCCTAAAATCGTTTCCCGCCCGCCGCCGTCCTACGTCTATACTGTACAGCATCAAGGAGCTCACCTGCGATGCTAGCTGGGTTGGTTACTGGTTTCACAACGGTTAATATAACTAATGGAGTCCAGCTCAATATTTAATCTGTGTAATGTGGAGATGGGAACATATATCTTGTCACTGAGAATGAAATCGCTCAATCTCATTAGTGAATTAGGTTGAGAGGTTCAGCCCAATTAGACATTAATGCAATGCTTTATTTATGATATCAAAGTGAGCCACTAAGAGGCCACTTTGCTGAGTAAATCTGAGGCAGTTGCAGATTCAGTTTGCTTTTGTTTCTGAAATTAAGTTTTGCATTTGCATTCACATTCCTCTATTCAGGCTAAGTAAAGCCTCTCAGAGCCAAAGTAAAAGCTTATATAAATCTTTCCTTAGACTGTTGCGGTCGCAGCCAAGTCACACACATTAATAATCTAAAGTCATCTGCATGTTTAAAGCCACATGTGGAGCACAATTTAGTAAATGCAATCAATAAATTATCTTTAGGATTTTAAACTCTTAAGGAGGTTGAGTCATCTCTACCCTTGAAAGACTGTATGTTCAGTGAAAACACTGAGGTCATCAGCCAGTGGTGGTTATCTGACTCCAGTCTGGAGTCTCAGGTAGAGGACAGATTTCACTGTGAGAAATGCAGAGCGTCTCCTGCAGTTACACCATATCTCTGACACATACACACCACCCAGGGGCAGTCAGACAAGCATGGCCAAGTTTGGCTCTGGCAGGATGCGCTGGCACCGTTTGGAGTGATGTTGTTGCTGTATTATCTTCTCTGCAGATTGCAAAATGTAACAGTGTGCGAATGTGAAACATCAACGCTGGCTTTTATCGCAAAAAGTACACATCAAAGATATGAACAACACCCCAAAAGCATCTTTTTTCCCCCTTTGCATTATGTTAAGAGAGAATTCAGCAGAACCTTCATCACAAGGTGCAGTGACATAGCAATGGCCTTAACACAAAAGCCCCTTGGTAAAAAAAAAAAAAAAAGCCTTTCATGTTCAAAGAACAGAAAACCTTCAAAATGTCAGTTTCTGCTAGCTTGGGAAAAAAGGTGAACTCATCAACCATCTTAGTGAAAAAGAGCAGCGAGACGGACTCAACCTCATAACTCATATCAGACTTTAGCAATGACAAATCAAAGTCAGGAAGAAACTCCAACCCTCAAACCTCTTCATTTCCACTCATATTGTACAGTAAGTTGCTGTCTGCCAACACAGCAAACTCAACTAAACTAAAAAGGCAAAAAATTTCTCAGGCGGATCGCCAGCTGTCAACAAAAGATATTACAGGGACTAAATCAAACAGATAACATTTCAAGGAGAAATAGAAAAAGAATCAGATTCCTGGACATCAGTAGGTATGTATGTAAGGAGGATTAAACATTAATATTAGCTCTTCTGATCTCAGGATATTTAGGAAAATGTGGGATGTTGCTGCCTTTTTCTGTTATTGCACCCATCACTACCACTGCAGCAAAGGTATCCCACAACAATTCAAATGACAGACAGTGTCCAACATCCATCCTGTCTGACCCGACCTTTGGAGTTTCCAGTCACTCTGATGGGGAGAAGCCTCCTATTGTTAGATCCTGTAAAATGAGAGGGCGCAGTCTTTACCGAGTGCGACAAGTAAATCAGTTTTCAGGGACTAGATGTGGAAGGGAAATATTTCATCATCTTGACTTATGCCTCTACATCTGACAGGCATCTGTGAGTACACATGGATGTGCATGCATAATCTATTTCACTGCAGGAGCAAAAAATTTCCCATTTTAAGAAGCGTTCCACTAATATCACCAGCACTTAAGGCTCATTTAGAGCGTGAGCTGCACAAAGCACAGAGACTTTACATTACCCTGAATAACACGACTGAGTGAGACAGAGACAGTTAAAACTGTCTTTGGTGCATTATTTCACCTAAGTAATAAAAGTAAACATAGAGTCAGATTGTCACTGGGTTTGAGGTGTCACAACTGGGTTTTCAGTGATGGAAAGAAACTAAGTACATGAACTCAACTGCTGTAGTTCAGTTCAGAATTTCAGTTAAATATTTTCATTTTATGATACTTTCCACTATTTCACTATATTTCACAAGGAAATGTTACACTTTTTACATCAAAATACAGATGTAATGTAAAAGATCAACCTTTCCAATGGAAAATAGAATTTAAATTCGAGTAATTGTTAATCAAGAGTCATTAAACATCAGTAAGTGTTTCATCAGTAAGTAAGAGACTGTTTGGATTTGACAAAACAAGACACTGTGATGAGCTTTTCTTTGTTATTTCCTTGTGTGTTTGACGAAAACAATTCAAGGATTAATCAAGAAGACAAACCAGCAAATTAATTCATAATGAAAATGAGTGTTGGATGTGGCTCTATAATAAAATAAAAGGTTAAAAAATAGCTCTATTTAATTAAGTTACATTTCCTGGGAGCTTCAGTTTGAGTTTTTAATGTTGAAAGATGAGGTTTTATCAGGCAAAGGGTGTCTAATAAACAGTAGAAATGAAACAATTATTCCATTAATTGATTAGTCAGTCAGCGCAAAGTCAACTGACAACACTTCTGATTGTTTAAGTTCTTATTCCAGCTTCTCGGAGGATTTGCTTTGATAAAACTTAGATTTTCTTCATTTTATATCAGCGTGAGATGAATCTTTAGGTTTTGTAATGTTTATTGGTCCAAACAAGACATTAGAAGTTGTCACGTTGGGCTTTGAAAAAAAAAAAAACAAACAAACAAAACTTCTCACCTGCCATAACTCATTATCACAGATACAAATGTGAATCTTAAGTTAGAAATTTCATCTACAGGGTTTAATTCCAGTCGTCATTTGAGCCCCTGCATCACGTTGACGCTGTGTGATGTTTCAAGTTTTGAGGCTTAATTCTGTTTCTAAGATTTCACGTCACATTTCAAAGTCAAAAGAGATTTTGTGCGTTTGTTTGTGTGTGTGTCAGATCACATTTCCACACGAAATCAGACAAATTATTTTGTCAAAATGCCTGTGGATCGAGCAGCAAGCAGCAAAAGTGCAGTGGAGATGCACACACACACACACACACACACACACACACACACACACACACACACACACACACACACACAGTGCCTCTTTGTGTGCATGTGCATGTGTGTGTGTGTGTGTGTGTGTCATTAGCAAGATAGATTTTGAATTAATAACTCAGTGTGTGTGTATGTGTGCAGGCGCATATGTCAGTCTGCAAGAACCAAGTAATGACAGACCAGCAACAACAGGCACAAAAGGGCCTCAGGCAGGGAAGGAAAGGAGCAGCTGGTGTGGTGGAAGTTGAAGTATAAACACTATGAATGAGATTTAAATAGTAAGAAAGAGCCAGATTCCAGACATCGGATGATAGTTTGTTCCACAAAAAAACTTGATGAATTAGAAGATGGACGTTACAATCTACTTTAGAGAGCAGCGGTAGGGAGTGAGTAAGGCTGCAGTGACCTGATGATGGTTTCTGATTCATTTAAGTGCTCAGGCTTCCATATCAGAATAAACTGTATATAAATCACCGTGGAGAGGGGATGTGTGGTGAAAAGTGCATTGCGGTAATCAACTCAGAAGCAAACAATTGCTTTAATAAAGTTTTCTAGGTCAACAAAGGGAGGAAATATCCTTTTCTTGAAGACACAGCTATCTCTGGCGAAATGTTTGGGATATTGACGTGATGTGACAGAGGAGTCTGGATCAAAGAGGTTTGAGCAGCCTTCCTGTGGGGTAAATCTGCAACTACTGACAATGAAACGAATGGAAAGAAATGCTCATTTCAGAGCTAAAATGAGCATCTCGGCTCACCAGCACTGAAGGGGAGGAATGCTGCTGCTTTACAGCCGTTTGTAATGTGCATAACAGAAGATTCAAGCTTCAAGTAAAGACTGGATATTACTACTTGTGTTTCTGTATCACAATATAAGAATTTACAGTCAACACTGACCAAAAGTATGTAGGACAATTCAGCGCTTAAGCATTTACCAGGTTTATTGTGAACAGGGGCCATTAACGCACAGCTACCAATTTAACCCAGGCTGCTATAAAACTCACTAAATGAAACCTGCTGTGATGAGGAATGCACCGTTGCAATACATTGCTTGTGACTAAATGATTACATTATTTAGCATCAAGGAAAGTTTGTACAAGCAAGAGGTGAAAAAGCTCTGTTTATGAATTAAATAATTTACAAAGGATCACAGTAAAAAGGTGCCGGAGGCTGGAGGAAGGGAGGAATGAATATGATACTCTCATGCAGAGTTACAGTATGGTTTCTAATTTATAAACGGCTACTGGGAGCTTACTGCAAGGGAAATGAAAATGCTTTTGTTATGCATTGAAATATGGTAATGATTTCTATGCATTTCTGTCATCTCATAAAAAAAGGTTTAAAATGAGAAGACTGAAGGGGGCGACATGTTTTAATGTTGGGCTATTTCAATGACTGACACTCCCCTGGGTCTTATGAGTCCTAAATATACCAATAAGGCGGATGAATATAGTGTAAGTTGAGCAGTTTTATGTTTCTCAAAATCCTATTTCACATCTTGAGTCTAAGATCAGCTTGGATCAGCTTGTTTGATGTAGCCAAAGGCATTAAAAATAAGAGAAAAAACAGCATTTAGTTTAAAAGTAAGAAAATCTAATCCATTAACATGATTAAACGTAACATCAGTCAAGGTTCATGAAAATGCTTGAGCTGTGTTTCTTTTCAAGTATTCCTTTTACGCCGATTGAATTACAAAAAAAAAAAAAAAAAAAAAAGAAGTCTCAGACACATGAAAGGTTTTTGGCAACATACATCTAACCCTGCAGAACGTGGTGCCATTAATTTTGTGGCTGCTTAACAAAGACACAAATGCTGAAGAGCAGGAAGAACACAGTAAAGAAAAAATGCAACAACGCACTGAGGCAGGCTCATAAAACTGTCCGAGCGTTGGAACGTCTCGGGGGGGAAAGCTGACAATCAATATTCATCCACTGAACACTGTCAGGAGTTCTTAGATCTAATCAAAATGTATACTGAACTATTAATATGGCTTGAGAGGAAGATCAGGCTACCACTATGGTCTACAGAGCAGAAACCTCAACTGACAGTTATGCAATTACCACAGTTATAGTTATAGATCCAACATGAGTCTTTTCTATGTGAAAATAAATGAACCTGTTAAAGCCATACAACATTTTCATCATATAAAGATCAATTAATTGACTAATTACTCTGCAGAGGGACTGAAATTTAATACCTCTCTTTCTTATACAAGCACATTGTTATTGAATTAGCTACAACACCAATGTGTAACACCTTATAAACACTTGCACTTTTACATTCAAGCAGAAATATAAAATGTAATGTCACATACATGGACAACACTTAAATATCAGTTAAAGAAAAAAGAGAGGGGAGAAAAAAAAAGTGTTTCCACATTACCTGTATCTCTCTCGCATGGTATATGATAATCAGCCCCAGGAGAATGATTGTAGAAAGGCTTATCAGGCATTTTAGAGCTAATGAATACAGGGACTCCTGGAAAAGAGCAACAACACTAAAGCCAAACACAACACAACACAGCACCATGACATAAAAACACATTCTTACATGTTAAAGCATTTGTTGTGAGACAAAGAAAAAAAAAATCTGCAGAGATGAAAAAGGCTGGATAAAAATTCAGCTACTGCAACAAATGCTGACATGATATCTCACACTATGGGGTTCCCCTTCATGGTTGGACAGCAGTGGGCCTTTTTGGCCTGTATGTGCCTGTAAAATGTGCCTACATGGGATACTTTTACAATGAGCTCAGACTTGTACTGTTAAAGGTACTGGCTGTCTTTAAAAAAAAAATAGAAAAGGAAAAAAGAAAAAAAAACTTCTGACAGAAGTTGTTAAATGCCTCAGTCACATGTCAGTAAATTAACTCAGGTCTAGACTGGAGTCTCTGAGTAAATACGCACCTTTCCATAGGCTCCCCATGAGAGTTCAGTCTCTATAACCATAACAACGATCCCAAACATCCCAAAGATTAAAGCATAGTCGCTGAGCCGCTTCCTCTTCTCAAACAGGGCCCTCCTGTGCCCGAGCTTTTCCCCAATGTTCTGGTTCTTCTTTTTACCCGATTTACCGCCGCTGTGGCTGCAGCCTCCCCCTCCGTCTCCCGATGCGTAAGGCATCAGGGTGGTTGAATTATTCTCCGGTTTAGATACTAGAGTGTCCGACGCATCTGCGGCTGAGATGGGCTGTAAAGGCTGGGACTCGGAATCAAACTCGTGTATGTTTCTGCGGGACGAGCTCAAGTTGCTCAGCGGCCGCATTACGCCGCCGTTGTATCTGCAGCTGCTCATGGCTATTTCATTGTAGGAGTTACTGTCTTTGTGGCTGCTGCCCAGGCTGCCCCGCTGCCGATCGCGGCAATGCTGCTGCTGCTGCTGCTGCTGCTGCTGCTGAAGCTGCTGAAGCTGCTGCTGCTGCTGTTGATGGTGAGGATGATGATGTCTGGATGAACTACCATGACTAGAGGGTGTGAACTCGCAAACGCTGTACTGGCAACCTTGCCTCGAAGACGTTTCCGAAGGTGTCCTTAAAGTTCCCACAGTGGTCGGCGACGTCCCGCGAAAGACGAGGCTTTTTCTCGCATCACAGGTGCAGTTATTGCAGGTGCAGCATTGGTCGTGCTGCTTGCCGAGCCGATCCTCCCGACCGCAGTAGTGCTGGTACTTACAGTGCTGGAACTGCTGCTGCTCTGGAAAGAAATCGTTCTGCAGCTGCAAAGGGGTTTCCATGTCAGTGCTGCTGTTTAAAGCAGCAGTCGGGTACCACACAGCACCCGACGAAGGGCGTTATGGTACTTACGGGAGGACAGAGCATGAATAGACCCATTTCGGCTCCGGTAGAATGTGAGAGGAGCCTCCGATTGGGCAGACAGGACCAAAACAACTGGCTCGACGTCATGAAAAGGTTGCAACCATGAGATGTGAAGCCCAGCCTCATTTAATCAGGATCAAGAGAAAGTACAGAATTATTACCTTTTATTTTGTTACATACCTGCACATTCACACCTCACTACTTTTTTTTTTTTTTTGAAACTCTAACTCAGGAAGATACAAGTCTAAATTAAAGCACACAGAAGGTGTATTGTTAGACATCACATCAACAGTAGCCTACATCTCAGCACTTTGAGATCACAAGTGTAATTTACCTTTTGCGCGCGCACACACACACACACACACACACACACACACACACACACACACACACACACACACACACACACACACACACACACACACACACAGCACTATTCATAAATTCCTGGCTGTGTTCCTACACTTGATATGAAACACACACACACACACACACACACACACACACACACACACACACACACACACACACACACACACACACACACACACACACACACACACACACACACACACACACACACACAAACCTACCTCCCTGATTTACAAGGTGCTGATTTCATTCAGCTCATTGGCCACTGACCATGTGACCGTGTGTAAAGGCCTGTATAGCACCTATATGACCAGGGTCTGCGTGTCTGCAACCGCAGATTGATGTGACCGCCGGTGGCTGCGTTATTAATGGAGTAGAAGAGTTATATCACCCTGAGGAAATACAGCCAACTGCCCGAGATTGAGCAGCTGTGGAGGCATAAACCAAAAGCCCGAAACCCAATCATCCACACGTCCCAGCGTTGCAGCAGCAACAAATTTGGTCTCAGGGCTGTTAGGCTATATTGGAGTTATGTTTTTTTTGTATTTGTAGTGGGAGATTTTAAGTCAGAGCTGCACAGGTTTGCTTCAGCTGCATTGTGGAGTCATAAAGTTGTTGTGTGTGTGTGTGTGTGCGTGCGTGTGTGTATGTGGCTCATCTGATCATCATCCATGAAAAAAGCAAACAAGTGTAAAGTTGGGTGTGAGTTTAAAATACAGCTCATTGATACAGGATTTTACCACACGTTCAGACTCACGTGCGTCGTTAATGGTGAACGTGGAACTGTCCGCGGTGCTGAAGGGCAGTCCATCATGAAGTAACTTTCAGCACCGCGGACAGCTCCACTCGTCCATTGATCACCACCAACCCTTTAATAAAACAATCCTTCTGCACAGGATCGCAATGCGCACTTACTCCCGATTGGCTGAAGCCAAATACCACCTGACACCTCCCACCTTCTCCAAGCGGAAGCCTCCGTCTCTTTTTCTCTACGTGTGTGTGTGTGTGGAGTCCAGTGAATGAACGCAAGGGTTTATAAATTCAAGCCACATATCAGCTTATACGGGATGGAAACGGTATCCTTATCCGCTCAGTGTCTGAGCCGTGTCGCTGTCGCTGGAGAGATGCTCATTTAACCTGAATGATGACGGTATTATGTAGAGGCATGCATCCCAATCCTGTCGTTACTGTCCAGATGTGTTGTTAAATCTCGGTCCATTCAAAGTAGCGTCTATTATCCGCCAATTTATCTAATGATCTTCCCCCTCTTTGTTCTGGTTTTACTTCTGATTGAATCAGACGCTTCTCTGATCACAACGCAGTTGATTTTTATTTCACATCACAGCTCACGTTTTTCAAAACGTATGACATCCCACTTACACAGTGAATTCAACGTGTTTTTTTGTGCCTCTCCTACAATATCAATAGACTATGTGTTGCAAAACCTCATTGGAGCAAAAATCTATTTACATTCTCCTCATCCATCCTCATATCCTGCAGAGCTCATTCAAAAAAAAGTCAAATCTCTGAGATAAGTCTTATTGATATTGAGATTTAATTTTCAAGGGTTACACAAATACATGGAAGAAACAATCCAGGAAATACTGAAGAAAAATAATATATATTAGAATGTGAGAAAACTGTCAAGGGATTAAGAAAAGTAGATTAAAAAGCATAGAGTATACTACAGTAAACTTATGAAATCATTTGAAAGTGGAGGGTCAGAGTCAGGAGGATTTGTACCTCAGGTTGTTCAGTTGAAGATTTATGATGGAGGTACTAAAATTAGTAAAAACGCAGTCACATTCGTCATAAAGATATTCTTCATATTTTTTTTCCTGTATTATTGTCTGTGGGACTAATTATTGCTCCCCCTAGTGGTTAAAATGATTATGAAGACTGATGTGCCAATGTGCTGGAAGGAGAAGAGAAGAAGAAAATCATCTATTCTTGTGAGGTGGTGCTGCCTCACAAAAGGCAAAGTGATTATTTTTGGAGTCATTATTCTCCAAAGTGACATTTTTCCGTATTTGGCGCAACTATATTTCATTTAGATGGTAAGGACAAAGTAAGATTGGTGTTTCAGGTCATATATAAATATTAGATATAGAAAGGTAAATCACAATCCAAACTAAAGCCCCTGATATTTATACATCAACACTTCAAAAAACACCCACATCTCTATTAATCTTTATTTACTATCAGTGTCATTCATATCAGTGGCGGTTTTCATTCCTCGGGAGGTGATGTCTACTAAAATGCTAATTTTTAGATTCATGAATAAAAAGTTTTCTTCCATGTTGTGAGCAAGCTGCTCTCGCCGTTCTACTTCTGAACTGTACCTTGAAAGGGAAATATAACGTTGCATCACGCAATTACACAGTCAACACCACTTTTCTCCCAAACACCATGTTATTCACCTGCTGGATTGTGTTTTGATCATTACTGACATGAAGGAAGAAAACAGAAAAAATGTGTCATGAGGTGAGTAGAAAGGTGAGCAGCCTGCTTAAGTTAACAGAAATAGCTACACAGATACTCAGTGTGAAGAGGTCATGAAGATACGGGTTCTTCAAAAAAAACACCATTGACCTTAATGGCTTTTTCGAGAAGTAGTCGCCATTCAATACCAAACAAACAGATCAAATGAAACCCAAACACAGGCAATCTAAACCAATAATCTCATTCAGTGCAAATTCAATCAGTCAAAGTTTCTTCCAAAGTCATATCTAACAACACAAAATACATATTGCAAATATGAGACTTATATATCATCTACAATATTCAAAATAATTGGCTCCATCCCTTTGCAGCAAATTTAAAACAGTCTTGCACCTGCTCCTCATGTTCTGTAGCTCCAAAAGTTATCAATCAATGTCTTTGCACCAACACCACCATGACATATTCCTGCGCTTTTGTTATTAGAGGAAACCTGAAGTTGTTTGAAGAGCAGCATCGATTGCGTCTGAATTCCCATGATTATAAGGTGAGAAATTGCTTTTCTTTATGTTACTGTTGTATGCAGAGGTTTCATTTTGCTTGAGTGCTTCGTTCTAATAACTTACAGGCCTCTGGTGACCCTGACAGCACAGACGAGACTCTGGATGAGAAGATCAAGGCAATGATTGAGATCAAGAACCTCACTGCTAAGTGATGCTATTGCAAGACTGGGAATGATTGCTAATGAATGGTTTTCATCTTATGCATAATACATTAGCGGTTTAAACTATATGCACTTGTGAGTTTAGTGAGATCAATATTTTTTTTACTGGTCCTCTGACAAATGTTCACATCCTAGTCTTCTTAATAAAGTGCACAGCAGCAGGTACATCACATATCTGTTAAAAGTTCACTCTTCTTCTGATACAAATATATTTCCTTTGTTGCTACCAGACGATCAATAGTCTTAACTGGACCCAGGATGTGTCTGACCAACATGAGACTAACACTAACCCTAAGTGGGAACAGTTAAAAATGTTCTTTAACACTGATATCAAAGCCAAGTTCCACCTACTCGTGTTTTTATGCAAATGCAAAACATTTTCGTCACAAATGGAACAGAACATTTTCTGCATTTAGTTTTCTCTGGACCATATGGTGTTTACTATTTGTCCAGAGAAATACCAAGTGGTTCCACCTGAAACTTAGATTAAGATCTATTTATTAATGTAATTATATCTTTTAAAATACACAGTAATCAATTAGAAAAATAAATCTTTTGTTCTAAAAATGTTCTGAGAACATTTTTCTTTTCATCTTTCTTGGATGTTATTATTTTATTTAGTAAATTTTATTAATTGAACTTTGTAATATCAGTGTTGCAAAATGCAGGTTTTCTGTATTTCTATAGACATCTTCTAGTCTTCTTCAAGGCCACTCGAAATTCTTCACACTGCAGGTCACATTCTCCATTTCACACACACACTCACACGGTGCTTTTTTGTATGTAATACACCAACGCCATGCCGTTTGGGGGTTTGGTGTCTTGCCCAAGGACACGTTAACATGTGGACTGGAGCAGCTGAGGATCAAACCACAGACCCTCTGATTAGTGCACCTCTACCTCCTGTGGAAAGCCAGAGTTATGAACTGCCAGTAACCTTGCTGTCTGACCAGGAAGGTCACTTTGACAGCGATCGAGCAGTTTGATAATGGAAACATTATCATTCATTTCACTGTGGTAATGTCGTACTTGAAGGACACATGTATTATTGCCTTTGGGAACATGAGGTCTCAGTGGTCAGTGCTATAACCTCTCAACAAGATGGACCTCCACTAAGAAGAAACAGATCAACAACTCCCAACAAAACAGAAAAAATAAAATAAGTAAAATATCCTAATTGAAATAAAGCGAAAACGATTAAATTAAAGCCATTTTCATTGTAGATTATGCAGAAAAATACTGTTATACAACACACCAGAAGACATGGTCAAAAAGAGCTCTCAAAGTACTGAATTAGAAATATGTATATTTTTCTGTACAGTAGATTTACATTATGTTGTTTGGTAGTTTTCAAAGCCACAATTTGCTTCACAGTTGGGAGATAAGAAGGCAGATGAGTGACAGTTTAAAAAACATCACTGAGATAAATTAATTCACCCAGACAATAATTAAGTAAATAAATAAATAACAGACAGCAGTGGAAGAGAATATGCATACATGAATAGCATTTTGAGATCTGTCCTATCTGTTCCCACAAGTTTCACCCAAAAAAAATTCAAAGTCATCTGTCTCCATTGTGCACGAAATTAATTGAGCATGATTTATTTAGCTGTGAGTCATATGGACAGTGGATGCCTGACTTGAGTGAGAAACTTGCCCTCCAGCAGCGTTCTGCACCTGTTTTCACTCCAATTCCTCTTCTAATGTCCCTGATACCTGAATCCAGAGGGCTTTTAGGCGCGTCACACCTGACAGAAGAGCCATTTATGTTGAGCTGGAGATTTACTGGCAATCTGGTTTAAGTGCCACGCTCAAGGACATGATGGCACGGTATACAGTGCGGGATTTTGACTCTCAGGTTTCAAGTTTATTTCCATGAGCAGAGTGATATACTGTCGCTGTGCTGGTTCATTTGTAAATCTGTCATTTGTAATATGAAGCATGGGCAATCAACCTGTATATGCATGGACCCAAATTCACAGCATAAGAGTGCCGTCTGTCTCGTTACCTTGTACGTGGATGTATTTTGCCAAGATGATTCTGACGATGGATGTAACACACAGAATAAGAAGTTAGTTAGTTTTCCTGGAGCCATTTTGGGAAAAAAAGAAAAGATTATTGTCTGGTTCCTTAATGTTTTTATTGTAAACATCCGTACTTTTATCTTTAACTGCACCCGTCTGTTTCCTGCCACAGGAGATTAGAAAATGCTTCCCTCGTGACTGGCATTTTGAGGACAACTTTGACAAGCGCTGCATCTTTTATCCTTGGATTTTTGTTTTTTTTTTGTGTTTACTTTTGTGAATGTCCCTGAAAAAAAGGACTTGAATGTATAAGCATTTGGCATTTTAGATAAGTAGCGTACAAAACACAGTTACAGAAATATTGCTCACTTACTGTGTATTGACTCACTGCTTTGAACACAGATACTTCTCCATTCTTTTCCAAACACCGACACCAGCTTAGTCTCTCACCTGTGCTGTTCTTTGATCTCTCCTGGTCGGTAACCAATCAGGCTGTCCCATCATCCACCGGCGGGCGAGAAAACGCCACTTCAGCAGACTCTCGCAGCTGGATGTAGCGCGGCGAAACAAGGAGATGGTTTCTCTAATATCTGTCGAGAGTCACATAAAACCCAGAGTGTTAAATTAAGCTTCTCCAAGCTACTTTCCCACAGTGGCTACGTTAAGCTTTGAGCCATAAGATAACAAGACAAAGAGTCTGCAGCCATGTTAGCAGCTCAGTGAAGCTGAACTTTGGCACTTTGAGCCAAAAAGATCAGCTAACACGCTTAAACTTACCATGTTAACATGCTGATAAAATCAGCATAATCATTTCTAATATTTACTCTCTTAACTTATTATGATATCCTGCTAACATTTTCTAATTATCACTAAAACAAAAAGTAGAACTGAGGGCGAGGAGAGTAACAGTAGCCAAAATGCCAAAGTGAAATGTTCATCTAATGGTGGTGCTGAATGAAAAGTGAAGGGATCAACTTAAAATCATCAAAATTAGTCAAATTTCATGGAAATCCACCAGTAGTGGTTGGACCAGCTGATTCTAACATGACTGAAAATGTTTCAACGTTGATGTAAACGTTCACTGATGGTTCATTAATTTATTTATGATCGGTTAATTAGAGGACATTTTTTTTGCCAAGAAGTGTCTGCTCAAGGCAAATGGTGTCACACAGTAAAGTTACTCCAGCTATATTGTAAATAGATAATTTCACCATCATTACCATTAGTTCTTTTCAGAGGTAGTTGTTAACCAGAATGTGTTTGCTTTTATAAGATGTCTATATTAATGTGATGATTTGTTGAATTCATATTTATTTAAGTTTAGTTGCAACTGCAACCTATTTTTGAAAATGTTAGAGAAGAAGCCGTTAAAGCATCAATTGGTATAAGTCACCCTGCCCAGACTGTAACTCACACTCAGATAATGAGAATATAGTGAGTGTGTGTCCGAACCTGAAAAGCTCCTTGTAAAGTGAACCTGTGAGCCATTCATTATTCATTGTGATCAAGCGTTGCCATGACTCTCTGTCTACTTGGGAGGACCTTACAAGTTTGGCACGACTCCTTGAGTGTCTGTTTCTGCTGCCAAGTGTTTCTCTGATGGCCCGAAACAAAGCGTCCAGACTCAGATACATACGGCGTTTGTTAGGGAGACGCATGCTGAGAATATCAAATATGCTACTGCCACCTTATGGCATTTAAAGTCAATGCAACAGACTGTGAGCGTGATGAAGGGGTTGATGTTTTTGGCAAACGTCTCTGATTGGTCGTGGAGTTGTTTTTTTTTTCCAGAGAACTCTGCCACTCTGCATCTTTTCACTGTAACACAAATCAGCACGACAAGTCATTTTCAAGGTGCTGTTACCTTTTAGAAAATATCAGACTGGGTGTAGCTATAGTGACTGACGTAGATTAAAAAACGTCAACGTATAAGCAGTCAGTTATAGATTAAAAAAAAAAACATGCTGTCAATGCCAGTTGGGTGTTTTTGAATGAAAAATGAATCACAGCTCCCTTGAAAACACTGAGGTGACATTAATTAACTCTGTTTTCTGTCTCCGGGGCAAAAGTTTTAAAAGTGTTGCCGGCCATTTCATTAAAGGCGCACACCAGTGATTAATGCCTCTTTTCCATTAAGTTGAAAAGGAGGGGCTGATTGAATCAATGCACTGCCCACAGCTCTATGGCCAAATAAGAATTTACCCATTTGATATAGTTTTTTAAAAAAAAAAAAATCAATATATGATGATCAGTGTTGACAAATATTTCTGGCTCATTATGAAACTGTGGAAGTACAAATTAAGACTCAGTTGAGTAGGTCCAAGACACATTTGCATAGACAGGATATGGCCACCTCTGAATGTGGCTTTTGGTACATTTGCGGTGCATCCTGGGTACGCTCACAGCTGGATCTACAGCTGTCCACTTGTAATCACATTATCCCAGATGCATGTCGATGCCAGTTCTGAACAGCAGTGAGAAAATCTCTGGTCTGTGGTGTTTTTTTTTTTTTTTAATTAAAGGTTTTTGCCACTTTTACTGGAAACTGACATAAGGTGATTGTGCAACAGTGGTACAAGTTAAGTATTAAAGACTGTGAGTGACTCAGTAACATCCTTAGCTAACATTATTTACTGTGCGGTGGATGAAAAGCGATAAATGTGAGGAAGTCACACAAGTAGATTATTGTAGCTGTTTTAAAGATGCAGATGTAAAGAATTAAACATGTAAGCATGTAATTTAACTGTGTGCATTAATGTCTAATTTGAGGAGTAATAATGTGTTTTTCCTTCTTTCCAAACATGCTTATATTTGCTTTACGTCCAGTTGTTGGAGCCTTGTAGATGGGCAGGTGGCTGGAGCTGCAGTCACTGCTTCACAGGGAGCTTTTAAAGAGAAGAACGCACACGTCTCTGTGTTTTGCTCACGATGGGCGGTCTGACAAATAGACTCACAGCTGCTCAAAATAACTTCCATCCAACAATAAAGTTGACGATGTTCAGCTGATTTGCAGTTGAACAGCTGGTCTTTGTGTATGTTGTTGTTACCAAAGAGATCCAGACCTTTGTAAAAAAAAAAAAAAAATGCATGAGTAAGACGTTTGATGTGAAAACAGTGGTGTAATTTTGTCCACCATCGACAGACGTACTCTCCCTCATCTAGGGATTCTTTTGTTTGTTTGAAACATAAGAACTATGAGTAACTCGTGAGGTTTTTATATGATGTTGCAGTTTTACAGCTGAGGATTTAGCCTCATTCTTTTACGATCTAATTCCAGCCTTTTCCATTTCTTCTCTGTGTTCTCGGTGGCTATAAAGTCACTCATCCCTTTCCTTCTGCCTTTTGTCAGGTTGGCATTTCTCATTTATAAGCAGCATCTAGTGTCATGTTTCCCTCCTCAAACACAGTAAAGTGCATCTCTGTGTTTCTCCGCTGATCTCAAAGCCCCAATTCCCTCCCTTCACACTTTTTCTGGTTTTGAAGGAACAAGATGGCACTTTTTTTCTTCTTCTACATGGTTTGTCAAACGCCAGAGGGAAATCTTACAACCTAACGTTTAAGCATAATTTACATAGTGAAACAAAATCAGACAAGAGGTTAATAGTAAAAAAACAATACACAATGAATCTGTCATTGTTTCCCAATGATGTTTTAGAACATACAATGCATTATGGGTGTAGAACTGAAAGTTGAAAGCCTCTGAAATAGTAGCCTTAATAATTTGCATTTACCTTCATAATGAGAGGTTATGATTTCTTGTCACTGATCATAAACAATGAGACCTTTGTGGTGTTTTCAGATACTTCAGTGATTTTATTATTTCACTGAGTATGCTGTGAGCACCGTCAGCCGCTTTTATTTGAGCAGGGGTTGCTTTTGTGCATAAATTGATACAGATGTAGTGTCCGCCATGCCTGCTCGTGTAGAGTTGTAAATACCTCTCTGGCAGCTGCAACGGCTTTCATCTCCCGCAGGAAACAGTCCTCCTGACAGCTTTTTAGAAGTTTCAAGTCTCTCAGTGGTCTGTCTGGAGTGTGTTGTCGTTCAAAGCAGCCGCCTCCCGGAGACGATGCAGGACAAGCTCCTTCCTGGAGGTCGGCTGTGTGACATCTGGCAAGATAGGCTGCCTGATGCAGAGTGATACCACAGGAGGGTTCTGTTTTTAGTTCAGTGCAGGCCTCATTAGAATCAGGTTTACATCAACTTGGTACAAGGACAAAATCCACTAAAGGTTTCCAGCTAATTGATGACATGTGGAGGGTTATCAGAGGAATCCATATATCTTAAAAGAAAAGGACGTTTCGGGAAAGAAACATACTCACTTTTATCCAGTGTAGAACAGTTTGGCTGAAAGGTCAAGGAAGACATTAGGTTGGAAAACTCAGTAAATGTCTTGAGTAGAGGTGAATATTTAATTTAAAGACCTCCATTTCTTTCTTTTTTTTTACCCATGTGACCCCATAAACATATAAAAACCTCAGATAATAACTTTTAAGGACAAACTCAGACCAAAGCAAACAATTGGCAAATGTTTTGGCTTACATAGGTTGTTCATTCAAAACTAGACTGTGTCAACTAGAACCACAAGCAGGTTGACCTACACAACAACTATCATTCAAAGAAATTCAAAAACATTATTTTTTACTCTTTCATAAGCTCATTAACATTTCTAAATGCTCATATAAAAGGTCTATACCCCAGCAGGATACATTTGGACACATAAAACAAACAAAAGAAACATTGCCACAGTAAAGACTCCCCCACCCTCTTGGTTTGGCTCAGTGATGTCACTCATGACACCAGGAAGTGCTGGGTGCCTCCCACTCCCCACTTTTTTGACATTTGTCCTGCAAAGTGGCTCTGAACACAAGAATAAACAATGAAACAGAGTTCAAACCTGCAACACAAGAAGCTCCATATCCCTCTACACACAGCAGCTAGTTAGCTTAACCTAGCTTCTCTTAGCTAGCCTAGTCTGACTAAGCCCTGCTTAGCTTAGTTTATCTTATCTTAGCTTAATTCAGCTTCTCTTCGTCTAGCTGTCTATCTTATCTTAGCCTATCTTAGCATAAATTCTGACAACAGATGGACAACATCTAGCCTAGCTAACATGTGTATCTTGTTTGTTAATTAGACACAAAAAGCAGAGTCTCCAGTCTTTATACTAAGTTAAGATAACAAGTTGTTTGTTTTAGATTCATATCCTCTGTACAGAGATGCAAAACTCTCTGCAATGAAGCATATTTAAGTTTATGAACCAAAATGCAGACATTTTGTGTTTTCCATGTTTCGGTGTGATTCCTGACTCTACTCTGTGAACCCAAGGGCTCAGTTAACTTGTGAAAGGCTGTTAGTTTTTAGGGGAGGGGACATTGTCTTAGCAATTTGAGTTCTCCAAAAGGTGAAAGAGTTTGTCATCTGTTGCACTGGTGCAAACTCCCCAGGCTTTTAAAAAGATTACAAGATAATAAATAACTTTTGTTTAGGGCAGCCTGTCCAAAGTCTTCTATCATTATTGGGCAAAAAGTAGGAGTAAACAAAGACCAAAATTCACACAGCTCATCTGACTGTGTCACACACAAACACTTACCTAACATGGTGCTTGCTGTGTCACCTTCCATTACATTAGGCCAGAAAAGAAAGTTAATCATTTAAGTGCAGTTTAAATGTGTGACGTACCAAAGTGGTTATAGCGTAAATGATTGGAAAAGGCTCCAGACATAACGGCGACCAGATTCCAGCGATGTCACAGTATTTAACACACCTGGTATGTAATATTTAAAATGAATTTATGACATTACCTCACATTTGTTTTGTTACAATACATGTTTGAACACCAAGCTGTGAGTGATTGCTGTAGCGCAGCTATCACAGCCAACAAATAATTTAACACAGACAAATGAACTGACAAATGAAAGTGTTGGGAAATGTTTTCATAAAAAAGAAAAAAAGAATGCTTTAGATTAAACTAAAATGTGCCATTTGTCATTTCTAAGTATATATGTATGTGCTCAATTTGTGCAGCTAAATTGTCCTGTTGTCATTGCTACCATTTTTGTCGCTGGGATTGGAGGAACGTTTCAGTATGGGTTCTGTATATCTGTAATGACTTCCCCTTCTGATGTGAGTAGAACTACATCTTAAAATAAAATCATAGCATTTCCTTAACACACAGAGAGAGAGAGAGAGAGATTTAAGTGTACATGTGGTGTTTGCAGTTTATAAAGAAGCTGGTGAACCAAACATGCCTGCACAGATACAACGTCTCCTTGGAGCAATGGCAGATCTCTCTCATCTGGTCCTTCACTGTGTCCATTTTCTGCATCGGGGGGTTACTGGGGTCACTCATTGTGGGTCCACTGGTCTCAAAATATGGCAGGTTAGAAAACATGAACAGAAAATACACAATACCATCAAAAAAAAAAAAAAAAAATCCTGTTTGTTCTGTATTTTTAATGATAGCTTCAGGCTAAAATGCTGAAGTCTCTGTCTTTTTGTCCAACAGAAAGCGATGCCTTCTGTTAAACAACTTTGTGGCCATATCTGGAGCTGTTTTGATGCTCTTGAGCCAAAAAGCTATGTCCTTTGAGATGATCATGGTGGCCCGACTTGTCTATGGCATCAATTCAGGTAAATCTAGTGTGTGAGAAAGCTATTACATCTCTTTCAACCCTGCAGACAATCAATTTTTACACATACTTGTAAATATTACATGTCTAAGTTCTCAGTCATTTGTCACGCAGCTATTGATCATTATTGACTCGTCTGCGAATGTACACCTCTAGGAGTCAGTCTCTCAGCTCACACCATGTACCTTATTGAATGCGCTCCAAAGAGGTTGCGAGGGATGGTGGGTGTGACCATCGCTACCTTCATCTCCTTGGGGAAGTTCAGTGGTCAGCTGCTGGGGATCAGGTGAGGTGTCAAGCGTCATGGATACCACAGAGGGTCAGGGAAGGGGTCAGATGGCAGTAGTTTCAAATGACAGTTCACATGTCCATGTGATATCATGAGATAAATAACACACCACTTTCAAGGATATTGTGCGTGTAATGTGTACACCTATATCTATTTGAAGCAATAACAACACTAGTCTAGTCTGGACCAGGGCTGGTTTGGGTGAGAAGAAACAAATATTAATATATTGGTATATATTGGTGTGATGCTCAACTTACAATGTTTTAGTTTTTACCGGCCATGTTAATGTTAGTTCATAAACTCACATTTAGACCCTTTAAATATAGGCAGTGGCTGTTTTGGGGAATGTACTGAAGTAAGAAACCAATATATCTTGTTTTAAAGCTCCTGCTTGTTGATTTGCAACTCTATTTAAAATAGTAAGAGAATATCTGATGGCTGATTGTGAAGCCGTATAAATCACAAAGCAGTCATTTTTTTGAGTTTGTTGAGAGTCAAATAAGTCCCACCTCTTAGATCGAGACTGACTGATTCGCTGACTTTTCCTCTGGTGCCACCATGAGGTTGACATTTATGGGGAGTTTCTTTATTTTATTTTAACAACCGTTGGACAGATTGTTATGGAATTTTCCACCTATGTTCGGACCCTCAGGATGAGCTGTAATTACTTCGGTGATCTTCTGAACTGATATTTTTAATCAGTTCTGACAGACTTCAATTGAAAAATTCGAAATCCAAGTGGTGTTTTTAGTATATTTTTCAGCTTTTCTTTCTTCATACTATTGATTTTATGCACAGTTTATGTCTATTTATGTCTCTATGAAAATGTATTCTATGGAAATTGATTTTATTTTTGAAGAATAAGATGTCAGATGACTGCTCTGATTTCTTTTTTTTTCTCGGAAATTAACATAGTTTCATGTTGACATTTTGACATTTTGAGGTCCTGGTAAACAACAATGAACAATTAATAAATGACAACAATAAATCCTCTCCTCCCTTCCCAAACCTATGCAAAACTCTAAAAGTGAAAAAATTCTCACCAATATTTCTGTACAAATACCTAAAAAGGTGCATGCGGCTGCGTATTATTGTAGAGTTGTAATATAAATCGTATATAATGTGAGAATATACTCAGTGTCTAGACAGAAGCTGCTCCTCAGTCTTTCTCTGACTCAGCTGCAGCCTCCTGCGTATTATTATAAATTAAAAGAAAAGAAATTATAGAAACTTCACTACCTGGGTTCGTTTTAAACTTCACAAAACTAATCTCCACTACTCCACTCCACTAATTTTGCAGCAGTGAGTTACTTGGTACAGAGGAGAGATGGCCCTGGCTGCTTGGTTTCAACGGTTTCACTGCGTTACTTCAGCTCACTACCCTGCCCTTCCTGCCAGAGTCTCCCAGCTTCCTGCTCCTGGACAGAGGAGACGGCGAGGCATGCATTAAAGGTGCAAAAGGAGAAAAAGAATTTATAGCCTCAGGGAATCTAAGTTTGTAATCTTAACTTTTGTTTTGACAACCAGTGGCGTTATCAGCATCTAAATCTGGTACTTTGTTCTGCTCTCTCAGCTTTAAAAAAGCTATGGGGCAACAAAGACTACAGCAGGGAGGTGGAGGAGATGATGGAGGAGAAAGCTGCCTTGCAGAGTGTTCGCAGTCACTCGGTGATGGAGCTGATACAGAACAAAACAGTTCGCTGGCAGCTCTTCACCGTCCTCGTTACCTTCACTGCACTGCAGCTCTGTGGCATCAACGCTGTGAGTCATAAGTAATATACTCAACAGTCTTTGGCAGATTAGTAAAATGTTAACTGCACTACAGTACCTGACTCTGTTTTTTGTTTTGTTTTGTTTTGTTTTGTTTCAGGTAAGTAGTGTGCAGAATTAATGATCGGCTGTAGACCTGTACGCCCCAAACACAAAGACTATCGACTCTGTCTGACTCAGTTCAGCTGGAGAACAAAGCTGAGACTGATGTGTTCTTCTAGTATCTGATCAGAGATAGAAAGTTGTAAAAAAAAAAAAAAACTATCTTAAGGACCGATTGTGACCATGTTAAAGCCGTAAAAGTAAATGGTTCTTTTACAGCATTTACATTGACAGCAAGCATTTGAGTCTAATGGATGTGCATGTGTAGTGTACCCAGAGGAAAAAGTGACACGAGACACTTGAGGAACAAAAACAAAACAAAACAAAAAAGAAAAACGCTTGAAATCTAGAATACATAAGTTAAAAATTTATCTTCACACACTCATGGAGAGCAGAAGGGGTAATGTGTAAGTTACAATGAACAGTAAAATCACCAGTTGATGTTTTTTCTTCATAAAACAGTTACATTTTAAACGGCCTTCATCAGGATTCAGAGCTGTGAACCTTGAGATTTTGAACTTTGATAAAAAAAATTGTATTCTCACTGCTTTTTCTTTCAAATACCAACAGTGCACCTCTGTACTTAATCCTCCATGAATATATTTATTTATTTATTTATTTATTTTTAAATCTCTATTCTGGGGCTTTACTTTGCAGGTGTACTTTTATTCTTTTGATGTGTTTAGTGCGGCAGGAATCCAAAAACAGCACTTACGTTACGCTGCTTTGGGGACAGGCCTGTGTGAGTTGGCCACCTCCATCGCTTGTGTAAGTCCCTTCTCACTGACACCACATAATCTTTTATATCTGTCTTATGGCCTAATAGACTCAATGAAACTTTAGTGTAATATCCTTTACAGATCATGGCACAAATGGGTTTTTTCCGCTCTTATTCTTTTTAGTAATTTATAACAATGATTATGGGAAAATCCCTTTTCTTATACTCTTATACGACACACAGTTGCCTCATATTGGTCTCCTTTATCTGTGACACCTGTCTGAATGTGTAGTTCTAGCCTCCCCATGTGGTTTGTTGGTGAAATTGTGTTTTGATGTCGCAGTTCATGATTATTGAGAGCATGGGGAAAAAAGTCCTGATGTTCACAGGATACATAGCGATGTCTGCAACACTGGTTCTCCTCACTGTCACTCTGTACCTGCAGGTGAGTCTCAGACACAAAGAATCAGCCGCTGTTTGCTGCATAAAACACAATAAGCGATGAAACACAGCAACTCATTAAATCCCTTATGAACGGAAGCAATCTGACATATTTTTTTCACGTTCTCAGACTCACGTTTCCTGGATGCCGTACTGCAGCATGGTCCTTATTTTCATGTTCATATTCTTTTTTGCCAGCGGACCAGGTACCTATATCACCAGAGATTATAGCCACTTGTCAAAGCTTTAAATTTGAGGTATTTCCTCTTTGAGTCGACAATGAGTTGTATAAATCCTTCCAATGTTCTTGTCCCTCAGCTGCAGTAACAGCTCCACTTCCAGGAGAAATCTTCACTCAGTCATTTAAATCAGCTGCCTACACCATCGCCTGCACTCTCAACTGGACGGGCCTGTTTGTGTTGGGAATGATCTTCCCAGTCTTAGTGGTAAGCAAGTGATTTTCTTGGTTCAAATTAGTATATCTGTGTTTGAGACTGATTTATACAATAGAAAATTAAACATATTACTCTCAGTTTACATATTCTTCTCAATATTTCCTTTCCAGGAGAATCTGAAGTACTTTTGCTTTTTGATCTTCCTGATCTTCTGTGCAGCCTGTGGTTTGTTCGTGAGGGTCAATGTCCCAGAGACAAAGAATCAGACAGCGCTGGAGATCGCCGCAGAGTTTGACAAGTTGCACTGCAAAACTAGAGAACTGCAGAAAAAAGTCAGCGAGTTTAAAATATCTGAGACAAAATTCTGATCACATTCACGTTTATAAACGAGCGAATGTGCAGCCTGAAGAGCCCAATTAATGTCAGACAGGAAAGATACAAGTAGTTTAAATGACTTAAGGAGAATCTGTGAGATGTAACTGGTCATTACAGGTGTTCTGGTAATGCAGTGCTGTGCTGTGAGACTTTTGTGCTTTTCTGTCAATTAAAAATTCTCAGAATTTGTCACAATTTCCTTTTGCAATATAAAGTTGGTCCTTTTGTGTGTTGCAAATTCTTTTCTTTCTTTTTTTTTGCTTTGACCTCCTCGCACTGGACTTTAAAATCTCCCGAGTGGACGTCGGCACCGGTGGACAGACGAGGCTGTTCATCTTTGTCCTTTCACCTTAATAAAACTTCAGCTTTGGTCCCAGAGGTTATCAACTAAGTATGAGTGTTTAACCTCAGGCTAAACTGACAGGCAACAGAACATCCACAAATTACCTCGAGTTTGCATTGTGTATGGTTAGCTGCTACTGAAAAAAACAATACTGAAATATAAATAGATTTACTCAATTACTTCACTAGATTTCCACTGGTTACATTATTTGACAGCTATAGTTGGACACTAAATTCTTTTTATTACATTTATAACCCAAAATATAGCAAACTAAAGAACATAAAATTGATTAAAGTCAGTAAAATTGCCTTGACAACCTCATTATTATGATATATTATTATTATAATACACACTGTAGGTGTCCAATCAGACAAACTTATTATTTGTTCTGGACATAAAAAAAGTGTTTGGAGGTTATGAAGAGTAAAAAGTTGGATTTTTGTAAACAAACTATTCTTGGGGTTAGATACTGTCACCGTGAATGTTGTTAATTTTGATTGCAACTTTTTAATGCGTTTACGTGAATATTGCTGATAAAATACGCGAATGATTCAAATATGATTCACATAATCTGTAATTTGGTGAAAGCAGCTGAGCCGCTCGGATCACTGCAGGACTTTTGAGTGGAAACTCCTTCTAATTACGCAGACACCGCTGCCTCAGCACATGTGTGCGCCGCTGATAAGACAATCTACATGCGCGAAGCTGGACGTCTTACACGATGAGTGTGGGACATACACGCGTGTCCTGCTGTATATGACATCACAGACGAGTTAAAAGGAGGATTTTGGAGCCTGCGCACCAGAACTAAAAAAAAAAAAAAAAAAAACACTCAAGTCCACGCCTTCAACATGTGCGTAAATGTGTACATTTAAATGCCTCTCAGATGACTGACGTGTCTGAGGAGCTGACATAACATACAACTGACAGGAGCTGGACATCAGCAGGCTTCGTTATATATATATATATAAAAAAAACTTCACGCTACAAGTGCGCAACAATGGAAGAGATGGACACCACCACCACCCTTGGTAACCCTCCAAAGGCGAAAAGAGGCTTTGACCAAAAGTGAGTTCACTTTCTTTACTAAGTAATATCACACATAAACGTTCATCTCACTGGTAAACTCTTATAATATAACCAAATGTTACCAATTACTTTTGTTTTATTATTATTCACAAATTATTATTCACAATAACAAGTAGAAAATAGACTATTTTATAATAATACTCTGAGCTATAATAGTCAATATTGCTTACCTCTTGCTCCTTGTTATTAAATATTTTAACTGGTCGATATTGAAACCTGTGCTGCCCCTCCACACTCAAACTCTGAGTGCTCCAGCATCAGATGCACTCACACTCAGATGCCAGCTTTTATTTTTTTGGATGGATGTCAAGAGAGATATCGTTGATGCTCAACAGCAACACACTTACAGGAGACACACACACGCACACACACACAAGAGCTTTTAGGTAAATTATTTACAGCAACTGTATATGTATGAACTGCTGTCAGGGAGCCGTTGATACTGGGTCATCCACACTGGAGGTGCCACAGATAGGCCTCTCCGTCTCTGTCAGGGTGTCACTGATAAAGAGCAGCATCTTGGAGTGAGTGACATTGGAAACCACGTTCAGTTACACCAGTAAAGAAAAGATACAATACTAAAAAGACAAACAAGAAACACCATCACAGATCTGTTTTTCTGGGTTTTAATTCCCTGCTGCTATTTGACAACCATTTAAAACCCCAGTGTAGATATTTCAGAGTAAAGATAACATCTCTGGCCTCCGCCCAGCTCCACCACCCCTGCTGGTGCAGGGG
This sequence comes from Polydactylus sextarius, assembly GCA_016801845.1. Lineage (NCBI taxonomy): Eukaryota > Metazoa > Chordata > Actinopteri > Polynemidae > Polydactylus > Polydactylus sextarius. Next base: position 5,841,990 of record CM028922.1, read on the forward strand.
CGTTGTGGGGGAGTTAATTACCAAAATAGAACAATGTAACTAAGTTTGAAGCGTTTGATTTTCTGTTAATGTTTTTTCTGAGTTAAATGTTAGTAAGATAATGTAAGTAATTCATTTCAAAAGAGGTTTCAGTGGTGAAAAGAGCCAAAGAAAACCACCGTGGATACTGATCAATAATGTAACAGAAAAGCCACAGTTTTACAACAAAAGAAAGGGTCTTTTCACCTCAAATGACTTTTGCCCCTCAGGCTTGCATGAACACAACCTCTGGCTAGAAATTTTGTAAACAAACTGATAAGTTGTGACCTGTGAGTTTGCTGCAGGAAGCCTCATCCTCCGAGCTCGATCACCGGTTGTGTAATAAACCTGAAGGGCGACAGAATTGAAGCTTTGTCCTCAAACCAACCACCTTCTCCTGATCATGTGTCTGCAGACATCAGCTGTTATTTGCTATTTTCGTTTGTTTTCACAGGGTGTTTGTCAACAGAAGTCTGACACTGGAAAACATCAAATGTTACGGCTTTGACATGGACTACACGCTGGCGAGTATGTAACGTCGTCACAGTGAAAACATCTTTCTGTTGTTTCTGTTTCTCTCTGTAGAACGAGCTGCGCAGAAATTACCGACTGTAAGTTAACGGTTTACTGCTTGTGTTTGTTTCAAGTATACAAGTCTCCTGACTACGAGAGCCTGGGCTTTGAGATGATAAGAGACAGAATGGTGTCTATTGGTTACCCTCACGAGCTTCTACGTTACACATATGACCCCAGTTTCCCCACACGGTTAGTTCTCAAAAAACAGTCACAGTGAAGTCGTCGATTTATATCATTTACAATGAAAGTAAAAAAAAAAAAAAAAAAAAAGACATCAATTGTATTTTCTTTGCGTCTAAAGCATCTATTTATTTTTCCATGGACAAAACTATTCATAATTAAAGCAAAAGAAATAAAGATTATTTTCATATTTTATATCTATTAGGACACATCATGTAATTTTAGATTTGTTTTCTTCTTCTTCTTTTCTAACATTTAGCGGTTTAGTGATCGACACCAAATACGGAAACCTCCTGAAGGTGGACTCCAACGGGAACATTTTAGTCTGCAGTCACGGCTTCTGCTTCCTCAAAGGGTAAAGTTTAAAGAATAAAGTACAAGATGGCGTCACAAACAGAAATAACAGTTAAAATCCATCAAAAGAACAAACAAACAAACAAAAAAATGAATAAGTGTAAACTGCCTCTGGGTAACTTATGAATCACTTGTACTTTACTTTAGTATTTCCATTTCGAGCAAATTTAATTTGCAGAAATATGATGTTGTCATCACTACACAATGAACAAACATTTCAGTGTTTAAAATAATTACACTACTACATTATAATGTTAAAACCCTTTTTTTCTTTATATAAATTTGTTTTTATTGTTTTACTAAATAGTTTTAACTTTTAACAACTATAGTTTTTTTACATGATTGTTTTGCTCACAAACAGACGTCAGATGTGATCAAATATAAAGCATAAACCGTTAAAATAAAACCAAATTTCACAATATTCAATTTAAGTGTTTTTTCTTTAGATTTCACGGTTTCTAAAATATTGAACATAAATTAATTCTGTTAAAGTAGTTTAGAGTCGATAGGAAAAAGAAATGGTTTCACAGAGTGGACACAAATTCTGAAATTTTTACTGAGAAGTTACTAAAGTTACTGAGGTACTGAGGAGATTTATTTACTGAGGAGCGAAACACAAACAGTTAATAACGTTTGCACTGTGACGGTCGCCTGGTTTTACTCGTTTTCTGGTTACAAACGACAGAGAACACACCACCGTGTGTCTGGCTTTTATAAATAATACAAATAAGACATATAAATTCATGTGTTAGTGTATTTGTGTGTCTATCTGCATTATTTACTTTGTGTTTTTTTTTATGTTTGTGTTCGACAGAGAAGAGATTCACGACTACTACCCCAACAAGTTCATTCAGAGAGACGACACCGACCGCTTTTACATCCTTAATACGCTCTTCAATCTGTCAGGTAGAAAATGTCACTTTCATATTATTGTTTATTACTTTTCCTTTAATAATTTTATATTTAATTTGTCAGAATAAGACAAACATCATCTAACCGACCCGTGTTTCCGCACTAACCACAGAGACTTATCTCTACGCCTGCCTCGTCGACTTCTTCACCAGATGCACCAGATACACAAAGTGAGTTTCTTTCTGCCTGTTTTACCACTTGGGCCCTGAAACTCACTCTCTTTATATAAATAAACAGATGAACAACAGATTGTGAAACAAACTTCCGCTTCTCTTTTTCTCTGCCGTTAAATTTCTTCCAGCCTCCTGAAAGGTTACCAGCACGGAGACTTGTTTATGTCCTACAGGAGCATGTTTCAGGACGTTCGAAATGCGATGGACTTCATTCATGATACGGTCAGTTATCAAAACACACACACATATACACACACAGTCTGGTTTCCATGCCTTCAAGGGACATTTCATTGACTTGCACTCTCCCTAGAGATCACAATTGTTGCTACTACTACTACTACTACTATCTAAACCTGATCCTAACCTTAACCAAACCTTAATCATGTCTTCACCTTATTCTTTATTTTTTTTATATTATAGGGACCTGTTTTTTGTCCCCATAAGGGAGACAGGTCCCCATAATGTGTGTGTAAGTGTGTAAACAGATTTAAGTCCCCACAACATAAGGTATACCTAGATCACACACACACACACACAAATAAACACAAATACACCATAGATGGTTGCTTGTAGACTTTATGTACTAAACGTAAAATCTTTTTTTCGTAAAGGGAATCCTCAAAGACCGAACCATCAAGAACTTGGACAAATATGTTCTCAAAGACGTGAGTAAACTGGCAACATTAAGCATAAACTTGTGTTTTATTTTTAACAAAAACTGTCTCAACTCCTGATGTAATAAATCTCTTTCCTTCGCAGCCAAATGTGCCTGTACTTTTGTCTCGGATCAAAGAGGTGGCCAAAATTTTTCTCGCCACCAACAGTGACTATACTTACACTGAGGTGAGCTCAGAAATACTCAACACACAAAATATTTAACTTCAAACTTAGTCTCAACAACTTGCTCTTTCTCTTTCTTCATCAAGGCCATTATGAAATACCTGCTTGAAAGTAACGTTAAGGTAAAGAGATTTTAATGTTGATTTCAGTTTTTGAAAAAAAAAAAAAGAAAATATGTGAAATTTAACGTGATTCTTCATCTTAGTCTGGAAGTTTACCAAAAAGCTGGCGCACCTTCTTTGACCTCATCGTTGTGGACACCAGGAAGCCGGCGTTTTTTGGGGAGGGGACTGTGCTGAGACAAGTGGACACGGTGCGACCGAGGCTGCCACACGCTGCACATTCACGTATTGATGTTGACCTGCGCGGCAGCTTTCAATTATATGTTTGTGTGTTTTGGATACAGGACACAGGAAAACTGAGGATTGGGACTTACACAGGCGACCTCCAGCATGGAACCGTGTACTCTGGAGGTGAGATTCACACCATTAATTTATATATTTGATAGATTTTGACTGAATTAGGTCGACCACAGACTTTACATGTGATGATATAGCAGATGAGACTTTACTCCTACAGGCTGATTAAAAACTGGGAATTAAGACCGAGCTTAAGAAAACATTGCATGTGGGATTTTACGACATCTAGTGGTGAAGTTGCAAATTTCGCACAAGTAGGAGAAACTACAATGGTCTTCTGGTGAAATAAAAAGGTTATAATAGAAACTTGATGCATCATGAAAGCTCCAAAGAAGAGGAGCTGCTGCAGATTCAAAGTTAATGAAAACACAATCATGTCATTTGCACAATTTTATAAATGAGTTCTCATCTTACTCTGTATTTCTCGGTTGCAGGATCTTCAGACGTCGTCTGTGATCTGCTGGACGTCAAAGGTAAAGACATCCTCTACATCGGAGATCACATCTTTGGCGACATCCTCAAATCGAAGAAGCGTCAGGGTTGGAAGACTTTTCTGGTTGTGCCTGAGCTCACCAAAGAGCTGCAGGTGTGGGAGAACAAGAAAAGTAAGAATAAGTAGAGAGCGTCACGTTATTGTATCACTCAGATCATTATAATGGGCTTCAAACTAACAAAGCTTTATGGTTTTTTCAGATCTATTTGAGGAGCTGAAGCGACTTGATGCCTTTTTAGCCGAACTTTACAAGTGAGTTTATGTTCATCTTGTCGAGTCTTAAAATACTTACAAGCTCTAAACAGCTGGTTTATGATGAACTAAGAATGAGTTTATGTGGAATTAATAAATTCATAATAAACTGTGATTTATTCTGTAAATACTAAGAATTATATAAATTATTAAATTAATGAATATTAATATATATATATATATATATATATATATATATATATATATATATATATATAATGAATTTAATGAAAAATACTTTTTAGTCTTTAGATATGATTGCTTGCCTGTTGTTGTTGTTGTATGCTTTGTGATATCTTGCAGGACCTGATTTAAACAACAACAAAATGCCATTTATTAACTTTCAGTAAAGTTGAGTAACCATTGTTGCCGTGAGTCAAACAGTGAATTGTTAAAACGTTCTGTTAACGTAGCAGCTGTTTATTGTCCTGTGTGTTTCTGGTTTAAAGGCACCTGGACAGCGGCAGTAAAGAGTGTCCTGACATCAGCGACATTCAGACCCGAATGAAGGTGAGCTCCACATTTCAGAATAAAAGTTTTTTAAGTTAAGCCCAACACAAAGAAATTCTTCTGTAATTTAGTGGGGACATTTAAATCCTCCTAGAATTTAAACATATTATTGTGAAAGAAACAAAAAGATTGTTGTTGTGTTGAGGCTTTTTTCCCTGATGTATTTGTTTGTTTGTTTGTCTGTGTTTCCAGGTGCTGACCCACAGAATGGACATGTCCTACGGTCAGATGGGCAGCCTCCTGCGCAGCGGCTCCAGGCAGACGCTGTTCGCCAGCCAGCTGATGCGTTACGCAGATCTTTACTCCTCCACCTGCATCAACCTGCTACACTATCCCTTCAATTACCTGTTCATGGCTCCACCCGTGCTGGTCAGTGGCTCTCGCTCACAAAATAAACACGTCTTAAATGTGTCACGGCGCTCGTTCCTCATCTCACTCTCATCATTTCAGATGCCTCACGAGGTCGCGACTCAAAACTCCGCTGACTTTGCTTCAACAGATCTCACTGTCAGCAACCATACTCTCAGAAACTGAGGTTACAATCATCACCATGCAGTATTTTATATTTTTGATTGACCTTGAAGTTGAAAGATTCAATTATTTACATTTTTCTGTCTTGCAGTGCTGAGGACAAATGATCGGGACGAAATGGAAGAAGTGTTCCCATATATATATATATATATATATATATATATGGGTTTGCTGTAGCCATGACGTGCCTTCATTTAGCAAAAAAAGAAAAATAAACTGCCAAACTACATATTTTTCCACCTACTGGATATGAATTGTATTGCCATATAACGTTTACCAGATAAGCATGTTAAGATTTTAGGATTCAACCTAAGAGCACACTCGGGGTTACTGTATATAAGAGTGAAAAATGTTTATCTTAATCTGTTATTACATGTAGTGGTGCATCTGCACTTTTTGATTTGACGTTTGTGTAATGGTTTTTAAAGAATGTGACTTTATTATTTATTTGCTGTTTGAATTATATCAATAAATCACTCAAAATTAATTGTTTTTCCACTTGTCTTCACTACGACTTCATCTAAACCCAGACAGCAAAGATTCTGGCTGTAATCTGGCAGACATGTAGCATGTCTGGATTCATTTTGACACACAACTTAAAAAGTAAAGGTAAACAAGATAAAGGCTTTTGTCTTGAGTGTGGTGATTTTGGACTCTTTTTGGAGGCAATTATGTTTTGGACTTCCATAATTGATTTTGTCATCTTTTTGTTTTTTCTTTTGCACCCCTAATTCGGGCCATATAAGGGCCGTACATCTGCCTGAAACTTTGCCAAAATTGAGTAAAATTTGACCCATTATGATTCTGCTAACTTGGTGAACATGGACGTCTATATTGTTTGGCTTTTTTATTTTAGAGAAAAATAGTTCCAGTGAAAACAACACTGTGAATTTGGTGAATAATGTAGAGTAATCGGGACTGTCCTGTTACATCAAGTAAGTTAGATCAAGCTTTATTTGTTTGTGTGTGTGTGTGTGTGTGTGCACGTGCTTCCATTTGTGTGAACCGTCACTTTAAAGTTTTCCTCTGGTACTAGATCTCTTGTCCACTGGATGGCAGTGAATCACCTCGGCAACAGATCTGCTCACGGTCCTCATGTCTGAACTAAGTGAGTCAAGATTAATTTTCTCTTTTAATCTTCAAACTGACAAACATTTTTAATTCCACTTATGTCTGTTAATCACTGTGGTAAACAGAAAAATATGAGTTGTCATAAACCTCAACATTAAACACACAGCATCTTATATCTACTGTCAGGATTTAAACCAACATGTTTGTGTGTGTGTTTTTTTATTTTCTTATGAAACTAATCTTATTTTGCTTTCACAGCAGCAGCAGCAGCAGCAGATGTTGTCGGGAACCTTCAGTAGTTTCTTTACTCATCGACAAAAGCAGCGAAATAATCAAAATTGTAATGTTTGTGCAGCTTTTAACACATGAATCATAGTAGGCACTCACATACACACACTGAAACGCACACAAACCTGTGAATTATTGTCGTTCGTACACACACACACACACACACACACACACACACACACACACACACACTCTCTGTATTTACCTCTTGTTCTTTCTTTAGTTCAGACACAGCTGCTCCCACAAGAGCTGAATTCTTTATCAGGAGATAGCCGAGAGGAATTTGTTGTTTCTGTCTCTGCGTACACACACACACACACACACATACATGCACAGACACACACACGTGCTCACACACTTTACTTTATATAGTATCAGTGCTCTCATGTGATTATGTATAAGATGTTATTTCACAAAGGAAACGATACATTGTTCTTGCAGGGATGAAGTGTGAAGAGTATCACAGATTTTCCTGCTGCGCACGGATTATGATTTATGCAGCATCACATACATTTCACACTGCAGAAAAGTCTTAAAATATCCAGTTTGTTTTTATTTTTATTTTTTTGCACAGTTTGGATCGTTGATATCGATGCTGGAGATGAGGGTGAGGAATGAAACAACGGTGGAAAACGAACAGTGTAAAAATCAGTTCAAAGACAGAAGAGGAAAAAGAAGAATAAACTTCAACTTTATCCATATGAATTTTGACTTTTCTGTTTTCACTAAAATGTTTCCAACTCTTCTGAACATCTAAAGACATTTTGACATAAATTGTACAAGTGTGTGAGAAATTCAGTCAAAGTCTTTGTCAGATCTTTGTTGGAAGTTAAGACGCTTGCAGCTGCACAGTTTTGCTCTTACAAATAAAACATGAGAGGAAAGTCCAAATTAGGAAACACCCACTGCACTTTTATTAGCGCCTCCTACTTGTAAACACACACACACACACACACACACACACAGGTTTCCTAGATGATTTCATTTCCTGATTGAGCACTACTCTGTTTATTTGGATTTCTCTGGTCATTGTCTGTGTGTCACCTGCATTTATTTTTGCTTTCTGTTTATTCATTTATTTAACATTTTATTCAATTGGTCATGTTTTATTTTCACACCTGCACGGATCCTCCACTTACATCTGCTTCATCTATTTGTTTGTTTGTTTGGTTTTTTTAAAAAATCACTTATTCACACATTTTCGCACATTTTTGAATTTAAACTTAAAACCCTTAAATGGAACTTTTATCATTATATCATTTATTATCCTTTAGGACAATTAATTATCGTGTCGGGAGTCAAAACGTAGCTTGATCCTTGATCGTGCACTACATCTCCTGTCCTTTGGATGGCATTAAACTGCCACTTCGCTGATGTACAGAAGAGAGAGAAAAAAAAGAGTCCATGTGGATCTGAATGATAAATTTGACACCAGAGTAACTTTGACCTTTTGTATTCGTGTAAAGACAGAAGAGACATTTTTTTTTTTTAATCTGAACTCAGCGTCTTAATTAATTTTTTAACAAACTTATCGATTGTGAGAAAACTCTTGTAAAATATATCACTGACTAAAAAAAACTGTCACGGCCAAACACAAATTTTTGTCCTTTAACATAAAACTGTTGGTTTTTTTTTTTTCGTTTTGTTTCTTTAAATGTTTTTCTTTTCAATGGAAGCTACTTTGACACAAAACAGTTCAAACTGACACACTAATTCACACACATACACACCTTTTCTTACTCTGTGAACCTGCCCCTCCCTCCCCCTACAACACAATATACACTGCACTGTACTGTCATCAGAGATGTCTTCTCATATAGAGCGTACCTGTGCACCAGAGGTGGGAAAAGTATCAGTTTCTCTCTTACTGTTGTTTAGAGTTTCACCTACATGTCACTTTACAGAAATATCTGTTTACTGTCAAATAAAAAAAAGCACCTAATTTCACCTTAAACAATGACAGGACCAGATACAGGAAGAGAGAGTGTTGGTTGTTTACACCACAGCTGAACATGATTTTCACTGGATTAAAACACAAAACGGGTGATAATGTTTTTTTTTTTTTTTTGTTTTTTTTTTTTTGGTAAAACACAAAGTGTAAAGATGTTAAAGCAAAAAAAAAAAAAAAAAAAAAAAACTGGTGTGTGTTGTTTAATATAGACGATATGAATCAGTTACAAAAGTAGTAAAAGGTGCAAATTGAAACAGCTGGTGTTTGTATGTCTTTGTATATATATATATATATATATATATATATATTTTGCTGGGATTTCAAAAGTTAATTAACATTTCTTGTTAAATATTTGATGTTAACATAAAACAGCTGATGTATCTCGACGTAACCAATTTAAAATTTTCAAACTGATTGAAACTTCAAAATTTAACCTTTTCAACTTGATTTTCCTCTAAATTTAAGAGGAAAAAAACAACCTTTTCTCACACATTATGACAATATCATAGTATCTCTATCAGCTTCTTTTCCCCAACATTAAATACAACATTCAAACCTCATGAATAGTATTGTGAACGAACACTTGTACACTAAGATAATAAACATACTTTTTTTTGCAATGTAATCCAAAATTTAGACTTTAGTGTTTTTAGTGTCTTTACAAACTTTAGGATTGAAACTAAAGTTACAAACATCATCAGTTTAAAAAGAATTAAGATTATTGTTACAATGTTAAAACAAACTACAGATGTTGATGTGATTGATTTTCGCTGATAGGTTATCAGATTTACAATTTAAAGTAAAAAAAAAAAAAAGGGAAAAAAGATTTACCAGTGTTTTTGTGGCACGATAAGATTTTTGTTTTCTTTTCTTTGGCCACAGTTAAAAGCATTTATTCTTGTATTCTAATTCTTTAACACAACAGTCATTCAGGCATTAATATATCAGATCGGCTATTTGAAGTCTTTTTTACCTTTTTACATCTACAAACCCATCATCTAGTTTGTTCTAAAACATCGTATTTTTAGCTTTTCAAATGAAAAACATACCGAGTCAAACCGTGAATTTAATCATCTTTATTCAGACAGAAGGTGACAGAGACAAATAACAGCGGCTTCTTTCAACAGAGATGTCTCATAAAAAATAAATAAATAAATAAAAAACAAACTAAAAACATATCATTAAAAACAAATATGCATTTAAGCTTGTTTATTCCTCATTAGCGCCAAATGTTTGCTTCACAGCTTCTCTTGTTCTTCCAGACACTTTGCCTTCGACAAATTCTCCTTCGTTTAAGTTCAAAAGACAAATTTCATTAGTGACGGAGCGGTGAAAACACATCCACTCATAAACAGCAGGCCCATAAACACATTAGAAAAAAGGCACAAAAAACAACATTTGTTTTATGTGAAGCAGTTTGAGCATGTCGTGTTCTGTGTATTTAATGAAATGCAGATGTCATTATCTCATTAGCTTCTATTCTCTGTGGTTTAATCTGCACTGTGGCTTCTCTAATTCACATTCAAAGCTGCTCAAAAAAAAAAAAAAAAAAAAGGCACTGCTGACATGTTGGGTTTCATTGCAGGATACTTGCTGCTCTATGCAGTCAGATAACTGCAGAAGCACCACCGTCCCCCATTCCACACATTCCAGGATTTCCCAGCAAGCATTGCAAGCAAGCCTAAACAAGTCACGTTCTTTACTCAGGGAGAATTTCACACAGTCAAGTGACTGAGGTCTCCTTTGGCTTTTCCTTTCACTGTGCAATCACTTAAATATTCTTTTACATCTGAGTCACTTCCAAAACTCAACGCTATTTAAAACAATAAACCGGCTTTAATATACAAACAACACGGCCTTGTCTTTAACTGAAACGCTGTACTGCAGCAAGGTTATTTAAATATACATATGTATATATATATGTTTCTATATATGTTTCCTTTCTGTTTTTAATAATTACCCCAGTCCTTCTGCAGCAGCTTGTAACAGCAACTGGACTGTGGTTAAACATTTCCACCCAGAGAGGTCTGCCGACAGTCATCAAAACAAACAAACCTCTTTACTCTCTTACTTTAGGGTTCAAACACGAGGCACACACAGGAGCAGTGACACCTAATCTCAACACGAGAAAGAAAGAAGGAAAGAGCAGGGAAGGGAAAAACGGGAGAGAGAGAGAGAGAGAGAGAGAGAGAGGCCTTGCTCCCTACATTCCTCCCAAACGTCCCCTCCCCCCATCGACCTGCTACCACCAGGATGCTCAAAAACACACATCAACCCCCCTTCACTCCCCCACCATCCCCCAATCTGCTTACTTGACCATCGCTGACACACACACACACACACACACACTGTCACAGTGTTTAGTCACAAACAAACAAACAAACAAAAGACATACAGGTAAAGAAAAACACACAAGACCAAACTCCATTGAGAAAAAAAACAAAAACAAAACAGAATTCTTTCACAATGAAAACAAGAAAAACTGAAAATCAACTTCAGATGCAGGAAAGAATTCATTTATTTAAAGAAATACACCAGGATTTTTTTGTGTGCACGTTTTCCTCGCTTTTAAATTTGAATTGATCGATCTACGATCTGTGTATTTTCTTGTATTTCTTTTTTTTAAAAAAAAAAAAACAAAAAACACGAGATGTGATATAAATTTAATTTAAAGGTGAAATAAATTACGACTTCTGATCAATATCCCATCACACAAGATGAGACCAAGACAGAAATCAATATTATTAGTTTTTGGAGAAAGAAAGAAAAAAAAAAGCTGTTACGTAATTTGTTTTTCTCTTTTTCTTTTTTTAAAGGACTTTTCTTAAAGTACACACCAGTTTGACTTCGACTTCCTATTTTAAAGCTGCATCATGTGTCAGTCTATATATGTGTAGGTAAACTCTCTTCTGTAAATATAACACCGGGTAAACAGTTTAGGGAGGTTTTTTTTTTCTTTTTTTTTTGCTGTGCACCAACACCAACACCTGCCATCAGTCATCAGTTTTCCAACTCTACACAAATGAGCCCTTTAGCACCAGTTTAGTGTGAGCTGAGGCCAAATGCTATGACAATACTATTGCACTGCTAGAATGGATGGTACAGTAGTGCAACATTGTCAAAGCAGCTGACCTCAGCAAATGTCAGCACGTGGACATGGAGGGGTGGGGGGTGGGGTGGGGGGAAGCCATTCTTCACTGCCAAACTCCAACCAATTACATTTAAATAAAAAGACAATGCTGTTTTGTCTAAAAGGCTGTTTTACCCAAAAATAATAATAAAATAAAATAAAAGGAAGGTGTTTGAATGTTAATATTGCGCTGAAATTTGAATTGAGCCATTTTCTTTTTCGCTTAGAAGTGATAATGGCTGTTATTTGAGGGCTATGAGTGTTTTTTTTTTTTACACCTTTAAAACAAAGTTAAATAACAGAGGTGGAGGTAATTTGTTTTCTTTTTTTTTTTTTTTTTTACAGATCATACATTCACATATGATCTTATTTAAGGATAATCTCATAAGAGTTAAGACAGTAAAGGGAGGTGTGGGTCTGTTTTATCAGCCAATGCCCTTTTAATATTGCACTGCTCATCTCAATGTCCAGTAGTGCAACAGAAAAAGGGCAGTGGACAACAACATGGACACCATCAGCATCCACTGCACATACTGACTCAACTATACACCTTTTTTTAAACCACCTCCTTCCATCTAAAACAAGTTAAATGTGCCCTATGTTGTTAACAAATACTTTTATTTTTTAAAGAAACTAATCAGCTGCATCAGAAAATAATCAAATCCAGAAAAAGTCCCAAAAAATAAAATAAGTTTGTAAACTGCTGACATTTCCTCTTCTATAGTTTCCTCTCTCTACACACACACACACACACACACACACACACACAGCCTACATGTAACTACACACACACACACACACACACACACACACACAATCAGCCTATTAAGGTGAAATATTTTAGCACTAATTACGCCTTTGAGGGAAACAAAAGTTAGAATATTACAGTTTAAACAATATATCTTCACAATGGTGGAGTTAAATGAACTTCCTAAATTAAACAGCATTGGTTACTCTCACCCTGGGAGAATGGGAATTTCCCAGCATGTGGGCCCATACTTTTCTCTCCTGTGAATGACATGCATTCTAATTTTGGGGGAGAAATGGGAGGTTGGAGACAGGAGGTGGGGGGAGGAGGGGGTTGGACACACACACACACACACACACACACACACACACAAAGCTTTCAAGAGAGAGCTACAGGCTTCAACCCTCCACACCTAAATTGTCAACTACATGTTTAAAAAAGAAAAATCATTTCAGCTTTAAAAGAGTCCAACTTATCATATAAAAATAAAATAAAACACAAGAAAAACCCCGACAAAATAAATTAATCCACACAACAAAACGACAACAAAACACTTAAATATACAAACTTGTATATGTGGGGAAAAAATATAATATAATATAATAAAATTTTGAAAAATAAAGTTGCTGGTGAAATTACTAAAAAACAATAAACGCAAACAAGCAAAGTAGCTCCTGCAACTTTGCACAATTAATGCGTGGTTACACAACACACAATCTATACCATTAGGAGGGAAAAAGAGGCTGGAAATCTCTAGAATAACCGTGGAAAGCTTCACACACACAGACACACACACACGACAGAGAGAGAAACGGTTGCTTCTATATAATATAATAAAACACATCTTTTCCTTCCTTTCTTTCTTTTTTAAAAATTTTTTATTACCTGGTCTTGAAAGCTCTTACGTTTTCTCTCCGCCATACATCTGAGTGAGCGGCCTATACTCGCCTCCTTCACTGTGTGTTTTTTTTTTAAAGAAAGAAAAGAAGAAAAAAAGCAGTGGATCTGCTCTGTGAGCCATTCCTGCCAGCTCACAAGCCCCTCAGTACAATACTGACGACTTGTTAGATTGCACAACAGCCCTATAGGCTGCATACGCACGCCAGCACACACCGTGAAAATGCAACCCCCTCTCCTCCACCACCACCGCCTCCTCCTTCTCCTCCCTATATTTCTCCGAGACCGATCACCCCCCTTCTCTTCCTCCTCCTCCTCCTTCTTCTCCCTCCACCACCTCCTCATTTACACTACACGATAACAGCCCAATAAAGGTGCAGGACCTGTTTTTTCTTTTCCTTTTTTTTTTTTTTTTTTTTTTAAATCCGTCCACCCGAAAAAAAAAAAAAAAAAAAAACGCGTCCCGATCAAGTTTTGAAGCGGAGCTTCCAGATGCGCAGCGCGCAGGACTCGATCAACTCTTCTTCTTCCTCTCATAAATAAACACTTCATTTTTTCACATCTGCAACTTCCAAGTTTGCATCGAGCTCCTGGCGATTTAAAGATAGAAAAAGAATCGGCTACAACTCACAGTGGACAACCTCAACCACCCCTCCTCCTTCTCCACCACCACCTCACCCCCACCACCACCACCTCTCTCTCTCTCTCCACAACCACCACCTCCTCCAAAAATCATGAATAGTATCAAAGCCAAGGGAGGGACAATCCGTTATAGGCAAAGAGGAGAAGGAGAGAGAGAGAGCAAGCGAGAGAGAGAGAAAAGTTGTCCATAAAACAAAGAAAAAGCAAACCCCTCTCTCTCCACAAACCACACTTCGCGGTCCAGGCTGCTTCGAGGGATTCGCGGCGTCATTTCCTAAAAGGCTTGGGAAACGGATCGAGAATCAAATGTGCACAGCTCGAAGAGTCAGAGAAGAAGAAGGAGATGTGGAAGAAGAAGGAGAAGAAGAAGAGCGACGAGGTGGAAAAAAAATCGCCAAGTCTTCCACGCACAAGCACACGGCCTCGCAGATCCGGACTCCATCTTTGACTACTTGACATTCAGAGCCTTGCCGGAGCAAATTCCTCGTTTGCATGCCTCCCACTGATTGGCCTCTTCTTGCGCTAGTCTTTGCTATATGATGAGCCATTGGTTTGGTTTCGGCGTGTTCAACATTTCCAGGCGCGTCGGGATTGGCTGCGCGCTGGGCAGCGTCACACCGTACAACGAATACCTGATCATTTGACTCCCCATTCACAAATTTTCCCATCATCTCTCCACTCAATGTATCCGGATACTTGATCACCAATTATTCTATTTACTCCTTTTTGTGTGGTATTTTTGGCGCAAAACCCTCTTTTGTGCAATAACAAAAGAGCGCAATAACAAGCTTTTTTCGCCTTTTAACACTGTTTATCGACCCAAACACGGACTTTCTCCTCACACATGCAGTCGGGATCAGGCCTGTATTATTGATCGATTTAAAAATAATCGATTTCGATATGAATACAAACACACACATAGAGATCTGACTCGTAATTCACAACAATACGTCTCCAATTACGCACGGAGCAGAGTTGATTATATGAAGAATTAAAGCAAACCAATGAACAAAACTACAAACGTCGCCAGTTTGTGGACATGAGAAGGTATGATGTAGTTAGATCAATGGTTGGATCGGACTCACGCGGTGCTGGAGGCGGACCCAGTGGGCGCCTCGGCCCCTTGCGAAGCTTTGATTGACGCACAGAGAAGAGTAGCGGGCTGTGAAATTTGGCATTCCTGGCCAGAGGAGCTGAAATAATGGCATTATCCAGTGGGAGAGGGCCCACTTTTTTACGCCCCACACACAACTCACCCGACTGCAGCCCCACTCAGAAGGGATCTGATTGTGCAGCCAGTCGGCAAAAAAAAAAAAAAAAAATTTGATGTAAGGCGGAGCATGATGGATCCGGTGAAGGTTTAGAGCAGTGATGCCCCCTTTGCCTTTTTATACAAACCACCACAAACATACATGTTACCAGACTATTTCCGGAATATTTCCGGTCAAACTGGACTGGAAACTGAAAACGTGTCCTGTCAAAGTTGAAAACACAAAAGCAAAAAGTTCACTCAGTGAAAACCAACATGAGACATTTTTGGTTATTGATCATAACTGCTGCTCCAACACAAACTAATCCAAAAGAGAAGAGAAAAGAGCAGAAATCAATTCTCTTAAAAAACAACCCAAAGATATGAAGTAATCAAATAAGTTTCAAACATAAATGATAAATGATAAAGTCACCTGTGTGATTTAGAAATAAAAAGCTGCAGCTGTTTTTTTTGTGTGTGTTTTTTACACACAAGATGAAACTGATTTCTGACATGAAACAATTTCAAAGATTAGTTCAATAAATGAAACAGAATCAACGCTGATTCAGATTTTTTGGCTTAAAGATTTAAAGCCTGATTTCAAAGAAGATTAATCATTTAAAAAAAATCAATTATAATCTCTTAGAATATCATTCACACAGTTTCCCCATAAACCATTTTTAAAAAACAGTTTAACAAGGGATTAAAAAGTATTTAAAAGGGATTACCAGAACTGTAATTACTTCAGCTGCTTTTCCTCCTTCAACAGCACAACGTTTGTTAAAATCACTCCACTGTGGAAAAGACACAGCAGGCGACATAACTGCTGTTTGCTCTGAATAATTGATTTGTTGAAATGATTGTTTGTTAATATGTTTTTGGGTTTTTTTTTTTTCATTTCCGGTGGATTTTAAACTGAATAAAGCTTCATTCACAGATGTAAGCTTATGGATTGTGGCAAAAAAAATATAAAAAATAAAAAATAAGATGAACAAACCTCAAAATTCACTGAAATTAATTTGCAATTAATTATCTGTTTATGTTTTTAGATCAAGGATTAACTAATAAAGGAGATTTTTAAAAATGTACTCATTTGTCAGTTTTTCTTTTATCAAAATTTTACACACAAATCAGTTTTCGTTCGTGTCCATCCACTGATTTGTATCTAAAGTTGAGTTAAACGTTGACATTCACTTGTGTTTTATTTAAATTTAATTGTTATTTATTCTTTAAATAAGGATAAATCTTCCTGCTGCTGAAAAAGAAGAAATTATCTGACAGAGGAAAACAATGAAAAGGACTCAGAATTAATTGTAAATACGTGTCTGTTTTCACACAAACCGGTTGAAACGACTGTGAAGAGACGCAAAAACAATTTCGTACGTTTGTTTCAAACGTGTCTTTTCACATTTAAAGTCACATTTGACTCATTTTTAATCAGTTTCTCAGAATAAAACGTATCTCTGCCACTGTGGCATTTTAAATAATTTACAATTCATTTATAGAATCATTTCAAAGTAAAAGCACAAGATATATTTAACTGTTAGTGGAAACAGGCCTATAATCTAAATAATAGTTCCTGTTAGTAGTAATACAATTACTTACACAACCAAGTGACTGTGAAATAAGTGGTTTCTTTGTTCACTTTATATATGTTTCTATTACATAAAGAACTAATATGGTCTCACTTAATCAACATAAGGATTTGTCTAAAAAATTGTATTAACATGTAAAGAGTTTTAACGGTTACATTTTCTGTTCAGTTAAGTTTTCCTGTTTGGTTGCATTTTTTTTTTTTTAGAAAAAAACAGGTTTGCTTTATGAGAAGGATTGTTTTAAATATAGTAATTTAGTTGTTTCAAAATGTTAAAACACAGAATATGTGGAGCATTTTCAACGCGGAACAAAACTAAAGACAAGAAAAAAAGCAAAAAAGCAAAAATAAAAACAAAAATAAAAATAAAAAATCAGCTATATGTTTTAGGAAAATGTTTCTTCGTCAAACTGAGCCTGAGGGGAAAGTGCCACAAACTACCACTCCCTGCTGAACGGCCTGACTTTAAACTGCTGCCTGTGTGAGGTATCATGGGGGCTGAGAAAAGCCTTTTAAACATGGGAGTTATTGTTCCCTCTTTTTTTCTTTTTTTTTTTTTTCCAACCTCCCATCCTCTGAAAATGTACCTCCTTTCTTCCTCTGCCCTTTAACCTCTCCCAACCCCCCATCCCTCCATCTCACATCTCTCTCTCTCCACATTTTCCCTCTTCTCTTCTCATCGGGTTTGAAGACCAAACCACCATGATGGATTGTCATTGATAAATTCCCACCAAACAAGAAAAAAAAAGAAAGAAAGAAAGAGGGGGAAAAAAGGTTAATGGAGAAGTTTTCAGAGGGTGGGAAGTGGAGTTTCTGCTTCATCGTTTTCATGAAGTAGTAGTAGCAGAGGTAGTAGACCCCACCTCGAGCACCGAGCCCCTCTGCACCCTGTCTCTTCCAAAGAGGGTTCCCCTCCCCTAACCCTCCTCTCCTCCTCCTCCTCCTCCCCCCTCTGCCTTCCTCTTGAAACAGACTCTATGGACTGCATGCATGACATTCCAGCTGTGTGGGTGGCACAGCCTTATACAGCGTCTCCAACAGTACACAGGGCTCCTAAAGCACAACAGCACAAGAACCTCGACCCATGATCCATCTCCAGATACACTTCTTCACCCGGGCGTTTGGGTGGTGCTCTGACTCTATCACTGTGTTTTTTTTTTTTCACCTGGGAAATCTAATGAGGACTGTGGTTAGTTTTCTATTTAAAGGCAGAGTCTTTAAATAGAACAGGAAACACATTTCTTTTCCCCTTTTTGTCTTCTGGTCTAATACTTCTCCGTTTGTAGACCCCCAGACCCTCTTTATCAGCTCAAAACCATTCTTAGTATTGTTGTAGTTTTAATACCTGGATACTTCATGACTTCCTCTGAGCGATGGAAGAAGCACCAGGTTATTTAACTTAAGTGAAAGTAGTAATTCCCAAATGTAATAATCCTACAAGTCCTTCGTTTAAAATGATCTGTTTGTAAAAGTCCAGTTTTATCAACAAAATAAACTTAAAGCCTTAAAGCAAAAGCACAGACAAACGCAACAATTTCAAAAAAAAAAAAAAAAAATTATGTTACATTATTATGATGTTTTCATTGATTGATGTAAAGTAAATGTTAAATGTTAGTAATTCTTACAGCCACTTTCTTTGCGGTTTTGCAGTTTAATGTAAAAATAATCTTTTCTTTTTCTGTTTTTTATTTGTTACATTGTTTGTATCTAAAACTTTGACCTGCAAAAAGTAATTCATGTAATATATATTTATATAGTGGAGAAAAAAGTAGCATAAAACTGATATACTCAGATAAAGGACAAGTATATAATATCGTGTTGAAACTCAGTGTGTCACTAAACATTGTTAATTTTATTAGAAATATGATTTTTGAACTGATTTCACATTTCAGACGTCAACAACAGAAAATAGCAACACAACTTGTGTTTGCAGTTTCACAGACCTCAGCTGTAAAACTTAGTTAAATATCTGCTCTCGGTCTGTGATTAGTGAACTTTTTACACGGTACTAGTGCTCATAAATCTCAGATAACTCCATCCTGATTTCTCTTATTGGAATTTTATAACCGTTAGTTCATAAAGAGTCTAAAGAGGAAACAGCACCAAGCTGTTTCTTTTTGGTTTTGTCTCTTTAATTACTTTTCTAAGTGAACAAAAAGTAATGAATGTTTGTTAATATGTTGCTTGCATAATAAATAAACCAAAAAAACAAAAACAAAAAAAATCTATTCTTGGTTAAACTGCAGCTCTTTATGATCACTTCTGTATTTTGTGTCAGCTCAGTTTGTGGGCTATTTTAATACTTGTCGACACACTTGGTTTAATAAGGTCACAGGACGTGTTTAAAGGAAAAAATGTCTCTGTTTTTAATCCTATAATTATTGTTATTAACATAAATGTACAGTGGTGCTGTATTATTAAAAATGTGCTGCTTTGGAAAGTCAGAAATCAACAGACGGAACAAAACAAACTCCACTTCCTCAAAATCTTCACACTTCCACTGCACAACATCCTCCATTAAATCAATTAGTCATGATCCCAACGGATTATTACAGATGTTTACCGAAGGCTCAAACTGTGATCTGCTGGTGGTAGATATTGATTTTTAAGCACCAACATTAAACAGCAATCTTCATTTATAACCCAGAGCCGCCCAACGAGTGTACGTCGAGCTTGTTTTTCACCCTTTCACCGGGCGAGTGCACGAACAGAGTCCAAAGGATGAAAAAACTCAACCCCATTAACTGAACTTCAGAGGAATTCCTCACTTTACATACGGAATGCTCTTTAGGTCAAAGGGCAAAGGGCCAGAGGGGAATCCACCCGCGCCCAGGCAGGCAGGCCTTATTTAAACAAGCCAGGAATGCCTGGGTAGAAGAGAGGAGAAGAAGAAGAAGGGGAAGGAACCTCACTGCCATTAACATGAGCAGGGGGGCACCGCCAATAAATACCAGCACTTTTTAAATTACCTGCACTGGCTGACTTCATGTGCTACTGACTCTGAAATTTATTATGAGCTTTTCCCAGTTGTATATTCTCCAGATTGACTGAAACTAGTTGTCTGCTGCTGTAGTCAGAGGTTAAAATCCTGTATGTTGTATTTGCTGTGTAGGATGATGGAAACGTACACTTTTCCTATTTTTATCCTCTTGTAGCTTTAAAGTCAAACAAATCCTTATTTTCCACACTTTCCGTTTGGATCAAATATTCAGTGTTGCCTTTCTGTAGCTCTTAACTGAAGCCACATAAGGTTTATCCTAAGCGATACAAAACTAAAGCTGTTTTTATGGCTGCGCTACTGGAAGTATTGTTGATGGGTTTTGCATACAAATCACATCAGCAATTCCACAAATCCCCAATTTGACATATTTGGCATCTTTAGAGACTCCTCTCTGCTAGATAGTAACCCACAACTTTATAATTACTAACTCACACTTTACAGGATTGAAACAGTGACTGCAACTGCTCAGAAGAATAATTGTGGTTATTTTTGGTTTATTTCATGTTGATTTAATTGTTTAAGATCAGAAAAATATTCTTTATCTGCTTGAACATCAGAGATCTTGTACCAAAACAGTGAAATTTAGAGGTTTTATTTGTCTGAATCAAAACCACAGATGATTCCTGCATCAGTTGTTTGCTAATTGGGGGCTGCCCTATCACCTGCCTGTCTGTAATTACAGGATCAATAGGATAGGACCCTTACGAGTGCCTCTAAATACAAAACCCTGCATTCCAGGCGTGGGCCAACCTCTCCGTTTTTAGGACCATCTCGCCAAAATTTCTTACAAATGACATGCTACAATCCCCATGGCCGTGGTGGAATTCTGTCCACTTCAGGGCTTCAAAGCTGCACCGGACTCATTGGGCGGTCTGGCCAATAGGTGAGGAGGGGTGGACCCTGCCTGCCTTGACCTCACCGACCTTCTCCAACCTTCCCCCCCCTCAGCTACCCACCCACCAACCCAGTGTCCTGCTCCTCATCCCCCCACCGTCCACTTCATCCATCCAGCCAGGCAGTCAGTGGGTCAGGCCGTCGTGTGGTCGTTCACATGTCTGTCGGAGTCTCTCTCTCTCTCTCTCTGAGCATTAAAATCACAGATTGTGCCTCAGCTAAACTTCACAGTCATCAAAATCAAGATCACTATTCATGACATCTTTTCATTTCATTAAACTGACTGTTCAGGGGAAGGATAAATGGATTTGCTCTGTGAGGGTAATCACATTTTCCAGAAAAAGTGTCAGTCTTTATGCTCTCCTTCATTCCTGACTCCTGCTCGTACACAACTACTTATCCTGCATTTGTCATTTTAATACACCGATTCTCCACAGATGCGTAATCATTGAGCAGCTAAAGTGAATCAGACAGACAGAAAAGGTTTAATATCCACAAGTACAGTACGAACTCCGACAGAACAGTTCAGCATTTGTGGATGTTATTCCCTTTTCTGCTGCAGCCTTTCAATAAATTCTTGACTCAGCGTCTTTGGTTTGTCATTGAGGCAGCCATTTTCCCATGAAGGCTCACAAGAGCGTTTCCCACTGCCCTGCAGGAATCAATTACCTCACTTTGGTGAGAACATGCCTTTCATTATAATTACCTTCCTGATTAAGGGATGATTTACTTCTGTTATTGTTCGGATTCGTCAGTTTTCATGGTGAAAATATGAAGCCTCACATACCGTTGTGGTTT
Organism: Polydactylus sextarius; assembly: GCA_016801845.1. Taxonomy (NCBI): domain Eukaryota; kingdom Metazoa; phylum Chordata; class Actinopteri; family Polynemidae; genus Polydactylus; species Polydactylus sextarius. The sequence goes on from CM028922.1 coordinate 5,863,511, forward strand.
GTCATTCTTATAGATTAAGATGCTGTAAGCTGCTTAACAATGATACTATGGATAATGGGGTTAAAACATTGGTTGAGATGTTTAAACATAATAAAAATAATGTTGTGTTTGAGTATAAAAAAAACCTTCATCAGGCCTCTCACAGATCAGAACAGTGTTTTCAGATGTTTGTACTGTGTCGCCATCTGCTGGAGAAAACCAAACACACTCGTAGCCAAATGTCCCGTTGATAGCGGTTCCTTCAAACCCACATTATGAAGGGAGGAAGGTGCCGATTGTGACCGACTCATGAAAACCAGAATGTTTCATCAGTCACAATAATAAATCAAAGACAGAGAACATGAACCAAAAACAACACAGAAAAAAAAAGACATAGACATTTGACACAGCGCTGATGAATTCTGGTTTTCACTGACTATGGATATTGTGTCTTGATATAAACAAGAAGGCATATAGACCTGGTTAAAACACTGAGTATATTGTTAATTTAGTCAGCCGTGTAATTATTTGTGAAGTTTTAATGCACTAGATATACAATATTTGTTGGTTCTGCCTGGGTTTAGTGTGCTGGCTCTGTGGGAGCATCCTTCACTGTACTTCCACAGTATAATGACAATAAACACTATTCTATTCTATTCTATTCAGTATCTGTTATTGAACTGTTTTCTCACAATATTTCTTTTTTGGTGCTGAAACTAAAGTAGCTTCATACATCATTCTACTCATGTTGTCGATGCAGATGAAGTTAGAAAAGATCACAATTCAAACATTATGTAAAATCATATTTAAATCTGACATGTTTCTCTTGGCTCATTCATACAACACCACCTCTATTTTCTTTTAACACCCCCCACCAGAAAGAAAAAAAAGGACTTGCACACATCTTATTAAATTAAAAGTTACATCTCCAGTTACAAGTGAATTACACAATAACTTCCTGTAGTTTCTGATGATTCAACTAAAAAAAACAAACAAAAAAAACAGGGTGACACAGCACTGTCTGCGTCTTTGTTTTTTTTTTTCACCCAAAAGAAATGAAAAAGAAGAGTGAATGATTCTTTTACAGCTGCTGGAGTAAAATGAAAATCTTTTCACTGTAAAAGAAGCAACTTTTTTTTCCTTCTTCTTCTTTTGGACGAGAAACAACATTTCTGCAACAAGAGATCGTTTGTAAAGGTACAGGAGCCTCAGGGGACTTGCGTCTTTTTTTTTTAACACTGGTAGAAGAGATGCAAATAAAACTTTAATAACTCGGCGAAACAGACAATGAATCAGACGCCAGTGTTACAGTTAGAGTCATGTTTATTTACAGCAGAATCCTGAACAAGGAGGGAAAGAAGAAGAAGAAGAACAGGGAGGAGGAGAAAAGTGGGGCAGAAGGAGGGAGGGGGGTTAAAAGGAGACAAAGTGTTTTTAGATCAAGCACTTCAGGATTCATGTTTTCACTACACAGTTCTTAATTTATTTTATTCACCATTTTTCTATACAGAATCCATTCAGCCATAATATCAATGCACCGGCAGAGTTGGAGTGCTCTGCTGGAGGAGGAGGGGGAAGAAGGGGTGGAAAGTAAAATAAAAAAAAACAAAACAAAAAATAAACAAACAAAAAAAACTAAAGCACCAAAGAAAAAACAAAATGAAAAACAGAAAAAAAAAAAACTTTACAGTGGGGTAAAAAGAAACACATTTTCTATAAAAAAAGGAACTTTTTTTTTTATCACCATGATCATCATCAGTTATTTATATTTGTGTGTACATATACATATATATATATTATATATATATATGCACACACACACACACACATATATATGTGTGTATAAATCTATATTTTCTTTCCATGTCCACGAAGAGGTGATGAGCGTTTGTGGTTCCATTATGTCCAAATGGACGACCGCACCAAGCAGCAGGTCAGACATGTCGACCTGACGTCTTCAGGTCACAATATTGAGCATCTTTGTGAATCAGTCAGAGCCGATCCAACGCAAGTCTTTCTGACTCGCAGCCTGTGTCCCGCCCACCGATGCGAGCTCATAGGTCCAGTGCCTCCTCCTCGTTGTTGTCGTTGGCCGGCGGAGACTCAAAACTGCAGTAGCCCTGTTAACGCAGTCTGAGAAATGATATACTGTACACTTCTTCACATGCACGGCCAGATAGTGTAAAAAAAAAAAAAAAAAAAAAAAAAAAAGAAAAGAAGAAAAAGCCAGCAAACTGCGTCTTCTGTACATCTCTGCTGTGTCTGATATACATTAGAGATTAACTGACAAGAAGATCCACAAAATGGTGGAAGGACAGAAAGAAAAAAATAAAGTAAGACTCGGGTACAAACTGGTGAAAGTAAAATCATCCTATGGGTTAGTTTTAGTTTCTAATTTTTTTCCTCAAGGGCACAACTGACTTAACGCTTAACTGTTGACCAAGAAAACCTGTTTTTCTATAACAACCGACCACAGGACGACGTCATCCCCCAACGACCCTCATCTCCAGGCTGAGTCTGAACTTTCACAATAATCAGTTCGACTGAGGTGAAACACTGGCATATACAAAGTTCAGATGAGATGTGCTTGTCTTTTGTCAAATTATATTTAAAAAACAAACAAACTAAAAAAAAAAAACAATTTGATATAATCATGCTCAGACATTTAGACTCGTGAAATCTGACGTAAGATGCTTCAAAAGTGTTTCCATGACCATAAATATGTGGAAATTTAGGATGTGCACAGCAGATTCTCAGTACAAAACCCAGCACGATGCATGATGAGGTTTCATGATGAAAATTAATATAGCATACTTTAAAAATTAATTCAACATTCATTTATTTGGAAACAAAAAAAACAAAAACAAAACAAAAAACACTGTTTACATTTCCACCTGTCTGTAGAGAGACTGATAACAAAAAAAAAAAGACAAAAAAAGAAAAATTGACCCCTGTTGAGAATAAGTTTTCAGTAAATTTTTTACAAGCTGAGACACAAACTGTTTCCATTAGACGTCATGTGTTTGAGTTTGATCCAACACGCCCAGCTCACTGGAAACCTGACTATTGTCACTGTTTTTTTTTTTGTTTGTTTGTTTTTTTTTTGTTGTTGTCATTTTTTTTTAAACAAGTTCATGATTTCAAATAAAACCAAGTAAAACAAACGTTCACTCATCTGTTTCGCTCTCCCACACACACACACACACACACACACACACACACACACACACACACACTCGCTCGCACGCACACACACACACACACACACACACACACACGTACTTTAACACTAGAGCAGGAAACTTTTTTATCAACCAGCCACTGATGAAGATGTTTTGTTTGTCTTTTTGTGTTTTTTTTTTTCCTCCATAAAATTCATCAGCTACATTTTCTATCACACAAGCCAACAAACTTTAGAAAACAACCTCCGTATGATGGATGCTCACCAGTCGTTTCAATGTAACCGGCAGCCAAAATGTACTTGAATCCGGCTGTTGGCTGGTGTCAGTTTCCCACCCTATACAACATGCTCCCGAACACAAATACAAACTCAAGATACCGCAAATACATGTGTACACATATATACAAATATAAGCAGCTCCTCAAACTGGGAGCGGCTTAACAATTTATAATGCATCATTTCTGTATATGCCAAGAATAAAACTTTTCTAAATAAAATACATAGTTATTTGTGAGGGTGGGGAAGGGGGACAGCAGATGAACGAAGAGGAGGAGGAGGAGGGTGGGGCTCGCAGGGAGTGTCGGGCGACGGGGAGAAGCCATCGTCGAGTGATGAAGAGGAGAGCTGATGAAGGAAGCGGACGTGGGCAAGGGGGGGTCGTGTTGTGAGAGGAGACGGATGGAGGGGGAAGACTCTTCTCCTTCGCCGTGTTGCTTCTCTCGAGCACTGTCCTGTGCCACTGCAACACTCCTTCCACGTTTGTTTAAATCGTTCAATAATAATAATAATAATAATAATATTAATAATAATAATGACCACGACAATGCTAAAAAAATATATATAAACCCCGGCCATGTCTCACAACTGTAAGTCCACAAAAAGGGTGGATGGTGGAGAAGGTGGAGAGGGTCTGACCCTCTGAGTTCTTCTGAGTAGGTGATGAACAGATGAGGAGGAAATTAAAGACGCAGAGAAAGGAGGAAAAGGCAGACAGAGAGAGAGAGATGAGGCCTGTCGAATGGAGCGGGCCATGGGAAGTGGCAAACAAGACCAGGAAAAAAAAAAAAAAAAAAAAAAAAAAAAGGAGGGGGGGACGTTAACAAAAACAGCACAGGCAGGATGTGCTATAACGAAGAGGAAACAAACAGAGAAGAGGAAGCAGAGATGAAACGGAGGGGAGGATGTAGGGACCAAAAGATGAGTCGTGTTGGGGGCGTTGTGATCCACACACACTGGTGTCCTTCTGAGGGTTTTTCACAGAAGATTGGCGGAAAGCATGAACAAGTGATGACAACATGGCCTCACTGTGAGTGTACCCTCTCTCCTTCCCTCTAATTAAGGGAAAGGATCCGCAGTCCTCCCCGCGCTGGTCCTTTATCCCAGGGTGCATCATACCTCCAGGAAGCGGGAGCTGCTGGTCTTGGCGTGGAAGGGCTCCGACCACATGCGCCGCAAATCCCCCTGTGGACCACGGAGCACAAAGTCACTCAATCACGTTTGCTGATACATGTTGACGGACTCTGTCATAAGTTCCACTTGTTACTTCCATCAATCAATGTCTGTTATGCAATATGGAGTCATATGTGTATACACACAACAGTCTTCTTTGTTATTCCAAAATTCCATTTTTTTTTTACTATCTGCTTCTGTCTATGTATGTATCTAATTTAGTCAATTTAAATCATTGAGATACAGGGTAGAAAAAATAATCTCAAAAACAAATAAACAAACAAAACATTAGAATCTGTGAATGAAAAACCTCTTACACACTTCTCTCTAGGATTTTTTACACTTCTCTTTTTTTTGTAGGAAAGAACTGCAAAGTTGTCCTTTGTGTCTCCTTCTGAGGAGGCTGCAATTTTTCTTTACAATTACACAACTCTAAGTAAGCGCTGATGTCTGCAAAACTGCCACAGCTGAACTTTATCTCTCGCAGAAAAAGAAATGGCTGCTCCCCGTCAGCGTACCTTCAGGTAGGCCATAGTGAGCAGAGGCAGCAGGGTGAAGGGCACCAGGTAAAGCAGAGCGGGCTGAGCAGCACGATGGATCCTGGAGGCCACAGTGGCAGTCAACAGACCTGAAGACAAGAGTCACACATCAGTCACAGTCCAGGTCCAGAAACAAAAGATGGGAAAAAAAAAAATGTATACTTCAAAATATTTTTAGAACAAACTAAAATAATGACACCCGAGCGGCTAAAAATATCACCTCTAAACATATCCAACATTAAAACAATAAAGCCCTTGACCTTTTACATCCATCCGTCCATCGATTGCTCGCTTACCCACAAAGTATCCGATGAGAGTGCAGTGGAAATATGAGACTCGCTGCATGCGTCCGGACATGTTACCAGGTCCTGGGACTTCCCCATTCGCTTGCTTCTTATAGTTGTCATACCGCAGGACGAAACATAACAGCAGCCCCGGCATCACAATGTCTCCTATTCCCAGCATTGAGAAGTGACTTCCTGTGGAACTGCATGGAAGGAAAGGAAGAGAGGTTTGCTGTATGCATGCTGTAATGCATAAACACTGGGATCATGGTGACTGTACAGTGCAAGTGACTCCAAATCCCACGTGTGTCATGAGTGTTTCATCACATCTTTCTAAAAACCGAGCAGCTGTCAGATGTGAGAAGCTGAGATCACGCAGCATCACGAGGCCGTAGAGCTCATTAAGACTAAAAGCTCCATTTTTTTTGAGTGAAGTTAAAAGTTGACGGTCAATTTTGCGATTCTTATCCTCTCACAATTAGTCAGGGAAATAATGTTTGGCCTCTGGGGGGCGCCAAAGGAAACACTGCTTTGTAACAGAAGCTGATAATTCACAGTCGTGACCATTTTAGGACAATTCTCCGCCGTCCTGTACATGTGGCTATTGTGTCATTTTGAGCTGTAACGTGTTGTTGTAGAAGCTGCCGTTAACTACTGAAACACCAAAGTTATCATGTTAATATACAGTGAAACAATTTGGACTGTAATTAATGTTTTCATGATGATTTGTTTCTGGTCTATGAAAAAGTGCTATTGTACGTTACAGTTTCCTAAATTCAAAAATATCATGTGCAGACGTCCTGCTGTCTCCAGCTAGAGTTCAAAACCAAAATATATTAAATTTATTATCACAAAATACAAATAAATGTGGCAAATTTTAATAAATCAAACAGTTTGCCCTTTTTTTTAAGTTCTTCAGCAGCTACTTTGATGATCATGGATTAATTTTCTGTCAATTGATTAATCAGTTACTTTTTTCAGGCCTTGTACTACCTGCAGGATAATGCTATTAACATTTACCAAATGATCATACTACATTAGCATTAATCTTCAAATTAAAGTCTGTACTTCCTCTAGTTTTCTTGTCAGTGGCATGGCTCCAAAAACCACATTTCAAGAACCAAGGTTCAGTGTTTCTCACCTGGGAAAAACCAGTTTGCCCGGTAGTGAGAGGCGGGGGACGTCGCGGCCCATCCCCGGCCCTAGGTGGAGCTTCCGGGACAGAACATCTATGGGATTTTCAGCAGGTTGAGTGGCAACTTTGACCATCACATTACTATTGAAGATGTAAGCTGAGAAGAAAACCTGAGGGCAGGAAAATATAAGGAGGCAAATTAGCCGACCACACCGACAAATGCTCGTAACACACCATTACTAACACAGCACAGAATTATTATCTATAACTATTCAATAATTAATAATTGTGTTGAATAAAAAAAAATTTAATAAGTTATGATTATCTTAATTTAGAGACCAGCGTGAAAATGCTCATGTGAAAACAAATAATCACATTGATTTCCTGCATTTCCTGTTCATGCTGATGGTTTCAGTTCTAAATATAGATTAAAAAAATGTTTGTGTGCTTCTACAATTTGCTGCGGTCAACTATTCACGTGAATCACACTCATGTAAATGACTTCATTCCCCAAAGCATGAACTACCAGCCAATCACAAAGAGCACAGGTTCATTAATTTCATGCAACTTATTATTCAAATTATTGCGATCACAAAAACGATCAGTGTCAGCGGGGAAATAACACTGAAAGCGAGTGGGGTGATGCCAGGTTGCTAAGAGCCCAATATTGGAGCGATGAGAGCAATTGTAGAAAATGCGCCCGGCGGCAGAACATTACCACGAGTATTTGTGAGTGAAAATGTGTTTTTACTCAGTTTTAATGTTTCATGTGGCATTTCTTTGTGAAGGAAACATCTGAGACAAAGCCTGGCAGTTTTCTCAAGGACTAATCATTTCTCACAGGTGTCGTCGTCTGACGAATGACACCCATTACCCATGTTTGGTTTTTTTCTGCGAAGAAATGACACAACTACACAAACTATAACGTGTCTGAAACGATCACATGTCACTCTTGCTACACTCAGATCGACCTGTGATCTATCAAACTCACTGGTTCGTTTAAGTTACGGAACATAGAACCTGCTGTTTTTTTTTTTAACAATTCAATAAATGAATGAATTCCTCAGTCGCTCATCAACCAACTGATACAGACCCTCATTCATGCAACACCGCTCCTCCTCAACTTTGCTGACATGCTAAGTTGCGATTACTTTTGTTTTGTGTTCAACGCGGGCAACCATCCAAAGTACCGACAATTCCATTGTGGCTTATAAACCAAATGTAAACGGACCGGTGTCACAGATAGATGGCTACACTTGAGTGTATTTAATTTCTCAAAAAGAAAATGGTGATGCTCATATTAGTTTTGGCTCAAGGTGACAGTTTCTTTCCTTTGTAAGAGTCTCACATTCCTCTTTAGTGATTATTCTGGTTCAGTTCCTGGTTCTGTTTTTTTTTTTGTCAACTTCGTGAAGGTTGAATTTTTGCAGGCAGTTCTTTTGTGTTTGTTCAGCCACGATGGATCACTATGATCAGTCTCTTCCAAACACGCTGCACAGAAGCTTTTCATAAGCTGAATAATTATCGCTCAGTAAAAATCTACTGATAGGGGGATAATACTAAGTCAATCCGTGTCCTCAAGTGTTTGCAGGAACTCTTTGACGTCAGCCGTGACGCAGGTGACGTGACGCCCAGGATGGGAGCGTTTCCTTACCCAGAACACATCGTAAATGAGCAGTCCTGACAACAGCAGGCATGACACCTTCAGACTGGGAAGCCGCACAAAGGCGATCATGGCGACACACAAGCCCATGGCTAAAGCTGTGGAGAGAGAAAACACAAAACGATGAAAAAAAAAAAAAAACAACAACAAAACAAATCACACATTTCCACCAACTCTACACCAAAATGAGCTGAAACAACATGAGAACAATTTTTTTTGTTGTGAAGCCTATTCAAGAGACATTAATTACTTTTACTTTAACTTTTAGGCGCATGAGTTATGACATGATAAGGTGTTGAGCATGAACATGGGGTGTGTCAGGTTTTCTAACACTGTGTCAATAAAACCACAATATATTGCGTATCTAATATAACAGCTGCAATTGTTGTGCATTTATTCCAACCGGGTGTAATAGCGGCGGGAGCCCAGCAGGGCACTGCAGTGGCTTTATAATTAGTTTGACTTCATTTCATTTCATATTTCTTTTCTTGCTGCATGTCCAGTTCCGATGCTGAGGCCGAACCAAGAGTCTTTTGTTTCCTTTTTTTCCTTTTGTCTTTTTTTTGTTGTTGTTGTTAGTGAATGCTGAACGTGTCCCGTGTGTGTGGGATGTTTAATGGAAAATATTAAAAACAAAACTACACAAAAGAAAACGGGAACGAACGGTGAGGACGTCAAGCTCATGTGTACAGCTTTTATGATTGTTAAAGTCTGACTTTTAAGTCTTCTATTCAACTTTAAGTTCCAATTACATTTCAAAAAGCAATTTTCAATCCACTAAAGCTATGACCAGTTTTTTTTTTTTTTTAATCTATGCATGTGTTTTTTTTGTCTCTTCTTTTTTTGTTCTTTTGATGATAAAAATGTTCCCGTTCGTCTAAAGGCTGCATTGTTCGTGTTACTGAAGGAGACTTCCAGGAATACGTTTGAAATTCTTGTAGTCGACTGGGTCAAGTAAAACACACCCACACGTCACCACTCTGCTTAGTCATGCTTCACTAAAACATCGAATTCTATACCGATTAACTTTCAATGCAAAGTAGGTTTCGACACAGCAGCTCACACAGGGCGTTTGCTCTTTTTCCAAATAAAAATTCCAGACTTTTTCAAAACCAGTATTGTTTTCCCCAAGACCTTGTTTTTACATGCTTTTATGCTTGCGTGCCTTTTCTTTTCTGGTTAAGATTCTACTTGTTGTGTTTAATAGAAAAGTTCATTCTAGTAAAAGTATGAATGAACAAATGCATAATTCATTCTGCTGTTGATCTCAGTTCACCAGCAGCCAGACTTAATGTTTCTTGATTTGGAGATGGCTAACCACTGCTGCCTCCCCCATGCTGGCAATGTCCTTGTTTTGAGCACAAAATTTGCAAAATGCTTTTGTGTTGGACTTAGGGTCAGGTGAAATCCAGTTTTGAAATAGATATGTCAAGTTCCTTTTTCCTCAGGGGATGATGAAAACTAAATGACTTCCAGCTCCCTCCTTTACTGAGACAGTTTATTTGTTTTTCCTACTAGCATCATAGTTAGCAGTTATGCTAACCGCAATTCATTCCTCCACACATTTGTCCTTTTTTGTGGACAGTGGACTACTTGGATAACAAAGAGGCCATTCTGTGCTGTTTGCTATTGTACGGCGCCAACATCCATTAATGTAAATAATGTGAACCACACACAGTTCTGTACTTTAGACAGATGTGTCCATGACGCTCCACCGAACGCAAAACCCGCTGCACGTCTATTTTCCGTGAAGCTCGAAACGACTTTCTGGGAAAAAAAAATCGTGTCCAAGCAACTACGCACCGTCCATGAGAAGCCAGTGTCCAGTCAGCACCCAGATGAGCACCAACATCACAGAGAGGGAGAAGGACAAGAGTTCAGCCAGAGTGAAACGCCCACAGCAGCCAAATGAAATCCTGCAGTAAATAAGACACACACTAAATTCACAACAGTGACATTGTAAAAAAAAAAAAAAAAAAAATACAAGCTGATTTTTTTTTCCTACTGAGCAGAATTTGAATACCACAATCAACAATGAGCAACGGTGTGACTGGAAGCCTCTGAGAAAGATAAAATATCTGTCCCGCTCATATATCATTATGACAGATTCATGTGTTTAAAGTGCATTATCACCACCCTCTGGTCCAGAAGGAGCCAGAACCAGCTCCTCATGACAGATCACAAACGTGGTTTACGATTAGGCCAAATAGAGACATAGGTCACTGTAGATAAGGTTAAGGGTCACTGAAAATAATTTTAATCTTGTCTGAGTTTCATTTGAATACAAGACGATATAAAATGATATGATAAGGCTCCTGTTATAAGTGAAACATATGCAACATAGACTCTGGGTGGTTCTTCATTAGCAGCACTGCAGTGTTGCATTCAAATTCAGGTCATTACTGGGTTTGTAAAGCAAAAAAAAACCAAAAAAAAAAAAGAAAGTACTGAACCTCAATTAGAGGCTGTAACTACACAGGAACAGTTGATATTGGTTATTGAGTAGTTGCGTTGTGTTGTTGATAAGTCGAAATGCTTTAAAAACCTGCCTGAAACTGAAGGGCACACCAAGCTACATGAAGCAAAAACACTCAATTTAAAGAATCCACATGATGTCCTTACTTGTTCTGTGGGGAGCAGGGTCTGGTCAGATACTGGCACATTGGCAACAAGAGGAATGCAAATGCAATTGTTGCAAGAACTGAGAAGAAGAACAAAGCACAGCAGTGAGACCACAGACCTTATACACCTTTGCGGCTTGTTTCAGTTATTTTCTCAGAGCTTAATGGGGTGGCTAATGATCTTTACAGTATCAATAATCTGCACAGAAAAGAGGTCCTCCCTAGAGTGTAACTACTGAACAGAAGATGTGAACAGGTAATTCTATAGCTGTAGGGTTCTTGCGTTGTGTTCGTGAGCGGCGGTTACCTGCAGTGCAGATGGTGAAGACCACCTGTACTGAGTCAAAGAAGAAGAACATGACTAGCAGAGACACAGAGGCTCCTATGGGCAGGAACAGGGCCTGTGTGGAGTCTATAGTCTGAATACCTGAAAGACAACACAAATTCACAGGAGGATTTAAAAACACCAGATAGAAAAAAATATTCCAGCTCTAAAGATGTATTCACAAACATAAGAGCTAAAACAATTATGAATCATTACTTGTGAATCAAGAAAACACATTGTATGTGTTTATTTCAGATCTAGGCACGTATAAAACACTCACTGTTGTTTGTGTTGCTGTTATTGAAAGACCCCGCTGTCGTGGGGTTACCATCTTTATCCTTCTCCTGGTTCTCACAATCCATGTTTAATGACCTGCATGGGGGGAGGGAGGAGGAGGAGGCAAAGAGAGCGAGGGGGGAGAGTTCAGGGAGCGGGAGAGTGGGTTTGAACATGAGCATCAGTAATCAAACCCTCTAAATTATGTAACTGTTAATAAGAGATATAGCGGCTTTTAAAAACACTAGCCTACTTTTACAGTGTGTGAATCAGACACTATGATGTATATAAATATCTCCGTCAATGGAAGATGACTCAATTTTATTTTGGGTAAGGTTTATTTGAATAAAGTAAAAAAAAAAAAAAAAAAAAACAAAACATACTTCATATATTGCTTATTCCATACAGAGTTTAATTTGAGTAAAAAAGAGAAAATATTGACATTAAATAGCCAAGTGGTGGGTGGAATGATGCATCGATAGAAAACGTTTTCTAGTACAATTAGACCATAACAGAAGAAGAATATAGCAATAATAATAAAAAATGCCAACCAAACCTCATGTCATGGCTGTTTCATGTGTTTTTCTAGGGAATGTACACTGATTTATCACAACATTAAAGCCACTGACAGGTGAAGTGAATAACATTGATCATGTCGTAACAATACATTGTTCGACTGGGGAAGGTTGAGTCCCGGCATTAATCTGTCTTGTCTGAACAAACAGCCTCCGCCAGCAGGACAATGTGCACCATCACATCTGTGATGTGGCTCTAGAAACGGGTCCAAATTCCCCCAGATCCTGAACTGATCCATCATCTGAGGGATGCGCTGAAATGAGCCAGATCCATAGAGGATCCAGTTCTCAACCTACAGGACCCAAAGGATCAGCTGCTACTGTATTAATGTTGGACATCACGTTTAATGTTGCAGTTGATGAGTGACCGGATGATATGTAAATAAAAAATATGATCAGGATATCACAATATGGATTTCTATCCTGATGCAACATCAGCTCCTCTTTCAGTTACTCTTCTCTATCATAATTTCCCAAATAGCGACTCTGGTCTCTGTTGGCGACAGGCTTGTGTTAGAGATATACATTTATTTCTATTTAATGTTCAGAACAAATAGACTACAGTTGTTATGACGGAGTGTGGTTATTTCGCAGTGTAAATGAACATGTCACCAGCTTATCTTATTAGTCATTTGAGGAAATGTGGTAGGTAAAGCTGATGAACGGAAGTGGCACAGGAAAAGTCAGGCACAAGTTTTTTGCAATGTGTCAGTGAGCACATATGTCTCATCACCATAATCAATGTGAATTTCATCACAATCTCTAATTTAGGTCGTATTAACACCCAGTCCTGTTCCCTTAATGGACAACATACACACTTGGTGTTTGGGTCTAATGCCTTTTTTTCCATTTTCCACAAGTTTTTTAATGCATGAATTTAAAATGGATTTTCAAAGCCGGCAGAGAGAAACACACAGACTGTAAATGACTCGGTCTTCTGACAGCAACAGCCTCAGACTAGAATGAGTTCTGTGAAACCTGATCGGCTTCAGTCATGATTCACAAACAATAAATAATGACTACAATCCATCCATTCATCCATCCATCCACAAAATGACCATAATGCACCCAAACCAAATAGTTCTTTTTCTTTTTTTCTTTTTTCTTTTGTTGAAAGGGCAAAGACGACAGCCTGCATTAACATTTCACATATTAATGGAAATATTCAGCATCTTCATCAGCAACAGATTGATGAGTAAAACAATACCTTCGCTCTTTTCAGCCGGAGAATCAAACTCTATAAAGCCATTTATCTGATAATACGGCTTCTCTAAGACAAATGTGTTTTGTTTAGTATCTTAATGCGAATGAAATCAATCAATCATCGACCATTACGTGCTGCACTGTAAAGCCCTTTCAGTGCACATAGTGCTCCGAAATTATGTTACATATACAATTCACAGGGTACTGTTATTTTGTTTTTTTACATTATCGCTCACATTAACCAGATGATGTACTCTGTTATTAGATTTAACCCCGCCAATGATAAAGGTCCATAAAATTCACATGTGGTGCAGTAAAAACGTTTTGTTTTTTGCTGTTGATACATTTACCGGAACCAAACAAAAGCTCTTACCTCCCTTTAAATTATGTATGTTTATTAAAACATGCCAGTACTTTTATTATATAAAGGTTAAGAGTATAAAATAATTATGTTCAGTTTTTACGCTTTTGCTTATACCGGAAACAAAAACTTGCTCCGCACCTCTGCACTGCTCTCATTGTTCACTGCCCTTATTTGTTTGTTGACACTCACCTGAAGCTGCCATAGACGATGAGAAGGATGGAGATGAGGAAAGTTGACACCTGGCTGGAGTCAACTAGGGAGTACGCCCTAAAAAAAAGGAGAGAGAAATATAAATGTTAACTCCTGTGCACAGAGAACTATGATTACGACTACAGAGGTTACAGAAAGGATATCAGAGTTTTTTTGGTAACGCTAAAGGCTAAACTAGGACTACTGCCTCACTTTTGTATGCCTCCTCCAATACAGCTGCAGGAAATATGGTCACAATTTAATGCTCCTGAATTATGACCAGAAAGTTAACCGATGTTTGGATATAAAATGTTATGAATTCATTTGATCTTATTACACATTTGTGTGAAAATCTGTCATAGTTCTCAAATGAATTAGAGATTTTTTCACTAAAACCATTCAACCAAATTCAGCTCGTTCCTGTGTTTTCATGAGATTGCGTGTTCAAGAGTATGTGACAGACACGAGGTCGCAACGGGGTCGACCTTTCACCTTTGACCACCCCGATCTAATCGGGTCATCCACGAGCTCCAGTGAACGTTTGTGCAAAATTTGAAGACGATCTCTCGAGACATTCCTGAGATATCGCCTCCATGAGAACGGGAGACTCGAAAATAAACATCTGACCGCTGTCGTCTCGTTGATTAACACAAACAACATGTATTGTTTTAGATTTCTACTACAACACAAGTCATCGCTGCCAGAAACGACAAAACAACAGCTGGACAGTAAATCAAGCCTCAAAATAAACACGTGATATTCTCAAAAGACTTGAAGTCTTTGCTAATCCCCGTGCTGCCACTGTTTGTAGGCCCCGACTGGAATATTTCATGCAATAAAAGTTGCAGTGAAGACGGTTAATTGACTGAATTTTTGTCTACATATCATCTACTAATTAATTAAAAGCGAAAAATTAAGTCCAACACCTATCTGATGTGATAAGACCGTGTTATCTTATCACATATGCCTTTTGTTTCATGTGTAATTTAAAACTTAATGTGACTCTCTGAACTTTAACCCTTATTACTCAGCGATTAAACCATTGTAATTTCTAACAAGGTACCCACCTCACACACACAAGCACAAAAAGTAATCAGATAGAGCCGTAAAAAACAGAGACGTCTAGATTAACTTGAATTATAGAGAAATTCTAAACTACAGGGGAGGAAAAGTCACCTCCCCTTGTAGTTGTTTGACTGTGGTGAATTGTGCAAGTAAGTTTTCTCTTGGAATAAAGGTGGTTTTTCTACTGGATTTTTCCTCTATAATCAATTCAGCTGTAGAGACCACACCCATATACATGTACCAACCATAAGTCTGACATCAGAATACATGACGGTTGCACAGTTCCCTGCATATTTTTATACCGCCACCACTCTGCGGAAGAAATAACAAAAACGGAGACAAAGTATGCAACTGTAATTTCAGTCCATCATTTCAGATTCATGCTCTTTGGCAATCTCACACTGGTCGTGGCAGTTTTATCACTACTCACTTGAATCTCAGAAAGCACACAAGTTACATTTCCCCCATCTGAAGCAAAAAAAAAAAAAAAAAAATACTGGGACAACCAAAATTTATATGTGGAGAAGAGAAAATAGTACACTATGAATTAAGACTGCAGTACACTACGCATGTAACTGCAAGTGCAAACTAACTGAAACTGAGACCGAGAACATTTCAAACAACACGAAAACGCATCAAATGCTCCTTGTATCGTTTGCACAACGTAATGATACGACGCGCTACATGAAACTGCTGCCGTGTTTCACGGAGCTCAACGTGCTCCTGTTCCTCTGAGATCAGTCCGTCTCATAATTACACACAACAAAGCAGCAGAGAGAGAGAGACAGAGAGACACAGAGAGAGAGAGAGAGAGCCTGAACGGCCAAACAGTTCGATAGAAAAATAAGAATTGCAAATTTTGTTGCATTTTTAAAAAAATCGAACCGAGTAAAACATGTTATTGATTATGAAAATCAATAAAGCAAATGGGATCAATACGGACCAAGGCTCACTGGAAACTGTCTACAAAAGAAAGTGGGTCTCTGCTCACAACAGTAGTGAGGTTTAGATATTTTGACTTCTTCGAAATTTTGATCACATCTATTGATTTCATTTTGGTGCAGATAACTCGCTCATAGTTGGAGAATGAGATGAAAATAGTTTTTTTTTTTTGTTTAAAAAGGTCTTAAAAGCTCTAAATGTTGTAAAGCAGCTCACTTTGTGCTTTGACTAACTCTTTGATGTGAAAATCATTTAATCGTTTTCTCCCTTTTGTACGGTGCTTTATTGTTTGTTTGGAAATTTATGGCTACTTTACTTAGAATAAATACTTTACTTTAAACAGTCTCAGTTGTACTGAAGTCAAACTTGTTGCTTCAAACCATTCACAAAAAAAAAAAAAGACTACTACAGGTTTTATATGACCTTTTAATTAAGGATGTAACGATTGAGAATTCTGGGCCGATATTGATTTTTTTGTGATGTTATCATGTTTTTGTTTTTCAATTTATTTATTCTACATAGAAAAAGAAACACAGCAATACAGACGATCATTACACTATTCAAGATGAGCTCTGCTTTTCTTTAATCACTTGATTTGTAACATTTTTCTCTCCGTCGTACCGCAGTCGTACGCAGCCACTTCTATCTGTGTTGCTGCTACTGTGCTACGAGTCCGACCATCAGACCGTAAATAACCAGACCATCAGTCACCAACACCAGCGAACTCAATCTCAATTACTGACTGTAATCAACAAGAGGAATACTGATATTTGACCGATGTGCTGGGGCATACTTTTCATTTCATCAAAATATAAGGCGAGCGTACTTGTATATCTCATTGTGTTTCGTGAGGGAGACGAGACAAAATACAGCCTGATGAAGGACAGTGTAAATACATGTCCTGTGCTCAGGGTTGCTGTTAAACCATAGTGTCTATACACTTCAAATTGAAGGTTGGCATCTTTGTTATGGTCTAGTTAAGACGAGGTCGCAGAGTCTTGATGAAAGACGAATATCTAACACCTTTTTTATTCTGTTAGTCAGTTCAACAAACAGATTTTTCTGGGCTCACAGAAATGAAAGTTCGTCAGAGTACACATGTGGTTAATCCAAATTCAGTATAATGTTTTCAAACTGGTAGTTTGCACACTGATGTTGTGTCAAGGCACCAGATTGTTCCCATATCAATGATCTAGGGGCCCTGACATGGCACAGACTTGACAGGCAACCTTTCAGCCAAGCCTTTTTTTTTCTTCCGGGGGTAAAGACAAGGCTGGCATTGTGAAGTGCTGACAGCAGGAGAAAGGTGCATATTTGACCCCAACCCTGACCTGTCTCTGTCAAAAAAATTGGTCATGGATGAGGCAAGATGGAGATAGAAAACAAAACCCATTACACAACTAACATTAACATCTCTGATGTATCTGAAAATGCATGTTTAAATGAGACTCAGATATCAAACTCTGTAGAAAATGACATGGAAACAATAAAAACACCTAAACTGTTAGAAAGTGTTACTGTTTTGCTTATGAAACCTTAAAATGTCACAATGTAAATTGTACACTACAGTTGCGGCACTGAATTTACATTTTCAGTCATTCATGATGCAAAAACAAAGCCGATTCAAAATAAGTTAGAGCAATTACCAGTTAGTTTGCATCTTGAATATCATTAGCACTGAATTTATCAGCCAAAAAGCAAAGAGAGATTCTAATGGAGAAGTGACAAAGATATGGTTGAAGAAGTTTTTGCAAACATAAAGCGTCACACACATGCACACAAAAAACCACAGATATTTATGGTGTATATATAAAAATAGCAACATGAGTTATGAAAGACAATAAAATGAAAGAAAGACGGTCACTGCTTTAGTGTAGAGGGAACAAAGTGTCAGAGAGGAAGTCTTAAAAAGGCATGATGACAGATGCTCCACACAGGAAACAATAATCACAAGCTGACTGCCACAGACACCCACTAGATGACAATTTTACTTTTCAACCCACAGATCCAAAGAAACCCAAATAACATTTGGTTGAATTTCTTTTAAAGAAAATTCCCCGGTTCTTCTGCAGCTGTAGCCAACACATCCCTACTTGGTTATTGTGACGATGGGATTTCTCTACTTATATTTATACAGACTACATGTCAGTTTGTGCTAATGAAGCTAGATAAACTTGTGCATAAATATCTTTTTAGTAAATTATCAAGCTGTAAATAGGACTTATGGGGGAATGAATTGGGGTTTGGAAAGTAAAAAAACAAAACAAAACACAATTGGGACGTTAAGTATGATCCTAAATGTGTAGAAATATCATACAAGTGAAATCTGTCCTTTTCTGCTTCTGGCATGCAGTGAATAGTGTTTCAGTTCTGTGTACCACTGAGCTGCATTACTGGTTTTCTTCCAAGCACTGACAGAGAAAACAGCTCTTGCATAAAAAGACTTCAAATCATTTTTTTTTCATTCTGTTGCACATATGAGACAGGAATTCACAAGTTTCATTGTGCCTCTGGAAGAAGAAGGGGAAAAAAAGCAATAATCTGTTGTATCGTTCATTCATTTTAGTAGTACGGGAGCGACAATACTGTGTCTTAGAGGGGAGGAGTAATATGTAGTTCACTGTGGAAACAGGACACCGGGACAATGCTGCATCATGTAGCTCTGCCCTGGCCTTGTTTGTCCAATACGAGCTTCTACTTAATGACTGAAAAGCATACTCAGCAGGCGTCATCTAGACAGACACATCAAATTACAATGGGACCTGGTATACTTGACCTAAGACATGGGTTACGACAACACATCTATACTATATCACTCATACAAAACGCAACACCGTATTCACAACTGTACTTCGTTTGTAGGTTGTAACCTAAATGTGTTAAAAGTCTTACAAGCAGTTGGCGTCGAGCATTAAGAAACTGACCTTGTTCTTCTACACACTAATGATGTCACCGCCTCACTGTCAACACACAGCGAACAGACAGACAGCTAGTTTAATCTACCACAGACCTAATTCATATTCTGGTATCGAACTGGTTCGTCTGAATTCTGTGCACAGAAGCCTGTAGAACATGGGTGAGATAGATGAATGGAACATTTAAAAACAAAATACAATCCCGGACTGTTGAGGGCTGGATGGCGGCCCAAAGTGCCATAAGACGTCCTTGTTCGCTGACAGACTAGGTTTTCAATAACACAATTCCAATACCGTCCTCCATCAAGCCAGTTGCATGCATGACTTGACCACTAAGGCCCAGGTCACCAGGCCACAATGAAGACTTTTGCAAATGCTGCCCCTGGGATGAGTGGATACAGCCTGAGCCTCCAAAAATAATATCTTAAATCAGGTCTGTCTTGGGAGACACTCGCGGACACATTACTCAAGTTGAAATATTGTGAGCGTGCAGCATAAACAGTTTATTAATTTTACTTGTGCCACCATTTGCATAAGATTACAGTAACCACTGGTTGGAGCTGCCACTGGACGTCCAATCGGTAATTAACATTTATCTGCCTCCGCTTTCTCATCCAATTATGGATGTAATGGGCTACATCCTTCAGGAGCAAGAGTGCAATTCATGATTAACTATGACCTTTTTTTGTCTCCATGAAAATAAGTACACCTGCCCTGTACGGCTGCTCTGGTGCATATTTACATGAGGCATTTTATTCTGTTTGCATGAGTTGATAAGGGATCAACGTAAGAACGGACAGAAAAGATTGATGTCGACAGCATGTGATGAACTGGATTGGGTTCGTTAAGTGAGAATTATGGTCAGCTTGGCTCAGAGTCACAAGGACGGCCTGCGGCATAATGTCTTCACAATTTGCTTTTTTTTTTTCTCAGGCAAAAGACTAATCTACACTCGCTGTATAGGAACATCTATCAGGAGGGAGGTCCAGATCTGGTTGAGTGAAAACGTCACCTTCAACATTTGAGATGGATGAGTCGATCGTGCCTTCAAATTAAAACTACTTAGGCCCTCTGAAGAATAATCATTAGTGCTGCTTCTGTTAAGGACACAGACAACAGGTGTTTCAGTAATCCCTCAGGCTCAAACAGGTCAACGTGTGCTTTAAGCTGAGAGTGCCGCTATCTTAGTCGTGACTATGCAATCGTAACATCTATTACAGAAGACATAAAAGTGACTACAGACAGAGTTTACTGTCAGTTTTGTTCTTTGATGTACCACAAATACTTACATACCAAAGGCTCCTTCACAATAGATAACATATATTAGGTGTAGTTGTATTTTAAATGTGCAGAAGTCAATATTTTCAGCACTGCCCATTTCGTCATTCGGGTGAATAATTAGCTGAATAGTTAGTGTCTGGAAACAACGGGCTTAAAATTATAGTGTTTGTCATTACACGCGCTCTAAATAATTATCAAAACGGCTGCCAGTTTACCATAGATGCACAACACAACCAGACACACCCAGTCTGAATCTTTTACCTCATGCTTGAGGTCAGATCAGGGACTATATGTGCTGGTTTGGAAGTCAGACACAGATAGACAGGTAGGTAGTCGTCGCTGGAAATATTGGGATAAAGAAATATTATATTTGATTTTCTGTCAGAAGTCAAACTGACACATTTTTCAGACAGGGCTGCAGCTACATACTTTGATCTGCATAAAAGGATGGTTTTCTTAAAAATAGCCTAACCGTATTTACATGTTTCCTCTTTTGGCACATACTTTGCAGAAACATTTTTTATTTTTTTTTGCAACTCCTCAAGGAGAACACCAATGTTTGTTTTTTAGGATGCTCTTAGTAATCCCTCGCTGTTGTTTTTAATTTCTTTTTCAGGGGACGGTGAGTGTTGATATCAGTCCTGCTTCTCTCTGCCATTTTCTCCGCTGAATATGTGTGTGTGGCGCCAGCTGCAGAGTCTAACAGGCAGTTGAGGAGGAAAGGAGATGCACACACGCAGGTGAGAATCTCTGTTCTTTCCCATCCCAGCAATAAGCAAACGTACACGCTATGATAGTCGCCAATACTGCGAAAGTAGTAGACTGAAATTGCATATTAGAAAATCAATTGATGCAAATATTTTGGCACGTGTAAGCTAATAACCTCTGCCCATAAACTTATGTGACTTCACCACTGCAGAAGATGATCACCGCTGACAGCAGAACAAGTGAGACAACAACCTGAGGCCAACTTGCCGTGTGAGCCATGATTCACTTTGAAAACTTCTTCAAAATCAAGTAATAGTGGGGGTGTTAGCAGGAAGAGAGGAAACTATACAGACAATATGCTGAGTGGTTATCTGTGCGTCAAAGAACGCCAAGAGACTTCCTCTGCAACGCATGCACCTCAATCTTCTATAAAATGTGGGACAATTAACCATCAATGTACTACAGAAATGACTGAAAATCGTTTTAATTGTGATTCTGATGAGCAATCAATCCTGCGAGTCATTTATGAAGTAAAAACATCACTAATTTTATGGGTAATCTTTGTTTCACTGCAAACATCTTACGGACTCAAATCTTTCCACCCAAAACACAAACACAGCACATATTACTAAGAGCAATTTTTGACTTTCATTTTGACAGATGTGGTGTTTTCGCGTTTTTCGGTGTAACATATCGAAAACCATGTGCACCAAGTGGCTCATCTGTATTATGTCATGTTTAACCAACGCTTGAGAGTTTCAAAACCACACTGCAGATGTGTTACCAGCTTGCTCATGAAGGGAGTTAATGCTTATGTTTCCCAGTGTGTTTTAGTGTAGTAGAGTAATTTAAATAGACTCTATCTGAGCTTTTGACCCAAATATCCTTATTAAAGCCAATTTATAGAAGCTACATTGATGTGGCAGCATTAGAAATGTACAAGGACTAGTCAAAATAAAACTACCGGTAATAAAACCGGTAATACTTTACTCCACAGCTAAAGGGACATGGGAGGCTAAAGATCACACTTTAGTCAGCCCATTGTTTTCCTAACAGGCAACTCCTTATTCTTATTTCGACTGTTTGAGTTTGGTAGATTTACACACACGCACGCACACACACACACACAAGAAACAGGGAAAATTTACATTATGGATGCCTTCAAGCAATTCTCAATTACAAGAAACAAAGGTAGGTGTATTTTGAGGGGGGACTTCATGCCCACAGCACAGTAGTAATTACTCACAAGGAATAACACACTACATCATATTTACCTTTGCCCGTTGACATGATAATGATAATTATGCCACCTCTCTTCCTCTCCACATCCTCTTTCAGTCATATTTTAAATCTTTTACCGTCTATCTGTTGTGTGCACTTGCCACATAATCATACTTCAGAAGGAGGGTCAGTATTTTTTACAGCGTCTGTGCTGAGTATCCCTGTGGTGGCTACTTGTGGAAGAATTTCTCATCGCTTATGATTAAAGGAAATGTTTTGAAACACTTAATAAACAATATGGCTCTTGTCAAGTGCAGCGGATGGTAAGTGGTTGCCAGACCAAAGTGCCAAACAGCATCTTATATTTGTGAGGGTTAGGGTTAGATTCAAGATTCAAAACTGAAAATGTGGAAGTGAAACCAGGAGAAAACTGCTATTTTTACAC
Organism: Polydactylus sextarius; assembly: GCA_016801845.1. Taxonomy (NCBI): domain Eukaryota; kingdom Metazoa; phylum Chordata; class Actinopteri; family Polynemidae; genus Polydactylus; species Polydactylus sextarius. Next base: position 5,885,871 of record CM028922.1, read on the forward strand.
ATAGAAGAGTGCAAATGAAAAGTAACATACAGCCACTTCAATATTATTAGAAACCAACCAAAATACAAAGTTACCTGAGTTGTACATTACCCCATTGGTTATCACAAAGCTAAATAGAAATTGCTGTGGTTTACTTGTAAGCAATAAATCCAGGCAGCAATATAGTAGCTATAAAACTAATTGTGTACAACAGAACTTGCGAAGGCTGCTGAGCACAACACGCTGACCAATATTGTGTACACATGCTTTCATTACAGGCCTGTGTCTACAAAAACCTGCTTTAGCCAAATACCACAGATACTAGCAAGTATATTATCTGCTCCTGTGGTTACTTAACGTAATGATTTTAGTATTAAAACATATAATTGGTGTTTTATTAAATACTCTCAAAGCAAAGCTGCTCTTCATTATGTAGGAGGTATGTCACAAATGCTGTGGTCAAGTTAGATACAATGAGCTTTGTTAACCAAGCAGAGGCAAACATCATCAACATTTCTAAACCGCATTTACAGCTATTTTAAAAGTACCATTAGCATTAGCATCAACCTAATATCTCCACCTAATTTTAACATTATCAGCTTTGGTTTTGTTCCACTTGACGCACATTCAAATTAAAAGGACATATGTAAAGAAGTAACCAGTTAAGTGGCACTTGTAAACGACAGATGCCTGTATTCTTGGGAGCAGTGTGAAAAGCTGTGCGATATTTTTAACAGTTTGGTTGCAAAGCAAAAAAATGTTGCCATGTGAACATGCCAGATTTAATTTATCATCCGCTATAATGTTTCCTTTATTTATTTTTCATCTCTGAAGTGCATCAATGTCATGTAAGATAGAGAGTCACCGTCCTCATCAATGTTGTTACATTTCACATTACCACCATTTTAGGAATACTTCTATTCATTACCATAATGCAACATTAAAGCAAAAAGTTGTTAAATAGCAGATTTCCAGATGATTAAAATAATCACTATTCTCAGTCCTAATTTAAAGATATAATCTACATCCTCAGCGATAACCTAATTTGCACTCTGATGTAAATGCAGTCTGTACATTGTCATCACAGCCTCAAGAAAGTAAGATACACACCCCCACTGTTGAAAGGCAACCCCAGTGGTCTCCCTACTACCTTAGGTAAAGCTTACAAAAGCTACAAGTAGCAGTAGCAGCTATTATCTCCTTAGTCATATAACTTTTCTTTTTCAAGCTGTTATTAAGTTTTGAAATTGTTGCATAGCCACTGTGAGCTTCAACAGCTGTTTAACTACCAGTCTTGCAAAATACTTCAGCCATTGTTGAATTTACAATTCAAGAGGCTTTTATACATCTTCTGTACTTCTGGACAGGACCCCGAGGTGACTCACTATTAGAAAGTAACCAGATGGTCTGGCTGGGCCCAGGCTGACTGGCTAGTATGATAACTTCAGCATAGTAAAAAAAAATGCGATAGGAATAGAAAGAAAACAATAATTAACAATGGCTTTGTATTCTACTACTAGGTACAACGCTGAAATAAATTAAGTTTGATGCACAACTCATAATGTTTCTGCTATATTGATATGTAACAGCTGTTAATACCAACATTAGTGATCTAGTGATAGCTAAAACTTACATACAGCCTTCAAGTAGTAGGTGCTTGGCACACATCAATTTTATTGACATGTGACACTGCCAAACTAATTTACATATTGAGATTCAATCACAACACAGTCAGAGTGAAGACAGTACTATAAAGTCAACACCACTATGTATTAGTCATATGCAAAAGCCTGTATGAACAGGTGGAAGTGGGGCCTTAAGCTGTTTCTTTACTTTGTGTCTTTGTTCTCTGATCATGTCTCAATCCATCACTACAAAGGGACACAAGATGTAAACTACTGCTGTGAAAAACACAGAGTATAAAAACACATATAGTCTTGAGTCCCCACCTCAAACAATACACTGAGCCTCACAAAAAGTATAATAGAAATCAACCTAACTTAGACATTACTGGGTAAATGTTAAAAGGGAACTCTGGGGAGTAAAAACTAAACTAGCAGATGGGCTTTTCCTAAACAATGACTACCAGTTTGAATTCCCCCATGAAACTACTGTTATTTCCCACCTGCTAAATACTATGATCTCAAATAGAAATAGAAGCAGCCTTAGACAACCCTAGAAACTCAACAAACTGGATTTCTGTGGACCTCATCCATTCAATGAACCCATTCTCATCTTGGAGTCACTGGTTTGGTCTATTCATTCAAGTGGATGTTGTTAAAAAACAAAAAAAAAAACAAAAACAAAAAACGATCAGTACAAACAGTCAGCCAGTGCTGCTGGGATCAAACGGGCAATTTAGCATTTATTAATTAGCAAGGCCTCGACAAAAAGTCAGGTCTTCTCCATTCATGAGGACAGCGCAATTCTGTAATCACATCATCTTTATCCGGTTTCGGGTTTTCTGTGTGTGTGTGTGTGTTCATCTTAAAACACTACAAATTCAGCTATAACTTTAACCTGGCGTTAAACGTGTGTTCCCCACAATTCATCAAATATGATTTGTAACAACCTGTCGTGTGTCATAATGCCAAGCTCACCCTGAAACTGGCATTTTGGGACATGACTGCGATGCCAGTTAGCTAGCTTAGCTCTACGGCAGAACCTTTGTTATTGTGTGAAGCGGGTCGACGACGAATGCTAACCATCTAATCAGCTAACACCAATTTACTGGCACGACTAACGTCCCCCTATCAGCCCTACACAGTAGTGCCATGTTGATTTATGTCTAAAATGACATTTTCCAGAAGTGAAACTGTGGTATGAGTTAAAGAGTCATTCACCAGCTGGCTAAAGCAATGAGCTTATCGAGCCGTTAGCTAGACAGCTAGCACGTTAGCATCTATTCACAATAGCATCACTAGAATTGACCGCAGCCGTTAGCATTAGCATCAGCTGGTAGGGCTTGCTAGCTAAACACCAAGCTCAAGTTAGCTGCTAGCAACATCACAGCAGCAGGAAAAAATGACTTAGATTAGTGACATTTTTCTCTCTAGACGATAAGTAATGTATCTAAAAGCACCAGTGTGAAGAGCAAAGTGTCTCCGTGAATTGTCAGAAATATAATTCATTGGTTTAGTGACCTATATCTATCAGGCTTGGCAGTAGCAGCAGCTAACATTAGCTGCAGCTAGTCGGGGGAGCTTTGACTGTGCGCACTCACCAAGATGAGTAGCCCTGCTCCGCCATATCGCCGAAAACAGTGGGTTCTGCGACTGTGGCTAACACAGATTCAGGTCCCGGTGACAACCCGTTGGGACCTCGGCGAGGTTTTCTGCTTATCCTTCACAATCCGACGTCCTAGCAGTTACTTTTCGGTGACAACATGATGATACATCCCGGCGGCAGCTAGTGAACACTAGCTGAATATCTTTGCAGTTCAAATGGGAATGATGGTTTGCTATCGTTAGGTGGACAAGACAAAGCACCCCAAGAAAAAAAACACACTGATGTTATTTTCGTCGGTTTTGCTGATGTCCTGCCGTCACCCCAGCCGAGAAGGCTCGGTTTCCAACGATGCTACACCCACTGTAAATCCATATTCAACGTGATGTATCCAGATTAAATTCGGATAGTCCTCCAGTCTGCACCCCTGGCTGGTATGGAAGACGTTCAGCTTTGTTTTCTATGGCGAGTCACGGGAACGCGCAAAATCGCCCTGCTGTAGAGGTTTACAAGTAGGACGTGCACACCGAAATGTTTTTGTGCACTGAAAATGCTCGCAATGGATTCCCATCAGCTGCCAGCATTGCAGCCTATCATACACACCTACAACTTAACATTACGTCGCATATATATATATATATATATATATATATATATATATATATATATATATATATATATATATATATATATATACACATGTATGTATGATTTTAACAATGAATGGTTAAAAAAGGTTCAAAACAAATTAAAAGTACTAATGTATAAATTACATAAATGATATGTGCTTTATATGTTATTTTTGCAAAGAAAGAGTGATCAGTGTGCTGGGTTCTGTCACAAGTGTTATTTTATTTTATTAACATTATTTAAATCAGTCAACTAAAGAGAAATTATATAGACGGCAATGCACAATTAAAAATACAGTAACGCCCATAAAACAACTGTAAAACATTATGATGTGTTGAAATAAACCTATTAAAAGATATTAGGCCTGATACTTTTTTCTCTCTATAATCACTTTAGGTATAAATGAATATTATGGCATCCATTCAGACTCACACATCTATTCACACATTTGGTAAAATATATTGATATATTGAAACAAAATGTATGAAACATTAAAAGAATCCTTGTTAGTTTAGTAATTGTAATTTCCATTGATTGCAAAACTTGCTAGAAAGAGCAACAAGACACTATTTTTTTCGATTGGACACAGATCCCAAGAGGGATCTTTGATAAATAGGGACTTTGTCCTTGCAGAATTTATGATCACTGGGTATCCCAGTTTTCACAGTTGAAGCTTTACTTGTAAAGCTCTCCCAGGACAGTTTGAGCTTTTGAATGAGATCTCTTGTAGTCCATCACTGAACCCAAGCTGTGCTGGCTTAAATGTTATTATATCTACATGTACATAACAAATCACTCAATCATTCGTCTATGTGAAACTTTGATCGTCTCTGCCAGAGATTTTTGTGTGAACAAAAACAAGTAAACAAACACTGTAATTCCCAATTTAGGCCAAATGGATTAAAGCCCCACTAGCAGCCCCAGGCTACAATATACACCCCTCAGAATTAGATGGAGCAAACAACATACAATTTTTATTAGTCACAGTAGCAGCACGCCTGTAAGGATGGTGTCAGTCGGCTGGTTTCACACTTCAGTCCAGACTGAAATATGGACTGCCATGACATTTTGTACACCCTTTCATCTTCATAGAATGAATCTAATGACTTCAGCGCTCTCTTTGATTTTTCATTTAGAGCCAATAGTTGGCTAAAACTTAATTAATGTATCCAGGGAAATACATTTCTCTATATTTACTATGTGCATTGGTGTGAATTTTAAACAGCTAATAATGGTAATTTAGGAGTCAAGACATCACTGACTGAGGTTGGCATTAGTGGTTCATTGTGAGACAAGTAATTGTTACTGTTGAATGTGCATGATTGTGCAGTTTATAGATTATGAGATATACAGCGTACAAAGTGTTGACATTTTGATTCATTGTGTACAGCTTTTTATGCTTTGCATGGTTGAAAGTTCATTGTGGGAAACTTTGACCTAAAAGTGTAAACAGACAAAAGACTACATGTGTCAACTAGATCATTTTTAAATGATCACCTTTAAGCTTTGCAAATAAATAAATAAGGCCAATCCTCTTATGGAGCGATGTGTGTTTGACAGTAGTAGTATGAGGTTGTACTGAGCTGGTGTTAAGAATGGTGCTGCTCAGAATGAGCAATAGCTTTTAACTATAACAACTTACAATAAAACATCTAAGTAAAATAAATCTACATAAAATAAAAATCTGATATGAATCACCAACAATGATAGACTGACTCTTCAAATCTAGATACAGAACCACAATTTTTTGTTACACATTTATTTCTGTCGCAATGTACGGTGTAAAAAAGATTAACTTGTTAGTTTTTATGCATAGTCCTTCTTCCTTGTTGTGGATTGTTTAGTATGATATTTCAAACAATAACAAAACAACATAATCTGGGTCCATATTCGTCTTTCATTTTAAATGTGGGTGTAATAATACAAATCTATTGATTTGTCATCCTGGTTGTGTCTTAATCACAAAGAAAATGTGCAGGAAAGCCATGTGTTTGTTCACCACCTTCCACCACTGTTAAATATGTGTATTGATCTGAGGTAAATTTACCACAACGATTTGAATCCAGTGGAATGAATCATTACGCTTGACAACAAAATGCTTTCTCATTGAGGCTTAGCTGATACCAGACGAGACAGCGTCTTCCCTGTAGATAAAGATGGCTTTAAGGTTTAGAGAAGGGTCGACAGGATTCCCTCTGGCCAAAGAGTGTGAGGATTACGAAAGTCTGCAAAGCTTTTCTTACAGATTACGTACAATCTGTTTCAGCGACGCAGCCTTATATTCACAAGATATAGGAGCAGCATTAACCAAAAACCTTATTAATTCAAGGACTTATTTATTTATTTGTGAAGCGTACATCAGTCTGCACTCGGCAAACTTAAACACTAAACTGATGTTACCTCAGGATTATTAACGAGAGTTAATCCTTTCTCCACTAAAAAAAGACAGAAAGAAAGAAAGAAAAAAAGAAAATACAAGTCTGTACTTTGGGTAATTTCTTTGTTGTAATCTGCTTTAGGGTCAGTTTTATAACATGCCACATCCCACTGAATTGTACAGACATCAGCTGAAGCAATGGCTCTTCATTTTTTGCCCTTAATTATGAAGACAGTATATAGAGACAGGAAATGGGAGTGGGGGGAAATCCATGCAGGATATGTCAACTCAGGATTCAACCCGGCAAACAGCTGCATGGCATATATACACCAGTGTGGTGTATATATGCCATAACCTTCGATTATTCAGCCGCCCTGGGGACATGACTCTTTCATTAAGAGATGCAAAGGTATAAAATAACACTGAACTTTTTTTTCTTTTTTTAAAAAAGGAGTTTATATGAGTATAAACTTCAGATGTGACATAACCCCATAATCATGTACATGATAGTCATAGTGTTGAACTGATGCAGAACCTCAAAGACATAGACTGGTCTCCGTTGGGTATATCTGTGATAAAAATCTTTATCTACATTTCAAACATAATAACTTTACAAAGAGAGTCCATGGGGGAGTATTTATTGTGGATGACCCAAAAACTTAACTAGGGCTGCAGCAACACCAGTCACACAATGGAAATCAATATATTCATACTGTATGTTCCTATAGATTGCTCCATTGTTCTGGTTTACAATGTGTCCTCTGCTACAGGTGTAATGTACAAAGAACGTTATAGGCTTCTGTACAAATTGTAGATTAGGTCTTAATTTCTTCAAGTGGTTAGTGTTCATGTGTCGTGCACCAATCTCATCAACAACAGAAAGGTGTAGCTTATAATGTAAGTGTGAATTTAATAAAGGCTGTGGAAAAGTAGATAAGAGCACACTAGCTAATTCAGTGTTGTGTGTTAAGCAAACTAAAAGGGTGTAGCTTTTATTAAGCAAATACAAGAGCAAGTTAAGAATCTAACACTAACTTTGGCACAAATTACTGTGTCTTGTTGGCATTTCAATAAAGAAAGCACTGATAAACTGAACTCTTTTCTTCTTTAAATTCAGTCAAAATTCTCTGCATTTGACATTGACATATCAAAATAACTCTATTTGTAATTCATATGAGTCATAAGATTCTTGAATAAATCATTTGTTTGCTCGAAACAAAAATGTTATGTACAAATGCAAAAAACATGTAGTGGATTAACAAGTCCACTAGATGTCAGTGTTCACCTTGGGAAAGGTTGATGAGGAAACAGTGGCACATCAGGACCAGCAATGTCAGGGTATTGAGGGTATCACACACAAGAAAAGAGTATTTATATACAATTATATGTTGAATAGTGACTTTTTATTCAGGCATTTCCATTTTAAGATATTTGCTCTTCTCCATGCATCACATTTACTCCATTGATATCAGATGCAGACATAACATCAGTTTCTTTAATACATTTCCTACTGTCAAAGGATACACCTTACTTCCACTTTTTTTTGAAGACAGACAGTGATATGAGTTTTCTCTGCCATCTTCAGCTGAAGAACGGGGCTCATTATAACAGGTGGTCACATCAGATGTTGCACGTCCGGCAGACAGGCCTCGCTAAATGCTTCATTTCTCTAGCTGATTTAAAGCACCTGATTACACTTCTGAACTGATTAAATGGGGAGACTGAGTACACTGTCAGTATTGTTGTGGATCTGCAGTGAGAGCTCCAGCCTCCAGGTCATGTGGCTGTGAGAAGAGAAAATCTTTATGTACCAATTCTGTTGGTCCTGCAAGGTTGTCTGCCCTGTGAAATTACTCGTTGACATAATCCAAACCCAACAGCGTAGAAAAGAGAAAAAAAAAAAAAAGGAACACTGATATAACATGATGAAGAACATGATGTTGAATTGTAACTTCATAATCTCATGTCTGCCATCAAACTGTAACCTGAATGAAAGCAGCACATTTATTGGTCATTCCAAACATATCCTTGGACTTGGCTGCAAAAATGTGGACACAATTCAGTTTTAGTGTTTTTTCTTAATTTTGTTAGATTCTTGGTACAAAGCTGACCTTTTACTGAGGGCTAATTTTCCTGAACGATGCATTTGTGCCACAAGATTACCAGGTATTATCACTATCTGGATCAAAATACCAAGGCCTGAGTGACACACAGTTTCCTACTTACTGTTACTGATACTACCGATAATAAAAGCAGAAGTAACTCACACCACAGTGGATTTACTCTGACTGTAATTTTAGTTCATACAGAACAAGCCAAAAACTTGTCAAAGTTGTCAAATTATGGAGAAAATGTTAGCAATTTAAAAAAAAGAGCATCTGATGTCAAGAGTCTGTAGCTGGCAGTTGAGACAGGAACTCGGCAGCCTCCCTCTCCCCTTCCTCTCAAGCAGAGTCGGGGGGTGAACGCCTGTTTGAAGCTCTCCCCCTGGGCTCCAGGGTTCTGTGGGATCCGGGTGTGCTGACACTGTTAGCACGCCTGATATGAGAGCCTGATCAAAGCTGGCTCATTCTGCCTGACCGATTTCCACAGGATTAAGGATTAGGGAGACAGGAAGCTGGGAGAGGCACAGAGACAATCTGAGAGAGACGAAAAAAAGGGGATAGCCTGGGTTATGGAGAGTGAAAAGAGATGGGGAAATGTTGAAGGAGACAGGGTCATAAGGCACTGGCAGAGAACATCTTGAGAGACAAAAGGCAGAAAATAAGGGCATGTCAGTAAGGTGATTTTTACAAAACAAAGGAAATCAGCGCACTAATGAGAAGAACAAAAAAGTGCAGTGAAAAGAAAGGTTTCCAGGCTGGATTTTGTGGGAGCTCAGCCACCTTCTGTTACCAACCAAGTCCTCCCAGAGGACCAGGCTGTGCTGCCGCCCCTGAAGTGTTAGGTCTGATGTGTAACTGGGAGACAAACCCTGCTGGGCTTTAGTAACGAAATCTTGAAATCAATTCTAAAAGTAACAAGCAACATGTGTGGAGCTACTTAACGGGGGAGGAGGTGGTATGATCTTTTGTTCTTTATTTGGTGAATGGTGTTGCTAATGCAATTTTGCAATCAGGGAAGGGAATCAGACTAGAAGGTAGGTTATCACACATTTGACATTTTGAGGTTAAATATCAGCAACTGCTATTAAGCGTAAGTGGAAACGCTGACCTCATTTAGAGGCTATCAAACAGGTATTTTCTTAGTATGTTGTTTTCTGAGAGACAAAAAAAGCTGTAAAAATACTTCTGCCAACTGTCAGATGTGTTGAGATTTGATCGTTACAGGCAGGGACATCCCAGAGTGGGGTTTTAGTGGTTTTTCAAAGTAAGTATCGGTTTTCTACACCTGACTTGAAGTATGTTACTGCACTATTGTTTGTAGTTTCTGCTATTCATTTTTTCGAGAAGTTCAGACAGTGTACTGACACCGAAACCGAGAGATGACACATTTCTGCATTGTTAAGCATCTGCTAAAAAAGGAAGAGGCTGTGTGTGAGGACTGAGTGGCTGCTTAAGGTAATAAAAGATATAGGTTGAAAGGGGTAAAAGGGATCAAGAGACACACTGAGGGAGAAAGTGACAAAGAAGAAAGAATGGGGACAATATGCCACCTGCCTGCCAGACCGGATTAAAAGGCTCAGATGAAAGGTCAGGGAGAGGCAAAGTTGCTCACCCCCACCAGATGTAGGCTTGCTCTGGCCTATAGCCGATTAATTGTCTCACCATTCATGACACCAGGCTTGATGTCCAGGCAATTACATTATACCACACACCCTGAGCAACCTGATCTGATCAGGATTTTTTTCCCTTGCTGGACAGTGTGCATGTGTGTGTGTGTTTATGTTTGAGTGTGTAAAGATGAAGGGAGGAGTCTCTTTACACACCGGTGGCATCCATAATGACAATGCAATAATTCACATTATGTTCAAATGTTGCATTCGTTAAGTTTCCGTGTGGTCATGCATGTGTTCTCTGTAGCTGCTGTCAAGTGACACAATTTATTTTTTTTGTCTTCTTCTTTTTTTTTTACATTGTTGTTGTTGTTCACAGAGATTAACAAGAAGTGGAAGAAATCATAAAAAGAACCACCCATTCACACCCCATGGCATGCTTCCTCATTTGCCCGAGCCTCTATCAATTCTTGGTTATAGCCAATAGCAATAAAGGAAGTGGTCCCACTGTCACAGAAACAGTTGGCACGGAAACAGCACATTACACCATCGTCCAATCCCCCTCCCATTCCTTTGTCGTCATTTCTGCCTTCCCCTCCCTTCCTCTCCTCCTCTCGCTGCCCCCCCCCCCCCACACCCCCCTCCACCTCCTCTTCCCTCTCTTCCTATCTTGTATGTTTTTTCAGTCATCAATGAAATCACAACCAATCCTGCTGCTGGCCTGTCAGCAAGCACATAATACCTTAAAAAAGAGATCTACACACTAGATCATCTTCCATTCGAGAACGAAGGGCTCAGGTTTCTTAATGGCCAATGTATATTTTATCATTATACCATGAAATAAAGATACAGTGGATGCTGTAGTCAGCCCATCAAAGCCTGTTTTTTTACTCTCTCTGTTACTCTCATGATTTAATCCTGACCATTTCCCCCTTCGCTCTCTATCCCTGCTGACTCCTCCCTCCATTTCTGTCCTGCACTCCCTCGCTCTGCCTCTCTCCGTCTCTGACACACTCAAACACACGCACACATATATACACGCCCTCCACCCCCATCGCTGCAGTGTCTCAACTGCCTTGGAGCAAACAAGAGAGGATATAGAACACAGACGTTAATAAGACAGAGAACGAGGGGCGCTGACAGACAGAGAAAGATGTACATGTGTGTGTGTGCGTGTGTGTGACTGTGAATATGAGAAAGATATGAAGATGAAGCAGCAGGACTAAAGGTGGATTGCACACAGCCTCTCTCTCCCTGCAAGGGCTTGTCTGCAGTATCCTTTGTAAATGGATGCTGGCTTGTGAACACGGTAAGCCTGACTACTCTCACACAGCTCTTTTTTTCCTGTAATCACCACAAGGCTGTTCTGCTTCGGACAAAAACAGGAGGAGCGACATGCAGTTTCATTACAGCCGTTCTGTGGAGGGCGAGAGTGTTTTCCTGTTAAAATGGGGAAGGTGATGTTTAGAGATGGCACCAAGGCAGGCAGCCTGTGTCCAGTCCCCTCCTCCACCCTGCTAACTCTGTGCCAATGGACGTTGCTATCTTATGTTTGCAATTTGACTCATCATCTCCCCAGAGCATCCTCGCTTCTTATTGAATGCTTTTATCTGAATGCGGTGTTTAGTTGATGTAATTACTGTATGTAGGACAAGCAGAGGATGCGTAAAAGGTGTGTGTGTGCATGTGTATTTGCATGAATGTGTCTGTGGCTCTGTTCGCCATCTATGAAACAGAAATGAGAGAGTAAAAGCACCATCACACACGATCAGGTGTACTGTACTTACAACTGGCTCTTACGAGACACTGAATGTGAATGTGCAGTGGGAGGTGTACAAATCCCATGGAGCCTGGCTCTGCAGGCGCTGGGATAAGCGGGCAAATTGTGGCCTGACAGCAACACGGGAGCGTTGTACGATTTGCCAGTTGGAGCTCGCTGTCTGCTGCTCTAGAGGGAGGAAATTTACATCGATATTGATTAATAATCCGGAGCTGGGATTTGTTTGGTTAATTTGCGTCTAGCTGCTCGTGTCTGTTTATGAATGTATATCTTAACGGTGAGAAGAGGAGGGGGTTTGGGGGTGGGAGGTGGGAAAAGAGCAGAGCATGGTCATTAGTCAGCAGGCAAAACAGGATGATTTGTGACATTTTCTGTCTCAACAATCTTCATGTTTTTAACAGAGCAATATCGATTGTTTTTTTTTTTCAGTGGGGGTTGGGATCGGTTGTGTAGCATGTGTACTTGTGTGTACTGTATGTGTGTTTGTGTTACATGTTTGAGAGAGAGAGAGGAGAGGGAGAGAACTAGTGCAGGGAGGGGTCGAGGGGCTGGGGGGTTTAACAGTAGGGAGGCAGATGGGGCAGAGGGGCGGAGGTTGATGCAGCAGAGAGCAAGAGAGAGAGAGAGAGAGAGAGAGAGAAGGAAAGAGAAGATTTGGAACAGATTGGATGAAAGAGAGGGAGGGAAAGACCGTGATAATTTCACGGTGGTAGAAAGACAGCGTTTTTCTGAGCATGTGACAGAAAGAATGCTGGATGTGTCTGAGATAGTTCCACCGGCAGCTGCTCACACCAAGGCCCTCAGACATCTGTGAATCAAGGCAAAGATGGAGGATAAATGCCTTCTTGCTTTTATCTCTTGAGCATCACTGACACAAAAAATAAATAAAATCAAATAAATAATAGCAAGAATATTAGATTGATACTTTCTCTGAACCGTCTGTAATGTTGCCCCATCGGGGGTTTGCGAGAGGGAGTAAAAACTCGATGGGAATATTGATCGTTGTCATAGTGTAATGCTGACAGATTGGGATCATTTGCTCTTCCTATGCTATGTCTACAGAAATCTCTTTACATTTTGAAATGAAATTCAGACAGAAGTAGTTTTTGCAGCATGGAACTACCTATCTCAAGGATCTGTTGTTATCTATATTTATTTCTGTTCAGTTTCACACCTATCACCATCAACCACCATTACGATGACTGAAAACAACAGGAAAGACATTAACCAAAATGGACTGGTGTGACAACATAATGGTCTTTTTATGTGCCTCAAAAGAAGTTGCATGTTATCTTCATGCCATGTCAGTTATGAAATATAGGAACCAAATGTTTTACAACATCTAAGCCAGAATCAGTCACATAATAACAGCTTTCAACATTCAAATCCATGTTTCAGACTAGACTGTTTCATCCACAGTTCAGAGTGTCTATTAGGAGTTTTGTCCAGGTTTCTCAGTATCAACTACTATAGTCTCACTCACTGGTTGGTAACCATTAGGAGACAAGTCAAGGTCACATCTATACTGTGACAAAGCTTTAATCAGCCCTGCAAGCAGGACTAGCATCTGATTCATCTTGTCGTTTAAGTTATAAAAATGTTGGTTTTCTTCTGCCACGTGTCAGAAAATGCCAGAGGTCACTGATGACCTTGGCTTTGAAATTATGAATGATGAGGTCCAGTGTGAAATATAAAGGTTAATCACATGGTTACATAACGGGCCTTCACCAAGTTTCACACACAAACATCTACATGTGCACACACTGAAAAATGTCATCATACCCTCATCCAGACTGTTTGATCAAACGAATACAATTGCTCTGATTTTGACTAAGTTGTTTTGCTAAGAAAATATTCTAATCCCAACCTTAAAGTTGCTATAAGTAAGCTTTTGCTATCAATACATAACTTGCACTTTGCATAAATAGCTGTTTACCTTCCAAGATATTCAGCCATCTTTGCGTTTACAAAACAAGAAGTTAGAATGAGCCCTCTGAGCTGCTTCCTTCAAGCTTTAATATTGGACCACAGGCAGACTGGACACTACAGTAATTCACTACTGCAAATATGTATATATAATATATATGTATATAATATATATATATGTATAATATTATGTGATGGGATGGGCTAAGTCTAGCTGGTTAGCTAATAACTTCAGTAAACGGCTGTTATTGCTTATGTTGGCTGTGTAGTAAATAGTAAAAAACACACATTTAAATCGGTGAAAAGGCACCAACATTAACAGCAATTAGAGTCACAGAGTCCATGTGTTGTTCTCTGTTGAAATGGTATTTTCTGATTTGCTCCAACTGGAGAAATGGGAGCAATGGTGTGACAAAACCTATGCTGAGATGACCTCCTTTCACCTCTTTTGTTGCTTGCTACATCCACTATACTGGGTGACATAATGACAGGGGACAGCAGGGACAGACTTGGTTTTAAAGTGACAGGGGCTGTCGAGGAGACCAACATCATGTAGCATAGTTCCCTTGGTAGCCTGATAAATACAACAATTAATCTAAGAAAAGAAACAGCAAAATGTCCTATATCTGTTTTAATAAGTGTGAATCAACATGAAAAGGTAACATGTAACATCATAATGAGAAATCCAGAGAGAAAATGTGTGTCCATTAAGTTCAGGCCTATAAGTTGCTTTGTCACTTTGTGTGTTAAGACAGGGCATTGCAATAATCCCGCTGGCTCAGCTTTTCTGTTTGTTTTGGGTCTTTAATCCACGACAGGTACTGGAACAGAGTGTCATCTACACACAAACGGCCGTTAGACACGTTTTGGCAGCTGTGCTTTGAGACAAACTCTAATGTAGACGGGACTAAATTACTCGACAAAAGTTAACTTAAAGCATCTGCGACGACGGCTGTGAGATAACAACAGAATCTTAGGGCGGGGCTCCGTGAATGAGTAAAGATTAAATTATCATTTGGTGTTACATAAAACAACATAAGCCCGATTCATCCTTCTCTTTGGCCTCCTTTCTAATCTTTGCTGGTAGTCACATACAGGGGCCTGTCTGTTTTCCTGAGGCCGGTGAGTGAGAGGGCCTTACTTCCAGCACTCAAACCTGAGAGGGCAGAGCAGAGGGGACTAACAGAGCAACTTTGTGTTCCACTGCACACACATAACAGTGGTCATATGACAACAAGGCGGTGGTGGAGAGGGAGGAGGGAGGAGGAGGAGGGGGAGATGAGGGAGTGCTATAGCCTACTACCCACTGGTGAGGGATGTTGGTCTGTACTGAAAGAAAAAGAACGTGTGTGTGTGTGTGTGTGTCATGCATGCCTGGATGCACGTATATGCCTACGTGCTGGATGTATTGCAATCTGCTAGCTGAATGGAGGCTTCGTGGAATAAAGCTAACGTGACGTTTAGAGCAGAACAGCTGGCTTGTTTGATGAGGGCTGCTTTTCCGTGAAAATACCTGAATGTACAATGATGATGATGACAGTCCACAGGCCATCCTTTCTTTTTTTTATTCTACCTTTACCATAACCTTTTTTTTTTTTTTTTTTTTTACAACAAATAATTCGATGCGATAGTGTGTGTGCTGTGCCTGTGGCGTTGTAGAGTAGTCGGTTCTGATTTACGGTGTTTAACATGCAGTATAATTGCCCTTTCTATTTGAACAGGTTACATCTTCTCATATCGCTCCCATCCCCACACATTCACGTGTAAACACAATACACACTGTAAAACAGTGGTGCCATTGTTATCTGCTGGGGTCTTACTAACACAGCAAGCTGTACATAATTTGATTAAATGATACACTTACTTTTCTGGAATGTGATTTCATAATTTCCTGTAAGTCTTGCAAAGCCTCTGCAGTGGTAACTATCAATATACAACATATGAGATTTTAGCATTTATTATATTTGACTGATTCTTGTTCTCACAGCATTTATTCTACAGAACGGATCGTTTGGCTTAGTTTCTGTTTCACTGTTGCATGTGCAGCAGAATGAGATATTTTCCTTTTCCTGTCCCAGTTATCAAATCAACAGTAGATAACGTCTGCCGGTTGTAGAAGCCTGAAAGTGACCGTTACCCACAATTTCCTTCTGCTGCACAGAGCGTTTATCTTATCTGTCATGACCTAAATGAGCTTTATGCTGCAATGTTTTCTCAGTGTAGATCTAAACGCACATGGTACTAACCTGAATGAGCTTCAAGGAGAGAAATGCTCTCCAGAAAATACAAAAGAACATCTGTGCGCACACGTGCACCACATTTGCGTGTACGCCAGCGTGCAGACGCACGCACATGAGACTCTAGTGTCCACCTTGTGCCATCTTATCCCCTCACATCAGACACCCTACCCATAGCTCAGCTTGTGCACAAACATGCCATTGTCATCGCTGGCTGGCCTTGTGACTCAGTGTGACCCGCTGGATTGGAGAAGGGGGAACACAGCCATCGAGATCAGGAACGCTAAACAGAGCTTTATCACGAAAAAGCATCTAGAATACAGAGGCTTCACCACACCACCCCATTGCCACCCTCTAAACAGCCCACTGTTTTGGGGGAGTAGAAAGGAGAACATTGCCAGCCATTGTTTCCCACAATGAATGAGTAGTGGCCTCACATGTGTACAGTATACAGGCATCTTTCTCTGAAGTCCACATTCACGACAGCAGTTCAGAAAGTGATAACACAAAATACTGAAAAAACAATTGTGAAAACTAAATTAAGAGTTTATGATAAGTGCAGTTAAGACTAAAACATATGTTACAGAAACAAAATGGTTTGCTAAAATTTACTGGTTTTAAGGGATTTTGAGCATAGCATAGTTAGTTTTAAAGCACAAAAAAAGCCTCTGATGGTCTCGGGTGGCAATGACAATACAAATTGTGACAAAGATCCTGGCTAATCCATTAGACGCACCATCAGCTGGCGCATATTTTTGAAGCAAAGGTGCTACCTACCATTAAAGGTTTTCAGACGCCTTCCCCCCAGGAGTCTTCTTGTACAGAAACCCCAGACACACGGTTGCTGACAGACTCATTCAGACTCCCTGACAGGCAATTTAAATGTGTCTTTATTGCACAAATATGGTTAACTTGCTATCTGTTTCCAACCTGAATGACAAGATCCACTCGCCAAATCTATTCTTGAAATTTAATGTGGGAAGATTCATGTTTATCTTGGGAAAATGAAGGCTTGTCTGACATTTTTGCGCAGCTCTTATGCAGGATCATGTGGTGAATCTTGTACTAAGTGATAGAAACTGTTGAACTTGCTAAAGATCCCTCTGCTTGCGACCTATATCTCATATGATTCTGACGCAGGATGGGGTGACCACAAAGCTCTGACTCATCACACAGAAGCAGGCCCTCTAGGTTGGAATACATTTTATTCGTCCAGCTGATACATGCACATAAAAGCATTCGTTTTTATTCTAACGTTATTATTTTCAGATTGACACAGATATTTTACAGAGGCATCATATGGTACAACGATATCTACACGATCTGTGTTAGGAACCGTCATTGGGGTGACACTCATCTATCATCCTGCTGCTAGAAGCATGAAATTGACTGCCTGCTTTTTGTCCTAGATTCCACAACAGTATAGTGGCAGAGCACCCGGTGTATGAATTACACACACAGACACACACGCATGCACAAAAACCACTCAGTGTAGCACCCTGCAGATCAACCACCTATAAATAAGAAGCTTCATTTTGTGCTTTATTAAGTCAGCATTCTTTCAAAAACATGATCTGATTTTTGAAGCAGGATTTCTGCCCCACATGTACTATTTCACTTTACATACAACTCAATACTGATTACAGTAAAGAGACAACTGTCAATTCAAGTGAATCTCAGTTTCTGTCCACCCTGGTTGTCAGTTCAAGATGCCATAACACATTTGTTCTTCATGAGCATTTGGTTTCCTGTTTAGGGCGGCAAAAGCATTAAGATGAAAATCGCTGAAGTGCCGAGCTCTATCTTATCAGAAGATTCTCCAATCATGTATAATATTAGCTGCTAACGTCGCCAGACGGATAACGTCTTCAATACCACTTTCAAGCAGCACTAGAAGAACGCATCTGAACTCCTCTCGGCTCGACTCTGAGGTGGCAGGCCTCAGCAGACTGCAGTTGGGATAAATGATAGAATATGATTAAATAGCATACTCTCTTATTAGATTGGGTTATATAACTGCTTGTACTGCTTCTAGCTTATTTGTCAGTGGTGCTGTTTGTAAAATGTTTACTTTTAATTGATAGCAAAAGACAGTTGTTATTTTTCAGATATTGCTTTTTTTAAATAAAAGAAAAATATATATCACATACACTGAATATTTATCACATTATTTGAAATATGAAGCATCTGTTATAAGGACTATTTGAAATCAGTATCTCACATTGCACATATTACTGTCAATCTGTTTATTTCATCTGTATCTACCCCACTTCAAAAATAGGTCTCCTCAAACCAGACGAGCTAAAAGTGAGTTTGTGCTTTAAAGACTTGATTCGAGTCATGTGTAGCTCATCAGCGACAAAGATGTCATGGTCGGCGGTGTTTAGCATAGCACTGCAAAGATTGAAACCTCATGCCTTCAATCCTAAATTGAATTTGCCTTTAAAATAAAGGTAAAATTCAATATTTCCTTTTAATAAAAGGCTTGTCCTTTTACATTAATGCGTGCAAAGGTAGTAATATCTCTTGCTTTCGCTTGATCTTATCGGACCCTGACTGTGCCCCCTACATGACACATCGGCGTATTTATTATCTCTTAGAAGGATTTAATTACTGTAATTTTTCAGTTTCGGTCAAAGCGAGCTGTAAAAAAAAAAAAAAAAAAAAAAACTGCAGGTAAATCTAATATTGGTGACCTTTGATTATTCTGTAATCAGTCACAAAGCAATAAAGAGTACTTTTGGAGTTTGTTTTTTTTTTCCACTTTGAAAACCTAGAAGTCATGGGAATATTTACCTTTACACAGCTCTACTGAAAAAGCAGGAGCTGCGAGAACATGTCTGCTCCTGATTAAATATTTAAAAACCTCCAGTGATTACAGCCTCAAGACTATGATTGCTTTGTCAATGACCAACCATGCACTGCTAACACACACATCAATATGCAACATTTTTTTTCTGGCCCACATAAATAATTTTGTGATTTTTTTTTTTTAGTAACCTACTGCAATGAAACTTAAGTATGCTCTTTCAAAACGAGCGCTGTTGTGTTTATAGTTTTTACAGAGATGGATGATTTTCTGATAGTGTTTCAACCGTCAACAGTATCATTACTGCAGTTTAAATTTTTACATCCCGGTCAAAGAAATGTTAACATTCATGGAAAACTTCTCGAAACCTCGAGCAGGTGTGCGGTGCCAGTGCTCTGCCGTTGACCAATAACATCAACACTGCTCCGCATGAGCTACACAAACCGGTAAATGTCACCATGACCTGCCCCCATAGGCTCAACGGCTTCATTCATAACCTGTCATTTTATTTTATATGTATCACACATGATCTAAATCAGCAGTTATTGCGGTTTCTCTGCAAGTTCTCGGCCTCCACATTTCAAATCACTAAACCGTGTAGAAAAAAAATGCAAACAATCATGTCTGTGTGGAAGAGGATTAGTCGGCCTGAATGTCCGTTTTCAGAGATTTTCTGTTATATACGCCTTCATTTGGGAATTAAGGTTTTCCATTTATCCCTGTTTTCTGCCTTTCAACTAAATTACCAAATGTTGGTTCAAACGCCTTTTCTGACTTCGTCTTATCTGTGACCTTGTGACGGCGGTAAAAGCTGTTGAAGTCAACGGTAGCTGAGGAAAGCACGTCTATTGATCACCTCAGATTTTCTCACTAATGTATTGCTTATTCACTGCCTCTGTGGCATCTCATAAATTAGTAACGTCTCTCCTGCAGGTCTCTGCTTGGCTGGGCAGCTCTCCGTCCTGCACATCTAACAAGGAGTTTGTGTTGTCTCTTGATTTCCATACGTGACATTGTCTTTCAATTTTAAAAGCACCAAAAACACAGAATTCAGTAAAACAAAAATACATATGGTTGGTTTGTCATCTGTCACAGAGCTCATAAATATCGAGTGCGGCCCAGAGGTTTGATCACAGTTTCACTCTAACTGCTTAATCTTGACACAATAGCAGGACTTAGCACAGATCTGAGGATTAGCTACTGTTTCACTCCTGGGGTTTCAGATATTATTATAGAAATCACTCACTGCTAGACTCTGCCACTGTACATGGACATTGACCAGACAGTCTCTTTAAGTCTTTCAGTTACCTCTTACCGTCAGGTTTCCAGAGGGAAAGAGTAGTGAGAAGCAGTAAGAAACCTCCCAGCCACTCTAAACAGCTGCCTTTGGATGAGAAAGCATAAGTGCTGTGCAGCTGATTGTAAGGCATGTGAGCTGTTTTATTTTCTTTCTGCGTGTACTTTATGTTAGTTTGCTGGAGGGACTCTCGCTGCTGGAATGCTTCCTTTATGTAATGTCGACATCCATCAGTAAAACGGAGATAGCGTTGCACTTTCTATTTTCTTTCTAAGTGATTTTTTGCCTTTTACTATTTGATACACACAACTGAAGGCAGCAAATATAGAGAGTGAAGCGTTATAATATAATATAATATAATATAATAATATATGTATTTTATTACATAGAGGGCAGTTACTTTTTGCCCTTCATGAGCTAAGTAGGTCCCTGCAACCTTGCCTTCTGTCCTAATGCACCAAGAGCTATCATTATAGCATCATATTGTTCTGAATAGTCGCTGTTAAACTGGCATTAAATGGGCTTTTCAGTACAGTCCCAATGAGAATGCTGAATGTAACTGTGTTTTTCACCCAACACAGGTGCCAGTCCCCAGGTTGCTGCTCAAAAGTCCTTGGCCTGCTTAGCTATGATGAATGGGCTATTTTCTTGCTTTAGTTAGTTTCAATGTAAATGGATAATGGTTAAGTGGTTCATAAATGGGAAATATGATTGCTCGCTGGTCCCCTGTTGAAGACAACAGTTATTTATGACTGACTGGCAGATGTTGTGAAGTACAGCGTTCCTCCTGCCTCGCTGGAGCGCCTCATCCGATACCTCTTGAAATGCAAGCCCACTGACCACAGTGCCGACAAAATACACCTGCACTCCTCATTCATAAACCATTGCAAGATGACTAAAAGCACACCTGTGCCTTTCACCTGTCTTTTAACATTATGCACTTTTACTTTTCATTCATAAAAATAAAAGACTTCCTGTATTTGTTCCTCTTCGTGTCTGGCACACCTGAGCTCAAACTTGACGTTTCTACATCAGTCAGTCTCGTCATTACACATCACACATCATTACAACCCTGCGCCAGCGCATCAACTGCGTTTTTCTCGGTTCTGTTGTGCATCATAGGGGGTTTCATTTAATTTGATTTAAATCACGTGTTTTCTGTAAATTGGATTTAACATGCTTGTATAGCACTTCACAATAGCTGTTATGGGTCAAAATTGAATGTTATATATGCTTTACAATAGCTGTACTGACCTGGAACAGTAGGTCCGTTGTTACTTGGTGATGTGTTCACTCAGCCTGTATTTTTTCAAAAGACAGTAGAGTCAACTGAGCTTTCATTTCCTTTTTTCAAGTTGTGTTTTTAATGGTTGCTTAAACATAATTGTTATGAAACTTGAAACTGTTTCAGGTTCTCAGATGTCTTGAAACGTTACTAGAAAACCAATTTTTGAACAAATGTTATGTCTGATGCAATAACATTCAGCCTCTTATGGATTAAAATGGCCGCTCCATCTAAAGTGATCGACCCTAATCTAAACAGCATTTTTGTGGACTCAACACAGCGGGGAAATTAGAAAATGTCACACAATAGAAACATGACGCAGTGACATGTGCATATCTAAAATAAAGGGCGTGACTGTAGTTGTTTGCAGTGCGGTAAATTAATCAGCGCTGGTAAACACCCGGGGGGAAAGTGATGCAGGGAGAGCCCGTGGGGTGTTTGCAGGAGAAGCTGTAAATGACAGGCAGGAGAGTGACCTGGCTCAGTCTCATCTTGGCTATCACATTACCTCAGCCCTCATGATACATTGAGACGCTGGGCCTCTCTCTGTGGCCCCTATGGCTCTGCCTCCACTCACTTACTCTTAAAGTGACACACCTCTTCTTTGTACTAGAGCCAAATGTGTGACAGCAAAGACTGGATCTTTTTTTTTTTTTTTTACATACATGAGGATGGATCCAAGAAGGAAGCTTGTAAATGTTTCCTTATCGAGGAGAGATGATGACACTGGAGGCGTCATGTGAAATCCTGGTATTTTGTTGGACTTTCCTGCTATTTGTTGTTGCTTTTTCAGGGCTATTGAAATTTTAAATTAGACAATGTAATTTGTTACGAAGTATAAGCATGTTTTCATCCTGTAGGCGTTTTCTTAGTTAATTCTGTTTATTTTTTGTTTAAAAAAAATTCAAAGTTGCAGGCATTTTATGTTGCTGAATTAGTTGTTAGGGTGTTGGTGAGCAACAGACCACATTCTCTTACGTGCCGTATAAAAGCATGGAGAATATAATTAATAAGAATTTAATGTGATAATAATACATGGTGGTTTTGCACTGCCGCAACATGACTTCTTTAGCAATTATCTAAAGTGGTGTAACTTCAAAAAGTGTGAAAATGCAAGTGCTGCATATTTCTGAAATAGGAAATTGAAAAGACTTTACACACAGCTTTAATGTGATTCATAAGCTCTCAAAATCAGTGATGTGCATTAACCAGTTTGGCTGGCTATGCCATTTTGAGAGGGTAGTCAGGTGCCTGGAGCCAGGAAACAATGCTCTGCACTCTGTTTGTGTTGTGATGCTTTGTTATGGCTTTGTTCTGCTCTGTTTGTCCTCTTAGTCTTTTCAAGAGTGGACCTTGCTCTGAGAAATGCTCTCTGTCTCTCTCCCTCCCTCTATGTATCTATTTATCTATCCATCTATCCATCCAACAGGTCTGCAGAGTATAGTTTCACCAACAAAACTAGGCCATTTCACATTTGTTACTTAGCCAATAGCATGCAGCCTGTTTCAAAGTGCATCTATTTATCACACGATCCCACAGGTATTCACTGCTCCTGTTTTTGCTTTAAATTTATCACACATTTTAAGACAATATATTTTTATAATTCACCTTTCCAAACATATTAACATTCGGTATTTGTTTTAGCAAAGTAAAAATGCTGCCCCTCCCCGTGAAAAGCTAATATATGAAAGCAGAAGAAGAGTGAAACCAGATATTCTCCGGAATATTTTTGTTCTTTTTCTGATCGCAGTGTGAATCTGAAGGAATCTGAAGGATAACACCGCAGATGTCTGGGCGAGGAGAACAGGCTTTATAGTGGTATGAAAGCTTGACTGGCACCTGCTGGTTTAAGCCTCTAATTTTCCATGGGATAGTATAAATAAGCATTTTACCTGATGTTGACCAAACAAGAGGACGGTCAGTGGCAGTAGAGCTTTAGTGTGAACTGCTGAAGATGCTGTTGGTCACAAAGAAAAAACATTTATCTTATTTATCATGAATCAGTTTTCTTTCAATAGGCGGATTTTGTTTTTCTCTGCCTTATTATGCATATGTTTGACCTTGATTGTGTATATAATTGTGTGTGTCGAGTGTGTGTGTGTGTGTGTGTGTGTTATGTGTATGGGGTTAAATGGATAGGCGTGGTCAGCTGAGATCTGCTTTGGCTCAGAGTCTATGGTAACGCAGGACTGCAGATGGAACGGGATGGGGTGTGTGACTGAAATCTAAATAGGTAGTGTTCGCATAAAAAATGGTAGCAGTGCAGTGGTTAAATGAGAAGTGTACTTCTTAGTATGCATGTGACTGTATATACTTTCATGGCCAAACATTCAAATTCTATTTATTGAAGAGAGGTTAAGTATTGCATTTGGTATTTTTATATGCACAGTTTAATGAGTGAGATAAGAGGATTGATATCACTGCCATGTCTGTGTGGAGCACAGAGCTAAAGCCAAAAGGCAATTAGCCTTGCTTAGCGTAAAGACTGGAGGGATATTTTGGCTTTCTTCAAAGTCAAAATCTGCCCACCAGCACCTCTACAGCTCATTCATTAACCTGTTGTATCTTGTTTATCTAATCTGTGGACAAGCAGAACTGCAGTGGTTTGCTAGGTTCATTTTTGGTTTCTACGTCTCTAAAGTCCAAGAACCTACACTTTTAATTTGAGAAGTTTAAACAAAAAATGTATTTAATTAGCATGTAGTTCCCATTTTTGATTGCAGTATGCATTGCAAGTATTTCCCTCTAATTTCAGGCTGAGCTAAGCTAACTACCTCCTGGCCCCAACAGTGATATCAAGTGGTGAAATAAGTGGTACAAATAAGCAAAAATGCTTGATCTACTGCTGTAACATAAAGGTTAATGATGGGACAGAATGTGAATAAAATGGTCTTATTTGTCATAAAAATTAACTTTTTTCATGCCTCTTCTCTGTCTTATGTGTTGGCAGACTCAGAGGCCTTCAGTTGTCTGGGAGATATCACATTTATGAAGAGGCAGAAAAGTCTTTAACCGGAAGATCAAGTGAAACGGGCCAAATATCGAACTGAAGTGGATGGTTGCAAAAGCCAAACTAGGACATCGTACCACAAGAGCCATGTGGGAGGAGAGTGAGGGGGTTTTGCTACTCACACACATCAAGTCCATACACTTTCTGTACTGACAAACGCTGAACGTTTTCCAGCCCTCCTCCAGAGATTTTCCTCAGGCGGAGCTCCTGCTATGAACCCCAGCTCCCTTGGTTTCAGCAGGCAGTCCAACGTCAGTGCCAGGCGCTGTGTGGGCATCCCACAAGTCTGGGTTCTGCCCACACAGAACTCACAGACTGCCCCTGAACAAAAAGAATGAAATACTCCTGAGTCACTCCTGTGTGTGGTGGCTCTCCTGTCTAGTGTTAAATTGCTCCGTTGTGAAGTTTTGTCTGCCTCTTCACCAGCAAACTCTTCTACCTGCTCCTTTTCAGTCACCACTTCGTTGTAGTTTGCTTTCACATCCAGCAGCAGCACGAGTTCCTTTGTGCTCACCACGTGGTGGAGGACCATGGGATGCCGTCAGAGCTCGGAAGAGAAGGAAGCAGCGCGGCGCTCGCGACGAATCGACCGCCACTTGCGCTCAGAGAGTCAACGGCAGCGGCGTGAGATCAAGCTGCTGTTGCTGGGCACCAGCAACTCGGGCAAGAGCACCATCGTCAAACAGATGAAGATCATCCACAGTGGAGGCTTCAACTTGGAGGCCTGCAAGGAGTACAAACCCCTCATTCTGTACAATGCCATCGACTCACTCACCCGTATTATCCGGGCCCTCACCACCCTCAAGATCGACTTTCACAATGCTGATCGCGCCTACGATGCCGTGCAGCTCTTTGCCCTCACAGGGCCAGCCGAGAGCAAGGGGGAGATCACTCCAGAGTTGCTGGGGGTCATGAAACGTCTGTGGGCTGACTCAGGAGTCCAGGAGTGTTTTCAACGATCCAACGAGTACCACTTAGAGGACAACACTGCCTACTACCTGAACGACCTGGACCGCATCTCAGCACCCGAGTACATCCCTACTGTTGAGGACATCCTTCGATCCCGTGACATGACCACTGGCATTGTGGAGAACAAGTTCACCTTCAAGGAGCTCACCTTCAAGATGGTAGATGTGGGTGGACAGCGTTCAGAGAGAAAGAAGTGGATCCACTGTTTCGAGGGCGTGACTGCAATCATTTTCTGTGTCGAGCTAAGTGGCTATGACCTCAAACTCTACGAGGACAACCAGACGGTAAGATGTAAATGTATGCATGTGAACAAATGTAGGCACAAAAGCACACTTTATGCAGCAGTAGTTCACGCTAACACAGTAGTCTGAAGAGGGACAAGGCCCCCACAACCCAATTAGCACGATTATACAAAGTTTTTACACCCTTCGTGCGAACACATGGAATATTTCTCACCACAGGTTTACGTAATTCAAGTGACAGATAATACCTATCTGATCTACTGCAATAATTTTGATGCAAACAAAATCAAGTACAATGTCAAATGAGCAAATTAGCAAGGAGAACACAACCCTGTTTTAGTGACAGATACATAAAGGTGAGCTTACCACAAACTTACCACTTTTGGATATTGACTTTTTGTTATTACAATAATTTATTTCACAGGCTTGAGTACACCCTGTCTGTCTTTTTCATTTTACTTATGTTTGCTGTGGTCTCTTTCAAACCATTTCAAATGATGCAGCACACTGGTGCTCACCTGCCCAATGAGAAATAACTTGGTAGGAACATGTTGTCTTTAGGTCACTGAAATGAGTCTTAAACCAACAACCTGCCACACAGCTTATCATGTTAAGTGGAGAAACAGAGTGAGTGTGAGTGTCAAAGTTCACCACACTAGGTGGACTTTGAGCAGGTCTTCAGTTTAGGGTGCGAATATATAAACTTTTGATTCTTTGTAAAAAGTTGTTTCCATGAGTTTTGGGATCAAAAGTTGTCAGAATTATCTTTTCTGTGCAGGCAAAGTTATCTTATTTGGAAGTTGGCCACAGAAAATTGGAAAATAGATGCATAGACAGATAGTTGACAGGGTTCATTGTATTAATATGTATTCACTCTGCTTTAATGCAGTAATAATTGAAACTATCTAAAATATGTATGAATGAAGAGAGTGGCCACTGTTTGTTATCTCCTTTTCATGGTTGTGGAATTTGAACAATTTCAGCATATCCGTCTTCTTATCTGAGTGTTTTGGAATAGTTGGGTAGTTATTGCTTGTTTACCTGCTTTTTGATAATGGAAGGTCAACAATAGATACTGTTTTACCTTTTCTGACTAGGACAGCTGTGAGGGGGTCAGCTATTTTCTGTTTCATCAGAGGCATGATTACATTTTTCCCTGAAGAGGTTCCAGTATCCAGGTTCACCTTGATGTTTTTATACAGTACAACTAGAAATAGCTTGAGTACAGAGGAAAGTTTGTCATCCCTGTAACTGAACTGGCCTTGTAATTCCTGGGTTACCCGGGTAAAACAGGGTGTACATTGTGCCAGGTTGGGACATGAAATCAATTAGTTTTATAGGTTAAAAATAAAGTCTGAGGAGAAAAATGCAGTGTGGTGTTAATTGAGTTCACAGAATAAAGTGTGAAGCTGTACCTGTGAGAATTAGCAGATTGTGGAGGCACTGTGTAGCAATGGGAGTTCACAGGTACTAGGAAAAAAAACAACTTTTATTATTCCAAGATAGGAGGGGGAGACGAAAGCAAGGGATCAAAAGTACCATAAAGAAAGCCATCATGAAACTGGAGCAGCCATTCTGCTGCAAAGTGCAATGAAAATGTGCATTAGCACAAGTTACACAATTCAAACCTGAGTGCATTTCTGCTAATTCTAACATTTTCATGGTTGGTTTGTGGTTGAATTGGCATCATTACAGTGGTTTAATACATGAAGCATAACAGCTGCTGACTCGTTTCAATGAGGTTTATGGTTTCGATGAAAAACTTCTGAAGTAGAAGTACTGACATCAGTGCTAACTGTAATACGCTGCCTTATCTGATTAAGACTTCTGCAAATAGTTCATCTTTGTGTTTCCATTAACTGCATTAGTTCCAGGCCATTCAACAGATTTTGTACATTTTACTTAGATTTTTCAGATATCTCATTATGGTCGGTTTATTGTTGCTACTGCTGGTGATGATATGAAATTATCCCTTACATGTCTGATATGCATGACTCAGATCTAAATTTTTCCTGTGGATGGATTGGTGAAAAAATGTCTTAAATGATTATTCATGCATTCTGGTAACCATTTCATCTATTTAAGGTGAGATGTTAATGCTTACTGCAGCATGAAATCAGCTGGGTGGGGCACATCCTGAAGAGTTTGTCAACTGTCTTGCTGTGAGCCACATCAAATGGCTGTTTTTGTTAAATTCATTGATGACATCATGTAACAGATTGAGCCAATCTTCCTGTGATCATACTGTGAAACCAAAACTTGAGGCGCAGGTGGTAAACTGGTGGTGTATCCTTGCCACTAGTGATTGTGTGGCAAAGATACATGGTCTGTTTGAAAAGCTGCACATTTGTCAAATAGAAACATGACAAATAACGTCATGATGCAGTAGGCGGTCTTATAATAGATGCAACAGTTTATGTCCTTATCTACATACAATATTTAATGGATGAATAGAACATGCTGTATGTTTTATATGGCAGAACTGGGAGGATGTGTCAGGACTTCAGGGATGGTGAAAGTATGACTTACAGAAATGGTTCATTCTGACATAATAACTGCTGAACATTTACATAAAAGCTCTACATAGATGTTCATAAAGGGGAATACTGTAATGGCAAACAAATGGAGGCCATAGAGGACAACTAGCCACACCCTCATGAACCTACAAACTCATTACACAGACAGTGTATTGTAAGTCCACAAATCACTATGTCTGCTGTGTTGTGTTGAGTGCAGGTTGTATCGTTAGTTCTACATCGACAGACGGCTCAGATGTGAATTCCTGCATCTTGGAACCAGCCTACTTCCATAACCACTGTCAGCTGACACAACACTGCTGAACA
This sequence comes from Polydactylus sextarius, assembly GCA_016801845.1. Lineage (NCBI taxonomy): Eukaryota > Metazoa > Chordata > Actinopteri > Polynemidae > Polydactylus > Polydactylus sextarius. The sequence goes on from CM028922.1 coordinate 5,914,195, forward strand.
GCTGTTACCTAACACAGATTCCTTATCCAGTTCATATCCAGCTTCTACATGTTCAGCACATCTGCAATGTGAGGAATGGAAGTTGTATTTGTTTTTATCTGTCCTGTATGAGTTCCACATGTCATACCACTATGACTGCAATAAAACCCACCTTGGTTTCTGTTAAACTGGGTTAAGCCACAGTTATGATTAAGGTCCCCCTCGACCAAGGTGAGGATAAAAGGACAAACTTATACCGACAGAAAATAAAAGTGTCACAAATACCTATTAAAATAAAGATAGCAGTATATAATCACTAAATTCTAGCATGTCTCAATATTTCTAAGATTTTTTTCCTATCTTTTTAACTGAACTGCATGAACGAAGCGATGCATCAACAGATTTTTTTGATAAAAAGAAATCTAACCACATCCTTGTTTTGCAAGTTAAATTCACAAGTTCACATTTGACAAGGAAATCAAACCAGAACTTAGCCTTCCATCAATAAAATGTAAAAAAAAAAAAAAAAAAAAAGAAAAAGCAGTGCAGATGTGTTTAAAAAATTATATATAATTAAAGGTTCTTTTGCAGTGAAATTATCAATGCGTTATAATTATGATTCATATGCTGATAAGGGGAACTCTTAACTGTTAATTAGTTTTAGCTGCCTAAGAGGTGACGAGAATTTCCCTGCAGCAACGCTGATATTTACTCTCTGACTCAATGAAAACATCGACATCTGGTCGAGAGACCTTAGTCAGATTTATACCAACCAAGGAGCAAACTTTCTATGGCCTTCTTTACCTCTAGTAACCACAACTGAATCAGTCAGCACTATGTATTCTTTACTATTTCTGTACATGTAGATGAAACAATTCTCTTTAGTGCAACAAAATGACTGACTCAACTTCCTAGACCATAGATGACTCATCAGTTTTACTTTGAATGCAACACTGACTCATTTCAGTCTAAGTTGCACGTACTGCAAATCTGTGAACCTTTGCAAAGCTTTGTTGATAAGGATGTTTGAATAGAGGCATTATAAATTGCCTTACTTATTGGAGAACAACACGACAAGAAGCTAAATGATATAGACAAACAGGGCAACACTTGGTGCTTGTTGTGAAATTCAGTCATGAATCTGGAGACGTTCACCAGTTTATATGAGCTTGTATGTGCCGTGGTCACTGATCGTCAGATCCAGAAAACCAATACAATTGTATTATGTATTATACTATTGTATCTCCTCATTAGAGGAGATGTCATTTATTAATGATAAATTCAATCTCTCAAGAAAAAAACAAGTTTGTCCAACCAGATGACACCAGTTCAGTTTCAATGCAGCAGCTCACACAAGACAGAAAATACACCATAATAATTACAGTACAACATTTACCCATCAGCCCATTCCCTGATGCATTTTCCCTGTCCCATCCCTGTCTTCATAATGAATCGGTTGCTGTGGTTACTGTTGCTTAGCAACAGGCCAGTCAAATGCTCCTAATCCTGCGCTGTTGACAGTGAGCTGTGACTAGGGAAGGGAGGATGAGAAGTGGAGACGAGAGGAGGGGTGAGGAAAGGTGGGGGTGAGGAGGAGGAGGGAGGGGATGTGCAACAAACGACAGTGCTGGAGAGAATAGATATGAGGTGTATATGTGCATGCGTCTATTGTCTGCCTGCGTGTGTGTGTGTGTGTTGTAATGGATGTGTAGTGTAGGTTTATATGCAATAACTGAGACAGAGCAACTGCAATGAATTCAGAGTGCATGTGTGGGGAAAATGAAAAGCCCAGATATGAGGTTAGAGGCTGTTTAAGCTTGTGTTAGCCAAACATCAAGGCAGACACCGACTGCAGCAGCAGCTCTGCTTCTGTTGTTTCAGTTGTTATTCTTATTCATCGGTCAAATGTGAATTTATTACCTGTCATTCATTTAAGTTCGTCATGTGCGGATTTTCTCCTTTTGCACCGCAGCAAAGACGACACACGACACGATCTGATCCGAATGTGAAATGACAGTTTCCCTGATCACTGACTTAAATCAAACTGACTGTTATTCTGAAACGCAGAGGCAAGTGTCAGTCCTGTATCCAGACCTGTATCTCAAAACGTATTCAGGAATATTCTCCCTCACTCAGCTGCAGCATTTTAACCGCCTAATGGGTTATCAAAGGCATTACTATCATGTAATTGAATTGCTCCATATGACATAATGGTGCTTTGAAAAAAAAAAAAAAAGAGCTTTCCAGGAAATGGAATGAGACTGCTTAAAGACATATCAAGTGAAAATATCCTGTCATTTCCACAGTAGTTGTGCACATGATCACATGGGCTCCAGTGAATCCCCTGTATCAGCTGAATTTCTAAATGGCAACAGCAATTTAAGAAAAAGATTATTGTTTTGCTTTGCAGATTGAATTTGCCTCAAATGTTATTGAAATGCTACATAATGACCTCCAGTCTGAAGGTTTAACTATGACAGCAAGCAGGTTAGCTCACCCAAACAGGTCCTTTTATAGTATTACTGTTATGTTACTGTATTTTAATGTTTATACTCTTAGAAATAAAGGGACTAAAAAATGTGAACGTCAAAAGGCTGTGGACAGCAGAGCTTCACGTAATGTACAAATGCATAATGTTTATGTTTGTTTGTCTGATTCATGCCTAAAACCAGTGACGGTGTCTCTGCCCTCAGTAACAAAGACATTAGTAATTAAACAGAGAGGGAACAGCCTGAATAATGTAATTCTCAGGTGCAGCAGAGGAAAACATGGTGACAGGAAAAAACAGGAAATCATGTCAGCGGATAAGTGCAGAGCTCCCCTTCTTGTAAGGCAGTGACATTTAAAATGAATCTTAATGAATTACAAAGGAGGTGGCTGCACACTTAGGTGATTTGTATTTATGGGAAACAAAGCAATGACATTGGGATGAACCTCTTCATTAATACTTAAGCTTAATTAAGGCCTGTGCCTCTGGAGTACTCTTACAGGGGGAGGTGAGGGAGGAAAAGCAGTGTGCGTGTGTGCAAGTGCGCATCAGTGGGTGTTTGAAGCAAAGGAAGGGGGTCTGCATGCTGTGGTGCTCCCCCCCTCGTTCCACTCCCCATTAAGAAACTCTTACTGTACGAGTGCTGTAGTAGCCAGGAGTGGAGACTAGAGACCCCCCTGGGCTCAGCTGGCTGTTTCCTGCCATACTGTTATGACACCTTGAAAAGAGGAGAGAGTGAGGTCAAATAGTCTGACAAGAATTTTGAGCAGAGCACAGTGTTTAGGGACCAGTTTTGTTCCCCAGAGACACATACTTGTACAGAAAAAAAGCTTATGTTTAAATCTCATCGGTTAAAAACGTGAGAGCAACAGTATTATAAAAAAAAAAAAAAAAAAAAAAAAAGATACATGCATAGGTGGAAAACATCTGGCAAAATGAACAAAGCTTTGTTTTATTTCCCTCTTCCTTTGCTGTCTTATTTCCGTTGTTAAAAGAAATTAGCTCGTTTTTATTAGGACATTAAATCTTTTTAGAGAAAATAGATGCAGTATCCAGAGCCTAGTTGGTGGCCTAGTTTGCCTTTGTGTTTCTGAAACATTATTTTAAAGTGGAAACGTTGTAATTTTTCAATAATTATTTTGTATAAAGAGAAACAGCCTTTACAAACATAAATAGTCAAACGTAGTGGTGTGTAATCTTTTTAACCTGCACTGGGTACTGTTAAATGCTGTAAAAGCAGATGTGTGGGTTGTATCTAAGGGTTACGTGAAAGTTTGGTTTCTCATAACTGTGGCCTTTTCATCATTATCCAAAAATAGTCAACTTCTAGTGGACACAAATGAATAATCAGGGTTTGCTTTGTATCTACACTATGATTGTCTGCTCCTTCGCTATTTGCCTCAGTATCTTTTTTTTTCATGCTGTGCAGATCTTGTGATTTGCTCAGAGCATCATGTTGTTTCCGTAACCTTTTAAACAGCAGTCTTCCATCTGACAACCTCCCAGTCACAAGCTACTGGCCAGTCGCCACATGCCAGCAGCTGCCACGAACAGATCAACTTTCTTTTTTACTTTTTTTTCCTCTCTCTCTTATACATTCAACATCACATGAGCACAGAGAGTAAGGAGGAACAGATGCATACATGCACACACCACATTTTTTTCCCTCTCTCTCGCATTAAAACATATTTTACCAATCTGCACATTCAGTGAAAAATGTTCTACTCATTTTTAAATGCTGCTTTAACATTTACATTTTAAATACACATACACAATTATTGCATTACGTCATAGCACCTGTGACACTGTGCGGTAATCAAAATGTTTTTTTGTATAATTCAGATACCAGTCACATTATCTTCCTGCCTCTTATTTTTGTTCTCCTCTTCCTGCTTCTCATGATTAACCAATTTGTCTGAAGGACATGTCAGACATCAGTCATTTCCATTGTAGAGATGTGAAGTAAATTTTAGACCACTTGGTAATGTGGTAATACTAGTGAGAAATGATGACGCACCAATGTTTGGAAGAACAGAGATATTGAATTATGAGGTTAAAGACTGAATCAGAAACCATAAAGCTGGAGCAGTAAAGTGCTGGAGAAAAATATAAAGAATAATATAGATTATTTTATTTAAATGAAGTTTAACAGCACAGAGGGAGACAATAAGTTGATGTAGTTGGCACTCTTATCTTTCTCTAAGCTTTTTAGTCTCAGTAGCTGAGTGATTCTGTTATGATAAACTGTATAAGGGCAGAGCAGTCTGTCCTCAGTGTAAACAGCCTGTCGGTCAACTGTTTTTGTCTCACGATAGGTTTTTTTATACAACAAAATCAGTGTGTATTTTTTACAGCATTCTTCACAAACAGATGGAAGTTAAACTGCCACACACCAGCGATGACCGATCAGTTCACAGGTTTAGACTTTGGAGAAAGTGAGTGATGGTAAAAAAAAAAAAAAAAAAAAAAAAGAAGTAATCTGCAGTTTCAGAGGAAAATGTGAAAGTTCAAACGCAGGTCTGAGTTTGTCTGAGTCTGAGACTTGAGTCTCTGTTGACAAAACAGAGAAGCCGTACCTTTGGCTAGTCAAGTGGATATCTGTGACGTGCGCTGGATGACTTTAGACCTCCCTTATCTTGTCCTGGATTTCATCCTCAAATTGTGCCATGACCTTACACGGCCTCATTTTCTCTCTTGGGTTTTGCCACAGCATATGATTCTGTTCTCTTGTGAATGAGGCTTGATAGTGTGATAGACTGAGCTGATTTAGTCTGTTGCTTCAAAGTAAAAGCAGCAGTTCCTCTTAGGTGTGAAATCATTTCCTCCTGGTCTGATTTTTCCTTTTTATTTCCTGTCTAACAGAGCCGTATGGCCGAGAGCTTGCGCCTGTTCGACTCCATCTGCAACAACAATTGGTTCACCAATACGTCGCTCATCCTCTTCCTCAACAAGAAGGACCTGTTGGCTGAGAAGATCAAACGCATTCCTCTGACAGTGTGCTTCCCTGACTACAAAGGTCAGAACACCTACGAGGAGGCAGCTGTCTATGTGCAGCGACAGTTTGAGGACCTCAACCGCAACAAGGAGACCAAGGAGATCTATTCGCACTTCACCTGTGCCACTGACACCAGCAACATCCAGTTTGTGTTCGACGCTGTCACGGACGTGATCATCCAGAACAATCTCAAGTACATTGGGCTGTGCTAGGACCTGACGCTGGGTGTGGGGAGGGGGTGGGTAAAGCGGGCTGCTCGGCAGCAGTCGGCCCGCCATCAGGTTGGATAAACAAAAGGCATGTCAGTCTGCCTGACAGTTTATCTCTTTGAAGAGTTGCAACAGAGAACTGCGAAAAGGAAATGAGGTAGTAAGACGGTCAGGGATAGACGATTCTGTAGATTAGACTGTTTCAATTGAAACAACAGAGCTGATGGGCCATGGTCAAGATGGGATTTTTACCCAATGTGTTTGCACTGAATATGAGTATGCAGAGACACCCAAACACACACACATACACACACACACTGACACACAACCTTATGTTTGCTCACACACAAGATCTTTGGATCAACAGTCAAGCACTTGTTTGACAAGGCAACACTGGAAATTTTTCAACAGCAACCCCGACCTGCCTGCCAAACCTGAGACTGAGTAGCAGGTCTGTGCCGGTGGTTTTCAGTTACTTTTGTCTCCTTTTATTTTATTTGCCTGAGTCAATTAATGCTGCTCTACAAGATGAATTATGACAGAATCAATGTTCTCTTTTGGATTTTCACCCTAACAATGGTAACCAGTGAGTGCACCTGAAGAGATGTAGAGAGAGAGCCTGTATTTCTGGGAAAAAAAAAAAAAATGTCAGTAGACATGATGTCACAGGGTTTCTGCCTAAAAGAGGAAACTGCCACAGTCTAAAGCTGAAGTGAACTATGTTTTCTACACACTGTTTCTGTTCTTCCCCCCCCAGGTCGACTCTCTAATATTGTTCAGTTCCCCACTTTCTTTTGTCTTTTTTTTTTTTTGTGCTTTAAAAAAAAGAAAAAAAAGAAAAAAAAAAAAAAAAACAAGAATATGTCTCTCAAACCTGCCTTTTATAGCAGGTCACTGTCTTATAATACCAGGAGTGTTACGCTCATTAGAGTCAAAAGTATTCTACATGATCATTCCAGTTTCCAGCAAGAGACGACAAAAACAGTGCCAAGATCAGTTTGTAAATAAACCGGATCCCATCCATTACATAATTTTTTTTGTTTGGTTTATTTTTGTTTTTACGGACAAATACATTAAAACATGCATGATTTTGTTACTTTGGGATACTAATATATTTTCTTTGGGATTATGTTCCACTTTTCTTAGGTTTAAATAATATATTCCCAAAAATATATATAAAAGTCAAACACTGTGTACGATTGTACAGCTGTCAGAGAGGAATCTATTGAAAAGAGTTATATCAATATAATAACAGTGATTATGATGTTATAATGATGACAAAAAAGATGATGGCGGTGATGATGAGGACGACGATGATAGTGGTGATGATGACAAGGAAAACCTCACTACAGTCAGCATGAGAGGAGAAAAGTGGATCAAAAGGAGTTCAAGACTGTAGAAAAATATGAAAACAAAGAAACAAACCTTGAAAGTTCGATCTTTCTTGCATTACCTAAGTGGAAATTGTCAAACAGTCAGTCAGTATGATGTGTAAATATACTGTAAGGTACACTCTTTGTTCAAACAAATGAAAATAAAAGTTGAGTTGGGATACTGTGAGAGAGAGAGATAAAGAGAGAGTGAGAGAAAGAGAAGGAGAGAAACCTCGCTCCACTCCTCCTCTTAGCCTTTCTTTTCAGTTCAGAGGGTGATGTGCAAACAACTCAACTAAGGGCTTCAGGCTTGACTTTATGGGATGTCCACTTCAACAAAAGACAAAACAATTAAAAAAAAAAAGAAATATAAAAAGGACAACAACTATGAATAAAACGACTTATGCAAATTTTCATGGTGTAGTAAATGTGTTTTTGGGTGGTGGTTTTAACGTGTCTGGGTGGTGTTTGACTGCTACCGTCCCTCCACGACATTAATCTCTCTTATTCCTTTACAATTATGATGAATCTGATGATTTGGAACCTGGAAAATGGTGCACCGACCGAAACTCTTGCGTTCATCCTCTGTATCCAAAATCATGAAATAAAAAGTGCTTGTCTTCGCTATACAATGTCGCTGCTGAGGCGAGAATAATTCAGACATAAAGTATGCAATTAAATTGCCCCTGAATGAACTTGGCCTATGTCTGATGGGGTGACAGCATACAGTGCCCTACAGATTCCACTCTAATTAGTGTATAAACCCCAGCTGACCCAACATGTCTGCAACGGTTTTGTCCCAGGTCCCCGGATGTATACATTTTGTTTTGAAAGGGTTAAATTGCACACAAATTGGATTTTATTTACAGTAACACTGTGAAGGTTTGGCGACCAAAAAAAGAGAGGTGGCGTTACATAGACCACCTCACGTCTTCTCTCATAAAGGGATAATGACTCTGACCAGATGGCTACTCTCTGTTATACACCTCTAATTTATTTCCAGTATTGACAAGTAATAATACATTACAACACCAAGTGTCTGATGGTTTCTTAAAATATTTGTAGTCATCTTATTTATTTTCTTTAATAATTTAAGCATAACTGACACCCGTGTGTAATTTAAAAAAAAAAACAAACAAAAAAAAAAAAAAAAACATCCTGGAGTCATGTGGTGTTCTTTTGTGGAACTAAGCAACAGTGGAAATTTGTTTGAGAGATGAACATAAATAAAATGCAGTGCTGAGAAGGGAGGGTTCTGTTGAAATCATGCCTTGTGACTGTCATGTGGAAGGAGTCAGTGCCAACGATAAAAAAAAAAAAAAATTAGAAAATAAATGACTGAGTTACAGAATATGAAAGTAGCTGTAGCAAAAAAAAAAAAATCAATGGAGGAATAGAAATGCTTTCTATTTATTTATTGAAGGTAACTTTAAAAATTTTAAAATAGAAATTGTGAACTAACAGGGCCAAGACTTTTCTAGTGTTTGTCCAGTTAATGCTGAGCAGATTGTGTTGTAGTAAGTAACATGACTCATTTACTGCCTTGGAAACTTTCTGATAAGGGAAAGTCATTCTAAGTAAAATTATTAATAAATAAATACTTTATATTAAATACAGATAAGATTATTTTTGCCAAATGATTTAAAATGCTTTACTTCTTAATTTAAAGTTTCCAAAAGAAGATCTACAAAAACATCCTTGAAACCAAACGATAAGAGCAATAATAGTATCATTTATCTCAAATATCTTAGTTATGTCATTAAACCTTCACATAAAGTTATGTTGTATGAGAAAGGGACAATAAATCAGCCAATTAGTTGTTCTACAGGATTAAAACGTCCTCATATGAAATGTCATGTTCATTTTGTGAATGTCAGTCAATCAGAAGCAGATATGAAAATATGAACACATGAATATTATCAAGACTTTATCCACGGTCACTTACAGTGTTTACTTTCAGATTCTGGAAAGATCAAAAGCGTTTTGTCCGTTTGTCTGGGACCAGGCCAAACTCCAATTTGTCATCATTATGGAGACGTCCGATATCTAATAAGGAAGAGGGACTGCAGACGTTTCTAAAAATGTAAGTAGTTCACAAACAACCATGGTCACCAAATGGAAATTCTTGGCCCTATGATGGCAGCTCTGAAACAATAAATACCTATAATTCTTGGAATGTTCCATGGCCTCGTCTATTTCTAGAGCTCCTGAATCATTCAGACGTTTTTCTAAAAGAAAAAAAAAGGAAGCGGTCCTTTGCCACTTAGCCTCTCTTGACCCTTGATGTGTTGTTGATCAGCACTTACACCCCTCTCCACTCCTGTCTAAGAACTCTTGGTTTTCCTCACACGGTTAACTGGGTGTATCTTGTGATTTCTCGGCCTCTTTCTGTCCTCAGACCTCCTCTCTTTATTCTCTCTAGCTGACTTCTGCCTCGTTCTCCTCGGTGACCTCCACATTTATAGTTGCCCTCTCATTCCCACAGGACCTTCTCCCCTTCTACTTTAAGCTTGTCAGCTTTGCGCCCACCTGGGCTCTTTGGCTATAAACCACCTGCTGAATCAAATGGACAAGCCTTCGGGCAGCTGTTACAAAATTCTACAAATCTGTCTTTCTTGGAAGAGTTTTAGCATCTCATCTCCTCCTTTTTTCACCTCAATCTGCAGGCAAATCTGCCATTTACCACTTTAAATCCAGCCCTCTGCTTCTGAGCCACAGAGGCTCATCTCTCTCCTCCCCTCTTGTCTCCGCACAGCCCCTCCCTTCCTCTGTTCACTCCAAGAGTGATGACAGCCAAAGATCATCCTCCAGGCTGCCCTCTGGTCGCTGTCTCCTCTCTTCACCCCTCTAACATGAGTTTAATGTCTCCCTCAACCCATCCTAAATGAAGTACTAAAAAAATTCCCATGAGCAGACTTAACTTCTGCCCTCTTGAACCTGGCTCCCCCTCCCGGACCATCGCCCCTGATATGCTCTACTTCCTGACTGATATCATCAACCCCTCCCTGACATCTGGCTCTGAATCATCCGTCTTTTGAGTCAGTTAGAGCCACTGTTCTCCTTCTCTTCACCATCTGACACCTATTATATGCTGTCATGCTCGTCTTCCACACTCCTTGCTATTACTTCATGTGGTCTCATCGATTCTGACATTGGGCTTCTTTCTAATGGATCTAACCACTAATAGTCCCATGAATAATTTAGCGATAATATATTGCACAACACTGAAGTGTTTTAATTTAAATAATACTTTCTCAATCTGAGGGTCCAGATTAGTGTCTTTCACTAAAAATGCAATTGACTCACATTGGCTCACAATAATAATAAGAACATGCAGAACCAATCATAATGTTCACCATATTTAAATGTTAGTTTATCATTTCAGTGTGTTTACATTTACTTATTAGAACAAAACACAGTATAGCTGAGGCTGATGAGAAAGTCATGTTTGTTTTTGTATGTATTAGTTTGATGCTCACATGAAAAACGATATACAACAATCCACAGCCCATTTCCGACAATTCCCACAATCCCATTGCAGTGATTTAGCGAGGATAAACACGGTCAGGCAATTTTTTGGGTTACTGTTACCTGCTGGCTCACAAGTACATTCATTTCTTTTTATCCGCAGCCAATTTGAGACCCTCTGCAGGCTTTGTTGTCATTTTGTTAGCCCTCCTCTTGTGCCAGCTGGATATGCTAAAAAGGCCGTCGGCCCTGCAGACAATCTGGCCACTAAACAATCTACAGCCTTCCTCTGCAGCTATATAGAGTAAATATAACCCGCGTCTTAGCGTTTCTCAATCAAGCCTTGTCGCATACGTCTTCTGTTGTTGTTGCCTTATGAGCCTCCGCTGACTCTGATGCTCCCAGGGAACAGCCAGTTCTAGACTGAACCTCTCGCTTGATATCATAAACTGCGGAACAATGTCCAGCAAAAACAATCTGACTACAGTTGTGGTGCTGCTATGAAGAGAAAAATCAGCACTCGCTGCTGAAGCCTGGATGTCCTGAAAGTAACGGCCTACTTCTGCCAGACATTTGGTGATACGTAAAGCTGTGATTGAATCCATCTCACATTACTTTTCAGAAGACTTGTGCCAAACATTCCTCTGCTGAAGCAAAAGGCTATAAAATGTGATTGATCTTTAACTCTGCAGCAAAAGGATTGGTTGTGATGACACATGGTAAACCAATAAAAACAGCAAGGCTGAGGGTTAGTGCTTGGTCACACCACTGTTTGAAAATTCTGGTCTGCAATCCATTCATTTCAGTGAATGAGGAGGGTTCATCTTCTTTCAATTTTAAGAATATAAACCTGAACCATGAGGATGATGAGATGAGATATGAACAGTTGAGTAATATAAGATAAAGAAGACAAAATAAAACCAGTGGTGAGGGTTACATGTTTTTTCATAAATTAAGAATTAGGCCTGATAAAAATGAAGGTCTTCAGAGTTCACAACCGATGAACTAAAACCCTGAAATTTCAGTATTGACTCACTTCCTACTTGCTGCATCTCAAGTCCCACTATTACAGTGACAACTGTAACTTTGAAAACACAAATAACATGCAAGAAATTTGAGAGACTGATTCAACAGCACAAGCAAAGAAACAAGCACCCAAAACCTTGCCACACTTCCTGTAACACAAGTCCACCGGAAATTCTACTTTTCTTACTTCTAACCTAGACTTAAATACTCTGTGCTTATTACTGTTGGTTGATGCCAAATGTGCAACACAATAAAATGAAATTTAACTAGACAGCATCCATGCAACGTCCTACAGATAATGTCACTATCGTGCGTAATCCAAGCAACGACCATTAACAGGTGGTGAAGTGGGGCTGTCGAACATCGGGAGTTTCTGTTGTTAGGTTTTTTTAACATCAACTGTCAATCATGCGTTAAACACAGTGTGGTTTGTGACTTGAGGTTTGCAATTAATTCCGGATGTGAGGAACGAGTTTCTGTTTTCTTTCTTTCTATAAGTGCAAAGCACCCAACTTTCGCAAAGTATACAGCGCCTCTTTGGCCTCGCTATGCTTCTGCTTTTAGTCTGGTCTATTCTTTTGTTAAACAAATGTTGTAAAAAGCCCACAGTGATTTAATGAACAGCTTGCTCTGTGGTGAATGGTAATACTTACCCAGCTCTTAGACCGGTGAAGGAACAATATGTTGCCTGTTCACATTTCATAAATGCTGGCTTCCCCTAATTGCCATAATTTGTGGCTTTTCTGTGGTGATTACCTTATCTAGGAACATCTTTTAGGTGTTTGGACATTGGCAGAATGGCCTGTAGGCACTATTAGGGTGAGTAAAATAACTCCACCTGTAATTTGCTGAACTGCCTACTGTACACAGACGTACACTGTATTTCCCTCTGTGCAACTGCTATTCTGGGAGTTAACTGGTGTGTCACATTTCCATCCTAATTAACTCTGCTGAGGAGGTTACATTTTCACCTGTCTGTTTGTCAGCTTATTTTTTGTGAGCAGGATTACAAAGAATCTTTTATTTCTGCTGTTAATGTAGTGAAATAGTTAATTTGGTAATTTGGTACAGATCTGGATAATAATCCAGATCTGGTGGACAAAACTTTTTGGCCTTAGCAGAGGCATGAACTGTACTGTGCAGAAACTCAAATCACTGTCCTGCTTTTATTGAATCTTTTAAAGGTTTCCGTGTTAAAATCATGTCACCGAGTTGTCCCGACATGACTGAGGGAACTGTGATTCACCCCATCGTTCCTGATCCAACACTGCTGTTGCCATTTGATGGGTTCATTTTTGAGCTTCAGAACAACTTGACACAATTGAGTAAATGCATCTCTCCTCCCAACTAACAAGCTAATGGATTTATGTCATTATATCATTATATATTTTATGCAACGGTTGCAGACCATCAAAGTGTTTTGATTAGATTTACAAAAACAGAGACAGAGACTCCTGTTTCTCCTTTATTTCTCAAACATATTTTTTTTTTTTTAAAACATAATTAAAATGGAAAGGTCTCTTCAACCTCTGAGTTATTATTATGAAGAAAGTCCTAACATTGTCACAATCACAAAACCCCAACCAGCTGCGGTTTTACAAGCTAAGCTACTTGTTTTATTCTATTTTTTTTTTTTTACAAAACCCAGGAGAGGACCAAAACTAACAACATGTACATTTCAGATGAAAACTGATGCCCCTACCCGCCTGTGACACTTAGCCTTAGTTGCAAATCTTAAAAAACACCAACAAATTAAAGGCTCAGTAGTTTCCTTGGTGCCTCGTTGATGTACTTTAATTTTGTGCAATAAGGTTTCAAAAAACAAACAATATTTGTTAGTAAGACTGGTTTATTGTTGGCTTTGATTAATAGAAGGGAGTATGGATGAACTTTGGTCTTACACACAAGTTCATTTCTACTCAGTTAAGAGGAGAGGAATAGCATTTACCGTTTCCTGACTGCAGCATTTCCAAAATGTCATTGACTTGATAGTCCTGGTTATACAGTTGGTCAAACAATTAATAAACAAGATTAGAACATTCTTCATATCCTCTACTGACCAGGATGAACATAGTAAAATCCTTCCATCCAGGTAAATATCTAATACCAAACATAGTGAATCATTTCTCTTTAATAAATGACAAACTTTTATATATTAAAATGCTAATTTCCCTCCACAATGAGAACACAGCTGCAACCATTTCCCAATTTATCTTCTATTTATCTCCATTTCCATGGCAACTCAAAATTTCATTACCTAGCTTAAAGACACGATACATTTCCAGCCTCTGTAAATCCTTTCCTTGTCATATGTTCCATTACTTCACAAAGATCACAAAGATATAGTTTCAGAGAAGCAATCCACCTATAATTAACAGGCTTACTGGCTTCCAAATTCTGGGCAGTCTGCCACCCTGCCGTACTTTATTAGACAAGACTAACAATTCCTCTAATGCTTTATCTCTAACAAGATCTAATCTAACCTTTTTGATAACTTTAACCTTGATTTATTCTCTTATTAGTATTTAATACCGACTCCCACTTTTCCCCCTGCTGCTTCCCATCCATTCCATCCTTCCCATTTCTTATTTTTTTTTTTTTTTTACTTGACATGTTCACAGGAGTATGTGGACCCAAAAGAAATTATGCTTTTTTTTTTTCCAAATATAACATTCAGTTTTGAAATAAAACATGGTTTATATACAGACTTAACCTTAACCTTTCACCTTTTTGTCCTCATGCTACACAGCTTTTGATTTATTAATTGTTAGCATATTGAGAAACTGAGACAAACAGATAACTCACATTCCCACTGGAAATCTACTGTGGTATAATATGAGAAGAAAAGCTAGATAATTTCTTGGCTACTTTTTAACACCATCTGTTTTTTTTCTGTCTGTATTTACAGCTCTGAGGTAGCTATGTTGTATATTTCATTTTGAAGGACTTCACTAGCTGCACCCATCTGTCCATCCTCTCTCTAAACTGCCTCTTCCATTCACCGTAGCAGAGAGCTTGGAGTCTTTCCCAGCACGCATTAGGGAAAAGGCGGAGTGCACCCATCACTTAGTCACCACTTTCCTCTGCAAACCTCCTCACTGAGCTGCAAATCCCTACTGTTAAGCATTTTAATTACCTTCACCTTCAGCAATTTACACCTGTCATCTCCTCACTGCAGTCAAAATGATCCAAATACTGATCCACGGGCATCCCACCCACATCTCCTCCATCTCAAACACCACCACACCCCGCAGATCAGAGATCAGTTTATGCTCAAAATAACAGCTCTGTTCGGGTCGAGTATATAATGTTTTGCACGCTACTTTCCAAGGTCAGTAAACCACCTGTAAAAGACTGACTGTCAATCAATTTGGCACCTGTGCTTCCTGTTGTGACAAGTCAAAGTGTTCACTGTGGAAAAAGACTTGATTTATCTGGAAACACATGACAAGACAGGAGCTGAAATGGTTCTGATCAGAAAATGGCTCCTGCACTTAACACTTAACTTATTCTTGTTTTACTTCTAACTGGACTTCATGGTAAAACCACCAGTTGAGTTTAAAACCTAGTACTCAGTACTCATGGGTCAGACCACACCAATCTTAAAACGGCACTGATTAATCGAAATTCCCAGCACACATTAGAGATAGGCGGAGTACTCATGTAATAATGTAGAAATGACTAGCGAGTACTTAGGGGTCGGAGCGTCATCACGTTGATGAGCGAGCGTTGGAGCTGCTGATGACCTCAAATGATGCATATTCTTGTAAATAATTTTGTGTTTATTCAAGTGGCCACACATCAATTAAAACATGGCAAACTGGGGGTGAGGCAGGAGGTAGGATTAGAAGTACTGATTGGATTCTTGAACTCTGGAAAAAAAAAAAAAAAAAAAAAAAAGGTAATTAGGTTGCCATGGAAAGTTTGCCTTTTCCACCGATGGGTCATTGACGGTTCACACAGAATCGACAAAGAGCGCAGGGAATTGGGGGGATCAAGTTGTGGCTACTTTGTCTTTCCATGAAAAAATACCAAAAACTGTAACAATGTACTGCTGCACTAAGGATCACCATTTACAACTGTAATCTACATTAGACTATTTATTAGATTATGACAAGAAACCTGCAGACGACATATAATCACTGAACTATTGTTGAGGTATGTTAAGACTGCATGAGGTCAAGTGATCAGTGAAATAGCTGCATTTTAAAGGAAAGAAATATTTAAACTAAAGATTTCCTGCTCACAAGATTGGATTTCCTGCTCACATACTGTAGATTACTCATGAACATACACCCTACTTTATTACAAAAGAGCAACTGTGCTTAGGTATCATACGAAATGGAGTTTTAAGAGGCAGATACAAACACTGACTACATTTAATCAACAGAGAGAAAAGAAGCACATCAAAAAGAGAAAACAAAACTACGAGTAGCTACAGTTGCCATTGAAATGGATGAAGAGAAGCGTTCAAATGATAATAAGATAATAAGCAAATGTATTTCATGGATTTTAGGCTACAAGAACAACTGTCTTAGATTTAAAATGTTGATTCAGAGGTTATATTTCCCTCAAATAAAGGGCTTGGATATAACGGGCCTTAAAATTAATTCACAAAATATAACTAAAATTGGTTTAAGACAGTTGACAGACCAAACGGGAACGAATTACATCAACTTATCTCCTCTGCCCTAACAAGTCCGATAAGGCAGTAAACGGTCTCCTGTGTGTGATTGAGGGTTTACTTTTTCCATTGTTGGCTCTGTTGCTCACAGCTGCCGCTTGAATCACTGTGTTATCCTATGAGCTTTGAATCGAATGTGTAATATGAGAACATGTTTTCAAAAATATCTGATAAAACCACTCTATGCCACCTGCTCCTGCACAGCAGGCAAACAAAAATCTGCAACAAGTGTAAAACAGTCAAAAATCTTGTAAACAGCTTCAGGTTTGAGTAGTTTGTTTTTGAACTAGTATTTTAACTTTTCATACTTTAAGCCCATTTTGCATGATGTTTGTGTACTTTTACTTGTGCTTTTTGACTTGTGCTTGTGGGGGTTTTTATTTCAGTAAAACATCTAAGGCCTTCTTCTATCACACCAGTATACATTTGCTACACATTTGTCAGGTTTGTGTTGTTAGAGAAAACAAAGAAGCTCACCTTTCTGTAGCTTTGTGCTAACAGCAGCTAGCACACCTGGTTGGTTTCAACATTGCTTCAGGTTGCTCTGTCATCCATTTTGCTCTCAGCTTCTTTCTGAAAGGGAACAAATTTAGCTTTAGCATCCAACAAATCCTCCCTGCAGTCATGTTTCTTGACCTTTAGACAGTTATTCGACTGGTAGCAAGTTCCCCAAGTAAAAATGTTATTTTTTTGTTTTGTTTTTTTAATTGAGGAAAACATACTCATATCTCGTGCTGAACTAACTGGACACGTTTGGGACTAATTAGCAGATTAACTACAGCTGTGCAGATACAAACTCATTAGCCTAGCAACATCAAAGCTACTCTCTCCTTAAAGAAACGGAAAGTATCAAATAAAATACAACGGAGAGAAGACAGAGCAGAAATATTGTTACATTTAAAATATTTAAAAAGGGGGGAGGGGGGTTAGAACAGGGTATAGTGCTCAAAATTGACTGAACATACTCGGTGTTAAGAAATAATTTCATGGTTAGTGACGTTTTTCCCCGATGTTGACTGGTCTGATCCACTGAACACAGCGCGTGGATTGAAACGAGATAAAAACTGAATATTTTTGTGCAACCTACCAGGTTTGTGCTTTCTAATCTCGTTTAGTTTATTCTTCCTCATGCTGGAGTGATGCATCAATTTTGCAGAGCTGTACTACTGCACCCCCTTGTGGCAAACACAACCACAGACGTTTCTAGTGCAATGGGAAAAAACAGAAACAATATGTGTATACACACACACACACACACACACACACACACACACATATATATATATATATATATATATATATATATATATATATATCTGTCTGTCTGCTATCATTTTAATGCTAATTTGCAAGGTTATGGAACAATATCACAGCTGAAGCAAAAAAGGAACAAAGAGAGAGCAGAGAGAGAAGTTACTGTTATAATATAATATAATATAATGGAAAAAGGTTTTTAGAAAAAAAATTGTCATTATTTAAAATCTAGTGTACATAGAGTGTATCTTTGCATTTGTGTTATTTTACAAATACTATCTATCTATCTATCTATCTATCGATCCATAATAATCAAATATAATTGTTATAATAAAGAACCTGCTTTTATAATAAGAACCTGCTTTTCTGTTGTAGAAATGTAGCCGTTAGTGGCTCATACGACGACTGAAGAACTGAACTGAAGAAAGATGTTACATGTTCATTGACATCTGCTAAGTCTCAGCTCCCACATTTCTGTTCACGTGAACCCCAGTGTGATCAGAGGGAGGGGGCGTTGTGGTTTTGACGTACTGGGGGAGCTTCACCTCTGATGACTGCCGCGGGGCCTGAGTGCAAATTCCAACTGATCACCCTACAGCGCTCCCTTCACCCGTGTCTACAACCCTGCCTGATATCAACAGCTCTATGGGGGAAAACCCCTCAGTCTTTGTCATGACTTGTGGTTACAATGCTCCTCTGTTACATATTATGGAACCATGCCCAACGAGGGTGTTGTGATTACAACTCTTGAACTACTGCACATGAATTATGCTGGCCTACAAGTGAACTTTGTCACATCCTTCTTTACTGTTCATTGACGGCAACGGTAGATACAGCAAGTCCAATAATTTAGTCAATGTATCAATTAGTATCTTGTGTGAACGTGAGCTTTCTTAATTCAGTATGTAACCTACAAACCATTAGTTGTTTCTTCTTCTTTTATTTAATACCTGATTTATATATAAATCCACTGTATAGGAGTCGCTGCATGACAACACTGAATGATATTTTGACAATGGATTACAAAAAAATAGTCACAGGATAATAAAATACTGACAAGATGTGCATGAATTTTACATGAAAACTTTACCAATGACCATTTAAAAATAGTGTAATACTGTATGTTGGACCAGAGCACTGTACCGAGACAGCTCATCACCAGAGGTGTCACTCAAATCAGCAGTGATGTTGATGTAGAATATTTTCTCTCTCATTAAAATAACAGTTTGATGTTCTGCTCAGACCGACTACTTCTCCTCTATATAATGTATGTTTCTAGTAATTGACAAGTGTCTCTTTAAATTACTCTTCTTTTTAATCTGGCAGGTTATCCTGTTGTTCTGTTGTTATTCTGTGACCAAATGGTGCCTGTAACTGTTCTTGTTGATACACTTCAAGGATATTTTCATTTGAACATTTACTATTATTTAAGCCCTCATCTTAGAGCGGCTTTATCAAACTCTTGGGTTAGGTATTTATTTACACAGAAGAGCAGTAGGATGCTGAAACCAAGATGAACATCAGTCCAATCACAATCTACAAATGTTATTTGAAAATTAACCAAAAAAATTTTGAGAGATATGAATTGAAATAATGCACATTCTCTGATTTTGTGCATTGAATTTCTTTTCAATCTGAGACAAACAAAGCACAATGTGAAGCACTGACTTGTGGTGCTAAAGTCACAAGATAAACATTGTCCATATCCATGTGTTCTGAGGCCAGGCCTGCGGGTTTGTTTCCCTGGTTCAGTCCATGGGCCCCACTGCCAGTGTTCTGGATCATACACATATGTAGACACACAGGGAGAAGTTCATAAGACACAATTGTGTCTGTGTTGACTACAAGACACTCAATCACTGCTCTGTTTGCCAAAGACAACTACAGTATTTTCCCACACTCCCCTTTCAGTCTCGCAGAACACTAAAGGAAAACTGGGCCACATAAAGTCAAACACATGTGAGAAAATGTTGACCTGGTCTGGAGCCAGTTAGAAACGGCCAAACTCTACGCTTGGGTTTAAAATCAGGACTGAAATCAGCGGGTGTGACCAAGCCTTAATCCCCACAGAGCACTGGCCTCATTCCAGTGATTGATTCTCATTCAAGTGAATATTGATTGTCCCCATTTAGAGATTTCAAGCAGCCATTTGTAACAGTACCAGTCTGGTAACTCCCTCATCTCACTCTCCTACATGTCTTCCTCTCCACATCAAACAGGCTGATTCGCTTCACTAGAACGCTGTGATGGGTGCAGCCATTATAATTAGGTTTAGTTTGTCTCAGTATTCACCATTTCATTTTAAAATGTATTTGTAAAATAACACAAATGCAAAGATACACTCTATGTACACTAGATTTTAAATAATGACAATCTTTTTTTTTTTCTGAAAACCTTTTTCCATTATACTATATCATTATATTATATTATAACAGTAACTTCTCTCTCTGCTCCCTCTCTTTGTTCCTCTTTTGCTTCAGCTGTGATATTGCTCCATAACCTTGCACATTAGCATTAAAATGATAGCCAGACAGACAGACAGACAGACAGACAGACAGACAGACAGACAGGCAGACAGCTAGACAGACAGACAGACAGACAGACAGACAGACAGACAGACAGACAGACAGACAGATAGATAGATAGATAGATAGATAGATAGATAGATAGATAGATAGATAGATAGATAGATAGATAGATAGATAGATAGATAGATAGATAGATAGATAGATAGATAGATAGATAGATAGATAGATAGATAGATAGATAGATAGATATAACAGAAGTGATAAAAGCAGGAAGTCACTGGGTTGAAGCAGTTGGGGAACACCAGGGCCGTAGGTGGGTGAGATATGACATGAATGTTGACTCTATGTTGGTGGATGAAATTTGGTGCAAATTCGATTTTGTCTCAATGCAACTCAACACTAAGTTGCTCTGACTATTACAGAAAGTACATCTAATTCAATTGAACACAACAACCTTCAGTAAACCACCACTGATCACTGTGTGAAATTACACAGTTGATTTTTTTTCTTTTTGAATAATGGTTGCCTTAGGCCATTTAATAAAAAGACCACATTACTTAATTATTCTTAATTAAATATCGTTGTAATTAGGGTGCGTGTGTATGATTAGCTATTACTATAGAAGCAACCAATGAAAATATTCTAGTATATGTGATAAATGAGTGTTTTGTTGTTACTGTGATTTGCTGATTTTGTCAGATATTTTTCCATTAACAACCAGTTTCTAACCAGATTTTTATTTTTATTCTCCTCTTTGCCAGTCTTCTTACAATACGTCTGTCAAGCCACACCAACCAGAGCTTGCTCCGTTTCACTGGCGTTATTTTATAAAGATATTATTAAAGGTACTAAACACATACAAATGTTGTTAATGTGTCTGGCTGATTAGATTTTGATTCAGCCTCACATTTGAAGTGATGTTATCAAATTTCAAGCCGACAGGAGAGAAAATGTGCAATCGACCAAGAACACTCTGTACAAACAGTGTCAGGGCTATGTAAGAGTTTGAAACACTATTTTAAGGTTTGTCTTTGAGATGTGATGCCAAATGATGTAAAAGGAGGAAAAAAAGATGAAATCAGAGTGAAGACAAAATATAAAACCCCATCTGTATCAGCTCCTAGAACCTGGAATTAGTTTCACTGTCCTCTAGAGACACCTAGTGGCTGCTGACACCTGTTTTCTTATGACTGCTATGTTCAGATGCTCACTTCAATCACTGTTCAAAACAAAAAGAAAACAATTCCAAATTAAAAAAGTCCAAAAATTGAAGATCGGCATCTTTTTTTTTTCAATCACTGTGACAACCTTTCCACAAATCACAGCCAATTGAGTGATAATAAACAAACAAAACGCATTCACCAAGGTGTTTTAAGGATGTTAAGTGTTTAGTGTGGTTAGGGTGATACCAGTGATTTCTATTTGTTAAACTTGCCTTAATGGGAAAAAGTTTCCTTGTTGATAAGCATTAATCATAGACCAAAAGTCAAGGCCTCACTTGTAATCAAAACAATATTTTTCTACTATTAATAACTGTTTAATATTTGAACATCATGTGAATTTCTTGATACTGAGTCTGTAAACACAGATTGAAGGACTAAAATCTGCGCTAAAATGCTCCAAATCTCAGTGAGATGTCTTATCAACAGCTGCAAAACTTATCAGTTATTCTTATTTTACTTATTGACAGAAGTGTCAAAGTCAATGTGAGTCAACGGTGACATAACAAAACCTTCATTAGTCTGCATATAATAACACAGCTACTCAGCTGTGTTTCTGAAAACAGTATTTAAATACACTAAATGTTAATTTGAAAAAATGAATAAATGAATACAACTTTTTTTTCTAATTATCAGAAGTTTGTTAAGTCTGTTCATTCATATATATATCAAAATGAATTCAACTGAAATGATGTGCACTACTGATTTAGTTTTCTGTTGGTTCTTTGTTTTCTGTTTCTTCACTCCAGGTATGTCCTTGTAGGTTGATGATTAACGGTGTTATTTGTTAAAAGGTTACACATTTCACACATTTGATTTTCACATCCACAGTTATGTATCAGCGAGGTTTATTTAGTCATCCAGATGTTGTTTTAACCAAATACAATATGTGGTCATTTATTAGATAAACACTCTCTTTCCCCTTTCACCACCCGCTCAACCCAGACAACCCATCGTTCCAGCACACACACACACACACACGCACACACACACACACACACACACACACACACACACACACACACACACACACACACACACAGGTAGGCAGCACCCAGGTACATATAGTCTGTCTGAGCAGGTGATCAGGCAGAAGGCAGCAGCCTCAGTAACACTCCTGTTCTCCAGTGTCCTTCTCAAAAGCAAAATGTCGCGGGATTACTTTGGATTCTCCTTTGTGAGAAACATGGCAAGAAATGCCACTTCCGGCGTTGCTCTGAACAATCCGGCAGATATCTCTGTTATTGTTGTTTATTTTTTGGTTGTCTTGGCTGTGGGACTATGGGTAAGTTATCTAGTACTTGAAATAATTGTCCTTCAAACATTTCTTCCCTGTGAATGGTTAATTCCTGATTAATAGTTTTACAGCTGAGAAGAGTTGTAATTTGTTTTATTTCAGTCAATAAATTAAAGTTTATTTTGTTTGTATTGGGCCACAGTGGGAAAAAGTATTTTTATATATAGGAAAAGTCAAAACAATCATTATTTATGTTGCTATAATATCTTAGTTTTAGCCATAAATGTGTTGTTTTTGACACCTTTACTACAGGACCTAGGAGTAAATGAGACATTTACAGGAAGTGGCCTCACATGGGGCAATAACATCATCTTACACAACAGATTAATTCACTGCTGTTTTATAACAGATCAGAGGATTTCTACACTTCAGTTCAATTTAGTTGGATTTGATTTATTTGTGTTCTTGACTCTGTTGGGTTTCACTCTTCACATGTGTACAAAATTAACAAGTGACAACGGTGCATTGTAAAAGTTCGTTGCAGTTTTTCCACAAATGCAGAAAATTCACCGATTCTCTACAATGTTGCAGGCTATGCTTCGCACCAACCGATCCACTGTCGGTGGATTCTTCCTGGCAGGGAGGAGTATGGTGTGGTGGCCGGTGGGTAACTCATTTCTTAGAATGAGTCACTTCTGTGTTTGTTGACATTGAGCTCTTACAGCTTTAATTGACAGTAATCACACCCCAGTAATTCTGATGTCAGTGTATTATAAAAGTGGGTAGTAAAAAAATATATGATACATTGTCAATATGGAACATAATTTGGTTTTATTTTTTGCGTAAATCATCATCTAAAAGTTATTTATTGTATTGATAGTACAACATACTATCGGTATGTTAAAATCCCAGTATAAAATCCCAGTCATCTTGCTTTTTTTATCTGAATGATTTTTCTTATCAAATAAAAGAAAATAAATGACAGGAAAACAAAGCAAAGATTTTGGAAATCCGTCAGTGCACATCACTGACAGATTTAACTATGCACCTCACAGATTGGAGCATCACTTTTCGCCAGCAACATTGGCAGTGGCCACTTCGTAGGGATCGCTGGCACTGCTGCAGCTTCAGGAATAGCCATCGGTGGATTTGAATGGAATGTGAGTAATTGCTCCTGTGCCAGTTATATCATTATTGCCTCCAGATGTATTTCTAACCTGTGACATAGGTATTATCACTGATCACCTGTTAAGTGAGCTGATAAGTCTGTGCATTATCATGTGAGCTTCATCCTGGATGTGGATGGAAGGAAGCAACAGATGTCAGCTCATCTTCATAAGAACATTTTGAACAAATGGCAGCATTGATTATTTATTGTTAGTGACCTTGTATGTGCGTGTGTTTCAGGCTCTTATTGTGGTCGTCATTTTGGGATGGCTCTTTGTGCCCATCTACATCAAAGCTGGGGTGAGCAGAACACACAAGCCACATGTTGGACATACTGTAAAAGAACAAATCTATTCATATTTACTTCCCCCATTGAAATCATATCTAAGTATTCATTATGTGTGGCTGTGTTTAGGTGGTCACTATGCCCGAGTACCTGAAGAAGCGCTTTGGAGGACAGCGCATTCGCATCTATCTCTCTGTGCTGTCTCTGTTCCTGTATGTTTTCACTAAGATCTCAGTAAGTCATTGTGACACCACATCCTAACCCTCTGGTACATTATCTCTCATTTGCTTCTTTTATATTTATCGATTGTGTGGAGCTTATTGATGGAAATCACATGTCTTCTCTTTGGTTTACTCAGGCAGACATGTTCTCTGGCGCCATTTTTATCAACCAGGCTCTTGGCTGGAATATCTACGTTGCTGTTATTGCCTTGCTTGGGATTACTGCGTTGTACACCGTCACAGGTTTGTCCACTTAGGATCCACTCGCTTCCTTTCGCAGATCAACATTTTACTCATAAACTGAAGTTAGAGGATGGCAAGTCTTATCTGCTTTATGAATGAGATGGTGAGTATGGGTAAAGGTAAAAGCTTATGTAGAAAAATAATCACACTTGCGCACTCTTTCCCCCTGGCTAGTTTATCTGTGCTGTGTTATTGTGGTTAATTACCCATGGACTGAGATAAGCAGGAACTGGCCTTCTGTTGCTCTTTCTGCATCTACACTTGAACTTTAGCTTCACAGGATAAGCAGTGAAAAAGCACTTATGTAACCCCACTCAGAGTGAACACCTAATTTAGCAAGATGAATAGGATCATATACAAACATTACCTGATTTTTTTCCCTCTTCCATAAGTTCAATAATGTATGTTAGTGGTAATAAAATATCAGTCTTTTGAATGAAACATTTGTATATTGATACCATCACATATTGTGTCTCAGGTGGATTAGCTGCAGTGATCTACACAGACACCTTACAGACCGTCATCATGATTGTTGGATCATTCATCCTCATGGGCTTTGGTAATATGATATTTTCTTTTTATCAGTTATTATAGGAGGATAAATCCTGACTGTGACATCACAGAAAGTTAGTCTAAAATGCACACATGTCTTCAGCTTTCAATAAAGTTGGAGGCTATGCAAACTTCCAGGAGCGCTACATGGAGGCCATCCCCTCACTTACGACAAACATCAGTGAAAACTGCTATGAGCCTCGAGCAGATTCGTTCCATATTTTCCGAGACGCAATAACAGGGGATCTGCCATGGCCTGGCCTGGTATTTGGACTTACCATCCAGGCTACTTGGTATTGGTGCACTGATCAGGTCAGTCAAGACAATGAGCTTTACTAGTTTTGGGCCATTTTAGAAAGTAAGGAAACAATATTTGTGCTGACTCAGTGGCAGCTAATACTAAACACTGGCAACAATCCACAATCCATAAACACACACAGAGACAGTAAGCAGACTCATTTGATTGATTTCTGCTCATTTATCAACCCATTTATGTGACTTTATCTCACTTGTTTAAGTCTGAAAGCTCTCATGCAGTCTGGATTGGCCTGCTTTTAGTTAGATGTTAATGCACTCTCAGAGACAGAGATAATTTCAACACACAGAAGAGCATAGATACTAGATCAAATGTTGAAGTTTAGTACAAATATAAACACATCATGGTCAGTTTCCTTTTATCCCTAACCAAGCATTTCCAATTGCTTTCTTTAGTTTACGTATTGTATTTACTCTGCAAATATTTTGAACTGAACCTAATGTGGAGACAATAACTTGGCATCCACAACAACCATTTGTTCCACCCATTTAACACTGGCTTTAATGATCTTTTCCCCAACTGTTGCATCACCATCATCTGTAGGTGATTGTCCAACGCTGCCTCTCAGCCAAGAATTTATCTCACGTTAAGGGAGGTTGCATCTTATGCGGCTACCTAAAGCTGCTTCCAATGTTCCTCATGGTTTTTCCTGGAATGATCAGCAGGATCCTTTACCCTGGTGAGTAGGCTGTGTTTTTTTTTTTTTTTTTTGGAAGCACATCATAAAGCTCACAGGCCGAACATAAATGTGAATATTCTGCCTATCTTATTTGTTTTGTACTAGATGAGATAGCCTGTGTGGTGCCCAGTGAATGTGAAAAATATTGTGGAACTAGTGTGGGATGTACCAACATTGCTTACCCCAAACTGGTGGTGGATCTGATGCCTAATGGTAAGTTGCTGTAGACCTTGGTCTGATTGTCTTCTACAATGAAAATGACAACTGTTTCTTAAAGTTATCCACCTTCTTCCCCAATTTAATCTATTACAGGTTTGAGAGGTCTAATGTTGTCTGTGATGCTGGCCTCTCTGATGAGCTCATTAACCTCCATATTCAACAGTGCCAGTACTCTCTTCACAATGGACATCTATACTAAGATTCGCCGCACTGCCAGTGAGAAGGAACTCATGATAGCTGGCAGGTAAAACACATTTAGTGTGGTGTTCAGTTTGATTTCTAATTGCTCTTAGAAATTCCAATTGTTACAATTTCCCCATGTGTGTTTGGCTGTGTGTAGAGTGTTTATCCTGGTCCTGATTGGTGTGAGTATTGCATGGATCCCTATGGTGCAGTCAGCCCAGAGTGGTCAACTCTTTGACTACATCCAGTCCATCACCAGCTATCTGACACCACCTGTTGCAGCTGTCTTCGTGCTTGCCATGTTCTGCAAACGTGTCAACGAGCCTGTGAGTTTCTGCTGTTTACTCCATATAAAGTTGTGTAAAAGTCTATGGCCAAGCTAGTGTCTGTGTGAGGCTCTAGTTTATTGCAGTGTTTAGCTACACATATTCACATAGACAATATTAACATGATGTTGTTTAGTAGGCATCCTAGTGTCTGCTAAATAGTGCTAAATATAATGTCAGAAGCTTCACAGGTATTTATCCATTAAATAAATTACATTTGATTTGATCATTTAGTTATTGTCTACCTCTTGTTGACACCACAGTCAGGTCGCCACTAAAGTCAGTGGGATACATTATCAAGAGCTTATTAAAAACGTGCACCAAAGTTCGTGGCAATCTGTGTTATAGTTGCAATATTTCAGTCTGGACCATGATGGCAGGTTGAGCAAACCAACATTGCCATGCCAAGAACTATGGCGTGATGATAGCTAGACATTATGCGATTAAATGTATGAGTGATCAAATACAGTCTGTTATATATGTCTTAATCACTGACCAAAGGTCATTGGAAACATCTTTCTTTTTACTGCCTCCACTATTCCCTTCTTGTGTAATCGGGGGGTCCTCTGTCAATAAACCATGGACACCATAGACGCATGTTAAATGGTCTGAAAACACTGTGCTAGGGTGCAACACACACACACACACACACACATGCACAGTGATAAGGTTTCTACACTTATGATTGGCACATCAGCACAACTGACATTTTGCCCTCGATCAGCTGATCAATGTCAATTATTAGCAGAGTTAAGCTTTATCTGACTAATTCATCCTTACTCACACTATCGCCATTTATTGCCCTTTACTCACATTATTACTTATTCTTATTGTTTATTCGTGGTTTTGTTCAGATTCTGCATCATGTACATTTCAAACCTCAGTTGTGTCCATTTTGTGGCCCCAGCAAATTTATTACACGCTGTACTGGGATGGATTTATTGGGGATAACTCTCAAGAGCAGTGTCTTACTGAAATACTTTATTATGAATGTCGGAAAGACTTTTAGACACTATTCCTTTTAAAGATCTTATTTCCATGTTTTCTATTCTGAATAAAATCACTGTACACTAAAATCTCTCTCTTTTTTTCAGGGCGCATTTTATGGCCTCACAATTGGTCTGTGTATCGGCCTGTCCAGGATGATAGCTGAGTTTGTTTATGGAACAGGCAGCTGTGTTAATCCCAGTGATTGTCCCACCATCATATGTGGGGTCCATTACCTCTACTTCTCCATCATCCTGTTTGTCATTTCCTGTATCATCATTCTGGGAATTTCTCTTATGACCAAACCCATCGATGATAAACACGTAAATTATAAATTATTAATCCCCTAAACCATTCACTGGAAAACAGTCTTATCACAAACACTATAAATATTAAGTTTCAACCCATGTTTTGTGTTGTTTATCTAGTTATATCGACTTTGCTGGAGCCTGAGGAACCGTACGGAAGAAAGGGTGGATATTGAACAGGATGACTGGGTTGATAACCAGGATTCAGACACAATGGATATAGATGGTAAACAGCAGATTTACAGTATGAGCACAGACAGATGAACCATATCACTCTTGCACATAAACACACACACACAAACACAAACACACACACCTATGTACACAAAAGCAGGGTTTCCTTATCGTTCTTGTCTCGCTCTGTTACAGAACCGGAGGAGGAACCAGGTTTTTGCAAGAAAGCATTGATGTGCTTCTGTGGCCTGGAGCAGAAAAAAGCAGTCAAGTTGACTCCAGAGGAAAAGGAGGCAATGCAGAAAAAGTTAACAGACACCTCAGAGGTGCCTCTATGGAGGAACGTTGTGAACGCCAACGCTATAATCCTCCTGTGTGTGGCTGTTTTCTGTCATGGCTTTTTTGGTTAAAAAAAACTTAAATGACAAAAACTATTCTCAGATACTGTAATTAACATTTAAGTTACACAATTTTATGTTAATGTAACTTATGACCAAACCACCCACCAGTGTATGACTACTAAACTCATCCAGAACATTTACATTTTTTGAGTATGGGCTGAAGTAAATGAGTAAACCACAGTCTAATATACTAACATGTAGGGCAATTGCACTGATTAACAGTGACCACTATTTCTGATTCAACGCAATATTCACTCAACTGAGAGAGAAGCATTATGACTTAAACTTTCCAGTTCACATGTAAAATATTCTGAGTGGTTTTTTTTTTGTTTTTTTTATGTAATTTAATTCAGCAGGCTGTCTTAAATCATGAAAAAGAGACTTTGTGTGATAAAAAAGTGATAATTAATTCAATTATAATTATATAATAATTGTTATATAACTGTTATATTTTCTACCTCACTCTTCCTACTACCTGCCTTGTTTTCATATCACGTGTTCAAAGTCCATTAGTGTTGTCACCGCTTAAATCTATGCATCTGGCTCATGTTGTTTTGGGTGTTAATGAATAAAAATGTCTCAGGGAAGCAGGTCTGTGAATTTACCGTCAGTGTCTGATCCTCTTTACTTCCCTCTTGTGGTTCATTGTTGCACCTGCTGAAAATTAGACACTGGTTTGCTGTTCATGCTAGTACACATTACATATCCAGTTAAAATGTACCGGAATTAAATAAATGCTGCATGACAAACACACATGATCACTTTTTTAATTTATCATACAACTTGTGCATCATCCCATTATCATCTCTAACTCTGGTTAATGTGTGAGTGAACAGCTCTGTTGGTCCATGTTATGACTTAAGTGTCAAACAAACCTTAGTCAAAGGTCAACATGGAGGCTTATCTCACTCGCAACAGTCTGATGACACAGTTTAGTTGCATCTCAGCCACATTTAGCCACTGTGATAAGTAATAAGGAAACCAGGCAAGTTCTGAAATCCTGGAAAGGTCTGTGATTGACTAAGAGATTAAAGGTTTGTCTTACACTACAGGGGCCGAAGTAGCTTAAAAGTAGTAGAAGATTATTTCTAACATCTATCTTGTATATTCTGAAATATTGTGAGCATAATATCACAACGATGGATTGTAGTGTTAGTAAACAGGGTGTCCTTTTAGAATTAGAAATAGAGGTGAATTTGTTGTCCTTCCTAAACCTGGGCTGAGTCTTTACAAGTACACAATATGGACATGAACACAGAATGATTTGGTTATCCACATACAGGTAATCAAATATCAATGAGGGTAGATGGCCCCCTACTGACTTAAGAGGATCATTACAAAGAGCCATTTTACTGTAAAAGACTGCATTGAGCTGGTTTGGCTTTAAAGATGCACGATCAAACAGCAGTCGCTTTTTCTCTATGAAGCTCCCCCTACAGCCTCAGTCTCAGTGTAAGGCCGAGTTCAAGATACAAAACATTTAATTCAACAGAAACAACACATGATGCAATCCTTATGGAAATCCAACATTGCTAAATTTGCTAAACTTTGCTAAATCCAACATTGCCTGATCTTGCAATTGTGCTACTTCGCCAAGAGACAGTGGGGGCAGCCGAGACCCCATTTGAGTCATTTAACCATTACAGTGACTATAAAGCTGGTACATTAACTTAAAAGTGTTGCCCAGTGCACCTTTAATCTGATACTTGACATTTGTAATTATAGGCTGAACTATCCATGAATCTCACTGACAGGTTGAGTCAAAGGTACAGGTGACCCCCAGACCCAATAGAGTCTATGGTTGATCCTTAAAAGTGATTAACTAGGTCGATTTACTTACTGACTCATATCAGTGACTGTAAAAAAGTGATATGTAAATATGTGTGGAAAACCAGTTTCAAAACAAATGTCAACCCCGCTGTTATTGTGAAAACAGTGCTGTCAACATGCAGTCAGATGTGGGTGACGCACATTTGAACTGACTAGCTGAGTCAAAATACAGAGTCCCCAACAATCATGAGCTCAATCAAGACGAGTTAGAAGAAAAAAGAGAACAAAGAAATGAAGGGAACAAGGGGAAGAGAGACAATGGTCTTCAAGGGTTAGAGTTACAGATTAGTTTTAATTTGATGCTAATACTTGTGTGCATTGGTTTAAATTATTATCTTAAACTCATTATTTCTTTTTTGGGGAGGGGGCAAATTTGCCTTTAATCAGAGCGTAGAGAAACAAGGAGGAGAGAGAGGGAAGGACACACAGGAAAGGTCAACTCGGTCAGGATTCAAACCAGCGAACACCTACACAGCAACGTGGTGCGCCTTAGCCACTCAGCCATCCAGGCGCCCCCATGCAGTGTATTTCTACACTGCAGCTACACGTAGTCATCAGGCCATGTTGAATAAAATAGACCTCGAGACATGTCGGTCCCTCTTTACATGTGACAGGCAATTACAATCATATAGATCTTGAGTTGCTCAGAATTACCTCTAAACTGCATGTCTTATGACAGGGAGTGGTATAATTCTTAAAATAGAAAGACAACTCACACACTGTAAAGGCAGTGACTTTGCTATGAGCTTCAGTTTATGGCCAGTGTCTCGCACAAGCATTTTTGTAATGTCTTGGTCCAGTGGCATTTGCAGAAAGCTTATAATAACAAAGTACTTGGTCTAGGGCTATTCTTAAACCAGCAAACAATGTTGTCCTGCTGCATGTGCTTTTCTCATTTTCAGACTAAATGCTGGTGTGCAGCTACTGCACCCTGGTGTTTACAGCAGGTAACTATTTCTTACTACGATTATTATCATGTAGATTTATTGTTTGTTTTGGGGCTACCTGGTAACTGAGACCACCATAAATCATCCTGATCAAATCTCAGCCATTTGGTTCTGAGGAAGCTAAGTTCATGATGAGTGTTTTGCTTGGAAATTGGTTTCTCCTCTGGTTGTTTCCCTCCCCACATTTTTCAACAGAACACATCCTGGATCAGGCTGAATCCCGCAGAGACGAAACTGACATGAGACTCCAACTGGTGAGATTATAAAGCTGAATATAACCCAAAATCCAAAGTAATGCAACACTACAGGAGTTAGAGACCGAAATGAACGTAAAATGACAATATTTTACATGTATACACTATATAAAACACTTAAAATGTCACTTAAATGGGCATGAAAGTATGTGTGTTAATGTCCAGTATATGTCAGGAAATGTAACTTCCTCCATGAAGACATATATAACATTATTACGCCCATGTTACTCTTGTCAGTCATCTCTTTATAAAGGATGGGTCAAAATACATCAATAAACACTTATAGTGGGTCATTAACTGCTGTGTGTCATAAAACACACCTATGCTGCTCATAAATGCTGAATCACCATATATTACTGTTACTGAAAAACATGTTCTGTTACAGAGAAGTGTCTGTTTTCAAAGGCTTTTAACAACATTATTCTGATTCAGATGATTCAGATCATGATGTGTACCTAAAATAACTCAGGCTTCTGGGTAAGAGAAGCGATAGATAACTGCAACTGCAACCACAGTTTGAGAAACTGACATGTCATCAGAGCTGCTCTTTCATAAACTTCTGTCCTTTAAGGAAAATAAGTTTATTGAACTAACAAAGCATTTGCTGCTAAAACTTCTTCAGATTGGAGTCATTTGATGTTCAGATTGCCTCTCACTGCATTATGCATTTTACGTCCAGATTATGTAACCATAACCTTCTTACACTGACTAAAAACCTCACATCATTTTTTTCCCCCTGCTTTGATCTGAAGGATTATATATTGGTCAGCATGAGAGCTTCAGCAGATACAAAACTTATTAAAATCCTCATTATGCAACATCAGTGCCTGTGCTCATCTGTGATCTGCGTTGGGAGCTCGGGATGTTGTCTTAAAGTCACTGGAGCAAATTTATAAAGAACTCAGCAGTGTCAGATTTATCTGTCTATTTGAGGAGAAATGAATGCAAATGACAATGACACATCTCTGTTGTATTGTTCCCTTTTTGGTTTTGTTTCTCTGTTTTTTGCTTTGAGGCCGTTCCATTTCTGCTCCTATCAAACATGAGTGAGATACATGTGCAGAAAATAATGGATCTGTTTGTTTCTTTCACCTTCCAGTCAGCATCCTGAGGGAAAATTAGTTTGCGCGTGAATTTATGTTTTGTTTTCCTCTCTAAGATGTGCCGCCATGGGTAGATTAGATCTATTTGCTTCTGCTTCCTGTATTTCCTGTGTGTCTGGCTGATGTATTTAACTGTGTGTTTGTGTGTATGTGTGTGTTTGTGTGTGTATTAATATTGTAAATAGTGTGCAAGTAGAGTGTGATTCATGGCTCTCTGACAGGAGACTGGGGAGGGTGGGTAGCATTGTTAATGTTCCTCATTGGCTGAAATATTTTCTCTGGCAACTAGAAAATGTGATCTTGCCTGCAGAGGCACTGCAGTGTGTGCTGCAGCGAGAGAGAGTGGATGAGAGAGAAAGAGAGAGGAAGCGAGAGAAAGAGAGAGAGAGAGAGGAGGGGATGGGCGAGCAAAACAAGCCTCATGCATGAGGAGGGAGCCAGAAGCACAGAGACAGAGGGAGAGTGCGTGCGTGGGTGTGTGCATGTATGTGTGAAAACACTGCGCATGTGTGACTGTGAGGTGCACTGACTGAAGCACACAGAGGAGGAGAAAGAGGAGTAATGAACGGCAGCTGAGCCGAGAGGAGAGGGAAAGGAGGCGAAGAGAGGCTCACCTGGACACCAGAAGGATAGAGACGGGCAGAAGGAAAGAAGGAGGAAGAGAGGGCAGAGGGAAAACAGCATAGATACTCAGGTCACTGCACAAAATAAGCTGAATAATTTTGAGAGGTTTAGGGAAAAGAGAGGAACAGAGGGATGAAGAAAGAGATACCAGAGGGAGACACTCTGCCACAGCTCATCAGAGAAGGAGGAAGGGCGGGAGAGTGAAGGACAAAGGTGCCAGAGAGGAGAGAAGAGGAGAGAGGAGGAACGAGGGATGCAGAGCTCGATGAAAGCAGCCCAAGACATGACGCATCCACCTTGCAACAGCTTCCTCCATCTTACATCTCCTCCATCTTTTCCTGCTTGTTGTTCATCCTGCTCAGAGTCAAATGGACAGTGAACAGCATCCTCCCTCTGGTAAAACAAACCCTGAAGAAAGAGACTGAGAGGGTTTGGTTTATCTTGGCATAACAGCATCAACAACATCAACATAAACAATAATAGTAATAATAATAATAATAATCACAACAAGGACTGGAACAGGAGCCACGAGGCGAGAAAGGACTGGAACAAGACAAGTGCGTAAGCAGACAGGTGAGGATGAGAACAGGCTGTGCTTCTGTTTGGTGATGAAAATCCTGTGATTATTTTTGTGTGTTAATCTTCATCCTTTGCATCTGTGTGATGTGTCTGTGCCAGACATGTGAGGTGATGCTCTAATGTTCTCCTCTTTTTAACGATCCAAAACAACCACTGTCTTTGCATTTTGCTTTGTTAGGTCGAGAATTTGCACGATTGTTGCATCATAGGTCGTCCATTTTGCAGACACACACACATGAATGGATGGATGAATGGGGACATGTAAACACACACTCACCTGCGCATGTACATATCTGCACAGAGCACGGAAAAAAACAAAAATGGTTCGACTCTATAATTACACTGTGATGATGTTTGAGTTTGGGTAGAGATGGTATTTTGTGGAAGGTGTCATGTTTCCGGCGGTTTTGACATTTGACAGACCTTTGCACAGACAGACATCGTGGAGGGTGGGGGTTGGGGAGGTGGTGGTGGTGGTGGGGGCAGGGGGGAGAAGGGGGGGACGGGGCAAGAACGGCCTGTTCTGTAGTTGTCAGCAGCAAGCGAAGGCATCTCTATATTGGCCATACATTGGCGCTGCAGTGAGAGTGCTGGGTACACCATGCTGTGATTGCATAACTGCTGCTCCTGAACACACCCCTCCCACATGCGAAGAAGCAAAGCTACAGCTCCATCTCACACAGTCCAAACATTTAAGCCACCTCACCTCTACCTCACCGATGAGTCCCCCCTTTTTTTCTCCCTTTTTTTCCCTCCTCACTCAAAACACCAACAAATGTCGTTCGTCTCCATCCCTGCACTGAGACAGCCTCCTTTTACAGAAACATCAGCTGCTTTAATCAATCAAGCCACTGTCCTTATTGAAGACCTGGGCATTTGCTGAACCTCACCCTCATAAATCTTGTATGAGGTCCGTGTCAGATTGAGCGATGCTGGTTATTGCTTTTATTTTTCTGCCTGCGTGCAACTCTACCATGTTGCCGTGGGAGCTACATACACGAGAACAAAGAGCACTTGGCTGTAATGAATTGCGAGGCAAAATGGCCGAAGTCTGCCATGAATGACAAGAGGCAGATTTATTAAAAACCTCTCCACATACTCACTGGGCACTTGAGCACTTTCTGCACATGCAACATTTACAGACGTCAGACAGCAATGATACAGAAGCTCATATTAACAGAGTGATGGATCGACTGCTAATGTATTAATCATATCTTGATGATTTTGAATCTTTTAAATACATTGGCCTGTCACCAACTACAGCTACTCCTTGTTATATATGTGGAGTTCACTCCTCTATTCAAATTATACCGTTGACACAGAGAAACATGAAAAACAAACAACACACCGACGCACAACACAAACCACTTAATATACATATACATATAGAATTTTTTTTTTTTTAAATATATCTCAAATGAATACATCCTCATCCTGCTGCATATAAATCATTCACAACATTTCTCTGACTCTACACAAGTGCCATGATCCCCAGAGAGAAGCTGCAGCCAGCGAACATACAGTAAATCTGGGGATTTGTCCTCAAATCACGCTAAGGTCAAAATACATTATGTAATCAAAATACAACATATTATCCCCTCACGGGTCTGAGTTGATGATGATGATGTGGTGATGGTTTTTACCATCTGAGCCATGAATGTGGATACACATCTCAACATAGCTGGCATACCTGACATACTGCTGGTATGTGTGGAAGAGGCACATAGACCCAGACTCTCTGTTTTGTCCAGACTATGTAGATAGATAGATAGATAGATAGATAGATAGATAGATAGATAGATAGATAGATAGATAGATAGATAGATAGATAGATAGATAGATAGATAGATAGATAGATAGATAGATAGATAGATAGATAGATAGATAGATAGATAGATAGATAGATAGATAGATAGATAGATAGATAGATAGATAGATAGATAGATAGATAGATAGATATTTTCATTGAGAGAAAAGAGAGAGAGAGAGAGGTAGGGAGACAGACCGATGCATGACTCATTCAGATCACGGTGCCCTTCTCCTGCTCTCAGATCTGCACAGGTGGAATCTATCCTCTGTGCTCAGGAGGTGTGTGTTTGTGTGTGTGTGTGTGTGTGTGTGTGTGTGTGTGTGTGTGTGTGTGTGTGTGTGTGTGTGTGTGTGTGTGTCAAAAGAGATGAAGGAACATGGTGGGAGTGCGAGAGCAGAGGAATGTTCTAGGCCTGTGGTTTAGCTAGTTTTTTTTTCTATTTTCAGGTCAGGTGTGTACTTGTTAGTCAGATGTAGATGTAGATTTTTAAAATGTTCCTTTTTCGTGGCCCAAATCTGCTCGTTATCTGTTTGTCTGCATGTGGACTGGAATGTAAGGGGTGGTGCCGCGTACGTGATGAGGAGATGTGTTAGGGTGAGAATGTCCTAAGATATGTGTGTGTGACTTTGTGTGTGTGTGTGTGTTTAATGGTATGAGGAATTTGCTGTTGAGACAGACTCCTCTGACATCTCTGTGGTCAGCTCTCTTCTTCCTTTTCTTGCTTGTGATGACGAGGTCAAATGCCTGCCATGATTTCATTAGTGTGATCATTCCTCTGCAGGGAGAGAATCCAGATATATGAACATAAACATATGCATGCACACAAATAAACACACAATATCAAAACTCTGGGAGAGTACCACGGTGGCTCAGCCAGAGATGAGCTCCTTACATAACCCGAGAGGGCTCCGTCGATTAAGGAGGAGGCTGCGCCAAAGTGGACCCATCAGCAGGCAGCTTGCATCAGTTATCAGCCCTTTTCATGGCACTGTTACCAAATTAGATGGTAATTTTAGCTGCGTCGTTTCCCCCATGCTCGAAGGCTCCTCGTGCAGTCTGGTTGCTTTATCAAATCAACTCCTTAACGCTATCAGACAGAAATATTTTCATTCAACTGTTTACATACACCAAATCCCTAATCCCTTCATAAGATATCTGGGAGAAGTGAAGCTGATTATTTGAGGGTTCTAGTTAAAACATCATCCCTCCTGATGATGTCCAATATCTATATCACTACTTGAGAGTTTCAAAATCATAACACATAGTCAATCAATCAATCAATCTGACCATTCAATGCGACATGTGTTGTCAATAATGTACTGTACCACAGACATATTTTGGTTTAATATCTCATATAATACATGACAGTTAAATGGACTAATCATCAATTTTGTTATTTTTACTTTTTTTACAACATCTTCTATAGTGATCCTTTATTTTAATCATGTAAGTTTGTATTGCGACATGAAGCAGCTATTAAACAGGATTATCATCCTCTCATTATGATATTTAGTAGGAAGCTGAAGTTACTGGTAACTCTTTTACATATTTTATGATTTCTTTCCTGACTTTACCTCTAAGGTGATTATATACGCATATAACACTATCAAGGTACTTAGATGAAAATGACATGGTCTTTTATTTTTGGTTGTTAACACAACGCCTGCAGGGAGAAACAGGTTATTTTGGGAGAGGTGTTGCAGCACTGCAGTGCTACAGACACATTTGATGAGATTGTGAGTGATTCTGGGTAGCGGTTGTGTGTGTTTAAGTACAGAGTGTACAAATATGTTGACAGATTCATAGAAAAAAGGATAAGGAGGACAAACAAATGTCTGCTTGCGCAGACGCCCAGTACGGTTCACAGCGTCACGTGAAAGTAATGGGCCAACCACTTCCGTCTGCTCGGTACATCTGTGTCATTCATTCGGTGTGAATCTTCAGCAGAGGTTGGGGGTAGGAAACCACTGAGAGGTGCATAGATAAACAAACCATAAATAGACACCAGGACCAG
Source organism: Polydactylus sextarius (assembly GCA_016801845.1). NCBI lineage: Eukaryota > Metazoa > Chordata > Actinopteri > Polynemidae > Polydactylus > Polydactylus sextarius. The sequence continues at coordinate 5,951,879 of CM028922.1, forward strand.
TGCTACACTACACCCCCCTCGCCCTCCACCTCCTCTATTTCTCTCTCTCTCTCTCTTCCACATCATATAGGTCACCTCCTCTGCTCAGCTTCTTTTCTTCTTCTAATGAATCATCGCTGTTGACAGCTATGAACAGAATGAAAAGATGTGTCATCCTCCAGCTTCTGCTGTTTTGGCAGCTATTGTTTGGTCATTCTAAAAATTTTCAGCCATGCACTTGTTCTTTTTTTTTTTTTTTTCCACAAACCCACACACGGTATGACACAAACCCTCCACGCACAATATAACCCGTTCCCACTCGTGTTAGAGCCTTAGTTAAAACTGACGCAAACCCACAAGATGACTGAACACTGATGGGAAACAGGAACTGTGACAAAAACAGGGACCGCAATGTGTGTCACAATCACCTGCTGTGAACACACACTGTGGACACTTTAGCTTCTAATTTTTTGTCAGTTGCACTTATTCTGCAATGTACTGTCACCATACCAGAAAACTAAAAGAAAGATCATAAAACCTAGATTATAATGTATATACATTCAGAGGCCTTTACTTTTGTTGGGCACACCTGTGCAATCTAATCCGGTGCAGCCCTGCTATAAAACTTGTCATTGATGGGATTCTTCAGCAGTCAGAAACCATTGACTGAAATAAAGGTGTCAACATGAACAAAAAAAAGATGGCACACTCTCTGTGCTGTGCCCCAGAGCGGATGTCAATGTTATAATTATCTTTCTTTTTAAAGAGCCACACCTGGGCCACAGCCAAGATGCACAAGGAAACAAGATAAATATTTTTTCCACCATCTCGGCATCATCTATTAGCAGATGAACACAGAGAATGTGAACTTAATACAGATATTATATAGCCATAGAGTCAGAGCTGCATGGGTGTTTCCCTCCAATTAAAAAAGGGAAATAAAACAATGTAAAATATTCTTAAATCGCACACAGAAATATCCTAGAAAATGCAACCTTTATATATTCTCATTATGAAGGTCTTTCATGTGCAGGGATAAAGCACATTGAAAGCAGCATGTCTTTCTAAATATAATCTTCCTCCAACCCTCCATGTTTGTTGTCCATTTTCACACCATATTGATGAATTTTCACTAAAACTTTCACTAAAATGTGTTTTTTTCTGTAGAAATCCATGTATTTGACATATTTGTCCTATTTTCCTGTTTTTTGCACAGGTCGACCAAAGACGGACCTTGGTGAAAAAAGGAGACGAGCGCAGAGGCATCCGTCTGACTGTTATCACTCCTCTGCTCATTTGGGAGGAGAAAAAAAAAACTCTTCACTCCCACCTTTGAGGAATTTGGGAGCTTTGGAGTTTGAATGAGTCATTCCAACAATTTTCTGGAACATTATAGGACACCTCCCTGCAAAATAGACCTCCTCCTCTTTCCTCCCTCCTCTTTCCTTATCAACAAGTCACTGAGAGGGTCACGCAAGTTCACCTGACCACGTTGGATCAAGGGCAAAGAGAAAGAGGTTAATTCTTTCTTTCTTTCTTTCTCACGCTTTCCGAGTCGATGCGTGACACACCCACAGCCGAAAACAGGAAGCTGAGCGGGCGTTCGAGCGAGACACACATGTAAAGGCTAGTTTGAGAAGGCAAGAGTTTCCCCTGGTGGGTCACAGGATATAGTTTAAGACAATACCTCTTGGACCTTTCTGAACTGCCTGTACTCAGCACCTTCCCCTTTCTCTCTCCGCAACTCTGTGAATGCAGAAATCTACCAATCTGTACTGTATGTATATATGTGAGCATCTGTGTGCATATGAGATTATTTATTGATGTTCACTGAGTGACAACATATATTTGTGCTAAAGTCTACTATCTGTCCTTGTGTGTGAATATACATTTGTGGAAATAGCAATCAGAGACAGCACAGGTAACATCAGCATAAGTGGTTTAAAACAACAAAAAACTACCTTTAAGTAGTCAACACTGGTCAGATACTTTAAGCTGGACTGTTAAACCATCTGTACATATCAGAGCTGCAGATTGTGGTGCTCTGGCTGAATTCCTCTATCTGCCTTCTCCTCATAAAGACTCAGGCTGATAGAGGTGCACAACAGGGGGGGATATCTGAGGGAAACATGGAGGCAACCATCCGTCCCCATGTCCCCTCCAATGGCTGACTTGAAACAAGGAGCCTAGTCTTTTTTCCCCTTGCACAGAACCAAGCAGGGGCATCCAACGCTGATCAGAGCCACAACCCCCCCCACCTCCTCTCTCTTCCACCTCCACGAAACGTGCGAATGTCCTGCCTCAGGCGTCAGCCCGTCACCATCCCCATGGACACCGTCAAGATCATCCAGTCGGAGAAGTTTCCCAGAGAGTGCCCCGTGCCCGTCACCCAGCCGAGGTATGCTCCTCCCCCCAGAGTGGCGTGGGACGGTGGAGGCGAGGGCGAAATCATCGTCAACCAGGCCTGCAGTGACCTGACCCTGGATATAGTGGGGTCTCCGAGGCCCATGGTGTCCCCGCCTGCCCCCGTGACGCGCAGGGAGCAGAGCTTCCTGGCGCAGCGCAAAACCAGTGCCAACGAAATCTGCTACCACCAGTTTCACTACAAGATGGAAGACGTTATAGTCAACCAGTACGTGCTGCGCTCCTCCTCCACTTCCTCCTCCACCTCGTCCTCGTCCTCCTCAGGGCCCGTCATGCCCTGCGAGCCCCTGGACTGTCCCACCTGCGGTCACACGTACAATTTTGCTGGCAAGCGTCCACGAATCCTCTCCTGCCTGCACTCGGTGTGCGAGGAGTGCCTGCAGATCCTCTACGAGTCCTGTCCCAAGTACAAGTTCATCTCCTGCCCCACGTGCCGGCGTGAGACGGTGCTGTTCACTGACTATGGCCTTGCTGCTCTGGCCATCAACACCAGCATCCTGAGCCGCTTGCCCTCTGACCCCAATGGGCCCGTGCAGTGGGGCGGGGACGCTGACCGCAGCTGCTACCAGACTGTGCGCCAATACTGCCAGTCAGCCTGCACCTGCCAGATCGCCAACCCCTTGTCCTCCTGTGGCATCATGTAGACAAGGGGAGGACACTGCAGGCATGACTTGACGCTGCCGCCTCTCCCCACCACCGCCACTCTTTTCGTCTATAAGCTATTCCCTTTCTGCCAGATCCCTTCTCTCACACACATACAGTAAATAAATCCCTCCACAGATGTTATCTCTATATATTTAATAGCACAGATGGATGCTGTGTGGGACTAATGGATGCTGGTGGTTCAATAAATAGTAAATAAATGTATTTTATGTATGAACTGAAATCCTATTCACCCTCTATCGTTTGGTTGGACGTGTTTGTCATTGACATCTCTTTACATGGGAATGCCAGGGGAGGTCTGCCCCCCCAACCTAGGTGAATAAAGATTAAATAATGATAAAAAAAAATAATTCTGTGTGGCCTGCACTTGTTATCTTTTAAGATATAGAGTGATTGTGGCAGCAGAACTTTCTTATTTATTATTAATATGAAACTAAACTGTTTACTGTTCAACTGTCATTTACCTTAAAATATTCATTTAGATTTTAATGGTGAAGGTTAATGAATAAATCAAAGAATTTCAGTTCACTGATGTGTTCTTTTGCGCAGATAAATAGTTTAATAGTTAGTTAGTTTACAAATTAATTCTATAATCAGGTACAGACTATTTTTAATTATATATATTTTTAAATCTCAGAGGTATTTTTCCATAAGATATGTATAAACCTATCACTTAAAAATCACTTAGTGCAAATGTTAATTTATTCCAAATTTGGCTAAAATGATAAATAATATCATTCACAATTTAAGTTTGTATTCAGCTACAAAAAGGAGAATGCTTTTTATTATGTTTTTTTTTTTTTTAATTCCAGGTTATTTTTTTTAAACATAATTCAGGCAGAAACCCAGCTAAAATAAAATATCAAAGCAACTCAAAATCTGAAACAATGAATTGATCAAACCATTTCAATTGAAAACGTGTCAATGACACTTTGGAGATGGAAGTTAAAGTTGCTAACGTTGTATAAATTCAGACAAAGCAACACATGAAACATGAAATTTCATGACATCATGAAGCTCTGGAAGCACATGAAAAGAACTTTCCACCATTTTCTGACATTTTACAGACTAAACAATTCATGTCTTTATCAAAAACAAAAATCAAACAGTACGATGAGTAGTCATAACTTCACTCCAGTTGAGACAAATCTGTCTGTTGTTCAAATGTTTGTGTCATCTTTGATTGATTTATGAAGGATGTTCTTTTTCTCATGAAAACGTAGGCCAAGATCAAATCAATCAGAAGAGACGGTTATATTTACATGACTTTATCTGCCCTGCAGCTCCCACAGGGGAAATAATACACCGAAGCAACATGACAGAGAAAAAAATTGTACATTAATTTAGTTACACGTCAGTTTTTCTCAGCATAAATTATAAAGGGATGCATGTAATTGGCAATAAATAAACATGGAAAGTTGCTACATATAGTAAGTCAGTGACAGTGCTCAAACATCTTAAAAAAAAAAGCAGATTCGTCCGCAGAACTGAAACCAAACATCATGACAAAAGACTGTTGTCCATTTTGATCGGCATAGTCTTCCTCCTCCTCCTGAACAGCTGGCTGAGCCGTCGACGGGCTGAGTTTCTCTCAGATGATGGCATCTGTTGGCTGCACAGATAAAATATTTATCAGATGTAGCTGAAGCGGGATATTGTGGTAGAAAAACTGAGGGCACTGTGTAAGCTAAGTTTTATTTATCTATTTTTTATTTTCTAAAAAAAAAAAAAAAGGACAAAATGTTCGAGAGGATCAGACACAACAGCCTGAAAATAAACCCCCACCAGAGCAGTAGCTGTGAACCACTGCATCAGTGTGGCCGGCTGTCATGTTGGAGCAGCACACACACACACACATTAACAGAGCATCATGCATCATATGAGGTTAATAACGCTTCCCTTTTAGAGGTTACAGTTGTAAAAGTCACATCTTACCGAGGAGCTGTGTCCCTTTTCAAAGACCCAAGTTTTAACTTCCAGCTCTTGCTTTTAAAGCTCTCTTTCTTTTTAGGCTCCTGGAAACCGGAAAACAAAAATATATAAGATTGTAAGAAAAAAACACAACAGTTTTAGTAGCTGGTAGTTATTACCTAGACACAAATAATGTGTTGTATTAAAATGGACTGTACCTCCTTCTCATTCTCTTCCTCTACCCTCTCTAGCAGATCATTTATACTCAGATGCTGCCCTCTGCAGTCTGAATTTATTTTCCCTGCACCAAACACACAAGATAAAAATAAGGGATCCTTTTAGAATAGAAGAATATCTTAAATATACAAAACATGTCATTAAAGATATAAATTGAAAATGTAAAGGAACAGCTAGAGGTCAACTCACTTAAATGCAGTGTTGTGAGAGTCGTATCTGAAGACGATCTCTGCCTGAAATGTCCATAATGTGCATTTTTCCGTTTTTGAGGTTCACTGGAGACGTCTGTTGCATTTTCTATAATTCTGAGCCTCTGACAGGAAGAGCTCTCCACCCCAGCAGCTTTAGAGTCACTCTGACAGGTGTCAGGATCCTGAAAGAAAGTCAAGAGATGCGGAGGCGATGCCGTCACTGTTTGATCTACACCATCTAAGCCATCACTAGCTTGACAAGCAGATGACATGTTTACAAAGGCAGCAGAGTGGAAACTCTGACAGTTTCTTAATTGCTTTTGCAAAGATATGATACACGACTGTCATCACCCCGGTTCACCTGCATGTTGTGATTTCCCCGCAGGGTGTCCATCTCCATCTGCAACGTTTGGTTGTGCATCTGCTGTTGAGCAATTTCTTCCAGCATTTTGCACACCTGCTCCAGATACTGCAGCCCAGGACTCAGTTCTCTCCTCCCCTCTTCCTCAACAAGCTCCTTGTAACATATAAAGACACAAAAAAAGTATATGACGTAAAATAATCAGCTTCAGCTGTATGATAATTTAAAAAAAGTAACTTAACATGCTAAACTGAGATGGTGGACATGGTAAACACTGACATAGTGACAGTGTCGTGAGTATGTTAGTGTGTTGGTGTTAGCATTTAGCTCAAAGCACTACTGTATCCAAGTATTACATCACAGAGCTGCTAGCATGGCCTCATGTAACAAAAGTCAATTCACTGTTTTTTCTCTATTTCTTTTAAAAAGGGAAAACAGAAAGATTTCCTTGAGGCTACGGTGCTGACCTCATTTTCTGTTACACTTTCAATTTACCAAGTAGAAAATCCTTAAATTTTAGTGATTGTAAACCCACTGTAAATTGTATTGACTGATGCTGAAATGCTGAAATTAATAATAATAATAAAATTTCAGCTCTAAACAGAATATTTTAAATAATTATAGATAAAACTTTGACTAAAATGATTTCAAAATGAAGCTTCAATGAACTTTGCAAGTTGTAAAAATTTCAACCTGCCCTCTCAGAACTGGTTGGTTCTCATTTTATTTGTTTCTTTCTTTTTTCTTTTTCGTCTCTTGTATGCTTGTATCCACTGAACTGAGTTAGGGTTAGAGGGATGATAATAATGAAGTATAATTAGAAATAATTACAGTTACGCTTTTCTGAAAGCCTTTTAAAAACTTGGCCCTGACACAACAAAATAAACACTATGCACACAACACACCCAAAGACTAAAGAAACACACGAGGACACAAAGAAACACAAAAGGTACGATTAATCCAGTTGTTTGAGCACCTCTGTGTCGAGTCAGCATAAACTGATTTTTCACCTTGAGCTCATTTGCTCATGACAAATATAAAGAGGAACATCTCCAGTGTTGTTTTACATTGTTGGTTGAAATCAGATTTGGAATAAAAACATTTTTTTTACTCTCGGGGGGAGTTCACAATATGTCTGTAATATTCAATAAAAAACACATCGACTGCTTCATGTCCATTCCTCTCGTGCCTGTGGGCGTTAAGTCACCTGGGCAGACTGGTTTGTGATCTCTCACACTGTAGACGGACTCATGTTAAGACTGTGAGCATGAAAGAGATCCTGTATGAGTAATGACATGCCTGTGCTACTTTAAACTGAAGAGCAATTTTGTGAATGTGTGTTGCAACCTTTTAACTGTGGTAAAAGTAGAGTCTTTGTTACACTCCTCGGACTTTCGTTGAAGCGTTCTTTTAACTTTTACAACTTAGTGCTGGGCAAGATCACGCACGTTAGAGTGAAACTGATGTAATTATGAAACTGGAGGAACAAATAGGAACAAACCCCTTTTTTGTTTTTTCAGTGACAGAAAACATGACACAGTGTGAAACATCTGTTATGCTTTTCCAAAAAAAAAATGAAAACTAAATTCTTAGACGTTTGAACATAATCTAAAACAGTATCTCACCTCTGCACTCTGCTTGTTGCATATCAAAGACGTCGGTCGTCTGTGAATTTCTGACAACTGCCTGTGGGTCACCAACGTGTCGGCTCTCTTTCTCAGGGCAAAGTTCTCTGACCTTTGACCTCTCACTATTGCCGATTCGTGCCGCTTGGGCACGAAAGATGCTTGAGGCTGTCGCCTGAGCACGTCCTCCACGGTGATGGGCTCTGGATTTTTTTTTTGATGTTTAGAGTTTAAAGTCCTCTGCAGTACTTGTTCCACTTCCACTCTTCTACTCAAGCCTTCCTCAGGTGAGCTGGGACAGAGACACGGGGTAAAAGACGAGGAAGATGAAGGTTCAGGAGAAGAGAGGACAGCAGGTGAAATTGAGGCTGGCGTGAGTCTGTCACCTTCTCTTTCTGTTATAAATGTTTCTGTCTCTGTATTATCTGCTGAAGCAAAGCAAGACATAGCGGGAAAAGAAGTCTCCGAGCTGGCTGTTTCCACTCCAGAGTCCACAGATTCTGAGCGCACGTTTGTTGCCATTTCAGAGGAAGGCGTTGGAGAGTCTTCATCACAATTTGGAGGCAATTCTGAATCCAAATAAATGTTTCCTTCAGCCACCCAAGATTCCATAAGGTTCCCAAAGCTTCTGTACAAATTCATCTCCAAAGGTTTTTGCGTCCCTCACACCTGAGACAGCAGGAACGTGAATGAGACAACCCACACGCGCTCATTAGGCTGAGGTTAGTGGGTGATGTAGCATTCAAAACATTCCCCGATGATCCGCCTCTGCCCTTTTTCCACGCCCCTTCTCGTCATCTGTCCTGTCACAGAGCGAAGCTGCGTGTTCATACCTGCGTCTTCCTGTCACCAAATACTGGGAAAAAGAACAGTGACTCATCTGCGAACGCTATTTGACACTTTTAAATTGTCCTCACACCTGTAAAAAAAAAAAAAAAAAAATTTCCAAGACATAACAGGGACAAGAACAAGTTGTGACATGGATGCATTCATTTGACTTGGGATCATCTGTGTATTTACACACAATTCTCACAAGGAAATAACACGTTTGTGTGACGCCTTCAGACAAAGAAAACAAAGAAATGTTGATGGACGACGAAGATAAAAACGTCCATGAACTGCTATTAAAGTTTCACCCACAAGTTGCCATGGAAACACAACTCATACCTGTGATTTACACACATTACACATGACCCACGTTTTTCATGAGCATCAGAACATATAAGACCGGAAGCGTAATAATAATATGTTACATTTTCTCAGTGGATGTACAGTGTGATGGTATGTGTGACTAAAGGGGAACAGAGCTGAAACAGTGCATAGTGATTCGTCATTTCAACACAACAGGCTTTATCTGACACTGACTGTAGGAATGTGAATGCAGGAATGGTCTGTTGATATGATCTACATTCCCCAGGTGAACAGTGACAGCTGGGGTCATCTGATCAAACACACAGACTCACTCACAATCCTCGAAAAACACAAGCAAGTTATGTGGAAACAGTCTTCCCACAGTTACATCTGTTTCTCTTTCTAAATAATACCTCTGCTTTCCATAAACCCAACACATACATAAGACTACGACACTTACTAAAGCTATAAAGAGGGAACCTGCTCTGATCAAATCATTAGTTGGCCAGATTTACTGAAGAGCTGCTTCTACCTTTGATAAACAACTGGATTACAAAGTCTGTATAGTGTGGCTGATAAGTTAATAATTAGTATTCATTGTCTATATGTTTGTTTGTCTCTGTGATTATGCGTCTCTGCATTAGAGCACTGATTGGTTCAGATTTTTCTGAACCAATCAGTGTCTGACTTGGCACATTACACACACATATTGTATTGGAGACCATGAAACTGAGTCTGAGTACTGTGATCACAGAAAATACAATTAGCAAAAATGAGTGATTGTTGTTTAATGTTTTTTTTTTTTTTTTTTTTTATGGTATATAATATAGACAAGGCATCATTATAATTACTGTTATTAATTATAATAATTACCGTTTTACACTTTTAATTTATAAAAATGACTGATATATTAATATAGTAGAATGTCTTCGTTTATGGTCAATTCTATTTAGTTAATTCTAATGAGAACTACATGACGTCGCTAGGTGTCGCTGTCGAGCACAACACATTTTACTGTATATTTTTAAAATAACTTCGCAAAACATCGCCAAACGTTTTTTTTTTTTTTTTCTTTTCCATCTTCATGTAAGGTTTGTAATGATTTAGGTAGGTAAATAATGATTATTTATTTATTTTTCATATATTATTTTTTTTATTTACTATTTACTTGAACCTGACAACACTACACTCAGTGTAGTGTTGTGTATGAAGTAGAGCAGATATTGAAGTTTTTTTTTTGTTTTGTTTTGTTTTGTTTTCCAAGACAAAATATATTAATTTTTTTTGGTACAGCCACAGGTTGTAAATCATCCTGCTGTGATACAGAAAAACAGTATCATTTGTGTCCCCGCAGAGAAAAGTGTTGGTGCACACGTCAGGTTGGTTAACGACACTGAGCTCTGACAGTGTTTTAACTCGACTCTGTAGCAACGAACAAACAGCAGCGACCTGCTTCTTCTTCTTCATCTTCATCAACCTCCGACACCTGCTGAAATGGACAAATACGCCCCTAAACTCAGCAAAGTCCTGATGACACCTGATCCGCATTATATCCCGGGGTAGGTTCACATCTACATACATGAGAAACATTAAGGAATATTGTAAGAATTTGTCTTTTAACTTTAATTTAATTTAAAAAAGTGATTGAAGGTTTAATTGTCGATCAGACTCAAGGATGTTGTTAGATAGCACAATAAGAACATGTCATTCAAGATGGTCAGTTTAAGTTTTATATCTGGAAAACCACATTTTAAGGGACATTTTATTTATTTATTAAAAGTATAGTCTAGCTGTGCAACAGGAAAACATATATATTGATAATTTTATATATATGTATGTATGTATGTAATTTATCATTGAAAACACTACTGAAACCCTGTACTTGTGTGTCTTTTTGTTTGTTTCAGATATACTGGGCATTGTCCACAGATGAAGTTCAACATGGGGAAGACGTACGGTCAGCTCACGTCAGAGCTGCTCACCAGTCCTGATGTGAAACACTCCAGCGGTCTGGTCCCCCGCAGGGGTCACGTCCCTTCTTCCTCTGACGCAGCCGCTCTGACTCCGTCAGATGCCCACGACAGTAACCTGAGGAGGATGATACCGGGATACACAGGCAGGTATCACAGGCACCGACGCACGAGTCAGCAAAGTAACTGAACACCTGTGGTGAATTATTTTATACCGGGAACAAACACTGGTGCAAATGAACAAAACGCGACATATGTGTCGCTTCTCAGTCAAGTGTGGTAGTAAGACTTTTAAAATGTGACATCTGAAAGCAGCAAGTGTGCCCTACTTCTGAATTACTAAGTACATAACAAAAACAAGGTGAGTGCAACAGAGTGGAAAATACAGATGACAACAAACTGCTGCTGAATATAATTTGTAGTGTGCACAATAGATGATTGACAAATCACTCAACTGGTTTGGAAGTAGACCGCATCATAGGAGTGTTTGCAACAGTAATTTCAAAGTTAGAGTCATTTTTGTGGTTACGCTGACTCTTCTCATCTGATGGAAAGGTTGTTGCCAAGTTGTGCACAAACAAGGTATATTAAAGGTTGCTTCACATAAATTACACACCAACACATGCAGATAAGCTTGTGTTTTATTTACTCAGGATGCTTTGATTTTTTTCCCCCATATTTTGTTATGTATCACTTTCTTTTCCAGTGCTTTAAAAATGATCTGTTGTAGTGGGATGTAGACAGAAATCTTAAAGAATAATGTGTCAAAACTCGGCAAATAAATATCTAACTACATTTATGATCGTCTGCCACTGTTTTCCTGAAACATACTGTTTGTTGCTGTTTTAGGATTCATACCTAGAAGCAGAAACTACTTCTCCTGCAGCTACTCTGAAACATGTCGTAAAGCGCTGACTGAGTTTTACCAGGAAGAACGTGCTCAGACCCGGCGGCAATCAGCTGACCTGCCTTTTGTTGTCAACCACAACAACCAGCAGTTTGAAGTAACCTCACCCTTTCTGCCTCTTACACACACTTAAGCTTAGTTCCATTAATCTCCCTCAGTCTGTTGCCAACATACACAAACATGTTGACATCGTTGGAGGTTCAGTCTTGTTCAATTATCCATAGCAGAGCTCCATTGTCGGTTCACTGTAATGTAATCTACCTTGAGCTCTGTCACACACCCTCACACAGATTCACCAATTATGTATCTGAGATTAAAACTTCAAAGCCAAAGGAGGAAATGAAGAAAGCAATATAACAATATAACAATTAATCTTATGGCACAATATTAGTTGTTGATGTTATTCTAGCTGAAGTATAGAGAGGGTGAACACACTATTTAGAGATATATAATGTTTACTGTTTTTAGAAAATTCAGAGATCAGAATAAATATAAAATGTTGGAAATAATTAACATTTTAATTGTTTTCTGTCACCATTAGGCCCGGAAACCAAAACCCCCACAGACGGCCCTCCCTAACAAAATGATCCCCTACAGGCACACAAAGTCTTTCAACTCCTTGGGAAGTCCATATTTTATGGAGGATGATGATCCGCACAAGTACTTTGTATCAGGTAAAAAACAGAGGAGTCTTGAACACATAAACAAGATTTTACACATAATAGTCAATCAGATTATAGAGAAACTGAAAAAACAATTTAAAGCAACAAGAAAATATGTGTGATTACGTGTAGATCTGAGAACTGCTGAGTTATTTATTATTCACTGCCGATTCATCACCAGCAACCTTTAACACACATGTAGCAGCAACCTTTAACATCACTGTTAATTAACATTTTATTAGCTGCATTAAAGCTGCGTTCATAAATGTTTAACTTTTTCAGATCAGCAGACCTCCAATACAACATCTTGAAATAATATCAACTTGAAAAGCTTTTATAGCTAAAATTTACAGCTAACAAATAAATACGTCCATCAAAATGTAGTGACAGGCTGCGTGACAATAAAATGAGAGGAGATCAAGAGATTAAGTTGCTACATGTTTTACATTTCTCACAGGGTATCCAATCAAAGTATAGACTGTAAAAAAGATTTTTTTTTAAAAAGAGCTAAAATAGGCTAAAAAGCTGTGGTGAGTTGAGTCAGGGAATATTCTTTGAGCTCACCATTTACAGCAGTACCTTTCACATTACTCAAATGATCATTTAGGTTAATGTACTCCAACGGGCTAAAGAGTGATTGTTCTTTTTGCAGGATTTACAGGACACGTGCCGAGATCTCGTTTCCTAATTGGTAAAAGTTACCCCATCATCACCAACAAGGCACTGATCCAGTTCGGAAATCAGCAGAGTGACCTCGCGTACCAAGACGTCCCAGAGAGGAAGGATAGTACGGCACCCCCCATGCCCACTATCAGTCCATCACACAGGGGTGTGGTACCATCATTCACAGGACACATACCAGGTTGGTGTGAGAGTGAGCAACATACGTCACACAGCAAACCCTTTGCGAGCAGTTAAAATATAAAAGATGAAATTGATGACTTTTGTCGAAAGAAAACATTGTGTAACTCTGCACCATCCCACAGGATACAAGTTCAGTTATGGACATACGTTTGGTCAACTTTCACACAACGCGTTGGAAAAGTGGCATCAAAGGAACCTTCAAGAAAAGTCTTAAAATCATCAGCAGCTGCTCAATAAAAGGATCATTAATGACACGAGTCAGATTTATTGTGTTTTGACATATCATGGAAACAATTGCTGAATTGCAAGAATAGTTGGCAGGCTGGCTGACACACACACACACACACACACACACTTTTCTATCCTGCTAGGAAACAAAAAGAAGACAGGTAAATATGTTGCGTCTTTATTGACAGATTGATTGTCACTCAGCATAAGAGGAAGCATTCAGAGGCTGAGGGAAAGTAATGGCGGGCAATATCATTTCAAGTGGTATATTGCAGTACATTTCCTTCTTCTGTAACTACCACTTTATCAAAATACATGTCTGCCTTACACACATTTAAATACCTGAAACAGCCACAAGATGGCTTATATTTGTGCAACTGAACAAACCTCACAGGAAGACATCCTACTGAACATGCCAAACAGCCCCACACTTTTAAAAGTCCAGCTATAAGCTTATTCTACAGCTATAAAACATTATCAGCAAGTAAAGACATCTAATAAAGACTGGATCGCCTTTAGCACATTTTGTTTTGTTAACTCATGCACCTACAGTAAATCCATGCTGTGAATTTGATCAACAAAGCAAGTTGCTGATAATAAAAACATGACCATTTACGCAAGAGGCTGGTGTGTGGCATATTTGGCACTATTAACAGTGTATTGCTTGATTTTTTTTTTTTCATTTATCAATGAGATGAGGGAGAGAGCGACTGCGTATATGAGTAAAGAGTAACTTTGCACCACATGAAATGTCCAACAGTCTACAGCAGGTCAATATTCACATTTTTTGATTGATACCCACCTACAAGAAATACAAAAGAGGGTAACAGACACCCCTACTTAGAGTTATTCAAGAGTGCAACAAGCAAAAAGGGACAATGGCCCTTATTCATCAAATCGTTTCCTGGAAAAAAGTTGAGTTGGAAGTGATCCAGTTCAGTCATTGTTTTCATGAAGCTTCATTTGACTAATATGAGCACAAATTACAAAGGTAAAGAGGAAAAAACACAACTTAAAGACATTTTGAGACCAGGACCCTGTAACACCAGCTGCAGTTATAAAGTAAGCAAAGTGTAAACTAAATGGAGATTTCACTTAATTCAAATAGGTTGCACCACACAGCCAATCTCACATTTTATTCATATATTAGCTGTTAGTTAATGTTAAAGTCAGGTGTAGCTGTTGCATAGCTAAATAACACAAATAACATAAGTTAGCTTGCTAGTTACCATGACCTGTTTAGATAAGTAAAAATGTAGATGCTATATCAAAATGCTGTTTAACAGTGATATGGGAATATCTAAGATAGCGTTTGACAGTAATAACAATAGAATTAATGCTAAATCCCTCAAGGCTCAAAAAGTTATGCTAACATCAAAAAAAAAAAAAAAAAAACTAGCTACAAAGCCTCCATTAGCATACTACAGGAATGCCCAAACTCGGCTACAGGTTTTTGTTCAAACAAGTCAAGAGCAGTTGACCAATCAACTGTCTGAAGACTGAGATCAGTTAATTAAATGAGTTAAGTTTGACCTGCTGCTGCTTGGTTGGAATAAAAACCTGCAGCCATACGACCTTTGTTTGGACTCCCCTGGTATACTAATACTGAAGCATGACATATAAATTAAATAAAAGTCAGAAAACCAAAGTCATCCCAACGTTTTCAAGTTTAAAATACACTTTGTCGATATATTTTTGGCAGTTACGCTCCCGCTTGTGATGCTGCAGTGGCTTCCTGTTAGCAGAATGCTAACTGGCTACAGATGTTTTCTTCACAACTTAAGATGTTTCTTAGGTTTTACTAGTGCAACCTGATTTGTGACAGTCAGAAACCAGCTGATATTGACTAAAAACCTATGGCAAACATTGTAATGGATTCGTAAATAACTGGTGCAACACAAAGCCTGATGAATTTGGGCCATTGCCAAAGCTGCTAATCTTGTATTTTATGTGCTCTCTGATCAGTTCTGTTTTGTGATCAGATATTGTTCATTATCATGCAGTTGAGACTCTTTATTACAGTAATTAAACTCTTGTCTTCCACCCACAGAGGGGGTTGTTTTTTAGTAGTCCCTGTTTTTGTCAGTGTGTGCTCCTACTAACTTCATTGACCTGATGGATTGAGCCAGCAGTCCGAGCTGTGATCTGTCCAAATGAAGCCACTGTGATGGTCGCCTGAAACCAGTCACAAAAAGACATTAATCATGAGCACAGAGTCAAGTCGTCAGTCCCAGACCAAGTCAAAAGGAGAGGAAAGTATTGTGAAATCAAACAGCAAGATCTTACCTTTTGGTTTGTGTTGCAGTCTGACTCTGAGAAACCGTCTCTCTGGAAGAGGTATCACATGCCCCAAACAGTTTGGCCCAACGCAGCCCACCCTGATGAGGACTCTCTGTCTGCACACAAGGTGACCCTTTAGGTGTCCCACTGTCTTTATCTGTCCGTTTATCTTCTTGCCTACTGTCCATACTTATCGGAGACCAAGTATCTCCATAATTCTCGCTACAGTCTTCAGCCTCGACTGCACTATCCATAACGTCAGGCTGATTTGGCCACTTCTCTGGAATAGTAGCTAACCATGGGCTCCTATTAGAGTGCATCCCTCCAGATCGCTGATTAATGTAACTTGAATTCAGAGGACTGAGCGGCTCTTGATAATGCATATCTATTTGGTGTGAAATCTCAGTTTGCTGACTGCTGTGGCTGCTCGCTGCCTTTCTGTCAGCTTGCAGTCGTGGCCAGCTCGTCATCAGGAGGGCTGAACATGGTGGCGGTGGAGAAACGCCGTGCTCCTCGGGACACAACTGCCTGTTGCGTAGAAGTCGAGGCTCCAGAAGCAAGTTGAGGTCAAAGGGCAACACAGAAAGTGGTTGCACCAGGAGCAACAGCTCCTGAAATAAGGGCTGACAATGACCCAGTGACATTGACAGGAACCCCCAAGAATGGTAATATGTTGTCACCACATCTGTGGAGACAATATGCAATCATTTGTTATAATAACTATTTAGCCTAAAGACTAAATTTATGAATGCTTGAATAAGGGTGTAAAGGTATGCTAGTGGCTCTGCGTAAGCTAAATGCTAATGCTAATGGATTCGCTCTCACCTTCTTGACTCTGAAGGTGACTGAGCCAGAACTCCAAAGCTCTCAAACTAAAACAGAGCAAATAACCATGATCCTTTATGTACAGTAATTTCCTTAGCATTCTTCAGCATCATTAGTATCATGGTACTTACTTAAGCAGACCCATTATGAAGGCTCTTATCCTCATGTTGTTGTTCGTGAGCTGTGCACATTGTCTGATTTTTGTGACCAGGCTGTGGAGGACCCTGGTGGATGGCCCTGTAGTGAAGTTGGACAGACATCAAAGAGAGTTCATCCAAGACCGTATCTTGAAAATTATGCTGCTCAACCTGTACATCAAGCCAATTGTTACTACTGTTTGGCAAGTGATACATAAACATATTCATGACAGCTCCTTTGAAATATGATCATTTGTTGAGTTACCGATCCCAGTAGAGACTTCCACCACAGTCCATGAGTGGTTGCGGCGCTGTCCGATGATGAGATCCAGTTTGTGATCCCGAAGTCCATCTTCTAAAATATTTTGTATTGTTGGGCACAAATGTTCAAGGATCAATCCAGCAATTGTGGGACTCCAGGAGCTGTTACCCAATCGCATCTGTGACAAATGGAAATAAATATAATACAGATCCATTTCCTGCTGACACAAGTTACTTGACTCCATGCCTGAAATGTAAGCGATATCAGTTTGGCACTTCTCCACTGTGACACATCACTCAAAGTGCTTAGCGTTGGCAGGTCATACCTTTTCCTCAGGATCTCTGCTACTGCCAAAATGAGCCATGATCAAATCCACCGCTCTGCTCACAGACCTGAGCAAACCTAGAAACACAGAACAACAAAGATGTTTTGACAAGCTGAAGTAATAATTGATGCTTCATGCATCTTGTGTGTACTACAAAGAGCTAAAAGTCTTATTTTCCCAAAAATAGGCAAGTGGAGAGTTTGCTAGTGTCATGGGATATGTCAAACTGGTTTCTAGTTCAAATTATTTTTTTTAGAAAGGTGCAGCAATATGACAAGAAGAATCTTGAAATGTGTTGGTTTGTTTATGAAACAGACTGAAATGATCACACAGTTTCAGCCGATTTCCTTACTTTAGGGACTACATAATAAATCATGGTTTTCCCCACTAACTGGGTCAATGCATAGACAATGAGAGAATGCTTGTAGGGTTGATTATCATATTGCAGAAATGCAAATGTGAGGGAGATCTGAAGATGACGGAGTCACTTTCCCATTTCAGCAGCGACCTACATTGAATAGCTCTTCCTCCAGCGTTCACTTCTTCATCTCATCCTGACTAGCCTCTGCAAATGTCATGGTAAATTCTTTATGCATGTTGATGCTGCCTGCAGTGCTGCATCACACTGACTCTCCACTGCTGCTGTAAATGCCTCAGTGATGATTAACCATCACAAATGGTTCACATTTATATAATTACACTGGAACCATGTGGTCCATATGGTCGCACTAAAGCAAAAATGATTAGGGTGTGTTATAAATCATCAGCACTGTTTCTACTGCATCACTCTCCTTTTTCGTTCTCTCCTGGAGCTTGCGGTCGCTCGCACAGAGGCTACAGAGCAGAAGGCTTAGCCAATCCTGTGCAGGGAGAGTTAAAAATAGGTCATGTTTGAAAAGAAGCCCCTTCAGGGTATTGAAGGCACTGCTGCAGCACAGTGAGTTTTATTGCTGCTCTCAGTGGCTCGTCACTGGATAAACAATCCAATCAAAGAGGAATCCTTTAGTTGTTACTGATACTGAGTCACTACTTACACCATTCACATTGTGTGTGTGTCATACACTCTGTTAAACATCATATTTTATACAAACTGATATAATGAAGTCTGATAACTGATATAATGAAGGAGTCGTTAGCTGACCCTCACCTCTCCTCTGTAGATGGCTGATGGACATGGACTCATATGATGTATCGGGCGAGAGGCAGAACTCTGTAGGTGGCTTGTCACTCAGAACCAGAGATTCACTGTGCTGACTCTGGCTATACTTCCCACTGAGCCCAGCAGAGTCCTGGATTTGCTGTGGATGCAGGCCAGAAGCAGCCACAGACAGCAGAGAACTCAAAGACGAGAGAGGAGCTACTGAGCAAAAAGCAGCCGTAAAACTGCTGTGAAAAAAGCCTGAGTCGGCGGCGGCTGCAGCTCTGTGCTGTGGCAATTTCGTTTCTGGTTGTGAGAAAGTGGCAGAAGATGAGGAGGTCTGCAGGTTTGGATGTTGTGTATCAGTGGTTAAGGTCAAAGTAGGTGGCGTATGAGAGAATATAGAATAGTATGAGGTATGGTTCTGAGACTGATGGGAATTTGCAGGTTCAAGGTTGCTGTGAGTTTGCTCAGGAGTGAGATTGATCAGGTCGTGGTAGGTGGGAATTTTAACGAGATTTGACCGATTCGGGGCTGAAATCAGATTTAAAAAACTGTTGACAGTCCGAGTTTTGCCTGGGCATGGGCTTATTTCATCTTGAACATGAATGAGTCTAGGTTTTGGGCTCGTTTGAGATGGATCCAAGCTATTTTTTGATGTACATGGACTCTGATGTCCTTGGCCTCTACTGGACTGGCTCCATGTGCGTCTGTGGCTGAAACACTCTGGGCTCGGTGTGCAGGTGGAGCACGTATCACAGCTCGAAGCGGCCTCCAGGAAGATGGGGCAATGGCTGCCCATGGGCGATGGCTGAAGATTAGAAAAGCATCGACTGCTTTTGCCCTTCCCCTTGAAGCTGGACTGGGAGCTGCTGGACTTGCTGCTCTTTTGATTTATGTACTGCTCCAAGAGACAACCCAGGTGCTGGGCCTGGGACTGGGGTTTGTCTGTGGGTACCAGGACAAACGGCTGAATGGGTAGGGAGGTCGGCCTCTGGGCTTTACTGTAGCGCACCACTGTATCTCCAGATAAACACGCACCTAGAAGGGGAAGAGAAGATAGAACAGATGTAAGTTTGACTTCACATTTGATCAAAACGGATTCATTTTTTCCAACATTGAATAATTAAATATCATGCTTTCCTGCTTTTAAAATAACAATAAAAAAATCTCTTTGCCATCATCTTACCCTTCTCTGTAGCATCAGTATTACAGTGCTCCGGACCCATAGTCACAGATGGATGTGTGGACACAGGACTTGTGTGTTGGCATTTGCTGCCTCGTGAGCTACACTGACTGGGGCTCAGTGAGCAGCGAGTGTGGGAGATGTTCTGGATGCCGTCTGGATGTTTCTTCCTGCAGAGTGTTTTGTCTGTGGAGGTGGTGGCAACCTGGTAATCATAGGTCTGAGACTGGATGTCAAATCCGGTGCTGCACTGTGCAGAGGAGGACGCCTTTTCCTTAAGATGATCATAATCCTCCTGAAACAGATAAGAAACAAAACATAGAGGTGGTTACATTCACACAACCCAGACCTCAGTCTAGTTTTACAAAAGCTTTTGGTGTCAGTAAAAACTGTTTATAATGTAAGATATAACAATTATTTCCTAGTTCTTTACAGTTTGGTCAAATTGCTATCATTATAAATTACAATAAATAAATATTCAAGGGTTTATCACTTCCTTATATTAAATCAAATTGGCAGACTTAATAATAAATGTTTTCTAAAATGTGAGTGATCAAATGGTTCCTTTGGAGAAATGTACCAACACTCATGCAGTCCAAACAGCAGAGGAAACAAGACTCTCGAACGAAAGGCTTTTGAGTTAACACATCATTTATTTACTATTAATGCTATGATAAATATTACTAATGAATACTATGAAATAGTGTCTCATTTTTGTACTTGATAATCCCATTGTAGGTTTGAATTTTCAGAAATGTTTAATTTAAGAAGTCAGAGCATTTTTACTGGACAGTGATCATAACATGGGCTGTTTTATTCAGAAGTTACCTTCGTGACTTCTTCGTGTTCTTCTTTCTTATGATGGATTAAAAGATGCTCAGACGGAGGGAGGGGGCTACTTCTGCTCTGACCCTCGGGGCAACTGGACCAGGCTGGGCTGGGTGACTGGGACGAGAGGTCACATGTCACAAGCTTATAATACTTCTGGTTGGTCCCCATGACCAGTGTGGCCTGGCTCTGGAGACAGGCGGTCAGGTCTGATACCTCCAGAGAAGACAGACCCGGGGGGGGCTGCTCCACAGGGTAAAGGTTGCAGTTGGAGTCAAGGCCTTGAGGAGACCAGAATGAAGCGGAGGGCGTCATGGCAACCTCCTCTTTTGTGGGAGAGTTGACCGTCATGTCGTCTTGTTGTGGCTTCTCCGTTGGAGTCTGTGGAACAGGTTGGAGGTTGAGGAACACGGATCCGTTACACGGTTCAGACGGGTGAATTGCAGGACTGCTGAGGTCGTGTGGTGTGGCCGGGTTGTTGCTCCTGTTGTAGATGGTGCAGAAGTTAACCAGGACACCATCGGAGCTATTGCAGGACGAGTCGCTGACATATTCTGTGTGACTGTTGGACAGCAGCTCTGGGGAACATTTGTGCTGGCTGTGGATGCGGCACGCCGTGTTATCCTTCAGTCTGTCTGAGTCCTGCTCTGCACAAGCTGTCGGCGCTGTGACGCCAGGGCTGCTCACACGAAGAAAGCACTGACACTCGGTGTGCGGTGAGTCCAGCTGGTCGGGCTGGTTAGACAGCCACTCGCTCTCTGTGCCCAACAAGGTTCCTTCAATGCCCCATTCACTGTCCATGTCACCTTGTTGCACTGTATAATTTCTGCCTCCATTATTTTGTGGCCAATTGGAATTTCCATGCAAAACAAAAGATGAGTCCTCGTGGTATCTGTGCAAATTATCTCCATCACTATCTTCATCTTCTTCATCCTCATCTAACTCTGTATTGGGAAGGAATGAGTTGTGTGACCGCAGACTGCCTCTAGCTCCGGAGCTTTTCTTCTTCATACGGGCCCTCGTCTCCTCTGGCGATGAGGTGGAGTCGTATCTCCCGCTGCTGTCGCTGGCCCCTTCCTCCTCCGCCCGGTCCTCGTTGAGGCTTCCGTAGCTGCTGGAGAAATGTCTCCGGCTGCCGGCGAAGGCATGCTCTCGGTTGAGCGACTCTCGCTCCGGAAGCGACACAGCGCGGGTCAGGCCCGCTGAGCACAGACGGCCGGGCCTCTTGGCCGAGCTGCACAAGGCCTGGACGGGAAGTTGCCACGTGGGCAGCTGAACCACGGGGAAGTGGCACGCTATCAGCGTGTCCCCTGAGAGGCTGGATGTTCCAATCATACTGCTGGATGAGACTGGACCATGGAAACCATCTCCATGTTCCTAAAATTAAAACCTCAAAGAATACAAGAGAACAGAATCACTTTTACGTGTGATAAATGTGTTATCAGTGGTGCACAAGTATATTCCCAATTATAAAAACAGACACAAAAAATACAAGAAACATTTAGTTACTATTACTGCATATCCAGTCTAAACACAGTCTTGGTTGCCAAAGGAGATGAAGAATTCAACTTCAGATCAGATAAATTATTATTCAGAGGTGGAACTGAGAAGTGGCCTGTATTTAGATTTAAACATCACATTACCTCCAATCGGAACTTCCCAAATTTAAGTAAACACAGTTTGAAATGTCTCACATTGAGACATTTTAATGCTGCAACTAAATATTATCTATTTGACTCGAATCTTGTGTTTTATGTGTCTGAATATGAAGAGTTTGTGTTGCCTTCCTTGTGAAGCAGCTCTTGTTTTTTTCAGTTTTCTGCCCTCAGTAGTCGTTGCGATGCAGGTTTCATCACAAACACAGATTAAGGAGTAAACATCGCCTGAGTAGGTGTCAAAATTACCCAGTGGATTCTTTAGCTGTGGAGTTAAAACAGGCTCACTGCATCAGGGAGCAAATCACAAATTCTACTGGTAGTAAAAGCATCGCAACAGAACAGATAAATAAAGAGATTGGATTCTCCTCCCTCACTTCATAACTCCTCAAGTCAAAGTCCTTCTGTGTTGTCTGCATCTGGTCCTCAGCACTTCCAAACCTCTATAATTCACTGAACCATTAACAAACTCCTCCTCTCTGTGCCTGGGCCAACCACAACCTCCCACAGTTACTCAGCTGCTCTGTAACTAGGGCAGCTGCACTGCAGAGATGCTCCGCTGACACTGCGAACAGTAAATACATTTTCACGCCGTTTAGTTAATTCCAAGTGTTGCCATATTCACACATATTACTCCTTACTGTATACACGTCGAGCTCAGGAACAAAAACAAAAAAAAATTACACACAGATAGTATAATAACTATCATCAATCATTCATGAAATACTAGTATGAAAACAACTTAAAAAGTAATTAGAAAGCATTTGGAAACTTTGCTCGTTAAATATTTAAAGACTGGAGAGTGCTGATGCCTTTAATCAGAGGGAAAAAGAGACCAAACTGAATAAAGATGAAATAATCCATTTATCAGTGATAATAAGTGTACTGATTTCTGCTTTCAACAAAGTTACAAAGCTCTGGTGCTGTATAATGACCATGTTAAAAAAAAAAAAAAAAAAAAAGTAGATGTTAAATCTTCTCATGTTATGTTGGTTCTTCATGTGTTCGACAGGCATCAGTTTGCTACTGTCTGGCTATAATGTGAAAACAATCTAAAATCTGGTGCAGACCATGAAGATGTAATCCTCTTTATCACCACATCGCTACAATAACAACATCCTTGCCATGGTAACACAGAGTGAACACGTCAACAACATGCTTACGGGCAGTAATGCTCTTTGGGTCAATTGGTGTTTGTGGTGCAGTGTAAACACAAAAACAACAGAACAAAGAGGCAAATTAGGATTTTATAATGCAGATGTATTCATTCTGATTTTTTTTTTAATTATGATTTTCATTAATAATTAAAGCTGGTTAAAATGATGTTTTCTGAAATAATGAACAAACTGCTTCAAGCGTAGCTTCATCTTTGTTGTTCCAGCGACGGGAGTTTATCAATCTGTTTACTATGATGTTTGGGGCTAATATATATATATATACACACACACACACACATATACACACACACACAATCAAGTTATTTCTTTTAAAAAAACACTTTTTGGCTCAGAATTACATAATAACTCCACAGTAAAGTACCTTTTTTTAATGCTGAACCTCAGGAGGTAAACTTTAATCACAGGGTTCGTGTCTCGTGTTTGAGCAAAACACTAAATCCCAAACTGCAGTGTACATGTAGGTGTGAGGGAGTAAAATGTCAGCATTGTATTGTTCTTTTGAGCAAAAAAAGAAAAAAGTTTACTTTCTCACTAATTCATTTTTAAATTAATTTGTTATCAAATCATCGATATTAGTAATTGGATCATGTGACTTTGCATTAAGTCTTGATTTATCCCGTGTTTGTTTGGTAATGTCCAGCAGTTCAGTAGTTCAATATTACAGGAAAGTAGGCCAGTGTGACTGACTAGTCGCCTGCATGGGACGAACAAATTGACTGCAAAGCGTTTGTGGCATCACTGCTGGAGATCCCCCGCAACTTGGAGAATAAAAATCTATGTCAAACAGCTCTGTCCTCTGGGTACTGGAGCAAACTGAGATGGTTGTGATTAACTCAACTATTTCACTTGAAATGTCTGTCAGGTCAAGTCAGCCATCTCACATGAGGGATGAGGCTGTGGTTCTGGAGTCTGAGGCCCACTAGTACTGCTGAGACGGATCATTACGCTGCTTGTTATCAGTGATGTTCATCTGTAATGAGAGGGCTCATATACATGTATAGTTATATGGGGAAAAGTTTCAGTACTAACTAAATAGAAGATAAATATGATGAGATGTGATGTTTGTCCTGCATCCTGAGCCAAAGACACAGAGAACAGAGACAAGGTAGGTCACCAGGGCTGAATGTGGTTTTAACTGTGTGTGTGTGGTTGTTCACATGCCAAAAATAATCATCAATTATAAAAGTAGCATATCTCTTTCCTTTGCTCCCAAACACACATAAACAAGCACATAAACAGCATAAATATCCAGTTGAATAACTGACTTCAAGGCAAAGTAGCTGGATCTTATTGTGGAAAAAAAAACACATTTGCAGCATCACCGGCACTCCCCCCTCAAAATCCGCTTTAATATTAAAATATTAACACCTACCTGAAAACAACAGTCCTCAGTCAAAGGTGATATCCATCCGCTGCGTCCAGGTGACTTTGATTGCAGGTGCGGTTAGGTCCAAAAACCATGCAACCAAACATTTGGTTTTTAAGACAAAAAAAAAAAAAAAAATCATGCGAAAGCTCGACGCACCTTTGACGTCAAATGTCCATTTGAAAGCTGATATTTTTTTTAGCTTTTTAATTTGATATTTTTTGATTAATTTCTCCGTCTTATTCCGACAGTTTGTAACTGTGACAGAGGGTAAGATGAAACCGGTCCGACATTGAGGGTCCGGACAGGAGCAGCGGTCTCCACGCCGCCGGTTCAGCAGCGCTCAGGCTGGCGGCGTTGTGACGTCACGAGGGCTTTAGCCAATGAGGAGAGAGAAGTCTCTGCCAATCATGATGTTCAAGACACCTGGTAAGAAAAAAGCCGGTAAACATGCATATTATTTTATACAAATGATAAAAAAATAACATCAACAGACATACAACATGTAGTCTAATTATATGTTAATTATATATGTATATGTGTGTGTGTGTGTGTGTGTGTGTGTGTGTGTGTGTGTGTGTGTGTGTGTGTGTGTGTATGTATGTGTGTGCATAGTGTATATATACACACATGTATATGTGTATATATGTACAATATACACATGTACGTGTGTGTGTACTCATCATTTCTCACCATATACTAACTATTCAAAATAAACAGTGTAAGCTGTTGATGTATTGATGTATTGAATTTAGTACAGGGTGAAGCACAATGTTAAAGCACATCCTCAACGTGCTGGTTTCTGCTGCTGTCATATTCAGCTCAGTAAACCTGGCTCAGCTCGCCCTCCACTGGTGAAAATGAACACTGAGCTGCTGATGCATCCATTTTCCAGGACAGTTGCTCAAGTCAGGATGTATCAAGTGAATACCCCCATTTTAGGTACAATTCTCTTCTAAAACTTTAATCTGTTTGAAGCTAGTTCTGTATTCCTACTAGTTCCTCGTTGTCTTTCAGGTGGATGACAGTTAATATGAATGTCTGTTGGATTATTCAGGAGCCAAGTGTTGTAGTGGTCAAATAGTTAGAGGCTATTTATCAGTTAATCAACCTGCTTCTTATCAGCCTGAGACATAACATTTGTTATAGTATATTATTTATATTGTAATAAAATATCCTCATAATTCCCAGTCCTGCTACTCATTTTAGACTAATAGTGACCTACAGACACAGTGACTACAGCCAGTTTCCTGTCAGTAATCACATAATTATGGCATATTTATATAGATATATTTAATTTAAGCATTATTTTCTTTCTTTTTTGTTATTTCATTATTCTTCACAAAGTCTTTTGAGAATAAGTGTTAAAAATATGTAAAAGATGTGAGTTAAATCATTATAATCATGATAAATGAATACAAAATATTTCATTTTTCCTGAGAAATACATTTATTATAGTCTGGCGGGAGTGTCCCCAATATTTTGTTTTTTTTAATTTTCTTTTCCATCAACCAACAACAAAGTTTTTTCTTTTTCCAAGTTATTCCACTGCATTAAAAGATTAGGAGGAACTGTGGGAATCATTTTTTAATTTGTTCTGAATTTGTTTTACAGTTAGAAACAAACAAAATTTGGTATAAAAAAAACAAAAAAACGAACTGCTTAAAAAAAAAAAAAGAAGGTATATTTACATTACTTACAATATGCACAAATAAATATATAATAATATGAACCAATAAACTCAGAGCACCTCACAAACTTTGTGTGAATATTTGTATTTTCTATTGGAAAGCATGTTCAGACCATTACAGATTGTCTGATTTGCCAGATTTTTGATTTTTTGTTTTTGTTTTTTTTTTTATAAAAATCAAATACTAAAAGTCGTTATCACTGCAGATGGAGCCATTTTACTGTTCATGTGATTCCAGCTTTTACAGCTTTGTTATTGCTGCAGCCCAGTGCCAGAGTATTTACTTTAACTGATAAACATCCAGCGTGTTTTTTTCCCAGACTGGAGCAAAAATAACAAAGCAATAATGTCGTACAGAAGAGGTCGCTTCGGTCCATAAGGCAGATGGTTGTTGTGTAGCCGGTCACCGTGATGGAGTTGTGTTAGTGTATCTTTTATTTAGGTTGATATCCAGAATGAACAGACATTTCTCCTATAAAGATAAGAAGCAGTTTTACAACACTGTTATTGATTTTATAACCCACAGCATGCAAAATGCACGTGGACACAAGATAACGCACAAATACAGTACAGAAATATCATTTTGTGACTCAAAACTATTTTCTTGATTGAAATAAAAGTACATACATAACATAAAAGCATTTGAAGGAACATACACACGTATATATATATATATATATATATATATATATAAAGAGAGATATATAAAGAAAAATGGAATAAACATTTAAGAAATAACAATTTATTAATTATAAAGACAAAATCTTGTCTGCAAATGAAGGCTTGAGTTTCAAAATTTTCCTAAACATGCAAAAATGAGTGATGACTTAGTTGGAGTGATGATGACTTGGGTTGTTGAAAGTACCTGCAGTATTTTGTGCCACACTCTGAATGATCTCTGCACGTCGCACCAACGGGCTTCATGCTGTTCCAACGCCACAGCAGCGACCGCTTGGTGCGTCGGATCAAACCGCTCCAGTCATCAGGCAGAGGCAGTGAAGTGACCTGGAAGAGTAAAATCAAAACGTCCTTTAGGATCTAAGCGTGACCTTCATGATTATACTGCGTGGTAATAAAAATGAAAAATTGTTATTCCATCAAAAGATCAAAAGCTGTGGTGTTCTTGTTCAACTTACCTGAACTGCACAGACCAAAGACAATATAATGGAAAGAACAACGATTTTTTCCTGAAAGGTTTTCATGCTGGTTGCAAGAGAGAGACTTGCTGTTCTGTTCTGCTGCGGATCTGATGTGTTGTGCCACACCACTTGTATTAAAGGTTTTAATTGGGTTAGGGAGGAGTCAACATCTGATAGATATCTAAGATTAATTAGCTAGTTTGTTGCCTGGCAGACAGAAGTTGAGCAGAGGAACCGATCTCAAGTCAAAGCGAGTGATGTAAACCTCTTCGCTTGGTGCTACTTATCAGTTTTATAATGACAAAGTCAAGGTTTATCTGAAGGAAGCCAAAGTACACTTTAACCAGGTAACAGAACAATTCCACGTCAGAAGTATCTAACTGAAAGCTTAAGGTGTAAATGGACTGTAGATGTGCACACACAATGAGTTCATCCCAGGAGCGTCCTTTTGAGTGAAATGGCTTTCAAATATGAGAAAACGAAATCTAAATGAACAAGAACTACACATGAACCAGATCTGAGAAATAACCTCAGAGAGCTTGAGAAATTCTGGAAAACGGAAGTAATTTATACATCTATCAAGAGAACAAATGCGGACTAAAAAACACCATCTCTGGTTCTAAAACAGTGATTTTGACACTTTCTTTTACAAATGCAACCACTTTATAAAATGTTGACAAAATTTAATTCAAATACATAGTAAGTTTAGAGACAAGACACCAGTCTTCTTTTATTCCAGCAGACTCAAGAGCTACTCATTTTACTGGACGATGAGTCATGTGTGGTGGGTGCAGGCGTGAGCATATTAATTGCAGCTATATCTATATAAGTTTCGACACCTGGTACAAAAAAAAAAAAAACACATTAATCACACCAACACCTGAATTTAGTCATGAGGTCTTTCATGCTTTTACGGCGTCCGGGATACAGAACGGAAAAGGTGGAGTAAGTCATGACACAGCTGAAAGATGAAGTGGATAGACACACCTGTGCAGAACACGAAGCACATGAAGTTATATTGAAATTGTCATGCAAATGGTGAGATTTGTGACCTTTTACAAGTTTGTAAACAGTAAGTATATGCTGATTTTACTATGTAGTGTAAACAGTATTAGCAACAGTGGTTCATTACATTTTTTTTTAAATGACATTGTAATGACATTTTGTACAGTGACAGACATAAAATCCATTATGTTTCAGGAATGAGTGCAAAAAAAAAATGTTGATGTTTTTTTTTCCTGAAAACTTTAAATAAAGTCATAGCAATCTGATAAAAAATTAACAATACACAGACCACAGACCATCCCTAGTGGTTAAAGTATAAAATACCATTTCATATTTGACAAATACTCATCAGTTGTGCCTCTAACATGAATCTGTTTTTGCAAAAAAAAAAATGGAGCAGATTGCATGTTACCTTTAAAAGCAGGCTTAAGACCACCAGAAATCCTGATTAAAATCCGCTTCGTAACAATATGGCCTAATAATGAAAATCAAATCATGTTATCAAAATGACTTTTTTTACTAATGGATTCATTCTGAACTGACTTTACGGAATAACAAACATTTAAATGACATTTTTTGATTCTGTTCAGGTTCCTGTTCCCTTATTAAGAAATTAAAGGAAAAATAAATTCAATTTAAGATTTAATTTACAAAAAAAAAAAAAAAAAAAAAAAAGATAAGATTTTAGCATCATTATAGGAGAATTATGAGGGAAACTTGGTCTGAGCCCTGTAACATACAAGATATAAACTTCAATTCACTTTGTTTCCTAAAACCCCGAGTTAAAAGAGATAAACAGATTAAATGTGAAATTGTAGTTAACAATGTAAAACTGTGAGACTGTTACTGAGTAGTTAATGAGAAACAGTATAGATCCATTGAACCCATGAGATGCTAAATTATACTGCAAATATGGCATTCGTCTTCTTTACACATCCTGTCTGCTGCTATGATGAGAGCAGGGGCTGTCGCTCAGCAACAGTGCTCTGAAAAATGAAAGACAAAACATGACAACATTATGTTTCTCAAAGCCTTATTTTAAATTCATAATTTTTATGTATCTATTTATTCTTTTCTGATTCAGTAGCGTCACAAACTCTTTAATGACCATCTGAGACACTAACCTCAGGGACCTTCTGCCGACACATCAGGAACATGAAGATTCCTCCCAGGATGATGCCCAGACCGATCAGCATGAACGGGATGTTCATCACGACGTTATTCTCCACGCTGATCACCTGCAGCTTCACGACTGACGCATCGTCAATGACGACGCTCTGAGAAAGGCAGAGGAAGGTTATGCACTAGTTTTTTTTCAGTAGATTTTAAACATATCATATATCTTTAAAAAAAAAAAAAAAGCTTTTAGGTGAAATATTTCAAAACTATTAAATCAATTTTCTGTTTCATTTCATTTTTTTTTTTTTTTTAATAAAATTAAAATTATTATGACCTATATCTTTCGCTACATATGCGGTCTGTTGCTTTGCATTCAACTGTCAAAACATTTTATTGCCACATCTACAGTTTGTGTTATCGCTGAGCAACCATGAACTCCAGACCACACTGAATCACACTGATAGTCACTTTGCCATCTCTACTGATGTCTGATGGGGCAGGGTTGATTTTATGTCAGTATATGACTGACACAACTTCGAGAAAATGGTGCCTACGTGTGTGTGTGTGTGTGTGTGTGTGTGTGTACCTCATTCAGGTAAACCACAGGAAAGATCACTGTCCTCACTTTTCCAGTTTGACTGCAAAATAAAGAAAATAAAATAATTCACAATGTTTTACCAGCTGTCATAATTATTCTAATGCTCTTAGCTGTGAGTAAATTAAAACAAGGCAAAGAGACAGTGAGAAAACAAATTATGTCAACATCTTGCAGGTGATAATGTTCGGCCTCTACATACAAAGGACAACATGTACATTTTGTTAGGTCCAGACTAAAGATTATCTTGAAGATTCTCCCTTTAGATGCCAAATAGATGATGAGCCGGACCGTCCAAAAGTCCATTCAGGATGATGATGGTGGCATTATTGCTTTACAGTTCTTACTGGCAACCCTACAAGCATTACAACTTCACTTACATCTAATATGATGATGGAGATGTTGATGAAAAAAAAAAGGAGATGATGATGATCAGGAGCTAATTACCTGAAGCCGGAATTTGCTCTACAAGCACGTTGACCTGGAGCCGCTTTGCTGCTTGTAGAATGATTCCAGTTAGCTGCAGAACACAATTAAACTTCAGAAAAGCACAGTAATGCATGGATGTATCTGCATATCAGCATCTTTGCTGTGATCCTAGTAAAAACACCAGTTTTGACTTGGGGAACCAGGCTGGTTTGACGATGTTAAGGACATCTCAACCCAGTGTTTATGACCGGAGTCATGGGACTTTGACCCGTGCCAGTAATATCATGCCAAGACAGTGAAGATTACAGTGTATAAGGAAGAATAAACAGTCAAACAGTAGCTTGTTTACTGGGTTCAAAGACTCCTTTTGAAATTGTTATGCTTCCATCTGACATGTTAGTGAAGTAGAAAGTGAAGTGAAAGTGTCACAGTCACATGATGGGTTAAGTAACACGTCCACATAATTATTAAAAACACATTTTACAACAAACTTTCTGTTGAACCATTTCATCCAAAATAACTTTTCATTTTACTTTACTAAATAAATTAAGCTTCAGTTTACTTAATACTAGTCAAAAGTGTGATATTTAGACCTAACAAGGGTCATGAATTATGTGCAATTATTAGCTCCTGTTTCTACAGTTACTGAGAAACACCCATACTTAAACACATACATACATACTTAATAACTTCTCAATAGGTAGTTTCTATTTGCAGATTTGCTTTTCAAACAGGATTATATTCACAGGATTCAAATTCCCTAACGGTGGGCACATACTACATGCACAACTAAGTTATTATTAAACACGATAAGAGCTGTTAAAGCTTATCTTCGGCGACAGCACCGTACCAATGCACCTGCTTTAATCTTTAACCACTGTTTAAAGAAGTGGATAACCACTGGTATGTCATTACAGGGCTGAGATAGCACACCATCTAGTGGTTATGAATGAATGTAACTGCCATTGTGTCAGGTTTTGAAAAACAGATTTCAAATCAGCTTTTTACACTGTATTTCTATGTACACAATGTATACTAATGTTGACTCTTACTGGGTTGATATCAATGGCGGTCTCATGCTGCTTCTTGTCAGGCTTCATGCCGAACACATCCTTAACAAACTTCTCATCTGCCTGGTAGAAGTGGGGTGAGGACATAACAATGGGAGCTCCTACACACACACACACAAAATATGGAGTACATTAATCAGCAGTGCAGATTCAGAACACAACAGTCTACAGAAAATACAGGACTACAAATTTCCTTGTAATGTGATACAATAAAACATGACTGTGCTCCTCCCACCTTGTTTACACGGGCTGACATTTAGCACTCCAGAGCCGAGGCAGTTTCCGGCAGGAACGCAGAAGCCTACGTTTGCTGGATTCACTGTGATATTAGCAAACACCTCACTGGGGGGAACGAAGCGATACCCAGGGATCCCTTTCACTGTCACATCCTTCTCATACAAAGCGTACAGAGACCTTGGGAACAGAGTCAGATGCTGGTTAGCCTTTGCAGTCACAAATCAATTCCATAAAGCTGATAGAGGTAACAAAAGAGGAAGATTTTGCATTTATTTAATACATGAGGTAAGCAGTAAGCTGATTTACTGTAAACCTGCTTGGCACTAACAGGTTTTTCATGATTATGTTGAAATCTTCCTGCTTCGTGCACCGTACAGCTTTTTTCATATCTTCTGAGAGTGAGTGGATGTGACTGCACCACATTCTCACTTCTGATTAGTAAACATTTAAAGAGAACTGGTATTAGTTGAAACTAAATGAACTAAATAAATAACAGTGACCTAATTCAAGAGGCTAACACTGACCAGCCATGCATCCTGCCATTCTTAATCCAATATCCAGACTTAAATAATGGGGGGCACTTAGGAAGACATTCTCCGGATGACTGAGCGAAAGCTGTTTTATTTTCCATCTAAAGCAAGGTGGTTACATACTAGCGAATAAATAATGGTCAGCAAAAGAAGAAGTAAAAAACCTAACCTGACTGAAATCGCTTTCATTTTACCAACTGTAAAGCAGCTCATAGTGTACAGACTTATATAACATCTAGTAGAGCTTCATTCGAACATAGTATATTGCAGT
Source organism: Polydactylus sextarius (assembly GCA_016801845.1). NCBI lineage: Eukaryota > Metazoa > Chordata > Actinopteri > Polynemidae > Polydactylus > Polydactylus sextarius. Next base: position 5,984,297 of record CM028922.1, read on the forward strand.
AGTATAGTTTTAAAATACATATAATTATTGGGTGTTTGTTGAGCAATACTGGTGAAAATGTAGTGGTTTTGAGCTGTGTGTGCTTTGCTCACCTGCACAGATCAGACGAGAACATGTAGAGCGTCTCATCCTTGGTGATGACTGGGTGGAAAGATGCTCCATTGGTTCCATTGATCATATTACACTCATCAGACGACCACCAAGCCAGCGTGCTGAATGCAAGCACAAAAAGTTCAATATTGTACACAGCAATGTATCATTTAGTCAATTTAGTCATTTAGTCAACCAGATATCACTATGACTTCTTTGTCAACTTGACTAAAGGTTCTGTTTGCCATGTCTGAGGCAAGAAATGTTTCAAATGCTTTAAACTCGATGGGCTTTGCAGTAAACAAGACCGGAAATTTTTTGTGTCAGGAGAAGCTTGGTCATGGCTGCAGCTACGTTTGTCACAGTATTCCTTTGACTGTTAAAGGAACAGTTCAGAATTTTGGTCTTTGTACAAAGGTTGTATAAGTTCATGTAGCTTTCTCTCTTTCTTTAATCTTTATAAAGAATGGTCCAGAATCAGTGTGATATCAACTGTGATATAACTCTAACCTAATCAAACTGGATGAAAACAGTCTTGATCGACTGTCTGTCTGATACAATCAGTCGTATCTACTTGTTTAACCTCCATGTAATGCATGATTGATTGTCACTGATTGGATTTACATAGTGATAGATGAATCGTTTCATGCTGGAGGTGAGTTGAGACAATCACCTTTGTCCTTTCCATGTGTCCACTCTAGCAAAGTCCTTGTAGTTTTCCTGGCCAGTAAAGAACACGTATTCACCATCGTTGGACGCATTGGTCTGTGAGAAAAGAGGAAACCCAAAACAAACAGGCTGAAACTATGTGTGTGATTGTAATATTAATATTTATCTGTGCGATTATCTGATACAACTTTGCATGTAAGTGCTTAAATGACACCTTATAGAAAAGTCCAAAAACATTATCCACTTCAGGTTTCACAGAGTGGATGGCTTTGAGCAGACCATCTTCATATCCCCACAGCAACTCTCCCACTGTACGGGTGACGAAAAGGCCTTCGCCAGTGGATCTCAAGTAGGCGGAGATTAGATTGGCTATGATAAAGTCATCTTTGAATTTCTCGAATACCGTCTACCAGGAAGGAGGAAGAAGAGAGGATCTGATTATGACAATCTGTTGTATAAAGCACACCATTGCATATCAAAACTGAAAATACCAAGTCAAACAATTAATTATTTACTTGAGTGATATTTTAACAAAACCCATGCAAAGAAGTTCACATGACAGTAGCACATTACAACACACGTTATCAGTCCAAGTGCTACAAAAGACATTTTTATTGAAGTTTAAGACCAAACTGTTCTCACGTCTGTCTCGAGTATTCAGTAGTTGTTAAAAATACAAACCAAATAATGTAATCCGAGACATTTTTTAGGGAAAACACTAAGTGCTACACATAGCTGTTGCCTGATAATTAATATTTAGATGACATCACTAATTCGTAGATGTATTACGCTCACCATGGCAGGGATGTTAACTGTCCTGATCAGGTCGCTCTCTGGACCTCGGGACATGTTAGGCTGGAATATGTAGGTTTTTGTATTGACAGCTGATACTTTCGTGCCATTATCGTTGAAATCCACTTGTTCCATAGGCCGGTACTCCCTGTGTAGTAAAACAATTTGTTCAGGGTGATTTTGTTTCTGTCTTTTTAGATGCAATATAAGTTTAGATTAGCACCAAGTTATAGTCTGGTAATATTTTCTATCACGTAAAACTTTTACAGTTTCAAGAATCTCACATCTTCTATACTTACAATAGCCACACCTCAGACTACAGAGAAAATACTACTGTTCAAATCATTATATACATCTGACTTACACACAACATAATGTTTAGGAGCAGAGGTTCATTGAAAGTCACATTCCTTCTTGACTGAATCTCATGTGACTTCCTAAAACTGTTGTACAATAGTAACAGCGTCTGTGATGAAATAACTGACAACGTAGAAACACAAAACTCTTCCTAAAAACATGACAACAACAACTGATTAACAGTTTCTTGCAACTTGAAACACATAAATGTGAATATCTGTGTGGGTAAATGGGTCACAGGGCAGTTGTTAGGGACAGAGATGCTAATTTGACACAATGAAAAGCTTTTTTGGCAGAAAATACAGATGGAAAAACATAAACATCTCAGTTATGCAATTCTTATTTCAAACAAAGCTACTGTGTCTGTCAGTGCCAGAGACAGGACTGCACTATTTTGTCTCCAGATCTCCCTCTGGAAACTCTCACTGTTGTTTTGTAAAAGTGCAATGATTAAATTAAGGTTGAAACGTGGTTTTAACAAGATAGCTGGTGGCTTAGTGGATTTACATTCTGTCAATTTAAATGTTGTAATGTAGTGTACTGTATAATTACTGGTTTGGTTATCTTCATACATTAGGGGATGGCAGACTTTGTTCCCATTAAATGAGCTGTTAATGTTCTTTTTGTTCTTTTTCTGTTCATTTTTGTAGGTCTTTAGAAGGAGGTATTTTGAGTACATTAGTTTCTGTCTCCCCTCCTTCAGGACTGAGTAACATGCCTTTTCACTATAAACCAAAACTGAAGCTTTTCTCCAGTTTCACTGTCACCTGTAGGTATATGGTCCAATCTCCACCACAGCAGGCCGATCCCCGTCCAGCACCTCCAGAGGATTGGTCACATTGAAGAAGTAAAACTGCATGTAGATAGGCGCGGGTGGATCCTCCCATGCATCAAATGCCTCTGACCCATTCTTCAAAACCACTTGCTATGGGGGACAAGGTTCAGTCGGTTACATCACTTAATCAGTCAAAATGTGTGACTTCAGACAGATTTTTCTTCTGCTGAGTAAGGCATCCTCACATCCTCACATCATATGACAGAAACCACACTTACGTCTGCTGGTGGGTTAAATGTCACAATATCACACATTCATGCCACAATAAAGTGGGTAAAATTAGATGATACCACCACAGAGGAAGTGTTAGAAAGCAAAAAAGGAACAGAAAGCAAATCTAAATCTAAAAATCTAAATTTGAAGTAGGCAAAGTGTTTCTGACTGACTTTTCTTCAGACTATTGATAGTGACAGATACAATCTTAACAGCATTGTCAAACCATGGCCAATTAGATAAACATTATTACATCACTTAGAACAGATTATAATGTGTGAATAGAATAAAAAGTAAACAATAAGAAATTATCAATGTCTTTGTCAACATCTGGATTATACTCAGATTATGAATGACAATATTGTACAATTCCTAGAGGTTCACAGAAACACACACGGTTCATTAAACTAAGTATAAACATGTTGTATGTGAAAGGAGTGGCAGCAGCATGGATAACTTAATGAGTCTGGACGCATTACGTTATGTTTGTAAACGTGAGGCGAATTAAGAGAAAACGAAAGTGACAATGCAGTGTTTTAGCTCTCTAAGCTAACATTAGCTGCCCACACCCACACCCACACACACACACACACACACACACACACACACACACACACACACACACACACACACACACACACACACACACACACACAAAAAGCTTAAATAAGATGCTTACCTTTTTAACCATCGACTGCACAAAATGTTGACACACGTTAGACAACACCAAAGCAATACCCAAGATCAGTAACAGCATAGAAAAAACTCCCGTGCCGTAAATGCAACATGATTTCAGCACCATGATGAAGCAGCAGGCAGGACACTGACAGTCAACAGCTCTACAGTGGTGTTAGCTGCTGTGTGTCAGGGCTGTGTTTGTTTTGATAGCCCTGGAACTTGCTCGGCGGTGCAAAGACTCACATCCGGATTAAAATAGGTCACTGAAACCACTTCCGCTTTCCTCGACGGTCGACGGCTCACTGAAGCATGAATCCGCAAATAATGCACTTCAGTAACGTAATTACGACAGTCTACATTGTGATATTAGGTTATAATATAAAACTGTGCTAATACAGTGTTTTTTAGTTGACAAAATAACATTTTTTCCATATTATCTTGTTGTTAACGCCAACATTCAGGGCGATGTTTATCTTGTAGACGGATACTCTTTGTTTTTAATCACATGATAGTAACGTCATTCAACCTCAGTCAGGTCAGACTCGCAATGTAATATAGGCCACTGATTTAAAACATGGCTTAAAACAATGGAAATATATATTTATAATATGGAGTAAAATTACATAAACAGTTGTTGTTTTAATGTATTTGTTGATAATTAAGAAATAGATAATTAAGAAATAGATTTAAGTGTAAAATGTTGAATGTTTCAACATGTTACAAGTGTAAAAAAAAAAAAGAGAGAGAGAGAGAGATTGCAGCGTTGTGTCAGTCTGTGTTTTGGTGTTAGGTCAAGCCTGGATTACTAATCCAGCAAAGTTGCCTCAAAGTCCAAAAGGCCTACAATTAATTCTGTTACAACTAGATTATTGTTTGCTTTGACTATATGCTAATTTGATTGTTTATATGCACCTCTAAGCAGAATATCAACTCACAGGTCTCCTAAACCTGCATTTATTACTAATCTTGTCTACATCTTGTAAAACAATCCACAGGATTTAAAAAAAAAAAAATCACAATAGACAGGGTTAGTGGTGGCCCACCGCTAGTTTTTGCACTAGTTCCCCTTAATTGAAGTGAATTCATATGCAGATCCTCTTTTTTTTTTTTTTTTTGCACATAAGCATGTGCTTATGCTTACTTTTGTTTCTGAGTAAATGCAGTACATTTCTACATGTACACAGTGCTGACATTCCCTGGGGCAAAGCAGCTTATTACCTTGAATTATTCCTTGGTAACAGAAACTAGTTTCCTGCTTCCTGATGTGCAGGTAAATACAGTGTTTGGTGCATCATGGAGCAAAATGACATAAACAATTATTTTTTCAATGTATTTGTTGATAATTAAAGTTTTTTTTTAAATAAAAGTACGATAAGAAATAGCGTAACAAGTTGAATGTTTCAACATGTTACGAGTGTAAACAAAGAGATTGCAGCGTCGTGTCTGTCTGTGTTTTGGTGTTAGGTCAAGCCTGGATTACTGATCCAGCAAAGTTGCCTCAAAGTCCAAAAGGCCTACAATTAATTCTGTTACAACTAGATTATTGTTTGCTTTGACTATATGCTAATTTGATTGTTTATATGCACCTCTAAGCAGAATATCAACTCACAGGTCTCCTAAACCTCCTGCATTTATTAATCATCCTGTAAATGTCTTGTAAAACGATCCACAGGATTCACTAGTTCCCTTAATTTAAGTAAATTCATATGCAGATCCTCTTTATTTTGCACATAAGTATGTGTTCACCCTTATTTTCATTTCTGAGAAAATACAGTAAATTTCTACATGTACACAGTGCTGACATTCCCTCAGGCAAAGCAGTTGATTACCTTGAATTATTCCTTGGTAACACAAACCAGTTTCCTGCTTACTGATGTGCAGATAAATACCTTGTTTGGTGCATCTTTGCCTAAAGGGTACAGACAGGGTAAAAAAAAATACAAATAATTAGAATAGAATAGAAGTCAGTTCTTAGTAAAAGATAAGCTCTGCTATTTAATTATATATTTTGTTCTGTCACTGTTGTCCAAATAAGTGATGTAGTGTGTGTACTTTACATATATCCAGTGCATGTTTTATCATTTCATCAGAATGTATATTTATAGTATAAACCGCCAACGATCCCATTTTTAACAGGATACATTTGAGCTGCTTTTAGAAGAACCTTATCTTATGTTTACATCCATCTCAACCATGTTGTAGTAAATATATTTTCCACTAGATGTCACTATCTCGATATTTACTGACACTTCATTGCCACTGATTATGTTCTGTGCTGCTATACAAACTGATGTTTGCTCTTGAGTTAAGTCAAAGTTCATATAAAAAGGACCACACCTCACCTTAATAATAACTATGACTAACTTGTGACTAAGAGCAGTCAGCAGTATGTATCTGTATCATCTATTTTTCGCAATCATTTTCCTTTCCCTGATTGTTTACACAGCAATTGAAACTTCTCATACTTAAAGAAAATCTCATGTTAAAATTCATTGCTTGCAATAGACCTCAAGCACAATAAACCAAATATGAATACACATACATACATTACATTATACATTCTTACTGGGCTGAAAGGTGGTTGATTTATTCAACAAACATATTGTAATGAATGAATATCTGTTTTGAATGAATAGTTTAGCACAAACAGACAGCCTGGGTGACATCATCTCAGTTTACTAGATGGTATCAGCATGACAACCTTACGGCTCAGACATGTTTATACCTGTATTAATAGATGTCATTGCAGCACTGTTGCAACACAGGCTCATAACATCAACGTGACTGGATGATTTAGTTTCTCAAATTTATAGATGAAAAACAATGATACACACTGATTTAACACATGATGACCAGGTATCAGATTACTGGGAGGACCAGACAGCCAGTAGAAACAGGCTAATTAATATTTTCAGTGGATCTGGGTAAGCTTTGTTGAATCTGAGATGGATTATGGGGAATGCAGGATCCACCCTTCTGGGATATTAAGGTAAAAAGCTGTACTGACATGGTCCTCTTCTTTTGACCCTCTTCTGACTCCTGAAAGTCCATTATCTTTATGGGAGAGCAATACTACATTTCTGCTGCACCCGCCTAGTTTACAAGATAAATCTATACAATGTAATGCAAAACAACTTAACCGCTCTGCTTAATATTCTACCATTACACATCTTATTTTATGACTCATATCATTCATCATACAGTAGAATCAATATCCCTCTGAGATTAACACCTCTAAAATCTAGAGCTGAAGTGCTGTTGGATTGTATTAGAGGTTACAAACAAATGAAATAGACTCTGATTATGTATTGACTTATGAAATGGTTTGGCACAAACATGTTAAAGTTATGCTATGCTCATTACTGAATACCAAACACAGGCCCAATGGTGCAAAAAAAAAAAAACAAAAACCTCTTAGTTCAAAAGTTTTGTTAGAAATTACCATTAATACTTGTTTTTGAAAAGCAAAGTGAATTTAAGAACCAACAAGACAATTCATATGCCAACAAAGAGACCAAAAACAACTACAAAGACACAAAACAACTGTAAAGAGACAAACAAAACAGACACACTGAGATGCAAAGTCACTGCAATGAGAGAAACAACTACAAAATACTAAAAATGATTACAAATAGGCACAAAACAACTACAAAGAGATGCAAAATATCAAGAAAGACAAGCAAAAATAACCAAATTGTCATAAAACTAGAGTCTGTAATGATCCGTTCATGGTTACCCTGTTCTTATTACATTGAAGTTTGCTCCATGAATATTTACAACCACTAGGTTATTCTTTTGAGGGGGGGAGGGGGCATCCTGGGGTTCAGGGGTGTAGTTAAAATATATAGCTACGTTGTGGTGAAAGTGACATCAAGTAAAGTCTATAAAAGTGAGTGAGAAAGTTGCTGTTCCGGCGGTGGGAGTTTGGTTTTTGTGGGGAAATACCCCTTTAACCAGAACATGAATGGACCACAATGGAGAACACAAGAGGGCTCGGTCGTCGCGGTCACGAGAGCTCCAGGAGAGTGACGTCACTTTCCTAAACCGGTCAACAGCCGATGGGCTGGAGTTGGAGAGAGAGAGAGAGAGAGAGACACAGAGACACACACACACAGAGAGAGAGAGAGAGAGGCGCAGGAGTCCGTGAACAGCTCAACTTTTAATGTATGCGAGTCGAGTCGGGCCACTGTGTAGCTACGGGCGCACTGCTTTTCTCCTCCTTTATGCATCCTCCTCCTCCTCCTCCTCCTCCTTCTCCTTCTCCTTCTCCTTCTTCTCTTGTTCGACTTAGCGTAACAACGGCTGGCTGTTTTCTCACCGGTTCGGTAGCTAATCTGTTTTTGGCACAAAAAGCGGTTGTGTGTCAGTCTCTTTTATGTGTCCAACCCTCCTGCGACTCCCGCACAACCCACACATAAACCGGGTAAGAGTGTCCAGTCAATTTTCACAACGTGTCGTTGTTTTATTTGTGTTGAAAATGATAGTTATTATTTGTTTGAACTAACTGTGTTTTTTTTTTCTTTTTTGTAAATCCCGGTGGTGAATTAAACTAGTAGCTCATGTGCAGTCTCGTGTGTTTTGTGTACAGCGGTGCACGTCTCGCGCGCGCGTTTTATACTTCTTTATGCTAAACGAGTTGCAGCTTTATCTCCGTTTCATTCAGGTTCTCATGTTTTTACTTCTATTGTTTCGGCAGCTGTATGAAAACATGCACAGGTAACTACTTGATCAGCCGCGGGGCTGAGCTATTTGCTGGTGGCGGTACGTGGCCATTACCAGCCTTAATTCCTGTTTTAATGGGTTTGACAGTAGATTCACTGGCGTGTTACACTTGCTATTGTATCATCATGTGTCTTAATTAGACTCTGATATCTATAGAGAAGTTAAAAATCCATACCGACAATTCTTCTTTGTGGTTTTGATCTTACATACAAAGTTTTGTCATTGATGGAGCTGCTGGTATTTTACAGTTAAATCCCATCACAGGTTCTCAAAAGAAATAATAAATGAAGTAGGTAAATAAGTTAATCACAATGAGCCCAGACATGGCTCCACTAATACACCAGCATAAACCTTGTGTCTGCAAACCTTTATGAGTGCAAACATTTAGAAATATTACCCCCTTTAGGATCTAACTACCAGTATTCATTGCAAAGATTCTTAAATTGCTCACATACTGCTTTCGGTTGAAATACAAGCACACCCAGAGGACCGTGGACATAACAGTAATGAAGTAAGTATTCTAATTTTGGCTGGAACGCTCACAGGAAGGCTTTTTTTTCTTTGGCGGGGTGAAAATAATTGAAAAGTTCATTTCAGTCAGAAAAAACTGAGAACTTCTTGAGGTCGCTAAGGCGCAAAAAGTCACCAGACATCCCCAAGGGTTTGCGGTGATTTGAAACATCCGTATAGGAAACAATACAAAGCTGGATACAATTTCCAGCAACAGGTTTAAATTAGAATTGCATGTGTTATGCAGAACTACCTATTACTTGTGAAGGATCATCATATCACAGAGATCATTATTAAAATATTTACATATTTAATAAACGACATACTTCAGCTTTTATCGGGAAAATGATGTAGACTACTGCCACAATAAATCCCTGATGATGTACTGGTTATTTACAGCTTATACCGACTGAAACCAGTGTGGACAGTGTCACAAAATACTTCATAAGTCAGGTGGTTCAGTAGTTTCAGAAACACTAAATCTCGTTTTCGGCAGCAAACATCACACAGGCTGAATTTGTACATCTGTGTCTTTTTCCTTCGCAGCCTTGACTGAGTGATTAAGTGAGTGACTGCATGGACCAGACTGAACATGAAGAGCCTAAAAGCCAAGTTTAGAAAAACTGATGTAAGTACTGTAACATATGTTCATGGCCATGTAACATGCATGTGTGTGTACATGCAACCATGTGTGCATGTGCATGTCTGCATGGCTGACTCAGTGTCTGTGTATGTGTTGCTTGAACAGTTGCAGATGATTTATGGCAGAGTTTCTCAACCTCTGGTCAGCAGCACTCAGTGGCATGTTGATATTTTGCTATTTGTTTAAGAAAAACAAATAGTTTTGAAAATGAGAAATGAATACATTTTAATGATAGTGCTTCTGTAATCCATTTAGAGCTGCCTCTATCCTCTTGTAAAGCATACCCTGCTCAGTTTCATATAACAACTTGTCAGCTCTAATTGTGGGTGTCCTAAGACTTTAAAGACCTACAAATGGGGTCATGAGGTTGAAATACCATGATTTTGTCTTAGGACACAGATTCTGATGCAGACAGACGTCACAGAAACCACAAACATATTCACATACTCTGACTCGGCAGTGCTCCAGTTGAGGATTTTATCTCACTGACTATGAATCAGTCTTTAGGGAGGAATTTCAGCGTATTAGTTCATTCATTCAAACGGTCACAGTCTGAGATACTCAACATTCACAGGAAGTGAGGCGTCTCCACAGCATCTGACTCATCTGTTGTCACGGTGACTGTAATGACACAGAGTCAAATGCCAGACAGGAAAAGTTTGGAGGGATTGCTGGATGAATAGGAGTTTAGGGGGAAGTTTTCCAGGGAGTGTCACAAGTGGAGAAGTCAGGAAATGGAGTGAAGGATAACGAAATGAAATGAGAGATTTGGTTTCTGTAAACAGTTTCCACGAGGTTGAGAGTGTGTGTGTGGGGGGCCAGGGCGGTGAAATGGCAAACTCTGTTGAGAGAGATTGTCCCACAGAGGAAGAATTAGGTGGAGTACATCCCTGCATTTACTGCAGAGTACAGCCACAACATATTGCACGACTGCAACAGGGATTATTGCATGCAGGGCAAGAATCCTGTGAGTGGAGAGCTAATTAAACCACCAGAGACTTCAAATGTACAGAAAGAAAAGAGTAGAATACAACAGAAAACCAGACATGTTTCCTACTGATTGATTTAATATTTAACAGCCTGTAATTTTGCATGTGCCTATGTCCTAATATTGGTAAATGATTGCAAATTCACTCAGCTATGTCGGGGAGCACAATAGTGTCCATTGTTCTAGGAAATGTTGAGTCCGGGATCGGGCTGCAAGGTCACAATAGCTCGCTCCTCCTCAGTGAGTGAAAAATGGATGGTGGCTGTCTTACCTTTATTAGGTGCATCCCAATCAAAACCTGTATTGTTAGAGGAAGGAGTTAGATATTGTTTTAGTTTGATGCTTTCTGAGTGAAATGCCTGTCCTCGCTAAAATAGTCAGTCGTAGGCGGTTTGAGAGAAGAAAGGGATGAGAGCAGTGGATGTGAATGTTGCTTAGAAACACGACTGGAGCCATTTGCAGTCATGCATGCCTTTGCAGAACTCACACCCACATACATTGTTGCAGTTTGATTTCGAGGATGTCTCATAATTTTATTTTGACTTTTGTCTTGTAGTTGCTCTGCATCTGCTTTTATACATGTGCATTGATATGGTAATGTTTGAAAAAGGAAACTATACTGCGTTGTAGTGCTGTATGCATATTTGACGTTTCATGCAAACCCCGGCCCATTATCTAAGTCAATATTACATCCTCTGTGTATGTATGTCACGCTGTGTGTATTGATTATGTACTATAATGAAAAAACAATGAATCTCTGTCCTGCTCCATTCAGGAAGAGTATGTCTGACCAGCTGTATTTTGAGATTATAGATAAAATAATTCTCTCTAGTGCAATTTTGTGCAATACAGTCTAATAATACCTTCTTTTATTTAGGTTCACATTCATTTTGTATTCAGAGAGAAAACCTGGGGAAAACAGTGCCACTATTATATTGCACATTTAGTGATTAAAATTAATGGTCATGATTAAAGGATATGCACAAAAAAAGAAGTTTCACAAGCCAAGATGTTTATCTTTGGAGCCAATAGTCATTCCTTTGCTTTTTATAGAAACCCTGAACAACGGTAATAGAAAGTTCTATTTTAGGCCGTGTGTGTCAGTGACAGATTACTTAGGAATGTTCTCCCCCAAAACCAGCCCTTTATTTTTTTTACACAGAATAACAGAAACTTAATGCCCTTGTAAATAGCTTTTTTATGAAGTCAAGACATTTCCAGGTAATGTGTAATGGAATATGTGTTTAAGTGTCAAATCTTTACTAAATGCCTCACTTTGAGGATTGTCCTACAGCGCAGTCTACTGAATGCAATAGACAGCCAAGACTTGATTCAAACACACCTACAACGTGAGGTCTAAATAAAGTAGAAGTGTTAAAAATGGGGCTGTGTGAGAAAATAGGATGTGTTTTTATTGTAATGTGATACAGGCAGCGTATGGGCTAAATGCAGAGCTCACTGATAAGACCTAATAATAAAACATTGACAGTGTATTTTTCAAACTGATCAATGGTTTGTGATTTAAATGTACTCGAGCTAGAAAGATGACAACATAGTTCAAAAAGACTTCCCCCTGTGTTAACAGTTCTGATGCATATCAGGGAAACACACAGGTTGTGTTATATTTATAATGCCTCAGTAAGTCATACCAATGAGCTATCAATAGCAAGGGATTGACTGAACTAATGTCAGTAATTACACCTGTGTTTTTCCTACTCTGCCGTGTCTAAAGATCTTTTATTAACAGAGCCTTTCCTATCACTGTACCTGTACTGTACTTATGTAACAGTTATATTGTCTAGACATAATTACTCTGTTTAATGCCACGTGGCTTACCCTAAGAATTTATGTTGACAATATATCTTCATTTTAATGTAGTTATGTAACCATAAATGATCTCTTGGTATTTGAATATTAAACTCAATAATGCACGAGGCTGAGAGTTGGCAAGTTGAAGATAAAAACTATGTTGATATGACTGTTTGCCCATATGCATTTCAACTTTGTCTGGTTCCTAACCCTCATTCCTTGAATTGAGATATAAGGAGCGCTTTTCTATTCTTGTTTTAGTTACTTTGTACCTCTTCGACACTGATATTTATGAGGGTTTTATAGGTCACTGTTTTATTTCTTCTTTAACCTTGTGTGTTTGTGTGTAAGCTTTTAATGCTTTGTGATGTTTAATGCGTTGCTGCAAACCAGTTCCCCCGGGATGGTACATTTGAAAGTGCATGCTGTGTATTGTATCACATCATTGCTCTGTGTGTAGAAAAAAATGATGGCTAGGAACTATATTTGAGGTAAATTTATTTATTTATTTCACCATGAATTTTATCTTGTGTCGCACTGTGCTTATTGATTAGCACCTGATTGTGACAGCTACAGAATTAAAGGTTATTATTACTGACTGGAAAGATGTGAAGGTCGGGTTTGTATGAAAATTATCAGTATGGTCCTTTGAGACAACACACACACACACACACACACACACACACACACACACACACACACACACACACACACACACACTCACTCACTCACTCTCTACTGTATTGCACTGGTTTTTGTAATTCTCTATTGTAATGGATGATGTAGGCCATGGATAGGCAATATATTTTCCACAGGCCCTCACTGACATAGATTAAGTGAGCCAAAGGCTACATATCAGACAACTGCATTAAGCATGAAACATAGTGCTAAATTATGTTGACCTACATGAATTTAGTAGACATGACGGATTGCTTTACAAGTAGGTGATTTACCTGCACAGAAGGCCTGGGTCCCTGTCCACTCATTGTAGCCATTTTCCTAAAGATTCATTAACATAATGCTGCCTTTTATTGACTTTTTTAGGGTGTTGTTTTGTTTTCCTTTGAGGACATTGTTGGCTGGATTTGAGATGGTCTGCAGGCGAGTTCCAACCCTCAGTTCATAATTTTGCCTACACGAAAAGTAAAGTTGGTGGGTTGCAATCAATATGCACTGAAATAAAACTAAAATATATCTGTGTGTATCTGGGTACGTAAAGCTGTGCTTGAAAAACCTGAAACACTTTCTATCTTTAACTATACGAATATTTGCCAGTGTTTACACATGCAGTATCTTCCACTAAATTAACTATGACAAAAAACAGACCTTTCTTTCCACGTTGTGTTTGCAAAAAGATTATTAATTATTATTTAATCAGCATATTAGATGGTTGGAATATGTGTTTGGCCACAGATATTCTGTATAAATGATGTAAAACTCCTACAGCCAGGCAGACTCAGCAGAATGTGTCACCAGGTTAAGTAGATCGTCTATGTCCAGTGCTGCGCTGTGAATGCACTGTGAGGCCAAGCAGTGTGAAAATGCCGCCTACACTAAAGGCACTTATGCATTTCCAACCTCAGCATTAAACTGTATTCATGCTGAACAAAAGCATGTCTACATGTGTGATTCTTCACAGAGATCATTCAGCAGTGGTAACAGCTTCAGCCAGTCAACATGGTTGTGTTGTGGTCTGATGTATTCCACGTTACATTGTATACATTATGTTATATATGCACTAAAACTCTTAGCAGCAAAGGAAGACAAACCAGTATTGCTTTATCAGACTCTGAGAACAGGTGTGTACTTATGCAAGGTCAAAGTAAATCACAGGAATTCTTCTAAGTGTGTGTGTGTGTGTGTGTGTGTGTGTGTGTTCTTGCATATTTGCAAGTCTGTGCCAGACTCTGTGTCTGTGTTTGAGTGTTCCTGTTTGCCCATTACTGCTTGAATATGTCTTTGGGATATATCACTGACATTTTGGGATTCATTTGTGGATCACTTAAAGCTAAGCCTATTTTGCCAAAACAGTCAGTATAATCGGGGAGTGTGTGTGTGTGTGTGTGTGTGTGTGTGTGTGTGTGTGTGTGTGTGTGTGTGTGTGTGTGTGTGTGTGTGTGTGTGTGTGTGTGTGTGTGTGTGTGTGTGTGTGTGTGTGTGTGTGTGTGTGTGTGTGTGTGTGTGTGTGTGTGTGTGTGTGTGTGTGTGTGTGTGTGTGTGTGTGTGTGTGTGTGTGTGTGTGTGTGTGTGTGTGTGCAGTGTTTAAGGCAAGCAGACGGTGTAATCTGGTTTCTGGGAATAGGTTTGGCAAACAGCCACTGGCAGACTTGAAGGCATTTTGCCTCAGCCATGTCTAAACAGTCAGCTAACTGACTTTTTTTGTGACCTGCGCTGATCATTTTATAAGAACGCACCTCTTTGTTGTGTTCAAATAAAATGTCATTGATTTAACTTAAATTCAGTTTCACTGTAATTATGACACAAGGAGCTGAGGTGGGCACATGACTTTCATAAGATGCAGTGATGTAAGATGTTAAAGACACTGTATTGAAACTGTATCAGTGCATTCATTGATTGCCTGACTGCCTTAGTAATTATACTAATATACTGTATGCTACTATAATTAAGTCAAAGTTTAATTGTTAAAGATTTATTGGTGTTCAGATATGTTGCGCCAACAGCACAATCTGTATTAATGTGAACATTTTTAGCCTAGTTCAGTATTAATACAGCTTGATGTTCTGTGTAAATGTACAATAATATTGGAAATTGAGTTTTATAATCATGATTCTTTTCTTGATCTTGATTTTCTTGATCATATTTGGAGAAATATAATCATGTTTTTCAACAACTGAAAGATGCTAAAGATCTCAAATGTAAAATATTGTGTTTACACAAGCATCTGCCCAAGAGCTATGTCTTGAAATGCTGTTTAAATATGACCACTAATCTGAGCAAACATTTAGTGTGAGCTTTCAGGACTTAGTACGAACACATTTGATAACCAGCGCTAAATAACACACTGTAATGCTTCACATACAGGAAAACAATGGGAACACTGGTCTCTTATGTGGAAAAACGTGAGTGTTTTTCTTGAGGGATCCTTGGAGCAAACTTAATCTGAGAACAGTCATGTGTAATTAGTGAGAACTTAATTAAATCTTATAGTGTGCGTCGACCCTTTGAGACCAAATTAACAGCTCAGTCGCTGCTGTTCGAGTAAAACTGCTCTAAATGAGTTAATTTGTTTAGTCTATTATCTTACTCTCAGTCCTTTACTACTAAACCACCCCAAAGCATGTGTGTTGTGTTGTTGTCCACATACATGCAGACACAGACCTACATACCTGCTCTTTGTTTGCTATTATCTGTGTTTTCTATTGACAGTGGTTCTAGTGTTAAACCCTCACCCTGCTCCTCACACTGTCACATCACTTAAAAACTACTCCCAGCCCCCCTCAACTGCTAGACTAAGAGGGATTACTCCACACACACACACACACACACACACACACACACACACACACACACACACACACACACACACACACACACACAGAGTATCATCCACTCTCTCTGTGTCTAATTGATGTGTGGATTATGCTGTCTCCTCTCACTCTGCACAGCTGTTTCATGGCTTCACTTCATCCAACCTACATGACACCAGAGAGTGAATTGTATGTTTATTGTTTGCTGTTTTTTTTTTTTCTAGAGTACATGGATTTTATTTATTTGTGTAAATACTGCAGGGAATTAGTCCTGGTTATGAGAAGTTTTAAATTGTGTCTGCTGGTGCAGAACTACCAAGAAAATCACATGCTGATCATCTGAAAATATTTCTAAAATGCCTTGTGCACTGTTTGGTTGACCTTAAACCATAATGTACCCTTGGTTTCTTAGTACATAAATGAATATATAGCCATTATAGAAAAATGTTACTCCCTAGTTTTTCCATAAAAGTTGAAACATAGCGCAGCCACAGTATAAAAACCATTATATAGTAACCTAATAATGTAGCAGTACTTTAATTATAGGTTGCTTTTTAACTCAAGTATCTCCACTTGGCTCTGTTTGATTTGGCCCAGACTGTCTTGGTTTAGCCTGGAATGGTTTATTCTGGCTGGTTGTAAGGAAAGGGTATTAGTACTGGGAGTGACAGTAAAACCTCAGGGACAGTCCGGTATTAATCTGATAGAGAGGAGGTGGAGGAAGGGTGAGTATGTCTGTTGATGTGTTGTCATGTCAGTAGAAGATGGGTCAGGAGTCCATCTATGACCCTTTTCATACATACTACATTCAATAGGTTCTGGTTGTATCTACATACAGCTGGAAGGAAATGCAGTTCATTGTAAAAACATAAATGTAGGTAAGTTTTCCAACAAGCTAGTATCTATTACTGATTTCTACTACTGTGTAATACAGATTACCATAATCTCAAAAGACATTCAGTTTGGGATATTACACAAATAGTAGTGGATGCTTTTTGATTTTTCTCATTCATGTGGCTTTCGTCATGCGTATACTATGTAAATCTTTACATAAGGTGTAGCAGTGAAGCAGAAAGTAAATGTCACCTTGCTAAATGAAATATAACTGGCTGCATTGTCTCACGATGAAGAGTCTTCTCTCTGTTTGTACTGACTAATTTTCTTGTTGCCCAAATTAGTCACCGCAGTTCGTTAGCTGTTGATCAGGGTGCTTTAATCCTACTGCTTCACCCTTGATTTTAACCACATGGCCTTCTCTGAGAATGTTACGACTGGTACCAAACTCAAAATAGTTAGAATGAATTAAAGTCAAAGCACAGGAAAATGGCTTGGGGGCTGTTTAAACATAGATCTAATTATAACAGAAAGTGCTCGTGGGATCATTTATCTCTTATCGCTTATGTACATAAACTACAGACATATAGCAAGGGAAGCTGCTCATCAGTAAATACAACAAGCATTTGCTGTGGTGAAGTGAGACGGGTGTGATACTGGTGCCTGTACATGTATTTGCATGTTCATTTATGTGTGGGTGTGTGTTTGTGCATGGGCTTGTTTGTTTCAGCTGTGAGAGGGTGAGGACCTGTTGATGATGCAAGGTGCATGTCTGTCTTTGTGTGGATGTTTGTGTATTAAATTTAATAGGAATCAGTTTTGAAAGGATCATTTCTCAACGTTCCAGTGTTGCACGACTGACTAGACCGACGCGGTTCACGACTACGTATAGATGAAGTAATGGTGTAAGAAGCAACTAATCACTGATAATGATAGTGGCACCAGAAAAATAGACAGCAACAGATAAGGTAGATGAGGGGAGTTCAGCTGAAAGGTCAGACAAAAGGGGGAGGAGTTGTAAAGACAGACACAGATGAAGAAATAATGCGAGACAAGAACTGGATAGAGGAAGAAATGATTAAAAGAGAAAGATAAAGGAAGAAAGATTGGAGATGATGGGGGAGAGAGCCAGAGAGAAACCCTCCCCGCCCCCTCTTAGACTCAGACGAGTTGTTTAGCTTGGCCTGCGCCGAACAACTGGAACAATATTCTTGCTAGGAGATGGATTGAGGGAGGGTTAGAACCAGTTCACCTGAAAAAACTGTGAGAACTTTCCTATATGAGAGGGTTTTGGCATCGTGCTGCTCGATTTGCTGCTTATTTCCAAGAAGCGTTTTCACTCGCCAGCGTTTGTGAAATGTGCTTTTAGTTCAGTCTAATGACTTAAATGATGGAAGTGACAGATACAGCTTTAAAGTTGAGTAGACAGACAAACATGTTTTCCTTTTCTGAGCTTTGCTGCAAGATGTTACTTGTTGAAGTTGTGTAACTTATGTTTTTAGTAAACTATGATTCTTTGTGCTGACTGATGTCTATGTGCATTGGTGTGTGTGTGTGTCTGCCCTATTCTGACTAAAGTGAGCGATGCAGTATATTTTTGCCCTACTCCACTGACTTTATGAGCAGCCCTTGAGCGTAATGAGGCTGGTTGCTTTCCAAGTCCAGCAGTGTTTATTTATAGGGCAGGAAAGGCTATTTGTGTCAGGAGGAAGTGTTGCATGAGGGCTGTTTTTTTTTTTTTTTTTTTTTTACTGGAGGTCTTCTTGCCCCCATAAATGTCCCATGCCGGATTTCCACACCAATCTCCCAATCTCTCTGTCTTTGGCAAATGGACAATAAGCACTTTTTCAAGGACAAGTAGCATATCTGAAAACACAATTTGTGAAATCACATTTACACGTTTATAAATTTAGCTCATGTCTGTATTTGTAACTTTTGTGAATGAGGCACACGAGCGCCACAATGACTCTTCCTAATGAGTCTTTCTAAAGTCATGGTGGCCTCTTTGTGTTGCTGTAACTACACAAGTTGTTTATCAGAGGAGCTCCAGAAAAGCACTAAAGTAAGAGGTAAGTAGACTGGTCAAAGGGACATGTTTTGAGTAGAGTCGAATAATGTAAGTTGTTCAAGGACTGATACTGAAGCGATGGTAAAGGAAGCTGTTGATGCCCTTAGTGTTGATGCCCTATCAACAGCGGAAAGGCTGAGACAGAGAGACCTTTAAAACAATAAAAAACATCACCTCACATCTTTGCTTTATCAGTTACAAAACAAACACAATGGTATTTGGTAGTTATGTTAAGAAAAAAATGCAAGTTTATACTGAATGCCTCTGAGTATTAATAAACACAATTAGAGGAAGACTAACGTAAACGAGTGCTGCAGCATCAACATATTTGTGTATGATGTAAGATAAATTTACATAGTAACCGTAACTTGGAGCCTTAGTGGTTCCTGATGATGACAAATCGGTGAACTACACCACTGACTAATGTACATATATGGACAATATACTGACTGCACCACTGGTGACTAATTTTTTAAATAAAACCCAATCAGTAAAGGAAATGGTGCTGTTAGTACTTGAGATAATTTAAGTATGAATCTGTTCTATTATCTAAACGTGTGGTCCAGACGTGGTAGTATTGTGAAATACATAGCAGTATCTTTCACTATGAGAGCAACCATCTGGTCTTTGTTTAACAGCTCTGTCTACCAACTCTCATTCTGGGTTTTAGTTTCAGAGTCTAGTAAACTATTGTGGTGTGTGTATGCGTGTCTGCGTGCGTGTGTTGATGTGTGTTTGTGCTACAGAAGGGCAGTAAGCGGTTTCAGCTGTGGCCTCAGAGAAAGGATGTATTGTTTGAGGACATCTGAGCATCTGCTTTGTTGTAGATAAGGGGTTCGAAGTTAACAGTCCCTGCTGATGAAAGGGCATAGATATTGTAGATGTGTCAAACTCTTGTCTGTCCTTCACTGTTTCTTTTCCTTTTTGTCCTGTACATTGTTCACTCTTCCATCCTCTCCTCTACTTCCTGTCTCCACTGCCCTCCCGTGTCTCCAAACCAGCTTCTCAAACAAAGAATATTCTTGTAACCTGTGTGGAAGTGAACCCCCCTTGGGAGTTAAATCTGTGTTGTTTGTGTGTTTTATCTCCAATCTAACCTACTTTTCTTCATACATTTATTTAGCTTTATCTCTCATGTCTGCATGTAATCCCACAGACAACACAATTTAACATTTACACAAAAAGTGGTTTGGTGCGATTTAAAATTGTTTCTCTGTATTTACATTTTTACTATCTCATGCTGCTTAGTTGTTTTTTCCTTTTCTACGTGTCATAACCCGACTCCGTCAGTTTTTCATTTCCTTTCCGTGTTGTAGCCAGTTTTTAGTCAGTCTCTCTGCCTTTATCTTTAGACATAATACTTCCTTACTCAGTATACTCTGCCTTTACTCATTTAATTCACTTTTTCCTCTGAGGTTCTTTGTGTTTTTTCTAGCTCAGCTAACATCAGTGTCTAGTGGGTCGGTCTGGCCGTCCGATGCTTTTGTCCAGAGCGAGATTTCCTGAGAATTACTGGATATATCACCATGAAATTTCTTAAGGATATTTTTCAATGCCAGATTATGATTAGTAGTGATTTTGGCAGCGCAGCCAGATCAAATTTCCCTTAAACAAGACTTGTCAAGTCATTTGGAAAAGGATTTCTCAGATTTCCATGAAATTTGCCATGGATATGCATTATAATTCCTCTAATCTTTAGACTTCCTTGGACGGGATTAGCTCAACATGCATTTCCTTTTTTATTTTCATCTGAGTTCGCTGAGGGCACAGGTCTGACAAACAATAGATTCACCAAGGCCTAATGGTCTTTTTGCTTAGCATTTAGATTTTTTTTTTCTCTTCTTCTTTTCTTTTGTTTTTGGCAGTGATTTTAGAACATAGTGAAGGCAAACAGGATCACACAGAAACGAAGAGCAAACACCCTCTTATCTATAGATCTACAATAATGTTATTTTGTCTTTTTTGGATGTGAATACTAAAGGTTTTCTAAAGTAAATGTTTTTTCTCTTAAACTTTGTTTGCTTGTAGCAGCTGAACTATACAAACATACAGAATATAATGCGGGAATTAACGTTTCCCGATCGTAGCTTGTTTTTCCTTCAGAGAACTGAGAAAGATCAGAGAAACAGAAAAAAACAAAAACCACGCTGGGCAGAAATGTTTATACAAAAACCATCAGATTAGAAGCAGTCACACACACAGGCTGCACATCTGTCTTATTTGCAGTTTAGTCCAACACTGTCGTAATGACTTAATGTTTGATGTTGTCGTTCAATAATTTTGTTTTCCAGACATATACAGAGAAATTAACACATGTGTGACAGAAATGAAGTAAGAAAGAACCAGCTTCTAGAATATAACTGAAGAGTAAAACTTTTTATCCATGCCTCTGTGTGTGTGTCTTTGCACTTTGCCTGTCTGTCTCTATCCTCGTAGACAGCCTCAGGGCTGGACAAACAGGAAACACTTAGTGTTATCAGCTAACTCTTTGTGTGTCTTAATGAGTGTCAGGCTAAAGACAGAGAGGGAACAAACACTGCCGTCCACACCCTGATCTCTCTATAAACACTCTTAAGACGTCAGGGAGAACCTGAAGGAGAGCCAGACAGGTTGAATGGGAAGGGGGTGGGGAGAGGGGGGCAATCGAGGAAACTCAACTGAAAGCAAAAGCAAAAACTGTGATCCGTTTCACTTCCCGCTGTAATACACAGGCGGACAGTTGCCTTTATTGGTTTATAATCTAAGGATTAGTGGCCCTATGACTTGTAGTTGGTGCAGACCAATGTGGGTTAAGCCGACAGTATTCAGTACAAGCAGGTATTGTCCAAAGGCATTCAGAGTTCATGTGCAGGTTTAACTATTTTTGAATATGTGGTGTTTACACAGTATTAAACACGCTCTTTGATCTGTTGTGTCCATGATACCAATCATAAACAGCAGGAATAAAACTAAACTCCTCTTGCCACCTAAACATTTCACATTTTAATAATCCACATATGTAAAAACAAATGCCATGATCATTTCCTCTTCAAATTACGTTCAGTCCAGAAACCAAAGATATTCAATTTACTGTCACATGTACTTAAGTTTATGACCGTTACTTGTCACAATAAAAGGAAAAGCAGCCAAGTCTTATAACTTAAAATGGAACAAGGTCTTGTTTGGCTTTTGAAAAACTACTTAAATGATTAATAGATCAAAATAGTTGCTGATTCATTTTATGCTGACTAATTGTTTCAACTTTAATGAGGTTTAGATCTGGTCACAGTAGCAAGGACTAGCCCGATGTGATTAATTGCTGTGTTTTTTTTTTTTTTTGGCACTGTTATATTAAAAATGAATCAAAGGCATCTCCAGAATGGAACTTTTTTTCTACATTGAACTGGTTTTTCTGAAATGTAATCCCGTCTCCAAACCGGTACTCCCGGCCAACATAGGAAGCACATATGCAGCTGTTTTACATTGCATGGACTCAGGAATGTTTTCAATCCATGACAGAGACATTTATTAAATTATGTTTCCTAAGACAAGTATGTACCTGATTAAAGTCTTGTTATTTAATGCTCTTATACATTCAAGTAAACACCATAATCATTATTTATGAGGATATGAGGCTTTGCTAGTTTCTCTTCAGCTCTCACACTTTATTTCGCCACTTTCTGTTTGAGCACAGACCTGCAATGACTTTGCACCATCGCATGATTATTTCATCAGCTTCGCTGCGATGACACGTAGTGGTATATACGCGACCAAAACTGGAACAGTGCGTTCCGCTCCACTTAAACCTGTCCATTACAATGTAATCTAATGCAATAGGCAACATGCTGCTCCGTGGTGACGGGCTGTCATTTTTCGTTCAGCTTATTAAAATCACAGAGGTCTTTATGGAGGATTATTCTATACACTACATCAGTGTTTTCACCCCTGTCATTTTTTTTATTAAGAGCTGGAAAAGGGCATTCGTGTTGGTTGGGGATCAAAGTCCATTCAGGTTTTTTCTTTCGCTGCAGTTCTTGTTAATAAGACCATTAATGAAGCTTTTACTGCAAATGTCAACTGTATACTTGTCAGGTTTTGGAAAGAAAAAGAAATTTCTTCTCCTTCCCAAACATGAATCACACCGACTGAATCATTTCCTGTGAATTAATGAAATTAGATGTGATTTCTTCTTTTATATCCTGCTACAGTCGAGTTTGACTACTGTGATGTTTCTTTGTACAAAGAGAAAACTCATCATTAAGTGAGTGACATGAACCATGAACTCTTAAGAATTTGCACCTCTGAGACCCACATGTTAAGATGTTGTAAGACTGGTTTTTGTTGTCATACAGACCTCTTTAAGTGAGGATAAATGACGTGGTAATGAACAGTAATAGTTTTTTTCTTCTTTTTCTGCCTGTTTGAGAAAGGGAGTGTCGACACAGAGGAGGTTCAGACGAGGTAAAAGAGTGAGTCAAACTTTTGCCAACAAGGCAGTTGTGGGGAGACACAGTGAGCCTTCCTACTCTTTTCTTCACTCTTAACGTTCCTGTAATTTCTTCATACAAAGCAAATGATATCCAACAACTGGATGAAGTCTTTACCTCAAGCTTGTAGTTTAGCGTTAGTGGCAGTGTTTTTAATGACTATGTGAAGCTCTGAACCAAGAAAATATATGTTTCTCTGTTCCATGGACCTTAGTTTTAAAATGCTGCACCAACCCATACATTTCAGTGGCTCCCTTCACTTTAAAACCACACTCTAACTTTCTAATTGCCAGGTTACTTGTCTTACCGCCCTGTTAGGTCAGGCAGGTTTGTGCGGTTGACCACCTTTCATGGTAACTCAATCTGTTCTGCTCTGTTTGGTTCTGTAAATCTTAGGAGGATGCATCTTTTAAAGATAAATGTTGGGACTAGATTCACTGCATTATTTAAAAACCTGTGTTTTCTCCAAATGAGACATTTTTCCAATAAACTCCTGCACCCATGAGAACAACTGCAGTAGCTTTTTGCAGTAATTGATTTGTAACATGTTCCTCAAACTGAAATCTTAAAATCGTCCCACAGTAAGAGTTTAATCTTTGCTGTTTGAAACCAGGGACTGAGATGGTCAATATCACGAGGGATCATTGTTATTTGTCCTGCTGCATGACAGTGTGCAGACAACTTCACAGAATCAGTTTAGCAGAACTTGCAGCAGCAAACTATATGAATTAATTTGGGTTTTTAATGTGGAGTTGGCATGGAGATTAAGTTTTCCAGAAAAGATGCCTGATTCTGGTTTGATCAGAGCAGCCCTGGGGAAGCTGGAACCAATCCCAGCATGCACTGGAGGAAAATAAACTTAACAAGCGGTGAGTCAATCACTGGGCTTTATCTACAGGCAGTGTAAGATTTACTTTGAGGGGTAAATACAAGAAACATGAAGATTTAGATCCATTTCACACAAACAACAGGAGGGGGTATTCCCAGAAAGGAATCAAATGTAACATCAAAGCAGTTTGTTTTCCTTTTTGAGATCTGATCAGTTACAGAACTATTCACATGCAAGCTACAAGGCTTAAATCTAACTCGCAGTAGCCCGACTGAAGTCATATTAAGTGTCACTTCACCATCTGTAAGATCCGACCGCTCCCGTTATTCAATCTGTCACGTACGTATAGAAACAGGTTTGTTTTGCTGCTGTTTCCGGATCACAAAGGCACTCAATTACTGCACTAAGTCCCACCCTTCCTGATGCTCACATAACAAGATAAGCACTACTGAGTACTCTTAAACAAGCACTCGATCTGTGTCGGTTACATGTGTTGGATAATGTAAACAAACCTTAAAGGTGCTTTGACATTCTCTTTGATAACAGGGGCTCAGCGTACAGTCACATGTATGCACAGATTCCTCTCTGTTTTGTCCTTATGCCTCATATTCTTCTGTTATTTTTTTTTCAGTTCTTCCACTATCTCATAAGTGTATCTATTTTTAGCATTTGATTGCTTCAGTGCACTTCATGCCTATTAAACAACACATGACTGTCTGTAGGAAACTCATGAGACTTTTCATATTATCACACTGGGAGGCAACTCCAGCCTACCTCTGTGAAAACAAAGACTTCCATCCACCAAACCATATGGGATATGACCTTTATAGCCTTAGCTATCTGCTACTGTGTCCTGTTTTATTGCACACTAATCATAGTGATGAACAGATGCACATTCTCTGACTACTCTGCTCCACTTTAAGTAATCCACTAAACCTCACAATAGATTTGTATACATTTAAGTTTTCACCTATAAATTGTTTAAAAGAGGTAATAAGTGCATATTTTCTGATAATAAATTCAGTTTGTAATCTAAACAATAGCCACACACACTAGAAATATTGGCTGTTTAAAATAGTACTCAACTATTTCCCTGTAGGTTAAGTTTTATTTCATGCCACCTAAAAGTGTTTAGTATTGTTAATTATCATCCCAGGCAAGTAAATAAAATGTAAATTCAGTAAAAGGCTAATGTCAATAGCATGATCAGTGTCTTCATTAATAACTGATTTGTCCAATCTGACTGTAAAAACTCAAATTAACTCACTGTTGGTTGATTTTATTAACTTAAGCAAATCCCATTACTCTGAACTGGTGTTGGATATTAATATTTATAGACACAGTGTGAAGTGTGGCCATCACCGGCTACCGTAGACTTGGTAGATTCATGTTCACATGTTTGACATGTTTCCGTTAGTGCTCAGCTGAGTGTCTTTATATCCAGTCTCATTTCCAATCTGTCAGAGAACGTTCTCGTCTTACACCGCCTCCTAAACTGTATCACTTCCCACTTTATTGCTTTGAAGCTTGGATCACAAGGCGTCTTGGATATCGTGTCTGTGGGCATTTGTTTACAACTGAAAAGGAATAAATTTACCAGACCGCCTTGCAAGAAAAGCAAAAATGTGTTTCCACTCCGCCATCTCCGACTTTGTTTAATTTGAAAAACGCTAACAATTTACTATTTTTCATTTCCTTATGACTCCACATTAACGACTCTGTGGCTCGAGCTGCAGAGCGCAGTGGTCATCCTAGCTGTTTCAGCGACAGAAGGGGTTTTTATAGCCACGCAGTTTTTCCACCGGCTGTGCAAAATGTATTGCAGTGATTGCATCTGGGTGTTTGCCACAGAGGCTATTCACACCCTGTATAGCTCTGTTGGCTTATTGCGTTCTTAAAATAGGTTACAGTTTGCCACTGCAAATATTTATGGAGTCAGAGAACCCAGCTCCTTATCACGTGTAGGTCAGTAGGCTATCGGGTCAAATCTAATACTGTACTGCATCCTAATATGCACAGGTGGCTGCGTGAAGAGCTGACTAATGAACTTTAGCTGCCAACATGTTTTGGGTCTATGGGTTCAGTTCTCCTCTTACTCTGCTCAGGTCCAGGAAACAATTTTTTTTACAAGTGCTCCTGAGTGTCGACATATATTTTATGTATTCATTTTGAGTGTTAAAGTTACAAAAAATACCACTTCTCAGAAGTCCAGTAAAATGTCCAAGAAACTTTTTCCTACATTCAGTCAAGTCAACAATACTGTTCTTTGTATGAATATTAAATTGTGTTAAACACACATTGTCACCTTAAAACTGTGAAACAAGTCCTGTCAGAACAGCTGGTCAAAGAATAGTAAAAACCTATAAATAAATGCAGTAATTGTCATACAGTCACACATTGACTGTCAGTAGGATGTATTTTAGCAGAATACAGCACATTCACTGTAATAATCACATGGAGCACAGGCGGAGCAGAAACTGAGGTTTTCTCACTAATGCTTTGTTTGTGTCGACAAGAAATCAGCCTGATAGCTGCAGACAGCTGGTTCAATAAAGTATAAAGTATATACTCTGCTGGATAGAATAGAATCCACACACTGTCCGTGGGACTTTCACAGTGTTGTATCTTGTAGCCAGAGATAATATCTCCTCGACAAACATAAACCAAGAGCTCAGATCAATGTCAGACCAGAATCTTCTCAGTATATCGCTCTGGTAGATGAGATGAAATGTTTGGCTACGAGATGGAGTCAGCTAACTTAACCATCCTGAATCAAAACAGTGCCAGACAGTAAACTGTAGCAAGTCCACATAGACTGCAGTTATTCATCTGACAAGACTGATAGCCATATGAAATAGCTACTAACCATGTTACTTTTTTACTTAAAATACAACTGTTTAACCGACAACTAACCACAATCTAATAGCAAACATACTTTTTAACATGTATATGTGCACCAACTAACAACACAAATGCAAAGACCAAGTTTAATCATTTCTAGTCTAAATTTTCTTTCAAATGAGCAGATGTACTATATGTTTTTCCTGGTTTGATATTTCTGATTTTGGTTTGTTATAGTTTGAGTCTATAACCCTTTTTAATATAGTTACTGTAGATGTGTTTTTATTCTGTGTATTTGGCCAGAGGTAAATGCCGTGGTAGCTCTTAAAGCCCACTGTGCTGTATCTTGTGCCATCAGACTGCTGTGTTGCAAGATAGTCTCTGTATGAGATCATGCTCGAAGCTTTCCAATGGCTTACTTCCCTCTATCTGAATAGCTTGTCAGCGATACAAATGTGGGGCCGCTTGGTTTGTGTGTGTCAGTGTGTATATTCACATTGGAAGAAAACAGTCTCCCCCTCTGAGAAACATTACTCAGATTTCGGGCATTTCAGCCATTTTGGCTGCAGAATAAGATTTGCTAATGTGTCTATTAAAAGGCTGATGTAACTTACTTTTTTGAGATTTATATGAAATAAATATCCTTATATATAGAAATTTTCTTTTAAACTTTTTGTCTCACACTGTCTTGTCTCCTCCCCCACCTCGCTCCCCCTTTCTGCCTTCATCTCCTTTTTCTAATTGTGTAGGTCAATGAGTGGAACAAAAATGACGAGCGTCTGCTTGCTGCAGTGGAGCATGGCGAGGCAGAGAAGGTGGCGTCGCTTCTCGCAAAGAAAGGTGCCAGTGCTGTGAAGTTGGACAGCGAGGGCAAATCAGCGTAAGCACTCTTATTATTTAAATAACTTTTTAAAGTCAATGCATGACTCCTGGTGGATCCAGTTTCATCTTAGGGACAATAAAGTAGATCAGCAACAATTTGGGTTTTACAATAAAAATGTGACTTCATGCAGTTTTGGATTTAAACACTACACATTCATCTAGAGCATAGCCTCAGAATCTTAAGCCTTGGCCTTACGAAACTACTTTCACGCGCTGCCGCACAATGTTAAAAATGAATGACCAATCTAAAAATACAGCTATTGCTCGTAGTTCCCGAAAGTTTGACATTTTGCAACCGTTCATTCAGCCTCCCTGACATTCAGTGCATTGAATTTATGCAGAGGCAAGCGCAGCTTGTTGCTTCACCAGGCGAGATTGTTGATAATGCGGAGGCTCGGTGTTAATATTTGACCTCTTTCTTCTTCTGAAACACAACACCCACTGACCTCAATGTGTTGAACAGCTCATGCAGAGCCAGAAACATCAAAACACAGGAGCGTGAAGAGAAACGAATGTGCAGATTTTTTGTCATGTGCCGCAGCAAACACACAGGCCTCTTTATTCCACCAGCAGTTCACATCCTTGACCTTTTCTCTGTGTGCGAGTGGAACACAGAAACACACGTACAGATGCATACTCACGGCCTTTGTAAATCATGATGAATGTGGTGGTTTGGGATCGCAATGCTCCAATCTTTTCAGGACTCACAAAGGAGGAGTCTACAGTATCTCTATGGTGATAAAACCTGATTGAAAGGCATGTGGGCTGAGTTGCGTGCGTGTGTAAGAGTGTGTTTGTGTATCCTACGCACACACAGGGAAGCTGGGGCATGTGTAGTGTTTTTTTTTTTTTTTTCATTCTGCTCGCTGAGCTGGAAAAGGGTTGTACTGATTGCCTACTGCCACATACGCACAAAGAGACACACACAATCTGTGGATATTTATTTTTTTTGCATAAAGGGTGATATCAACTTACAGTATTCCTACACATGAGGTAGCGCTATACCTCCTACACTCATAGCACTGAAAACAAGCTCAAAACTTGAAAACTGTTGAAGCAAGTAAGAAAGTCTCACGAAACATTCTCATCACTTAAATATTGGCTTGTTAGCTTATTTGTTCTCTTGCTGAGAGTTAGACGAGAAGACTGGTGCTACATACAAAGCCATAGAGAGCAACAAAATATCTTAGCTTTGCTTAACGGGTAAAAGAGCTAACTCTAGCCAAAGATAAAGTGAAAGTGCTATGTGTTAATCCTTATTACTATTATTATTTTTTTGTTCACATTAAGCAAATGAGACACAGTGATGTTATAAGAGAGGAATCTTCATTTCTTATGGACAGTTCATGTCTTGACTTGGCAAGAAAGTGAATAAGCACAACTCCCACTGACGACCAATAAAGCATCATGACTTCACTGATGATTTTTTTTTTTTTTTCAAAATAGCCAGTATGAGGTCACCACTAAAGGTTGTCAAAGTAGCAGTTTTTTTCATGTGAAAAATATTTGTAATATTAAATGTTACGCACTAGATATCTTATTCTGTTCTATAATAAGAATCTCTTATTCTTGCACAGGCTTCATGTAGCAGCTGCACGAGGTCAGAGCGACTGCCTTTCTGTCATCCTGGCACAAGGTGCAGACGTGACAGTCACTGATGCTGCAGGTATGTAACTGTACTGTTGGTAAATGCAATGGAGATAGCTGAAATGTCAATAGTGTAGATTCTTCTGTATTTCTGCATACATTAGTTATTTTTTTTCTTTAATCTTCAAAGATGATTTTTTGCGGTCGTTTTATCTTTAGCCTGATGAAGATCATAACTTTGTTTTATGTTCAGGTTTTAATCCATTACATCTGGCTGCCAAAAACAATCACATCGAGTGCTGCAAAAAGCTCATTCAGGTAAGGACGATAAAGTGTAGGAGGCTTCAAAAAGTCACAATTTACGTGAGTCTAAAGTTCTTGATACCACTGGAAAGACCAGGAATACAACAACTTGCTGCAATCTGCAGCCAGTAACATACTGTATGGCCTTGCGGTGTTGTAATGGTGATAAAATACCCTAAAGTATTAGATTTAATATAATGATTGAAGTATTTCAGGGTTAGTGAAATATTTTCAAGATGTGTTATACAACAAAAAGTGGATGAAATATGAGCTTGAGCGTGCCCAGCACCCAGCAGGATTTTTTTTTTCTTGGATGCATTACTGGGAAATAAGGAATGTGTGGAAGCAGTAGCATGAACCGTGTGAAACCTACAGTTTGAATAGTCTCACTTTTCTGTTAAGTTGTCTGAAACCAGACTGTTTCACTGCTTCATTTCTTCAGTCTGCTGACCGTGTGCGTGCAGATCAGCAGATCTAACACGCACACAGCTCTGATCTGCTGACCTAACTATCTCATGACAGTCTGCAGTAACTCACACCTGCCTGATCAAACATCCATACTTGTCTGCTAGTAAACATGTCAAAATTTCTAAAGTCATAAACACCTTTTTTTTTTTTTTCCCTCTCCTCCGAGCTCTGTCGGTCTGTTAGTTTCTGACAAACATATGTGCGTGTATGAGACATGAAGCTGTGCCAGACAACCCCAGTTTGTTGCCACAGTCTTGTAAACTGTAATTAAGGCATCACTACTAGCAAACAACTCAAAGAATTGCAAGAAGAATTTCCATTAGGACCAATAAATGTCTATCTATCTATTCAGAGAAAAGAACAGAATTAGACAAATGAACATTATTTGTATAATATCACACATACAATGTCATCACAAAACAAACAGAAATGTATTGAATGGCACTGGTACAAGAAACTATATTTAAAACTGTAGATATTTATCTTTTCTAATTCAGTGCTACACTGATTTGCACTTTTAATATGTCTTTTTTCCTCCCTCCAGAGTAAATGTCCTGTTGATGCAGTAGACGGCTCAGGAAAGACTGCTCTGCATCAAGCTGGTGAGTGTGTCATTATTTCGGGAGTTAATAAACAAGCATGCTTTTATTGAAGGTTAGGTCTGCTTAGAGAACGACGTGGGAAAATATCTGGTGAGATTAAATTTAAGCTCTTAATTTTATTTGGACGAGGTCGTCGACCATATTTGGAATCAAGTGATTAAAAATGTGATTTAAGCCCAGTCAGGTTCAATCAAAACATCCTTTAACAGTCAAAGCAGACACTTCATTGTCTCTGAGTGATGAGATTCTCACAATAGACTCATGTATATTTATTATTATTGATTTTTACAGTTTGTGTTACAGCGCCGATGTGACAATGAAGTTTAGTGCCAAATTCTTGCCTGTGTGGTTTGTTACTTCACCTACTACAACAATGGCCGTGCTTTTTCGTTCGGATTAAAATGACTCTTTTGGAAATCACACAAAAGAGATCAAATTCAGTCCTACAGCAAAAGAAGCTGTGATGTGCAGACACCTGTGTGCTATCTCTCATTGTCTGACTATTGTTTTGTTTTATGTTCAGCTGCCAGTGGGAGCGTCCACGTCGTCCAACTGCTGTGTGAACTCAAAAGTCCCATCAACCTAAAAGATGCAGTACGTACTTTCATGATTACTTCCACTCTTTCTTCACCAGACTTATTTTTCCTGGCAGGAGAGTAACGAGCTCTGAAACAGAATAAAGACCACAGAAATGCTCCATTCAGACTCATTCATATCACTTTCTGCTTTCTGTTATTTCCAGAGGAATTTGTTCTCGGGAAGTTAAATCGCTTTTTGCATGCTTCAGATTTTCTTCAGTATTTATCTGTCTGTTTTTATCTTCTGTCAAATATCTTGTACCTTAAATTACATTTACATTTTATGAAGAAAGTAGAAGTGAAGCCTTTTAAACCACTCACAGCTGTAAGATCCATGTTATCTGACATTTCCTGTCTTTGTCCTTCTCTGTTTTAAGATTGATTGATATTGTTCTTCAGTGTGTGTGTGCGTGTATGAGGTGGAGGGTCAGCGTACTGTGGGAACTCTGTTCTAAAGCCGCAGACATGTGGTCTCCATTGCAGTGATGCTCCATGCCTGTGGTTTTTACCCAACTGGGGTGTGTTAGCATGAATGTGTGTACATGAATGTGTGTGTGTGTGTGTGGGGAGGGGTGGGGGTGGTGGGGGTATAAAAGCAAAAAAAAAAAAAAAAAAAAAGCGCAAGTGAGACAGAAATACAGAAGAGAATGTGTTGCCCATTTATTTGCCTTTTATTATCACGCCACAGCTGGCCTGCTTGAGATAAACACACACACTCACAGCGGTCTTGCAGCCTTCATGCAAAGATGTTATGTTATTAAATTAAAATGTATTGCAACCTCATGCTTGTAAGTTCTTTGATGTGGCTTTGAAATTGATTGTTTGGGTTTTTTTTTTCCATGTCGCCTATAAAATTCTGTCATAATTAGTCCAACAATCAAGCAAGACAGTTCTGTCTCAGTGCTTTTATGAACCTGTAAGCAGGCAGACTAACACGTTTCACTCCTAATGTGGCAACATTGTTTTAGTTTATATATTCTATAGACAAAACATATTATACTGAACTGAAACAAAGCAGCCTTGATATAAAGACGATGTGTGATACCAGTTTCTCTGAGCAGCGTTTAACTTGCAGCTATAATCAACAGAGAGTGTGAGAGATTTGAGATGTTTGAGCTGCTGTTAGTGGTTAGTAGATTTCTCCGTGCCAGCTTGTAAGCCTCAAGCCTACATCATGGCTACAATGTATAGTATATCTATACTTGATCTATATTTGACTTCAGTAAACACACAGAGAAATATTGAAAGAAACAGAGGAGCTTTGGCCAGGTCTTACACATGTTGGACGAAGAATGTTTATAGAAAATCAAGCAAGTGTAAACTCAGAGACATTTCTACTATTCAGTATAAAAGCTTCCTCATGTGTGTTGTAGTAAAGATATGTACGTGTACTTCAGGTGATATTTCACACACATGGCCTGGCAATTCTCTAACAATGTTTGTTTTAGTGGGTTGAAAACTCTTGAAAGATGACAAAAGAGTAGTGGTCAAATTAAGTACTGTACAGAACAGTTCAGGAAGTATTGTATCACTTATTATTCATTACTTTAGATGTGAATGTTTTACATTCAAAACTTGTGATTAACTTCAGCTGTCTTAAGCGATGAACTTGAATTTGCAAAATACAGTGAATGTGTTGTGAAAGCTCAAATGAAAATGTTTGTGGTCAGTGAATTTGAGCTGTGTTTTAGGGAGTATATTCAGGATGATTGGCAGACAGAGCCATAAGACATTTAACATGACAACACAACAGTATGTGTGTTCATTTGAGATGTGAGTCAGTTCTAGGCTGCTCCAGTCGACATACCCAGAAGTAGCTTTGTGCTGACCACAGGATACTGTACCGTGGACAACTGGACAGTGCTACACTTATTTAGTAGCACAGGGGTGAAGTCTTGAGCTATGAGGGTTGGGGACTTTCTAAGGGCTTTGCAAAATAATAAGTAAAATGGATTTTTTTGTTCACATGGTAAAAAAAAAGGTCAGGAAACGCTACATACTACACAGTCCTTACACCTACTCCTTCAACTGAAGCACATTGTATACAGTGATGAAAGGTTAGTACACTTGTTTGGGCACAATTGGGTAATTTGTCCTTAAATAACTGGCAGGGTAGCAGCCAACTATTGATACACCTGTGCACTCGAACACATCCACACAGGCACTGAATCTATTACCCTGAGAGGAAAATGGTTTCTGTCGTTTGGACTCCAGAAGAGAAACACAGACTGAGTAGAGCAGACACGGGGCTGTTAAAGTCTTTAGCAGAGCTCAGAGGAACCCACAACATAGTTTTGTTCTCTGTGGTGTATGGAAGCAGCAGCGTGTAATATAAAACACAAAGCTATGCTGACATACTTTACTGTTTCTCGACATTCTTTTGCTTTTTCCAGTTGGACATAACTTCAGTTTTTTTTAACTGCTTGTTCTTGTTCTTCTGTCATTATTACCGATATAAATGGCCTGTGGAAAATCTACCAAGTATCGGTTTTGTTTCTTTTGTGTTGAAAAACGAAGCCCTAATTCACTCTCTAAATCACAGTTTACCGTGATACACGTTATTTCCTAAATTACTCTCTGCTACGTCAACGTTCCTGCCCAGAATTGAGATTTCCAGGCAGCGGCTCCACCCAGGCCATACAAAAGCCTCAACAGTCTCAGCCAATCAGATGCCTAGGTTCATCTGAGGTAATGGAAGGTTAAGGTTAGGGTTAGGGTCAGGCTTGGGGTCAGGATCTGTCAATCCTGGTGAGAAATGTGGAATGACAACGTTGCATGAAATACTGCCACAGTTGCCCAACTTGGAGAAATAAACCGTCCTGAACCCATTCATTTAAAACTGTCAACGCATCATTTAGGGGATTTTCCCGTGCTCATATTTCTCTCATCTTAAAACACACACACACCACTCGGCAAAGTGGAACAACTTTGGCTTCTTGTTTTATCATGTGGGAAATTCATTTATAGTAGGAGACATTCACCTCTTTTTTTTTTTTTTTTTTATAACATGGATCTGTGACTTCTCTCACCACACAGACACCTTACTCCATATCCAGGTTCACGTCAAAATAATTTATTTTGGTGTGTGTGTGTGTGTGTGTGTGTGTGTTCGTGTTCATCTGTGGGTGTGTAGTCATCTCAGTCGTATTTAATGTTTATAATCTTTGTGTCTTAAAGGACGGACTCACCCCTTTGCTGTTGTCAGCCAGACACGCACATGCTGAAGTATGTAGCACTTTGCTGGACTGCGGAGCTGAAATCAACGCTTCTGAAAACAGCGGCAGGTACAAACGCAGTTAAGACATTTAAAAATAATGTGTGCTATTGCAGTGATAACTTAGTAAAGATGCTGCCAATGATCAACATTTATATCTCTGTGTAATAGGACGGCCTTGATGCTGGCCAGCGAGTCCAACGCGGTGTCTGTTATTGAAGTGTTGGTTCAGAGAGGAGCAGATCTGTCAGCTGTAGATTCACAAGGTCATGATGTGGCGCACTACGCCAAACTGTCGAGCAACTTAGAGGTGAAAACTGCCCTCACAGCTGCCCTGAACAGACAGCAGACGCCAGGTGAGTCACTAAAGGATACTGAGTCGCACATATTTCCTGGAGACTTGACTGTGACCACAACCTGACCTGAAAACAAAAAAGTTCACCAGTTAGGAATCAAGTGTCCATAATAATGAACAGGTCTTTGTCTCCACATTGTAATATGAACACACACACACTTGTTTCCTCTTTGTAGTAGAGAATCAGACTGCTCTTGTTACAACATAGTCAACACTGCCACCTGGAGGAGTTCTTATGTTATGAAGATTGATTTTACTGTGTTTGTCATTCTCAAGGAATGTGTTGTTAACATTTTGTGGAGAAATGTTACCCGTTAAAAGAAAAGACTAAAGTTCCTTTTCGATTTTCTCATTTTTGACATTCTTTTTGTTTCCTTTGTCAGATACAAAGTCTCCTAAAAGTCCTCAGGTAAGAACATTTTCTGTGTTGTTCTTTTGAAATCTTCTGAAACAGGTGATCAATGTAAGAAAAAACATCAGCTAAATGTGATTCGATTCAACGTGATTCAAGAGAAAAAACTAAAGTGAGCAACTAAAGCCAAACTTTGTCTATAATTGTTGTGTAGCTACACCTCGTGGACAGTAACACAGTATCAGCCTCTGTAATGTGTCAATATTACATTTCTCAGCTTGTAAAAAAATCAGTTAGTAGCGTTCATTGATTGACAATCCTTTTACTAACCAGCACTGAATCCCACCTTTCTCTGACTCTCTTTTCATTGCCTCTCTCCTCTTCTTTGCTGGCTCTTCAGCATGATCAAGTAGCTAAGCTAAGTGATGAACGGATCACAACTCCCAAAAAACGAAAAGCACCTCCACCTCCTATTAGCCCACTGCAGGTAAACGCATGTCTCTGTATCTATCTGCTTGTGTCAGTATGCCACTCTTTACATTAATGCATGTCTGCAGTGTATTAATTAAATGAGTAGTCTGACTTGTTGTTGATTGTTCACATTTTACCTGCCAGGTAGTTATTCTTTTTTTCCACCAGATCAGACGATGGTTTGTAAAAATATAATAAAGTATTTATTGAATTTTGTACAAATCTGTCTTTTGTTTTCCAGAGATTAAACATTTAAAAATGTAACAAATACAGAGATCATGCGCAGAAATGACTAATTAATTGTTGTAGGTTACTAACAATAATAAAGCAGCTTAAGGAGAGGTTTTTTTTTTCTGAACTGAATATAATAAATTAATTTCATTCTTCTTCAGAGGTCTGGACCCTCCTCTCCCACATTTTTTTCTGCCAGTGGAACTCCTGCATCTGACAAAAATGACACTCCCAAGAGATTTAACTACAAGGTAATATAAACACAGTTAACGTTAAAATTGAATAATTTATCAGAAACAGAGGTGGTTAAAAATTACAGATCCGCAGCCCCCCTCTTATCTGTGTTCCTCTCCTTCTCTCTGTTACTTTCTCTTCCTCCTGCTTGTCTTTCTCTCCTCCCCTTCCTCTCTTCCTACCACCCCTCTCTCCTCCCCCTTTTTCTTTTCAAAAGGAGGATGAAGTTAGAGGAACGGCGCTGAGAGAGGAGGTTCAGAAACTCCATGAGGAGAGAAACATGTTGCTGGAAACGATCGAAGACCTGAAGCAGACGGTGGAGCAGACGGCGACTGGTCCTGAGCTCGATACAAAGGTGATTAACGACACAGAAAAGCTACGGTGACATCCTCACTTCACATATGAGCAGACTTTAAAACAGATGTGATAACAAGGATTGCAGACGTGGGGGTTAAATGACGTCAAGCTTTTAGGCTGTAGAAAGCAGAGCAGTAAAACACTTTTGTGTTGAGCACAGCACACACTGGATGTATTTATTGGTGTATAAACATAATGTTAATGGCTCATCGACCTAGTTAGACTAAAAACTTCTAAAATTGCCACTATGTGAAAACTCTAGCGATGTCCAACTCACAAGTTTTTAAATGTGTTACAAGTCTAGTAATTGTTTTTTGGCTGTTAAAATCTTATTGTTTTTCTAGCTGTGAAAAAAGAAACAGTTTGTCTGAGTTTGACACTTTCCTCTGACAACAGACAACTGCTGATCTTTTTCACGTTAACATTCTTTAAGGAGATCTAACCTCAGCTTTAGACGTGTCACAACTCGTTTTGTTTTTCAGTGGGTTGCTAGTGGTCTTTAACGTTGCTTTCATGCCTTTACGTGTGCCTCTGCATGTAATATATGTGTGTGTTGTATGTGCTGACAGCCTGAGCAGAGTTTGACGGCATCTGCAGCTTTGGTTTCTGCTCTGCAAGCCAAGATCACTGCTCTTACTTTGGAGAACCAGCAGCTTGCAAGCAAACTTAAGGTGTGTGACTCCCATTCAGTCATGTTTTACTGAAACTATTAAGGAATATAAATACTCAAAGTGACTGCTCCACATTTAACACCTATTTGGGAAAAAAAGTACTAGTAGGTAAAATCTTAAGTTAAAAGGAAAAAAATGCAACCAAAAGTTAATTATTTCACAGTGGAAGCATCATTAAGCAGTATGGACATTAAGACATTAAATATGGTTGTGTTTGACAGAAACAAAACATTTTTTTATAAGATATTTGATAATTGATTCTGTTTTGATCAATTATTATATGTGGATATATGAAAATAATTGAACCTACTCCCTCACCTCACAGAAACATCCGTCCACGCCAGGAAACGAGGACCTGAAGGAGACCAGTCGTCCGAGCAGCATGGCCTCCAACTCCTCCTTCCACTCCACCCAGGATGAGTTTGAGCCACCAGCTTCCTCAACCGCTCAAGCGGAAAGGGAAGATGGGTCAGTGGGTGTGGAGGAAGAGGACAGAGAGGGAGAAAGAGGAGGCAGCAAAGAGGAGATCAGACTGTTGAAACAGGCGTTGGAGAACGTTCAGATAAAACTGCTCGAAAGCAGGAAGGAGAACCGCTCGCTTCAGGCTCAGCTAAAACCAGAGAGAGGCAGGGACAAAGAGGAGGATGAAGGAGTGAGGGAGAAGGGAAGAGAGGAAGAGTTAATGGAGAGTCTGGCCGAGCTGCAGGCAAAGCTGACGGACACTCAGGAGAGATACCACCACGCTCTCGAGAAGGTGGAGGAGCTGAGGGCACAGGTGGGAAGAGGAGAAGAAGGTGAGCTGACATCTGCCCTAGAACTTGAAGTAAAACAGCTGAAGGCTCAGCTCGGCCAATCAGGATCTGAGCATGAGAAAGCTGCTCAACGAATCAGACAGCTGGAGGAGGCGCTGAGGAGGATAGAGGAGGAAAGACGGAGCCTAAAGGAGAAAGAACAGAGGAGTTCACAGATTGAGGAGCTGTATAAAGAGGCACAGGAGGAGATTAGGGTGCTCCAGGTACAAATGAGCCTTTTTTCTATTTGTTTTGTACTTGTTCATTCAACATTTTGTCCATTCTGTCACTGTTTTTAATGAAGTCACTTTAATTCAGTGGCTTTTCCACGATAATTTGCCAAATAAATCATATTTAATTTTATTCCTTCCTGTTGTTTAGGAGGCTCTCAGGGGCACAGTCCCAGTTGAAGCTGCAGCCAAAGACTTTGAGGAGATGAAGGCTGAGCAAAATGAGGTGATTGCAGGGTTGCAGCGCCGCCTGCTGGAGCTCTCACACTCCTTCAGTGAAACTAAGAGTCAGCTAAGCGCTGCTCAGAAACAGCTGGCTGAGAGAAGCGCACCTTCATCTCCCTCTTCGGATCAACAACAGCAGCAGCAACAGCAACAAGTCCAGGTGCTCAACGGCAAAGTGGAGGAGCTGCAGACTTTGTTGGCTGACACAGAGAAGAAGTTCTCAGCTGCCCAGGAGGAGATTTCAGTGCTGAGGCAGGAGGCAGAAGCTCAGGCACAGAGCTCTGTGGCCCTCGCTGATCACACACAGGTGATGTCATCTCTGGGAAATGCCATCAAAGAGTTGGAAAACCAGTTGGAAATCGTGAAGGAGCAGCTGCACCAGAAGAACC
This sequence comes from Polydactylus sextarius, assembly GCA_016801845.1. Lineage (NCBI taxonomy): Eukaryota > Metazoa > Chordata > Actinopteri > Polynemidae > Polydactylus > Polydactylus sextarius. The sequence continues at coordinate 6,023,069 of CM028922.1, forward strand.
TGCAGATTGAGGCTCTTCAGAACAGGTGAGAAGAGACAACTGGTCCAATTTTATGTGTTTGTCTGCATTTAGTGAAGCTTACAGGTGGAAACTGGGCTTAGAAATAGTATAAAATGAAGCTAAATGGAGTGGAACGTACTTGATTTTATTTTATGCTACTTACTTCCACTACATTGTCAAGGGGTATGGATTTTTACTTATTATATTTCTGCCATTGTTACTTGCAAATTAACTGAACTTTGTTACAGCTATAACTACTACAAAATAGCAACAACCAATGCACCAGTATTTATAGTGCAAATAACAAATATAATAAACTCTATTAATTACATACTTCGACAGCCTTCCACTCCAGTTGTTTTTGTGTCTTGATGTGGTTCCGGTGTTGTTTTCATCCAAAGACTGACAGAAGAGAAAGATGTGGTCCCAGATGACTCAGTGTCTCGTCTGGAGCACGAAAACATTCGAGAACAGCTGGAGAGCGAAGTGAACCACCTGACACAGCTCCTCCAGGGGGCCCTCAGGAAGCAGGATGAGATGGCTCTGGAGGCTGCTGATGCCTGGCAGAAGGTGAGAAGAAACCAGGAATCTAGGGGAGAATTTTTTGAGTATTACTTATCTTTCTTCACATCACTACATGTGTGTATTTACTAATCGCTCTCTTATCCATCCATTAGGCACGGGAGAACCGTGCAGAGCGGGAAGCCCTGCAGGACCTGGTGATGTCGAGGGAGAAGGAGAACCAGACGTTGTCCTCCAGGCTGGCTGAGTCACAGGATGCCGTGTGTCAGCTCAAACAGCTGGTGGAGAACCACGTCGCCTCGGAGAGGGAAAAGAACAAGAGGGTCAGTAGTTACATAGCAGCCTCTACATAATCCTTGTACTCACACGTCTCTATTATCATATAATTTAAAAAATCTAAACTTAAAAGAAATGAAATGTCTTTTAAATGCATTAACCACAAGTTTTATGGTTTCCCACTCTCAGATAGATGATCTGTCACGGGAGGTGGGGAAGCTGAAAGACGCCTTGAACAGCCTATCACAGCTCTCATACAGCTCCGGTTCTCCCTCCAAGAGACAACAGCAGAACCAGCAGCTTGAAACGCTGCAGCAACAAATCAAACAACTGCAGTACCAGCTAGCTGTACGCTTCATTCATCCTATTTTAAATTTAACTCTACTTTTAGTTTTCTTTGTTAAAGACATCTGTATTTACCTCATGTTTTCTTTGTAGGAGTCAAAGAAGCAGCACAATGACATAGTGTCAGTCTACAGGATGCATCTCCTCTACGCTGTCCAGGTAAATTGATTTAAATAGTTGTCCCATTAAATAACATCACTTTGTATTTCACTGTGAACTGAAATAACTTGATGTTTCTCAGTTACATCATTGAACCGGTGCTGTTTGTTTTTGTTTTTTTTTTTGTTTTTTTTTTTAGGGTCAGATGGATGAGGATGTCCAGAAAGCCTTGAAACAGATCCTAATGATGTGCAAGATGCCAAGCCAAGCCAAGGAGGCCTGCTGAGACGCACAGTGCCTCGTTTCCTAAAAGCATAATGTGACTAAAATTACAATGAACTGCAGCCATCAGCTGCATGTGTCCCCACACGTCCTCCCCTCTGAGTTCACACGTCGCTTGTACCAATTACAAGCGACGCCAACACACCGTGCCTCTGGATAAACTCTCGTTATACAATATGAAATAGGTTTACAATCATACTGCCATTGCCTTTATTCTTATCATTTTGAGTCATTAAGATCTTAAGAGTTAGTCTTATGTTTTTGGGAAACCTCTGCTCAGCTGACTGAGTCAGGTGATCATCATCTGTGTATCTGCCAGACATATAACATGACACTACGCCGAAAATGTGCAGTATCCTTGAATCACATACAGTTGCACAAGTCTGATGATGTAAACACACAGTATGTGTGTGCACTCAGACAAGAACATGAGCATGAACATAAACGTACGTGCACACTAATAAGTCTGAGTTCAATGTGTTTTGTCTTTGTTACAACGCTCGCCTAGTTGGTGCTGCTGTTAATAGTATCTATTTTATGATACAACAGTGTTAGTTTGATTTTACTTTAAATGTCTCACGGTTTGTTCACAATTTCCTGATGCCATCTAAATTATTTGTGCCCTGATAACAGTGCATGTGACTTCGCTCAGCGCCAGCCCAAACACTGGCTGCACTTCTATGAAGAAAAGCATGATACTGTTTGTACTGCTATTGTCCTATTAGCACAAAACTTTATATATATATATATATATATATATATATATATATATATATTACTGAATTGTGCTTGTGATGTTTTCTAAGTTACTGTACTTCAATGAAGAGGTTTGATAGCTGTATTTTTGATGGCCTTGTTTTGTGTAAGTGTGTTTTGTGTGAGTAAGAAGCATTTTCCTCCAATATAACAACACACTATTTGATCTTAAGACAACTCAGTTTATTTTTTCTGTTAGTATCCATATTTTACATATAAGGGGCAGAAAAAAAAATAATTGTGACAAATACCCAACAGTATGGACTCAATATTTTTGTGTTTATGACTAAAAAAAAAAGATTTTCCCCCTTGTTTACTCTTTGTCTCTTAGTCTTTTCTTTCTTGAAAACCATGTATAATGTGTTGGATGAAAGAGTTTTTCATAAAGACTTTGTTCTGTCTCGTGTCATGTGCCTGCACTTCATAATCAGACAGTATTTTTTGCAGATCTACAGCACTTAAAACGGAGTGAATTACCATCAATATCAATAATTCTCAATTGTTACAGATGTTAATCTTATCAGACGTCCTCATCCTATTGATTTTTTTTTTTTTTTTTTTTGTATGTCGTATGTTGTTTGCGATATCTCTCAAATGTAGGTACGGATGTACACTGTACAGAGCTTGAAAATATTTTTCAAATGTTATTACTCTGAACATGTCTTCTAGAGGCTGTTTCACATCACAGACCTTAGCTTTAGTGCTGTACCTAGAGCCATACACCTGTAAACGTCACCTTTCTCCTAAACAGTTTGAGACATGACACTAACGCTGTGTAACTGAAGTGACTCAAGCTCCCAGGAACTTTTCTACTGAACATGTTTTACACGTGACTGAGATTTGTTAAACCACGTAGAGCCTTTGCACGTCTTTATTACATAGCTTCTAAGACATTAAAAAAAAAAAAAAAAAAAAACTTCTTCCTCTCTCTCTGTCTCTAGGCCTTGACTGAAATGTTTTGTACAAAGAAAGGGAAAAGAAAGAAACACAGTTTTGTAGTGATGAGAACAAAAATGCTTTTGTCAACTGCTTTTTTGCCCACATTAATAAATTTTCAATATACAGCACCAGTGTGTGTCTATACTTTACATTTCCCATGTCTTTCATATCAAGGTCTGTGATAATTTCCTTATATTCTAAGAAAGGTTATATTACTTGCATCAAATGAAAAGTGTTATGACAGAGTTATGACCTGACACGTAACCATAAACCACCACAGACTGATATAGAATAAAACATGTTCATCATGACACATACTCATTTTTAAACAACAAAGCAACACTAATTTAAATATATCAAAACTACCTCAGCCAGAAGATGACCCGTTCTGAACTGTGTCGCTAAAGACCTTTGGCATTCAATTAACAAGACATCATAACATATGATACTGAGTCATATGCCACAGAGGGATGGTTTATATGTTTGTTAAATTAAATTTCCTCTCTATGAGTCAAAAATAGGTCACGAGAATCATTTTAACTTGCGGGACATGGTTCTGGAAAGAGAACATTTTTAAACTGAACTAGCAATAAATGACCACTAGATGGCAGCCTTGACCAAAGTTGTATCTCCTCTGTCCCACCGGGGCCATCATCGCTCATGAATTAATTGATGGATAAAGCAAAAGACTGAATAAATATCTGGAGAAACACAGGAAACTAAATAGTTTGATCATAATTAAAATGATAAAAATCATTTGCTGTTGCCTTTGCAGTCATCGGACCAAACTGATGAGAGAGATTGGGTTAAACACCACCATCACAACAACAAATTGGATCAATCCTCTTGGAGGAATGGTTTTCCATCCATCAGATAGAGTTACATGGACTTGTGGCAGTAAAAACCAAAGAATATTGAAGCTGCTCTTTATGTTGATTCATAAATATATGATATACTGTTTTTTGGACACATCCATTTACTGTAACATCTTCCAGAATCAGAGTTAAATATACACGTCAGAGTTTGAAATACTGAGCAAAAAAAAATCCTGTTAGGTTATGCACACCTTCCTCCATGTCAACACTCTGTCCTCCCTCAGTGTCCACTCAGCTTTACCTCTCAGAAGTCCTGCCAGCACGGCTCTGGGTAATTTATCTGCCGTTCTGTTTCCTCCAACCGGTGGCACAACCACTTCGTTTCCTGCCCTGGCCCTGTGTTCTGCCCGCTGGGCAAACACACACATTAGCCATATGCACGCTAGCAAACACACACACATACGCACACAACTCTGCCTTTACACGACAACTTCCTGTCAATCTTGCTTTCCCACACGTTCTGCCCTCAGGCCTCGGGGGTTAGTGGAGAGAGATCGAGTGCTGTGATCCTAATCCAGCTACGACCCATATTTGTCAAACATCCTGGGCTACAGTCAAATCTCAAAGTCTGGAGTCTGTGAGTGGCAGGATGAACTCTGCTTGACTAAACCGAAAGGTTCAGTTTGAGGATGGTCAAACACAGGACTTTATTGTATTATTATTTCTGTTTGTTTATTGGGCTGAGATTGAATCGATCTTTCAGTGTTTTCCCTCAATATCTAATTTCTTCAAGTGGCTTAAAACTTGGGTCAAACTTTTTTTTCCACAAAATGACACATAAATGTTCTTTATCTAGTTGTTCCACAGACTTCGTGGTACAACAGTTTCAATTCACTGCTTTTCTTTGTCAATACAATATTGATTAGTTTGAGTTTCAGGCTATAAAACTGGGGCATTTTTCACCACAATTCACAATTAGTTTTTTCTTTGCGAAAATAACTATTAAGTTACAGCCCTACTTTGAAGCAACATCATTCTGTTTAAAAAATTGGACACCAGATGTGATTTTTGCTGACCAGGCCATTATATTACATCAAGCTCTAAATATATTGCTTTTAAAGTGACATTTCTCTGTGATTTGGTATGACATTTGTTTTGGACACTGACTATTCTCACATGAATAAGAAATAGTGCCTTAGTCACAATGAGTCACCATTGAGAGAGTGATTTTAATGAGGATCATGAATGCAATACATAAAATGTTAAAAGACAGGAAATGAGGAAGACTAGAGGACCCAGGATGGATTCCTGAGGAACCCCCCGGACACAGATCTGTTAGGATGAGACCCTCTCCCCAAAAAAGTAATCTGGACTTACAAAATGGTGGATAATTCTTCAACGAGATCAAAAATATAGTATGGTGAAAGAGTTTAGACCGCGTGAAGAAGTTGTTACAGAAGGTCAAATACCTAGACAGCAAGACTACGTTTGAAGTAGCTCATTTTAAGAGGAAATGAGAGGCGGTTGTGGCCAAAAGAAAAAAAAAACATGAAGCAGCAAGAGTGGCACATCAGGAGTGTGGGACAAGTGCATATGTTGAAAGGATGACTAATCTTCAACTAAGAGACTCTTCTGAAGTAGCACACAAACCTGTCTGAGCTGCCAAAAGTATGAGGGGAACAGGCCGAGGACGGAAGAAAGGGGGAGGAGAGGAAGCTGCTGATGAAGAGGCCACTTTTCTGGTTAGGTTTCTAGACTACTGCTGCTCACGAGCGATTAAGCAATCCAGCAAAAAAGTATTGCACTTTCAGTTGCCAACTCATCACTTTTGCAGCATTTTAAAAATTTTTCTATCCACGTATTTGCTATCTATTTGTTTATACTGAGTATTTCCTACTAATCAAGGCTTGTGTGCTTAGTAAATATTGTTGAATGGCTTTGGACTAATATGCGTCATAGGCTGCTCTCAGTAAGCAGCTGTTGTGTTGGGTCATCTGCTTAAGTATTGGTACTTGTACTTACTTGTAATGTGCTGCATTTATGACGTATTTTGGAATATTTTTAGCCAGTAATGAACACATCTGATCTGCAAAATATTTCAGTCAAATGTGTTGCATTTACCAAAATATTCCAAATGTGAAACCTCCCACTGCTTGGTTACAACCTTCAGTATATCTGTGCTCCAGCTGAACTCTGCCTTGCAACTGATCAAAGTGTGGTTAGTTGTACCCTCAATAAAATGCAGAATCAAAAAGACTGTTAGAGAACATCCCTCCAATGTGGTTTGTTTTTTCCACCCACCACGGGAAATACGCAGATTGTCATCTTTACATGAAAATTGTGTTCACAATAACACACGTGTCATGTTCACAATTTTAAAGGCCTTTAACCTTTTTCCATTCATTCTAGAGTACTTTAAACTGATTTTATGTGTAATAGACACATAAAAAGTCAGGATGCACACACATCTGCACTTTGTACACTTCATTCTACAAAGTCAATTGGAACATTAACTGGATTTAGAAGGATTTAGATAGTGCCAAGGCAGGGAATGATCTACTTAATCAAACTATTTATCAAATAAGATTTGACATGCTAGGCAACAGGAAATAAGTGCATTGTTTCGTTGTTGAGAAAAAAAACAGAAAACTAGTGAAAACGAGGAAGAGGAGGCAGACAATGCCTCCCGACAGCCAGGGAATGACCTGTGTCTAGTCAAAGTATATACAACAAGAGAGGGAAAGACATTCTTTTTTTTTGGAGGTATTTCCTGTACATATGACTAGTTTGTCAAGATTTGAGCTGTGTCTTTTTTCTGTTAAACCGTCTGTAAGTTTTCAAAAGCTGAGTGCTGTCTATTTATGGCCCTGCCTGCCCTCTGTCCTCGATGTCTATGTATTTTTGGGCATGTAGTGTTGTGGTAGTGTTGTAGAGTTGCACGTAGCGTGAGCAAAGACCTGATTATCTTAGGTTACGTAACAAAAACAAATGTAATAAAATACTGGAACTTTATAAAACACTGGGACTAAGTAGTAACTCAGCTACTAATTTCCACTCATGTCTTCATTATAAAGACATTTTATGTGACTCTACATTTACAAGTGATTATTTGTTTATTGATTACTGTTTGACCTGGAGTTGAAAATAATTGTATTGTGACATTAAGCTGCTCAAAGTGCCTCTCAGCAACGCTGGGGACAATTGGTTTTTGGCATCCAGGCCTCCATACACAAGGGAAGGGTTTGGTATGTCAGTAATCTCTGCCACGATAACTACTTGCATGGTTTCAGTCATGTTGTCATCAGGAAACTGGAAGGAAGAAAAAGAAAGTGATTTTCACTGATTCGCGGCTCTCTCCTTGGCAGAACATTGAGACCACAGGGGTGTTTACATGTGTATTTTGATGGGAGATCTGATGAACTCTGTGGCGGAATAAAATAAAACATGTTTGACGCATCTTATTTTCGTTTCTGGTCCTCATTTTTCAGCAACTGTCATCACATTACATCTTTCACCTCATCTCTCACTTCGGCTACCTCCTTGTCCCCTTCACTCTTCTTTTGCCTCCCCTCCACCTCCTCCTCTTCCTTTTCATCCACTTCTGTTACACATCTCTATGGCTTGTCAACATTAACATGCTCATGTTCCATCTAATGCAACCGCATTTTTATTGTCAAGCAATTAACTGATGTGTGCAACATGTTGTTGCCGTGTTCACCCATTTAGGCCCAGCCACCAAGCCGTCAAATGTTCTCAGTTTGTCTAATGCAGGCTGGCCTTGAAACAAGACCCTGCAGTAGACGAACAGAGGGGCATAAGAGACGCATGCAGCTTAATTGCTGCAAGATGTAACCTCGCCTGCAGCCTACTGTGGCCCACAAACACACTCACACACATTCATGAACATGAAAGCATGTGCGTACACACATAAAAAAGCATGCAAACACACAATCAAATGTGGAGTATATGCAGTAAAGAAAACACACCAAGTGTGTCAGTAAATTACAACATGGCCGGGTTTTTTGGCTCAGTATCTGCACCACAAACTTCATAGACACATTTTTTGTTTGTTTTTTGGTGAAAAACAAGGTTTTAATTCTACTACAAGGCTGTTCTTTGATGGGGAACATTCAAAAGTTCTTCTCTGTGAAGCAAACCAAATGGAATCAAACCAAATCGAAATGATTCAAAATTCCTCCAGGCATCTCATGACGGTCTTTGAACCAAAGTCTAATGGATGAAAGATGATATTAATGCAAAGATACTTTTGAGAAATTTACATTCGACTTTAAGTAGAAGCCCATGAAGCTTTACTGAATAGAAACGATGACATGGAAGAGAGGTTCTGGCCTGATTCGTTCCTAAGTATGAAAATTGTTCTTGTTGCCAGGACGATCCTCTGAATTACTTCATTACAGTATAATATTTCTGGGATTGTTGACTCCAGATACTGTATGTGAACATTTAACGCTGTCCATCACTATCTGAAACGATAAAGAGTCTGTGACGAGCACACACGTCCATAGAGAATCAATTTCATAAGTTGGAGGAGGTGACTGGAACAGAACAGCCGGAATATTTCCTCCGGGAGAACTTACATTTTATGACTCAAATATAACATCACTTAAAGATCACAAAAAAAATTCACAAAATTCACTCTCAGTTTGATTGTCACCCCGGGCGACGCACCAGGATGACATCACAGATTATATAGCCTCGGCTCTCTGGTTTCTCTGCTTTGGGAGAAAAGCTACTTGGGTCCTTAACTGAAAAAGAGATTTGATGGTGCTACGCCATGATGCTAGCAGATGTGATTTCTTAAATTGAGCGGTATTCCCCTACAACCGCTACACCATCTCTGGGCACGTTGATGCATTTCCCTGACATCATAGCACTGACTGCGGCAGTAACCCGGGTCACTGAGATACAATTACACTCACGACTCTGGAAGACCACAACACAGCAGACCACAGAGAGGTTCGGCACAGAAACAAGCAAGTAAAAACCAACGGCTTTGGTAAATGATATGTTGAATTTAAAAAGTTCAATGGTTAAGATATTGGTATCTGTGTGCTGATTTAAAAGGGATTAAAGGAGAGGAATTAACATTTAAGATACATTATTTAAAGCAGATTAAGTGCATCTGTAGCTTTAGAGAAAATACAAAGCAGCCACTATTTCGTGCAGTTTTTATTTTTTGTGAGTATTGATCGTATTTAACCTGCAATCAATAACACACTATCATGTGCGGCATCACAGATCAGAAGTGCTGTTTTTCCCTCAGTATAGATGTGGGATAGTTGGATGAAATCCCTGATCTGAGAGAGTTTTGGCTACGGATCCAAACCCCAGAGATGTTTATTTCTGCATCTGATTTAGCACAGAATGATTGCAGCAATGCTGTCTGGAGGTGGGGTAATAGCAGTGGGCAGGACAAGGCCTTTGATCAGGCTATTTTCATGTTTGTGTTTTACATTATGGCATCTTACAAATATGTTAATAGTGATGTCAACTTACTTGTGTCCCAGGGCACCTACACTTTACTTTGTAAACCAATCATACTAGGCAATATAATTACATGATCGCTTGTATATTATGAAAGTTATGTGCATGTTAAAAAAAAAAAAAAAACAGAAACTGGCAGGGAGCAGTGAAACAAAAGAATCTGGGAGTGGAAAGGGTTTTTGTACAGCGTGTTAATTTTAAATCATGTGAAACAAGTTAGAAAAACAACTTTATCTCACTATTTATTGTGCAACGAGAGTCATCACAGCTCTATCTTCCCCATAAGTCTTTCTCATTCCAAACAGACTTTTTCTTATAAATCACTGAAGTGTGTATACCTGTGCAGTGAAATGGTGGAGACCCTGTGATTTAATTATCTTGCCCTTGTGCCGCCGTTCCTACTCCAAGCCAGGCTTCCCAGTCTCAGTCCCTCGCGTTCCCCCACATCAGGTTCTGATGAGCTTAAACTGGAAACACGTGCTCCACGCTGGCTCCCCCGACAGATGGGACAATATCATATTATTAATGACAGAAAGAGAGAGAGGGAGACAGAGAGTGGGAGGGTGAGTGGACGGGTGAGTGGGTGTGTGTCGGTGGTGGTGGTGGGAGAGGGAGATCCTCCCTCCTCAAAGGATTGCTGGTCTTAAATAGCTCAATGCTGAGCTGCCGTCGCTGCCGAGGAAGTTATTATAGGAAGGCAGCACGTCTTTGTTTGCATAATATCCTCTTGATCTAACTCAATACTCAGCAGGCTTAGCCCCTTGTCACTCTGCTGGACCCTGTGGCACAATTCTGACATCTGATAAGATGTATACTGCATACCCCAAAACTTATGGACATCCCCTTTTCATGTACTTTTGGTCTGAGGCAGTTTATTTTACATGAAAGCTTCAAGATCAACTCCATCCATCATCTTCAGGTACTGATAATACTCTTATAGCTGAATGGGAGCAAAGGTTTAAACTCCTTCAATTATTTGCAGATTTTCTATAACATTCACTAAATTAAATTTGTGACTCTTCCAAGACTATTCATCCATAGAATGTGATTTGTTGACCTTTTCATCATCATATGGTCAAAAAATGACAAAAAAAAAACTGGACCCTAACCTGCAGAAACACTGATAACTGAATTTACCTGTTAGAAAATAATAACTAAATGAATGTCATTTCATTTCCTATGCAGAAATTCTTTCCTGTTATGAGTTGAACTTGTGATGACCGTTTTTGAAGTAACGAAATTCTGTGCTTTTAAAGACTTTTCAACACCTACAGTTAATTGCTTTAATATGGAAAAGTTTTTGGGCTATTTTGAGAGATTTATCTTTCACAAACAGGATAAAAAAAAAGAAAAAAAAAGAACAAAGACAAAAAACAAGATAAAGCAGAGGAGTAATTTCTTCATTGTTTCATTATGTTGGCTGCTAACTGGACAGATTAATCAGCGCTGTTTCTGGGTTACCAAGAAAACTTCCTAGCGCTACACGTTGAGTCACAAAGGCCAGATTCACCATGTACCGGTTTACTCCAGGTGCCTGAGGCCATGTACACCGCCAGTGCAGGAAATACTGAGTACGTGCATTTCATGGTTGTTCGGGGGGGTTGAGTTGAGCGCTTGTTCCTGAAAGAGAGCAAATCTCTGTAGCTAAGTTTCAAAGCCTTGGCAGAGACGTGGTGGAGCACGTTAATAATCACGGATTTAGAAAAATATCTAAGTGTCCTTGTACTTTTGTTTATACTGGTGCAACAAACGGGCAAACCATTTATTTTGCACTAAAAAGCCCAGAGATACGACACACGAGGACACATGCTGAGAGACAATTAGGTGGTCTACTGCTTTAATGGCTTTTTTCACCCCCAGTCACCACTGATTCACTTTGTATCAAAGCACCGGAAGCTACATTAACACTGAGTCAAACGTCCAGAAACCAACTCCGTCGCTCTCTTTCATTTGCCCTCACAAACACACTCACACACACACTCATGTACAGTACCACTAGATATACACAGGAAGGGGGTCTCAGAGTTCGCAGCCAAGTGACAAAGAATTTACAGGCGTGTTATAAGGACCTGTAGACCTGATTGTGTGTGTATGTGTGTGTGAGAGAGAGAGAGAAAGAAAGAGAAAAAAGGCCTGACACTTGTCTATGAGTGCCTTATTAAAAAGGTGAGAAGTGAGTGCAGTGTCTGGAGGAGGGGGTTAATTGTGCTCTTAAAAGGGGACTTCAAAGAGACGCTGGTGTCAGGGCTGAGGGGCATGGGAGTGAGAGGGGATGAAGAGAAAGAGGAGGAGGAGGAAAAGATACAGTAACTGATGTTTGAGTTTCAGAAGAATTGCTTGAAAAGCTAAGAAGAGTTAAAGTTATTAGGAAATGTATTTGAGATAGAAGTTGTTTAAGAAAATGTGGAGGATTTTGTCACCGAGAAATGGAGGCAAGAAAAATTATAAAAAGGATAAGCTGTGATATATAAAAAAGATTTAGTTACAGATTTAAAATAAACTGAAAAATAGAAGATGGCTGTTGACATCATCCTCCAAAATGTGAGAATATCAATAAATTGTAGAATATTTTACATCAAATACTATCTAAACTCTTGGATTTTGAGAGAATATTAATGTAGCTGAGGATCGGAAGGTCTGTGGTTCAGTTCCTTTTATCATCAGTTCTCGTGACGAAGTTTAGGCACTGAACCCCAAATTGCCCCCAACGTCTGTTCCATCGATGTGTGAATGTGACGTAGAGGTAATAACCCTGGCAACTCCTTCACTTTAATCCAGCTCCATCATCATGTCAAAGTTATAATTTGTCCAATTCTTTTAGTTTTTATTTTAAAGACATTCCTCATCAACATGTGCTAAATAGCAAATATTAGCATGCTACTTAATGAGGGTAAATGCTATAAACGTTATAAGAACATCAGTATCTTAGCACTGTCAACATGCTAACACACCACTGTCCATTAGAGATGCTATCGGATTAAGATACTTACAATCTAAGCTTTGGTTTTTACTTAATTTGACGTGCCTGATACTCAAGCAGTCTGGGACATGTGATACGTGAGCATTACATATTAAACGCACAGAATAAAGTGTCAGATCACTGTCTATAAGCACTAAGCTCTCATTTCTTTTCTTCTTCATCATTAACACCCAAACTGCTCTCAACCTCTTCAACAGTAACAGCTTTGCTTGTGAGTTGTGATCGCTCATGCTCTCTGACCTGCTGATTGGTTGTGTTAGATGTTAGTTTAATGTAGCATAGATGATTGGACATTATCATTGTTCTAATTAGACGCTGTTAGAGGCAGCTGTAAAGCAGATGGCGGAGGAGTCGAGCTCTCAGACTAAACACTGCAGAGCCAGAGGAGACTCTGAGATTCACGCTGTCTGATATCGCTGCTGTCTGGTGAGAACCTCACGACTTCACACAGATGACTTTTCTGGCAAATACAACACAAAATAGTGTTTGGTTTTCAACTTAACCAAGCGTAAAAAAAACACATCAAAGTCATAAAAATCAAAAGATTCATAGTTCATGCCCAGAGCCGTTCATCACACTTTTATATTATCACTGATACTGATACAGAGGCACTCAGTGCTGCCTGATGAATTACTACAGTACATTTTGTTATTACATTCACTGATTTGCTCTTTGCAAGCATACGTCTGTTTATTTTTACAGAAGTTTTTGGCAGAATGTCCTCCATTAAATTATTACTTTTTTATAAAGCACTATTTAGAAATCAGATTTGTGATAAAATCAACAGAGGAGAAAAGCAGATGCAGGGAAAAAAATCACTACTAATGATTAGTTATTGAAATTTGTAATAAATAAACTGATAATTTGCATTATAGTCATCTTGGAAATTCAAAGGCAAAATAAGGCAAATGATTGAGTTAATTTGCTCGAGTATTGTTCTTATACAATGTTCAATTAATATTAAGATATTTTACTGGATTATTTCCAATTATTTCCATACTTTTACTTTGTATTTCTCCCTTAATGCATCTTTCTGATTCCACCAATCTTTGGAGCTTAATTTCTTACATAAAAAGATGAAGTCTATAAAATATGATTCACTGTTACTGATTAAACACAGCTGTATGTAAAGCGGTTTGAATTAACACCATCTGCAGCTTCCTTCACAATAAAACGCTGTTTCAATAAAATGTTTCTAATAACATACTGGATGCCATTCTGCTTAATGGGATTTTTTTTATACTTAAACATATGGTAACTGATTTTTTTTTTTTTTTTTTTTTTGCCACTTGGGGGCAGTGAAAACAAGCTATAAAAACAATACTGATATATTTACTCGTTATAAAGAAGTTTACATGTGCATCAACATGTTTCGGTACCAGTACTCCAGACTCCACCAACAGAAATATATTTGTCTTTGTTTGATAAATGCTCCAACATGTTGACCAGCTAGTTACTAGTTTTGTCTGCAGAGCAGATGAGTTTTAGAGCTTTTAGCTTGAACACATTTGGAAACTATGATGACAGCAGTGAGAGTGACCTAAACCAGCAAAATTGATGTGATGGCCATAAAACCAAAACAAAGAGCTTTATAGATAGTTTTTCATCTTTTGTCATTAAAAAAATGAAATGTGGACCAGAAAAGGAAAATACTGGGTGTCCATCTTGTCCGTTGTCAAATCCAGTGAAATCACCTGTTCACGTCTGTGAAGTTCTCTACTGTTTATCAAAAAGATTATAGTTATTTCACAGGAGTTTAATGATAATGTTGGGGGGAAAAAAGACAGCAGGTCAGCATGAATGTCGCTGAAATCACAACCATTTCAACCACACCACTAGTGTGTAGAAGTAAAAAGCTAACATATGCTCAGGAAGAAATTTACAGTCGAAAAATATCAGTTGTAATTCATGTCCACGAAGAAAACGTGAACCACTTTGTGCTCTACATACTGTAAACCCTGCGAGAGCGAGAGAAACTCTGGCTCACCCGACACCAGGTGTTAGACCTTTAAACTTTCGTGCTCTAAAAATATCAGAAACTGACCGATATTGACGAACACGCTTTAAAAATCCTGGAAAAAAAAAAAAAAAAAAAAAAAAAGAATCGATTTCAAGTCTTTCATAAGCACCGTCCAGAGCATTGCTTAAAATTTCCAATACAGATTTTTTAATCAGCATTAGAATTTTTCCAGTGATTCATGGTTCATCCATGTTATTTCACCTGACACTGATTACTTTCCTCGTGGACAGATGGTTTTGCAGCGGAGGCGTTGAGGGATTTTACCCAACCGCAGCGCAAAAATGAAAATAAAAATATAATTTGTAGCTGAATCAACTTGGCCTGCAGTGCTTGAGTGTCTTTTTCCATTTTTGAAAAACTATCTCAGCGCTGTTTAAACCATTTGTCTCATATACGTTAGCAGGTAGGCCATCAAATATCCAGAGACTTTCTTGGAGCGCTCGTCGCATTATGGGGATAATTACCGTTCAGGCGAGTCCACAATGTTCTGCATCTGCACTCAGACTCTCAACCAAAGTGATGCTCGTGCCAACGTGACATTATAATACTGGCCTCAGAGGTATTACAGTCACAGTACTGTCAGACGGGTACTCCCAGCACCCGTCTGACAATGATTACAATGATTCATTTAGTTTTATTATAGAACAGACGTCTCTCTTTGTGTGTTTCTTAGCCTGGGGAGACCTAAGTGTCTCTAAGTGACAGGTCTTTAATTACAAGCACAAACGAACAACACCACGTACATATGTTCTGGTTTACTGTAATGAGGGAGACACCAGCATGAAATAATGTTGTCATCGGATTACTAAGGAGGAGATATCGAATTTGCTTCTTTATCTTCTCCTGCCTCTTTTACTGTAAAAAGTAATCATCATTACTGTAAGTTCAGTAATCCAATCTGCTGATATTGCTTTGATCCATTGATGTCACCGAAGCAATGAATCTACATGTACTTAAAGTAATGAATTAGACGAAGAGTACCTGGCCCTTAGATTCAATTCTCATCAGGGCCCTACAGCAGTTAAACCATGTGTTTTTGATCAGTTAAATTAATCACTGTTTATCTGACTGATGTTAATTTCTCACTGAGAGAAGAAAAAGAAGGAAAAAAAAACATACACGTAAAATCAGGTTTTCGTTCACATCTCGCTCTCCATCTCTGTCACCTGCTGGAGCTTTGCTTGTCAAATATTCGGAGGAGACGGGTTGAGTTACAGACCAAACTTGGTCTGCGAACTGCAGTCAGGTACGCGGCCAAAGGAGCCTGAGAGCTTTATGCACTCGCAGAAGAGCTCTAAGTAGCATTTTTGTGCATGTGAGGATGAATGTTTGCGTTCTGTTCCTGCTGCATGTATATGTGTGTGTGTGTGTGTGTGTATATCTGTGTGTGACCAGAAACACCAGGCGGTGTGAGTAATGCCTTACCCTTTGGATGTTTCTCATATGAAGCGACGTCAGAGCCTGTTAGTAAATGATTAATCAACAACGTTATTTGGGCTAATGCTGTCTGATAGCATTTTTCCTGGAAGCTCTGGAATTTGTCTTCACAGCTGGACTTTTACAAGATTTTTCTCAGCTATGCGAAAAAAGGAGTGACAAAGAACCGAAGAAGAACTGGAACGCTCCCAGCGTTGCAAAGAGTCGAGAGACTTCTCGGACAGTCCAAATAAGCTGAAACTTAATATATCAAACCTTGATAATATTATCAATAACAAGAATAATAAACTAAAACTAGAATTTTAAAAGCTGCTTACATTAGATTTTTTTATGACACATCACAAGCAAATAAACTATTTCTTTCTCTAAACTGACATAAAATAAGAGCAAACCCTGACTCGGGGTTATCTTCTAATGTATCTTAGTGGAGATTTATTTGCTACATTTAACCTCCTTCTCCATCTTTCTCAGATAACAACTTCAGCACTTGTCTTTATCTCTCAGACAAATTGTTCTCATGACATCATTCCTTGTTGCATATATCACAGCCCACCCACTCTCCTCACTGCTCTCCCTCCTAAAATGCATCACCCTGAAATCTGTGTCCCTAAAAGCTTTGGCTTTAAAAAAAAAAAAGAATCTCATTGTACTGAAAAGAGATGATTGTCTACAAATATAATCAATTGAAATGAAATCAATTGAAAACCTCAGTTTAAAAGCATGTTTATGGATTTACTGCATACAATGACAAATCTAAAACAACAAAAACTTTTGTCCCTCCCATCACAAGCTAAGTATTTTTCTTCCCAACATCAAGAAGACTCCTCTTGATTTCACGCTAGTGGCTGGATATGTTAGATGAGTGGGACAGACGTATATAACGTCAGACATATTGACAGATTTACCACTGTAAGGATCACTGCATCTGCTGGGTTAACGCTGGAACAGATGGGCATGCCGGGAACTGGAGTCTTGAATTGATATAAGTTTATAATTTAAATGTTAATGTTAAATGTTTACGTGTGTTTGCATGTGGATGAAAGACGACAAAAAAGAAAAGACTGTGAAAGTCGCTGACACAGATATACTGTACTGTTGGAAAAGAAAAAAAAGAACAGAAAAAAAAAACAGACATGCAGGCAATGAGAAAGACAGACAGACAGAATGTGGGTCAACATTTCCTACTGAGCTCACCAGACCGCTATGACCTGGTGCTGGACTGACACTGACGGTTACATGGTTTTAATGGACGCCACTCCGGCCAAACAGAAGTGTAATGTTATTGTTAGTCTGAATGCAAAAAAAACTAAATATAACTGTTTTTTTCCATTTAATACCCAAAGACAAATTTAGCAGTTGGTCCGAAATAGACTTCTGACATATTGCATTTAAAAAAAAAAAAAAAAAATCACTTTAAAATATATGGCGAGCAGCTGCAAAACGTGGCATTCATTTTTAAAATGTGTTGTTGTTTATATTTCATTGGGGTCAAACGACAGCCAAGTAACAACATGCCGTTTAAGTAACTTGACATGAAAGCTAGTTATATAATATACTTCTAATCTAAACTACACTATCAGGCAGCTTCTAGTAGGATCTGGAACAGCCACTTGCCTTAATTCGTTGTGAATGAAGGGTAAGTTAGACTGCCACTGTGCAATGTCATTTACTTTGTGTAACACGATCTCACAATGATTGACGCCACTGACTGACAACCGCTGCAGCTGGTGAAAATGTAAAAAAGGTAGATGAGACCCCTTCATGAGGCTTCAGGAGTCAAAACCACACAGACATTCCACTGTTACTGAAATAACACACAGCACTTTCTCTATATAGAATGGTAAATGGTAAATGGACTGACTTTACATAGCACTTTTCTAGTGACCACTCAAATCACTTTAAACTACAGTTGACATTCACACACATTGACACTTTGCCTTTATATCTATACATGGCGTTATTCTGATTATATTCTTGCACATTCATACACCATCTCACCCAGATATGTCCTAGAGGAACCAGGAATCAAACTTCTGACCTTCTGATTAGTGGCCGACAAGAACAAAAGCAAAAGCAAAAATATTCAACACGTCCTCTAAAATCAATGACAATATGTATCATAACAGCCCTTCAGAGCAACACAAAACATCTGTATCTGCAGGACATCGTTTTTATCGACTTCCTCAACCATTCAATATCACTGCTAGGGCCAAGTTTGACTGAGTTTAGTCAAGAGAAAATAAGATCTGGTTAGTGTGAAATTAAGTACTCGGTTTACGTTTTAAACTTTTTAAGGTTAAAGAATGATCACTATCTTAGTTGCAACTAATCATTAGAGGAAGAAGACACAAACAGTTAACTCCCACATCTGGACCTGACATTTTGTTGACCCATCGGCCCTGAAGCCTCTCCCTCTGCAGATACAAACATCACCTGACTCCATCCTAGTACAAGAGTCATAATCGCTACGACCTCTAGAAGGATTTGTCACTTAATAAATGTTGTTTTGGGGAATTTTCAGAAGTAACTAATGATGTTGTTTTCCTTGGAAGTATAGTTTCAAGATCGATCCTGAAAAGTTTTCATGCTGTATGGGACATGACCAGTGAGTTCAGTTTGCTGGAGGAAAAGTCGTGAACGATTTCTCCTCAGACAGCCTTTTTCACTGCCTGTGTTTTTTCTGCTTGAACCTCCATGAATGCCTCATTTACCAATGTCACACTTGGGTTCACTGCAAACCCTCTGGGCATCCGTCTTTGGCTTTTATTTTGTAAACAGTTGGATTGTGTTTATTCTAAATGTGGTAAAACATCATCACGATATTAAAAGAATTTCACATGTCCTCGTTAAAGTATGTCATGCTGATTAAACCAATCAGTAACGTGGCTGTCCATCATCTCTGCAGGTGAATTTCAGAAACTGGTTAAAAGATGGAGCTTCAATGGGCCGCGATCCAGGTCCCTCCTGTTGAGTTGGCGGATGTCTTGTCTCGGTCCATTGGACCAGACCAGTCTATTTCAGGTTCAGGATTAAATCCATAATCAGACAGGATATAATGAGGTTTCAAACCAGCAACCCACTGAGACAAAGTACTGTAATCTCCAACAGTGAAAGGTTGTTAAGTCACTGAATCACATGTTTACTTTAGGCTCAGCAGGGAATTTATTTCTCAGATTAATATGTTGGCCACATTTGGCATCTCTGCATTTGGCAATTTGGTAAATATTCATGGAGAGGAAGTTAGGTCAGGTCATGAACTTAGAAAATGTCTTTCTCTTCTATGCCTGTTCTGTGTGTTAGCTGAAACTCCTTTAGAAAGAAGAATTCATCCTTGTTAATGAAAACAGGAAAGAATGTCATGAAAAAAGACAAAACTTCAGAGAGCTACAATGACTTAGACGTAGATAAGTACAGGCAGAATGGGAACTGCAGAGATATGGTCATCATTATGTCAATGCTTTAATCATAACTGGAGGATCCTGAGTCAGATCATTATAATATGTTTATTTTTTTTAGTCCAGCTGTCAGTGTTTTTCTAAAGTTACTTCTGTCAATACCCTGACTGTCAGTTGAGCCCGAGAAGTATAATTTAAAGCTTTTTTTCTTAAATACACAATAAAAACCAAACCTCATAACTGTTCATATTAGTGTATATACATTCATACAATGTGCAATAATGTTTTCCTGCATTTCTCCTTCTGTCCCTCAGTACGTGGTGCACTTCCCATCAATCCACAGCTTGCTTGCACATTTGCAGGAAATACTGCCGTCGCTCAAAGCCGTCTATAGGTGTCAAAACACAAAACGCAAAGTCTCATGGCAGCGGGATTACAAGTGTTCCTGTTGAGTCAGCTGAGCTGCTGGAAAATGACAAAACCAGAGCAGTTATCGTATGAAATGAAGGAAACCACTTCTGCTGAGTTTGTTGGTGCAGAAAAGACCTGTCCACAGCAGCAGCAGGTGGTTAATGTGTCTCCGATGACATTGTTTTAATTTTTGTGGTCGACTCAGCTGTCTCGGTCTGTCAGTCCACATGGCTATATATATATATATATATATATATATACATGCTAAGCTAAAGCTGGCTTGTTGGTCTAGCCATGATATGCCTTACTTGGACCAGATGCTTGACAGATCACATCAAAGATACACTGCTGCCTGTGTCCAAGCCCTGTGTTGTTTTATTGTTATCCTGCCACATCTTAACAGAATGTGCTGAGCTGATGTAGACTGATGAACCATTATAGCATTTCTCCGTAATCTGTGTCAGATATGTGACAGATTATCTTTTGACAACTTGGTGAGGACTGGGGCAAAAAGCAGGCCGGTATTGAAACGGCACCGCGTGGGGGTGTGTTATTTAAGTTACCAGTCGGGTGAAAGATTGATGTATTTAAAAGCTTATCAAATGCCAGAACACTGCACGGTGGTTTGTAACACTCACAGACAGGATTTTACAACTCTGCAAAAAGCATCACAGTAACAACTATTTAACCTTTCATCACAAAGTAGATGATAAAAATACAGTTTTTGCATTTATTTGACTGGTTGATGCAGATCCCTGCCAGATCACTTTGTGGCAAAAAGGATAAGTCTGTGTTTTTCTTTCTTTCAAGGAACCCCCCCAGCAATAGCAACCCCCGATTGGCTGACCCGATTCAAAGTCACAGAAGGAGCTCAAGTAGATCTGAACTTAACTTTCTGAGAACAAGAATGAACCTGTTTCAAGACTTAAATTTTGTATTTAATTTGTATTAATGTATTTAATGTAATTTGGTATGACATCTATAAAAGTCAGGGGCTTATTGTTGTCTATAGCCACAGTGAAGTTAGAGAACAAAGAAAAAGAAACACAGTGAAAAACAAGAAGATAAAAGAAAATTAAATAATTAATATATATATATATATATATATATATATATTACTGCTGCCCTTTGACCTGAACAAGGATTTCTGTGTAATTTTGTTGCCTTAAAATAAGCTGCATGTGTAGCAGTGATGAGTTACCTAACTTTGCTGATGTAACACACATGTGAGCTCTACTGCACCAACACGACAGTATTTTGTCTCTGGAGGGGATACGGGACGGGAGAAACAATTAAAGCCACTATACAAACAAAAGCGACACAACATTGTTTGTTATGTCTAAAGTTCATGACCTCTATTGCAGCGATTCTCATTAATCCTTTTCTGTTTTATTAGCCATTAATCATCTCTTGGGGAAACATGTGGCCTCGGTTGGATCTGCATCCAATACATCAAAGATTTCTCTGTGTTGTTGCCTCCATATGAGGGAGCTGGCCTCGGCAGACGCTTCGTCTTTTTTTATACATTGCAAAAGGGTAGTGCAGACTGTGATGGGGATGACAGAGAAGTCAACATGCCAGTTGCACTGGTCACCATATGAACAGACCCTTTGAAACACAAAGGGTTTTTATCACAAAGATATGTCAGAGCTCCAAATACTGTTTGTCACTGTCATATCTGTGAAAGATCCCACTGATCTGTGACCGCTCTGTCCTCCTACTCAGATAACTTAACATATATGAAACTTCATAACTTTCATACAGTCACAAATCAGTCCCCCCCCCCCTATCACAACTAGCTGTTGTACATTTTTAACCAATATTATTCAAAAAGAAATAAACTGCGGATTTGTTGGAGACTATTTTCAGCTGTGTATTTGGACAGTAACTACTTAGGGAATCAGGGAAGCGTATGTGGGATCAAATCAAAATAAACTACAGTGCCCATAGAAACTGTGGTTCATTTATGTTGTTTGTGCTTGTGACAATGGAGCTCTATGGCGAAGAGGAATAAGCTTTGTCGGGCTTTGGCTCTGCAAACAATATATGTTAGTCGGATCAATGTGTTGTTGGTTTAGGTTTTTTTCCACATAATTTGATGGCAATGAGAAAAATACAACCTAGATTGTGACCAGACTTCGTTGAGATGGACTGAGGCAGGATTTACCTTCAGCCCGGACAATGCTGTGGAAACCCACAAATCGAGGCATCAGCAGTGAGACGAACGGGGAAACCCTGCCGCACTGTCCTCATTACAGGCAGCAGACCGTTGTGATGATGAAGCGCGATGACTCCTTTTATGTGAGACCAAGTCTCATGTCTAATGGCCCTATCATTACTGGAGTGTGTAAACAGGAGAAAACACAACATACAGACATGGGATTAGACCTGAAACAAGTGCTTGTTGTGGTTTTTTGAAAAACCACAAGTTCATGCGTGTGTTTTATGTGTGTCTATACAAGAGTGTGTCATCACTGGTAGCAGCACTTCATCTAACACTGTATAAGGCCGTTTTTTTCTGGGGATCTTTTTTTGTGTTTTGTTTTTTTTCTCTTGTGAACCCCACCGTAGAATCAAAGTGAGTTGAAGCAGCACATGATCATAGGTGTTGGTGCAGGCCTTGTAAAAACTTGCAACACAGTTATTACAGACAAATGACAAGTTATATCACCAATCAACCATCACTAACACATTTAGACTGAAGGGAAACTGGAGTACAGACGTCTGCACAAACGTCAAAATGTATCACTTCAATACAATGGAAAGAAAAGTCATTCTTATTGCAAACGTCTGAACTATGTTGTGACTTAACGACACATAGGCATGACAGGGTTGGTGCCATTTATAGCTGAAATTTATATTAGTAATAAAGTGAAACTTGTAAAAATAAGCTTACAATTTTACATGACGCTATTTTTTGATTTCTGCTATATTTTTGATTTCTGCACCCGTAGCGTTAAAATGTGTCTTTTGTCAACTCAAAATAGTTTAATCAGAAGGAAAAATGTTTTTTAAATATCCATCCATCTATTCATTATCTATACAGCTCATCCTGTTGAATGAATCGTAGCTGATATGTTTGGGGTGTTCACTCAACAGTAATGTTAATAGTTTAAGGCTGCAGTTCTGGCTCATGTAACACATGCAAACATGTCTTGAAAGTTCACTAACACTCTGAGTCTTTGAATCTTAGGGGAAAAAAAGAACGTGTGTCAAATACCTTCAAAAGCAATCTCTCCAGATTGATCTTCAGACCGGAGTGCCCCTCGCTGAGACAAGTGCTCAACAGGTTAATTCAAGTGCATTTCAAGTGCTTCAAAGTACTTTCAAAGCATTTACAGCTCAACATCTTTTTTTTTTCCTCAGCCTTCGTTCACCTGCTAACAAATGTCTTCATCTCGTCTCTGTGGACTCCTTTTTTGCTTTTGGTTTGGTCGCATGTCTAGACAGAACAGAATGCATTTTGCAGGGCTTTGAGTCGGCGGTCTATTGTCTACCTGTGAACCTGGGGATGGCTGGATGCTTCACCACATCACACGGCTTTGTCTGTCTCAGTTTGTTCTCTCATCAGAGGCCAGACATAATTGCCTTTCAACTCCAGTCGCCCTCTGTTCTCCCCTCGCTAATGTGCCGTGCAGTGGAGGGGGAGGGGGGTTTACATTTTCATTTACCTGCTGTGGATGTATATAGGGGTTTTAGCCACAGGTATACTGGTCACCTGCTGACTGAGTGCATGCTGAGAGGTTAGGAAAAAGGAGGGTAGAGGGTCACTGACCCATTTAAACCTGATACCTGAAATCCAACCTCACCACATGGAACAGGACAGGTGTCTGGTTCCAACTATGACCAAAGTAATGGACCAGAGTGGTGGCAGGGGGTTGGTTAGTGTTGGTGTGGGAGGTTACAAAATCTTCTGTAACATTAGGAAGTAGATGACAAAACTTCCCATGTCTCACTCTTTCCTCTCACCTCTCACCCTCATTTGACCTTGCGATGCAAATATGATTGGAGTATCGCAAAGCGTGTGATGTTGGAGGTGCGTGCATTTGTAGTAGCATCCTGTCTGAGAAAGAGCTGAAAGCTATCTTCAAAATGAAACAAGGTGCCTGTGTCTAAAGCAGAAGAGTTCGTGCTGAAAAGGTCTGGTAGCATTTTGGTCAAATAACCCTCCAGCTTCTGCTTTCACACACACACACACACACACACACACACATACCTGGCCTCCATTTTACCTCCCGCCTGACGCAACCCAACACGTCACGACAAGTCACTCGACACACGTGTACCCTAAAGTACATTTTGGTTGCTGTGAAGCATGGTGGCATGGATGAAAAAACCCGAAGAAACAAATATAGAAACGGATGTGTTCATGGAAGTGAAGTAAAATCAAGTGCAGATGAAGAATTACAACTGCTGTTGCTGATGACGAGCACAGTTATGATGCCTGTAATCAGTTTGACATGAGAAAACAGAAGACCTCCTGTGTCCAAGTGAAATAATGACAGTAAATGTCAGGGAATTACCAAAAGCTACTACATTGTACCCCAAGGGGCACATGTCTGTAACAAATTTTATGGCAATCCTTCTTGTAGCCAGTGAGGATACTTGAACTGAACCAGGAGTCCACTGACAGACCACCACCGCCAACCATGGAGCCACGTCACTAGTGTGGATAAAAACATACACGGGATAAGATTTTGGACAACACGTAACACTTCTATAAAGATGCAAAGGATGTCGGACTTTTACAGACTCAACAAACACCTCATGCACTCACGCTGCTCTCGTCTCGCCTCCTAATGAACCAGTGGTTGATTGGTTCTGGCCCTCGTCCCATCTTGTAATGATGTTGAAAGCAGGTCTACTCTACTTTCAACTTCCCGCTTGGTGAAATAAACAAGAGAGTCATGAGAATCATCAATCATCAAAGACAATTACCCACACACGCCTACTCTCTACCCCACCGCCCCTCCTTGCTCTCCTTGTGTATCCTTTTCTATTTGCGTCTCTTAAAATACATGTCTGGACTGTGACAGATGTGCCAGATTATGCTGAATGTCAAACTTCATTATGATCATGTACAAGGTGCTTACTCAAGTCTGTTAAATGTAATGTAGCAAATTACTGCTAGGCCTTTAAAGCAATGAACTACAATTGATTTAAGAAACCGACACTGACATGATGGTTGTTAGTTTGCATTCAGATTTATACTTTTGTAGTTATAAAAAGCATCAAATAAAATCACACCAGGACCAAGAACTGAAACCAGAGATGGTGACATTAATTAAAATCCATAAAACTAGGGTTCGTGTCATTTTCTAGAAGCTGCTCTGAAAATGAGGGTATGCCTTTGTTATTTCTTTTAATGTTTGAGTAAGTGCAGATTTGGGCTATTAGTACATTTTCATTTTACTTTTTTCTTTTTTTTATTTCTAATTGGCTTCAGAAACCTGGATGGAAGCAGCTATAATCATTAATTTATCCATCCGCTCGCTTTCTCTGAAACCAGAACTAATCCACCTGTTGCATTATTCACCCGGAACCAACACCCCCAGTCCTGACATTAATATTTCAGTGAAGATCATGCACCTCTACTGAGCTTTGCACAAACAGATGTGGAGGCTGGCAAAGTCCTATGGTGTCCAGGACGTAACCTAGAGGGGATTTTGTTCTTAATTTTGGTGCAAACAGTTACATTTTAACATTTTTAGTCCAGCTATTTGACATTTTCTGAGCAAAAATAACTTTTTAACGACCTTTTTCAAAGTTTTATCTCCACTTGCAACCATATTACTGTGTGTAATCATAAACCTTATATGTATAGTGCTTGCGAATGCTTAGCAAGGAGACTTTAAGTTACGTTTAACAGAATAAATACACAAAATACAGTGAGATGATGTGGGTTAATGTATGTCATCAAACTCAAGACATGCCTCAAACTGACTTTATCGTCACATTTTTCAATTAAAAGCTTTAAACATAAAGTTGAGATGATGTCAGCTCTACTCTTTTCAGCTGAAAAGAACATTTTCCGGCGGCAGACAGCGAAAAAGGCTACAAATGGAGAAAATGGGCATCATTCACAGATCTGAAAGGAGCCACGGAGTTCATTTCACCGACACTAAGGCGGCTGCCAGGAAGCAAACAGCCAGTGAAGTGATGGAAATGAGCATCACTTTGGTGAAATGTAATTCGTTACCATGGCAAATGTATCACGAGAATTAGCATTCCAGTGGCACTTGTGTTTAACATTCCTGCTTTTTAAGTCTCCTGCGTGGCCCGCACAGTAATCACTTCCATGTCGTTAACATTATTAAAATATGGAAGCTATCTCGACTCGTAGAGGTGCTATTAGAAGAAGCTGTCAGCCGCACGTCGGGCAACCTTTCAAAAAAAATCCCTGGGTTTACATTTCAAAATGTAAACTCAATTGAAGAACCGGCACCGTCTGATATGGAGGGAACACTTTGTAATTTAAGCCACTAGTTGACAAATTAAGTATGAAACTGGCTGCAGCAGATCCGATGAGGTTTTATGATGTAAACTCTAACGTGGACTTCACTCGTAACTTAACAGCAACTGGTTCTCCACTCGTTCCATCAAGGAAACCAGTTTCATCTATTTAAAGTCTATGACTGCCTTGTTGATGCTGTGTTTCCACTGACAGTAATTCTTTATCCTTACCCACATCAAGCCGCAGCAATGATGTTAGTTTACACTGACCTTTTTGAGCCAACACACACGAGAGAAGCATAAAAATACTTCCGATTGAGGAGGTTCACAGCCATTAATAAAATCAACACCCGCCGCACGAACATCCTATGTGCTCTGTGAAGTTTATGTTTCTGGATGTTGTTTGTTTGACTGTATAGCTCATCATGGCATCAGTGCTCTTGAGTGTATGGATATATCTGTAAGGCAGATGTCTGCTAGGTTATGTCTGCTTCACAGATGCGAGGTTTGGTGTCTAAAAACCGAAATATGGCAACACTTTCCTTTCCAATGTATAATTAACTCCGTTATGACTTCATATTGAGTCATAATTTTCTGCATGGTCATAAGAAATAAACTATTCCTCTTCACTGTCGATTTTAGAGGACAGTTGTGGATGATGGAGAACAGCAGCTCCCCGCACCAGACTACTCTTTGAGTTGTTGTTGTTGTTGTTCCCACTGGTAATCATCATTTACTCTTCTGACCTTCGTTAAATTTTACTGTGATAGCTTCAATCAATGATCATCTGGATCAAACCATTAGAGACACAATGTCACAATAAAATACTCATGTGTGTCTCATACGATGTCGGATAATTTAATTTCTACACAATAAACATTCCTCTGAACAACAGAAACCAGATCATTGGGACTTTTTAACATGTGACGATCATGACTGATGTTGGTTTGAAAGAAACTGTTACTGGAAGACAGCGCTGTCTGATTGTAGCTCAGAAGAGACTCGTTTTTGATTACAAACCTGACCTTTTTTTTTTTCTACAGCATCAGGAGACCATCGGAAATACCGCGGTGCGTGAATCATAAAACTCCCTTAAACCAAAAAGCACTGGTCTTTTTTTTGTGTGTGCGTTCCGTGTCACCATCTAAGAACATCTTTGTTTACACGATGTGAAGGTTATGTCTCTTTGGGTCTGGCGCACCTTCTGAGGTGGCCTGAGAAAGGAGGTGTTTACCCGTGGTTCTCTAATTGCTGCAGTTAACACGCTCATCCGTGTTTGTTTCCATTTCAAGTGAGCGTGCTAGATTCCAGCAGAATGACAAAAATAATGTACCGAGTGCGGCGGGAAACAAAACAGAGCTTTAAAAGAACACGGCTGCTGGCTTATTTAAATTTCATGACTATATTTTTTCACTTCAAGTTAAAAAAAAATAAGAAAACGGATTGTGATCAAACTTCTCTGGATTGTCACTGATGGTTTGAATTCACCCCGAATTATCTATTCAGCAGCTTGACCTTAAGTGGAGCATATCTTTAACTTAACTTATGGTAAAACCTCCTTTTTGTCTGCAAGTGCTTTAATGTGTCTGTAATTAAAGTTAACTGCCAGGGCCATTTCTGCCGAGCTGGTTTGAAGACCATAATGTGTTCAAAGCCACCAGCTCAACCGCAATGAAACAATTAGAATCACTGAGCAAAACTGCTGGTCCCTAATGGCGTCCTCTTTCTAGGCATGAGCAATCAAGACTGTATCCAAGGCATGACCAGCGGAGCCAGAGGGAAGCTGCGTCCACTCAACCAGAGTTGGAATTTTCGTGAAAAAAAAAGCAGACTCAGATTTTACTGATCTAAACATCAGTGTAGCTGACCCTGGATCAGCACTTCCACTCTGCGGGACTTTGAAGTTTAGCCTCAGATTGCAACGGCAGTTAAAGCCAAAACCACAAGACGAGGAGACTGAGTCAGTTCTTTCCTACGATGGGAGAGAGATGGAGTAAAAACAAAAAAAAGATTTGGAGAAATGTGGCCACATTAAAAAAAATAAAAATAAATAAAATTTGGTATATTCAGAGAGTTACAACTTTCTCATGACCTAAATATGAGAAACATCTTATAAGGTCGTATCAGCATCATTGCAGGAAGTACATTTTTGTATATTTTCAAAAAAAAAATACATTTGCGATAAAATTAACTAGTTAATTAACTAGCTAAGTTAATTTCATAATTTTAAAAATTTTGTATGATTTTTAACAAAAAGCAAATTTTATTACAATGACAATTCTCTCCACAAAGGGAAGCCCCTAACAGCCTTCCTAAGTAAAATAAAATAAAATGTGGTGCTTCACTACATCCAACAAATTGTTTTCTGGTGTGACGAAACATTTTTTCCCTCATGGACGACTGACTTCCAACATCTGAGTCTTGTTAAGACTGTTACACAGAACAACAAGACTGCGGGGCGAGGCAATGAAGAGATCAGTCAGTAATTGATCAGTAACTGATAATTACTTCAATGGCAATTCATGCCTTTGAGAACTACCCAGCGATTGGCGGAATGACTGAAAATTTCAGTTCAATAAAAGAAGCGTCTGAGACATGCTGTGCGAATTTGTTTGTGTGTTTGTGCATGTGTGTGGGTGTGTGTTGAGTGTGTTGTCATTCTACACCCCAAATTCAAGCCTCAGAGCCACTGACCAGATGTTTTTTCTCTCTCTCTCTTCCTCTGTCTCTATCTCTTGGTGTTTTTCTGTCTCTTCTTCTCACCGCTTTGTTTTTTGTTTCAGAGTTTCCCTTTTTAATGCTTTGCAACTTCCCATCTATTGATCCATTCAGCCAATGTTCTGCCTTTGTGGCTAAAGTTAGCACAGTGTGCTTAGTGTACAAGCCTCTGTGATCCTCCACAATGAGCTCCACGGGTATAAAATCACACACGTTCATCCAGGAACACTTTATCTTAATGGTTCATTCATTCGTAAATCTCTTGCCCACTTATAGTCAAGCTGAGGGGGTGTTTACAGTAAACCAATCAGATTTGGCCACGATCTCAATCAGCCAGTTGCAGTCAATTACCAACAGTACATGTTGGTATCCACTTCCAAATTAAACCCAAAGTTCAGTCCTCATCATGTCCAGATCCTCAGGATTCCCTTCATTCTTTTACTCCATCCATGTCTAGACCAGGTATGTCCAAACTATTCCACAAAGGGCCGTGTAGCTGCAGGTTTTTGTTCCAAGAACACCCAGTTTGACTAATCAACTGTCTGAAGACTGAGATCAGTTAATTAAATGAGTCAAGTCTGGCGTGCTGCTGCTTGGTTGGAATAAAAACCTGCAGCCACACGGCTCTTTGTGGGATAGTTTGGACACCTCAGGTCTAGACTTTGGCTGTTTCCCATCATCACAGCCTCACCCCTTTCAAATAAGATGCATGGACTTTTCACATTTCACTTTGTCTTCTAGTTTGTACAAATGGTGATAAAAATTCGCACTTTTTTCACTCATAATGACTAAAAAACTCTCTAAACTGCACCTTAGAGGTATGATTCATTACGGAGTTAGCTGATTAATTTCTTCTTTAAAATGTATTTGTTTTTGTTTATTAAATGCCAGAATATGAAAAAAGTCCATCAAGCCCTAGGTGATGTATTCAAATCACTTGTTTTACCACAACAAACATCATTTATCATTTCATTTCAACCATTTCATGTTAACGTAGGACAGACTGTAAATGAAGGAGATCACCACTTAATACATTCACGTACCACAGTGCATCAACACTGCGGAGAAGATCAAGTCTGTACATGAACTGTTCACATGCACCTCAGAGATTCTTCTCGAACCACACTGAGTATGAAACGGCACATGGCCTGGCAACACACCAAGAAAAATGTAGAACGGCCTCCTCAATTACATACAGCTCATTGAAGAACCGCAACGTAAAGTGCTGTCCGTGGTGCTGAATCATGTCAGCAGGTGTTGACAGTTAATGTTTCTGACAGTACCTGAATATATGATCACATCATGTGTGGAGTATTAATCAACTACTTTGATAATCGATCGATAAACAGTTGCTTGTCTTGCCTTTTTTTGGACAAAACAAGCAACATGAAGACATTTTCTGGATCATCAATTAATTGAGCGCAAGTAATAATGTGTCTTGTGAACTATATTTAGAGAAGTAAAAGCACACACTTGTAAACTGACACTTGCCAGTTACATTAAGCAAACGCGAAAATTATACAGCCGATCATTGTTTCATCATAAAATTTTTCTCAGTGGTTGGTTTTTTATTCAGTAAATCAATCTTTGCCATCTGCAGACTAAGGCCCCCACTGGTGAAATAAAAGGCTGTAAAGTTGATAAGAATGACATATTGTTGGCAGCGTCCAACATCTTTAACTCACTCAGTTAACCAGCTTAGAGAGAAACTCAGGCTGACTGTAGACGTGCAGGTCTCTCTTTTCATAATGTTATTTCTCTACACTTTATACATCCCCAAAAGGACTTGTTTGATATTTAAAAGGTACTAAAGCAAGATGGATTCACACCAGGGAACTAAATGTAGGAAGAAGAAACACAGCAAAACTTCATAAGTCAAATCTGTCTGCAGAATATCTTGGCCAGGATTCAGTCGTCCCAGTGAGAAACTAATGAAAGAGAAGAGAAAAAGGAGAAGAAGCAGTGGCGGAGATATGGTTGTTGTCTGACAATGTGAAAAGGAAATTAAACAATGCTGAAACCAGACAGCAATTCAGATTCTTTAAAGGTTAAACACAACAACACACGTAAGGTACAACTTTTTTCATCCAAACAGAGAGATGTTTAGAGGAAATCAATAGATAGCGTCTGTCAAAATGGATTATGGAGGCTTGACTCAGCTCAAAACCTAACGCCACACAACATGATTCCACTGACTAACATCCCTTTAACTAGAGAAGGTGGCCAAGACTAATCAGGAAAATTAGCTGATTTAGTGTCTGGTTATCTCTGTTCCATTTGAAAAAGAAAGGAATGCTGTTTATTTGACTGTAATTTAGTAAAAGAGACACGTCCAAAATTTTGGGTTTACAGTGAAATAGTCAGATCTGGTGGGATAAAAAAAATAAGACTTTCTCAGAAAATATGAGCAGCGAAGAAGTTTCTGCTGAGAGACTGAATCCTCCTTAACGCATACATGAACAGTAAATCTTAGTTAAATAAACACCAAAATACTAAGGCAGGAGGTTGCCAAGGTGGAGGGAGGAAGCAGAGGAGAAACAGTCCGACATGTCGCTTTAAAATGTGCACCTGCAGGAATATGACTGAGTGTTTCTGGTCAGGGACTTTATAATGAGCAGCGCTGTTTACTGAACTTTAATATTGTTTGTTCATTCTTTGGTTCGTTCTGTGATATCGTTATCGTTATTTATCATAAAGTTCCAAAATGTTATGGACAATCTAATTTAGTTATTCTCATTTTCCTTGGTTATCTCTCTGTTTATGTTAGTAACATTTCAGTTAAACTAAACAGGTATTTTCTAAAGAAAAATGTCAGTATTTTAAAAAAAATTACATTTTACTTTTGGTACCGTTTGTAAAAAACTCAGATGTGTCCTCAGTCCTAGAGTCACTCAGCTCTAATGAAGATGATAAATGTTTAGAGAGACAGACTGAAGAAATAGTGTGTGTGTGTGTGTGTGTGTGTGTGTGTGAGAGAGAGAGAGAGAGATATGGAGGAAATACTTTCTTTCCTTCTTTTGGACCTGCTCTGCTCAACTGGTGGGGATTTGGTCTGGAAAGGGGAGGAGACACAGGAACGAGGGAGAGGGAGGGAAAGAGAAAATGGGGTGGAACAGACCCCCCTCCCTTTACCCACCCCACCACCCCCCCGCACACACACACACACACAAACACACATGTACATGTGCACACACACATAAATGCACACAGCTCTTCAAAGCCAAGTGGTTTTCACAGACGTCCAATTACACTAAGAGATGACATCTGGTGAACTGCAGCAGATAAATAAGGTGAAAGGAAAGAAGATTCAGTC
Source organism: Polydactylus sextarius (assembly GCA_016801845.1). Classification (NCBI taxonomy): domain Eukaryota; kingdom Metazoa; phylum Chordata; class Actinopteri; family Polynemidae; genus Polydactylus; species Polydactylus sextarius. Next base: position 6,055,335 of record CM028922.1, read on the forward strand.
ACCTCAGAGAAACTCCAGATAACCAAAGAGCACCGCTGATAGAGATAGGAGAGAGGGAGAGGCAAAGGCAAAGAGGGAGGGGGAGGAAAGAAGAGAGGCAACGCAGTGCTCCGGCGCTCAGACTCTGAGAGGCAAGGACAGAGGAGAGACAGGGAGCTCAGCTCACTGACAGACGCACAACAAGAGAGGGCAGAAAGACGAGAGCTGAGCCGAGCTCAGTTACACACTCAAGTGACTTCAAACCAGCTCCGACAAAACAAGAGAAACAAAGAGAGAGAAGAGAAGAAGAGAAGAAAGTCTGGATTCGGAGGCTCTTTTTGTGGCTCTCTTTTCGCGTGGATTTCTCTGGACATTTCACAAGAAACAGCATTAATCCTTTTTTTTGTTTTTTTGTTTTTTGAATTTCCTGTTTTTATTTATTCATTTTGTGCTCAACACTTTAGCATCTTTTCATCCAGCTCTCCTCCGCCTTCCTGACATATCCATCTCCCTGGTCTGGAGGAGATACATGGTTTGGGACGTGTGTGGAGTAGATTTTAGTAGCAGAATATTTGAATGAACTGATATTTTCACTGTGTGTCTCTTTGGATGTGAGACTGTAGGTTTATAGTCAAAGTTTTAAAAAGAAAAGGAAATTTACAGTCAGTGTGTGTGTGTTAGTGTGTGTGTGAGCAGTCGGGAGGGAAAAAAGCAGCACTCTCGGGAGGAGAGGGAGACGGACGCGAGAGGTCTTTGAGGCGAGCGCCGGTTGTTCCCGTTGTGAGGTGATCAGAGTTATGGATGTTGACGCATTCCTGTGGCGCTTCTGAGGAATAAAAAGCACCGGGAACTACAGCAGAGTCGGCCACAACACTGCGGATCTCACCACCACCAGCAACTGCATCCATCACCATTAATATCAGTGACAACTCTACAGCTGCCTACCGACAGTCTCCGATCACGTCTACTGTCAGTCTTCGACCCAGAGAGGTTGCGGGTCCCCAGACAGAGGAGGTGTAGTCTGTCGGTTGGGGGAGTTTCTCCCACTCTCATTCCCTCTCCCTGCACCCAGCTCAGCATGCCCCAGCCCCTGAGCACCTCCACAGCTCTCCCAGCTCCACTACCATGTGTAGATGGACAGTGACACAAGGTGCACCGGTCGCCTGGTTCTCCTCCTGCCCCTGCTGCAGACCTCCTTCACTCCTTCTCTCCCTGACTTTCCTTCTCCTGCTTCTCCTGCTTGGACCCTCCTCGTCTTCGCCTCTGTCCCCTTCATCATCTCCGTCGGACTCTGAAAAGAACCACAATGCACCTGGAGGGACTCCTCCTCACGCCTTCGCCCCACACCCCTCAACGCCATCCTCATCACCCCCACCTCTGCACGCATCCTCTGCGAGGTTGCCACGGGCGACCAACGTATCATCGTCCTCCGCGACGGTCGTCGGACGCCACGTGCGGAGCAGCTACAACCATCTACAAGGAGACGTGCGCCGCAGGAAACTGTTCTCCTTCCAGAAATTCTTCCTGCGCATTGACAAGAAAGGAGCAGTCAATGGCACCAAAAGCGAGGACGATCCATACAGTAAGTGTTTTATCTTTACATTTTAAAGCAAATAACAACGATGAGAAAGCAGATGTTCTTGGGGGAATTGAGCCACTCTTAGACTTTTTAGTTTCTCTACAAACTGACAGGAGAGAAGTTGAGAAATTTGCTATCAAATATCTTTACGTCAACATCTTTCGGTGAGAACATACTTTCCCCCGCACCCTGTCTCGAGTATTTATACGTTAAAGGATGATACTTTTGTTCTCCAACCCACGCTGGAAAACCGTGCACATTAAGACAGGTGACTGGGCAAAACAACAAAAAAAAAAAGAGAGCTGCGTGCTTTCCAACCTTTTCACCATGTGTAGAGGCACGCAGGTTTGCCAGACTGCAGAGTTTGGGAAAAAAGACAAAAGCATGGGAAGTAGGAGAGTGGGAAAAGAGAAAACAAAATGAGTAAGCCAAGCAGATAAAAAGAGAGATGATCTACTGGAACCAATTAGAAATTGCCCAGAGAAAGTTCTTCCCTCTTTGAGGAAATATCTAAAACACTGCTATTACCAAACCCCTGGGGAGAATGACAAGTAGACTTACTCCTTGCTGCTATTGTGCTACAGCTATAATAGTGGTGGGCAAATGCTAAGTATGAGGTTATATAGACTCAGATTTAAGGTAATAACCAAGTGAGTCCCTGCTCCTTTTTCTGGTCGTGCATTTTGCGGTCACAGAAATATGATTTGAACCTTTATTTATCCTGAGAAGGGTCACTTAGCACACATGCTCTTTTGTCAGCACTACTCAGCCTCACATTCAGTTACACTCTTTCACACTGGGTAGACTCCCATCACTTCCTCCACTTGTACCCTTCAATGCACCTTGAGCAACACTGACTATAGTTTTTCCAGGGAGAAAAGTAAAGAATATGACCTAATGACTGACCACCATATGCACACGTTTTCTAAAGTAGGGAGACTGATGATCGACGGCACACAAAGAAAGAATCGAGCCTGGACCTGAGCACGAGCAAGCATGAATAACTTTTAAGGACTTGTAAGAATCATCAAAACCATTTATGACTGATTCTGAACAGAAAATCAGCTGTTATCATTCTGTAGTCCACATCTTTATCTGCTAGTTAAACACATCTGGAAGTTGTCCAGGACTGCCACAGACTTTTTTGGCCCCAGAGCAGCTCAGAGTAGCTGCATGGCCTGAGGGCACATTGACAGTAGTTGTTGAGGGAGAACAGAACATTACTCCCACATTTACCTGCCCTGGGTTTCCCTGCCAGTTCACGGAATTAGATGGGTGATGTCCAAAACACGAACTAATTTCTTTTAAGATTATACAACAGGCTCTCACTGCTTTATGTCTGCTGCATGTGTGTTTGAATCTGTCACAGCACGTCATGCATGTGTGTCGGGTGAATGTAATCTTCATAAATGGATCTTTATCACTCACACACCTTCATACACATGTTGGGGGGTTGTATGCATCTGTCTGTGGGTCTGTGGTGCTGTACAAGCCTCTCCTGCTGAGAGCGCACACGCGCGCACACACACATGCTTCAGCACAGAGAGGCCAGTCTTGCACATGGCCTCCATATGGCAAAGCCCACTTTTATTAGGGCCAGGGCCAGTGTGAGTGTGTGTGTGTGTGTGTGTGTGTGTGTGTGTGTGTGTGCGCATGCGCATGTGCCACTCAGACACCAAGGCTCTGCCAGACATGGCTGAAGGAATTTCAATTAGCGTCTCTTCCTCCCTCCCCTTGCCTGCAGTTCTCCCTGACACACACATGCATACACACTTTTACACACATGCACATAAAGAGTTCAAACATTAGGGTGCAATGTGTCACCAACTATAATGGCATCAGGTCATTGCATTAGACGCACAATCAATCAATTTCAACAGCCTCTCGCCTCTTGATTGTAGTGGAAATAGGTAAGAACTTTCTAGAGAAAAAAAAACCTTAAATATAAGACTTGGCTACAGAAGACAAATTTTCAGGCCTTGGCAGCATATTAAGTAGGCATTTCATCAAGCTCTATCTACCTGATAGCAAGTGCAGATGTAAAATGTGTTTCAGATTAAAAGACGATGGGTGGAAAATTGGTGGGATTGACTGTGATGACATAATGTGTGTGTCTGCACACCATCACACTGCACTTTATGTTGCACGTTTATAGCATTTGCGTCTGTGTACAAGCAGTTTGAATGCTAATGTACCACCTCCTGCTATTTTGCACGAGCTTTAAAACCAGCGGAGAACAAATTGTACCCTTCAAAGTAAAGCGACCAGAACATAATGAAATTCTCTTACTCTAACTGAGGGACATGGATGTGGTATCAGACTTCACCACCCCTGATCAGGAGCTTCCTAATCTGCAGCATCTGCTGCACAAAAATATATGGGTAAATTAGTTTCTATATACATATCAGAGACACATGGCTCTTCTAAGATACTACAAAGTCTATCATGCAAAATCCTTTACATATAACATACAATTTCATATAGCTTCATAATCCAGGGATCTAAAATCCCTACTCAGGTGTTGCGTATCTAGAATTTGACCCAACAGCTCATTGTCAGAAACAAACCACTCCTTCTACAAAAGAATTAAATTGAGGGAAAAAAAGGCAAGGGAGTGGTTGTTAGTGTGGTTGTCACGGTCTAGTAGTCTGGTAATGTTCAAGAGGTCAGATTGCAAATGAGTGTCATTAGATGGTGTCAGAGGTGATGAAGAAGTTTTATGTCCAGCTCCGGGGTCGAGGCTCTCCTCCACAGCCGAGCCTTTTCTAATCATCTCGTCAGAGCTGGGAGCGGCGCGTCACTCTGGGATATTTCTTTTTTTTTTTTTTAGGGCCTACATTTGTGAATGTGCGCTCACTAGTGCGTGTCAGTGTTTGTAACTGTTTCGTGCTCGTGTGATCAGCGCTCGTCTCATCCATCTCACCCCGTAAGCTGTTCAAGATGAGGTGGCCCGAGTCTGAGTGTGGGAAATCCTGGTGGGCTGTCGTGATTAGCATCGATCCTGCCACTGACCATAAGCAACAAAACTGCCCTTGTTTCCTTTCCCTGCACGTTGTCCCACAGACTGTCACATCTTTTTTTTTTTTACAAACAAACAAATAAAGCAATGAAACAAATGGACATGTGTCTGCAGTCGGACCACAGACTTGCGGTTGTGCGCAGCTCAATTAGTATTGAATGGTGCCAACTTGACTACAGTTGGAGCTTTGAGTCTCTCTGTGGCCACCCGGATTGTAAAAGCTGCCACACATACTTATTGTTAACATTAATCACAGTAGACACATTCACCGCTGACATGAATGAATCTAACGTACCACAATTTATGGATAGTCAAATACACAGGACATTACTCTGATTTAATGCAGATTTTGTATGTCCAGGCTAATTACATAGGTCTGCCCCCTCTGGTTTGACCTCTATTGACCCAAGTCAGGAAGCTTTGTTAATGGAGAGGTCAACACTGCACACAGTGCATCACTTTTAGTTGTAGTGTCACTGCTGCCTACAGTATGTAGCGCAACTAGGAGAAAAAAGGGGAACCATAATGTTTTACCACGTATTTCTGCCCATTACTGATTTCTAGTCATAGAGGAAATTAATCTGTGTATTCTTTTTCTCTCTAATACAAATCAGTTTGTCAGTATCTTAAAACCAGACAAAATAAAAAGCACTCCTTTCCTTCAATTTTGTCAAATTTCTGAAAAGTTGTTTGTATTGGAAAGGTTCAAATTATTTCACTTTTACTGGAAGATCTTTTGACTTGATTTGAGAAAATCAGAGCATTAGGAGAAAAAAAAGGAAACTTTTCAACAACTAAGTTATGATCCAAATTTAAAAAAATAATAATTAAAAAAAGATAGCCAAAAGAAACAATAGTTCATCAATTACTTATTACATTACCATGAAAACTTGTATTAAAAAAACAAACAAAAAAAAAAAAAGCCAAAGCCTTTGCTCTCTACCTCCATTAACCTCCACAATGACTCAGCAAAAGTAACAGAAAATAAAAATGCAACAAGTGCTTGCCGTCGCTGAAAAAAAAAAAAACATCTTCATGAAATTAGTTCAAGTCTTTTCTCTTTTGTGTTTCTGGATAGCTTTACTTCGCTGCCTTTCCCCGTTTCTTTTTCTTCTCTTTTCTCGATGAGCGTGTTTAGGGTTCTCGTGGGAAAAGGTAACAGTGTGGCCCATAAAAGAGAGTTATGAGGAGGTAGTGGATGCACCAGAGGTTAGTGTCAGCATTGCTTTTCCTTCAAAGTTACTTTGACATCTTCATGGACTACCCCGTCTCCAGCGGCCGTAAATAAAAAGTGGGGTGCAAATGTCACTGCACAAGCTTGTTCAGGAAACACTGAACCTATAATCGAGTTCTCCTAAAGCTGCCGCAACATCAACAATTACATCAAGCGCTACTCTGATAACATACGATAAACATATACCACTCAGACACTCCCTCCTACTTTTTCATCTGCTATGACCTTCGCTCTGAAACAAACACAAAGTTGTCCAGGAAATCGTGGAAAACCATCCACCTCATAAGACACACTCCGTCTGTTTGGACAAACAGCTCTGATGAATTCAGAGAAAATATATTCCATTACATACAACACCTCATGGTGAAGTTTTGTTAATATCTAAACTGCAGCAGGAGTCTGGATCAAATCATGTCAGCTCCAATTCGTGACTCCCTTTACTGGAATTTAGACAGCAAACGCTGTCTATGACCTACAGACACATTACATAATATTGATTATCTTACACAAGAGCAATTTTTTTATTTTACGGTTAATGACAGCTATCTTTCCCCTATAGATTTAGAAATTGCTTCAAGCTTTCAAGGTTTTTGGTTAACGATCCAAGTATTGGTATTTACTGGACGTTTAATGACCCTGATTGCATAACCTTTTAATGTTTTGAGTCTGAAATGCTCAGTTTGAGACAAAAACTCAATGTGAGTCCCAGAATTTGGGGGCGTAAAAGGACTAGGAAGCGGAGAAATGTGATGAAATGCTGGTTTCACCCTGAAACAGATGATACAAGAGAAGAAGCACTCTTGAGATTTTCTGCTGTAAAAATTTACGACTTCTTGTCCTTTGTTAAAACTTGGACAAAATCCGAAACTGTCGGAAATTTCAAAAGCTCCAGCTTGAGATGTGATGCAATAAATTATCTGGCAGGCCTCGGTGAACTTTTACTCATTTTCACCTCATGACTGCTTTGTTTATCATAATAAACTGCAGCAAGAAAAGGAGAATCCTCATATTTGACACAAAAAAATAACTGAAAATTGATTCATTTTGACAAAATAAATAGCTTTTTAAATAACAAATGCATCCTGTTGATGTATTAATACCATTTCTATCTCTTCCTTCATTAGCACCATTCTCTATCCTACACACAGGGCTGCGTGTGAAGGTCTGGAGGTGTAGATGTCTGTACACTTTAAGTGCCCTTTAACCCCATTACTACCCCGAACAGGGTCATTTATAGAGCGTGTTTGTGTATTATGCATTAGATGTGTTAAGAGGACAAATGCTGTACCGAGACACTGAGAACAATCCTCAGGTTTCCCCATCAAGATATCCACTGAGGAGATTTCTTCGTCGCTAAAGTGCCGTTTTATTATAGCTTTTGAAAGGCTCTATGTTTTTGCCAGGAGTCAGTGAGGACAATGACAGGATCCGTCTCATTTTTCTGTCAGTGTTTACATATTTCCTGTCATCGCTGCTTGATATTTTCCCATCAATTCACCCAGCTGTCCATTAATGTGTCCGCTACAACAAGACTGAAATAGGAGCCAGATTTCTGTAGGCAGACCGAAGCAGCCCTGCCACAAACCCCACCAGTCAGGCACCACCTTAAACAAAAGTCTTTCAGCAGCAAATCATGTTTCTGTAAGATCCCGCGCCGCTCTGGAGCGCTCCGGCTCTGAAGAGAAAATGGCTCCAAACATCAAGAGTCGATTACTATCCGCAAAGAATCTTAAGTTGGACATCTTTGTTTTGATAGACGGCCTTTTTCATTGTTTATGTTATGTGGAGGATTCTTTCACAGTAAAATCATACATTTCATGGAGAGAGAGAGCGAAAGAGAAAGAACAGGAGGAGATTCTTTGACATATAACTAATTCTCAGTAATTAAACCGATTTCTAAACAACTATCAACCTTTGTGGTGAATCATCATTTCCATCTAAGATCTGGCAGTGCGGAGCCACATCGTGCCGAACTTTTACTCATCTCAGGGACGTGCTAACACTAATACAACAGTTTGCAGTCGGCTAAATAACAAGTCATTACATCTGACAACAAATTCTAAAACAGAATCACAGCAATGTTCAGTCTGGAGTAAACAGCGATGGGAAAGCTGTTAGCATCATTTACTGTCAAAGCGCTGGAAATTGAAACTGGAAATGGTAATATTTGCTGTGTCAGCAGCACACTCATCTCCACGGGTTGGTGTCGTAACGTTGAGTAATGCCAGAAAAGTCAGAGCCAGTGCTGGTTTGGTCTAGAGATGATTTCACTGTTAAGAAAAAGAAGAAAATCAATGTAGTTAAAGCGATGGTGCAAATGATCTGTTGCTATGAGCACAAACTGTTTTGGTGCTCGGGTCTATGCTCTTTTGAATTTTTCATGGTTGACACTTATTTTTTTTTTTTAAGCAAACTGGAATTTACAGTAACTTTTTGCAGATGAGAAACAAACAACTTCCTGTTACGTACAAACTTTCTATCCAAGAAAGAATTATAGCTGCATCCAATTTTTTTTTCAAAGTACCTTTATCAAACCAGAAACAGTATTATTCAATGACTATATTAAAAAAAATGCACAGTTGAAGCCTAATACTCAAAGTGTCATTTTGGTGTAAACGTGGTGCATATGAGCAGGCAGAATTCATGACCATTAAAGCAGTGGGAGGTGAAGAATAGCATCTGTGACAGATAACATCCAGGGCTGCTGCCATATAGACAACACATGGTTCAGGAAAAGCCCCCACCACCAAATACACATACACACCTCATGTTCCTGCTCTCTCTCTCTCACCCCTAACCCTGCAACACACACACACACACACACACACACACACACACACACACACACACACACACACACACACACACACAGCATGAAAGTGAGGCTCTTAATGGAGTCATCAAAGGTAGAGCTGAGAGCTCAGAGTCCAGAGAGGCATCTGGATAGCTTGGCCGTTTGAACAGAGGAGGCAGGAATGCCAGCTAATTACTCTGTGTGTGTGTGTGTGTGTGTGTGTGTGTGTGTGTGTGTGTGTGTGTGTACAGTATATGTACAACCATTAACGCATGCGCAAGGAGAGACAAAGAAAAAGACAAAAAGAAGTTGCGTGTGACAAACGGAATAACATTTGTGCATGTCCATGCATAATATTTGTGGTGTAAAATAACATTTTCTGAATTTCTGAAGCTGAAAGTCCAAATGCCAACAATGCAAACCACAACAGTTGGGAAACATCGCACTGGCAGCTGAACTGTAAATGAAAAATGTGTGAAATGTAGACAACCGTCACAGCACTTTGCCTGAAAACATAACTCCTGCCGTGTCAGGCCCGTGAAATGTTTTGACAGAAACTGGCAGCTTTGGCACTTTATCATGTTACAAAGTCAACTGTGTGAAAGGAATCACAATATCTTAGGTGGTAATGTTTTTTTTTTTTGCTTTGTTTTGTTTTTTTTCTCTTTCCACCTCTTCTTTTCATTCAAATCACCATTAACATCAGTGTGAATCTCTGCTGGTTTCCTCCCAGCTGCTCTTAAATGTGTGTGACATAACTTAGCTGTGGTCTCGCTGCGATCGGTAAAGTGATCTCAAATTATGCGTACTGGAATGATGAGCCGCGCAGACGAAACTTAACGCTATCAGTTGGGCTAGGCAACTAGTTTTTTTTTTTTTTTTTCATAAACCGAGAGATTTTGCTCAGGTGATCCCATTTGTTTGATTTCTGAATAATCTGGGTTTGTTTTTCTTTTGGTACCTCGGCCAGTTTTGAAATCACACACAGATTCGAACGCTGTGCGGTAAGAAGACAATGATGTGAGTGTTCCTGTCGGGGAAGGAAATAAAACCATTATGGGGGCAGGCGTAAGCTAAATAATACAATGAGTGCAGGTCAAAAGAGAGCAATCTTAGCAATGAATAAAAAAAAAAAAAACTACTTGAGGAAAAAACCCATTGAATGTAGCGCACACCTTTATCCACTTAATGTGATTTATCATCCAGAAATTTAATATGTGCAAGACAAATTTATAAAAGTTAAAAAAATCAGCTTACTAAAAAATTTGGCCATATTGAAAATCAGAAACAGTCCTCTTGTTTTCTCAGCTTCAGTCAAAACTGTCAGACAGACGCGCTTTGATGTGGCCACTTAGCACAGGATGATACTGTTGTCAACCACATCAGTCTAAACCAATACCTCAACACTCCACAGAACACATAATATACAGCAGTTTCTGCTCCAAAACAATATCTCCACCAGCTCTCGCCGAGCAAACTGCACAAGCGGGAGATGTTTGTTCTCCGTCGGACTTCACGGAGAGCCGGAAATATTCAACCAAACTCTGAGAGAAAGAAAATAATGCACGCAAAGGAAATAGTTTGATCCTGTTAAAACCGCAGGTGACCTCAAACGCAGCGGCACAAAAAAAAAAAAAAGTGTTTCATTCTTTGTGTTTTGTATTTATACATCCAAATAGAGTGGAGTAGTTTAATATTTTCGGTTCATATCTGATTTAAGGACATCGGTGGTCAACCTTTTCTGTTGAATTTCTCTATTCTTCTTTTGTATCCTTCAATTATTTATCTATTTTTTTTTTTTTACTGGCAAGGATTTTGGCGGTTGCATGGATGTAAAGTCTCATGTCACAGTGAATATGACGCGTCGTCAGTCACTCCGTTGCTATAGTTTCAAAGGGAAAAATGATCTTATTGTTTAGACCTCAACTGATGTAAATCAGATATTAAATCTCAAGTCAAAGTACAATACATAATAGGGCTAGTTTTGGTTCATGAAAATTTCGTTTCTTGAATATCACATTGATATTTCACATCTAAGAAAAGCGAGAGAATTAGTCAGCACAGAAAAAAAAACACATGAAAGTCGGGGGTTCATCCAAATATCGGAGCTCTGGACGTGGAATAATAACAGAACCAAAACCATTTCCATTCTTCCCACTGAGGGGAGTTCATGACACAAACGAGTCCGCAAGTGACAATATTTCACAATACAAAGCGAGACCTCTCCGGGCTGCAGGCACGCATTAGACCCACTCACAGCTGGTCACCGCGTCGAGGTCACAATGTGAACAACCGCAGTATAATCTTCAAAAAAAAGGCCCTGGATAAACAGTGGAAACATTTTCACAACCTCCCTTAACCTTTAGGTTCAGCTGGAGTCTCACTGGCCATGTTTCCAAAAGGGCCAGCCGGGGGTCGACGGGAGGTCTGTGGATGTGTGTGTTCCTCTGTGTGTGTGTGTGTGTTTTCCTGTTTGTGTGTAAGTGTGTTTTTTACACATATGCATGTCTCTGTGTGTGTCTTTATGTGGAATTTGTTCCATAAAGTAACAGCACACACATTAAAATGAGCATCATATGTTTTAATGTTTTTATAGCTTTTGAATAATTAATAATTAATATTAATAACTTAATATTAAATAGAAGTGGATTTTCTTCAAGCTTAAATACTCGAGCAGTAGAAAAAGTGGAAACTGTTGCTTGACTCATCAAGTAACAGTAACAATATCATCCAGCAGGTTTCTGACAAGCTTGTAGTTACCATATACAGTCATTTCAAAGTGGTGACTGACTTTTTCCTCATCAGAAAGTCGCGTGCCCCCGGTGGACTAGAGTCACACTATTCACTCATTCCTCCCCGATTTCTTACTTCCAGCCATTTCGCTTTTATTTAATTCAAACTAGGCTTTTTTTTTTTTTTTTTTTGATCGACTGTCTGGTATGACAACGAGTCTCTAATGTCTCGTCTGTCACGTTAAAATGAAGAAAAGGGTTGAAGTTGACCTAGAGGGAAAATGGAAGGAAAAGTATAAAAGAAAAAAAGAAAAAAAAAAGAAAAATAAAGAGTGGAGGCCAAAGAAGAACTGATGTAACGAGGTCAAAAAAAGAGAAAAGGAGGTGAGGCAAGAAAGAGACACAAAGGACAAATGTGATAAATTTGTTTTCAGCCAAAATAGTTGTAACACTTGGCTGCGGTGACTTACACATGGATTGCGGCGACAGCATAAGTAAACATCAGATCTGTGTGAACTGATAAAGAAACACAGCAACATTCCTCAAATCAGTACAAGACATAAACTCATAAAGTCTCAAGTGTTGTTTTTGTTTTTCTTTTGTTCAATCAGATGCTCAATCAGGCACCAGACTGATGAATTAGCACCATCGACTGACACTGTTCATTGGTTAACGTAACACAAAGAACACAAACAATGATACAGCCACTATTTTGACCAAAAGGCAGATTTACATTTACATTATTGGTCTGAGTCATGTCGGCGTTTCATTACAAAACCCACTAAACAACGTAGCGGTTTTCATTAAGTGGTTAATGAACAGCGTTACTGTTAGGAGGCCAGGTTGTGTTTATTTGTACATGTAGCTCTGTCAGTATTATGGCTTGGGTTTCATTGGCAAAGACTTCTTTTGGCTTGTTCTTATAAAAGTTGCAGTGTTGCCCTGTTGCATGCAGGTGTTTGCCCTTGGTAGTTTCTTAAAAAATGTTGATAGCGGAAAATGTCCATGCCTTTTATATTAAGTGAACCCTGCGCTATTTGTACTTTCAGTGTTGGGTCATAAAACTTTTTTTTTTTTTTTTTCTTTTTTTTTTAAACTTCTTTGTGCTCAACAACGTTAATTCATAATTAATATACTGGGCAGAGATCCAGGGGGCACATGCAGGGAGAAAAACAGAGCGTTGCATTGTACAGAAAAAAAATGAGAAAAGAAGAAAAAAAAAGACAAAGTGTTGAATTAGAAGGTTAAATCATTTTTTAAGTGCAATATGGGCCTTGGACCAGAAACTGTGCGTTCATGTTTATGTGTGTGTGTGTGCGTCCGTATGGATACCAGCTCGGGTTCTGTTTTTCTCTACGCCATAAACTCTGTTGTTGCAATCTAAGTCTTTTGTTGCAGCCTGGCCTTTTAACTCGCAGGCAGACGGGCTGCTTCTGGTAACTGGTTAAAGGGGCCATAAAAGAGCCCTGTGCTTTTGGTTTTTGACAAGCCACATCAAACGGGAGGAGGGAAAAAGGGTTTGAACAGGTGGACCGGCCTTTAGCACAGCACAGACCGATCTTATTTTGATGGATCACAGCTCTGAAATGTCAGCTGTGCTGCGCTGCGAGATGGAACATTTTGAACCTGATGGGTCGTCATTCGCATTTGCGGTGCATGTTTGTGTGAGTAATGGACTTAACACAACAAGCCAACATGATGCGCCGTGAGCTGCGAAAAATCCTCCTGAATTTTAGTGGTTGAGCAAGCTTTTGCTGACCATAAAAGGGAACTGTGGTGATGGACTAATGCCAGTACTTTTCAGCCAAAGACTACATTTAAACAAAAAGAAACAAGGCCAACAACTATTTAAAAAAAAAAAAAAAACACACACCCTGAAGGAAAATTGTCACTGCAAAACATCAAATTAATTTCATGCTGTTTTTATATAGAGCAAAACAAATCCAACACTGTTTTGTCACTTTTGCAAAGCACCGGGAAACAGAACCAGACACTGTGACACAACAGTGACACTATGTGCAAATGCAGAAAGAATGAGTTCAAGAAAGAAATATATTTCAACATGCAAAGATTTAAAGCTTGAAACCGCAGCAGTTAGCAGGCAGATAGTCTCAGATGTCTCCATCTGCAGCTAAAACAAGACTCTTTGACCTTCATCTCTCTGACCATCATAAAAATCACACCGGGGCTTCAGGATGTGGCAAACCTGTCTGAGGATGAGAGAGTTGGAAGGGCAGGGTATGATTTATATGATCTGAAGCTTAAAAAACAAAGTGAGAGTAATTTGTTATTTAATTTCTTCTACATGAATAAAGCTGCAACAACTTCCAATCTTTTCTTTCTTTTTTTTTTTTTTTTTTTTTTTAAATATCACTATGTCTACTTGTTTCTGTTCATCACAATTTCCTCAAACAGGAAACGTTCCTAATAAATGACAATAACCGATCGTTAGAGATCCTCTGGATATACTGTCTCTGTGTCTCACTTCATCCTTCTGACTATTCCCTGCAACCAGGCTCCACTTCCTACCGGCCCCTTTAGTTAATCCCCTCAAAACCCCTGATAGTTTTATGGCTTGGTGTAACTGACTTTAGGATGAGAGAAGAAAGGGCCGGCGACCACAGCTTAAACCAGTAATTGGTTCAGGCTTGAAAACTGATACGGATGCCTTGACCTCTTGCCAGTCTGGCAGCCAGAAAGCCTCTCTCCGTCCTGTCCGTGTGCCTGCCTGCCTGAGCTCCCCTGGTCAGAAAAACAAACACAGAGCGGAGAAATGTTTTTTCCTGGCTTACACCTCGGTCCCAGGGCATGCAGCCCACAAGCTAACCAGCAAATGAACAGGGGGCAAGAGGCCGGTCTGAGGTCTGACTGTCACATAGTCAAGAAAAAAAAAAGTGAAGGGAGGGAGACAAGACTGGGGCTCACTTGTGAGGAAGAAACTGCAGGTTTTTCCTGCAGTATTTTTGAGATATTTTTGCCAAACTATATAACAAAATTAAGAGAGATGCACGCGTTATTGATGAAATCACAAATTATCACGGAGGGACGGGAAAGAAAACGACAATACATGTAATCCTACTGTATCGGAGAAGATGATTCATGCAAACTTTTGACACTTTCTGTCTCTTTGTCCCATCAGGTATTCTGGAGATCAAGTCAGTGGATGTGGGAGTGGTGGCCATCAGGGGCCTCAGCAGTAACCACTACCTGGCAATCAGCGAGAGGGGTGTGTTGTACGGAGCGGTGAGTAGCAGTCTGTCCTATATCACAGTGATCTGATGATTTTTTTTTTTTTTTTTTTAAGTGAGCTATCTGGTACTTGTCAGTATGTCCCCTACTTTTCTCAAAAAACACTCTCACATCATTATGACTGTTAAATCCATCCGATGATGTTGTCAATCTAAGAGAATCAAAGTTTTGCAAAAGAGACACATTTCGTTAAAGTTTTGACTCTGCGGCTTTTCTTGAATACATTTTAAAACAATGGACAAGACTCTATTCCAGAAATAGGAACCGCAGTTAGTCAATGTGAGCTCTCCTCTCTGCTACCTACCTCTCCTCTGCGCTCCATTCAGAAACAGGAAACACAATCCTTCAGTTTCTCTATTCTGCTTTAGTCCCTCTGGGGAGAGCAGCCGTTGTTTCATCTGTTTTCTCTCTCTCCCTCCTTTTCTTCATCTCATTTTCTCCCTTCTTCTTTTTTTTTTTTTGCCCCCACTCTTTTCCTTTACTTTGAAAGGACCCAAACTTTCAGCGTGTCTCTCTGGAGCACCACACCACAGATGAAATGACACACGGTAGAAAAGAAAGAAAAAGAGGCATTCTGTTGCATGGCCTGAAACTGAATTCCCATGACGTCTTCTGCTCGGTGCAACACAAACCACAGTAGCACGGGCGGTGAAGGGCCGGCGTTCGATTACACTTGATGGGTTTACACAGTGACTTCTTTATCCAGCAGTAATCAAATGAAATCATTGTTTCATCAGATTAATACATGTAAGTGACACAAATGATTATGAGTGGGCTTACAACCGTTCAGATTGTATAAAATTCCCAAAGAAAACCCATCAATAAAGGATGGATGATATATAATCTATCTTTTATTTTTACAGCAATCTATATTAAATGTAAAGATTTTTCTTGTATTATTTAAGATCTGACCAATAAAACAGTACAGCGATTATATATTTTTTTTATGACTCATTGCAATAATTTGATGTCATTCATGATTACAGTTTCTTTTTCTTAGCTAATCACTGTAATTGAAAGGCAGCCAGCTCACACGCGCTGTTTGGTTGTACACAGCACCAGCTCGAGTTCGGAGAAAAAAAAAAAAAAAAGAAAAAAAAGAAAAGAAAAAAACTTCACAGTGTCTGTTAAATATTCCCATTTTGCTTTGGGAACATTCAGTTTTACTTCTGGAACCAATTTGAACAGCTGTGGCCAGATACACACACACACACACATACAGAGTGAGAGACTGAGTTATACTGTGTATGTGTGTTTGTGTGTAGGACAAATACATTTTTGCTCATGAATATCAACTGCATCCAGTTAACTGGCTGTTTAAGCGGCGTTAGCCTAAAGCACGAGGGCAGCTTCCAGTAAACTGACAAATCTTACTCTCTCAGATCATTTTCTCTTCATTTACCAGTGGGTGGTCACTGTGGTAACGTAAACCACAAACACGGTGTCACGATGCTCTTTTACTGGCAACGAGCCCAAACCTTTTGAGATGTCGCGTCTCATGCTAACCTCCCCGTGTCCCCATCCGTCACACTCAGGACTGTTCTTACGCAAACGACCATTTGTTGATCCATTCATTGCATTGTTGTCCGGAAGAGCTTAACATTAGTAAGAATGAAAATATCCGTTTTTTTCCGGTCATCAGTAATAGCTCTTCGGGACAGTAACAATGAAAATGAAAGATCCCAGAGTAGGAAGAGGATAAAGAGAAGATAAAGATGATGAATACTAGGAACACTGCTGCTGTGTTATGAGAAAAGATTTACTGACACTACTTATTCCCTTTCATGTCAACAAACCACAACTCAAATTCAAATGAAGATGTTAATATGATGTACAACAAATAAGAAACCACAGATGTGTATCAGCCTCCTGACTGAGAAAGAACAAACAGCGGATGATGCATGTTTTCACAAATGCTGTCTGATACATTTTGGTAGTGGTTTGTTTTGTTTTTTCCGGGGATATTTTGGATTAAAGCCGCATTAGAGGGAGAAAAAAAAATGGCACAAATTCTAAACGTGATTTATCATGTCGAGCCTCTCTGCTGTGATTTATATGCATTTCGTTTACACTTCTTGTTTCTCCACCGCAGAGGGTCTTTGGTCCAGACTGTCGTCTGATCGAACGCATCGAGGAGAACAAGTACAACACCTACGCTTCGGCAGAGTGGCGCAACAAGAAGAATAAGCACATGTTTGTCGGACTGAACGCCAACGGAAAGCCAATGAAGGGGAGGAAGACGCGGAGGAAAAACACAGCCACTCACTTCCTGCCCATTTCGGTATCACCACGATGATTGAACATGTCGGCCATGGGAGAACTCTGCACGCGGTGGGGTGCCAGACTTTTGGAGTTACAGTGATGGCTACATGGGACAGATCTGAATGGGATCTGAATGATGCACTGAGGAGGAAAAGAATGGAAACATAGACATTTATCTCTGTTGGATAAAGACATTTTTATTTTTAAAAGAAAAAAAAATAAGATATATTGGTATACAATGTATATATTATTTTCTGTTCTAAGTTATAAAGTACATAAGGCACAGTAGAAAATATGAAAGAAACGACTTCTGTGCCAAAATGTGATTTAGTAACTCACATTTCTAGATTTGTGTATATGTGAAGCGCTTGACTGGAATGAAATGAAAAATGAGATGAAACAACAGAAGGCAAAGATCCAAAAAGTGTAGAAGGAAGAGGAAATGTACTAACGGAGGATGTACTGATGGAAAGCAGACTGATAGATAAGGAAAAGGAGGAAATAAGAAAATTGCAGTCAAAAGGATTTAGTCAAGAAAGCACCGTCACAGCAGCAAGTCTAACGCTATCATGTTTTTTTTTCCCCTGAAATTTATTTATTTTGTGTAATATTTAACAAAAAAAAAAAACAAAAACTCAAAAAGGACAAAATATTGTCTTTTTTACCATTTATGCTTTTCTTTTTGAATACTAATCATTTAAACCTAAATAAATATAAAAAATATATTTGTCTTTAACTTGTTTGACTGACTGATTTTTTTTTTAAAAGATATTTTCAGGGTTCAGTTATTGGTTGCTCATATTGTAAATACATAACAAAGATATAGAAATAAATACATATATTAATAAAATATTCAAAGAAATTCAATCAACTGGCCCAAGTAACTGTTTTATACTGTACTCTTTTTTAAAATATTGCTATTCAAAGTGAAGCATTGGTATAGTTTGCTTTCTACCACATTTGACAGTATTTATTTGCTCAGTTATCCTGGATGGAGCTGATTCCATCATTCAGAGATGAACACTGTGTGGCTGAAAAGCCTCAGAGATTGTAAATGAACCGTGAGACACGATAATTTTGAGCTATTTCAAAAGCGTCAAAAATGACCTTTTTTCTGCAGAAATATTCAAATATTTTGGCATCATAATTGTCTTTATCTAAGTAATCAGCGTTTATAACAAACTGTGAGTAAGTCAGCGGTGACTCTTTATAAACCCAAGACGTGGATCGGAGAATCTGTAAGAGATTAGACTTTTGAAAGAAACCCAGCAGACAAATCGGTTGATGAGTTCAGGGGTTTTCATTTCTGGCTGAAAAAAAAAAAAAACTCTCCCTTACAAGTACACATGGCAAACATGGCTTCCTGGAGGATAAACACTGTCTTTTATGCGATAACAACAAAGACAAAACAGGCTTTAGAAATGGCTGACGCACACGCACACACACACACACACTAACTTGTGCGGCTGGGTAAAGAGGTGTGTGCATCAGTGTGGTCTAGCAGCTGGGAAAAGCCTCCTCCTTGACCTTACTTGTCTGAAACCTGTTGCTGTGCCCCCCGAGACAGAAAGACACATGGAGTGGGGCATATGGTATAACGTAAATATCACTCTCTTGTTTATCACCTGATTCTAATTAACTATGATGTCATGTTTTCTTTATTCCTCTCTTGCTTTCTTTCTCTCTCTCTCTTTCTTTCTTTAACTCATACTTGCATGTTGTTGCTGTCCAGGTCCTGTGATTTCACTTTTTTTCTCTCTTTTCCTCCCACTGTTTTTCAATCGCTTGTCATGTCTTGCTAAAGTTCAGACAGATTCCAGAAATTTGGGGGATCAGACCTAGAGCAAGGTTATCACACACACAGACATACACGCACACAGCTTCCCTATGGCAACGGCTGCAACAGTTGTAATTTGGTCATTGAATCCATCACTTTCAACTTGCTGCCATCTGTTTCCATCTGTGTGTTTGAGCGTGTTTGTGTGTGTGTGTGCGCGCACAAGTTAATTTCCGAGTATGGATGAACCCCGCTAGAGTCGATCCGACCTGCTGTGTTTATTACAAAAAGGTCCTTGATCCTCTTTTTGTGCTTAGGAATCCTACGTGTCTCACACTCATGTCAAAACGTGAGTAAGTATGATGCATCAGGGGGATATTCAAATTTCCTTTCATCCTCCCAGGGCATCTAGTCCTTTGTTTATATGATTACTTGGGTGTTCTGTAAACGACATATCAAGTACAATTACTTTGAAATGTGTTCAAGAAACTGATCCCCCCCTCCCCCTTCCCTCATAAAGTTCAAGGGCTGGCATTCCTAAGCTAAGATGTCTTTATTATTTGGTGGTACAACTTCAGGGTTCAAAATATGTAAAACCTGCCATTTAAGTCGTTATTAGAACATGGAAATCTGGATTCGAACTTCGATATCTGACACAAATGTGTCCACTTGTTCATTCAGCAGACTTGGAATCAGGTCTACGCGATCGTAGCGTAGACGTCTTGGAATAGCTCAATGTATTTTTATTGCAACTTTAACATGACTTAATGTGCTCTTGCCTTTACCCGTAATACATAATAAGGCCAGACTTTAAAAGCAGGGCATTTATTTAAGACAGATGTTTCACACTGATTATCAACCCCAATGACATCTGAGTTAGTCTGTTCAAGCCACACAATGTTTCTCCCGTTTCTACAGGGCACCTAACATGTTTCTAAAAACTGTTTGCCAATGTCATTTTTTAGTGTTGTGCTTGGGTATGTTTGGTTAGTGTTTGGTTTGTTAAGGCATGTGGCGAGTCTCAGTATGCGGTTTCTGTTTTGACTACATCAGGATCTATCGGACCTGTGTCGGACCTCAAATGAAACATACACCATCGGCTTCACACGTTCACAGCTCCTCTGTTTGCTCAGAGAGTCTTGTGGCCGTGCGACCTGACCGCAGCAGCAGCTGTGAATATTTTACATCCCGGGGAGAGGGGTGGGGGAGAGAGTCAGAGAAGGGGGGGAGCGAGAGAGTCAGAGAGACAGAGAGAGAGAGAGAGAGAGAGAGAAGGGTTGCAGGCTTTGAATCGGAGAAAGACGTTTGGGTTTAGAGGAGAGGTGAATAACTGAAAGAACTACAGTCCTGGGGGCATTTACAGCAGTCAAGGTGGGGGTGAGAGGAGCGGGGGTCAGGGAGGAGGGGAGATGTTTGCTGAGAGGGCAGCGGTATGAACGGGATGCCAAAGGCTGAGCGGAGGAAGAGGGGGTGATGGGGGCGATTAAAGGAGTTGCCAGAAAATTTGGGGTTGGAGGGTGGGGGCGGGGGGGAGTTTAAAGAGGTATTTGCAGAGGTAAAGAGAGTTGGGGGGGGCAAAGGGGCTTTGGGGCAATCATTGGAAGCAGACCAAGGGAGTTCCTGGAACCCAGGAGGTGAACCAGGAGTCCTCCTCCTCTCATGTTCTGTACTTTAACTTAATGTCTTTTCTTCACCAATAAGTCCTCAACAGCCCAACCACTTGTCGTTTTCTTTATCCTCACAAACACATAATTTCACCTGTCAATCAAACCGAACTATCAAACCAGTCAATATTTTGTATATTAACGAGCATGTGTAAAAGTGAAAGGGGTCACCCACAGGAAGCTGCTGAAGAAAACCAGACATTTGATACCTCCAGAGTGGATATTGTTATCCACAAGATGCTGGTGGAGACCAAAACTAAGCAACAAGAAAAGTTCATCAAGAGTTAAGTCAGACAAATGACATCAACTAGATGTGTCGTCCTTTCTCTTCTAGTGGCCAAACCATTTAGCAGCAAAGATAACAATTAAAGCAGAATGTGAAAAAACGAAGCCATTCGTGGCAGCTGCACAGCGTCTGATGAGTTACTTCCAACACTGTCTCTTGTATCAGCTCAAGTTTAAAAATGAAACTAGAAGCAGATTACTGAACTTAATATTCATTCTTGTTGTTAAGTTTCTCATTTTATTTGCCTGACTTGTTTTTATTTGTTACAGTGTAAAAAAAAGGCGTAAAATTCCTAGTTTTATTATGCCTTTGTTTAAAAGCTTCTCAGAACCTCTAAAATGAACTTGTCTCCAGATGCAATAGTACACAGTTTAAAGCAAATTCTTTTCTTTTTTTCCCCTTTTTTTGTCAAAGCTATGGCAGCAGACACGCTAAAGTTTAAATATAGAAATAATATCATATCATCTCACCTGTCAATGTGCTTAAACACAAATACACGTAGACACTTTTTTATATGTATACTGCCAAATCATAACAGAAGTTATCTCAGGCCACTTTTCATATTGAGCAAGTCTGGACAACACTGACAATATTATTAAAAGAAACCCCTCTGTGCTTTTGGATAATAAGGATGAAGAAGACGACGATGCCAAAGAAGAAGAAGCTGAGCAACATGTTTTACGAATGTGTAAAGATGGAGAGGAGGACGAGACAAGAGAGAAGCTCTGTGCATCATGGGAGGTATGTAGAAGCATAAATATGGGGCGATTCAAGTCAAAACTGAGCCAAATGTGACTATAAGCATCATAAAAGAAAGATATAAGACTTGAGTTAAACATCAACCTAAACCAAGAGAACTACAACAACGAAACCCAACAACTGAACGATCTACCTCCTATTCTACAAACATGCCTGAATTCCAGGAGCACAGTGTTCCAGTGAGGTAAGTAACTACTGTCACATCAAGTAGTTTACCCCCCTGCAGCCTGCCCCTTGACACAAACATACACACACTGCTCTGCGTTTTCCGTCTCCCTTTCTATCCCGGTTCAGAGGCGACCAGTACCTGGAGCACAGCCTTAGCTCCAGCTCCATCTTGACATCTCCAGAGGGCTTCAAGTTTCCTGCAACAGGTGGCTCAAACATTTGCCTTGGCGTGCACTGAGGTGAGGCCTCTGTTTATCGATTCAGAAAGAAGTGAGGAGAGTCAGGAGAGGGAGGGAAGGACAGAAATAAAGAGAGAGGGAGCGGGGGAAAAAAATTCCCCCGATAAAGTTAAAGCGTGTCAGCGAGAGGGAAAAATATTCCGAAAAGTCACTCTGACACAAGCGTCCGAAAATGTGAGTCACTCAAGTAGTGTGTGTTTCATCTTAATGCATTTGTTACATAGAGATAGAGGCAAGAATGTAAACATGTATTTTGTACTAATATTTTAGTCAAGGATTTGATAAACCTATGAAACATTTTCCAGAGCCTGGGCCAGAGCGGGGCCAAAACCCCAAAATTAGCCTGCTCTCCTCCTCCCAAGGAGTTTTTTTTTTTTTTTTTAACTCATATCTGCCTCATTCAATTCATTTTGTTTCTCCTTTCTCTCGTCTGCTCTGCTATACCTCTCCTCTCCTTTCCTCACCTTTACTCCTCCACCCCCCTTTACTCTCCAGAGGAATATGCCTGCAGTCTAAATGAAAATATATTTATTGTTTTTGTTGGCCTTCTCCCTTCTAACTCCACTGGCGTGATTTAGGCCCAGGGTCGCTGGAAGCAGCCATGGCAGCAGAAAGCCTCTATTAGTCCTTGATCACTGGCTGCCTGACAGCAGAGTCAACATGCAGGGCATTAGGGCCTGACATGGGATCAAATAAAGACTAATTTATTGGGTGCCTGTACATAGTAAAACCACATTAACTACTGACTTTTCCCCGTTTTGTTTTTTAATAATTAAATTAGCCGAAATGAATAACTGATTAGATGAACAAGTGGAATGGTGATTTTTAACCAAAGCAGGCCAAGGTAAATGTTTTTGTAAAATATGTTCATAATACTTGACAGTTGGGCAGCTGATTAGAAAAATTAGAGTAGAAAAAAAGAGATAATCACAACTGCTATTAATATTAAAACTAATGATTTAACATCTGACAGGTTTTGGAGAGTTGTCTGTGTTTTTTGTGAATATCATATTGGTTTAATTTTAAGGTAGTGTGGCTGCCAACCTGTTTTCTTCTGGCATTTGAAGTCATTTGCTGATTTTTTTTTAAGCCAGGAGGATTTGGTTGAATGTCATGTTTACATTGCAGGGTACAGAGTTTGATACAAAGCACTTGAAGCTGTTATGATAGAGAATACCTTTACCATCTGCAATTGATTCGAGTGGATTTTCATCTACAAGTGTGTTATCAAAGGGATTAAAATCACAGCATCACCCACCCTGAGGGCTTGTTAATTGCTCGGACCTCCAAACTTGATGTGAAGGTGTTTGTAGGATGGATTAAATGTATTTAGACATCACTGCTGTGAACCAAAATTACCACACACCCACAAAGTGATAATGGTGAGCTTATACAAGGTCACTGTATTTGTGGAGCTGTCTCTGTTCTTCATCATGTGCCACATACACCAAGTACCACAGAGTCAAACTAAAGTATCTTCACTGCACCTTAAGATTTCAAACCTTCTTTCCCAGGCCTAAACTTGTTAACGTCACCAGAACATTTATTGGTTTCCAGTCACTAAACGAAATTGATATTTGGTCAAATGTTAAATAACAAGGCAAGGAGACGCTGATATTGGAGGGGACAGCGCCTGCATGTGATCATTTAAGAAGAAAAGATTTAATTCCTAACATCTGAAGTGCAACTAGGACATAAATACTTGTCAGATGGTTCAACAACTTCTAAACCAGTCATCTGCCACACCTTCCCCACATCCACATTGTAGGTTTTGGAAGGACAAACAACATTTTTTGGATGCAGCTCCCACATCTTATATCCACAGCACTGCCTGCAGTGACATTTTTGGCTCCGTCAAGCTTTCATGCTTACGATCAATAGCGAAAGATTTCATGTCTGAAACTGTGAAAATGTGCACCATCATCTTCTATTCAAAAAACTATCACACCCTGTCTTTTCCAATGAAGTCATTCCACACAGATACTTTGTTCAAGATCCAAATCAATGATTTGTTTTTGTTTTTATATTGGTGGAAATCTGTGCCCTTTGACACGTAGTTGTGAAAATTACAACAACCCATACAGTTTATCTGGTTAGCGTTGGCAGAGAGATGAGATGAGATGTGACTGTGTGGCTAGGTTTGATGTGTTATGTGTGGTGAGACTGTGTAAAGTAAGAGCAGCCTGGATGTGCTCAACATGAGGTCAGGTGGCAAAAGGAGTGAGTGGGTTTTTTGTGGTAGTGTGGGGAGATTGCTGTGGTGCAAGCTTATAAGAGAGTTGTGCAGGGAGTGTGCAATTTTAGTAGGGGATCAGTGACTCTGTGTGTGTGTGTGTGTGTGTGTGTGTGTGTGTGTGTGTGTGTGTGTGTGTGTGTGTGTGTGTGTGTGTGCTGCAGCTGCTTACAAAGTTTAAAACTGTCAAATGCAAATACATATGTACAGTGACAGAAGTACATTCAGTTGCAACCATTCTGCACTCTCAAAAATGTCTTTAAAACCATCTATTTTCTTTTCAAATTTTACTTTCAGGAGCTTATGGTCTTTTCTTTTCCTTTCCAAGTCCAAAATATTTCCCCCATTCTTCATTTGCCTTCCTCTCAGCATCCTGAACAAATGCTTCTGCTGTCCTGGGGCCTCATTTATAAAACGTGTACGCGGGGTCCATACCAAAAGTTTACATGCATGCAGCAGACAGAAAAAGCATGTGCCAAGAAATAATCAGATTTAGAAAACTGTGTGCACGTACCCCTCCATGCAAATTTTGCACTATAAATCACAATCAACCTTAAAAATGTGTGCACTTTGGCAAGTCTCATGTTCAACCCAAAACACTGCCACAGTTAACCATAAAATCATGAATACTGACAACGTTCCCACGGAGAATGGAGGCAGCGTTACAAACAAAACAGAGTTTTCACAGCTGAGGGCTTCGGCAAATGTTAATGCAACAAACAGGATGATTCCTAATATTAAACAAAGTGGTCAGACATGGAGCTGTATGCTGTAAACACCTAAATGCAATGTCAAGATTGCAGACCTGCCAGCTGAGATGCAGCAATATTGAAGCTCACCATAGCCGATTAAAAGACACAAAAAGAAAGACACACACACACACACACACACACACAAAACATTATTAATAATCTATATATTCATCACCAAACTCCAGTATATAGACATGTCTCTCGTTGTTACAGTGCGCTTTGTACAGAGTTTACTTGAGCTATATTTTACTAAAAGCTAGATCAAACCTATTTCAAATTACAGCTTCTGGAGTTTTCACAGTATTAGCAGAATTTGTTGGAACACAAAAAATCATTATCTCGCAATCTGATGGTGCAGTTAACAGCAATAATAAATATACTTCTGTGAACACTCTTGATCTCGATGAAACCTATTCCTGTTGATATTCTGGTGTATGGCCAAATAAAGAATCTAATCTATTAGATTCCCTGTCACATATTTTGTTAATAATTACATCATGTACTTGGGAATCTCTGCTTCTCACTAATGTCTCTGTTAGTGAGAGTTATTACAGTGATTTCTTTTTTCAGTTTGTTCTCATTTACTCCACCTTGAGCTAACCTCCCACTGGCGTTTGCTACAATTGAGCTCATTCTTGGAGACTCTTGGACGACTTTGTGACACACGAGCCAAGAACATCAACAAATCTGAAAAAAAAGCACAAGTCTTAAAACTTGTCATACTGTACATGATCATTTTGCACAGACTTTTTTGGGCCCAGGCGACCACCGATCTCATATTCAGAGTGAGTCGGTCAGGTATGAAATCTGTGTAGAAATATGATTCATTCTGAGACTGGGTAGTAATAAGCACTGTATGGTTTCGTACTGAGCGGG
The DNA here is from genome assembly GCA_016801845.1 of Polydactylus sextarius. Taxonomy (NCBI): domain Eukaryota; kingdom Metazoa; phylum Chordata; class Actinopteri; family Polynemidae; genus Polydactylus; species Polydactylus sextarius. The sequence goes on from CM028922.1 coordinate 6,080,937, forward strand.
TGCATCACATCACGGGCATTTGATGCGGTGGTTCAGCTTGTAGCCTGAAGAAACTTCAGTCTCAGGATGAACAGATGTATCACTGCAGAAGGCTGCATTATGTTGTGTATAATGTAGCTTTTATATTCATAAATATAGTTTAGCATAGTTTCCTAAATTAAAACCTGATGTACTGTATTTATTGTCAATATAAGGGTTTAACACAAGTCCTGTAATAGATATATGTGGCATAGCTTGTGGTTCAGTATCAGATTTTTATCCATTCATGGCAAAATCTTCAGACAGATTTTAAAAAAATGATTTTTCATCCTTGATTCTGCTTTGCAGACATAAAAATCCTGTCCAGGTACCAAGTTCTTTTACACAGAAACAGAGGAGCTACAACAGAAAAAGGTTATGTACAATCCCAATTTGATATGTGAAAGTTAACAAACTAGTAAAAAGCTTAGGAGAAGCAGTACTTTTATTTTAGTTCACAGGCTGCAACAAAAGCAACAAACAGTAGGTATTCTAATAGCATTAAAGAGCTAAAAAAATACAAAATGATTCCATGACTATTCAAGTAAGTTACTCTAATATATGTTTGTCCTTCTTAACATACCATATCCTGTCCTCCTCCACAATTATATGATCTATGACAAAGCTGAGGTTAAGTCTTTGGTTAATTTTAATCTTTTGGTAAAGCTACAAACCAACTAATCTCATGGACCTGACAAGATATTTTCATCCATTTCTCCTCCCTTCTCTGCTTCAAAACAAAAACAATACCCATGCTGGAGCCTCACACAATAGTTGTCACGAGGAAGTTGATTCGTGTGATGGTTTGGTTGTGGTGTCCGTGAGTGCACACACATGTGCGAGCGTGCATGATGTGGTCCCACCAGCACATTGATGAGGTTTTCAGTGATGCACTTTGCCTTTCAGCACATTAGAAGACGTCCTATTGATGTCATATTCTGCAAGTGCTCCATGCCGGTGTATCACTGCTGAATTACATCTTCAACTGATCTCCTTTACAGCACAGGTTCAAGAGGAACAGGGGCACTTACAGGGCATTTATAAGCCTCCAAATCGATGATTTATTAAGACAGGATGTTTTGGCTATTTTAGGATCCTGAACTAGATTTGTTTATACTCAAATGTTCAAACCATCATCAGAAGCAGCCAAATAAATTTACTTGATGAATTATAAACACATCAGAGCTGTCTCCGTGCAGGTGAGCCACACACTGTGTGGTAATTCTACACTTTAGTTACACTTCAGATTTTACTTTGCATGTATCAGAATCTAATGTGCCAATTCATTACTTAAGAAAACTTTTGTCTCCAAAACTTTGAATCCATTTATACTGTTCAGCAAATGTAACTAACTTTTTGTTTTTCTGTCTTAGTTTTAGTTCCCTTTAAATGATAACTGTGCAGCAGAGGCAGTGTGATGATGTCTCAATGGTAACAGCACCCCGAGTGTACATATTACAGTTAAAAAAAAAATCTCTTGGCAAATGTGAAACACATGTTGGCTCCATATGAAAGCAATAAACAGCTTCAGCTCCATGTCCTCAGTTCCAGCCATCAGACAGGGCGAGTGTAGATAATAGCAATGATGACTGCCCAAAACACATTCATTTCACTTAATTATTTACTATGTAGTGCTTTCAATCCCCTTGGGTTATACGAGACACAATCATTTGCCATTTATCACACAGTTTGAAACCTAAATCAAAGTCATGTGTGAAAGCTTAGTGTAATTTTAGTAATGAGTTCATTTTTCTGTTACACGACTGTCAGACATTGTTGATCGTCATGCTGCCATGCTGGCTCATGTGTAGAGAGTGAAATGCTATATATTTACAATTTCAATGGTTCAATAATTCCATGTTTTCCCACCAACTTTTACTATATACACACACTTGTGCTTAATAGCAGTTACTCTCCCTATTTTTACATGCAGATGATCTCTTTCTATAGTTAGCATGCTTGTTGCTACAGTAGCTATAATGTGTCCTCAGTAGACACTGGCTGGCTGGTGTCCCCACAGTCTGGCACCCCAGTTCACACATAGACACACAAATCATCACGGCTACAGCTTTAACAAATAAAACTAAAGACAAACCGTTCCACAGTACATTCTTGCTCATATTTTTCTAGACACTGTGGACAATAGCACCAGACATTAACTTCAAAACTACAGCTCAAAACGAGAGAAAACAAAAGGAATGGGCCTTCCTGAAAAGATTTGGCTTTATTAGACTGTCAAAAATGATGGCGAGCTAATAGGAACCGCAGGTCACTAGAGACTTTGTGGCCTGAGTCTAATGTAGTCCGCCTCACAGTCTTTTTTACTGTGGAGAGAACAGTGGTTATGGCAGAACAAGGCTAGGACCGGCAACCACAATGTCACTCACAGCGCTGTGCCCAGACTCTGTGTGGGTACATGCGCGAATGTGCGCAAAAAAAAAAAAAAAAAGCATCGCTGCATCGCTATGTGTTGTTTAAAGCGCCTGAGCGGCATGTCCATCTGGGAGAATCTACAGTATGTGTGTGCATGCGTGTGTTTTGTGTCTCATCTGTCGACTAACCACCCCACTGTTTGATCACTATAGCGCACAGACTGCGTGAGGACAGTGGTGGTTTAAGACTGGCATTCTTTGTCTATCCCCCCAGGTCACCTACAGATCCAGATGTGAGATAGCTTGTAACCTACAGTGACTCTGGTGGCGTCTGGTGGGGACCTCCAGCAGTTCAAAGTGTTTTGTGCTCGCAGCTGCTGAATTTGGCGGGAAGTGTTACTCTGCTGGAATTAGTTAACCTCTGTTGTACTTGTGTGTGCATATGTGTGTGTGTTTATTCACATGCTTGCGTGTGTCCCGTAAAAAGGATGTCAGACGATTTCATAAAGGATTTCTAAATGCTGTGCACCTCACTGACTGTTTGTTTAGAGAGAAAACATGCCGAATGAGACGGAAGAAAGAGACTCTTCAATTTCCTTATCTCCAGGTCTCCCTGGTAACTGTCCAATATCCTTAGTGTGTGTTTGTGCACATACTCTTGGTTTTGTTCCCGCAAACTCCAGTCTGTGTGACCTGCATTCGCAAGCAGCCTCTTTTTTGCTTTGCTTTCCATAGTAACAACCTCCATATGGCTGGAGTTATGATGATGTGCTTTTTCTTGCATGAAATGGATCAGATAGAACCGATGGCTAGAGCTTTTTCCAGAGTTTTCATTGTTCTTTACGTCACACATGCACACACAAGTGCTTGCGGTTATTGATGTGTGTATATCCCAACAAATATTGGCAAATGTACAAAAAAACTACTAAACACACATGTAATTGATGCACACACACATGAAGAACACACACATGTACAAACACAAACGTGTACACACACACACACACATACATATACACACACAAACGAATGCTTGTTACAGGTTTGGCCTGATTGTGCTAACGTCCATGTGTCTTTGATAAGGCAGACCTACCCCTCACTGTGTCTTACCCTGGGTCCATCCAACCTCCCATGTTTATCATCTAATGACTGTTCAGTATGACACCACACTGCACTAAGAATTAAAAACAGACTCTTAATGTCATACATCATACCAACAAGCATTTTGGAGGTTCACTACAAGAAAACAATATAAATTTGATATGCATGCCAATAAATCCCCACACCACACATCCTCTGTATTTAACCTTTTACTGAGACTTACTGAGGTCTGGGACCTCTCTTCCTTTACAAAGGAAACCTGGCCAGGACAGTAGCATAAAAAGTTGCAGACAAAACAATATAAAACCAGTCCAACAGCCACCAACACTAAAAGGCCAAAACAGAGACATCTAAAATTGCATCATACTTAATATAGTGTCTTTGGCCAGCATCATCAGCTACATAAATTTACTGTGTTCCTGCAGACTATCAGAACTAACAAGAACAGGGAACATAACAGCTTTCTTTCTCATCTCATTGTTGAAAGACTGTGAAGTGAAATATGAGAAGAACATTGGCCCTTTTGCCATGATCATAAAAACTATTATATGGCACCGTTTGTTCATAGATTTATTTATATTTCAGTCATTTTTTTTACATTGAGCTCCTGAGTTTCTCATCTCTACATCTCTCAGCTCTCTTTGCTTCCCATCTTGCTCTGCCCACAGCTGCCCTCACTCTGACATCTTACTGGCGCTCTCTCTCTTCCTTTCTATCTCCCGTTGTTTTATTAGCAGAGCTCTCCCAGCCAGATGTACTCTACAGTCACAGTTTATCTTACCTTGGCTTTAAAACTCAGGTCCTTCACATGATTAAAAAGACTCAGGGACTAAGAGCAGACTTCAAAAGAGGGCGGATGAGGGACCTCAGGGAGAGAAGGAGAGATGGACTGAGCATCTAATTATGACAGTACATTTATTTTCATGGGAATACACACGGCCATGATGCTACTCGCCATTATTGTCGGGGATTGATGATAAATCCTACTTTGGAAATGGCAACAATGAAATTGAGTATGTATTTGTGAAACAAGCTTTTAATGACTTTTAATAACTTGCTAGAATCAATGTTGTCTAAAGTGCTAATCCAACAAAAGCACTTTAACTAATGTGCTTGGTGACCAAAAAATTAAAGCTTGCAGTCGTTTCTGTTGTTTTTGATACTTCTGAAAAACCTCTTACAAGGTTGCAAGGTCAAAATCAACAGAGAATATGTTAAATGGACATTAAAAAAGCTACTGCATCAGCCCAGCGTCCTCACTAGGGAGCAATGAAATAGTCTGAGTTTAGACTTGGCCTCCTGCATCTAACAGATGCCTGGCTGGCTGCAAGTCTTGCAATCTGATCTCTGCACCTTACATTTGGAGGATGAACCTGTAAAAAGACAGCCCTATGTTCCACTTGTTATGTTTTGACACGGTTTGACCTATAGGAGGTTCAGACAAACCTGGGATGATGCCCTGTGTTACATCAAGACCAGGACCACGTTGACATTAACTGACATAATTTAAAAACAGCACCAGATGTGAAACAATATGCGTCCACGCACCAGCCTGAAACATGGGAGATGTATTTTCGATTAGATACTGGAGACGGTGATGATCCGTTGACTTCAGTGGGAATTTATTGTGAAATGCCTATGGGTGTTGCGTCGCAACCTAATATTTGGCGCTGTCTCTGCTGAAAGCTACTGCATAAAATCTGAATGTTGCAGTCTGTTTTAGATCATCCCTCCACAAACTGGACAGAATATTGTCCGTTAAATTAGTTTGTACAACTGTTTCCCACCCCCAGAGCTGCTGGAGTGCTTTAAGAAAACACTCCACAAGACTATTTATCGATCACTGCAGGGATCCATAAATAGATGCACAAGGGCAGCCAGAGAAAAATTGCAGGATCGTGTTATTTACGATGCGGGAGGTACCCGCAGGGTGGTTTCCCCCTTTGAACTGGTACATGTATGTGGCCACAAACCTTGAGGTGTCTTTGACCTATAATTAAACAAAGCTGGGTGAATGAATGGTCCAGGCACCACTGCCACACTGAAACTCCCCACAGGGTTGTGATGCGGTCTTGTTTCTAAATCCTGTTTGAACACAAACTCAAAGTTGTTCTGGCAGAATGGAAGCAAAACTGAAAATGGAGTGATGGATGAATCCCACAGTGCCCGTTGCAGCTTTGTCTGCACTACGACGTGATTGCACCACATGCTGCCATAAGGAATGCTGCAGTATGTATTCAATGTCGAAATTCGATGCCCATCCTGTGCTCAAGGTTGATGCACCATTGAATATTTGGCATGGGTTTTGGCGGATTCAAGTGTTACTGGCAGGTTCATTCGTTTCCAAAATAAAAAAAACAAAAAAAAAAAAAAAACCTCTTATTTACGCCAAGTGGCTTATTCAAATTTGTCACATGTCCACACATGTCACATGTCCACCATATTGCTGCTTGAGGCAAAGCTGCACTTCAGCAATTCTGTAATGCATGCAGTTGTACAAGTAGATTGAGAGACGTGATTGCAACCTGTCCTACAAAGCCATAATTTAAAAGACAGATACAGCAGTGTGTGGGTCAGACAGGTTGATACGCTTTCATTTACACCCTCTGTTAGCTGACCAGGGCTGTGTCTCAAATCAGGTCCTCCGTTAAAGCCTTGAAGAGGAGAACACAGTCTGACATCTCCTGTGGGAGCCTGTGGTTTTGATAGTGGTGGCAGTGGGATGATGGAAGGGCAAAGCTGCAAACAACATAAGAGTGAAGTAGTAGCAAAGAGTGGGACAGCATACAGGAAGTGAGACGGTTTAAATATTCATCAGCTAACAGAGGAGCCTGTGCACAGAACCTCCTGAAATCATTAGATAAGCATGTAGAGATGGAGCCATGGTGTGATGAGATAAAGCTGACTGACACTTGTATTCCTGCTTGAACTTGTGCTAAAAACTTCACGAAGACAACATACTGTTACAACATACAACTCAACAATAGTACATAGTCAACATGCAGCTGCAAGTACTGTATAAAATTATTATATCAAGGATGTTACAACACATTAATCCCCATATGAATTATGAGGCCCAGGAGCCTGATTACACATCATCTTCAAACTTTGAAACCCAATTCCTCCCTAATTCGGCGAGTACCACACACACACTTCAGATGACTTGAGCAGATTAACAGATTTATTTGTTGGCTGAATATAACAATCAGAATATATATCGAACCAGCTGGCGAATGACATACTAATTAGTAGAAGCCAAGAATATTTCTATTTGTGATGAGGATGTTGAGGATGATTCACTTCATGCATCTGTTTGTGTGTTTCTCCAAGTACACCTGCTTGTGTTTAAAAGATATAAATGAAACCTTATATCGCATATCAAGTAATGGCCCCCTCGGTACATGTGGACAGACTGGAATTAAAGCAGCAGGATTTGGCAACGGTGCTTTATTAAAATGGGAGACAGTGAAAATATTGCGATGCTGTTTTTGTGTTTAAGTTACATTCAGTCCAAAAGAAAATCAAGCATAGACACAAAGTGTAAATGATATCCAGCTGCATATTCAGTGTGTCCTTTCAATTATAAAGACTATGGCAGACTGCCACAGTCTAATTAGTCTGGTCTCAGTTTCACAATGAACCCCCCAAATTTTTACGCTTCTCATAGTAACATAAAAATTGTGTGTAAAAATTCTATCACTTCTTTGTTTTAGTTGAGGGCGATTGGGATCCTGTTCTCGTTTGTTGTCTGTTTTGTGTTTGAATATGAATTTTCCGACGCCTCTGTGTTTCCTCATGTTTGTCTCAATACTGGAGAACTCAGAGGATCATGGTCATCGTCATTCACAACAGAATGACACAAGCAGAAACAGATGCTAGTTTAAAATACACTCCCTTAAATATGACATACAATATATGTAAATGTGTGGTCTGCTATCATGGCTTCATTGGACATTAATCGTTTGCGGGTAAATGGAGAAGAAATAAAGTCCAAAGAGTTGATGACAGGTGACAGATTTCACAAGCATCTCAAGCTAACATAAGTACATGTACCATGCAACCATACATTTGAGTTCACTCCAGATCTCAGTATTCTTCAGGTCCCACTCTGAACATGACACAGAGACAGAAGCAATGCGTGGAAAACTACAAACACCAGCACATCATCCAAGTGTGAAGGATCTTACAGTACTCAGCCCAGAGGCCTTGGACCAACCTGCTCATCAAAGACAGAGGGGGAATTACCCTCGCCTGCTGAACACACACACACGTACACACATACGCACACTCTCAAACAAACACAGACACAGGTCTAATGAGTCCCAGCTGTGAATGGTTGCGTGATACAGCAAGACAACAATTAATGTGGAGAGGAGGCAGGACATGTTGACCTACTAAACAGAGAGAGGGAAAGAAAAGAGAGAACAAGAGGATGAGAGGGAGATGGAAAGATGGAGGGAAGGTGAGAGTTAGGAAGCGCCGGACACAGCTGTGGCAATTTACTACAGCACAAATCATTGACTGTAACTGGCCAGACTACTAATACTGTACTTAACTGAACAGTGTTTTCTCAAAATATCTGACAATGAAATATTGACGAGTTAAAAAGAAATAAAATAAATTACTGTATATAGTGTAATCCCTCGGCAGCCGTTGGAGGGAAGTAAGTCTATGTCAATGTAATCACTTTTGACAAGCTCTATACTGAAGAGAAAAGCCACTCTTAACAGAATTGCCATGTGTTATTGTGAAGATCTTACACGACTCAGATAATCATTGTGAACAGGAATATGTCTCTCACAAAGCTTGAAACCAGAGAAATTAAGAAAGAACTGAAGGCTGAATGTTTGTGTGTTTGAACTTTACTTTGCATCCTTTATTTCACTCTGGTGTTGACATCTTCGAACCAGAGAATGTGCCCATATCCCCATAAAATTTCCCTCAGTACTGTCACTGCCTGTAGAGTCAGTTTTTCATTATCTGTCAATGGAGCAACTGTTGGCTTTGCGAGTTAAAGTCTGCGAATCTTGACTTAACGTTAAACAAAACAGGTTTGTGGGGATTTGATTTTTAGTGTGTTTAACCTCTGTCTAGAAAGTCTGAGTGAAGAAAAGCTCCGGTAAACTCTTCACAAGTCAGAGCAAAGAACGTCAACCACGATTTCAACCACGTTTTTCTCACATTAATATTCTGTCTGCACACATCATGGCGTTTTGACATGTGTATGTATATATTGTACATGTACAAAGTTACTCTAGTAATTAAGGGAAATGTCAAGTAATTGATGAACTAATGTAACTCCAAATTTTAAAATGTGTCATTTTAAATCCGTAAGTCCCGCAATAGTTTCTTGGGACATCTTCAATCTGTAGGCCTGACTAAAGAAAGAAGAAAATTTCAGTTGCGATCATGATAAGACTCACAAAAGTCTCCCAGCCCTATCTATCTCTGTCCTTATCTCTCTTTCTCCACAAGGATTATGTAAGAATGTCCTCAGAGAAGAATAAAAATTAATTCAATTAATTCGACTTCTCTGCAAGACAGCAGGAATGTGTCAGGGCAGAGATGTTATTCTCATCGACAAGACATCCCGTCTTCAGCCAGCAAGACAGGGTGTGTTGATGTTTACCTGGCAAACGGCTCGAGAAGAGAAACCTGAGAAATGCAGCACTCATACTAAAATAATGCCACTGTAAAGTTGCCACACAGAACCTTATTTTAGTTGGGATCAGAAATCAAACATGAAACTTTGTCACCTGCTGATTATGACCGAGCACAAGTCATCTCCAACACCAGCTGATCAGAGATCTGTTCCAAACCTTAATGATTCGAATAAAACATCATAATTAAACAATAGGACAATAACGGGACCTGATTAGTTTACTCAATAAACTTTTGAAAAAAAAATATTATGCAATTTTGAGCCTATACATGCAGCAAAAAAAAAAAACGAACAAACAAATAAAAAAACAAGTCAAAAGCAAGTCAAGCTGTATGTGTGACTGAGGAACTGGTAAAATGTACTTTTTGCAGAGTGTAGAACTGTTGGAAAAGGACTTCGTGACATCATTGCTCTGCACTGAATAATACTTGATGATAGATTTTAGGGATTTTTGCCAAGGATTTTGGCGAAGGATCACAACTTCAGCTTCTTCAGTGCAACATACATACTGCAGGCTCTCGCCTACTGCCACAGCCTCAACTTTAGTGTTTATCTGGAATTCCTGCACAGTGACGTTTCTCTCATCTGTGACCACCACACTTGTCTGAAAAAATATTGTTCTGTGCCACACAAGTTCGCCAATCACTTGTGAGAGCAGCTTTATCTACTTGTGATATCTGCTACAGACCACTTCTACACAATTCTCACCAGAGTACCGAGCAGTAGTGGACAGGTCATCCCTCGATTAGGGTTCGTGACAAAGTAGTTGTCATCTCTAAGTGTTAAATCAATAGAAGGATATATATTAGTCTTTTAAACTATCTTTGATCATTTGTCTCAATGACGCATTGAGACCGAACCGATTTTATGCACATCAAGTAAACATATTTTTCAGATTATCTCATCTTTTTGTTTTATCTCAACCATGGAGATTCCAGTGGAAAAGGCGAACGCAGTCTGTTGACCACAAACTGGGTCACAGCCATGTGGAATTCCTCCACCTTCTCTTCTGTCAAGCCCGCCTCCTTTGCCAAGGTGAACTGGATCGTTGTTGTAACCAGAGAATCAAACATAAATAATGTTAAATATTTTATGGATCACTTGGTCATTTTGTTCTTGTTACCAACTTGAGGAAAGACTGCTGTCAACATCATCATCAATGGTTTTTACATCTCCAGGGCTGGGATCAGTAATTATCTTTCTTATAACCGAGTCCAAGGACGCTCCCACTGTCGGCTGACGTGCTTGGCACTGGGTCATCCCCCTGCTGTCAGTATCTTGTACAACGCCAGATACTTCATTGAATTTGACGTGTTCTCTCCGTCAAACACAATTATTGTTGAGAATCTACTGCACGTCCTATGTTTGAGTCCTTTTGAGTGAAACACAGCTGCGCTTTGGGCTGTTGAAAGCTTTGGGCATTTTAACTGTGTAAAATAGCTGCAAGCTAACGATCAGCTAGCTGCTAGCTAGCTACCATCGAAGCGAGTCTAAAATTAACCATCAATGGCGAACAAGCACATGCCCTGTAGTAGAGGTCACAAGTGCGCCATTCAGGAGTGGTGCTTAACATGCGCCCCAGCATATTAGCATTAGCATTACAGCTAGCAAGTGCCGTAATGCACAGATCACTGGCCCAACTTTGAAACTATGGCAGAGTAAATTAGATTATGCACACTCTACAGTGTCGTCAATGGTGGGAAAATATTTTAACTGACAATACACACATTTAAGTGGCATCAAAATCTGCATTACAATTCACTTACTGCCATATCAGTAACAGGTTTTGGTCCCAAACCTCGGGGTGGGAAATATGGCCTCAAATTTATATTGCTGTATAATTTGAACCATAGACGGTAGACGATAGTATATACTGTGGTATAATTTGATATGAAAATCTCAATATAACAGTTTCTGAATGGGTACCATATACACATACTAAAGGCATTCTAGTAGGAAGTTGTTGTCTAAACTATTAATTAACATAAAATAGTCTAGAATGTTACTTATATATATATATACATAATATTTGATGGATCTTGATAAAACTTGTAGTTTTGGAATCTACAAGACCTCCACTCTCAGCAGGACATCGCTTGTTTTTTTTTACAAAGCCCCATGTGGTGAGGAAGGGTCCCGGTTTGTGTTTACGTCTTTCTGGAGTTTGTTTATTTGCTCTTTTAATTGTTTGTAGCTTTAACTGTGTTTAATTGTTGTAGAAATGGTTTATATGAGCTTTTAGCTGAGATTCTGATGATTCTAATGGATACTAAACATGTCAATATTTATGCAGCACAGCTGGCATTACACACCATGAAATCAGATGTGACCCACTCTGTGCCCGGTACTGGGGCAGTTAAATCCAATCCATGACCATATATTATGGACACTGTATCTGTTTTTTTGAAGAGCTCCTACATGTGCTCACTGCTCACCGCTATTTTTCCAAACCATGATGCAAGCATGACGCATTTTGATGACGTAATGAATGACCAAATTTATATTGCATACTGTTTTTTTACCTTCTTGTTCTGCCACCAAAATCACAAATAATAATATTACTATTTTAATGTGGCACCGTGTTGCACCTGTCAGCAGGTGAAAACATAAGTTGGCTGAGATAAACACCTGTTTGCACTGTAGACTCTGTAAAACAAACAAATAATGCAATAATCACCTCCCCGCTAACATTTTAAGAGGTGAAGTCAACCACACCACAGCCACAGCAGCTGGTCAAAAGTGGTCTAAACACACACACACACACGTATGATACACACAGGCGAGCGCATAAATATATAAACTCTCTGTTACAGTTACTCTCTCCATGAACACATACGCTCAGCAAACACAGTCACGCTTTCAGATTTGGCCACCCAGCATTCATCTAGCTAATAAAGATTTTGGGTCGCAGCCCAGAGACGGGCTGGTTTGAGGGGCTGTTCAGAGTAAACAGAGCTTTAAAAACAATAACAAGTCAGTTGTGAAAGATTCTGAGTTAGCTCTATGGACTAATAACTTTGTATTAGCAGGCAAATTTATTGGGACCTCAGGGGAGGAAACGTGTGGAGGTGTTTGCTTGAGGAATTCAACAGGAATCAGACAGCCTGGTGTCAGAGTCAGGGATGCGAACACACATGCACATCAAGATACACGCAAATGCCTAATCAGGCGCAAACAGACCTCACATTTGCGGCTAATACAACAGATTTTAAAAAGGCATAAACCTGCCTTTGCTAAAAAAAACAGATCTCACCTGGATTTTGTCAGGAGACAGTCAAAGTGTCTCTTTTACTGAGGGCCAAAGTTGATTGTAAACAAGAGGTGCTGATGCAGCTAAACTTCTGCCACAATACATCATCGTCTGGTGAGGCACTGAGTGGAGTGTAGATTTGGTTCTAACGTCAACAACGTGACTCTACTGTTTACTCGGAATTAGGGCATTATAAACCTCTGGTGTTTTGAAGTCTGAAAAGTTTTGAAACTTGTGGATTTATCCTTCAAACGAGTCCTGGATCCCGTTTCATTGTCTCCCCACAACCTGAAACACTGAGGCAGGAGGAGCTACCTGCTGTATCCACCAAGGAAATTTTAATAAATAGCTAACTTTCACCTAAAAATGTAGTCTTTGTTAATATATTTAAATCTGATGCACACATTTTATATATATGCAGGTTTTCGCATTATAACTTATTTTGGAAATACATAATCAGAAAAAGTGATGGGCCACTCCCAGCGCTGTCGCTCTCATGCAAAGTGAATTTTCAGTAATATTTAATTTTCATGACATTTGAATGGGAATTCAAAATTTGAATAACAAATGATAGCCATAATAGACACACAAAGCCATATTTTGTTCCATCAAAGTTCAGGTCACCTCACCTCACCGCAGCCTCCACAGACCGGTGGAGAAATGAAATAATGTTCACACTGACAAAGAGAAAACACTCTCTCCATCCAAAGAATGAGCAGGGAAAACAGGCGAGTGGCGCAGCTAGTGAGGTGGAAAAGTATTCCTCACACAAAGAATCAGCACAAAAGGCCAGGCGAGCTGGAGACTGGAAGATTTAGCCGCAAAATCCTGGCTCTACAAACCACACAAAAAACAATAACTGTTGATCTTTGGAGGCTAGAATAGAAAATCTGCCTGAATGAGTTTTAATGCAAAGTTGTAAAATTAGAAAGTCCGTCTAGAAATATCTGCTGTCTTTTTCCTAATCCGAGAGAGCGGTGCCAATATTAATACACCTCTTAGAACACAGAGGCAATGTTATTTCAACTGGAGTATCTGTATGTGCGAGTGTTTGCGTGTGTGCGAAATTACATCTAGGAATAGCCCAAATGACCCCGAAAAGCCAAGTTTAAAAACCACACACACACAGTGGAATCTGTACTGTTTGTTTTGTTTTGTTTAATTCCAGACCCCCAGTATGAGGGCTGACAGAACAGTGAAACAGGAGCTGAACAGGGGCCAGACACCGCCAGGAATGAGACCAAAAAGCACTCACTCACACCTTCCTAAGCCCCCGCCGAGGTGCACTTCATCTGTCATATTTACAGCGATCTTGAAACCATCTCTCAACAGAAGAACGGGCGCCTGGTGTACACTAAAGGAGGTTGTTTTAGGGTCTCCTCGTGGTACCTTGTACTGGAGAAGTGATAACATTTACACAAGACGCCATATTTGAAGAACCATTAATCAACTAGTGGCGGCTACAGTACCACAGAGACTGGACTCTTTTAAAAAAAAATGTAATTTGTTTCTAAAACTTTAACACCATAATTTGAAATAAAACATCTATTTACTTATGATTTAGTGCATCCAGCTTCTCATCAGGCACAGACATCTATAGATTTTTTTTTTTTTTTTTCCCGGCAGACATTTGGGCATGTCAGAGCAGGAAAAAAATCACAGGTGTAATTGATAACACTGAAAGCAACTCCATTGACTTTAGGTGAGCTAGTTCCAGGGTCTTGGTGTTGAGCATGCTGGCTCGCCGTCATGGCTTACTGGAACTCTTAATGGAAATGAGCCATCGTTAACAAAATTTGATTCATGTGTGATTTTCCAGCTGACAAATCAAAATGGCTGCCGTGACCTAGGTCTATAAAATGTTAGCTTGTGGGCTGTATTAACTAGCAGAGTGATATCATGGGTTCAGAGGTGAGTGTTTTTGATACAGTTACGCAAACGTTGTATTTACATTTCCAACAAGAGTGTGTGTGGAAGAAGAAGTGTGGTTCCTTCACCTCTTGAGATGAGAACACGATCGAGGGACGTGCTTTTTTGTAACAGGCCTTTTTTTTTGCCCCAAAGCAGACATTTTGATTTGTCATAACACATGTGCTATTAATAACATTAATGATGGCTGTGTGCTATTTAAGTGTCCCACTGAGCCGTGATGTTTGATGGTGAGTCAGGATGAACAGAACTGGGAGCCTGAAACTGAAAAAGCAGTTAAATGCTCCGTCCTACTGTGTCAAGTCGAATGTCTTTTGTGAAAAAGAAATACAATCAAATGACCTCATTATATATATATATATATATATATATACACAAATACATATATATACACACACACACCTATATATATTCTACCTATATATTCTGTTTAAAAATATATAAATAAATACATTAACTGCCCTGTCACTGAGAGTCAATTCTACTTACTACTATACTCTACTATTACTATATTCATGGAAAAATACTGTAAAAATGTATTCTCTATGACAACTTTAAAAATTTGTTGTCAATTATTTTTAAGGGTTTTTTTTTCCACTGGCATCTATGCTCTCTGTTCTTACACCTCAAGTATAAACCTGGGCCTCCATTTTGGACATTGGGGTAACAACCTAATGCAAACAACTTTGATATCATTTCAGGAAACAACTCACGGAAAGAGCTTGTGTAAAGAGCTATACAAACAATGCTGATTTTGATTTTATTTGAATGACATGAACCATGGTCACTGATGGGAGAGCAGAAATGATCTGTGCCTCTCCACATCCAAACAGACAGGCAGGTAATTTTAGACCCCGGGAGAACAAATTGGCCTGTTTCTCCCACACAAGTCAATCAAGAGAGTGAGGGGGAAGGGAGGGAAAAAAAAAGAGAGGAACATACAGAGGAGAGAGAAAGAGAGACGGTAAAACTGTGAACAAGACAAAAGAGAGAGGATGGCAGAGATAGCAGAGGAAAAAATGACAGTGCTAAAAAGAACATGATAGGACACGCGTAATCACAGATAAACTGTGAAACAAAATCAGTGTAAAAGAGGGAAATAAAAAAAAATCTGTCTCTTCATCCTCCCACTGGTGGTCCATGTCCCCACTGTTGCCTCTCTTGATTTAATTGCCCGGGTAGGAGTGAGATCAGAGCAGCAGTTCAGCACTAGGCTTCTATCAGACTTGAGAAACAATAACAAATAAGAAATTAAAGAGATGAGAGAGGGTAAAAAAAAAAAAAAAAAAGATAGAAGATAGAAGAAAGGACAAACCAGCGAAGCGCAAAAACGTGAGTGAAAGAAAGAGAGGGACAGAGGAAAAGCAGAAACAAGGAGAGCTGGTGGTCCATTTCCTTGTTTTCTGCTATATTTAATTACCCAAGTAGGAGTAAGTTCAGTAGATCAGCAGTAGGAGTAGCAGGCCTTCATCAAAGCAGCAGTCACTGCTTATTAGAATATTATTACAGAACAGCAGCAGCCAGCCAGTGGGCTGATTACTGACTGGGTCCAATGGGAGGCCTCATTTGACTGGAATGTATGGAGGCTGAAATGGATAACAGGGATAAACACAGAAATACCATTTATAGACTAGACATTTTGATATGCTTTTATAAAACCTGTCCAAAGGAGTGGGAGTAAAAGACCGGGTGTTCTTTTTCATTATGCGATGGCTTTTCAATGACTTTGATTAAACTTTAAACTCTGAGCCTGGGATTTTCTATAACTCTTGCTTTCGAGGAATACGTTGTAAAAGATGCATGCAATTTGGAGAAGAAAAAAAAAAAAAAATCCACCAATGGCAGAACAATCTATGACTTATCTGCCCAGCAATTAAAAGATGATCAAAAGAATATTGAATCTAAATTACATTACATTAACCTACACACACTTGGTAGACAAAAGGCACAGAAATATCCCAAAGCATAAATTGAATCTGACCCAGAAATGCAATAAAAAAGAAGATATAGAGGATTAAGCATGGATTAATCTGGGTAAACATAACAATATTACATCATATTATAACGTAATATATGTGTATGGTAATGTGGTGCAGGTAATGCATGGTTTCAATGATGTGGAGGGAGTTACAGAGAAGATCTTTGAACATGCCTGTGTTCAAATGTTTTAATGCAATTTAATTCTTTAATTCTTTGTTGAATTAAACCAAATGTATTGTCATGGAAACCAAAAATATACTAACTTTAATAAGAGACTGGGCAAAGACTATATAGATGAATAGATGCTCAAGATACATTTCTGATCTATGAATACCAATTCTAGAACAAAACATGAGTAGAACAGAATGCTGGGTAATCAGCATAACCTACAGGAATTGAGATCATATCCTCTCCACCAATCAGGACAGAGACTGACCTCAGGTTGATTGGTTGGTTGACTGACTGAAATTAGGCAAAGCACTGCCTGATATTTATGCTCAGATTTGATATGGCTGGTTGATATGGTCCTCTCTCTCTCTTTCTCTCTCTCTCACACACACACACACACGAGCCATTTCTGCCCCTACAACACACACCAACACATTACATCTCTCCAAACTCACGCACACACAGAAACATACACACACCTAGTGTGGTCCAACCAACGACCACCGTGACTGAATGAGACACAAACACACAAACCACAAGCATTCAGTTGTTCTTGACTGAGAAAATATTCATGTAAAAGTTTGACTTGGTAGAATGCATAACGTCTGTGAGTGCCTAAGTGAATTCACTTCTATGTTAATGTTGACAAATGAAAAAATGTAAATTCATCCACTTTAAAATAAAGATCAAATTCTCCTTTAAATCATAACACTGGGAAGATGCCAAAATATTCCATATCTGACAAACTGACCAGAGACGCAAGAATATCCATTAAAAACAAAAAGAAAAAACTACCTTCTTTTCCCTTTTTGCTTTTTTGTTCCAGACTTTTTGGAAATACAAGGTCTCTTCGGGCAGCTGAGTCAAACAACTGCCTTGCCGAGTTGGATATCCACTGTTTGGCATGTTTGTACTAATATGACTTGGATCACAAGTTTTAAGTACCAGCGCTGCCAAAAACCACAATGGTGTCAGTCGGGGTGGTGTGGAGGATTTCTGGAGAATTATGTCTGGGATTTCAGTTTGGGCCGTATCATTTCTGAAGTTCTGGGATTAATCTATGTCAAATAACACAATGAAGCACAGATTAAAACCTGAATAAAACACAGCACTTCCACTGAACTAAATAAAATGTCCTCCTACTCCCTTCCTTCCTTACCCCCTCACGTTTTCTGTCTCGAACAGATACAAACTGCAACAGCATGAGCACATACCAAATACGAGGTGGCAGAGTGTGTGTGCACGTGCATGTGTGTGTGTGTGTGTGTGTGTGTGTGTGTGTGTGTAAAGTCCAGGCGTAGAACAAGTCAAGGTTGGCTTAATTGGAGGTTGTTTGTATGTCTGGGAGAACGTGTAAATGATGGAGGTAAGAAGAAAATGAAAGAAAGAGAGGGAGCAGGTGGCCTCCTTCATCTGGACCACAGCTGTACGCAGCATGACTCACACACTCCTACCTTGACCAAAAGATACACACACTCATGGGCACACACACACACGCACGCTGAAGACATCTTGAGTCAGACTGCAACAACCTCCGTGTCACCCACTGATGCAGACTTTGATGTGCAGAACAACTCATTAAACTGAATTGTTTAATATATATATACATATATATATATATATATACATAAACATTTTCAAATCTTCTTTACACTTTTGCTCATTATTCAATGGGAAATCTTACTAAAAGTGTTTATTTTTAAGGCTTCTGAGCATTACCATAAGAAAGTTGTCTGCCTTTTTTTTTTTTTTTTTTTTGAAAAAAAAAAAAAAAAAATCCTAAAATGTTTCCAAATCTGTCGCCACCTGACAAAATGTCAAATGGTGCATTTGTGCTGAGGAAATTAGCCATTTTGGATCACTACTGTGAGGCCAGTAGATCATTAATCTCATGGCTTGGCTGGTAGGGAACGCGGTCAAAAAATATAAAAAATAATAGTACAGCGTGTAAAATATTTGATTGAGGTCTACTCTCAAAGTTAAAATGGTTTCCATTTTTCTGCATGGGTCATTTTGTTTTATTCACTTTTTCAGTCAGGCTTTACGGGCAGCTGGCAGCTCCGTTCTCCTCTCGTTCTGGGGTTCACCTATGGGCTACAGGTTATTTTGTTGTGCGTGTGTGTATGTGTGAGTGAGTGAGAAAGAATGAGAGTGTGTGTGTGTGTGTGTGTGTGTGTGTACATGTGTTGGGGACATGGGGGTGCTTGCCCTCCAGGGCGTAGTTAAGGTCCTTTAGAGCTCAAGCTTTTTTCCCTCTCATTTCACTTTGATTCCTGGAACACTTAACGTAGCACATGAATGAGCATGCATGCACGCACACACACACATACACACACACACACAGACCTGAACACTCACTCTTAACTAGACGTGGGCTCTTTACTGACAACAAGTTGGGCAACAGCTCAAATGCTGCATTCAATTAAACTGGCAAGTGACAGACTGACTCACCCCGTCTCTGTCTGAATCACTGTGAGTGTTGCTTTGACTTTAATCAAATTTGGAGCGTGATTAAATCTTGAGAGCACATAAAATTCAGAATTTCATCCGTGAAATAAACAATGTGTCAAGTTTTCTCTGACTTGAGCTCATCATTTGCAACTCACATCAAATGTGTGCGCGTATAGAAAAACTGAGGAAGCAACAGTTGTTTTTTTCCACTCCGACTATGAGTCATTGCTTTTGAGTGTGACTTTAAATCAATAAAATAAATGTTTATTTTGATGTGAGCTGAAAGGGACAGGTGCATGCTGGTCTACTGAAAACAACTTGCTGATTTGGCTCGTGTATAATAAACATGGTCACTAATAGCAGGGCCTGTAGAGGCTGTGACACACAACTCATGGAGGCAATTAAGCTACTTTACAAATCATCCAGCATCCATCTGCTGCAATTCGCATAATCATATGCTTTCTCATGATTCATGAGTCATTACTCAGTCAAACCCAACATAAACGATACCCACACTTCTAAACCCCGTGTGACAGGACATCATTCTTACTATAAATAAATGTCCATAAATCTGATTTTGAAACCATATAAAAAAATGGACCCATTAGTTTAAAACTTGAGAAAATCATTATGTTTTTTTTTTTTTTTTTTCCCTCTTTCTCGATTACTTAAGTACAAAAGAAATCCAGTGATAATGGTAACAATTGTGATTTCTTTTAAGAGTTTACTCAAACAACATATGTGCTGAATTTTTTTTCTTTTTTTTTTTGTAAAAAAAGGGCAGAGTACATTTTGGACCTCCTCTGAAGATTCCTTTCCCTCTTCCCTGTAGACTTTTTGTCTACGTTTTTTGCAGTCTTACTTTTCTACATTCTTCATGGCTTGTTGAGATTCCATGTCTTGAATTGTGGTTTCCCTTTGCCATGATGGTTATTTGACTGAAACTTGGCATTGCTCATAAACTGAATTCTTAACATGCCCTTTTTATGGTTGGAGCATTGGAGAATTATTGTATTTTCCATTGTTACAGAAAGCCAATGCATGCTTGTTTTGAACTTACTTTGGCACTAAATCATTTTTTCCCTCCTTTTTTGAGCTAGATCTTGGTTTTAATCTAATTTAAATAAAAATAATTTTGATCTGAACCAATTGAAACACCATTATTTATCTTATTGATGGATATGACAGCAGAGACAAAGATGGAAATCATGACAACCTTGTTTGCAAACATCACACTGACTGAACTGACAGACACTAAGTTTAAAAAAAAAAAAAAAAAAAAAAACTTCTTGATGACTTGTCTTATTTTGACAAAACTCAGAGATGCTGCATCTAGTTATTAATTGGCCCAAAGATTGAACAGTTTAGATTTTTACTTTAACAAGGAAAAATCAAATATGATCAAAACAGACACATGGAAGAGCATGAATGTTCAGTGCAAGATGAAACTGTACGGCAACATACAGATATGAACTTTCAAGACAACATGAGTAAAACAATGTAATACGGACTTGGCAGCCAAATACTTTATCCAGGCCTGGATATAGTCAAGTTATAGTCAGTGACATTAAGGAACACAAACAAGCCAGAGCAGAAACGGCACCATAAAGAATAAAGATGCAAAACAGAGAGCCACCATTCTCCAAATGTCACGCATATTAGTCTTGGATAAAAGACAATGTTGCTTTGCATAGGCTGTTTTTTTCCCCCTCCTTTTAAGGGAAAAGTTTGATTCTTCTTTTGCTGCTTACTGTGCCTATTTCCAACTACATAATGACTCTGTTTTGCTGTCTGGTCATGGAGAAGTCGTCCCGATTCTCCCAAGGGCAACATTTTTGTTATGGGATCGCCCCAAGTATCAGTAAACTCCAGGGATTGGTTTCATTGATGAGGTGACACTTACACAAGCCAAACCCTGTTGCTTTTACTTAAACCAGGCATTTCTAAATGTAAAATTTAAGTGGTATTCAGAAAACGCCTAAAAAGAAAAAAATGGGATCAAGGAGCTCCTAATAAGAACTAAGTGTCTCTCCACAGGTGAATGGAGGGTTTTTGACTTGATGATGCAGAAAGAAAATAATAAAATTAAGCACCTGTCTACAGTCAGTATCTAGACTTTCATCATCAAGTCGTTAATATCTAATTATCTTAAAAAGCGAAGTGAGGGAAAAGGGAGGAGCAGTTCGTCGGGAGGGAAAGCCAATGAGAGTACAGACTGCAGGAAAAAAATACTACTTTCAGCCATAACAGCTAATGCAGTATCCATGGTTGTGGTATAAGGGGAATGTTATGCTGTGTGTGTGTGTGTGTGTGTGTGTGTGTGTTGTAAGCAAAGTGGCCCGTCCAATACCGGCGACTTTACAGTTGTTGCCGAGTCAACACAATTTAAGCTGGAAATTTTAAAGTTGCACAACAGTAAGGAACAAAAACCTGCAGGGAGCCATGCACCTCCCATGAGAGTAATCAATCAGTGGAGGAGAACGAAATTTAACACAGAGTACAGCTTGTTTGAATGACATGCAAATAGTAGACACTGGAACAATAGAATTGGAGCTTTAACGATGCTCGAGTGGATATTAAAATGTGCCATTCATTTTGCAAAAAACAATCACAAACACACCAACAGAGGCCACACATTCACTCCATCAAGCAGTTTAACAAGATAAGACTACTGTGCATGCGCAACAAGCCCAGGAATGCATGCTGTGTGCTATTGTAGGTAAATGTGGTCACGGTATTTTGTTTTAAAACGCATGAGTGAACAAACCACACCGTGTGAGAGATACTACCAGCAACAGGTGGATCATCCTTATTTACATGGAGGTGGTTTGGCTTTGTAAAGATGGTCGTTGCTCAAAAGATCGCAATTTGCAAACCACCATCACGAATCGGTCGACGTTAAAGTCAACGATTATGGAGAATATGAAAGAGTTTTGGGAGTGAGTTGTTCATGACAAGGCCTACACCAGCAACTTCAACAAATCATTCTGTAAAAAAAAACAACAACAAAAAAAAAAAAGAAAAAGAAATGTGTTACCACAAGAAAAGCAGATGGCAAGACACAACAAATGCCGTCACCAATTACATCACAAAAAAATATGGTGCCAATTCAAGCAGTTGAGAGAAACAGTTTCAGACAACTCTTGAATAAATTAGACCCAAGATACGCACTGCTGGACCGAAAATATTTCAAACAGCTTATCCTATAATTGTATGATGCTTGTCACAAAACTCTGTACAATATAACACTTCCACAGACGCATATTTGAGGATGCAAAATTTTATCTACCGATTGAGACAAAAAGAAAGAAAACGTTCAGGAATAATAATGGCGAGAATCTGCTGCCTCACCGAACTCCCTGAACTTTCCCTGAAGAGGAATTAGTGAATTGATCCCAACACAGTACAGTTTGCTTTTACTTGTATTATCTGGTGCTTCGACAGGATGGGTGGGGAAGCGTGTTGTCATGTGGGTGCACAGCAGCAGAAATAGATAATCAGGCTGTCAGATGTGTTTTTCAGTAATCCACCCTGAAACCTGACTCCAGTTCTAACATCTAAACATTTCTCAGAAGCAAGTTCCAGAAAAAATATTGCTGAAAGCAACATTGTGCAAAGAAAAAAAAAATAACAGTCTTAACTTGAAAGTAGTGAAGAAACCATTTGTTTGTGTTTAACTTAATCTCAAGGCCAAATTCTGCTGTGACCCTTCTTTTGTTAATAGAAGTCATTGTAATCATTATGATTTAAAAGTACAAACATCACCGCATCTCTTGCACTATAATCAAAACGAACAAGTCTCTATTGTTATTCAGGAAACAGACTTTTTCGGACTTGGTATTAAGCTGTGTATTAGATAGCAGCAGTCACCTCCTTTCTGTGGTTTACTCACTTCTCAGAATAGTAAAGGTAATGTGTCTGAAATCAGTGTTACAGACAGTTTTATCAATATTGATATAATCTCAAACTAAACATCAGTGCTGGGATGGAAAGTTTTTCCGTTCCTGACTCCTTCCATCCTTTCCACTCATCAAAATGGCGCACGTTCATAAGGAGGAAAATGAGAGAAACAACTGAAACAATTCTATCTTGACTGAATTTTTAATAGAATAACTAACTTAAATAGTTTAATATCAGATCATGTTACTTACCTGTAATGGACAGAGTCAAATACACATTTAGGTTGTTTGTTCTTTTTTTTTTTTAAATTTACAATAGGCAGCACCGAGAGCCAAATTTCACTCTTCACTGTGTGAGTTTCCATCTTCGTTTCTCCCACCTGCCTTTGCCTTGTCACCCCTTTTTTCCATCATACAATCTGTTTTTCTTAACTTTCTCCTGTTATGTCACTCCTCTCCCCTCTCTATTCCTCTACTCTTTGTCCTTTAACACATTTCTCTCCATCTCCCTTCCAATATCTCATCCCGCCCAACCTTTTTCTCCATCACTCCCACAGACCCATCAGTGCTTCCCTGAGTCCAGGCTTGTATATCCATTAGTCAGTGTTATCTTCATGTCAACAGTTCCTCTCAAATATTTACAATAGTCCCTGGTGGGGAAACATCCAGCCAGGGGTGGGATGATTCACCCTTTGTTAACACAGTCACCCCAAAGTAACTCTGTGCCACTCAAACACATGCGCATGAGTAATGGACCTAAAGTGTCCCAAAATGTGTTTGGTACACTGCCGCACTGACCTTTCACAACAGATTTTATAACATTAGTGCAACAGAAGAAATCAAGCTGGGACAGTTACAGAAATGTGACAAATCTACAGTTTAGAGGTTTATTGTCATCATCTTAAAACCTTTACAAAAAGAAAATATTGCTATTATTATTGGACAAGGGAAGGGAGATGAGAATTAGTCATTCCAAATAGCAAATCATTGGAATCATATTTTTCTGGGATTATCAAATCTTTTTACTGATGCCAGCATTTAGTTGTTTTTGACAGTTGCACATTGTAAAATAATGTCAGAGAAGAAGAAACAGTCCAAAACGTGGCTTAAGTTTCCTATAATTTCTCCAACTTCAGCTAATGTGAATTTTACTTTAAAATGTCTTTTTTCATTTTTGGCCACACATCTGGCTGAGCTGCAGTGAGTGATTGGAGGCTAGATGCTAGGTGACATCAAGACATCTTCAAAGCCTTCATGTGAGATATTTAGGGGCAATTTTTATATTACAGAGAGAGACATTAACCTGGGTTCTGATCTGCAAAGTAGCCACAGAAATTGTCTATTAAGAATCAAACCAATAGCAGCATCAGACTGACATGACACTGGCATCAGTAAAATCTAGTCATTTCTAGTCATTTCTTATAATTGCAACATTTGCAATGTCAATCAAACTTTTGGAGCACATCAAAACAACTTGTTTTTTTAGATGGATTAGATATAAGTCATAAAATCACAGGAAAGTCTTACAAAAGAAGAAGAAATAAACTGACATTAAATAACATTTAACAAATTCAGGAAGACATCCATCATCCTGACAGGTTTTGGATGTGCTATCACTGCTCTCCTCAGGCCAAGAGAATACCCATAATGCATCGTTAACACATTCTTTTTTTAGCCACATGTCAGGCAGGAGCAGTAGCTGCAGCACAAAAACAAAACTATACACTTTGAAATGCTGTATATACCAGCGGTGGCAGATAGGCCACCCCAGGTTAACCACAGATATGCTGCACGTGTACACGTTGTAACACTTCCATTTGGGGACGCCCACTAACAGCGTACAAGGCCCCAAAATAACCAAATGTTGTCGATGTACATACAAGTGTACACGTGTCATCAAGTTTGTGCTTACACACAGACGCAAACACATACACATGTGAGGAACACAAAAATATATTCAGAATGAGTCACCAGTAAACTCTGATAGATAAACAAGATGTTGGAGGCCATCGGGTTTATTTGACATGTCTCTCTCTCCTCTCTTTGTGGTGTCTCTCTTGGCCCATCTTTAACCGTGACCTCCTGCTCTATTTGTTTTAGAGGTGGAACGCTGTATGGGGTGTTCAGGGAAACGCACACAAAAGGACACACTCATTTATGCTACACACACACACACACACACACACACACTGTACGTACACACACACACTGTACGTACACACACACAAACTGTATATGCATAGACGTTGCTTAATGGAAGGAGTAAATGTAGTAACACGGTCTGACGTTCGTAAAATACTCAAGCATTTCCTGGTGAAGATTCTTTTGTTTTGTTTTTTTAAATACATGTCTTTATCATTTGATCTCTGATATTAAATCAACATTTAGCTTTAAGAACTTATTTCCTTTGAAACTGCATATTTTCTATGTCTTGTTGCGCATTTTTTGGTGACCAGCAAATGATTAAATAGAAACTTGGGGATATTATGGAAATATAATGGTATTTTTTTTTTTTTTTTGCTATTTTTTATGGTTTTGTTCATCAATACTTGGCAAGAAGAGCAGCATTCAACACAGGAAAACCAGGAAAAACAGAAATTCTCAGATGACCATAAACAAACCCTCAGGTTAGTCAAACTTATTTGAAAGGAAATCCCACAGCAAAGCTTACAATCTCTCAACTGTCTATTGTGCGAGCTACAAATCTGTGTCTCCTGTATCTCCTGGCAAACCATCGCTTTATGATTTTTGTTTTTTATCGTTTCATCTAACAAAAGATGTGGAGGAAAACACAGAACACGAGAGTTTCATATGAAGTCATCAGCTCAGTTTTAATGATGATGATGCACCGTCCAGGGTAGTCTTTCAGCCTGCGCTGCACTGGTAGTTAACCGTATACCTTCATAGACCACGAGGTAATCAAGGAAGACCCACGCATCAGTGTGCACCCAGCTGTACACACACACACACACACACACACACACACACACACACACACACACACACACACACACACACACACACACACACACACACACACACTCAGCTCATTCTCGGGGGCCTGGTGATGAGCTGGCATGTGATCCATGTGTATGTCGGGGGTGGGGGGTGCGAGAGCTAACGTTTCAAAACGCGCCGCCAATTCTGCTCAGAAACAAAGATGAAGTACCTTCACAGAGACACACACCTGTGTGGAAAATTTGGAAGGAACGACCAGAACTGATGTGAAAAGATGTTGGGAAAATTATCTGGCAGCAAATAAAAAAAAGCTTTAATCTTGCGTATTACTTATTATAGGAATTGAATTGAGTTTTTGAATTTTTTTAAACTAGAACACTTTTGGAAGTATTGAAAGCACATGAGCCAAACCTACAATATGACAAAGAACTTATCTCCTGTTTCACTCCTAATTTTGATTAAAAAGGATTTTTCAAAGACTTGGAGTTTTGTACTATCTCCACATTTTGGCTCTGTCAGTCTTCATACAGTACATCAAGTCTCTGACCACATACGCTGGAATATTAGATTGCTGTTTGTTAAAATTCAGCACCAGTGTCTTAAAAATATTAACAATAATTGGACAGATCTGTCTCACTGATACATTTAGATGCAAATGTACAAAATCATAGCAATAATGCATGTTGATTCTGTTTTGTGTGACCAAATTCTCATTTGGAAATTTAGTTAATCGAGAAACAACGTGCTTTTCCCATCACTTTGACAAATTGATTGGTTTAGGGTAGAAGAGTCAGCTATGATTTTCCTTGGTTGACTTGAATCATATTTTAGAATCATATCCTTCTGCTAAAACCATCCCAAACAGAGTAATCTTCAATAGCTCTACCTCCATACTTGTGTCTGCGGTCACTTTCTTTTTACTCACTTTCTATATCTTTTCTTTTTTTCTTTTTTTTTTGCTCTAGGCATTGTGGGTGGTTTGCATGCAGACTTTGTTGAATGTAAGC
This sequence comes from Polydactylus sextarius, assembly GCA_016801845.1. Lineage (NCBI taxonomy): Eukaryota > Metazoa > Chordata > Actinopteri > Polynemidae > Polydactylus > Polydactylus sextarius. Next base: position 6,107,732 of record CM028922.1, read on the forward strand.
TTGACCACTTCCGCATCTGGTTTTGAAGTTTCAAAAGTTATTTTTTGCTAAATCGGATTTCTGTGCCGGAAAGTCAAACTGTAAAGACAAGTGCAAATGTAGCTTTGGTCTCAAGAATTATCTTAGGACCAACAAGAATTGATTGTGGTCTGGGTTCGCTCCATCACCAGGAAAGACACTGGAGCACATTCCATGATTCACATATTTTATGTGCATATTTTATCAGGCACGGAGACAAACCACACTGAAAATCAAACTCAAATGCACACCCATTGTGCTAGAACAATATTTCCCCTCTCGGGAAAGACTCCAACAGGCTGCAAAGTAATGAAATGACTTCTCAGGATCCTGGTAAGGTGCAGACTCACATTTCATGTGTCCCGGTTTCTCAGCACACACTACAACACAAATGTTAGGCCCAAGTGCATCCATTTTCAAATTGGACCACTTGTGGCTTTGTCTGGATCCAAAGCAAAGCTCAGTTGTTCACACGAATGACGCATTAAAGCATCTTCCTTGTGTCACAGTTGGCAGTCTGAAAATAAATCTCCATTGTCTTATTCTAAACACAAAAGAACTGTTTAGAACAACTATTATGATGATCAGTTAAATCATAACAAGTAACATGACTAAATCTACAGCCAGCGGGGTTTTGTGCTGAATGCTAATGCCAACAATTACAATGCTACATGTTTTCTAATTTTAAGTGTTCGGGTCTTAACATAAGAGTGCGATTAGTACAGTACATTAACATTAATGTTTTGACCTGATGAAGGCGCCGCAAGAAAAGTTAATGGATGAAATATGAAATATATTTCATTGTTTTTGAGAAATTTCATTTAAAACCAATGTTGACCTCATGGTAGTGTTAGTGGAAAAGTAACCAAGTAACAATTCCTCCTCTGTGGAGCATGAACTAAATCAGATAGAATCTTAACTGAACTGTTCAACAGAAATATCTAAAGCTCTCTAAGAGCTCAGACATGGTGTGCATGTGCTCTCTAACAAAAACACTTAAAAATTAACAGACTTCAGATCAGGTTTTTTTTTTTTTTTCCCTATAAACGTCCCCCACAGAGTCAAAAGTAGAAAACAACCGCACTGTGTGATTAAGGAAATTCAAATAAACAACCTCTGTGTTTTACGTCTTTGAGCAACTTAACTCTCCACAGCTCATCTTCATTAGACTTTGACAACAGCTGAGAAACATCTCATACCGATGCTGCGACATACGCAGATCCGAGCAGATCACAGAGCTCGAGCCTCACACGCATGTACGTGGGCGCACACACACACACACACACACACACACTTTAAAATGCACTCACAGGCACGGACACACACAGTCGGGTCATAGCCTCTTATTAATATTTCCTATTCTGTAGTGTTTTCTTGGCAGACAGAGCTGTGCTGCTGCAGTGTGTGGCCCAGGCTGCACAAACACATCAGACTTTCACAAAAACGTCTCTAAATCAAGTTTTATTATCGTTCCAAGAGGTGACTCATCCGACCGTCACACTGATGAGGGGTTCCCCTTCTTATATCCCATTTTGTCTCCCTCTGTTTATTTCTGTATTCCAGTTTGTTTGTCTTTAAACTTCCCTTCCTCTTAGTTATCGACATCATCTTCACCATGGTGCCTTCTTTCAGAGTAAACAACAATATTAAGGTAATAAATGATTGTGTTACTTCATAAAGTCACTTGCACATTTCTGGTAAACTCATACGTCTTTGATTGAGACAGATTAAAAACTGATAATTGTCACGATAACTTTCCAACTCAAAACCCTGTTACTTTTCTAGTGCTTTCTAGTGCTATTTTCAGTCTAACACCCGTTAAAGCTGTGTAATACTTCAATACATAAATAAGCATTGACGCAGAATCAGAGTTATGAAGATGAATAAACGAGTCGGCGAATCTGTGAAAATTTAAGAGTCTTTTCGCCACTGAAGACTGATAACTGGAAAACATAAATTAAAAAAAATAGGGGGTTTTCTGTGAAGTTTTGGAATTGATCAACCAACAATAATTCAACAGACAGACTGACTTGTATTAGTTACTAGGAACATCTGAAAATCATCTACAAGGCACAGCATCTCTCCTATCTGAGTGATTGATTTAAAATTAGTTTCTTGTCTGGCACTGCGTAACCACTGTTATTTTTCTCTGCCTGTAATCTGTTCAGTGTTTTGAAGTCTGCCATATATTGTTCATGTCTGTTTAGTTGGCAGGAATTGACTGCTCTCTGTTTTTACTGTCTGTTTGCAGTCAGACTAAACTGTCAAGGAAAATGTATTCATACACTAAAAGAGTCTTTGTCCATTACCACCATGTGTGATAATTAGTGTTGGGAGGGGAGGCAACATCACATCATGAGAGGCGTGCAGATCTTATTCATGTGTTGTGCTGCTAAAGAAAAGCTGATGTGCCAGCTGAGCCAGCGCTGACTCAAAATGTTTGTGAGTTATTTGTGAGTTAGTGATATGAATTAAATTCACACTGGCACTTCCTCCAGTAAATAACTGTATGCTCGAACCCTAAAGTCTGACACGTGGCCCAGCGTAGTCATATGTGCTCACTTATTCAGTCGTATAAACTTTAGTACTGTTGTATGAGGTCTCATACTGACTCTATGTACTCAACACCATCCGCCAAAATGCAGTCCACATGCTGAAGACAACGCTTGGCAGCTTTGAGGCTCTGGTTCATGTACCAGAGTCAGACAGTAGACTCAGTGCTCAGCCTTTGGATATTAACCTGGATTTCTGCTGCTTGTGTACTTTAGAGAAACTCACTGCTGTAGTTTAGTTAAGTTGTGCAACTTTAAGGGAACTGTTATTGTTAATTTGTTAATGCATTTAGATTTAAACAGATCTGAACTGACTTCTTTTTTGTGAGGAAATGAAGCACAATGTGAATGAATGAAGCACTTTCAAATCAACGTCATGTTCGTGTTCACCGCGCTCTTGTGGTGGGAAAAAAAGCTCTGCATTCACTGTTTGATTGTCAAAGTTAACTCACTGTCTTTGTTTCTGCTGATGCATCTCTGTTTAGCATTTGTTTGCGTTCTCCGCATCTTCATGGTTTTCATGCAAGGCTGCATTTGACCTTTCTTTGTATTTCTATTTGTTGGCAGTAAATAAAGCATAGCAGAGAGTAATATTTTAGAAAGCAAAACACAACAGCCATGATAGCAAAATCTCTTCAGACTGTATAAAATTAAACTCAGAGTCATATTTACTGCCAATGTACTCACCAGTGTTTTGTTAAAATGATTAAACATTCGTGATTACTCACTCAACACACACATTAGTCTACTTTCTATGTGTGTATGAGTATTATTCTCCTCGCTAAGCACAGAGGTGGTGGATTGGTCTTTGCTGTGCATGCAAAGACAAGACAGCACAGTGTCATCTCCTTTTCATCGCCCTTCTCTGGTGGCACAGAACATCTATTGTTCATCTCTCACATGGGGACATGAAAAACCAACAACCACCACCAGCTCTTTGCTTTGCTTTAAAAACTCTTGATTCATATGATGATGTGGGTATCATAAAAGTTTCATGGTTCTATCATCAGCCATAATACTGCAGACTAGGTGGGTGGACAAGCTGACCAACTGATGATACCACAAACTTTTGGATAGTATCATCAGTATCGTGAATTTGAAGCACTTCTCACAAAGATGAAGTTGTGCTTTGTACGTTCCGCCATTAACTCTGACATGTTGTTTCAGTGTTGTTGTTATTATTTATCAGGTGCTATACTTAAGTGTTTTAATTTGAAAGTTTAGTAGCTGCCAACAAGCTGGTTGTATCTGGTCCAGTTTCCTGTTTCTGGAGCCAGGTCTCTCATCTCATGCAGACTTCAGCTCCACCACGTTGGACTGGAAAGTAGTTCTCATTGTTTTCAAGGAATTTAGTGGCACATATGACACCATGCCCAGCTCGCTAAAGTTGCAGTTGCAGCAGCATTTTAAAAATTAAATACAGCTCCTTTTAATGATGCAATCTACACAAAATAAGCAAGAAAAATTGACCATATGTCATATTAATTAATTACAAGATCACAAGCCTCAACTTCATCCTACTGACCTTCCCTCACATATATAATGCAAATCTAATATGTAAGTTACTGTCTATAGGTACAAGTTGACATATGGAGTCGCAGCAGTAGAGGGATGAGTGGAGCGGGAGGATACGTCCATGTAGAAACATCCAAAGTGAAAAAGATCTTATTTTCAGCTGGTTTTGGCCTGAGACTGGCTGATTAGAACGGTGTGTGCTGAGTTAGCAAAGTTTAATCTGAAGCATTCTTAAAAAAAAAAAAAAAAAAAAAAAAATCATTGCTATGCTGCCCTCAGGGCCCCGATGAAAATATCAATAATTCCAATACATACCAACGGTGCCCTGCCTACTTCCTACCCGCCCCTACTTTTGGAGCCCTAGTTCAGACTCTGCCCATTGACTCAGCCTCAGTTTTGATCTGAGCACAACACCTGCAGAGTTTCATGGCTACGTCTTGCATGGTTGTGACACTACTGTGGTCACAATTTCTGCAGATGACAAGAGACAGACATGACATATAAACGCCTGCCAAAGTATTCATAACTGCTTCTGTGGTAGTTCCTTCTAGAGTGTCTCCAGGACCACATTGTGCCACGATGACACATACATGCAGACTTACCAGGTGAAAACAGAACCAGTCCACACAGTCAACAGAATAGTAAATCAATGGACGCATGACTGTTGATGCATAACTCGATTAAATTTTGGCATCTCATCTGTGAGCCTGGTCTGTTCATTTTGAACATCAGATCACCATTTCATGTTTCTCCAGCAGCTCCTGTGTGTCTGGATCGTTGTGGTTTTGACAACAGTAATCCAGGATCCCTGCTTTGAGTGATCATGTGAGATACTAGTCATCTTCCCACACTACCAGAACTGATGGAAAACTGGCTTCATGAAGGATATGCCAACATACTGCTCTTGTTAAATGGCATCTGTGAGGTCTGTCAACAGTCGAGTGTCTTGTTGATTACTTCTGGGACTTGTGTGTCCTGCCAGATGGGAATCGAGTGGCAAGTTCTCCGATAACAAGGAAGAAAAATGTGAAATGGCAGTTACTTGTTTTGATCCCCATCTGGCCGGTCACTCTATTTTTTAGTTTTTTTTTTTTTTACTTTCGTTCAGGTAACTTGAGCTCCTTTTTGGCCTCCACATGCTCCAGCTGTGGCTAAACCCACTGCATGGTCAATTTGTGGATATTTCATTGGGTTCTCTTTGGGAAAAAATATGTCACGTCTACTGGTAATAACGATTTATTTTATTTATGCAGAAATGTCACTAATTTTTATAAGTAATAGATAGTGGAAAAGACGACAAACTTGCAAACACATCTACGTGCTTCAGTGTGATTCTCATCCTCTTCAAGTTTATTTGTTTAGTTTACTAATAAGTCTATAAGGCAGAAATACATCAAGTTGATGACAAGAATGATCCCTACTGGATCTGATGCACTTATAATTTTTTTTTTGCACTTTTATAATTCATACAAGTCATTACAGCACAAATGTTTAGGGTTTTTTTCCCCACATTTCATCAAATGTTTGAATTTTGGGATAGAAAGTTACAGCCCTATTCTTTGCATCTGGGAAAAAAAAAAATCCAAACAAACAAATTTAACTTCTTTTTTTTTTTCCTGGTATGAGCAAGTTATGGTCTGAGCGGGGGATGGAAAAATGTATTTCGTCTTCCTCGCCATCACCAGAGGGGTCTTTCAAGTCTGACTCATTTTGTTCCTGTTTTCAAAGCTTTTTTCCGTCATCATATCACACACAATCTGCCCGCCCCCCCTTCCTGTGTACAGCCCATCAAATGTTGTAACGCACTTCTTATTTATTGATACAGGTGGGTGGGGTGGGGGTGGGGTGTAGTAAAATTACTCAACAAGTATGGAGTGAAGCAAAAATAAGAAACTGGTTGCATGTTAGTGGCCTCCCCTATCAGCTATTTGAGGTAAAACACCAGCCCAACATATCAGCGTCAGTATCTCCCTGGCAAACATACAGGTATCATCAGAAACCCATTCAGACTGTGTGATCAAACACTTCATGCGAGCCACTGATCGCTGAATGGGCCACCATACAGCTGGGAAGCGTTCAAAGACTCTCAGGTAGGCAAGCAAGTGAGGTATGCTGGCTGCTGCTGTTTCCCTCTCACTCAAACACGCACATACACCTGCACACACGCAAAACACACACACACACACACACAAGTGGCACATTCCTTCTATGACATAGTGCCGTCCAAATAAGGGGCTCGGGTGATCCTGCCTTTGTAGTTATTTTATTTTTTTTTTACAAATACTGAGAAAGAGACAGAAAGTGAGTGAGACAAGGAGAAGAGAAGGGGGAAGATCTGATGTTTTCCTTTTTCTGCCTCAGCTGTGATGAAACCCCATCCCCTTTTTCATTCCCTCCTTCGTGTCAGTTGCTCTTTTGTGTGTGCAGTGATGAGGCCCCCGTGACACTGAAGAGGTTTTCCAGCTGATACCTGAATCCCATTGAAGACACTTTTGTCTCTCTCAAAAAAAAAAAAAAAAAAAAAAAAAAAAAAGAAAAAAGAAAAACACATGCACACACATCAACTATACTCTTTTCTTACAAGGGCCTCCGTCTCTCAATTCCTTCTTTTCTTCTTTGTTCTTCGAGTCACCTCTCCGCCACCCCAACACAGATACACTGATCACACCACAGAAGAAGTGTCAGAAAACACTTACATCACCGTCGAGAGGAGGGAAAGACGGGTGGGAGTATGAGGGGACCGATATCTTTTTCTCTTTTCCCATCTGTATGTCCTTTTCCTGCATCACTGTGTCTTGTTTGCATTAATCCCTTCCTTCACCCTTGAGTGATATTGTGGTTTTGAACGAAAGCTCCTCTTGATTAGACCATATTTCTATCATTAACGGAAATGAGTAAAGTTTCATCACTTCGAAAAGATAAGTAAACTCACTAACAACACCCTACCAAGCAGCTATGGGACACCACATTAGGTCAGAAGCTCCACTCCAGACTTTCATTTCAGTGGTTTCTTTCTTTCTGTGACTCACACAGAAGGTCTCCGGAGTTTCCCCCCTTGGATAAAAGACACCTCAGATGACGGACCAATGCGGTCGCCGTGTCACCAAATGAGGTTAGTTATGTTTTATGGTTCTGTGTACGATCAAACGCAGGGAAGTAATGTATGTGTGTGATCCGTCACGACCTGATGACTCCGACTCTGAACACTGAAACAATGAACAACTGACCTTTTGTCACCTCTCGTGCTCATTCACTACTGGGAAAATATTTAACAGTCAAATACTTGTCTATATTCAGTGGAATACAACAATCTGTGCGTGTAAAATGCCTCTAACCTTCCAAATGTTATTTCACAGATATGTGAAGTTGCATGACTGCTTGGTATCCAGTGTAATATTATTTCCCCTACTGGCCCACATGGCCTGTAGATCAGTTTTACTGGAGTCTTGAACATTTTCACTGGCTTGGCAGCCAGAAAATTAAAATAACTCTTTTTCCATTATTTAAGAATTATAGGCCCTTTATTGAAACGCGTACCGTAAAGAGACATGTTAAAAAGACATTTCTGTCAGTCCCTTATAATAAAAGACTTTAGGTAAGTATTTCCATAATCAAAGAGTAGAGATGGTGTTAGTTTTACCGTTGCTGATTTGTTGGCAGGTCATTATTTATACTAAATCTGAAGGATTAGATTTAATCCACAGCCAGCAAAAAAAAAAAAAAAAAAAGATCCATAAAGGTTTGAAAAGTAAACATTAGTGTCAAGTGACTTCAGGTCCACAACACATCCATATCTAATAATAATCTCACTGTACACTGTGCAGTTTTTTGTTGCCAGACCTGAGGCAAATTTCCACTGAGCGCTGGAACAGCAAAACGTGTGTCTGTGTAAACAGATATAAATCTCACAACTATGATAGAATATGCAATTGTATGGTAGTTTAGCGTCACATCATCCAGGATCAATAAACATTTAAACAGACCAATGATTTGGGTTGTTTAAAAAAAAAAAAAAAAAGGAGGGGGACAGGATGGACCATGGCAGAATTTGCTGAGCAAAGTATACACACATGCTCACACAAACACACAACCCTCTTGCAGAGACAGATCTGTTCAAGACACCACCCTATAGATGATCCATTTTACAACCAGAGGCCCAATTTCACACAGTGGAGACTTGGCAAAGCTGGTTAAGGCTTGACCCCAACCTCAGACTAAGCTGTGGGTTTCTGTGTGTTGCTTTGTGGGTAATTTTAAAACCTTTATGCAATAAATATAAAAAGGAAATATGCTCTCTGACAATAAACAAAGGAAGCTGTTCGACAAATATTACCACATTCAGCATGGAATAGTGGCCTGTCAAACCACTAACTGGCCTTCATATGGTCTCATATGGTCTTAGTCAGCATAGAGGATACTACAGTACATACCTAATACAACAGCTAGGGCAACAACAGCATTGAGGTTGTAGACCTACAGGGTTCATTACCATAAAGAATGAAATATAAATGTAAATAGACAGCTAAAATAGAAAAGGTAACCATGGGAATAATAAAAGCCCAGTGTCCTGTGGACAATTAGGTACATTTAGTACCTAATTTAGTAAAGACATGTAAAATGGGTAGCATGGGAAAAAAAATTACTGTCTCAACTCAAGACAGACGGTCTATTATAGTGACAACTTGAACAAAACAAATAAATCTCATTCTGGAAGGCACCACAGTTGCATAACAGACATATTTTCAAGGATTTCCATTCCTGTGTGTGTGTGTGTGTGTGTGTGTGTGCGTGCGTGCATGCGTGAGGCTTCAAAGCTTTGCAGTGTGATTCCCTCCTTAATTTGCATAGGTTGGGTTTCCTAACCATTCACTGTAAATATAATTTGTTTCTTTTTACATTTCTTTTTTGCCCCTACAACTCTCGCCTAGCCACAAGACAATAACAAACTGATGCTAAGTGGTCTGGGAAGATGTTTCAATAAACATTTCATTTCTCTGAACTTTGTGATGCCTTCGCTTTAATGACACGTATGCACAAACATACAGATGCGGATACACACACACAAACACACACACACACACACACACACACACACACACACACACACACACACACACAACCACTCTAAATGATTCCTGCCTAACTTCAGAGAAAAACTCATCCCCTCACTTCTTACCACTACATTAACCACCCCCTCACCTCTTTCTCCTCCATCTTACCCGTCTCTTCTCTCATCCTTCCACCCTAGCCTCTCAACAATTTACATCCAGGGATTGAGAAGCAGCTGGACAATAAAAGCAGCTTAAAAGGACACACTCCCACAATGTTTATGTTAGCCGGTCCTGAGCAGCAATGAAACTCGACAGTAAAGAGGCCAGTTGTGTTGCTCGCTGGCCAGGTTAGTATGTCTCCATTTATCTCTCGCTGTCACAGTCAGAATGACTTTGGGACAGTCTGGGGCAAACACTGTGTATGTTTTATTTTGTGTGTGTGTGTGTGTCCGTGGGACCATGTATCCAAGAGGCCTGGGTCTGGGGGCTTTTAAGGCTTCTCCAAACAAGCTGTTAGAACGATCAGATTAGACATTAAGGAAGGAACATGCCCAAGATCAAGGATGAAAGAGATTCCTCTCACTGAAAAGTTCAACATTTTTACCACAGACTGATGATACATCATCACTCCACCTGTACATATAACAAGAGTGGTACTGCAGTGATAGATTAGGATGGTGGATCTGCACTGCTGGTAACCATCACTTGACAAGACAACGGTGGTTACCTTAATGACAGTATAAGACATCGTAGAAGCAAGTAAAGCATTGTAGTAAATGTAAACATGACATTTTATGTATTTATTTTTTTAAACCTTCATTAAATAACATAAGCCTTAATCAGGTCAGAGACCCCTCCCACAGGACTTCCTCTGCAACATCAGACCACGAGACCCCACATTTAGCCTAAAGAAACTATCAGCAGGCATCTAATTAGGATCTAGATTAAAAGCAAATGATGGCGTTATTTCAAAAGCTGGTGTTCTGAGTCATATTTCCATTTTTAAGCTCATGATATTGTTTGTGTGTGTATTTACCCATGGTAATATTACAGAGGTTTAAATTTCTTCAAACAGATATATTAATCTGATGTCTTTTTAAAATATAGTAAAAAAAGAAAAATACATTGTGGGCATATTTTTGAGTTGAGTATGACTTTAACAAGCAGTAATGTGCTTTAATGAGCCTCTGCTGTGTGGTTACGAGAACAGATTTCTCTGATTTGGGACCAGAGTTAAAAATGTTTAATAACGTCTCCTGTGGTGAGTCGGGGCAGTATATATCCATATTGCATGTCAGTAAAGTAGCAGATACGGTATGAAGTTCATGTTTACTCTAACAATTGGTTGGAGGACATGTTAAACAGATGTCGATTCTGGTATAAAGACTTGTTGGAGAGGTTTCATCTCGTACTACAGCCACATCCCCTGGTTTGATTTTTCTCTCTCTCTCTCTCACACACACACACACACACACACACACACACACACACACACTGCACAGATCTACTACATTTGTGGTGCAGGAACATCTACCAATCTCTCCAATCACACATAGTTTCATCTGAAAGCCTTTCAGCAAGGATTACTTCACGTACACAAGACTATGTGTGGAGGCACAGTGCACAGACTCAAGCCTGTCTATGTAACATTGACTGAACATGTGCCCAGTCAGCTAACAGTGCTGGAAACAACTTAGATCTTATGATGACAACTGAGAGAAGATGTTGTTATGGCATGAAAACAACAAATTCATTTATTGTGCAGTATCAGGCCAAGACCTGCCAGTTAAATAAGCTTGAACTAATTATTTAGCATTAAACTGAACAAAGGATTAACATTATGAACGCGTCATCTGAGATTTCACAGCTCTTTAGATGTGACGCTGTGGACAGTACCTGGGAGATGCTTAAATTTGTGCCTATCAATACGGTGCAGCCTCAGTCTGAAATTCATTCTGTAGGATGACAGCATCCACAGAAATACAACCAAAAGTCATACGAGGCCATCTTCAACTGCAAATCTAAGTCCTGCAACAGATGGTCTGGCCTTCATAATGGTCTGATCTCAACATCACAGAATCAGTTTGGAAAGACATGAAGAGACATAAGACGCTGAGACAGCTTCAATCAATAACTTAAACATACTTGCAGCAATTTACCTGCAAGTGACCTTGAAAAACTAACTCATCACTTTACTTAGAGCTCTAAAATATAGCAGCAATGTATTTCAAACAGTGAGAAACAACAGCCAACACTGCAGGAGCACCCCTAAAGCAAACATGCCATAGTAATATAATGTTACATAATATCTGCTACATCGGGCCAAGAGGAAACCACTAAAAAACAACAGCAATAATCTCAAGGCCAAAGCCAATTAACCCCAAACCGCTGATAATACTGAAACGTGAGTATTCATGAAGGCTGGAGGTTCAAAACGTCAGAGTGAAACATCCACACAGAACAACTACAGGGGAGTTAATTCACAACAGCATCATGGAGCCAGGAGCGCGCACAGCAAATACAACTTAAGAACAATTTAAAAAAAAAAAAAAAAAAAAAAAAAAAAAAAAGGACTTAGCTTAGGGAGGTAGTTTGTCTTCCTCGTCTCTGCCAATCTCTGGCAGTCACATGTCGACAGGCAGAAACAGGAGACTGTCCTGAGGTTTTAGTGGCGTTTGAGGCCTGAAATCAGACTTGTCGCTTCACTGCGGGAAACGCATCATTCCTCCATTTGTACCTTTATCCACTAAAACTCTTGTTGGCATATTGAGTCGGTGCAGTGGCGACGTTTGACGCACTTTAGCGGCGGAGTTTTTCGCTAATTTGCGCAAAGCAGAATCACCTGCGGTGTAGTTTTGTGGGCGGGGCTATGACGGACTTAATTGGCAGCCATTTTGGAATAAGGTGGAGCGGGTTTGAAATGGTTAACATCACCTGCTTATGATACCATTAGAATAGAATAGAATAGAATAGAATAGAATAGAATAGAATAGAATAGAATAGAATAGAATATTCCTTATTTGTTTCTCTAAGGGGGAATTTATCTGTTCGACAGCAGCATCGACAATATAGTAAAATGGAAAAAATATTTATATTTATTTATATTTATATTTATATAATATTATGAATAGTATAAAATGAAAAATTGTGTCATGCCAATGTTACAATGTTTGTTTGTTAGCAAAGAGGAGGAGGAAACGCTAAACCATGTTTCTTTAAAAATATTTTACAATATTAGTAAAGTGATGTGTTTCATGATATGACACATTATCAAATGTTTAAAATGCTGATTACCATATAAGTTTTATATTGACTCTAGTCTGACATACAGTTGGGAGGTCTATATTTTTAATTGTACTTAATACTAATATGTTCTTGAAGTAAATTTTAATTCATCTTCAAAAATCATATCATATTATATGATATAATATAATATAATACAATAACACTCTGGGTTGCCAACTTCCTCAGGGTCCTAGACTCTTTCAGACCCCAAAAGCTCCAAGTCTACAGGTAATCACCCCCTTAATAACTATTATCACTTTCGATATTTTCATGTGTACCTGATATACATGCGTATTTATAGGAAGTAAAAAAGAGGCCATATCATACCAGGACATATCGTGATATTGCTATTTTTACTGACACGAAAGCGTCTGAAAACATTGGTCACACCTGCATGTTTTCCTCGCACACATGTACATGTACACGCATGCTCCGTGACCTTATCGAACATAGAATCAAACTAGTACGTCTCATCATCAAACGGATTCAAAAGCATCCACTCACCAAAACACTCTCTCGTTATAAATAATTAAATACTCTCCGCGTCAAATTGCATGCAAGGCCAAGCAAAACAAACTGTGTTTTTTTTTTTTTTTTTTGGGAAAGACCAGACTATCCATGTAGGGAAGAAGGATGGAGGCTTATTGTGGCTGGAACATGCTGGCTATCCTTCAGCGCTCTGGATAAATACTGGCAGTGTGACAATAGACCAGGCTGAGCTGAGGAGGTTGTCACCTCAGCTCTTATCAGGTCATGGATCTTCATGCTCTCTCTCTCTCACACACACACACCCCAAAAACAACACATGACCTTTCTTCGTACCCTGGAGCCTGCAGATGAATATTATATTCCACTACTACAAATAAGTTTTGCAAGAAGTAAATTAGATAGAGATAGATACGGCAATAGCTTCTAATCACATTGGAGAAGATAACAATTTCAGACAAATTTTCCACACACAATGAGTATACACGCGACACACACAAAATGCTTGATAGTAAATTCTCAACCTGTTCTTTTATCACTATCCATGCATCTCTCCTCGGCTGTGGGAGTGACAGTTCTCTTCAGATCTCGTCCAAGCCTGAGAGCAGATAACAGCCTGTCTGAGTGCTACTTGTTACAGGATGAAGCCACCCTCATTGCTCACACATGCAATCCCCATCTCCATAAATCTGTGTACAGTCTAATCTACTTCATCTCTGTAGACACCACTCCCCTTCTAAGTACCTCCAGTTCACTCTCTGCTGATGAATAGCAATCAAGTGGCGCTTGTAGGTGAAAATGTCTCACAAACTGATATTTACATTTCAGTCATTATCCAAACCCTCATCACAGACTCATGCGATGCTATTTTGTTGCGCTGGGGAATACTTCGGGGTTATAGAGGTGGCTTTCATACCTGTCGTGTGCATCTTCTCTTCACTATCCCTTATCATGTTAGAGCTACTGTTTTCATTCCATATCTTCATTTTTGTTTTGGAGGGATGCTTGTTGCATGACACCGGTTTTAGTGTGACAATAAGAAACCGCCTCCCTGTTGTGCTGCTTTCATGTGATTATCTTTAAAGTAAAAGCTTGGAAACAATTTCTATTTCAGTGTGATAAGGATTTAGTTGTTAATTTTTTTACCTGCTGTTTTGAGCATCTTTTAAGCCTATCAAAGCCCTGATTTTGTTAAAGCTGAAAATTCCTTTGCACAATGTGTTTATATTATTTGGTCTACCCTCTTTAAAGCAGCATTAGGGAGATGAGGTACGAGTGCCAGTGTGGACACAAGCCCTTCCCCTCATGAGCCTTCATCCAGGTAATTGCAGCAAATATTTGAGTTTTCAATCCCATCGTACAAACCTGGGCAAGTAGCATTACCATCAAAGCTGTGGTAGACCTCAGGGAAAACCGGGCAGATCAACGTGTTTACTATTAGGGAATTCAGTTGCACCTTTAAGAGTTTGTCAGGGAAAGAAATGGCACCTTCAGGCAACATCTAGTGTAAATACATGTTTATTAGGGATGAAAATGTTCCATGATAAACAAAAGAGGGGAAAAACACATTCACAGTACATTTCATCATTTTATCTCCTTAACATGGTGTATTGAAACATTGTACAACTTCAAAAATCCACTGTTGCTCCGCACAAATATGATGCCGTTTAAAAAACACTCTCCTTTAACAAGAAGAAGAAAAACAAGGGCAAAGAGGGGACATGTTGGTACAATTGTTGAGATTTTCCAACTCCATCTTAAATTTGATCAGTACCTCAAAAATGGCAACAAATGACTATCATTAAGCTGACTTCTCAATCTAACAGTCTCTAAGAACAAGAGTTGCTTGTGTTTTGAGTATAAACAAAAACCACTCGTGAGCACTAATGACATCAGCAGCTCTACACTACCACAACATACAGCAGAAAACTGAGGTCTGATGGTTAAATAAACGCTGTGAACACAAAATAGAAGGCAATTGGTCAGGTTTAGGATGTAAGGTATGTTGTTGATGTTAATGATGACTGGTCCATTAGACATCCTGCACTAAGAAGGGAATTGGTCTGATGAAGGTCCTATGAAAAACTATTGGTCATTTTTATGAGGAGGTAGGATAGTTGTCATGGTCAACATATCAGCTCTCAGATAACAAACTTCTTACAGTACTTGTATAGTTTTTTTTTTTAAGGTGACAGACTACTGTCTTATCACTTCGTGGGTATTTTTTTTCCTCATCTTTATACCAATATATATTTTTATTAATTCACCGACTGTGACACTGAAAGTAAAAGTGATAAAAAGGATGACGGCAGTCCAACATGAGTCAAAAATCAAGACTTGATGGACTTTGTTTCTGTTGTTTTAGTTTGGTTGAGTCCGCTGAGTAATGACAGGTGTAGAGTGGGAGCTACCTTCAATCTGTTAGTGACCCCTCTTGAACTACTGAGGTGGTTATATAGCAGTCAAAGTCTCTATTTGCTAGAAGACTTAGAAGTCTAGATTAAGTATAAAGAGGCAAATTTTGGCACAACGTTATCATGATGGCAAATGTTGGTTTTGATTAAGGGAAAAAAAGGTGAGTTCATTTTAGAACTCCTCAATTTATATTTAACCAATAATTTATGTGTACGTGTGTGTGAAAGTGAACTGAAACATGGCAACAGCATGTAATTAAATAACTGCATTGTTATTTTAGACCCTTCACACAACAGTTGGGTTAACATCTGGCCCTACTTTACAAACAGTGTTCCTTCATTTCCATCCAGAGCAATAATGAGGACACACATATTGGAGTGGATGAGCCACATTCACTTCAAAAAGAAGAAGAAGAAAAAGAAGAAAACAGCAAAGGCCAACAGCTAGTGGCTAGCATCACATGTACTGTAACCACACAGCATGAAGAGACAACCATGGGTTCAAAAACAATGTGAAATCCAATCAGCTATCAGAACTACAAGAATGTTTTGTTTGTAGCAATACGGTCTTTTACTAACATTACAGGACAGCTGCGGTCTCAAGCTTAAAGGTCAGACCCATTTGGTTTATTGCATTAAGTGCTAGATGAAGTTTGAATGGATTTTTTGACTGTTTTCGGACCCATGTGTGATTGTTGCACTGGAGGCATGGGTGGAGGCCACAAGACACATTCAAGTGGAAAAGAAAAAAAGCAAATAGCGGGACTGGATTTCTATAAACTGGCTATGGTTGCTAGAATGTGATCACATTAATGACTTCTAAGTTGATGATAAGTATCAGACCGAATACAAAAATCTCCCAATACAGTATAAAACTTGAACTGAAAGAACTTTACAAAACTGTTGCACTATTTTGCTTTTTTTCTTTTACTTGTACAGAGAAAGAAGGCATTAGGAGGAGAACACACCGTGACAAATTCATGAGTGTATAGATCTATCTGAGAACATTAATTATCTTACTAACTAGAACTCAAGGGGAGGAAACTTTTCACATTGTGGAAAATGTTAGTGCTTAAGTCCCTCATACCTCTTTCTGTTGTTCACCATTATATCTCTGCTTTTGTTCCCTGATCTCTCCAATTCATCTAAACTCCTAATTTAACAACGGACTATATCCTAAAATATCTTACCGTTGAACTTGAACATATCTAACATCTTAATGCTTCTATATCTCTGATTGTTGTTTTTATATTACTCATTATAGGTCTAACAAGAAGATGACACTCTGCCAGCTGTTGATTACACAGAGCACATGCACATTGTTGACGTGTCCTTTCTGTATCTCTAATATCTGGAAATAAAAGAAGTGTCAGAGCACATCTCCACAGCTGGAGCACTAATCAAAAAACTACAGTATCTGCACTGCCTGGCTCCTACGGCACATGCATGTTTTTATTTATTTAATTTTTTTTTTTTATACAAAAACTTTGACATTTCCTTTATTTGCAGATGATAGAAAGGGTTTTTTACCAATTATTATTATTATTTTTCCACGATGATCATCTTTACTCACTTGACACAGTCACAGTCAGACAAAGACGATCTTAATGCTGAAATGCTTTTGGGAAAAAAAACCTCTGCCTCATTGTCTTTCTTCCTCCTCGCTCCAATGTCAGCTCTTTGCTGAGGCGTCCGTTTGCCTTTACTGGCTCTGGGTCTCGCGGACTCTGGCTTGCAGGGCATCACAAGTCTTCTTGGCGTCGCCTAGCAACATGGCAGTGTTGGGCTTGTAGAAGATGGGGTTGTCGACAGCTGCGTATCCCACGCCCAGGGAGCGTTTCATCACAATAACCTAGACGAAAGGAGACGTGGTCACATACGAGTGCGCGCACACACACACACACACACACACACACACACAGCTACAGCTGACAGCACTGAAGCAGAAACTTTTCATCGTTACAATTCCTCTGCAGCAAAACTATTTTCTCTCATCCGTGCCAGTCTCTCTTCTTCAATAATTCCTGTCTATTAACCTTAGATGTTAAAAAACAAACAAAAAAAGTAGATCAGCTTTCTCCTTTCCAGCTGGGATGTTTGAACTGAATAAAAAAAAAAACATTTTTATGAGGTGGCCTGAATTCCATCTTGGCTCATATCTCACTAACAGCTGCTATATTCATATATTTAACCAACCTGTTTTCACTTAAACTACTGAGCACCAATCAATATAATAGCCAATTGCATAAGTTTTGCATAAGTTTGTTTTGGACAGTTAATTCAATATAGATGTCTTTTACTTGAGTATATATTTGAGTGAACATCTAAAAGTGGTACACAGGCTTGTGTGTGCATGATTGGGCACTTCTGAATGAACATTTAAAAGCATTTTTCTGATTTCTTGTAAAACCAAATTGAGTGTCCCTGAGTGTTTTTATCTGTGCACGTAAATGTGTGTGTGTGGTGAGGTAGAATGTCCTCTCTGATTTCCCTAGAGGAAAAGTGTGTGTGTGTGTGGAAAGTAGTTGGAGCTCTGTATAAATCCCAGATCTCGGAGCGGTGCCAGTGCGATGCTCTGAATGTCGTCATTCCACCACGACACAAGCACCACTAATGGGATCAGGATGGGACTGCACCTGGAACTGTCAGAATCTGCATCTGCATGTGTGTGTGTGCGTGCGTATGTATTTCTTTAGGATCTGCGTGTGTCTTCAAGTGGAGGCCCACTCTATGGGTGTGGGCTGTGGCGATAAAAAGCAGTCCAGTTGTAAAAAACTTTCATTCCTCTTTATCATTTTGGGCTTCACAAAATCCTCATTATCGCGTGTAGCAGATGTCTCACCTGCTTAGACTTCCAGACCTCCAGCACAGGCATACCAGCAATGATAGAGTTGGGGTCTTCCTGGGCGGCGGAGTTCACCGTATCGTTGGCGCCGATCACCAAGACCAGGTCGGTTTCTGATTAGATACACAGCAAATTAAAATTCATCCGACTCTTTCGCCTCAGACTTACTCGTATTTTCTTTAAATTAGGTAATATCCTTTCTGCCTCATCCAATTTTTTGCTACGCTGCACTTGTAGTGTTTGGGAGTCAACTACACTTTGTTCAATTTTCTTCAAACACGCTTACGTCACACTTTTGTAATGCGTCATGCTTTAAAAATAACAGTTTGAGTTCTTTTACTTATGAAGGAATGCGAGTCTTGTTGTTTGGGGGGATGGTGGGGGTTGTAGATATAGCTTACAAGTTACGGCTCATTTAATCAGAGACGGCGCATGAAAGAAATGGACATGATGGGATTAATACTGCGGTAGAAGTTTTAAAAAAAAAAAAAAAGGTTTTATTACCGAAAAACACGAATGACGAGGAAAAAAAAACAAAAAAAAAAAAACACGATGTCAATTAACACGACCACACGCAAGAGATTTTGTCTTTTATGATGAAATCTCTGGAAAAATAAATTGCCGTATGTTTCTACAAGCAGCATGTTGCCGGCAAAAAAAAATCTCTGTCCCTGTCTGCCTCATTGCTATAATTTTTATTAGGTAAACAGTGGGTGAGATTTCAAACTTATCTCAAACTTTATTGGCTAAGCAGAAAGACTGACCTCAGACTTACAAAAACCCAACGTACTGGGTCACAGTAGTTCTCAGCAAATCAGTTAATAGATTAATAGCAGGTATGTAGGCACATGAGTAGCTCGCTCTTACCAGGGAAGTCCTCATTAATCTCCTCCATTTCCAGAACAATATCGTATGGGACGCCAGCTTCAGCCAACAGCACGTTGAGCTGACCAGGCATACGGCCAGCCACCGGATGAATACCAAACCTGAGGGGAACAAAAGGCTCATTTTTTAATGAATACTTGAACACAGTCCCTGCTCAATAGAGAAGCTTATTAGCCACCATTAACTTTAACTTGACCTTCTTAAATGGGAGAGAAAGACATGCAGAAGTGGGAGAGGAGATGTTAGAGGAGGCTAGACCAGAATAAATGGAGCCAGGTGGAGGAGAAGGAGACGATAAGATGAGAAGATGGGAGATTTTGGACAAGCAGAGCTGGGAGACCTAAGTGATTATAGTCCGGTTACACACTGCACTCTTCCACCATCTATTACTGGCTGAGTGTGTGTGTGTGGGCATACATAACTCTCAAACTCAATTAGCCATGTCATGGAATCGAAGTAGGAAATTAGCACCAACCACTGAACTCTGGTGGCTGGCTCTTTTTATTCATTCTAGCTACTCCACCATGTGAACGACCACCATTTGGAGATTTATTTTCTATTTGTTTGGCGAGTTTAGGCGGACGCAGAGTGCAGATGGCCTGTTTCTTCTGGGATCTATTAGCAAATGAGGCTGCAGATTGAACAAAAAAAAAAAAAAAAAAAAAAAAAAGGCAGTTTCTGCACTTCATGTTATTCCATACAGCCCACAAGTATGTGAGGACAGTGGGAAGATGTGTGCGTGTGTGTGTGTGCTCTGCTTCATACTGTAGTTTCCATGGAAGAGGAAAGAAACGGCAGGAAGCACATCGGTAACAAGAAGGAAGAGAAGCGGTGGAGGGATTCCACAGACAGGTATGAAGACATGCTTTAGATTTAAAATAAAGAACCGAGAAGGAGCAAGAAATCGGGTTGAAAGAGGTTTTTCTCTTTTTCACTGACCACCCACTTTCCTCTAATCAAGTACAAATGCTCTAAGTAGCAGCAGCTGCAACAGCCAGGATCAAACGATTGAGGCAGGACAATTACACAAGCTTCCGCTGTACCTTTCCTCTCCTCTCTTTTGCATTTCCTTTTTCTCATGCTTTCTTCGCACACAGGTCTTTTCTTATCTTAGTCTATTCCATCTTCATGTCATCCAGCCCAAAACTTTTCTCTGATCCTAATGAGCATGTCTTAAAATAATTTTTCCCAACTGATTACCTGAGTCGTTTTAGTTGCTCTAGTTTCTTTTGATTCATTAACTTCACACCCACAGGATCCAAATGACCTTTACCTGACTGTCTTGCCAGCTTCAGTGAGCATCTTCACCAACTCGGCGATGGGGTACTGGGCTTTTGCAGCGCAAAGTCCATAACCTAAAAGAGAGGTAAGAACAGGTAAGACTGAGCTGAAATCACAGCTGTGTGTGCAGACCACACACAGTTTAACACAATTTGTCTGATCAAGAACAAAACATCGGAGATTAAAAACCCTCGTGTCACGGATGTCACAACAGGTTGTGCGCCACAAGTGTTTCAGAGGCACATCTTGACCTCATCGTGAACTGTGCAAGATGCTATGGCGGTTTTCAAACATGTTCGATTTTACTACATCCAAAATCAAGATGTGTTTGAAGTCGGAGAGCACAAGGACAAGCCTGAGGCAGGAAATGATTATCCAATGAGAACTCAACAGGAAACTGGAGGACAGGGAAGGAGGAGGCAATAGATTCTCACACACACACAAACTCTCTCACACAGCAATGTCTTGTATATTATAGTCAAATACTGCTTTACTTTACAAATACTGAGCTCAGTTGTACAATTCTTGCACCCCCACATCAACAGTCTGGGGACAAAATCAAACAGCAAGCAAAGAACTTGGGGGAAAATGTGCAAATGTCAGAAATTTAGGCCTTTTTAACCAACTTTGAACATATTTACTCGAAAAGAGAAAACACTGTGTGATGTGCCGCGCTTGTAGAAACATAATAACAGCCTTATCTGTAGGAGACAGCTGTTTGATTGACAGATACAGATGATGTGGTGGCGGCGGTGCAGGACAGGAATACCAGTTAAATACAAGACACATGACTCGGCTTCAAAAGAATTCTGGTAGAAGTGATTTGATGTTGAGAAATAACCAATAAATGTCTGTTTTTTTAGTGCTGGCTCTGAGCTGAGGTCTGCTCTGCTCCGAGTGTTGCAACAGCGTTTTACTAATCGGGATTCGGTGCCACTAGAGCATGGGGTCTGACATGAATGTGAGCAGACTCAACAGCGGGAATATCAAACAGCTCTAAAGGAAAAGTAAGAATAAACTTACAAATGATTGATAAAATCCTTTTTTCTGCAACTTCCATAATTAATTTTTCTACTTTAACATTTAAGTCAAGTTAGTTGTTTTTTAGATAGTTAAATAGATAGGAGTGTTTATTTCTGGTTTTGACTTGAAAGTCTTGAGACTTTTCACGTTAAGTAATGCTGGAGTGTGTGGTACTTGATTGTTATCACACCGTCACACTCACAAACACATGTCAAACGCACCAGTGGTGTTTACGAGCCTTGTCACAACAACCAGTCAAAAGCTGTGTTCTTCCAACGCACCAATCAAAATGACAAAAGTTTCAAACTCAGCATAGTGTAAGAAAGACGAAAAAAAAAAAAAAAACATGGTTTGACTTTCTGTAGTGCAGTTCAACAATTTAATGGTTTTCCACTTTTTTCATTCCTTGTGCTTCCAATATTCTCCCTGGAGTTTCTCCTATAAGAAAAACAAGTGGACCCAGACCATGGAGAGATGGGCCAGACGAAGCCAGGAAAACACTTATGTTTATCAGGCTGAGTCTTAACCGTTTCCACAGATGTCAATCAGGCAAAGTGACTGTGACGGCTCCAATTAAGAAGAATGGTCAAAATGGAAACAAGGGGACTGACTGAGCGCCTGTGCTGTGTAAGGCTATTAGTGCGCCTACCAACCACTACGGCTGAGAAAAACGTAGGTGTTTGGATGATGTTTCATTAACCAAATGACACAAACTCTACCGTGACGTTCTAATGTCATTTCATTGTTATCGGTACGACGGATAAATACTGTTACTGCAGCGAGACTTTCCTCTTCAGCTTCAGAGTTTTCGTGACGCCTCGCGTGAGCTTCAAAGCCTGGCGGACTAACTGATGATGGTTTGTGCTTATTATAAGATTTTTAAAGAAATGTCTAGCATTTTATTATCTGTCTCATCTTGGTGTGGTATTGTTTGTGAACCGTTTTAAGAAGACACACACACAAAAAAAAAAAAAGAAAAAAAAAAAACAAAAACCCGACATAATTTTTCATTTCCGCGCCTTCATTTCTCCCACTCTTTCCAACTCCAAATTTCTTTGGCCTGTTTTTGGTTTTAGCTGTCAGACGTGTTCCTCTTTGTCTCCGAAAAAGCGAAAAACAAAAGATGGTTTAATCTACATTGAATGTTGCTCTGTGGATCACTTCTTTTTTTTTTTTTTTTTTTTATTTGTATTCTTCCTCTCACGTGACCACTTAAATTTAGCAATTCTTGTAAATTGCAGCAGTTTCCTCTGAAGAGTTCGTTTTTGTATACAGGCACTCAGCACTGTGACTGGAATCACTAATTTGCAGGCTGGATGCCTTTAGTCTGTGTTTACATGTACCCACGTGAGTAAAACGGCTCTTTGAAACCATGACTCGTTCACAACAGTCTGGTGAGAAGACTGAACTGTCACTGGACCTCACAGTGATGCTTTTAAGACAGGCAGCTCGTAACAGTCCAAGAAGGAGGTTCGGGCGCATATTCAAAGTCAAATATTGAAAACACCTGAAATGAAGAAAACAATGTAGCTGGAACAAAGGTTGGACCTCGCACTCTGACCCCAAAGAAGAAGAAACCACAATTTTCAACGCAGCATTTGAATTGTCAACAAAAACCCAACATGCCCTCTTACCATCGAATTTTCCCTTGACCTTGCGTATATACACGAGACTGTAGAATGTCTATTTACCATGGACTGACGACCACACAGAGACCCGAGTGTGTGCGTGCATATGTGTGTGTGTGTGTGTGTGTTTTTTCCTGCTCTAACATGACTTGTCAATTAGCCTAGCGAAATGGTGATGTAACATAGGTCAAGAAAAGGTTAAATAAACAGAACACACACTTTGCGATTGCTGAAAAAAAAAAGTAACTGGCAAAGTCAAAGTGCCATGTTTTTCCACTCACATACAAGACCTCTGAAGTGTGTAAAGGGTAAGTGTGTGTGTGTGTGTGTGTGTGTGTACCTGGAGTGATGATTATGTTCTGGGCCTCTTTAATCATGTCGACGGTCTGATCCACGTTAACCTCAGTGTGTGTGCCTGTGATCTCCATGGGTTTCCCTGTACCGGTGGAGGATGTGCCGTAGCCTCCCAGGATCACATTGGCCAGAGAACGATTCATGGCCTAAGAGGAGAGAAGAGATATTTTTTATATCCAATTTGTAGATCAACTTAATCTTTGCTTATACTTTTCTTACAATTTGTGGCAAACCGAGGGAATATGGAAGAAAAATATCTTTTAAAAAAAAAAAAAAAAAAAAAAAAAAACACACACATTTAAGACAGATTTTACCCAAAAAACAGGGACAGTATTATGGCACTGTAATGATAAAGTTAGAGTCCCTCCTGGTGGACGGGAGAGGAACAACCACCAGAAACAGTGAGAGCTCATTTACAATAACTTATCAAATGCAGTACCACAATTGTGCCGGGACTCACATCAATAACAAAGCATGTTTTCTTCTTTAAACCAAAGCTGTGCTCCACTCACCACACACATGATGTAGGACAGAATGGCTCCAGATGACCCGATGAGAGCTCCAACAATGGTCAGCAGGTTGTTATTGAGCAAGAAGCCCTCAGCGCAAAGGGCCCAGCCGGAGTAGCTGTTCAATACAGTGATTACCACTGGCATGTCAGCACCTCCAATAGCTGCTGTCAAGGTTACACCCTGAAGGAGAGAAGAAGAAGAAGAAAACAGGAGAGAAGTTTCATCTGCTGTTGCAATCAGATTAGCTGTTTAATGCAGTGATTTCAACAGATGTAAGGTGCAGCTATAAAGACGATCCTTATAAGGAGAAGTGTAGATAGATATAATAAAGTATGAACAGATTCAACATCAATTACAACTGCGACTGGCAGTTAGCCAAACCGTAAAACACACACACACAACTAGTTTGTCTTCCACACGAGAGAAAACAATTTTCCAGTTTGAGATACATTTTTCACAATCAAACCCACTTGATCTCTGTTCCTCCATCATGTGAACAGTTTTTGTTTAACGAGGGCCAAGTCTAGTTACCGCAGCAGTGGCAAGATCCAGCAGCGTGTGAGTGAAGGAACACACACACGTACAGTAGATGATATATTTTACTGTAGTTTGAAGTCTGACTAGAGATCAGACACGGCTATTTTGCACTAATTCATATATTACTGTAACAGAAATGATATCCGTGTAAACTCTGGGGATCCACTGATCATTTTTTCTGGGATTTAGTCCAGTTGCTGATTTTCCCAGCAGCACGTTTAAAAAAAGAAAAGAAAAAAAAAAATGCAAAAAGCAAAAGAAACACTGAAGTTTCAACACTGTGTCGATATTTTTTTCTTTTTACGGTAATTACGTGAGCGTGTGCTCTCTGTCTCAGGCCGCTCTGTCTAGATTCGGCCGATTATGCTTTTTTTTTTTTTCCCACAAACTGTAAAACTCAGCAGGAAAAAAACAATCAAAAACCAAAGACCATAAAATATCTGTAAAAACTGATAACAAATAACTTCTCATCACCCAGTTGAAAAGACCGTGAATCGCAGTTGACCCATCATGATCAGCAGCTATTTTAATGCTACATGCAAAGTAAGTAATTTTCTTGCAGTTTCTTTTTTTTTTTTAATGTCTTTGAAATACATACGCTTCATAAATGTTTGGTTACAATTACCTAACGTACAAATATTGTTGTTAAACTTTTGCCGCTGATGCAAGAGTCTGATTTCTTCGACAAACTCTGTGGCGCATTTTCAAAAGTTAAGCATGACTTAACAATGGTGGAACCCAATATAATGAGTCGAATACAAGCAGGAACCTGGCACATTTACAAAGTCGAGCCTGTTTGCCTCAGTGGCAGCCAGACCATTAACAGCTCTCTGCTCAACTCTGAATGAATGTCTGGGCAGCTACTGTTTCCTGTGCAAGAAGCCTCTTACTTGACTTTTTTCAGTGAACCCACTCTGTATTCTCTTTTCTCACACATTACCTCCTAGTCTGTCTCCAGCATTAAATTCTTCTGACTTTTTTATGCCTTTTTCCCCTTCCTGATGTTTATTAAAGTCTTTTAACAACATTCTTACATGTTCAGTCTGTCAGCATGTAAGCAAATTCCAATCTGATTTTTCTCCTCGGCAGCCTCAATGAGTGAAAAAACAGACCTCAGAAATCCGAAAAAAAAAAAAAAACCCACGTGGGCGTACCATGATAGCCGAGAGAGCGGAGACGGATCCGAGGCAGGTGATGCCTGTGGTGTAGCTGGGATCCAGCATGTAGGGAATAATCCCACCGACACTCGCTGCCATGAGACCGGCGTTCAGAGCGTGACGAGCGGGGAGCATCAACGGAGCACTGTTCAGCATACCTGCAAGGTTGAAAAAAAAAAAAAAATATGGAGTTTTCAGATTAAAACACACCACAAATATAAATAACAACTAAAAATTAAAAGCTATGAACTTCTCATGGGCAGAAAAAAAAAAAACTGAAAGCGTTTAACATTTATCATTAGAGGTCTCCTTCACCAGACACTTTTGAGACTTGTCATTAAGTGAGACTCATGCTCATGCATAATTTGTCATCATTAAACACTTGCAGCCAACATGGAAATTATAATGAGGCTGCCAGGACTGGTGCCAGCAGCACATGAACCCAATGAACTCATT
This sequence comes from Polydactylus sextarius, assembly GCA_016801845.1. NCBI lineage: Eukaryota > Metazoa > Chordata > Actinopteri > Polynemidae > Polydactylus > Polydactylus sextarius. Next base: position 6,133,731 of record CM028922.1, read on the forward strand.
TTCTTTTCCATTCACAGCAGGCAGGTGGGACTGAAGGATCAGATCTTCTGATAATTACAGTATTATCAAACTGACACATCATATATCAGCAGCAATATACGATACATACTGCTAATCTTGTTTTCAGTTTTTAAGTTCGAACCAATAAAAATGGTATCATTATTAATAAAACATACAATGCTTTGTCCAACTGTTCTTCTCCCTGAGGAATTAAGTACACAAGACTCTGCTTCTGTCACCTTGCAGTTTGCCGTACGCCACCAGAGACCCAGAGAAAGTGATTCCACCGATGTAAGTGCCCAGGTATGCCACTATCTTGGTGAGGTTGGCCGCAGGGTCTGTGGCGAAGTGGGGGTACTCGATCATGTATTCAGCCACACAGGTGAGCACGGCAGCAAGTCCGACCAGGCTGTGGAAGGCAGCCACCAGCTGTGGCAAGTCAGTGATCTGGATCCTCTTAGCAATGGCCAGGCCTAGAGAGATAACAAATAAATAAAGTTCAATGGCCCTGACAGACCCACACACACACCAACAACATGTAAAACACAAGCACATGCTCACACACACTCTCTATCTATGGGAAAAGACTGCTGGGAAGTAGATCCATCTGAAGAACCAGGTGTTGTTGCTGCTGCTGCTGCAGCTTGTTTGGGGAAAATTCCATGTTTGTGAGTGAGTCTATGCTGTGTGTGTGTGTGTGTGTGTGTGTGTGTGTGTGTGTGTGTGTGTGTGTGTGTGTGTGTGTGTGTATGCGTGTGAGTGAGTGTGTGCATGTCCTGCAGGAAGCCTTGCAACATTTCTGCATTTGGAAAAGGGCATTATCATCTGTGAGGATAGTTTAGTCTGGGATTCAGCTTTGTTACTGGAACAATTAGCACTGAAATGTTTTAACTGTTGTGAGTGAGCGAGAGAGAAACTGACTAATGCATGATGGTGACCATTTTGTCAAACCTCCTGGGTCTAATGGGGAGTTAGTCATACCGCGTTTGATGTAAACATCACAGAGAGGCTCTGTACTCAACACACCTGCTACTTAATCTGGCCAAGTTAGGAATACATGCACATAAACACAAATGGGCTAAATCCATGTCCACTAATCAACAGACTTCCCAACACTCTCCCACAAGATTAGCATTTCCCTGAAATTCTGCTTTTTTTCTTCTCCTTGTGACATAAATATAGACTCACCAGCAGTACCACCGACAGCCATGGCTGCGCTCATCTGTGCCAGGAGCTCAGGACTTGGTTTGAGAGCACCCAGAGTGGCAGCGAGCCCTCCAGCGACACCCATCATACCCAGAGCGTTACCCAGGCGGGCTGTTTTCTGGTTGGAAAGCCCAGCCAGGGCACCAACACAGCAAAGACCTGAGCCCAAGTACATCATCTGGTGAGAGAAACAGACCAGAAAAACAGGTGTTAAAGACAAGGACTGAGAGAGCACATGAAGAGGAAATAAAAGGCAAACTTATTCATTTTGAGGATCCTGGATAACATCTGGGCAAACAAGGAATACATTTAGAGGATGATTAGCAGGTTTTCACATGGTCACGGGCTGCTTTGCACTAATTCTAAGAGGCAGAGAAATGGTATAAACATCCGCTCACACCTGTTCAATGTTGTATCCAGAGTGCAGAGCAGCAGCGTAGCCTCCGACAAAGACGCCGCCAGGGAGCAGGTAGAGGTAGTTGTGCTCTGGAGGATCAGTGGGACGCTTGAACATGTCCAACATCTTCTGTGTCACCAGGAAACCACCTGGACAGGGGAAAGAGAGGGAACACATCTTGTCAACGTGGCACAAAAAACAGAATTTAAAAAAGTACTTTTCAGAAGAAATGGATCAGTAATATGCAAAAAACAGCTGAATGCAAGGAGGCAGTAGCAGGGAGTTGAAGTATTTGAAAAATATCTATTTTTAGACAACAGGTGTTTTAAAGCCAACCACTAAAATCCACTGCCAAGCACAATAACCAGTGTTAGGAATTTAATGACTCTACTTTCTGTCACTGTAAATATTTCAAGTGTCAAACGGGGACCAGACAGTGTATTACTGCTTTATAGGAGATCGCTTTACCGTGTGTATGTCTCCCTTTCTCCCTCCCGGCATATCTGTAGCCACGTACACACACAAACATGCACTCATACATTTCAAGGGTGAAACAGAGGCTAGCACCTGTTTCTTTTCAGTTGATGTAATTTTAGTTTTAGCCGGTCCCAGTTAAAACATGTAATAACAGTCTGACTACTATTATTGTAGACCCATCTGTGTCAATATATTAATATGGAGGAATGTTCATGTATTTAAATAACGCAAAGCCAGTATCCACTCTTTTTTTTATGGTTATTTTTTTACCCTCAGAACAGGTCTATTGGCACTATATTTAGAAAGCCTGCAAGAATAAAGGCAGAAACAGCATCATCAGGGCCAATAAAAGGATTAATAGAGTCCAATTGACATTTCATAACAATGTTGTTCAATTTACTGCTGTTTTGTTACTATTGAATGGGATTAGAAGTATAAGCAGTGCATTTGTTGGATGTTTGGTTTGTGTCTCCCTTAAGTATTAGTATCTTTTTCCTCAAAGGAAAGAGATAAATAAACGTGCTGGAGGCATTTCACATCCACTGTATCATTCTTCACAGGTCAGTTGTAAATTGACTTGTGGTCTGTTTCTCTTAAGTAATCAAACAAGAGCTGATTTGAATTGTGCAAAACTTAACATAGTTAGCCTGAGATATTCAACAGGCCCAGGTATTTTTCCATGGACTTCCACATCTTACGACTGCGGAGGCGAGGAGGGAACAAGAAGCTACGGCCAGGGACCTGTTCCTCCAAACAGACACACGCCGAAAAATTTCAGGGTCTGTTTTATTGGAGCTAACTTTCACTATTGTGTTTCATCCCTTTCCATGGAATGTTTTTTTTCTGTTCCCAGGGGTTTATGGGTAATGTGGTAAACCACTTAGAAATGCGCGTGTGGAATGGGAACCCATGGAGAACATCAAAAATGAAATTAAACAACGGGTAAGAAACTAGGTATTTTCTGTAAAGGCTGTGGTATTTTAGCATGCTTTCATTAAAGGATCTGAAACATTTTTTAAAAAATGGTAATGCCACGGAGCCTGAAGGGCTCGTGAGTTGCGGCAGGATTCACAGGACTGCCCTGAGCTTATTACTTTGTGGTGTCCTGCATCTCTAAAACATCAAAACTCACAAATATGTTTATCCTTAATAAAGACACAGACGTGGGGCTGAACTATAACCATTACGCAAGTCAACTATTCATTGCTTTCATCAAAGTCTCCCCTGGTGTCTAGCTGTCCGGCAATAGGAAAAATTAAAACTAATTCATGGCTCGGCCCTGGAGGCACACTCTGTTTCCCAGGACTATTAGAGAGTGATGAGTATTATAATGACTCCAGGAACACTTTGTCATTATAATGGGAATTATTAAGGGTAATAGCAGGAATAGATGTGTGTGGTCCAAGCCAGAGCCACCGACTCTGGTCTGAGCAGGTGGGTAGAAAGGGCAGCTGCACAACTTGGTTGAAGGCATGTTATTGTATAATCAATATAAAACACTTCCATCTTAACCCTAAGTTGATATTTTATTGGCTAAAGGTTGCTATAACTGGCAGGGATCACCGTGAGGTGTCTACATGTCGGTGACTCACCAGCAATGTTGACTGAGGAGATGAAGGCGGCGAGAACAGCCAGTGTCTCAGCAGTAGTTGTTGGGGTGTAGCCGCCTCCCATCAGGGACAGACCACCCACAGCCGTCAGACCTGCAGAACACAGATATTTTAGTATTTGGGAATCTCTGCTTCCATTATACATCATACAGGACACTGAAAACTCTTGGTGAAGATGTTAGAAAAACAGCACCGGATCTCAACAGGACATTAATTCAGACAGACGCTGCTAAATTCATCTTAACACTGATTAGAACCGTTTAATCAGCACACGTATAGGCTCATTCCATAGCTGTCTTCTTAAACTCAAAACACTGTTTGTTTCCCACATTGGAAAAATTTAGAGATAAAAAGAAAGGGGAAAAAGAAAAAGAGGGTGTGTGTGAGTGTGTTTACCAAAAGAGGCTCAGGAAACCTTGATAACATCAGTCCTGTAATGACTTACAGGCAGTAGGATGCAATAGACATCACCCTCAGAGCCTGCATTCACACGAACTTGTTTGTGTACAATTTAAGTTGAACAACAGGTAGAATGTGTGTATGCGTGCGAGCGGATTTGTGCTTTAAGTCAATGGTGTTAGATCTGACTTTGAAATGAGGAAACATGTGAAGTTTGACCTTTTTCTCTCTAGTCCCTTTTTTTTTTTTCTTGCAGCAAACTCGGCTTCATAATCGTGTTTGTGTATCGGCTCCGAACAAAGCAACTTTCACACATTGCCAAATGTCGTTTCACAACCTCTACAACATAAACACTCACTAATTTAAAATTTCCACTGTTATCAAAACAAGACACATACAACAGGAAACATGCAGGATAGAGTTCATGGGATTACCATATAGATTAAAGTGTGTCAGGCTCACGCTAATCAACTTTTTCCATATGCTAACGATTAGCATGGTTCTGCTGCTGGCGCGAACGCAAACTCCTGCTCGTTTGAGGCATTTTTAAGCAGCTGACAACCTGTTTGCTAAAGTATATTTAAAAAGTTGAAACATCTACAAATCCCCTTCCAGATTCAATGTTTGGTCACACTTTTTAGATTAAACACAGCCCTCTCTGTCCTGATATAACTTGTGTTCTGCCCAATCAAACCCCCAATTGAAAGTTACTTATTTGATTCATCAAATCAACTTAATTTTAGTGATTTTGTTTTTATCTGGATTATCATTTTTTCAGCAAATATCTGTAAGATTCATTCACAACTTACTTACGATCTATTCATTCCAACTCCAAGCACATATTTATCTTTACAGCGAGACACTCCAATCACACACAAAGTTATCATTAATTAATCTGGACCTATCTCTTTCCTAAGACTGTATAGGAGCCCTATGAGAAAGCTGAACCCGTACATTTAGGACTGACATGGAGATGTGGTGAAGCCAAGTTAGCATCAAAGAATTTAAAAAGAAAAACAAAGGTACAGTTACACCATTTAGATGGAGATTTAAGACACGTCTGGCTACCACAAAATAACACATTAGCCAGAAAGAAAGCCAAGAGTGATATATAGTGGGTGGCCTGATGACCAGCATGTTGCAAACATCAGTTACCAGGCTACAGGCAGAGTGTGAATCAGTGCTCTCAAGTAGATTAAAGCATTTATATCCGACACCACATATATAGATGCATCTCAGTGAGCTGGTGGAAATGAAACCAGTGCCTGAAGAATTAAAGATGACCCACCAGTCAGAGTCACTACTGGTTGTAACTCTATAATCTCCCTGGGAAGAATGTAACTGTCCCTCACTCGCACCCTGAATTCCAATATGATTCCCTAATGTCTGACTGATTGTGTGCATGTGTGTGTGCGCATGTGTCTTTACGATGCCTGGCACAACAACAGAACTCTCCTGGTTTCACTGTTTCCATAACCACAGTCAGTCAGTGACAGAAAAAAAGAGTAATAAGGCCACGTCAAATATGAAGGGAAAAATACCTGGGCATTGAGGAAAGACAAAAGGGGAAAAAATATGAGGACAAACAGAGGGCAGAAAACACGAAGAGAGGAAAGGAAAACCTCCAAATCTTTCATTTGTGGTCTCAGATTCTACTGATATTCAAAGACGTTCCTGTGGAGTTAATTGTAAAAAAATAAGGTATGGGTCTCACTAATAAAGGTTTAAAGAAAGTGAAAACTGTCATTTGGTTGTTATACTGCTAGGACACCTCAGCCACGCTCTGATGTCCGACTGTGTGCACAAGCAAACGAGTAAAATGACTCCTCTGACCCTCAAAGATCACCGACCGTGTGTTACTTCCTACCCTCAGTGTGGGTCTTTGAGTGATCAAAGCCAATAGAACACACACATGCACTTACACCTCTAACCTCTTAACCCTTCTGTGTTAAGCGGCAGCGCACAATAAGGACACAATCTTTAAAGTTTTTATTTGGACTAAATGAAAAAAATCTCAGAAAGCAACAGTCTGGCTGCAGAGACCTGCTTGACTGACACGTGACAGGTCTTTGTTCCACGTGTTAATGTTTCATGCTTTGCTTTACTTGTATTGTTTTGTGTGTTTTATAATCTAACAAAGACAAACAAAATATTTTCCAGCTACATTTTCTTTGTTACCACAATGTGCACAGCAATATCTTAATTTTAAGGTCATATAAGTTGAGCTCAGTCTTGCCTTAACACTATTAAACCAGCCAGGATAACATCTTGTCTCACTTGTGGAATACAGGAAAGATTCTATGAAGCATTTCATGCAACGCTCGTATTTCTGTGATGTTACCAAATCACGAGGAATCAGATTGAAGACGTAGTTCTGGACTTTGTGTTCGTCTGCCAAACACAACTAACCTGAGATGGCGTTGGTGACGGACATGAGTGGAGAGTGAAGAGCAGGAGTGACCCCCCACACTGTGTGGTATCCCACGATGCCTGCAAGGCCGAAGGTGGTGACCATCTGAGTGAAGGCGGCGTTTGGAGCCGCCAGACCCAGACCCAGCAGGGTGGCGATACCTGGCAAAGACAGAAACAGAGTTAAAGGAAATGAAGGGGAGTTATTTTAACAACCTGAGACATTTTATTTGAATAATCTGCAAGTAACTGAGATGAGTATTCACTCAAACCAATGCATTTGTTCTTAAAATCAAGTATCAGGGAGAGAGAGTACTTGCATGAAGCACTTTTAATATATTAAACTTATATTACCAGATAATTTCATTCTAATACTGTGTTACATTTGTGTCATGGGACCTACTAGCAAACTACAGGTATATCAGATAAAATAACCTTCATTTTGTGAAGTAAAGGAAATTTTCTTAAATGTTCCTATCCTGTTAGAATGTGTCCATCCCTCTGGGCAAACAGTAGCAGTTTATAGTATAAATGAGCACTTTATATAGTAGATTTCCCCAACTCTAAGCACATTTGGTTGACTGCAAGATGTGGTAGGTATTTGACCACCCATGATGCCCTTACTTCACACTACTACGCAACTCGCATGTATAGTTTTCGGTCGAAATGAAATGGTTATTTTTGTGACACAGGTGCCGATAAGTGTCGACTATTTACCATGAAAGTAAATATAAAAATATTAAAATGGCTAAATTACATTCCAGGCTAATAAGCATGCAACCAGCCCTAACCAAGTTCCCACCCTTTAAAAGAAAAGGGCAGTTAACATCAGTAGCTGTGTGGTGGTGGTGGTGTTAAGTAGGAAACTACTGCAACACCTAAACAATGTGTGAACCACATTAACTGCATGTGGTGCACTTACACAGAGTGCTGCGTGGCACCATGGGAACCACTCGCTACAGCTCGACTTCAAACCAACACTCAGCGTGACACTGTTTTTACAATGCACACTTCCTGACACTAACAGGGTGTCTGTGCATGTGTGTGTGTGCGCTTGTAATGTGCTGCTGTCACTTCTCGCCTCCTGTGCACATTCCAGCAGTGACCTAAAAAGCTGATTATTAACCGATACTTCACCTTGCGGCACGACTCAAAACCCAATGTGGACAAGTAACAGAATACGTTACGTTTTGGAATTATCGGTCAGATTCAGTTTCAGCATCACCTTTATTTCCCTATTTAATCACAAAGATCTAAATTTAATGGCACATTCATTTTCAACAGCAAATAACTAACCTCCAGTGTAGGCGCCAGCAGTGGTGAGCGTGGCCCTGAAGGGGGAGATTTGAGCGGCTTTCTCTTTCTCCAGTTCCTGGACAGACTTGGGTTTCGGTGGAGCCGCAACAGGCACATTGTTCGGCTGAGGAGCAGGGAACAGGTTCTTTCCATTCTGAAAATGAAAATAAAAATGTGTTGTTTAGTCTTCATCTTGTAGACAAGAGGGGTGGCAGCTGGGGCAACTATTTTTTTTGTTGTTGTTTGTTTTTGCTTTATCAACATTATCAAATTACATTTATTAATATATTATTTGAAGTCTGCCTTTATTCCCCGATCTCATTACCTGGTTGTCTGCAATGATCAATGGCAGACGATGCAATGAAACATTAGACTGCGCTGTCAAGATCAAAGTAAGTAAACTAATGATCAGTGAGTACAGTAAGTAATGTCTGTTTTTCAGCATCATTTATGAGATGTGTAACTGTTGCTGTGATCAAATATGGGTCAGAATACAAATTGCAATCTGAGTGTTTACTAAGGAAAAACTAGTATAATCAGTAAGAAGTTATAATTACAAACCATAACTTAATTTTGACCTTAAGTCCTTATTACATTGATACCATGTGGGTATATTTTGCTGAAAACAACATGGATGTGTTGTTGGAGCCAACAATAAGATGATGAATTCTTGGGATCAATATTTACATTCAAAGTCACAAGTATAACATATATGATGGCTTATTAAACCTTGATAGTTTACACATATATCCTTTTAATTTGGTTGATAAAGAAGCCTAACTGTACTGAGTATACTCTGCTGTTAAAACCACTGTTTCTAAGGAAATGAGCAGTTACTCTGGTTTGCAATGTGTTTCAACCTTATCAGTCACAAACAGCATGTCTGTGATAAGCTACTAGTGGCCACTTATAACAAGAGACATATTTATGTCTCTGTGTCTATGTTAACAACAATCGCATCATTATAAATCTAAACCATTATTATAAACTCTTTAGACATTGATAGATCATGAACTCTTAAGTAGAAGAATAGAACTGCATTTAATGAATAAAACATACAACTGATTTAGTGAAGTGTGGACAAAATTGAGGTCAGTCCTAATGACAATGATACTAATACTTAAAATGAATTACAATTATCAATATATTGATTGGAAATAAAATGAAAGCAAAGTGAAGATAGGTGATGCCAAACTAATTCATAAGTGAATAGAAAACTAAACTAAGGTGTTCAGCTAAAGTATGTTAGGACGCTGCTTCGAATGAAACTGTGGAGATGTTGGAAATCAGAGTAAGAAAAGAAAATCGTGTCCTTAGGGTGACATCTAGTGACTAAGGCAGGGACTTACAGGCATTTTAAATCATCTAAACGACGGCCTGTTTCTTCTGTTTCCTTTCTCGTTGATCGCCTGAGAAGTTTGTGCAAAATGTCAGCTGTGCACATATGCGTTTGTTTAACTGCTGCACATGTGAGACCTCATACCTGCATGACAACAGACCCTCTGACAACGTGATCCATGGTGCCATAGTCAAAGGCTTCCTTGACGTCCATGAAAAAGTTGTCCTTGTCGGGGCTGACGGCGCGCAGCAGCTTGGTGATGTTGTTGGAGTACAGAGTGCTGGACTGTGTTGGCAAACGGCTGGGCAGATCTGTGTAACCGATGTGGGTCACTCCCTAAACAAAGAGTTTTGTGATATTACACTTAGTTTGAAAGAACGACCAACAAAGTAACGTAAATGTAAAACAAAGCAACGAATGATGCTCAAAAAGACAATCAATATAAGCCAAAACATGTGGTCTGGAGGGAGCATGTTTGAACAGAATGTGCACCGACCTTGTAGACTGACAGCTCTCCAGGTAATGTGGTCTCAATGTTGCCTCCAGCTTCAGCAGCCAAGTCCACGACTACTGAGCCATCTTTCATACTCTCAACCATTGGTTTAGTGATGAGGATGGGTGCCCGTCTACCTGCAATGTTAAAATAGAAACATAGTCATTAAGGAATAACTGGTAAACTGAATTAAATCTCTTATTTGTCACATTTACATTATATTAAACATGACAGAGAATCGTTGAATGGTCTCTTGATCCTTGTTCTGTGATGTGACATATTCACAATAAAATTTTGGTTGTGTCTTTAACGCCTCAGAAACTTCATAAAAACCTCTCTCAGAAAGCTATTCTAAGGTGGGAGTTTTAAACGCGTGGTTTTGCACCTACTTTGCACATATTGGCTTTTCGGGCTTAACTGGCAAAGTCATTATTATTTACAGCTAATCAATTTTGAAGGAAAGGGAATGGAATCAGAGTGGTTGGGGTAGTGGGATACATTTTACATCACAAACAGCCATTTTTTGAAAATGACCCATTTTCTAGCAGACATTTCTAAAAGAGGAATTTCTATGAGACGGAGATGTTCAGAATTTCCAACACTTTTCGTATATTCCTGAACGTGGGTGGACTACCGTCTTTCAACGAAGACGAGGTAAAAACGGTTACCTTTAAGTTCCAAATTAAATGTTTAAAAAGCTGCGAAAAAAGTGAAGAAAAAAAAAAACCTCTTTTAAGAGAAAAAGTAAGGAATCTACACAGACTTCCAGGCCACATTATGACCTAACAAGTGACTCATATCCACAACAGCGGCGCTTGCTGTGGATACGTCTCCATGGACAAAAACCGAAGTGTAACGGAACAAATGTGATTCTGTTGTAAAATATGTTCTGGCACATTCCCGTAAAGTTATTCTTCATGTTCAATATTCCATGACTTGTCCTTTTTTTATTTCTAAATTCTCTGACTACTTGCCCAGAATAGATGTCTCATATTGTGTGATATTCCAGATATATCACAACCAGTGGAAAATGTTTACATGGTCTTGAGTTTGAGCACTATCGATACTGGAAAAGCGCCCTTCGCTTCATACATCTACAGTCACGGTGTTTATGTTGCGCTTGAGATTGTGCTTCTGTGCATACCAGGAATGAGAGCCGTGCTGATGATAATGTCCACGTCTTGACACTGTTTTGCAAACAGCTTCATCTCTGCTTCAATGAACTCTTTAGACATTTCCTTGGCGTAGCCTCCCTGGCCCTCTCCTGACTCCTTAATGTCCACCTCCAGCGGCTCTGCACCCAGAGATTTGAACTGCTCCAGGGCTGCAGCTCTGGGAGAGGGAGGAGATATTATATGTATATATATTTTTAGTCAGAGGGAAAATAAAATGAGAATGTTCTCAAAAAAAAATAAATAAATAAAATACACTCTCTTGACTGGTAATGGAGGAGAAGTGTTGTTTATCATTAAAACTGCAAACATAGAGAAAAACTGTACAGAATAGATATGACTGAATGAATGTCATATCACAAACATACCTTGTATCAAACCCTCTCACAATGGCTCCCATGGCCCTGGCACTGCCAGCAGCAGCCAAACCAGCCACACCACCTCCAATGATCAGCACCTATTTAAAAACATTTACATGAAATACTTAAGAATGGCAAAACAGTCCCATGGTTGATTAAAAGGTAAAATTGGCATGGATATGCTTATTTGAGGCACCTTCGCGGGTGGCACTTTCCCAGCTGCTGTGATCTGTCCGGTGAAAAAGCGTCCAAAGCTGTTTGCTGCCAGCACAACTGCCTTGTACCTGAAATCACAGAGAAACTAAAACTAAAATCAGAGTGAACAACAGAGTGATGCTCTGTAGTACACATAGCAACCATAGCAAATCATTAGCCCCATTTTTCAATGACTTTAAGCTAACATGCACATACCCTGCAATATTTGCCATGGAGCTCAGGGCATCATAACCCTGGGCGATGGTGACTCGTGGCACCTGGTCCATTGCCAAGATGGTGGCTTTTTTCTGGGATAGCATGTCCATCAACTCAGGATTCTGAGCTGGGTAGATGAAGCTGATTAAAGTGGCTGCATCCTTCATCATCTCCACCTCGTGGACGCCCAATGCAGGGTTGAAAGTGGGAGCACGGACCTGGAAGCAAAAAAAAAAAAAAAAATATGAGTGGACAGGAACAATGTGAGAAGAAAAGCAGCCTGGACACTCTGGTTCTTTCCCACACTCCCATGCTCCCTCATGCTCCCACTTCTTCCTGTGCCTAACACCACAAAACACACACATTTGATGCTGCCATATTCAAAATGCTGACTGGCCCACCCTGCTCCTTCCTTTATCCCTCATTATCTTCTTTTACCTTCCTCTCTCTGTTCTTGATGATCTATTAAATAATCATCTTCTCACCTCCCACGGTGACACTTTAAACCCACCTTAACCACCACATCAGACGCCAAGACATCTTTAATGTCTTTAATTGTTGCTCCAGCCTGGGCGTACTGTTCATCGCTGAACTTGGAAGGCTCTCCAGCTCCAGACTCCACAACGACATTGAAGCCCTGTTTGATGAGAGCCTGGACGCCGGCGGGAGACAGCGCCACGCGTCGTTCATTTTGGAAAATTTCTTTTGGAACGCCGACCGTGAGCTGTTTGTAAGGAATCCCTGGAGAGACAAAGAGAAATAACAGAGCTGTGAGTCTGAGTGCTGTTATATTTAAACTAGTCACTCATGCCAGGCTAATAAACAGTTATTTCTGACCCTGGTGGTGATGATTTTATTACCAACTTAATAAGCTACAAAAACAAAGCAGTGTTGACACAATCTGGTCGCTCTAAAGAGTTTTTCAGTATTTCCAAATGTTTCTCAGCATATTTGAACAAAAATCATTAAAAAAAAATAAACATGAGGATGAAAGATGTGCACAGTGTGTGTTCTTAGCCTGAGCAGAAAGATACACAAATAATGTACAGGACACTGCTGTTTTGTTGACTGAATGGATTACTGCAGATACTAAAAGTAGAGTTTGAATAGAAAATGAAAATAGAGTTTGTTAGAGCTTATGATTTTGAAAAAATAAAATCACAATCTTACAGAGAAAATACTCTTTCATGCAAATAATACTGCTGCAGCTTCAAGGAGAAATCACCACAATAAATAACCATGACCATAAAACCAAGTTTACCATAAATATAGTGTATTTAGGGTCAGTGTCCTGTAACAGTCTACAGCCTTGCTGCCCTGTCTGAAGCTACTCACCTGCTAAATTCAGCGTATTAGCATGCTACAATTTGCTGATGGAAATGTCATTAGTTGTGCAGGTATTTAGTCATAAATCAAAAGTATTGGACAAATTAAAAGTTGTTAACCTCCTGAAATGAAGCTACAATTCATTCTGTGGAAATGTGAATGTCTAAACCAAATATGTGAAAGGCAACTTATTCCATCATGTGGAAACATCTGGCTCAGTGTGAAAAGTTTAAACAGACGGTCAGCAGACTTTTCATCCTGGGCCATAAGCTTGATATGAAACAACACATCTGTGGGATGTCACAGTCAGCAACAAAACACTGTAATTCAGTGCCAAAGTTGTTTTTTTATACAAGGACACACGGACTATTTAGGTGCTAAAATGAGAAACTGGAAATGGAAAACACAGGCAAATGTTGCTTTAATTGTGGATCCAGCTTTGCTGTGTTGTCCAAGATTTTTTGCTATTCAACCACAGCTGTTTCAACATGTGTAAGAACAAGAGACGAACTTAACATAGGAAGGTCACGGGTAAAAAGAAAGAAACACAGGAGGGTAATAAGTGGCGAAAACTACACTGAGTAAGACAGAATAAAGTGGTTGAAAATAATAATAGCTTCGGTGTCTAGTGTGGAAGCGACAAGCAGGTCACATGCTGTGTCGACTCCTATGGAAAATTCCACTGCAGCTCTTTCCCACTGTCTCCTCGTCTATATATAAACACAAGAGCCTCTGACAAGCTGCCTTTCCTCTCGCCTTGCTGTGGTGACCTGCCCTCCAACACCTTTTATTTACAAAAAAGCTCTAAAACACTAGTTGCTAGCTGCCTATTTGATTTTGAAGTCTGTACACGACACCATAAATATAGTCTAAGAGCTCGAAGTTATCATATTACCGCAAAGAAATTTAAAAGTTTAAAATGTGCTCAGATAGAGCAGATACCAGTAGATCCAGTCACTCACCACTATAAGCCAAATAACCACATATTATCTCGTGCAGACTTTACATATGTCACGTTTAAGGGTTGTGGATTATCTCAGTGTAGATAACAATTTGATAACCTTTAAACCTGTGTGTAAAGTTAAGTGCCCAAGCACCACATGTAACCTGTTCCTCTGTGAGATCTCATTCAACTTTTTCAACTCATCTCTTGAGGCCGTTTCTAAGGTTGATATTTTCCCAAACTAGATGCACAACTGAAGCTTCTTTCAGCCTCCGACATGCCCCTTTCTGTCTGTCAGAGAGAGATTAAAAAAAACAAATGTGGCTCTGAAGTTTATAAGACCACATTTAAACTGTGTGGATTCTCCTTCAGGTAAGGACTTGAAGTGATGCTCCAAGTTAATCTAAGAGGATCACATTGATCTGGAATGTTTCAGTGTTTAAAAATGAAAGACATAAAAAAAAAAAAAAAAAAAAAAAAAAAAAAAGAACTAAACAATGTTATTTTAAAGCAATGCCATAAGTACCATATGAGAGAATACAATCTTCATATTCAGTATTTTAATTGTAGTATTGTAATCCATTGAATCAATGGACATAAATGATTGCAAAATGTTTTCTCAGTCATAAAACACGTTTCTGAGTCTGATAAGATTCAAACTCCAGCATGTATGACTCAAACTTGTCTTTCCTGAGAGATACAGTATTTATCTGTCATAACAGAACCTGAAGCAACCAACCAACCCTATCACTCCTGTTTTCAGTTTAAACACCTGGTAAAGGTGTTGTCTCTCTCACACACTTTAAAATGAGACACAGATCTACACAGCTAACATATGATAACCAACAAGTGTTCATATCATAACACTGGTGCCACAAATAAAGTAGTTGCTAATAAGTTGCTAGGTAGTTTACACATGAACACACTGTATCCATCAGCTATAGGCTCCTGAGAGGTCAAAGCATAAGCATGCATGTGTGTGTATGTGTGTGTGTGTGTGTTCCCCTCTATCACACGTCTGTGAGACTGTAAACTGATACTTGTGTGTTCAGAATAGACACTGCCAGCTGTTGCTGGACCTAACTCAACTACAAGAATGTCAACTTCTAGTCACAGTGAACCAGGTCACCAGCACCCCTTTAACGCACAGCTACACAGAGATACAGGGACTTTGACACAACTATGAACCCAGCATGTACAGACGTAAAGCACCTGCAACCAGCTGGTACTGGCTTTCACAGCACACACACACCCACACACCCTCTGTCTGAGTATGGAAAATACAGAACAACACCTCAGGGCTGCATTACCCTGAATGTCACCTTGGAGCTGAGAAAAAATTAAGGCAGCAACATTGACACTTAGAATAGACTTCTCTTTACACAGAGTAAAAGGCAGAAGCTACTGGTTTGCTTTTATTCATCTTTAATCATCTGTAATCTGAATTAACTTCCTCATATATTAAGATGAATACATGTTAAGAAAAAGTATAACCGACAGCTTGAGTAGGGCACCACTGAACAGTACAGTTATGTGACAATGACAAATTTGTTTTCCCAGTTGCCAAGGCCACTGAAGGACAATGGCATGAATAGCGTACTTGTCCGTCACTTTAAATCGTGAGTAGTATTATTTTACTGAAAACATAACCGCTGTTGGTGTGTATGCAAGTAGCAGGTGACACCTACACAACCCTGCATCTGATTTGCAGATGCATGAGAAAGCACAGAGACGCTACAGATGGTTTTGCTTTCATGTTGCTATCTGTGGTAAAACATGTATTGATAAACTTCCACAGGTGGATTATACATGTTTTCATTTGCAGCAAAAGGAAAATCAGCCTCATATACTTGAACTTAAACATTCAATTATGGTATTGTTTATTTACAGCAGTTCTCCAGTAAAACATGCAGTTGAATGTCAATGCATGTTTGGACTATATTTGCTAATAATTAGGCCGTTTGGAAACCTAATAACTATGACTTGCTTTCACAGAACTGGGACATCCTGCTCACTTCATACATTGTAAGGTCATCCACATTTTATTTGAGTCTTGAGTGTATGAATCTTTTATGAGTCAGTTTCATCAAGCTGTTCTTAGTTAGCTAGACACCTACCAAATATGTTCTGTGAAAAAGGAGGTCACTCTATCACTATCTATGGAGGAAGTGGCGTCAATTGTTCAAGATCAGCTTGAAAAGATTTAGGTGTTGCTGTGTCACCATCACAATCTCCATGCTTTATGTTTTGTATGCTACACACACAAGATGTGCTGGTATTGTTATGGTTCTTGTGTCATTGTGCAGTGTGTAAAATCCTGTGACCTCAGTGGAGCTCATTCATTGTACACTTCATTGCAACAGCACTGATTTGATCAATAATTAAAGTTTGCTCCTTTCTAAATTCTTTCTGTAAATTAGTATTATATTATTTACTGCATATGCAGAGTATCTTACCTGGACTGGCACATCGTCCAAGAGCTTGATGGGTCCTAAAAAAACGAACGCATGATGATTTGATCGAACGACTGCTTTGCAGCTTCGCACAGGAAACCCCACTGAAGACAGAGGCTGAGCAGTTGGCCGCCACAATACGTAGGAGGCTCGCCATGGTGCACACACACACCTGACACTCACACACCAGGAGGAGCTCAACAGGACAGGCAGCACCCCTCCTAAGGAAGAGACATGACAGACAGGAGAAAGATAAGGGCAAAGAGAGAGAGAGTGGAGGGAGGGAGGGAGAGAGGGGTGGAGGTTGTGGGTTAAAAGAAACTAACAGGACAACGACTGAGTGAAAGTGAGCATGAGTATTATCAGCTAACTTCACACACTTGCATTTGAAAAGGTTTAACAGAAATGTCCCACCCTGTTCACTTAAAGAGTGTTTACATGTGTTAGTATCCAACATGTTTTCTTGCTGCTGAATTCATATTATCAATGAGTCATTGTTTTAACTCTTTTATACAAGTCTATGTAAAACAAGAAGGGTCATTTATATATTATACAAAAAAAATCATGGACAACCACAGACCACAGAATGACTATGAGGCAGTAAAACAGCACGACAGACTGCCTGTTTACTTAAAAGGGAGATAATGGAACTGGGATAGACTGGGATAGCTCGGCTGGCGTAGTAGGGTTTAAACTAGAATTAGCTGGCAATAAACTCTGTCACCCTACGTGTCCTGAGTTAGCAGAAGAGTTTTAGTTAAAAGGTCAAAACCATACATCGGTTTGAAAGTCCAAACCAAATCAAAAGTGCCAATCATAAACACCTTTAAGCATTAGAACTTTGAACTAGAACTGAAATTATATGTCAGTTGAATGATTACCCAAAAGCCGGAAAAAGTATCATCAATGGTGATAAACGCATCATTTAATTTGTTGATCATGTAACTGGTTGTGTCATTTGTTGGTATTAACTTCCTTATACAAAAGAAATTCCTTTTCTCTTTATGACTACTACTCACTGCAGCTATAATCAATAAGTTGTTGTTTGACTGATGATTAACTTTAACAATGATCAAACAACAATCAAACCTATTCTATTTATGATAATTGAAATAAAAAGATACTGATCAATAAGTATTGGCAATAATGTTACCACAAAAATAAGAGCACATTTAGACATGTGCGAGTTGTTTCAGGCTCATTATAACGAAAAATAGGTGGAAAAAAAACAGAAAAGAAAACAGTGACGCTACCACGTCAGCAAAAATATGAATGGGCTCGAGCTAACGTTTGCTAACATTAGCTCATACAAACATTTAAAGGAGCAAACGTTTTCATATAAAATCAATAGGATGACTGAGGGCAATGTTTAGTCCACATAGGTAGTTTTAGACATGGAGATGATGTGTTAACCCCGGTTCAGGACTTGACCTGCATTTATTTGAGAATAAAAACTCTCCGTCTGTGACCCAGTCGGTCTCCAACAAAAACAAAAGCTCGTTTAGCGGTTTCTACATAGCAACGTGTGAACCAGCAACGACAACTGAGGGTTTTATTATCCTGTTAATGAACCAGGGCTCGGCTGTGAGACACAAATCAACATGGTCGTTATTCAGGCGGTCAGCACTTCTCTTTTTCTCTGCACTCTCTGCAAGAAAATCAAGCTGCGGAGGGTGGAGAAGAAGATGAGGGGGAGTGAAAGCTAAAAAAAAAAAAACTACTAGCGAGCTAGCTCGCGGCTAACACACATCTGGGTTTTTTGGCCGGGGGCGACGTGTGACTCAAACAAAGCTTTCGACACATGTACATAAATGCAAAGCGAAACAAATGCATGGTGAAAAGAAAGAGTGGAGGAGATGATAGCGGCAGAAAAGTCGACTGACCTTTGCAGACAGTCCTGGCTCTGTGCGGCACAGGCGAACTTTCTAACGACCCGGAAGATGTTTGAGTGCGCGAGCGGCGGGCATAGGAATATTATTGGATCACGAGACGCACCGGAGGACGTGACTTCTAATGTTTTGCCGCTAACCGGGCACGAAAAAAAACAACACATAAATCATGTCTGTGCATGTCTCTTAATTAACGAAACCCACCTCAGTATCCCATAAAATGACCATCATAATATCAATTTATAAACCGTTTTAAATTTAAAGTTTAATGACATGATACATTTAATCATATCATAATTGAAAACATATGAGTAGCTAAAGTCTTAAATAGACAATTGCACACACATCCATGTACACCGATTCAAATAAATAAATAAATAAATTAACGGTTTAGTAGATGTTTACATGTTGCACTTTAATGGCGTCTCACTAGATGATGATGATGATGATGATGATGATGCAGCTTTATATACGTCCACTGGGGGTCGCTCGTTTACTATCATTTAATCTATATTTGATCTATTATTTATCAGGATCTCCATTGTCCTTCTACAATAAACCAACCAACCAAACAAACAAACCTGTTACATGAGCCAGATCCAGTATGTTTATCTCAGTGAACACAATATGCTTCATTCAATCCAGTATGTAAAAAATAAATTAGGTGAATAATTCAAGATTGAAGTTGCTTATTTCTATCATTTCTCTATCTTATTTTTTTCTGTCTAGTTTGTGTAACTTCATGTCTGTTTATATACAAGTATGAAAAGCAAAGAGGAATCAGTCAAATCCTAATTCTGACTCTAACTCTGAATTATACAAGTACCAGTAACAATGAAATTCAAATTCAAATTAAGACCTTTTTGCTATTTGGTAACACTGCTGATTTTGACACTGGAAAAAAATCATAAATTTTTTAAGTAGATATGAATAATATTGTTGTGTGATTGTTATACATCCACTCTTCAGCATTGATTTACCCTGTTACAGATGCACAAATCCTCCTGAATTAGAGCATTTTTGATGCATTTTATTTAAGCTTTGTTTCATCTAGTTATCCTGATACTCTAAAGCACTTTTTGACTGTTTAGTCTGTGAAAAGCTTTAAATAAATACATTTTACTGACTTTCTCACTCATTCAACTTCATTATGATGTGTTTGTTCATGTCACGTTAGTAACTGTCACTTCCTGTTGATGTGTTGTTTTGATGTGTGCCTTTTTGTGCACCGATGCTGTGGTATGTTCCTGTTTACCTATGCCTCATTTTTGAGACGCGTACTGGTGGAGATAACTGTGCACTAATGTGAGATACCAAACATTTACCCTAATAGTGATGGTGCACTTCTTAAGACACATAGCACAAGATTCACTTTCATATTGTGTCAGTTTATTTCTGTCCATCGCTGTTTGTTTTGTAGTTTCATTGCCCTTGAAAATGTAGTTAACTGTAATTTAATGAATAATTTTAAGCACCATGTTTTCATAACTTCCATATGTAACGTCGGAGTACCAGTGGTGTGTTCTCGTCTTTCTGGGCCTGTGATGTGTTTGCAGGAATATGAAAGGACATACATGTTGCCTCCATGTGCCGATGTGCAATAAATTTCCTCCGTATGGGGGATAGATTGCATGTGTGTGTGTGTGTCTTTGCTAATTATAATACATGGAAGACAGTTGTTGTCCTTTTAACTGTGCTAATGTAAAACAAAAATCAGAACACAAGTTGTGTTGACACTCCTGCAAGAAAACAGCGGCTACAACTACCTTGTCTGTCTTTATCTTATATTCAGCTCTGTTCACTCTGCACTAGCACATGCCTTCACTTATAGTATTGTTTACAATAGAGATTCTCTCTCTCTAACACACACACACACACACACACACACACACACACACACACACACACACACACACACACACACACACACACACACACACACACACACACACACACACACACACACACACACTGATCATCTGGTTCTCTTTATCAGGCTCGTAGAGTGGAATGCATTGTTGCTACGCATGGTTTTCATTGTAGCGTTTCACTATAAAGATAGTTCTTCTAATTGCATCGACTTCACTTTGACTTTCATTTTTCCAATATTCCTTTTCCTGTTCTTCTCTTTCCACTGTGACATTAACACCACAAATTCAACCAACATGCTCTGTACTTAAGCACGAGGTCAGGAAGTAGGTGGAGGAACATAGGTTTAATATCTGTTCAATATAAAGTGAGTAACTTATATGTAAATATGTTGATGTATCTTGTGTAGTGTCACATGTTGCATTTCCACCTTTCATTTTAATGACCACCTTTTTTTGTCATGATTTCCATTAGAAAGGATTAACAATGAGAGTAAGAATCCTTTAGGGCTGTCAAATAATGTGGAAAAGAAATCGAGAAACTAGATCTTGGATTTAAAGAATGAATAATATGGCCATGTTCTAAATCTCATTGCCATATGGATTTTATTAGAACTCGTTTGCTATTCTGTCTCTCAAGAAAATGTTTTTCTCTATCTCATATTCATTATGTTTTGCTTCGTGTTACTTCGTATTTCCAAGTTTTTAATCATAAAATCCCAATGTAAATTCAAATTTGTCATCAATGTTTACTTTTCTTAATTTTTAGTGGTTAAAGGATGGTTGTGGGAGGAGATGAACGCATGTCTTAGGCAGGAAGTCATCAAGACTAATTCAACTGTGAGCACATTTCTCACACCATCTTTGATCTAGTGTGCACATTTGCAGACCACAGCTTCTATTGGTCTGTTGAGTTTGGTTTTCTCAGTTGAACAGATGGCTCAAGGCTAAATTGTTCTACTTTCAAATTTTTACTCCCCTTTCCTCACCTTTTTTTATTCCTTTCCTTTGTTTTTTTCCCCTCCTCTCTCTCTCTCCCTGTGTGAGGAAGCCTGCAGCATGTTATGATTTATTATACTCCTTTTCCAGCCATTTCCAGCGATTAATGTAAAAATCAAAATGATCAACTACGATTCCTCACCATGTTTTACTATTCATATAAATTTACGCAGGGATATTGTCTCCTCTCTTCAGAGAGGACACAGTGAGGTCAGAGGTCGCCACTAAAACCGGCCCCAATTTAGGCTCTTGATCAATGACAGGGCAGATGGTGTCACTCCCACTCCCACCCCTCCCACTCTCCAAATGTGCAGCAATGAGAGTGATCTGTTTTACTTTTAACAGCAGTAAAGTCAGTTGTTCAGTAAAAAACAAGCACCACACATGAACATAGTGTGTGTGTGTGTGTGTGTGTGTGAGTGAGAGAGAGAGAGAGAGAGAGACAGAGTTTTGAGCATGAAAATGCTTTGAAGTCAGAGAAATTCCAGGAGTTTCCTGTTAACAAGCCTGGGGTATAATGTGAACCAGGAGTGTGTGTGTGTGCAAGCAGAGCAAAGTCTCCACGATCAGTCTCTCTCTGCTGGTGAGAGGGGTTTCACCATTGCAGCTGTCCTACATTCAAGATCCATTCCAGATTCTCTCCATCTGTTTCGAGGATACAGAATGCTTCAACCTTCAGAGGAGTTTTAATTTGGATTTCAAGTATGGAAATTAGTCTGTTGGGGTGCTTTTAGAGTTTTAGTCAGATGCAACTTTGCTGCATGTGACTTAGCAGTGGTGAACACGCAGAGCTTCACAAAGAGGAAATTTGTGGGATGTGAACCTGTTCCAGATCACTCAACCGTGTCAGTAAGGATGTGTGATTTCTACCCCTCACGCCTGCATCTGTTGTTGCTCATCGCTCTGTGGAGCCTCAGCTACCCGAGTTTGCTCGCCGCATGGCCGGGCACTGGTAATAACAAACCCAAGGATCAGCTGGACCCTAATGTGAGGGACTGGGGGGACTATTCAGACCTCCCTCCGGGTATCGAGCAGGGACTGGGGTTGGAAGAAGATGCTGAACAAGGACGTAACAAGGGAGTTGGAGAATCATTATCGAGTTTGGCTCCGGAGCTGGATTTCCTGGCTGAATTTGCAGGTAAAAGAAATGGATAAATCGGCTGATGTATTTATTTCTTTATCTACCTACTCAAGTAGCTACAACCCTCTTCTCATTTTCAGGTAAAAAACGCCTGTGGGTGATAACAGCTCCATCACATACTGACCATTATCTTCGTATGATGGAGAAACAACTGGAAGACATGGAGCAGGTATTGTACTTATCTATATGTAGTCATCATATTCATTTTTTTCATCATTTCATTTAATGAGGAGGAACTGATTTTGGAAATAATCAAAACAACTGTAACCCTTGTTTCTGTCTTTTTTTTCCCCCTCCTTTCGCCTCTCTTCATCTCTTGTTCAGAAACTGCTAAACTGTCGTCTTGCAGAAAGAGACACTTTCATCATCACTATCATCCAGAACGCCATGATGGAAGGTCGAATCCAGAAAACAACTTACCAGGGAGAAGCCACAGTAGAGAGCTTAGACCCAGACACAGTTACCAAACTGCTGCACCACTTGGATCTAACTGACCCGGTAACTACTGTGTCACTGAAAGTTTTGTTCTCTTACAATATATAAACAATTTACTCCCATTTAAAATGCGTTGTATGTCTCTGAAACAGTGTTTTCTATTCAACACCATTCATTTCAGGAACAAGGGTTCACTATGTTGGTTATAAAGAAGAATCTACGGGTCAGTGAGCACTTCCCCTATCCAGTCCGCATCGAGGCAGTTTTGGAGCTCATAGATCAGTTCCCCATGAGGAAACTGGAGAAGATGACCAGAAAAGGATCTAACTTGAGGTTCCATTATATCATCATGTGTCTCAATGTACTAAAAAAAACTGAGGAACAATTTTATAAAATCATTTGTATCATTTCTGTGAAAAATTTAGGAAACCTCTACATTAAATTCCACAATTTAAAATTGTTATGACGAACAAAAATATTTCTGTTTGCATGTAGACTAAAAACACTTCATCATCTTCAAAGAAGAGTGTAGTGTATGTTACATCTATATCTTAATATATTATTATGACCCTTGAATATATTTAGTCCTTCAAGAAAAATCCTCTGACATATTTTTCCAATTCAGGTGTGAAACCACTAAAAAGAAGGTTGTGGTGAAAAGGAAAAAGACCAAGACAAAGATGGTGCTGAGCCCTCAAAGGCGAGGAAACATGACTTCAGTGGTGACAATACAAAGAAAAATGCCTCTGGACAAAAAAGCTGTCCTTAAGAGTAAGGTCCAGGACATACTAAACGGGCTGTCAAGATTTGTTATCCGTAAGGTGCCTTCTGTAGGATCCACGAGGGGAAAGGACTCAGACAGCAGTGGTCAAGATTCTGCCAAGGGTCAGGAAAAAGAGAAGACGGACAGTCCACCAACTGTATCAAGACGCAATGAAGAAGTTAAGAAAGACAGGTGCAGTCTTTTAAAAGTTTTTTTTTCAACATGAAGTAAAAAGTCTGATTTTACTGATACTGTCATACGATCCCTTTACACCAGATAAAGGTGCTTGTTTTTTTAGTGTTGGATGAAGATCAAAGTGAACTTAATGTATTGTCTTACAGAACCGACTCCACTGCTGAAGATGGAAAGAGAAGACACAGAGGGAAAAACAGTGAAGATAAAAAAGAGCAGAATGTAAAGGAGGAAACACATGAGAAACAGAGCTCTAAGCAAAAGGGCAGAGGAAAGAAAGGAAAGAAAGGAAAAGGAAGAGGGAAAAAGTCCAACAGAGAAGCCAGTGAGAAGGATAAAACAGCCTTGAAGGATTTTTTGGATTCTTTAAAAGGCACAAGGAGGTTAATGGTGAGAACTCTTTCTTTTTGCACCCTGTCATCTGCATTCTCTTTTAGTCTTTTATCCATAATCCTAATGTAGAGCAGCATCCTGAAAAATTAAAAACTACATGCAAATGATGAAGGACTTTGAAGATCTATCTGTATTTGATCAGCATCTTCCCACAACTCGGTTTGAATAATTTGCCTGTTTGTGCGTTGTCTTTGTACTAGCTGATTTCAACACCCAGCAGAGACGCAACACTTTACGTCCAGCAGAGAGAACAGAACAAGAAGCATCACTGTGACCTCGCTATCAGGAAAATCACAGTGGCAACCATTGTGGACGGTGGTGAGGCCACGCTCACGCTGCAACACCATCAGCTTGGTAGGTAGTGTTTGTCCATTTCTGTGTGTGTGTGTGTGTGATGTTGTGTTCAAATATTTGCATCTAAAATATTTGTTTAAGTTCTCTCTAGGGGTGATCCGTGTAATCAGAAAATCTCATTCAGATAGTATCTGTGGAACACACTGTACTTTTTTACCAAGGCATGACCAAAGGCAAATATGGCTTCCACGGTCCCATATTCCAACTATCCGGAGTTGGACTTCATCACACTCGCATTTGTTGTAACAAGGATCATATTGATGTTTTTTCATGACTTGTTCTCTTTACTACAAGCAATATGAGAAAATTCTGCCACGGACTGTTCTTTGATTTGGTTGCCAACATTTGTTGTTGTTTTATGCTGCAGTCCTAATAAAACACAAGTCTCCCGCCATCCTAGTTGCTTTATGAAGTTGTACTCGGGTACTAAAACCAGGGTTGCTTTGAGTTAAGTGGTACAATGCCTTAGCTTAGCATGTGAGCATCCTAATATTTATTAATTTGCAGTAAATAGAGACAACAGATGTGGTCCATGGGTTATTTGTTTTGGCAGGAAGGAAGATCACGCACCATATCCAGCAGGAGAAATTAATGTGTGAACAAGATGTCATGACAATCCATCCAATAGTTGAGGAGACATTTTCATTCAGGGGTGTAGCACTGGGTTTCTTTACACTGCAACGTGTTCAATGTGAAATGTGCTGTATATACGTGTTGTGTGTGTGTGTTTCAGAATCAGAGCCTCCGCTCAGTGACGTATCTGAGCAGATTTTAGATTCAGGCCTGATCTCCCTGTTGAGAGCAGAACTTGGCATGTCGTCACCTGACCTCTTTTCCATGACAGTGACAGACTATGACATCAAGCCTGACGTAAGAGCTTTTTTTATTTTTGTTTTGTTTTGCATTTTCACTTCGGTGTAGCTGGATAATGACGTCTATTTACATACTCACACCTGCAAGCTGTCTAGTTTTATAGATGCAAAGCCGTGACCACTGACAAGCATTCTTTCATATTCATGATTGAAAAACTTTTTTAAAGATGTTCAGTGCATCTTTTCCCATTTTAAATCATCTAATTAGTCTTTATCACCCATCAGAGAGTCTTTGAAGCTCCACCATCAAGCCTTGCTCTGTTTGAGTACATAGACAACTTTGCTTCAAGGCGCTCAGAAAAAGAAAAAGAAAGGAGGAGTCCTCCAGTCTGCTCCAAAGACAATCAACAGCCTGAAGCTAAGGATTCCCTGCTCAGGTAAAGTCTTGAATTTCAGTGCTGTTTAGTTTCTTGCAAAATTATTATTATGTGTTCATATCTGAATGATTGACACAAAATTGCCTCTAGTTAATGCTTGAATATCTTACTTAAACTGCCTGAAACTTAAGTAGACATGCCCCATGTTTGACCCACACCACAACATTCCAAGCTAAACCACCTTTTTTAATGAATATTTAGGTTCATGTCCAAGAGGAGACTGCTACTCATCTCCGCTCCGACTGGGGACGACTACTCTTTCCAACAGCAGCTCTCTGCTCTCCGTGGACAAGAGTGTCATTTGGGTCCGTATCACACCACACTAACAATAAACTTTTTGTCTGCCGTGTAATTTGTTGTACAATATGCAAAAGCTTTCACATGTTCGGGCTTCCCCTACAATCTTCCAGGCAGGAAAAAGTAAACAAATGAATATATGAATATGAAAAGGTCATACATTTACATGCACTGTAAAAGAAGATGGATTATTGTGAATATTTCACTACTATTAGACATATATTTAACCACACAATGCTTTTATACTAGTTTTTGTTTTGTTTGCTGATGTGAATTCATGAGCTGCTCGATTTCAAGTTCTTCATTCCAAGTTCTTGCTGTTAAAATGGACAATATTGTTTCTTTCCTCAGGTATTCGCCACTTTGCCATGTTAAAGATGACTGGAACTGGAGACAAAGCCTCAGGATCTGTTGAGTTATTTCCACTAAATGGTGAGTCACAGTGATGCGAGGCAGTCCAGGTTTATTATGGAACAGAAATGAACCAGTTAATTGGATTTTGTTGTCAATGACCCCTTTTTTGTTTTGGTTTAATCCATATTAGCTATGGTTTGTCACATTTCATCCATGTCATCCTTCTCCCAGGTCACAGTCAGAGTGAGGTTGAGCCTTTATCTCGTGACATGATCAATAACGTGAGAGAACAGTTGAAGATCAGTAAGGACTACTTCAGCATGCTGATCGTGGGGAAGGACGGCGACGTCAAGACGTGGTTCCTGTCACCCATGTGGTCTTTGGATAACATCTACGACCTGGTGGACTCCACGGAACTTCGCATCCAAGAGGAGAAACTGCAAAAGAGACTGGGGATCCACTGTCCTGACGACAGAGGAAGAGGAGGCACCGATGGGGGATACTATCACGGCTACGATGAAGACGGGGCCGAGGAGACGTACTCACATCACCAATCTGAAGAATAATGAGGAAAAAAACAAAAAAAAGAGAGAGAAGAGGAGGCAGTGAAGTGAAGAAGACAAAGATAAGAGATTTAAAATACAGGGACAAAGCAAATTAATAAACAATGACCTAAAAAAAAAAAAAAAAACTCAGGATATCAGGATTCAATATATTAGTTCTACATAAATCATGATGATGCATCTGTTGTTAATAAGCTGCATATTTTGTAAACAATAAATGGAAATTAAAGTGGAGCAGAAAAAAGCTGAACAGTTTCATTCAAGAAAGTATGTTGTTATCATATTGCTGATTGAAGTGACAAGTGGAACAGAAAGAATGTCCACATAAGGCCGAGCAGATTGTGCTTCTTTTACAAACACGTGCTCACACTTACACTCACAAATATAAATACAAATTTCCTGTGTTAAGACAAGAACTCTGGAGCTGAAATCGAAAACAGTGTGTAAAAGAAAGAAACTCTGAGTTAAACATCTGTTTTTTAAAGAGCTGCAGTCTGACAGATACTTCAGGGTCAGTAAAACATTGAGTTACTGATGATGGGCTGTGTGAATGCCTGAGGACGTTCTTTTATAACACTTCTTTGAACAACGTAATCACACTTGTCTACAGAATTTTTCATTTATTTAACAAAAAAAAAAAAGAACAGGGAGGAGCACATGGAAAAAATCTCAAACACAATTAAAACAAATGCACAAGGAGAAATCAGGTTTGTTTGTGTTTTTAATGTAGACTTTCTCATGCAGCCATGTTAGAGTTTTTCTATGCCGTTTATACACTTGTGGAAAAATACAGATATAAGTTCGGTAGCATCTTACAGTAAGAAAGAGGGAAGTAGACTTTAGAGAAGTTTACAAAAATGCAGACATAAATTTAAACCCTTACGTACATATTGACTATATTTGGTTAGATTTTGATACATAGTAAAGGTCTTTTTTCTTTTTTAAAAAAAAGACCAGTTTCTAAAAGTTCCCAAACCATTTACCTATATGGAAAATGAAAGATGAAGAGATAATTCTGATATGGAACAGATGAAGTGACTGAATATTTGACTTATCTGAATATCTCCCTAATAACAGTATGACTGTTGTGAGGAATGTGAATGTAAGTGAGTAAAACCTTACCTGGAGTGAATCTTTTACAGCGGACAGTGAAGCACAGAGGCAGCTGAGGAGCAGGAATGTAAAGATGAAATATGGCAAAGTTAAAGGGCCTCACATTTCAGGGAAAAGAGAAGTAACTCATGTTGGTAACTTGCGACGTTGTGCATACCTCAGAATAAGCAGGTTTACTAATCAACTAACTAACATTCAGTGGTTGTGATTTTCAAACAGCTAAGAAACAAGAAAGGTGAAGCATGAGTAAATATAAACGAGAAGTGTCAGGTTAAGTAAAACAGAAAGTTGACTGTCATTTTCTTGGTGTGAAGTTTGGATGTTTGCTGCGACAGATCTGAATAAATGACTGGTTACAAACTATGTCTCATATTTGATGACGAATAGAAAACAAAGAAAATCTAGGTTGTCTGAAATCACACCTACTGTTCAACCAATCACATTTAACAAACCATCAATTACTGGTCAAATAAATATTCCAACCTTATTTTGAATAGATTTTTTTTACCTCATATGACTAAAAAACGAGTGACAACATGATCATTGTGGTTTTTAATTACTTCATCAATGACTACACAAAAAAGCATATTTAACAAAAAAGCATATTTACACAAAAAAGCATGACAAACCAACTTCTACCAACCCCTTAAATTGTGCAACACCTGGTCACAAGCTACTAATATTGCAACAAGGGAAAAAAATTTCACAACTTTTGTAAACAAACTGTAACTACAAGCTCCAAAATACAAACGAAGGTTAGAAACTAAAAAGTTTGTAAAAAAGCTGTAATTACCTGCTCTGATTTGCCAGTCAATCTTGTAAATTATATTTCCATGCTGTATTTTACACAGTCTGTTTAATCATTCACAAATGAGACAAGGATAACTATTACATCCACCAGGGGGACAGTTCAGCTTTTGTTAGATCATATGAGAAACAAAAGGTTTGGTCAGCCGGCTTTCCAAAGAATGCATCAACCACAAACTGGCTATAAACTTTATATTGTACATACACGTATCGTAAATGCACAAAAAAAATGACTGAACGTGTTATGTCATTTCACAGGTGAGTGTGCAAGTTGGCAACTGTCATCAGGTGATGATGATTCAGGTCCTTCCTGTAAATTACATGTCTCTGTGACCACGTATCTCATGAGTCATATTAGAACACTAAATTGTTATCATTGTCACTGTTAGCATACTGACATGCTAGTGTTGACATTTAGCTCAAAGCACTGCTGTGCTAATAAAGCTTAGCCTCACAGAGGCGCTAACATGACCAATGACTTTAGCCATGTTGTAATGCAGGACGCCCAGCCACATCCTTTCCTGCAGCGTCTTCTTTTTCTGTTGCTCAACGTGGCTTTTACCCATGTCACATCACTTTCAGATTATTTATAAAGTGCTTTAAAACAGTTGCTAAGAGACAGTTCTCACAGCAGTCTCTCTGTTGACCTGCCACCGAGCCAGTGAGTGAGCATCAGAGGGAGTTTGCCAGCGTTAGGCAAATCCACAAGATCAAAACACGCAGATAACAGAAGGCTGCGAGACTCACACTCACTCAAAACACATACTAGTAAGAGAGGAAGTAGTCAGTTGTAGACAGATGCCTGTGTCACAGACAGAACCAGAGTTTACATCCCCCCACACATACAAACACATAGACTCACACACTCAATGCTTTGTCACAATCTGTCATTCACTGCCTCTCGGTATCTCTCTCTTCTGTCGACAGCAACAGAAACTCACACAGAGACGTTGAACAAACATTTGCCACCATTCGGACATAGCGGAGTCCCCTGCGATAGTTGTCCTCAATATGGTGAGTACAAATTTACACTCAATTTAAAACTACTTAAATATTGTATACGTCTGTAAACTAGTATTCAGTGACAGAAATCAGTTGTTGGAAATGTTTGTTTGCTTTTTTGTGGACATTTTTAAAGCTTTATGAGTGTTTAGTTAGTATGAGAATACTGTAACAACACCCTCAATGTATCCTTGTGACATCATTTTCATGTGATTAGAGAAGAAAGGCAGTTATACTTTAACTGTCACCTTGACTTCAACACAACTTGAACTACAAAGTCACTTTAGTGATTTATGAGCTTCTAGTTTTCCTAATGTAGTATAAACCCTTGTGTCTACACTTGCTAGTTTTGCATTTAAGAGCATTCAGAACATGTTTTCACACTGTTCTTCCCACGCACTGCATTAAACCCACCAGAGACCATAAGGATAGGTGTTGTTTTATTTTTCTTTCTTTTTTGAGGTTTTTATGGTTTTCTGTGAACAGGATTGAGCAAGTCAACACTGGCCTCCACTTTACTTCACAGTTAACAGATAAACTATGGTTCCTCTTTGCTTTGAGTTGAAGAAAACGATCTTCTATATACGTAATGACATTTTTATCTATGTTTATTATATATGTATATAATTTTCTATATCGTCCATCTATTAATCACACCTCTGGCCAATATAACTATGGTGTGGTTTTTACTTCTCGCAAATCGCCTCATGCTGTTTATGTATAACAACAGTAGATGTCCACTTCAGTCACTTCAATCAGTCGGTTGCATACTTGGTAACCCCTTTTAAACCTTCACCAACCTGAAGTACATGTTGTACATGTAATGCAGTCTGACAACAGTCCTGCATGAACCATATTAGAATCTGCGTCGTTGAACTTTATGTTGTCGTCTGAAAGGTATTTCCAGGATTTGACAAAATGTGTAGATTCTTACATAATTGCAACTGCATGTATGTTTAGAGAAGCAGCAATTGCAAGTGTCTGGTACAATGCATATTAGGTAATTTTTAGTTTACCGCACTTCTGAAAAAACAGAAGCACCATGAAGGAACTTTTCTTGTGCTTCTTTTACCCTAATTTCATATTCAGATGCATACCAGGCTTAGTGTTAACAAAATTCATGCCACCTCTAAAAGGAGTTACTGGCGATACTTAGGTGGCACTCCACCCAAAATACATCTTCTTAGCACCAATTCTGCACTCTTGAGCTGCTTCAAATGCAGCTGTTAAAAAGTAAAAGTTGGCATTCTAATTCACTTGCCCACTAGCTTATTTTAAGGCTACATGACCTTCACAACAGATTCAAATGGTGACAACCTTCAAAAGTCGAAACTTCTCAAACGCGTCCTGCAATATCATCCATTTTACATTGTTAGTTCATACACATATTTTTCAGAAACAAAGTGGCTCAGAACCTAAAAAAAGAATAGAGTTTCAGATGTGTTTTGATGAGGGATGATAGACATATGAAGAAGGGAGGACGGCTGCTGAAAACTGATTTGGACTCATATAAGCAACTCTCCACAAATGACATAAAACATAATTTATACAAGCATTTTGCAAAACCTGGACTCACAACAAACACCTGGATTGGAAACCATGCAAAAGCCTAAGATATTTGCTGTAAGAGGAGTCAAAGAGGGCAAAACGCTGACATTTATCGGGTATTGTTTCTAGAAGTTTACAGCTAATTAGATTAGTAGGTGGCAAAACTGATCATGGTTTATGGTTCAAACTGAGATTCTTGTGGTTGTTTTTTTTCCTGTAGACAGTAGCTAGGCTGTCAGAGGCAGACATGCTTTTGCACCAACACATAACACTTGAAAATGTAAACTTAAAAGAGACTATATACCGATGGCAACAAAAGCATGGCTAATGTTTTTCGGTTGATCTCAAAGACCTGTGATAATCTTACAAAAGGCCGATTGTCTTAAATGAATATTCTTCAACATTTTACCTAAATCACAATCATTTCCTACAACTACTATGCAATACTGACAGTTGTTGAGATCATGTTCATAAGAATGGAGTGGCCTTTCCAAACAATATTGCACCGAAACACAACTACTATTTATAGTCTATAAATGTAATTTTTTAAGGAGATGGGGATATGGAACTTGATTTATGTGAATCATTTTTAACCTCACTTATCCTTCCTCTAACTTTGCACCGACTGCAGACTGCATGTATAATACATGATATCAGGCTACACAAATGACTGTGACTTTGTTTTACCGTCACTCACAAAGAGGAAAAACATCCTAATTACAACAACACACAGTGGATTGGTTTCCATACTGGTATTTCCGTGATACATTGAAACTGACATAGTGAATAGCTACTTGGATGTTATTGTGTAAAACATAAACATGAGCTAATGTTCGCTTTGGCTTAATGTGCCATATAATTTGAAACCGTTGTACTTTTTTGTTGTACAATTCCTCTTGGCTTTTACTGCAGTGACTGCGTGTTCTGTGCTCTTATCTCTTCTTCCTGGTATGGCGTCCGTGACTCCAGTCAAACCAGCCTCATTAAAATAGGTGTGGCTGCTACTCTGTCATTTCATTGTGACATTTTGTGAAACGGCTGAAGGCCTAATACTGGAGCAAACATGCCATTTTTGGGGGAACATTCAGGATGTTAACCGTCACTAGAAACGCATCTCCGTCAACACTGGATCCTCCAGTCAATGAGTCATTTTGTTTGAATGGGTATCTATTTGTGCTGGAGCCAACACAATAACATAAAGGTTTTTTGGTGTAAATGAATAATTAAACTGCTATATACCATAAACCAATAAACTGCTGAGGCTCATTCAACCTCAAAACAAGCATGCTGTCCATATCCACCCATTTCTTCTTCAACAATAAACTCGTAATGAACAAAATACCTTTTGTTTACATATGAGGAATGAGGAATTTACATAGTGTATATTATTAACTAATGTGTTCATAACAAAGATAAGACAAGAAATACAAACAAGCTGTGGTCTGAAAAGTACTAAAGCTCTTAAAATACCTGTTCACTACAATGCCTTCAGTTGCGAACAATACATGAGGAAAGATTAGTTTATTGATTTTAGTATTTATTTGATCATTTAATTCACAACCAAAGCCACAGGTGAGAAATGTTTGACCTGGGTGGTATGTTTATTGATCCAACAGGAAATAACCAGCATCAATGTAGATATTTATGCACATACAAATAAAATGTTTTTCAATGATATAAACACAGAAGCAATAAAAACAGAAGTTACAACTGAAGAAAGCGAAAGCAGGAATTTCACCAATTGTATAAAAAGTTCAGAAATAAAGACGGAAATGTCTTGACAGGAAACAAGGTATTTTTCCAAGTTTTGCAATTTTCTTTTCGTATGTGAACCTTTAATTCTATATCCATCTATAATGAAGAGTGAATCATTTTGTTTTTGTTGGTTTGCCCAGCGGTTTCTGTTTTAAAAATTTGAGTGACTA
Source organism: Polydactylus sextarius (assembly GCA_016801845.1). NCBI lineage: Eukaryota > Metazoa > Chordata > Actinopteri > Polynemidae > Polydactylus > Polydactylus sextarius. The sequence goes on from CM028922.1 coordinate 6,166,913, forward strand.
TAATCTTACACAAACAGTACAATCTTATTTTCATCTAGTATCTTCTTTATTGTGTAATTCTCAGTCATTCTTACATCAGATGCTTTTTGAAGGTTTATCTTCAGGTTTATCTTTAGGTTTATCTTTATCTTTATATCTTCTTCAATTTGTTTCAGGAAAACAAGGGTGACATAAAAGCCATCATGGCTCGCTTCCAAACAAGTGGGTCGAGCACTGACGAGAGTTCCTCTACGGTGCCTGGACGCGCTAAACCACCCCTGCACCCCACACTCTCTGGCCCGAGCATACAGACAAAGAAACCTGTCCTTGAGAGCCTCAGTGCAGCAAATGCTCATCCTAAACCACCTTTCCTGAAAAATACAGTATCAAGTAAAAGTGACACAGCAGGACATGAGCCAAATATGACTAAATCCCTGGCTAGCAGGTTTGCTAATGCACAGGATGACAGCACCTCAAACAGCAAACCATCCGTTGCTATTAAGAAGCCACCTTTTTCACAGCCTCCTGAAAACAAAGGCCCTGGTATGAAACCTCCTCTCAACAACAAATCGTCCCTCAGCCCTTCCCTGTCCGACTCCAAACCTACCATTCCCAAAGCACCTCCAATGGTGAGCTCCAAGCCCAGCTGGGCGAGAGAAGAAACTGGTGTGGGTTCATCATCCACTATCAGCTCCACACCCAAAGTACCTCCTTTAAAACCAACCAGCAGCTTTGGAAAATTACGGCAACAAACTGAAGAACAGACAGGAGCTAACACAGACAGTGCGAACAAACCTCCATTTCTGACGAACTCCGCTGTTAAGCCCATTGCCAACCTTAAGTCTGCTCAACATATGTTCAACAAGGAGAAGGACAAGAGTGAGCAGTCAGATAGTGGTGGAGGTGGCAGTGGAGGTGGCGGTGGAATCAACAAACAGCCCGTCTCTACTTCTAACTCCATCTTTCCTCCCAAACCTCCAGCCAGTAAAAAACCCAGCTTGAAGAAGCCGTCCAAGCCGGGGTCTCCTCAACCCAGCACTGTTAACGGTGATGCCACTTCAGGCCCAAAACGTAACCCCCTGCCCAACAGTTTAGCTTTGGGTCCTGCTCCTGCGAAACCTAACCGACCCCCCAGAGTCAACCTGGAGCAATTCAGACGGGGAGCTGAGGCTTCTGATGAGGGTAAGCTGGACAGTTCTGTCTGTTTAACATTGACATTGTTTGCACATTATAAACAAGGGAACTGATTATGGAAGTATCAGTATTTACACAAACCAACCACAAATCATAATCATACGGTATACTCACATTTAGTTCCTGGCATCATTAATATAATTACACCTTAACACAAGCAGACATTCTTTACTTAGACTATACATTATGTTCCTGCTTCTGCATGTTGTAAAAGTTTATTTTAATGATGTCCTATTCAATCTACTTACCCACAAGTTCCTATAATAACATTGCTGAATGGGTATGAATAGTTCCATGTCATCATGAACTGGTGAAGTTTACGTCCTTTAAATTTAACAAATATTCACTAACTGATTGATGTCTAAACTACTTTACTGCACATGCAGTATCCCTTCAAAGAAAGTTGCTGTGACTGTGTATATAATGTAGTGTAATAAGTGATGAATTAACAAGGCTAAAGCTACTCCTGAGGACATAGAAAACTCAGTCCACTTTTGTCTGAGGAAATCTGGGCTTTTAACCGAACCGGATAGAGAGAGAATTGATATTATACAGTTCCACATTAGTTAAACAATGGTGTTTTCTTTAGAGGTTCAGGTTTTATTATGGTCACTAACGTAGATTTGACTGTAATGTTGACTGTTTTTCTGCCATGACAAAAAAAAAAAAAAAAAAAAAAAAAAAAAAAGGAAATAACGAAACTTCCTTGTCCACCAGAATTATATTCTAAGCACTGTTTACTAACAACATTTAGGATTTTGTGTACAAACAGGACGATGAATATAGAAAATAATCTTTAAAAAAGACAAAACATACTGAGAAAATCTTAAAGATTATTCCAGTCAAAATTTCTTAGGGTTTGTTCAGCATCAGTGAATATGAACTCATGATGTCAGTGTTTCTAATAGTTTTATCTGGCTACAGTTCAGGTCGCTGACTTGTTTTATTGTGTTGATATGAATATAAATATGTCGTGGGTTCATGTTTGTCTTTTGCGAAAGAGAAGACTGTCACGTTTATGACAATACCTTAATAACAAAAGTAAAAATTTAAACATATTGTCATTATAACTTATGACAATTAAGAAGACAACGTGTTCAATGAATGATTTGACTGTATATGTACTAAAAAAAGCTGGAAAATACAGTGAGACAGATAAGAGAGGTTTCTGGTAGCATTTACGTTATATTTTTTTCCTTTGATCTGCTTTGTCTTTGACACACTGTTCCTATTCAGTACGCCATAAATAGAACATGTGTCACAGCAAGTGTAATTTCCTTTAAAATAAACTCATAACATTAAATATATAAACATTTTTCTATGAACTATACTATGATCTTTCTGTCTTTAAATGAAGCAGTGGAAAATAAAGTGTTTGCAGGTCTCAACATAAAGTTAAAAAAAAACAAAAAAAAAAAACAAAAAAAACACAGGGAGTTCCTCTTATTATGTCGTCTAAAATACATTTCCGCTCCATCACTAACTGTGGTACTTTGTACAGACTTTAAGAACACATTTCAAAAGTGCAATGTGTGAAGGACTTGCTTCACACATCGGTGTGGTTTCAGTGGCATTACTAATGTGGAGCCTGCAAGTTTACCCCAGGCTATCTGGCTCAACAGCAAAACAACTACCCTCTGTTTCTGCACCATAGCATGAAAAAATTAAGCTACCGTTTATATTTTTATACAGCTGATACAGTGTCTCAATTGCATTATGTATTTTTGGTACAGAAATTGTTCAAGTTGCAAAGAACCGGCTAAACAATGCTCAGATAACAAGATAACACAGTAAAAGCACACAAAACTCTTAGTTCCTCTATTTCCCCCAGCCAAGTTCCCTGTCCAGTTTCTCCTTTCGCTCTTCGCTCTGACAGCAGAGTTAGTTTCACCACATGAGGAAGTCAGTTCCAGCAAATAGGGATAGTTTTAAGTGAGAGGCTGTATTTATAGACAAACATCTCATCTGAGTGTATTCCTGTCCGAATTACAGTTAACCCTTGACTGATATTCACCATAAAACAGGACAATGAACTTTAACAAAAGTTATTTTTATGCTACAGTAGGTGCTTTCGATGTCTTTGCTATTGAAGTGAACTACACTTTATCAAAGTGAAAGATTTCTCTTTGTGTCTCTCTTATCTATTTTATCAATGTTCTACTTTTTACTCCACTACATTTACCTAACAGTAGTTATGTACATATGAATATGTGATGGTCTTATAAAGTAAAGTCTTGTTATACTTTGACACCAACAAAAGCATGTTTGTTACAGGTCCTGGAACCTTTAAAAAACCTATCACCTCAACCACTCAGTCCTCTAACCACAGCAACCATGTGGCACCTACACCACCTCCACAGTCTGCACTTCCCAGTCTGCCTCCGCGACACCCTGGGCCCATGTAAGACATGAAAACCTACATGCACACAAACACATTTTCTAATGAGATTTACTGACTGGAGAAAGCTGCAAAGTAAACCCTGTGCTTTTCAGGGCCCAACAAGAAGAAGTCTATGATGATGTTGACGACCTGAACAACTGCCCCCCACCACTTCCATCAACTGCAGGTTCAGTAATCATCTTAATTGATCAAATGTAATAAGGAATCATGACCACACTGCAGGATAGTCATGTTTTTAGTATCACGGGAAGACACAAGACATACTGCTGAACTGTAAGACCTTGTAACATAAAAAAAAAATCTTAACTTATTGTTTCTTCTCTACAGGTCACCCAAGTCAGAGAGCAAAGGTGAGACTCTTTGATTTACATAAACAGTACCAGATTTGCATACTGGTACTGTGTACATACACACAAACAGATAAGGATCAGGAAGTATAAAAGACGTGACTACTACTCTCTGACACTGCAGCAGCATATGGTCAAATCATACAGCAGCAGCAGCAGCTGTGGTACAAACAGTCAATCAGAAATGAATGTTATAATTAGTGTGTTTATTTCACTGTAGTTCAATTAAAAAAATAAGAAATATTAAAGCATAATGGAAATGAATGAAAATATGTTTTTACATGAGTGTGTAGCACATACAGTTTGTGTTGATGAAAGCTACGCACGTAACTAATTCCAGGTTTTAATTTCTGTTTTTATTACTTTTTTTTTACTTTACTTTTACTTTTGCTTTACTTTTTTTTACTTTCTTTTCTATCCAGGAGGAAATCCTTGATGACGATGACGGGGAGATGTATGAGGATCTTGATGAACGATGGTGAGAGGACGTTCCACATTAAACACTGAACTGTTCATTACACACTATGTTGATTTGACCGTTTCACTGAATCAATTTTTTTTTTTTTTTTTTAAAAGAAATAATCGGCAATCAAACAAACAACTTTGTGTATGTCTGTTTTGCTCTAAAAACCTGAAAACTTTCCAGGCATAGTGTACTGTGATTTAATTTTTTAAAACTTGTACACAAAGTGTATGGTCAAGATCAGCTGTCTAACTTTACTAACACTTCTCTCTGGTGGTAGTTCTGTAACTCTACAAGATTCACTTTCAGTTTAGAAACTGATTAAGTTTTTTATATCAACTAAAAAAAGCTTTGTATGTTTTTAAAAGACTATTTAGCAACATTTATTACAAATAAATGGAGGTAAAATGACTGTGTAGCATTAAGAATGACGGAAGTCACGTCTTTTAACATCATCATTAAAATCAATGCTTTTTCTTTCTCTTTTTCAAAAAAGGGAAGCGGCTGAACAAAAACAAGAAAAGAAGAAAGAGAAAGACGAAAAGGAGGAGAAGAAACGACTGGAAGCTGAGAGGAAGGAGCAGAAGGAACGTGAGAAGAAGGAGCAAGACGCAAGAAAGAAATTCAAAGTGAGTGGAACAAGAACGGAAGATTCACTTCAACTTGCTATGACACCTTGTAGGAATAGTTTGACATTTGAAAAATATGCTTCAGCATGTTCATGCTGAGAGTTAGACGAGAACTTTCATTTCTCTATGATATAACGTGATCTGGGATACAGTTGGTTTTAGCTTTGGACAGAGCTACAAGCTACATGTTGCTTTTAATATTGCCTCCTGACTCCAGTCTTTACCTTGTTATGTTGTTATCACAGCATAAAGACTTGAAACTTGAAGAGCAGCAGCTGATGAATGAAATTTTACACGTTACATTATGGCCTTTTAAGGAGATTTTGTTACCTCGAGTCAAAGCCTGACAATTTTAAAACTGTTTCCAGTCTCTATGCTAGTTAACATAACACTAGCTCCTGCATCAAAGATACAGTACAGATATCAGAGTGTTAAAAAAAGACGATAATTGTTTTCTCCAAAGTTTCATACCATTCTTTTGTATAAATCCATCCGGTCTATTGTACATAATGGTGAAAGAACACAGCTCACAGCGTTTTTCTGTCTTTCCTCAGCTGGTTGGGCCCCTGGAGGTCATCCACCAGGGGAAAGCTCGTGTGGACTGCAAAGGCAACAAAACCGACCTTGGTTTGAAGCAGGGAGACTGTCTGGACATCATTCGTGTGCAGGGCAACCCGGAGGGGAAGTGGCTGGGACGAACGCAGGATGGATCCAGTACGTTCATATATGTGACCCTTTTTCATCTACATTGCTTCACTACCACCTGGAAAAAAAAATAAGACAAAAGACAAGAAATCAACATTTTATCCTCCTTTTTTTCCCAACAGTCGGTTATGTAAAAACTACATCAGTAGAAATTGATTTCAACAGTCTGAAGAGAGCACAGCAGACGTACGAGCCTGAGGTCTATGATGACATTGACGTTGTCCCTGATAACAGGTACAATAATACTACTATAATTCTATCACATATCCTCACTACACATCTGTTAGCTACACTTTCATATGAATGGGGAGATGTGAAAAGGGAACTTTATATTCCCCATTTAGTGTTTAGTGTTTCACAACAAATAACATGGGCGTTAGTTGTTAAAATTTCTAAACTCTGAATCAACTTCTCATATTAAATTACCCTGTCTTTAATATCAGTAACACCAATTCTTTTCTCCTCTCTGTTCAGTGGGATGAAAGGACCAGGAGGTATGTTTATAATCTAACAGTAATTAAAAAAAAAAATCCACTGTAATCAATAACACGTTTTGCATTAAAATATGCTGTTGTTTTTGTCTTGCAGTTGTCCTACCTCCACTACCAGGAGGAGAGGGCGGAGAAATATATGACGACGTCGTTGATCCAAACCTGGAAGTCAGGTGAGAACTAATCTACTAGTTTATGAGAAATGGGTAGATAGAGAACAGATCTGTAATGTGCTTATTTTATAATAAACAGCAATGTTGATGGCTACAGCTGGATGGTAAAGGGGACTCAGAAACAATTCATACATGACACACACACACACACACAAAATAAAAAAAATAAACACAGATCTTCTCATCCATGGTTGATTCTCTAGTCCCCTGGACAGGGCCAGGTCTTCTATGAACCCCCGTGCCTTCCTGAAGATGTTTGACCGGAATAGACGTTCTACCAGCCCTAAAGTGTAAAATACCATCAGTTGTAAGACTGATCACAAATCTACTGTCCACTGTTGTTAATCCCTAATCATTCAGTCGACACAATTACCTTTTAATAGCTGAATAGCTCCTCTTCGATGGAGTTTCTCCACTGATCATCCTCCAGATCGACATCCTCACCCAGTCTGAGAGGCTGAAATCTAACAGTCTGATAACAATACGTGTTTTTAATTGTCTGTGATTTTACTAATCTTCTATTATTATTATCATTTGCATGTATTAAACTGGTGTTTGACTGTTGACATAATCAAATAAAATCAAGTCATAATTTGCTAACACGTTAATAGCATACTAATTAAAATATTGCATTCTAATTCATTAATATTATGATTAATTTGGAATCATATTCACTCAGTGTTATTTGACGATGATGTAAATCTAAATATAAATTAACATTTAAATTTTTTTTTTCTTCTGTTGTGTCAGAGTGCCTCCACCAAGCCAGTTTACTGCAGACGGGAATTCAGGTAACACTCGCTGCCGTAATAAACATGTTCTAGATGAACAAACCTTAACAGCACAATCCACTGACAATTTCTATTTCATCTCTGATAAAATCATGTTTGTCCTGGTCTTTATATCCTTTACAACTGATAATCCATTTTTATCATATGTGTTATTGATATTATTCACATCTGAATAACTGGCAACATTTGTACGTTTTTATTTTTTATTTTTACCACAGATAAGCAAGGAGCAGTTGATGAGGAGATATACGACGATGTTGACTCTCAACAGATGTCTTCACCTCCGCCCGCTAGCGGGTACAGTGACATATATCTTAAAACATAATAATCATTCATTTGTTAGTTTAAATATATAGTTTATTCATGTTTCTTTCCACCTTTGTTCTTTTCCCCCACACATTATGTTTCTGTCCAGTTTTCAAATGCTGAAAGGCAAAGGCAAGACTGAGGACATTGACCCAAAGAAGCAGAAGAAGTTTGAGAAAGAGGAGAAGGACTTCAGGAAAAAGTTTAAAGTCAGTTTCTTGCTGCTGCCAGGATCACACTTGACAGGATCACACATTTTAGCTGAGCTGTAACTTGAAATACCATTGTAAAAATGTATTCCTATGAACAAAATAATCTTTAAATCGGAGAATAGCTTCAATGCTACCAAGAACAGTAAAATAAAAAATGATTTAATGACAAAAATTAATTATATTCATTCGTGTTCAATCTCTTTCAGTACGATGGTGAGATAAAGGTGGTGGACCAGGTCACCATTGTTCAAACACTTACTAATAAGAAGTGGAGTGGGAAAGAGCTGCCAATCAAAGCAGGAGAGAAACTTGACGTCATCGTTAAAGCCGACAAAGACAACAAACTGATCTGTCGCAATGAGGACGGCAAGTGTGAGTATCTGCTGCTTGTTCACTTGTATTTTATATAATAAAATAAGACGCTACAGCCTCTTCTAACATCTCTATCTGTCTGTAACAGTTGGTTATGTTTCCACCACCTACGTTGTTACGGAGTAAGTATCACAAACATTCACACACACACACACAGATTAGAGTTTCATCAACGAGTCTGTACTGATTGTTTTGTTTTTCTTCACAGCGACGGTGATATCTATGATGATATTGGAGATGGTATGTTAACTTCATCTTTATTAGTTTAATAATACAGTTCAGTGTTGTGAAACAAGATCTTAATCAATATCTTTATTATTTTTTTCAGACTGCATCTATGACAATGACTGAGAAACATCCTGCATCCAGTTTATTGTTTTACACTGATGTTGTTTGTGTTATTTATTACGTTTATTGATGATGTATACCGGGAGATGCTTTGAGTTAGCCTGATAATCAGACTGAAGGGTCATTTCATTTACACTTAATTATTTATTCATTTAATACTTGAATTGCTGAATATATATATATATTCATATATTCATATATTATATATATATATATATATATATATATATAAATTATATATATATATATATAAATTGGGACATTTGAACAGCAATTCAGGCATCTGGAACCAGGCTGACTCAAAGTCTTTTGAACAATACGATCCATTTAAAATTTGTTTCTCTACAAATAAAAAACAGCCATTCACAAAAAAAAAAGAAAAACTAGTTGATTATATTATTGGAAACATCTCAGCAAAGTGGGAAACATTTGTTGGATCAGCAGTATTTGCATATTTTTTGCATATTTCTGTTTTCATATTTTGCTTTGTCTGTTTCTCCCCATTCTCTTGCGTTGCCTTTAGATTAAAGACTCAGCTGCTCTGACTGAACGTGCATGCTTCTACTAAGGCTTTCCATCTTGTAACAAGAGCAGCATGTGTAAATGAATCGCATAAAAATTACATACGCTTCTGTCATTAATTTTCTGTCCATGATGCAATGCTGATCACAGCTCTGGTTTCTTTGTCTCAGGTTTGTAAACATGTAAACCAAACAACTATTTCAGTGCCAAAATGACTTTTGACAAATTGTACATAAAGAAAAAAAAAAAAAAACATATTTTGCTTGTCTTATCTGGAATAAAAGGGGCTGCTCTTTTATCATAAAGAGCCCCAAACAGGTCTATTATCCTTTGCATAATAAAGTGTTTTACAATTCCTGGGAACCTGCGTGATTTGTGTGCAGGTGTGTGATGTGTGCACGACTAAATGAGAACCATCTTATCTGGCTTTTACCAAGTTTAGAAAAGCAGCAGACGAGCCCTCCTCATGATGGTCTTCTTTTTGTAGTTTTTGAGCAGGAGGTGAGTCAGTAACATCTGGTGGTGGCTGAGAGGAACTACAACAAAAGCAAAACACTTAGATTTAGATTTTAGTCACAACTTATAAGTTTTCTGTAAAACTTTACACAACTTTAATGGAAAAAAAAAAAAACCCAACGCAGAAAATATTGATTACATTAGTGACCTGAGCACCACATGATGAATTAATTTATAGTTGGTGATAAGCAGAGAAAATGAAGGGCCCTAAATCATTTACATATTAATTGTTTGTGCTGTTTCTGTCAGTACACAGCTCTAATATGATTATTTAAGTATCATATAGAAAAGTTTTAAAACTCATGTATACTACTATGTATAGGACTACTACTCATGTACTAGTGCCAAAAATAAGATAAACAGGGATTTTGAATGACTTAAAGCATTGATATAAGTATTGATTATGAATATATAATATTTCAACCTCTCTGAAAGGCATAAAGTTATTAGTTATATATAAAATATACAGACCCAGTGACCATAATAAATTAGTTTTAAAACCATAAATAAGAAAATGTCAGATTTTGTGAGCAACAAATATGTTAGGTTAGTTCTAAATTACTGAAAAAAAAGAAAACTAACAACCAACTAGTTTATTTATTATTAGTTTTTTTTTTTTTTTTGCTAACTACTTTTGTTTGCTAGCTGTGTTAACATCAGTACCTCGTAATTTTGTTAATACATTCTTAAATAGTGTTGTTGTTTTTTTCGTTTTATTTGCCTTTTTTTGCTGTTAAAAACATACACTTTTCGATTCAAACAAACAGACAAATAAACATAATTAAATGACATAATGCTTCCCTTGAAGTGGACTTTTGGTTTCAACGGTTCTGACGACAGCTGAGGAAAAAAAAAACGACTTCCTGTTCTACCGGAAGTTACTCTCTTGCTTCACCATGACTCCCCCGGTTGCAGTGTCGCCGCTCATCAAGGTAATTTCACTTTAATAAATATATAACTACACGTTTTAAAGTTTTTGAGAGAGTGTGTGAAATTAAAACCCAGCCGTCTATTAAATACGTGTAGCTATCAGCTAACTTAGCCGTCAGTGTCAGTTGTTGTGTTAGCATGCTAGCTAGTGTTTGCTAGCAGTGACATTGAGAAGCTTTTACAGGTGAACCGCACTGCGCATTAAAACAGCAGGAAAACTTGGATCCTCCACATCTGACTGACGTGAAATTTGATATTACCATTATTGGTCGTACTGCCACGATTAGCTAAGTGTTTCATTTCAAGTTTATCAGCGTTTAACTACATTAGCAGGAAGGTCAGAGACGAATTGTACTTCGCCCTGTGTGTTGTTATCTGAACGTGGTTTGTGTATGGTTAGCATCGTTAGCTTCAAGCTAATAGTCATAGTCAAGTGACCAATCACAACATCTGGTGAATTATAGGTTTTCTGATAGTTAACAAACGTGAATCTGTCTTGTTTCAGACCGCCAGGTGGTCTGCCCTGCTGCTTGGCATCTTCTATGGCAAACAGAGGTTTGGTAAGTTGACACCGTCTTAATCTCAAGGGCAGTGTAAAGGGACAAACGTGTTTTCTTTTGCAAATAATAAAAATTAACGATGCATGAATTCGCTTTAGCTGTTGTGACTTCAAGGTCCCGGTACTGTCCTTGCTGCTCAATCATTACTCATCAATATCAGCAGCAACACTTTGGCTTTTTCTGCTGTGAAAAGTGACAGTATTTGTTGTACATGCCTGCTGTGAAGTTGCAAGTTACAAAACAGTGAAATCTGCTTACATTTAATATTTCAAGCCATTTGACCTGATTGAGTTTTTTGACTAAAAAAGCCATGTGGATCTGTAATTAATGAATACATCTATTATTGGCCATTATTTACACGTTGTAAAGCTAAACTGAACCGTTTTGCATTTTCATCCATATTTGTGTTTTTGTTTCTTCTCACATGAAAATGCAGCATTGTTAGTTATTTAAAACATTATGAAGACAATGCTGGAGTCAGTCATCATGTGCACTATGGTTGATTCTGCTCCTATTTAGGAAAGGTCCATTTCAGAGCATCAGTTTTATTTTACTTGAATTGAACATAGGTATGCTCTTATCTTTAAGTCATATAGTAACATATATAGACAATCTATAAAGTAAAACAAACCAATGCTAATTCATCTTGTAAATAAAAGTTCTGTGCAAAGACACTTCAGAATGGAATCTGTTTAGTTTAATCATTAGGACTATAAAATATCACCTGAACCTGTATGCATTTCTTTAAAGTTTCCATATAAGACAATTGTAAAACTCCTACTGGTTCTTTTGTCTTTTTTTTCTTTTTTCAGCATACTTAAAGCCTATTGCTGAGGAGGAGAGGAGGATTGAGGAAGAAGAGAAAAAGGCCAGAGAGGAGCAGGAACGCATCTATAAACAACTGTCCGAAGGTAACAGGAATACATATCTGTATCTGTTGTTGGCTATGATAAGATATCCAGAAACATCTCATTGACATATTTCCCCTCCTGTTCTCTTTTCTCTCTGCAGCAAATTCAGACACCATCCTCAAATGAACTATCTCTGGACCTGTGTCATGTATCAAAGTAAATAAAAGTGATTATTTTTCATGTAATAATTAGTGTCCTTGTTTTCACTTCGCTCAGTTTGAGGGGTCTGAAGTAAAATTATGTAAAAGCAGTTAATGTCAGTTATCTACCAGTCTGTAGTTATTTTTTCAAGCTACTGTGTTTCCCACAGAATTTTAAGAGACTGTGGGGACGGCGTTGTGTTGCTAGTAGTAACCCCCCCGCACACACGCACGCTAGCACCCCATCCCATGCACAGCGGAAAATTAGCCTCGGTTCAGCGGTTGTCAGAAGTCCACAACACACACTGCTCCATTATCCAACTTAATAAAATGTATCGCTGGATCGCGCCCGGTGCAGCCAGAAAAGCTCCAGACAATGCGTGACCTGCTGCGCGTGTGTGTGAGAGTGAGACTCTCGGGCGACTAGTACAACTGCGAACTGCGTTGATGAGAGATGGTGAAATACTGTTTATTATTAGTATTTTTATGGTCAAATGAGACCGTGGTGGGCTGCCATAGTCTCGGTAATTAATGGGAAACACAGTGTCTAGATCATTAGTCAATTGCACTCGAAAGAAAGAAGCACTGTAGCACACACAGGTTGTGAGTTGAGCGCGTGTGTGGGGGTGTGAACCTGTCCTTCAGTAGGAGATGAGCCTGGGGCATGAGCAGGGTTGTAATCCTGGCCTGGTTTAGCATCAATCCCAGGATTGGGGTCAGGGACCAGTAGTAGAAAGTGCAGTGTGGACAGAAGTGTTCCCTCAATACTCTTGCATGTTGTGTAATGTTGTAACCTTCATTATGAGCTCTGTATTGCCTTATAGCTTTATATAGTGCACACGTTCTGTATCATTATTGTGATGGCTTAGAGAGTCCAAATAAATTTAAGTGGGTTAAATTCTGAGCAAAAAGTATTAGATTAAAACCTTTTCACACTTTAGTTTCTCTTTTCATGTCACAGATAATCAGTTCACTCAGATTCCTCATAAAAATACATTTGCTTTATTTGAGTCATCATTGCACACATGGAGCACATGAAGAGGCAAGCTTTAAAATCTATTTAAAAATATTGTGGTCATGTCCGCAGCGTATTAAGGTACATTTATTGCCTAATACAAGTGGGTCATCTCTGATACACGCGTGCTTTCTTTCCATATGTGGAATACATTAATAAAATGAGGCAAGCATGATAAAACCATAATTGAATAAAATGGGGGAAACAACCAAACAAAAACAAAAAAATAAATAACTTGATGGCTCATTTGCCAATGCCTGCAGATATCACTAACTTCCTAATTAAAAAATAACCTTCTATGTTTCAACTAAAAAATATATATTTTATCTTTTGTGTAAATATTTACAGACGGGGGGAATATGTACAAGATTTTACAAGAAGGAAAGTCGCTCCCTTGTGCTGTCTCAAACAGCTCTGTTCCCATCTGTCTGCAGAGGTTGTTAATGCAGATACATGATGGGCTGATGGTTAGCACCATCACCTCACTACAGTCCTCGGCTCAGGTCTCTAACCTGAACCGTTTTGTGTGGAGTTTGCATTTTCCTCCATATTTGTGTTTTTGTTTCTTCTCACATGAACATGCAGCATTGTTAGTTATTTTAAATATTATGAAGACAATACTGGAGTCAGTCATCATGTGCACTATGGTTGACCCCTGCTCCTATTTAGGAAAGGTCCATTTCAGAGTATCAATTTCCCATTAGGGATGAATGACAGGTATCCTTTTGTAGCAGTTGGAGAAAGATAGTTGATCCTGTTGTTGTTTTTTTTAATTATTCATTTAAAAATAAATTAAATCTCATCTGGAAACAACTAATTTCCAAAACTGTATATTCATAAAATATAATCATATTCTCAGCTACTCTCTCAGATGTATATACAGTAAGAAGGCATCATGAATAAGCAACTACAGGCTTGTTTTCTGACAGTAAAATATCTATACCATTGCCTTAATAATCCTATATAATAACCAAACTCTTTACAAGTCTTATCCTGGAGCAGCCCTGAGCTCATCGTCTTTGGCTCTGACTTCAAGGTAAACAAACTCTCATTTGTAAATATTAAGTGACTGGAAGCAGTGAACATGAAGTTATTGTTGTTCTGAAATATTGTAACATATGTACAGTAGTTAAATATTATTTCTATTTACTAAACATCTAATAAAATTAAATAAATATTACATGAATATACAATATACAGTATGTTTAAAACATTGCTCCAAATATTATATACAATCTACAATGACTTGGACTTTGCAGTGAAGAATTAGTGATATAGATGATTCACTCTTATATGATATATAATCCTCAGAATATTAGGGAACTGGTGCTGCATGAAAATGGGTGAAAATCTGAGGTAAGTGTTTGAATAAAAAGAAGTTGAAGACATGGATGGATATTAAATGGCAGTTTCTGTTGGTTTTCAGTCATGTTTGCCCAAGATGTCTGATCCTGGTCTGAATTCATGTTATGGCTCACCTGGTTGATGTAGCTTCCAGATAAAAAATTGCTCATCTTGCTTGTAGATTCTCTCCTTCAGTTTTTTTTTTCCTTTTCTGATCAGAACCAGTTCTTCTGATAAAAAATACTGTGGGGTTTTGCATTCACTCTTTTTCATTTTTTTGACTGCTGCATTTTCCCTTTTGGGTAAGAATGACTGTGATTCTGAAAGTAATTCTAAAGTCTATGAGTGTGTCCGTGTGTGTGCATGTTCATCATATGCACAGCTCCTAGCACACAGAGCAGGTCTTGGAACCTGAACCTCCACCACCACCTCCACCACGGGGGTTGTTTGCAGCTGGTGAACAAAGAAAACATCAGACAAAATCAAAAGTCAGTATCTGTGAATCTAAAACATTTTGTAAATGTTCACTTTTTGTTTTGGAACTTAGTTCAACACATAAAACTAATAAAAATACAGCTACTCTTTAGCCTCAATGTTCTCAGCTTCAAAATATCAGGAAATTACAAAACTAGGCTGAAAAATTCAAGCAACTTATGGTTGTTGTGTGTTTATTTAGTACAATTACTCCACCTTTACTGGGTGCAGCTGCCTCTTTTGCAGCCTTCTCGTCCTCCAGAGCTTTGAGATTAGCTTCATATTCCTCTTTTTTGGCATTCCACTCCTTCCGGTTGTTAAGGATGCCATCGAGCATGGGCTGAATTTGTGGGTGGAAGCGAGAGAACTCCTGAATAGAAAAGTGTCAGAGACAAATAATGTAGGAGGTTTGTTTACACGTGGGCTGCGCTGCACTGCAACATCTACTGGTCCAGACACAACTTAGGAAAGATTGCGCAACAAATAAACATATTAATCAATGATTACATTTAAGTAAAAGTACAATTTACTACAGTCAACATGAAACATTACCTTGTAGACAAATGTGCAGACAAAATCAATGAAACCACACTGTAGCTTTGGAAGCTCAGCTGCTTTGGTCCTGTCCATCATGGGCTGGTGGAGGAACAAAAAGTTTTTATCACTTGAACAACTTATTGTGATAGTGATAATGGCTTCTGATCAGGACTGTTGCAACAGGACCCAACACCAACCATTTTCCCTGCTACTAAGAAAATTTTACTTGCTCATCATTATCTGAAATTGATAGTTAGGACTTGATAAGCACTTGGGTTGTGGTCTTTAAAGACCCACAGACAATCTATCAGTCTGTCTATATCCATTTCATTATCCAACAGCCAACAACAATCAACAATAAAACAACAATCTTTATTAATCAGCAACTATTTTTGATAGCTTTGAGCCCTCAAGGCAGCCAGTTTTTATTTTGCAAACTCACAATAGGTTGCTGCTCCAGTACTGTCCTCTCCAGGTCACCTTGTTCCCAAAACTCAGCTGCGACAGACAAGGCGACCTGAAAAACACACATACATTATCATCATTGGCATCATCTTTTACAGAAGCTGCTAAGAAACAGTGAGTGGATTTACATTTTTCTGCTGCTCACCTTGCTCTGCACCTCCCAAGGTTTGGTGATGGCAGACAAGTCACATGCCGTCATCATCATGGCCCTGAAATGTAAAAGATTACGAGAATCAGAAAAAAAGTTGTGGAACAAAGAACTTTATGTGTTCATCATACTCACATCACAATCTCTTTCCTGGTGGTTTCCAGAGACATGAAGTCAACCCATTTTTTCTCATCTTCATAGGTTTTCGAAAGATCTACAATTTTCTGGAACATTGTTCTTTTCCTAACAAGATACGAGGAGAGGAACTACGTCACTGGTGTATTTTTACTGCATAATTACGAAGGCAAAATGCAAAGGGGTATTTAGAATGTGTAGGCTAAGCAAAAACTTGTACTGACTTGAAATAAAGGGCCAGGTCAGTGGCGATGATGGCAATGTCCATGAGATGAATGACATGGTCCACCTGTCGCCTCTGAAGGTTCTGGTAGATATTCAGTGACTGCAGGTGAGATAACAAGACACCAATCATAGTTAGTGAGTGGAGGACTCAACGAGGAAGAGGTCTCAGTGTAATGTACAACCTAAATTATTCTCTTTCTCACCTCATCAGCCAGGAGGAACTTTCCAAACTCTAGATGGTGTCGCTCCAGGATGGAGGAGCCATGTAGTTTGGCCAGAGGGTTTCCAGATCTGTTGACGTGAAGAAAATTCCTCAGAAATCAACAGGATATAACAACAGAGATCGGCAATAACCATGACTAGTTTCAAGTTTAAGGCTTTAGCATTAATATTGTAACAAAAATTGAAGAAGCTTTGAACATCAGGCTAATTCCCAGAAGGCCATATTTCTGATCTACACATCAGCACATGAATGCACAATTAAAATGGACAGTTTCACTTGGACGGATCTCATTTTCATTTGAATGGTACCTTAAAGGTTTTGAAAACCAAATTAAGAGACTTAGTGACTAATGTACATAGACCATAACTTTGCAAAGCACAAGTTAAGTTTTGCTTCTATTAGGAAATGTTAAAGTTCCCAACAATACTCACTTGACTTGGTACAAGTTGTTTGTCCCTCTGTGATCAATATCATGCAGGAAGCCTGCAGTTATCATAGCCATTACCTCCAAGTCAGTGTAGTATCGCTTCAGCATTCCCGTCTGAGAACAGAGACACACACAGAAACTGGTCCAGTAAACACAACATGTACTACATGATGAAGTGAAACAAAGTTGATATGTTAATACTCTCTTGCACTTTTTAGGTTTCTGAGCCTTAAGGTAGAACATGTATATGCAGAAATTTAAATGGCCTCTAAAGTAAATCATACCGTTAATAATGTAAACATGGTCTGTCCCACGTTGAAGCCATGGCGCCAGTTGTGGTAGGTGATTCGTCTGTAACCTTTACTGACCGAGTACATGAACCGAACCAGCACCTGAAAAGAGAGAATAGAACCGATGAATCACATACACTGAAGGACTGGAGCATGTGAAATGACAATTCTGTAACAAATCTAATGAAATGTGTGTATGTTTATGTTTATGTTGTGTGTCTAGATCACCTCTTGAGGGATCTGGAACTTCTTGACCACTCCAACCTCGTAATACATCTGAATTCCGCACTTCACCAGCTCCATCTCTGTGCAGTTAAAATCCGAAAAGCGGAACTCGTAGATCTCAAACTTACTAATCAGTGAAGGGAGATCTTTTTTCTAAGAAGGGGATGAAAAACACAAATCATTCATAGCACTGACAGACACATGGATCCAATTAAATAAATGATTTAAATTAAATTAGATTAAATTAAAGTTTTATTATTACCAGGATGCCTAGGAGCTCATCCTCTTCACAGTCTCTGGGTTCACAGTCATAAGTTTCTCTTGTGTTCTGGGAGAGACAAGAAAACCGTTGAGGTTGAATTACAGATGTAGCAAAGTCTCAAAAACAGTCAGACAGGCTGGAAACTTTTTGATAAATTTTAAATCTGAAGGACTTGAGTACTAACCAGGATATTCTGAATCTCATCATCCCGACATTTGACGTGGTAGAGCACCATGTCCTGAGCGATGTCTTTCCGATTTTCAAGCTTGTTCATTTTGTCGTAAGTGTCCGGGTTCAAAACCGACCAGCCCAGGAACTGGGTCAAAGCCTGAGAAATGCAAATGCAATCAACAGCATAGCATCATGATCAGTACATTACGCCCTGGTGTATGGTATGCACTTTATCTTTCAGCAAACGATGGTCCATAACCTAATACAGATGTTTTTTTTTTTTTTTATTCTTTTACTTTTCCAAAAACTAAGTAAAAAAAATACAATACCTCCATGAGTTGTTCATCCTGATCATCGAAAGGCTTTCCATCTTTTCTGTTATAAAAGGTGGCCACGCCTACTATCTCTTCTTTTTTGTTCACAATCGGCAGCGAGAGAACATTTTTTATGGTCCAGCCACTGCTGTCAAGTGGCTCAGTCTGAAAAAATGAAACAATAAACCTTTATTATATAATAATAATAAAAAAAAAATCCATTAGATTCTTGGAAATGACTTCTTCTGACGTCTCTTACCTGAAACTGGAATGTCTCATCAGCAGCTGCATTCATAATGTTACAAATCTATAGAGAAGAAAAAGAATGAAATATGATTGTTTGATTGGGAAAATTAGATTCTGTTCATAACTTATTCAGCAGCTTGTTTTAATGTTGTTTACATAATAAAATAATAACTCACAAAACCGGTCTCTGCTACAAACGTTGGTAGGCCGCTACACAATGCCCAGTGTTCTGGAGGCGGGGTGCTGTATAAAGGACAAATAAGTAAAGAGTCAAGTTAATTCTGCAAATTAAATGACATAATATGTAATATGATATAATGTTACTATGCCTGAAATAAATAGACAGATAAAAATATCTACTTACGGTATTACTTTGATGTCTTCTTTTCCATGTAAAATATAATCAATCACTTTGTAGAAAATGATTTCCTGGGGAACAAATGAAATGCACAGATAAGAGTAGAACAAGGACTATGAGTAACATCAAGTGCATACTTATTTCTACAAATAAATTGGTGACTTAAAAAAAAGTACCCTGCCATCAGGAGTTACAGGTCCAGAGTACGGTGGCTGCTCCCCCATCAGCACCGGCCAGATGTCAAAAAATTCCTGGAAGGAGATAATGCAAATTTTAAAGAAACTTCATAAAATAACTGAGCAAAAGATGAAAAGACACAGATACAGATACAGGGAATGTACCTTTTCCTTTGTCATGTCAAGTAAGCCCACAGAGTAGCGGTCACAGTTCAGATAGGCTCGGACTGTGTACAAGGCTTTGTGAAACTGTCGCTCAATGTCTGTGAGCTCTTCAAACACCTTGTTGGCAGACCACAGCAGCAGCTAGGAAACATCATGTCACACAGAGGCAGCACATTAGCCAGTTCATGCGAGTTGAATGTATTTAAAGAAGATGAAGCGTTTTTTTTTTTTTTTTTAAATAAAGTGTTTACAAGTCAGTCAACATCCTGTACCTGTCCTTTACGTGTCTCACAGTTGTGGAGATAACTCAGATGAAAGATCTTCAAGTTCAAAGAGGCAATTTTCAGATATTTTAAAAAAAGCTAAATGGACAAATGAGAGAAAAGAAAGACATATAAAATAGTGATATGACACAACAAACTTATTGTGATTCAATAACACAAAGGTTGATTGTGACATAATATAGGAAGACATTACATAACAAAAAAATGTTATGCCATAAAACCTCCAATGTCCATCAGTTAGTATCAGTGTTTAAAGGGAGAAGAGTAAAATCTGTCTGCGTTGAGTTAAACTTTTTGACAAAACAGTAACATGAAAAATGAAAAAATGTTCAATGATTAATAGTCTATTATTCAAGGAGTCATTGCTTGTCATTTCTTCATGAAACTATTTTGTTATTCTTTCATTTTGGTCATATTTGACTAATGCAAATGCAAATAAATTTTATTCTCATATAATCAAGACTTTATCTTCATCAACATTATACTACCATTGGAAATGACTTGACTCCTGATGCTTTTATTCCGTAAAAAGTTTTTGTTTGGTCTAATTTTAATCTCATTAATCTGCTGTTAACCGGCATCCATTAACCTACATCCTAGTCCATCACTGACCTGCCTTCATCTCAGGCTTATTTCCATTTTAAAGCTTAGTTTAGTTTCCTAATTAGGATGACATCACCATATGTGATAGATTAATGACCTGACGTATACTGACGTACACATTTGTAATCTACCACAGGCTGGAAGGGAATTCCCTCATAGCTTCGGTGATAAAAAGCGACAATCAAAAAGCATAAACAGTAAGTTTATATTGAAGAAACTACGATTTTGCACCATGTGTGTTCAGGACTCACATCTTCATCCTCATCAGTGAAATGTGGTCCTGTGGTCTTGTTTAGAGCCATGATCACTCCCACCAGGTCTTTACCGTTGAGGATGGGTGTCGCCAGAACACTCTTGGTCTCGTATTCTGTGAGTTCATCGACAAATGAGCTGAAGTATTGGTCCTAAAAGAGAAAAATAGTACTCATATTATAAATATATTTGATAACAGAAAATGTATCATATGTTACACTGGGCATCCTACCTCTACTGTTGCTCTACACACCACATAAAACCACTTGAGGTATTTAAAATGAAAAATATGTTTAATCCAAAATGTGACTTATTTCTACTGTAAAATATAATGTTTTTTTGATATTCCATCAGAAATACAGTATATTATTTAGATTTTTTTTAAAACTTAATCTGTATTTGTGATTCATGAGTGATTATATGATGAGTGACTTTATTCAAGATCTATTCTACAATTATTATTAACTAATAATTAATTATGTCAAGATTCACATTATTTCATGGAGATTTTTTTTAAATGCTGCGTTGTAGATGAATAATTATCCACACAATTTAGACTTAAGTCAAGAATCTGACCAATCACCAAAAACCTGTAATCTGAAATATACTGAATATGGAAAGTGTGGAGAGTGATGCACTGAAAGAAATGTCCACAATCATCATCAGCAGCTATGTATCTGTTTAAAAAAAAAAAAACTATATCAAGATGGTTTTATGATTGAACCACAGGAATTATTTAAACGGTTACAGTGTCTTTGGAAACTTGAATGTCTGATATAACTAGGGTATACCTCAGACACGCTGTATCTATGTGGTGTAATGTGAACTAGTTTTGATCTGTATTAGATTCCTGCTGACTGCTGACTAAATGCCAGAGGCGTTTAATCCACAGCTAGAGCAGAGGCTGATGGGATCTGGAAATAAATGGATTATGTCTGACAAGGGGATTTACACCCTCACTTGGTCAGGTATAGACACTAACGCTAAGATTTATCACAGACATGTTACTGACTATAATCAAAACTTGACATACATTCTATTTATACACAAATATTGATGAATATCAATAGATATTATAACTGGCTCTTGTGCATATTAAACTAATAACACATCGCTACAGGTTGCACCACCGTATGGATTTAGTTGAGTTCCAAAGTGTTTTCATCATTGTTGCCTCATTCCCATTTCCATATGTGAGTCATAAAAACTTGTCAGTCACTAAATTTAAAAATCCCCACATATGCTGATATGTTGAAACAAAACTGTTCGAATGCAGCTTTAACTTGTTTTCATGACACATTTTCATTTTCTGGATAGACCATGAGGAGCAGACTGACATTTAATTATTGAGTTTAAGTAAAAATCAATACTTTACCTTTCTCATATTTACACAAGCTAGAAAGACATTAAAAACTGTTTAGTTTGGTGGGAAATCAAGATTTATTCATTAGTTAAAGCCACTATGTGTAGGTTTTGAAAATTGATGGTGTCTGCGCCATCTGGTGGTTATATACTAAACTACAGTCTGACTGTATTGTACATTTGCATAACATCTGCACTCCTCCTACACATTACAGGCTCACATTTAATGCTCCCATCTTACCTCTTTGACATCTTTCACATTAACAGTCTTCTTGGTCAGGGCCACATGGCCAACTATTCCCATGTCCAGTGGGAAGACGATCTCAGAGTCTGGAGGCACCACGCAGTCGTCCAACTCTGACTCTGTGTTGACGTTGAAGAGCCTTGTGGCGAGCTCACCGATGCCGTTCCTCTGCCGGTACATGAACAAGCTGCATTGGTCGGCATGGATCAGAGCACTGAGTCTCTTCAGGATCTTGAAAACCACCTTCTCCATATTGATGCTCTCTTGCATGTCTTTGATCAGGTCATACATGATTTGGCTTTCCTCAACCTTAAAAAACAGAAAAGGATTTTAAGATTTTGGTCTTCCTAATGGATACAGAAGTTCCCAGAGGTTTAATAATACACAGATAGGTTTATGTTAGACCAGGTTCTATATTTGCTATTTTCTCCTCCAGAAACAAATAAAGAAATAATTAACTGTACCTGACTGAGCTCCTGGTACGTGCTGAAGTCAATCTGCTGCTCCGGTAGCCCTGATACTTTTGATATTGAGGCAGGAGTCATCTTCTTGGCAAAGTACTGTTGAGCAAACGCAGGATTCCCTTTTAGGAACTTTTCCACGTCTTCCTTTTGTACACTCATGGTTCTTCCTTCCTCTCCTGCTCCCAAATATTCCTGTCTTCTCCCTCTTCTTCAGCTCAGTGATGGAGCTTCCTCTCAGTCAAGCGTTGCTCTAAATGAGCTACCTCCAACTTCTCTGAGCAAAAATAAAAGATAAAATAATCGATTTATCCCTTTAAAAAAAGCAGTTGTATCCAGGACTTAAAGAGAGAGGGGAAACAGAAGTGGGCACATTCAAATACAGGTTAAAAAAAAGAGTCCCCTCCTGTTAGTAGGATGAATGGAGTGAATGAGGGACAGCCCTGACCAGAAGGCAGAGGGCTGAATCCAAACAATCCTTGTGTCATCAGCAGATAGTGCTGAAGGTTAGCAGGGATCTGCCTCTACTAAACTCATCAGCTGATCATCTAGTAACGGATATGTGGCCAATGATCCAGCCCCCTGTGTGCACCAGTACAATGAGTATTGGCATAACAGCACAGATCAAAATCTAATACTGTACCAGCAAAGTGTTTTTTGCACTGACACAAAACAAAGCAACTTGGAGTTCAGTATCTCCCCTAAAAAACATTTAATATGTAGATTGTCAGAGCTGGGACTTGAACCGCTGAACTTCTGTCTGTGGACAAACTCCATTACCCCTTTAACTCTGTCTACAGAATATGAAGGATGACTTTCAGCACATGCAGCACACACATATATATGTATGTTCTCTACGTATTCCATATTTTTAATTTTCTATGTATTATCTATAGTATAGTCTCCCTCACACACACAGGCCTACCCGTACGAGCTCTTTAAGTCCTTATTAAACAAGGCCTCCTCTGGTATAAGCCCTATTTAGTTAGGACACTAGCTGATTATCTCAGCACCCCAACTCTCCCTCTTTCTCCACGTGAAATCTTTAATGCAGTCCGCCTGAATTACCTTTCTGAGTTCCTCAACAATGACTGGTATCACCACTGATTTCCTGGATGACGCTTGAGGAGTGAAGTCAGATAGATAAAAATTTAAAAAAGACAATGCTAAGCTGCTGTCAGTTACAAACAAACAAACAGAGATACAAGGTGGAAAAAGAAAAGTGTTCTGTGCTTGTGTAAGAAAATGAGTCCCGGTCCTTATTCAGAGCAGGGAGGACCTGTCTATAATCAGGTTTCATAAACACCTTAAACAAAAGGTCAGATAGATAATCTGCTTCGACTATAATACATTACTGCAGGTTGGGTGTCTGGGTGTGTGAGACACATTAGGAGTGAAGGGGGAGGACGCTTGGTTTGATAAGAGTGTAGATTTAATGGCTGGAATATCATATGAACAGAAATCAGGCAGTGCTACACACTGCAATGTGTCCATTTTTGAGTAACGTACCAATTTTCATTATGTATGTTTTCAAACACAAATATCAGCCTCATGGTGGCACTGCAGGATCATAAAATTCAGTAGAAGTTATCATCTGGAAACTGAAACGAATAAAGAGTAAAGACAAAATGTCAAGAATTATTAACATTTCTTTAGCATAGACTTACAGTCCAACATCTGCCTTCCTAAATTTTTCTTCCTAGATTTTGATCTCTGTAATAATTTCTCCTTTCCAACGCTTCCTTCCTAACATTATGATACAGTACAAGATTAAAACTGCAATCCACAGTTTACCTACTTGTACTAAATACCTACTCGAACAGAAAATTAGACTGAACTGTTAAACTTTCACATTAGATTTGGTTGAACTTTCCAGAGCCAGTATACACAAAAAAGAAAAATTACTTTGACCATTTCTTATTTCATCGGGCATGTGAACAAATAGCGTTTTATTTGTAATTTAAAAGTGCTTTTACTTGTCAGTGAGGCCAGTAAAGCCTGTGGGCCATCTGACTATCCAACCACCATAACTACTGTACTTCTTACTATTTGCAATGCAGACATGCTCCACAGGATGGCAGCAGATCCATGTCTTTACACCCGTAACCCTGAAAATCCTCTACATACCCCGTGCACAGAATAAGCAAATGATAATCTCCCCTGTCTCCTGGTAGTTCATATTTTTCATACTTTGTATCCTTTATTAGATTCAAAGGGAAATGAGGAATGACAATGCATGAAAGGTCATGGTCACTGCAGTTCATGGTCACACCTTAAACCAGACTACCGCCACAGTGCCCCTTTAAAGAGGAAACAAAAAGTGCCAAAGGAAGACAACTGTAAACATGAGGTTATGAATATGTTTGGCACATAAATTCTGTCCAAATACCAAGCTTGGTCACCATGTTGTGTGTGTATTGTGTACAGTATGGCTTAAGGTTTTAGTCAGCAGAAGTTTACTCAGTTCCTGAACGTGACAGTACTTAAATAGATATAAACACAGCAGTCATAGAGATCAGCAGAGGGTGTAATCATCCTCTTAGGCTTGCTCCAAGTTATCAACCAATCAAAATCAGCTAACGGTCATGACCCGAGACTTGGAGAACGCTCTGCTGATGAAGCCATGTTTGGGCTCACAGATCCTGTCAGATCAAAGGTTAATTTATAGAAAGGCTTTTATCGGACCAATCAAGCACACATAATCAATCGCTTGTTTCTTTATAATAAACGGCCTCAAAAATGAATCCAGGGTCATAAGGTGACTCTGTTTGTATGGAACTTTTATCATGTAATCATCATATAATAGTACTAATTCACACCAGTAATTACTGTCTTTTTTACAACTTTGGTACAAATGGCTGGACTAGTTTTACCTTATTTATAGCACAAAATTTGATATATTCTGCAATAACCACCGATTAAATCTCATTTATTTCATAGGAGATTCTAAAGTCTGGTTACAAAAAGATGTATAGTATGTCTATTCCTATCAGTGTTCCATTTTAGACCATACAAGTAGGATTATTTCACTTAGCACAGTTTGTGGAAAAAATAGATCGTCTGTCTTAATTGGCTTGTCTGGATGTTTACTATCCACATGGTGTTACACTGCTGTGGTCATCTAATTATCCTGTTTTGGATATGAAGAAATAAAAGAACTTAAAGGAATTAAAGGACTAATTGCTGTGCAAAAAAAAAAAAATTACAACATTTGCACAAATCTACTGTGGGAGAAGATATTTGATGTAATCACCTGATATATTATGTCAACAGCAATCTCATGTGACTGGGGTTAATCCATGAAATGAGAGTTCACTGGTTCAGCACTGTGTATGTGCATGTGCAGGTGTATAACCACATTCATGCTTGAATGAAGGCATGAGAGTTATAGTCAGCGTTTCCCACTTCTCATTTTGTTATTACAGATAAAACAGACTGCCTGTGTATATATTTTTTTTAAATTCACAGTACAATGTACCTTGTATGAACCCTTATCTAACTCTGTTATCAGTGGTGACTTTATTATTAGCTGAGGTAACAAGTTCTGTTCTTATATAGTCCAGTTCTATTTATTATGGTATAATACCACATGGCAAGAAATAACTTCTACTTCTATTCTTTATTCCCACGTGGCCTGTGTCCTTAAACTGTGCTGAATTTACTAAAACCATATGCAGTAAAGCAGGTTTATGGTTGAAGTGTGTATCTATAGGTGTGTAGGGGTAGGTACAAGTGGAAGTGCAACACATTTTCATTATTAATAACTATATTACAGATTTATATACAGATATGACTAATAACTCTAAATATGATAACTTTACTATTTAAAATCTTTCAGATAATTTTCTGAGACTTTGAGCAGAACGTGTCCAGGTTGTGGACGAGTGTTAGAAGAATCAGGAAAATAAAAACGTAAATAAAAACACTGAGTTTTGCAGCACTTGTACACTGTGCACTTGCACAGCTTGTTTTCCTGTTGATCCTATGTGCTTGGAAGTTTTTCAAATCTAGTTACACAGACGGATTAGTACAACTTGTACCATTGTGACTGACGGTGAGAAGCATTTATCAGAAACGTTGTCTTGAAAACATTTTGTAAATAGATGAATTTGTATATTAAAGTTATATATTTTCTTCTTTCATTTGCAGAAATGGACGCCTTGCAACTTTAAATTTTTAAAAACAGGGAAAACCCATTTTATGGTTTATCTGAAACTGTCATATATGTTGAATAAAGTCCCTCCTCTAGTTTCCATTCTACATCTTTTAAATGATCATTTCATGTGTGTAATATTTGTAAGGCAGATAATTAGCATTTACGGCACAATTTTAAAGGTATTAATTAATCCACTTAAGACACTTAGGATTCACAGCATGTGTGAATGTTAATGCTTTCATCCGCCAGACACTAAACAACAAAGTTCACAACAGTCTTTTGCCACCTAATCAGCCATAAAATGAGCCTGAATTTGATAAATAAACAGACTCAAGTGTCAACACTCAAATTCAAGCAAAGCATAAATAACACAATGATACATTTAAATTCTTTTTAAATAAAATTTTGTATGTGTGCAAGCACAGTTCAGTTGTCATCTTTGCTGAACATGTGTTTGTTTTAATGTACGTCCAGTCAGTTACATAAAGGTCTAATTGTTTTTATAATAAGTCTTGGGCAGGTTTGAACGTGAAAGCCAGATTACAGTAAGGATTTCAACCCAACAAGATTACCTCTAGATTTAAGCACCTTATTTAGTCCCAAGCAATGAAAATCAGTCACAAGCTCGTCTGTTGTTTGAGTATATAAAGGCAGTGTCCGAGACAAGATTCAATCTGCAGGATAACCGCGAACAGAGCTTTGATTGGACTCACCATATCTACTCTGACTCAAAACAGGTAAGATACTGAATTTTTTACTCATTTTAAGATAATTCACCCTCTAGTTTATTTATGTTTCTGTTTATTTACATTCAGGAATCATCAGAAATATGTGAGACTTTCACTATGTGAGACTTTCACAGAATTTTTTTCCGTTTTCAGTAATTTTCAGTAATGCGCTAGAGCAGAGGTGTCCTGACTATCCACAAAGAGCCATGTGGCTGCAGGTTTTTATTCCAACCAAGCAGCCAGGTTTGATTCATTTAATTAACGATCTCAGTCTTCAAATAGCTGATTGGTCAAACTGTGTCCCCTTGACTGGTTGGAAAAAAACCCCTAACCCTAACCTGCAGCCACAAACCCTTTATGGAATAGTTTGGACATGTCAGCTCAAGGGTAACTTGAGATCTTGAGTAACTTGAGAATTAGGAGTCATAAACTGTAGTGCTACCATTTTCTTGGTATGTTTAGCAGTTGATGGGACGTTTTGGCTACTCAGACCTAGATTGGCAAACTTTTGTCTCTTTTTTTTTTTTTTTTTATTATCAACAATTTGATAGGAATCGTCTTTAAACACACTTCTGTTTTGTGTAGGATGGGATCCTCTAAACTGGCCCTGCTTCTGGTCATGCTGTGCTGCGTCGAACGTGGCCTCGCTGCCTCCTGTGTTGTCGACAGCTTCACAGTCAAAGACAACTTTGACCCCAAGAGGGTGGGTTAATTTAAAATACACATATGCCATATATGTTCAGGTTATTTAGGATTTTCTAAATAATTTTATCCTCCTTCTCTTTAAATTACAGTATGCAGGAAAGTGGTACGCACTGCAGAAGAAAGATCCAGAGGGACTGTTTCTGCAGGACAACATTTCAGCCGAATACACCATCGATGATGACGGCTCAATGACCGCATCCTCCAAAGGACGTGTCACCCTGTTTGGGTAAGTGGCCATTTAATAAAATGTTGCCTCTTCTTTATATCTGCAGATAAACTAAAATAAAAGCAGACATCTCACCCCACTTTAAACCTGCTCCTTTTAGGGTAAAAGGTCAGTTTAGAAACAAAGACCTTCTTGACTGTGGGGAAATGTGATAAAGGCAGAGGGTGAGGGCAGCTCAGATATTAAGTTTCAAGGGTCAGAAGTTCAGAAAGGTGCTCGGTTCTGTTCATGGTCACAAACAGGATTTGAGATAGAAACAGGTATAATTTTCTAGAGGCACATTCTGAACAGCATTAGCTACATGATGGGGTTTCCCCTCAGATTATGAAGGATTACAAGTTGGAGAAGTGGGGATTTCACATAGGAATGTGGTGTTGAAAGGACTTCTACAAACACAAAACATAAGAGCTTCAGCTGATTTAAATACTTGTGACAAAAGATGTTAACATGTATGTTTGTATCATTGTATTGCAGCTTCTGGGTTGTGTGTGCTGACATGGCTGCCCAGTACTCTGTCCCTGACCCCACCACCCCGGAAAGATGTTCATGAACTACCAGGGCCTGGCCAGCTACCTGTCCAGTGGAGGTCAGTTGTGCACACACACTGTATCCTCCTCATTCCTTTCTTTTATGTCATCATCCCCTTTTAGTCTAACACGTCCCTTACTTTTCAAACCAGGTGACAACTACTGGGTGATCGACACCGACTATGACAACTACGCTATCACCTACGCCTGCCGCACCCTGAAAGAAGATGGCAGCTGCGAAGATGGCTATGCCCTCGTCTTCTCCAGGAACCCTCGTGGCCTGCCTCCGGCCATCCAGCGCGTTGTGCGTCAGAAACAGGACGACATCTGCATGGCTGGACAGTTTCAACCTGTCCTCCAGTCTGGAGCCTGTTAAAGAGAAAGAGAGAGAGAGAACAGTGAGAGTGAGCAAGGAAGGAGAGTGTGTGTCCAGCTAGTTGCAGTCTGGCTGACAAAGCAAGAACAGGGAGAGCGAGAGTGCACGTGAAAGAAGGTGTGAATTTTGTGTGTGTGAGTGAACATGTCAAGTTAATGGACAGATGCAAAATTAAAAGTATGAGAAATGGAGAAAATATAGAACATGAAGCAAATATAGTGAAAACCTGCACAAACAAACAGTTTTCTGTCTATCTCAGCTGTCTCTCACATCCATCTATTGTTTACCCAAGGAACATGTTGCTGTCGCTGTGGTGTTTTGAGTGAATGTGAAAATTGAAATAAAAATATTTTTCTAAACAAGAATTTAACGGAAACGTGTCCTTTTTGTGCTGAAACGTGCATTTTTTAAAAGTGTTGGTCTACAAGTTCAGGCTTGAAAACATGTTGCACTTTGGCCATGTAAGTGACTGTGATCCTTTCTGATCCTGGGAAAATGCAGCCAAACTCAACACAATTAGTATTGAACAGTAATGGGCTTACTGGTGGTCTGATCTTTAGAGACCTTAGTCCTATTTCTTACTAACTCAACTATAAGGCCATTTAGCATGCTCTACAGGTCAAGGGTCATGCTGGGAGCTTTCTGAAGCTTCGGTGTTAGAGAAATGGTTCAGTGCTCACAGGGTAGAAAAAACACCATTTTGATGTAAACAGATCATGTGGTCAGACAAAGAAGGAGAAACAAAAAGGCTGTGAAAATCATGAGTGAGAGACAGATGGAGACGGTTTCTATAGTTGGCATGTAATCCTGTCAATGTTATGCAACAACCTGGAAAGCAATGGGCTGAAGCTAAGAGCTGCTTTCCTGTAAATCAATATAATACACCTGTCTTGACTCACGGAGGTCAGAGAGTCAAAGAGATCCTATTAAGGAAGACTTTTACACTGACTTATTTTTACCCATTTTACCCATCTACAGATTATCTAATGTGGAGTGCACATTTAAACACAGGATCCAGAATTAGTTTAAACATTTTAATGGTGCTCTTTAACATAGACACTGATGGTGATAATGAATGTAAGGTTAGACGTCTAAATTATATTTTTTGATGAGAGAAATAAAGATAAACAAAGACAAAACAAAAACCACTACCTATTGAAACATCATCATTAAAATGGTTGATTGGTAGTTATTCACAGTGGTCCATGTATGCATCTGCATGCTCAGCTGACAAATATAGCAGTCTAATATGATACAATACAGAGAAACTCTGAAAAAGAGCAATTGAATCTCTGGAATATGAAAATGGAAAACCAGAAAAATCTTGTCAAGTTTCTTTTTAACAACTGACAATCTTCTCTATTTGTTCTAATTGTGGTGGTTTGATGGGAAAGGGGCTTTGTAGGCCAAGAGGGTGGGATTATATAACTGTCTGGGTGTGGTCAGCAGGATGACTTTGAGGCTTTGTAATCCAGGATTGGGTGATAATTTGTAAATAATAATTTCAGGTGAATTTGGAGAGTCAACTTTGTGATTTAACACTGAGTGCAGAGTCCTTACACACATCATTTAAAAAAAACATGTCAGTGAAGTAATATTAAAGTCAACTTTGAATCTTCTTGAAAATACTACAGTGCAAAATTTCAATATTTCTTAACTTAAAAGACTGTTCTCAGTATAAAAGTGCTATTCACCAGCACCAACACAACATAAACATGATCAAAAATGAAGCTGTCAGTACTTTTACTTAATTTACTTAATTTTAAAACCTCTTGACAATTTCATTTCAGTGTGATCGTGGAGATCTGATCAACAGCTCAAGCTAAACAATAATTTAAACTTCTGTATTTAAAGACGTCATGTGGTGTCATAGTTTTGGATTTCACTGTAAAAGACACAGGCACCACATGTGAGATTAAATATGAAGAAAAAAGATATTACATTTGTTCCCAACTTCACCACAAACACAGAGCTGCTGTTAAAACGTCACATAGATAAGGTAAGAGTTATAATTAAATCTGGTTTTATCATTTTAAATTTGTCAAACCTCTTGACAGTTATGTTAAGTTGGTTTAGAGAAACAACCTAAACTCTACTCAGTATTCACACTTCAGAAAATCTAGTTACCTTTAAACTAGTCTGTGTTGTTCATTAATTTCAGTTGGAGTCATGTCTCTGCATTAAGCCATAAATAATCAACATTGCAACATTAATATATTTTACCATTTAATTTCTCTTCTTTATTTACAGCATAATTGCATGTTTTATTAATATTCTGTTGGTGAATTTGAGCCATCACTGTTCACTGGATAAATTACTTGCTAACTGCTGTATTAAGCTGCGCCCACTAGAGTGCAGTCAAATCATATAGAATATTAATTGCTCAACTTGATGAACTTTTGGATTCACAGTTAGTGTTACATAGATAATAGTGAGGGAAGCAAAAGGAAAAAAGGAAAGACACCCCACTGAAAAAACTAGTTTTAACTTAATAAGTTTGTGATGAGAGAGGATGTTATTCTCCTTGTTATCAAAAGAAAGATTGAAATATCCATCAAAGACAACTTCTTTTCAGTGTGATTGTTGGTGTTGGATCATGTTGGATGTCTCAATGTGCCCTTACCCTCTTCATGTTGACACAACCAAGACATCTGCAATGAAATTATGATTCTATATTACAATAGAAAAGTAATCTTATTCTAACGTGTTTTTCTCATGAAGAAGGAGCGGCTGTTTTTGTTCAGATCGCTGTCATCGCTCCTCCTGCCCGAGCTTACTCTACTATTGTGTTTAGATCTTCCATGTTGTGTCAGAAAGAACCATCTGTACTTGGACAATATGTGAAGGCGTGTTTGTTTTTAAAAATATCAGCAGACCATTAAATCCAAAAATCTCCCTGACTCTTATTCATCTGTTTGTGGTCATTCTCTCTCTAATGCCTCATTAAATGGCTGCTTAGTTTCCTGATGATTTCTTGGAGAGACATCGATAGGTGTCTGTGATTTGTATTTGTATGAGTTACACAAACAGTTCTCAGGTAATCTGAACCTAAAAAATGTGCCTAGCTTATGTATTTTGTTAAAGATAAGTGCATAATTAAAAAAAAATATATGAAAAAAACTTGAATGAAAAATAAATAAAATCATAAATGTTGAAACAAACTGCTGTTGCTCATAATCCGATGACTGTTGTTATACACAAGTCTTTAAATCAATGTGTGCTAATTGATTCTGTGGTTTTCAATCGGAGCCTACATGACTTAGTAAAACTATGTGAGTGAATCAGTCTGTTCCCTGTGTACTTCTTCTTGTCAGGAATAAGTGCCTGACAAGAAGAAGTGCACAATATGCACAATATGAAGAAAATAGCTCTTGAATATTCCTACATAAAAAGCTAATACAGTTTAGGAAACATAAAACATAAAACAGGTTGAAAGAAAAGGTCAAATGTGCTTTCATTGTTCAAATAGTTTCCACTTGAGAAAAACTAAACTATTTTCTCAGACGGTTGCGACGGACATTTTCATTTTCTAAAATAGACAC
Source organism: Polydactylus sextarius (assembly GCA_016801845.1). Taxonomy (NCBI): domain Eukaryota; kingdom Metazoa; phylum Chordata; class Actinopteri; family Polynemidae; genus Polydactylus; species Polydactylus sextarius. The sequence continues at coordinate 6,199,569 of CM028922.1, forward strand.
CTATACATTATATTACCTGCTCGGTAAGTGCAGTTGACCTGTAAAACCTGTTACACTCATAATTATTATGATCAGAAGGCACTAAGAGCGAGAGACACGTCTATTCTGTTTGTCCAAAAATCTACCTAAGTGTCAATCACCCGTCTGCCTGTTTGAATTTCTCGCATGACTCAAACGACTTTCTGTCTGCTTGTTTACGACCCTTTGAGTCTTCCGACAAGGATTCTGACAGAGGTGTTGACAAATCTGTCTCGCCGCTCTGTACACAGATGGTGCCTTTATTTATTCTTTTTGAAACGGTGAAGGAAGGCAGCGAGTGACTCATTATGACGACCTGAGGCTATGGAAACAGTAACATTTCTGTGTTTAAATTCAATACCTCCATCTGGACTAAGGCAGAATTATTTATACAGAGAAACGTCTCTAAATTTGACTAATTCTAAAATCCCACTGGTGCCTTTTGAAAATGATCCATGTATCGTATATTTTTGTAGCGTGCCGTTAGCTTGTTGTCGTCCGCTCCATGTTTGTTCTGTAAACAGCAAAATGTTTGAAAATTGCTAAAACCTGCTTGGTAGAAACTGTGTAGAAACATTCCCAGATAGCATTACGGGCCAAATTTGGCCCAATTATGGCAAAGCTTCAAAAGATGTACGGCCCCTATGTGGTCCAAATTAGGGGTGCAAAAGAAAAAAACAAAAGGACGCCAAAACTCACCCAAAACCAGTTAGGTAAACATAGCAATAACTGCCCCAAAAAGAGTCCAAAATCCCCACAATCAAGCCAAAAGCCTTTACCTTTACTTTTTAAGTAGTGTGGTAAACCAAAACTATGCCCTAGTCAAACCAAAAGCCTTTAACCTGCTTCCTTTGTACCAAAATGCAAATGTCTGCTAGACTACAGCCACAATCTTTGCTGTCTGGGTTGGCTTAAATGTTCTGAACAATGATATGATAACAATTGTTTTATCTCAAGATGAATATGAAGACACGTTTCCTCTTTTTCATCACTCCCATTGCCTTTTTGCATTTGTTCATGAGGATTTGTGAAGCACGGTGACCCCAGTTGAAAAAAAAGGTCATGACCTTAAATTATAGTATCCATGGAGGTCACTGTTGGGTTCATATGTCATGACACACAAAGTGTGCATTCAGGTAGGATGCACGTATTAAAAGATTATCCAGGCCGAGGACAAAAAAAAAATCCTTGACTCAGCAGCAGTTATGTCTGTGTTTTCTTTGGCTTTTCAGCTCATGTAACTGACTCACAACAACAACTTCGGTCAATCTCGATCACTTTTCAGCAGAGATTCTCAGTCAATGATTTTATTTCACAATTCTGTCTCATGATTGTTATCTTCACCTCACTGATGTCACTTTTATTTAAAGGTCTGTCTCATAGTTGTCTGTGATGAAACACCTGGAGGAGGATGTCTGACTGACTGAGACATTACTTCACATCTAACCTCACATGTGCTATGTGTGGAGTTTAACAGCAGCACTAATTATAAGGTGTGTTTCCTCCCCTTTTTATGTCTGTTTTCTTTTGTGTATCATCTTTCCATTTTCACCACAGTGGCTACTTTTATCTTTCTTAGTGTTATCATCTAAAACCCTTAGTGCAATTTTCCCCCCACTTTCCACACAATCAAGTTTGCTTGGAAGTCCTCATGACTAACAGAATAAATGAAATATGATTATACCAATGTCTTCTTTTACCTTTGAAGATTAGTGCCAAATGAAAAAAAAAAAACTAAATTAAATGTAATAATTATATTTAAATACTCATGACCAAAAAAAAAAAAAAAAAGACTGATGAAACATTTTATTCAGACAGAGAATACAAACACAAAAACAGCAAAGATGATTACATGATGTTCTTGTAAAAGAGGTTTAGTATATTACACTACAATAAACTTCACCACACTAAGAAATAAATATTCAGGTTAAGTCCACAACATTTTATTAATAAAACTGAATAAAGATAAAGCACTGGTTAGTCAACTCCTCTCTCACACATGCATCTCTACTTAAACTCAATATAAGCATGCATAGCTACAGCAGTTACAGCAGGACAGGACGTATTTGTTTGTAGTAAATAAGTTTGTACCATTTTTCTCCACAATAAATTCACTTTGCTTGTCAATCTTAGAAGACTATTACTATAAAATACAAACATTCATAGTCAAGTAATGCGCCCCCAAAATGCCCCATTTGAAAAATGGTTTTTCTTTCTGTTCTTTGCTTCTCTCTGCAACTTTCTATTACAATCTTTTAATCTCCACACCATTGTCTTCTATTTCTTGGTCTCTTCAATCTGCTCCACCTCGCTGGATTCATCCACCACTTTGCCATTGACCATCGTCTGAGTCACCACCTTCACAATCTTCCTGGTGCGAACGTCAGGCTCCTCTGCTCAATGAGACAATGAGATGAGATGAGGTTTAAATGAGATAAACTAAGATTTACAACGATGAGACTAAAATATGATGATAAGAAGAGATGATATGATATGAGATGAGATGACAAGACAAAGGAAAATGATTTGAAATGACATGATGAACTCATATGAGATAAACTATCAAATGACACAGTATGAGGAGGAGAGTTGAGGAGGGAAGAAGAAGAAGTTGAAGAAGAAAGAAGCACAAATTAGTGTAGTTAAGAAAAATTAGTGTAGTTCTTCCTAATAATAATACTTAGATGAACAACTTCACAGAGATGTTACTGTTATCTAAAGCCTTTTGATATTGTGAGACAACAGTTTTCAAAGCACCTTCCAGTTTGTTAATCCCGGTGTGAGTCAGTTGGATTAAGACACAGTTACAACATTGGGATGAATGTTTTCACACCCACCATTTGTTGCTATAGGAGCTAAAGCTGTCAGTTGTGTTTGCATTGTTTGGAAGTTCATAAAACTATCATTAGTCCTGGGCCTCGTGGGTGTGTGTGAAAGAATATATGTCTATATGCCAGTCTCACGGTGACGCTGTCTCAAATTCACATCTGAATCCATGTCAGGTTTGGCTATTGTGCAAATGTTGTTAAATAAACATTTGGAAACAATTTGCTGGACTTATCTCCTTCGTCATTTTGGCCTTAGTCATTCCTTACCGCCCTGATGTTTCCATCGAGTCGTGATAAAATTCATTCAGAATGAATAACTGAGCACTGCTGCGATATTTGCTGAGCTATTGTACTATTGAGTAATACTGTTAAATAATAGAGTCTTTCTGTTGTTTTTTTTCACTCAGGTAGAGACTTGGACTCACTTTTTGGTGGAGGAGGAACTTCTTTGACTCTGAGGAGCAGAAAGACAACATGTTGGACTTAACAATGATGTAATCTGAACAAAAGAGCAACACATTTAAAAAAGAAAAGTTTAACATTTAAGTTTTTTTAGAAAGATTAGAAGATCAGAACCACTTCTGTAGCATATGGTTACAGCTAGTGGCTAGTGGCTCTAAAAGAAGTGTAAGATGTGGTTTCATTGGACGGGTTAGCTTCGGTCAACTTGGTTCTTATTTTCATAGCTTTTGGACAATCCTCTCAATTATGATGACAACTGTCTAACCCAAAGGTGATTGTAAAGGTTTTGGAAATTTGACATCACTGTCAACTAAACAAGAAAGAAGAATAGTCAAATGTGATGTGAACAAACTGACAATTTTGTAAAAATAATAAAAACTAAAAACCCAAGTGTTTGTGTTAACCCCACTTCCTACATGAAAACTACAGTAAGTGTTGTTAGGGTTAATGTTTAAACTATAGAAATAAGACCTATATAGAAATAAATGAATCCATTCTCCATCCATTTCTTCATGAGACTAGAGAAAACTCACGCTTCCTCTCCCTCCAGCAGACGCCTGTAAGTAGCAATCTCCATCTCCAGGTTTTGCTTGATGCGAAGGAGCTGCTCATAGTCAGTCTTGGTGCGCTGCATGTCGAGTCTGAGCTGGGACAGGTCATCCTCTAGCTGGCTCAGGGTGGCCTGTAGCCGCTCCATCTCAGAAGAATATTTCTGACCAGTCTCACCCAAGTTACCCTCCAGGGCTGCTATCTGAGGTGAGAAAAGAAAACTAATAAGAGGGATGATCTGCTGTATTTGTTTTTTTTTTTTTTTTAAACAGTCATTCAGCCTCATTCATATTTCCTAATATTTACCCATCATATTCAGTGACCATACCGCACTGTCAACAGTGTTTGCATGTGATGCTTGGTGGGAAAAAAAACATTCTGGCTTTTCAGCCTCCTCCTGCTTCCCCAGGTGTTTGCCAGTTGAAAGTAAACTTCAAGAATATCTCCTGATACCAAAATTACTTCCCAAAGCATTATCTACAAGTAACTGTGCTCTGACAAGGTCTTGGCATCCAGAACAAACATGCACTGCTCAGACATGATTACTCATCTCACCACCAAAACTAACAATTAAGCAGCTGAATCCAGTGCGTCCTTGCATGACTTAGCAGCGTGGGAGAAAGTGTTGACTGTCAACACAGGATTATAGGAGTGCCTAATAAAATGATTTTCCCCAGATTTTGGTACAATACAGTGGTATTGAAACGCACAAATGAACAAACTAATCTGATTTGGACTGAATCTGAGCATCTGAAAGGATTTCCTGTCTTTCTTTTTGTCATTCCTCATGAAACTAGCCGCTGTCTTCAACTCTCTTTGATAAAATACCATCACTCAGCGGGGTTTTGTGAAAATACCTCAACACCTTATCTCTCAAATTACAACCATGGAATTTGCACTTGTTCATGTGCATTCAATTTTCTTTTCATGGTTTCCAAATGTAGAAATATCACTAGCACAATTATTCTGGACAGGAGAAGTCCATCTTTTATGTTCTTTTGCAGCATGGATGTATTGTTTCAGTTCCAAAAGCTAAATGATTTATGGAAACTTAACTATTTGCATGACACTCAGACATGGGCGCATTTCTGCTGACCCATCCTGTCTGAGTGTATGAGTGTTCATGCTCCACTTGTAGCATGTTTACCTGTTTGTGCAGACTCTCCAGTTCCACCTCCAGAGTCTGCAGGAAGCGCTGCCTCTCGGTCAGCTCACTCTGGGCTCCTCTCAGAGCTTCGTTGCTCTCCTTCACTTCATTCTGCACCGTCTCCAGCTGAAACACGACACAAAAACATCCCCACCGTTTTATCATTTTTAGACGTTTTATACAACTTCAATCTAATGTATTGAATCACTTGAATCTCTCCTCACACCTTCTTGCGGTACCACTGCTCTGCCTGCTCCTTGTTCTTCTTGACGATCCCTTCATACTGGGAACGCAGGTCGGACAGAACGGTGCCCAGCTCTGGCCCGCTGGCAGAGTCCACCTCCACATTCACCTCATCTCTGGCAATACGAGACTTCATCTGCTCAAGTTCCTACAGGAGGAAAAAACAGTTTGAGACATTATTGTGTCATCTTGAAATTAAGTCTTCTTAAAGGATGCAGAATGCGTCCGCATTGTAACAGGAGCCAGTTTTATGAATCCAACACCACAGGTGGGTGAGAGGATGTGAGGGCACCTTCATTATTTAGATGTTCACCATCAATAGTTGATGGGGCACAGCTCACCTTACCCACTAACCATTCAACTCTCTCACACACACAGACACACTCAATATACTCCTGCTCATACAGGCTTGTCGGATCTCTTTCACTCTCTCTTCCCTGTGCCAATTTGTTTTGCGGTTTACTTTAATGTGATACAGTGTGCCATTAATTCTCTTCATATATATTCATATACAATTTTCCAGCCAACAAAGCTGACTTATACTCGTTATTGTACTAGATGCTACTTGCCTTTTCAGAGGGATTAAAAACTCAGATTTTCTTAATTAAAGACAAGCACTACAGAACTTGGAAATGTAAAAATAAGTACAATTAAATATTCAACCTTTATTCCAGGATGAAACAAAGCCAAAATAACCATTCCTCATTTGTTCAAACTGATTCTCAGTATGTGCTCTAGGTCATGGTTTGAGTTTAAAATTGAAATTTAAAACTATTCAACACCACATCAAACAAAACACCGATACTGTACATTTTGCTTCTCTTTTTACACCACATTATTGTAATGAACTGTACACTGGCCTCCAATATCTTCAATGAACTGGATCTGTACAGTGTTGTTTCAGTGAGAAGGAGATAACACACTTCCTTTGGTGAGAGGGCGTAAGTTTATCTTAGTTTGTCTTCCTCCCCCAGAGGACAGTAGTCCAGGCGCCTTGGATCAGCTGATTGGACAGAAAGAGCAGGTTTGGGAAACCAGATCTACTTGCTCCTTTTGTCTGTAGTAACCAGAGGACCACCCCTCTTCCAACCCGCCCCTCCCTTCACATCCTTTTTTTTCTGTTCTCACTAAGGGGACCTTGGAAGAACATTAAATTGGGTCAGCCGGATATCAAACAGCTTGTTGTTTGTGAGAGATTAATGAATAAGAGAGGGGGCCAAAAGGAAAACGAGACAAATGTCAAATGGTAAAGAGAACAGAGGGGTGGATGTGACAAAACACACTTACCTCCTCATGGTTTTTCTTGAGAAAGTAAAGCTCCTCTTTCAGGCTGTCCAGATCTCCTCTCAGCGAGGCAATGATCTGCTCATGGTCAGTTTTGGCCTTTTTCAGAGCGACACAGTCTCGCTCCACGGACTGACACATCACCAGCTCAGTTTCCCATCTTGTAAAGACAAAGTTTACACTTTACACCTGCAGTCACAAAAAATTTCTACATCTTTTTGCATACTATATATTAGTTAAATTCAAAAATCTCTCCAGACTCAGCTGAAAATGACCAGTTTCAGTACAAACCCTATAATTAAAGTGAAGCATTTCTAATAACAGTTCAAGCTTTCAATTTTTCTATTACCATTACACTATTAAACGAATAAGGAAAGTAGATGTACTAAATCTTTAATCAAAGACTCACCTCTAAAGGGCTCGGTGAGTCTTATCACAAAAGACAAACAACCAAAACCAGTTTCTGTTCGTCACCTGCCTAACGTAATTGTTAATCACTCACTTGATTCTGAAGTCATCAGCAGCCAGTTTGGCGTTATCAATCTCCAACATGAGACGTGCATTCTCCAAAGTCTTCTTCCTCACCTGACAAACATTAACACAGGCGACAGTGTTATACACAGCCAGAATCCTGAATGCATGAATATGTTCTTCCTCATGAACTGCTTTATGAATTATGTTTATCTTCTATTAGGAATGTATTTATATAGTGGCATTACTGATGTTTACAAAAGACATTTGAAAATTTGAATATCTGTCCATTGAGCTCAGACATTTCAGTTTCATTAACCTGTAACTCTGTACCTGTAAATCAGTTCTGTGTTCAGTCACAATATGTAAAATAATCATTAACATCACCTTTGCTCTGTTTGGTACAGAATTAACTCAAAGATTAAATACAGGTCATATATAGTTTCTGAGAACTGATGCAGTTCCTTCTTAAAGTCGCTGCATATTTGCATTAATGTTTTGTGTAATGTAAATGTAAAATAACCAAAGTCACTCTAACCTTGGATTTTGTTGATTGACACAAACCCCATAGCGTGCAAACTGGCATGGTGTGTAGAGGATATGTTTGTGTGATTACATCTACCTCCTGCTCAACAGCATGAGCTTGGGCCATCATGGAATCGAGGTCGTGGCCTTTGGGAATGCGTTCGATCATCACCTGCTTGATCTTCATCTCCAGGTCAGCGTTAGAGCGTTCCAGTGATCGAACCTGCAGGAAGACAAGAAGAAAGAGAGAAAGATCAGTGATCAAAGTGTTTCAACTTGATGCTAATAGCATCATTTCCTTGTCTCTAAACTGATACATACTTGGCTGCTGACCAACAGTCAGTGCTTTACTGTGTAATGTATCCCACCTTGTCCAAGTAGTTGGCCAGACGGTTGTTGAGACTCTGCATAGCTTCCTTCTCGTTGGTGCTGTTGCCGTGCAGACCATTCAGTTGGAGGCTGACCGGCCCGTTGAGATCCTGGCTGATAGAAGGTGAACGGCTGAGCGGGCTGGCCGCCGCAAAGGACACAGAGGCACGGGAGCGAGCTCGGCCTGTGTCCATCAGGGAACGACTGGAAAAGGAGGGCTGACGGCTCATGGAGTAACTCCTCACTGAAAAACTGGAAGCCATATTACGTGGCTGTGAGGGCAACACACATACACAGAAACTGGGAATTAGATGATGTTGTTTGGTGAACTTAAAAAAAACAAGATGGAGGCAAGACAGGAAGGGCGAAACAGAACAAGAACACAATCACAGATGTTACATCTATTACAGCAGGTCCATTTCTCTGAGGAGAGAGTGGATGGATGTTTAAATTACAGATGTCACAAGGAAAGTACAGAACTTCAAAAGCCGGGCTGTTTGACCTATTGCAGTCATTTAAAGCTAGTGTTACATGAGATCTGGCAGCAGAAAAGCTCTTTTGTAGCCCTTAAGCAAATGTGTTTTATTCTAGCGTTTGGCCAGACTTAAATGGAAATACAAGTAGGGCCTAATACTCAAGACCACTGAACACCCACTGAAAATGATGAAAGGCGTTTTTAAACGAGTACACGGATGGCTAGTGGCTGTTCAAACTAACCATCTGCATGGAAGAGATGACTGACTTTATGTTCGGAGCCACTTCAGTCTGTCATTCTCAGCTCCGTTCAAATACAACTTCAACTCAAGTCAGTGTAAAATCAAAATGTAAATGAATACAGCTCAACCCCAGGTCGAAGAAGAGCCTCTCAGCGGGAATGAGAACACTCCTGTCGTCTATTACTATGATAATAAGATGCATTTCATATTTAAGAGGAGACTAATGGAGGATTCACACAAACAGAAACAAATAGAAAAGGTGAAATAAGTGGCTGCAAACGCTTTCATAAACTGTTGCAATTTTCTGGTTAAATATCATAAAAAATGAGCATTTTTCAGTAATATTAGTTACAAAATCTTTATTTTAGTCTCAATTTATAATTAATTTAAAATATATTCACATTACTTCCTGGACGAGCAGGACAGGTTAGTGTTTGGATGTCAAACATTGTACAGGACAGGGCATCTTTGTCTACATACTTGTGTGTGTGTGTGTGTGTGTGTGTATGCAAGTTTTCTGCGCATGCTTGCTTTTGTGCGTCTCTCAGAAGGGTTTCAGTGGCAGATTAGCGGTCAAGGGAACCTCTATGTCTCTCTGTCACTTGATCCTTGCAACACCGTTCCCACAACACTACAAAGGAGCCATCGAGAGACAGACGGCTCTTGTTCAGATGAAAGACAGAGCTTGGGAAAATGATCGGGAAAATATTCAGAGTAAATTCCTTTTTCACAAGGAGGCACTTTGTTTAGCATGAACTGGATTTCCCTGGTGCTCTTATTTTTAAACTCATCTTGTTAAATAGTTGACAGGCACTTGTGCTGATAACAAGCAACTATAGCAACTTTTTCATCCTATGATAACCAGTCTGTCATCTTATAATCTCAACCAACTTTCATGTCAGCCAACTCAATTTAAGAAAGTAGAACTGTTTAATATTAGTCAAATAATACATTTTAAAAAGTCTAACAATATTTTTTTTAGATATTCAAAATTCTTCTTTTTTTTTTTAAAAAAAAAAAACAAACAAACATCCATCTTACCAGGATTTGCTTCAGGTAGCGTCGGGGTGGGATCCAGAGGAATGCAGGAGGCTGTGAGCTGCTGCTGCTACAGGTGAGCTTATATGCAGGTGTATGACATGTGGGAGGAGTTGACTCCAGTCAGGAGGTGTGTTTACTTCACCTGAGGGTCTTGAGAAAGACAGGTGTACGTGGGTGTTGTAATGAAAACGCAGTATCTATATTGCTGACAATGAAGTGTTTGTTTCAGCTTGACCACTCTAAACATCTGAAATCATTATCTATGTTATTTCAAAAGTGTAATTAATTGTTAGTAAATGTTTATTCCTTGTGACTGCTCTAACACTGATACTATATATCACATAAATTGGCTAATAACTACTCATTACACATTAACATACAAAGCAATATCAACATCATTTTGAGCTGTATTTCCTCTTTTTTTTTGCTCTGTTTTGGTCTCTACCAACTCCTGATATGAAAACGTATCTCTCTGACTGTTAAATGCTCCAGTGTGTCCACCTGCTAGTCATCAGCTGTATCTGTCTGCCGTCTGGTATTGGTTTCTCTAAAAGCAGCTGCCCATTTAATTTACATTTTCCATTTACATTTTATCATTTTGCAGTCTCTTTTATCCAAAGTAATTCTAAAATTAGGGACAACACTGAGGCAGAGCTGGAGTAGAAAAAAAAAAAACAATGAGCTGAATCTTAAACGATCTGAAGAGATTGTAGAGACGACTTCATTCACATTCACATAAAAAAAAAAAAAAACAGCTTTAAATACTTAAAAAAGATAAACATTTTGGTCAAGCTACTGATGTCAGCTCCTCACTGACTGTCTGGAAATGAAGCCAGGAGATGTTGCATTGAATTCCACCCGACAAGCATCTCTGATCAAAATAAAGCGTGCCCTGTCATGTATCTGCTCTAGTAAATAGCTCGTTATTATCATCATCATCCTTCTTCTGTTTGTATCTGGGTGGGTGGAGCCCCACCTGCAGGTCCCTGGAGCTCTCCTGTTATCTAGTCATCTCGCTGTAACCTAACCCTCCTTTTACCTGTTGGAGATGAAATATTCAGCAAGTCACTCAGCAGCAGAAAACCTGCTGGTTGAAGCTCTTTGGAACAAACATGATGTGGGCTGTAGAGGCTAAATTTAAACATGTGGTTGAGGCCAGAATATCACTTACTAATGCTTTTTACATGCAGTTTTATTTTGTCTTGCTGTATTAGTGGGAAACCTTTGTGTGTTTACTGTCATTCAGTTACTGTGTACATGTGTACTCGTTGGGTTGCCTGGTCACATCTCTAGTATCTCTGTACACGGTCAATATTTACTGTAATTTGTTGACCACACACACACACACACACGTGCAAATAATATAATACTTTGACCTTAATCCATGCAAAATCTTACAGAAACACAGTGGTCCACGTGTTATTAAAAATGTGTGGCCACAGCATCTGTTTCCCATGTATGATCCTATTCAAATCGAGATGAAAATATTGCCTCAGCATTGCAAATGTCTCTATTTGCATCAGAACCAACAACTCACAGCAGTTCCCGGTGGTGTTTCAGATATTGTCTCTACCCCCATCCAAAAAAATCTTCTACTTTTGATCATTTTGATAATTTAGTTTTGAGGTTTTTTGGAATTATTACAGTTGTATTCCAACTCAGAACATGTTTCCATTCAGACTTCATACTTCCTCAGGGTTACTGCTGTGATCTATCTCCACTGTGTGGTGAAGGCTGGTAAACACAAGCCGAGCATGAAGTAAAACTGACTCTAGTAGTCTTCAGAAGAGGGCAGCAACAAGCTGTGCTACTGTAGTGGTTGTGTTGAGCTTATGGTTAGAAGAAAATAACATCAAGAATAAGGTTGCATGATTCCAATGCAAAGAAATATAATATTTAAGTTTAAATTTGTGTACCTTCAGATTCTAAAATTATTGTAGTCACTGTCTGAAAATATTACTTTCTACAGTTTTATATCATTGTCACATTGAATGAAATATTCTGATCCAAAACCAACACTTGTGTCTTTCAGATCAGGTGGAACAATTTCATAAAAAATGTTTTCATACATATTTCAAAACCATCTTCAGTCCCTGATAGTCCCTGTCATCCTTCCTGATAGATTTATTGTGTGTTGAATTTGTAAGAACTGATCCAGGGATAGACATATGCATCTCTATAGGAGATCAATCGTGATCGACATGAACTTTAATCAACCTTTTGCTTTTACTTTCACTTTCTCGCCTTCTCACTCTCAGTCCCTTTAGTCAGTTTGGATCAGAGTTTGCTTGTTAAATAAATAAACAGGTGATTAGACTGGCAGGATGTCAGGATACTACTCATGACCCCACTTGACCCCTCATGACCCCTGTCACAAGCGATCATGTGACCACACCAGCTAAACACACACAAAAACACAGAGAAGAGTAAGTTACATCGCGGCATTGACGACATCCAGGCCGGGTCATCGTTTTGGTAGACATCGAAAAAATAATAAACCGTGTGGACAGAAAATGTTCTGGTTTATTTGGATACTGAGAAACGAGTATGAATACGACACACACAGTAAAATCAGCATGACAGCTTAGGATGTAAACATAAAATCCTTCTGTCAGTTTGCAGCAAAACACAGTGATATGAACAGGAACATGATGCAGCTATAAAGTGAATATATTTATGATGGACACTTTGATTGCTTTGTCAATTCTATCAGGTAAAGTCCTAAAAAAAAAAAAAAAAGCCATCACGGCGAAACAAACTTCAAATGACACGAGCATCAAGTTGATGCCTCCCTGTAGTCATTTTGCTCCTTGCGATTGCTTCCTGTAACATTCTACTGTTGGCAGGACTCACCAGCATTAATGTTGGCTGGCTGACAGACAGACACGCAGTCAGACAGACAAACAAACATACACCTGCAAAGAAGTTGACAGATTTAGTCACAGATGAGCAAGAAGCCGAGACAGAACAACTTAATGCCGCTGCTATTCTTGATCCATTAGTCAAACACCAGCAGAGTTATTCAGTAAAGATCAGTAACGTTCTGTGTTTCTCCGAGCTCACAGGAAAACAAAAATAATGGGGGGAAAAAAAGATGGCAGAATGATATTAATTCAAGTTCAATCGCTGATTTTTGGTGGCTGATCCAGGTGATGCCACTTAGTGTCGCTATTCTGTGGAAACCACGTCTCCAAATATTGACTTTTCACGAACTAAGAAAATCGGGCCTCCTTTCAGCTGTAAGATGATTTATTAAGTAATTAGAAGGGGCTATGAATGTTTTCATTATCATTAAAACACATTTCGAATCCATATTTCTCAAAAAAAAAAAAAATTCTAAAAAATTAGCAAATTTGGTAACTGGAAGGCAGCGATGGTGGTGTTTGGTATCACGTCACCATTACTGAAGATACTGAAAGTGTTAGAATTATTCACCAACAATCAACATCCTGATGTTCACAAGGTTCATCATCATAACCCAGTGAACAAATCCACACAAGTGTAAAACCACCACTTTATACCTACATGCTACCCTTATAGTAGGACTGTATCTTCCTCACTTTCATGATACTGTGCTGTTGTGCATGTTGCCTCTTTGTCACATTGTCATAACTTACTGGGACACTGGGAATGTACCAATCAAATGATGATGACAGTGATGTCAGTATCATCCTGTGCACTCGTGCACACTTTTAAAATTACTTCTATTCATTTTATTCATTGTCATATCAAGACTGATGATTTACTCTGCTCCAGAGAAACAGATGGACTGAATTCAATTATTTACATTTAACAAAGATATCTGAATAGGATCTTATTATGTGTTTGTGTTGATCAGACATTTGTTGAAGTGTGATGAATTCTAGACATCCATTTGCTTTGCAATAGGAATAATTTAAAAAAAAAAAAAAAAAAGTAATCACATCTAATTTTAAAATACAAAAGTATATTATTGAGAAAATCTTGCAGGGAATTCTTTGAGGTTCAGAAAAAAGCTGCACATGCAAACAAGTATTCTTCTTTTTTTTTTAAATATTTTTTTCAGCTCAATAGTTTTACAATTTATTCATTGCCTGTGCTCCATTTTCTCACAGTCCCCCATCAAAAGTTTAAATCTAAGGTAACGAATGGAAGTAGATTTGTTATTCCACCAATTTAAGGTACTCAAAGTGCCGCTCCACTCCAGACCCTGATTGATGCAATTTGGGCCCCAAGTCACTGTTTGATGGGCGGGCCTCAGTCCACCAGCCGTTCTCCGATAAGACGATAAGAATCTGCGGCAGAGAAATTACGCACAGATAACGACATATGTGAGCAACTCAGGAGGTCAGCACCTGCACGTGCTCACTCTTTTCTTTTTGATTTAAATATCAGTGTCTTTTTTTTTTAAACTTCCTCCATTTGCAACCCCCCACCACCCAAACCCTCCCTCCTCTGAAGGTTGTTTTTTGTGTGACAGAAACACGTCAGACCACTCAGTGTGTGTATGTGTGGAGATGATTATCAGAAGGTTTGGTAATATTTAAGATATGGATCTATATGCATAGCTGGTGAGTGTATGAAAAGTTAAAAGGGAAAGAAGTCTTCGTGTGTGTGTGTGTGTGTGTGTTAAGAGGGAAACTTGGCTACGAACACTTGGCTTATCCTGTTCACAGCCTGCGGAAGTAGCAACAGGGGAGGGAGGGCGGCACCTCTGGGAGTTGCTTAGTGGTACAACTGCAGTCCTGTTGACAGCTGAGCCACTGTAACAGATATATGACTGTAGTGCCTTGCTCAGCGGTACCTCAGCAGCAATTTTTATAAACATTTAACATCCCATGAGTTCCCAGTTCAGAGAGCTCTCATAGAGCAGAGGCTCTGATTTTAAAGTCAGCGACAAGACAAAACAGGCAGCGTCCCCCAGGGTCAGTGTGTGATTGTTGGTTTTGTTAATTTGAAGTTTGTTTGGAAATTTGCAGCAGTGAATTACAATATGAAAGAAGACAGGTCTGCAGTGTTAGCTGAATTTGTGGCCCTGCCTTGTTAAGGGGCCATGTTTGGAAAATCCAGTTTTAAACGGCTTGAAAAACAGTTTCTTAGCGATCAGCTTCCTCCAGCACAAACATAAAACCTTCTGCCAATGTTGGAACAATTCTGTTGACTTTTCTACACTTTATCTTTTCGCTTTACTTTTCTTCTCTAGTGTGACAAGAGTGTAGGACTGGACTGAAGAAATGTCACACCACTTAAACCTGGGGTCAAGTAGTATTACACCAGCATTTTATACATTTATTGTACATTCTAAAATTATTATGACAATGTATAATATTAAAACACAGATATTATCATCAGACAGCTTTATGTTAGATCAGTGTTAATTAGTGCTAATTTTAAAACCATAGCAGGTCTACCAATTGATCTCTGGGGTTCTGGTCAAATACTAAAGCTGTCATATGTAGTCTGCTATGTTTCCTATGGTAGATGGGATCTTGACAGGATATATACACAATGCAGGACAGCAATTGAAGCGGGGTTGAGGTCAGTCTTGGGGCTCAGCAGCGGATCTTTGCCCCCCTACTGCTACAATTAATTCGGCCATTCATCTGCTCAAGTTGCTTGTGGAAAAACTGCTGTTTTCTATGTGTTTGGCATAGAGAGAAAAAATCTGCTTCCACTTGATAAATATTGTTTTTAGTTGGGATTTAGTCCTTGTCTGTTAGTATGTCTTTGTTTGTCAGATCTTCATGCGATACTTGCTGCACATACTGTTGGCTTGGCTAAAAAAAAAAAAAATTTAAATGATTTTGAAAATTTGATTTTCCAGAAAGGATGTTTTTGTCATTTCAATTTTTTTTCCAAAGTGAAAAGGCCTGAATCTGAGGCTTTAAAACAGACAAGACACCTAAGACAATAATGATGCAAGTCTCTGATCCATCACTAATGCGATCATTGGATGTTTGTTTTGAGGGAGAGAGCTCAAAATCCGATGTTGCTCAGCTTTCCTTCATTTGGTCCCATTAACCGCTGGCAGCACTCTTGTTTTTCCGTTGTTGTTGAAAGAAGCCCTTTCATATTCATATCCCATGTTCTGAAGCCTACACTTGTGTGTGTGTGTGTGTGTGTGTGTGTGTGTGTCCTCAGGAATGATTCCATAAAAAGTACGCTCTCCAAAATATCAGTTGTGTACACAAATTGTAAACTAAAACAGGAAAACTTCACTTTGTCACATTAAGGTTTAAATACATAAAATAACAGGGTGAGTGAAGGTGTGTATTAGCAACATAAAACCCAGGAAAAACACTTTAACACGGTCTCTAATTAACAGCTATTACTATAATGACATAATTCAGACTTTATATCATTAATATTAGATAATAAAACACAATGAAACTGACCTGGTTTTTAATCTTTCTTTGAGATAAATTTGGGGAAAATGCTTTGGATTGGATCTTTCCTGACTTTGTCCACTGTTGAGACAAAACTTAAAGGAACATGTTAACTACTAGCAGAAATTAATATTTCAGTTACGACTATTTCCTAATCAATGCCATGTTTTGTCACTTCCTCCTGGATGTGACATATTAGCAATTAGCTTATACCTGAGCCTGATTAAAATAAATACTTGTAAGACAGTTAAAGGGCCTGTCTTAGCAGACATTACTGTGTCAATTTTGACAACAGGAAAAGAAAGATTGTGTGTGTGTGTGTGTGTGTGTGTGTGTGTGTGTGTGTTTTTTAAGCACTGACTGAGCGACATGATACATTTCAGTTCTTCTTGCTTGAAGTAAGTTGTTGATCAATATGCCCAGCGGGTGCGATGAATATGCACGAGGCGTCCGCCGCGGCGGCCCGGTAATTGCCGGTCGTCAGGGGTGGCAGGCACAGTAATTTGCATCTTGGGGATCCTGCAATCAGTGTTCTATTCATTAGCGTGCCAGCCGCTTCATCTGCTGGCCACTCAGAGCTGCCAATCTCCCCTCAGCAGCCAAAGCATTTGAGAAAAAAACAGAATGGAAAAGTTTCAATTACAAGCCGTGGCTGCGGGTAGTGGTGTAACAAGTCTTAAACCCTATATTTAGGCTGTTTTATGCAGGTGATTGACTGTTACTGCATTGTGAAAGAGAATTGGAGGAAAAGCTCAATGAAACAACCTTAATCTCATGTATTTTATATCACCTTTATCTTGGAGCGACAGTCTGCATTCACAGGGGTTGGCTACTACATCTCTGCCCATCTGAAGTGGGCCTTCAGTGCTTCTACTGAAACAGAGGGGGGAAGGGTTACATGAAAAGACAGATTATTATACCTCTATGAGAGAACGCCGGTATTCAAGGCTATTATCTCATGAAGATTACACAGAGTCGGCAGGCTATAGGCTAACACAAGGAACCTGAAATCTATCATTTTCTTTGCAACAATAATGCAGTGATTTCCAATATGGCTGCATATGACAGTTTATCAAAGCAGGAAAGGACAGTTAGCTGATATACGAGGGCAGCACACTCCTGACACTTCCCTCTTTTTCCTCTCACAGCCATAATTTCATAAATAAATGTGACAGCCGGTACGTGGACACACAAGACTTCTCACTTCTATTTCCTGCATCATCGCTTTGCTGTCTCCCTTTGCACTTTATATTTTTACATTTATTTTTTATTATTTACTTACTTTTGAAAAGAGGATGCACAACTGTTGGAGCTTTGTCCTGATGACTTGTGAGCCCAGAGGGATGTGTCACTCACTAAGTCTCTATGTGTATAAGTGTGCGTCTGTGTGTGTGTGTGTGTGTGTGTGTGTGTGTGTGTGTGTGTGTGTGTGTGTGTGTGTGTGTGTGTGTGTGTGTGTGTGTGTGTGTGTTCATGCCAGCATTGCAGCAGGAAGGGAGTTCCTTGTGGTTGATGCAGAGCCCCAGGAGAGGTGAGTGCCAAAAGAGTGTGTCTGTGTGTGTGTGTGTGTGTGTGTGTGTGTGTGTGTGTGTGTGTGCAGAAGTGCTTCGAATCTTCTATTGTTTTACAGTGACATAGTCGCTGTTTCCTGTGTCGTAAATCTACTTATTCACATACACACAGACACACAAACACACACACACATAAAATAATCTGTAATTTCATAAACAAAAATGCAAAAACTCTGAAATAAAATCATAGTGTAAAAAATATACAAGTGTACATACATGTTCAAATGCTTCTAGTAGATTAATGGCTATATATGTAAATACTAGGCTACATTTGCAAATAAACACACACGTACAACTGTGTGTTCTCAGCTCCTTTGCCCTGCCATTGTCTTATAGAGGAAGCCTGCAAGTGGAAGAGGAGGAGGAGGAGGTCGGATCTTGTCCTCAACTGGAGGAGAACGCTGATGGAGAGAAAACACCAAGATGGAAAAGACGAGGCTGAGGAGGCAAAGGAGGAAGAGGAAGAAAGAAAAACAGAGAGAGCAAGAGGAGGAAGGCAAGATGTTATTGCCGTAAATTCAGATCTGTGGTGACGGGTAGCGTGTAAGGTGCTGGATGCTGTTCCCTGAAACGTCTGGTTAAATAAGAGATGTTTCATTTTTACTCTGAGTTTTGAAATCTTGTAATAAGCAAAATGAGCTTGTGGGATAAAACTCCAGCACTTGGGTCTTGTGGTATAATGTGCTTTTAACCAAAGATCATCAAAAAGAGAAAAATGAATGAATGTCAATCTACTGTATATTTTGAATAGCCCTGTAATCGCTCTCACACACACACGTGTTGTTTGACTCTGATGGCTTTATAATAGACTCTGCTAACTGGATTGAAATACTTTTCATTGGCATGGAGCTATTTAGTTGATTAAAGCCACCACATCAATCTATGCGTGTGTGTGTGTGTGTGTGTGTGATACATTATTTATATGGTCTCAAAGAGCTGACAGATACCACGCTTGATAAGTGCAGCCTGAAACAAAGCGGACAGTAGTCTAATTGCAAGAATATAGTTGTTGTTTTTAATTTTCAAGGTTTTAATTCTCAGAGAGAGAAAAAAAATAGACCGTGTTCATCCCCCCTATAAAAACACAAATTATCTTGTTAAAGTGGACCACCAGGTCAAGTTTTAATTTTCTGATATGAACACAACATATTAATTTGCAAATGTGTGCCTCAGGTACAGAAGAAAGGACAAATAGAGAAAGAGAAGGAGTTAATGAGAAGGAGGAACAAATGGAATCGGTATAGTGAGGATGTTATTTTCTTGTAGCTTTACCTTGAGTTTGTCAAATATTAGATAAACTGTTATGGATGTTGCAATAGTTGTTATAGTTATATTATCTAAATCCATCTCAGGATAGATTGCAGTAACTACGATGATTCCCCTCCTCATCTTGCTCATAATATTCCTTAACCGTTACCATTACATCGTCTGGATCAAAGCATTACAGTTGTTTTTGTGGACATCCAGTGCACTGTGGAAGATCGTGAATGTAATATTATTGGTTTTAATTTGTAGATTTGAATAATTTAAAACACTATATTCTGTATAATAAAATCAAAATCCTTCTCAGTATTTATACACCTCAGACACAGGCACATGGCATCACTTTGTAATATATATAAACTTTAGATAAGACAGATTTTTGACACTCATTCCATAACAGTACCGGCTACTTTCTACTCCTTTGTTATGTTTGCACCACACCCTCGTGCTGTATCGGTGACATTAAAAACTAAAAGCTATTTCCGTAATCACTGAGAAAACATCATTGATTTGACATGTTGCTGTCAAATTACAGAACCTCTCCCAAAAAATATCTGCCCCAATGAATATCTTCGCTGTGCTGTTTAACACACACACACACATGCACACAGACGGTAACTCCCTCTCTCCAAATGACTGAAATAACACTATTACTCTTACTCATCATCATGTCAAAAACCTTTTCAGTGTGAGTCTGTCTCACCCAGCATGGATGACCAGACCTGCAGCTGTCAAAATTCCACACAAAAAAAAGAAAAATAATACATTTCTGTGACAAGACTCCTTGAGACACAAGAAGAAGATGAAAGAAGGAACAGTTGAAAAGAAAGAAAGGTGAATTCCATGGAAGTTTATAACGTTCCTTGTCCGTTTTAGAACAACAAGCTCTTTTTTTTTTCCTTTTTTTCAGTTGCTGAGAGGTGTGAGTGGTACACCAGCACCGTCGCGCCTTCGTGGACATGAAAAGAAAGAAAGCCTGGGGCTAGCCCGCTGAAACCATGGCAACCTCACAGCCCTGCCCACAGAGGCACCTTGACACACACCTGTCAGAAACGCCAATACCGTCCTTGTGCACGTGCACAGAGAGCGAGGGAGGAAGAGAGAGGAAGAGACTGAAAGGGAGTGAAGCGGAGTGCGCTGTGCAGCTCTGTGGGTGGCAAAGGAGAGGGATCACTGGATCTGACAGGAGCTATTTGACTAATCCAAAACAACAGCTGTAAGGTAGAGATGAGGGGATGAAGGGGGAGGAGGTGGAGTGGAGGTACAGGAGAGGAAAAGAAGGGGGGAGCTGTCAGTCGAGGAGAGATTTTGGGAGAAAGGGAATCATGGATGGAAAGGGAATATGAAAATTAATTCCGCATGTAAAGCCTGAGGGGGAAAGAAAAAAAAAAGAACATGAAACACCACAAATAGAAAAAGAAAATGTTGGTCAAGACAAAAAGAGAAGTGAAGGGTGAGGCGATGTAATATCTGAGACAGTGGGGGAGAGAGGGGGGTAAAGTGGGACATGCAGAAACTGGTATTGTTAGGTTGCCATCCGTTTGCCTCCACGCAGGGGGTTGTGTTAGCACCCATCGTCAGACAGGTGAGAATGATTATACACACACATACGCACCGTCCTCATGCATACGCTGGCCTTCATTACACATCTGGTTGAGTTTTGTTGAGGGAAGCTGCGTTGGGGTGGTCCACGCTCCTCTAACACGTCTGTCCTGTTAACACTGCAGGCCACAGCGAGTCCGTCACTCTGTGGGGCAGCATCTTAACATCTTAACATCTCAACATCTCCTCCCCGTGTGGCTCAGCAGCAGTCAAAGTAAAACAGTAACTAAATTTTCTGAATTTTCACACCGGGGATTGTGCAGAGATGTGGTTTTCCCTTTCGAAGCTTTCTTAGCCAGGGGTTAGATGAAAAGATAGCTAGTTTAACTCTGCATTAGGAGTGAAAACAGCAGGTCTGGCTCTGTGTGAAGGAGACAAATCTGCCTTCTTACTCACCAGAATCTCAAAAGTTAACATAATTTATAACCCTAACTTTAACATGCTATCAAATATGAGAAAATCTGACCATTAGCAGCACAACACAACACACTTCTACAGATATAGATGTGGGTTTTCTTTATTTCTTTATCCACAGGTGATAAATGGGGCATTGCATTTTGTTTTGTCTTTGAATTATCATGTGAAATCAATCAATTAAAATTGTTTCATTTTTTTAATCTTTGCCTCTCTTCCTGGCATAAGTGAAAAAGCAAACATGAGGTTTAACTGGAATCCAGACCCCTCCACATACCGAGACAGAGGTCTGCGATCTGCGCTTCTGGGTTCTATTTAACCCACTGAGGTTACGTCGGTTCTGCTCGGGGACTTGGCTGTGAAGCCCAGTTCCTGTGGCTTCTGACCAAACCAGGAACAGAAACCCCTTTCCTCCACAGATCTTTTCTAGATGTCTGGCTTCTCTCATGTTGCTGCTCAGCACTGCTGCTCAATCCCATTCCAGAAAACATGAGAGCAGAATGGGGCTTCTTCTTCTCTCTTCTTCGTCTTCTTCTCCCATCCCATGCTCCCATCATTGTGCTATCTGTATCTGAGAGTTTCACCGAGGTATTCTGAAGCAGCACTTTGATGGGATCAGGCCATGTTTGGTCATGAATGTGGTTTTGGGCGAAGAGACGCGAATGAAAGGGAATGAAAACTGACAGAGTTAAATATTTGAGGGTGAAGGGCTGATGCAGTGGACGGCTTTGGCCAGACTAGAGCGAAACCAACGTAACCATCCAGGTGTAGTGCTTGGCTCAGCTTTGGCCGGAGCAATGAACTGAGAAATGAACAACCGTCTGCACGTCAGTAATCTGATACACCAAGAACAAACACACACTGTCGGTACATGCACACAAGAAGATAAAACAGCATGAAGTCATAGAGCTCTTTTTTTTAAAGAGACAACTTGAAGAAAACCCTGACAATCTAACTTTTTTTTTTAACATTCATATTGCATTATTTTATAGCATGAAACAGAGCTGTAATTTTTGAGACCATAATGCTAAAATTATTTTATAACTCTAATTTGAACCCTTAAAATAATGATCCATTTCCTTCACATACACCCTCTTAACCTAGCCATTAAATCTGGAGGTCTAGACCCGGACTCCTCTTTAAAGTCACTTTGGGAACTTTAAACACGCCTTCATGTCTGATTGGGTCTCAGTTCTTCAGTAATTTATACAAAGCAGCTCCTGCACCATACAAGTGTGTCTGTGTCTGTGTGTGTGCGTTGTATTTGTGTGTATGTGTGTGTGTGTGTGTGTGTGTGTGTGTGTGTGTGTGTGTGCATGTGCATCTTGGGCCTAAGTAGCAACAGATGCTGTGCTGACCTCAGAGGCTTCCTGGAAACGCAAATTTGTCAAAATGAAGCAGGAAAAAGAAAGAGCAGCAGTTTAGGTAAATGTAACATATAGGACACACACACACTCATACATATGCCCCTTCACGTCCTGCAGAGACACACACCGAGCACAGGGTCGTGTTACATGGGATGGACACAATGAATAATCACAAATTATTAACATACACAGCATCAAAAAGAGAATATTATCTTTGTGGTTTCCATGAAAACACACACATGCAACCTTCTCTGTACTGATGCTACTGATGAGCATTTACATCCACTAACTGGTTCTTCACACACCATGTTTCACTCTGGTTGCAGAAATCTTTGACCCTATAGTTTAATTGGCTTCGAGAGCGAAACAACTGAACTTGCAGACAGGAAAAATAAATGAATAAAAGAAAAAGAAAACATCCTCACCTAACCCTAACTTCATCTAATGACATGTTTCAGGAGGAAAAAAAAAATCTTTAAATCCCTGCAGCTGAAATTTTATCTCCAGTAGATATGTTTTAGAGGTAAAGAATTAAGCTGCTTAGTTTAGTTTTTGATAAAGAACAATTTCCTGCCAGTGTAATAACAGAGTGTTTGAAACACAGCTTGTAAACTTTGGCTCGGTTCCGGAGGACGAGGAGGAGGAGGAGGACAGGGGGAACAGTTTTCGCCGGCCTCTGAACGATAACGCCAAAATAATGTGATGTGTAATTTAATGCCACAGTGCCTCAGTGAGAACCACGCTGCCCTCTCATCCATCTCTCCTTTTCTTCCTTTTCTTTTCTTTTCTTTCTTCATTACCGGAAGCAATCACGCTATCTTGGTGGTGATTCAAACATACTATTATTACCATTACCAACCAGTCTGATAGTGCTTGACTACAACAGTATATACAGCTGTTTCTGGACTCGACCACCACCACCACCACCACCCCACACCCCCCCCACCTCCCCCCTTTTTTCTTTCCCTTCAACCCAACTGGTCGAGGCAGTCGGCCGCCCACCCCAAGTCTGGTTCTATCTTAGTTTTTCTCTCTACTGTCACCAAGTGTTGGAAACCGTTTGGTTTCCTCTCATGGTTACTCTATATTATCATAAGGTCTTGACCTTTCTCTATAAAGTGAATTGAGATAATGTATGTTTTGACTTGGCCCTATATAAATAAAATCCAATCGAACTGAACAGAACTGAACTGAATTGAATCGAACAAGCGGCCCGACCGCGTGATATCACCTCTTTAAGGAAAACAAGAGGAAACGCGTGCCAGTTGCTCTCACATGCGATCAATTATTTTACGGTGAAGTCAGGCTGAGGGGAAATTTTCAGCCATTAGCCCTTTAGTGCAGGGATCATACTGAGGGTAATAGTGACTAAACACTGAATAAACACATTTGGCTAATAGGTCATTCGAACCTGAAGCGGAGGAGAAGGTGGACCTGTTGATATGTTGGATGGTTCCAGTTTCCAGCATCGGCAACATGTTCATGTGCGACAGACAAAACAACAGGAACATTTTATTTCATTTTATTTTCATTTTAATGCTGCAGCTTATAACGTTTGTTGTATTTTTTTTTTTCTTTTTGTCAAGACTGTCACATGCAATTATAGCAACTACTGTAAATCCTAATTTAAAGAGAAACAAGCCACACAAGTGACTCATGCAGCTGACTTGCAATTAGTAGTGAGAGTGTGTGTCAGTTTTAATAGAGCTTTCAAGGCAACATGAGGTTTTATGAGACAGCCATAACTTCTGGTTTCTTAAAAAAAAAAAAAATGCAACGTTGGAAAGAGAAAGTGTCAAAAACTAGGTCATTTGTCAGTTAATATTCTAATCTGTACTGAAAAAATGATCCATTCTCTTTGCCCTTTATAACTAAAGAAGCTATAGTCAATTTCTTGTTATCATTGTATCGGAAGAATTGTCAGTTAAGGCATCAAAAGTTATATTATTATTTTTACATGAGAAATATTATTGATGCATTTACATATAATTAGGATTAATAGGTAAAAAGTTGTAGGTGGAGATGGAGATGTGTCTGAAATCTTAGTAGAAAAACTTTATCATAAGATCTTTTGTATTATTTTGTGCTGCTCCCTGTACACACACTCATACACACACACACACATACATACACACACACAGCTTCAGGCACTGGTCAGGGTGAAACTTAACTACTCACCTAATTAACACAGACTCAAGGTTTCCCCCTCTAACTCCAGCACCTTTAACCTCAACATCAGTGACCCGGCTACTCACCAGAAAACCTCAACCTCAGAAAACACCACCACACTATATACAGTACAGAGGTTTCCATCTACTACTCAAATATGACCTCTTTACTTTTTTTAAACATATTTATAGTGTATTTATATTATATATTTACTTTATTTTCCATCTGTTGACTGATGTGAGGGAATCCGTTTCTTATCTTCAACACTATTTTTGTCCATATGACCTGTTTCCACTGGATTCAGGCTCAGAATCATGAGATTTTAAGCAGCCGCTGCAACACAGTGACATTATACTATTTTAACACACTTTATAGGAAACTCTCTCTCTCTCTTCCCATCACCCTCTCTGTCTTTCCCCGCCTCCCTTCTTCCCCTCCCTCTGTTTATTCTTCTGGCGGTGCAGCAGGCCCCAGAGCCCAAAGGCAAGTCATGTTCTCAGGGAAACGGCAACTCTCCACAGAGCTGATATCAAAATAGTTTAAAATGTGAATTGTCTGATAGTTCCCAGTGAGCGCAGAGCTGAGCCAAACACTTCCAGATCCCCCTGCCAGCAGAATGTAAACAGAGCCGGGGCTGGGAGAGAGAGAGCAAGTGAACCTGTTGTGTTCTTGTCACACAACAGAGCTCGGACTGGTCTGGTTGGATTTGTTGGCTTGCACCAAGGTTTCCAAGACTTTTTTTTTTCTTTTTTGCCAAGTTAAAAGTAGTTGTGTTTTGTTTTTTCAAAGAAAGTCAAGGGTGTGCAGGTGGTGACTCTGGATGGGGAAATATTTTGTCAGAGCTTCAGTACGGATATGAACCAGACAGCTGGTAGAGTTATTTCTTCATGTCTCAATTTAACAAAACTGAGAAAAATATGTTGTTGGGTTTTGTTTTTTTGTTTTTTTTTCTTTTGAAAGACATGATAAAATTCAAAATAACTTATGATTTGAGGTATTTGGTGACAGAAGACATCATCATCATTCAGCCACAATCTTACCGTAACACAATAATGAAATAAAATAAGAAAAATTGACCACAAATTTAAGATATACTCAAATAGTGACAACTGTGTTTTACTATATTTTTATGTACTATCTGTTTATACTACTTATGGCTAACCACAGGAGGTGTTATATCATAGTATAAATACATGAATAAACACTTGCATTGACTTAAAACTACATCATAATTGGTTATAAACCATTTTCCCAGTGTTTATATAGGGTTTATGAAAGCCAAATAGGGTAATTTATGGTATAGTGTTACTAAAATGAGCAACACTATATCACAGGAACGTGTAGTTTGCTGTAATTATAAATACAACAATGATGCAATATAAGTCTGAGGTAGAGTATGAAGTATGATAGAGTTACTTTCGCTATTTTTTAATTTTGTCATAGAAGAAGCTACTCAAGCTTTGATTTCTTGTTTCTGTATAGATTATTTCTGAAATCCACATATCCCAAAAAAAAAAAAAAGTTTCATTCAACAAATTACATAACAGCGTGCTGGACGTGCGGCCTGCTGACGAGGGAAACACCACGTTTGCATGTTTTCCTAGAGAAACACCAAACAGAGAAACCATTATAGAGGAGGGCAGAGAAAAAAAAAAAAAACCTTCACCACTTTTCATTCAATGTGAAAAATGCATGGGCTGCTTGAAAAATGAAAATGAACTTTAAAAATGAGTGCGATGACAGTCGTACACTGGTGGAAACGTCGTGACCTCAAGAGGTAAATATATAAAATCCTGTATGTGTTAAAATTTCAGCTTCATTTTTCAAACCCCAGATGACACATGCTCAAAAAAAAAAAAAAAATGTAACACATGCTATAAACTTCCCACAACATGGAAAATTCAATTATCTCCCACTCATTTGCTATTTACTCCATGTGTATATGTGTGGAAAATATCTAAATTTACTGTATATTTTCAGTGCATTTGTGATTTGCGGGTTTTATTGATGTACTGGAAGATTTAATATTCCTGTGTATTTGTGCAAGAGCGCCTGCATGCTGAAAGAAAAACAAATTTCGCGTAGTGCTTGATTTGTGCCTTCATCTGTTTGCCCGCGTTTGTTTGCTCTGGCGTTGGGTGCATGTTTGTCAGGTAGCTGGAGATGCCAGAGCGTAGTTACACAATGTATGAAATAAATTATATTATCATCAAGACAATGATTTGTACGTGTATGAAGTAGATGCGTTTCAGCTTGTGGTCATATATTTGATCTATGAATGTATTTATTAATTATTTGAATAAAAACTTTGCTGCAGTCATTTTTTTATTTTTTGAATTGCTTTTATTATGAAAATCTATCTAAATTAAAACAGATCCTGTATTTATGGAAATTTGTTTGACTGATGATGAAAATTATAGAAATTTATCCTATTTATACATGTAGTCATTTCTCGCTCTTTATGTGAATTAAATGCTTAAAATTAATAAATGATGTTTGAAAAAAAATACAAAGATTCTTTTCACATGGATGCAACATCTGCAGTGTTTGATTCTCAACATGATTGAATTAAGATTACAACAAAAAAGAAAAAAAAAAATGTTCACGAGCTCGTCTACTTGTTGAGGGGTTTGTGGGCTTTGCCTGAATAAGCACTGGAACTTTCCAGCATTTCTTTTCGTCGTTATTTATTTTTTGTCTGTGTTGTTTTCTCAGTATTGCAATGCATCACTTGACATTACCCAAGCAAGTTTGAGCTGCAGCGCATCAGCTGAAAGCAATTTGGTCCGGAGCGCAGCTGCCAGGCGGATAAGACTTTCCTTCTTTCGTTTACTTTGAAATGTTCCTTTTTTTCTTTCTCTCTCTTTTTTTTTTTTTCAACATCCAAAATACACAAGGCAGCCAAATTGCTGACATGTGTGAGAGGGGCAGCAAGACTCCTGCATTCTTTCATGCCCCACTATGCAAAACTCCACATTGTTTATTTAAAGAACACTGAACACTTTAGCACTATTAAGAAACATGTCATATAGTAAACTAAAGGTTTCCTCTCAGGAAAAATCCCTGTCAGTTTATTTTTCTTTTGCAAAAAGTTATTTTAGTTTTGACTCACAAACTGCCTGCATTCACAATTAAGCAACAGTGTTGTAACTCGGCTTGTGTAATGCAGGACGCTAACGGGCAAGGTAAACCTGGAAGTGGTGTGATTATTTATGTGCTGAGGCGTGGATGAGTGAGACGGGAGGACTGGACTGTCTCCTTCTAGCTTGTAAGACAAGGTGATGTTTCCTATCTTTAACTTTAAACGCATCTTTCCGGATAAAAGTGTATTCAAAATACATCATGATTGAATTGTCTCCGGAAACATGTGCTTAAGGCTTTAGCATCAGTGTGCATGATGATCCCAGAAAAAAATGAGTCAATGTAGCCTAAACACCTACGGCAATGAAATGTAGCTCTCCCTGTGGCTTATTGGGGACTGTAGACAATTAAGAGCGCAACAAAAGTTTGCTTTAATGCAGGATATGTTTGGAGCAAAATTAAAGATGACTGGTGCGAACTGTACTTTTGACACACTGGGATCTGAGTGGAAAACGGAGAGCAACACAGAGGGGATGTAAGGTCTGAGAGACACAGACAAGGAAAAAAAAAGGGCAAAACTTGACATGTAAACCAGGGTCGACAGCCAGAAGACAGCCTGTGCGTCAGCGTAGGCGAGGCGGTGGGTGGGAGGAGGGCGTGGAGGGAAAGAGGCTTCCAGAGAGAGAGACGGGAGGGCCCGCTGTGAGTGATAGCCCACCAGGGCCTCAGCGCGGCCCAACACTGGGAATAGCTAACCTACCTTGACATGCGTAGGAAACCCAAAACTCTCTGAGCCCTCTGTCAGATAGGAGCCACCCAGAGGAGCCCCGCCACAACTGTGTAGCCCGAGCCGCTGTGCGTCCTCTTTAACTAACTGTGTTTAGATGAGCGCACGGTGGAGGAATGCTTCAGTATACCTTGCAGAAACCACAAGCACAACAGCATTGGGGCGACATCAGCTTCCCACAGCATGGGAACAAGTCAACTCTGGCTACTAGACAGATTATAACTGCTGACTGGTGCTCAGTGTGTTCATACATGTGTGTACATACAGTGTGTATGGACAGCCTATAACTCCCTTTGATGCTGTAACACTGTCTGAAAGATAAAATGGCAGGAGTGAAGTGACTCCGGGGTGGTTTCGGGTCACGTTAGATTTAAGTGAAGTAGGAGTTGACATGACATTAAAGGACGGAGTTGAACTTTGGTGACAAGGAGCGATGATCTGATTATCATGCTTTTGTCAGTAAGTTCGAAATCTGAGGGGAAAGCGTGGATGTTAGTCTCATTGTAAAAAAGCAGCAAATACAACAATGTCAGATGGGCTTTTCATAACAACACTTGCATATGTGATTATTAGTGCACTATTTAAACACTATTTAAGACTTCATTTGAACTTGAGGAGGTCAAAAGACAACATGAAACTTTTTTTTTCTTCAAAATCTGCTGTGCAACCACTAATTGCAACTATAATTTAATACCAAGTGGTATCACAAGCTCAGCAGGCTTTTTTCTTTCATTTCGCTATGACACAGTATGAAAGAGCACATGTAAATAATAGAGCCATTAGTAAAACACAATTTCCCCAAGTAAATTCTGTATAATGCTTCTTTTCTTACATGATTACATTCTTACATTTAATGGAAGCCAGCATGGTGAGACTAACATAAAGCATTTATTAGTATAGACCAAGTGCACATAATGGAGCAATATTAACTTGCTTTTTTTTTGAATACTTGGAAATATTTTAGTCTCTACAAGGAGCACAAGGACACAAAGTCAAATGCACATATAAACAAAAAAAAAGAAAGAATGAGTAATGGATGTGCATTTACACTTCAGCTTGCTAGGGTTGGTGCGTCTGGTTGAGTGAGACGTGGAAGGACTTTTGAAGGAGACTGAAACAGTTTGACTCCTAGGAGAGGAGAGAAGAAGAGAGGAGACGAGAGAGGAAGAAAAAGTAGAGGAGAGGAAAGAAGCGAGGAAGAAAAAGGATTGGATGTTGGCACGCAGGGAAAGGCAGTCTGCGGTAGACTTGTAAACAGCCTGAGGGACAGAGGGATGGAGGAATGGAGCTATCAGCAGAGGAGTGATGAAGGTCTGGGATCAGGCCAAGATAAACACAGGCCAGCCAAGAAGGAGCTGCAGCACCACACACACACACACACACACAATCTTTACTTACACATACATGTATAAATACACAAACAAAACACAAAAACTTATGGCTGTGAGCACTTCATATCTATCATACTCCTACACACACACACCTGCAGACAAATAAACAGTGTTCTGTGTGACTCCCAGACCACAACTTCTTGAGTATTAAGCTGTGTGACAACAGGCTGAGCTGTCATTTTGACAGCTCAGCCTTTCTCATTTCATCACATACTTCACTTTAGTCCATTTGCTCAGATACCACAGAATAAACACAGAATGAAAAGAAATGGCTGGAGTTTTATTTTTAAACATGAGGAATAAACAGATTCAAGTGAACCAGGCTCTCCAAAAAAATATCCTTCCTAATGTATGAGTCATTTAAAATAATACTCCTTCCCTCAGTATGAACAAAACAACATTTCCTTTGTAATTTGCAAAAAATGCCAGCTATGTTCTAGAGATATAATCATAATTCATACATTGTGGGAAGATATTTATCACAAATGTCAATGCCTGTGCTTGTATGTGTCTTTTTGTTTTTGCATTTCTTCGTGTGCGTTTATCTGCATTCACGTGTGTCAGTGTATTTCAATGTCTGTCCACGAGTGTGTGACTGAGCGTCATTAGCGTGCTGTGGAGCGAGAGCTCTCCTGCTCCGTCTTGTCTTTGACCAACTCACAGCCCTCGAGTGAAACCTTAACATTTGCCAAATGTTGTCTTAAGCGAGGCATTCACAAGGTGTTTGGCAAAACTGCAGCTTGAAAGAGAAGCTGTGGAGCGTGCCTGACTGGAATGCAAAACACAAGTGATGGTCATCACTCTGTCACTGCGCTGATCCAGACTCTGAGGACACATGTTCTCTCTCTGTTTGTGTGTGAGTTCATGAGAATCCATCATAATCTGTTTACATTTTAATAACGGTGGATTAAACGACTATTTATAACAGCCTCTCTTGATGATGTGACACTGCAATTCCTCTTAGCTTTATAGTGTCTTTGAGCTATTTGTTTTGGTTTTTCCAGCTCAAAACTTTCGCGTTTTGTTCGCTCTCACCGCAGCTCTAATCACGGCTTTGTCTTCAGCTGCAGCAAAGCAGCTGTTTCCAGCAAAGAAAAGAAAAGAAAAAGCTCAACCCACTGTGGATACCTGCTCAGCACCAGATGTCAGACAGGCTACGTTAGACTCAACTAGCTGGTGGACATAATGGAGCACTGATCAGCTAAAGAACCAAATATTTGTGTATAGTGAAACACAACTCTGAATAAATCATCATGTGCTCGAGGTGTAAATACACAAGTGCTTGCCACATCAACTTAAAAAGTCATATGTCAGATATTTTTGGGGAGGGGAGTTCTTTTTTTACACTTCTGCTCCTGCATCATTATGTCTGTTTTGCAAATCCATTATTAAAAACACTATAAATGAGGGAAAAAAAATATAGGTTGGGTTCAATAAAGCACTAGAAATACAACAAACATCTTCATATACATAACCTGGTTCTATTTTCTTTTTTTTTTTCAATATCCACAACACATCTGATCTCAATTTCTCATCCTCACAAACTTGGTGCTTGGTGACTACATGGACTCGGTGTCTTCTGAGTTCTTATGTTGTCATCGTTTATTATTCTACATTGTGATATAGTGATGTCAAATCACTGTGAGACAACCTGCTATTTCTTATCTGTAATTTTGGATTATCTCAACAACCACTCATCCAAAAAAATTCAAAGTCCAAAACAGAACTTCGTGTCGTTCACTGTAATATGAAGTTTTAAAAATTTGAAGCCAATCAAACAACATGTCATCAATTTCTGATTGTAGGGTGCAACACAAATAACCTGACAGCTCTCTTCATTTGAGTTTTCTGCCTCTATAAAGGCCCTGCCCTGTCATGATTACCTCCTGAAGCTAATATGGTAATTGTGGCTGTTTCATTGAAACTGATTAATTGTGGTTTGAGCATTGTTTCTGTTATAAATGCTGCTGTGACCACACTGACATCCTCATACTGCTGAGGTGCACCGCTCCCTGCGGCTCAACCTGCATGACTCGTCTGAAAAAAACAGGAGATTAAAAACAACAACGTCTGCTGCGTTAAGTAGAACACATGCACTTATGTGTGTTTTTTTTCCCTTTGAAGCTCTCAGTGGTCGTGGATGTAGTGGTGGTGGTACTTCTGGCTCGGTGGCCAACCTGCATGTCGGTTCAAAGCCACCCTGTGCAGTATGAGGGGGATGAGAGGAGACATGAAAGCAGCACTCAACAACATGTACAGTCTTAAAAGATCACAAGGCAAAGTGGTTAAGCCGACAAAGAAATCAAACACACTTACATTTTTAGAGTTTGTCAAATCAAATGCACCCACATGTTCAGGTCTCTTAATGGCAGGGATGCAGTAGACATGTAATTGAAAAGTGCAGTGTACCAACAGTAAAACAAAAGTGATGCATTGTTAATGGAAGTTCAACGTTAATTCTCTGTTTTAGATTTCAGATGCACTTGATTGTGTATTTATCTATTGTTTGGTAATAGATTCATTTACTATAAAGTTGCTAGGGAAGTAAATAGTGAAGCACTTACTGCTGAACCTTAAAATTTTGTTAGTCTCCTTGAACTTCATCTTTAGTTTCAAATACTAGTAGCCTGATAGGAAAAAAAAACACATCTTCACATCAGCCTTGTCTGTAAGTGACCATCACCACTTCAAACATTCATTTTATTATGTCCAACCTGACACTGAACAATGGGAATATTGACAGCCATGTGTTATGAACAAGCGTAGTTGTTTGAGTATTTTAGCGTGGCGGTCTCCCAGGCGGGCTGTAGCTTTGTGAAAGCCCTGTATTGTATTTCTTTCCTGTGCCAGAGCCCGTTTCCTGTGGCGGTGCCGTGTCAAACAACGATGACCCTCTGCTTCCTGCAAGTCGCATGGAGACGGGTCTGCCACGAGCCCCAGGGCCTCACCGGCAGCCACCGAACAACCTCCGAGCCCCCCCACTCCGTCCCGTCTGTCTCCTTTCAAGTCATTCCCCATGTTGCCTTTTTCTACATCTCACATTTTCCTTGTCCCTCCTTGTTTCCTTTAGTTCCATACCCCCCCTTAACCATCACGACTTCATTCCCTCCCCTCTTTATCACTCCCTTTATGCCTCTTGTACCTCCTTCCATATTTTCTTATTCACCTCCTCCACCTCTGCCACTTGCCCTCTTCTCCTCCAGGTTTCCCTCCGTCCACCCCTCCTTTTTCTCTTTACATCCCTTCTTCCCTCCTCCCTTTGTCCCGCAGTCCAGGTCACAAGAGGGTCTGTCAGACGTTTCCTGTGCGAGCCACAGGTTCAGACCACACCTTGAGAGGGGGATTTCTGCAACCACTGTCAGTGATGCCCTATAGAAACACAGACATGCACTCCCCTGTCTGTGTATGTATGCAAAAAGCTACTGTGCACAATGAAAATACTGTACATGGTTATTTCTGGCAATAAACTGTGACAGTGCTCTGTTGAACTTGGATAAAAAGAAGCTTGTGGGAAACAGTTGAAAACAT
The DNA here is from genome assembly GCA_016801845.1 of Polydactylus sextarius. Classification (NCBI taxonomy): domain Eukaryota; kingdom Metazoa; phylum Chordata; class Actinopteri; family Polynemidae; genus Polydactylus; species Polydactylus sextarius. Next base: position 6,232,760 of record CM028922.1, read on the forward strand.
CCAGTATATAAAAAAAACACACATCAATAAGTATAATATCAGTGCTTCATCTAAGATAAGCAATAATAATAATAAAAAAAAAGACTCAAAGTGTATTTTTACATATTCTGAATAAAATCACAATGACTGTGAACTGATAGCTGTTGACCTCCCTTATAAGTCAAGCCCCTGTATTTTTATGTGCTGGAACAAGACACTTACATCATATGCAAACACCCTGGGGCCACATTTCAGCTTGTAAGCATGAGAAAGCTGTCGAATCTTGCATTACTATTGGTCCCAATAGAAATCAATCGCATGGCAGGGGTTAAAGACTCACATTGTTGGAGCAATTCAACTCACCACTACTGCTAGCAGTTATTTAAAACAACTACTACACATGCTGAAAGAAAACCTGAACTCTTATGGCTACTCACTACGCTATAGTTCAGCTTTGATCTGTGACAATGTCTCAGTGTTATATGAGAACACGTGTGCACGCTGGCACTATCCTCTGTGTTCCACAGGCCAGTGTGTCTTTGAATTCACTTCTCATCTCCTTCCACTCAAGGTCATGAGTATTCGTGTGCATGCACACGTGTGCCGGCAGCAGTAACATAACTTTGCTGTGCATCTCAGAAATGACTCTTCTTGCCTTCTTCCAGTCCAGGTCAGAGACAGGAAGTGAGCTGGGAGAAAAGGAGGAAGCAGAAGCCAGCTCTCTGTGGCTGCAGGTAGTGACCCTGAGCTTTGACCTTCAACCTCACCCTCCATCAGTCTGACAATACACACTCTGACAAAACACAGATGTGCAAACTCGGTGGTGTTGCCTCCAATTTGCAGATATCAGAGAAACTACGTCTGGCACCACATTAGAAAACGTGTGACGCTTTTAAAGTGACCGAGTCTTAAAAAGATATATCAAAGTCAAGCATTATAATTTATATTTTTATTATTTGACAATAACAACAACAGCATGTTGCATTTGTTCACTTATTACATTTACAGAAATGGTCGGGAAAGTTGTATGGAATAATGGACCTTGTTTGCACAATCATCCATCCTCCCTTCCTTTATCAAACTGTTTGACGATTCTGAAAGTATATTACAGCCGCTGGCGAGACTGTTACGACATGAGCCCTGTCCAAAATCAACTGTCTCATCAATGTGCCAAAACTAGCATCCTTAGTACCTGTACCTTGGAGATGTAGACCTTGTGAATGGGTTTGTCAATGGTCATGTGTAGTCTAGCTGATTTTGGACAGGGTCCATGGCTTTGGAAGGTGTCTGACTTTCTGGAGCTGCCTCACCAGTTCCAAAAGAATATCCTGCTGCCGTGTTTAGCAGGCTCCAGTTTTCCCTCAATGACTGGGTTGGGCTCAGGACGTGGTCTAGAGTGGTAGGGGTTCTCTGGCAGAGGCCGGGAGGTTGCCACTTTGGTCACCTATTGGAAAGAAAGGGACACGTACGCCACTGTCAGAGATGTACAGTATAAACATTAGAATAACATTATGTTGTTAAAGACATGATTTATTTAAATATGGACCATAACAAAGCTGTGTGGAGTAAAAGATGTCACAACATGTTCATAGTTTTAGGTTGCTATTATTCTGATGGCAGCCTACTATTAAACTGTAGCTTGCAGAGCTTGCATGCAAGCTTATCTCCAGACCTGAAGTTGTGAAAGAGGTGTATAATTATTATTTAAAAACTATCTATGCATCATGAAATGGGAAAGCCAAAGGTTTGGCCATCTACATCTCAGGTGTAATTTGGACCTGTGCAGTTAACTGCATGTCTCACAAACAGAGTGAGATGTACATGTGTCTTCTCATATATGTCCCCTGGGGATAAATCTGTTGCAACAGTCTCAGTGTAGTTGTAGTTTTTAATCCTTTTCTCACAGCTTTTCCCTTATGCCATGATTTACATCCTCTTAACTCCCCTTTTCCCACCACAACACCACCTCCTTCCCTTCTTCTTCTCCCCTTCTCTGCACTTGGTTTATGACTTATGTTTAAACTCTACCCCCATTTCTCCTTTACTTCACCCCTTGGTTTCCATCTTGCTCTTTTCTTTCTTCAACACTGGATACCTTCCTGCCTGAATTGGTCAGTCCCACTCTTCCCAAACTCTCCCCAAATTTAGTTTCATTTCCACCATCTCAAACTGTTTTTGTCATTTGTTACAATAGCGGAGAAACCAGAGGAACCGAGTCAGTGCTCGGATTAGTCAACCTGGACATTTTTCATAGTAGGTCAGATTTCTGTTCTATTGTTTCCTCCCTAATGTGATTTGATTCCATGAGAAATAGCTCTGTCTGGCAAGTGCAAAATGTCCAGAAAGTTGATTACAGCCATTCATGAAATCCCAGGTTTCTGCAAGTGTCTTTTCAAAGACCACAGAAATAAAAGCCCCAAAACCTATTGTCAAGATCAGTTTTTGGTCTTTCTTTGATTGCTGCTGCTGCTGCCTAATTAGTGCTTGCCAGTCAGTTATGCAAACCCCTTAAATTGCATTTTAATGAAAAGAAACCCAAAGTAGCAAAAAAAATACATGATTTTCCTGAATGAGACCACTATGCACATGCAATCAGGGGTTCTTGCATAGCCCACAATTGGCAAGAATAGGGCCCATCAACGCAGCTGCTCACATTGTGAACGCGCAGTCAATCCCTCAAAGGCCTCACCTTAGACAGGTCTCCCAGATCAGGTCTCTCCCATCCCAGCTTGTCGAGGACGCAGCTGTCGAAGGCCTGCTGCTGTTTACGGCAGTGACGCAGTTCTTGCATGTTCGTATAATCCAGGCACGTCCAGTACTCCGTGAAGGACTCGGCACAGGTACCCTTAATTTGCCTGCAAAGGAGCATTTCAAGCAGAAATTTGAACCAGAATTAAATATGAAACAGCAGGAATAAAAAAGCTCATAACTTTTTATGACTAAGCATAAACATGTAAAATAGAGACGTTATATTTTTTAGAAGATATAAGGATTCAGGGAATCGTTAAAAGGAGTAAAAGACAATACAACATAGGGTTTTAAAATTAGAAATCAAAAATCATAAACAAACCGCATCTTTTTAGCCAGACTTGTTCAAATAATATTCAAATACCAAACTTCATCAAAATTGTAATTTCTACACTGTTATTTTTCACTCATCAAAAAGAGTCTAATTGCTATGAGCAGGTTAATATAATAAGAACAATCTTAACTGGTGAATGAAGTGATCCTGAAAGTGGCTGGCAGTTGCCAGAAACACCCAAGAATCAAACCAGGTCCCAGGTGCAATTACAGCTTTTCTCAAATCTTTCCTCATTATAATAATTACAGGTACTTCTCTTTCACAATAACTCTCAGTTTATCTTGAGGTTTAGAGTGTCCCTTGTTTGTTTCTACTTTTGAATTAGAGGTCATGTGTGTTTCTTCTTGAGAATCAAAAACACAACTTGTTTGAGACATGCGCAAACACACAAAACCACCTTAGTTACTGCATTTGAATCAGGATATAACTAAACCTCCTTCTAAAACTTTCAGTAAACACAGACGTAGTAGTTAAAGATGAAAAATCCCAGACCACTTCCTCAAATCGCCCCCAGTGGCATTTTTATACAGACAACAGACTCTATAGTTAACATATTTATGTCATAAAATTCACATTCCTTTTATCAACTACTCATTTGATCATTAGATAAAGAAAGCAACACAGAAAATTGACAAACGTAAAGTGAATAAAAAATATAAATAAACAGATTTATGGGAATAAATAGTCGATAAAATGATCCAGATGATCCGAAAACACAAACAGCTGTGAGATTATTGCTGTGACAAAGTCCACTTACATAATGGAAAACAACTTTTCAACAGTTGGCAACATCTCAGCAAAGTTCAACTGAAAGTTTGACCAAAAACCTGTTGGGGACATTTTTGTTTCCTGACGTTTATTCTGCTGAAAACCAACCACACTGCGCTGGATTTTATTTATAAAACATGTCTTTACCTTCCTTTAACTTTGTCTTTTGTGTTTTTGACTGTGCATTTTGGTAGTGCTCATGATTTCCTTTCATGAAGAAACACATTGGAGAATAAAGGCATAAAATATACTCTGTTTTACCTTGAATGTCTTAAATGTTAGATATACAAGTGAATATAATAAGAAAATCAGGAACTTAGCAGACATCGTTTTCATCCAACTACAAATTCTCACCACTTGTGGTTCAGTGCACTCATTAGAAGCAGATGGAATGGAGAACTTATTAACAAGACAAGTAACAGAGCAGGAAACCAAGCATCCCAGCTCTGAAATCTTCTTTCTGTGTAAACTTAACAACTGAAACCCCTGGAACAACAACTGTCCAACATCAGTATTTGCAACCTCAAAGCACACATTCTTCCCATGTGTCTATCACAAGTAGAAGAAATCCAAAATCTCTGGACCACAAACCTCCTGACCATGGATTTACATGGGCTCTCATACTGTGCACTCTCCAGCTGGCTCTAGAGTTCAGCCACATCCTAAATCAAACTATTACCACAAGCTCACTGTTCAGTTTCGCAAATGACAGCAGAGTGGCAGCTTTCATCTTTCAAAAATATTCTGGCAAATCTCTCAAGCATTACCATAACTGTGAGAAATCGATACTAATTGCTGCTTTCATTACAGCTTTCTAGTCTATTCACAGTAGTCTGCATATTTCACTTATCACGACTCAGGGAAAGGGACGACTCAGGGACTTACAGGGAAAAAAAAGTCAATATATAAACACTTAGATGACCGTTTAGCAGCTGTGTCTATGTGATGTGTGAGTGTGTGTTACCTGAAGAAGTTGAGTGCACACTCGTTGACTTTCCTCCCTTCTTCTAGACACTTCCTGGGGTCCTTCTCCTCCCAGCGACAGAGCATGAACTCCTTGTTGGGTTTATCACACTGAGAGCCATAATGATGGGCAGCAGCCTTCAGCACTGCAGATGATACATTGACCTAGACAGAGAAAGGCACATGAGAAACAAGGAGACAGAGGAAAAACGATTATTAATTAATAATAACGGATATGCTGGGACATACAGCTGTGCTCATAAACTGTCCTGTTCCTGGTGGAATTTGTGAAACACTTTTCACTTTGAAATTGTGCATAAAACTTTCATTTTATTTAGAGAGTAATCAGGTGATCATGGATTTTTATGGTCATAACACCACACACAGATATGAATAGTTATTAGGTTATATTCATATTTCCATACCTATGACTTGTTAAAATGAAATTACTACTTTTGTATCAATAGTCGGTGAGTTTCTTAGCTCAAGAGACCCTTGCATGTTTCATTGAGGGCTGTGTTGACTTTGCTGGACACAGAGACACTGGGAAAGCAAACAAAACTGTCAACAGATCTGTGAGAAAATGGAGCTGAGCTTTATAAATCAATAAAGAGATATAAAAAGATGTCCCAAGATTTAAAAATGCCAGTGTTGCCAATGTTGTATTTTTACCAAGCCACAGTTGTGTAGACCACAAATGCCAAGAAAATTGGTCAACATGCTAAGAAAAACCCAAGCAACACTTTCAGAACTTTCCAATATGACACTGATCCAAAACTAAAAGCCAAGTTGACCCTTAAGAACAAAAGTAAAGACTGTAGTGGCCATTACAGTCTGCTTACCTCAATGTGATTGAGCCACTTTGGGGAGATCTCAAACATGCAGTTTATGCAAGACAACCCACAAATTTACGATTGGACTTGGAAGCTTTTTGCAGGAAAGGTTTGTGCAACTTTACCACCTGAGAGAATGAAGGGCCTTAAGTTCCTGGCATTGTGTGGACAATACTCACTATGAACAACTAAGGTCAAGCAAACTTTTATACATGGATTATGTCATTATTGTATTTATTGCTACATATCATTTAATGATTATTCAGTCAGGTCATCCTAACCAATAAATTCATAGGATTATATTTGTGACGTGACACCATTTACATACCATTACTTTCAGACATTGATGATTCTATCAATAAATGTGTATAAGTTATATCTCCTTTACTAAAGCTCTGGATTAAAACATTTAAAATAGGGTTTAAAGTAAATTGTGATGTCTTAGTTGGCTCTTGGGGGACAACCATTCTTTAGCCATGCATCTCTTATCAATAATACAAGGTCTAGCAGTGGTGCCCAGTGTATGCATTTTACACTTCATCACAGATATTATGAAAATGTACAACAACACACTAATGTATGTAGGTTTCAAGAATGGTTTAGAACAAGTTTTTGTAAGATGACAGGTAACAGTCTGAAGTTAGTTAAAAGAAACTGTCAAAAACAATGTCATCACAAAGGTGATACTGCAAATATTTGTTACACCTCTTAAAATAAAAACACTTGTCACCTGCACAAACATAGTTCACCGGGTCATTGTTTGGTATCAAAGGTATTCAAGCTGCTGCCACTTGACTACAAGGACAAGCTCAATGTCCCAAATAAACTGTCGCTGACATTAAATGGCCAGAGGTTTGTTTTGGGTCAGTCATTATACTGTTAATTGTCGCCCATTGGTAAAAAAAATAAAGACACAGTGGGCTATGAAAACAGTCATAAAAACAAAATTACTAATATTTTAGATTCGGCTACATATGTTGGTAACAGCTTCAAGACGTGTTTTGATTCCTCTAACGGTGTCTAATGTTGAAATGTTGGCTCTCACAAAGATACTAGAATATTTTTCACTCCCTACAGCTGCAGATCCATCGTTATTTTAGCTTTTCTAACAAAATGTGACCGCTGTGAAGACTTGAAACGACTGCGAGAAAAAGTTATTAGCCGCTGAGCATATCCCGAAGCCTGCAGCGGCTAGCATTAGCAGCTAGCTAGCTAGCTAACATGTTCTGTCTTTTTATGATTTTTCACGCGAGCTAATCAAAACCGCTTCTCACCTCGTCCACTTTCAGCTCCTGCAGTGTGGGGACTTCCACCGTTGTGGGCATGGCTGTATAATAAAGCAAAATCGCAGAAAATCACCGCTGCTTGAAAAACATTCAAGGTCCTCGTCGGGCTCCAGGACGAGCGACGAGGCCGCGGAGAAGGTCAGTGATGGTTTACAATGGTGCCGGTAGTCGCGGTCTGATGACGTCAGACGAGAGAGCCGCCCACACAACGTAGTGAAAAGGCTGTAAAGGAGAAAATTTAAAGTTTAACGTCTTTTTTTTTTTTTTTTTAATAGTTTTGTCAATTTTTTTTAATTCTTTTAAAAGACCGTGACACCAGTTGTATTTATATTTTCACCAAAAATCTAATTTTACATTATTGTTGGTGTGACGTTGCCATGGTAACGACAAACTAAACCGTAGCGCTGCGTCAAATTGTACCCTCAGTTGGTTGATTTTGAGAAGACAACGGCTTATAAATGGATGTAACGGGGAGCAGTTACATAGGAGACACCGTAAATGGCAGGTAAATCAATAAGAATGTTCCATAACTATAAAAGAAACCACAACTAAACTAATCACACACTGCTGACTGTCTCATCTCTCCCTCAGGATGGAGGGAAAGGGGGAATATACTTGTCCCTCAGGGACCAAGTATATAGGAGAGGTGAAAGATGGGATGTTTCATGGCAAAGGAGTATTACTTTTTCCAAATGGAAGTAAATATGAGGCCACTTGGGAAAATGGAATAGCAAAACAGGTGAGGAGTTGCGTGCATGTGTGTGTGTGTGTCTGTGTGCTCCTGCATGTATGTCAGAATATGCATCCACATGCATGACTGTGTGTTTCACATTGGTTATAGTTGATATCACATCTGGTCCCTTTTAGCAATCACTCACCATTATTGTCGTAGTTATTAAGTTTCTCTCTCTTTTTCCTGCGTGAAGCTATAGCCTCTCCCCTCCTCTGATGCAATCTTTCATGGGTTTTTGCCACAACAGCGATCACTCCAATTATTATCATCATTGCAGTTTCGGTTCATGTGAAATGATAGCAGGCTTGAACCATGACTAACCTTGGCTCAGTCTCAGTCTACTCTGCACCTGTGTTCATGCCAGCCCAAGAAAACCTACTTCCATTTAAAACAGACCTAAATCATCAAACAAACACAGAAATTCAAAACACTGGAAATTGTATCTGTTAAGTTATTGTTCATTCTTTTTCATATTTTATAATAGGAAAAAACATATTTGTCTTTATCTTTTTGGAATCATACATGGATTTTATAAGCATTTTATAGGATATTGAGTTTTGAAATCTACTTTGTGGGTTAGACAGATGAATATTTTTATGAGAAACTTTATGGTTGATTTTTCAAAAGTCAAAGCAACTGCTGCAATTGAACTTTATCCAAAAAGAGACGACAGCAACAGCAAACAAAACTAACAGTAACTGTAAATACAACTTTTCTACTGCAGACATGTTATTTATTATGACTTTATTTCATTGTAGGACAGGTTACTGGAGCCGAGTCATCTTTGTTTGTCATTATTTAAATCTGTACTTGAATATCCACATTGCAATATTGAAATGTATCGCAACAGCTGTCACATGTTATCAGTCAAAACTCAGTTATCAGTGTTTTCTTCTCTTCTCGTCTCTTCTTGTCTCTTCTCTTCATGTTTCTATTTGGTCCCATATTGAATGTGCACCGTGGTTATAAAATCAGACTCAGTGCCATTTTTGGTGATGATGGGGACATGAATATATTGTTGTTACATGCCCTCCACACAAATTTTTTGAACATAGCAAACTTTCTATAAGTAACAGTATCCTTTCTTACACAAAAAAAGAAAAACATACACACATACAGTGTGTCTGTTTAGCCAAAATAAAACCCAAAAGACATATTTTTCCACTTTCCTTTAGTGGTCCATATCACCATAGACATTTTTGGTTTCATCTGCTGAGGTTTTAAGATATCCATCTCTAAGATTTCTGCCTCAACCCAAAGACAATGGAGGGAAAATTTAAACTCTTGTGGTGCTTAAAGCGCTGAAAAGTGACATTTAAAAACCTCACCAGTAACTTATCTTTCCAGAAACCATGTCTCGGGTACACAACGTAATATCCACCTCGTTTTCAACTGTTTTCACTGGAAGCACTTTTTCCAGAGAAATAGTCCCAACAAAATCTGTCAACAGTGAGGTCTGCGGATTATCTTGAGTAACAGGGACATTGTTTCTGCTGTTGAGGTTTTAATGTCTTTTTTTTTTTTTTTTTTTTTGCTGCTTTGAGAATAACAAATGGAATTCCATCCGTTTCTGTCATACTTTGGTGGTTTAAGATGCAGATATTGCAAAAGGTTACGCATACCACTGGGAATGAATATAGTCCGTCACCACCAGTTTAGTTGAATCGACCCTTTAAAGTTTATGATTAAAGAATAAAGATGATTTACTGTGTTTTTTTTGTTTGTTTTGTTTTGTTTGTTTGCTATCTGAAAAGGGGGATTTTACCTTTGCTGATGGTCTGCGGTACAAGGAGGAGGACTGGGACTACTGTGATGGTTATGACAGACGCTTTTACACTGAGAGGTGCAATGGACTCAGACCCGCAGGTTGGAATTTATTTATTTGCTCAAATATTCACTAATTCGGTCACAAACTCATGAACACAAACCCCTCTAGGTTTGAAACAGTATTAACCAAAATATTTCAATAAAAATCATTTGCTCTGTCCATACAGGAGAATCTCAGCTAACTAATCTGCATCCACCACGTATAATTCCTGATGGGTGTTACGACTGTGGAGATGGCTTCTATGACCCCGCCACAAGAATTGTCACTTCCTACAGAGGCAAATTCCTCAGAGGTGTAGGTGAGACAGAAAATGTCCTGTTATTATCACAGTTGAAGCCCCGTTGGCACCAAAGATGACTTGTCCAAGAGAGACCGTTTAATATTATTCATAGGATTTACTTTTATTCAGGATTAATAATCCTTTGCAACTGAATAATTGATACCTTCTAACCTAAACATATTTGAAACTGTTATTATTATCACTGGTACTAGCCCAGCAATTATTCCTATGAGACGAACAAAAGTAGTCATTACCTTCTGCAGTCCACAATCCACATGTGAAGCAGGGATACCTGACATTTTCACAACATTGCCATCATAATCAAAATCTTACCTCCTTTTCTCACTGCTTATATTTCTCCAGTTCGTGCACAGTTTGATGCCAAATTGGCTCTATCTGTGTGTTGAGTAATGTGCAGGCATCTTTGCCAGTGGTTCCAAAGTAAATTGAAAAGATTAAAGTCACACACAAACACAAATTTACTTTTCAAATTAAGCACAATAAATTTTTATCTCCGATGAAAAATCATGCCAATGAAAAAAATGATAAATTACTACATGTTAAATGTGTTTATCTTGAAACTTTATAAAGTGTCACAACTTGTTCTCATAATTAATTATAAATAGGAATTACACTATTTTTCCAGTAATCATGTTGCTGTTGATTTAACCTACATTTTCAACTTGTAGTTTGTTACATACACTTTATTGTGTTTACCAATGACACTTATGCACTTATTGCACTCATGGCCAAGCTAATGGTTTAGTCCCCTTTAGTGTCCTCATGTAATTGTTTCAGTTGCTGGTTGATAATTTTGTACTACTCAAGGAAGGAAATGTCCAATCAGGCTCATACCTCAGGAAGATCTAGATTTAAAAGCTGTACAATCAGCCAAATTAGTATTGAGGGAGTCATTGTTGCTGCCTTGTCATACAAGATAGTAGCTCTGTGTAAAATCATGTCTCCTTTTCAACAACTCAACTTTACTGAGAACAGGCCACATAGGCTTTACTGAGGCAACTTTCAAACATGGTGAAGCTCTTGAATTGAATTTGTTTTCAGGTAAGACCTTCTGTCTTTGCCCATTTTTTCAATAACTGCAAGTCTAAGAGCATACGGTGTAGCCATATGGGAAGGATTTGATAACAATGAACCTATGGAGTGATTTTAAATGGATTATCCCTGGATCCTCTGATGGAACATTACTGCTACAAGTCATCTGATAAGCATGCTTATATAGGCTATTTCAGTCATTTCAAAAGGTTTTGCTTTTGTTATTTGTCAAAAGTGGAAAATTCGAGACACATTTTTCCACTGAACGAATGCCCAGTTTTGAAACTCCTGATTTGAAGTGAATGCGGTTTGTCAGGTGTCCAGATAGAAATTCCCCCGTTTCTGACATTCTCTGCTCGTCATGTCTCCCCGTCGTGCTTTTATATAATGTTGCGAATAGGCATCAGGTTTTGAATCTTATTTTTTTCTGTGTGTATACCTGGAGGGGAGGACTGTGCAGATCTGCATGGCAGCAGTCTTTGAACTCAGCAGCTTTTAAATGGCTTCTGGTTGAGGTTAAGTCCAATTTTATTGCTGTGCATCAAGGGGATTTTGACATTACCATTTTTTTTTTTTTTTGCCAAGCTAGCAGCATGACTACAATATCAGGGTGTAAGTATGTTGGACTCTTGGTCTGTCTGCTACTTTGGTTCTGGCTGAAATAACTGATCTCGTGAACACTTTGCCATGAAAGAATCAACAGGTAGTTGTGGCCTCCACAGGATGCACCCTGCTGATGTTGGTGATCCTTGACTTTTCCTAAGCTGCTATCAAAGCTGTAGAGTCAGTGATATCCTTGTTATTGGACATGTTCTGCGTAGTTTCTCTTTTTGTGGCAGAAATGCAGGAAACATTGAAATCACTGTCCAGCATTAGTGTCTGAATTTTTTTTTTATATGATGATTTCTAAATCTGTCTTATTTTGTAGGTGAATCGATTTGACTGTTTCTTACCTTACAAATGCAGACATGTGTCAAGACACGATCCCTGGCAGAAGCGTGAGCTATGACTCATATGCTCCCTTAGGTAGAAATGTAATTTTGGGGCAGAATTTGTATTCAGATGAGCTACTTTCAACATAATACAGATTAGTTCCACAAGCGCACAAATCTCATTTACATATGTGTAGAGACAGAAGGAAACAGAGGAGAGGATCCACATCCTCGCCAGATGTCATCAGCATGTGTACGAAGACAAAAATATGTTTTGCGATTCTTTCCTTGATGCGGGTTGTTCATCATCATTACAGTTCTGGTATTGATCAGTGGAATGATGGTAATGGAGAGAGATAGAGAGGAAGAGAACAAAAGCGAAGGGTCTTTTTGGACATCGAGATGAAAAAGGAGAGGAACTGAGCACCTTCCAACAATTCTCTGACTCTGTTTTGATTTAGTTAAATGTGGAGTCAAACAGGAACTATTTAATTGACATGTGCCTATTTTTTTCATAGTGTTTATTTACATGTGTGTGGAGAGATATGTGTGTGTGTGTGTGTGTGTGTGTGGGGGTGTCGTACTGTATTTTACATACACTATTTATGCCTGCGTGTGTGCCCTCCTTGTCTTAGTATACAATTCTTGAGAAGAATGCTCCTGTATCCTGTTCAGATATATTTTCCAACCCTGGGGGGGGGTAGGGGTAAAGGCACATTTGTCAGAGTGGGTGTGAAGATAGAGTTTATTGCCTCATGGCTTCCGCCCAGGATGAGGACTGTGTGGATGATGGGACACAGGGAAGACACACCCTCCCAGTGGGGACGTTTGCTGCTGCAAGGAAAAAGGAAGGCGCTCCAAACGTAATGGTTACAACTGGTGCATACAGGACGACGGAGAAGAAAGTCAGCAACAACAAAGCCTCATATATAGAAAAGTTGCAAAAATGATACATATGGAACTGTTTTAAAAACGCAGATGATTCAAGTTTTACCTCTTGGAACTAAATATCATTGCGTTGCTTGGAAATAACACACTAAACTTTACTCACTGGCCAAAACTGACCTATTGCAAAGTCCTGTCCTCCTTAGTTACTGTTGCTAACTTGGACAAACAGCCCTTCTTGGAGTCATGCCAAGTAGTGAAACAATAGGATCTGCTGCTAATATCCCCCTTGAGGTTTAGAGTATTTTTGGGATTGAACTGATTTCTTGTCATCAAGGAGTTGCCGATAAAACTGCATGTATACAAGTGATTTATCAAGAGTGCTGGTGCCCCATGTAGGAAATGTGGGATTATTGAGAACTGTAACATTTCTAAAATACCAACTCACAAATGTAACCCAACCTACAGTGATCATGATTCTACATTTCCTTCAAAACTTCAGGCCAATAATTCATCTTCTCACCAGTAGCTCAGGTGATAGAGCAATTTGGCCAATAATTACTATCCTTGAGGAAGACATTGAACTCCAGACTGCTCCTAATGTACAGGTCGTCTTGACTAAACAGTAAGAATAAGATGGCTAACCCTCTTTACAACATGCACAGCCCTTAAAGACACCAATCTACAGCAACAGACTTGGGCGGGTTCTAATTGTAAGTGGCGCATTTGACTAATTCTGTAAAAACATCACGAATTTCACTTCACTTACTAATTTAGGGGCAAAACCAGGAAGTATTTAAACGAGTGGGAGAAGCCATTAAAGGGCACTGACCAAAATGACATGTGCATGCAAAGGGAACAGTCTGTGTAACCAGTAGATGATGACAAATGTCCCCTTTAGCTGACACATGAACCCACTGAGCTGACATTGGTCATTGTTTCCCATCGTCTTGTTTAGAAAAGGGCCTTGGAAAAACAGTTTTCCCTTAAATTGCCAATCCAGTGTGTTTTCCAAACACTTATGAGGAAAGAAAAGCCATTCTCCTGCAGAGTCATGTTTTATTTCTTAAGTTTAAGTAGGTGCTCACAACTCTTGAGGCGCAGTGAGTCACATCATCATTATTTACTTATATTTTGGTGACTGGCTTGGATGATGTCTGCTCTTAATAGATTTTTTGGAAAGTCTAACCACGTGGGTACTAAGACAAAAAAAAAAAAATGAGGAGCAACTCAAGCAAAATCAGTTGGTGTGTTTTTTTCTCCGTCACTGTACATTGTGTGTGTGTGTGTGTGTGTGTGTGTATCGGTGATGAGTGATTGTGATTACAGTGGTGAAAGATGAACATTCAGAGATCACAGAGACTTTTTTGGGCTGATGTCCCTCCCAGTCTTCTTAATGAACATTCAACCTCTGCTGTGCTGCCAGTAATTAGTCATTAAGATGAAAAATAGCATTTCTTTTCCCCTCCATCTTTTCAACTGATCTCTCATAACTCTCTTTGTGTATGAGGTGGCAGACTACTAATCCCCTAATCCATCTTTGTCGTCTCATTTTTAAAAAGATCTATGCAGCTGATGATGGCACACTAAATACTTTTGTATTGGCAAAACAGTTATTTTATAGAAAAGACAAACAACATGTTTTTCTTTATATAACCTGATTAAAGTTGAGGCGTCAAGTGTGGTTGAACCTCTGAAGAGAAGAAAAGGAACGATGCATGACGGAAACACTAATACTGATGCATTTTAAAACACTATTTTTTAATTGCCAAATCTAGCTCAATGACTGATATTTGAATTTTGGTTTGATTTATTTTTCTGGATTTTTATTTATTTATTCATTTTTGATTTTTTTGGGGAGGAGTATTGGGGGGTATTTTTATTGTGACATGAAAGTTTTAGTGCAAACATGTGGTTCCACTTACTGCCACCTCACAATGTCATAACCGTGTTTAAATAAAGCCACCAGACTAAAACATGATGAAATGATTACTGTTAAATCTGTAAAACAAATCACAAAATGAAACATCTAAAAAACACACACACTATTTTACCTACTTTCCCACAAACTTCAAGAAAAGTGTAATTGTGCTTTAATTTGCCATCACTGATGAAGACTGTTCTTTAAGTTTGAAGGTGCAATGTAAAACATTTGCATTACACTTTAAAACTATAATTAAAAAACAATGAAGCATAGGCCACATCTGCACAATCAAACTACCACAACTGGCTGATTGAGCGTGCTCTGTTATTACAAACAAACACACACACACACACACACACACACACACACACACACACAGGGTAAGTTATGTATATTCTCTCTTGGCAACAGGCAGCAGCAGTGCAGGAGACGGCAGCAGCTCCAGCAGGGGCCATGTGTTGCCATATTGTTTGTAGCACTTTCCTGTTTCTGGAATAACCGCCTCCCTTTGAAACTCTGCGCAGAAAGGGTTCCACATTGAAAACATTCCACTGCCAAGGAAAACACCTCTGGTGACCAAACCACGGCCCCTCCCTATGTCCTCGTCCAGCCGAGGTGTTTCACAGACAGATAAAATCAGCCGGGGCCCTTGGGAGTGGAACATATCCTCACACTGCCTTTTCATGAAACTCTCATTTTTCTTCCATCTTTGAGGCAAAAAAAAATTAACCATAAAACAGGATTGGTGAGTTAATCCCGTGAGCTGTGACAGATGGATTAATAATTGTAACGTGGTGGTTTTTTGGGTTCCTTCAAAGCAAGAAACCCGAAAAACCGCCGCTGTTTTCTGTGATGTGATCAAGACGCAAAGCCAAGGGCTGCTCTGTTTGCACTGAATTGGAGACAGATGACTTATACATCTACGTATGAATGTTTGTTTGAGCTTTCACATTTAGGTAAGTTTGATTCACTGTAGAGGCTCCAGTTTGGAAACCACAAGAATGTGTTTATATTAGCATATAATGACCATGCACATTGCATCTACAGTAAGTCGTTTAAGCTGACTTCCTCGTCACTGTCGCTGGATCCGGCCCAGTTCGTCTCCTGATGACATAACAGACTCGTAGCTGAACTATTTACACTGGTCACCGCTTTATCTATTTTTCTATTTCACAATCACGCCCAGCAGAATGTAGTCATCTCCTATGGAAATGACTTTGATGCAAGAAAGCAGATTATTGCTTTTGCTAATTAAGCCATGTGTGTCTGTCTATGTGTGCAAGTGTGTGTGTGTGTGTGTGTGTGTTAATTCCCCGCCATTACGCTGGAAGGAAACACTTTTCGCTCAGAGTGTATTTTAAGGATTAAGATAAACAGACTTTAACAAGGTGTCATTATCGCTTCCACACACACTCTCTCCTGTGTATGTTGCACAGTGGCTGTACATACAGGTTGGATATTGATCAGAAAACTATTTAATAAACAAAAGTGTTTGTGCTGCACTATTGGTGATGATACTGGCAGAAAGAATCATCTTTACTTACAGAACCGCAGATTTTAAGTGATTGTATTTATTCATTTGTGTATTTAGCCTGGTCTAAGTCTTTAAGTTACATGAATTGACAAATTCATATCACACACTCACACACAAAAAATGTCCTGTTGTCCTCAGATTGCAGGAAATTACCTAAATATACCAGCCACCTGTGCCCTCAAATAACTCAAGGTAGCAATTACACATGACTTAAATCCTGAGATAAACGCTGCTATACAATCTCAAGAGGGCAGAATTACAGCAAATATGAAAATGTCCCAATCTAATTATCATTAAGGCAGGTTGTGGTTCGTGGCTAAGTGAGGTCAGTCTCATGGCAACACAGTGTCGCGGCGACGCGACGCACCGGCTTCTGTAATTACCTTTTTTTTTTCTTTTTTCTTCATCCCGTTAACAAGTGCGTCACAAAGACGTGGTGGAAATGTTTGTGCGGCAGCTGTCCGCGTGTCCGATGCGTTCAATTGACCTCCCGATCAGAGCAGGTAGAAAGAGAGAGAGGAGGGAAAAGGGCCGTTTTAGAGTTGAAGTGGCTGTTAGTGTTGACGCCCATCGCTGTGCAATTACGCACAATCAGCCCGAGGAGCCGCAAACCTGCTCCTCTGTACAATGGACCCGCGAGCGCAGTGGAACCTGGGGGTGAGGCCCGCGAGTCGCTCAAGTGCGTGCAGCTGCACGCGCTCCAGAGAAAGCTCACTTCCCCTGCAATTAGCTACTCATTTCAGTTTTAACAATGAAAAACTGGTTTATTATCAGCTCCTCTGGCAATCGTTTTGCTTTAAAAAAAATTGGCGTCCATTTTTTCAGGGGGTGGGGTTATTATTTATCGGTGTCTGAAGTGGCTCTGAGAAGTTATTTTCCTCCTAATTGTCAGGGTTATCTTGATTTGACAGATTTACCAGAGATTTGAATGGCACTTCACTGTTGCAGTCTTAAAATGACCTGCGGTTTAATTATGCAGGCCACTGGTTTATTACAGAATTTGGTTTAAACGCTCGACGTGAGATGAGAAAAATGAATGCAGCTTCTCGCTGTGACCCCTTTTTACACTTCAGTCTGTGGTTTGTATTTCAGTTTCCTTTTAGGATTTATAGGTCTTTTTTTTTTACTAAAAACAATTTAGTTTCTTTATGTATTTTTTTTTAAAATCTAAATTACCTTAAAATTATTATTATTTTCTTCTAATAGATGACATGGAGCATGAATGGATTGTGCGAACTTGTCGGGGAGCTTGGGATGTGGTTGGTGGCTCTGATCCTGAAAAATCTGCTGCAGCCAAATCTGAAGAGACCAGCAATAACAAATGATTTTTTTTAATTTTTATTCTATTAAATTGCACTTAACATTTTATTTGAAAGGACATTAAAAATGTAGGAAATTTCTTGCTCTTTGTCTTGTGTTTCATTTCCTGTAAAAGCAAAAACAATGGGATCATATTGTATTAGTTATGCTTTTTATTCATCTTCATCTCCATAATACTGTGTGTACTAGTGTGTGTGTGTGTGAAAAAGTCTCATCAGTAAAGCTGGTGGTTATGCAAACATTTCATATTTATTTAAACCTGTGCATTATCCAACATATATGTACAGTTACTGAGTCTTTTCTAAATTGTGTTTTGCTGATTCAAATCTTTTTTTTTATCAGTGAGTAACAGTTTCCTGTAGGGTCAAAAGTCTAACACAGTTTGTGTATGAAAAAAAAAAAAGTTTTAACCTGATACCATCAGAAATGTCTCCTGTCGCCTGAATCAACTTTGATTTGATTGCAACCAAACTTTTATTTACAACTCCTGCCTCTCTGTTTTGTTTCATGTGAAAGCACAGTTTTGGTTTTCGTCACACTTTTTATCTGTTACACACAATATTCAAATCCTGTATCAGTGTTACTGCATAATATTCAAAATATCACCATGGAAACAGCCACAATCTCAGTTTTCCTGTTAGTAATGATAATATATGCAGTATGCACATCATAGTAGTAGAAATAATCAGGGTTGTCATATAATGTCCAATTCTAATGTGCAGGTAAAGCACAGGTTGGCAGCATGAGGATCATTTAAAAAAATATTCTTTAACATATAATCACTATAAACTGTTTTTTTAAGCTGATCGTCTACCGTGGTATAAATTTCCTTAATCCTAAACAGCCTTATATTTATTTAAAACATTGAAAACATCAATTAAAGAAATTAATAGTAAAAGCTTTAGGAGGCAGCAGTCGTTTACACCATTGCAGCTCTTTTTATGACACAGTAATTCACATACACACACACACACACGAGGACGTGCACATGTATCCACAAAATAAAGGCCAAACACACACACGTGCCCACATCCAGAGACTCAAACCACAATAACGAGACGTGACGAGACAATAAAACATCATATGTAATTAAGAAAACACACCGAACGTTTACTTAACATGTATCGATTTTATTTGTATTTTTTGCCATCGGAATTTTTTTTTTTTTATCATTGTACCCAATTGACTTTGCTTCGTTTCGAGAAAAAAAATATTGCTTTGCTAATTTATCCTTAGAAATGACCGAAGAACCACAAAATATCACATTCTATTTTATTGCGAGTTTATTACACAAAACATGTATGATGCACAGTCTATCAAATAAACTTTTCGTTTCAATTCAGTTCATGTTTTTTTTTCTTCGTTTTTTCTTGTTTTTTTTTTTTTTTTAGCAAAAACAAAAACATTTTCAAAGGGGACAAAAAAAAAGTGCTTTACAGGGATTTACCATCTCAATAAATACAAGGACATTGAGGTCTTGTTGGATCCTGTTCTTCACACATTGGCCATGGCACTAAAAATACAGATGCACACTCTCTACCCCTGCCAATACACACTCACACTCTCTCACACACACACGCACACTCACACACGTCTTACTATGTACAACCCAGTCTGTTTTATAATGTCCATTTTGTACCAATACTCCATTTCCCTCCTTGTACGAAAGACACATGCACACAGAGGCTGAACAAACAACTTAAAAATCATAAATTAGTGACAATACACCTGCTTGGAAATATGTAACCTGTAACGTGTCAAATTTGGAGGAACGCGTAGTTTTGCTCATCTCAGACTTCACTCTGTTTCTGTGTCAGTTTGAAGAAATGTAATTGCTGCTTCTAATGTTACATCTCTAATTTAAACAGCAACACACAAACCCAGACGTTACGCTTTGTGGTTTGTCTTCATGATAAGCAGCTAACGTGCTATTAATTGAATATAAATGAAGGATTTTAAATTCTCATGATTTCTCATACTAATTTAATTTTATCTAAAAATCCCAAATCTCTGTTTTATGACAGATGAATTGTTTGAATTTCACAGCTGTAAACAACTATGTTTATTTTTAATGATGGAAAAGATAAGGCACGCAATATTTTCATTCTTTAGCAGAATCTAATTTTCAGTGGGAAAATGACCAAAACTGTAACTGGGAAGTTTCTAGGTTTGTTTTTTTGTTTCTTTGTTTGTTTGGTTGGTTGGTTTTTTGAGATGTCATGAAGTCACTACAGCGCTCCTAAAGGAAATATTTCAACGGTGAACATGTTTCGTTTACGTTCAGGTTTCCTTCATGGTTGCTTAGAGAGAAAAGTGGGAGGAGTCTTACCTCTAATGCGGTCTACTGTGTGTGCCAGGCCTTCAGGCCACAATGACAGTTCTTCCTTAAATTTCCCCCCCCTCTTTTTTTTTTTTTTTTTTGCTTATCTTCAATACTCTGACAGCACCCCGAGAGGATTCAGTCCTGCTTCCTTTATCAGTTTCATCCAAAAAACTCCTTCCACCTTCAAGTCGGAGGGTGGATGAGCAGAGCGGAGGATGCTGTACACTTGAAGCAAAGTGGGTCCTTTTCATGGTGTAAAATATAGTTTACAGGTTCATCGTGATCGTTTTGTCAGACTGGCTGCAGGTGGGATATTCCTGTCCTCAGTGAGAGAGAGAGAGAAAAAAAAAATACAAACATGACGACGTTTGTGAGCTTTCTTCAATTTCTTTCTCTGTTCCCGAGCAGGCAGGGCTCCTCTTAAGATTTGTCTGACTCCTGCTTGACCTCAGGGGGGGTCAGGTCAGCAGACGTCACCGATGGTGAGATCAAGGGTTAGGATCCGGAGGCGAGGGGGTCGTTAAGGCTCACAGTGGAGTGCTAGCGGCTGAGGGGGAGCTGGGGCAGCGACATGGCCTGGTGAGGGAGGCTCTGAGAGGTCAGCACAGAAAAGGGATGACCTGCGGAACAAACAACACATCAAAAAGATTTTAAATTAGCTGGATCTAGAAAAAAACAGCCAATAAAACAGCTGTCAGATAAAAAAAAAAAACAAAAAAAAAACACAACTCACTGTCGATGTACCCGTGAAGGGCCACCATGCGTGCCGCTCTGGACTGCCAAACGGGGAGTAATGCAGCTCATCGGGCAGGGACGAGGGTATCCTGGACTGGGGGTGACCTTGTGGAGCCCCACTGTGCTGGGGCGTGTGCTTTTTGTGTCTTGCTCTGCAGTTTTGAAACCACACCTATGAAGACGCAATGTAACCAGACATCATGTAGCTATATTCTTTAATAGAATATGTTGAATTGTTTATTAATGTATGTTTTAAAAAAAAAACAGAAATGAAAGAAATGAAACTATATGCATATTACTGTACATGCATCGAGCTTTTCTCATTTTATCCATTGCATGGCTGTATCAAGTTGTAGGCTATTTGCCAAACTATGTCATAATAATCCCATTGATTATTGTGTGTACTGACCTGGATAACTCTCCTGCTGAGGCCTGTCATGTCGGCTAGTTTCTGTAACGTCTGGGCGTCTGGGTTGTTGTCCTGCGCAAACTGAGCCTGCATGATCTGTATGTTGAGAAGACACAATAGCATCAAATGAACTGCTGATATTTGAGTTTAATACTTGGATGAAGAAATATTTGAATATGACGAGTGGGTCCACATTTATCATAATCGGCTGCAAGTTGCATCAAAAACATATCTGTATTAGTCTGTGTCTGACCTGTAGCTGCTCTGCAGTGAAGGACGTCCGCGCCCTTTTGGCCGGTTTAGGTTGACTGTCTTGTTCTGTTGGAACTGCTCCTTCTAACGTGATACCGTTGCCTGAAAAATACACCAAAAGAAAACATTTGAGCTGCAAGTCAGATGAGAATACATGACAGAGACACTGCATTATAAAGTTGTTTTCTTCCCCCACTTTTTAGAAACACAGTCTAGTCCTAAGCCAGTTTAACATGGCCAACTAATCCTGTGGGTTTCCGTCACAACCACTGAGAAATCAGGACTAAACAGATCAAATGTAATAGATACTAATACGGTAAGTATTACTATTGGTTAATGAAATAAGATATTATGGAATTCAATTATTTAATGAGTATTTTGAGATGTGTTGATAAAATGACTGTGAAATATATTAAAATTTGGATGAATCTTTATTTTGGGAGGAGATTCTGAGCAAACATCTGGACAACCACAGAGAAGAATTACTGTAAATTTAGCCAGAACCATTACTCACCACTCTCAGCTGCCCGTTTGAGGTTCTCCACCATAGTGTCGTAATGAATCCTACACAGGACCTTCTCCTCCACCAAGCCAAACTCCTCTCCCGTGGACAGCTGCCTCTTACACGAGTAGCACGCAAAACATGCTAAGTGGTATGCGTTTCCCCTCGCGCGGCGCACCCAGTCACTGGCATATATCTGCCGCCCACAGCGGGCACACTTAGTACCAAACCTACTGCGAGGGAGAGAAAAAGACAAGGCAAGAGAGAGAGAAGCAGAAAGAAACATAACGAGGAATTATTGGTTTGTAAAAGAAACATTTCTTGGGGAGAAAATTGCAGCAGTTGGCGATCTTTAAACTCTTATCTCAGGGCCATTTGTAGATGCTACACACACATAGAATTAAACATGTACAGATGTCCTTTTCTTTGACAATATTTTGAGAAAACTGAAGTTGAAAATGAGTTTGTTAAACTTGACGTTTTGGCAGAACTCAAAGGGTTTAAGGAAGAAACCTTGGAGGAGGATGTGGCCTTCAGAAAAGACTCCTGACTGCGGCTGCAAGCTGAGCCTTGAATGCAAACAAACCAACACCTGCAATTTCCTGGCTGATGCATGAAGACCCTGACATATACACATGCTCACACACAAACACAGACACACACACACGCACGCACACACACACACACACACCAGGAAACACACCAATACACGCACAAGTAAGCCAGGGTGGTTTTACACACAGTGGAAGATGAAGAAAGACTTGGATGACATCACTCTAGATCGCCCTGCTGTAACTGATAGCAACAGTGAGATCAGGCAGCATATAAACTTAAACCACCTGACTTACTGTTCTGGGTGGGTGGGGGGAGGAGGGAGGAGGGGGTAGTTGAGGGGCACAGAGAGGGAGAAGATGAGAGATAAATGCACAGAAAGTTATAGAAAGAGAAAAGGAGTTACGCCACGCGAAGGGTTACAGATATAAACTCGGAATAAGATATTAAAGTCGTAAAATAAACAAACTCATTTAAAATGTTTAGATCATGGACTGAGGACAGGATGAGACAAACACAAAGAGGAAAGAGAAGAGTCAAACTAAAGGCTGCCATAGATTTAATTACACTAATGTTCATGTTCTGACAGAGATGAGTTTGTGAAAGTCACTTGATTCTTACAGGATAATCCTGGTATTACGTTATACTTCTCTCACTGTCAGTCAAACCCCATAAATAGAACAACACACCCAATGATGTGTTTTTGTTTTTTTATCCCCAACCCTAATTTTTCTTTTCTAAAAAAAAAAAAAAAAACAATTAACAAGGCTCTGAGCACTGAGAGAAGAGTACATTTATCATGGACTATTTTCAGCAGGGGATGAATACACATTTGGTGCTCTTTCTTGCAAGTGTTTATATTAGCAGGACAGTGCACGTAGAATCGACTCAAAATAAACTTCAGTGAACTGCGTTCATCATGATGAAAAAAAAAAACAACATAGAGTCCAACAATGTGACTCACTGATGTCTTTTTAATAGTTTCTGGACAACAATGGAGCTGTATGGCACAGGAGAAACACGCTATATCAGGACTTGGCTACACACAAGCAGTACTTTGTTAGGTTTAGTCTTTTTTGTGTGTGTGTGTGGATTTCTTAAAAATAAGAAAAATGTAGAGGATTGCCAATCTTACTGTCTTATTGAGACAGTAGGATTATTGAGTTCACCGAGCAACTTTTGGCATGCACTGAAGTGTCTTTAAAACCTCTATTTTAATGCAGCTGAAATATCAATGATGGTTTCCTGTGTTACACAAAAATCAAAAGTGATAAAATTTCTCATTTAAAGAGCACATTATGGGTTTAATTGGAAAACGCTTGTGGTTTAACGTGGTTATGGTCAGGCTAAGAGCCATTGTTGGGGTCAGAAGCTGCCAATTCTGGTAAAGGAGGCAGGATTTGTAAGTAGACTGAGAAAGTGCTACTAGCTCAGGGGTAAAACCGGGGACAAGAAACTTAAACTGGTACATTATGGGAAAAGTATTTTCATGAACGGGCACTGACCCAGAAATTGAGAAGTATAATAATTTTGCCAATATGCATAGCCGTGTCTTTATCCGCACTTTTTTCAACAGAGAAATACAGCTGGAAAAAAAAGTCACACAAGCACAGTATCACAAACACGAGCCAAGTTCAGAGAGCAGTCGAAAAAAGCAGTGAAGGAGGCGAGGGCTGGTGAGGGCATGGATCGGGATGAGAGAGGAGGTAAGTGGCTGAGGCAGAGAGCTGTAGTGCTGAGGGAAATAGCAAAGTAAAGAGCGTCGATGGCAGTGAGAGAGCAGGATGACGGGGTTGCAGGAGAGCACAAGGGTTGCCAAGTGAGTGGGTCTGGCAGTGCATCAGTGCACTCAAATCCACTCTATCTGGAATGAAAGCATACTATAACTCTAACATCTCACAAGCCAGTACTCCTTATAGGCATGTGACGCCAGTGACCCCTTATCCTCATGGATATGAGCTCGTTGGCCAGACGTTTCATTTTCATGTGTTGTAGCATGGTGGGGAATATTTATAGGTTGTTATTAATATCTACTGCTTGAGGATCTGCCTCACATCTGCCTGACAACTAACAAGAATTACTGCAACGACGTCCACACATAAAAAAAACAAAATCATCTAATTCAGTTCAGCATTAGAGCAGTGAGGCAAAAAACATCTTTGTGGTGACCTTGAACTAAAATTGGCCGGCATGGTTCTTACAAGAGAGGTTTAAGTTGTCACAGATATGTGCAACTTAACCAAAAAAGCTCTTATAACCCAATAAAGCCACTCTGGAGACAAATCGACTCCGTGGCTTCCTGTACAGTATGTACGTATTATTTCAGATTGTTATGGAGAATTCCAGCCTGTTTCTACAGTAAAGAGGAAAATATTGTGGAACATTGCAGCTAATCTAGCATGACAGCTTGTCAGTTTCATGCTCCGAGACAGAACCCAGAAAAGCTGCAAATCATCCCTTGTTTTAACCCCCCTTTCCTCTTCCACCTCCTCCACCTCCGTCTTCATCTCCTCAGACCCCTCCCTCCTTCTACTATTTTTTTTTTCAATCTCGTTTTGTCTTCGTACCAAAAACCTGGTGTTTATTTTGCAGCAATGTCAATCCTCACGGCCCCTATATCACTCACAAGAGGGAAAATCCTACACCGCAAAACTCCCTTTTGCCCCAGACCTCTCCTATTTGCTCCCTTTCCTTCGTCTAATCTTTACTCTCTCGCTCTCTTTTTTTTTTTCTGAAGCACAGTAATTCACCTGCTGCTGAAAGAGGGGCTTGAGGAGGTACACGTTTTTTGGATTATTCCTGATGTGCTGT
The DNA here is from genome assembly GCA_016801845.1 of Polydactylus sextarius. Taxonomy (NCBI): domain Eukaryota; kingdom Metazoa; phylum Chordata; class Actinopteri; family Polynemidae; genus Polydactylus; species Polydactylus sextarius. The sequence goes on from CM028922.1 coordinate 6,257,744, forward strand.
GAGAATACACTAATCTCTATTAGATTTGTCCTGAGAGAGTTCTTGTTCGACTGTGCGGTTTTAAGGCACGAGGTTCCTGTTAGGCCTACAGTATGGAAATCTAAGACAGGAAAATAATCTAAATACTTTACAGACAACCTCTTTTAACAGATTTAACATGTTATCAGGCTTTAAGATATTAACCCCGAACTAAAGGAAACCTACACTGTTTTATTCTCTGCGAACACTTGACAGGAGCGGCCTTTATTTAAACATGTAACACTGTGCAACACATCTCTTATTATGAATTTAATTGATTGAGTTATTAATAAAACTTGCTCTCTTCGTATCTGTTGCTGGTCTTAGTTGTTATGGAGACGCAATCAGCTAACCAGAGGTAGGCTGATGAATAATTATTCTAATAACACAGACATGCATACTCACATAAAGAGGTGTATACACTTGCACACATCTTATCCACAAAGATCCCTACATACATGGACTCTGGTTACGGTGTCAGTATCCCATGGTGCCCCTGATTAGTGCAGCAATGCAACTTCCTGTGTGGCCTGCAGCTCACGGATGGACAAGGATGAGTTTTTCTATATAGCGAGCCGAGGGAGCGGGAGAGGGAGGGTGCGTGGAGGCGAGGGGGGTCAGGGGAGGAGGTTGATAAAGAAATAGTTTGCGTGTGTGTGTATGTGTGTGTGTTTGTAAGCCCCTGAGGCCTGACATGGGTTTGAGAGGCACAGCGCGGGCTCTGTCCTGCGCCCCCTACATCGAAATACGCCCTCCTCCACACGCACACATGTGCATACACACACACACACACGTATATAGAGGGAAACCCACTCTGATTTCCTGCTATTACGCCCCATTAAAGCAGCTGTCAGTCCAAAGCCAGATGAGAGGCTGACACAGATGAGGAAATATCTCCAGAGGTTTGAAACCTGCCCAGAGGATCTGGACTTGCACTGGTGTTTAGCCTAGTTTGAATCTGGCCTAAACCCAGATTACAGTTTATATTTACAGAAGTAACCATTGTGCAGGCCTCGGCCCCTGCAGCAAAGCTTCACTGTTTCTCCAAGATTTTTTAAATCATCTCTCATTTTCCAAAGCAACTTCCAAGGAAATCTAATCTAAACCTACAAATATTATTATGCAAATGAAGATTTTTGTTCACAGATTGTAACCATATTCAGAGGAAGATGCAACTCGTGTATTGCAGAGGTCTGATTATTTGACCTACAGAAAATCCAGACTGTCAAATCAAATTTATGATTACTTCACTTATCATACCTATAGTTTGAGTCACTTCACATTGCAGACAGTGTGTAGCTGTTCCCCTTGACAGATTGGAAAAGGGTTTTGACATATGACATTTGACATATAAGTCAAATGTGGTTTATACTATCGGAAAGTTTATATTATTTTCAAGAAAAGCAGCAAAGTACATGGCTACGAATAAAAGGTTTTGAAGTTTGAAGGTGAGAAAAGATATATAAACTGTACAAATATACAAAATATCTCCTTAATTTAAATGTAGCTTAACTACACCATGAGCAGGATCCGTTTATCTGATGTTACCTTTATTATCTGTTGCATTTAGATTTAAATGCAGCCTTATTAAGTGTCAGTATAACAGACTTAGCTACAGAGATGTTGGAGCATTTTAGCTGGATTGCAATCAAAGGAAACAGGTAGGTAAGTTGGGGTAAATTATCTTTAGCTAAGGATTGTTTTGGCTCAGTTGCTAGCTTCAGTTAGCCAGACAGCAGTCTACTACAGTCTGGTTTTGTTTTTCAGTCCCTGCAAATTGCACATATTTTTTATTTTGAAAATGATACATTTCTATGAATTAGTGTGTCTTATATACAGTAATTATTTAGAAATGCATGGTAAAGCTTCAAAGACATATACTAAATGGTCAACATGACTAATGTGAATACATTAAGGCTTCCGTATTGCTTTTTAATCACAATTACTGTCTTTCATATAATTACAGTATATTCTTCCCTGATGAGAATATAATATGTGACCCGGTGACGACTACATCTGTACCAATCATTACCATGTTTTTTTTTTTTTTTTTTTTTTTGAGTTCCAAATGCTCTGACATATTGAAAATGTAATAATTGCTCTCAGTCCAGAGAGCGGTGTTGAGCAGTGGAGTGAGTGAATGATGAAGAGGCTTTTAAACGGAGATGGGGTCAGGTAAAAATATTATTATGATGTGGCAGAGCAAAAACAAGAATCTCCATTTTGTGAAGAAAAATGAGTAAAATGATTGACAGCTGCTGAACATGTATAAATACACAGAGATCTCAGTGTGTGTGTGTGTGTGTGTGTGTGTGTGTGTGTGTGTCAGCTTTATGACCTGTATAAGGAGGCAATGTGTACAGTATATTCTTGCTAATAGGTGTATGTAAATGGCTCAAATTCATGTTTTCATATTTAAGTGAGTGTATCTGTGTTAAAGTGTGTAAATATCTGTGTAAGTGTGTTTGTGTGTGTGTGTGAGTTTTTTTTTAAAACTTTGGATAGGAGTCACATTCAGATCAGAAACATGCTGACCAGGCACACCGGGGCGATCTAATTGCTGGTCTGGAGGCCTGAGGGTCTGGGGTGGAGGACGACTAATTGCTGGTGATTATAAACCTCAGAGCAGTGGCTTGGTGTCAGGTTGCGATCAGACAAACACCAAAACTCACTCACAGCTAGAAACACACACGCTAGAAACACACACGCTTTCACTCTCTCTCACACACACACACACACACACACACACAGGCATGTGTGTCGATATACAATACACACACCTTTGCTCCAGGCTACTGAACCGAATTTTACTATAGACTGTCGCTGGTGTGTGAACCCCATTTAACCTCAGATACCACACACACACACACACACACACACACACACATACTTGTTGCCCTACATGCACTTTCATTTCTTCTATTCATTTTTCAGATTCACAAACTGAATCCATGTCTATGGTCAAAGGAGTAAAATAAATAATTAAATAAATCTATGGGAGAAGTCATCAGCCAACTAAGACCACACACAATATCATATAAATATCATATAAAATAAAATAAGTGATGGTAATAATGGGAATTAGTCTCCCCACAACTGCCATAACTATAACACACACACATGCCAGTATTTCTCAATGAAAAACCAAAACACTCCTCCCTAAATGCGTGTGTGTACATGTGTGTATCACTCCCTCTGTTTGCTGATCTTTGCTGACCTCTCTCTCCCTCCAGCTTGCATTGCTTACCACAGTGTAGACATGTAGACAATACAAAAACAATACAATAACGTATACATGTATAAATTTAGAATTAGATTGATGGGTTTTTTTCTCCTCCAGCTGCCTGCATCTCAACATGTTGTTGTGAATGTACTTGAAAATAATATAAAAATAGATTTAAACCAATTTTGTTATCATTGCTGTTAGATCCTCTAAACTCTAAGTCATATTGTTAAATATTATATTATTACAGTCTCTTAGTGCTAAACAATAGAATAGAATAGAATTAGAATAGAATAGCCTGTATCTGTGTTTGTTCCTTTTAACGTCGTGTTTCCCCACATGAACTGATTAAACTGAGACAGCCGCGCACTCAAACTGGCATTTCCGGCGATTTCCGTTTGTTTCACGCGTCCCTCTGGAGGTGATCAAACAGCTACCGCACGCTCCTTGGCACGTGCGTTCGCGCGCGTGCCACTGAGCAAGCGTGTGAATGTGATGACGAGTGTGAGTTTTGTTTAAAATAGCCACACTAAAGATTAGAAAAAAAAAAAAAAAAAAAAAACTATCATAGTGGCCAAATAAAAACAGGCTCAGATCCAGAACCGGAAATTAATCAGTAAAAAAATCTCAAGTAGCTTGATTTTAATACATCGCTTCTAATCTGATTTGAAGCGAGCAGATGAATAAAATTGGATGAAAATTTAATTTGGTCAAAGTCACCTTTGTCTAAAAATGACATAACCTCACAGAGCAATAAATAAATAAATAAAATACTATATTACACTTTAAATTTTAATGTTATTTCTCTCTCTCTCTCTCTGTGTGTGTGTGTGTGTGTGTGTGTGTGTGTGTGTGTGTGTGTGTGTGTCTAGTCATAACATAGCTACGGATCTTTCAGCTGTTCGCTGTAGGTAAAGACTTTTATTTTGTTACAGATTTTCAATTCTTGAAAAGGTCTTTCAAGAACACATGAGGCAGCCCGCATCCTTCTCAAAGGCCAAGGCTGTGTATGTGTGTGTGTGTGTGTGTGTGTGTGTGTGTGTGTGTGTGTGTGGGAGAGAGAGAGAGAGAGACAGAGGTGGGGGGAGAGCCCTGTGTATTTTGAAAATACGGCCAAAAACTTACCCTACCTGAAATAATCCATTTTACAGAAGATCTCTTTGTTTTTGATGTAGCAGCTGCTGTGCTGACGCAGCGACGTCCTGCACACCGAGCACTCCAGACAGCGCACGTGCCAGATCAGGTTATTCACCTGCAAAGAAACAAAACGGCCAAGTCACACACACACACACACACACACACACTGATGAGAGATCGGTGCAAACTTCTTCTTTAACATACGTTCATTCACTCATGAGCTTATCGTGAATTTCCGAGTAGGGTCAATAAGGTTAATCTGATTTATGTTGACGTAACAGTCTGATACTTCTAACTATTTTTATCTCAAAAATAGAAACAAAAATATTTTACAGCTACAGTCAATAACGAGTATACAGTCATTATACTGATAGTTTATTTAATGTTAATATCTTTGCGTTTTTATCTTATAATAATTCCTGGTGTGTTTTCTGAAATTACTGTTTATCGGTAATATCTTGCTGCAGACGTTTTAATATCATCTGTAAGATTATTATATTACTGTAGTTCACTTTTCTAATGCCTCATACTTACATTTAAATCTACATATTGTTGATAAACTGTATTCATGAGAAACGTCGATTCCCAACCAGAGCATATTTTCACTCAGGGTCATTTTCATTATATTTTAATTTAACAGCAATTATTTTTACTAATTGTAATAATGACGTAATAATCGTTAGGGGTTGAAATCAAGTGATCGATTTGTAAAAAAAAAAAAAAAAAAAAAAAAGTAGTTATGATTAGTTATGATGAAGTGAAATCAGATTTCTTTAGGTTATATTTACTGATAGAGAATCTATTTCCCTGTCGATTAAAATAAAAATTACATAGAATAAATAATTTATAGAATATAAGAGTGAATTAGAGCGCTGTTAAATAAACAGGAAAGAGAGATAATGTAAACAAAATTAAATCACACTTGTGTGAAATTTTGTGAAATTCAAGAATAGTACCATTTTTAATATTCTTCTTTTTTTTCAGGTTAACAGGAATTGGTAGATTTTTATTTAGAACATTTAATTGTGTTGAATATTTAAAATTATGATATAAAAATGACAATTATTTCACTATTAATGCAACAAATAAATAAACAAATAGGTAAATGAATGCAGCACACAATAGCGTGTATTTATAATTTACATGTTACTTCAAATATTTTCGTAGTTTTTTAAGTTGCATAAAAAGATCGAAATTATTATAGTAGAGAATATAATACAGATAATATCCTAGTAGGATTAAACTTGGACCTAACAGTAAAAAATAGTATTTTTAATTCTGTTTTTACTTTTAAAATATATAGACTAAATATTTATTTTGCGTGAAATAAAATATTAGAATTCCTCGTCTCAACTACTTGTCCGTTCTCTCTCAGACTGAGAGCAGAGTGGAGTCAGATAATGGTCTGATGATCTTCACACTTCCTGACAAACACACCTAATTGCGCGCGAGCAAGGTCGGAGGCACGCGAGCGCACGCGACAAGACGATAGTAACAGTGAAGCTGTAAAACAGAAGAAAAAAGAAGAGAAAAACCCAAACATCCCTGTTGTGTCTACGCTCTCACTGAGCCCGCGTGTCGCTTTGATTGTGTTTCCTAAAACGTCACAGTGAAGATAACAACAGTTAAATTTAGAAACAAGAAGCCAGATTGTTTTATGTTTCACGAGTCCTTGTTTTTGATGTTGGATCAGTGAAAAAATAATTATTATAAAATGACATAAATGAACGATGATCTATACATTTAGCCTTTTTTCTTGTGAAGCAGCGTTTTGTTTGTTGATGACGAATTTATTTATTTTTCAGGTTTGTATTTTTACTTGTGCCAGATGTTTCTTTATCCTCGTGGTCTAACGGTATGTAAGGGTTAGGCCTGTTCAAACCAGATCAGGAGCGGGTCGACATGGCACCCTCCATCCTTCCTCTTGTTTATTTTATTAAATTTACTAAATAAAAATGGTAAAGTAAACAAATAAACAAGACGATCCCGCAGTGGGAAAAAAAATCTAACCACAAACGGGCGGTTTCGGTTTCGGTCGGCCTCTCACCTTCAGCAAGTATCTGTCCAGGATCTCCAGACCGCAGCTGGCGCACATGTTCTTCCCGGTGGACGGCACCGAGCTGGTGGTGGAGGTCGGCGAGCACACGGACGGTGTGGACGGAGTGCTCGGGGACGAGCGAGTGTCCTCCCGCTCCATGTTGGACCGCTGAGATTCTCCGTCCGAATGAGACTGCAAAGAGGACATCAGAGCTCAGTAACACATAGATAACACACTTGAGCTTAATCCACAAAGAGCACTATTGTGCAGATATCGCCATTTTTTTTTTCATAAACGGTGCGCGTAAAAAAAGAAAAAAAATCACACATTTTGAATTATAATTGTGTCAATCGTTGGTTGCACATGAGACAAATTGGATTGTAAAAAGCGCAATAACGCGCACACGTAAAACAAAATAAAATAACAATAAAGCATCTCACCATTGGCGTGTGTTTCGAGTCCACACTGCAGCGCGAAGCTCCCGGTGTGCTCTGATGCTCCGTAGAGATCACCTACAAGACAACGTTCAGTAAACGGCAAGTCTTCATCACTTCTCCCGTGTCATCCTCCTCTGAGAAAACGCTCACGGAGACATTTGTAGACGAGCTCTCCAAGTCTGCTCCTATATAAACTAGTCCTGACAATAAACCCCGCTTAAAACTGTTAAATGGGGGCCCCCGCAACAAAAGGCACATTTTAATGAAGCTATTTCAATTTGGATTGATTTTCTCTCTCTCTCTATCTCGCTGCCCTTAACCCATGCCTCTCAGAATAATAGTATTTTCTTCGCAATCCAGGACACGGGGAGTGGGGAGGAAGAGAGGGGGAGGGGGTGAGAGAAAAAACTACCTGTAATTACAAATAGCTTGAAACGCAGTGGATAAGAGGGACCCGGAGTGTCAATTTCAACTGTCAATCAGAAAAAGGCAACGGGTCACCCAAAGAATTGCAAATTTGATTTTTAATGGCTGTAATTAAAATCTAATTCTCCTCAGGGCGAATTGGCTGCGCTCGAAAGAGAGAAAGAGAGAGAGAGAGAGAGAGAGAGAGAGAGAGAGAGCGGCTCGCGAACCGCAAATCACGCTATTCATAACAGAGAGGCGCGTGCCTCTTCACAGCGGCTGGCGCGTGCAGCTGATCTCAGTACAACAAGCGTTGATTCTTGTGACATCACAGGGGAGACAAAAACAAAAACAAAAAAAAAAAGTCACACGATGCAGAGCGGTGCAAAATAAACTGCAACGGCGGGAACAACTCGAGGAAGAAAAAAAAAGAAGGTAAATCTGAATCATTTCACTCTCATTGCATCGTTACACCATAAGTCACCACAGTGCGCGTCACACACACAAATACAAATCCATCCTAACTGAACAGTAAAGGCCCCAAACAGTGGCGTAAACACTGTTAGGTCTCCAAATTTGAGCCTTTTTACGCACAAGGTCGCAGCGTTAAAGCGTCTGTTTTCCAAAGTGTTACTACCTGCTTCGTGGGAATTCCGTCGGATAAAATCTTATTTCCCTCTGAGAGAGGGGACAAAACTTCATTTTTCCAGTACATGAAAACCCCCCGGAGTCTCACAGCGTACAGTGTCTCCAAACACGGTGCGTGGATTCAGGGGAAGAGTCGGCGATGGGCGTCAAAACTTGTACCATCCGTACCATGCATGGATTCTGGGTGTAACTGTCGCACAGTTTCTGTTTTAACGCATAAAAAAGTGCGTTTCGTTTTCTTTCTCTCTCTCTCTCTTGGAAACACTGCAGTGCACTGCTACTCACACACCACTACAAATGCTTTTGAAGCTATGCAGAGACGAGGAGTTGCTTGCTTGCTTGCTGCTCTTCAGGGAGCCTTATTTAGCACAGAAAGATTTCTTCCTTTCTCCCGGTTTCCCCCCCTTCTCTCTCTCTCACTCACTCACTCCCTCTCTCTCCACTTTTGGGAAGGAGTCTGACTACAGGAAGTGAATCAAATTGAGGGGTTGGCAGCTTTTTTACTCCCGAGGCTTCATAGGTGCAGGGGATGACTGCAGAAGGGCTGCAAAAAAGATGACGGAGTGCGCAACCAGAAAGAGAAGCAAGGGTGTCTCCGCAGAGCCGTAGTGAGTGAAAGTTGGTGTGTGTGTGTCTCTCTCTCTGCCTTATAGTTAAAGATCGGGGGGAGGAGGAGGAGGAGGAGGGGAGGAGGAAAGATTTCATATGCGTGAGAAGGGTGGACACAGTTTGAAACAGTTATGACAGAAACTTAGTGAAACTCTACTGGTGTATGTTTGATATCTCAGACATTTTTAGCGGCTGCCAGAGAGAAGAAAAAAAAGATATACCTAATTATAGTCAGTTATATAATTGCCATATATTTGCTACTGGAAATATACAACTGGTTACTGACTGTATAGGCAGCAACGCAATAATTAACGTACATACACTGACGCATATATATACACTAACTCCATACAGAGTTGAAAGAAAAAATAAATACATAAAATTAAAGACGATTTAAAATACTAAATGTGGGGAAAAAAAAGATTATAGCCTATTTGATTTCAAAATACACAATTAAGAAGTCCAATTATTTTATTTTATTTATTTGTATTTGCATAATTTTACTTTACTTTATAAAAAGATTTGTTTTCGTTAAAAATACTAATTTGAACAAACTTAATGCGTCTTTCAGGTTATAAAAGACAAAATAACAACCAAACATTTGTGATTTACTTATTTTTGGAGGAAATAACGCATGAGGCGTCTTTTATTTTGGAAAAAAAAGGAAAAAAGAATGTTTTAAGCTGTATAAACATATCAAAATAAAAGAAAATAAAAGAGATCTGATGAGTGTGTGTATATAAACAGCAGAGGAGCTGGTGCAGATGAAATAAAACGCTCGCTGTGACCGGAGTCATTTAACGAAGAGGAAGCCTGATAATTACAGGATGTGTTTGAGGCCACACACCGGTTTGGATCGAAGTGTCAATCATTATTTTGTAAGCAAAAGATCCGCATCATCATCATCATCATCATCTGTAAGGCTGCAGAAAATGTCCTGAGAAAAATAAATCCAGACCTAAAAAAAAAAAAAAAAACAGAAAAACAAAATCACAATAAAGCGATTCATTATTATAAAGGAAAAAAGTAAATGTAAAATATATATTTGAACGAATGTGTATTTTATTGAAAACACATAAACACACATATGGAAAAGAAATCGTTCAGATGATCGAGTGAGCAGAAGAAATGTCCTGCAACAGGGTGATTTTTTTTTTTTTTTTTTTTTCCTTACAGCAACATTTAAGTTTGAACAAAAAAAAAAAAAAAACGACTGGGTAATGTCAAGAGGTAGGATTTGATTTCTTCAGTGCGAACGAACGAAATTATCTTTTACATTTCTACTGATCTCCATCCCTGCTGCAGCTTTCATCTAAAGTCTGATGTGTGAGTTCAATATCCTGGATCAATTCTTAAATTAAACAGTGATGAATTCAGATCATAACTACGTCAAATTATCATTGTATTATTATCATTAAACATTGTGAATGGTTTTGCTTCACCTGCAGGGAAACACATTGTTTATGACAACATATACAAAAAAAAAAAAAAAGACCTGACAGGCCTACAAATATTCAGATTATTTACAACAGCCATTTTTAGGGGGCAGAAGAAAAAAATACTTAATATCCATTAATTTAAAAAAAAAAACCCTGAATGTTCAGTTATTAGAGGAAAAAAAAATGTTAAATTGTGTTAATTCTATGTCTCTTCTAAAAACTCTGGGCTCATTAATGAAAAGATTCGTCTGTCATTAATGAGATGTAGCTGGTTTATAAATTCTCTCACAAAGTAATAATATAATATCAACAGGAGTGTGTGGACTGACGGGATTTAAATGTGATAAATCATTTATAAAATGTCATAAAACAGCATGTTGTGGGTGATGTATTTAATTACTTTTTAATTGAAAAATAAAATAACAGAGCGTAGTAAGAGAAATACTACATTCTACACCCCACATACACACATATATTTGTATATATATATATCAGTAAAAAGAATTTGACCGCAGTCATATAAAAATTGGATTCAAGGAAAAACTAAACAAAAACAAAAACAAAAAAAACTGTTAGGAAAAGAGCAAAGAACTTCACACAAAATACTGAAACTCACTCTTATTGTCACTGAGTGACTTGTGGCTTATTATTTCAACTCCATTAATACAAACCTGTTATAAATCTTAGAATTTAATCTTCTTCATTCACTGTTTGAATAAAGACAAAAAACCACTGAAAACTAAGGCCTCCAATTTTTTTTTTTTTTTTTTACCCCCGTCTTCATTTAAATAACACAATCCGAAAGTAAGAACACAATAAAAGGGGAAATCTGGATTTCAACTCGGTAATAATAATAATAATAATAACATTTCTCTTTCCTGTGGCAACTGTGCGTCACATGACTCACAGCTGTGCGATTCACCCGTGTTGAGTCTCTGCAAAATTGAGAAAGCAGACTGATGAGGGATCCAGCTAGCACAGCAGTCAGGTACGGGGCAGTTTTTTTTTTTCCCGACAATAACTAACGATACTGTGACACAAAATAACTAAAAAAAAAAACCTTTTTGGTACTTGTCCATGATTGCTGCCATTGCTCCAGGTTCTGAAAGTATTTGAAACAACTTAGAAAATCTTTTATTCCCAGGATTGGATGTGTAAAGTCTGTATAGTATCTAGTGTGGTTGTTGTGGGGTTTGTGGTGGTGGTGGGGGTCTCCAGAATAAACGCGAGGATGGGGTCATCTCCTAAACTTGCGGAAGGGCCTGCTCTGATTATTGTGGTGTGATTTAGAGTAGGGCTCCCAGCGTTTCCTCTCTGGCGGTTTGTTGTAAACGTAGGCCGACGGACCCGAGTAGTCATCATCTGGATTCTCCTCCATCATCTGTAGCTTGGCTTCGATGGCGCGGATTTTAGCACTCGTGCTACAGAGGGAGAGAGAAAAAAAAAAGACAGAGAGAGAAGAGATGAGTGGGGGGAAAATACCAGTGCTGGTAGACGAACAGAGTGATGGACGGATCTCTCTCTCTGCTCTAGCTGAGCGGGTGGGAGAGACAAGGCGTTATTAGTACTCTTAGCGGTAGGAGAGAGAAATGAAAGAAAAAAATGTAGTGGAAGAAAGAGATTGCCAGTTGTGCTGCATAAAAAATAGAAGAAAATCTGTATTTAAACAGCAAAAGAAGAGGCTGAAGGAGCGTGTGAGAGGAGGTTGTGAGAGAAATTATGGTGCAGGTGAGAGGAAGAGTGAATGAGGGAACAAGTGAGCATGTGAGAGCGAGAGAAAGGGAACGTTTAGAGGGGGCATCTGGGCAAGAAGCAGGAAAAGAGTGTTTATATTTCCTCTCTTGTGCTGCGCGGAGAGAGTGATTTTGAAGTTTACACTGCAATCGAAGTGCGTGGCCTTTTTCCCCGAGAAGAATCCTGTTGGTCGATAGTTTGCTACACACGCTTGGACTGTCTGGGGTGAGAGCTGACACTGTGAGGCCTTTTAGCGACTCAACAGGGCTCAGTTTTGACTGGCAGGCTCACAGTGCACGTGCAAATGCACACGCACGTTTGGTTGCAAGTGTAGCCACAATAATGGAAAGTGTTATAATTTGCTTTGACGGGACTTCAACACTTCCACCCAGACGTTGTTGGAACTCAAGTGTTAGTCCAGATGAACTAAACTTGAACTGAGGTTTGTGGTGAAAGCAACAAGCCCACAAGGTCTCCTGTAATAATTTCAACACCAAGCTTGAGTACAGTGGAGGGGGTTTGGGGGGCGGGGTATTTGAAGGTACCTTGTTCTCACAGCACACAATCCAGGCAAAAGATGCGATTGTTCACACGGGGATAAAGGTTCACATTTATTTTGGACAATGATTCCTTGGTTTAAGGAAAAGTAGTGTGTGAAAAGAAGTTCAAAACCCTGCTTTGTTAACTTTGCTACCTCTGGATGCTTGTGCAGCAAATTGCTGCACGATCTGTGTGAGAATTTTGAATTATCGAATTTCATAAAAGTTACAGTAATTGTCGGATGCAGCCTCTCCCAATTCCGATGTCGTAAAAAAATGTAAAAGGGCGAGAGGTTTCCGACGCTGTTCGGCCGTCCAACAAGCACTTATGTGGAAGCACATGGTCAGCTTTACAAATTGGCTACACTGACATGTAGACATTTAGATGAATTAGATTAGTCTTTTTCCTTTAAATTACTGCCAAAAACCCCTCTGACCATGTCTGAGCGAGCTTAGGTAATTGTTTTCAAAAGGTTTTGTTTTCCGTATTCTCACAAAAAAAAAAAAAAAAAAAACAAAAAACAAGTGTGCCGTTTTCAAAGTGCAACACCCTGGAGAAAAAAGTGTGTTCATATGCAACCATCGTATAGAGGAGTAACAATATTATCAGCATGGTGCTGCGTGTTCTCTGCACCGACCTGAGGTGATTGGTTGTTACGGCTCCGTCCTCGGCCGCGCCGCTGCATGACGGCTCCAGGCTCGGAGGCATCGTCTTGTCGTTACGGAAACCCTCGAACCGCTGTGGACCATACACACGGGCCGAAAAAAGAAAAACAATGACCGACACAAACGGTGGTGGACGGACAGACAGACGAATGGACAAACAAACAAAGGAGTAAAATAACAGGTAAGAAACACGTGGAGAGTGACAGTGTACACAAAGTAGACAGAAGGAGACAGTCAGAGGGACGGACTAAAGACCAACATCTGTCCTGTTCAGGCTCAGTAGCACGTATCCATATATGTAGCAGATTGTGTCTAGACGCATATAAAGTGTCGTTTTATCAATAATATTGGAATCAGTAATTTACTTGAAAACACAAAAACATGAGCATCGCTCGTTTTTCTGTCAGGTCTTGTGTCAGAGTCATAACTGTTCTGCCAAATACATTTTAAGTGTAATGACACCGGTACATAAGTGCACTTTTAATATGGTTTAGTTTGAAGTTTGAACAGGACCAATATCAATAGAGGGAAAAAAAAAGGCGGATAGAGAATAAGTAGAGACTATCAGACCTCCTAATAAATACTGACAGAGGTTCCCTGGAGCTCCAGTTTACTTCCCACAAAGATGAACGTTATTAAAGTGTAGCATTGATTTTTGTTTTGAGTCTGGTGAAACAGACGTGACCGTGTGTCCCGCTCACAGTCACACCCTAAGGCATGTGGGAGGATAAAGTAGGAGCAGCTGAGGAGCAACAACTCCAACGTCTGCACTCATTCCCTTCAAAACCACCTTCCAAACATCTCCACCAGCCAACACAGAATTCTCCAAACCTGTAAAGAAAGGATAGAAAAAAAAAAAAAAAAAAAAAAAAAAAAAACAACGGTCACATGACAGGTATGAAAGATCTCAACGTTTGGCAGGAACATGATGCTGACAGAGTTGTAGCTGGTGGAAGTGGCACTGGAACAAGTTAAGTTACATACATGCACAAAAGCACACGAACCGTCTTGCATTCTGTTCCCAAGAAATAAATAACATGTATAGCCAAGAATAGGACTGAAACAATGACCATTCCACCAGCCAGGACCCTTCCCTTCCACCTATTTCTAAAGGCATGTAGCTGGAATGCATAAGAAATGTCCCAATAGTTGCACTTCGGATTTTAAATAGCCTGCTCTATAAAAGGCTCACAGCTGGACTGCACCGGTGTTTAATATATTATAGATCACCGAACTTTGGAATACATTCACAAATCGGGAAGAGTTAGCAATGACGAGATTCTAAATTGCAGACAGATTGAAGTTTATTCCACATACAAATAATGTAACTAAAGCTACAAATAGCATCATTCATTCAATAAAGAACCAGTAAAGACTGAAAAAAGCTCAAACCGCTTCCAACCGCTCAAACTGACATGAAGGTAAAAGATTTTCACTTGAATTATAGATTGGTCTTGCATTTATTGTTTTTTAAATAATACATCGATTAGCTCAACTGTATATTGATAAGTATAAAACAATACGGTGACAGACTAAGAAACAATCGTTTAAACTGTTGAAGTAGTAGATTTGAAAATCCATGGACTGTTTGTAAAGATTTGGACCAAACATTTCAAAAATTTTCGTCAACATTCATCAACATCATTTTCTCAGCCATGATATTTGTCTCTGACTCACTTACTCCAACGTCTCTAGGTTAAAGTCTGTGTAATATGAAAACATGCGCTGGAACCATTGATGGAAAAAAAACCTTACTGGTGTAATAAAGATTAAACACTGTAAAAACAATTGACAGTAATACTTTCACAAGCCAATTAACTCATATTATCAATAGGAGGCTTCACCTGTTTGTGTGACAGCCAAAACTCTTCTATCATATTAGTTTCAGTGAGTTTTCAAATGTGTCTGTTACTGAACAAAAACATAAACAATTATTATCCACAATGGATCAAACAGCTGTGAAGGAAAACGCCCAAAGAGTGCACATATGCACAGAGGGAATAAAGATTTACTGATGTAATAAATCTTGATATTTGTCTTCAGAAGGGTTTTGTAGTATGTAGTGTCAATTATTCATAAACTTCTAAGCTTTTCTTTCTTTAGTACTTGGTACAAATCAGTCATGAACAAGGCAACATGAGGATGATTCTGATCGAAATCTCTTTCTTATTAAAGCATGATAATGAAATTAATGTGATGAAATGAATCTTTTCTTCCATCAGTCAATGATCAGATTTTAAACCTAAAGCTGAAACAGTCTGCTGCAAAACTTAAGGATCATTTAAAGTTAAATTGGGAAAAAAAAAGACTAAAGATAAAAAAAGAACTGAAAGCACCTGCCACTCACTTGCTTCCTCACTCATAGACACATAACATCATACAGTAAAGACAGATGCTTTATAATATTTAATTCAAGGGACCCTGCCATTACTTCCAGTACGTCACTTGTAGAGACAGAAAATTTCTTCTCATTTTATTTTAGTCTAAATTTTAGTTTTTTAAGTCTATTCTAAATACTTTTTTGACTTATACGTACAAGATGTGTTGAGCTCAGTGTTGCAGCAGAAACAAGACGCTGTTGTTGATGATTTGATAATAAAAATGTCTCCGGATCCAGCTTCATTAGTACAATTAATGTGTTTGAGAGAACTGAGGCCATTTACAAGTATCATAAATAAAATGACGACACCAAATTAAAAAGGTTGAAGCTCATGTTTGGCCATTATTAAAGCAAACTCTGGGTTTATAACAGCATCTGTAATGAATCTGTAAGCAGATTTATTCTACAATGTGTTGTCTTGGAGGCAGCAGCATTGACCCTGACCTCAGTCTACTACGTGTTTGTGTGTGTGTGTGAGTGTAGGGCGTGATTCGTCTCTATACAGGATATCCCTTCACCCACTGCCAGTAGGCTCTCTATTGTTAAGAGACAGGCATAAGCTCTGCTGGGACCCGCTGCTGCTCAGTACACACTGACTGCAGTGGTGATGTGAAAATGAAAACCGACGGGAACTTAAATGGTTAATAATAGTTTTTTTTTTTCAAAATCTCTAAAACATTATAATAACCTGTCAACATAAAGAGGAGACTGCACACTGAATCCACAACCAGTGTTTAAAGATACATTTTATGTGTAGCTTTTTAATACACAATGTTATAAGGTTATATAGGTTTTTATGGTTATATAAAGAAGAAGTAAAAGTTTTGATACTCACCCTCACCTGTGCGTGTGCCCAGCGCACGACCAACTTCTTGGACAAAGCCAGTTTCCCATTTAGACACTGGATGGCCCTTTCTGCCTCCTGTGTTCATTCATTCAGGGAGATAAAAAAGGAAGGTTTTTTTTTTTTTTTTTACAATTATGATTAAAAATCAGCCGCTGTGATTGCATTCGAGTCATTAAATCATTAGCCCTCACACCAGAGAGAGTGCAGAAACAATAATAGATGATGATGTGCCACTCTACCTGTAGATAAACCACAACTCTGACGTGTGTATGTGAGCGTTTGAGAGGCAGTAAGAGAAAAATAAAGTTTTGTCTAATCAGAAGAGTAAGTGGCTTTGCAGCTTAATTACATTAATGAAGTACTTCTATCTATGTGTGTGTGTGAGAGAGAGTGTCTGAGTGTGTGCGCCAGTGTGTGAGATAAATATACACTTCCTCTGTATAATCCTTTTGGGAGGGCTTCATATCCCCACTGATAGACACTAGCTGTGAAACTAGATGTTTATCATGATCTCCAGGGTCTCACCAAAACAAATACCGCCCGGTGAGCCTGTGAAGTGGAGCGCATTCCTTTTAAGTCACGGTCCGCTTCAGTAAGACGAACAATCCGGTTGTGAAAGCTTGATAACGCCTCATAAAAGTTTGCTGGACCATTTGAGTGCAGGAGGCATTATTACTTTCAACAAAGAGATTTTATCTGATAAAAATCAACCTCGTGGCAGGGGTCTGTAAAACACACATTACTGTAGACACAGCAGCATATCAGCGCACTATCGCTACTCACTGATGATATGATGTGATTGACAAATTGTGGGGTTTTGTGATCTTTATTTGAAAGAGTTTCACTTGGAAAATAAAATAAAATCAGCAACACATGTACCGTGTTGTTCTTGTGGAAAATACTTAAAATGAGATGAACAGAATCTAGACATGACTAGAAAACTGTGGGGAAAAACACACACAATCAGATAAAAAAAAAAAACCCATATCAAATATAAACTTCATGTTGCATGTACCTCTCTGGTGCTGAAGTTGACAAAGCAGTAGCCCCGTGGTTGTCCCTCTAAAGGCCCAGATTTATGAAACAGGAAGTCAAACTGTTTCACTTTGCCAAACTTCTCCAACAGCTTCACCAGGTGATACCTGTCAAGGGGGAAATCACATAATGAAACCAATTTGTTGTAAATATTACTAAAAAATGTCCCATACTAGAGCAAGTTTATCCTACACGTCTGATACCATCAGCAGCATTAAAGATGGGCAGCGAGCCGACCCTGTGAAACTCTAACATAGATCTGTTCCACACTGTGTTCGCCACCTAATGGGAATGTGTGAATGTGTCAAGTGGGGCTAATGGGAATGACAGCTCTCTCCCTCACACCTTTTTAGCAGCAGGCCAGCTGGTGTGGCAGGTCAGAGACAGTAAATCTCTTATTGAGACAATGGTGAGGATACAGTAGCAGGACAATGAGGGAATAAAACAGAGGAAGCATCAAATCCCCGCTGAGCACCGAGCTCTGCACAAACAACATCCACTGGCCGTGCAGGACCTGCCTGTGAATGTTGGACATAGAGTGAACATATAGATATGTGGTCACTGAGGAGATATGCGGTCTGGAGGTGCCATGGGAAAAAAACGATTTCTTTTGTCGGCATGAAAAGAGCAACGGGTTCAGGGTCACATGTAGACTGTAGTCGCTGCTGCTGCGCATGAGTGTAAATAACCAGGTGGTGACTGCAAGTTTCCAACACATGCTGAGCAGCAGGTGCTTGTTCACATCAATAACTGTTGAAGTTATGAGTGTAAAGAGGTTGTCAGTGAGGCAGGATCTTTCATGATGCAAAATACTGAGTGGGTGACTATTTTCCTCCTAGATTAACCTACATATTATTGGCTTGATCAGTTGACATTGTTAAATTTCTATTTTCGGTTTGATATTTAAATATCTCAATAATATATTTCAACTTTCAAGTAGTTTCATTGTGATTTCAAACATGTATATTGAACATAGTGAAACAAAACAACATTTCACCAGGATCAAATGCTGCTGCAATCAAAATAAAAATTAAAGAATTTAAAATGAATTTAAAGATTTGTTTGATTTACTGTTAAGAAACAAGGACATTAGATTAATTACTAGTTTATTACAATCATTACATCACACTTTGTTCATTTCAAGATCAAACCAAAGAAGAACAAAAGCAGATTCTGGTCTAAGTGATTTTATCATTCATCACAATTCAAATGATCTTAAATTAATGAATGTATTTAAGAAATATCATCTATTCGGTACATCTGGTGAGGAGGCTTTTACAGAGCAGACGCTCCGACTTGGCATTAATGAGGAAATGCACAGGTGCACGTGTTAACACTACCCCCATGTATGGCACACGTGCGCAGTAACAAGACATGTGCTCCATCGATCCAATTGCACGTTTTCATGCGTATATTTTCCCATTCGATCGGATTATCAAAAGGTGTACGACACCATTCTCAAATCAAACTACAGTCCGATCGTATCCGATCGGACAGTGTAGATACATGAATTGTTTTAAATCTGATTCAGCCTACATTCAGATTAAAGAGGTGGATGTTAACATATTCAGTGTGTTGTGCAGTAACAGGACACAACGCAGCTAAATGGAACTCAACCATCATTCATTTTCTTATTTATAACTATGCCTTTCCTGCTGTGACACATCAAAATGTCATGTGGTCACAAAGTGTGACTAAACCCGAAACAATACAGAAATAAATGAAATGAAGTGAACAGACATCTTCCTGTATTTTTGTTACCTTGTGTGACGGCACAGACCCTGGAATGACCCCAGGTGTTTTGTACTACTGTCCAAGAGGAATTTATAATGCAGCCTTTTATTGTTTCGTTGATGATTGTCATCGTTGTTGTTATTGTCCTGAAATGTTTTGTGTGTGTGTGTGTAAGTGTATGACGTGAATGTGCAGGCGTTCATTTATATGTGTGAACGGGAGTCGATGTGGGACACTGAGGGTGAAGTGTGGGTTTAAGCAACAGGTTGTACTAATGTCTTCCACCCTTTCTACGACTCCCTCGAGGGCTTAAGACCAAGAAGAATTTCTGCTTTTCCCAGACAACACCCTGTAAGCCTCCCATGTGACGGTGGCTCTTCCTGCGCTGGGCTCATTTAAACAGGAAAGCCGTAGCTGAAATAAAGTTTGCCATATCACTTATAGCGCCTCTCTGCTGTGTGATACTCAAATTGTTTGCCTTTGAGCTTCGTGCACCTCTGAACTTCTGTAAAGCCGATCTGGAAATGAAACGCGGGGTAATTTTAGCCAAATGCAACCTTGCTAAAATGCCATACTAGGTTAAGTATTGCTTTGCTATATATTCAAATAAATACATATGTATATCTGTGCATGTGCGACTAGATGCTAAAAAGTCTAAGAACATTTTTGGATGCTGGTGAGCTGAACCACAATGGACCTCTCCTCCTGGGGGTTGTAAAAACCACCGGAGGAAGAGGAGAAGTGGGGGGGCGAGGAAAGGGAGGGAAAGGTGGGGGAGAGAGAGAGTAAAGTTCAGAGAGGGGATGTTGACGGCAAGGTGAAAGGTGGAGGAAGAGGGGGAGAAGACAGGAGGTGAGAAGCCAGGTAGGAGAGATACAAGAGTGAGGAAGCAGAAAGGAGGAAGGAAGGAGGACGATGGAGGGGGGGTAAGTCCATAAAAAGATGGACTAAAGGATTTGATCCAGAAAAAGGCACATCAGATGGAAGGAAGGAGGGAGAAAGAAGAAAGGGACTTTCTGATGAGGCAACAAACTCCAACTTCAACATACTTTGCAAAAATCCAACCCTGCACTCTCCAAGTAAGTGGAAGGCTACAAGTGCTTTCATGAAAAAAAAAAAAAAAAAAAACGACAACTTCCAGATACACAACTTAAAATGTAGCATAAGGGCCAGAAAGAGAACAAAGAGGAAGAAGGTGATGGATTACCACTAATGAGAAATTCCCGCTCTGAGCAGCCAAAAGCGCAAAAACATGAATATGTGGTGAAAACTGCGGTTACACCTGCTGTTTTTCTGCTCTACAAGCTGAGAAAAGAGAGAGACGAGAAAAAAATCTGACTGGATACTAAAACGGCTGTCTATCTCAGCTATAAAAATAATTTTTTTTAAAAATTAGAGTTTTCTCATACTAGAGTTGCACAGAAATGAAGATTGAAGAAATGAAGAAGAAAAACATATTTCAAAACCTCATGCTTGGAATAAATTTTTCACCAAGTCTAATCACATCATTGTAAACTATGAGCCCTGTGAACTGTGATCTTCTTCCAGGGAAGAAACGTGAGATTGGTCTTAGACCGGACTGAATTTGTCTGCCTGACGTGAGCACGGCAAAAAAAAAAAAAAAAAACGCTACCTACTTACCTCATCACATCTTAATCGATCTAATATTTTGCCTAAGCCAACCAGAACAGATCTGGATACCTTCAAACCACTGAACATTATTAATTTCTCCTTTATACATTTGCCATTTTTAGGAAATATTTCAAATTAAACCAACTCTGGTATATAATATAGTTAGAAATGTGGAAATATCTCTCAAAGAAATTAAAAGTCACTATTAACTGCATTTAAAAATCCACAAGAAAATATTAACTGTGCACAATAAACAAAGTTTTATTCACTACGCAAAGTGTGTTGTTGAGTGTTTTGGCCTTGTGTAGTTATAATCAGCACCTTGCATTTCAGGTCAAGAGTTTTAGTTTGGCTTACCGGGACAAACAGAGAGAGTAGTGCGTATGCTATCCAAGAGCTAATTAATCTTCCCAATCAGCATCAGGGGCCACGGGCATTTCTCTTGTTTTCCCTCCATACTGTGAAGCAGTGGGCTATTTAAGGAGAAGTAGAGCAGAGCAGGGAAAGGGGAAGGAAACGTCTGTCTAGACTCCCACCAGAGCTGCGGCCCATACATTCTCCAGCAGCCCCCACAGGCACACAAACACACCCCTCACCCCGAAAAACTACCTCCTCTCCATCATATTGTATGTTACGGTGCCTTCCAACTCTCACATTCAGAGTTTTGCACACTCAACAGCACACACTCCCCCAAACACACAAACACCAAAGGAACAACAGAGGGATGTTTACTTGCACATATGGTGCTGTGTCAAACAAGACACACTAATAATGAACACAGACACTTCAGTGTTTTTGAAGCCTGTTCCTCTACCAGCTGCCACCCAAACATCAACTGTGTATTTAGACATGGTTACATACACACACATACACATACACACACTCTCAGCCACAGACTGACACAGAGAGAGTAAACAGGGCAGGTGAGTGAGGAATGATGGCTGCTCCTTAGCACAGCAGGTCTCCACGCCTCGCTGCCTCTCTTTCACACACCCAGCCCTGTCTGCTCAGTCTCAGCGTGCAACACACGCATTCACACTCACTCGCACACACACACACACTCACACACTACGAACACAGTTAATCAATCATATGTGCGCACACAATGTGTTGCCTCTCTATGTGGCAGAGCTGGGCAGGTTAAAAAGCTGCTTCAGGTTCATAACATCAACTGCCTGACAGCCACCTCACATCGAACACTTGTTGCTACTAAAATCACTAAAACACTGACTCTGTTGTTCATTCAGCTGCCTGGTTCACGTGTTTGTGTATAGAGACTTGTAGTGAAACTTCATTTTGTTTACTCTCATAACTTTCAATGACAGGTTCGTTGGTAATGTCATTGGTATATTCTGTGTATAAAAATATGACCAAGTGATGTGGAATCTCTTTTTTTATACCAACAGTTACACGATGGTGATGTTTGTTTGTCTGTGGTTTTACTCACTCTGTGATTTTGGGATCGATGTTGCCTATCCACAAGCGGTTTCCATCGTGAGCCACACTCTCTGAAATGATGGAAGCATTTTCCACCGTCTCTGCTGCAGACGACATGTGTACGCTGCGGGAGGGAGGAATACACAACACTGAGCATTTCTGAATATGTGTCACTGAGGAACCATCAGGTTTGATTTAGAGCATGTAATCTAATGAAATGTATAAAAACTGCAATACTAAAAATCCATTAAGAAGGACAAATTTCAGTGCACGGTTCAGAGAAGCAAGCGGCTAAATGGACGACTGTTGTTGCTTTGCAGAGACATTGGTCAGACAACATCTAGAAAAAGTCAAGAGAAAATTGATCTGTTAAGATCTCATCAACTATATATTCAATCATGGATTTATTAGCTATTAAGACACTGCAGAGACTCCGTGTTTTATTACAGGAAGGAGCCCGGGATAGATAAAACATTTAGGTTAATAATGTATGGAGAGTGTATAGAAAGTTTGAAACCTAAGCATGCCTATTAATGAGGTGGGTAAATTTCTAGTCAGATATAGGTCAAATTAAAAAGCCATAATGAGTTTATTCAGATGTCCGTTTACATTGTCATATGCTAAAGATAAATAATAATAGTACATATGATTCATGCAACCTAACGTGTGTAAATTAATAGTATAGTCGTCAATAACGTTTAATAGATAGACATTTGATTTTCATCTACAACCTCTCCAGTAATCGTTTTGAATAAAGTTAAGATATGATGTAAGGTGATTAATTGTTGTTTACAACATCATGAAAAACACCTTGCTCATCCAAACCCTGAAGAAGGAACTAATTTCTAGTTCTCTCGTTGGATTTGCTTTCAGCTAACATTAGCTTAGCTCAGAGCAGATCGAGCGACCAGTGGTCCGCTCATTATTGACGCTGGCTGATTAAGATTGGTAGTTTCACATGAAACGATTTAAAAATTTAATCAGGATAATACAATATTTAGTTACGTTTGACGAAATCTATCCACTAAACAGTTAACAGCCTGTTTTAGCCGAGCAGTGGGTTGCTAGCAGTTAGCTAGCTTTACCAGTCTCTGCTTACCTCCTTGTTCTGTCAATATTCCTCTTACGGCTTTTACCTTCTTCGATTCAATCTTCTACCGATCCCACCTCGGGGTGATTCAGGCACGTCTAAAGATAATATTAATTATTTTACGCATTTTTACCTCCTATAAATTGATTCGGTTTTAGCTAGCTCGAATAAACAGTTGTCGTCTAACAACAAAGGCGCAGGGGGATGTCGTAGGGTGTTTAACTGTACGCGGAGTAGAGAGGAGGCACTCGGTTTAATGTTCGGCTCCGCCTGACGTCTAATGCGACTCTTCGGGTCATGTGGTGTCTAGCATCAGAAAGTAAACCCCGCTCACACGGTGCGGACAGTGTAACGTTTCAAATACTCACCCGGACGTAACCAAACGTCGGCGCGTATTGATGACATCACAGATGTCAAATGTGGCTCTCCCTTCATGTCTCCTCACTGTTTAGCTAACAAGCTTGTTTGTGGACTTTAAACCTGAAAGTAAGTATAGTTTTTCGTGATTATTTACCACTGAAGGGCGAGATTTGCCAAAACGAACGCCAGATTTGTGTTTAGCAGCATTTGTTAGCGCTTTAAGACCATAGCATGTGCAGGAGGAGGAGTGCTGCCCGCACTCCCCAATCACAGCACCGACCTTCACAATACTTAACTTACACAGGCTGCTAGGATCAGCTAGCTGACTTAATAATGCGTGTAGTTATGTAGCTAATAGTACTAGAAGTACTAATTATACTTTTGACACCAATAGCATCTGCCCCAACGGCCACTATATTCATATTCATAATGGTATTTATGTATCAATTAAAAAGAAGAAACTATGAATCAGCCTGGTGCCACCTGCAGGACTTCATGTTTTCCCAGTTGCTGTTCCTTCGCAGTGGCCTGTAAAATGTCCATACAGACAAACTGAAGTGTAATGTTTAGTTTTCAGTGATGCTTTATGAGAGATCACACACATTAAGGACTCACCATCAGCCAGTTTGAGCCAGATGACCACATAAGTCATTTTCTGATATTCATATAGTTTGTTTATATTGTAACCTAATGTTGAAAAGATTAGTCAATGAGGTGACTGATTAAATGTATTGGCAACAGTTATGGTAATAAATAAAAATATTTTCTTGTTTAAAACTTATAAAATATAACAACATGTAGCTTTTTTCTGTTCACGTTCACTCTAATACAAATGTTTTGGGGTTTTTTGACTCATACTGGACAAAAAAAAGCTATTTAAAGATGTCCTCTTGAGCTGGAGGAAGTTGTTTTTAACATGTAACAATTAATCTGTTAAATAAAGCGAGAGATTAACTGTGATATGAAATAATAATTAGTTGCTGCCCTAGTGTGAAACGTTTGTTTGATGAAGTAGAGCACCGTCATTTTCCCCGCCACATT
The DNA here is from genome assembly GCA_016801845.1 of Polydactylus sextarius. NCBI lineage: Eukaryota > Metazoa > Chordata > Actinopteri > Polynemidae > Polydactylus > Polydactylus sextarius. The sequence continues at coordinate 6,282,193 of CM028922.1, forward strand.
GTTTTCTGCTCCAACTGTGAAGTGTACAGAGGAGAAATCATGCGGGCTCTCCAGCTGGCTTCTGCCGCTGGAAGAAGCAGAGGTGTGTCTGCAGCTGCTGCTGTGTGTGAAACCTACAGGATATGAGGCTACAGTATCCCACTGAACACCTGTGCTTCACTTTTTCTGCTCGACTTGCCTTCTAAAGAGATCTGTCACTGTCCCACATCTCAGCCTATCTGCTCTGCCACAGTGCACCATATAACATCAGCGTGACAGGAAACCTGCCAGCCGCAGATACCTGTTATGGGTTTGTGTTTTTAGGTGGCCGCCTAAATATTGTCATTGGAATATGTTTGGATGTCTGTAAATTATCTTGGATTTACATCAGAGGTTAATGTTGGTGGTTGTAGCTGTTGTTGAAGACACAGCGATCAGTTCTATCAACAATCCACAAATCACACATGATGGATTGTTTAAAACTGATTGCGACATATTTTTTCATTCAAAACTGTTTTTATGTCTAATCAAATATTAGTTGATTTTAAAACTAAAAAACATCTACTTTGGCCAGTTAACAATCATTTTGTGATGCAGCAGAATATATTTTTCATTTTCTGAAGATAAACATTGTTTTTGCCTCCACTTTACATGAAAACATGGTATTACATAATGGTAAGATTATTATTGAAACATCTGGATAACTTGGCATTTTTAATTCTTGTCTTTGTTTATATTCTTTACTTTGGAAAAATGTTTTCAAACTCAGATAAGGAGGAACTTAATTAAAGCCGCCTGTACTGTGGAGAAACATTTGTACTTTGTTCTTTGTACTCTATTTTTGTTTTACTTTTTTCATGTGTATGTGTGTGTAAATCCTAATTTCCATCATTTCCCAGGGAATATATGATGCATTTGGGAAAGCTCCTCTCATGTGTGACCGAATAGTTTTTACTGCAGCGGTATGGTTTGTCTCTCCTGACAGCTTCAGGTTTACAGTTATAAATACACACTAGACAATGGAGGATGTCAGTCAGGCTGCAGTGCACTGCGAGCCGTTCACAGCCACTGACTGTGAAAGACGGGCTTTAACGTGTGTTTGTGTCTGTGGGCTTCGATATCTCAAAGAGTTTGTCTGTGCTTGTGCACACACCGAGGTTCAGTGACACAGTTCACGCTCAAGAGCCAGTTGGCGAGGTGGGAGGCGGTTAGTCCATAGAATAGACGTGGCTGGTTTCATAATATTGTGTGTTTTTTGAATGGGAGGTTCCCCTTCAGGAATGCCCAAACAACTGTGCGTGGGCTGAATGCAGGTTTAGTTTTATCCCATAGATTTGTTTGTATGCGTGTGTGTGTGAGAGAGAAGGGGGGGAAGAGACAGAGCACGGTGAATAAGCGTAACTGCCTGTGTATGTCGCCAGTACATGAGGTTCCACAGGATCAGTCATGTGAAATGATTTATAGGAGCTTCTTTTCCTCTTGTTTGCTTAGCACTGTCAAAATAAAATCTGCTTAAAGGAATAGTCCGTGTTACAAGTGATGAAACTTTATCAAGTAGTTGATCAAAAGAAAAACAACCCTTAATTTTGAATTGATCTGTTTATTATATTTTGTGCCAAAACTTCTCAGTTGCTGTTGTTGTTCATCTTATGTGAAAACTGAGAAGTTGGTCAGAAAAAGGGAGACATTTGAAGATGAATATTGTTCACAGTTTTTTGATATTTTATAGATTTGTTAAGAAATGACAGACTTTTTGCTTTATTATAGTTTGGTTTATTTAGTTAACAGGACATTCACTACACTCTGTATGTAGATATTATGATACAAAATTCCCTGTGATGATATGGTCCTAAAAACTCAAACACATGTCCTGTAAAACTGAAATTATAAGCAATATATCCTGCAAAAAGATGTTAGCCAATAATATGAAGTAAGTACGGTAATGACTGTTGCAAACTGTCGCTTGATATTATATGTCAAGAGAAAATGAGACCGTGGCTCTGTAACATCAATACAAGATGTAGGCCCACCTCCTACTGGCTGATATGAGTTATTACTTCATTTTGAGAAATATTACAACTGACATTACAGCTGATTTAGGTGATCTGTGAATAAGCGATAATTTTATGCAGTTTAATTAAATTATTTCACTCCGAACTCATAAGGTCTGTATTTTTTTTTCTTTAACATTTATAATGTCTGTATGTTGTCAGTTATGGCTGTGAACCTGCTGCGACCTCTGCTGTGTCAGGCCCTGGTGCGACAGGTCAGGTCTCCCTTCGCGGTCACATCCAAGGTCAGTGCAGCGCTGCCGTGTCCCATCACCACCCGTTACTCCGCTGCATGCGCCAGGCTCTACGCCACCAAAAAGTCAAAAGGTAAGTGAGGAAATCAAACACACTGGAGTTCACATTTGTTCAACCTTTGCATGTAAGTTTCTTGATTAAATCTTATTTGTCTTCGATATGAGTCTCCGTTCCTCAGTCCGTCTTTCCCTCTCTTCATCTTCCAAGCTAAGGCAAAGGGCCAGTCGGCTAAGGTGAATATTAATACAGCTCTGGTGGAGGACATCATCAGTCTGGAAGAAGTGAAGGAGGATATGACAGCTGTTCTCAATGCGCTTAAAGATGACTTCACACGCAACCTCAGCATCCGAACCTCTCCAGGTATTCATTCTTACCCTGGACACATTTTCTGTCTGCAAGTGCTTTCTAACATCACTTTCAAAAACAAGTTTTAACTCATTAGGAGTGAAGGCGGCCATTTAAAAAGCTCTCTAAAAACCTAAGCGTTATCCAACAAATCTGACAGAATTGACGGAATCTTAAAGTCTTGTCAGGTTCTGTTCAGATAGAGAAATTAAATAAAAAGCATTTAAGAGCTTACACTGAAAATTATCATCTTTAATCTACCTACTGTCAGAAAACAGCAAAATCCTCCTCCCACTCCGTCTCAAACACGCTTCTTTGTCACTGAGCCGTTGCTAGTTGGTTAACAGGTACTTAAAAGTTTTACTCTGAATCTTTCAAGTTTTTAGAATTGTAATTTTTATCTAAGTAGCTGCTGTAATCTGCTTCAATATTGTTCCCTTTGCTCCGTTCATTAGCCATTGTTGGAAGCAAAACTGTTAATGAACTTGTTTGAATGCCAAAATCAGAACCGTATCTTTAGCTATAACAAAAAAAAAACTTCCCAAATTGCATTTTGCTTCCCTCATTTCTCAGTGTATATCTCACCAAATCACAATGCATTTTATCAATCGTGTGTGCCAATGACATCACCTCAAAGTCATTCTGGTCACAGCCGGTTTTACACAGAGAAACAAGTACATGTCGCATCTGGTCATAATGGGTTATGTCACTTCTTGCAGGAATAATAGAACAAAACTAAGAATTAACCCAATGAATAGAATATCATTGCACATATAGATACAAACCGTCTGTGTGACAGCTGGGTTTATTCTGCAGCAGCTTAAATCTTCATAATCGTCCTCTTCCTCTTCGTTTCATTCTCTAAAGTAATCCCCCAGTTAGACCTCAGTGGTCACAGCTTGCCTGCGCTCGTCTCGCGAACAAACTCGCAACTGTTTTTTTTAAAATCCATTTCACATAAACATGGTCTATTTTCAGAGGTACGTCACCAGACTGCGGGATGTCTGCTGATGAAATGTTTACCCAGTGTGGAACCAATGTTTGAATCCACATTTTCCGAATATTGTTTTTTGGTTGCATCTCAACCAACATCTTCATTGTTACGCAAGCTGTTTGTTACATCCAACACAAAGAATGTTTTATCCTTCTATCGTTCTGTTGTCCATGAAAGAGTTGAATCAGGCTTCTGCTTTAACAGAGAAGTGTTATAATAATGTTACACAGATATTTGTTGTGTAGTAGAAGAGTGGTTTTATTTTTCATGTCCACATACTTTAAGACATAAATTGGTACGCTGTCCTTTTTTGCATCTACCTGACAAATCGCCCGCGGGCTGAGAGCAAGGAGAGCCCTGCGTGACCTCACCTTGACCCCAGTTTGACCTCTGTTTCCCCAACTACATCCAGGTCACAACCCTTCGCCTCTGGGTTCTAACAAATGGGAGCCGGGCTTGGAGGGAGGGGGGGTGGTGGTTAGAGGTGGGGGCGCATAATGGAAGCTCCCGTGGGACGGGGCAGCCGCAGGAATCGGACTTAAAAAAAACCGAAAGTGTCTTTGAGTTTCTCTCGCTTTTCCTCCTCAGCTGAAATTTCACTCTCTCTGACGTTTGCTTTTACTTCCCCTGCAGTCGTTTTCATTTGTAGAACATGTGGGCAACGGAGGCACAAACATGACTTTGATTTTTTTATGCTTAAATCTTCACTGTCTTGTCTGGTAGACAACCGTTTTCCTCTTCTTCATTAATTTGTCTATCCAGTTTTCATCTTGTTCTCAACCTCTTTTTTTCTTCCATCTTTCATTATTTAACAGTTTTTTTTTTTTGCTCTGAGTCATCTTATACCTTCAGTAAAAGCAGTCCCTGCTTTTACTCCTACTTTTCTTATTCCTCGCCTGTTTTTCCAATAGCTTTACATTTTTATTCTGTCTCATACCTTAGAATTAACATTTCTAATTGATCCATGTGGAAACTTTTGCCCTTTGAACAAAAGTTCAAGAATTTAGAGAGTTTTCCTACTTCGCTCCTTCCATCTCCTGTTCCCTTTCAATGTCTCACGCCATTCATGCCTCTGTCCCTCCATCCTGTCATCCTCTCTGTCTTCTCTCCTCCACTCCGTTCATCCCTCTCTCTTCTGTCCAGCTGCACAGTAATCCAGGGAGGCAGCAGGACTTAGAGCTGACAGGAGAGATGAGATGGTGGAATTGAATGACGTCAGTTGTCTAAATGTGTGTGTATGTGTATGTGTGTGTGTGTCTGTGTGTGTTTGCGAGTGTGTGTATTTGTTCCATGAACCTCTCATCTGGCTCTCATTAAGCTTATGAGTGTGTGTGTGTGTATGTGTGAGAGGATATGCCTGTATGTATGCGCTGTTGTGTGTTGCCATGAACGAATGCCGAACATGTGCACGTGTTTGTTTGTGTGTGGTGTGTAACAGAAAGTCACAGATAGATGCAGAGAGAAGGGATCAGTGTTGTTACCACCATATTGTGGTTAATCACAGATGGGTGACCTGGACCGAAAACTAGCTGCCATTTCTATGGAAACTTTAAAAACCGAGCAGATTGAGACTCGAACTAAATGATGACGATGACAACAGAACAGGAAAAATTCAACTGCTAGCATGCTAAACCTCCAAACCAAGACGTGTTAGCATAATCTCAAATCACCAGAACAGAAGAGCTGCAAGTGTCATAAGACCTGACGAGTTCATCACCTCAGTGAATGTGAATCTTAATCAGTAACTGATAACCGTAATCATCTCTGGTCAACTTCGGCAGGTGAAGATGGTCCATGTTTTAGCCGAGGATTTAATTTGCGTTGTTGGACATTTTGCTTTTATTCCAATGGGAACAATAGAGAAGTTACAGGGAATGAGGCAAGAAAGAAGGAGAGCCGACAGATCTCTGGGGATGAACTGAACTGGAGATGTTTCTATTACAGTATTAAACCCGTCCTCATTGCTATAGGTCACCCTGACGCCCTTATGTTGTTTACAGATGACTATGGACTAATTAATGTATTGGCAGTGACTGAAACTCAAAACCCACATCTTTTTTATATAAAAAGCAAAACGTGTTGTGTAGTTTACTTTTATTTATGTGTGTGTATGTATATATATATATATATATATATATATATAGCATATATAATATGCAATTTATTATCATCATGTTACTTCATATGTAAAATTTTGATTTAAAAAAAAAAAACAATCGTGGCACATTTCTGATCTTTGGCAGATGCTCCACCATCATCCTCTGACCATTTCTCAACCCCTCATACCCTCCCCACACCCCCTCACCCTCCATCCTTATAGTTAAAGCACCGACTGTCTGTTTGTCTGTCTGCCCTCCTAAAGTACTAGCAGATGTGTAGGTGCTCATTGTCAAGACACAGGTAACCAAGATGGACAGGCAGGAGGTCACAGACATGGACATAAACAGGCTTCATACACACAGAGAAGCAATGTAAGATAGACAAAAGGGCAGGCAGGTTAAGACCTGCACCCAAGTGGATGTTTGAAGTCAAAAGATGAGACAGAATAATTGGCAGGTAGGCAGTGTGCCAGTGATTCAGCCGGGGTGCAGCCTCAACATAATCGGCATCCATTTCATCACATCTTACCAACCTTTTATTTTTAATTTTTTCTTCTTCTTCTAATCTCTGACCGGTACATCTATGTCTTTGAAATCATATGATAAATTGATCGTATAGAGAAAATTACACCATTGGCTCACCTCCACTTCAACCCCTGCTTTTCCACATACAAGTACACACACCACAACCAGCAGCGCAGCCGCCACTGGGTAAGCGGGGAGCGAGTGATGTAAGGCAGAGTTGGAGAAGAAGGAAACAACTGCGTCTGAGGTTAGCCAGATGGAGGAGGCTGAAGGGTGGAGCGAGGGAGGAACAGAAGAGATGGAGAGAGCGATAAGAGGAGAGTGGGAGGAATGGGACAGAATCAGCTCATGTTGGCAAACTTTACCTGAACGTCTCTCAGCGTTGACAGTGAGGAGCAGCAATAGATCATGGAAACTCTGAACAGGCTGACAGTGGTCTCTATTTTTTTTTGCTCACTCATTCAGTTTGTGGCTTCGGCTGCACATACATCTGTCTGTCTATGCATTTGTTAATATATAAGTCTGGCTGAGTGACTGTCTGTATGATTCCTTTATATTAAGTTGACATGGAAACGAGTCATCAAACAAGAAAAGCAACCGCCATATTTACCAGAGTCTGACCAAAACTGAGACTGATTGACACTTGAGAATAAAACAAATCTGATAACAATGTAGTAGTGAACTCTTAGACTCCTGTGATCATGGTGGCATGATGAAATCATACGTGATGGTTCAAAACATCACAGCATAAGAACAAAGTCATAGGACTTTGCTCTCAGCTTTCTTTGAAAGTACTCACTGTACTGACTGACTGATTGTTTTAATAGGTTCATCAAGGTAATTAGAACGGCAGTGGGACTTATGTTTATTCTAATATCTTTGTTTCTGTCATACTAAGAAATGTAAAGGTTAGAGTTGGTTCGTGGATTATTGTAAATATTTGTATGTAGTTATATTTTTTGTCTCAATTTTACATTATTTGGGAACACTTTACATTCTGGGGATGGAAAGGTTATAATGTTGACTTATACCATTTTTTTTACTGTGGCATATAACAGAAAAAGCTAAATTATTCACAATCAACCAAGATCCCAAGTATTTAAAGGGTTAATGTGTCATATTTAACACACAAATAACATTGTCAAATATTTTCTTATGTCTCTGAATAAAAATATTATTAATTATTAATTTTATCAATAATGACATCGATATAAAGTATAAGTTATAAGGTTTTTCTACTTATAGGGAAATATCAACAAAACTTTATTAAATGTATATAAAATGTACAGGTACAATTTACAAATGTTAATATGTTCAGTATGGCCAATATAAAAGTGATATTCAGATGTACAGATGACCAATCAGGGTGACTTCCTTTAAATAAATGACATTTAGTAAATAAACAATGACATTTATCTATATTTGTTTAGGGGCTCTGGATCACATTGTGGTGACGACTCAAGATGGAAAGTTTCCCCTGAACCAGCTGGGTCAGATCTCCATGAAATCACCTCAGCTCATTATAGTCAACATGAGCGGCTTCCCTGAGGTAAGATGATCACACACACACACACACACACACACACACACACACTTATGTATGTAAGACAAACACAAGAACCCACACCAGGACAGATTCTCACTACTGGTAATTGTTTGTCTCACAGACAAGCACATAGTAACTGAAAGCTTTATAAAAATAATCCAAAGACAGATAGACAGTCCTCGCTGAAGGAGTCTTGAGCCAGACCAGAACTCGAATCCCACATCAGTCTGTGTAAATGAAACCTGATCCGCCTCTCTCTCTCCAACTCAGATGCTAATTGATTGATGACTCAGGGAGTCCTTTGTTCTGGGGTGAAAGATAGCAGCAAGAACCTAAACTCTGAGTGTGTATGCACTGAGATGTGGTTATGCCTGCGTGTGAGTTGTCACAGTATAGGAAATGACCTCATTTTACCCCCAGGTTAGGAAGGAATAGATTATTTTTCTTTTTTCACTCCTTTTTCTCTCCCTCTTTTCCTTTGTAGATGATACAATGCTGTACTAATCAGAGCTCCAGAAAGAAAATTTCGTCCATGGGGGCAAAGCAGAACTTTAGTGGCCAGACTTTCTGGTGGTCTGGAAAATCTAAATCTGCTTTTTTAGCATTTAACTCAACATTATGCAATCATATCGTCATGACTGATGATTTAGCCTCTTTCATCTCATTAGGCGTCGAGCCCATGTAGAAATACGTGGCGCTTACATGGCTGTTGGTTAGCGAAGATAGAAACAGTGTTTGAGCTAATATAATAATTATTACAGTTCAGAACACTGGTGCAAAGAAGAACATTTACAGTTAATAAAAACAATAAAATACAGAACAATATAAGATTTAAAGGGCTTTATACAGAACAACACTAAGACTATATTTTACTGCAGCTGCACTTTGAAGCTTTCAGCTAAATGCTAACATGTACACAATGACAATGTTTGTCAGGTGTATTGTTTTTACTATGTTTACCATCTTATTTTAGTTTATTAGCGTGCTACGTAGCACCAAAAACAACATTTTGCAGCTATTTGGCACAAACCAAAGTGTTAGACAAACTGAATGGAAGCTAATCTAAGAGCTTTTGTGACCTGCATCTGAATTCATCTCTTGGAAGCCATGATTTTATTTAATTATTTTATTATTATTATTTACCAAACTCCGCGTCAGTTATCCAGTTAGATAATGTTGAGATATGTCACAGAATAAGTATAAAATTTTGGCCTGCTGATGACATAAAAGGAAAAGTCAAGGAATCACCAAAGCCGGTAGACCTCATCCTCCAGGGGTCGTGAATGTCTGTATAAAATTTCATCACAATCCATCAAATAGGTAAATTTAGCAAAAGTGTTTGGTCAACCAGCCAACACTGACATCTCTAGAGCCATGCCCGCTTTCATGACTAAGAATAGAAACAAAAAGGCGGAAGAGGAAATTAAAAAAAACAAAAAAACATTACGACCTCATAAAGAAGCGATCTCTCACTCTGATGCAATATCGTGTCAGTAAATTCACAGTTGATTTCCAAGTATTTAAAACTATCAAACTTGTTTTTAGAAGCCTAAATGACATTCAAAAGCTTTTTGCTCTTTTATAGAAACACTTGTCGGTTCCAACACAAAAACAGTTATTCCAAATATCCTTGTCCACCTTCTGTTTTCCTACCAGTCACCATTTGTGACACTCTGGGTTGTGGTTTCACCTCTTTGTTCCCTTTCGTGCAAATATCACAAAACAGTGCTGATAATCACATCTATGTATTTATCAGCATTGCAAATCTGTAAATCCAGCTTTCAGTCTGAATCAGGCTGAATGGTCCACAGGTAAGTCTGTTTCCTTCCCCGAAACTCCGACCACAGACCACACACACGCCAACAGACACACTCATGCGCAAACACGATGCTGTCATGCCCTACGTTACCCATGTCCCACTACAGGGGTGAGTCGTCAGTACCTAGAGCTAATAGGCTTATAATGATGCCTATCCATTACCACGCACTCCAGAGGCCCTATCATTGTTTTCCATTCATTCATTAGAAGCAGCCTGGGAAGACACAGTGGAACTAACAACAGCTAACAGCATGCTTAGATCACGAGGCAGTTTAGTGTATCTGCATATGTTTATATGTGTGTGTGTGTGTGTTTTAGGATGTGTACGTGCATGTTTAAGCATCCCACCGCTTTGTTCATAAAGTAAAAGTTGGATTTTCCTTTTTAAACATGTACACAAACATGCACGCACACACACACACACACATCCTCTACTTCTTTGCTTTGAACCGGGCTGTCACTGTTTGATGTGAAACTTCAGTGTAATTTCTCTTCTTCCCCAACATATTAACCAGAACCTTCTCGGCCTCGGCAGAAAAATTCCACTCGGTTTTTTCGTAACCACCGGAGTGGACGCCGGAGAGGGGAAATGGTGATGAATTTGATGCTGAGAACAATCAAACATAGGTATGGGCTAAATCTATCACCCCACGCTCAAAGAGAGCAACCCAGAGGCCTGCGCTCCGGATGATTTTAACAAAAGGAAAAAGAAACTTCATGAATTAATTTAATGCACGCAAATAAATTCCTTTAATCTCGCTGCCATTTCTTTCCCCCCCAGCGGAAAAGGCCAGAGGGAGCTGTCGAGAAAGTGGAGTAGAGTAGAAAGGGGTTTAAAAAAAAAAAAGAGGAAATGATACTCTCTTATTCTTTGCATTGCGCATTTGCACATTTTGTAAAGCTCAGCTCAGGGAATTGTCATGTGGTTGCAGAAATGGTGTGCACAGTGTGACCTGTGTTTTCAGTAATTCAAAGGACTTGGCTTCCTCTCCCATGTATATATATATATATATATATATATATATATATATGCTGTTTAAATGCAACTCTCTGGTTTTAATGTTGTGTTTGCTGGGCCGAGGGATTGTGTGTATATGTTGGAGAAGGTCTTTATGTTTCACACGTGTGAATAGTGTTTTTATATTTACCATCGAGTTTCGTGCAAGCTTCTCCTTCTGCATGCCTGCTGGTCAACACGCCTGCCAAACAAACACACAGACACACACACAAAAGAGCTTTTAAATAAAATTACAAAGCTGGTTATAATATTATCAAAGTGTTGTGTCACTGTCGATCAAAATGTTTTTAGAACATCTTTGTCTGATCTCCTGATCCTTTTGAGTTTTGTTAAGATATTACGTAACATTTACTTCAACCCGTGTTCCCTCACAAAACACACAAAAAACTCTTCTTTTAATTTCCCTGCCTTTATAAAGATGACAGATGTTGTTCGAGAAACACTGGCTTCAATTTTTAAAAGAATTTGGAGAACGTATTTTGAAGTAGAGAACAGCTGAGAAGAAAGAAAATATGTGCAGGTGTTTATCGACTATACGCATATCGACTGATCTGGACACATCGTGCTGTGTATGTCAGGTTATAAGCAGTTTAGAGATAATGTCTCCTTTATATGGTTTATCCACCAGAGAGAAAAGTGAGTTTTCATTGTAAAATGTCTCTGGGAATGTGTTCAGTTCACAATTCTTCAAAAAGTATCAATCTAGAAAATCTCTATCAAGATTATTTGTCAACATCAGCCTGTTTAACATGTCATGTACCTGTCTAAAATCCACAGAATTACAGGATCCATGTCTCGCCACATTGGTAACGACTCCTTCTTTCCACCATGTTGGTTTAGCAGCAGAGATCACACCTTCCATTCACCCTCATGTTGGATGATGACATATTCTTTGTGGGCACCGGCTATCGAATTGTTACTTTCAAGCCATATTTCTTTTTAGGGAAATTAAAGTATCAATACTAAATTTGCACAAATGCTCCAAAGCACACGTGTATGAGTACGTGTTTGTGCACACACATGTGTGTCTCCGTGTATCATACACAGGCACAAGCAGACTCTCCTGTGAGGTCACCAGGGGTCAGCGCTCTGCCCTGCAACCTCTCAGTCCTGTCCCACAGGGCTGAGCGCTGACAGTGGCCCGAGGCACTTCCACACCGAATGGGCTCCACACACACACACACACACACACTCTCACACAGACACACACCCCACCCAAACACACACGTACACACACTACATACACACCTTAATGATTGCCAGCTGGAGCTGGGCCACTACCTGCAGTACATGCAGCGCTGCTTTTCAATTCACACCAGTGCTCAGAGCACTCATTCGTGTGTGTGTGTGTATCTGTGTGCATGTGTGTGTGTGTGTTCCCCCAGGCTACAGCGGCTGCCATCCGTGCCCTGAGAGAGAGTGGCATGAACCTAAACCCAGAGGTGGACGGGACAATTATCAAGGTGCCCGTTCCCAAGTGAGTCTCTCTCCCTCTCACTCTCTGTCTCTCTCTCCCTCACACACACACACACACAAGCAGAAACACTCTCCTTCCTTTCCGTCTTTTGCTTTTCTGTCACCCCTTGCTTTTTCCATTGTCTCTCTACCTATTTGATATAAACAGATATTTAAACCTCAGTAAACCACAGCTATTTTGCAATTAGAATAATCATTTACTGAAGTGGCAAAATGTTAATTATTATTTATTATTTGTAGAGTTTTTTTAAAAATTGTTTCGATTTTTTTTTTTTAACACAATTGAAACACACCATACCTTACTAACACAATAGTCTGGGCTCTGTAGTCCTGCAACAGCCATTTTAGATTATAGACTAATGATAAATACATAAATCAAGTAAATAATCATTACATTAGAAAGATTATAAACTATATAGTGAGTCTCAGCCGTGGTTGTGTGTTTCTCTCTATTAATAAATCCCTCGGCCTCCATACTTTGACCTGCCATTGACAGATTTACTGACTTGCTTGTAGATGTAAAGAGACCCCCAGTGTGTCAATGTGACGGTCGGGTCACACTCTCTCTCCCTATAGCGGGTATATCTCGCTCTCCCTCTCTTTGTCTCTTTGCCAAGTCAAACAACACTACATAAAACTATCTGTCACTCACTCGCCAAACTACTCCGTGTGTATATACAGTATATTTTTTACATATACACACGTGTTCTTGTATGTCTCCATGTATAAATGCTGGCTTGTGTTTATGCGTATATGTGTGTGAGTGTGCTCGTGCGCATGGAGCAGCAGGTGTTAGTCTGGCAGAGGAGGGACACAAGAGTCAGACTGCTTTCCCCCTGTAATCAGTCTCGGCACGCTCCAAGCCTCCATTTGCATTTCCAAAGAGAAGGCGCTCCTTGATTGGCCCTGGAATCAGTAATTAGGCTGTATTGTTTGCGGTAAATAGACGCTGCACTTGGATTGTTTGCAAATAGTCCCCGAGGCAAAAACAACGAAAAAAAAAGCCAATTAAGGACAAAGAGTGAGAGTGAAATGGGAAGTAGAATTTTCTGAGTGATTAACAAATGCAAAGTTGTTGGGATGACGGATGTTTCGGCTCTGGTCTGAGACTGCGGGAAGTGATTGTTGTTATACGGTTGCTACAAGTCAGAACTGAAATGATTAGACTTCATGCCTACAAGCACTTATCACCCCCATTTGTACAAGTGAGAGCATTTTTTCATTATTTTCTTTCTGCATATTTATGTGTTTGCTATTTTCTATCTGTACAGACCAGGTTTACACACAGACATTATAATTTAATTTTCTGAGGGTGTTTACCTTCGATTGATATATTACATTTATTTATCTCATCCTCTGTCTTATTCTGTCATTTCTCCTGTCTCGTGTCCTCCCTTTGTGTTATAGAGTAACACGAGAACACAGAGAGAACATCGCAAAGGTGGCGAAACAGCTCAGCAACAAGGCCAAAGAATCACTGAGGAAAGTGCGATCGAACGCCGTCACGCAGGTCAAAAAGGCAAAGGAAGGACACTCGGAGGACACCATATATCTCATAGAAAAACAGGTAGAAGACGGAGAGAAGAAAAGCCAGTATTATCAGTATTATAGTATTTTATTTCAAAGAGAAATTCGTCATGAGTCCAGTCATTCCATCAGAGATGTAATGTTATCCTTTGCAGGAAGGAGGTAAAAACAAATGTTCCCAAATAGATTTATTCAAAATTTGTTTCATCTTTTTCCATCTTGTCCTCTTGCCTTCACAGATTCAACTAATGGCAGACAACATTGCAGTGGACATTGACAAACAACTCACAGCAAAGACCAAAGAGCTGTTAGGGTGACGGTGACGGTTAAAAGAAACAGACGGGTCTTATTTATGATATCGAGTCATTTGGTTGTAGCTAAACCAACATACACCGGACATACACAACAACAGCCGTAGCAGCTGCTTTGACAACAGACAGGGACTGGATCACATCGAGGGAGCATTTTGTTTGTTTGTTTTGTTTTGTTTTTTTCAATCCCACAGACAAACAAGTCTTGCATCCGTTTTGTCGTACATGTTTGGTTTCTCCTGGCAGACACTGGTCTTTGGTTCTTGCCCACATCACTGGCAAAGATTTTCTCTCCGCTGCTGGGTGATATCTGTGTTTAACCGTCAGCGCATAAACAGAAATTGGCACGGAAACAACGAAGATGACAGACTGCCAGTCACCTCCCTCCTTCCTTGTTACCCTTCCTGTCTTCAAACAAACTCAGAGCAAGCGACGAATGGACTTTTAATGGGATTTGTGGGCCTCCTCCTAATCAAACCCTTTGCCACAAGGGCTGTCTGTTTATATAAAACAAGCGCACCCGTCTGAATGTAAACTGGCTGCGGGTTTGACTTGGTGGCAAAAGCGAGATAGAAAGGGAGAGAGAGTTTGTTCCAGAGACGCAGGAGACATCTGAACAGATATCATTAGCGTGTTGCCAAACATTTGTTTCACATTGATTCAAAGCCCGTTATAAATGCACTTGAGGGAGAGGAAAAAAAAAGCTCTTTAATTTCTACCCATGTCTAGGATTGATAATATGGCTACTCGCGTTTAAACACAATAAAGTAGGGAAAGTAACATTATTGATGGACTCCATTAAAGAAACACTGCTTTGTACCATGTGCGTCATCTTTCTCTCTCTTGTTTTCTTTTTCCCCACTTTTGTTCTGCAGTCGCCCCCTCCTCCATTAGTAACAGTGATAATGGAGTTTTCCTGTGTACAGACCTTGAGGCCCTGGCTGTTGGCACCACAATTGTCCATTAGGAAAAGAGGCTTTTAATGTTCTGCTCTCTGCCATTTTTTTGTCTTGACATAGCTGCACTTTTAAAGCCGCAGGAAGGAATTATAATTGGAGAAGTTGTTTAAACCAGATCAATAATGATAATAAGAACTTTTTAACAATAAGAATAAACACACTCACACACACAGCTTTGTCTTCTTTCTCTTTGAGCTATTGAGGCTATCCATACTATTATGTGGTTGGCGTCATCATCTTCATTAAGATTTGTTTTGCTTCTCCTGCTACTGGTTGCTAGAAGCCAACTTTACCCACGCAATTGATCGTAAAGCCACTCATTGATTGAGTGATTACAGAAAGCCTTGTGATTTCTTTAAAATCGGGACAATGGAATAAGAATTAGTGACAATGCAGATTTCACGGTGGTTTTTGACATTTTTGGTGCTACATGGTAGCAGTGCTAAATTGCACTCTCCAGATTGTGTTTTTATTACATTTGCCTTGGCCCTCTGTCTTTCCCCCCGAATGGCTTCGCTTTAATGGCCTAAACAGACCAGAGTCGTTGGATAAACAAGAGTTTAGCAGAGGAGTGGCTGGGTCGGGACAGAGGAGAGGCGGGGTGGAAATGGCAGGTTTTTGTGGTGATTCTAGGTCCATATGTCAGCAATTTGAGGGCATTGTGTACCTTGGCCTAAAACAGAGGCTTCATGATCGATGGAGGGGTGAAAATCTCCCAAGTCCCTGGCGCAGAACACAGACAAGCACAAGGAAATTGCTTTCAGCTGATAGCTTCATTTTGGTTGACATTTATCAAGTGAATTACCCCTGTTCCTTTCAAATGTTTACTACTACCAGCACCGCCTTTTGACATCCGTGTGTGTGCATGTATGTGTGCGTGCGCTGCATTCGTGTGCAAGAACGAGAGCAATAAAGGTTTGTCTGTGGAAGTTCTAGGGTGTCCTTTGGTGATTCCTCGCAAAAATATACAAGTCTAAATTAGTTCAGTAAACGTTTGATTTGGTAGTGTGGCCTTTCATCCACTGTGGGTGCATTGAAGCGAAGATTACCAGAGTTACACGCTTTAAACTTGCAGCTTTAACTCACAACGAGATCTTTTTTAAAGCTGTGTTTTTATTTATTTATTTTAAAAAAATCTTTTTTACATTTTAACTCTTAGTTTGCTAGAATTAGCTCACAGCAAAACCGCCTGAGGCTTTTGCATTGAGCAAGAGTGTTGTTCAGAGCTTCAGAGTTGAGTTTGCATTTGGAAGATGAAGAAGAAGAACAATTTGCTGCATAGTTTCACTTTAAATCGTCACAAAGTGAATTTTTGGACATGTGTGTTTTTTTTTTTTCCCAGTGTGATTACTGAATCCAATTTCATTCCCTAACTTTTATCAGAAATATCAGATACAGCCATGGAAAAGAGTGCAACTTACACTCAGATCGTGGGGAAAAAAAAAAAAACAGAATCAAAATCTCTTGAGTGTTGCTTTCCATCCTCTATCTCTTTCTACTTCGGTCTTATATCTCTGCTTTCCATTTAGATTTTTCTACTGCATTATTCATATCTTTTGAGTTTTTACTATTTTAACTAAAAAGACTTGCATTATATTATCTTGCCACGGTGTGTGTGAAAGATGATAGAGAATGTAAATATATCACGTGCGTCTGTTCGCTCTCTCCCGTTTGCCCCCCCACCCCCCACTCCGACTGTGATTACACCCTGAACCTCGAGCTGGAGCTGAAACGCTGAGGAGGCCTCGGAGTCGGGCGACGACGGAGCAGGCCACTTCAGTACAGACAGATTTGAATTGAGCTCACACACACACACACACACTCCTCATTCCTCCCTTCTTTCTCTCTCCTCATCACCTCTGGAGTGTAAAGAGCATCAGAGTGCGAGAAGCCACACTGAAGATCTCATCAAGGATTCAATCAGCGCGTGAATACAAAATGTACTCTCCTCTTGCAATGTGATGATGGGGGGGAGGGGGGAGGCATCGGGAGACAGAGAGACAGGGACTGTCTGGAGTGAAAATCTCTGCATATGCAAAGTGAACTTAAATTCTAAATGGATTTGATGTTCACAAGAGTATCTCTGACCCTTTCAGAGATGTAGTGCCAAGCGCGGGAGGAAAAAAGAATATGTGCAGATTAGCTTATTAATATTTATAGATGTAATTGGTGTAGCTGTGTGGTATGATGCTTTGTTGTGCTTGCTGTAATGCAGACCACGTTTGGACCTAATCCAGGTGGGCGCTCTTACTGCCTCTAACAGGGAAATGGCCGGCCATTTTAGGAGGAAGCTGGATATCCTAATAATCAGGTAAACTAATACCGGGCAGCGAAGAGTGTTTCCTTCCGGAGCTCTTGGCACGTCAGTCATTCACAGAATTGCTCCTGTCTGGTCTGTGAGCCATTTTAACTCAGTGGAACGTGCGGCCCCCCAACCCCACTACACGTGCAGTTAAAGAGGACCACACGGGCCCCTTTCGGATAGCCTTTATATCCACGAGGAGGCTCCCCAACCATCATAGGGACCAACCAGACGCTCCAACACACACTTCCTCACACACGCACACACCTCCTGCTTCTCAAATCCGAACAAAGCGTTCCTCAGTCTAAAGTGGTTAAACTGTCATTTCAAATCGTCTGGACATCGTGATTACCGGCATGGGAGGAATTATATATTTAGCTTTATGTCTGTCGCCATTTCCTCCCCCCGCCCTGATCTGAAGTGACTAGCCAGTAGTGCCCTCGATATTACTATCTCTGAGGAGTTTAAACCTTCCCCCAGGAGACAAGTGTAATCAAGGGCTGCCAGCAGGAGAGAGGGAGAAAGAGGGAGGGAGGGAGAGATGAGAGGTGTGGGGTGGGTGGTGTTGGAGACCTGTAGTGATGGGATGGTGGAAGGAATGACAATGGACCCAATTTACAAATATATTCCTATGTCCAAATCCGTAAAAATGCTCAAGCATTAACTGAAATAAAAAAAATAACAAAGGAATTCTGTCATTTTGTGTATAATATTGTCAGAATATCTGCACCGCTGTTGTTGTCGAAATGTATTTACAACCAACATTTGTCTTTGACCAGAAGCGAGAAGTGAAATCATTTCAAGACCTTGCAAAAAATCATCAAGTACATGTTGAGGCCAATGTCACATTTTCTGTTGTCATTTTCAGCAATTTTCTTTTGAAGTCCGCAACTGCTTTGTGACTATTTAACTCAGTTTTCAATATGAATCCTATTTTAGTTTATTGAAACAAGACAGAAGAAGGCAGAAGGCTGCACTAGAACCATGAAAAACATTCTTTATATTCTTGCATCTTAACATAACAAGCACTGAAGCATTTCTCCACTTTTTAAGCGCAATAATTGAGGAAAGAAATGACTCGTTAGGGTGAAAATTTCTGCAGTGAAAGTGCAGCCACTTTAAGAAAAATGAAACTCCCGTGTGCTGCAGTCCAGCAAGAGAAAACATCCAAAGCACAAATAATGAAGGGTGGACACTCGTTGCTGAATGTGAGGAAAAACATGCATATACATATACACTGACATACCGTTCTCCTGGACTTAGTCATTGTTCAGAAAAATGTGACATGTCTGCACATATCTGCACCCACACCCCGCCACCAACAACCCCCAAGCTTCCAGCCTCCAGCATCTCATCCATCCTGAAGAGTCATTCATCCCCAATAACGTCACCGTTTGCTCATAAATAAAAGTGACCGTTAGGAAAGCAGATGAACGTGGCCAACGGATTGGACAGGAAGCCTGTTAATCTGCAATCCAATCCAGTCCGAGTCTAGTGAAACCCAGCTCAGCTTGGCTGACCCAGGATCGAGAGGAAGGAAGCGAAGGACTCAGGAAACGGTGTTCAGAGCTTTCACCAGTCATATCCATCATGGTGCACGGTGATGGAAGCACGTGTGTGTGTGTGTGTGTGCACGCCTGTTTCACCAGTCATATCCATCATAGGGCTCTGTCTCCACGCCTGGGCAAAAGAACTGGAGAGTCATTAGAGGGGCTGGGCTGCAGGCTGCAGCGCTGCACTTTAACTAAACATCTTTTCCATAAAATAAATGCTTCCAGGTTACTGTGGGTCCCGGAGAACCCAGGTCGCCTCGCTTTTGCTGCCACTCATCTGATCCCAATTACCAAACAGACTGGGTCAGAGCCAGCGGAGAATACGGATACAGATTTGAATTGCGTGTTAAAACTCCAGCGAGGACCAGAATGAAGCTCAAAACCCAAGTGTGGCATCACTTTGGTATAAATCAACACATCGTCACCTGACACTACCCACCTCGCCACAGCTTCCCCATGAAGTCTATAGCTAAGAACAAACAATGTGTAATTTAATCCAGAAGCCCACCACACACCTATTAACAATAAATGTATGCACTTATTTTGTCTAAAAGTTTTAAAATGCTAGAGTTCATGTGGGTGTTAGGTTGTTTTAAGAGCATTTTTGTAAAACAAAGTTCTTGTGGTGGTACATGGCACACACTGCTAATCAAAGGTTTTAAAGTATCTATGATTTCCTCAGTTTTTCTTGATATTTTGGTGGTTTAAGTCCATTGAATAACCTTAAATGTCACAAAAATGAGAAAAGAACAATGACTTTTCAGGAATTAACAATGCAAAATAATGCAAGTAGATACTTCAGGTCACATAACCTCTGTCTATACAAAGACCATTACATAGGGACAATACTGCGCTGAGTGGGTAGATTTGTATGTTTCTATCAGAACGATGAAAAAAAGACAAGTGACAATTAAAAATGGCGTTTCATTGTACAGTAACAGAATGAGTCAAAAACATGAGAAGAAAACAATAAACGATGGATTCAAATGATGGAGAACCAGCACACCTAAACCCTATAGAGCTGGTTTGAAATTAACCGTATTAAACTTAAAAAAACATAAAAGTGCAGTACATTCATGTTTGATTTTCATTATAGAAAAACATTTAGTCAATAAGTTAGGTTTAGATTTACATTTAGTTCAGTAAGAAAACTGTGAATCCTTGTTTGTAATTTTTCAAATAAAAACAAACTTCCGCATTTTAGTTTCAAAAATACTTTGACTTTAAATTATGTAAATTTCAGTGACAGCTCCGAAAAAAACGTGACACCCTAAAACTTTTGACCTACGATGAGAGTCAAACCACAAAGCCACTGTGCAATCTGTTCAGCTGCCACATAGAGGGGAACATAGATGTTTGCCCATGTTTGGCCCATTTCACTGATTTTTCCACACAAATAATTATTATTTTCATGTCATGTGACAACAACAAAGCAACTTAAAATGCACAAGTCTTAATCTTTCACTTTCTTTTGTGATTTTTGTTTTGTTTTGTTTTTTTGAAACTCTAGAGGGCTCTTTAATTGTGAAACTTGTCTTACTGTCCGCACTTCCTTTTTTTAATATCATCTAGTCCTGTCACATTCTATCATGTTGTATCATTTTCTGTATCAAATCTGTATATTTAAACAAGTCACGTTATATGTTTAATCCACTTTTATGCTGTTATTTCATATAATATGTCATACAGTACCGTTGGCTGTTGGCTGTTGGCTGCATGTACCACTGTGGTCTAATCACACCACAACTTTTATAAGGTTTCATTTAGGCTGACACAGAATCTTGTTTCCATGACAACTGCTTAAAAAATAGAAATGATGTTAGACTCTGACAACAACAAAGTCATTTAGTAACATAATATAGACCAGGAAAGATTAGAAAAATAGAACAAATGTATAACTTGCAGTGATATATGCTGTGTGTATACGTACTTGTGTGTATTTTTGTGTTTTTGTGTGGATATAGTGTGCATCTACATCCATACATAATTGAATAATTGTTTCCTGATGCTCCGCTCTTCCCTGGAATATTAATTACCAAATGATGAAACCGCCTCTTTTGGACCAGGAGGTTGAGGTTGAGGCAGCATATGTAAGGGATCGTCCATTTTGAAGGGGTTAACTCTCATTTCGTGTGTGTGTGTGTGTGTGTGTGTGTGTGTCAGCTGTGTTAGGAAGTTTCAGGTGGAGGAGGGGTTGGGGGAAATTTACTTATTTGAAATGGATGATAAAAAAATATTTCAGACAGCTGCATGAAGCGGTTGTAGTCTGAATATTTTTTTGGCACAGAATAAAAACATTTCCAGTCCTAAGCAGAGTAAAAGAAATGCACGACAATAAAAACCTGTTTGCAAATGTTCCTGTTTAAACTTTTTAAAATCATTGTAAAACAAATACACTGTAATACAAAAACAAATAACAATTTTGGAGAAAATATAGAATAAAGTTCAATAAAATTCACATCTTAGACTAGTAAAATAAGATTATGAAGCACACAGGGTGAAGTAAAGAAAATATATTAAAATGAGAAACAGTTTCCGCGTTACGGTTCCCTTTTTATCAAATAGATAAGAGTAAGAGTTTGTGCACACCGTGTGTCTGAATTTTCTTTCCTCACTACCCACTGATGTCTGCTTAAATTCATGGATTCATTGTCAGCCATCGTCAGAAACCTTGTACAGCAAACACACTGAACCCACATTGAAAAGGAGGATGGCACCATCTAGTGATGCAGTCAGGCAGGTAAACCGTTCCATAACCATTTCCTCTTTAAAATAACATGCCCCTACAAATAGATAATGATAATGTTTTTTTTTGTGTGTGTGTTTTTTTTTTTTTTTAATACAATACTTTACTCGATTTCACGATGGTAAAAGTCTGTAAAGACCCTACAGTAGATATTTGTCAAACCGCTCTTGCATCATTAACCACCATCTTACCAGCATTCTCTTTTCCAGAGTTTTGCAACATATTTGGTATTTCCCTTTATTCAGATTTCTTTACTCAGTAATCTTTACTTCTTAAATGTGTACAGTACCAGTTGTGGTTACATTATTTTCCCTAAATGAACTAATCCTTTACATTTATGATAACACTGATGTTGATTGTACTTCATTTTGGTTTAATATTGAGAAATTAGTGGTTTTGGATGACGGCATGTTGATATAGAGAATAGAGAATCTTTGAATAAGCATATTGTTTATCATAGAAAATAAGTCTTTTTGATCAGTTGACTCTTTTATTTGCAGGTCAGGCATTTTCCTCTTCCTCTTCATGTAATGCTGACAGATAGTGTCTAGACAGAGCTGTAATAAACTTTCCAGCGGCTGTTCACATGAATTACAACTAACCTGTGTATTCATCTCGACTGAAACTGAGATAAACATGTTTTCTTTAACTTGCTGAGTGAAGCAGAAGATTTCAGGATAAACAGAACCTGTGTGCCTTTACTGCAGGGTTAGTGTTTTTTGGAGGAGGAAGTCCAACTATTTCCAAAGAACAGCTGGTGATAAAAACAAAGCAGTAACACATGATGATGTATAACCAATGTCAACAGTCTCTTTTGAATGTTGTTTTACTATTAGTGCAAAATTTATAACTGCATAAGTAATACTTAAACAAAAACTAATTTAAGTGAAAGGTAAATGTATCATTGAGTCAGAAGGTGTTGCAAACTTAGCTTCATTGTCACTGTGATGGTTACATGACTCCTTACAGGGCGAATAAAGAGTCTTTCGACTGCCCCAGACAATTTGCAACAGGCTTTCTAGGTAGTTTTCTCCCGTCTGGTAGACATGTTCAAGGAGTTACCCAATCAGCACCAACATGTGTATAAACCCCACCAATTTAAAAAGCCATCATAACTAGTTGTGATGTTCGTATCATGCAACATGCTTCAGTGCACCTCCATTTCTATTGAATTAAATGTTTTACTACATATCATGCATCTTGAGCTAGGCCTTACTCCGAGACTATTGGGGGAGCGTCGTAGAGAAAAACGTGACCAGACTTAATAATTTCTATATATAGGTGGACACTCATGTATCTATTTAATCTGAGCAGCTGCTGTGATTCACTATGCTCCACCATGTCTTAACTAAAGTGTTTGTCTTGTACTGTGGTGTTAAAGGTATTCACACTGACTGGTGCTAACAGAAAGAAGACGTCATGTGTGAATGAAGAGACGTATGTGTTACCATTCGTGTGGTTGTGGAAGAAGAAAACTGCAACTGAGTCTAGAATCCTCAAGTGGGTTTGATGATGATGATGCCAGAAAACCACTATAAACAAACAATTTATGTCTATTTACAGTTACATTTTTTGTTATTGTTGCATTTAGACTTTTTTTTGAATATAAGAAATACCTTTTAAGGCCATAACATTTAAACACCAACATCAATCAATATATATATATATATGTGTGTGTGTGTGTGTGTGTGTGTGTGTGTGTGTGTGTGTGTCTCTTATTTTCATAGGCTTGAACATGTAAATAATTTGCTTATCTTGACATTCTTAAAATACAGAACTGAAAATAGTCTCCAGCTGTGACACGGAACACAGCTGATGTGAAGACTGAATCACACTAATGAAATTATTAGTTGCAAAACAAAAACAAGAGGCCTGCAAGAGGCCACAATGCTGCATAGATATAAGACCCAGTGTCATCATAAAAATATAGATTGGTGCAGCTTTAAGCAACCAAGTTACAGTTCAAAGTCTGATGTAAGGTAGTTGACCTTAAAACCTGTTGAGTTACTGGCAGCTGATTACAGGCCTGAAGATTGTAATAGTGTCTGTCTAGTGTAATATTTAGTCACTAATGAATATTCAGTAAATTCTCATGTAAAAACGTGATAAACCATGTGTATATATTTGGTTGTGTTGCCAGTATGTGATGTAACAACATAAAAATAACAAATTCTCCATCATTTCAGAATGTCACTGTCAATGTCAGTTTCCACATCTTCGCCTTTTCAATTTAGCAGAGACATTTAATCTCATAAAAATAGATGGTTACAGCTGACTGCAGGACATTTGAGCTCACATTGGTCATGCAAGCTTAGCAGCTGAAGTGAGAAATATACCCTCTGATGTTTAGTAATGATTGCTCTCTAACATTTCTAGCTAATGTTGCTTAATACAAAAAGACGGATGCTGACTAAATCAAAATCTGACTCACTTTGGCATTACTAAGATTCAAGGAGAAATAGAGAAATAAAAAAATAAATAAAACGAAACACATCTTAATCAAATGTTACTGGAATTGGTGAGGTCTCTTGCCAGGAACAGAGTTACTTCCTTTTTCACTTATAAACTGCTATGTGTTTATTTGCTTGAAGTCTAGCGAATTACCCTGATAAGGATCATATCAGGATAAAAACTGCATAAACATGGAATGAAATGACTTTAATTACAAATGACAAATACAATAAAAATGAAATACCTTGTACAAACTTAAACTGAATTCAGTCCATTTTGAAGCACATAAACATCACAAATTTGTTTGGTGTGACCAGTGCTAAATGCATCTGTTGGCCTCAATACTTCACAGTTTGTGGTTGGAGCTTCAGCATCCTCCCTGTTCTAACATTGTCCTTGAGTGTGGGACAGTGTCCTGGGCAGGTTGTAATCAGAACCCTACATCCCACTCTTTCACTTAAAAACCTCTTTAGGGACTTATCAAATATTTGTCCCCCCTCTTTGTACCCATCCAACAACAACAGGACCTTATTGGACCTGGTTAACTCAGTCCTCAGTTCATCCTCTGCTGATGTTATTTCCATTAAAGAAAGTTGAGTCACTATTTCCTGAAGCAAGTCACCCTTCGCCGTGCTGCAGTCGAAATATACAAGAAGTTTAAGAATACTGAGATCCAGGAGGTGACTCAGGGCGTGAGTGGGCCCTTCAGCCCAGGAAGAGACCAGCATGTGGGCTAGAGTTGTCTTCCCACTTCCAGCGGGTCCCTCAAGAAAAAGCAAATCTCCAGCGTCTGGTAGTAAAGCTTGAAGTTTTATTATCTGGTCCTCACTGAAAAAAGTGAGAGTGGAGAGTGTAAATAATACAGGCAGTTCAAATAGAGGAATATAGACTTCTGCTGTAATTTTAAGTGGGTATGTCCACAAGTTTCATTTCCTGATCACTGGTCACTGTGAATTTGTTGCAAAGGTAAAACCAAATTGTTTGGTGAAATGGTTTGCTTTCAGTCAC
The DNA here is from genome assembly GCA_016801845.1 of Polydactylus sextarius. Lineage (NCBI taxonomy): Eukaryota > Metazoa > Chordata > Actinopteri > Polynemidae > Polydactylus > Polydactylus sextarius. The sequence continues at coordinate 6,307,156 of CM028922.1, forward strand.
ATACATTGTTTTTGAATATTTTAAAGCTGTCCTGACTGTATTGACCTTTTAGAGAACTTATAGGGAGCTATGTTCATAATGTACAACTATGACTACAACTATTACAACTGTTAAATGTTATAACTAAATAACAGTTCCCATATTGGTAGTATTTTCCCGCATCGGTAAGCAATGATTGATAAAATTAGATCCTAATCCTAATCCTGGAAATAAAACATACTGCTTTGCTACAGTTTATCGACAGGATTAACAACCTCCTTATCTGATTGCATTTCCATGGACTTTGTGTATTCCCACTAAGAAATATAAGGGGAATTCCTTTCCTTTATTGTCAACGGTGTAGATGCATGTGTTGGACATTTATAACTTGGATTTCTCATTGATGATTCACTGATTTACTACTTTACTGTCATAGATAAACTACATGAACAGTGTGTTTGAATTGTTGTGAATGAGTAAAGTAATTATATCCTGAAAAAAAGGTCTCCTAGTCTCCTTCCTGTCTATTTATGATTTAAGGAATGTCCTGAGTATAATTTGTGATAAGAGGATGTTTTTGGGTAGGACATCTCACTGACGTGGTTGAAAGAAGACATTGGTGATTTACATCACAAACCACTTCAACCTGACTTCTCAATGGGAATCATATCCTGTATAAGTTTGTGTTTGTGTGTATTGTATTTTTATTGTATGTAAATGAGATTCATACTAACCATCTTTAAAATAGAAAAGGAAATGGTTTTAAGAGATAATGACTGGGGGAAAACAGTCTCTGTCAACAGCCTTAGAGGAAGTGTGTGATTAGTTGGAAAATAATTCAAATAAAATTGAACAAGTCGTTGTTGATTTGATTTTTTTCTTTTAAAAGCAGAGATTTTGCACACTTCTTGGAACTTATCATCAATCGAAATAAACCCACAGTTGTTGTTACTGAAAATGACATAAAGAGGCAGAATGGTGTCAATGGTGTCGATCAGTTTTGACATTTAGATTGATGAATCACCTGTTTTGCAGCCTGTGAGATAGCTCCTCCACATTCACAGCTTCTGTTATGTTGGAGTGTTCAGAATAATGGCTTCTTAAAACCTCCCCCAGATCTTCCTCCAAGCGATCTGCGCAAAATGAAACAGAAAATAACCCAATTATCAAACCTGATTGACCCCATTATCATCCAAGTTACTTGATAAAATCTAATTCAGTTATGTGTAAAAGAACTTTACTTTACTTTAGAACTTAGCTGCTATTTTTGCAGTAAGGTATTTTTTTTTTTCATGAAAACTGGACATGTATCAAACCTACAAATCAACAACGTTTTAGTCATTGTCTCCTTTACACTCGACTACGTGACTGGTTTGGCACTAGGCATGTTGTTTTCCATTACAATTCAATTGGGTGCATTCGAAACTGCCATGTCGTTGGACCACAAAAATTGAGATGAGATGGCGCTGTACTTGTTGCTCAGTTAGCAACAGCGTCCTGTTTGAAATGTGCCATTGTTTTCACATATAGTGTTTGTGAATCCTAAAGATAATTTTTGACATGGAGAGAGCACTGTTTTTAGACAGGCAGCAAACGTTACTTTAGGTTTTGTGTGAGACAACGTAGCAGACTATGACACTTGTCTCGCAAAATTTACATCACCATCAAACTCTGACCAAATGGCGGCCACTTTGACGAGCTTCATCTCCTTCTTCCAGGACAAAGGAAGGGGTATTAAACTTATCGAAAACCACTATAAATCTGGCCATGAGGAAAATGTCAACTACGCCATGGGAGAGATTGTCAGCATCGTGACGTCACTTACGTGACTATTTGCTTTGTAGTCTAACCAAGTATGTATTTTCAGAAGCATATAAATCAACATTTACATGACAAACATAGGTTTGATTCACACTACTAGTTATCATTTAAATTAAGATACAGCATCTGTGTGAATCAGAATATAAGTCAAAGTGGATAGGAAAATCATTTTTATCTCTCCATTGACTATCATTCTTTTTTTTTTTTTTTTTCCAAGGACCCAGTGGGGACAACCAGAAGGGGGGTGACTTAGGCTCCTTATACCAGCTACCAAAAAGAACAGCTGGTACCAGGTATAATCTCTAATGATAAACCAAAAAAAGCGAGTAGAGCCAAGCTGAGTCAAGTCGAGTAGTGCTAGAACAGTATAGAGGAAAAGCCTGACATTAGACATCAGCTAAAAAGAGAAAATATATAAACAAAACTTCTCTACTCACCATTATTGAAAACAATTTGCTCTTCCTCATTTTCTTTATTTATTTGAATGCCTGAAAGAAATGGAAAGTACCATGAGAAAACATAGACAGTTGGATAGGACAAAAAGTGATGAATTCATATAACAAAATTAACTTTCATCACGGTTTTATTTTCTATGAGTAAACTGTTACAGGCAGTAAATGACATAGTGAAATGATGCATTATTGTCGGGGGGAGGCACTGAAATCAGATTTTCCATGACTTATTGAATATATCGTGTTTGTTTCTGATGTAGGTTAGAGATAGCACCCAAACGCATCAGGAGCAATTTGACTAAACTCAGAAATCTATGTCAGACCATAGTTTGTCCTCGTTGCTACTTCCTTTTTAGGTGTTTACTGCCTACTGTTTGTTTTTTTGCAAGAAAAATAAACATGACGTAATTCCTTAAAGGTCACCATGGAATTTGTTCTGTTGCTGTTTGTTCATATTTAAATAAATAGTGGAGACTAGTTAAATGTAAGTCTAAACATCATGGTGTGTTTGGCTTTGGTAGTGGTTGTGACTCAGATAAGCGGGAACCGTGATTCATTTATATAACTACAAAAAGTTGTCAATTGTTATTTAGAGGTGTGATATTGTTGACTCAGCCTCGCCTTGCTGTGAAATTATTCTTGAGCTGTTTTCTGAAAACATCAAATATGACAATACAATGTTCAAACCACCATCATTCCACAGAACTGGGTCACTTCAATGTAACTCAGTTTTTTTTTTTTAATTGAGCAATGCACAAGGCAAAATGTAAAATAATTTCTCCTTTCTGTTGTATCTTTAAAGCATTACCCTACACTGGTAGTGTGCTCTAACACACCAATCATATGGATCAATGAGGAATGAGGTAATGCTCACCCCCAGAGGCTCTGTAAGAATCAATGACACTCAACTCAGTTGAGTGAGTTAGTGAAAATTAAAAATAAAAGAGTTTAGACTCACAGGCAGCAGCAGAACCGGGCCTGACCAGACCATCAACCAGAAGGTTCCTGGTGCTGGGAGTGTTGAATCCTAAAGAAACACAAAACAATGGTATTAATATAGCATGCTGGGACATTGTATGTGTGTGTGTGTGTGTGTGTGTGTGTCAATAGTGTCTAATGTATGTAAATCATGTTAGCAGCTTGATAAAATGATATTAAAAGGGGGTTTAAAATATGTTTTAAAAGCATGTTCCTCATTAACTTTATTATCTATTCTTGTTGGATCACTACAAAAGCTCTCATTCAAAAAATGAGAGCAACTTTTACCTGACCTTTAAGTAAAGCATGACTCCTTATCCTGTCCATGCATTCATGTGTGACAAATCATGTGATAACACTTCTATAGAAATGACTATCGTGTTTATTTGGGGGATTGTACAAGCTAGCTATACTGAAAAACCACCCATGCATTCATAAATAGCCTCAAATTCCCCTGTCATACAAACCAAGATTCACTGGGTGTTTCCAAAGTTTTGGCTATGAAACATGCTCATCCCAAAAGAGCCATGTCATGCTATGTCATTAAAATAGGCAGATCAAGTCACATGCTGATAAAATTCCCTCAAAAGCCTATGACAATCTTAACGATGTGGAAACAAACATATGAATCTAAAACTGTCACAGAAATACTTCCTCTTTTTGAGTCAGAAAAAGTCAAGAGTCAACACTTGCTGGTGCTAATCGCAATGTGTTTACTGGTCAGATGACACATAACGGTTTACTGACAGGACGCACCTTCCCTACTAGTGTCACAAAACCAAAAATTTTATCACTGTCATGGTTGTTTGGTGTCAGTAAGGGGGATGGTGATTTGGCACATTTTGAATGCTGACTAATAAATTAAACACTAGACTATATAGTGTTTCAGGGAAAATAATGTACTATTTTAAGTTCTGTTTGGGCATTAAAGTTTTTTTGTTTAATTCATGTATTTAGTTGAGTCACTGCAGTGTTCAAATGGTTAAAACTACAGTTAAACAGGTTAAAAAACAAACCAGGAAATATCACCAAGCAACTGGATTATCAACTCGAAGTTCCTGCTAATGTTGCCAAGATTGCAACAAATGCAAACTATGCATTGTGATGTGCATAAACACTGTGTTTCTTATTGGTGTGTGTATGTGTGTGTGTGTGTGTGTGAACATCACAACATCACAACACAACATCAAACATCAGCAGCAAACAAATTAGATTTGACTTGTTTATTTAGTTTTGATAGTTTTCTCCATTGCACACCTCCATTTTTCTTCATTGTGTTCTTGTTTTTTTACCTCTGTCTTGTTTGAAAGATGAACTGTTACCTTTCTGACGTTGTCGATACACGAGCACTGCGATGACAATGACAACCATCACCAATGCTATGCTCAACATAATGATGAGACCATCATTTTTCACTTGTGCAGCAGGTATTTCATCTGCGAAATGAGTGAAGAAAGATTCATGTTAAAATGTGTCACGTTACCTCCGGTATCACAATTACAATCCAGTAATGATTTCAGTAATGTTGTTATTTCTGCCTATGATTTAAATATGTTTGACCACTGTGGAAATAACCAAACATACCCAGAGACAACTGTCCAAAACTTCCTCTTAGTAGTCAATGTCACATAATACTTCAGTTTTTAAAGTGGTTTATTCTTGCATAATAATTTAAACAGTTGTGCAAGCAGCTTGGTCTTTTACTGTTTCTTTTTGTTGCTGCATCAAGACAGACAAATGATCCTCAGCATGCTATGCATACTGCGTAAGGGGAAACATGAGTAGTGTAGAGATGCACAAACAAAACACACATTTCCACATGTAATGAAACCTTATGTAACAACATGTCTATTCTTTCAGCACCTACTACAAATTCAGGCGGGTGAAAAGGGTGGGTGAAGTATTTTCACTGTGAAAAAGTTTTATTTTTAGTAATCTTTTTTTTCACGAGTTGCATCAAAAACAAAAAGCGTAGGTAACAGGTTTCCTGTCAACACGTTAGGTGCGATAATATCATCAGCCTCTTACCTCTCATAACGTTTTTTTTTTTTTTACAATCTACAAGTTCAAACAAGGACAATTCTATCTCAGAGAGAAGAAGAATTCTTAAAATGCTGACACAAATCCAGAGGGATACTGCTGGCTATAAGTCCAGCTGCTTGCTTGATCTGTTTCTGATGTTTCTAGCACTAGAAAATTAAAAAGAAATGAGTGTGCGTGTGGTGGGGTGGGGGTTTGGGAGGGTTGGGGGTCGTGACACAATGGAAAGTTCCCAATCCAGACTTGACGTGGGGATGTTGCAGTTACATGGTCAGCATTTCAAAAATCCCTGTATGTGTGCATGTTCTTGCTAAAAATACAAATTTACCTGGAATATGAAATGTTGCATTGGGGCCACCACTTCCAAAGTTACAAGTGTAGTTGTTTATGTCTGATGAGTTGACGAGTATCTGACTGGTGACTTTGAAAAGCTGGGATGGTGTTGTTACTGTGGTGGTGTTGGGAGCAAGTCTGTGCAGTTTTCCATTCATCCATTCAACAGACAACTTGGGGTATCCTTCAGACTGGCAGGTTAGCAGCACTGCGTCCCCGTCTGCAGCCGTTTCAATGTGTTTGGTAACTTCTTTATAAGGAGCTAGAACAGAATCAGATAAGAAGAACAGAGCTATCAAGACATCTTGCTTAGACAACTGTTTTTATTTTTGGTTCTTTTTTTACTAAACTAAGAAGTCCTGCTGTTAGTTTCTCTTTCACTATGACTCTCGACTGACCAGAAGTGACAGTCCTTACACTATTGCACAACATCTTTCCTAGAACAAAGCTGATGAAGTCTTGACCTAAAAATCTAAGAACTTGTATTGCCACAGGCTCAGTACTTACCAGTGACTGACAAACTTATTGTTTTATAATCAGCTCCGTGGTCTGTGTGTAACACACACTGATAGTTGCCTGAATCATTGATCCTGAGGTTAGAGACCTGTAACGTGACAAAAGAAGAAGAAAACTCCTTAAATGTGCAAGTTAAGGACATGAAACTACACAGTGAGTGCAGATGTTAACGGGCCATGTAAATAATTTGATGTCACAGTTAATAATTCTTAATGGGATGAAAAAGAGATGGTAAGCATATAGTCAAGAGCACCACATCATTTAGAGGAAATGTTACAGTCAGCAATGAAAGTCTGAACACATCACTGCCAGTAATGACCTGCAGCTTGACCCAGCCTTCCTTCAGCTCCTCTGTGAAAAGCTTCACTCTGCCCTGATACTCCTGAGATGGCGACTGCACCACTCCATTGTCGATCTGGTACACCTTGCGAAAATATGTTTTTCCAGGGCTGACCCAGTGCCAGTTCACTTGCAAGTTATCTTGTGAATCTGATAATGTAGGCTTAAACTTGCAGGTCATCACAACATCTCCTCCAAATTCTGACTTGTAATTGGTTTGTTCTGCCTCAACAGTGAACAGTACTGCAGGGAAACAACACAAAATATCAAGATTAATGTAAATTTCACCCACAACCATTAAATGATTTCTTGGTAGGGAATGTTAACATCAAGTTATGCCAAATTAACAATGTTATATAAGCACTGTTTGTAGTCATATTTGCTCATAAAAACCCACCTGAGTGAGATGGCTGAACTGTGACTAACAGAATTACAAACAGGGTCCAGTCCATTGAGACCTAAAGGAGAAACAAAAGAGATATTCATATATGTTGAAATGATCCAAACATGTTTGAGCTTTTACTGGCAGTATGAGTCACTTCATCACTTCACTAAAGAGGATCACATGTGAAATACAATGTCACAATGTGACCAATATGTTCAGAACCAGTTCACTTCACTTTTCCCCCAAAAAAAACAAACAAACAAAAATTATATGATCCCTGAGGTAAACAACTCAGCATCACATGATGGTGAACCATGTGCTGTTTTTGCAATTAGAGGCATGACTCAACAGCAAAGCAAACCTTACTTGCTGATTTAATTCCTTGACGTAGCCTTGAACTAATACTAGTATAGTATTAGTAGTATAATATTTTATCTTTTTGCTCTGTGAGGTTATGTCTTTTTTAGAGGTGTATTTTCCTACATAAAAGAATAACTAATAGCGTAGCAATAAAGAGTTTATGCCGCAGAAGACAACAGACAGCATGACTTATTAAGTTGATAACTGGTTTGTGATAAGCACACAGTAATTAGTCTACTGTATGTCTTTGAATGTGGGTGAGTTATCACTTATGAATATCAATGAGTTGTAACTGGTGTTTCCAGTTACATGGAAACACATCAGTTATTAAGTTTTTGTGCAAACTATAACAACAAGCCATGTGAGTTCCTGCAGTGGTCTTCAACAACAGTGGGATAGATACAGTCACAAAACATATTGAACAGCTGGCTGTACTAGTTCTAAAAGTTAAGTTTATACCAATTGTGTGTGTGTGTGTGTGTGTGTGGGTGTGTGTTTGTCAAACTCCTTTTTCTAAGTACAGTGAGAGAGAGAGATGCTGTATCTCAGTCATATAACCTGACACCTAAACTTGAATTTGATTCTATATCTAGCTTTACTGATCCCAGATCAGTGTCTTTAACACTGTCAAAGACAACATGTATGACAAAATCTTCCAACATACAACAATGATTACTGATGAGGTGATGTCTAATGAAAACAAAGGATAACTACTGAAAAGAAACTGTCCAGTTATCTGAGTTATTGTTTAGTTAGAATGAATCTCATGTATATAAACACCTGTTTTTTCAGATTAAGTAACAAACATCATAATCAACTTAATCATGAGCAACTGGATAATAATAATAATAATAATAATAATAATAATAATAATAATAATAATAAGAAGAAGAAGAAGAAGAAGAAGAAGAAGAAGAAGAAGAAGAAGAAGAAGAAGAAGAAGAAGAAATAAGTATATTAAGTAATAAAAACAACAGTATACATTAGGTTTATGTAGTTAATAATATCTTCCTACCTGCTGGTCAGTTACTTCACAGTGAGTTGTATTTTCATTAGCTGTTTCCTTCTAGTTATGACAAACAGAGAAGCTGCTCAGAGGTTTTATGACAGACACTCCTCCTTTTCCTGGCAACTTTGTCTAGTGTATCTAGCGCTGATGAGAAACGGCTTCTTTTCTTCTTCTTTTTTCCTTTTTCTTTTTTTTCTCCCTTTTTTTCTTTTTTCTTTCTTTTCTCTTCTTCTTCTTCTTCTTTTTTTTTTTTTATTTATCCAATTTCCAGGACGCGACATTCACGCTGAAACTGCTTCATGTTCACACACGACACTCGTCCTGCAGGACTTGTTAAAACCAGATCACTCACATCATAAATTATATCCTGTTTTGGCAGCTAATGATTAATTGGAAGTAGACAGGAAGCATAAAACATTCCTGTAAGGAAAAAGGCAGTCTACACTCTTATCTAATAACTTAACAACCAAGCACCACTGACTTCCCGCCTGTGATCATTAAACTGTTTTATCATTGTTGTTTTTGGCGTTAGGTTTATAGATTTAGTGCTACTGTTACCTTTGTCGGGCAAAGACAATATTAAGCGATTTTACTCGTCAGATCGGTTTGTAGTCTGAAACTGTGGTTATTGTTTGTTTCTTTCTTTCTTTCTTTCTTTCTCTCCTCACACGCAGCTCAGGTTCTGGCTGAATGACATCACTATGAGCTCACGTTTCACTAATTTTTTCACTAACTTTTATTTTCCGTCACGTGAGAATGAGACACCTTTTTTTTTTTTTTTCTCTACAGCGGGGAAAAATAAGTCTCTGCGGTATTTACTGTAACTAGCGTAAACTTTGGTTAACACTGATGGCCGATAGCGTTACAAGACAACAGCTTAATGATGGCGGTGTCAAAAGTGAAAGTAAACATAATGCAGCAGAATGACCCATATCTAAGAATTATAGTTCCATTTAGAAACAAGTGTCAAAGCATTTGGCATATGCATCTAAATAAAATGCACTTTTATTCGTTATAAATGCTTTATATTTATCAGATGGTTCAGTGGAGATACTCAAGTTAGAGTTAGTCTGACAGAACAACTGAGGAACTATATGTTAATTTCCAGCTCAAAGTCTATTTCATTTGCTCTTACTGGGTCTTTCTAGTCTGTTTCACTGTCTTCACCACTTCACCAGTACATGAATGTTTTAATTGTCATTAGAAACAGCTGGTTTGTGAACCTAAAGTCAAGACTTTTTTGTCAAACTGTCATTTCGAAAGTCAAAAAATGAGCATTTTCTCTACAAAACTAGTAATAAAATATAATAATATAAGTTTGAATAATCGTTTTTAAAGGAAATGATATGATGATGAAAACTCAAAACAATGTAAAGCGTAAATATAAAGGTGTAAATAGAAACTAAACAGAAACTAATATCAGGTCGACTCTCTGGTTCCTCTTCTGTCAGTCCACAGTACAGTACAGTGTCGCACAGTAAGAAAGCGGGAATTTTCAGTAAGTATCACTATGTAAAAGTTCTTAACGGTGAGTACCAGCCAATAACATGCTAACACACCCCCATTATTTAGGAGTACTGGAAATTTGAATGGCTGAAATTTTCATGATAAAATTCTAGATCTATGATTTCCACCATCGAATTCAGTAGCCAGGTGGATTTCCCATGTCCAAGGGGCAGATATGTATCCAGTGATTCCAATATGATCACATCTTTAATCTCCATTATGACTTCATGAAACCTTTTTGGGGTTTTCCATCAGTTTGATAACTGACTCTCACATACATTTCATACCCATTTGATCGTAATTATTCAATCAAAACTATTCAGTCATGGTTTGTTTTTACAGTAACGTGATTTCAGCAGATCTCTGATCTTGTCGTTATCACGAAGTAGTTCACTTTCACCAAACCTGTTTGTAACAGTCTGTTTCCATGATATCGTTTGGAAACCCCTCAGAAAACCTTAAAAGTCTCATGGACTTAATTATATGTAACATGTAAAAGTTCTGAAACATTCAGTAGGTTCATACATGACACCATGGGATGTAGCCAGAATTTTTCCACTGGTTTAACAACTGACTCTCACATTTTATGCCTATTTAGTCGTAATTATTTAATCAAAACTTTTAAGTCACCGTTTGTTTTTAGAGTAACATGCTATCAGCACGTCTATGATCTTATCGTTGTTGTCATGAGATAGTTCACTTTCACCAAACCTGTTTTAAACCGTTTGGTTCCATGATATCATTTGAAAACCCCTAGAAAAACCTTAAAAGTCTCATGGACTTAATTATATGTAACATGTAAAAGTTCTGAAACATTCAGTAGGTTCATACATGACACCATGGGGATGTAACCAGATTTTTTGAAAAGTAAACACATAAAGAGAGTTAATGTGGGAAGTACTAATTCCCCTCATACACTAATTGTCATGTTAAAACGGAGAAATGAACATATAGGACATTTTATGTTTATATTTATGTTATGTTGCGGCTTGTGACTTTTGTGGGTTTTTTTGTGATAGTCAGCAGGTGTATTCTTCTGTGGTACAAATTTCAGTCTGATCAGCGCTTATGGAAAAAAAAACAGCTTGGTTTGATATGGTTTACTGAAGCATAAAGATATCATATGAGTTCAGTGCATTTTCAGTTTGATCGAACAAGTCAAAACTAAAGTAAAAGCCGATTGGGACGCTGATACTACATTTCCCACAGAGTTATTATATTATTGCCCCCAGCTGTCAAATACTACGTATGTGCAAAGTCCAAATTATATTGTATATCAAATCTTATTTAAGACACAATACAAACGGTGGTTTCAGTAGAAAATACAAACAAGTAAGACACTTTATAACACTCAATTATTTACTCAGATCTCTAAAAACACACACACAGTGAACACTAGAGGGAGCCACTTGTCTAATAACTGCGACCAGAGTCCACCGTTTTATTCTATATAAAACATAAACACAAGCTCTGTCCTCCTCAAAACCCATATTTCTTACTTAGAGTGTAAATGTCTTTTATTTGTAGAGCTCCCGGGACTAATATTTTTTCATGACTCATGATTGTAACTTTTCCCTCTTTGAAAAAACAGCACCCGCTCCAGTAATGATGAGTTTACAGGGAATCCTTTTGGAGGTTTGCCATCACGTCAACATCACTGTCTAAAGCTCTTTTCAGGTTTCGTGTTTTATTTTGAAAAACCATACCGGAAGTGGTGACCGGGTTAAGAGGAAGTTTTGTTTTAAAGGCGGTGCTCGTGCTTCTGTTTTGATAACGTGACATGCCCTTGAATATAGGTTAGTCCTGCAACTGTGACCAGGACCATTACATTACATTAGGTCTATTTAGTTTACGAACGTCAAAGTATATTAGGTATGTAAAGTTTTGAATTTTCAAAGATTTGATTTTTTTTTTTCAACCAAACTAACGGCCACGTTTAAATCAGTTTAAAATCCCAGCTTTATGTCACGCGACGACGCACAAGAAGCTAATTAATGTTGAAATAAATAGCACGACATTGTTAGCAACAAGCACAAAAACATGTGTGACGTCTGCTCACGTCTTGCTAGATGCTAACATGTAACGTAGCATGCTAGTATTAGCAGCATGAAGTCATGAGACTGAATTAAAGGAAATGTTATGGTTGGTTAACCAGACGTACTTTCAGTGTATTTGTCTGCAAGATTGTTTGGTTTTGTTTCCTCATTTATTTTATTTATTAATTTTTTTTTTTTTTGTGACTGCAGTATAATTTTTTGTCAAATTGTATCTTCAGGTCAACAGTAACATCACTATCATGGGGTTTCTACTGTCTAAATCCATGGATGCAAACTTTCAAAAGCAGCAAGAATTCATGCTTCTCAATGCACGTCTGCAGGTGAGTCAGTGTGCACTGAGGTGTTGAATATGGTGCCTGTGTGAGGTGAAGTGTTGCAAGCGTTCATGTCTGATGGCTTCTCCTCCATCCTGCCAAAAAAAAAAAAAAAAAAAGTCTAGATCTGAGGTTAAAAGATGTATTCGTCTCATGCATTGTGCAAGTATGAAAGCAGTGAAATGCAGTAGCATCTGTCTCCTTACTGTGCTGTCAGTGCAAAAATAGACGATCTGAATCAAAATGACCTAAAACTAATGGGGTAATGTTTGAGAAATTAAACCAAAGTACAAACAGATTAAAAGTCGAACTATATGAGATGTAGAAATAAGGAAAGAACATGTTAAGATATAAATAAATTTAGATTAAAGACATGAGTATATGGGGGAAAAAAACTTATTGCAGAGTAAACAGCAGATGTACAAATCACATTTCGATATGTTGTCTTGCTGGAATGAGGGATGAAGTGAGGGACAGATGTGGTAAAGACGTCTGTTGGAAGTGATGTGCTAGTAACCCTCCTTCCTGGTTTAGGGACAGTGATTTTGAAGAAGATGAACTGTTGAGCCGTTATGCAGATTCTTATAATCGCCGTCTCAATCACTTTGCCTTTATCACCTTAACACCTGTCCGCTATTTTGAGCGGTGGTAGGAGAGTTTTTCCCCACTGGGTTTTTGCTCCTACCTGCATCAACTTTTTTAGTTTATCTGACATGTTTTCATGCAAGGGCAGCATTTCATTAATATATAACCTTGGAGTTTAAGTTGTTTATGTCCTATACTCATTTTGTGTGATGTATTGTTAAGCTGTGTAGATGCTGTTCTGGCGCCGACGGTCTCTAAGGAACGTGGGTGGACTTACGATCAAAAAGGAGGGAATTGTGAGGGAAAATCCAGAACACACGAGTAAAACACATGATACGATGTGTAGTAATTATAATTATAGTCACAATATGTCATGTGTAATAGCAAATTCTAAATAACTATAGTCACAATAAGGTTCGCCTGGAGGGTAGAGGATGAGGTCGGGGTCACACACTCCATACGTGATGGATAGATGATTATTGCATTATTCATCTATTTCTGGTGACCCCATGACGACCTGCGTATATCCCATTCAATGATCATAAATGTAACAAATGACACAATTAGACCTTGAACAAGAACCAGATAAAACCCTCTGTTTCCCGAGGGCGTCAGAAGTAGTGTCGGCTCTGCACAGCATGCTATTCTGCTGGATGCTAAGGCCATTTCTCCTGGTACCATTAACAACTTTATGCAACTTAAGACGTCTTCCTGAGTGTCTCCTCTTCTTTCAGCGGTGCTCCTGAAACTTCTCCAACACTAAATTCAGTCAATATGGACCAGAGTTTTGATATTCTGGTCCAGAATCTCTCTATTCACGAGATTTATTCATTTAAACTTGTTTTTCATCACCCAGTGTCAAAACCAACGCTGTTTTCTGTTCCCAACTGTTGTTGTCTCTGTTGAGGCTGCATGTTTTATTACACTCATTATTATTTTTTGTTTGTTTGTTCTCTCTCTCTCTCTTTTCCTGCTCTTTTCCTTTTTGGGGACACTTTCCTTTTTATTCATGCCTTCGAGCTGCTGAGCAGCAGGTGGGATGTGTGACTGTCATAACGCCAATGACATTATCCGACTTACAGCCTGGAGGTTTGTTGCGTCGTCTGCCCCTTAATTTTCTGACGCTCTCGCAGCTGTACATGTGTAGATTATGACGAATATTATTCAGTGATGGCAAATGTTTGGCAATTGAGTTTCAGTGCACCCTCATTTGGATGACTCACGGGTGAACGTTGCGTACATTTTTCAGCATTTTTGTTATTTTCTTATTATTGTGAATCATGAGGCATGTATTTGACGATATTTAGATTTATATTTGAATTCTTATTAACACTTTTTTAGGTTTGGCCAGAATAAAACAAACGTGAACGTATTTCATTAAGAGACAGAAAACTTAAGTGTCATAAAAGGTCAGAGGAAAAAAAAAAAAAAAAACGATTTTTCAGCTTTTTTTCACATTCAACATTTAAATTGTATTTTGACATCACCAAATTTAATGAATAAGATTGACCCCAGCAATTTCAGAATATCCACGAAGCTCCACTGTTGCCTCCCCTTGCATTAAGATGTCAAAGATGATTGCTTGCCACTGTTTTTCAAATCACATCAGTCATAGTTAATTGATCCTTGCCATGCTCTTGCCTTGTGGACCCTTAAGTCAAAGTCAATGAGCATTGTGTTTGAATCATAGGTCCATCTAAGACATTACTTGAAAATTCAGAGGTTTGCATATGGACCCGCTTGTATGACGCATATCTTGAGGATAAATGGCAGCTCTGAAATGACGTAAATTGTGTCTTTGTTCACTTGTATTTAAAATTTAATAATAGGTTTGAGCTTTTTATTCACAGTCACTGAACATTAGTGGGTTGGAAGGCAAAGCAGGTGTGGTAAGACCTTACCACAACGTTTTTAATTAGTTTCTTTTCATCCATGTCACACTACTGGGGTCACTTTCTGTTGCTAATGTAAATGTCGCATGGCAAAATAATTAGAGCGTGTTTTTTTCTCTTTCAAATACGAATTAAAAAAAACTTGGGGGCGTAGTTAAACAGAAAAACTAATTAAAGAAATGATATGATAAAATAAGTAAGATAATACAATAATCTTACAGTATTGGAGCTTCTGTCATATCTGGTAGGACATTAATAAGGATCATAAAATCGATTTTAATAAACACAGTGAGCCTGTTTATAGTGGATATAGTGGTCTATGATTCGAGCTCGTTAAAGCTTTTCCATGACCAAAGCGAGAAAATATGATTAATAGTAATAGTCGACCTCTCTGCTTGTCTCTTGCTCTCACATGACTTTGACTGTGTAGGCTGTGCTGATTTGTATTTATCAGTTTTCAAAGTATTGCCCAACTTTGTGTATTCTGGCAGAACGTGGAAAATGTCCTGAATTTTCCACCTACGTTTTATCTCTACCCCGAATCTTCTACCGTCAACAGCTCATTTCTCTCTTTCACTTTTCCTTCACTGCTTTTTCCAGTCACTGTCTCACAGACATCCGCTTATTATCGGCCACTTGTCTAAACTTGCCCCCAAAATCTGCTGGTGATTTTTAACATTTTAACATTTAACATGTCAAGGTAAAGGTAATGATAACACAATGTTTCCATTCCAACTTGACAAATAAGTTTATCAGACAACCTCACAGTCATCCCATGGAAACATGAAAATAAAAAAATTAGTTGATTAGTTAATTAAGCAGCATGTTTAATGAGAGGCTGGGTAGTGAACATAACTCAACTGAAATAAACATCATGACAGTTTGATTAAATCAAAATGTTGCTTGTTTTATTCAGTGTTTTTCTCTTGGCTGCTTTTTGACAGAATGCATCATTTAAGAAATATTTAACTACTTCTGAGAAATGTTTTTACATTACATATATCATTGCAGTATTGATACCAAATCACCATTTTTATCTGTTGTCTGGATGTTTTGTCAGTTAATGCAAACCTTTTATATTACAGATCCAAGATCTGCTGTTTTGACCAGACATCGTTGTATCTTTACATCTGTGAGGTTGGAAGTAGCTGAAATGTGGTTTTTATTTTGATAAGACTGACCACGTGGTAACAACGAGTGTGGTAAAGCAGAGGAAGGAGCGATACATTAGGACTGAAAATAACTATCACAGTTTCACCAGAGATTCGTTTGAGTTTATTAGCATCCACATTCAGAAGTACAGTGCAGCATTCACAGAGTAAACTTTAGGAAAGAACATGTTGTTCAGTCTTTTTCTGCACCTTGGTGCGTCATGCAGGTATAGTTCAGTGAGCGGATATTTTTATATGTATAGAACAGTATGATACAACAACTGGAAAACTGACAGGTATCTTTATTTCAGCACCTTTGTGCTTCAATAACATTTTCTTTTTTCTTTTTCAACTCCTGACAAGACAGGAAGACAACCAGTCCATCAAGATTTCTATACTAGTTGCAATATAGTTTGACTCATGTTTCAATTTCTTTTCAGATGAAATATTCTACCCTCTCCTAGAAAGAAACTGAGTGAAGGTAATTCAGTGGGACAAAATATGACTCAAAGGGGTAAAATGATATCGGTGACAGGAACAGGGTAGTTTCCACATAGTTCATTCAACACATCCAGCTCCGCTTTTCTACTTCCTGGTTTTGGACCCAGATCGGAGAAGTGATGACTTCACAAGAGGTGACGTCTCTTCATCTGTGTGAATCTTTTGTACATAATCTCACTCTTGAGAACCAAACTGCTTTCCCCATGCCATCTTTGCAAAAAAGGGTCGTTAAAAACATAATTCATGTCATGAATCATTAATAACATCCTGCATTTAAAATCTTGTTTGGTTTCAATGCCAAAATTCAATGAGGCTTCACTGTTGTTGTCTAATTTAGTCCATCTTGCTCAACAATTTGAGAAAAACACACTGTTGATTACAGATGTCGTTCCTGTGATTTCCCATTCTTTGAAAAATTAACTGACTCAGTGGTTTATCTTTCACACGCCAAAAGTTTTAAGCTTCCTCCTTTGGGAGAAAGTCATATTTGTAGTAAACCTGGTTACAAGTTTCATGACAACACAAAAGTACCAGATGTGTATAGAAACTTATCATGTGTACACTGGAAATCATAGATGTATTGATGGAATATGGTGACATGTTCCCTATGATTGTCTCACCTTCAGTGTTTGTATTCTAAATATACAGGCAGTTGTTTGTTAATAAAAAGCAGCATATGTGTCCGAAAGACCCTCATGTAAATAAAGTAGGGGCAGTAAATTATACTTTTATTTTAAATTAGTATAATAATTGATCAATGGATTGAAAGTCTAGAAAAAATGTCCAGATTTGTCACAGATTTGTAGAGCTGATTGGACAAATCAAGACCAAAAACGATAATATAATAATTGTTTGTGTCATTTTTATTAATTTCATGTTATAAGATATGTTTCTGTCGACTTACTTTCTATACTTTGTTGTGCATTACAGAACTAAATGTACAACATAGGGACTGATGGAGCCTATTCCATGATTTTTAATGATTTTCCATGTTATTATACAAAGCGGAAATCTCTTTGTTCAAGGGAAACAGCTCAGTCTGATGATAAGAACTTAAACTACCCAACCCTCCAGAGAACCTGGCTACAGTAAATAAATAAATCATGGGATAGGAAGGGAAAGAGAGAGAGAGAGAGAGAGAGAGATATGTCTCATTCTGCATCTCATCTTAGTCCACCTACTCTCACAAAGCAGGTGTTGCTCATTTCACTTCATAAAGGAGCAGTTATGTTCAGTTCTACTATTGTTTTCATTTTAAAAAAAGCATGAACGGATACAGTGAGAGTATTTGCAGCTATAATTATATATATATATATATATATATATATATATATATAGTAAAATAGTATATTTTATATGATTTTACTGTATAATTTTCAAGTTGTAATGACATTAGTCTCTGACTTACAAATGTTAATTGAACTCTCCATAATCAGTCGAACAGCATGCGACATTAACACATATTAGACTGGATCAAAGGGTTGATTGTGCTTCTTTAACACAAGTGCCTTTATTTTTCTTTCTTTACTTCCTTTCCTTCGACTTTTACCTCTGACGTCTCAACCTTCATTACAGCTTTAATCCTCTTGAGCTGTTTTCTTGCTTTTTGGCCGGTCGGTTACTCATATGTAGCCAAGCACTTCAGTCGCCCAACACGGTCACGACAGGAGAACGGATTACGTCACGTATTAACCACCATAGTTATTTGATTAATGCTAATAATTATAGCATGTTGTATTGTAAGGTTTGCCAGATGATAAAAAGGCATTAATGAAACTGAAGAGTGATGAATTATATAAGTGTTATTATATGAGATTTTTCTTTTACCTGGTAGACATTGCCCCTGTTACTTTATTGTGTACATGTATGAGTCTTTTTTCATTATATTATCATATTATTGATAAATACAATAATGAATTTAAAAAAATGTGTTCTCATACACTCGGTATATAAGTAGTGCTTAAACACCACAGTGACACTAAGACACTAAATCTAAAATCATTCCTTATATTTTTTTATATCATTATAATATTTGTTATAGAATAATTCATGAGGATTAGTCTTGTTTGCAAATATTGTGATATATAAACGCACAAGTGTTTTAAATTTATTCATTTGTTCATCACCTTCCCTCCAGATGTTAATAATTCAGGTTCCTTTATACACAGACCTCGCAAAGATGTCTCTGAAGACGCAAATGTCTCTGTTCAACAGGCTCCGCTTATTCAATTTCATTCACTCTCGCTTCGTTGCCATGTGACGCTCCACCATTAACACATTGACAGATATATAGACATCATGGAGAATATGGCCGTGAAGTCAGAAATCAAAACACTTTCTTTTCCCTCCTGACACGTTGTAATTTATGTCATTCTCTTATGTCATCGCCTCACTTGAACTTGGTCTCTTCAACTTTTGCATCATCACTGAGTTAGTGACACTTTTCCTGTTAAGTTGAACAAAGGCTGATCTTTGACACATTCACTTTTGGAGAATAAAGGCTTTTTTAGAGATGAAAATGTCACTCGGTCGCCTCGTCAGCAATTGTTATGCAGGATACATAGATTTACGTGTGTGTGTGTGTGTGTCAGACAGGAAACAGCAGACAAAAGACACATCCTGAAGTTCTTTAGCATGGGCACAACACCTCTGTGACTGGTGGCCTCTTTCAGTCCCTTCTCATTGTTTGCTGATACCTTTTATGTCTCTGTTTGGTGGAAATGTTTCTGTTCAGAACATTTCTCTTTTAATAATACCAACATTGTAATGCTTAGATAATGGGAAACTGGTGTATCTTCCTTTTTTTAAGAAACACAACTTAAAAACACAGTCCTCTATTAAAGAAGTGTGAGTATGTGTTGCATGAAGTGGGGAAATTTTATAGCTGCATTGAGACAATAAACTTTTGAGTGCTCTCTAGTGGACAAACTTTGCAATGCGTGACTTTAATTTGCTTGTTTGAAACTTTCTACATTTTTTATGATCATTTAATATTTCATTTTTATAAAGTTGTACATTGCCAAGCACTTGACAGTGTCTGTATTTAGAATTTGTTTTTGATAAAAATGATATCTTCTATGTCCTTCTCATGTGTGTAGATGGAGCGTCAGATCCTGATGCAGAACCAGATGAGGGAGCGACAGATGGCCATGCAGATTGCCTGGTCCAGAGAGTTTCTCAAATACTTTGGATCATTCTTTTCTCTTGCCACAGTCGGGCTCACTGTTGGGTGAGTTTTGTAACAGCTCAGTAATTTCAATATTTAAGTATTTTGTTTTAAAGATCAGGTTCTCCCTGTGATCTGTTTCTAACACGCACCACACCCAGTGAGAATACACAGCGAAGGAATGCTTGTTTTGGCTCGTGCGTGACAGCTGTTGTCAAGTGTGATCCTCACTGAACTGAGTTTTCACAGCTTCAGTGTTAAATTAATCACACTTAGGCAATAGTCCAGTGGCCTTTCCTGATGCAGCTCGAACTGTGACGTCGTCTAAGTGTTAGACACAGAGGTCACATCGAGTTTAACCACATGTATGGAATCCTTTCGTGGCTACAGTGTCACTGGAGGCGACAGGCCACCTATAGGTGGTGACAGCTACGTGACACTTTTTAACTCAACAGTCATGAATCTGACTCTCTTATTCTCAGGATTTTGGATTTGAGATTTTGAAAAATGATTTACAGTATTATTCGGCCTAATTTCTTTTTATTGCACACATTGAAATATCTTTTTTCTTCTTTTGTCATTGTTGTTTCTACATTTCTCTACAGAGCTATTAAAAGAAGAAAACCAGTGCTTTTGGCTCCCATCATTCCCCTTGGCTTTATAATGGCATACCAGATGGACAGCGCCTATGGGACCTTAATTTATCGTATGAGAGGTAGCGCTACTTAGTAATCATCTTCATAATCTGTTGTTGTGAAACCACAAACATTTCGAATCCCAACTCTGAGCAACAACACTTTGACTCAGCTACAAACCTCCAGTCAACATCCTGTTTCTTCCAACATTAACAGACTTTCAGCTCCATTTCTATAGAAATTTCTGATTCTAGATTAACTGATAACCACAAGTCATCAACAACTGATGCCCACAGCATAAACTCACACTCTTGTTGTTTGTCTTTTTCACCAACTAGCAGTTTTTTTTCCATAATTATACACAAAAAAGTCTTTAGTGCTCAGAAGCAGAAACATAAAAATTAATAACATTAGCCGACACATTTATAGTTCTTTATAGTGGTTTATTTGCCAAAGGGGAAAAAAGCAACTAGTGTACGAGTAGGAGGAAATGAGTGGTTTCACAGACAACCATCACCACGTCACAACACGTTCCAACACATTCTTCTGTTATATCTCCAGGCGAGGCTGAGAGTATCATGGAGTCTGAACATGACCGTCTGGACTTGCCACACGGAACTCCGACCTTCGATAGCATAGAGAAAGCCCGTCGCGCTAAAAGCAACCTCGCATCCTTCTTGGACAAGTGACGTGTCGGTTGGTTGAGACAAAATCAGAATCGTCCATTTCACTGCATTCAACCATGCTCCTTTTGCACTTAAAAAAAAAGAAAAAAAAGAAAAGAAATCTCAGTTAAATACCAGCTGTTGTCATTCATTGTATTCTTTCTTCCTCTAGGGGGCAGAAAAACTTTGAAAAAGTCTGATTAAACAAATTGTTTGGTTTAACAACTAACTGGTACATTCTGTCATCACAGCTTTTTTCTGACAGACTGGGTGAGAAAACCAGCAATGAAAAAAAATAATGATACTTGATTTAAGTATTGAATATCTCAATATTGTAGACATTTTTTCTAACAGCAGGAAAGATTGTCAGTACTCTACACTATAGCTTTAAAACTTGTCGTAACTAAAAGAGACGAGGTTGAATTTGACATTAAGGAGCTTTAAGCAAAGCTACAGTTTTCACTCGTAACTTCTGTTTTTATCATCATGTGGTAATTATAAAATGGATGTAGAATATTAAAAGGTGCTAATATTTATGCATTATGTGTTAAAAATCATTTGAACTCATGTTTGACATGATGTAAACTATATTGGTGGTTTTAATAAACATAAAATATTACATAAAAAAACATGATATTTTGTGACAAAGTGTTAACTATTATAAACTCTTTTTTTTTCTTTGCTGAAATAGAAACAGTGTTAATAGAAGCTCGAACCACTCACACTTATACTTGAGTCTTAATTTTCTTCCTAAACATCAGACGTGCCTTCATTTCCGACGTGTACTCAGAATCATCGCCGAAACTAGTTGTCGGTGTCCGAGCCTCGATATCGTGTCAGGATCTCGAGATAAAAATGTTCCCTTAATTTTGCTACGACAAAGAAATAACTCCAAGTACGTCATTGTCATCAATCTAAGTGACGTGTGTTTCTGAGGGAGAGGGAGAGAGGGAGGGGGAGAGAGAGAGAGAGGGTTGGGATTGAAAGTACAGGTTGATGACTGAAATAGTGACTAGGACTATAAAAGGCTGCATCCACTGACCAGAAGAGAAGAAGAAGAAGAAGAAGAAAAAGAAGAAGAAGGGGAGACCAGATCTGCTCTGCTACACAAGACAGACGACTAGAAGCATCTTTTACAAGTTGAGCAGGTGCAACAGGCTGCAGGCTGCTGAACTCCTCTAACAGAGAAAACAACAACAGCAAAAACTCAACTAAAGAAGCAGGATTTGAAACACTGATCCCGACCTGAGGTGGAACTCGGCTGACCCACCTGCGAGAAGTGAAGATGCTCTGGAAATTGACTCTCGCTGTGGCCGTGGTGTGCGTCGGCGGCATATGCAACTGCGTGAGGGCTGACGTAATGAGCAGACTGATCGTACCCAGGGACTATGGGGTGAAACTGTGCGGCAGAGAGTTCATCAGGGCGGTCATTTTCACCTGCGGAGGCTCCCGGTGGAAACGATCCACAGAGGGGGACTCAGGTTGGTTGACATCACTGCACTTCCATTCATTACTTACATGTTTAACCTTTCCTGTTTAAAGTGTTTGTCTACAAATAGTAGCTCAAAATAAGACTTGGTGTAAAATGTACATTCTCAGTGTAGGTTGTAACGTTTAAATAAAACTAGATGTAGAAATTGAAGCTTCCACATAAGAACTGATTGGGTTTTAAATTTCTTAAGAGTTTCTCATTTTTTAAATAGCGTACCATGTCCCACTGGTTTTTTTAATTAGCTCATATTTCAGCACCATGGTCAGCTCGTGTTAATTGTTAATTGGACATAGCATGAAAATGTCACTCTCAGTAACAAAAGCAACTTTTATGACCATATTTTATTCATGTTTAACATGTTATTACCACAACTCCTGTTTGTGCTTTTATTAATCTTATTTTATTTCTTTTCCAGATCCATTTCAGTGGAATCATCTCAGCGATGTTACTGTGGAAGACAACGGGCACACCTGGCAAAGTGATTCAGAGCTTACAGACAACCGCTCTCCTCTCCACATTCCTTCCACCCACTCCCTTGCAGACCTGCTAGCTCTTTATGGGGCTGTGGGGGAAAGGCAGCAGATGCAACAGAAGCAGCAGAGGCAGCGGTCGTCGCTGAGCGACCTGCCCTCGCTGGAGAAATCACAGCCATCGTCATATTTTGGTGAGGAAGACGGTAGTCAGGTGGTGGCTGAGTGGCCCATACCGAGCAAGAAGAAGAGGAACTTTTCTCTGGGTGTAGCGGGGATGTGCTGTAACCAGGGCTGTACCAAGAATGATATTGGACGCTTGTGCTGAAGCAGGGGAGGAAGAGGTGGAGGAGGAGGAGGAGGAGGAGGAGTGGGGAGGAATGGGTGATGGCAGAGAGGTCGTGACATGAAGGTGCTGTGATGGACAGTAATAGACAGTTGTGCAAAGATGTAAGAGGTTAAAGGAGGTTAGTAAACTGCTCCCAGCCATGTCTTATTGCACACATCACTTCAACTTCATGTCTCTCTCTCGTGTTTTATTTCTTCTTATATTCATATTTTATTTAAAAGAAAAAAAGGAGATCTTGTTCTGTGTGTACTTCTTTGTCTCCCATGCTGCATCCTTGACAATAAATTTTAAATACTGTGTTGATATGAATTCTTGAACAGTATCATATGTTGTCTACACTTGCTTGTGTGCATGAAAAACATCTGTATTCTCGCCCGCAGACCATCTGACTAAAGTGGTTCCAGACGAACACGAGCTAATATCACACATTAACGTCATGTAGGCTGCTGTGAACTCATTGCTGCCCTCTGTTCACAACATTACGCCTGCCTGATTATTTTCAGTCAACACCCTGAGGACACAGCGGCAAATGAGAGCCAAAGCATACGTGTAACCCCCTGAAAAATCATTTGTAGTCCCAAATATAAATGTTTGTAATATAATGAAGATATATGTAATATTTACATCTACACATAAATATATTAAAAATGGCTGCATGTTGTCATCAGATGGAAAAAAAAACGGGCTTCATTATTCACCAGAACGATTAAGTTTAATCTTAAACATCTCATTTTTTGTCAAAGTCTTTGGCTTAAAAAAAAAAAAAAAAAAAAAAAAAAAAAGATACATTTCACAAAATACTCATTTGATGTAATATATTTCACAATAATGGCTGTATATGGGTTTTTTGGTTTTTTTAAAAAGATAAAAACAAATCAAAACATAACCTGTTTGGTAAAAACAATATTAACAAGATATATATATATATTTTGATTTTAATTAAAGCAAAAGAAAAACAGACATGACATGAAATATTCAGGACAGTCAGATCATCAGTATAAATAGTGCCCAGAGGTTAGGGCGTAGGAGTTTACAGATAACGCTTTGTGTGTCTCTAGGTGAGAAAACTTTGCTCTTTGCTGTGACTCATTCTCAGCATCCTTTGACATTTTGTGCATGCATGTGTTTGTGTGTGATGACGACCCTGGAGTGATTTATTAGAGAATTAAAATCATTGATCAAGGTTTATCTCATCAGGCTCAACACAACCCACACGTACACAGTTGATGCCATTTGGTGTATAAACTTCACAAAAAGAAAGAAACCCCCCCGTGTACATTTGGGATGAACATTTGAACAAATACACTTAAAACACAGAAGTCTTTGGCATCTTTTCGTGGGTGGGGATTTCATGAACAGTCAAATACATTTTAAATAAAATCGAATTTTTGTAACAGCGAGTGACTGCAGAAAGTACAAGTACTTCCCTTCATTACCTCACACATGTATTTCCAGGCCTCTACATGCAAGTAGTTTAGCCTTTAAACATTGAAAGCTTCACTATATATAAAATACATATTTACCCGTTAGCACAGATGAACAAAAAAAATAATTTCAGCTGGTATCCTTTTAAAAAGAATAATGATAAACTCCATATGACACTACTGTACTGTCTGCGCAGTTCTTCAAGGGCTTAACAAGGAGTAATTGCTATGTAGCTCACATGTTAATGTTCCCGTGTTGCATTAGATGATGTAAACAAAGACCAGGTAGCTTCTGTGTTCTGAGTCTGACCATTATTACATAGACATATGTTGGAAGAAAAAAACATTCCTGTAGTTACTTCTTTCTCAGAGAAACAGAATCATCCTCAGCATGAATACAACAGAAGTCTGCTGAAACATCATGACGCTGAGCTGCTCACGTTATGAACCCAGCTGGCTGGTGCTTTATATTTATGGACTGTTCTTTCAGCAAAAGTGTGTCTGAGCGTCAGCAGGAAGGAAATCTGTGAAGTCCCGGTGATACAGAAAAGTAGCTCCACACAGGAGGTTCAGTTCAGGAATGTGAAAGTGATGTGTAGTTGGGTCTTTTCATGTAACAGAACAGTAGCATAACAGTCTCGCAAGAATCCCATTGTTTCTTTGGTTAAACAAAATCAGTCGCTGCACTTTTCACAACAACAGTTGAAGTACAAAATCAAAGGACAGAATATAAAAATGCTGTTCATTGCTGACTGATACATGTCTGGTGCTGATATTAAAATTTAAGGCTTGAACATCCAACACAAGTTAAAGTACAGATAATCTTTTAATCTGTAAATGTTATCGTCTCTCTCAAGTCGACAACTATCGTCAAATTCAATTTGTAAAATACAACATATACAAATAACACATGGAGAATAATGAATTCCATTATGAATGTTGTTGAAGGCTTCACAAAATGAGTCTGTAGTGTAGTAATTAGTCTGACGATGTATGTTTCATGTATCCATTGAAAGAAAAGTGTAAACTGTAAAGTAATGAAACGAATGCTGGCATCACTCCGACATCTTCATTTAAATAAATGATAACGTGGCTGACGGGCAGGTGGAGCACCGAGGGATCTCAGATTTAAAAGTAAAAGTAAAAAGTAAACTCAGACGACATTCATTGTTAAGTTGTGATCTGTGAGGGCTGACTCGCAAGAGTCAACACCTAAAGTTCAAAGGCTCGGGGATGAATGACGCTCATCCGTCCTTGCTGTCTCGCACCATCTCCACGCTCTGGATTAATGTCTTGAAAGTAGGCCGCAGTTTCGGGTCACTGCTCCAGCACTCTGTCATAATCTTGTGAATCTGCGGAAAAACATCAGACAGACATTAACACACAATATGGAAATATGATATTAGCGTCAGATAAGGTCTTTTTTAAAATGTCTCAACAACTATTATTAGGATTCTCCTTAAATTCGGTACATGATCCATGATACCCACAGAAATGTCCTGACAACAGGTTCAAATTTATGTTTTTAAGTGAAAAGTCTCAACAGCTGTTTTTAATATTTTTAATATGCACAATAATTTGGTTTAAGACCAAGAATGATGTAAACTATAATTGTGAACATTGTAAACATTAAACCTCTTAAACATCATTGTGTTGTGAGCTTCTGGAGAACCTGATTGTATTTGCATGAATCACTGACATCATTATTTAAAAAAACATAATAAACATAATAGAAAAACAAATTCGTTTTGGGTTTTTTTTTTTCTGAAATGTATGTTGTTACTGACCTCCTTGGAACAATTCTCAGGAGCCGGTAACCTGTATCCTTGTTTGAGCAGGTCTATCAGATGGTAGACGATCATCTGACCCTGCTTTTCATTTCCCATCTTGTCCATAAACACCTGGAAGAGGGGAAGACGTTGTTAAAAAAAAAACGTCTCAGTTAAACCAAAATTAAAACTGCATTTCCTGTTTTTAAGCACATCCCTTCAGACAGAGCAAAGTGCTCAATCAAGCATTTCCTTAGCGCTGCAGAGCAAACTAATTATACATCATTGATTTATAGCTTAATTAAGTTCATCAGAAGGGTGACAAAGTGGTTGGTGTTAGAAGAGGTAAAAGACAAATTGTCAAATTAAAAAAAAAAAAAGTGGAAGTATAGTGTAGTACCACTGGTGGGCTGCAGTTCTTGTCACTGTAAGTGAAGAGTTCATAAAGGACGACACCAAAACTCCAAACATCTGACGCCACAGAGAACTTGCTCTCAGTCAGTGACTCTGGAGCATACCTGGAAAAAACAACCACAACACATTACATATACATATACACTATATTGCCAAAAGAGTCAGGACACCTGCCTTTACACACAAATGAACTTTAATGACATTCTATTCTTAATCCATAGGCTTTAATATAGAGTTGACCGACCCTTTGGGGTCATCCCAAAGGTTATCTGTTGACTTGAGGTCAGAGCTCTGTGCAGGCCAGTCAAGTTCCTCCATACTAAACTCTTTCATCTACCTCATCCATCTCTTTATGGACCTTGCTTTGTGAACTGATGAGCAGTCATGTTGGAATAGGAAGGGGCCATACTCAAACTGTTCCCACAAAGTTGGGAGCATTATATTGCCCGAGATGTCTTTGTTTGATGAAGCATTAAGAGTCCCTTCACAGTAATTAAAGGACCAAGCCCAAGCCCTGAAAACAACTAAACCATAATCGTGCCTCCATCAAATGACTGCACAATGCAGTGCAGTCCACTGCCAAACCCAGACTCATCCATCGTTGTTCCAAATTGTGTGATTCTTCATTCCAGAGAACACATTCAATCCATTGCTCTAGGGTCCAATAGTGGTGTTTTACACCACTACATCCAGCACTTTGCATTGCACTTGATGTTGTAATGCATGATGTACGATGCAGCTGCTCTGTCATGGAAACTCATCCCACAAGGCTCTCCACAGACTCTTCTTGTGGTAATATGAAGGTCATGTGAAGTCTGAAAGTCTGTAACTATTGACTGCAGAAAGTTGGTGACTTCTGGCTGAGTTGCTGTTGTTCCCAATTGCTTCCACTTTGTTATAATACCACTACCAGTTAACCATTCAAGGAAATCTCATGAATGGACTTACTGCACAGGTGGCATCCTATTACGGTACCATTCTTGATTTCACTGAGCTCCTGAGAGCGACCCATTCTTTCACAAATGTTTGTAGAATCAGTCTGTATGCCAAGGTGTTTGATTTTATAAACCGGTTGCCATGTAAGCATTTGAAACACATGCATTGATGATTTGGAGGGGTAGCCTGATACTTTTGGCCAAACAGTGTGTGTGTGTGTGTGTGTGTGTGTGCGTTTGTGTGTGTGTGCGTCCTTGTATGAATCATGTAATCTTATCTTCACCACCTGTGTATGAAGATCAGTCATAGCAATATCAGTATCGATATACAATGTCAACCGAAATGTAGAAAACCCAGTAAAAACGGTAGCAAGTCAAATATTTATCCATTAAAATGTCAATTATCAAAACCATGAAAATACTTTTTGAACTGCTATAAAAAACACACACAGTGCATCACCCTCACCAAAAGATGGGACTTTCCCCAGGTTCTCTGACTGTGTAGTACTCTTTGTCTTGTGGCAGCACCTTAGTCAGGCCGAAATCTCCGATTTTCACCCTCATCTCACTCTCGACTAGAATGTTTCTAGTGGCCAAGTCTCTGTGGATGTAACGCTTTGTACCAAGGTAGTCCATACCCTGGAAGAAATGAGTTCACACACAGAAGGAAAGCTGGGTTTTAATGTGTAAATGTGTGGAATAATAATAATATGGAGACTTTAATGTCTGCACTATATTACCTTGCAAATCTGTGATGCATAGTGCAGCAGTTTCTTGGAGTCGAAGTGGTCTTTGTGTTTAATGAGATAGTCTCTCAAGCTGCCGTAGGGGAGATATTCCATGATCAACCGTAGGTTCCTCCGTCCTGCAGAAACAAAGACGTCAAGTGTAACACTTTAGAGAGAAATTATGACATGTGAGCAGTCAGAGCGGAAGCTGCGACTGAAAGCGGCGTTTTCTCTAAAAATCTAGATTTATTTGTTTCACGGACAAGGTCATTGACGCCCGAGGCAACAAATGCGGAGGCTGTCAAGATGTTATTATGTATAACAAAATGTGCAGGGGTGGTGATATTGAATCAAGAGCACTTGCACACTTACTGTGTCATATATTAATGTGTGTCAGCAGTTCAGGTGAGGAAGTCAAGATGCTAACTCTTTATTTATTACAGCGTTTTGTCATATTGTGTCATGTGTCACGAGTTTCCTAGTAGGTCATTTACACTGATGCAACAGTTTAAAAAAATGGAAGAAAGAAAAATAAGAGCACATTTGCACCTGCGCTGTAGCAGACGCCTTTGTATTTGACGATGTTTTCATGCTGGAGGGATCTAAGGATCTCGATTTCCCTCTCGAAGTCCCTCAGGTGCTCGGCTGTGCTGTGTTGTAGTTTCTTCACGGCCACCACCTCCCCTGTGCTGTCCTGCAGAGGGTCGTACCTGCACATCTCCACGCTGCCAAAGTTTCCCTGCAGGGTAAGAGAGCGAACTGATGAATGCGATTGAAGCACAAATTAATGTTGCAACAACAGAATCAATGAGCCGCATGATCACAAAGAGAAAATAAGAAGTGAGGGAACTAGTTTTCCTTTGTCCTGAAAATCTGATCACATCTGTGATATCAGTTTATTACACACACATGTTAAAGGTTTGCTGTTGTGCCGTTTCTAAGCTACGGTTTCTCTGTATAGTTATTAAGATAGATGTATTGCATCACTGCAAGTCTCACTTTGCCAAGTTGCTTGAGAAAGATGAGGTGCCTCTCCTCAAACTGGGCAGGTTCCTGGCTCTCGAACGCCCACGGGAAACCGAAGCCTCTCGTCTTGTTAGGCACCATGTCACTTTCCACCAGCAGCTCATAGTCTGTAACACCAGCAGGTGCAAAGCGATGTTGCATGATGAAAACCCCAGATGACTTAGAAATGTAAGCGCCAATAAATTTAATCTGGCCAGAAAAGTAGATGATGACTGGCAGGGAATGTGTTTTCCTACCGGGTGTAAAGAGGCTGTTGAGATCTCTGATGATCGCTCTGAAGGATGGTCGGTATGACGGCTCGTAGTCCATACAGCTGTTTATCAGATTGGCCAGCTCCGTCCATTTGGGAGCTGGCAGCTGATGTCTGTCCTCATAAAACAAGTTCTTCTGTAGAGAAAAAGAGGAGCAAAGCTCAAGTCCATGCATGTTAAAAATGTTAAAGATGATAAAGGAGAGTAGGGTTAAAGGAATAGTTTAACAACAAGAAAATGTGATTTTTTTTGTATTATGTGAAAAGTGCTGTACTAGCAGCATCTCTAACGTTGACCAATTAACATGATACATATAAAATCTGTAGATAAACCAAAGAGTAAAAAGGACAATGCTGTTTATTCAACATTTCCCAAATTGTTAAAATATCCCTTTATTACAGCTCCATCTCAGAAAGCCAATACTGTTATTGCATTATTTGTTTTTCTGACCTTAGAGCAATCCAGAGTGCTGAGTGGTTTGTCTCCACCACTGCAGATCTCCCACAGCGTCGTCCCAAAGCCCCACTTATCTGCAGCTAAGCTCATATTTTGGGGATTTTCAATGCACTCCGGAGGCACCCATGGGATACGCTCCACTAGCACTGATTAATGAACATGTAGAGAAAAAGCTAAGGTTACATAAATGGACTAAAAAGTTGAAATTGTTGTATATAAGTCAGCAAATGAGACAATCCCAGCAAAATTAAAATGATGTTGGTCAACGCTGTTCTCGTATGGCATCACACAGACATGTGCATGAAGCCATGTATCTCACCTTCCTTTGGCAGAACGGTGATGCTGATGCCAGGGTCACTGAGTTTAATGAAGGGCAGGTTGCCCATCTTTCGATCCTCCTCTCTGATCAAAAGAACATTCTTGGCACAGACGTTTCCATGAATCAGGTTTTTATCCTCCTGTGTGCAGATAAGGCAAGAAAAGCACAGAATGGTGCGAATTTATTTTTTATTAAATTTAATTTGAAAATAAAATGCCATTTGCAACCGTATTTGCACTGTAAATAGAAGCAGACGTACCAGGAAGTGCATAACCCAGGCTAGCTGCTTGGCCACCTCCAACTTCCATGTGATGTTGACACAGTTTTTATTCTTTTTCAGGTAGGTGTCCAGTGAACCAAATTTACCGTACTCCTGCACCATCATGTCTGAAAGGCAGATAACAGAGGTGATTGGGTGATTCAAACTTCAAACCACAGTCAAGATTTTATTTCCTGCTTCTGGTTTCGTCAGTGGTGCAACTTTTGCCGACACACTTCAGTGTGTTTCCTTCAGAATGTTTCCTCATCAGTATTTTGCCATCTGCTTCAGTTCAGCTGTGAGTTTTACACCACACCTGGTTTTGATCATGGAATCTGAATTGAAGTTTGCATGTCAACTATTTGACAATTAGTTGGTTCAACATTTCATTTGATTGATATGAAAAACAAAGTGTTTTGTGAAGGGAAACACCCTGGCACGTAATGACCATATATTTCTTAGGGTCAGTTGAAATGATTTAGATAAGAAGACATGAAATAACTTAAGACAACATTCAAATAATTTCCAAAATCCTCAAATACTTGCACATTTTTTTTTTTGCAGAAACGTGTATGTGCAGTTGCAGGTAAAAGAAAAGATCAAGACCGCAGTTTCCCATTAGTGACCTGTTGAACCTGAGGGTTTAATCAAGTCTAGGTGGGAGGTCAGAGATCAACACAAAGAAAGCCAAGAGGTCAGAAATCTCATTTCCTCTGTGTTTGATTATTTACATTGATTGCTCACGGGTGTTTTGACGTAATCACAAATTCAGTTTAGTCTCTCTTTCACCTCTTATTTAAAGATCTTATAACTTTTCTTTTTTTTTTTTTACAAGCAACAGGTGGTGAAAATTAAAGTTATTCCCTCCTTTGTTACCATCTCTGCACAGTAAGTGTGTGTGTGTGTGCGTGTGTTGTGAACTTACTCTCATCACCACAAACACACACACCATAGTTGAGGAGTAAATGTTTGTGGGAGAGTTGGCTCATCATGCTGGCTGCTTCAAAGAATGACTGTGGGTGAGAAAAATGGTGAGAATAACCAAGATTTTAATGTTGGTTTAATGTTTAATTAGTCTTGGATCCACTACCATTCTGTAATCCTACCTCTGAATAATTGCGGTGAGCCTTGTCAAGGATCTTGATAACGACATCCATCTGGTGGACCTCTCCATAGTCGCTCAGCTCTTTCCTCACACCACAGAAGATTTTGGTGAATGTTCCTTGGCCAAGGCTTTCATTCTGAAAACAGTTTTATT
The DNA here is from genome assembly GCA_016801845.1 of Polydactylus sextarius. NCBI lineage: Eukaryota > Metazoa > Chordata > Actinopteri > Polynemidae > Polydactylus > Polydactylus sextarius. The sequence continues at coordinate 6,338,990 of CM028922.1, forward strand.
GTCATGTTAAAATTTGACCTGGAAAAGAGATGGAATTATTGTTGTCAATTTTCTCTTGAGTCATAAAGGCTACTCCCTAACCACATCTCTCCATCTAAGACCTACACTTTATACAGACATGATAGCAGTGCTGCTATAATGAAATATATGGCAATTCAAAATAATTTTTACACATTTCAAATGTTTAGTCTTGACAGACTAGACCAAAATAAGAACTGAAATAAAATAGTTTATCATCTCTAAATCTTTTCTGAATTCTGAAGTGTCATTGTGTGAGTTTCATGTGTCAAGCTGGCAGTCTTTGGAGACGTCTCTGCAGCATGAACAACCCAAAAAGAATTATCAAGATGACTCAGTGGTTAAATCATGTGCAGCTTGACTGAATGCAGCTTTTTCTGCAGCTTGAACTTGTCTAACCAAGTGGTTTTAACTGCTGAGGATTTAACAAAAACAATATATTTAATGTCACACTGTCCACAGCTCTTGTTAAATAATAATCAGCATAGGTTAACCTGAATTCAAAACAGGAAGATGAGAAAAAAAAAGACTCAGTGAGAAGTCAGTATAGCAACACAGGAAAAAACCCCTGAGCTCTTCGACTGATGGAACATCTGTGGTTTTCCTGTGACAGACCTTTTGTACAAAACTTCATGAAAATACGGTGTGACGGAAACGGACGAGTCACTGAGGTGAGAGCTTGGTTGACATACAATCACATGGAGACGCATAACAACACACACACCGCATTCACACATGTCCACAGGGACTGATGTTGATGCCATTGAGCTACAGTGAGTCGATCAACCCAGGAAGTCTCTTTGTTAACTGCATCGACCTCCATGACCCTGCAAGAATCACTCATCCTGTTAAACTCACAATCAGCTATGTCCTGTTTCTTTGTCTACCAAGATGTTATAACAGTAGGCTTATTTTATGGGTTTTCAACGAGTGGTCTTCTGTATGGCAAATAGGTTTTAGAAATAGTAAGCAATGTATCTCCTAAACAAGATACTAAGACTAAGAATTGACTTTGTATGAACATTTTTTTCAAGAGAAAAGTCAAGTCAAAAAGTGTTCTCTTACGATGGAGAGGTCCTCTTTTCGGATCTTGTGGAAGACCATTTGGCTGATGTGTTTCTGGAGGGAGGGGGACAGAGGAACATCTGCTCCTTGACTATTTCTACAAACCAGCAAGTTGGATTTTTCTAAAAGAAAAAAAAAAAAAGAAAAAAAGAAAACAGAAGGACATGGATTAGGACTTATTGCTCATATCTTGATTTCATACATACATATAACAGGGTTACTGTTTACTTTGCCTCTTTAACTAGAGATGTAACAGCTTCCGAGGTTAAATTTAGATTGCTTAATTTAGTGTTCTTAATCAAAGATACCAGCGTGAATATGACTGCAATGTCAGATGACTACAGGTAACTTGGCCGGAAGCCAGAGCTCTGTCAGCTGGAGACCTAATGAAGTAATCATTGAGTCAGTAATAGTCATTAGAAATGTCACTGAATCCCCACAGTGATATAATTGCCACATTGCGTTGGCCACTAGAAATCATACTTTTTGCCTGTTTAATGGGTTACACTCAACCTGCTGCAATATGTCATATTATGAATAACCAGGTTCACTTTGTAGCTTGTTCGTTTGTGTGAACACTGACCTTTAGGGCTGGGTGGGCAGCACCTGGTCAGCTGAAACGTGTAACCATCCGTGCGTAGGGCCTCTTTTTGATAGCAGTGCAGAAGTTCCCTCAGTGATCCGAAGCTCCTCTTGGCTCCACTCAGAATGTACTCCCCTGACTCCGTCTTCATGATCTGACAGTGCTTGTAGTCCACCATCGATTCATACTGAAATTCAGAAGACTTCTGTAATTTCAGTGTATTCCAAAAACCTCTCTCTGTTTGTTTAATAAGATAGAACACACAGCATAGATGACTGTAGTCAAAGGCTCTAATATTCAGTTTTAACAAGCCAGAGAACAAACAGTTTATTTTTAGAAACAGTTACTCACATGTATGTAAATGTATTTAACAGTTGCTTTGGTTGTGACCATCTTTCTTTACAACAAAGATTGTTACACCAAAGCACTAAACTGTATTTATATATTGCATTTATATTTATTATAGTGTCATAGCCTTAGCTGTTGTGTTCTTTCAGCCATTCAAGGAGAAAATCTGGTAATTTGTTGGAATGCCTGTGGTTATGGGCTGAAGAATTGAGTTAATACTGTCAATCAATTAGCAAATGCTGTTGAAAGAGCCCATTTGTTTGCACAGTCACGTGAAACATACTGTGCTTCAAGCTGGTGATGACCCAACATAAACTACTTACCCCAACTACAAAAGACATGAAATATTTGTTGTACTCCCTCGGGCTGCAGCGGAGGATGTACAGGCCTTGGTGGTTACCAGAGCGACGCAGCTTACCAATTGTAAACTCCACCCTGTGATCAAGAGACAAAATGTGTCATTGTGTGTGTGTATGTGTGTGTGAATAGTTCACAAGTACATGGGTGATGTGCTACAGCTGAAATGTTGTGTGATACTCACGACACAGGGCCGTGGTAGTAGCTCTGAATGCACTCCAAAAGTCTTGGTGGAGCCACCTCTTTACACAGGTAATGATGGGCATCGGCAACCAGTCTGTAATATCCATCAACTAATGACACGAATGACAGAGCCTCTGATAGGGAATGAAACTCCAGTTCCTTTTGAGATGAGAAAGAGACATGGGAACAGGATGCAGAAGACAACAGAAATGAATCATTCTGTAGCTGCTTTAAAAACTAAATCAATTTAAACTAGAATTATCACCATGCGGTTGTATTCCCCCACCAACCATTTCAATGTTAGTCAAAATGTGTTCCAGACAGGAGACAAATGATTAAATATATAATCTCTGGCTTCAGTTACCAAAACCGTTTTTTACAAGTCAAAGAGACCTTAATCTTTGACCTTTGGCCTCCCTAGTTGCACGTTTGTGCAGAATTTTGACAGGATTTCACATTAAACAATGAAGGGATGGTTAAATTCCTAAAACATAATCGGCTTCCAACCTCAAGTGTCACTGACGCAACAACTTTGTAATCTGTGTATTTATGAAAGTTAGTAAACTGTAGACATGGGTACAGAAGTGTATAAAACTAGTTGTGATAGTGTTGTGTTATAAAAGTTGTAAACTGTTTATATTCATACTTTGTAATAATTCATGATTCGCTGTTCATCTGTTCTTCAAACAGATGAACAGATGTTGCTATTAAGTCCAGCTACTGTGAACAATCCACTGAAGCCCTCTGCTTTGACAGAGAGATGCGTTCCTGTTATAATTAGAACAGAATAATGCAAAACAAACAAGCATTAAATTGTACTGTACCAGGATCTTGCTGTCCTGTTTGGTCAGGGTAACTATACGACTCTCTGCAGAGCCTTCCTTATTGGCCTGTTTGACACTGATGTCGATCACCTCTGGGAAGTCACAGTATGTCTGTACCACCTGGAGACAGAAAGAGTAAAATAAAAAGTAGTTTGTATTAAAAGAAGGAGCATGCACGCGCATGCACTGTGTTGTTACTGGTAGTTTTAGCCAACTCCTGGAGCTCCATCTAATGGTAAAATACAGCCAAGACAGCATTATACTGTGGCTGACTATTAATGTGCAAATGTGTTACCATGGAAACATTAACCCATCTCCTGGTCCTCACCTCATCTGTTCCCCCTTCCTCTTTCCCTTTTGACCACTGGATGCCCTTGTTTCCCATGACGATGATGGTACCCTCGCATGCGGAGAGGTCGGTGACTTGGAAGCGCTCGGAGTAGAGTGAGGGCAGCAGCGTCTCCAGGCTCATCAGGTATTTAAGCTTAAGGTTACACACCGTGGCCTTGCATTCGCTGAATTGCTGGATGAACCTCCTGAAGCGAAAGCGGATGCGCTTGCGAGTCAAGAGGTTGTATTCCTGAATGCGGCTCCGCATGCATCTCGGCAGGAAGGATTTGTAGCTAGAAGGAGATAGGGTCAATTGAGGAGGGCGGTTAGGTGGAAAAGAAAATTGATAATGAAGAAAAGAGGAAGGAGCACCGAACAATGATCAACCCAATTACAGCAGAATGTGTAAATTGTCATCACATAATTTAATATAATTGTAAAAAAGAAGAATTTAAATTTAGGCATTGATACTGCTTAAGCATAATACAGACCAGTTAATACAGACACATGTTCAACTCAAACAGTATCTCACACTGAGATAATTCATTCAGCTGCATGCACATACATAATGAAACTATCTTGATGCTCCCTGTGTCCTGAGGAGCCTGTTGCACAGCTTTGAAATTGTTATTCATAAGCTGTACCACATGCCCACCAGCATAACAGCAAGCATTTAAATTATTTAGGTATGAGTGTGCATAACAAGTACATGAGACTGGAAGTTATGGCTAACACAAACACAAATTCAGCAGTTTATTATCGTAGTCTGCTTCAAAGTCTGTTTATATTCTTGAGCTCCATTAGCCTTCATATCTACATTGCTTAAGAGTTGTAGCTTCTTTTTTTTTCTCAGACAACTCTTTTAAATTGTTCCCAAGTATAAAAGCAGCAACAGTCACCCATTATTGTAGTATGGTGTAACACTCTACCTGGTATCATTGTAGATGTCCACAGGTGACTGACCATTTTCTTTAGCAAGCCTCATCATGTCCAGAACTGCCATCCCCAAACATTCCTCCTGTGACTCATGATTCACTGGGATTTGAACCCAGCCATTGAGAAAGTCACTGCGCCACTGAGGAAGGAAAAAACAATAATAATAATCTCGATGTTCAAATAATGAATAGTAAGATCAAAGTAACATCTGTGCTGGTGTAAGTTACCGTAAAAACATAGAACAAACATTAATTAAAGGGTGACTCGAAAAAGAAACACGCACAGACAAGTTGTTTTCTAATTCAGAGCATTAAATCAGTAACAGGAGTCAAACAGATTATAATCTTTTTATAGTAGGAGAACATTTGTCACAATAAAAATATGATTTTAGAATTTTTTTCATCAACAAAACTAATTAATGGTTGAATTGTTTAGACTGTGCAAGTCGAGCACAGCTGCAGCACACATTAAAGTGTATCAGACATTCTGCATGACAACATGTTAACATCAAACTCATGGTGTCAATGCAGATACCAACAAACCGAACAGGCCTGTTAAGTTCACATAAGTGTGCAGGAATTAAAAAAAAAAGCAGAACCTGATTTGAAAATGTGCCCACAGAAAGAAGCACACATGCGTGCACAAACAAGCTGACGTACAACCAGAGCAACAACCCCAACATACACTTGTTCCCCATTTGCGCTTCACAAACACTCTTACTACCCCACTTCCTGTTTTGGGCTGACACGACAGACAATCAGTCACAGAAACAAGCAAACAAGCTCTTTTTTTAAAATTGCCATCATATCAGTAAAAGCATTAAGTGGGGATAGTAATAAGGCGTGATAGTATGTAAGAAGAGGGTTTGCACGTGATAAACAAAACTGTATAGACACAATAGTGTTGTGAAAAAGTATTTGCCCCCTTCCTGATTTATTTTTTTGCGTATTTGTCACACATACATGTTTCAGATCATTGAACAAATTTAATCGGACAAAATAACCAAAGTAAATATAAAATTAAGTTTTTAAATGACGATTTCATTTATTAAAGGTTAAATTATTAAAGGTTAAATGAACCTACTTGGTCCTATGTGAAAAAGTAAATAATGACTGTGCTGAACCATATTTATCGGAAAGCTGATTTCACGAGCCACACCCGGGCTGGATTACTGACAAAGCTCATCAATCAAGAAATCACTGAAATAGAAGCTGTCTGACAGAGTGATAAAGGCTAAAAGATCACAAAAAGCAACATATCATTCCCTGATCTAAAGAAACTCAAGAATAGATGAGAAACAAAGTCATTGGTGTCTATCAGAGTAGAATGGGTTACAAAGTAATTTCTAAGGCTTTGGGACTCCAGCAAACCACAGTGAGAGCCATGATCCACAAATGGAGAAAAGTGATGGATGGAAAACCAACCAAAAACACTCCAATAGCACATTATCAACTCACCCAGGATGCCATAAAAGCCCCTGGAACAATATCTAAAGAACTACAGGTCCCATTTGCCTCAGTTAAGGTCTTTGTTTATGATTCAACAATAACAAAGAGACTGGGCAAAAATTCATTAATTCATGGGGAAGTTCTGAGGCGAAAACCACTGCTGACCAAAAAGAACATGAAGACTCATGAAGAACATGAAGCATCTTGATGATCCCAAATGCTTTTGGTAAAATATTCTGTGGACTGAAGGAAGGAAAGTTTGGGTCCCATTACATTTGGCGCTAAACTAACACTTTTATTTCATAAAGAGAACATTGTACCAACAGTCAAGCGTGGTAGTGGTAGTGTGATTGTCTGGGGCTGCTTTGCTGGTCACACAGAGCCAAGTAAGGTTTGGATATCTTGTTTTTTTTTTTTTTTTTGTTTTTTGTTTTTTTCGTTTTTTTTAATAGCCATGCATGGGCACCACCTAATATTCTCAAAGTGTCCACCACTCAACCAGAGAAACCATTCCTGTGACGTCGCCCATTGGCACATTGAAAAAACAGCTGCGTGCAGCTGCAACTGCATTTTCCAACAAAACTATTTGAATTTCAGATTTGTTTGTTAAACCACATCTTAGCTGAGATGAAAAGCCAACCGAAAATTTTTCACATTATTCATTGCTTCACCTCCCTTTTAAAGATAGTGACCTCACCCCAGATAACCTTGTACACAGAATGCCTGCTAAAGTCATCAACCAGCTTGAAAAATGTGGGACAAACTAAAAATATCATAAATGAAAAAAAAGGGTAATTATGTTTATGTTGGCTGATAGCACAGGGTAAAGGTTTTGAGTGGGAAGGTAGCCAGAGAGCTAGACAACCATGTCAGACGGACAAGAGGGGACAAGAAGACACGGAGAATCATTGGTGGACCAATGCAAACCATTTGGTCCAAAACACAGAATAGACAGAAAGGAGAAGAGAGAAAACTATAAATTGTCAACATATAAAGCAGAATACACAGGAAAAAAAAAAACAAGAATAAATCATAGCTAAATACTGACCTGACAAAACTGGTATGCCATTACACAGTCATCCATCACAGGGCTCTCCATCCCCTTTGACACACCATAGCGATGGGCATAGAATGAACTGCTGTTGTTATACCAACCAGGAAAATAGTACCTGGAGAGAGGAGTAACCCAGATAAGTAAGAACAGAATTTTAAAAGATGATGAAATGAGAAAAATCTGCAATAAAAAAACAGACTAAAAATATTACTATCTACCTGATTTTGAAGTGCAGGTTCTCACTGGTAGACTGATGGAGTTTAAAGATGTGACTGGGTGGGAACCATATCCGGTCGCTCTCCCTCATCAGGCCAAACAAGTTGAAGTATACTGGAGAAATCCCTTGAAAGAAAGATGATAAACGTTTATTAAAGACTGACTTTTTCTCTTAGTTGTTAACAATTATGTTCCATGTGTTTAACTCTGAGTAGAGGAAAACTCTGGGGTTTCAGTTCCTACTTTGTTCACTGGCACTTTTCTTCAAAGTTTCCTCCTGCCAAGTCTGAATAGGCTTGTTTTAACAGTATATCAAATAACAGTATTTAAATTTAATTGCTTATGTAAAATAGGAAATCTAAAAATGTACACCTAGTTTTAACTTATAGTAAGCAGTAGTTTTCTTAACCCTCAGCTTACAGCTAATAAATATATTTAAAATTTCACTACCAGTAGCATTTCAGCACTTTGCATCCATTAAGAAAATTAAATGAATGTCTGTTGAATAATGTGCTCTGGTTTGAATAAAATTTAATAACATTAACGTCACAAGTCTTTTCTCCAACAATGTTTTTGGCTCCAGTGGATTAAAAAAAGAGCTTCACCTCTTTGCCGCTTATCATAGTGAACTACAGTCTCAGGTTTCTGTTGATGATGTCTTGTTTTTCATTTAGTTATACATGAACATGCTCAGAGTTGCCTTGCTCAGATCAGGTGTACTGAAACTGAGAACACGGGTTTATCAACTCATGAGTTCAGGGTTGGGCTCTGAGTTTGTGAAACCAGCTTTCTGAAATGGGTCCCAGTTAAATCAGTGTAACGACAGTAATAGTGATGCTCACGTTATTAATGCAATTTCTCATTCTGTTTTGGGGAGTTAGGGGTTTTATCAGCTGAGCCAAGAGGTCCATTAGCAGATGGAAAATACAGCAAGGGTTCACAAGAGTGAAGCAATGGTATAGGGATGGGAGTGCAGCACAAGAGGAAGTATACTCAACCACAAAAGCGGAAGTTGACTCAGTAATAACAAGGTTGATCTGTAAGTCTTACCTTGTACCATTGATTACAATATCAAAAATAAGATAAACAGCAAATGACTGCATTTCAACTACTGAGGATCAATTACATTTCATGTAATACAATTTAATAATTTCACTAAGTTTGGATTTTGCATTGACTGATATTTTTCACATTTCTGACCATGTGTGGCCAATAATTTTCCCTAAAGGAATTTTTTGACTGTGATTAGACCACAGAGCATGGGACAGTTGGGAAAATAGTCAATACCAAAACACAGGAAATGGGTAATGACAAAATCATTTTAAAAAAGCATATGAAAGGGTATACAGGAAAAAAAAAAGCAGAAGATAGAATGAGAGACAGGGAGGTCTGTTTCTTATCACCTCGGCTCAAGAGAAAATGGAGCAAGAGCATGTGGCCAGTAGAGATAGACTCATGTTGGAGAGGAAAACAGACACAACAGTCAACAACTTCCCGATTTGAGAACGAGAGCAAAACACTGAAGAGCCACAGCCTGGCTCACACCCAAACTCCTATCTCAACATTTCCTAAAAAAAAGATTCCTAAAAAAGCACACAAGTATAAGAAGGCTAAATACATTTTCACAGGGCTCTGAGGGAAAGGCTGATGACACTGATTTATAACTTCACATGGATAAATACTAATTATCAAGCACTAAACAAATAAATGGAGAAGGCATCTACCAGTCAGTTGCGGTTGATTTTATCATCAAGTGGATGACTGATCCAAACTAAGAAGATTATGATTAGACACTACAACTTACCAAGGCCGTATATGGGTGCAATATTGGTAAGACATGAGCTAGAACAGACCAGTGACATGGATGGGAGAGTAACGAAATAATGCAATGAGGATTTGGGACATGTCCAGCTGCCACAAAAAGACAAATATTTCCTTATTTGGTATAGATAGGTCTGTGCATATTCAAGATTTCCCCCTATAATTAATTAAAATCTCTAAATAGATCTAAACAAAAGACTTGTATCTTCTTAATGTATGGCTTGGGTATAGGATGTGTTGCGTGACTTATTGAAAAATTTTTCAGAGATGTTGGTGCTTGCTTGTGTAACTCGAGTTTCAAACATCGCACAATTTGCATACATGGCGCATGTTGCCTTGCCTAACACCGCTCTTACTTCAATTCATGGTTTCAATTTAAAACCAAATATGTCATAACGTTTTCAACAAAGCACGCGTCTGAGTGCCTGTGAACCTGCCGCCTGTTTCAAATCTGTGTGAACAACAAAACAACACTGTAGATCAACGAAACATTTAAGACTTTGAAACGCAGCTGAGATACACTTGTAACTCACCACAAGCTTTGGCTGCAGTTATGCACAGTTCCTCTGCCACATACTCTCCAGGTGGAAATGTGAGGACACTTTCTGATCCTTTGGCCCCACCACCCCCTCTGTCCTTCCCCAGGTAGTAAAGGTGGACACTGAGGCAGGTTTTATCCACGTGCTGCTTGGGATCGCATCCCGTGGCTGGATCGAGGTCGGGGCCGAGTCCACTGTGATTTGGATTTGCTGCCAGACCAGATGTGGGCGGGTCCATGTCTGTTAGCAGAATACAGGCCATGTGCTGCTTAAAACATTCACCTGCTGGAGACAGAACCAAGAGTATCAATTTAGTTAATTCAGCGGCAAATTAAGTCACCATCGTTCACAAAATCACCATGGACTTGTGGAGAAAAGGAAAAAAAGTTGTTCCATAAAAAGCAGGAAGGTTGAAAGTACAGGTTGGAATGTGACAAGTGGTCCCCACAGCTGGATTTTACTGGACAAAACCAGAAAATAGCTGGGGAGGGCCTGAGTGAGTAAGGCTGTGTCAATGATATCTGCAGTCAGCATGATGATTTGTGTTTTAGTGCTTACACAGTAAGATTTATAATACTAAAGATTCAAACTTTAGAAGAAAGAAACAGTCTATTCTCCCTAACTCGCACTTGACCCATAAATATGTTTTGCTTCATCTAATAAGCAGATGATTGTCTGATTGAGATGCCCGAAATTGTTACTGTATCTGTCTCTATGACCACAAGATGTTTAGCTAAACAAGATGTCCATTAATTATCATATTTCTGGTTTATTCAGAATTCACGTGATACTCATCAAGACACAGAGAAACACTGGGCTGCTCTCAGCTGTTCTGGTCTCAAAACCATGTACACGTGAAACATTTGGTGCTGATGTTCCACATTTTAATATTTTAGTGACACTGTCAACAGATCATTTTTATTTTTTGATTAAGCAGTCATTTGAAGTTTTACTTTTCAGGCATTGTCTCATGCTTTTTTACAGTCACTGTTCCCGAATGATCAATCTTAGTATGCGCTCTTAGATTAGCATGCTAGTACGCTATATCTAATATAGCCTAAGTACCAAATCTTTATAAAATTCTATTTGAGGCCAGAACACTATGGTTTGTGGTCAGTTGTTATTTGTTAACTATGCTACTTTACCCACAGTACACAGAGTGCTCTGTTTGTCAAGTTTGTGTTTACACTATTGCACTTCCTCTTTATTGTTGTTGTTGACTCTTATCAGCTGATAATAACACCCATGTCTGATTCTGCTGTACGATCTCACGGTAGGTGGGGTGATTGTCTCCCCTATTTTGAGAAATAAGTTGGAATTAAAGTTGATCATCTGTGTGAAGCCAAAGAAAAGTCAAAAGAGACAAATCAGCCACTTGGTCATTTTCTGCTTTTGAAATCTAAGCACACAAGCAATACTTAAATTTAAAAACTGTGTCCAAGCTTTGGAAATCTGTAGCTCCTGTTCAGTGTCATGGATCCTCTGGTGTTGTGGTAGTTCAGGCAGTTCAGCTGGTTTCTACTTGGTATCTCTGCATATGTCAGTTGAAGTTGTTATGTTTGGAGATGCATGTTAGGTTGACTAAACTAATCAACATTGTTGTCCTCTGTAATCAGCACTAGAAATACTGTGATCTGTGGAAAATAATTCTTAACACTTAATTAATTCTCTAGTTAACTGATGCGTCAAAGATATGACACAGCCTCAGCAGACAGAATCCACATGTCGTTGTTCATTTTACATTTAAACAGTTTTTTGGCGCTTGTTGCACTGTTTTTTTTTTTTTTTTTATCTTTGATCATTCCTTACTTGCACTTAGTTACAGTATTTCAGTGGGTAACAGAAAGACATATATATATACACATAATATTTATATTCATCCATCCTAATCCTTTGTGGGTGTCAGCCTGGTTAGTTGTACAATCCCAGCTGGAATTGTATTAATAATATTTAGTGGAATATCTACAAAGGTCAGTGAAAAGATAATATCTATAACTTTATTTATGCCTGATTAGTCAATATTACCGTTATAACAAATACTCAGTTTTTTTGATGCAACGGTGAAGTGGGAATTGTGTTGAACTGGGGGTTTTCTAAAAATATTTGAATGTACTTGAGATAAAGTTAAAGTCAACATTCATCTGGATGAGGTAAGACTCACAGCTTGGTTCACACTCTCAGCTAGCGCATTGCAGTAAATCTAAAGTTGACAGACTTTTACAAAGAACCTTCTTTTGAATTTTTATTTCAGTTGACTAAAAAGAAACTTGAACCATAGGTTAAATGTTTAAGCACAAGTTCTTCTCTAACGCAGGCTGATAACTTTATCTGATGATAAAACCAGAATGCTTACTATAAAACATCAGCTGCATGTTCTCATATTCTCATATTTGTTGCTGCAGGCAGCTCAACACTCACTGACACTGCGCCAGTCAATTAAAAATATAACAAAGGCCTTGCATCGAATAGGTCTCTGCTGTTCAAAAGTATATATTCTCCAACTTGATAATGGCTAAACAATCTCATTGTCAGGGTACCTAATTTTATGTAGGGTACAGTTCAAAAGCAGGTGCAGAGTAAAGAATAACACATTGGCAAAGAGTATGTAAAGTGTTGTATTTGGTTAAATAAATTCTAAGCAGATGAGGCTGAAAGTTGCTGCCGCTGTGTAGCTGTCGCCCTTTGATACACGACGAGAGGAAGATCAACACGTGCGACTACAGGAAAACACTGCTCCCTCTCACCAGTTTGTCAGTGTGTTTACACACCCAAAACGTTTATCATGTAGCAGGCAGGCAGAGAGTTAGGCCAGTTCCTCGCTGAGTCTTATCAGACCGTCAGTGCTAGCGGAGGTCAGAGCTATCAGCTCGGCCACATTTTCCTTTTACAGCTGCTCTGCTCCACTGCTAGTCATCAATTCCAACTCTTGCACTGGGCTCTGGGCATCTTGCACTTATCAACCAACTGCTGGATTTTGTGTAAGGTCTGACCCAAGTTTTATGTTTCATTACAGTCATTAACAGTCCCTAGATCATGTGAGAGAAAAAGACACACACACACACACACACACACACACACACACACATATATATATATATATATATATATATACTTGCTGTTGTAACATTGGAAATCTGGCCCGTGTAGGACAATTAAAAGATAAGTGAATCTGCTGAGGTTACCAAATATGGCGAGTGTAGCTCTAAATTAAATGTTATAAATGTGAAACACTTGAAATTGTCTAAACACATTCTAAAAAATCCATCATTTTAAAAAGAATGTGCACTGGCAGAGAAAACTCCCCTGATGCAAAATAAGTGGTGAAATTACATACTAACCATCATAAATTATTAAAATCACACCAGCACTTAAGTGACACCAAACGTCACTACATGTTGATGTACATTAAGATGAACTGGCACCTTAATCGGACTGCAGATCTACAGCCAAATAAACATTTTGAAGGATCATTTTGAAGAAGAATAACTCTTCCACTTGGAAATTGTCGGGAAGAGCAAGTGCACTCCCTTTTACCAGAAAAAAAAAAGACAAAATGGAACTGAGCTTCCAAATCCAGATTTCCCAAGTATATAAAGATATTATTAGGTGACAACTAAGGGGAAACTTTGACTGGATTTAAAACAAATTTAAAAGATAGTTATGATGTTGGAATATTATGTTAGATATGATTCAAATGTTGTCACAAATCAAATACAAAAACCCAGCAAAACGGTGAGAATGGGCTGAAATGACCGTATACTCAAGTCTACAGTCTGCCCTGAAAAGACTAATAATTCATCTGCATTCATCTGCTATCGTTTGAGTTAAGTCTCCGTCGATCTCTGGTTTCAGCCTCTCAGATGTGAACATCTGCTGGCTTTAATAATCTGCTTTTAAACAGGAATCCTTTGTGTTTGAGTGAGTGGGAGATTACCATGAGACAAGTGACAAGGAGTTACAAGTTTCCAAGACTATGACACGATAGAAAAAAACAAACAAATAAAAAAAAAACTGAGTCACCTGAGTATTTCATTGCTGCAAAAACCAGTTCTAGAAAGTATTAGTTTGTTCACTTGACATGTCGGTGAACACATTGTGTCATATACAGAAGGTCTCTGCTGCTTCAGAGAACTTCAGCAATTTTTGATGAATAAAGATGAAATGAGGTAAAATTCCATTGTAGAGATGTGAAAGGCTGATTCAGATTCAGGCACACAGATTAAAGGGCTATGACTACATTTCTTTGTGTTACTAGGAGGGGCAAATACTCAATTTGTGGAGGCTGCAATCACATAAATGATGTTATTATTCTTCTGAAATTCGTGTTAGAACAAAAAAGAAAAAGAAAACAGAAAGTAACAAAGTAAATCTAAGTGTCCATCGTGACATAATCGAGTTTATTTTTTCTTTTGGTTTTAGTACAGGCAATCAATTTTCGATCTAGTACGGTTTCTGCAAGCGAAAAAAAATGCCTCAAAAGAAACGAATCGGTAAGATTAAAAAAATAAACAGATATATAAATAAATAAAAAGAAAGAGAGAGAAGAAATCATGTGTCGCTATTTCTACATCTTCAACAACTCATTTTTTAAACAGATGGAGAGGAGAGAAGTCGCCAAGATCATAATTTCATCTAAACTCAGCATGCTCTGTCTGGGTTGGCCTGCACAGCATAAACTGAACATGCAGTCAGTGTTTGCATTGTTTGTTCAGTCATTTTTTTGTTTATTCATATGCAGAATATTTATTTGCCCTAATAGGATAACGCTACTGTCGACTGCGATTTGAAAAATCTGTAATAACTTCACTGGGTGCTGTGAAGGAGTAGACGGTAAACAAGAGTCAGACGGACTGGTCGCTGCCGTCGTTTCCAGTCTAGATACAGTTTGACTCGTCTGGTTTTTGTCTCTGCAGTGTTTTTCTGCTTCAGATTATAGACATGTTGACACAGTCTGTTTAAAGAAGAGAGGCAGATGTATCCGCTTTGCCTTCTTACAGATAGTTTTTCAAATAATAATAATATTAATTATTGACTGTTTACTTGGTCAACCACATTCAGGAACATGCAAACAACATCTCCTTTTCATAGAAATTCCTCTTTTAGAAATGTCAGCTAGAAAATGGGTCAAATGGGTCAAAAACAATCATTGACATGATGAAAAATGTATTATCACTACCTCCCACTCTGATTCCATTCCCTCTCCCACAAAGGCGATTAGAGACGCCTTAAAGATGGTCTGTCTGTGCTCCAAAGTTACATTCATTTGAGTGGCAGTGAAGGCAGCCAATCAGCGCTTGCATTTCATAATGACGTTGCCAGTTAAGTCCGAAAAGATGCCAAAAGGTGCAAAGACCTTCTAACCAAAATTTTATTGTGTATATGTCACATCACAGAACAAGAATCAAGGATTATGGTGGTAACAGTAAGCATAGTCTTTGGTTATTTATACTGCACTACAGGATACTATACACTAATGTAGTGAGAAGATGACGCGGCCTCTGTCACCTCACACCTTTAAAAAGTTAAGGAGAAACACATGATGAAAATATTTTGCCAGATGGAGAAGAAAATGTTCAATGACCTCGCTGAGTGAGAAGAAAACACCCTTTGTCATTGTTTCTGGACTGCATGTGCCAACTGGCAACCCTCAACGCCACAAATATGCAGCCAGACACTGATGTTACTGCTGAAGTGAAACAACTGATGATTTTCCATCTGGGGTTTAAAGCATAGCCTGACGCTCTCTGCTGCACTGTAGCACAACGTCACATTTTCAGTTGAAGGAAAAAGACACTGAGGAGTTTCTGGCCATTACTACTGCGGTGCTGCTGCTGTGGCAGGAGTGGACACATTATGTTTGTGGCATTTAAAAGGCAGGTTGTGTCATTCTGTTACAAAATCAATCTTTAATGTGTCATATAAAGTCACGTTCTGACCCCTACACCTTTTCTTTTCAAAGGCTTCCTTTGTTATCTCTTCTCACATCCTAAAAATCAAATCACTGAGCGAAGAAAGTTTAGTTATAGCATTGGTTTGATGATGGTATATTGTCTTTAGCCACTGAGTAAACAGTACAATATGTCTAAAGTTCACATTGTCTTGTGTGTTACTGCTCACCTACTTCCCACTACCGTGATGCAATGCTGTGGTTGGTTCAGTGTGTTTACACTTCCCCAAACGTGTATACAAAATGTATCCATGCACTGCACATTATTTGTGTAATGATGATGTGAAATCTGCACAATACACTGGAGATAAAATCTATACCTCACATTTGGTGTGACTTCCTACTTTGAAGAAGAGTAGCCAGCATGCAACATACTGCTTTATTCTTCAGGAAGCTACATCATGAGAAAGTCACATTATGTGTGCTCTCTTTGCCACAAGAGAAAAAAACAATGAGGTGTGAGTTAAAGGTATTACAGGCAGCTTTGTCACAGAGACTTCTCATAAACAGAGCATTTGAAATAATCCCAAGCAGCAGTTCACAGTCTCTTGTGTCCTGTTATGAGTGTGCCCACTCATTGTCTAGTTAATAATATTTCAGGCTACTTGAGCAACAGCAATGTCACAGGTGCACTATTTGTCTGACTATTCGACCTCTGTCATCCTTTAACATCTGACAAATATATGTATTCACGTTATATCATCAACAAAACGTAAAGAAAAGTCCATAGATTATTGTAATGAAAAATAAATGAGATGGGGGAAACAAACAAGGATGTTGTTTGGACCTGAGATAGTGGTGGCAGATTGCACATGCACATCTGGTCAAACCTTTTCAATGTTTATCTAAATATTTTAATTTCCCATGTCAATTTTGTTGTTGAAATAACTTAGGGCA
The DNA here is from genome assembly GCA_016801845.1 of Polydactylus sextarius. Taxonomy (NCBI): domain Eukaryota; kingdom Metazoa; phylum Chordata; class Actinopteri; family Polynemidae; genus Polydactylus; species Polydactylus sextarius. The sequence continues at coordinate 6,355,556 of CM028922.1, forward strand.
GCATGCTCGAAACATAAATTGAGTGAAGCTATAAAGCTGTTTCACATTTTAAGCCACGCCATACTTTACTTTTGTACTTTTGTGCAAGTAGCTGTGCTGCAGCTCTGCTACTTGTTCCAGTTTAACATCACTCATATTTCTCCATTCAAACAGCATACAGTGCTGTCATTGGTCTGTGACCTAGAATAAAAATGACAGAACGTAAAGCATGACCCCTTCAAGAGTAATGTACTTTCCCCACAACTATCTGTGTCACTGATTATTCTTTTCCAGTAAAAACCAAATTAAAAATGCTTAATTGTCTGTAAACACTTTGCCAGTCAGCCTTACGAATCAACGACGCCCACGTAACGTTAAGACATTGTATTATAATCAACTGAATCAAAAGGATTTACTAACTGAAACGTGATAATCACGAAAAAACTAGGACATTACTTGCAGCAGGTCTATCCCCAACCTGATATATTTCCCTGTTGTGATACATGTTACGTTAATACCATTTCCCACAGCCAAGAAGTCCCCTTATCATAGTATAATGTCAATTCAAGAATCTATATTAGTACCATTGGTTGAGTGTGACTAAAATACTGCCAACAACACTGCATCCTCTCTCAAATCTAGAACAACAAAGCCAACATTATGAAGCTTGAACTGGAAAATTAAACGACTGCTCTGAAGAGAATTAACAAACGTGGCTGCATCAGATGGCGGTGGGGGAGTCAGGAAGGACCACGAGGGGTTAGAGTTAGTCCTGAGGCCACAGATTGGTGCCAAAAAGGCCTGAAAGGCTGTTGCTGTCTGTGGTGGCCACAGTTACAAAGTTACAGTTGTGGGAAGAATTCAGGGTTTACTCAGTGAAAATCAAGCTCCTTACAGATTGGGAGCAATTTGTTCCTTCGAGTGATAAAGTTGAAGGGTCTTGTTTATCATTTATGGTCATCATCTCCATAGGATGGCCAGGTTTGTCCCTTATAGGCAACGATATAGAGCTCAGACATCTAGAGAGAACAACATGGAGTAAAGCAATCAAAAGCAGCCACTTAATATTGTTAAGGAATTTGATCCTGGGCACCTTCCACTGGAAGTTTTCCATGTATTTCAATGGAAATTTTATATATATATATATATATATATATATATATATATATATATTTCCATATAATCTCCATCTGCCCCTAAAGGAGGAACTGGAAGATATCATTAGGTGGACAGACAACGTAACTACCTTGTTTAATCAGCTGCTGGGACTCATAAAATTAAACATCTACACAAGAGGCAGTCATATAAAGCCTGTGGCAGCGGTTGCTAGTTTAATAAAAGTGTTTTTTTTAAGTCAAACCCACCCGAAAGGTTTTATTGAGATTATTTTAGGGAAGTGCTAATTTAAGGAGAAAATACCTACTTCATTTACACCTTATAAGCGAACTGTTTCTATAACCACATCATCCAGACAACATCAGCTTTTGTTCATTGTCTTACATAACAACATATTGTGGTTTACCTTTTTGCATCTGTCACTATTATTATGCTAAACTATTCAATAACACCACAACATACAGCCTCCAAAACAAAGGTACAGTTGAAACAACACCAACCCAGATCTTGACTGATATCAGCTCATTGTAGATATATCAGTATTTGTGAACTGAAGCACACAAATAACAAAGATGTGCTTGAGGTTATTTAAAAACCGTATCTTTACAATGTTTGTTCTGCAAACGTCTCAAAAATTGTCGACACATTCTGAACGTTAAAACCCTAATTTTGATCAAACTCATTTCAAGACTTATGTATTTAAATACAATCATATTAGTTTCAGTCGTGCATATTTTGGTAATTTATGTTTAATTTATGAAACTAATAACTGGGGATGTCCCGATCCAACCTCAAGTATTGCACCTGAGTCAGTCAATGCATTTTAACTTGTAACTGATTTTACCCACATCATCCCACTGCGATCATTTACATCAACTGTCATAAACTGATCACAGTTTGTAGCAGAATGCAAACAGACAAGTAACATAACATAACATCACTGTCTAAATATTAGCAGTGTGTAATTATTTTAAGACTGTTTATTATTATTATTATTATTACTATGAAACAGCCCTGATCATAAATTTGTTACTAAGTAGAAATTTTGATTTTATACCTTGTGTGTTTACAACAATGCTTGCTGCAATAGTCAAATTAAAATGAAGGCATATGTTACTTACTTTGTATACTTATTTTGCAAGTAAACAAGCAGCTGTACTACTCTGTATCAGCAGCCTACACTAACTACTGACTAGTAAAATAACTTATTGTGGAAAACCGGTAGTGAACGTGAGTGTAATATCACACCTGTCGTTTGAGCATCTTTAATGACACCTTAGTGTTACCGAGCTTTGTTCAGAGTTGTCACATTTATTGAAGTGTTAACCACAAAAAAAAAAAATTATAATAATAAGTTAAAAAAAAAAAAAAAACCTAAACACAGTGAGTGAGGTTCCTTCATCTCCACAAACTCCACTTATTTACCTCCGCTTGCTAAGCTAACTGTAACTGGTGTCAGCTGATATGAAGAAACGCAGGAACACACACACACACACACACACACACACACACACCCAACTTACTCTGCCTTGTTGTCTTGTGATGACCTGCGGGTGCTCGAGTCTTCTCTGAATCAACACGGCTCGGTTGTTCGGTTAGTTTGGTCGGTTGGTGTTAAAGTCCAACCCCGGGGGCAACAAGGCGAGAGAGCGTTAGCTAGCTGAAGCTACTGACCTAACGGGCTCCTGTTAGCCGTAGCAAAAGTTTCCGTTGCTTCTGTATTTGCCCCGTCAACTGCCATTCCGTTGGTCTTCGCATTTTTTACCGTAACTAGTTTCATTATTTCTCCCTCTCCTTCTCTCTCTTTCTCTCTGGCTTCACTCCTGATGCTCGCTAACTTTAAAAAAGCTCATTATTCATTTTTTCCTTCTTCTTTTTATGACATAACCTTTGCCGTTAGCGTGGTTCGCACAAGCTGATGACTGTACACTGGACGGCGATAACGTTGATGATGATGATGATGGTTGTTGTAGTTGTAGTGGTAGTGGTGGTGATGGTGGTGGAGAGGGCGGAGCAGGATGCCTTTAAAACGATTTTGCCAGATGTGTCGGGGGTGCTTCTTCCGTATTTATAATGCGGAAGCTATTTTTTTTTTTAATGTTCAGGAATCCCCTTCAATCCCAAACCCCCGAGCATGTTTCATAGTAACTAAATACTTTTACTCAAGTATAATATAATATTATTCTACTTACGCTTAAATTCGGTACTTTAACTTAGTCATAAAGTACTTTATAAATGATTGGGTTCAAATCAGCTTAAAAATGTTGATACTGATTGTTATTATTGTGGTATTTCACATTTGCATACCACCGTTAAATCTTAAATCTTATCACTGTTTTTTTAAATATTCCAAATAATGTATAGAAATAATCATAATAATAAAAAATAAATGTGTAGAAAATATGAATTTGAAGCAACAACCCTGTCAGCCAGTGAGTTAAACTGCAAAAACAACAATAAGTTGACACTTAACCTGCACAAACACGTTTTAAATACATATAAAAATATAAGCCTATGTAGCCTATATTAAATATATTAAAGAATAGGGAAAAATAGCAGATGTAGTCTCATTAATCACACACATCTCTCTCTCTCCAGATATATTATATACACATACATATACTTATATACCCATATACCCTGTATACATACATAATACTACAAATAAAAGTAAGAATAGAATAAAGGATTTTCACGTATAAATGAACAAAACGAAAATAAAAGCGTGATGAGTTATTGCAGATGGTGAGTGATTTTTCCTACTGTTTTTTGTGCCAGTGAAACTGAATGAGTTTTGCCACGTGATCTTTGCACAAACGTCACTGCCTTTATTAGTATGCACAATAGATTTTGCAGCAGAAATTGGCTGAGACTTCTTGTCATCCATAGGAGCTGCCTAAAGAGAAATCAGATTTTAAGGTGAGCACAATCTTGCCTCGCAAGCACATAAACTTTCAAACAAACTGTATTTACTCCATTTATTAAAGAGAAAAAGCAAGGGAGGATAGCTACTGGTGGTCCTCCCTAAAAGCTAAAAAAAAAAAACATGAGATAAGGTAATGATTAGTCTTTTATTATCTTTTATTCTTATTGCAGATCTTCATATCCAAACAGACTTAAGAGTTAAGATTAACAGTCATATGATGAGGTTGAGTCAACATGAGCCATATTATCTCCTGATTCCACAATCCCATCACCTTCTGTGTGAGTAGCTGTCAGTCACTCTTAAAAAACATGGTACAGACTAGTACAGAAGATGTTACAAGTAGCAACAGATAGTTTTAATTGCAAAGAGTAAATATAATCCAGTTTTGGGGGGGATCATCTCATCATTGTTCAAGAATTTTATTTACTCCATCAAGGACACTGCATCACTTCCCCTCCACCACAATACACTACAGAGACAGCAAAGTTCCCTTTTAACTGCAAAACTTATTCAGTTTCGCTGGCACAAAAGAACAGTAGGGAAAATCACTCACCATTTGCAATAACTCATCACACTTTTATTTCCATTCATTCATACATGAAAAACATTTATTCTATTGTTACTTTTATTTGTAGTATTATGTATGTATAAGTGCATATGTATATAATTGATTTATCTGGAGAAAGAGAGAGAAATGTGTGACTAATGGACTACATCTGCTATTTTTCTCTTTAATATATTTAATATATGCTACATAGGCTTATATTTTTATATGTATTTAAAACGTGTTTGTGCAGGTTAAGTGTCAACTTATTGTTGTTTTTGCAGTTTAACTCACTGACTTGTTGGTAAAATGTTGCCCCGACCAACTTGAAATCATCTGTGTAGAACAGTGTCAGGCTGACAGGGTTGTTGCTTTAAATTCATATTTTCTACACATTTATTATTATTATTATTATTATTATTATTATCTTTATTTCTACACACTGTCACATCTGTATCTGCTAACAGCGTATGGCAGGGTAGGCATGTCTATCAGTGATCTGAGTGTGGAACAGTGACTTTGTTAAAAGTTTATTCCACACACACACACACACACACACACACAATAAATATAAGCATAGATAATCAGTCCACCTATTCACACTATTACATTGCCACTGGACACTTAACTCTGCAGTTTCATGTCAGTGAGGGAGATTGTATTAGTATTATCGCCACCATGTGGTTGGATTTTAATATTGCATCTGTAACAGAATTGTTACTGTAAAAACGGTACTGACAGGGTTAATTAGTTCATGCGCAACAGAGATTGCTGCCTCAGTCTAAGGTCATCTGGGAAATCGGGATGTGAGGCGTTTCACCATAAGAAGAAACATTTTGTCCTCCTACTTTTGGTGCTTGTGTTCATGTTTTACGGTCAGTACCTGTACTTTAACTGCCAGACTATCTGTTTTTGAAGTTATCACTGACCAAGATAACCAGTGTTTGTTTATTTTTGTACAACTGGATAGGATACATCACGATGGTATAAGCCTGCTGTAAAAGGTGGTGGCTGGAGCATCACTCTGATTTTACTGATTTAATTGCATAGATTTAAACTGTAGACCAAAACCACCTCACAATGGCAATGATGGGATGTAGGAATTGGTATTTCCGACCCACAATCTACATGAAATACAATTCACAATTTCACTTTTGCAGTTTGCACAATTTCTGTTCCAACACTGACAAAACACTGTTCACTCTTTTTTCACTCTGACAATTATGTCAGGCTCCTCTGCTACTTTAAAGTTTTGTCTGCCCACCCATGGTGACTCCATCCTCAGCAAAATGAACGCTCTGAGAGAGGATCACCGCTTCTGTGATGTTACACTCCTCCTTGGGGGTCCACATGGCACCACTGCTGGGCCTCTCCATTTCCACGGTCACAGAGTGGTGCTTGCAGCATCCTCAGACTTCTTACGTGATCAGTTCCTGCTCCACGAGGGCCGGGCAGAACTGGATGTAGCTGTAGTTTCCAGCATGGAGGTTGGTAAGAGACTGCTCCTGTCCTGCTACACCGGGCTCCTGGAGGTACAATATAATCTACACCTTCTTTGAAATATACAGTAAGAACAGAGCAGAATTTCCAGAATGAAGCCACATCCCCAGGTCTGTCTCAGATAGTTTACAATAGGGTTTCATTTTTACTTTACAATCAAGACGAAATCAAAACGCATACAGAGAGTTGTGGAGTCAAAACAGAAATAAGGAACAAATATGCTGTGTGAGAGTGTGTGAAAGTGATATAAAAGGTCATAGACAACTGAGACAACGTGGGTCATGGATTGTAGTTCTCTTCTTATGTGTAACACATGGACGTTGCCATGAATCGTGTACTGCTGATTGTCTCTTTTTCCATAATATATATATGATTGCTACAGGTTCCTTTGAGGGAGTTGGTGAATTATCTTACAGCAGCCAGTGCACTTCAGATGAGCCAGGTGGTGGAAAAGTGTGCTCAGGCTGTGTCTGAATACCTCAGTCCAACCCTGGCTTTCTTGAAACTGGAAAGACAATCAGAGAAGAAGGAAATCCTGCAGCCAGAATGTGGCTGCCCGTGCCCAAACTTCATAAACCAGGAGGAAAGGGATGTAGCCCAACCCAGCACCAGTATACAGGAAGCAAGTGCTGACAAGGGGGGAGCAATTGTATTCCAGTCCAAGTCAAGGGTGAGCCAAAAAGAAAAGGTATTTAGTCAAGAACTGAGAGATGTTGGAGAGAAAAAGAGGGTGATTAAAGATGAAATAGAGTCATTAGAAAACATAACATGTTGTTGCAGCACTCATGAGTCAGAAGAAACCAGAGACATTCAGGCTTTTCATACAAAGAAGTCAAAATCGTCCACAGCCACAGAGAGTTCTGCTCAACACAAAGTGGTGGATGTGGTGGACAGTTTCCAAAATTCAGGTGAAAGTTTGACTGTGGGAGCTCAACTGCAAGAATGTGGAGAGCTGATGGCCTCCAATTTATTTTGCCTTTCTAGAAAAGATCTGTCCAAGAGTCATTGTTCTGAAGACGAGCTGACAGAGGATTCAGATGGCATGTTGGTCCAGAGGCCGTACCTGTGTAGGAGGTGTGACAGAGTGTTCCAGGACCTGGAGAACTATGTGGGACATTTGAAGGAGCACAGACAGTACCTGTGTTTGGTCTGTGGGAAAGCCTTTTCCCAGAAGATTCATCTGTTTCGTCACATACGAGCTCACACTGGTGTCAAGCCTTTCAGATGCCCACTGTGCCACAAGACATTTTCTGACAAGGCCCCACTGCAAGACCATCTCAATCTACACACAGGGGATAAACCCCACAAGTGTGGCTACTGTGCTGTGCACTTTGCTCACAAGCCAGGCCTCAGGCGCCACCTGAAGGACATTCATGGTAAGAGTAGCCTGCAAAACCTGCTTGAGGAGGCTGTTGACTGTCAATGAGGTTGCAGCTTTAGCTGATTGATCTATAGGCTGAAATGTGATATAATATTCCTAATTAGTGTATAAGTACCTGAAGATAATTTTGCCAAATGAGTCCTTCATATCTACATCAAGACAAGACTCTTCCACAGCATCTGCTAAGTATCAACACTATTGACATTGGCTCTTGTGAAGACTTTTTACATTTTTTGTCACCTGAAAGCCACTGTATGTTCTTCTACACACCTGTAAGGGGGAGATGAGTGATATTCAGTTGGTTGCAATCTGCAGCATCACTTCTACACACCATTAAATCCTACACATTGGTCACATAATTTTATCTTAATGATTATTGTGGAAAAGTTAAATAAGATTCAAGAGCAGACAATAAGAACTGTGACACAAATTACTGTACTGTCTTGACTGATCTGTTTGAGGAAGAAAAATAATTGTATGTCACTTAAAAGATGTACTATTTTATGTTACATTTATGCTTTTTGAACATTTGAGAAAAGTGCTAAACACAGTTTATCTCACTAAACCAGTGTGTCCCAGAATATAAATTGAGAATCACAGAGTTAATGCATTTACACTGTAACATCTGGCTAATGGAAAGTAGTAAAGGTCCTTCTGTGCCTTGTGCAGTGTTTTCCTGATCTCCGTGGGTACACTCTACTGAATTAAATCCTGCAGCATGCGCTATACAAATTTCATTATGGTATATCATCTGCCATGTATAACAGTGAATGCAGTCTTGTAGAGGTTTGAGGAAGGCATTATTTGCAACACTTTTGAGGCAGACTCAGCATTTTAAAGTGCGTAAAAGCAAAGAAATATAAGATTACTCTGCTTTGGCAAGAAGACAAACTATGTGTAACTATCTAATCTAGAAGAAATATTGACTGACAAACCTGGTTTTGAATGAACACAAACTCCATAATTCCTCAGCTTTTTTTCTTTTTGTAAAAGAAAGAGATAAGATAAATAAATAGATAGGCACAGAAAACCATCACTTCACCATTTGACCCTGCTGAAATTATATGCAGTTCGCTGAGCATTAAGTTATAAGTGAGTGGATTGTCCCACATGGCTGAGTTATCTTCCATGCTCTCTCACTCTGTTCCTTTCCTTCACATGTCTCCTTTTCTCCCTCTTTTATCCTTTTGGCCCAGAAATGTCACTCTGAATGAATGGAACACTTACACCCAAGACGCCAGGACAGACAATGGGTTGAATATTTTGCAAGTATGTGTTTTTATGTGTAACAAGGAAGACAGAATATATAGAAATACAGAGAGATATCCATATCAGGCCTCAGAAGAGTTTGGACTGAGTATAATAAACCTGCAACAACTAAATTCTCAGTTGTGAACACAAAGCTTACTTGTGATGTGATCAATCATGATATATAATGCCTGAGGTAGATCAAAAAACAGACATATGATATATTGTATATGAATGTGCAAAAAGTGTTACACATTAACACACAGAGACAAACAGTAAATGTGGCATCCAGGACACCTTTATTACGAATAAAAGTTATAAAATATGAGGACAATATAAAGGCAGTGGGAGGGGAGATTCAGAGATGTAAATGAATAAAGAAAACATTAACAGTTATTGGGAGTCTGTAGGTGGTAAAGATGGTTCAGCAAGAAGTCGAGATGAGCTGCAAGGAAGAAACACGAAGGTGAAGGAACAGCACCTAACTCTCCACAGTGATTACAGCCAAGGTGCCCCTGAACAAGGCCTTCAACACAGCTGCCATCGTAGATCTAAGTAGAGCTGTTCTGCAGGTATTAGATCAAACGGCAGTTGCACAAGTGTGAGTGTATAACCACATTTCTGTGTGTATATGTGTGTGCACATAGAGCAGGCTTATACCAAAAGAGATGTTCTCTGCAAAACTGCCTTTGATGAATGAAACTTAACCTCACTCCGTGTAGCTGAAAACTATGCTTTTAATCTTCAGATAGATGTCAGAAAAAACTACATTTCACTGTAATGTGTAATGTTCCCAGAGAGATAGACGGGGGGACTCTCCTGTCTATGTGGAATTATATATTTGTTTTTACACATATAAGTGAATTTAAAAATAGAATAGCTTTTTAAGAGGTACTACAGATGGTGACATTAAGTTAAGTATTTTTTTAATCAAGTCACCCACCACTATTTTAGCCTTGAATAGTTGCCTTGAACCTGTTTTCTTCAGCCAAGGAGGTATTAGTCTTGTTGTTTTTCACAAACTGATTGCAAGATATGGAAATGTGTTCTGTGAGCAGCATCTAAACTGAGGAAACCTTGTGTTAACAGGTTAAAAAATGTATTTGTAAATATCTAAACGTATGTAGGAAGCTGTCATGAATCCCTTTATTGATGGAGTGTCATTCGAATTTTTGATTCATTATTTAAGGTTTAAAGTTATCTCAGTATTTTTGACCTGATGACTCCTAAATAGAATATATTGGATCCTCTAGGCGGCATAGATATCAATTGGATACCAATGCATAAAACAGTAGTTGAGTTATTTCACTTTAACCGTCAAATATCAGCCTTGTGGTGGCACTAAAGGAGGTCACATGATCACCACGGTTTGAGTTTTCTAACCAAGAATGTCTGTCTTACATTTCATACCAATCCATTTTTATAGTTGTTAACATATTCTCTGAGATCAACCAAGCAACACTGACATTCAGAGAGCCATGTTGCTAGTAAAGCTAAAACAGCCGCTCATGTGACATAAACATAATGGTTGACAAATTTGATTTGACTTTTTCTGGTGTAAAAATTCCCATTTGTGTCTTTGTTCTTGCTTGTGATCATCTTGTTTCATTGTGCAAACAAGATTTTGCTTGACATTGAAAAACAAAAAATATAAGAGCGTATAGTATATGAGACTAATGTACACTATATCTTTCTGTACTGTAATACCTGATACGTGTGATACGTGATTCAGGCCAGTCCAAAGATCACATTTATGACCACGTTTTCTTGAATACGATGGCATGATGATGCCATGTTTGTTTTCCTGTGATCTAATTTAAAGGTGAGGTGTTAAAAATTTATTTGTGCAGGTTAATATTACAACGTGATGACTTCCAGGCCTCATGTTTGCACCACAGACTGGCCTCTTTAATAGGTCAACCACTCTGATTATGCCGACAGCTCGCTCCAAATGATGAGTCACACATGAATAAAACATTTTGATTGGTAGTTTCGATTACTATTTAACTTATCCAGATCCAAAATAACAGACTCAGTTTAAGTTTGAGTTCCTTGCTTCAGTAACTTAAGTGATTTTTTTTTTTTTTGAAGCTTTGGCATGATGGATATAGTTCATGATGAAGTAAATTCGGGTGCAAAATATATCTAAACTTACACATTTCTAACACAAACAGAAACAGTTTCATTTGGATTTGTTGTAGGAATACAGGATCACACCACGGAGGGGATACTGTTTTTCAGAAAACTGTGCATTCATTTTCTACCCTAAGAAGTGGATGTGGCACCTAAGTCAAAAGTTTTATTTTAAATATAGACCTCATATAACATTCTTGCAGCTAAAAATATGTGATTTAGTACAAAGGTTTCCATTAAATGTGAATTATACAGTACACTGGAATCTTATTATGTCTTCACAATGGATAGGCTTACCTCTCCTGTAGTGAACAGCAGGTCATTGAGGGAAAAGTGAGTACAGCATGACATAATTATAAACACCAGATGTAAAGCAGCATTGCCAGTGAATAACAGGGTAAGTCCATTATAATGTACAGGATGAAGCTATGTGGTTAATAGGATTACAATCTTTGTAAGCGTGTATAGTCCATTGGTAAATAGCAATAAATATAAAATTACTGGATTATTCTTTATATAATGCAAATATGCTGTAACTGTTCAGTTTACTGACAACATTGTAACAGTGTTACTAAGGAGACGGAGTTGATCAAGCTCTTGCGTTTATGGTTTTATTGTGGAAGAACAAATAGAAAATGGGGAAGGCAGGTTGAGGAAAAGCTTTTTCTTCGACTCCACTTCTGCATTGAAGTGAGCGGGAACTACATTTGTTCGCATGTGAGCGCGTTAACTTCCTCCTGACGGTCGCACTTGTCGAAGCGCATCCTCCTCCCTCCGCGGTCTGTTCCTTTAAAACACAGACAGCCCACGCCTCGAAAAGCGGCTTGTTCCGGCTTGCCCCTTTACATCTTTTTTATCCTTGCCCATAACGTTAAAATAGTGCGCGCACCCCCACCCCCCCCCCCAAAAGCTGCCTCTTTGGGACTGCTAACTCACATGCGTTTTGATTTGTTTTATTTGTTCATTAAATTATTTATCCTCCTTGAACTGTCGCGAGGTGGGGTGGTGGTTAAATAGTCAAGGGTTATGCATGATGCGTAGCCGCGCACTAACAGCAGCAGCACCACCAGCAGCAGCAGATCTGTATCCGTGTGAGTCTGAGGCGCAGTTCGGCAGGCACCATCACAGGCGGAGCGATACAACCATCTCCTCTCAGCTCTGGTTTGTCAAGCCGAGGGTGTGTGGCTCACTGTACCTGAGCGAACGTGTCCGTCACGTACCAAAGCGGGGCAGAGGATCAGAACTGGACCAAGGGGACCTGTGTCTAATGCTCTGAAATGCAGCGCCATACCCCTCTCGCATCAAGAATTGTCGCTCCGAGCCGACTGCTGCGGTTGTATTGCATCTGATGAAGATTTTTTAACCATCATTATTAATGCTAACAGTATTATTTTGATGCGCGCCTGTGGACGTCTATGAATATGTTTATTCTGGTGCTGTGGTGTAGTGCGTGAGGTAAGTGACTTATCCAGAGGTGCGCGCTACTTTCCTCTGCTCCTCTAATTGAGATTTTATTTGATGTATAAAAGCCTTTGACATTTTTTTTAGTGATGTTTACTTGTTAATTTTCTCTTTAGCTGCAAATTATTTCTCAAATTATATAATTAGACCTATTAGAACTACTCGACTACGAGCTCATCTCTAATTTCTGCAACTGGTGCTGATGGTTTATTATGAGAAGACAGGTTGTATTTTAATTATGGGGCCCATTGCTTTTAGTGAGCTGCGAATGCAAACCGTGGTTTTCTAGAAAGTGTTGCCTGCTCTAAATGCAACATGAAAACTGTAGATGTGGTGCTACTGTAATGGTGGAGACTGTAATGGTCGGTGCTAAACCCCCCACGCCCCTCCGTCCCCGCCTCCACCACCACCTCCATGGTTGACAGGGATCTGTGCAAAATGTGAAATTTACAGTGAAAGTAAACATTACCCAAAGTGAGTAGTAGTTTTAGCTCAGGTGTTGCATATTATTTGCTGTATGGGCTTCAGCGTGAAATGCAGCACTGTCATCATAAAGTTTAAGAGTGTAGCCGCCTGTCATGTTGGAGGTTACTCTATAACCTGCTGATTTGCAACTGGAAGCAACCTGATACTGTGACAGTGTAAATCCAAGGCGATAACAAACTGATGGTTCACTAAGACTAAATTGCTCTTGTTGCAGCGCACACATCTCAACAGACGTAATGAAACAGGCCTTTACTGTACAGTTTATGTTTTGTAACGCAGCAGCTTCTATATGTTTGCATGGCCTCCCCTCTATACACTAACCTCCTCCACGCACACACACTGTGATGACAGACATAATGAATAAATGATCACACAAACCCACATACCCCTACTGTACGTTAAAGAAAACAAGCGAGCAGGCAACTTCCCTGTAACTATAGTGATTCTGTAGTAAATTATGGAACAGTAGTCCTCAAATATCAAAGATAAACAACCTCCCTTTTATGTGTCACTCATGTTGACATACAAAAACTAAATCCTACTGTGTGTAAAATTGTGTGTGATCATACCAGTATGCGGTGAGTGTGATGTTATGTGATTTCTCATTGGCAGACTGCTTGTGCAATAGAATTGTCTTACACCTACACTTCCCAGAGCGCGTTCCCGTCGAGAGCTTTTTTTCATGAGATTAACAAGCGTCGTCGGTTCTCAGTGTTAAAGTTTAACTTTCTCTTCATCATCTACAAGCACGCTGCGGTCACACGGATTATTTTCACTCAACAGCAGACAAGAGACGCTTCCTGAATCCTCAAAGATAGGAAGTTCACGCCTATTCACGTGTAATGTATCTCACTTTGTTGTCAACATAAATGTTTATTTGCAGACTCAAGCTATATTAATGGTCCTCTAAGCTTATTTGACTTTTAACTGATAGTACACTATTTCAGGGTTTCTTTTAGCAGTCTGGTAGGTGTGCAGTTTCAGTTATGTTCTGTACCCACTACATTGTTCCCATAAGTGTGTGTTGATGACTATAAAAATTCTGCGTGTACTTAATGCTGTTTAGAGGGGCTGTGTGGTACATGCAAGGTGTGTATGGGGAGGAATTTCAAAGGTCATTAGCACATTTATGAAAGTGAAACAAAGTGAGTTATAAAAACCAAAGATGGCTCATTGAAACAGGTGGTGTATGTGTTTGTATATGTAAAAGTTGCACATTTTTGACAAGGGGCACTAGAGAATTTGTCTTAAATCGCAGACAAAGACTATAATCATTACTGTATTGTTTTGTGCTGACGTACTTCTTGTCTAGTACATGGTTGTTTTTGTGAAATATCTTGGTTTCATAAATCCGTGTCTTTGGTGAAACCACCAATCATTGACATCACGCATAGTTATGCGCCTTTTCTCAAACACCTACACACACATGCATACGCACAACATTACTCTGACTTACAATTATTTCCTAGAGACTTTCTCTAACCCTAACCAAAAGTGATACTTGTCTGACCCTTTACGGATCTACGTTACAGGGACTTACTTTTTTGTCCCTGTAAGAGGTCAAGTCCCCATAATGTGACTGTGTTAACACATTTAGGTCCTCACTACACGAGGAATACCTTGACCACATACACACACACACACACACACACATGGAATGTGTTCTAATTCTGGGATGTTGGTGACGGTGAGAAGGTGCTGGCAGTGCTCGTGTTACTTTAACTCGTACTCTGAGGAGGTGGTGGTTGTGTGGGTCATATGTTCACCCATGCATCTACTTATTATCTCTTTTTGTGTTTACCTCCGTGTTCACGTGTAACAGCATCAGATGATGCCTGATTAGTTCAGCTCAGTCTTTATTGTTGTGGCTTCGCAGTGTGATCAAACTTTTCATTGATATGCTTTGATCTTAGACCGTTGGACCAAGATGAGGCCACAAACTTGTAGTTGTCAAAGCTAACAGATTAGTGCTCTTCTAATTTTAGTAGCATTGTTTGGACTAAATCCAAATACTTTACTTTCCATTTGACATAGACCTATTAGTCACCTTCTTTATATACAAATTAGAGTAGTACTGCTGCCCCTGATATGTCTCCCTACAGATACAAGGGGACAATAGCGGTAACTGTGTCACCTCAATCTACCGAGTCAACAGAAATACTCGAGTAGGAGTTGCAGAGTGACAGTTAAATGTCATGGCATGAATGCCTCCAAGGATGCTCGGGGAAAGCACACAAGCATTAAGTGGGAGGAGGCCATAACAACCACATCCATCCATCACTACTACAGACCTCACTTTAGCTCTTGCTCCGACTACTGCGTAAGCCAATCCTTCATGTCTAGTGGGTGTGTACGGCTTTGATTAACCTCCCACCGGCCTACTGTTGTATTCTGCTTCCTCCTGCACTCACTTACAGTTGCTGTGCTGATTTCAGGGTCTTTTGTTTCTATGGGAAACATCCATGACAATGATTCAAGCTTAGCAAGTGACATGCTAAAGACTGATTACTGTGGCAAAAACTTGGATTGTGCACAATACTGAAGCCATTTAAAGGTGTTCCTCAAAATATTTCCCCAGGGGCGTGATATTTTGCAATCGCTCTGTTCAACTGAGCACAGTTACTTTTTTTTTTCTCTACTGTGCCACCGTGGTTTTACCTGCTTTCTTTGCCACTTGATCCTCATCTTTTGCAGACACTGCCCGAACGTACTTTGAGCAATTTGAGAACATTAACTTTTGACCTGGTTTTAACCCAATCACATTAATTGCAAGATTAAACCAGTCCGAACATAAAAGTGGTTGTTCAAAACCTTTCATACCTCAAAGTTCTGAAAATAAAAACACTCTCAAAACAACCTCTTTCTTTCTGTTTCTATCTGAGACATGCCAAAGGAAACTCCAGATGCCCCCTACCCCTCCCCATCACACATACAGAGGGAGCCAAGTGAGGACTCACTGTCCTGAGCCAGATGATAGCTTGCCAACTGTTGGCTGTAAAGACACAATGTACTTCTCATCCGCAGCTCAGTAGAGTGGGTGGCTCAACAGGCCAGTACAGCAAATCACTGCTTATGTCTACAAAGCCTTCTTTCAACAATATTAGGGGATATTTTGCTCTTTAAAAAAGTAGACGTGTGGCCTGGCAACTTCTTCTTTGATGATGACGCGAGTTTGAAATGGCAAATCTTCAAGTTTCCCCTTCAGATCATGGCACAAGATAACATAATAAAGTAAACTGCAAGCACAAACAAGTCTGAAAGAATGAACAGGCAGCTTGTAGGTCGATTTCCTCGTTTTGAAATAATGGCCGAGGGAGAGGAGCCTGATGAGGAAGTGGAGGTCCGCTGTGATAATATAACACACCCACGTCTCAGTGTCACAAGACTGCACTTATTCACAACTGTGGGGACTTTTAGGCACACATGACCAGTCTGTAAGTCTTACTTTTTTTAATACAGGGCACATGATCTGAAGTTAATGCACTTTATTAATCTAATAAATGGCGTGGCAGTGAACTTTTAACATTGCATGAATACTTTGTGCACAGAAAGGCTGATGGACTCAGGGAAGGTTTCTTTTCCTCTGCCAGGAGCTGTGTGTCAAACAGGATGTAACAGTTGCTCAGAGCGGGTGACGGGAACAGGTGGCTGTCAACGTGACTACAGCCAGTGAATCACTGGTAGTTGCCCCTCAGTGTTTGCACCCCTCCCTAATCTGCAAGTTCACCGAGAAAGGGGGTTTTATTCAGGCTCACGCGACAAGATAAAACTCCCCACCTCCTTTGTCTCCATTCAACCCCCACCTCCTCGTCCTCCTACACCCCCTTCATTCTTACTCGGTCTTTAGTTGAGTACTTCGTGGGCTACAATAACCGCAATCGGTGTTATATTTGGGGTCCTCGCGGAAGGAAATATGACCCGCGAGAACAGAGCGGAGCTGTCCACGCGGCCGAAGAGGCAACGCGCGCTGCAGCCACTTTGGAAGGTGCGTATAATAAAAAATGTAATTGCTGGCAGATCGCCATGTAAAATTATATATTACTACGTATAATGTGGTGGACGTTAAAACGTTTTGCTGTGGGGACCTGGCTGTATTTGGGGTGTAATGTGACACACGACTCGTGCGTAATGCGCACAATTCCGCTTTGTATTTTCGTCGATGTTTTTCAGCTGGCTGTTATTTAAAATATACTTGGGTTATTTATTTTTTTTTATTATTAAGGTTTGCTATCAGTGCCCAGGTAATTCATAGAAAACTTTTAATTAATGTTTATTTTCGGTTGTTATTTTCTTCCAAATGTGTTCATTGATTTGTCATGGCACGTGACACACGCAGTCTGGTTTCCATAACTTCAGGGGACATTTCATGAACTTGCATACATTTCTGCATACTTGCATGCACTTTACTGGAAACCCCAGAGATCTCAGTCTTTGCTACTACTTGTCTAACATTTATCTAAACCTGATCCTGACCTTAACCAACAATGTTTGTGGTTAAATAAACTGACATCTTCTACACACTTTTTGTGAATATTTTTGGTTTTGTGGAAATGTGATGGCACATGGCAGCAAATGGGCCCGGTGGCATACACATATGGGTTGCAGCCATATTTTCAAAACCGGTATATCCAGTTATTTGAGGTGCTTTGTCCTGTCTAATCTCCTTTATTCTCTGTTCTTGCTTATCTCTCTGCATATGTTTATATGAGTGCGTGCAATATTTCATACTGTATCTCTAGTCCCATTTGAATAGATAGTATTGAAGCTTGTTTTTCTCATGGCACCAGCTCTGTGAGGGCTCCAGCTGTTATTTTTGGTGAGCACTTTGAACAGATGCAACCAACTTTAAAAGCAACAGGTGCTGGCTGTCCGCACCCTGTGTTCAAAACACTTTGCATAATTGAAGCAAAAAAAAAAAAAAAAAAAAGGACGATGGGAGGTTGTTGTTTTTTTTGTTTTGTTTGTTTTTTTTAGGTTTGCATGCATTCATGTAAGATTTTGCTTTTGACTAATGTAATGATACATCAGATAGAATACAGGAGGTTGTAGAAAGTGTAACAAACATGGTCTGTTATGTAAAATGAGACACATTTCCTGGTATGAAATGTTTTGAAAAAAGTGAACACAGTGGAATATTTGAGTAAGAAGAATTCATACGAAAGCACAAGTCAATATAGAAGTGTGCGACTTGTGATATATGGTGGTGGTATCATCTTCAGCTGATCACCCACAAGGAAACAGATTTTAAAGCTGCAGATCTAAACTTTTCACAAGCGTGGGTGCTTGTCTTAGTTCTGATTACATGAATTCGACCATTGGTTCTAAAACATAATGATGTTGATATCCCAGTCAAAATATGACTCATGCATTTGTGGAGGTTTTGCTCAAACCAAAATGAAATGAATATCTAATCTATATTAATAACATTCACCTTTGAATATTATTTCCTCTTGCACAGCTATTAAAATAATCTCAACATTTGCCAGGAACTTACATATAAGGCATACAGTGTGCACACAGTCTAGTTCAAGTCATTGTAAACGAAGTATATGATTTAAATGCATGTGATTTAATGCATGTAGACTTGGATTCAATACAGTACAGATTGTGTTCACAGTGGCGGCTTATTTTTGCTGCCTTTTAATTCAATGATTTTTGCTTGCTCAAAATTGAGCTAGAGAGGAGTTTTATTGCCAACATTAGATTAAATAAATGTATGACTTTTATGGTGAAAACTGCCTGTGCACTTAGCTAAATTCTTATCGCGTTTGATAGAGTTCATTGAGCAGTGATATTTATGCTGAGCCTTTTTATCTGCTCGGCAACATGCACATCAGTTACTGCGACATATTGTGTCTTTGTCTGTTCTCATAAACTACAAAAGGGTTGCCGTGCTATTTTATTTTACTTGATGGTTTATCTTCAGTGCCTCGTTAATTATTAACATCTGATTCAAAGGAAGACAGTAGCTATTGACATGTTGGTTACATCACTGTGTCCTGTCTCTCACAGTCACCGTCGGCGAGCAGGAGCTGTTGTCGGTGCTCGTTGACATGCATTCGCCCTGCTGATCTTGGCGACGCCTCCCTCAGTGGTGTGGTGGCAGGATGCCAGTGCAGGCGGCCCAGTGGACAGAGTTCCTGTCCTGTCCCATCTGCTACAATGAGTTTGACAGCAGTGGCCACCAGCCCATCAGCCTGGGATGCTCCCACACGGTGTGTAAGACCTGCCTACACAAGCTGCACCGCAAAGCCTGCCCCTTTGATCAGACACCGATCAGCACGGATATCGACCTGCTGCCGGTCAATTGCGCCCTGCTGCAGCTGGTCGGAGCTCAGGTGAGTCAGGGAAGAACAAAGGTGTATGAGCATGAATTAGACCATTGCACTGACAAAGCTTGCAAATTTTTCAACTTTTGTCCTGTATTTGTATGTATCTCTTAGGTCCCAGATGTGCAGCCGGTGAGCCTGAGTAGTGCAGCAGAGGTGGAGCACTATGAGGTTTGCAGGGTGTGTGTAGAAGAGCTGGCTCTCTACTTGAAACCTATCAGCGGAGCAAAAGGTAGTGTGTGGTAGTGTGGTCTGTGTGTGTGTTTGCATGTAGAAGAATTTGAAATGTGGAGACATTTGTGCTAATTAAGCTCTTCGTTTTTAATGTGCGGGGGCTGCAGTTCAGCTGTCTGTGTAACTTGGCATTCTTGCTTCTCACACTTATCATGACGCCTGAAAGCTTCAGTACTTTTATGGCACTAAATAGAAATTCAGCTTGTCTGCGAAACCAAATAAGAAAGATTAACCTTCCTAAAACCTACCGGTACTTCCGGTTCTTTGTGCAGCCATTTCTGGGTGATGGTGCTTTGGAATATTTGGCTAATACCTTCATCTGAACAATTAACACTTCATCTTGTCTGGCTCCATAAAAGGCACAAAAAAAAAGGAGAAATTCGAGGGTCGTTAGATGAAAGATGAAGATTTCTGGCTCATCCTTTCCAACCAGAGGCCATTAAGTCCACCTACTTAGTTCAACCTTCTTAAACAGTTAAATTAGATAAAATCGACTCAATTCAAAATGCCTGATAACTAATGTAAATGTAAATGTTCTTATTTTGACAAAGCTCCACAGATGCACTGTTTTACCACAGAGGTGTCACCCACTGCAGGTGTGGCGACCCTGAGTCCGAGCGTGCTCAGTCGGCCCATGCAAAGGAAGCTGGTGACGTTGGTAAACTGCCAGCTGGTAGAAGAGGAGGGCCGTGTTCGGGCGGTGCGGGCAGGCCGGTCGCTGGGAGAACGAACCGTAACCGAACTCATCCTGCAGCACCAGAACCCCCAGCAGCTCTCTGCCAACCTCTGGGCGGCAGTGAGGGCACGAGGATGCCAGTTCCTGGGACCTGGTAAGTGCATGTCTCTCGCTCTTGCTCTTTCGTCAGCTGCCAGTTTGCCTTATCCAATGTTCTGCTGGTGGTACCCGGTGTCCTGTGATGATTACTCATAGGGCAGATTCTGACTGGGAACTTTCCCATCATGATAACAGAATGAGTTCATTCAAACGTCTGAGGGCACCTGGTTCTAAGGGTTTTATATAAAAAAAACTTGTTTGATCAGTGTCTGTGTTTTTGTTTATATTTTTCTCTGGTCCTCTCCACCTTCTCACACTCTGTTTTATTTCTTTACATCATCCCCACCCTTTCCCTCCCTTTTGCTCCGTCTGTCTCTGTCATCAGCTATGCAAGAAGATGCACTGAAGCTGGTTTTGCTGGCTCTGGAAGATGGTTCAGCTCTGTCCAGGAAGGTGCTGGTTTTGTTTGTAGTCCAGAAGCTCGAGGCTCGGTTCCCCCAGGCCTCCAAGACCAGCATAGGCCATGTGGTGCAGCTGCTGTACAGGGCCTCCTGCTTCAAGGTACTGTACCAAGAACATAACAGTTGAACAAGCTGCATTATTAACAGCCCTGTTTAAAACAATACAAAGCTAACAGCTCTTTGAATGTAACAAATGAACCTCAGTTTTCTGCTTTCCCCCAAGATCCCAAGTCACAGTTTAAGACCTTATTAAATGAAGAGTCTTTAAATAGATCCCTATTCAGTGCCACATATTTCTTCATCTATGGTACAGATCTTCAGTGTCAGTCATTTGAGGTGTTTTCCAAAACTGTCATTCTTCAGGTTAATTATAATATTTTCCATAAAATAAGTTAAGAACAACATTAGAATAAACAACATTGTCATATTTTTCAAAAAATTTGTCAAAATGTGCGTTTGAGCTTTGGAAAACCCCTTTTCAGCTATGAATTGTTTTCCAAATCAATGTGCTCCAGTCTCACTAAGTACTAATGCTACCATTTGACACTATGTAAAAGTCATACCTGTAATAAGGATCTGGGTGTCTGTGGGTATTTTTTGTGTGCGTGTGCATGTATTTCCGTGGCTGTTATCTGAGGACAGACATCGCTGGTAGGGCAGAAATGCCAGCTATCCGCTCGTGATGCAACAGCGGTCTATATTTTGCCCTTGTTGCCCCGCCTCGCAGGACAGAGACAGACAGCGTAGAGATACAGAGAAAGATAGATGAAAGCATAAGAACATAGAAATAAAGCTGGAGGGTGGAGGGCAGAGAGAATAACAGCAGTGAATTCAACCACATTCTGCTTGATTATTATTTTTGAAGGTTGAGCTCGGTAGATCTGACATCGATAGCCGGTGGTAGTAAGTGTGCTGTTGTCTTGTGATGATTACTCATAGGGCAGATTCTGAAAAAGGGAAAATCCCTTTGTCTGATCTGAATTTGAGTTTTTTAGTCTGAAGACACAGCATACAGATTAACTGACTGTTAGGTCGATTCAATTACAATTATAGAAAATCACATGTATGACTTTTTGCACTTGGGACCTCTGGAATCAAAATACTTTTTATTTGAAGTTACTGGAAACACTGTAACACTGTGGCTGATGCAAAATGTTCCATAAAACTCAAACAGATTATACATTTTATACTTGTATATCCTGATACAGACATTGATTGTGCAGTAGATTATGTCTTCACATATTTGTGATTATCTTTCAATTCATCCTCCTTCTTATTCTCTAATTATCCTCTATCCTCCGTTGTCTGTATCTGTATCCGACCCCACTCCGTTTCAGGTGACTAAACGTGATGAGGACTCCTCACTGATGCAGCTGAAGGAGGAGTTTCGTACATACGAGGCTCTCAGGAGGGAACACGATGCCCAGATTGTCCACATTGCCATGGAGGCGGGCCTGCGGATCTCACCCGAGCAGTGGTCCTCTCTGCTTTACGGAGACCTGGTCCACAAATCTCACATGCAGTCCATCATTGACAAGGTACCATTGTTTCACTTCCTAAGCATTGAATATTGCTAAACTCACATACAGGAAGCGTCTAAGACGACAGATGCACAGGAGAAATAAATATATCTTTGTTATTTATTTATTTATTTTTTAAAGATCGACTCTCGTCTTTTATCTTCTACTACAGTTACAGTCTCCAGAGTCGTTTGCGAAGAGTGTTCAGGAGCTGACGATCGTTCTGCAGAGGACAGGAGACCCGGCCAACCTCACAAGCCTCAGACCACACTTAGAGCTACTAGCCAACATTGATCACAATCCAGGTACCCGACTTTATTTAACAGCATCTGCGTCTGAATGATTACTAATGAGACTGAATGATTACCATTTCTTTGGAATAAAGACTTTGTTCTGTTATTCAAAGACGAATGAGATTAAGATGTGAAGAAAATAGGCAAGCTGTGGCCCTCACATACCAAATTACAGTGACAAAGTCAGTGACAAAGCAGAAGATTTCAAGTTGAAGTTGTTGATTCATCTTGTGTATTACACTTATATTAATCAGAGTGTGGTGACTAAGCAGGGTGTTTGATGTGTAAGTTTTAAGATATTGTGAAAGAGTATTTGCTATTGTGATTTCCTGCTGAACTTGGCTTTTGTTTTGTCAAGAAACAACCAAGAGCTTGCTGAATCAAGATAAAGCATCTTGACAGTAAATCATTCTGCCACTATTGTAAAGTGTTGCATTACGCACATTAACACAGACAGGTAATTTGTTAGCTACATGTATTGCCCCTAATGTACAATAATAGGCCTGCAGCTCTACTGTATCACCCACAACTGGAAATGTTTGGAAACCTTGCCAATAGCAAGTGAGGAGTGATGCTACGCTACATGTAGCAGTCAAAATTTGGTCCTTTTTTCATGTAACCATGTCGTAGTTAAAGTATTTCATTTCACCAGCGGGTTGGTTTGTAGTTAAATTCCCAGAAAAACTATTTGCTACCTTATTAGCATCAGCGCTAAGTAGCAAATATTAGCATGCTAATGTGGTTAAAAAAAGAGTGGTGAAATTACAATAAACACCACTGCGGTAGCATTAGTTGTGCTAATTTTACCCTTTATTGTTAATGGGAAGCAACATGCAAAGTATCACCTGGTTCAATAGAATGTTGATGTTTCATCTGAATTGTCTGTAATTTTAGTATTTCATGCTAAATACTACTAAACTAATACTACTAACTACTAATTTTCATACTAACTTACTAAATAGGTTTGTAAATAGCTGAGACAATGTTGATGTGTGTACAGATGCCCCTGCACCGTCATGGGAGGAGCTGGAGAGTGTGATGCTGGCTGTGAAGTTAGTGGTTCATGGGCTGGTGGAATTCATACAGAACTTTAGCAAGAAGAGCCACGACACTCCGCAGGTATTATGACCAACACGCTCCTTACATCTTTGACATATTGTCATGAAGTTAGTGGTTAAACTGACTGCCATCATTTTACCATATACACCTTTGTGTTTTTTTTTTTTTTTCAAACGAAGCCATGTTTTACTAGGTGAGATGTGAGTTTGGATCCAAACAGCCCTGTCATGAACACTTGTTATGTTTTCCATTGAGACAGTTATGAGTCTCTGATCATATTTTTTAGTTTTATGATGTTTGACAGCTATCCTTCTTTGTTGTCTGTCCATCCCTGTTTGCTCTCTTTGACATTTATTTTAGCCTCCATAGTCATTAAATTATGAGAGTGTGTAATGAGTTGTGTAACAGTCTGCAAAAAATAATGGAATCACCTTGGATATAGTTTATTGGTTCATAAACACTTCGATAAGTAAACATTAACTAACATGAACTTTACACCTACAACTGCTGGTTACTATTGTAAAGTGTTACCCAAATTGAACCTCAAACCACATGGCTTTAAGGAAGCTTACTTCAAACTAAGAGTTGTACATTCATTTCACTGTTTTGATTATATTAGTATTAGACTAAATATCATGACACTTTGGTGCTGGAAAAAAGCAATAAAATGTGTGTTTACCCAGGAACAACAGAAGGGTTGATGCATCTGTTCATTTTCCACTTTTAATCTGTGTGTGTTTTGCAGCCTCAGGCCAACAGCAAATACAAGACGAGCATGTGTCGAGACCTCCGTCAGCAGGGGGGCTGCCCCCGAGGAACAAACTGTACATTTGCGCACACACAGGACGAGCTGGAGAAGTAAGTGTGCTCTCGCATGACCTCAGAAAAAACATGGATTTTATTTATAACAATTGAATTAATAAAAGTATTGTGTAATGTTACAAACATAGTGTCAGACAGAAGTCTGCTTGTCTTGACTGACTTTGTGATTACTTCAGCTAAAGAAGTTAAGATTTTCATGTCTGTTTGTCAACAAGATTATACAAAAACTACTGAGACATTTGGGTGGATGGGGTCTGAGCTCATTAAATTTTGTTGGAGGAAATGTTTAAGATTTAAATATGGTAAGATGAGGCATTTCTTAACAGGAAATAATGTACCGATCTTTGTGGATCAAAAATCTTGTGTTGACATTTGTATTTGATTGGATTTGTACAATTTGCTGCAGATGCAGATAATGATCCAGATCTAGTGGAAGAAAATCAGCATTTGGCATCAGTAGAGGTGTATACTCTACTGAGTGCCATTTGAGTTTTATGTTTTTTTTTTTTTTTTTAATCTTTAAATAGCTACACTACACAACATTTCCTCATCTCCTTTTAATTAAATTTTAATAATCTAATCATGAATTTAAATTTATTTACAAGAGGTCCTCTGTGACAATACAACCGCAAGACTAAGGCTGAACAAGCGTATGCACACACAAACAACACACACAACTCAGTCGTAATCTTTCTCTCTTGTAATGAATTTTGTCTTTATCCTTCCTTCTGTTTATAGATTTAGATTGAGAAACAAGAAGAGCAGCAGCGTGGGCCGCGTGTTTCCGTTGGCACCCGGCGTGATGGGTAAAACCTTCACCATGGAGGGCAGCATCCACGCGGATGTGTCTGCAGGGAGTGGGCCAAGGCCTCAAAGGAACAGGGGAGAATACAACTTCCCTGACAGAGGGAGTACCAAGCCTGACTCATCCCCAGCTTATCTCCAGAGGAGCCGACATGATAGAGGAAATGAAGAGGACGGTGCCAAATGGATCTGGTGGCGTCAATGGATCCAACGGTCTGTCTGGCACCAACAGAACCACATCAGGATCAGCAGAACAGTAGGATGATTTAATAATAAAGACATTTCAGTGGTAATAACGGTGGCTGCATTTCACAAGATTATTTTACTATCAAAAAAATTGCTTTTCTTTCATTTACATTTGAATGAATCTAGTCAAATGTGTGTTCACAAGTCACACACATGTGCGGGTTTGCCCACATTGGAACATTTGCATATGATGTGGGTGCAAAATATTTCCTCATAAACATTTATGTGTTGCTAGGAAGGCCTGACCTCCGGTTTCTCAGTCTTACATTGTCATCTTGTCCTGTAGGAAGCCTATCTCTCCTCCCAGGACTCCAGTCAGCCACTCCTCAGCATCGTCTCCTTTGACCACAGTTGGACGAAGTGACGGTGGTGCTCCTGTTCCCAAACATGGTCAATTCATGCTGCGCGCACCACATCCTTCACAGGCGTCAGAGCTGTACTATCAGGAGCCCCACTCTGCTTATGAAACAGGCCATTACCAACCAAACTGTTAGTCAAGTTTTTAAGTATAGTTAAAATTTAAAAAAAATCTTATTATTGATGGAAAAATGCAAATAAATATGATAATCTCTTTTATCCTTTTTCCCTCCAGCAGGTTCTTACTACCCGTCTACTCTTCACCCTCCTCACAAAAACTGCATGGCTCGCTTCCTTCGATCATCTAACGTCCCAGAATCCTCTATGCCACCCTCCATTGGCCCTCCGCCCACTTCTTACCCCAGTGACCCTCAAACACCACACCCACCTTCCTCCTCTTCCTCGGGGTACCCACCGCACCCGCCTAGAGATCGCATGGGTCCTGCCTTCCATCCCCACCCGGGGCAGCCTCAGTACGGACCTCTGGCTCCTGCTCATGGGGTTTATGCTCCCCTCTATGACAGCAGGAGAGTATGGAGGCCTCAGGTACGCTTTCTGTCAATTGCCATTTTACTATATAATTGTAGTAATTTTGCAAATATATTGATTATAATCACCATTACTATCACAGCTGTACCACAGAGAGGATGCAAGGAGTAACTCACTGCCTCCAGAGGTGCTGCATTCCTCTGTTTACCAGCCCCCACTCAGGGAGAGATTCAACTCTCTAGATAGCAATTACTGCTCTGGAGCTGAACACCGTGCAGGGCTACACAGAGTAAGTGAAATAATAATAATAATAATTATCATTTTACAGCAAATATGCTTTACTGACTGTATGGCTCATGTAGGTTCTCATTTTGTGAAAGATACATTTTGACATAAAAACTTGTATGAGCTCACAGTTCCCACTCCCTTAAGATTGAAATGGGTTTTTGGATTTGATATATAATTTATATATAAATCATGGCCTTGAAAAGTAGGCAATATTGGACATGAGTCATTGAAATTGCTCCAGATTTATAGCCTAGAATTTTTATGTTTTGTGCAAAAACGTAAATCCATAAATAAGTCTCTGTCTCTAACTATCAACTAACACAAGAAAGGAAAAGACCATATTGTCTGTTATTACTGGAACACATTTGCTCTCCTTTCTATTGTCTGTGAGTGTGTGTAAAATGTGCTAGTTCTCATAATAAAAGTTCTTAGTGTCATTAAAATAATTAACCTTGTTCTGTGTGTGCCAGTTGGATTCCTTGAATTCAAGGGAATTGGGTCAGGGAGGTCATTGAAAGCCCTTGAATGTGATATTAAAGAAAGCGTGGGAACTCCATTTTTCCTGTTTCAATGACATTTATTCCAACATTGAAAGTAGCTGTGACAACACTGCAATGCAATGACTATTTCTTTTTAGTGAATCATGTCTTTAGCAACATCCGGTGTATCCAGTGAAGTCATCTGCATCAAGTGATGCTTGTCTGTCTTACAGCGAACAGATTTATTAAAGCATTTTTATTAGCGACATTTCCTTCCCTTCACTTCCTTCACTCGTTTTACACCCACGTATCATCTCACCTCTACCTTCCCTTCCAGCTACAGAGATGCCGCATGTAGCTCCAGCCTCCTCTGTAGTCCTCCCACCTCTCACCCAAATGTGTCTCTGCCTCCCCCACTCACTCTGCTTCACACAGCATCATGTAGCATCACCAACATGGCTCCTGCAATAATCAAGTCTACTTTACTAACAGCACATTATACAATATGAGCCATTTTTCACCCAGATTTTGCAGTAGAGTGCTGTGCAATTTCCCACCACCTGCATTTAAATATACAATGTGGTAACACAACTACTATAATGATGAAGTGTTGTTGTATTGCACAAAACTATATCGCATCAATATCCATATCTTTAGCAGGGCTCCTCAGTCTGCCTGGTTGTCTAGACTAAGACCAAATATGAATTGCAATAAGAGCTTTTGAACTTTAGAAACGGTCGAGGAAAATTAGCTGCAAGTCTGAATATTCCTTTGAGATTCAACTGAAAAACTGCAAAAGTTCTGTATTATTAATGTCTTTGCCGGGAGTCCAATTTGAGCGTGGTTGATAATTATCAGTTGTCAATTAACATGTTCTAAATATACTATTAATATGATTATGTTGCTATAATTATCTGTTCCCTTTTTCTTTTTCCAACACTCTCTCCCTCGTCAGGATTACGGTCGTGTTCCTCTTGGCTACGAGGATCTGTTCAGGAGGAAGCAGGAACAGTGGGCTCATCATCACCACCATCACAACACCAACAGACCCTCCCAGTCCTCCCCCATCTTCACCATTGATTTTGGAAGCGAGGTAGGATGCAAATTAGAGCGAGATTACATACAGTATGCACACACACATGTACATGCACAGAGCAGTGTTAAGAGAATTTATGGGTACAACAGTAATATTTAAATGCCATTGTGAACAGTTTAACTGTCACTGCAGCCATCTGAAATTGTTAGTAATGAATTGCTTATGTATTTTAATGTTTTTTTTTTTTCAAATTATATTGGATTTAATTCCCATCCCAACAAGCATTGCGTTTAGACTGTGTCCAATGCTATTTAAGTGGGAGATAGTTGCTTAGCAACTGTGGAGGAAGATATCATAGCAATGCACAATTGTGGCGTATGTGCATGTGTGGGTGTGTGTGAGAGAGAAAGAGAGAGAGAGAGCGAAAAAGAAAATAAGAGAAAGCAAGAGACTTTAACAAGCGGTGACTCAGGCTTTGAGCTGAGTAAAGCTTTGTTTAACAGCGCGTCAGATATGTCCGAAGACGTCCACTTTAAAGCAAAGCTCTTGTTAAAGAACGCTTCCTTTATGACTTTTTTAAAACGCATGTTTTCACTTTAGTTTCGATGCCTCTGCATAACAAGCATAAGCAAACAAGGCCACAGGCAAAAAAACTTGCCAACTCTTATTTAATAATGTCTGGCGCTTGTCACATTGATGATAGCAAAGTGGCAGCATGTCAGCACCAGCAGTGACGGCATAAATCCAAATTAGTGAGCAGTGTAGGCTTGTATGCAGGGAAACTCATCCTATGGATAACTCATTTACTCACTTATGGCATTATCCATCTGTGTCTCCACTGTCTAGTCCAGCCCTATTATGTCCAGTCCATAATAACACTGTCACACGTAGACAGGAAACACAGAGTTCAACTCATCTGCTTGTCTTGGGACTGTGGAGAAAACTGGAGCATCTGGAGGAAACCAGTATTACCACAGGGAGAACATGTAGGAAGTTCCCTAACAGTCGATTCATACCCAGGACACACTTGACACATAAGCTGTAACCACTGAACCACCGTGTCATCATCCCAGTTATCACTGTAAAGTTATGAATAATTACATAGCTGCTGTTAAGAGCTACAGCTCCCTTTTGGTCTCATAAAAAATGAATAGTTGGCTGACAAGAAACATCCAAAACCCCCTGTGACCCTTGAACAGATCAATCTAGATAAAGTAACACAAGCTAGTCTCTTTAACACAGAGGAGCCAGAGTAACATGTTTCACCATCAGCGTCTCTTTCTTTCAGCATGTGGAGAGCAGCGGAGGTCAGTGCGTGGGATGCAGGTTCAGAGGCGAGGAAAGTCTTGCGCACTACTCCCCGTGGTCCTGTGGTACCATCGGGCCGTGCCTCAGCCCCTTTGAGCCCGAAACGCTCACTCATGCTTCGGCTCACTCCTGCTCAGAACATTCGGTGAGACTCATCCTAATCTGGATATTCAGAAGTGTGTGCAAGAGTGCTCTTGTTCTAACAATGTCCATGTTTTTCCTCTCGCAGGAGTTGGACAGTAATGGAGGCGGAGGTGGCGGCGTTAGCAGCGGCAGCGTCGGGAAGCGATGGCTGCACTCGTTGGATCACTACCGCCGACTGAAAGATGAGGACCCGATCATTCCTTTTAGCGAAGGGCCCATTATCTCCAAATGGGGCGCCATATCGAGGGCATCACGCACGGGCTACCACACTACTGACCCCGTCCAAGCTACAGCCTGCCAGAGCAGCGCCAACACCACACCTATCAACTTTAAAGGTAAGGTTGGTTGAAAGAGAGAATATAAGAAAAGATGCAAGAAACTTAACAGGATAAATGAGTTTATTTTCTTTATTTTTCTATCACAGATTACAACCCCCACTTGGATCACAGTGACTACAGGTGGAGCTCCAGAGGATCAGACTCATCCAGCCACTCCAGTTTTCTAGAGGGGTACAACACATTTATTTTTGAAAAAAAAAATCTATATGCAGCTGCGTATTCTTCTGCATGTCTTAGATGCTGTTTCATATGTGAGAAAGCACACAAACGCCTCAGGGATGCAATACTGAATGCTGTGCGGCACATGCAGAAGTTACTTTCTTTATACGTTTGCTCTCACACCCACTCTCTGATCCCTTTCCTATCTCAATGCGCAGCAGTCATTTCCTCTCTGTGGTCAGGCTATAAATAGAGCTGCTATCCGGTTGATAAAAACCCAGTGGGCAGCCAGAAAAAGGCATCAGGAAAGCCCTTTGCTCTGATGTCTCACATGCACTTTTAACATTTTTTCGTGCTTTTTAAAATATTGTAGCACTGCAGCACTACTACATCTCTGTGTTTGTTTCACTCTTAATGTGCATGTATAATGTAAGGCATCATAACAATGTTGTATTTGTTTCATTTTATTCTGTTTTATTGCCGTTGCCATATCTAGCCAACAGTGTGTATTCACTCATTCTCTTGTGTCTTTGTGTTTTTAGTGAGCAGCTTTGCGCATCGGAGCTTCACGGCCGTCGAACTTCAATAAGCAGTGGCGAGAAAATAGTTTCTGATCTACAAGCCCGTCAGACCGCTTACAGTCAGGAACGGGACCGGGCTGAGAGTGAACCGGACCCGGACCGAGACATTGAGCTTGAACTGTGCGCTCTGGACATGGAAGATTCAGACCACCAGGAGATCAAGTCTCAGGTTGGTTTGGTTGTGGTTGTGTACGTTATCACACTGGAGTGATGGACTGTATCTTCAGGGATACTTTGATGCTTGGAGTTGGGTTTTATCCCCCTCAAGAGATTGTAACCTTTTGGATTAAAGTGTAAATTTAATACAGAGGTACAAGCAAACTGCTCTCTTATCTTTGCTTTTATCGTCTGTTTATTTGCCCCTCTAGGAGTCTTTAGACCTGGTTACCCCACAGTCTCAGGATGCTTCCCACCTCCTCCCACCTCCCTGCTCCTCTCCTCTCCTCTCATCCCCCGTAGAGGAGCGTCCTCAAACAGAGGGTTCTTCGACAGAAAAGATGGATGCTCATCTCCTGAAAAAGATGGCCTTCAGGTGAATTACCATGGCAACTTCAGAGCGGCCGTCAGTCGGACTCCTATTGATTTGATTGAAATATTAATATGATGAGCTGATGTTACAGCTAAAATCACACACTCAGGGTTAACACATACCTAAGAAGAAGGAAACATGGCTTTATTGTGAAAAAAATAAGTTTATGGCTTTAGTGGCTTCATTGCCACACTCAACAGGGTGTTTTTTTTTTTTTTTTTTTACCAGATATACCTATGATATCTTTGCGTATAGTTTCATCTCACTTTTTTTTCCCTTTTTCTCTCTGTTTCCCAGGAAGTCTTTGTCTCCTGGAGGGTTAGTTTCAGGAGGTCTGGGCGTTGGCAAGCTGGTGCTGCGGACTGGACCTTCTCGACTGGGTGATGCCTCCACCCGGGCTTGTCCAGAAACGCCCGGGACAGAGATGCTGCTCAATGGGAGCTAAGGGGACACAAAGTCAAGACAGTGACCTGGTTCATGCTAGCGCTGAGCTGCTAGCCCACAACCAGATCCTGTTTAAAGGGAAAACAATTTAATTCCAGCCTTCATATATGTAACTCATATGCCTAAATAATACTTGACAGATATGGGTCAACGGTCTTTGCTGCACCACGCTGCAAGGGGCAAGAGAAAACACACTTATCCTGCTCCGAATTTTCACCAGTATAGCTCCACAGAGAACTTAGTGATATCACTGCCTAATAAGGTGTATGATCAGTCTGCCATTATAGTAGATGCTAAACCACGTTTGCAGTCTAAAATCCTGGTCACGTTTAAGAGAAAAGCTACGCTCTTTCTACTCGACATCGGACTCGGATTGTTGTCATCACGGCTGTCAAAGTCGCAAACCTCTGTACAGTAGGTGGCAATACAGTAAGAGAGGTTTCTTCGGTCACGCCACTTTTTCTCTCAAGTTTCCTTTCGAGTTACTTTGATAAAGCACTGGTTTATATTTACCATACAGTAACTACCCAAACAAAACTGTTCAACAAACCTGGCATTATTTATCATTTTTTTAAAAATCTTTTTGCCACCTTATGGGTATCTGTTAATCACATTTCACGTCGTTCTATCTCTGTACATTTGTCAAGGCCACTGTTTTAGTTTATAGCCTTTGCTGAGTTGCTGTATAACACATTTTATAACCAGTATTTCCTACAAAACAAATCAAAGGGTAGACGTTGTAATTGCAAAAGTCAGTAGGGTAGTCCTTTCAAGTAAAGAAAAAACTGCAGAAAACAGAGGTCCTCACTATACTGATGATGAAACAAGTCTCTGTTTTTTATGAGTCATATGATCTGTTAAACGTTGACCTCCCAGTTCCCACAGTTGTCACGAGATCACAGACCACAGTGACTCTGTCATTAACTGAATTTGTTAATGATCACTGGTCACTGAAAGTCACAAGGGACAAACGAACTAAAGGAAGGCGTGAAACTAAACTAAAGTTAGTTAGTTATAGCATACCATGTTTTTTTTTTTTTTTTAAACATATTTTCTCTCCGTTGACTCATTCTCCATCAGTAACATACTTCAAAATTGTATCATGAGCTGCTCATGGAGCTAATTATATAGCTAACTTCTCTACAAAAACACATCTGTGCACAAACTGTCACTCACTCACACAACAGACACAAACATGCAATACAGTGGCCTTTCTCTCCTTGGTGTATAAAACTAAACACTGGGCTCTACAGTGACATTTGTCCATGCTCACTGACAGACTTCTGTCTTATTTTCCGTAAAACGTGATCTCAGAAACTGAGCGCTGGAAGTCACACAGCTTTTGTAAGCCTGTGGCTTTTTTTTCCCTCGTGCTTTCCAGTGAAAATCACATTACGCACTTACGTAAAACAATATCCAGAGGTCATGTGTGATTTTTCTTTTCTTTTTTTCTAATTTTATTTTTTCTTTTCTTTTCTTTTTTTAAGCTGAAGCCTACAGATGTGAGGGACACCGCTTCTTGTGTTTCTTCATGTTATATCTTTGTTTAACATTTTGTGGGAAAAAAAGGAAAAAAAAAATGGTTTTGTTTTACTTTATCGCATTTGCTAACTTCTGTGAAGTTGTTTGTCGGGGTATTTTGTATCAGGATCTTTGTTACTCTTGTTTTTTTGTTTTGTTGTTGTTCTTTTTTGTTATTTTTCACAACAGAGACAAAACCAATCATCTTGTCCAATGTTTCTCTGTGTTTGCTGGCCGTCAGGTTCGCTGTAAATCCACCAAAGTCTAGTTCACTGTCATTTTGTGCAGTATGGGTGATTTCCATGCAGACCAGCTTTGCCTCACTCCCTTTTATAGATATGAGGCATTTTGTCATGTGTGGTTTAGTCTTAATGACTCAAGCATGAAACATTTACACATCTTATATTACAAGGTTTAAAGTCATGGTCACACCACTGAGTTTGTTTACAGTGTTTCTAAATCTTACGAGATTTGTGTGGAATGAGAAAATGAGGGTTAACGAATCTTTGAATATTTCATGTTTCCCTCTTCGGTTTCCTCTCACCTCAGCTACTGTACCTGCTCTAGTTATTTCTAAAATCCCATTTTAGAGGATGGCAGAATGGCTGTAAATATGAGGGAACAATTTAATGAAATGGTGGACCGGTGACCTTTTTTTTGTCTCTTTTTTGAGGGGTTTCTGTCTTATCGAAACGGGTCGAGAAAAGCGAAGAACTAGGCCGAACAATTCAGTGTTACTTGATGCGATAACGCTGTTTTGAAAAACGACGTTTTGTAGCGTTCATTTTCTGACCGTAAAAAATTGCAAGAGGGCGCAGGGATTTTGCTGCTCCGAGTCATGATATCAGCTTCCCCCCTTTACTGTCGCTCTGCATCTGTTTACAACTTCACCTCTGAAGTCATGTAACGTTAAGTGCCATGTTGTGTACAGTACAGTACAATCAATCAAATCCCTGCTATTTACCCCCCTCTTGCTTTTCATATTTCTTAGCTGCACACTGTGTGAAGAGGGAAAGGCTCAGTCAAGTTGAGGAATAAGAGACTTCTCTTGTAGTTCTGCTTTGTTCCATTAGAGGAGGCTAGATCCTTGTCTGTCTGTATTGCTCAGGGAAGACTTAAGTTGCTCAGCTCTGCTTCAGCTTGTTTTTCTATATTCATCACTTTAAATATTCTGTGGTATTTATCTGAATTTCACTTGCTGATGACTGATCCTTTGACCCAAAAGCATAAAGGGGTTAAAAGTGTTAATGCTGATTATATTGTTTGCTGATGTTTACTTTGCCGGTGTTTTCTTCTGCCTCTCAATATCAATATTGGCTTTGCTATTCTTGCTATTCATGGGAAAGGGCTGGGCACTACTGTACGTACAAAAGAAGGAAAAAAAACAGTATTTGTGAGTATTGAACTTATGTAAAAGTGATACTCCCTGTTTCCTTCAAATTGTCCAATGAATACTGCTGTAGTGACTAACTGCACTGCACTAATGTCCACCCCTTCACTGCCAGCAGTGACCCCCCTCCATCACTCCCCTCACCACCAACACCACCACCTCTGTCCTCCCTGCATCCTGCCTCATGCATGTGATTATAGTCCCTCTTGTGATGGCGGAGGAGTACTGATGATTCTGTAGTTGTGATACAACACACCCAGCGCTGTAAGAGTTCTGCACATGCCCACTGTGTGGCCACGTCAAGTGCTGAAGTTTGCTTGCAGCATTTTACTCGTTTGCTCATGAAAATTAATTATTGTTTGATAGAGATTATATTGTTATTACTATTATTGTTATTACCACATTTGGTTGTTGTTGTGGTATCTTTCCTTCTTAGTATATTCTAAGTCTGCTTTGTTTTGAATTTGAGAGTTGGCTGAAACTGTTGAAATTTTTTATTAGACAAGAAAGTGTCTCATCATTCTATATTATATGGAAAAAAGCCTGTTTGTTAATTGTGAAACATGATGAACTGATGTTTTCTGAATACTCATGTCTGTATTAGACATTTTATTTGCGAATCTATTGTTCGATTGAAATGTAAATGAACTACTAAGAGATGGTACACATCCGTCATTGTATACAGTCTGGCACCATCATTAGATGGACTTATAGTATAGACGCTCATTTATACGACCTGTGATAATCAGCTATATTTAAATGTTTAAATCATTGGGGCAGTTGTGTAATGTTTCAGAATGAGGAAAATAAAAATCCTTAAGAGACAGCATATCTAAAATGTCCCCATAAATGAATAATACTGTTACGTATTCCATTTATTTCCTTGGAAATATCACATTGTGAAAGGTTTCCCTTTTACTTAACTGTACGGTAATGCAGGAATGGAGTAGGTCTAACCTATGGTGGTGATGATTTATGTGCTATTAATGATTGATGAACCTGTTTGAGTATCGTTTGACTGACTGATTGATTCTTCTGTGCATTTTCTGGCTTGTTCACCTGTATTACACTGACTTACAGACAGCTTGGCCGAGCAGCGTACTGCTTCTGTGTTTGCACTGAGAAATGGAAAACATGAAAAGGAAGATTTTAGCACATGAAATTGCATGCAACAATAAACCGACAACAAACGATGCTTGCTTGGCTTCTTGTCATCCTTTGCGAATCACAGTTTCCGCTTGTGCCTTTGAAAAAAGGTGCTGTGAGGACTTCACTCTTGACACACTGCGTAGATACCAAGACTGTTTTTGCAGTTGTTCAGATGTGAACAGAACTGGCTGTTACATCATTCACACACTTTATTCTTCATGCTATTGTATTTCCTTCAGATTGCGTGACACCTCTTTTGTTGTCTCAAATTGTAGTGCAGCATTTACATCTAATTAGGCCAACAAAAATGTTACAAAAACACGAGGGGGTTGTAAAAAATCTATATTGGAGAAATATCAGTACTGTCCTTTAGAAATCCATTAATACCTACCTAGCTGTCTGAGCATGTGTGTGACTTTATCTTGCTTTTCTTCTGTTTACATCTGTGAAATATACGCCTCACTTGTGTTATCTGGTTCAACTCTGATGAAACAACAAGTCTTGACAGGCTGGACAGGAAAGGCCAGCACGACTACAACACAATGGGAATTGTGGGTGTGTCTGTTGCCTCTGTGGTTTAATGAAGGATTTAAAGCCACTGAAAGGGAAATGCATTGGCAGTACATTGGCACGGCTTTGCTGTGAAGAGTTTGTATGTTCTCCCTGTGTCTGTGTGGATTTCTCCCAGGTACTTGGGACTTCCTCTTGTCTCCAAAAGCATGCAGGGGTAACGGCTCACAGGTATGAAGCGTGTCTCTATGTGCCAGCCCCAGTGATAGATAGGCCCAGTGCCCATGTCCCAGTGTCAGCTGGGATTGGCTCCAGCTCAGAGCCTCATAGGATAAGCAGAATAGCTGATGGGTGGATAGTTTAGATTAATAAGAGCCTGCCCTCCTCACTTTTCCACCCAATTTCTGTTGTAACCAAGTGGGTACCATCTTAATCAAACTGCTGACAAAAAGGTATTAAATGTGAATTATGTGAGTTTACATTAGATTAACTTGAGTTTTAAGCTCTGAGGCAATATTTCTCTCTTGTGTGTTTGAGGAAAAAATAAAAATAAATAAAAGATTGGGATAAGGAAAAATAATATAATATACAATATATATATATATATATATATATATAAAAATGAATAAACTTGTTTTTAGCACCTTAAACTGTTTCCATGTGACTTGAGTCATAAGAACAAATAAATAAAATGTGATATGTAGATTTGCTTGCTGTGTAACTGACCTAACCTGGTAAGTATCATGTTTTGACCTGGTGAAATACCAAGGTGTTGCATAACTGGGATTGTTCTCAGCTATATATATATATATATATATATATATATATATATATATATATATATATATATATATATATAACCCACAGGTTTGTAATGATATGAGGTAACTGAGCACACAGACTATGGTTCAGACACTTTAAACTTATAAGTAAGTTGCATAGTCGAACTATGAGACTTAAAATTTTCTCGTCTGACCTAAGTCATGTTAAAAAGTCTTGAACATGCTTTAAAGGTCCAGAGATAAGCTCTGTGAGCATCGTGTCAGCCTCCCCTCCTCAGCACAACACAGGAGAGAGGGGGGGCTCTGACAGGCGCATGCGCAGTGAGGTTATCAGCGGGTTGGTTGGGCTTGTGTTTACAGCTCGACTGGATGCTGTTGGCTGCTGATGTTACTGGGAGCGTGCAATGTTGTGCCAACCGTTAATGGAATAAATATAACTGTGGGAATAAAGGTAAGCTGTTTTGCACCCGAACATAAGTGTCACCCTCCAAGTTAAACGCCGCTGTCTGTTCAGTTATGAAGAAATACACAATTTTGTTGGTTGTAACTCCCAGGGTAGCATGGCTAACATACGTTAGCTTACCAGCTATATACAGTAATGGCCTGTATCAAAGCTCGAGGGCCAGTCAGCGGGTTTATTAACTAAATTGTTGAAAACACTTTTACATACTGGTTTGCACTGACAGCTTAATGATGACCGAATAGTTTCGTTAATTGGTCACTCTGAGGAAAAACATTTTCGTCGGACTTTTCATCGATGACTGCTGAATTGCTATCTTAGCTAACGTCAGGCAGGTTGCTAAGTGAGGCAGTAAGTTAACAGTGGAGCTAGCTATATTAAGCACCTTTAAGCGTTATCAAACGATTATTATTTACCCTCAGATAAGTTATCTATCAAACACCTTGGACGTTTGAAATGTATCAAAGCCCCATGAGGCTGTACATGCTGTGTTAACATGTAGCAGGTTTGCCTGTATCCAGATTAAGTGTTGTCCAGAAAGCCAATACATCTTAACTATCTGTTTTATAGTGAGTCAGTGTGAAGTGTGAGTAGTTTTGCTATGATACTACACATTATAATTATTGCTCTGTCTGTTTTATTTTCCCACTGTTAATATGCAGAAGGAGAAGTGACAGCTGGATGTGCTGTGTTGTTGTTTTCACCATGCAGGGTCTGTACAGGCTCAATGTTGATTATAGTTACTATTATATTTTGAAAATGTCACATTGACCCAATCACATAGACTTAATACTAACATCTAATACACCGATTGTCATGTCGATCACTGCTTGTCGATGGTAGTTTTCCACACAAACAGGTTAGTGAGTTAATTTTGCCATATATGAAACTAGTATATGCCTCAAATTAGATTACACGAAGGTCTGTAGTTACAAATTGAATAATTAAACTAATTTGATAAGTTTTACTCCACTTGGATTGTTGTAACAAGTCAACATATCTTTAACTGCCCCACAAATGTTTACAGATGGAGTTACTTTTAGTCTCAAATCTTTCTAATGTCATGTGCACAGTGAATATCTGTTCCATTTTTGTTTTTGTCTGTTGAGCAGTTTTGTTTTTGTCACATGACAAGGAAGGAACCAGCAGAGGCTGTTTTGAAGTGTCAGTAGTGACATGCCTGTCTGAGTGTCACTAGTGATTGAGGTTTAGCTGCTCTGAAGCATTTCCTGATTGTTGATTTAAATCCTGATGAATAATTTCACCAGTCCCTCTATTTACTCACAGAAATATTAATTACAGCGCTGTAATGCAATTACAAGCTAGCCGCATAACATATCACTGTAGTCTTGCCAATGGCACCTCCTCTTCTCTACAAAAGCTTTGCTCATATATCATCAGTCCAGTAAATATCTCAGTGATATTTGTACATTTGAGACTATATATGCACGTGTATGTGTATTGTTAAGTTAATACTCAAAGCTATTGTTTCCTCCAAGAATAGGATTGTTTAAACCAAAAGCTTTTGTCCCATTGTGAGTTTGAATTGTTCCCATCAGTAGGCAACACGCATGTTAAATTTGAGCCAAATGTGCCAACTGCCATTTCACTTGACTCAGTCCTTTGTTCCCGTTCTGCTTCCTGAAGCAGAGACGTTGCAGTAAAGCCTCATATTGACACATGCACAAAAAAAAAAAACACAAAACTCCAATTCATCTGGATGCAAATATTTTCAGCAATCGATATGTAGACAATGCTTCTTTGAATATACTTTCTATTATGTTATATTATGCAGTATATATCTATATACCCATGTGCATTGATTTCAATGTTGTATTGAAATGCATTTATAACATCGGCCATAGGTCAAAAGCTGGTGATGCACAACTCAATGCATCTTTCAGGCATATCTCCAAGGCAACTGTTAAAACAGACAGTAAAGCCATGGTTGTTGATAAGTCACTTATTCACTCTTGAGATTTATAAGAACAGTTGCACAAATGATATATAACCAACACGTCACAAGTACAGGTGGGCACATCATCAACTGATCCCACAATAAATGGAAATGACTTCCATAATTTCTGCTGACCTTGAAACTGCCCATTGTTGTTTACGTAAGAGCGTCATCAGCCTTGTAGCCGACGCGATGCCAGAATAAACAGCAGGGTTTTTGCTGCCAATGACCACAAGACTTTGGTGCAGCGCGTTAGTGTTTCTAAGCTGAATGTCCAGAAAATAATATGCTGAGACATGTTTTGTTTGTCATTTACGGTTGTGCTGCCTCGGTCCTCTCATTTGCTCTCTGTGTCAGAGTTTCACTGTGGGTGGGGCTGAGGCAGCTCGTCCTCAAACACACACATACGCAGCGACAGCCACGGTGAACCAGGTGAGGTCAAGGTAATGTGTTATTCAAAGCTAATAGGTGTGTTCTCACTGAAAACTGCATAATTCTAGAGGTAAAAGTTGGAAGCACAAGTTAAAAAGGAGTTGGTTTCAGTAGAGCAGTTCACAGCTGCAGTGTGGCATCTACCAATAGTCTCCACATGACGTGAGGCATTTATGGGCGTTCTGCCATTATAGATAATAACCTGGTTACACTCTCACCATGTACTATCACAAGTAAATGCCCAATCTATTGGGCTCATGTTGCCTTTTGAACTGAACATTCTTAAGAATTACAAGTTGAGTGTTATGTGAAAGAGTGTGCTTGCATAGCATCATGCTATGATGCTATGAGTAAATAATCTCCCCTAAAAGATAACAACAATACTAGCAAATAATAACTTTCAATAGGAGAGGCATAGAATACAACTATTCAGTTGAATAAAGTTTAAAAAATATAATTAATTTGCAGCTTTTACCTGTCCTCTACTACTATC
The DNA here is from genome assembly GCA_016801845.1 of Polydactylus sextarius. Lineage (NCBI taxonomy): Eukaryota > Metazoa > Chordata > Actinopteri > Polynemidae > Polydactylus > Polydactylus sextarius. The sequence continues at coordinate 6,395,719 of CM028922.1, forward strand.
TTACTAACTAGCTCACAATTGATTCAGGCCTCTGATGCCTAGTTATATAGATATATCAGAGGCCTGTATTAATTGTAAGATAATGTACAATTAATGAATCAAAGCACTATGCAATGAATATTATTCCCTTTTCCACAACCGAAGATGTCAGTAATGTAATTTACTCCTGAGGTTTCACATATTTTCTCTTGCGCTCCCTCGTGTCCCTCCTGTTACAGCTCTGTGTGTAACTGATTTTAGACTGAGCCCCGAATGTTTTGAAATCCCAGCAACGCCCCTCAGATGCACCTGTTATTTGGGGAGCTGGTAGAGACTGAATGGCGGAGGATGAGGGGGGGTGGGGGTGGTGGTGGCATCAACTGCAGTGGATTAGTGTTTCGTTCATCCAGTTGGTGTGGACGAGATGAAAGGAGACTAAATCGGGTCTTAAGCCGGAGGAGGAGCTACACAGGTGTTCAAAGAATCAGTTCATACAGTCAGTACCACCTGCAAAACGTCACTCCTGCACAGTCACAGTTGAGTGTCAAAACATCCACAATGTGCTTGGGGGGCATATTGGGTTTTTTAGTAGCATTATGCAATTGTTGTATAAGCAGCCGTTGGTAATCGTGCACTGTTCCACATCTTGAAAATTAAGCGGGTTGTTTGCTGATTCAGTGTATTTTTGCTTGAACTGTTGACTTGACAGTTTTAAACCAGATGATTGTCTGTTAATTTAATAAACTTAAATGCAGATAAAAGTATTTGGAGGCATCATTGATCAGTAATGTTCACATTTATAATTTATGAAGTGACCAACAGGTATAAATATCTTGCATCCAAAAATCAATACTTATTACTTAAAAATTATTTCCATACTGACGGTGACATAGCCGATCTTTCATTCTGTCAGTAATCAGTGTTATCAGTTAATTATTGCCTATTATACCTTTAACTATTTGAATTGAATTTATGTATAAGAGGCATGGTTATCATTTCCACTAGTGTTTTGGTTTTATAATGTGGTGTACCAGTGATATTTTAGTTCTAGTTTTGTTTGTATACTTCCTGAACAACTGCAGCAGTAAGCAATGTGTGTACACAGACTTAAATTTAACACCAAGTGTGTGCTTAGCTCAATTTATAATCACGTCGCATTTATGCTGCTTCTTGATTGATTCTTTCGAATTGTTAAAGTCAGTTGTTAAGCTTTTTAAAGAAGACCGATGTGCTGCATACGACAACAAGGATCTCTAAGTTAATGCTGATTTAAAAAGGAAGGAGTCAATTTTCTTTTCAATAATGTAGGATATCAGTGTTTATACAACTGAGGTCATTTTGATCCACTTTCTCTCACTTTTATTTTCCACCATCAACACAATATGACTGTTTTATAAACTTTCTCTTTTTCTTTTGACCTTGTGTAAGTGTAGTAACGTCTAAAGGCTGAACACCCTTAACAACTGTTTGTTGTCAGAGCAGCTATTCACTCACACACTCAGGTGTCAAGTTTCCCTCATGAGCTTTAGTTCATTATAACCCACTGCTAAATAAATGTGTGAGTAGCCATACGTTGTGCAGAGCGGTATCTCTCATAGTGGAGTGGTTTTTATTGTAGCCATTGCTCCCTTTTTAGAAGTTAAAGGCAGGTCTGCACCATGTGATCGGCTTGTTGTTTTTTCAGGCATGTGAGGTTGTTTTGTTGTTGAATGTGAGGTATGAAGCAGTTTTATCCTTGGACTGGATATCCAACCGGGAGCTTCTGCTCTGGTGTCAACCTGAACTGTGATGTTTTTTTAAGAGGTCACCGTACAAATAATAACTTCATTTTGTACATAAAGACTCAATTCTTCTTCTTTTTTACTCCCTTTTTATTGTGTCTAACCTTGTGACTAGTCTTGTGGTTGGTTTTGCTTTTCTGTCCTTTCTGTCTCCCCCTTCCTCTCTGGTGTCTCAGCTTGGCTAAAATCACTGCTGTGAGGCTCGTCGAAAGGGACTGTGTTGCAAGCCTGAATGCTCTCTGGCTGTGTCTGGCTGTGTCTTCCTCTCTCTCGCGAGGTGCACGCAGCACCCAGCTGGCAGCCTAGAACAGATCATTCAGCTGAAAAGTCATTGGGAGAAAAAAGGCGTAAGGTTTCCAGTGTTTTGCATTTTCACACATGGATGTGCATTAGGTTTTGTCATAGACTGTGTGTGTTTCTCTTTTGAATTGCGAGACAGCAGACTAAGAGAGGCCAATCTGACTCCCAAAATTAAACCGTACTCCACATGACAAATTGCAGGTCACGCCCAGACATCAACCCGACTGCTGTTATCACTTTGAGCGTTAATAGCTTAGTTGTTAAAACTTAACTCACCAGACAGCTCGGGGTGTAATCCTGACAGATGCAGTTTAATTCTAACTTGGCTGCATCTTGCCACTAAATATGTGCACATTTATTACCCCCTTAAAAAAAACAAATAAATAGATGCATGTTTGCTTTTAATCCTGACATTGGCAAAAAAATGTATATATTGTATCAGTATCAATTTATAACAAAGAAAACAGACACTGAACTTTTTAAACATTTTTGGCAACAAGCTGTTACAAACAATCTGTTAAGGAGCAAATGTCATCAACAATTAGAGTTATTATTTTTATTATGCATGATTATTGTTAGACCAAAGCTTAAAATATGCTAATTCTGATACATTTACATCCAGGCCTCAAGTGTTATACATGTAAGTTGATGTAGCATCTTGGTTAGTCTCCTGTTTTTCTCTCCTCTTTCATCTGTTAGTTCAAAAGCAGTTTGAACTAGTCTGACCTAGCTGTCTCTATTAGGTTGAGCGAGTTCACAGTTGTGAAATTATGAGCGCTGCTTTCAATATTGAATATGCGGACCACATCCTTTATTCAAACGTAGCGTTTATTTTGATCTCAGCTCCACACCTCTCAAGTTTCATTAAGGTGTCTTGCACAATTGTGTACAGTTATCTTGCTGATTAAAATCTGTCGCAGACATAAACTCCAGCCAAACCATTCAAAACAATGTCTGTGATAGTTACTGTTACAAGACCTGTCTGCCAGACCACATATTATGATCATATAAAACACACATGCATTATGTTCTGTCTGTTAAAGACAGAAACCAGTATAAGAGGTTTACAAATAAAGAAAATAGGTGTAGCTGTGGGAAAATCAGTAATGAAGAAACAGCTTCCTGTACATGAAAAAAAGCTGTTGACCACTGTGAATGTGATGGCTACAACCCCTGATGGACATTTGTCATTTGAACAGGAAATGCTGTTTCTGCTTGTGTAACAATCAGTAGCCTGATGGTCAATGGATTATGTGTCTGCTTGGAAGTGGACAGTGGCACTGAAAAAGGTTGATGACAAAACAGCGTAGCTTGGCAGGAGCAGGCAGAGAGCTGTTACAGAGGCAAAGGAGGAAAGCAGGGTGACAAGGCAACCATTATGAGGCTGTTTGAACCAGCAGCTAGTCAAAGACAAGAGTGGTAGGTTTGTGTGCACATGCACATGTGTGCCTGCGGGTGAGAGCTCACTTGTGTTCATTATACAGCTGCTTGTACGGTGTCTGAACCAGTGTAAATATGAATGGGTGTGTATGTTAAGGTTTGTCAACAAGGCTGGTATCGTTTTCAGCTGTGGCTGCTTTTAGCATGAGTGAATTAACAGCCTTCTCACTTAGACATCACAAGTTGTGGGGATGTTACTTCATCTTTACATTGCTCTCCATTGACTCTAGAGTTAAAACGCAGTTCTCTACTGAAGGGTTTATGATGGATGGAAAAACAAATAGGTCTGATTTAAGTATGAGGGCTCTGTGCCATCTAATTGATATTTAAATCTTTAATCTAAGCATGTGAATAGATGCTGTTGGGAGGCTTTATGGGATGCTACTCAGAGGCTTTAAGAATGTAAAGGACATTTCCCAAGGTATTGCAGTTTGGATTATTTTGTTGATTACTTTGTTTTGTTTTCATGAAAGCACTATCTTTCTAATACTTTAATAATTGTGTTTATAAGATATCCTGAATAAACCCTATCAGTGGCAGCAGCATCTGTGGCAAAACATGCAAATCAAAAAATGATCAAGATAAATTTTGAGGACAAGAACTAAACTAATCACTCATGTTCTAAGAGTGCTAAAAATGGAAAGCGGTTGCCTTTGAGCCAAGAGTAGACATGTGCAAAGCCTTGTCAAGATTAAAAGCCTCTGAAGAGTGGTGCAGATTGTGGTTTGCTACTAAAGCTGATGCCCCCCCCCTTTTTTTTAAATGGCTTGAGATTTACTATATTTATTTTCTGTTCACCACAAATGGTGTTTTACATACTGATTTATATTTATATTTATGAAAACAAATTTGACAGCTCCTAGACTAAAGATCCAAGCAGCATTTGTACAAACACTTGTGTTGGTAGACTATTAGAGGCTTCAAAATGGCTTGTTATTACTAACTGAAAACATGATTTTGGCAAGGGAGACGTTGAATCAGTGCAGAGCTTGGCTTTGTATCAATAAATACAACCACAATATTCTAATGATCTAATATAATATTTGCTTGCACCATGAAAGGCCATGCTGAAATTCACTGAACTCACTGTAATTAAACATTTTCCACAATGTGACTTTCAATTAAGGCTAATTAATGTCAGTCTTGAAAATGAAGGTCCCCTAAAGGGAACAGAAGTCACTTTTAATTTCCCACGTTGTTATACTTGGTATCTATACTCTATACTACACAGCTGCACAACTAATCCGTCAGGCTCAATGTTAACGTGTTCAAATAAACCCTGGTGCAGTTTCAAGTTTGCTACAGGTGTGGACCGAACAGGACTGAAACCTCTCCAAGCATTCTTGGCTCTGTTGTTTTCAAACCAGACTCTGATTCATTCAGTTTGTTTGTAGTTTGAGTGCAAAACAGACCCACCATTAGACTCTGTGATAGGATTTGTGTGATCTTATGCATGAATTCATGAGCTAAATATCCAGAAAATTGTTTTGATTGTTAACTCACTCAATCTGAGATGCACGAAGCTTTGGTAAATGCGGTCACATTTTTACATGTGTTCAATGGGATTTTCCTATGACATTAGGAAGTGAAAAGGAGGTAACAGGTGGAGTTGGCTTATGTGCATGTTGTGGTTGTCGCAGTTCCTCATTAAGATTGAAACTGTTGTCTGAGGTATGTGAGGTATGAGTTGCAGACTTCACTGATAAGGATCATAATCAGGTATTTCTTTGTGAGCTTTTATGATGTTAATAAACAGATGAAGTCACACACCCACACCCCTGCCCCATACCTGTCAGGTACAGTCTTTAAGTTGCTTTCAAGTCAAAGGAATTTGACTTGGCTGAGCTGTGTGGTTTTGAAATTTAGATCCTGATTATGAAACTCAGGTTTCAGAAGTTAGCATATGTTTTCAGTTCAATCTGTCACTACTCCATGTTTCACAATAGATGGACATGACAAATCGCTGTACCCTCTAACCCAGTCTTTTAATTTCAATTCCACAAGACAACACCCAGGACTTTGGGGTGAAAACAGCCGCTCATTGCTTCAGTTTACTAGGAATAGATAGAGACCAAGCCTAAGCTGTCAGTTTACGTTTCTCACTCTGTGCTTTGTAGCCTAATAATAACATTCATATCTGCACAAGCCCTCATAATCCCTTCTACTCACACAGAGATGTTCCTGATATTGAGGTTTAGTCTGGGTCAGTATTACACTGTTATCATAAGAAATTCACATTATTAACAGCTTTGACCTTTACACTGTTTCCTATTTTTCCCTGTTACTTCTCCATTGTTTGATCTTGCTTTGAATAGGAAGGGCGGGTATTTGACAACAGAGCAAAGTGCAAGAAAGAGCAAATGAAACTTCACCTTAACCTTAAAAAAAATTACAGTCAGTGCAGAGAGTGGAGTTGAGAGGCTGTGAAAAGTAGGAGATTGGAGGAGCAGAGATAAGGAGAAAAGAATAGTGAATGGGAGAGCGATGGGGGAGGAGTTGCGGGGGGAAACGGCCAGGAATAGCTTGTTATGGTCTCTGCTTGAACCTCTGCCAGAACCTTCTGTTGTGCCTCTCTTCCTGTTTTATACACCCTGGCACCTCCAGTTACCTCATGCCATAGCTATAAAGATGGAGCCTTCCCTCATTTTCGTTTGTGTAAACTAATTTAACGACCACTACCTATAACAAATTAAAGTTTTGCAAACTTCTGTTTGACTTTGCAACTGTTGGTACATTTGATGGCTTGTTATATTCATTTAAGAAGACTTGCTTGGAATTAATTACATGCTAATTAACACATCTTTAATTAATTTATGAACATAGTGTGATTCGGAGCAAGGGACGAGCTGATGATGAGTAGTGTTCCCTACAGCATCTCGACTTTGCCTGTTTGTGGTTGCGGTGGTAAAATGCACATGAGCAGTTAGCACTTTCAGTACATTAATTTTTTGCATGTGTTTATGTAATATATTTCTGCTGTACTGGGGGACCACAGTTGGATTTCTTTAGTACTGACTTGGACTGGGTGGATTGTTTGCAACAGGCTGGATTGATGCTTTAATTCTTCACTTTCATATTCATGTTTCAAAATTACACTTGTATCACCATGGCTTTGCATTGCATCAAGCTATTTTGCAAATACCTTGAACCTTGCTTTTTCGCTTAACATTTCTTTTGCACCTTCTATTATCTCTTTACGCTCTCCTTTTCGGTTTTTGTAAAGCTACTACAAGTTTCCTTAAGATATTAACGTTTTTGCAGGGTTATTGTCGATATAGCCAAGATACCAGTACCAGTACCTTACAAGAGATGCTTTTCATGGATCTTTTCATCACATCATGACTGTTTTCTGCTTTTTTTCTTTCTTTATTTTTGTTTTTTCTTTCTCTAGGTGATTTTGCTCATCATCTCCCACCACTTCTTCCTCCCGTCTTCCATTCATGAGCAGCGTGGCTGAGTTTAACAGCGGCAGCCATGGATGACAAGGGCTCGGTGGGGAAGATTAGCGTGTCCTCGGACTCTGTGTCCACTCTCAACAGTGAGGACTTTGTCCTTGTGTCCCGGCTGGGGGACGAGACACCCTCCTCCACTAATAATGGTAGTGATGACGAAAAGACAGGACTGAAGGTAAGGATGGTTGGGTGTAGGTATGGACAGACGTACAAAGGAGAGAAAGGTGACTTCAGAGCTGTACTTGTCTTCAGAGTTTAGTTGCTGAGTTCACTGTATCCCTGGCCTGTTGGCATTTACAGTGACTTCATGGCTTAAATCTGCTACTAAGGTGCTTATTTTTGTAGATATCACAGGTATATTTACAAATGAAAAGGTAACAATCTAACCCTGATTATGTAAGAAAAATGACTTTAACTGCAGAGCTATTATTATTTTCTAATTACTAGCAGGATAACAAGCCAGACTGCGCTGCAGAATAAAAAAGGGTTCTGGTTTATTAAACACAATGATGTTCATTTCATCTTTATACAGTATAACTTGTTAAAATTGCAGGTTAGATGTCACAGTTCATACAAATTACAATGTTAACAGCTTGTACTCATCATTCACTTGTCCAAAGTCTCTCGTCCATCTTTTTAAACATGCAGTCTCACACTCTAACCATAACCATAAGGCTAACCATTTCTTGTTTTGCTTTTTCCACATTCTCACTCAATATTCTTCTCATCGTTTGTCTTTGTACTGTGTGTAATATTTCATTCGCTAAGAAGTCCTTAAATCACTGTTGGTATGTGCAAATTCCTATAAAAAAACTGACAGCTTTGTTAGTAGAGAAAATCTTGGATGAATTAAAATATGTAAAATAAAACCCTTTATCTATTATTTAGTTAGTATGAGATAGTGGGAAAAGAAAAGGATCACAGCTGAACTTTGGGAAAACATCTCTCAGACGCAGCTAAGCAGCTGCTTCAGACAGTGTACAGCATGTGTCATCATACCACGGCACGTCTGACATACAGTATGCCCTCTGTGACTCACATCAGTGCCACAGATAGCACTGGTTCAGCAGATATTAGTTTACAAGCAGCGTGGCGATGCAGCTGCAAGCGCTTTGAACTCATTGTGAGGGGAAAATAATGGTGTTTTGTGACCAGGGTGTGTCTCTCCACAAAGAGAAAGAAGACTTTCTGAGGCAAGAAATGTAGCTACCAGCCACCATCCTGTGTGTGTCCCTGATGGGTTCAGGTTACCTCGTCTCCTCTCCTCTCTCCTCCTCTCCTCGTCTCCTCCTCTCCTCTCCTGTCCGGATACATTTTGCTGATGCGTCTTTCAGTTTACTAGTTATCACATTTCTTTTTATTCAATTTACTAAAGTAGCTGGCTCGCACGTCTATACTGTCCATTAGTTTATGTTATTACTACACATAGTTCCTGTGTAAAGGAAAGAATTGTTGATTTGGTGTTTGTAAAAGGTACCAGTAGATGGCGCCAGCAGAGCATAGATGTTGGATCTTCAGCTAACTGGAAGAAGTTGCACTTTTTTCTTGTCATTTGCGATGATACAGCCTCTTAGTCTCTTATGTCTCTCAGGTCTCTTAATGGATCATGCTCGAGGTCAGGTTTGTGCTGTAACTGTTAGTTAGGAAGAAAAGCAGTACTCGACACACACACCCCCTGTTTTTCAGTATGTAGTGGTGAAATCACTTCATTCACTGACACTCCAGTCATCCAGATATCATGTTTTAGTTTTTTGCCAACACACGTTTGTGCACGTTTCCCTCCCAGTCAGCCCATCCGGTCAGAGAGGAGTCAGTGTGTCTAAACTTGTTGTTTGTTATGCAGGTGATTTCTGAGGAAGGGGTCAGCTTTAAGGTCAGTCTCTTCTCTCGCTATCTTTTCCTTTACTCTTCTCTGTATCTCTTGCTTGTATATATCTTTCTCTCTCTCTCTCTCTTTTTCTTTCTATGTGATGTATTTCCGTGGTGATTCTGTCTGTGATTATTTGTGCTTTGCGTAATTTTTTGCCAGCTTCTGAGAGATGGCCCTGTCCAGCCTCAACAGTAGTTTAGTTTTCATGATGGTAGCGATAGACAATCTGACATTATCCTTGTATGTGACAACAGCCAAGGCTTGTAGCACTGCCTGTACATCACAAGCCTCATTAAAGATGCATAGTGATGCAGATATGTGTGAACCTCAATGTAGAACTGATAGCTGCTTTACATCAGGTTCTTCAAAGTGGAGTCTTTTTTTCATCACATGGTGCTAGAAATATCAGTCACAGATATATATTTTTGTTCTTGTCTGGACATGGAGAGCATGCTTGGAAAAATTAGCCAGAATATTTAAAGCATGAAATAATCTATTTTTTATTATTCTTAATTGCCTATTCTAAATCCCTTTCTGCTCAGTGCAGCAGTGCCCTCTGCAGTTTTAACTCTGCTCTCCATGTCTTATCTAACATCAGACTGCAGCTGCAGCAGGCAGGGAAATGGGGCTTTGTCTCCTTTCAAGGCACCGAATGGTAAAATCGCACTTTGTTTGTTATTTGGTAGAATAAGCTCACACACAGTAAGTGTCGGCATGGCTCTTCTGATTTCTGGATACAGTTATTTCACAACCCAGACACACTTACCCACTAATCACTAATACTAGATGAAATGTAATCAAGTTAAATCTCTCACTGCCAACATGAAACAAGGCACTTTTCCTCCTTCAACATTCACTACACTCCTTTTAAATTAAATACAAGATCACTGGTGAAGGCAGAGCCACTGCACAGTTAGGAGAAACTGCAAGAGAAATTATTCATGTAGCTCTAATTTGAGATGTTATGATAATTACTGTGATGGTTTTGTTTCACAATATATGCTGTTGTGTACTTGGGTTTAAATGTTTTTCTCTCTGTGCCCCCTTTTACCCCTGCTCCTCGGTGTGGTTGTGTGTGTGTGTGTGTGTCAGATTGTGGGGAATGGAAGTGAGCAGCAGCTCCAGAGGGAGTTAGAGGATGTCCTCATGGACCCGTCGGTAGCTGACACCGGGCTGGGACCGGACACGGGGATGGACAGCCTTGGTGCGGGTGACCGTGGCCTTCTTTCCACTACGGTACCACCAGGCTCTGACCCTCTGAGTGCACCCCCACCCAAGTTGGAGATGGTGCTTCCCGTCCAGACGGCTCAGGAGAGCGAGCTGAATGAGAGGTCGTACCGAGGTGAGACAAAATGTGACTTTTCTTATTCTCCTTCTCCTCTCACACAATGGTTATATTGTCCAGCTTTATTTTATGACACTGAGAGTAATATCACAGGAGCTCCACGGTTTTTAAATAGTCTGATACGTCCATATTCCTCATTGTGCCCAAATAAAGACCTCTTCTTCTTCATTTACTTTATTTCTTTAATTCATTGGTTGAATATCTGACTTGATATTTTGTCCTCAATCCTTGTAATTTTCATATTACATTTATTCATCCTCAGTAGGTAAACTTATCTTACATGAAGACATTGTTCTCGATGTAGAACAATAATATGAATATAAAAGTCATAAAATAATTCTTTTCAACTTTTCATTTCCATTTTGCAGCCGATGAATCATCATCCGAAGGCAGTCCCAGCAGTCCAATTCCGGATGAGGACAGCGTTGTTTTCAGCCAGCTGACATATCTGGGGTGTGCGTCGGTCAACGCCCCCCGCAGTGAAGTGGAAGCTCTTCGTATGATGAGCATCCTCAGGGGGCAGTGCCAACTTCCTCTGGATGTCACGCTGTCTGTGCCGGGCGTGTCCGAAGGCACTGTCAGGTAAAATAAACATATGGAGAAATTGTTAGATTGTACATATAATAATAATAAAAAAAAACACCTTTGAAGTTGCAAATTTTAAGATTTTATCGATATTTTAAAACAGGTTGTTGGACCCCAACAACAGTGCAGAGATTGCCAACTACCCAATCTACAAGATTCTGTTCTGTGTGCGAGGTCATGATGGCACACCAGAAAGCGACTGCTTCGCCTTCACTGAGAGCCACTACAACGCTGAGATCTTCAGGATCCATGTGTTCCGCTGCCAAATCCAAGAGGCGGTGAGGATTCATTGCTGTTTAACTTATGTTCAGCTGAGAACACAGCTGCTATTCAAAATGAGAACTAGAGGGGGAGCAATAGTTCCTCTTATGAATTCTCAGATTCTCTGCACACTCTCTTCTCTTATTTTTTTCAGTTAGTTATTTTTTTTTTTCCTGTCATCCGCTCAAGTACATATATATTTGTACACTCTTGTATAGCCAGCAGTATTCTGGTTGACCTTGCCTCACATTGCTGATCTCCCTGTAGCCCGTCCCTCAGGGTTCAGTCTCAGTGTGGCAGATTCCTCAGTGGTCCCCAAGGAGTTATGTCATGCATGGCAGGCTATGCTACATCACACATGTACACCACACTTATATACAAAGAACACACAGTCCCCCGTGATGACTTATAGGAGAGAGGAAGGCTCATTGCTTATATACAGTATGTTCCTCACAAATATAAAAGAGGAGAATAGGGAATCCACTTAGGAAACTGGGTTAAAGAACTGCTTGGATGTTCAATGACCTGATTTCTCCCTCATGGATGCACGCTCCTTCAATGTCACTAAGAGCTCCCAGACAGACACATTTTATCTGTCCCTTGTCGCCCAACTATCCCGTTTCCCAGACACCCACCCGTTCTCACGTGCTCGAACTGAAACACTAATGCATGTTCGCACAAAGATAATCCCCAGCAGTAATTCTATTCTTTATCTAGCGAGCAGACATCTCTCTTCTCTCTCTCCTTCCTCGCAATCTTCCTCTCGCAACCGCCCGTCTCTTCCCTCCCGTCCCTCAGTAACAAACCAGTCTACACTGCCTCTATTTTTTTTTTTCACTTACACAATTAGACTGGTCTGAGTCAGCCCATTGGTTGCCTCTAACTTCAGGAAACTGCACCAGTCATATGCCTTACATCAGCCACGAATCCTCAGTAAACAACCTCTAAACCACCACATTTATCTGCTTACGTTTTTGTACTTAGTAGCCACACCTAAATTGTGCTCAGGTTTTGTTAAGTTTTCATCTTTTTTTTTATCATAATTTTTTGTTTGCATACCCACACAAACTTTCCAAATCAATACTGAAGTTACACTGTGGCAGTCCTTCACAGCTGCACTGAAGCTATTTACTGTTTTATTTGCTGCCTCAGCTGACTTTCAGCTGTCTCATTTGCTTTAAGCTATTGACCCAATTATATAGCCAAATTGCAAAGAGCATTTGAAAGATTATTACCCATGATTTAAAAAATATAACAATTTGGAAAGCAGAATAACTCGAGGCAAGTAATTTTCCTTGTTTTATAAAAAATATTATTGAGTTCTTTCAGCTTTTTCTGATCATATGGGTTTTTTTTTAGGAGATTCAGTGTAATTTCTTTTCCTAAATAGACTTGAGGATTTGAATAGAACTATTCATACATAAAACAAACCACCTCCTTCAGTTCTCCTCCACCTCCTTAGTGCCAGACCTCCTAGTTAGGCCCCAAGGCTAGTTTCTAACAATTCCCAGTCTCCTGGTGTTGATGGTGATGCAGAGCCGTGCTGAGTCTCATACCAAACACCTCCTTTTTTTTTCCCTTCACCCATAAACATACTGCTCGTATCCAGAGATGTACATTTAGTGCTATGTGAGTAAAAATCAGCACAGCTTCAGTAGATTCGTTTTACTATGGTGATTTGGGATCCTAATACAAATTAAATCACACATTTACAGAGACAAACACAAATTGTTGCCGTGTGTCTCGAAGATACATGTCAGTGCACACATAAAGATATTACTGCCAAGGAAGAGATAATAAGAATATCCTGGACAGAAAAGAAAAACACTTCCAACAGGACACTTAATAACTTCCAGATCTTTAAAGGCTGCAGCATTTTAGATGAAGTCTCGTTCCAAATCCAAAACATCTTATGTATGATATTACATAAGAGATTAAGATAAGAGATTTGAGACTAAAACAGTAATTTTTAAAAACTTTGAATGTCATTCATTTTGATGTGTTTTAAAAAAAACAAAAATACAAACATGACAAGGGAGGGACTTTTTTTTTTTTTAATAAAATTGTTTTATTTGACACTAAAACAACTTTTTGACTCAGTTCAGTCAAGTGTCATTTTTCAGTTTGTATTGATCTGCTTTATTTTGACTTGTTTCAGGGTAATTGATAGTTTCCTTTGAAGGAAAAAAAAAAATTACATTAGAACGACAGAATATTTTTCCTGACATAAGAGAAACACTCACCACCAGCTCACATTACTTATTAGTTTAATTATATTTTTTTGCAGTGCAACTATCCCACATCCTAATAGAGCTCCTTTCCTTTGAGCACAAAGAATAAAAGGGGCTTCTTTCAAAACTAGTAAGCTTTGGCTCCAGCATTGATTGGTATAGTTCAGAACAACAGCTCCTTTGTGTTATATGTCATAATTTCATCAATACAGGGGGTGACCCCATCTGACTCGGCTCATCCCTCATCTCTTACATCCAGCCCCCCGTTGTTTCTGAATAAATAAACCCCCTGCAAGCCCTTAACATCCTTCTACTGTACCAGAAACATAACAAAGGCTTTGTGTAGGAGAGGTTAGAAGCTCTGCTTTATACTCTGGCTTTAAAAAAAAAAAAAAAAAAAAGAAGCAAAAGAGCATTGTTATTTATTGATAACAGCAGTTTCCCCACACCATCTCTCAGTCACTCACCCCCAAGCTACACTGTTTACCAGAATTAGAGATGATCCAAAACCACTCTGCTATGGGCCTCCACTTGAGGGAGAGCTCTGTTTATTATCACACACACATGTCTGTTTTATTATAATCAAAAAATAAAATAAAAGACTTTTTCTTGGCTAAATGCAAAGCTCGCATATCTGAAGTCCTATGAGTGGAAAAGTATGTTTAGCGTATGTAAATAAATCATTACCACCCAGTTTTCCACCTCCCCCTCCAAAGTCTGATCTTCGTTGAGTTTAGAGATTTAGCAGAACCCTGAAGTCTGTAGTGAACACAATTGTTGTCTGTGTTTAATGTTAAAAGAAACGGCACCTTCACGCTCACTTTTACGGGCAAATATGAATCTTTATGTTCATTAAAGTTCAAAATAGTGAATAGTTTGGGAGTTCTGCTGTCTAGTAGAGTACTTGGTTCATGAGGTGTTTTAGCTCCTTATATCACCAAATGACAAAAACAGATCCACAGAGACTTGATTGAGTTCTTAATCAACACTAATGACTCAGTGATTACTTCGCCCGGTGGTGATATTTTTGGATCACAAAACTCAACTTCATGATTTACAAAACTATTCAGCTGCAAGAAAACTGCTAAACTTTGTGCCAAAGTCAAACAAACATACTACAGTGTTTTTTTCCCTTGTGATACTGTCACTTATCTCTTAAGTGGATGTTTTCTATTAGATTTCTGCTCTAATTACTTAATTAACTAATGTTTTCAAGTTTGAGTAAAGTGGGTACTGAGGCAGGAGAATAGTTGTGGATTAATTTCAGCTATGAAATGAATTATTTCTACTTGATTTTATGTTCATTATAAAGCGTTCTCTGCGTGTTTGCTCTCTCTGTCTGCAGGTCAGTAGGATACTTTACAGCTTTGCCACAGCGTTTCGGCGGTCGGCTAAGAAGGCAGTTCTGTCGTCTCAGCAGCCTGCTCCTCTCACCCCTGACAGTGACTTGTTTACCTTCACCGTCAGCCTGGAGATCAGGGAGGATGATGGCAAAGGGACCTTCAGGTGGGACGGACATTTACGCGTTCGATTGTTTCTCTAAATCACAGCATCATGATTTACAACAGCCACTTTACACAAAAGTTTGGAACCATGTTGTGAAGTTTTTCTGCTCGGTGCTTATATGTGGGCGTACTGATCCAGATGTGAGTGTTAATCTCCACATTTGCTCCACAAAGGTCAGAATCAGTTTATTTCAATTTGATTTGATTTGATTTGATTTGTTTCTTGATGATTAAGTTACTTCAGATATGTACCAGAGCACTTCTTAGAATTTTCCTGGGAATTTCTTCTTTATCCATTGAGTGAACAACAACAACAACAACAACAACAACAACAACAACAGTTTCCCCCCTGAATATATATTTCTCCCCTTAATTGGCTAAACTATGAACACATTTCCCTGTTGTAAAACTGTGAACCAAGGACTCATTTTCATTGGCAAAAGCACAATGAGTAAAACATGATACACCTATATTTTTAGGCCTAAATGTGCAAAACAGTTGAGTAAGAATAATAAAAACCCCTGCTTCAGCTAAGTACAGCACACTCACTATAATGACCACATAAAGCGCAGAAAGAGCAGAAACTGAAGGTTTTCTTACTAATGTGCTTTTTTGTGTCGACAAGAAATCAACTTGATATCTGCAAACAGCTTATTAAATTAGTTAAAAGGATTTATTCTGCTGAATTAAGTAGAATACACACATTTTTTCCACTGCTGCACTTCCACAGGTTCCTATACCACATAATACACATAAAAAACAGTCAGTCAAGCGAATTAACCAACTCAAAACAGACAGACCTGTAAACTTCTGCAAGAATACATATCGGATCACTCAAATAAAAATTGCAGTCAAAGAGAAACACCAGTTTTTTGTTTTTTAAATTAATTTCTTGAACAGAATTAGAATTGTTAAAAAAAAATGGGAAATATAAAGAAATAAAACCTGAACATTATAAGTTTAAAAAGAGATTGATGTGTCGTGACACGTGGAACATGCAGTCCTACTTTTCGGAGATTAAGTGATCAGAGTTTTTTTAGTGACCCAGTTACTGAAGTCACAGACCTTTTTCCGGGGATGACAGCATGTGGAATTAATGCTGCTCACGAGGAGAAACATCATCTAATTGGTTCACATACAAAGAGGACGTGCCACTAAATGAAAAGTGAAAATTATTAAAGTAACTGTGACATGATCAAATATTATATCTAAAGAGGATCAGAATAGATGTGTGTATTTTTGACCACGTCTATTAATTAGGATCTTACACACACACACACACACAGACCTTTTCACACATTGATAGGAGACCATAACAACAAGTTCCGGTGTTTGCGTCGTTCAATCCATCTTCCCTGACCCTTTTTTTGTTATCACATCACTGAGTCACTTCCATGTGTGCACAAACAGCCTCAGATACTCAGCTTATTTGGAAAAACAAAATAAACAAAAAAAAAAACAAAAAAAACATTCTTGTGATTATTTTTAGTGTGCACACATTTCCTCCTCATTAGCTCTTGGTTGATTATTTTTAGTTTGCTGACTTCCACACAAACAACTTTCACATGCACAAGTGATTTTTTATTTTTTTTCTGTGTGTGTGCGTCTTATTCTTCCTTGCGCAGATAAAATGTGAAGTAAACTTCGTAAAGATACAACACAATATCTGTTAAAAAGAATCGAAATAGTAGCATCTTTCCTTTAATAGAAATGTTTATTAGTTTATTAGCAGTTAGATGAACTGTATAAACTGTATAAAATGACTCAGTCTGATAATTAGTTAATTAAGCTCTGTTTATAGTATTTTTATATGTTTTATTTGTTTCTAATTCACTTCATTCAAAGATTTCGTCTTTTTATTCGTATTTTTTCTGGGATTTATGTCGGTGAGGTTTGGAAAATGTTGATTACTGTTCCTGTCTCAAACTTCACTACTTTCAGAGCAGGAGAAGAACCAGAACCAGAACATGTTTTTAAAAAAATGACTTTTACTGTGACAAATGGGTCTATTCTAAACATGAGCCACAAGTCTTCGTTTTTTTGGCTGACTGAGTGATTAGTGATAAATTCAAGGGATGTAGTTGTCCAGTAGAAGAAACACTCTTTGCCTTCCAAGAATCCGTAAATTTAAAACAATAAGGGGAAAAAAGTTCTTGAATATAATTATAAAGCAACATGGGTCACTGTGTTAAGTAAACTGAATGTGTGTTATATATTTTAAAGAAATATCTTCTTCCAGCTCTTCAGATAATATATAGTTTTGCTGTGTTGTTTTTGAAAAGGCAACACACTGCATAGTCTGCCCTCTCACTATGACACAGAAGAACTGAGAAGTGTTCACACATTCGAGCTTCCCTCTCATTTATTGTTACCTGTGAACTTGTGTAAATCCTGCCTGCTCTCCTTATAAAAAATCCTAAGTTGCAATAGTGTTTTTAGTGAATTTAACTCGATCTCTGTTATGTTGGGTTCCTAGATTCAAGCAAATTGAGCCTAGAAAGTGAGATTTCATTTGCTTTTTAAGAAGCTGTTATCACTCTGTCTCCTGCATAATTTAAGTATGTGTTTTTACAATTTCTTTTTCTTATTCAGTGCTGTAGCAAAAGACAAGGACAAGCAGAGCTTCAAGCTGCGCGCAGGAATGGACAAGAAAATAGTCATTTATGTCCAGCAGACCTCCAATAAGGAACTAGCCATTGAGAGGTAACACACGCATACACACGCACATGCACAGACCATCCTTAAAGTTACTAAATTACTGTCATTATTCAGTTAGTGATAACACTGTTAAACTGTTCAGTGCTTTTGGATTCTAGACAAAACTACTTTCACAGGATTTATAACCTACAGCAACTGAGACAACATTTATTTCCAACTGTCAACGTGATAAAAGCGTAGAATAGTAATAAACGAATAATTGTAACTAGGGGAATGGAGGAGATAAGTGAATTTGTCACTCTTGAATTCTTCTGTAAAAAGGAAAAATATTCACAGGGAGAATCTGTCATACATCAGTCAGACTGACAGAGGTCCCAATGTTTGCTACCATAGAGATTCACAAGAGAGGAATCACTCAGCTATTATTGATAAACACACACCGTTGAACATCTTTACATCCGTGTGTCAGCCCATGACGGGTTTTAAATGTTCTGGGACAGTTTTAAGATAATGATTGATGTGAGTTTGTCTCAGAGGCCCCTCATTTTCCACGGTTTAATACGTCTGTCGAAATTTAAACATTCCATCATTTTTTTTTTTTTTTTTTGCCAACTTCCATTTTCACGGTGGTTTGTTATTGTTTGATGGACCCGGAGAAGATTGGGTTTGAAGTGCTGTGTTTAAAAATCTCCATGTCCTGGTCTGTGTTAGAGGATCAGTTCAGGAAGCTATTTGCAGTATGTGACGTTTCACAACTGGTTTTACTCTATAGAGAGATTTATTGTTCTGTCTCTAGTTCCCGCTTTTAGTCTTTTTTCTTTTTTTTTGTTTTGGGGCCTTTTTCTTACATAATCCTTTTCATTTCAATTCTGTCTTTTCCTCTCTTGCTTCTTTTTGTGTATGTGGTTGTCTTTTTATGCATATTTCTATGTTTGTTTGTGTGTATCTTTTCCAGGTGTTTTGGTCTCCTGCTCAGCCCGGGGAAAAATGTGAAGAACAGCGACATGCACCTGCTCGACCTGGTGGGTGACTGTTTTTTTTTTTTTTTTTTTATGTGCATGCCTGTGTCGCTAAGGGTTTGTGTGTTTGTGTTTTCTAACTTCCTCCAACTTGTGCCCCTTCAGGAGTCGATGGGAAAGAGCTCCGACGGGAAGTCTTACATCATCACAGGAAGCTGGAACCCCAACACGCCTCAGTTTCAGGCTGTGAATGAGGAAACGCCCAAAGGTAACAGCCAGAAATCTGCCAAAAAATTCAACTAATACAGACTGATTTTCAGCTGTTATTATTTTCTACATTTCCAAGGGTTTTAAATCTTTTTCCATTAGTTTTAGTTCTCCTCAAATTAAGTAGTAAAAAAAACTATTAATAGTGAAATTATGTTTCAGTAAGTTGGACTAAAACTGTACTTTAACAGTGTTATATATATATCACAGAAACTATAATATTTTAACAGAATATTACTTGAACGAAACACAAGGTGATCTCTTAACTCACTGACTTTAAATCATCCCGAGGCCATATTCACGGCCTCCTACCTACTCCACCAATTCAGCCTCAAACACAAGGTCAAAGTTCTGGTCATGTGTTTGATTAACAGAAGTTAATCATGTATTGGATTTCAATTTCAACAATTTAACTTGTTCTTTCTGTGTTTTTCTAGATAAATTCTTGTACATGACGACAGCAGTGGACCTGGTGATCACAGAAGTGGAGGAGCCGGTCCGTTTCCTGCTAGAAACCAGGGTCAGAGTGTGTTCCCCAAATGACAGGCTGTTCTGGCCCTTCAGCAAGCGTAGCTACACTGAGACTTTCTACCTTAAACTACGCCAGGTAATTTTCCATTTGTGATCACAGCAGTTGAAGGAATGATGTAAAACATGGTTTTTTAACTACCAAATGACGCCTGAAAAAGAAATGTACCGGATGTTTTTGTCACCCAAGCAGAGGATCTCTTGACTCTTTTTCTTTCTAGTTTATCTTATGTGTTCTGTCCTCAGATGGAGCGTAAGGAGCGTAAGAGTCCTGCCTCTGACACACTTTATGAGGTGGTGAGTTTGGAAAGTGAGACCGAGCGGGAGAAACGGAAGACCACAGCTAGTCCCGGCATCCTGCCCACCGGGCCTGGCACCATGGTTCCTTCACCACCTGAGGATGACGAAGAGGAAGGTGATTGGATGCTGTCTTTACTTTTTTGCTTAATCGCTTCTACTGGTATTTTCTTTAATTAAAGATACGGAATACAGAGCCATAGAAAACGCCATTAAAACCGAATTCCTGATATTGTAGTCCATATAAAAATATTCTTTATAAATGTGAGCCACAGAAGGCAGCTGACTAGCAGAACCATATGAAAATGGTTTTGGACTTTTTGGATTTCTTGCAGCACTTGTCAGACATATAACGGCTACAGAGCCGTAGGGCTGTAATGCCCCAATCGATCGGTCGATTTATGGGTCAATACGTTCTGCTTTGACCAATCAGAATTTTGGCGTGTCAACTTCATATAATTTCAATACAAATGTGCCGCAGACCAGCATGTGTCAAGGACCGGTGGTTAGGAAACAAACTCTTGCGCTGATTGGACCGGCCCAATCGTGTCAGTCGGGTCAATGATCTACAGGTTTTACGGGCCGGTCAGTAAAACGGCCGTTCTGGACTTCCACAACACACAGATTTGCCAGTGCAGCCCTGAACACGGCATATCACCTAAAAACCAGTAAGATAACTTGTCTGTGTTAGGATGCTCCATCCGTTTTTAGTACACGTGATGCAAAAGTCCATCAGAGCTGACAGACTCGAGTGTGTAATTAATCCCCCCTGCACGCAGTCAGTTGATTTTTAGTCGAAATTTCAGGTCTTCAGTCGACCAAGAATTTCTTTGGCTGATTACAGCCCTACAGAGCAGACACTTAACTGGCAAGGTATTATAAATTATGGTTTGCTTTTACTTTCGAGCTCTGAACCGCTGTGGTGTCCTTGGTAGGGACTGACCTCATTCAGAAGCAAGTACCTCCAACACACAGTAATAAAATTGTACTGCCCAGCACCATGAAATTAAATACGGTTAACCAGCATCCAACCCCCCTGAACTGCATTCCATACTTCCAGCTATTTAACGCCTAAGCATTTTCAGCCTTTGACTCAATCACTGAGAATCCTAAACTACCTAAAAATGTTAAACTCCTGCGTCCCCTGGGGCTGTACCAGAAATAGACTTTTGGTCCACAGGAGTCAAAATCCCATGGGAGATCAGACACTGTGTTACAGAACTGTTTGTACTGTATCCTCACTAAGTACTTAGCTTGCTGTGTGTGTGTGTGTCTCATATTTTTGTGTGAATGTGAGAGGAAACAGTGTCAGTAAAAAGCACAGAAAATAATTGAGGTACTTTTTGTATCTGTCTGTGTGTTAGTCTTTGGTCTGCTGGCCTTTTGGTACAGTTTGGTCTTAACTCTTTAGACTGCACGCCCATTGTTTGCTATTAACATGCCATATTTGGTCACAGTTCTTCAGTTAATACAATGCAAGTTGGAGGAAAAGACCAAACAGTTTGTTTCAGTCATAAAATTCCGTGTGGATTATCTACCAGATTGAGCCACAAATTCAAGACAACGCAATATGTAGTATCTGTTTCTCTCTCTATAAACAAATAGTTTTCTTTTCTGATGTATTGTTTATCATTTTTTTAAGTATTTAAAGATAAAATTCTAAACCTCGAACGTGGAAAAAGGATAATGATGGATCACACTTGTCTTCGCTTTGTGTGTCTGTTCGCGTGTGTTTCCAGATAATGATGAGCCGTTACTCAGTGGATCAGGTGATGTTTCCAAGGAGTGTGCAGAGAAAATCCTGGAAACCTGGGGAGACTTGTTATCCAAGTGGTAAGGCTTTGTTACCTTGTTCACTGTGTCCTCACTCCTTCTATAGTCGTTGCAGTGAGGGTGCATACACGCATGTGGACAAATGCTTCAGTTTTGTGGGTGTGGTGTTTATTAGATGTCCTATCAGTGGAAAAAAAAGAGAAAGAAGCAGGCAGGAGTTCTTGATAAGCAGCTTATTAAGGCTGCTTCCCTCTGCTATTACTGCATTTGTTTTTAATCAAAAGCTTGTGATGAACTGAAAAGAAACTGCCTGGACTTTAATTAGCTCAAGTTAAGCCTCCACACACACACACACACACACACACACTGTACAACATGTCTACACACACTGTACAACATGTTTCTCTTTTTCTGTATGTTGTGATGTATGTTTCTGTGGAGAAAAGCATAAACAACAATATAATAATTTACATTTAACCCAAATGATAGTTGTTTATCACAACACGTCTTTTTCCTTCATTACTGACAAGATTTGAGCATTAATGACGTTGAGAAAGCACTGGATATTATGGAGGTATAAAAAATAATAAACCTAAACAAAGAAATGAGTCATAAGATCTGTCATAATACCAGGAATTGTGTGTGTGAGTGAAGATTGGTTATTTTGTGTGTGTGTGTGTGTGAGTGAGAGAGTGTGTGTTGTTGCATTGTGGGATGTAGTGCTCAGAGACCACAGCGAGGCAAATCACTGAAAGCCCTTTACAATCTTATGTCCCTAAGGACCTGGTCTGGCATTACTTATGTCACACACACACACACACACACACACACACACACACACACACACACACAGTATACTTTTGTTTGTTCTGAGTCTCTGTAGAAAATGCCGCATATTGCATAACCTTACTCTTGGTACAAATAAACAAAACAAACTCAGAAAATAAAGAAGGAGGAATTAAAAATAAAAACGTGAGAGAATCATCGGGGATTCAGGGATTTTTCTGTCGGCTCCAGTCAGCGGATAGTCGGTGGATACAGCTGTGCCTCCAAGTCTCACTGCATCCTTAATTCTGTCTCTGTCATGTTAGTAGTGAGCTGACAGGTGCCTGAGTTCATCTAAAGTTGCATACAGCGTATGTGTCACTGCATGCAGTCATATATCAGCGTGCATATCACTGTGGGCAGGATGGATCATCTTCTCAACCGATTTAGCATTTAAATGAAAGGATGAGGAATAATTGACACAGCTTTCTGTATATTGTTGCTCTGACTTGTCTTGTATTGTCTATTGTTTCCTGTTGGAAATATGGAAATGGCTAGAAATATTTGAAAGACTGCACTAAATATAAATCCTTATATTTTCTAGTCCAAGGTGACATAACTCCTTCTCATTGTCATGATTCTCCCCCAGCTGTCTCAAAGATAATGATAGTTAGTTTTATACAAAACTTTAGACCAATTAAAACATTGTTTAGAGTAGATTTAAAAATAGAATGGTTGATGGCTGATTCTTTTCACCTCTCTTAGGCATATGAACTTATCAGTACGTCCCAGGCAGCTGCCAGCGTTGGTGCGGAGCGGCATCCCTGAGGCGCTTCGTGGGGAGGTGTGGCAGCTCCTGGCAGGCTGCCACAACAATGACCACCAGGTAGAAGAATACCGCACCCTTATAACAAAGGTAAGACCGCACACATCGATTGTCTTCATTCGTCTCTATGACTAGGACACACTAAATCCCCTTGATCCCCCTAAATGTTGGTGGTATACTGATTGGACAGGCTAACCCTCAACTACAGGATGACTCAGGCTTTTAATTTTAGGATGCATCAGCAAGCTGTCCACATCACCTCTGATGATTTCTAAATCTTTATCCAAGCTTAAGCCATTACAGACTTAGACTCTCCACACATAATAGTTGTGTCCTTTCTGTTTTCACGCTGAAACATTGAATTAAAACAGATGTAATTTCGTTTTTTGTTTTGAGTTTCTGCTGGTGTATGTGTTACTGTTAATGTCCTTGGCAACGGTCTCCGTTAAGTTTTACTTCATTGAAAGTACACCTCAGGGGCCACTGTTTCATAAGTTTCCCACTCATGTGATCCAAACTTGTAATGGCAACCACCACTGCCCTGTAGATGATGCCAGCATATTACGTAGGGAATTATGAGTGAAAGGTTGAGCTGAGTGAAAGGTTTATACACTTTCTTCAAAAAGAAATTTGCACTAGTTATGATTTTCTGACTCACAAATTAAGATCCATACCTGTATATTTCATTAAGAGAAACAAAATATATACATGACTGCCTCTTTATAAAGGAAGAAATCACATCACAATCACTAGAAGTTAGCTGTTAGCTGTTAGCTGTTAGCTGTTAGCTGTAACAGTCCAGAGAAAAGTCCAAAGACTTTGATCTTATTCTGTTGTGTGACTTGTTTCTGGACCTTAGCCAGAAATTGTCTGTATCAAGCTACGTGCAACGGTGCATGTATCACAACCTGCGCTCAGATAGGATGATTTAATTCATCGTCATCATTCAATTGCGATGACTTTAATTGAGGTAATTTTAAAACTAGGTCTGTCATTGCTGCCTATGCCTGTGTGCCTCCGTTCTACGAACACGTGTCTGTCTGTCTTCAAATGACAATTGCTTTTTTAGTTTCAGTTTGTGAGAGAATCACAGTGTGTTTGTATAAGGATGAGAGGTGACTTAGCCCTGCTGTAGATGGTTTGCCCCCACCATGCAGCAGGAACAGTGTGTTAGTCTGTGTAATTTTATTCTCGGCCTCAGCTCCGTCCACAGCTCTTATGTAAAGGCAACATCCCCAGGCAGCAAGCTGCGTCCCAGGTGGTGACAAGATGTTGGTCTTGCCCTTTCCTCCCCTCTCTCCTCCTCCCCCACTCTCATTTTCTTCACTGTCCATGACCACATTTTCTTCTTTTTCCCATTGTCCTTTGTTTTTTCTCCGATCTCTTTATCACTTTACGCTTTTTTTTTTTTTTTTTTTTCTCTTAATCTTGTTTATTTCTCCGTCGTCCGCTGGTTCGGACGCTTGAAATTAAATTAAACTCAATTCGAATTTTTACGCCAATAATTTTGGAACTGTCCTGTTTCCCTGTTAACATGAATGGTATGCATGGAATCTCAACTTTCACTCAGCAACAACATTGGATCAAAATGCCACTGTATTGATAGCCACCGGACAGATAGTTGGATAGGAATTTATTACAGAAGCGCTAAAGCATTCCCCGATTGTGCTTGAGCCAAAAAACACACGGAGAGAAGTGTGGAGAACATGTGCAGCTATATCTGACTCTGATTTGGACTTTTTTTTTTTTTTTTTTTTTTTTTTTAAGAAATCTTAAGTGGAACTAAAAGAAAAACGGTCTTGTTCATAGAACAGTCCTAATAAGTTAAGAGAGCACTGAAATGTATTGCATAACAGCATTCTGCACTTGACATGTATTAATTAGGAAAGCATTTTCATTCACATTGATGTGCCATTGTTATTGGGACTAATTAAAGCTTATCTTCTCATATACTAATTCACGTTGTCCTTTTTCAGCTGATGTAAGATTTGTTCATACCATACGCATGTGCTAGCTCCTAATTTGGTGTTTGTGCTTTGCTTCCTATGTTCAGCCTGTGTTTGTATCTCTTTGTGCAGTGTATGCACATAATGTCCCTGCTTGTCCATTCTTTTGTCCCCTCACCCTTTCTGAACCTGGTGGCTGGTCCTCATATCTCAATGCAGGCATTGATGGAAGTGAAAACAGGGCTGTAGGTTTTAGACATTTAACCTGCTCTTTCCTCATGGAGTCCTAATGAACCCCCTGACATGAGGGTCCCTCCTGCCAAGTACTGGAAGTACTGGTCTAACTTCAAATGCTGACTAATTAACACTCCACCAGTAACCAATAAACTCATTAGGCTGTCACTGCCATAGTCCACATTCTGCATTAGCTCCATAAATTATAGTGAGTAGAAGCCAGTCACCGACAGAGTTACTAAATCTGGTAAAGAAATAATTGGTTTCGGCAGCACGCTGGTCCAACGCCAGCTGATACTAATCAGGAGGATGTTATGAAAGACACTGTGATTTATTGGCAGGAAAGACTTTATTATTGTACAGAGGAGCCATAACAAGGTGACCACATTATGACACAATAGTCAACGTGTATTTATCAGCACAATCTTACTAGTGAAGTTCTGTTAAACCTTCAAAGGAATGACAATGATAAGTACGAATATAATTTTATGCCATGAGCGGCAGTCTGCAGGTGATAATTGAAATAACATTCAACCATGGATAATTATAATACTCCTCCAAAGAGGCATTTAGATTCTTGTAATGTCAAGTGAGCAGGTGGATGAAGCAGGAACATATAAAGCCAATGTCAAGATAATAACAGCGTCTATAGAGTAATGTAGTTATCACGTGTTTTCATTTCAGAATTGTTTCAGGTTCTCGTGGCCCAGTGAGCAAATGGTGGTTGGGAACCTCTGTATCATTATATAATGAATGAAATATAAAATGTTCTATTTTGTTGACATGGTTTTAAAGCCGATAATTCTTGAAGTTGTATTAAGTCGATTTGAGGAGGTGGTATACACTATTGTTAATTTACTTAACTTTACTGTATAATATTGGATGTTTCAATGCCCATTTACCCAAATGAGGAGCAGAGGATGTTAGAAATCTCCTAAGGTGTATGTACAAGCACACACACACACACACACACACACATTTATATGTGCAGCACAGACACAAAGTTACCAGATAAGCACCAGCCTCCTGTGGAGAGCAAAAACAAGCTCTAACTACCTGTCTTCCTGCCTGTCTCTGTCTGACCCACATAACGACCTGTCTGCCTGTCTCTCACTATCTGTCTGTCTTTATAATCATTCATATTTTTTGTATGCCTGACTCCTTCCTAAACCTGTTTGTGCTCCTGTCGACTCGTGTTTTCGCTGCCTCTCTCTGTCTGCCTGCTCATTTGTGTTTTTGTCACGCTCGCCTTTTACTCTCTCCTCTTCTCCTTCTGTCTTAGTAGCCCCGACGTGTCTCCTTATTCCCTTTTTTATTTTATTTTATTTTTTTTTTTAATGCGACTGTATACCTGTCCTCTCTGTCCCATAGGTTTTGTGTGTGCATTGCTACTCAGACTTGTGTGTAGCTAAAATGGAAATACTTTCAGATATGCTTTATTCGGCTTTGAAGCCAGTTTCCCATATCAGAAAATACACAGTGAATGCCAGAAGGTTCAGTTAGCCAGATCAAAGAATTTTCAAGTTATTTTGCAATTGAATGAGAACAGGTTTTTATTTTTCGTGGAATTTTGAATCATCTTCTCACAGTGCTGTGTTTGTATTTTGTCTGTGACTACGCAACAACTCTCACCACCCTTGTCTTGTGTTGGTATTACATTCTGTGCTTGCATTGTGCTGAGATAAACATCAGTTATTCACTGATATAAAAGATAGTGTATCAGCTGCTCTGTTCTCTGATTAATAAAAGCCAAATAGGACATCAGCTGACCTGTTCTTTTTATATATATATATATGTATATATATATTTTATATCATGCTGATGCAGAAGTTGGCACCTAGTGACTGGGTATTTACACAGAAACAGAGCAGAATTATCAGGATTATGAGCCACCAGCTGTGTGCTGGTGGAGGACGATGGGTATTAGTACTAATCAGATGAGAGTCATTATTCTCTTCACAGTGTTTTGCTTAGCTTTTCAACAGAAAATGTATTCCTATTTTGGGTATCTTTACTTATTTTTTGTTATTCAAGTAAAAATGCAAAACATTTGCTAAGATTGTACAGCTTTATCCTTATAACTGTAACCATAGGAATCTCATAAAATCATGATGTCAACACGTATTATTGTTTGATATTATCATTTAAACAGTAATGAGCTCTTTATCAGTAATAATTGCAAGCATTAGCTTTAATCTTCTCTATGTAAACAGTCTGAGTTTTAGAGTTTAGGTAAATTGTGTTGCTGTCAACACAATTTTGTTGAGTCATAAGTAAAACAGCTATCGGGACTCTAATGTGCACAGCCAGACAAGCAGGTGACAGTACATCACGCTCTTCCATCTTTCTCATTTTCACAGTTCTCTTTTTCTCTCATGCTTTGCCTCCTGCCATCTTGTACCCCCCTCCCACCCTCCACCACCTCCTCCTCATCTCATCTTTGACGAGTACCACGTTTCCTTTGACTCCCTTCCTCATCCTTTTCTCCCTTTCCTCTTCTCCTTTCCAACCCCTTTTCATCGTACTGTCATCTATTTTTAGCTCCTCGTGTGGAGGGCAGAGGAGGTGCGTGAAGCATGGGAGTGTCTCTGGATTGCGGAAAGGTGCAGGCTGGATTTGTGCATGTGTGTGTGTGCACATGTGTCTGAGTTGGTGTGTGTGTCTGAGCGGCTGTGTGGGTATGTTTCAGTCTCCATCACGCTACGACAAATTGCCCTGCACGAGACAAACTCTGCAGTCTTCAGAATTAGGATGTGGACCACGCAGCACTAAATCTGACAGTCCTACCCACCTAAATTTCAAATTTTAGCACCTTCTCAGTAATTAAATGTAATCATCACATCATATGCTCTAAAAATATCTCAGTCAGTAATTAATCCAGCACAGATTCACTAAGTGCTTCACAGAAAGGCTGAGAGGAACTCTGCTCAACTGAGTCCTAATCAGACCTTTAGAGCCTTGCAATAAAAAGCTGAGTGTTGACATTGCTGAGAGGGAGATT
This sequence comes from Polydactylus sextarius, assembly GCA_016801845.1. NCBI lineage: Eukaryota > Metazoa > Chordata > Actinopteri > Polynemidae > Polydactylus > Polydactylus sextarius. Next base: position 6,423,722 of record CM028922.1, read on the forward strand.
AAAAAATGTCTGGTGAGGTCATGCCACCTGGGTATAGCTGACTGTATCACAGCTACTCGCATGCAAAGCGGAGGTGCAGCATCTGCTGATCCATGAAAAATCCCGAGCAGGTGCATATCTGTTTATTGGTCTCAGGCCATATAGACACAAGGACATGTGCGTACACACAGATGCATGGACAAAGTTACACTTCAAATATAAACATTCAGCAGTATAATAGGTATAGATCTATATTTTTTTTCCCCTGTTATAAAGTAAGTAGTTGTCTCTTAGTACTGTCGATTTTTATCTGTCCATAATGTTGCAGTTTCGCTCTCCCTTTTTATTTCAGTGTATTGAATACACAAGCTAAACAGAAATAGAAAAAAAAATAACAATACACTCATATCTTAAAAAAAAAAAAAAAAAATCCCCCACGGGAAAGCAGGCCATTTGTGTAATTATACATTACATAAGTATCATTGTCAGACAAGGTTTACATTATAAAGGCTTTCAGTACCGTGTGCCTGTGAGCGTGTGATGTTGACAGTTTTTGAATGTGATGTTGTTTCACAACCATATTCATGTTGTGTGAATGGTATTATTATTATCTTTTGACATCGCTGTCTGACTTTGGTGCTATTATTAGAAGAGTTAGAAAAACTTTTACATAATATTTTGCATAATATTTCCACATGGTACTTTTGCACAAATGCCTGAAGTAACCAGCTACATGTTATAAAATTGTATCAGTGAAACCTAGTCATAGAGTTTTCCCTACTGGCAAAATGTAATCAATTACAGTTTTAATAAATCCTCTCTCTAGACTAATGCCCTGGGGAGATAGTATTGTTTTATTGTACAGATGTTTATTTTTTTTCTGTAATTTTATGTAGGATCTTTGCTTCTTTTTTTTTTTTTTTTAGTTATTTCTGCTACATTAATTTCATAGACGTTTCTAAAAATATAATTTTGTTAGGTTAGGTAGTGGCTTTAGGAAATACTAAATTTAGCATCAGTGCATTTTTATCTGAGCTTACTGAACTTCCACGACTGAATCGCACCTTTCTAGCTCTCCTTTACTTTACAGTTTGCACCTAGAAGGCTGACCCAGTTGCTAACTTCATAATTACTTGCTGCGTTAGTGAAACAGCTGCTAATTACGCACAGACTGTGAGCACAAATTAAATTATTTGCGCTGTGCTTTCATGTATCTACACCCTTTTCTCTGTGTCTTAAGCTTCAATGTTGCAGTTACTAGTAGATTAACTTGAAACAACACTGACTGAACTTGTAAAAATCAATTTATCGCAAAAAAAAGTTTTATTCAATGTTCAGTAGAGTGTGATTATGAGTCGAGTCGAAGCTCACGTTGTAACAGTCCAGTTTGAGAAAATGTAGCAGCTTCAACTTACACTAGAAGGTAGATGATTTAAAAAAAAAAAAAAAAAAAAACAGTCCTCTTTGTACAGTTTAGCAAAGTTCTACTTTGTCACTGGGCTTTTTATTTAAAAGCGTTCACATAAGGGCTGATTTAACCTCTGTACAGCCTTAAGCACATTCTGTATTTATAGTAGCTTCAACATGCTAGGACGCACAAAGCTATAGGGGACCCGCTGTCCTGTACGGCATGTCCTTGGTTCACAATCAGATTAATAATAGGAATATTTCCTGTAAACTGCACCCAGGCATGCTCATTGTTTCACTTCTAACAATTACAATAACTCCATGTCCAAATTTTTTAAAGCTCAAAAAAAAAAAAAAAAAAAAAAAAGAACAGTCAGTCAGTTTTGTGAGGGTTGAGCTAAAACTGAATGTTGTTTATTCTAAAAGTGTGAAACAGTAGCCTTGAATTGAATCGTGGGTAATTATAAGAAACAGTGGCGCACACATACACACACATACATACATACAAAAAAAAAAAAAAAAAAAAACACAGGAGGGGGCAGGGAGTGAAGGGAAGGAGGCAGCTTCATGCCCTTGCAGTTGATCATTGGTTGGAGCCACAGGGAAAGGGGAGGGGCATCGTTGCCACTGTTTCTGTAGAGAGAGAGAAGCAGAGGGAGCAAGAGAGTAAGACACAGACAGCAAAGGAGGATAAATGAACACGGGGGGTTCTCCCAGCATCGGTATGCCTGCCTACCTCATTTCCACTCCAGACATAGTTGCTGCTCTTCTGGATAGAAATAACAGCTGAGGTGTGTTTGCATGTGTGTGTGTGTGTGTTTTAAACATCAGTCACCCCGCGCACTGCCTTTATCCTCTCAGCTCACAGCAGTCCGCTGTGATTTTACTGCGAAGGACCAGACAGAAACTGAGACAAGAGCAAGCAGACATGGAAGAGTGGTGAAAAGAGGGGTAAAGGGGGCAGCGAGGAAAGAAGAGGAAAAAGAAGAATCAAGAAGGAGACGTGGGACAGAGGTGGAGTTACAGGACAGAATCAAAAGGAGAAATCATGCTTAATGTCTCACTCCTTCAATTTATGTACGCAGCGCATTACACAATAATGTCTTTTCACTGGAAGCTGTGTTTGTGACTCTGGACCATAGACAGATAAAAGGCAGCTTCAGTCTGTGCTCTCCGCAGCTGCAGCAGATGTTGAAGACATCCCTGACTTTATAGGGAGCAGAGGCATTTCAAGCATAGATCGGACTGGAATTCCTTTAAACAAAGTCACATTTCTTTCTATTTTTTTTCCTTTTTTGTGCCTTCAGCTGAGAAGTTTTCTTTTCTGGGGTAAAAAATAAGAGCAGAAACACACACATTTGTTTTTTTGTGTGTGTGTGTTAATTTTACTTGGTGGTTTTATATATTTGTGTAAAACCACAATTGCCTGCAGTGAGAACTGAACAAGGGAGCTTCATCAACCTTTCTCTGTCCTCTACATCCGTCGTGTATTTGAAATGGCAGATGGCAGCAGTGTCGTTATGGAACCGCAGCATGGAGCTTTTCGTTTGGACTGAAACCGTTCAGCTGCTTTCTGAACCAGCCGACTGCTACCTGACGAAACAGTGAGTTCTTGGGTTCGTCGTACCCTTGAAGGGCCCCATCACACACGTATTTCTGCCCATGATGAATTCCTCCCTGGATCCACTGAACCAGAGCTCCGCTGACCCATCAAACTTGTCTGCACCCTTCTGCCTGCTCGAGATAGGCTATTCCCAAATTTTCAACACCTGCCTCCTCGAAGTCTCCATCATTCTCCTCCTCACTATTCTCATTATTTCTGGTAACCTGGTGGTGATTTTTGTGTTTCACTGTGCCCCCCTGCTTAGTGAGCACACCACCAGTGCTTTCATCCAGACTATGGCATACGCTGATCTGTTGGTGGGAGTCAGCTGCCTGTTCCCTTCCCTGTCCCTCCTCCATCACCTGCAGGGCCTCGACCCCAGACTCACGTGCCAGGTTTTTGGGTACATGGTGTCCGTTTTGAAGTCGGTTTCAATGGCGTCGCTAGCATGTGTGAGCGTAGACCGCTACATCGCCATCACACGACCTCTGACTTACGCCTCCCTAGTAACGCCTTGTCGAGTTCGCTGCTGCATTGTCCTCATATGGTTGTATTCTGCTCTGGTGTTCCTCCCATCTTTTCTCGGGTGGGGGAAACCTGGTTACCATGGAGACGTGGTGGAGTGGTGTGCAGTTCAGTGGAGGACAAGTCCAGCGTTCACGACATTTATTGTTGCGCTGCTCTACGCTCCAGCTGCTCTCACTGTCTGCTTCACTTATGCCAATATCTTCAAGATCTGCCGACAGCACACCCGGGAGATCAGCGAGCGCCACGCACGTTACAGACCCCAACAGCTGCAGAGTCCAGGACTGACGGTGGGATCTGGGATCAAGGACAACAGTGCAGCAGATCAAGGACACTTGCTCCACTTGTCCCAACCTGAGAAATCCCAACACCACCAACCACACTATCAACAGCCTACATCAACATACCCAGACAAGCGATACGCTATGGTACTGTTCCGCATTACCAGTGTGTTTTACATCCTCTGGTTGCCCTACATTCTCTACTTTCTTTTGGAAAGCGGAGGGATCTACCACCACCCTGCAGCGTCGTTCCTAACCACATGGCTGGCCATCAGCAACAGCTTCTGTAACTGTCTCATCTACAGCCTCTCCAATTCTGCCTTCAGGAAGGGCCTCAAACGCCTCTGCTCTTTCTGTTTACAGCGCAGTGGCAGCGGCTTTGTGGTTAAGAACAGCAAAAAGTCTTTCGTCGGCTCTGTTGACAAGGGTTGCGCCGGGCCCATGTATGGATATGGCCATGGGGAAATCAGCATTGGCACAACATGTCATGTGTAGGGGACGCGTAGAAAGAAAGCCATGTGGAAAAAGATGCCTGATGTGTTTGCTGCAAAATGTCTCCTTTTGACCTGAAATGTGGTGTTAAAGTGATGCAAGGAGGTGTTGATCGGCCACTGCTGTTTCTGTGGCATTCGGAGGTTACACAGTCGCCCTGTCTGCATACGCCACAGCTGGCAAAGACAGAGAAAGGGAGTCAAGAGCAAAGGACTGGAGGATAGAAAGGCCTAAAGAGCACACGCAGTGTTTTAAAATGGTCAGAGAAACCCACCATGCTGCGTGTGGACAGGAGTGATAGATGTAAAGGCTGGAAAAAGAGGAGAAAAGGGTTTCTGAAAAATGAACTCTATTGAGGTTGAATGACATTTTTATCTATTAGTTTTCTTCTACGGGAAATGAATCCTTAACTTATTTTGCCAAAACAACAAGACTGTTGTGAAAAGCTGTGCAGTATGTGAAACAGCGTGAAACTTTGTTTGTCGCTAGATTATCTGCACAGTATGAGTTGAATGCAAAAAAAAAAAGAAAGAAAGAAATGGAAGTGGAACAGTCGACTGCTGTGTTTTAGTAATGTAGAGCTGAGGTGAACTGCCAATGGCAAGCTGTTAAAACATGTTTTATGTGCTCTTACCCCCTCAGTGGTTACATGCTAAAAGTGAAAAAAGACAGAAATGAGGTAGCCCCCAGTCGTCATGTCGTAGGATTAGTTTCTTTCTTTTGACACATCTGTTCATGGACATTGAATTTTAGATTATTTATTGATGTTGCTATAGAAGATGAAACATGTCTTTTACTTTAAGTTGTAGGTTCTCACATTGAGCCTGTTTGTAACATATGATATAGGATCCCACCCACCTTTGGTGTACGACTGTTAACCTGACATAAATCACATTTAATTCCAAGTCAATTTCTATCCCATTTATTTTTTTTTTTTGTCATTGCACCATTGATGTTTAGTATAGATAACTAAACATAATTCATTACCGTGTCAGGCAAAAGGCAAAGCAAAACCAAGAAAGCATGTATTTATACACAGATTTTTGGTACAATTTTGGGCTGATTTTTTTTTAAAGATTTTTTGACTGAAAGTATAAATGTTGGGTGATAGATGTATAGATGGACCCTTGAACTGTGATCCGTATCCCTCATTTTCTTGGGATTGGCTGAGAGGAACAGTCTTACGTAAAGCCGTAAAGGTTAAATTGTCGAAATTTACATATTGTTACAAATAATTACCCTACCTAGGTGTACGCTGTATTGTTCTTACATTATCGTGCCTGCATTCGGAGATAGTGCACAAACACAGACGCACACACACACACTCAAACACATGTGTGAACACAGGATGATCACATGTAAACAGACCAGACAAATAGTCTATTCAGTCTGCCAGCAGGCTAACCCCTGTGTGACACCATGAAAATGGACTGACCCCTGAAGTCCCTGGGAATTGCAGCGGCGCATGTGTCCGTGAGCACATGTCTGTTTCCTTCATCTTGTTCCCATTTGTAGTTTTGTGATTCGTGAATACAAATCAATCAAGACCAATAGTAAGCCAAAAATGAATCCAAATGTACATACTGTATCAGAAACTCAATAGTTGTGGGGGAAAAAAAAAAATCTCTCTTTCGAACCATCGAGAATCATTTTACAGTTTCTTTAGGTGCAGGTATTCAAGCTTTATACCTTCTATAATCTACCAAAGAAAGTTCAAATATTCTTGGATTATAATATTTTTCTAGACATCTAATATATGAAGATTAGGAAAAGTGGGTTTTTACACCAAGTTTGTGTAGATCCACTGTTCTGTGTTGACTCAGTGATGCCTTGTTTGCATGAATACGACTCTTTCTCAGTATATATTGATATATCGTTGCCTTGATACACAAATGAAAATGAACTGCTGGGAAAAGTGTTTTCTTCTAACAGTTAGGGAGGGCTCAATTTATAAGACGTGACTGTTTTTAGAGGGAATGACACAGACTGGCAATTGTGTGCATGTGCAGAAATGAAAACGTTCATGAACCAGCCTCAGTCACTTAATTTCCACATTCACTGCACAATAACCAGAACCAGAGTTATTTATAAAAAATAGAAAATAACACAACTGTTAATTCAAGTTCATAATTTACCATTATTGTTCCGTAAAACTGAAATCAACTGGGAACAAACACATGACTCAAAAACTGTTAATTTTGTTTGCATGTACTTTGTTTGTGTGAGCACAGGTGTGTATGAACGTGTGTGTAGGTATGTTAGGATGTGACCATTGGCTGAATTGAACTGTTGAAGGTGTTTTAGCATGGGTGCTAACGAAGTTACCACCCGTCATCGCTTTATTAGCTGCATATCACTTCCCTTGAATATACTGTACTTTGTGAGTGTGTGTGTGTGTGTGAGTATGATGATGTACAGTGATGGTAGATAGAGCCACATGTTGTTTTTAAATATTTTTGGCTGTCATCTACGAAGCAATGTCAAGTATTGTAATCTTTCTCTATTTGTACCTTGTTTTGTTCAGAAGTTGCGTGTACAGAAGTGGCGTATTGAATGTCTAATTGTCAAACTACACAAATTTATTTTTGTAAAATGACTTTGTTTTTGTCAATTTTTGTCGTGACGTGATAAATCTAAGTAGGTTTAGCAGCATGCTTACCTATTGACATAATTGAAGTTGTGACTTTAAGAGGATGCATTTTTATTTTACATGGGACGGTTTCAATGAAGATGTCCTTATTCCATTTTATATTAAGATCGACATTGGGGTTTTTTTTTGGTAATATGTTCGTCACTAAAAACATATTTCTCACAGAAGTTAATGGTACAATTCCTTAGAAATGTGTAAGATTTAGGGAAAAGAGTCTTGGGAAATTATTATGCCAAAACATTCACAAATGACTTTTCACATACAGACATCCACCCCCCTTTTTTTTCCTGTGGGAAAACAATTTTGCTCTCATGTTCTCAAGGGAACAACACTCTGGTAGCTGCTGTGTTGATGTACGGTGCCATGAGAAGAGGTTGTACGAACACTCGGGGCTCGGGTATGAAGCCATTTTCAAGTCAAAGCAGATTTCTGCTGCAAAAGAGGAGAAAGGTTTTTCTTTGACGTTAATGGATGGGTCAATATTACAAAAAACAAATTACGAGTAATAATCAGTAAAACACATGAAGGTCATCTGAAGATCAGTGCAGCCATATAACCGGTATCAGTTTGATTTTAATTCTTTCACAAACATCAGATGGTGGCCACTTGTTCTTCTTCTTATCGAAACAGCTCTAGGTGCTTTGCTTTCATCTGGCCTGGGACTAACCAGATGTTGTCACTTTGGGAACAAGCAGAGACTTTATGTAGCTAATGAAGTGACAAAACATATGTGTGACATATGATATTCAAAAGTAAATACATTATATATGGATTTTTTTCAGATATAAAACACAGGAAATCATAATCGAGGCACAAGGACTTTTTTTAACATGAAGGTAATGTTCATGTAATTACATAACAGGAACACCAACTCAGCACTGTTTTGCTTTTGTTTCTTATAACCTTACTGGAATAGTGCACTTTAACACAAACACACACACACACACACATATATATATATTTCCGCGCAGTGGTATTTTCTGGAAATGTTCCAAAAGATTCAGGAATTTCTCTGGAACTGATCCTTTCCTTGTTTGTGCCCGTGTTGAACATTAAAAATTACTCTCTTGGTGAACAATGGGGCATTTCTAGTAAGCGTCTGATTGAGTAAATGAAGTCATTAACCACGTTAGGTGATTTGATATTTCATACATCAAAGGTGTTGAATTTGTAATAAGGGTTTTTTTTTTTTTTTGTAAGATGGCTGCTTTTATAAATCGAGAATGTCGGGATATTGTAAATGTTCAAACATGTTTAATCTCGCTTTCACTAAAAGTGAATCTCTGTGACCAGTAAGACACTTTTCTTTAGATGATGCTTTGCAGGTGACAAACCTATATGGTATTGTAAGATGTACATGTTGTGTATCTGTGCCAGGCAAATAAATGTAATGTTATTCCCATGTGTTCAAACCTCTTTGTACTAATTACTCCTCTATGACAGAGTCTCTATATGATAGAGTTAAACATATCTATTTGTGTGTGTTTCTATGTGTGTGAAAAAGACATAGAAAGAAAGAGAAGTTTGTAAATGTCTATTAAATTTTAAACACAAATGAGTGTCATTTGTGACAAATAACACACAGCCCTTAATAAAAAAACAAAACAAAAACCAGACCTTTTTAGCTCAATTATATTTAGTGAGGTTGTAGGCTGCTGGCTGAAGATCAAGCAGTGCAGCCGATAAGCAAAGCAATAGTAGCCTTTCTTTTTTTTCTTCTTTTTTTTTTTTTCTACATTACATTCACACAGAATTTTACATCGGTTGCCAAAGCATGAATGCTTCATGTCGATTGTTACAGATAAAAATAAATCGTCACTGCATTAATGTGCTGTAAATGGGCTGTAAAACAGCAGCACCATATTTGTCCAAGCAGTCGTTCTGCTGTTGAAGCTGCAGTGGGAAATGTTAGTGGACCTCCTTCCTCCTTTTTTTTTTTTTTTTTTTCTTTTTTTTGGCAAATGATACCAGAGGAAATTGCAGGCCGTTGTAGTTTTGGCAGCATATGAAGTATGTGATGTTGTCATTATGATTGACATTTCTACTTCCTGTGTCTGTCATCTCTGTTCTGATTAAATTTGTATTTTGCCTGTTCTCCTGTGCTGGAGCGATATACCAGTGCACAAATGGCTGAAAAAGTAGGGCATGAGACAGATGATTAAGATTTCATGATGAGCTGAGGTGAGGAAAAACAGCGCTATGAGTAGCTTCTTGAGCTTCTTGAAAACAGAATCACTGAATTCAACTAAATGGTATTTGATTTATTTAAAATCACACACATCTACTGCTCAAAAAACATCTATCGAAGCTCTTTTAATTATTTACCATGCGTGCAGCGTTACTGTCACATTTTACTGTACTTTAATTTTGGTTCCAGTGAAACAATCAAAGTGTTTGCATTCATAGTTATTTAAGTTTAGGAGCAAGGTTTGTATCAAGCTTGATGAATATCAGCCCCATGTTCTCTTGGCATCTCAGCAGGGTCCTTTAGGAGCAAAGAAAGAATAACAGAATGACATGTCAGCTATTGTGTTGAGTCAGAGAAAATCAGGGGCATAAACAATGGAAGGCTAGCTACTCAGCCTTCCCACGGAAACCCTGCTCTGGTACTTTATTTCTAGCTTTAGACACACACATACACACACATTGTCGCTCTGCCATTTTTGGCTCACCCCCAATGAAGTGTTTTAATTGTAGGTCTTTTAGAAGAACATGTTTTTCCTCTTAACTTTTATTATGATCATAGATTCCCTTTGATTCCCTCACAGCACTGAGCTGGCAGATACTTGTCACGGGCAGTTAACAGCGCTACAGTGTTCACAGGATTTGTCAGAACAGAAACAGTTTGATGTTCACGAGTAGCAATGGCTGTCGGTTTCTTTGGCTGCCATACCTGTCATTTTAACTTTAGTTTGATGGTAGAGAAGCTTTTTTTTGTGACAGGTGAAGCTGTTTACAGTTTTCATCATTTAACTTGAGGCATATTCCTTCAATTCAAAGTGATCATTGTCTGCAGTGATGATACTGCACCTGTTACTGTCACTCTCTTGTTCTTGTGTGTGTGTCCTGTTTTAATACGACATGGAAATGATCAGTGCCACTGACATGTCTTGCTTCCTTGGCTGCCATTTTTACAAGTTTGAAAATACGCTGGTGGTCCTTTTTCTTCTGCTGTGCAGCCAAGATGGCAGCTGTTGTGGGTGAGAAGTGTCCAGTGTGTTGCACTCAACTTATTGACCATTTTGAGCAGAACCATTTGGAAATTTATGGTGCCATACTTGAAATAGCAAGTATAAGTATAGACGAATGTGAATAGAAATACTGTGCTTGCCTAAATATATCTGAAACTCAAAAATACATCTACCAGCACCTCTAAAGCTCTAATTAAGTTATTTCTTTGTGAACAGCAGCAGTGATTTTGTGGAGAAACCAGGTAGTTTCCACTGGTCATCAAGAAATAGTTAGGGTTTATAATTTCCTACAAAATTACAGCCTATGTTTTAGATTTGATACTTATCAAAGATACATTCCTCCTCACTCTAACTCCTTTAGGTATTGACACCGTTAGCATACAGATGGACAGGTCAGAAGTGGATCAAGCAACAAAAGTGGTTCGAGACCACACTGACCACAGCTGACATGGAGTGTTTACAATTCACTTAAAGCTACGCTACCATTTATTCCATTAATGTCTGTGTCATGTATTTATTTACAGATGCACAGCTCCTTGTGTTCTCTTTCTCCTCCGTCCTTTTGTCTTCCTTTTTATCACTTTAATTCTCACACTTCCGTCCACTACCACGAAACACCAAATTTGTTTTCTCTCCCGACTCACGCTACCCTCATTCCAAACGCCTCTTTAACTGAAGCATTAGACACACAGAGAGGAAGCTAATTGGTTAGTATGTCAGAGGTCTTTGTACATGCTCTCAGCACTTCAGATAAGTATGGCTAAGTGGTGCTTGTATAAACATGGATCCTTATCATTCACTGAGAGACTGTAGCGCAGTGTAATGGGCCCTTCTCACTGGATGCAGTACCTCCACCCTTGGGCTCTAAAATGCATTAATACTAATGTTTGTCACTGCGATTGAACAGATTTCTGGAGCGACCGTGTTCACCTTTTTTATGTGACCTTGTGTCGAAAGTTTAACCTAGTCAAACCTCACCGTTGTGCTGAATGTCCTTCATTGTTTGTTTGGAAAATTTGACAGAAGGACAGAATATTTAAGGAAAGTTATGCAGACAGGATCAAGAGTTAGATTTGACACAAAACTGTCATTTTAGTCTGTAGTTTAGAGGTTGTCATTAGAAACAAGAGGGCAGGTTTTTATGTATTTGAAAATTGAATTAGCCTGACTGATCTCAGATCATTTGACAAGATATGTTACATGTCATACTGAATGGTGATATGCCATATAGATCAAACACCAAATATGTAGTGGCCAAGGAACAGACCCTGGTCTGGCCAAAATCACTCAAACAATCAACATTACTCAAACTTCCCAAAGCATCTAGTCATATTGGCTGTTCACACACACACACAGACTATGACTTAATGGGTGTGGTGGAAGTTGTGGAATGGATTTAAAAAAAGACCACTGTTGTTGGTCTCTGATCTCCATTAGCTGGCTTTGTTTTAGTATTCCTTTCTTCCTGCATTTCTTCTTATACTTGCATTATTTTTGTTTAGCTCTCTTCCTCTGTGGAAGCGGGAACATAAAAACCTTGGGAAAAGAGAAGTGGGAAAGGCTTTATGGGTAACAGAGAGACCGAAAAAGTATAATTGGCCGGTGAACTGGATGGATTTGGAATGAACACCTGTAAAAGTGCACATTCATTTTCTCCTTTAACATGAATCTGTTAAAGCATTACCACTCAGTGAGTCATAATAGATTTCTACGTAAACAAGCCTGATCTTTGTGTCACATCCTCTAACTTCAAAGCCATTCACATTCTCTGAGCACAATATTGCAGACTTACTGACTTGCAATATATGCAGGCCTCCGTTTGCATTAAAATCAGCTTCAATTCTTCATTCTGGTTCATTTTCAGCCTGACTGCATCACATCATTTCTCCCTCGATTCATCAGTTACACATTCATTCTGCACGTCTCTCACTGAAGGCCACTGAAGTTTACGTGACATAGACATGTTTGCGAAACCAGCTTGACACGATCTCTGCATTGTGACATTGTGATGTTTTCATGATGGGATTAAAATATCGAACACAGGCATTCAAACCACGGTAAATGGGAAAAAAAAAAAAAATCGAAGATTCAATAGACCAGGCTACATTTTTCCAGTCTTCGTCTGCCCAGTTTCTGATGAGCCTGTTTGTTACTGCAGCTTCAGATTTCTTGTTCTTCTGTTCTGACAAACTCGATGTGCTGTCATAGGCCGTTGTAGCCTGTCTGCTTTGAAATTTGACTTCTGAATTCTGAAATGCATTTCTCCACACCGCAGTTCAACGAAATTTCATCACAAATTCCATTTAGCTGTAATCTGGAATGATAATCGGACTTACAGTAGCCTTTCTGTCAGCGTGACCCATTCTGGCCAATTCTCCTCTGACCTCTTTTATCAACGAGGCGTTTCCTTTTGCAGAACTGCCACTCACTGGTAGTTTTTTTTTTTTTTTTTTCGCACCGTTCTGAGTAAACTCTAGAGAATGTTGTGCGTGAAAATCCAAGGAAATGAGCAGTTTCAGAAATACTCAAACCAGCCCGTCTGGCACCACATCACCTCACAATCCCAGTTACTGAGATCACATTGTTTTATTCAATTCTGATGTCTGACGTGAACATTAACTGAACCTGCTGACCTGAGTCTGCGCGACGACGTCCATACATTTCGCTGCTTCTGATTGGTTAAACTGCCTAAATAAGCAGGTGTCGCTAATAAAAAAGCTCAACCAGTTTACATGAAGATATCTTTAAACGTGTATTCGATTTGTCATATAATCAGCTGCGGTGTCTTAGAGTAGCATTACTTATTTAGAAGCTGTTTGTTCCAAATACACTGATCATCAATAATGAAATGAAGCGTGATTAATCTTTGAAAAGCAAAGCTAGTTTGGAGTGTTTACTGGTGTGTGTGTGTGTGTGTGTGCGTGCGTGCGTGCGTGTGCTTGTGTGTATGCACGCACATGTATGTGTGTTGTGTGTGTGTGTGTGTCTGGTATTTCCACTGTGTGGTGCTCTGTCATCACAATAGAGGGATATCCCAGAGAAGTATGTTACCACAGGCTTGTGTATGTACTGTATGCAGTCGGGGCTGTGGTCGTGTCTCTGTGTTTCTCTCAGTGTGTTCTGTCTGAACAATTTCATCTGACCTCATATCCTCCTTTGTATTGCTTTTAGTTCTTGGTGTGGCAATGTCGTTCTCATAGTCAATTGGCCAATCACTTTTGTCTACATTTAAATATCTCAGAAACAGTTTGGTGGTTTACCAGATTTTTTAAACACACATTCATATTTCCCAGATAATTAATCCTAATAAATCCTGTTTTTTCCAGATGGAAGCAGTGATATTTAGCGCAATGTTACACAGTGTGTGTTTGTTTGTTCTATCATATGACCTCCTCTTTTGATATCACCCTGGAGCAGGGCAACACATCAAAGATTTTCTGTTAAAGACCTATGTTTAACATGTCAGTAAATGTGTGATAACTTTTTTGTCTTTTTACTAGTTATGGTAAAATTCAAAACAGATCTAAGCTTTGGCAACATAAGAATTTCTCATAATGTTCAGGAAGAGACAGTCTGTGCTATGGAAAAGAACACTCTGTGCCACCAACCAGTTCATCCTAACCCATACTGTAAATCTCAGCAGAAGTGTGGGTGCCGCAACATGACGAACAACACTGACCACTGCTGGATCTCTGTGGAATTTTTTCTCTCCCATCTGTCTCTTTATGAAAACATTTTGTGGATTCATGCGTGACTTGTTCACTCACCTTGACCTTTTTTTTTTTTTTCATCTATTTCTCCTCTTTTTTGTTTCACTTTAAGGAGTCCCCTCAGGACAGTGCTATCACCAGAGACATTAACAGGACATTCCCAGCTCATGACTACTTCAAAGACACTGGAGGAGATGGACAAGACTCCCTCTACAAGATCTGCAAGGTGGGAAACCAACACGCATGCAAAAGGTTTTCTGGTGGTAGAACAGAAAACAAATAAGATGCACGTTTTCCCTTTGTCCCTCATATCTAAATTTACTAAGTTAACTTTGTTAACATGTAGCTTTAGTAATTGGTTATTGATTCTGTAGTTTGGTAAATTTCACCCTCCTTATACTATGCTGGTTATAAGCAGTTGGTAGAAAATATTATTAATGTACAAGTAAAACTGAATCACACATTATCCCCATAATACACTGTCATTACTATAAAAATGATCTGCCTTATTGTATGTCTGATAATAAAGTTTCTAGAGCAGTAGTTGGAGCCGTTAACACTAAAACCAACCAGTCATTAATTAACTGAACAGTCTCTCTGTTTCTGGACGGTTCAACGAGTTCATAACTGTCGCTGCCAGTCTAGAAAAGTTTCTAATCGAACCAGCGTGCACGCCTACTCTCTGGAGTCTACTGTAATCAGTTCTGTTGCACAGCTGACTTTCACACACCTGCGGGCACACACACACACACACACACTTTCAGTATAATGCAAACCTTGCAAGAAATACTTATTGATCGTGAAGCACATACATTCTCGTTCTCATGAAAATTAACACGTGCATATAGAGTTGAGACACATTTCATCTTATAGTTCCATAACCCTATATGAATAGCCCTGCTGCAGTGTGTTAGCACTTAGTTCTTTTTATTTTCATTTCATTCATTATGTATAACTCAGGTGAGGGCATCCATCTCTTCCCAGACAAGCACCTCCTCAGGTGTGTGTGAATAATTCAGTGGGCCCTCCCTTAGCTCAGTGCGTGGATCGATCCAAACTTTGTCCATTTGACTTGGCCTCCTTTTTTGTGTTTGTAGCTCAGTAGGCCACTACAGCCTCTTTCTAAATTTGCTTTTTTTCCCTCTTTGCTTTCATGTTTTACTCCATATGCTTTATATTAACACCTCTGTCTTTTCCTTTCGTATTTAGTTTCTACCTATGGTCATTTTGCTTTCCTTCCCTCATCTATTTCTTCCTTTCCTGTTGTTCTAATGCTAAGTGTTGTGAGGACATACATCAACTTAAGATTTTTTAAAAAGGGCAAACAATGACCAGAAATGACTCTCAGCAGCTTACATAATATAAATCAAGTGCTCTGCATTCAAACAAGTGCTATCGGCTTGTAAAAAATATTGAGCTATAAATGGGAGGACTCTCCGTCTGACGTCACCACTCATCCATTTTGACTGAGTCAAACATGAAGTTTTATCTGTTTGTTGTACTTGAGCAGGCTTCAAGCACGACTCGTCCACATGAGACTTGAGATGAGGAAAAAGGCAGAACTATAATATAATGGCAGTGCAACACTTACAATTTACAAGTTCTCCTGAAAATGTAACAGCAGTTAGTTAAGTTAATACTCAGATAATCAGATGTTTTGTGTTGCAAGAGACTTGAAATGAAAAATGAAAAGTTATCAACATGCAAAGTACTGTTACAGTGACATCTGCTAATATGATATAACATAATTAGCGGTGTGTTTAATGACCTAGTATTTACATGATTTATCTACAGTATATTTGTGAATTTACTTTAGGTTTCGAGCTAAGTTTTCACACGCTTATTTCTCTATTTGTACCACTGAGTTGGACCTCATAACTCTACAAACTGTAGATCTGTATTATAGACAGACCTTTCTCGATTACATCATAGAGTCAGAATGTTTTTATTAAAGTATTTCAGCAGAGAACACTTTTATCTCGTAGGAGTTTATTGCTAAGAGACTGAAAAGTCTTGTTAATGTCAGCGTTCTGAGGAACAGAGGAAACAACTCCATCACATGGAAAATTCTTGATTTCTCCGAAATGAGGATCCTAAGTGGCTCGCTCTCCAAAACTACCGGGAATCTCCTCAGATCAGAGCTCGCTGGATTAGAGGAAAACAGTGTCTGCTTTTAAACACCTGTTCTGCCATTAAACGAAGATCACTCTGTGGGCAGTCATGGCCAACTTCCTGGATACAACTCATATAGTGTGGTCACTGGCAGCAGTTCAGGAAACACAGTGTGTCTGAAGTTAGAGCAACTACATGTACTAACTCCTCTGTACAGAAGTGTTGTTTACTAGAGGTTTGCTTCAGAGCAGCCACCCACCCACAGCCTGATTCTGCTCAAGCTGTCGACTTGTCAAAAGAGGGAGTTTTTCCTTTATATACATGCAGGCTCACATGGGAATTTCAAGTCTTTGTAACTGTAAAAAGCGAGTTTCTCTGCCTATCCAAACAAGAAAATCACAGAAAAATACAAAAAGACACCAATTCAAGTAAATCAAGTTCTTGGTTGGGACAAATACATTGCTTGAGATTTTATTTGACTGAAATCATTGTGGGATGACAGTAGCAGTTTTTATTTTTGTACGTGCCATTTCTCAACTTCTCTATAATTTCTGTTTAATGTCGGTTTAATTAGAAGCTGTGGTCGGACATTCCAGGACATCTTTCTCACTACTCGCCAAATACAAGTATTTACTGATGTTTTAGCCGTGGGATGATTTACCAGCTTTGTCATTCTGTACACATTGCACCATTTGACTTATATATACCATGTAATTAAACATTATAAATTTTGGTTTGTTTCACATCAGTTACATGGTTCAGTTACAAGGAGACAGTTCCCTTATTTGAAATGATTTTAATGTCATTTTATTTGTCTTTTTTCAAATCCAATTTTTGAATCCACTGTAAAACATATTTGCCGACTGTGTGTCTGTTTGTCTTCTCCTTCAGGCTTACTCTGTTTACGATGAGGAGATTGGCTACTGCCAGGGACAATCCTTCTTGGCTGCTGTGCTGCTGCTGCACGTGAGTCCACAGATCAGCAGGGTCCAGAAGGAAAAAAAAAAAAAAAAAATCCAATCCCTTTCAAACCGTTTCGATAACGGGGAGGGACTGTTTGACTTTAATTTGACATCTGTTTATATGTTTTTGACATTCTGCAACTTTGGGAGAATTTGCCTTTGTTTGTTTTGAATGTCTCAGAGCGAGTCCTGTATATTCAGAATAGGAGACAACACTACTGCTGCACCAGAGCAAGAGAGGTGTCACGGGGAAGGTCGAATTTCTTGTATTCTGATGTTTTTCTTTTATTTATTAATGTAGATTTTGTCCGTGTTCATCTTCCACTCCAGAGTGGTTTGCTTTTAAGCTCGCTTGCAGTCCAGAGACATGTCAACACTGCCACCTAGTGGACAAATAATGTCTTCTGAAAAGTTTAAAGACAGTGGAAGTGTGTTAAGGAATGTAGTTTAACTCAGTTTATTCATTTATACAATAAATGTCCACATTTTGTGCTGTAAGGCATTGTGGATCAACTGTTTTGTGTGAAAAATTTTATATATTGGTAATAAAATTTGATGGAGTTTGTCTTGTAAGTTTAATATCTAATATTTTGTGATTTGGGGAATATAGTTCTTATTACTTAAATCTCTCTCTAAATCTTCTCCCTTAGATGCCAGAGGAACAAGCTTTCAGTGTGCTGGTCAAGATCATGTTTGATTACGGGCTCAGGGACCTTTTCAAGCAGAACTTTGAAGATCTGCATTGCAAGTTCTTCCAACTTGAGAGGCTCATGCAGGTATGTGTGTGTGTGTGTGTGTATTATTACTCAGTTGGGTCAAGTGTTTTCCTGATTGGTGATCATCTTCTTTTCTTTGTATTAAACTATATTTGTTATCTGTTATTAACTTCTCTCTCTCCTCTTTTTTTTCTGCATCATTCCTTCTTCTTATTTCCCTCTCTTTGCTCTTGTCCCTTTATTTCTTTTTCTTCTCCTTCTTTTTCTTTGTCACTCTCTTTCTCTGTCTTTAACAGGAATATATACCAGACCTTTATAACCATTTCCTGAATGTGGGTCTGGAGGCTCACATGTACGCCTCTCAGTGGTTCCTCACTCTCTTCACAGCCAAGTTCCCTCTTTACATGGTCTTCCATATCATTGACCTGCTACTGTGTGAGGTTGGTAATGAAAATAACAACAGTTTTACTGGCTGTGATTCTCACTTTTTTTCACTCAGTTTACAAAGATGAAAGAGGAACCTGTTAGAAATGAACCTGGAATACATAAGTAATCTTAAAGAATCGTTTAATATAAATCATTTAACTTGGATAGAAGAAGTAGAGATAGACAGCATTGAGGTCTTGAAAAATAAATTCTTGTTTCATGAGACAAAAATATTGTTTTTGGCCTGAATGTCAAGTTCAACATTGAGTGCGAACCATGTCCCATTAATCACTTGAATAATACCATTGCTATCTATGGTGATGTATGGTCCTGTAGTGCTTTAATGATGCGCGGCAGCAGAAACTGGGAGACTGTCCAAGATTCAGGAAATGATGGACAAAGTCAAATACAGAAGGAAAATTCTGCTTCAAACGGCACAAAATCTCCCTGAACATGATTTAAAGATAATGGTTCAAGCCAAGACAACTGCAGTGTGCCTGGATATCTTATGTTTGGCCAGACCAAGTCCTTGTGGAGAGATCTGAAGTTCCCCTCATAAGGTTGACAGCATTAAGAGATAATCTTCAAGACAGAGCAGAAGCCACTGTGTATACTCAAATATATGATATACAGCTCTAAAATAACAGTCTGATTATGTAATATTTCTTGTTAGTAATTTGGAGGCAAAAATAAAAAAAATCATAAGTGAGATGTTTGTCTTTTTTGTTCTCAGGGCATCAGTGTGATCTTCAATGTAGCCTTGGCACTTCTGAAGGTAAACTGCTCTACACAAACACATACACACAAGGTCCAACACTGACAACCAGAGCTCTGAGCAGAAACAGAAACAGAAACAGAAACGCACAGTATGTGCCAACAGAAAGTCAAGCGTTGGAAAGATATTTACATGTGAGCAGGTGCAGATCCACACAGTGTCCCCACATTGTTCTGTGCTGAGAACAGGGCACATGTTTTTAGCGGAGGTGAAGTTCAGTTTAGCTTTTTCTTGTTTGCTTTAATTAATGAATGATAACAATGTCGCATAAGATAAAAAAATAGAAAATGAATCCTTGCTCAACAGGCCCATTTGGTTCGAATAAATGTCCTTAATTTATCTTTGTTTTCTATCTTCTTTTTCTCCCTTCAGACATCAAAAGATGATCTAATCCAAACAGACTTTGAGGGTGCACTCAAATTCTTTCGTGTCCCGGTTCCAAAGAGGTACCGCTCCGAGGAAAATGCAAAGAAACTGATGGAGCTCGCCTGTAGCATGAAGGTGAGTGTGGAGGACAAGAGAATAGTGTCTCAGTAACATGCAGTAGCTGCAGCTGGTCATTTTTTTCATGCCTCACACAAACATCTGAGACTTGAGGTGTATATTAACTTCAAAGTGATTTGATAATCTTATTTTCGGTTAGAGTAAAAATAGAAGTAGAAATATGGCAAAGATTATTTGGCACAGTTAAGTATTCAATATATATATATATATATATATATATAAAAAACTCCAAACAGTATTGGATTGAGGAAACTGGTATGTTAAATAATTCAAAGAAAACCTTAAAATTAAAGTCGGAGTATTAGATCATAAATAGATTATTGCATAAAAGAAAACCTTTATTGTAGTGCACCAGTGCCACATAAATACCAGTAGGGGCCGCTGTTGAACTGTAAAACAGTCTTAATGGATGCAATAAGTACACACACACACACACACACACACACACACACATTGCTTGTCTCAGTCTCTTCAACACACACACACACCTGTGTCCTGACCTGTTTTGAAGAGTCTGGCCCAGTTTAGAGGGCCTGACTTTGAAGGTAACTTTGGGCAGAGATATTTATTAGCACACTTTGTAAACTTTGTAAAGGAGCCCACATGGAGAGAGATTTGAGCTTTTAGGTTTTCTGTCAGACAGGTGGGCAGCAGGGAGAGAAGCCCATTGAGCTCCTTCAAGATTCAGTGGAAGTTAAACTAAGCCAAATTGGACTTGCTTTGCAGACTTGAATATATTTCAAGATTTATCTTAGAGGCACGTAAATGATCATAAATCACAAGTTAGGGATGAAGCCTCCCAGATGTGAAGCAAAGCTGTTATTAATGCACGACTTTTCTACTATTTTTGCTTCATTTGACTTGCTTTTTTTTTTGCTTTTACTAAGTAAAGTTTAGTCATGGTTGTAGTTAAAGGGTTATTTGGACCAATTCAAATATAATTAGTTCATGTAGCTCTATTGAAGCGTGCCAGGCCATCATTTGCTGCATATGGGTTGAAGAAGTTATTTCCGTAGCAGTATCTGACAGAAGAAAAAGTAATTCCAAGAAGTCATTTGACATGTTGACTTCAACGAGTGCTTTAATGTTGAGCTGGAAATTAAATCTGAGTCAAGGTAGGCTAATCTGAAGCCTGGATGTCACTACGAGGGATTTACTGACCAGATTACTGCTGACCTCATTGACTGATGATACCGATTGGACCACAAATCTTTCTGGGTTGCCAGGTGCTCTACTTAATTTATCAGATTTGCCGCTTGGAGAAGAGATTTCATAGTGCTGTTTAAAACGTGATTTAAATTTTAGACTATTACATTTAAATCACTTCCCTGAAGGTGTGGAACAGAGATCTATATTAGTTACATGGATTTTCACGGCGATTATTTTTATGCCGGGAGGTCAAACATCCTCTCCTCACAAAACTGTAGAAACAGAATCAGGATTATGGTGTTTCTAGCTCGAGAGGAAAGGAAAAGACTGTTGTAAGATTAATGTGTATTAATCAGTAAGATGGCGTAACCACAGCGAAGTGATGGACATTGTGAGTGTCTGTGTGAACTCCGGTAGCTTGGATTTGTAATTGTGGTCAAAGGTAATTAGAATAAACGACAGTTGGGTCACAGCATTTGTTCGGGAGGCGATCAAGGGGGTCGAACAGGGGTCATTTCCATTGTCAGGCAGTGTAGTTGTTACATCCACTTTCTCCTCTTGTCTGCCAACCTTTTGACTTTTAAAGCTGATGTATGCAAATTGTCTGGGGAATTTAAATGAAAATCATGAACAGCTGCAGTTTGCTTTTTCTTTGTCGTCTATTTTTGTTTGAGTAAGTTAGTCCCTGTCTCTTTACACCTACCTAATTCTTCTCTGTCTTCTACCTCGGAGCCTGTTAGTTCACCAGTATGGACATAAAGGCAGATGTGTACTTGGTTAACAGCCACATACAAAAATGTTTTTGATGATAATAATTGGTCTGTAAATCACCATTTTAGAAAGTACAGGGTCTCTTCTAATTCCCAACGTACCGCATAGGGAAAGTGATCTCACACTGTGACATTTGACATATTTTATAACCATAAATTATAGCTGTACTTGAGAGCCTCAGATGCTCCGTGTTCCTAATTACTTTTTTGAGTAGTACCTTCTGGAGACTGAGCTGTCTGTCAAGACTGAGAGAGAGAGAGAGAGAGAGAGAGAGAGAGATGCAATAAAAAAAGAATGAGAAAGAGATGGATCAGGCAAGTCGTGCCCTGTATGACTTCTCATACTTTTTCTCTGTCTTTCGCCTCTCTCCCATTTACAGAGCAGAACGTGTGACCTAATACACTCGGAGAGACCACATTCTCTCTCACACCAAAACACACACATACACAGGCAGACACACACTTAGAGCAGGGTGACATGTGGGCCATGCTGTCCCAGTTCTGCCACCATCGTTAGTTGGTGAGAGCCAGGAGCATTTGGATCATCAGATGGGCTGTAGTGAAATACTAAACCTGAGGTTGCAACACACACAAGCAGGCATACACTCATCGACAACAGTGATTTGATACCACAGGTGCTACTTGATTCATTAATTTCACTAACACATGTTGGTTTGTAGACAGTGTTGGTGTGTTGTTGCTGAAATTGAAGCTCATAGAATTTATCATATGGCCGTCTTATAAGAAATCCAATGCAAGGCAGTGGTTTGGCACTGAAAGGCTTGTGTGTGTGAGTGCAGCTGTCGGCATGAATGTGACTGTCAGTGTGTGTTTTTTAATGGATCACTGTTTCACTGTTGTGGGGTAAAAATGGGAGGTGTACCACCAAAGCTGAACGATCCGATCAATAATAAGAAAATAGACGGTTTGTTCTGCTGAAATTTGAGGTTTAAATGTTCTAAAACTTCTTTCTCAAAAACTGTAAACTGACATAATCACTGTTGTGTAAACTAAGATATTGGAAAATACAGTGTCTCACCAATCAGCTGTCAGTCAACTCATTTACACAAGTGTAGTACTTCAGGAAAAGGAAGTTGGACAACATTGTTTCTAAATGCTTCAGACTTTGAACTTATTAAAACTCAACAACTGCTTGATGTGTTTGACTTTGGACCGTGTGGACAAAGATCTCATTCAGAAATGAACAGCAGTAAATTCAGTTACACTCACTGCACCAGGTCCATTGCTTTTCATTCAAACACTGGACTGGACCAAAGAACACTTCAGTCCAGCAAAGACTGTAAATCTTGTGTTTTTTGTTGACAAAAGATTGTTATGGTTTAATTCTGGCAGCCACCTTAAGTGTGGGAGCCAAAGGCTTCATTTCCTTTCATTATTGTATCTTAATTTATGATCTATTCATCGTGTGTGTGACGCGGTTGTTTCTGCTTTTGTTTGCCCGACAGATCAGCCAGAAGAAGCTGAAGAAATTTGAGAAGGAGTACCACACCATCAGGGAGCAGCAGGAGCAGCAGGAGGCTCCCATCGAGAGATACGAGGTAGACGTTAATTTCACTCCATGAAATGAAATATTAAATTACATCTCCTCGTCAAAAATTATAAAAAATATCTCCCCTTTTCCTTCTCATAAGGGCAGAAAACTTTACTCCAATGTTTCTGTTGCACCATAACACACTTAATAGTCTGCATTGATACATTTGCATTATGCTTTTTGGCAAACTGATACATATGATGTATATGTAAATGTATCTATCAGCTGCTCATATTCACAGTAAATCCATTTTATTTACTTTGAACCTTGACAGTCCTTGTTCCAAAATGACAAACTACATAGCACTAAAAAAAAGCCATTAATTGTACACGTCATACATCATCTCAAGGGTAACGGGTTGGTTGTATACTGTGCAAGATCATCAATTATAGTGACTGGAGTTCTGCTGTTTTCTTGTAAAAATGTTTCCAACAAGAAAATATCCTTTTTTTTTTCTTTTTTTTTTGTATTTTTATACACTCAGACATTAAATCACAATATAATTGTTTTTGGTCAGCCTATGACGTTTTTATCATGTAATGACGCTAACACTTACTCAACATCATCGCTATTTTGATTAATTATTTGACTTAAACAGACCCACGTATTTGTATTTTCATATGAAGGTTAGGTTGGGAAAACTTGTCAATAAAAAGAAATAACCATGTGCTCTGACATGGGAATGTGTGTGTTATGAAAGACAGATGTCTACATCAGCTAGAAAAATGTTGTTGCTGTTTTTTTTAAATGTACTTGAAAGTAGGAACAATGTTAGACTTCATCATATCTGTGCTTAACTTCTGCTTTTTAGAGATTATTTGCATGTTTGCATCAGTTTTGCTGCCTGTTGCTGTTCAATACCTACAAACTGCTTTCGCCCAGTTAAACATTACAAACCACTCTTCGTATTTAATTATGCTTTCACCTGATCACAGTTAACTTTTGCACTCACATAGTCTGAATGTGTGCAGTGTTGCAAACAACCGAGACAGGAAGACCATGCTTACACATTCATTCGCAAGTCTTCATGATTAACTCTCTTTCCCAGCTCTGTCGTCTCTTACTGTCCTTCCTCTTCCTTATCTTTACTTCTCTCAGTTCGTGTGCCCTTCTGTTTCGCCGTCCAACTACTTTTCCTGTGTCATCATTGTTTATTTTTTTTGTCTTTATTGTCTCACTTGGCTATTTTTTCTTCTAACAATCGGTCTTTCCTGTTGTCCATCCCTTTCCCGTCTCTCTCTCTCTCTCTCTCTCTCTCTCTCTCTTTCTGTGTCTCCTTCCTCGTGTCCAGAGGGAGAACCGTCGTTTGCAAGAGGCTAACATGCGTTTGGAGCAGGAGAACGACGACCTGGCACATGAACTAGTCAGCAGCAAGATTGCTCTGCGCAAAGACCTCGACAACGTAAGGGAAAAAAAAAAAAACGTTTATGAAATTTTGTGAGTGTGATTGTGAAGATGTGACTCGTCGCTGCTTTAAGGAGAACTTGTTGAGGCGAGTATGCAGGTCATGTGGCATTAGTTGCGTAAGAACTGAAACAACCTGACTAAAATGACATTTTTGAGTGTGTTTGTGTTCGTCAGGCAGAGAACTTATGTGTGTGTATCATAGTTTCACTAACCTTGATAAGAGGGAAAACTAAAGAGGAAAGTAGGGCGTGAACTAACTTTCAGTGACCTCATCAGCATTGGGTTATTTTGTCTGTGTGTGTGTGTGTGTCAGGCTGAGGAAAAGGCAGATGCCCTGAATAAAGAGTTGCTGCTGACCAAACAGAAACTGGTGGACTCTGAGGACGAGAAGCGACGACTGGAGGAAGAGTCTGCACAGGTTAGAGCCAAAGACCGGGCACTTTATTCAGGATCTGAACTTAACCTGCGTAATGGAAAACCTCTCTCCGAGCCCAGCTATTGTCTGAAATATATACAAATAGTAGGAGCGTGTCACCACTATTGCACGTCACATTCCATAATTTCCTTGTCCACTCAACACTCACTGTCGTGGACTGATCCTATTGTCTGCATGTTTTCATCTGAAGCAAACACTGCAGCACTTGATTTCACTGCTCTTTAAAAACAAGTCTGTAATCTATATTTTTCTGAGGAGCCGTACTGATCTTACCGTGACTGGAAACATGGATTAAGTAAACTAGAAGCTAAAATTTCATCTGTAAAGGCCAAGACAACAGCAACTATATGTTTATTGTTTAGCCCAGTCAAACCTGAAGTCATAAGATTCCCTTCAGACATACTGTCAAGAACAAACATCCCTTTGTCTTCATGTTCAAACCTCTCTTTGTTGTCTAGTTTGTCTTTAATCTGTCTGTGACATTTTCACAGTATCATTATTATTTAAAAATAAAAAATCCCTGTTAAATACATTTGTCTCTGTCAGTAGAATAAAACTGGTGGAAAAGAAACAACAAACACACATTTTCAATCATTTCTATCAAATCTTCAAAGTCAAAGGACGTGATGTTGATTTTCTTGAGTTCAATGAAGAATCCCTCCAAGACAAAGGACAAACCTTGATACATACTTTTCCCATGTGTGTTCAGCTCTGTCCTCCAAATGTCTTCTGTCTTAAGTGTATAGGTGTAGCTTTGAGTAATTAGTGTGCTTGCATGGAGGGGGAGAGGGTATGACTTTGCCCCCAGCTTCACATCTGCCAATACTTTCTCTGTGTTCTTTACATTTCATGGCAGTAACACAGTCTCTGGGGTTTCTGACTGCTCCTGTCCTTGATCTCCCCTTTTGCGGTACAGGTCAGAGGGAGATACATAACAATATCTGTGTGTGTGTGTGTTTTTTTCTCTGCAGCTGAAGGAGATGTGCAGACGAGAGCTTGATAAGTCTGAATCAGAGATCAAGAAGAACGGCTCCATTATTGGAGAATATAAGCAGGTATGCATGTGTTTTGTGTTACTGAAGAGTATCTGGGAAGAAACTGGAAAACCGTGTAAACTGTGACTCACGCACACTCCAGTTTACTTAAAATATTTTTTTTGTTTCAACTTGATCTGTGATTTTCACTTGAGATCCAACATCACCAACTAATCTACAATCTATATAAGCTCCTCACTCCTACCTGCCCATACAAATCCCCAAGGCTCTTAAAAGTGGAGATCAATACAAGATCCAATACAGAAATACCAATCTATATATGTATATTAAATGTGTGCATCCCATTAGGCGTATACCCTTGACTCAGCTTACGTGTTCCACATCCGTCCTGAGATCAGTTACAGTATCGATTGCATTATGATACACATGCACAGATTTACAAACTGTATTTTCTGTACAGTCTTTTCCAAGAATTTAGATGCAGCAGCAGCAGCAGCAAGTAGATGAGCAAATTATACAATGATTAATTGTCTCAAATTGCTATAAATTGGTTAATTTGACAAGGAGTTAGGATGTATTGTGGAGCAGCTTTTAATAACCTCTTTTGCTAAGAAATCCAATATATTACTGATTTAAACATTTACCTATGTAACATAATAGCGAGGTTTTTAATCCTGTTCTGCTTTTTAGTTATCCTGCAAAGTGTAGGAAAGTGTGAGAAGTTTGAGAGATGTGTCATTGTCAGTTAATAGTAAATAATTTAAAGTTTATGATAGAAATGCATTTTTCTCTTAGTTTTTCTTTGTAAATGGCACAGTCCGGTCCTTAATTTCAGCATCTCAGACTCAATCCAAGTCCATTTTGGAGCTGGAAGGTCTTAGGGTAATGGTAATCAACAAAATCTTCCTCAAATCAATCCTAAAACTTCTTGCAGCCAATGTAAACACACAAAAGTAGGTGTAGACTGGTAGATTGCCATCTTACTTGTGTGAAGCTGCTGCTCTTTTCCAGCAGTGAGAAGTTAACAAGCCAAAAACAAACAAACAAACAAAAAAATCAAGGGTTTTAGCATTCACCTTAATCTGTATAGACAAACTGCTTATCGATCTGGATGAAAACACAGAACAGAAAAACCTTTGCAAATTAAAGTGGATATAAAACACAGAACGGCAGCACTATTGGCCTGTGAT
This sequence comes from Polydactylus sextarius, assembly GCA_016801845.1. Lineage (NCBI taxonomy): Eukaryota > Metazoa > Chordata > Actinopteri > Polynemidae > Polydactylus > Polydactylus sextarius. Next base: position 6,450,554 of record CM028922.1, read on the forward strand.
TTGACACAGACAGATATAAATGTCCAGTGATTAGGTTCATCCCACGTTGGCTACAGTGGTTGTACATGCATCAGATTTATTCATTAAGCATATTTCTGTGTAGTACACTTATACATGTGTTTTATGTGCCTCATGAACTCCAGTCTTAGTGAGCCTTGAGCATCTCCACTTAACTTTCCTTATTTGGCTTGTCCTGTCATATCTTAGGTCTGATCAAGCCATTACTGTGGCAAGACTAGCTATAAATATTTAAAAATAATCGGGTCTGTTTTTATTCATTCATTCAGTTAGGGAAGCAGAAATATCTTAATTTTTCTTTTTGTTTTCTTTTATTATTTTTTTTAACAAAGTGGCCCTAAGCTGAACCCAGAGCCTGACTGATGTCTGAGCTCAGTGAACATATTTTGAGTTCCTGCCTCTGAACTCCTCTTACGGTGATTTTCTGTTCTTTCAGTTGTCATCTCGTCACTAAATGCTTAAATATAAACCTGTCCAGATCACAGAGACACTGCAGTAATCCAGCTCCTATTGCTGCCTGAGCAGGCAGACAGAAATAGCAACGGGACTAATTTAGAAACACACCTTAAGATCACCTGTGTCTAAAAATATTAGGAGCAGATTGGAATTGACAGGAGATCTGAAAATGAGCCATCATAAACGAGAGGGGGTTCGATGCGTGTGTGGCTTGTGTGTGTGTGGGTTATGGGCGAAAGCAGACTTCAGATTGCAGGCATGCAGCTGAGAGCTGTGCTCAGCAGAGCTAAGTGTGAAAACAAGGCCTCTTCAAAAATAGTTCTTTTTGTGACAGAGAGGAAAGCGGGGTGATAGATGTAGAGAGGCAGAAAACGGGCAGAAGTCTGCGCAGAGGGAGCTGAGGGACGACAGTAGCTTTCATTCCTCTGGGGATTGACAATTTGAGGAATGCTCCAAAATAGCCCGCGCGTTGTTTTCCAACCCAGATAACTCAAATTATTCTTCAAATAGAATTTTCCTATTTCAGTGGCAGCAAATGCCAAGTGTCTTTTTGAGGGATTAAAGCCAAAAAAAAAAAGTCTTTGTGTGTTCACTAATTGCCCGTCCGGGCCCACACAGACAGAGAAACGTCTGTTAATGGTGAAGCTAAAAACGGTGTGAAGTGATGTATTGTAATCCCTGCTGCAGGAGCAGAGGCTGTGGAGATTCACTCAAGCTGGACGTGCACTTGGCAAGTTACAGCAACATGTGTCAGTAGTTTTACATTTAATTTAATACAGTTTTCCAAATATTTTGACCCTTGACTTGATAAATATTGTCAACATTTCTAGAAGTGCCATGAGTTCAGCGTTGAATTCCAATTGTTTGCCTCCAGTTCTGAGCATTATAATGTTATAAATAATTAAAACTGTATGTGCTTACACAAGGCAACAAAAATTGCAGGGGGAAAAGCAGGACGCAATGAATTATTGAGTGGAGATGTTTAAAATAAATAAGTCTGAGTTTGTTTGTGGAAAAAAAACAGAATATGAAAAGCATGAAAACCAAAAAAGGGCACATCAGAAACACATCCAAAATCTCTAATAAATGGGAAACAGTGTCACACACAAAAAAAGAGTAAAATGCCAACTCAATATGTGGAGGCAGGATTGAAATAGTCCCCGCACGTGAGGCTGAACAGCTTCAGTTAAAAATATACTGCGAGCTGTGGAGTAGTGCAAGATTTAAAAAAAAAAAAAAAAAAAAAAAACCTGAGGCAGCAGTGAGAATGAAAGAGCAGGGGGCAGCTGCAATATCAAGTCAGATAAAAGATCAGCGGTGATATAAGGCAGAGAGACGGTTGCAGTAATGGCAGTTGAGAAGATGACAGGAGAGGAAGAAAAAAGATAAAAGATGTAGGTGGAGAACGATGGATATCTGCTCGGCTAAAGATAAACAGATAGATGTACAGATTGATCTCTAAAGGAGGAGGAGGAAGGAGATACGCAGTTCATGCGGCAGAGAGCAGGAGCAGATAGAGAGAGAGTCTGTCTACAGAGAGGTGGGATGACCTGATGTACCCGTTAGGATGACTCATGTCACATTGATCTTTCTATTTATCTGCAAGCTACAGCCACACGGCACGTCTGTGTATATGTATTTGTCAGCATGGTTGTGGTCGTAGGTTACAGGTGGAGAAGGCAAAGGAGACTGGATAGATGCAAAGGTGTGCAGGCGTACTGACACGAGTCCATTTGGAAGCCTGTTATAAAAAACAGGACCTTATGACATCACTAATGGACTTAAAGTTAAGAGGATGAAGTCTCCTTTGCAAAGACTGATTTACTTTGAGCCACAAATGGAGCTGTGGAAGGGAAAACACACTGCGGTGTGTTAGGTTCAGTCAGGACAGGCACAATGTAAACAAGACAAAATCAAAACAACAAGAAAAAGATCATTTTCAGTGGAACAATATATTACTTTCTTAAATATCTCATAACTACACAGACTGAAGTGGTTCACGGAAAGTACTTTCACTGATGTTCTGTACTTTTACAGTTCACAAGCTCGATACTTTATTCTTAACATGGGTATTTGTGTGTCATGTAACTTTTGCTCTGCTCTGCTACATTTAAAGCAATGATATTGTTTTTTTAATCCACTTTTTTAGAGTTTATCTGACAGATTTTCTTTTCCAGATGTTACATAAAACCTTATGATCTTATTTTTGGATGACACATTGATCTTGAACTACAGTATATAAATCTGCTGAGGCTCAGGAGGTAGAGTGGGTCGTCGTCTGTGTTTAAGAAAATATTAAATACTATTTTCTGTTCTCTCGTTTCATTAATTTATTTAAAACAAAATATCACTAGAGTGTCTCCTACTTATCTATTCTTTTAATAAATGTATTTATAGTGAACCAGCAGGGCAGCAGTTGAGATGGACTGACTGTACTGACTGTTGAGACGCATTGAATAGCAGATGCAAATGAGGTTTAGGAGTTTAGCATTGGCAGCTGTCTGAAAGCACGTTTCATCTGTGTCCGTGGTTCCTATAGATCTGCTCCCAACTGAGCGAACGACTGGAGAAACAGCAGACGGCCACCAGAGGAGAGCTGGAGAAAATCCGGGTGAGTTTTCCACACACACGCACACGTGGACACACTGCTGTGTGCCTTCGAACACACACCAAGTGTGGCGTAATTATAGAGCTCTGCTGTTAGAGACAGATGCATGGATGTATAGTTGTTTATTCTAATTGAAAAGTAATGATTTAATATAACGTTTAGGATTCTGGATCACTGCCAGAAACAGTGGTGCATATTATTTGTTTATTCATATGCAGATTTATTGTTCATACAACCACTCATGTGGCAATGTTCATGGTGAATAATTGACCTCTGTTCAGTATTTTTAATTCGTTATGTGTGATATATCAAATATCGATCATTAGTTGTGATTGATAGGGTTGAAATCAACTTGTCACATTTATAACATGTTTAATGACCAATGAAATGAGAAGAGAAATGTTCAACAGATGTTTGCTGATATTTATTCACAACACGCGTAGTTTAAGTTAGCATTTTATTTATCAGACATGGAGTCAGAATAAAATTTTAGAAAGTTTTTCTCCTAACCCGTGTCAGGTAAAAATCTATTTGTGACCTTGGTGTAGAAGTTCAGAGTTTGAAAGAAAGGTTTTGATCTCTCGGCCCCCCACAGTTTGCAGGTATGTTCACTACAGTGTTGCCATCTTGTTGTCTTGCCTGGCATTGAAATCAAAGCTTTTTGAAGTAAAAGAATGAGGAGGTAGGCCAGGCGGGCCAGGGCCAGGTATCTCACTTCCAGCGCTTGCATGCTTGGCTTGTGAACTGTTTGTGTAGACCGTGAGCTGGGAAAAAGGCCATTTTGGCAGAAAGCTGCGTTAGCGCTGCCCAAAGACCCACAAAAGGACAGACAAAAGGTTTATTACACCAAGGACAAGTGTTGTAGAGGATTTAGCCGCACTGCTGTCTCTCTTTCTCTCTCTCTCTCTCTCTCTGTGTGTGTGTGTGTGTGTGTGTGTGGTGGAGGTAAATATCTGCATCTCTATCATTGTGGTTGCGCTTGTTGTTTTTCTTGTTTATTACTCATTAATAACGGTGCAGCGAAGGCAGTAAAACTGTCAACATCCGCAGTTCTAATTGATATAAAGGGACAGTGACGTGTAGTGGGTGATGTACAGTATAATTGTAAATTACTACAGTGTTAATTAGAAATGTTTAAATAATATGCTGACATACTTACTCACCAAAAGTCTATTTAAAGTGACAACAGAAACACTTTTAGCTCAGTCAGTCTCCTGCTTCATTAATGCTCCCATCCACTTCTGCAGTGATGAGCCTACTGTAAAAACATTCTGTGTAATTGCTGCTCATCTTTAAACCCAGCTGACAGTTTAATCCAAATGAAATGTAATCTTGTTATGAAATATTAATTTTAAAGGACTATCTTAACCAACACAGTCAACTGTTGTTGCTATGGCGCACAACCTTGAAAGTGTAAAGTGCTGTAGACAGTCTGAGCTTTTAGTACAACCTCGGGCACTAATCTGCAGTATCTACAGTACAATTAAAATAAAGATGTTGCGGAATTAAAGGAGCTACGGGCCAACGCATCTGCATGTGTCGTCATCGCTGTTACCATGGCGATGGCCATATGTATCTGTACTGCGGTAGCATTAACTTAGCTTAATCTCAGGAGTATTTTTTTTTTCCACCTTTTAAAGTTTATCTTGCATCGTCTGGCAAAACCAATTCCCACTCCCGCTGCGAAATGGAAAAACACCAGTGCAGCCATTACAGGTCTGTTCACAGTGTTTTTCTGTTATTTTGTTACACAAATGTACCTAATAATAGACCATTGCACACAAGGGCACCCAAAAAAAGAGCACTTTGTCTAAAGGGCTGGGCGGAGTGCAGAGTATAGCTGGTATATATGGCTACTACACTAATGAGCTGACATGCTTCAGTGGCTCAACAGAGTGCTGTCTCCTCTCAAAAATGTTTCTAGTATATAGAGAGTACAGAGAGGACATGTTGCATAATGTCATGGTCAAAGATATTTGCTTTCATTTCAGAGATTTGTCCTTCTGGATGCACATTTTCTGTGTTGACCAAATGTTGGCACATTCTGCTGATTTGTTTTATTTTTAGACATCGTATATTAAAAGCTACAGCACATAAAAGTCTCAAAATAATACTGAGAAGCTTGTGCTGGAGGGAGATGTGCAAAGAAATCAAAGTGTCCAAACACTTAACTCACGCAGATCTTTGATTTCCCATACTTTTTCTAGGTTGGGGGAGTTTTATTTTATGTTATCTAATTCTAGCATTTTATTTTTTATATTATTAATGTTAACATTTCCTCCCTATTCACTAAACAATACCTCAGGCACAAGCTTTTGTAATGTTATCAGTGCCGGGCTTTATCATCACCAAACCCAGTACCTTTCTTTGTGGCTTTATCCTTTTTTCTTTACTCCCCACATCCATCCTCTGTTATAGTTTTAATCTCCTCCAGCTTAAAAAAGGTGGATGCTCTGAGAAACAGGTTGTTTCAACAAAAAAGGAGCTTGTAAGGTCAGAGACCGGTGTGAAGGTGTAATTTATTACCTTGTATTTTTCTCTAATCTTTTCTGCTTTGTCTTTTTCTTTTCTTATTGTTTCGCTTTCTAGACCAAGGTGGAAGGCTGTGAGAAGTGTAGCAGTCTTTTCAACAAAGAGGGTCGCGTGCGGGCCGCCGTAACCACGGCGTCCGCCGGAGGGTCGGAGGAGACCGACGAGGAAAAGGAGGGTTTGAAGAACCAGCTGAGGGAGATGGAGCTTGAACTAGCCCAGACCAAACTGCAGTTGGTGGAGGCTGAATGCAAAATCCAGGTTTGGTTTTCATCCAAATCTAACTATAACACATTGAATCACAAGTTTTTAGGTTCTACTTTGAGTTTTAAATGCCAAGAGAAGCTTGTTAGTCATGTTCTGTGTTGTTGAATCCCACAAGTTTTGCTCTCATCGTTACATGAAAGCTCCTGTAGCTGACATAGAAGCAAGCGCTTAAACAGACCTTGACTCACTGACTCTCTTGTCGTGGATTTTATTGCAGTCAAATATTCAAAACTACTTTTTACTGCCTTTTAAGTGCCAGCGACAATTTTATGAGGAGAATACAGGCGGCTTGAAAATGGGACAGGTTGTCTGAAACGTGAAGTGAAGCATGAGCATTTTAGTCAGTCCAGTCTTTGAGCTCTGGGACACTTTGGGACATTCATTTCTAAATATCTAGGCTACTCCTATGCCACCTGCATAGCAATTATATTCCTACTCTTGTGACTCAACAGCCCTTGAAGTGAAGAAATGTCAGGGCAGCAGAGATTTTTCACAAATTTCCCAAAGCAGGAAATTTACTATTAATAAGATATGGTCAAAGTAATTATAAAGATTGTTTGGGAGTTCAAGTTCATTTAATAACTGAGTGATGACAGCGCTGGGATCTTCATTTCTGAAGCAGTGTTAAGGTCTAACAGAATATTGAAACATTTCTTATATCTAATATTTGTAGATAGGGGCACATTTAACTGTCAGTTTGAAAAAAAAAAAGTTTTGATTTGGCAGAAAAAGAAGCAAAAACTGGGCCAGACTGGAAGAGCGTGAACTATTTATGATAAAAGTTTCAGACCAACAGCAACAAAGTGTGAGGACTTTATTGGGAATGATGTCAAAGAAGAAATATGAGGACTTCTGTATGATAAATGATGTCTCGTAGAAAAAGAAGGGCATTAGGTCCGAACCTGCTGGAAAAGTTAAAGTAAAAATAGACAGTAACATTTTAATAAATACACAGAGATCCGTACTGTTTAAAAAGTGTTCTGCCGCTCACCGTTCTTCTTCTTCTGTTCTTCACTCAGGATCTGGAGCATCACCTGGGTCTGGCTCTCAACGAGGTTCAGGCCGCCAAGAAGACGTGGTTCAACCGGACGCTCAGCTCCATCAAAACCGTCACCGGGACCCAGGGAAAGGAGACCACCTAACCTGATAACCCTCATTCACACAGTTTTACCCCGACCACATCTGGAGTTCAATGCAAATGTCCAAACTCTGGACATTGAGACTAAACCTACTGGGCCATAACTTTAACTTGAACATTGACCGTTAAAAACCCAGGATGACCATTACTACAGACTGTGTTACTTATCCAAAATGTCCTTGTGTTTCCCTGATCCCCCCCACACACACGCAACTGATCTAACCACCTCCTTCACCTTTTCACCCCAAATGACTACAGCCGACTACGCTGATGAGAAGGGGTCGAAAAACATACAATTGAGTGTGATGGTACCACTCTCCCCCTAAAGAAACAATGTGCTTCCACAGGCCACAGAAAGAAAAGGGTAAAAAAAAAACAAACAACAAAAAAAAAAAAAATGAGAAATGCTTCATTAATTTTTGTCTCTGTACTGCTGATATTAAAGACTGGCAGGAGGAAGGTTGGACATTTGGACTGTCACTGTCCTGATGGGATAGAGAAGATAACACTACGTCCTTCCATACTCATCTGCCTGCTCCCCCTCTAAACTACTGGCACAAACCAACCAGTCCCTGTACATTTTTTTGTTGTTGTTGTTGTTGTTTTGTTTGTTTTAGGTACGAGAGCTAATACACACCTTTTCAAAACTGAGCTTTTTCTAATTTACGTTGAACAAATACTTTTCTTTTTCTATGTATGTACATGAATGTGCTTATGTAAAGAGGATGCGTGTGTGAGTGTGTGTGTGTGAGAGTGTGTATGTGTGTCAGTGCGCATGTTTTATTTTTGTTTGTTTGTTTTTGTGCCGACTGTGAGGTGTATGTGTTCACATGCGTGAGATCGTTGGACAAAAACGTGTTTGAATGCTTAAATAATGACTGAAATAACGTTAATCTGTGTAAGACAAAGAGGAACGGAGCGAGTGAAAGTCCAAGGGAAAAAAAAAAAAAAAAAAGCACTAAGGTTATGAGTGTGTGCATGCATGAAAGGGAAAACAATTTGTTTCCTGGTTGTCTAGTTACCTTAAATGTCCAAAATGTGTATATGAATGATGCTAAAGAGAAGTTTGCTGACAAAGCCTTGATCTGAAGGTTGATAAAGATGATAATAGTAGATATAAATATGTAATTTACAGTAAAAACAAACACACAAAAAAAGATGCTTAAAAGCTGCTGTAACTGCAAAAACAGCAGAATAATTTTCCTCATATTTTAGACATAAAACATGTTTGAGGTTTGCCTGGTTTGGATCTTCCAGCACAAAAAAAACTTAAAAAGCTCAAAACCATTCAAACCTCTGCCTGTTCTATAGTCCATGTATGTATGTTACATTGTTGAACCCAAGAATCAGTCCAATTATCAATACAAACCTTAAATGTCACTTAGGAAATTGTATAATCAAAATGGAAAACACACACACACACACACACTCTCAAACCAATAGGATCTCTTTTACCACTACAAACACAAGCACTGAATTACAATGTCCAAACACACACAAGCGTGATATTTATATAAAGGCAGGTACAGAACAAACACTCAGTGACCACTTTATATAGAACAAATACATGTGGAAGCAGCACAATCCACACCACTGCAAACCAAGATGTTTGGTCACTTCTTGTGAAAATATTAGGTGGACATGATCTGAAATGTGGACAGATGTCAATGCAAGACAAACCTGAGTTGTAGATACTTGGGTTTGACTTTAGCTTCTGATGCTCACATCTGTTGAAATGATGAGGAAATTGGGCGGGTGATAGTGGAGGTTATGTTTTCTGATGGTGGGGTCAGAGTTGGACATAAAAGCTGGTGATTTGACAGTGTTTTTACATCAGGGTCTTTTAGTGTCATCAGCATCTTTGGAAAACAGGTGTATCCGTTCATGGTTGTGTGGAAAAAAAACGCTCATCGTTTTCAAAGAGGTCCAGGGACATGACAAACACTTTTGCAGAAACTTGTGTTTATTCCATCTGTGTGCACTCGACTGAGTAGATCACTTTTGGGACATTTTGGAATAGGACGATGACTGTGGCACAAGCACCTCGCTGCGGGAACTGATCGACTTTTATTATTGAACTGACATGGAGCAAAACTCCCCGCGAGACATTTCAAACACCTTCATGCCTCAAAGACTTCAACATGTTCACGAGTCAAAACAAGATGTTACTGAGCACTGAGAAAGTTGAAATATTGAAGTGGTCACTGGGTGTGTATATACACACACACAGAAGTCGGGCACATAAAGACACTTGTCAACTGCCTGAGGTGTAACTCTGCACCTTAAGTGTGGATCAGCATCTCAGGAGTTACACAACCAGTCAAACAGAGGTTGAAGTTCGGGTCAAACTGGCAGCCACTCTAAATCAAGCCCAAATGACTAGGAAGTGGGTTCAACAATATTTCAGTTCTCTTCATATTTCACTATTCATTTTAGATTTAAAAAAAAAAAAGGAAAATGTTTTTCTTCTTTTGCCAGCCTAAAATAAACCATTACTGTAAATTGCATCTTGACTTGAAAGTGTAATCTGATTGGCTGGAATCTATTTGTGATGTCAGAGGAAAAGTCACTGATCGAAAGAAACAAAGGGCCATTCCTCTAAAAGGCACTGGGTTGTATATAACATTTAAAAAAAAAATGAATATAGAGTTTTTGTTTATGATTTTCTACTCTGTAACTATAACTAATGTTGCCTACTTGTACCTACCTACCTGCTGCCGTGCTACAGTTTAATCCACAACTACGTTTTATGTTTTTAATGTTTTTTTTTTTTTTTTTGCTCCAAGCTTCTCAGTCAGACTGCTGTTTGGTTCATTAAATGCCAAAACGTAGCTTTATCATCCAACCAACAAAAAAAAAAAAAAAACAAACAAACAAAAAAAACATTATCAACGTGTGAAAATTGTAATAGTGTAGGATGCATTGTGTATACTTCATGAATTTCAATATAAAGATATCGACACAAAAGTATCCTCGTCTTTTTTTCCTCTTTCTTTAAAAACCTTCTATTTTCGTTACACACCCTCTTTTCCCACATAAACACACAACTTTGATCATTTGTCATGTGTCAACCAATGGAACCGTCGAGGATATTTATTTTATCAGTGTCTTTTAAAAAGAAAAAAAAACTAACGACTCACGCAGCCAGTGAAAAGCAGAAAAGGATAAAAGAGGCCGGAGCTGTAGTTATAATGAGACGTTTCGAAGTCACCTCTCGAGAACACTTCTCTGGACATCTGAGAGCGTTTTGAACATGAAAATAAACCCGTCTTCTTCTTGCTAATTGTCTCTCGCGAAAACAGCCTCTGTCTGCCGCTTGAACAAGCCAGTTCCCTTGAGCTGCACGGAAATCTCCTGTTTTTTTTTCCTCCTTTTTTACATTTGGCCACAGTTCTATATCTCATCTTCTCCCCTCAGAGAGCATCTCCTCATAACATATGGTTGTGTTGTTATCTGTGTCAGGTATGAGCTATTTTCTGCCTTGGCCTCAGTGTGTAAAATGTACAGTGTGCGCTGATTGTGCCGGAGGTCTCACATATATCATTCAGAGTGTTTATAACAGAGCAGGCCCATAAAATTATCACCTTACGTGATGATGGCCGTTGGGATCCCGACTTTGTGTTGGCCACTGCTACTGCAGATTGCGAAGCAGCAAGCACGACCGGTTGGAAACCCGCTATTTGCAGCGACTGAGGGTAACCAGTGTCATAATTATGCAATATCAGCTCAACCCCACCACCCCCTCCTCTGTCTGTCCTGTATTACAGAGCTATTAATATAACCAGCGGGCAGTAACAGAGTAAAATGCAGAGGTGGAACGCTGATGGGATCGGCATCTTCTGTTGCGGCTCAACTCAGTCAGGAGTGATTTGTGAGGCAGAGATGAAACTGTGTGTGTGTGTTTTCGAGAGGCCATGTGAAGCTATTTGGACCTCGAGACCCCCACCAACCTCCTGACCTCCCTGCCACCTGATCTCCTGACTACAGAAACACACTCTGACCTCACGCAACTTAAGCCACCTGCAACTTTGACACGTTTAACTTAGATATGAAAATATATTAAGCGTTCGCAGTTTTGAGTGAAATTACAAACTGTGCGTTTTCTGAATTCTGACAGAACAGATATACGACATTAATTTAACATTGATTATTCAAGACATTGAAGATCATTCTTCCCTGACTAGTTTATTTATTTATTTTTAAAAAAGCTGCAACTAGAGAATTTGTGCCACTTATGCCTAGAAAATTAACCTGACACATCAGATAGATAGATAATAGATAGATAGATAGATAGATAGATATAGATAGATAGATAGATAGATAGATAGATTGATTGATTGATTGATTGATTGATTGATTGATTGATTGATTGATAGATAGATAGATAGATAGATAGATAGATAGATAGATAGATAGATAGATAGATTGATAGATAGATAGATAGATAGATTGATTGATTGATTGATTGATGACTTTACTAATCCCTTTGGGAGGTTCCCTCAGGGAAATTAAAAGTAAAATAATCAAATAATATCCAGAGATGTTTATTACACATCTAAAAAAAAATACAAAAAATTGCTACATCATTTCATATGATTTTTTTTGTTGTATTTATGTATTTATTTTTTTTACTATTTTATGTGATCATATATTGTTTATTATTTTTAATGTTTTTATTTGATACATGTTGATTATGTTAATAATAATAATAATAATAATAATAATAATAATAATAATAATAATAATAATAATAAGAGGTCTCAAAAACTCATGTAGTAAATAATTGCTCTCTCCTACAAAAACATAGAAAGCAAAACATTAAATATTTTAGAAAATAAATAAACATTAATATATTTATATATTCTCCTCTACGCATGTCGCCATTATTTAGCGTGCGCAATGCATCCTGGGTAGATGCCGTACTATGGTTGTAGTGGATTTGACAGGTGAGCTGTCGGCCTTACGCTTCCCTGTTGCCACAGCTGTAAAGTGAAGACAATGTCACATTGTCCCGCTTTTGGTTGTAGTTTCCAGTCGAAAGAGAAGGGAAGCAAGAGAAGAGACGTAAACATTCACAGCTGCTTTCATCACGATGAGAAAAAATAAAATAATGGGACGATGCTTATGGAGGAGCACAACTTCCTAAAGTCCCGCGGCTGTGCTCCCGTCACTTCAGTCCTGGATGTATTTGAGGTATTTAAGTCGATCACAGCTGATAAAAGAGCTCACAGGTGCTGTTTGGTTCTGAGCGAAGATTGAAACTAAATTACTTGCTACAATTTTCTCTCACAAAGAGTCTAAACGCCCAGTTTTAGACGGTGATGAAGTTGGTTTCCGGTTGGATGTTTGATGGCGGACAAGATGGCGGCGCGCGTAGACGCGACGGCTCGGAGCTTAATGTGTTCACCGTTGTCGGACGTTACCGTTATGAAGGAAACCGACGATCAACCAGTTGAATCCACCAGTTACAGTGTTTAACAAGTTAAAACAGACTCAGCAACTTAGACGGATGTCAACCTGTCGGATGTAGCTGATCTTCATCCGGTAACGACGGATCAAACTTTCGGAGGTAAACATTTAAACGTTTTTATCGTGATAGTTTGATCTATATTCTTACTCTGGACAGCTGCTGATAGAAAGTGTAGCTCTTTACATCAAACACTCTCCCTCTTGGTTGGTATCAAACATCCATTGAGTTTGCTCCATTCTTGCTTTCTTTTCTGGCTCCAGTCTGACAGACATTTGGCATTTTGCATTTTTGGATTCATTTTGTCTTAGAGGAAACAGGGTAAAGGCTTTTGGCTCGACTGTGGAGGTTTTGGACTCTTTTGTGGGCAGCTAGGGCTATATTTTGAAGCTTCATAATTGGTTATAGGTGAGTTTTGGCTCCTATAACTTTATTTATTTTTTTATTTTTTTTTTTGCACCCCCAATTTGAGCAGTGTAGTGCATCCTTCAGTGATTTTTCTATCTGGGTCACTTCTCTGATTGTCTTGGTTTTCATGGGAAGTTTTGAGCACCGTCTTCCACGTTGTCCTGATTTACGTTTCGCCAACCATTTTACGTCACTACTTAGACGTAAACAACAACGGCGGCCTACGAGTGAAAGAATTTTCTAAACATTTTACAAGAAATGAAACCATTTTGAGTGTTTTTATATAACATCTATATAGCTGTCGCTGATCTTATAAAGCCGACGTGTCTTACTAGTCAGGGATCCTCTCGCTATGAAGGTTTCCTCTCAAATTTGACACAGACGTTCACTGAAAGATGAACTGATAAGATTTCAGTGGCCAAAGGTCAAAGGTCACAGGTTTTGGTTATAAATTAGACACTGATTGTCTCTAACTGCTCTGGTAGACAGAGGCGTACAACTACGAGGCAGTAACTCTTAGTTAATTTTGAGTAATTAGTTGATAATTACTACAGACTGCTCTATTTGCATTGATGTTATAATGCATTGTTACCTGTATTTTGAAAGAAAACTTTTACCTTTTTACATTGTTTACATTTTACATTAAGTGTGAACCAAGTATAACCTCCTCCTGTCCAGAAAAGATATGATTTTCACACTCCTCTACTGTGTCTCAATCACTTTCTTATCATTTCCTGTGCCTGTTTGTATTTTTTTAAAACGGGCGGGGGGCAAGACCAGACAAAACGTACGTCACATTTTTGATCCAGAACATCTGCTGACCGTGACCGTGGATTTCCAATTAGATCTGGAGTGTTTGGAGAAATAATGACAACGTTTTGTCTAAACCACATGTAAATACATATTTTTAAAATTTTGATATTAATTGGACTTAATTCCTTCTTGGCTATAACTTTAGTTGGTAAATCCACCGAAACCACATCTTGTTAATCTGACATTTTGACTAGAACACTAATTCTGTATTAATTATTCCACCTGACTGCCCTCTGGTGTAATATTGATTTGTTTACAAGGTTTAATGTTACAATCTTGCAGTAACGTGATCCAGATGGGAACAGGTTGATAACTAGTCTGGGTGCAAAGAAAAAGTGAAAGATGGTACAGTTTAAACTCGACTATTAAGGCTTCAAATACGCGGACACACCGTGTAAAACCATAATTAGAATGTGATCATGTTTGTTGCGGATCTGTTATCAACGATATCAAACTGAAGAGTGTAGAAAAAGGAAACAAGGTCAGTATTGATTTCAGCACGTGACCCCTCCCCCCAGCTGAATTTGATGACTTAATAACAGATTGGTTTTTCCACTGTTACAATTTGAGTTCTTCAAGGTGCCCTTTTTGTACACAAACAAAAATTGGTTTTATATTTAACCTTGTGACCTTGCCCAGTTGCATTGATGACTTAAATGCAGCAAAAAGCCATTTTCAGTATCTCCACAACTCAAAGTCAGATATGAATGGTGTAGGGCAAGTAAGGATGTTTACGTCTAAATGTCTTCTGTTCTGTCAATCTTTCGACTGTCTTGAGTTTCTAACCAGAACATCTCAGATAAAGCATTTTTCTGTGGGTGAAACTCAATGAAAAGGATCGACTTCCTTTCTGAATCCTGAAAGGATCCACCCAAGGCTCTGTCTTGTTTAGTGTCTCAATAAAAACACACTCATTAGTATTAGAGGTGTCTTGGCTTCAACAGTTGAAAGGAGAAAAATAAAACTGTTATTACTTTTATTTTCTAGGACAATTCTTGTCTTGAACTTGAAAGAGAAAGGAATGAATGGCGCACACATGTATGTGTATATGTTCTGTGAAACACTTGCAAACTGTGGCAATATTCACTCATTTTTACTTACAGGGCAAAAGAGAACTACTGGTTTAATGGGACTTGTTCCATCTTCATCCAGCCATGTTGTCGACTATAAACAGGCTCTGACGTCTTGTGTCAGTAGGGAAGGAATGAGTCCTGTCAAATTAATCTGATTCGTGAGCGTATCTCAGCTTCCTGTTACCGGCTGAAATGTTATATGGGCCATCCTGAGAGGCTGTCAGCTGTCCAAGGTCATTTATTGCCCCAGCAGTGTATGAATCTGCACCATGCTCAAATGCCTCTGGTATACTGTGTCTTATTGGTTTTCCAGATTAGTGTGTACACAACTGTGAGATCAGGGAATGTGATGTGACCATGGGAAGAGGTGCACTGCCAACTTTTATCATCTGCCTTCGTTGTGAGATTTTATTGTAGATTTATTTAACATTAATGGGCGATGCCACGGAAACACGGTATTAAATTCAGATTTATGACATTTCTGTCTATAATTTTCTACCTTTTGTCACTTTCAGGGACAAATTTGACTATAAAAAGAAAGCTTTATGCACAAACTGATACCATAAAAAAATAAATACCTCCATGGTTGAACCGTTATGTTTGACACAATCCACTGATATCTGCTCAGCAGGGTTTAATTTGTCAGGATAGCTGTCATCAGTTGGAGAGTTTAATCCTCATCCTCTCTGTCTCGTTTGGTTTCTCTTAGACAAAAGCCCCCCCCTTTTTTTTTCCCCCTTTTTCTTTTTTTGGTTAAAACACACACAGACACACACACATTTGCACAAACACACTCTCATTGCTTTCCAAGATGATTGGCAGCTGTGGCTGTGTGCTGCTTGTGTTGACTGTTGGAGATGTCACCAGATACTGAGGCTCAGGCATCAGCAGCGCTGCTCTAAGGATGACTGACAGCTCATATTGCAGTGCGCTGAAACTCTTCTTAGACAAACTCGCCAATTATCACCCATAACCTTGACTCTGTGATTATAGTATGACATAATGACACAAGCATTATCGCGATTGAGTGTCAGTGCGTTTTAACAATGTGGACATTGGTACTATAATAAAAATTTCACCGTGTAATATGAAACCAAATGAAAATATTATAATATCTGACACTAGGGAATGGTGCACCCCAAATTATACAGCTTACTAATAAGGCAAGGTAGGGGACTTGTGCTATTTGGATGGAAGCTCAAGTTATATTATTAAATCATTGTGGGTTTTAAGATTTTGCAGAATATTTATCTCTGTTTGAATGAAATTATTCATTCATTCTTACTTCAGTCACTCATTTTTTAAAATTTCAGACATTTATTAAACCTTCTTAACTTTTCATTTCATTTTTCTACCTCTGACACGAGTAGCTGCACTTTTCAGTAGCTGTGTGTGTCGCCTTAATTTCCCTTTGGATTTATAAGGTATTCATCCGTCTATCTGTCTATCAGTCTGTCTGTCTATCTATGATATTTTTTGTTTTATTTTAAATAATTATTCATTATTTTTTAGGAATTTTATTAATTTTCTTTTTCTCAGAAACTTAAATACATTTGTTTTTTATTGCTTATTACATCAAAAGACAATTCTACAACATAAGACACTTCTTATGTTGTCTTTTTTGTCTTTTTTTTAATGTCATATATATTTAAATGAGTTAGTTATTTTCTCCATCACCTCCTCTTTTCCATTGTGCTGGTGCTATTCACTTTGCATCACCTCTAGTTTGATAGTGAAATACACAAACATATTTTTTTATTCAACGTTTCATCACGATCATTAAAAGATAAAAGAATACTCCCATACAGAGGTTCAGCACTTTCTCAGTTTTATTTTCAGTTCGTCAAGCATAGATTATGTCAAGAACAGTGACACCCACAGATCATCACTGCTGTGAACGTTGCTACTAATTAAAACGATCAATACAGCGACTTCAGTGTCCCCCCCTCATTCACTGTCACTGGTCTCTGTTCACTCCCTCCCCTACACCCCCCACCCCCACCCTGTCGTTGTTACATATCACAAAATTTACTCTGATAATTTAAATAGATCAAATAGATTCTGTGGACAGATATCACTTCATAGTTTCATAGGCAGCATCATATCATAAGACAATAGATTCTTTTTAATCCCCTTTTTCTCAAAAATAAAATAAAAAAATAATATTTACAGGAAAAGGCAAAAAAAAAAAAAAAAAAAACAAACATAAAAAAACCAAACACTCTGCACTCATAAAACGCTACTTTAGTCCCAAAAAAAAAAAAAGACAGGTAAGAAATAAAGACTTAAAATGAAGAAAGAAAAAACAAAAATGAGTCGGAACAGTTTGGAACAACTCTCACAAACAAGTAGCTCAAAAGATATATAGATGTATATATTTATATATATGTATATATCATATATATTCTGTATATATATGCTTCTCTACAAAAAAGCAAGTTTACTCTTTCTATGAGTAAATACATTCTACTCTACAGTCACTATAACAACAACGTACATTCCCAACCAAAATGCTTTGATCGTTTATCAGGAGGATATTGGACTTAAACAATCAGTTGACCATGACCAGGAAGTTTGCAACAGCATGCTCAGTGTGACTGCAATGTTGTCTGTGCATGTATGTGCCTGTGTGTGTGTGTGCATATGGGTGTGAAATAGCTTCCCATCCCCTCCGGTTTATGTGGATGTCAGACACACACACACACACACACACACACACACACATACACAAATACACACCCGCAGAAAATGATCTGTTCAGCAGTTAGTCTGGTTAACTTTGCCTCAGCAGGTGAAACGCGATCTGGGATCTATTTCTGCTGCTCTGCAGAGTTCAGAGTGACTTGCAGATGGACTTTCTGACTCTTTGTGCAGCTCTTCTTCTTCTTCTTCTTCTTCTTCGCTCTGCTTCCAAACACATTTAGCACAACTTTCTGTGCTAATGCAAGAAGCAGATTTTCCCCGATGGTGAATGTCCAGACCTCGTACCGAACGCTTTCTCACTTCTGACACTGGTGATCAGATTTTTTGCAAAAACAAACAAACAAACAAAAGATCTCATCTCACAGAACAAACCAAAATCTGTTTCCTGAAAGCATCTCGACATCATTCACTTGCCTTCTTGACCTCTGACCTGGCAGGAAGATGAAGAGTTGCCTTTGGGAAGCTGCATTTTCATGGTCTCAATCAAAATCCAAAAAAAAAAAAAACAAAAACAACCTTGCAACTCTTTAACTAATGAGCATACTGCAGCATCTCAACGTGCAAAGCCCCTGTATTTGGTGCTAAAAAAAGTATTTTGATGTCTGCACTCCTCCCTCTTTTCTCCTGACAGCAAAGCTTGAGTTGTTCACATGTATCTGTTGTTTCTCCAAAAAAAGCAAACTTAAAAAGTAAAACCCATTTATGTACAGTGCTACAGACAGCCCATTATAAAGCACCAAGATAATAAATGGTGAAGATGGAGGCGTGTTTTTTTTTTGTTTTGTTTTGTTTTGTTTTTTTTTTTATACATGGCTCAATTCCTAAAGTACAAACAAGGCCTAACCACATGTGTGACTCTTACTACATACAGTACAATCATATGTGTAATATACAAACTGCAGAGCAAATAACGTCACGCTTTTGTCAATTGGCTGTTTCTGGTGGTGAATGATGAATTATTTACATACATGATCGCATGTGTGCTTGCAGGTGTATGTTCATGTGTATTTGCATATACATATGTATCTGTGTGTGTGTGTGTGTGTGTGTGTGTGTGTGTGTGTGTGTGTGTGTGTGTGTGTGTGTGTGTGTGTGTGTGTGTGTGTGTGTTGTGTGTGTGTGTGTGTGTCAGGTAGCCCTGAGAAACAAGTGTGAGTGTATTGTTTGTGAGTGTTTTGTGCTTCTTAGATTACAAGTGTAGTTGTTGTTGAATGCCCACCGAGAGGCAGTGTTTGTAAAACTGCAGATGCACAGAGGGGGGTGTGTGTGTGTACGTGCTTTTCCTACATTTTGGGGACTTGAACCTGTCTACACACTCACATATGGGGACCCCAAGCAGGTCCCCATGATATATAACAAGAAAATAAGGTGAAGACATGACTTGAGGTTTGGTTATGGTTAAGATCAGGTTTGGATAAAGGCTAGAGTTTCCAGGAAAGTCTCCAGGAAATGAATGCAAGTCAATGAAATGTCCCCTGAAGGCATGAAAACAAGTGTGTCTGTGTGTCCATCTGTATCTGTGTGTGTGTGTGTGTGTGTGTGTGTGTGTGTGTGTGTGTGTGTGTGTGTGTGTTTGTGGGAACAAGGTCTATTAGACTTATTAGACCTATTAGACAACAATATATGTATTTTTAAACGAAAAATCAGATAGATTCCTTTTTTGCATCTCTGCTTGTCATCTTTTAAATGGTGCTTTTATATTGTAGCAAAAACATCTATCTTTCATCATATTTCTCTTTAAAGTCTAACAAGCAACACACATCACGGACCTCTGCCTAATGAGACAATAACCCTCTCAGTAAATTAAACACTATCACACCAGCCTGTACGGTCCCTCTGGACCACTTGTGCCAGTTTTAAACAGACTGTGTTTCCCTGAGCTCTCAACTCCGCCACCTTTTCTCCGAACGTGATTGTCCGACTGACAGACCGAGAGGACGGTGTCAGCAGCCAGGGTGACTCCTTGTGTGTGTGTGTGTGTGTGTGTGTGTGTGTGTGTGTGTGAGAGAGAGAGAGAGAGAGCATGTGTGTTCAGTCAGAGGGGAAATGAAAAGGTTGCTCACTGAGGTATGACTGTCTGCCTTATTAATGTGGGCCATCTGGAGCGATAGGACAGGGGCAGAGAGAGAGAGAAGGAGAGGAAGGTTAGAAGGGGAAATTAGGAGAAATTCTTAGCTGATAGACAAGGTTTGTTTCCACGCAGTTAAGCTCTAAGTTATTCACCTGCACGTGAATTCCACACGTGGACGAAAAGTCTCGGCAAAGCCCAGCTTTTTCGGGTATTGGTGCTAGACTTTTATGGATGAGACAATATGTCCTCTGTGATTTGACAGAAAAATCACAGGAGAAAACAAAAAAAAATTATTTAATTTTTTTAAGGAGCAGGATCTAGTTCCTACAAGACAACTTTATGTTTTATTGCTGCTGCGTGTCAGAAGTAAAATGATCTCGGCTGTAATGTACTCTTGCAAATTCCAACCAGCTATATTTCACATACTGTGTGTAAACAGAGATTAACGGATAAACTATCTTAAACGGTTTGATTTCCAGGACATTGAAGTGGCAGCTACAAGTTTTGACCCATGACATCGCTAAGATATTTTTATGACTGTTATACAGACTTTATATACAGAACAGGACAGCAGACACCTCATGGCTACATGGTAGTGGACTTTAACAAGTCAAATAAGATGATCACTGCTCCCAGACTCTCAATCACAGCTTGGTGTCACAATTTTACTTCGCCTTCACTAAAAATTGCCAAATTCTCCTCACAATCATCTCTGCGCTGTCATGAAATCTAAACTCATGATATAACTCGTCTTGAAAAATGAGCTTTGGGGCCCTAGTGAGTCTATTGTCTGTTTCTCCGACATCGTTATTGTTGAATCAAAGCTGGCGCAGACGAGAGGAGATCAAACTGGCGCTCACATCAAGGCGAGCGTGGAGAAAATCAAAGTCTTTTCATGCAAATTCTGTTCGATTTCTTGCCTCCGCTGACTGACACCTCGTCTCAATTAAAGGCTAAAAATAAAAAATAACTGATGATGAAGAGGAGCTTTTCGGGGAAAAAACGTGGTGGCACCACAGAAATGTGATGAAATCTCACTGTGTTCTGAGGCTCTTGTGTAGTTATAGTTCATGCAACGTTGTGGCACCTGATCTGTTCCAACAATAACTCAAAAATAAATCTGATACTTCATCTCTCAATCACTAATCACTGCATTTAACCTCAGTATGTTTAAAGCAGAGTTAAACTAACAATACTACCACTATGCACTGTAAGTGCTAATGAGCAATATGTTTATTTTGAGACTAAACCTCATAACCAATGAAGCTCTGAGCTTTGAATCCTCAAAAGACCCGAATTATGTCTCATATTTTGATTTACACAGTGTTAAAGTGGATGTAAAGTTGATTTTATATCTTGATATGTGGCTGTTGTTAAGAATCACCGACCAAGAACACAACACCCCATTGAAACAGCTTCTCTGAGTGTTAAAACTCTTAAAACAAAAGGTAGCTTAGCCTCAATCCATCATCAGCTGCTAAAACTTCCTCTGTCTAGCTTAGGTCCAGCCTTGGCTTCCATTTGCTCAAATCCTCTGGCTTCAAGGCATCAGGTGCTAAAAACAAACAATCCAAGCTTTAGTTGATGTCAGCATCCAGCGAAATGTACCTCTGTCCACAAATGAACTCTTAAATCCTGCTATATAAACACAGCAGAGATCCATTTGTACAAATGTTAGCGGTGATGCACAGACAAGAGCTTGTAAATTCAATTCCAGGTCCCACTTCAAATTTCAGTTGAGTTATATCTTTAATTAGCTAGCCAGTAGTTTGTGCTGTGTTGTTCCCATTGTGTTAATAAGGTGTTTCTACCACCAGCAGCATCGCTTCCTTACAGTAGGAGGGTGAAGGGAAGTGTGTGTGTGTGTGTGTGTCTCTGTGTGTGTGTGTGAACGTGTGTTGTGTTTGCAGAAATGAAGGAGCAGTAAAGCGCTGTCAGTGAGCTGTGCTTTCCGTCCCTAAGGCGAGCGGGACGAGGCTGATGATTGTGTGTGTGTGTTTGATGGGTGAGGAGTGTGTTAATGGCAGAGGGAGGAGCGCGTACATCAGAGTATACACATATTATACACATACAGTATTTATAACAACAGTATTCCCTGCCAGTAGTGAGACTATAGAAAATGTGCTTTCTGACAGGTAAGGTGTGTGTGTGTGTGTGTGTGTGTGTGAGATTAGGTTGTGTGTGTGTGTGTGTGTGTGTGTGTGTGTTCGGTAGTGAGCACCTCTTTGTCCAGGCTACGTAAACAAACCTCGGGCAGCAAAGAGCGTGCTCAGAAAGGCTCAGAAAGACATCAAAGATAGAGGAAAAGTTTGAAGGAAGGACAGGAAGGAAGGAAGGAAAGAAGGAAGCATTATTATTCTAACAGCACAGGTTAATAGTAATACCAAAGATAATATTGCATCTCCTAGAACTAGCTTCAATTGCTCAGTGTATATAAAATTGGAAGAAAGCTATACTGTGATATTAGTTACATTTCACTTTATAATTCTAAAATAATTTATACCAACAATAGTTATATTTTATAGAGTATTTACATAAATACATCGTCATAGTAATATTATCGTCAACACGTCATTGTACAAACATACACCATACATATATGTGTATATAGTCATGTTATAGCCACACGTACACACACATACAGTGAATATACAATCAAAATGACCTATTGCAATGCTGTGTTGGGGAAAACTCCATCGAACATTCACATCTTCTCAAGTAAATAAGCTCGAAGAGAGAGGAGTTCAGATGTATTGCTATAAGAAAGACCAAAGTTCAGCTCAGCCTCACACAGTCGCAGCTGAGCGTTTCTCGCACAATCCGAGTATTGCTTATTGTAAAAGTTGCTCTCCTGTGATGTGGTAATCTGGATGTAGAGGAGAGAAAAACAGAGAGAGAGAAATAGAGAGAGGAGCTTTGAGCCTCTCGTCGGGTCGTCAGGTCAGACAGTTCTGCCACTGTTGTCGAGCAGAAAGTCGTTTTTTTCCCCCCAGTTCTGGACTGATCAAAAGGAAACTGTTTTGGATCTGTGAGTCCGTCAGCTAGGGAGCGAAAAAAGGCGGCCCCAGTCAGACAGACGGAGGATAAAAAACCAAAAAAAAAAACCAAAAAAAAAAAAAAAACAGGCGAGCACGTGAGCAGCCAGGTAATTGTGAAGAGAGAATCCGACAACCTGCTGCATCTAGAAGTCAGAGAACAGATCCTGCGGACCCAGATGAATGATAAAAGGAGCGATGGTCCGCGGCTGGTAGAAGGGATTGTCAATGAAAAGTCCACCTGCAGAGATGAAGCACAGAGAAAGAGAGCAGGAGCGATTACTGTGTGAATACACCTAGAAATCTATAAACAAATGAAGCAGCTAATTATACACATACAAGTTTTCATCGCTTCTTTTACAAAAAAAAAATGTTTCTACAACAATGTCCAGTTAGGACAAGATTACTTCAAATCCACTTTAGAGGACCAGAAATCCTCTTGAGAGGTATTTGGAAATTTTCTAATTAAACAGATTATCACCTTTGTGGCTTTAATAACTCTAAATTCCTTAGAATGGCCTGAATAACAATGGATACTGGCTCAAATTGAAGGAATAATTTGTGATTTTTGTATTATTTGTTTTCTTGACAAAAGTTGGTGAGAAGATTTTTACTACTATTGTGTTTATGGTAAATTTAAAGCTACAGCCAACAGCTCCTTAGCTTAGCTTAGCTTAGCTTAGCTTAGTTTAGCTTAAAAACTGCAGGTTTGGTGGGACACAGCTAGTCTGGGTCCATCTACGTTCATGGTTAACTAGCTGCCCCACTCTTGCTGTTTTCAATATTAATTGTAAGTGTAGCTAAAATGGCTGCTGGCTATGGACAAAACTATTCCTTTAAGGTTGGAGCTATAATGACAGATATTTTTTCCAAATATTTAATCAGTGGCAGTGACGTGCTAACAAATACATCAAGACTGAAAATGATCAGACACAGGTAAAAGAGTTTTGGAAGTAAATTCTCTCTGTGAGGCTTTTGGTTTTTGACTCCTGCGTGTTATATAAAAATTAAATTTAACATCAAACCAAAATATAGAGAAAAAATAATAGTCATAAGGCAACAGTTGGGAATCATTTTCAATCGTTTAAGATTGAAGTAATGCAACACAAGTTCAGTTTTCAATATTTTAGAACAACTCAATGGAGCTCAACCAACCATTGGACGAGATACTGGGTCCTCTCATCCAATGGCTGCGCCTCATAGCCGTAACCATGGAGACGTCATCAGGGGTTATCTCTCGCTGGTTGGATGACCAAGACGTGGCGAAGGGCCAGCCTAACTCTGTCTCGACTGGCACTGACCATTGACCTTTAAATGAACTAAAGTATCTTTCAATGCACTTTATTCATGTTATGCTCCTCTTGATTTTAATTAAATAATAATAATAATAATAATTTTCTCCTTATAATATTAGATTGATAATGTGATGAGGTGTTGAAGGGTCATAGAGGGATGGATTTAAGGCCGAATTTCACTTAGCGATGATCCTAACTTGGAGCAAAAACGTGCAAAAACAAATACAACGATGGTACGAACATAATCGAACATAAAACACATTGAATGTGAGGTTTGAATTAATGTGGGTCCCTTAATCACTCTAATCCAATTCCATTTATGTTCCAAATTAGCTGTAATAATAACTGCAGTCGGCTCATGTGATGGCGTATAAAAGCTGTACATGTAATGTAGGTGAAGGCTGTGGGAAACCTGCCAGCTACTAATCCACGTAAGGTAATGAGATCGTGCAGCTGAATGCAAGATGCAGGATCTAACAAGAAGCGTTTTAAATTCATCCTTTGTCTCGTCGCTTTTCTCTCTGAATATCCATAAGCCGAAGGGTCAGGAGGATGTAACGAGAGACGCCGAGGAACGTGGAAAGCTTTAAGCTCAATCAGTGTGAACGAATGAGGTCGGAATATTAAATCTCAATGTCCAAACGTTAGCGTAGGTCACGTAGGTAGTGTGTACAGGTTTGAAGAGCGAGTGAATGTTATCACATGGTAAATCCACTAAACAAAAAATAAAAAAATAAATAAATAATTGAAACATAAAGGTCTGTAGCAGCTGAAAGCCTTTAAATCAGATATACACCAGTGTTCAGCTTTCATAGGAGATAAACTTTATTCATTTTTCAACATTATTTATTCCTATACATCCTTCACACAGCTCACATCATTGTTTTCTTTTTACAGAGAATGTGTGTGTTGTGTGTGTCATATTGCAAAGGCTATCCTCTACCGAGCAAAAATAAGCACAATAACAAAACAAAAAAAAAAAAGGTTGATATATATATAATTTAGACTCAAAGAATGAGGTAACAATTCACAGTACAAATCCTTCAAGTTTCTGTTTATCGCTTAAGAACTTAAACCTGCAGTATTTTTTTTATTTATTTATTTATTTTCATATTCATAAAAGTTTTTGGAAACAGTATGAAAACTGAACAAAGCAAAAGCAAAATAAAATTAAAAAACAAAACAAAAAAAAAAAACGCTTTTACAAATCTTCATCTCAAGTCCTTAATCCTCTCCCGGTCACTGATATTGTTGAAAAAATAAAACGAAACAAACAAACAAACAAACAAAATAAAAGACAGACTGAGTTTCCCTTCTAGAAAAAAAGGTGCGTTTGGTATGTATGTCCCCTGTGCTAAAAGAAGTGGTAGTGGGGGACGGGGTAGGCGGGCACTTTCATGACAGGCAACAGAAGCATTCTCTTGGGCAAACCTAGAGGGGAGACATGAGAAGAGCACAGCTCTGCATGAGTCCAGGGCAACAAATAACCAAGCCTTTGTATGCTGACTTCACTACACTACACTGCTAAGCTACACGTATGTCCAACAAACAGCCTGCGCACTAAAACCAACAGTAGAAGCCCCAGAGAGGTGTGTGTGAGTGTGTTAGAGCAGGCGGGGGTGTTTCGTTTGTAGCCGAGATCACAGCTTTCAATCAGCGGTTAGAGGAGCCGAGAAGATTCAGGGTTAAAGAAAAAGACGGAAAAATATTTAAAGATGAAGATTCATTTCAGTTTATTACAACTTGGGTCGATTTTAGTATCATCGTCATTTTTGTTGCTTATGAAAACACTGAACTCTGAGATGTGTAGACAAGTTGTAAACAAGGTAAACTAACTGAGGAATTCAAACTTAAACAGAAATTTTATAAACTGGTGATAATCCAACACTGCGCAGGAAAACTATGGATGCAGCACCTTTAAGCTGCAGTTAGCACCACTGGGAGGAATTGGTACCAAAGTTGTAATAAAGTGGAATAAACCTTTCAGGATCAAACAAGAGAAAGTGGTTTGTTTATACTAGTCTTGTAACTGATGATAAACCAAACATTTTGGGAATAATGTTCGACGGTTAACTGGTCTGCGTCGTGCGATATAGATATAATGTTGTGTGTGTCGGAGTGTTTTAGTGAGCACAGCAGATTTTTTGTGAATGTCTTCTTCGTGTTTGTGCCAACAAAACATCCCAAAGCAGCAACGGATGCCAGAAGCACAGAAAAAAGAAAGAAAGAAAAAAAAAAAAAAAGCAGAAGACCAGATGAAAGCTTTGTATCCAACACATAAAAGGTTTCATGGCTGACCTGAAGATCTTTACACTTTTTTGATCATTCTGGCAAAATAAAAGTCAGGGAAAGTTAAACACTGAAACAAGTCGGACAGTCGCCCTGCAATGCACCAAACAGTCCAAGCCTCCTGTTTATCCTCTTCGTCATACCCAACTCTAAACTGCAGTCTAACAGGATGCAAAATAAAAAAAAAAAAAAATACATTTCCACCTTCTTTCAGGTGACATGAACAGAATGTGCAGAGATGCGCAGAGTACAAAGATTTATACTTCATCCACCTATAGACAAAGGACATTCACTCGCCTGCTGATAAAACACTTTTCATTGGCCATTTGTGACGCGAGCCACTGAATGTCTTTTTCAAAGTTGAATGTCATGGTCATCGACGGGACTTAGAATAAATAGACTAACACTAAGATGTAAGTATCACTTTACTGGAGGTTTTTGTGACCGTCACAATAACATTGGAAAAAATGAATGGATGCCAAAAAACGAACGCTGAGTTCCACTTCTCATAAGCAGAAACTGAGGTGCGCTTCATATTGGAGGGCTGCTGGGATCTCAGGGGGGTACTAAACGCCTGCCCGGGGCCTCTGGGTAGTTTCTCCTAACACATAAGACCCATTCAAACTCCTCAAGCTGTAGGAGAAGGGGCCTCCCCACGCTACATGTGTACACACACACTACACAAGGCAGAGTCTGTTGAGGTCAATATGACAGTGTTTGATAGAAAGATGTATGCAGTGAATTCTGCACCAATAACTATGCTGTTAAAGGTCAAGGACCGGTATAGAGTTTAGTCTATAAGTGTCTTTAATTCCCCAGTGTCTGTCTGTGAGTGTGAGTGTGTGTGCGTTTAGGTGAGAGACGTTTAACAGCAAGGGGATGAAACTCCTGAGCTGCAGTAACATGACATGCTGTGCAACTCTGTCTTAAATAACAGTGGGGGAAGTGAGGAACTCGCACTATGCTCAATGCTAATCATGAGAATAACGGCTGTACACGCTGCGTGTAAAAATGCAGGATGGTTTGTATATTTAGTTAAAGACAAGGAGTTTTCTTGTCTGTCTTTGCTAGTTCAACTCAAGGGTGTAGTGTCTCTGTTTATCTCTTTGTGTTTCTGTGTCATCAAAATCCCGATCAGTTTCTGGGAATGTTTTTTTTTCCATCGACGTGTCTTTAGTGACAGAGCGGTTGTGGTCCAACAGTAACAGATGAGTGTGTGAGTGGCAGGAAGCAGATTAAAAACAAGGGAGCAGACAGTTAGCCAAAGCACAGACAGAAGTGCCAGTTTAATCTTTCTTTAATTATGACTGAAATGACAGCGCCAAACCCTAAAATTTGGATTAGAATGGGATAAAGTTATAAATTAAATTATGAGGAGCATAAACCTACTGAATAATGATTAAGTTACCCGCTAATGCTAGGCAGTCGTGGCAGGTTGAGGTGTGAAGTGTACGTTTTAGAGAGGAGACAGTAGAATAAGGTTATGGCTGAAGAAAGACAGTGAGGCGGATGAGGAGTGGACAGGAAAACAAATAAGAAGCACATACCGTATGCAGGAGCAGCTGCTGCAGCAGGGCTGTAGCCATACGGTGTCCCAAAGCCTGTTGGGAGGGAGGTTATAGGGTCCAATTCAGTTGTGAACTTGTTTAATTCCATGCTGCACTTTTCGACAGTAAGTTGAGATGAGTGTTTTGGCAGTATTTAATACTAGCAGACAGCTGTGGGTTCAGGGTAAAAGACCTGTGTGGAAGTTACGCTCTTTCTCAACACAATCAATTAGCAGGAGTTCAACACAAATTGAAAAGAAGTCTCAAGATAAAAGCCGAAAAGGGAAAAAAAAAAGTAATGGACGGTTTTGCGGCGTGATTCTCTGATAGCATCGGTTACTACTGAGTCCTGATTAGCTGCTCGTGTCTGTACTATGTGATGTTTTCCAGACACTGAAAACAGTTGTGTGTTTTTTACTGGAAACAGAACAAACAGCCTAAAGCTGAAGAAAATGTCAGCACTGGAAAGCTAAGTAATGTGTCAAATATCAAAAAATAAAAGAATAAAATTCATAATAAGAGAGACTTTTGATGGAATAGGGTAAAAACACAGATTTGATAATACTCTCATCTTCTGTTAGATTTGATGCCAAGAGTCAAACTGTCGATCATGAGACGTGTCATGACACAATATATCAAATCAGAATAATACTGGACTTTTTGTGGTGTGTATTTTCTTTTATCTAATGCAGCTGTACTTTTTTTTCCCAAAGGTGCACGACCCTGTATATTAAACTTCCTGTCTTGGGGAAACAAACAGTACCTGGTGTGACATATCCAGGTGCAGCCGCGCTGACGAAGGCTCCTCTCGCGAGGGCTGCCCTTCCTCTTCCTCTGGCTACCTGAGCTGCTACTGCTGAGGCTGCTGCCGCTGCTGCTAGAGCTCCTTTAGTCTGAACACAGAGAAGATACAGAACACATTATATCACACACACACTTCACAATATGGGCCTTATTGTTTATAAATGTGTTTGAGTACACATGCTCAGTGACAAATGAAGTGGAAGAATGGCGATCTGATAACTGTCAAGTATTGATCTGATTAGAGACTTGTTAAAGTCGGGGTTATTGATTAGTGTTGGTTTGAACAAGTTGGACAATTTGTCCCAAAGCTTCGCAGAGGTGATAGTGATCACGGCACAGGTTTAAATGTTGTTATTGTTAAAGCCGCAATGACAGTCTGGTTGTAAAAGAAAAGACAAAAGCCACCTTGTGAGCCCATGGTGTGTTTGTGTGTGTGTGTCTTTACCTGAGGCAATATCTTCTTCTTCTTGTTTGCGGCTGCATTGGGACCAGAGAAGAGTTTTTCCAGAGCTGCTAGAGCTGCGCTGGCCTTTGCTACCTTTTTGTTGGGGCCTGCCCCACGAAATTTCTGCCCGTCGACCTCCACCTGCCATCCGCCCACACACACGCACAATGTAAAATATTAATCGATTTGTTTTATGATGACAAGGAACACTGGTCTGAAGTCACATTATTATTTTATATTATGTTTTTGTAATTAGCATTGTAGTTCCCCAAAAACCTAAATGTTTATCAGTCATCAGTAACTCAGTCTGCGAGTCTGGCTGAACAGGACAGCTTGTTTAGCGATGCCCTGCTGTCAAGCCAGCCTGCTAATCAATCAGCAGAGCGATGGAGCAGCCATGCGTGACGGAAAACAGCACACCCCCACAGAGAACAGGCTTGCTTCAGGAACCAAGTTGACTGATTGACTCCTCTGGTGATCAGCCTGTTCCTGTTTGTGTGCGAGTGTGTGGAGTTTCACCTTTGTTTGCGCCTCCCCCTGGTTACAGTTACATGCGGATGTGTACTAGCGAAATTTGAACATTTCGTCACATCTCTGTGGTTCGTACATTTTTGCTTGATACATACATTACAATCTTTTTTTTTTTTTTCCCCAGTGTCGGCCTGCGTTGAAGTTCTCACCTCCATAATAAAACGTTTGTCATGGCTGCCTCCACTTTCAGAGATAAGCTCATATTTGAGGCCTCGTCTCTTTTCGTTCAGCTCCATGACAGGATTCTTCCCACTTGCTGTCAGTATAGGACCCTGAGTTCGCACCTGGGGGGAGGGAATGAGGTTATTCAATTTACAAGCATCCTCGTACTGTAATTTAACCAGAGAGCACATGTTGATAGTGAGCAAGAGTATGTCTGTGAAAAGGTAGACGCTTGGTTTGGATACTTAAACCAGTGTGGCTGTTACATTTTAATCATTTAAAACCAGTGACAAACTTCTACTTTAAGAAAACATTAGAACTGACTGTATACATTACTTGAACAGCACGTATCTCAATCCTCACCTCCAGTGTGTTGGAACTGTCTGAGGAGTGTGTTGGGTTATTGCTAGTATGTGAGGACGTCTCGCTCTTCCCCTCGCCGTCCGACTTCTCGTCTGAACTCATGGGGTCCAGGTCTGAGTCGAAACCTGTCGGATAGCCCATCGCCTGGAGAACCTGGAGAGAAAAGAATCATTAAGATTAAGGAGCTACCATTTTCCACATGCATTTGATGAGATACTATGGCACT
Source organism: Polydactylus sextarius (assembly GCA_016801845.1). Lineage (NCBI taxonomy): Eukaryota > Metazoa > Chordata > Actinopteri > Polynemidae > Polydactylus > Polydactylus sextarius. The sequence goes on from CM028922.1 coordinate 6,480,802, forward strand.
ACAACAGAGCTCTGTTACATTCCCCTAATATGTTGATGATACTCCGTTTTTATCAGAAATCTCCTCTATAAGCATCACTCAAGTTTAATCGTGTCACCGTGGTTATAAGAAAGCTTTTACAAAACACCAGCTATATAGAGTTACATTAGTCCACTTTACAGTAAGTCCTTGACAGCACAAAGAACAGAAAAATGATTCATATCAATATGCAGGCAGAAGAGGAAAGTTTTTGACCCAAATAGGTGATTGTGTTACAGCTGCTGAACCAGCCACTTCAGTGAGAGTGTGTGAGTGTGAGTGCAAGCGATGGGGAGACATTGAGGGAGGGGAAATATAGATCAAAAGGTGAGCACATGAGAAAAAGAAAGCGAGAGAAAGAGAGGGAGGGGGTGGATGGAAAAGGTGGGTGGGGGAGAAAGAGCCTTTTATGGGAATGGAGCCGATAGCAGATTATCCCAGCTCTGTGCTCTGGAGAGCCTCTTTGTTCACAACCACTTTGGGATTACATGGATTTACTCACCTCCATCCTTCCTCTCACACACACACACACAAACACACACATAGGTATATGCAGACAAAAATATATTCATGGATACAAGACAGGTCTGGCTGTAGCTGGAGCCTTAAGAGTTCTCAAGGTGCAAAAAAGAATCATATCTCTCTTTTTTAATTTTGGGTCTTCACATACACAGATAAGCCACAACATTAAAACCTTGTTATCTTCAGTCTTACCTTGACAGCGACGTGGAGCTTGGCGGTTTTCTTAGATGATCCGGACGCTTCATAAATGGCTCCGTCCAGATCCACAGACATGGTGAAGACCGGAGCGTGAACCGGGCCCGACTGGGACAGCAGACGATACTGCAGCCCTGGTCGGATCTGGTTCAGTCGCATCAGAGCGTTCATTGGCTGGTTGGAGTCTATGGCTTTACTGTCCAAGACTAAAGCAAAAATAGAAAAATAAAAAAGAGAGAAAATGTTTTCAGCAGAGGAGATTGCTGTAGGTTTAGTAAACGTTTTTGGGCTGTATATATACATATATAAAACAGGTTGGCCAGGTTGTGCTGTTTCAGACATGCTATATGTAATAAATCACTTTTTCTAAACATTTTCAACACTCGAGCAAGTTGTTTTCATGATGAATAAAAGTGCTTCTATTTTCTTCGGTTTTCAATCATGTTTGTCAATATCTAAAATGCCTTTCTGCCTCCATTAGTTGTGGTTCATCTTCTCCTTGTACGAAGAAAGACCTGGGGATGGTTGGGTGGCCTACTAAAACGCCAGCAATCAATACTATTGATTTGCCTCCAAGGGATTGAAGGAGGGTAGAAGGTAGAGAAGCAGATGTGGGGAAAAAAGACATAAAAATAGAGACAATGGGAAAAGAGGCCTGGTTTGTCAGTAGACAATAGAATATAACTACTCGTAAGTAGTAAGCATCTCTTAAGCCATCCATTTTGTTACTTTCCTGCTTTAAAACAGATTGGCTCTAATGACCAGTGAATGAAAAAGTGCAAAAAGAAACAATCAGTTAATCACTCTCTTGTCATTGTTCCCCTTTTTTCCTCCTTCCTCCTTGTACCTTTCCTCAGATTCCTCTTCATCTTCTTAATGAGGTCCTTGTCATCCATCGCTCCGTCCTCGTACGGCCTCTTCAGACCTAATCCTGAGAGGCAGAGACACAGACAAACATGAGGAGTTACTAATCAATCACCAACTACAAGAGATGTTTATGTGGACATACACAACGGCGCTTGTGCGTGACAGAAAGACAGGGAGGTAAAGTCGCAAGAAAACAAACGATCCATAAGCAGGAGCATAAAGATGGATAACTTCACAGATAAGATAAACAGACCGGGTAGGCACAGCAGCAAGCAGTCAAACAATGAGATAGACATTTAAGCTTCTTTCCTACGTGCACCTTAATCTGTAAATGCTCGGGCAATTCTCCATGTCAGCGTCATAAGATACCAAAGGGCACAAGCCAAAGTCATTTTTGGAAATTTACCAACTCAAGATCCTGTGCATGTTTGTGAACAAAGGACAAAGGCAGAAACATTCCTGCATAAAACACGAACGACTTAAAAGTTATTTCACCAAGGCTCTGGTGACTTTGCAAAACTCAAAGGGGACTCAGAGGGAAAAAAGCAACCAAATATCATATCAACTTATCTAATCTTTAAAACTTATTTGTGATCTTTTGTTTAACACGTCGGCCATATTGACAGTGCTGCTGTTGTTTGTGTGTAAAAAAAAAAAAAAAATCTAATCCATCCAAAAAGGTCACATCATGTGAAAAGATTTGACAATCCCTCATCTGATGCGGATACTGTTATTGAATCTAGGTATATTCCCCAGCTGATGTGAGAAAAGAGCAGACAGAGCCACAGTCGAGCTTTAAGACCGATTAACAGGGACAGAGTGAACGATGGGTACACACAGCCCTGAAAGCCTAAAAGCCAGATGTGTGTGGTGGATGAAATGGATGAAAGACAGAGATATGTGCAAGGTAAAGAGAAGGGATGAGACAGGCGGGTGAACAGGTACACACCTTCTTTATCAGACCATGGGTATTTCTGTGACGGTTTATTTGAGGGGAGGGGATCCATCTCCAACACTTTGTAGATGTGTCCAAAAGCCATGAGTCTGAGAGCATGCTGTTGAATGAAATAAAAGAAGGTTAGAATTGATGCAGCACAGACACATTGTCTACTTCCCATAATGCAACTCGATTTTTTTCACTAGATCACTTCCTTAAAACGCGACACCTACATTTTGCTAAACAGTCACACCATTTTCAAACTCCAGAGACACAGAAGACGCAGAAATATTTATTGTGTAATCAGGCGCGACCGGCTCAATGGGCAGATGGGGCAGCGCCCCTCTAAAAAATCATCAGCCCCCCAAAATAGTTCCTCTTAATAAATAATGTTATGACTTAATTACTTAGCTTTAGGTGTGTTGTTTAGTTTTATGTATTTTTCAGCTATTTTAACTGATTCTCAGTTTAATACTTAATTGCAGTTATGGGGCAGGACGGGTCAGCGATCACATTCGTCTGTGGATTTATCATATCACCCTGTCGGCAATGATCAGAACTGCAGGCAGCACTAATAGAGTCGCATATGGGCAGGAATGAGTCTGCCCCATGTCCTCGTGGTGCCGGTGCTAGCTCAGGTTCTAGACCGTAGTCAGGGAACAGAGGAGATCGGTTTCCTCCGGGGCTGAATCTAGTCGTTAGCTTCAGGGCTAAGCTTAACTGAACTATCTTCCTCCAGTCGCTCTGCTTCACTGCTTCTCATTGGCCACTTATTCATTCTCTTTACTCACACACTCGTCCATACCGGTCCCTCATTCTTGCTTCACCACTCTCACACACACTTTATACTACTCTTATGACAATAAGGACAGGGGAAATGTACAACAGGACATTTTCCTGTACATGAAAAAAAAACACCTTTAGGGAAAAGGTGACCATTTCACTATGTGGTGCAACAAGAGCTTTAATCATTAACTTCCACTATCGGTGAATTGTATTTATACAATGTTTTTACTCTATGCATTTTGATCATGTGTCCATGTTTGTTTTTTTTTTTTTTTTTTTGTTAATTCACATTATGATGTTTTGATTCAAAATGTTAGTTTTCAATTTTATTTTCAACATTTACAAAGGCCCAAGGCCTGCTGGGAGTTATCAGACCCATGCAGAGCTTCGCAACCAGGACTCTGGAGCTCCAGTAGCCGCCTGTTGAGCACCGCTGACCGGCTTACCTTATCGACAGGTTCAGAGTAGCATATGACCTTTGCATTGTTTTCATATCTAACCAAACCGGTCACGGTGGCCACGACTGACCGGTTGTTTTTTAAGCTTAAATTGATAAAGAACTATCTGAGGAGTGCTATGGGACAGGGATGACTAGTGGACGACAGGAACAGGAGGCTGGATTTCACGTTCAACTTATAACGAGTGAGTTGCAGAAATGTGCATGTTCTGTGACAACGTCTGGCTGACGTACCAAGCTGAAATGACAAATACTGTACATTAAGAAACTGATGACCGTGATATATAAGAATACTATAAGAATGAATTACGGTATTAAAACCGATGGCCGTGATTCAGGCATCGGAACCAGTGTCTGGCCCACTAATATTTATGTTTACAAGCTGCTACTGTGCATAATTAAACATTAAACTGGGCCTGCCGTGATCATGCAAGACATAATAATAGCTTGTAAATTCTGGTTGAGATTCTCAAGATAGAAAAGTTCAGTAAGATTATTCAGGATTATGTGATGACATTCAACTTCAGAAATGTTTGACAAACACGCACATGCACAAACTCGTGTGCATGTACTGGTAAATATCGACTAAACCTAGGCCAGATGGGAGCATTAATGTAATTCCACATATTCAAAAACCATTTGAAGCCCTGAGTTGCCTTGCAACACACTAAAGGATCTATAGACGCACTGGTTTTTAAATGCTTTCTAATCCACAGTAAAAAAGCAATAACATCAGCAGGTATACTGACCAGTGGGTCCCAGTCTTAATTCATCATTTTCAACCTACTGCACACATTCTCACTCTACACAAACAATTTGGGAGATAACCAGGAGAACTCACAGCAGCACTGCTAATATAAATCCATTAGGGATGTGGGGTGTCTCAGATATTCATGAGGCTCGATGTAGCTCATTGACAGAACAGCTCCCTCTCTCCTATCTGCTCTTGTATCTGCTACAATTATCCCTATTGACATTCCAGCGTCGTTCTGGCTGCCTTCAAAGGAAATGGACGGCGGGATTCACTAAGCCGTGTGGCTCAGAGGCTGCCCTGCTCAGTCGAGGGTGTGTGTGTGTGTGTGTTTGTGTGTGAGTGTGTGTGAGAAGGAGGTTGTGACAGCACACGTGCAAAAAAAAAAAGGGTGTCAGAAATGGATTTATGGTTTGCAGTGGTGATAGTTTCTCACACCAATCATTAACATGTAGCACCACACATGTGTGTGTGTGTGTATACATTGTATGATTTGGGTGGTGATGGGGTCTTCCTGTCTTGTAACAGGTGTGTTTCTTACCAATTCCCACACCCTGACAGCTCAGGTGATAACAATAGTGTCTTCAAACTGCAGTGCGTGTGTGTGTGTGTACCTGTGCACTGTAGGTAATGGCCTCAGCCTGCTGGTCGGTCATGTTGGCTAGTGTGTTTGTTGGCTCTTTCTCACACGGGTCGTGTAAACCTGGACCACCTGGAGGAGGCGGCAGAAGATGACAAAAACACACACACATTAAGTCAGTTGTTGTCACTTTATGTAGTGACACTGCTGCTAAGCAACCTCTAATTAGACCTCACTGTCATAACATAAGTGACAGAGGAAATCAGAAGCAGCAGCAGCAGCAATATGAATGATCTGACTGGCCTCACAGGTTGCGAGCTTCAAACCACTCACTTAATTAAAAAGGAGAAAATCCTTCACTTGTAATCGTACCACATTAAATTTAAATACTATTCAATACTATAAATAATATCCACCTGTCAGTGAGGCAGATATTTTTCTCCTGTGAATTAAACTTTCATGTGCGCTGTTCTGTTCTCTGTTCTAATTCAACCTACTCACAGTCGTCTCTAAAGTTGTAAAGTTAAATAAAACGAAACTTTTTATGGAAACATACATTTGAATATTAGTTTATCAAAAACGCAGAGTATTTTTTTTTTTTTTTTTTTTTGAGAAATCCTTCAGCTGCTCCAGTTTAATATGCTCCTCTAATGATGGGCTGCCTCAGACAGCTGTGCTCTGCCGGGTCACTGATAATGTTTCGACCTCTCAGACGGAAACGGCTCAAAATTGTGGCGAGCAGAGCCGAGATGCTGTCCGCTCATCTGCACAAATTGAGCATGTTCCTCATCTTGGCTCGTCAGCAATGCCAAGAATATGCATTAAAAAAAATCCTAGTCAGCTCCATACCTGGTAGCAGTATGCCTGAGGCCAGACACTCCATGACTCGGCGCAGGGCTTCCCCGGCCCCAAGAGGTCTGTTGCAGGTGGCGATTGCCTTCTCACAGATAAGCTCTAAGGGCTGCAAGAACACACACAGATGAACACACAGCAACAAAGAAAATCAGGCGTTTTGCGTTATGCTTGGTTTACTCCTAAACATATCTGACTTTCTAACTAACAAGCCTGAAGGCAGTTCTATCAGCTATTAATGAGACTATTTGATTGAGGCCACTGAAGCGTTATAATTAAGGAAGATCACACAACACACTCTTTACTCTCATCTGAAATTCAATCATTTCTGGGTGACATTTGAGCAAAATTTTTTTTAGTTTCAATAAAGATATGACCCTTTAATACAGCTGGGCGCTGGAAGACATTTAAAAAAATAAAAAAATAAAATCCTAATTTCACGATAAAATGTCTTAAAGTTCAAAGGGGCTGAACACTTTCTTTGAATTTTGTAGTATTAGACTCACCCATCCTTTGAGAGGTTCCCAGATAGGATGTCTATTGCACATGTCTCTAAGTATCCTGAGAACAATAACGCAGGACTTGAGCCCGTTCACTCGAGCCTGAGAGCGAGATAGAGGGATGGAGAGGTGGAAAGAGGAGGGAAAAGACAGAGGGATGCCCAGAGGGAAGATTAAATAGAAAAAGGGAAGAAGGGAACAAATTGAGCACAGGAGGAGTATTTTTATTTTGTGCAAAAACACACAGATAACAGCCTGCTTTACACCACAAAGCCACAGTCATAATGAAGTGATTGTATCTGTGTGAAACTCTGCCTGAGCTCCTCATAGACTGGACTGATAAACATTTTTGGGTTTAGTTTGACTGAATATGTTTTTCTAAACACAATTTTTGTCCCTATCTTTAGAAAATACCTATATTCTAAACTTGTACAGTGTTTTTCTTTCTTTCTTTTTTTTTTGTCAGTAAGGTAAGTGAGCTGGGAGACAGATGGGGAAGGGTATGGGAAGGGAATCAAAGGGAAGCACTGACATACTGTACAGAGCAGGCAGGTTCACATAATAGCCAAAAAGAAAAACAAGTATCAATCATTGCTTTTGTAGCCTTACGATACCTTTTATATTCTTACTATTTCTATTTTATAAAAGGTTGTAAAGAATGATTAATATGAAAATAATGATGTACGTCTACTTTTCTTTAATTATAACAGAATTCCAATGTAGTCATTAATTTAAAAAAGAAAAACAAAATTTATTTATTTTTTTCAAACTTGCATCGGTTCTTGATTAGTCTAAAGTGAGTGGGAATAATAAGCTCCAGCGTATCAGCTGACACTGAGCACGTGTGCCCTTGAGGGTGAATCGTCAGGCTACAATAAGCATCGGGCAGGAAGACAGGAAGTGAGTGGGAGCCGACCTGGAACCACTTGGCGTGTCGCAGCGCTGCCAGGGCCAACAGACATCTGTGTCTATCCAGCACCTCCCCCTCCTCCTCCTCAGCCTCCACTCTGTGCGCAGCAGCACCCAACACTGCCACAAAACAATAACAACCCGATATAGAGAACGTAAAAACACACACACGTCACGTCTGAGTGTGTGTGTTTCAATTTTTTTTTCTTTTTCTTTTTTTTTTTTTTTTTATGTGTGTGTGCGTGTGTGTGAATTTATGCAAACACACGTGAAATTCGGTGTGAGCGCACACATGCGCACACGCGCGCACACACACATACAAACACACACACACACATGCATGGATGTGTTGGTACATACAAGGTGCTTTTCATGCCATAAAATCACTTCTCTCCTTGTCAGACGTTCGCTCTCCGCGGTTCACGGATTCGTGATTTGTGTCATTTTCAACACTGATCAGTTTAACATGTGTTACATCCTTTGCACATATACAGGATGCACGGCTTCTCCTACACATGGAAGTGTTGAAAACTTCACACACTCTTCCAACACTTAGATCCATCTGTCACTGGCAAATCAGTGAAAAGGGAGAGCAAACGGGGTCATAAGGGAAGAGGCAACTTTTCTGGGATGGAGAGCCCCCCTCACAGACAAACCCCAAACAAATACCGAAGGAATGTTTGATTTACTGTGTGTGGGCGCCGTTGAGACAGATTCAGTCACTTCACTGTGCCCAGCAAGGTAAATCAATCTTGCCTTTATGTATTTGAAGAGGATTTTATTTATTTTGATCCAGTCTGCACCAGGCAGGAGTCAAAATAGAAGTTTTCTTTTTTTTTTTCTTCTTTTTTTTCCTTCCTTTTTCCTCTGAAGGTGCACTTGATTTCACAGGCTCTTAAAGAAAATGGTGCAGAGAATAGCAATTCAACACCTTGTCTGGGCAAACACAGAATCAAGCGCTCCAAAAAGTAGAACTGAAAAGAAAACAAAACAAAAAAATGAAATAATAAAAAAATCTAAGATAGTTTGACCCAGTCTGAGACAAACACAACACAGGAGGGATCAAGGCAGGGTTTAGTCAGAGCATCGTGGTTGGTAAAAGGAGGAGCATTCATATTGTATTTTTAAAAAAAAAATATGTAAGCATTTGATTCATGTCGCCCCAACACATCAGGCTGGTTGAGTTACTTTCTGCTACTGTGAAAATCAGCAAAAGCCCATGATATGCAAGGCGAGCTGAATCAGACGAAGCTGTGTATGAATGAGTGTGGTTACATGGGTTTTTCGAAAGAGGGGTTTATTATGTGTGGGGACCTGCTGGAAGTGAAATAAAACACACTAAAGAGCCCTTTGGGTCTCTATGAAAACATAAACTGGATAGATTTTTTCTCATCACTCTCTCTTAAAGAGAAAATCCTTCCCTCAAGAGGCATTAAGTTGAAATGTCAAATGTGTCTAATGTGTAGCAGCACCACAACATCCATCACACATTATCCCTGAACTCGTCTGGCCACCGAGGCAGTGTCGCTCTTCCTGTGACTAATGTGTGTTGTGGTGCGTGTGTGTTTATGTGTGATGTATAATGGCGTATCTCAAGGTCTGTCAGTGTGGTCCCAGCTGCATGTGGGGAAAACTCTGCTGCTGGTGGATCATTACAGTCTTTTCTCCCTCTCGCTTGTCCTCCCACTGTTCTTTCAAAAGCTGCGCTGGCTGCTCTCTCACTCAGGGCTCTTTTTTTTATCATTATCGCCTTCTGTCTCAATTCTTTCTTAAAAAAAAAAAAATAAAATAAAAATTCCCTTTGCTATTGTGTCTCTTCTGGTTTAGTGTCACAGCATCCCTGCTTCCCACAAAAAACAAGAAAGAAAAGCATCGAGCGGTATCTGCCACAATCATGCAGAGACGCAAGTTTTATATTGAATTAAATATTTAACTGTGTGTGATCTGGTGAAATGTATAAAATCAAACACAGGAACCCCAGATGGCAGATAAGATTGCCAAGATTTATTTTTAAATCATTATCTAGATCACATGAAATAAAATCATAAAGCATCATTTTCCAGCCATACTAATATTGTTCTAATCACCACCGGTATTTGCAGTTGTCCCTTCACGTATTAGATCCTGCCTTTTAAATTTGCGACCACATCCCTTGGCCTCCAGTTAAACCTAACGAAATCTCAGCATATAAACATGTGGTATAGCTGGCATCTTTATCTGTCAGGTATGAAATACGACTGTGTGTTCGTGCGTGCTCTTCTTTGCAGCTGGCTGAGTGAACGTGTACGTTCTGCCTGATGTGCGAAGAGAGAAAATACAAGTGATTTTCTCCATCTTGCCTCGGCACGTGGCGTGATGTACGGCTAACCTCCGTGCTATCTCTCATCTCTGTCTGAGACCTGAGTGTCTAGTTGGACGTGAGCCACAGGATGGATGGGCAGCTTGCTACTGCTCAGTTATTGATTTCGCTGGCCTGCTGGCCTTGCTTCCCCATCCTACCTCCCACAACCAATTATAACCAGTTCCTGCTACCCATAAAGACGAGAGATGGGGGGGTGGGTGGAGGTGTTGGGGACAGAAGTTACGAGACTGAAAACCAGACAGTCTCATGAGTTTAAGCTCTGGCGTGTGGCCTGTACCTGTCGTGTCTTGTGTCAGCATCAGTTAATGAGGTCAAACCTCTTATTTAGGGAAATGAAGTATATATGCACAATCTAAATGAAAATCAGCGTGTGTGTCTTCAGGAGTGTGTTTTTCCCTCTCTCAAAGTTCCTACCTCGCCCGTTCTTCATCTCCTGCTCCTCCTCCTCCTCCTCCCCCTGTACTTCCTCCTCCTCCTCCTCCTCCTCTTCCTCTTCCTCCGCTCCTTCCTCCCCATTCTCCAGCTCCTCCTCCTCCTCTTCCTCCTCCTCCCCCTCCAAGTCTTCCCTCATGGCCGGCGAAGTGAGCGTAATCTTCAGCGTGAGTTTGGGCTCCGCTGTACTTCGTACCAAGATGGCCGCCTCGGGCACGGAGCTCGTGACCTCATATTTCTCTTCTGTCAGTTTCTGTCACGTGTCAAACAGACATAACTCGATGGTCAGAGGCCAAGGTCTCAACATGACGGGGTTCAGATGGAAAAGAAATATATTTATATATATCAGGCCCGCTGCTTCCAGACGATGCTACAACATCGCCAGAGTATGACGGGAGAAATTTGAACAATTGAAAAATTGAACTATTTAGGGGCCATGGGATTTAACTGATAAAATAACATTTTAAAAAAAATGTCTGTAGTATGTCAAACTTGCTTGTCCACAACAACAAAGGGCAAATATTGCTGTTTTTTTTTTTTAAAGAAAAATGTATAAATTTGATGATCTGTATCATACATAACAACTGATAAATTAATTTCCCATAAACAAATTATGAGAGGATGTGATATGTACTTGATGAAGAGAAAGGAAAGGTGAAAGGTGACAGAAGCTCCTATCTTCTGTTTTAGCTGCATTGTGATGATCTTGTTATCGTGTAACTGTATGTTCACTACGCTTCACTCAAATCTGCAGGAAGTGATTGTTTCTGATTTATCTCTGCGGTCAGAAGTCAGACTGATAAAACTGAATTCATGTCAGTACATACAGTGGCCACATTTGTAACTGACAGGATGGAAATCCCTGCAGTATTCATGTAATAACAACAAAAACTGTATATATATATATATATATATATATATATATATATATATATGTTTATTTAAAAGCACATCATGGATGTGCGGACTAACAAAATGGTCCCAACAACTTTAGTTATTTTATTCGGGGCTAAAACTTAACAATGTTTTTGTGATTGACACTCGGCATAGATTTCCCCTCTCTGTGTCCGTGTGTTTTGCATCTTGTGTGTGTGTGTGTGTGTGTGTGTGTGTGTGTGTGTATACATGAAGTTCTGCAATTCCACTTCTGTGCCATGACTTGTTAATGAGGACACATGACACTGACGTAGTGACGTGAGTATTAATCACACATGACTCATACATACTAAAACACTTCTCAACTTCTCACTTGGAAGTATTGCTGTCTCTTGCCTACAGGCGTCAAAATTCACAACACTTGTCTCTATACTTACACCTGAGCTTACACACACACACACAGGGATAATATATATATTTTTAAATGTGTTTTAGAGAAAACAAAAGATAGGATACCATTATTTGTCTGAGTGCGTACGTGTGTCTGTGTGTCTCTAACCTCTATCTGTGTGGGTAAATTGTGACAGACAGTGTCCAGCAGTGTCTGTGTGGGTTTGTCTCTGCACATCAGCACCAACTCCAGGTCCATGTCTCCTTTGATCAGGAGGCCTTTGGCCACCAAACCGATCCTCATCACTCCACACAGCACGCCACCGCTGCTGGACTCCCTGTTTTTAAAAGGAAACTGACACTGACATCGTAGCAGGACACACATTTCCATTTCAAACTGAGAAACTCTGAAAAGTTTGCACAATAAAATCCAGGCTGTGCTCCCATGGAGTTAGTAGTAGTTAATTGTATAAGTGCATGACTTTAATGAAGTCACTTTTATTATTTCACGCTCAGTCCTAATTAAGATATTGTGACATATCTAATAAATCAAATTACACTGCAGGAAAGATGTCTAATCAAAATAAGTTGCTAGCCTTTTTTTTTTTTTTTTTACCTCTCATAGTAACCTGATATGATTAAAAAAAATTTTCAATATGGAGCGCCCAGATAGCTGAGTGATTAGGCTGCACCATGTTGGTACATAGCTGCGTGTCATTCCCCCAGTGTACCTTCACTTAACTATCAAAAAAGGCAAATCTGCCAAAAACACCTTTAAAAAAGATTTTAACCTAAATCAATATATCAAGACAAAAACACAAGGTGCCACTTAACATGGCAAAATAAGATCTGACAAGTCAGTTAAAGACTTTAATCAGACGTAGTGAACCTTTAATAAAAAGAGTCGTGACGATAACCGACCACGGAGACTGTGTCTGGACACCGTCAAATGGTTCAGTTCATTTCTTCTCCGATCACATGAAAAACATTGACGACACAGTTTGTGTGGTTAAACCCACTTCAATATTACGCGCTAGCCCTAAAACTATTGATCACTCTTTCAGTTAATTAATGACTCAATCAATAGCTGTTTAATCCATTGATTCATTTGTTAAACAAGTCTGTTGGCAGATTCTCAAACGTGAAGCTTTTATGTCTTTATGTTTAATGTTGCTGTAGTAGTACAACATTGTCCATTTGTAAAGTAGTAGTAGTTCAACATTTTGGGAAATACAGTACATTCATTTCATTTCCTTCAAGAGACAGATGACATGAATCTCCACTAGTTGCTTGGCAACTTCAGTGATGAAAGCTTCCTGCCAAGAAATAAGCTGGCGTATAATTCCCCTGTAAAACCCCATCTTGTAATTTTGACACTTTTTTTATTATGAGCATTAAACAACCGCTCTGTCAAAGTTATTATGTATTAATTAGTGACATTTAGAAATATTGATAAACTCAAGAAAACCCATGTGTATAATTTCCAGAAGTGTTGACATGGTACTTTAATACTTTAGTTTGGTCTGATGACTAAGATCTAACAAGTTATGAGGATGCAACTTGTCACAATATATAGATTAATAATCAGACCAGTTTAAGAGATTAATTGATACTGACAATAATCAGAGTTGCAGGTCTATTACTTGTCACTACTCCCGTACCTGTAGCTGTCACTGGATTCTTCAGTTTCATCGCTGGGCTCATCGCCAGGGTCATCCTCCTCTGTGCTGTCTGCTGGTTGGCTGTCGTTCTGGCTGTGGGTGTCGCTGCTGCTCTGATCCAGCCAATCAGAGACGTGTTTGAGGGCGCACTCCACCGTGGACACCAGCGTCTGAACTGCCTCCAGCTCTTGCGAGGAGGGGTAGATGGTGGAGTGTTTAGCCATGACGTGGCGATCATCGTTACTAAAGGAACGGAAGGACCTCTGGAAGGGAAAAGAAAATGGGAAATATCAGAGTTAGAAACTACATTCATTATATTCTGATTAAAAAGTGGGAGTGGGAAAGCTAAAACGCAGGGATAAATGCATAGCTGCGCACACACACACACATAAACAACTCCCCTCCACCACCTTAGTCTACAGAAATGGCAACACTGGTGAGAGACTTTGAAAAATGGATTAAGCTTTTAATCCATCAAATCGAGCTTTGGCCTCCCGGTCGGGGACAGACCTCTCTATCACACACAGAATTACAAAAAAGCAAAGAACACATTAAACATTTGCACTGTAAGCTACACTGCAACACACACCGCCACCACCACCCTTACACTTCCTTTCCCACCAAGCGTCTATACAAATGTGTGTGTTGCTTTCATGCAGACGGAACATGTATTTTTTTTTTTTTTTTAGAGGAAAGAAATCAATTCTTAACCTAGCGACAGCTCCTTTTTCATGGCACTGACCGTCACACACTCACTCTCACACAGACAGCTATGAAAAACTCATCCAAACACCGCCCTCATATCTTCTCCTGATTACTGAGAATTCACATCAGCTCTTCAGTCTTTTTCATTTGTTCTTTCCTACTCTTTGAGGGGAACTATAGGCAGAGGAGATCAGGTGGAGACAGAAAGGAGTGGCACAGGGACAAGTAAATGAAAGAAAATATAGAATACAAGACATCTGAGGAAGGCCATGGGAACGGTGCAGAAGTTTTAAAGGGTGAAAAGGATAGAAAATGGCTCAGGGAGACAGGATGAAATAAAAAATAACAGAAAAGTAAAGAGATGAAGCAGAAGAGCAGGTGTAACTGAGGCTTTTGCGATTTGCACTACGCAATTAATACCTCCCAGATGGGTCCTGGTGCTTTTGCGCATTCATATAAAAAAGGCCTTGTGAACTGAGATTTAGCCTTTTATATCGTTTCATGTGTTCCAGCGTTTCAGCGGGTGGTTGTTCCTGTGGCTTAATGTTAAATGGAAAATGCTTAATGTTTTAGATTAATTAAATATCCCAACATTAAGTATTAACTAATAGAATTTTAAATGTAAAACTGTAACAACGTGGCTGTGTAAGTGGCTATATAGAGAACAGGCGAGCCTTTGCATGTACAATTAGACCAAGAGAGCATTATTATCTGTTAGCAAAGCATAACACTTGCTACAATACTCATAAATTCTTTAGAGCAACTGTATAATTAGTAACGGAAATACCCATACAATAGGTAATTAATATATTACGGTGCTTGTCAAAACACATTGTTTTATAAATTCTTAGTGTCATTATCGCTGGCAGCTACATCAATTTTGTTGTATCCTCTGTTTTTTACTCTTTCACTATCTGCATTAATTTTATGTCATTGTGTTTGTGATCATCATATAAACAAGAATTTGGAGAAACTCATTGGTTTTAATTTTTACTCATCTTCAACTTTTCTATTTTTTTCTCCCTCAAAATAGTTCCCTCCTCCCTTCGCTTTTACAGTCATCCTCATTTCCACCATTTTGTTTTTTAGTAACAAATGAAGATTTCAGACTATTGTTTGGATTTGAAGGATAAGGTCCGGTTAGAATCATTAGAGGTTATCGCTCCGCGCTGGTCAGACCGAAGTGCATAACCCAGTTCAACACAAGAAGGCTGCTCTCAAAGAGCAGCAAAGTGGACCTGCTTATCTCTGAACCCCACATTTCCCTTTATTCTCTCTCTCTTTCTCTATACACACACACACACACACACACACACACACACACACACACATACTTCAAGTGAAACACACACCAGTCATGATCACCAATGCACACATGCATACACACACACACACACACACACACACACACACACACACACACACACACACACACACATATAGAGATGACCTTTTCAGTGCAGTGTGGATAGTGTAGCTTGAGTGCTACTATCAATTCACGTGAAATCCAAGGGCCACCATCTACACACACACACACACACTCCCACACTTCATCCCGTTCCTAATTGAACTGGTGACATTCTCTTTTCTCTTTCACCAGAGTGAGTGAGATAAAGCCATTAGCACAATAGAGGACAAAGCGTCACCATAACTGCAGCCTCACAGCCTGTGTAGCTCAGCGTGTAGAGTTGGACACAAACATATGGCAGGTTTACATGCTTCAGTCCCACTGGGACTCACCTGTGATTCTCCAGCACCTTGGCAAGGTAAACTGGAGCAACACAAGAGTGAATCTAGATACACTGAAGTGATATGAAAGAATAACAAAAATCTATGTGATCTGGGTTTTTTTTGTGTATATCATCTTTTGTGGATCATTGTTACATGCGTGGCCTCATTTGTAATTTGTGATCGATACTTTGATTTACTGTGAAATGCTGTTTTTTGTAGTGATTCTTCACTTGTGTTATGAAACTTCTGTCAACAACTTTTATTATATTAATTTTTTTAAAATAAATTTCTATTTTAGAGAGACAACAAGTGCAAAATGGACAAAATAAATGTGAATAGTCTTGGGTTTTTCATTTTTTTTCTGTAATTTATTGTACGTTCAAACGTGTATTATTACTGGGTTGTAGACTCTTTATGACTAATTAAAAAAAATAGATTAATCAATAATTACTATGAAGGAAAAACATCACTGCACTGGTTATGTATTGAGCTATGAGCAATTACAAAACATTATTTTTTTTCTATTTTTGTAGCAAATAAAAGTAATAATTTGGCTTAGATATTGAAAAAAGTGAGGGCGTACAGATATGCGCAGGTATCTACCTGCTCGAGTGTAATGCATTGTGTATCCTTCTGCGAGTCGAGCAGTGTTTAACAGACCAACAGTCGCAGATTTTATGAGCCGTTGCTAATGGGAGCTTCTGCAGCCATAAACCACATCGTAAGGAGAGTGTCTGTGTATCTACGCGTGTGTTTGTCGCTACTGCTCGACCGTGGGGGAGTCATAGCCCAGTTGCTCTGATCACCATGTAAATCAAAGCAGTTAAAGAGGACTCACTGACAGGAATCGACCCCCCTTAGGCCAGAATGGGCCCAGATAATGTTGCAGACATTCAGACAAGTGGCATGATAAGTAAACTACTGGAGCCAAGATAGGGACTGATCCAGGATTTCACAGATTTACACTGATTTGAGAAGATTGAATGCGAATTTTTTATGGTAACTGTAAAAAAATAAATGCATCACACCATGTTCTTCGTAACATCCATGTTCAGTTTTGATGGGAGAAAAAAAAGTGATCTTTTTGATCAGAATCATTTTAGATTGCTGTGTCTGCAAGTACTCTGCACTAAAGCACTTAAAGTTGCTCTCTTGTTCTCTTCAGGTCCTGATTAATGTTATCGGGAATGTGGCACGATGGCGGGGTAAGTCATACGCTCACACTCACGCTCAATCTGCGAGAGACTGCTGCGGTCGTCCTTGACCTCCATACAACCTGGAGGTCAGTCGTGCAATATGTTCCCCTGTCTAAAGTGCGTATTTACGAGTGTTTCAGCTAGGGGGAAATAAATCAGAAATGAAGATTAAGTCATAAAGAATCTCTTTCTAGATGCCTGATAACAACCGTCAGTGTCACTAATGTAAAATTAGACTGCATCTAATTTGAGCACGTCGACCTAAGGCTGATTCTTGGAAGTGAAAATTAAGGTCAGGTGTCTTGTATGGCCAAAATGAATACTCTTAGGCGTCCAAATTCAACATCACATAACTGAAATTAAAATAACTGACACAGAAAATTCAACATGTAGACATTGATTTATACAGTGAGGCAAGAACATGAACAATTAAGATAATCAGACAGGCTGTCAAGCCAACAGTTCATCCAGATTATCTAAACTGCTCCGTCAGGAGGTGAAACTCAAAGTGAGTGGACACAATGTCAGAAATATTATTCCAAACTGGTTGATCTTGGGTTTCGTTCAAGACTTTTTTGATCACGTCATTGCTTGTGTTGCTTTATCTGCTTTATCTTTGTTTTTCTCTTTATTTTTTTTTAAATGTCAACTATTATTACTGTCATTAGTAATACTGTTTTAGGAATGGGGAATATGTATAATTTATTTTTGCCAGCTGTGGAATGAAACGCTGGATACGCGCCGACATTTTGACTCAGCGGCGCTGCATCCAGGTCGGGCTTTTTTAAGTTTCGGTATGAATTTAACATCTAGCTCCTTGTTTAAATGTTTTGACTAAAGCACATGGTTCCAAAACAACTGATTTGTTTGTGAAAAGAAAATATAAAGAATCTGTATGAAGGAAGACAGAAAAAACAAAAAAATGTAGCTTGAGAATCTTCCCACCTACCAAAGAATCAGAAACAGACACGCACATATTTAATAGTTAAATCCCAGCTGTCTGCGATTCACAGACACACACCAGGCACCATGTGTGCATGTGTGTGTATAAATATATATATACCTTCATATGTCATTGTTGCATGGTGCTTTTAGACCACACACTTACCAATTACACTCCATTTCACGGTCCAGTGAGGCCAACCGGCTGGCAGGCCAAAGTTACATAACCACATTACACAGCATTTACAACTCGCTGTGCACTGAACGAATGTGCACACACACACACACACACACACACGACACAAGAGAGGAAAAGTCCGACAAATTATTTAACGCGCAATCTAAACATGGAAATCATGAATGACACGGGCATATAAAACCCATGCAATCAATTACACACATGCAAACAGGCAGACAAACAGGCACGCACGGCCGTTACTTCCATCCATCATCCCTCATTCTGTCCTTAATGCCTTGCAGGAAAACCATTTCGGTTCAAGGTGTTGTGGCTAGACACGCTCCTTGTCAGCGTTGGCAACTTCGCTTAAGAAGCAGCAGAATCCTGTGTCTTTCCTCTTTCCTTTCCACCGCTGCCTGTCTGTCTCTTTCAGGCTCTTCCTGTCTCTTCCTGTCTCATCCTGTCTCTCTTTGGCCATCTGCTATAAATTACATGACCCAATGCCAAGGACAAGACTCACTGGAACAATATCAGCTGTGATTGGAAGGCTACTCTTCTCTTGTGTCTCTGCAAGAGATGTTTTTCTTTTCACCAAAATCTATCTATTACCTGTTGTCTTTAGTGTACAGTTTAAGAGCAATGTAGTTTATTGCTTAGGCAAAGCGCTTGAGAATGTGTTTGTGTGCTTATGTCTTATGTGTTAATGAGTGGGGTGCCTAAAGTGCTTTCCGAGCGTTAAGATGACAGCACATACACAATAGAAAGCTTTGTGTAGAGAGAATGAGAGATGAGGATGTGGAGAAAGCCTCTAAAAGTAAACAAGCCAGGGCAACAAAGGTGAGATATCAGCAGTGGGAGATGGAGAGAGATAAAGAGAAACTGGATTTTAATATTTTTAGTCGACTGGAAACAAAGGTTTGTTTGCACTGAAGCTGACAACACAAGCCACAACACCCTCGTAGTAGGACTAAACCCCAGAAAAACAAATCACCACTTAAATACCAGGCAAAAGCATTTTAGAAGCGGCGTTAGAGAAAATGTCACACGTCTTTAGCCCGATAAAACCGAGAAGAGTTGAAGGAGAAAAGAAAACTCAAAAATTTCACAAGATGCACTTGGAATGATGGGACAAGTAGCACTGAGAGGAAAAAAACACAACTCGGTGCCTTCTCTGGAGCATCCAACAGCCTAGGGGAGATTGCATTAAAAATTCATCGTGTGATTTATCTGCACTCTGCTTGGCAGGCTGGCCCGCCACGATCCGCTATCCTGTTTTATTGTGCTCTCTCTCACTGTCTTTCAAGTGACTACATTCGCATGATAGCGGGGTACACATACATCAAAACATATAGGCCAAAAAAAAAAAAAAAAGCCCACAGGGCTGGATGATCTAGGAGTAAAATAACAAGCTGGACCTCTCAACAGTCCTGATCCTCATGAGATAAACAAGTGGCTACATGGAAAACTAGAATACAGGGCAATATATATAGAACATGTCATCATTATCTGCAAAATTCCCAGCCTGTCTTGTTCCAGCAGGGATGACATTTATCTAAAATCTGTTGTCATCAATCAGGTTTATAACCTACCCGCTCCAAACTGCATTACCCAGGTTGCTTTGCTCTTAAGGAAGAGATTTATTTATTTATCATGATTTAAACATTGCTCCCTGTCATGTGTCCACGTGGTTTAAAAGGTTTATCACCTGCCTATAAAAATATTACGACCGGACGGCTAAAAGCAGATGAGCTGACGGTGCAGTGTTTCTGGATGTTGTATTGCAGTAGTGAGCGTGGGCATGTTTACATGAGGGAAAATACCAGACCACAGTAAAAATGGATATAAAATGATGGCATGTGGGAAAGAAAGACAACGTTATAACGCTTTGATTAATGTTTTGACATGAGCTATTAAAATCCTGTTGATTCTTTTTTTTTTAAAAGTTCTATTAAATTTACCATTAAAACACGTTATTTAGTAAAAAATAAATAAATAAACCAAAATTTCATGCTTTACAACATCTGCAGCATTACTTCCCTCAGAAACAAAGGACTCAACTAATTATAAAGTACACAAGGAACAAACTACGCAATGAGGCAGACAAATAATTAAAAAAAACAATCGACCCAGAATGCATTGTGTGTTTATGGGAGGGGAAAAGGTGCATAAAGATGTAGACGGATACTGTGGACGAATGTATCTATTAAATGCAAAAAGCTCAGAGAAAAGTCAATAAAGAAACTGTTTGGTGTTGATGCGGTTTACACTGTGACACCCTTGCCAAGGTCACCCACAGTATTTGCTGCATCACCATAACTCAAGACTAATCACAGCACTGTGTTTGCAAGCGACGCACACATCCACATCCACATCCACATCCACACACACACACACACACACTAGTCTCATTAGCTTTGGTTATTTATGAGCTCAACCATGTGCCCTCTTTTGCAATGTCCAACCTCAGCACCTTCAGCAACATCTTGTTTTCTTTCAATCTCTCTCAGTCATTCATTTTTCTCCTCCCCCTCCGCTCCCTTTCTTTCCTTTTCTCTCTTCTCTTTTCCTCTTTTCATTCTTCCATGCTCCCTTATAAAATCACTTTTCTCACACCCCCTTCTTCTTTTTTGTGCTAATTTTTCCCTCCTTCTTCCTCTTGTTCTAGTTTTTAATAATTCATCTTCTGCTCTGCTCCCCCCTTGGGGAAAAGCTCCCACTGTCACAGGCCAAGACCATTAATCAATCCCTTGTCTCACTCTTCCTCTCTCAGCTCTTAACCTCTCTTCTATCCTGCATTTTCCCAGTCTCTACTTCTCTTTTTGCTCTCTATATCCTCTCCACTATTCAACCCCTCATGTTGCTGTACATCATTTATGTTTTATGCCCTTTTCTGCCCCCACTTGTCATGCTCTCTCTTTCTCTGCTGCCCTGTTTGATCTTTTCTCCAAAACAACAGTCGCTCTTTTTACCGCATCCTCTTCCTCACACCACGTGCCTCGTTTTCTGTCACGAGCCTCGTTTTGACACTCGCTCACCGTTAATGGTTACCTAATGAAAATTCATCATCTATCCCTCTTATTTACATAAGACAAATGAATGCAGGTAGGCTGTTACACATTAATTACATACATAATTACTCGTTGTACTACTATAGGAATATAATGGTGTCACAGAGAACAAGTTTTCTTTTTTTTCCTCTCTGTTAATCACCACTGTCTTGCTTGTCACCATCACCCCCAACGTCCGCCTTCTTTGGTTTCCTCTCATTGTTCTTCTTCCTCTTAATTTCCTCCATCTTTCATTTCTCTGCCTCCTCATTCTCCTATTTCCCTGATTATAGCATAAAGTTCTACACCCAAAAATGCAAACCAATACATTTCTATGTACACCAACGCTTATCAGGTATCTACCTCTGCCTCAACTTCAACTCATTAACACATTCTGTTGTCAGGTCTGAAGCGAGTCATCAGGTTGAACTCTTACACCTAGCAGTCTGAAAGCTGGTTTCCTTACTCTACTGATGATCAATATCCGTGCACACACAAGCATGCAAATGCCAGCAGCTACAGACGCATCGTGTATTACCATGCCTGCAGAAGGAGTGGTCGCACGTTTCCTTCCTTCTGACGCCCGCTTGCTGGAGTTGCTGGGCGCGTGGTGGGGGGTGGGGGTGCAGAAGCAAGGCTACCGGTCAGGATGTTGCTGTCACGCCGTTTCCCCTCTTCATGTGCTCTTCTGTCACTCTGGCCACCACTCTACGAGAGGTTGTACTTCTAATAGACAGAAAGGAGAAAGAGAAAAGGACGAAAGGTTAAAAAAGGGGAAGAGGAAGTGTCAAGGGAAAACTGCAATGTTGCTTCCTCTCTACAAGCTAAACAACAAAGCAACAAAAGGACAAACACACAGACATTTTCATTGAATAATACAATAAAACATTTAACAAAAGACAGCAGCATGATCACCCTTTACACTCCACCTACATCTGTCTAACCCTGCAGAACCCAATACCTTGATTTCCCCGTTGCAACACTCAACTCTCTCTCTCTCTCTCTCTCTCACACACACACACACACACACACACAGTTTTCTCAGCAGGGGTGCAGTCCTTGTCCTTGAGTAAAGATCTGACAGAATGGCTGATTAACCCATGTGGAGATAGACATGTGGACACACACGCTAGTATGCACACAAGCTTTCATTCATTTTTCATGAGCTGGCAGGGGTTTAAGGGAGGGGGATGTAGTACAAACATCTACTTGTTTTCATACACTGGGTTATACACTTGGCCTAACATGTCCATTCACATACACACACACACACACACACACACACACACACACACACACACAAGCAAAGTAGTTGACAGACTATGTCAAATGCTTTTTCTTCTTTTTTTTTGGATGTAATCAAGGAGGAACACAAGCCAGTGTATCTACCTAGAGGTGGATCTATCGTTCTATAGGAGAAAAAACAGAGGAAGGAATCATGAATTGACTTAATATTACAATGTGTAGTGTTGGTGAGAGTTGGACCCTTGTGCATCTAATACAATGTGTCAGTAATGGTTCAAATTTTTCTTGAATTTCACTTGCTCCATTGGTTAAATAATAGAAGTGACAGTTAAGTCATACAGGAAAAGAAAATGGTGTAGATGCTCTGTAGAAACTCACTACACAGAAACCAACACTAATAAATACAGTATTATGAGTTCCTGATTTTGTAAAAAAAAAGAAAAAAAAAAGTAAACTGAAGTTATTTGTGATTTCCACCTTTCGCTCATCTCTGGGTTATGCACAGTCAACATAACATCTGGTGTTGTTATGAAAACACGGGCCAGTTTTATCAGCGTGGAGCAAGCCGAGGTGAACAGATACACAACGTCGCTATTCACAACATGAAATGTCAACAGTATCACCACTGACAGTGCACAGACACTCAAACCACAGCAATGACATTTATAGAGCCGCGTGCGTCTGCACGTGTAAATTGAATCCTCAGACGTCTGCCACGCTCAGTGGTTGTGCTGTTCAAGCAGGTGTGGAAGAATGTGTTAATTTTATTAAGAAAAAATGGCGACAAAATATTCTGATCCACACAATCTTTTCTTTTTTCTACCCTAATGGAAGAAATGATAACGATGAGACAAAAACAATATAATACGTTTTTTTTTGGTAAGATCTTATACATCTTAAAAGTGAATGATGAAAATAATGGGACCTGAGATCAAATCACTGATCTAACACTCGTTTATAATTCTGCAGAATTTGTACTTTGCTGAAGATAAAAAAGTCTCCTACTTATCTTCACTTAAAAGACTTAAAATAAAACTTCTCAATGATTTAATTAAGACAGAAATACCAAACGTTTTCATCTAAAACAATGAATTAAGTCTTGACTTCTAGACAATCTAGAAATAGCTACCAAATCTACCACGCTATTATCATAGCCTCATTAAAGGATGTGAGTTTGATCTGTAAAAACAACAGTGAGAGAAACAATACAGAAATACAGTGAGTGCAATCAAACTAAAGGTGCAACAACACCAGCAGCTTTTCTTTTGTTTACTCTGCAGCTGATAAATAACAATGTCTCTAATGTTTATTGTATCTCACCACCATGAAACAACATAACACCCAGGGTTCAATCTGGATTCTATCAAGAGACTCCGAATATAAACATTGTTTGTCTCTCGTGGAGTAGACCTTCTGGGGGATTAAATCGTGGTGATGCTGCCGTCACTCGGTGAAAGCTCGGTGGGATCCAGGGAGAGGACGGGGGACAGATTCAACGTGTAGTTAAGAGAATAAATGGAGAAAAATGGAAAGAATTGGAAAGGAGCTTGAGCAGGAGCAAGCGGGACAAGGAGAGGAGGCAAAGAAGTGAAACTGTGGGGAGAATATAACGCTGTGCAAAGGGACAGAGGGGAACGGGATAAACAACAATGCCAGATATTGAGCCGGTCCCTCGGGCAAACAGACTCCACCAGAGGCTGCGTCTCATTTTCTCTCCAGCGTTCACTCTCTCCTCTTCTGGCCACCGGCCTGCCACACTGACAATTACTTCCTCAACACACCTGGCAGCAACAGCGTCTGTGTCTGCACACTCGTGTTTTGCCAGTCACCTTACGGCCAACACTCTTCACTGGAGGGGACGAGTGGAGGTAAGCTCTCTTCCAACATGTCTTGGCCACTTAGGATTGTATGCACATGATTATAGTCCATGCACACAAACAGAAACACAGACACAGACACCCTGCCAAGAAGCATAATAACAATGTGCCATCCCCCCCATTCAATTCTCATTATCAGGCCAATTCAATGATAAACATCACCACCGATTCCCTCCCTTTGTTTTGTTGTCTCTCATGGCACGTTCTGTCTCATTTTTCTTTAATTAAAAAATGAGTACAAGAATGGAAACACAGCTGGTTTCAACAAAGTAGAATACTACTTTCAAAGCGTAAATCAAAGCGTAAATGAAGCTTTGACTCTTAAAGCAGTGATGCGTGGGCCACAGCGTGCCCACCATCCTCTGTCTCCCACAGGACCGTGGGCGACTAAGAGCACCACGCATGTTTTCACATGTACGGCCGAGTGTTGCTTGTACAAAGTGTTTGTGCCATGTGCCAAACAGCCTGTGTCTGTTCATAAATCTTCCCGTGGCTTTGTCTTCCTTAGGCCCATAACAATTATTACATTTCCTCCTGCATCCACCCTCCATCCTTTTTGTCCGCCTCCCACCAGTCTCCATTCTCCATTTTTCTTCTTTCTTATTCACACCATCCTGGGGTGTCATTAATGTGTGATTGTGTGATTTTCTCCAGAGAGGAAGAGGAGAAAGGGGAGAGAAACTGGCAGACACCCTGCTCATTAACGCTGGTGGAGGCTCATGGACATTAGCATCTGCAAACACACCCACACACACACAAACACAGAACCATGTGCACAGACACCACTGCCATCACATCAGTTTGGCCTTATACTTATTGGATTTATTTTTTCCCCCCCAGAAGTTTATGCATATAGGACACACACACACACACCTGTGCTGTAACCTCCTCCCTCATGTGCCAAGAGTTTGTGATTACATCCTAGAGAGATGAAAGGAATCGGGCAGAGGATAAGAAACAAGTGATGGGAATGATGAGAGAGATAGTGGTGGTGGAGAATTTGCTGAGATGGCCCTGGGCATCAATTTACACCTTTCTTATCTGATAACCATCAAATGAGGTGAACAGTGGAAGAGAAAAAGTGTAGAGTGACACAGGATTGACAAAAGCGAAATAGAAAGAGAGAGAGTGCTAATTAGTGTTGGAGGAGTTTATTTTCACATTGTACTCCCTATAAAACATCTGATTTTCTGCTATTGTAATTAGAATATCAGACATTTGGATCATTCTGCCTTTGAATGGCTACGAAATGTTGTCAACTGTCACGTTTAGCGACTGCAGCAGCACGGCTAGAGGTGAACAGTTTCATCCACCAGTGATTGCCAGCAGGATACTGAAGCTCAGGACAAGCTGTCAGTGTTTCACCAAACAAACATCAGATCAACAGCTGGTTATTTGCCAGAATAATTCACTTTATAGCCACAATTAAATCTGCTGGCATTTTACAAAACTATGACTTTTACAAAATCTGATTGTTTTATTATTTTTTTAAAATGTTATATTTTATGATGTGTTTGGAATCTTAAAAACTAATAATCTAATAATAAAAAATAGCCCTGGGCCCTGTCCCAGGAAAAATCTTACTGCTGTAGTTTAGACAGATATTATCTGAAACAAAGTCCAGACGCAGAGCTGATTTATTGTATATAACCTGACATTAGTCTATGTATTTTGCTTCCACTTCACCTTCCTTTCTGCCTAATGACCAGCATATTGTGTCTTGTCTTGTCGATGCCTGTGGTCAGAGACAAACATGTTTTTATACGTTTGCAGCTTTAAGTAACAAGAAAAACTAAAGCACTGTCTTGAAATGTGCTTGTTTCATCTACCAGAAGAAGACAATGAAACTGATTAATGTCCCTTCAATAAACTAATGGATTCATTGTATTAAATTCAACCAAATGTACTTGATATGATATTGTATTGGCACTTAAGTTCTTTGATCTGAAAATCAAGTGGTTGAATAACTGCACCACACTGTTTCCTTGTAAGACTATGAATAGAATAAGAAATTGTTAGATTTCACATAGTGTTAAAGGGAAAAAAAGAGGGAAAAAAAGGCGCTGAGGGACCTTTCATAAGGCTCCAGCTCTCGCCCTGCTGTCACATGTCATACTCACTCAATCTCTTAACCAACAACCCTACAGACGTGTCTACATACTCCACTGAAGCAGAGCTAGAAAGAAGAGCAGGTATAAATATAGGTGATGTTTCTGGCAGGTACGTCTGTGTGTCATTTTGAAGTTATTTCAGAACCTGAGTGTTGATTTTTCTCTCACACAACTATTCGTAGGTCTGGTATTTTTGGTCTCACGGATGCTTTTCCTCACCAGAGCTATTTCTGACCTGTCATGTTTAAACATTCATTATACACCTGAACGGCTGTTTGAGTGTGTGTGAGTGGCCTGTGTTGTTAGATTAGTACTGATTTGCTTGTGGCTGGCTCCCAGGTTACTGATGCCACAGTGTTTGCATCTGGGAAAACATCTGCAAAAGTGTGTGGTAATGAATTTGACAAACAGGCACACATTGATGCCAGCGCACACAAATAATGAAACTCTTAGGACCAGATGGCGCACGATAAACAGAATGGATGCGGAATCATGCTCCCAAACACCTCGCTCTAACCACCTCTGGTGAGAAGGAGCGCGTATTGTGTAAACAGGTGACTGAGATCTCCGTCCTGTCTGCTCTGCTATTTCTCTACTGCAGAGAGAGACAGCAGGATGTAGAGTGACACAGACAGATGGAGAGACAATGCCTGCTTGAATTTTGATGGAAGACGAAGATTTTTTGATGCTTTTTGAAGCTATTTTCTTCCCATGTCTATGTTTCCCCTCATTAACAATCCCTGTTTGCTATTTGCGTCCCATTCTCTCCTCCAGCCTGACAACATCTCATCCTCTCAAGTTTAATTTTTTTTTTTTAATTCCTTATTTGTTGAATTTCTTTTATTCATTGCTCAGTGCCCAGAAAACTGTGCTGAATGTGGACACATTAGACTTTAACAGACTGCAAACGGCAATGACTAAAATAGAAGATGGAGCAATTTTAGAGTGATTCAGGCCGGATAAAGCATTGTCGAGTGTGTCTCTGTGTTTCGCAAGAGTAAATGTGTGAAAAAAAAAGGTGGCTCATAGCTTTGTTGATAGTGTGTCATAATAAACTATGACAACATATTAAAACACAGCTACATGTGAGCAGCAAAGACACTTTATTGGTAAATTTCCGATTACAAACATTTAGTTAAACGGCCAAAAAATAACTTAATGAACTATGAGCTTAAGTAATTCTGATAAGCAGACGGGAAAAGACAGTGACAGCAATAAAGATATGGAAACAGATAGAATACCAGGAACTGGACTGAATTGAAGCCAGAGGAAGACAGAGACACTTGACAGTGAACCATTTTACTTAAGATACACTGTCTTCCTTCAGGTATTGGGGCCAGAGGTAAAGGCAAAACACTTTGAACCTCCTTGTTCTTGTGCCACTTGGTCTTTTTGTGAAGAGACCGTTTATCTAGATCTTAACAAAAGATACAGGGGAAGGTCAAATGGCAACGTGGTGTGGAGGCAGCAGTCAACATGCCCTGCAGCCTGAGTTACAACCTGCCTGCGCACCACTTATTGTTTCAAGGTTTTGAGCCTAGATAAACCGGTCCCTCACGTCCCTCACAGCTGGAATTTTTTAATTATTAAACACCAGTTTCGATCTCTCACAACTTAATCCTTGAGGTATGAAGCTCACAGCAGCAGAAATAAAAAAAAAATAAAAACAAGCAATGATATAGAATGTACGCTGAGAGATTCTTCCATTTTCACCTGCACAACAAGAAGTATAAGATTCAATGCACAAACTAATCAAAGTTATCAATTTATAACAGTTTGTATGGTAGAGATACTGTCAGCAAGATGCGTTATGCTAGAGATGTTACCTGCATTATGTCTCATTAATGCAGGACTATGCAGCAGCGAGACACATGCTCAATGGTTATTGAACAGAGGACACCTGCATGTTTGCAGAAGTGTTGTTTTCATTTCCTATCAATTCTTTGTTGCGTGACAATAAAAGCTGTAAGAGTAGTGCAGCATGTACACATCAGAGTATTTTGTGGCTACTATTTCTCCCTCTCTTTTGCTTTAATTTGCACCTCCCTAACTGGAGTTTCTGTTTTGTTTTCTGTCTTCATTCCTCCTCAACAATGCTGAGCTTCAGCGTTTGGCACAAAGAGTACTTAACCGAGAGGACAATTGCTGATTGCAACCTGAAAACGCTGTCAGGAATTGGCTCATTAAAGCCTTATGCATTCATTTAAAAACAATGGCTCTCCATTTCACAACAAGCAGGCTGTCCTCTGCTGCTGGTTTTCATTGCAGCCATTTAATCAGGGAAATGGTTTACACCTGGGAGTCAAGGTGAACACAATTTAGACGCAAATAAAAACAAAAGCAAAAAGAACTGAGAGAACTATCTGCACTTTTGACTGAACTGTGATGAAATGTTTGTGTTTGAACTGCGGCTCTGATAATTGTAGAGTTGTCAAGTTTTTTCTTTCTTTCTTTCTTTCTTGAGGTAAAACTTTTCATTTCCCGTGATATTTTGCACACTGGTCTTCCACAGTTGACAGACATAACAATTAATTAATTAGAATTAATTACTCAAACTCTGCAAATGTGACTTTTTGAGATGTAATTATCCAGTCTAAGTTGCAGAGAAATTCATAAATATTCAAAGCTTGATTCATGAATATTACTGAAAATATTTTTCAGCGAATTAACATTTTATTTTCTCTTACATCAGAATCAACTATGACTTTCTGTGGATGAGTGAAAGCACTGCATAAACATTTGCATACATTTTAACATTATAGTTTGTATTATATTGAATACATTAACACCACGTCCAGCGTTTGCAACCGTAGACCCGACATTTGTTGATTTATGGAGGGAACAATCAAATTTTAATGACCACGTACTGGAAAATTGTCAGTCAGAGAAACGATAGTCAACCGAGAATCTTTAAGTCGCACATTTTTTTTTTTCTCTCTTTCACTTTCTTTATGTTTTCATCAGATTGCAATGTACTTCTGCTCAGAACATTTCATTCTCTAGAGGCAGCTACCAGGAGGAAAAGAAGCCTTGTCGAGATAACGTTATCTTCTTCATTCTGCTTAGAATTGGTGCTCACAACTTAATATAATATAGTATAGTTTTTTTTTTTTTTCCATCAGCAAAAATATGTTAGCATGACCCAGCCCTAGCTCAACGGGCTAACTTGGCTTGCTTACTGTGTCACGTGAACTTTTGCCTCACCCTGAGTGTCCCACTGAACCGTAAATCAGAAAGCCTGGAGATTTAATAAAACATTTCTTTATAGTCTATGTGAAAGTAAAGGAGTGAGTAGTTGAATGTTTATATCGTACAAACAAAATCCAATCCAGCAAAGAAAATCCAAGGACGACCTTAGGATGACAGATCTGCTTCATGAATAAGTGAACATGACTCTCCTCAGTATCACTGTGGATACACAGTGACTCTATTAAACACACACACACAAAAGCAATTACTTCTGATTTCCCTCCTGATCTAAACTTATACACCTGCTCTGTTCCAAATTATCCCAGCTCTCTTACTTCTCTTATGTTTTCCTGCAGTTATTAACTCTTTTTCCAGTCTCAGTCTCAATCCTTCTCTGTATTACGTTAGACTGTCGCATTTTGTGTTGTTGGTCCTTTTTTTTTTTTGTTTCTTTTGAGATGATATGTTACTATATTCCCTTTGGTTTTTTTTATTATTATTTGATTTGATTGGAACAAAATAGTGCATCAGATTTTATGCCTGCCTTATTTGTGAGCAAATAGTGTTTTTTTTTTTTTTTATCCCTGTTGTCTCTGTTGTGGCGATTGAACACCGCAGGTCCACTTCTGTCACAATAACAGTTTTCTGCTACATTTCCCAGTCATCACATTTTGGTGATGTGGTCAGTGGTCTGCACTCGCAAAAGTGATGATGCTACTGTTTACTGTGATTACTTGAATGCACCGTTGATTGTCGGTGCCAGATGCTGTGAGTTTGTGTTCCCTGTTCTTCTGCTGTTTATGTGCGCTGCCGATGTTTAACTGTGTGTGTGTGTGTGTGTGTGTGTGTGTGTGTCTGTGGCTCAGTTACAGGCACACCTAATACTTCTGCACTTTTATTAAGTCCATAACTTGTCACATATCTTCAGGGAATGCTAAAGTAGTGGTGAGTGGGATGAGATTTCAGAATTTAAGAAGTGTAACGACGTGTTTGTATTTCTTGCTGAAAAACCTAAATTTAATAAGGGACCTGTTGGTCATACATACTCACATTGTTTGACTGATGTTTATACTCCCAATTAAGAGGATTATGCCTTTTTTATGACTTTACTTAACACTCTGATATGTTTTCATACTATTTAATATTAGAAGGAGAATTTTACCTTTTAGATTAATCCTCAGGTAGATTGTTCTAGTTTCAAGTTTCCATCAATCAAGTCCTTGATGAAGGAATTTGCTGTTTCTGATGTGGTGGTTTCTTAACCTGCCTAAAAGGGGAAAATACGAAAAACCTGATGTGTCTGAGTCTATTCTGTTAAAACCAATGTTTCAAAAGAGAATCCAGTTTTATGAACAAGCGAGTTACACGATTTTATCATCTCATCAATTCACCCACATCCAAAATCAGATAAAATTCAAATCAGATAAAATTACCGAACCTTTGGAAATGAGGTATGCGCTGAGGTAACTTCTTCTTTTCATTTCTTTTCATTTCATTTTATAAATGCTCTGGTGACAAAATTGCATGTTATTGGAAAATGCTACATGCAAAGTAAAAAACAACAACAAAACAATTACCAGCCAAATGGTAATAAATAACCTTAATTACTTAATTATCTTTGCTTCTTTTGAGATCCTGCGATCAAGAAGTGGGTCAGTAAAGCCCTCAATAAGAATAAACACCAAGCACACTCTCAGTATTCACACAACACACAGTTGGGAGATTGATGCAGTGGATACAAGCTCAGAAAAAATGAAGATAAATGATTGTGCTTTAGTTTATTGATTGAAATGGTTATTTTAATCAATATTACAGCAGCACAAGGTTACATCACGTTTTGTTGAACTCGTTCATTGATTTCTGTGACTGATGAGCTCACCTTTCGTTTCCGTTTACACTTTTGTCTCTTGTCTTTGTCGGAAAAGGCTGTGATCCCTATCATCAAATTTAACCTTAAATTAAAATGAAAAACCCAACTGTGAGCTGTAGAGGTGTGTATGTAATGCTTGACTTGAAGAAAGACACTGTTTCCCTGCATATGTTTTTAACCATCACACTATAGCTCTGTCTTGACTGGGTCCAGGTGTAGGCCAGAGGAGGTCAGTGCACAAAGTATTGATGAGACGGCGGAAAGCAGAAAAAACGCTGATGTGCCTCTAGGAGGGAAATAGATAACATTGACAAGGGAGTACAACTCCCCCCGGTAGATTATTAAAATGGAGAAAGCTGCATGTGCGTGTGTGTGTGTGCACTTTCTGCTGACGGAGGGTCAGTGTGGAGAGACCGGGGTCACAAGCTAACAAGGATAGATGAATGTATATGTGAATGAGTGCGACTGTGCACTATATATCCATCTATTCATACTAGCATCAGTTGTTTCAGGCACCTGTCATCTCCAGGGTTACTTTTACTTTTCAGTGAAAACTTAACTGCCACACACACGGTCCGGTACAGTCCTGCGTCAGTGTGGGGAATAAATAGACTATCACTATGCCAACATGCTGCAACTGTGTGTGTGTGTGCGTGTGCACTGGTAGGCTCCTGCTGTGCTGATTTCAACAGGAACAGATGGTCCTAGAAGGGCGCTGCTGAGGCTCCACAGTCCTTAGTCTGTGAGAAGACTTACGAATGTGCGTACATTACGTGTGTGTGTGTGTGTGTGTGTGTGTGTGTGTGTGTGTGTGTGTGTGTGTGTGTGTGCAGGTTCCCTCCTTGTTTTTCCGCATAAAATCTAACACACACTTCGTCACACAGGCACACTGACGGTGATTGTTGCAGTGTAAATGATATGCTAGTGGTCTTTGGCCTACTTGTCTCTTCCATTGACACTTAGCTGCTTAATCCTGCTTGAAAGGCTCTTCACTGCTAAGCTCAAGTTTGCCAACACACAAAGCTGCCGCAACCTCACCCCTTTGTGTTCGCGTGCGTATTTTCCCAGCAGGTTCGTGCATATGTAACTGCTTATAAACATATATCAAAAGAGTAGTGAGCTGTCAGTCTTACAGACAGGTTCAGTTACTGTGCTCCTAACAATTGTAAGCATGGTTCATGGTTTGCATCAGCGGCATTCAGAATGTGATTAATGATTAAAATGGGTGTTAAACAGACAAGTTAATGAACAGAATTTGTAGAATCAAGTGTCTGAAGATGGAATTTAACCTCAGGTTTGGTCCATCTGCATCAACAGCTGTTAGCAAGTTGATAGTGTCTCCTCACATAACTTTAAAATACAATGTTTTATGATTTTCTAGGGTCAGAGGGAGATCAAATCAATCAAACAGATCTCATAACTGAGGTCAGAAGTTGTTCTCAATGTAATGTTGTTTAAACACTTCAAATTATAAACCATGTTACAGGGGTAGAGTTGTCCAGATGTGAACTAATTCCCTAATGGGCCTCTACCCAACATACACACACACACATACACAATAACAAAGCACTATATAGTACTATATGATATCCCAGTGATGTGTATCTTACTCGCTCAATCAATTTTCATTAATAAAATTAAAAGCAGCAGTGGTGTGGTGGGTGGTGCCAGAAGAGCAGATTAGCAAGATATGTTACGACAGCTAAATTACATTGAAGGATCAAATATTTTTTAGAATTTAATTTCACAGAATGGACTATATATATATATATATATATATATATATATATATATATATATTATTATCTGTATCCGGAACAGTTTCCAAGCGTGTCCTGTCATTCTTTGTGTTCCAGTTTTTGTCAGTGGTTTTTTTTCCAATATTCACTCTCTTCAGGTGTTGCCTCGCCTGTCTGCGTCTGTTCTATGTTCAAACGGCAGAGACAGTCTCTTGAATGCAGATTGCGTCCCGCTCCCCAGATAAAATGACTGAATTCAGATGTGTTGCCAACTATCGATTTCAGTCACAATACAATGGAAAAGAAAAAGTTATTGGTTCTAATAAAGCTCAATGGTATAACCATTTTCTATATATATATATTCCTAAATATATTCTCATATACTGTTGTAGATTGTGCACTGCCAGACAAAAATAATAATGTTTTATATAAAATCTAACTATAGTATTCATAAACTGCGTGCCACATTAGCATTAGCAAGCTTCAGTCCCCCCACCTCCCTCCTCTACTACTTCATCTACGGTGGTTTGGCAAGAGCTGATCAGTGACTCCATTCATTCCAGGTCAATTTGGGCAGTGTGCTCGATACGGCCGTTTCATTACACACTCCCTTCCTGTCCGTCTCTTTGACTCTGGGGACGCGACGGAGGGACTGAGGGGGAGAGAAAGAGAGAGAGATAGAGAGAGGGGAAGAAACAGCAGGAGAGAGAGAGAGAGAGAGCACAGGAAGGCTGGGATTGATGGCTGTATAGGGTAAAAGAGCAAGAGAAAAAGCAAAAGGAAGAAAAAAGGAATGGGAAGAAGTGAATAGGGAAATAGAAAAGGTTTAAAGCATAAAAGCTTAACGTGATATGTTTGTATGAGGAGTAGAGGATGACGGATAAGGGAAAACAAAATCAAGATGACAAAAATGACAGAAAAATGGTGAAAAAGGGCCAAAAGCTAGATGTGACTGAATTAGAGAAGAATGATGGAGCCATAAGTCGTGATGTGGTGAAAGAATGAGAGAACAGCGAGGGAATGTAAAGTGGTAGAGGAAAATCTGAAGACAATGTGAAGCTGAGAAGGATAAAAATGGATGAAGGGGGAAAGGTGGGGACAGGAAGGAAGGAAGGAAGTGAGGGCAGAGGGGATGAAAGAACAAGAGAAAAGGTTAAAGAGGTAAGAAACAGAGGGATAAAGAGAAGAAGAACCTGATGGAGTGAATTTTATTACGTCGGTTCATTTCATACTTTACTACAAAATGTTCTATATTAATTCTTAAACAAACTTTATCTTGCCAAGAGGAACAGAAATAGTTATTAATAATTAAGAATTAATTATTGTAAATTCACAAAAATTTAAATGTAATTCCCTTTTGCACATTTAAATTTTTAGGTTGTCTTCCAGACTGTGTCTTGCCCAAGGCTGACTCCATTACAGCACACATTAAAGGGTAAAGATTAAAGGAAAGTTACAGTCGTATTAAAACTAAGATTCACTCACTCAAAAAAAAAAAAGTGAATATTTCAGTGAAAATGGAACAGGATGGAAATCTATTTATCAACATCACCTGATGTCCTCATTTGCTCCTGTCATAATTACCACAGCCTCTAGAGAGTCCTTTCGTGTAGAGACGCACAAGTAAAGTTAGACAACTGATATCCTATCGGCTGAGGTCTGTCACCAGCTCAGTGTTGAGCAGTATTAGTACTGATTTTCAAGCTTCAACTTCCTCTGAAATCATTCGACTTTGTTGCGTCATCCAAGTCTCTTTTGTGTAAATATCTAACGGCCAAAAGGTCCCAACTGTCACAGTCACGGTCACAAATAAGCAAAAGAGCGAGTGGGAAACAGTAGAAAGGCAGAGACAAAGAAAGGGAGAAATTCATCCTCAGCTGTGTCCATAGGTTTAGTGTTTCTCTGTAATTAGGTCACTTCTTTTACATCGGTACTTGAACCGAACACAAAAGGACTAAAAAATAGCAACCATGTCTCCTCTGCTTTTAGATTCGCATGTGCTTGTGTGTGTGAGGAAAAGCATTAGATTGCAACCAGGCATGAGACAAAGGAGGGAAAAGAGAGTGAGAAAGAGATTCAGCCTCAACTTTTCCCTTTGGGATTGGTCGCCATGGCTACGAAAGCTTTTTCAGCCGAACGCGGGACAAACACGAGGAAGAGCGAGAGAGATACACACACACAGAGAGAGAGAGAGAGAGAGAGAGAGAGAGAGAAACATGGCAGCACTGAGATAATGAACATATATATAGACGTTGATGATAGAAGATAAAACAGCACTTAAAGAAAACAGACTAAAATGGAAATGAATGAACATATCATCACACTGCATCATTTTAATCTGATTGTCATCTAAGCAATCTTAATGCCTAGGATGCAATTTCAACAACACAGCTGCCATATATAGCACTGCAGCTAGCCGACCAACCACAAGATACCTGATCTCCTGCAGAAAACACGTAAGGCGGCAGGAAAAAGCAGTGACTCAATAGGCTCTCTATAAACTCTAATGGAAAACAGAGACCAACGAGAACAAACAGCATCAAGAGACTATAACATCTCATCTTACAACCAGACAATCAGACTCCATCTATATTTCAAAAGCTACGGAAAACTGTGACAATGGGATGTCATCATCCAAGATTAGTTGAGGACACGGTTAATGAGGAGGTGGGCACGAGGGGATCGTGTTTCCACGCTGGCAAACTAACTATGGTATCACCTGAGGCCAATTTGTTCAAATTTGGTAACAAACCTTGCTGAGGAGTAATTTAACTTGTGTTAGTCCCTGTTTGTTTGGATGTTTTTACATCTAACCGTGACAGCTCAAGTGCATTGACATGTTGCCTAGGTTGTCATTCTGTTTGTTGCACAGCATGTTAATGCGGTGTCAAGCATAAAAAAAAAACATATTAGAACATATAAGAACATATTTCCTTTTACATTTCCTTACAACAACTCATTTAGGGACTGTTCTACTTTGCCAAGACTTTAAGATGTTTTGCTCACATCAGCAGTTTGTTGATGATTTACTATATGTTTCTGAAAACAAGTAAGTGGACAAAAATTGTGCTAAATTCACAGGAAATGTCTGTTTCAATTTTTCTCTGCAATAGGTTTGTCAATATTTGCATAAAATAGACCCAGTGTTACTGGTGATGAATTATTTATGGAGACTAAAGGAAGAGACTTGTAAGGGCTGGTTCTGCTTGATGGTGTTGCTATGGACTTGAGTGTGTGTTTGTGTGTGTGTGTGTGTGTTTGGGAGGGTTGAATGAGTGTCAGTGAGAGAGTGTGTGAGTGAGAGAGACACACACAGAGAAAGAGAGAGAGAGATGCGCTCTGCTGCGCTCACCGGCAAAGTCATTGCTTTTTCAAGGACACTGCGGCTAAGGGGCAAGAAAGAAAGAAGGAGTGACACACGGGAAGAAAAAGCAACAGTAAGACAATGAAATTAAGACATCCAGTGATAAGAAGTGAAGTGCAGTAAAAACAAAACAGAAAACAGGTAATGAAAATGACAGTGTAGGAGGCTGCGGATGAGACAACAGTAAAAAAAAAAAAAAAAAAAAAAGGTGAAGGTGAGGTATTAAGAAAAGTGGAACTGAGTTGGTGCAGCGTGGCATAGAAACTTCTTCACAACATCACAGGGTGAGGGTGTGTGCACTGAAATGTACACACCAGTTAGTTTCTAGGGATGTGAAAGCATGCGGTTGCATGCGAAAGCGAAAATATTTCTTGCTAGATAAACATCAAAAGGCTCGGTTTATGTGAAAACCCTGTTGGACCGGTTACTGTAAATATGTCAGAAAACGACACAAACTGTCACTATCAGCCCCTGATTTCTTTTTATATTGAAATGTTTATCAGAAGCCGATTGTTTGATTTGTTTGTTTTGTCTGGAAAACAATGTTCAATTTACATTGAACATTTTTATTTAACTGAAAGCAGCAGGTGTGCGTTCTATTTGCTGTGTAAATATTTTTAATGATAAGCTAATCAAAGTTGCTGTCAATTAATGTTAATTAAGTAATGTTGTCTATTTATGCAGCAGAAGAGGATATGGTATAGTTATGTTATACACACACACGCTGTGGTGCAGAGCGGTGGAGCAGCTTTGCCTTTTCTTCCTGGTTCAGTCTCACAGTCTCAAAAAAAAAAAAAACAAAACAAAACAAAACAAAAAAACCTCTACAGCAATCAATTATTAACGCATAAACACACACCCGCAGACCCCAAAACACTCCCACTGAGATGATAGCAGGGAAGGCCACTGAGTGAAATGCATAAAAGCTACTTTACATACATAAGTAAGTAGTTTCCCAAAGCAGAGACTGTACTCTGCTACCGCTAAGACCACAGCCGCTGACCGACTGTGTTCAACAAACATGACCGAAATTATCCTCAGTGAGCAAGCCACAAGATGAATATAAGGCTTTGGTTTACACATACACACACACACATATATATATATAGACAGTGAATGTACAGCTATGTAGATGAGTATATAATATCTAAGCAGGTTATAGGTAGTAGTAGTAGCCTGACATATAGAGGTAAACAGAGAAAGATAAAGGTGCCATCTGTTAGTTTACATGTGGTGTTAGAGACAAGATTTCTCTTCTTGGCTCCCACAAGGCTCGTGTCAAAATTGATGGTATGTTGTTTCCATTTGGGGGAAAAATGGCATCTCTGGGCTGGAAGTAGATATGTATTTGCAGCAGATTTTCTGAAAATGGCTCTCGACATTTGACTTTCTCTCATCTGTCACTCTTCAAGTTGTTGGACAAAAAACAAAAACATAAAAAAAAAAAAAACGTGGCCTGCGATTTGATGGCAAATACACATGCATGCACACGAACAAACACGCTCAGTTGTGGGATCAGCAGGGGTGTGAACCAACCTCTCTGCTACAGGGCTTCTCTTGTTTTCTGGCTGACTGGGCAGCACAGTAAACAATGAGCCACCGAGCCCAGTAGCAGCCCTTTTCACATACAGAGCGAGACAGGGTGCCAGATATAGCTGAAGAGAGATATATAGAAAGAGAGATAAGAATGGAGCCCGTTATTCAATTCACTCACCTCCTTCTGTCCTCCTATCTGTTTATCTGCCCACTTCTTTTTCAGTGTCTATCAGCCAGTCTGTCTGTCTGTCTGTCTGGAGTCGCCGTGTCAGGGCAGGCAGGCTTCAGTACCTGAGAAAACACGAGATCAAAGGTCAGGGAAATCAGAATGACAGCACTTAAGGATCATGTTCAGCTTTACCTAAGTCACACGGTGACCAGCTGACATCAACGGAGGAGGAGGGGAAAAAGAGGCGCTGTCGATGTTTGTTTACTTAATTAGTAATGTACGTATCATTTACAAACGCACGAGGACAAGCAAGGGTACGATCCTCTGCTATCTGTGACAAAATACACGAAAATGTACAGAGAGAGCTGCACAGACAG
Source organism: Polydactylus sextarius (assembly GCA_016801845.1). NCBI lineage: Eukaryota > Metazoa > Chordata > Actinopteri > Polynemidae > Polydactylus > Polydactylus sextarius. Next base: position 6,519,173 of record CM028922.1, read on the forward strand.
TAAGAGATGAGAGGCTGGAAGAGTAAAACCTCCATTAAGCACTCTGGCAAGTGCATCTTTAATCTCTCTGTGTGATAAGAGTAATTATTTTGCAATGAAGTATGACTGATTCACTTATGTAGGCGACAGACCCTCATTGTCACATTCACTTTCTTCCCTTTGCTTCCTGCAAAACGTCACCAAGAAATCACAAAAGTGGATAACAGGCAAGAGGCAGCAGTGGGAAACAGGACCAGAGAGAGAGACAGAGAAAAAAAGAAGAATATTAGAAATGATGGATGAATTGAGGAAAAGAGTAAAAGAAGAGATCACTAGCAGGAACAGAAACCGAATGAAGGCAACAGAAAACACAGGTGTACAGTCACTGACTAGAAAATTGAGACAACGTCCTTTCAAAGTAGACGACCCACATTTGCATGTCTCTCACCACATTAATGTGTGGAAAAGAAATTCTATTTTCACTTTTGCTTTAGAAAGAATACACAGAAATATCTTGCACCTATCACTGATTTTCAAGCTGGTGTTGTTTTGGTGTTGTTGTTTGATTCCTTTGAGATACATCTGAGAACACCAGAAGTAGCTTGTCTGCTTTTATTCTTCCAACTATAGCCAAAGTTTGTATAACACAGTGTCGATCTGTTCTTCTTTTATAGGTGCAACATAACACAGGAGACAAAGCTGATAACTTTAAATGTGATGCTATTCTGTAATTAACACCCTCAGCTTTTCATCTTCAAATGACTTTATAAAAACTAATAACCAAGTGGCTTAAATATACAAATATAGGTCTCAACAACATCTAATTTTCATGTAAGTCTCCTTTATCTAACAAGTAATTGTAATCCTCTTTCACAATAAGAGCTGGCATGTATTTGGGTAGCAGAGGAAATTTTGATTTATGTGCAGCGGCAGCAGCATTGTTCTTGCACTGTTCTTTCCATCTCCTGATACAAAAATGTTCACAGTCATTTCAAAATTGTCATGCTTCAGATGTGAATAACACAAACTGCATTGAGATTGTTAATGGCTTCAGGTGCGTCTGTGGTTTAGGGGAACAGCAACAGGTTGTGCAGGAGAAAAAAAAATGGGACAAAACTGAAATTGGGGACAAAGCTGCAAAGCTGAAACACCTTGAGGCACCATTAACTGATGAACCAGCTAGAGTCATTATTCATTTTATAATACTGTGCAACAATGAGAGCAACTGAGATTGCTGGGTAATCTGAATGTATTTGCTTTATTTCCTATGTCTACGTGACTTAAAAGATGTATAAAAACACTATCAATAACATTATCATCCCATAATGCATGAAGTAGAGCCCTCTGAGATATATTTATCACACTGCTGTAGAGAAGTCTTACAATGATGATCCGGACAAACCAGATACACAGTGGTTCACCTTCCCACAAATATGAGACATGGTCACAGAGCCAAGAAAATCAAAGCAGAACAAATGTACAATGTTTGCTGTGTGTTGTTTGGAGAAGAGGTCACACCTTAGATAAAAGAGCATAACTGAGGTAGGTGTTGGTTGATGTAGTGATGTAGCAACGTGGTCGCGCAAGACAAACCGGTTTCCCAGTCACGCTCAGATCACAAGTCTGAAACGCGCACGAATGCAAACACATGCAAACACACGCGGCATATTGTCTGGGAAAAGTCCACGTCTGAAGTATTTTGTGCAAATTTCTGAGGAAAAGAAACATTTCACATAGTTAACACCATTGTACCTGACAAATATGCATGCACCAGGTCTTAAGTGAAATGAAAAGGAGCTTTTTTTTCCTACTTCTGCACAGTTGGCAAACTGTCAAAGTCAGGATGTGGTGACCATGAAATGTAATGAAGTCTTGGGGTTGGGGTTGGTACTTGCAGATGGGGTGGTCATGTTTGTTTTATCTTTAGTTAAGCAGAGGAAGGTGCAGGTGGTGTTTGAAAGCTCATATAAGCTCATCCAATAAACAAGCATTCACTATTCAGCACTGCATCCTGGTATGCAAATATGGCTCCTTTAAAAATCTAAGCTAGAAGTTAATTAGCGCAGCTAGTCTGTGCTTTCATTAATTACAGACTGACTATCCAAAAAAAAAAATAAAAAAAAAACATATATACCACTGTTAAGAGCATTATAACTAAGAAAATTAAGAAATAACAGTCAACAGATGAACAGACAGAAGGTGCCAAATCAATTTTTCAAGCACAAGATTGATCATCATTTAAATATGTTGGTCAGCAATCTGCTGTAGTAATTGCAGTTTGATGCTAAGAAATATCACACACCATGCAGCGTAATCAATAAGGCTTGACATACATATATATATGTATAATATGCTCATAAACAGAACTGCTACATGAAGCCATATTGTATTTAGAGAAGTTATTACTATATCTAAAGATAAACACTTTATCTGGTGATTTATCACAGAAACTCCTATATAGATGAGACAGAGGTAAAGTATGGGATGTATATTAGGCAAGTAAATCATTTTTCACACCTCTAACGGGGCTGATGAATCAGCTCAAAGGAGGTGAAAAGAAACAGATCAACATCAGAGTCGACTTGATACATATCAAGTCGTGGATTTGTATTTATTCTCTGTAGCAGTGCATGTCTACAGGGCTTAATGGAGACATACTGTCAGATAACGGTCATTAGTGACTGACGCTGGTTCTCAATAGTCTGCTCATGAGAAGAAAAAGAAAAAAGAAAAAAAACACTAAGCCGACAGCGTTATTTAATTTGCAAATGCTTCACATCTTATTTGTAAATCATCACTGAGTGAGAAATAAGAAGTTACAGTAATTAGTTAAAATGATGTGAAGATATGATCACATGCACAAACATGGAAAGCTACCCAGAAACACACACACACACACACACACACACAAGTTTTCATGCCCCTGCTCATCTACATCTACAAAGGTCATGGTTGTGTTTTCTGGTTTGTTTCGCTGCGTGAGACCCTTCCTTCCTTCATGATGAAAACAGAGCAGAGCACTCTTGCTATCTCCTTGAATAATGTTAAGCACTCTCCATCTGAGTCACCACCGCCATTACTCTATTCATTTACTCATTAATAGGAGCATTCTCATCCCGTGCCTTTGAATACACTGCATACATTTTATACCCTTCTAACCTTCACTTGTTTTCAGTTCAGGATTCTCGTGACTGCAGATGTTTTCACAAATGCCCCTGACTCTGGCGTATCACTCTGCCAATTCCTAATCAACGGGCCTCATTTCTCTGATTTTTGAGCTCCATCGCGGTGCGGTGGGCTTCCTGATGTACACATTAGCCAGACAAGCGGCGGTGGAGGGAAACAGCCAATAATAATTCGGCACTTAATGAAGCGTGAACGGTGAAAACAGGGGTTTGCTTTCAACAGGAACATTACTTTTAATGACAGAACATTTACAACATCTTTATTTCTTAAAAAAAGAATTAAGACTTTACACCTCCTTAAAAAAAGACTGTAACATCACTGCTAACATCAGCAATACAATGACAGACAGTAGAAAGAAAATATAACAGGAAAGTGCCATTTAACTGCAATTTTGATTATTGTTTTGGGTTTTTTGTACTACCTAGGTATAGTCAGAATCTTAATTTGACATGAACATAACAGTCAGTGAAAATTCACTCATTGCAATTTTCTTCAGCCTTTTCTTTGAGCCTTAAGTGAGATTGACATGTCATTGGAAACACATTAGTTGATCCTACTGTGAATCACCAGTGTGCTCTCATAAAAATATAATGGACCATTTCATTTATTTCTAAATTTGTTTCTCTATTTAATTTGTGAAGTAAAATTAAAATGACAATCCCTTTTCAATATTCATACACTCTTAATAGTGATTATGATGTGACAGAGTATCCCTAACCGCACTCTCAATTTTAAAATATTACATGCAATCCTAATCCAGATAATCTCCGTTATAAATCATTTTCATTACAGTGATGCTCTCGCGTACACGCATCTGTATGTGTTGGGAAACATAAAGCGCCATCGGTAAACATGTTTGTGTGTTTGTGTGTGTTCTGCAGAGCATTTTTTTTTTCCACACAGATACAGATAAGCAGGTAATTCAAAAAGTCACAGATATAAAATACACAGACGTACAACCATAAATGTCACACGGAGAGAACCACTTGGCTACCGGGGGGTTGGGGGGTGCGCCCATAAATGCACACCTTTGTGCTAGCATGTGCACGCACACGCACACACATATACACAATGCACAGAGCAGGAAGCCCTGGAATTGGTTCTCAGCTTCTATATTTCCCCAGTATATGAGACATGTTGCCCATACATCTTCACCGACTTAGCCTTGGCTTTCGAATTCCAATCAGGAAACAACTAGAGGGTGAAGGGGAGATGGGGTTGCAGATGGATGGCGTGTGGGTGGTACATGTGAGGTGAAGACAACATGAATACGTGAATAAAAATGAGTTGGAGGGATTAAGAGCAGGTACGAACACAAGAAGACCTGGTTTGTGTTGTAAATATATAGATACAATCCTTGCTAACATTGCTTTCACAGTCAGGACAGGGTGATGGGTACAGCTGGACAGGACATTACAGTGGAAAAAGGCTCACAGAGGTTGAGAAACGAAGATGCTGGTACGAGTCTAATGTGTAGTGAAGGGTGAGACAAGGAACATGGAGGAGAAGTGACACGGGAAGTGGAGACAGAGCAAGAGGCCCCAGAAAGTAGCCAAGTTCAGCCTGTTGTTCTTCGTTCTCGGAGGTCAGGAAGCTTCACTCTGCCTCCTCAACAAGAAAAGCAATTTAAGCTTATACAGATGCAGCTCTTCCACAGTAATTTACTGCTGATTGCATTTCTTTATTCCCAGGAGCAACTGTTCAAAAGAAATCAAATAGGCTTTCCTTGTGAAAGAAATGAACTTGTGACCAGTTCTAGTGAATCATAAATTTTGAGTATGAGAATGAAACATTTATCTATTTGACTAAACAGAAAAAAACAATAATAGGCTTAAGATATTTTATCTGTATTGCATCTGAGGCAGGAAACATTATTGGACATTTTTTTTGTAAAAGCTTCCACAAACAAACACACACACACACACACACACACACACACACACACACACAAACAAAAATGACCGCTTAGCTTTTATGCTGGAACAAAACTCACATATTCTCTACAGGCCCTGAGCTCAATTAGAAAAGGAATGATTTCTATTTAGAAAGGAAGACAATGTAGTGCTTTTTCAGCATTGTATCTTTCCATTATTGATCAAGAAGAGGTTCTTGTCTTCTTTGTTCTGCAAAAAAAAAAAAAAAAAAAAAAAGAAAAAAAGTAAAAATGTGGATGATGGCATCTATATTAAGCAAAACCTATGATGCTGTAACTTTTTGCTTTGCTAAAACGCTCCTTGAAGCACACGGACGCAAGTCGTAGTCACCTCGGTTCTTAATTCTGTACAGTTCAAGCAAAAGCTCTTTGGTGTGACACTGAGCTGAGGCTTTAATAACTACTGAATGCAAAACTCACTCTGTTCTGTACTACACACACATTCACACGTGGACTCATGCGCAAAGTCTGTAAAGTATACATACACACACAGTAGTTGATTGAGAGCTACCATCCACAAAGACACCTCTGTTTCAAACATTTCTAAAGACTCTGTCTGTGTTATTCATATAGCTACAGTGACTGGTGCTGGTTTGTGGACACACTTGTGTTTCTAGGCGTAGGTCGTTTAAATCACCCCTCGCAAATTAGCCTACATTCATCACCGAACAGAGGCTTAAATGTGTAACACCAACTTATTCTGCAGCAGTACACATGTGCACATACACACAGTCAGGACCCTATAGAGAGTGTGGTGTCTTTGACTTTAGCGTAGGAGGTCTAACTAAGACATATTGTGTAGAAGTGAGAACTAAAGTTGACACAAAGAAGAGAACGAACATAAAACCGCAAAGATATTTTTAATTTGTTCTGTTATGAAAATGTACATTTCATGTCAAGATATCTTGGGCTCTTTTTCTGATATCTATCAACAATCAGAAAATAAGTGCTTCTTTGTTGCGTTACCTCTATACATCATGTTTACAATAGATTTTTAAGGATCCTCACCATTTGAACGCCTGTAAAGCAGCAACAGTAAGTATTGTGTCTACAGAGTAGCAACAGAAGGCTAAGGAGAGCTTGTTTTAAGATGTTAGATTTGTACTATTTTCCTCAGATTGTCTTGGTAGATTGGCGTGAACATTTGCCTGTGATGCAGATGGTGATCCAGATGTGTTGAAAATCTGCAAGAAATTGCTGTTTGATAAATACTGGTAGAGAGAGAAAAGACACACGGGTGCAAGTATTTAATGACACTGATGCAACATTTCGTCAAAACTGGTTTTTCTCTCAATGCGAAATGTGAACTCACGGTTTTCAGTCAAACACTGGGCTATTATATGGTCTATTTGATGTCACAGTGACACTGCGGCGGTTTGGCATCTCCCCTGTGAAGTGTTTCATTTCATTTGATTAGGTATGCAAGAGTATGAATGGTATTTTTCCAGGTTTATAGGCCGTGCTGCTGTGCTCACCCAGATCTATCAAATCAGCCTGACAACTGACGGAGCACTAAAACAGAACATGAAAGACAGGAAGTGGAAACAGAGAAGAGTTGGCTCCTTGTGTTTCAGTCACTCATATTTGCATCAACACAACCCAACACGCAAACACAAAATAAGAAAGAGCGACTACGTCTCACCCCAGGCTTCATACAGTAGGTCTTAACAAACCCAAGTCTTACCCAATCATTTCCCTCCTCTCTGGGTTGCCATAGCTACAGCCTGCCTCCTTGTCTGTACTTTGGGAAGGGTGAGACTTAACCACTGTGTGTGTGCGCGCGCACGTGTGTGTGTGCGCGTGCGTACGAGTGTGTATTGTATGTGTACTTTGTGGTAACCCCACCAGATGGGGTCTTAACACTTCCTCACTGACAACCTTACATTCACACCCCTACTGGACGTCTGCGATGAGGACGTGTGAGACAGCAGAGAGGCGAGTTGTGTGCAGAGGGAGGGGGTCTATCATGAAAATAACTAGTGTGTGGTGGATGAGATTGCTTGTTACCTCACACGGATCATCCCATTCAGTGCTGAAATGGTGTCCAGAGAACAACAACCTCACTCCTTTTGCAGGGTCAGAATATGGACTGTGCTCCACCACACACCAAAGCTACTGGTCCGCACATCTAAAACTTTGAAACATGCATCTGTTTTTCCAATGAAATACAATTGGGCAGATATCATTACCATAGTATTTCGGATAACAGGCTACACCTGATTGATGCTCGGTCCCTGACGGTGCTTTTTAACAATCTCTGTTTGAACTTGAAATATTAATGAGATACTGTTCTAATGATACCAAAATGTTACCTTTCAAATGTGTTAATTAAAGTTATTTGCTTCTCCAATATGCTAAAAATGTGAATTATCTACCTTACCAAATGTTTATCTGAAGAAAACCATCTCAAAATGGACAACTGAATTAGACTAAAATTAAAAAGCGATCTGAAAACATCATTAATTTGACCAGACATTGAGTATCAGCTTCTTAAATGAGGATTTGTTGCTGCTCTCTGTGTTTATATGTGTATTTATAAACCAAATATCTGCAGGTTTTAAATGAGCAATTAAAAAAAAACATCACCCTGGGCACTGGGGAGATTATAATGAGCATTTTTCTTCATTCTTTCCCTGAACTGAACAATAAAATGATAGTAACAATAATATTCTGACTTAGTTGCGGCCTTTTTCCTAATAATATCTGATATTAATTCTCATTTCAGATGAGATTTTATCACGTGTATTAAAAAAAGCGTGTAATTACCTGCATCACTTTGGGTGCGTGTTTTGCTGCAGTTTCTTTTATGATAAGATAATATGATACAGTGATTTGAGGTGTGGCGCAAAGAGAGATGGAGCTGGAGAAATTTATTCTGCCACTGAAATACAGCAACAGAGAACAGCAGTGTTTGTGAAGCTATGCGTCCCGAGAGACTGCACTCGCCTTTTCCTACTTCTGTAAACAGGGCAGAAAAGTCAGGAATGTGTGTGTGTGTGTGTGTGTGTGTGCGCACCTCTCAAAGGTGAGGTTCTCAAAGCACTATGCCAGATGTCACCTTGCAAGTGTTCCACACAAGTCTATGTGTGTGTGTGTGTGTGTGTGTGAGCTTTTGCTATCAGGTAGATGACAAGAGTGATATAAACACTTGAGGATCAACATATCACTAAAACTCTCACCATCTGCCTGCCACCAGACGAGTATAAACACAGTCTTCCTTTACTCTGCTGCTTCTTTATCTTCCTGCATCGCTCCACTTTTCTCTCTCTGTTCTCACTCTCTGCAGTCCTGCCATCCATCATCATTAGGAGGCGAATGGATGACCTGTCTACACCTGCAACCGCTCTCTGTCCCTTTACTCTCTAGAGAGGAGAGGAGCGGAGAGCAGGGTGAAGCAGATGGTGAAGAGTGAGGTTTCGGGTATTTAATAGAAGGTGCGTTTAAACAAATGTGAAAAAAAAAAAAAAAAGATGCAGATACAATGAATTGACGGTCTCATCTTTGATGTCTCTCTCTCTGAAAATAGTCAATACTGTGATGTATGTATCTCAATGTGTCATTCTGATACATAGCTGAGGATGTGCCTTGTGTTATCGGCAATTCTGCAAGACTTCCTTCTTGTGCTTTCATATTTGACAGTGATCAAGCGCAACTCTTCACTTTCTTTGAGGCCATTGTGTTGTGAGCATTGAGTGCAAAATGTGTGGACAGCGTGTGACAGTTTGTCTGTGTCCAGAATGATACTATAGTCACTATATGGTGCTCCACATTTACTCACAATTCCCAATATTGTGCAAAAAAAGTAATACTTTCTGCCAACGTCTGCACAATTGAATGTGCTGCAATATTACATTTTTTTTAAACTATTAAATTAAAAATGGCAAAACTTGGAAAGTCCAACTCCAAGCCTTTCTTTAGCGTTTTGTGTCTATACTGCACTAACAATTACATTACCCACAATGCACCAGCAGTAACACTGCCAAATAAAATATGAGTTCCGTGTGTATAATACAATTTTAAAAAATTGATTTAGAGACCTTAAAATAATAAACAGACAAGTCTCAGGGGGGGATGTTTCCCTTTGTCTTCTTTTTTATGATTTGTTTTTTGTTTTTATGAATAATTGTCTTCACTCAGGTCAAATTATTATCATAACATCTAACATCAAGATGGCATCCTGTTCCAAACAAAGCAGGGAGTTGATGAATCTTCGCATCCCACAAGGAGGACAAAGGATCAAAGCCAAAAGCGACGAATATAGAAATGGGGAGCAGCAGCACAGAAGAGTGAGAGGGGGGTAAAGATGGGAACGGCTAAGATGGAGGAGGAGGAGAAGTGGGGAAGGAAGCATATGGATGAGAGGGAGGACGAGCAGAGGACAAAGTATTGTCTCCTGTTAATATGTAAAAATAACTCTGCTGCTGCCTGGTGGAGGAGCTAACTGGGTCAGAGAATTCCCAGAGAGAGAAAGAGAGAGAGGAGAGAGAGGTATCACATCGATTCAGTCTGTGGAATCAGTGTGAAGCAGAAGTCAGTCTCTCTCACCTCAGGCTGTTAAAGCTGAGAGGCGTCTCTCTGCATATCCAAGCCGTGCATTCGTTCATCCATCTCTCTATCTATCTATCCATCGAATAGTCAGTTCCACTAACACCGTCCTCTTGAATCTTTTCACCTCCCCCTTGCATCCCGCATCTCTGGTTCTTTCATTTACACCCTCCTTCTTTTCTTCCTCCGCTAATAAACATAGCCTCGACTTCTCACACCCTCTCTCCTTCTCACTTTCTCCTTCGTCTCTACCTCTTTTTTTCTCACTGAAAATACACACTTGTGCACACATCCTCTCTACATGGGTGAATAAAACCTGATGAGTAATACACCGCCAGTCAGTCTACACCATCTAATCACCCAGCAATTTGACACATCATTCACTAATGATAATGGCAGCAAAACTGACTGATAACACACTAGGAGTAAGAAGAATGGATTAACTCAAGTTGTTATAATTCAGACCCTTTTTATATTTGATTCTCATTTGGTTAATTCACAAACATTATATAACATTTTTTCTGCAGTCCTGAAAAAAAGGTCATTTATTTTTTCCGTGGTTTTGCCTCAGCTTTTTTCCCTTCCTCCTATGTTCCTGAGTCATATTCTTTATGCGTTATCACTTCACACATCATCTCTGAGCTGGTGTCTTCCGTCATATAACAGCATGATAGCTACACAGTCAACCTGAAAACAGATTAACTAAATGTAAGCATAATACTGTCATTAATTTTTAAACCCATTTCCCCTCCTGTTTCAAATGGACCTGAAGATTAAGGATTACTTGTTTACATAACGGGTCCAAACCAACATTTGAAATGCTTTTCGATATTTAAACCTATTTTTAGAGAAGAAATCATTTCATACTTTGTCTCTCTCGCAGTTTTGAATCTATGAAATGTAATCCCATAAACCAAATATTTCATGGTCTGCTGTGTTTCTGGGATTTCACTGTTGCCCCAGCTAACAGCACAGCTATAAGAGTAACCCATAAACCATACAGTTTGCTCTGGTCAGCAATTCTGGAGCAGTAATTAAATTCTTTATTGATGAAGAATGCTGTAAGCATACTAACTATTTTGCAGCCTATTTATCAGACCACTGTATATTCTGGACTAGCCGTATGGGTGTTAGCCACAACCATACATCTAAAAGACAAATTAATACAGGAGCGTTGAGGCACTGGGGGATTTCCCACCTGTGTATTTTCTCAGGGACCCAAATAGTTTTTTGGCAAAGCTATATAATAATGAGAAAAAGGGGTGTGTTAAAAATCTAGAAAAATGCCAGTCTATACTTTGAAAAATCCACTGTTGTTCCCTACATGCTATGGTCATGCTAATAATTTCTTTCTACTAAATATATGTAGATTAAAACACTGTCTCGACTTGAAATCCAGACACACGGTGACAAACATGGGTGATTTAATGTGTGCACATGACTAGTTACAGCTAAATTTACTGAAAATGATTCCAGAGCTTCAAATGATCAGGAACTCAAGATCTAAATGGATTAACCTGCAGGGCTTCAAAATGGGCAGGGCTGTTTCTTGGCTAGCTGACTAGGGGCAACAGAAATAGCCTGAGCTGACTACGGCATATGTAATGCACTGCAGCATTCACCCAGCGTCCCATGTTTATGGATCTAAACTACTTGCTCCATTTGTTTCTTTATTCTGTAATGTACATGTGAAGGTGAGTGGGGTGGCGATGGGCGTTGATAAGTTTACAATTGTATTTTTGTTAAATAACTCTCCCATATTTCAATGGTGCAGTGGTATACTGCAGTCATTTAACCAACGCCCCAAAGAGTAAATTAAGTGTATCCTAATGAACATAAAACACAATATTTTCCTTGTCATATGGGGCTCTTTAACTGAAGAAACACTGCACTACAGTGAACTGCACACAGTAGATCTTTGACAGCAAACAGCCTCTCAGGGTCACTGAGAGAAAGTATTATGTAGCTTGGCTTCACTGAGACACCGATGTAATTTTGTATGCATAAGCAGAAAAGTGAGAAATGTGCATTGCGTGGTGTATATATATATATATATATATATATATATATATATATATATATATATATATATTCATAATGAGCCTCACTTCATGCAATAATGTGGAAGAGATGAGACTGTGCTAAATCTTAGATACAGTAGGTTGTGGTTATTTTTAGCTTAAAATGACGACCATGACTTGGCCAGTACAGCTGGGCATGAACCTGTACAACTGTACTTAGTTGTTCCAATTTATGTGCAGAGATTTTTGATGCCGCTTAATTTCTGTAGCATTTTTATAACAGGAGCCAATGGCTATTTAATGTATCTGAATAGTGTAAATAATACTGTACATTTTTGACAGTATACAATGTTCAAGAACATCAACCTAAGCAAAACGTAATACATCTGACACAATAAAAATCCCTTTCTGGAATTAAACGTGTATTTTGTTTTCCAATTTGCAATTTTTGTCTATTATAATTGTGTGTAACTCTAAAGCAACCACAGCTATTTGACTGCTAACATAGTCCACGAGCGCAGCACGAGTCCACCCATGTGTATCTTTTCCTTCTCATTTAGACATGAGCATAACTACTAGGTGGTTTTTAGCAACAACGGTTTAGTAAACAGCTGTCGCGTGTTTCTGGTAGGAAACAATGTCAGTCATTGTTTGAAATCCACTAACTGAAAAGATTAAAGTCCATAATCATTAAAACAATAAAGCTATTTTATGAGTGAATAAGAGGCTAGAAGACCTCAACACTTCCTTCTGTGCAGAGCGTTTACCATTTTAGTGACATCTTAATTTGAAAAGTTCACACAACCTGACATGTCAGAACTCAGCGATAGCTGTAGTCAAAGATAAAGTTTGACTCGAGCTACACATAGAAAGAAAATGCTAATTAGACCTCTATGATAACAGCCTGCAGCACTGAAATGACCACAAGGTTTGAAATGAGGTAATTACAACAGGGGTAATGTGGCTAACCTCATGAGGAAACAGGAACTTCCTTTTTAGTAATAGTGGTGTTTGTACATATGAACACTTTGTATGTGTGGTGGACCTGTGTAGTTTAACAGAAAGAAATGGAAATATTCAGAGCAGATCTCAACTGAACACAAACTGTTGGCTGCAGCCTTTAGGAGGAAATCAGTGGATATCATGTCTCAACACCAGCTGGCTGCATATTTACTTTCATGCCAAAACAGCCAAATCATCAGCTGATGAAATAACACACACACAGATGAAAATTGCTATCTTGACATAGTGAAAATCATCAGCATAAGCTCTGTTCAACAACTACAGGAGATCTAGAAGAGAAAAACACACACACAAACACATAATACAGCAGACTTTTGCAGTGCTACTTATTAAATGCAAGATTTCATTTTTTACTTCAGAACACCTGCAGTGATTCGAAGGTACTCAACAGGAAAAAAAACATGACTAATTAAAAACCTAAGGCCTAAAAACAGGAAACAAAACTTTTTAGTTCCTCTCACAAGAGACCATTTCCCCTTATTCTGTCTCTCTGCCAAACATCAAGCCTGAACAGGATCACTGCCTGTTAATAAAAAGTCTGAGGTGAAAGCACATGCTAATGATCCAAGTCCAAATTAGAGTAAAATTAAGTTTAATTATTTTTGGCACAGCAGGCTGCTGTACAGGTGAGCTCCGCCCCCCGTAGGCTGCCTTCTCTCCCTCTCCAGTGACCACAATATGCCATACTGAAGAAAAAATGTGTTTAACCTTAATTGGTTGATTAAGATCATGGGCGTAAATCCAAACTCAAGATCCTAATCCTGGAAAATAGCTGTAGGAGAAAATCTCCAGTATCCGTGGCTAAAGCAGCTACAAGCTGCTGAGCTGATCTCCTTTTCGTGCACGTTTCAATTCATTTAAAAAATAACTCGCTTCTCGAGTTTGCTGCTTGTTTGGTTTGCTCCATTACACTTGGATGTAACACGCCTTGTTCTCTGGCGTCATGAAAACACACCGGTCTCTGAGGAGAGGTTCCCCTGGTGTGACAGCCTCTGGACGACTCTGCAGGGGGAAGAAAGTTCACATAACACATTTCCACTCTCAATATCTTGCTTTTCTCCCTGATGGGCCCTCGCTACTGATCCTGTACACATCTTGTCATCATCACTCAGCGATGTATGACGAAATGCGGTGCTTTCCTGTTGAATTAAAACCTGCTATGGATTCTCTAATACCTACAGCATCTACCTTCATGTCACAGAACAAACAGTACGACTGAGGGAAGGATGGATCAACTTGTATTGTCAGCCATATCTGAATTTCAACCAATTCACGTTCCCTTCCTTTCTCATAACACAAAATATTGATTGAATATTGATCAGTTAAATGCCATTAAATCATGGAGGTCAAGACCTTAAAAAAAGAATTTAATTTCAAGTGGACACAGATATATCTGAAAAGACAATCTTATGGGTCAAATAGAGAGAGTCCATTAAAAATCTAAAACAATTTCCACCTTTGACTTTTGCTTTCTTGAAATGATCAGCAAACTATAATGATCCATCAAAGTATCCAATAAGTGATCCCTGATAGTGTATGTCTATCACTCTCTCTATCTACATATAAAATCAATGTCAAGTGTTACTTGTATTCAGTACAGCAGATTGCCTGGTTTCTCTAATAGGCACCAACAACCACACATAAGTAGAATCATTATCAGTAATGTACTTATTCTGGTGTTTTTTCACCAGCATTGACAAGCTATAAATAAATTACTGTTCCAAAGTAGCAACACTTACAAAGTAAAACAAATACAGTAAATGAAAATCAACAAAATTAACCAAAAACACGTTAATACACACGATATTAAAAAAAGATGTATAGGTAATATTCAGCTGCACAACGCAACACATAAAAGTACTTCAGAGAAAGATCGGTACATGTGTGTTAGGTCGAAACTTTGTGGAAAATAATTGTGACACTATGGCGAAGAGGAGCAGTCATGAAAAAAAAAAAACATACACATAAAAACAGTAACAGCCTGACTTTAATCAAAAAGATGTTGTTGTTTACCAGACAGAAAATCATCGCTCTGTTCTGAATGAAAATTGATAATTTCAGCACCCTGGAGAGCAAACATTCCAAACTAAATATAATCCACAGTTTGCTTTTTTTTCATTTTACATATAAAGTTTTCTCAAGTTCAGCAGATCAGACCAAAGTTTGTTGAAAAGAGCGAATACAAACCCAAGTTTAACCAAACACATCATTATACACAGACTCACCAGCAGCCACTGCTGTTGCAGATACGTTTCAGCATTCATTAAATATAAAATTTCACATTTTCAATAAATAGTCCATGTTATGACATACAAAACACAGTCTGGGACACCTGACAGTTTATCGTTATATCACTTCTGATAAAAAATATTCTCACCTGACAGTATTCAGAGGAAACGAAGCATGGGAAGATGATTTTCTCTGCTGTGGAACAACTTCCTTCACACAATCTGACAGCCTCAGTATTTAGGTTCACATGACTGACTTCATAAAATTGTTTTGTTGTAAACTCAGTCAGTGCAGTATCTAATACCATGTTAGGCGAGAGATAGTATCCCCCTTTTCCCACAACTAACAGCCTCAACAGATTACAAAGCAATACAAGACTCATATTCTCTGATTAAAGGGAGTGAGTCACTACCACATTCTTTGTGTTGTGATCTTTCCCACACAGCTTGTTCAAAATGCAGCAGCAAATCATATCACGTCTGTTTATCAAATCTAAACCGCCTGCTTTAAAATATATATATATATATATATATATATATTATTGAATTTTACTGATAATTATAAAGCCCCTCTGCTGACGTAAGACCTCCTTTCTATCACTTGTGAACTGAGGAACAGTGTTTCTCTTAGCAGAGCCCGACTGCTTGTTTCACAGACCGAGCTGGTAACAGGAGGTGAGTAAGCCTTCGCTGTCAGAGCTCTCAGGCTTTGCAGCTTCCTGCATGAAGGAGCTCACAGCACCAGAACGATGACACAACATCGGCGCAGTGTGGCAGGGACGCGGATAAACACTCTCCATGCCTCCTGAAGTGTTGCATCTCTTAACTCAGTGAGTCATTTGTGAATGAAGGTGCCCACTTGACAACCAAAATGTCATGCCCGCTCTCGCTCACTCACCTTGAAACCTAGAATGAATGATTGCTCCCGGTGGTAACTGTGACTTGTGAGTCTGTCTGATGTTTGGTTTGCTATGGTGCTCATTTGCATGGTTACATTCAGTTTCAGCTCAACTCCCTATTTGTGAATGCTCCTTAATCTGTGTGTAGTTTTGACTGGTTTCCTGTTTTGGGGCCTGCAGCTGTCTGGGAGCTGTCACACTCCAGCTCTAATGAGGAAGGGATGAAAAGCCAGTGAGTTGGACTAGCATAAGACGTTCTGTATTCAAATATAAAGGTATACGCAACAGTAGACTGGGTACAGTTCTGACAATAAATCTGTTATAGAGTGCACTAAATGCTTTACAGCCTTCTAAAAATACTGAATGACTGCAAAGCCATTTTTGTTCAATATAATCAATGGTGTTAATTTATTATTTATGTGTCTTTAAGTTTACTTATGTGACTCATAGTCTCCCCACCTGCACAAAAACTCCACATTTGAGAGTTAAAATGTCCAGGAGGCATTTTTGACTGAAAGTATAAACATGTTATTGTATTAAAATATGTGATTTTCATTTAATATAGCAGACCAGACACAATTGAATTGAACAGTTGCCCTAAAGAGCTTTTTGACTCTGTGCTCCATCCTCAGCCTGTTTGTGTTAAATGTTACAGCACACAAAATGAGAACAAGCTGTACGCTGTAAGCTTGCAATGATAAAAACTATTTCTTTTTTTTTTTTTCTTTTTTTTTTTTTTGGCTCCAGACAGTTTGTATAGATAGAACAAACAAGCAGTGAAATGGTTTATTGATTCAAGCGACGATATATAGATGCACACAAAGCAAAGATAAAAACAATTATGCGCACTTTCACACATATACACGCGCACGCACCCTTCATTGTCTGATCACACGTGGAGACGTAGACATGGGCAACAGCAGTGGTGGCTGCACGAAGGCAAGTAAGACTGACACTGATGTGTGTGCTGGAGTGAGACACTGATGTGGCTATGAAAGATCTCAGGAGAAATATGGAGCTTCTCTGGAAGAGCTGTGTGTCTGCGCTCAGGCATATATAGCGTGTGTGTGCGTGTGCATGTGTGTGTGTGTGTGCATGCTGCTCTATTCCATCCCCTGCTTTTTATCCTCCCAACAAGCACAACAAACACGGGTGGATACACCTCAGTAGCTTTGAGGCCTAAAACACAAGTATAGTAGACGCGTATACATTTGAAATATCTTTGATTCTACACTCTGTCCCCCTAAAGACACACATATACAACCACCATTTAATAGTGCTTTCTTTTTAATGAGAATATAATATATCTAAACATTATTACAGATAACATCTGTACCTTTTTGCAAGATGTTTGCTGAGGCGACTGTGACCAATTCATCCACTATCTAAGGCGCTGCAGTGCACAAAAGGATTGTGTCAATGACATGTAGCTCTACACAGATACGCATCCTGTTTTAACAGTGATCCTTGTGTGTGTGTCAGTGTGGGCTGGTGTGTGTGTGTGTGTGTGTGTGCAGCAGAGAGAGAGAGAGACTAGAATCTCATAAATCCTACTTTATTAGATAAATGTCCTAATCAGATAAAGACATCTCTCACACACACGATGTGCACACACAGGAGTACGAAGACCCGTTCAACATCTCTCTGATAATCTCCATTACCAATTACGGGGTGATATGCCACAGCTTAACATGAAAGCAGCAATTAATCTGCTAACACCGGTCAGTGGGTCATTGTAGTTGAGAAAATATTGCTTGCAGGCGCACACACATGTACGGTCGAAGGAAAAAAAAGTACCATGAGAGATATTTTCTTTAATTGTTTTTAAGTGAAGAGAATTTTTTTTCTCACGTTTCTCCAGAGAAATGTGAGAAATATTATTATTATTATTACCACCGTTATTACCATCTACTGCCTGCGTTTTCAAACTGCGGTCTGGTCCCTTTTTTTCCTTTTCTTTTTTTTTTTCTTTTTTATGGCTTTCTATCAGAGCAGTATAAAAGCTGGTCTAATGGAGACAGACTACCTACAGTTCTTTTGACAAGGTTTTAGAAATCTTGTGCTGCAGTATAACTTTAAAAGATCCTGCTATGGCTCTTGTTTTTGTTGTTAACTGAGGTAAGGCTGAGTGTGTGACCAGGCGTGCTGCATTTCAGCATTTTCTCTCTGTCGCACTCAGACAGATAGCACATTGGTTGTATGTCGCTCAGAACGAATAAATTCTGACTGGATTTTTTTTTCCTTTTACCTTTTTTTTTTTAAATTGTCAAGTTTGCCTTTTCTTTTTCTGTCTTTTATGGCACGCAGGAGAGAACAACATTGGAAATGCGCATCGTGGAACTTTGAACAGTTTGTTGTCATTTGTCCAATAAGAAAAATTGAGCTGTTTTTTTTTTTTCTTTGAAGGCACTGTCAACTCCAAACAAACAAACAAACAAAAAAAAAAAAAGACAATACAAACTACAATAACAGCCGCCAGTCATTTTTATGTTTGCTACCAAAGAGAGTAGCTAGCAAAGCCCTTTGATTGCTCTGTCTGATGTATTAGTCAGTCAACAGTGACAAATGAAGCTAATAAACATAGCATCTCTCCACTTTGTTTACACTGATAATTATGTAATTTACTCTGACTCATGTTTGTAAAATTCTGCTAAGCAGTGAAGTCTACTGAAAGGTATTGAAGCGTGTTTTTCTACTGGCATACACAAATTATAATAAGGATTTTGATAGCTATTTGACTTTCATGTATCAAAATAAAAAAAATATTTGCAATTTCTTCTTCTCAAACTAAAAGACTTATTTGTTTTCTTTGTAATATATCATTGTAAACTGGAAATTTACTTTTTTATATATATTTAATCACATAAAATTGAGACATTAGATTCCATCTTGATCTCTGTCAGGTTGTTGGTGGTGTAGTTTTACCACCAGAGCAATTAATCATTATCAAGTGTTAAAAGTAATCAGCTGATTGACTGAGAATGAAAATAAGTGTTAGTTACAGCCGCGCAGAGTTTCCCAGTAAGACCACAGTCATTAGCTGCATACTGGAGCAAATGGTGAGTTGTGTTTTTTTTTCTCTGTGGCACCTGGACAGTAGTTTGGTTCAACCAGATTTTTTCTGAACCAAACTGGTATTCAAACTGGCAGTTTTCCAATCACAGTCCAAACACGGTGGGCTTGAATAAATAGCCTGATCTTCCAGGAAGTCTGAATGAGGGCAAGCTATGGTTTCCCTGATCTAAGCTCTTTTTGACACAGTAAGCAGAGCTGGGACATGAGACGGGGGCTGTGCGTGTGCATGTGTGTGTGTGTGCTTTTGAGTGAGTGAAAGAGCTCAGAGTTTAGCTGGGGTTTATGCAAATATCAACATGTACATGATATGTGTTATCCAGTATGCTGATGTCAGTGTGTGTGCATGTGTGTGTGAGGCGGAGCAGAGAGGTGACGCTCAACGAGCCACAGTTGAGTGATAGAGCAGATGTGCATATCTGTTAAAGTGAAGATCATGTTATCACTCAATCCATTCACTCCTTACTTACAAGAGTATGTCATTATTTTACCAGATAAATGCATTATATTCAGACTATACTGTAGATTATACTGTAAACAATATATCTCAACCAGGTTATTATAATGACCTTGAAGATGTATTTTGGCGCTGTTCATGGCTGGTGAACAGCTTTGTCTTGTTTTTTTTTTTTTTTTTTTTTTTTTTTTGAGAGCTTCGATTGTGCACAACAACAAAAGGTCTCAGCGTGAAAAAGGATGACAAGATATATTTTTCAAAAAAAAAAAAAAAAAAAAAAAAGAACAGCTTGGTTTGCAGCAGTAAAAGACACAGAGCTTGTATCAAAGCCCAAATCCATAATCAGATACTGTACCTTTTTACCTCACACATCAGAAAATATGCATGTGTGCATGTGTACACCAATTAAAAAAATGGAGCTTCATAGTGTTCTGTGAACTGTCAAAATGAAATACAGTGAAACATCTACAATGTTCCTCCATCATCTCCTGCCAGACATATGTCAGCTCATGTCTGAATTCAGGTTACCTTTATCTATCTATCTATCCAGCATGTCATACATACCGAGAACAGATGGCTGTGACACTGCTAACTGCATGATAACAAACCCACTAATGCACTTAAAAGGCACATTCTCGTCTCTCCTCACCCACATCGCTCATCTACAACTTCTACACAAGTGAAATGGAACAAGCAGACAGTTAATTTCACCCTGTGACATTTCATCCACGCAGCGATGCTAAAATAGTCCAGATGTATGTGGCTTAGATTTTTGTCAAAATTCAAGACTGTTTCAGTCAAACAAAACAACACGTTTTTACACATTTAGTTTGTAATGTGTAAATGATCATGAAGGACTTTGTGTTACATCATCAGATGATTAAAAGTTTTAAGGTTTGCACAAAAACTAAAATGAAAGTTTTCCATCAGTGTCAGCGTAATAAAATAAAAACACGTCTTTGAGGTTCATTTAACTTTGCAGGACTGAGATTGTGTGTAAAACCCACATTAAGTGGTTTTACAATGCCATCTGGAGCATTTCCCTTGTAATAAAAATTGTCAATATTTGATTTTCAATTGTTTGTGTAGAGCAAAGATGTTAAACACGCCGCGTGTCATTTGTTCTTGACTGGCTTGACTAATTAAAGAAATATTGGACTCCATCTCTGAAAAACAGAGCACCACAGAAAGATCCACTTTTCTTCATCATTAATTTCATAACTGGCTTTCTACATTAAACCAAATAAATGTTGAGGGTTTAGATGTGTTTGTCTATGTAACTGCTGCATGTTAACAAATAAAGCGGTGATTATTTTGTAGAAAATAATACATTTCATTATGGTTTATTTCTCCATAGGAATACACTATGTTGAGTACTTTTTGTTCAAATATTCAAAATGGATAGAAACAAACAAAAAAGTTATGGAATTATCAGCCCCGCCAGTTTAGGTCTATCTCTTGATTAAGATCTGAACCAATTAGCGATAAATTTCATGTAAATTTGCAGGCAGGGCTTAATTTATCAAGCAAGGCCTTCAGCTTCAATTCATCATATGCAGCACATTAAGCAATGACACAGTTATTGTGTTTTTTTTGAATGGAGAATAGAAACCAAACAAGCCATTCCTCAGGTGAATTCACTATTATTTCACCAAGTTCCCCAATGCATCTTATGATGAAGGGCCCCTTTGTTTAGTAGTAAAACAGCGACACAAAGCCAAAGTTCAAGTTAACAGTGACTTGAGAGGCCAAACCCTGAAGAGTTCATCTCAGGTTCAGTGTTTGTATAGAGTGGTTGCAAGCTGTGGTGTAGGAAACCTTACATGGCCATCTCTCACACTCACTGCCTCTGTCTGTCTCACTGTCTGTCTCCCTCTCTCTCATTTGTTGTCTCCGTCCTTCCTGGATTCCACACTGAGGTGAAAGGAAACAGGGACGGCTGCAGCGACTGCTGGCAGCAGCACTTTTTCTCGGCAAAGAACCACTCTTCCTCTCCCACACACACACACACACACACACACACACACACACACACACACACACACACACAGAGACAGACAGAGTTAATATTCCTGTGTTGATGGCTTTGTTCCTCAGCCAGTTTGGAAGATGTTTCCTCTAACATGTTTGTGTGACAAAAGCCATTCTTGTTCCTGCAGATGGAATGCAGGGGGCGAGAGTGTTTGCATGTGTGCATGCATGTATTTGCATGTGTGCGTGGCAAACAACACAGTTGAAAATGAGATATGGTCAGCTGGAAGGATCTGAGTCAGCAGGGTGCAGATGGGTCCTTTATTATTGCCAAGTGTAGGAATATTCAAAACAGTAGCGCACTCTCCTACTATTTGCCTTTTGTTCAATCTCTCCTGCACCACAGCACCACTGGGACTCTCCTCAACTCCCTGTTGTGCTTACTGGAACCTTGGCAGCCAGCTGCCATATCGGCCAATTAGGACAGCTTTTACTAAAGCTCCAGCCAATTGGATTAGTGCTACATTTCCCTGCCAGGCAAGACTTCTAAATGTGCTGCTGTATGCTAGAAACTGAGAGCTGGTGGGCAGACTCCTGTTTCGCTGATAGGCACCGGGGCACCAGGAAATAAACATACACGCTGCAGAGGTAATGGCAGGATAAAGAGACATCCCATGATGCTGCTGTGTGCTGTCTCTAAGTGAGTGTGTGTGTGTGTCACTTAGTTTCTAAACTGTTTAAACCAAGAACATAACAGTGCAAGCCAGAACCCAAGCAGCCTAGGGACCATGATGCTTCTCTGAGACGTACATAAAACAGACGCAGGACACAGGGTACACACACAGAGAGATGACAACCGACTGATAAGAGGAGGAGGGGAAACTTAGTAAAAAAAAACCACCCTGACTAATCATTTTGAATCTTTTTGAATAGAAGTGATGCTTTAATACATAAAAATGACAAGACATGACTCAAAAAGCAAACTAAATTCTGTTTGTTTACCTGACTGACTGAACAATTGAGCTGCCAAATGTGTGATTTTTTTTTTTTTTTATGGTTTGTGATTGTGATTCAGTCGTCATTACACTGTGTCTTGTGTCGAGCCTCGTCTCATCAAATGGCATATGAATAACACATCATTCATGTCATTTTGTGTCATCACAGGCTTTTTTTTTTCTTTTCTTTTTTCGTGTCATTTTGCTACTGAATTGGCCTTAAGCCCTCCCACCAAATAACCAATGACACACAAGACTACTCATGTCTCTGAGAAATGATGTGTCAAAAATTAGTTTTTATGGGAAACATAACTGCAATGATGTTTTTATTAACATGAAGACGATTCTGATACATATCAGTTAAATGCTCACAATGTCTTTTTTCTATTAAAATACCTGATCACCTAACTAATAAAACAATAAAAGCAACCAGAAAGTCATTTAAACCACTACAAACCCACAAATGAGCAAAGAAAACTGTATAATAACAATAAACTTTACCTACAGAAATGACTAAAAAAGAGACAAAACAAATTTAGGAGAAAAAAAACCCTAAAGAAAGAAATACTGAAAGACACAAACATAGATTGAAGACAGATGCAAGCTCACCCTTCTCCCACTTCCCATCCTCCTATTTCATCAATATTGATAGAGCGTTCATTGCCAAGTCAGTACTTATGAGGAGTGGGGAGTGCTCATGGGAGCCTGGAGCATCTACGCTAAAGTACAGAGGACAGGTACACACCGCTCACTTTGAAAAGCTGCCGCAGGATGTTTGTCCATCACACTCCATTGCGGAGTAAAGATACAAATGCACTCACAAGAAGCAACAATTTTAAAAATCACTGACAATATCAACGCATTCGCAAAGCCACGTAAGCAGAACAAGACGAGCATTACATGACAACTGAAGACATCTGCGCTGCCAGTTCATAAATCAATTCCATCCAGGAGAGTGAAGGGCCGGGCACTAAACACCAACACAAAGACATCCTACGTTTCTATAACCAGATCAGGTGTGGCTGAAGAGTGTGAGCAAAGACACCTCGTGCATATGAAACAGGGTGGAGCAGGGTTGACAGAAACAAAAATAACTCAAAGGCTACATGCCATTAGTCAAGCCTGAAGACCACCACAACCACACTTAAACAACAGATAAAGGAGCAAAGAGGCTAAATACAGTTTACTCAGCGAGGCAGTCAAAACAGAAACAAACTCTCCACTTCTGTAAGAAAAGACAAACCCGCAAAACTGCCCTTTCAGCACCAAGAGGCACTGTTTGAAAGCTTCTCTTTTTTCCATGATACAATACAGGTGGGTGTGAAGACCTTTGTACACTGACAAGCTGATAGGCGTGTTATGGGACCAAGGGAATAAAGGTGTAAGTTTACGACTACTCGCACAGGTTTAGGTATGCCAACAAGCGGGTTCAGCCAGATGAGTGTGTGTGTGTGTGTGTGTGTGTGAGAGAGAGAGGCGGCAGTTCAGCATTTCTTCCCTCTATCTCTCTGCCATTCACTTGATCGGGCTTGCACGCGCGCTCAAACACACACAAAAAACAAAACAAAACACAAAGACGCGCGTGCACAAAATACAGAAGGTACCTCAAACTGTGAGGAAATAAGGTCGATGCTGTAACACACCGCTTCAGTAATTTTTTTTCATAAGTTCCCCTTTAAAGAGAAAAACAAAACAAAAAATCAAAAAAACAAACGGCAGCTCGTGAAGAGGATGAAACGCGAGAAAAGCTGAAACAACAACAAAAAAACTTAAAACCCCAATTAACAGAAGCTTCAATAAGCAGAACATATATAGGTATAAAGAAAAAAAACGGCATCTGCAGGTTTGCACAAAATTGATATATCGCAGCTTAGTGCGGAAGTGGGTTATCAAGACACCTGCTATGAAAGATGAGCTACAAAGATGAGTCAAACCGGCCCGTCTGCTCTCCAACATCTTGCTCTTCGCAGGATAATTGAGAGAAGTTAAAACCAAAAACACCCCCCCCCCTCCCTCTCCGACAGAGAGAAAGAAAAACCTGAAAATTTTAACGCTTCATCGTGTAAAGTTCCTCTTTTTGTTGTTGCTGTGGATCAAAAATAAAGCGAAAGCAGGCACGCGAAGCGACACAATTTTTTTAATTTTTTTTTTTTAAAGAATAAAATTTAAAGTCGACTTAAGTTATAAATTGACATAGAAACAAACCAGAGAAAATAAATAAGTTTCAAACTACTTCTTATATGTTTCTCAGTATCGGGATGACAGCGCTGACACATGCATGTAAGAAAATAAACCTCCATAGAGAAATACAGAGCATGAAAGCTGAGATAGAAAGGAAATTATCAGCCAACTTACAGTGTTGGGTAATTAGCGTGGTTAGTCCCGTCAGTGACGTTAGAGAAATCCCAGAAATCCACACGAGCTGAACCAAATAAAAAAACAAAAATCCGAAAAAAAAGGAGCCGATCTGAGCTGTCACCGTCCAGCCGCAACGAGGAGAAGCCACAGACTGAGAGCGCCTTGACAACCGGGCAGCGAGCGCGAGCTAGAGAGGGCGAGCTGAGCAGAGCGAGCCCGGAGCCGCCTGCTGGTTTCTCCACAGTGGCACGAGCCGAGAGAGCGAGCGAGCAAAGAGAGAGAGAGAGAGAGGGAGCATGCGCAGATGTGTTCGATTCATTCCGGTGGAGGCTGCTAAAAAAAGAAGGTAAAAACAATGGGTAACAAAAAGCTACATTTATTTACTTACTTACTCAATCAGTCTACTTGAAGTTTTTTAGAAAAAAAAAAACTTTATGTCTTAATGACACAACAGTTGGTGGTTGAAGTTAACAGAGGAAACAAAAGTAGAAACACTAAACTAATAACTGCATCAAAATATTATTCCAAGCTTCCAAAAGCAGTGGCTCATATGAGTTTAATCTATATTATCATAAATAATGAATAGCGGTGCATTGTGTCTGACAAAACTGGGTCTGATTCCAACTATATTGGTTTCAGTGACCCATAATAATAAGTCATAATTTCATTTTATGTTTTAATGTTACGGATTTACGAAGTATAAATGTTTTTTTAAAATAAATGTAAGTCAGGTGGAGTCAAAATACATACAAATAAATAAATAAATAAATAAATAAAAATAAATACTTGAGTAAATGTTAGTGTCAGTGACATCCAACCAGTGTTCTCAATCTCATTTAATCGCAACTCTTCTGGTATTAAATTACCATTTTCCTTAACAATAGGAAGACACGCCATGGCTCCGGTGTATCTTAAAAAATACAAATAAATAAATTAAAAATAATGTAGGGGGATTTGCTTCTATATCTTAAGTAAAATGGGAAGAAATCACGGCTAGAAAAAGGCTATAGGATCATATCCTGACCACGGCTTTCTCTCTCTCTCTCTCCATCCAAGAGAAGCATTACTCTCTCCCAGACAGTCTTATAAATAATTCAGTAATAAAAGCTTGCCTCTGCTTGCCTGGCTGCATGCAGCACCAAAAAGAAGCCACACACACACACACACGCACACACACCCTCCTCATCCTGCACGGCCTCAATCTATGTTACCAATTAAAACAAATCTCCAAGCAAAATAAACTTCAATCAACATTCTTTGCTTCCCACCCATCCCTGTAAATGGCTGTGGCCGGTCAGACAAATCAGCCAGGGATTACGAGGCTTCTGTCAACTATCAATAGCCTCATGTGCCTGCGAGAGACAACAAGGGAGGGAGGGAGGGAGGAAGAGAGAGGGGAGGGAGGTGAGTTTCAATGCGCAGACGGTGCAGAGCGACCAGCCGATGATGCTTGTTCGTCCTGTCCGGAGGAGAGCGGACGATCATCCCCCAAGCAAGCGACGACAAATGTAATCCAAGACATCCTGTCCCAGAGCCCCGCATCTGAGGATCACACTGTCCTAACACAACCTCCTATCAGAGAGGAGGAGGATGGAGGCGGGGAGGGGGGGGAAAGAAAAAAAGTGTCGCTACAAAAACAGGAGAGAAGAAGAAAAAGAAAAAGCAATTTACCTGAACACCGCTCCCGTTCAGCCCTGTTGTTATTATTACTTCCCACTTGAAGTGTGTGTATTTGTGAGCGTGTGTGTGTGTTTGGTTATCAGCGCTGCCACTCACTCCGAGCTGCTCGCCGCTGAAACCGAATGGGGAGAATTTAGACAACGGGATTTGTTCACGTGGTCACGCTCGGTGATCCTAATTGGCGGAACGAGCTCGAGCCGCCGCTCCGCTCGCACCTGTACGGTGAACGGTGCCGCGATGAGGAGCGAGGGAGAGAGAGAGAGAGAGGCAGGTGGAGGAGGTGGAGAAACATGGGGGAGAAAGATATAAACGGGTAGAGATTGGTGCAGGATATATTCTTGCATAATGGATACCTCCTCCCCTTTCCCCCCAGAATATCGTTTAGATAATTTGGAGGATTTACATATTTTTTCAGCACTAAAAAGTAAAATCTAATGAAACAATGAAATGAATATGGATTCGTGGATTGATAGTAATCTGGTAAATTGGCATCAATTACCAGTGTAAGGAGAATAGTGTGTAACACAATCAGATCAGTGCTTTGATAGCTGATCTTTGACAATTTGGCTAAAAGACAACTGATTAAATTATGGTTCATTGTGTTAAAATCTTATCAGCATAGCTCTGACAACATTATGGCAAAGTGCAAGTCAAACATTTATCTTCTTAAAGAATATATATTAGTCAGAACTGTGTATGTAAATGTGTCTTTTGGATTATTTTTGGTAAAGGCAAATTTAAAATGAGACTCAAATTTGTATAAAAGAAAGAAGAATATTTTTTTCTAAAAGCAAGAGGCAAAACAACATTTTGCCACTTGTAAATTAATTTATTTTTTAAAGTGAATGACTCCACTCCTTGCTTTTTGTCAATTGCCCACCAGCTACATTCATTCCAAAATCCAATAAAAACTAGTTTTTGAATTTGAGTTTAAAATCTTAACATAAAATGTTTTTTTTTTTTTTTAAAAATGAGTCAAGTGTGGCTCGGTGAATGTTTTTGTTTTGAGCACTGCAGCCTACATTATGATAACAGCAATGAGGACGAGTGGATGAAGCCGCAGTCTCCACTTTATTAAATGTATTAATAACATTAGCAGCATCTGTCACACATCTGCCGGTAGCATGGCATGAGGATTTTACACGTCCCTGCTTTTACTGACATAGCAACAGATTACTGTCACATTTAATATCCACAACCAACACAGATACAATCAACGGTACAGTCTGAACCACCACATTGTTTCTATTTAGGTTTTTTTTTTTTTTTTTTTTTTGGGAACATTTAGAATAATAAGACACACATGTCCCACTAATGATATCAACTATGCAAACCCTTTATTTTCTTGTCACTTCAATGCCACAAGTCTACAAGTTGTGGAAGCAGTTTAGAAGCAGAATGGTACAAGCTGTGCATTATTGTCTGTTCAATCTTAAGACCTGTTTCCAGTTGTTGTTTATCACCTGCTCTAATGCGTATACTTTTATGATATTGGAGCTGAGGCCAGTGATTCGCCACTTTAAAACACAATCTGAGTCTGAATAGTTTTCCATGTACATTCATTTTCACCCAGTTAGCTCTATTTCTCCTTGTAACACACTTATAACACACAGCTACGCACTTGACAACACATTTGAAACCTTTTTAAACTGCATATTTGCAGCAGAGGTTTGCAAATGAGCCAGCGGTAAAATCTCAAAATATAGCCCCTTCCCACTTTAACACATGCACACAAGCATACCATACACACAGTTATTCATCACCTACCGAGGCCGATGGCATAGTAGCAGTCAATGGTGCGGAAGTATTTTTAGATTTCATGTGGGTTGCAGATGCTGCTCTACTCAACCAGGTCACAGCAAACAGAAAAGGGTTTTCACTATAACTCTCAATTTCCCCATTGGTGTTTGCTTTTCTCATATTTAGTGTCCATCTTTTAAAAATAAATTATATGAAAACAGAGATTTTAATCATTTTGACACCACTTGGACCACAAGCTCAAGCTCTGTGACCGTGATGCTCCTGAGAAAATCTGAAAAAGAGAAATCGTTTCTCTTCTCTTCTAAGTGGAGACTTCTCTTCTAAGAGGAGACTCTTCTCTTCTATCTTATCTTATTTCAGTCCTCTTCACCAGGCCTGACAGATTAGGCCAAGACAGTCAACTGGCCTCCAGGCTGTTGGCGGTAATGTAGCTATGTTTCTCCCCCCTCCGACTCAGTTTTGGCCCGAATTAAAAGCATGTTGGGGTTTTTTTTAGGGCAACTTAGGGCATTTATAATTGACTATGAGAAATCTGACACAGTTACAGTTCCAACTGCAGAACATTTTTAGTGATTCATCCTGCAAGCTT
This sequence comes from Polydactylus sextarius, assembly GCA_016801845.1. Classification (NCBI taxonomy): domain Eukaryota; kingdom Metazoa; phylum Chordata; class Actinopteri; family Polynemidae; genus Polydactylus; species Polydactylus sextarius. The sequence continues at coordinate 6,547,870 of CM028922.1, forward strand.
ATATTTGTATCTTCAAGACAATCAGATCCAGGACACCAAACTCTAATGTGTGCCACGCCATCTTGATGTCGGTTGGTATTACTAGTTGTTGTAACCGCAGTATACCCTACTCATGTTTCCACACTAGAGGGGTTACCTTGGTTTTTTAGAGTCAGGAGGGCGGAGAGTTATTATCTAGGAGAACAAAAGCTTAAGAACAGAGAACAGAGAAATCTTCCCCTCCTCCTGTTTCCCTCTATTCCTTCCTTCATCTGTCGCCATCATCTCTCCACCACCACCCCCAGTCCACACAGCAACACAAACGCCTGCCATCTGACACCCCTCTAAGGAGTTCTTTTTTAGAGTTGTCTTCTCAAACACACACACACACACATACACACACACACACATGAACATTGTTTGGTGGCAATGAGGAAGAGCTTATATGTTGTGAGTCCAAGGTAGAGAAGTGGGCCAAATGGCATGGAGCGAAACAGACGGGTGGACAGACAGACACCCTTTCTGCGCGTTAATCAGGCCTGTGTGCACATCTAGAGAGAGAGAGAGAGGGAGGCGCAGAAAGGTTGAGAAGGGACTTTGTGTTGGTGGACCAGAGTGTACTCGGGGTCACAGCGTGTGTGTATCATTTCATTTGGTGTGGAGCCACCTGGCTGTCTGACCACAAGCAGGACACAGGGAGTGTGTGTACGTCTGCGTGTGAGGAGTCCCGCTGTGCCGGACAGAACTTCGACGGGCGGCAGATGGCGGCACCAGCGTGGCACGGGCATAAGAGCAAGGTGGCGTCACACACATGGATGGACACAGGCTCCCCTGCCTGTGGTCAGACAGTCACGGTTGCCAGGAAGAATTTCAGTAAATGTGATTTTTTTTTTCCCATCAAGTTTTATTGCCTGGAATTCTCTCCTTGCGTATTGATACTGATGATTATGCAGCTCACGCTTCTAATTTCTTTTCTAATTAAAAAAAAATCCCTGAGTATATTATGAAGCAGTTGACATGCCGCTGTCAACAAAGGAGTTATCAATCTGTTTAAATGAATGTCATTTAACACAGGACAATACAGGTGTCAAACCTGTGTTGACCTGACTTGTTTCAACATAGTGTGAGTGTCATTTTTTTTTTTTAAATAACACCCTCTGTCATATACTAAACACAAACTTTTTAAAAGTATATTTGCATGTATATAAACACAAACAAAGAGACGCATGATCACACACACACACACACGTTCAAGGGGCTGCAGTGGAGCAGCTGTCTAGTGAGTGGACGACATCTCTATTGTTGGAGTGTGATGGATGAGACGGCAGCTTTAAATGCAGCACTGTGGTGTACTATGCACTGGGGAGGGATGTGGGGGACATTTCCTTTGCCCACGCTGTGCGCGTGTGTGTGTGTCTTCTTTATTGCAGTTGATGGAAAAAGATGTTTTGGAGTGTTTTTTTTTTTTTTTTGCACAAGGTTGTCCTTCCCTGACGTGCTTTTCCATCTCATGAAAGGTGAGGACAAGAGCCGTCAAATTAGGATCACAGGGAATGAGCAGACGATGACGTGACACCTCCGCAATACTAGTATTGTATGAAAGAGATGGATTTACTTTGAGAGCGTGTGTTTATGTGCTTTGGAAGCGTTGCTTCATTTCTGGGCGTCAGATCAGTAACTCTCAGTCACTCCTCGCATACACATGCACAGAATTACAAACACACACATTGTAGTTGGTGGGTAAATAATCCTGTCGTATGAACATCTGTTGTCAGTGACAGGTGATGGTAAGGTGAGACCACAGTGTTGCCCCCACCCAAAACCTCACACAAGTAGCCAAGACACACACACGCACACAAACACACAGGCACACACACAAATCCTGCAATGCTGTGTGCAGCTCAAGCCTTTGGCTGTCAGACTTGATCTCAGTCTGTTCTAGTGGTGACAGCATGACATACGCTCTCATCAAAATGGTTGACACTGTCTTTTGTTGGCCATAATAGTCCGGGTTCCTTGGACTGAAACAAACACACTGTGCAAAACACAACAGCCAACAAGCCAAAACAAAATCAGACCTGAAATACCTTAAAACATACGAAAAAAGTGTCATTTCTTTTAAAGAATCAAAATCAGAAGGTCAGGGTTCATACCACCCATGTATCTTTTGATCAACATGTTGAATGCCTTTCAAATCCAACATCACTCCATGGCTGACCCTGGCCTCTGACCCCACAGCAGGTTAGCAAGTGAAACCCAAATTTATCTTTTGGAAACCACTGAGATATCACATATCATCTAGGCATCCTGTAGCAGCATTGGCCTCATAGTTTCTGTTTCCTTTCAGAATTCAAAATATTCTAGAATCAAGTTCCCAATAATTATATTGGAAGCTCCTCTTTTGGAAACATCTTGTTTCTCGTGATTATTATTTATTTATTTTATTTTTTCCCATGTCTTTCTGTTTTAATAATTCTTTTAATTAACTTTGATTTTCATTAATCCCTTTGTAAATTTGCTCCGATATTACGTGATACTTTAATTAACTGCAGCATGCTGTGTGTTATTATTATTATTTTTTTAAATTCTAAGAAATCAGACAAAAACAGAAGCTGAAAGTCAGAAGGAGCATCTGACGATACACTATGTCAAATGCAATTTTAAAGCTGGAGTCTTGTATATTGTTTGATTTTTTTATGTAACTGCTGTCATTATATCACACGCAACTGGATGCTGCAATGTGGTGAAACACTGTATGCCGTGTTTACAGCCTCTTTTCATACTACAGCACTGAAACACGCTGATTGTGTTTGCTGGTTGAGGTGATGGTAAGAATGTTTTAGTGTTATTGGAAGTATATTCAGGTGAGGTAATAGCACATAATATAGAATAAATCATACAGTAAAACCCCACTATGCAGACATACATTGACATATAGATTTATTCATATGAGCCTGGAGCCAGGAAAGACATATTAAGGGCATCAGGACGGGTCCCTTGGGTCATTGTTGGAGAAGTGAGGCACAATTTTAGGTATAGGTAGCCTTGGACCTTCTAATCCCTGGTGTGAGGTGTCTTCTTACTGCTCTAAGTCCAGACACATCACCAGACTTGAACTCGAGGTCATGGAGAGCAGATCTCTGCCTTCCATTTTTACTTGATATTATCTCACTCGATGATATATTTGCATCCGTTGATGATGCCCGAATTGCAGCTTTTTAGAGTAAAAGGATAGAGTCTACATTCAGAAAGTGTTGACATTTTATTGTGAATGGAGTATGTGATTAAATTAATGGTGCGGTGGCATTATTTGGCTCTTGCCATTTGCAAAGCGCTGGAAACCATTTCCCAATTTCAGAGCCGTCAAAGAGTATACAATTGTAGCTGTAAGACTGTTCAAGTGCAGAGAGATAATCATATACCTGCTCACTAACAACAAGCCAAACACAGAAAACACAGAAACTAAGTGAACAGAGTTTGACTAAAACACACTTGTGGCCAGATGATGCAAAGAAGTGAAAGCAGCTGCTCCTGCTTTAGTCACTCTCGTATCAGTCAGGTTGTAGTGTGAGCTGCCCTAGAGGTGTCTTAGCTTGGTTGGGCAAAGTGCTGCTCATACGCCATCTCAACAAAAGTAGGACGACTTTACACTTTGATAACAGCTGTGAGTTTGGTGTAGGATAGAGAGAGTAAAAAGCCAGAGTAGCAGAGGCTCACGGAGGAGAGAAAGCTGAACACATACAGCACTGATTGCAGCATTGATCTCGACCTTGACGGATATTGGTTACTTTAGTTCCCATCAATTCAGCCTGCTCAACCTCTATACCCCACATGCTCAATCATCCACCAACCACCAGCCCATTCCAACCTTTTTTCATCCTCCTGAACATCTTGGTACTTTCATCTTCCCCCATCTTTACATCCTCCTATTCAAATCCTTCCTCTCCATCTCTTGAGATTCACTCCAAACCCCTGCGTGTATGTTCATGCTGTAGCACTTCAAAAGCAGCAGAAACATAAAAAGAGTCACAAGGGAAGAGAGTGGTGTACAGTATATATATAAACTGATGCTTGTCAATGAATATACTACAGGCATTATTTACCAAAATATGAATAATTACAGTCTAAAACTGCTCATTGTGATTACTGATGTATACTTCTGATGATTTTATATACTGCGATCAGAATTGTATATAGCGATATATTATATTTATGACAGCAGACGATGTGACAAATAAAATATTGCTCTGTTTTGTATGTGCTCGGGTGTGTGTGTGTGTGTGTGAGAGAGAGAGAGAGAGAGAGAGTGAGTGTTTGCCTAAATCCTTCCATCTGTTGAGCAATAACAGACCCCACATTATATCAAGTCGAATGGAGAAAATAGCAAACAATATTCCAGCTCACCGATTTCCTAACTGCGGAGGTGAAGTCAGCTCATCAGTCACACATTTAGTTCGGTCGTTCGCTCGTTTACACCACAACCGCACTAAACAGGTATATATCTAAATGTTTATGTAGCTTCATTCTTTCCACACTTAAGCATCCATTTTTGTAAGTGACTGTTAGAGTTGAATTATAGAGCCTATAGATGTGACTTTTGACCAAGGAATATGATTTGTGCCAATGATTACTACTATAATGGGAGTTACAGTACATACCTGGATCTTTAAGACGATGCAATTTCAAGTCACATCTGAGCTGTGTAACATCACTTTTCCCAACAGGCCATGTTGTATCTGTGATGTAGTCGTTACCTGATTTTTGTCATTCAACATTTCTTCCCTAAAGTTAATAAAACCATCACAACATGCAGCAGAATCTTACATTTTAACATTTCCTATTACATAGCTTTTCAATTTTGTGTAGAGATGTTTTTTTTACACTTTGTATGTTTTGGATTTAAGCGGTTCTCCCACAACTGACTAGTACTATGTTACTGTACCATTATAACAGTGACTAATACCTCTCTATCCTGGTATTTTAAATTATGTAAAAGCAATAAAATTACCCTGTGCAGATTGACATGGCTCCCCAATGGAAGTGCATAAAAATCACATTAGCATTCCATTACTATTCCTAAACTTAGTGTTCTTATTGTTAAATCTAGATAAGCATTATGTCAAATGCGTGTGCTGATGTGTAATAGCTGGTATGTGTATGTGTATGAGTGTGTATTTTAGAGTAGGGTATTATGAGCCATGTAAATCCCTTTGGGCTTAGATCCAGAGGCGTTACGTGTGATTGACACATCTCTGTTTGTAATGCTCTCTCTTCACTCTACTGCTTTCTCTTTCATTTTAGCTCTGCCCCTGTCTTAGGCCGACTCGCTCGAAAAACATTTGCATACATCTCTACATCTCTGCCCTCCTGTCTCTCTAATGATGGCTCCAGCCCTCAGAGACAGAGCAAAGAGGCTTGGGATTCTGGATGCTATGATGAAAATGAGCAGAGGATATTTACATCTTTGGGGTTAATCCACTTTTAATGTGTTCCAGTCCCTTAATCGGCTTCTTTTATTTATGAGTCTGGCGTGTTGAGTTTGAAGGTGTTAATTACAGTTCAGTTTTAGAGAGGCAGCTGTCTACCCCTCCTTAGAGAACATGCAGCACAGGGAATTGTGTGTGCATGCGCATTGGTCTGCATAACTTCAGATGGATGGGTGACCAGAGTTTTGATATGCGTGCATGAAATGTTTAGTGGAAATAATGAGCTAAATTATTTGTCTTGCAGATACTTGTTTCTTGGATGTATTTTATTCATGCAGGTAGGTGTGTACACAGAAACACTTACGTTAATAGCTTTCAGTAAGACTGAAATCCTGCTGCTTATCATCCTGTCGGCGATAAAAGAATTATTATTCTGATGGGAACAGGTTTAGTAAATCTCTCTTTACTGATATTTTCTCAGCATTGTCATTTAGTTTGATAAAAACTCAACAAAAACACAAGGATCTTTGTCTTTATTCAAATCTTTGTACATATAACAAACCATTCTCTGTGCGAATTTACAAAAGAGACTAATACACTGACTCAGAAAGTAGATACAAGAAGAGGAAACACTGGGAGAAGAAGAATGAGTTTGATAAATAAAGAAGTTTTAATGTGCTTGAGAGGTTTGTGTGTCTCTGTGATCTTTGGAGCTGTGTTGTCTGGGGCACTGGCCTCTCCAGTGGAGAGGTCAGACTAAAGATGACCCCCATGACAGCCCACGTAAGGGAATGTGCCACCTCACCCAGAAGAAGGAAATCTTAGTACCACCCATGAAGCCAGACCTGGGGGGTGGAGTGTCTGGTGTCTGGGCCTGGTCGAGCACAACCAGAACAAAATGGACACATGGAACTTTTACCATGTGGGCTCAACACCTGGAAGGGGTTAAACATGGTATCGGGGGCAATTTCCAGGCATCACAGACTGGTTATACATTTCATCTAGTCTAGATAACATCTCAGGATCCAGGAAGTGCAGGGAAATGTTGCTGAGCGGCGGGACATCTGGATTTTCTTGTCTTACCCGCTGCCACTAGATGACCCCAGATAAGCAGCTGAAAATGGATAGATAGATGAAGAGGCTTCAAACTGGTTATAGGACTTTGTATCACGAACAAGCTTCTGTGTTCAAAATGGATGTGGCAACTTCTGTAGAAAAAAACTGTAGAAAATCTTTTGTCCATTTTCTGTTCGCTTTCTGTTTTACTCACTGCAAATCTTTATTTCAGCCACCATCGTTTTGATCATCCCAATCCCAATTTGAAAAAAAAAGTTATATTTTGGTTTCAGATTGGTACAAATTGGTACAACATCACTAGGTTCAAATGTAAATCAAAAACAGAAAAAGAAGAAGATTCCCAGTATTTTGTTACAAACCCAGATCTGATCATCTTTACGACCTATTTAAGGCAATATTATCTCATTAATTTGAATTTATTTCCCTCTTCGACCCTGATTAAGACACTGTAATCAATAGCAATCTGCAATCAGTGATCAACACAAATCAGTTTGGCATTAACACGTCAGTGTGCGCCTGGGCACGTGTAAGAGAGGAGAGCCATCACTAAACCAGGAAAAAAGGATAAAATGATCTGTGGGTGTCTTAATCCTGTGGGTATTTTTTCAGATGGTTTAACACATAAATGTGTGTTTGTTTGCCTGAGAGACAGAGAGATGGAAGGTTAGAAGACAGAGGAAGAGAAAATGAAGACAGCTTGCCAGAAGAAAAACATGTCTCAGATGTGTGTATTATGCTCAAATAGGTGCATGCGTGTGTGTGGGCTTAGTCATCTGCCTCTGATCTGCACACCGAGACTTGATTCACACCTACTGACAATTTTTTTTCCCATGCACTCAGAAATCTGTCACCTCTGCCTCTCTGTCAGATTTTCAATGATCTTTCTTCCGCCCTTCCTCTTGTCTGCTCTCTTTCTTCAACTTTTACATTAATTTATTTCTCGCTTTTTGGTTCTTTGGGGGGTTTTAGGGCACATAGTCCTCTCTCACCGAGATGCGCTCATTCTTTTTCGTAACCCTCTCCCCCCTTTTTGATCTGCCCTCTCCTCTCACACGGGCCTCGTCTCATTATTCTGTCTTTTTCTCTGTCTCACACTCATGTCTCCTGTGACTCTGTCTCTTCTTCTTTCATTCCTACTGGTAGAATTTCACAATAATGGGCGCTGAATGGGCATGAAATTCTCTGTGGCGCCAAACAAAAAGTAAAGAGAAAAGGTGAAGTGCAGTTATGGTGGAAGATGTATGGACACCGTGTTTATATTTCCGACAAAACAGGCTATTTCAGCACACTGCATCACAGCAGCCTGTTACAAAGCATATCCCATTAAAACTAAGAGATGAAAGATGGACTTCAAGTATTGCCCCCGACACACAGCTGAGAGGTTCTTCCTGTTCCTGCTGGTGTATTAAGCCACCTTTCATTAACACTCCTATACTGTAAATTTAGCAGCCCATTATTCACATGTAGGCAGATACACAGACATATAGAGAGTGAGTGCTTATTTGTCAATAATCCCACAGTCCTATATCCCACAGTGCTGACAGTTGTTGCTCAGCCGAAGAGAGAAAAGAAAAAAACATCTGAGCAATGAGGTCAAGATGTTTTGGTATTTCTGTCATGCTAACTATTGTTGTTTGTAGACTACATATGTCAGTGCTCAGATATGTGCGTGCTGACAAGTGCTCAGACAAAAAAAAAAAAATAGTTGTGAGGAGTGGAGGCTTTGGTGTTGTAATTTCTGCATTTTATCAAACAAAACTTACACAAGCAGCAGAACAAACAGCTCCTTCAGCTTTTTTTTATTTTCATGCTGGAGATAGGAAATGTTCTGCTACATAAAACATGTCATTTATTTCTTCTGGCAGAATACAATGATGATGATGATGATGATAATGAGATAAATTATAAGGACAAATATTAATGGTAACAATGCAATGAAATTATTTATAGCGTTTCCGGAAAAGCAATAAGAACCTAACCACCTGTTCCCCCAAACTATTTACTGAGACAGACCACCATGTTTGTGAGGGTGTGTTTGTGTGTGTGTGTGTGTGTGAGAGAGAGAGAGAGAGAGAGAGAGAGAAAAAGAAGATCATAACAACATGAAAGCATACCATTCAGTAAAGAATGTCCATGAAGACAATGGTATGTCACGGTGTACCTATATGCATCTGACCATGAATGTAACATTGAAAAATGTGCCATCAATAACACTGATTTGTTAATTGACATGTGTGACATATATGTGTAATATGAGTATCACACATACATACATATATATGTATAAAAAATTATATAATATGATACTCCTAGGTAATAAGCCACTGAGATTTTGGTGCATGTTGTAGATAAAATATAGAGCTTTGCTTTAGAGATTAGCACATTGGTTAATTTGTCCTGAAGGTTAATGTCTTATTTCATTAATTGATATATATATATATATATATATATAATTATTGTCACAAGTGGTTTCAAAAAAGTAAAAGTAAAGGACATAACAGTAATTGTTTGTGGTAACTTCTGCTGTAAGCTGGAACAGATAAAACCATGCTCATTATGTGTAAGTAATCAATGATCATGTTTATTGATCGTCAGCTCCAAGGAATGTGAGGTCACTAGGGACAGCGGGCATAATTGACTAAAATCAATGCGCTCACACTAATTGGGTTGAGAGCCAACGGCGGGGTAAGCTTTCCTCAGAGAGCGGTCGAGGGGTGAGGTCATCAATCTGTAGAGAAATTGAAAAAACTGATCAGAAGCTGTTTATCTTTAACCTTCATCTGAACTTCTGCCGAGCCCGCAGGAAGTGAGGCTAACTCAAACACAATTCACACTCAAAACATATATTATGTAACAAAGGACTCAGTAAATCCATCAAATATGGTATGGGTATGGGCAGTGTGGGTATGGAATCATCCGCTCAATAATGAGCGCTGGAAGGCCTGAGGCGTTTGAATGTTGGGATTATATCTATGTTGAGATCAAACAATTCATTAAACCATCAGACTTCATATAAACAGTGAAACACCTTCAGTTGGACAATTCTGCTACACAAAGAATCAAAATCAGATTTAACATCTATAGTTTAGGTGACTTTTCTCAGAACCAGAAGCCTCTGAGGCACCTAATAAATACAGCTACTGTCACATCAGACAGGTTCCCACCAACTCTACAATTCACTGTACAGGATCTGGAACATGCTGTCAGTCTCTTATTTGATGACTTGCATATTACCGTAACACATACTGGATGGTAATGATATTTAAGTTCTCTGTAAGATATTCGCTTATAATAGTGACTTCCAAAACAAACGTGACTGTTGTGTCCCTCTGAGAAACAGAGGGTGGTTAATTGTTGATATAATGATCCACAATTATCTTAATTAACTTTCTCATTTATGTTAGAACACAATCCAAAGGCTCATATTAATAAACCAAATATATTTGGTTGGTCTTCAAGTGTTTTTTTTTTTTTCTGATGTGCAGCATCATTGTTTTTCTTTTTCTTGCCAGTTAAAAATCTGTCCATCTTGTCTCTCAAATATCATTCTGGTTCTTTAGTAAACACGCTCACATGTTTGTTGACAGCACAGATCTCTCTTCTTCCTTTATTATTCCCAGATGAAGGGTTTGACAGCAGAAAATTTGGTAAAGCACAGATGGAGCAAATGGCATTAAAGATTGCTTCATGTAATTACTGTGATAAAACGCAGCTATGAGATATGTATTTTTCTGCTAATGTACATTTATGTTGGTAGTATTGTTTTTTCTGATTGATTTTACTACAACAGCTCACTCAACAGCTCCATTTATATCATTTGTCAGAGCCTGAGATTATGTTTGGTTGTTTGGTTATCTGGTTATTTCTGACAGGGTGAAGCGCTGATGGAGTGTGAGGTATGAAGCAAACAACTTGTCTGTGCCTGCTCATTATCCTTGAATGGAGATTGTGTGCGTTTGTGTGTTTGTACATGTGTTTGTGTTCGCCCTCACAGTGTCATACTTTAGTGATGGTTATTGGTTCAGATGTTTTTTAACCCCTTTGAGCTAACATGATGAGACCAGCCACATAAAATGTTGAATACTTGCAGGGATTTGTCTTGTAAGACTGTTGCGTCGCAGTGCAATAAACCATAATTGATATAAAGGAGCAGGTTAGAAGAAAGAGGGAGTTAGATTACTCAGTATTAGAGACTGCAGGGTGTTTTTGTTTGTCAGACATATTCATGCTAACATTCCCCGAGAGACAGAAAATGAGTTTTGGAAAAAAAAAAAAAAGGATGAGAAACAAGATGCAGAGAGACATATGGACATATGGATATTAAGTGTAAATAATGATGTCTAAGAATAAACCCTCCCTTTTTTTTGTCATGTTGACAAACAAACAAATAACATGGAATCATCCCACTCACAATAATCAATCAAATAAAACAGAACTTGCCAACATGTGTTAGTGATGTGTGAATTGGTTTAACTTATCTCATCTATCTGACCCCTGACTGATTTTATTGTTATGTTGTTTACATGCACCATCTAGCCGGACTTTTTCTGTTTAAGCGCTTTTGCTATTTTACCTCTCTATGTCCTTAGTAATGTCCAATAACATTTGTCATGTGTTTTTATTATTATTATTATTTTTTTTATGGTGAAGTAACTAAATTTATTGTGAAAAATTACAGGTAGGGAAAGAGAGAGAGGGAGATTATGAGAGAATGGTATACATGTGGAAATGAGATTGTGTGTTGTCGGAGCAGCATGGCCTCAGGTTAATAAAGGAGCAGTGGAGAGAAAAGAGCACGGTTGGAGAGGGGTGGAGGGTGGTGGTGAGTAAGGAGAGAGGGAGAGACCGGGGAGAAGTGAAGGATCAGCAGGCTCTTCTATGAAACCAAACACCTGAGGCCCTGCTTCCTCTGCTCCCTCTTCTCTCTCTTGTGAGCTGGTAGCAGGATGATGGCAGGATTTCATTTTTATTGTAGTCCAGACATGTGTGTATGTTTGTGTGTGTGTGTCAGATAAGAAGAAACATGAATCAGGGACCAAAAAAAGGATGTTGTTTTGAATCATCAGATGCAGCCAGGGCTTGTTTGTTTAGGTTTCTTCTTTCAGTGTAGCCAACCAGATGTTAGCTGCTCGCTGAAGCATGACAAACATGACACCAGGTTAAGTATCTATGATTGTTCAAAGGCGTGTTCATCAAAATTCAAGTAAAGACAAAATAAAAGAGCAATGAACAGAAGCCTTCATTTTAAGAAGAATTGTATTCATGCAGCAGTAAGTTTGCAAATGAACCTACTCTCTGGACCGACATACGTAACACGACAGTGGGATTAAGTAATGCATCGAGACACTTGTCAGGTTTGTGCGACACACAGTTTAGCAGCTGTGCAGCTGGGACATCATTACAGCCAGCTGCCCATAACCAGTGTTGCAGATGCTGTCTCTTCTGGAGTCAGTGGATCTGACAAAACAACAGAATCAGGAGAAGCTAGAGCCAAGACTTTTCTCTGGCAAATTAGGACAAGGGGTTAAAGATTAAGATGGCGGGGTCACTCAGAGTGTTTCTCTAAAAAATTGTGTCTTAATAGGATATACCTATCTAATAATAGGACACTACTGTGCTACATTTTGTCCCCTAAAGTCACAACAGAGGAGCACACAAGAGGTCCAGGTGTGTCTCCGGTCTGCCTCGGTGACCCTGTGTCAGCACATATGTGACATATGGAGAGAAAAGGGCCTGAAGCCAAACGTAAGCCTAACCTTCCTCTTTTGCCCTTGACGTTGAGGGAGTCAGCTGCATTAAAGCACGAGGCAAGTTACAGAGAGTAATGTTAATAAACACGATTATGTATATTTCACCTTTATTAATATTCAGCTTTCACCTTGAACTTCTCAAAAAAAAAAAAAAAAACAGCCACGGCGACACATCTGTGCTCCCCTGATGGGTAGTGTGTGATCTGCATGATCAAACGTGTCACAAATGTATTTTTGCTGATCTGCCATGTTACAGAGGATCAAATGCAGTCACGTATTGCTGCTGTCAGCAAATCCTGTTTATTTGCTTGGGAGTGCACAGATACAGACACACACACACACACACACACACACACACAGGTCAGGGTGTAATCCCTATCTTTTTTTTACCTGTCACTCACAAATCAGGGTCATTGTTTTTCAACATTTTTACCACAATGAGAAAAAAAACAGACTGTTCAAATATCTGTATCAATAACAGTAACACACACACACACACACTTACACACATACTTTTTATAAGAGCTGTCTGTGATGTTTTCCAGCCTCATGGACAGTCACTTACTTCATTCACAGCTTTTTTTTTTCCCTCCAGACTCTATAGTCCCAGTTAACATTCGTCAGAGCATCACACTGCAAAGAGATAAAGAGAAAGGCCATGCCACCGAGGAGAAGCTGTTGTTACTGCCGTCACGTCGAGGATGAGCTTCAGTAGAGAGATTCATCAGCTTGATTACACGTCCCTGAAGGTTTTAAACTCGAGGGCTTGAACCAAACTCTGCCCAGATGGGAGGAAAACTCCTTACATTGTGTATGTTAGCAGAAAAATAGTGTTTTGTCATGAAAACCTTGATAACATTTTAGATTACAGCCCATCAATTCTACTGGGCATCAGTCATCAATGTACTTTAAAAGGGATAATATTTCTGTTTATAACTTCCTCTGTAAAATCATGATTTTTTTCTAGTTATACAAATATGACTAAACTCAAAGTTAAGGTCAAAGGTTAAATTGACATCTACAAGTTTGTTTGTCAGTGAGAGGATTTGTGGCTCCAGACAGACACGGGTTACTTCCTGTTTTTTGTACAACATATTTACACTGTATGTTTGGGTCACTGCCAAACTCTTTCATTCTCTGCCATATTGGGATAACATCTCTCCCCAGTTAGCTGAAAAGTTGACAGATAGACAAAAAGAGCAGTGTTGGTGGGAGGGCCTTTGTTAAGAAATGTCAGATGTTGATGCAAGATTCCCTTCTTTATTGCATTGTGAATACATCCATGTATAAAGGCCTGCAAAATTCCCAAAGTCTCTTTGTTGATATATTGTTGTGAGTCAGACTGTGTCCAGTGGCTCTGTGCCTCTGAGGCTCAGTGAAGAACAGAATAGCTGAACAGCCTTGTCAGCTTATTTCTCTCATATGACCTCCTGTGATTTCTATAACTCTGAAGGTTGTTGATGACTTCGGAACAACCACAGAGACACTGTGATCATGTTTAAAATGCTTTAGAGTGAACTAAATCAATTATTCTCAATAATGGAGCCTGTATCTGTGCCCTTTCTTGAGTGATAATTGGTATTTGTTATCCTTGCACATAATGGTTTGACTTAATCTAAATCTAATTATACCATGGTCACTTGCTTAAGTTTAAAAACTCCCTGAACTCTTTGAACAGTTTTTGCTTTTGTGAAGTACATCATTAGCACCATTAGTTGCCTTTTCTTGTTGCGCACATACACGCTTTACTTCCCTCTGCTCTCCGACTAATAAAGTTATTTTTTATCTGTTCTTAATCAAACTTGCAGGTCTTTGACTGGATGAGTGATTTTGTTTGCAACAAATTCAGTGCCAAAGAGGAGGGCGGTGAGGAGATTGGATTATTTCCTTGAGTCACCTTCTGATTGGCAGACATCACACAAAAAAAAAAAAAAAAAAAAAAACCAATGGACATGACAACTCAAATTCTGTCTTATTCACTGCTCAGACGTCTGCAGTCAGTCCAAGGTGAGTGTAACTCCATTTTGTAGGACTCAGTGCATCAAGTAAAGCACTTTCCTACCAAGTGTGCAGAGTATGTGTATGTGTATACATGCACAAATTGCATTCACTTTAAGTGTGTTGTCTGAATCAGTTTGCTAGGTGATAATTAATGCATAGATAGTGGATTTTCATATAAAATGATTAATCATACAACAAATAGCTGTATGCTGGTCATGTTATTGAACACTTTTGGGAGCTCTGCAACTCATCATCACTGTCAAGTGTTGTATAAGTATTTGGAAGGGTTTAAAACCTTGTGGTCAAAATTTGAAGCTCAAATTGGAACTTAATTGCTTTTATTTTGGGGGTTTGAGTTCTTGTTTAGTTGAGGCAGTTATTGCTCATCGTTTTAGCAGCATTCCTACATGGAGTCAGTCAGTTGTGAGACAAAATTATTTCAAATGTCTTTCCAGAAATTGAAGTTTTCAACATCTTTTAAAGGAGATATATGAATTTTGGAGTAGTTTCCCTCTTCATTGACATTGGAACTGATTGGTTGTGGTGTAAAATTTGGAGAAAAAAAGGAAATAAAGATTTAATCAGTTGTACTCAAATATTTCATACCATAGTACTAACCCCATTTACAATAGAGACAGAGGGTCTAATCACAGAAACAGGACAAACACACAGAGAAAATTGTCTTTTGAAGAACCAATTACAAGACAATTTATTGGTGCTTCAGAAAGAAGGTTCATTTAGTTTGCTTTTGTATAAACACCACTTGAGCTCATGAGCACATTTACACATGAGTAGACATAAAAATAATCTTAATTAGAAGCTGGAAAGCTCTTTCAATCACTTCACAAATCAAATAAGTATGCAAATATGGACAATGGAATACTTAACAAACAAACAGAGAGGACTTCTCTGTGCATCTCAAAGACATAACTCGTCAGAGAACAGGTATGAGATTCCAAGTTCTGATATAACTTAAAGCATCTACACTTCTTTGGAACTTTTACTCCCAAATCAGTAGATAATTTGGGGAAAAAAATGCAGGTCAGGAATAGACAGTGAAGAATATTAAGCATCACACAGGCAGAAACCGCAAATATGATTTTATAGTAATAAGGAGGAGAGAATGACCGATGGAGTAATGTTTTTTAGATGTTGCAGTGCTTCATATGTCAATGCAAATGTTCCTTCACACACACACACACACACACACACACACACACAGCATGTTGCATCATTTAATGCAATAACAACAACCTGATTAAAATTCAGTCCTGGAGAAAAAAAGAGAAGCTCCACACTGTTGTTGCAAATGTATTTGAACATCAAGGAAAACAAACAAACAACAACAAAAAGCAAATTAAAAAATCTGATGTTCAGATTCATACCTCAATGTTGTTTTTCTACACTATATAGACGTTGCATGGCAGCAAATAGCGTCTCTGTCCATCAATACACTCACTGCCCATCTAAACTCCTTGCTCTTATTAGATTTCATCCATAAATAATTGATGACTTTGCACCTCCCCCATCTCCCTCAATCTCACTCTTTCTGTCTCACCCCCCTCAGTGATCTGTGGGGAAGGACGTTCAAGGTTGAACTATGTGATTTAGTCTGTGCGTTTCTGTGTGTGTGTGTGTGTGTGTGTGTGTATATCTCTTTGTATGTAAACCGTGACAGAAAGAAAGAAAAATGACAGTAATGAGACAGATGCTGTGAGAGTTTCATAAAAAAAGAAACAAGCAATAAAGCACAAAAAGTGAGGTACATTTAGAAAATAAGAATATGATGGAGGAGCTTGTTAGAGTAGATGAAACATTTATGATCTACTTGCAGAAATTGGGTCATAGTGCAGGTTGTAAACTAGGCAACCATTATTAGGTAAATGGAGGATGTGAGAGACACCGTAATGCTATTGTGTCCTTCTGAGGGCTGTGGGGGGTTGGAGTCAGTCCCAGCTGACACCAGTACGCCGTAGACAGGTTGCCAGTTTATCACCAAGCCAACATATGGAGACAAACAACCTACCAACAACATAAGTTGCCAGTTAACCTGACCCGTGTGTCTTGGGGCTGTAAGAGGAAACTCAACAACATGCAAACTCCACACAGATATGTCTGGGGTTAGCTGAGATTAGCCACAGTGCTAACCCAGGCTCGTAGTTACCATACAAACAGTTGCTATGATTGCATTGTATGGGACAAAGTTGAAAAAACTGCAGATTTTATTTATAGTAAAAAAAGAGTAAAACACAGGGTAAATTTCTAATAGAAAACTGATTAAAAGCTCGTTGTTTTTGTAAACCAGTAAGGCCTATTAGCATCTCTTCAAATCACAATTTTTATAAGCATTTACCTTGTAATCAGTATGTTTAATACCTGCATTTTCCCCACATGTTTTCATTAGCCATGGAGATGAAGATGAGTCTCATTCCAAACAGGCCTCACACCAGGATGAGGAGAAATTACATTTCAAACAGAATGGTATTACTTCACTAAGCATTAATACGGGAAAATGAAACAATTATTTTTTTTTGTTGTTGCGATGGGTAGTCAAGATGTGCGCTAGCTGAGTGGATGCTGAGAGAATAAGAAAAGATTTTGATTAAGGCGACATGGTGCGTGTGTTTGGGCACAAGGGGGAGAAGAAGAAAGGAAAATAGGAAATGTTTTGATATTATACCCACAATGAGCCTTTTCATACATATTTCTGAACATTTAGCATCCAACGTGATTCAATTTGTACTTCTTTTTAGCTATCTGGGACCTGTGCGGTTGCTTTTAGTGTGGTATGTTATAAATATTTCCTTGTGGAGCAGTAAGTGAGCTTTCAGGGGCAGCAGATAAGAAGTAATGAAATATTTAAAAAGGGATTACTTCACTGGGATGCTTTAAGATAAAATAAAATATACATCTATTTGCTTCTTTGAACCTCTGCAAGTGCTCTTGTGTGGCTCCAATGCTAAATTGTGACATGTCCACTGCTGGGGTGAAAGTATTGTGTCTTTGCTGATTGATTATAGTTGGACTTAATGGTACCTGCATTGTGCTTTGAAAGAGGAATCATGGTCTTTTTGTGTCCCTGTGTATGCATGTGTGCATGAGAGCTAATTACTGCACTATATTCCTCTGAGAGCTTAATGATACGGAGTTACAAAGCTCTGCACGATGATTCTCTCTGTGGATCTCATGACAAGAGCTCCAGGAATTCATTAAATCAGAAATACACTGATAACACACTGTGATGAAGACACTGTCACAGCTGTATTTAAACCAGCTGTGACAGAATTTCCTTGTAGAACTGCAAAAAATGTCAGCGAACACTCCTCTGACCCAGAAGCCGAGCAGCAGCACGGAGCTGTGGTCGTCACACGTGCGGCTGTAGATTCAATGTCGTCACATCTCCCAGAGGAACGTATCATCTCTGCCCCAGTTTCAAGAAACATTGATATATTTCCTGAAACAATGTTGATACTTTTATGGTTCGAAAAAGGTTCTATGATATCAGTATAATGGTAGCCATGAAATTGGCACAAATTGGCACGTCAGAAAACAGTACATCTTTGTTAACGATGTCGTGTGGCACCAGTCTGTGGAACTAATTAATGAACAGAAATGTTCTGCCTGATGTTCAAGTCTTGCATAATTTTGAAATGAAAATTTTTAGCATTTCCTGCATATTTTTCTCTATGGGCCACTGTCCGTGGTGCTGAAAGCAGCACATGTGACCTTTATTTTTGCTACATTTGTGCTGCTTGTGTAACAGCAGTTTTTTTTTTTTTTTTTTGCAAACCTCAATGTGCTTTGGTTGTTTGTATTTATCTCAACTGATGAAGTGAGGGATTTAAGCTGTGATGGAGCACAAAGCATGTCAGTGTTTGATCCAGATTATTCTTTTTCTTTTGGACCATTTTGACTCTTGACTTGTATAATCTTCCTGCTTGGCTGATGACAGGGGAGAGAAACAGGACCTGCATCTGCTACCATCTATTTTAAAACTTTTCCTCTGGGAGTCCGACATCAGTTATCACCACGAACCCTCTAAAGCTCAAGAGTGTCTGTCTGAGAATTATTATTGTACTCAACCAGCCCTCCAGAGATTTACTCCTCACAGAAAATCGATCTCTACGTTTAACTACCAACTTGATAAAAGTTATTTTGACCATTACTGCCGTTGTTGTTTATTGCTGCACCAGTGCTGTGATTAATTTGTTAAACATTTAAGCACTGACCACATCGGGTTCATTTAACTTAAATTATGAATACGCTGCAGGGCTCATGAATCATATTCTATAGTTTATCTGACATATTTCATAACTAAACCACCACTGCACGTCCGATGCACTTCCATCAGCCACATTCATATATGCATTATGGCTCAAAAAGCTCACAAATGTAATTGAAATTAGATACGTTGCTTTTTTCCCCTACCATCTCAGTTATTTGCAGTCCTCTAGTGGTTGAAAGCTGATATTACATGATGAAAAAATATATCATAAAACCACAGTTACCCTGACGCAGTTACAGTATTGTGTTGCCTCTGCACAGGTGCTTGGCTTCTGATGGCTGTTAACTCTTAACACTATAAAATATGAAGAGAAGAAGCTGCAATAATTTTAGAGGCAAGTGAGTGCCTGTGGGCTGAATCCTTGGGATGCTGAGAAGATCAGTCAGGGATGTGAAATAGACGAAGTCCTCCATGCTTCAACAACTCTCACTGAAGTGCCCTTAAGTCCTTAATCCCCAGCTGCTCCAGTGAACTTCCTCAGGGGCCAAAAGTAGAAATGAGACGACCCTGGACTGAGTTAGTGCATGTGTGTAACCCTGTGACCTGCAGCTAATCCCACTGCCTTTACAGTATATGCAAGGAAAAATAAAAGTTTTTATTGAAGGGGTCCTTTTCTAATTTTGCTATGCAGAAATATCTATCTATCTATCTATCTATCTATCTATCTATCTATCTATCTATCTATCTATCTATCTATCTATCTATCTATCTATCTATCTATCTATCTATCTATCTATCTATCTATCTATCTATCTATCTATCTATCTTCTGTCTATCTATCTATCTATCTATCTATCTATCTATCTATCTATCTATCTATCTATCTATCTATCTATCTATCTATCTATCTATCTATCTATCTATCTATCTATCTATCTATCTATCTATCTATCTATCTATCTATCTATCTATCTATCTGTCTAGTTGTAAAATAAGTCATCATTATTTATGTAACTGTCTATCTCAAAAACTCTGAAAAACTACACAATAATCTAATGATGTAAACATAGGAACATGCACAGTCTATATTAGTGTATGAGTCATGGGCATCCAAAATGTAGAGTAAAAGAAGCATCTCATCAAATACATTGTTGTTTCCATTGAGGGGTTTGTTTTTTCTTACGCATCATGATTCACCATCAACAGAAAAGAGTATTACTACGAGAGAGCAACACCTGGTGCAGATGAGTCACCTTCAGCTGGCTGGACTGCTGCACTCATTACACACACTGCACACACACGCACACACTCACCCACCCACACACACACACACACACACACACACACACACACACACACACACACACGCACGCATGCACCAGTGTTTCTTATCACTAAGGTGGCCTCTTGACCTCTCTTTTAAATCACAACACAGATGACACATAAAGTGATATCAGTGAACCAGCAGCAGTCTGTTGGGTAAGTGTGTGTGTGTGTTTGTTTGTCTGTCATACATTTGTGTTTGCTTCTTCTATATTTCTAGATGAATGTTTTGGCTGAATGGAAGGATTTGCATGTATTCATAAGAATGATTATACTTTGATTAATGATTTTTAACAAAAGCTTGTCGAAATTAGTTAATATACACAATACATAATCGGCTGTTCATCATTATATTGTTATTATCTAGTACGACATGATCACTGAAGACATCCATTGATATAGTTCCTCATTCTTTATTGTCTTTGAGTCTGTGATTAATTTATTTTTTATCTAAAGAGTCAATATGGAGCCCAGCTAATATTATCAACATCTAGGCATTTATGTTATAACAAAACTAACTGCCGCCTAGAGCAGATTATCTGGGAGTATAATACGACATGCAGCTGTTTTAACTTATAAACAAGTGATATAAGTGTGTATTGTGTGTAAGATAGTTTCATTTTGACCTGTAAGGATAAAATGGAAAGATACAGTGGCTGTTTATTATCTTATTATTGCCCTGATGAAGATAAAATGTCTTTTAGATCCTGTCATAAAAGATGTTCCGCTTTTAATCTGTAACTGTCCTATGAACTTCAACAGCCTAGTGCCCATGGTTTTAAAACATACATCATTCAAAGTACTGGCTCTCCTCCTCCTGGTGTACAGGGAGACATGAGCTGCCAAAAAAAAAAAATCAAAGCTGGCACCATTTCTTTAAGCTGGAGGGGGAGGTTCTCAGGTGTTCTTGTATTTTTCCAAAAATAATTCAGCCAACTCACTGAGTGAACATCTGAGCATCACACAGACAGCTCCAGTGTCCCTGTCTATACAGAAACATGGCAGTCAGTCAGTAATCCTCACACTTCTTCTGTTAATCTTCGTATGGATGACGCCCCAACCACAAACCTACAGACGCATTTTACCTCATATGTGCATCATATCTGATTAATCTGCAGTATACAGTTGCTGATAAATCCACTTTATAAAGTCAATGTAATGTATCATTACAGTCACTAACATTAAGCTGTTCATATTTACAAGCAGCATTTTTTTTTTTGTTGTCTAGTTAATGACTTAATGACTTGCTTGATCCCATAGACTGTGAAGTATTTTGTAGTTTTTTATCAGGTGTTTATCAGAGTTTATCAGGTGTTTTATTACTGAAATAAAAAAAATAGTTATAAATTATTAATTATTTTATAATGTGTTACTTATTTTTGTGTTTAAATGTAATTACACCTTTTTGGTGTAATTGATCTTTGCCAGATCAACAGAGGCAGCTGAAGCCTCCCTGATGCAAAAGTTAAACTGTCTTTGGCGCCCCCCACTGGTCGAAATACGTAATAATAATATTTTTTGCTGTAATTTAATTCATCATGGTGCTTTAAGTAAGCTGGATTCAATAACATAAAACAATAGTATAAGATAAATTAAATACTAGTTAAATAATACATCCTATTTACAGATATCACATACAGGGTTTAATATTTAGTAGTTACATGGACATGTACTCTCTGTTTTGATCCACAGATCCATTTTACAAAAACAGGTCAAACTGTATAAGGAATCTTGAGGCAGTGTTCTCATGTAGCACATGTAGAGTTATTTCATATTGTACAGAGAAAATACTGTACACATACAATTACAGTTTTCCAATTCCTGTAAAACAACTAAATCTCTAGCAGCAACAGAAGAAAATCATCAGCGATACAGGTTTACATTAGGCTTTTACACATACATTGCATCTCATGGGTGGACAAAGTGCCACTTTTGATGATCCAGACATTTCATGAATAAAATGACAAATGTTGTGTGTGTGTGTGTGTGTGTGTGTGTGTGTGTGTGCGCATGTTGCTTTAATTTCACCTTGATGACAAACAAAGCTTCAATAATTCAGCTCTCTGTTTCCCTTCTGTTGTGACAAACTAAGGCCACATCAATACAAAGAGCCAAAACCCGATGACAACACAATCTGAAACACTGTCATCTTGACCTTTTCCTCTCCTCCACCTCCGCTTCATTTTTATGACTATTGCTTCTTTTTTTTCCCTTTTTGCAGCATTTCTCTTTTATTGGACAGTACACAATAATAAGTGACAGATAGGACGCTCGAAAGAGAAAAAGAGATGTCACAGCACAAAAGGAGGAGGGATATAAAGTGTATAGACAAGGTTTCATGCCCAAGCAGTTTAAGATAAACAATGATAAACTGTTGGGGAGATTTGAGTTGAAGGGAGAGAATATAGAATTTACCTCCTGCTCATTCATTGGATAAAAGAAAAAGCTGAAAAAACAAAATTACACTAGATACACTGTTTTGTTAAAAGGGAGCTGTGATGTTCATTCTTTGGGCTTAATGTTTTCTCTACCTGCTCTGTTGTGGTTTTGGTTCCATTTTTAACAGCTACAAGTCATGTCAATACTATGATTTATAAAATAAGGGGGAAAAAGATTCATACTCATCGGTATATAATGTTGTTACTGTTTATCTTATTTTATTTTTTTGTAAAGGCTCTGTAGAATGAGACATGCACTGTAATGTACTATAATGTACAGTAAATACAATATACTGTACAAGTAAAACAATGTTAGCAAAACCTCACTAGAATTTGAAGAAATAATAATAATGGTGAACGACATTTTATTTGACTTCATCTGTTAAATGTTCAGTATAAATGAAGGATAATAGCCATCTATTGCCTTTTAATCACTTTAGTTATTTCTTGCTGAAATCAGCATCAATAACCAACGAGGAAGCGAGAACGTCTGCCTGGTCTGCCTGGTCAGCACTTATGTAGTTTTTCTCCTTGAGTGTTATAAGATAAACTGAAGTGTCTGTACAGAGTGTCTCTGTATTCTTATTTTACTAGATGGCATAGTTTGTGACTGATGTGATAAAATAAAATGAAATAAGTTCAATTAACAAAAGTTGGGAAGGATGTCAGTCAACAAGGCACAGCAAGGTCTCACTTTTGTGCGTCTCTCTCTTTTTACAGGGTTGGTGCATATCAACGTGGCCTCGGGACAAAGTGACCAATATTTGTCACCGTACGAGGAAGTAGAGAGCTGAATTATTGAAGGCTTGTTTTTCATCAAGGTGAAATTAAAGCAGCAGTAGCAGCAGCAGCAGCCACAGACATAACACACTCACCAAAACACACACACACACACTCTCTCTCTTTCAGTCAACACAGGGTCTAAAATGACAGTCCAACCCATTTCCTTAGGGTGTGTGTGTGTGTGATCTTGCACACATATGTGTGTGTGGGTTTTCATTACAATATATCATACAGCCATATCTCATCCTAATTTATTTATATGAACAGATAGCAGAGCAGTGATCAGTGAGTTTAAGCAGCACCAACAGGACATGCCGGTCCAATTTGACCTTTTCCCTGAAGGAAACATGTCTCTGACAAGGACATGATATTATACATGACTCACTTAATTTTGTTTAATTTACATATTTAATTTTTTTTAATCATGACAGGCACCCTGTATGTATGATGTGATCAAATTAGCCGTTAAGCCAGTGATTTCATGAGTTGTTACAAAAATAATGACACCTAATTGGAAATGTGCAAGGCTAATTTATCAGTCATTTTGTCGATTAAACACATGTGTATCTTCAGTGATCTACAGTCAAGTGCTTATGTGGTGTTAGGAATAGGAGAGATGGAAGTGCAGTTGTTGAGAATTAACTACAGCATAAAGTAACCACAGTGACTCTTACTGGCACATTTACTGAGACAGTTTACACTGAGACTGGAGGGACAACCTGTCAAAGGAAACAGCTTGTGTTATGGCTGATGAGGTATGTGCACACATTCCTTTGTCTTCTTTCTTAGATTATGCAGCCGAAACCAGGAAATTCAGCATTTAGAATATTATCTTCTGTATCTTCTCTTGTGTGTATGTGTGCTATGAATAAGTTAAAACAATCACGTTACTTCCTGCTCCGCATGTTCGTGTCACTTATTACAAATGGGGGTGTTTGAGTGTTTTGCGCTTCGTGTTTTGCTTTTGTTTGATGTGTTTTTACTTTATTTTTCTGAATTCACACATTCAAAGTGACACATATCGGTGCAGTGCACACTGCCAGGAAGAGAGAGACTGTCTTTGCAGAAGCCACACGCCCAATAGTCAACAGGAAGTGAAAACCTAGGCCACATATGGCTCAAGATGAACATCACATAGATGAGAATACACCACAGTATGAGCAGCTTTCATTACTCAGTTGTCTCTTATTCTAGTGTTTTAACTGATGTTGTTATTATTGGCATTTTAAAATCAAAATCAAATTAAATCAAATCAAAATATACAAAATGCTGCATGTTTTAAAGAAATAAGTACACTAAACTGTAAAGCTAACATGGAAATATTGCATATATATGCATATATATATAATATATTGCACAACTGTGGACACCCCTACATATGATGAAAATAAAAAGGAGAAGTATATTAAAATAGGTTAGCAGGAAAAGGGTTTACAAAAAATTCAACACAATAATTCCCTCTTCTTACAGTGTGGTGAAGAAGTGAGCTGATAAAAACACAACAAAGAAAAATATGCAGCACTGACATATTGATGACATAAGATCCATGACACAATCTTGACAGATCGAAGAATAACTCAGGTACATTGCCACAGAGCCGGTTATTTCCACCATAAGTCATGAACATATCACTGACCCATATATAAACAAAATGTTACAAAACATTTGCTTCAAAAATGTATGTGATTCAAAAGTTTGACTGTGTCGCTTTTGAGCAACTCACTCTGAAAGTGATGTTATCAAGGCTATCTTTGAACTTATGCACAGTAAGCGGCTTTTGAAATAAACGCACCAAATGCATTTGTTCCGTAAATATCAAATAGGCCTCCTGCTTTTATTTTTAAGTTAGACATGATAAGGTGGACGATCAGGAAGACACAAACAAACTGCAAATCAGTTTACACCATTATGAAGACCCTTCCTTTCGTGTTTCATTTTTCAGTGAAACTAAAAAAACTTGTAGTGATTACTCTAAGAAGCCCTGCTTTAATCATTAACTATGTATATAAACTGTCTTTGGAAAGGTTTGAAGTAGATGAGCAAAGCTGATACTGCTATTTCCTGTTGATGAGATTATAACCAATATTTTTTTTTTTTTATTTCACTGGTACAAAGGTCAACAATAACCACATCCATTATAAACTTGGCACCGTTCCTAGTTGCAGTCACCACTATTTCTATTCTCTTAACACTTTTTTTACCACCCAGAGGGCAACCTTAGGTTTATCTAAATCTGTCAGCCCTTGCCATCTCATTTCATCTTTTCATTTCCTCTTACCATTGGTCCTTGCAGCTTTCACAGGAAGTTACAAGGTCTGCCCTACTGTTGCTGTCAGGGCTGCTCATCTCTCAGTTTTAACTCTCTCACATATGCAAACTTTGTGCAGTATCTCACCCACAGAGAGGAACTGTGGTTCATACTGATGCTTCTTCTCCTCAGCGTACAGTAATTTGCTCTTTCGGGTTCTGCAGCCCCTGTCTAAACTGCATCTTTCATCCATTTACCTACAGATGATCTTCTAGCCACACTGCAGCCACAACATGAGCATGCGGAGATTAAGTGAGTATTGTGTGTGTGTTTGTGTGTGTGTGTGTGTGTGTGTGTGTGTGTGTGTGTGTGTGTGTGTGTGTGAGGCAGTTGCTTTCCGTTCATTATGTTTACACAGCCAATAAGCTAGGGTGTGAGCAGTTAGGTTAACCAGTGCCGACACTGACACTGTTATGTCAGTTTTGCATTTTAGCATTTTAGTGATAAGGATGATGTTCAAAAATCAACTTTAAACTGAAAGAAAAAGATAACTTTGATTTTTGAACTTTTTTTTCATTTCAAGTTACATTGTTTAGTGTTCATCATATTTCAACACTGAACCGGTACTTTATATCTTTGATTTCCTGTTCAGAGGGATAAATAGAACATTCAAATTAATGGCTACAAAGCCAAAAACAAAAAAGTCCCTCTTCATGCCTACAGGTATTGACACAGAGAGACAATCATGGGAGGACCAAAGGCACCCACACACTCACATCTCACATGCAAATACACTTCAACGTATGCTTTTTACTTGATAGCTGCAAATGGAAACAAACATTAATTGTTTTACTGCTTCTATATTTCTCATAGAGAGACACAATCAATATATAGCTTTGCAAAAGGGCATTTTACTGTATAACACCCGCACAGCGAGAGAACTTGTTTCTGAAAGTTGCATTAATTGATTTTTTTGCCCACTTGAGGAGGAACAAATCTGGAAACACAACTTTTAACATTTTATGACCTTAGAAAGTTTGTTGCGTTGAACATGTAAATGGTGCAATTTACGCTTTCAGAAACATTACAATATATCTGGAGTTGTATTTTTTCCACCTGAAGAATTTAAGACCAATATTTGTATTAGTTTACTGAGAACTGCTGAGCTCAGATCAGTATCTAGTTACGTTCAACAACAAGCACAATGACACTAGAATGCCCTGTAGGGAAGTGAGCTGTGGGTTTGTCTCGTTCCCACAACTTTCAAATGGTTTTACACAAAATCTAAATCGGTTCACCTTTTGAAGGTTTCAAGTGGTTTGGCAGCCTCACCAACCTCTCGTTCCGTCGCTCCTCTGAGAAATCGGACTCCAAGTCATCTCAGGCCAAACCTGGAGATGGCAGCGACAGTGCTACTGACTCCACAAAGGTCCTGGCTACAGTTGCTGAAACGACAGTGGACGACTTGGGTGCCATGCGTCCTCGCACAGCAAGCTATGTCCGCTCCAGTGAGAGCTATACACATATGGGGACGCTGCCACGACTACTGAGGAGAAAGAAGGATAGGAATAGTAAAGGTAAGTGAAGACAGTATGATTAAATTAGCATTTAATACATGCTGCAACATGGTGATTGATCTTAATTCTGTTTATTTCTGATGTGGCCTTCTTCTCAAGGAGCCCCCAGCAGCAGTAAGAAGAGTAAAGATAAGAGCGGCATCAATCGGAGTCAGAGTCAGCGACCTGCAGGGGACCAGGACCGTAAACTCCTGAAAATTACAGCTTCCAAAGAGGTTGGTGATGAACCTTCAGTTAAAGCTGACAGAGGGCTCAACTATGACTCTCTCATTGATCCTAAGAGGCAGCTTGAGCCGACAGCTGAAGTCAGTGTCACTGGAACCCTATACAGCATCTCTGGCTCCACGGATATGTTGCCATCTGGTGGCTCAAGTGCAACACTCCAACCAGAGACTTCAGACAAGCAAGAAGTCACACAGGCAGGTGCAGACATAAAGCCTGAGGAGACTTCATCGCCTCCACTCAGCCAGGAGAATGATCAGGCTAAGACTCAGGAGGAGGATGGGTTGGACTCCGGACCTGTATCCACAACAATGGAGGTTGCAGAGAGCAGTGAGCTGACAAAAGGAGAAGACAAAAGAAACAAGTTTGACAACATTTACTGGTAATTTCTTTCTTCCTACACTTAATTATTATTGGGTTCAGTTGCCTTTGTTGTTTTTTTCTTTACTGGGTGATAAAACACTGAAGGAGAAAAAGGTGACTGACTGAAAGTGGGGGTAGAAATGGGGGCATTCATTCACATTCTTATCCATGTTACTGTTTTACCCAAGTTCTATTAACATAATATTGCATCTGCACTTTTACCTACAGGCCTAATGAAAATCAAAATTAATTTTCCTCGTTTTAATCCTGTGTCCCTGTGTTGATTGTTCATTTATCTCTAGGTACGTGCCAAATATATGTCAAAAAGTCATTTTCAGAATATTTTTCTAAATTAAAATCCATCTTATTTTTCTTCCTGCAAAACTTGGGAGTGTTTACTAATTACTAATGTTCAATGAAAATGCTTCATCCTTGTCCTTGTTGTGCCCTGTCTCTCATTTAAATGATAAAGTATCAGTTAGTCTGGACGTGCACTGTTTAAATTTTGATGATGATCAGAAATTAGTGATTTTTTGGTAAAATTGCCACACATAGCAAATCTGGGCCTGCTCATAATTAGGCATAAAAAACAAAACATGCACAGGTTGCTGTGAGTGGTCAACAGTAGACCTAAAGTCCAGGCCTATATGACAGTTTGAATTGAACTGAATTGAATTATTCATTGGTCCACATCAGCTA
Source organism: Polydactylus sextarius (assembly GCA_016801845.1). Classification (NCBI taxonomy): domain Eukaryota; kingdom Metazoa; phylum Chordata; class Actinopteri; family Polynemidae; genus Polydactylus; species Polydactylus sextarius. The sequence continues at coordinate 6,575,981 of CM028922.1, forward strand.
TCACATCCACAGATGAGAGCTGTTCTACCTGTGGTCAAGACTTACAAATTGCATTGTCATTTTTAGACAGTTTAACCAGAACATACTCTTTGTGAACACTAGGGGGCGCTGATCTGCCGTTTTAACAACATGTGGTATTGGCACACCTAATCAGGGAAAGTTGTCTAGTCTACTACAGCTCCTCCTCAGTTACCGCTGACTTTGCCGTGCACAAGACTTATCTCGGGCGATGGGTGTGAGGTGAGAAGATAACACGTTTCATTAGTTCACTTTTTAAAGGCAGCAGGTAACATTGATCCGCTTTTATTGATCAGCTGCTGCTGGAAAGCTGCCGCTCCGTCGTAGCTTTGATGTTCTCTCATTTTGCATCGATTTGTGCTGACACACGGGAGCCCGACAGAAACAAGGTTTTGTATTGCCTGCTGTGTGCGTTTGATAATGTACTTAAGTGTCGATAAAACTCTGAAGTGTCTAGAAGAGTTTGAGGGGAAACTGTGTTATAACTCTTCTCCTCCCTTCTCCCACCTGCAGAGCAGATTGCATTTTCTCGCAGTTTTCCCATGACATGCCAAAGGTCTGTGCCTCCAATATTTCATGCGTGATGATAGGAGAGCGCGCGTATCGCGTTACAGTAGGATTTGCGCCACTTGTGTGTGTGTGGGTGGGTTTGCGCGTGTGCGTGCGTGGTCACAGACTGGTGTGTGACCATGGTGCAACTTCAGCCCCAGTAGGTCAGACCATGGGCCGTGGGAAATGCAGTCTCACTATAATGTGCTGCAAGTTCAATATGGCCACATCAAAGAGCTGTGTCTCTTCTGGCTGCCTGCTTAGTCCTAAATCTCTCCTCTTTATTCTGTCCATAGTGCAGCCTGTTGTGGTAAAACCTTGTCAGGTAAATCCCTCACGGGATTGTTGATTTGACTGGAAGTAACAAATTAAATCTACTCAAATTACTGTAATTAAGTACAATTTTGGGGATACTTTATTGGGTATTTATTTAACTGTGTAATTTTACTTGTATTTCATTATTTATACGTGATTACAGGTAAAATTACATCACAAAACCAATGATATGTAACAATAAATTAATGTCATTATCACATTAACACCCATTGAACCAGCAGACTCATCTGGTTTCCAGACAACACATAGATGCACAGTTGCAGCCCGTAAAGTTATCAATAGATTGCAAACAGGCCAATGAAGCATAGATGGAAAAAAGGAAAAGGCCACAACACCAAACAATCTCTCATCAAGTAAAAACCAGGCAGGTTACTGGATGTGATGCTGGCAGCTGCAACTGTTGACAACCTTGTACTGAATTTTATTGAGAATTTTATAATATTTGAATGGATTTAACAGAAAAGATGCTTTATATTTGTTTTGAACACAATTGATCCACACAGTCGTGTAATTGTTCAGAGAAAAGTGCTCTGTTGAAAGCAAATGTTTCCAGCGTTTGAACGACTGTTGAGAATAAATTATGTTTTAACAAGTAACTAATACTCTGAGTTGAGAAGAATACTTATACTTTTATTGACTATATTTTTACATCAGTAAGCGTACCTGTAATTGAGGATTATTTCAGTCATGTAACAATACTTCGGCTTAAGTTTTTCAACACTTTTTCCACCAGTGCTAAAGTGAAATGTTGCCATGGTGTTTCTTGGTTTGGCCAATTATTCGTTTCTTAGTCTTTGGAATGATCGTTACGGTGGCCCCGAAGGATCAAGACAATGCCAAGACAAAAACGAGCAGCTCTCTTTTGATTTCTCCTGGTGGATGTGAGGGGGACACTAATTTGCTGGTGGATGGATAGAAAATAATGACCGAGAACTTTTTTTTTTTTTTGAAGAAGAAGAAGGAAACAATGTTTCACTTACTTCTCTTCTTTACTTCTTTAAAAGTCAATAATATCGACAGTGACGGTGGTGACTTGCATTTGTGTTGAACCTTCTGGGCCACTGTAGATTGTCACTTAAGGAACAAAGAAGTGAAATTGTTTGTGTATATTTAAATGATTAGCCCATCAATAGAAACTTAATAACCAGCTTTGGTAAATTTATTAATACTTTCAGTTAGTATTTTCTTTCAAAACATCTTGGTTGTCTGTTGGTCTGTTTCGTTCTTGTGAATGGGAGATTTCATGCGTGTCTTGAGGGAATTCTTTCAAATGTGGCCCAAACATTTGCTCAAGAATAAACTTGAGATTGAGACTAAACAAAAGATTTTGGTTTTCAAAAGTCAAACTCATGTGGCCTCAATTTAAAAAAAAAAAAAAAAAAAAAAAAAAAAAATTTTAGGCCCAAGACCACAATATCTCTGGGACACTCTCAGGTAAAACCTACATATTTGTCACAATCGTTCACTTTGACTCAAACTGTTAAGATGTTGATGGTCAAAGGTCAAAGGTCAGGTTAATTACATTTGACACAAACGATCACTTGGATTCAATAATGATTAGAATTTTGTTGTCAAGGACAAAATGTCAAGCTCAGTGTCACCTTGCAAAACATATTCGTGGCCTTGTGGATGAAAAATGTTAGTTGTAAATATTGGTGTAAATAAACAAGTTGTTTAGGCTTCGTTTGAGCATTTCCCCAGTTGTTTTACATTTTGTAGCTCAACCAAGATGCAGGCCCAGAATGGACATACTGTTAATGTCATACATGAAAAAATTCCACATGATATACAGATATGACAGAAGATCATAAAAGTGTTTCTAGCAACAACAAAAGAAAACAAAGCGATTACTCTTATAATTAAAGATTTAAACATTTTCTATAATGTCAGAGCATAAACACAAGTTGTGTCACTAACTGTTTGAGCCACAGCTGGTATGTTTAACATTGACCACAGCTGTACTGTAAAGCTTTATGGCCCTTTGTTGTGTCTGAACCTCATGTGGAATTTGTTGGCAAAGCTTCACGTGTTATTATGTTTCTGAGTGAATGCTGATGTTATTAGTTTGACTGATGAATGCAAATATTTTACATTTCTGCAGGGTTTTTTTCTTTTAGATCCAGCACAGGAGCAGTTTATGAAGAGAGTGTAAAGCTCCACTGCCATGGGACCTATTAACATTCCCGATCCCAGTGCCATGATGGGACTCTTTGATCCGGCCTCCCTGTGGTCATGTGTAACACGGCTTTATTCTGGGCCTTATGAGACCCATCATGCAACTGGGATCTGTGGCGATTGATCTTAAAACTTGTCTGAGAGTGTAATTACACCATTTGCTCCGTATCACAAAGCCTCACACTAGTACCCACGGTACAGCTCCCAAGACTGCAGCACAGCAGGGTTTTTAGAAACATGATCCGGCTCCATCACAAGTGTAAAAGTGTGAATTATGGAGCCCGAGAGATTTGAGAGGCCAGCTCTGTACTCTGCAACCTTAGATGCTCGGTGGGGTTTGTTATCTGTCCATTTTCTATGAGGCTGCACTGCAACAACATATTACTCACGAGAGAGGCTGCTGAAGAAGTGTGTCATGGGAATACAGGCGTGTGTTTTCACATGGGGCAACACGTTCTGCACCTGATAGGGGCAGAAGTGTGTGTACATGTGTACATGCTACACACACTTTTTGAAGTTTACGGTCTTTGCCGCGTTGCCTAACAATTCCTCTGTTTCATCTTTTTGTGGTTCTTTTTATCACTTACTCCTGTTTTTTTTCTGTCTTTTCAGCCACATGGAGCCAGCAGATCGACAGGCTGAATACGTCCTGGTAAGTCCAGATGTGTGTTCATCTGATTGTGTCTTTGTTTGTCCCGTGTCAAGTGTATGTGTGTGTTATCAGTCTTTCTTTACATCCAGCACTGTGAAATCTTAAATAATAAGGTTAAAATCCAGACTGCATTATCCTTAAAAAAAATGGTTGTATTGCAAACATATTTTAATTTTACTTGCGTTGGCTTCAAAACACAATTTCAGCAAAATAGCAAAACATTAATAGCACTGTTGCTTGATTAAACCTCTGCAGCTCTCAGTTGTGTTGATGATGAATGTGAGAATACTGTTGGAAGGTATATGAATTTATTAGAATAAAAAAACAACTTTCAGCTTCTTTTAATTTGCAATTTTCTTTTTCTCATTTCATCACTGTTGTATTTTTCTTGGCGGTAGATACAAGGCATAGTTTTCAGCATAAATGAACTCTGCTGTTTGAATTTCCTCCTCCTTACTGCTTTATTGAATTAGATTTTTTTTAAACATGAGCGCTCAGATGTAATTGCGGTTGATTATTAGCCTTAAGTCTTCAACAGTTATGCTCATTTCAGCAGGCTCCTTCTACATTTAGCTTAATTCACTCTGCCATTTAGCTAATTGAATTTGGAGTGAAGCAGCGCTAATGTCTGCAGGTAGTTCTGCGCCGCAGCCAGTAGGTGGAGCCATCTACTCGAGCTGTGAACTCCTCAGAGCTCGGAGAGAGTGTGAAGCTTGTGTCACGACCTCAGAGATGGATGATAAGGAGTCATGCATCCTGTAAACTACAAACACACAAGTTAAAACATTGGAGTTTAAACTGAGACCAAAAGTGGGTAGTTGGAGAAAGGAAGGAGGGAAAGAAAGAAAGAAGGAAGGAAGATGAGATGAGTGAGAGGGATGGAAAGACTGAAGTGAACTGTTGAGCTCCTGGGATCTGTTTATATATTGATTATACATCAGAGGAGCGGTGGTAAAAGCCTTCTCCTATGACCCTGAGCTGTATTCCTTTTGTAAAACAAATACATCCAGGTTCCCCCGACCCAACGCGCATTGACTACATTAAATCCCACTCCATTCCTTTCCCCTGTTAGGATTTGAACAACATCTGTAACAACTCACTCTTCTTACCTCAAATATATCTCAGCTTTGACTCATAAACTTAACTTTCTGAAAATCGACATTTTGCATAAGTTTCTCATACTCTTTACTGGGTTTATGAGCATTGCTGATGTAAACAAAACTTCAAAATCATCAAAACACACTTTATATGTAAATGTACTGCATTTAGCTTCCTATACTTTAGTTGGTTAGTGATTAAAAGCCTTGCAGACAAAGAGGCCCACATCTAATTTAAGATTGAGAATTTTATGAAGTATTCCTTAAATTGAACAAAGACTTCCCTCCACAGAGCGCGGTGGTAGTTATGTTACTATTTTCTGCTTTTATCCTCCATTCACCTTCTTTTCTTTTTTTTTTTCAATTCATCCCACATGTTTTGTCTACTAAATTTGTTTCTTTTCTTCTCCTCTCACTCTCACTCACCACAACAGCCCCTCCCACCACCAGCCGCCACACCACCCGCTCTTAAAAAGCTGCCAGCAGTTCCATCCCCTTCCATTTCTCTGAAACATTTATGACAGCTGATGTTTAAATCAGGAGTTGGCCTCAGTGTTTCACTGTTATAACGGGAAAACACCAGGCCAGGGATTCTCCTTCACTTCACTGCATGTGTGTCTGAGTGTACACATATTTATACATGCATATGCCTACACACAATATCACACAGGTAAATGAAAATTTAAAAGAGCAGACAAAGGCAAATAAACTGATCTAGTTTGATTTTGCTTAAAGAAAAGAAGCAGACAGTAAGAAAAACAAGTCCCAAATCATTCAGGACAGGCTCTTCATCTTTTCGGGTTTATCATAAAATATCCATCATCATTTAATTTTCATGGGGAGGCATGGCTGGTCAAGCAATATCTGCTGTTTTTGTTTTTTGTGACTTTTTACTGAAGTAGCTTTGAAATGGTTCAAGACTGTAAAATCAAAATTGTTCAGTCCTAAGTGTGAACTTGTTTTCTAACAATGCGTATGATGAGTGTGTGTGTGTGTGTGTGTGTGTGTGTGTGTGTGTGTGTGTATACGTGTCTGAGGGCACTTTGCTCTATGATTGTATGCAGCCCAGCCCTGCTTTGTCTCCTGTCCTATTTAGTGGTTTGGGGCTAGATTGATGGGAGGGGCAGCAAGGGGGGTGGGTGGGGGTGTGGGACGGGTGGTTCATATGAGGTTTATTAACATATGTCTGGCACGTGACTCGCCCTAGTGCTCTAAAAAAACATAAATGTGTGAGTGTGAGGGGACTCAGCTGTTTATCGGAGCTTTACTGCATGTTTGATTATGAGACTGGTTTAAATTTCCAAAATCTGTGTGTGTGTGTGTGTGTGTGTGTGTGTGTGTGTGTGTGTGTGTGTGTGTTACCTGATTAAATCAAGTCAGTGCCCTGTGGGTGCATGTACGTGTACGACTGTTACATTAGATTGAATTTATGTGGCGCCTGTGTAAATGAGAGCGGACATAAACTGTCAGGGCTCCTCGGTAACACACCCCTGGAAAGTCTTTAGTTGTTGTTCATGGCGACGTGTGGACAGACTGACAATGGCACATGCCTACACAACCAGACACACAACATTACCACTAAAAGGCTGATTATATAGGTCACCAAAACAAGAAAAAGAAAAGGTCCCAAATTTTCTGTAAAATCTGACTTTCAGGACATGGACACAATAACATAAACACCTGGATCTCCATGTAGTGCCATTCCTGAAGATAACACTATAATGAAACACATTAGAATTCAAAATTACATTTGTGTGGTGACACACCAGCAGTTATTTGCTCTCCTTGCATCATTTTCTGTCTGGTTTTCAACATGATTGAGTAATTGTCTGATTGTCTTTGAAATAAAATCATGTCCGAATAACCCACTAATAGAAAATAGAGGGAAATCTGTCTTAGTAAAGACTGAAAACACCAGAAATGTTGGATATCCGCTTCACAATCCGCAGCCATTGAGTTGAATCAACACATCTGAGAATCTCATTAAGCTTTGATGTTTACTGCAGTGCTATTGTACTCTCAGGTTGAATTCTGTTATTTTGTCCACCTTCGTCAAGGTCAGCATGCTCATACCACTTAACAGTACTGGAGATAGGGAATAATGACACATTGATCTCTCTGAGACGGCGTTACGCGCTCCTTTATTCACACCACAGACGTGTGGAGTCACAACAGCACCACGTGTTTTTAAGATTATACTAATTTTTAATGCGATTAAAGCAAGACAGCTCATTTTAATTGTGCTATTTCACACCCAAATGGAACGTTTTTTTCTACACGTCTGTGTGGGCACAGTTGTCATTTTCCCAGCAGGCCTCTCTCTATCTCCCCTTCTCTGTCTGTCTCTCTCTCACTGTGTCTCTGCATCATTATTGCAGGCTAATGTTTCAAACACGCTTTGAAACGCATATCTGATGGTTCAATATGGATTAACCGGTTGGTGAGTGGGGTCCACCCTGTGAAAACAGACTGATGACAATCAGACACACACAGATCATTAGCTGTGCCCTGGTAACCCCCAGCGGAGCCCACTCTTTGTTTTTAGAGGCGCACATGTGCACACATTAAAGATATGTGCTCACGCTTTATTATTTTTATCTGTCCTTAGTGTGTCCCTTCATGTACATACTCTCTCTCTCTCACACTGTCTATATATTCTCTCTTTTTCTATCTCTGTGTCTGTGCCGTGCACACACACACCCTCCTTTCATTAGTGGGATGCTTGCAGGCACATGCAGGGATTCTCCATTGTGTTCCCTATCAGCCTGCGGGATGGGGCTCACTAATTAATATATAACTGAAGACAGCCTCCAAGCATGGGAGGAGATGTAGAGATAGAGAACTGGAGGGAGGGGAAGGTGGTGGAGTGAGGGGAAAGGGATGGGTTGAGGAGGAGAAGAGATGGGAAGGACAGAGGAGAGAGGTAAAGACAGGGATCAGAGAGGAGGCTGGAAGGAGGAGGTTAGGCCGGTGATGAGAGGTCGATGATGGGAGGAGCGGTGTGATAAGAAGAGTTGAAGAGAGGTTGGATTCGACGGGGCATAAAAAAAGAGAAAGATACTTCAGGGATACAGGAATGCTGTAAAGAAAAAGAGAAAGGATGTATTCAATGAACAAATGTGAGTGAAAAGAGAAACATAAAAAGAAAGTGGAAGAACAAAAGCGTGTGCAAAACACCCTCTAAGTGGAGCGCTTGTCCTCACAGCAGAAATAAAAATAAAGATAGATTAAAGGGTTTCAAGGGAACGAGTAGTGGAAATGAAAGGACAAGTAAGGACAGAGCAAGTGAGGAGAAAGTAATGAAGTAATGAAATGTACAAGACATTTAAGTGAGAGTAAGAATGTTTTCATTCTTCCTGAAGGCACGAAATGAGACGAGGTTACATCCATTTATCTTTCAACCCGTGTGTGTGTGTGTGTGTGGAGAGAGTTCATTCTATGACAATGAAACATGTTGAATGATGTCAGATGGTGAAGAAAAGGGCATGATGAGTGCACGGCGTGTTTAACGGTAACGAAAGTTACCGTTAAAGTTACATATGCACCAGAGCATCCATTTCTATGTCACAGTGTAGAGCAAAAATATATTTTTCTCTGTCTCAAATATTGTGCGAGTGTGTGAGAGAGACACTCAGTTGTGGTGAATCCTTTGCTTTGCTTTAATATCATGACTCCCCACGGCAGCCATTTGATCTGTGTTTGCCTTAAACTAATTCATGTGAGGATGCCGAATGACGTGGAAACACAAGCTGCTGCGTTTAAAATATATTTTTTGCCTTAAAACCACGAGAAGATGTTCTCATGGTAGGATTCTTACATTTACGCAAATATGTGTTAAAAAGCATTAGGAGGTGTAATAGAAAAAGTATCTGTACATTTTTTTTAAACTATAATTTTGTGGAGTGGCTTTTAGCTAATGTGCTACAATACATTTTCATTATGACCTGTCTGAGTGGGAATTACAACCATAACATTGGCCATTTTAATGCTAAATTCAAAGCTACAGGAGACCATCTATATTTTAAACTTAGCATCCATCATATTGTCATTTCGTGTTTTGCCCCACTGTTCGCATTTTCCTTGTGTGTGCGTGTGTGGCTCAGCAGCCAGATATGGCACGACTGTATATTGTGATTGTTTTGGCATGGTATTACAGAAGATGTAGGAAGGGAAAGCACAGGGTCCCTCTTATGAGATTATTTGTGTCCCCACTGTGTAATCTGTCTAATCCAGCGCTGGATGACTTGAGATTACATTAAGAGGAGACGCTGCAGTTAATGAATCCGTCCTCTGTCTTGTAGCTCCTTATCTTTTGGGCCTTTTTTTTCTCTCTTTGCCTGCAACCTACTAGCATGCATTCAAGAGGGAGATTAGTGATTGGCAAAGTGATTACTGGCATCATGATGCTGTGTGTGTGTGCGTATATATATGTGTGTGTGCATGTTTATGTTGCGCAGAGATGACCTCAAAGACAAAGTAAGAGAAGTGAAATCAAAACAGAAGCGTGCAGTGTTTTTGTGTTGCATATTCCTCCTCTCCTCTCTGGAAAAGTCTCTCATCATTGCGTTACGCTAGCTTGCAGTGGTGCAGGCCCAACTAAATGCAGTGTCAGAATTTTGGATGCTGTCAAGGCTCTCGCAGTGTTGCCATGGTGAAGCGTCCTCAATGATGTCACTCACTTAGGCCTCTGGAGACAGAGCCCCACCCCTCCCCACATCTCCCTGCTGGTGAGTGTGTGTGTGTGTGTGTGTGTGTGTGTGTGTGTGTGTGTGTGTGTGTGTGTGTGTGTGTGTGTGTGTGTGTGTGTGTGTGTGTGTGTGTGTGTGTGTGTGTGTGTGTGTGTGTGTGTGTGTGTGTGTGTGTGTATAAGTGTGCGTGAGTGTGAAATGGGCCGGTGAAAATCACACTGTGTTATCGTTGAAACACCTGCTTGTGTGTTTCAGCTTATAATGACCTGTCTAGCTACTGTCTGTGTGTCTTTTTAGAGACACATCATTATATATATACACACACACACACACACACACACAGTCACACACTCTGTCTCTAGTAATGTTTGATAGTTTGTGTGTTTGTGTTGGCATGTAGGAGGAATAAAAGATGTGTGTGCGTGTGTGTGTGTGTGTGTGTGTGTGTGTGTGTGAACAATGGGGGGGGTCCCTTCTTGGCAAAAGAAGAGATTCCTCAGGGTGGCTGCATTTCTCCTCCTTTCTTTTCTTCTACCTGCTTTTTCTCCATTCATCATCTCATCTTTTAATTATCTTTTCTTTTTCTCCTGCCTTCTTTTCCTCACTTTGTTTCTGTGGCCTCCCACCTCCATCTCCTCCACCTCCTCCCAGTGTCAGCATTGTCTCAGAGCTGAAGCGGGGGTCGTCGGGTGGCTGGCTGGGTGGGTGGGTGGGGTTTGTGCCTGCAATTCGACATCACTCCTCTCTGCTTGTGCCTCCTAGCATTCAGCCGCCCCCCACCTCCCTCCCTCCCTACATCCATCCATCCCTCCCACCCACCCTCTCTCTCGCTCTCTCTCTCTCTCTCCCTCCCTCCCTCTGGTCCGCCCTCCCCCCACCCACTCTCCTTTCATCAGCAAGCAATGAGGTAATCCCTAGCAGCCGCGTGAAGTGCAGCAAGTGCAGTGAGAGGGAGAGAGGCGAGAGCAGAAGCGACACAAGCCGGTGCAGGGAGCAGAAGCAGCGGAGATGTCAGGAACTGTAATATCACTCGCTGTTATCACTACCAGATGTTAGCAGCTTGCTCGTGGCTAATAGCTGATGCGGTTACCGGCAGCTGCTCAAAAGCTGTAGCTGTAGTGTTAGCTGTTTTAGCTTGTAGCCTGGTTTTGTCAGTGGTGGCACTATGTTGAGGGGCTGTTAGCCAGGCAGAGAGGCAGGCGAAGAAGCTGGCAGGGGTGGGACAGGCTTAGTCCAGGGGCCGGGGTTTTTTTTTTTTTTTTTTTTTTAGATCGGACACTCTGGGTGGGGTATAGAGAGAGAGAAGAGGAGACAGAAGAAGAAGAGAGGTGAAGTAGAGGAAAAAGGAGAAAGGTCTGAGGAAAAGGTAGCAGAGGAAGGTGTGTGCCTACCATGACGGAGAGGTGTAGTCTGTGGAGTGCCCTGTCGGCTGCAGCATGCTGCTTCTATCGGGGATCTTTCATGCAGGTGCAGGTGAGTGAGCATCCGTGCGCGTGTGTGTGTTTGTGTTTGTTTGCATGTGTTGTGATACCAAAAACACACAGCCTGCTTTTCCTAGTGTGTCACAAAGTGCTTCCAGCACATGATATGTCATCACGAGGCATATGCGTGCTCTGTTTTCATACACAATCCAAGTCTCGTCTTGTATTTGGCGCAGTCATCCGTGCACGTGTGCGTCTGTTTGTAGGTTCATGTGTTTGTGTGTGTATTCATGGGAGGTGTGCTCACTGTTGGCTCCTCTCCTATCCCGGCAGCCGGTAATGTCAGCCTGCCTGCGAGCTGGCAGACTGATGATATCATAGATGCTGAACAGTACTTGGGTGTCAGATGGACTGTGTGGAATCACAGCGTGGAAAGAGAGAGAGAGAGAGAGTGATAGAGGGAGCAAGAGAGAGACATTTGGGAGTTTGCACGAGTGTGTGAAAAAAGACAGAAAGCAACTATGTGTTTCTGATTTGTATGTTTGTGTGTATGAGGGGGACAGAGTGTGTGAAGGGTACAGTAGAGTGAAGTGCACAGTTTGCTACGGTATCAGTTTTACTTCTCGTCTAATTCTGGCTTGGTGCTTGAAACTCAATATCTGACCTTATTGCCGGGACAAAATGACACTCAAAGTATGTTTGAATGTTCATATTTGTGCATGGTATGTTTCTGTGTCTGTTAAGCTCAATATCTGATGCTTATCTTTTTTAAAATGTCAACTTTTCAAGGGATTGCAAAACATTTGGTTTGCTTTAGTGCAACTGCAGTGCTTTTTCTCATCTTATCTGAGGATGGCTGGTTTGTTTTTTTTTTTTTTCCAAAACATGGGAGAGCGGGAGTGCCAAGGATTTCACATGACAGCATTGATAAAAGAGGCAAATACATAAAGGACATCGGTTAATAGATGAGATAATGAGAAATAGTAGACGATGAGGAACCGAAGACGTGATTGCCTGAGGTTATGATACTGATGGACTGAAATGGTTGAAGTAAACCACATAGTTTCTCTTCTCTCCTCTTCTCTTCTCATCTCTCTGCCACGTTCTTTGTAGCCGTGCAGCCTGTGTTGTTATAATTATGGCTTTACTTTAAAGCCACAGAAAGCCTTCTAGTTGTGTTGTGTGTGTGTGTGTATGTGTGTTTGTGGTTCAGCTGTTTTTCAGGGCCGTAATCCGGATGTTCTGTACTTTGGCGTGTCTCACCTTGTCTTTCTGTGCTGGACATTTCTTCAGTGTGACAACCAGCTGACACATTCGGCGTCTTCATCTTGGATTACTTTTGTTTGTTGTTCTCAAAAAAAAAAAAAAATAGCCTTCGAACATCTTTTTTTTTTCTTTTTTTGAAAGCATCTGCTTTTGCTTAGAGTGAAGTGTTTCGAAGCTCAGACTAATGAAGTTATTTTAATTAAATCTGTCGTGGGGATTCTGTGTAGTGGTGGTTGTGGTAGGGGTGTCTGTGTGTGTGAGAGAAGGGGGTAAATTAATTAGCACTTGCCAAATGGTTAGAGTTAAGTGGGTGCCTTTCTATTGTTAGAAAAATTACTTAATTCTCTTCAACTTTGGTTTGTTTACAAACAGTGTGATTTTGTCTATAGACCAATATTGATTCTCTAATCCATTCTAATTAAACATAGCCTGGCAAGCACAATACTGTGTCATGTAACCCAAACACTGTCTGCTTCCCAGACAAGGAGCGCTTTAATCATTAGCTGCTCCACGCATTCAATGTCATAATCGGTGCCATTCCTTTGCCTTCAGGGGGTCATCATTAGTTATAATATTTACACTTTCAGTTTCATGTTCTCTCCGGCAACCAGCGATTGGCGATTCCACCTTCTTTTATCTGAGGGGAGAAAAAAAAAGGATTATTCACTACCTCAGTGGTGTGTGAAGCTGAGAATGCTCGTGGGAAATGGTAATGTTCATTTCTGATTAATTAAACATGGAAAAAAAGGGAATACCTTGACTTGAATGAGAATACATCGGTAAGTTAGGTTTTCACATATTTTCAATCATGTCACACTTTCACATCTGCCTTGTGTGAATCAGTAGTGCTTCCCTCTCTCATTTAAGACTAAAGACTTAAAAATATCTTGTGTTTTTTCAAGATACTCTGAGAACAGTTACTCACAGTGTATCTCTTGTGCTGTCTTAGCACCACTAATGACCGTAGGCTGGCTTATTCATGCTGGCTTTTTCTTCATGAGGGTTCATTAGTGGTCACTAACCACAGCAGGAAAAACTGCTTCCACTACAGAAAACTCTTAACTGTTCTATTTTCTATCTGTAAAGTCAAAATAAACTTAAAGACAGATATCATTTCAGCGTCCATTTTTTACAGTTATGTTTTGAAAATTAAAGCTGCAGCCAAAAAGGGTAAGAAAAGCAAATATTTTTTTTTGTTATGAAAATTGATTAAAACTGTGTTGTTTTACCAGTGACATGCAGAGATGATGATACAGTGATAGTGATAGTGACCTCTGCCCATCAGCTGTATCGGTGGACAGAGATTACACTTAATCCCCCGGTCTAGACTGCAGTATGCTAACTATGAACACACGCACGCACACACATACACAAACGCAGCTTAACCATTGTGTTGACATTATACCCAGGTCTTCCAGCATGTAAAAACTAGGACAATGTAACTGCCCGTTGGACTCCTGCAGTGGTAAAAGCCCCCCATCAGCCCCGAGAAAGAGGAGACACACACACACACATACACACACACACACACACACACACATATAATCAGATGCAAAGACACAAAAATACACAGAACACTCCCCTCCCCTACAGTTGGATTGTTTTTGAAGTTAATCCTTTTTTTCTGCCAGCCACTTTTTTTCTCCTTCCCTCTGTGTGTGCGCTGTATGTGTTGTGTGTGTATGTATGTGTGTGTTTTGTGTTTGTGTGTGTCTCCCACTCCGCCTCTGTAGCCTCGTTCCCTGCTGACCCCACCAGCATGTGGCAGCCATCATGCCAACCAGCAGCCGGTGCCTCTGTCCTTTAGTGTTCCCACAGCGCGAGCGTTCCTGGAACATCGCTGTCGACCTCTAGCCTCACAACACGGCACCTCTCTGCCATCTAGTCCCCGTACACCGTGAACCAAGTTTTTTTTGTTTGTGCAAACAGATTGTCGATGATTCTTCGCGACAACTTTCAGCAGCAGAACCGGTTTCGTTGTCTTTTTGTGGCTTCTCGAATTTTAAAATAATATCTACAACTTAATATATTGAGCCCTAAGTTCAGTTATTACATACAACAGGAAGAATTTTTCAAGAAATCCTGCAACAAACAAATCATACATTAAACTGGCCAGCTATATTACACTGATGTCACCCACGCTTTATTTGTATTCTCAAGAGCAATTTGCAGTTTAATAACAGAGATTGAACCCAGGTGCGCTGGCATTCCTCTATATGATGTTTTATATTGCTACACAGTTTTTCATGTTATTAGTTTTTACAGTAACAAAAAAAAACACCTTCACATAATTTTTTATTCTTTCTTGTTAGATACATATTGGATCGGTTTCCTCTTGTGCACTTTGAAGATCTTTTTTCACTGATGTGACAGTGTTGTAAAAAAAAAAAAAAAAATAAAAGCATGACTGGTTTTGGTCGGCTCAAGTCTGTCACAGCAGGTTAACCCGCAATCAGCTTGTCAGTCAGATCTCCAGGGAGTCCCATTGGTTTTGTAATAGCTTTACCCATCACCCCACTCACTCTATAGTCTGTGCTAAGCTAGCTGTAAAAGATATGGCCCTGCTAATGCCTTTATGTGCGTGTGTGTGTGTGTGTGTGTGTGAGTGTGTGTGAGACTGTCCGAGCTTGAGAGGGAGCCCAAGCCAATTGGTATGTTTTAGTATTGAAATATTCACCATGTAATCCCCTCTTCTCCACTCCTCCTATCTCTCTCCCCTCTCTCTCCCTCTTGCCCTCCTCCCCAAAGCTTTTCACCACAAATTCTCTTTTGGCGTGCATGCCTGTCACACCCCGCGGGCTCATAGTGTGAAGGGCAGCTGTGCATGTGTGTGTCTGTGCTCAAATTGCCTTGTTCCAGAGCCCATATCCTCATTAGAGTGCTGTGATGTTTTTGGCATTAATGAGGAACAAGGCTGTCTGTGTTTGTATGTCTCAGCCATGCATCTCTCTTGTGTGTGTGTGTGTGTGTGTGTGTGTGTGTGTGTGTGTGTGGTGCTCCTGGTCCATTCTGTGATCTTCCTCCTGTCTGCATAACATTTCTGTGTTATGCGAGTTGAATATGTTACAGGTATGAAGTTTGTTCAAGAGGTTAAAGTTGATGTAATCAATCAACTACTTTATTTAAGTTTGTTTTAAACTTGAAAATTGTCCTACCCATGCGTCAGAGAGGAAACCAGCATTATTCACATGATGAAAAGAAGTTGTTATGCAGGAAATTGTAAGTTTAGGTTTGGTTAAATTGCCAAAGTCATGGAACTGAATGTTCATAGTGAACAAGGGATGCTCTGATGTAACAAATCCATCAAAAACTCACGTACGTGACATTTTAATCTTAGTTAAATCAAACATAAAGTAAACATGGCACATAAGTGGGAGTTTGGGGTGGTGGAGGGAGTAATAGTGTCAGGTTTTAACGGCAGCACTGTACACACTGCATTGACTGGAGGGACATTACTACTCAGCGGATGCCATGCGACTGTGAGCGGGTCAGTGATTTTTGAGCATGACTAAAAAAAGCAGATGTGAATCAGCTAATACAACTGCAATTTCACCCACCTGAGGTGTTAAACCAATATGAGCAGTGCTGTTGATTTCCAGTGAGGATGGTGTCCCTCTAGGTCTTTTTTGGAAGAAGTTTAGACCTAAATTACTATGAGAATTTTCACCTGTAAACTTCTGTAAAACTGTCCTGACAAATGCAGCAACAATGTCCCAAAGTTAGATAAAACATCTAACATCATTTAAAACTGCTACTAATCAAAGTTAATAGACCAGTTGACTCACTGTAAAAACTAACCATAAGGGTTGAATTAGCCTTAACAAAATACTGATGATCCCTCTACTATTTTGTTCTCCAGCCTTGCTTTGTCCCTCTGAGACAATAAACTCAGACTCTCTTTGAAGCTCCATCTTGGTTTAAGAGGTCATAGAAAACACTGAGAGTTAAGTGGTCCTTCAGCTGCAGGTTACTTTGACTCCTAAAGAGATAAAATGTGGATTAACAGATGTGTTGGCATATGGTTCATTGAGCCTCTTATCAAAATAATGTTAACTTGTTTGCAAGGTTAAATGTACACATTAAAAGCTCAGCTGCAATGCAATCAGTTTTTAGGCCTCGGAGCAATCAGTTGATGGCAATAATGAAAGAAGTTATAAATACTGCAATAGAAATAAATGTGATCAGTTTTATATGTGAGTTTAGGACAGGCTGCGTATTACAAATGTGTCTTCAGGCACTCTGTGGTTCTGCAAACTCAAGTGCATAATGCACTCGCCGCTCAAACAAGTGAAAATGCAAAAACAGAATTGGTCTCTTCATATTATGACTTCTAGCTGCAGGCCAGGATCACAGAGCTTTCCAGCTCAGTGCTTCATGTAATCATCTGCTCTTATCCCCGACATGATGGAGAAAAGCTTTAAAATAGAGTAACAAAGGGACATAAACCTATGCCAAACATGGCTGTACATTTAATCACAGTCTAGACTGTTTAAGCTGAGGATGTTGGAGGAGAGATATTATTCTGAAGAATACCTACCAGCAGGTTAGAGATGAAAATGCCCTTCAGTTTGGGATTATAATTATCATCTTCTCTCTCCGCGTTTAAGGTTTAGGGTTCAAGGCAACTGTGTGGGTGAATATTTACACTTTGCTTTTTCAGTCTTTAGCGCCTCTGCTTTTATAGATTGCAGCTTCAATCTTCAGTGTCAATTCATAATTGCACTTTGTTCTCCTTACTGGATCTAAATAGTTGATTTGCCGTGTTTGAATCTGCAGATTGAGACCAATCTTGAAAGCTACTTTGTTCCTGGACATGTAGTCAAAGCTCCATGTGATGCTGAAAAGTATAGCTGCCGTTTTAAATGAAGAAAAATGAATCTGGAGATGATCTCAAATAATGAAAGAGGTTTTGATAGCTGAGCACAAAGGTGTAATTTCACACTGAGAGTATTCGCTGCCTCTGTGTCGTTTATGTATTATATCCCCGTGTGTTCACCATTGATCCTTAGTAAGAATAAAAGTCTCATTTCAACCCATTCCTCACGCCGAATCTTCTTTTATTCCGAGATTCATTCACAAATTTAAATGTGAACTGTGTTTTAAGATGAATGAAGTCAAGTGTCTGTGCCTGCCTCTCTGCTGACACAGAGGGTGTATGTGTGTGTGTGAATCAGTTCTCTGAAGTTTCTCCACCACGTCTCGCGCTGAAGAAATCGCACATGCCTGTGGATCCACACACACACACACACACACACACACACCATGCTCACATATGCTGGGAAAGACACAGCTGAGAGGGAGTGTGGCATAGTGAAGGGATTTGGAGCAGGAGGACGACAGCAATTGTTTGCTCTCTTCATCTCTGACCTCTTCTGACCAGGGTGAGCGTGGAGGTTATTGAATGGCAGGCGGCCGCCGCTTTAAAGGTTCAGTCCTCCCTAATGAAACAAATCGCCGTTGGGCTCTCATGCCTTAAAGTCTATTGTTTGCTACAAAAAATAGGCCCTTCTGGTGTGAAATGATACACAATGAGTATCGCACTATCTCAGACACTGAGAAGCCACTGCTGCTGTTATTGATGTACGTTTAGCTTAATCACAACGTAATAATGTGATCGTATTTCCCTGTTTCCCTGCCAATTCATGCATTTATGAATTTGCCTAAATCTACTGGAGTATTTTCTTTAGATTGAAGGTTTCCTGCTCTCCATACCAGTGTTTTTTTTTTTGTTCTAATATCTAATAAATCCCACTGCGTGAAACTGCGTGAAGCATGTTTGACTTACGGAAGGCCCCAGACCTCTGTGGAGTTTTTAATGCATCGTTTTCCTTTATGAAAAGACCCGGGGCTGTTAAAGCGTCTCTGGGTGATTTGCAGAGAGCAGCTGAGAATGGCAATGAACACACACATTTGCTCTCACTCTCTCTCTCTCTCTCTCATTCTGATACACACACACAGATTCTTTTATGTATATGTACATGCCTACACATGTGAACAAGCAGGGGGTCTGCGGATTGGGCTGCAACAAATGCGCTTCTTTTTCTGCCCCAATTGGTGATTAATCTGATGATATTTTTTCAAATGAATATACTGCTCAGTTTCTAAGGTGTTTCCTCATTTGTGTTTCATTTAACTTATATATATATATATATATATATATATATATATATATATATATATATATATATATATATATATATATATATATATATATATATATATATATATATATATATATATATATATATCAATTATTTATTATCAAAAGTATAATATAATGTTCCAGCTCAGTAGAGTGCCATTTTGCTAAAGGTGCTGATAAGATTTTTTTATTTTATTTTATTTTTTAGTTATTAATGAAACAGATTAGGGTGTTGATGTGAAACAGATACAGATTCTGATTAGACATCAAACGGTTTTAATTGACTGAAATTTGATAGCTTTGTTGGACGCAATTCAATTCAAATGAGATTAACACTTCTGCTAATAAGGTAGAATTCATGCAGTGTGGACGTGAAGCTTGTGTGCTGCAACATGATAGAACTTATGCATACGCAAAAATCACTAGATGTGATTAGTTAAAACAGAGAGAAAGATACACACAGATGAACGGACTGTGCTGACAGAGCAGGAGATAGCTGTTACTGTTATTTCCATGCGTAGTAAGTTAGCAACAGTGGTGCCCAGATATAAAAAGAAGAATGGACAATGCACGTCCTCCAGCAAGGCAATTAATTTCTGTATCGGGACATCTCAAATCACATTATCATGCTTGCTTTTCTACCCATAGAGTGCATGCTGGATTATCCATATACACTTGCAACAATAGTAAACTACAGTACAGTACTTTACAGTTAAGATCCAGGGCTGGTTTTCATCACGTGTTCACACGTGAAGTCTTGGAAGAAATCCCTATAGCTACACTGGCAATTACAAGCCTGCAAATGACATCATACTCTAAAAAAATGTGGGTAGAGTGGGAGCTGTGGGTAGTAAAAAGGGGGAGGGGATTGAAAAAAAAAACATGTAAGGAGGAGAGAGAGAGAGAGAGAGAGAGAGTGAATGCACCGCACTTCGTAACAGGCTATCACAGGCTAATTTCCCATGAGCATCTCTTAGAGAAACGTGGCTAGTGTCTCTCATG
This sequence comes from Polydactylus sextarius, assembly GCA_016801845.1. Lineage (NCBI taxonomy): Eukaryota > Metazoa > Chordata > Actinopteri > Polynemidae > Polydactylus > Polydactylus sextarius. The sequence goes on from CM028922.1 coordinate 6,595,327, forward strand.
GGAGTGTTTACTCTCACACCTTCACTCACACGCACACACACAGACACACACTCACACACTTAAGCAAGACCATTTCTGTTGCCTTTGCATTTTTTGTTACTTGAAAGCAGTTGCAAGGGCAAAGCTGCTCTCAAAAGACAAAGGCATGCACGCGCAGATATCAGTGAAAAGAGGTGTCTGTGTGTGTGTGTGTGTGCGCGCATACTTTATTTCAAAGTGAGAGTCCCAGCTAGCAGTAAAAGCTCCATCTGCATCACCATGACAACAGCCCAGTAACAACAGGGAGACAACACCCATTTCAACCCTCCTAACCCCCATCAGCTGTGTGTGTATGTGTCCAACTGTGTGTGTATGCGCATGCTTGATTACTTGCATATTTGATGGTGTGCATCTGAGCGAAATTCCTGTGTGTGTGTGTGTGTGTGTGTGTGTGTGTGTGTGTGTGTGTGTGTGTGTGTGTGTGTGTGTGTGTGTGTGTGTGTGTGTGTGTGTGTGTGTGTGTGTGTGTGTGTGTGAGTGAGACAGAGAGCGTCCATTAGGGAGCATCTCAGCAGGTTCTGTCTATGTCTCTGAATGATGGACACGGCCCTAATAGCTCTGCCTGTTTGCCCCGATGGGGAGTGGTCACATATACACACACACACACACACACGCCACTGCTGCCTCTGTATGAATGGACCTGATACCTCAGCGCTGCTCTCCTACTGTCTGTCTCAGCCAGCCAATTGTACAGCTCTCTGCTTATCCTCCAGGAAGAGATGACATCATTGCGAGCCAATGGCATCACAGCTCTAGGGCGTGCTTCTCTCTGTTGGTCTGCTTGAGGAAGGGTGTGTGTGTGTGTGTGTGTGTGTGTGTGCGTGCGTGCTTGTAATAGGGAGATAAAACAGATTGAAATTCATTCGTGGTCTACCTATGGGATCAAACATCATTTACATCTCAGCTCATCATGCTTCTTACTCTTTTCTTCCTTCCTTTTTTCACTTCTCTCCTTTTTACCATCATCCTCCCTCTATAACTTTTTGTCAGTTTTTCTTGTACACCATCTTTCCTTTCTTGTTTAAATTCATCCTCTTTCTTCTCTTCTACCTTCTTTTTTAGTGTGTGTTTATCTCACCCTTTATCACCTTTTATACCTGCATCTTCAACTGCATCATCAGCATCATCATCCTCCAGTGCATTTGATGTGTTTGTGTGTCAAACTCTGAGGCCTGTCGTTCTGCTGTTGTTTATACTGTGACTAGGCAAAATTTATGCGTGTATGTCCTGACACAGCAGGACGTGTAATGTCACCGTGACCAAACTACAGATAAACGTGTTTATAATACAGTTCCTGACTGTGACCTTCCATGTAAAGTCATTTTGTTTGCAATCTGGATTCCAGACATGTCTCTATCTGTATGTCCGCTCAGGGCAAAATTGTAATCAAGATATACTGAAATTGACTGAAAATCGTTTTCAATACAGTGATGATTTTTTTTTTTGACACGCAATTTCTAGAAATTTCAAGCTGTGTCCTTTTGCTTTCAATCTTCGTGCTAGGCTAAACTAACCAACCACTGGCTCCATAGCTTCATGTTAAATGGACAGAGAGCGCACATAAATTCTAAACTACATTAAGTTCTTCATCTTACAACATATAAGGTACTAAATATTAAATGTTAGAGATGTTGGTAGACAGATAATAGAAGATTTGGACAGTTAGACCACTTAGGCTAACTGACTCCTGGCTTTGCTTCAGTTTTATATTTTAAGGACAGGCGTGAGAGTATTATAAATCTTTTCATCTAACACTTGTTTAAGCAGTCAGAGAGAAAAAAATGAAATATTCAGGGATCTCAAACTTTCCAAAAATACCCTTTGGGATAAAAGATGGCCTGCTAACTCAGCTCCACAGGCAGTGGTCTGACAAAAATAATGTGGTCACATTGTATTTGTCTGCAGACTTGGACACAAGTCAGCTCCTCAGGCTCTGTGAAAGTGAGTAAGTCTCTCCTGGTAGATGTAGGAAGACATATTTTCAGTCCCTTAGCACCAGGGTAATGCAGCATTTCCAATCATACACGCATAAAATTAGATAAATATGTGAATCATGAAGGAAAAACATCAAAAGCTGTAGCTATGTTTGCCTGAGAGTCCTCGTGTTTGTATTTACATCCTATGTCTTGGCGCTACTTCAACCAGCAAAGCTGATTAATCCTCTGCTGTCACTCATTGATTAATTAATTAGATGCTGTGTCACCATATGCGTTTGTATCCATGGTAACAAGGGGCGCAGCTGAGGCCACAGCCTTTGTTGAAGTGATATGTACATTTTCTGCGAAATGCTTATGTTTTTAATTAATGGTTTTAATTAAAAGTCGAATGTAATATGTCACAGGATGGGCTTTTATTTTGTTAAGACCAAATCTGAGCCATTGTAATGTCAGTCACTTGGCCAAATATATGAAATTACTTTGCTTCGTGCAATATAATCCCCTCTTAAGATTACAAGTCAACGAGAGACGCACAGTTTTATTATAACTTTAACCAACCAGATTCTTCTTCTTCTTCTTTACCAACCCCCACCACCTCTCATTTCGCCTCTGTGCTTCCTGTCCTTGAAATGCCGCCTTGCTTTTTTTTATCCCTTTCCTGTTTAACAGCATGGCAGAAATGCATTGTGGGTTTGTGGTTTTCCCTTCACACCTGTCACTGTCAAGATAGATGGTACTTGTATAGATGGTAATGGTGCTGGCTCACGGTTTAATGGCAAGTAAGGAGCAGATGTGTGCACGTCTGCGTGTGTGTGCGCCTGTGTGAGCATCAGCATATACATCTGATTCGTTGCGATATATGTTGAAATACGTATGAATAATTGTGCATGTGTGGGTGTGCGTGTATTCAGAGGTGGCGTATTATTGATTAGTTCTTAGACCTTCCATCCATCAGGGTGATGACCTTTTACCCCCAAAAGTCTACAAATTAGTCATTAATGGTTAAGCCCAGAGAGGTGAGGATGATGACGAGTGGCACAGCCCTTAAGGGGGAATTGTGTTTGTGTCTGTGTGTAAGTGATTGCCCTGTCTTTCAAAAGAATTATTGACACCAAGCTGAAAAAAGGTGTTTGTTATTGTGATTGGACTGCGGCTTAATGTGTCATAATTGACTTATTTGTCACATTGGGGCCATGTTTAGAAATAGTAGTCACCCATTTTACCGGCGTGAATGATACTTTCTTCCCTCTGCTACACACATCGCTAGAATCTCTCTGAGCTGCCAAAATGAAAGGTTAGATATGTATTTCCAGCCGAGTGAATAAACCGCCCAGAGCATCTTTCAGACGTCCCAGCTGGTCCTGGTTGTCATAGACACTAACAGCTCCTGTTTTAATTAAAGACAAAAAGAGGCTACTCTGTGGCTTGGTGCTAAAATGAAAGCGAGCAATTAAAGTTGAGGCTTTATTAGAAGAATATGTTAATTTTACATGGACCTGTTTTCTCAGTATTTTCTCTTTGTTAAGTCAAATGAAGTAACTGAGGAGAAAATAATCTCTGTAAATATATAAACATAACCTCATGTTTAGTAATGGTTGATTTGCATGCTTAATTTTTTATATGCCACTTTTATTCCCTTCTCTCTCCTCCACCTCCCCACACTAATGCATTGCTTCTGTCTCTCTGTCTCCATCTCCCTGTTTTGCTGATGGAACAAGGTGATGCCTCTCCTGCTGTTATATGGCATCAACACACATTCGCATGCACACAAACAACTACACACTGACAGAGCGGCTGAGTGGATCGGTGAGGGGAAGTGCACTGAGACAGGAAATGATATGATATGTGGTGGAGAGATGGCAGGTTAGAGCATGAGGAAGGATGGAGCGAGAGATGAACTGGCAGTGGATAGAAGAGAGACTGAGATGATTAGGGATAAAGGAACGGAGGAGGATGTAGAGAAGGTAATAGAGTGCGTAGTGAAGTACATATTAAGTGAGAGAGAGTAAAAGGTTAGACAGATGGATCCGTCGTGATGCTGGTTAGAGAAAGAGGAAATGAGACAGCTCTTATTTTTTTATCTCCAGCCTTCTCAGCTCCACCTGGGAACTAAGTAAATGTGTCACGAAATGAGGAGGTGAACAAGAAAAACAAAGAGCATGACAAGTGTAGAGCAGGAGAAACATTCAAATCAAGAACACAACATGTCAAGAGAAAAGCTGAGGAGTGCAGAGAAAGGATACATTGTTTAGGAAGTGAAACCTGATGAAAAGCAGTGGAAAATAAAGCAGCAAGTAAAGGGAAGCATATGATGAGTCAGACGTGTGTGTGTGTGTGTGTGCTTGTGCGTGCATTTAAGCAGTCTATAAATTGCACTGCAGCGAGGGTGAGGAGAAGTGTGTGTGAGGCCCAGAAAAGCAGGTAGAAATACAGTGATTGAACAGCAAATTCCCTTTGATTACTCTGAGCTTTCACCAGCCAGTAAAAAAAGAACAGGGTGCCTTCAGCTGTACCACTCAAAGGTGATAAAACGTTTATAAACTGTTTTCTTACTGTGATCCAGAACATCTCATGGTTCAACAAGAGCATAAGTGTGTGACTACCAGGGTTCAAGGGTTGGCCTATATGGTTTGACTCTTGGTTGACAAATCCTACATTTTCAGCCAAGAACAGTGGATCACTATACTACAGTGCTTTAACAGTAGTAGAAATGTAGTGGAGGAACCAATAAAAGGTGAAGAAGAAGAAGCCTGCTTAGGAACAAACATGGATGTTTTTCTGCAATACTATGCTTCAGGTTGTAGCAAAACCGTTCTGTAAATGTTTTATGAGGGAGAAAATTCTGTTGCGCATGAGTTTTTTTTACGTCATACTTAAAGGTACATCATGTTCATGTTTTTATCCTGAGTCAGATTTTATCATGGTTTCTACTTTTTTTTAAATACAAGATTGTTGAAGCCATTTTTCCTGTTATTCAACACTGGAAGAAAAACAACATAATACAAGATAATCTCATGATAGTTAGGTAGTTATTATCTACTATGTCATAGATGATGTCATAGATTACACTTTCATTTCAGTCAGTCAAGTCAGTCTGGTGCTAAATGCATGATTTAGTGCTGGCTGAAGGTTTTCTGAGTGAGTTCCTGTGTGGAGCGATGCCACAGTCAACACAACTGAAAGGCTGGCGACATGACCGTGACATATTAAATGTTATACTTGTCCCACGTCCTTTCAGTCATTTTGGCAGAAGACCAGGTCACCACACACACTGTAATGTGTGTAAATTTAAAGCATGAGTCATTGTGAGAAGAATAACAAAGTGTGCAGTGTGATTGAGCAGACCACAAGTCTTCACAATGGTGCGACTCTCCCTGACTCTGTTTTCAGCTATTGTTGTGGTTTTATTATCAGATATTAATTTAGTTGGATTGAGTTCAGATTTTTTTTTTCTACAAGTTCTCGGCAGTCAAGTGGATCTGAAGGGGGATTTTTTTTTTCATTCATTGTTTTGTGTATCTTTATGGTCTTTAAAGTCTTGAGGGCTTTATTTAAGGTGGAACTACGCAACCAAGCAATCTGCCTGTACAGAATACCGATGGCACACACACACACACACACACACACACACACACACACACAGAGTCATATACAAAATGGGATACCATGATAACTGCTCCCAACCAGCCATGTTTTCCTCTTCGGTACACGCCACTGCACATGACAGAGCAAAGCACACATGGGGCACATTAACCTCTCTATGTCACACACACACACACACAAACACCCACACCCATACATTTTTTCCACAGGGAAACACCAGCTGGGGTATGCAGGCTATGGCGTCACCATGGCAACAGCATCTATAGGTGTGGCAGTGCTGAGTCGACAGTAAGAGATCGAGGGGTGCGAACATATGTGCTTGTGTGCGTCTTATTTTAAAAGTGATAGTGTTAGCATGTTTGGATTTTCTAAACAGCCTTGATAACAGATATCTGATCTCTACCATACTGCGTTAGCTAACACTAACGCTAAGCTAAGTTTCCGACAAAGAACATACGGATCAGATTTTCTAGCGTTCCAAAAAGCTGTCGCTGTGCTTTATGTGATTATTTATCAGTGAAATCAACAAAAGAGAACCTGTAACACATCTGTAAACCAGGTGTTACAGCTTTACACAGCTGCTTCTTGTCTAATATGTTCATAGGGTCAGATCCACGTATGTCCATATTTGGTAACTTTGGCATTTTTAAGATAAAATAAGCAATTATGCGTACTTTTATGGGAATAATGTGGAAAACATGTGCATTTTGTTTTATTTTATTATCAGCTTATGAAAAGTTTATAAAATCATGTCAAAACGTATTTGCTGTTTTGTTGGACAGATACATAATGTTTTTCAAGAGAAAATACAGGCTTTGCGATTTTTTTTTGTTTTTTTTTTTTTATCTTTTATCTTTACAGTAGATCCTCATTTAAAATGCTTTGAAAACTCAAAAAACGTAACATCGTAGTTTAAAAATACACTATTTATGACAAATCGCAGGAGTCATCAGGCCCGTGCAGAATAATGTAACATGATCAGCGACCAAACATTTGTCATCGACAGATTCAAAAGTGGCGAACCCTGCTCAGAAATGTCTGACATCACCTTTTAAAAAATGAGCTCCACCCTCTTTAAACCAGTGAGTAGAGCAAAAAATAGAAATACATAAATCTTTTTTTACATGAAATAACTAAAACTGTGAATGTTCATATATGATGCCATTAAAGAAAATAGGTTTTCTAGGTCTTAAAGCTTAACGGTTCGGATAAGACACTGCGCCCCTCGTTATTGGGCGACTCCCTGCAATTAAAACTGTGAATGCGTTTGTATTAAATTTGTGGGTGTATCCAGTTACAGCGGCGCAGTGTGATTGCTTGCATTGCTGTGTCATTAGCAGAAGTATTAAAGTAATTTGAGGTGAATTAGGTTCAGGCAGGCTATCTCATTCCATCCGCAGAAATGTCTAATTGAATCTGTGTAATCTCTAATCAGTATCAACACTCCAGTGTGTTTCTGTAATAGCTGAACATGTTATCAGCAAAAAGCAACACCGTCACAGCTGATTTTTTTTACCTCTGCATACACTTGTATTTAAGATCTGTTTGTATGTCTGTGTGTGTTCTTGTGTACTTCTTTGTATACACGCTGTTTTCGTGTTTCTATTTGTTGTGGGTGTGTGTATTTGTGGGGTTTGTGTCTTTGTAGATGCTTTGGGGAAATGATGTTTACTCCCCTCACTCTTCCGTGTGTGTGTGTGTGTGTGTGTGTGTGTATATGTGTGTGTGTGTGTGTGTGTGTGTGTAGCCCATAGGCCTGTTTAGCAGAGAAACTATGGGGTTATGAGGCGAGGGAGAGACATGCAGTCAGGAGTCGTACTTAACAGTCAAGCATCATTAAAATCTTCCTCTGCTCCTTTGTGAATCTCTGTGTAAGCGTGCCTCAGTGTGTATCAGCATGGCCTTGTGTATTTATATCTTAAAGCAAATGTATTAGCATATTTCCATCTGTTCATGTTTTTGAGGATTCAAACTTGTTTTTTTTTTCTCCCTCTCTGTGATATCTAACGTACTTTTTACCCAGTGTTGTTGTCATAGACTTATTAGATTAGATCTATTAGTTTTAAACTAATAAATAAAACCGAAGAGAGAGGGCAGTCGAGCCTTCAAGCAGCTGATTGTCAGCATGTATCTTATGGCATGATGTCATGTACACTGATGCACACAGACAAACACTCGTAATGTAACAAATAGAGAGAAATGCTCTTGTAGGTCTTTGAGCCTGATAAAGAAAGCAGGAAAAGAAGTGACTCACAGAGGAGGGATATTAAAATATGAATAGCGGCGTCAGATAAGGACAGAGGCACAAAGAGGGGTTAGGTCCATAGAGATGTAGGCATTAATATATTAAAGGAAAATACTTTTTGTCTCTGTTTTATTTTCATAGTTGTGGCCTTCATTCATATCAGTTTTGACAAGATTCTCCAGCGACACCTAGGGAGGCTGTAGATTCACAGCTGTGATCAACATATGAAGCATCATGGATGATCAGACATGTTTTATACATAAAAGTCCCAAAAAATACACACATAGCCTTTATTTACAGCAAGGAAATTTGATTCACAGACGGACACATACAGAGGCTACTGCCCACATTCTGTAATGTTTTGTACCTGCAGCCTATAAAAATTTAAAACTTGCCCGTCACTTACTGACTCATGCACATCCAGCACACAATATAGCACATTTAGAAGTATCACAGCTCTGAGATACTGACAGAGTCGTTGGAAGAGGTAAACATGCCCAGCAGAGAAAGAGTGAGAAAGAAAGGTGGTTTAGTTATAAGAAAAGGAGAAGAGCCATGCAGTGTGGAGTGGCACTGTGCCTTCCGCAGTTTCACTGGGAGTGTAGGTGTGTGTCATATCCTGTCCACCAGCTGTCACTCAATCCGGGGGGGGTTCTTCTTTGACACCACACTGAGTGACAGAAAACACCACTGCTCTGTGCGTACGTGTGTGTGTGTGTGGTAGGATATATATCATCATCCAGCTGCCTCCAGGGATGAATGTCCTCCGTTGTGTATGTTTGTGTGTGTATGTGCGCCTGTGTGTGCAACAGCAATAGAAGGTCACTGTTAATGGTCTCATATTCTCTCTCTCTCTCTGTCTTCATACTAGTCATCTCTCTCTCTCGCCGTATAAAAGGAAGTAGCTGGTTTTCTGATACTCTCTGATCATATGAGACATCAACAAAGTGATTTTCTTTCTGAAACTCCACACTATAGTGAGGATGTTGTATGCTGATTTGTTTTATCTGATTCCCTCATGTAAACTAGTAGTTAATGTGTGTGTAACACATTGGTCTGCCAAGGTAAAAAAAGTTCTTTATACACAGTAAGTGCAGTCCATTTACCATAAAATGGTTGTTACTCCAGGAAATAGCGCGTGGTATTAAGTCAGGGGCAATGCCAGCCTTTTTTTTTTTTTAAAGGTTCAGGATTGTTAAACACTGCAATAGCTCCAACTCAAGCTATATCAGAAAATCTGTGACCTGAAAGTTATACAACAATGGTGTAATAACTTATATATGTAATAGCTCCTATTTTTCCTAACACTAATCTCTTCTGTCTTTGACACTTTATTTGAGAGTTTTTTTTTTTAATCGTCTCTTTAACTCTTTAACCTTTCACACTAAAATTAACATTCAAAAAGCCAAGGTCCAAACACTCCAGGTGGTACAGCCAGTACTTACAAGCTACTTCTTAATGTATGTATTCCAAGAATATTATTTGGAAGACAAATAAGAACTTTGAATCAATGCCATCCTCACCTGGCCAAGACAAAATGAAGGTTGAATATAAAATGTGTAATGTAATACTCCCACATGCATTTTATATCACCTTACATGTGTGTTTATGACCATTATACCCGTGTGAACTGGTGTGAAGATAATGGTGGAAATCAGGCTGGAGGGCACAGAGGGATTACAACGGTCTGGAGCGTGGTGATATTGGCCATATATATATATATATATATATAAACCCCTGTAAAGTGTAGGTTCCTGTGTGTGGGGGTGTGTAATAGGAGATAGGAGGATTCAATGGTCCTTATGCAGTAATCCTGGGCTGTATCTCACCCAAAAGAGAGGAGCCATAGAGTTTAAGGAGGGGGCAGAGAGAGGAGGAGAAAGAGAAAAGAGAAAGGAGATCAAGGGATAGGAAGGTTATTCAGCAAACGCACCCCTCACCTCATTGTGTGTGTGTGTGTGTGTGTGTGTGTGTGTGTGTGTAGGAGATGCCCCCCCCAACCCCAAACCCAACCCTTTTCCTACCCCCACTGTCACAGCCACTCAGGGTATTACCATGACAACAGGGTTAGAGGCTAGCCCACGAGCTGAAAAAGAAAGAAGGTGCATTCTGACATGGGCTTAGATCTGAGTGCTGCAGTCTGTTCAGAATGCATTCTTCTCTTCTGTTGGTGCTTTTCTTTTTTTTTTCTCACTGGAATGTGTTCCTCTTTTTTCACTTTCCATCCATGCTGGTAAATGCCACAGACTTTCTTTTTTTTTGCCCCTGCAGGTTTGTTTTTTTTATATACTTCAGCAATTATCTGTCACTTCAGCAATTATCTGTCATTTCATTTCTCATTCATGCCATCGCTCTGTGACTTGTTTATTTTGAAGTTACATCCCTTTAAACAGCTTAAGTTACGTGGCATTGGGTTTGCAGAAGGAGTACAATGTCAAAACATGCTGATTTGTGCCACAGCAAACACCTCACCTTTCCGTGTTGTGCATTTTAAATACCCGTGGTTATATATTTCTCGACTCTCACGTGCAATAATGACGTTGCGTCTGTTTTAAAGTGATAACTTAAGAGTTGGATCCTACATTTGTGAACACTCGCAGTGTTTGCCTAAATTAAATAATGCCCATTAACTGTAAACTTAATACAGTAATTAAGAAGTATGCAAACTGGACAAAGTAAGAAAAATAACCAGTTGAGCACATAGTAGACAAAAGAAACGAAACACACAACCTCAGTAACAAACACACCCACACCCAGCTGACAACATGCTGGAAAAAAGGAGGGGTTTGTGCTTTATATATGTATAAATATGTGCATAAATTTAGAGTTTCTCCCCATTATCATCCTTTTCATTTATTTTCCTTTTATGTGGTCCATTTTTTCTCTTACTGATGCTGAGTGATAGCGGTGTCAATTTTCACCCGGGGAGGGTGTCGTGATGTCACGAGACGAAACCGCCTAATTGGCCCACTGCGAGGAAAAAGGGGGTTCAAGTGCATGATGGTGTAAATTAGGTGATGGATCACGCTATGTTGTTATCTATAACTCATATTCACACATTCAAACACCCCCTCTAGCCCCTGTAACCTATTTCCCTCCATCCATCCAAACTATATATTGTAGCCCTATTTATAATGTATACATATAAGCTTTCATTTATCTTAACCAAGTCTCTGATCTTTGGTAACCCGGTGTTACTTTCCCTCCAACTCAGCCCTCTACCTAAATAGAGCCCTATCCATTAATAGCACCACCCATGTAGAACTCGCACATATGCAGTACATGGATGAATGCACACCCACACACACATGCACGCACGCATACCAATCTCTTTTCCTCTCTTAACCCCCTTGGGGAAGCAAAGTCCTGCATCAGCTGCTAAATTGCCTAAACTCTCTCATCTGCTAATGGGCTACCTGTCTTCCCGTGTGTCTGCCTCTCCGTCTACATTAATGAGTTTCTGTTGTCTGTCTGTCTGCTTCTCTGTGCCTTCCTGAATGTCTGATGTTTTGTCTTTATGTATTCTGCTCGTTTTGTCTGTCCGTCTCAGACTATTTCTGCCGTTTGTCTCCCCCGTTCGTCCGTCCATTGGTTCATTGGTTCAAAACTGCTGACCTCTTTGTTCTGACAGTTTCTTTTTCTGCTGAGATCTCTGACCACAGTGTTGACGAGTCCATGCTCTCAACAAATGAAATGTGAAACATGATCATGTGCTTTTACATTGGCCCTCTCGACCAAAAGGAAATACACAACAAAGTAATTGGGGGAAATAGTAGACACAAGACATAGACAATGGTATACATAGACAAAGTACTAGTACATCTAGCAGGAAATGAAATTCTGCTACAGAAGGAAAGAGAAGCATGTAACAACAGATCAGATAACGAACAAAATAATGACAAACATGGATACAAACTGTAGTAATAGTGATTCATAACCACAGTGTAGGATGTGTTAGTAGTGCTAGAAAGTTGTTTGCTGTAGTAGTGTTGGTTATTGTACCATTATTTATAGTGAATAGAGGAGTGATTGAAGTTGTAGCAGAATAGTGAAGCATTACAGTAATACCAGTGGTAGAAGTCGTAACAGTTGTGTTGTCGACAGTAATCTAAGTGTTAGAAATAAAATTTAAAAAAAGATTTGCTTATTATTATTTAAAACCAATAAAGTTGTTGTGTTGTAAGTGTTGCTATGATCAGACCAGATAGCAGCAGCAACATTTTTATTAACCTCCCCAGCAATAGTGGTAGTAGACAGTAAGTGGAGTTGTCGAAAGATGGAAGACTTTCCACTTATTTGCACACCAACAAACCAATGAACACCATCAGATGTTGCTATAGCAACCAAGGACTCAGCATAGAGTAGGGTCTACACCTAGTCATACAATAGTAGTGAGATCATATTGGTCTTTGTAGACGTCAGCTTTTGTGCTTCATTCCCCTTTTGTCATCAGTCACAGTGTTTTTTTCAGAACAACATTTTTTCATGACATTTTTTTCTATTCTTAATTCTCACCTTCTGTGAGCTCTTGCATCTGTTGTTCATCTTTGTTTCCCTTTTTCAACAAGAAGACAGCATGTCTGCCACTACAGCTCACACACACACACACGCAATATCTCAACTTGTACTGAAGACATGTGGGGAAGATGTTACAGGCTAAAGCATTCAAAGTAGTACAAATAGCCCCGAAGAGACATTTCATTACAGTATTTACAGATTAAGATAAATGGCTATTAGAGTTTATGTGTGAACCATGCCCGGCTCATTGTCCTATGTTAGAATATAATGCAGTAGATTTTTTTTCAGCCCTGTTCGCTTTTTATTGTCGGTCTCTCTGTCAGTGTGTCCGCACTGATGTCAGTCTATTCCTTGAACCATATCATAAATAGCACCCCGCTGACATTTCAATTTGCCCCATAACCTCTTATATATAAACACACACACACACACATATATATATATATATATATATATATATATATATCCCAAGTTCATTGTTGAGCATTAGTTCAGTGGTAGGCCTCATCTGGGTTTCCACGGAGACAAGGAAAAAGCAATAACTGCACACTTGACCCCTCTGCTCTTTTATTGGGCTCTTCTCCCCCTTCACACACAAACACACCCACACCCAGACATACATATACACTCACACACCTCAAATCTAATCTGGGAGAGTGAGCCTCCATTGCGATATTCCTCCATCTTCCCCTGAGGATTGGAGAAGAGAGGACTCAGAGAAGGAGAGAGGAGCAGGGAGAAGAGGAAGGTAATAATTTCATCTTGCAGTGACCTGCAGATGATAAGATCGATTGTTTGGCACTTGTAGTCCTCATATCTCACTCACACACACACATAGACCAGCACACACACACTTAAAGCTGGCAGGTGGAAACCCACTCTGCACACAGATCATCACAGTTACCCATCCTTGCTCACTTTCTTTTACAGTCTCCCTCTTCCTCTCCTGTTTGTGGCACATTCACAAACAGTCTAACAACTCACTGAAACTTTGTTTGTGAGGGATGATGAGGACATACAGGAAGATGAACTGTGGGAACCAGGGAAAGAAGTGTGAGAGAGAGAGAGAGTAGGTGTGAGAGAGAAAAAACACTGAGCAAAAGAAAGAGAGAGCGAGATTGAAGGAAAATATTAGGAGGAATGACAGGCAAGCCTTGGCGACAAGGCTGTTTACTGTTTATTTTGGTCTCCAGTCTCATTTTTCTTCATATTGGCAGAGTTGAGATGATTTCCTTTCGCTGTTTATTCCTGTGTGGATTTTTTTTGTGTTTTGTGTGTGTTTGTGTAAGACTTTGTGTATGCGTGTATCCTCCATTTGCCTCATCCAAGATCATCTATCTGAATTCAATCTTTCCACAATCACCGGTTGTTATGGTGTCTTCACGAAACATTAAGGTCCCAGCGTGGGATTTCCCATTTTTCTTTCCTTACCTAAGAAAATTGTACTCAAGTAGATGTAGTATATAACAACAGGCTATCTTCAGGAGTTAGTATGAAATTTAAAGTGCAAAATAATAAGACAAATCAAATACTGTTTTTTTAAAATGATACGGTTTTGTTTTTCTAGCCTCAGGTTTAGTTTGTTGTTTCAACCTATATGACAATATCTGATAAGAAAACCCAGTTTATGCTCTTTTCACTATCTCACACAGACATCTGCAAAATATTCCTGAATAAAGCCACAGGAAACCAGCTTTTATCTGTACAGCTAATACTACTCAATTAGCTGATGCCCCGGCAGGTGGAAGTGTATGAGAAGTACGTGTATTTACATGAAGTTGACATAAATACAGTTTATTACATGGATACCAGGTCAAGTAGGCTGAGTAAACAAATTTGACTTTGACAAATTAATATTTTACTTATTTTTACTTTTTGTTGTGGCAAATATTATTGGAAGGTGGTGGCACTCAAGTGCCCCCTATAGACCACTCACCACTGTTGCCAGTCTATCACAGACTTTCACACTCGCGTTCACACCTATGGACAATTTTATGAGTGATAGGTCAACCCAACCTGAATGTTTTTGGACAGAGAAGAAAACCAAGAAGCTTGTTGGCTGCGAGTGTGTTAACCTTCACACCACTGTGAAAATATTCAGTGGAATTTATTTTCATGTTTTACAGCCCAGATTTTCCCCCGAGTGCTGCTGTTTATGCAAACAGAAATGTGACTCTTTAAAATTTGAAATCTGATCTGTTTGTTTGTGTGCGGAGTGTATGAATATGTGAGTGTGTATGTGCGTTAGACATTATTTCAAGCCATCTTAAATGACCACACTCTAAAGCTAAAGCTCGGCCTCTGCAGTACATAAGAGCTGTAAGAGTTTTCTCATGATGATTTCTGCGTCCTAGTAATCAGGTCAGGGTCGATTGGATTAGTTCTTATATGCGTGTGTGTGTGTCTCTGGTGTGTGTGCCCGAGTTAGTGTGTGAATGTTTGTGTGTAAGGCAGCACGCAGTGTTGCTTCCCTGCAGTGTTGCCTTCTGTAACACAGGTGTATATTTCTGCGCACACCAACCCCGCAGCTCTATTACACTATTATTCTACTACTATCATATTTATTTTTGGAATGTAAATTCTAAAATGCACGGTGTAAATATATATAAATATATTTAAATACTCAAATCCTTCCTGGAATTGAGATTGTAATATCTACGGGATTTATCCACATAAATAAAAGTTAAATATAGACTTGTGTGCTCTTATCTATGATCCATTTCCATGTAAATACATTTTACGAGCTACATATCATGAGTCTCTTGTGTGAATACATTTCCACTGATGTCTTGTTTTCCTCTGCTTCTTTGCTTCACGCAGTTCTCCAAGGAGAAGTACCTGCTGGAGTCTCCTCCTGAGAAACTTCGCAAAGAGCTGGAGGAGGAGCTGAAACTGAGTCCTGCTGACATCAGGAGCCATGGCTGGTACCATGGACACATACCCAGAGAGGTACACGTATACATATACTGTAGAAAAAAAAACACCAGTCAAAGCATCTTGAGGCAAGATGCTGAACCCAAAATGACCTGGTGGTTGAATTTGTGTGTGAGTGGGTTAATGTTCCCTGCAGTGTAAGATCATGTTAAGTGATTGATTCGACTAGAAAAGTGTTCTATAAGTACACTTCATTTTCCATTGTGTCAGTAATGACATTGAAGTCCTGAATGGATGTTTGGCAACAGATGGATACACACATACTTTCCAAGGCAGTAGACCCTTGAGGTAAAACTCTGCATGTGTACAATGTGTGGCAGCACACATACACACACACGCCTGGCTTCCATAACTTCAGGGGACATTTCATTGAATTGCATTGCTTTCCTGGAAACCCTTGAGATCTCAAATGTTGCTACTACTTGTCTAACCTTTATCTAAACCTGATTCTCTCTACTCTATGTCGTCACCTTAATTATTTTTTATTTATTTTTTTTTTTTATTTTATGGGGATCTGCTTTTTGTCCCTGTAAGGGAGACAGGTCCCCATGATGTGAGTGTGCAAACAGATTTAAGTCCCCACAATGTAAGGTATACCTAAACCACACACACACACACACTTACCCACACAAACACACATACAAGTTTATTAAAAGCAGTCCCAAACAAACACTGGAAATATCAGAAGATTAGCTCTAAAGAAAATGAATCCCCACTTCCTCACGTAAAATCAATAGTCATTTGTTGGTGGTTACTTGGTTACTTGTTTAAATCATTTATCAAACACAAAGGTTTAATACCTGCTAATTCCAGTTACACAAAATAAGAGATTTGCTGCTGTTCTGTTTAATGTTATTTTAAATGGGTCGTTTTTGGTGGTTTGGACAAAACAAGTGATCCAGTCTTTGCTTTGTGATATTTAACAATGATTTTAAGTTGCAGCTCTTGCGTTACTTTAAATTTCACTCATTATTTGTTTGTTAGCGTGAGAATATCACTTTCCAAAAGTTGCGTTATTAAGAAAACCCTTAAAGATTTGAATGAAAATCTTCATGTCACAGTCTCTCAATCCATGTGGAAGTAAAATAAATTATGAACAAATAAATCAAGTAAATATAAATGCAGAAGATAATGTGTTTCTGCTGCTGTATTTCAATAACCCACTTGTCATAATATATTTATAAAATGCAGAATTAATTAAAATCCAAACATAATAGTATTTCTATGTGGGTTGATGTGGTTGTCAACCAGTAGCATTAGTTGAGCGATCACTTGCCCAAAGTCTCTGGCTTTGAAAGCACAGTTTAAACGCTTTACACACAGAACGACACTGATTAATGAATCCCATCATCTGTCGCAGCTCAGTAGAAAATTGCTTTAGCGTTCAGAAGGAGGGAAACACTGCCAAACAGACAGCTGCGTGTGTTGCTGATGTTCGCAATTGAATTTCACAGCTGGTGACGAAGAGACGCAGAGACGCACGTCGAGAGACCTGCGCCCACACACACACACACACACACACACACAACCGCACAAACACGCACTCGCACTGTATTCACATGTGAAGGATAATTCTAAATAGACACAGCCTCTGTGTCTCGATCAACCTAAGTACACCAGTACACACACACAACACACACATAAACACAGACACAGATTCAAATCAGCCATCTGTGAGTCTTCCCTTTTATAATTTACATAAAATATTCATTTATTCATAGATTTGCCCCAGTGTAAACTTGGGGAAGCCCTGAATGCTCTCGCTCCCAAAACAATACTTAATGACTGGATTTCACACACACCGGATACTGTACGTTAGAGTCCCTAAATCCCATCCTTCCCTTCCTACTCGTTTTCCTCATCCTGTGTTTTTGCACTTCCCTTTCAAAGTTAAGGCTTCTTAAATGTGTACAAGTCATGGGTTTATGTGCCAATGAGACTGATCTTTTTTAGTGTATTATTATACATACTTTGTTCTAAAGTGTCTTGAAAAAAACATGATGTGCTGTTAAATGCGGCGAGGGGAAGAGATTAAAACAACCTCCAAAAAAAAAAAAAAAAAAATCACTAGAATTTAAAATGTTTTTCTTAAAAAGAAAAAAAAACATGGGGAAGATGAGAAGAGCTTTTGATCTGTGTGTATACTGCCTCCTGCTGGTTAATGATGCTCTGTGCTGCGTTGCATATTTCATGCTTTGTGTTGAGCGAATTTAAAGCGTAAAGCACCTTCCGCCTTTATCATCGGCCTCTTCGTGGGGTTTTAAAGGGAATACTGTTCAGTTTGAAAAATGCTTCTCTTTTGCTACACGACTGTCGGATCAATATTTGTGATCTCTTCTCACAGAAACCAGTGGCATTTCAACATTAGTGTTTGATATCAGCAAGATGTGCTGCCCTCAAGCTGCTCCACTGACCATGAGTGGGAGATTGCTTTTTCTTGGATTGCTTGTTTTGTCAATATATACAGAATGATAACTACTTTTGCAGAAGTGCTGAACTCAATAAAATTGTGTCCTCAGAAAGTCATCACGACCATATTCGCCGGCTTTTATCCATCACTGCCAATTCAAACTGTGCATAACAGGGACAGTTTTGGCAGTGAGAGAGCGATGGCTTTGTTTGTTCAGCAACATAAACTGTCCTAAGGCATCGGCGCAAATAATCATGATTCTGTAAATTAAATTATTTAACAGTCACAGTGTCAGTAACAAAGTGTTCATACACATGCTCCAGCTCAGTGAGCCAAGTTTGCTTCCAGCTTTTTGGGGGACTGGAGCTTTTATTTCGTGCCTTTATACTAATTCAAAAACGTATAACTTTTGTTTTTTGGTTTCTCTACTCAGGTGTCAGAGACTCTGGTCGTGCGAAATGGAGATTTCCTGGTTTGCGACTCTCTGAGCAGCGTGGGTGACTATGTTTTGACCTGTCGATGGAATAATGAGGTGCTGCACTTCAAGATTAGCAAAGTCCTGGTCAAATCCAATGAGACCAAGGTACGTTTTAAGCTTCTTTTTTTTTTTTTTTTTTAGCATTTTTTTTCAGTTGGCTAATGTTACATTTACATTTTCACCTGTTGTTGTAATCACTCTCATATGTACTTATGTCATTTTAATTTACACTGAATCGACCACCCTCAGTGTTTATATCACTTAAAGCAGGTGTAACTAATAACACAAATAATGACTCTTTTCTGTTTAAAGTACTTTAAACTATGAGTCACTGTGCACATCTGTACCACATCTGTGAGAGGCTCCATTTGATTTTCTTGACTACAGTCTTCAGCTTTTATAGACATGGCTGGATTTGCCGTAGCCATTCAGATCACCACCACACTTGAATGAATTTTTATCTTTATATTTAACACCTGTGTTTGGGCAATTCAAGATCCATCCTCCATGAAAAAGGCCCCATTTGCCCCTAATGATGGAGGAGGCTAATGTGGTGCAGGTGTTTCTTGTTGACCAGCTGTGGTCCTCTTGTCTCTCTGCCTCCAAAATCTCCATTGCCACCCTGCTTGCTGATTTCTGTTCCATTTTATTATGCATTTTAAACAGTTATTAGACACTTGTGCTTTGTGAAAAAACGGTTTAAGCCTTGTGCACATATTAGAGGATTAGAGCAACAGCAGCTTTTTGTGTACCACAGAAATTTGTAACTGCTGCTGGTACAGAACATGGCTGGCAGCCTCCCCCTCTAGAGTGATGGTGAACTTGATGTTTGTCTCTTCATCCTCAGGTGCAGTATGTGTTGGAGAACGACAGTTTCGACTCGGTCCAGGAGCTGGTGCGGTTCTACGTCGGCCAGCGCAAACCGGTCTCTCAGTCCAGCGGTGCACACATCTACTGTCCTGTCAGCAGGACTCTCCCTCTGCGCTACCTGGAGGCCACCTTCGCTCTGTCCAACAGCAAACAAGGCTCCGCCTACTCGCCATCCAATCAGAGAGGAGCATACATCAAAAGAAGAAGCGTCACCATGACTGACGGGCTGACGACGGAGAAAATGATACCTCACAGGTGAGCCGGAAGGTGGAGCGAATAACTCAATCCTGACTCTTTTTCTTTCCCAGTCTTCATAATATTTGTCATTGTTTCATTCTTGCTTTATGTCATGTACATGATCAGTGACTCAGGCAGTCCCAGTCCAGTTGAGACACCAATGGCACCACCAGAACCAGAGCGGGAACCTGTGCCCAACTGCAGGTTGTGTGTTTGTGTGACACTGGTGTTGTGTTTGAGCACTAAACTAGTGAAATCACCTCCTACGTCCCTGTGGTCCCCTCACTTCACAGACACCACTAGCATCAAGTCCCGTTAGTGCCCTTAGAGTGAAGCTGCAAAATGACTTGTTCATTTGAACGTTTTCGCACCAGGTCACACGTTTCAAACAGAACAAGGTTGTTTGAAACGCAAATCTACAAAGAAGGAGCAAATGTAACAAATGTTGTGTACGGTGGAATAAATTTTTACCATCACCAGGTGTATTCTGAAAACTTTAACAACATGGAACAATACCAGTGCCAATGACACACTGGGGGAAAATATCTTGGCTTTATTGTTAATAACATTTCCCAGTTTTAATGTGAGAAAAATATGATTATAGATATTAAACATTAATTAAGTGTTTTATGTTGGAGTTTCTTTTCCCAAGATGCCACATTGTACATTTTCTGCTCCTTCTTTTCAATCTTGAATATGGTTTTAATCCATAAATAACACAAGTGAAAGTTACACTAATTAAAATGTCTTCCTCTTCTCTCACCCTGAAATAATGAGTGTTTACGTTCTTAAACACATGGCTCCTGTTATCTGAATCTGATGACTGTGGCATCCTGAGTTGTGCTACTTTGTGAGTGTCTCTTCAGCATCAGTGAGATTTTAACATCCTAAACATGTTGCGTTCGCAGCCCTTCGACAATCCACCACCACAAAGACGCAATGCGGAACTGTGCAATGAGCATGGACCAGATTCAGGAGTATCGCTGCCCTTTGTCACCTGTTGGGGAAACCCCGCTGTCTCCTGCGTATAGTGCGAGTAAGTGGCACAAACAAACAAACTCAGATTCATGAATTAATAATTAGCTCCCTCCCATACTCACAAGCATTTTTCATATTCAGGATTTTAAGACTAGTCTCTCTCTCTCTTTTTTTCAGTCACCAGACAGAGAGCCCACTCAGGCGGGCGGGTCCTGGCTGTTGTCCCACCCTCCCCTGTGATGCGTCGTTCCAGTGACCCCCAGCTCAGCCCCACAGCCAGTAACAACCCTCCAGATCATCCGGCACTTACCTCTCACTCGGCACACTCCTCGCCTGCGCATCACCCCAACTACCAATCACATTCCTCAGAAACAGCAGGGAGCTACTGTGACCTCAGACCTTGCCCTGCCGGACCCCCGAAACCCCCAGCAAAGAGCTACGTGGAGCGATTGCGAGTCGAGGAAGGGAGGGGGGAGGGAGCGAGGGACGATGGAGAAGGGATGTTCTGCGCCCCTCAGGTGGAGACAACATCCTCGTTCAGGCCATCCAGGTATGAGATTAGACTTCAAACTTATGTGTTATGTTTCCAAAGTTTACTTAGTCTTTCTTTTAACTTGACTCGGAGTGTTTTATGAAAAGGACACAAAGACAGCTTTGGGAATTTAGCGGGTGAGTCAGGCATTTTGTCATGAAGGGCAAAAATATGAGAGTGAGGCTATTTTTTTTGACCATGCATTGCAGTACAGCTCCAGCGTTAGTGAGCAGAGGCTACAAAACAGACTCGGTTAAATCGGCTGATAGTCCTGTGGGAAATAGCTCGAGGGCAGACTTTGTGCTGTGGCCACAGAAAACAGCAGATACTGTATTTTATTGAGCTCACAGTGCCATGGGATGACACAGCATATGAGGTTTATTGAAGAAAAATGGCTGCAGAGATGGACCTGGCAGCAGCTTTGCACATCTGTGAGTCCCGTGTGAAATTTTTTGGTGCCGGGAGATTGTGGATAGATCTGTGTTTACACTACAGGGGGAAAAGTTATGGCAGTAAAGACCAGTCACAGTGGGACACATGGTCAATTATATAAGATGGACCCTTTGCTTTGAGACGTGGGACTAATTCAACATCTGCATTGCCGATACTGTCATGCTAACAATAGAACTGACAATAAATTGCCTAGGATAAACAGTAAGTTTGAGTTTGATTGCCTTAGTTTCTCCACCAGAGAGTAAAATCAGTCTATTCTAACTAAATGCAGGGGAACTTTATAAAAAAATGTTCTGTGTACATGTTCTTTAAACTTAAACACTTGAGCTGCTGGATGTGTAGGCAAGGTTACAAGTATTTCTATAATAACCCATCTACCACTACAGCATTGTTTGTTAAGTCCTTGCCAGAGCTCGTGCTCTCTCCTGCTTTCTAAAGCGGTGTAATCGCTCCTGCGCAGGTATGAATCTTGCCTTATGCCAGCTGAGAATAAGCCTCTAGAGATGCTGGTGCTGAAGAGAGTCAAAGAGCTGCTGGCTGAGGTGGACGCAAGGACTGCAGCTAAACACATCACCCTGGTGGACTGTAAGGTACGTGTGCACACACACACAAGCAAATACACAAATATATGCAATTCATATCTAAGCACATACACATTATCAAAGGCATAAATGTAGACAAACAGACTACACACAACAAATACCTGCACATACGTACATCACATATCTAACCATGTTTTTTGCCTCTCTCTTCTTCAGGTGGCTAGAATATTGGGTGTAACTTCAGAGATGCAAAGGATGATGGGAGTTTCCTCAGGGCTGGAGTTACTGACACTTCCACATGGACACCAGCTGAGACTCGACCTACTGGAGAGGTACAAACACATTTGTACTTTTTTTTTTTTTTTTTTACTACTTTTAATGTTTTCTCTTCAATTTCTCTCTTCTATCCCTCATCAGTTCTTCTCTTCATCCACCAAATCTCTCATCGACTTTATTTTCTTCTTATCTTCTGTTTCACCTCAGTCAGTGTAGCAGCATGTTATTGAAAAGCCAACCTGATAAAAACTTAATGAAATATCAAACTGTGCATTTTATATATATATATATATATATATATATATATATATATATATATATATATATATATATATATATATATATATATTCATAACCATCTTAAGGCTCCGTCAGACTACACTCGCTACATCATGACACATGATCTGTCACATTGTGAATTTCCAGGGTGCCTTTGTTTATAGCTTTTCATTCAACATTTTTCCACTTCACTGTCAACAGTGATAGTTCGTCATTTTATTGAATGGTACATTCCTCTTTTCTCAGGTTCTACACCATGTCTATCATGATGGCGGTCGACCTGCTGGGCTGCACGGGGAGCACAGAGGAGAGGGCGGCTCTGCTCCATAAGACCATCCAGCTAGCAGCTGAACTCAAAAGCAGCCTGGGAAACATGTTTGGGTTTGCTGCTGTGATGAGAGCACTGGAACTGCCACAGGTAAGAAATCTATAAAGGAAAGTCTCTATGTTTGGCCAAAAAAAAAACCCTTAGATATCTATGATGCATTATCTACTCTCACTCTTTTTTGTCAGATTTCACGCTTGGAGCAGACTTGGGTGACATTGCGGCAGAGACATACAGAGGGCGCTATTTTATACGAGAAGACACTCAAACCTTTCATGAAGAATATGAACGATGGAAAAGGTAAGATTCTAGTATACATGTGATAGAAATAAATCTATAAGTAGTTTATTATTTATTGTCTATTTGGACATCTTTCAAACCAAAGTGCTTGACCGAAGACTCTTCTTTGCTTACAGAGTCTAGTGCTCTGTCCAACACCACCTTCCCCCACATCATCCCCGTCTTGTCACTATTGGAGCGAGGTGTGGCTCTTGGAGAGGCGCTGGAGCCGTGGGAGAGTTCAGAGGTCGGCGTTGACGTGGTCATGTACCACCTCGAGTCGGCTCGTACCATCGCACATCACGGGGGAATTTACAAAACCAACGTTGAGACCAAACTGCAGGGTAAAGCTGCATCCACACCCTCCTGTTGTTTTCCTGTTGTAGTGTCAGTATGTGTCTTGATGTTAACCATGACATCACCACTTTGATTTAAAGATTACACACGTGAGCTTGTGTGTGCGGTTACAATGTTGACTGTATTGATCCCTTATACCTCTCTATTGGCTCTCAGTTTGAGGTCATTACTGCTTTATTGAACAGTCTTTCAGTAACTATCAATTCACGTCTCTGTTTTCTGTTCTATGTTGCAATCGATCAGCTTGACCTCTGTCTGCTCCTTTCATCAACAGTTCTTTAAGCCAGAACAGAGACGCTTACTTCATACAGTAATTAAAAGGTGTTGAGCTAAAGATGTTGATGTCAGAGGCTATTTTTGTGTATTTGAAATATTTTATTGAGCACTGGGGAGGAATATCATGAAATCAATGAGCTGAATGATCATGTTAATATATGGATGTATGTTCATGTTCAACAAATGTGCTGTTTGTTTTGTTGTTTTTCATAACCAGCTTCATTACACCATCCTCTTCTCTGTTCCAGGATTCCAGGAGCGAGATGAAGTGCGCGAGATCTTCCAGACAGAGTTTCAGATGCGTCTGCTGTGGGGCAGCCGCGGCTCCGAGGGCAGCCAATCAGAGCGTTACGAGAAGTTCGACAAGGTCCTCACCGCCCTATCACACAAGCTAGAGCCTCTTGTTCGCCACAGCGAGCTATAGCACCTACCGCAAAACACCCACCCACTGAGGAAAAAAAAAAAAAAAAAAAAAACAAAAACAAAACAAACACTCCCATCTGCAATCACCACTCATAGTGGTATGGTCTTTTTTTGCATCGCAGAGGGTGATGTGGAAGAGTCCAGAACAACACTGGGATTGAGGGTGAGAGTGAATGAAGAGGCAGCTAAAAGTGCATGTGCGCCAAGCACTGGGAATACAGACAAGACGGTTAGTCACTTATAACATGTGTTGCACTGACTGTGGACTCGGAATAAGGAACGGAGCTCCTTCTGTTCCTCCCTGCGGACTTCCTTGCTCAGCTCTATAATATTTAAATGGCAACAACAGCAGAGACAAGCTAAGTAGAAAAGAACATGGAGAAAACGGGTGACCAGCTCCCACACTTGGTACAAACAGTAACATGTGTACGGTGCACCCCGAGGGCCAAAACAGAGCTGCAGAGTTCGGCTTTGCTCCAAAAGGAAAAAAAAAAAAAAAACAGACACTCTCTTGTTTCAAACAATTGCTGTCACACACTGTAGCAGAAATAATAACATACATACAGGAGTTCATATATAGATGTTTTGTCTGTGTGAATGAGTGAGTGATTCTGTGTCTGTCTGTATGAATATGTATGTATGTTTACATTCCTCCAGTTTTGTGTGTTCATTAATGTTTCATGTGTTTTTTTTTTTTTTTTTTGTTGTTTTTTTTTTTAATCTTATTTATTTGTTATAATCAATCGGTATCAGAACATTATGGACGTTGCTTCACCAAATTCACAAGGATCTGTCAGTGCTGAGGGAACCATGTTCATAAAACCTCATTAAATATGTATCAAGCAGTCCCATTGAATCCCATTAAAAATGTATCAGGCATGCATTAATAAACGTATCAGAAATGAAACATTTGCAAAAGAAATGCAACTTCAGTATGAGGGCTTTGTGAGTTGTTAAAAACATTAAGAGGACAAAGCGAGCCTCCCTCTGTTGTAGCTGTTTTGATTCATTCTTTTGATATCGTGTGTCATGTGCAAAAAAACGTAGCTAAACACAAAAAAAGCTTTTTGGGAAGACGGGATGTGCGCTCTTTAAATGACTTAAAGCAATGTTTCACTTGGTACGAAGGCATTTATGAACATGCTTTGGTATGTCTAACGGCAATCTGGAGCTGCAGTTTATACATTTGCAGAAATTAAAATTAGAATGGTCGATGCATGCAGCTATAAATGTTCCACAAAGTAAAATGTTGCTTTAAACTAACAATTTAGATATAAAGATATGTCAAGATCAAGAAGAACGCCAGTGATTCAGTGAAGATATTTCATGTCTGTGGATAATTTTTAATGATCTCATCTTTTTATTTGGTTTAGAAATAAACTAAAGAAAAAGAACTGTGCTTAATTAATGGCATGTGGATCACAGCCTGGATTCAAACAAGGTTTTTTGGTTATAAGCTTTGTATTTGTTTTGCAGCAATTAAGCTTAAATCTCAATTGTTTTATTGCGACGGAATACAATTTTTTTCGTCAACTGTTCAGTGTTAAATCATTGCTATACCTACTGTACTTGGGACTGAGAGGGCTGGAGCCTACTCTCATCTCAACAAAGGGCAGGGACCCCTAAATAAGCAATCACCCATTCAGAATAATTTAGGAAAATTTCCCTTTTTTTTACACTCCTTACATCAAATGTCTATGCTTTGTTATTCCTAACGCTTTTCTTATCCAAACTACGGTAATTATCTATATATGAATTTAAGTCATATCAGATATCAATCAAAATTATTCTAAAGATATTCTACTGTAGAGCTGCATATCAGAGATCCTTACATGGATGTTTGATAGTCTGAAGTGAGAAAACATGTACCAGTTCCCACTGTGGTCCAACAGAGGGCGATCTTTAGTCAGAAAAAAAAAGCCAAAAAAAAAAAAAAAAAAAAAAACTGAATCTTTAATTGTAATACAGTTTAACAGGAAGATACATGTTCACACATGAACGCACACACATACACACACATATATACACATGTGCACACATGAGGCAAAACATAATGTGTGTGTTTTGAGACCAAGAGGATGCCTGCTGGTGTGGGTTTGATATCTGCTGACTCTGATGATGAAGAAGCGTTAATGTTGTGATGTTTTTTATTTGTCCTCTGTTGAATGCTGTACAGGAATGCTCTGACAGTGTGTGGACCCTCCTGTCACATGGAACAGGACGGACTTTATGAGATGAACTCGAAAAGCAAAAAAGATGAGAAATGATTTAGGACTGATCTCATGTTTTTTTTACGTAATGTAAATAGCGTTTCACTTCTTTCTTTTTTTTCTTTTCTTTTCTTTTTTTCAAATAAAATAATTGCTTGTCTCAATGAGTTTGATTCTTTCTTCAATTACGTCACCTGTGCTGCCAATAATCCTGATATTGTTAATTGTTTTGTGACCTGGACGTCCTCTTCTGCTCAAAAACTGTTATTAGCACATCAGTGAGTCACAGTGTTGCATATGGCATTTCAAGTGAATACACTTGACATAAACCAGTGTCAGTAAAATTTACTGACACAAGTTGCTGCAATTGCTCAAATTAGTCCCCAAAATACATTTTGTACTGTTTGAGAAATATGAGCCAAAAACTGTCCTGTTACCATTTCATCACACTCACTTAATCTCCCCACTGTTGTTTATAGGTTAATTATTTGACTCATAAATGTATCATAATAGCTTATAATGTCATGTCATCAGATTGTTTCTTTTGTCTCACCCATATTCCAAAACTTACAGATATATTTTTAAAGGCAATCAGACTCTTACAATTTGCAAGCTGTAGCTGGTCTGGTTTTAGGACATTATTCAGTTTTTTATTAAAAGTAAATTCATGCATTTGTGATTTAGAGTTCTTCAATACATGTATGTGAAGTTTAAGATCCTTTTTAAAAAAATAAATAAATAAAAAAAATGCCACTTTCTTGTGATTTGGTCTTGTAGCCAGCAGGGGACAGCATTTTGCTGTAAAAACCAAAGCTCAACCTGCTTGTCCTTACAGTTTACAGTCCTTCATGCAGCCAACTGCAATTGAGAGCATCCTGGTTCCTGATCCAGTGAAGGTGACTGTCAGTACAGTGCTTCGTGACAGTACAGTGGTTTGTGGATTTTCTTCCACTCATAACAACTACGTCCTTACTATTCCACTTTTATTGGATCTTGTAGATTCCCGAGCTCTTTCGTGACTATTAGTTTGTCGTTGTTGTTGGGTTTCTTTCTTTTTTAAAAAAATATTTGCTGTGCATGAAAATTCAAGTGCAAGTGTGTCTCCTGTTTCACAGAAAATGCACAGCATGAGGTGCACTGAGCATGCGTGTTATGTGCAAAGCTTCACACATTGTTTTGTAGATAGACTCATGGTGATGGCAGTGGGAGGGAGACAAAGACAGATGGACCGTGTGTGTGTTTCCGTGTGTGTAGGTCCATGCATGTGTAAGTGTGTATATTTGTCTGATTGCATGTGTTTATGTATCAACATGTTCTTTTTTTTTCAAAATGTACGTGTTTGTGTCGCACAATACAGATGTTAGAGGAACACTGCTGCTGCCCTCGCTGCTCACCCCCTTCAACAGGGAGGCAGCAGTGCAGCCTAAGCAGCTGTTAACGCTGGTGGCGCCGTGTGTGAGTTTATACCAGGTGAAAACATTTTCCAGGGGAAATCAGAATGTGGAAAAAATATACTGCATTTGTGATGTTAAGAAAACAATGATGTAG
This sequence comes from Polydactylus sextarius, assembly GCA_016801845.1. NCBI lineage: Eukaryota > Metazoa > Chordata > Actinopteri > Polynemidae > Polydactylus > Polydactylus sextarius. Next base: position 6,623,076 of record CM028922.1, read on the forward strand.
AGCAGAGACGAACAAAACGCATCAGAGTACAATAGAATCAAACAGAAGAGGACAGAATAGGATCCCCCCATAATCTACAAAAGAAAATTATCATTCGCTCTGCTCTTTGTCTCCCCTTTCCATACAGTTCCATAGGCGTAACATGTTATGGATGTAATCTCTAAGAGGATTCTCTCTGCTTGGTATCATGGTACATGTTAATTTCAGCTCTTTATGTTCCTTATTGAAACAGACCCAAGGTCTCCCAGGCCTGCCTGCCTGCCTGCCTGCCAGCCAACCGTCATCAATTCACCCCTAATCTCTCCCCCCAGCCCTTTTATAGCTAATCCATTGTGTTGGTCATTGTCATCTGATCATGTGTGACCCTGGCGCTTCTACTATAGCTGGTGCTTGGTAACGTTGCACTGACTTTTGACGTCCATCCTCAAGCAGATATCGGTGGTTGGGTGAAAACTCAACTCATGGAAGCAAAGCTGGACATGTCCTCAATTGTGGGATTTCTTCATTCAAAAAAATGCCTGAAGTGACACCAAACTCCTCCATATTTCAGTATTAGAAACTGACATGAACGTGACTGAATTTGGGGTAATGTAATGTTAAAAATAAAAAGTGTGACTTCATGTATCATGAAGCAAGTCCAAACTGGAGAAACCTCAGATTTTTCCGAAACATCATTATGAGTATTTGATTGTATATTCTCACAATCATTAAGTTAAATAGCCATTTTCACCTCATATTCAACTGGATATGTTTTCAAAATACTAAAATATCTAACTTCATTTTGGTTTGAAATCAAAGTCATGCATTTTTAGCTGAAAAACAAATACGAGTCATATCAATAAATGTACTCCAACTACTTATGTCCACTGATCAAGTGTAGTTTGGTTTCTGCATACTGAGAAGCAGAGAGCACAAGAAATCCATCAGAATACAACAGAAGCGTGGCGCACCATTCACAACAGTACGTGAACCTCAACACATCCTAACAAATGTGATGTGACACCCAGTGGTGGTGTGATCATTCCTGGATGACTCACTCCATAACCATGAAACATACAGCCATAACAGTCGCACCCACACCTCGTCTCATGCCTCTTTTGCCATGATGGTTTTTCACTTGTGAGGATAGACCTTGCCCCAGGGACCAGAGGCCTCAACCAGTAACCGTAATCATCGTGTCTTCATTATCCTTCAAAACTTTTCGCTTTCTACTGCCTCCACCATCACCCAGGTTTTCCCGCCTGCCTCCTCACCCCCGCCAGGCCCCTGGTCGATCTGTCTATCTGCCCCTGCACTGACTCCTCATTAACACATGAATGAAGAAAGGGAAGGGCCTGCTAAGGCTTGGACGCCAACAGAAGGCGACGGATTTGCAATTCAAACCTCTGACTGACCCTCTTCCTCCCCCCACCATGTCCTCCCAGCCCTGTATACTGGGACTGGAACTGTCACCAGTATGATTGAGGACATATGTAAGGAGGGAGAAAGGGGTAGAGGAGACAGATGTGCATTCACACACTCATGTCATGCCTCTGCACACTTTCATATTGATGGACACAATGCAAATAAAGCATATGCACATTTGGAGAGTGAGAGTGAGGAGTGCTGTATCTGTTAATGATTATCCAATATAATGATTTTTCAAAATAAAGTCAAGTTCAAGGGGATATCAGTTAATAAATGAAGACTCCACCATATGGCACAGAGATATTTTGGCATTGAAACAAGTGCACTGGGTAAATTTACCCTCCATAAGAGCATTGCAGTCTGGAAAATAAACATCTCTGCATAACTTTGGCTTTAAAGTGATAAATAATCACTATAGTCAATATAGTCAAACAATATAGTTTATACAATACAATAGTCTGACTGCAAAATTCAAATTTGTAGTTTTAATTTCACAGAAACATAGAAACATACATATAGAAGTGTGTGTGTGTGTGTGTGTGTGTGTGTGTGTGTATATATATATATATATATATATATATATACATACACACACACACACACACATATATATATATATATATATATATATATATATATATATATATATATTACTTACACAAATACAATTTAAAAGTATTTCGCACTGACCTGAATATGTGTTTCTAGTAAATTATAAACATTTTTTTATTTTCTTTCCTCCCTTGCTTCTCTTTTGTGATATATTATATTCTGAAATATTGTACACGTTCTGTAAAACCTTGTACATCGTGTTTTGGCTGTGCTGCGTGTAATTATGGTCTGGCCGGCAAAAGACGTTTTAATTTGAAAAGCAGAAGAAGAAAAAAAAGAGAGAGAGAAAGAGAGACGCGGAGATGGACGATAATAATGACAACAGATCTGTTACATTATCAAGTTCATTTAATTAAAAAAATCACGTTGAATGTATCTTTAAAAACAAATTCTTTTTTGACAATTTAGGAAAAAAAAGTGTCCAGATACGTCACTTCCGCCTCCCGCCTTACTATTTCCTGCATGTGCCGACAATATGGCAGCGCCTATAGCGATTCACCTGGAGTTTGGGTAAGCGAATTAAAAACCTTTTATAATAGTTTATTATGCTCGTTGATGCATCCTGACAGGCTGAAGTCTCGGTACCGAACGTGACACATCAGTTGTAGTGATTTGTTTTGATATTGTTTCGGTAAAATTGTCTCGAATATGAGGAAAAAGCAGCCAGTGCAGCGTTTGTTTATGAAATATCCACCATAGTGTTGTTGCTGCTTTTGAGCTGCACTGAGGCTCTGAGCTGGTGAAACATCTTATGTGAGAGGATGTGACGAGGAAGAACATTTACATAATAATGACCGGTATTTATAAGTTGACTGACTTTACTTTTAGCATCCGCGGTAGCCGTCTTTATTCTGTCCACGCTGCTCTGTGAAGCCACTGAAACAGTTTCAGACTTTAGAGATAGATTCAAGTCAGATGTAGACCCCAAGATGAAAAAATAACAACCTGAACAAACTTTTCTTGACTCTAGTTATTACTAAGACTTACTCTTATATTGAAAATAACTTTAATACCTTAATTTAAGAAACTCTTCAACCCCTGAACCATAATAAATAAATATATAAATAAAAAAATGCATCAGATATGCTCACATGTGGCCGAGTGATGTGTATAAATCCTATGTAATGATTATAAATTAGCAATAAGGTATAGACTACATGTTTGCTGTAATATATAACTCACGGTGCACTTTGTTTGGAGGGATCTTTAAATATTCATGTAAATGTATCTGTGATTTTGGGACTAATTATGAGGAAATTATAGACAGAACCCACTTAATTTATTCCAATTAATTGCTATTGTGATCTGGAGTCTTTCAGCCAGTGTACTTCAGGTCAGCTGCTCATGTTGAAATGTGAGATAAAAAGAAAAAAAAAATGAGACCACAGTTCCAATTAATTCATATCAGCTTCAGGTTTAAATAGATCTATGACAGTGTTTCCAATTATTGAGATTTTAATCTGTCCTCTCAAGAAAACAACAGTCTTAGACTGGTGCTTTTGGATCATCTCACATAAGATGTGCCTCAGTCTGACCAAACAATAATGAGTGATGTTAAACAGACATTTTCAATTTTGAAAACTGTTTTTTTTTTTTTTTTAAAATAAATGTTTGGTGTTTGAATGCTTTATATGTAGAGATGATGATCTTGATTGTGGGGGTGTAAGAACTGATGTGTAATCTTGATATTTTGTTGAAGCACAAGTCATAAGTGCCTAAATACTACATATATGCCTATACATTAATTATCTATTTTACTATGTCTTTTTCTAGAGGAGGAGCAGAGCTGCTTTTTAATGGTGTGAAGGAACATCATGTGACTCTCCCAAGCCAATCAGAACCTTGTGAGTATCTCCTGCTTTCCTCTCCGTGCTTATTATCATAATACACCATAAATAGCCTAGATTTTCTTTGCTTAATATAAAATAGAAATAGTTCAGAAATGATGGGATGTTACAGTCCATCACAGTCTTTTCAAATCATTGGGGCAGTGGTGGCCTGGTGGCTAAGGAAGCGGACTTGTGTCCAGAAGGTCACAGGTTCCAACTGCCAAGGTCCCACTGAGGTACCCTTGAGCAAGGTACTGTCCCCACACACGCTCCCCGGGCAGGTGTTTAGCTTGTGTCGTTGTGTGCATGGTGTGCTGTTTGCTCAATGACAAAATGAGAATCAATAATCACTATGATGGATTCCATATCAAGTTTTCAATGTGGTCAAGTTGACTGTCATAATAATAATGATAATAACAATAATAATAAAACCATTGAAAATCACTGACTTCCAAGAAGTTTTAATGTTTGTCCAATGACCAATGTTTGTGTCTGTGGGCTTCCATCCGGTTGAGTCAAGTTTGTGACTCTTTACACCAACACATTAGTTAGATTTTTGCCGTAATTAGGACTAAGGTATACATCGATATTTTATATATATATATATATATATATATATATATATATATATATATATATATATATATATATATATATATATATATATATATATATATATATATATATATATATATGTACATATACATCTTTTGAATTGAATCAGATTAGGATTTTTGGAATCTTGCACTCTAGCATATCCTCCCATCACATTACCTTTTCCCATCTTCATATCTCTCTTTCCATCATCGTCTTGTCTAACATCTGTGTGGTTGCTTCTCTACCAATCCTTTCTGCTTTCTTCACTTTGAAATGTTGCCCACTGGTAAATGCAGTGCGTGTGAGTGGGTGAAGGTGTGAAGTTAAGGGATATTTATTTTGCCTCTGTGAGTTACAAAAGAGCAGTTGAGGTGACGGAGCTCGAGTCATTTTTTTTTTTTTTTTTTTTGTCTGAGATCACTTTTGGCTGACTCGGCGAGCGGGCGCTCATTTCTCAATACATGAAAGTTTTCAGGATATAAATTGATTAGATTTTATTTTTGCCGTGCGATTCAGGTTCCATCCAACATGGGTCACTAACTCAGTATGGAGGAGGGAAAACCTGCCAGCACCTGGATTTAATGCCTCTAACTCAGATCTGGAAAAGTGTAGAATGCGAGTCGCAGCTGCCTAGAGGTTAAAATGTCTCCTAAATTTATATATAGTTGTGTGTGTGTGTGTGTAGAATGTGTGTGTTGCGGTGAGAAACAACAAATGAGAGAAATATGTGTCCTTGGTATTTGACTAAACAAAGGGTGTTCATCCATGGCACTGATGTTACCACGACAACACAAAGACAAAAGTTGACCAGAACAGGGAATGTCAGCCAGATATGACCTTGCTGCACAAGTCGACCTGTGTGTGTGTGTGTGTGTGTGTGTGTCTGTGTGAGAGAGGGGTGTGTGAGCACACTACAGCAGAAGACCCTTGATTTTGTCATGTGGTATACTAAGTTTATAATCTGAATGACATAGTGTAGGTCCAACATTGTAATACACATTCCTTGCTTATATTCGCTTATTGTGATCTTAAGTCTGGATTGTGTTGTTGTGTGTGTGTGTGTGTGTGTGTGTGTGTGTGTGTGTGTGTGTGTGTGTGTGTGTGTACAGAGGGGGTGCAAGTGAAGGCAGATATAATTGGTTCTGAATCCTTCGTATTTCTCTTTGACCCCAGTCAGTGATTGATGACCCTCGACTGAAAGACCCCACCCCCACTCTTTCTCTCTCTCTCTCCCTTCTTTATCTAACTCTCTCTCTCATTCAACAAAACCCCCGTGGTGTAAGGATCACACAGATTTTTTTTGCCTCTCGTATCAGCAGAAAGATGGATAGCTCGCTGCCCCCTCCGCCCCCTCACATGACCGTCATAATTGCACGACGGCAGAAAAGCGAAAGGAGAAAGAAGGGGGAAAAAAAACTGCACGCACAAAAGGAAAGCAGGCACGGTTTTGAATCGGCGTCAAAATGGCGCCTTTTCTCTCCCCTCCCTTCATGTCTCGTTTTCCACCCACGCAAACGTAGCTATCCCAAGATGCATTAGGAGCCTGTGACGCATTTTCCCTCTCTCTTGTCTGTTTGTTCCCTCATTTTCTTTTTTTCCCTCCACCTGGACCGCAAAGCGCTATCAAAAACCTCCACCTCTCTGTCTCACCGTGTCATTGTTCCCTCCATTCACCTCCCCAACTCCTTATTGCTCCACGCTGACTTTCATCTTTTATACGGTTCATCTATATAAGCCTGTCTTTTTGTTTCAGACCGTGGGTGATTTAAATTCGTAGACCTGTGTAACCTTTTACAAGGCGGCCATTAAGATGGCAGCGCCTGATGACTGTTTCTGTCATAAAAGCTTAATTGAAGAAAGTTTGAATTATTACCAACGTGTGTATGGCACTAAGGCAACCTGTTTATGTATATGTGCAACTTCTAACATGTCTGTTAGAGAAGAGAATATAAAAGATGGGAAGAGATGAAGGAGAGGAGGGTAGGAGAGCAGGTTTTACGAGGGAACGAGGGAGTCTGTAAGTGTGTGTGTGTGAGTGTGTGAGAGACATAGAGAGCAAATGAAAAAGTAAATGGACGAGAGGATGAAAGAGCGAATACGGGGTAATGGTGGAGAAAAATACCAATAGTCAAAGGCAGAGAGGGAGCAAAGAAAGGAGTCACCACAAAGAAGGAGTTATGACTGCTGTAGTGATTAGTTCTGTTTTTAGCCCCGTAGAGGTGCAGGTCAATATTCACTGCCTAGTACTCTGAGTTGGTGTGTGTGTGTGTGTGTGTGTGTGTGTGTGTGTGTGTGTGTGTGTGTGTGTGTGTGTGTGTGTGTGTGTGTGTGTGTGTGTGTGTGTGTGTGTGTGTGTGTGTGTGTGTGTGTGTGTGTGTGTGTGTGGAACCATAGAAAACCAGCACTATCATTATACTACTGAGCTGGCCGACAGCACTGCAATTAACCTGAACACAGTCCACGCGCAGGCTTGGCATGTGCTAACGTACACACACTCACTATCACTCACTTTCATCCACTTAGTCTGTTTCCTTCACTGTGAACGGACTGTGTGTCTAGAAATCTTTTTATTTTTTTTTTATTTTTATGAATCCATGTTAATTCTGGTTGTATTCATTAGTTATTATTATTTGTTTTGTGAGTATTTGTATTTAATATTTTGTAATCAGTGTAACGTAATTTCTGTGAGTTTATGGACCAAATAAAACCTGAGGATGACTTCACTCAAAGAACAAAACACTTTAAAATCAGATATATGGACCCAGTTTTTGAAAAAATAAAAAACATATTTGGCTCTTTGAAAACCTGGGAGAGGCTATTTCTGACAACACAGTGTCTGAGTAAAATTTGATTTAGACAAATGCAATGTCCATTTTATATCTCATAGAATCATTCTAATAAAACTAAAGCAAAATCCAAATTTGGTTCCATTAAAAGAGAGTAACATTTTTTTTCTGATGCTTTTTTTTACACTATGTATTTCAGGTCAAAATCAGAGCCTATGTACTCATTTACTGTGACATTAGCTCCGCCTTAGATCCAACCTAACTCATGAAACCCCCGAGTGGTTCGACGCCTACCTGCTCCAGCTTCACCGCTCTTCTTGCACCTGGCTCGGGGATGACTCAATGTCACTCTCTTGCCCTCGTATATGCTCCATATGCTCACCTCTATTTACTCAGTCCACGTACAATTCTATACATCATCTCCTGTGTTCTTTCCATTCCGTGTAACCCAGTGATGGAGGCCGGTACCATTAATTTTGATGCGTGTGTGTGTGTTCGATGCGATTCCAGTCCAGCTCTCGTGTTGTATGGTGAGTCATCGTTCACGTGTACGTTCAGTAGACAGCTGTGATCATATATACGCACACACGTGATACACACAAAACCAGGAAGTGGTAATAAGAAAATATAGGATTTGAGTGTGTGTGTGTTATTTTTTCTGCATTCACCCAATATATATATATATGTGCACATCATAATACTACTAATGCCTACAAAAACGTATAGGTTTTTAAAACACCTTGAATCTTAATTGTTAACGACAGACATAACTATAATATATTCATTGTTGGTTGTTTAGTGGGGATTTATCCTAAAACCTCTCATTGTCGTCACCTCTGTGGCTGTCACTCTGTCTGAGTGAGGCTCAACCTTTTGTTGAGACGAGGTCAATCTGATTGTTCCAGAGGTCAGACTCATAGAAAATTCAAGCATCGATGATATTTGAGCTGAAAGTGAAAAGCGCAGCATTCAAAATTTGATTTGAAATTTATACCGAAATAGAATTTTTTCCTTTTTATTTCATTAATCTTGTACTGAAAAAATGAAATAAAATAAAAATCATCGCAAGCATGTAGAAAAATCTTGCATTTATTTTATTTTTTTTTAAGGTTTACACTCTGTTTGAAAATGTCTACCTGCTTACATCTTATACTTGTTTTCATTTGAACATTTTAAATCACCACCTGCAACTGTAGAACATTCCCGTTTTCCAATTTGTTCATTTTGTTTTGAGATTTAAACCCAGACGTCATTAATCTCGTTTTTTTTCCAACCAAGGTGAACAACGTCGCTCTTGGTCATTGGCATCAGTCAACCCTTCCCCCCAATTTCCAGTGTCCCCTCCTTTCGCCCCAAACGTACACATGCACTCATAAATATACATGCACACAGACACACACACACATGCACACAACCTCGTCCCGCCTGGTGCCTCTGTCGCGTCACATCGACCAGGGGGCTGGAACCATGCACCTTGACCCTTAACCTCTAACCTGTGACCTCTGTTGTCTGCCTGTGTATGGGCTTTGTGTGTGTGTGTGTGTGTGTGTGTGTTTGTGTTTTCTAGGGGACATGAAGCAGCTGCTGGTCTGGATCCAACGGAACCTGCTGAAGGAACGGCCTGAACTCTTTGTCCAAGGCGATTCTGTGTGAGTGAGTGTGTGTGTGTTTGTGTGTGCACTTGACACACACTTGATCTGCGTGCAACAATATAAACCTAAGAGATGATGTTTTTTCAATCACATTGCCACAGGAACAAAGTCTTAATTGCCAAAATATGATTGTAATGTTTAATCAAAATATAAGATCAACTTTCACATTGTTGAACATTTGAAAATATTCTGAATCATTTTTTTTTCTCCTGTAACTGCTGAAATGCTGAGGGGGGAAAAGACAGTGTATCTTCAGGTTATAGGTTTCAGTAAGATGATTACCTGTGTGCATGTGAGCTTGTGTGTTTGTTCAATCACGTGTGTGTGTGTGTGTGTGTGTGTGTGTCCAGGACTCACAGCAGTCTTACAGGACTGGCTGACTTTTACAGCTGCCTTTGTGCAGGACTATTTATAGCACCACCTAACCAATGAATGGAGAAAAAGCTGGGCTACCTATAAACCTTATAGATTAGGTATGTGTGTGTATGTGCTTTATGTTGGCAGCACACACTGGTTTTTAAGCAAACTATCATCCGGGTGTTTTCCCCCATTATCTTTTTAAAAGATCTATGTGTGCTGTGTGTGATTAGTTTACAGTCTTTGTCCTTTTGTTCCTTCTCAACACAATTCTGTTGTGTGTACGTGAGTGTGTGTATGTGTGCACACGCTCGTGCAGACACGTTTGTTCTCACAGGTTCCTCTCACATTGCCCTTTCTCGTTGACGTCACAGATCATCTAAGAGGTGGAGGGAGAAGCTTGTTTGAACTATACGAGAGGCGTCAGTACCTCGGCGTCCACGTTAAGCAAACTCTCTGTCTTTCAGAGAAAAATACACACAACTGTTAAGAAGACGGCACCTAAAGGTGCCTGTTACCCTCCCCCATTATCCCCATTACCTCTTTCTAGGGGTGGGATTTTTTTTTTTTTTTTGAAAGCTTCCCATGTATGTTATTTTTGAGGTGTCATTAATTTCTACTGACAGTATGTTTTTCTCCCATATTTACTTTTTACACTTTAACCACATGTAGAGACAGCAGCTTATATTATGTAACATTAATGGCAATTTATGATATATATATATATATATCACTGTTCATCTATTAATTTTTATTACTGTGTGTTGTTTAAAATAAAAAGAAAACAGATTTTTCTTTTTATTTAAGAAAAGGAAAAAAAAAGCATTTTTTTCCCAGCATTTTTCCTTTTTTTTTGTTAATATCACATTTATTCCTAATTTTTTATGTATTTATTTTGACTTTTTAATTAAATGAATTTTATTTTAAGTTTTAGTCGAGCTGTGTCGTCAAAAGCAAATATTTCCCCGTGTGTCAATTTAATTCATCACACCTAAGCTGAGGGCTTAATTGTAATTTGTAAGAATTAGCAGGAATTTTTAATTACTAATAAGTGAAATGTGGTTTGGTTTAGTTCATATTCAGAAGTAAAAAAAAAAAAAAAAAAAAAAAAAGAATCTCTTTTGTCAGATTGAAGCGATGAATTCTCCTCCATTGAACGTTATTAAAATGTTGATTTCAGTCTTTCTTTACATAATTTCACCATCATTTTTCAAAACGACTCAAATGTTTCCTCTCAGTTGAGTTTATTTATTTGATGATTTATCTTTTTTTTTTGTTTGTTTCATGTTAAGCTGTTTATATCTTATATTTACGTGTGTGTGTGTGTTTGACCAAAACGGTGTGTTTTCCCACAGGAGACCTGGGATACTGGTGCTTATCAATGATGCAGACTGGGAGCTAATGGTGAGCACTGGGAGTCACGTTCACTGTCATATTGTGTGTGTGTGTGTGTGTGTGTGTGTGTGTGTGTGTGTGTGTGTGTGTGTGTGAGAGAGAGAGAGTGTAGCAGTGTGTAAATGAAATAAACGTAATATTTCTGTAATTTTGAGCTCTATTAATCTATAGTATGTTGTGTTTTCAGGGTACACTATTACAGTTTTACATGTGTTGAAATCATGCAGCAGTAATATGATGTGTGTGTGTGTGTAGTGTGTATAGATCCCCGTAACTGTATAAACTGCACGTGTGGATGTTTAAATCAACAAAAGGAAGCGTGTTGCCGTGTGTGAAGGTTAGCGTATATGTTCACTGATACTGAGATTGTTCGTTTTTTTTCTGAGTCAGTTAATGCTTCATATAATGTGGAAGCAGCTGCAAGACAAGTTTGTCCTTGGGGTCTCGTATCCGAACACATATTTACATGCACAAACAGTCCGAATGCTTCAATTTGAATCCATTGATGCAATTACAGGACTCAACACAGGATGTAAATGAAATGAAAAGTTTGTTATTGATTGGACCCCAAAGGGAACACAGTAGTAATACACATATTTGAACGGGTAAACACACATATTTCTCCTTTGACTCATACAGATGTTTGAATATTGAACATTGTGTGTGTTTTCTAAACCTCAGGGGGAGCTGGATTACCAGCTACAAGACCAAGACAACGTTGTGTTTATTTCTACTCTTCACGGAGGATAGAAAATGAGCGAGGATGTGCAAACGTATATAGCCTTGACACCCTCTTTCTCTACATCCTCTGCAACCCCCAATCTCTCACCACCCCCCCAACATCCCAACAACACGGCACCCCATTGGACGCCGCAAATGTGACAGCCTGCACCATGACGACTGAGGTGATGGATGTTGGTCCTTAGGAATGAGTGGAAATTCAGAGATGGTTACTGAGAAAAATGTGGAAGCGGTGAGACAGGAATTGTGACCTGACGTCGACAAAACAACCTTATATGTTATTCTGAAGTGTCTTTTTTTTAAATGGGAATATTAAATAAAAGGTAACACTTTAACCTCCTCTAATTAGCATTAGTATAAGCTGCATATAAACATTTAATAAATTGCCTATAACACACTATAATGTTTGTATTTATGTATTTGTCAGATGACGAGCTAAATGCCTTTTATAATCACAGTTGTGTTATTATCTGTTTACACATTAACTTAACACTTAACACATATGAATTTTTCACATGTGTTAGTTGAGTTATAGTTGTTCACAAATACATAAATAAGCACCTAAAACAGTGGTGTAAAGTATTTATTACATGTGTATAAAGCAGCACTTATAAATGCTAATTCAACGTGTTACCGAAGACATAATTTGTCTTTTTTTTCCTCCTTTTTCTTTTCTTTTTTTGTGTCCAATGTAATTTTTTTTGACATTTTTGATTTCAAAAATTCTTTTAATATTCTTTAAAAAAAAATAAAAATAAAAAAAAAAATGTTTTCTTAGGCCTAAATCTTTTCACACTTTTTCCACAGTTATATTTCCAGTTATTACATTTTAAATATGTATTACAGTCAAAATAATTTAATTTTTGTATTGAGGCTTTTATTTATTTTTTTTTTAAATTTTACCTACATCTCTGGCAGGAGGAAATATTTTCTCTAAGAGTCTCAGTGGTTAAAAAAATGATTTCAATATATGAAATTGACTTGAATTTACAAACATCTTGTTTTTAATTTCCTCCGCCATATATTTATTAAATATTGCCAATTTTGATGAAATCGTTATGTCAGATAAATGTTATGTCACAGATTCTCACAAAATTTCAAAACAAACACGTGTTACTACTGTAGACCCTTAACAACGTGGCAATGTAAGGATCCATATCTATTTCGCACAGTACCACACACAGAGGCCTATGGCCAAACGCTTTTCTCAATTAGGATTTTCCATCACGCTTCGATAATTCCTGGTGATATCTTCTACCTGATCGATTTAAGCTCGGCTCTGTGATCACACTGCAGTTTTAGGCTGATTAGACGAGACTTTAGGGAGATTTTACCGTCCTATACCCAACTCAGATGGAATATTCATAAGAGAAAGGAGGGGCAGGGGTATATGATGTGTGTGTGTGTGGTGGTGGTGGTGGTGGTGGAGGGGGTGAACTACAGGACCACTGCGGGAGGTCGAGGTCTAGCCTCCGGGCTGTCCTCCCCTGAACGCCCGGGGCGACCTAAAACCTTTTCTCGGTTGTGGAGTCCGATTTGCAACGGGAAACCGGCCGATAATGGCCGGTAGAAAGGAAATGCTAATGAGACTGAGAGGGGGTTAGAGAGGAGAGAAAATGTAACACAGTGTCAGCTAGCGCAGGCCCAGGATAAGCTATTGTGTGTGTGTGAGTGTGTGTGTGAGTGTGTGTGTGAGAGAGAGAGTTTAACAAAGGGGGAGATGATCAACATTTATCTGCATGTGGACCAGCGCCTCTCATAGGCAACTGTTTCAAATGATGTTTTCCCAATTAATTAAATCTTAATAGTAACAACATCAAAAGGTTGCTTTTGATCGCTACCTTGTTGCGGATTTTGAAGTCTATAACCTGTGTTGTAAATGATCTTACACACATTAGATGATGTTACAATAGACTAGTTTTCCATAACTAGGTTTTTTACCTACATTTTATACATTGTGTCAGATGTCATGTGCATTTAGTTTATAAATACTTAAGGTTTTACATCCAATCCTGCAGGGTCTAGGCTATTTCCTGGGCCACAGTCTGCACACAAACACACACACACACACACACTGGCTGACTGCTCAACAGGAGACATGGTGAAGAGATGATAGTGATGAGATGACCTGGACTCACCATCACATCACAGTCATGTGTCATAACGACTATCAACACCTCAGATTGCCACAGTGGGAATTAACAATAAATAAATAAAAACGCCTATGATGTCTCTCCACTCAGAGGTAAACAGCCATAAAGTAAACACTAACCAATAAAAATGAAGTGCTAGAATATGATTACACATATAAGCATCAGACTGACAAATTGACCCCCCCACACACCCTTATTTGTAAAATGATTTCACCTGTAAAGTGGAAAAAATCATCATCGGGCATCACTGTATTAAAGAACGTAACCTTTATATTTACTACTATTATTTACATTACGGTTGTTAGAATTTGAACTTGAGATTGTTCACTATATAAAATTACACCAGACTGTTTAATGCTTTATAAAGCAACTGTTGCCATTTTCCCCTCTCCACTATGTTTTTTTTTTTTCTATAATGAACCCACAGGCTGCCATAGTTTCCTGCAGAGAATCCAGTGGCATGTTTTAACACTGTAGCTTTTAGACATGTTAAGCTGCAACGGGGCTAATGGCTGAAAACTGAGGTTATGGCTCCTGTAAAGCTCAAAAACATCTTATTTAGGCGCATTTTGGAGTATTTATTTAACTGTATCACACTATAGTCTGATGATTGTTATTAAATATTGTTCTTTTTGGTTTGGGGACACTGCTATGCAGTAGTTTTTTGGCTGACATAAAAATAAATAAATAAATAAACACGTGTACGAACCATTTGTACAAAACGAACGTCAATTATCAGAATAAAAAATATATATAATATACAACTTCGGTTTAAGGCTCCCGATATTCTGTTAAATGAAAATAAATAAAGGTTTAAAAAACGTTAAAATTCTGCCATTAGACAAACATTAGAAAGAACATGTGTCCACTGGATTCTATTGGAAACACAAGTGTCTAAGAACAAGAGCAAACATGATGCACTAATCCCCTGTAATTAAGAAAGTTCAGCCTTTAATAGTCAACAACACACACACACACACACATACAGGATATTTCTTTGTGTGTGTGTGTGTGTGTGTGTGTGTGTGTTGGATGTTTCGAGTCTATAACTGAGAACGAAATTGGATTATTTAAAAAAAAATGTATTACGAGAAAATATACTTTATTGGTAAAATGTAAAATTTTTACGTTATAAACTTTGACCGTTTTATTGTCATTTATTCTATTATTGTAAAAAAAAATATGATTATTTCTGTGACTGTGTTGCCTTTTTTTTTTTTTGTCTTAGAAGAATAATTATAATCATTTTCAAGTGATGTAATTAATTATAAGAAAACTAAAAATAGAAGAAGAGGAATAAAAAAAAAAAAAACATCCAAACACCTAATGTGCCAGAAAAGATCCCACGTGATTTATCTGTGACGCTGTTGGACTCCAGGAAAAAAAAATTGGCAGCAAACAACCATCAGGCCTGTTTTCTGTTTTGTGTTATCCTTTTTTTTTTTTTTTTTTTATAAAACCGCAACATCTTTACGTCGTTCAGTGATTTTTACCTTTGATTTGGTTTCAGAAGCAATAAACACGATAATAGTGCCAGTGTTTAACTAATATATCTGTTGGTTAAGTGCCCTGCTGCAGAATGCTCTCTGGGCTTAGCTTTAATGGGCTCTAAATATGCTCTTAGTATATTAATAAATTATTAGGAATTATTTAAGAAACTGTTTCCCAGACAAATGTAGCTTTTAACAAAATTAATTGAATCTGATCGTGTTCATTTGTATTTATTTTGCTCGTTCTCGACCCCATGTGTTTGATGCTATGGTCCAGATTTTTTCTTGTTCTCTTTCTTTTTCTTTTTCTTTTTTTTGTTTTTTTTTTTTTAAAGCTTTGCTCATCTCCTCTCCACAACGTGCATCTGTGCTGCATGTCAGCATTCAGCTTGCTGCTTTCTACTATTCGCCAAACACAGTCGATACATCGACGCTTCCAGTCGATATTTGCCATTTAAAACAAACAGTCTTCATTAGATCTTCGACTAAGTGTAAATACCAATCGGGCCAACCACAACGCACATCCCCGAAAAACACATTACATGAGGCAAGAGTGAGGTTTCCTCCACTTTTATTGGCCCAGTCAGTCCCGCGTCTTTTTCTTTCTTTCTTTCTTTCTCTCGTTTAAAAAAAAAAAAAAAAAACAAAATACTCTTTATAACATGCGAATTGTGATGTGCATCTTACCTGAAATGAGACAGTTACAAAACACAACGAGATTAAAGGCCTCCCTATAGGCTCTTCTTTGTGGTTTTTTTGGAGGCCCACATTCTGGTTGTGGCGTTTGGCCAAAGACAGCAGTGATGAATGTGAGTCTGCAGCAACAGATGTCCATACACAATTCTTGGGGTTGAATTTGAGTTTACTCAAGAATTGCGTTTGGACAATCAGTCGCTAAAGACTCTGTATAATCCTCTGGCAAAGTGGAGGTAGGAGGAAACAAAACAGAAGAAGAAGAAATGAAACATTTGGTTATTTAAATCACAAGTGTGGACGGGCACAGTTTAATGTACAGGCCCATGGGTGCACCTGCTACGCCTGCCTAAATGCC
This sequence comes from Polydactylus sextarius, assembly GCA_016801845.1. Classification (NCBI taxonomy): domain Eukaryota; kingdom Metazoa; phylum Chordata; class Actinopteri; family Polynemidae; genus Polydactylus; species Polydactylus sextarius. Next base: position 6,639,146 of record CM028922.1, read on the forward strand.
CTTTGACAGTATTGGCTGTGTCTAATACTGAACACTGATTTCTTTCCCCCCCTTTTTTTTCTCCTTAAGATGGGGAGTTGCAGTACTGTGCATTATTTTTGACATTCTCAGTGCTCAGCATTGCCTCTTGGTTTCGCCTTTCCCTCTTGAAATCAGCTTCTTCACTGTGCATTTCCAACACTGAGCTGTTGCACCAAACCTTTTCATAGTTTTTTTTGTATTGTAAAAAAAAACAAACGTTTAAATATCCACTATAACGCAACTTTCCTCCATGACATGTTAAATAGTAACTCATCTCTTCTGTTTGACTGACCACATCAGTAGTCTACCCCCCTCTTCTTTATTCTTTTTTTTCTTCACAGATGACCCTAATGAGGCATTGTTGAAACCACAATCACTTTCTCACTTTTTTTTCTACCTCATTTCCCCACACACTTTGTCTTTACGTCTATCGTAATCTCTCCATGTCTTTAACACAGGTTGCTAGTTGTAAAGTTAAGTCTAGTCCAGATCTCTGGGGCCTTAAGATGGCTGAAAGGCCGTTGCATCTTTAAGTGAAAATGTCATCTCCTTTGGTTCACCACAGTCTTACTTTTTCAAGTGTCTCAGGAAACGTGGAGGGGGAAAAGGCAGGAATCAAACAGATCAACTAGACTTTCACTCATTTTTTTAAGTCCGATGTTTGAAACGCCAGGAAAACGCCATTTCTGCACCTGTGTTCTGTCATCGATTTAAGGAAAGACTGTTCAGTTCTGGTGCCTCGGGATACACAATCCCTTTCCACGGATGTTGAATATATATATATATATATATATATATATATATATATATATATATATATATATATATATATATATATATATAATATATAAAAAAAAAAAATCCCTGGAGGCAACCACTTGGAGCGTTTCTGTTCTTTCCTCTTGCAAAGCTGCTGATAAAACGTAAAAAAAATACCAAAAAATAATAATGAAAAGGAAACCCCTTATTTCCCGTTGGTGCGTCCTTGGTTCGTTTCCCACGACGTGCGTTCTGTCGGATCTCTCCGCTCAGTCCAAATGCCCCCCAGCGCGTCGCTTCGGATGGTGACAAAAAAAGAAAAAAAAGAAGCAGAAGCAGCAGCATAAGAAGAAGAAGAAGAAGAAGAGAGGCTGAGGAGGAGCAGGGAGAGCAGCTTGGCTTCGTACTCTCCGGACAGACGCTCCTGCCTTCCTTGCATCCTTCCTTTACGAGTCTCTCGGACTGACTGACTGACTGACTGGATGACTGTCTCTCTGCCCTCCTGGCTTTTTCTTTACGCTGCTCCAACAATAAACGCTGCGGCCACGACGCAAGGCGGAGTGAGGAGTGGAGAGGGTCCTCGCTTGGTACTGAATTTGAATAACACCACGGGGTGATAAATGTCCATTGTACTGCTTAAGTAATGAATCTCCGCTGTCCTCTATGTCACACACACACACACACACACACACACACACACACACACACACACACACACACACACACACAGCCAGCAGCTGCGATGAGGGACCAGCAGCCCCTCTTAAAGACACAACAGCCCTATTTTCTACCCAAAAAGAGATTACAATCCCGACACTGTTTACTCTCTGACCGCACTGCATGACGTTTAGTGTTTCTCTTGTGCCCCCTCTCTTGTGTGAGCAAACTAGTGCAACGCTGTAACCAGGCACTTGGACATAAAGCGGTGCCTTCAGCGCCATGTGCAGCCATTCTGCTGCAGAAAGGGCAGCCTACTGTAGGCCTCTGTGGCAAGTGTTGTCCTAAGTGACAGAAAATGAGAGAATTATATGATGCTCATGTGACAGGCAATTGACAAGGCGACAGAGACCGTGTTGTCTTGCACTTTGAATAAGGATGGAGCTGAGCTGGATTTGGATAACACATTTCATCATCAAAAGATACAATAAAAAGTCAAAAAAGAGTGCAGAACTACAACGACCCCTTTGTATAACCAAAGCAATACATTTTATATGGAATAATACACCATAATGTAAACTTATGTTGCTCTTGTGCAGTGTCAAGGTTAATTATTTTAGTCTTCGGGCGCATCTGGTCAAATCTTGGATATTGTAAGATGAGGTTAAATATTTTCTTTATTTTAATGACAAGAAGACATAAGTGGTAAGGACGTAGAACTAAATTAATTTGATTTGTGTTTTCTGTTTGTGTGCCTCTGTAAATGCATTTCAAATCCTGTCAGTAGAGCTGCCACGCGTTTTATGTTCATGCGTAAAACGGGTTTTGCATAAATGCCCCTTGAAAATGTGGCCGTCATATTTTTTTTTTTTTTTAAAGAGAGAGATTCAAGATGAGTATATGACTCTGTCTCTCACCAGGAATCAGATTCAGAATTTAACCCATCCCCATGTCGTACATATCAGCACTTGTGAATGCTGCGTTTGCGCTGCAGCTTTTTGATGCTTACAAACGCTACCTCTCTCTCTCTCTCTCTCTCTCTCTCTCTCTCTCTCTCTCTCTCTCTCTCTCTCTAACTACTAATAAATCATCCTGACTGATCCCGCCCCGGGCGCAGGGGGTCCTCCTCTTTAAAGCTCAATCCGTTTTTTCCCTTTTCATCCCTCTGAAGAAGCCGAGTTAACCTCTCCTGATCCACAGGGCCAGAGCCCCTCTCAGCCTCAGACCGCCTCTCATTCATTCAGCCAGTCACTCATTCATTGCTCTTTTTTTGAGTGGTGAAAAACAAACCCCTCCATCTCCTCTCACTCTCACTTTCTCCCTCTCTTTGCCTTTTCATGCCCTGACTCTGAGGCGGGAAACCAGTAAAAAAAAAAGTCAAGAGGGTCCACCACTTTCACTCTCACCTGGACACCCCTCACTAATGGTTCTCACAGTCACAATGTATTTAATAGAGTAATGATACTCTGAGTTTATATAGTGGACAAGTATCACAGTGCATATATACTGTTTCATCTAAAACTGTTGGTAATTTTTGTCAAAAACGGACTCGCAGCTCAACAAGTGATGGACGAGGATCGTGTGATCCGTTACACACTTTTGAGTTTTTGAGCTTCTAATTTTTCAGTAAATTGTTACAATATTAGATAAATGTTTTTTTTTCCTATTTCAGTTACTGAGAACACACAAAGTTGAAAGTGAAAGTAGTCTGAGTGTGCAAGTTTTTTTTTTAGAGGCTAACTAGCAACACATACTCACAAAAATCTCCAACACTATCGACTATCTTCAGTTGTTGAATTAAGGCCTTTTAGCTCAGTAGCTTTCATGTTGGCTGTTAGTCTTGGTGGTGTATAGTAGGGGTGGGTGTGTGTACACACAGAAACAGTAGGGAACTGCTGCGCTCCACGCAGGGGCCACTGTGCTTCCCTCCATTCACAAATCAATGTTTAACCCGGTGGCTAAAAGGCCTGGCAGGGGAGAGGGAGGCCCAGTCGGCGGGGTGGGCTATGAAACCATGCCGCTGAGAGATGGAGAGGAGAGAGAGGACAAAGGGAACAGGGGAATCCTTAAAATAAACCTCCTCTGGTGAAGGCATCTCTTCCCTGCTGCTAGGGCACAGCTACAGAGGATGGAGAACAGAGTAGAGAGGTTAGAGAGAGAGGCAATGCTGTGGCAGGCAATGTCACTGAAATTTATAGTGGGAAGGATGTTAAGGGAAGACAGGGTAGAGAGGCAAATGGACAAAGACGTAAACTAAGATGAGAGTTTCTGACCAGCCTCAGAGGATACACACTATTTCTCTATCCCGGCTAATACTTCCTGTTTTCTAAAAAGATCTTTAGCAGCGGTAGAACTTCATCTGTATTGGCTATTTGTAATATTTAGGGCAGAAAATGTTAAAGACAGGCAGGAAATATGATGCACAACTGGAGGTATTAATGGAGACAGGCAGCCAATGCAGGAAAACCAATTACAGAGGCATAGAAGTGCTGTACAAGTCTTAAGGGCACGACACATGAGAGAGACAGTTTTAGCTTCCATTATAAATTCATTCTGTGTCCCATAGTCTCATATGAACATGCTTTTTTTTCTTTTGCAAATTAATTTACTTCTTGTGTGTGTTGCTGAGCCATGCAACTATAGCTCTATGCAATTATGATGCTTACTGGTGATGTTTTACGAGTTTTTTCGAGGTTCTGAGGAAAACAAATCTCTTGATTTAAGATTAATTGAAACTGATATAAGATTGTGTCACATGTTTGTTTGTTTTTTAAGCGTCATGGATCTTTTGAGCAGACGAAACCACTGGAAACACACTTCAGACACAGCAGTTTGGGTGTGAAGTTTTTCTCTGTGTGAGAAAAGTTGACTCATCATAAATTACAGGTGTGATGAAAGGCTGGATTGGAAAATGAATCTCAAAGGAATCGCCGACTGGTCTAATGGTTGAGATTAAAAAATTTAAACTGAGTGTGTCCTGAGTGCTACTACTCTTTACTTAGACCAGTACACACTCTTCACACTCTTACTCTTCATCTGCCGCCATCACAGCCACACACACACACTGACACACACTCCTTCCCCCAAGCATGCCGCTGCCTAAACATCCCCCAGAATTCTTTGACAGTGGCTGCGCTGTTGCTTGGCAACGGGGCGACGGACAGCGTCATCCAGGGAGTAACAGAGAAGATGAGAAGCACAGAAGTCTACACTAATCTCACCATTACTTTGTAGAGAGCGTGGGGCATAAGGGTGTTTACAAATATCCTGTAAACTGATAGTGTATACTAATGTTTGCCAGACATAAAGTAAATCCAACCTTTAAATAAACACATTGTGTTTGAATTATTAGAGTTTTTAAAAGTTCAAAAAGCTACATTGTGCCACTGCACCTCAAATCTCTCAGCTGACTATAAACCTCAGCAGTATAAAGGTGAAAATGACGAGCCGAAGCCAGATACATATAGATGCTGTGTTATATATATCATATATATATATATATATATATGATTCGATGATCTGTTTCATATGCATGATAGTGGATAATGCAATCATACCTGTATCACTGACCTCATAATCTCATTATCGCTAGAGCATTCAGTGTGAGCATCAGTTTCTTTGTGCTGACTAAGTGGTGGCGTGTAATGGCTGCACTTGATGTACACAGGTTATTTTTTACTGAAGCAATTCTGTTTAAGTGCTTGACTCTTAAAAAAAAAACACTACCCAGACAACTTGCCTGGCTATCAATTTATCCATACTGCTGTCGATTTACATCTGACTGACTTGGATTACATTCCAGTGATCTGAAATTCTTATGTTTGAACAAAATCATGTGCCTGTAACTGAATATAATCTTAAAACCAAATACTACAAGAATAAAACTGTAGGAAATTTGGTTATAAGATAATATTACTGTTTTTGAAATGCTGATACAGGTTTAATTACATCTATTTGCAAGGTCACATTTTCATAATAACTTTACTGAGACTACTTCAAGGTAAAGATACCAGCTGCAGAAGAAGAGCCAAACACTGTCTCTTTAAACTGTGTAAAATTTTCCAGTTAATAAAATGACTTTTCAAAGAGGTTTCTGAGGCAGTGGATGAATACGGAGTCGCTCAGATTACAACAAAACAAATTAGTTTTATTGGAGTTTAGAGCCGAAAAAGATTTTTCAGTTTTAGTGGACTGACAGAAAATTAACTGATTACACGCTGATAAGCGACTAATCGTTTAAGTCATTTATCAAGAAAAAAAAAGCCATTTCACTGCTTCTGGCTTCTCAAACCTGAAGATCTGTTGCTTTTCTCCATTTTAGGTCAATGTGTATATTACTATCATCATGTTTGTTTGTTTGTTTTTTTTTTTTTGTTTTTTTTTTTTTTAATCATCTTCAGTCTTGCTGGAGTCACTAGATTTTCTCACAGGCTCAGCATCACACAATGCAAAGGAAAAAAAAGATAGGAGCTCAATTGGATATGAGCTCAAATAAAACACATGACTCCTTAAATTGTGAAAACGTTACGCTCATATAGGATGACATGGGAGGAGCAGAGCAGACAGAGTGAAGCTGCTGTAGCTGCTGAGTAAGAGGGTATGTGCCACGGCTCAGACCCTGAGTGACAGGTATTGACCCGCCCAGCCAAAAGACGTCTCTGTGGGAAAGCTATTGATTATTGCCACAGCAATAAAGGTCCCGGAAGCTTGTGAGAATGTCACGACTCTCTGCTGCCTACCGGCCCCCGGTCCCAACACACGAACACAAAGACAGGAACACTTTCACTCTGACACATGCTAAACCATGGCCGCTCATTCTCTCACGCTAACTTACGCATTCTGACTGACCAAAGAAAAGATGAAATAGAGATTGTTTGAGGTGGTGAATGCCTGTCTGGCTAGGTTGTGCATTTATGTGTGAACATTGATGAGTAGTGGACCCTTGATAGACCCCCCACTGTGCTTTAAGGGAATCAGTTCACCCAGATTCCAGAAAATATTTAGGGCTTGTTTGGAAATACATGTCTTTGAGAGTTCTGCAGCCACGGCAGTACAATGGTGGTGTGGAACTGTGCAACTGTCTCTGGGTTTTATCTCAAATTTTGCACAAATAAAACCAAAATCACCTACATGGAGTTATATTACAAGTTATAATACTCTGCTAAGAAAACCAACACTACACATACACTATTTCCACATACTTAGTCTATCTACTTGTTCCTCTGTCAGTCTGTCCCTTGCAATCTGGTGAAAACAAAACAGATTTTCCCCTTTGTCTTTCCCTCTCCTCCATCCTTTCTCTTTCTCTCCTTCACCCTCTGTCTTTCATTCATGCACCCCCCCCACACACACAAACGCCATCTCCACCCTTGACCTCACAGTGAAAAGTTAGCTCCCGAGGTTGAACTCTCCCAGATCTACCTCGCTCGCAAACGCTGGGAAAGTGCCCCTGACATACATACATGTGTGTGTCCGAGCGTGTGTGTTTGTGTGTGACTGTGGAAACACTTGGGGTGTCATGAATAGGAGAGATCTGACCCTCAACCCCCTGACCTGTCCACACAAACGACGCCTTTAAACCAAGGCCGCTTTTGTTGATGCGATGACTGCCTTATTTTGTTCACAGAGCCCGCCAAGAGTCAAAATTCATTATATACCACTTTGCTTATTATTTCCCACCCACATCTATGCCTCTCATCATTTCTTCTGTCTTCTTTCTCTTCCTCCTGTTCCCATCACTCCTCTTTTTTCTCTTTTCACAGCTTCAGTCAAACTTAATTTCTGATCTTGAATATTCACTTGACTTCTGGGCAGATTGAACGTTGGTAATAAAATCCACCCAGTTTATCATTTTTTTAAAACTTAAAAATTAGTATTTTAATGTTTTTCCCCCAAGCTTCCCCAATATATATTTCTTACAAAAAGGAATAATTTAGTGTGTACATATGAAGGTAAAGTAAGTGGGTGGAATGATGGAAGTAACTAAATGTGATAGATTTGACATGTTTATATAATTTCCACTCACACATACTGTATCTGGTCTGTCTCATTCAGGTTATGTTAACAGAGATATATCAATGACATACAGTATTTATACAGACAGATAGTTTCAACAATGATTTAAATTTTCTGGATATAACAATGAGTTTCCCAAAATGGACCCCAAGGACCTTCAGGGATTATTGAGTAGGTTCAAGGTGATCCCACTGAAGTGAACACATTGTTTTGATGCATAATGTTCAGATCACAATGGGAAATTCTGGACACTTATTTACCAGTCAAGTGTGTAAAGGAAGCTAGCTCCACTAGTAAATGACCCAACACACATCAAGGACAATACCCCTGTTTTAACCCTCTGGCCTGTCTATTAACAACTTTGAAGTTGAAACCACTCCTACAGTGGGAGCACAGTGCACTTGTCTGCTCCTGCATCCTTCACTCAGCAAGTGTCTGCTGTTCACATAGTGGCACCCACCATCTTCAAGGAGCATCTTTGACCCTTATACATACTGAGGAGCTAATCTCTGTTTTCTTAGCTCCCTTTCAACAAAGGACTCTGTGACACTCCTCTTCTCAATAGACCAGTCAGGACTATAAGGGTCTAATAAATAACACCAGGGAGCAAATGGAAAATGACAAATTACAAGTTGCATTTAAAGCGTTTAAATACCTCAGCTGCTTCTTCTAGCTCTGTTTGGAGTCATCCTTATTTAAATGTGAAGAATTTCAAAAATGTTTCATTAGCAGTGTCATGAATATCAAGTTGAACATCAGTCTTCCTCATCAATATGAATTCTATGAAGTCTGATTAAGTTCTGAATAAAAAATTCACTTAAACTTTGTTAGAAGAGACTAGGACTTCACTTCCTTCCTGACTCTGTTACGTTCAAACCATCACTTTACATCACATTAGTGTAAATAACTTGGATCACTAGTGCAGCGCAGAAACTATTCAGATACTTCACATTAACACAGGAAATTGGATTACAAATAAGAATCTTGTGCTCAAATTTACCTTTGTGAAAGTACATTGATTTTATCACCAAAACAAACATACTCATTTTGCTTAACAACATGTTACAAAGGAGGACACGGTCCAGCCAAATGGATATATATATATATATATATATATATATATATATATATATATATATATATATATATATAAAAGCAGGAAACCTCAAAAATTGTACCGCCCTATTAAATTAATTCATAATTATAAATAAAACCATTTGTTACATCTTATAAACTCTCTATCCACTATCTAAACGCCTTATGAAAAAACAGTACCCAGCACTTTAGTGATTTTATTGGCAATTGCCATTGTACAATTACTTTTGTGGAAAAGCATTGTGTTTTATGAGGTGATTATATGTAAAAACTCATACTGTAATACACCTACACACGCTCTGTGATCTTCCTCTGAAAACTGTGAGTGTTTTCTCTTCTGAAGTTGTGGAAACACTCAGTTGTATCTTACATATAAAATATCTGTGTCAATTCTTTAAAACTTAATTTTAAAGGATACATTTAAACCACAGCTCTCACATGATTGTAATTAACTAAGAAAACCATTATGGTCAAAGGCCTCAGCAGCCATAGGTTTATTATAGACCCTCTTGTTGGACCAAACCCTCCCCCTGCTGGTCTCTCTTTGAAACTGCAGCCAAAATAAACTGATGTAGCGTCTTTTTTAATCATTGTAACATTTATTTATACAACATGTTATATTAAGATTATATTTAATAACATAAATTACACATGTTTAATGGTCAGAACACTTTTATTGTAGTGTAATTGTTTCACATGTGTTTGTTGCCTGAAGATGTAACAGGAAAAGAAGAGGAAATTCCTGATTAAAGTAATAATGTGTCAAAAATGTTTGTCAGTGGAAAAAGTGAAATGTTTTCCTTGTGGGGTTTTAGCTGACAGGATGACGGCATGTTATCTGCTAAACGTCATCGTTTCCCTACATTCCTCATGTGGATTTTTTTTCCTCAGCTTTTTTCTGTGAGAAAAAAAAATCTACCAAAAACTACAATCACGCCTTCGTCTTTGGATCAATCGATACAATCAAGACTTTTTCCTGTTCCACACTCTGAATGCGAAAGTTGTAATTGAACCTTATGTTTGACTGGGTTTGGTTTGGATTTGTTCTTGGAAAAAAAGAAAAAGAAAAACGAGTCAGCTTGTACAATAAGTAAGGGGGTGGTTGAAAATTTGGGAAAGCCCTTTTTTTTTTCTTGGACTGCTGACGCGTACAGCGGCTACGTGCTGTAGCTGCTGCTGCTTCTCCTTCTTGGATTTGTTACAGTCTCCTCTTTAAAACATCCACCATGATACTTCACTTTCTAGGTCTTGCCGCCTTGGTTTTCCAGGCAGATTGTTACTTCTCGGAGGAAAAGTATCCGGAGGAGTCGAAAATGCAGCCTCCAACCGTGGTTATCGCGATCATAGCCAGAAACACAGATCACTCTTTGCCGTACTACCTCGGAGCTCTGGAGAGACTCAACTACCCTAAAGATCGCATCTCTGTGTGGTGGGTTTTTTTTTTCTACCAGCATGGACACTGCAGGCTCTGCTCAGCCGGCCTCTTTCTACAGGGGTCTCCTCTCTCCCTCTCTTTTTTTTTATCCTACTATAGCAGCCGTTCAAAAGGTCAATGGCATTTAAATGAGTTTGTGAAAGCAGCAGCTCTGCTCCCCTCCTCCTCTATTCTCTGTCTCTCTGTGTCTCTCAGTCCAGGCTGCCTTTCAGCCGGCCACATTCATTTCCTTCTGTGGTTTGCATGAAATTATGTTTTTGTGAAGTTTGTTTTAACTGATGCTAACTGGTGCTTACTTAACGATGTTTTTGGACTAAAAAAAACCCAACACTAATGATTTAAACCCATAAACTGAGCTGTCTGTGCTGCTCTGCTGTTAATTAAGTTCTATGAGTCGATCCTCTTTTAAAATGTGTTGTTTTACTTGTAAAAAATAAGGTTTGACTTGATGGAAATGGATTTAAAGAAGGAAGATGAACAGCTGTTCATCTTCTCTTGGTTCTCTAACAGTTTAATAGAATCATCTAACTTCATCTGTGGTGGATAGTGATGAAACCTAAAAAATTATATCAGGTTGTTGATGGTCCCGTAGGGGTGTTCACAATGTAGCAACTACACTACACTTTCTGCTATAATGAGGATGTGTAAGAAAATTTACACCAAAATATCTGTCAAAATAAAAGAAATTTATTGGAAGTCAATGGAGAACTTGTTAGTAGATGACGTAGTTCAGCTTTCCAGCACTTTGTTTATTAAAAAAAAAAAAAAAAAAAAAACAAGAATCTAAGAATTCTGTGGATGTGTTTTTACATTTACTTAACAAACAACTAACAATTTCACTAATTTGTATTCAGTTTTGTTTCAAAGTACTTTCTAGTAATTTTGTCCACCACTGTTTTTCACCAGAAAGCAGACACTAAAGCTCCTGAAGTAGCAGTAAGATTACAGGTGTTGAATACATCAAGTACATGCTTTTGATGATGACACACATTTACTAAGTTACTCATAGTTATCACTGACGGGCCAGTGTGAATTCCACTAAAAACTGTTAAGTAGTGCCTCTTCCAGTTTAGCTCTCTTTAAAAATAGCAAGCCTCTCATGAGGAATAACGATCCTTGTACATTTTGAAGATTTGTTGGGCTTCTGTCTGTATTCTCTCCATTACACCATTGGTTTATCATGTGGCTCAATGGAATTTCCACCATTTTTTGGAAATGTGCATTTGTTTCACTTTGTCTGCCATCTCTGTCTCTGTCCTCTCAGGGCGGCCACGGATCATAACGTAGATAACACCACAGCCATCCTGAAGGAGTGGCTAACAGTCATGCAGAAATATTACCATTATGTTGAGTGGAGACCGTTGGATCATCCCACGTAAGTCCAAATATGAAAGTACTGAACTTTTTCCACAGTGGTCGTGTAGTTTAATACATCTTGTCCTGGTCCTGTAGGCCATGTGTAGAACACAAAAGTCTTACTCAGTCGGTGCAGTAATTTATTTCATTAGGATCACTATCAAAGCTTCCCTGAAGTGTTACACTCATTGTAATGAAATAATTAAGCTTCTTGTTAATCACCCAGCTCAAAGCTGTATTTGAAGATTCGATCTTGTTCATTCTGTCACTTTGTCTCAATGTAGAATGAAATTAATTAAAAACACATGGTAAAACTTTGTAGCCTCTTAACCTGCAGTTCACCTATTAGCCTCGTTGAAGTCTGTGTGTTTTTTTTCTCAGCTTAATAAGGAATGATGAGGCATGCCTCTGCTTGTCTGTATCTCAGCCTCTGTTTGGGCACCTGTCTGAGCTGAGAAGCGTTTAGTGGAAATTATTTGTGCATACATGTCTGTAATTTTAACTGAACTCTTCTGATCTGCTGACAGTCACCAAACTTTTTTAGGTGTCAGTCTGGCTGTACTTTAAACCACGTAATGGCAGTATAATGTTTATTTAGGAAAGATAATTTGCTACAGAAGTTGTTCAGCCTAACGTGGCAAGTTTCAAGGAATTAAGAGATATGAGAAGAAAGGAAAACAATACACTATTGTCTCCATTTCTTCTTTCTGTCTCAGGTCCTATGCAGGAGAACTGGGTCCAAAACATTGGCCCAACAGCAGATACGAGTATGTGATGAAGCTGAAACAGGCAGCGCTGAACTTCGCCAGGAAACGCTGGGCCGATTACATACTGGTACATTATGAACTCATTTCTGTAATTTCACCCATAATTCCAGTGTGAAAAGACAATCATCTATATTTTCTTCTCTTTCCTTTCTTTTCTTTATGTTTGTCTCAGTTCTGTGACACAGATAATATCCTCACCAACCCAGAAACCCTGAACATGCTCATAGCAGAGAACAAGTCAGTCATCGCTCCTATGTTGGACTCACCGGGGGCGTATTCTAACTACTGGTGTGGCATCACTCCACAGGTGAGTATCACCAACTGGAACACTTGAGTAGAACTGTGTCAAGAGGAATTAAGTCATTACATTTGAGTATTTGAGTTTGAAAGTGACCAGTACGCTCAATGTTGTTCTGCTTTAGAAGTATAAAGAAGTGTGATGAACCCTTCTTTATATGTCTGTTTGTGCATTTAATTAGGGATATTATCGCCGAACAGCGGAATACTTCCCCACACGTCATCGTCACAGACTGGGCTGCTTCCCAGTTCCCATGGTCCACTCCACCATGCTGCTGGATTTAAGAAAGGAGGGCATGAAGAAACTGGCTTTCTACCCTCCTCATGAGGACTACTCGTGGCCCTACGACGACATCATCGTGTTTGCATTCTCCTGTCGTGCTGCAGGTTTGTAACTGTTTCCTATCATGGTTTTGAAATCACATGCATTCAAGCAAAGTCATTATATATATGTCATAGTTTATTAATCATCCATGTGTTGATTGTATCTTTTATCTAAATGTATCTTTGTTGCTACTCAGAGATACAGATGTATCTGTGTAACAAGGAACGCTATGGCTACTTAAACGTCCCGGCTAAACCTCACCACACCTTGGAAGATGATCGCCTCAACTTTGTTCATGTCCACCTTGAGTCTATAAGTAAGAACAGAATGTATTTACTGTTTGTTAAAAAAAGAAGGCTCTTCTTTATTTTCTCATTTATGTTCTTCTCACTCTTCTAACCTGTGACTCCTTTTTGTCAAACAGTCGATGGTCCTCGCATGCTTCCCTCTCGCTTTGTCCACATGTTCCCCAAACAGAGAGACCTCATGGGCTTTGACGAGGTAAAAAGATTTTACAACCAGATTCATAATTACCCTCAGTTTTTGAATGTTGTTAATCAGAATCCTCCTCTTAAGCCTCTTGACATCAGCTTTTAATTACATTTCTATACTCAATGTGGGGCTTGTAACAATGAAAGTAAAGTGACAGAAATGTAACTTTTTTAAGACTATGTAGCATCATTCAGATTAAAGTGTGAAGTACGTTATTACTAAAAAGAATTTAGAACAAACTGTAGTTTGTCATTGATACATAAGAGATATGATGAGTCAAACTTTCATTTTTTTTCCTCCTTGTTGCAGATATATCTGATAAATCTGCGGCGCCGTCCGGACCGTAGAGACCGCATGTTGTTTTCACTGAACGAGCTGGAGATCGACGTCAAGGTGGTGGATGCTGTGGATGGAAAGTAAGGACAGCGCTCATCTCAAAGATGGAAAGAGTGTCCAAGAGTGTGTCCATGAGAAAAATCAGGAAAGAGAAATCAATACCGAACTAGCAGATAGTGAGAGAAAATGTAGGCTAGTGAATGAGTGATGAGAGAATTCTCTACAGGAATATTATGTATATATCACCTCATAATTCTAGTTTTTACTATATGTCCATGGTTCGTTTATAATCCCATTCCAAGCAAATGTGAACGAACAGTTATGACTGAAAAAATCAATTTTTATGGCTACGTATAGTGCACGTGTGAAACGTATGCAGTGAGGTTATCGGTGCAATCATGGAAATATAATACCTGTTTGTGTCTGTGTGTGTTTGTGTTTGTGTTTGCAGTGCATTGAACAGCAGTGACATTAAGATCCTGGGTGTTGACCTGCTACCAGGTTACTATGACCCGTTCTCTGGACGCACCCTGACTAAAGGAGAGGTGGGCTGCTTCCTCAGCCACTTCTTCATATGGAAGGAGGTGAGAGGACACAAATATCAGTGGATTGTATGTGTAGAGCAATGTAATCAAGAGGATAAATAACAGAATTCTGGTGTAGTGTTAAGATTTGTTAGTATAATATTGGACATGAACCAAGTTCAAATTTGTTTATCAAACACAAAATAATCCAAATTTTATATTACATTCACCAAATATGTTACAGATAAATAAAAACAAAACTCAAACTGTAATCCAAAGAACCAAAAAATGCTAATTTTGTCAACCATAATATATTTGGTATTTTATCTTAATGTAGCTGCTTAAACACAATATTTCATTTTACCGCCAAAGAAAAGAGAACATAAAATACTTTTCTTTTTTTTTTTTTTAAATAAAGAAGGAATCCTAAAATCATTCCACAATAAATTCCATAACAGATTTTTCCTCCGTTCTTCCACAGATGGTGGACATGCAGATGGATAAAGCACTTGTGTTTGAGGACGACGTGCGTTTCCAGTCCAATTTCAAAAAACGAGCCCTCAAGCTGATGGAGGACGTGGAGCAGGTGGAGCTGGATTGGGACATTATGTAAGACATCGTTTATTCCCATGGCGCCTTTTTTTTCTCTTGCTGCGGTTAAAAAAGTAGCTTATTTGAAGAGAGCCAAACAGTCTCAGGATGTAAATATTCCCGTCTGTTTGCGCCTGTGATTCAGGTTTTTAAAGCAACAAACATCAGACACAGAATTAAAGGATTTTGAAATTGTGCATCGACAATTCGATTGGGATGTGTACCAGCTGCTTTTCGGTGTTTTAATTTCTATCCCGCTCTGAACCTGAAAAGACACATATGCAGAACAAATGCTGCAAAAAAAAAAAAAAAAGGAAAAAAAAAAAAAACAGTTCCAGGCACATCTGGCAGCAAAGAACAGCAAGAACAGCCCAGTTGTTTATGACATTACTTCTTCTTTCCTCATCATGTTTTTATGGTGCTACAGATACTTCGGCAGGAAGCAGGTGAACCCTGGAGAAGAGGAGCCGGTGGAGAGCATTCGTAACCTAGTGGTGGCGGGCTACTCGTACTGGACTCTGTCTTATGCCATCTCACTGCAGGGAGCGCAAAAACTGCTCAACGCCGAACCTCTTTCTAAGATGCTGCCTGTCGATGAGTTCCTCCCCATCATGTACGACAAACATCCCAAGTATGTATGAGACACTGGCGCCGGACCCACTTTTCACTCATCTCTTTTTCTTGTTTTAATCTTCGATCTTGATGAACATTTATACTTGTTTCTTATCAGTAACATTCACATGCGGGACTCCTATGGCCAATCTTGTTTTCCACCATTTCTGCTGCCAGACGTATAATTAAAACAAACCTCGTAATTGCTACAAACATTCTTCCCTATAGCTGCCTAAACTTGTACATGCGACTGGATATGTATATATATATAGCATTTTATGGAGATATAGATTCACTATAGTGAAGTCTGTATTTTTACTTTTTGTGAGTTTTTTTTTTTTTTTTTTGAAATGTGCGAGAAGCTCTATTCATGTCGGTTTAGTATGTGGTACTTTTTAACTTAAATTAAAAACACCGCACGTCAAAATAGATCTTCAACCTTCTCAGAGCCGTTTTTCTTTTTCATATACAGGCTTTCACGTCGCAGCATCTCTCTCTCTCTCTTTCTGGGAATGATTGCCTACATTTGGAGTGTGGATTGCCACTACTTTTTTTAGGTGCGGTGTGGTTGCCAGACAGACATGAACGGCCAAAAACAATTCAGATATGTCTGTGACAGATTTATGGTGTACTTAAAAAAGGATTAATAGTTCTTTTACCATTTTTGGCCACGTTTGTGGCAACAACGTGTAGTTTACATTTTCGATATTTTAGTATTTGATTAACTTCTCAGTTGGATAGATTCCTATGGATTTCAGACATGTTTGTGGCCTCCTCATTTTTTTAGTTTACTTTGACAATCCCTTAACATTTTATTTAGTTTTAAAAAAATCAATGCTTAAGTTATGGCCAAATACTTGGGTTAGTGTTTTGTTTGTGGCACTTCCAAATAGCTGCTTGTTGTTAAGGCTGTTTCTGAGTTTTATACCCCTGACAATAGCACTAAACAGACAACTTTTCTCATGATCCCACAGTGATGATGTAGCAGAGTAAATGAGACACATATGAGCAGCTGACTGTAAGAGATGAAATGGACCTTGGGCCGAGGGGCCTGCAAACCAGAAGGCTTGGCAGAATCTGTGTGCTCCGTCATGTGTGGAAAACTGGCTTAAAGCCAACCCACTTTCTCTGTTCCTCTCTCTGTCTCTGTCTCTCTCTCCCTCTCTCTCTCTCTCACCTCTGTGATTCTAATTCGATATGCTTGACTGATCCGCTAATGCACAACGACCGCACACCACACATTGGTCCTGCTGTCGCCCTTCATGCTAAGAGTAATTGAAAATCAGCCTCTGTGAAATGGATGTATTTCAAATTAGGTCCAAATAATATAGATATTAATAATTAACACTGGCATTGTAGGAAATATTGATAAAAGTGCACTAATATTTAATCTCTGATGTGTTTTTCTACACCGTAGTGAGTTACATTCTTCTATTGCGACATGGTTGAAATCAAAATCAAATCCATGTGATCTCTGTTCTTTTTTTCTTTCTCTCTCTTGCTCTCTCTCTCTCTTACTCTCTTACTCTCTCTGCCGCTCTGCAGTGAGGACTACAAGTCCCATTTCCCGAACAGAAACCTCCAAGCCTTCAGCACACGCCCTCTCCTGGTCCAGCCGTGTCACTACGCCGGTGATCCTGAATGGGTGAGCGACACGGAAACATCCACTCTGTGGGACGACGACTCTGTGCGCACCGACTGGAGGGGTTCCCACAAGACCATGAAAGGATCGCCGCCACCCGAGATGCTGTCAACTTCCTACAGGGACGAACTTTAGTGCGGTGCTGACGTAGCGGTGGAGAACCTGCAGGTCAAGAGGCCACGAGGTCAGAGAGACAGATGCTGAGAAAGGGAACTGCTCTCAGACTTTGTCACAGTCCATTCTGTGTCATACCACTGACATGCTCAGTGTCATTAACTCCATGATGGCTTTTTCAAAACATGTTCGGCAGCATATGGTACAAGATGATTTTATTTAAGGGACAATATAAGGGACAATGTTTGTAGAGACTATTTGTAGTCATAAAAAAAAAAAAAAAAAAAAAAAAAAAAGTGTTTTAAAAGAGTGTTTTAATGCATCTTAGCAATTCCAATGCTTGAAGTTGCACAACAAATCATTCTCGACAATCAACAATCCACCCATTAGGTTTTTTAAATTTAATTTTATTCATATTTCTTTAAATGTTTTGAGAGTTTATACAAGTCGTGTGGATGATGTCAGGAAGATTTTTTTTGTTTGAATGTAACTTGTAATGCTTGTAATAGTGTGTGTGTTTCTGGTGATGCATGGCAACGCTAGGACTTTCTGTTGATTACAGACAAAGACTTCAGTAGCTACACTGTTCACAACACCTGGCAAGTCTGGACTAAAGGCTGATAATGTTATTGCCATAATTTCTGTTTTTCATGTTTTCATATGTCTGTTTGTGTATATCTTCCATATCCCCTGTTTAGAGGCAGTCGTTTCTAGCACATAATCACATTGACCCTGATTAATATTTACCTTACGAGTTTTAAATCAATGAACTTTTCCTGTACTTAATAGTTTTTTTTGGTTGGTTTAAGACCATTTTAGTGGAACCCGATTTTATAGACTACCTTTTTACATCAATTGAACTTCATGGGCTGAGTTAGGGTGACACCTAGACTGCCACCAAGTCATTTTTTTTTACATTTTGTTTCATTTATGCAGCCTGAAACATGATGTTCAGTTCTATTCAATGTTCAGTATTCCCAGTTTAACACTGAATAACTGGAATCAAAATACCTGAATGTGTTTTCAGGCTGCCTGAAGTCATATTTGTAGTGTGAAATTTCAAAAAATCAGTGGATGTAATCCTACTCCTCTTGAATATTTGTATAAACTTACAGCATATCAGCTGTTGTTTTTCAACCCAGGACTATGTTGACACTTTGAACAAGGTTCCAGTGCAAGTAACGGATGTAAATCTGGTGTCTCTGTTAGATTTAAATTACGGTGATCACGTTACAAAAACGTACATGGCATTCAAATGTTTCTGCATTTTACAATGGTCTCATTTCATCTACTCATTTTCTCTCATGCCGTATGTGTGTGCGAGCTGCTTTTACAGCTCACGTCTTAATTTATTTTGTCGAGTCTCTCCATGTGGTTGACAGACGAGTCACACAACATGATGTACGACATGCAGTCAGTGCAATGGTTTTTCTTCCAAAAAAGAAAAAAAAAAAAAAAAAAAATCCTCTCTCTTTCTCTTTCTCTAAATGTCCTTTAGCAATAAATTTTGTACTGTTTTAAAAATGATGTCAGGATAATTGTATAGTAAACTTTTCAAATGTTAATAAAAATTAGTTTTTACGTGTTTTTTTTTTCATTGTATGAATGTGGTTATGGTTGTTGTTCATTAATAAGCAGGATGTGCAATGAGAAACACAAACACAGAGTAGTGTCGAGGATAAAAAGTATTAACATCTGTTAACAGCTCTAAATTAGCACATTAGGCCTCTGGGGTTTCACAGATGTCAACACTTGCACTGGTTCAACCAGTTTCTGTGGCACGTTGGTGTAACATTGTGTAATGCGGAGCATAGTGTTATATCTTAGAATTAATGATACATGGATAAGATGAGTCACAACACACTATCCATGTGTACAGAACATAGACATGTGCCATGATGCACTTAAGAAACTCTTATTTGACCACATGAAAGGGCAAATACAACAAAGTTCAAAGGTTGCTGTCAAACATTTTCTCAGTCTCAGATACAGCGGGACACACATTCTCTCTCACACACACTCACTGCCTACATAAGACTGAGAGATCAGCTGCAGCTGCAGCTTCTTGATTCAGCCCCTGTCCTGTTTGGGGCTGTATGAACTGGAGAGAACCTTCTCTCACAGGAGGGAACCTAAACTCAGACCTTTATTGGCTGCTAGAGTGGAGGTGGGATCTATGAGGTCAGTTTAGCAGGCGGGGAAACCTTATATGGCTCAGGAAAGGCTGCAGAGCATAAGGTTTCATAACGGTGAGTTTCTTAGAGCTTTGTTGTTTTGGATTTTACAATGTATCTACTTCTCTTATCACAATTTATTCTCCATGTAAAAAAAAAAACTCATAATTATGTATCCAGTGACACACATACACATACAAACTGAACACACATAATGTTCTATGTTGAGCTGATGATTCTATTCTGCCTGGTTTGGTCTGGATAGCCGTCAGTGGTTCCAGCAGCTGCTACCCTGATATATGCCAACACACACACACACTTTTTGTGTTTACTATAAGGCATGGCCAAGCTACAGCTGCAGTGCCATCTTTTTACCTTAGAATTACATGTGAAACACTTCACTACATTTCATAGGTAAACATCTACAAGCCTCCATGTGTCCTGCTGATCTCTATTTTTGATCGCTGGACCCTGACCTCTGACCCCTAAAAGGATAACAACTTTAGGCTCCATAGGTCATGTATGTTTTACCTTTTTTTAATGAAACATCAAGATATCACCAGGCCATGGCTGTCAATTAATTCTTGTGCAGTTTGATGCCCAATAATAGCAAATGTATTCGTAGTGACCTTACTGGAGTGATCTGCTTCATGGATTGGTAACAACTTCTCCGCCCTTACAGAAAAAAACATTTACACGTATGTACAGTAAAGACTCTATCACACTTGAGCGGCTCTGGACGGGGAGGGGAGAAGACAGGAACTACAACTGTCGACTCACATAGTCTGACAGCAGCTACTCTTTCAGACTCTCTCTCTCTCTCCTCCCCTCTCTCTCTTTAAAGCGTGGTAAACTACTCGGCCATTTCCCGCGACCCCGCTTCTTTCTTTTTCCCTCTCTCTTCCTCTCTTATCTTCTATTTTATATCCCTCCACCCTGGTTAGTATTCTTTGATCCTGCACCGCTGCAGCCAGGACACTGTAACATAACCAGAGGAACCGAGTGTAAGTTGCGAAGCTTTACGTTGTAGCGAAATTACTCTCAACCTGCAGGTTCGGTTACATTGTTTTTGTGTTCGACGGTTGTTGCTCTGAAAGATCTCATGCAGCTTTTCATGCCACGTTACCGCCTGCAACTGCTGCTGCTGCTGCAGCTGCTGCAGCTCGGACCGTCTAGTTGTATCGTTGCGTGGCGTTCAAGTGCATGTGTTGCGTTTATGTGCACGTGTTATTGTTGATTCTCACGTGCGATGAATGAACGCCTAACACTTTGTTATAAAGTTTCTGTCAAAGTGTTAGAAGTTATATAAGTTAAACTACATGGCCAAATTATGATGGACTTCTGCTTGTTCAGACAGGGTTGTAAAACTCACTATCAGTTTAATGTTCTTCTGCTGTTTTGTCTCCAGTTTGCACTGCAGCTGACTGGATATTATTGTAATGTTGGATGACTCTGATCCTTTTGCAAACATCAGCCATGTGGCTCAAGAAACAATTAACCCAGCATTTACCAGACGAGCATCGCTGTTATTCAATGACCACGTTGTATTAGCAGCTTAACTAATCTTTTTTTAGTGATAATGTGATACTCTGAACCTTGATCTCCATAGAGGAGTTCTGTTTTTGCTGACCTTCATCTTCTGGGAGTTCAGATTGCAGCGAGCGGCAGCCTTTGCAAACCTTGTCAGCAGAAGAGTAGGTGTTGTCGAGGCAGGTGTGAACTGGAGTTTATCTCAAACCATCAGTGTTGTACGTAAGATCATGGGGTGTAACAGGTTCCTAGACTTTGAATTTGAATAAATTTGCTCAAGCATATCTTGCCCAACCAGAAAAGCAGATGGAGAATATGTTGTAAACATGTGTCAGGTCATAAGTTACTTGATCATGTAGTCGCAAATTAAAATAACTTTAACTTTAAATTGTTTTAATGCAAACTAGTGCCTGTTTTGTGCAAGACAACCAATCAACTGATGGTTTTCTAGTCTCACACTGTCCCATTGTGTTGTCTGACTATTTACAGGGGACCATGGCCTTCATAGGAAGCACTGTTCGGAGGATGGTGTTGGCGGCACATCGTCCTCTTTCTCCTTTGTGCCGAACGGGTGCTCGGTCCTACAGCTCAGAACACACCAAGGAAAAAAGTGTTCCCTATGAGAAGACGCTCAAACAAGAGGATGGATCCTCATCTGGACCCACTAAACCATTACCCAGGTTAGTTTAGACTCTAAACTTTAACAGCACTCACTGTAGTAAAGTAAGAACTCTTTCCATCCGTCATCTAAACTTTAGAGAATGGATGGAAGAAGTTCTTACTTTACTGCAGTATGTGCTGTCAAAGTGACTGTCACCTCCAGTAGTTTTTGTAGTTTATGATTATCTGTTTGGATTGTGAAAAGGTCTGAGCAGACAAACATACTATTAAGTTTAGAATAATAGCAGTTATGGATAATAGTAGTGAACATTCATTGCCTGAATTAAAAATAGAATTATTTTTCATTCAGCTTTTATTTCTGAGATTGTTCGAGTCGATGAATTGCCACACTGATTTGAGTTCTGAGTGTTGTCCTTCTCCCACTTTGAAAGTCATGTGCTGAACTCACCTGTAGTTTTCTGCCACCTGTTTCAGGTCAGCGGACGTGGTGGTAATCGGAGGAGGCAGTCTGGGCTGTCAGACCATCTACCACCTGGCTAAAATGGGCATGACCAACGTAGTTCTGCTGGAGAGAGACAGGCTGACTGCTGGCACCACCTGGCACACTGCAGGTAACAAACTGTAAGATGATGGACAGGTGTATGGATTGTGTTTGGCTGAGAAAACTCACACTGAAATATTGAACAATGGATAAATAACTGTGTTTGCTGGTTTAACATTAATGCCAAATACCAGCTTTTATTCTTCAATTTGCCTACAGTTTTGTACAGTTCATGTTCTTTACAACCTTAGTAGTAGATAAAATTGCTTCTTGTATAAGTATTTTTGGATGTCCGCTGATGTGTCTGTGTCTCTGTCACCAGGCCTCCTGTGGCAGCTGCGTCCCAGTGATGTTGAGGTTGAGCTCTTAGCTCACACGAGAAACGTGATCAGCAAAGACCTGGAAGAAGAGACGGGTCTCCACACAGGCTGGATCCAGAATGGAGGACTCTTCATCGCCTCCAACAAACAGAGACTGGACGAGTACAAGCGTCTCATGTCGGTAAGAACAGCGACTGCTTTGTTTTTAGTCACCATGAGGCAGGAATAGCCGTGTGGCTGGGTGAAGAGATTAAGGGGAATCATGTGGCACAAAATTTTTCTACTGCCCTGGTGGATTTTGTTTCAGATATGGCTTAATATTTTTTTTTTTTGAGTGTGAAAAATGAAACTTGTAGTGTTCACTGTAAGTTGATTAAGTTTAATTTCTAAACCTTCTGTTGCTTTGTAAGTAAGTAACGTTTATTTATATATCACTTCTCACAGAGATTACTTACAAAGTTACAAGGTTAAAATATAGAATGATAAATACATATATCCAATAACAACAGAATTACACAAATCACAGGGAACAACCTGGGAATGCCTAAACACTTAAGGTAAGTTTTTAGGAGCTTCTTAAAGCACTAGATGGATTCAGCTGCCTTCCATAGTCTGGGCACGGATGACTCAAATACTCTGTCACCTTTCGTTTTTAATCTAGGGCGTAGAGCTACGAGCTGATCAAGATTGGCAGACCTGAGTGTTCTCGGAGGAGCATATTTATGTAGAAAGTTGGCTAAATACTCAGGTGTCTGACCATGCAGTGCTCTGTAAGTAAGAATAAGGATTTTAAACTGGATCCTGTAGCTGACAGGAAGCCAGTGTAGGGAGGCCAAGACAGGGGATATGTGGTAGGTTTTGGTTGATTTTGTTAACAGTCTGGCAGCAGCATTCTGCACCATTTGGAGGGAGTCAACTGAGGTTCTGCTAGCACACAGAAAAAGAGAGCTACAGTAAACAATGCATGATGACACACGATGACAGGTGGATGATCAACTTGACAACAGTGACAACAGGTACAAACTTGTCAGTGATAAAGTTCTGATGAAGTAGTTTTAAGAAAGACTCTTTTTAAAACAAAAACTCAAACATCAGACTTTCTTGACATAACTTTACAGAGACAAGCAAGCATTTTTTTAAAATCACAATTATGGGCAATTAAGTCATTAATTAACCTGTCAGTCATTGGACTGTGGAAGAAGGTCACTAGAAACAATCCACACAGGCACTGGGATAACAATGCAAACTCCACACAGAAAGACCCAACCCAGAACATTGTTGCTGTGAGGCAACAATACTAACCACTGCACCACCTATGTTTGTTTGAAATTATTTTTGACTTGTCGTCAAATAAACAATGAATTGTCTCTTTGCAAAGAGATGTTGAGCTGGCTGACATTCGAGAATACCAGGTTACTTTTTGACACGGCGCCATGTTTTTGTTTGTCAGCAAGATGAGAAAGCTATGAGACAGAAAGACAAAGAAGTCAGTTTTAAACGTCTAAAAAAAAAAGTTACATTTCAGACACATTTGTGCTAAAAGATGAAGTCTGTTCTAAGAGAATGATTAAAAATTATCTGCAATGGAAAGATATAGTTTTAGAATAAGTTAATGTCTAGAATATGTATTTGATTACTTGCGTCTTGCATTCAGATTAAAGACGACAGTCCATTCTGTACATGTGGGTAAATGCACTGATTAATTAGAGAGTAGTATTGTTATTGTTATTATAGTATTAATAGTTATAGTATTAGCTACAGAGAGCGCTGCTGACATGTAATGGCTTTTAGATAATCCTTCTTATTGAGTAATTCCCCTCATTGTCACAATTACCAAAATAACCTACCTGATAGAAACTTAATGGACAGGTGTACGCCACAGGCTCTCCCTATAAAGTAAACAAACAGGTTTTTAAGAGTTGCACATTAACCAGCTGAAACGGATTTTCAACTACCTCTGCTGCTCTTCAGGATTTTTAAGTGCAAAGCTTAAAATTATTTTTTTGCTTTTAATCAGAGACAGTGTTGTGAGACAGGGGGAAGAACATGCAGGAAAGTTTGACTAGGTTGGGAGTCGAACCGGCAAGCAACTGCACGGCATATACACCAACGTGGTGCGCCTTAGCCACTTGGCCATCCAGGCGCCCTTATATTTGGCTTTTTAACAGCTCAGTTTGGCACATGAGGGGAAAAAGGTTTTGTTTGCCTTGATTATGTCTGCTAGACGTTTGAAGTTCATTTGGAATTTCATCAATCTATTGCACCACATAAAACTGTTCTAACTGTGAAAAATAAGTGACGTTGTTTGGACTATCCTGAGTTAAAACTTAACCAATGATCTGTCCATAACTCGACACATGTTGAAGCTGCGTCACAGCAAGAACAAACAGATCCAACCCTGAGACAGTTCTGTTTACGATCATGCAAAAAAACAACACACACACAGCACAAATCTTACAAATTAAACCTATATCAAAGAAAGAAATCAGCAATTTTTTTTATTGTTGCCATATGTTGAGCTCATAAAAGCAAATACATATTGAAATGTTATTGCACATTTTTATAAGAGAACTCATTTAGTATAGAAATAAGGTGATGCAAAGACAACAACCACTAAAACATGTCATTCTTCCTTATTTCTAGCTGGGTAAAGTTTATGGTATTGAGTCCCATGTGCTGTCACCTGCGGAGACAAAAGACCTATATCCTCTGATGAATGTTGATGATCTGTACGGGACTCTGTACGTACCAAAAGATGGAACCATGGATCCAGCCGGCACCTGTACTACCCTGTCCAGAGCTGCCTCAGCCAGGGGAGCCACGGTAATGTGCAGTGACACGCTGGCTTGTTGTTTACAGTTGATGTTGAGTAAACAAAAGTAAGATCAGTTCCTGCTCAGATATTTTTTTTTTCCTTTTTAACAGCTGAATTGTTTTGGTAGGAGCATGTGAGAGACTGTTATTATGTAAATACACAGCACGTGACTTGACAAAAGTCATCATCACATCTGGGGAAAAGTGCAAGAGCAGAGTGAGGAAGTAGAGATGAAGTGTGTGTGTGTGCGTGTGATAAAACAGTCTTATCTGAGCAAGAGAATCTGGTGTAGATAAACACATTATGACCTTGTCTACAGCTAAATATTAATTGCAGTCAAGCAGACGAGGGCTTGAATTACAGTCTGTAAATGTAATGCATAAAGCCACACTGCTTCTTTAGCAGATCTATAGCCTTTGTACGACCTGTGTTTATGATGGTCATTGCTTTTATAATGCTTTTGATGTAAAACTAAGGAGCAGTCTACTGTGTCCTTATCTTGAATACAAATATACTACAACACATACAGTAACACTAAGGCTTTTTTTTGCATTAAATACATTTTAGTCTTAAGATCTGAGAATCTTCAGTGTGACATTTTGGCCTCATGAAGACAGCTACTTTTTGAGTGGATCACTATAGTAACTGAGCCTACATAGATTCTGTAAAGCAACGCTGTCCTAAAAATGGCAAACTTACCTCTTTCTATTCCTTTTTATACCATTCTATGCAGGGTGGAGCAGATTATATAAACAAGTCAACACTGTCCTCTTTTTAAATCAGGTGATTGAGAACTGCCCTGTGACTGGTATTCAAGTGCGGGAAGATGACCTCGGACTCAAGAGGGTGAAGGCAGTGGAGACTCCTCATGGGACCATTGAGACGCCCTGTGTGGTGAACTGTGCAGGTGACAAGATCAGCTAAATAACCATCTAAAAGTGTTATTTAAACAAAATTAATTTCACTGGTGTTTTGTCTAGAATGCAGGATGTTATGATTTTATACTTTTTGTCACTTTTTGTCTGTTATATGCAGGTGTTTGGGCCACCAAGCTGGGAGAAATGGCTGGAGTTAAGGTGCCTCTCATTGCCATGCATCATGCCTACGTGGTGACAGAGAGAATTGAAGGCATACAGGTACGACCGCCATCTGTCATATCTGAGCAGACTGTGACTGTAGTTTAATTGTAATTGTTTGTTAAACTCGCAATATAATCACAGAGCTTGCATGTTGTAATGTAACTGCTTAAAAGTTGCCTAGGTGAATTTTAATACTTTTATTGTTATTACATAAAGCAGAGTAGTATTTCAATAACATAGTATTTAAAAATGGTTATTGGCTCTAGGTTGTATGGTTATATGCTCAATGACATATTCCCACTGTTATATTTCATTATGAAATATTTCTAAGTCTAATTTTATGTGAACAATGAAGTCACTAACTCTAAGAAAGAATAAAGAACTTTCAGTCAAGATTGTTAACATTTCACTTTACTTCATGGTTTGATTGTTTGAGCTGCTGACAAATAAACTGGTTACTGGTTGAAACTGCAGAAGAAACTGAAATGAAACTAATTGAGCGGTGTACTGTCAGGTGAAGCTCTCTGCTCAGATTTTCATAATTCTTATATCTATATTTATAATTTGCATAATTTATAATGCACTGTTCAGCAAGTCTTCATTAACTGTATCATTGTAATTTAGATTTTATTGTTCTTTCAATGCTCCATGGAGACAAAAATCCCTTTATCTGTATGTATTAAGTTTGTATTACCAGCAGGGGGCACTATGACCTTAGCTAGAGATTGTTGGTCCAGATTGTGAGCGTGTGTGGGGGAATGAGGTGTGTGCTTGTTTGTCTAAGAGAGAAAGGGAGATTGTTTTGTTTGTATTCAATTAATAATTAATAGTGTTTGTGTGTGTGAGTGAGAGAGAGAGAGTGTGTGTGTGTGTGTGTGTGTGTGTCCTCTGCTTATGCACATATAACACGTTTGACATGGCTTGTGTACATGATCTCCACGTCGATGTGTGTGTGTGTGTGTGTGTGTGTGTGTGTGTGTGTGTGTGTGTGTGTGTGTGTGTGTGTGTGTGTGTGTGTGTGTGTGTGTGTGTGTGTGTGTGTGTGTGTGTGTGTGTGTGTGTGTGTGTGTGTGTGTGTGTGTGTGTGTGTGTTAGATCGAGTGAGTGTACACATGCATACCCGCACTCATCCCTTGAGGCCAGTGGTTTTAGAGGGGCTGTCAAAGCTGCCCCGTGTTATGCGGTTTAAGAGCAGCTTAACCAGCATCACTGCTACATCATGTCCACTGACATGAGCCCACACACAAAATGACACATCCATGCACTTGGATGCCATCAGGAATCTTCTTATGCTGATGGCAGGTCTGAATGTGATAAGATGTGATTTTATCCTGAAAGGCTGTGGAGGGTTTAAAAAAAAAAAAGTGGCCTTGCTGATAACTGTTGTTTGTTTTCATCTGTGTGAGAACAAGGACAGAATGTATTGCAGAGCTCAGTATTGATCACATGGAATAAACTGCCTGCCTGTACTTCACACAGACCAGAGAAAGAAAGAGAGAGAGAGGAAAGGAGCTGTTTGGCTTTTATTAAATGTAGTGAGCTGTTTTCCAAATGTCAGCTTGTTCACTGGTATTTTGATTCTGCACCCAAAGAGCCAATTGACTTTGGAATGAAAAGCACTCATGTCAAAATGAAAACAAATGACACAAATGTTCTTGAAGTGTAACCATTCATTTGATACTTTTGCATGAATGTTTAGTATGATGCAAGAATGTTCCTTTCTGCCTGTGTTTCAACAGAAGAGCCATTGTTTTTTTTAGTTGCTGTGATACCATCCATAAAACGTAAAGGGCCTTTCTATTTTATTTTTGTTCTCTAATCTTGTAGGTTATGGTCTCCTTTTAGTTCACAAATAATAGATAAATGAAAAATGAAAATAAATAAAATACTTTACTAATATCATCTTTGAGGTCCACCTCAACAGAATGTCTTCATGTTTTCAATAAGTCTCACTTTAATCTTTACTCTTTTCAGAACATGCCAAATGTCAGGGACCACGATGCATCAGTGTATTTGCGTCTCCAAGGTGATGCCTTGTCTGTGGGTGGCTACGAACAAAACCCCATCTTCTGGGATGAGGTAAGCATATTGAGTATTGTATAATGACTAACCAGCTCATCCTCTGTCAATAGCTTTGAGTCTCTGAGACCTAATGTGTTGACTGTCCATGTGTCCAAGAAACATGATGTAATGTCTCTGTCTTTTCACATAAAATCAAATATTTCATTTAGATACCTGAATAAACTTAACTCCTGTTTATGCACTTTTTTATTTTCTACATCAGTTTGACCTCATCTCTTATTTACTCTGTATTCTTTTTTTCATTACTTTATTACCTTGGAGGTCAAACAATATCCATAACAAAACTCATAAAAAAGTCTGTGTGTTCCATTAGCACAAGAATGGAAGGAAGTGACCAGATTCTTTACAAATCAAACTTTAGAATTACTTCCCAGGCCCAAAAGTCCTGCATTCAAAATTTGCTATCAATAAAAAGTACTGTTAATGAAGTTTAACATTTTTAGAAAAATGTTATTTGGTATTTAAGTTGAAGTTAGATGAGATGTTTGATACCAGTGG
Organism: Polydactylus sextarius; assembly: GCA_016801845.1. Taxonomy (NCBI): domain Eukaryota; kingdom Metazoa; phylum Chordata; class Actinopteri; family Polynemidae; genus Polydactylus; species Polydactylus sextarius. The sequence goes on from CM028922.1 coordinate 6,667,844, forward strand.
TCTTGGCTATGGGAGGTAGCTAGTGTAGCTTAGCATAAAGACTGAAGGATAAACAGCTAAACTGGCTCATACTAAAGTTAAACTGTAAAAGATTCTGGAAGGCCACAACCACCACTGAAGTTCACTGAAATATCTTAATGTTGGTTTAATCCTCAAAAAAAAAAAAAAAAAAAGTTGTTACCTCTTGTCACATCCAGACTTTTGATTTCTTCCCTGTTTCCGTTATTTGCGCCAAGCTAAGCTAAGCTAACCAGCAGCTGGTTTCAGCTTCATATTTAGAGAATAATAAAGATGACAGTGGTATCAGTCCTCCAGCGTAACTCTTTGCAAGTGCATGAATAAAATGTTCAACAATTTATTCACTAAGAATAAAGCTGAGCACAAATGGTGTTTAGCTTAGCTTGGAGGCATGTGATACAGCTAGTTTGGCTGACATTTTAACTCCGTTTAACTCATAAAGAGAAATGCAAAAAACCAACCAATTGAAAACACTGAACTAAAATATTGAAAGTTCTTCCTCCACTTCTGTGAAGATTGCCAAAACAATACCGTGTTGTGTCTTATTACCCCCACATTAGTTATTTCATTTCTAATAGGCAGACTGATTCTTATGACTCCATAACTGTTCTTTTAGCACCACCCACAAACTTTATATTTTTAGCTCCACTACTGTTGAAATCACTTATATTGGAACATTAAGTTCACGGCATTTTCTGTGAAAGACTGAAATAATAAAATGGCTTTGAAAACAAATCATCCAAACTACATTATTTTGTGGCACCTATAAAAAGCAATTCCCCATGCTGTTCTTTCATGTGCAGTCTGATGCTTGAAAGGTGCTTGTTGACTTTTGAGATTGATCTTTGTAAAAGCGTTTGAATCGACAGGTGGTTTGGGTCCTAATGGATGTGTTCTTGTGCTCAAGAGCGTATTTTTTTTAGAGCAGTTAGTTAACTTTGCTGGCAGGTTTTGTGGAAGGTTTTCCTGTCCTAGTCTTTTCTTCCAGTTTGCCAGTTCTTCAATCCTCAAGTCGAGTTATTCATTTATTTCCTTCAAATCTCTGCTCTTACAAAGTAATGTAATCCTGGATCCAGATCATTCACAAGTTAAGATTACTATCTGATCGACCCGTTCATGTGTAAGAATGAGCTATAGAAATGTAAAAGACAGATTCTCAAGTGCACTGATATTAAAACTATCTGAAGAATGTGAATATAATGTAAGTCATTAAAATGTATTTATTCTCTGTGTCCATAAAAGGGCCATGATGATATCTCCTTTTCTCTTAGTTGCTTTACGACTTTATGTCTTCACATCCGGCTGCCTCCCTGTCTACAGACTCCGCAGTGGTTTTGCATTTTGGAGGATTTCTTTTTGCAAAAGCAGCTTCTTTTGTTCTCATTCTGCAGCTTGAGCGTTGCTTTGATGTCTTTAGGCGAATAGAGGAAGAAAGGGGAGACACAGAAAGGAGAATTGGCAGGAAGACGCAGAGAATAGAGGATGCCTACTGAGTGAAGATGAGCAGGATCGATGGCTTGGGAGGGATTGAGAGAAGTGCGGTGTATAGGACAAAGAGCACTGCTCCTCAGATACTGCGGTTGAGTGTCAGTACTCTGTAATAATGCAAAATTCTTTGTTCACATGAAAGCAGCTACTGTCAGCTCTCACATCCATGTGACATTCAAAGTCTTATTTAAAACTGTGTTGTCACCAGTCGTGTTCATTGTACAGCCACAGTACGCACTCAGCCCCTTATAACTGCAGTCTTTTAAGTTAAAGAGTTGCTGATATTCCACATAATTAAAATTTTAAGCACTACGCCGTTGCTGTTATCAGCACACACCCTCTGAAAGTACAAGAGTGACTCTTTTTGTGGAGGCATTTCACCACTGAGGAGGCAGGATGGAGAAAAGTCAAGTTTGAGCGGAGGTATGACCAGATCTGTGCCAGGATGGAGGGAGAAATGCGTGACTGATAAAATCGCAGCACAGAGCACAAGGCGATGTACTGGACTTTTTAAGTTTGAGCACCCTGAGTCAGCCAGATTACTGTAGGAGGGGAGATTTTTTAAAGGCAAGGAAGAGGGGGGCTGAGCTGTTAAAGGCTGCTTTCTTGGCCCGGCTGATGATGAGGGAGTTGCAGAAGTCCAGATGGGAGCAAATTAAAGCTTGGACAAGGAACTAAGAATCAAGGGTCTGATTTGATAGATGTTGAGTCCCTGGTGAGAAAGAGTCGATTCTAAGAGACTCTCACAGGATGTGTTGTTGCTCACATAGTTGGCTCTCTGCAGCATCATCTTTTAACTGGGACCGAAGTCATAATGACTTTGTCAACACTGATGAAGTGGTGGTGGTGCACCAGCACTAACCATTTAAAAATCCACTGTAGTAGTGTGGAATCATTTTACCACAAAACAAAAACAAAACCTACATAAGCACTTGCATTTTCTGAAAAATATTCCTTTAATTTTTTTGTCAATGCAAGACGTACTTCCTGTTTACAAAGATGAAAAGGAAACATAATTTATTTTCCAAATGGGCTTTTAAATATGTATATTTTGTGAATAACTGTTAAAAAATTAAATCAATCATCCTCACCAAAACACCAAAATTGACACACCTGTGGTTTGGCAGCATCAGAAACCCAGTTCCTTGCATGTTCTGGATTTCTCCTTGCAGGGTTACAGGAAATAAGAAAAGCAATGTTGATTGTGTTTTCTTCACCAGGTGTCTGACAAGTTTGCCTTCAGTTTGTTTGACCTGGACTGGGATGTTTTTATGCAACATATTGAGGGTGCAATCAATAGAGTCCCCGTTCTGGAGCAGACAGGCATCAAGTCCACCGTCTGCGGACCAGGTATACATACACACAAGCACTGTTTCTTGTAACATTTTTCATTACAGCGGTGAACAAGCAACTTTCACGACACTTCTTCAATTGGACACATTCTAATTTAAAAGTGAAATGCAGTCAATGTCTGTGAGATATCTTATTCGCTGCTCCCATACCGCTCCCGCTCATGAATACCTAAACTAGCAGGCTATGTGTCATGTTTGTAGAGTAGATAGATTGATTAACTTAGGCCTGACTCCTTGTCCAGGCAATATCACACAAGCCATGGTGGTTGAATGAACCCATCGATAGCTGTGCTATCTTAAGAGTTCCATCATCAAATAGGATTTTTTATCATCATATTGTAATGCAAGTGACAGCCGTACATATATACAAAAAAGTATGAAAAACGTTGTACTTGAAAAATTAATACATGTAAAGAAAGTGAAAGGGATGGGTGATAACATAAGTAGTGACGTAAATGAGGAGAGATGAAATGTAGACAAATATAAGGAAGAAAAAAATTAAGGTTAGAGATCAATAAAGGCAGAGCTGCCAGGGAGATGGAACTAGGATAGGAGCAAATAAATGGAGCAAATCAAAATCGGATTATATCAGAGTTGTTGTTGTTCTACTGCTTCTTCTCCCCATGGGTGACCTCGCTTTAAGGCGAACTTTTGTTTCATGTCAAGTGTTATATTTACAAGAGAAGTGCACCACACTGAACAATGAATTTTCATGGTGAGCTTAGAGAGTCCTCGACTGTTTCCTTGGTGAGAGAAGATCTCTCAACCACACGACGAGTATTATGGGTACTGTGAGTACATATGTCCTCATGAGGATAGAAAAAATAGGGGGTAAAAAGTGTAAAGGGTTTGATTACTCCCTCTTTCAAATGGTTGGTTGACATCATGGAGGATTTCTAATATGTGGAGTGTATATTGACAATAAGCTGAACTATGAAGCTGAAGCAGAAAGGGCTAGAGCTGTCTGTATTTTCTGAAGAGTATGAGGTTCTTCATTTGCTGGCCAATATTGAGGATGTTTTGTGGTTAGTGATATCCTAGACTGACTGGATCCTGAGTGACTAACTTTCTATTTCATTATTACTCTGTATATCTATAAATATTTCTATTCTTAGTTGGAAAAAGTGCAACAAAATCCAATTTTCCCCCAGATATCAATAAAGTATTTGTGATTTAGGATTAACGTTAAATGTCATTTATGTTTTCTTTTGGCACACACTGCAGGGAATTGAATAATGCTGGTGTGTGTGTGTGTGTGTGGTGGTGAGTGAATGCATGTGTGCATTTTTAGCTTCAATGAGTAAGGTACTTGACCTTGAATATCCTTCAACACAAGTATGACACAAATATAGTATATTTATGTGCTCCATAAATGTCCTCATGACACAAAAAACTTACTGTATCTCTTACCTGTAGGAGGTTTTAAAGGACAGAACACGGAGGAAATAAATGTCACTTGACCATTCATACAAAATTAAAGAACTATAATGGATAATATTTCACCACTGTGGTTGGATTGTGTATCCTACATATGTTTCCTCTATGACCTACAAAGTTCCCTTTTTCTGTCTATTTTCAGAATCGTTCACTGCAGACCACAAGCCGCTGATGGGAGAAGCGCCAGAGGTCAGAGGCTACTTCCTGGGATGTGGTTTCAACAGCGCTGGTAAGTGCTGCATGGGTGGAAAGATCAAGTGAACAACCGGTGGACCGAGAGTGAGTAGAGTGAGAAATGAAAAGTGCTTGTTGATGTTGTTGGAGAGTGTCATAAACTTTACCTAAAACAAATGACACATATTACCGACTGTCGTGTATTTTCAAATACTCAAGGCTTTAGATTTCCTTTGAGGAAAGTACGAAATGAGAAAGCTGGAAAGGTCAGAGGAATCAAAGAAAATACACAGCGAAATAAACGTGAAGAAAACAGGCAAAGAAAAATGCATCTGTAGAGTGTTTTTCCTAGACTTTGACCTAGCCTTTGCCAGTCTCTGTGGACATTTGAGGTAGAAATGAATAATAGAGTGTTTCTGGAGTTCAGGGCGCATATACACATGTTCAAAAAAAAAAAAAAAAAAAAAACACAGCCCAAGTCACTCCATTACTCATCAATCAGCTTACCTCTGACATTAGACAGTGAGGAATGTGAGCATCTTACATCTCCCTGAAAAACATAAATGGAAGAGGTGTAAAGGGTAAAGTAATTGGCATCTACTTTAACTGATAGTTGAGAGAAAGCAATTTTTACGTGAGAGCAAATGGCTACAGGATTCTCCTTTGTGCAGAAGTATGGTTTTGTGAATTGATTTTGGATCATTGCTTCTCTCATTCCCCAATCACTCATTCTGACCATCAGTCTGGTCACAGATTACTTAGTTATCCATGATGAGGTTAACGAGAGCTCATTTGCCTCTGTTCTTGAGCCACGGATTCATTTTATACCTCATACATTTTGACTCATACCTTATTCATTAGATGCCAAACACCCCTGAAACTGTTAGGTGAGTTGGCAATTAGTTTATTAAGAGAAAATTCATCCCTAACAAATTTGATAATTCATTCACTGTGGCAAGAAATGAATTAAACCAAAAGCAAAAATGATTCAGCAGCAGTAAAATATCAGTATTTTCATTCAGTAATCGACTAAATTATTAATCAAATGGATAACGCACACAAACCTTGCCTTTTTTCATACAAGTAATAACATTCCTATCTGAATAGAGGTGGATTAAAATTTTGCAGCCCCCTTGTTACTTACGCTGAGTTTTTAAAGTGCCACACAGGGATTAGGCTCACTCAAACTGGCCCAGCATCACTGATATCATACCTGGTGACACAGTGACTTGATAAGGGATTTTCCACCAGCCATGAATAGTTAAAACAGTCCAAAGGCCTTCTACGTGTCAGCACAAACTTGCATCCTTAGTTTTTGTCTAGGGAGAAACTTAAGAGATGTCCACTTGAGATATGTCTGCGATCTCCCCCCAGCCACTTCTGTCTCTGTCACTCTCACTTTCCCCCTGTCTCTGTGTCCCTCTGGCAAGGGAAAACTTCCTCTGTCCGTTTCACTTCATCACCCAAAAAAAAAAAAATGGCACAGTCATGAACCGCCCACAGCTTTTTTTTTTTGCTCAAGGCAAACTGAGAAAAGGGTGATAATTCATAAACCACAGGGTCTAAATCGACGGATTCACATTAAAAGTAAAAATCCATCATTCAGCGCTCCGTCACTTTTAAGCCACCAGCTGCTTATTGTTGTGTTTTGCTTGCTGGTGTTCATTTTGGTTTCTAATAAATTGTTACTCTTGTGATTTGACAAGTTTCGTTTGTTGCCTGGCAACCTTAAGTTCCTTATTCTTAGTCAAAACCATGATGCTGAACTCTGAAGTTATTATTAAGTGATTATGCTTCTGTAATTGCTTTCAAGTGTATGCACCACTTATCCTGCTACAGGTTTCATGGCCAGATTCTATCATATTATCAGTCGGTAAATTGCATGTATTTAAGGCAGTGCACTGTGAGGGCTGAGGAAAAGCGTTTTAGTGGCATAATGCTTTTTTGCTCAGATAGTCAGTGACACAAATAGTGCCAGATCCCTCATCTAGTTACAGTTACGCTTTGGGGGAGGATGTAGAGATAAATGGTGGGCCTGATGGTTGCCCTAAAATTAGGAGCTGGTTTGAATACTAATAGAAAAAAGATGGAAAAGGCAGCAGCAAGCGCCTGAAACAAATTTACCTTTTACCAAACTCATTCTAGTTTATTTGCAGGTGAAGAGATGACAAGACCTCAGAGTTACAGTTGCAGCATTATTTTGACTAAAAAACCTTTCACCGTGTATCATCTACTTTCTTTCTAAGTGTTGTGGTTAATATGAGCAGCAAGTGGATGATTAGCTTAGCTTAGCAAAGAGGCTGGAAATAGTAAGGGTTAATTAGGACTACGGCTAATTGTTCTTTTCATTACCGATTAATCTGTTGATTAATTCTTCAATTAAAGTAATTAGATTAAATCTTAAATTAGATTTTAAATGCCTGTTATAATTTTCCTCATACCAAAGTGATGAATTCAGATAATTGCACAGGATAAGATATTTAGTTTACTGGACATTTGGACATTTTTCTGTTTAATATTTTTCTATTGAGGTGTATACAAGAGTAACAGAGGCACATACATTCGGTATACATTGGTGTGGTAATTAAACATGTTTGTTTACACCCTTAGATTTAGATTTGTATATTTTATATTTTAAGAACAGACAACGATTGCAAAAAAAAAAAAAGAAGCCAAACAATATTTTAGACATAAAAGAGAGGGAGTGTGTGTGTCGGAGGATACACACCCCTTCTTGAATATCTAATTTTCTCTACTGTCAAGAATGACAGTCTCTTTGATCCATTGTGTGCTGGAAGGAGCTGTTGTGGATTTCCAATTCAGAAGGAGGTGGCGTTTAGCAGTTATAGAGGTAAAAACTATCACTCCCAATTCTTTAGTAGAATATAGGATATAGTCTTCTGGAAGACCAAAAATACCAGTGTGTGGTGAAATATGAATAGTCCCAGAGAGTACCTTAGACATCGTGTCGAAGTAAATTTGCCAAAAGTTCTTCAGAGCTGGACAAGAGAAAAACATATGCGTAAGGTTACAGGGTGAGCCCCCGCATCTGTCACAGACATCTACCATATTTGGGAAAATCTGTGCCAACCTTGTTTTCAAATAATGGCATCTAAATACAACTACAAGTATTATACAAGGTCAAATGGGCACAAACAGAGGTTTTATGAATGACTTCCAGTGCAGATTCCCACCAGCATTCATCAAAAATCAATCCCAGCTCATACTCCCAAGGCGCCTTTGTGTTGGAGGTTAAATGATCATCATATGACTGGATAGAACTGTAAACCTTTGAGATTAAAGACTTTTGTGAAGGATTAACTCATAGGAGTTCACCCCATGGCTGCTTAGGTGGAAGGTGAGGGAAGTTGGGAAATAAGGATTGTGATTAAGGAGCGTGGAGGATTGAATTCAGTAACCAGGTCTGCGAAAGAACAAAAGATCCCTTCCTTATAAAATTCCTCAAAATATTTCAGTCCCTTATCATGCCTTAAGGAGAAAGTAGAATCAGTAAACGTGGATTTAAACACAGGGTTCTTTAACAATGGGTTTAAAGCTGTGGGAGCAGTAAATTTAAATTTAAACTTCCTAAATTGAAACCATATCCTCAGTGTGACAATAACCACAGGGTTGCAGGTAAGAACAGGGGGGTTAGCGGTTGTCGGGCTGGTCAATAAAGCAGAAAGAGAGACTCAGGGACACGACTGTGCTTCCACCTGATACCAAGGTACATCAATTGACTTAGACCAGAGTATAATTTTAGCTATGTTTGCAGCCCAGTAATAGAATTGAAAATTTGTCAGGGAGAGGACGCCATTACAGAACTTACAGTTCTGCAGTATTTTTTGTGTAACTCTGGGTATCTTGCCATTCCACAAAAAATGAGAAATAATCGAATCAACTGTTTAAAAAAAAAATCTTTTTGGTAAAAATATAGGAAAACATTGAAAAAGAAATAAAAATTTTGGCAGAACACTCATCTTGACAGTATTTATTCTCCCAGTCAAGGAGAGAGGAGAGCCCCATTTTTGAAAGTCTGCCCTAATCTCGGTTAAAAAGGGAGAGAAATTTTCAGAGTAAAGAGATTTGAACGACCTGGCTATGCTAACCCCAAGATATCTAAATCCCGAAGGACTCAATTTGAGAGTTGCATCGCTGGTTTATTGACAGGGAAACATTCACTCTTTGCAACGTTAACTTTATAACCTGAAAACCGGCCGAATCTACGAAAGAGAGAAACAATGGTGGGGCAGGCTCCTACTGGATTTGTGACTTATAGCAATAGGTCATCAGCATATAACGATAAATTCAACTCTGTATGAGTCCTGGTGATGCCATTAAAGGTGAGAGAGGTTCTCAAGTAGATAGACAAGGGCTCTATTGCAAGTGCGAACAAAAGAGGAGACAGTGGGGTAGCCCTGTCTACAACCTCTATTTAGAAAAAAATAACTGGATTCAATATTATTATCGGTAACACTGGCATAGGGAAGTGTAAAGAGAAGGCGTAACCATGATATAAAAATTTCGCCAAATCCGAATTTAGCTAAGACTAAAAATAAATAATTCCATTCAACTTGATCAAACGCCTTTACGGCATCGATCGATATCGCTGCTTCAGGTACAGTTGTTATTTCTTTCGAGTAGGTTATGTTTAACAAAGTGCAAACATTACAACATTTGGACATTTTTAAAGGGACTAAAATGCCTTGTCGATTGATTGTTTTTTCTCTGAATTTTCCCCTAATTCTAATCTTATGCTAAACTAACCATCTCTTTCCTCTAGAAAACATGAGTTTTTACCAAAATTTGCACTGTTTGGATCTAGATGTCAGACGAATCACCCAAATACACGATGCCTGGACCACTGACAGAGAAGAGTAAATAGAATTATGTGTGTTTTTCTTCATCTTTGAGAGCATGTTTTGAGTTACTGGCAAATGTCAGAAAAGAGAACAAACATCTGAGGACAGTCAGAGGAGCGCTGCAGTGGAGAGGAGAGGGAATGAAGGATAATGACATGTTTGTACAGCATAAACAAACAATAATGGAGAGAGAGAAAGACCGTTAGCAGGGGGGGAGAGGAAAAAAGGGGAAGTATAAAGGCGGTGAGTGGGGATGATGAGATGAGAGGAAGCACGAGCATGAGGACTCGCACGCAGATCCATGCTCACACATCAGCGTTGTTATCTCTGGTGACATTTATCAGTGCCACCTCGCCTTGCTGGATGTCTTGGGAGAACTCTATCATCCCCCTCTCTCACCCCCCCCCTTTATCTCTCCACCCCTGTGCCCACCCACCCACCCTTCCATCCATCCATCTTCGCATCCATCTACCCTTCCCGCCATTCGGTCGTCCACCCAGGCTTGACCCGGAGTGACAGTGCTCACAGAAGAGTGAAGTGATGAGAGATAGAAGGAGAGGGGACGCTGTGAGAGATGGAGATGGAGGAATACAAGGACAAACTGGTCGTGCTGCTGCATATTGATGCGCTCGCACGCACGCACGCTCGCCTACACACAGATATATGATATATGCAAATTACCAGCAACACAACACAAGAAGGGGTTTGCTAAAAGGGAGCAGCTCATTAACCCAGCAATTTTAGGACCGGATGGATAAAATATCGAATTGTCAGTGTTTGTTTGTCAGTGGAGTTAAAATGAATAAAATGCTGCAGCCGCGGGATGTAGCTGATGAGGTTAGATCGCTCGGGGAGGAATATGTGAGCAAGGTCAAACGAGGGAACAAAGGTCAAAACAAACCTCTGTAGGCCGTGTGACATATGGAGACCGTAGAGGACAAAAGTGCTCTGGTGTGCTGTTTTCTCTTCTCTTCTCTTTTTCTCTTCCAAATTAATGACACAGTCCTACACACAGACTATAAGTGTGAGAGAGAGAAGGAGGAAAGGTCATGATGTTTTTCTTTCTTTTTTTTTTTTTTTGGTTTCATTCTCACTTCCAAAATAGTGCTTGTGCAGCTGACCAACTAGTCTGTACAAATCTGATTTACAATCTGATGCCACAAATATTTAGAGTTTTCATTATAAGTTAATTCATTACTTTGTTTTTCTTGGTATTGATCATAAAATTATTAATTTATGAGAAAGCTATGGGAGCTTATGATGGCTTAGTTAATAAAATATGTGTTTATTAGTGACGATGAAAGAGCGAAAATATTCAGTAATTGCAATCCTAGTTCATAACTCGAAGATATTTAATAAAAAATTCAACACTGAGAAAAGATCTGAAGCTTGAACTAGCAAGCTTGTTACTGTTTTTTTGTTGTTGTTAGAAAGTGTTTACTGAAAGGAGTTCACAACAGTTTCTGTGTCATCCTTGTGTTTTCTGTGTCAGGTATGATGTTGGGAGGTGGTTGTGGCAGAGAGCTGGCTCACTGGATTATTCACGGCCGCCCGGAAAAGGATATGTACGGATACGACATCAGGTACGTCAGCACATACAGGAAGTTAACACAGGTAGTTTAATAGGTGCCGTGTGACACCTCAATGAAATGCACATTGGAGCTTCCACATTTATCAAAGAGCAGCAGGAAGCGGAATGATTATGAAGTTTTAATGATTGTGACTTTTAATGAGTGTTAATCTTTTGAATTACTCCCCCCACTCCCTCCTGTCGCAGGCGCTTTCACAACTCGCTGACAGACAACAACCGCTGGATCAGAGAGAGGAGCCATGAGTCATATGCTAAAAACTACTCTGTGGTGTTCCCCTTTGATGAGCCACTGGCCAGCAGAAACATGAGGAAGGACCCTTTTCATCAGGTATGACGAGCAGCTTGACCCTCGGTGCAGACGGTTAAACAGGATGTTTCTCGAGGAGTTCAAGGAAACAGCCCTAATGTGCTGTTACTCAGACTCATTTCAACTCTGGTTTTGATGAGTCATTTAAGTCAGTCTGGCACAAATTTAATTGGCAAAGACATCCTCTGCACATCTTAACAGATGTTATTTTATGAAGCATAGAAAAGAAATGAAAAGAACTAAGAATGAATAAATCACTGGTTGGATCACATCTTATTCTGTTTGACATAACCCTAAACTTTGAAAACGCATCTCACATTAAAATTAGCAAAAGCACAAATGCAGAGGGATGAATAAAATAAGAAAAAAAGACCTTTGTGGAGTTATTGTGCGAGGTTTAAAGGTGTCTCATTTTTCCATCCTGACTATACACATAAAAGTTGAACAACTAAAGTATGATGAATCAACTAAAAAGCAGAAATGGAGGCTGTGACTAAGGAGATGCAGGGGGTCATCCACTAATTGGAAGCTCAGTGGTTCAAATTCTGATTTCTCCAGTCCACATGTCAAAGTGTCCTTGGGCAAAATACTGTGAGTTTTACTTTTAATTTGCTGTTCATAAATATGTCTACCAGATGCCTAAAAATGTAAATGAAAATATCCTTGTATTCTAGTTCCTCTCCATGTCATAGACTCATATTAATCTACATTTTTCCCAGATTTTCTTCAAACATTAAGCATGACTTTGGTTTTACTGAAGCACTTTCAGTGAGGTAAACAGAGTTTTTACTTTCTGTGTGGGCAGTTGTTGTGTATCCCTAAGGATTTTGACAGACAGACACCTTTTGGCTTTTTCACAGTTGATGGGAAACTTTCTGCATCCGTATATTGACATGGTTTCCTAAAATAGATGAATCCAGTTCCCTTCTTTAAGTCACAGATCCATCTCCACTGCCATATAACCCGCCCAGCTATCTTTGATCAGTTCCTATATTTTTAGAGTTCGTATGACTCACTCTTTTCACCTGTCTGATGTTTCCTCTTCTCTACCCAATCATTCAATCCCCTCTGTGTCCTGTTTTCTATGTATTATATGTACCTACCACACGTTTCTGTCATTATCTCATCCCCTACACAATTTCCTCCTTTATTCATAGTCAATTTGTGTATCTCTCCCTCCTCCCGTGGCCTGTGCCTCTATTACCATATGTGTTGTTGTGTGAGCGAAATGTAGTTGCTGCTGTTTCATTCTCTCTATTAGCCTCTTTTAACCTCAGTGTTTGATTGAGGCTAATTGGGATGGTAATGCGGAGATCGAGCAATCAACATATAAATGATGCAGCTGGAAAACTAAGGTCGTGCAAGCTGGAACACCTGTGTGCATGAAGCTACAGAGAAGACAGCACATAGAGTACATCTCAGCTTGAGTTGCAAATGGTCATTTTGTCCAGGCAGAGAAACTGACCCTATCTCTCTCTGTGTGTTTTGCTCTCTCACCCTCTCGTTTCTTTTTCCGTCTGCCTCCTCCTTTCTCTCCTCATCCGTCTCCTCTGGTCAAAACCAGGGGCAACTAGCTGATTCAGACTCATGCAGAAAGCAGTTAGCAGTGTAACATCCCCAGCAGCTACAGTTATTAATGTGATTCCTGCCAACATGACTATAAATGATACACTTAGCTCCTGTAGCCCAGTCTTGGATGTCTTTCAGCCTCCTTTTTCTTCGTACCCTGACACAAACTCTTAATGGGCCCTGCCACCATATTTTATGCATTAATGACCCACTTAGCTGTGCTTTCCTGTTCCAGACTTCATTTACCTTTTAACTGTCGCAATTTCTACTCCCGCTCATGCATGCAGGCATTCTTTTAGAGCGGATTACTCTCACACAAATAGCATTAGGAGCGTTGTCAGTGTGCTTTGTGGCTCACAACGGCTTTCTTAGAGCTTGTTGTATTTAGTTTCCCTGACACCTTTCGTGCATAATTAAATAGATTTCCCAAAGGCCTTTTTTTGTACCGAATGAGCAGTCACAAGGCAGGAAGGGATGTTAGGTTTTTAATTGTTTTTTTTTGTTGTTTTTTTTCAGTAAGTTGGTTTGTGTCCTCACAATGAATTTTATTGACATGAAAATTGACAGAAGAACACATTTGTAATTTGTAAATTACGTAATTACTGATTTTTGTGTTTCATCACAGAAAAAAAACAGCGAAAATCAAATTGACAAAAGTTGATACTCATGTGAAAAACATTTGTTGTAGTTCATTCATTCAATCATTCTCTTTAATACTTTGAACAACACTATGCATAATCACTATAATCACTATCTTACCCCGTATTCTCTCCTTTTTCTCTGCTTATCCTCTGCCACTCATCACTCACTCAATTCATCATTTCAGATATATTTTAGATGCAACAGAAAATCTATTTAAACTTCATCCTCCCAATTGTTTAAAAGTCCATATATTTTTCCAGTAGAAAATTTTAGATTTCCAGAAAATGAACTTAGTTTTAGGTAGTATGTAGATTTTTGATCTATTGTCCTCTTTTGCATTTAAAGCACTAAATCCCTACTTTCATTACAACTTAATTAAGCCACAAAAACCCTTAATTTACAGATGCAGAGTCAGCTATTGCAATAGTGGCGTAAGATCCTATGCTGGTCTGCTGCAGTATGGGTCACTGAAAAGACACTGCTCAGACTCAGGTAGCTACAGCACAGTCCCTGTGAGGCTGGGTCGGTCCAATCCTCAGCTGCAAGCCCATTAAACCCCTGCAAATCAGTCGTCGAGAACCATCACCTAGCAACAAGGTTCCTGCTATCAGCGAACCTCAGATAAATGTAGAGGTGGTAGAGTGAAGGAGGAAAAAACACTGGAAAAATTTGTAATTATTAGTTTTTTTTAGAGCTTTTGTTCATGAGACTGGCTCTTGCTCCTAATCACGACAGCATGCATTACCGCTAAGAGGTACTTAAGGGGTTTGATCAGCCAAAGAAGCTGTCCCTGTGCAAGTAATGAGACGGTCTGCTTTTAAGCAGGCAATCCAAGCTTATTTCAGAGCACAAACAGGCCATCTCTGACATTGCTGCTCACACGTTTTCTCCACCTCGGTTGCACAGATGGTAAATATAGCTCAGTGTGGGAAGTTTTGGCAAAAGACAGTTAGCTGCCTGCTAGGAGGAGAGCATAGCAGAACATACCTACCAACTGTGTCAATTTTAACAAGGCGGATGGTGAACGCTGAAATGCCTTGTTGAAACCATGTTCAACAAATGAACTAACAAGCGTACTGTCTTTGCAACAGTTTGAATTTAAAGGTTTTTATCATTGCTCCCTTTTGTGTATGATTGAGTTTGTTGCTCTTTGTGTCATGTTGTAACAGGCTTTAATGCCGTACTAATCTGTATCACACATCATTCCATCGACAAAAGACTGAATGACTGATATGAAATGATTCACATGTGGTGACAAAACCACATTATTATCACTTGACTATGTTGTTCCTCTCAGCTCTAGAGTGTCTCATTGTTTTGGTTCAGTTTTACTTAAGAGATTTCATGTCAGTTCTCACATCTCAGATGGTGACCAAAGCAGATCTAAAAGGGGATTATATCCCTCAGGGACAAAAAAAAAAAAAACACTTCAAACATTGCTCTATGTCTACTAGTAAATGACTATTTGCTAGCAGGTTTACTGGAACAACTTTAAAGAGAAATAATATGCCCTTGTTGCTGTCATAACTTGTATAACTGCCCTCAAGTAAATACAAAAAAACAATTAGTGCTTCCATTAGTATCTGTGATTGTTCTGTCGCTAGATGTTTTTACATCTACAAATCTGTGATGTAACTAGATACGACGATTAATAAAAGACAAATGTGAATTTTGTAATTGTCTGTTTTAAACTGAAATAAAAACCCATCCCTCACTACATTCAGTTGTACCAAAGTAAACACTAAATAGTAAACCTTCCCATTCTTACTTTCTGTACTAATGTAACCTCCTTATGTGTGTGTGTGTGTGTGTGTGTGTGTGTGTGTGTATGTGTGCATGCAATTGTTTGTTTTAGGTGCTGACGGAGCAGGGCTGTGTGTTCCAGGAAAGACATGGCTGGGAGAGACCTGGCTGGTTCAACAGAGACGGACCTGCCCCTGTGAGACACACACTTTCACCACACAAACACCTGTTGTACAGAAGCACATGTGCACAATGATTCATTTAAATCTGCACGCTAACAAAAGGCACCTGGAAAACAGAAAGAGCTGATGCATTTTTTTTTCTCAAGGCTTGCTGGACTGTAGTTGTTCAAACTGGCTGACTGTCAATTTAGTTGTTGTCTAATTGTTTGTTTGTATTTTGGCAGGTTAGAGACTATGATTACTATGGAGCTTATGGTATTAAGAAGAATGTGAACTACAGATACAATGAACTGCTGGGGAAAGAGTACACCTTTGATTTCCCTCCACATCATGATGTGGTAAGACCCTTAAATATGAATTAGGTGTGTGTGGAACTGCATTCATTGAGCTGCATGTTGCTTCCTCTCTTGTCACACCACAATGTAGATAGGGTGGACAAATGTGTATGAACAGACTGAAGGCTCCAATGAGGCAGAGGAACAAGTGTCCTTATGGGAAACAATGGCCACAGAGAGCAGACAGTGATGAGGGTACATAAAGTGAGTTTTATGGTGCAAAAAGGAGTTCGAGGGTGAGCGCCAGACTAATTCAGCAGCTCGGAGGACACACTATAAACACAAATAATCAACATTTATGTCAAAACAATTTTTGCTATTTGTTTTGCACTCAATTCCACTTCTGTGACGAATCCTGCCCTCGTGGATCTTGGTCCAAAGATGTTCAGTCATTATAGAAATGTTGTGTGTGAATGATTTTTAAAAAAATATAAAATCAGGATTTGTGTTAATTGGACATGTATGTGTTTCCATCTTTTTTAACATGCAGATTAAGAGCGAGTGTCTTTCGTGTAGACACGGTGTTGCCGTGTTTGACATGTCTTACTTTGGGAAGTTCTATCTCACTGGACCAGATGCCAAGAAGGCGGCTGATTGGCTGTTCACTGCTGACGTCAACAAAAAGCCAGGTCAGTCCAAAGACTGTCTCACACACACTCATAACACAGACAGACAGATGGGAGAAAGGACTAACAGAATGAAGAGGGCACAGACATGGACAGACAAGATGCCAATACTTGAGAAAAACTTTTCACGCTTCCATAAAATCTCAAAATATCATTCCCACATGTCAGTATATTATCAGCTTGGAAAGTTGTTGGTGAAAGGGCTGAGAGGTGAATCTTAATTTCCTATCTTCTTGTAACTTTTCAAAACCAATTGATGATAGTTGTGAAGGGCACTTTGCGTCACATTCCTACATATTTTGTGTTGACTGATGTCCCCTCAGAAGTCCTGGATAAATGGGTACGAAAACATATTGCATTCACTTGAAAATGTATTTTTTGTTTGTTTTTCAGAGTAATTTTTTTCTGATTTTTTTTTTTTTTTTTTCTGTTTTTCAGACAATTTTTTTTTTCCTGAGTTTAGAGAGTATTAGAAACAATAGACTCATTTCTTTGCTCGATGGAAACAAACATCGCAGTAATTTCCCTTTGGTTTTAATAAAGTGTTCATCTTTCTATTTATGACCTGCTTGTTTTGTTCAATCAAATTATTGATCATAGTCAAACAGATGGTATTATTATTAGTTTGTCGACTCTACACAGGTACGGTAGATAGTTGAAGATGGGGCATGTGTGTGTGGGCAGGAGTCATCATCGGTCCATGGGAGTCACTTGCAGGTTGGATGTCCTTGCGGGAGTTCGAAATATCGCGATAATTCAGATAAAATTACTCTGAAAAACAGGAAAAGGATTACTAAGCAGACAGGGGGGAAAATGTCAGAAAGACAAACAAAACAAACAAACAAAAACTAATTACTAGGAAAAGCAGAGATTTTTTTTTTTACGTGAATGCAATAGGCTTCCATAAATGTATATATGTATTTATGTAGGAATTTAAAATGGCTGACGATGGCCGTACCAAGGGTGGATTCCCAGTTCCGGGAACGTGACCTGTGGACACTCAAGCTGAATGGATTGGAAGAGAGAGCACATACAACTTTAAGAAAAAATAAGTTAGGGCTGCAACAACTAATCGATTATTAAATTATTTGCTAATTACTTTAATACATGATTAGATGGGTACACGTTATTACACGCATAAATAGAGTGGCAACGTTCACTAATGTGGGAGAAAATAACAAACCACTGCCACGGTAGCTGCTAGCTAGCAGCTTAGCTAACTGCTGAACCGCTATAAAACAAGAATAGAAGAAGAGGAAGAGAACCAATGATAAGCCATGTGTTGCTCACGTGACCAATCTCCGGAAGAAGTGTTTGAAAAATGGCGGCGGTGGAGACGACAGAGGAGGCCAATGTTGGCGCTAACGGAGAAAAGTGCCTGACACATGTCACCAAAAGTCTGGGAGTCGTTTACATTGAACCCCTCATCGGACAGAAGGTATTTCTTTAGCTTTTAAATTGGCCTGAAATTGTGTGTTTGTCCGTCAAAACAAACGCAAATTTGCTGGAAATGGCTGTAGATATATTTGAGGATAATTAACTGAAATTAAGTTGTAGATACGGACAGAAAAATGGTACAGAAGTAATGGTTTGGGAATTGTCGTCAATACCCAGGCAGGAACTGACTGGTCTGACTGTTGGTTTCATTATGGGACTCCATCCAGGATGCACAATAGAGTCATAGCTCCCTCAAATTTTATTAGTAAGTTTTGAACAAGCACAGAGCTTCCTCAGGCAGTACTCACAGGAAGGAAAGGAAGGATATGGACCATTGTCATCATTATTATCCAATCACAGTCAAGTCTGTCAAGATGATGAAAAAAAGAAGAGAGATAGGTTGACGATATACCACTATATGTGTGTGTGTGTATGTATGTATGTATATATGTGTGTGTGTGTGTGTGTGTGTGTGTATGTATGTATATATATATATGTATATATATATATATATATATATATATATATACACACACACACACTGTGTTGTGTGTGAAGTGGATTGCTGATGTTTTGGGGATGTGTGAGCTAATAAGAAAGAAAAAAGAAAATACTGGAGGAAAACTTGCACTCATCAGCCAGGAAGCAGCATGGGATGTTCTTGGATGTTCCAACATAACAACAATCCCAAACACAAGGCCAAGTCAACCAGTCATTGGCTACAGCAGAATAAAGTGAAGGTTCTGGAGTGGCCATCTCAGTCTCCTGACCTCAATATCATTGAGCCTCTCTGGAGAGATCCCAAACGTGCAGTTCATCCAAGACAGCCCAAGAATTTACAGGAACTGGAGGCTACTTTCCAAGAAAAATCGGCAGCTTTACCATCTGAGAAAATAAAGAGTCTCATCCACAGCTACCGCAAAAGCCTTCAAGCTGTCATTGATGTTTAAGGAGGCAATAAACAGTATTAAGAACTGGGGTATGTAAACTTTTGATTGGGGTCATTTGGGTAGTTTTGTTGTCATTATGATTTAGAAAGAGTAAATACAGTTGTTTCACCCAACCACTAACCATGAGTGAAAGAAAAGTTTTTGTGTTTTCATTAATATTTAAGTTGCAAGTTTCTGCTTCATCAGGTTGGACTATTAATATCTAGTCTTTCTCTCGTTATACAAATTAAAAACCTGCAATACGCAATCATTGGAACAATCCCCAAAGAGTACTCTACTGATATTAGAACTGAAGTAACAATGTTTGATTTATTATGGGAACTCTTTGCCAACATATATTCAAAACTAAATTCCCATTTAAGCTTGTATAAGTGTAACATCAGAAAATGTGTCTGCTTGTGTAATACAGTTGAGTTTTTATGCAAATATACTCTTTAATTTCAATATTAATTCTCTTTCCAATTGCTAAATGAAGGTAGTGTCACAAAACCTTGGCTCTTTCAGTGTGATAGATGATGATCAGACCTGGTTCTTTGGCTTTTTGTCTCCACAGTTTCAGTATTTAGCAATTACAGGGGCAAAACAAGCTCAGAGTACTGAATGCCCCAGAAGAGCAAATTATTTATGCACAATTTTCTTTAATACTTGTGACGGCATGAAGCTGTATCATCAATTATTCAGTCAAATGACAGATCACTAAGGGACTGTCACATATTAGCATGTCATCGCAACCATCAACTCCCACAGCCAATTGATGACGGACATTTCATCATTTTATGTCTCTTGCAATTAGATACAGACTCCATTCATCAGTACATTATTTTAAAGATGTCACCATGAGTCATTCAAAATGAATACATCTATGTTAGGGGATGTTCTCATCAGTCATTGCAGTTCTTGAACCGGTTCATACTTCACTCGTTTCCTTGGTAACTTTTGCTCGAAAAGACAAGTTTCACACGGTGTCGGGGCAAGTCTGTTCCCTGAAGATTGAAAAGCCCCCCCCCAATAAATAAAGTTGTGAAAGAAGTACACTTGCAGTTATTAAAAAATTATACTTTTTTTTTTTTTTACATGAGTGCAGGAAAGTAGCACACTATAGTACAGAAACTCCCAAAGAACCAGACTAACTTCGGATTTGGATTCATTTTTTTTTTTTTTAATTTCAAAATCTCCGTCTGCTTGGTTCCCAGAGACTGTGCACTGCACTGTAACCTGCCCTACAAATTATGCTGCGAGAATTAATTGTTCATGCATGTGTTACAGGCTCCACTGTGTATACCTGCATGCTGAATAAAAGAGGAGGGGCGGAGGCTGACCTGACAGTGAGCAGACTAGAGCCTGGTGCTGCCAACCTGCCCCTGGCACCAGAATCAAATGGTGAGAAATGTGTGTTTTAAATGTGTGTGTGTGTGTGTGTCATATTTATTTGCTCTATTCTATGATATTGTATCTGTTCTTCTGTCTCATTCCATTCTTCTGTTTGTCATTCCATCACCGTTGTGTTTTGTCGTTTTAACGGTTGTATTTTATTTCTTGTCGGACGTGTCCGTCATTTTGTTGTATCTTGTTTTGGATTTATTGTCATTTTGCTCGGTTCACTTTATTGATATATAACCTGGGACGCATAACAATAGTGTTGTTGTTTATCATTTTGTTCCTCAACGTGTTATTCCTCTGTTCTCATAAATCATCGGCCTTCTGTCTGTTCTATTTTCCATCTTCACTCACTATGTGAGTCGCTCATTTTATCCACTTCTATATATATTCCCCCCTTCACCAGTTTTCTCATTTTCAATTTGCCCAAAAAATAATGAATTAGAAGAGAGTGAGATTATCTTATATCCACAAAAAAATGCACTTAAAGGTCACATGACAGATTTATCCTGTTTTGCCAAAATGTCACAAATGTATATTTTAATTTACATATAACCTTTATCGTTCCACTTAAAGATTCTCCGTCAATTCATATACACATTCATGACGCGTCTCTGACTCTCCCCTCAATAATTGCCTCTCCTACCTTTGGTTTCCAGGTGATGCATATTACCTGGCCATCGGAGGCGGCGTAGCAGAACACAACTGGAACCACATTAGAACAGTTCTTCAGGACCAAGGTTTCAACTGCCAGCTGGTAGACCACTCTGAGGACATGGGGATGATCAGCATCCAGGGGCCAAAGAGGTGGGAAAATAAAAGAAAAGGGAAGGGAGAGATGAGGGGCAAGACTACGAATGAATGGAGACCTTGTCATGATTTATATGTCCAGGTGAAAAAAAAAGGACAAAGGGAATGAGGGAAAGCAAAGAGCTAGGGAAAGGAAAAAAAGAAGAGGGTAAGTGATTGGTGTAAAGATGGGTTATGATTCACATCCTGGGCACAAAGAGCAGCGAAAGTGAAAAGATGAGCTGTTGGATCGATAAGAGGAGAGCAGGTTAAGTGGCTATTCTTAAGATTGACCATAGGCATAAGAGTTGAGCACAAGGACAGAGGTGGACTGAAAAACAGGAGATAGACGCTGGAGGGCTCAACATTAAGTCCACTTTGCGGGCAGGTGCTTGCTGTTTGATGATCGTGTAAACCCGCAAGTAACTTAAATTCAGATGTACTTTTTATCCTTGTGAATGATGATGATAGAAGTCATCTCAGAGCTGTTGGCCTTTCGCTTAATTTTTTATCACCACAGGTTAAAGTTTCATGGCGTTTAAATAGTTGTATATGATGGGCGTCATTCAATTGATGTGTCGTCAAGCCAAGTGCAAGATCTGTGGGCCCAGCTAGGCAACCTTATATTTCTCCAACACCCGTAGCATTGCAAGTGCACACTGGTAGTACAGGTTTCATCAGTCTCAGTTCGATATCGATGTGCGTTTCATTTCATTTTAATTCATTGTCTCCATTAATCATTTAGGGTTTTTCACAGCCAGTTTTCTGAAAACCCAAGTCGATGTCTTGTTTTTATTCAGTTCAGTATCATGTAAAATACAGAAAATCAGAAAATCCTCTCAATTTATCAGAATGAACCAGTGAATATTTGGTGTTTTCGCTTAAAAGATTTTTTTTTAAAATGATTGCGTTGTTCAATAATTGATCGATTTTTTTTTTTTTTTTTTTTTTTTTAGATTTCAGCACTAGTTTGGATTTGGTTTGTGTCTAGTGGGATCTGATCTTATTGATGCCAGAGTTGGAGAAGCCTCGATGCTTGTTCTGTACATCATTACTCTTGGTTGGCTTGTTTGTTTGAGGTTATTGGAAAATGCAGGTCTTTCAGATGTTTGCTCAGTTTGCCTGAAGAAAACGTATCTTGATATATGTTTGATCACTGTCACTGTGCTCCTTTTTTTTTTCCATTCATCAGAACCATCATGCATTGATTTCTTCATCTAGGGATTAAAAACCATGAGCTGCACAGGTAAAAATGGTGTTTCTCATTTGGACACAGGAGGTAGTCAGAGCTCGTCACTTTCTTCTTGTTTCCCGCAGCTTTTTTTTTGTTCTTCACTCAAAGAGCATGCCGGTACAACCTTTACCTCTTCACAATCTTGTTCTCTGAACTCCTCTTCTATTTCTCTCTTTTTTTTTTTTCTTTTTCTCCCCTCTTCTCACCTCCCCACTCCCCCCTCCACCTCGCCACCCTCCGTCTTTGTTCTTCCCTCTTACTGGCAGCAGGGTTAGGTCACTCTGTTCTCAGTGTAGGCTGCGTCGATTTCTTCTCCTTGAGGCTTTTCTTACCCTGTGTTTACTAAGTTTTCTCTTCTCTCAGTCTTCATGTCTCCGAAGATCTTAAACAGCTTTCTCTTGGTCTCCTCTGTCTTCCCCTTTTGCTCAGTTGCCTATTCCCAGTGACATCCTGTTTCTCTGTTCCTCTTGTTTTTATCATTTATGCCAAACTAGAAATAATTGTGTCGCTAGTAGCGGTACCCCAATATGTGTGTGTTGAGAAGATGTTAATTATAGAGTTCATTGAGTTTTCTTGTTCCTCCAAAGTGCTTCTTTGCATCTGCGAATCTTTGTTTGTGTGTGTGGATAATAATATAAACAAGACTGGCGTATCTATGCAGCACTGTAATGACTCTCAGCTCCTCCTCATTGTCTCTGCCACATATGAGAAATTGCAGTTACTCAGCTCTCCAATGTTTGGGTCTTATGAAGCTAATTGATCTTTTTAAAGCTTGAGGAGAGAGAAAATACAGCGTTTATGGAAATGAAATACATTTGTCTGTGTTTTCCCTCACAGAGATGTCTCATTCAAATTCTCTGGAGAGAAGAGTCACTGAATTTGCAGAATCTCTTTCAGACAACTTGGCAGCACGTTCCAGAGGGTGAAACTGGCGCTTGCTTGGCTCGCTTTTAATATAAATCTTATTTGTAATATATGAAATAATGTGATATCCTGTAACAGTCCTCTGTGTGTGTTTGTATCCGTCCTCTGATCTGCAGCTGAGAGCTGCATTTAAGTGGCAAGTCAGAAACAAATTGGTGGTTGCAAGACCCCTCTATCATACACACACACACACACACACACACAAATGCACAAACAAACTAAGCCTCTCGTTGATTATATACAGCTAATTGGCCTTGCTCTCGGGCTCTCGAGTTCAGTGAAAAAAGCATCTTTTGAGAGAGGAAGAAAATGTTAGCCTGTGCATCATTTCCCATATGTAATCCTGCACAAATGCATACATGGAAAAAAATATATTCACATAAAAGACTATGCCCTCACACACACACACACAGATACATTTCTACATCCACATCAAATGCTTGGTAGAAAATAAAAGGACACAGACATATACACAAACACACACGGATGCACACAAACGTAACCTGAACCCTTCCCCAAATATCTTCCACTCTGGCTTCCTGCCACACTGTTGCAAAAAATATCTTCCAGAAAAAAAGACTCATGCATTGTATTCTCTACCTGCCCACTCACACACATACAAGTAGCAAAGTAAGCTAAACTTAGTCCTTTTTTTTTCTGTTGACTCATCTTTATGTAATATTGATTTTAGGGTGTGCGTGTGCACGTGCACGTTCGTGCGTGCATGTGTGCCTGCGTGCGTGTGCACACTTTGTGTGTGTATTTGTGGGAGAGAGAGAAGTGGTACATTTCTGCCACAAAAATAACCACTATTTATGTCGCTAAAGTTTTGTGACGTGATCAATTTGAAAACTATGGTTAATATCATTATAGTTCCGTGTTGCTTGTGATGTGAGAAACACACCAGTTACATGCTGTAGTTGGAAATGTAATTAAGTTAAATATCTTGAAAGTTTATGATCTTTTTCCCCCCGGTTTTCTCTGTCCTTATAGTCGAGAGGTGCTTCAGGAGGTGTTGGACACAGACCTGAGCAACGAAAGTTTCCCCTTCTCTACTCACAAAGTTGTCAATGCAGCAGGACATCAGGTACAAACTAAAATGCATGCACATGCACACACACAACTCACTCATACACTTGGCGCCTCTACTCGTTTCTACATTAATTGGATGTGGTACATTTGTCAGCTTCAAAATAACTCTGTCAGTGCTCATTAAATAAAAGATGCAGTTAATTAAAAAATACTTCTATGCAAATCACACACTGTTGATTGAAACTGGTTTATTATTTCAAAGGTTCAGTCAACAGAGATCATAGACTGTGTGTGTGTTTGTGTGCGGGACAGATGGTGTGTCTCAAGGCATCTCTGTGACTTACGAAGACGTCAAGTCTGTCCACATTTTTTTGTGTTTCTCTACCTCTTTCCGCCCTCTATGTTATTCTGCTTCTGCCCCTTGGGTCTAAGCGAGTCAAAACAAAGTTTTGATTTATATTTTACAGTAACGGTAACGCTGTAAGGTATGTAGCCTCGGTTTCTCCAGTTGACCTCTACAGTGTTTCTGGCCTGGGATCAAAAAAAGGGCACATTGTACCGGCACATACAGCAACACATGTCCACACGCTCTCACTCTCTTAGTTGCTCTTGCATGAATTATGCAAAGCTCCGGTGATTGCAGTCAGCAGTCTTCTCACAGCTCTGCAGGAGTGTTCGTGTGTGTGTGTGTGTGTGTTTGTGTGCACGCATGAATCGCTTGTGCTGTGTTCCAGCTGGTTGCTGGCCTTGTCTGGGTGACATTTTAATGGCTGCACTGCTGCGAGAACAGAGCTCTCTCTCTGCCCTCTGCTCCCCTCGTAGCTCATTAAACTCTCTCTGTCGCTCTCGCTCCCTCTCTCTCTCTCTTCCTCTCTGTCACCAGTGTGCTGGCGTGCATGTCAGAACACACGATATATCTGCCCCCGTCTGTGTTTGATGTCCGCCGGATAAATCTGAGTGACAGCGTGCATAAGACGCCTGTGTCTTTCTGTGCGTTAAAGTTTGTTGGCTGTGCATCTGGTGGAGTTTGTATTGTGAACAAGTGTTCGACTGTATATACTGTCCTCCCCAGAGTTTCATAGTGTACATATGGGGCTCAGGGTGATCCCTGGATGTCCAGATGGCCTGGCTGTCACAGCACCCACTGGGGGCAACTGTTGGAGAGAGCTTTTTCTTTTCTTTTTTTCACTCCCTTCCACATTTTGTCACTTCTCCACTTTTCTTTTCTTCCTTTTGTTATCTTTCCCTACATCTTTAAAAAGTAAATTTTTTCCACATCCTAACCTTTCTCTTATTTGTCAGCCTGGCTTTTGTTCTCATACACTTTCTATTGTGACTACAAAAGCCTGACAGATCGAGGAAACTTTCAATTCTACAGAGATAATATCAAATCCTATATGTACCCTATATGTTATAACTTGTGTGCATGGTTGGAAAAGATGCAAGCAGATACATTGTGTCTGCTTCTTTCTAAATTGTGAAAATAAAATGACAGGGTATACACTGTGTACCCGTGTTTTCATTGATTTTTCACTTCACTGCAGAGCGTGGCTCTGGTTGTGCGTTATTGTTTTATTCACTACAGCAGGTACAGAGATTTCCATGGGACTAGCTTCTATTAACTCTCTGGTGGACACAAGTTTCTGTGATATCTAATAAATAGGGTTTTTTTTTAAAGCTGCAAGAAACTCGTGCTCCTTGTCCCATTTAATCACCATGTTTGCTGCATTCCCGATTCTTTGCAATGGAGGTGTTGATGACAACATTATCAGAGACGGCCGAATTTTCAAATTTCAATTTGACTATCTCAGTCAGTTTCTACCTCTTTATCTGTTGTGTTTGTCACCTCACTTCATCATTCTCACCTCCACAAAGATTAATCTTTATCAAGACTGAAAGCATTTTTGAATGCAACCTTCATTTCTAAGAAGGAGATTACAAATTCCCTGTGTGCTCGGTTTTGCACCTTATCTTGTCCTTGCATCAGTTTGTGCTCTCATTCTTTTCTGGCATTCCTTGTGTCTTTGCTTTTTCTCTCGTCATCAGCAATGTGAAACCTGACATTCATATTGAAATGCACGACAAGTAAATCTGGTCCTTGAAGATGAGGTGTGTGTGTGTTTGTGTCCAGGTAGAGTAACTCTGCACATTTCCTCTGTATCCCCTCTCTTGTGTAGGTGCGAGCCATGCGTCTGTCATTCGTCGGAGAGCTCGGTTGGGAGTTGCACATCCCCAAAGGTTCCTGCCTGCCGGTCTACCACGCTGTCATGGCCGCCGGCGCAAAGCACGGCATTATCAACTCAGGCTACCGGGCCATCGACTCACTCAGCATAGAGAAAGGTAACTCAAGAATAAGCTCAGACTACAAGTTAAGTAATATTTTGTTTTTCATGTGAAAAACACGTTTGGTCTTTATCTCCTCTTTTCTTCATCAGGATACAGACATTGGCACGCTGACCTCCGTCCAGATGACACGCCTTTAGAGGCGGGGCTAGCCTTCACCTGCAAACTGAAGAGTTCCATCCCGTTCCAGGGCCGTGAAAGGCTGGAGAAGCAGAAGGAGGAAGGACTTAGGAGGCGCATCATGTGCTTCACCATTGACGAGTCAGCACAGTTACAGTCTCTATTTGAGAAATGAATGAAGTGACTGATGATATTGTCAGATTTTTCCAAAGTGAAGCTTTCTGTAGAGAAGTCTCATTCCACAAATAGATTCTTGAATGTAACTGAAATTAATTTAGAGAACAGAAGCTGTAATTTTTAATGCATTTACCAAACATGCAGTGAGTAAATTAGAGAATGATTTAAGAAACACCATGTGTTTGGTTAATACCTGAGCTCCAGATGTGCTGTGTAACGAGACAGAGGGTTTAATTGAACTTTTCTAAATTGCTGCTGTGATTTTACACTTTATATTATAATTTATAACAAATGCAGTGTGTGTCTGACTCTCCCTCCCTGTCTCCTTGTCTCTGTCTCTCTCTCTCTCTCTCTCTCTCTCTCTCTCTCTCTCTCTCTCCCTCTCCCTCCCTCTCTCCCCCCAAGGAAAGTACCAATGTTCGGTCTGGAGGCCATTTTCCGTAACGGAGTTCCTGTTGGTCACCTACGCCGCTCTGACTACGGCTTCTTTATCGACAAAACTATTGGTTATGGATATATCCGCAACCCCGATGGAGGAGTGGTAACGTTCACATTTTTTCCCCATCTATCTGTAGTTATAAATATGTGATATTTTGTGATTTCATCAACCTCCAATTCCATCAGCAATCTACAACGTGTGTTTACCAGCAGGGGTGAGGAATATGAGCTGGTAGGTGGAAATGTCAGTCACTTTTGTTTTTGCCCGTTCTGATGATTGCACAGGTGCAGACACCATAACAGCAAGGGGAGAGAGAGAAAATAGTTATTGGTTGAAGTTTAGTTTGTTTAGTGGTTGTTGTCATTACTCTTCAGTGACTTCATCTAAGCAAGGTTTTACTAAAGTGGGGGGCCTTGAGCTGCAGGTATTTAATTAGATTAAATAATAGACTAGTATTTACTTGGTTTTTGTATTTTTTTTAATAAAGTTTAATGAACACTGTGCGCAGTGTGAACTGCACTATCTTTAACAAATAAGACGGTGTTTTGTGAAATCACAAGATTCCTTCTCACTAGAAGTGGCATTTTACATATTTGTCTGCTGTAGGTGATGACAATGATTTGTAACCAATTTACAAAACATTTAAACAATTGAGCACAGTTATATTTCATCAGCACGCCTCACAAAAAATCAGAAGTTTAAGTATAAAATGAGCTTCACCTCACTTCCTCTCAGCAGGATATGCTGATTGTGGCAGTGGGGCTGAAATTAAAAAATTAAAGGAAGGAAGACTGAATATAGACAAATACTGGCAAATCTGGATCCTGCCTGTGCTTTGCTCTCAGGTTACTGCAGTGTGTAAAGTCCTCGTTCATCCATACAGAGACGGGATCACCAGTGTCCTTGCTTTGCTGTAATGTCATATGGACGAAGGCTTCTGTGCTCGAATGAGGGTAGCGTCATTTCTGAATAAGGGTGTTAGATGGATTGAATCTTTGATCACATTGCTGTTTCCTTTAAAAGCCTTCATCATGATACACGTGTTTGTGTGTGTGAGGGAGAGACAGAGTGACAGCTCGGTGGGAGAGCTGCAGGGGGGGAAAGGGAGTCAGTCAGTGAAAATTGGCTCCCTGTGTTACGAGGGAGCTGACGTTGACTCATGAGTGAGTGAATTGCTATGAGCGTTTTATAACTGCTGCGACATTCTCTTGTGTCAAATATGAACGCAGTGAAATTGTCCATCCTTGATTGCTGTGCCAGCTGGAGCACAGTTTCCACAAAGAGTGTTGGATTAAGTGGTCATCTCATTTTCTTTCCCGTTTTAATTTAAATTCCTTCCTTCTCCGCCTTTCTTCTCGCTTATTTATTTATTTCTTTTCCCCTGCTTTCATTTCTCTTCATTTCATTTCCTCTTTCATTTCTTTATCAGGTGAGTGCTGATTTCGTAAAGAGCGGCGAGTTTACCCTGGAGAGGATGGGAGTGACGTACAAGGCCAAGGCTCACCTCAAATCTCCATTTGACCCTGAGAATAAACGAGTGAAGGGCATTTATGCTTGAGAAGGACCACAAATGTAAAAACTGATGCAAACAAACTCTTTAGTAGAGGGTAAGGCTGTGAGAGGTGCAACTGATTTTTTTTTTTTTTTGTTTTGTTTTTACTTGCAAGTGCATCTGTTCTAGTCTTTACCTCTGAAAATACCAAGTAGAGTATCTCAGATATTGATCGAATTCTTGATTTGATAGAACTGGGGAGGATGTGATGGAACATATGCTCATTGTACAAATTAGCATTTTTTTTGAATGGATTGCTTCAAATCTGGATCAAGAGTTAATGCATTGAGTCTGTTGGGAATATTTTGTTGTTGGAAGATGTTTCAGTTTTTAGCTCCACATTTGTATTGCCCACTCTGTTCTTTTCAGTGCTCCCATGTGATTGAAATTCAAGAGGTGAATCTGTCAGATCTCCAATAATCAAACAGGATACAAGGAAGAGTTAGAGGCTAACGTAGCTACAAATGTGATTCATTTCCGCAATAATATTACAGGTGTGACATTTAAGTCTCATGTTTATAACAAAAGCACTACAAATAGGGTGAAAGTGACTGTTGTGTGTATAAAAGTCCTGCAAATTATTATAATGACAAAATATTTCTCAAAAATAATAAGAAACCTTTTCAAGATTTTGACTTAGCCACATTATTATGAAGTCACTCACGCTAGCTACCTTTCTGTCACTGCTTTTGGAAAAGAGGTGCAAATGTTTTTAGATGCAAAGTCATTATTTTGAGAAAGTTTCTCATTACGATGTCTTACAGAACAGAAATGGGCCTGTGTGTGTGTGTGTGAGTGTGAGTGTGTGAGTCTCAAAGTAAATACCATAAATTCTCCGTTAGTGGCTGGAGCCTTTCTATTCTTTATCTGAAGAGAAAACTAAACCTTTATTAAAGAAAGAGAGGCTGTTGACTGAGTCAGACTTTTAATTCTAATTTCGTCCTCATAACACAGTACATTTCAGAATATTCTAGTGCTGTAATATTTCATTTCTTATTTACCCTAAGAGGCCCTGGAGTACTGTGTTGGAGACATACAAGTATTCTCAAGCTGCACAGTTACTCTGCAGGCAGTTGGATTCAGATTACTGTGACTTGTGTTTGTGCTTGGTAATAATGACTTAACACAGAGTTTTACTCGCTCATGTGGCGTAAATCTGAGGCAGACAGCCTGTGTGTGTTGATCAAAGTTGGAGGGAAAAAGGGAGAAGGAATCAACCCAAGGGACAGTGTTTCAGCCAGAGACAAAACGCTGCTGAAGGAGAGTGAAGCAGCTGCTGAACAGATATAACCACTCTAATTTTCCGAACTGTCCACACGTACACTATGCATTGTTAATCTACTATCGCTGCTGCTTGCAAACGCGTAGCTTTTAACAGATATTATTTAACAGATACATTGTACTTTAATGAGGCAATCTGCTTACCGTTTGTATTGTTAAGAGCTCCTGTTTGTCTTGCTCTGCTGTTCAAATCAAACAAGGAGATACTTCAGTGTCGCAGTGAAGCAATTCAGAAGGCATTATCACTTCTCCGTTCTTTTTTTTTTTTTTTTTTTTTTTTCCAAGAGTACTTAAAACTGTGAAGCATTTGCAGCAAGTGCATTCAGAAACCACCTGAGCCTCAATAATGAATATTTTCAAATCAAAACACGAGTTTAGTGAAGTGTTGAAGTGGACAGTACTGTATTGTAGGGAAAAAAAAATCTAATTAATTGCTTAATTGCTAAACTGCCTGAGAAATGTTACCTTTTGCAGTTTATGGTGCCTTTACATGAGTGTACTGCATCTGATTGACTCAAAAATCAGATTTTGAAGTTCCAAAAGAATAATCAACTATTTCTATTATAACTTTTTTTTTCATATAGACTATCGAGCAAATCATGTATTTTTGTTTCTTTTAATGGGTTTTTGTAGGATGAGCTAAGGCTTGCTAACTATGCTAATGACCATGCCAAATGTGCAGCATTTTTTATTTATTTTTGCTTCTACTAGAGATCAAACACAAGCCAGAAACTATCGTATTAAGTTGCTGTGAGCTGTTAATTTCACCATTTCTGAGCCGAGGACAGAAGATTTATCTTGGTGCACGACCGTCTCAGACCTCTTCACCTGAAGCTACATGACGGGACCGACGTGTCCCTAGAAGAGGAATCAACCAGTGATTTGAATCATAGATTTTTCTGACTGTTTTCAGTCTTAACAGGAAAAAAGTCACTAGTTTAGCACTTTGATAACAAAATCATGTCTTAAATGTAGGTGTCAGTATGTACAGTAATTAAGACTTTAAATCCTTTATGTTTTTGCAAGTGTCTACAAGTCTGTAATTTTCGTTTTGTTTTGACACTTAACATAGAATTTAGTTATGGATCATATTTTCAATCTGTGTTTACAATTCACATTAATGCTGTTTAGGCCGCACAACAGCCCCACACCCCGAAGCTCATCACTCTCACTGTGAGAACAGCAGCCAAAGCACCAGGTCGAAGTCGAGGAAGGCGTTTGTGTGTCTAACTACCACTTTCCTCTCGGATGTGTGTTGCTGCTCATTCAGCACAAAATGTTTACTAATGTGGAACGATTCATTGATTCTGCCCTGAAGGCCATTAATCTCTGAAATGGTTGTTCTCAGGAGTAGCTTTGGTTAATAACAAGATTTATATGGGGAAATGTGAAATAGACTGATAAACACTATCACTACTGGTTCTTTACAACTGTGCGAGTTTTTCTTTTTTTTTTTTTCATAATATAGTTTATGTCATTTCTCTTCTTCTTGGGGGTGTGATATGAATATTTGCAAAAAAAAAAAGCTGTGATCATAAAAACAAGCAAAGTGTGAAAAAACTATTAGTTTCTTGTCACTGAGCTTTTAAAATGTTCCATCCTTGTTATAGTCTAATATTTTTCACCAGGTTGCAGAATAAAAAAAAAAAAAAAGATTGGAAGGATGTGATGACAAATGATGTCAAATTATGAACCTAAGGTTAAGCTGTACTCGTTTATTCTGTCCAAAAGCAACTCATGTATTAATAAATACCTTTTTAACTGCCAACATTTTTGTGACATTTATTATTTAAAGCTCAAAACAATGATGCAAGGACACGCAGCAGTTTGTAGCAAAGGAGAATGTAGATTAGCACAAAAAGGCAACATAAGTTCATGACCAATAATGACGCTTCGTTGCTCCAGTGCCGAGAAAATACATCGACGTGCGAAAACTTTTTATTAACTTGTATTTGCCAACGATAACAGACAGAATCTTTATCTGAGCTTATAATTACAGCAGGAAATCCAACAGGAGACGTCATCCATCCACAACCAGATGAAGCCAGAGGGAAAAAAAAAGTCTAGTTAACTTCAACTTTAACTTCATCCAGGGTAGGCGCCGTCAGGACTGAGATCAGACAGGGGGTGTAAGAGGTTTCCTAGTGGGTGGTGCTCTTCCCTCGCAGGGGTAGCAAGGTTTTTTGAGGGTGGTGGTTACAACTGGTACAGACTGTTTGTCCCACTCTCCCTGGAAGAAACATCGTTATTTTAACATCTGAAGAAAAGTAGTTGGGTACTAAAAACTTCTTTTTTTTTTTTTTTAAATGACAAAAAATAGTGACATCCTTGACATTTAGACAGATTTTATTGAGGTAATCGCACAGTTGTCAGTGAAGACTGTCTGTCTAAGTGTGTGTGTTTTATGGGACACTACTTAAAGACACTAAATCCTGTTTCTCAACACTTAATTATGTGTGTTACATGATAAATAAAGTATTCAAATTATATTCCAGAAAATAATTTATGGTAATGATTGTGTTTTTTCCTGATTATTTTCTGCTCACTCAGTGAAAGTGAAAACAGATGCATCATTAGACCCCGGAGTGATGGATGGGGGTGTAAGACTGTTCTGCATAAGATAACTTTTAAATTTAGTGAACTTGTGTGTGTGCCAGCATTTACTCACAGTTCAATTTAAATGCCAAAAACAAGAAGAGAAATCCCATATTATTGCTTTGTTAGATGTGTATTTGTGTGTAAATCTCCATCTCGCCCTCTGTTTACCTGAGCAGATGGTGGACTAAAGTTAGATGAGGCTGTTGAGGTAAAATAAGAGTAAAAAAGAAAGAGTAGGTGGCTGTGGCTTTTGGTTGTTGATTTCAGTTTCAGTCGAAAAGTTGTCTGTGTCGAACTTCACAAATTTTGCTTCCTGCCTACGATTTCCACATCGCATCATCATCATCATCCCTTTGCAAAGTTTTTAAGTGCCAGACAGTAAGTATAGCTCTTTATATGGAGTACTGGCATAACAAAGACTGAAACTGTGAAAGCCTGAGAACAAGCTGGTTTATTTCACACATGATGGATGCCACCGAAATATCTAGAGAAAG
This sequence comes from Polydactylus sextarius, assembly GCA_016801845.1. Classification (NCBI taxonomy): domain Eukaryota; kingdom Metazoa; phylum Chordata; class Actinopteri; family Polynemidae; genus Polydactylus; species Polydactylus sextarius. The sequence continues at coordinate 6,700,917 of CM028922.1, forward strand.
GTGATGCCAACATTAATGGTGTTTTTCACACACAAAAAAGAAAAACTTATAGATCCTGAAAAACTGTTTTGCCAATCAGCTTCTCAGTTAAAAGTGATGGGGTTCCATATTATTATGCCACATTTTCTGCCTGAACTAGATCAGTTTTAGATTTTGCACATGATTTGGTCAAATTTGAATATATTTATGACACTTATTGTAATGTTCGCTCATGATTTCAGGTTTCCCAATTTTAATTTTTTACAAAAAAAGCATGCTATATTTCTTATATTTTTTCTTTTTTATTTTACTTTATACTTTTCTATGTGATTTTTTCTTACATTTTTATTTTTTTTTATATATTATTTCTCTAACATTTTAATAAGAGAGGTCTTAGAAACTCATATATCAAATCTGATACAGTTGGCAATAAAGGGTTAATGCAATAACTGTATGAAAATAAATCCTAACCACACACCAGTATATGAAGGTGGAGATTCACACAGGACCCTCTACATGTCTTATTTGATCTAAACTCTTGAATTGCATCATTGTTTCCAAACCTAGATCATCTAAAATGATGTTATACTACCCTTCTTGTGCTCTTGATGCATTTACCTACACACACAAATCTGTTTGTTGCAGCTGTGTTTGTTCTTTTTGTTTGTGCTCATACGCATTAAAAGAAAAAGCTATTTTGATCAAAGCCCGTACATAGTTTTGAACTATAATCTATTCACTGATCTAATCATCTTGTTAATCTGCTCAGAGCCAGTCGGACTCTCATGTATCCAACTGATGTGTACGTTTGAACTGGTTCAACTGGTGTCTTGGCCAGCCTTTGTAGTGTGTGTGTGTGTGTGTGTGTGTGATAGATAGAGAGATGGGGACTTACAGGAAAGAGGTGTGCAGTCGACTGGTTGCAGTGCATTGAGATGGGGGCTGTGTTGTAAAGCAAGTCTAGCACTTCTCCAGTGAATGTGTCCCAGTGTAGCTGTGAATACTGCTCCGTCACACTAACCTCACCACCCACACGCTGATCGTTTCCTTGGAACCTGGAAGGGGAGGATGAGAAGGAGTGAGGAGAGGGACATTGAAGGAAAGTCGATAACAGAGGGAGGCAGTGTGAGATTGAGAAAGGAGGAGATTGAAAAAAAAAAGCAGTTAGAGTTGGTGAGAGGAGGACACAGTTTCACTCGGAGGACAAAAGCATCTGGTTCTTGAGTTTAAAAGAAGTAATCACCACTTTGGCCTGTGGGAGCGAAGGATGGAGTGGGAAGGGATGAATGTGGAAGATGGAAATTGCTTAGTCACATGGGATATGGAGAGGAGTATGTTAAATGAAAACGAGAGAATGAGGGATGAGAGGAACGAGCAAATTATTTCAGGGGGTAGAGAGAATGAAAGAGAAGGTATCCGAGCGTGTGCTACCTGTTCATGATATTAAAATATTTCTGCAGGTATCCTGGGTCAACGTGGCTTTTGCAAAGCTCCAGCTGAGTCCGAGGGTAGTAGTGAATGTAGTTGACACACATTTCCTCCATGATCCCGAAACCTCCCTGAAGAGACAAAGAGATTTGACAGAAGATGGAGAAATAAGGAGAAGATATATAGAGCGAAGAGCAGATGCAGGTATTAAGAGAGTAGAGATGGAAGGATTATGAGAATGAAGGAAATATGGTGAGTTTGGAGATAGAGGGAGGAAGGAGGTAATTCTCAAGGTTATGCTGTTAGTGAATGTGCTCACGCTAAACTTTAGCAACGCGGAAATAGTGCTGTGTTGCTCACCACTGTCGGCTCGCTCCTGTCTTCTGTGTTAAACGTGCACTTTGTTATGAGGACATCGCCCTGCAGGACCAAGCACAAACACACCAGCTGTTCACCGTATTGTAAGATGAACAAAGAAGCCGAAGATAATTTAAGATTCCTGACAGAAGATGAATTATTTACAAGAGCCCGTGGCCAGTTTGCTGTAAAACACAATGTTGCTTTGTGAAGCTCGGCTGCTGCGGGTTTTGTCTCAGCTGTCTTCGGGAAAAATTTCTTATCACAGCACTGATTTTACAGCCTGTTCCTGTTTCCACTTCATTTAAGCACCTTATACAGCAGTGGCGTGGTATTCTAACTCAATACTTTATTTGCATAAAGGAGGGGAGAAATACATCTAAAATACTGCCATTTAGTGAATGGTCGGCCGAGTTTGCAGAATAGTAACATTTCCATTCTCATCTGAATGTAAAATCTGCAAAGTTCCGCCACCTTTGGTCATTTTAAACGCAGGTACAGTTGTCAACTTTTATACTCACGGGTAAAACCTTCACCATTTTTCTCAGAACTCGAATCGTCTGTTAAGAAAGGATAAAAAAATAAATACAGTACATTAAAAGAAACTCCTGCAATGTGATGTGAGTAGATAATTGAAGTTCAAAGTTTTTCAAACGTCAAATTTACATTCCTTCTCACCATTAGATACACTTACACTTTTGCACTTCCCTCAGCCCAAAAAAACCAAAAAACAAACATCTTAATTGTGCACGTAATTGGACACTTTGTGTGCAATGCATTTATTTCACAAGCTGCAAGATAAAATACCAGTTGCTTTTTCTTGATGCTTTTTCCTTGAGGGCGGCTTTCATTAGCCGAGTGTGTGAGAAAAGGCTGATTAGCTTTGCTGAGAAAGGTTTGATAGAGTCTTCATGTGCTCTAATGAGGCTGCAGGGTTTGAAACTCCTCCACCACACAGGAACCCTCACATTAGTCTCACATCAGCAGCAGCTGGAGATTTTATCAGACAGTCTAGCAGATGTCCTCCTTCTCTTCTGAGTGTGTGAGTGTGTGTATTCGTTCCTGCCTCGGGATAATGCGCAAAGATGAAACACAACAAATGTCACCTGCTGTCACCCAGCAGTGTTAATGTTGTTGTTTGTCAGTTTGGATCTTGAGATGATGGACAGGAGGTTTTTGTTTTTTTTGGATGGAGACCGTGCTGCACTGCACCTGACGGGACTAAACTCATGATTCATGTATTAGCCTCATGATCGAAGACCTTTCTATAAAATACAGGCAAGTCAGCAAATTCCTCTCAGGTAGAGTTGTGTATTTTCATTATCGGCTCTTCTAAGAAGGCCACATGCAAGATTTAAGATACTTCTTTTATTTAAACCACCTCCTGCTTTTGTAACCACAGAGGAGGCCAAAGTGAGTTATTTTAGCCAAATGGAGAAATGACAAACCATATAAAAGAACAAGACAAACAGATCCAAACTACATGTATTTTCTATAGTGTTGTTGAAAATACTCTACAACAACAGTCTGCACCATTTACTCCAGTTTGAGTGACATGTAATGAACACTACAGTGCTTAGGCATTTCAGGGAATTATTTAAAGAGCGCTATACTTCAAAAGATTTCCTGAAGCATAAAGGGACACAATCGTATTATCTTATTGGGTCGTGTTCATCTGCCAGAGCAACAACTTCAATGTTTTTGAAGAGAGGAGGGCGGATTATAATGTCACATTTGCACCCACTGCACAATGAAAGACCCAGTCAAACCAGACTATATTGTAATGAAAAGGTTTTGATTATGAAAAGGTGCAGTGGTGGAATCAGGGAAATAAGCCGACAGCATCAATCTTCACTTCTCAGATATTTGTTGCACATGATCTTTGTTCAAGTGGTACACAGCTCAGGGCGATATGAGGGAAAATTCGCTTTTCATACAAAATAATACCAAAAAAATACAGTTCACAATACAAAAATGTCAGCACTGAATTCCTCTGGGTAAATTGAGCCTTGCAGTTTCTCACCTGGTAGTGCGTACTGAAGTGCTGGTCCTCTTGCACTATCCCCAACTCCTTACCTCCTCTCACCAAAACTGTCCTTACCCCACGTCCTGCCAGGTGTGTGTGCAGCTGGGAGGCAAATATATAGATCCCTTCTCTAGTCAAAGCCTAGATAGACAAATGAGAAGCTTTTTCATTTTAATCCAAACACAATGGACCAAAAATTTTGGGACCCCAACTGAAATATGTAGATTATGATGGAGATTTTATATACGTACAGTCTGAGTACACTTGGAGGTGCAGTACCCACTGAGATAGAAAGTATGTAGCTTTGGTGGGATGGCCATGACAGGAGTATAAACAAGGCCCAACTCCATGATCCCTGCATCATACTTCCTCAGGTTGTAGGTGTAATACAACCGTATACCTGATGAGTCTTGACGGCCTGCATGCAACAATATTGTAGAATTAGTAGATCATATAAAAACACATAAAATCCTGTCATTTTGCACTAAAGGATGTGAACAAATGAGTAGCCAGCCTATTTCAGGTGCTGTTCAGATCCAAGATTTGGAGATTTCCAAGGGCAGAAATAGAGCAGAAAGAGAGCAGAGAGGATTAGTGTCAGAGAAAAATTTCACAGGTGTAACGAGTTTGTAATATGTCCTCCCCATCTGGTCCTGGTCAGCACATATGCTGCAACATTTTGAATCATCTGGCGTTTATCTTGCATAGACCAGCAAAGACAGCATTACAGTTGTTAAGCTTAGGAAGAAAAAAAAATCCAGTTGGGGTGGGGGGGTCCCAGCAACCTGGCTATATTCCTAAAGATGTTAGGAGGTTAAGTTCAGGTTATTCAATTTAAACTCGTTTAGAAATTAAAATCAGTGAGCCACCCTAGTGGCCTAGAAGTTTAATTTGCAACATCAGTGTTTAAGTCCAGTTTGGGAACTTGGAAACTTTGTTTCATGTCAACCCCATCTCAAGTTTCAGTCACTGAGAACACCAGCTTTATTACTATGGCTTGATTTTTAGTGTCGGTGCTTCTTAAGTTGTTGCAAAGCCTTTAGCTCAGTCTCTCTTTGAAGGGAGAGATAAGAGGATATGAAAACTCTGAAACAAGAATGATGTGGTGAGAATTAGAAGATAGTTATGTATGAAGATGTGCATATTGTAAGGTCAGATCAGGATAAGAAAACCAAAGTGTCTTGTGACTTTTACAGATGAGATCAAAAGGTGGATCTGGAAAATTTGAAATGAATTGCTTTGTTGAAGATAAGCCTGAGGCTCCAACAGCAAGATTCACAGAATCATGCTGCCTTTCTCTCTTTGTACCTGTGTGTGTGTGTGTGTGTGTGTGTGTAAGAGAGTTTGCAATGAAGATTGTGTACATTTCTACTGTATTTACCAGATACACGGAGGGGGTTGTGGTAGTGAACCTCCAAACGAAGGAACCTTGAAGATCCTGGTCCACCCATGGGCAGTCCTGCATCTGGAGGATAGTAAAAAGCCTACAAGAAAACATACAAAGACATACACACAAGCAGATACACATAATTTGTTATTATTCCCATTTATGCAGCTTTGAAGTTCTATCTAAGTTGTACAGATGATTTAGGGCTGTTGGCTTTTTAAGTATTAATATCCTCAAAATATGCGTGACATATGTAGTTTGAAGAAATACATTTCAGAATAAGGAGGCCACAGGTTTGACAGTGTTTTAATATAAGGAGCCAAAGTCAAAATTTTTTAGCCAAATGTTTCAGATTTTTTAGAATCTCACAACAAAAAAACCTGTTTTTGGTATATTACCTTGCTTGTTCAGCAAGAGCGTGACAATCCATTGACAACAGGTCATCCTGTTCAAATATGTACCAATTAAGTATTGAAAAGCATACTGTGTATCTGGCCTGTTTTAAAAGTTTTGATAAGTGTCTCTCCAAACTTCCAGAAAAGGAAGTTTCATTTTCACACACTGTAGGGTGTCTTAAAATTCAGTTCCAGGTTCCTGCGATCCCTTTCATACTAGTCCTCCACTGTCCTTAAGATGTGATCCCCTGTGGTAGAAACTGCAGATCTATTTCCTCTCATCTCCACAGGGAGAAACTAGGTGGTGGTTCAGTCTGCTTGTGGTAGCACAGCACAGAGAATGTCCTTGTAAGAGTCATCAATAATGTTGTGATGAAGGTTGATACAACAGAGTTCTTGGTACTAATTTTGTTTGATCTTAGTGCTTCTCTTAATGCAGTAGATAATAAAATTATGATTGAAAGGTTGAGAATATTGGTTAGTATCCCTGGGACTGACCTCCAGTGGTTCCTCCTCATTCATATTCATCTGTTGATGCCTTCACCTCCAGTACTGTCTAGGTACAGAGTTCCACAGGGCTCCATTTTGGGTCCAATTTTATTTTCACTTTATTTACTCCCTTTAGGCCAAATTATTCAACAGTATAATATTTAGATTATAGGCTCTGAGCTGAGTCATGGCCAAGTCCTGCCTGCACTATATTTCCAGCTATTTTTTTGGGTCCAAACAAACCAAAATCACAAATACGTGATAATATTTTCCCCGTTTAAGCTTGTCTTTACTGACTGTCCATGCGTCAGCAAGGTCAACTGACTACTGAAAATTTTACAGCACTGCATGGTATGGCACCAAGCTACCTTGCTGAGCTTTTTAAATCAGCATTCACCAGCCTAAAGATTGAAAGCTTTTGACAAGACCTTGTTAGCTGTTCTCTAGTCGAGGCCAAAGACCAAGGGTGACGAGGCTGCAACCCTCTGGAACGGCTTACCTAAGGAGATTAGACTGGAAACTTAACTGTCTGCTTTTAAATCTTCTCTCAAGACCGAAGGCCTTTGTGTAATTACTCTTTATATAATTTATTTGATCTCTTACTTTCATTTATTTCCTTTGATTTTTAAAGTACGTTTTTGACCTTCTATATGAACATAATTTTTCGTCTGTGTTGTGTTGTGTTTTTTAAGATGTGACATAAGGAACCAGGTCAGTCATCATTCACATCATCCTCTAAACTACCCAAATTGACGGAAACCCTTGTTTCTTTTTGCTTCCTGCCTCCAGTCCCATCAGAACTTTATTTCCATACCACGCTGTTAAAGTGATACATAAATGAATCACTAATATATCAGTTATATTAAGCCTCTTGCCCATACAGAGATAATAGATAGCCTCGTTTTAAAAATATCAAGATGGCTATTCACAAAGTCCAAACCACCCACAGAGTTTAATAATTGTAACAGTACCAGATTGTTACACTGAAATGAATATTTTAAACTAATTATAATACAGAAAACTGGCATATAGTTTTGAGCCACCTCAGTCTTTGTAAGAACTATCCTTGTTGTTGCAAACATTCAAAAGTTTTATGCCTTTTGGGGATGAGCTATGAGCCTGCTCAGAAAATGTTGCGGGAAATAATGTTATATTCTCATGTTGACGCACTCTCAGCGATGCCAACTGAACTTGTGATGTATATTTTCCTTCTCTTTTTCTGTCACTCTTGGATCCTGAAGTGTTCTACTTATCATAGCAAGAAAATGATTTTTGAGCCGCGCTGTTGGCCCCATGAGCGTCAAACCCCATACTATTATCAGAGAATCTTGATTTAATCCTGATTTATCATCTGTGTCTTTACCGAGATCTGGAAGAGGACTATCTTAAACCACTTCTACTGATAGAGTTTGTCATGGAAGAGAAGAACTGTTTTATTTAATTTAGCTTTAATGTGTAACTAAAACCCTCAGAGAGTTCTTTCTGTCTCTTTTGCACATAAACACACCTGTTTTCCTCAGGTACTATTTTTTCTTAGGAGTCTGACAGTGTCATAGATTATTGTTTCTCTGCTATTTCAGACTTCCTCAGCTCTATTTTCCCATTTTCCCCGTTTTTGTGGGGTTTTTTTGTTTGTTTTTTTGTTTTTTTTTTGTTTTTTTTTTTGCAAGCCACGTCTCCCTTCTGATGTGGTGCCGGGGAAAATGAAACAACACTATTAAGAGGTGATGAAAGAGGCCTGAATATTTCCCACCTAATCTTGTCTTCACAGCTCGCACTCACAGAAGGCATCCTGCTTGTTTTTGTTTGGTTGGCAGATAATCCAATCAGAGAGCGGCCAGTCTGGCTGTGATACAGTAGGGAGCAGAGCAGAGAATATGGTAACAGGCTCGCTGTTCCCTGTTCTCTTTGCTTTATATGACTTGCAGGCTGCTCGCTTGGTCAGATTGGTGGCTGGTAGTTGTTTTATGTAAGATGGGTGTTTTAGCACCGGATAGATCAGTTCAGTTGATATCTTGTACCTGCAAATAGCTTGTTTGCAACTGTTCTCCTCTAAAAGACAACCAGTGAATGTTGTCTGTGCAGCAGCTCATTACAACCTATAGTTACATCTGATTGTCAGGCAGCCATAGTAATTACAACAAAGCAAAGGGAGAAGTCAAGTGATGTTTTAAAGAGCTGCATGTTCATTATTGTAACTATGATGATAAACCCTGACCCTAATCCTATAACCTTATCAAAGTACTGAGTTACACTAGTAATGGGAAATATAACAGGCTATAAATACTGTTGTATGTAGCATTGACTCATACTTACTGCTTTTACTAATAAACCTAAAATAAACAAACCATTTCATGCTCGATTCATTCAATAAACTCTCCAACCACACGACCACACAACCAAAACGTTCAGCCTCATACTTATACTGACTGACATTTATTTCTTTATTTATTCCTAATTTTTGTTTTTTTGCAAAAGGTGAACCAAAGTTTGATTGTTTGATTGTGCTGCATAATATTAATGTTGATCTCTTATTTATCTAAAACCTTATCTGCCAGGAATAAATCTGTATACGCAGGAGGCTACAATGCTGCAATGGTAACCTCGCAAATGTGCACTCGCATGTGGATTCATTCATGTTCATGTGTGTACTTAAGAGTCCATGTTGTAAGCAAGTTTGAAAATATATGCATGTGAGTGTGCTTCCCACACACAGACTGTCTCGGAGCTCTTAATAGACTTGTGCCGCGCGTGGGATCATCTTTACAAGGCTTTCTGCTCACAGTTCTAGGCTTGGATATTACTCTCGTAGGAGTTTTTGTTTATCTCCTATAATAAATTTAAGGACTGGACTGAAACCAAGCTTCATTTCAACTCTCTCTTTCAATTAGACACGTTAGACACCTGTTATATGTATTAAAAAACTTGACTATATATATATATATATATATTTTGGAGTCTTAAGGTGTGAAATGAAATGTGGTCGAGAGTCCTTATGAAGGTAAAAGTAAAAGGACATGTGTGGGTTTATGTTCTCCTTCATACCTCAGCACCCATAGCCCATGCAGCCAACACATGACGACAGAAGTTGAGCTTGCCCGGCTTCATCTTGTCATCACAGGATCCGCTGTACTCTGGAACACTGCGCATATCCGGGGAACATTCAAACACCTCTATGTGATGCACGATGGCCTCGTTACCTGGAGTTATCACTGATTCATACTGGCAGGAACACAAAAAGAAGAGAGAGAGAAGTAAAAATGACAATTTCTTTTCACTTTTTATGAATTTTAACTAATTCATTTATACAAAATTATTTGAAATACTGCACCATATCTGAATCTACCATACGTTTTGTTCAAATCACAGTAAATATTCTGCTTCTGTTTCTCTGTGACAAAAATAAGGATGGAGAGGTGATGTGCTTGTTGTTTGTTTTTACATTTTCATTTTGGCCCAGCTGGCAAACAAGGTGCAGTAATAGCTGGCTGTGCACAATCTCCATCTAAAACACCCACTCTACTGTGTGTAAATATGTTAAGTCTTTCCACTTTAGAGGTCTTTATACCATAACAATGTGGTTCTTAGACATGTTCTCGGGCAGCTTCTCGATGAAGCACCAGTAGGTCGTCATTTGATTTGGTATGATGACATTTGGTGCCAAGACCTCCAGCGTTTGCACGTCTGGAGGCAGAGTTGGCGCCGGCGTGTCAGGACGCAGCATCAGCACTCTCTGTATCCCCATGTGGATCCGGGACAGGTTCAGCTGCTCCAGCGAAGCAAGTGGTTGATCCAAGAAGCCATAAATGATGTGGACAGTTCCCTCCTGACCAATCAAAACAATGATAAGAATAAGAATATGTTTGATAGCTGAAAAAAAGAAGCTGAAAATCAGAACACGAAGAGCAGAGCTTTGCATTTCAAATAATCAATCTATCCTGATTATTATTTGGCTGAAATCCCTACTAAGGCAAACACAGAGAACTTTTCATTATGTTGTCATAGTGATGTGCATTGGTTTTGTGTCTCCAACTTAGCAGTCTAATGTGGTACCATAGAAACCATAATCATGATAATGAAGGCTTCAGTAGAAACTGTGCAGATTTTTTTTATTTTTTTCCAACTTTCTGAGTATTTTATGGAGACACCTGAAACCACGAGCTCTCCAATAAATAGTCTCATTTTTTTTATATGCAACAAATGTAGCAATAAAAATATCAAAAAAAAAAAAAAAAAAAAAAACGCCGCCGCACACACTCCTACTCACACACTCTGTGAGGTCTCTCACGGTTCTTTAGTGCACCGTTCGTCTTCTCGCCACCTGTTGACTGTCAAGTTCCATCATTTCAGGACTAACAGGCACATGTGACACTATATGATGGAGTGTGCACACGCTGGTATAACGGATGAACTGTCTTTTAATACTTCAAATAACTTGTGCATTTGTAAGGTTAAATAGGGAGACATGCAATATTCAAACTGTTAAGAACAACAAGTCCTCGGAAATACATTGTGACACTGATACTCTGCGCACCTCAATGAGGTAGTCTCTGGGATCACAGGTGCTGAATGGTCTTTTGAAGAGCAGGTGGAACCCATCATGTTTTTCTGTGGCTGCAATCAACTCGTAGTCTTGCTGGCTGTCCAGTTTAACATGCCCCTTGCTGTCGCTCCACGCATCCTAAAAGAAATGATGGTGATATTAATACAGTATTAGACTGTGGGTATTAGCTGATGTTTTTTTTTTCATTTTGAAGGTGGTGTGGATGGTGTAGCTGGGTGTGAAAGAAATGTATCATCCAAACAATACTCAATACATTTTGAAGGAAAGTCCATGCAAACTGGGCTGGAGAGTAAGTTAACATACACTTTTTTTTTTTTTTTATACTACAATAAAAGAAAGCGACCAATAAAATGTCAGTGATCAGATATCCAGAGCAGAAATAATATTACTATTGCTTGTTTATTCATTTATTTTAAATTAAAATAAAAGCTAATTATGATGCAATAAATAGAAAGAAATTTGTGTAGCTACGTGTGCCTGTTGTGAACCATCCCAACATGATTCCACTTCTCTGCCAGGAGGCTTTGCACCAGCTCAATCTATCTGCTCCTGTTAAATTTCTCACATTCATATTCTGTCCAGAATAGCACCTAAGATCTCTTTATTTCTGTCTGCCTCTCTGTCCCCCTTACATAACTGTTCTGCACAAGCTGGAAACATTTTGTAGCCAACGGTTTTTTGAAGATACATACAGTATATACAAATCTAAAAAAAAATTTAATATAAAAAAACATGTGGGCAGTATATAGTATGTGTGTAATAACACTGGCTACTATCTTAGGGAATAACTGAGTGATATTGTGAATTAGTTTCAGCTTAAATACTGAATCCATTTTACACATGGATTGTTTCTTCTCATGTATGGTTCCCGAACAAAACTCAGTCCCCTAAAAGTGGACCAAAAAGTGGACCAACAGAAAACAAACTCAGTTTTGTTTGTGATCACATTGTGAAAGAGGACTGGGTTCTCTTTCTGGTTCACTTAAGCTGTGATGGAGCCTCAGTCCTCTTTCTGTTCTTCTCTAGAGCTCTCAGACCTTTTTCTGCTGCTTTTCGAATGCAGACACATGACCCGTCTACGGGAAGCGTAGAAGGTCATAAAACTGTGCAAAAAAGGTGGACCCAGAGAGCTTTGTGTACACACTGAGCAGTTTAAGCGAACCATACCACAGACTTTTTAGCGGACCACACTGAGACCACCTCCTGATGTGATCTCGGTTCGGTTCGCTTTAAAGGGGTCTGAGTGCACTTAGAGTGTTCACATATAGTCCAAAAATGCCCAGTTATCGATCTGAGTTTGCTTTAAAGGCTGAAAGGGACCAAGTGTGAAAACACCCTTAGACGGTTTTGAGTGCACATGTTTACATGCAGTTATTGATTCAAGATAACCTTGATACACCTTTAAAATGTCTTACTCAGATACTGAGCAGAGAGATAAAAGTACCACTGTTTTCTCACTAGATAATTTCTGAAAGTGTAAATCACACCTTAGAAATTATCAGCATTTCTGTTGTTTGGCTTCACTATCAATAGAAATACCTGTAAATGTGCTTAAAATCAAAAATAAATGAAAAGGTGATGAGAGGGAAAAGAAATACTTGAATCTTCATATTTCTTGTTAAATTTCATGGCACAGTATTCAAGTATTCAGGTCTCCATGGCCTGATTTAAATACATTGATTTAAAAAGGGATTTTTAGGAGTCCCTGAACTACAGGGCGTATCCAAAAATGTGCCTGGGTTTTTGAGAGGCAATGTGCATGTGCAAGAGAGACAAGTGAGAGAGAGCTGTGACCTTTCTTCTGCTGGTAATTTTGCCCTCCTGAGGGAAGAGAGACAGATGGAACAAGGGGAGAAGGAGAGTCAGATAGCAGGAAGATCAATTCGACAAGAAAATACTTTTCAGGGATGTTGGTGTTAAATTATGATGGCTAGATTTTTAAACTGCAGGGATATGGCACACTGGGATTTGACTAACTAAAGGGAAACAAGGCTGAAATTAAATGACTGTGAGGGTCAAAGCTACTGTTCATATTCATATATACAATTCAGCACTCTGCTCTCTTCTGAATTGTGCTGCCTTTATGTGTGTGTGTGTGCTGAGGGGTCTCTGGAGTCCTGCTTCCTCCCTCTAACTCCAGTTTGAGTCAAAGATTCACAGCAGAAAATTTTCATTTGTTTTTTTTTTTTTTTTTTTTATCTTTGCTGAATAAGTCTACAAAACTTGAACTGCCCATTCTGCACATTTTCTGTGTAAAAAAAAAAAAGTTTCTTGTTTTTTTTCCCAATACCATACATGTCAGCATTAAAATAAATCATAGTATCATATATATACTGTGTACAACTCCATCACCCATTACTGTTGTGACGGATCAATCACAGAAAGCCTCAAGAACATAATAGAAGAAAACTGTAGCTCTGGATGTTAGAGATTAATTTCTGAAAACATGCTAATAATTGGTTAAAATAAAGGTCTTTCTAGGTGGTAGACCAAACAGCCCCACCCAATCAGATGTTTGTGGATAAAGTTTGATTTTTTAGTAGTTTTAGTAGAGCTGATGGAATACATTTTTCCAAAAAATCATTTTTTAATTATAGTAAATTAGTTTTCACACTGCTTAAAACTTATTAATTTCAAAGTCAAAAATCATATCAAAATATTGAAACAATGGACCAAAATGCAAATGAAAAACAAGGTAAATGGTATTTTTTTTCCCATCGTAAAATAAATCTGACTCATTCTCGTGTGTGGCAAAATGAAAATGAGGTATTTTACACATCTTAATTGACTTAGGGATCAATTTTGATATGCTAATATCTGCTAATGACTCCCCATTCTACTTCAGCTGTTAGTGCAGTTTGAATGATCTTCAGTTGCAGGGACTGATAACATCTTTTGCGACTATTTGATGGTGAGGCAAACCATCTGCCGGCTCCTCATGCAAAAGCACCAATCTCACGCCCTGAGGACCACTTGTTACGCACTTAAATGTCATCCCTATGTATTTATGAATTTGATGAGTGGACATATAGACATATAGAGCATTATATTTTTTTTTATAAACCTGATTCCTTCCATAAACCTTCCATATCTTTTTAGAGGCAAACATGGTGTCAGCCTGACTTTATAAATTCGACACAAAATCAAAGACATCAGTTCTACAGATACTACAGATGTCATGCTTGCTTACCCCAAAGTAGCTCTTGGTCCCAGAGTCCCACAGCACAACGAGGTCAGCGTTGGTGAGCTCTCCACGGTCAGACATCCCTATGACCACACCATGTGTGAGGTTTGTAATGCGAAGCTCCATGTAAATCTCCTGGTTGGCATAGCTGATGTTCCAGGCCAGCTGGAGCTCCCCACGGTCGTCAAGGGGTACACGGAAAGGCATGGGGAGAGGCGGCAGAGAGCTAGAAAGGTTTGGTTTGAGGTTGGACAGATCGATAGTATTGGTCGGCGCTTGGTATGAAGCCACCAAGATGACCATTAGAGCAGCCAGGGCAGTGAAGTATATGATGGTGATGTCCTGAAGACGAAGGTTCCTGTTGAAGATCCTCATAATCCCAACAATGGGTCTCAGCTACAGGCATTCAAATTCTCTCTATTTTGTGACTTGTTTTGTCTTGTCAGTCAGAGTTGTATTGAAGTTTAACCAAAAAAGTTACAGAGTTACAGAGTTATACAGAGTTTTTCCCGTGAACAATGCTGTAGTTCTGTAGAAGATGTAATTCTCCAAACTTCCTGGTCTTGTTTGCTTCATAAACTCTTCTCTCTCTTTGGCTACAGTAGACTCAGTATCTCCCTATCTGATCAGGTGAGGTTTTTTTTTTTTTTTTTAATCCTTTCTTTCCCTATTTTCTATCCTCTTAGGTCCTCTTTTTTCCTGAACAGTTAGACTTTCTTTTGGGTATCACCAACTTCCTGGTCTTTAGATTTCTCTGTTTCCAAGATCTTGTGGGTTTTGTCTCTTTCCTCTGAGCAAATGCTCTGTCTTTCTCTCTCCCTATCTTATACCCCCCAGTTGGTTTTTAAAAGACTCCTCCCTTCTGAGTTGTCTGTTTTTATCCAGCCTAATAGTATTACATTGGTTGAGGAAAATTGGATTGTATTCTTTAAGCCCTGGGGGTCACCAATGATTCTGCACATCTGCCAGCCCCTAATTGATCCAAATTCAGCCATGGACCTTATCACAATCAGTTTCAACTAACTAAACTTTATTGTTTGTTCTATCTCTGTCTTTTTTTTGCTTTTGTGAGCTTACATCATGCGATTCCCTGTGTCTTTCCCGACAAAATGTGTGCTAAATGCTATACTTGTTACCTGACTCTTTGGATATCTGAACCAAAAGAGATTTAGGGAGCACCAAGCATTTGTTGAGGTGTAAACAAGGCATTAAATCATTAGGACCTTTCCTTAAGCCACCGCCCAAGGCTGCAGAAGACCTAATCAAACTGTCAATTATGGGGTCCTAAAGCAAGAAGGACACATTAGGGTGGTTTAAAAGGTTAGTACAGCCCCCGTGGAAACATATGTGTATGTTTTAGGTCTTTCTTTGTGTTTGCATGTGGTGTAACAGGTGATCTACAGTGTCAAGAGGACATGGTTCTGTGCCACTCTAGCTCTATTTCACGCCATTTATTATTTCTTGCACTTGTTTGTTGTTTGTCAACATGTTAGTTTATGAGTTTTGCAGGTTCTAGTTGTAGATTTATATGTACTGGATTAGGGTTTAGGGCTAGGGTTAGGTTATATGACAGTGTCAACGTATGAGAAAACATCTGTTGAACTTGCTTTCCACTTGCCAGGAGGGTAAATGAATTTAGTATTTGAGTATTTGTTTTCTTTACTGTTACTGAAGTGAAAACTGTTAATATATTTAAGCATGTGTTTTCAAGCTCCAGCAGATTTACAAGTCAGAATTCACCATCGTTCAGTTGAGGCCGAGTCAATTAGCTTGGTTGACCAAGAGAAACACACAAAGAGATGAGTTAAGTTATTCAAGTTTTTGTTTATTTATCATTTGCAGGACAGTTTCTCATAGTTGTGATGCAGGAGATGGTCTAGTGTAGTGTAAAAACCTGCAGGTTTGAGGTACACTTCAGACACATTTTTCATCCAATTTACAAGAAATGCGACCGTGTGTGCGCATTAGTTCTGCATGTCTACTCTTCACGTCCTTTTCTGTAGGGCTGATTCAATAAATTTCAAGTTCCTGTGAGTTCCAAGAAAAGCTCATCGTTATCTGTAGGGCGAATGCAAATTCTCTGTGCATTGGATTATATTTTGTACATGACGTCAAATCGCTGAATCCCTTTTTCCAGAAGGGGCTCATAAAGAAAAAAGGTTTGGATTTGAGCAGAAAACAGAGAGAGCAGAACAGAAAGGCATGGACTGGTATCGTGTTGGTTAATGTAATAAAGACCGTTGGTCCCTGAGGCAAACAGATCTGTGTGTCCTTCTAATGTCTCTGGCCTTCACGTGAGACTCAATCATGTTCTCTTTCTCTCTCTATTTATGTTTTTCTACATCTGTGGTGTTTCTTTTTTATCTTTTACACCATCACATTTCTACCTCTTAACACGCCTGTCCCCCCTCTCTGCTCTTTATTACCGCCGATCACCCGCTCTCTCATTCTCTTCCTGCCTTCTCATTTATCTTACACACACACTTATCTTTCTGCTGCTGCTCTTGATGTGTCAGCAAACACAAACAAGACAAGACGCTGTAAAGTCGGCTGCGATCCTGAGGGAAAGAGAGAGACAGAGAGAGAGAGGAGGTGGTAGAATGGGGGGATGGGATGGGAGGAACAGAATTCATGAGAGAGTGATGGGCCTTTGTGTAATCACGCCTGTGGTTTTGTTTATGCAAAAAGCCCCGGGGTATATGTGACATTATCCTGCCTAGAACAATCCAGATATTGCCCCTGAAAACTTTCCCATCATGCACTGCTTTCAGTTTTGGGATGACACAGATGACAAAATAGTTTGGAATTTATGCTTCAAATCAACCACAGCTTATGAGACTATGTATATATTTTGTGGCAAGTGTTACTCTTGAGGGTGTGTTCGTATTGTAATGCATGTGTAATATAATGTAATAGTCCTGCAATATCGTCATTTTGTTTGTAAGTGTATACAATACAAACTGAAACTACTGTCTCAATAACTGATTAAATAGCTTTGGTTTGATTAATTCAGTAAAGGGTCCTGGAATATTTCCTAATATTGTGGCACAACCCCCCATCCCCTACCCTCAGTGTTCTGTGTATGTGCTCTGTCACTTTTAAGTTCCAACTAAGGGAACAAATTATATATGACAACATTATTGTGACAGAGGTGCAGAGTCAGAGCAATATTTCTGCAGGAAAACAAGGTCCTGACCCCAGTTAGTTTGGAGTAATTTGTGTAAACAGAATTTAATTTTTACATAACCCTTTTTTAAAAATAAAAATACATTGCCAGGATTTTAATCTAGCACCCATATATAAAACAGACTCACATTTACCATATTTTCACTCTAGCATTTCCACATTCATTGTTTTTTTTTCCACAAACATGTGTTTCAGTGTTTGACTAGAGCGCTTTTAATCAGCTAATCACAATTGGTTGAGTGGCACCAGACCAAATAATTAACTCCTCTAACTGATTATCTTTGAAATGACAGAATTAGTTTCGACATTTCAAATCTCAAATTTTGATTTAAACTCAGATATAGTTTGGTAAAAACAAACAAACAAAAAATGATGCAACATTTGTTTAACAGCAGTGACAGCCATCGTGACTGCAGTTCATTTTCATATCTTAAGGTTGCTAAGATTAGCAAATAGTCATCATGGGCTATTAGTCATGCCAGACCAAATAAAACTGGAACAACAAAAACCACAGAGTGCACTGAGCTGAGAAAAGGTGTTTTTTGTTGCTTATTAGTGCACAGTTTGTGTTTACAGTCAGTGGTGCAAAACCTGCGATGTCTGAGGCCCCTATAGTATTTTGGGGGCCCCACATAACCCGTCTTTGACAAAAAGATTATAGGCCATAAGCAATAAATTGTACAGTAGCTGATATTACTGTGTTCATTCCTGCCCACTGACAATATCAAAAGCTTTATTTATTTTCTGTTATTGGCTCTTATTTTGTTTCGCACAAAACCTTTTTTTAAAAAAAAAAAAAAAAAAAAAGAATAAAAGCTGTAGCATATTGTACCTGTTAGTAAACATGTATAAAAAAGACAGAGAGCAATGAGTAAGAGCAGAATTCTCCTCGACGTGACCAATCCAACCATCTCATTCTCCCCCAATATAAATATTTCAACACCACACACTCTCGAAGTGCACTAATCTCCACTTCTGCAAGTTTGAATAATGAATGCAATAAAAACTCACACGGCTACTGCCTCAAAACTGCCCCTCACCCCCCTCCCCTCCTCCCCTCCACCATCTGATCTGAAAGGGAGAAGCGGGCGGTTGTAAGGGTGGACTGAATAATGGGGAAATGATGAGTGAAGAATTTGGAGAGGGGACTAAAGAGAGAGAGAGAGAGAAACGGGGGAAAGATATAACAAAGGTACTGTGGCATAGGAAGAAGTCAACAAGTTGGAAGTAGTCATTCACTTCCATTGTTAGATTACTAATTGTGTCCTGAGGTAGAGTGACAGAGGCAGAGTGAAAGGACATGAGACACAGCGAGGTACAAAGACGCAGAGAAAAATGATCCTTTCTGGGGACATTTGTGTCCTAATGGAGTTTAATGAACATTTTGTTCCAGACAGAACGACCAGTTTGTTTTTCTACCTTGGCTGAACCTTGCATAGAGGACAGGTGTAATTTTTTTAAATGATCTTTATAGAGTTGGCTGTCACATATGCATATATCTGCTGTGATTAATCAACCAGTGTGACTAAGTGGGTAAGTTTAATTTATCCACACAAGGGTGCAGCTGTTTCTGGTAGAGTAAGAGGTAAGAGTCAAGGCACGGTGAAGGTTGATGCTCAGGTTTAGGATTGTTTGATGGTTGTTGGTGACATTTGCAGAGTTTGTCTAAGGACACACACACACACACTTCATCTCTCTACTTCCTCACTCTGCTCTTGCACTTTTTTCCAGATGTGATGATGACTTTTGTCATGTCACGTGCTGCGTATTTACATAATAACATTCTCTCACGTGCTCCTACCAAAACAATGATCAGCTCAGCAACCTTGCACATCTTCATCCAGTACACCCCTCCATCCACCCACCCCCTCCCTCCCACTCTTGCGCGCTCTCTCTCTCCTGTCTCCTCTCTCCAGCACCCATAGCCAATCTGGGTCTGTGACCAAAGCGCCATCTCCCAGGCTGCACACTCCGGGCTGCATTCACTCTCTGGGTCTGCAGGCACTATACGAGCCACCTCTGGATTTTTAAAGCGCCTTTTCTTTTTCTTTTTTTTCCTTTCTTCTGTTTTCTTACTCGTCTCCGCGCAGCTCAGCGCTGCACGACGCTCTGCACGAATCAGCAATTATATACGGAGGTCCAGCAAATACATAGTTGCATATATTTTCTATGTTGGAAGGGGAGGAGGAAGCGAGTAGCCAGCTGCAGACACTTTATAGCCCTAGAGCGACAGATTGCTTTTTTCGCCAAAACATGGGATGCACTGAGAGCAACAAACAGGAAAGGGAGACGACAGATAAATAGGTTGATAGAGGGAGAGAAGAAACAAACAAACAAAAAAATCCCCTCAAGTAAATTGATTCTACCGCGGATCCTGGATCAGCGCTACAACAAATACCTGACCTCGACCTCCTCGGACGGTGGGAAAACTGTTGGTTAAAATGGAGATGTCAAGATTTTCTCCACCACCAACACACACATGCTGCCGAGGCTGATGATGATGATGATGCTGCTGCTGATGATGATGTTTGCGTAGGAGTGTTTTATTTTGCGGGCAGTGTTCGTTAACCAGTCTCTACTGTTCAAACAAGTCCAGACAAGCGGTGGATGGAACTGTGAGTGTGAGTGTGTAACTGGCTGCCTTCTCCAAAACACATCTTCCATATAGATACTATTATAATTATTATATTATAATAATATTGGAGCAAGGGTCATTTTGTCGCCTTTGGAGTGGTTTTCAGTTTTTTTGTTTAGGAGAACGGTTTCACAAGAATGTATCGGGGAAAGTAATCTGGAAACAAAGAGTGTAAACGTGGACATTTTTTTCTTTCGTTTTTTAACAGAAGGACGCATCTTCTCATCTGCTGTTTTTATTTTTGTAATTAACAACTAAAGAAGATCAGACTCCGGTGGGGTTTATTTTGACTCAAGTCGAGCCCCCCTTTTCTCGCAGCAGGCACCCCGGCGTTTCGCTGATTACTTTACAGACGCTGGAGACTTTTTTTTTGGCTAAGCTCATTATTCAGTGACTGAGGTTGACACAAACCAAAACCCAGCAGAGTTCGGGACCTGATCAAGCTCAGAGGAGCCACGACTACCCTCGATGTGACCCGGTGAATCCCTCTTATCTCTGCAGGTAAGTCCTTATGTTATGTTAGATTTTTATATGTTAGAAAACATAGATAGATAGATAGATAGATAGATAGATAGATAGATAGATAGATAGATAGATAGATAGATAGATAGATAGAGCACTTCACAAGTGATCCGTTCTTCATTTCAGCACCATGGACAGAACCATACTTGTCTTATCTGCTTTTCTTCTTGCAGCTTCATCCACAACATGTATAATTGATTATAGTCCATATACCCAACATTCAATACAATATACATGTTACAGAATGTGTTTCTAGATGCCTTAACTACAACATGCTCAAGATTTAGCTGTGGCTAGGTAGGCGGAATACAGGTAGGTAGATACATATATATCCAGATATATATGTATATATAGGAGAGGGGAGAGGTTCAGTGCTTTTGTATGACAGACTTGCTGGCTGGCCGGCTCGCCACATGCTGACAAAACAGCATGGCTTGTGAGCCTCAGCTACTGTCACCAACTGTTAGCCATGGTCACATCCAAAGTGTTTGCTCCAGATATTTTTAGGCAGGGTGGAAATGCATCTCAAGCAGCATTAAGACCATGCATCGCTAAAACACACCACTGAATGAGGTTTAAATGACACAATATTTTTAGGCATCAGTGCAACCCACAACGTGATGGTTGAAGTAACAGCTAATCAACCAAAAAAAATATGAACCCACACCAGCACAGCCCAGGAAGATTTGAAAAATTGCAGCTGCTGTTTTTAGGGTTTGATAAGAAAAAAATTGTTCTAAAACCTTGCACGAAAAGGGAAAGAAATATATTTTTTGCACAACCTACATTAGAAAATAGAGAAAACTAGCCTACATAAACCCTGACTAATTCATTTATTCTTGTAGTGATGATGACTCCATATCCCTGTAGCTCATGTATCATATAAGTGATTGGGGAACAGTTATGTCACAAACCTCCACCCTATCTAGCAGAGATATTTTTGGTTTTACAGTGGAATTGCTACATAATGTGGTGCTTCCTGCTGCCTAGATTAATCTAAAGTAATACAACATCCTTACCTGTTGGATTATCCAAACTCCAGTCTGAACTTTCAGAGTCTGATCTTAGGAGTTAAATTTCTTGTGTCTGTTACCGTCCGTACCTTAATTGCCTTGACATCCACAAATCTAAGTAAATAATTTGAGAAAGATTTTCATATGTTTCTGTCAAAAGACAGAGTGAATAGATTGGGAATAGATTTTGCAAACATGTTGTTCATCCCTCCAGTAGCATTACAGAGAGGCTTATGGAGGTCCAACACTATTATAAGACACTTAGATTGATACCTTGGAGTCCTCTGCTGTATGTGCAGCTCATTGAGTTACAGTGGATTCAATTATGATGTCAGAGCTGTTATCATATCATATCATATTACCCAGTCTAAGACAGTATGATCTGAGGTAAGTATAGGGAGGTGGTGGTCTGAAAAGAAAACAAACACGCACACACACACATACACATACACTCACTTTGCCTTTAGAAAGCGTACAACAATGAAAGACAAGGAGGGGCTTATGTTCCCATGGCGATTTCATCAGTGACCCCTGCAACAACCTTGGCCCCCTGGGAGATCAGTCATACTTCTGTGCATACACACACACACAAACACACACACGCACGCACACTTACACACACACAGGCACAGTCACTCAAGTCCCCCTTGGAGCGTGACTATGAGTGACTGTGTGTTACTTGTCTGCTCGCTGCTGCTTCTGCTGCTGCTGCTGCTCTACCAGCCTTTCAGCTATTACAGTAGGGGAGAGAAAAAAGAAGGAGACAGAGGCAGTTGAAGGACATGAGCAGGATGTAAAAGCAAATTTCAGTCATCATCAAAGACAGATGGGTAATGAAAAAAGATGAAGAAAGGTATAGAAAGTGCAGCATATACAAAATAGGGAGGTAGTGATGGAGAAGAGGAGGAGAGGGAAGGAAAGGTTTTTAAGTATTGGTGGAATAGTTAAGAGTGACTATAATTACGCAGCATGTCCATTTTTGGGGGGCATATAAAGTGTGCACACATATCACTGTAATTACCTCTAAAACGCACTATTGGGAGGGAAAATCATGATAAATCTGCCGTGGTTGCGATAAGGAGGAGAGAGGAGGAGAAGTGGAGTGGATAGACTGAGACTAGGGGGGAAGGGAATATGGCTGCTCAATGATCATGTTAAACAGTCACCACCCGTTCCTCCCTTCCTCCACCCGTCTCTATTCCCCTCCCCCTTGGCGCCACGCTCGCCTCTTCCCCCCAGAGCTACACCGTGACATGCTCACACATCACACTCGGGCACGGATGGGTTCCTCATGCAGACACTAATATGACCAGCACACACACACACACTCACACAAACACACATGCACTGGCCATTGGTCAGCAGGCCTCATCTCGATGAGTGATTGTAAAAACTGAAGCTCATTCCAAGTAGTAGAAGGGAGGTGAGGGAGATGGGGAAGGAGAATGGGAAGAGGCTGAGGGTGGAGGAGAAACAGGAGCAGAGGGAAAGCTGCTGGTTGTGTGTGTGTGTGTTTGTGTGTGTGTGTGTCCTCTCTGAATAAATCTTGATGTATATATAAGTTGTGACAATAATCAAATTAATGAAATAACCTGAATATTTCACTTTCTGTATGTAAAATAATGCTGGATTTCTTTAAACTATAATTAAAAGCATCTGAATCAAAAAAAGTTCAGCGTCAGAAAAACAGAATTCAGTATTGACGTAACAACATTCTGCAGTAGATGTTTCCATCTACTGCAGAATGTTGCTACAAATGCATAGTACAAGTGCAAAGTACAAACAAGTACAAAGTACTAAATTCAGGCCATATATTTGGTGAGACAACAAAGTTAACCATCTTGAAATAATGCATGAACACTCCCAAGTCAGAATGAAAGGTGTTTTGTCTTAATTTTCCCATTCTGCGGACATTGCCTGAATGCAGCAGGCTGAGCAAAATTAATGGCCAGAACCAAGTTCCAAGTTTCCAAGTTAAATAAAGCAAATAAGCATCAACTGTAACACCTACAGTGTTTGTTGCAATCGACTGCTTTGGTGAAAAACTGTTCAATAGGAAGAGCAAAGTGGATCAGAATAGTTCTTTTAAGAACTATTATTCTTAATAATATAATAGTTGTAGACTTTACTTTTAATATTTTCCTGTTTTAAGTGGGGGTCACCTTATCACTTATCATGACCTACTCACCCCTATTGTTGTTGGTCCTACTGGATTCCATTGTTGCTTTGTTTCTTGATCTTTTTGCTTTGGATTTAGTGAATGAAATATTCAGGTCCAGGAGGAATGATGGCTGAGGATACAGGATAAGTGAAATCTATAATTTCCCTTCAAGTCTTGCACAGCTGACTAGTCTGTCTACATGGCCTGCAGCGTGCTGCATATATTACACACTAAATGTAAAAGCAGGCGGCATATTGCTCAGACTGAGTTACAATTTACATTACACCATGAGATGCTTAAGGCTTTTTCTACACAAACTTTATCATACAAAACCATTATTCAAAGCCTATATTATAGGGTTGTCGTGTAATGTATGATAACAACTCAATAAGGGTAATAGTTAAAATATCTAATGTTAAATTTGAGACTTCAGAAAATGATGAAGCCAAAAGAATTTAAGAACAAGCGAGCTCAGCAAGGTCGTGACTTAATCTGCCACAAGAGTTAGATCACAACAAGCGTGTACAGGAGGTGAGAGATTCTCATTCATAAATTCCTCTCTTTGTGATGTGTGGTATCTTATTATGCACGTCTGCAATTCTGCCTGACTGCACTGTTCCTCTTTTTTTTGTTTATGTCCTCAGACATTAGCATACAGCAAGCGAGTGAGCTGGGAAAAGTTTGCTCAACGATGAGACCAGAACTTATGAGCGTAAACCGCCTACACGAAAACTCAGGGCAGGCGATGTTTAAATGTCAGTCTGTAATAGCCCCCGTCGCCATAGTAACCCATAGACCCACCCGCATGCTGCCACTTGAGCACTGACCATTAGAACAAACAACGCAGCAACAATCAGCTTTCAGCTTTAAACACACTCCCCTCAATTATCTATACATTTCATCAAGTACATGTTTACATCCTTCCTCTTAAATGTGCCATCTGCTGCCATTTCTCTTCTCTCTTTTGTTTGTGTGACTCTTGACCTCTGCTTTTTTCCCTCCCACCACTGATCACTACCACTTCTACCACATTCGCTACCTCCCACTTGTTTACTTAAGCTTAATCATACATGTCCATGGTTGCTCCCGCATTGACCCTTAGAGGAACACATGTATGTCACATGTACGTCATCAAAGGGACGACTGTCAAACACAACACCATAAATATCCTGCATCTGACATTTTAGTGTCTCTTTTTCGATTTGCTTCTCACTTTATGTCATTTTCTCTCATAGACATAAACGTTGCCCTTCAAAGACCTCGTCCCTCTAATGAGAGCAGCTTTATGTCACATACAAAAGAAATTTCTATACATCACATATTTATATATATGACCATCAGACCAAAGAACAAAACAAATTCTAAGATCAAGGCTGTGCGTTATTGTTTTTTCAAGATAACTGGTTTTCCGGCATGGTGTAGATTTTTATCAAAAAATGGTCTCTGCAATTGTAAACATGCAATTTAACTGTAACAAATATAAAAGCAGGTGTTCAGTGAGCAGGATGGAGCTAGTTTCTTTAAAATGATTTGAATCCTGAATGCAATACTAATTACACAAAGTTTAAAACAAAAATCATACAATTAGGGCTAGAATCTGCTAAAAAAAAAAATGGTATATAACATGTCAGAAGACCAAGATGCAGTGAAAAGAAATTGTTCACATAATATGAGCACACATTTCTTCTCCAGGTAGACACTCATAAGTGTTGTACACACACAAAAAACAGAGACCTTAAGAAAGAGCTTCAGACTTCACCACTCACATCATCAAGTGGGTGTAAATGCCAGACGGCTGATTTTTTGAAAGTTGCAGAGATAGTCGGATGTGGCAGCCTCCAGTCTGATGACACAAAGGTTTGACCATCTGACAGACACTTCTGTCGGAACATATGGACCTTTAGTGAGGCAGTTACTAGAGATCACTGGCATTTGTGAGTTGTTTTCTTGTGTGAGTGCAGTCCCTCTGTTTTGGATAATGACTGCAATGTCTCTGACTTGGCTTGTCTCTGACTTACATAAACAAAACTCATATTGTAATTATTTATTTTATAATGTCCTGGAAACTGTGATGGATAGATGGTGACTTTGATAGTGATAATTCCTATGGGAGTTTGACAATTAATTATTCAAATCAGTGAATGTAAATGTGTGGCCCACAAGACGTGAAGATCAGAAGAGTGTTAAGTGCTATGCTCTGTTTAGGGGAAGGTACAAAGCTCAAAGCTTAGCTCTGAGCTGGTGAGATGGCACTCATCCAGAAGCATGCTCTGACATTTTTGTGCCTTGCTGTGCACCACAGTTGGAGGATAATCCCAGAAAATGGTAATGATGGCTGCAATTTTTATGTCAAAGGTTGCTGCATTATATAGTTTGTGCCATACACTTGTTTGGACCTGATGTGGACCAAATTCGTGATCTATATCTGGTTTCACTGGTGGACACTGGACGAGAGAACAAGTTAGGGAATAGAAATTTAAAATAGTCAAATGAGCTATCCACAAATTGGCTCCATCCAAAATGGTGAAGAACAAGTCCTGACAAACTTTCTAACAATGCGAAATGTTCTGATGCACCATATTGATATATTCAGTGGGTGTCATTTCCCACAGTGTGTTTCATTTCCAGAGATATACAACGATTTCAGCAGCGCCTCAGATATGTAGTAACTTTCAACTCTCCTGAGAGTCTTTTGAGTTGAGTAACTTCTTGTAAATAGTATGTTTTGCTCGACAAACTGTGCTTTGAATATGCAAAGTGATGCACAGCGGGATCTATCCATCTCTGTGTCAGCGTCGCTGTGTTTGCTTGTGAGTGGCACCGTTGCTCAGAGTGGTGTTTAAAACAGAGGCCTGCCTACACTCCTGACGGCGGTGCACATCGGCTGAACAGATGAAGAGTGAGTGCGAATGCTGGAGAGCAGAGAGGGTGAAAGAGAGAGACAAAGGCAGCAAAGCAAAGGAAAGCAGAGTCTAAACAGACAGAGAAAGGCCATAGGGAGAGAGAGACGGCAAGAGAGCAGGTGGAGTTATAGATGGTGAGGCAGCTAAAAACAAAAGCAAGGCAAGGATGACAAAAAGTGACTGGCAGTGTTCCAAGAATATGGACGGGGATATGAAAAGATGAAGAGCAGCACAGGTGCATAGCTGTCCTTGCACCCAGCTTTTTTTCACAAGGACACAAAGAAGAAAATGCAAATAAAAACAAGAGCACCTGTGAGGCATTTAAATCTTTATTGCAAATACTCTCATATTCATGAAAATTAATAGATATGCATCACTTTCTAGTTAAGTCCTGTTACACTAACAAACAGAAAAGTGCTGCCAAGAGACGCATGCCCTTTCCTCTCCTCTCCTGTCCACCAACCACACGCTTTGTCAGTAGCTGGGGTTAAGTAGCAGTGAGCGCTGTGATTAACCAGGTTACGATGCTATAATATGACTTGACCTTCACTATGCTGCTTCTTGCTTCACAACATTTAGCCTGGATCTGGCCCTGTGTGCACGCGCATGTCTTTGCAAACTGCGAGGACTTATCCCTCAGGTACTGTATGTGTATTGTAATGCATATTTTTAGATTAAATATCAGATAAAATATCCATTATACAGTATGAGGACATTATGACTGATCAGGTTACATGTCCTTGACTTAACAGGAGCTCAGGACTACATTCACATAGTCTGCAAAAACAACCGGCCTCTCTTTCAGCTGCCTGTCCTCTCACGTGCATCTGGACGCAGACACAAGCACTTGTCTTTTGATATAAAAGACCTCAGAAACCATGAAAATATAATCTCTCTGTATGGACTATAGCTAAACTATTGAAATATCCACCAAGGACTATCAAGTTATGAGCTATTAAAAATATGAAGTGTTAGGAGTTGCTCCATATATCAACTAAACTTCAAATTGAAGTTGTGTCACAAACATAATATTTTCAAGCATAAATACTGTTTTTATACACCCACATTTTGTTTGACAAATTGACAGACAGGCACACACTGGGGGTGACGGCTTTAAACGGCAGGAGGTTTGCATGCACCGAGAAAAGCAGATTTTTCTTCCTCTCGTCTTTATTGAAATACACCGGATGATTTCAACTTCATCCACATTTCTGTGAAGCCAAACTGATCCAGATATGATCATGTGTGCATCATTCTGTATTTGTGACATTGCTGGGAAGCTGGGTTTCACACATTATATCTGTCAAATCACTGTCAGATGTCTATTGGCAGCTTATTATATGCAAGATGATGCATATTGAGATGTTTCAAGAGCTAAGCTAAGCCTACCCGGCCTCACCCAGGGCTGAGCTTATATATATATATATATATATATGTGTGTGTGTGTGTGTGTGTGTGTGTGTGTGTGTGTGTGTGTGTGTGTGTGTGTGTGTGTGTGTGTGTGTGTATACATATACATATATACATACATATATACACATATATACATATACCGCTTTTGCTTGGAGAGATAAAGGAAAAGTAAGGAAAAGTCTAAAATTGGAATGATCTCATTGTCAAGTGTCAAGGAGCAAATGTAATTTAATGGTGTCTTATCTAATTCAGGAAGAGGAAAAGGAATTAAATTTATTTGAGGGCAGTGTATTACCCTGAGCCGATCATGTAGCCAGAGGGAGGTGTGTGTGTGTGTGTGTGTGTGTGTGTGTGTGTGTGTGTGTGTGTGTGTGTGTGTGTGTGTGTGTGTGTGTGTGTGTGTGTGCGTGTGCGTGTGTGTGCGTGTGTGTGTATGTGTGTGGGGTCTTGCTATTGCGCATATTGTGGGGACCTATCTATTTACACAATAAAGTTTCTGAAGGGGACAAAAAGCAGATGGTGTTTAAAGGTAAAGGACTAAAGGTTTAAAGGACAGATTAAGGTTAGGGTCAAGAATATATTTGAGAATCAGAATTAGTGTAAGTCACCAAGGGACAAATTTATATCAGTGTAACGTGGTGACATGACTGTGTGACTTTACATATGATTACTTTTGAGTGTTTTGCAATAATATGTTAACCTGTCAAAGGGGGAGACTTGACATGCTATTATCTGCTTGATGTGTTTGCAGGACTAACATTTTTCACACCAGGACATCCTTACACATCTCCAAGTGTCACAATAAAAACTGTCTCCTCTGACACTGTGATTTCTCAGGAGGCGTTGTGACTGACACTTAACTTATACACCAAGAGTCAACTAGTTCCTGGCAGCTTTTGGATTGGATTGATTTATCCTGTTGTGAGTTAGGAAAGAATAAAATGGAAGAGTAAACACAACTTGGTACAAACTGTACTCATATAAACATGCATATAAACTGCTGAAGGTGTGCGAGACATACTGCGTGTGTTGCTTTCATCATTATTACTGTTGTGATTTGGTATGAAACAACACAGAGAGAGCAGTGAACAGCAAGTTTGCATAAATACCTCTCAACACGCTGATATTCTGTCATGAACAGTTGTTTATTTTTGTGACTGGAGGTGCTGCTGTGGTGTAGCTCTCCTCTTGTCTGTTGTGTTTATGCAACACTAAGCAGAAACTACTGCTTATGTTATTAGAATGAAGTTGCTTGAGGTGTGTGAATGAGACACAGTGACACGGCGGAATAAATAGTTTGTTCTTTAGCAACTCTCTGCCTGCTCTCTGCCCTCATGTAAATATTACAATTATGTTTTCACTCACAGACGCAAATGTAAGTCCTTGCCTCACTAGCCCATAACTTGTATATTAAACTGAGGTATATACACAAATACAACTTTCCGTCTATATTCTCTTGTAGGCTTATTTGTACTGAATGTGCTGTTGCTAGACACACCAAGCTGACATTTATCCATCCAGTTTCACAGAGCGAACAGCAAGCCAACTGCTGGATGCAGCTTTTGTGGTGTGTCCAGTAGTGCTGGCTCTAGTCATGCCTCATCAGTGGCTGATTGAGCATGTTGAGTCAGTGGCAAAGGCAGTCATTTAGTTACTGTACACTTCAGACAGACCAGGGAGGGGTATAATACCTCTGATTCTAATCCTTTTGGACTGGCAATAAATATATCAAATACACAGAAAATTACTCATATAATAATCTTCAAAATATTTACCATTAAATGACACTTTTCAGTGAGAAATCAGAATTCAATGTGCTTTCTGTCAAACTGAAATGCACAACAGGTTTTACACTGAAAACCCTACACCTTGATTAACAGAAAGGAAAAGACAATAATATGATAAGTGAGAAGAACAGAAATAAAAGGCTTGTGTATTATGTCATGTGGTTGAAATTCTACTGATGTCATTTCTAATTCATCAGCAGGTTCCGCTTACATCTACATATGTGAAATAATGAGCGGTGGAAGCTGAGTCACACCTATCTGTCACTGGCTATAGGTTGTCACCTGTTCCCATCACCTGATCCCATATTTATCCTCAGTGTACACAGAATCTCAAAAACTTCCCCAGCCTGGAAAACAGGATATGATCAGATCCAAGAGGACAGTTAATTATGATTAAAATGAATGGAAATGGGTCACATCAGATTCTTTATAGAACAGAACATTGTTCTGAGATGTGAAGAGAGATATCACTTCCACCTCTGTATCATTCTAATTGATCTCTATTTTTAGCTTTAACTGGTCAAACACTGTTAGCCTTCCTTGTCCTGACAGCATGGCACTGAGACAAGGTTATGTATTCAGACTGCCCTAAATGTATTTGGTTCCTTTAAGCATCTGCAACCAATAAATGTGTTCTGTGAAGCAGAATAATTGTTTAAAGTGATTAAATTACTAATTATTTAGGGCCTAAAGTGAAGAATTAAGTAGCGCACTAACTGCCACAGCAGTTTAAAAAATCCTGAACTTACCCCTTAAGTCTACATATTTTCATAACGAGAGTTGAAGTGACAACTTTTTACTACTCGCTTCACTAGGTTTCATGGCTAAGGACTCCTCTTCAATCCATCAACGGTGAAGTTCAAAGAACTGTAATATCTCTGAGCCAACTTCAGCTCCTGCTGGTGCCAAGATTATAGCCTGTCGTGCACAGACTAGTGGTATTATTTGCACAGCAGAGGGTAGAGCATGGTATGGCACAGGGGAGGAGCAGGAAGTGTGGTGGCAGACTGACAAAATGTGATTATATGCAATTATTTCGAGATGATTTGAAAGTGAAAGCTCATTTTCTTTAACTATTCAGAAGAAGAGATGATTTTGGGGGGAAAAAAAAGAAAAAAGAAATGATGTACTGAGTGACAGGTAGATAGATGTTCTTTTGTTAGATTTTCATCTACAGTTCAAAATTAGACAGCACAAATCGGAAAGACACAGGAAACTGGGGCCTTTGTATTAGTTGCTCCTGACACCACACAAATACATGTTTTACACTGACATGATGAGAGTCTTTATTTGAACACTGTGACTTATAAAATCACCTTCACCAGCAATTTTCTCTAAGAACTACAGAACTTAATCACTAACTGTTCACGTTCTGTTACATTTATGTGTAAAATTGTGGTGCTGACTGCTCCAGTTACAGTGGATCCATATTGATTGTGAATACTAATGTACATCAATCATAAATCGGATCTGAGGGCAAATGAAAGGAGGCTGTTTATGGTCATGATCGAATTGACCTGTGATTTACCATAGAAAATATAAAGCCAAATTGATTTGAAGAATTCAAAGAATTCATTATAATGCTATGACCAGCTATGTAATTGCACTTTAGTTTAATGAGATGCTTGCTACATTCAACATGTTTGTTATCAGATTTGTCTTCAAATTAGAAGTTGGTTGTTTTCAGCATTGTTACATTGCAGCAGGAACACCGTCCATTTCCCCTGCAGTAATATTTTTGTTACTCAAAGCGTCAGTCGAAGGAGCATTTCTGAAAAAGTGATGATGATCCTTTGATCAAAATGTTTAATTTGATTATTTCTAAAAATGGATTGCAGCTCTGTTGATAATACGTTTCTAAAAACATATTGTCTGAAGTACAGTTTGCAATGGACAAAAAAAAAAAAAACATCATTTTGTTGTTTTTAGAACATGCACATTATGTTTAAAGTCACAACGGTGCTTCCTATATCATTGTATAATTTAAACTGGGAGACCAACTGACCAAGGTCATTCAGATGGATGAGAGACATTTAGTGAGCTGTATAATTAAATGAAGACCTCCAGGTCACTGTCAAGGTTTTTTCCTCATGGTGCTATATTCATACTAGCCGAGAGCCATTTTTATGATATATTATTCACAGAGGGGCACTAATTACAGAAACATTGCTCAAGCGATGCCGGGACTCAGAGAGGGATATAAACTATTCCTGGTTCCATTTGTTGCTACTGGAGACAAAAAAGATAGTTCCTATCTTTTCTTCAACACAAGCTTCAACCTCCCACCTGCCACCCACAGCCTTTGGGAATTCCCTGGTACCCTATTCAAGGTCAGATTTCGGCATGAGCTATGTTGGTCATTGTCTTCTAGCATGGGGATGAGGTTGGAGAGCTTTACCTGGGGCTAACTGTGCATTGCCATTACTCTTGAAGGTGGATGCAGGGACAAAAAGAAAAGGCAAAGGAAAATGTGTGTACACACTGACAATTTATGCTGGAGCAGCACCCCAGAGCCTCAGAGTGAAAAATCAAGTGATGCTACAGTCCATTAGTGAGACAAGGTTAAATTTGTCAATTTCTAGGGTCCGTAATTTTGCTTGTCAAAGTTCATTTTCATTCTTTTGTCATTTTAATCACATGTAGACCTTCAATAATGGGGTGTGTTTGTGTGTGTGTGTGTGTGTGTGTGTGTGTGTGTAACACCGATACTACCTAACTATGGTCATAACAGTGAATACTTTCAGCCAAATATCTCCAAGTTGAAATTCATGGTGTCACACTTAATTGTTCATAGTGTGATACAAATCGTTGCATAACTGATAAGAAGAATAAAATAGAGAAAGAAGTTTAAGCCTGCATTATTTTTTTTCTTTACTTCGGCACAGCTGTCCAGTCTTGGCATACAGTGAGTGTGAATGTCAGGTTGTCGCTTTAGGAAAGTTACATACTGCAACTGTTGCTTGCCAAAACTACTCGGCTTAGCGATTTCCTGGGGTCTTGCCATGGCAGTGAGGTTGCCAGACAATCAGTAGAGAAAAAACAAAGTTCTGAATAGATTGATAAACTGTTGTTGGCCGAGCCTTTCATCCCCTTTTCCTTTACATTATATTTACAGAATGGTAAAGATTTAAATGTACAGGACTGTCAAAAAAAATAAAAAAAACATACCAGCTCCAGTTTTTAGGGCTGTGTCATTTCCTTGCAGAGCCATTTCTGTGTGTACACTGTGTCTATATATATGGTGAGCATGTGTGTACGTCTGCGTGTGTGCATCAGTGTGTGTGCATGAAATCCCTCTTTGACAGCTACAGTTGTAACAGAGCTCATCCTATTGTTCTCAGGGCATGTTATTGTCTCTTGTGTATGACTCGAATCCACCACCCACTGTGTATTTCTCCCCCATTGAACTGAAAGCCTGTCAACAGCCATTATTCCTAGCAAGACCTCTGCTGTGATCCCTGCCATGTTTCATCAAAGTGTGGCAATTTATTCCAAAGCCCACTGTCTGAACATGTTAGCTACTACTAAAATTATTACATGTGAGTGTTTGTGTGCGCATGTGCCCACTGATGTTACGCTTTCATCCCTAACTCCCTTGTCATTTTTGTGGATGAATACCAAAAAAAAAAAAAAAACAAAAAAAAAAACAGCTGAGCAGACAAGTTTGCCTTTCCCCAGTACTATTTCACAATGAAGTTGAGTAGTGTTGTGCTTGTGTGCATGTGTGTGCTTAAATAATTAACACTGTTCGTCGCCTTGCTGCAACACATCCCTCACATAGTGATCTGGTTAAGGGAGCCCCAGGAGATCCACACTGCCTGCCTACCCTGAACAATGAGTAATGTGTGTGTGTGTGTGTGTGTGTGTGTGGGCGCCTATTAGTGCAGGGTCAAAGGTTAAGGAGTGGAGCCAATTTTCTATAACCCCCACAATACCTCCACACTGCACACAGCTCTGACAAGCTGGTTTACAGAGCAGTGATAATGCATTTTACTCACATTATATATTTTGTTTTGACTTAAAAAAGATACAAGAATGTTACATCTAATACACTACATTTTATAATCACTTACAATAATCTTGTCAAAATGTCTGTTATACTGCATGTACAATATGACTTTGCCTTCAGGAGATTGATCTAAATGCTTTGTGAATATTTCTATCATTAGCTTAATAGACAATGTCAGCAAACAGTTACCAATTTACATATTAGTCCTTAGCATTTACAGAAAAAGAGCTGAATCTTCTAAATGTTCAGCAGCTGTTTGGTGGGAAGGTAATGCAGATGCTGCAGATGTCAAACAATTCTCATATGAGGGTTGAGAGTGAATCAAAACAGGGAAAAACAGTTAAATCAATGAGCTGAAATACACTGCAACTCCCCATAGAGGAGCTGAGAGGAACGGTGGAGCTGATGACACTGATGTATCTCTCTCAGTAGTGGTGACCTCTTCCACATTACACTTAGTCAACTGAACCATTGTTAATAGAAATGTATTGATTAGTGTAGCTTTAGGTGTAGCCTTATCAATAAGCAGATCATTAATTTAATAAAGTTCTAACTAAAGCAATAAGTAAAGACTTTCACATTAGTTACCTGCAGTGCGTTACAGCAATAAATCTCAGCTTCACACAAATAAAGTATTCAGATATGTTTCTAAATTCATACTGTACTTCCAGATTTGTTGTTCTCAACATCCCATAATCACTACACGTCCCTCTTCAGTGTAATTTGAAGCCTTTAAGACCAAAACGCTCTGTTCTTGTTGTTCCTTTATATTGATTCGGTTGGTGCACAGTGTGGTCTGCAGATTGGATTAGAGTCCAACTGTATTACAGCTTGTGGTTAGAGAAGCTGCTTTGTGTTTGTAGACAGGGCAGACGGCTGCTATAGAGACTGTCTGATCCATTCTAACCATATAGAGCATCTCTGGAGACACATATCACAAAGAAATTTAATTCAGTTTGGACAAGTTATTCACAAAGGAATTCGACATGTTTTAGAGGTTTTACAGGGTAAGAAGGTCAGAGTTGTCAATCATGTAGTGAGCAGGACACATTTGATTTTATAGTAAAGTAAAATAATATAATTAGCATGAAGTCGTGGAACTGGAAACTGAAACAGTCACTGTAAATTGTGGTGTGGTGTGTAAACAAGAAATAATACAACTGACCCCAGAATGGTCTATATTCAGTAAGATGACTTTGTCATCTTTTCTATTTCTATTTTAAGGTGTGTCCGTGTCACAGTTTAGTTAGAGCTTGACAATGCAGGACTATACTGCTGTGTGCATGGTGCTGATAATGGCTCACACCATTGAGTCATAGCTTAGCAACAAGCTTGCTGGGCCTATTTTTGGTTTCAGGCAATTATCCACAATGTGGTGTGATTGTGCGGTCCTGTGACACTTTCAGATTGTGAATGTAATGAAGGGAAAAGGTCTGCGCCCACATCTGTCACTTACCTTCAGGGGTTTCCCCAAATATATAAGAATGTCACTGAAGCTGAGAACAGAGACAACTTTATCAAATCACTGCGTAGTGACAACAACAAGTGTGTAGGGACAAAAGACAAAAGACATTTATAAAACAGAGATGTCCGAGACACCAAACCAAAGCAGCCTGACAGGTTGAGATATAGGACATTGTAAACATGAACAATATCTATATGTAATAATATGTTTCGATGGGTGTTTTACATGTTAATCATTCATTTATTTCTGCCTTATTTAAACAAGCTATGTGATTTTCAGATCCAACTCCAAACCTTTAAGTTTAATTATACTATGATACAGTTGAAAACTGCTGTAAAATCAACATGTAATATCCATGGTATTGATACTAAAGTGAGAGGTCATAAATTAAATTAAATGAGAGGCGTTAAACAGAACTAAAGAATTAGAAAACCCCAATCCAGCAATGGCTTCTGTAAATCTTAATGTGTGATGTAAGCTGTAATAAAACGCTGAGCCATTGAGACATTGCGGATTTGCAAGAATTCTCAAGAAATGCTCCGGTGATTATGAAAATGAGAAAACAATAATGAGAAAAGTCTAAGCTTGCAGGTGCAGTTTTTGCTGCAGCAGTGGTGACATGAACCATATAATCAGGCTGAAAAAAAAAAACCTGCTTACATTTCTCTTTCTACAATCTGCACAACACAGCACTTCACAATTTAATATTGTGTGATGTTACATTATGTTGTGATATAAGTGTGATATAAGTATCACACCTGACTATTATCATATCACACCTGACCATATACTCAGGTGTGATGTTGGCCCACTGAGATCAGTTTCTTCTCTATTCACATGAAGTATGAATGGCTCTTGTGCTTTGTTGGAAGTTATGAGCTTATTTCTGACAATCTGAATGGCATTACAGTATTTTGTGATGTACATTACTTGCAAGAGTAAAATGAATATTTAAAGCCTCATGGCTTCAGGCATTTTATAGTAATCCAGCTGCTGCAAAGACTCAGAGGAGGTAATTAAAGCAAAGCATTGATCTAATAAACCAAGAATGAGGTCAATTCAGTCTCAAGTCAATCATACTGCTGGAATTGTTCTGAGGCATTCATTCTCTGTCTATTAACTGCATGTGGCATGTGAAACCACTAAATATCAATATCGGAACTGAGGGAACAATGAAGTTCTCATATACTGCACATTATGACTCATAAGAGGGAAATGACATTTACATATAAAGTGTAATTTCTCAGAACTGATGAAACTGAGCTCAAAGCTCAGGGTCACCGTATCCATTTGTCTCAGTTACGACCTCTGGTTTAAGGTCAGAGCTCAGAGGTCACACACCGCTGCCCAATTCAACAATTCCATCCGATCGATGCAATGAGGGTCATGATCCTGTTCTGTGTGAGCTGTGCACCATACCTTAAATTATTCTATATCTTATCCTGTGTCTGTTTCCCTATTTTCTGCTCATTGTTGAATCAAAGCATGAACTCTATCATTCTAGCATATGATTTTTTTTTTCTCCGCCCCTTCATCTGATATCCGCTTGGTCTAGACTCTTAAATGATCCTGTTTCATCAGGCTGATAAATCTGATTAAGGGGGCGATGTTCTTAAAATGCTGTTTCATTGTGACTTTGAAAACCCTTTCAGGAGCGTCCTCAAACATTCACTGACTTGATATATCAATACATTGATCACATATTGGCTGCGCTCCTGACAGCTACTGTATCAGGTAGCCAAACAAATGCCAAACTGACCAAGGTTTTCTCTCCACCACCTGTAATATAATCAATGTCTCAGAATATATTGTTCTGCATTTCAGTATTATCTTTGAAAAATAGGGCTATACAGTAGTATGGCTTTTTAAGTTTGATTATTTCTTACATGTAATTGCTATTGACAGCATTTTTTTTATTACTCTCAGCATTTTACCACTGGCCCACAATATATATTTTTGGTGGATTTTAACACGCAAGCATGAACAAAAGCCTCAGAGATTAGGATTTTGTGAGTCCCTGAGGCACACATAAAAATATCTCCTCTGACTTGTCATTCAGCTGTGTGTTTGGCTTAAAGATTTCATGACTCATAATATCAAGAAAATTGCTCCTCTCTCTTCTTTTTCTCAGTATCTCAAGTCTTTTTTATTTTTTAGTCACCCAACCACCCTGTTTTCCTTTGTCACCATTCCATCTTAATCTCTCCTTTTTCTCACCCACTTCCATGCACCCTCTGTTTATGTTTCATACTCGCTCATCAGTCTCACACCGCTGTCCTCATACCCTCCATCATTTTGTCTCTCCCTGTCATATTCATTCATTAAGTCCGTTGCCATCCCTATTTCTCAGCTCATCTTGACGCCCTTTCTCCTGCTCGCGCCGTGTCAATTCACCGCTCACTCCGTCTTTGTTTCTATCGCCTGCTTGCTCACTTCAACTCTCCTCAATCTCATCATCCATTTACCTTTTAGCTCCGCTGTCATCTTTTTCTACATCTCATCTTTATTGCTGTTCTGCTGCTGAACCCTAATTTCCCACTCTCGGGCGCTTTTTTTTTTTTTTGTAACAGTTCCTGTCTGAGATCCCGCCTAAATTATGAGCAGCATTTGTAGTGCGATTCGATTACGTGTCTCCTAACTGCTGGATAATTCAATAAGCACTGAGATGACACACAGTTATAATCTACTTAATGAAGCTACTGTGCTGATGAATTGTGCGCTTTCTCCTCTTTCATTTCTTCTTTCACTCATTCCCCACCATCTCTACTCTTTTCCACTCTTTCTCTTTGTCCTGTCTTTCCTCTCCTCTCGTTCTCTACAGGGTGTTGATGGAGAGCCATTCGAATGACAGCCGGGACAGTGGTCATCACTGGTGGAATTCTAGCTACAGTTATATTACTCCTTATCATTGCAGTACTGTGCTACTGTAGGCTACAGGTGAGGTCACGGCTATATTCACCTTCTGTTACATT
This sequence comes from Polydactylus sextarius, assembly GCA_016801845.1. NCBI lineage: Eukaryota > Metazoa > Chordata > Actinopteri > Polynemidae > Polydactylus > Polydactylus sextarius. The sequence continues at coordinate 6,738,792 of CM028922.1, forward strand.
GATTTATTTTTCTTTTCTACAGTTTGCAGACCTGTTTTTGACTACACCATGTTGTTGACAGAAGCAGCATTGGCTTAAATAACTATATGACTTGTATTGGTCTGTGAAAGAGTGTTTGTAACTGCTAAAATCTTTCTTTCAATAAAACATTTTAATTTCTGGATAGAGCTGCATTCTGTGCGTCCCTTTTGTCTGCCAAGGCTGCACAATCCTCCAAATCTGTCATCTTAATCAAAAATGTTTTTCTCACACGGCAGCTCTATTCAGAATCCCATCCAAATCAGTCAGTGACAGACAGTCATGCAAATTGGGAAATAGGGCTTTTGTAGGACTTGTGAAGCCTGTTAAAGAGTACTATAGGCACAAGGATGAATTTTCAGTCAGCATCTTACCCACTGAGTTATAGTCATTCAAATCAATCTACTATAAATTTGGTTGAAATCCAAACATTTCATGCTTTGTTCATGAACATATGGTGATGCTGCTTGTACTCAAACGAATACTCTATAATATATTGCTTGTCCCATGCTATAAAACTTACCATATTTCACAGGAATGTGTCAGGTAGATAATAAAAACCCTATAAATAAATATAAATAAATACATGGAATCAAAAACTTTGCCTCCTAAGCAGAGGCAACAACAGGCCAACATGAGTTTATGGCAACATTAGTGGCTCTGTGAGACTATACTGAGGCAAAGCAATGATTTGAACTGAATGTTAACATCACCATGCTAAGATATAGATATTTGGTCATATGTGAAAGTACTGGACTTCATGCTGACAGCATTTGTTAATATCTGAGCCCAGAACCAACCAATAGTTTTTTAGATGTTTCACAGTGATGTGCTGACAATCCAAAAGATGAATCATAAAACATAAATCCATGCTACAAAATTGGATAAATATACACTTATGGTGATGAAGCAAAAACTCACACTGTGTCAGCAGTTCTTGATCCTGGTCTTCGGGGGACAGAGCCTCCAGGAACATCAGGTGAATCATGTATTCCTCAGCTGGGAGAACAGAAAATGTTTTAAACTGCTACAGAAGTGTGAAGAGTAAAAGTCATGTCTACAGAAAAATAAGTTCTAATACTTTTCATTTCAGACCGGTAAGCAAAAAGGGAATATGTGTTAGCGCTTGGCTTTGATCAGCACTTCTGCCTTAGTGTGTCTCTGGTCTTAATTCAGTCTTTAACCCAGTTTAACTAATCATGTCTTTGATCTTTATCTCACATTAGTTGTGTTACAGACCAGTGTTTAATTTTTCCAGCGTAAGTAACAGAGAAAGAGAATAAATAAAGAAGGAAATCAGGTGAAAAGAATTGCTTTGTGCTTTTCTGCTTGACAAACTCCAGTTAGGTTGAAACATCACACTAATAACACCACCAGGGAGCATAACTGCAGTTTGTGGACTGCTATTCTAACTTGTGGGTTTTTTTTTTTTTTTTTACATTATATACTATAGATTTCACTGAACTATTCCTCTGTGCTGCTTTGACAGCAGTGGAGCATTAAAAGTCTCTTTGGTGCACAGACTGCAACAAACTGAGCAACAACTAAACTTACACTTTTTAAAATTTTTGTCAACTTCTTACATAAGCGCTTCAGCATTTTGGGAAATATGTTCATCTGTTTTTTGGGTGGGGGAGCGGGGGGCGTTGAGTTGGATGAAAAGAATCTCTCTCATAAAAATATGTGGCTACCTTAGCTTAACAAAAGAACGAGAATAAAAGCCATTTAACTTGGCTCAGGAAAATGGTGGCTGCACATCCAAACGCCACTAATTAGCATAACCTTAAGCATAAAAACAATAATACACTGTTTTATAGACAGCTATGGACATTTCTTGGCCGGGACCTGTAACATCCTGGAGCCTCTTCTGGTTGCTTGGCAACTATTCAGAGCCAAGACAAAGTCCAGCACATGATCTGCCTTTCAAATCAGTGGTGATAAGCAAATTTTGCGACTGTTTTACATAGCTAGGATGGTTGATTTGTCTTTCTGTGGTGCTGCTCACCTCACAAGACAGAGACAAGTGTCAATCTCATCAAACTAGTCGGCGAAGATTTTTCTTTTCTGTTTTAATTTCCACCCCAACGTGAACTGCTTGCTGGCATCGAAACATGTTAAAATTCTGAAAGGCATTTTCACACCTGTGGGGAAAAAAGAAGTGTGAGAACATCTTAATTTTGTTGTCATGTAGTTCTTCATTTGAGTGACTATGAAACATTAAAGATTGTTATTTTCTCTCCTTTTGTCTACAAAAAATACATCCTATTTGAAAGAGACTAATAGCAAATTTGCAACAAGAAGTCCAAAGTCCAAATTTTGTATCTTGAAAGGTCTTGTTCCAAAGTGTCAAACAAAGCACAGAACACTTTTTAATTAATGGGACATAATGCTGTTACTATGGCATTACTATTGCTATTATCTCAAAAATAAAAAACACTCACCCTTCTTTTTAATTAGATGTTTTTTTTTTCTTAAATCAAGTTGGGGGAAAGCTGAAATTCAAAACAATCACAATGTGCTGAATGAAGTGAATGCACTAAGCAGTACTAGAAATCATTGCAAGGATTCAATTGGTTTAACGTCAGCATCAAAACGTATGCACTAATGTGTACATAATTAGAAATCTGGCTTTAATTGTATTGCAAAACCCTAATTACTCCTCATGGTTAGACCAGGTTTATATATTGTAGCTTGTATGTCAATATTGAGTTGGTGAGCCTTGGGCAAATTGTGAAGCGTTTTATATAAAAATGCTTTTTAAATGCAATCCATTTACCACGATCAACTGGGAGCACTGCCGAAGGGAAATCATATGGTTCTTTCCATTTCGAGCTGATTACAGTCCATGTGATTCTTAAATTTCACAGTACAATCAAACACAATCCAGAAATTATGGCTTCATGGGTGCTGGCATGAGGCTAAGACTGAATTTGAAAGCTACATTTTGTGGGACAGAAATAGCAAACCACAAATTGTTGAGGATTAGCAGCTTAACTGAGGCAACACATATTATTGTGTAAGGTCAGGTGGGTTGGAGAACACCTCAGGCGGAAAAGAAGCAAAACTGCCGATACTGTGGAAAACTATCAGTGTTAACATGAATGCATGCTTTCTGTCCAAAGTGTGCAAACCAGATGCAATTGTGGTAGTATGACATTGTTGATAAATGTGTAGATACATCCATTTAGGCTATATATATTCTAAATGGAACACTAAGTGCTATTTTCTTGTGCTATTTATGCACAAAAGCTGAATAGCTCTTATAGCACCTGTAAACTAATTAGCCAAAGCATTTATTTAGCTGTTACTGTGAACTCCATGATCTTGCAGATTTCGACATAACAAATTATCATACTTTTCCTTTCTGTCTTTCTGTCTGTCTTGTTTTTGTTTTGTTTTTTTACTTTCTTTCACTGTCCTCCCCCTCCTGCCATCAGTATTACTGCTGCAAGAAGGAAGAGTCCGAGTCGGAGGAGGAGGAGCCAGACTTCGCCGTTACATCTCGCCTTCCTCCGGTCCACTCCAATCACAACATTGTGGCGGCAACAGCCGCCGCCTCCTCCATCCCAAATGGCCCCGCCCTTTTTTCCACCCCTCCGCTGGCCAGGAAACTGACCCGTTCACAGACCTTCTGTCCATCATGTACGCATTATGAGCTGCCTTTCTACCTCCAGCCCCCTCAGCCGCAGATCCACCACCAACCAGATGGGTTGAGGAACGGAGGTGACCGGATCAGCTACCGCAGCGTCCAGCAGCAGGATTTGGACCTGCCAGTGCCTGTGAACATTTCAAACTATCGCAAACCAAACCTTGCCCGATCAGTCACCATGAGGGACATGTTCACACGCAGCTGTAGCATCAGCACCGATGTTTAGATGGATTAGGTTTAAACTTGGTGTTCATGTTTAAATGGATTGGAAAAGCCTAGGCTGGACTGGGCTTGAATCAGACTTTGTTTTTGTCATCTTGACCAGTTTAGTCCAGTGTTCGATGTAGTCTGGTCTTTTTCTTCTGGTTGCCTCTGGTGGAATGGAGGACTCAGATGGCTCTCAGGACAGCATTTTCAAAGGTTCTATGCTCAGGTCCAGGACGTTACACTTGGGCCAATATAGAATTGAAAGTATTTAAAAAAAAAAGATGTTAAATTATCAATAATTTTAACTTCTTTTGAATAGTTCTTTTATAACAACAAGAATGGAATTTGTTTTAGGATTTGATAAAATTTGTTTAGCCCTACTTCCCATGAACGCTTCTACCCATGGCCTGAAAGACAGACAGATTCCCGCCATGTCGAAATGACATAATCGGCAGGGATTTTCTCTCTGCCATAGCTGCTACAAACTAAATATGATTAGGAAAAGTCCAGTATCTCCCTTTCCTATGATGGGATGCTCTATTTTTTCATCCATTCACAGATTATAGAGATTATAAAATATCACTCACCGTCAGCGGAAAGACTAGAGAACGAAGAGGGACGTCTTATTTTAGCTGCCACCCACGCAAATTTTTGATAGATTTAACTTAGGCCATAAAATTTAAAAAACATAAAGGGCTCACAGTAGATATATAAAACCCTGCTTGTTTTCCACATCCTTCCTCCTGTTTGACGAGAGGCTGGTTTCTTTGAGCGTCTGCTGACACCGTAAGTGTACATACAGTATCCTGCGCTTAAACAGAGAAAGACCTGTGTGTTCTAGCAGATGAGGTGGACAAGGTGCCAAAGGGGGGCTGGGTTCTTGCGTTTGTGTGCATATGTATGAGTGTGTGTGCATGCATGTGTGTATGTGCGTGCGTGTGTGTGTGTGCGACTTGAATAGTTGTTTTACTAGAATTCTTATGCCATACAACTACACATAATCTGTTACCCCAACTATGTATACAGAACCCAGCAGTGGGTTGCAATAACAATTTAAAATTTATTGGAAAAGGGTGAAGTGTTCATTTACCACTTGACTCAAAGATGCAAAGATTAACCCGATCAGCTGATTGTCAAACTCTTAAGTGGGTTTGCAATAATGTTGGAAATGTTTATTTTACTGATTAATGCTGTAACAAGCTAAAGCTGTAGGTGGCAGTCAGAGGCAAAAAGTTTTTAATGGCAGCACTTTTAACTTTACAACGTGATCTTTGTTCTAGTTCTTAACTGAAGTTTCAGTTTGTGGACTCTTCACTGCATTCCTTGTGTTGTCTCTGATTTGTTGATATATGTATTCATGAGCTAAAGATTAATTCACCTTTACAGAAACATCTATAAATATTTAAAAGGCCATAGCGTACACTGCAGTCTCTCTCTCTTCCCTCGACATGTTGGACTGAGGATTATTTGCACCCGCTCCGAGGTGCTCTGGGAGTTTCTTTCTTGGGATAGTTTTTATTTTCGCTGCCTCCCTCACAGCCCTGCACAGGCTGGAGGTCCGACATTCTGACTGCAGCAGCAGCAGCGGCTGAGTTTTATGGACGAAGGACATATATTTAATGAATTCAATTATTTACTGGGGGTTGTGGGAGGAGTTTGAAGCTGATTGGATTGTCCCTCTTGGACACCCCACCTCAAAATGAATGGTAAATGCTCTTGTGCTCCCTCCCTCTCTCTCTCTCTCTCTCTCTCTCTCTCTCTCTCTCTCTCTCTCTCTCTCTTTATTTCCATCTCTCTGTTGATTTTATTAGAAATCATATTCTTTTATTTTCCCAATGGGTGAAACAGTAACTGACTTTGTTTTAAGTTTTTCCTTTTGTGACGTGCTTTCCTGCAAATACACTAGATCAACATACACACACACACACACACACACACATACAAACATACACACTCAAAAAAAACAAACCTACACACAAAAGTTTGCATAGCCATCCTTGTTAGGACAATGCACTGACTTCCATTCTTTGTGGACAGGCAAACCAACCAAAGCCCAAACCCTAACTTAACCATATCCCATTCTGCTTAATGTTAACCTTGACCTTATCTCAGTTCACACTTACATAACCCAAACTTGATCAGGACCTGACAATACCGAGCTTTGGTATCCATGAACACAGCTGGACAAAGCCTATGTTTATAACATGGCATGTATATAAAGATGGACAACATGACGGCAGTGCAGGTCATAAACCACGTCCCTTCCATGTTAATGGACAAGCCATGAGACAAATTAAAACAAAAAAGTACACACAGAATAAAACACTTGATTGTGTTTTAACAGTTCTTATTATTCATGTCTATGAATGTTCAACATGTCATCACAGAATGAGACATCATAACTGACATCTGAGATGCTTGATAGACTTACAATTAGTTGGGCGGCCACATTGACGGGACACTGATGTTGCTCGCTATTGTGCAAGTCACATCACCAACACAGTGTATCTGGTTTTGGCCTCATTTTTGGACAGTGGGAGGAAGTAGAAATGTGTTGTCCCAAAGAGGTAACAAAACACACACACACACACACACACACACACACACACACACACACACACACACACACACACACACACACACACACACACATTTACACAATAGTTCTCAGTGCTATGCTTTCCTAATTTTTTTTAACTGAAACTATGTGACAGTTGCACAGGAAATTTCGTGCCATAAATAATTATATTATTATTATTATTATTATTAAAATTGTATATTCAAATGCAGTGTTGCTTTTACCTTCAGTAATTGAATTACCTGCTTTATTTTATGATCCTGCTGGTTTTTCAGACTCAGTACAGTACAGCAGAAATGTTTCTGTCCTTGTTTCTAATGTATAACTAACAGACACAATGTTGCTAATAAAATAGTGTGAAAATCCTTCAGATGTTTTGTTGTTGCCACTGATTTCACCGAGCACAGAATTGTCACAAATCTGGGAAGTGATTCATTCAGTCATTTTAAAAAAGATGCTTGCATTGTTTATTTCATATTAAATGATGCCTTGTTTATCAATGGCATTTTGTCACTGATGACAATATGTATTTACTTGGCAGGCCTTTACAGGGCCATATATTTGTTGGCTGCCAAATGTTGAAAATGGGATTTAACTAAAAGCGTGATGCATCATCCTGGATTATTTCATTTTGTGTAATACTAAATGCAGGGTAAATATTATAAGCTGATATATATGATTTGCTCCTGACACCACACCACAAACAAAGCAAATCTGGAGCAGTTCATTTAAGCAAACTTGTAGAAAATACATAAGATTTATTTTTTGTCTATGCTACAGGATTGGAAGTGGAATTTCTGAATGAATGAATGAATATGTCTTAGTAAACAGCAATCTAATTCTGCTTTTTTGCTGACTTACTTTACATTGATGAAGCAACGACATAACAACATATGTTCCAACATTTCAACTCAGAGGAAAATTACAGCTACTGCAGAAACCAAGGCTTGCTGGTTTAATATGTATGAAAGAGAAACTAGGGAACCACCTAATATGTTTTTCTTTTGTGTTCAATGCACACCATTTGACATTTTATCTGTCTGTAACAGATATAATGTAAACATGGAAGTGAAGCCTACCAAGATCTTATCCACAACATGTGTTAAAGTCTGTTTGTACACAGATCAAGTCATCCCAGAGGCAATAAAGTGAGAGTGATGAGAGTGTGACAGTGTTTGAATGACAAAGAGTAAGAAAATAAGTGTGATAATAAACCAGTCTAATGAGACACAAAGGAGATGATAATTGCAAATGAAAAGTCATCTGTACCGGAAGGCTAAGAGTTGAAAACAGGAAGCTTGATTCTGACAATAAAACGAGTGAGTCAGAGCGACACGGATACTGATCATACAATGAAAAAACTATTTCAGAAAGGAAATAGAAGTAGTTATTAGAAGGGTGAGTCAGAGCTGATGAATGAGAAATAGCACATACCACACAACACACAGACAGATGGAGGCGTAGAGGAGCTGATATCAAACCGAGGGCTCCTTGGCAGAGACATAGCATAGCCATTTTGATGATGGCATTAATACAACAGACATGAAAACCCTTTCAGATTATGATGGATTTCCTTTGATGAGGATATATTCAAATTTCCACTTATTTCAACATGAATTTGCGAGCGCTGTAACAGGGAATTACTGTCGCACCAGCATCCCACCCACAAGACAAATGGGCTGGAAATGTATTTATTTATTCTCCTTACAGTCAGCATGATTTGCATGTAATAATATTAGAACCACTTGAGGCAATGCTGAAATATAAGTTGCAGGACAGTTAATAAGGGGTTCGCCCATGGTTCCATTTTATAAATATCTTTAAAAACTCTTTTAAAAATTCTGTTTTTCAGGTTCAAAGTGGACTGATGGCATTTTTATTAAAATGTTAAGAGTCTCATACAATTTCATCTTTATTTCAGGTCTCAAACATGTGTAGCGTCCTGTATTTCATCTTGCATTTCATACAGCTGAAGATAAAAACAAATATTGCTGTTAGGAATGAGGTTCATCAGTGTTACTGTGAGACGTGTGGTTGGATGCAACATGACAGCATCTTTCTATAACAACTTATAGTAAACTGCTCAGCAGAAACAAAAGCAGCTTCACGATAACACCCAAACGAAATGTCAACAACTTCAAACCGCCTTGCTTTTTTTCCTTGTGTACTCAATACAGGAGTAAACATTTTTTTGTGTGTGTTTGAGGGAATGTGTGTGTATTTCTGTACATTTTCTGGAATTTATTTGCATGAAGTGTTTGTAGTGTATTTGAATAAACACTTTAAACCAGTTGTTCACAGGTTTAGTTGCCTCAGGTGTAAGCAGAGATCATAGTATGGCCTTTAGTGGTGTATTAATGGTTTATGACTTCCTCTTGATCTACCTCTCCCTCCTCTAGAGCAGTGTGCTTACGCTCTCTGTCTGTCCACTGCATCTCTTATGGTCCCTGTCTTTGCCTTCACTGTCTGCTGTCTTCACCCCATCCCAACCATTTCTCTCTAGTATTACACATTGTGTGTGTGTGTGTGTCTATTTTATGGTTCCTGGCCATAATTCCCCAGCAGTGGAATTTAGATGCAGCACAAAGGAGCAGCTTGGAGTCCATGAATTATGAACATGATAGACCGGAGGCTTTCCAACTAATACGACAGACCAAAAGTTGTTGCCCCTTCTCCTCCTTTTGTCTCATTGTCCTGCTGTTTCATCGTCCTCTCGTGTTCCTTCAACTCATTCCCACATTCCTCACATTCTCATCCACCTCAGATTTTCCCTAAACTATTATTTTCTCCACTGCCTAATGACTCTAAATAATCAATTGTTTAAATTGTTGATGTTTTGAAATACCTGTTTGTCATAATTCAGAATTATTTTGTGGTTGCATTAATACATTGAAAAGGAAGCTGTTGTTGTCTGTGTGATTATGTGTGGATTTTGTCCAGTGTAAAAAACCCACAACTATCACTATTAAAGGTAGTGATTCTAATACAATACACTTTTTATTAAATTCAGTGAGAATATCTTCACAGTCCAGTAGCTGCGTGTGTGTGTGAGTAGGCTGGAAAAAAAAAATCTAGTGTTCCTACAAGGCTCTGGCTCTGAAAACGAGTAATAAAAAAGAAGCTCAGACCAAACCACACAACATCATTCCAGACGTCATACACACGTCAAGTTAAAGAAGAAGAGAACAGGGGAGATGGGCCAAAGGGGCTTTGGGAGTCAGAAACAGTAAACAAGTGCATTCTAACAGATAGTGCTAATTTAATAGACAGGAGAAGGAGATGGTGCAGTCTCTACTCTTCTGTCACTGCCAGAGGATGTGAAATTTTAAATTGAGATTACAGATGAGAGACCAGCAGCAACGTTAAAGTAAATCCATGGAAGGAAGTCGACCGGCGTTGGGGTGACAGCAGACGGCTTGATTGTTGATAAATGAAATTGACCGCCCATCGACCCATCACTGCAGAAGCCCATCAGGACTTGTCTCACTTATGATTCTCCCTATGAGCAGTCCCATTACATTGCAGCTGACACGAGAACAGATGTGAAAGTCGTTGTGTATTTACTTGACAAGTGGGTAACATTTGTTATGCTATGCTTCACAGAACCAGCTTACTAATGTTTGTGATGTTAAAATCTGGCTATCAGCCAGACCCAGAGTGGCAAACCTAGAGGCATGAGATGAGTCCTGATGAGCCAGACTTTGGTTAGTAAACACAACTTTTTTATATAAATAGATGCTGCCTGGAGATAGAGGATGCAATGCAAGTGGTTGTAAGTGGAAAAACAGGAGATTAGAAACACAAGATGGAGAATAGAAAAAGATAAGCTTTACAAGCTGACACAGCCAAATGAGCCAAACACAGAACTTTAGAATTGTGACTCAGTGAAAGTACAAAACCAGCAACCGAAGTTGACAAGCATAAGACACTTATGTACACACTTTACAGTCTGACATAATGCACATACAGGGTGAGACACTGTTGTTTTGTTGTTGTCTGTAAGCCACAACACTGTACAGACGGGGACGGCCGTACACTTGAACCCAGGAACATTTAGAGACATTCATATCTGTATACACAGAAAAAGAAAACCATTGTCTTTAGACAATACTATAATAAACTGCGCTGCTAAGGCAGTCATTAATGTTACAGTCATGCTGAGCAAAAAAGAGATTATGGTGTCCTTGGAATGTTATACTGAGTAACTGATAATATAAGACACAACAAAGCTGCAGATAACAATGCAATACTTTCTTTAAAAAATATTTGGGTTTAAGGGTTTTTATATCTCTATTAACCTAATTTCCCTTCGTGGATGAATAAAGTCATCTGTCTATCTATCTACCTATCTAGTAGTTCAGTCATTTCCACAGAAAAATGGATTTGATGACCTACACTAGCACCGTATCAGGTGGTAAGATAGATAGATAGATAGATAGATAGATAGATAGATAGATAGATAGATAGATAGATAGATAGATAGATAGATAGATAGATAGATAGATAGATAGATAGATAGATAGATAGATAGATAGATAGATAGATAGATAGATAGATAGATAGATAGATAGATAGATAGATAGATAGATAGATAGATAGATAGATAGATGGTGCACTTTACAAGTGTTTCAGTTCTTCATTTCAGCACACAATTCAGTACATAGTTTTTATTTGATTATATTTACAACATAATTTGAAGGGCGGATTTTCTAAAGGAGCGCTGGAAGGTGGAGGGTATTTGTTTTACTGTTGAGTTCAAATATTAACAGTCTTTCTCCAGAATTGCTTACTCTACCTTCAATAGGCTAAGGTGAAATTGCCTCAGGTTTGTTACAGGCCAAAGGAAATACTAAATGCGTTGAGTTGGATTTCAAATTCTTGACCTAGGAAGCACAGGTTTCACAAAACATCTCTGGAGATTTCAGTCACACATCACAACTGCCTGTGGAGTTTGGAGATTACTCAGAAATAAGGTAGGCAGTCAATCTAAAATTCAGGAGTTTATTTTAATTTTTTTTTCCTAAAAAGTACAATATAATGTTGATAAACCCTTTTTCATCAAAGACATTTTGACATATCATAGTAGCAAAAGTAGTAGTAGACATAGTAGTAGACTTCAGTTTAGCTTCTACAGTTTTAGGGTCGTGGTGTGGTGCTGGTGGGACACTGTAAGAGTTAGTAACACCTGTGGTTTTCCTACTATGACAAGTCAAAATGTAGTGTGAGTACAGCCACAGGCACGAGCATCAAATAACACAACCATCTTTGAGCATATGTTCATATTGGATATTTGCAATGATATATTTAACATCTGGTATAAATGCTGGAATTTTTCAACATTCTCACAATGACTTTGTGTAATTAACAAAAGCAGCAGTTCAGAATATTTGATTGCATCAAACAAAAATATATTGTTGTGTCAGATAAATGGAAAGATGGCCATTCTCCACAAATCTTGCACACGCAATTGCATGCAAGAGCCATTACCGGTGCACTGTGTATAATCCTTCGATTTCTAAAAGGAGAAAAGGCCGTGCCTCTTGTCTGAATTTTTCATTCCCCACCCTCTCTGTCTCCGTATAACAACTGATAAATAAGCAATGAGTCCGGAGAACATAAAGCAAGAATGGACTCGATTTTATGTCCTCTACACCCCAACATCAGCTCCTCTGGATACACATTTTGTCTGCCTTTCTCTTTCTGTCTCACCTTCTTGTTTCTATGAACCCTGTCTCTCCTTCCCACTCATGCTGTCCATCTCTCTCTCTCAGTGTGCTTTAAATTTTTTTTTTTTTTTTGCTCTGTTCCTTTTCCTTTGGTTCTTGCCCAGCGAAGCGTTCTTTCACAAACTCCTCCACAATATGTGGGGTAAAACTATCTCTGTGTGTGTGTGTGTGTGTGTGTGTGTGTGTGTGTGTGTGTGTGTTTTTTTTTTTTTTTTTGGATTGGATGTGACCTTTTGCTTTGCTAATCCAACACCGATTTAGATTTAGAGCACTGGTGGCTTTGAATCAGCCTGAGAGGCAGCTCAGTTGGCGAGCAGGTCCACAGTGGCCTCGGTTTAGATTAGCACATGCATACATGCCACAGCATTGCTCACTGATTATGCAATATTCTTCTCAGTCAAGAAGTGTGTGGGTTGTTTCAGACATAGAGAGAGAAAAAGGGAGAGGGTCTGTATGTAAGTGTTGTGAAGGGGGAATCAAGAAAAAGATGCGATAAGGACAGAAATAGATAGATAGAGTCAAAAAAGCAGTACTTTGTCACCATCTGGTGGTCAATGAGGACATTTGTTTTGTTGAGGCTTTCGCTGATTCTTTACTTGTGTAGCAAAGAAACTGAGACTCATCAACAAAAACACTTCCTGAATTAGTTGACTGACGGAGATTGATTATTGTGATGGTTTTCTTTTCTATGATTTGTGTGATCAGAAGCTGAATGTTCATCAAATATGAGTCAAATATTTGGTCAATTATTTTAGTCAAAATAAGATAAAATACATATAAAGACATCACTTTGGACTTTTACTAATTGTATGGACAAATGATTTATTGAGAGAATAATCCAGCAATTAATAGAAATGTATGAACGGCCTATTTACCTGTCACCTGTGATAAATGAACTTTTATATTGTGAATTGTTAATTTGTTGTCAAAAAGGCTGAAAGTCTTTTAATGTTGTTCCTATATCTGTGTATCATTTACTTTTTATAATATGTTTTTTTAATGATCCTCACCGTTCATGAATAACTGAATAATATACTGAGAGACTCACGGTAAATTAATCGTCACATTTACAATAAAAACAAGATTCAATTGTAGATTGTTAATGGTAATAATTATAAAGCTTTTTTTTAAGGTAAATACTTTAGTCTCTAAAATCAATATAAAAAATAAGAGTCTTTCAGTTGCCGTCGTTACCAGGGTAACAAACCTGCTAAGTCCCGCCCCTCGATTTCAAGAACCAATCAAGTTCGAGCCGCGAACTACAAACTTCCTATTTTTGTCACTGTTTATAAGTCGTCTTTTCTGCGTGAAAACCGACCACGGCGCACTCGTTTTTATAAAATTTAAAGCAGTATGAATACAGAACAGCCTGCTGAAAGCCGCTGTAGTGCAAAACCTTGTCCAGTTTCAACGCCGGAGGGGAACGACTTGAAGAAAGGAGCACTGAAAAGGTAATTATGCTAGTATTGTTAGCTCTGACATTAGCTTGTCGAGCAAGCTAACGTTAACGCTAACGCTAAAAACATTAATGTCTGGCATTAGTTGGGCATGAGTTACTTTATGTCTTTCAAAATATGTTTCACGTTAGGTTGTTTGTATACTGATATCTGCTGGGCCGTTAACTGTGATGATAATGTTAGTTTAGGCAGGTTAAGTCGTTGCTGCTAAAATAACCTCAGACATGGTAGCAAGTTTCACTGTTTATTTACCATGGTTTAATGCAGGAAAATGCTAAATACATGCCTTTTCTAAAACTGTAGTTGGTAAAAGTGGCCAGCAAATATCTGTTGACTGTCAAACATTACACAAAAGAAAATCAAACCATTTACCCCTTTATCCTTAAGTGGTTTATCTGAATAATACTTTTCAAAATGCTTAAAAAAAGCAGGCCGATTCAATAAAAGTGGTTTTATCATCATGGTTTGTAAATACAAAATGTAGAAGCTGCTGATCAGCATCCTTGGTTTGATGATTGTCAGTCATGACCTTGTTATGGGTGGTTTCCGGTCTTTATCTTAACCCAGTTTCTTTATACAAACACAGATAGTGTAGTAATTGCTATGACTGACTGTTAACAGGCTGTCCTGTCAACATTTTCTCACGCAACATGTTCCATTTTAAAGACTAGTTTCCTTCACCTCTTTTCATAGAACTCCATTCTCCAAGAGAGTGCACTCCAACTTTAAATCACCTGTAAGTAGACCACCCTCCCTCCAAATCCTGTATTTAGTGTCACATGTGCATTTCATTATCATGGTTGCCTTTTTGCACCTCACAGATTCAAGTAAGCACAAGTGCTAAAGTTAGTCCTGCAGAGGAGGTGGCAGAGCTGGAGAGGAGAAGAGAGCAGCTTGACGCAGAGATAGCACAGCTGGAGGCTGAGTGAGTACAGCTGTGTGTGTGTGTGTGTTTGTCATTCCTCATTTCTGTTTTTGATGTCCAATTTGAGTAGTATGTGGTGGGGTTAAAGATGTAGTGTTGACTGTTGTTGGCCCAGTTTAAAATTTTGGGACAGGGAATCTATAGTGATTATCCAACAGGAAACATAAATAACACCCATATCAGTATGTTTTTTTTCTGCATGTAGATTTGTCAGTAATGATCTGATTTACCACTTTTTGATATGTTTATATTTTGCTTTGTGCTTTTGTGTGAGACCAGTTGTGTATACGTCTCTCCAGGGGATACAGAGTAGAGGAGCTGGAACATCACATTGATAAACTACATGAATACAATGACATCAAAGATATTGGACAATCACTCCTGGGCCGTATTGGTAAGATAATTGTTCATATAGACAGATATGTATTTCTCCTCTATCCTAGTTTGCATTAACATGTAAAGTCACCAGTAATACCAGGTTTGCAAAATTTACAAGGTCATGACACATTTTTAGAAAGAATTATATTAGTTTAAATTCAATTTTTTTTCAGTTATTATTTTAAATTGTTATTTATAGAATATGATATAATATTGTAGGTCAGGCATATTCCTTTTACACAGAGCCCTCTCTACAAGTGTATTTCATTAAACATTTCAGAAAATTTTAAGTGTACTAACCAATGGAAAACAGAGTCACAGGTTCAGCAGTTGATACGGGTCATGTAATAGTGATCAATGATTTTAATGACTCCTGTCTCTGCCAACTAAGGTTATTTTGCGCTTAACTTGTCTTAATTCCAAATACGACCATCTCTTAAGGATATTCAGTCAAAACAACAAATCTGCTTCATGTGATCCAGTATTACTAAGTTATAGGATACTTGGCTCTTAGTAAGAAAGTCAGAAATGTATTGCATTTATACATTCATGTTCACATTCATACACTGACATCTCGCCATAATTGTGACTCATTTCATCTTAATGTGAATTTTTGCTCCTTTAACTCAGGTCTTTTGATCAAATCATTATGCTGTCTTTCAAACTCTGGTGCTCCAATGTCATGGAGACAGAAGTGTGGAAATTAAAGCAAATTGAACCACCCACAGTCTACATCTAATACTCAATTTCTCCCTTGACAATCATATATATCTGTATTCTCTCCTCCCTCTGCTAGCTGTGGCCTTTTTCATAGCCTTGACAGATGAAGTTCAGTTGCAGTTATGGCGTGATTTATTTTCATTTATTTCTTTGCCAGCTCTACACACACACACACACACACACACACACACACACACACACACACACAAAGAATGTCACAAGATGACAGCTAACAAAAACTGTCAGCTGAATGAGTTGTTAATGTGACTCATGTTTGTCAGGCAGTGTGAACCCTGAACAGACTAAATGAGGCATATGACAGTATGTCTTTTCCTGGTGTGATGTGGACCTTAGAAAACAAACCATACAAAGGTGTGATTACATTCTTAAACTATGATTCATTTTATCATCATTAAATATAAAGATAAATAATACTTACTACACGGACATTTTTTTTAAGTATAGTTTTTAAGCATTTTTTGCCTTTAATCAGAGATAGTGTAGAGAGACAGGAAACAGGGAGGAGAGTGGGGGAAGGACACGCAGGAAAGGTCGACTCGGTTGGGACTCGAACCGGCGAACAACTGCGCAGCATATACGCCAACGTGTTGCGCCTTAACCACTCGGCCATCCAGGTGCCCTAACACAAACATTGTTTTAACATCTTGGTCTAATAGATTATTATGTTTTGGTGTGTGTGTACCGTTGCAGTATTAAATTTACGAGAAAAAAAATGCTCTGTGGGATTATAAAACAAATATCACTGAAGAAAAAGTTTGAATAGACTATTAACTGCTGTTATTATTATAATTATTATTATTAGGTGTTACAGTTACAAATAGTTATAATAGAGTTTTTGAACTTTTAAATTTATTTTTATTTCTACTTGACATACCTGGACTTTACTACAGACTGATTGTGGCTGTAATAACCAAATCATTTTCAGCAAGGATCAATAAAATAACTCATCTATCTTTTCTTGAAAAATATCAGTTTGAGTTACACGTGGTGATATATTCATATTGAAATTGTTCTATATCTGGCCACTAGAGGGCAACAGAGCAGTGTCTCTGTTTCCCCTTTAAGGCTGAGACAAACGCTAATGTTTCATTTTACTTTAACACTTTCACATAAAACCGACTATATTTGCATTTAGATTACACTGGTCTGCATGTAAAATAGTTCATCCCATTAGATTAATATTTGACAGAAAAAAAATGTCATTGGTTCAAGGATTTTTTGTATCACAGTCAGCTGGTTTTACACTCCATTCGACTTAAATAAAACAAGTTTAATTTTCTGTGTTTAATGATATGATGACTGGTACTAATGAGCATTATTCTCATTCATCATTTGACATGATACGAATATTAGTTTTGTTGAAATGTTGCTACTTTTGATGGCGCGTTTAGTAATCACCTTAACTTAACCTACAACTGCTGACTCATCATTTTGTCTTCTCAGTGAGATCAAACATTATATTGGTATTTCACCTTTACCCCACAACCGTGTACTTTAACTGTCTAAGTCTGTCAAGCAGTGATGAATGTCTACTTACAATTCCTTTAGTGCTCTTTCCAGTATGTGGAAACAGGTTGCAATGCGTGAATGAATGTTGTAAGTCCACATCTTTCAACTATTTATTTGCATGTGCTGCAAGTGACTGAGGTTGAGATAATGTCAAAGTTCACGACTTTCACACTGTTCAGAAAGTTTTCAGCCAAGTCACATTATGGCCTGTGAATGCTTCATAACAAACATGACTTTTTACCTACTTACATGTGCTTGTGTGTGTGGTGTTAAGTAAAGTCTTGACATCCCGCTGTTCTCTGATTGAGCCTTTTCAGAATACATACATAGGATCAATACAGTCATACATTAATCCTTAAAATCGCTTATTTTCCATTTCTGCAGTAACCTATGTAGGAAAACAGGGTGAGCTCTCATATTAAATCTGTTATAAGGTAAAAGTTGCATATCTCTTTAACTTCCCTCTCAGTACAGTGGAGTGTCAGGATGATAATGACCTCTTGGTGAATGGAGATGGCGTTTCCCCTCTGCCACAATGACAGTCTTTCACATCACTTACACAGTCACACACACACATACACACAATTACAATCTCTGTCTATCGCGCAGACACATGCATACACTTGCATACACTTGCGTATCGTCCTCTCTTTCGCCCCTGTCCTGCTCACCCTCTCTCACTTTCTCTCAAACACATACACACACTTTGACAAAGAATCTACACTTAAACACTGTGTTGCTGTTGTACTGTATGCTGTTACACTGAGGGAGGCGATCAGTGGGCAGGCTGTAGAATGAGTGAGGAGACGAAGAGGAGATGCCCTGCAGTACCCTCTAAAGACAACTGTCCTTTTGTCTTTCACCATGTCCATCTGTCTGTCTGTCGGTCAGAATTGAGGTCATTGTCTTTTGCAACTGTCCTTTTTTGATTAATATAGTAAGCGAGCTATTCAGATTCAGATTCACTACATCTGTAACCTGTTTTCGTAACCTTTTGAGTTTCATCTAAGAAGTTTGGCCTGTAACATAATTCAGTCTGTGCATTGAAGTGATTCAGTTGTTTTGTACAGTTTTTGAGGATTGTTGGCAAATAAAGCGAGGAAGAAGAGGAAGTTAACCATGTAATTTGCTGTAACCCTCATTTTGCCGTGTCTTGCAGCTGCTCTGAGGGGGACCACCACGCGATCTCTCTACAAGCACTTTGGTCTGGAACTGGATGACTGAAAAAAAATATAGAAGAATCAAAACACAGTGGTGTGAGTGGCTCTCAAAACCAAAAGGAATGAAAAAAAAAAAAAAGAGCTTTGTAATAGAACAATGAATTTGGACTAAAGCTCTAACTGGAGGAACTGTGCTGACCTGGACTTCCTCCTGTAGAGAGAAGTTTGCCAATTTTCTTTGTGATACTGTTTTCAGAGAGAGATCTGTTTAATGACGGTGTACATGATAAGATGATGGTGTTAGTCCAGCAGGCAGACCACATTTTCGAGACAGACCAAATGCTTTGCACTGTTAACTTAAGGCTATGACAGAAAACAGATGTTTACATTACATGACGTTTGTCAAGCCAGTTGCCTGTACAAGAACATGAAGTTACACAACTTGGAAAGGAATTTGCTTTGTTTTGACATTCAGGCTTATTTGAATGGGGTTTGGATACAGGTAATACACGATGGCTGTGTGAATGCCAGTTATTTATGGAATTCAAAAAAGATATATGTACAACATGTTATTTTTGTGTAATAAAACATCTCAATTGAATTCAGTGTTTGAATAAAACACTATATATATTCAGCTGTTTCTGGTCTCTCTTCACATTTCTCTCAACTCAACAAGTCACAGCAGATGACCGCCCATCCTGAATTTGGTTCTGTTGGAGGTTTCCTCCTTTTTAAAAGGGAGTTTTTCCTCTCTACTGTCATCAACTCCACATTCATTGTGGGAACTGATGGGTTTCTGGCCTGAAGACTAAAGTCTTGACCTAACTCTGTAAACAGCGCTAAGATAAGGTACTTTCTGATTGTGGCATATAAAAATATAACTAGTAGTAATATTTTTGTTAGTGAAAATGTTGACATTAGATACATTTAGTTAATTTCTGAGTTCACATTTCTTACAGGCCTGTTTCTGTTGAGTTCAACTGAAGGGAAAAGGATATTAGACAACTGTCACGCTCATTTACAGTTTCCTGCCTGTTCCGTGGGATCATTCAAACATTTAATAGAAAGAGAAAAAGATTAAAAAAATAGGGTGGGTTCCTACTTTCTTTATTTGAAAAGGTCCCCAGTGCTGTTCTGCTTTTGCCTGAAATATTCAGTATATTACTGAACTGGGAACACAAACAAGTGGTATAATACACTGGGCGTGCCTTTATCTGTCTGAGAGCCACTGATAATGTGTCTTCATGGACTGATAGTGAATGTTGCACAGCTCTGATGATGATGTCTAGTGTGTGTTAGTCAGTGAGAGGAGGAGTTTGTGTGTTTAATGGGCATCTGTCCTCTTGTGTAAAATCATATGTGTATGGAGAAAAAGCAGGTGTGTGTATTTTAATGTCCCATTCACAGGTCAAAGCTCATCCCATTTTCTTATCCTGATCTTTGCATGGCTTATCATTCAAATGCCATCTCACACACTGGGTTCAATGTGGTGAATGTTCATGTGCCAGATGATAATTATGTAAAATATTGACTTTTATGTTATCAGTCTTTGGTGCTCTTGTAGGTTGAATCAGCTATTTGAAAGTGGATTACATATGAGTTGTTCTGAGATAATTCAATCATAAAAGTAATGTATCCTTGTTAACTCGAGTTTCCCAGGCCATGCTGGAAGTAACCTTTGTTAACCTGCATAACCTAGTGACCTGCAGTCAATTTTTTATAGCCGATCTTTGTAATCCCTTGTGGTTATGCAATGTGTTCCCTGATGTGTCACTGTGTAAAGTGTCAGCTTTCTTGAGTCATTCAGAAACAGGCCATAGTTGCTCTGTTTTTGTCACTGAGTTGCTGCGAGACTCTCCCCCATCTTACCAGAAGATGTAAATCATTGGTGAAAGAAAGAAAAAAAATGCAGCATTGCATAAAGTTTGTGCAAATGTCTTATTTCCACTAAGGCTTGGCACATCACTGGGCACACATCTCGTCATCTTTCAATCCTGTGTGCCGCAGCAGTTTGGGTATTTATGTGAGTTTCATCTACTCTATTTTCATATTTATTGGTTGTCACCCATGTGAGTGTAAAAGCAACTGAACAATCAGCCTCCACTCCAGGAGCAATCAGCTGATGTAGTGTTTGGTTGCAGTGAAACCCTGCAGCCCCATGGCTTTTAGTTTTTAATTATAGATCTTGGTTCTCAGTGGCACATGATAGCAGAGTCCTGGCTTTATTTCAGTATCTTGTTCTTCCTCATTGCTCGGGTTTTCGCTGATGAAATACGGGTATTTAAAGCTAATCTCGTGGCTGATGTCGGGAATGATGAATGGACGGGGTGAGGTGGACTCTACAGGCGGAGGCAGGGCTTAATACACGCTGCACGGTTCCGCATCAGGGGCCTTGTTGTCACCACTGGATGGAAACTGCCGTACGTATAAGCCTCGCCGTCTGCAAGACTCACAGCCAGGGCAGCGCCGCATTTCCTCTTCACCAGTGCCGCAAACCCCGCCCATAACGGATGTGGCGTACCAGCATCACCGCTCCTCTATTGGCCGTGGCGCGCGTCCTTTTGCGCTTATTCCTGATACCCTGATGGGACGCCGACAGCAGTGGGCGGGCGCAGCTAAGAAAATTATAAGGTCATTTGAATTACGCTTGCTAGCGAGGTTATCGGCTACAATGAACCCAGAAATGATATCAGTGATTGTGACAATAAACGGATGATGATCGAGGGGTCAAAGTCGACGCGCACACTCAGGAGAATTTGACTCCAGGATCAGCCGGAGGGAGAGGAGCAGAAACAGCAGCAGCAGGAACAGCTCGTTGTGGTATTAACGGCAGGAGGGGATCCCGGTGCGTGTGTCTCTGTCTGTGTGCGTTTCTATCAAGCCAAGCGATCGGCGGCGTCGGTATCGGTGTAGTCAGCAGCAGCGAGGAGCGGAGAGGGGGCGACCAGGCTAACCTATAAGCCGATCAAGGTGGAACCGCACACGACGAGTTTCACGTCAAGGGATTTCTGCGCACCTACATGTTGTGACGGTGTGAGCGAAACGCAAGGTATGTAAAGGGAGAAAAAAAAAGAAAAACTGGTTATTCCGCTAACAGCCGCAGCCCTGGTTGAATGAGAACCCCCCCTCTTTCTTTAACGACCAACTTCACTGATGGATCCGGTTCATATTCGTTTTTTTGGAGAAACCGGCAACGCGTTTGTCCTTTGTCAACCTCGTGAGTACTCGACTCACCGAGGCAGCTCTACAATGTAATATCAAGCTGCGTTCAGTCCTCCTCATCCTAAAAGACACCGCTGATGTTGTCACACCGTCCATCCGCTTCCTTGCTAAGCCGATGCGCGCAATACGCTGCGCATCCTGCTTTCTCCGGCGCGCCTGTTACCATGATAACCTACATCAGGTTAGCCAGATAAATACGATCCAGCTCGGTTTTTCGATTGAAGGCCCGTGTCTGTAAACGCACATGGTGTGATTGGTGAGGTGTAGTCTTAACCAACAGTGGGTTGAGCCTCTATATGATTTCCACATCCACTACCGCAATATGATGCTCCGCGCTTTTTAAATTTCCGGGTGTAACTGGCAGCGAATGATGAAGCTTTTTTTTTTTTTTTTGCAGTCTCTCTCTCTCTCTCTCTCTCTCTTTTTCTCTCTGACTGTGAAGTGGTTGGTGCTCTCTCACTGCATTTCTTTTTCTTTTCTTCTTTTTTTTTTTTTCTTCAGCGTGGGACACATCCTGTCACATCGATCCGTTGATCGCTCAGAGTAATTTAATCATTCTCACAGAGCGTCTGTCTACATTAAAAAGCAACGCTGTTATTGAATTGGCACGATGAAGCCATCAACACCATTACAGCCACATGCAGGCAAGCACAGGAATAAGTATCCGGTCAGCATATTGGCTCTGGAAGACGCACTATACTCATAAACCAAATGCACAGTTGTTTCATAATTATACACATTAATAATCCTTAAGTGTGTGTGTTTTTTTCTTTTTCCCTTTTTTTCTTAGACTTATTAATAGATAATAAGCAGTGTAAACCTATCTTCCACTGGTTTAGGATCATCTTCCTTGCTATCAGGTGACGCTGAACACCAGCATCAACACGCGCTGCCCTCTGTCACAAAAAGACTATTTACTTTTAGTTTCCCTCAAGGTCTGTGCTGCCTTGAGGTTCACTCAGTTGCATGGGAAAAGAAAACTCAAGGATTTTTTTGATCCCTACTAATTCCGCACGTGTCCAAAGATGTACCACATCCTCATGTACAACACATCTGTCATTTCTACTTACACGAACATGGCAACTTACAGATTTCATACAAGATGCAAACAGTCAATTTAGCTAATTTTATTCTGTTATTTCATATATTTTGTATCTCTCCCCATTCACTTTAAAATCACAGTCTACTAGAGCTGAGTCATTAGACTGGAATGGGCACAGGATGTGCACACAAAATCAAAGCAGATAACAGTCTTAAGTGGTGGGTTTGGATACCAGCATTGAAGATGCACATGCAAGAACACTTTTGCTTTCTTTCTTTTGAAATGACATGTAACCTTTCTCCCACTGAACTAATGTTTGGTCTGAAATGTTTGCGATTACTGGACACGGTCTACTGCCTGTGGGCCATTATCTCTATCTATTTATGTGAGTGTGTGTGCATTCTTTCAGGATGATGCGTCTAGCGAGTTGCACAGCCGTGCTGTTTGTGTTGAGGCTGCTGGTGGGCCTGCCTTGGTACCAGGTTGTCCCTGCTGTCCTGATCCTCTTCCTTGGAAGCGGAGGATGGAACTCCATAGATGTTTTTGCCAAAACAATCGGCAGAGACTTACAGTAAGCATGGGGGGGGGGTTGTGGGCTGATGACGATGAATAATTAAGTCACAAGATTTAAATGCTTCTTATTTGCTTTCAAGCATCTTTTGTTTTTCATTCTCCAATTTTCAACCAGACTCGTTTTGTCTTAACTGTCTTCTGTCACAGGAAGTGTCAGCCAAAATATAGTGCAGCCCTTACGTATTTTGACAGTGACAAATATTCACTTGTTTTGGCTCTGTACTTCAGTACACCAGAGCTCAATTGAAATAACGTCTGTAGGATAAAGTGCTGACTTTCAGCTTTAATTTTTAAAAGTATTAGTATCTAGATTGTATAAACAGTATGCGAAGTAAACCATTATTCAGGTTTCAAAGCACTGATCAAAAGTTAAGTGAATCATAGGTAATTTTATTTCGGTATTATTCCAAGAGTATTAATTTTGTACCATTCTAAAAAGAGCTAAAGTCATTTCATCCAAAATGCTGAGCCATAACATTATTATAGAGCAAACGCTCACAGGTGTCACAAACAATGAAGTTTAAGACTTTGAAATACAGGAATGTGATATGGAAACAT
This sequence comes from Polydactylus sextarius, assembly GCA_016801845.1. Lineage (NCBI taxonomy): Eukaryota > Metazoa > Chordata > Actinopteri > Polynemidae > Polydactylus > Polydactylus sextarius. The sequence continues at coordinate 6,762,535 of CM028922.1, forward strand.
TGTAGTTGCTGGCAAATAGTGAACAAATCAAAAATTGTCGTGCTTGGACCACTAGCACACACATTAATGAAGGTATGACAGGGCCATAAACCAGACAGGCTGTTCACTTGGTGAAATGATAAATCACAAAATAATGATAGTGACTCACAGACAGAAATTCTGTTTTAGTTAATTATTAAAGATACACGCACTGAGTCAAGTTCCTGTACAAGCTACAATCTGAACATATCATTTTTTATTTCATTAATAAGGGTTGTGTCAATACACTAACCCTGCCATATTGTAGACCATCACAAGCCAGGATCTGAGGCTGTTCTTCATCAGGCCTGTTTTTCAGCCACCTTAAGCAACCAGCTTTCAGTAGCCTGTGATGTTTTGAAAAGACAATAGGGTGGATGGGGTAGGGAAGAATCTTTAAACCGTCCCACCTAAAACCAATATTTACAGATTGAGGTTACCATGGTTATTGGTTTGTGGTTAACTTCCTTTTTTACTAGATAGCTCTAGTAATGTCAAACAGGAAGCTTAGTTTTTATGACCTCCCCATGAGAATTAAGTAGTTCTAAGTGCTTTTCTGTGACAAACTGTATACTACTAATCTCCATTGCTCTCTTGTTCATTAGAGGGATAAAGATTGCATATTCCTGGGCTCTATTTTAAAGATATTTTGCACATTTTCTATATTTTAAGAGCATACAGTAGTTAACTTTTCATATTTTTATCAGGACACTGTGCTTGTTTGTCTATGTATTGACAATGTCTGAAGTTTTAAGGTTTAAAAAACTGCTAGATTGCTGTATCTAACTGTCAAAGCACGTCATTTCTTCAGTGCCGCAAATCTTTATTGTGTAATGTACTGTGATAGGCTAAAATATCTACACTGTTAGATGTACTGTGATTAGCAACTTAATGCTTTTGTATGATAAACCAATCTCCTCTACAATCACAGAAAATGCCGGTGATTGTAACTCAGTAGATTTGTTTTCTTCACCTAATTTTGCAGTGCAGTTTATTAACTCAACTAATATCAAATATCAAAGCTCAACTAAATATGACCATACCTGTACCTTTGCACCATAAATGTAAATTATTAGCTGATATGTTTCAATTCATGAAGACTTTGACCTTTTGACCCACCTCTGCCATCTCTGTCATAATCTTTTATGCGTATTGTTGTTAAATTTTGACAAGATAGGCAGATACATGGAATATAGTGCGGGCATCCAGAGTGGGTCAAATACAGATGTAAATGAGCTTTAAGCTATTGCTCTTCAAGCTCTTTCTGCTCCAAAACAATCAAAATCACATAGTAATTTTCACAATCTCCATATCAGTATGCATATTGTCTACTGGATCAGTGTTTTGACATGAACATGTCAAACTGTCATGACTGGTATAGTTTTTAGCAGCTCAACTGTAAATACATCTTTAGTTTTTTCCACACATCTGCAATAATGATAACAATAAAAGCTGCAGAATAATATTTCCACTTAAATGTATTATTATTATTATTATAGGAGTCAATACGAGTGCCCTGTTCTGTTATGTCAGTTGTTTTTAATGATAAATGACAAATAGTCTTTTGAAATAATTCCAGGAAATGTTACTTGAATTTGTTCGTTTCCTTTATAATAATAGTTTCCTCTTGTTTCCCTCAGTGCGGCAGGTGTGTTGTTGAAAGTGAAAATGAATGTCAAACGCCACCTCAGACAGAAGAACACAATTCCCAAGATCTTTGCAGAAACAGTGCAACGCCACGGGGATAAAACAGCGCTCATCTTCGAGGGAACTGGGGAAAGGTGGACCTTCCGACAGTTAGACGAGTACTCCAACAAAGTGGCCAACCTGCTGCTGGAACGGGGCTTCAGGGTAGGTCTACGAAAGCAAAATATTTCCTAAATAATGAGGGAGAGACTTATGGCAAAAATCTATGTCCCTGATGTCACACAAGCCCCTCTTTTGTTCTTTGTCTCTTCAGGAGGGTGATGTGGTTGCTCTTTTCATGGAGAACCGGTCCCAGTATGTGGGCCTGTGGCTCGGTATGGCCAAGATCGGTGTAGAGGCCGCTCTCATCAACTTCAATTTGAGACTAGAGGCCTTGGTCCACTGCGTCACCATCTCCAATGCCAAGGCTGTGGTGTTTGGCTCTGAGCTGACTGATGGTGAGAGCAAAGGAAAATTTAAGAAGGGGATGGGTTGAGTTGGAGGTTATAGATGAACCTAAAGGATATGTGACATGTTGTCTTTTTTATGGTAATATAATAAAAGTTATACATAGAAATCTGAAGTTTATTTTAAAGGGCTTTACAACCTGTTTGACGTTGCCCTGTGTTGAGGAGTGTTGCTCTGTTTCCGCTGTGATGAGGGAGATGAGTGGAATGGGGAGAGAGCAGCAAAGGTCATAAAAGATAGATGGCTTTTGAAAGGTGTTTCTTTAATATCAGTCAATTGGGCTTTAAATTGCTGATATGTGGAAAGAGGAGACGTAACGAAGGGAGAAATGGAGAAATGTTCCGATCATCAAGCGGTTTTCAAGGTCTGAGCAGAGAAGATTGACTGATAAATGATAAGTTGAAACAGATAAGAGGTTTATAAAGCAGGATGGGTTTACAGCCCTCTGATGTAGACAGGTATGTACTGTACAACATTCACTTAAAACTGATTATACAGTAATACCAATTATAAACATTTACACACCACTTTCAGACTGAAAGAACACAAAAGACTAAATAAATAACAGCTGATATAAAACCACATTGTTATATTCTCACATGAAAACTATTGTTTTGATCGATAATAATTACAGTGCATTAAATAATTGAGCAGCTTTGTGTTTTCTTCTCACTTAATTGTGGGCTTGGCTATGTATTGTGTTTGTGTTTGTAGTTACCAAGCAACACAAGCTGTCCAATGTGCAGTAATTTTTCTTTAGATGTAAGATTAAAGTTTCTAATAGTTAAATCAAGTGTTTTCGTGAGTGCTCGTTGAAGGTGCAAAGATAATTAATTTCCTATTCTAATATCTAATCTACTTACCCGACAATTTTTTGACAAACAGGCCTTATGTTGTTTGAGTCCTGGAGGAATTAATGATATAAAATTGCAGCAGATCAGTGGAACAATCAGTCTGTCTTGTCAATCTAGTTCAATCTTCTCTTTACCCTCTTTTGGCTTCCTGCCCATTCTGAAAAGCCCTGATCTCAACAGCTATAAAGAGTGGCTCAGTTTTGAGCTGGTCATCCTGGGATTGATGGAACAGTCTCTGTATTGGATCCCAGACCTGTCATGTGTTTTATGCCTTTAAGTAATTGGAACCGCAGCCTCTCGGCCACTGAGAAGGCCAAAGTCGAGCCAATAGCAGGAGTACTGAGCCAGCATGACATAAGGCTTTTAAATTAAGATACACTGTCTGTTTATTTCAGGAGGAAATATGAAAGCTGTTGCAATTAGTTTTTCCCTTCCTTTTTTAACTTCTCACAGTGCCACATATTTATACTTGCTTGCTTTTTTCATCTGTTTCTCTGCACTTGCTGGCTTAAAGGTGTTTTTCAGTTGAGGAAGGTAAAATCAGTCTAATTTGCTTTATTGTGTGTGTCTCTCGTATAAAGCCGTTTCCGAGGTCCACAGTTCAATGGGGAAGGCAGTGCAGATGTTCTGCTCCGGAGACTGGGACCCCAAACGGGTACCACGGGGAACCGAGTGCCTAGAGCCCCTGCTGGCTGATGCCCCATCTCATCTGCCCAAACAACCACAACGCTGCTTCACAGGTGAGAAACACTGTGAATGAAAAATCTCACAACCTACGAGGGTCAGCGTTTCCATGAGTTTTCAAGACATTTTTTCTAGCTGTTTATTATTAGTTATAATTCACCAGTGTCATGGTCATTGATGATGATAAAAAAACAACAACAACATAATTTAAAAATATAATTCAATCACATTCACTCAATAGTCTGGCATCACAGATAAAATTAACTGTGGTGAGTAATACTTTTGGAGCCTAGAAATGAGTCACAGTCAGTGAGATCACATTACTAATTTATATTGGGGGGAAAAAATAAAATGCATGTATGTTTAACTGAAATGTGAAGGATACAATCTCTAAATAGTTTTGTAGCTAGTAATGATATTTCTGCCTACTGATAAATGTAGAGCACCTCATTATTTTTGGTTTGCAAGCTACAAGGACAAATCGTTCCATTCTTACTCACTTGCATGGATTATATGGTTGCCGTGTTTCTAAGGCAAAAGGGAAACCAAATTGAATCCACAATATTAATAAACAAATCATCTCATTTCTTTTTTTAGTATAGCCCCAAATTAATCTGTACAGCTTGTCAACATCTAGGTTTAGACTCCTGGTTCAAATACGGGAAAAAAAGTAGTAATCGATTGTTGTTATCTGTCTTATCTACATTATTTTGAATGTCTTGTTTTAATTGTATCCACATATCTAATCAGAACAATCAATCAGACTTTAACTGATTGTTCACTCTTGCTAAACGCCACAGCCGCATACAGGCAGAGGAAGCAATAAAATCTATGACCTTTGACTTAGCAAACTATCTCTCTGGCAATCCAGACAGATTGCAAACAAAATACATCAGACAAAAGATCGGAACAGTTGGGTCACATTCGGCGGCAATCAATGATGCATGTGTACACATACATTGCGTTGTATTGCGTGAATGTTGGCAAGCACTGCTGCACCGAGGTGGCAAGCTAGCTGTGATTTTTGTTTAGCAATTAGCATAGATCTGATCTTTCTGTATTACATCAATTTGTTACACATTTCATTGCATCAGTGGGGAAAATGGAACTTCTACTCTGTCTCTATCCTTCAGTGCTGTAAGTTGCAGTCAATACTGTATACAGATCTGTAATTAAGAAACAAGGGCAAGCACTTACACTTCTACACAGTCAATCAGGAATGAGCACTGAGCAAAAAAGATTACATTTAAAATGTATGTTTGAAGAACACAGGAAATCACTTTTACGCACTCAAATGTCATAGTGCATTTTTGATGGTGATTGGTATGTCTCCTCACTCTCGCCGTCCTGTGTGTTTCAGATCGCCTATTCTACATCTACACGTCGGGAACCACTGGGATGCCTAAAGCTGCTATTGTTGTGCACAGCAGGTGTGTAGGAGTCGTGCAGCTCACTAACAGACACACAGGATCTGCAGCTGTTCTCTTTGTTGATCCACACAGCTTTCATGTGTCGTCCAAACACTGTCAGAAGACAATGGAAGAGAAAATCTCATGAACCATCTTGATTTTCTTTTAACTTTTTTTAATTTCCTCTTATTCGCTGCCCCACCCTGGTTTTCAGGTACTACCGCATGGCAGCTTTGGTATATTACGGATTTAGGATGTCATCCGACGACGTGCTTTACGATTGTCTCCCGCTGTACCACTCTGCAGGTAAGTCTGCAATTGTGTGTTCTGTCTTAAGAGACATAAACTTTTTTATACCTATACTTTGTTTGCTTACTGAAGGATTTGAAGAATTTATTGCTTTTTCTACTTTGTTTGATTTCTGGTCATGCATAAAATTAGAGCAAACAAAATCCAGCTCTAAAGGCCTGTAACTTTGATTCATTCTCTGGCTAAGATGCTAACAAATATTGATTTTGGTTATTTGCACCCAAGTGTGCAGACCTCCCTATGCTATGAGAGTCTATTAGCTCTGACTAGATAATCTAGGTCTTGTAGGTGGCACACAGTCACTAAATATCCTAGCATCAGAAAAAATGGGTAACTGCATATAAACAGATAATATATAATATTGGTTTATCATCTTAAGTTTCCTGTTGTTGCTTTTAATTGCATATCTGTGTATTTCCATGTTGATCTGGTGACTCTAACTGCTTGTATTTTTCTGTTCACAGGTAACATTGTAGGTGTGGGCCAGTGTTTAATACATGGCATGACTGTTGTCATCAAAAAGAAGTTCTCTGCCTCGCGTTTCTGGGACGACTGTGTCAAATACAACTGCACTGTAAGCATGGAGTAAATTACTAGCCCCTGCCAGAACTTTAGTTATTAAGTAGCAAACTCCAGCCTCTTGTGTTGCTGCAGAGACTCCTCTCCTGTCACTTCCAAAAAAATTAATCATAAAATGTAATGTTATTCCCAAGTTAAGCTGTGTAAATCACTTTTTCATTATTCTAAGCTTGCTATTCTGTTTGTGTCTCTTCTATGTCTCATCACGGCACTACTGTTGTCACCGCTCTCCAGATTGTGCAGTACATTGGTGAGATCTGCCGATACCTTCTGAACCAGCCAGTTCGAGACACGGAGAAGCAACACCGGGTCCGCATTGCTCTAGGCAACGGCCTTCGTCAGTCCATATGGGAGGAGTTCATGAACCGCTTCAATATTTCGCAGGTTGCAGAGTTCTACGGAGCCACAGAGTGCAACTGCAGCCTGGGCAACTTTGGAAACCAGGTGGGAACATGTGATGATTCTATCAGTGTTATCAAAACCTAAACCCCCCCCTGCATTCTTTTACAAATGTGTCTAATTAATACAACATAACACACAGCACTGCAGTTTTCAGGCTGGTTGAACGTGTCGTGCATTTCATCTTCTACACCACACAGAAATCAGTTGTTGACATTTAATGTCTGTCCCCTAGGTTGGAGCCTGTGGCTTCAATAGTCAGATTCTGCCCTTCATCTACCCAATCAGACTTGTGAGGGTTGATGAAGAGACCATGGAGCTCATCAGAGGACCTGATGGTGTCTGCATTCCCTGTAGACCTGGTATGTTTCCCATAAACACACATTAAATAATACAAAATCTTTACACTTTTAAGATTAAATGAACAAACAGAGGTATGATGTTGAGGCAGGGGAGGATCATATACACTTGTTTAAATATGTTTCCTCCACATAATCCACATAATATGAATCCACATAATGTTTGAATGTCTTTAATTTACATTATTGAAATAATCCTGAGGCCTGTTTTTTGCATACGTACATTTGTCTTTAACACTTCTGTCTTTTGGTCTCTCTCTAGGTGAGCCTGGCCAGCTTGTAGGCAAAATCATTCAGAATGACCCTCTCAGGAGGTTTGATGGTTATATCAACCAATCAGCAACCACCAAGAAGATTGCTCACAGTGTCTTTAAGAAGGGAGACAGTGCCTATCTCTCTGGTTAGTGACTCACACACAAACACACACAGAGATATTCACCGTCTTTCTGTGCTGATCGAGACAAATTGATATCATCTTTCTTATCCTCTTTCCTCTCACTAGGTGATGTGATGATCATGGATAAGTATGGCAGCATGTACTTCAAGGACCGGACAGGAGACACTTTCCGCTGGAAAGGAGAGAACGTCTCAACGACTGAGGTGGAGGGAACACTCAGCAGGCTGATAGACATGAAAGATGTAGTTGTGTATGGAGTCGAAGTACCAGGTAAAATCCTCTCATATACTGTCTCTGTTCATTGTTTTACGTATGTATGTATCTGGAAGTGTGAAGGGGTCAAAGGGGCTCTACTGCCAAAAGCTGCTTGTATTTGGAAACTGCACCACTAGATGACACTAAATCCTCCACAGTGTAAATTTATTTTTATTTAAACATCACATCCATAAAAAAAAAAAAAAAAACTTAAACCAACTTAAACCATGGCACTAAAAAAAATACAGAGTGAACACACACATCATCACAAGTAATATTATTGCAGTAGGTACAAAGAGATTATGGATTGATGTTTGCGTTCTCTTAACCTATAGTAACATTAACCATTAAGTGGAAGGAACTACTTTTGGAACACACATATGTTGTGCCACAGTATGCGAAGGGGAAACAATGCTCTAGTGTGTGAAGATGTCAGGACAGTTCTGTAGACCTTTCCACAGAAATAAACGTGTGACCTAAATGTTTTTGTGTGAACAGGAGCAGAGGGTAAGGCTGGAATGGCGGCCATCGCTGATCCATCACATTCCACTGATCTGGAGAAGTTTGTGAAGGACATGGAGAAGGCTCTCCCTCCGTACGCCAGACCTGTATTCCTTCGCTTTCTTCCAGAAGTCAACAAGACAGGTACGCTGCTCTTCTCAATGCTGTTGGTGTAAAACTTGGTGCTAAATTCTACAAAGCATTTAAACTCTCCCTTATAATGACAAATGCAAATGTTCTAGCCTTCAGGGCACATAAACTGAGGATGGCCTTTGAATAAAATATGTGTGTGTGTGTGTCTGTGTTGTGTCCAGTGGTTAAACTTTTAGAGTGGAAACTATTTGTATATTCATTCATTCTGGCGTTTACAAGAACAAAGTAATTCAACTCCTTTTGTAAAAAAAAAAAAAAACCCTGAGAATGTTTATCTTAAAGCATGTCTGGAGGGGATCTTTAAATTTTCGTAGCTGTTCACAGACAAAATAAAGTTTCCAATCAGCTGAGCAGTGCATATGCGTAACTGTGTAATCTATTTTTCACAAGCCAAATTTCACACAAACATCCAACATTGGTTCCCCTTTATTTAAGCTCAGTCTGTTGGCCAACAGACACAAACATATCTCATCTTCCCGCTTCTTTGTTTTTTCCCTTTTCCCCTCAATTTGAGCCAACACTTTAATAAGGACAAAGAGAGGGTTGTATCACATTTTGTGTTTTTTTTTTTTTTCTTTCCTCATTTATCTAATTTAATAAAGCTTTCTCATCATCACCTTCATGTCAATCAATATGAGAACTGGGATGTTTACAAAAATTGTTCATTTAAAACAAAAATGTTGCCTTTGTGGTTTAGAAATTAAATCTATTTAGTACATGTGTTTTCATGGCATCAAAACGTTTAATTAAAATACTTATAGTTATAATAATGATGGTATTTTTTTGTCTCCCTTTTTTAGGAACATTTAAGTTTCAGAAGACAGAGTTACGTAGAGATGGCTTTGACCCCAGCGCGGTGTCAGACAGACTCTACTTCCTGGATTCCAGCAAAGGGCGCTATGTGGAGCTGGACGAGGAGCTCTACCGCTCTATACTGTCAGGGAAAAACAAATTGTGAGACTAGGCAGACCACTACATCTACATAAACACACACAGACACACCCATACACACACAGAGATCCAAAACAGATGACAATATTTCGTGAGCAGGATTGCAGAATGCAGAATCTTCCCCATATACACATACAAAGTAATAGCCATACACATTCTGTGCACTCAGATGCCAACACATTTACACATATACACACACGTAGTTGTTGTATTCCCAAAACCCACCTTGCTCTTTGATCCTTAAACCAGAAGTAGACACCACACACACACACACACACACACACACAAACACACACACCACCACTCCATCCATCCCTCCTGAAATCTCCCCGGCAACTCCTCTCGCTACCTCAGCAAACACAGAGAGAGAGGCACAAACCCAGCAACCAGGTCTATTTGGTAACTTGAAACCACTTTTCATGGCCACACGTTCCCGGTGCACACAGCCCTCAGACGACCTCCGTCTGTTCATACTACGGTCCATTAAACCAGGCGTTTGGGTGAGGGACACCACTTGGGCAGGGTGGGTGAGGAGTACAGGCTGCCTGGCATCCAGAATGCAAAAACTTGAAACTACAGTTAAACCATAAACTTGGATGGATGATGAAAGAAGGAACATGGATTCAGTACAAGATGTGTGACACGGCGGTGGGACCTTTGAGGACCTGAACTGTCTCTCTGATCATTGTTATGTCGGCGAGACCGTTTTGTCAAAGACTAAAGCGTCTATCGTTGACTTCACCTGCACAATTAGCCAGCAGTGACAAACCTGCACGACAGCTACACCTTTATGAAATGTAACTTTTTCAAACTCTGGTCTCCTTGTCTTGATTAGATTAGCATGTGTAAAGGACACCAGTGAGTTCTTCTTTTAAAGGGAATACATGTAATGATATGAAAACATTTTGTAGAGCCTTTGACATGTAACCAATGGTTACTGGAATCAAATTAGACCAGTGGTTGAAGCTGAAAGTTTTACTAAAGTGCAATAGGGCTCCAGCGTTTGCAGTGCAATAATCAGCCGCACCACATGAGAGCTGATATAAAACAAAGCTTTGTATTTAAATATGTCTGCATTACACCAAATATATTTAATTTGTAGTTTTTGTTTACATATTTAAGAAAATGTGGAGGTTTTAGTAATTTGTGTTGTTGTGAAAGCTTTTTGTTTCATTGTAGTGGAACTGTATCAGGATTTTTTTTATTTTATTTTATTTTTTTTGCTTTATGTGTATCCAAATGCGTGCATCGGTGGCACTTGCAGTACGCATTTTATATCAGCTGCTGGAACACAGAGTAAAGTGATCCGACTTATTCAACCCTGGGCTAAACAGATGGGGCTATTTCCATTCACAGCGCTGTTTACTTGCTGAACTGAAACGCAGTAAGGTTGCGTGGCCATATTGTGCAGGTTTTGTCATAAAAAGATAGACTTTGCTTATCACGGGGTGCGTGTATATTCTTCTGAAACTTGTTAAAAGGACTTGACTGAGGAGAGACACAAGCACCCAATCGCCTCATCAGGGAGGACTTGTGATTTTAAACAATATTCTGTTGCTAAAGAGGGATGTTCTGCCAGATTCAGGAGAGCCGAACGATCCAAAGATTCAAAGGCGGAGGGGGAGGAAGGACGTTGTAACGGAGAGGACGCGTCAAAAATAGAGCTGTAGAAGAAGAGAAAATGTGCTTTGTCATCGATGTCTTGTCTGTCGTTTGCAGTAGCTGTCATCGGACATTGTAGCAGCGTGAATGAGCATCGTCAACCACAAGCAGAGCACTGTGCCTTACTGTGAGTTCACCTCCCAGATTCACAGGCCCTGGCCCACACATAGTGTCTCCTATGGTTCCCTGTGTTGGACTTTTACCTTCACTCTTCTCATTCAGCTTCTATCCATCATAATCTCATTTGTCTGTGTCCAAGTTCTCTATTTTCACAAAGCTGGCCCAAATTCTTGGAGCTCAGATTTTACTGAAAATCATCTCCTGAGGAACAGACAGTCCAACGACTGACCTCTTCATCCAAAAATCACTTGATCTCACTTGGCAACAGTTCAAATGTTATAAGGTCGCTGTCATTGCATTTTCAAGGACTCTGTCTTCTTTACCCTGCCCCCCTCCCCCCTCCAGATCTCTGTCCTGACTGCAACTTTAACTTTTCTTCTAGCTAACTTTGTCATGAATTTGTTCTAGATATAATTCGCTCAAGTTTCCATTTGCTCAACACCTTTAATTTAAGCCTTTATCATCTTTCTGCCAACCACACCATTCCTTGCCCATCTCTTTAACCATGTCATTCCTCTTGCCTGTCTTCTCTCTTCCTGATCTTGGCCCTCTATCCCTTCAAGCAGGCACGTCTGATCCAAGCTGTCTGTGTCAGATACAAGGCCTCATTCTCTGCCATGTCTGCTTCCTCTTATTGTGCTCACGTTGATTCAGGCAATGGTAAAAAAAACAGTATTTTAACATATTTTAAATATTTCCTATTTGGAGTTCTTTAAATGCTTGATTTAGCAGATTGGAGGGAATCTCCACGCTACTACACACTTCCCCAGGTGTGTTTTATGTTGTCTGCCACAAACCTGTGACTTTTTTTCCCTCCTACCTTTGTAACTGACCGCATTCTAAGTCAACTACAGTACAGCCAGGCAGGTTGTTACCAACAACTGATGACTGGCTGTAACGTAAAGAACTTACTTTTCTTCATTCTTCATTTTACTTAGACTACTTTGTCTCCCGCAGACTGATTCTCACTGATGTTTCAACGGCTTTTTCTAAGTTTTTATACTTTGCACTGACTGACACAGCTAACTTTGGCAGTAGTGGTCTGCAGACAGTAGCTGTCCAAGTTGCTCTCTCATCATTCCCCTGTTTTGGGGAAAAAAAAAAAAAAAAGCCGTTTGACAGAAATTGAGGTTCATTCCTGCTTCCTTTTAGTTCAAAGAGTTTTTGTCTCTCACACCATATATTTATTCTTTAATGATGAGTGTGAACTGTTTTCATGAATGTCTGAAAAGCAAGTGAGTGACCAATGATGATGATTTTGTCAAGTGTGATTTGCGTATCCAAGGGAACACAGTTTGGCTGTTATGATGCTTCTGACTGAGGGTTGCACTTGTCAACCCTGACCACCAGGGGGGGCGCGTGACTAAACAGCACCACAGCAGAGCACTCTGAATAGGATGTTTTCATTTTCACCTTTTTTTATTAAGTTTAAATTATTATTATTATTTTTTTTTTTTTTTTGAAGGACTGTTAATTATACTTTGATTGTTTTACTGCTTTATGTGTTTGCTCTTGTTTACTTTGTGTGAAATTATAGCTTTGTGATTTTTTTGGTATAAAAAGGGGGATTTGTGCATGAGTGGAAGACAATCAAATGACAGTTGTTTTGTTGTTTTTGTTTGTTAATTTGGTTGTATTTGGTTTGTTTTTTTCTCTTGGCACAAGGAAACAGCCAGGGATTAGCTTTTCTGGATTAAATTGAGCCTTTTTTTTTGTTAGAAAAAAAAACATTTCCCAGATACTGTAGGTCAACACAGGAACCAAACTGAATGCCTGCAGCAAGTGAGGTGTCTATTATGAGTGTATTAGGGTTTTGGTTTACCTGTCTGACCAGAGGGTGGCGCTGTAGCTTTGCAGTAGCTTTACTTTCTCAGACAAGGGGGTGTTTTATCATTCAGACTTTGGATATTAAAGAAGGGACCTAATGACTACAACTATAACTACTGTAGATAGAAACTTATTGGTTTGAATGCAGCCATGTGAATTTTGTTTTTCGTCCAAATGTAAACAAACACATAATATTTTAATGTTTTCACTGGCCTGTGGATATTATAATCCATTTGAATCACTTCCCACACTTATTTTTTTTTTTCTTTTTTTTGTTTTGCTTAAAAAACCCTGTCAAACTAATTAGGTAGGTACTGCGCATATTCACTTTATTTTACATGATTATTTGACCATTTAAACCAATTTAATGCCGCAGAGATCATAAATTTAGTGAGGACATGGTGTTTGATGTATATATTGATGTATAAGTTCATTCACTTGAGCTTCGAGTGAACAGTTTAATGAGAAAGCCTCATGTGTGTATAACTGTCACTAAACTTCCCGATTCATACTGAGATCAGTCAAGGCAACTAGGCATAGATCAGAGTGTAACTCATTCCGAAAAATTGACTTGTTATCAAAGAACAAGTCGCCTGTAAAGGACACACGGAAGATCATGATTATATGAGGATTGTTTCATGTTCAGATCAGGCAGGACACAGATCACAAACCCTAACTGAAGACGTGTGTGTATGTGTGTTTGTGTTAGTGTCTCTGGTCATTCTGTCCCTCAAATACCTCTGATCAACATTTCTGTTTGTCTCTTACTTTCTGTCGTCAGAAGCGTCAAACATTGCAAGAGAGTGAAACAAGTTTGTACGTGTTTATCTAGATGTGTGAAAGTTTTTTTTAAATTTTAATTATTTTCTGTCTTCTTGCACAAGTGGCAGCTCTCAGCTTGTGCAGAGTGTGTAGGGGAGGTCTGTGAGGTGTGCTGTGTGCTTGAGACACACACGCTGCTGATGTCCTCTTGTCCAGTGAAGGCTAGCTGTATACATCATGCATTTCAAGAAAATGAGATAAAAGCACTGCTGCAAATGGAAAATCATTATTAATAAAACTATTTAAATTGTTCACTTGGCCTCTGATGCAGCTTTTTCACCAGTATGGGTGACACCAGATTGCTGTGTTTATCTAATCCACATAGATTTTTTTTTTTTTCCATGTTGGCAGCAGATGAACTTTTTCAGCATGGACAACATGGTCATTTACCCTATAAGGCAGTATTTTATCATTGCACTAAAGCAGTTCATTTAAGGTTGTATTGGTCTTCCTGTCAAAAGGTTTCCAGGTAAAACTTTAGGTCTTATCAGTCAAAATATTTATTAATTTAAAGCTGTGGAGGAGTTAGGACATCTACTGCCAAAAATATATAAACAAACATCATAATAGTATTTAGACCAGAGGCGTCCAAACTTCCACAAAGAACCGTGTGGCTGCAGGTTTTTATTTCGACCAAGCAAAAGCACACAAGGTTTGACTCATTTAATTAACTGATATCAGTTTTCAGAAAGCTTATTGGTCAGTCGGTGTGCTCCTGACTGGTTGCCACAAAAACAGTTGTATTTTTGTTGCAACCAGTCCAGTCAATTCAACCAGTTTCAATAGTTTGGACATACCCAATTTAGAGTATTTCGAATTTTCATGACCGTAAAGCAAGCCCTTTATAGTTACATTGTGAGTCACCCATGATGCAACTCCATCTTTCTACAGTCATATAGAGCATATGTTATCTGAAAGCCACTTTAGCATCATATGCTTGGAAGAGGAGGGCGAGTCTGCAACCGCACCACTAGATGTCTCTATATCCCATATGCTGCACCTTTAACATGAATTATTGATCAATATGACTAACCCCCTTTAACAGTCTAACACCTTGGCCAAGTCACACACTGTAAGATATATATATAACACATACAGTGTTTTTCCTGTACACTCATCTGACATGATAATTGTTTCACAAGATACCTAATTTACAACTTGGTGAAAAAAAAGATGTTTTCTTGTAATTTAAAGCCAGAATTAGACCTACAACACCTCTAAACGGCTCAATGGTGAGTTCTTGTGACCTGTAAACACCCCTCCCTCCAAGCCCACTTCAAACATTGATCTATGTGCTGTATATTCATTTACTCTCCAGGATGTTGGCCTATTTTTAACATTTACACAGCCCACAAAATCCATTTACATCCACAAGACTGACTCCAGAAGTGTCAAGTTAATGGTCAGCAAGGTTCAGAAATACTAATTTGATTTTGAACCAGATTATTTTGTTGTTGTTTGTTTTTTTAACTGTTATTTTAAGTAACAAATCTTAATCTTGTTTGTGGATTTCAGAACAAAGTGAAAACTGGCAGCAAAACTAAAAGAATGACTTGACTTTCAATATGAGAAAATGATTCTCAGCAAGACAGAATTAATGAAACTGGAACGTATATTCTCTAAAAGAAAGATGAGTCATTTCTCATGTCGAGTCATGTTTAATAAGAATCATGAACAGAATACTGCTGCCAAGAGTAGAGGCGGTATTCATCCATGAAAGATAATTATACTCAAAGCTACTCCTCTGTCTTATACATATCGTAATCTAGTTGAAGTGGTGGAAAAGTACTACATAGAAGTACAAATCTAAAGCACTTGTACTCTATACTTGCCACTCTATACTTTTATTTTACAATATTTAAGTGGGAAATTTTCTAAAAATATAAAATTACATTACAAAAAAAATTACAAAAAAACATACAAAACATGTGATTAACTTATTTACGATGGATTGTTATAGAGTAAACTGACTGTCCAATGTTGTTGAACTGCAACAATAATGTACCACTTGCATATTAATGTTCCAAAAATAATGATCAGATAGTATAATGATATAAGACTGATTGAGTACCAAACTACTTTATGTTTTGTTACATGACTTTTTTAATGGTGTAGTAGTTTAATATATAACGTGTGAATAGTTTTTCATCGCTACGTTTAATTAAATCAACATTCTGAATATTTCTTCCATTAAAAGTATCATTAGAGTTAGAGAGTAGATGTAGATGTATTGAGGCGTCTTCTGACATGTGAGACAAGGTTTTGTGAAACTGGTGTGGCTGAACTTGTGAGGACATGAAATCCTCAGCTGATTCCAATAAAACAAACACATGACAAATTCCTGAACATATGGGAAGTGCAACTTCAGTCTGGGTTGTTTTGAAACCTCACATCTTCAACACTTGGCCACTGTTCTCAGATCCTCAGTGTTGATTGGCTGGCAACCAGGTGGGTGGATCAGGAGAAAAACAAACATTGCCACAGGCTTTGCCATTCTGTACCTGTCCGTTGACTGCTTACAGTTCACTTTAGGCTCCCGTCAGATAACCCCTCTCAACCTTTCAGCTCACACACCTCGTTGCTTTGTCCCCCCCCTCGTTAGCAGCCATGAGGACTACAGTGGTCTCTGTTGTCATGGTGATATTGTGCGTGATGATGGTGCACGGAGATGTGAAGCCGCAGAGAGATTTCAACCTGCAGAGGGTGAGATGGACAGATATTATGTTTTTTTTTTAAGCAGTGATGTATTTAAATCAGTTTGATTTATTAAATGAAGAGAGTCTACTGTTAGTGCTTTGCATACTTGTTGTTTATGAGGTGACATCATCTGTGGGGGAACACTGTGTACTGCTGTGTGTGTGTGTGTGTGTAGTCAAAGTTTGCAAATGGCCACAGTTGCTGACCCAAGACAAACAATTATGGGTTTAAGTTTTGTCTCTCATCTGACGGTCAAGTCACAAACTGTTATGATTATTAAATGAGTATATCCTTGTTTTTTCTGGTCTCATCACACACCAGAGGTTGAGAGAGGTCAGTGTGACATTTCCCATCGCAGATATGCCATGGGAAATGTCAGATAAAAGGAGGATCTCACTGTGTTCCCTTTGGCTGATTTGATAATTCGATAGACAATTTGAATCATCCCAGAGGCATTTTTGAAGATCCCTATGGTGGGATTTTTCCATATCTATTGAAAGGTCACTTTCTGGCCAGTCTGGTGTGAGTTCATGTGGAAATGTAGGACAATAGTCAACACGAAATTGTCAAAATGATGCCCTCAGTTTTTAACTCTCCATTCCCCATGTCTATTTGTTATCTGAAAAGCTTAAAACTGAAAATTATGCTGGCAAATATTATATATTTCTCCCATAATATAGCCAACTGGCTCCATCTTGTTAGTTAAAGTCAGTACATTAAATCAACATTCACATCCAGCCCATCCAGTCTGTGTTTTGAATGATCTCTGTTCATATATGAGGAAATCCTGTGGTTTACAGCTATTTTTGCATCATGGTACAAACACGTGTCTCAGGTCTTATTTTTCCACTGGGACTGTTCATGCTAAAAATGTAATTTCCAAAAATCCATGTATACATGTAAAACAACCTCAAAATAGCAACTGGTCTGGTTCTTTCATGCCTATGAAAAGCAAATATCAGTATTGCAGAATTGTACAAATCACATAAAATTACCAAAATGAATAATGAACTGGTCTTACTAACAAATTTTCGCTGATATAGCTCATTATCTCTGAGCCATAGACTTCGATTTTCATCTTAAAATCTATCACTGAGTCACACCATTGTCCTGGTCGCATGTCATGTTCCTTCACTAATGTAGTTCATTTCAAGTTGATCCTACGTACAATTACATTTTTGACTCCAACAACAGTTCTTGCATTTTATTGTTCACCACAGCCAAGCAGCCTTAGATTAAAATAAATAAATAAATAAGTTCTCAGCTCTTCCAACAAAGAATTACATTTTTACAATTTGACTTCTTTGCTTTCTGTCCCTGCCTTGTACTTCATATTGTACACACCAATGAGCTTTTTTTTTTTTTTTTTTTTATATCAGAGACATTTAGACTTGTCAGAGCAGGCAAAGAAAAGGCATAACCTGTGTATAAAATGTAGTTGTCAAATTAGTAAAAGACAAAGATAAAATAGAACTCTCTCTTTAATTAATTAATTTATTGATTTAATTAATTGTAGAACTTTAACATGGAAAATTTGTGGGCCCGTTCAGTTCACAGGAAGATGGTTCCGTGTGGGCCTGGCCTATGACTCTCCAAATTTTGCCCCCTTCAGAGACAAACTGAAGATCTCCATGGGCAACATCACGCCGCTGCAAAACGGCAACGTCAACCTCACAATGTGGGAAGCCACGTAAGTAAGAAGTGATATAATGCATGTATGTACATCAATACGCATTAGTCATCAGAGAAGACGCATTATGTTTCCTGTTTTTGCCTCAGGCCTTTTGGCTGTCAGATTAAGACTTACCAGTATGAGAAGACCAACGTGCCTGGACAATTCAGCTACTTCAGCACACGTAAGTCTTGTCTCACTTCTTACTATAAACCCTTTTTCTGAGAAATAATCATTGAATAAGTCAATAATAATCAGTCAATAATCATCTGCATGACTCAACTTTTTCCCATGACAATGTTAATATTAATATCCTTGTGTACTTGGTGGCATGAGCAAACAACCCCCATGGTTAAACATGTGTCACAAACAAGTCATGCGGGCCGAGCAAACCTTGTGATGAATGTATTAATACTTTTTGTGGACACATGCAAGAAGTGAGAAAAGAGAAATAAAATCCCAGCAAAATGATATTAGACAAAAGTCTTGCTTTTACTTTTTCACACAGACAGAGAGAGAGAGAGAGACAGACAGACAGACAAATCAATTCATTTTACTACCTACTTTTCTGCCACCTACTACCAAGTAATTTTACAGTTACATTGGTCTTGGTTTCCTATTCATTCTCATTTTTTTCTGATGAAGTTAACATAATGAATACCACTGTGTCTTTATTCATTATCTCTGTATTGTGTTCTCTGTCAGGCCATAACATGGTGAAGGACATCACAGTGGTGGACACAGACTACACTCACTACGCTATGGTTCTCAAACACAAGGTTTTTAACAGAGAGTACACGCAGGTGGCTCTGTACGGTAAGACACACACATATATATACACTTGTACATGTGGTCTGTATATTTTAGCATCATTGGGCTGTTCGACACTGCTCTGCACATCTACATGTGTCTCTGTGTATTTACAGGGCGTTCTCAAACTGTCAGGAACGAAGTCTATCAGAGATTTAAAGCCTTTGCCTTGTCCCGGGGTTTCCCCAGAGACTCGATTCTCAGTCCACCTCCAGCAGGTAAACTGGAGGTGTAACATACACGTACAGTTATATAAACACACAGGCCTACACAAGTAATAGAGAGAAGTAAATGGCTGCAAATTTTCCTCATTCTTGTTCATATGTTTTCTTGCCAACAGAAAATTGCCCAGCATCTGGATCTGGGCGTTAGGTAGGTCTGTTTCTTTTGAAAACATGTGAAAACCTCTACAGTTAATTGCAGATTCCTGGTCATGTGATAAACCTTCATTGTAAATTTGTTTGTGTTCTTTCCCTTTAGGTTCCCAGATGTGCCAAGGTGTGGGCAGCAGTGTTTTCTTCTGTATTCCAGTCTCCTGTTTCCCAGCATTTACTATAAACCTGTATTTTAGAAAAGCAAAGCATGATCATCATAATCATCTTAAGCATCTTCAAGCTTAAAATATGATAAATAACAAATACTGCTGTTGAAATTTCTAAATTTTTAAAGTTCTGCTGTGTTGACATACATCAAATTAAAAAAATAATGAATAAATGATTCTGATGATTTAAATATTCTGAATTTTCTCAATTTTAATGAATGGATGGTGGTGGAAAGCACTTTGGGTACATTTGCTTAAATACTGTACATTATTCAACATTTAAAAAATGGAAATGTACACATTAATGCATCAATAAATATAATCTAAGAACATACTGGATAACATTCTGTGTAATGGTTCCATATTTTAGGTCCTTAAAGTATATTTTGATGCCAATACTGTTGTACTTTTTTTTAATACAATACTTGTATTAATGTAACAAGTTATTTCTACTCTGTGGTGGTGTGACTGTTTCACGGCGCTGTCATAGTCAAATAAACCTACATAATACTACTATAATCTACAATGTGCACTGTGAGTATTCACAGTATTCTTGTCTAAATCAGACCCATAATCAGAACCAAATACAAACAGCAGGGGGCAGAGTTTACTTCACATTGGTTTGTTCCTGATCCCATACCTGTATGACAGGTTTAGTACTCAGTGTTGGCTAATTCTGAGGCTAGTTGTGTACCCAAATATTCTACAGTCTTTTCAACAAAAACATTTCTAATGGAATTCATTGACTTTAAAGTCGCACTATGAAAATATCTCAACTTCACTTCAGTAGAGAGAAGCGCAGCCTTTTCCCTACTATTTATCAGATGTTTAATCCTGACATGTACTGTTTGCTGTTTGCTTTAGCTACAAATTCTGAAGTCCATTGATTCATTGTCGATGAACAAACACACAGTCACAGGGGCTTACTTTTGTGCATATACACTAAGACACACAAAGACAGATAAAGATATGGCCAGAACTTTGCTCTCTTAGTTCTATCATTCCTTTTCTTTTCTTTTTCTTTTTTGTAGTGTTGGTGGGTGAACATTTACAAAGCTCACATTTACACTAGTTTGACCCAGCTCAGCAGCAGTGCAGAGGGGAACTGACTGTTTAGGGACAGAGCCTCAGGTGCACAGATGAGCTTTAACAGGATGCAGATAGCAGTGAGTCTGATTACTCTGCTGGTCGTGGGTTTAGTCTGGAGCCTTCATGGAGTCCATGTGCTTCCACAAACTCTTACCCTTGCACAGGAGAACTTTGATCTGGGCCTGGTAAGTGCATCAGATATATGTTTTATTGTTTTATTTCTTATGTGAAATTTTTCAACTGTAACTTTCCACTTTTGTTCTATCTTTTATGATTATTAAACTAATTAAAATGTTTGCAGACTGCATGACATTACATATGTTTGATATAATATTTTATGTACATGCAATACGTAGTAAATATTTCTGTTTCTTGCAGTTCATGGGGCAGTGGTTTGAGGTGGCAGTAGTTTCTACCTGTCCTCACTTCATGAAGCGTAAGAGAGGAAACCCCGTCATTGTTGCGTTGAAGCTGCAACATGTTGCTTCTGAGGAGAAGTTCACAATGATGGCTGCCACTTACAGGTCTCATAGGACTTACAGCCATGCAAACACACACATACACATGCAGACTGATTAAACTTAGTGTTACCTGTGTTTATATATGTGTGTATAGGAATGGGTCTTGTAAGCAGATGTCCACAGATTATAATTTGACCGACACTCCAGGGCGATTTTTCCACCATGTTGCAAGTATGATTCTCCATTCATTTCACACCACACCAATATATAGATAAGATCTGACATCCAGTGTATTACCATCACTCTAATATCTTCAGGGTTTGGAGCAGATGTTGATTCCTACGTCATTCGCACCAACTACGACGAATATGCAATGATGCTTCAACTGAGCACCGAGAAACCATCAGGAAATAAATCCACTATAACCAAGCTTTATAGTGAGTGAAAATTTGTTTTTGTGTGACTGTTTGTTAAATGTGTTGTTTTATTATTATCGATGTACAGATCAACATGTGTGATTGAAATGCTGTCTGTCAGGTCGAACTGTGGATGTGAGTCCTGCTTTGCTGGATGACTTCAAAACACTGGTGAGACAACATGGACTGAGTGATGGGGCAATTATCATGAATCAGAACAAAGGTATGTTTGTTTTATGCTTTCTCTCTTTTTTTTTCTTTCAGTAACATTATTGTCATTATCTTAAGGCTGTAGAATTTTTCCTGGTCCACATTTTTCCTGGTCCACAGCAGATATTTGGACCTGTCATGTAATAAAAATAAATAAATAAATAAATAAACACAGGTGAAACACATAACAGCAACAATTTGTATGACTTACTCGAACAAATAAACTCCCACATCAACTTATCATCTACCTAGGTGACTGTGTTCCAGGTGAGCCGCTGACGGAGTCCACTTCTCAGCCTTAGGTACATACCTGCAATAACCATGACATACACCAACCACATATCTGTGTCTTTAATAAGAATGATCACTCACCAGCTCTGGGTTTTGCCTTGTTCACCTCTCATTCAGATTTCTGTTGCCAAGAAGTCAAAGAGAAATGTGGTGGCACCAATGGACTCTAGTTATATTTGACCAAGGGACAACTGACTCATTGCTTAAAGGTCACATTACACAAACTCTTGTGTTAATGTGGTTTTCCTTTGGTTTAAAATATATATTCTCCTTTCATAATTCATTGACTCAGACTCTCTCAGATCCCTTATGGTAGCCCTCGAGAGCATTATTGTGTAACTGTAAATTAATAATATCTTATATAATATCAGTTGGTATTAGTTTGTTCCCATATATTTGTTTGTCATTCCATTTTTATGCCTTCATACTGAAAACAGACATGTTTAGATACTTTTGGGTTGTCTATCTATCTGTCTCAAACTCTTATATCTCAGGAACATCTTGAAGAAATTTCTTTTTGTACTATGATGTTTATATAAAGTAAATGTATGAAAACTTTATGTACACTAATTTGACACAGTTTAACCCTAAATGTTTTAATAGACAATATTATGACATACTTATTTTGACATTTTATATTTTATTCTATATTTTATACTTTATACTGCTGACATTGTGACAAACATCCTCACCCACGTACAAATCACTGTTGTTGCAATTCATGGCTGGCATTTTTTTCAAGCTAGACTGGACTATGACCGAAGTTTTCAACGCTCTGTTTATTTCAGACGCTGTTTGTATTTACTTATGCACTAAATATTAAATGGATTATATGATATATGCTGTACTTGTGTATATACTGTTATTGATCATTTTTTGTTACTCTTATGAGATTATGTGCACAAACCGAAGATAATAAGTCATCATTCAAACAATGAATACAATATTTTCTTCTCTAGATAGAACTGTTTATATGTATGTATATAGGGGTCATTTAGGCCCATGGTGATGAGTCCATAACAACCTTCTTATTTACATCTCCCTAAGCATTATGAGGGATGTAGTTTCAAACTGTAAATCAGGTATTGGGTCAGGAAATGGACTCTACTGTAGAGATTAAGCTACATACAGAATATGATGAGATGACTTCTAGCAGAATATATCTGTGATAAAAAAAAAAATCACATGTATATGAGATAAACAAAGTAAAATATCTTAGCTGTTACTCATTTGTCTCTCAGATTAAGACATCAATTTGTTGATGTTGTTAAACCACTGAAGTCCAATGTCTAAGTGGTCAGCTGCCCAGTCAAGTCAGAGCATGGAGACACAGAGAGACAGTTAATCAGAACTTTGCTCTTTTACTTATTTGTTTACTTGGCTGTGGAAGTGTGTACATGCAGGGCCACAGCACAAACACACACACACACACAGGTCAATGCCCTGTCCCCCTTTTGAAGAGCTGAGAGGGAGTAGCCCTTTTCTGAGATTCACTGTCTCAGACTTTAATCCTGTCAGAGACAAGTGAGCGGACAGGCTGATAGGATGAAGAAAACAGTGCTTCTGGTTCCTCTGCTCATCCTGGGATGGACTTGGACCATCAAAGGACTCCCTGTTCTCCCAGAACCTCTTTACACCACACAGGAGAACTTTGATCTGAGCCGAGTGAGTCACTGAGTTCTTGCATTTTATTTTTCTTCCCCTGTGTATTCTGTCACTTTGTAATTAGAAAGATTGACGACAGAGGTGCTGAATTTCCTGTGTGTTTGCTTTTCTATCCATTTCTCTCTGTTATTAGAATAATACCCACAAGTGTTTGGTTTGAATTGAATTGTTTTTTGTTTTTTTTTTATTAATTTGGAATTAAGATGTCAGCAACTGTCATTGCTTCTCTTTGTGACAGTTTTTGGGAACATGGTACGATATTGCCCTGGCGAGCACATGTCCCCACATGCAGCGTCACAGGAGCGATGCAGCCATTGGTAAACTGGTGCTGCAGAGAGGTGACACAGAGGGCAAACTGAAGATGACAAGAAAAGTTCTCAGGTTTGTAAGAAGTGTATGTATCATATAAACACAGAAACACACAATTGGAAATGTAATTATTGAAAGATATAGTTACTTAATTATTGACAAATAAAAATTGAGCAAATAGTAGTGCTCATTTTACAATATGAGGGAATTGTCGATTTAAAAAAAGGCAAAATCATGACAAACACATGTAACTACATATTGTGTGTGGGTGTGTGTGTGTATATATATATATATATATATATATATATATATATATATATATATATATATATATATATGAATGAATGAACAGACAGGGGACATGCAAGGAGATCGCTGGGGATTATGAGTTGACCAGCACACCAGGACGATTCTCCTACCACCTTGCAAGTATGTGTCTCTCTGTCTCAGTGTCTCTTTGTATGAGTGTTGTGTTGCAGCTCAATCCTTTCAGTGATTTATCTGTAGGTGCTGTGATTCTCACTGTGTCCTCCTTCCTGCAGAGTGTGGAGCAGACGTGGACGCCTACGTGGTTCACACAAACTACAATGAGTATGCGATAGTGATGATGAGCAAAACGAAATCATCAGGGGACAAGGTCACCACAGTGAAGCTTTACAGTAAGAGGGTGACATTTTTATGGGATAAACCAAAACAAAAAATCAATCTAGTATATTTGTATTTCAGTAGTTAGTATAATTCCTTTATTCTAGTATTAGACATGTTTCTAAAGAGGAGTCTGATTACACAACAAAATCAGTCCATTTCATCTAAATGACTCTGTCCTCCTCAGGTCGAACCATGACCGTGAGAGACACTGTGCTGGACGACTTCAAAACACTGGCCAGACAACAGGGGTTGAGTGACGACCAAATCATCATTAAGCAGAACAAAGGTGCGACACAGATGAGCAGGTTCTCACTCACACACTTTCACCTGCACATATTCAACCATATTCATTCAATGTCTGTGCAGGTGACTGCGTTCCTGGGGAGCAGGTGGTACAACCATCAGTTCAGCCTGCACCTCAGGTACTGAATTTAACATGTAATCTAACTTACATTTATTTATAATGAATCATCCAGTAACTGAGTGACTGAAGCTCTTGCTGTCAAGTGTAAATTTAAGAATCAGCTCTAGAAAGTATTATATATACATAGGCGATATTATGTTTAATTAGTATAGAATTCAGTTACTCCCCAAAAATCTAAATGTGTAATCCAGAGAGTGAGGAGAACCTTGCTGCCTGTCCAAAATGAGGAGGGCTCTGCTGATCTGCAACAAGAATTTTTCAATGGGAACGGTAGGTTACTTGATCAATACGACCCTCATATGCAGAACACAATCATGAAAATGAACCACACACCATGTTTCTTTCCCCACAGAGGCCTGTGCAGTAGAACCAGATGCAGGACCATGTTTTGGAATGCACAGCCGTTACTACTACAACGCCACCTCCATGAGCTGCGAGCTCTTTAATTACGGAGGGTGTATGGGCAACCAGAACAACTTTAAAACTGAGAGAGACTGCCTGCAGAGGTGTCGCACTGAAGGTGGGAATATTTTGAATGATAGTGTTGATAGTGTGATAGTGAATGTTAGAAAAAGGAAAAGCACAAATGTGTTGGCCAGAATCGAGCACTAGTGTCTGTCATGATGTTTATGTATAGGCTGTAAAATATATACGTATATTTATAACCATACCGGTATGTTCTGTCTCCTCCAGCCGTGTGCCGTCTGCCCATGGCAGCACAACCCTGCACAGGTCAACCACCGATCTGGGCCTTCGACTCCAACAACGGTCTGTGCGTGGCCTACAAAAAGGGCTTCTGCCAGGCTAACGCCAACAAGTTCTACAGCAAGGCAGAGTGTGAGGAGTACTGCGGGGTGGTTAAGGATGGTAAGATCAATTCAATATGACTACGAAAATACAGAACAGAAACCCACTGACCTTCAGCACATTGATGTAACTGCTGATACCTGATAAAAAAAAAAACACAGTTAAACCTTCATTAATTTCATTTGACAAATGTATTTATTGTCTTTTTTTAACAGATGCAGAGCTCCTGAGGGCAAACTGAGTTGAAATAAAGAGACATTGTTGCTCATCTGAACTCTATGCAACATCAATCAGCCAACATGAACGAGTCACACAGTAACAAATCAGATAAACAATAAAACAACTCATTACTCGATTTGAATGGTGTGTTTTTTTGTTTTGTTTTGTTATTTATAGAATTCCAGTTGGGGATCTTATAATGTATTATTATGTGGATTGTTTTAAAAAGCAGTTTGAGTGAACTGTGTTGTGAAAGGACATGAACACTTGTCACTGACCAAACAACAGACACATCCACCTTTGTACTATACTGTGCAGATAAAGTTATTTACTAGTGGGTCTCAGACACCTAATAAGGATTGCTGTTCTCTCACAACGCAAACATAGAGAAAATTACAAACAGATTTTCAAAAAATCATTCAAAATTAATTAAATATCCTAGTTATGTGAAGGTGCAGATAATGATTTTGTGTCTGCACTGTCACTATTAAATGTATTGGTGTTGACAGTACTGTTTATACATTATTTATAGGGTCAGACAGAGTAGAAAAAAATACACATTTGTGTTCAAGATTTTTCAGTTATTTTTATTTTTACTACCATAGATATTATCACACCACTAGAGTCTATGAGGAGATTAAGTCGCAGTAAAGCATAAAGACTCTCGTGGTGATCGCTTTACTGATTTTCATTGCACCAGGAGGGGGCAATATATCTCCACTTGAAGATGATTTGCTTGTATTTCACTCATTTTTAATCAGATATGCACACACACACACACACACACATATATACATATACACACCGCACACATACATCACGCTTACATCTCTGAAGTAAAAGACATAAACAACACACAACAGTGCCCTCCTCATTCCAATTTAACTCTGTCCTCACTGTATGTTTATTTTCTACAGCAAATGAGTCATTCAATGCTGCAAAATCTCTCTCTCTCTCTCTCTCTCTCTCTCTCTCTCTCTCTCTCTCTCTCTCTCTCTCTCTCTCTCTCTCTCTCTCTCTCTCTCTCTCTGCGAAGGAGCCAGGCTTCCTGCTCTTAGTTCCCAGAGTTCCCGGCTGCTGGCAGTAGAATGCTGGGAATATCCGGAGAGGAAGGGGAAGTGACATCACAGCGGTGACCTTCCGTACCAGGCCATATCACCTGGTGCTGCCGGGAGGGGAGCTACCAAACAAGTGCAAACACTACACACACACACACACATAATCAGAGGCACATACTTCTCCCATTTTTTTAGCACACACACACCCACACCCACACACACACGCATGCATGCACGTACACTAAGACAAACTCAAATGCCTTCGTTTGCTTTCCAGGAGAAAGAGTGAGAGAGGAAAAAATGTTTTAGCAAGTTCCCACGAAGAGAGAGAGGAAGCGATAACTTCATTTGGTCATGTTCAAAAATTTCCAGTACCTTTGCATAGAAAGACTGAGCTAACCACATATCGAACAGGAAAATTCCATGTTTCAGCTGGTTGGTCACATCAGCCAACAAACATTATGTCTTTCTACGTGTTTTTCTTACTGGTTGATCATCAGGTTGAGTTAGTCAGTGTTAGTCATTTTAACTGAGCCAAGTCAGCAAGTCAGTGTATGTTGGTTTGTTAGTCTTGTGATTCAAACCAACATTTAGACTTCTGATTGCCTTGAACTGGTTTATAACAAGTTAGTAGTAGTGGAAGAATTTATTTTTTAAACTTCAAGACCAATATAAGGATAAAACAAGGTCCTGTTCCTTCCTCACTTTACACCATCATGTCCATATGGAACTGAAAGCATCCAGATTTTCCACCATACTGCACAAAGCATGCTCCACTCTCAGCTCAGCCCACATTTCATTTTCAAGGTCTAACAGTCTATGACTACTTCCCTTAGGGTTAGAAATGTGAAATTAATAAATGTATTAACATACTGTACAAACTGTGCACTTGAATAAGTCATCGGTTTTATGTTTCAGTGTGAGACAAAACTACGTTTGTTTGAAATCTTTACTTATTTGGTTAGCTGTCATGTTCAGATTTCAGTATGTTAAGTATATAAAGTAAAAAAAAAAAAAACTATAGTAAAGAATTAGATAAAACAAAAAGCAAAAATGTCTAGATGAGGACCCTCATCACATTTCATGTCAGTGACTTGTAAACAGCTCCACAAAAGTGGTTTCCCCTCTTAAATGGTTTAATTAAGTAATTATTTTTTACTCTTTATTTCCTGTCCCATTTAATGGTATTAACAGTCTAATAATGTCATATACAGTGAAATTATAAGGCATATGGGTTGTTTTTTTTATGTTGTTTTTTGGTATCATTTCTGTTTAGTCAACCTTAATAAGTGAACTGACGTCTCTTTTAGTGAATAAAGTGACGCAGATGTCAATACACACAGGTTGCACACAGATGGGAGCTGGACATACACACAGTGAACATATGGCCTGTGGTAGAGATATTTACTGAGGTTGGAGAGTGTCTTAGTGGGTACATTCTTTAGGAGCAAAGACTGGAAAACACATATATACAAACCCACATATTCGTGTAAACACAGACTTACAAAGGCAGCAAATGATTTATAGAAAGAACATGTGATTCTGAAGAGCAGGATAGACAGAAAAAAAACATGTGGAAGTCAGCAGGGTGTGATGGAGGCCAAGAGAGAGGATGTGGGGGGGAGGAGGTGGAGAGAGAAAGACAGAAATGATGCTGAAGTCCCATCATGCTAAATGGGGAGGAGGGATGAGCAATGATGAGGTGTGATGGGAGTGTGAGGGGGAGGGAGAGGAAAGGGAGAGGCAAGGCAGAGTGTGTGTGGTGGAGACGTCATTATGCACAATGACAAAAGAAGAAGGGATTCTCTGGTCAGCTGCTGCTGCTGCTGCTGCCACTGACTATTGTCCTACTGACAGAGGACCTCCCCACACACACACACACACACACACACACACACACACTCACACATACGTACTCTCTCATCTTGTGTTGGACATCACTTTCTTTCCTTCTTCAAGTTCAACTCTGATTACATGGCCGACCAACTGGCAGCCTCCAACATTTAAAGACCCCGCTAACCCCCTCCCCTAAATCCCAGCTGTGTCATCTGGGTCTTTTCACTGAGTCTGAGATCTGAACAGACGTTTGCTCCAAAAAACAGACGGAATTCAGAAAAGTCTGCAAAGAAGTTCAGGTTTGAAAAGAACAGAGAGAAGAAAAAACACACACACACACAAAAAAAAAACATCCTTATTCAAAAATCACTTATGTAGCAGTTGATCACTAGTCAAGATAAAACCAAAATTTAAGTAGTAAATAAATACTAAGTAAAAAATAAGTAGTTTATATATGACTACTAACACTATTAACCATTACATGCATTGGTCATTAGAAACTAAACTTTCACGAGTGGGTCAAAGGTCATTTTTGGGGTAATAATACAAATGATAAATAAAATAAACAAAAACAGATTTCTGGAATATGATGCATGTAATATGTAATTACTGAAACAAATAACAGAAAACTTTGAGTTAAGATGCCAGAAAAACAATTGTCTCTTTTTCTTTAACTCTTTAATAAAAATATTTGCAAGAAAACACTTGACTGTTTCCAAATGCACTGATTAATAGAGCAGTAACACTAACAACTGCTCACTGTAACACATGTTCCTTTTAACTATAGAATTATTTAGTTATATATTATAGTTATATATTAAGTTATAGTGTGTAAACCCGTAAAACCAGAGAATGTTTTAATATACTCCATATTCTACATGTAGCAATAATTCATAACTGAGTCATAACTGAGTCATTAAGTTGTTAGTCACAACTTAAATGCCCACTGCATTGTATGCCATACTGGTAAGTACGTCTTCCAAAAGACATGAACTAGAAGTAGGTAAAAATAGCAAAAAAGAGCTAACGAGAGTTTTTGCTTGTAATCGGTTGTTTTCCACCTGTGGAGAAGTTTGATTGTTTTTAAAGAAGAATGGAGGACAGGATAGAAGGAGGTGATAAATTCAGCAACCTAATAGAAGCAGCTATGAATGAAGCTCCTTTCTTCTCTTTGTGTGTGTGGTGTGTATGTATGCGGCTCACGTAGTCACCAAAGGTGCTGAGCTCTGCATTATCATTAATTTACTTCCATGGTATTTGTGTGTGTGCACATGGGTTTTTTATATATATATATTTTATTTCCTGGGGCTGTTCAGTTGTGTTACCGTGCGCAGGGTACATGAAACAAGATTTCAGAATAAGTTTTTATATTTGTGTTCACCAGCGTGTTTTTATGTCTGTGTTAAAGTCAGTCCCAGACAGTATCACCCTGCAAGTGACCTCAAAAGTATTCCTCCCTCCTCTGTGTCTCTGCACAGTGTGCAATGCTCTGGCTCATTCTACTTCGACTGACCTCTCTTTGACTCACACACACACCAGAGGGTATATGACCACTCTGTGACACTCACAGACAGACAGACACAATAGGAGACCCAGAACATTCCCTTCCCCAGGTGGTGTAAAAGACACAAGCCAGATCAATGGCCTATTGGGCTCCAAACCAGTGGCTGACGATCATTAACCCCCAACAAGTGTGAATTCTTCATTCCCCTAGCCAGACTATTGTGTGGCTGCTGTGTGTCCGTATACAGACTATAGTGTGAGGGGGAGGTTTCTGTCGTGTGGTAGCTGGTTAAGTGCTGGAGGAGAGGTCCTAACTGAGATGGTCAGATGTGACTGTTTGATCTTTGTGAGGATGTTAACTCTTAGACTCCTGAAATCTCACCGCTGTGATCAGATCATGTGATGGTCCCAGATAGACACGGCATAAAAACAAAGTCACGTAGGGCTTTGTCGTCAACTTTCTTCAAATGTGTTGGCTTTATATTGTATTTTTGTTTGATGTTGAGGGGACACCTAAATATGTACTAAAAATGGCAAAGTGCAGCTAAAGAAACAACAACACTGTTAGTGCGACATTAGAATCCTGCAGGAATAGAAAAGTTTTAAATATTAAATTTAAGGGGATTCTATCATTTCTCTTTTCTATCTGTCCCAGCACTGTGTCCAACAATGTGTCCTTCTACTAGATCACCTCTCTTCCTCACTTCAGCCTCCCCCCCATCAGCAGCTCTCAGATTCAGCAGGAGCTCTCTCATCCCCCAAAACACTCCATCCTTCTTTCTCCTCCGGGCGTTCACTCCTATTCCACAGAGTCCCTACAACCATGTGTGTGTGTGTGTGTGTGTGTGTGTATGGAGGGCTCGTGGTGGGAGGACAATGGGCAGTAAGGGGGTTGGCTGAATAGGACCATTGAGTCTGCTCAGCCAAACAGAAAAGCATCTCCCATCTCACTTCAAAACCCACAGTTTCACTCTGTACAACCAGGCCTTTATTCTCCATAATTACTCCTTGACACACACGTATATACACAGGCACACATACACACACACGTACACATACAAAGACATGCATAAATATATAATATATATATAAATAAATAACTGTAGGCACCAATTACTTTGCTTTGTTCACAGAACTGTTTTAATTCTGTTTATGGGTGAGATGAGTTCCAGTGCACCTACATTGAACCTGTATACATGAAGAACATAAACTGTTATGGTATGTTTAGAGAAACATATATGTCATTATTGCAGACAAGTACAACAAGCAGAAGTGGTGCTATTGCTTCATAATATGCACTGAGGAATGCTGGTAAATACACATTTATAACGGCCGTGGCTATAGACAGTAAGAGGTGACGTTTACTGCAAAAAATGTCATGTTTTTACTAAGACTGTCGTCTTCGCTTTGTTTTTTTGCGGTGGGTTGTCTTTCTCTCCAGCGGATCTCGTTGCCTGTGTGCACATTGTGGCTGAACTGCAGCCAAAGTACAAAATGTACGTCTCATGATCAGAACATGTCTGACCACTTCCATGTGGTGTTGAAAGTCCAGCAGCAACGTGCAGCATCTGCAACGTAACATCTTTGCAGACTCTCCTGGCTGTCAATGATCAGTGTTGTACTAATGCAAATTGCAAACAAAGTGTGTATTCTAGTATGATTTATTATCTATTACTAGATTTCTAACTGCTCAACATATGCCTGCAATGCATCTCCTACATTGCTATGTTAGTTTTTCTCCCTCTTACCATTGTTTTCAGTAAGGCCGAGTGTGGAAATATTCTATGTTTTTGCAATAATTTTGACATTAAGCATCCTTTTGTAAGTGTCTTTTTCTGCCTTGTATTTCTGCCTGAACAGCCGGTCATGACATTAGCATAACGAAGTCAGCTTTTGACCTATATACCCAGTAGGGGAAGCAGTGATCAGTATGTATTCTCTTTATCATTTTCTTCTGGCCTAAATACAGGTTAGGATATTCACCCCATCAGTCAAGAAGGAACCAATTCAGCAAGTACACGTTGATATTCATTTCCAAAGCCAACAGAGCCTCATTTTCTTTGCTGTAAATTAAAACAGTTGTGTCACAACATGTGTTAACAACCTAATTCACTGTAAGCCCTTTAACAAGAGGTATTATCGTAAACAGCCTGTCAGACAAAGGCAGCAGGTCTTGACAAAGAAAGTGCTGTCACAGAGTGCAGTATCACCAACAGTTTTTGTCAGTGTTACACTGAGCAATTTAAACTCCACCGAGCTTGTTAGCCTAGATCCAGCCCTGCAGCCAGTCTGCTCATTGTGCATCCAGCACACTGAATCATTGTGTAGGAGGATAATCCATACAAGGTAATTGTTTCACCCATCATGCAACACATAAGGACAGCAGGATTTAGATATAGATGGTTTGGGTGGGTGTGTGGATCCATTGAGTATAACTGGCACTGCAAATTAAACTTGTTTTAGAGTTATCCATCCATCCATCCATCCATCCATCCATCCATCCATCCATCCATCCATCCATCCATCCATGTGTTGGAATGACACAACACACACACACACACACTACAGAACAAAGGCTGCAGCCAGCAGGAGCTGCAGTGTTGGAGTAATGTTCGCGTGCATGTGTGTGTGTGTGTGTGTGTGTGTGTGTGTGTGTGTGTGTGTGTGTGTCATGGACGGGGGTAGCTGGGTCTTGGGGGGTGATGGTGGTGGTGGGCTGCAGGTCCATATGGGCACCCCACCCCTTGTGCCCCTCCCTCCCCCCCTGCAAACAGGCAGATGTCAGATGGGACGTGGCTCCCTGAGGGGGCACAGGGTCACACTGCACAGGGGTAAATAACAGAACAGGAGGGACGGAGAGAGAAATGCCTTCCTGGCAGCACCCACCCCCGCATTACAAAACACAGCAAAGGACATGTACACATATGCTTTCAGGAAAAAAAGCTGCTGACACAAACATACCAACACAGTCATTGGCACAGTGCTTTGCAAATTAAACCTTACTTCTGATACAAGTAAATCAAACATTTAACTCAAAAACAAGTATGAAAAGTAAAAGTTTAAGATCATTCTATTTTATTATTGTGTTCTGTATCATTCAGCACCACAAATTAGTTGAAATGATTTAAAACTGGCTTTTATTTATGACCATAAAGTTGAATCAACATCTCTCTTAAAGTTACGTTGAACATTGTCACATTCATGGCGTTAGTATTTATTGCTGGGATGCTGTGTCGTAGCTAAGTGGACCTAATAAACTGGCAACTGAGTGTGCTTGATTACAAACTGTCTGCATGAAGCATGTATTTGTCAAACTTTTCTAACACTGTTTGACTGTGATGGGAGATGCAGCTTGAGGACAGGTGTCAGTTGTGTGTGTGTGTGTAGGTATGGGCTGCAGTCCTAAACAAAGCAGTGGAATGGACACACACACAAACACACACACACACACAGGCTGTTCTCTGTGTATTGAGCCCTGAATGGTTACGCCTGCAGGGCAGGAGTAAGGTTACTTTACATACTGCACTTACAGCTCCCTTTACCACTGGGGTATAAAATGGATTTGAATGAGAAAGAGGGGAACAGAGGGGTGGAAGCGGGAGGGAGAGGGGGTGAGAAAGGGGAGGAGGAGGGCCAGGGGACTCCCTTTGTGTAACAGGAGGTCTGCTGCTGCTCTGGCATGGCTATGGAGATGGAGGAGCGGGGTCACTCTCCCTGCTCTCCCTCCCTCTGTTCCTTCACTATAGGCTGGCTGCTCTGTCTCTCCTCCTCATCCCTCCCTCCCTCCATCCATCCCTTCCTCCCTATTAGCATAGCAGCTGCCTGATACAGGGCGTAGGGTGGGGAATGGCCAGGTTGCTGTGTGCATATGTGTGTGTGAGGGTGTTTTGTGGAGGGATGTCAGGGGGGGTGGGCATGGTGAGGGTGCAGAGGGGAGGAGGGGGGTTCCAGTCAATGGCGGTCCGTCTGGCTGGTGAATAGCAGCTAAAGCAGGCCCCCGCAAGCTAGACAAAGGAGCCGGGGAGGGAAGGGATGGGGTCGGGGTGTGTGAGGGAGATGGAGGGAGGAGGGAGGGGTGGAAGAATGAGGCAGTGAATGGAGCGCCTTGTCACTAGCGCTGTGGAGAGAAGCACAGAATGAACTAGAAGAATGAAAGAAAAGTTCAAAAAGGAGCGGAGGGCAAGGAAAAGACCGGCCCGACCACCTGTCTCTCTCTCTCTCTCTCTCTCTCACTTTATTTCTTTTACTCCCCTTCTTACTCACAGGCAGACTTTGGGGAGGGGGGGGGGGGTGGAGGGGTGCTCAGTGGTCGTGTTTAGCCACAGACATGTTTTTGTTTTCAGGGAGAAAGTGCAGTATCAGCAGGATTTCATTGCTCATTGTCATCCAGCATCTGATTATATGGGACCAGCGCTGGACTTTTAAATGATTTTGTGCTCGATTTGTTTTTCGTTCAGTCGCATTTTCACGTGGCATTGTGCTTCATTGTGTAACTGTGTAACTTCATATGCAGATTCGATAACTTGATTTATTTAAAGGAAGATGCACACAACACGTCACAGCTTCTTGCTGCACTTGTTAATTTTTTACCTCTGCTTCTTAGTCATGTCCCCTAAGGATGATGTCATTAAAGCACATGCCTGATGGGAGTTGTGGGAAACGTAGGGGAATTCAACAAAGTTTGTTTGATTTCACGCTGCAGTTGTTTTACATTCATGCAGTTACATTTACTGGTGATGATGCAAAACAGGAACTGTATGTATTTACTATGATCAACTGGGGATATAAACAACAGAAAATGTCCATTTGTTAAGTTTTTTTTTTACCTTTAAATCATGTACAATCAATAGTTTTACATTACTTTTTGCAATTAACATTTTAGCTTATTTTGTCTTGTTGTTTTGGTTCAGAAAGCTGGTGAATTTAATGCAGCTGTTTACAGCTTAGTCTGATTTTCCCTCAGGAATCAATGGAAACCAGAACAGAACTAGAAACTGTTGGAATCTCAGACTTGACATTTACAGTTACAGCACTCTGCTTTGCCCTGCAATCTGTGGCCAAAAAAACATCAGTTAACACAGATATCATCTTATACCAGAGTCTAGCTGAGACTACGAACATCTTCAGGAACGAGGCCTCAGGCAGACAGGTGAGCACACAGGGAAATGAATTGAACAGTCGAGAGCTGTAAGTACGCGCCTGGGGTACTGTTCTCTTTGGCCTTGGTTGATTAATCTTTGTAAACATTTTAAAAGTCCTTGCACGATCTAGATTAGAAATCCACTCAGGTGGAAGATGGGTGGAGCTGTGCTGGGAATTATGTGACACCAACAAATGACTGACATTTTTGAGATTCTGAATGTGCAGCAAAATTAATATCAAGTCAGAGCGATGTGAATAAAGTTTGTGTATGTCCTCAGGGTCCTGAGAAGAGGCCTAACTAACTGATGACTTTCTTCCAGGGAAAAATAGTTCCAAGCTAACAAGTGAGGTAATTTAAACAGTGTGCTGTGAACACTTGTTCAAGAGAACGCCTGGTAAATGTTTCTCTAAAGTTCCTCTTTATGTGGCTGTCATCACTCAACACTTTCCTGCAGCAACTCTGAGAGTTCCTCCTGTGAGTGTTCTCATCTTAAATATAAACCAGATCTCATTCAAACAGGCCGTTTGTACATTATTACTCAATCAGACAGCAATCATGTCGGCCTGAAGGCAGTTTGAGGAAGTGACGTGCAGGTTCTCACCATTAAAGCTCATATAATTATGCAAAGGTTGAGCAGGAGCCGTTAGAAAATGAGGAATTCATTGTTACCAAACAAATTAAACAGTGCTTCTCTAACACATATCACAAGATTCGGTTGATCATGAGTTCCAGTGTGCTAACCCTTCAACTAAAGGGTGTGAGCAGTGATATGAATATTGTATGAGTCACTTAACCATACTCTTGCAAACAGAGATGAGAAAAAATGACACAGATGCTATTTAGTGTAACTGTTGTAACACCAAATGACGATGGCCCGAAAATATTCAACTCTATTTATCTGTTATATACTAAAACAAACACTCATAATACTCCTACACAAGACTGTAACCAGTTATGTATTTGGCAATTTTGCTAGTTCGCTTCTTTTTAAATGAAGCGATTTTGATGCTGCTCTTATAATTTTTCTAGCTGTAATACAATCCCCCAAACAATTCTTCATCTGATTTTTCTGTCCTCTCTGCAAAAATTCCTCCCAAAATGCCTTGTGTTGTCTGGCTCGCCAAAGTAAGCTGCTCCATGCAAAAAAGGCCAGACCAAGACAAGTGAGGAAAGCCAAGGCACATGAAGAACCTATTAGGGGCCTAGCAGCCAGCAGCAACCCTGGGAGGCCTGCCAACTCAGTGTGTGAACAATGGGAACCCAGCTCAACAAAAACATCCTGCAGAAGTGAGAGACTAGGAGGGAGGGAGGGAGGGAAGGGACAAGCGAGCAGCAAGCCAGATAGCCCGTTCGGCCTGCCACGGTATCAAAACACAGAGAAGCTGCTGTTTAGAGGAGCTAACTTTCCCGGTGTTTGAGTTTATATCTGACAAAGAAATACATCAGTCCGCTGCACTTGATGTGGTCAGTGCAGAGCGTTTGAGCCGAGGTCAAAGATGGTTCAGCTGCAGCTCAGGGAGCAAGTTTAACAGCTGCTCTAACAATAGCACGAACTTTTACTTGTCAGTGAAAACCAGATGTATGCCCCACTACGAACTTCAAATTCAAGATCATACTAAAATGAAAACTCACAAACGGCAGTCGTTCAGCTATTCCCATCACATTTGCTGCAATCCTTTTTTTTTTTTTTTTTTCTCAAATACTTGCAGTAAACTGCAGGTCGACACCCAGTAAATGTTGCGACATGAACAGGTCTGACATGTAGAAAGACATACTGTCATGTGGCCTGTTCCCACGATCCTCCCGGCAGCCGAACAACACCAGTTGCAATTCAGCGCTTTCACGAAACGAGGAGAGAACATGGCTCAATTATGGGTTTCATTTTAAATAAACAGGTGCTGAGACTCAAGCAAAAAAAAAAATATGGAACCTGTAGGTGTCTCGTGTTTGTTTTAAAAGCGCTGGAGAGATAAACCACAAATGATGGAAAACACCCATTTTTACACTTAACTTGTTCAGAAAAAAAAAAATCACATGAACTTTTATGGGTCAGAACAAAATCCACACACACACAGACACAGTGTTTTTAACCTTTTTGGCTGCAGCTTATGCCAGTTTTTTTTTAACCTTTTCACCTTTTTTTTGTCCATGAGTGCTCCAAATTAAGTGAGAGTGGTTTAACAGTTTAACCAAACATTTTCAGGGCCATTTTATGCATCATTACAGCAAGGCGAGTACATATTTCACAAGAAAATTCACAAAAATAGACAATATACAAGTATGAAAGTCACAAGTATGAAAAAGTTTTTGTTGTTATTGTTCCTTTCCAGAATTCCTGACCGGTTGATTGAGAATTTAGGGAGAAAATGTGAGTAAAATAAAGAGAAACAAAAGAGAATTTGAGGACGGAGAGAAAAAAAAAAAAAGAACATAAATAATGAGACATATTCAAGTATGTGCAAGAGCAAAGTGCAACAGGTTGTTAGCAGAGCTGGATCGCAGCGCAAAAGCTTCAGCCTTAATCGTTAGAGAGCACAAGAGAAGAGTGTGTGTTGGAAAGTTTTTTTTTTTTTTTTTTTTTTGTGTGTGTGTGTGTGTGTGTGTGTGTGTGGGGGGGGGGTAACATAAAACCAGCTCTCCCACAACACACACAGGGGAGGGGACCCTTCTTTAAACTGAGTCTACCCACAATGCACTGGGCTCTTTTATCCCGGCAGTGAAAGGATGAGGCCAGATGAATGACAAAAGGAGAGAATGGGGATCTGGGTTGGGCCCGGCTTGGAAGACAGGGAGGGAAAAGAGAGAGAGAGGAGGCTGGTGGTGGTGGTGGGGGTGTTTCTCAAACCAACCATTTCTATGAAAAATGCAGGAGGAGGGAAGAAGAGAAGGGAGGAGGAGGGGAGAGTTGAGCCAGTGAAAATGTAGCTTTTGCTTTGGGGGACATGAGGAAGAAGAAATGTATGCATACACAGCGACTTTTTGAGTTTAATGATTTCTTTACTGGCTTGTACACAAACGTACAAAAATAATACAGCACTCATCTCCACATGACATCACGTCATCATCACAGTGTTACAAACGTTCAAAATAAAAATAAAACAAAATAAAAGCATAAGAACAAAAAAAAAAAAAAAAAAAAAAAAAATAAAACATGATGGAACATCTGCATCACTTATGAAAAATCAACTGTTTCCTTCTTGCTTGAAATGAAGCAAGACCAGAAACACAACTTGGTCCAAAGAAGTCAGCACGTTAACAAAAAAAATAAAATAAAATAAAATAAAAAATGGATTAAAAAAAAAAAATCTAAAAATCATCTCACTCATGTACACCAATCCGGCGGCTGGCTCCTTACGTCATAAATGTTATGACCCTGGTAAGCCAAACAACCACACAACCGTGCAATTTTTTTAATCATGTTACAATGATCTTACCATCAAATGTATTATTCCCCTTTAAAAAAAAACAGGAAGACAGCACTTCAGAAAAGAAAGTGCCCCAAGATATCATCATCATCATAGTCATCATCATCAGCGTTGATATATATATATCCATATGTATATATACATACACCCAATCACAGAGATACACGCATCTTTGTTAACCAAAAAAAAAAAAAACATCATGTTTTTTTTTTTCTTTTTCCACAAAGTAACACACACATTAGGACATTATCACCTGGAGCATATATTTATACAATAGTATTTTGTTGTGTTTGTTTTCTTTTTTTTTCTTTTTTCTATTCAGAAAAAAATTTAAAATGTTGACGCATAAAAGCCAACGTTTTCAACAACAGTCATCAGTGCAATATTCAAACAAAAACAAAAACAAAAGAAAGAAAAACAAAACAAAACAAAAAAACATCAAGTTTAAGACAAGCGATGCATATTTCATTTGTTGCCTGATACCAATCTATACCTTGATGTGGCAGATCTATCGCTTCAGTTCTTTGTTTTTTTTTCTCTTTTATTTTTTTCTTTTTTAAAAAATGTGGTTGTTCCAGGTTCTATTTTATTTTATTTTAATGGGAAGTTTCAGTCTGGATGACTGTTTTATTTTTTCTTTCTTTTGGCAACACAGCAGGTTCACACAGGGGGTGGGGTGGGCTGAGGGGGGGTAGTGGGGCTCATGAGAAGCAAACATACACATGAACATACACAGACACACACACACACACACACACTTCAATTTGAAAAAACACACACACACTCATACACAAACGTTCAACAACTTCTCATGAGGTGAACCAGTGCTGCTGTGAAGCTTCTATACAACTGTTAGGCCATTTGAGCAGTAGGCTTTAAAAAATAATAATAATAATAAAATAAACAAAACAAAAACAAAACATCATTAACAAAAAAAAAAAAAAAAAAAAGAAACATACAAGCAGCATTGATACAAATGTTAGGGTGCCATGACTTTCAAAATGCAGCAGGCAAGTT
The DNA here is from genome assembly GCA_016801845.1 of Polydactylus sextarius. Classification (NCBI taxonomy): domain Eukaryota; kingdom Metazoa; phylum Chordata; class Actinopteri; family Polynemidae; genus Polydactylus; species Polydactylus sextarius. Next base: position 6,802,229 of record CM028922.1, read on the forward strand.
TATGAAACCAAATCCTTTTTTTCTCTCTTTCCTTTTCTGTGACATCCTGCAACAGTCATGAGTTGTTTTGTTTCTTCTCTTTTAAGTCTTCATCGTCCAACAGTATTAGGGTCCTGCTCAGTAGTAGTAACTATTCCAAAGCCTTGGCTCCTGCAGTTACCCCATATAAACACTGGGGGCGCACAAGGCTCCGCATTTTTTTTTTTTTTTTTTTTTTTTTGTGCAATAAAACTCCCTGCATTTATAAGTCATGCGATACAATTCCATTTTTTTTTTTGTATGACTGAAGAAGAAGAAAACAATTATAAGAATAACAATAAACGACTAAAAAAAAAACAGGTTGATGAAGACAGAAACAGAAAAAGAAAGAATGAGAAAAGTGGAGGTTTATAAGGAGAAGAAGGGAAAAAAAAAGATGCAACAATAGCAGTGACACACACACACACACTCTCATACACACATAAACACACACAGAGACAGAGAGAGAACCACAGCCTCACTTGCAAGAAGGCAAAATCACGCTTTGCTCGTTAGAATTGGTTTGGTTGTAGTGTAAAAATAAACTCTCCCGACTGAGGATGCAGGGATGGATTCATTGCATCTTCTGTATTGAAGTCCATCTGTCTGTCAGGCTATAGCAAAAAAAGAAAAAAAAAAAAAAAAAAAAAAGGAAAAAATGATAAAATAAAAAAGCATACTGGCATGCGGATGATCACAGACAAATTGTGAATCTCTTCAGACTCCAAAACAACGTGGCAGTGAGTGGTGAGAGAGCTGAGAATACTTAATAGTCGAGGTAGCTGGCAAAAGGCAACCAAACAAAGTCCTTTTAATGGGAAGGGGAGATGGGGGGAGGAGGAAGGGGGGAGAAAGTCCTCTTGAGGGTCAACAGGCTATAACGGGTAGAAGAGGGGAGCAGAGGGTGGAGGATGATGGGGTGGGGGGGTGAGAGTGGCAGGTCTACCTCCACAAGGGACAGTTTATACTACGAGTCTGAAGCAGCTTGAGTCACCCTAGATATTCTTACACTCATAGATTAAAAAGGAAAAAAAAGAAAGAAGAACCACAACATAATCAAAAGAAAATGCATCTTCTCAATGTACCTTCATAAATAAAATTAAAAAAAAACCCAGCCTGCTTTCACAGTGATGACTAGGATGTTAATAAAATACTGAAAGGAGATTATAAAGTGAATTCCAAATGCGAGCGAAAGCAGCGGTATTTTTTTTTCTCTTTTAGTAACACAATGACCATTGGCAAAGTGGTCGCACTGGCCTGAAAAAAAAAGGTGGACGCCAGCATGGCAAGATCTGCTTGCAGTAGGCACATCGCATTCAGCTACTGTCTCTTTTACTTAACACAAAAAAACAGAAAGTAAAGCTATTGTGTACAGTACTTCACAACATTGATGAAGTCAGTTGTTGTTACATAATGATTACACATCTGAAAAGCGTGTTGGATAGCCATAATGCCGCTCTTTGAGTAAAAACCAAAAAAAAAAAAAAAAAAGAATCAATGAATTTATTAAAGAAAATAGACCTCTGGTAGCCAACAGAGGGCAACCCTTCTTCTCTTGTTCATGTGTCTTCCCTTTCAGATATTCCAGCATGCAGCCATATATGTTTATATATGTGTATATATAGCATCAAGTGCCGTGTTTCATATATAAAATAACTTAAAAAGGGTTTTACAAGTGAACAATGAGGAGCAACAGGTCAAATATGCGCCCCACTCCCTCCCCTCCCACAAAGAAACTATTCAACTGTACTGAGGATGGGAGGTTGTGGATAGACAAAAAAAACTGGGCCATCTGCACTCTGGAGTCCAAAACACACACATGTGATACACGGAGACGGGCTTCTTTTATAGTGGACGACACGATCATCTAGTATACACATTCAAGAGGAAAGCTTTAGTACCAACAAACTCACCGACACGGCGTTTTTTTCTTTTGTTAAAAGATTTCGTGTTGAAGCGCTGTGTGGTGTGAACCATGCGGTGGCTTCACTCAGGAGTGCAGAGAGGGCCCCGTTTGGTTTTACAGTGAGGGGAGATTATTGTGCAGGCCTATTTTGTATTTCCTTTTTTTTCTTTTATTTAATATATATAATTTGGCACAACTATGTAGGTAATGGCAGTTTTTTTTTTTTTTTTTTTTTTTTTTTTGCTTTTTAAAAAGAGCCTGGCTTTCCCGTGTGTTGCAGTTTTATTTTCCACTTGTTGCTGTTTTGTTGTTGTTGTTGTTGTTGTTATTTGTTATTTTTGTTTGTTTGTTTCTTTTTTTATTACCTGACAGCAGAGACAGATCACCGGGCACCAGAGGAGTACTTGGCCTTGGTGATGAGGTATAGCACAATGTCTTGGTGGCCCCCGAAGGCAGCGATGTGTAAAGCGCTCCACCCTTCCCTGTTGGCCAGCTGGATATCTGCACCAAACTTCACCAGCAGTTTTACCAGCTCCAGGTTCCCGTCAATAACGGATTGGTGGAGGGCCGTTTGTCCTTCTGGCCCGAAGGAGTTGACGTTGAATTCGCAGTTTGTCATGTTCTGCAGCAACGAATGCAGCTCCTTGGTGTTGCCCTTCTTCACCGCCTCCTGGAAAACCCTCTGCGGCGCGGAGCAAGTCGACACATCCGCCTGGCTCATGGTTGCAGCTCGTTGGATGGTTGGGGGGAACCAGTAATCCTGCCTGGGCTCTAAAGCTGATAATAATGTCTTCTCCCTGTTGAGCGTCTCTGGTCTGGTAACAATGCCACAGTTACACTGGATTATAACCAGTTATTAAGGCACTTTAAAGTACTAAAATAGAAAAAAAAGTTCACTGTATAAATCCCAAAACGGACAAGAGAGGAAATAACACACTCGGTGTGCAAAATGTTAATATTTGAGAGATCCTAAAATCCCTAAAGAAAAAAAAAAAATTAAAGGGAGCTCTCAAGCGATCCAGGAGCCTCTAGGTGTAGTTTCCCCTCTGTAGCAGCAGCAGGTAGCCTATCGCAGGGGATGGAGAAGAGACACCTCCGACTTCACTTGGGGATATTGGAAGAATGACCACTATCTCCACAGGGCAGCCTCCTCGTTGCTGGGTCCCCGCAGGTTTTTCCTTAAACGATCCGACCTGTTTCCTGGCTACACGTCCTGGTTATATGTCGCTGCTCGTGTGGCCAGGGTGTCTGGGGGAAGACAACAATAAAAAAGACAAGAAAATTCCGCATGAATCCCGATTACAGACTGCGAGAGACTTCGCATTCCGCCACATCCAAAAGCGAGCGAAGAGATCTCCATGCGCACACTTTTACGCACGTTACCCATACGCTGCTTGATTTTTCTGCTGTTAAAACATGTCTGGAAATGTAATCCGCTGCACATGTTTGACTTACCTGTGACAGATGGACGGGTCCGTAGCGACGAAAACGATAGAAATCCACCGTGTGGCCCGGTCTGTGTCCTCCGCGCGGTCCGTGTGAGTCTCTGCCCTGCGCTGCGCTCTGGGGGAATATTTTACGCGTCCTTTATATGCATGACAATACCTTCCCAAAGAATCAACTGTGGAGGAATGGGCGGAAACCCGGGGAGGTTATAGGCTGCCGGCTCGGTTAGGGGGAGGCACCACGGCCCTGTGAATCTGCAGGGAGGGGGCGTGGTCTTCCGAGGGGGGAGCCAAATGTTGCTGCAGAGATATTAAACGAGCCGCCCGCAGCAATATTATGGTGAGCTCTATATCCGATCTCCTGTAGCCGACCCCAGGAAGTGGACTCAGAGCCAGAGGCATGGTGCCGTCAGAGCTGTTAAACTGCTGAGAAAAGGGGGCTACGTTGTTAAAGATCATCCACTGGATTATCATCAACAACGAAAACATCAGTCAAGTCTCATTGGTAAGGATGTGAACGGAGTCTAGGAACGGCGAGGATTTTACTCAGCTGCTGGAGACTTCATACTTTCTGAATACACACCTGTGACACGCTTTTACGCAGTGATCTATTAAAATGTGAACACACTCTTTCAAAATGTGGAATAAAACTCATGGATTACACATAAATCCAATCCAAACGCCCAATTAAGGCGTCTTTTTAAATTGAAAGAAAAAACATCTGGACTCATTAACACCCTTTCATGTTATATACTAGGATATACTATCCAGGAGAGGGTGCGGTTCACAGTTTTATGTTACCCAACTTTTTTTTTCTGCAGCATGGCCCTGAGAGGAACGGCAGCTATGCTGAACTGAACACCTCAGTTAGTTTGTGCACAACGATGAAGTCAAATCTTTCCAAGATAAATGCATCTTGATGCCATATGTTACATCCACAGCTTATTAGTAAATCTAAAGTTAGAATAGTTGTATTTTGTATAAGGGGTTCAGGGTGAGGACTCGATGGAGATAAGTAGAGGTGGCCGTGAACGCAACTTAATGTCTTATAACCTGAGGGAGCCCGTGTGAAATAATAAAAATAAAATAAAATAAAACCCAAACGAGTTAATCACTCGTGCAGTTGCATATAAAAAACACCTCCGAGGAGGAGATTATAGGTGGCTGTTTAAATCATAAACGGCGGATATATTCCAGTTGTTTTTAAAAAAGGCTAGACGGTGGGACTTCAAATAACAAAAGCCCCTGCGCTACTTCCTTTTTGCAAGTGAAAAGAGGTGACGCTGTGCGCAGATTGACACGCCGTTCAGCTGCCCCCGCCACCGTGGGAACTGGGCGCCTGTGTGTGTGTGTGTGTGTGTGTGTGTGTGTGTGTGTGTGTGAGAGAGAGAGAGAGAGAGAGAGATAGATAGAGGGTGGTGATGATGGATACAGACAGATAGAAACACAGTTAGAAAAAATGCGTGTGAAAATGACAGAGATGGGCTGATAGAGGGGAAGAGCGTAAAATAAAGTAGAAACCACACCAGGTACTCGTCCCTCGGAGGACGCATTGCTCCGTTTGTCTGCTCCATTCCTCATCTCGTCTCTGTAACACTTCACAACTTGTAAACCGCTCTTCGCTCTGATGGTTTGGCGGGTTTCACACTGTCCTCTTTTTCCCACACTCTGAACTGTACAGTTTGGCGCACACCGTCTGCGGCTGTATCTGCCTGCTCGAGTGCAATTGTGCGCAAGTCCTGCGAGTCATCGGCGGTGAGAGGCAGCGCAGCAACGGGGATCCCACACTTGAAGGTCACAACCTACTTCATATAAGCTTTTGAAAGCACTGATCATTATCGCGGTTATAACAGAACGTATTAAGTGCAGTTCACACGTTTGTGAATATGCAAATGACAACTGTTTGACAGACAAAAAGGGGAACTTAAACAACCTCAAAGCCCATGTAAAAATACTATCACATACTATTATACTGTCATACTATTATAATACTAATGCATAAAGACGTAAGATAAACTAAAGGGGATGTTTGGATTAATTAGGCCTCTGTATAAAACTTTCATTAAATTTCTTCGTAGTCAGTAGACAGTACAGTAGTAGTTTCTTTGCAGTCTATTAATGAATAGACTGTCTCAGTGTAAATATTTATTGCTATATAAATAAAATTGACTTGATTTTATATGATATGATGAGAGTATGTGGTTAAAATGGTACAACTGAACCTAACACCTGCCAGCCAATAAGAAACGAGAGTTCATAGATCTGCTGTGGGTCTTTGACCTTAGGAACCTGGTCCAGTGAGACACCAAGGAGGACCAACGGGTCCAACAGTGTGATTGTGATTCATCAACTTAAGTATAGGTACATCTGCAGGTGACTGTGTGTTTGCGTGCTGCCTATTTTTGTTTGTTCCTCTAAAGCAAGTTGCTCGCAGCTGCAAAACAAAGACTGCGGCTCTGAGTCATTCATAGAGATGTGGTGAATACACAACTCACACCTTCTTATGCAGGGTGCAGTAACAGATGTGCGCTCCTCTCTATGGTTTCCTCTCATATAACTACTCAAAGCACATACGCTTAGGCTATACAGTTTATGATTTACTCCGGGAGTTGAATAGTAGGTTAAGGAATAGTATACGTTTTTATCGTGTTTTTATGCACGCTATATAAGCCTGTGTGTTTTTCTTGAGGTTCCTGAATGGTGCAGAACATCTTCTGGAAAATCAAGAACATCTGTCCGCTATCAGAGCTTTGGCTGCAGCGCGTCTGGACACTTGGAAAACATTTGCACAGACCGCAGGAGCCAAAAGTTTCTACGATTGGATGAGTCCCCCCCCCCCAAACTTTGTGGCATTTGCGCTCCCACCCCCCATCCAACCACTTTGCTCCTGAGTCTTTCTTGGTAATGTTTGTCTGGGAAGCTGCCAAATCCAGATACAATCGTTGAGATTGTTGTATAGGTATACTTGTTCGAGCAGAGACAAAATTCTTTGATCCGTTTTTTTTTAATTTTATTTGTTTTGTTTTTTTTATATAAATTATCGCTGTTTATCTCTTTCATGCAAAAGCCCATAAACATTATCACGCTGCTTGTGTAAACAAATATCTGAGAGAAACAGAAACACAAAAGACTGAAGTTCGATATAAAACGACCAAAACCACATTCCATGTGTGCGTAAATGCGCACGCCATCCACATTCATAACTTTCAATTAGAAGATATTCAAACAACATGTTAGTCATTGAGTGAGGATAGCTTTGTGGTGGGTGACCTGGGCACAGAGTCTGCGCCAACTCTGCTCAAACTCCAAAATGGAAAGTGGTCACACACAGATAATACCAAGTCTATTCTGGTTCTATTTGTGCAGCCATATCTCCATTCTATTGCAGTGTGTTGATAAACAAGACGTGTGTTTTGTTTCTCTCCCCTCCGCCTCCAGCTTCAGCGTCGGAGAGAGAACCCAGAGTCGTGTGAGCAGTTGTCGGTGCGCACAGGGCCGATTTTTTGGCGCCGAGACCTGGAGCAGCCGGGGGCCAGACAGGACAGGAGGAGCCTCCCGTCTCGTACCGTCGCGTCCCCGGGATGTTGAGTGCAAAAGCATGTCGCTGGAGAGGAGAGACCAGAGAGGAAAACTCACACAGAGAGGAAAATAAATGTGAAACTGTCACGTAAAAATGTCGATTTTTCATCATGACGCTTTGGAAACATTTTTCTTTAACACTCGTGCCAGAAAAGCTCGTTGAAATGAACTCCATGTATTTGTGTGCGCGAGAGAGAGAGAGAGAGAGAGAGAGAAAGAGAGAGAGAGGTGACGTTTTACCAGGAGGGAGGGGCATCTGAATCCAATTCATTCCGGGCACCACGTGTCCTCAGAGCGTGGGAAAGAGGCGAGCTTTTCTTCCCAGCAAAGAAAGAGCAAGGATCAAATAACACGGTGCTGCAGCAGAAAGCTCGCACTCTGCACAGAGGCAGGGGCTGCGACCACCCGGACAAGGACGGGACAGGGCGCACAGAGACGGGTTTTTTATTTTAGGAGTTTGGGTGTCGACTTCATTCATAGCAATAAAAAATATTTAAGGGTAGCTTTAAGTCGCTGTAGTTATTACAGAATGTGATTTTAAAGACGCATGGAAACGTGCCAAGATTTTTTTGTAAACTACTCGTGGAAATAGGGCCCGAAATAAAAGTGTCATGGTATATACAACTACATTGTTAGAGACACTGTAGACATTTTAGCAAAAGCAAACCCAGACAGCTTATTTTTCTTTATGGCAAGATCAGTGACGCATCCAGTTTTATCATCAGCCTCTACATTTCCCCCGATGGAATTATTTAATAGTTGGAAATCTATTTGTGATACGTTATAATTAATTATAACAACAACAAAACAAAAAAGACTTAAAGTTTGACAGCAGTCCATGCAAAATGTTATTTTACATTTGGCATCATTATAAACATTAAGCTGCTCCATTAATATCCTGGTGTCACGTGTCAATAATGCACATTATTGTGTTTACAAATTATAGACACTTATGATGTCATATAATGAGATATAATTCATAAAAAAAGTTTGCTTTGCTTTGGATAAAATACTCTGAAGATTTCATAATATGCTCTTCTGGTTTCTCTAGAAAGCATTTTTAAGTGGTTAATTATTATGACATAAAATATTCATAGAAACAGCAACGGTACCAGTGTTGTTTTCTGTGAAAAAGATACATTTCACAGATCTTTTACAGAAAACATCTCAAAGTTGAATATATATATGACCACATGTGATCAGTTTGAGAACATGTAACATAAAGTCTGAGATGAAAGCAAATCTACATATATTCTGGTTTCCTGTTGAAGCAACATCATATAGATGCTGAGTTAGCTTCATCTTCACAGTCATGTACACCCACTTTTGTAATAGTATTCTGCAGAAGTAATAATACTTATAATGTCCTTACAGAAAACTGCATTATGGATGGTGTAACATTACTTGCATCAACAAAAAGGCCTACGCCTGGTTTCCACAATGCCTTCAAGGTTATGCAGCTGGTGATGGTGACTAAACACTTTACATCTGTGGCCACAATGTGGCAACTTTTTTTTAAGGATGAATATTTCACTTCATGTTGTACAATGATTTTATAAAAAGCATCAAGATTTGTTAAGATGAAATGTCATCATTGTCCGGTGACACTCATGGATTATAAAATCTGTCACTTCCTACTGCAGCCACCAAGCTTCAAACACAGTCCTTGAAAACACACTGACCTCAGTGATTCACAGTATGACATGTCTTTGGAAATAATTGTGGCTTTTTTGATGCAAGTTGATATAAAATAAACTGCACATCTGGCTTTGGTTAGAGCTTTGAATCTTTTATGAGTGTAAAAAAAAGATTCAAAGTCAGCCTCCCATTGTAGTTTCAACAAAATGCATACCCTGTCCAGAAAACACCAGAAAATCTTTAATTGTAAAAGTTTCCACATTAGATGTCTTAAAAGCTCTTTTAGGCAATACCATTTTCTGCAATCACACAAATCCAATGTGGGATTTTGTGATGAGAGGAGAGGAAAGTTACAAAGGAAGGCATGAGAAAGTATGAAGGGATTCAGGCGGTGCATGTGTTGGGTTACTCTGTGACCCGTCTGCTCTGGAGCCTCGGGGCAGGAAACCCCCACACTGTTAGTGTTACACCTGACAGACATCAGTGAAGCTTAAATGATCTCATCAATCTGTCCACTCTCAGTCCTTTGCTGAATGCTTTGTGAATCCTGAACCACATCACAAAAAACCCCAACTCTTTACACAATTACAGATTGTTACATGAGTAAATCAACTGAGAACAACAGTGTTTATTAAAACATATTCAACATCTTTCTGAATAATTAAAAATTATATACACGTAATCACAGAGAATGAAAGTACACAGCGCCACAGACAAACTGAGCACTGTCATAATTTAACCGTAATTTTTTTTAACCAAAACAATAAAAATTAAGTTGTCACCAAACAAAATGTAATAGAAAACACTGAGTGGAACAAACTTTTCAGTGCATGTACTGCACATACTTAATGTGCTTTATAGTTTGAAGACTTAATTCCCTAGAAAGTTAACACATCCCCTCCAAAGTTCCTAACGAATTAAGGCATCACATTTTAAATTCATGTGATAAATCCAAACCATAAATCACCAAAAATGTGCCTCAGGAAACAATGAATGTCAATAAACAACAAGGTCAAAACATGACTTCTGTTAAAACATGTCTTTGGTTCATGGAAATTAAAATGCATGTATAAACGTCATAAAAGTCATTTAGATGTGAATATAAATCACTCATACAAAATTGCAACATCACCAGGTTTTAATACCTGATGACTAACACGAGGTTTATTGAGAACAAGTCCTTCAATTTGAAAGTAAAAAAAAAAAAAAAGATTTATCAACTTATAACTTATCTAATTTTTATGCAAATGATTCGTTATTTAAAGTGACACAAAGATAACATCAGTCAGTTCTGCTGTGCGGCTCCAACGGCCGCTGCAGCTGCTTCAGTGCCATCATCCGTTATCTGTAAAACATCCTGAAACATGGAAAGGACGCGGCCAAAGTGAGAGCCTTCCCAGAACACCTTGCCACATCTGGTGCAGACATAGAAGAGTGGTATCCTTGGCAGGAGGGTCGGGGGCACAGTATGGAGCTGTATGGGCGCCCCCCCGGGAAAGGTCAGAGTGTCGCGGTCCAGCCCTGAAAGGGAAGCCCAGCGACAATGAAGGGCATACCTGGGGAGTTCAGGGGTCACACTGGGGGTCAAGATGTCTTCAAGTTTCTCATCTTCCTGTTGTTGGGACCTCTGTTCCATGTTGTCCTGGTCCTGGAGAAATCCTACGGGAAAAACATAAATGTTTGAAGTGTTACAAACAAACTAACATCAGGAATAACAAAATGTAAATACATTCATCATTTATTCACCACCGTAAAGAATCATAGTAAAAATAAACTCACGCCCTCGTTGTTGAGCGTGTTTTAAGTTTGACTGACCTTTTTGTTTGAGCATCCCGAACATCTCTTCTCTGGGCACCGCCACATACTGATCACTGTTACACGCCTGGACAAACACATGAAACCAGAGTCAGAGTAAGAACCAAAAAACATTACTGATCCTTGGGAGGAATTTGGGGTTAAAATAAAAGTTTTCAAGCACTTTCACACAAGATAAAATGCCTCGAATAGAAACTATAAATACCTCTCTATATTTTCTTTAAAGTCATCTTCCTTGTGATGTAGTTACTTGGTTTATGACTGGATGGTTTTTTTTCCATTGCATTTAAAGTAGCATCATGTTTGTTTTCACTTCCATTGCAACAAATACAGAGAGATACCGACCTTTTATAATCAGTAAAACTTTTATTGTAGAAATTTCAGTTAATCTGTTGCTCCTACGCATCCAACTACACAGTCTTTAACCTCCACGATGATGTAGAAACTTTTTTTCTAAATACTGCAACTAAAATGTATGAAACTACCTACATAAAGCTGTCATAGTAACCTGAGTTCATCCGTTAAAGTCATCAAATGTCACACTTAAAACCAGGTCTATGGCAGGGTTGCAGAGCCTGATTGCGTTGACCCATTCACACAGATGGCAAACAGACATTTTTCACTAGTTGTTGCTTTGGTGTGAAAGGGCCTAAGTGCTAGAGACAGATCAGATCAGTGTGTGAGTGTGTGTGTCTGGAGACAGCGTTTACGCCTCAGTAACGTTCACATGTCCGTGTTGTCCTATCCCTCTTCACGGTAAAAGGTCTCCCTGGTGGGACATTAGTGACCTCTCGTTTGCCGGCCCCCTAACATGCACACACACTCGTCTGTAAGCCATCCTGACAGCATGTCAGTGCTAAAAGCCTTGTCAACACACCTGAGCTCCACCCAGCAAACAGCATTCCACTTAGAGGTGGGCTGTAAATCAAACCAGGCTCGGAGATTTCACAAAAGCTTTAAGCTCACTTTAAGCCAGTTTGTCTCTCTTTACCCGGGAAAAGTTTAATGAAGACTGCAAATCAGGCGCATGCACCCACCCAATGCATAATCATGTCCTCTCCTGTGTGTGCACATACAGAGCAGTGTTTGACTCTGTGGTAACTGAGGTCAGAAGAGGAGAAAGCGGCTAGACAGTGGAGGTGTGGGAATAGCAGAGGTGTCATCTTCTGTCTTGTCTGTGGGAATGAAGCTCATCTCTTCCCTCAGAACATTCTGTATTCTTCTCTATGTATTCTGCCATAAACACACGCACGCACAAATTCACCGCAGAGACAAAACACTTTACAATTCACTCAGGTTACACTGCAGCGCACATAAACCACAGGCATACAAGCGCTAGCAAACGCATACACATGGCTCACACATACGAGTGTGACGGCAGCCAGGAAAACAGACCCAGCTATTTGCTCTGCTCAAAAGTTTCCCAGAGTTGAGCAAGCCAGAACCTGCTCTGAACTCTCAAGGCTAAGCCACGGATGGGCAGGCACACACGCACACTGCCTCACACACACGCAACCTGGATGGAAATAATTCTATCTGCAATTAATCAAAACATAGTGAGTTGGAAATGCGAGGAATCTGCAGATCTATTAGACTAATAAGTTATGAAAAAAAAGAGAAGAAAAGAAAAGTGAAAGAACATAAATTAAGAAATTACAATCTGAAAAATGGCTCAGTGATGTAAAACAGATCATGCTGATGTTTTACAGATTTATGGATAAAACACATTTGTAGACATTCATTGCTATAAGACCATCAGTGGCTCCCATGGAAATGGATGTGACAAAATGAGCTTGGTTGAAGTGCGTGAATTATATTTGAATGAATACAGATGGTAGCTCTGCGCCTTCGTCAAAAGACTGGAAACTTGGTTGGACCGGATGATTTTTTTTTGTGACATTTTTTTTTCTCTCCCCGTTTTTGTCTTGCTTGCCAGACACCAAGACTTGATTCTTCCGCAGCAGCGCTTAAGTACGAGAGGTTTCAGACACGCAACTGTCGCAGCGAGCATATGAACGGTGAAGATATACAGGTGCCCTCACTACACATCCTGCATATCCACGCAAAAAAGAAACGTGCCATGTTTTCACAGGCAAAATATCACATTTATGAAGGTTGAGAAGCGCGGCATGTGGCTTCATTTACCAGAATTCATGTCGGTTGGGTCAGCTAGAATTAAAGTTTTTATAAAAAGCGATGACTGCAACCAGTCTACACTGACATGCTATTGATTGTCTGTTAAGCGTGTGTCCTTTGGGTGCACGTATCCTCGAATTACAACTCAGAATTTTCTCTCTATAGCATTGAACTTAAAAAAAAAAATCTAATTATATTTCAGTGATGGCTTTAAGTGGAAATCATCTCTACAAGACCACAGAAGAGCCTTTAAGATCAAAGCGGCACCAAAAAATTAAATCACCAAACACAACTATCAAATTACTTTAGTTTTTTTTATTTAACCCTACATACATTTTTTTTTTTGCAGTTGCAACAGTGCTTCATTTTCTCATTCCTGTCTGTCCTTTGGTCTTTCTGTGTTTTTCAGGGAACCTCCTGCATTCTCACACTCCGTGTGGCCGTGCCAGAGAAAGAATGCTCCTTGCCGTGACAACAAAGACTATCTAAAGTGTGATACTGTGTTTCAAAGGATGGGAGGTGGTGGAAAAAAAGAGGAGAGAAAGGGGGATAGTGGAGAGGAGGTTAGGAAAGAGAGGGAGGGGTGAGGGGTGGGAGATTTTTTTTTTCCCCTAACGTGCTCAAACACTCAAACACACACACTCAGTGCATTGGCTCTGTAGGCAGCTCCCATGGGAAAATCCTAGACCAATCTCAAAAGGCGGTGCTTTTGGGGCTGATATAGGTCACATGGTTGGAGCAGCCAATTGGACTCCGGTGATTTGATTCAAATTGTGGTAAGTCAGGTAAGGGGGCAGCGTGGGAACTGGAGAAGAGGAGCGAAAGGAGAGCAAGAACTGGCACCGACGTTTTTTTTGCTTTCAAAACCGTCTTTTTCTTCTCTGTGTGAAGTTCAGGTTCAAAATATTTAATTCCACTGTTCACGGTTGCTGCGGTCTAAAACATATACACAGTACATAGGAAAAGAATGGATTCATTCTAGAAACGGCAGTATCCCTTCCAAAGAGAGAAATAGAAAACATACAACCCCAGAGATTCATTGTTTTCTCCCATCATCCCATGTCTGGGATGCTCTTCCGTCTTTGCTTCCCTGTCATTCTGTTGGGCAGATATACATTTTTGTTGCCACTGTGAAATGATGTAGGTCAATTGTAAGTAGGATGGCATGCCAAAGTGGAAAAAAAAAAAAAAAACAGTCTCACGCTACCATAGAAATGATGAGTAAGGAGAAGCCGAACAGGCCCGAAAACAGCGACTTTCCCCCCCGTCTACTTTCCCACAACGCTCCAAGGTCATTCTAGGAAATTTGAACTTATTTGAACGGCGACAGACAATCTCATACACAATTTAAACCGACGACGACAAACGCACTGTGAAAAGTTAATTATTGTGGCTGGAAGGAGTCGCGACTGGAAACATCTAACTTCTTATAGCACTCTTCCGCTGAAAGAAAAAAAAAAAAGCTGACATCATTTCAGTGTTAATCATTAAATCATGATGTTATTGTTGAGCGGAAAATAAAGCCTGAATACCAGTCGGCCAGTCGTTAGTCTGAAGTGTCAAACCTGCAGCCAAAGAGGTGAGAGCAGGACACAAATTCAAAGGTTTTGAGGGAATCATTATTTCCTTTAACTAATAACTAATAAAATAGTTTATGAAACACATAAATAAATCATAAATCATGCCTTCTTTTAGATTGTATTATGTGTGAAGTGGTCATTTACTTTGCATACTAGCCAAAGGAAGAAATCAGTCATTTTTAATATAAAACAGTTGGTATAAAATGGATTTTAATTACAGTTTGAATAAGGTCACTCTCTCCATGTAGAATAATAAATAAGATACGGTTACATGGGAAAATTACTTATGTTAACTCAAAAACCCCAAAAAGTTGTATCACTTAAAAATTAGATTAAATAAAGTGGATAATGTTATGGACCCAGAAAAAAGGATTAAATACAAAAACAAGAAACACTGGAGAATAAGATTATGTTGCATGTCTAATTTTTAAATAACGGTTTATCTTAGCAGAAAATGAAACATTTAGTCAACAAATGGACAAGTTGTGATGTGATTAACAATGGTTTTATAGTTAGGTTAGAGCTTTTTATAGCTCTTTTATTACATTATTATTATTATTCCTGTAAAGCCTGTGAAATGTGCTGCAGTTTATTGGCACATTTCTATCTCGTGTTTTAAGAAGTTTAATAGGTTCTTCTCAAAATAAATTCCTCTTGTATATACTGTATCCAAACACCTCGAGGAGAGGTCGGTTTTCTGCTGCGTTAGGACCGTGAGGGAAATACACCACTGACCTACTAAAATGTACTTTCCCACAGTATCCTGAGGGTGTCTGGCCAGTGTCTCAGCCCAACAGTCTAAGGTAATTACCAGCTCTGTTAACTAACCACTACCACCTGACAGCAACCTGAACTTGGACCACAGCGGAGCCTGTCTGGGCTTGACATCACACACACCTTCCTCTGACTCACCTCACTCGCCCACATGTGCAAATACACGCACTTGCACATACCGCAAAGGCATGCAGATGTAAAAACTCACATGCAACGCGCACACGCATGCATGTACACACACACACAGACACATACATACACACACACACCCTTCCCTGACTCATGTTGCACCCATTTTACCTGCATGGAATACAAATTATAAAAGTGGTATTATTTCCTTCCTGACTTTCCAATGGATACAAATCTTCCAGTTGTGTTTTGAAAGTGAAACCTTTCTGGTGGATTGAGGTTTGAACATATAGGCCGCGTATGAAATGGATATTGGCGCGCACAAGGAAGGTAACTCCAGCTACTCCAGCGGACATATTTGCAAACCGGCCAGGGACATATATGCCGTGTTTTCTACTGTAGATCATGTTGGTTATTTTCTCCGTACTGTTTGATTGCTCTTTGAGCTCCACTCTGTCAATGCTCTGAGCGTTGAGAGACTGTGACCCCGTTCACCAGCATCTATTTCTTTTTGGCAATAACGTCCATGAATAACATCCTCTCTGTAGGCATTAAGTTTTGACTTTCTCCTTTGAACGAGCAGCTGCTCATTTAAATCATTCATGTCTTAAATATTATGAAATTAACTGTAATTTAACACTGAAAACCATTAAAATGGTTGTACTAAGCCTTTTCTTACACATTAGAGACATGTTACTTTGTCTTGCTCATGTTTACACATACTTTAATTATGTTTACTAAACCATTGGGTCTTCCATGTCACCTTATATTCTAATAGCTACATTAAGTAATGTGAAAGATCATACGCAGCACAATGATTGCTGCATATAGGCAATATTACATGCATGAGAAACACATTACATCATCAACATGATGCACTACCCCGACTGCTTTCTGTTGTCCTTCGGAGGCAGTGGAGAACCCTTTCCTAATTTCATGCATAGCTTGTTTATTCTCCCTCATTCTCTTTAACTCTTGCTCAAGATCTTTTTGCTTCTTTCTCTGGCCAACTTTGTTTTTCCACTTTCGACCATTTTCTCACCCTCCACTTGCTCTCAACATTTCGGCCTTTTTTATTCCCTCCCTCCTTTGCTCCCTTAGTCCCTCTTTATTGGGGCTCACTAAAAGGGGTAATGAAGAAGATAATAGTCTGGAGTCTAGCAGATAACAGTCTAGCCGTCACACAAATAGCACTAAAGCTCTCCCTTGGCTTGGCATAGTCAGTTCATTCTGTTTTTTACCCACTCAACCTTCAACCTCAATCTCTCCCTCTCCCCAGTTAAACCTATGTCTTGTCTCTTGTTCTGTGTCTTGCTTGAAGCTCCATCTATCCCCTTCCAGTGCTCCCTTCAATCCCCCCTCTCCTTCTCCCTGGTTTTCTCTCACCTCTAACCTCTTTCTTTCTTTCTCCCCCTCTCCAAGTACTCCTTTTTTTCCTCTCTCTCTCTTCAGACGCCAGATAGCTGGGGCCGGTCTAAGCCAAACAGCTCAGGAAAACAACGTGTTGAAAAGGTCCGTTGACAATGCTGTTCCCTGGACAATGGGTTTTGAAGGGGGATAAAAACAGCTCATCTAAAAAACATAAAAAGCTGGATTAAACCGCCAGCCAGCCTCTATTGATGGTGTTACTTTCTTATGGGTTAAAACAACCAGACTAAACAAGTTTGCAGGACAATGTGAAGGGTGGCACATGACATTCAGCACTTGTCCTGCTGTGTTTTTCAACTGTAGTGTTAAGTAATTCCAATGTCAGTGTTATGTTATCACAACATAAAAGTGCCTTTGAGCACGATGGTCGACAACTAGCAGCTGCCGGCGTCTAAGGAAGGAGAAACAATTGATGCAACAATCAGAAAATTATTGTGCAAAAAATGTAATAATCCACTGATTCTTTCAGTCATTTATTACATAAACAAACTTTATATTTTTAGACGTACAAAATTGGTGTTACTTTGTCTTTTAGGAACTTAAACTGAACTCGTCATAAAAACAAACTGTTTAAATACCTTTAGATTTAGAAAAAAAATACATGCAACATCATTAATTAATGAAATGAAAAAGTAAATGGCAGATTGATGATAAATATTACCGTATCATAATAACTTGATCTTTCTAAACAACAGAGACTGCAGAAAAAAAAAAAAGACGACATGACATATATTGCAGGTGACTGATAAAAGACGATTGAGCTTAAAGAGGAATGAAATGAGCTGAAAAGGTGTTTGATATTTTCAAGTAAATAATTGTGATTGACAGTTTCATATGCAATTATGTCACGAGAGTTCATTCTTCGCCTGCAGCTCGTTTCAACTGATGCCACAGTAACACTCGCTCAACAATTCACAAAGTAATGTTATACCTTCTACATTTAGTATACATTCTTTGTTGTTTTCTTTGTTGTCAAATCCTACGAGGCTGCAGCGTCTGTTAAAAGTTTGTCAAATCCTGTTTTAAATGCTGAAAATTTTATTGTTTACTGTTGTTCACAAAAGAAAACTACAAAATTACAACTACAAATATGTTCCATTAAGGCGCTCTATAGTTTGACTCCGGCAAATCATAAATGAGTCTTCACTGCACTTCTATATATGTAAAAATATATTAACAAGGTTAAACAGAAAACAGACAGAAAACTTTATGTGCTCACCTACAAAAGGTTGGAGAAACCCTGGGATCCCTCTCTCTCTGTATGTTTTCTTTTGGGGAAACACAATTTGTTGAGGAGACAAATGGTCGGTTTTTGTGGCGCTTTGGTGCAAATGTGCAATAAACACAAATGCCTTTTTCCACATACAGAGCATCTATACAACTGTCATTTAACATTTGTTTTTTTTTTTTTTTTTTTGTGAAACAGACCTTGTTGCTCCTTCTGCACCCCCCTACCTTTCCTTTTGTCTCTGCAGTGTGAGGTCTACACACGCTTACACACCAAAACTGTCTAAATATGCTCATTTTTCCCATGCATTCACTGCACCCATTCAACCTCCGCGTTACGACATCTACAGCTGTCCTCGACATGCGCTAACAGTTCTCAAACTGTCACTACACCCACACATGGCCCAAACAGAAATTCCTCCCACTCAACCTGAATCCATCAACCTGAACTAGACTTGGGTGCAGGCGTGCACGCGCACACACACAAACAGACAGACAGTCCCGTCATGGGAGAGCCACCGGCAGATTCCTCTACTTGACATTTATCGCTGCTGGAGAATATTTCACCCTCAAGCCCCCCCTGTTCACCTCTTCTCTCACCCCCCTTCTCTTCTAACCTATCCTGATGTAGAGTCACACAGGCATGCAGGGAATGTTATTGTAATGCAAAGTGAATCATCCAGGACTGTAAATATTGGCAGTGGTAGTGGTTGCTGCTGGTCTGGTCTGTTCTGTTCCTGGATAAGAGTGAGAGAAGAGGGAGGAAGGGACTCTCCCACATGGCTATTTGACAGACAAGGTGTCAACGTCAGGGTGGGGTACCAAAAATCATTTTACAAACTGTCCTGCATGTACACTCGTTTGAAACTGGAGTGCCTGCATAATTAGATGTGGGAGTTCCCCAGCAACAAACACAGGGAAGAGGATTATGGATTGTCATAACAGGACTTAAAGAAAGTAAGATCATCTGTGGTGGAGACTCCTACATAGTTCACTGTCCCGGCAGTGAACCTTGTACTTCAGTATCCAGTAATATTGGCTGGTCTATTTTCTCACTGATGGTAGATATGGCACCCAAACAGGATTCCAGTGAAACAAATAGTCATCTCCCATTTTGAGTAATCAGATCAATAAATCAGCAGACCAAAAGAGATTATATTGTCGTTTGTGTGCATATCAACTGTGTTATCTGCCACCCTTTGTATAGTCTACCAGTCTTCCCCTCCACTCACTCAGTGATAAGTGGACTTTTGAGTTTGGATAATTGCATTTCAAAAATGCTCAATTAACAACTGTCATTGTGATTAAAACATCTAAGAATTTTATCATTACACACATCATTCCCGTCTACAGCATCATGAACCGTCAACTCTCTGTAAAACTTGAAATTCACAATAGATTTCTTCAATTAAGCACAAGAAATGATGAGATGCTAAAGTCTTTAGATCATAACAAACCAATTTTTAAAACTCACAACACTTAATTTGATCACTGAATGGATTAAAAGACGAAACGTTTGTCTGTACACACTAGGAATGACATGAGAATGGATACTGAGGATGGTGATGGCTAATGAGATCAACATAATGATCCTACAGATGCAAAAAGAAGAAGCAAGATAAAGACACTAAGCTATAAAAAGGCAGCGGCCATTTGTGTCGCATTGCTATGTATCAGATTTTCTACTGACAATCTTGGATTTTCACATGGTGAAACAACACACCCAAGCTGGTGTGAAGCCCAGAACAAAAGGACGGCAAAGAGCGTTATGATGCAATTTTATTTGGAGCCGCAAATGACCAACAGGCCCAAGAGACAAGAGGGTGAGATGCCACGCAAGATAATAACATCATTAACTGCTTCAGACTTCAAACTCAGACCACTGATGAGCTTGTGGAGCTACGCAGACACACATGTGTCTCTGTCTCAGAGACATCATTGTTATTATCAGGACACACACACACAACTCACAGTGAATAGGCTATGGGAGGGTGAGATAAAGGCAAATAAAAAACGGGAAAGGGCTGAGGGTTAAGTGGCAGTAATGATACAGGATAAGGCATCTGTCTGTGTGAGTGTGTGTGTCAGTGAGTGAGTGTGTGTGTGTGTGTGTGTGTGTGTGTGTGTGTGTGTGTGTGTGAAAGAGAGAGAGTTCAAACTCACTTCAAAGTGTCTCTGGGAGCCTTGTTCATGTCAACAGGAGACACCGGAGTGGAACACAACATTAGAAAAGAAGGGAGGTAGAGAGTGAGGTAAAACAGGGGGGTGGGGGGTGGAAGGGGTAAAAAGGAAGCAGTACACGATAGTGAACAAAGGCTGAAGGGAAAGAGAGGACTGAGGTGGAGGAGGGTAAAGGAGGGTAAAGGAGGGTTACGGAGAAGTGGGTCGGAGGTGAGAGGTTGGGGTATTTGGGCAGAGGAGGGGAGGGGACTCCCGGTGAAGGGGTTCACCTCTAGTGTGAATGCAATGAGGTAAAACCAAAAGAAAGGAAGATGGAAAGAGTTCCTGTGTCATACACCCTCTTTAATTCCACCCTTCCTTCCCTCCTTCCCCTCCTCTGTCCCTTTCCCTCCCTCCACCAATGCTCCCTCTCTGAGACCGGCCCCAGCAAATTCCCTAGGGCCAGGGGCAGTCCCCTTTCAGTCTCCAGTGACACAGTAATTAGAAGTGTGGGAACTGAATCCGTCCCTCTTTCTGAGCCCAGCACCCCCCCACCCCTCCCTCACTTGCTCCCTCCTTTCGCTGCCCCCACCCACCCACCCCCACCGCAAACCAGCTTCCAGCCCCAACTCTTCCCCATCACTTCCTTTGCCACCTCTCTTTTTTGCACCTCAACTCTGTTCTTGATCTCAGGAAGTGGCATCTACCATCAGAAAGACGTCTCACGTGGCTCATATGGTGTCAAACGGACGTGTTGACATCTAAGGGTCATATTGACCTTGTACTTAAATCAAAGTATCTGCAACCCTGAATCCTCCATATCTAATATAATACATATGGTCAATACATACAATGATTTTTAAGTGGCATTTTTATGGATATGGATGAGATATGACGACACCTGTTAGCAGACTCAATCAAAATTCACATCTATTTAAAATTCATACTGGCTTAATCCTAATGGGCCACCTGTGATGATCATGGGAGCTACACATCACACACACTCACACACATACGCTCACACTCAACCCCATACCCTTCATTCACCCCCCTCCTCCCCCTTCTCCTCCAGCCATCCCACCTCACCCCCGCCTCCTCTACAGCCACAGAGTCCCCTATCTCTTCGAACAGAGCAACGCTGTCTCTCCCGCTCTCTGTCAAGCCCACCACCACCACCACCGCCACTGCCCCAACCCCCCCATTCGCTATCTCCGCGGCGATAACCATGGGAACAGCAGCACTGTGGGAACGGGCCACCAGTTGACCAAAATAGACAGCAGGAAAATGGAGGGAAAGAAAGAAAGGGCTCCCTGCGTCCAAGGAGGCCTGTGTGTGTGTGTGTGTGTGTGTGTGTGTGTGTGTGTAGGAGGTCCATGGGATCATCCAGACAGACAGGTACTCAGGCACTCCAGTCACCTCTGGTTTCCACCGGCAACAAAGAGGGACGCCGGGCGGCTTGAGCTGCTACATTAATTCATTAAGGGATATGCAGCTTTGGTTCGAGTTGGTGGGACACGCCGAGCGCGTTCCTTCTCACACACTCACAGAATTTTTTTTAAATGGTTTTACACTTACTAGATAGCAGTGTCCCACGCAAAAAAGGCTACACCCTTGACCACAAACACCCACACCCAAACTGCACACTAATACAGCACCATCACACACCCTGTCCCACCCACAACCACGCACCTTTGAAGGCTCACGTGCAAACGCAAATATTCAGATTGAAAGTTTACATAAGTTGAAGAGTGTGGAATGACTGGCATTCAAAAACTAAAACAGTGACAGTGCAAAAACTGCTTCTCACCAATACAGGGCACAGGTACTAATGCAATACGACTGATGACAAATACCGTAAATAAAGCACTAAAATGCTCTTTAATAGCAATAGCATTTTTTTCCATATCTAAAAAAAAATCATGTTTATTATCATGTTGCAATGGTCCAGTATTTTTCTCATTTTCTCTTATTGTTAAACAGGTGGTAACATTGTTAAATGAATTAAGATTCATATTGTTATTTTATTATCTCTATTAACTAAATCAGTTAATTTTATTTTGCATGTATGGGCACATT
This sequence comes from Polydactylus sextarius, assembly GCA_016801845.1. Lineage (NCBI taxonomy): Eukaryota > Metazoa > Chordata > Actinopteri > Polynemidae > Polydactylus > Polydactylus sextarius. The sequence continues at coordinate 6,824,140 of CM028922.1, forward strand.
ATGGGCCCTTAGCCACAGGCAATGGATATCATAAATGTGTCTACATCATTTCTAAATATCAGGGATATAAAAAAAAAGAAAAAGAAAAGAAAAAAAATAGAAAGTTATATGATGTAAGCATCAAAACTACTCTTTCTTATTGCTTGGTATGTTTGTATTTGGTCCGTTAGCAATTCTGTCGGTCACGAGAGAGAAAACACAAGAATCCATACATGTAAATACGCTCCTCAGACTTCTAGTCATCAGTTAAAATGCCGGGATGCCGTTCCTATGAGAAATATTAGATAATGGTTTTCCTTGGCCTAAAAGAGGAGGAGGAGGAAATGGGGAAAGACGCAAGTTGAGCATCATCATCGTCTTTTGTTTTTTTTACCTTCTGTGGGTCTAATTTTCCATTCCATTTATATCCTGCATGTCTCTCAGTAGTGAAGTTTTAGCATCTAGTCTTATTTTGGCTCCATCTCTCCCCCATATCTCTCACTATTTCTTTATGATACACTTAAATAGTCACATTGCTCATTTTACTGATACTGATGCCCTTCACTGGACCAGCTGTTCTACTTCAGCATTGCTTATTTATTTTTCCTTCTTTCCCTTTTGTTGTTTTATGTTTGTGTCATAAATCTCCCCTCTGTATTCTCTCCTTGTTTCATTCTCTTCTCTCCAATTTCTATCAATTCTTCTACTCTATCTATCTGCACTGCCCCCCCTTTGCTCTTTCAGGCTTTTCCCAGACCAAGCAGCCTGACCTCTCAGCCTTCTACCTCTTTGCTCCCTGGGGGTGAAATGGGGGGGGTCTGTCTGTGTCCATTCCCTCCCGCAAAAACTTTCACTTTAATCTATCTGACTCTGTGGGTAACAGAGAAGAAAGAGAGAACAAAACAGAGAAATTGTGTGTATGCATGTATGTGCGTGTGTGTGTGTGTGTGTGTGTGTGCCAAGCCTGGAGCTCCCAAAGCAAACAGACTTCTAACCTCCTGATAGCATCACATCACGCAAACTGCAGGCTTTGGGAAGAACCACTGCAAGACATAGTTGAAGGTTTTAAGGCTGAGCTGTGTCTCACATTCCCAAGATACATGCACGTACAAGTAGCGGACATGAATGCAGAACAGACAGTTAAAGAATGTAAAATACAGACCTACACTTACAACACAAACTGTGAAAACATGCCATCACAACGATGACACCGACAGGGTTACACATGAAAGACAAGTAAAAAAAAAAAAACAGCAATATATCACAGGAGTGAAGCAGCACACACGCACACACACACACAAACACACACACACAGCAGTGGTGGAGTTCATAAACCACAGTCTGTGTGTGTGTGGGGGGGGGTGTTACCACCTATTATCTCTGTCTCCATGAGGTTTAAATTTAATTGTTGACACAACTCATTCTCGGAAACTGCACACACACATGCTTGCAGTGGCACAAAGCATTCATATACACAGGGGTGTTGGGGAAAAAACAAAAAAACAACTAAACCCATGGTGGATGGGGTTTATTGTTGTAAAGATATATAGGTCAGTGGTTCCCAGTCTTGTTGGTTTCCTTTCTTATCAGCTGCATTAACGACATTCACGTGACAGTGTAAATCATATGTTGATTGATGGATAGAACTGAAACCTGCAGAGCTCTGCTTCCTGTGAGCTAGGATCTGAGTGGCTTTTTGTATGCTTTTGTTATATACAGAAATTCACATTGAATATATACGTATCAAAATTTCAGCTTTTTTTAAGTTGTACATTTGCAGTAATTATAATTCTCTACAAAAACTGTGAATCGTGGAGCATCCACCTTTAATCATTCAAAAATAATTCTGTCAAGACATCTTAACAGCTCTGAAACACTATAAACAAGAGACAGGAAGACACATACAACCACAGAATTTCAATACCCCTACTCTTGTGAGACTCTAAACACAGACAACAGACCACACACATTCATCATGCAGAAAGACAGCAATCATGAGCTGAAAGGTAGATAATATTATGCAGTCAGTAACCTAACATTAGCAAAACACAGCAGGCAGGAATCATATGATTGGCTTTCTTGAACTTTTCATGCCACAGGGGATGTTGTTGAAAGTAAAAACCTGCTTGAGATGAGGCATCATCTCTTTGCCAATAAAATATTAATTTATTATTATTATCAGTATTGTTTTAACTGTCTTATGTTAGTGTCCCACAGTTTGAGCTTATAATTTTCTGAAGTCTTCATTTGGTTGCAGTGATGCCACTTTTGCTGTGTATGGAATAATAATCAAAATACTTCATGATAAATTTAGAAGAATAACAACTAGATGGTGATAAACAATCTTGAACCAATCGCTAAACAGAAGGACAGGTCCAAACTGCTGTCAATCTCACAGTCTTGGCTTCAGTCTACAGCAAGTTATTCTAACTCCTTGAAGTAATGAGATCAAAGCACACTAGAAAAAAAACACACGAAGGTTTAAAAAAAGTGACTTTCTGTTGTGGGCTCATTTATAATATTACATGCGAGTGAGAAGCATGACTTCATGTTTCCTGAGCCACTAAAGCGTGCCCGTGTGCCACAAAGTTGTGATAATAACAACCTTAAACCTCTCGGCTATTTCTCATTGGCAGGTATTAGCATGGCTGACAAGAGTTCTTTATCATCCCAGTTGAGTGCAGTGCAGACAGAGCGAGCTGAGCTCAGATGGTTTGCTATGTTGTGCTGCATGTTGAGTGTGGGAGAATGATGTACGATTCACTAAGCTGCAAAGACCGAAGATCACATTTCACTATCGCAAGGGAAACCATTATACCATGACCACAGACACAAAGACAGTCATACCAGCAGTATCTGGGAGAGGAAAGCACAATTGTTGAAGCTAGTTCTCACAACATTTTTGCAGTTACCCATTTGATTTCCATCATAAAAGTACAAACATAAAAACATAAAAGTAAAAAAAAAAAAATCACTTTTTTTCATTTTCACTGTAGAGAAAAACAAATTCAATCCAGTTGTCTAATTTTTCTCATATGTCTAATCAGTACAGTCTTGACCTACTTTTCAGCTGGACTGATATTAGCTGAGCTGTCAGTATGTTCAAATTCTGTCTTTCTGACTTGTACACCTGCAAAAGGCATAAATGTTTGAGTTGTACAACAAAGTGAACAATAATGCACTTTTAATAGCCAAATATCTGCTTTCTGTGTGGTACTGTTGTCATTAGTTGACCCGGGTTTTGTTATTATACTGCAAAGAATTCTGCCTCCCTTAGGAGACTATTTAGAAGCAGAGGTCAATCACTCAAAGCAGCGCAGTCTGGCTGTGTTGCTACTGTGCTCTGCAAAACATGAGAAACTTCCTCTTTCTGTGTGTATGTTTGAGAGGAAGGCATCAGTAAGTGGTTCCCTCTCCCTGAGCGGCAGGGGAAAGTAGACCCTCTCGAGTGCCTCTCGGCTTCCCCACCTCCCCCATGAGCCAATAGCGCAGTCAGACAGACAGTGAGACACACACACACACATTCATGCTCTGAAACACACACACACACACACACACTCAGACACACAGTGTGGTTTCTCCTCTGGAGGGGAACATAAACAGGGCTGTCTGTCTGCGAGCAGAGAGCTAGTTCTCATGACATCACCACCCAGCAGGAATGCTCTGCTCTGCCCCGTCAAAACCCTTCTACCGGCCAGCAACTCTTGCGCACTCACTCACACTCACACACACACACACACACAAAACACATGTTGAATGATTTATGCACGTCCACATTTTCACAGGGAAACGTACTATGTCCACAACACGCACCCAAATGGCATTTTGAGCTATTTTCTCTCCGCTGGCATTTTCTTACTTTGCAATTGTTTTTCATTTCGCATTGCTCACAGACATCCTCTTCCTCTGCATCTCCTCCCATATCACCCCGTTTTGCTCACTGTTCCTCGCAAGTGTCATAATTTCTCAGGCTCTTGTATCAGTATCTCGCATGCACTGTTCACAGAGCCAGACCACACAGAGACCACAGAAACACAGAGCAAGCATGAGGGAAACATGAGACAGACCCAAGGTAAACCAAGATGAATTGAGAGAATAAAGCTATGTAATCTATGAGAAACTGTTTGTGTGTGTGTGTGTGTGTGTGTGTGTGTGTGTGTGTGTGTGTGTGTGTGTGTGTGTGGTGTGGGGGACATGGGAAATTACGCACTACTTCATTGTATTGGTGTTTGGAGGAAAAGCCCTATTGAAGCTCTCCCTCCTTCCTTCTCACCTCTCTTCCTCCCTCTCTGACTCTCTCCTCCCTTTCCATCCCTCCATCACTTCCTGCCTCATCTTTCTCATCCTAGGCACCCTCCTCCCCCTTCATCTCCCCCTTGCTATCTTTCTTCCCCTTCATATTCCACCTTCTTGCTTCCCCTTCTTTCCATGTCAACCTGTCGCTGTCATGTTTTCTTGCAGTTTCTTTCCCTTCTCCTTTTCTTCCTCTCAGTTTCTCTCAGGCTTTTGGGGAAAGCAGGGGCAGGAAGCAGCTTGGCTCTCAGACAATGGAACACATCAAAAAGCAGCACCAGCCTCACCAACTTCACACACGCACACACACATACATGCACGCACACGCACACACATACACACACACAAACAGAGCAAGACAAACAGGACATTCCAGCTGCCGGCTGCACCGGATTCCTCGCCTTGGATAATCTGAAACGGAGAGTGAGACTGGGAGTGGAACGGGGCAGGGAGGTAGGGTGAGAACAGTGGGTGAGGAGGGAGAGCAGAGAGGGGAGATGGAGGGCGAGAAAGCCACGCACACGGTGAGAAGGAGAAACAGATACGGTGGGGGATCGAAAGAAAGAAATGTTGGGCAGCAAAAGCGTAGAGAGCGGAGAGAGGGTATGAGAACTGAAGAGTTTTTAGACAATGATATGTGAAGACTTTTGCAAACAGTTATGTCCTCATGTATGTCTAAAGACATGTGCAAATTAGGTTGTGCACAAGATATAATACTATGAGTATCTGCTACAGGGCAGCAGGTGTAAAATAATTGATAGTTTTTTGACATTAGCATCATTTCACAGACAAATACATTTAACGATTCCATTTCTGACATTCATGATTGTAATATAAATGTGTGTTAAACTTACATTAATAAAAGGGAACTAATATTTTTTCATACCTTCCTCATCTACCTCCCCAAACACTGTATTTGAAGAAACAAATGTGTTAGCGCACATCTACAGACTAATAAAGAAACAAAACAATGGCAAAGCAAATAGTGGCGGTTAAATAAGGTGTAGAAAAAGGAAAACAATGATGTAAATACTCAGGCTAAGTTTTCACAGATACATATAAAAAGGCTCCAACATGGAAAATGTTCCAGGCAATGACTCTTTATGAATTTTGGAAAATTTGCTCAAAGGGGGATGACAAATTTGACTTAGTTTGAACACACAGATCATTCTGGGTACGCCCTCCCTCTTTAAGAGGAGATTAGTTCCTCCAGCTCTCACTTTGATCACTTCTTTTGTTTCAAAATACAGATTGAAACACAGGTGTTGACACTGACCTTTAATTCTCTGGTTTCAGACAACTATGCAATAGAAAAAGAATCGTGTTATTGACAGACAGATGTTACCTGTTTATCTAGGCTAATCAACTAAATCTCTTGGTCATAAAATACAAACAGAAACATATGTCAACAACACCCACACGCTGTGATCAGCTATGCTCGCATACAAAACGAGAATTACTGCCAACCAGCCCAGTTGCTGTTAACCAGCATGTGAATTCTTGAATGATGTCCAGAAATGTGCTGTGTGAGGATGTAGCGACCTTGACCTTTGACCGACAAAATCTAATGAGTTCATCCTTGAGTCCAGCTGAAGTTTCACACTAAATGTGAAGAAATTCCCTTAAGGTGTTAATGTGATATCCTGTTCACAAGGAGGAGACAGATGGACAGATGACATTATGCTGCCGGCTAATGCCGTCGCCGACATGGAGACATAATGAGCATCAGAGGGAGAGATAGAATCAGAAAGCTGGCTTCTTAACAGATTATCATCATCTGAATGATTCCCAGAACTATAATTAATTGTCCTGATAAACACTTTAAACAGACACTCATCCGCCCCTTAAGTTCTAGAGAAACATCAGCAGCATTTGAGCAACTATAAATTCCCTCTCTCTCTCACACACACGCGCACACACACACACACAGATACATATCATGTATGCACCCGCACACCGGTGTGACTTTGTTGCTACTTTATCCTGGGGCCAACTTGACTGTGGGAAAAGAGAACAGACATGATTTCTTAAAAAGCAGATTCTCAGTGAGTGATGGCTCATCGACTTCCTCATTTATCAGTGTGTGTGTATCTACGCAACCGTTTTGTCTGCTCAGTCAACAATGACTATCAGCATAAAAAATGAGTCAGTGACACCATCTATGAAGGTGTGTGTGAATGTGAACTGCAAAAAACACGAACCACAACGTATAGATAGAAGCACCGTGTGAATGTCGACTGTACTGTAAAGTAAGTGGTCATAAGAAGACTAGAAAGAACTTGTATACATACAGTTCGTTGATTACACACACACACACACACACACACAGGCCACTAGTAACAAGGTATCAGTGTTCAAGAGAAATGTTGACATTGCATGAAGGAAAAAAAAGAATTTCTAATTTCTACATTTAATAATATTAGAGTGAGTACAAACATTCATTTTTTTACTCAAACTTTATTCCAATTTATAGGTCCTGAATAATAACTATCATTTGCTATCATCATCAACTATCATCAATTTGTTGATTTCCCCATATTGCCAAGTTCTAATAATTTATTTACTTCATTAATTTACTTTAAATCAATGCACAAACCAATAATTGCACTGTAAATATAATAATGAAAGTGATGTTTATCTTTGCATCAGACACTGAATGGTTGTGTCCTGTTTCAACATTAATTCCAACGAACACACTCACATATTTCAGATGAATGACTCATCTCCACAGAAATTACACCCTGATTAGCTGAGTGAAAACTTAATATTTGTGGTCATGTCTTGCTTGCTCACTCATTCATAAAGTCACATACTGGAGTGACAAAACAATTACCATGGCTTTTCCTGATCTGACACCCCTACAGTTAGACAAAAAGACAGACAGCATGTCGCCCACAAGACAAAAAACAGACAAAGGGGGACGGACGTACATGCTGTCCATCAGTCCCCTTAATAACTGCACCCACTAACTGTGTACATGTGTGTGCACACCAGAGAGTGCGGTGACCTGTATTGCATGTGAAAAGCACTTTCTCTTTGTGTGTGTGTGTTCACTTTTAGCACTTTCACAATCTGTATGTGTGTGTGTGTGTGTTTGTGCGTGCACACGAGTAACAGGAGATGCAGAGCCCTCGCCACACACAGTGGGAAATATTTGGGATGGTTTCCCTCGGAATGTCTTGGCGTGCCTATGGAATGCCCCCCCCCCTCCCCACCGACCGCCTCCTCCCCTCTCTTGTTGTCGCTCCCCTCTAGTCTCCGGAGAGGGGAGGGAGAGTGGGAAATAGGCGGGACGCACGAATTCGACTCCTGTTTTGTCACCACGAAGAACGGCGTATGAAGAACAGAGACATCAGATGAAGCCACGATGCTCAAACACACAGTGAAACAGTTTGCATGTAACCAGAGTCTGACGCTATGTATATTTGTGGACATCTACAAACGCCGTGTGCATGTGTTTTTAAAAATGAGCAGCAGCTATGACTTAAGGTGTGAGAGCATAGAAGTCTATAAGTATCTTCTGTTTCTTACTTATAACACCTATGTACATTATGATGCCGGCTAACTCGGCATCAGACGCTCACATGTGGGCAAATATATGCACACATTCACACATAGCAGGGAAGGGTAACTTTAAACATGTCTCAACCTCTCACATTCCTCCTGTTACTCAGCCTGCGGCTCTCATACTAGATCAAACACAGACTTCCTTCAATACCACTTTTCTCAAGCTTTCTTCCTCACAAAAGAAACACTCATCTCACTTGCATAGAAAAGTAATTACTTCTCTTTTCACCCTCCCAAAAAATCTCTGTAATACTGAATCAACTAATCCACGTTACTTTTTTTTCTCTTTTTATCTCCGATTCACTTGCTCCTTTTAATAATTATTTTCCATTGCGGTTCATTTTCTTCCCCTGGCTTTTTTTTTTTTTTTTTTTTTTTTTAACCTCCCTGCCATCACCTCTGTTCTCACTTCTCTCCCTCCCTCCCCCTTTCCTCTCCCTCACCCCCCATCTCTCCCACCCCTCCCTCTCACGGTGTGACGGTTCCTGTTGCTCTTGTTTTCACTTCCCCAGTAGTCTGGTGCGTGGGAACCAGCGTTTCTGCTGCAGTAGTGTCTACGATTGAGTCTCAGTGTGTGTGTTTCTGTGACCAAGTCGGTGTGTGTGCATGTGTGTGTGTGTGTGTGTATGAGGTTGTCGGTACGTGTCAGTTAGTTTTGGGTTCTGACTGTCTATGTGCTATCACCATATGTGTGTGAATGTGTGTGTGTGTGTTTGGCTGGTTTCATGTCTATCTCTCAGGCAATCTCTGCTATCTCAACATGTCTATAAAAGGCCAGTATGGGACATCTGATGGAACAGTGCAACTCCAACGGAAGTGACTGTGTGTGTGTGTGTCTGTGTGTGTTTGCGCAGAAAGTATAGATGCAGCAGGCTTTAGTGGTGGGGATAGGATACAGCTGAATAAGGAAACGGTGATGGACCAATTACCAACTCCACCCTCTCACCGTAACCCTGGCAGGAATCCACAGTGATGAAATTATATATTGTGACATGTAAAATCTCGACACAGTAAACTTATCCATCTTAATGTATTTTTTGTGCATTTTGAAGATGGAAAAATAAATTTAAAAGGATAAATATAAAATGTTTATCATTTCAAAAACAAATGTCACGGGTCAATATTAAAACACACTATTGTATGTTCACATCCTGTAGTTTCCATTTTGTACCGGAGGGGAGTGACAAAACTATATTCTTCTCAGCTGAAAAAATGACAAAGTGTAGCTAAAAATACAGCTATGTAAGATAATATTATTTTAACAATGGTTTTTACATGGCGTGACTTTGGGGGAGTGAGTCAACTAAATTAATTTTCTCTATTATAAATAACTGAAAAAAATGGTGTAACCATGGAAACAAAACCGCAAGCAGGTACATTTAGTTATATAACTAGCAAAACAAACAAAAACAAAAAAAAAAAAAAACAGACAAGACATTGTATTTTACTTAATAATTAAAGGCTTTGTTGACAAATGAAGTTGCTTTGTGCTCTCACAGCCATTCTGTATTTAGTCAGAATGGCTGCCTATGTCTATGTCATCTAGTTCATCCGGAGAACAAGGCCTCTGCTATGTGTATTTTATTTTGTTTTATATTTCTATGGTGTATAGATAGGCCGATGACATGCAACACAGCACGTAACAGCTTGAGATATTTTGCAGATCCTGTCTGTAGATGGGTCATTATACTAAGACATAAAGTTGTTTCTGGTCGAGTATATGTTCACCACTCATGATAAGAACTTGCAGATAAAACTGTCAACCACTAAATATAAGATTTGAAATAAGAAATCATGCTGTGTTTTCTTTGTCTCTGTTTCTGTACCGCTTATATACCAAACAAGCATTGCAGACAGGACACATACACACATCTCGCTTTCACTGTTGGGGTCTCAATGGTGGACACACATTCCTATGCCTCTAAAAAATCTGTGTGGCCTATTGATACACAGGGACAAACATTAACCCTTTCCCTGCACAATCTTTACACACGCACATATACAAGTCTGTGGTTAATCTCCTCTATTCTGTCTTTTTTTTTCTTGTCTTTACTTCTCGTCCCTCATGACATTCATCAGTGGTGTAAGGTTATGAGGGAGACTCACACAGAGACAAAAGGACAGAAACTAACCCATCCATTGCTAAACACAGAGCTCTACAATCAGATAACAAAGGGATTAACTTCACCTGGGTGGGCTGTGGAGCAGCCCCCAGGGTGAAAAACTCTCTCTCGCACTCAGACCTACACACACAAAACATGTCCAGCTTAATTCAGTATTAATTATTATTCTCCTGTGTCTATTTCAGTGTGATATTTAACGCTTCAAGCAGTAATTAACTAAATATCAACATGAACTTCATATTGCATTTTATAACCTGCACCCTTAAGGTAAAGAGCTTAAATATACCTATATTTATTTTTGGTCTTAATATCAACTCCATTGTTTTTTAAAAGAAGATGCTGATTGCTTTGCTTAAAGTTGTAAAAGAGTTACCCACGTTCTAACATAAAAGATTTCTCAGGTGAACTTATAGTGAAGTATATAAACTCAGAGATCTGAGGCAGAGCTGCTAACAGTATGATTTTAAAGCTCACATTTGGCCTTCCTTTGGTCATAATATATCAAAGCAACTTCCCCTTGAAATGGTGTTAAGAGCGACTAATAAATAGGGAAGTTGATTAGCAACCATTTGGCCTGTTTCAGTCTGTGTCTGGTATTTGGGTCATCACCATATCATCAAGACAGAAGGTAGCGACAAGGTGGTCCGGGTTTTAAGCATTTCGTGTGTGACACAAATGCACCAAGTGGTGTATCTCGACACAGTTTGGGCCCCCCTGCTAAGAGCATAACAGAACACCCAAGTTTAGAAACACTGTCCTGCCTGTAAAGATACCCCTCCCAGTCACCACCACTGCTGCCACACACACACACACAAACACAAACACAGCCGTCAGAGCGCACAGGATTCCCTAAACAGCCACCCAGGGAGAAATTTACAGGTCAGGTAGTGCATTTGATAACATCTGAATTAGGTTTACAATGATGCTCTGGACAAGAATGTTTCTGCAACTGAAGAAGGACAAATGTGACACTGAAAGGAAACTTAAACTAAAATAAATCAAATTTCGTTTTTTCCTACATAACATAGATTACCTACAATTTTGCATTATTGCACTAAGAATTTACTATTCTCATTGATGTTTTTTGCTACTTTTGTAGACGTGTCATTTTTTTCTAAGAAAGGACTTGAATTTCCCTGAGGGAACTTTGCTAAAGTATCAATAAGTATCAAATTTAATCCTACTCCCTCCATTTTGTTTATTTCTTATTCACTCTTCTATCAATCCATTTTCAACTCAATTCCATAAGTCTAGTTTTTGCTGGCAGCAATCTAAGGAAAGTAACCCAGACATCCCTTCTCAACCATATCCTCCAGTTCCTCCGGGAGACCCTGAGGGATTCCCTGGCCAGACGGGGTGTGCAATCCCTCAGGCGTTTCCTTGGTTTGCCCCGGGGTCTCCTGCCATTTGGACATGCCCCAAATACCTCAAAGTGTGGCAACAAGGAGGTCTACTAATTAGACACGTGAACTGCCTCAAATGGCTACATTCAACATGAAGATGCAGCAGCTTTTGCTATTGTCCAAACTCCTCATCCTGCCATTCCTCCTCACTAGTGAACAGGACAGGAATGAGGAGACCACAGGCTTCATGCAAGTTTGATTCCAGAGCATGTAAAAGTTAGCCAAGGTTACTTTCATCCTCTAGATTAACTTCAGGTCTTTCACCATACACTCTTTCACATTAGGTCAAAAGAGGTAGAGTTCAACATGTCACTCACAATACTCCAAATATGTACAATGGAGTTTTTTTCAGATAACATTTTTTCCCCATTTCCCCTTATCATATATTATCCTTCCTCCTTGATTCAAAATAACACAATGTACCAGAGCCGCCACAGGCCTTGTACTCATAATTCGGGAACTTCAGCAGTGCAGCATAACCACAGAAATATTGCCTGGGTATTCATGTTGCTCGCACTTCTCCTTTTTATAGAAACTCAAGCTTTGTTTTTGTGTTTATATGCATCAGCAAAATGATCTCCACCATCTAACATCCGCCTGTTGGGCCTTTGGGCTCCATTTGGATCAATTTAAGCACTGCATGAAAAATGCAGTGAAAATGAGGCCATTTGGTGGTGCCAATGCGAAGGATTACTTTGTAACATGAACGCTGTATTTCTACCACTGATCTTGCAAATGTCGCAACGAAAGATAAATTACATGTAAATGTAAACTAACTGCAGCTGTGATAACTTTCAAGAAAAGTAAAATCCTGTTTCACAGTATAATAGAAAGTGTGAACTGCTTTGGCATCAGTTTTTTGGAATTCTGTTGCTCAAACTGGTCTTTCTGAAATATGTTTCATTGCCTCATTGGGCCCTGAAACAACACGTCGACATCTAATGCAACCACAATATTTTTTAAAGGCTCTGCTTTCCGTCTGAATACACACTTGCGCATCAGTATTCTTTTGTTGCAATATGCCATGTAAATATACTGATAATCAATGAAGCCAGAACTCAACTTAATTTCAATAATAACTTTCCTACCTGGCAGCGGCTGAATATATCACTGGGAGTGGGTTGGATATTGAAGTGTTTGAGGACTCGAACAGCCTGGTCTCTGGCCTTTTCTGAACAGTCTAGGGAGAGGCAGCGACCCTCACCAACCTGGGAACGCAACTATAAATTTGGGAAGACAGAAGCAACACGTCTATTAACAAAGAAGAAGAAACACCAATGCAGTGTATGCAACTGCACATGTAAAATTCATTCTGAGTATTTGACTTGTTTCAGACTTCACATTGGTGACTACTTACACTTTGAAATGGTTGTCCACATGTGAGTATGACACGACCTTCAGCTTGTGCTAACTGACACACAACAAATACACATTAAAGTGAATGACCACATTAAAAATGTAGCACTGCTGTTACTGGTTGTCGTATATTTGTTTGTAGCTAAGGTCCATGTATGTTCTCAGTCCAGACTACTAACTCACTTTTGCTGCTACTTTGTGATCATCGGTGTTCTCCAACATGACCACATCGACTCCTAAACAGCGCAGGTACCTCCCGAGACCTTGTAGCATGTTGTCACACACCACCCGCAACTGCTGAGGGGGCATGGGAGGGGGGTCTTCTGAGAGCTTCTCGCCACACAGGAGGCCTTTCTGTGTGTCAGAGTGAGGGGTGGTGACCCTTTGAGCCCCCTGACATTCCTAAATGGACAGAGACAATAATGTGATACTTAACTGATCCCCACAGGGGGATTTTCTTTTCACTTGCACCATGGTGCAGGGAGGTCAAAGCATAGGGTGAGCTATACAACTGCACCCCTGGAGCTGATAGGAACTGCTGAAGAGTCTTGGTCAAACACATATTGTCCCTCCCTATAGGCTGGATGCTCAAACCCAGGTTCTTCAGTTGAGATTAACTATATTCATTCAGAAGATTCAAGGTTACTGCCCTCTTGAGAATTGTTAAAGAAATTAAATGTAGAATTAATTTAAAAAAAACAGGTTGGCTCTAATGAAAGAAAAAAATAAGACACTGCGCTCATAAGTTTTATTAAATATTTAATTCTGATGCAAACACCCTCTTAAAGCTACCCAATTTACCTCATATTCCTTCTTTATTCAAAAGGAACTCCTCACAGGGACATGTACACAAATGTCTCTAAAAACCCCCAAACCACTGTTATTCTGTCAAGGTCAGGTCATGAAGAGGTTGAGATGGTTGATTTTAGCTTCTGCATCTTCTTATCTCATTAATGAAAATTCCCTTGACTGATTTCCTCCTATCGGCCTCCTAAAAAACATCTGTCTGACATCTATCCAGAGAGGGAAAAAAGCTTTTCCTGAACTATATATCATCCACTGTGTTCTGACCCTCTTGGAACCTTGTGACGTTCATTTATTTATTTAATTTATTGGATTTGAAGAAATGGTAATTGACTCCTGACCTCTTTGCCAAGGGTCTGATTCTTCTGCTTGGCCTGTTTCTCCTTCTGTTTCTTGTCTCCACTCTTCTCTGACTGGCTTGAAGAGATGCTGCGCAGGTCAGCCGGCAGCCCAAAGTGTCCTGGGTTGCTGGAGAGGACAGAGTACACGTCCAGCAAACAGCAGGCATCTGCCACTAGAAGATGGTTAAGAAATAAGAAAGACAAAAAAAGAGAGTGGAATTGGGGGGGTGAATTTATCAGTTTGTCAGGGGATAACAAAATAATCTGTGATATTCTATAGTGAAAAGAACAGAGACCATCTGTCTCCCTGTCATTGTGTGTCTGTGCGTGCGCAATAGCTTACCTGCATATCTAATTTGGCTGACGCGTAGTGGACGTTTCTCCCAGTTGGACATCTGCTCTGTCTTGTCCAGGGGCTTTCCCAGGACTTGTTGTACAAGCAGACTGAGACCTTTCTCTGCAGAGTCTTCTCCAACAAGCACTTCTTTGGGGCCATGTTGATTCCTGTTGATCTTTGCACTTTGGATCTATACAAGGCATTACAGATATTAAAGACTTGCAATGAAATGGCACAGCCTGATGTTGAATAGTTCTTCACTAAGAACATGATTCCCTGGATGCAATTACAACAACTTCACTCATTTTAGATTATTTACAGCCCAAGGCTAAAGGCAATACATTTTAGTATTTCTAAATAGTCCCTCCCCTCTTGTGTCCTGTCACAAAATCCTGTTTAAACTAGACATTCCTTGTAATTTTGCAAAATATGTTGTGCATTCCTCACATCCTGCAACATGCAGCATACTCCAGCAGATGGTGAAGAAACCTCATTAGTTACTGGCCCATGTTGCCGTTTCTACATTCCTACCCCCCTTGGAGACTTTGAGGTCAGCAACATTCATTTTGAGCAAACTCCTGGACTGCAGTACGTACCAGGGCTAGCATCCAAATATAGTCAAGAGCGGCATTCATTATAACCACAGAAAAGTTTATTGCAACCTCCAGTACGCTATCCCTGGGTACATGAGGCACAGCGGTCAAGCAATCGATAAATAATGATGCTTGTTAAGCCGAACAAGATTACATCTTATACACTGTACAGTTACAAATGTGTATATATTGTGAATGCTGCAATAAATTAATGAAAAAGGCACGAATGCATGAATTCTGTATGAATTCAATCAAGAAACAAAACAACACTCTTATTGTCTTTTCTAGAGTTGCTAGAATACAAATCTAATATAAGACTCTTGTGTATGTAATTCACGTTAATTGACAAGTTTAATTTTACCTTTTGGTGTATCTTGAGAAGATCAAGCACTCCCTCCATCTTCAGTGGCTCCTCTAAAAACTGGCTCCAGGTGGCCAGGAGACACTTGAGATCCCCTGTCATGCCATAACCTAAATGAAAATAAAGGAGAAGGACCAAAGGAGGACAGATGTGTAACAAACACAAGCCCTCAGATAAATTTCATTTAACCTTTATCGAGACTTCTGCTTACCCAATTTAAGGACATTTTTTTCAGAGAACAAGCTCCTGATGAAACCAACGCTATCCGGGTGTTGACAGAATTCCCTGGCGCAGACGTCCAACAAAAAAACCTGGTCAGAAACTGCGAGCTGTATCAGGGCAACTTTCTGGACCGAGTTGCAGCCGAATGTTGGCTGCCACTCCATGTCAACTCCTACTATAGCACCTTCCTGGGAAATAATTAAGACAGAGGATGATATGTCAAAAAGTTACTTTAACAAATTGAGAGATGATTTGAAAAAGTTGGAATTCAAACTAAGGACACAAAAGCTAGCCACTTCCATACCTTCAACACAATGTTTCGACATCTTTGGAGAGATTCTGCTGTGTTCACAAAGTGAACCTTGTCTTTGGTGAGTGGCACCTGGTAGAACTTCTGACGGTGTGACTCAGACGGCACCCAATCTTCAGTTAAAGCTGAATCTCTCAAACCTATATGTCTGAGCAAGTGTGAATGTTGAAGGGGAAAAAAAGGAGACAAGCAGAAAAAAAGAGGAAAAAAAAGTCAATGCACAATGATTTGGGAAGCTTCACTAAAAAGACAGAAAGTGATCAAAATAAACTAATTAAAATTGACCTTTTTGAACAACTCATAAAAGTGGCTTCTCACAGAAAAAAACATCATTAGACGACTTAAGGGGGCATCAAAGTAATGCTTTAAAGTATTTTAGTCTGTACAATTAACGAAAATACTCGATCGGTGATCTAACAAAACAACACACTTGCATTGTGTGAGAAAGTGGATGTGGTGAACAAAAGTTTGGCTGCATGTTGCATTTCAGGGATAAAGCTCTGAGGCTGCAACTCTTCCTCTTTATATAAACAAGTACAGCCTGTACATACCGCAAGTTGTGCAATAGGATATGTTTACACATATTTTGGCCAACTTACTGTAGATCAGGTGGTAGGTTCTGTTGCGTTGTCCATACCGCAGGGGGAAGTCGGTTCCTGGAGATGTTGTATCTCAGTGACCACTGAGAGGCTTTCAGGAGACCACTATACTTCACTAGTAGCTCAACAAGGGTAATCTGCAGCTCAAGGTCATCTGCCACTACATACTATACACACACATAACACACACATGCACTTCAAAAAGTTTATCAGTTTATTTACACATTTCCAAGTCAATATATCTATAAACACATCTTACCTGTACATGGTCACTCCAGTTCTCTTCTGTCATGCTTTGCTGAAAAGAAAATAGAACAAAGTACAGAAAAACAAAAGAAATCAGACTAGGATTTTATGTCTTTTCCATAGACTATGACTGCGTGAAGCTGATTTTGGAACCGACAACACTGAGACTCAGGAACTATTCTCCTTATTCTCTTATTTTGTGTATATTGAAACTGTCAATCTCATAAATTTAATATCTCATATTTTTGAATTTCAATAGTGAATATACTGCTGTATAAAAATTCTAAAACACCTAATGTAATTGTAAAATAATTCTGTGGTCTGATAACATGAGCACAACCCAGGGACTGCAGATGTTTTCATAGCAATTTACTGAGAATGAACCAGATGGGTTTGTCTTGACCCTTAGAGATCTCCTGAGAAACTCTTCTTTCTTCTCATACAAACATCACATTCATTCACAAAAGCCCAGCCCATGCTCCTCTTTCACCGACATTTTGTAATAATAAATCTGGAAGATCATCCCAAAAACAGTGCTTTTACAATTAAAAATACTCAAATTATTACACACCATTACAAACAATACAGTAAGCAGCCAAAAAAAATTACATAAAGACAGTGTGAAAGACTGATGGTTTATATATGGTTTATATTACGATGTAAAATCTGACGGTGTGCTACATTACTTACGTCCACAAACCTCTTGAACATGAGGAAACGCAAAGAGTCTAGCCTCCTTTTGTGAAGAGCATTGGGACACATTCCTGCAGAAAAAAACCCCAACAAAAAGTACATGAGATTAAAAATCATTTCTGTCAGAAACACGTAATGAAAAACACAAAAGAAGGAAAAATGCACATGTGCCTTATCACACACCTTGGTCAATGTTGAATTTCTCCACAAGTCGGAAGATGTGTTTGGTGAGCAGTTTAGGCTGGATCTGACTCATGCAGTGTTTGGACAGAGAGAGGCGAGGGAACTGCCTGCATAAACACACACAATCGTATAAAATTATCACAGTGGCTGTTGCAGGTGAACGCGTCTTTTTTCCTCATCTCTGTAGCTCCGCACAAGTAAAACATAATCAAATAAGTGCATCTGAAAAACAAAAGCCTTAAAACTCCTGTTACAGCATCAGAAGGGAGAGGCTCACAGTGTGTAGACGATTGGTTTTGTTGCCTCTGTGTTATTGTTTTGACTTTGTCTTTTGTAGTCTTATTTAGTACACCCTTATCTTGACAAATTTAATGGACTGGGTTGTTCAAAGGGTGTGGTTGACATGGGTCAGTGGTAGAGTGTTGTACACCCCACAGGGCAAACCAAGGGTGGGGCACAGCAGCTGCACTCTGATGACCTCAAGTTCTCATACATTCACTAATGCTGCATACTTGCTTATCTCTTCTACGGTGAAGCTGGGGTGGCACCAGGAGTCGAGTAGTGTCACAAGTCGTTTTTCTAGAAGACTGTCGCCTGTGACGTAGGACTCTGCCAGCGGCAGCTTATCCTGCAAGATCAATGGCACGCATATCTGTCGATGCGGACAGTTTGGGAACTTGGTTAGAGGTTTTAAACAGGACATTTGAGAAATTCACTTCCAACACGTTTAAGTGTGCTTGTATATTTACTGCTTATAAAGAAACATGCATAAATGTTAGATGAATGTGCTGAAAATATCAGTCCCACCTCCTCCATATTCATTTCCTTCTGTAAATTCAGCTTTATGCAGAGCACTGCTGCCTGTGTGACACAGAGAGGAATTGGCTATGATGTCAGCATTTTCTGCCATTAAAAACAATGATAAATCAAAAAACGTTATTCACCTCTTTGTAACAATTCAGGGCCTGCAACCTCACAATGTGCAGTCGGACCACGGCCGGGTCTAGAGAGCTGAGGTGGTAGATGTTTATGAGGGTCTCTATAAAGCTGGGCTGGGTATCTGTTAATAAGCTCAGAGCCCGACGCTGGAGCTCCAGAGCATCCTTCTCTGAGAGTGAAATCAAGGTCACCTGATGGAGAAAAAAAAATAATGAGAAACTGAAAAAATTACATGTAACAGATTAAAAAGAGAGAGAGAGAGAAAACACAAATGACAGCAGAAAAAAAACAAAAAAAACCTACAATAGAAAGCAAAAACTGTTGCTGATACAAGATTTTCCCAGCATGAGACACAGCAGCTATTGGGACAAAGCTCTGTCAGCATTAATATGCGTGTAGCCATGTAAGTGGCAGGAAGGTGGCCTTCGGCTCAACTCTGTATGTTGTGTCAGATTAATAGGTTAAGTGTCACGGTTTATATATTGAGATATACAGAACATATTTAATACAGTCCAATAAATTTCTTCTTCCAGTAACATGCTAAAAATGCTTTTTAAGATACTTAATAAAAACTAAACTGGAACAGTAGAAGTACATAAATTGTGTTTGGAAGTGCAGGTTTGCAACTGCTGAAACATTTCTGTAATTTAAAAGAAAAGTTTCCCTTTTTTTTGGATTAATGCCTGTTTGAGTTTACCTGAGGATGCTCCTTCATCCATGCCTGGAATTCCACAAGGACGCGATAGCCGAGGGTGTGGCTCCGACCTCTCTGTTTGCCCGGACAGCTCTCCAGGATTGTAAGTAAAGCCTCCAGAGGCTCAGACAGCTTTGAAAATCCCTGAAGGGCTGCCAAATGTAGCTGTGGGGGATACAGAGGGAAGGAGTGGTAAAAGTCTAATGTTAGGGGAGGAAAGGCTCATAAAACATTATAGCTGTCTTCTTACATTTTTTGGAAACTTTAACTCAAATCTGAAACCTACTGCATGTATGTAATTCATAATACTGCAACACAGTATTTACTGAATACAGCAAACCTTGTTGACTGTTGTATTTTGTTGAAGATGGAGCCAGTTAAAAATAAATCTCTACCAGTATCTCTCTGCATTTGTATTTGTGCTGTTTTAGTAAGAATCACAGAGTCTCAGTCTCACACACAAACATGATTGATGAGTTTTCAGCATCCCCAAGACATTGCGTGTTCATCTTCTGGTAAATTTCGTCTGTAGGCAATGAGTAAGAGTTCTTAATAAAATGAAGCGACTGACAGGTGAAATGATAAACAAGCTGGAACACAGTAGCTTTAGATGAGAAACAGCTAATGTCCCTCTGTGGGCCCCGCAGACACAGGTTCATGACACATTTTAGGTCTCGGCTTAAGAATGCAAACTCTGGCATTAGAAGCTTCCTACATGAGAAAATAATATCTGTGTGAGAATGCCTCGTGCTGCGTCTTAATTTGCAAAACAGATGTCATCCACTCAATATCCTCCTCACACAGATCTCAAGTTCATTCAGTGCAACGCAAATTCCTTCCTTCCTACTGACAGACACTCTGGTTTCCTCATTAACACACACACACACACACACACACACACACACACACACACACACACACACACACACACACAGACACACACAGACACACAGACACACACAGACTGGTGAGCTTCAGTCGAACATGTTGGTAACCAGGCTCTGTCTCTCCCTCTGCTTCTCACAGAAACACAAAGGCTCCATCTCTTTACCTTTGCAAATACACACACACTCAGTATTGCGTGTGTGTGTGGAACTGACACATGCTGTGAAAATGACTCTCACCGTCTGCAGATCTTTCCTGTTCCATAGCTCGAAGAGTTCGTCTCTCAGCACGGCAGGGTCAAGTCCTGGAGGAATCACACACACGCAAAGATGAGATGGAGTTTCACTCTGACCTTTGATCTCTGTCAACCTGTCAAGAAATCAAACCTTTTGGCCTTTTTTTAGAGCTTTAATGTTTGAGGATCACCTTTGGAACATTAAAGAATTCTGAATTGACAAAATGAAACACATTGTGCTCAAAGATTAAAGACCACACAATATATATGTATTGACTATGTACAAAGCTGCTCCTTTTGCTTATAAGTTACAATCTACTTTATTATTTACATATCAATTGAGGCCAACATTGACATCTATTTTGTACCATTAGCAAAATTAATATTGTTTCTCAGCTCCCCCAAACAGTGTTTGCTGTCTCTAATGGTCTTTAACTTGCCGTGTGAATTTGGTACACGTCATAATAACAATTCTGTGTTGCGAAATTCTCGTACATTGTGTTTTGTCCAGCCTAAGTCTTAGCTATAGGTAATGTGATATACTGGAAATATTGTTTTGCTAAAACAGGCATAGCTGAGTAGCCATAACGTCAAATATTATTTCTTTAACAGGCAGCCGTAACATCGGATTAACAGCTGAGGCTAGTTGGATAGTGGAGGAACCCAGCATTAGCTCTGCATTCCAGCTGAATCTGCAGCCAAAATACTCAACAGAAGACTCTCAGGGTAAAAAAAGATTTCGGAAGGCCACAGTAGGTAAAAGGGCTTGGAAACAAGAGATGTGTAGATGCATGTGTGTTTCAGGTTTTGTGTCCATCTGCCTGTGCGTGTGTTCCACTGAGCCTTCCCAAAAGCTTCAGCTTCTTTCTCTGTTGCTCATGCTGTGTGGGCTCTGTCGTACCTGCCCCCCACCCCCCCACACCCCCCCACACCTCCCTCCCTCCTTCCCAGGGCCAGTTTTCCTGTTCTCCTCTCCCTCCCTGCAGCAGCCTCTCTCGATTTTGTCTCGGATTTCCCCAGGAAAGGGCTATGCGGTGGTCATGGTGTAAAAAATACAGCCTTCCTGATGCATAGCCTGGGAAAGCAGACCAAAAGGCCTCTCCCTCTCTCTATGTTGGCCTCTTTCTTTAGTATGTTGCTCAACGCTTCTTACTTCTTTCATGTTGCCTCTAAAACATTAACGTTACCTGCCTGAGAATTGCTTTTGTATTTACCTCGCTGATGCACACTCTTTAATTCAGCTCCTTTACCTATTTAACAAATTCCTATTTAAAATTACACTTCTCATCAATAACTGTGTCTCACTTCGTTTGTTGTTTATCGTTTGTTTCTGAGTTTCACTTCCTTCCCTGTGAGTTTCTTGAGCCTTTGTTTCTTGTTTAAAAACAGCAAAGCAAAGAAGAAAATAATCTCCCACTTGCCAAAACAAAAAAACTGAATCATTTCCTATGTGATTTGGTTAAGTGTTTTTATTTTAGAAAATACCGTTTGTGCCACACCAGCCTTTTTGCATGTTCTAGCCCAATTGGTGCAAATCATGCATGTAAGTCACTTTTTTCCAAAGCATGTAATATTTTCAGTTTGGTAAATGCATTTCTTACCTTCCTGATAATAGGTGGTTTTAAATTATTTCCACTTACGAAAATCTGTTTTTAGTTACACAGAAGTTTCTTGTGAAATCCGCTATTATTTTTTGTAAAAGATGCCTGATTGTTGCAAGACTTTTCATTCTTTTCATTTTTAACATTCCCTTTAATAGCTCACCATGATGCCGCAACATTAACAGCATCATTACAACACGCTAAACAAAAGCACAGACCAGATTTATACTATATGGACCGATATGTGCAAAAGCACTGAGGGTCCATTGAATGGTCCCTTAATTTCAAACATCTGAATGGCAAAGTTTCCTTTGCTGTTCTCTGTGGTTTTTAGCCGTTATAAACCCCACTCAAGCTCATTCATCCCACTGATGAACATGCGTACGTGCACAGGAACTCACACAAACACAAACAGCACAACCCACTTCACTTCAGCCTCACTGTTTGCATGAGGAGAGGACATAGAAATAGCGGAGAGGAATGTGGTGCAAGTAGTTTCTTTATGTTCTTGGATGGTGGGTGAATGACAGAGCTAGAGGCTCCCCATTCATTACGGAATAATAACCCCATCACCACATACAAATACGTGGGCACACATACAGTACATGTACTCATTCACCCCTTGGAATGTGAAGGTTTTTCCTTTATTTTTTGACACTAGAGAATTTGAAATATGAGAAAGTACTACACAGTCACTAAGTGGATTCTAAAGTTATATGACACTATTCCTCGTCAGCCTCCCTTTGAAGAAATAATAAAAGTCACACTTAAATTTCAGCAAAATTAGACAGAGATTAAATCCACAGGCAGGTCTAACAGCCTGTTGCCAGGCAGCTGCCAAAATAAAGGAAACACAAAGATCGAGTGTCTAAATGGGGCATTTGGTGTCACTACAGCCACCAGAACAGCTTCAGTGTGACTTGGCAGAGGTTGTGCAAGTGGCTCCAACCCCACTGGACGGATGCCACAACATTTCTCTCAAGTGCTGCTCTTCTTTTGTATTTTGTTGTAGGTGCTGGAAAAAGCTCTCAACAGGTGCCATTACAGAATCTTGAAAATGAGCAGAGTAGCAGCACTTGCGGAATTCAATTCTTATTAAAACAGTGTTTGCATGTTAGTTACCTCTCCAGAACTGACCCACTACAGCTTGGTTTATGTGACAATGTGAACTGAAATATACCTACAGGCTCTACAGTTTAAAGAAACCATTGTAAACCCCATGGGCTCTACGTGTTCAATTAAACAATACTGCCAAAAAAACATGCACAAACAAAACCATAAATAATAAAGGAGTCAAAGCTAATAACTATGTCGAGACAACACATTGATCTACAAGATGTGTTTAAACTTTCACCTGTCAATGGACCTGAAATTACTTTTGTAATAAAGTACATTTATAATTGTAAAACAAAGACATAAACAACATAGTACAAAGAGGGGGTAATTTAACAATGTCAGGTAGCAGTTTCAACACAACAATCTGCCGCCATAAACTCAAATCAAACCAGTTTGACATGCTTAGAGATAGGATGCTTTTTGTTAACTCCTATAACGATCAGTGTGAACTTATTTCTCTTAAACAATTTTCTTAGACAGTTTTCTCCAGAAGTTAAAGCTGTTAGAACAAAACATAAACTCCAAAACCTCATAACCACTGCATAAAACCTAGGTTACCTGACATTATTTACATTAGCAGTACTGTATATTTCACTCCTTGATGCCCAATACCTCTAGGATGCGCTCACCACATTAGAATTGACCCGGTTGTGTTCCATGAGTAAAAAAGGAAAAAAAGCTGTAATACAAACCCATTGCCTCTGGGGAAGTATGGTTCATTTCCGTCCACAGGATGGTGCCCTGCTGTCACACTGTACATGAAGACACAGAACAAGACACCATTGAATTTATGACTCAACTACAATCACTGAAATATAGCAAAATCACAAACTTAGAACTAGTAGAAACTCATATGTGTAAAATGTGCAGAACTGCAGCTGAACATTTTCTTAATTTTATTCTCAGTATTTTATCCAATATACTAACCATGACCCACTGACATTTGCTTCAATGTAATATATGACTGTTTAATGATAATAAATGTATGAAATTGTTATTATAATGATTATTGATTATACTACTGGCAAGTAAACACCCCAGCTAAAAAAATAGGTCATTATGTACCACAAACAGTAAGATCACAAAACCACTGAACTGAGCTGGCAGGCCCAGATATGACACCCACATTGTGCATCATCTTACCGACATTAATACGCATCAGATACATTTATTGTGAAAGATGTTGCATGGCAACTTCGTCATTTAATGATATGATAGCATCAAAAACAAGGCTGAAATAAGAAGTGAGAGTGACAGAAATGTCGTACAGTGGATATTAAGACAACATCAAGGAAGTCTGGTTGGTACCTAATGATTATAAACCAGTTTTGATGATTAAAATCATTCCTTCATACACACACACACGCACACACATACACACAAACCTGTGGGAACGGCAGCCTGAGAAAGGGCAAGATGCCAGCTGGCTATGAGACTAGATTTCAGGCTGAGGATGTTTTTTTAGGCCTGAAGTCTGGCTGTTTCTCCCTGTCTGAATGTCTGCAGGCTTTAGAGGCGGGCTTTGGCAGTCAGGACTGTCCGGGCAACTGCTATTTTTTTCCAGAGGATGGAGGAGGAAGACAGAAGAGATGCGGCACCTGCAGTCATTTGTTGTGTTATTGTTATCGTCTAGCTCCACCTAGCGGTGCAAAAGTCGCATCCTACTTCCTCAGTGCTCTGTGTTAGCAAACATTAGCATGTCTGTCATAGCCAGAGGAAAACGCTATCTCATGACAACTGTGCGTGCATTAATGTAGTACTCTCTCTTTACTTTCTGGTTTAAGGGCCAATTAAATAGCATAACCCATGATGTAGTTGTGCTAGTATTGGTTAACATTAGCTGCTGTTAAACATTTTAAGCTAGCTCACAAACCCCAATGCTAAGTTGTCCTGTTGCTGCCCAACACACAGCTAGCTTAGTTTTTACTATGTTAGCATGTAACAAATACTTAATTTTACAACCGTAATGTTATATTATCAGTGGGAAAGGACTCACCGTACGCTACTTTCTTCCAGATAGCCACTGTCAGGTAAACTAGTGCATAACTAGTTTCTCCAGGTTAATTTGTGCAGCTGAGTGGACATATTTGACAAGAGTCAAATTTTACCCTGAGTTAATACCCCCAGGTAGCGCTTACCCTCACTCTGTGCACCCTTAACAATATCGTAGGCCTGTCGGTAAACATATATATTCATATGCAACATCAGAAGTTTGGGTTTGACTGAAATTATCCAAAGGTACCCACACTATAGGTAGAGCTGCCTGTTGGTCAAAACATGGGGCAAAAAAACTTTTTGATCTACTACTTGGTGTTTCAGAAAGGGACTTACACGAGGGCAAAGTGCACTACCGCCCCCTACTGTATTCTCCACCCACTACTACTATGTCCACGGAGAGACTGTGTTTCCCTACAAGAAATATAATGTAGACGCATTGCTAAAATTCTAAATAAATAAATGAATAAAATTTAACTTTAATATAGACTCTACTTCAAATCTACGCTCGAAGGGTTAGTATCATATTATCTATAATTTATAAAAGTTCACGTCTTTACAGCAGACATTAAGAATCGCTATGGTCACAGATATTATCTATATATTTAAATTTATTTAGGAAAAATACTTTCCTTTATTTTTCACTGATTGGCTGTTTAAGTTCACTTTCGAGTTGTCTTTTATTCTGTCATTCTGCCATTCACTTTGGTTACGTACGTAGTCCCGTACGTGCACAGGAAGTGACTAAAAAGCATACACCGTGTCACGTGGTCAAAGTTGTTTACCACGTGCTCTGCGTGTCACTTAAAAATACGCAACCGGGCGAGTAGCTGAGAAGCCAGTGTAGATGTTGTTGTGGAAGCTAACACTGTTATTTACAGGAGTTGCCCCCTCCCAACCCTCCTGCTCTGCATCTTATTCCCCAGACGGTTCTGTCGGTCTTTCTCACATAACTCTTACAGGCAGCTGATCACAGAAAACAACTCTTTTCGAGTCTCCAAAAACAGGTAGCAGCAGCTAGCGGGTCTCATAGAAGAGCTAACGGCTAGTTGCTTAGCAATGATGGAGTGGCGGGGCAACGGAGCTTCAGTTTACCCCGGTGAAGAGTCTAACAACGACCCAGCTTCAGCAGCCAGAAGCTACAGCGGTGTTTACCCCCACCCGCAGGTAATAAGCTCACACTAGTGGGTGTTGTTGTAAGCGGGTGTCTTGCCTCAGCACTGAGGTCAGTTAACGGTATTAAAAGCATGCTAACTAGCTAAGCCTGTTTGAGGATAATTGAGGTGAGTTCTTGCCAAGTGGCTTGGCTTGGTATTTATTAAAGTGTTGCTGTTATCTGATTGTGAAGTAGTGTTTCATTCTGTCGTCCAGTCTCTGACTTCAGTAATGAAAGTGTCATGTAGTTATCTTATCTGTTAGCGTGGTAGGGAGCAACTACAAAATATCAGTGTCCAGGATGCATGTTGACGTTAATGCTGACTTAATGCAAACTTTTAGAGCTACCTATATCCAACTTTAGCGTGTGGATATGAAGTAAACAGATCACTTGCAGTGTCATCATCTTGCCAGGACGCTGCTAAAATCAGCATCAGAAACAGATCATCCAGGCGTGGGATGTTTGGTGAGATCAGAGGACACATCAGGACATGAAGCAGCAGCTCACTTTCCCGTTCCCCCAGGTCCTACATATTTTCAGACACTGACAGCTGTGTGTGTGTGATGGCTGTTGGGAGATAGAAAGGGCATTTGACTGTTTTGGTAGCTATGAAACCATGGACTAGATGGAAACAAGCATTTATTTATTTTTAGCTCCCTTGCTCCACCCCGTTCCTAATACAGCTTGGTAGTGGTCATGAAAGCTTTAAAGCCAATAGGCCTACATTTAGTAAGTGATTCAGTCATAGTTTGAGGCTGTCACCTGCTCTCACTTAATCATTCTTTAGAAAAAGATGTATGTGAATCATTTAAAAAGGTTAGGAAATGGTATTAAAATCCTAGGTGTGTATCTAGCAACTATTAATCTCAATCGCAGGATAGTGTTGAGAATCTGAATCAAAATACCACAAAATTCACTAGTGTACACATTTGCAAATTCGTGCTCTTATATTCTAATTCCTCTTAACAAATACCCTCTTGTACAAATCATACACAGTTTTAATCTGAGTCTCTAACACAACTTTCCTTTTCCTCTCATGTCCCAATCAGCCGCCATCGTCGCAGCTTTGTGATTGTGCCATGGCGTCACTGTGCCAGAGTCAGCAGCGCTGTGTGAAGGCCTCCATCGTCTCTAGCTGGAGACTGGCAGAGGCACAGGATCAACTATGTTCTCTAGGGGTCCACAGCTCAGAGTCTATAGAGCAGGAAAGAGCTCGGACAATGGTGTGTCCCACAGAACTCACACACACCGAGGAGGAGTGGCGCCGCAAGGAGAGCATGCTGGGAGGTCAGGAGCCCAGCCGCAGCCCTGTATTCGGAGCTGTGGGAAGTTGGGATGTTTTTGATAAGGTAACAGGCAACTTCAGTCGTTAGTAGCAGATTTTAAAAGAGCGTTTAATTGTTTTCCACATATTTGATTTATGTATTGATTTATGTTTACAGTTTGTTTCTCCTTACTCTCACAGAGCATCATTAATGTTCAAAGTAAACCTGCTGAAATGGATCATGACAAGTGCAGTTCATTTCTTCAAAAATATGAAAAAGACCTCAGGCATTTTGGTAAGAAAATCTCTAAATGAAAAGTCTAATAAGAATTATCTATCCCCTGATTCATGGTAGAATAGTTACAGTTCTGTCTTTTAGCAGCACAATTTGTGGTGGATTATTACAGGTGGAGGCAGGATTTCTCCTCCACTATCACTGCAAGAGATCATGTTTGGTTCTTAGTTGCATATTTGTAACATTTGTAACATTTATGTGTTTCTTCTGAACACATCACTGTGGAAAAAGAGGACAGGTCATCCACTGTTTCCAGCAAATCTCTTTCCCTTATCAGTCAAATTGTTTTAATATCAGTTTGATGTTTATCCAACTGATCAGTGTTTCAGCTGGGTGGAATAATACATAGCTGTAGCTTTTGAACTTTTGTCCACAAATAGAGTAATGGAACAATGGAAACAAAAGTCACTACTGTATATATTTACTGCGTTTTGTATATTAGATTGAGAACATTCTCACAAAGTCACAGCAAATAGTGCAAATGTTCTGTTTCCTTGATTTGTCGCTCAGCCTCGAATGAGTTACAGCTATTTAATTTAATTTTTAATACCGTTATTAAATGTGCCTCAAAGAGTTGTCTTTAAAGCACAAAAAATGCCTTAAGTGATATTTTTAATCGTAAAACAAACTAATAAGTTGTCTTGTTTCCATTTGTCAGGTATGTTGAGGAGATGGGACGACAGTCAGCGATTCCTTGCGAATATGCCTCAGCTCATCTGTGAAGAAACAGCAAATTTTTTAATTCTGTGGTGTATGAGACTACAACAAGAAGGGGTAATGTTTTTTTTTTTTTTTTTAAATCAACACTTCCTTAAAAACTCATCAAACAGAGCTATGTATCTGAGTATATACACTAACATTGAACACAGTCTGTTCTTGCTGCAAGGATAAATGTTGGTCTCAACAGGGGATTTATTGATAATAAAAAGAGGGATGGACTCACCTGCTTTGTTAATCCCATATGTGGGTTTTTAATTGTCACTGTTCCACTTGAAACTAATTTAAAACTAACTAAACTGCAACGTCCTCACAGAAGTGTTGGAATCCCAGAGTCCACACAAGTGATTTGAAACATGACGTACAAATGTGCTTTTTAGATTTGACCTGTTAACATACACGCAGTCTAAAATCTAGTTGTTTTTTTTTCTTTGCACGTCCTGCAGAAAGAAGCACTGATGGAGCAGGTGGCGCATCAAGCTGTAGTCATGCAGTTCATCCTGGAGATGGCATTGAACTCTCATCAGGATCCCAGAGGCTGCTTCAGACAGTTCTTCCACAAAGCCAAAGTAAGAAGGAGTCTGTATCGTTGAGACATAGAGACATTATTTAACAGAACTTCATTGTGAAAATCATCATCATGGCCATAAAGGAAAAGAAGTAAATGTTTGCTTAACACATATATTAAGTTGTGATTTTGATATAAACAAGAGGATAGCTTACTTAACTGAAAACTTAATCCATATCGATATATTGATTTTTGTCGTCCACAGGAAGGACAAGATGTCTACTCAGAAGTCTTCCATACAGAGCTTGAGGCCTTCAAACACAGAGTTAAAGATTATGCAGTTAAGTGCAGAGTGGACACAGCAAACAACGTTGAACAACAGAACACTGGCACAAACTGCAGACTTGACCCCAAAGAATCTCTGGACTCTTTACCTCCAGTAAGTGTTTCTTTCTTTTTGATATTGCTGCCGAGCGTCTAAGCTGCTGCAGTTACCATATATGGTTGTGTGATGGCGCCACTGAGCTCGTCAATGTAGTCTTCTGACAGAACTCTGTATGTGTCATCTCTGCATATTTAGATATTGAATAAAAGGTAAAAGCTTTGCAGTGCACCAGGGAAAGAGGAAGCTGGTACTTGTATATACCACAGTAGATGGCAAAAAATTGACTTTACCTACAAACCATGACTTAAAATTCATCAGGCTGCTGACATTATCGGTTAAACCACACTTTTATTTACAGTTAGCTTTGTACTCGAACATCTGCCACACAGCTGTTACTTTCCCTTTCGGGAGTTTGGTGGGTGGAGTACAGTCATAAGAAAGACCTGATAGAACGTCCTCACTTGATTTGAACAATTTGTCACTATTACCAGTATCACATAATGCATTGCAGTGCAATCTTAAAATTAGTTTTACAGCTTAACAGCTAAATTTCTTAGGTAATGAAACAGGCCACGGGTCCACCACATAAAAAAACAGACTTATATCCAGATGTTTTACTGTTCAGTTCTGCATTCTTCTTGGAAATATTTTTCCAATTTCAGACAGTAGTTAATACCGTCACCTCTCAGTCGTTCTTGGCCTCAGGCCATAAAATGTGAGGTCAGAAGCTCAGTGGAGAGGAAATTTCCACTTAGAGATCAATGTTTCATATCGCTGTGTTTCCTCCATTGTCGTGTCACACATTAGATATGTGTCACGATGTGAGCAATGTCTGCTATAAATTAAAAGCCTTTTCTATGACGGCCTTAGATTTAGTTTGAATTAGATTTATCTACAAGGCAAATATTTCAGTATTTAGATGAGGTTTTTTAGTGTGAATGTGGTCAAATGACATTCACATCCTTTGCTACTAAACTTGATCTTTGTAGTTTGAAAGGCTTTTGTAAGAGAAAGAGAATGAGGCCTCCCTCCCCCATTGGCCCCACAGCTTGACTGGATGCCAAACTCAGAGAAAAGGAAAAAAATTCTTCCCTTCTCCCACAGAGGAATGAGATCCAGCTTGATGAACCTGAAGTTGGTCCTCTCTGTGGTTTGGTTTTGGAGTTGTGCTATTTTTTTTTCCCCTCACGTTGCATCTTTCTTCACCTTTGCTTGAACTTCCAGTCAGTCTCTGAGGAGTAATTGAAGGAGAACGTGGACTTTAGATACTGTAGTTCCCTCCCAGGAAAAATAAATCAATTCAAGATCAGAATTTTAACGACAGCTCCGATTTGAAATGTTGGAGCTTCATAGTGCCGTTATATAACAAATATAATCCTCTAACTGGACATCAGTAGGTTAATCCTCCAGCCTGGATTCTGTTGCTGCAGCTGTTTGTTTTGATCTATTTTTGATTTTGATGTTTACCTGGAAATCTCCACCTGTGTTTGATTTTTTTTTTTTTGTAAATGTCATTTGACCCTTTGTGTTTTTCACCCACTAGGTGGCAGACTACCCTATGAAGCTTTGTTTTGATGCTGGAATATGGACTAACACAGGGAGGTGTACAAAGGACGACACTACAGAAACAGAGGACATACGCATGATGGAGACCTCCTAGGAAATGAAGGATTGCTCCCGTTGTTTTTCTTCCATCTCCATCATCTCCCCCATTTAGGAACTACCAGATTTTGAAGCCCTCTCTCGACAGCAGACCAGGCTGGTAAAGGGAAGCGCAGAGCAGGAATAAAGCAAGCTGCTTTTTTTTCTCAGTGGAAAACCTGTAGAAAATAATGTTTTACAGTGTTGCCATTAATATGTCGCTGGGCTCGACTTCTGACGAGTGAGTTCCTGCAGTGTCTTTTGCCAGCTGAATGCATGCATCGTGCCATAACACTGGGTTTTGCAGATCTCTCATTGTCTTTCAAGCCGGTTATTTTCATTTCTCCTGGAACAGAGGAACAGTTTCATTAAATCAAAGTCCAAACACCAAAAAGAAAACTAGGCTAATAGTGTTTTTCGGCAAAAGTTAATTAAATCCAACGACTGAGTCAGGTGTTTAAAATGAATTATATCAAGTCTAACTGGCAGTTGAATCACTTTGCTATCTAATACAATGCTGAAATCTTCTATGTGCAGTATTTTAAAGTAAGCTCTCATGTCAAACATTTAACAGATCCAATATTAGCATTACGTTTGGACAAAACATGGACCTCACATACTTTAATTTTGTGATAAATAAGCCAAGAAATGAACTTGCTGGCTCTAAGCTGACTCTCAAAGAGCAGTTTTAATGTTTGAGTCTGTAAAATACACAGAAAGAAAAGTGGTTGCTTTGATTGTTGTCCTCTCCAACCTTCAATTTGACAGGACGGAATGAAATTACAAGCCAATCAAAGGTTGGATTGAAAGCTGGTTCAGCAGGTCGTTGGCTCCTTGTGTGTTGAAGTAGATAAACTGATCTGCACGTGAGCGGAGGTGCACACAGTCTCTCGCAATGGTACGGCCAATCAAGATGATTATCAGGAGGCTTTATTACGCAGTAGGCGCCGGTGGCCAGTCAGTTCACTCACTCAAGAGTTGTCTGACGTGAAAAAGGGCAAAAGTGATGTTTCCAGGAACAAGGCTACAATGACTTTACTCGCTTCGCTTTTGTCACAAGTTATTGTGTCACTGCCCGAGTTTTGCAATTCCTCAATGTGTCAGAAAAACCACGAAGAGCTGACGAGAGTTGTCGCTCAAAGTGAAGCGAGAGTTCTGATGCTAAACAACATGAATGGGTAACATACACTTACAACACTGCTTTGACAAATGCAGAGTGTGAAGTAGTAAAATTACATTGGTGCACTTTGCATTGAAACATTTTGCTAATCGGCAGGAACGTGAAGGTCAGAGGGCTGTATCAACATAACCCATTCAAACTAAAGCCAACTCTTGGCACTTTAATATAATATCTATTATTTTATTACAAATAGAGCCTGATGAACAAAAACTGCATAACCATCCAAATAGTCCAATACCATCTTTGATATATACGACTTGAAATATGAAATTAGTAGAAAATTATTTGTCCAATTAACATAGAAGGACAAAAGATACAAATATACCCTGTGTTTTCAAAAGTTTTGTTTTGCACAAAACAGTAAGTCACTTGTTTGTTTCAGCTACCGGAAATAAAGCAAACTCGTAATAAACTGAACACAACAGAGCATGTTTTCTGACAACATTATGTTCCAGACGATATAATAACTCGGCATTTATTGCATGAGAAACATTCAGAATTTAAATGGGCACCGCCATGGGCAAGATGAGCCCAGTTTGCTAAGAATACACAAGACAATTTTAACGAATAATCGAAGAGTAAGAAGCAAAGAGCGCACCACATTTGTCACGTAAGCGTTGAATAATAAAAGCATCAAATTTCAACTGGCACACGAGTGATACTGTTCAACCTTGAGTACAAGTGATAAATCACACTAAAGTCTTCTGTATGGGCTCATTTATACTGGTCTTTTTATTTTTTTTGTGGCTCAGTGACATGCTAGAGTAAAACAAACTATTTTTTTTTTCTTTACCAACTTGTCATCTTTTTACCCAGGATCTTAATTAAACCAAGTTACAAGTTACAACCACCAGTCTCCTTAAACAAGTGCTCCGTGCAGACAGTCGCCTGTTGTTAAAGTTCCAGGATTTTACACCTGATAAGGTGATTTAAAGAAAAAAAAAAAAAGCAACGTGATAAAGAGGAGGCAGGGAGAAAAAAAAAAGGGCTGCGCTCTCCACAAAGAGACTTTTACTGTATATTGTAACGCAGAACAGAGCTCTCTGCATCTGCATTTGAATGTGTCCTGCACTTTATATTTCTCTTCTCAAAACTATTTGATTTTTTTTTTGTTTGTTTTTTTTTTTTTTTTTTTGTTACTTATTTTTGTTGCTTCACCCCAGTTGTCCAGAATCGAGTCAGAAATTCTGAATGTTTTGGCTTTGTTATGTGATATTTTGTTGTGTTTTACTTTTATATTCAGTTATTTTCTGACTGTGTGGTTTGTTTTTCTGTTTGTTTGTTTGTTTGTTTGTTTTTTTAAGGGAGCTTCAGCCAGATTCATCAGGCTTCCTAGTAACTTGTCACCTGAATAACCATGTTCTTTATTTAAGAAGACAACAAAAATAACATCAAACTGTGGAATTAGAAATATTATATGATGTATTAAAGTACATTTCATCACAGGCTCCTGAGAGATGAATTGTTGATTCTGCAGTGAAACTTTCAGCGTCATAAATACAGTAAAAACACAAACAGTATCATTGTCATTGACACTAAATGTGCTGTAGTGGACTTCTGTGTTTTTAGTTTTCATTTATTTTTCTTTTATTTTCTTTTATTTTTTTTTGTCCACAGTGACTACTCAACTATGCAAAAAAAATGTATTTGTTTGGCTTAAAACTGCTGTATGAAACCTGTGGCCAGTGTCTTATATTCTACCAGAAACCTGTGTTTTTGAAGATGTAACACTTGATGTAAGAGTCTCTGTCACTAAATTATAAGATTAAGGCAAATTATCAATATTAAACACTGATAGTCGGGCGATGACGGGCTGTAACAGACTGAATTATAAAAACCAGAGCTTTATGTCATTACTTGCAGTAATTATACAATTGATTTCTCTGACATTTAAATTGAGGAGCCTGAACTAGCTTTACTAGTTTTTCTTCTTCTTTTTTTTTAAGTGTGCTGCCACTAATTGCCCAGATGCATGGTGGCAAATTTAAGTCTTTCAAGACTAATGTGTTGAATAGAAATAATTCTTTACGTCTATAAGTTCTGGCAGTGCAATGTTAAATCAGTGTGACTGTTTTAGAGGGACCTGTGTTACTCAGTCAAATTTTAAGTGCGACTGAGAAAATATTCAGTTTCTCTTAACTCTCTGATGTGCAGTTATATACATATACTAAATACAGTGACTAGTACCAGATGTTTATTGTGATTCATAATAAATACTCACGAGACAGTTGTAAGTCGTCTATAAAGAGGAGATGTGCTTTACCACGTTGTATTCAAGTGTTAAGAAATACATACAGTACAACTCAGGAAACATTCATTGCAAAAATTTACACCACACTACAATGTCATGTCATGTCGTGTTAGCGTTTCTGTGGCTTTTAACATCTTTTAAGACCAGTGCAAAAAGAAAAACAAAGCAGAACTGTAGGGTCGAGCTTGGATCCTGTGATACCTTCAACAAGAATCAAGTGCATACTGTGCTTTTTAATGTTTTAAGTTTATGTGTTTTTTGTTTGTTTGTTTTTTTTTTTTTAATTAATCATTCCCTTGTGTTAATGCTAATGTGTTCACAGACTTGGTCCGAACGCTGGTTGAAACGGAAACTGGCTTGTTTTGGGAGGTGATGTTATTAAGACTTGAGGTGGTTTTAAAGAAATATGTTGCACAATGATGGTTTAATTAGAAATTAAAAAATATTAAATACATTTGTCTAATGAGTGTGGTCAGTCCATATATTACTTAGTCAGTGGTTTATATTCATAAAATGTACACAATACATTTACTGAGGTGCCTGGTGTTTTTTTCTTTTTGAGAACCAGGAAAAGGCACTTGAGCGCAAAAGTGAAATGAAAGATGAACATGGTAGATTTCCCTTTAGAGTATTAACCCATTCATTATAGAAGAAAGTCCCAGTAAGGCGGTTATACACACTTTTGTTATGCCCTCAATATGGTCAGTTCCCATCAATTAAGAAAATATTTTGAAAAATGTATACATAAATCATCTACTACATTCACCATGTAGCGTAATAAATCACTATATTACAACATCTCTTAATGTTCCGCTGTAAAGGTTCATCATATTTGATTCAGTCATTCACTTATGTCTCCTGGCTTCATAAAGGCACATTATAGAAATACTATTTTAACAATTAATGTTTTGTTTTTTTGTTTTTGTTTTTTCAAAGGATTTTATGCACTCGTCCCTCCTGAGAGTTCACCAAACTCACATTCAGCAACACTGTGAAAAAACAGTGCAACAATAGTGCAATAAGCACCTCAGAGATGTTTTTCCAACATCTGTAGTGTTAACTATTGCTACTTAGCTGAATCTGCACGCTTGCTCTTTATTATGAA
Organism: Polydactylus sextarius; assembly: GCA_016801845.1. Classification (NCBI taxonomy): domain Eukaryota; kingdom Metazoa; phylum Chordata; class Actinopteri; family Polynemidae; genus Polydactylus; species Polydactylus sextarius. The sequence goes on from CM028922.1 coordinate 6,859,517, forward strand.
CCATCAGAATATATTATAACACAGGTGACTCTCCTCTTTTTTTGACTCAAAGAGGCACCTTGATTGTACGATGCCTTCAGACTGGTTTCTTTAAGACTTGTTGTGACTCCCTCCCTCTGAGCCGCCTACGCAACTTTCCGATTGAGGGAGGAGAGTTTTCTGTGAAGGAACGCCTCAACGTGTGGCCAGATCTTGTTGGTTTCTGTCCCGGAGAAAGTCTCTAACACTCCTTTACTCCTAGAGAGTCAAAAGAAAAAAAGAGGCCATTATTTACAATCATTATTTCAATTGTTTACAACATTCATAAGTCAGAAAATATTTGCATAATCTTCCAATTAGATAATAAATCTTTCGAGTTTGAAGATGCAGATATAGTACTAAAATGTCAAATTTAAATAATAATAATAATAATTTAATTGTAAAATTTTTCATCCTCTAAAATAAATCCTCTTTCTACTTCAGGTAGCCTGTAGTGTCCCATGCTTTCCTTAAATAATGCACAGCCTCTCAAATGTAGTAAAATCAAAAATAAGTGGGACACTAGCTGACCCCATCCTTGTGGTTTGAGGGGAAAGCAATATGCAATATGTTTTCTTGCATAATTAGTCCAGAAATAGAAATTATGAAGCATGCACTTGCTGGGCTCAGCAAGTCTAGTATTTGTGCTTTTGTTTTGTGCTCGTTGCCTGGGTTTTCTTGTCTCTGGTGAATCCTAAAGATTAAAAATACATTCATTTATTCTTTTCTAATAATCCAAAACAAAAGCGCAGGTTGCATTTACTAGCTGGTGCTAGTCAGACAGTGGTTCTTTTAAGCAGCATTTTAGTCATGTAACTTTGAGTCAACAGTCAAGACTGAAAAGCATTCGGCTGTAGCCTTTTACCTATATTAAAGTATTTATGCAGGCTACACCTTTCACTGTGATGCAGACAAACATCTCCTTATCTGGCCTCTTTAGTTTCCTTTATGCAGCGATGCAAAACAAACTATTGTAATGTGGTAAGTCACAGATGTGTACCTATGTGAATATCTTAATTTATCTGTACTTTCACACCTGTAAAATTCCAAAACAGGCTCTGTTTGGGTTTCATAGGCCTTCAGTCTCCGTGTGACCGTCTCTGGTGTGTCATCGTCCCTCTGGACCAGAGGCTCCCCCGTCATGTCATCGAAACCCTGCAGGAAACACAGCAACAAATGGCTACTGAGATTCGCTGAATAAATGCTTCAAAGGAATTACCCTCAAGCAACTGTAGTAGTCCGCAACAATGAACGGGATCTGTTCAATTCAAACCCACACACAGCACAGACTCTGGAATGTAAACACTGCTCAAGAAACACAATGTGCCGCCAGTTGACCTAGAGAGGAGGAACAGTGGCTGACAGTAGTAAAGCTGAATCATGCTGAAAGATGTTTTAGTGAGTTTAATACAAGATTTCACACTGTATCGATTACATCATTGAGAGTTCATTGTGTGTTATCCATGGTTAAACATAAGCCAACAGAACAGCTGGTCATCTCCCTAATGATGATCTCAGACATCCATTAGCAGCATGTATAAACACACAGGTCTTTTTCAAAGGCGACATTTTGAAAAGCACAGGTGTGAACCAACAACATTAACAGTGGCTCTGTTCTGTTGTGTCCTTGTAAGTCACAGCACTTTGACAGTGAACCAACATTGTTGATACCACCCTAATATTAAAACAACAGCTAAATACAGTTCATCAATCATTCATTTTAATGTGTTTTTCCTACAGTGACACGTCCCACTGTCTTATATGGAAGGCTGAAATCTAACTGGATTTCTTACCACTGGGATTTGGCAGTACAAGCTGTAGAGTATTTAGTTTTCACCAGTATTAAAGAACACAATGTGTTTTTGTTGCAGGGCATGTCCCAAAAAGTTTTCAATGACCTGATGTCTCTGAGGACAGGACATTATTGTGAAAAACAGGACCAAGAGTCGACAGACACGGCAGCTGTTCTGTGAGCTGAAAGCTAACATGAGCATGCTAATGTGCTTCTAGTGACAATACTAACAAGTTGATACTTTGCAGGGAAGCGTAAACCAAAAATCTCACCGTGATGCTTGAAAACTCACTGAAATTAACAAATTTAATCTCCATCTCCATTAATCAACATCACTGTTTCTTGATTATAAAACAACTCAAACGGGAATGAGCACTACTAGGTACACAGTAAGGCTAGTATTAATAAGTAATCAAGCCTGTTGATTAAACCACAAAAACTATATGGTTTTCAGTTGTCAAGTTAATCAAGGCAATGCTAATTCATGATTGTGAAAGAAGAAAACTTGGAAGGACTTGCTTGAAATACTTTGAGACATTTTGTCTCTTATTCTCACACCCAGTCCCCAGTGACCCTAATGACTACAGACCCAATGGGGGAGTCAACAACTCTCAATGACTCTCATATCATGAGCACAAATACCTGAACCTCCCCACCAGTCAGACAGTAGCGAACAAGCCTTTTGAATGACAGGATGAAAAATCTTTGAGGTTTAGAAACAAGTTCAATTGAATTCTTTAACACTAAGGACAGACACCAAATGTATAAACCTTAGTTTACCCCCTCTATGTATCAGCAGAAGATATTGTCATGAAAGTTACACAGGAAACATCTTCAGTAACAGACAAAGCACAGTCACTAAAGAATACTGCTGGGTTGAGGGGGAGCATCATATTCTGGTCCAGGAATCATCATTAAATGAGAACATGGGACATGGCTCTTGTGAGATGGTTGCAGCAGCTCGTTGAGTTCATTTGAGTTCATCAACAATCAAAATTACCTTTTGAAACACCGGCATTATTTTAAACCTTTGGTCCTGGTCAACTTTTACTGCAGTTTTTATGAATGCTGCATTTACACCACCTTCTTCCAAACAGAACAGTGAATAATGATTAACCATGAATGTTTTGTCTCTCCTTCAGACTGTGATCTGAGATCTAGCAGAAGCGTGGTGATACAGTACTGACAGTGATTGTTTCAGCAGATCATTAAAGGTGTTGAAAATAGATTTATATTCCTCTATAACTACCTCTATTCGATAATAAATGTAAAAATAAGTAATTTTGCAAAACCTGAATAAATTAAGTAAGATATTCAAACATATGAGTTATACTGATTTGCATTATCTAATCATGCCATGTATTATTATTATTATTAACTAGATAATGAGAAAAATTAAGGTGATTCTGAGATTATTTTTTGAGCCCCCTTGTCTTCCCATGTCCCTAGAAAATACAGAAAGACTGAGTTTCTTATTATTACTTTTATAAAAAAAAACAAAAAAACTTCCAGCCTTTGCATACATTTTACAATGTGCCAGTATCTCTCTTCAACAGTGTGTGACTGCAGTGAATGAGAGCAAAGGTCCCCACTTGGATTTTCACTGCAAACAAGAGACCACTTGTTTTGTCTTTTTTTGTTCTATTTTCTCAGCCTGTCACTGTTCCCATACTGCTTACATTCAGTCTCTCCTCCTTTTTTCTCTGTTTATGCTGCATGCTAACAGTTTTCGCTTGAGGGTTTTGTTTTATAAATGTCTTTCAGTCTCTTGTTGGCTCATTATCTACAATCTATCCTTTATCATTGTCTTCCTATTTTTATCTTCTGCCTCTCCTCATCTCTCTACCCTTGAAATCCCCCCTATCAACTTCATCATCTCACTCTTTGTACAGAGGGGCTCGAAATATCTCAAAATTATTCAATCATCTTTTTGGGCAAAAACAAAATACTATGGTTAAGTATTAGGAAAAATGTCAGGATATTTACGTCTATATGTAATGTCACCACAGACAAAATCTGAAAGAGTGAAGAAGTAATAGGTATTTACCGGGACTTTTGGAGGATTGAAATCTACATTGTAGACTCTGCCACTGGGAAGGTGAGTCCAGCGAGAGGTCAGCCTCTGTTTGATGGTCTGGAAAGGTACATTTAGGTTAATGACTGTGTCCACGCTGTAGGCGTCATCCAGAGACTCCGCCTGGGATACTGTGCGAGGGAAACCTGGTGTTGAGACAGACAGAAAGACAAGGGGACAAACAGGACAGGAAACAAAGAAATTAGATAAATACATGTGCCAGGATTTGAATTAAAAACAATAAGCAAAACTGAGGTGTAAAAAAAAAACTTTTCCCTGAGAGTTGACAACTAAAGTCAGCCCTAGAAAGCAAATCTCTGCTTGACATCCTGTGATCTTATTTAATTACATATTAAGAACATTAAGAAGTGTAAGGGTGAAGTTCCAAACCACGATGCAATTTACAGGTGATGTAAACTTACCGTCGAGCAGCCAGCTGCTCTGGCCCATCGCTCTCAGGTCACTCAGGATGAGACGAGATATGACGTCATCAGGTACCAGCTGACCCTGATCAATACAGGACTTCATTAACAGGCCGAGCTCTAACACACAGAGAGAAAAAAAACAAAAAACAGATAGTTGATGTTGATCACACTAATTACTGAATCAATGCAGTTTTGTTTTCCTGATGAAATTAGTTGAATTTGCATTAGTTTGCTTTAGTTTTCCTGGTGTCTGTGCAGCCAAATATTCTATTCACATTTTAAGATTAAAAAGAAACACAAACCAATCTTGCAGCCCTTTGCAATTGTAGGTCTGAATGTCTGATTCAGTATAATTACACTGTAGCTATAATCAAGCTGCACACACAAGTAGAGGCACTGTGCGCCTTTTTATTTACTACAAAGTGGCCTAACGTAACATTTAAAGGGATAAACTGGCTTCAGGAAGCTTTGGCACGAGGCTTTGACCTCTTTTTTCTGTATCACTTCCACTTTAATTGGTTGGAGTCCAACTATAGAGAGGAATTTCCTGACAAGCCTTGCAGAGAAGACCCAACTGTGTTGATACACTTTTCATGACACTACGAAACACAGCAAATGGTGAGACTTTGTTAAGAAACCAAAGGGTACACACAGGAAATGGTTGTGACAGGTTTCATGCTTGGGAAATGTACAGGCTGCATACCGGCATGTTGTGGGTCTGCACACTGATCCTTGAAGGTGTTTACAAATCAGCAAAAGCATTAATGGTCACACCAGTTTAACAGGACAAGTAACAGCAAGCTGACAGTTTAGGGAGGCATTTCTACTACTGTTAAATAACTCGGTTTAATACATCGTGATTGAGTTTATCAGTAAAGCTCTCACACCCAAAAGAAAAACTTTTCATTGTGACTAACACAAGGGCTGGTGAGGTAGTTTCAGGAAGTGAAAGTTCAGCAGTTCACATCTGAAGATTGTTTAAGCAATAAGACAATAAGAACAGCTGCTTTGATTGTCAACAAACTTCAGTATGGGTGCGGAGGATTTAGTTTAGCTGATTAACATGCAGAGAGTGGGGGTCCAAAAAAAAAAAAAAAAAAAAGAATAACTAACTTCAGTCATGCATTACTGCTCCAGAAACCCTGCTGTGAGATTACCCAGTTTTGTTGTTACTCTTCCATTCAGCTGGAAAAACACACGTCTTCCTCTGTAACCCCACCCCCTCCTCCTCCTCCTTCTCCCATAGGGACAAAGGTAGCCTTTTCCTTATCTTCACACCTATATTCACCTCATCCAAGGTGATGTTGAGTAAGAACGGGCTTTGTTCCAATGACCAGGTAAAGTCAGTTCAAACGTTTCAGGTATCAACATAAAGCAACCGTCTCTGTAACCCTGTTACACATTCTTGACCTTGACTGAGAGAGAGAGACAGTTTTACTCTGTCCTTCCTCTGTGACAGATAAGAAACCGTAGGGGTGGTCTTCTTATCGCAGTACTCCAGAAAACAAACTTAGGAGGTGCGGTTTTGCATAGTAGCTTAATATTTGTATGTTTTGAGCATAAAAAGAAGAGCTTTTATGGTAATTTCTAAACATGCACAAATGCGCTCCAGTGAGAAAAAATGTTTGTCTTTTTTTATCCAAAAGATAGCATCCCCGCACAGCCTCCACACTGGAACATTTTTTTTTTACTCTAAATCATTAAACTAAACCACATCGGTATTTATTGGTGACAACAAACCTCTCTACCTTTCTGTCTTACCAGTTTTAGAGTTGATGTTGGCTCTTAAAATGTCTCCACTGGAAAGGTGATTCAGTCCAAAACTTTTGGTAATGCGCGCAGACACGGTTCCTTTCCCTGATCCCGGGGGTCCCATGATGACAGCACGAAAAATCCTCTGAACAACCATGATTAGACGAGTATTTAAAAAGAAAAGAAATAAAGTCTTTCAAGAAGAAATAGAGTGGTCGTAGATTTCCCTCCTGCAAAAATAAAAAATACAAAAAAACACTCCTACTTCGGATGCTCAGCCAAGACTCAACTGGATCGGTGCAGGTTTACTTTTCTTCCCCCCTTCTCTTCAGAAATGCGCAACGTAACCAACAGTGGGCGCGTCTTTTCCACCCAGTCTAGACTCTCACTGGACCTTGACTTATAATTCCCTCAAACGCTGCAGAGAAGTACAGAAGAGGAGGAGGAAGATAAGAAGATGTAATCACCACAGTCCCGATGGTGGTAGTAGAGAGTAGAGAGGAGAGGGGGGCGTCAGATGCTGATGCAGTCCTGGTCACGCACGCCGATCGAAACCACCCCGTCCCTGCATTATGTTGTCAATAAATAAAAAAAAAACTTCCTCTCCTATTCAGTGTTAATGGTTTAGTGGGTATGTATTTATCCCACAACACGTTTATGTAATCTTCCTACGGGCGGGTAAAAGCTTGTTGGTAAGGCTGCGATGATTAATCCTTTCCCCAGCCTCGATCCTTTCAGCAGACAGATCTGCAGATTGGCTGGCAGGATAAAGTGAACAACGACCGACCAATCTGCTGCCTCATCCCGCACTTCTATTGTATTTTAAAAGAGTCTGGCCGTTTTAGATTAGTTAAATAATAAGTCAATATGAAATAAGTCTGAAGAAAATGCTCGTTTAAAAAACACCAAACACTAACTAACTTTTGGAACAGATTGATTCATTATGTTAATGTGAGCATTAAAAGTCATATCAACCATTGTGAGAGTAACAAATAGTTTTATTTACTGCAAACAAAAGTAAGAAAACGAACATAAATATTTGTTTTTTCCTCTTTGTTTACATTTTCAACCAGTTTTGTGCCTTTAAGAAGCAACGTTATAATTCAACCACGCCCACTCTTTATTAACTGATGGTAACATGTCGCCATCTAATGGTCCAGAGCGACGGTGCATCCTTTATTAAAAGCGCATTAATGTCCCTCCCGCTCTGCCGTACCCTCGCCTCTCACCAACGTCTTCCTGGACAAACACACGTGGATTTCCACTGACGCCAGGCAGAAACAATAATAACATGGCAAGTCAGGGACTCGACTACGACGGCTGCAATTTCTTCAGACAGCGGCTGGTTTTATCTACACTGAGCGGGAAGCGTGTTAAAATCAAGAACATAAGGTCTAAAGATGACGACCCAGGGCTCCGCGGTGAGTTTCAGCTTCACGCTGCATGTGGCGTCGCAGTTAGCTCGGTGGCTAAGCAGCTAGCTGTTACGCAGTTGGGAGTGCTGGTTTATCACTGGGCGTCGGACGCGGGGAATCGATGGGGTTGTAGTGTAAATGTGACACAAATGTGATGCAACCATATTGTATCAATTGTATATAATTACTTTGTATGTCAGGAGCTGTTTTGCATGTATTGAGTGATTTATTTTGACAGATATAAGTAAGAATTATAATAAGTTGACATCACTAATGTATGTATTATGTATCCCAATTACTAACTCCATGTGTTGTGGTACAGCATTAAACATTAAAAATAAAAATCATGCGTTCGTCATCATTAATCGATTTATTGTCGTATTAAAAATTCAGGAAACTTTTTTTTTTTTTTTTTTTTTTTTTAATTAAAGTAAATATGCGTAACTTTGAATTCTCTGTTTCAGATTTTGAGGCCAGCTTCATCAGGCTGCTAGACAAAGTGACAAATGGCTCCAGAATAGAAATAAACCAAACAGGTAAATGTTTAAATTATTTTATCACTGCTGACAGAGGCTATGTGCTTAGTCTAATAACTGTATAATGTCAGAGGGATATGATGTATTGGAGTTCAAACAATTTCCAACACCAACAGGCAGGTATCTTCAATGTGATTGTATCTAAAATTAACATTTCCCCTTCCCCTCATTGTTTCTCCTATTTGTTTTTCCTTCTAATCATACATTAAGTGTCATTCTGCTTCACTTGTAATCCCACTTGACTGTCAACAAGGATATTGAATAAATCCATTACTTTCTTCTAAATATCTAGTTAACAGTGCATAGAAGCTAAATGTAACATAGATTAAATGGTTATTAGTATGATCCATATATTTAAGACCTGTCATCTTTCTGTTTTCTCCAGGTACCGTGTTATTCTACCAGCCCGGCTTGTTATATGGAGGTTCTGTAGAGCATGACTGTAACCCACAGCGCTCTATTGGTTACTACCTGGAGGCCCTGCTCATGCTGGCTCCGTTTATGAAAAACTCTCTGAAGGCCACACTGAGGGGAGTCACCAATGACCCACTTGACCCGACGGTGAGGACACACACTTAATCAACCCGATCATTGTTTCATTGTGTAATCCTTTTTGTTGTTTTATTTTTCCTCCGTGATTTATTTTTGACTTGACTCGACCTCATGATCAGGCTGGGTGGAGCTGAAGCATGCTTCTGCAAAGAATATTTCAACTATGTTGTGGTTAAATGCACACCTCCTGAATCCAAATGCACACTGGTGTCTATTGTGCACATCATCATGTGCAATCATATACCTGTTTGTAAGTCAGGATCACTGGTTACTGCCACAATTTCTGGTTCACGCTATGAATTTGAGAGAGGGAGTGTTCTCCTCACTCATTTCTGTTTCCTAATCAAAGTGTTACATGTTTATGTGTTCGATGTCTTGTTCTAGTAAAGCAGCCTCAGACACTTCATCATCCATGCTTTGCTTATTGCAATGAACTGCATTGTTTCAAAGTGAATAATAAACCAAACAACAAGAAGGCAATAAGAAGTATGAATTGGAGACACTGGAGAAAGGTGTTGTCATGGAAACACTGAGCAGTGTCTTTCTTTGTTGCTGTGATGAGAAATGGTCTATTGTAGTTCCAAAATTCAAAACTTTGCAGACACATTTGTGTTTTCCTTTTGTAATGAATTTAACTCCCTGTCTCCTGCAGGTCGACCTGCTCAAGTCCACAGCTCTTCCTCTGATGAAGAAGTTTGGTATTGATGGTGAGGGTCTTGAGCTTAAGGTGAGAACATCAAAATGATAAATTATTTTCTGCAATGCAAAAGAAACTTGCTTGAGCCTCTTAAGTCTGATGCCCTCTCTGTTGTTGCTGCTCCCTCAGGTGGTGAAGAGGGGGATGGCACCAGGTGGGGGAGGAGAAGTAGTCTTCACATGTCCAGTTCGCAGGACCATCAGACCGGTCCAGCTGACAGATCCAGGAAAGATCAAGAGGATCAGAGGAATGGCGTATCCTTGTCAGGAGTCATGGCTTTTTTAAACCTGTGAACAATATTGCAGATTTTTTTCTATGTTTGAGCTCTTTAGCAAAGACAAACCACAGTTTGTTACACACTCACAGACACACGCTGTTATAAGCCGTCGATATTCCATGACAGTCTAAACCCAGATATTCAGTGCGAGTGTCCCCTCAAATGGCCAACAGGATAGTGGACTCTGCCAGGGCTGTGCTCAACAAGTTCATTCCTGACATCTACATCTACACCGACCACATGAAAGGAGCCAACTCGGGCAAGTAAGTATCTTAATGTACATTGTTGTCTTAACAAGTTTCAGATGTTTTGTATGTTTTCTGTGGGTCTCTTCAAAGCTTATTCATACAAAGAGAGACAATAATTCATGTTGCCAACCGCAGATCTCCAGGGTTTGGTTTGACGTTGGTGGCAGAGACGCTGAACGGATCCTTTCTTAGCGCCGAGATGGCATCCACACCGCAGGGGCAGGGAGAGCCCGTACTACCTGAGGACCTCGGCAGGAACTGTGCCAAGCTACTTTTGGAGGAGGTTCACCGGGTAAGCACAACAAAGACCAGCATTAGAATATATGTATATTTTTACACAATTAAACCTGTCATTGGGGGTTAATCATTCATGAAGATGCTAGATCAAATTCCCTTTTGTCTCTGACATAAATTTACTGTTGATTATGTTGATTTGACAGACAATAGTAGTAGTAGTCCCTAAATGATTTCACAGGTACAGCTAGGCTCCTGTGAAAAGGCTGGAATGATTCTCTTAACTGAGCAGATGTAGACATTCAGTCATAAACGGGAATTCAGCCAATGTTTTCAGCCTTTACACAAACAGGCCTTGTGTTCACAAACATCCCGGTGCTATTTTAATTGAGCACGGAAAGACTTTCTTTTGATTTGCAGCGTGAAGCGTGTCTTGTTTTGTATTTAAAAGAGACCCAGTGCGAAAATGTGCTTTGTGTTTGTGTTTTAGAGGCAGCAAACAAAATTAAAGCGCTGTGGCTTTTGCCAGTAGAAAGCATGATTGTGCAACTGTGGCTCAGGAGGTAGAGCGGGTGGTCCACTAGTCGGGTGCCCCTGCTCCTCTGGTCCTGTCATAGTGTCCTTGGGCAAAACGCAGAACCCCAAAAATGTACCATCCATGAGAGAGGCATTGTAGATGTGTTTTGTTGTGTAAAATGTTTGAGTTGTTGAGTTTTTTTCCAATCTCAGACTTTTACAGCTAAAAAAATCTACAAAATAACTTCAATTCTTAGTTTTATTCTGCAAAGATTGGAATAAATTCCCTCACCAAGCCAATTTTTGAATTTTTTTTTTATCAAAGTGCAATGTTATAAAACAGTGCTCAAATTTAACTTTCACCAAATCAACTTTGCTCTTTGTTTCTTATCTTTACTGAAAAATTTCCATTATCACTGTTGGTTGATAATGAGATTTAGTCGCTCCGCTCGGCAGCTCAAGAATCCGTTATTGCGGCTCGTCACAGCACAGTTCCGAATTCTTGGGGAATACCTTGACGCATTACAACCCCGGCATGCAACAATGACTTCCAATGCCCTTGTTTACCAGCATTCTCGGGTAATGACCATCAACCGCAGCCTGGCATTCCAATAAGAAACTCGGCCCATAAAAGTAGAACGCATCTAAAGTATATTTCTGCTTTAAATTAGATTTTTAGAACCCGTAAGATGCCTGTTTGAGTGTTAGCATTTTATTTCATATTAAAGGACAGAGCTTAACTCATATGATTTTAATGTTAACACACCAAAGATAAATCAAAATGGTGTGCAGAGTAGAGCAAGGTTACTCATCTTATCTTTGCTGACTTCATCTTCATCAGTATTACTACAGGTTTGTTGATCTGCCACTTTGGTTGTTGGTCCTCAGCCGTTCTTATTTTGTAACTGACTTTCTCTAAAGTCCAAGAATGACATTTTACTTTTAATTTTATGTCATTGGCCGACTGGCACAGAAGGATCTCGCAGAGGTCAAATGTCAGTGACTGGACTTTATCTGTCTTAAATTCTGAAGTGCACCAGTGTTTGAGTTGGTTAAATGACATGTTGGCTGAAAGGCTGAAGTAGAGACTCACTGTTACTTTTGAGGCTACAGGAGAAAATTGTGCCTCTATCTAGTCATGTTTTGTGCACCCTTTGTGTGTGTGTTTAAACGATATTTGCTGTAAGACAAAGAAACTTACTATAAACATACGCCAGCACAATCTGACATAGTCACAGAGGAAAAAGAGCCCACTTCATCAGAATATGCACAATTAGATCCAGTGACTCTGTGACTTGAGTTTGCTTCCTCATGGTTCTGCCTCTCAGCCCTCTCATAGGAGCCATGTGAGTCCAGTTAGCTGGTCAGGGTAGTGCTGATTAACTCTGAAAGAGGAATATTGTTGGATGCGTCTTCTTAACTTCAAGCGACAGAGTGGGGAGCTAACGTTTCTGTTTAGTGGACTTCGGAGATGGAGGAATAACAGTCTGTTCCATTTTTAAACATTATGCTCTTTTTATTTTCATAAAACCACAGCTGCTGCTGGTAGAACCGCTAGATTCACCACTGATTTTTATTTGAAATCAATGCTGACTTTAATACCTAACTGTAACCAGGTGATGGCTAGAGCTGAGAAGAGAAAAGATAACATCACAGAAAAATGGACTTCATGGATTGTTGATTTTTTTAAAAAAAAAAAAAAAAAAAAAAAAAAAAGAAGGAAAAACAACTGAGATTTGCTGGATTCACATTTAAGGGCACACGAGTGCCCTGTGCGTGTGTGCGTCTGTTTGTTTTGTGGTTAATCAGTACAGTCCTCTTGTAGTAAACCAAAGCTACACGATGGACATTTTGTTTTTGGGACCAACATCAACACTGGGCAGGAGCTGATGTAAGTGGTGCTCTCTTAACATTGTTTTTTTTTTTTTTATTATTACTAATTTATTTTAAACAAGCTTCAATTAAGAAGAAAAAATAAATTTTTAAAGAGCTCGTTTATTTGGCTGCGTAGGCTTTAAAATTCAAGTTTGGAGTCCTGCATGTTTTCCATGTCAGTGTCTGCTATTTTTGTGATTAAATTTAGTTTGGCAGCTGAAAGTTTAAAAAAGAAAAAAAGATAAACCACAGTGTTTGTTACTCAGTGAGGCTAAAGATGTGGAATACCTATGCATTGATTACAGCTCTTTTTTTAAATTTAGTTTTATTGTGATATAATAATTATTTAATTTCAATAAATTCCGAACATCTCGGGTTGTTGTTTTTCCCTCGCGTCAGTAAGTAAACACTGCTGAACTGGGATAAAATGAATCTTCAGGAACAAAGCTGTTGGCCTTGATCTTCCTCATTGTTCACTGTTAAGCAAACAAATACAAAAATACAGATTTCTTTTTATTTTATTTTATCTTAAATTCATTTTCTACTCGGTTTTGGTTATGACTGTTTTATGGGTTTATGCCACATTAGTAGAATAGTCATAGAACTTACTTGACTGTATTTGTGCCCACATTTTCTGGGATTGGTGTGTGTGTGTGGGGGTTGCCATTCATTTCGAGGATTTAAGGGACTTTTCCTTCGGGCCTCGTGGCTTGTTGGCGGTTGCCGGCCTCCTGGGACGTCTTAACTCTGCGACGTTGTCCTTTGAAAGGCAGGGCCTGAAACAACTTGTCAGAAATGGTGTTAATGCATAAATGTGTAGTTTGAAACGAAGACCGTGTTCTGTAAGAGTCGAGATCAGCAAAGCAACAAGGTAAGCCAAGCTTGCTCACCCGAGGTTGGATAAAATCTTGCTTTAATTTCAAGTTTGTCATTGTCTTTTGACTTTTGGTAAAATGTCTCTGAAGTTGCACATTAGGAAATGGATGAACTCACTGGAAAAATGGTTAAGATAAAACCTTTAAACCTTTAAATTCTTAAGGCTTTTAAATGAAGCGAAATGGCGGAAATATGTAACAGTCCTCTAAAAGTTTGTATTTGTTTTGAGATCACTTTTACGAACTACCAAGTCTGAGCCGAAGGAATGTAGTTAATAAACTCTGTGCCTCATCACTAATAACAACAATGTCACCATAGTTTTGCCATGTAGACTGAGTGATATGATTAAGTAATCGAATCATATTCCTGCTGACAAGCTGTCACGATGGTATCAGACCAAATGAATAGGCCACATGCTTACTTTGCATGTGGATAAGTAATGGACACAGAAGATATACAAGAAAGTGTCCCTGTGTTGCAGGAGTTCAGCTGTGAGCGTATTTGTACATCGAGTTAGTGAAGGACATTAGATGGTACACGTCTTACTAAAACCGTCACAGACAGCCATTTTAAAATTCCTTGAGTTTATTAAGTGATGGGTGTGTCAGGTCACGTATGGGCCGCCTCGGACGAGCTCTCGGGTAATCTTGACGGCATGTGATCACTTGGATCCAGAGAGTGGAGCCTCTGTCCTCTGAACAAATCCTATGTTTAAGGAAAGGAGGAGGTGGCCGTGGTAAGGTGAATGGGCTCATAGGTTTGTTTACAGGGTAAAAGAAAATGTGGGATGTATAAAGAATAAAGTGTGTTTGTGGAAAGTGTGAGCAGAAAAGTTAAAAAAATATCTCTGAAAGCTTTGGCCTAAATTTATAGATAAAAAAAATATCTCCTGCTGCCAAAACACTTCATGGTCACCTGAAGTGGTTTGTAAATGTAGTAAGTTATCACTGCTCAACCAAAGATCATCAATCTTTCTGTCAAAGGGTTACTGAGTTCTCACTGAACATCTCCACCCCTGCTGCGTATTTTTCTGTTTTTGTTACTGAAACTCACCCCCCCTTTCTTTTTTTTTTTTTTTTTAGGGTGGCTGCGTGGATTCATCCAATCAGAGCCTGGCGCTGCTTTTCATGACCCTTGGCCAACAGGACGTGTCGAAGGTTCTTCTTGGACCCCTCTCCCCGTACACGTAAGCTGCTGTTCAACAGTGAACTTTACAAACAGATCGGCAGCTGATTCATAAGTTAATATACAGATGTACTGTTTCCAAATGTAGAAAGCACATGTAGTTATTCTTCTACCAGTCCTCCTCCTGACAAGTAACAATAATCCAAAGTTTTTGTCCAACTCAAGGGCACAAAACATAAGTCAAATAAACAACAGAGGCTATAAATAGTCATCAGTTTGCTCTATAAGAAACCTTGTTAATTGTTTGTTGAGATCCTGATTATGGAACAAGATTTAAAGTAAATAGAAAAACATGATTTCAAAAATAACTAGAACTAGTTAAATTCAATGAACCTTCTACCTTTTCCTCCTTCACACTAGTGTATTTATGTGTTATCATGATACTGAACCAGATTATTTATATGAAGAGTGAATGTGTGAGATGAGACTTTATATTGTGAATAAAGAGTCTGAAATGTTTCTGGCTAAAAATTAAAACAACTGAATATAAACCAGATTTTTAAAACATCGTCACCAGAAGAGAACTATGAACTGTCCATTTTCAGTTATCATGGTACCGGTGCTGTGTCCCTCTCAAGTACAGTACTATGATAACTGAAGATTGGCAGTGCCATCACAATACGTGTCTCCCCGCACGCAGGTAAAGGCTGATTACAGAAAACATGAATGTATCTTTATATTTGTTTTTCTTCTCTACCTCTTTAAATGATGAGAATATTCTGTGTGTGTGTGTTTATCCAACACAGGATGTCTTTCCTTTGGGATCTTACAACTTGAAATTTCATCTCTCATTTTCTTCTGACTTTTGTTTCCTTTCTCCACTCATCTCTCTCTCTCTCACTCTCTAGGATCGAGTTCCTCAGACACATTAGAGATTTCTTCCAGATCATGTTCAAGATCGAAGTCCAGAAGCCTTTAGAAGACGAAAGGAAAGGAGGAGACAAGGTCCTGATGACCTGCGTAGGAGTCGGTTACAGCAACATAAACAAATCTATTAAATAAAACAACTATTTTTATATAAATGTCTTGGTGTCGGCTCGTGTCTCTGCTCACTCGCAACCTGTACTAGAATATAGTATTTTTATTTTGTTAAATGTGAAGGTTACAACACTGATTATTTGAGTGCATCTTATCAACATGTTTGGACTGACTGTGTTACAGGAAACCAGAAGATAAACTACTTATAAGTAATAAATCTGCGGTTTTCATCAGTTACATTGGATACAAACAACTTTATGTATTCAAAAGACATTCAACAGTGTCTTCATATTCATAAATATCATCTTATGTCTGTTTTAATCTCTCATTCTACATGAAACTGAAGGAAAAAAAACTGTCTGGTTGCACATTACTGGAATTCCACATAAAAAAAAAAAAAAAAGCAATTCTACACTGTTAGTTCCAGTCATAGCCAGAGCTAAGTTCAGGCAAATGTTTCTGTAAGAATTTAATGAGGGGAAAAGAAGGTCAATGACTGGTCATTGTCATTCAAAGCTGTTAAATTCTTCCCGTTTACTGTACTGAAAAGCTGCACTTTGCACCATGTGTTTCTCATCTGGACTCATCACAGCGGTCCATAGGAGTTAGTCATCTTGGCCACAGAGATGTTTGAGGGCGTCACCGTAACTACCAGAAACTTCAGACTGCAGAAACATAAGGGAAAGATGAAGGGGAGAAGATTATGAATACGTAAACAACATTCTTGTTGATCCATCTAAAAACAATACGACGATGTTTGGTCTCTAAACATTTGTGATATGTCGAGTTGTTTGTGTATGAGTGTGGACTGACCTCTAACTGGGAGTAAAGGGAGCACCCAAACAGCTTCTTGTACTCTGCCTTGATATCCATCAAATCGATTTCTGAGCGACTGACTAGTATCCTGGTCAGAATGGACTCTGTGGTCCCAGCACCCTGGACAAAAGAGCACAGATTTAAATAGATTTTGATCAAATAAGCAATGGCTCCCATAAACAATGCATCTTGCATTGTGCATTAACAGCTGCTACCATGTCTGTGCAGCTTTACAGTCCTGTTATCTTCTGCTTTAAAGCCCGCTGCCACATTTCAACTGTTGTTACACATTTTGTCAAAGCAGAAGCAATAAAACTGTGGCTTAACATTCCTTTCCACACCGGCAGTGCCCAACACTGTTGTCTGCTGTGGACAGAAAGTGCACACAGTGCAACCACCAAACAATATGTGGATTTTGTTGTGACATTTTGCACGGCTTACCTTCATGCTCTTGTAAAGCCTCTCGGCAAGGTATACAGGAACGCTCTTCACACATTTAACTGGACAGAAACATAATACAAGACAAACAGGATGAGAAAACATTGACCAATTTTAATGAGAAATAGGCAGGAAATGTCACATTTTTCTCACCAACAGCCACAAGAAGCTTCTCCAGGTTTCCAGACATCTCACTCTCGATGCTCTCCTGCAGAGTCTTCTTGCTAATACTCTTGTACTCTACCAGAGCTGCCGAAACATAAAGAGAGGTATAATTTCTTATTCCAATATAATGTTTTAGTCTTAACTACGCATCTCTCCCACAGATAGCAAACCCACAAAGCTGTTTATTTATTTACATGTACAGAGAACATTTGTATGGAGTGTACCCACTCTGTCGAAGCTGGGGAACACTCCTGTGGCACAGGATGTCGATAAACATGTCTTCATCAGTGCCCCACTTCTTCTCGCCTGCGTCATACAAAGCCTGAGCGGTGGAAAAGTGGAATGAAAACAAGTCTGAGCAAGTAAGTAAGTTTTCTTGTAAGTTTACAAGAAAATGCATAATGTAACTTGAAATGGATCTGAAACGTTGGTGATGGGAATAATGAGCAAGATCAGATTTTGTGTCTTTTGTGCATCATTGAAAAACAAAGGTGTTAATTAAAAAGGCAAACAAACAAGAACTGGTTATGCGATGAATGCTTTCAATGTCATTAACATACCCTAGCATCTGCTTTAGCTTTGGCAGCATCCACATTGGTGCTCTCATCTCTCTTCCCCTGTGAGGAAGAACAAAAGAAAACAGAATAAATTCAACATATTAGGCTGAGAATTATTAATTTAAGTAGTGAGCTGTTCTGAATAGAATCCAAATCCAAAGATTTACACATTTTGTAGAAAGCTGAAGACGTGTATTGCTTTTATTACTGTGTTGGTTTAATTTTGTCTTGTATAAGAAAATATAACTTGCAGCTGCACTTTTAAGAGCAAAAATATGAGACTCCCTTGTGTAGATTCGTATGAAGAAACTTTGGGTGTGCGATGATTTGTTCAGGACATTTTTTGAAATATGATGTGAAATATAGCCACAGCTGTCTGATCTGGCCATAATAAATTTTTATTTGATCATTGTTTTCCTTTGAATGTGCAGTACCTCAGCCAGGGTGAGTAGTGCTTTCGCGTAGTCTCCAGACACCTCAGACTTCAGGTCATGAACCATCAGTCGTCCAGTTTCTCGAGTGAAACAGCACAATAAGAAGAATTTCAAAACAAATATAAACACATACCACAATCAGCATGCCATCTGTTTTGCAAGAATTTGAGTTATGAGACTGAAAGTGTAAATATGTTGCGGTGGAGATACAAACCTGCCAGATATGCTTCAGCTAAGGCTTTGATCTGTCTGGTGGATCTTGAGGCAAAGATTTCTGTCAGTGTGCTCTCTGTGGTCCCTGCACCCTGTGTGTGATATACATTAAATGACACATACACAAGTAAATAATGACTACATGCACAATGCAAATGTAGTCAAATTTATTAATTTCCTTTTGGATTGTTTGGAGTCATCACATTTTACTATATTTGCATTATGCTCTGTAGAAGCCATATATTTTATAGGATGCATAATCTCACCTTGATGGCTGCGATGACTTCACGGCAGTCATAGACATCCGGTGGCGTTACCAAGGCTACTAACAAATCCTCAAAATCTCCGTGAGTGTCACCTTCCAGGTCGTCTACTAATTTCTATAAGAGGAAGGTTGATAACAAACAAACATTACTCACTTCTCATTTTCTCTTTTGTCTCAGTAGTTTCAAATAAACATTCACCAACTTACCCTTCCTGTGGCTTTCTCATAAGCCTTAGCAATGAGCTGACGCTGAGCATTACTTCTTTGGGTCAACACCTCAATCAGTGTTTTTTCTGTTGTACCTATAAAGAAGACGAGCGCAGAAAGAACTTGTTAAGTTGCTTGGTACATAAAAGACGACATTTGCTCCAACATATGCGGGAAAACTTGATGGTAAAATATTATTTCAATGCTTTGCATATTTCTCTGATATAGTTACTTATTAATTATCATATAACTTAATAGCTCACCAAGGCCCTCGATGGCCTTCCTCAGTGCAGACACGTCTTCGTCTACTTTAAAGTTTGCTTTGTCCTTTACAGTTCCTCTTGCACTGGACTGATAAACACAGAGTAACAATGTATTACCATCATACATATTTGCTAATGGATATAATGGATCTTGACATTTGGAACAACTAAATACACATAAGTGTGTGCCCAACTTACTGTCACAGTCAATGAGGAGGGATTGTCCAAGAGCAGGTCTAAGTCGTCCTACAACGAGACAACAAACATTATCACCTCATTTTAACTTTGTTTTAAGGCTAAAATCTAATCAAAATCACATCATCAATCAATCAGATTAACTTCAACTACTCACCCAGACAGACATTGTTGTGTTTGTAGATAACGGTCTTAAACTAGGAAGAAGAGAAGCTTCATTAAGAAAGTATTATTATCTTTATATCAACGTGTAGCGAAATAATCCACGGATCTAATGTCGAATAAATGCATTCGGTTGTTTTCATCTTCTGACTTCAGCTGCCTGCGCTTTCAGTTTTCATTTAGGAAACAAACAAATCCACTGGATTGTTATCAGTGTAAATATCCTCCATGTAAATCCACAGAAACTACGGTAACTAATAACTTTCATCTGGGCGTTAGAGGTTGAGTTAAGCAACTAGTCAACACGTGTACGTGAACAGATCAGAAGAAAATTAAACTCATAACATTTTCACAGTCGATCGCTGCAAATCCAAGTTAAAGTCAAAGAGGACAGACAGAAAACTAAACGTGAACATGCAGAAATAATTCAGGAAATGTTTTTTTTTTCTCTTTTGTTTTACCTTTATGAGAAGACACGATTGATGCCAAAGCAGGAATTTTACAGTATGTCAAAATCGCCACACCTTTTTACAGAGAAGTCCAGATGGCAACGCCCCATCATTTACTGGAGGAAGTTGAATCATGGAGACGCATTTTCACAAACTCCTCCTCATATGTAAACACTGTCAGAGGGGATTTAAACCACACCTCCGTATCTCGACTGTGTCCACCTTGATGCAGAGTAACACCATCTGATTTACGGTATTTGTTAAACACAACATCGTAGTGCCCAAACAAAACATCAGATTTGAGAAATAACCACAATAACAAGCTCTGTGATGAGTTAAACTGGGTCCAAAGTTATGTTTGTTTTGAGGGCAGGAACATAACGGTGAGTCACACAGACAGATACAGATACAGATATAGATGAGGAAGGAAATTGTGAAACAGGAAAAAAATATGTTGTCAGACTTATCCCTTAATTACATCTCTACCTCTCTTTAACAGAAGCAAGTCAAGTTTTTAGATAACTTATAAATGTATTTTAGATGTAGAGGAATAAGAAATTAATGTAGAATAAAAAGATATTTAAGGATGGAAAATTATGAAGCACGTATGATTAGTCCAGACTTTTTTTTTTTTTTTTTTTTAATCATGCGACCATTTATCAATATTAATAAACATAAAAAATACCCAGGTAAAGTATGAACGTGTAAATATGGAGCATACATGCAATAGCGACATCTTGTGGCTAAATGTTAACAGACGTGACCTCTCTCTGGACGGGGAAGAAAAACACAAATTGGATAAGGATTTGTAAATAGTTTCATTAAGATGAAGTAGCTTTCCTGTTTGTGTGTGTTCTGTTTTTTTTTTTTTTGTTTTTTTTTTTTGTTTTTTTTAAGAAATTGAATTGAAAATAAAATAAAATGAATAATAATAATTACTCGAGAGTAAAAAACACTTTCATTTAATTTATTTCAGAAATAAAATCATTCTTATTTAATAATGTAATAACATTTTTTTTTCTGCTCTATAAATTACACATGAAATATTGTATAATATCATTATTATTATTATTATTATTATTCATTATATTCTTAATTTTTGACTCCGCCCACCTGGTGACGTATGTCTGTTGTACTACTTTGTGTGAATGTTCCCTCAGTAAAGACTGCAAGGCAAACATCCCCTTGTCTCGATAACAGTCCGACGTCCGCTACAGTGTCTTATTGCCTCTCTAACCTTACTGCAATACAGACTTAAATCCCGTACAGCCAAAGTCTTTATACCGTCTCTGATATAAGCGATGGTGACGGGGGGAATTAACGTTGACTGACGTGGGTGTGTGACCTACTGTAGACCGGGAGTCAGGGCAGACATTTCACTCAGGACCCTGCCCATTCTGACAGCTCGGTGCTCGACGACCGTCAAGGCACCGTGCTGTTGTGATGGCCCCACTTGAGGACGTGTCACCGGCTTTGTAACTGTATGACACTCGGTGTATACGGCAGGTGAACCATTTGTTCTCAAATAAAGATTTTAAGCCGACTCTCTCTACGCGGGTAAGCTTGAAGCTAATTGGCATCGTTAAAAGCCTGAGGGTGAACTAGTTAGCCGAATATCGTCAAGGATACTGTGGTGGCTAGCAAGAGTTAGCATCACTGTTTCCTCATCTGCCAGTCATTTTTGGTAATTATCTTATTATTTTTTATTCACATTTCTATTTTTACATTGTATTCTGTTAGCGTTGTTTGTGCTTCCTCCATTTAACCGGTGCTTGTTGTTCTTTACAGGTAAATATCTGTTATGGAGGCTCAGCTGTAGCTTGTTGCCTCTGTTGTTTACCTGAGGATACATGGATAGTGGTCAGCCGGGCTGCTCTATGTGGAGCGTGTGGTGGTCGTAACAAAAGACTGGATCAACTGCAGATCATCCATAGTGGAGACATGGACATGGACATGGAGCCGAGAGGCAGCTAACACCTGTCGACTTAAACTAGAACTGTACAGTCGACTGTCCCCGAGGAATTAGGAGTAATGGGGCTGTGAAGGAGGACAGCTGCGCCTGCTGGACCGTTTGATTTTTTTTTTTTTTTTGTGGGTGTTTGGGGAAAAAGGACAAGAGGTTTCTTGTCCAAATTAAAGCTTAACCCGAGGACCAGAGTACACAAGAAGAACAAGATTTAGACTTTTGCTGGGTCCACCCTACTGAGGCTGGGATGATGATGTTAAAGACCCTGCTGATCACCGGTCTCCTTGGCTGGGTGACATGTCAAGAGAGCCAGAACATGACTCCAGAGGAGAAGGCTGGAATCAGGTGGGTCTTTATGTGTTGTTGTGACCTCTAGATATCAGAATCAGTGCATAATTGAAAAAAAAAAAAATCACATAATATGTAATTTTCCTATTTTTTTTTTTTTTTTTTGCAGGGACCAGATCATTGAAATGTTCGATCATGCTTATGGCTGCTACATGGTGAGGATGTGACGATTGTTATTACCACTGCAGTGGGAAAAGTTAGAAGCCAAGTTAAGGTGTATTTTAGTTTGCAGTGAAAGTGCTGACATGAACTTGAGAATGGTAATTAGGAATAAGAGTTGTGGAAGTGTTGGGGAAAATGCGAGAGAGTGGTTTTACTGACTGCTGAGTAAAGACAGAAGTCAAAGAGCTAAGATTATCTCATCATGAAAAACAGTTTACCGTGAAAGAAATCCTTCATGTTAATCCCCTAGCCACGTCTGTCCTTCACTACCTTAATTATTTTAATTCAAGGCATATATTATAAATTCATTAAAATCTGGGATAGCTTATTGGCAAATTTCCTGGAATAGCTAGAATATGAAGCTGTTACAATTGATGAAAATGGTAAATAGGAAACAAAAAGACTGCCCCATTACTGACACTGCAGATGAGATGAAAGCTTCGGACTACTTTACCTTCCAGTCATATTTCCTTACTGAAAGCTTTTCTGTACACTGTTAAATAAAGCCTGAACACACTCACTGTTGGTTGCGTTGCAGAAACATGCCTATCCAGCAGACGAGCTGATGCCTCTAAGCTGCAGGGGAAGAGTCCGTGGCCAGGAGCCCAACAGAGGCGACATAGATGACTCCTTGGGAAAGTACGTACATCATCCACAGACATCTGGAGACACAAGAGTCACTCAATCCATTAATCAAAATCAGTTCACATGTCTTTTAAAAATTTAACATTTACAGTGGTGTGTCATGTTTCTACAATGTTTCATCATTGTGCTACAGCTGTTTGTTAAATGACAAAAGTACTCCCAACCATTGGCACTTTTTATCCAGTGTCTTTGAAGTTCTTGTCACAGATATGATGTACTATCAAACGAAGCTTTAAAATGAGCTAACCTGCAAACAAATGTACGAATGCAAAAGGTCATACTTATGTAATACTGATGATGATTGAATTTGTCACAGAGCAAAAGCCCTAGTTTTTTTTTTTTTTTTGGTAATACATGTTGTCGACACTAATTTATGTTTTGTGAAGTGACATTTACAAGAAGCACATGAATATTAGACTTGGAATACAAAACATCTATTTATATATTTCCCGTGTTGCATACTGTAATTTCACTGCATATGCAACAGAGCTGACATTTAACAGCTGGTCATTCATTATAAATTAAACTGGATCAGTGGCAGTGGGACACCAGCTCTGCTGTGCTGTTTTTCTCATCGTAACATTTCCTGTTTCTTTTCTGTAGGTTTTCTCTCACACTGATTGACACCCTTGATACTCTAGTGGTGAGTGGTACTTCCTTATTTTTTAATAGCATGAAAAATAGTTTTCTCTGCTTTTTTTTTTGTTTGTTTGTTTTTAAATCATTTTTATTTCTCATAGTGTGTATATATATATATATATATATTATTTGACAGTAGATGTCTTTCCCTGTGTCTGTTTGAGCAGGTGTTAAACAAGCTTGATGAATTTGAGGACGCGGTGAGGAAGGCTGTGAGCGACGTACGCCTGGACAACGATGTGGTGGTGTCTGTGTTTGAGACCAACATCAGGGTTTTGGGGTATGGAACATCACTGTCATTTATTTTATATTCATGCATTGTAGATATAATTGAAACTTGATAGAATCTACCCCAAGTCTCCCACTTAATTTTTCATGTCGTTAAAGTAAAACATTTTTTTCTCCCTTCATTTAATTTTTCCCAGAGGGCTTTTGGGTGCCCATGTGATGGCTGACCTTCTCCGTCAGCGAGGAGACAGGATGCAGTGGTATCGAGATGAGCTCCTACACATGGCTAAAGAGCTCGGACATCGATTACTTCCTGCCTTCAACACCACAAGTGGCCTTCCCTACCCTAAGGTATTCCTTGTTTTATTTCTAATTATGATCTTATTTTAGAATTTTATTTTGCAGATGGAGCAAACAGCCTATTGTCAGCATTAACATTTAAGTCTTCACATGAACAGAAAGTAGTTTTTCATACCGTGTTGAAGGAAGTAACTAAAAATAATTTGAGCTAAGTGAAGTGACTACATTAATCTTTGTTTGGTTTACCAGGTGAATCTGCGCTACGGAGTCCTCAATCCACTGTCGCGCACAGGCAATGAATCAGACACCTGCACAGCCTGCGCAGGCACAATGATCCTGGAGTTTGCTGCGCTCAGCAGAATGTCAGGAGACTCTGTGTTTGAGGTATCACCTTGTTATGTTCCTCTACAATACAATACAAACTTCAAAGCTGGTTATGACCTAAACATATAAATTATGTCTTTTGCATGTTCTTTTACAGGAACATGCAAGGAAAGCTATGGATGTCCTGTGGGAGAGGAGACAGAAAGGAAGTGACTTGGTGGGGACTGTCATCAATATCCATAATGGAGAATGGGTCCGCAGGGGTGAGACAATTTAAACACACATCTTCATGGTGCAAAACTGTTACAACTTTGGTAAAGTCAAGACATTGACTCAAGAGGTTTCAAACTGAAAAGAAAGTGAACAGTGAACCATATTGTCCTCTCACTTCTCTGTTTGCAGACAGTGGAGTTGGTGCTGGTATCGACTCGTACTATGAATATCTGATGAAGGCCTACATTCTTCTAGGAGATAATATTTTTCTGGAGAGGTTCAACATTGTAAGTCGCCAATTACTGTATCCCTCCATGTACTGATAATTTATTAGCCTTTAGTCTATTAATTTGGTACCTGTTGTATCCCTGCTCTATTGCAACTTAATTATCCTTTATTAACCATTGATTGTTACTGTTTGGACAGCAGACTTTATTACCGGTTTGCTAATCAATTTTTCATGATGTTCGTCTATAACAGCACTACAGTGCCATTATGAAGTACATCAGTCAGCCTCCCCTGCTGCTCAATGTACACATGCACAACCCCACTGTGAGCGTGCGCAGCTGGATGGACTCTCTCCTGGCTTTCTTCCCCGGCTTACAGGTCAGGGATCCTGTTTTAAGATGCACAATTAATCACATTTACTACCACTAAAACACAGCGCTATAGAGGGTGTTATTTACTGCCGGAGTAACATTTTATTTTTCACACAGGTTTTGAGAGGAGATCTGAAACCAGCCATTGAAACTCATGAGATGCTTTACCAAGTCACTAAACAGCACAAGTTTCTTCCAGAGGTAAACAATCTCTGCTCTTTTTGCTTTATTTAATGACTTTTAGTTGGCACAGATATAAGCATATCTATATAAATATAATACTTAGAATGGTGGGAAATATATGTGACAGTAATATTATATCTAATTTTATTCAATAAGATTATTTGTGGTGAAATTCAAGATTAAGGAACCGAAACAATGAGCAGAATGAAATGTTTGCTATTGCTACAGCTACTGAATTCATAGAAATAAACTGAGATACTTTAATAATACCAACATGTAAATCCAATATTGCCAGGATATGACAGTATGACCTGCACTACGATAATGTAACCAATGATGCTCAGTGCAAACAGCATAACAAAATCACAATCAGTAGAAATAGTTGTATACCGGTACATTAATGTAAAGACAATATTATTAGATAAAGTCAGTGTCATTAAGTACCGTCTTTTACGTTGGTTTATAGGCTTTTACTACAGAATTTAGAGTTCACTGGGGCCAACACCTACTGAGACCAGAGTTTGCAGAAAGCACCTACTACCTCTATAAGGTAATAAAAAACATTTCACAGTGTTATATACAGACGTAATATCATCCATTGAGAAATCTTTTTTATATCAAGCAGAACACATCATGTCAGACAAAGAATTGTCAAGAAAAAAATTTTTTTTTTACAGGCCACTGGTGACCCCTACTACCTCAGAGTGGGACAGTCCATCGTAGACAAGCTCAATGCCTATGCCAGGGTGCCTTGTGGCTTCGCTGCAGTGCAAGATGTCCGCACTGGGGCACATGAAGACAGGTAGCACAGAAACACCTTTAGAATCAAAGAAGGTGCAATCTATTAAAATTAGACACTGAAGCCTCAAACCATCTGTTATGAGTGGTCGTCTGCGAAAATGTGTGTTTATATTTATGTTCATGTGTGCAGGATGGATTCCTTCTTTCTGGCGGAGATGTTTAAGTACCTGTACTTGCTGTTTTCGGAGAAGAGTCAGCTGCCCATCGATATCGACGACTACATCTTCACCACGGAGGCTCATCTTCTCCCCGTCTCTCTCTCTACCACCCAGCCGCCCTGTCAAGGCAACATTACGGTAAGAGCTATTGCTTCATCACTAATACAGGGTTTTGTTTTTTTTAAATATGTTAATTGATATATCAGTGTGAAAAGCTGATTAGTTTTGTTTAACCACTTGTTTGTACCCCTTAGGAGAGAGTTCCTGTCACTCAAGAAGAAGATCTGTTCACACATTCCTGCCCCAGCATAGAGACATTGTTCCCCAACAACCCCTCATTTGCAAAAACCATCCGGGACGGCTACAAGTACCTCACCGGGGTGGGACGAGCCTTCCGCCCCTTACCTGTCAGGTGGGTCCAGTCACAAGAGGATTTTGATTTTGTAATGAAGGTGACCATAGAACCTGTTAGCCGCTGTGATTTTTTATTTTTTTTTAACCTATATGTGTTTGTATTTTACAGGGAAATTGAACTACCACTCCATGATAATGGCATGGAGCCAGTGGAGTTTTTGAAAAGCATGGGCATTTCTCTCACTCCACTAAGTGAACTCACCGTAGGAGACGCACAGAAGGTAGTTTTGAAGTTCTGCCTCTCTTCCCCACCTTTATATCTGTAGAAAGTGACCAATATTTGTAGGCAAATAAATCCACATGATCACAAAAAACATACTAAGCTCCAATCTTGTTCTCGTGACATTTAAAAAGATCAATATAATACATCAGATGTATTTTATTATGACATGTAGTTGAAGGCAGATAGTAGCTCAAAACAATTTTGTGAACCAATTTATCTACATATGAAGCTTTCACTTCCTGATTTAACGTGCCATTTGTTCTATTTTGTTTTGTTGTTCCATTCAGCCATGAATTGTTATGCTACAAGTGTGCTCAAACAGAGTCAACAAAACATGAATCTGAAATAACACATACAAATTATACAACCTGCACTGAAACCAAATATATTTTTCATATTGTACAAATAACATGGCTTTGAATGGGACGGATTTAGAAAAATATAACAGAAGAATGTTTATCATCCTATCAGTGATGCTCTGCTGTGTTTACTTCAGCAGTAAGTATGCCCCCTGAGGTATTAGGCGGTTTTCCGCAGTGAAAGGAAAATGTGTCATAGCGAATGGATTACCAATCTCATTTTGCTTTTTTAAATGGTTTATATGGATTGGGTTAATCGTAAAGTTAATTGAATGAAAATTGGGTCAAGTCACTGACCCAATACTGTGCTACATGTATTAAAAAAGTGCCTGGAATGTAGGTTATTACAGATTACTGTATACATTGTTTTAAATCTAATTTTCTAAATATGAATCTCTGTAGGAGCATAAAGGAGTGTACCGAGTGAAGCTTGTGGCAGAGGTGAGCCATGCGCTGGAGGAGGAGGAGGAGGTGGTGCCCCATGTTGTTCAGCTCATATCTCCACCTTTTCTGGGTCGGACAGTCCTCACAGCAGGACCTGCTAAATTTGGAATGGATCTCTCCAAACAGGAGCATGGGGTGAGCTTCTATTGTGACAGTAGGAGTGTAGCGGAGGAGTGTGTGTCCATGCAGCAGTTTTCTCTGGCTGAAGTAATGAGCAGGATGCTGAGAATGGCAAAAAAAAAAAAAAGTAAAAATACCGTCAAGATGTTACCATCACGACTCCATGATAAACTAGCATCACTGATTGGCTTTTTGTTACTAATTGTCTGTCATTGTTTTCTTACCATGATCAACAAGCAAAGTATGCTTGCCCTCATACTTAAAATGAAAGCTTTTCTCAAGGTGATGGCATGTGGTAGTCGCAAACAACTTGTATAACTCAACCAAATAGAACCAAATGTTACCTGTTTTGTTTTAACTACAAATCAAGACAAATACAAATTTGGGATGCCAAATAAATTATCATGCTCAATCTTTCATGCCACAGGTTAAGGGCAGCATAGTGAAAGCCTCTCCCTACACCGCCTGTGGACCAATAGACAACGCAGCGGAGATTAAAGGCCATATCGCTCTGGCCTTACGTGGTGACTGCATGTTTGCTGCAAAAGCTCGTTGGCTACAGAAGGCTGGAGCCATAGGAGTTATCTTTATTGGTAAGGAACTGAAATCAGTTTGTCACATTGTTTTCCAACAGTAGCATTACACACTCAATATAGAGATTTAAGAATAATTGGAAACTACTGCCAGGACTGGATCTCGCACAAATTCAGTTAATTGAGTAATTCCTTTATTGTGTTTTTCAGACCACTATGAAGGAAGTAGTGGCGAGGAAACTCCTCTGTTCCAGATGGTTGGAGACGGAGACTCCACTGATGACATTACTTTAGCTTTGGTCTTTGTGTTCAGCCGTGAGGGTGCAGTGCTCACAGCTGCTCTGGAGGAACATCACAATGTGGACGTGCTGTTGCTGCCCAAGAAGAGGCAGCTGGGACATGGTGAGAACCAGGAGGACACAAATCTGGACAAAAAAACCCATTACAAGATTAAAACAAACCGATCGCCTTCTGATACTTGAATTAAATTATGTACTTCCACGGTGCTATATTTAGCTGCAAATTGTGTATGGTAATGTTAAAGAAAGAATTACTGGGTGTGTAGGCAGCAATTGAATGAATTAACTAATCTTCCTATTGCTGGTATTCAGCAGTTCCTTAGTCCTTTAGTTGTCATGATAAAATGTTGGAAGCAGCTCACAATGTTCAAATTTTCTCTAATCATTGAGAAGATGAACTGCAGTTTTAATTTACAACAAATTACAACAAATGTCACACCTTACTTACTCTCTCAGATGCAATTCTTCTCTCTGCTCTCATTCTGATTCTGCATTTCATTGGCTCTCCTCCTCATTTTCCAGATAAGACAGAAAAACCTGTCGGCATGAACATCAAACTTCGTCTGGCGGAGGAAGGGGAGCTGGAGGAAGGTGAAGCCAGAAGACCCACGCTGGAGTTCGTCCTGGAGAATAAGAGAGAGGAGGAAGAGGAGCTCGTAGGAGAGCGACAATCTGAGCAGCAGCAGTTCTGCGTCAAGGCAACGCAGAATGACAGAACTGAACCTATTTCAGCAGATTTATCTCAAAGCCCGAATTGTGGACCAGACACAGATCCTTGACTGATGCAGACCAGATCACGAAGCAGCGTCCAACAAGTTTTCCGACACTGAACCCTCATCAGTTTTCCGAAAGGCATGTGCCTCAGAGCCCCTCACTGCCCCATATGGAGCACTCACTGACCAAGCCCGCATGTTTACAGCCAATGGACAAGAGTCAAGCAGTGTGATGGCCACACTCACAACCTGCCTTGACTGTCAAACATAATGACGGTTTTATATTTATTACACAGACAGTGTCAAGTGTGGTGCAGGAAATGAGGGTGAAATGATCTCATGGGACTAAAATAGTTAGTTAATGGTCAATAACTATAGAGTGAGATGGCTGGGCTGTTGTTGCCTAAATCTGGCCTGTAGTATAGCTACTGTAGGCACATAGACGGTGTACATGGTGATAATGACATAGATCATTAACTAGAATTCTTAAAATTACCTCACCGTAGAGGAAAACATAGATAAAGTAACAAAAACTTACTCGGCTATGTTTTTATGCAAATGCTGTTTATTTTAAGTCTAGATTGCACCTTTCACATCGAGTACTGTTAAATAGTCAGTAATGGTGAATCACCGGCCAGTAAGTAAGTGGTATTAGCTACCATGACCTGTACATAACATCAGTAGGTGAAGTAGAACTGGGGCCAATTCGGAAGGTTTATTTTTGCTTTTCAATAGTAAGCAACTTCAGGGAATTTTAAGAGTGAATGCAGTTTGCTAGGTTGATGCATTTGATGATGAAAGTGTGGTTTTGTCTGTGTGTTTGATCTGTAATAACTACAATACTCAAGAAAGCATCTCAGCTAAAATCATCTTTACATCATTAAGAGAAGCAGAGAGGGGAAAAAAGTCTGTAGGATAGATCACAAAGAACCTAAGGAAATTCTGTTTCTCTGAAAGTTTTTTTTTTTACTGCACATATGAATAACTGTTATTATTTTTAAGTTGTAATTAATTGTGTCATCTTAACAAAAATCTACATGTTCAGTAATCCTGGTTAGATGCAACATCATGCACTTTTGAGACACGGGTATGTTCATCTGTGGCAGATTCGACCTGAAATGTCCATTCAGCCCGTCATTGCGTGCGTGCATGTGTGTGTGTGTGTGTGTGTGTGTCTGTGATGTGTGTTAGGATTACTGGAGTGCAACAAGTTTGTGAACTGTCAGTCCATAAAGGTCAGTCGTATCATGTAGATTATTTCAGAAATATGATATCACAGTGGTTGTTCACATATACACGGTTTGTTAAGACTAAATTTATCTCATTCACACTCACTAACTAAATAGCTTTTTTTTTTTTGTTTTGTTTTTTTTTTTTTGGTGGGGGGGCATGATTTTACTGTAATTATTTTATGCAACAATTGAGAAAGATGCTTAACTCTTTAATTTGTTTGTTCATAATCATTTTAAGTAATAATCTGTTTTCTGGTTTGTCTTTGTCATCGTGGCACATGAAACTTGAGCTGAAGCTTGTGTGAAAAAAAAAGCTCTTTTTTTTTTTTTTTTGGTGCCAGAGTATGTTTGTACAATGGACCTTTTTCCTGATGCTGCTGAGTTTCATTTGAAGTCTTAAACCATCGTGGCATTTTATTTTCATTTTATTTTATTTGTGTTTAGCCTGTATGAGGCACTGCCAACCCGTATACCTCAGGACTGTGTACGTTAGTGTTCACACAGAGACAGAAAAGGACCATGGACTAAAAAAAAAAATGAGAAGTCGAACGAGAAGTCTTGTTCTTAGTTCTTATACATTTTTTGCTATTTCATTTTGCTCTCTTTCCTAAAGTTTCTATTGATCACTGGCTTGAGATTTAAAAAAAAAAAAAAAAAAAAAAGTGCCAAAAGAGTTGCATGACATGGCTCCTGTTTTATGTTTCACATGTTTTCTGTCTTTGGTCTCTGACAGTGAGACATTCTCGTCAATAAATTCAAAATAACATTTTCAAACCCATTTCCCTCTTTTATTTGTGTACGTTTTTTTATTCTGGATTTTAAATGCAAGTGGAAACAAATGGGCAGGCACAATCCTCACTTTCAAGCCTTAGTCAGGTGTAGCTTTAACTTTTCATATAAAAGATTGTGCAACAATAATAGATAAATTGTAATCATGTAGTATCGTCTTATGTATTTTCCTTTGCAACATTCTTGCGGGAAGAACTATGAGGAAAAATTGTTCAAAAAATCAGATTGTGTAACACGTCATTAAACTAGCGAGATTTTATATCCTGATAATGGGAAACTTCTGTGCCAGATGGTTAACAGCTACGTCAGAATGTGACAAAAATGGGCAGTGACAGCAGCGATGTTGAGTCACATAAGTACTGTAGTGGGTTGTGTTTGTGTTAAAGATGTGACGTAGTAAATTAAATTTCCTCCCAAATGCCCCCTCCTCCCCCCAATACATGAGTCATGTCATTTTCACAAAATGCACACTCAGTGTTGATCCAGTTTTTAAGCACATCAAAACCTCCTACATTTCACTGATACCCAGTGCAGTGGCTAAAGGTTTTGTTTCTACCCTCAGTCCCTGATGTTTGGTTATGGTCTCTCAGCTCTGAGCAAACCAACAGGGCAAGTCTGTCACCAGCTGCTTTTCACCATTTTTCCCTGTGTTTGGAGAAGAATAATAGAGGTAATGGTTGGTATGAGCAACAACAGACAGCCATTATATGAGATGTTTGTTTATTTTATGTGTATTCGTATCTCTTGAAATATCCACCGAGGTATAATTTTACTGCACCTGCTCCATCTTGCTTTATTTGCTCATTATCTTTCTCCCTCAACAATTATGCCCACAAGGTTATTATTCACCCGTCTGTTTCTGTTAATGACCCACATTCTGATTACTTTGAAGCATGATTTATCACATCTCAGGTTTTACTTGTTGTATGAACATTAAATAACACTAGAATATGATATAAAGCCTGTACTTTCGATGAAAAGTGACAGCAAAGCTCTACGTGGCTTTATTTTTATGCTGTGACGTCATAACTATCACATGATCTGGTCGCGCCCGCGTGATTTAATGAGTCTGGGGGTTAAAGCAAATTATGACTCTTTACCAGTGAGTAGGACCACGTACCCAAACACTTCATGCTATTTAAACCGGATTTCCTACGTCATCACGTTATTCCTACGTTATGTACTGCTACCTTCAGGTGCTGTGGGGAAAAAACAAAACTATGTTAAAAGTGATTTAAAAACAACTTTAGTTGACAAAGCGTGACACTGTACGTTAAAATAAATAAATGAATAAATAAATAAACATTCCCACGTATATTAGGACAAAACTAGGCCTAACAAACATAAACCCACATACCAAACACATACACAATGCATGCTGCTACTTTGTACATGGCACAGTTATAACTTGAGTTTTGTAAATACGAACACCTTTCATTTAAATGTATATTTTTATTTTTATTATTATTCTCCTTTCAGTTTTTAAATCTTAATTTTATTCTTCTTATGTTTTATTTGTCATTATATTTTTTAAAATAAAAAAAAAAACATATTAAATTAAGACGGCCTATTTTTGCACTACTATGTGCTATTTTACTGCTATCACACTTGTACAATGCACGTGACAATAAAATGTTGAATCTATTCCATCTAACATTTTAGTGACATGCATGGTGCAAAATGTCTGCAATAGAAAAATAGATCACGTTGACCAAAAAATAAACAAATAAACAAAAAATAATTGTGTAATAATTGTGTTTCATTTGTATGGATATTTTACAGGTGAAGACCACAGACCCTTTGAGTTTGCTTTCCAGTAATCAATAATTCATCTATTGTTTTATTTGCCATCATAAACCCACTCTTACTTGACTGCTGAAAACTTTAGAAAAGATATTAGTTTACTGGATACTTTTTATTAAAAGAAATAAATGAGAGTGATTTTGATTAGTTTGGATTTTTGTCTCTAATCATTTGCATGTTGATGTGAGAGAAAATTAACCTGCAAAACGCAGGTTAATATTCTATTATTGGAGTTTACGAGGAGACATTGAATGCAGCAAGTCAAACACACGCACGCACACACACACACACACACAGCAACAGCAGCAGCAGCAGCTCACACGCCCCCTCCTCTCCTGCCTAAAGCTCCGCTATCTTTAGCACCGCCACGGATTACAGTGCGCAGTGTGTGGATAGACTGCGGCCCGGTGCAACCTGCTCGGCTTATCGCTGTCTGTGTACGTACGTCGCACATACGCTCTTTCGCTTGAAAAAAAAAGAAGGAAAAGAGAAATAACAAATAAAACCAAAAAGCGATGGGGGAATGACAACAACCCCCGTTACCGTCTGCGGTTGTCCGTCCCCGAGAAGACCCCAAGGATGCTGCTGCTGCTGCTGCCGCTGCTACCGCTGCTCTCCAGCCCGAGGGACGGACGCCAGCGCCGGGCCTCGCTGCTGTTGGTCGCCGCGGTGCTGCTGTGTGTCGCCTCCGTCAGCTTTGGCCTCCCAGGTAAAACACACAACACACTCAAACACACATACACTAACACAAAGCCTGCACCAGGAAAAACAAACAATTACCTTCGATAGTAGAAGATTATTTTCAAATATCCCGGGATTGTGTGCCTCATCAATAACTGTCAACTGTGTAAATTATATTTCATTATATATTATTTTAATTAATTAATTAATTATTATTGTCTGAAACATGAGTGTTTTTACTTTTTTCTATTTTTTTTTTCTACATGTAGTCGTTTTGAACAGGTGAAACCAGTAGGTAGACTGACCTGTCTGTCTCTGAGTGACACAAGGAAAAGGTCCCTTCCTTGTTTCATTACAGTTTATTTCCTTGTATTGATTCCTCTCACACAAGCTTACGCTGTTTTTATTTCTCCAATCTGGTCCTAAATGTTTTGAAGTGAAACATACAGAAGTGTGTTATTTGATAATCGAGTCTTGTTTTGACAAATTATTAATAAATCTGAAGAATCAGTCTTATGCCCTTTATACTTTTTAATTAATTAATATAAGTTGTGACTGACCAAGATGTTTGTGAAAGTAGGGAACTGTTACTAGTTTATATTGTGGAGTTGAGTAACAGGTTAATATGGAAGCTGGAAACTGGTGCGAGCCTGTTAGTGTGCATGCATGTATGTGTTTGTCTTCGCAATGATGCTTACAGGGGAGATAATCTCAGTCGCAGCTTTTAACCGTGTGGGAGAACCAACATCTGGACTAATGCACGTAATCGTCTGGGTTTATCTGAGTCACAGAGTTATTGCTTTGGCCTGGATGCAAATTTATGGGAATTTGTAGATGTTGACGTGTCTGTTTGTTTGTTGTTGTTGTTTTTACCCATTAAATCATGAACCCATCAGCACAGTCATCTAGCAGTTCCCTCTTTTCCACTTAAGTCCGTCCGCGCATCATCAAATCAAATGGATGTGTTGATTCATTTTTGCTCTTGCACAACAAAGAAGATGGAGAGATGGTGATGCTGTTTTTTTTCCCCTCCAATATGGTAATTTTGAAAAATCTAGTGATGTCATTATTTCCCTTCTCAGAAAGCAAAACGTATAGGAAAATGTTTTTTCTGACATGTAGAAGTTAAATTGAGTCAAACGGAAATTGTCATGTCCTACAAGATGCTGACAGTGTTGTTAATACAATGTAGCCTCTAAACGTTGTCTTGTTTCACATGGTCTCATCAGCAGTCATAGGTGGGCTATGATTTTCATATGACACCTGTTACATTTAAAGGCAGCATCTTCATGCATGCCAGCATGTCTGTGTGTGTGTCATTGTTTGTATACATTGCGTTGAAATCACAAGATGAGGCGAGTTTTTTTTTAATCACTATAGTGTGAAATAAGTATTTACGTCAATGTTACTGGAATCTTAGTTTGTTAAATATCATTAAATGTGTGAGAGGTGTTTACAGAACTTAAAAAAGCACATCCAGTTTTGCAGCGAGTCAGCCTTGAGGGTGTTTTTGCTGGAGTGTGACAACAGCATGAAGCGCATAGCAATCAAGTGTTTAATTCATTAAACATCGACACATCACATGTGTAAATATGCCAGAAAGCTTTCACAGAACATTGGGTTCTTGGGATGGAAGTAATCCAAAATCTCCATAAACCCAATTAATTACATAAACCATGTCTAGTCTACTGGCCAAGATACAAAATCAGCTGCCTGAACACGCAGTTTGTTGTGTAATGCAGTTTCAGAAGGGGCATTTTGAATAAAAAAAAGAATAAAATCATTAGAAAAACAGCTTCTTGGCATGTTCTTGTTTTTGTACTTATATCATTTCTCTGTAGAAATGTCACCTTTAATTGTCAGTTCTCTCATTCAGCCTGATCTGTGTTGTGCTGCCACGTTTAAATGCCAGGTTTGACTTTCACCAAAACCCACATGGAATTGATGTGATTATTATTCAGAGAGCAGCTGCCTCCGGCCTTTTCCTCCACCAGGATTAAACTTTAACGATTCATATCTTCAGTATCGCGCCCTTGTCTCCGTTTCAAACACGTATGCGTACACACTCGCGCTACTGGCCTCTGTGTTTTTCACCTTTTTTTGCCCTGCGGCTAAATTCGTCGTTTGCGCTGTAGTGGAGGTTGAGAGCAGTGAAAATTCAGGTGGAGCGACCACCTGCACACGTCCAGGGAGTCATACAAACACCAGTTGACCATGTTTCTACATAATGTATCCTCACACAATTGTGGTGAAGTCTAATATATTATCTTGCTAAGTTTTGATCAGATGGTTTTATTAAGTATAAATTTAATCTTTAAACCCACAAGAGTCATCTAATTGAAGCGGGTTTGACCTGTGCTCTGAGCATAAGTGTCAATAAAAATAATAATAAAAGGCTTTAGAAATGTACTAAATCTGTGTGGGTTGAAGATCAGATGATAAGCTGCAGGGCCATGGCCCAGCCTCAGGGACAAAAACAGGTAGTGACAGTGTGGCTGGAATGAGGAACAAGACAGTGGTTTAGCTCAAGATTCACAAGAGATTATTTTTTTCTACGTAACTACAAGAATAGAGAGAACATGTGAGGTTGTTTAAATTCTACTTGCTGTGGAAAGTGATGATCTTTATTCTCCACACAGCCACATCACATTTATGTTCATTCTTTTTTTAATCTTCCTTTTTATTCATGCCTGTGTTTGTGAACTCAGAGCGTCCAGGAAATCATTTAGAAAACGTGGTTTAAAGCTAACAAGTGGTGTGGTTTGAAATGGACTTGTGTGGTCGTTGAAAGGCGTTGGCCATCAACAGCCAGCAAAGCTGGACTGAAATTATTGATTTGCCCCATTCTTAGTCTTTGTTGATTCAACCTTGATGTCTTTGCTGTGGTAGCGTCTTCAAACCACTTGCTCTCTCTCTCTCTCTCACTTCGTTTCTTGGCTCAATCTTTGGCATCCTCATTTGAAAGGGTATTGTTGGCAACCAGAGCTCTCCGGGAAATGAGAATGCCAAAATTAATCAACTTACAGATTGCTTACAGAGATATGATCAAATCAGAGTCAGCGTAGTTTTAGCTGGAATGAACAACATGCCCCTATAGTTCTAGCGCCACTACAACTTAGTTAACCTTTAACTAATGTCGGAACCGATGGTTGCGTCTTTTATTGAGTCCATTTTCTAATGGAAATTTTCAGTAAAATAGAAAATAGCCATTTAATGCCGTCAGCTGTTCTGAATGCAGGAGTTTTGCATTTGCGTGTAACCATATCCTTACCGAGAATGATGGTATCTGTCTTGCATGATTTAAATAGAACCACTTATGACGCTTCTTTACTGGGGGAAAAACCCAAGTAAGTCTGTAAAGTAATTGTTAAGACAAAGTAAAATAAATAAATGTGGGAAGATAGTTTATATCAATCAATCCACTTAAAGAAATACCAGACCACAGACTGATCATCTCAAGGCGAACAAATCTGATGACCGTGAAAAAGAAAACAGAAAAAAAGAAGCTTTTATTTGCAATGTACATGTTGCCATTCCATAAACCGCGTTAACCTTTGTTCTGTTTTCTGCCCTGGTGTGCTGCTCTGCTCCACTCTAATTATAATGACACAGTAATTATCCCTTGTGTAATGGGTTAGATTCACTCTTGTCTGACATGACAGAAGTTACTGACGAATGACAGACACAGGGAGCGATAAGGCAGAAGACACAAAAGTATTGCAAGCGTATAAAAACAAAGATTTGTTCCCCCATTGTTCCTCTGCAAACATGCATTGCGCCGAGCAAAAAATATCTTTTGACATTTTTGAAATTCACTTCCTTTTCACCTCTGTCTCTCTATTCGCACACAAGCTCTCGAATGTTTCCTGCTTCGGTGTTAAGATGTGCCTGTGTAAATAAGTGCTAACAGGTGTTAAGTTGTGCCCTATTTTCCACCCACGGTGACAAAAAAAAACGGAAGCGTCAGAGTCACTTCATCAGATCATTGGAAGGACACCACATCACACGAAACTGATAGACGTGGGTAGACAGTTTCCGTGCAGTCAGACACAAAATATAAAGCTTCACCTCCAGATGTGATATTAAACACAAAACCAATCAGTTAACTCAGCAATTTGTTGTCTTTTGGGGTTTTTTGACAGTCGACTTTCTTCTGTGAGTCAGTGAATAGTCTGATCAGAAATGGTTTTAACACCATGGCTACACAAAGACAAGCGATTCATTCAACGTGTACGAAATCTGTAAATATGATACGATGATGCTCTTTTCAGATGTGCTTTAAATTGTGGTGGCAACCAAAATCAACTACCAATTCATTTGATGTATCCAATATTACTTCTTACACCTCCAAAATCAATCCAAGTTAAGTAACCATAACAGATATGTTAGTCATGTTGAGTCACAATGAATTTGTAAACTTTGGCTTTGTGACTCAATATGATTTATCATAATCTCCTTTTTTACGTCGCAAAATCTAGGTCAGGCGTCTTTCGATACAAGAGACAAGCGTTCGTCATTTTAGGTCCTTCTTTTTTTTTGAAACCAAGTGATGCAGCTGGAGATAAGACGCTTTACAACTCTTCAGCAAATCCTCCAGATTACTGACTACTACCTCCTTTAAGTTTTTATTGAAAAGCTTCAAAAAGAAAATAAATAATCAAGACCATATTGTTTAACCCCAATTTCTAACATGTAGTATCAATGTTTGTCAGCTGATGCCAGTGGAGACAAAACAAATTTGATTGATTTGTTCATATCAACATGGTTACACAAAAGTTTTCCATGTGAAAATAAACAGCGGTTTAGGTATGGAGTGAAGAGCGCTCAGCAGAGCTCTTTAATGTTTCCACTTGATTTGGAGTGTTTGGCTTACTTCCTGTCAGGAAACGCACACAATAGGAGTGTATGGCCCTCCTGGCCTACTCATTTCCTATTTCCTTTCTAAAAAATCTTCCTCTCTCACATACACACACAATCGTTCTCAATTAAAGATTGCGTGACATTTGTTGCATTGTATCTGCAGAGCAGCTTGAACGTGCACAAATTAACCGTGACATGAAACTGTGCACTTGCTCACGAGCGAGTGTAGGTGTTTAGCAGGCTGTGTGAGAATGCCGTTCACCGTTTTCTCTCTCTGGCAGAGCTGCTGCTGAGCACGCACAGCCTGGCAACCGCAGCAGCAGATGGTTAGCAAAGTCATTTTTCACCCGTTCCAAGGACTACTTTCCCCGCATTGCATAATGTTTTTTTTCACACCTCCTCTACCTTTGCTGATAGCAGGCAGCTTGATATACAGCAGTAATATGTGTGGTTCATTGTTCGTTTTTTCTTCTCCTTCTCCCTTTCGGTCTCTTGTTTTGCACGTTTCTTCCTCTGTCTCCTTGATTGAGCTGTCTAATTAGCACCAGCACTGTGTGGGAGGCATGTTGATGCAAGGCCACCTCCTATAGTGATTTCACATTCACTTTTGTGGCTCCTTTGTTCGGCTGGTAAATAGATTTGAGCTCCTTTGCTGTGTAGTTCCTCCATTGCTTCAGCTGCAATTATAAAAAGGTGGCTACCATATAAGTCTGATAAAATAATACTAAAGAATTTAACTTGCTTCTTCACCAAAAGCTCATTATTTCACTGTATTAGTACGAAAAGACTTTTCGTGGCAGCTGGACAGTAATGAATGCAGTTGATATTTGACTATTTTCTGATTTTTCTCCTTTTACTTTTTCACTTCATGTGTTACTTCACCATCTCCTTACCTCACACGCTCATAATGAGGCACACATACTGTGACCACTTGTGCGTGAGAAGAACAATTACCTGCATTCATTTCACTGCAGTAGGTCACATTAACTTCGCATGTGATGGAATAGCAGATACGGTGTCAAGTTTCTACCTGTGTTATTTTAATCAAGAGCGCAGTGCAAATATTTCAGAAAACAGAGCACCCTGTGGTTTTCTTTTCATAACCACTGACATCAATTTCTAAATAAGAACTCCTGTCATACTGAGGTGACGATGATCTGATATTTGTAGATGGTCTGATATTTAGATGAGAGCACATTTGAACATTTTACCTCATTTAACCACATGTCTCTGTGAAAATCAGAACACACTTAGTGAAGCAGTGAATGAATATAAAACACTCTAAAACTCTTAGATTGGTCTTGAAATGCTGTGCTTGTTAAAACAATTTGAAATAAACAAAAAAAAAAAAAAAAAAAACAGTCAGAGGTGATACTAACCTAACGTTTGATGCTTACAAAGTCCACTGTCTTTGTTTAGCACTTTATTAATTATAAGATAAATTAAAATTTTGGCCAAACATTGAATTGTTATTTAAATATTTCTTCATGGTTGAAAATGGTAAATGGATTGACTGACATGATATAAGCGTGACTAAAAACTATATATAATATATCTGAGCACCACATTGTGAGTTCCTTTGTGATTTCCAGCCCCGTTAACGTGCACACAGACACCAATCTTTCAAATGTATTTTGAATCAGCTAATCCTCACAATGAGCTAAGGTTAAGGATTCTGACATGTGAAAGGGTTGTTTGATCTGCGACATGAATGTGTTCATCCTCAAATGACCTGCACCTAAATGACCCTCGTTCCGCTGGCGGTTATCTGATCAAAGAATCATATTTAAAAATAGGCAGTGTAATGATTAGATAAGGGAGCTTGTGAATCAGAGAATCGGAGAGGATAGATGGAAAGAAGGAGGTAATTAAAGGATGAGGTTTAAAGGTTTTTATAAAGGACAGGAGACGTGATGCCTTGGCTAAAACCACTGTCTTGGTGTTTTTAAAAATTACATTGATTGTAGGCTCTTATTCTAACCATCACAGATAATCTCAAACAACTGACAGACACTCACAATTCAACATAAAATCAAAATGGAATCAATAAAACAAACATACGCCAGTAAACAAACCAGTCTATAATTACGGAGGATCTACCAGATGGGTGTTAGAGGGATAAAGTGACACTAAAAAATAAATCACTGATCCAGACATATGTTGGATATAAGTGATTGCATGCACACAGACATGTGTCTCAGTGTCATCTGTGAAGGCGTACAAATTGATCACACTCACGAAATATCACGAGGATAGAACAGGCTATTTTGAGTGACACTTTTTTTTTTCTTGCTGAGGTGACGGGGTTGGAGTAAACCAGTAAGAACATGAGAAAAGATAAAGATCAGACAAACGTTTGAAACGTGAGAAGAAATGAGAAGGAAGGCAAAAAATAGAAAGTCACAGCAACTGGGGGAGGAAACAGTGAGAAAATAATTAAGAGAGAGAACGATCACGAATGTAACGAGGAAGGAAGGGCGCTCGCCACATGAGCATGTTAAACTCGCGGGGATGTTGAATAACTTGGCAACGTGGGGCTGAGCAGGTGAGGCAGAAATAAAAGTTACAGGTGAGTGGTTGGTAGAGCGTGGGAGCACAAAGAGACAGAGTGTAACAGTAAATAAGAAGCTTAAGGAAAACATTTGCTGCTTTGTCCATAGATGCAGCAGTGAATAAACCATTCGCTCTCAGCTGCAGATGTTTCACAGACATTAAAAGAGAAATGTCACAATTTGTCACCATCAGGCCCCCCCACTATTGCGTGAACGGGAATTTAAAAAAAAAAAGCTTCTCTGATTACGCACCCGCCGCTCCACGACTCACACCTCGGGGCACACTGACCAGTCAGTGACGCAATAACATGCGTATGTGTGTCCACTTTGATGTGCAGACCTGTCAGAAATGTTAACATGCATATTCTGCATGGGTGTGGATGTGTGATGTTTTTGTCCAAGTATTTGCTTTGTTAGCGGTTGTGTTTGCATACCTGTGATGTTAAAGTTGACACCGTGAGTCAGTAAAGACATTCCTCTGGGCCTCTTCTAGCTGCTCCTCATCTCACCAGCTCTTCCTCTGCGCACATGTGCTCGTTTTATAACTCCCGTCTTTGCTGAAATTACATGCCTCGTTGCC
Source organism: Polydactylus sextarius (assembly GCA_016801845.1). Lineage (NCBI taxonomy): Eukaryota > Metazoa > Chordata > Actinopteri > Polynemidae > Polydactylus > Polydactylus sextarius. The sequence continues at coordinate 6,901,299 of CM028922.1, forward strand.
ATGGAGGTCATTGAGATTTCGTCTGCAGTCATCTCCTGTCGTGTAATTTTCTGCTCCTGTCCAGCAGTTTGAAAAAAAAAAATCAAGTAAAGAAAGAAGGAATCTATTGGACGACAGAAAAAAATATATAGTTTTCAGTAAAACTTTAAACATGTTTGAATAGTTCTTAGATCAAATTGTTGCTCATTTTCACTCAAAAACGCTGTGTTCTTCCACTGTCTTCTTGCTTTTTCATCACTTCCAGTTTATCACCACCCACCTTGCTATTCACCTGTCACTGGCCCACTTTGCTGCAACCATGAGCTCATTATCTGCTCTGGTAGCATCCGACTGCTCAATTTTCCCCCTGTTACTACACAAATCTTTGTGTTGTATCTAAAGCTGTATGTGTGTGTGTTTAGATACAGTACAGATACAATATTCAGGCTCTCCCTTGAGTAAAACTTGCCATAGTCAGATCAAGGGGATTTATCTAGCCTGATTGTGGGCAGAGCTGTGATAAAGCACTCTTTACTTTGGTTTAACCTGACTTATATTGCCAAACAGGTGGGGCTCACCACATTGTGAAATGTGGAGGAAAAAAAAAAAAATTCAAAATGTACTTTTCTGACTGTTCAAACATTCTCATTCTTGTCCTATCTCTCAAGCCTTGCCCATATGAAACATCTGATAAGGTCTTAGCAAAAGTTTAAAAAAAAAAAAAAAATGAAGCTGTGATATAACTGTTCTAGGACACGTTTTAATGCTGAATGGAGCTGAAGAGCTGATGTTGGTTATTAAACTGAAGCATCTCTTTTAATATATTCAACTCAACACAATGGCTGTTATTTAACTGTCTCATTTGCAGCAGTATGGTTGGGGGACCAATGAACTTGTTGTCAATCTCTCTCTCTCTCTCTCTCTCTCTCTCTCCCCCAAGCTGGAAGTAAATGCCCTCACCATATAGACTGTGCCAAACAGGGACGACACTTCTGCAAACCTGGCTCCTCACGCTGCGGCCCCTGCCTCTCTCCACTGCAGGAGAACGAGAACGGACGCTGTGTGGAAAGGAAGAGGCACCGTCAGCAGGGTAAGAGGAGAAAGATGACTTCACACACAAACACGCTCATATGACTCTGCTAAGTCCTCAGTATTTCAGTTGAGCTGAAACAGAATAAAGGGAAGTCAAAGAGGGCATCCTTTCCCAGATTATATCTCACTCACACTGACACCTTGATTCATTTATTGTCTGCATATACACACAAACAACATTGATGGAACGACCTCTAGTACACTGCAGGATGGTCTATGATAACAATGAGAATATTTATGTCACAACCGTGAGAGAACAATAAAGCCGTCTGTCTCTCACACAAGCGAAGCTTCTGTGAGAGACAGAGATGAAAAGACAAATGGATTAATAGATTAGACTTTCAACAAAATGATGTTTTTAATAATCTAATAATCATTTATGTTAGTTTTCCAGAAAAAAAAGTCAAATAAATTCCAGATGCTAAAGCAAATCCTAATGGACGTGTTTGCCTATTTTCCTACATTGTTGCAAATAAGACATTTAGTAAAAGAAAATGCAGTCACACATATTGGTACAATAAAACACTGGCAATACATGCATGATATGTACCTACAGATGAACTCTGAACATTTCTTACATTTGGAGCATCAGAAATGTTTTTCCACCAAATCATCACAGGTTTTACTACCGATGCAGAATTATTGACCCATATATCAAATTTAGAATTCTGAGATACAGAGAGATTGACCTGATTGATTGACTCAATCAGCATTGCATCAATCATCATTTGGTAAGTGCTTGAATGTAACAGACGTACATTTAAATGTAAAAGTTCCCAACTGCAGCTTTAGGTTTGTTGTTAAGATAAGATGAATAAGCAGGTGATTCTTACGCTTGCTCTGATTGCTCTACAAGGTTTGAATGTCGGCTTGAAACACTTGCTTCTCTCTGATTCTAACAAAATTACCAGAGTTCGTGTAAATTTACAGTCTGTCGTTCCCTCTCTGGTCCTGTCCTTGTGTATTTTCTCACAGTCATTGCTTCTTAGATCCTCTTTTCTCTTTGGTGATGTCTGTATCCTGTTAGACACATTTCTCTTTCAGTCCACCTCTTTCTCTCAATTGACTATTGATTCTTCGCTTTCCTTCTCTCGTATTTCACTCTCAACTTGATGCCTTTATTCCATCTCCCTTTCAGTACCTTGTGAATCTCTTTCTTTTTTGGTACAGTTCTCTATCCTCTACGTCTACGTCCTTGCCGTGGCCCCTGCTCTGCCTCCTCCTCCTCCTCTGTGCATATCTCTAACAACTGTGGTGCAGCCTGATCCGATGTTTTTTTTTTTTTTAATCCATCCCTGCCCCTGCTGTGTCTGCAACACACACACACGCACACAACACACACTCCGCCCCCGCACACTGCCAGCTTTAATCACTTAGATGACATGCATCTCTCTCTCCCTCTCCTCCCCTTAACCCCTCATCTCCATCACTGTATCTAATGCAATTCAATGAACGAGCCAAGTGGCAGAAACAAATCTTATTTTTTCTGATTTCCATGGAATCACATCGCTGGCGAGCACGCCCTGTTTCAAAACAGCGCTCTGGCAATTAGAGAGAGAAACTGCAACATCTTGTGTATGTGTGAGTGCACTGGCTTGCCTCTACATGGATGCGTGTGACTGCGTGACTGTCTGTCTGTGTGTGTGTGTGTGTGTGTGTGTGTGTGTGTGTGTCTGGAGGGCACATGTGTGTATGTTCTCTGCAGGATTAATAATTTAGATGGCTTTGCGGCAGAAGAGGGCACGATACAAACTTGGCTCAAATTATTGGCGACGGAACCAGAGAGAGAAGTAAACATGAGGAGGAGATGAATGAGGACATATCAGAGAGAAAGGTCACATCATGCATCACAACAGAGAGATTTTTTTTTCTTGCCATACACTTGCTACGACAGTAACGTCAGGTTGATTATTGGTATTGTGGCTTTTGATTGTATATCTTTATGTGTGTCAGTGCATTTTTCCACACTAAGGCTGCAATTTTTACATATGTGATGCTGTTGTGTGCAATGCTGTGAATCCAGCGGGTTCTGAAGTGGTTATATAAATGCCTGAGAGATTGGAAATCCTCAGGGGAGACTGGGTCTCTTTTCACATAGACGAGTGCACATATATGGCCAAAAAATGTGGAAACGACATGTTGGAATTACTGTGATTTCACTCTATAAATATGCTACAATTGGATTGTCAAGGGGCAAAGTGAACCTGTTAATGCATCAAAACACCAAGAGCTGGAGCCTGGCTGCTGCCAACTTTACTACATGCAAATTAAACCTTTGAAATCAGGACTGAACATTTAATTACCTTAAAAGTTTAGTTTACTAAAGCGTATGTGTTAATTAGACCTTTTAAAAACTAAAAATCTGTCGCACGATTTCTCTGTTTACACAGTAAATGTCAGTAAATAATTTCTCTGTTTCTCTTCCTGTGTTTCAGCTTTTTACTGATCGGCATGATATAAATAATTACCACAAATAAATTTTTCAAACTTACATCTTTGTGAAAATAAGCAACATTAATACCGAGGTATTCAGTGTATCAGCTCGACAGCCCAGATTTTTTTTTTATTTCACACAATGTTCAGTATATACAGGAGGTACAGGATGTACCTGTGTCCGTAGAATAAAGGAGACTGAAGATCAATCAAATTGATCCAGAACTCTGGAGTCAGTCTTATCTTACACCACCTTGTCACTCCTCTCCTCCTGCTTTGCTTTTTTTTCTGTCCTGCCCGACAGCCATAGACTCATAAACTCAAATTCTTGGAAATAGTGTGTGAGACTATAATAGCTACCCCCCATAAGGCTGCTCTACCACCTGCTATCAGTCCATTGCTTGGCCTCAACGCTGCCTCTGCTGGTAACACAGTAGCTCTGTTGACGGATCAGTTCCTAGTATTTTGGCTGATCAAAACATTTCTCATTAACATTAATAAAAGTCCATTAGTCTCTGATAACCGCCCGATTATTATAAGTCAAAGAGGCTTATTTGAGCTTTTTCTACACAACTGCATTTATATACAATGAGGGACAAATACTGGATTTATACCTTTTTTAATTAAAGCAATCGGCAAAGAAATGGCTGAATTAAATGGAGACTAAAGCGTCTAATTCCTGACACACTCAGTCCAGAGGGAATGAGAGTGTAGAGCACTTTTTATTGGAAGTAGGACCTGCTTGTATGCTTGTATTTGATAAGGAGGCGTGCCCTGCCGTCGGTAAACACGCAGTATGTCTTGAAGCCACGTCCCTTGCAGAAACACAAACACGGTTTATGTATTCTTTACTACTTGTGCAGTTTATTCATGCTTGCGCTAAATGCAGAACTGTCTGACTGACTGTGCACCCTGGTGTGTTTTATCCAGGCCGTCTCTGGACCGTCTGTCTTCCTGTAGCTCTCGTCTCTGACCTCTTCTCTGTGCTCAATGTTTACATATTTCTAGATTATGTCATGTACAGAAAAGCAATCAGCATAGTGACTAATACGAAAACACAAAACACCATGACAGCTGTTATTTCTTTTCAAAGTTAGAGGAACTTGAAGCATGAACAAACATCCAGTAGCAGGTTACTTTGGTGGCATGAGATTAGAGCATCAAACTCATGGAAAACCAAACAGCCGCTTTGGTCCAGTAACAATAAACATTACCTAACACCCTTTCAGTAATAGAATGAAGCGAAACAAGCACTTTTATTAGTTGAATGATGACGTTAATGGTGTCACTTTCTGGTCACGGTGCTGTATTGTGTAAATTATGTTTATTTATGTAGTGATTTATGGTTATTTATGTAAATCCCACTATTTATACAGCCGTCTTTTCCACTTAAAGTAACAAATCAACTAGTCAGCCTCAACATAACATTTATTCTTGTTTTTTTTTTTTTTTACATTTACAATGTCATACTTTAATTAATCTCAAGTTCTTAGATATTCAGTTTTATTTGTATTAAGAATATTGATGTTAATATTTGTGTGGCTAAAATGCCACATATATTAATACTCAAGCGTATCTGTTTTAGAGATAATTAAGCTATGAAGAGTTTATAAGTACTTGACACTGACAAGTGACCCAGTGTCTAAGAGGCAGGAAAAAAAATAAGAGTAGAAACATTTACAGCTTTTTTTCACAGACTGTTTTTGTTCCGTAGGTAGACGCCATTGCTAAAAAAGAGTGACAAAGACAGGTGGAACTGTTTATTGAAGGTTAGAACATTGCTTGGTACGTTATGACTATGACTACGTTTTTACAGCCACTGGGAGCATGACTCACTGTTAAAATTATAAGGTACGCTACCTTTAACTACCTAAACTTTAGATTTCCCGGGTGAACATTTTGACTGAGCCATTTCCTCATGTGAAAACAGACGAGCAAAAAAAAAAAAAAAGTAGAACGAGAGAGTTTTTGTTTAAACTGTGAACTTTTCTTATGTAGATCTTTTCTCTAAGTACTTGAATTATAAAGATTCAGATGTTAAGTCGGTCGGATCAGTCAAACTGACCTATCGTCTCTTTCCGCTAACATGTGCCATGTATCGAATTACCCACTAGAGGGCAGCAGGACATAGTGATTACAAATCAATATGTCTTGAAACAGGTTGAGGACAAAGTAAGGAGAAAGGTTAAAAAAGGTGACTTGCAAACAAGGAAGTATTTAATTATTTAGGTATTTAATATTATTTAAGCATGAACAAGAGATTTGTAATTTCAAAGAGGCCGTTACATCACTAGTTATTACTTTGTGAACTACTCTAAATAGAATATATACAGAATGTAATCTAGAAGCAATTAGATTCTTTAGAATCTAGTTTTTTGTTTGTTTGTTTGTTTGTTTTTTTATGTTGCTGTTCTTCTTTTCTAGGGTTGGACTGTGATCACAGATCACAATAAAGTACATTTTACAGTTTCTACCAAAATACTAAAAACTTTAGTATTTTTAGTGTTTTGGTAGGTGCGAATGTGACTGTTTTAAGTGGTAAAAGAGAACAGATGTGTGTGACCCACAATCCCTGTTGAGCTGTTTAGTGTTTGTTTGTTGTACCCAACTGCCCCCTGTGTGCCTCTCAAGAGGTTATTGGTCATTATCAAGCCGGTGACAAAACTCTCTTACGTAACGTGAGGTGCGCATTGCTTAGTCAGTGCGTGATAATCCACACACATACACACAATTGATACTTTTAGGTGACTTCTCAAACTTGGGCCTGGTTGGTCTTGTGAATAAATAAATTCTCCCCTCATCCATTTACATCTATCACTACTAAAAACCACCAATAAATCTCTCAGCTTTTTTTTTTTTTTTTTGGATCTCCTCTAAAATTTCAACCTGTGTTACCACACATTCTCCAGCTCAGTTGGAGCTCCCAACCACCTGCAAAGTACAGATGGTGCATCCCGCCTCCACAGACACCTGCTAAGGAGTGCACTAAATGGCCATTAGTGGAGGGGGGTAAGGAAAAAAACAAAGCAGGCAGTGAAAGTGCTTGCATGATCACATCATACACATTAGCTTAGCCAGATGGTCAGCCTTCTGGAGTGAAAGTCACACTGTAATCATTAAATGTGATGTAGGTGGCCATAATAATGTGTAGTAACATAATAATAACTGTTGGTTAAATAGGTTTACTGGCTTTTTAAAAAAAAAAATATATATATATATATATATATATATATATATATATATATATTGAATGATATATGAGTGTCACACAAAATATACATAACTGTGCATGTATAGATGATATGATGCTCTCAGGTGTGATTTTATAAAACAGTTTCTCTACACATTTAACTTTTTTGCAGTTTTTCAGTTCCCAGTTGCTTTTCTCATGGTTTGCTTCCTTACTGACTGAGTGCAAATACCTGTAATTTGATATTTGATATATTGCGGGGTAACTTTATAGTAGGAAACAACACTTTGATCACCTCCATTAGCAGCAAACTATAAGATCTATTGTGAATGTAGCAACTCAAAACTAGTTGAGGCAGAGGTTTGGCTGATTGCTCCTACCCCCTGCTGTGCTTCTTCCCCCGGCCACACACACACACACACACACACTATTGGCCCGGATCGCCCTGGAGACCACAGCACTACTGCAGGAATGTGGCTCACTGTCTGGCCTCCAAGGCTGTTAACAACATTTTAGTATTGTCTCCTTTTTTTTTTACCAGTCCACAAACAAACAAGACACATGGGCACACTCCTCGTCCATCACATCAGAGGCGAAGCCCTGAAACAGAAATGGACAGAGACAGGCATGAATACAACATATGTTTCTACTTCCCTTACATACAAAAATACTCTCTGACACTCTCTATTTCTGACACACAAGTTTCAAAATGGTGTTTTTTTCTGACAGAACTGGCATGACAAGACTGATGGGTTGCAAATTATATATAGATATAGATATAAATATATATACTTCCTGTTGTTGATCTGTTTGATTTTAGAGACTGTGAAAGCCTTATCAGCAACACCTTTTCATTAATGATCTTGTTTTTCTCACATAGTGACATTCTACTCTGATCTGGATGAAGAGATCGATTACCTTGGGTCTGTGATTGAAAAACAGGAAGCGACTGAGATCAAACCTCCAAAAAACCAAAACAAACACCCAGGTAAGAGGCATAAGAACATTTTTAAGACGTGTCGACAGCATATCAAAATGACTGCCTGTTTTCAGTTAAGATGTGTGTTTTACTTCAAACTGAGATTCTTTTTCCATCATAAAGTTATTGACAGTTATCATTATCAGAGATTAGTTTGATTATCACTCAATTGTTCTTTATGTTCTCTTAATTCTCTCACAGTCTCAGCTGCTGTCACCTCCCAGACAGATGTTAAAAAAAAGACAGATGCCCCTAAACAGAAAAGCCAGTCTCAACCCTCAGCAGAAGCTCTGCATGCTGTCACCACAGCCCCCGGCCTGACGACGACTGCTCCTCCTGACACACCAACTGCTCAGCCAAGAGTCACTGGAGTTGGGGGCCGAGCGGGTCCTATAGTGGTCCCGACACAGAAAAATGACAAAATTATTGTCAGTGAGTATGACTTCATGCTTCCAAAACAATGACACAGTGAGCAATTTGTGATTTATGCAAATTTGGTGGATAATTTTGTTAGCCTTGTTTCCTGTGGGGTAATTTGGGCCTGGATGTTTTCCAGAAACATCCAACATTATCACTTATTTTTTTTCTTATTGTCCCAACAGAACAGTTAAATTTTGTCTTCCCAGTCTGTCTATTACTTCTTTTTTTTTTTTTTGCTACATATCATTTTACTCACAATGACCATTAAATATCCATAAAGACCAAATTAATTCAAATTATATTTACTAGCCATAATGAATTTTTCCCTGGAGTTAAACACTTGTTATTACTTATTAACATTCTCTGTTCTTCTCTCTCATGCGAATCAACTTGCAGTTATGGTCTCTGTCTGTGTTGCGCTTGGCACTGTTGCAGTGATCCTGGCAACTGTTTGTTACATCAAGTAAGTCTGAAAACAAAAAGTTATATGCAATGCAACAGGAAGTCAATTTTTGTTGCACAGTTTCATTTCCATTTAACTCTGTCAGTGGTTCAGTGGAAGAATGGAAGAAATAATGGTCAGAGAGTCACAGTTGTTAATTGTGTAATTTTCTTGAAATTCAATTGCTGAGCACTTCATAGTGATGTCAGACATAAAAAAAAAAATCTATCTTTTAAAACATTGTTGAACGCTTACACTTTTCATTATCATAGTAGAGACAATCGTTTTTCATCCTTAAAGACTTGCTCTTTTCACTTCACATAATTCACAAATTGTGAGTTTCAGTAACATGTTCTTGAAAGAAAGAGCAGGAAGCGGCTAACAGTCATGAAACTCAGATTCTTGATGCCCCTGCAGGTTACAGAAAGAATCACGACTGGCTCAGAAGGTCGACTACCCTGCTTTTGGAGGGACGGGAGTGTCTGCTGCCCCACCTAATGGCACTTCAGTAAGCAAGCAGCACCTCTGTCACTAGCTACTAATTTTACCGTTAGAACTTCTTTGGCTTTCATTTCTCACTTCCGTCTGTACATTAACCACAACATGATGATGTGTACATCTTGAACCAAGGCTTCTGTTTCCTAAGGTGTCACTTCCTTCCTCTATGTCACCCACAGGTCGGAGACAAAACTCTGGCTCAAAGTGCTCAAATGTATCACTATCAACATCAGAAGCAGCAGATGCTCTCAATGGGAAAGTATGTTTTTATTTATTTATTTATTTTTTTTGTCACTCTACTCCATTTCCTTTTTTTTCATGTACTGATGCGAATCTAACCTTTTCAACAACATCCTCTTAACACAGTTGAGGCCCCACCTTATCAGAGTTTTTTTTTCCCCTCTTCTAGTCATAAACCTGAGCAGAAAGTCCTTGACAACGAGGTTACATCAGATGAGGAAGAAGTGGGTGGAGACTTCACAGTATATGAGTGCCCCGGTCTTGCACCGGTGGGTGAACATACAACACACACCTATATGTGCATATATAATTTCCATTTCCAAATTTTCTGATATGATAGAATCATATCACTTTTATGATAGAATATTCTTTTTTTCCCCTTTCCTTGCAGACTGGAGAGATGGAGGTGAAGAACCCTCTGTTTGACGACTCGACTATACATTATCAGGGGAATTGCAAGTGAATGCTAAACACTATACACACAAACAAACATATCCACACACAGATATACACTCTCTTGTAGGCCCTTTACTATATCTGCCCCAGCTCAGCCTTTAATACTACAAATGTATGTTGGGTGTTTTTTTAATTTATTTCTATTCACTATTGTCTTTTAACTTTCAGAGTCATCAAAGCCTTGTCCCGTTTAAATGTTCAAATCAAAGTTGATTTTTTTTCCTCATGAACCTTTTGATTTTCCGTCATTTCTGCAGCTATTTCCAAAGAATGTGATACAATTGCAGACATGTACAATACAGATACATACAGATATAAATAAGCTGAAAAACAGACCCTCCCTCTCCTCCCCCCTCCCTTCACACACGCACACGCACACCCACCCCTTGCATTTCGTCATGTATAGCTAGTGGCTAAACCACATTCCTAGTACACAAATACACAGGAGATATAAATCAGATGTGATACCCTGAACAGTGATACCCCCGTAAAAACACCCCCTAACACAACACAGGGTTTAGCATTGAAAATGTTACCAGTGGTGTTGCTAATTTTATGTTTTGTCATATAAGCTGCACATAAAGGTTTTAAGAATATATATGAAGTATCTGATGATCTGACGATGTTTGTTTGCATGGTTTGAGTATACTGTGTTTGAATCATGGTAATGCTTTGATGAGTAATTCTGCCTCCTGTATGTATGCATCCTGTCGATGGAGGAGGAATGTACAACTGAAGTGACTTCTTAGCACTTGAATGACGATTTGGAAACAAACTATACCGATTGATGTGTAGGTGATGAAATATCACTATCTTGTATCATCTCTCTTTCTCCTCTGTATCCTGTTGGTCCTAAGTTAACCTCGTGCTGCAAAATGTACATACAAAGAGTGAAAGTGTTCACCTTTTATAGATATTTGTACATGCAGACCAAGGATTGGAATTAAAACTTTTTACCACATGTGAAAATTACAGTTGTATTTGTCATGATATGGATCTAACAGATTGAAAATATTTTTATTTTTTGGGACATTTAATGCCATTATTCAGTTGTTATAGTGAAGAAATGGCAGGAAACAAAGCACTTCTCCCTTTTGGATTCCCCCATAACAAAGTAATACAGCTACTGACAATAAAACAGAAGTGAAGAAGTGGGTGTTATTTATCAAAACAAAATTTGAAATAAAAATGAATCGTGATTCTGTCAAACATTATTTAGGAAACTGAAGAGAAACGAATGTTAACAGGTTGAAGAGAAGTCATCAAGTCAAGAAATCTTCAAGACAAACTTTTGAGCAAATTCATAGATCCATTGATTCTCAGTGTGCCAAATCCTCAGATAGATTTTTTTTCATTTCCGTTATCATCTACCAAAATTTCCATTGATTTAGGGGAATAAAAAAACTAATACAAAAAGACCAATTAAGGTGTGTTTTTAACTGCTTTCTATCACATAGCACCATTAGCGTGATATGCATACACAGTTATTTCACTTGATCATATTCTTTATTAGTAGTGCTTGACAAACCAGCAAGATAAACTGCAGAACTGTAATCATTTTCTTTCTTGCAAACTCCCCCATTCACATCCTCTTTGACCTTGCAATATGACACATTTGGTGAAGCCTGAGTTTCTCTGGTTTTGGTGATTCTGTTTTGAACCTTGTTTTACCAGCAGGACGCAATTGACAACACCCAGAAAGTGTATGTGTGTGTGTGCAAGTTGGGGGTAGGGACAGGGAGATTACGTGCATGTACCTCTACATGGGTTTTTATATACATGGTGTGGTTTTAGGTCTGTGTGTGTGTGAGTTTGTGTGCGCTGGGGAGGGGACAGGTCTCTCTACAGTTCCCATTGACCCACATGCCAAGGGCCATTAAAGCCTTTTGTGCTGGCCCACAGTGGAAGGAAGGCAGCCATTGGCTCTCAGATGAAAACCTGAGTGGGTGGAGGGTCTGTGAAGGTGGGTGTCAAAGGCAGGGCCGTTAGGAAGAAAATCAAAAAGCCATCAGACTTGTTTGTGGGAGACGATTGTGCTGCTCAACAGGAGGGGCGGTATTTAGATTCCACTGTTATTACCAGTAGTGGAAGCAGTATTCTAATACTTTACTTAAGTCAAGGCACCAATACAGCAGTATAAAAATACTCCCTTAAAGTAAAATGTAGTTAAAGTATATGGGTAATAGCATAAAACTACTGGTTTGGACTCTGACTAATTATTTTAAAAATACATTGGAGAATAAGCACTGCAGCGTCAGCATGTTTTCACTGCTGCTGGAACCAGTTTGAACTACTTCAAATACAGTTTAGTGTTATATACAGGAACACAAGTTAAATCTAAGTGGATGTAAGATGAATCATGGGATGTGACTGAAAATGAAAACATTTGTCAGACTTATTCCTCTAGTCCTTGATATGTGCAGAGATATTGGATCATTTGAACACAAGTTTAAAGGGAGAAGTCACTATTTTGTGGAACTGTAAACTGTACTGAAAAAAGTAGTGTGTAGTCTGGGTTGTATTTAATGAGTTCTTAACTCATTAAATACAACCCAGACTACACACTACTTTTTTGTTTAGTCTGTTACTAGTGATTGCAAATTTGGGACAATGCTGTATGAAGTCTGTTTATCATGCTTCATTTCAATGAAAAACATGACAAATATGCAATAAATTAACTTTTTGTTCCATTCAGAGAGGCTGGTTACAAGGACCAGAGACATTATTTCCAAAGCTCATACAGTCTTGTAATGTGTGACAAAAAGTCATACAGAAATTTCTTTCATAAACATAACTTCTTGGAAGTGACGCTCCCTTAACCTCATAGGCCACTAATGAAACTGACATGGCAAGGTGTTAAGTTCAGTTAAACCAAGGTGATATTTTTGTAGGTGGTTATATATAGATATGAGCAAACTCATACATCCTTGAATGAGCGATCAATGTATATGTCAAGAAAGAAAAAAAGAATCATTGATATGTGGACATGAACTTCAGAAATCCCTTGATAAAATGTATCAAAAAACTAAGAGAGTTGGGAGATAAGAGTGTGTGACCAGATGGCAACAAGCGAGAACAGAGTTTTTATCACATCAAGTTAGAGTGAAAGCCACACCTTTAAAAAAAAAAAAAAAAAAAAAGCAATGAACTGGTCAGAATTTAGATCTCCTTTACCAACAATTTGTCACACAAAATAGCTGAGACAGCAAAACCTTTCAGTCTCTGACACACCACAGAAAATGTCTGCAGCTTACATTGTTGATTAGAAGACAACCGACAGGAACGGAAATGGGTGCAGTGGATTGAGGTTTGGTTTAGTCAAAGTGTGCGTCAGAGGTTGCTCTCTCTGTAGAGGTTTGACTGGCTCTGACATGCAGCACTGTAACTCCTTTATTTCAATAACTTTCTCCCTTTCTCTTTTTGACTGGACCTGCCCCACAAGTAGCAAGCAAAATCTCTGAGGTGTCTTTAAAAGGTCACGTAAAAAGAACTGAAGACAAGATCTGAGACATCTGGGGGTAGTTCAACTTAATCCCCAGAAACCCCCCCACCACCACCCTCTTGGACACCCTAATAGTGCTGTGCTCTGCTGTCTCTTTCTCTGTGAAGCCCTGCCTAAAGTCTACCATTTCTCTTGCTGTCTGTCTTTTGCATGACAATTATACTCCCAAGTCCATGGCCCAGGACAATGCTTGTATAGTTGGGGTTTGATGTCTTTTAAGCCATTGACTGGGCCCTTGTGGTCTCCCCAAGGTTCCCTGCTCCTGGACCTACACTGCTTTGAATCAATGAGGGCAGACACAGTACTGATACACAGGTAATAGTGAAGTGTGAGATAATCTTTTATAAGGTTAAGGAGAAGAAATTCTTCTCAGTGTCATTTCCTTATTTCTCTTCTTCAATATATATATTGAAGAAGAGAAATAAGGAAACACACACACACACACACACACACATATATATATATATATATATATATATATATATATACATTATGAGGGACCACAGGGCAAAAATAAAAATACATTATATGATAAAATAAAATTAAAAAAAATAATAATAAATGAGATTCTGATTCAGAAGTTGCATGTTGTTCCCTAATTTCAAGATCGATACTTGCAGGTGATGTGAGGATGTACCTACGCAACTTGATTATTGTGTTGATTACTGTTTTGGACCTTAAAGGCATTTCAGGCTGGATACCTCAGTCAAAACCGGGATCTGCAGACCACAGTGAAACTTGTGTTTGGTGTTTGTTTCAGAAGACAGGAGAGAGGGAGGGGGAGGCGAGGGGGGGAGGAGGTGGGTGTGGGGCGGAATCAAAGGGTTGAGACTTATTGTTCCAATCTGAAAAGGAGCTAATGGTCGACCATCGCAACTCGGGATCTGAAATCCACGGGGTGCCCCGGGGCCAGTCCGTACAATGGCACCCCCTCTCCCTCCCCGCAGTGCGTCTTCCTGCCGCTATCTGCAGCCAACGACTCGCGCTGGGGGAGCGCATCTGCCCCGATGAAACGAGGCCCATCGAGGCTTTTGAATGAGCACCGATCAAGGCTGAATGGGAGAAGTTCACCTGAATACTGCTCGTGGTTTTGAGTTCACTGTTAGTGTATTTCCTCCTCTTTCTTCTTTTTTCTTTTTTAATTTCTTGTATATACTAACAGCAGTAAGTTTTAGTGGAACACACACACACACACGTATATATATATATATATATATATACACAAATAATATTTCACCCACCTCACCACAAACAAGCCTGTCCACACCCACAGTCCATTTCAGGTAACCTTATACTAAACTTTTTTTGGTCTGTTATCGTCCGGTATGAACTGTCAAAAAAGAAAAACACTGTTACAACCATAAATTAATGTCCAACACCTATTTGTTTCAAATTAAACCCCACCATTACTAATTAATTTGGTTTTTATTACAGTCATTCAATATTGTAGCGCCACCTTACTTTATTTATTTTAAATGTTAGTTATGAAAATGAATTAAGTGGCAAGAATTTTAATATCAAAGCCATCTCTTTAAACCGAGCATTATAATTCATGTATGAGGTGAGCAAGTTATAGTGTTATAGTATGTATTTACAGTAGCAGTGACCCGTGCCTATTTAGCAATGTAAATATGCTTTTTAATGTGTTTTTAAACTGTTGAATTATTAATGTTTCCCCGAGTAATGTTTTTAATTCCACTTTTAAAAGCAGGAAACATTTTTTAAAAAATGTCTCAAAGTTTATGTGAAAACACGCCCACTACTTTGGGAAGAATCAAGGTCATTCACAAACTCACCATCAGCTGTGTGCAATTGTCTGCGCCAGCCAATGGGCGATGAGATAAGGCGCTCTCCACTACTAGCGCCTGTGATTGGGAAAACCTGTGGATCCTTGGCAGCAGAGGAGCATTTGAGCTTGAAGGTGAAGTGAGTGACGCTGGTGTTCAAGACAGGCGTTAATGGAGTAGGCCGTAGGTGTATTAGTGGTTATGTTGTACCACAACGACATTTACTCAAGTCTACATTTTTGCGCAAACTCATCCAAAACGGACTCTACTTGGACAGGTGCTGGTTTCTTTTTGGAAAGCGTCCTCATCTCTTATCCCATTTGGTTTGTGGGTAAACTTGAAACGGATGAAAAGAAAAATCAGTCATCGCTAAGTTTTTTTTTTTTTTTTTTTTTTATCAATTTCGGACGCCTTTTTTAAACAGGGCCCCTCTCAACATTATAAAGATGTCTGAAAGATCGCAGAGTCCGGAGTGCCAAAGCAGGCCGTATGACTTCAGCCGGGCCAATCCTTGCACTCATATTTTGGGTTCAGATGATTTGGGAAACGCTGGGTCATTCCAGCTTCCTCATGGCGTTCTGCCAGACCCGAGCCTCCTTTACAACAAAACCGCTTACAGTGGCATCACACCGGCATCTGCGCAGACTTTTTTCCCTTTCCCACCCGTGCCCAGTGACTACAGGGGACCCGACCTGCAGGTTGGAGAGTTTGGGCAACCCAAACACTGGTATCCATTCGCTGCGCCCGAGTACACCGGCCAAGTACCCGGTGTAACAGCAGCTACCCAGCCTACAAACATGAGTCCCCCTATAGCCGAAACCAGGGAGCAAATCAAACTGCCCGAAATAAAGACTGAGAAGGACACAAGCGATGACTACTCAACGGAGATAAAGACTCAGCAGTACCCGACACCGCCTGCCACCGCCGCCATGACCCACGGAGTCTTCTACCCTGCGGCCTGGAACCCGTCCTTCTGGCCCGGGATTGCTCATATCACTCCACCCGGCAGCAGCAATCAAAATCCCTCAACATCGTCTGCATCGTCACCATCTATGTCACCATCACCCCCGAGCAACGGCCTCCCGGGAAACGCGTTTTTCAGCGTGAACACGACCCAAGCTGCGTCCGGGGACCCGACGCAGAACCCGTCTTCTTCCACACGAAGCAGTGGCTCTTCCAGTGGTGGATGCAGCGACTCTGAGGAGGTAAGATCAAATTGAATTGTTGGTTTAATTACTTTCTTTTGAGAGAATCAGTCTCATCTTTTGATGTTCCTGTCACACAGGAGAACCTTTCCACTGAAGAACTGGAGCAGTTTGCCAAGGAGCTGAAACACAAACGCATCACCTTGGGTTTTACTCAAGCTGATGTTGGCCTTGCCCTGGGTAACCTCTATGGTAAGTTTAGAGACATTACATTGTAATTTCCATCTAGGTCAGAATTGATAAAGCAAGATGAAAACCTCCAGGGTTTATTATAAGACAATGCATAGGTCTCTAACTTGCTGATCAGAAAGTCATCCAGAGTTCAGAACTCTAATGCCAAACAGCAATGCTATTTTTTAGCCCCCCCCCCCTCCCCCCAAAAAAATGAAAGTCCAAGTGGACATTTTATGTATTGCATAGTATGACAACCTTTTAAATGTTACCTACTTAAGTAAATTAATTACTTTCTGATCTGTCTCTCAACCAGTCACCCTCATCTTCAATTTTTGTTGAACAAATTTGAGATAAATGTCAGGTGAATGTTTTAAGTGTACCAGTTTGACTTAATTGCATGCAGTATCTTGACGTGTTGGGCTTGTGTGGTTACTTAGGTAAGATGTTCAGCCAGACGACTATTTGCCGTTTTGAGGCCCTGCAGCTCAGCTTTAAGAACATGTGCAAGCTCAAACCCCTTCTTCAGAGATGGCTGAATGAGGCTGAAACTTCAGAGAATCCCCAGGATGTAAGTCTGCAACTCTGACATCTGCCGGCTAGTTTACAAGACAACAGACCATCACCAAACCCTTCGGGATTGCTTGGTCTTTTCAGGCTGAGCTAACTTCCTGCTGAGACAACCTAACCCAAAACTCTCTGTTTTCTATAATTGTAATATGCCATCTAGTGACAATGTTACCCATTCAATGATCTCCAAATATCTTACTCAACTGATTTAAATCAAGGGAGAACCATGTGTTTATTACATAACTAGTCATAGCTAAAATTTACCATATTCTATTACAAGATGCACTTTCCCATATGTTGTATTCAGCCCTGCATAATCTCAACATTTCTGATCCCTTAGATGTACAAGATTGAGAGAGTATTTGTTGATACCAGGAAGAGGAAGAGGAGGACCAGTCTGGAAGGAGCAGTGCGTTCTGCCCTGGAGTCTTACTTTATCAAGTGTCCCAAACCCAACACCCAAGAGATCACACACATTTCTGATGACCTGGGTCTGGAGAGAGATGTAAGCACAAATTAAGATATTTTCATAGTAACAAAGTATGTGTATAGTTTGTACTGTTTGAATGACACATTCTGTTTTTTGGCAGGTCGTACGTGTTTGGTTCTGCAACAGGAGACAGAAAGGAAAACGACTGGCTTTGCCACTTGATGAGGAATGTGATGGGCAGTATTACGAACAGAGCCCTTCCCCATTGAACATGGCCCCTTCCCCCATTCCCAGTCAGAGCTACCCTGCTTCCACCTACCCTGGAGCCCCTCCTCCCACACTGTACATGCCTCCACTTCATCGACCTGATGTCCTGAAACAAGCCCTTCACCCCGGACTTGTTGGTCACCTGACTGGATAAACATGCTCAGGTTGTCCTGATCAAATTCACTGATAACCTTCCTAAGTTTCCCTGTCCAACCCCAACTCAAGCTGGAGATGAGCCCCTGAAAGCAACCAAGAGATCAGATAATGGTATCGGTGGATCACGGGATAGAAACGGTTTAAGGAAGGAACTTGACTGCAACAAGATGGCTCATTAGTAGCTTTTGTTCCTTTTTTTTTTTTTTTTTTTTTTTTTTAAATTGTGAAACAAATGGCTACACCCTCAAACTGTGACATGAAACTCTGGACAAACAACTTTGACTATGAAATTTGAAGATTGTTAAATGTGCCTTTGTATTCTTGGATTATACATAGTAAATTATTCCATAAGCTGTAATTATTGCGGGTTTAGAACAATATGAGCAGGGTGAGGAATGCCTATTTTAAACAGAATTCATATTTGACAGTTGAGTCTATTTGTGCAATACTTTGTATCCCATCTGAAAAGAGCAACTACAGTTTTTATCTAAAAATTAATTGAAATGGAAAATAGAATTTCTAACTGGGGTGATTTTTTTTTTTCCATTGATTTTTGCACAGTTGCTTTTGTAATGTTGAATATACTTTTTAAAAATGTGTGTATACCAAATCCAAATGTTGTCCTTTTGCTGCTGATTGTCACGAATGCCTTAAAGCAATTTTTTTTTTTTTAGCAGGAATAGGGGATGGCAAGGTTTAAAGTAATATTTTGAGGGAATGTGAGAAATGTTTTATTGCTCACATGTCTTCACTGCCATCTGAACCGTGTCTCTTGTCTCAACATCTCAGGTGAATGGCAGTAAGAAATGTCTGACATGACTTGATCAACTATTGGCGAGTTGACAAACTGTATTCACATACCTCATTTTGATTTTACTGTAAAGGGTTTTTATGTATATGTTGAATAACACTCAATACTAAGTCAAGTCTGAGTGCTCACTGGAGTTGTATTTTATGGTTATCCAAGTAAACTTTTTTTTTTTTTTTTTTTTTTTAAGAAATGACATTAAATGCCACTACCTTATAAGCTAAAAAAAACAATCAGATCACAGGGTTACTTAAGTACTAATGCTAAGCTAATCTTGCCATATAAGATTACTAACTTGACTGTTTATTGTAAGAGAGCTGTCATGACTTTGACTCCATCAATTTTCCAAAACGATTCATGAATTTTAATTTATTGAAGTATCAGCTACATATAGATATTTTCAAAACACCCTGAACATCTTTGCATCAAGTAAAACATTTGTGTATTCACGCCACTAAATTATTGAGTATTACTCAGTAAACTTGAACTTTTGAGTCACCAACAATACACTTCTCTTTGGTACTGTCTGTAGTACGTCACCATTCCAAAAATGACTCAAAATGTTAATCATCTTGGGAAACCGAGTCATTTGAGTAACTGAGGTGGTATCTTTCGAAACAGGGAGGTGTCGTGGTGCTAGTTGGGGTTAATGATACGTTCTGAGTCCCAGTGATTATATTGTTTACACAATTGTTTCCCCTGGTAACAGGGGAAACACAAATGCAAAATGAACAGATAAGATGATGCAGGTACAAAATAATTTTTTTTGCAGGCTTTTTGCACCTTTTAATACGCTAAATTATCCAGCAGCTAGTTGTACCGTCATACTTAAGCAAACATTGATGTATTGTAGTACCATCTTCTCATAACTCTCAGCAAGAATGTGAATAAGTGCATTTAACAGAATATTGATTGTTTTATACACAAGGAGAAGAGGAGGGAGATGGGGATGATTGTAACACTTTTTGTCTCAGCTCCCATGACTTGCAGAATGTTTGTGGTGGGCCATTTCAGTTTAGACACAATGTAGCCTCACTTGTCTCTTATCAATAGCAATGCCTTCTACTTCTTCAATTATATCACATAATTCATTATTTGATGTCAAAGGTATGGAGTGTCATTGTTACAGCCTACCCCACTACTGGGGTAAATTGTAACAGTAAGACTGAAGAATTAATAATTGAGACCGCACCACAAAATATGAACAAATAAGAACACAAAGAACTCTGATGGCTAAATGGAGAACAATGTCAGTGGGTTGGATTGGAAGAATTTTCTTAAAGAACATAAACTGATAATACCTATGAATGGTATTCCACAGAAGCAGCTCCTAATCCACATACAAATAAAGTAAAATATTTTCCACTTAAAGAAACAACAAAGATACTCACTGCCATTCTTCTCCACTGAAAATGATGGCAACATTTTCTTAAAAGGTCTTACAACCAGGTGTTGTTTAGTTAGCTGTAACAGCACAATGACTTGAAATTACCATCAATGAAATAACTATTTAACCTAATACAAGTTACACAATTTAAATGTCAACAGTGTCAGAACTAATCAAAATATACAAAAGATTTATTTCTTGTCTAAATTTTATTTTATTTTTTTTCTGGCTGTAAAACCTGCACACTTCTTCACACAGTCATGCGAGGTAAGGGAGGAGTAGTAGTAACAAATGAAACTGATAACATGAGAATATAATGTTTTCCCTTATTAGTGAAAGTGATGCTATGTTACAATTGTCCCTTTGTTACAACCATTCTGAGTCTACCCAATTTGGGCAGTATTGTTTGTGTGTATGTACTAACTTAAGGTGTCTATTGTCTTTCATTTTGCATTGGGTATTATAGATTTAATTTTAGGCAAAAAAAAATTGCCAAATAATCTACACTCATTACTGTAAACTTTTCAGTCATTACTGTGCAAAATCTCATTAGGTGGTAGTTCGAGGCTTCCTTAGTATGTCTTCGGTAACATCTTTGGTATGTTTATTAATCTCTGCCTAACCACTAATCTACAAGGTTAATTTGGACATCATGATTTTATCTTGTTTATCAGTGTTTATGGATGTAGTCTGCAATTATTTACTGCTTTCCCTTGTAGGGGTCCTTTGTATTCCACAGAAAGGCAGAGGGCCATACATACTGTATGCATAGGCCACTGTACCGGATAAGTATTAAGAAAATTTGTCATATTTTCCAATTTTTTAAAAATTATATTTTAATTCCTTTTTATCTGTTGATATGACTATTACTTATGACAAATTGCAGTTCAAGTTTTGCATTAAATAGAACTATAAGAAATTAGTCTGTCGGGAGCAAAGTCAAGTGTTACCATTGACCCAGCCCTGTAGGTCAGAGTAAACTTCATGTTTAGGTAAACTGTTGTACCGTAAGCAGATCTTACAGAGTCTTTCTCTCCAGTCAGTGTACAGTTTCACTTTCCAGTGTTGTTTCCAGGATAAATACTTGTTGTATTGTACCTTGTCCTTTGTCAGCTGTTGCAGATAAATTCCTAAATCTTTTACTGATGCAAAGTCATCAACATGGATAAAAGAATTAGGTGGAGCCACAGCTTTGTAATCGCTCTTCGCCGGTCCCAGGACAACTGGCACTGCACCACTTTGATATGCATTCTTCCACAGCTTTTCTGTAATGTAATCTTTAGCGATAGAGTTCTCAAAAGCCAAATAGAAGTAGCAGTGAGAGATTGTGGGTATGAGGGCCTCAGAGGGTAGATGTGCCTTTACCCAGCTTCCATAAACATCCACTGGAACTATGGCATTGAGCTCATGATACACTTGGCTTCTCTTGTGGTGGCTGTTGTAGTTGCTGACCAACCAACAGGCCACAGAGGTCTTGTTCAGGGGCACATCTTCCACATCTTGTCTTTCTCCCTCCTTGGATAGCAGCTCACCATAGGGTATAGTTATATCAGCATCTCTTCTGTATGTTATGGTCATGTTGAAGATATTTGCATACTGCTGCAAATTTCCATTGTTAGCAGGGGACTCCAAGGACATCCAAGCCCACCTCTGGCACGACGGTCGCTGAAGGTCTAAGGGTAGCTTCTGTGTGCCCAGTATCAGCTCTCTGTTGTGGAAGACCACCACATTAGCTGAAGAGAACAAAGAGCGTCGGTCCACCAGTCTGCAGTGAGGGATGTGGTAGAGGTCCCAACACACATCTCCCTCTAAGTTGTATGACCTACCAAAGGGCCAGTACCACAGTAAGATTGTGACATTTCTGATGCTGCTGTTACAGAGGTGGGAGTGATATATGCCTGGCTGAGGTGGGATTATTCTCAGAACCCCAAAAATCAGCAGTGAACAACTGGTGAAAAAACTTAGGAGGATCAGCTTCTTCATTGCATTGCATTGATTCTTTAAGTTTCACCAACCCCTGTCAAAAAAAGGAAACAAGAGGTAGAATTATATAGGAGCAAAAAAATATTTGTCTGTAGATTATATCTTGAGGAGACAAAAAAATGACAACATGAAAAGGAGCCTGTCATATTTACGGGACAATATTTCACTTTATTTAAAGTGACTTTTCATGTTAAAATCTAGTTAAAATCTATCTAAATCCATAGTTAAAGACAACATCATGGATGAGCATAACCTAGTTCTAGCACACTTTAACAGAGGAAGAAAGCATCTCAAAAGGAGACTGGGTTGCATCAGACTCATCTGTAATTAACCAAACAGCTTTAAATGAGCAGGATAATGAAACAGCTTAAACCACAGTGCAATTCAGTAAACAAACTAGGACATTCAATTCTCTTACACAACCAAAAGAAAAAACACTCCTCCCAGTATTGCTCAATAATTCTTGAAAATTGCAAAACTGCAGTGAGTACAGTGGGGCGGTTGGAGCCAACCGTCCATTAGTACCCATCATTAAAAATACATACTCTCCAGATCAAATTTCAAACACTGAAATTTCACTAACTTATAACAAACCCATAGTAACGGTCTGCTATGCTTCCTGTTTTCCTGGATTCTGTTTTGGAGAAGTGACAGCAGAAGCCATCAATCACAGCACAATTTTATTTAAATCTCCCTTGCAAGTAAACAGATCTTTTAAAAAAACCTGAAGACATTTAAAAAAAAAAAGATTTGTCTCTGAAGCTGTGTCAAAATCATTTGAGTCCGGTGACTGAAAATCTCAAATCCAACATGTGTGATTATGCCTGAGAAAGTGTATTGTGAAATATGAAAGCATAAAGATGAAATGAGAAACACATCAGTCCTATACGCAAGGGTTCCTGAAAAAAAAAAAACCTAGTTATGAAAAGTCAGACTAAACACAGGGGAAAGAAAAATTGCCAAAGATGAGACACATTAATGCTGTTGAAATTATGAATACTGCAAAAAAAGTAAATATTCATTAAATATTATATTACATGCAATATGCACACATCTACACAAATAGGCAAAAGTACTGGGGTTAATTTCCTCCAATAAAGAAATATCTTATCTTGATGCCAACATCACTGTTGTCACATCAGAAATTAAGGGAAATGGGCCACTGCATGGTATCTTATCCAAGTGTTTACTGTTACAGGCTTCCCCTTTCATAATGGTCAAAACAAAAGAAATATGTCTCCTTCAAAGGTCAATGAAAACCTTTTTGGTCTTACACCTTTTGGTCTTGACTTGTAAGTCAGACTGACAAACGGGAATCCATGAATTGAATTCAAGTTCAAGTGACAAATTCTTTTAGCAGTGAACATTTGTAAAATGTGGCTGACTATTACAGAGTCGACAGCATTTGAGGAGGACTACAAGTGTATATGAGTCTATACAAACAACAAAGTGGACTGGTTGAAGACTTTCTGAAGCTGACTACAAAAAGGATCAAAACGTTTCTATTTCCAGAGAAAGTTGAAGTCCTTTAATGTCTGTCAGACAACACTGAGGCAATTCTGTGAGTCTTTGGTTTAACACAAACTACAGTAGATTTTTTTTTTTTCCAAATTCTATGTTATGTTACAGCCTTCGACCCTGTCTTGAAACTTAGAGGGTTCATGATTAAAATCATGTACATAAAACTGTAAATACAACTAAATTAACACCTCTGTAAATGTATTGATGATGTAAATGATATATCTTAACTCTCTGGATGTAACTTTTTATTCTGCATTCCAACCATTGTCCAATTATACGATTTAGTTTGATTTACAAAGACACCAGAAAAATCTGCTTCACAAACAGTTTGTGGACTGTGTCAAGTGAGGGATTGCATGATCACATAAGCATTAGTCATTATTTGGTGGAGCTGTTAACATGTAATTCAAACAACACACTTGGTTTCTGACACTTTTTGCGTCAGAAGCCAGAAAAACACTTAGTTACTTACTATCTAGTAACTAAAACTGTATAAACAGTATACAGTTAAACACATAAACATAATGTGGTTTCTCAGTTTCCCAAAGTTTCCCTGTGAACTGTAGTGATGTTTTGTATATAGTAATTCCAGATACTTGATGGAAGTACAAGGACTTCATAGTTACACACACAGACCACCCACAATATTAAAGCCAGTGACAGATTACAAAATAAAAACAAACACAAGAAGAAACAGACTGCTGTCCCTGTGTTGAGTCGATATATATAATCAGGCAGGAAGCAACAGCACTAATCACATCTTTGATCAGACTGGAAGCTTTCATCATTATCTATATTAAATTACACCGAATTACAAGATGAACATGAAGAGCAGTCGACAGCATTAAAAAAAAAGCAGAACACAGAATTTTCTAAAAGCAGACTTATTACACCTGTCATCTGATAACATAAAACACATCCGTCTGTTTGTACATTAATTCCCTTGATTTAAGGCTTTATCTTATCATAAAGCACAATTTCCATGATATATAATGAGAAAGAGTGGCTTGTGGTATGAGACTGTTATAAGTACACATCTTTTAAGAATATGATAATCAGAAAAATTAAAATGTGAAGACTTTTAGTTTTGATTGGACATTATTAGAAGCAGTCATGTATAAATTGAGACAAACTGTGACCATGATGCTCATCAGCTGTTGTGGAACATTAGAAACAGGACGGGTTGTGCCAGTATACTTTCAGTTTGAGTGCATTTAGTCATGTCACAGAGCTAATAACAGCTGTGATACAGATTTTATTCTGTTTGTCACAGAGGAACAGATACTTAGTGAGTGAAAATAGCGCATATCAGAAGTTCCACGACATTAATCAAAGAGAAACATGAACAAAAATAGCTTCCTTCACTAACCTGATTACAAGATAAGTGATGTGTGCTCCATCTTCAGTCACCAGTCACACCATGCTTCGTTGCTGCTGCCAGGAATATCTAAGCTAAGCTTTAAGCGTCTTCAAACCAAGAGCATATTTCCTTTTAAGGAAACTGAGGTGTGGTTCTCTGTTTGAGGGCTGTACAGGATTTGATCTCAGCTTCACATTACATGCTCCCACTCCTACCCTCTCTGTCAGGTTTATTCAGTTCCTGCTTTCTACTGTGTAGATTTTTTTTTTTTTTTTTTTTTTGCTATTTCCTTCTGTTCTAACCTATCTCTTTGTCAACTCTTTACAACATCAGCAGAGTAGCCGTTGGTTGCATGTGTCCAGTAAAAGAAAAATAGGAAGCGTTGCATGAGGCTTAGGTGAAGATGATGGTTCCACAAAGGTGATCACGATAGTGAGTCATCATTGCAGATACCAAATATTTATAAAAAGTCTATTCATTTGACCTTAGAGATTTATAGAATAAAAAACATCTTAAATCAAATACAAAAAAAGCTATGTTGCAATGACTGTAAAAAAAGGACAGAAACTTAAAATAATTAAAATAATTTTACTTCTATTATCAATCACATTAATAATGAACTATCTTGTTTACAACTAAGAAATGGGCAAGCAGAAGTAGCAGTGGCAGGAAATAACAAACCAAACTATTTGAGAAAAAAAAAAAAAAAAAAAAAAAAAAAAGGTCATGTTCCAGGTCACTAAGTTTTAGCTCCATTGAAATGTATGTGGGTGTTTCTTGTTTTTCCGCTATAATCATTACATGTAATGATCTATATCATATTATCTGTACCACTTTTAATATAGATGTATGTATAATTTAATATACATTATATGAGATTTTTTTACGATATAAGTTTGTTCTATTTCTCATTTCATTTTCTGGCTGTTTGAGCATGGCCATCACTTGCTAATAATTTCTTTTGGTGTTAAAGTCATTAATCACTACATTTGCACCATAGGTAAAGGGCAAAATTAGTGCATGTACAAACATGTAATTATTGTGCATGTACAAGGGCTACTGTGTTTTGGAACCTTTTCCAGCAGCTTTAATTCATATCAACTGGAGCTACATGTAGTACACTAAAACAACACAAGAGGGGAGTATGCTACAGAAACAGACTGACGATCATTTCACATCAGACTTGTGTTTTCTAATTTGCAGTTGACTGACAGTTTTATCAAGTGGGTAAAAGTGATTCCAGATGGCAAGTTTGTACATTTGTAGGTTGCTACAACATACAGACCTGCTCAATAACAACCCGACAGCAACAGCAGGCTTTTTGGTGGATAAAGTAGAAGCGTAGGACCTTAAATATGATGATAATCAAGTTTGTTCTTTTTTACAGATACAAGGACAGGACAAACTTCTAATCTACATTGCTTATTAAGTGTAAAGAATTAATCTTATGGCACATTTTCCTCATTTTCCTGAATGTTGCAAAATTTAATGAAAATGGTGATCCTGCAGAGTTGGGATTAGGGTTAACTCTATGCAGATATTCTTTCAATTTGGTATTCATGTGGACAATTTGTAGTCTTTATGTCTGTAGTCTGTAATGAGGCTAAAAGGTCACAGACATATAACTTTACACTGACAAGTCATAAGGCTCTTATTGTAGTTTGAAAAAAAGTTTGTATATAATAAAAACAAAAACATATTTCATCTTTGTATTATACAGTACAACAAAACACGTCAAATCATTTACCCATTCTCAACACAAACAACAGTTAGATAAAGTGCTTGTCTGATATTAGCAGATTAACAGTATTTGGCTTTATATTCAATTGAATTGTATTGGCTAAATAAAATGCTCTTGGTGTTGCATGGGATGTTTGGAATTCGAACATGTGCCAGTGAGATGTCAAATGAATTACGTTAATTATCTTTGTATATTTTATGAGTCCATCTCCTGGATTCCACAAGACAAAGTCACTGATGACCAAGTGTCACACCCTCATGAATTTTCTTCTTGTGGTTCTTCGCCTTAAGAAATGACTGATGTCCTATGAGTCTCAAGCCAATTCTCCACCCATCTGTTCCTTTCTGTTTTCTGATCATTATGTCAGCCCTCATAGCTTGTAACCTCGCTTCTCATTATGTCACCCGTCTTCACAAAAAGCTCAGTGTCCTCAGCAAATACCTCCTACATGACAGCATTTTTTGACATCCATGAATGCTGATTTGTGAGTGAAAGGGGATGATGGAGCAACAAGGTGGAGACACCAAAACACAGAAACAGTGTTGACAATACACATGGAAATAGAGAAATGAAAGCAGGTGTTGTATTACATTTAAGATGCAAATGATTTTTTTCTCTGTCAGGACTCTGTGTGGCATGCACATTCAGATTAGTATCTGAACTTCATCAGAGCTCATGTGGCTGAATTAAAGTAAATCCCTGTAGGCAAATTCCGTAAATCCTATAGGGAGCTTTGTCAGAACAGAAGTGGTTATTATAGCATCATTATAGTTTTGGTGTAACATAGTTAACAATCAAATATGAGTGTACGAAAGTTTGAGTGTCCACATTCTTTTGGCCACATCATGTAAAAAGTCATTACACATAATTAACAAATGAAACAAAACACAGTCCTTCACCATCTTCATGTATATCAGCCTCTAGTGGACATCTGTCCTAAGTGGAGAGACTGGAACAGTCACAGACAGAGAGTGACATAGTTCTTTCATAGAATATGCTGGAAGGCTGAGAGGTTGAGTGAGAGAGATCGAGATTTGCTGGTTAGACTGGAAAAGTCAGAGGGAGTGTAGGCTGCCTCTCAGAGCTTGACAGGTGTGGTGAGATGTGAACAATAAACAGATACAGATACAACAAGGTAAGAAAGAGGAGAGCGAGCAGAGGGACAGGTGAAACAGTGGAATCACAGAGAGAAGATAAATCAGTGCTTCTACACGCGGTGCTGACTGAACACGAGTGTGAGTATGGACTTCAGTAATACGACAATGGAGTGTAGGGGCTGTGGGAGACTGCAATATTATAGAGAAATATAAGCTTAAGCTATAAGCCCAAAGCTTCGTCTTTAAAACCAGTTGCTTGTCTTTATGTCAACAGTGATAGAGACATTGTAGCACAACAACAGGCTGAGAGTGAGAGACAGAAAGATGGCAGAGGCCCCAAGGATTGAACTCTTTGTGAAGGTAAGACATACAATAATTGTAATATACATGCCTTACTTTTTTTTAAAACAAAACAAAACAAACAAACAAAAAAAAAACATTTAATCTACACTACAGATATGAATAAAGCACTACTAATAATGGTCTATCTACATGTGGCTAGAGGTCAGTGAGCTTACAGTTATTTTAACTTTTATAACGTAACGTATTTAACTAATTCAGTAGTTTTCTTCTTTAAATTTAGTTTCCTGTTTTACTTGTAGGCCTAAATCTTAGAGAACCATTTGCTTTAGTAAGTCTGAAGTCTTTTTTTCTAATTGATCAGTGTTTATTGCCTCTGTCAATATGGTTTTTGACAGAAATATGCAAAAAAAAAAAAAAAAAAAAAAAAAACTTGATGGAGGGAAGGGTATTGGCCTAGGGAATGGCCCATTAAATATTGGTGCCTTGATGTAAAAAAATGCATTTTATGGAGCTGATCTATGTGTTTGTATAATCTGGTGCAGATTCAAATGATAATCCAGGTCTTGTTTTGCCTGAGTGGAGGTATGCGCCCTACTTAGCTATTCTAGTTTGTTTCCTGATTTTTTTTTTTTTTAACTCAGTGCTCTAACTATTCAACGTGTGTCTCCTGCAAAAATAGTGCCTCAAGACACAAGTTCATCATTCTAAAATGCATTTTACAGTCATACTACAGCTGAAATTATACAGTCATATACTTAGTTTATGTTGTGCTGTACTGTTGAATAAGTGATCAGTAGAAACCAAAAAGAGGCCTGTCCAGTTTGGAAACGGGTGTCCTTCCCTTACAAGATGCCTTGGGTTTCACGCAAGTCTGTGACTCGGTATTTGGCTGTAGTAGTAAATATATCATATGATATATCTGCAGAACGACACATTATTAAAACACTAGGGTGTTTGAACTGGGTGTAAAAGAGTCTCAACCCTCCATTTAAAATTCCACAGAAGTTCCCTTAAGACTGTCAGAGCAGAGCAGGCTCAACAAGAATACCTGTGTAGTTATTCATGGTTTGGTCAGACACTTTACGACTTAAATGCCACAACAAACTTTTGTTTTTGCCAAACAGAAGTATTTGATTTTACGCTATTTTATTTTCATATCAGTAGTTGTGAAAAATAACAAATGTATGCCTTTGTAATGTAACATCTGCTTGTCTTTTAGGCCAGTGTGGATGCTGAGAGTGTGGGGAACTGCCCTTTCAGCCAGAGACTCTTCATGATTCTTTGGTTGAAAGGAGTCAACTTTACACTCACCACAGTGGACATGAAGAGGTGAGAGGACCTATGACAACATGTTAGACAGACTATAATATTACCTCATTTAGATTTGTAGTATTGATGAGGTGATGGGTGATGTGTTTTTCCAGTTACACTTACCTACATGTCTTTAGACTGTGTGAAAGGTCACAATCTTTCAAGCATGATCAAGAGAATTTTTAGATCTATTCCTGGCAAGTCCTCTAGTGGAGACAAATCAAACAATAAGCTACTTCCTGAGAAATAGGCTTAACAATTAGGAAATGCAACTATAGAAAATTAGAGGCTATTCTCGCAGTGATTATGAAATAATTGTCTTTGGTTTAAGGTTTGGAAATTTTCCAATTTTATTATCTGATTAAAGCCGTGGAACTGAACCAGGTTTGTTTACTTCTCCTGCTCCTGTTTGTTGCAGGGCACCAGATGTGCTGAAGACTTTGGCTCCAGGTTCCCAGCCTCCTTTCCTCATCTACAACGATGAGGTCAAAACAGACACTAACAAGATTGAAGAGTTCCTGGAGGAAACATTGGCACCACCCCAGTGAGTGGACTGCATCATATTTTTTATCAAACACAAAAAAACGCAAAGACATTTTCTGTCATGTTTTTTTTTTTCATTTCTACAAAGACACTGAATATCTTGAATATTATTGCACAAACAGACACTCACCTATTTTTTTTTTTTTTTTAAATTCTACCAATGGCAGGTATCCAAAGTTGTGCTGTCAATACAAAGAGTCCAACGGTGCTGGAGATGACATCTTCCGAAAATTTTCAGCATACATCAAGAATCCCAATCCCGGACTTAATGACAGTAAAGGACATTAGTTTGAATAAGAATCTACACTATTCTATGTTTCATCTGTGGCCACATGAGGGAGACTGTAACCTGCAGAGACTGTAATATGTGATTGTCTTTCAGTGCTGGAGAAGAAATTTCTATCAACTCTGGTGAAGCTGAACATGTACCTCGAGACCCCTCTGCCTTACGAGCTGGACAAGAATCCGAATGTCAACGAGTCCTCACGTCTGTATCTGGATGGTGACACCCTCAGCTTGGCAGACTGTAACTTACTTCCCAAACTCAACATTGTTAAGGTGGGTGGAGTTCAACAGCGCTCAGTGCATAAAACCTTTGTTATCATCATGATGGACCAATGATGAGGAGGATTTTATATTAATAATTTGAATGATCTGGTTTTATTCTGAGATTTCCTAACACTGTCTTGAAACCCCTTTTCTCTCAGGTGGTGTGTAAGCAATACCGCGACTTTTCCATCCCCACAGAGCTGAAAGGTCTGACACGTTACCTAAATAACGCCTACAAAAAAGAAGAGTTTCGTTACACTTGCCCGAATGATTCAGAGATCCTCCTTGCCTACCAGTCTGTGGCAAAGTACCTGAACAAATAGATTAAAAAAAAAAGTGAGATGAAGCAGCATGTGGAGGGAAAAAAGAAGAGTTAAACAGAAATGTTGGAAACAACAATGAAAAAGGTGACAAAAGAAGTTATCTGTCAAAAATGATCTGAGTCTGGACATTGGACACAACATGTTCAATAACTATCTTTCCATATAAAGTATTGAAAGTATAACATTTGTATTTGTATGTATTGTTGCATACTCTGGTTGTACTGATGTGGATTTCTTATTCAGCCCCAGTAAGAATGACAAAGCACTAGAAATCCTACAGAATATTTATGTTATCTGTAATTGTGCGTGCATGTAGTGTGTCTAAGTCTTAACTGTATGTTGATTGCGGATAATTAATTACAGTTTAATGTGAATTAGGTTAAATAAAACTAAATTGATGTATTTTTACATCTTCAGAAAGGTTAAAACAAATGAGCTGTGGATGAGCCAGACACAGTCTTTTTAGTATCATTTTTCACGACAGAAGACACAACTGTATAATGTTCAGATTTGCAATTTTTTAAGCAAATCAAAGAGAATAATGAACAACAACATTTATATAAAATAATTACCCAAATAATTTTAAATAATAAATAATAAAGTCAAACCAAATTGCAGTTCAGTCTAATTATAAGGCTAATTTTGGATGGGGGAAATGAAAAAATAAAGAACGGAGTTCTTATGTTTATTGTCATAGTATCTAATTTGTTTCATAGTAAGGAGCAACATTATTCATTTTCGTATTGAATGCAAATGTGTAGATAATGTATGTGTGCACCTGTATGTGTGACTCAATCTTGTATAAACATGTTATATCACATATCTCCATCTCTGTCTGTCCCCAGAAACAGAAATTTAATATAAGCTGAATAAGAGTGAATAAATGAAAAGGCGGGAATGTATTATCATGGATTTATAGCATATGGATTTATATATATATATATATATATATATATATTGTAAACTTTTGTGTTGTAAAATAAACATTTTGTAAGAGGCTACAGTAGTCTTGTAATTTATGTAGTTCTGACTGTTTCCCAGTGGTAAGCAAAAGTACTTTTAAAATGTGGTGGGGTAGAAGTATAAATTACACTATTCTACATATAGGTATAGTATATTACAGCACCTCGGTATTGTAGTGTTTAGTTGAATAAATAATGATTAACATGCACCACTAACATTAGCATCACTGCAGCCTTAATGATAAATTTTTATTATAAAAGTAGTTGGGATACATAACACTGCCTTGCTGTGCTGCCGACAAAACATTGTTAAAAATCTCAGTCTGTTTATGAAAAGGTTTAAACTTTGTAACAACATAGATAAGGTGCTATAGATCTATGAGGCTGTAAACAGGAAGACTGTCATGCGCTTAACTCGCTCCTGATTGGACGAGTGCTTTGAGTGGTACCAAGGTAACAACAAATATCAAGAACGCAATTGGTCAACGCAATGAGGGGCGGGGCTTAGCGAATGATATCACGTAGAAAACTTTGTTGGCTACATGCTAACTTCTTCCATAGTGTATTTTGAAATGTTATTGTCGTGAAGCAGTGGGACAGACATCCACGAAAAGTAAGCCCGCTGTTTTCTATATACAGTGAGAATTTTATGACGCTTGTAGGTGAAGCTGATTTTGGTTTATTTATAACAGACGTGATGAGAAACCCCAATAAGCCAGCTGCTAGCTAATGTTGTTTTAAGCTAACGTTGAGCTGAAGCTAATGTTAAAAAACATGTCTAACTAACCACTTCAAGTCAAAACAAGCTGCCGAGTATTTTGTAGTATTATAGTCCGTTATACTAATTCGTTATTGACTTGTTATGACACGAAGGTGCGTTAATATCAAGAAAAGAAGCAAGAAAATTTAGGGTGGTCGGTGGAATGCAGCTAATTGGCAGATCCCTCTTCTTCTTTTCAGTTCCCCCTTTTCCCCAACAAGTGATCCCTCCATTAAATTTCACTTCCTCAAATAATGTCTCTGAGCATTCGTACCCAAATGCAGTTTCAAATCAGTCTTTTAGACGTAGCGATCATAAACGTTCCTATCTTACAGGATGGACTGTCATGGTGACGATAATAATGGAGATCTGTGCAGATGGGCTACATCAGTAAGCGCCACTGTTTTTTTTTTTAAATCATAAGTGAACAACATATATAACAGCTGTATTTGAACAGTTTA
Organism: Polydactylus sextarius; assembly: GCA_016801845.1. Lineage (NCBI taxonomy): Eukaryota > Metazoa > Chordata > Actinopteri > Polynemidae > Polydactylus > Polydactylus sextarius. The sequence goes on from CM028922.1 coordinate 6,934,225, forward strand.
TAGGTAGTAAAATTTCCTGTCGATTGAAACTGTATTAACTTAATTTACGTTTTTAGATGATGCTTAACAGCAAAAATGAGTTCAGCGCACGAGTGCACCAGTTTGTGGAGGAGAGGATGCACACCACCATGGTATGAATCAACAAATTATTAACAGACTTTATTTCTGACAAGCTGAGGTGCCAGTATTTGAGTATTGCCAGTTGTTGTTTTTTTTTTTTTTTTTTTAAATTAGACTTTAATCCAGCATATTGGACCTTTCACTCTACTGATTAGTATGATTGAGACTGACAGAGCACTGAGCTTAGTAGGTATGACTCAACAAATAATAGCTAATAACTACTGAAACCAAATTTGGTTTTAATTTGCAATTCTGCTGAAACATTTTCATAAATCACACTGTTTCATACCAAAAATAATGGGTTTACATCTTACGAACAGGCTGCAAAATGTTTAACCAAAGATATTGGCTAATATGTATTTATCATTGTTGTGCTGATCACACTGTTTGCTAATTATTGGTTGTTTTTTTCCCAACGGTGACTGTACAAATATTATTCTTAAAAACACACAGTACAGTTATTTTAGGGGTTCAAAGGAAATTAGTATACATAGTGCATATGTAGTGTTCAGTAGTGACACAGCTTTGGACTTTGAAGGTTAATGTTACTAAATCAGCTCAAATGTCCTGTGCTGTGTGCAGCTATATTGCCATGCCTTCTCATATGACCACGCAGTTGTTTCAACGCTCCTGTCTGTCTTTTAGCTCACAGGTGTACTCATTGGAGCTGCGGTTGCGGTCTCACTGATCGGCATTGTGGTGCTCTTCCTTTATCGGAAGTTCAAGCTCGCACGTGAGTCATGCATCCTCTCACCTGAATGCTACAGAATGTATTTTCTTTCTTTTTTGTGTAAATAATAAAACTCCTTAGGGAAATGCATATACACCGATTAGCCACCAAATTAAACCTACCTATCTAATGTAGTAAGTATCAGGCACGAAATCTTCATGTTGGCTAAATCCAGTAGCATAGATCTTGAAATTTGGCCACTGTCAAAGTTGTTCAGATCCTTATTCTTTTAAGGCTTTCAATACATCAGCTTTAAGAACTGACAGTTCACCTGCTACTTGTGACAAGGTTTTACTGTTGTGGCTAATTAGTGTATATTCTCCTAAGTTTTCTTCGGTGTGAGACATTAACATAACTATCTGCATTTTGTTTTTGGCTTGTGTAACAAGGTGAACAAGAGCCTGGCGTACCTCATTATCGCTTCAGAAAAAGAGATAAAGTGCTCTTCTATGGAAGGAAGATAATGCGAAAGGTTTTTTATATCTCCACTTTTTTCTATCTCACTCTTACACATACAATGTAGATAAACACAGTGGGCCCTTATGTATTGTCATGAATTGTGCTGTATATATTTTAAATTTATACACTGAATCTGCATTAAATGAAATCATCTTTTTTTCAAAAGATGGCATGTTTTATAGCACCCTTGCATGAAATCTACTGAGACCATTAAGTTTGTGTGACCCTAATTCAGTAAGACAAAGAAAATGATTTGCATGTTGCATTTAGGTTAGTAATGAATGCAGATCCTACAATATTATTCAAGCAATTTGTAATCTTTTTCTTTCTCTGTCAAACTTAAATACAAATACAATATAAATATACAAAACTTCTTTGTGTTCTTGCTGTAAAAAGCAGCAAACTTTCAAGCCTGTTTGTGTTTGTGTTTTTAAGGTCCAGACATTATCATCCATTCCTCCCCCCACTTCCACCTCAGCTTCAAAGCAACCGCAGCGAATACGCAAAAGAACCAAAGTTCTAAGCATAGCTCGCAAGTATGCGCTACTATTGTGTTTAAGTTTTAGACATTGTTGCACATTGATGATTGGAATTTATTTAATCATTTCTCTGTATCATTAAACAGAATCCTTAGGATTCGTAAAGACCCTCCTGCCCTGCAGCCCAAGGAACCCCCTCCCTCTTTGCTGGAGGCTGACTTAACAGAGTTTGATGTGCAGAGCTCGAACCTGCCGTCTGAGGTCCTCTACATGCTAAAGAATGTCAGGTAGTCAGAAACACAACTTTCATGTAGATTCAACACTTTCATGTTTTCATGTTTTTTTTTTTCTCATAACGTCTTTGTTACTTGATTCACTGTTAGGGTCTTGGGTCATTTTGAGAAACCCCTGTTCTTGGAGCTGTGTCGCCACATGGTGTTTATTGAGCTACAGGAAGGTGAAGTTTTGTTCCGGCCGGGAGATGACGATGATAGCATCTACGTCGTCCAGGACGGACGGCTCGAGCTCTGCATCATGGAAAATGTATGATCATAACACTATTTTAAATTGACCTTCATTTCAGTCTATATTGATTTATTTTGTCACATAGTGGTTTTTACACGTTCGCATATCTCGAGTAGCTCACCTATTCTCAACCATCCACTCAGCTATTTGAGCCATTATTAATATAAAACTGCTATAAAAGGATTTTGTTATTTGGCAGAGTGATAAACTCACTCTGAAATTAGCTTAAGGTCAAAACATAACTGTTGCAACATGAAATCCCGTGTTGGATTTTTGATACATGATGTCAAAAGTGGAACACTGAACTAATTTGAATTTGTGTTGTCCTGTTTTTTTCTTTTTTTAGGATGGTACAGAACCAGTGGTGAAGGATGTTCTCCCAGGAGACAGCGTACACAGCCTGCTCAGTATTCTGGACATCATCACTGTGAGCTCTTTATTTCCCCTCTGTCTTTATGTCAGACTAATTTGTACTGATTCTGTCCTCTTCTGACCTCTGATCAGTCTATGTCTCTGCTTACTTTCTTCTCCATATTCATATTTCTATTCATGCATCTCATTTAGTAGCACTTCTTTTTGTACTCAACTCAATTTATTTATCCATTACCCTCATACCCTCTCATTTTGCTCGGGGCATGCTGTATTTTGTTTCCAATTCCATCTCTTGTCTGCCTGTCCTCTGCTAATCCATTCAGATGATACTTCTTTACTTAAAGCTGCATCCTTCAGGGGTCTTATGATGAACAAGAAAATTTGATTAGTCATCGCCTTGAATGATATAATTTTTAAAAATGTTTTTCAAATGCCCATTTTGCTATTGAATTAATGGGTTAGTGTTAAGTGCAACACTAACCCATTAACTCAAATACAAACAAAAACGCACCCAGACAAAGATTTTTATTTTTACTCAAAATATATCATAGAAATTCAGACTTTGATGCTCTGAAAACGCTCTGTCTAACATTATTTTCTTTTATTTTCATCTTTTTTTTCAGGGTTATCCAGCTCCATACAAGACAGTAATAGCACGGGCGGCAACTCGCTCCATCATTTTACGTTTACCCGCCTCAGCCTTTGAATCAGTCTTTAAGAAATACCCTGAGACACTTGTGCGCGTCATTCAGGTAACAGATTGCCTAATAACAACAAATAAATATGTAGTGTTTTTTTTTTCTTGAGAGTTTTTTTCCCCAGAGCACATCATTAATTAAAATATGATTATTTTTGCTCCTGTCTGGCTAAACTACACTCTGATGTAAAATATGTTCTGCTCTGTTTACTTCAGTGTTTGAATTTGGTGTGTGTTGCAGATAATCATGGTGCGCCTGCAAAGAGTCACTTTCTTGGCATTACATAACTATCTGGGTCTAACGACTGAGCTCTTCAATCCGGTAGGAGGGAAATTAATTAATGCACATTTACTTGTGCGCGCACACACACACACAGAGTCACGTAGAGAGGTTCACATTGAATACCTGAGCACCAGTGGTTGTGAGTTTGTGCACAAACATCCAGGCACATATGCACTTGCTCACACACATGCTAGCTAATTTCACACAACATTAAGCACAGCATCATAACCCAGTCCTCCATAGAGCTCAGTGAAAATGAATAAAAATGATTACACCCCCTCCCCACAAAACAGGGAGAGCGTGAACTTTTAAACCACCTGCTTTCATGATCTGCTAAAAATACTCCTCAGTGTTATAAAAATATGTGGAGGAGGGTTCACTTTGCCATCCCGTGAGCGTCTTGAAAATATATGATCTTATATTGTGCTTGTAATAATCCAGTAGTAGCAGCAGGTTCCCAAACATCCATGAATAAGTTGTAAATTAAATAGTCACCAAATGTAATTAAATGCTAACATCTAAATGACATCATTCCTGGAGGGTATCACTGGTTAGTTATTATGAGCATAACTGGCATCACTTAGAAAAAGAAAAAGTATTTGGGTATCATCAATGTGTAATAGACTGAGTGGGTGTTTACAAACTGCTTTTTAACCCAAAATGGAAACTTGGCTTCTGTTCAACACATTGTTGTAAAGCTGTTTGTTGTTATTACTCTGGCTGTGTTCAAGTTATTTGACAAATGACAAAAAAAGGCTGTACTGTCAGTATTGTTGCTGTGCTTTACCTCTTTACTCTGTTGCACTTATTTCTTCTGGAAATGTGTGATTTGCACACAATGCTGTGATGATCTTAATATGTCAGCTTCATCATGATTTAGTTCTATTTTTAATAGACTTTTCCAGGATAGCTATAGTCCTGACTATCTGAAATGTGGGCCGTTGCCTGATTTATTTTGTTTGCCTTAATGACAGGACAGCCAGGCAGTGCCCTTGTCCAATATTAACAGTGTCATGGGAGAGGCAAATACTGGGAAGACAACTCGCCGTCTGCACTTTCAGGACGAGCTGCCTGCTGGGACTGTGGAGATCGCTGCAGAGACAGGTCACAGAGTCACGTGATTTCAAAACTACGTTACACGTACACATAAAATACTGCTTTGTGTTGAGACTGATCCAGGCCTGGCACTTCATTTAATATTAAACAGATGGTGTAAAGGACAGCCCTTCAAACAGCTACAGGAAGCTGCGTTCCGTCTCTATGCCCACTGACTGTGCAGGTGGGTCACTGTTTTGGACAGAAGCGATCACCAAATGGCATATGCCTGTACTAATTTCCTTCACAGACTTATCACAGCCACTAATCTGAAAACAAAGACATACATACTCATAATCCTCCTTCTTACAGGCAATGACCTGAACATGGCTTGTGAACGAGCACGAGTTAGTATTGATGAGGCCCCATCAAGTCCTGTTACACAAAAGGTAAGAACCCTACTGACTGGAGCGGTAGAAGAAACACCATATCCCAGCATCCATAGCATCATATGCTGCCGCTTGTCTCCTTTGTCAGTGACCCTCTTATGTCCTGTGTCTTATGTCTCTAGTCCAGTCTAAAGAAGACCGTGACAATGCTGCACACGCCCTCTGAAGTGTTTCACTACACAGACAGTGGGGGGCACTCTGATGCCATATACCTCAGTAAGAGCAGCACAATCCTCCAGGCTGCTAAGAAGGACCTGCTGGGAATCATTCAGCTTCAGGTAGGAGGTTGATCTCACAAAATGAGCATCAACTACTATAAATGTGTGTCAGCCTGTGATGTTTCAAAAATAAAAGTAATATTAATTACTATTACTATTATTGATTATTAGTTCATTAATATTAATATTATTTTTGCTTGTACTATATATTGTGCAGTGTGACACTTTTAATGGGAAAAACCTACAGCAGGTCTACGGCTTTTTTATGTCATCATAAGCAAATATACTGAACATTTTTCCCTTTTCAGGATCCCACACTACTTGAGGGCAGAGTGACACTCCATCAGGTCAAAGCTGGTTCTGTGGTGGCTCGTCAGGGAGACCAGGTTAGAGCTTCTGTTTCAAGAAACTAAATATTTACTAAATATTTAGTGTGGTAGAGCCTTGTGTCTTTCATGTTATACTTGCTTTGTGGTGGCTCCTGTCAACAAGAAGACTTTCATTGCATTTGTTCTTTGTATTTTAGTGGAGAATTTTTTGTTGTGTTAGAATTAGTGTAGAAATGCAGCTCTGTTCTGCACATTTTCTAGCTCTTTTATTTATTAGCTTTGATTTGGAAACATTTACCACAACCTTTTTGTAAAGCGCAATGTGAACACAGAGTCACTCGTGTAGATGTGAACAAAGGCCTGAACTGAACCACAAAGACAAATGAAAGACAGCTTACATCTCTTATTCAAGGTGAAGTCAGTTTGATCCCTTAAGCCGCCCACATTTTATGACAACTTGTACTGTCAAGCAAGACTGTCACATTTGCAAACCATTAAAATGCTGAGAAAAGGTCAACTCTAGGCATCTGCAGAAATTCAGTACTATTCTTATTGTGATAGTTCTTGTGCGATAAATTTCTTAACAATTCATGTCTAATTTTACAGCAAATCAAGGTGTTGACTTATCTTTCTCTCTCCTCATGGGGCTTTAGGAGGTGAGCATCCAGTTTGTGATTTCTGGCCTCCTCCACGTTTACCAGCGGATGATCGACCGCGAAGAGGAGACACGTCTGTTTGTGACACACCCTGGAGAGCTTGTTGGCCAACTCGCCGTCCTGACAGGAGAGCCCCTCATATTCACCGTCCGAGCCCAGAGAGACTGCAGCTTTCTCTCCATTTCCAAAACCCACTTCTATGAGTCAGTCACAAGGACAGAGTCACACATTTGATCACACCAAACCATGTTCTGCCTTACAAAGCCAAGCATTACTATGTAAAAAAAAAAAAAAAATTAAATAAGCAAAGTTAAGGAAAAAAAGGGTTTGTGTTAAGGCCCCTTAGTCACACTGTATGACTAATACACAATGTGTGAAACTGGATTTCATTCCTTTTTATATCGATTGTTCAAAACGTTCACAGACCTTACATAAAATCTAAAAACTTTTTACTGCTCTCTGCTCTGAAAATCTGACGGATGCCAGGAAAAATAACATGAAGAAAGAAAGAAAATGTGTTCTTGTCTCTCTCTGAGCAAAGGGAGCAAGGGAGCTTGTTAAAATAACAATTAAAACATTAAAGAGTAGAAAAAAGGTAGAAAATATATAATTTAAAGGTAGTTTGACCGCTTGACTTCACCTTACTCTGCAAAACTAGTCTACTAAAAATGGTTTAGTGAAGTCAAGTCATTATGTAGCTTTGATCATGTTGAGTTTTGTTTTAACATGAACGTGCACTAAATTTTGTATCATTTCCATAAAAAATGACACATTACGATGTATTATGTAGTAATTTTGGTTGTGTTTTGGCTTTGTAGGTCAGTGTAGATTGTAGACTCTAAAAAAGTACTTTCAGCTAACCTTTAAAAGTGCACTGAGAATTCTTTGGTCTGATTTATTTTACCTTTTTTGTGTCAGGATAATGCGTGTGGAGCCAAAAGTGGTGTTGAATGTTGCTCACACCGTGGTGAGGAGGATGTCGTCTTTTGTCAGACAGATTGACTTTGCTCTTGACTGGATGGCTGTGGAAGCTGGAAGAGCCGTCTACAGGTATTTCATTATTGTCTTTCTATATAAAAAAAAAAAAAAAAAAAAAAGTTTTTCAGTTAACAAAGCCATCTTTTTATGTCAACGCTGTATTCATATGAGAGCAGTTAATATATATATTTTTTTCAATCTCTTCCAAACAAGGCAGTATTAAATGCAAATAAAACCTTCGGTTTGGTTTGTTTATAGATGTGTAGTGAATTTAAGCTATTGGTACCTTTTACAGGCAGGGAGAGAAATCAGACAGTACTTTCATTGTGCTGAGTGGTCGACTTCGCTCTGTAATCATGAAGGAGGATGGCAAGAAAGAGCTGATAGGAGAGTATGGACGCGGTGACCTGATTGGAGTGGTAAGAAACATGATAGCAAGACACACAGTTGAGGGTGAATGGACAAACTATTTGCGCACTGTATTCATTTTTTTTTTTTTTACTCCTAGTTTCTTAATAAATATTAAGAAGTATAGTTCAACATAAACAGTGCTATGTTTCTATGTTTCTTTTAAGATCTGTCAAAAATATACAATTTAAATATGTATAACTGAGGATTTTTTCACTTAACAGTAATTAATCACCACATTCAAAGCATATTCACTGTCAGTAAAAGGTGTTAACACACCAGGAACTGCCATTATGACCTTTAAAAGCATGACCATAAGACTAGCACCACTACCAGTAAATAATACACATCTTATGAGGAATATCATGGAGTAAATGTAACTAACTTCCTGATGCAAACCAGCTGGAATAGATTAGAATAAAACAATTAAGATAACACTTCTAACACTCACAACACAATCTCCTTACATATTATATGTACATATGAAGTATACAGTTTTTTACATTGCGCATTTTACACATTTACACCAAATCCATTAATTAAATCTTAAACATCACAGTTCATATGTTTTTTTTATTCATTATGTTCAGAATACATAATTGGAAAAAAGAGGCTCTTTTTGGAACAACACATTTGAGGTTCGAACCAACATCACTAGCCAATCTGCCAGAGGGGATGTTTGTGTGTACACAGCAGTTATCATGTTGTTATTCATCTTGTTTGTTTTGATCAGATCTGTGTTAGGAGACATTCTGGATCCAATTCTGACCAACAGTGAGAAATGCTCAGTGTTGGTCATTAATAGGTTAACATCTAAAAATAGATACTTCCTTTAGATACTAGGTCTAGTTTTGATAAACTATTTAAAGCAAAACCTCACTTCACATTTTCACACCCACTTTCCCGTTGGCTGATGTGGCTTCTCTCTGCCACAATGCTTCTATTAAAACCTGAGATGATGGATGCTATGGTTACTGTTACCTGGAGGAGGAAAGCTGTCGTCACGGTTTCTGTGATGGTGGGAATAAGATTGTTAGACAGGTGGCTAACATTCAGAGACATTTATAGCGCCTCAGTGTTGACGTCAAGTCTGGCTGATGTGATGGAGAGAACTTATTTATAGCTGCTTTTTTTTAAAACTTGAAGTTAATTGAAATTCCTCTGCTAAATGACAGAGTATAGCTTGGCAGTCATGGACATAAAAAAATTTTGAATTAAGTTTTCCGTGCAGTATTTGTGTCACACAAGTGAAGATTTATTTTGTAGTAGATTATATTATACGTTCTAATATTTAGAAATTAGTGGGATTTCTCTTTACCAAGTAAACAAATATAATGTGTCCTTCATTTTTCTGCAGGTAGAAGCCCTGACCCATCAGAACAGAGCCACCACGGTCCACGCAGTACGAGACTCCGAGCTGGCCAAGCTACCAGAGGGAGCCCTGAACTCCATCAAGAGGAAGTTCCCGCAGGTAGTTTGAAACTCGAGAGTTGAATTAACTTCAGCTAATGTAAAAAAAAAAAAACATTTATCTTTTTATCCTTTGTCTGTGCAATGATTTCCAAAAAGGTCAAGTTGGAAAATGAGTGAAATGACTGGTTTAAAAAAAATAAAAAATAAGAGAATGTATCCAATCGAACATTGCCCCCAAAACAATAAGTAATGTAAATGAATCATGTCCTGATAGACTGTAATGTAGGAAGATACATGAATCACACTTTAAAAGAAACACTGCTGTATATACATAGTGAGGAAGCTGCTTCTTCTCAGAGCTGCTTTTAAAATATCTGTGCATCTCAGGTTGTCACCAGATTGATTCACCTACTTGGACAGAAGATCCTCCAACAGGTCAATGGTCCTCTGACAGGTATTTGTCTTCCCCTGTTGCAATATATCTGTGTACAAGCTTTATCTCACCTACACACAGGGTTGTTTAGTTTTGACAACTGCATCCTTGTCCTGGTGTATGCTGGGTTAATTTTTCATACCCCTTATTTTTTTCAAAGTGCGGTCCTGTAATAGGTTTGTTTGGAGGGTTATGTCGCCTAGCGTTTAGCCCTCCCCCTTCATCCAAAAGAGAATCGTGACATCCCTTCCCCTCACGCGAACGCGCACGAGAGGGGTAGGGCTAAGGATGAGGGCTAAGGGTTAAGAAATGGGACTGGCCCCTAAAGCGAATGTTACTAATTTGTACCTTTTTACTCAGCTCGTAGTTTGGCCCTTCACACTCCAGGCAGTAAATGGGATGCAGGGAACCAAGCCTCCAACCTCTCCACTGTGGCCGTCCTGCCTGTGTCAGAGGAGGTTCCTCTCACTGCCTTCACCCTGGAGCTGCAACATGCACTCATGGCAATAGGTAAAAAAAAAATATAGAAGCATTAGATTTTGTTGTGTCCTCATTTATTATACATAGTCCTCCCAGCAAATTAATTGTAAATGCCCTGGTTGCTCACTGACTCTTAATCTCTGTGTTTGCTTTGGATCAAGTAAATAACATTAAAATTAAGAGGGATAAAAAGGGATACAGGGGATAGATTATGTTACCTGTAGTATCAGTGTAACCTATGTCTTTGTTCTGTTGTAATGTTCTGATGAAAACCAGCTCTTATAAGGCGTTGCATGTTTGACTAGAAAGATGCAGTTGAAAGCAAGCTACTTAAAGTATACTCACTGTGTTGTTGAAGACTGTTCAAAATGAGCAGCAGCATCTTGACACGTCGCCTGTATTAAGTGGAGTGGATTTAGTTAAGTGCCTCAGACAGACATGTTGACTGTGACTGCTGTGATCTTTCACATACAGGCCCCACTCTTCTGCTGACCAGTGATATTATCAAACAGCGACTTGGAGCCGCAGCACTAGACAAGTATGTTTTGTGGACAAACGTCTCCTCAGAACACACTAAATAAATTATATAAGCAATAGTCTCGAACAAACATTACAACATCAGATCTTTCCCCCTGTCCTACTGCTGTTTGGTCCATTTCATTTTTTCTTTGGCCTCTCTTTCTCTTTCTGACTCATCCATTAAATTCAGTTCAAGTACACTTTATTGGCACTACAGGAAAATGGATCTACTATGTGCTGCCAGCAAGGCAATGCAGCCTGTCATTAATAGACTTCTTTCTTTTAGTGTCCATGAATACCGTCTGTCCAGCTGGCTGGGCCAACAGGAAGACATCCATCGTATAGTTCTTTACCAGACTGACTACACACTGACCCCGTGGACACAACGATGCATCCGTCAGGCCGACTGCATCATCATTGTGGGACTAGGGGAGCAGGACCCTGCTGTTGGAGAGGTGAGACGTTAAAGGTGGATAAAGGAAGAAGTGAGAGTTGGCTAATACAAGTTAGTTATTTATATAGTAGCTTTATAAGCCCAGCATTTGTTTGACTGATGTAGAGCTACAGCCAATTTTCAAAATCATGGAATTGCTCAATTATCTCGTACAATTAACTGTTTGTACAACTTTTTTTGTATATATCCTGCAGTTTTTTAATTACCGAAAGAACAAACCTGGCAAAGTTCTGTATTTTTTTATCGTACCATGAAAAAAAAACAACAGAAATCCATCGCTCACTCTTTATAATTTCTCTTCCTGCTCGAGCACTTAGCATCAGGCACACTTGCTCCAGCTTAAGACATAAATCATTATAGTCAAAAGTTTTACTTACTAATTTCATTACTTAAAACTCCTTGGCACTGTAGGTTTATATACACAACATTGTGTGGAAATGAAGTAATCCCTCACTATTTTTGGCAGTTGTTTGTTCGAGTCTGCGAGTGTTAAATAAAGAAGAGAGTATGTGTGACTGTGTCAACATAAACTACGATACTCTCCACTGTCGTAATGGAGCAACATGTCAGTTAAACAGTGTGACTGACTGATATGGTTTTAATTGTTTTGGTACAACAATAAAGGTCTATGGCTACAGACAATAACTGCTGGAACAGTCAATATTTCTTTAGATCTTTTCATAGAATTTGTTGACCATAAATATTAATACCACTAAACCTGCCTTTTAATCAAAAATCTACAGTTTATGTTAGGAATAAAATTCATTCAGTCTGTCAGATACAAGTGTGTTATTATGCAGATGTTTTGTTACTGCAGGTGTCTAGTCTAGTGTGATATCAAGGTCAGTTCTAATCATTGTCCTCTTGAATAATGGTTATATCCAGGGGTTTAACCAACATAATGGTCAGACAGGCTGCAAATGGTTCGTATTTGACCTTTGGGCACGATAGAAATGAGCAAAGGATTGGACGGATGTTGTGAAAGAGTGGTGGGAGAGAGAGAAAGGAAGTTCACATCCACTTGATGACAGAAAGGTAATTACCTTCATTGGAAAAAAAAAAAATGGGCAGAAAGGAAAGAAAAAAAGTATGTTTGTTTAATGGGAGATGGTGGGAGAAATGGAAAGATGGATCAATATTTGCCCGGGCACGGAATGAATCATTGATCTCAGTTGATTTTTATCTTTCAGGGCACATACACACACCTTCTCACCTTGCACACGCACATATTAAACCTGTAGCACAGCCTCTTTTGACTGTGGCAGGTCTGACCTTGCTTTCAAACTATTTAGCCTTTTTGCTCTTATTAGACTGCTCATTCAGGAGCATTGTATAATAAAACCGCCTCAGCTGGGAAACTGCACTCCAAGAAATGTGAATGAAATACATAAAAATGTAATTTAAAAATTCATCCCTCAAATAACCTCAGCAATTTGCTTTTATCTCTGAGCTACTGCAAGTTTTCAAGTATAAATGTAATTGCGGCGTAGTTGTTCTGATATAAATAATGGAGTTTGATTTATCCATGAAAGCAAAACTGAAATTGTTCCCAAACATGAATGTGAAATTGCAATCTCATACCTGTACAAAAGTCCTGCTGTTGGATTCACTTAAACCTGTTCTAGTCTCTGGTAATCATGAGTTTGCAGTATTTTTCTGGGCTTGTGATCAAAATTGTCGTTGTCCCATCTGTGTTAGCGCGACGCGGGAGCCGCTCTGTTCTAAAATATCCATGTGTTCGTTGCCTTCCCTCTAGCTGGAGCGCATGTTGGAAGCAAGTGCAGTGCGTGCCCAGAAGCAGCTGGTGCTGTTGCACAGAGAGGACGGCCCTCCACCCAAAGGGACCGTGGACTGGCTAAACATGCGAAGCTGGATCTCCAGACACCTCCATCTCGCATGTCCCCGAAGGGTCTTTTCCAAGAGGAGCCTGCCCAAACTGGTAGGAAAATTTGGGCAGAGTGTTGTTTTTATTTCTCATTTGCAAGTTGAAGTAATTTCCTTTATGCCCCTCAGGCCTCTTCTTCTTAGCCCCTCTCATGATCTTTCATATCTTATTCACTTATTCAACATTCATAGTTTTTCATCCATTTAGTTCCTCTCCATCCTCTCACTCTTCCTCCTTGCTACTTTTATTAAAGTCATTTCACTTTATTTCAGCTGGAACTGTACCAACGTGTGTTTGAGAAGCCAGCAGACCGCCACTCTGACTTCTCCCGCTTGGCTCGAGTCCTCACAGGCAATGCCATTGCCCTTATTCTGGGAGGAGGAGGGGCAAGGTAACATCCAGCCCGCTGTTTGTCATCTCAGCCTTTATCTTTCAGCCTTCTAATTTCAAATGAGAACGTACTGCGATCTAGGACATGACATTATAGCATTTGAAATATGATGTTTCTTCTAGAGCCTAATAGACTTTATAGCTCTCAGGGCATTATTGCCAAAATGCTTGGCCTCTAATCTTATTGTTGTCCGTTCTTTTTTAGTAGAATAGTTAAAATATTCTTTGTCATTTCATATTTATTTCTCCATTCTCCTGTTAAGGGGCTGTTCCCAGGTAGGGATACTGCGAGCGGTCAGTGAGGCCGGCATCCCAGTGGACCTCATCGGCGGTACTTCTATTGGGTCTCTGATGGGGGCACTATACGCTGAGGACCGCAGCTACAGCCGCATGAGGATGAGGGCCAGAGAATGGGCAATGGTAAGAGTCAAAGCAAGAAAATTAACACAGCTGTAATCATCTTAAAAAGCCTCACATTAAGAGCCAAATATAAGAGGTGGTGATCACTGGTCTGCAAATTGTATCTAACTAATATAAGTCTCAGCGTTTAGGAGAGATTTAGTCCCGTTATTGGTCAGAATACAATATAAATGTGTCAGGAAATTAGTATAGAAAGATGGAGGCTCACAGTCAAACGTTGATGGTTTGTGTTTTTTTCCCCTCAATGAAGCATTTTCTAATAATCTACAAAATCCATTCAAATATCCATAATTGTGACAAGGAAATGTGTAAAAGGGGTTTATTTAGTTAATAAACATTGGAGAAGAGGAGCTCAACTGAGATCTTCCTCCAAACACCCTAGAGAGAGGAATGTTTTCTTAAGTTTCCACAGACACTCTTTCTTTGTGAAGGTGATTCTTTTTAACAGCAACTGATTTCATTCTAATGCAGTTCAGACATTAATTATGCATTATAATTAGCTGGGGTGCGCTGATTAACCATCAAAAGTAATAAATTAGTGCTGCACATGCAGCTCTGGATTTTCTATTTAGTTATGATATGAAATTCATCCTCAGATTTTTTAATACAGTAACCATCCATGATAGCTAATTTGAGACACCTGCTCTGTCTCCAGGTCTGCAGGCAGAGCATGTGGTAGGATTTATCCTCCTACAGTGCACCCAGCCCCTCCCCCTCCTCCAGCTCTGTCCTTGGTTCTGAACCTTCCCTGTAGAGGAAGATGGCTGGATTGCTGCTCCTTTCATATCAAATTAAAAGAGCCTACGTTGCAATAACAAAGAGTTTATTCTTACCCGAGTCAGGTTAACAGAGCGAGAATAGAATAAGCCTTACTGTTAAAATAATCATGCTCTCTATGGGGAGTGGATTACTTTTTTCAGATTTTCCAGTTTGTTTGAGAAAAGGACGAGTATGCACCAGGAGGAGGGAGAAATACTGCGCTCTATTTATTTTAGTTTTTAGAAGTTTAGAAGTCTGGAAAACATGGACACTCACAAGAAAGGCTGCTCTTTTCATATAGAGTATAAATAACTTCTATACCATTATATGTATATATATATATATATATATATATATATATATCTTCCATATGATTAGCCATTGCTACTATTTGATAACAGTGGTCTACATGGTATATTGCACAAAACACCCACAGACAAAACATTATTAGTACTATTATGTATGACTAATTTAATGTAAAACAAACACAACAGAACTGCTATAAACACTAAAACAGAAAAGTTGTTGATTTCTTACGTCAGGATTTTCTGGACTTTGTAAGTTGGGAATCTGAGTTCGGGAGTGTTCACAGAAATTCCGATAGGTTGACATATCTTCAAATTCATCTTCAGTTTTTAAGGCATTCAGTCTGCTTTACAATTGTGTAAATGTTGTATCTTGTAGTTGTGTTAAAGAAAGAAACCATTTGACCTTTATTTTTTTTTCCTCCACCCCCCACCCTCCCACCCCCTGCAGGAAATGACATCCGTGTTTAAGAAGGTTCTAGATTTGACATACCCAGTCACCTCCATGTTCAGCGGTGCAGCCTTCAACTCCAGCATCAGCAATGTCTTCAAGAGTAAACAGATTGAGGTGAGTGAGAGGAGCTTAACCTACAACACAATCATAACTTAAATGGGGCTTAAGACGAGATGGCTTTGAATTAGTCTTAGCTGATTAAGAGAGAAATACGTTGGTGGAGCAGAATAGGCGAATCTCTCTTGAATTTAAATTATGTTGATCTGTTTTGATGTAACCTTTTGCGCATGCAGGACCTTTGGATCCCGTATTTTAATATCACGACCGACATCACTGCCTCGGCCATGAGAGTGCACACTGATGGTAGGTACCGGCTCTATCCTTTTCCTTTTTTTTTTTTTTTTAACTTTCAAACGATTCCTGCGTTCTTCTTTATTTGCATAAAGAGTCTAAAAGTTGTCTTACTTTAAGTGCCATCTATCCCTGCAGATAGTTACTTTTTATTTGTGAGATATCTGCCCGGCCGCTCTTGTTGATGAACTGACCCTTTCATTAGTCTCTCTCATGAGTTTAATTTTCTGTTGGTTCAGGTTGGTTGCTTTTAATTAAGTGCCGTGTGCTTCATGGGCATAAAACTTAAAGAGTTGCGTGTTTGCTCTTTTAGGTTCTCTGTGGCGATATGTTCGTGCCAGCATGTCTCTGTCTGGGTATCTGCCTCCTCTCTGTGACCCCAAAGATGGACACCTACTGATGGACGGAGGCTACATCAACAACCTGCCTGGTTTGTTTCACTTTTAGGACTTAATACTTGTACTTTGATGTATTCACATTCAGTTTTTTTTAATTTTTTGGTTCATGTCATTTTGGTATATTTATATTTTATTTCATTAATTTTTTCATAAAATGTTATTCTTACCCCATTTACCTTGTTTTTCTGTCTCCTCCTCGTCTGCCCAGCTGATGTGGCGCGCTCCATGGGGGCCAAAGTGGTGATAGCTATTGACGTAGGCAGCCGGGATGAAACCAACCTCACTAATTATGGCGACTCACTCTCAGGCTGGTGGCTGCTATGGAAACGCCTCAACCCCTTAGCTGACAAAGTAAAGGTAATGGATTGATTAAAAATAAAGACACAACATACTGTGAAAGGATCTGTTTTAAAAACAAATCAGACCTATGAATATCAGTGAGGATATTATTGGCTGTTTTTTTGACACATATGTTCATTTCTACACTTGTTGTCTTAGGTGTTAAACATGGCAGAGATTCAAACTCGGCTGGCTTACGTTTGCTGTGTGAGGCAGTTGGAGTCTGTGAAAAACAGTGACTACTGCGAATATATCAGACCTCCAATCGACAGATACCGTACACTCGAGTTTGGGAAGTTCGATGAAATTGCTGTAGGTTTTTGTTTTCTCCTCAGCTTTTTAATGTATTTTTCAACTCTTTGTTTTAACCCTGTTCATGAGTTATTGTAAAAAAAAAAAATGTTGATTTCAGACTAAATTCATCAATATTTTTCATTAGATGTCATAATTTCATTTTGATTTTGCCGATCAAAAGAGAAAACATTGCTATGTGTTTGTGTGTGTGTAACGTAGGAGGTGGGATACCAACATGGCAAGACTGTTTTTGACGTGTGGGGTCGCAGTGGAGTGGTGGAGAAAATGTTGAAAGACAGACATCAGGAGGACTTCCACAACACCCAAAGCAAGAATGTAAGGATGAGTGGCGGGGAAACCAGTCCTGCAGAATATATAACAAAAAGCCATTAAGAATAGTTCAATGCCACAATGGATTCTGGGTCTCATTTTCTTTGTGGGCTGAGTCTAGATTCAGTCACTTTAAAACATTTTTTTATTCTCTAAACTGTAAAAAGTACAGTAAAATATGATGTTTTGGGGGATTTAAAGAAAGCATTTTAAAAGGACATAACTACTGCATATTTACAATGTTGCAATGGCAGTAAGTTATGATAATACACAATATAGTGCATACTTAGAGAAAACTTCATGCGATTTTCAGTATAATATCAATAAGTAGTGATTACAGCAATTAAATTCTTATTATTAACAACCTGGTGTCATCAGGAAAATGTGGCTGGAGTTGAAAATAATCATGAATTAAAAAAACAACTTAAAAGACAGTGGAGATGAGGAAAGTCAGGGATAAGTATGGTCATTTTACATGTGTAATATAACATCAAATTGACGAGCTGAGAAATGTCTAATATGGATACGTGGATATGGATACGTCATGTCTGTCAGACAAATGTCACATCCTCTTCTAAAATCGCTATTGGTTCCATAATATAACGTCATTGTCTGCTACAGGTTGTTGTTAACATCGTCACATTTTAAGCCTCAGGCTACTACGGCTATCAATGACATTAAAACTAGGAATTAGTGCAGAGAAATTTATTTATACTACATCAAATTTGTGTCTGTGACATTATCAAAGAAAAACCAAAGGACCAACTAATTAAGAGAAGATCAAATCTGAGCAGCAAGATAAGTGGAGGAAGTAAGTAGGTTTAGGTTTAAGTTGGTTTATACACACACAGGAATTTGACAATCATGTTAAACCCATCCATAAGCAGTGAATTAACACACGTGCACCACGAGCAGTGGGCAGCCTTGCTCAAAAGCACTTCATCTGTGAATATACCACCCAAACACCCACATTTCCCTCCGGAACCTGTGAATCAAACCACCAATGTTTTGGCTTCATTATAAAAAGGAGAAAGAGAAGAAGAGTCATGACAATAGTTCCAGAGCAACAAACTAATAAATGCATCTAAACAACAGTTCAGAGGAGAATTAAGCTACAATTATGGCTGTAGATTTGAAACAATAATGCTTAAGACTGTTTTATAAATAAATCCGATTCTCATTCTTTAAAACAATAGCCATCCTACATAGGCAGTTAATGAGTGCCTTTCTATTTTCAGATGCTACTGTGGGGTGCAACTCTCAGGGGGAAATAATGCATTTCTTCCTGTGATGGATTCTACATAGAATTATATGTGTGTGTGTTCAGCGGTGTTGCACAAAATGCAAACAAACCAAAAGGAAAAAAAAAGGCTGGTGACAGATTCTAAAACAAAAGGGGAAGTTGGTACTGCTTAAGAATAAAAAGACAGTAATTACAAAAAGACGAAGTTATCAGCAGCTGAAGCTTTAAAGGAAACACGGGTCAAAGAGTTCTTAGATTTCCGTTAAATTCTCTGAATTTAAAGTTCAGGCCGGATGTGTTTCACAGAAAGAAAACAACCCTGAATATCTTTCTGTTGTGTTGTGTTTCACTGTGTGTAGAAGGGACTTCACTGCTCAAATTTCAGGATTTTGTGTTATTCTTCATCTCCTGATCATAAAAGTAAAGTTGTTTTCACCAGTGTATTTTAAATAATAGAGCAGCAGGCGTGGTACATCTGCACATCGTTGCTTAAATGGATATTCAAAGTTTTCATCCAGATCACCTCTCTTCCTTTTTTCCCTTGTGAAACCGCCGGCTGCTATTTCTGCTTTCATCAGTGTTTGTTATGAGAATATAGCGCAGCATTTTAACAAATGAGGTGTTGACACCTGGCAGCTGGCGTAGTTAGAGCACAACTGGTTAGTTTTCTCATTTAAAATATATATATATATATATATGTGTATATATGTATATATATATATATATGTGTGTATATATATATATGTGTGTGTGTGTATATATATATATATATATATATATATATATATATATTAAGAGTGTATGACATCAAAGTTCCTTTAACTGTTTGTTGACTGAGGTTATTTCCAGCTTTTCTTTAATGTCTGTGTGCGTCCTTTAGGTGCTGACATGTCCCAATGCGTCCTTCACTGACCTGGCTGAGATTGTGTCCCGCATTGAGCCTGTCAAACCTGCTGTGGTGGATGGTGGGTGTATGAACACACACACACACACACACACACACACACACACACACACACAAACACCCTTGCACTGCCCCTTCAACCACACCCACCATCATAAGATTTTTGTTTTTCCCCACCTCAAACATTTGCACACAGTGTCTGGGAGAAGGCGTATTATTACTGTTTCTCCTCCACATTTATCTTTCCAGTGCTTGCTTTTCGCTGGCTCTTTGTTTTCCTGTCACACTTGATTAACAAATGAATCTGTTTCGCATGGGAGAGGAAATGGATTGCTGCAACTACACTGCGGGAGACACGTTGTGTACACTGTACAAATGCAGGTTGTCGCATGCTGACGGAAAGTGAGACGTGTGTAAACTTAACATTTCGAAATTAAGCATCTGAAACAATTTACATATTTAAATAAAATTTCGAAGCCACAATGTTATTCTCAGATATCTCCATCCTCCTCTACGTCACCTCCTTTACACCACACCTTTTCCAACTTTTATTCACCCACACTGTGCTTTCTTTGCTTCCTGTCGTTCACTCCCTTCAGAAGAATCAGATTACCACACTGACTACGAGGAAGAGGCAGTGGAGAGCGCTCTGTCTGACGCCGAGCTATACAATCGATACGGAGAGCACACTGAGGGGGAGGAGACTGCTGACACGGTGCGAATGTCTGATCATGCATGTGGACACTATGGGATCTAATGAGTACAGAGCTTAAGTACCAATTGTATTTAAATCCTGTCTAAAGCAAACATCTAATCCAGTGTTGCTGAGCACAAGTTTATCCTTAACCCAGGTCAGCTGACGCTTTAAAATAATCAACAATACCATAAATATATTATAAAATTAAGTAATAGACAAAGCGAGGGTACCCACATCAACAAAAATATCAACAAGACTCAAAGTTGTAGCTATACTACTTAGTTTAGTTTTTCCAACCAGACTTTAAAGTTTACCTCCTGTTATAAAAGACTGAAATCTATTGGATTAACTAGGTTCCACTGGCAAATACGGCTCCATAAAACTGAACTTGGCCAAAAAGAGGTTGAGCCAACTGTAGCTGCAGAGACTGAAAAGATAAACAAAATGAAAAAAGTCTCACACTATATTCAAGTACTGTGATCAGATCAGACACAGAAAAGTGATAACTGGACAGAGTATCCCTCAGCCTGACTCTAAGTAAAGCTTTAATAGTACATTTTAAACACGAATGATGACTTCCTCATCGATCGGCAGATTATACGTATCTGTCTGACGCTTCAGACAGAAAAGGGGAGAGAGGGGTAATTGGTGAGAATGGATTGGAAGCGACTAACCTGGGCTATTGATGAACAGCCTGGATAAAATACCTTTTTATGTCTTGTACAGCTGGGGCTCATGTTTTCAGGATGTCTGTCCAGTTCTTGTAAACATGAACGCCTCCAAGCATTTCACTACATCTGACACAAACCTCCACTTAGACTGGAGGATGATCTGAATCCGATTAGAAGTTTGTGGTCAAAGATCAAGGAGAAAGCAAGTTTTTGGCCTCAACTCAAAAAAAAAAAAAACAGAAAAGGTTAAAACGTTAAAATTATGACTACAGAGGGACCTCACAATATTCTGCGAAAAACAATATTCTGGTCATTATTCAACACCATAACTCGGCAACAGAAAGAAAGAGAGTGACCATATTTCCTGCATCTTGACTGGTTGGCAGACACACAGAAGTGTGACGCGATAATTCTAGTTTAAACTGGACAGTATCCTATGGTCTGTGGCCAATGAACTGATTGTAATAAAGGCAATAAAAGGATGAATGGTTATAACGACCTCTATGATCAGGCCACTCAGATTTAAGGAGAAAGAATCAGTGCGAATCGAATAAAATGTCGGATTGAAGCTGCTGCAGTTTTACCTCTAATATAATGTTGAACACTTTATGTTGAGACACTTTTTAATACAAGGTCTTTCTTACCATGCAGTTGTACTTACTTATCTTACTAGTTTTAAGGGCAGTAGGTGAAGGTTTTAGTTTTAAGTTTTGTTATAAATTGCTAAACACTTAAATATTATTCAGATGAAATGTTATTTTAACTTCTTGTTGTGATTTTCATGATTCTCAGGATGAAGAGCTGGACGGCAGACGTGCATGCCGCATTACCTCACTCCCCAGCAGCCAAACTCAGTCCTCTCAGTCAGTGCCATCTATGGTGCACCAGTGAACATGTCATCCAACCAGGAAGCCCTTTAAAGACAAGACAGGTTGAATGAGCTCGGCCTACTTTGATCGTCACAGTTTAACCTGCCCGCCTTTGTCACACGTTACCTTCAATACTCAAAAGCTGTCCCCAGCCCCAGAGACTGTCACAGTAACCGTTTTATCCTCTATAATCTGGCTGCATAAGCTATGTGGTTGACATTACAGACAAGACAGTCCGTTTTTGAAAACTCATTACAAGCAGAGAGTGTAACATTTACTCAGCTGTCCTATGCATTCCAAGTCTTTACGAGAGCGACTGCGAACCTAGTTATTTCTCATATTGAGATAGTTGAGATTACTTTCTGTAGTGGAAGATGACAAGAAGATAGTAGTGGCAAGGAGACATGAAGTATTTATCCCATGAAACCTAAAGCTTTGATTACACTTGGAAGACAAGTTTTTTCCACTTTTCGTATATCTACACATGCAGATAGTTTTTCAAATAACCATCTCTGAGGTTTCTACCACACGGTTTTAAACTAATATATACACAAAAAAAAAAAGACAGCAACAAGTCTGTGGTAGACCTGGTCACAAATTCACAACTTCCACAATGGGGCTGTGGCCTTGATGTCAAGTCAAACTGGATGACAGCTGCTACTTTATAACAATAATCAATCCAGTGCAGACAGTGAAGTTAGGATTGTCCCGAACATGTGAGCCTATTTATGAAGCAAAGGTTATTAAAACATTAGTGTGAGAAACAAACACAATTCTAAAATAAATCCAAATTTATCTGCATGATCAGATATAATTTAAGATAAATAAGACAAACACACTTGAACATGAAATAACAACAACTACATTGTATTAGACGGTACAGGTGGAGACTGAGTGTATTTTTTATTTATCCTGGATTTAAAATAGACTGAAACATGCCGAGGCTGAAACACAAGCTAAATTATTGGATAGGTTCCAGTTTTTC
Organism: Polydactylus sextarius; assembly: GCA_016801845.1. Taxonomy (NCBI): domain Eukaryota; kingdom Metazoa; phylum Chordata; class Actinopteri; family Polynemidae; genus Polydactylus; species Polydactylus sextarius. The sequence goes on from CM028922.1 coordinate 6,956,556, forward strand.
CTCTTAATTCAATACTTCTGTGTTAACGTACACTCAAGTAGTTCCTCCTCCCTCCATGCTGCCTGCAGGTTGATGCCTTTAAAGTATTTTGGGAGATTAAGTAGAGAGAGATTGAGCCTCAGCTCTAAAAAAAAAAAAAATGCAAGGTTTATAACCGAGCATGCGAACCCGTTGAACTATACCTTGTAATATGCAACTCGTGTCTTAACTGTCCTTGCAGGTTGCGCAGCGATGGGCTGTGAAAAGAGCTGTTTCATTCACCAACTGTGCCGTAGATCCTGTCAATTCGACACATAACGGGGCGATTGCCTTTACAGATACTGGATGAAATCTACAGCCCTGAACCCATGTTAAAATAATAAATAATAATAATCTTAAACGAGGCCTCAACAGTCTGAGTTTGATAAATCAAGTCGTATATTTCAAGGTCACTGAAAGACACGAGGGGAGAAAAAAGGGAACCTATCCTTTAATGTCCTTTGTTCAGCCGATGTAATGATCCTCAAAACACTCACTAGGATCAACACTAATTTAAAAAAAAAAACAAAACAAAACAAACAAAAAAAAAAACCGAAAGAGCAAAACAAGCAGCACGCTCCATGGTCATGGCTGTCAGCACAGTTTTGTCACAGCCAATGTGCCAGGGACATGGAGGGAAGTCATGATTGCAATCCACTTCAAAGAGCTAGTTTCCCTCTCGGCTGGTGAGAGAGGAGACCCCCACCCTCCCTCCTTCCTAAATCCGTTTTCTGGTTTGAATCTATCAGTCACAGACTGAACAGCAGGCAGTGTGGATCTGTTGGTTGAACTCTGTAGCTGCTCATGTCTCTCAGTACAGTTTATGCGCAGGGGCTGTTTGCAGCAGCGGGGCAGTTCTTCACAGGAACACGCTGTAACACAAATTATTTAGCTGGTCAAGACGTTTTTGAACTTTTTTTTTTCCCCTCTCCTGAATCCTTTTTTTTTTTTTTGAAGCCGCAAACACAAATGTCGTTGATCTGATTTTTATCACACGGGCACAATTTATAGATAAAACGATACTGCATTACATATCATATATTTCATATTTAAAACCAAGATAATTATATGCACAGCTGGACAATCATTCCAGAAATGCAATGCAATGCACAATTAAACTAACTAATTGTTTTATAGCCTTGATTAACATCGTTAATGTGACAACATTTATAGGGTTAATTTCATCTCAAGCATAACTTCAGCTGCACTAATGATTAATGATGATTAACGATTAACATGATGGTTATTTTTTTCAATTAACAGATTAATATATATATATATATATAAATAAACAGATGTCACCATGTCAGTCCAAAAAAATCCAAAGATATTCAGTTTCCAATGCTGTAAAACGTCAGTGTCAGAACAATTTGAGAAGCTGGAACCATCAAAAGAGAGTAGACTCAAAATAATTAATTGATTATCCATCGATCTGATTATTGATTGAGCTTTAATTACACTATTACTGGAGACTTAGTGATATCCATGAGTTTAGTCAAGTCAAAATAACAACATACGGATAAATATTCATATTTTAATGTCACTGCGTAACATACATTATGATTATAAATGATAAGACTGAGCGTTTTTGGCATTTTGCAGTTGAAAAATAATGTGGCAGACCAACTTTATAATGAAAACACCATTTTCAAGCCACTGCAAAAATATTTTTTAGGGGCATTTTCGATGACACAAACATGTAGGTCATAATAACAATATACCATGCAATAAGCTAATATCATTTAATTATGAGTTTATCAATGCAACTTTTTACGATTTAGTTTTCACTCTTCCCATTTGATAGAGCAACCTACGAGCCTCACTGTATGAAGCTGTGCTCTTCATAAACACTGGTGCTCCAGCACCTGCAGCCTTACATGTGGGAGAAAGCCTGTAGTAAACACTGCGGAGCTTCCATATGGTGTTGGTTAAACACAGTCTGGATACAGAATGTGTGAGTTAAGTGAAGATAAGAATATGTTTTGCTGTTTACCAGTGAGGTGATGGTGTTTTCTTTTTTTTTTTTTTCTTATTCTATTTTATTTTCTGGACTTTTGGTTGGTTTCCAAAAGCTAAGCACAATGAATTGATGTTGTCTGGCAGAATGAATGTTTCACCACTTTATTAAATGGGACATGGTAATGGATAAAGTGCTTATGTAATGTATGGACATGTGCCAAGGAGTTAATACAAAGCCTTAAATGACCTATACGGAAAAACAACCACTTGTGCCCTCATTTGGCTTTCATAATGATTAGTATACATTTATGAATGAAGTTTACTAATACACTGTACTGTATGACATCAGTTACATGTTGATATTTATATTATTTGATAAATGTTGTTACTGATAATCATGTTACTAATAAACCACTGTTTGATGTTAGTACTTTGTGTGATTTTTCAATTCACCCTCAGGGATTTGTAGTTTGATTGAAATGTGGCCATTTAGGGCAAATAAAGATTATTTCACCATTGATTTAACTGCCAGCGACGCTGTCATTTAATCATTTGGTCCACGAATGAATGGAAAATAGTTTCAAACTAGCAGGAACTGGAATTATTTATTTATTTATGTATTTATTTTAGAATGGAAAGCAACTTCTCAAAATTACAGCTGCATTATTTTACTTTTTTCGTTTTATTTGGAAGAGAAAAAAAAAAAAGACAGTTTTTAACAGTGACCACATGAGCTTGTAGAAAAATGACTCTTGATTTTCCTTTTAACTCATAAGTATGCTTAGTGCTCTCGCCCGCAGGCATCTCCAAATTAAGCCACACTTATCTGAGTAAATAAAGGGTAATTAAGAAAATAAATAAATTATTAACTAATGAGGAGATGGTTCCGCTGGGTGACTTGATTGTTAAATGGCCTTCAGTGAGAGCAGCCTGGACTCAGCTCTGGAGCTGGTGATTATCTGAACCGTGGTGTAATACAACAGTCCCACAACACCTTCATTAAGACTAAATGTTCAGTTATTGTTGAAACACTTTAATGGTATATATGTATTGGTGTAAGTGTTTGGATTTGTAACCTTACAGCAGTAGTCCATCCATTGTTTTGGCTTGTGAGGCAGTGTCTTATTATATGCCACGGCCTTAGGATTGTGTGTATTTTACAAAATAATTCATTTTCAAGATTTTAAAAGTTTTAATAGAATTTAATCCTATGATTCATCTTGTGATTTATCAGATTTAACTTTGATTCTGCCTCTAAAAAAAACAAGAATAAGAATTGGTTTAGAGCCACCTCTCAGTGTATATGACATAAATGAGAAAACTTGAATCACTACCTTTGTCTTGTTACGTTTGTTTGAATATTGCCTTTAAAGTTTGTGCTCGAGCTGTAACGTCCTGCTCAACATGAAGCCTTCAGTTTCTATTAACGAATCAGAAGATTGGAAGTAGTTTGCCTGGTGATCCATGAGAGGGCGCTCCATTAGATGGACTTATTGCATATCACACAGACCTATCAGTAAATAAGCACTGATTAACAATTATGCGTTTTTGTTTTGCTGCGAAAAAGCAGGATAACAGAAAACAGTTGTCAAGAGTTCAACTATTACGTTAAATTTAAATTAAGGTTATTTCATATTCATTTGCTCTTTCATTTTTGGAAAAAATGACAACTCTGGGTTGTATATGCTGCCACTAATCAGGCCAGTAATTAATGTTGAAATTTGTGTGGGCACAGTGACTTTGACCTTTGACCACCAAAATCCAATCAGTTTATCCTTGAGTCAAAGTCAATATTCACTTAAAGGGATTCTTTAGTTATTGAGTTCACAAGAATCGGATGGATGGAAACTCTGAAAACAGAATTCCACAGTGACAGCTACAGCGGTGGCTGACATGGTGGAGGTATAACAAGTGTAATATCACACAAGAAAAATGCTTCAGCTTGGCGACTTGTCAGGACCAAACAAACCAACAACAACTTCAAGTATCAAAACTAAAACCGACATTGGGTTAGTGGTACAGTACGATGAGTATATGTTCTAGAAAAGAATGGATTTTCAGAATAAGATTGAAGAAACCACATTTCTATTACATGAATCTCTGGGGAGAGAGGTAAAGAAAACAGAGGTCTTCATAAATAAAGTGCCATCACACCTGTGGGCCACAGAGCAATGGATCCTACATACCAATGGATGATTAATCCTACTGTATTGATGTGTCCTATAATGAGCTTTTTCAATCTCCCATCTCCCTGGGGAGCGAAGGCTTGCATCAGCTAATTAATGAGCACACGGGGGGGAATTTAGGTCGCAGGAAGGACTGGGAGAAGAGAATGAGAGAGGAATAAGTAGAACTGCCTTCGATCGATACATCACAGGGAGTAAAATCTGAAGGCCAAAATAAAAAAAATGGGTTGAATGAGTCCAGGCTTCCAGGAAATTAAGAGTCTTCTGACAGAAAAAGCCAAGGTTGACAGTGAACAAGAGGTGGCACGGTGCTGGCGTGTTAGCATGACCCCACTCTGGACTGAATTACTGTGACAGGCAGCAAGAGATTTGAAGAGCCATTTATGGAAAAAATGAGGAACGGGAGATGGCGACAAGGGGAAATTTCTGACCCTAAACTGACGGACATTTTGATTTATAGAAGGTCACATGTAACGGTCCAGAGCCACATACTCTATAGATCCTCACACCTCTGCTCTTTATACCTTCCTCTCTGCCGTTGCCTCCTCTTGCTCTTCGTTGCCTGGCCTACAGGCTTTTGGAAAATGGGGACAAAGAGGACTTAAACAGGTAAGTGGGTCACACTTTGTGTTGCTGTGGTGAAAGTATCCCTGTGACGTGTGAACACAAAAATAGTGTGTCAACACACAAAAAGGTCCCCTTCAAAAAAAAAAAAAAAAAAAAAAAAAAATGTTGTAATTTCCATGAAGATTGCAAGATAACATAATATGAAACCTAGGATGATGATGAATTCACTTCTACCACACCAGTCCACCATTTTGGTTCAGGCTGGAAGAAGTAGCCTATGTCTGTGTATATATTTCGATGTGAGGAAAAAGGAAAATAACAAAGGAAGACAGACTGGTTGGTCAGGGTTTCATCTCACTGACCCAAAACATTCGAAGAAAGGAACCAGACGGTGGCTTCAAATGATGGAAGACCAGCACAGTCTACAGACTTAAACCCCACGGAGTTGGTTTTGGCATGAACTGGACTGAAACAGAAGAAGTTAAATGACCTTACAAGTGCACAACACGTTTATGGGAACTTGTACAAAAGTGTTGTGTTGGGACAAACTTTCCAGATAATATTCACTGTGAACATGTTGCCTTTGCTGGTGTTAGCAGTGTCCCAACATGTTACCAACATGTAGAGACTGTAATCAAATCCCTTATTCACCTTTAAAAAAACTAGATAACTACTCTAGATAACTAGATAACAAAAATCAAGCATATCTTGTGTTCCATGGGTGCTAAGCTAACCCAATATAAGAAAACTACAAGCTATGACCATTGACGATTCAATGACTCCATGACATGAATTATACTAAGAGCCATAACACAGCAGTGCTAGGAAACAGATAACCCCTTTTGATGAGTTCCCAAACATAAAGTTTTCTTCATGCGCTACACAACATTTGCCGAGCAGTCATGTTCACATTGTGTACCATGTAAATCAGGGGAATAATAAAAGAAAATCCTTATTTACAGATGCTTTTTATTCTTTGCTCAGTAACAACTAGATGGTAAAAATGGCAAATGAACTGCATTTATATTTTACATTACGGTTCATATTCACCCATTCCAACACATTCAGAGATTGCAGCTACAACTACACTTAAGCACATGTTCTATTCCATTCATACTGAGATGGAGCAGCCAATTTTGAGTTCAGTATCTTTCCCAAGGACACTTCAACATGTAGATTGAAGCCAAGAATCGAACCCCTGACCTTCTGATTAATGGGAGATCAATCCATCTGAAACATAGCCTTGTTTCTAGTCCTTGGTTCTGTTCTTCTATGTAGACATGATAATAATTGAAATGCAAATTGAACCAGCCAGGAACTGGAAAGGAAAACATTAGCACAACATTTTTTTTTAATGCATTTTTCTTACACAGATGGATGTCTAACAAATTGAATCTGACTAATCCACTTTTTGTTTTTACATCTTGAATGGAGGTTCAGCTTGGATACACCAGAGATCCTCCAGCAAAATCAAAGGAATCATTTCCAAACGATTTCAAGCCGAGGCCTCGCAGGTGGAATCATTCTGTTGCTTTCACTTCTCTTCACAACCCTTGAGGTCAGAGCTCTGTCAGCCCGATGCCATCGCTTGTGTAAACCTTTCCCTCCCAATATGCCTCTGCCATCCATAACATGAGACATGTGCTTTGTTCCAGCACAGAAGCAGCATCCAATCCCAACACACTCCCTCCTGATTGGATAGCTCTTGATAGATGTGACTCTCTTAATGGCAGCACCGAGACTCATTTGGTTAAAAAAAAAAAAAAAAAGTGTACAGAGCAGACTAATTCCTGGAACTGTCTGTCTAGGTAGTATTTTATTGCACATAATCTGTTTTGTGTCTGTGTTTGATGTTCCAGTCTGCAGTTTAGCACTGATGCAAACTGAATGTTTTTTAAGGATGCTTCATATTTTGTGTCGTTCTTGACGTGGCTGTGTTTCTGAGCTCAGGCAGAAACACAGATTTGTCAGCAGCTACGCATATTAAGGAAAGACGCTGCCGGGAACGGATCAAAAAGTGCAGTATCCCTCTAGAAAATATTTTCAAATGTGCCATCTAATCATTTTAAATTACAGTGGCGTTCTGCTTTTTTTTTTTTTTTTTTTTAAACTTTGTTGTCAAAACACTGCAAGTGCAATCAGAAGGGGCTAAATGAGACAATCCAGACTAATCAGACGTTCCAATTAGAGCCAAGACGAAATGAAACAGAAGTTCACCCTTAACCAAGCTTGAACCATACTGTCAAATCTATATATTTCATAGAAATATTCACACGTTCGGGTTTTTTGTGCAATCCATGGAAAACAAATGCCACATAGATTTATTTTACGCGAGAGCAGCAACATCCGCTAAAGGACAAAACCATTGTATCCAGCAGCTCCATTCATCAGCGCTAGGAACAGTAGGGTACAGTAATTTAAAGTTGTGTGTGTGTGTTATCTCTAGATCTTTTTCCCTTTTTTGTCTTGGTTTCAATCTGTCTCAGTGTCAGTAAGTTGATCACTGCCCCAGGCCTGTACAGGACACAGCGATAAGGAGAAAATGAGATTGTTTGTTGCAGCGATACTGACGTAGTCAACATGCAGGTGGTTATTTCCAGGGTTTTCTTTTCCCAGTATTTCTTTTCTCCTAATATATAATGATGATTCATATTTCACTTTACATAACACACATTTTTGCCTTCTCAGACATAAATGCGACGTTTAAACATCTCCACAGTAAATGTGCTCGAACTGTACTGACATGCACTCTTCAGTAAGCTCTGCTGTACAGAAAACAATTCAAACTGCTCTCATATACAGTACACCACTTCAACGCCTCCAACATCACTGTGAAAATCAGTCAGAACACACACACACACACACACACACACACACACACACACACACTCACTCACTACTAAAGCACTTACAGTCAGCTACCACTGATTACCTGATTACTGATGAAAAACATGTTGATATACAAGTGAGATTTATGGGCCACCTGTAAGCGTATCATTGTTGTAAGTGAGAGAATATTTCTAGAGTGCAGCTGTCTGAGAGGAAATCAGTTCATTTGCAACCAGGGAAACAAGAGAACGTATGCGTAACCATGAAACATTTGTCAACCACCACACAGGGTTCTGACTTACAAGAGGAGAATACTACTAATTAGAAATGATCAAACGGTCAAAGAATATAAATGAACTTTTCCTAAAATATCTTGCCACTAGATCACAGCTTTTAACATGTGAGACAATTAACAACACACATCAACTTTCCATGTAGGTGTCTAATAGAAAAGAAAAAGAAAGTTCAAGATATTAATGTTTCCAGCTGTAAAAGTAGGCAAGTGCTGAAATGGAAGCTTATGTGGGCCTGGATATGAGTCTGCAGAAACCCCTGGAAGTCTAAGAATACAGCTACAGATTTGAGTGTGGGAGTGTAAGGTCCTGTGTACTGCGTAAAGCATTAGCAGACGTTCGGCCATCAGAGGTGAGGTTGAAAACAAAGACTGAGTCATAGCTGCTGGTTGATCCAGCATTTGGTCTGAGCAAAGCTGATGCTGCTGCTGCTGCCGCTTCTTCTTTCAGCTCTCTGCCAGGCTAATAATATCTCGCTAACGCTGCTGCTTGGGAACACGAGGTGAGAGCACCTTGCTGTCCAAGTACGTCACCAGGGTTTGCAGCTGCTAAAAGAGGAATAATTTTTCCCCAGATAGAAACAGAAACATAGCAGATACTGTGTGCTCCCACGCAGCCAGTAGAGCCTAAAAAGAGCACAACATAGAATGCGATGACGTGGATGGTTTATTTTGAAGGCAGGCTTCTTCAGGTTTGGTCAGGCGTTTCATATAAAAAGATACATTTAAAATAGTTGTGATGACTTCTTAGTATTGTTGCTGAACTCTTCAGAAGATTAGAAAACATTGTTTCACTTCATTGCTCTCTTAGATGGCTAAAAGATGGCCTTAAAAGGTGGATACATTTACCAAACTTAAACTTAACAAGAACAATACCTGAAAAGTAAAAAACGAAAGCAAAAATACATGGAGATGCATATTACATCCATGTTTTTCATAGACTGTTGTGTTGAAATTGTTTCAGTCTTTATGAATACGGCCTTGACTGACCAACCTCACATCCAACTTCTCTTACCCACAGCAGTCGACACACTGTAAACCATTTTCCTTTTCATTTCCCTTCGTGTTGTTATCAACATACACTGTAGCATCGCCCTTCTCCTTGAAACTAGTGCATGTAGAAAATGTGTGTGAGTGTGTATCAGTGTCAAGGTCTAAGGGAGTGTACAGTCTGTCAGCACCCAGGTCTCCCATAGCTCACCCACCCAGCTCTCTGATGACCGCTCGTTTATCACTTTCTTCTCTCGCTTCACTTGCTTGTCTGTTCGATTCTGTGCTGGATGAGCTGTCACCACCAGCCCCCTCCTCTCTATCTTATATCCCTCTATGTACGTGGTGTTTGAACTCTGCTTCCCTTTGTAGTTCAGGATTTGAACTCTACGTCCCTTTTATTTATCCCCTCTTTGCTTTCCATCATTGAAAACATCCCCATTCAGTCACTTTATGATCTTATTCATGACTTACTAAACCAAGCCTTTTAACATTTTATTGGTTTACACTGTGAGGTTTTGTTGCTATTTTTCACCACCTCTCCCTGGTTGTATTTCTCCTGCCCTCCCGTTCTTTACTTTTTTGTTGTTGTTTTTTAAGGGAAATCCCCTATTCCTGCAGGAAAACCGTCTCTCTCTCTCATTGTTTGCCAACCCACAGAGATCTGAGGTGTTTTGGCAGGGCTGCCCCCAGAGGCATCGGGCCACAGTGAGTGAGAAACCAAGTCAGAAAGAAATGACCTTTTCCGTGCCGAGCAGCGGGAGACAGCAGAGAGGTGGGAAGCAAAAGGGTTTAATCAGATCAATGTGCCCTTTGTCATCTCACTGTCTGCCCTGTCAGTCTGTGTATCTGTCTGCCATTTGTTGTGTGTTTGTTTCTCGGTGTATCTATTTTCTGTGTGCTATCCGTCTCTGTCCCACTGTCTCTCTGACTGTCTTTAAGTCTGATTACTTTTACCTGTGTAACCACAGGTGTCATGGCAGCACTATTTCTCTAGTATCTCCGTACCAACATTTCTTGGTACCTATCAACATACACATTATTGATGTGTACATCAATAATGTGTATATGTAAGCTGCTTAGAGCAAATATGACCATGAATAAAATGCTGAAATTAACCCACGAACTTACTTATGCTCACCAGTTTAACATGTTACCAACTAGTACTGATAAGTATTAAACACATAATTCACAGGCACTAAATTTTGCCCTAATCCATCCAGGAGATGTAAAGATACTTCACAATGAGTGAAACCTTTTATTAATGTCAGTAAGGATCATCCTCTGAGGACCATGAAAGTCTGAAATCTGAAATTTGAAGTCTGGATGAAAGCATTTAAGCAGCGATCTACATTAATGTCAACATAAAACTCATGCTGCTATGAGTAAAAACTTTCTTAGTGTGCAAACAACAAACATAGTTTGATTTTACACAAGGCACACAGAAAAAGTTTGATCTAAAATATTAAGAGTTATAACAGTTGAATGTGATCCAACATGGTTCAACATTAACTTGATTATTTCAGAGGTAAATTTGCATACATCTGTCATGTCATGTTTTCTACTGATATTGGAAACGATCTGTATAAATGTTATGATAATGTGATATGCCCAGCCCAACACATGTCTCAGCAGATATTATAGTGAAAGATGACAGACATTTTGAACCCTTTCTTTTCATTTAGTTTAAAGCATAAATGCTTTTGTCGCAGTTGACAGAAAGACAACTTTGTACTTTATCCAAATCTATAACCAGGGTCTGCTGCATACAGTGTCACACATTAAAAGTTGCACCTTACCCACCTATTTGTGTGTGTTTTTTTCTTTTCTTTTTAAGTGTCTCTTGATCAGACACAGTCAGTCTATTTTCTGGTTTTGATCTACTTGTCCACCAGTCTCCTCCCCACCTGCATGTCTGTCTGCCAGCTGCTCTGTGTCATTTCACAGTCATGTACCTCCGCCTGTCGATGCCTCTGTCTGCCTGTAAGTGGTTGTGTAGTGATGGGAGTTGCAGCAGGGGACAGACAGATGCTTTGTGGCACTTTGGCTTCACATTCAGCTTCAGCTTCCCCGAGCAGCAGTAAATCACTACCCTCCCTACAAAAGACAAGTTGCTCCTGGTGGTTTTGGGCATACACTGACAGAATGAGGGGCAGTGTTTTTTTTTTTTTTTTTATTGAGTGTGAGAGAAGGAAACCTGATGTCAGCTAATATGTGGCGATATCACTGAGCTTTAGTTTTAAAACCTTAGCATTTCTCCCACTCTCCTCCACATATACGCTGGGAGAGAATGAATTGAGCAAGGGCGCATTTGTCTGGGTAAACAGAGACAAACAGGCCTCCATAATTTATCATTCAACCTCTGGGAGGACAGCCAACACTGGCTCCACTCTCCCATTCATTTGCAGTGTAACACCACTATAGTAGAACCCCCATTCACTTTAGGCAAAGCTTAAATATATCCAGTGGAAGCTTCCTGAGGAAGCACTCAAATCTGTTTGCATTTTAATACCTGGCAAACACTAGATAAGACGACAGACAGAAACACATCAATGATGTTGTACTATTAAATATTGGTGAACTAATAAGGCTTCTTACAGTGTCTAAGATTGTTGTACAGTTTTATATGATGCAAACACATGCACACACAAAACCCCATAACACCACATTCAAGGCTTAGCAGACCTGTACCATTCTCTCTCCCTTTTAAAGCTTAGTGAAGTTGTGGCGTGTAGCTTGCTACCTCAAGAGACTTCAAGTGCTCCATTATTGTCTAGGGGTAATGTCACTAAGAGCAGGGTCCATTTTTTTTTAAATGTTCCTGTCATGCACTCAAGGACAACATGGAAGATTTTAGGTTTGGCAGCAAAACAGTTATCTGTTTTTTTTCCTGAAAGATACAGACAAATTCATATTATCATTTTCCCAGGCTCCATGTCAGGCGTCCATATGTTTTTTTTTCTTCTTTTCTTTTTTTTTTTACAGTTTTGATTTTCCATTAATGCAATGTAATTTTTGGCAAGGCTTAGAATTAGAGTTACATAACTCTCAAATGTCAGATTGGCAAAATATTTTTAAAATATAGTTTTGGAAATGCTTCCAACATAACTAACAAAGACAGTATGATAACTGTACTGGGACACAAGTTGCAGAATTCTATGATTCTCACATTACACTGACATGAAAGCAGTAGCTACCCTGTAAGGTAGGGGAAATCTACAGCTGAAATGACTGAAATGAGTGTTAATAGTGCCACCACATTGGTCAATACTGAAATATCTCACACAAGCACTGGCATAAAATTTGGTATGAACATTCCTGGTCCACAGATGATGAATCCTACTGACACTGATGATCCCCTGACAATTCCTCTTATGCCACCTGAGGTTATTATTTTTGTTTAGTGAAACATCTTGGCAACCCTTGGATGGATTGCCATTAAATTTCATTCATGGTCCTCAGAGGGTAAATCGTAACAACAGGTGGTTGTTGTCATTTATCTAGTGAAATATCTCAACGGTGGAAACACTGGCAGAAAACCTTTGCACTGACTTTTGTGACAATAAATAATATCAAATAGGGGTTTCAGTTTATGGAAATCTTGATTTTAATTGTATATAAAATGTATAAAGAGTACAACTCTTTATACATGAAATCTTTAGACTAGACATCACTTACTATAACTACAGAAACAGTAAAAGAAACCAAACAGATTCATGATACTGACTGAAACATTTCAGTCCCTCTTATCATCTGTTCCTGCAGCTGCTACCCCAACCTACAGTATGTCCTTTCTTTTCCATTGCACATTACCCATTTTCTGTTTCACTACTTTTGGTCCCATTTCTTCCAATCTTTTCCACATTTCTCTCTCCTTCCGTCCTCATTTCATACCTTCTCCCCTTTCCATCACCTTTTTCTCCTCTCTCCTACCAGAGTCTCCTTTACCTCTCAGAGAATCAAACCATTGCTCCTCAGCCAACCAGAGAGCACGGGAATCTATTAAGCACCATAGTGGAAATATGTCACCTGGGAGCTGATGTTACAAGTGATTTAGTAGGGAAGTAAGGATGGAGAAGAGAGGAAATGGAAGAAGGGATGTGTGCTGCAGTATCAAGGTGAGACAAGGTGGGGATAGGCATGTGCGTCACGTACAGGGAAGGCCTTTCCTCTTCTTTCTCTCTTACTCACAGATACACACTCTCTCTCAAACACACGCGCGCGCACACAGTGGCTAAACCTTAAAAGCCAACACGAATGTCATTAGCACAAATGTCATTAGTCTCAGAGGTGATTCTAGACCAGTAATGAGATTGGAGGACTGCCCTGTTGGAGTTATATCACCCTTTACAACACCGTAAATTTACCTCCTTACACTGCAGTGGGCAGGCAATCCACAACAACTCATGTCCCAACACATCTAAATAAGTGTGGCTCGAAGATCATCTGAGATGTGGTCCTTTTTGTACTGAATAGTTCCATATATGATAAAGAGCCAGTGAATATGAACACTATGATCCATCATTCTGCATATTGAAGAACAAAGCAATTGGAATTGTGTTTCTATTTTTTAAGACTACTTTTGCATCTCTACATGATGTAGTATATGTCAGAGGAGCATGTATATTTTAGCGCAGTACATTAAAACTGCTGTATGTATTACTCCCTTTCCATTTTTTTCAAATGTTTCACCAAAGCTAGACTGTAATAGTTTATGATCCATTGAGGAATTGATGGTATTTGTAATGCAACATTGTGAAAGGAGCGATTTACAACATTTGACATCAATAAATGAATTCATGTTATTGTTAACACATCTGTGTTTTCACCCTTTTCTTCTCCATTTGTCCTCACACGAGGTTATAGATGTTCTTTCACATGCATACATTCACATTAAGATTTCTATCTGTGCTGTTATTGCATAGACTCCCCATACACGGTTGCAAATGTTGAGGATCATGTAGTGTTTTTTTTTTTTTTTTTGGCAGGAACCATATTTTATCTCTTCCCTATAGATTCAGTTGAGACAAGCAGTGGGACATGAGAAGATTGAAAGATTATATCTCTTAATTGACTAATCAGTCACAATTAAACAGTTGGCAACAATGTTCAACAAAAAGTCTATAATGTGACAAGTTCTCATTCATAATATTCCGCTGTTAGTGACTATGTCAATTACTGAATAGACTTCTCTTTAAAAACACCAACTCCTCATGTTCTAATAATATTTTACTGCACTTATCACATGCCCATTGCATTTTGTTCATACACATCCTATATTATTAAACTTAACCAGTTGTGTTATATGTAAAAGATAGACTTTGGTATATTTGGTAAATGGATTGCATTTATATAGTACTTTTCTTGTCTTTATGTGACTATTAAAAGAATTTCACACTACAGTTGACATTCACCCATTCACACACATATATAATGTGCTATTCTAGTAACATTTACTATAGGAATTCAGTACCTTGCCAAAGACACTTCAACATCCAGACAGGGGAAGCCAGGAATCAAACCACCAGCTTTCTAGTAATAAATAATAGCCGCCTTTGTAAAGCAGATTGTTCACTAGTGGGAAGGTCAGAAGCTCCTGCTATTTGCACTTTATAGGCTTATATAGGAGTTCTATGGACCCAAACTGAGAGTGAATGCAATGTTAACTTTATGCTTTTTATATAAAGTTCCTCAGATATGTGAGCTATGCCACCTTATTTCTGCCATGTGCCCATTTTGTGGCATTCAGCAATGAAGAAACTACATTTAACCAAGTCCTGTGTGTGTGTGTGTGTGTGTGTGTGTGTGTGTGTGTGTGTGTGTGTGGATTAGCAGCTTCTGCTGTGACCAAGTTCTGCAGAGGAAGATGTGACTGTTTGACCATACAGCTGAAGGAGCTTTGCCCTGGCTATAATCTGCTTTGCTGTTGGGAGGGCATCCCACTTTTGTTCAGAGGCACACAGACGACAGAGCTGACAGTGATAGTTGCCTTTGTTAAGCCAAGGGCCATCACATCACTGTCAACACCATGCAGAGCTGCAGTATGAAATACTTGCAATGCTTGCAAGTAAGAGCAATTCACTGTTCTCACAAGGGAAGTAATGTCTTTGTATGCAGCTGGTAAATATTGAGTCAGTGGCCTCCAGAACCTTCCACCACAAAATGAATGAAAAACTATGGCCACTGCTGATAAAAAACACTCAAGGAAGTGGTTACCTAAGTGGTGAATCTGGTGAGCAGATTTACTGAAAACATATGTAGGTCAATGATTAAGTAACTCCAACTTTTTGATGAGGAGGCTAACTGGAGATTTCAAAAATGATCAAGAGAAAGAGGGAAGAAAATAATGATAGATGTGATGGGAGAACACACAGGGTGATTCCATGTGTTGTCACTCTCTGTGTTGTGGTTCCCATCATCATGCCAATGAATTAAGACCTTTAATCCCCCGCGTCATCTACGGGATTCCACATCTCATTTATCCCTGCTGCCTGAATGTCACAGAGGCGTTGGTGGACAACGTGACTGCGGGGATTCCTGTTAGCAGGGGGAGAATGGCAATTACCTTCCTGCCACCTTTGCCCAGCAGAGAAAGAGAACGGATGTGGAGCGATGGTGGATGAGTCACACTGAGAAAGACCACGGTTTAGCCCTCTAATGAAGCTCAAGTCCACTGGTGATAAATAATGAGGG
This sequence comes from Polydactylus sextarius, assembly GCA_016801845.1. NCBI lineage: Eukaryota > Metazoa > Chordata > Actinopteri > Polynemidae > Polydactylus > Polydactylus sextarius. The sequence goes on from CM028922.1 coordinate 6,972,090, forward strand.
CTGTCCTGAGGTTCTGTGGACGTAGGGAGGAAGTGGACATTGTGACGCAGGCTCTTAGACTGTCTTGGACGCATTGTACAGATGTGCGCACTACAGAGAATACAGTTATATTCTCTACCTCTCTTTGTCTCACATCTTATTTCATTAGGCTGTTTCAATTCCCCGCTGCCTTTCTATCGCTGTCTATTAAATTTGTGTTTCCCATTTGCCTACTTACTGTCCTCTATTCTGAAGTCTCTGTTCTCTCCTTTCTGAGTTTCTCCTTGGGCTGATGTAGGGTCAACCATCTTTTTCCAAGTCTCTGCCAAATGCTCTGTCTAGGTCATTGTTAACATTAGTATTCAGAGCAGTCATTCGCCTCAGTGGTTCTCCTTCTAATGGCTGGTTTCAGCACCACGGAGAGCTACACAAACTTTTACTTCTCAATGCAGGCCCATGCACAAAGAAAATGAATGGTACATGTTTCTGTATGTTTCAGTGTTTCCATAAAGACTTTTTACAATATTATTTGGTACCTTTTGTTATTCTATTTTTTTCCATTTTTTAAATTGACGCCATTGCATTTACTTTTGGTAAGTCTGATGTTGTCGTGTGAGAATACCATCATCACACCTGCAAACCAGTTGGAAATTAAACACCATCCTCAAACAGTAATTTGAACTCACTTTGCAATGTGCTTCTCTGATAGTTGCGCCCTTCAGCTTAACTCATTTAAATTAAGTGTGACGATGGGGTGCATAGGTGAGCTGGGGATTTAAAACAACAGGAAAAAAAAAAAAAAAAGAGAGATAAAGAAAATAAGAGATCAGAAAATCACAACATGTTTTGAAAGAAGCAATAAATGTTGCCCGTGGATGAAGCTTGGATGGAGCCAAGTGGTTTGTGGCCTTTAACGCAGGTATTGTGGTAAAAAAAAACAAAAAACAAAAACCCAAAACAAACAAAAACAAACTCCAAATGTATCAAACGCGACAGTCACACATCTGCCAAACAGACAAACTGTCAACAAAGATGAACGGTCAGAACGTCTAGTGATATTCTTATTGTCAGAAAAATCCATTGAAAAGACCAAAACAAATAATGTATTGATCCTACTAAAGTACCATCTGTCAACGTACAACCTGATGTAGCTTATTCCTGTTTGCCACAGACCATGATCCTGCTGCAGTAAACAGTCAACACATTCACAGCTGAAAACAGTCTGTTCATACATTTGGACTATAAAAGCTGGGACTAATAGACAACTGCTATTTATGGTGAATGAGACCTTGCTTTGCAGCCCTGCACCCCCTGCTGAGATTCAAAAAGTACTCAGTTACACAACAGAGTTCTGCTGAGACAGTGACTCTGTTTACATGTACAACAATATTCTCAATATTGACCTGATTCCAAATAAAACACCATTTCAGTTATGGTGTATATAGTGCTGAGCAGTATGACCAAAACTCTGATTGTTGCTTATTCCGAATATGATTTGTTCAGGGGGCGGTGCAGCGGCACAGGGGTTAGCACTGTTGCCTCACAGCAAGATGGTTTGACTCCCGGGTCAGGCGCAGGGTCTTTCTGTGTGGAGTTTGCATGTTCTCCCCATGTCTGCACAGGTTTTCTCCCCGGAGCTCTGGTTTCCTCCCACCGCCAAAAACATGCAACATTGGGGATAGGTGAGCTGGGATTGGCTCCAGTTCCGCCTCAACCCCAAGTATGGGATAAAAGGAAAGAAACTTGATGGATGGACTTGTTCAGGTTATGGTTATGGTGATGGTACTTATTTTGGACAACTTTCTCAGATTAATATCAGAATATCGCTGTCCATGAAAACATAGTGTCTATCACAATTTGTTTTTTCTTGATTTCAGCAAAAACAGAAGTATAGAGTTATTTAGTGTTATTTTCCACTTCAAGATAGAAACAAGCTGGTCTGCACTGTCTGACTTTCCATTTCTCTACGACATGTTTTTGGCAACTTTCTATGACAGAAAAAAAGGAAAAGTGAAAACTTTGCCAACACTGATGGTGTGTCTGGTGGTGGAAGATATGTCACAAAACAACTGTTCAGTTGAAGTAGAATGTCAATGTTGTGCTCAACGCAACACTGTTCCAAAAAGTACAAATTCATTAGAGTCCAAATATTTGTATTCGTATGTGTGATAACATCCTTGTTGAACCTGTATTTAGGTGGAGCAATGAACATCAATTCACAAGGTTTAAGGGACAATATTAGTGTTGGAGGCAATATTATTGTTGAAGATATTTCACAAAAATGTTAATGTCATGCTGTTACAAAAAGGAAGAGGTCGGGGGATGTCAGAATCAGCTTCAGGAGAACATGAATGAATAAACATCCATGGTAAACAAATGAAATAGTTGTTAAGATGCTGTAGTCTGGACCAGAGCAATAAATTAAACATTTGAATAATGAAATATCATCTTCATCTTCAGTGGAAATTGATAAACTGAAGATGTCATAGACAAGTTTGGGAAGCCAAAATGTACAGTCTGGGATATGAACATCTTAATATGAATCTATACTGATGTAGCAGTGTTTATTCTGGGTCTTTTTCATCAAGTATTTTCATTGTTTTATCTACCTCCTACATGTAGAAGTTATCAAAGTTGAGATCAACCCATTCTAATGCAAATGAATAGCACACCTCCCAGTGATGAAAATGAAATAATGCTGAAATGACATTGTCATTTTAAATTGAACCATTTTGTCAAAAGCTGCATTAACATAATTCCCAATTACTAGTTTTGAAGAACCAAACATCTCATTTAAGCTGGCAGCTTGTCTGCTCTGTTTAGCAGACAAGCACGAGGCCTCGACATCAAGCGAAAATTCGGGTGCACGCCACAGTTATAGTCCTTGATAGGGATCTGCTTGTATGGCAGCTTATTCCACACAGCCTGCCCGCCTGTAGGAAGGCTCATGGTTCGTTTATCAGCTACACCAAGTGTGTGTGCGTGTGCCACGTAATTGTATTCACACAGGCTTCTTAGGGTGAGATTAATGTGGTGGCCGGTCCATGTATGCAGAGGGGATAAATGTGTCTTGGCTGACCTTGTTTGTTTATTGTTAGTTTATTTGCCACTAGCTCCGTTGGCTCTAGCAGGCTGGAGAGAGGTCAGAGGAACAGAGAAAAGGGCTGAACAGCAAATCGCTGTACCTGAAAAAAAAGTATGTTTGGTATGTGCTGTAGGGAAGCTTGTTGTGGCGAGGAGCAATATATCAGAGTTAGGTCAAGAACAGCCATCGCTGCATTTTAGTCTTATGGTCTTACAAGGACAAGGCTTCGGTAAACAGCGTGATGAAAATATAACCACCCCAGCACATTTAATGAATTTTTGTCCCTTTTGATTTTTGTATGAGAAAGAAAGTATCATCATTTCATATGTTCTCCACAGCCAATCTAACATTGGTCTTGAGACTTCTCAGCCTTGCTAGTAACCCCTACTTAAACCAGACACACAAGCACAAACACCCACACTGAACCCACTTTCTCCCCCGCCCGTGGATTGCACTATCCATCATCAACCCATGAAAATCTCTCCTCTTTCACCAGCACACTTCATTTCTGTGCCTCTCTTTCTGTCACTTTACTGCCGCCATCCATCCCCCCCCAGAAAAAGTCCTTGATAGCCACACGGACTTATCACAAATCAGCAGCTTACTTTCTTAAAGAGTCTGGAAAGCCTCTGTGTTTTTGAGTCACACAATAGTGTAAGCTACACAAGGAAAAAAAACAAGACAAGTTGTAGTAAATAAAGGACCAATAATGGACAACACATCTAAAAAAAAATTACAATTTTTAATCTGTTGTCGGCAGTACCTTATGGCTAATTTATTCCGAAGGGAATTTGGAAATCCATATAATTATTATTTTTATTATATATAATCATTGAGATATTTCAACTAAAAGCACAAATGTGAAACCTTGTGGCAACACTAAAGAAAAGTCATTAGGAGTCAGTCTCTGGGGACCAATCAGTTCAGTAGGTGTGGAGCTTTACTCGATAATTGAAAAATCTGACCTACTGCAGGAAAAGACAAATAACTGTAAAAGTCATTAGGATTCATCCTCAGGAGACCTTTAACTTTATAACAGATTTCATGGCAATCCATTAAACAGTTTGAGAAATTTCACTCAAAACCAAAATAGCAAGGGAAAAGAGGAAGGGTCAACAAAGTTGGTATGGATCGTCCTCTAGGGATAATGAATACATGTACAAATGGTAATGTTACTTTTTATCTTTTGAAGATATATAAGGACCAAAACCACGCTAATAAATAAGTTCAAACATTTTGTTTAGTACATGAACAAATCTCTCCTGTGGTTCTTATACATATAATAACTAGAAAATTCTTGAAAAGAAAAGGTATAAGTTAAAAAACAAGTTAAATGTACAGTGCATGTAAAGCTGTCTGTCTACAGAATTGTCTACAGAAAACATAATGATGAACAATTGACATCGTGAACTAGAAACAGTTTGGGATAAACTTATGATGCTTATTAAGAGAATTTAATAACCTTCATCTTCACAAAGACAACCACCCTTGAATAAATTCTTCAAGAAAGGAGCCAAAGCTTATGACCTTTGAGGCCATATTTATATGCAGACAATGACTCTTAACATTTGTCTTTAACATTACCAAAAAAAAAAAAAAAAAATCTTCAGTCTAATTTATCACGACATTTAAAGTCACAAGCACCAGCTACCACTTGTGTGAGCTAAACAAAAATTAATTGATAGTGAAAATGAAAAAAAGTGAAAACACAAAAGTCATAACAAACATCTGCTTTATCTTTCTTTCGGACAATGACATTTCAGAACGATGAATAGACAAACTGGACGTTGTTACAGTCTGAGAGAGTTTTTTTTTTTTTTTTTTCACACTTTTTTATGTGACATTTTCAAAAAATTAAATGGCGACACACAATGTCTTTATATTGTGTGCTGTAACATATAATATTAATAAGAAAAATAGGTTGTGAAGCTTTGTGCTACTGTCCTCCCTAATGGTCATGAGCATATGACTTAATTAAGTGGTCATATTTAGCAAATGAGATTATAATGTACTACTGAAGTTCATTACCGTTGGGTAGTATGATTCTTTAATGCGAGTTAGACCCTTTAAATCATAAAATGAAACACTATATTTAAAGAAACAAGGATTTTGAAAAAATAAGTTCAGAGTTATTAGCATTCCCTAAGGTGGATATCAAAGTTTAATATTATCTCACTTAAAGCCCTTTTAGCTTTTAGAGTCTTAATTCACTCTTAAGCCTTATGATCGTCTCACTATTTCCATCTGCACATGCATTCATCATCCGTACCCTCAACCTTTATCTCAGATTTCTTTAATGTCCCCAGAACTAGGGCAAGTTCAACTGTTTGGTTTCACATTTACAGATTAAAAATCTGGACTTCTCATGAGTTAAAGTCACAATTCATTATCGTAATATCTTATGTCTTTTTTATTTCTAGCCTTGTCATGTGAGATGGCATTCTTATTAGCTGCTTTGCACACATTTTCTCACTGTCAGATGAGATTTATTTTAGTTTTAGATTGAGGGACTGATAGTGGATGGCAGCTAAATGTGTCGGGCATGACTTTGATAGTTGAAATAAGGCAGATAGGTTTCTATAATCCACTAATCAGACAGTCTACATGAAGAGCTGCTCTGTGACATTGTGTGTTGAGCTAAATGCCAGTGTAGTTATGCTAACATGACAACAGAGTTATGGACAGGGTTGCTGCGGGTTTGAACAAGTTGCAAAATGCAAAAACACTAGAAATTACAGGACAGTTAAAGTCACTAAGGTTTATCCTCTGAGGTCCATGCACATCTGTTGTGATCCATATAGCAGATGCTGAGATGTTTCACTTCATTACAGTATAAATTGTGAAAAAATGACTTGGGATGCATCAACACATTGGTCAAATATCAGCATCGGCCAATAATCCTCTTGTTGACTACAACAACAACTACTTGGCCAATCAAGCAAATGATATTGAATTCTCCAGTATCAGTGGTTGACGTTCTGGTTGTTTATGGTCATATGGTCAGAATCAGACAGTCATAGCAACAGTGGCAACATACACAGATAGAACTGGCTGCATACGGCAATAGCATAATGTAGGTAGATAAAAGGTGCTATACAAGTGGGGCTGGTTTTTAAAGTGAGAAAAAATGTCTGCTGTGTGAGAGTGCTACAAATAAAGATGTACTGTGTAATGCTGCATTGTTGATTAAAATGAATGGGCTCTTTGTTCTAATCTTAATCTGCACACGAGAAAGCTCAGTGTAAATTCAACACCCTCAGAGTAAATCTTGGACTACTTGGCTGGCTGATGTTGTAACTGTTGCAGACTCAAATATCGATCAGCTCAGCAATCAATCAAATGGTGAGCAGTTTCAGGGTCATAGGAGACACTAATATCTACGGCAGATGTGGATTTATGCGTCTTTCTTGTCCTCCCTTTTTCATAGCCGTTCATCTATTCCCCTGCTCCTTCATTCCCCTTTTCAGGCATATTTTTCGGCACATTGGTATCTTAGTGTGTTTGCTGATAGTAGATGCATCCTGTAGCTGCGCCCCCGTTATAGGATGAAAAACTCTCGCCTCTCTTCTTTTTATTCATCCTTGTTGCTCGCTTTCGCTCTGTTATTCATCTGCATGCTAGCCCCTTTCTGCCCCCTTATCCGTTTCAGATTCCCGCTGTCCATTCATGCCTCCAGTCATCTCTCCTCTCTCCATCATCTTTCTCGTGTGAAGAGCTTCGTCGTCCTGTCCTCTCTCTCTCCATTCATTCACCCCCTCCACCCCCACCATGTCCCCCATTGCTCATCTACAGTCGTTCCACACACACACACTCACTCCCTCGATCTCGTCAGAGCTGCCTGGAATTATTTACTGCTTAATGGCCTACAGCAGCTCACACCAGCCTAGCAGTGCTTTGCTTTATTTATTGATTTTCATTCCTTTTGTCTTAGTTTGTGCGCATCTGTGTGTGTGTGTGTGTGTGTGTGTGTGTGCAGGGGGAGTGCATACCAAAAGATATAAAGCCCAAGGACGTCCTGCACATTCCAGCTGCAGGTGAAATGATCTGTGGATTGAAAGATTGATTGATTTGATGTTTGACGGCTAATCGGCCGTTACTGGGTGATTCGTCTGCTGCTTCTGCCTCTGTTTATATGATGTGTGCATCTGCCCATGTGTGCATGCCCCACTGTGACCAACACTCACCATGTTCTACCAGTGACGAGTGATTAATTCTCTGAGTAGTGTCAGTTAACAAATTTTCTTTACCACTGGGCCACCACGGAGTTCTTTAAATAAGAGGGAAGAAAATCGTGCTGTGCAACATCGGACTAAAGGAGGGATTTGTACAGAACTGACCTGTATTACATATTTAAGAATGTGTTTTTAAATTGTGAGTGGAGTGCAGTGCCTTGTTTGTAACAAGTCTTTCCATTTTATGAATTATAAGGTGGACTTACAGAATAAAAAACAACTACCCGTTTTCACATTTTGTCACTACATCTTAAAACTTAAATGCACCTTGAAATATCCTGTACAGATTCCTAATTTTTTCTTTTTAAAAAAAATCATGATTGATTGCTACTCTAATAATAAACCTGGAATGGCTTCTGGTTCCTCATGTTAAAATGATTCTCCTACATCAGATGCAACAATCACTGTGTTTTTTTCAGCCCTGCAGGTTTTGCTAGTCTGACCTTTTCGGTTTGTGATCCCTTTAAAAAACAAAACAAAACACAAAGGTTAAACTGGGAGATAAAGAATAGAAAACTTCCCCCAGTTGGTGATGGTGAATGTGGTGAATTTGTAGTATTAACATCATCATAGACTATAATCTGTTTAGAATATCAAGTGGCAGTGAATCTTTCAGTCACAATTATTTGAAAGAGGAAGTTAAAGCGCTGTTGATCTATGGCTGCAGAAAGAAATGGTGTAGATTCTGGCTTGGAAGAATCATTCAGCAACAGAACAAAAGCGCAGTCTAAAGCCAGGTGTTATCATGCTACACTGTTTGACGTTTTTCTCACAGGGTGCTGCAGCATCTCAACACACACATGCTCCCGCTCCCACTGTGGACTAAGTGTTTTTTTTTTCCAGAATAATGGATTATATAACGGAAGACAAAAAAAAAAAAAAAAAAAAAAAAGATTAGAAATGATACAAACAAAGGGTCTGAGAATGGATTAGATGAGATGGAATAAGCAGAGGGTCCTACATGGATGGTGGCACCAGTGTCCCTCATACAGTAGCCTACCTCGACAACCCCTCCCCCTTTCTGATGATGGTGATGATGATGATATCACCACCCCTACCGTCCTCTCGTTGCATTTTCAGAATGAGAGAGAGAGAGGTCTGTGTATTTTCAGCCGCACGCTGACAGCTGTGCAGCTACAACACGTACGTGCTCACACCGGAGAGAGAGAGAGGAGAGACCTGACTTCCCTATTTTTTGTATTATTTTCTCTGCAGATCCGTACGTGACCTGTCTGCTCCCGGATTTCTCATCACAAACTTTTTTTTTTTTAATTATTATTATTTTGGCGTTTTTCTTTTTTCCCCCTTAAACACTGTTTTCATATTCGCATCCTTCTGTCATTACAGTCTTTTGGAATGAACTGTTTTCCAGCCTGCGTCGTTTCCATGTCAGCATGGGAACTGCCGTATCCAAAAGGAAGAATTTAAGAAACGATGCGATATCTTCTGTGGCCGCAAAAGTTAGGTGAGTGTCACCTGGAGCTCTCAACAGACTCTGAAAGTCTTGACAGATATATATATTTTTTTACTTGTGATGTGAAGTGGAAAAGAGAGAGACACGGGCAGATGTTGTGTGTGTGTGTGTGTGTGTCTTTTGGGTGAGTTACCGCTGCGCTGTCCTTGTCCTTTTTTTTTTTTTTTGGATGATGCGCAAAAAAGAGGCTCTTTGCGCGTTTCGCACGTCTGCCGACTGTCCCGTCTGTAGCCAGGGGCGTGAGAGCTGAGCAAATGTGTGCTTAAAATTACCTCTTTAATCTCTCCAAACTACACCTGTAACAAGCAAAACGCAGAACCATCTGGACTGCTGCCCTATAATCCGCTTCCCCTCTCTCCCTCCAGTTCCCATTATTTTATTAGGGACCAAAATTGGCTTGAAGAGGATATTCGCCTCTGGCACGTCGGGAGCTTTTTACTGTTGTTGTGAATGAAGCGTCATTGTGTAATGAAAGTCATGCAGAGGCAAAAGCGAGGGATGCTGTGACTCACGGTAACCCCCGATACGTTTCTTCAGTTTTGCATCACCTAAAATAGCCCGAAGCCTGATGGAAAAAGAAATAACCCATGTGCCATGTGATTTTTATTTATTCATTGCAATTTAAAACAAAAACGGTTTTCTGTCTGGTCGTATCGACCCGAACGGGACAGCAGCAGCAGCTGATGAGGATGATGATGTTGATGGTGATGAGGATGCTGCCTTCACGCCCCGGCGGGCAAATGATCCAGCTGTCAATTAATCAATCAGACCGACCGATCCGGTCGTTTTCAGTGATCACCTATCACGATCAGTTATTGGGGCAGTCACACTGGACAGCCGCTCTTAATTTATTCAAGCTGATGGAGACTCAGACTGTTTGGCACGAGTCCAACCCATTAAAAGCTGTTAACGACTCACTCTTAAGTGGCGCAAAGTGTATGTGGGCCTGTATGGATTTTCTTTTTATTTATTCCATTAAATAGCTAGATCCGCACCCAGCTGTTATACAGCAGCATACATACATTTATATACATGCGGCCACAGCAATAGCTCCATCTCATCCTGTGCTGGCTTGCATGTCTATGAGTCTGAGCTGAAGGAATCTGCAGTTTGGCAGAAAGCACGTGTTACTGTGTGTTCATGTGTCTACAACATGAGGTGCAGACTGCTGATCCAGAGTCAGATTGGGATAGAAATTCAACCTTGCACCTTGCAGCAGACCATGGTGTGTGTGTGTAGCTTTAACTCAATCAATGAATGACCTTGACTTGAACAGACTCCCAACATCCACAGATGTGGGCTGATGTGCTATTACGTCATTCTTTCACTGAGCATGTATGTGTCTTCCTTATATTACACAGCACAGTGTCGAGTAGTATGTGAGGCTTCTTTGCAGACAAGGCAGATGTGATGCTTATACAAAATGGAAAGTGACCACAGGGGATGTCTTTACTAGTACTACTAGGTTTTCTATAAGTGTAAGTGTGTGTGAGAGAGAGAGAAAGAGAGAGAAAGGGAGCGATAACTACTGAGGCTGATCTTCTCCCACACACAGTAAAATACATGCACTTATTTCGTTACGTACCCTCTTATCTTCATCTGTCTCCCTCCCTCTGGCACAAAAGCACAAACACACAATTCAGAGTTTAATTTTTTCAGAGTTAAAGGCATACTGAACCCTGCCTGCTGTAGATGAGAAATTCAGCTAAATCACATCCAATATTTATCAAGTATTTCACCTGTGCATGACCCCATGAATGCGGAAGGGAGCGCTGGAAAGTGGTTCCACTGCGTCTCTTCAACTGGCGCACACATAAACACACAAACACATCTACATGCACACGGTCAGGCGAGCTGAACTGCTCTCTCCATTTCATCTACTTATGCTCTCTCTTCTGCTCTCCATTCTGCCTGAAGGGCAGCTTGGGCTTTGAATCTTAAATATTCGAGCTCTGTCCACATTGTCATATTACTGGATTTTTTCCCCCATTACAATAACATTTATTTATGTGGCAAATGTACATCTACATTAAAAAATGTTCTTGTGGATCAATTTTGTACTTTAACACATTCAGTACATTTTGTGCTGATCAGACTGGCACGAAAACAGTTAAGTACACAATAGTGTCTCGCATTGAAACATATGGAAACGGCAGCTATTCCTTACTTTACACAAGGAACTTACACTATGTTTATTTTTCCAGTCTATTTTAGCAGCTGGATTAGTAACATGATACAGTTTGAGCTTTCACATGACATTAGAAGAACACAAACCAAATTAAACAAACACTTTTGGCTTTTATAAAGACTCAGGTGTGCACCCAGTACACTCAAATCTTTTTAATTCCTTTCTCTAGTCGTCTCCTCTGAATATACTGTACTCACACACTCACACGTACACACACACAGGCAAATGACAGCAGGTGTTTGTGTGTATGTGAAAGTCTGAGTCATCGTCCAGTGCAACACTCCTGAGCAAAAATAGGACAGTAAGTGACAGTAAACTCTTCAGTACTCACAGACACATGGCTTTAAATCAAGAAAAGAAAACAACTCCTATTCTATCCATAACCACTGGCACTCTTTGTATAACTTTAATCCTTATTTTGGCTTTAATGTAGACCTCATGCTCCTATCAACCATCTAACACTACCCTATTGATTTGAGTGTCAAGAGGACAAAGATCTCACCTCCTCACCATCAGAAAACATTACTCTAAAAGCCACAAGTGTCAACCTCATAGTAATGATAGAGGAAATGTTACGGTGTCAACAAAGTCAGTGGGGTTCATCCTCTGTGGACCATGAATGTTGCAAAATTGCATTTGTGCCATACTTGTTGAGACATTTCTCTTTGGATCAAAGTGGTGGACAGATTATGTCCAATGTGTTAGATCTGAAAATGACTTGTGCATCTTATTTTGAAAAGCATTAACTGTTTTTATCACTGATGTATGAGGGCTAGTTTCAAGACACTACACAAGCATGTGTGACAACATTCATAGAAACAAATCCAAATGATACATAGGAAACATCAAAGACATACAATCTGCTTGTACTGAGCCTTCATCTGTGCCTGTGTCATCTTATGCATGTTTATGGATTGCTGGTTATGAAACAGGTCACAGTCTCCCCTCCAGCACATGAGAAGTAGCAAGCGACTGAGAGCAGAGGAGAGAGGAGAGATTACCTCCAATTTACACACCAGTATTTTGCGACACTGACTGAAAAGGCAAATGCTTTGATCTTTCTGTCAGCTGGAGAGGAGAGCTGTGCTGTGGCTTGGCTGAAGGGCATTGGACAACAGTGTCCACAGAGTGGCGGGGTTGTAAAAGATGGCATGAAAGATGAAAGGACTGAGTTTTTTTTTTTTTTTTTTTACTTAGGGATGCAAATGAAATATTGTGTCTTGGTTTGTTAAAGCCAGTCACAGGTGCGACCATCTTTGTTGCAGGCCTGCCATCACTGTGTTCACAGGGTCGAGGGCTGTTACATAATGGGCTTTTTTAATGCTTCAGTGCTAGCAACAGCCATGGCCAGAGGCACTATGTTTTCAGGTTGTCTGTTGTTACATCCATACAGCTGCACATCTGTCCCCTATGTCATGAATGCAGCATTTCAACTTAGAACAAAAAGATGAAATGGCTGGCATTTGATCAAAGGTCAAGGTCACTATGACATCACAAAACACATTTTTGGCCATAAATCAACAATTATAATTATAATAATAAATTTTTCAACTAATTACGCCGAACATCCATTAGGAAAATCCCCTTAAAGTCCCCATTAAATACAAGGATATAAGTCTGGAAAGTCATAGATGTAAAATGAAACTTCACTCACTTGATTCACTTCAAGCCAAGAGGAAGATGCAGGAAGTCTTTACACAGTATATTTAGAATTTGTGTTTGCTGTGTATTTAAACATATCCATCTCCATCAATTTCCTTCTTCCTTAGTTCAATCAGACAGTTTAATTCTTTACCATAAATCTACTAAATGAGGCAGATTTTACTGAGTACAGTCTGAGGAATGATTAGGACCTCCAGCAGTGTTATTTGATTGTTTCTCTGTGTCTGTCTGTTGTTGTGCATATTTATTCGATTCTTTATTCTTTGACGGAAAAGTCTAAGTCAAAAAATGTTCTCAGATATCACAACATATAAAGTTCAGAGTTTCTAAGAACATTTTCCAGCGATAAGTTACAACTCAGCTTAATCGATGCATTAAATCCTTGCGAGAAAGTCAAAAACAAAACATGACGACACAACAAGCAAGTAAGTTGACACCGTATGACTTTTGTAGATTCACCTGCTGTTTCCAAGGTCATTAACAAACTATAAATTATAGAGCTAAAGGAAATTCGAACTAATGCACTTTTATATTTACTACTATAGAGAACTTAAATGTTAGAGAATGGCTGTAATTTCCCTGAAGGTGCCATGAAGTTATTGCAGTAGAAGAAGACTACATTTTGCTGTAATTTGTCTTGCAAGTCACATGCTGAAATGTACAGTATGATTTATGTTTTTTTAATAAATAAAACAACCGGTACATTTCAGAAAGTCAAAATTGAGAAGGTGTGAAAAAAGGCCACTATCCTGTTAAATGTGTGTATATTTGACTAAGCTAAATCAACTTAGTGCTATATATGGTTTGGGACTCCATGGTGAGCCACTAGTGTACTGACATTTTAATCAGGTCCCAGATCAGTTGCTTCGGTCCCATATGTCCCATAATGCACGGCACTTTCAAGGAGTGCAATTAACATTCTGAAGTCCCTTCAGCCCTCAACACACACAGCAAGCCTCTCAACAGGTCCTCTTCACTCCAGCTGTGCAGTTTGGTATGCTTGTGTGTGTATGTGTGTGTGTTTGTAGGAAACCCAATTCAATTAGTTCATCTGAGAGGGTGGATTTGATTAAAGAACATTAAGAGTGAAGAATCTCTTTGGTTGGCAGCCCATTGTTTACAGTGGAGAGAAACCCAGAGGGACATCAAGTCTGATAATATTCAGACCAGTGGGATCAATGCCAACAGTGATGGTCTGTTTTCAGCAATGAGCTGCTTGTCTTTAAAAGACGTATGGTCATGATGTCAGTGTTAAAGTGCTTCAAAAATCCACAGGGAAAAGGGATGGTGTGATTGGATATGGGTCAATAATGGTAATACTGTATGTAGCAGTGTTGCAATATGTGTCTCTCTGGACGTTTCTGTAAGTCAATCGATTTCCTTTAAGTCCTCAGGGTCCATTTTGTAACAAAGGAGATGATGCTGGTCACAATTATGTCCAAAGTGAAATTGTTTAATTAATGATCATTGATTTTATTCTTTTTCTCAAAAATCAATAAATATTTTTCTTATTATAGTTATCATTTAATGTAGAATAGATAGATCATGACTTGATACATGAACATGAGGGGATGTTTTTGCTTTTGGACAGAATTTCTTTCAGTGGTTTTGTATGGTATGTGTTACTCATATTTAACATTTCCTCAGATGCTGAGATAAAACTGTTATATCAAAGAATATTGGATAAAATAAGTCAAAAATAGTAAAGAAAAAAAAATAGTAACATGGATTAAATAATCAATGAACATCATTATGGTCATCCACCTTGAATGGACATGTAAGAGCATAGAGCTAATACTAAGAGTTTCAAAAGATCTGTTTATCTAATTGTATTGATGAAATCCATGATTGATCATTTACTTACAATAGCAATAACCTTATCTATGGTATAGTTAAGTGAAGTTTTAACTCCATGGTGAATTTCATACACAGGGAAACACATTGTGCTTTACACGAATCAACAATACAATTAGAGAAGTACAAGTGCTGAAGACTTTTAATTTGCCTCCAGTTGTTTTGTAAGACAATGCTCTGAGTTTTTTTTTTTTAAGCAAACTATAGCTTGTTTGCTTGGCACACATCCAAACTTGGGAGTACAATTTACACCTGCCAGAGCAAACCCAACCAAGAAAAACGATCTAATGATGGATATTCAAAAACATTTAAAACGTTTAAAGCTCTTTTAAAAAACAGGACAATCAGTGCAAAATGACAAATAACAGGTGTATACAGGTATAAAGCAGCAACAGAATAAGTAATAAATTTAGTATTTCACCATCTACATCTATTAATCAGCAGAGGACCAGTGGAGAGTGAAGAAAAAGGGCATGTTTACAGTTTTGCTATGTTCCCATCTATCAAGTATCTAGCTAATCGCCGTTCTGTCTAGAACCACAAAAGGAGTTGAAGTGCTGAGGTGTATGTACCTGTTATTGAGGACCCATTTATCCATCTGCAAAATGGTTGGTGGAGTTTATGGCATAATGTGTTCAAAAAGTGGAGTGTGTATAATTATGTCTGACTCATTCAGCTCGTGAAATGCCAAGTACGCAATACTACTGATGAACTGTAGACCCAGACAAAGGCGAAATATAAGCTCACTGAGAGGGAACAAAACAGATGACCAGACAATAAGCAGGAGCTTCAGGTTTCACATTATACACACAGGAGTTTACATAACAGGAGTACAGCTACCGTTAGACTTTAGCTCTGTCCAACACATTGTATCGTGTATCATCTTTGTCATTTCAGCAATTAGTCCAAAAAAAAAGATGTCTATGTTCCAAGTGAGAATGCCATCTAGTGGCTACTAAAGTTATAAGTATTGCCACTATCACAGTAAAATATTTTGTGAAGAATTTGACAAATGACATCCTGTCAAAAAAACCTTATATGCATCATTCTGGAGTGCAAATGCAAATAACAATTGAAGGATGAGAATTGTTTCCAATACCCATGATTATTGTGTTGTGAAGACACAGTAACTGCATCTAATCCGCAGCTAAATGACACTGCATCCATCGGTCATATTGACAGAAAATAAGAGCAAGAGATTATATGAATATATTTGTATATGTGTCAATATTATTTTGGGAATTGTGGCAAACAGACTAGAGTATATAACTGAAGCCTCAACAGTATGGTATCTCCAGCTGGTTGCCAAATCCCATTTCCCAGAAGCTCATGAATGTAGGGACAAACAGACACTCTATAGATTACTGTTGTTAAATACATGAAAATGAAATTCCATGTGTAAGACTGAAAATCTTGCTTGTGTTTTGAAAGCAAACCTCACCATTAAGTTGCTTTTAATCATATTTAGTAGCTGTTCTGGAGCTTTTTTGATCATAGCACACACAAGTTTAGAACAACATGCAAATTCACTGTTATGATCCTCTTAAAAAGGAACAGACGTCATCCGTACCTTTAAGGTTTAAGATTTCACTCTCTCACAGCCTGTCTCCACCACCTCTCCATCACTGTCAAAATATCTAATTTGATCCGAACTGAGGGACTGAACTTGAACCTATGCCGTGTGCTTTACACTGTTCCACTGTAAAGTAACATATAAAATTTTAATCCATCTGCAACCTCCTTAAGGCATCAACTCTGTGTTTCATAGTGTACGTCTCACACTTAATGAAGCCCTGAAGGAGTTACAACATGGAGAGTTTTAGGTAAAGATTCAGAGATACGGTTGCCTAAGGTGGAAACTGAACTGATGTCGGTTTTGTTCCTTCCTCCCTCATTGTCTCGAGCTCTGTCTGCTTCAGTTTCCTCAAGTTTACTCCACTTTTCATTTTTAATATGTCCCCATTTTCTCTGTGCTCACCCCCCTGTCCCCCTCCTTCTCTGCTGTAATCACATCTCTCCACCCTCCCCAACTCGTTTCTTCCCCAACCCCGTCACATGTCTGAAAGCATGCTGGTCGAATTTCACATCTCCCTGTCAAGCGCTTCCTCTTCTTCTTCATTTTCACCTGTGCGTAGATTAACTCTTACCCCACCGCTTCATGCACCTGTGTCCCTGATGCGCCGTGCGCTCATATATCATGTATGTAGCGGGTGCAAAACAGTAACACGAGAGAACACGGCAGAGAGAGGGGTTTTGTTTAATGGATGGATCGAGAAACGTTTTGGTCTATTGGTTTCCAACTCAGTTTCCTCTCATGTATAATGGATGATGTGAGTCTCTTGCAGCATTGTTTGGTGATTCTAATCAGAGTGCCCGGCCTGTTGAATAATAAAACAGGATGGCAAAATGAAAATGTCTGAGGGACACCTGCTGATTAGAGTGCAAGCTGCATTTATCACACCCATCCTTAACAGGAGATTGTTGCTTGTTGCGTCACCACACACACACACACACACACACACACACACACACACACACACACAGAACATTTCTTATTTTTGTTTTTTTCTGCCCTTTTGCCCTTAAATGTCTACAGAGACTCAAATTGACAAACACAAATGTACATACACTCAGATTATTAAAATAGCAATTTGGAGAACTTCAGGCCAAAGGAAGAAGAAGAAGAAGTGGTTTACCAAAATTACAGTGACATGCGTGGTGAGCTATTTTTAGAAATATAGTGTTGGAGCTGGATCGTGTCACAGCACGTGCAGAGGCTCGCAATCCTCAATAACACCCCCCTCACACCGCCCACCCTCCCCCAAAAAAACTTTGGAGGGGTCCAGATTAATTTGGCTTTAGTCTTTACCATTACGAGTAAACAATGAAGGAGCCGAATGACTGTGCAGATACTGAGAATCATTTTAATTTCCAACTGATACACTAGAAAAAAAAAATATAACGACTTGATTAATCCAGTCAGCTGTAATTTAAGGCATAATTCTAAGATATAAGGAACCCTCCTGAACTAAGACGTAACTCTCTCCCTGGGGTAACGAGCGGTTGAGGTAAAATAAGAGCACCATCATTAGTGTTAGGTAATTAACGCTTACACTTCCACCATACGCACGAGGCTGACAACTGACAATGGTGGGCGACTCCAACAAAGAGCCTGTTGTTCACTGTCAGTTGGTTTGTAGTAATTTGATCAATTTTGTTTGGACACATAAAAAAACTGAAGCGCAATAATACTTGAAATTATTACAGTTTTATACCTCAAGAATGTAACTGGTTGATTTGGTGATGCTTGTGGTAATTGGTGGTAACTGCAACACTCACTGAGCATGATCATTAGAAATAAAAGAAAAGAGTAATTGGTGCATGTGTGTACGGTGCAGTTTAACAAGACGTTTTTTTTTTTTTTAAAGAAGTCAATCTTATCTTCTTATTTGCATCAGGCTCTGAGACTGTGATCTGATTTCATGCTGTGAGTAGTTTTCCTCACAGCAACAGGACACTGACAGAGGACCTGTTGAGGATTTTTTGGAGGTGCTCAGCTTGTCGCCTGTAGCTCTTTATCTGACAGCTCGCTGCGGCTGGGTATGATGATACAAACTGTCACACACAGTATCACACCCAGTGCTAGAACACAGAGGTCCAACACATGCCTCAGAGCTGGTATTATTAAGTCATATAGAGTCATATCTCCACTACAACCTACATCCTGATAGAGATGTATGCATTCCCAAAGGAGCAGTCTATGGTGGCTCAGTTCAAATCAGGTAACTCCGATATCAATGTGGTTAAAGTCGCTTGAGTAATAACATAACCGTTCCATTTACAGGACCTCCTCAGGTCAAACATGTCTCATCAAAACTGTGCTGCTTTTAGAAAATCCTGTGGGTAAAAATCTACTTCCTGCACGTTACGGTACTAAAATGAATAAATAAGGAAGAGAGCAAGAGAGCGAGAGAGAGAGAGAGATGGAACATCAGAGCAGCATTAGAACAAAGTTGGTTTTCACTGCACTTCTGCGGATGTGAGCAAAGATGTGTGCATATTTGTGTGTGATTTCCCTGTATACAGGGGATTCTTTTGTGTGTGTGCGTGTGTGTGTGTGAGAGCAGTCACCCCCTGACAGCTGCATTAGGAAAACACAACCATCAGGAGCAGGAGGCCATTTTCCTGAAAACACTGAGGGATGTAAATTGTTAGCCCTTGACAGTGTTAACAGCCGCTGTGAACACATCAGGTTATTTCTCAGGATCATATCAATATGAGCTCAATAAATTATACACAACCACCAGGGTTTATAAAAACAAAAGAAGTCAGCCGATTCTTAACAATCTTTAGCAATAAATCCATTGATGTCTCGGCAAGCAGTTTGATCTTCAATAACAGATAAACGCTGCACTAGTTCCTCTGTACTGAAGTGAAATAATTACTGGCACCACTGCCTCAAAATTATACTCAAGTAAATGTTGTTTGTAATTTCTGAGACAATGAGGCACAGACTCTTTCAGTCACTTGGGGGATTCGACAATGTCTTTGTGATCCTTGCTATGAATTCAAATTAATAGCACACACAGTGTTAACAGTCACATTCTCCTTTCCTGTTCTCATCTTCTTAATTACAATCATGAATCGTTATTGGTAATAGTTATTGCTGCGGTACATTTACTCTCAGTTCGTACTCAGATTGACATTGTGAGCACGTCCTCAGTTATCCGTCTTTCGCCTTGACGCTCTTTGCCAACTTGGAGTTAACATCAGAAGGTCATGATTCAACTGGACGACGTAGGGTCATTTCATTAAAAAGGGAGAAGCCCTGTCTGATATTGAACTGTAGCTATAAGTGGTTGAATGGAGTATTTCTCTGTCTATTTCTGTGTGCGAGTAAAAGAAAGACCAAGAAGGGGGAAAAAAAGAAGCCAAACACCAGATGCATTGCTGTGACTATGGAGCTCACAGGATCTATTTTCAGCACAACTCTAAGTGATCATTTTCGAGTTTACTGTCAAGTTTAAGTATTTTTCTTCTCACAAAGACAGTATATACATCCACGCTTCCATTCTGTGCAAGAGTGAAAACAGGACAATAAACATACTTATGGTCTGCAGGCAGCTATTACATCCACCAACGCAAACTGAGGTCACACTGAGAAATTAAGTCAACCTAAAACAATCCTTCTCTCTATCTCCTCCTGCTGTCTCATTACTCTCTCTCCCCCTCAGTCTGAGGCTGCCTGAAGTGTGGAGATAAAACAGCTGCATCTTAATCTGTGGGTGGCACGAGCCAACAAAGAAGGCAATTAGGTTTATAATTTACAATTCCCTCGTCCTTCTCTCCTCTCTCCCCCCTTCCCTCTCCTTCCTCACTCACCTCTCCTTTCCATCCATGAATTAATGTCTTTATGTGTGTCATGTGTGTGTATTCCCACAGAGCAGCGCGTGCATTTGGAGAGAACCTGTCCCACACACACTCTGAAAACCGAAACGGAACAGGTTAGCGTCTCTGCCATCCCGCCATTTGTCCATCCCTCTGTGCTGTTTCCTGCGCATTCCCATTGTCTTTAACCCCTCCTCCACCTGCTTCACCTTGTCCTCTGCTGAAATGCCACGCTGCGATCATTAGTGTGTCACACTACAACAGCCGATAACCGAAGAGAGATGATGATATCCTTCCACTCACTTCTCCTTGCGGCATTAGCATCTTTGTTGACATTCTGTGACCCCTCTTTCTTTCCTTCTTTCTGGTATTCTAGGTTATCTACTGTTTGAAACCTTGGTGGGTCCTGACCCAGAGTCGCCAAGTGGTACAATTAACCCCAACAACAACAACCACCTCCATCCCTGCACCAATATCATTGAGAGCTGTGAGGACAACTCAAAGAACAGTCCGGTGAAAGAGCCGCTGGGGTTGCTCCAGCCACCTCCACCTTCCATCACCATTTCTACCAAGCCAGCGAGATTGTCCCTTGAGCGTAGCTTCTCAGAAGAGGAAGATCAGCAGAAGTGTGTAGAGTGCACCCTGCAGCCTGCACGTGTCTACACCATCACCACCCAGCACGGTATGCTGATGAGCAGCGGCCGGGGCAGCAAGGAGAGCCTAGAACTGGACGTCCTCAAGGAGAAGACAGGAAGTGGTGGGGTGGGATCCAGGGGTGGCTTGATTAAAGCCTCCACTTCCCCTTCCTCCAGCACTTCCTCTCCAACCCAGTACCATCAAGCCAGCAGCAGCCGTGGTACCAGCAGCTGTGGTAGCAGCCACGGCAACCATCACCACGGGAACCACCACCATCACACCATGGCGGGCACCAATGCACCATCGAGCAGCGGAGGAAGTAGTAGGGCGAGCAGCAACCAGCAGCAGCAGTCTCTAAACATTACCGGGTCCCATGGCCATCACGCATCACACCACTCCCACCACCACCATCACCTGTCTCAACCTCCACTGCAAACCTCAGTCAGCGCCCACAACATCCGCAGCTGGGGGGAGGGTGGAAAAGGGGAGGCGGAGTGCAGCGGGCTGGCTTGCGACTCATGCAGCAGCGCACCCTCACGGAGCCAAGGCTCTCTGGACCTGGAGAGTGCGTCCAGAGAGGCAGGCAAGCAGCACAGACGCCTAGAGCGGATGTGGAGTGTGGACCGGATGACTGGGCTGGAGAGAGGTGAGAGGGCGGAGGACGCAGAGGAAGGGAGAGGCACTGAGATCCAAACAAGGGCGGGGGGGGGGGAGAGGGGCCGTTCCAAAGGCCCGGTGGCTGGGATTGGCGGGTTTGATATCAGACCAGAGATGAAATAGCATTTGAATCCTTTCAACTATCACATGCATGAGAGCAGCGAGATCTAACTATTTTTTTCTACCATAAAGAATCCATTTAACTCACTTCTTTATTAATCTTCTGTTTGTCTGTCTAATGCTATTTATTCACAGGTCTATAGGCTTTTTTCACACAAAAGTAAACCTTTAATAAGAACTAGTTGTAGCAGAATTCTTTTTTTTATCTTAAGGCACTTTAATTAGTCCAATGAAATAAATCACACATACAGCTTGGACTTAGGCATTTCACGTATATTAAAAGTAAGGTAGTATTATATTTAATTGTTTCTACATACTTTGTCAAATCTATATCTTCTCAGGTCTGGTGGGTATTGAGGGTTTGATGTTGGATGTGACATAATGGCCTGTAGCTGATTCTTCGTCTCCCCGTCTTTTTCCTCTGCTGTCTCTTCCTGTATGTCTCCCTCTCTCCATTTGTGGAGTGGTGGACTGTGAAGTGCTGTCGCTGGTTTTGTGCTTTCATATTTTTATATATACATTGATTTATTTATTACAACTTTTGCCGCATATGGCAGGTAGATTTGTCTTTATTTTTTCCACTTAACATTAGTGTCATTACTTTTCTCTCTGATTGCAGAAGATACTAACTGGTTCCCCAAGGAAAATATGTTCACCTTTCAAACTGCCACAACAACCATGCAAGCGTGAGTGTCACACACACGTGCACAAACACACAGTCATATATATACTGAGTATGAACGTTCAGGCTGGTGTGTTGGCAATGAAAGTTAATGGACCATACCTGTGTTTTTGCATGTTTTAGATCATTAACTGTAAATTGCATGCTCGATTTTACTGCCAACCATTTGCTGGGTTTTTTTTTTTTTTTTCAAAAGATTGATTTCATTCCTTCCAGGTAGCCATTGATTTTCAGTTAAGTCAACTATAAATCAACTTGCAGACTCTCAAGAGTCGCTCAAGGTGGACTGTCCATCAAAGCGAATATTTGGTTAATTTCTTTATTTTTGGGAGGGGTCAAAGTTGAATAGTTGCTGGTAATGCAGTTTGATGTTCACATTGTCCGTATGACCAACAGAAAATACAAGTTATCTTTTAGAAATGATTATCCAACTAATCTTTAATTGAAGTAATTCAAGTACCTGCAAATTAATTTTTTCATGACATGTTAAAAGAAACCAATTATTCCATAATGAGTATGTGCAGTTTGTAGTTCATGGGGTAAAATAAGCAAAACCAACACGATATTGAACAGATGTTTGTATATGAGTATATAAAAGAACTTGTGTTGACATGTGATTGTAAATCCTATTGTCAGGTCATGTGCAGCTGTAAGAGATATCCAAACTGTCACAACCGCTCCACATCAAAACTCCAGCAGTCTGCTTCTCATCTGTTTAATTTTCACATGATCTCTTTTTACATGTAAATTTTGCCCTTTCACCTTTCAGCTTGTATTAGACACTTGTTAGACAAAGCTTCGAGCACAAAGTCAGACACTGTCAATACATAAGTGGTCCTTCATTTGGCTTGTTAAATTAGTGCATACCAAGAACAATTATTTGGTGTTGCGAGTTAACTTAATAATGAATAACGAATAACCCTCCATGAATAACGAGTTGTTCATGGAGGTCAAATAATTCTCATTATTCATCTCCCTGTTCCTCTTCTGTTTCTTGGACTCATTGCACAACAGTGCCTGAACTGTTTTTCTCTTCTTCTCTTCTTTCTTTTCTCGCATGCTAATGATTCTTGGGGCACACAAACAGGATATCGTGAGTATTCTTCCCTGCCTGCTTTCTTCTCTTCTTAACTCGCTTACTTCCTGTCCTTAACTGTCGTTCCTTAACTTAATATCTACCATTTAACCCCCATTCTGCTGATTGTTTGACTTACAGCAGTATAATCACAGTGAGACAGATAAACAGAAGTTCTGTGAATTTGGGTTTGCGTGTTGATGGGTAGCTTTACAACAAACTGCAACTTATTGTCTTTTGTTCTGCCTTATTCGAACCACACTAGTGTAATTATGGCTATGGAGAAACCTATATTTTAAATAACAAATGCAAGGTAAACACCTACTCAGCACAAATATATTTTAATTCAAGTTACAATAAGCTAAAAAAAAAAAAAAAAGAAAGGGTAAATCAAGTGACGGGATTTTCATGAAACAGTAGGGAAGAGTTCCAATGTAATCCACTGCAACTGAATATGTCTGCCAAGCTCGAGCCAGGAAAATGTCCACCTGTGTGTTGGCTGACCTAAATCCTGTCTGCCTACATTCCCCCAGCAGTTCTGTCACTTTGACTCACACATACACATACAGAACATACACTCACAGCAACAGACAGAGTTTGGCTTTTATATAAGATTTTTGTGGCAGTCATGTTTGTGCTCTAATTCTGCTTCGCAGACACCACTAATTATCAGCGACTCTCTACTGGCTGACTTTAGCCGTGTTTGGCACCGACTGACAATTGGCTCTTGAGAGATTTGTGAAGAACAAGTATTTATAGTGTCAACATGTGATCCTAGTGCCTTCTGGTAAAACTATTTTGTCAGTTGTAGTTTAAAAAGAAGTCAGTTGTCAGTTTTCAGCCATCTATTCAATCAATCTGATAAAATCTGGTAGATCCATAAGCTTTATGACATTTGTTGCATGCGCATCTCTAACTTGTTCATCACGTTCAGTATACCGTTGCTGAGAGGTTGGCTGATTAAACAGATGGATGCTAACACTTTTTGCCAAGCCAAACCACAACATTTCATATTGCACACCCCCTGCTCAGAACACACCTTGCCTAACTAAACCCAGCTAACCAAAGCTGTTGATGTTTTTCAAGTTTTTTTGTTCCGTTGACCGTGTTAAAATCCACCTGCAAGCTCAAAATACAGGTTTGGAGTTTGTTCATGGTTTTTTAAAGTGATAATTTAAGAGTGTATGTGCTGATATTCTATATTTGTTCTTGATGTCATCAAATCAACTCATGAGAAGACCAAACCATTAATGAATTGAAACTACTGACAAGTACTGTCAGTGGGAGGAGGATAAAATAGAGGATGAGGACAAGTACACAGACAGAGGGGGAGGACAGCTGAGCCCCTTGGTGTCAAATGCAAGATGCAGGCAGAGCGGTGACAGCCGAGGTGGGAGGGTACCTCCACTGGACAGTTGCAAGAGAAGGAAATGAGAGAGAGTGAATAGAAGTGTCAGGCCTTGCAGGAAGTGCAGACAGTAGCATGAGGAGACTGAAGTGTAAAACTCAAGATGTGGGAATTGGTTCATGATGCTGCCTTTGGGAGGGTGGTTTTCTATCAGCACTTTTCTCAGGATCCAATCTACTGTAGTATGTGATTTTTAAATTCTGAGTGTGAGAAGTTGTCCAGGGGGAAATGTGCACTTTGTAAGTAATAGACTATACTTATTCCAGCAGTGATCTTATAGGAGACAAGGGAGACGTGTGGGGGAGTCTGCCAAAGATGTTGTGCCTGGCCTGGACTTGATCCAAGGCCAGGTGTAAAAACCACTGCAGCTGTAAATTTTCCAGTATGTTCGTATAATATAAATATATATATATATATATATATATATATATAAACAAAAGCTAAGTATAGTATTCATATAGTATGTTGCAGATACAACCTTGATAAAGTACATCAGAAATTTGAAAATTATGAGGCCCAGTTATTCCAACTGAAAATATACATCAATTTGATATTTGTAACAAGAATTTATATCCTTACTGTATGGTAAAGTTTGAGGTGAAATGCCACAGAGAGGAAGGAATGTTTTGAGTGATGAACTAACACATTGGTTTTGGTCTTTTGATGGGATTAGTTGACATAAAGAAAATACAGAATAACAGTAACTTTTTTTTCTCGAAGATATGTTATTTTGGGGGAATTTTACTGTCTACTTTCCTCTACTCACCCAGAGCTGAAGTATCTACAGTAGAATATTTTTGAACATGGTTGGAGATGCTCCATCTCTATCTAGCCCTGGCTCTATCATGGAGAAATGTTAATCATCTTCACAAGATCATTGGGTCACACCTTTGCTGATTAACGACAGTGAAGTTAGTAAAGACATTTGCCACACACTGAAAGTGATGCATTTCACACTGTTTGTGCTTTGACACATAAAAGTCCAGCATCACCCCAGTTCATCACCATCTTCTAAACAGATCATTTACAAAGTTTCAGAGTGACCGATTTTAATGAATCTTTCCTATAACAACTTTGCTGTCTTAAAACATAGACCTCTTGCTAATAGATGGCAGCTTCAATGTACAAAATCTGTATCCATGAAAACTGAACATCAGGTTTACAATCAAATGTATTAAACCCACAATGTATACTTTTTGGAGCCGCAAATTGAATGAATTACTGTATTAATCTAGTTTAAGTTCAAAACTCAGCATATTTTTAAGATACATATGGTTAGAAAGAAAAACAACAACCACCAAATCCAACCCCAATGGTTCTGGGAAAGTATGATGAATATTGAAATTCCTCCCAAAATGAACAATTCCTGTAAGAATTACATCTAAAGTGAAATAACTGAAAAGCCACTTAGGGCCACAAGAAGGAAGATGGATTATGTCACATACAGAATGGCACATTTGTTGCAGGTGTGTACTGAAAACAAGATTTGAGCCGGTGATGTGATTTGACTTTCTGGTCTTTATAGTTGAAGCTAGCTGCTGCCTACCTACAACAGCCTCCCCTTCACAGACAAATAAACCCTGCAGCTAAAAGCCCTGGCATCAGCCTTCCTGCACTGCCCTACCCCTCGCTACACTAGCATCCTCCCTCTCTCATCCTTTTTAATACTGTGCCACGTCCTGGCAGGACTTTCCGGGGATTTGTGCAAAGAAAAAGGAGAGAGAGGGAGCAGGAGTCGGCAGAAGTCATCCAGAGGTATGGAGCGTCCCCTGCCAGGATGTGTTTTACTTGAGTGCTGTTTGAGCTCCTTTCTGGCTACAGCTCTACTCTTACTTATTTATAGTCGTGTCTAATCTGACAAAAAACCAAAAAGTCAGAACGTGGCACTTGAAGGTCTAAGGACAAGTCAGATCTGTACCATCAAATGCAATGAACTGCATTTCTATTCCAAGACAAAAGTGATTAAGATCAAAACGGACACATACTGTATCCCTGAGTGTGGTTGGTTAAATGGTTAAAAAATATATTAACATACATACTTATTTATTGATAATCCTTGCCAGATCTGTATGAATCTTTTTAGTTGAAAGTTGGCATTCAGAATGTGATATTTGGGTCAGAAAACAAAGCTCTTGGAAAGACAAAAGCAGGATTCTGTATTGCCGGAGTTATTGATGTCAGTGACAAGTTCAAAAACCATCCCACTCAGGCCTAGTTGCTCTGTCACACAGGGGCAGATGGCAAACCACTGAGTACTTCTCAATTACTTTGACATCTCCGTGTCATCCATCTGCAGTGTCAACCTCATTAACATTGTGTGTTATTTCATTCAAAATTTGTGAATTAAAGCATTTGGAGGGGAAAAAAAAGACAAATTAAGAATTGTGTACCGGCAAGTTTGATTATTAAGTAAATAAATAAATAAAGTGTATAGAATGGAATACTTACTTATTTTTTTTTTACCAATTCACTGCGGCCAAAGATAATAAAATAACCTTTTTAGTGTTTACGCAATAATACAGACACGGCTAAAGTCACAGAACAGTGCAGAAACGATTTTCATACAGCAGCAGTCTGCAGACAGGATTTAAGCAGCAGTGAAAAAGGGGGATGATCCTCATCCCATCATAGATAAAACTCCTGCTGTGTTTGCTTTGGTGAAATGAATGTGCCCGGTTTTCCCTCAGACGAGACCCGCTCTATAAGCTCACATGTGATATGTGAGTTACACCATCGACCAGATGAATAGAAACGATTACACGATGAAGAGTTTCCCCATCGGCCATTGCTCTTACCAAAATCAATTGGCATGAATGGCTTCTACTACATCGGGTGCAGTAGAAGCCAGGGGTAGTAGAACGTGAAGCCTCACATTGCGCCGACATAAAATACTGTATCCAAGACGAGGGCCAAATATATTCAACAATTATTGGTGAAATTAATATATCATTTTTTCATATGTAAATATGAATTCAATTTTTGGTAAATACCCTAAAGCTTAGGCCTATTAGTTATTGTCTATAACCACAGAGATAAAATTTGAAAATAAATGAAACATCAGTGTCATCATCAAACATCTTTCTTTCTGGTAATTTACAATAAAAACATTTTTTCCACTTGACAACAATGGACAAAAACTAATGTCCTTTAATGAAAATCCAAATATCAAACTATTAACAGTCCATTGCATTGGACTGTTGCATCTTGGGACTTGCAGTGTTAGCGGTGCATGCCCACTCTGGCAGACATTAGATATTATCTGGAGGGCCAAGTAAAATAAGATCCCACGGGCCTTGAGTTTGTGTACTACATCATCAGTGGTCGATAATAGCAGTGCTGCCAGCTCCACACCTTCGGCACTAAATTTACTGACGTTTAAAAGACACAACTACACATTTAGTGAATTTTTAGACAAATCAAAGCTATATACCAGTCACCAAGGTCAGGCTTGTTCACACAGCAGCTGATGGTGAATGTGCTTCTGACTTCCCATCTGAGCGATCGTTTTACAAGTAAATATATCTGAAATCACAGCACAGTTGTTGCTGGTGTCTGGTGATTTTGTCAAACAATGCTGAACTTAAAAAGAATCATGATTTTTGCAGAAAAGCAGCCTGAAAATGCCTCAAAAGTGAGCAGTAATTAACATGTAGAGCTGCGGCACCATTTCATCCTCTTTGTGTTTAACAGCAGAAACAAAAAAGCTAAAACATCTTTATTAAAAAAAAAAAATACTAATAATACCCCTCAATGTCCACTTTATCAGGGAAGAGATATTTTCTCATACACCCATGATCCATAATTCTGGGAAAGTGTTAAGAACTATAATGTTCACCAAAAATGATTGATGGAAAACCTGCTCAAGGTGACGATGATGTTACTATTGAAAGATGGATTATGTCACATGCATAATTGTGGCACTTTCGTTGGATTGATAAACAGGAATGATTCAAGCTGGTGATCTGACTTTACAGTCGAATTTTTCTGCTGCCTACTTACAACAGCCTCCCCCTTCACAGCTAAATAAACCTTGCAGCTAAAAGCCTTGGCATCAGGTCAAAACCCACTAGTCCTTTTTCTAAATTAAATGCATCACTATGTCCTCCGTCTACTAGGGAAGATCCTCTCTCACACCTGCACTGTTTGACAAACACACCGGCTGCGTCAATATAATCAGTTCCTGGCTGGAAATAGCTTTGTTAAACAAATATATTTACACAAAAATGACATAGGTTTTTGAGTACCACTTTAACATTCACAAAGCACACAAAACCTTTGGCAAGGAAGTAATTATCAAAGAAACAGAGGACTGAAAGACAGTCCCCACTTCATTAAAAGAAAGAGTGTGAGACAACGCACAAAAGACCAGCAAATCAATTGTAAAGAATAAGAGGAATAGGGGGTAAATAAATACAAATATGTGTATTTTAAACATCATATGCACTATGGTGTAAAATATAGG
The DNA here is from genome assembly GCA_016801845.1 of Polydactylus sextarius. NCBI lineage: Eukaryota > Metazoa > Chordata > Actinopteri > Polynemidae > Polydactylus > Polydactylus sextarius. The sequence continues at coordinate 7,000,992 of CM028922.1, forward strand.
TCAAATCATAGCTGTTGCGGTGGAGTTCAGACATCACATCCTGCTCTTTTGGATACATGTTTTCTAAACGTGCTCTCGGGTTTCTGATGCCGAAATGCTTCCATATCTTGCATACAACTTTATCTCCAGGTTCTGCAAATTTGCTATTCACCAAAAAAATCAATATCTCTATACGTAAGGTTTTATTGTTCCCAGAAATACAAGATAATTCTTGCTATTTCTGCATTGAGGTGTAAACTCTACCATGACTATCATTCTATGATTTATTCGCTTGTTTAGACTCGACCATGTATTTCATTTTCAGTCAGTGAAAATTGTGTTATGTGGCCTCTGTCCACCACGAAGTGCATTCAGAGGTCCAGGTTCAGTCCAGCCAATCACAGCCATTTATCTAAAACGGGTTTGGTTTGATATGATGATAGAGGAGCACCGCCAACCAAGATGGCTGCCAATGATGTGGAGAGGTTTGTTAAATCGGCATGGCAACAGCATTAAACCAACAGGACGGTACATTTTCTCTAAAAGAACAAACAGCTGCACCAACAGTGTTTGTTGATACGCTACGACACACAAGAGTAATTCTGGTCTGTTACCACTGATAACACCTCTTGGAAATTGAAAATGAACTGAGAGCTCCCATTTATTTAACTGATTTCAAACTGAACTACAGTAGAAGGCCCAAAGGAGAAATAGCATATTGTGAGTTGACTAATGATAGGATAAAATATGGATCACGTAAACAGCTAAAAATAGTCTGAAATGTGTTATGGAGAGTTGGAGAAAGTGCTGAAGTAGGGGGAGGGAAGACCCGTCAGATTGTATTTAGAGGGAGGTGGAAGTGGATTTTCTCTGTCTAAATCTCATTAACTGTCTCTACACCTTCCCTCTGGGGGCAGCAGAGGTTAAATCACAGGGCACTCAGGGTGAAAAGTTCTATCTGATGCCATCGATCAGCGTATTAAATATATGTACATAATATATAATGTATATACACAAAGCAGTTAGTTTGGCTCTTGAAATCTGCAGTGAAATCCATTGTTTAATGTTTCACGTTATCTCTTGTTCTGCTGACATCCTTACAGAGGTTTCCCAAGGACAAAAAGACACTAATTAGATTTTTTTGTTTTCCCTTTTATGTTGCATCTATTTTCATGTGCTTCTATATTGTTAGATAAATATGGATATACAGTCTTTCCCACCCACAAACACTCACACCCACAAACACACTCACAAAAACCACATGCAGAGATCATTAATTATGCGTGTTGACTGGTAGCTTGGTAAATCACAGCTGTGTGTGTGGAAGTGATCTGGGAGGGCGGCAGAAAGATAAAAAGATGTTTATCTGGGACTCTTGCATAGAACATCATGTCAGGATTAGGCAGCAAGTCACAGAGAAAAATTATACACATACTGTTGCTTTGTCTGTCTAAGACATAAAATCAATTCAAGTAGTACAGGAGTGGCAATAATAGTCATAACGATAATTATAATCAAAAACCAACTAAAAGTTGATGATGGTTAATAAGAACGTTGCATAATGACACTAGACCAAGTATGATGACAGTGAGTAGCTATGTTTCCAAATTTATCATAACAATATATTCTATAATAAAAAGTAATAATGAAAGTTTTGACATGAAACAAATCTGTGTGAATTTTGTGAAGAATATTTGAATAATGTAAAGATGTGAACTTTCTTGAAGCGTTGGAAGAGTTGGAAATTTGTGGACAGTTGGGTAACCCTTAACAGACCAATGTATTCCCACTGTCACAGATTGACGCATAAACCTGCACTGTGTTCAACAACAGTGTAAAAGTCTTTACTTTGATGACATCACTGCTTGAGAACTTTGCCTTGTTTTGCTACACAAAGGCACTGAAAGTTAGAAATGGATGAAAAACATGAGGAGCAGTAAAAAAAAAAAAAAAAAAAAGCAATTTCCAAAGATACTGTGTTAATGCGTTGGTCTTATTAGTCTCACTTGTGTGAAATTTGACCTTTAGCAACCAAATGTGAGGGGAAAATGTGTTACATATTGGTTAAAAACCAGATATTGCTCCTCTCAAATACTATTACTTTGCAAAATTACACTTGTGTTGACGACCAACACTTTTCAACATCTGATCTGTTTGTGAAAGTAAAGAAACATCACTTTGATGCTCTAATATTACCTCTGATGTGGGTGTACTAAGAATAGGTTCATCAAAACGTACAAAACAAAAATACTACGGGTATCCCTTTGGCTGCTGTTACATTGAATGAATGAACCTTGCACACATCTTCACTATTACAGCTAATGAAAAGAGATATTGTTGCAGTGCATTACAATACACCCACAATGCTCCTCTGACCAGTATTTTCTGTTCACACTGACATGGAAATGTGTATTATTTACCTATAATTATCTTTTTTGTAACCTCCTTTTAGAAATTCAAGCGTGACACTAAACTCTCGTCTTTTTGTCTTGCCTTGCTTTGTTATTTCCCACCCACCCCTCCCTCTTTCCTCTTCCTCTCCTTTACATTTTGGTTCTTCCTCTGTCCTCGGTTATCCCTCCTCCGCTTTGATTTCTCTACCCACAGGAACTTCCGGAAGCATCTTCGGATGGTGGGCAGCAGAAGGATTAAAGCACAGAGTGAGTCAGACATTTGTGTGTGTATGTGGCTGATATGTTTGCTCAAACTTGACTGTGATGTTTTCACTTCGCCATCATCTCTGTGGTGTTTTTTTTTTTCTTCTGTTCCCTGGTGTGGGGTATTTTCTTTTCTTTCTTTTTTTTTTTGCATGTATGTGGCACTGAGCACCACTGCTGCTTTCCTGGGATTTTCAAACATTTACATAGTCACACACACACACACACACACACACACACACACACACACACACACACACACACACACACACACACACACACACACACACACACACACACACACACACAATGTTGCATTTAGTTGAGGATTATATGTTGATCGGTGAGTGTGATAAGTCAGTGATACGAGTCTGTGCATGTGTGTATGCATGTGTGTGCGAGTGTGTGAGCTGTGGTCGGTATTTTCTTGCTGCATTGCTTTGAATGTCACGTTTGCATCGTTGGTTGTAAAGTTTGAACACAGGGACAGATTGAAATGATTAAAAAAAAAAAAAAATCAAAGTAATGCAAGAATGCGTGTCTGTGTGAGTGTCACCACAAATCTATCAGATACAAGCAAAGAAAACACACACAGACACACACACACACACACACACACACACACATATATATATATATATATATAGTCTCTCTGGTCTGGATATAATATGGATTTGATGGATCAGTGTGTGTGTAATTGTGTTATGTGACTGCTCTGTGATCTGTTGGCTTGTCCAGTGTTCTTAACATCTAACCTAAAGAAAATGGAAAAGGACAAATAAAGGTTAACTAGGTAAAATGTGCTCTAATGAATAAAAATCCATGTTACATATTTCATTTGTCAAATTCAGTCCAGGGTCAACGTTTTTGGTGATAAATGGCTTCAAGAAAGAAGTTCTCTTTTTTCAGACAGACAGACTTGTTCGCAAATACCTCGTCTCTATAGACCATAGCAATATAAAGTCAGAATGGAAATGTGTTTAATATCTGGCCTGTGATTATCTCAGCTCGGAAAAAGTTTTAGCAAAATAGTCAGATAATGACCATCACCTTCATCTGAATGTGAAAATGGAGGTTAATTCGAGGTGAGTCGGGTTCAACAGACTGGAAGGAGATTTTGTTTTGACCTTCACCAGTCTGAACCCAATTAAAGCCCCACGTATGTCAACTATCATTGCAGAGACCAATTACCTAATGTTTGCACTGTAGACGTTTACATTTGTTTCCTATTGACAGCAATGTCAAGACATGTCAGATTTTCCCTGCAGGTGGGAGAGAAAGGTGGTGGTGGTGGTGGTGGTGGGGGCCTTGTTTTTCTGGAGTAAATTTATTCCTCAAATAAAGAAGAGGATACAGAAGCCTAGAAACAGTGGCTAAAAAGTATGGCGCCTTGAGGAACACTGTTGATCAAACAGTTTCAAGTATTCTAAAAATATTCCCAGAGCACAGTGAATATTGTTTAAACCAGAGCTGAATTCATTGACTGGTGTTTGCTCAGTAAATCTGTCGAACAAGAACAGTCCTTGATAATCCATGACAGAAAGGAATAAGCAACAGGATGTTTTGTATGTTAAAGAAATGTGATTGTTGGCAAACCGTGTGTGTATTTGTTGGACAGTTTCTATATGCGGGCATCTATTTGTGTGTTTTGCGCAGAGGAGGAATGGCACTGTACGTACACTCTATTTGTGCACTTGTAGCTGCTTCTGCCTTTGCACTTTGTATGTGTTATAGGTGGTGAGTGTATACAGGAAAAAAGCCATTTTGCGGGCTTGTTAGCGTGTGTGTGTGTGTATGTGTGCGTGCGCGTGTGTGACTATCTCTTCCCCCGCCTGTACTAGCGTTCGCTGAGCGTAGATCGAAGAGTTTCAGCCGTTCCTGGAGTGACCCGACCCCTGTCAAGACTGACTCTCCTCATGAACCCAGAGACAGTGAGTTAGCACATGTGCACGCACGCACACACACAAACACGCACACACACATACACACACATACGTACCTGCAGTGGGTAGACAAGAATGGTGCAAAGCTTTAACTCTAAGGTAACTATATCACATTTTCAAACACACAGTATATGTGGTGTATGTTCATTGTTGTGCTGATGTGAATGTTGACATCACACAAAACAGATTTGTCAGGTAATACATATCCAGAGACACATTTGTGAGCAGTTTAAGTGCAATCTTGTGAAAGTAACTGAGGTTTTAGGTTTGCAATAGGAGCTGTCTTCGTAAATATGAGGAACAGCTGCATTTTAATTTGCTAACTTTTCTAAGTTTTGTATTCCTGGACCTGTACGTCCCCACCATAATGTAAACTAAATATCGCTTACACTTCCAAATGGTGTTGTCTGCTGTTTCAACTGCAATAAATGTTGTGTTTTCATGTTCTGCACATCAATATTTGGCCAATGAGAGTCCAACTGCCCTATATGGCCGCCCTCCAGGTACATGCTAGTAGCTGAGGTCATACAGAACAGAGACATAGTGTATTGAGCATTGCGATGGAAGAAGAATGAGAAGCAGAGAAATGTGGGCGAAGAAGAACAGCATAACTGTTATTTGGAAATATTCTGACATGATGACATGGTGCAAATGTCTTGGAAATAATGCATTTAATTTTTTTTTCTTTTTGCAATATCTACATAGGCTTCTTGTTGCCTGTGAGAAAAACATTAACACTGTATACATTAACTGAAAGTCATATCGTCCTCCTCGCGATGTTCAACAATGTTATTGCTTCTTGCATGTTTTCCTAATATCATGCAGCCCTATTTGCTGTCCTGTTACTCAAAAACGGTTCGAGTTCTTGGATTTTTCTAACCTGATGACAACAGCTGCAGTGAGAACTGTGAGAGTCATGTAGTGTGTGTGTAGTCATGAATTACTGATGTGTCTCTCGGTGTGTCTCTCACGTCTTGACAGGCAGATTGATTACAGCGAGAGTTTGCTTTCTGCTCACTCAGTACTTTTGTCATTAATTAGCCTCCATACACAGGTGGCTCATATTGAGCTGAAAGTCACTTAGCAGTGTTTGTCAGCCGTTAAAAAAATGCAGCGTAATCAACGCTTCGACACATATACGAACGATATACGAGGAGACCCATAGTGCAACTGAAATGATGTCACGGTTTCAGTGCACTTAATGAAGGTCAGTCGGTCAAAAGAATAATGATGCCAAAAACATGTCAGGAGAGAAAACACAAATTGCATCTATAGACAGGGACGTTCAGTGACGACACTTTTGAGTTTGATTTATTTGTACTTTATCCACTACTTTTCTTTCTCAAGTCACCACAGCAGAATTGAAATTCAGCATCTATAACAAAAAATATTATCATCTTCTTTTCTTCATTCTTGTGCTGTTCTGTGTTTTACTTCCTATTTTCCTTCTTTCTTTACATATTTTCTTCATTTCCTTCTTCAGCTGATTAAAAATCATGAAAATCCAAAATTAGTTTTCCCATTCATAATCTTTAAAAACATTTTCTTTGTTAAATCTAATGGGAATTGCCTATCGCAAGATCCAAGACTGTAAAGCAAGAACACACAGTACAACATGTGATTTAGTTACTTGAGAGTTAATGTAACTTTTCATCAAGTGTTTTGTGCCATTCTGTCTGCAGCTTCGCACAGACACTTGCCACACAGGACTCGTGATGTAACAAACACCACAATGTCCTTCAGTACACAGAGGCGACATAGTCGTGACAAAGCTCAGGCTTTGACAAATCAACAACATCTAACGCACAGAATGTGCAGATACTCGCACAGGGAACACATTCACTCGTAACAACCCGACTGTCTCTGCTGTTGACTCTGACCCTGTCCATCTGTCTCCCTATGACCGTGGGTCTTTCTTCAACTTTGTGATGCTCTCTCTTTCTGTGAGTATGTCTTCCAAACTGGTGTGTGTGTGTGTGTGTGTGTGTGTGTGTGTGTGTGTGTGTGTTCACCCCAGTCCAAGTATGTCAGCTGGTGCAAATGTCAATGCGAGGTGTGTCCCGGTGTTTCTATAAAAAAAAAAAAAAAAAAAAAAAAGCTTTAAACAGCAAACACACACTGTTTGCATGTGCTGTTTTCGTCTCTGTCAGTGTCTGATTTTGTGGTGTTGCGTTTTTTTCCTCCACTTCCATCCTCACTGTTTCTGTGTATCAGATTGCAATGAAAGATAAATGAAGTGTTGATGACAGTTTAATGGTGTGGTCGATGCCTTTTTCTTTATTTTTTTTCCTGAGGGAAAGGTATTTTTCTCTGGAGAAGTGACATTAATTGTCTGTTTTGATTGTCAATTCCATCGTTTCCCCTGCTGTTCTTCTTCATTTCTACTTTTCAAATTGCTATTTCCCCCTGTGTCCGCACACTTTTTTATTGGACTGTTTCCAGAATCTATTTGCTAAGTCTTTGAGCGGGGGCACCTCTGACTGAGGATTGTTGAGGCGAATACAACAACATTAATATTGAGATTTTAAAAATCCTCTGCAAGCACATACATGAACAGACATTTTCAAGATAATAGTTTCGTATTATAGCATCTACTTATACTGATTGTATTAAATACTGGAATTATTACACTAGATTACATTTTAATGAACGTACAGTATTGCAACATAGCGATGGGGTTAATTGTCTTTCTCAGTTCTGCCACAAGGGGGCTGGTTTTCCGACACAAAGACTGTCCAATAACATTTAGACACAACAATATTGAATTCACACTTAGCTGTGAGGCAATGTGTTGTTTTCAATGTGTAACTCTCAATTTTTCCATAGTTTTTGTGGTTTTGCTATAACATAACAGGCTAGAGTATAATATGTACATTATAAATATTTTACAGCAGAAATTCTGAGTTTTCAGAACAGGAAAAGCCCAGGTGTGCATTTTTTTCATGATGCTAAAATAACTGTGTCCTTGCTTGGTTTTTCAGACTATATTTCATAAGTTTGTTCAACTTCTACCTTCAAAATGAAATGCGAGTTTACTGAACCCAGGTTGAAATTATGAAGTCAGCTGCATTAAATTAAATGAACTTGAAAAAACAGGTTCAATTAACGTCAGGTAGTAGAAGATTAAATTGAAACAACTATTTAGTCACAAGGACACCCAATAAGGACTTTTCCCTCAGTTTTAGTTTCTCTTTCTCTTAGATGTCATTGAGAGATTATACACATCTTATTTATCAGGTAACATCTATTGTTTTGTGATGTTTATAACTTGTGAGTGTGATGTGATATCATGTCAGACAAACCTGACCTGATTCTACGTCGCACCTTCTCGTCTTAGAATCCGTTCCCTGATCTGGGCGAAGTTCTCATAACATTCCTTGTTAATTGATGCCAGAAATCCCGCTGCCACACTAACTATCAGTCATTCTTTTCTCTGCTTCTGCCAGCTGTCTCTGCCCCCCCATCCCCCTCCATCTGTCATTTTCTTATGTCATCACCATTATAAACAACTCCATCTGTTTTCCTCTGCTCCCCTCTCACCTTTCTCTACTTCCCGGGTGTCATCCTCATCTTCTCCGTCTATGACACCTCTCTTGCATCCCACTCCAATCCCAACACTTCTGCCTCCACACTATTATGTCAAGTCCCCGTCCTCACTGATGTGTTATTTTCTCTTCTCTAGGTGGAGACCTGCAGACCTCCTGTGGCACCCTGGATGAAGGAGGCGTTGATGACAATATAGACTGGGAAGAAGAGAGAGAGATGGAGCGACTCGCCTGTGAGGGAGATGACTTTGTACCTCCAAAAATCATGGTAAGATATCAAGCTAATAATTTGCAGATTATTTAATTAAATGTAATTGTCTATGATTGAGGGCAACGGATGAGAAGTTGTGACTCAGCAGGGAACTCACGAAATTATACCAACCTGATTTAAATATCAAAAAAGTGTTAATAATAAAAGCAGCTTATACCCATGAAGTTTGAACCTGCAAAATGCAAATTTCCCACAGGACGTGCATTTGTGAGTGAAAATGTCCAAATCAGATGGTCCATGTAATATAAACAGGTGCAGTTTCAGGTTTACATATACATTACATCCAGGAATAAAGTGATGTGACATTCAGGTGTTTCACGTGAAATCTATTTGAGGTATTCTCTCCAACGGCACCATGCAGGTGCTTTTCCCCCGCAGGCAAAAGGACATAATAGAGTTTGCTTTTCCCTCCTCTACAACCCACTTAATCTTTCCGCTCCCTCCTCTGTTTCTCCTTCACTTTCAGCTGATCTCTTCTAAGGTCCCCAAGGCGGAATATGTTCCCACTATAATCCGCCGGGATGATCCTTCCATCATCCCCATCCTCTATGTGAGTCAAACACACTGAAACATGCACTACATTAGCACGCACAGGATATTTTGGATTTTACCCTTACAATATAGAAAAGAAGATATTCCTACAAGGTTAATGTAGTTAAACTAAACTGCAAAACTATAGTCTTCAAGCTATTGTTGTAACAGCTAAACAAGCGCAGAGCACAATCCGTATAACTTGTGGAGAAAATACAAAATTCCAATGTTCAGAAAAATGAATTATTTATTTATTTATTTAAATGATTGTTTTATGTCAATGCCTTTTTCCTCAGGACCATGAACATGCAACTTTTGATGATATTTTGGGTGAGTACTTGAGTGTTTGCATCTGCCATTTCCTTTTCTTATTCAACAGAGATACAATGAGAAAATACAAATGATTTGATGAATAGCAATCGAAGGTATGACAATAAAATATAACTGGAGATCTTACCGTGGAAAACAAATTCCACAACACCTGTGAACATGTTGACTAATGTGTTGACAAAACCTGTCCACAGATCTGTAACACCTGCCAAATTACTCAAAACTCATCTCTGGTTGTTCCCACAATAGTAGTTTATTCAGGTCCACATTTGCTACGCTGACACACAGACAAATTCACAAGGCGAAAACAATACCAGAGGTGCAATCCTTTTTTTTTTATTATGTTTTGCCTTTAATCAAAGATAGTGTAGAGAGACAAGAGAGTAGGGGAAGGACATGCTGGAAAGGTCGACTTGGTTGGGAACCAGCGATCAACTGCACGGCAAATACGCCAGTGTGGTGTCCCTTAGCCATTCAGCTATCCAGGCACCCAGAGATGCAATCCTGGCTTGTAAACATGAGTCAAACTAGGTACAAGTAATAATAACATAAATTCAAGCCATGCAGACACAAAAAAACAAGTATTAAAAGACAACACCAAGCCCACCTTCTAGAGGAAAATCTCACCTTCAGTCATGAACTTGAGCTGTGTGGCAGTTTGCCTGAGGAGTTGAACATGAACTCTGACTCAGTGTAAAGGTCAAAAGGTCAGGAAAATGGCTTGAGGCTCACAACAGTGTCACTTACAATAAAAAGGTCCCAGATAATGAACTGTGCGCGGAATAAAGCTCGACACAGATGTCAATGAATAATTAATGCATTGATTTCAGCTTTTCATTTTATTATCTTTCATTGATTGGTTTTATTTTGTTATGACATTTGCTGCTACCTCCAGTACACGCTGTTGAATTTAATTTGAACTACATCCTCCCCTGTTAGTATCCATGCTTTCTATTATTACTCCTGTATTTGAACTCGCACTCCAGAGTTTTCCCATTGTGTTCACCGATCTCACTTATGTCTCTCTATGTATCTCAATCTTTTGTTCATATTCCTTTCTCTCTACATTCATGGCCCATGTCATTCACATAATACAAACATGTTTCCTTTCTCTAACAGAGGAAATAGAGAAGAAGCTCACAGCTTACAGGAGAGGAAGCAAGTTCTGGAGGATGCTCATCTTTTGTCAGGTGAGGAACAAGACAAGATACATAGAGTTATGTCTTCATTCATACAATACAAGAATTTCTCTAAATTGCTAGTAATACTGCAGTATATACCAAGAGTAAAACACAGTTTTGATCATGTGTTTTTACTCTTGTATTTGTTCTTTAGGGAGGCCCTGGTCATCTATATTTACTGAAGAATAAAGTGGCAACCTTTGCCAAAGTGGAAAAGGAGGAGGACATGAGCCAGTGAGTTACCATCAAACTTTTGGATCCATTTCTGTTTAATGAGTATTAGTGTTTGTCAGCTAGAGTTTCAGATTGTCAAATACTGTGAGTTGACATACTCTGCCTCTTAGAAGCCAAAATTTCGGATGCACAGGAGGTAATACTTTGGTATTCTCTTAGATAAGTGTCATAAATTTTTCAAGAAAACAAACAAACAAACAAACAAAAAAACAAAACAAAACAGTAAAGACATCCTCTGAAATTAAATTCATGAATATACAATAACTAGAACTACCACCTTTGTGAATGTTTCAGCCAAAGTTGTAGTGATTGCCTGAAGGCAGTCTTGAGATATCATGTTTAAAAGGTCACAAACATATTTTGTGAGGTCTTAGTGATGCAAAATTTGAGGATTCCCTCCAGGTGTTCCTGACGTATTGCATTCATGTTGTTGTTACAGAGGCACAAAAAATAGTGCTTTTTTTTCATCAAGGAACCACACAGCGTCAATTTAGAAGGTTGGATCAACCTCATTAAACCACAGACACCACCGCTTGCTGTGTATTATAGCAGCAGTGGATGAACTAATCAAATTATAATTTGCAATCAAATTTTGCAATGAAGAAATCCTCGCTATTTTAACCCAGACTCACTGTATTAGCATTAGCATCTGGACTTTGAGGAGATATTTCTTAATGGATAAATCCGATTGGTAGGTATAATTTCATTAAGTCATATATTGCTGGCGTAATGAACAGCGAGTGGCAGCAATTACTGGTGCGATGAGGTTGATCCAACCTTGCATGAATGTGCTACTTTAGTGTAAGAATTTAGAATTATTGTTTTGCAGGCTGATAACTTTGACATTTTATTTCTGCAAACTTTAATCATGGAATATTAGCCATTGCTCCCACTTCCCACTGTAATTTTACCTAATATAATATAACCAGTACAGTATTTCATGGGATCACTAGATTTTCACTGGGTCTTTTATTGCACCAGTTATCTGAAGAAGGGCTGAATCAAGTAATAATTTGTTATATAAACATCTTTATCAGAATAAACTGGCTCATTTCCAAAGATTTCTTGTTTTTTGTTTGATTCTTCTCTTCAAAGTGGTAGGTTAAAACCTCTCCATTACGTGTTCAAAGGTGCCAGTTTGTCATGTAAATGGTCTTTGGTCTACTTTCTGAATATTAATCCTCTTCGTGCAAAAGCTCCTCCACTTTATTAAGTCAATGATGTTCCACTGGGACAATGCAACCCACTCCAGACATTTGTTTGTCAGTTATGAAGACTGTTCTACTTTTTTGAGTGATGCATCCCTCTCAGGGGAGCATCTTTGAATAGCTGATGTTTACTTGTATCAGGAATATAAACAGAAGGATGTTCCACACCTCTTCTCATAAGATGTTCAGTTAAAACAGTTGCTTCAGTGGAAAAGCACAGCAGTAAGCCGATAAAAATAACAGATGCTTGACATTGACTCATATTTTCAGAGCTCACATTTACAGTTGTGTGTTAGAGATGTGTTTTTCTGATCGTTTGCTGAGGTGTAAAGAGGACAAGGTAATTTTATTTTTGCTCTTGTGCATTTAATTTCATGGAAACTGTCAGTCTACTGTCAATAAAATAGTCAGCCCATGTAATGTTAAACATTGTCTTTGTTCAGATTCTGGAGGAGGCTCAGTCGTTTCATGAGTAAAGTCAACCCAGAACCCAACCTCATCCACATAATGGGATGCTATGTCCTGGGAAACCCCAATGGAGAAAAGGTACAGTGGCGCTAATGCACAACACATACTGGACGCATAAAATCCTAACACATTGTATCTTGTATTATACTGACAGTTTCTCATTACTGAAAAACATAAAAGCTTAATTAGAATTACAAGGCTCAGTCACATCTGTAAGTCAAACTGCAAAAATCTCAGAGCAAAATTCATTAATTTCAAAGGATTTGCTGCAATTAGTGGCTTTACATGCCAGACGAGCTAAATCCAAACAAATCTGTTGCATGTGGTTCAACTTTGCTGAACTGTGACATTCGAATCAATGGCCTTCATCAATATCAAATAGTCTTGACGGTGCTTATTCAATGTTGCCAACCATTTTCAGTGTGAAGTAGCTAAAGCCGGCTGAAAGAGTCTGTTGCCATCTCACGGCCTAATACACCAATCAGCGTATTCATGACATCATTGCATCATATTTCATTTGCAGCTGGTTTGGGTCCTTAATATTTTATATGAAATACATATATGCAGTCTGTTAATAATGTATAATTCAAAAAGATGGATAAAACTGTTGTAACTTCTTGGCTGCGAACACCATATATTTTTCAACGCTCTTTGAGGCAAATATTTGATTTTTGAAATTTTGATTTTGAAAGACATATATAAAATTTGACTTGACATCAGTAGTTTTACAGTGCGACAATCCAAGTGTTGCCTTAGCCGAAGTAAATACAAGGGCACAAATACAATCACTATGAGCAGTATTATTAATATTATGGCGATGATACCAATGAGAGAAATCTAACTGAACCATATATCAGTTTCTATGGCTCATACAGTGTGATAGTTGTAGAGTGTGACTCAGTGCGTGATGTATGATGTACAAGTTCCACTTTCATAACATGCTCCAAATCAGTTTTACACAGACTGATTTAATAACTTAGCGAACCCACGCTTTATAGGCTCTTGGTTTCCCCATCTCTTATTATTACAGCAAACACATCTTCATGCTCAGTCCTGCCCAATTTTGTCTCTGCCTCTCATTGTCCTCATTTTTCCTGTCAGCTTTAATATTTATGGTCACTGTGTCTGTTTCTATCTCTGTCCGATAATCATAATCATAGTCCTCTTGGCTTTCTCCATTTCTCTCTGTTTCTGTCTCTACCTGTCTGACTATTATCTCACTGCTGGTCTAGTTGAAGAGCACACATGCTGAGCACACATAAATAAATAAATAAAATAAAACACATCCACAAACAACCTGGCAGACACAGATGCACATAAAAACACATGCCATAGCCAGCAGTGTTTGTCTGACCTAACTGTCTGTTCTAGTCATGTCTGCCAAAATGCTTTGTTATATAAAGTGGATGTCTCTGGGGCTGATGGACAATCTGGCAGTCGGCAAAATAGACTGCACATCAGTGATATCTCCACCTGAACAGATGAACACAGATGCAGTAGTTGTTTAGGTTGTTTTGTTTTTTTTTTTTTTTTTGGGAGGGAGGTTGTGTGTTGTAGGCTGTGATTCTCATCCAGCAAAATTGATGTGTTTCTTTTTTTTTTTTTTTTTGGATTAGTCCCAAGATCCTAAAGTGATATTTTATTTACTGTGGTAAATAAAATATCAGCACAGTCAGAAAAAATACAATTGATGAATTTAACTTGTCAGTCTTTGGAGGAAACATAGACACTTTTCAGGACAGAGAAATGTTGTGCTTTTCACTTTTATTCAGAAAATACAAACTTCTTCTCTACTGGCAACAACACAAAATGCATAAACGTGCGTATACACTTCCAAACAACTAAATTACACACCATCGACATGCCTACGTTAAACAGAGCAAACCTGATTTCCCTTTCAGTTGATTTTATCAAATTCAAACCAGGAAAGACAAAACAACTACTTGCAAGCACATAATTGACAGTAATGGTTTCATGTTGAGCTAAATGCAATTATGAAAGCAAGCCAAACACACCGAGCGTCTCAAGTCACAGCTTCATACACACACTTGCTCGATGATGTGTGTTCATACACTGCATATGAATATGTGTGGTAGTGCTCAGGGGCACTTAAATCCTAATATATTGTAATAAAGTGTATATTTTGGCTTATAAATATTGAGATGAGCCCGCAGCCATTCAAGAGTGGGTTGACTTCATCAGAGAGGTAAATTAAACCACCCCCTCTCTGTTTGAAAAGTAAAATCATAATGGCTAATGCATGATTAATAGATCTCACTCTGTAAATATCAAAGAGATATTGCTTATTAAGCACAACAAAAGCTGATTTTGTGATGTTAATTCAGTCTTTAATATCGTCTTATTCAGAGCAGTTTTCATTGTAATGCAAGTGCAATGTCGTCATTGCTTTAAACAAGTTACTGTATTTCTCTCATTTTGTTTCTTTTTTTTTTTTAAATGAGGTCCTCGTGCATGAAAATGAATACGATGGAAATTATACATGGCAAGGCAAAAATAAAGTGGCTGATAAATGTGGCTGCTGCTCTGTAATTACTGAAAAGTACCGCCACATGAAATAAAGCACACAGCACACAGCTTGGAAACAAAGGCTGGGAATGAAGAACAGCAGGTGAACAGGTCAGGGAGGCAACGTGACACAGTTTTCTTCCATAGATTTTCTAGCATTTTTTAATGGACTTTTGGCAGGTTTGGCTGCACAAATCCTGAACCACTCTTTCAACAAAAGCTGCTAAAAAGCCAATCGTAAAATTTACCCAATATGCAACACATGTTTTGACATATGTTATTCGCCCGCAGCTCTCTGTAAAACAGACGAACCGCACCGCCTGCATCTCCCAAATCATTCTCTCCTCCACATCTGGCTACTAGCCACCTTCTTTTATCTCTTTTCAAAGGAATGCACACACAAGGAATGAAAGCTGATTCATTTTTTTTCTTTACCACCTCCATTTTAACATCAGAAAGTAGAAAAACAAAGGCGTGTTTGGCCTTTGATTTCTGACACAGCGGAATCGAGATCCTTCATGACAAAATCCAAGCGAGGGATTAGTGAGCCTCCTTTTTTTTAAAAAAACATTCATGGCAATTAACGGCAGAAAACAAGACCGAAAAAAAAAAAACCTGACGCACATTTAATGACGATTATGTGTTTGAGGTTAATGGTTGTTTTCATTGCTGATAAATGTGTCAGTGTATGGTTTAAATTGGGTTTGTTTTTTAAGAAAAAAAAATGTTAAAAGTATGCCATTTGCATTTAAATAATACTATAAAAAACAGCTAATTCTTTTATTTTAGAAGCAGATTTTTATCATTGGCCAATTATTTCAGCAACAATGGCTTGAATTTAGCTTTTAACACTTACACAGTTTTGATTTTAATCTCTCTTCTATAATTTTCAATCTTAATGTGGGACATCTTATTGTGATGAGCTGTATTGGTTCATGAAAATACAAGGGGTCATATGAAGCCAAGCAGGAAAACACCTTTGCATTTTGTAGCCTCATCTCATTTCTTGTCCTTATTATCTGCAGAGAAATGACGCGCATATAAACGGATTCAGTGCCAGTCTTACACGTGTGTGTGTAGATGCAGGCTCTCTCTCCGAACTGCGAGTGTATCCGTGCTTATTGGAATTAATTGGTGTTCGCTTTCTTATCTCGGCTCAACAGCTGTTTCAGAAACTGAAGAATCTGATGAGGCCTTATTCTGTCGAGTTCGAGTCACCGCTGGAGCTGTCTGCGCAGGGTGGGTGTGAGCAAACAACACTCAAACATGCAGATCACAAGGACACATACCCATGCATAAGAAATGACACAAGCGAATCCCATATGTCCAGTATTAACATCTGTAAGAGGAATTTCCACAAACAGCTGTTCGCTGATATTAAAATCTAATTTATTTTATGTGATGTGTTGATTACTGTTGCCTTCAAGTTTATGTGAGTGTCCTCATTATCCACCCTATTTGGGTGTTGTTTTGATTGAGTTTCATATTTTGGTGTGAATTGTTTTTTGTTTTTTTATGTAATTGATCCAAGTCACACAGGCTTCACACTTTGTGCAGAACACCCACCACACATGAGAAACAAGTCCTCTTGCTTTGCACTTTCCTTAAACCCACTCTTCTCCTCCCTAGTTGAAGGTGGGAGTAGGGACATACTGTACGCTCTATTCAACACACTAGTCAGTGTAACAAAAGACTCATGCTACAGGAACAACTTGATCTGTTACACCCTTATCCAATCTTCCTCCTCTTTCCCCTTCACTTTTATGTTTTCTCTCCCCTCCCATATTCCTATCGCACCAATAGCTACATCACCCAGCTACTTGTCCATTAAAAAAAGGCACAAACACATGATATGGCCTTTTGTAATAATAAAAAAGAAAATCAATCTGCAGAGGTCAATTTTTTTTTTTATACCAAAAGCAACCAAGTGTGATTTAGTGTGATTTAGTATTTCTCAGCCATAAAGGTGGAGAACTCACAAGAGACACAAGTTCAAAATTGAACCATAAGCCAAGATATTGACTCTTAACATCCCAGGGGTCAAACTCCAAAAGCACCTACATGCAACATCTCCCACAAATTGATGGTGTCTTTCATCAGACCTTATCTGTCTAGTAAAAGCTCTGAATAACACAATGTGCGTTATAAAACTATTAAAGTTTCAAGCCTGAGCAAAGATAACCTTTTTGATCAGTGTTTTTTTTTTTTTTTCCAAATTTCACAAAGTTTGTTCTAGTACCAACTCGTTTCAAAGGCTGACTAATTCTTCTCACTGCAATGTCAGAGCTCGATGTGTAAACTCAACGACATCTCCTTTTAATGTTAAGGAAAGATGATGGCAAATAAACTTTGTATAAGGGGAAATTACGGTTAGTTTTAGCTCCAATGACGCCCTCCACAAGCCAATACACCTCCCACACATCCTTGACTTTACGGATCAACTACTTCCTGCATTGGCAATACATGTAAATCGTGAAGTGTGAAATCATCTGAAACGAGAGATAGTTAAGGAAACACGTCAGAACAAATGCCAAACTAGTTAAATCCAAAGTTAAATTCAAACTATTCCCCCAAATGAAAAATAAAGACAGGACAGTACTATTCTGACTCCATTGGTCTAATGTCCTTTATGACAATAGAGAGGAAAGAGTTCAAATGTCTACATATACACACATTTGCAGACACATTTCTGTGTGTATCTGAAGCTAATCTGACAATTTCATACTACTGCTTTTACATGATGTGTTGTAGCATGTTTTTCTTGGATGGTACAGTAATGGAAACAGAAAATTCTGCTTGGAATGACAGTGGTTCTAGTTGTAATTCAACCTTTTCCTGTCTCATTTATCAATCAAGGCAAAGAGATGATTGAGATGTACTTTGACTTCCGCCTCTATCGACTGTGGAAGACACGCCAGCACTCCAAACTCTTGGACTATGAGGATTTTTTGTGACGAAGAATCCGGGATAACGGGTGCAGCTGAACCCTCCAGTGCCACGAGGAACCTGTTCAAACTGATCCAACGACTGAACATCGCTCAACTGTAGTGCTCGACCCATCAAGCTCAATATAAAAACGGTCATACCTGCTTTCATCCTGGAGAGGGCTGGAAGATGGGGATGGCAGGACAAGGAGGCTGAAGACAAACTAAATAACTCTGTGCCTCTGTTCTTCTTCACTTCCAGAGTTAAAGTTCACAGAATGACACGAAAGGCGGAAACAATACAAAATAAAAGAAGAGAAAATTAAAAAAAAAAAAGAGAGAGAGAAAAAAAGCAGAGACAACCAGACTATCCACTTGAATTTGAAAGCAAAAGGAGAATCAAAGATTCCAACGTGTGTGTGTGTGTAAAAAGAAAAGAAAAGAAAACAAACAAACAAAAAAAAAAGGTTCACCATTTTAGTCACATCTCTGTTGCAAGGACAAACTTTTTTGACGCTGAAATACTTCAGAAAAATCCCTCAAAATCACTCTGTCACAATACAGTTCTGTGTTTTGACTGGACCTCTCAGATAATCTCACATCCTGGAGACGTACATATACATTAATAGTCCATATACTGATGTGTGTATATATCACATAAATATATTAGCATAGCTTTAGTCATGCAAATAATACTCTATATGAGAATAATGATGCATCATTTATTTTTGATGTGCATTGTTGTGCAGTTTCATATGGAAATACTTTGGAATAACTCAGGTTTTAGCCATGAAGTAATTAATCTGTTTGTCTATTCTATCAAGATATTGTAATCTTCATCGCCATCGCTTGGAACGAATGTATTATCCCTCTAGAAATGTATCATCAGTTTGAGGAGTTAAGCTTTATGTTTTGGTAAAAAAAAAAAAAATAATACAATGTGCTGATTTTGTGTGTGGGCGTGTGCGTGAGCGTGAGTGTTTTTCCATGTAAAAAAGAAGAAAAAAAAAATCATGCAGATGTGACGTGTGTATTTTCTCTATCTGCTCCTCCTTTGAAGCAAAAAGAAATATCATCTTCATCCCCGTATTTATCTTTCTATCACATACACAGACAGTCTAGTATGATTCATGATGTCAAGAGGGATGTAACAGCCATCCAATTGCTCCTACAACCTGTAGTGTAGGAGGTGCCCTGTTGATCCCTCCTGCTCTTTTGCAGAAGGTCTGGGGCCACTTAGCCGGGCCCCTGTCAACTGTGGCGGCTGCTCTCACTTTAGCCAAACATTCTTGGCTTCTCTTAATAGCAGCCAAACGAGCTTCTGTCACCTCTCACTTCACTGGGCTGTGATCCAGATCCAGAGGACCGGAGATCTCTGAATTAAACAGATCTGCCAGAGGTTTAAGCTGTTTAACAGCCATCTGCTGCACCTGCCACGTGTCAGCCGGTTTAAAGGCCACAAATATGTGCTGAGAGTGTGTCTGTGTCTGAGACCATTACGTGAGCTGAGTGACCTGAGCTGATTTTATTTTTTCCTTCTTCTTTTCCCTCAACACATTAAAAATTGTTGAAAGTGAAAGGCAGAGGCTGAGCTGGACAACGGACTGATACAAGGTGCAACGTTCTCGCACAGACACACACAAACACCAACAATTAACAATAGGACTGAGACAAAAAAGACAATTTATCAAATCAAATCATGATGAATCCTATCATTGTATCACCATTTATTCTTGAAACACTATCCAATTTGTGAAATGCTTTCTAGTTTTACAGATGTGAGACAGATGCACGTCTATCGAGTGAAGTGTTTGGTTTGTCAGAGTCACAGTAATGTATTGAATTGGGTTAGAGGCAAAGTAAACTTAAAACAAAGTAGGTTCTAAAGCGTTTCCACACTCATCTTCATTTGAAGCATATTGAGGACCTGAAGCTGACACACTTTGTCTCAATCTAAGTAATAATACGGTCCAGACTACGGAGATGTTTTTTGTGTTGTTAGTGCCAATATTCCACTTTTTAGGTGCCCGTAGTTTTTTGTTTTTTGCACAAGAAAGAGCAACTAATGTAAAAGCATTTCCTAGATGAGATGATTATAAACGACATGCATTTTTTTCAAATTATCAATTAAAAAAAAAAATTGTGTGTCTCCCTAAAAACAAAATATTCCATTTACGTTAGTCGCAAAACATCGTATCAGTCGTCCTGCTTCTCCTTCTGCCAAAATGCTGCCACGTTTCAGGCATCATTTTCTGAATGACTCAGCAGCCCCCGAAGACGTTGCTCAGTCACAGTCACACCACCACACAGCTCACAGCTCAGACAATCATGGCAGCGTATTCAACAGCGGCATCAAATGGAACCGCGCGTCCCGAAACGAGGAAACGGCTCCTGAATGTCATACAGAATCACTATTATTACTGATCAGTCAGTGTTTGGTGCAGAGAAAGTTTACAGTTTTACAGAGAAAAACAAAAAAAGAAAAAACATTTTAGTTTAGTTACTTAACAGATTTCACGCTGGTCAAGTGGTCCCAGCCCTAATATGTACACACAAACAAACATAGTCATATTCTGTGTATGATAAATACTTTTCCATTTGTCATTATTTGTGTGATTGTGGTAATATTTGGAGCATTAGGTGCAGGTTTTTTTATGTGTTGAAGTCAAACAATCTCGCTGGAGTGTTCTCCAGAGTAGAGCTCTGGTTTCTATTTGCTTTTGCCCTCTCTCTGACATTGCAGTGCTGTCCTACAGTTTTGTCTGGCACAGACAAGTGCTCTCTCAGCCTGAGTCATGCATTACATGTTTTCACTACAGATTTAAAATTCAAACAGTTACACAAGCCGTCTTTATCGTCGAGCCATTTTAATTCCAGAAGAAGCATTAAGCTGCCAAATTCTCAAAAGATGTTGCCCTGAACAGCTGCTGGATTTAATGGAATCGTTTTTCGGGCATAATTTTCAGATCAGAGACGTGGACAATGGTCAATTAGAGCAAAGCAGCAATTGGGTGGATTCTGTTTATATTCAGGACATTCTCCTTTGGAGGAAAATTGTGTCACATAGCAGACACAAACATGACTACTCGATGTATATCTTGTGCCATAGAAAACGTAGAAGACTATCTCATTTGCAGTCTATAAAGAAATTACTGGAAATTAATGTTTGAATTTATTGGGCTGAAATGACCATGATGTGAAGAGCACCCTGACTCAGGAGTTTGAGAGAGCTTTCTTGTTTTCCTCTTCACCGGAAATCTAATTAAAGATGCAAACATGTCCTTTTTGTCTTCTGTCTTTGTCTACGTTGCTTGATTTTTCCATTTCCGTCCTTTCAACGTGTGGGGAAAGTCAAACAAAAGATAAGTGAGTTGAGGTTTGCCTTTTCTTTTCCTCATAATGCATCAGTATTGGAAAAGAGAACGAAGTAACTATGAATAGGAAGATCTCTAAAATCTGACCTTTTGTTTGATGAAAACATGTGTAAAACAGACGTAAGCGTGAAGCCATGGAGACCAAGATATTGCAGTTTGATAGGACTGCAGAGAGAAAAATAATGTGGCTGCTCATTTTTCATTTCAGTGACTTACACTTCCCCCAGTTGCCCAAAAGAAACTCTTCTATCACTCCATTATCTACCACTGTTTATGACAACAGACATGACAGTAGATGAAAGCAGTTCTGCAGTTCTGGATAGTTCCTCGTGTCAAACATGAGAGTTGTAAAGTCATCTTGGCTGTGACAACCTGATAAAAACCATACATATGCTCATACACACACACACAAAAAAAAAGCACATAGATTGTGTTACAACCTCCATTTGAAAATCTAAGACAACTTTAACTGTGACCAAATTGCACCAAATTGCTCCAGTTCAATTTAAATCAGCAGGAGCATAGTTGATTACATGTCAACTCCCCAGCACAATCTCTGCCAAGTGGCTCTACACAGTAGACTGATTAATGCAAAGCCCTAACAGTACAGAGAAGTGTGGCTGGAAGAGGCTAGGTTGAAAAAAAAAAATTAAGAAGAGAGAAGCCGTCTGACGTTTATTCAAAAGGTGGTTTAACACACAGGTTTTTCTCTGCACAGAATATAACTCTTAAGTTCAGCCTCAGGGCCAGAATTGAACTGGAAGCACAAAAAAACCAAAAGAGAGTTTGTATATGTAGACAAAAAATAACATGTTTTGAATTATTTTGTCTTAAGTGAAACTTAAAATGCAAAAATGCAGATAAGGCAGTCCTGACACTCAAAAAAAGAAGTTTTTAAGGTGCCTTATCTCCCTGTCCCAGAAATGCCTCGATCCCTAATCTCCATGCACTTGCCTTTCATGCGCTCTGCATCCTGTGCACTGCTTTTCCACCTCCATCTTCATTTGACTTTCCTCCACTTGAATCAGAATAGGGAATTAACATTGAGTTTGATATGCAAAATCTGAGTTCGCAAACATGTTGCGCAGTTTGATAATATTAACTGCAATCCAATTATCACAATCTACAATCATGAGTGTCTAGAGGCTTCCAGTCCACTTCTTACCACGCAAACAAAAAATACCTTTCATTTCCCTTTCAGCATGTGGCACATAGAAACATGACTATTAAACAGTGAAAGAGGCTGAGTGAAAATATATGAATGTGTCTGTAATAAGGCAAGAGAAAAGCATATGAATGAAAGCAGCTTATGGAGGCAAATATTCCACAGTATGAGGATAGATACTCTTATCTTAAGCTGTTCCCCAGAGTCTTTCAAGGTCAAAAAGCATCTCTGCATTGCACCTCCTGAGGCTGCAAGCTGCAGAGTGCATGAAGAAGCCGTGTCTGGTTTAACAACTACAAATATGGTACCAGGACATAGGCTATCTGGTGTTAAGACATCTGTTTTAACAAAGAATCATAGAATTAGTATTTGTATCTGCACTGTTGTCACTGAAAAAGAGATGACAATATCTTGATCAGACAGTAACATTATATCATGTACTGCTCTTACCTATGGAGCATCAGTGACTCAGAAATATACATTAACCCAAACTTAGGAACCATACTAACACTATACAACCTCCCTTAGCTCTGCAAGGCCACTGAAGTACACTGAACTCATTGCCATGTTCATGAAATCAGTTTGAGACCACATTAACATGGTGGAGGTAGCCATTAGATGATGGGTAAATGATGACTGTAAAGGGATGCACATGGTCAGCAACAATACTTAGTGTGGCATCCGAATGGTAATTAACTCCTATTAAGGGGCCGAGGTGTGCCAAGAAAATATTCCTCACACCATTACTCCAACATCAGCCTGTTAACACGAGGCAGGTTGGGTCCATGGATTAATTCCATTGATGCCAAAATCTGACACAGCCATCTGCATTCCTCAGCATAAATTCATCAGACCAGGCTACATTTTTTAAGTCTTCAATTGTCCAAATTTGGTGCCTGTGCCCATTACAGTCTCAGATTGCTGTTGTTGGCTGACAAGAATAGAACCAATTGTAAGCAGGAAGCACACGTTCAGATACACTAGACTGCAGTAGGACTGGGTATGATATCAGTAAATCCAATGGCTGGGTCAATGTAAAATTGTCATGGGATTTCTGACCCAGTACTTGCTCCCCAGAGGATGAATCCTTCCCCTAAACTTTTTCCTCCTCTTTCCACACTGTACTTTAATGCTTTAAGTGTTTTGTTTTCTGTTTTCTTGGACACTTTCTGGCGTGCCAGACATTGGAGTGTTGGGCTGACAGTAGGGCCCAGAATAAAAAAAAAAAGGGAACCTCTTCAATCATTGAATGAGGCCAGTCTGGTGACGCAACAGGGGTGCTAACTCAGAGAAAAACAACAGAGTCGCCTGGCAAAAAAAAAAAAAAAAAACTTGAACCTCGCTGCTACGATACAGCACGAGTCATAACAAAGTCATGAAGGAGGTGATATCCTACCTGGCCCACTTCTGGAGCAGGTGCTTACATACACATGGGGGGGAATGGAGATCAGCCAGGGGGAAAAAAAAAGGATATGAATATACATCTGATATTCTGACATTATTGTTGTTATGTCCTCTTTAATGTAAACTACATCACATGTAAGCTCACATGATCTTTCATGGATCCATAAACAGATTAGACCTCAAATTGTCCTGTGACAAACATCACTTTCAGCTCATGCAATTAAAGAATTAAATATAAGAAAGAATTTATACTGAATTCATGTCCAATTCTGCTAATTAAACCACAGCGCAAAAATAAATCCCAATGCTTAAAGGATAATTGTTTAGATCTGAATTTTGTTTTTAAGATTAAAATAAAATAGTATTCTCACATTTAGGAAGAGCATACAATCTGATTAATTTTTTTAATCAATTATTACCTTTTATTTGCTATACAAAGTAATGAAATTATTTGTCATCATGGTGTCGTCACATGTTTCTTGAATATTCAAGAGATTACCCTGATAATTACCTTGCAGTGTAGTGTTTGACACAGTTGGCAATTAGTTTAATTGCTCTGAGAAGTGAGTCAGTGTCTGTGACCATTTTTAGTAATGCTACTGAGGTGGCAATTGCACTGCACCTTGATCAGATGGTGATCCCGAAAAATCTGTTGGATTAACAGCCTTAACCAAAATACGTGTATACATGTGCAGTAACTTGACACTTGTGGTCTCTACCTAACAGATGTAGCAGATACAGATATTATTACATCACTTGGGGGCAATGAAGACTCCTGGTGTGAGGTTAATGACAAGTGGAAAGGGGACAAAAGAGAAATTTCACAGAACTGAGCACTCACAGAGCAGAGATTGTGTTTTGCATCTAGGCTCTGACCTAGTCACTCCAATAAATATACACCAAACTCAGCAGAAAAGACATTTCACTAGAGAATGCCAATAACAACGACTACAAGCTACAGAGTCTAACATCAGCTATTATGTGGACTACTATTTGTAGACCGACATCTCCAGCCATTACACGGCCATTAAACACCAAAAGTGCACACTGTGGTGATTACACATCACATGCAGCAGCAACAGCAAAACAGTACTTGTAATGAAGCAGATGATTCAATCACATTATAAAAAATGTAACAAAATACCATGAAATGTGTGATAAACAGCAGCATATGTACATGGATAGAGCTTCAGGTTGGCAATGAGCACGGCTAAAGTGTAGCAGCAGTGAAAACCACAAAGCAGGAGATCAGCAGTTAAGATATTGTGTTATGGAAAACTGTGAAACAAGCTGAGATAATGTGAAATTGACCAAACACGTGTTTAAATAAGTGGGCAATAAACAAATAAAATAAAAAGCACTCTTTAACACTCAACAATACCAATGCATTATGCAAAACAATGTACAGCCACTTCCAACAACTGCTCATCCAATTAAAATCATTAATTACTGCAAAAGCAAATATATGCCTGCAAAAAAGTTCACAGGATAGATACAGAAATGATCAACCATTAGACAGAAACAGGGTCGATAGGCAGCCAGCACACTTATAGCAAACAAACAAACAAACTCAACAAAGCCAAGACGCTATATCTGGTGTTTGGAAAAGCATGAAGTACTTACTTGAGATTGCTACCGTGATCTCTGGTGTCTCGACGGAGTTAGCGCTTCAGCTGGTGTTGTCCTGGTCTCCAGCTGTTCAACAGCGGGACCAGAAACCACCTGAGATTTCATGTGGCGTTTCAGTCTGACAGTTTGTCCAGAAATGAGGCCGCACCTGCGGGATGAATCCATTCACAGAGACTCCCTGGAGTAACGCGATGTGGCTGTAGGTAGTTTACTTTGTCTGTGTGATTGGAGATGTAAAAGTTTGCGCCAGGATTTTAAGTGGCGTTGTTTTCGCGCAAACAGTAGGAAACCGGATGTAGCGGTTTTAAATAGCCCGCCTGAATACCAAGGGTGCGTTTGATATACACAACCACTTAGTACTGTTTTTTTTGGGGGGATAGTGTGGTAATACTCGGTGGAGCCTTGGGATGCAGTCATTAAATTGTGATTTTCTGATTAAATTCTCTCATTCCACCACATCCCAAAATTGTTTTTATTAAGATTCACATCTGATGACTGGGGAGTTCACAACACACTAAACTCATTACCTTGTTGATGAAACCACTTTGAGAGTGTGAGCAAAACACCTGTACTGGAAGTTGAAGTAATATCACACCATAAAAATACTATATTCCTATTCCTAACACACTCATCTAGATGGCTTTTAGTCATTCTTTATGTTATTATATATTCTAATTATTATCTGTTGATAAATCAAAATTTTAAAGTAAGCTAATTTAAACTATTATGTTTGATCTTTTACTTATGTAAAAAGAACAGAATAGATTCAGCGTTTACAAGTAAAAGTTCTGCCTTCAAAGTATAAACACACTAGAAAATAAGTAGCAGAACTAAATGCATTTATTATAAAAAAATTAGAATAGCTGATATCATAGTGCAACATTAAAATCAAATATGCATTAGACTGAAGTAGAATTTTGAAGCAGCATTACATGCAAATGCTGCAATAAAGAACAAAGTTACTCAAAACTGTGCTCACGGGTAAAATGAACCAAAATCACTTAATGCCACCACTGATTGCAGGTGAAGTTTTCTGCTTGAAACAGCCCACAAGCTTCTTTCAGCTCATGATATTAATATCCTCTAAATATGTGATTGACCTTCTCAGAATACTAAAGGCAACAGAATTAATAAAAACAGTCTTGTATTTCATGTAAAGAAAATTCCACATGCTCTGAGCCCAAACACGGACTGTTTGACATTTGAGCAGAGGGTGAACTCTACACAAATTAAGCATCGGAGGTTTTACATTTGTGCAGGTCATAATGATTGAGATCCTAATTCAAAATGAATCAGATTTAGACAAACTGCTCATTATTTCCATCCTGCTTTTGATATTTTCAGCAAGGCCAGTGAGATTATTTGTAGTGCTACTGCATTTTTTTTTTTAATGAAAAGTCAAGTCATTTTTGCCCTGATTATATATGTCAATATGTAAACAATGCCAGAACCATGACATGTAACATGCAACTAAATCAGACCTATTATCTTGAGAGCTTTTATCTCCCTTATGAAATATTACACAAAAAACATGGACAACATTTGACTAGAAGGACTGGGCTTCAGATTTTGTCTGTAGAAATATATCTTTAATTTTCAAATCTGATGCCAAGTTTATTATTTGGAGAGTTTTTTTTCAGCATAATTCACATAGTTCTTTAATCTTTCCAAGTACTGCATGCGCTGGCAGTAAGTTCATTTAGTTTCATTCTGCTACTAATTGGAAGCTTCTTTTATGATTTATTCTATTTCTATTTTTTTTAACTCTACTTTTTTAAACACTCTCTGAGTGATTGTAGCCTGCTTTAATTGACGACACAACAAACACAGGAGGAAAGTCAGGGAGTGTGTCAGTGGAAGAGAAGGGACTCGCTCAACTAAAATATCTCACCTGCAGAAGGAGATCTAAGCATGCACTTTTAAAGAACGCTGAACAAGCCCCGTGATGTATTGTTTAAGTGCATTTTTGTTCTTTTCTTACCTCTGGCAGCTTCCAGCAGGTAAACAATTAACAGAGCATGACGAGTGAAGGCGCATATTCTGACACAATCAGCACTTTTCGCGTTGCTGATGTAGGGTTTTATGTTCCCTCTTGTACCCCAGCTGGGGGCAAAACACACCAGTTCAAGACCTGAAATAGCCTCTGAACCGCATTTACACGTCTCCTATATGACGAACATTATATTTTTCTGCAGTGAGCATAATTTGTGATAGGCTTCAACTCCAGGGACGTTAACAATTTCAAACCACCCCTTTGGATATTTTTATGCTGATGTGTACTCAATCTGTGTTGTCTGGAAAATAGCTGATGTGTTTTATGAGATTGTGTTGTATAGTTCTTCACACTTATAATGAGATTTCTGTCTCCTTGATTGACTTTGTCGCAGTCGTCCTTCCTTTATATTCAGATTTTAGGATCAGCATTTGTGATAAATGTTCTCCCGACGTTTAGCTGCATTTTCCTGGTGTAATATTATCTAGTGTGTTAAATATTAAGTTGATACAGATATAATATTAATCTGAGAATAAAACTCAAAAGCACAAAAACACCCACTGGACTGACGACAGGTGTTTAATTACTTATTTCTTGATTCAGTTTTTAAAATGATGGCAAGACACTCCTTTTCACATGGGGCGTATGAACTGCAATGCTGAGCAGTTAGCACAAGAGGTCAGTGTGACACTTAATTTCCCTCCAGTGTGTGAACCTTCCATTGAAATGAGGAGGCTGAAGGTTAAATTGATGTATTTTGCAGTATTTCACAGACAAAACTGACAAGTGGAATGAGAATATCGAGAAAACTAACAGAGACTATGAAAGATAATTAAAATCAACGTCATATTTATGACAGTTGATAGGCTACAAATATCACCACCAAAGATGATGCACATAAACTATCAAACGTCTTGAAATGGAAAAATAGAAAACTATTCTAAAAGAGATTCATATACTGCATATTTGATAATATTATTTGGATACTATGTTGGTATTTGTACTGTGGATTTATCAGATAAAAATGTTTGAATAGAGCAGGGTTTTTAATTTACATAAAATATGTTACTTCAACTCCCTTTTCACATTAATTAAATATGTTCTTACCAGAAACATTTATATTACTGAGAAAAAAATGACCATGAGCATCTTATAGCCACTAGAAGAACCACAACTCTAACCAAGGTGTTAACTTATGCATTCAAACGCAAATGTTTAACCATTAATTTTAAAGACAAGTAACTTTCTTTTTTTTTTTTTTTTTTTTTTTAAAAAAGGACTATATTCATAAATATAGTCAGATCAAATAAGCTTTAAATATTCATTTACACTAATGAGGTCTTGAAAACGAAATAGTTTTCTGCTTTAATTTGTAATGTGTAAAAAATTCTAAAAATCTTTATCTCTACCTGTATTTTTACATTATAGAAGGTATTAACACGTGTACTTTTGTAGAAGCGGGGCTGATGAAATGTGTCGTGTGTGAGAAAGGAACAAAATGTGATATTCAGGATCTCAACAGCAGCAGCTTACAGGTTCAGATATGTTGTGGTGCACAGCACCCACTAGTGATATATGTCTGGAACTGTAAACACAAAAACTTAACACTCCAAACCAAAGCAGTACAGAAAGGCAATAATATTTTATTCCAATGCTGAACAGGATACAGTATGTATTGAGTAATTCATTTAAAGGTCCCATTTTTATTTTGTGGTCGAGGACCTCTCATGCTATAACAATACAGTGGTATGTGTTCAGTATATTGGCATGCATCTAGGGGAAAAGAGCCCCCAAAGCTCTTAATAAATTAATTATTATACTATAGATTTTAAAACCATGTGAACAATATCGGTTAATCACTTACTTTGTAGCCTGGCCTTTTTGAGAACAGTGGGCAAAGACCGTATTGAAACAAACTACATGTTTAAATATTGTATGTATAAAATATTTATCTTACATGTTTTTTTTTTTTTTTTTTTTTTTTGTGGCTTGCACTGTCACCCTGCATTCAGACCCAAAATGTCCTTCGGTTCAACCCTGTTGGTCACAGAGGGAAAAATATTTTCACAACAAAAATGCAAAGTACTTGTCTTATTTTACTCAAGATAAATACTTCATCTTCCGTAACGATAATCTGTTGCAACTTACAGTAAATAAAAAAAAAAAAAAAAAAAAGTGTAATCTTTCATTAATGCGTGCAAAGCGTGTGTAAATGAGGTAACATCTCACAGTATAAAACAACTGTAATTAATTATCAGAGCATGGTCAAAGTTCAGTCAAAGTGAAATTTTGTGGAATTTTTTTTTTTGGAATTTACTTGTTTGTATTCGTAGCACTCCACTGCTGCGGAGAGCACAATTCAATTAGACTTGATAAAAAAAAATAAAATAAAAAAAAAAAAAAATCGATCAACCTCACAGAGCCATCCTCATCCAACTTGTGACAATCTGACAGAGCACACCATTGCACCATACGGAGAAAGACACGTCATATGCATAGTACTAAGTCTTAAAAAAACAGACATACAGTACATATAGTTCAGAGTGACATGCAAGTAGTTAAGATAAAAAAAATAAAATAAAAAAAAATCTTAAGTCCCTTTCTTATACATTCAACACTTAAGTGCTGAAGTTATTAGTGCGTGGAAGCATTAAATGTAATAATCAATATTGTGTCATTGTTCTATGTTAACTACAGACACATTAAGTGACTTTATATACTACACAAACACTAACGTCTGAGAAAAATCAAGCAAACAAAGAGTAAACAAAAACAGGGGAGAAATGCAAATTTACTGCTTTAGGATCATTTTCTGATAAAAACATATAATATTAACTAAATTTAAAAAATGATTTCATAGTTAATTAGAAATATATTCAGAGTGGCCTGCTCCCTCCAGCTGCACCATGTTTCCATCTGAAAACCTCCGGCTGTAGCCAGCTGTCGTACTGTAGTTTTAAAGGTTTGTTTGTTTTGTTTAAGTGACTATATATACTTTACAAAATTATACACAATTGAAGTTTTTCTTTCTTTTCTTTTTTTTTTTTTTTTTGGTGTTCCTGAAAAATGTGCGCTTTCAAAATAACGGACAACATCAGCCTCTCTCTTTTTTTTTTTTTGTTAAACACATATGATACAAAACAAAACGAGTGAGAACACATCCACAATTTTTGACTGGAGGTTCCATAGTCGGCATTTTTCTGTTTTTAGTTTACGAGCGCGTACACGCGTCGCGAAATCGTCACGAGTTTCCAAACTCTCGCTCTTCCTCTGCATGTCACGACACATAACCTCTATTTGTCCAAACAGCTGGTGAGAACTAACATTGTTTTAAACATAACACCTATTCTTGTCTATAGTGTTAATTTTGAAACACATTTGGTGTTTCCCTCGTGCATTTGGTAGATCAGTACCTTCATTATTCAGTGTGTTGCCGCTTTATGAAGTGAAAAAAAAAAAATACATAGCACACACATAAAAATCATATGATTGCTCACTTAAGAAATGATGCACTAGAAGCAAAAGCTTTGCAAAACAAGAAAACCCAATTTTTTTCTCCTATGCTATCTTGTATGTAGTAATGATTATTACTATTATATACAAAGCATCACACCAACTGTTTTAAAGCTTTCTACTGACTTTAGTAAACTCAATAAGGAGCCAGTGGTAAGACTGAAAAAAGAAAAATTGCATCAAACAAGTGTCTATGAGCGTGCCAAGGTTTATAAATAGCTTATACCGTGTTGCATTGGGAAAGTAAACACATGCATTCACTGAAGTAAACATTTTTATCACTCCCCTTTTTTTCATTTCAGGAAAACTGTACAGATTATTCACTTTAAAATCTATTTCAAAAATTGGGCACTGCTACTCCAAAGCAAAGTGAACCAGACAATCGTTGTCAAGAAAACTTGGTGATGGTGGAAACAATCACCCCTCTCCTTCAATTATCATCATCATTATCATCCATGTCTCCTGTTCCCATGCCCCGTGTACCTGAAAGTATCGTCAAGTAAAGACAAGGAGGAACACAAGTGGCTAAACTATGATTAAACACAAAACTGTACAGTTGAAGCCTGAGACAAAAGCATGCTGGGACTATAAACGCATGCAGGATAAGAAGAGGAGACTGGGTTGGGTGATACGAGCTGCAGACGGGGTGCAAGGTTCAGGAGGATCCTTCTTTTGGAAGTTTCTTATGAGTTCCATGTTCAGCCTCATAAGAGGAGAAAATGGAATAGAAGCTGATGTTTTTCAAAGTGCTTTAGATTCTTCATTTCTCTCCCCCCCCCTTTTTTTTTCCTGCATCTGCCAAATTTGTCCACCTCCCAGAAAATGTACGTAGGTGTAGGCTGCCAGTATAAAACTGAGTAAAGGGGTGTCGTGCTGTGTAGTTGCAGGCAGACAGATAACAGTGTGCATAATAAAGCCTCCCCTCAGCATCAGGAAAGTGCCTCATCCTCTCCCACATAGGGCAGGTCCATGCTCCTCATACCATCACCGCTCTCCTGTTTCCTAAGTAACAAACCAGAGATGCAGCGTTAGTTATAGCGATGTTAGTAGCCCGCTGTCAATCCCTATATCACTGAGCAGATAAATAAACACTGTTAAGTTCAGTTTAGGGACTGAAACCAACCATTTAATTGTCACATAATGCAAGGCAGCAAGCATTAAAGAAACCTGGAAAGCTATTGGCCAGCATCTATCACACACATGGGGGAAACTAAACGACATAAAGAAGGGAGAATGTGGCAGAGGAGAACAAAGTTATAGTAATAAAAATGAACAATTTTTGTCAAGGAGAGACACAAAGGCACTGATTTACAGCCATGCCTTTTGGATAAGGCTGGGTGCCTCATGCAAAGAATGAGTGACAGGTTATTGAGATAAAAGGATAAATGTTTTGGGCTGATGATGATGATGATGAACTAAAATGTGGAAAAAAAATGGGACTTCTGTTTTCACTATGTCAGAGAAGCATTGATTACATTGTTGAAAGTTTTAAAGGACTGATGGAGGGTTTTATCTGGAGGCATTGACACAGTAACACATAATATAACGACAATATACACCACAAACAGTTGTATCAATACCTCTCTGACACTAAATGTGGATCGTATTAGATTGTACAGGAGTAATGATATGCTGAAATACATGATTATACACATTATTATACAGATCAGGTTCCCGAAATCTTATTCTGTCAGTATTTAATTGTATTTGAGTGATTTAGATCTTGTTCACAATAATAAACTGAGATAAATTTAGCTTAGATCATTTGTAATATAAGTTAACAGTATATACTGCAGCATAGAGAACCCGTTGCATAAATAAGCAGCCTTAGGTATGAGGGAAAAAAAAACATGAATATAGAGGTAAATCTACTAGACAAAGCCACATTGGGAAATACAGTTGCTTCTATCATGCCGGGGGTGTAAAAGTACACTAACTGCTATTTAAACAGTACTACAGCAGGCAAAACATATCCTCAAATTATTTACCTTTTTTGGTTACAATGTATGTAGCAGTATCTCACTTTGCCTGCTCTGCCTTTCCTGCAGGGCAGGAGACGGAGGAAAGAAATAATAACAGTCTATTTGACAAACAGTTGTGCCCTAAATGAGGATAGCGACAGCACACTGCTACGAGCACACTGTCAAACCTAATATTACTGCAAAACCTTCGCCACATTTGGTATTTAAAGCCTGCTGTGTTTCTGTAAACAATGCTTACGTGAGCGTTTGCCCCGGAGCGCACAGACTGTTGCGGTCCTCTTTACGTCCCCAATCGAAAGGGTTCCCGAAGGAGCGTTTCCTCAGCATGGTCCTCACCAGGATCTGAAAAAGAATGTGAACAATAGCACACACACACACACACACACACACACACACACACACACACACGACAGACACAAATGTAAAGATGGATATTTTGTGATAGCATTTCAATTTCAATATTTAAATATAAACAGAATCATATCCAGATGTCATCCTCTGGAAATAAAATGCCAATCATTTGTCTGTGATCTACCTTCAGTAGATTATACATTTCTACACTTAGCTTTATTCAATTAATCATAAGTTGTAACAATAATAATAATTATAACAACAGTCATAATAATAATAATAATAAAAGTGCACACTATAGAAGTTCACATAAGAATTAGCACAAAGTGTTAGTGACTGTGACTGAGATATAAACAAAATAATAAAATATAAGAGCTTATAAATATCTTTTTTTACATCAGTGATGCAGGTACAAACAATTAGCAGTTCACTCACAGCAGCTGAACTGAAAACAAGCCGTACTCCTTAGTGGCACTTCTCTTAATTACACAAAAGCCAAAACAAATTAGCCTGGGGAGCGACTGAAATGTTCATTAATGCGAGGTTATCGTTGGACAAAAACAAGTCCATGAGCTCACCACTGTAGCCAGGCTGGGGATGTGTTTAACAGAATTTTCCACCTCCTCCTCGGTCACCTCGATCAGCATACAACAGTTGTCGTCCTCCAGAGGGAGGGGCTCTGCGCCGTGTCTCGTTACCCATGGGTGTACCTGGACACAAACATGAAACAAGAACAAAGGACATTTTAAAACGTCATTGTTAAAGGTTGTTGTGATTCCTTCACGCTCAAAGACACAGTGTTTTTGGAGGCGTATGAAGACAGATTTTATTTAAAAATATAAATAATAAGATGTTTGTTCAAAGTAAGCTGTACAGGATGATGTTGTAGCAGCACGACTGAAAGAAGGTGCTCGCCTTAATCTGACTGACTGATATCCTGGTCTCTGGATTCTTGTCCAACATCTTCAGCAACAAATCTTTAAGATCATCTGATATGTCAGCACTGTTGAATCAAGAAAAAAAAAGTTAATAATTTGTTACATATGAAGAATGTCGTCTGTAATAGTTCATGTATAACTTTAAGAATTTGCCAAATGATTAAATAAACAACAGCTAGTGAGATGACAGATGACGTCACAACTCACTGTTCAGGTAAAACCACAGGTTGTGTTTTGATTTTCTGATGGAGACTGAGGATGCGCTCGTCCATAAATGGACACTGTGAATGAAAAAAAAAAAGTGGCAGTTTTAATGGAAGCTGATTGTCACTGGAGAAAAGCTATAACACAAAAAAAACACACACTCACCACTCCAAAGACGAAGCAATAAAGCGTCACTCCCATGGCCCAAACATCCAAAGCCTTAATGGAAAAAAAACAATTAAACAATTAAATATGACAATGTATGTTGTGGCTCAGTATATTGGTTTATAAGTTGTGTGTGCCACCAAATTAAAAAAAATAGATTTGGTGCTTAAGAAAATACAGAAAAAAGTACTAGGAAAATCATTTTTAAAACCAAAAAATGTCCTGCATTTCTGATAATCACCACCAGAGGGCAGTAGTAAGCTGAGTACCTTTCCAGAGAAGTTCTTCCTGGTCTCGGAGAGAGCTTCAGGGGCCAGGAAGGCAGGTGTTCCTACTGTGCTGGTCAGAAGGGCATCAGCTCCCTCAAACTGGTTACTGACTCCAAAGTCTGCTATTTTAATGTGTCCATCTTCTCCCACCAGCAGGTTAGAGGGTTTGATGTCTCTGTGGATGATCCTCTGGTAATGTACTGATTTAAAAAAAAAAAAAAAAAAAAAAAGATAATAATCATAATTACAAAATCAAGGTCCCTTTAATAGAAAAATACGCTTATGGCAAAGAGATGATGAATATTCTCTTAAAGTACCACGTCTGGGTTGTGAGGCAGGATCTTAAAATAACATTTTCACCTTCTGAGTATTTGAATTTTTAATTGTGAACAAGTCAGTCGCTGGCTTGATGGAATAAAATAAAAATGGCTTAGACCCGTGTGGAGTATCTTTGGCAGCTCATGTCGACAGGAAGTTGGATAAACATTTCAGCGATTACAGACATCGACAGATCGTTACGTGCCCACGGTTCCTGCTGAAGATGTGGAAAAACCAAAAGACGATTGAAGTCTGTTTGAAATGTATTTTTAAACCGAACAAACTGAACTGTGACTTTTCAGAAGAAAAGCCTCTCCTCAGTTAATAAAACTTATAAGGAAAAGGAAAAGATTCAGATTCAGTTTTTCTGCTGCAGAGCCCTCCCTCTCCTTCCCTCTTTAACAGTCGCCTAGACGACACTTCATGCAAAACCTGATCTCCTGTGTAGAAATGCATTAAGAGCCACCAAGATGAAGTGAAATGAGCCCTGTGGGTGGATAAAGTCAAGAACAACACAGGAGAAGGGCTTGTGTAAATGACAGGGGCAACTATGGCAACTATATGGCAACTATATGATTAAGGCAGACACTTGATACGCAGCCAGAGCTTTATCATGATAATGTGATTGCGTAATTTTAATCAGCCATTTACAACTTATAGGGGATACAGATGATTGCTAGAAAATTATTACTGGTATAAAAGTTTATTGGGGCTTTGCAGCATTTTTTTTTTTTTAAAAAGGTATCATCTGTATTTATATAAAAAAAAAAACAGTCTCTCTGTGTCTTTATTTTCAGAGCAGTATAGTTGAATTGAAAATTTGAATTCATTTGACTCAAAGCAGAATCCATTTGGCAGTTGTTTTGATATCAAACCTGCTTTGTGTTTTGTGTTTTAACAATCAAACTTTATCTGATCATGGGCACTATATCTAGATAGATAATAGTTAATTGAGGGGAGACAGATACACATTACATGCTACATGCTTACATTATAGAACAGTCACAAGCTGAGGGGAAGAATAACAGGTCTGAAAGACTCACAATATTCAATTCCCCTGAGCAGATCCTGGAAGTAAAAGCGTGCCTGGTCCTCACTGAAAGGTTTATCTGTCGGCACCTCCATCACAGCCCTGAATACATAAACACATTAACAGGTACACACACACACACATACACACGCAGACTCAATTAGCAATCATAACTAATGAGATTGAGCTGTGTCACAATAATTACCATAAAAGAGGCTTAGCTTACCCTTGCTTGACCAGCTCAAACACTGTGACAGAAACACAGATGATGTTAGTGATGACAATTTTTCAGTTACCATGATGCAAATAGGAACCACAGAATAAAATCTTTTAACATGAGTTTCAGATAACCTTCTTCTTCAGTCATGCTTAATTTACGCATGACTGTTATATGTGTGTGAGTGTTGTAGTGAAGGTTGGATGACTGGCCACAACCTACCCATGTACAGATGGTCCTCGCTGGGGTCATCCAAAACCTGGCAACAAATCACAGGAATGAAAATGAGTGTTAACACACACACACACAAAATAACACCTACACACACACACACACAAACGAACACCTACACACACACGCATACACATTGATCTATTCTTTGTAGTTGTGATGAAATTCATTGACATAATGAATTCAATGGCTCCTCGCTTCAAACATCACAACAGTTACCTAACCCTTCAATTTAAACCTTACTCTAAGCCTCAAAACAGTTTCTAACCAAATTTTGTCACTGTTAGACTTGGCCATGTTAAGTATAAAAGGAGGATAATTAGTTTTAAATAATTCCATAGAGATGTGTTAGAATAAGACTAACTGTTCCCTTGGAATTGGACACAATCCTTACCAGATATTGTTGTTGTTATTAATCTTTCTTCTTTCTGGAACACTTGTCTGATGTGTCTTTCCAAATTGTTCCATTAGTGAGTTGGAATTATACCTTTGTTGCTCTTTGGGGGAAGGAGATCAGATCAACAGTCTGTATACTTGGCCTTAGGTGGAGCAGAACTAATTTTCACTCAAATGTCTTGTTTTTTTTATACCTCATTCTACTACAATATCTTCACTTGTTCCCCCTGAATACCCACTATCAATCATAAAACTTTTTTTTTACTTTTTGAAAGTATCATGTCAAAGCCTCTCCTCTGAAAGGTGTTCAGGAGCAAATCTGGCAAAAGTTAAAAAAAATAAATTAAAAAAAGTCAAAACATGTTTTAACAACACTCACCTCTACAAGTTTTACTACATTGGAATGATCCAGCTTTTTCAGGATGGCAATCTCTTGATAGACCCGTTCCAGGGGTCCTTTAGGGTGAAGGGGACCCTCAGGGGCTGCTTTAGCTCCTCGAGGAGGAGGTCTCCCTATTGAATTACAGAGAGAATATGGGTGACCCCACAGGTGACGGGTGAGTGAAGGTGAAAAAGCAATGACAAAGACAGGCTGGGTTTTAGTGCCAGTATGCAGTGTTAATGTACCACTGTAGCATTACAGACACTGGCTCTCTGTTGTGTTAACCATCTGCCCCTGGCTCCAGACTTACGTGGGAAACCTGCCTGCCTCATCAGCCTCTTCTTGGACAACACCTTCATCGCCTACAAGGAGAGAAAGGGAGATGGATTTGGATCAGAGAGAAAGGTACAGAGGGGGTGGGAGAGCCCAGCGGGCCGGAGGATTCAGTTAAAAGATGAACAAAAAAGGCAGGGAAAAGAGAAGAGAAAGATACTGCAGATTGAGGTGATGCATATCTGACAGTTCACCCACTCACACACCTACAGATGAATAACCCAGCGCTTGTAAATTTCTCCCTTCACCTTGTGTATCTGTGACTACTAACACTGACCAGCGTCATCGGGACAAAAGGTTATGAAAACTAGACGTGTGTGAAACAGACTGAAAAACAAGCATGTGAGCGATGAAGAAAGCCACTCATGTTGCCTTACCTTAAACACAAAAGATAGTAAGACAGCTCGAGACGAAATGTAATAAAAAAAACAAATGTGTACAACTATTTAGAATAAATATTACTTTAAAAATAACACAAGGATGTACACGACACAAGCAGAACACACAGACATTTGTTATTTCACAGATTATAATTGCTGGACATAATAATTATTATTATTTAAAATAATAATAATAATAGCAGGTCACAAAATGTGAGAATTTTTTTCATTGGTCTGTCTTTATTTGGCTGTAAAATCCGTTAAAATGATTCAAATACGATGTCAAAGCTAATGGCAACTAGCCCACACTCAGATGTCAACCTGGTAATAAGTAATGAGTCAGAGATCTCAATGACCACTTATTGAGCTATTACATTAGCTGAGCACCATCAAGCTCTGTTGAACTGAGAGCACGATCTGACACAGCTACATTGTTTTGGAGGAAATTTTCCATGTTCAGGAGGACACATAGCCTCAATGGTTTCAGTTATTATGGCTGATGATATAACCGCTGAATGTGGCAAGTGGGCTTTGTCACTTGGGAGAAATATTAAAATAATCTCCACGTTCATTGTCTGTCAATATCAGACAGCTTAATGAAAACTGCAGCAAATATCATGGGATACAAACAGAAAAAGCTTGAGATGGTTTAAGTGCATGAGTGCACAGCAAGGGACAATTAACCAGAGACATTTTCAAATGTGGTGTGACTTCACATAAAATCACACTGATAAATGTGACAAGGAAGTTTGGTTATTATGCAGTTTGCATTTGTGTGTGTATGTATGTGTGAAAGACAAGTGATCAGATGGAATCAGAGGGAAATGAGAGAAACAACAGTGTTAACAGCTGGAAAGAAATCACATCTGTATTTGCTTGTGAACGACGAACTCACATAGTATGTGTTGTCATCTTCATTGTAAGCCAGCTTTACAACACCGTAGGAGCCCTGGTCCCGGAGTAAGTAGAAGAGGGAGGTGAAAAAAAAAACAGTAAAGTAAGATTCAGCAGCTGTCAAGTCTTCGTGTGAAAACAAAAATCACACTATGTGCAAAGCAAATGTTCTATATACACATACACATATACACACAGGAACAAATACACAAGCATGTACACACAGGGGAAGTGAGTGGGCTGACAGTGTACACTGAAAGAGTACCAGATGCTTCAAAGTGAGAACAGAGATATTCAAATCATCTCTCTCTCTCTCTTTCATTTTTGATTTCAGGCTAATTAATGAAACTGGATCTGGTTTATGCCATCATGCTCCCCTGCCCACACACAGGAAATTCAGGATGAAAACTAGGCCCAATTAGAAACCTGTGTGCACAAATTCATGCACAAAAACAGAGAGAGAGAGCAGGATCAGATCCTGCTGGGGGAGCAGATTGCAGAAGCAGCATAGAGCTCATGCTACAGTCCCACGGATGATCTGATAACCGGAGCCTCTCCAACAATCCTGAAAGGCTCTAATTGTCTCTGCTGAACACAAAACTACACACATTAACATGTCTACCTACATGCAGAAACACACAGATAGCCACATTCTCCCTTATTAGACTAACAATCGAAAACGTGCCTACAACAACACACTCCCACTCATGCACACACGCTTGTATCCACTAAGCCTGGCGCAACCCTTAGAGAGCGCTATTTATACCAGCCACTCATCCATCTTCCAACTCTCCCATGGCCTGGTAGTTTACACAGAGTTTGGGAAATGAGGACAGCCAGGAGAGAGGATATCAGAGACTGTTACTGTGTGTCCTTGATGATGTGCGCTACTTGACAGACATGCAGTAGGCGGAAGGGAGAAGCAAATGGAAGACTCGGTGAAAGGGAGCAATCAGTGAGTTGTCTCTGATGGTACCTTTCCAATCTCATCTTTCAGCTTATACTGGTTGAGTTGAACACAGTCCTTGAGGAGAAGAAAGAAAGAATAAAGAGAGAGAGTGAAATGTTTCTTTTCAAATGAAATCACATCACATTTTATCAGCCACATACCCTTGATACGTGTGCATTATGAGTGGTCCACTTTTTTTTCTAGGAACACTATATGAAATCTTTGTTCATTAAAATATCCTTTCAACTTATTTTTTTCTGTTCCCATTTTCATCTTGTATGTGCCATCTTAGGCTAGTCAGCATTTTAAGGTTCCAATGTCTTGCACCTCCAGGCACCTGTGCCTGTCTGTGCGTCTGTTTGACTCTGCAATCACTATCAATCAATTCATTTCAAGTAAATCATCTATCTAAAATATTGATGATATATGATAGGTTCAGATTTATGGATTAACCATAAAGTAGCCCATCAAAGGTAAATATGGATGAATCCAAAGTAAAGATGTACACTTAACCTTTAATCCTGGGATTTCAGAGGTAGGATGTATTGCATGACTATTGCATTATATTCTGTTGAGATTAGAGGGATTAGAGACAGTCTAGTACAGGTGCATTGATTCCACTGTCATTTTACAGTGACGTGCAGTTAAAATGATGTGGGCACATGGAACCCATCCCACGGAAAATGATTCATACAAACTAGAGAATCGGTGACTAACCCAATGTCATTTAAAGTACATTTCAAAGTTGGTTTCTAAACTAGGTGATTAAAAGTGCCAGAAAAGAGTGTAAGATTCACCTGTGCGTTTTCCTCCCACTCCTACACAATGTGATTCTGTGCAAACAGAATCAACGACACAGTATATGACATCTACAGGGTTCTGCACCTATGTGTAACAATGGTCACAGCTACAGTATTACCTACATCTAAGGAGCCTGTAAAATCTTACCTTCACATCCCTCATTCGGGCTTTGCTGTTTTTAAGACAAATACACATGTATTTCTGTTTACTTTCAAGTGTGACACTAATATTTTTTGATAAACTAGCAGATGATTAAAAGATGTACCTCTGCCTCAACATTAGGTAGTTTGTTCTGTCATGTGTAATTTTAAATACAATGCACAGCCTGATGAGATGGTAAAGAATCAATAGATTACATAATTATGATTATCATTACACTTGTTTAACTGTGTATTAGCAGAGTTTAGGGATCAAAAACTTAAGTAGTTCAAGAGAGGGTAAATATTAAAGAAAACTACAGATATCAATATGGCAAACAGTATTTATAGAATCTTATTCTTTTGTTAGCGGAATTGATTTTGATTCCAGACAAGCTGTGACCCAATGCAAACAGTGGAATCAACTTCACAGAAGGCTTCAAAAAATTTCAGTACCTGGAGGTCTGTGATGGAAACACTGTGGGACTCCACAGTGGGTCGGCGAGGCAAACGTGGAGAGGAGTGCGGTGATGTGATGGGTGAGTAAGGTAATGATGGGTAAATATAGCGCCCGTTGAGTCCCGGAGAGCTGCAGGGTGATGTTGCACTTTGTGAGCGCTCCTGCAGAGACAGTTTCCTGTCTGACAGGTTTAATCTTCCCCTTTGCTCTTGGCTTTCGGGCAGCAGAGCGTCCGACCGTCTGACTGTGTGGGACAGCAGGTCGCAGGATGTAGTCGGGAAGGGTCCTGCCACAGAGGAAGCTGGCTCAGGCGTTTCGGAACTGTCCATCTCTTCTACCTGAGATGTAAAACATTTAAATTATTTGTATTCCCCTTGTCTATGTCTCCATGTAATGATGTGTTATGTAGGTCAAGTTGTAGTTGTCTGTATCAACTTTATAATAATAATGGTGTAACTGAAATCCTTTCTCTGTATGTACAGGACAGACAAGCTTAGGAGATATGGTGTTACCTGAGTTTGTTTCATCTTACCTCCTCCTCCTGCCCAGTCTCTCCAGGTGGTCTGTTTGGTTCGTACTCTGTAACAACGATGAGGGACTCCATGGGGTCTGGGGATGGCGTCTCAGAGTGGGTGTTCAAAGGTTGAGCAGGGCAGCTGCACAGCAGGTCAGGAAGAGGTTGTGAGGCCTGCGCTGAGGGTGCATGACTGCCGCAGGAGGCCGATGGCTCAGCAGAGGGCCAGGGGGTTACATGACAAGGAAACATGGTGCCTTTTCAAAAAGACTGACAACCACTGCTCCATTAGATGGGAACCGCAGTGAGAATGGCTCCTATGAGACAAGAACAGAAATCACAGAATGAGAAAATACATGACAGGGAACCATTGCTGGCCAGACAACTACTGCTCTATTAACAGGTGAAGCCCTCAAGGATACAAAGTACTGGGACAGGAAAATTGAGCAATAGACAGAAAAAGAACTTCCTCAATTATCTGCACACTGTCCTCTTTACATGGATTCCCTAAAAAAAGACTCTGGAATATTCCAGTCACCTGGCTTCTCCACCAGCCACAGCTTTGCACACCAGAACTGGTAACTTTAATTACTGAAAAGATGGCAGTCAACAATAGGAAATTCATTCAAATAAATCAAACCAGGGCGGTTTAAACAATTAGAGACAAGTGAACGCTATTAGTGAGCACTTTTGTCCAATCATCGGTTCTCATTTTGTTGGACCAGTTGGCACTCTATCCATCTATCCATCTATCTATCTGTCAATGTTCCAAGTTTCAGTTTCTTTCCACTGGAGCACCGCAAGCTTGGTCTATGCTTGGTCTTTTACTCCTCTCAATATACATCATCTACCTTTGGTTCGATTATCTGCTCAGAGTTTCTCTCTTCCCTTAAGATGTCCATACTGTCTAGAGCTGCTTCACTGACACCCCAGATGGACGCTGAAAAGCCACCTTAATCTCAACATCTCTGTAGCAGTACACACAACAGAGGGAGGGTTTTTGTTGTTCCACTTTTAAACCACCAGTGGAGGTAGTGATAGCACTGAATATATGTATATAGAAAAGGTTGATGTTGGTGTGTTGCATGTCACACCTCTGCTTCTGTAAAGCCAGCATGCTATGTAAAACAAACAAAAGAAACACACACTGTTGCTGGGGTTATGTTGGCTTTGATTGGTATAGTGTAAAAGAATCAATGGTGGCATAACAAGGTCCTCTCAATGACATTTTTTTTGTATAAAATGGACTTAAGATTGAACTCCTGGTGATCCATGTCAGCCTCTGTTCAAAATAACATTAGTATCCAGCAGTATATCACTGTACATGAAGCATCTGTGGTGGTGCAGAGATGCCCCGTCAGCAAATCAGATTCTCCAGATGTAAGACTTGTCCAACTGTCACTGCAAGGCAGGGAATGTCTGCCCCACTACTTCAAAGAAGTTACCTAACTCAGTTTACACAACAGTCTCCTTCCTTTATCAAAAAATCTCATTTTGCAATATTGACCCACCCTTGTCGCATTTCTTTGGAGCATTCTGACACTTATTCTTAATGGCTTATGAATTTTCTCATTTGTTCATTGCTTTGAACTTAAGTGTTTGCAAAATGAATAAATTTAATGGTAAATGCCTGAAGTGGGAACACACAGCACGCAATTATGTTGTTATTGTCGATGGAACTGCATGATAACAAATCTACTCCATGACTTTACTGAGGGAACCGTTTATATTATTTGCGTATGGAGAATGTACGTTCATAAAAACAAAACAAAAAAAACCCTAACTTGCTCTATTTAAGTAGATTTCTCTCTGATTAAGCAGAGCTGTGGCCATGCAGCAACTGACTTAACGCAACTGTGAAGTGGGAGTCAAGCTAAACGGAAAACAGAGAGTATTTGTTTTTTTGTTTGTTTTTTTTTTAACCCAAGAATAATTCAAGGCTGTGATAAATCTTGTGTATGATCAAATTTATGTGATAGATCAAACGTTTAATTACCTTTGTACACAGCTGGAGCACAGTTTTTGACAAGCCAGCATGAATCTACTTGTGGGTGTAATGAAAGGGTGCGGGGGAAAAAACAATCAGACATTCTGTTCTCTAGCTCTGAAACATAAGTAGATCCAGCTCCTTCCATATGAAGCAGCCTTGGATTATGGACTTTCTCCACACATTCTGTTAAGTGCTAATTAATGCATGCAAACACGTCTCGTATCACAAAGTTCAGCTCTAAGTGGACAGATTTGATGCGTCTATAAAAGCAGTGGTTCTGTCTGCTTTTGATGTCACTTATGCAACATGGTTAATTATTATCTGTACAGCATCTAACCAAAACCTTTTCTACATAATTTGAAGAGGGCCATTTCCATCTTCAAGTCCACTCAGCTTATTATCTGCTCATTATCTGTGAGAGGAATGGAGAAAGGAAGGAGGGAGAGAGGAAGGAAGAAAGAAAGAAAGAAAGAAAGAAAGATATTTCCTTGATTTTCATCATGGCTTTGACAGGATTGTGGCAGTGTCAGTGTGTGGGAGCTGAGTAAATCTCACAGATGCAGGAAGACAAAGGGAAGCCATAAGAAAAATAAGACTGTGGGAGCTTCAGCCAAGTTCACAATGAGACCTGTGTGTGGGAGAG
Source organism: Polydactylus sextarius (assembly GCA_016801845.1). Classification (NCBI taxonomy): domain Eukaryota; kingdom Metazoa; phylum Chordata; class Actinopteri; family Polynemidae; genus Polydactylus; species Polydactylus sextarius. The sequence continues at coordinate 7,045,451 of CM028922.1, forward strand.
AGACACCCACCCCAGGTGGCGCTTCTACCTCCATCGCCAGACTATATATAGTGATGTAAATGAACAAAAAAGAAAGAATTCACCACACATTCACATCCAAGCATAACTGTCTCTGAGGTACAATCCCACGTTCTGGTCTTTTAACCAACTAGCTCCTTATGTCCCTTTCAGACATTTATATTCTGTGAATCCCCCCCCCAGTACAAAACCTTCTCAGTCGTTGGATGAATCAAGGGTTAAATGTCAATCTTGACAATTTGTTTTGTCCTTTTTCAGAAAGAAAAAAAGAATTTTTCAAGCTGTGCTTTCCTTCCAACTTTCTCTAGTAACCACTTTGCACTTCAAGAGCACCACAGCTTATCACTCTCAGACCAAATATTCTCCTCCTCAAGGTCAGTCTTACATAACTGACATTTATGACCTCCCTTGACTATTCTTAAAAGCAGATACTGGTGTGGTATTTGCTTTCTAAGTAAAATAGTCCTAGTTTCACACAGCTGAGGAAAAAAAAGAAGTACTTGAAATCTAGTTAGGCTTATGACACATAGCATCAATGTCACCAAAGCAACACAATGTGTCCAGATAAATGGACTTAGCCTCAGTGGAGTACTGAAAAAACACAGACCCTGACCCTGAATGAAACTCGCACTGCACCAGCTACAGTAGGCTTTTTATACCCAGAGAAGAGAAGCAACTTACCAAGCTTGACCTACTTATCTCAGATAAAGGCTAAGACACACATCAAAACTTGTTTTCATTCACACGAAGAGCTTCTTGTGCTACTGATAGTACAAACTCATTGCATTATATCACTAACAGGAAAGCACGCTATATAGCCTAACTGCAAATCTTATTCGCTGCTCAGCAGGGATTGGACAATGGTTCATTCTGTCTTTGGCGGTGTAATGTCAGCAATCATTACCTGGCCAGCAGGATTTGCATCAGAGTATGTCTGTGTCAACCAAAGCTGTGATGGATTCTGATGATGATCAAAAATCATTATTTGGGAAGTGAGTTTATGGAGCTGAACACTACTGTTAGCCAAAACCTCATTATAAATCACCAATCATGTAGCTGAGAAATCTACTTTTTACAATATTTACTCACATATAACACTAAACCATCTGTGTACCTTATGTAATCTGTTTCACATACCAATTTAGGTGTGGCCAAGATCCAAGCTTTTCAGAAAAACATCTGAAATATCAAATTCCTCAGTGTGTGGCTAACATTATCCACACACTAGCTTCTGATGTCCACAGAGTTCCTATAGAAAATACTGTCATAAATAACTGAAATGCTGACAAAAGCCGTAAACTTTCCTGATCCCTCGAGATGTAGCAGCTCGGTGAAGAGCAAGCAGTCAGATTTGAGCCTGCGAAACATCAACAGATGTTGCCTAGCTCCAGATGCCGTACTGCGCCTCCTATGATAACAAAAGTCACATGATCTGACCTTCACTATCAGGAGGGCAGGAGGGGAGGGAGGTGGAGAGGACTTATCAGAGCATGTGGGGGGTCCAAGCCATGTACAGCATTAATAACAACACAGACACAGCACTACAGACATACAAGTACAACACAGGGCCATCTGGAGCTGAGATGGATCCCCGGCTTCATTAAAAGATCAACTGGGCAACCCCGTCAGCGATCTACAGAATCGTTGAAGAGATAAGCTCCTGCGAAAGGAGGGATGAGAGTCCTCTGCTAACTTAGCTGCGGTGATATCACACGATCACAGCTGAGAATCTGATCTATCTGATAGGAGGCCACGATATTCAATACAACAAAAACTGGCACTGAAAACACAGAAACACCGGGTGGAAAAAATAATGACATAGACTCAAGGTCATTTCTTTAAGTTGTAGTCTTCAACCAAACCAATATTTAAAAATATTTAACTGTTCCAGTCTAGGTGATTTTGAATTAATGTTTTTGTTTCTCTAATATCTCAACTGTGACACATCTACTGTGACATTTATATATTAATTCCTTTACATCTCAGTTACAGTATATCAGTTTACAGTGGGTACAAGTGTACAGAATCAGGTTACTACAGTGGTATCTGTCTACAGATATTTATTTAGGAAACTAAACAAATCATTTGATCACCAGAAAAAAAAATGACAGTATGTGATCAAGTGAAACAGTCTATTGTGCCCTACATGATTTAATGAGCAATTTAGGACTTGTAATATTAACATACTGTACATATAATTACAATAAAATAAATTAAAATAGGGTCTCTACAGACTGGTAGTGGATAAAGGCAAGTTAATGACTTTTAAGAGCAATTTATGAAATATAAATGTGTTTCCATTAAAGTCCACAACATTAATTAAACCATTAAAGTCGCTTTCTTACATAAACTCTGCAATTTCATCAACACAAATGACTCTACGTGTTTTGTATGTTATGTCTGACATAACAAGGTTTAGCTCGTGTAGTGCAGTAATGGCTAACTTAACACTCATGATATGAAAGCGAAGAATACGCCTCGTTATCAACGATTGTGACAAATTATCGAAAGGGGGATAAAAACGACAATTATTACCGTCGTCTGAGGTCCCACCGAGCTGAGTTAGCGGTGACAGCCCAACACCAGCTCAGCTAACGTTGTTAGCAGCTGCCTCATCTGTCAAGATACAGATGTTGTTGGGCAGGAGTCAATGATGCTAGTGAGGCTGAGAAACGTCTGTAGACAAAAGCTACACAAGACAACAAAACCTCCCGATATTTACAAAGAAGATAAAAATAACAATAATAATAAAAAATACAGAGCCATACCTTAACGTGATTTTTTTTTTCAAGGCCTTCAAGTCACAGTTAAAGGTGGGGGTTCCCTTTTCGTTTTCAGCTGCGGCGTGAAGCGGGGTCTTTACTACAGCGGCTAGTAGCTAGCTGTGTGAGGGAGCGGAGACGCCGTAAGCAGACTCACAACCCGATGTAGTGACGGACCAATCCAGCTGAGCTCACAAAGTCCCGTGTTTCACATGGAGGAAGTGTTGACAACCACGGACGGTGAAGTAATGTAACATTTTCAACATGTAAACTTGAGGGAAAAAAAAAAAACAAACAAAAACCTACGTGCGCGGAGGAGGTGAGGAGGCTGATCTCTTTGTTCTTCCTTTTCGTTTAACTCACGACCTCAAAATAAAACACTTCATGGTTGTTGGGGATTTCTGTCACAAGCACGTTGCTGCTGACTGGCGCCGCTTTGTGGTGGAATAGAGAGTTGCATTCTGGAATTTATGCAAATATCTTAATATTATTTTTCTTTTGGTAAGGTTCAGTCGGTATGTACAAATATTATCCTTAAGGATTTTTGTTAAGTTCAGATTGCATTGAGACTGTCCAGACATCAATGCTGGTTAACTGGACTGTGGTTTTTGTCTTTCAGTTTTTAAGGTAATATTATATTATTTGTTGTAATAGATATATTTATATATAAAACATTACACCCCTGGATTTGACACTGTATACCGTTCACTACGTGCAATACCAACAATTATGGTACACACTTCAACTTATTGCTGAGTACTGATTAAACTAGGATAAACCAAAATTTGTATCTTCCATTTGTATTTTTGAAGGTGAATGAGCCTTTTTAATTTTCAGAATCAGCTTTATAATCAGCTTTATTGGCCAAGTATGTGAACACATACAAGGAATTCGTCTGCGGTTCTTTTCCTTCGCTCCGGTGTAATTTAAAGATACAACCATAAAAAACACAGAATAAACATTATATACACAAAATATAAACATTGTATGGTCTGAGCTGGCAGACTGCGGTATAGAATAAATATGAACCTAAAGATTTTCTTTGAGATTAATAAAATATCCATCTATCTATCCAACTCTACTTTTCTCATGTCAAGTGTCACAAATTCACATTAGTTTTCATTCTGTACGGAAAATCTGGGCCAACTCTGATGCTTTTAAGTGGTTTTCAGCCAAATCTGTTAATATTCACAACATGCAAGGTGTAATAAGCACACCATACCAATTTTTCAAAAATACTTTTAACATTTCTATTTTTAAACCTCAATTTATTATTCATGCAGGCGAGAAATCCACCTATTTGCACAATCCAACTGGGGCAGGTAGGGTGAGAAATGAGGAGGAACCCTTTGAAAATTATGTAAATCTAAAATCAAAAGAGGTGGCAAATATTTACAGTATGTTGAGTCAAGAAGAGCACGTCAGGATACGTCAAATCGAAACATTTTTATTTTCATAAAAAATGAAATTAAAGAGCACAGGATTGAAAACAATATCTAAGATTCAATCTTCAATCCAAAGGACATAAAGTTAAAAAAAAAGAAAGTAAGAAAAAAAAACCCAAAGACTATACAATGCAAAAATCTTGACACAGCACAGTTATCGCCTCTTCTGGAAGATGTTGCCTCTTCCCATTCCACCACGGCCTCTGCCTCTCGCTGCCACTGCAGACAAAAGAAAACGTGATGGAAATCAGTGTGACAGCGGTCAGGAAAATCAATAACAGATTGACAGGTCACAGAAAACCCTAAGGGTTCAATTAAGACAGACAGCCACATAGATCCATAATGTAAATGCAAATATTTAAAAAGTGGACAACACAATACAACTACAATGCAGCAAAATGTCTACACATTGAAGCCCACCTTTGTGAATAAGACATGATTTTATCATCTTAAAATAGAATAAATCACAAATTCCAACCTAAATTAATTAAATCAATTCTTATCTGACTTAAAGCTGGGACAGAATGCAGAATGTGTATATTACTACAGTGAATTAAAAAATACCAGTGAGTATATTTTCGTATCCACACTGTATGTAAAAATTAGGACACTAGATGCTAAAAACAGATGCTTTAACTGGTAACACAAGAGACTCTGCAGAAGTTGTGGAAAACAGTTTTTCTCCTGCTTAATTGTAGCACTGCTACAATAAACTGAAACAAGACTTGAGTAAGCAAATGTGTCAACTGCAAGGTGTAATATAACTGCAAGGAGTCTGGTGAGGCATATAAATCCCAGTCCTCTGAAAACATCCAGGTACATACAGCTCCAAAGTCTTCGCCCACTCACCTTGTGCCTTGAGAATAGCTGCCTTGCCCCTTCCAGCTCCAGATCCCTGGTTCTTGTTCTTCATACTCTTTAACATCGGGGCATTCTTTAACATGTCAGGTAAGATCAAGAAGCGGATCTTGCTGCCTCGGATGTAGACCTGCTCCAACTGTGCCACCCGGCCATCACGATAAGTCACAGTGATATTGGACATCTGCAGCGATGGAAAAAGACGTCCAATTTTAGCTACAGTTGACTTTTAAGTGTTATAGCAAACTTGTTCAGCTAAATATGACAATGCAAGCTAGACCTGTACTCACAGTCTAAGTTTCTGCTCTTCCAATAACAAATCTGAGAGGGACAATATTGAGGACTATAATATTTAATGATTACAATTATCTGCAGTAATGCTCAAACTTTCTGTTAACCAGAAGTCAGGTAATACTGTCTATTATCTGTTCTTGTGTACTAATCAGTCACAAAATCCCATTTAATACGTTTAGTCTCTAATTGATCAATTTCAGAGAGGAACACATAAGAAACAAAGGTAAGATTTTAAAGCAGTTAATAAAAAGCACATTTTAATAAATTTAAGATATTTTGCCAAACACTTTCAATGCAACAGCCGCAGCTTCTGAGAAGCTGCACAAAAAGGGGTAATCTAAGTATCTTTTTAAATGTCACAGGACAGTGCTTTAACTTTCCTGTATTTCCACTCATTATCACTTTTATTGACCTTACATTTCATAAGGCCCAAAAAGTTAAAAATAAATAAAAACCTGTTAAAATAATAATGAAGCACAACAACAACAATCTGTTCAACACTGTCTGAACCAGGTTTGTTCCCAAACAAGAGGAAAAAGAAGTGGGTGATTACAGTGGAGAAATCAACCAGTAGGTTAGTGGAGAATTGTGACTGTTTTTCATGTTTTATTCATCAGATACCGACCTGGCAGTTCATGTTGTCCTCGGCCTCGATCAGCTTCCCTCTGTACACCTCCCCGGTGTTGGTCTCACAGGTCACAATGTGTCCCTCTGCTTCGTGCAGAACCTTGATTGGTACACCGATGGACATTTTTCAACTGTTGTCTTCCTGAAACAAATCACATATGTTTAAGTACATTGATCTTTAATAAATGAAGCAATATTAAGCTGCCATCTATCACTAAACTTGTTCTCTTGAAATTACAAAATCTCTAAAACATAAATTGCTGTGTAACCACCAACTGGGTCAGTCAATGTAAAAACAGTAAATATGGTCCTGGGTTTTCTTATCAGACTAAAACATACCTATCATTGTTTAATACATGTGTGAGAATGATAAACTTGATCAACATCCGAACAACTTCAATGAAGAGTCAGAATAAGTTAACCGCTTGCTAAATTAGCCATATTAGCTGGCTAAGCTAACTTACGATAATTCACATATTTAACACCAACAAACACCGCCACACATTATTTTCAGATACTAAACCGTATATTCTACAAACCAAATCCAAACAAGATTTAAACGCTCGTTCTAACATTAACATTTGATTATTTCTTCAAGCACAAACTTTGCGTTAGCAAACACAAGAAGCCATGTTCGTTAAATGAATGAATGAGCGCCAATGTACAACCCTTACAAACACCTCTGTTGGCAAAATTAACGATAATAAGGTTTAATCCCAATTATAGACAAACTTACCTCGATTCTGTCTTTGAAAAGAATTTCTTTGTTGGTTTATTCTTTAGACTCTGCAACGTGCGCTTGTCGCTTTCGCGTCTCTTTTTGAGCCTTTTCCGCCTACCCACAATGCCACAAAGGTTCAACCAAGTACTTCCTGTTGCGTCGCGCGGTGCATTGTGGGACATGTATTTTTGAGCATATCTATTGTCTTCATGGAAAAAGAAAGAAGCACTAACCATTCTTTTCTATTTAGATTACAGTGTTTCTGCAGCCTTGCACGTACATCTATGCAAATTAATGTGTTTACTAACCTGCTTGCTGTTTCCTAGGATCACATGCTAATTGAATTCTCATGTCATACTTAGTAATAGTATTTTATGACTGTGGCATACTATAAAGAAGCCCTATTAGACTGTATTCCCTCAGGTTATCAGGCTATTATGAATGCTGCTGGAGCCATGTCTGTCATTAAAGGACTAATGATGGGGTCTGTCAGGTAGATTCAGCCACTGCTATGGAATGTGTCCTTTATTTATTTATGCTTTTACTGTCTACAAATAACTCAAATTTGAATCTCTAATAATCACATAATTTTGATAACTGTTATCTCCGGTATATCTAACCATCATAAAAAAAACAAAAAAAAACAACAATGTCTAAATATAAAATATATTCATTAATTTAAATACCTGTCAGATGTCCACAAATTGTGATAAACAACTGATGTACATTGTTTTTGAATAAACACAGCCTACAGTCCGTGAGCCAGAAGCATACCCATATATGTTTTTTGCCAGACACATCTCTGAGATTACTTTAAGGCACATAAATGTGGCTTAATGCACGCCTTTCCCGCAGTGGAAGGGCTTTTTAATGAGGAAAGAGAAAGCATAATGGCATAATAAAAGACTTCATCAAATAAACCTTCATTTGATTTCCATTGCATTAGGCTCATTGACTGGCGTCAGCAGCCAGGCTGCTCTGTAAACACCTCACGTAGAGTAGACTAGTTTTGTGTATGTACTTTATGTGTGTGTGTGCATGTTTTTCATGCTGTCTATGTGTACAGTCCTGACTCTGAAAGTAGCCACCTTACAGGCATATGGACTGATATTTGAATAGCTCAAACAAGCTCTTTGTTTTGGATGATGGGTAACTGGTCCATATACATCAGTGTCTTTGACTCATGTGTCACAGCTGTTGAAGTAGCAACAGACACAATGTTGCCTGGCAGTTATCAAACTACCAACATCAAGTGTAGCTAGTGTGTAGCTATCCAGCAGTTTGTAAAATGACTCTTTAACAGATCTATACACAAGAGATAGTACATGCCTTATACATTTCGTCAGATGTCATTGTTTTCCCCAAGATGTCCAAGGGGTGTTTTGTGGTTGATCCAAACCATATGTCACAGCTCTTAGTAAGACATGCTTGAGTCTGTATGTTCCTCATCTACAGCTGGTAAAGCTTTGAATAAACAGCTACACACTGACTAAAAGTTAGTCAGTTTTGTTGCAGAAAGTGACTTCAGCTGAAAAAAATATAATAAATAGCAACCACTACAAATTTAAGACGTATTTAATTCTCCAGTAAGTAAAAACAGTACACATGGCTTTTACAAAAGGTAATGTGAGACATTTATCAAATGAATGCAGTTCAAGAAATTAAAGGTATAAAGTCTCTTACAAGCTCATTGCGAGATACAGTACTGTTGAAAAAGTATTGTTTACTGCACATTAAGATGTACATTGGTTTAAAGAGATGCAACCTAAAACCTTAACCTTTTTAACCTAGTAAGATGTAAGCATCCACACATTCACTTATTTTTCTGTAGATCAGATTTACTGCCGCTGTTGATTTACTGAGGTTTGATTTATCTTTCTTTGTGTTATCATATTTGCAGACAATATATGTTTTATGGAAACAGAGACAGATATTTTATTTCATATGCATAAATATCTTTGTCATGATACTTTTGGAAGTTCTGTAGAGTGGTCACAGTCAGTCTGTCTTTGGGAAAGAGCCTTAACATTCACAAAAGCAATGCAGTTTCTACTGTCTTTCAGTTCTAAAACATCTGTCGTTTCCCCCAAATATTCGACTGACTCCATTCCTTCCCGTTCAGGAAATCCCATGATACATTGCTGCTGTGTTCCTGAAGATTTGCTATCCTTTACTGTGTGTCCGTTCGGTATGTAGCTGCTCGATGCAGAGTCTAAGTTTGCTGTCCAGTAGCAAGAAGTGTCATTCACTGTAGTTTGGTTAGGAATGGAGTCCAGGACGTAGCTATTCAGCACGGTGCCACATGATGAATCCTCGGTACGGGAAAAGGAAGAGGCCCCTATGACGCTGCAGTTCCCAACACGTCTGCTTTCTCTAATCCCGACACCAAACCTGTGTAAATCCCTTCTTCCTAAGATGTGATGATATAGGATCCTCCTGAAGGTCTGTCTGAACTCACGAATGCGGTAGGCATAGATAAAGGGATTCACAACAGAGTTGGCATGGGAGAGGATAATGGCAATGTTCATTACCCAAATATGTGGGCGATTACAGCTGACACACAAGTGGTTAAAACAGTTAATGATGTGCAGCGGAAGCCAACACAGAGCGAACAATCCAACAATGATGGCCAGAGATTTGGCAGCATGCACTTCCTTCTGCAGCGTTGAATGAGATGAGCTTGGAGATGCAGTTATTTGTCCAGGAGCAGGCACATGTGCCACTTTGCACCCCATCATTCGGAGTTGACGCCGTGCGGCCAGAAAGATATTTGCATAGATGACCAGCATGACTAACAGAGGTAGCAGCACGCAGCCGAAAAAATTGAAATAGACCATGTAGTCCAGGGTGACCACTCCTTCAAACAGGCACTCGGTCATCCCTTCAGGGCAGCTGTTTCCGGTGCTGGTGATCGCTGTGGTGTTCCAACCTGTACAACAGAGGCAGCAGAGCATGGCTATTTTTTTGTTCTTGTATAATTATGGCAAGTTATTGTGCACAGTATGGGTTTCAACTTGACCTCTCAGAAATTAGCTCAGTATTATAAACCACTTGATGCTGATTTGAAACCAATGTGAAAATAGTGGATGCATTTGCTTTCTCTGGAAATACATAAAGAAAACCTGGACAAGTAGGTATCCCATCGTTCAAAATAAACACATACAAACAAGTATATGCTAGAACTCTGATGTTAAACCATCATCCTCAACATGATGGACAACACAGCAGCTAAGTGGATACAAGTATGTTTTTAGCGTTGGAAAGATACTTTTACATTTACCAAAATAATTCCCTCACCTCTGTTCCAGCCCAGCATCGGAGTCAGGCCAATGGCTACTGAGAGGAACCAGCACAAAGCAATGATACCCTTTGCTCTCGGCCCTGTCACCAGGCTGTTGTATCTGAAAGGTTGAGCAGAACACAACAACACATTAAGGGGTAGCTGCTTTATCTAATCTCTGTTGGAGGCAAAGTCAATATTTGGCGATTTAAATGAGGAGAAAATGGTTGAATGGTGCATTAAAGCTTGGCTACATTATGCATTTAATAAGCCAAAGAAAGATTTAATTTGTCCCATTAAAGATCTGATTTGTTGCTGCGTTGCTGACTTTTAAACAGAACACAGTGAAGCCTGATAGTGGCAGAGAGCATGTGAGCTGATAGAGGAGTAGACACTGGCCTCGTTCCAAACCAGCCCCTGCCCACTACCACCTCAGTCACTCCAAATCAGGCTACACTTGCAGTTATGTAGGGCATTTCAAACAACTGGGAGGGTATGAATGGAGAGCCAAATTATGGGACGGAAGCAATCATCACTATGGCAATAGATAGTCACCCGGCTTGCAGCCTTGTAAACTGCGCATTAAGATATGAGATCACTCTGACAGATTTAAATGTATTTCCATGCAAGCTCTGCACACATACAGGTATCTATCTATGAATTTCTTCAGAATTTGTTTAGAATGGAATACCGTAAACTGCCTCAAGAATCAGTGCAAATAGAGGAGGAGTTGATAGGGTAAAGGGAAGGAAGTTGGTTTGGTATTGGGTCTCTGACACTGACCTAAGATTCTAAACGATGAACAAAGAAATATACAAATTTGTTTAAAGAAACAGATTTGATTAGTGGAATAAAAACCAACACATCAGCTCAGTATAAATAACTTTTTGAACTCTTTGTAACATCACCTCACCTACCACTGTCCTTGTGTTGTGTGGTCATTATCTTTCATAGGGAGAGCTGCCAGTAGGCTATATTAAGCTCACTAAAGTTATGATGAATTATTAGTTCTCTGGTCTTCAGTGCCAGGGTTGTGGCCCCAGCGTGACCACACAAACAGACGCAGACACTGTTATGCAACTGCTTATGCAAATGAGTCACCTGCTGTGGCTTACGAGTTGAAATATCCTCTCACAACACGAGTAAGGAGTTCAGCTGTGACTGAGCAGCAGCAGGTTTGCGTACACACAGGAACAATGTTAATCACGGGTGCGTGAAAGTACCTGTTGCAAAAGGAATTGAACAAGGAATGTTGTTGTAAGCTGTAAAATAAGCGAGTGGAAGAAATTGTATTTTAATGGTGTTGATTTAGGTGGATGATAATGATCAAAGCCTTCAGCAGGTTTAGTCCTTGCAACAACACACAAACAGTAACCTAATAAAGCCTGTGGAGACATATATCTCTGTCTGCACACAGCCGGCCACATTAGCTATAATTGAATAAGATCTCTCTGTAATTCATCGTGGTTCGCTACAACACTGCATTTGTGTTATGAACGACTCTCACCTTTAATCGTTCATAGCTGATATGTGAGGGGGGGCATTGTTATTGAGATGTTAAGGAAACAGTTTAACATTCAAAGCAAAGAAAAAATAATTCTGCTTATGAGAACAAAGAAAAGAAATGTCACTCATTCAGCAGGTTGCAAACAGTTTGTAAACTGATCTGAAATTGTCGAAAACAAGATAACTGATGTGACTTTTTAATTTCCTCTCACCTGAGTGGGTTCTTGATGGCTATGTAGCGGTCCATGGCAATAGCCAGCAGGCTGAAGATGGAGCTCTGGGTGAGCACCAGGACGAAGCAGGCGATGAACAGACAGCCATAGAAGTTGGCACAGAAGCCGGTGCTGATTCAATTAACAAGGGAAAATCAAAGGGTTCAGAAAATACCACACCAATACAATAAAACCACAACAGTACAATGAAACAGCTATGAATATTAGTTCTAGTATAATCAGGGATTACATCAGTTGCATGTAAAAGGCAATTACAGAGTGTAAGAATAAAATAATAACGGTAATGATACCTAATAGTGATGGCGAAGGGAATGGCCAGCAGCCCCACAGCAATATCAGCCACTGCCAGTGACACTACAAAGAAGTTGGTGATGCTCTGCAGGTTGGTGTTAAGGCAGACAGCCCAGCAGACCAGGATGTTCCCAGCCACCGCCAGACAGGCGATCACCAGCTCCAGGCCAATATAGACCAGCTGCTCATTTTTCTGCATGGTTGTTTTTTTTTCCTCTTTTTTGTTTTCTTTGCACTTTCATCCCACACACTCAGCCACTTGACATGTTTTTAGACACAATACCTGCTTGCCAAACTGCATGGTATGACTTAAGAAAAGAGTGACTGTGTTTCTGGTGTACAGCCAAGACGGGAAGTGGCAACCACAAACAGTTCACTTGTGACGCCTGACTTCACTCGTACCTTCTGTATCACACACACTGTATCAGTCTGTCAGTCTTCCTCTGTGTTTTATCCTCTGTGTTCAGCTTGGTAAACGTTGTAACAGATGGCAGCAGAGCATCGGCATGGAGGAGGGAATGTCTGGGAGTTTTGCCCAGCGGCAACCAAACTAAGAGCAGTGGTCTGCAGAGACAGAGACAGACAGAAAGCCAGAGACAGAACAACGTCAGTGGTATAGCCTGAACAAACAGATTGCAGGTTACCACACACAGGTCAAAAAAGCCATCTATCTCTGGTGGACAGGGGGTGGGACAGTTTATTTTCCACACAGGGTCAAAGCAGACAGTCCAACAATGCAGCTTTTATTTCACAGAGTTTCCCGAAACCCTTCCACACACTAATCATTCCCGTCATCAGCATGTTTCCCTCCAAAATCACTGATAATTGCACAAAATAAGCAACCTATAAATTCGAGAGGCATTGTGCCATTACAGGGACACTTTGTTAAACTATCTGTTGCATTTTCATGGGGTATTTTGCAAAGTTACTCAATGTTATAAGCAGATTAGGGTATACTATTATAAACAGGGTACAACCTCAGGTAACCTTCAGACCAGGGAGCTGGAATGTATTGTGGGTCATGCTAGTTAGTTCACAGTTCACTGGGCTACAATAGTTCAAGGGGGTGAGAAAGGTAGACAGATGGGTTTCCAGATCATGTCAAATAATAATAACTGAGGCGATGGTGTATTACACTAAATGTATTGCTACATGAGTTCTCTATTGTAGTTAGAAATAACTTAAATTATCTTTTAAGTCCAAAAAAAGAAGTAAAACTGTTGTGCAAGTTTACATAGAAGACAAAAGTTACAAAGCTAAGCATAGTTATCATAGTTACCATAGTTTGAGCTCCATTACATTTTAAATACATTTTATTATTTATTGTCCACCTGATGTGATCTGACATACTTATTCCCTTACTTATTGAGAGACTGCTAACAAGTTTGTGTTAACTTTAGATATGGAAGTCCCTTAGCTTAGCTGAGCATATAGCCTGAACTTGGGGCAAGTAGTTCATTTTAAAACTCAAAAAGATTACCGCTGTTTAAAAAAAGCATGCTTACTAACACAGGTGTCTAATTTTTTAATCCATGAAGAAAAACGGAGTGTTAAGTTAAGTTAAAAGTTAAGTTAAAAATGATAAAATTTTGTTGTACATGCTATTAAGGTGGATGCACATGGTCTTTGTAAAAAGAAAAAAAAAAAAAAAAAACCCTGGCAATGATATGCTTATCTATGGAAAAAAAATGTCATATGTAATATTGTATAATATCATAATGTAAAATTAATGTACGTCATTAATATTTAAATCAAACTGTTTCAGAGTACACACTGATATATGCAATTATCAGCCTGACAAAAAAAAAGTTTTTATCTGTTTTATCTCCTTTGAATCAAGAGAAAATGCCTCCAGGACAGACATGTGCTGAATGTCATGTTCATAAACTAAAGTGAGATAAAAAACAAAAAAAAAACATGATCTGTAAATACGATGCAGTTCCTGCCAGGATCTATGGTGAGTAAGAGTTCATAAGATAAGATTCAACAAGAGTGAATGCACATCAAACAAATGACTCTGTGACAACAAAAGGAAAAATTCGGTCACTATAGGAGCAATATTTCTTTCAGCTGACAGTCTGGCCTATTTTGGGTGGACTTGGGTGGACTGTTAGCATTTCTCAGAAAATAGGAATTCCCAATTCAATCTTGATTCAGACAGCTGTTTTCCATTAGTGTCCAAGTTTTGGTACAATGTTTGTTGGTTGTTATAATAGAAAAAGGAAAAAAATCATAAGTAGTGACAGTAGTAGCTGTGTTTCATTATAGGTGTAAGGATAATTTATTGGCCAAACTAAGTTTCACTCAAGTTAAATTCACTTACACTGATGTCAAGCCACAAAACGGTGAACACAGAAACTCCCTTTCACCTTGACTGTTCACCTGAACTTTACACTAATTCAATTAGTGGAAAGAAGGAGGACTTTTGTCTTATGTCATTGTCTGACTCTGATATTTTAGTTACACCGCTCAGAAGTCGAAGGTTACTGGTCTAATTAGCTGTAACAGGACGAGTGGACTGTAAGTCCTCTAATTTTATTTCAATGTACACTGATGATTTCCTTTGACGCAGAACATTTCTGTGACAGTTCAAGCTTGTACATTATCAGAAACCTCAAGCTTCAATAAACTTCCTACACCAGTATTTTGCAGGAAAAGAGATTAAAAATGACTAGGATGTAAACACACTATGCAGTAAATTGTGATAAAGCAATAGATAAAACAGCAAATTTCCTCCTATGGATTGATGGAAGTTGTCATATTTTATTCAAATCTACCTCGTTTGACTACATACTCAACAGCAGTGATCCTGATTGGCAATACATTGGACCAAAGTCCTACTTTTCCTCGTTTTCTATTGTTCTGCCACTGAAACCTTCTCACAGCCCTGAGGAATTTCAACAAACAGGGTTTATCGAGCAGATTGGGAAAACAACAGTGACAGAAAATTATCCAGACTCTGAGTTTCCTCAAGTCCTCAAGAGGCTGCAAGTGTGTCTACACAACAAGAGTAAAGGTGAAATGTTTACAATGCTTAGATTTATCAGTTGTAACATATACTATCACATGGTGAGTCTTTATGTTTAACCTTCTTCCAGTTGGCTGCTTTGGTAAAAACTCTACTCTCCATTTTTATGGTAACTGATGTACAGTTAAGTGATCAGAGGCCTTGGAGTAAGTGATAAGAAAAAGCACATCCTGCTGAGGAGGTTCTCTCACATTCACTGTCCTGTTGATCAGTAGTGTTGATCAGCTTCAACAAATTCAAAGGAAAACAAAAAAAAAAAACAAAAAAAAAAAAAACAAAAAAAAAGAGAAGTAGATGGATCACTAAAACATTAAAGGGAAGATATTAGCAACGTGCAGAGAGGAGTTTATTTCTCTAGATTAGTTTTCTGAATGTGGATCATAATTACAGTTACATTAAGTTGATTCCAATACAATAATTAATAATGTTGGTTAAATGTATTGACTTAAGTACTGTCATTATGCCACGGATGATAAATAAAAATATATCCAAACTGCTGCTCCTCAAAGTTTAACTAACATATTCAAAATACAAATACAATCAGAAAACAATAGTTCTTTACTTACATTAGTGTTGCCTTGTTCAGATGGTGAGGTCTGATGGTCGGCAGTGCTTCTTAATAAAACACGTAAACACACAGAGAGCAAACCGCCGTGGTGAAATAGGGTGAAATAGAAAGAAAACGACGTGAATCCTCTGACACTGTGCCGCTGCTCGTGGTCGGTTTGTCAGCAGAAGTTTCAAGGTGCGCACCAACAGGAAAGCGCGCAGACTGGCGCACCGCCTCCGCGCGTGTGTATGTATTTGTGTATTTAAGTAGGTAGGGTGGGGGTGGGGTGGGGGTTTGGTTAACCAGTGATCACACGAAGAAGCCAATAAGAAAATGAAAAAAACATAAATGAAGTCAAATCAACCAGATATAAATTCAGATTTCACCAATGGTTTCCTTACGTCTAAGAACTCACCTTCTGCACCACGTGCTCACTTGTTCTTGCAGTGTTGAGATTCAAATCTTCCTCAGTTTATTTTTACTTTTGAGTCTAAAGACAGTTGAAGTTTATGTACTCACATTAAATTATTTCTAATACTACTTCTAATACAACTAAAATAGTAAACATTAGTGTGACCTAAACTCTAATTTTTACACTTAAGCCCACACAGGTCTTAAAAGGTTAATTTCTACATTAAAAATGTTGACAAATTTGTGCTTTTTCATACATTGACAAGCACAGTGTGTTCCAGAATCTGAACTACAAGTTAAAAAGTGATGGGCCTGTACCATCCAACTGCACCATAGATTATCTTGCTTATTATACAAATGAAGATCTGGAGCTACAAAGAAACAAAACCATTGAAAAGACAAAAAACTAGATTGCATGCATGTAGAAATGTCTTGCAGTACCCACTGAATAACAACTTTGATTAGTCAAATTATTATCAAGCAGAAACATCTTCTTCATCTGATCTTTATGGTATACACTTTTCTTTTCATTTTTATTTCATCTACTTCATTTACTCTCTCTACTTGTAGTTCTGTTTTTTTCTCTTTTGTCCTCAGAAAACAGATAACATCACATTGTCCTAGAAAACAATCTAATTCATCCACATTCCTACAGGCACAGGTCTATTTTAGGAACAGTGAGATCATAGCAGATCTCAACTCTATCTCACTGGTTTAGACCCATTACTCAGCAATGATTAACAAGACTAGAAAAGTATTATCAACACTGAAACACATATTGGTGAAAGAAATGCCATATTTACACAGTGACAACAGTGAAACTGGCACATTTCTGCATGATTTTATAACATGAAAAATTTCACAATTTGGAAACTGTCCGCTGCTGCAAGTCATGGTTATTCTTAGAGATGATAATTGCGAAACACTGTGATGCTCTAACACAGACGGGGATGAAGATATGTCAAGAATGGAGCTTGACTTTCTGCTCACAAACATGTATGTTTGTTCATCCATCAGGTGGATTGTACTGTAAATCAATTCTGGAGGATCTCTACTAAGTGTCACCAAGTGTTATATTTCAACATCCATTAACAACTTTACATCCTCTGTTTACATCCGTGTTTTGACAAGAAGGGCACAAACAGTTTGAATGCGTTGGAAAAAGGTGATTGACTCATCAGTTAAAAGAAGGGCAACCATTCCTGTAACTGAAGACAGTATGAGGGACACAATCACTTGCTTAACTTCTTCAAAATCCAGTTACTTAAGTTCTTCCTCAATGCAGTCATTGTTTGTGACTACACATCAAGCTGCATCTGCAAAACCTAGATCAACCAGTAGGGGGCAGTGTCCTTTGTCGTCTTTCTTTGTCCTTGCTGCTGCCATTATACCAGAACTAGCATTTACAGAATTTTAATGGTTTTATTAATGGTCCCAAAGTTGACCTCATATATTCTTCATGACTCAAGACAAGCTATTATTAATTGTATTAGTATATTGAAACATGCAATGGAAATCTTGCTAGGTATAGGATATTTCTTACTATTTTGGCAATATCTGGAATGTTATTCATTAAAATTGAGATATGTGAAATGAGAATATAATTACATTTTACCAGATACTCATCTTTAGAGGTGCACTATTATGAACCATCCATCCATTTCCCTCTGTAGGAAGATTTTTTTTCCATGTTTCTTCTACAGTTGAAGAAAAAAAAAGGAATTGTATGTAGATACAGGAGATTTTATTTAACATTTTTGTGTACAAACATAGGCTGCAAATGCCTTCCAAACATGTTTGCCCTCAGAATACAGTATTCCTTTTTACAGTTCTACAAGCAGAACATTGAATATTGAACAGGAACAAGAGTCAAAAAATTGAGGAAGGTAAAAAGACAAATAGTTTGTGGTTGGTCAGCAAGTCTCATCCTCAGCTTTATGTTATAACATTGAATTGAACAAAACTAGCATCTCTCCCCCCCAGAGGTTAATGTAGCCTCATTTAAACATCAGAGTAGTGTCGGCAGAGGGTCAAAGTTTTAACTATAGTATGTAAATGTGGTGATAAATGCAAGAGGTTATTTTCTAACTCTCATACAGAACAATATGTTCCATATTTTCCAAGGTATTGCACAGAAAAAACTCCAACCTTTTTTCACTGCATTTACGTTTTCATGTACTGAACTAAACGACGGGGGTTATGGAGGAAACTGTGTTATGGAAGGTACATGCATTTACATTGACAATCAACAGACCAAAACAAAGCAGATTTTTAGAGTAATATAAGACTCTTCTCTCCTCTACCACATACTGACAGTTTGGCTTTTCAAAGAGACTAGAGTTGTAACCAGTTCGATCAGTCTTTAACGCTCATACTTCAGTGGACGCCACAATAAATAAAACGGAAACCAAATTATTATGTACTCTCTAGTATAATACATATTTATACAACTCTATGGAAAAGTAGGAGACGTTTTGAGTTTTGTAAACTCGCAGAATTTAGCTTTTAAAATGGACAAGAACCCGCACCTGCTAATCTGTTATCTATACCAGATAGCTAAACAATCACAGTGGCCAGTCTGTTGACAACACAAACA
Organism: Polydactylus sextarius; assembly: GCA_016801845.1. Taxonomy (NCBI): domain Eukaryota; kingdom Metazoa; phylum Chordata; class Actinopteri; family Polynemidae; genus Polydactylus; species Polydactylus sextarius. The sequence continues at coordinate 7,064,071 of CM028922.1, forward strand.
ACTACAGAGGTGAACTGACGGTGCAGAAGTTGGGTATTAAAAGACGTTTGCAGCTGTACACAGTGGCTGTGATTCAGAGACAAACAGCTGTGACTTCAACAGAATGTTCAGAAAATCAGACTTAAAGATAAGACTTCCATTTTCCCAAAAAGTACCCCATATAAAGGCCATTTTTCTTACATTAATTTTGTTTTTTGATGACATTATACAATAAATAAATAGATCCAGTAGACCTTTTTACACCAAACTGGGTTAAAGCATAAATAAATACAAATAAAAGGCATAAAGGAGCTGGAAATTTTTAAGAGCAAACACAAAAGACATGGGCAAGAAATTCAAACATTTGCTCCAGACTTTAGACTTAAACAGTTTGAATTACAGCATCACAGTCAGACGAAGGTGGCGGGCGTGTACAATTCAAGCTAAGACCATACTTAAGTTTTCAAGGTCCTGTCTTAGTCTTTAAAGAAGAGACGAAAGGTGTGTGGCTGCCCTCCGCAAAAGGCAACGGGAGACCGAACAGCATCTCCTCCGTCAGTGTTTCCACTGACACTTTTACCACAGGCGCTAAACCAAGGGAAAGGTGTTGAGGCACGATAGGGTAGAGCAGTGTAGGCAATCGGGACTTGCTCTAAAGGTGACGCATGAATGAAGGAATTAATGAACGGTGGATTCATTCTGTCTCACATCCAAAAATATAAATGACGACAGACGGTGAGCATGCTACATAAGCCCAAATTAGCGGAGGTACACAATGGCAGTTAAAAATACACACAACTGTGCGGCGACTGAAGGCATGAACACTTACAGAGTAAAATCTCGACGGTATTGTTCATGGGACTGGTACAAATAACAATAATAGAATTTATCTTAAATCTACAGACTAAGTTGACATCAGGCAACATAAATTTTGTTTGAGCATCAAATTTTGATTTCTTTTTTTTTTTGTTCAGTTTTCGTATCGAAAGACATTTATCATAAAAACTTAAACTACACTTTTTTTTTGTCACAAAATATCTTACAATCCCAACCAAACCAACCAAGACATTGATCATTAAATGGTCCAGATAATGACAGATGCTCATGAGTAACTGGAATTCCCAGAAACCAAATCTGTGATGACACTTATGTAAACAGGACAGCAATAACAAAAAGATACAGAACAATAAAGAAAAAAACTAAAACATGCCTGCATGTTAAATCAAGGTCAAAGAAATTAAGATTTTAGTATCAATACAATATCCGAAGAGTTTTTCTTCAACATGGCCGCTGAGTTGGGACATCTTCATGTTTAACGGGATGGAGAACGGTTAAAAGGACTGAAGAATTATGAGGACATCTGAGTCCATGAGACAACTTATCACAAGAAGAAGAAGAAATAAGATGTGATTCCTTCATTAAACCAACAGATATGCTCTTTAAACGCTGAGTGCTCAGGTCACTTGAATTGTAATACAGTAGTTTTAAAATTGCATGAGTGCACTTCTGCGGCCACAGACTAGAAAAGACAATGCTGTGTGTGTATGTATGTGTGTGTGTGTGTGTGTGTGTGTTCATGTGTGTCCATGTGCTGTATCATGACGTTGCATAATGTCTACACTAGACGGGTGATGATCTCTGGATGCGAGAAGTTCTGCTGAGGAACACCCAGCAGTTAAAGAGCTTGTGCCTTTTTTCCACAGCAGCATACAGTATGTAACTACAATGTGTGTGTTACCTTCATAATAACAATAATAATAATAATTATAATAATATCTAGTAAAATGAGTAATTGATAGGCTGGACAGAACAGCTGAGTAGTTTCTATAAGATCAAGGCTAAATCCTGCTTATTTACTGCAAGACTTGAAGTCAAGGCTAAGACCTACCACTTTCTTATTCAAACCTAAAAAGTTCACATAAAAACAAAAAAAAAAAAAAAAAAAACGTTTTTTTTTTCCCCAGGCCCGAAAATAAATTACAGTAATAGCAACAATGATTATACTGTTAAACAAAAAGAAAAAAAATACAACTTTAAGATTATGTACATACTGTTTTTGTAAATACATCTGCTTCCTCTTTCCCTAAAAACAAACCAACGTCATATTAGTTTGGCAAGATGTCCTATGTTACAATAAGAAGGACATTTCGTCAGCAAAAGATATGAACACAGACAATTCCTATGTTAGAAAATATATTGCTTCCTGGGTATTTATGCTTAAGACTACCTTGAGACACAAACAACACAAAGAGGAAATTTTCTTTTTGTAGCCGGATAAACCGCAGGCAGTTAGATTGCAGTGTATGTCTTGTTCCTTTTTTCTTCTTCTGTCTGTCTTCTTGTCTCTGACTCTGACGGGGTTTTGTTTACCTTGTAAACATTTGAATAAATCAGTGTTTTGTTTCCTGCGCCCGGTAACGTGGCAGCCAGCCTCCGGATGTCCACTTTGACAAACTCTAGACAAAAAATGTCTCCTCTTGTCTTCTCAGAAACAATGCACTGAGATTATGTAAGACACGATTTGATTTTTTCCTTGACAGGACATGAAGTGACATTTGAGGTGGATAAACACATTTTTAAGAGTCTTGATTTGGTGATTGTCCAAAATAAAAAAAGCAAAAAAAGAAACCCAACAAAGACAGAGAACAATGCCCAAACACAAAGATACATGGAAGTTGCGATTTGTTGGCAAGCTATTTCCACGAATTAAGACTGACATGTTTCAGTCTCTTCAACTTCTTGAAATATGAACCTCTACAAGCTGCAAAGGTTCAATATTAAGACCGACACAGGACGAGATGGAGAAACGTAGATGGCAGTTGTACCCACAACATCATTGAAGGTACAAGGTATCATATTAAATATGAGCTTTGTGAACACAGAGGATCTGTTGTCCTCTGTGCTTCAGAGGCCCAATAGCGCCCTCTTGTGTTTAAGTAGGGCAGAGAGGACCCTCACCAGGAGCCGAACAGAATCCGGTCAGTTAATTCAAAAACATACTACTAAGGGCTCACTTTGAGCCAAGGTCCATCTTTTTTTTTTTTTTTCCCACTCATCACGATCAAAGTGTCAGGCAGATGTTAGCTCTATACTTCAGTGGAGAAGAGAATGCTCTGTCGTTTACTGTCTGGGGTGGGGATGGTCTCCAGTTGGAGGAAATAGAGCAGCACCTGGACCTGAAAGGACATTAAAGAGAGGTTTGCAAATATGCAAAAAACACTTAAAATTAAGATTCTGTTCTTTTTGTTCGTTCTTGACAGGCCAGAGATAAAACACCAGAGGGAACAGACAGAAGATCTATGTCACCTGTGCCATAACTTCCAGGGACCAGCTGTCCCCCATGCTGATGGGTTGTGTCGGGTTAGTGGGGATCTTGCTGTCCTTCTCTGCGGGCCTCAGCAAGGTCGGCCCAAACACCGTTGCAAGGTTATGGAGCGACATCTTGTTGATGCTTTCCTTCTCTGCCACCCTGGGGAGAGGAAAACAGACAGGTCCATTAGTGATGTATATAGGGGATACGACCACATGCAGGTGATGTTAATGTATGATGATGAATCTGTGCGATGAAGTATGTGAATATCAGAGATGCCAAACTTAAGGATTCAGCAAAATAAATCATCACTGATTCATCCTATTTTTTAAAATTAATTATAGGGTCAGTACATCTCAGATGACAACTCAAGGTAACACACAACAGATTGCTTTTCTTTGCTTGAACCTATTATTGTACTGAACCATTGGTTGGAGCTCTGGGGCACTGTAATGGAAAAGTTTGACCAGGTTAAATACCATTTAAAATCTGTCTTTTTTCTGACTTACTCTGACTCTTGACTACTAAACATTTATAGTAGAAATGTGAAAGCATCCATCACATACTGATGTGTTACTTTTACAGAGATTGTTACTGAGCCTCTTGTTATTTAATGTAACCATGGTAACAAGAGGACATTTTGTGACGGCGCCCGCTTTTCCTTTAATAGTGGAAAAGCCGCATCTGTAAACTGAACTATCAAGACTAGAGCATGAATTCAATTTTAAATTTTCAATATTACTGATATGATGTTTTTATGTGTGTGTATTTAAGGTTTGTTCTGAGCACACATATCCAGAATGGTTTTGGTTCTGTGTGTGTCTGTGTGTGTGTGTGTGTGTGTTTGCACATTCATCTTTATATATTATGCAACCACATGTGGTTGGTTGTTCAGACCTCTTCAGGTGATCCAAAAGGAAAAGGAATGTGACCAGGTTTGGTTCCGGCAGCGACAGCAGTAAGTTCAACATGCAGCTCTCTTTGGCAACACTATCAGACAGAGCTGGAAGAAAGAGAGAAAAGAAATGTTTTTTTTATTATTTCATATAAATTAAACATTCTCTTGAGCAACTCTTGGTAGACTGTTCTAATAATTAGATTACTTGTTTATTAAACTGATAATAAGAAGCATGATGTGTTGATTATGTCTAGACTTACTGATGCCGCCCGCAAAGTTAGGATAGAGCTCATCAGTGAAAAGAGGTTCTGGCAGCTCTCTGAAGTACAGCTTCAAGGTTCCGGCGATGGCGTTGACGTCCATCTCACTCATCATCACTGACACGTCTTTATTATCTGCAGGAGAAGGAGACGACAGCGGCATGAAGGTGGGGAGGCCACGCGATGACAAATGAAGATGACAAGGAACAGCATGGCAGGGAAACACATTGGCACAGTCGCCGCAGAACTGTCAGTATCTCGTCAGAAGTCAAATTCATCCAAAAATTCGTTAGCACATACGCCCACACGTAATGCAAATACAAGCTCATGAATGAGTTAGTCCAGTTAATCATTTCACAACGGAGAGAATGTCCTCATCTTGACAAACTCACAAAGCTTTGGTAACAATCACCTGATCTACAGGGAAAGAAAGATTAGAAAAAGGACTTCCTTGTAGTGTTATATTTCCTAGAAATGTTTGTAGTACTAATAACCTCTATGAAGGTTTGGGGATCCAATCTTTTCCATGTCTACAAGTGGCAACGTTGTAATTTAAAAGCTTTATAACAAAGCACACACTGTCCACAGATGAAGGCTGTACTCACTGGTATCGAAGGCAGTCTTCAGAGCCTGAATATCAGTGGCCACCCCTGATACTCGGTAGATGCCCACCTCCTCCATACCCCTCCTTTCAATCTCCTCCAGGCACTGCCGGACAATGTAGGGGACCTTGGAGCGCTCTCGCCTACAGAGAGAGAAATACAAATATTAATAATGACAAATTTAAAAATTGCCTGATTGCATCAACACCAAAACAAACAATGAGACACTGAATGTTTTGTTCATTGTGATAAAAAAAAGAAAAGAAAAAAAAAAACACACAGAAGATAAGGCTGTATTCTGATTACAGGAAGTACTCTGGCTCTTTGCTTGTGTTTCTGTTGAAATGCTTTATCTACGCCGCTAATTGTTTTCGCTGGTAAATCTAGTTAACCCACTTTTTCCACTTTAATCCTCATTAATGTCACTTACAATCTTAACAATGGTCACAGGCACACAACACACTAATGCTTGTACTGAATGCGCTCTCCACATTCCCCACCACAATGTCTCCCTCCTTCCCTCTTTTAGTCTTTGCAAATTGTTTTTTTTTAACACAGGAAATAAATGGAAACCAGCAAATGTCTGAAAGGTAAAAAATCAATTTAATTTAAGTTATGTTATGCTGTGGAAAATAATGTAAATAATGTCAATTACACATTATTTTAGGTCCAAAATGAAACGTCTCAACAAATATCTAATGGTATGTTGCCATGTTGTCTCCTCAGGATGAATTGTGGTAACTTTTTCTTTTACTTTCACTTTTTTAAAAATCCAATACCATCGTCATCAGGCTCAACCAATGTGTTAGCTAAACCGAGATGATGAACAATGTTGGCATTTTTTTTTTTATTGTGAGCTAACATGCTGCTAACATGTTTGGGCACAAGTCGTCTAGACAAACACCGGGTGACGGCCTTAATATTTGAGGCAAAGAAGCAAAGGATTTGCACGTGTCCACAAAAAAAGAGAAGCCTACAATCAAGCCACTGAAGAGTATGGACATGTGAAGCTTGGATAGAAGTTGATAGTAACACTCATAGTAACATTATAATTACGTAGCTTCTGTGTTTATATGTGTTAAACTCACTTGGTGACTGTAGAGATCTTGACTCCAAACACACCCATAGGTTTCCTCGAGGGCATCCTTTTGAGGCTGAACTCTCGGCTGGTGAACTTCATGGATAGTTTAACCTCGATCTGACACAGGAAAAAAGAGCTTAAATCTATAACTGGTTTATAGAGTGAGAAGAGAAGCTATTTGCTTGAAATCCATCTGTTGCAGCTTTCATTAATCTTGAGGAAATCCCCACATGTTAAAAGCAGAGCTACTATACCACTGCTACAGTGTGTGGTGCAGGAAAACAGTACTCACATATAAAATATAAAGTATTAATGTAATATAAATAGTCCAAATTAATGTAATTAATGGACTCACCCCATTCATGGGAATAACTGTCCTCTGCCAGTCTTTGCCTTGGAGAGTCTGAGGGTCAAGCTGAGTGGAGGCAACACAAAAGGACAATATGTTACTTCATTAAACTACTAACATTTTCATTACATTCATGATGCACACATATCGGGGAAAACACCACATTCAAATAACACAGAACATCAGGTTATTAAAAATGAAATAAAACAAATGAAGCTTGTAACCATTAGTGTTGTAAGCGATGTGCAGTGGCATGTTTTAATAGATTTTTGTGCAGATCCAGATGTAAACTTTTTAGGAAATATTTTTTTTACAATTTTCCCATCAGCCACTGTTGTTCTGCAACTCTATTGATTTATACAGCGATCCTATTTATAAACTGTTCTGTTATATCAGCAGAGCACTGCGCAAAGTAACAAATGTTTGCCTTTAGTGTATTTTGTAAAACATGATAAATAAGTATATATTGTTTCAACAGACTAAATTCACATACCCAAACAAATCAGAGACAGGGCCATCTGGGCCAATAAAAGTTGAGTGCATTCTCACATGCAGGCACAATATACTGTATGTTGTATGTTTACCTAGGCTAAGCACCATCTGGTTGCATGCGAATCTGGATCACGTTTCTCATAATTGAATCTTTCACTGCTGAGAGTGCTCTTTGGTTTGAGCCATTTATCTACAAAGAATTACATTCCACTAAAAAAACAACAAAAAACAGCAAAGCCAGAGCTTCTTTAGCTTCCTGATAAAATGTTTTAAAATCTCAAGCTTTTTTACTGTAGTGGTTGAAGGTTTGTGTTTGTGTGTGTGTGTGTGTGTGTGTGTGTGTGTGTGTGAGTGAGAGAGAGAGAGAGCCTGTGCTTTTTAACAGCACCTCATTTTCAAATAACCTACAGATCTGTGAGAATAAACCTCATTAAATTCTGAAATGAAGCCAAAATTATAAGAGGAGGCAGTTTACAACACCATGTGAAAAGATGAGTAAAGACAAGAGCACATTAAAATAGAGACAGGCGTATACTTAAGAGGAGTTTGTGTATCGAGTTCAGAGCTTTTAAATATTCTCTTATGAGATATAATTTCTGATTCCGTTGCTGCATATGCTCTTAGACAAACATGGGTAAGCACTTCACATAAAACAAAAATTAGAATACGCTGATGTATAAAATTTGGGCCGTTAACAATGGGGTAAAACTATAAAATGACATTATGGGATGCCTCAGCCGCTGTGGCTTCTCCTAAAGATAGGAGCGGCTCTTTGTTGCTGATCTTGGTGATCCTGCTAAGCAACTTTCCCACCACCACTTTTTGGGTGTGTGTTTTTTTTTTCTTTTTTAAAGAATGACATCATCTATCAAAAGAACTATCATTTTCTAGGATTTCCACAGGAACCACTAGGTGGAGTATGTGACTGTACGTTAGACGACAAGCAACAGGAGACTTGTCTTTCTTTTCAGACAAATACAGACTGAACTGAATTAATATGGGGCACACACGGTTTGATACAACATACAAAGAAATGTTGTGCCATTTTCTAAAAAAAACAAGAAAAAAAAAAAAAAAAACTGTGAAACGTATTTCAGACAGTAGGAGAAGCTCTGCTGAACACACCTGCTCTGTTGCTGGCAGAGGAGTAAAAGAGAAGGATGTTTTTGTAGCTGCGGATCAAAGGAGAGGCTCACGTTTCAGTCTAAATCTTTGTCTTTGCGGTATCTTTCATCTTTGTTTCCTGACTGACATTTGGCTTTATCCTTGCATACCGGACTCATCGTGGCTCTAACAGAATCACCTGCTTTCCAAAACCTGCTACCAAGCTGTAATCTGTCAATCACCGCAGCCACTTCTGGACAAAAGTCATGACTGCACCGATATAATTTCCACTTGTACCATATGACACAGCTATTATTCAATAATGATTACAGACCCTGGACTGTGATTTATGTTTGAAACACCCAAACCTGGCAGACAAATGACAAATGACAAATCAGCGGCATAGAAAGTAAATCTTTTTTGTTAATCTATCAAAATGTGTATACATGTGACACATTTCTGATATTTTAATGACACTCACTCTCGACATGTTCTGAACAGCGATTCCTTTTTTAGCCATCTATTACATTATATTAATTAATGTAATTTGCAGATTGCTATTAGCAACGGTATGGGTTTCACGCTTTGTGGCAATGGTGGTGACATAACTGCCAATCAGTAATGAATGATAGTGCGTCTGCTGAATGGGGAAAGGGTGGGGGTGACGTCATGTCATACCGGGATCTGTCCTTTCCCCATTATGCGGTCTGTGCTCTCTCCATCCTCTTTGTTCTGCTTGGTCTTGTTGTAACACTTCTCATAGCAGAGCAGCCTCAGGGTCTGAGAGCCCTCCAGCTCAATCTCAAATTCCTGAAGAAAAGAAAAAAAACAAGAAAACAAATAATAGTTGTTGTGGGATCATTTTGAAAAACAAAAAAAAAAAATAACCTGCAGTTAAAAAAAAAAGAAAAAAAGAAGCATACAGATAAACAGGGAGATTATATGTCTTGAAAAATTGCTAACTCCACTGTATTTGAATCCATACATCCCACCACAAAGCACAGTTGACCAACATTCCCTGTAATTATGTAAAGGGAGCACTCTGCATATGGTTTGAACATCGTTTTGTGGCTCACACAGTCCTGGTTCACTTAGCATTTGGACAGATGTGAATCATCACCAGCGGTTCCTCATTAGCTGAGCTTATTTCCACTTTGTTGAGCAAAAATCCTTTCTGAGTTTCTGAGTCCACGATGGAAAAAAAAAATCACTGTGCTGCAGATGAGATGAACCCATCCACTGATTGTATCTCAGAGCTCTTCTGCTTGTTTGGTGCGAACCTGCGATATCCAGCTGTGTTAATTAATTCATACATGTGCGCTTGTATGCATATTCAGGATACACATGAGGTGTCTGTTTGCTGTATGTTTGCAAGGGCTGCAGATACAGTAATCCTGTCAGACATCTTTCTTTCATCTCAAAGATGGATGGCTAACTGATTACAGGGCCAGATGTCAGATATTTAACAGACGGCAGGCACTGTACCAAGACAAACAGGAACTTTTTTTTTTTTAATTCCAACTGGGAATATACAAGATTACATGTTTGTTTTAAAACCAGTCTCTTACCTCGTTCCATTTGGGTTCAGTGGTGTATCGATACACTCTTGTCTTGGCTTTATTTGAAAAGAAGCCAAAGGAATCCACCTCCAATGTGCAGTAGAGATCTGACATAAAGGAGACGAGGATATATATCACGTTTATAGAGCTTTGGAAAGGTTGTTATATTATGCATTGAACTGGCTGAATGTTGAATATTATCTCCGGAAAACAAAGAGTCAGTTATGTCCATAACATTGTAGTAGGCAATTCAGTAAAAATGTAAAACCATGCAAATAAAACCAGTTATTCAAATAGTGAAACTAGAAAGAAAGTAAAATGAAAGTAAATAACAGGGCTCATGGGAACCCAAATATTTCCACCACCAAATAAATAAATAAAATTACAAAAGATTATTTTCCACCGCTCCATGGTCACATTTAAAGTTGGGCTCTGAGGGACTCATTTTTCTTTATCTCACTTGATCTGTATTTTCTCTTGTTTGCATGAAGGCTAAAGGTGAGTGACTCACTCAAGCTCTGTTTGAGGCCGGAGGCGGAGTGGACGATTACATTCAGGAACCCACAGAGACCGGAGGATTCATCCTCTGGAAAAACAGTCAGCGAGCAGAGAGAGAGAGAGAGAGAAAGAGCGAGAAGAAAAAATAAGTATGCAGGGATTAGAAAAGCACGCAGATCTTAGCTAGAAGGAAGAAATAAAACAGCAATGTACAGTATGATACATGTGACTAATATTTCTTCGCAGTTTTTGTCCTCATTTTACCCAAAATGATTTATCAACACGATTTCTTTCCATGTTGTATGATATGCAAGCATGAAAAAAAAAGCTTTCACATGATGTTACTGTGGAATTTCCTTCTACTAAATCCACCGCCCCAATAACACTAAACACTATCTATGACTATATAAGACGGAGGATGTTAAAAACAGCTTTCAAATAAAAACAAATGAGTACTTTACCTTCTTTATTGATGCTAAGTGGGATGTGGTGGACGGTCTGCAGTTTGACACAAGAGTTGGTCAACATTTGTAACTCCATGGATGTCAAAGCGGATGTTTTAAAACCTGGAGAGAACATAATAAAATTCAAACTGTGAATGATTGCACGTGTGTCCTCTCACTTTTTCATTTATAAAGTTCTTGGATCAGAAGTTGCTTCCAAATGTTGCCATTTTCACAAGTAATGTTTGAATTGTACATAGTTCCATATGAAACTTCTGGGACACTTACATTTCTTCTGCTGCTCTTTGATCATCTCCTTCCACTCTGCTCGTTCATAGTCGGATGAAATCAGGAAACCGTAACTCTGAAATGTAAACACCACCGTTATTTCATCGTACAAAATTTGTCGAGGCCACGTTCCGCCTGTGTAAATATACAAAAACTAAATTTAAAACCCACAGTGACATGTGTTTGCTCGCGCCAGCTTTAACAGATGCAAGATATCATGAATTAATAGCTTCATTCTGACACTAGAATGTCTGAGCAGGAGACACGTTGAAGAGGATTAATCTTAAGAAAGATTGGAGAAGAGGGATAAAGCGCTGGGAAAAGAATGGGAGGACAACACAAAGGCAGTAAAATGAAAAGAACGGATGAAATATGGAGAAGAGCAGCGTACATAGAGAGGAGGAGGAGGACACTGGGACAGAAAAGATGATGGGAAAAAGGAAAATGAAGAAACAGAGCCGCTTTAAGACGGAGAGTGTCATCACCTTGCCGTTCTTGTTGTAGACTCGGAGGGGCATACTCGGAGATGTTAAAAGGAGAAGAGACTCCTGTTCGGACAGCTTCTTCCTGAGACGGTCGATGACTTTTGAGCCCTTGTTGGCTCTCTGAAACCACAGAGGAAAAACAATTTGATTGTGTCTGTAGGTTTACATATTTTATTACATTCGTGTAGGTAACCTTGAAATGAATCATCACTGCTGTGCGAGAACTGGACACCTCACAACACCATTTTTTTGTGTTTCAATCTAATTTAGAGGATCGCCTTACATTGGTTGATATGAAAAAATAAAATAAAAAAAGGAACACCAGGTTTTATTCTTAGTTATTTTAGTGAAATTTTAGAGTGCTCAAAGATCTGGAACAGTCGCTACCTTCTCTCTCTGAATCTCACTGCGGAGATGTGAGATCTTGACCTTCATGGCGTCGAGCTCTTCATCTGGGACCTGCGGGATGGTAAGTGGTTCGGTCTCCTCGGGGCCCTGGAAGGTCAGTTCAGTCAGGGGGATGTACCACTTACTGTCATACTGCTGGTTTTTTCTGCAGTAGAGGAGCAGGAGAAGGAAATGAGATGGAGGATGGGTCATGGAAGAGGGATGTGAAGAGAGATGTGAATTGAGAAAGGTGCCAGATAGACTGTGTTAACTCTTTATGGATGATAAAAAAAATATAGCAGTAATATCAAGTAACTGCTGGATAAGATGTGTTTCTTTCTTTCTTAGTCATGTTTCTTACCCTCCAATCTGTTTTTTCAGTTTGGCGCAGAGCAGCAGATCAGTGAAGAGGAAGACATGTCGCAGTTTCCTGGCTCCCTCCACCAACTCCACCATGAAGCTGTCCCTCAGCAGCTGCCGGTTCTGTGGCGACAACAGACAAACAGTGGTGGGTCAGCAGCACGAAATCTCTTTGGTGTTAATATCACAAGTCATATTCTGTGGAGCAGACACACTCAGCTTGAATAGCCTTTGTGTTAGAACTGGATCCAAAAGCTTAACCCCCCCCCTCCTAAATTCTTAGCTCTGTTCTAACACTGTAACTTAGAGGCAACAACAAAAACAACCAAGTAGAGGAGATGATGGCGACCAGAGTTTAAAATGTCCTCTCAGCTCAATCATCTGTGACAAAAGCTTACATGCCAACTACTTCTGTTTATTGAATAACAACCAAATTATGAACCAAAAGGTTCATAATTTTCTCTGTGACATCCCCATGACACAGAGGAATAAACAGACAAGTGGAGGGACTGAAAGAGTGATATTTGGAGCCCTGGGACTGATTACTGACGTCAGACTATGTAATGAGATATGTAATTCTATAATGCACCAAAAGGGGGCAGTGATGTCCTTTTCCAGAGCATAAAATACACATTTATCAGAATGGACCAAGAAGAAAGACTGAGCAGGCAAATGTCAAACCACAGCTCAATAATAAGTGGTTCACTTTGACATGCTCATAACCTTGGTTTTACTTGTGGTATGAGACATTAAACATTTGCGTACGAAAGGCTGACTGTGAGTAAGAGAATAATATGAAACAGGCGTTTGTTGTATATATGTATATATATATATTTAAAAACAGAAATATTATTAATCAAGTTGAATCTAATGAGTTAAAATGTTAAGGAGTGAAATTGCTAGCTGATAACACTATAGTGCATTTTATTTTATTTTTTTTTTAGTAAAACATACTGACAAAAGCAATGACATTTAATGGACTATAACATTAACAAGGGTTTTATAGGCCATCTGCTGCTACTGTCCCAGCCGAGCAAATAAAAAGAAAAAAAAAAAAGAAGGTTCACAAAAATCTGCTAAAAACTTTTATACACGTTTGCTAAATGCATTTATTTTGCTCCACGGGACACCTTCCATACGAAGCGATTACATCACTGTCTTTATCTCAGTGCTCCCCCCGCGTTCCCTCCTGTCCTCTCCATCGTGTTGCTGTCACTGACAGAACACACTAAAGTGTAGCTGAAGCGAGAGAGTCTGTGCCCATTCAAAACCTGACTGGACATCTGCTGGCAAACGGGAGGATCATGCTGTGTCACTCGGCGTTAATGCTTGTGTGTGACGGAGAAGGCGGAGGGAGAGGTGACAAAGACGGGAGAAATGAGAACATTGAAAGAGAGAATGTGCCACAAAGAAGAAATAAAATAAAGAGAGAGAGTGAAGAAGGAGGAGGAGGAGGCAGAGGGAGACAGAGTAACTCCACAGGGAGCAGTTGTCACATTGCAGTTTTCTTGCTGAAGATACCAAACCATGTGACACGTCACTAAAGCAGCTCCTCTGCAGTGATCACATTCAAAGAGGCTCCAGCTGATCACAATCACGTCCTAATCCCTGAAATAAGAATATAATAGAAATCTAGTTTCCACTAGTGGATGTAATTATTTACTAACTACATAATAAAACCTGCGATGAGGGCAGCACGTGATAAATAACATCCAGATGAGTTGCTTTCCGCCTGGCAATTGTTGCCAGTGGCAACCAGCATTGCTGCATCTGTCCGTCCACACACATCAAGATGATGAAAGTTTCACAAATGAAAAGTGAAAGACGAGTTTCGAGTCATTCCTTCCTCTTTGCTACGGTCCTACTTTAATTTCCTGATCTAGTTTGTGTTGTTAATAGAGAAAACTAAGTACTCTGACGACATGCTGTATCAGCAAGCTAACATGCTTAGCTTTAATGTATTGACAACACTAAACTAAGCTGAGGTCGAAGGGAATGGCTTTTTTCCAGGTATTTGATCTTAACAAAAGTGCAGTGGTGGAAAAATACTGAAATTTAGAGCTGGAAGATGCTGAGAAAAATTCAATGAATAATTGAAAACTCTGAGATGCTGAAGCTTCTGGATAAAAAGTCAGGGGACTAACAGTCATTAGAATTTGAACAGCTGAGACATTTCACCAAAAAGCAAAAATGTCAATGTCACGGTGTCAGAGGAAAGACATTATCCCAATTATCCACATATTAGACATTTGTTATTTGTATAATCACTTCTTTCTTCAGTTTCTTTTTTGTCATCTTACAGAATAATGATCTATAATCTGCTTCACTGTAGCTTAGTCACAGTAACGACAGGCTACAACTGACTGGGATGATGAGATGTTCAGAAGAGTGATGTTACACCATCCAGCCCTCAGAGCTGAGAGCAGCTATTTTTTTTTCTTCTAAAACTTAATGTGGATTTACTCTTCGAGTATTGTTTTTCTGTAGACGGTAATCAGAGACGACTGCAATGAATGTCCTGTAAAAATCTTTAGTGAAAAGATGAGTCAGCGGCAGATTCACAGACTGGGCTAAATTATTGATTGGATTGTCAAACGGAGAATACAGTAGAGCGATTTGTTTGGATTATTTAACAGAGGACACCCCGTGATGACTCATGCAGATTAAAGATTAAACCAACGGACAGTGAGTTGTATTTAAGGAGGAGGCGGTAAAAGAATAAATGAAGCTCTTTTGTGTTACACAGGTATGTGAAGAGGATACACTGAGAAACTACAACTGCCCATCATGCCTCAGTGGTAATCCTCTCCTCTATTGATCCCTGATAAAGTGATAAGATAAAAGGCAGGATAAAAGCTAGATTAGGGATTTACAGGCCTCTAACTGTGTGGGAGTGAATGGGAATCGTGTGGAGGGATAAAACAAAACCCGGCAACAACACACTGACACAAAAGTATCTATTTAACCTTCATTTTAAAAAAAAAAAAAAAAATCCTCTGCAGATTTTTTGATTTGACTGAATTAGATTCAGGAAGTTATGAATATTCTTTTCTTGAATCAGAAGCCAAACTACTGATCTTTGATCTACAAAGGATGATTAAACGATGTTCAAATGAGTTTATTCATCTAGCACTGAATAGTTTAACACACTCTGAATGCCTGCAGACACTTTTTTGTTCTTATTTGATTAAGCTTCATTGTTTTATTTTGGGATGCAGACACACACACACACACACGCTATTCCGGTTAAGGCTCATTGCTAAATCAGTAATCTGATGAATTGAAAATGTGCTTATGCTGCTGTTTTGCTCTGCTACTGGAGGGAGAGAAACAGCATCCTTAACAAACCGGCTGTCTCAGCGCATCAGATGACATTTTTATAATATCGAGAAAAAAAAAAGAAAAAAAAAAAGCCAGTAGGAAGAAATGTGACTTTCTCTATTTCTCATAATAGCTGACTGGAACATCAGCAGCGCCAAAGTGGAAGGAGAGCGACATGAGGCAGAGCACGCTGACAGCACAGAATGCAGATTAAATATTGACCATCTACTGGAGGAGACTCGCTGAGAGCGTGTGCACGAGTAATGGCATGAATTTACGAAAGATCCATGTTTATATTTAGAACGCACGCTTGAAGGGATCTCTCTGCGCTTAAGTGTTATGTTGTTGTTCTGGTTGTTGTGTGTCTTTGTGCGTATGAGGATATGTTTGTGTAGTAGCGTAATGAAGTATAGACAGACAGACAGATAGATGGAAGTGGCTCTGATGATCTCTACTCCAGGTCTGTGCACACTCACATCAGGACCGTATCTTTCCCAAAGGCAAACAAAACTGAGCGAAGGGGTGAATTGAGATTTAGGGCATTTTTCCTCTTTTATGTTAAACTGTTTCTTTTTGCTCCCTTACGTCCTCTGGCTGCACCAGAGTATCTAAAGGACAAAACCGCAGAGAAGGATACGTATTTGACATTGCTATTTGCCTCTTCTCACCCAAAAAGGTTTTTTTTTTTCTTTTGCTATGTTTTGCAAATGTATTCTCTATTACTCTACATAATCAGTGACATTTAGAGAGCGTACCTCTGTGTCCTTTCTGATTGTTTGAACAGCTACTTTGTGCTCTGTGTGAAGCCAAAAAATTATTCATCACGTTATTCCATGAAACGGAAGCGCAAAATTAACACTTAATATCCTCATGCCAAGGGGAAAGCTGGAGTAACTAAAACTGGATTGATGGTTAATGTGCGCAGACATCGAGTTTAAGCAGAGTGCCCATTTAGGAAGGTGAGAGTGTGCTGACATGGCAGTTGAAACCTGGCATCTTAAATTAGTTGATTGCTTTATGTAATTATAGGAATTAAAACGGCATTACAACCAGATCTTCTCCGCACGGAGAGATTAAAGTATCATTCTCGGCTGAGACAACCTCTTAATTTAAGCACCTTCCCACTCACTGGACGCACAAAATGACAGCTTCTTAACTTCTTCTCTAGGTAACGACAGCCTTTTGAAGCATCCAATGTGCTGCAGCTCATTTGGTGAAATGCAGACAAAAACCTCAGGCATGTTATACTGTACGCTCTCTGTCTACGGTAAGGTACAATATAATGAGCCCCATTGATTTCCATGTGCAGCTTTCATGTATCCATCATAAATTTTTGATGACTGGTGTGGAGGTCTAGCCAGACTGGGATAAAACTTGCGGCCTGCGGGGATATAAGAGGAGGTATAGCAGGCGGACACATGGATGTATGTGTGTCTGTGTGTTCAAAGGCAAATAAAACCAAAAAAAAAAGGGTGAATGGAACAGGGAGCAGGAAAGAGTGTGCGTGTATGGAAAGGGTGCGGTAACGACCCCCCTGTGAGCAGAGGGAGGAGCCGACACAGCCTTTTTTTTTTTTTTTTTTTTCTTGCTTGCCCCCCCTTCTTTTATGAATAATTAACTTGGAATCTGCCAGTCAGAGCCGACTGGTGGCTCATTACAAGGCATTATGTACGGCAGTGTCACGCAAGCTATCAATCAAAATGTATCCATTCATGTGCATCAAGCCATCTCCGGGGATGAGAGAGACGGTGGGGGGTAGGTAGTGTATATGTATGTGTGCGGGTGTGTTTGAGTTAGGGAGATGGAGAGATGTGGAAGCCACAAGAGACACAAAGCAAACAGAGGATCACCCTCAACCGAGGAACTGTGGTATGACCATATAAGGGCATGGGCTCTGCTTTAGGCTGCAGATTGGTGGCCCCTCCACAGCCGCACACTCATTTGACAGTGACTTTGAGGTCATTTAGAGGGCGGGGTCACAACATCATCATGCTCAACAAATGCTCAACATTGAACCTGGATAGATACAAACTGATGAAAAAAAATCTTTAGCATCACTTGTTTTTTGATAAAAGGAGAAAATATACAAATTGGAGTTCTATAGCATCCAATTTAAGATAAAAATGAGGGTTGTAAAGAGGAAATAACACATTTTGATGTCAATTTGGGAATTTAGGAAATAGTCAGAAAGGTAAAATTTCAAAATAAAGGATAGTTTGGATTGTGACGTAAGATTTTGTGATATATATATTATATAATAATATATCTGTGTATATACTATATCGAATAATAAGCAGCTCAGATTTCCAACTCTCCACCTTCAGATCAGTAACAAGTCACATATCTTGCCATCTATTAAGCGTAAAGCGTAAAGCAGATAGGTTACAAAACAGATCTGCTTTTGTTTTGTAAATGTCTGAGTGCTCACCTCTCCCTTTTTCACAGTCATAGACTGGCGTCGGGGCGTCGTCTCCTCATTGATGCTGGACAAAAAGTTCTGGGAGATCCGCAAGGCGTCCTGCAGAAGAGGGTGGTCTGGGTGGCTGGTGGGCGTGTGTTTGAGCAAATCCTACGAAGTTGACGAAGAAATGTTAACGTCCACAGGCAACCGTATTAATTAAGGTAAAGACTCACAAAAAATGACCAAAAACACAAAATTATCAGGTCAGTACACAAGTCCACATTCCATGACTGCATCATCAAATCTGCTATCGTCATTGCAAATTAACTATTTATTTTCATTGTCTTCAGTTGCTGGGTTGGCGTCACCTGTATTATGTCAATTTCTGAGCAACAGGCACCAACAATAAAACAGAACTGATACTTATTAAAGAACATTGCTGCATACGTACATGAAGCACCAATGTGCTGCGGGTCACCCTGTCCACCGGTTTATACAGTAAAGCTGCAGATTAGAAAGAAAAGGAATCAGACTGAATTGTTAATATAACTGAGGGGCTACAATATGTTATACAGACAGATTTCAATGAATATTATATTTGTATAGCAGCTTGAAGTGACTGACCCTCTAAAGAGTTCTTGGGCGTCGGGTCCTTACAGTCCTTAGGGCTCCTCACCTTCAGGTTCTGTTTAAAAACAAAAGGAAATTTCACACTGAGATATTGAGATATGAAACCATTAAAAAAAGACATTTAAAACCTGTTCAGTGCAGTTAAACGATGTGAAAACACCATGAGGTTATCATCTTTGCTCTAGCTCTGAGGTCATCCACTTCCAAATTAATTACGCCATCCTCAGCAGCAGCAGCAGCTCTACCTCCCCCTCCCTGTCCCTCCACCTCCCCACCTCCGTCCCCCAATCCACCCCCTTCGCCACCATCTTGCTCAGATGGCTGAGAGTCATGCATCATTACTTAGACCATTAACAACCCTCGATGATGAATTCCCCATCCCGCATGCAGACACCAGCCTCAACACTAACCAGTAGCTCTCATAAAACATAGACGAAGACCGATGATGTTTCAGAAACTGCCACGTTAGAAAAAACAGAAAGAAATAATGGTGACTCCAACCATCAGACTGATGAATATGCATAGCTTAAGACTGAATTTTATTTTTTTTTTATCCCACTAACTAAAATAAACTAATTAATAAAGAGGAGTGATTTTACTTACATACAAGTTACTGCTGAATGGACAGAAAAACCCAAAATTCATAACAGTGTTTGAGCTTTCACAGTTCCCATCCATGTCAAACTGTGGGAATGTACATAGCTAGTTTAAACCAGAGTCAGTGTTGCAATAAAAGGCTTCACAATTCATTCAGAGGCATGGGAATAAAATGTTTGCAAATCCTGTTTGTCCACAATAAAAGAAATTGTTCTGAGGCATCGAAACAGTTTGAATCTTGTGTTTGGGGAAAAGATAAATTTACAAATTCCTCATGCTGTCAGGGCTCATACAGTATGCGGTAGGTGATACTGAGCTCATATTTTCCTCGTCAGACCTGAGAAAGGGATCAATCTGAGAGCTCTCTGAACCAAAACAACAGGAAATGCCAGCCATCATCCTCTGTATTGTTCCATTTAATTGATGTACACACTTGTGCTACACACACAAATACACACACACTAAATTGCCTCTGGCTACATATGAATAGAAATATTCAGTAGATGTTTCAAGTTTAAATGTAGGGAAATGATAAAAGCTTGCGTGGGCGAATAATGGCAGAGCTTTTTTGCGAGTATAGTACGACAGGTACAAACTAAAGTAGACTTTTTCGATACAACATGACTTTCTCTAATAACATGTAATAAAACACTCAGTTGCAAGAGTAAGTCGTCTCTTTTTGTCTTTCTCTGACAAAATCTTCAGCTGCATAACAAACTCTTCCATCTTAACAACCACACCAGAGCTCCACTGCACCACATTCCTCTGTGACTTTCAGAATAATAAAACATTAGATGTTCTCAAGCAACAGCGGCAGCAGCATGATGCTTTGTTAGGATTACACAGAAGTTTATAGTTCTATGTAGTTCGATGAAAACAAACTGCACACAAATCAAAGAGTGCGCACAAGGAAAGAGATCACCAACCAGATAATCGTCTCGTAGATTACAGGTGTAAAACACCAGAATTCAACAAACAATTTAAAAGCAAGGATGGTGATAAATATTCAACTCTGTGTTCACTTACTTTTATCTTTTAATTAGATACAGCATTGCTCCATACATCAAAGAGCAACTTGTGAAACTCAATTGGATAATTTGCTGGTATGCAGGGGTTAAGTGTGTGACCGGCTGATTTAACACGGTGGTAAAATGATCCCATAACTCAGAGATCACACACCGAACAACCGAACCAGTAGCCGTTCATTGTTTTGTCCACATTTACAGTAACTCTTTTAAATGAAAACACATATTACCGTCACTCTGGCAATCATTATGTGATATTCACCTCACCCCCTCCTTCTTCCACCTCTTACCTCAGAGATTTCTGCAAACTGTGTGTTAGCCTGGCAGCACTTCTCTGCTGTCTCCACGGCCAGCTCATAGTTGTCCACGAACGCCCGGTAAACCCCGAGCTGGCTGGCCTGAGGGAGGGCAAGAAAAAAGAAAATAGAAGGGGACACAACGTTATTAAAAAGTGACAGCAAAACTTGTCCATCATTCTCTATGACTTATAGTCAAAGTCAGCTCTTAGTAGTGCTACTGTGACAGAAATAAATTACTGGCAAACAGCATTTCCTGTGTTTTCAGACAAAACAGTTCATTGTGAAGACAGTAAAAGCAATGAAAACATGTCCTCCAGCTAGAATGTCAGGCACAGGCCTCTTCTCTACTTCCTTCTTTAACTTCCACAGCTCCATCGTCACTTGAGCTGCACAGCAACTACAATTTTAAGGCTACTAAATAGTTTTTTATGAACGATAAACAGTCTGTTTGCGGGTTGTCAAGTCTTACTGACATATACATGCATGTGCAAACTAATCAAAGAACAGATGGAGGCACAGCAACATGATGCACCCCCGTCTTTATACTCAGTCACAACAAAGACCTTAATCTGCGATGCTAGTGTAAAGCTTTAGTTTTAAGAAATTAGTATAATTGTGGTGAGATCTTCTTGATGTAACTTAAAAAAAATACTGAATTGTAATAGTGAGATGAATATTATGTTTACTTCTGTGTGTGACAGATGTGTATATGACCTGCAGACAACACAAGCACCAGCTAAAATAAAAAAAAAAAAAAAGACACAGATCACAGTCAGATCAACAACAGCATGTTACCACGGTGTTCCTTGCAGCCGTGCCTGTTGCCGTAGCAACCAGGGAGACCTGCGCCTGTGCTGGGGCGAGTAGTAATTAATGATCGGTGTAAAGGAGGCTATGAAAGCACGTTTAGGTAGCAGCCCGGTTGAATAAAAACCCCAGCAAACGCCTGCCTGCCAGTGCCGCGATCCATCTCCTCGACAAAACAAAAAGACAGTCCATTTTGCTGAACAAAAGCCAAAAGAAAACGAGATTACAGAGCAGATGGACTTTGTATGCAATGTCAGTGTGTCACACTTTTAAAAAACAAATATCTCAGAGACTCTTACCTGAGTCTAGGGAGCATCATATACTACCTTTAAAGCTCTGCGTGATCTAATTAAATAATTATTAATCAACTCTTTAAATTCAAAATGAACCAATGTGGATCTTAAGTCTAGTACCTGTGGCCAGCATCTGGATTTTTGCTAAATCTTTATCTTTCACTGGTTTTATTTTTTTAATCTTTAATTTGTTGCCTTGTTAGAAGCACATAGCTCACTCATTCATTTACAAACTATTTTTAGACATGACCCCAACCCTCCTAATGTGACCCAATCTTGTGCTCCAGGGAGGATGGAGGGGGCCACTGAGGCAGGAATGTCGAGTCACGGGTTTTCTTAACATGGTTTGCACTTATTATATTATTGCTGGCTGTTACACCAGCGTGTATGTGTGGTAGAGCTTTGAAAAAGTCCAAAAATAGCTACATAAGGCTACATGCCAGGATCCACCATGAAAGGATACAACAATCATAAAATAGTCATTTGAACATCCTTTGGTAAAACATTATTGTCCAAGACTGTGTTTTTAAAACACTGGCTGATTTCACAATGGTTTAATTATGTTTTGAACACACATCCACAAAACCAGGCAGAAGTACTGTTGGTGGGAAGGCGAAGAGTAAAGCAATTTTCACAATCCTGCGATCCTGTGTTTCTGCTGTGGGCCACACAATCTGCACCACAGCAGAGGCCATTCAGAGCGTGACAGTTCTGACTGTAGAGAGAACAGAGAGCCCGAATTGTCTGCCAGCCACATCCACCAAGCCACACACACACACACACACATATACACACACACACACACAGGCATGATGGTTTACCGGGTGTTCGGCTGCGGTTACGGTATCACAGCAGAAAATGGCTTTGGGGTGATGAAAGAAACTGCTTGGGTGTTTGGATTTCTCAGTTTGGGATTTGTCCTGTGTGTCACTATGTTTGTAATCCACAGTGGAAAATAACATTAAGAAAACAGCCTCATGACGGACTACAGCCATTATACAAGAGGGCTGGAGTTATGCGCTTGGTTTGTAACAGATATTGACTCACTTTTTTTTTCCTGGAAGGCTTTAGCTACGAATTGATGAAAAAGTGGGTGAACCCGTCAGGACTTGGGGCGCTTAAACTCTTAAATTTTGAGAGCAGCAACTTAAATAAAGTATTGAAGCTCCAAAATGTAATGTGACTTGGCATTTGCGTGGTGTATGCATCTCTCTGGAGTTAGTTATAACAAGTTTGGTGACATAATTTGTCATGAAATCTGACAAATCTGACCCAGACAGTTTGCTCTTCTACTACTTCAAAAGAACAAATGCTGCTCTTTTTCTTCTTCTTCTACAAAACAAAAGAACCAGATTCCTCTCTGAAGAACAACATTCAAAGCTACTTTATCAGTTTCCTTGTCTGTCTTCATGGTTTTCACCTTGCCGCTGCGTATGAAGCGTCTGTTTAGGCAGAGCAGAGGCACAAGTGTGATTTTGCCCTATTTTCAGCCTTCAAACACTTCTCTCTGACGTTCATGCTCATAACCTGTCACTGACACTTTGCCTCTTCCTCTTCTTCTCCCTCTGTCTCTCACCTTCCTCGTTCTGATGTTTCATGATTCCTTAAGCTCGTCTGCTCCCCTTGCAGATTTCAGAGTCACGGCAAGACGGCTCTATCAGAGACGCAGCAGCCCAAATCTCCTCGCTTACCCACCCCCTGCCCCCCAGCTCATTTTGCCTTTATCACCTCCTCTACTCCCATCTAATCTCCTTCTCCCTCCCTCTGTACCTCCTAACGGAACGGCTGTCATGTAGCATTTTCCCTTTTTTTTGTAGGCTCAGCGTCTGCTCCTCCTGACTTTTATTAACTACTGTCTGGAGGGAGGAGAAGGGGACAGACATAGTGTGAATATGTGCATGAGTGTGTGTCCAGATAGTGTGTGCACTTTAGAGAGGAAGAGTAACAAAGATGGCCATTTGTGGAGGTGGATAAAAAAAATAAAAGTGTGAAAAAAATAACTGCGTGGTTGTCATAATGGCGTAATGGTTGAAACCAGACAAAGAAAATAGGTTAATGTACGGTCACACTAGCAGCAGTTTATGCAAATATTCACTCCATCTCCCATGTTGAAGCTCATACAACTGACAATAGAGCTCATACACTTTCTACAGTCAGCCTGCTCAATATTTATTTATTTATCTATTACCCGCATCAGAACCATGACATCATCAGAGCTGAATGTGGGGTTGTTTCATGGGATGGAAGCATAATATGACCGAGAAGTAAGATTCAGGGAGAAAAGATGTATAGACATGATGTTGAACAAAGTATTTGATAAAAAAATTGGATTTTGGCGTGTGCCTCCTTGTGAGCAAATGATACAAATTAAATACTAATTTCTTATGTGAACCCTGAGGGGAGGCTCTTTAGATCATTTAATAAGAGTTAGAGGGTGTGTGTGTGTGTGTGTGTGTGTGTGTGTGTGTGTGTGTGTGTGAGAGAGAGAGAGAGGGAGAGAGGGAGCAAGCAAAAGAGAGGCTCCTATTTATAGCAGCTTCTTCGAGACACAAAGCACACAGTGCAGTGATGGTCTCAGCTGCCTGAGGCAGAAAGGCGGCATTGTGAGACATGCCTGCACCTCCCTCTCTCTCTCTCTCTCTCTCTCTCTCTCTCTCTCTGTGTGTGTGTGTGTGTTCATGCGCAAGTGAACAAGTGAGAGAGAGAGAGCGGCAGAGAGGGAGAGAAGGAGAATGAGGGAGACACTAGAGTGGGAGAGGAGCAGTATTTTGGACAGAATTAACAAATGACTCATTGTGAGTTAATTGACCCATTGTGAAAATGATTAAATAGACCCAGTGTACATTTGGCCCAGACAGCTTTGGCAAAAAAACTACTGGAGGGCACAGAGAGAGAAAGAGAGATAGAGATAGAAAGGGAGAGCAGCTGTTGAAAAGGAAATGGCTGAAAAAAAGGACAATTCATCCAAATTTCAAAAGATAAAGAGCATCACTACAAAAATCAAGTCTAAATAATTTTTTGATATATTGAAATATCCTGACAGATACTCACTCATGAGGTGATATTATACTGAGTAGTGACACTCTAGCACAATAGGTTTGATTTGCGTCTTTGACCAAAGGTCAAAAATTAAGCTTGAATGTCCTTTCTAATGCTGTCAGCTTTTTGTCGGGTGCCCTGTTGTCACTTTGAGAAGGGGTAGTGTCAGAGCAGTCACACCCAGGGATTTTTTTGCTGTCATAAGTACACACACACACGCACACACACACACACACACACACACACACACACACACCACACGACTGCTTGACTCATCTTTTTCTTTTCCTCACCAGTTTCTGGAAGAGGTCCCCGACTCTCTGGTGGTGGCTCCACTGCTGAACTCGGGGTAAAAGTCCATCATAGAACTCCTTGTGGATCTCATAGAGCTCAGGCACTTTGAAGAAGATGGTTTCAATCTGGGCCACGGTGAGGACGGGCTGCGACGTCGTAGCTGCAGCCTTTAGAGGCTTCATGGGCTAAAAGGAACAAACAGCGGAAATGGCGACTATGACACATGCTCTGTGATGCATCTTTGTATAAATAAGTACATGTGCAAATCGGAAACAATATTGGATCCTTGCCCAGGTTGTCTTGATCATGTCTGACTACATAAAAACACATGTTGTTGGAGCTGTTGAATAGCTGTGTAGTACATGACCTAAAAGATAATTTTATGACACATGTGCTTCAAATTACACACTGCACTGACTGACTCAGGGTCTGAGTACTTGCAAGGTTACACCTGCATCTTGTTCATCTGGTCTCTTACGTGTCGATACATTTTCTCCTTTTTCCCCAAGTAAAACATTTAACTCACATGCAGTAAAATATCATACAACCAGTTTGTTTTAGCATTTTACAGTTAGCCTAGCTCAGTCTGGTATGGCTTATGTTGGCTAATGGTTGCGAAGTGGTGATGTATATTTATTTAGAGTTATTTTGATGTCTTTACAGCTCTTTCCCAGTTGTGCCATTAATTTACAGCACATTAGATTAATTTAACATTGATAAAATGTGTTGCTGTGGTGAACATTAGAAAACAGTTTCCTGTTTACACATTAGCAAAGAGATGCATATGGATTATGAATGCAAGTCCAGTATTTACTGTTTGTCTAGCTCGATATTCATCTTCACAAACACCAAATGCTTGTAAAAAATATCTGTTTTTCTAGCTATGAACTGCTCATCCATATTTAGCAGCCAGTTGCTAACTTGGTCCACTGTGTGGTGTCGTGCATATGCAGTGGTGTACAGTAACTTTAATTTATTTTTGCCGACAATCGCTGCCTCCTGCTGTTGGAGGTAAAGTTTGATGAGCGCAGGGAGACTCAATCAAAACAATAAAGCTGCAAACCATGAAACCAAAAGATCTCTGAACCTGAAAGAACTGAGTGTAATATCAGAGTCGAGGGACAATTCTTTTCTTGTGGGTTTGTTGCTATGATATTACACCTCATCATTTAATCTATTGTTCGCATAAAATAATGATAAGGGCATCTTTAAAACAACTGACTCAAGAAATTGGCTTGGGATATAAAAGACAAAGTTAAGGTGCCATTATCCTTTATTTCCACTTGTGGCAATTGAAGCTGCTGTTCAGCAAACACTGCATTGTTTCACTTTAGGGGTTTGCTCAAACTAGGCCTAATAAAACAAAGAATTTTGAAGGAATATGTATGAAAAAAAAAAAAACTCTCTGAAGGCTGTGAGGTAATGTTTTGTGTGAACTCACCAGCAGCAGTGCCTCCAGATGACTGAGGTATGTTTCCTCAGTGGCCAAAATTCCAGACAAGACCCACTTCCTCATCTCCAAACCCTTTTCCAGGTCACATTCAGTCTGGAATAAACACACACAAATATACAATTTAATAAAGTCAGGACAATGTTCAAAAGTAGAATATTATGCACACAAATTAATCTAATACAGTGTACACCTCCCATTTTTAAATCACATTTGTAAACTGTTCTCACGCAGGAAGGCACATGATTTGATTATTTAGAGCCTGAAGCATGAAGAGCATTCAAAGAACATATTATCCCCTTACATCAGACTATTAAAGGACCTCTAATATCACTTGTTTGTAAGTAAAGAACTAGAAACTCCTGCAGGTTTGTCGTTTATGAGCTCTACAGTCTAGAAAATCAAACAGCAACAACTGCGCCGCCTGGTAATCTTCCCCGTTGCCTTCAGCCTCAGTCAAACCTCAGAGAGGAGTACGGACATGAAAGAAAACAGAAAGACAGAGAGATTCCTCAGGCTGTCTTGTTTAACCACAAACTCTGAAATAACTCAAACAGGCAGGGTCTCCCATGGGAGCAAGGTTGGCTTATAAATATGTGTGTGTGTGTGAGTGTGTGTGTATGAGAGAGAGAATGTAAGTTACACACACACACACACACACACACACACACACACACACACACACACACACACACACACACACTGAGTCCAGGTGGTACGTGGAAGCATCCTGCCCCTTGAGCTATGAGGAGGAGGAAAGAGAGAGAGCAAACAGGGAGAAAGAGTAAGAGAGGATGACCAAGAAAGTAGAGGAGATGAAGAGATGGAGACGTGAGTAAGACCAGGCAGCTCACAGACAAGGTAATTAAGAGAGGATAAGGAGTGCAGAGAGGGCAGACAAAGAAGGATATAAGAACTATGACAGAGACAAAGGCTTGTCGTCAAGTAAGTAAGAGTAAAATTAAGAAGACATGATGAAGGGCCTGTGCAAAACTTTTTTCTGCTTTTTTTCACTGGAAGTAATGCAAAGAAAGAAAAAGGAGCAAGTCAAAGATAACAGTTAAAGCAACAGATATGGAAGCATGAGGGAGAGACAAAGTCTGGGCTTAGAAAGAGCGATAAAATGCAAAGAGAAAGAGAAATATTGTGATAGAAAAGTGCAGGTATAAATGGCTCTTTTTGAATGAAATTCCTGGAATTCAGTGCCACTACTTCTGCAAACCAGCCTTTCCTCTTCTTTCAGGAACCATCATGTGTTTTACTTTATTTAGGGAGTTTAGGTGGTTGTAATTGTTTATCGTGTCCATATGGTCCTGTTTCTGTGCAGGAATGCAATTATTGTGATGATAAATGCCAAAAGCTGAGCTGAGGTCTGAGGTTATACTAAGATAGAGAGACAAAAAAAAATGTCAACCTACTCTTTATATTTACAGATTAATCAGTTGTTTAGTCTGTAGAATCCAAATTTGTTTTGCTAAAACAGCAGTCCAAAACCAGACTGAATCAATTTACAGTGACAAAGCACTGACAAAGCAGTAATTATCATGTTTGAGGCTCTGGACTAAACAATTAAACTGTTACTAAAATTGCATTATTTTTGTAATTTATTTCTTTTTCTCTGTGTGGTAAACCAATTGTAATTCTACAAGTACAAATCTACACTGTACAGTTGGAGCATTTTATGAATATCCTAAAATGAAGTCCAGTATTCTTGTGAGCTGCACTTGAGCATGTGTGTTTGAGTACTTGGATGTCTGTGGGTGTGCATGCATTTATTTTAGTGAAGGGGTAAATGGGCCTGAAACCTGTTTCCATGGCCACTGCATAAGCAGATGCTAGCACACACCTCATGGGACCGTTATAGCCCAGAGGATTATGAAACGGTGGTCCAGGATTATTATGGCCTCTATTACCTAGGAGTCCATTATCAACACGGTTACTGTAGAGCTGAATGATTGATGGACCTGTTAGCCCCCCCACTGACCCCCCTCCTAAAAAACATGACAAACAAATCCTGCACATCATAAATTAATTATTTCATTTCAGCCGCTTGACTGGAGGTATTGTGAACAATTAAAAACAGTACTTAGATGAACATGTTGGTGTATGCGGATGTGGTTACAGTTCAATAACCGTAAATCCTTTATGATTTATGATGGTGGTTTTGTTCTGGTTTGACCAATAACCAATAAACTGGTCTCATAGGTAAATAATACAGGCATAGACAATTTGCTATTGCTTTTCTTGCAGTTTAATCAACACAAATACAGAATAAGTTGAAAAATATAATAGTTATTAAAATATTTTTCATCTGTAATAGTTTATGCCTCTGCTGTAAACTGTATATTGCCTCTAACTTGCTTTTTCTTTCTTCCTCTGTCTCGCTTTCTTTCTTGAGTGAAGGATAAAGGAATTCATTCTGACAGACATGTATTATGCATCACACAGAGCCGTCTAGGGATCTACGTTGTATATAACATCAGCTTTTCCTGAAAAAAGCATCAATTGCTTGTTATGTATAGACTCAAATGTAACCAAAAACTGAAAAAATGTTGGGTTTCTTTTGCATCTTTTTTTTTGAGGTCAAATAGAAGAGTACGAGATGTAAATAAGTAATATATCAGTGATTTGTAATTGTTGTTAAACGTATCACACTGAGATTACTGTGAAATATTCAGTGAATCAAAAGGAGAAAGCCCGGGGCAGCAACTGAGCCTCCTGAATGTTTGTGAATTAATGAAAAATGAATGAAAATCCCTCGCTGAGCCACAAGTATTGGGATGGCCTATGTGAGTTTTTACCTTCGCAGGATATGCCAGCTGTTAAAAGAAAGAGAGAAACCAGGAAGAGGATCCATGTGAAGGATTGAGGGTTAAAAAAGACTTAAACATTCAGCCACATGTTACTGAACAAGCCGACAGGAGACAGGAGCGATAAAGTGTGCATTCATCTTTTCAGACCCCAGACGACTCCCCTAGGAAGAACCCACATCTCCAGACATATCATCTTTTATTCATCACCGTGGCAACTAATGAGCCCATCTCTGGGTTCGGACTAAAGGGAATGTCTGCTTGCATTTTTTTCCGCAATCAAAACAGTAAAAAATAAGACGTATTCACTCTGCTTGGGGTATATTTAGTTTTGTGTATTTATGTTTTCACATCCAGCGGAGTCAGCAGAAGCTAAGATTTCACATTTGAACCCAGGCGCAGCTCAAACATAATAACGCAGCTCACACCCACATGCAAACAAGCATCTTAGCACTAACTTCGGCCTAACATGATTTAGAAATTCTGATTTGCTTCTGATTTGTTTGTGCATGGATAATGTTTGCAGGATATACACGAGGATCAATACAAACAGTGTTTATTTGACAAGCGCAGCGATGTAGCTCAGGAGGCTAGGATAGAACCCGAGCAGCGGCAACTGTAATAACATTATTCTCCATCTCTCTCCTGGTCTCGCTTTTCCTGTGCATCACAGGAGACCATCAGCTCAGAGAAGAGGATGGAAGTTGAACGTCGGCGCTTGTCCCGTTCCACACTTTATTAACCCTTTTCAATTTTCATTTCTCATATTCTAATCTGTTTAGTCTCCTCTTCTGCCATTCCTCGCTCTCTGAAAATGCCTAATGAGATTGCTTCCTATCTCCACATGTCTGCAGTGTAATGGAGCCGTCTCAGACTTCTCCTGGGCTGTAAGAAGAAGGCAGGTTGTTTTTGTCCCTCTGAAATGTAGCATTCCTTCTGGGGTATTTAAACTGCTCTTCAGCTTGATGTGATAGACGGTGACAGAGACGGTGACTGCTGGGAGTTTTTTTAGAATAGGATGCTCGCAATGCTGCATCATGCCACAAAGAAGCCGTGCAAGCAGTGAACGGTCATTACAGATGTGATAGATGAACACAAGGCAGATTCAAATCCTGCCAAGCCGCTTACACAACTCAAGACACGACCTCTCCATGAGGTTGTGGCCTAAAGGTGCGATGTCAGACACGATGAGGAGACAAAGGCGGAGAGGTGGATTTAGTTGTTTTAATCTACAGAGGAAATAATGGGGGTTTAAGACACTGACCATAAACTGTAATATCTGAGGTCCTAATCTAGCCATCAACCTTTGTTGAATGTTATTTCCTCCGTTTTTTCTTCTTCTTTTCATGTCTTCTTTTGATTATCATCTGGTGAATAAAAGCATAAATTGCCCAAGAGGAAAAAAGGGACTTTTTTACATGGTGAAGAAAAAAATGGAATAGTCTCTGGTTGTTTACTTAGTGTAAAAGTTAGTGTTTGTGGAAGATGTGTGGGGAACCGCTGTCGTAATTTGGTAGCCGACTTCCAGTCACTAACCCCCCCCTCTCCATCCTCCTCTTCTTTTACCCTTCCCAGAGCAGGGAAGAGTCAGATTAAGAGAGAACAAGATCCAATGTGGAAAATTAGATCACCAGTATCGCTGATGTTGGTGACTCATCACAGTGATGTCATAAAGCCATCAGCTTCCGCTGAGCCAATCACAGCCTGCCTGAGCTCTGACTCATCAATTAGAGGAGCGGACTGGGACAGTGTTTGAAAAGCAGCCGTCCAAGGGTAAGTCAAGGACAGTGGTAACTCCATTTTCTTGGCAGTTATTGAAAGCCTGTCTGGCTGTTTGGAGAATATGTTGTAAGGCTCAGTGATTCATCAGCCAAACCTTAACACATACATATGCGTGCGCGCGCGCACACACACACACACACACACACACACACACACACACACACACACACAGCCACACTGTGTCAGATTTGAGAGTTTACTCAGCAAATCCTCTTCAGTTACCTCAACCAGTTTATCAAGACATATCTGTGAGAAGAAAGCCAAGAATCCAGTTTGTCCAAACATGATATATGATTGTGTGTGTGTGTATATATATATATATATATATATATATATATATGTATGTATGTATACACATGCATGTAAATTAAAATCAGTGAGAGTCTCCAAGCTTACAGGTCAAAGGTCGGGTGCAGTCGAGGGACTCATCGTTTATTGGCATATCTGAACCATCAATCAGACTGACAGCCGCTCGCTCGCCTGTTTAGACAGTGAGCAAAGACCGAGGGGGCAGAGTAACTGATACGGCTTCATGACCACTGATGCGATTACTTCCACCAAGGGCACAGTGGAGAGAGGCAGTATTAGCTTATTACATTCTCCCATGATACCCCTCTGTTCAATGCAAACATATGGATGTTGCATGTTCGTTTGCAACCTGGAGTTTTTGGGTCAAAATATAATGTTTAAATGATGATTCAATTAGGAGAAGTGTAAATAAAACAGAAAAAAAGATACAAATAAAATATAGATATTTCATAATATATGTATACAGTTACTAAAAACAAATGAATAATAAATGCCTATAAATGAATCTGTATATGTAGCTTAGATAATAGATATTGCCTGAAGCATCCATGTTCGTTTTCTTCTTTGCTGACTCTGGGGTTGTGTGTGTGCAGACGTGTAAGTGTGTCCTTCCCATAGTAACCGTTAAAGAACACCAGACGTCATAGTTCAGTGGTTTTCTCTCCGCAGACAAGACAGAGCGAAGGAGGGAGAGGGAGGGCGAGAGAATGAAGGCAGCGAGTGATGGAGGTGATAGGTAATTCTGCCTAATACCCAAGATGAGGAAAAGCCAGACTCTTAAGGGGGGAAGAAGGAGGTGAGGGTGAGTATCTTAAATGGATGACTGCTTCTGGGGTTATGAGGCAGGAGATATAGTCCTTTATCAATCCTCTCAAATGGCAGATTTGATTTCTCATCAATTGACAGCTTCTGATGAGGCAGGATTGCTGTAAGAATAGATTAGCCCACTTCCTTGACTGTATTGAGGTCAACGTGAAGCCACTGAATGGTGATACCAGACATGTTTCTAGAATTGTGCATTCATATGATAATGATAATGCTTCTGTATCTCACATGAATAAAACAATTAATCGATTATTAAATTGACTTGTTCATTGCCACATCACCTACAGAAGGAAAACCTCTACAGTGTAACGTGTGACATCGTGACATCAACGTGGTCGGATGGGATACGTACCGACTTTGAGGACTCCAACGATCCCGATGAGAGAGTGTCTCGGCTGCTGCGGCTCTTGGAGCTGAGGTGTGGCGAAGACGACGGCGAATCGTCGATGTACGGCAGGATGTCATGGTGCCTTCGCTGCTCCTCTGCGCGGTCTGCATCATAACCATATGAAGGAGGGGTCCCGGTGAAATGACCATCTGCGATGAGAAAGACAGAGGGGGAGAGAGAGATATATATAATTTTCCATATCTGTATAACTCTCTCTATATCTCTATAGCTGTTAATGTTACCTGACATCACAATGAACACTGGGCAGGTTCATGTCTTACGTTTGCAAATTGGCCTAATGCTCACAGAAGTTTGTCATGTATTGCAGAATTAATTTCCAACACTAATTAATGCAGTTCTGGAAACTGGGGCAGACAAAATGAGTACCCCCCCCTGCCCCCCTCCAACCACCACCACCTCCTCTCCCTGCATCTTTGTTCATGCACAAAAAAACACAAAAACGCTCCAAGAGGAAGCACTTTGAAAAGGCTGACTACAAACTGGGTCAAGGTTCAAATAATTTGAACACGGAGTGCAGCATCTCTAGGGAAATTTTCAGCAACCTCCCTCTGACCTGCTTCGACGGTGGGTGCTATCACTTTCTCTGTGGGAATTTAGTAGCTCTGCTGTCACAAAGTGGTTTTGCCTATGATTGTAAGAGCTGCCCTTTACAAGGAGAGGTGGTGGTGGTGGTGGTGGTGGGGGACACAAAGGAGAAGAAACAAAGGTCAACAAGCAGGAACCAACAAAAGCACAATCTGGACTGACTTGTTGAATGACTTGTTTTATGATGTCACATGAGATTTTTCAGAGAGTTTCATTAAAAGCTCAAAGTTGCGGCTTCAATTAAACATGTTTTTTTTTCCAGTGAGTTCAAATTCTTCAGCTTCCAAGGGGGGAGAGTCACCGTCAGTTCGGGGAATCTGGTGTGTAACAGCTGAGGGGAAGACATCGCGCAGTTTTGAATGTCACAGAGGAACTTTTGCTCATCTCCTCCCACTCCGGCATTCAACACAGACGCACTTCTCAGAGAGCTGGCCGGGCCACCTCTGTGCTGACTCAGACTAATAACATGCCATAGTCAAACACAAACACACACAGAATGCACTCAAAGTAAAACATTCAGTAGCTTTAACACACATTCATCTGATGTTTCACTGACTACAATATACATATAGTTTTCTTCTACTTATTCCTGTGTTATATCCACAGTCACTTTCACAAATCTTTGGTTTAGCAACTACCACACACACACACACACACACAGACATATGCTTTTAACATCACAGGTCACAAAGTGAGGGGGTAAAAAAGACTCAAAAAGATAGAAAGAACAATGCCAGTGTGTCCAGGGCTCGTCTGACCTTCAGCCCACCCACCGCTCGCTCCGTGTACTCGCTGCAGCCAGTGGGTGGGTGCTGCCCACTGTGCCTGCCTCGACCAGTGGCACCCTGCCCGGCAAAGACCAACATAGAGGCTCTGTGTGTGTGTGTTTGTGTGCAAACAGTCTCTTCCCACAATGGCAAACCATGCAGCAAACCAACCAAAGCCAACCAAGTAGTGTACTACACATTCTTCATTCATTATTATTCTTGTGCTGCTGCTTGTTATTTTTTGAAATTACTGCACATAAGATGCTATTTATATTTATAGAATCTTAATATGTCCTAGTGTTAATGTTAACACTTTCCTTCATCCTCTCCTTACGTCTTTTTTCTCTGCTGTGTCCTTTCATAACTTGCTAGACTGGATGTTATTTGTTTTATGAAGTATACACAGGGTGTAACTATCTGTATTTATGTCTGATTCTATTACTGAGCCAACACATATAATCTTTTTTATAGCTTGTTACAAAAAAAAAGAAAAAAAAAAACTTAGTAGACAACACTCCAACAAAATGAAAACACATTTGTCACTCATCGTCTAAAAACACAGGGTGTGGATGTGAAAAACACCAAGTGGGAAACGAGTGGGTGCCATCTTTGTGTGTGTTTTTTTTTTTTTTATTATTTTAATTCCTGACCCCACCTCTGTGTGTTCATGTAAGTGAGCGTAACAACTTGAGCTAATGTTTAAAAAAAAAACAAGAAAACAATTGTTCTAGTTGTTTCTACAGGACGTTATAGTGACTGCAGTACTCATTTTTAACTTCCTGCCACCTTGCTTTGGGAAAATGTTGTCATTAGAAACACACTGAGGGCAAATGTGTAGCATATGTATGTGCGTGTGTGTATGTGCATGTATGAGTGTGTGTGTAATGCCTTCAGTGCCCACACACACACACACACCCTTGAGGCCAAAAATACTGAGCATCCAAACAACAATTTTTAGTACGCAACCATCTCCTGGATGACAGAGGGCACAGACACAGAGCTAAAAAATAAACTTAAAACCACAATAATGATAAACTATATGATATACGATATAATAAAACATAAATTGCTAAATGAATCCTCACAGCTATGATTTTTACTAAATTGGGAGTCTCCAGGGGAATATGTGTCTCTAAGGTACAAAAACACACCAAAGCTAGCAGCTTAATTGCTTCAGTTTATCTGTTTTTTTTTTTTTTTTTTTTTACAAATAAAGCAAGCCACGTGCTGTAAGATAATTACTTATACATTAAAACTGTTAAAACCATTACTAGTCTGTTATTAGGTTTGCCTAATATAGTGTACAAATATATTTTTGAACCATCTTGGTATATTATTACATTATGTATTTAGGCAAACATGGAGCATGAGTTAGAGCATGACCAGCTGTTTCCAGTGGGGGAGGGACTGAGCTTTACAGGTTTGTTAATCGGTGACTATAGCCTGTGGTCTTCAAACACTAAGCTTCAGTCTGTCCACGTCTGACCTCATCTCAGCCCAGACATTGCTCCTAACGTTGCCTTCCTCCCTCTCCGCCCGTCTGTCTCTCACATTCTTTCTTTGTACGCCCCTGTTCACTTGTGTTTCCGTTGATCTGTGGCCTCCGCTGGCCTCCTCATCCTCACACTGCTTATAAATCAGCATCTCCCTCTTCCTAACTGACATATACTATATACCTAGAGAGCATAGCAAATGTACATATGCACAGACATGGTAGAGTATTTATTTTCCCAAAATACAGTCAACCCATTGATTTATTCCTAAAGCTAGAGGGCAAAATAAAACGAAACTCAAACTGCTTCAAACCACAACATAAAACAAACACACAGACACACACACACACACACACACACACACACACACACACACACACACACACACATCCTTTAATATGTTTACATGGAAACAGCGTTTGGGAGGGGAACAGGTCTTTTTCCTGCTGCAGGTGGAAAACTACAATCACACAGGGAAAAGCTGCTCAGCTGCCATGGCAACACATAGGTCTTTCCAAAACAATATCTCAGACCCGGGCGGGGGTATCAGGGATATCAGGGTATCAGGGTATCATGGTGTCATGTGACACTGATCTGTCAATGGGACGTCCTATATAACTGAATACAGGGGTTTCAAATACAGTGCACAGGAGCCGTTGGCAACTGTTAAATCATTACTGCTTCTGTCTGCTATATATGACGCACCACTCAAGGATTTTTGGAAGCCAATTTGAGAACAATGTATTACGCATCTGGCTGTGTGTTTTTGTGTGTAACTCAAAAAATCTGAGGAGACTGGAAGTGGTTATTCAAACCTCATAATAAATACAGTTTCGGGGTGGACAGAAAAAAAAGGCCTGCAGCACATAATAACACATGCTGTTAACATTTACAACAGCAGTATCTGGTTAAAGTAATTTAGTCTTTTTTTTTTTTGATGAGAAAATTGATAGACTATTAATATCTGAACAAAACACAAGAAAATAAACCAAGACAAATATGTGGTTAGATTAGTTTAGCATAAAGACAGGGGAAACCACTAGAACTAGATAGCTAACTATGCTAATTACCTCTAAAGTCACTATTTAACAAACAAGTTAAACAAAAAGTTGAAGATTTTGCATTCCACCTTATTCATTATCATTTAGAAAAATCCTTTTAATAGACAGAGCCATGTTAGCTAACCCAGCAAGGGCTAACATCATATTTAGCTCACAGATACGAGTCACCAGTCTTTTTGTTTAACTCTTATCAACACAAAGAGTTTTGTAGAAATAACATATTTATATCCCTGAGTTGTACAAAACAGTCTCTTTCGTGTAAGTTTGCTGTTTTACTGTACAATCTGTTTTTAGCGCTAGCATGTACAATTGGTGCCTTATTGTAGTGAGAAGTGATTCTGAGAGACCATTCAGCAAACTATCATCACGCTCCTTGTCTCAGACTCTAACCACTTTATTCTCTCTTTACTCTTGCAACTCTCAATTAAGGCTGAATACAAGTCTTTCATTCCCCGTTGCCCTTTTTCTTTGACTGCATCCTCATCTTGTTCTCAGTTATAATGGATACAACATTTGCTATACAAGAATTTAAAAGGCTTGTCTTGAGTTAAACGGAGATAAAGAAAGCTGTAGACACCAGACAAAGGAAACAATTGTTGCTTAAAGCCTTGTAATGCTTTGTGTGGTGAAATTTTTACAAAAAACTGAAATGATTATGAAAATGACGACAGTAAAAAAGAAAACAATAAATAACAATCAGGAGAGAAGACGGAGACAATGCGACAGACTGAGAGCTATGAAATTAGAGATAGAGAGGGAGTGACTCTCAGAGGAGGTATACAATATCCTCGATAGTGAGCTGCTTCTCCATCCCCCCATCATGCTTTCCACTCAGCATGACCATCATAAATCTGCCCCGTTTGCTGACGCCTTTATTGGACTCTGGGAGGAGGCCTGTCATCCTAACACTGCCAATATAACCCCACCTTTAGCTCACTCTCTTTCTCTCTCTCTCTCACTCACACACATACACACACACACTCTATTGCAAATGCATTCACACGCTTACCTTAAAGTCGCACCCAGCCCCATAGGATCCTAATGTTATGCTACAACACTCACAATCCTCTCTTAATCCAGCTATTTGTCGGGAGAGGGGAAAGTAATCAGAGATCGAATGGTGTGTTTTAATGGCTTCCGCCAGCCATAAATCTGATTCATACAGAGTGTGTTAGTAGGACACAGTGGATTTGGGAGCGCTAATCATATTCAAGAAGCCAAATCTGGATACTAGAGATAAAGAAGATGCATCCCAGTCTCTCGAATTATGCTGCAATTTTCAGTACTGCCCTTCAAAAAAAAAAAAAGAAAAAAAGGTGCCAAATTTATATGCTTTTCTGTACTGTAAACTGTGATGGGAAGGGAACTGGAGTGAGAGTTGCTGCAAGGAGAGGAAAAGACAGAGAGGGCACCCCTTCCCCTGAGTTCTCCGTTCCTCTAAATATCCAATTTAGAGACAATTTAGCACAGAAGAGAGGGGGGCTGGTAGGTGAGTGAAAGTGGAAAGCTGTGGAAATTAAAGTGAAGCCTCAGTTACAGCATCGCTGGAGGGGACAGACATGCCGTCAAATGAACTTGAACACAGCGTTCCCGCCGTAATCCTCTCGCGACGGCACAGGCACTTGACAGCAGTTAATTTGATAAATGTCGCTATCTTGTCATTAGAGGGCAGATGCAGTGCCATATAGTGCATGGGTGGCTCTATTCTTAAACTCCACAATATCTGCAATTTCAGCATGAAGATCTATTGGTTGGCTGCTTTTCACCTTCGCAAAAGACGCAGCCACGGAGACAGTCTGAAGAGGAACGCTTCCGCTTTAATTTGAGGTCACAGAAGCCACTTTGCATCCCTCTTAAAAAACCATTCAGTGCGGCCAGACTGGGAGGCAAAATAACTTTTAAAACATAAAAAGGAATCCTAAAGGTATTCTTTACAGTGCTGCAATAAAAATAAAATATATGACTGCTGTGAATTTCACTGTAACAAGCAAATTGTGTATCTGGCTACACAAATCACTATCTCTACAGAGGCAATGTGTCCCTGGAAGCTTGTTTTACTTTATGAATTTATGTTTGTATTTGTACTGTTCCTCTGAGGGGGAACAAGAGGACCACACACTACAGCGAATGGAGGCAGTAACTTTTGTCAACTCCTTTTGTGTACTCAATTTATCACGAATACAATTTCACCAATCAATCCAGCGATCACAGCCACCAGACATTTATCTGCTGGTAAATTTCTTATTCCCGTTTCCCAGGCATTATTAACATACACGAGCTGAGAATTCATAATACACCAGTTTGTTTCCTGGAGGTAATCTCTCCACCTCAGCATTGATAATCTCTCTGGAATTGACCCAGCAGCGGCAGCAGCAGCAGTAACAGAAGCAGCCGGTTTCAGTTATAAAGCTGGGACTATCGCCAAGTCAGAGATACTTCCACCAAAAAATAAAATAAAGTAAATAAATAAATAAATACAGCGCCCCCTGTAGTTTTCTAATCATCCCTTTGTCTCAGGGTGGTCGGATGTGAAAAAGAACAAAGCAATGTAGGAAACAGTGTGGCCTAAAAACACATCATCATCGGAGGGAACAAAAACAGAGACGATGACGGGAACAAGGACATTTGAACATCCGTGTGCCTGCAGTGCTGCTTTGTTTACTGTGCGGCTTCGCAATGCTACCGGTTGTGCTATCAGCTTCTTTTTTTCTTTCTCATGTTTTAATGTTTTGCAGATTTTCCTGAACCGCTCATGGGAACAGATGTAAACTGTCACAGAAAGATAAACAATGTCAGATGTGACAGCCATGCCGGCTGTACCGATGAGCTTGTTTCAGCTGCAGCTCAACCTAAAAATCTCAACATAAAGTCATGATTTGTGACTTCATAAGTTTGGAAACCAGTTGTGGTGTGGTCCAGCATGAGAAGTGAGAAGCTGAGGTCGTCATGGAACATAAACTGAGAATAGACCTTTCATTGAAGTAGCAGACATCTTTCGTCTAACAACTTAATATGAGCTGCTCTAAAATGAATTTTCTTATGCACATATTCTTACATTTCTAAAGGAGGGAGGAGAAGATATAAATTTAAGGCAATTTAAAACCACTTCATAGAGAAATTATCCTTCCAAGCAAAGTATTTTTAGGTGTTTTCTAACATGTCTGGAGGAGATATATTGAAAAACTGTACATACACTAGACTATTTGTGTTAAAGATATTTCTGCAGAGTAGCTGGTAATGATATCATTATAGAATTTGTTTCCCTTAGTTTGTTCTTTATGGCAGTGCATCTTCAAAGAATCAAAATCTCGTGATGAAAGCCTGTATGCTGCCACTACAATGAGTACGTTTTTACCTTATGGACTAATATGCTAGCTATGCTGTTGGCTAATTGTGTCCCAAAAAAGCACAAATCACAAGTTTTCAGGAGTTTTCTGTTTTGAGTCAGGTTTAAAATACAAGCAGACAAACATGCAGGTAAGAAATAGAAAGAAAAAACTGAATTGAAAAAAGACAGGCAGGTAGTAACATAATCACACAGAGCATCAGGTAGGATGATGAACAAACTTTTGTGTTTTGTCAGTTTCTCCAAGTGGTGTGTGTTTTATATCCCCCTCTGTACCCACCAGACTTCTTTTCAGTCTACGTCTTTTGTATTCTCTCTGTCTCGCTCCTTCCTGCTGCTTGCCGCTGACTACTTTGATCAGACAAGATTTTCAAGGAGTGAGTACTCTCTGCTCCTGTCTCAGTGGACAGATGCTCAAAACACACACACACACACACACACACACACACCGCTCCACCCTCATCCTGCCAGACAAAACCTTTGATTCCATAAGTGCCTGTCGTGTCTCCTCTGTCAACTGCTAAAGTCATTAGGAAGGAGACTCATTACCCCGACCCCCAAAGCATTATGGGGGGAAATAAGCGTTCAAATTGCTGCAAAATCACACAGAGACTCTGATTAATAATACAGCATGCTAAATTACCAGCTCTGCTCTGGAACATGGCCGGCACTCATTAGGCTGCGGTTTCTACAGGCATAGATGGTAATGTATGATGAAAAATAGAAGATGCTCGGCTTTTAAGGTTGTTAAGTCAGCAAATGGTGAGACTACAGGAATTTTAGTGTAGACACAGTCTTATCTCCACTCCTCTACACTCTCCAGGGGAGCTTGCTATCCTTCTTTCTTTCTCTCTTTCTTCACTATCTCTTCTCTTCTTATGTTGCATCGGCCTGAGGTCCTCTCATTTCCTTTCCACGTTGGCCTTGTTGCAGGAACCACTCTGCGATCGCACCGCGGCGGTAAATCTTGAGGGCAGATCTCAGCCCTCTGACACTCACTTTAATGCGTCTTGAGCACCGCAACCATTGCGTGTGTTTCCGTGTGGGCGGAGAGCAGCCTCATTAATTTATCTACGCTGAAGCTGGCATTTAAATCTCCATGGCTATCTTCAAAAAAAAAAAAAAAAAAAGGAAAAACACTCTGCGGCCCATCACAAGTAATGTGTGGGTTTTGAAATGTTCTCATTAAAAATAGAATGAATTTAACTGACAGAAAGGAAGTTTCTTTTATTTCTAAATCAATTGTATTTTACCTAACTGGCCAGAAAACTGTCACTGAGCTCGGGTTTTAAAAGAAATAATCAAATCAGTTGTGTCGTCTTGTACTGGAATAAAACATATCTCCACACTTGCCTTTTAATAAGTCATGCTTCAACGACATGTTGCGTAGTTCACACTTCATAGTGGTGTGGTTGTATTATTGGATACGCCGGAAAACTGTGAGCTGTCATGACACCAAAAGGCTATTAAAAACACAACGTGTTAACATGATACTGTTTGGCAAGTAGGATGTTTACCTTGTTTATCATCTTAGTTTAATGTGTTAGCATGCTAACATTAGCTATGAATGAGCCTGAGGGAAAGGTCATCAGTTTAATGGGTCAAAAAGCAAAATAATAGATGGATTAACCCAAATATCTTTATAGTTGCTGAGTATAGTGCAACAAAATACTATCACACAATCACAGGTGTTATTAAACTATTTTCATGTGTCTGTTGCTTTAGGTTGGAGGCAGTTGAGGCCTCAAGCAGAGCAAAGGTCAGGGGTTAGAGGTTAACGGATTGGAGGAGTGGGGACAAAGGTCACATGGGTTCTGTGTTACTGTGTGTATGTGTGTGTGTGTTTGCGCATCCAGATACGCCTGAGGCAGTAGAGCTGAAATCCAATTACTAGACAGTATTGTGACTCCAATCGATAGAACCACCAGACAAAAAACATGTAGATATTGACAACAGATATTGACAACACATAGGCCCCTCTACTCCTCTTTCCCCACACACAACCTTGAAAAAGCTATCACTATTAC
Organism: Polydactylus sextarius; assembly: GCA_016801845.1. Taxonomy (NCBI): domain Eukaryota; kingdom Metazoa; phylum Chordata; class Actinopteri; family Polynemidae; genus Polydactylus; species Polydactylus sextarius. Next base: position 7,105,736 of record CM028922.1, read on the forward strand.
GTCTTGAAATCGTGACAGTGTCAATTGGACAAAAGAGGTTAAAAACAGCAGTTTGACTCACCAATCAGCTGAATAATGATATATTACTAAAACAGTGGCTGATACACACAATGTTTTCCGTAAGAGATTCCAGACAGCGAAGCTAAAAGTCACTTACTACATTTCCATTCAGCAAATTATTATTAAGAGTACTCTTTAATTTTAAAACAGACCACATTTTATAAATGTCATCTCACTATTGATTTCATGCTGAAGTCTGGAAGCCTTTACATCCACATAACTATCTTCCACATTTCATTTGTCTTTGTTCTTTGTCTGGGCAGACGTGAACGACAGAGACAGTTTTGACAGCGGTGAGTAAAACCTGCTGAATGATTACTTGATTTATTTCCAATGTCTGTTGCGTGATAGAAAATTCTGACCCTTCCTGCCGCTTGGATCTGATTTGAGACATTATGTTGACAGTTGGAGAAGATGAATGACTGAGGAATAATCCATGACAGGCCAAAGAAACAGGTAGATGACGTGTCTGAAAGCCAGATGTTCGGCAGGGGTCTAATTACTATTGACGAGCCTTTTCAGTCAAAATGGATTATTGTTGGGTTTTATTTGCACCACATCATCTTCACACATGACATGTAATACTACCATTTTTCATGTCCTTCACAATCAATCATTTTTAAAAATGCAACAACAGTTTCAATAATGTTCACTTGGTTTGTTTCACCATGAAACCAGGTAATTAAAATCCCTTTTGCATGCTCTCATGCATAACTCACTTTGTACCATTTTATAGTTTGGGGATTATAGCGAGCATGGTACTGTTCAAGTGGTGCAGGGAGGCAAGAGTATTCTAAAATAGACACAGTTACATAATCTAGAGGTTCATACCCAGTGGTTAGAGCCATATATTGTAAATAACTTGGTGGTTTTCTTAATGTAAAGCTCTGTCAACGCATTAATCACTTATTTGTTCTGTAGTGTGCAGCGTGCAACCACACAAAGCTGCAGTACAAACAGAAGGAACGCCCACCTGAGCACCTGTGAAGTGCTGCTGCTTTCGGGTCTATGCTTTAAAATCATGGGCAAAGCAGTAACGTAGTAAAACTGCAAATGACTCATATGTTCTTCAATCATTTTATGTGCATTTGTGGTAATATTTCATCTCCGAGGTGCATTACATCTCTCGCATTACAATCCCCAGAGTCCTCTGAGGCAGATAATGCTGCCCTCCTGCTGCCGTTGCTGCTGAGATTGTCTCTAAGAAACCAGAGCCCGTGCCAGGCCACTTTGCCAAACAATGAGCGTCTGTTTCCCAAGAATATACTGCAATGAGCATCATTTAGCCACTCCAATATTTAATCTAAGTATGAGATCAATAATAATTATGGCAAGTATAACTGCATGGAAATTGAAGAGTACACTCGAAAGATCATTTTATCAATTCATCTTATTAATTTCACATGAAACTGTAGTTGCAAATGTATTTCCTGTTACATCAGATTACGGACATAGTGTGAGGAAGGTAGAGATGTAGCCTTATTAAATGTGATGTTGAATTTTTGTTGTATGACAAAAGGTAAAAAAAAAGTCATTTCTGATACAAACGACTGAATGTGCAACAAACCGTGCAGCGTTGTAGCATTTCAATTAACGATTCACATACAGTGAATGCATCAAACCTGAAACCCAAAGTGAAAAGGCTGCACTAAGTTTACCTTAACCCCTGTCCTCTTTCCCACAGCTCCAGGCTCAGACGTTACAGTCTGCAGTGGCGCTTATCATCGACAAACAGCAAGAGAGAGCACAAAGGAGCCCAATCTGCCTAATCTCTGGTCAAACACAAGCCACAGCATCATCACTGCTCAGGGCAATAAACTGCTGTTTTATGCCAGAGCTGTTCAGGGGACACGCGTTAGGACTTTGCTAAACGGACCATAGAGATTTGCCAAAGCTCGTCACCAGGGGAACAGTTGCCTGGGTTACCAGAACCAACAGGAAGAGCTTTTCATTTCTGATTAGGTAACCTGTCAACTTACAGAAGAGGCTTTTATTCATGCTACCTAAGAATTATCTCCTGCAGGAATTCAGCATCCCAGGTGAATATCTAATGAATGGCTTTTTGTTCAAATTAGCAAATTGTAAAAACAGTGACCCCACAGCTACCCCACCTGTCACCCCTAACCTCCGCCTTTAGATTGATGTTTGGTCTATCGACAGCATACTTGTTTGCTTATGTAGACATGGATCTAACTTGTATCCTTTGTTTCTTGATTTATATCTAAGCTAATGTAAAACTGCATTCCACCATAAGGCAAGCTGTCATTTAAAACATTTTAATTCAACTCAGTTTCCATAGAATTTCTGCGGCTTGTATCTATTCTTCTCTAATCTTCTCCACCTCCTCCTCCTCTTTACACTGGCACTGGGCCAGCCTGACTGTCTGCCAGTTTCAAGCGTCCCAGCATCAATTACCTGAACCCAGCACTAACATATTCCCATAATGGCTCTAAAACCTACACACACACACACACACACACACACACACACACACACACACACACACTTGTGCCATATATTTCTACCCCCCACCACACACGCACACTCTCATGAGATACTCTAAGCTATCCACACTCTCAAAAAAACGATAGCAGACTCGGAGCTTTTCTCTTTTCATGTGAACACACATGTGCATTTTCACAAAATGAGGACACTGAATAATTAGGGGGGATGAAAAAAAAAGAGACAGTGCCTACGCAGACAGTCATTTCAATTATCTCTATTCCTCTGGCTGTCTGGCTGCTGCCGTCTCTTGAAGGTTATGGGCTCAGCTCACCACAGTCTCCTGTGGGACTTGGCCATGAAGAGTATAGATTCGCTGTTTGATTCTCCTTCGTGCAAAATCCCACGTTAGATCTAATCCTGATGTCCTGATGGAGAACCAGTATCTCCCGTGTTTCCGGCTATAAGTGATAGCTGTTTCAACTCACCAAAACAATTTCTACTCTAATGCTCAGGCGTCAGCAGGATGCTTGTGAGAGCAGCCAGGCCAACAGTGTAGTATTAGTAGTCTCTTTACAGCCACATTGTGATATGATAAACAAGGATGTTTGAATGAAGCAGCCGCCTCTTCATCCCTCACTCCCACTCCTAAATCCTCCCAGGTATTTATTGGATGCGTTCAGCCCAGTCCTGGTCTCCTTGGCAACAGGACCTAGCAGAGAGACACAGGATGCTCCGGGTAGACCTGTGTGTTTGTGTGTGTGTGTGTGTGTGTGTGTGTGTGTGTGTTATCTGCTTCCCTCTGGTAATGCATGCAGACTCACTGTCCTCTATGGCCCCCGCCACAAGGATACGACATAGATACCACTCACAATAACCCAATGTCACACTGACGTTTAACACCTCCACATGAACCCAAACTAACATAGAAAATATGTTTAAAACAAAGCAAACAGATACACATAAGGCTGAATACACGGCTGCCAGCACAGGACCTGCAGCTCTGTAATGTACATGCATATATGCATGGTTACTTTAAATAAAAGTGCCAGAATAGTACAGTGTGTTATGTAATAAATGCCACGGATACAGAAAGTGCTGAAATATGCTCAGTTTCCATCAGTCCACAAGACTATCTGCTCCATCCATCCGTCCATCCATTCAGTTAGTATAAAAATACATGGCACTCCGTAGAAACTTGGGCTAAAAAGACAAGGTGTGTGAAATGTACTCGGACACTTTTACAGTCCTAGCTTTGTCCACTTGACTCCCTTGCTATATATATAGCATATAGTATACACAGTTTTAGTGTACCTTAATTCAGAAAGTATTTTTTAATGATTGCACATAATTAGTGAACTATAAAATGTAAAACATGCAGTTGGGGCTTCTGAGTGCATAATAAATAACAAGATTTCCTCTACAACAAACTCAGAATTCTTTGCTTTACGACTCTGACAACCTGAGACATAAAAAGTGACAGGAAAAAAAAAAAAAAAAAGTGGTAAAGAATGGCGTTTGACGGAAAGTTAGTGAGAGAAAAACAGAGAGGGGAGAGATAAGACGAGATAGGAGCCTCTCAGAAGCATTAACTACTTAAAGAGAGACAGCGAGGGAGGCGGTGTGAATTAGAGTCTTTCTTCTCTGGCGCCTCGAGGGAGGAATGATATACTCAATTTGGGTTAAAAGAATGTGTTTAGAAAGGAAACACTCTGACGGGCCTGCAGTGCAAGACACGGAGTGAGGGGGGATTAATGCCTTTTCTGTGTTTCTCTGCTGGATAGTAATTGAGAGATTCAGTGGAGTTGAGCTTTTACTGAGCCAGATCAAGGCTACAAGTTGTCACTGGAAACTACAAACATGGCCACAAGGTCAGCTAACTGCAACTCAAAGCTGTAAAAAATGTATATAAAGACGATGTCATACTCAGGAGGAAGGAGGCCACATTCCCTCCCTGAATCTTCCATCGTCACCTCTAATTCTGCACTAATGCCACTCTCTCCTCTCCTGTTTACCTTTTCAATCACATCTCTCTGTTGCTCTTACCTCCTTCGCTCATATCTCATATCCTTCTGCTAATCATTTCATTACCCTCCTCTGCTTCTACTCGCATTTCATCTCGCTGGGGTGATGACTGATATAGAGGTGCCAGTTACACAGGCTGCTGGGGTAACATTAGCCAGCTTATGTAAGAGGACACTACAAGCAGGAGAAAGAGAGAGCATGGCACCACAGGTTGTAGAGCCGCTCGTACTGTATGTATGCATGGGTGTACGCCTACGGGTGTCATTAAACTATAGTGTTTTATATGAGAGCAGCAGAGCATGTAAGCACTCTTAAAGTTTCAATTCTAGCAGGCAACCAGAGATAATGTTGGTTTTGCTCTGCTGAATCAGACCTTTGGACTCCAATCATGCAAAATAAAGTGCTTTCTTTAGGATAAGACCATCAGCGGTTAGACATTGATCAGTAATAGAAATGAACAGTTAGATGTTTGCATGATAAAAAAGAGCAGAATTACCGTTTTGTGGTTGTATGCCTCTGCCTACCAGTTAGAGATAATTAGTGCACATGTTGTGTAAACAGCAAAATAACACTAAAATCTAATCACTTCATCTTTGAGTCTAAGTGAATGTTTCTGCCAAATCTGTAGTGATGTCTCAATATGTCATATTCAAGAGACAAAAAGCCCCTGTTTTATGAGGTCAAAGTGACTTTGACCTTTAGCCACCAAAATAAAATCAGTTCATCCTTGAATCCAAATGAATGTTTGTGTCAAATTTTAGGGGATTTCCTTGAGATATTTTTGCAAAAATCAAAACTGGGACAGACTGACGATCTGAAAATTTTTCCATTGGTGTAGCAAATCCTTTCTATTTCTAAGAATAGAAGTGGAGCTAAGATTAGTTTCAAGTGTTTCAGTGTTTTTTCTGTACAAATATTGACTTGTCAAACCTGGCACCCAGCTTAGTGAAGTAAAACATCAGTATGGCTGCCTTAGGAACCCAAAGGCACCTTCTTTATGATTCCTGCTACTCTTTTCTTTTTTTTTAAAGCAGAGTTGGTTTGTGAAGCTTTCTGCAAGAAAAAATATATAAATATATATGATGAAAGCACCGCAGGTTCGTGTACTTATTCAGACAAAGGCACTCTTTCCCCCGTGGAGTTCTGGCGTCCTCAAACTGTGTGGATACGACCTCCTTTGATGCATGCGTGTGTGTGTGTGTGTATATGTGTGTGAGTGTGTACAAAGTGACTAGGAGGGCAGAGCAGGTGGGGGGTGGGGCAGCTGCTGGTTTAAATGGTGCACAGCAGCACTGCGTGGTTTCTTGACCACCAGACAGATGTGCAAGGAGCCACAGTCTCAAATGCTTATTACATGTCAAGGACAAGGCAAGGGAGACACACACACATGCACACACACACACATGTCTATGCAAACATGACCTCATATGCACCACAAGGACACATGAATGCCATCTATCAAATCTGAGGCGTATGTTTGCATGCAACTGTACTCCATACACACACACGCAAGCCAGATGTGCGTGTTTCTCTGAAAAAGCTCAACAGCAACATTTCAAATTTTAACTTCCTCATCGACCTACAGACAGACATACAGAAACGTTCAACTCCAAAAAAAAAAAAAAAGAACCAGACAGACTGAGACGTACGGGGGGAAAGAAAGAACAAAGGAGTCATTATTTTTTGTCATCGTCCCTATGAGGCGTCTGACGATGAATCAAGTCAGTCTCACCGCTCCATGTGTGTGTATGTGTGTGCTCAACATGTGATGTGTATGTGTTCTCATGTTGTGCAATGTGGCACAAACTGAAAATGTTCTTTCTAAACTAAAGCCCCTTTGTTCCGCTGCTCTTAACTCCAAACACTTCCTGTTTCTAAACCCAAGTACTCAGTGTGTGAAGACTATAAGATTCAAACTCAAATGTCAAATCTGACACTTATATTTCACTAATTAATCTCCAAATCTGTCTTTCAATGCAGCAGTTTCGACAATCACATTAATATGAATTATTAAAAAGAGTATTAATAGAGATGTACTCCAATTTATAAGGGTAATTATCTGACAGTCCTGCATGCACGTCTGCTGTGTGAGCATGTTTCTGCATGTAAATACGCAACCCTGAATGAATTTACAACGAAGATGATGATGATGGGAAAGTCATTATGCAACCGAAGCACAGCATCGCATTGTTATGATGATGCTAGCCAGCATGTTAATTAAAGAGAAGCTGGACTCAGCTCGATCTCGTGTTGTTTTCGGCAGCAGTGAGGCGAGAGGACACAGAGGAGGTGTCTGGTTTACATATGAGGAACAGATGGGGTGATGATCAAATGGTTATATATATATATATATATATATATATATATGGATATATATATATGTATATATGTATATATGTATTTGTACTTCACATTTCATACTATGCTGTGATGAGATCCAAACACAAACACACACATGGACGCTGTAAAAGTACACACATGACACAGAGGCAAACATGAATCAGTCACTCATGGACACAGGCTGATGAACAAAGGTAAACAAACAAGATACACAAATACCCCGGGGAACAGTGCAGAGTTGAGGAGAGAAGAGGACACAGCACCATGCCGGTATTTTATTTTTAGCTTCTCTTTTTCTGCTGTGAGGTTAGAAGTCCAAAAAAAAAAAAAAAAAGTCTCTGATTCATCGCAACTAACTTCATTTTGTCTGAAGCGGAATTCACCCTTCAAATATCACTTTACACTGCGAGAACAACAGCAACGTCCTTTTGCTTGGACTCTTGCTCAACTTTGACATTTTGGCCTCCTCTGACCAAACCCGCCCCCCCTCTCTCTGCTCCCACTCACAGCTCACTCAGAGATGGATGGATGCTGTCAAACAGGCGCAACAAGGCTCAAAGCAGAGGAGAGGTGGAGAATTTTTTTTTTTTATAATATAATAATATTTAGACTCAAACTTATCTGTCAGATGAGTCGTTTGGCTAATAACTCAAAAAAAAGTCTCTATGTAGATATCTCAGAGAGCAGAGACAAGACAATCACAATGAATCACCAATTGGCTTGAAATAGAACAAAAGTCAAATTGAAGTGTTGAGCTTCTCAGCTCAACTTCTGTAGAGCCACAAATGCAACTATTCCCCTGTGGGCGTCATGTGCTCCACTAATCTGCTCGACAGAGCGTCTGACTGATGGAGAGAGAAAAGAGAAGAAGCAGGAAAGAGACAGATAACAATGGTGCATCTATTACATCTATTGCATATCTGTATCTCGGGCTGATATATACATGTAAATAGAGTTGTGCGTCTGTGTGCGTCTGTGCATGATGAGATTTTTGTTGAATTTATGTAAACCATCCTGTGGATTACTCAGCTATAGTCGACCCTGTTGTTCAGTCCGAATGAGCGTTCACGTCAGCACGCTGCTGGAATAAACACTGCCGTGCGTGTTCACCCACACACCCAGAAAAAAAGACGAATGTGAAAGAAAGACAAACCCTAAAGCAACTAAACGATCTAAGATGGCAGCAAACTGTTGTGCTATACTGTAGTTTCAATACAACATTCTATGTTTTATTGAAAGTTCATTTCCTGTGTGTGTCCTCCACATGACTGTGCATTTCTGTCTTCAATTCCAAATAGACTCTATATCTACAACTAACGTGTGTAATGTCATTGACTGTTGCAACTAAAACAGACAATTAATCTATGAGAAAATGTTAACACCAAAAAGATATTTTACTGTAAGAAAAACAGGGGGTTTGGCCTTTTAAAAACATACAAGTCATAAACAGCAGTTTCCATCTGTAGCTGAGCATAACATGCTGTTAACCTCTGCTAGAGCGAATAAGTTAAAACCCTCACCAGACAGATCCAGTGAGTCATAAGACATACTGTGTCTGAGTTAATATTACACACCCACAAACACACAGATACACACACACACACACACACACACACACACACACACACACACACACAAGAACCACAAAGAATCACAGCTCTAACCACAAAAAAACAGATTTGATTTGAAACTGTCTGTTCTCCAGCTATTGAAATGTTTAAGTGGAGAGGAAGATTATTTTCATGTGTCATAAAGCTCTTGTCGACTTTTTGTGTCTTCTTTGTGTCTGGGTTTAGTTTAGTTTTCAGATCAGTTTTGGAATCACATGTTTATTCCTCCCATTATTACATAGAGTCTTCCCTTTCAAATGTGACACAGACAGACAGAAAAAAGAAGAAAAAAAAAAAAAAGAAGAACAAACACAGACACAACTTAATCATCACATATAAAAGTCACTAAAACAAACTGACTGCGGTGGTCTTAACTGGACATAACAAACACAATCTGTGTCCGCTGCTCAAGATCATTTCATTTGTTCATTCATTCAAGGTAAGTACATCTACTGCTTCATTTGCATTTAGTCCAATAAATTCCCCTCACAAAATCAACCTCCTTATCCTCCTACAGGATCCCCTGTCTTTCTGACAATAAGCAGAAACAGATAAAGTGCTACTGTTGATACGACAGAGATACAGAGGTCAGGGGCCCCTTAAACTCACACACTCACATGCACAAGTCAGAGTGTGAGAGGACATGTCTGACCTACATCTTTGCACACACACACACACACACACACACACACACACACACACACACAGAACGCCTGACTGTGTTGCGCGCACGTGAGTGTGTGTCATTAGACTTGTCGGACAGGCTGCGTGAGGATACATGCAGGAACGCAGCGGTTCGACTCGTGTGCATGGAAAGAGTTAAGACAAATTAGTGACAGAAGTGTAAGGACATGCAGTATTTATACTTGCGGTAATGTGAGTAACACTTTAATGTTACAAAGAGCGCAACAATTTCCACTACTCTTCAACTCCACAGCAGGAGGGCGACGGGTGGGGGGAGGGGGGAGCATAACAAATCATTAAACCATGATGGCTTTAATTCATCCATTTCAGACATCAGTTTTGTCAATCAAATTCAATCAGTTAAATCGACGTCGCAGACACTGGATCAACAAGTTAGTCTGACACACTTGGCAAGATGACAACACAAGCAGTTTATTTACTACCGTGCAGCTGCAGCTGCTACTGACATTTCATATAAAGCAGGAAGGACATGTAACTTCTATGTATATTATATTTATGCATTAAAATAATAAACTTAAAAAATTTATATGCATCCCAGAATACACAATAACTAATAAAATAACTCTGCCATCACTTAGTATTCAGGACATATTATTAGATTAATATTAGTGATGCATGAAAATGTATCGTTTGTTAGATTTGACAAATCTTTATCTCCAAATTATCTAGACATTGCAAAACCAGTGAATGCAGTAGGAGATTAAGTATTACACAACATTAAATGGAAATGCTCGACTGGAAGCTCTAAACTGCGCCTCCAGTTCATCTCAATTCTGAAAACCGCCACGTCTCTCCAAAACCACAATTTGGCAGTAAAAATGGAAAATAAACTCATGTAAGTCGACAGCTGACACGCCGTTGTCAGTGCGTTAACATCCCACAGCCTCTTCAGCTGCTCCCGGCCAATGTAAGTGACGTTTTAACACATAGTCGTGAGCCCTTGGCAATGAGCCTGAGGCAATACCGAGTCAACCAGTGGTCAAGGACGGACAACGAGAGAGAGAGAGAGGTGTATAAAAGAGAGAGAGAGAGAGAGAAAACCATTATTCGTTGAGGAGTGAGACAAAGAACGGTGGGGCCTCACCACACATGAGTGAGAGCAAATAATAGAACACCCCCCTCTCCCCTCCAAAAAAAAAAAAAAAAACTGGGACAAGACTCTAGAGTGACCCACTTTTCTCCGTCAGTAGACCGGTGATACTGCAACTGCACACCGAAATGATCAGCAAGTCGCTCATAACAGTGTGAGGCTGTTGGTGTGTGTGTGTGTGTGTGTGTGTGAGAGAGAGAGAAAAACAGAGAAAAGAGAGAGAGAGAAAGATGTGCATGTGTGTGTGTCGGCAAAGATAGGAAGGAGCGTGGGAAAGCAGCATGTGCTTTGGTTCGTCTTCACCTCTCTCTCCATATCTCCAAATCCCCCCCTTTTTTTTCTCGCTTGCTAATCGCCGCCGCATCAGTCACTGCCGCAACTGATGATGATGATGCTTTCATTACCAGGTAATCTGCTAATTACGGTTTTGATTGATCGATTAATCATTTCATCTAATAAACGTTAGAGAAACTGAAAAAAAAAGAAGCTCATATTACAAATGTTGAGAGCACAGACAATTCTCTTATTGATTCATTAAGTAATTATCTCAACAGTACAATGCACAGACAGTTATGTAGATAGAAAAAAACAAAAGTCAGAACCAATAACCTTTGCTACCATGTATTCTTTTCCCCTCACAGTGCTTTCAGCCAAATCCAGGTCTAGTTGCTTTTCTGCCTCCTCAGCAACATTTTGAATTTATGTAGCGCACCCTGAGAGTAACCTGAGGGCTATATTACCCATGAGAAATAATAAACAGGTAAAAGGCAGGGTGTGAGCGCCTTCTCGGGGTGATTCAGTCTCTAATTGAAGTCATCAATAACACAGCACACACAGGTCTCACAGCAATACCAGGGTGGGGAGCGGATCGGCTGACAAGCACTCCACGGTCCACAAATTTTCTTTTACCACACACGTGCATACACCAGCACACAGACACAGACACACACACACACACACACACACACACACACACACACACTCCCTCACTCACACACACATCCTCTCTGCAGAATGTCTTTGATAAGTCTTTGCTGTTGTCAGAAGCTGTTATCAGTAACGTTAAGGCCCTTATGGATCCAGTGAAGGGATATCATCTTTATTTAACAACTTAACTCTCTACAACAGTGTTTTAAAGGGGGGGAGGTGACTAACTATCAAGAGGAATATGAAAAGTGCGTCAACAGATGCCACTGATCCAAATTAGTTCCAGCATCATCCAGATTGGTTCTTTAACAACCACACAGGAACCTGGGTTTGTTTTGTTTGAGTCACCAAATGGCACATGTCACAAAAGAATGCTTTAACAGGCTTTGCCTCCAGTGTAAAATTAACTCCTCTTATGTTGTGTCCCAGTCTGAAAATACCACACACCATTTTTTTTTTTTTTTTTTTTTTGGAGTGGTCCCTCTTCAAGCCTTTTTATGGCTCCTTCTACATTACTCATCCCATGAGTTTATTTAAAAATTCAGTTTTGTCCTCTTTTCCTCTTCGTCACTTCGAAAAACGGAGCCGCCATGTTAAAAAATAGACACTCTCGTTGTGAACGCAGCGAACGCAGATGAAAGACGGACGCACTAATATCGCGACGTCCCGCCACCTCGCCGTCCCCTCGGTCACTTGTTCCGCCTCAGATCCATGAATCAGCACAGTGACATCAGTTTCAAAATATAGCAGGAGCTGTCTGACTTCAAAGCAACAGCAACAGCAGCAACATATCTGCTGTCGTCCAGCCTCCACCTCAAATAAACACACATATAAAAAAAAATCCACATCATTCCAAAAAAGTCAAAATTGGCCAGACGCAAATGTTTTTTAGCTTTCTTCAAAAGACGGACGATATTACCCCTGTGGCAGACATTAAATCCTGATGTCAGAATGATGTCATACTTATATTTTGCTGTTGCTGTTCGCTGCTACCAATCCTACTACTGAGACACCAACATTAAACCTCTGTGGCTCAGGAACTAACATTGACTGAATCAGTGGTGTAGTAGTTTTCAGTCTGGGTTTTATTTTTGCAACTGTGACTGTGGTTGTTCTGGTTAGAGGTCACGCTAACTTAACTTTGCATTCGCCACCTCGGTGGCCAAAGCAGCCAGTAGCATCAAAACTGAACATTAACATTCATCATTTGTCTCTCAGGAGCTTAAAAAACCTGTATCTTCTGTAAACAGTTTGCTAAGAAATCAGCTGCATCAGCTCAAATGGTAAAAATATGTCAACTTTGCTTGTTTCCTGTTGTCACAGATTTAAATTCACTAACGTCCACATTTTCTTATAGCCTGCAGACATGGCACACATCTCATCAAGCTTTGTCTCTCTCGTATTTTACTTTAAAAAAAAACAAAAACAAAAACAAAAACCTGTTACCACCAAGGATGCATTAACAATTTCTACTTATCATCTCAACACAAATCCTGCCCTGCTTCCACTTCAAAGTGAGTTAAAAATAAGTCGAAGCAGTGACATGGCACTTTTTTGCTTCTTCTTCTTCCTCATGTTTTGCAGAAGGGGAAAGAGAGATAATAGCTTTTACTGGCAGATCGCTCTTTCTCTCAAGAGGTCTGGCCTTGGGACAAAAACGGCAACAGAAAATGGCCCACCTTCAATACCAATCTATCCACCTGAATAGGATAACACTTTAACCTGGATATAGGCGCTATTACGGTCCATTTAACATCTAATGCTCTAAAATGCACTCTGATGGATTGAAATGTTTCTTTGGTGACATTGCGAGAAGTGCTTCTGTAACTGTCTTGTCCTTCAAACCTTCTGCATTAGCCCCCACGTGTCTTGTCATGTGTGAATTGGGAGGGTGAATAGCTGTATAGATCTTTACCCTATAGAGAGGAGAGACACACGTTGCGTTTAAACCTCTCTCCTCTGCTGGAGAGAGCACTAACATAAGCCAGCTAGTCCCTGATCAAGCAACACAGCACATGAAAAATGAAACGCTACATCACTGGCTAATTCACTTACATAAGAGCCTCAACTGGGACATGAATTTAAAAGTACAGTGACAGAGAGAAATATAAAGAGCAAAGAAAGAAAAGCAACCAGGTAGGAGGCACAGAACGTGAGACAAAAAAGTCCATATATTATTATCTATTACAAGCCAGTGCTTTTTAAACTGTCCTTTGTATTTCAGCCAAAAAAAAGTGCATTAACATGTCATAAAACATCATCTATACTGCAGTTAGTCTAATATATATACCCTGCGCTTCAGGTCATTCTTTACATCGCAGTGGATTTCTCAGAAGTGCTGTGAAGACTTCTCACACAAATCACATCACGTCTGAAACACACACCGACACAATCACGGGTCGGTGAAGATTTAGTAACTACGATCAACACTCCAGCCGACAGCAAGGGGATGTAATTCAACTACAGTATTTCTGGAAACATGCCACGTTAGTTTTAATCTTGAGTGGAGACAGAGCCAGACTGTGTTGCACCTCCACTGCCACCCCTTCCTTGTCAGATACAGTTGTTTCCACCAACGTATGTGTTTGTGTTTCTGTCTGCCTGTGTCCTGTCCTGAACACCACACACACACACACACACACACACACACACACACACACACACACACACACACACACACACACACACACGCATTCTGTCTGTCCTAATCTCAAAGTCTGTCTTTTTTTTTCCTTTACCTTTTTTTCCCCATTTGACTGACAGTCAATCCACCAGTGCTGCTTTTTCTGTGACCAGCCCATTACCAGACCGACTGACATGCTGACAGACAGCAGGGCAAACAGCATCGACTGGAGACCGATGGATGCTAATCAAAGCTAACAAGAACCTTTTCTTTGCCTTGATGTGCACAATGACAAACACACAACACAGAGGAGCAGGAGAGGACTTTACTTTAATCTCTTATATACATTTACACTGTATTTATGGATTTGTTTGCTTATGAATGATTTCCTAGTTGAGAGATCAGTGTAGCAACACCACTGAGAACAATCCTCTACTTACAGCTTCTCTATATAAACTACTACTACATCATTCACAAATTGGTGGAAACTTGAGGTGCATTGTGAATAGGTAATTCACACACGAGGCAAAACGTGTCCGCTAGAGTTGAAAAAACGTTTCAGCTCGAGAGAAAAATGTATGCACATAATCAAGAGCTTTCGGAGCCCAACCAAACCGAGCAAGGCTTTCTTGGAAATATCCTTGTGATTTACTGCCAAATAACGACTAATTTTTAGGAAATCCCAAGGCATCTTTCTGGGAAATTTTGCTGGAAAATGCTGGACCGCAAACATTAAGCGTTACCGACATTTCCTTTTGAGTATTTGTTGTTGAGTTGAATTGGCTAGCAGTGCAGTATCTCAGTAAGATGTGTGTGTATGTGTTTGTGTGTGTGTGTGTGTGTGTGTGTGTGTGTGTGTTTGAGGGTCAGTTGGCTAAAACTTTGTTTACATTTCCAAAGAATGTGTTTGAGGTCTAATTTATTCATACTTCCCCTCCTCCCTGTCTAACTACAGGTTGAGGGAGGTGTGGGCGGACGGTAAACACTCATATACAGCTTTGTGTCTGTGAGCACTGCAGCTCTGAATCGCTCCACAACCACTAAGCTTACTTTAAGCGATCCAATCAAATCTGAGGGATTTGATTTAAATCCCTCTTGTAAAACATATTGCAGCATCATCACATTACAGCAGATAAAAAAAGCCAACTTTCATTGTATTCACAGTTTCACCATGACTTATCTGAACCTCCAGGAAAGACAAGAAACTGCATTGTGTGCTGTACTTTATAGTAAGTAACCATGGGAACAGTGTCAATTATACAATTATCAGTCATAAGGCTCCTGTTTTCTCAGAGTGAGTGAGACAGGGAGACACCTCTGTGGTTTTCAGCAGTGTATCCAGCACAGCTGCATGCAGCTTTTGGATGCACGCCCTGTCTTTGAAACACACACACGCACTTAAACATTCTCAGTTGAGTTCTCACCCAAACACACACACACACACTTCAATAAAACTAACACATCTGTTTCTCTCGGTGGAAAAGAACAGCCGAGGCCTCGGAGCAAAGACACAATGATGCGTCTGCCAGAGGTGAAGCTGATTCTGAGTCTCTCACTGAAGCCAACGCTACCTTGTCAGGGTAATTCGATTCATTAAGGCTGAATGTATCAGTGTAAAACACTGATGCGTAGAAGTTTCTACTGTGTGGAAGCACTGTGTCTGCTCACACATTTAAACCATCTGTTTACCTCTTGTTTTAAACAACCAAATAGGCTGAAACAGGCTAAAGATGATATTTCTAGCTAAATCCATCTGCATGTTACTGTTGGAATTTTGCTGTGGGCACAGGAAGACATGTGTGACACTTCAGCAACAGAACTTTTTAATAGTTTTAGTGCTGATTATTGTCAATGACTCTCCAACTTTGTTTAGCTGCAGAGCTGTAAAATTCTCAGTCACCACTTGAGGGTAAAAAAAAAAAAAAAAAACCTCATCACTCAAACAATATGTTCTGCTGAAAGATTTATAGAGGTCTTGTGATGGGTGCCCTCCGCCATAGATTCACTCAAGTAATCAATAGAGTTATGAACATCTCTTGGCGTGGCACAACAGTAATAAAATTATTCTACTTCTCTCTGCGCCCCCTCGAGCGCAGACTGTGGGCACCACAGGTCCTCATATAGATCCTTTTCTGTTTCCATCCTCAAGTCAAAAAGTGGTAAAACACACACACACACACACACACACACACACACACACACACACACACACACACACACACACACACACACACACACACACACACACACACACACACACACAGACACGATAAATACAAGAACACATTTGTGCCCACACATTAACCACCATCAACAGCAGGGAGTGGCGTCCCTCTGTGGCCAATAACACAGTGCTCACGAGAGAAGAAGCTTTCAAGACAAGAGCAACGTTTGAACCGAGAGGCTGACGTGTTGTTGACATTAAGGGTGTTTGTGCTACTAGGGAACGCAACCAAAGGAGAAGCCTCCTCCATCTTTGCATTTCAAGTGAAATCCCCTGACAAGCCCCTAAAGCAGGAGGAAGTGTGTTTTTAAAATAAACAGCAAAGGGCGTGTGTTTTTATGTGCTCGGTATATTTGAGTGTGTGCTTTATGTCAGGGCTACTATGGTGACACAGGGTTGCCTTAAAACACTTTGTTCATTATCCAATCAGCTGCAGAGAGTGGGTGGGGTTAACACCTTGTCAATCATTAGAGACAGCACTGAGGCAGCTCTCAGGACATTTAAAACATTATTGACATTTAATCTCTGATTGTGTGTTTCTAATAAGACACTCAATCAGACAATATCCTTAATTCCAGCAAAAAAAAAAAAAAAAACAAAACAAAACAACATAAAGAACAATACAGAATTTAATGGAAGAAAGCATTGTAGCACTGTACTATATTTTTGGAATTATTTCTATCCCCGCCTGTGCAGTGGAAACATTTACATAAAAAAAGATTTATTTTCGTAGCTTAACAGCCAATTAGATTTTTTTGCCTCTGTTTCACATGATAAGTGACTAAGCTAAATTGCATCTGACAGATGGAGCCATGTGACTGAGCATATAGCCAGGCCTTCTGTAGTGTTGTTTACACTGCTGTGTATACTGTTCCTTATCTGTTGCTACTACACTGCCTGTATACGACTGTGTAAAGCCCTTTGAGTTTTTACTTACAAGACTATTTACAGTTTAGAGTCCTTGCTTAGCTACAGTCTACAATCAAAGGCGTGTAGGCGTGTTTTCTGCAGTGATAATGCTCTGTATTACAGTGATAGACAATGTAAACCTCGTCACAGCACTCTAAATACGACAAGGTCACACAACAGTGCGCTCATACGGTGGCGTGAAAGTCACCAGGTTGTACAATAATTAAGACCTGGGTTTGCACGGATCTGTGATTATGTGACTCACTTATGTGATGATAGTTGCGGCCGGTCTTTGTTTTTTCAACGGGCTCCAGATTTTCTTGTGTCAGGTATTTGTGACAACACTGGAGAAACAGGATCTACTGTTTGCATTGTAAACATGCCATTACATAATGTGTTCACTTTATAAATTCTTTATGCAACAACAGAATAACATTATAACCCCCCTCCGTACAGATGCTGTAATACTCACTCTAGTTGTGTCGTTTGTATTTCTTGTTATTTTTCAGACATCCAGCCTCAGGTGATCCAGAACTTTAGTTTCTATTGTGCTTCAGTTGATAAGTCATTAGTCATTATTCATTATTACATCTGTTAAAAATACTCTTTGTAAGTTGATAGATGTGTAAAGAACCAATGAGAAAAAATGGTTTCTAATGTTAAAGTAAATAATCTATAACAAATGTCCCTGATTAATTCTGGTATTTAACTCTGCTTGTTCATGACATGATCAGAGCTGCAGTTAAGTCTATTCACACAAAGTCAAACAGAAGTTATTCTAATATACAACTAATTGTTTGCCATTATAATTTATAAAGCAAAATATCAAATATTGTCTGGATTCAGCTTTAGGAATATGATGATCTGCTGCTAAATTTGTAAAAAAAAAAAAAAAAAAAAACCAGAAACAACAAGAAATTTGATCAAAATTACTATAGGCTCTAATTTCACAACTATTTATATAATTTTTTATAGATTAGCAGCCATCAGTTGCAACTTCAGACTTATCATCTGATCCTGCTGAGCACCACTCCAGGAAGGAAGTCAACATTTCTCACTTTACTAGTTATATCATCATGATCAAGTCAATATTGATGTGTAGCTGTTGCGTGCGTGTGTGTGTGCTCATTTGTGTGGGAGAGGCTGTGTATACACTATAAACTGGCAACCAGGTGAGAAATATTACGCCTTGTGTCATGATAGTCAGTTTCTAGTTTTGCAACAAGTGGGCTCCAGTATCAATAATGAATGAAAGCGAAAGGGGTTAGGCAGAGAGGTGGAGCGAACGTGTGCATGTGTGCGTGCGAGCGAACACGTACTGTTGTCAGGGTTTTTTTTTTTTTTTTTTTTTTTTTTGGCGTGTATGTTTAATTTGTTGTTATTGTAAATATCTGTGTTTGCATTTAGAAATGTGGAACTGTTGGAGAATATACACACAACAAAATGTACTGTACGTCCTCCTCGAAGATGTGACGAGAAAATATTTCTTGAGTTGTCACTCAAAGCTGATCACTACCACTTCGCCCTGAGCAGCCTCTGCCATTTATAGGTCTATAAAGTGGGCCAAATGAGAGAGAGAGAGCCAGTGAGAGAGAGAGAGAGAGAGCTGCGGTGACAATGACACAGGCCGATATGTAAAACTGGAACGCCAGAGGAGGCGAAACAGGAAAAAACATGGGCGAAAGAAAGAGCAAAGAGACTGAGGGAAAGAAGCAGATAAGTGGGAAGAAATATCTTCTTTTAATGAGAGAAAATTGTTTGGACCATGTGGAGACCATGTGGACGTTACAGAGGAAGCCTCACAATCCCACAACAAAAGCAGCACATGAGGAATCACTTCGAATTCTCTTCCTCCTACATTCACAATCACTTCACTCTCTCTCTCTCTCTGTCTCTTGCAGCTTTATTCTGTTAACACATATTAATATATTCAGTTAAGTCAATGTCAGGTGACATTCCCGCTCAGCTCCTGAGTTTGTTTTGTTAAACAGCTTTTTGACATTTTACACGCCAGGGTGTCAAAAGGTTATTCCCAGTGCTCCTGCTGTCACTTTTGACACACTAATAACATAAACATGCGCTCATGTTTGACTCAAATTTCCCATTTAGCGTTTAACCACCCTTAGTCCGCATATCAGCCCACAGCAAACATCACACACCTTAAAATCTTTAAGTGGAAATTATTTGCACAAGGTTAGTGTTGAAGACTTTCAGACTTTACAGCCACGAGCAGAAAATTGCACAATTCTTGACAGAAACTACCCAGCAGTGGTTGCAGAAAGCTTTGCAACTTTTTTTTTATTTTAGGAAGTTATGTAAATTATTTCTCACTTAAGAAGATACGTTTTAAGTGTTTTGTTTTTTTTTTTCCAAGGGCACAGGTTCTCTCTGTCTTCAGTTTGCACTCGGGAAGGTACGTAGGAGATGGAGAATCAGGCTGAGAGCGGCTGGCTTGTGGATTCTGCCGCCTGTCAGAGGGAAAAGAGAGCTAACAATGGACCGAAAAAAAGAAAAGACAGATGAGGACAATGCAGCAGCGGATAAAAGGCTTTTAAAAAATTCCGACTAGGTGTTAAAAAGCCTCTGCCTGCATCCCAAATCTATGATAATGACAGATATTTTTATTTTATTTTGCTGATTTCCATTCACATTTTTTTTACACTGCTCACATCACACTCACACTTCTCCATGTAGCTGTTATATTAGATCATATCCGCCATAATCATGATTTTTACTTTGTGTGAAGCAGCAAATAAAAAATCCATAAATTTGTGCACCAAATTGTGATGACGCACATGATATATATATATATTTTTTACAGATGAAGAAGAAGCGCCTTCTCTCTACAAACTTGAAAATCAGTTGTCATGGTCAAATTGGGCTTAAAATCAGCCTTTATATTGCAGTGTGCTCCAGGCTGAACAGCGCTCATTGAAAGAGGCAGGCAGAAGGGGAAAGAAACGATCATGGGGGGGATAGAGAAAAGGATATTAAGTGACATAAAAGAGATATCACAGAAGGAGGGATGTTACCGAAGGGCATTCAGGGAAAAGAGAAGAGAAGGAAGGGGAGGGAGGAAGCATCGCAACATGAAATCTGATCTTCCCCAGGAGCCTACAGTTATCCAGTCCCACTGCAACAAATAACAAAGACAATGGAAGGAGCCAGAGTCAGAGAAAGCAGAATGGAAATCAAAATTCCCTTCACATCTGGTGACATTTTTGTTTGTTATCGTCATTTTCTTTTCGGAGATTTTGACATTGAACAAACGTCTGCTCAGACACGACAGCTCCTGCTCTTCATCAAAAAAAAAAAAAAAAAATCAATCAAGCCGCAGCGTAGTCAGCTTTCTAGCTTTCTCCTCCAGTCCAGACACTGAAGTAGCAGACACCAGGCTGATCAGCAGCCAGCCACTTTACACATTAGTTCGATAATGTGTTGTTATTATTATTAATTTATGGCACAGCTTCCACATTCTGATTCTGCAGACTGACTATTGCAGCCTCTTTCTACGCAGCAGGATTGTCCCCTAAATCCTAAAATATACACACACACACAAACCTCCACCTTTAATAGTCTTGGCAGCCCCTAACAACCACCATTTATTGAGCAACTCATCCAGCCGCCCAGAGAAAACACAGTCCGATAACAAAGAGCCTGAGGGAAGGGGGGAATACACGGGCACACATACTCACTCAGAAATAAAGAGAGAGAGAAGGTTGATGGGCCCAAAGGAGGCAGAAGACCCAGAGTGGAACAGTGAAGGTGGAGTGAAGAGGGACTGACTGGCTGTAATGAGTTCTATGTGTTGTTATCTATGTGTGTGCTCAAGCTCGGTGTGGATAAAAACACCCGATCACTGAGCTTGAAGGTCAACAGATCTCTAACAAGACTCTCGTCTCTTCTCACTTTTATTCAGTTAGCGAGCAATTAATAACAGTCAAAACCTTAAAGCTGCAGATTGTAGGTTTTTCTAATATTTTCTGTTAAAAAAATGCTCATAAACATTTCTGAATGTGAAGAGTTAGTAAAGAGGTGAGGTATCAGTAGCTTTAGATCATATAAACTGTAATTAGCTAATGCTAACGCTTTAAATAACTAAAAGTTACAAAACGTAGTCAACAAAGAAAAAGTCTACACAGAGTCAATTTCGCTGATCGCTTCCTGTCAGGTTTCACTCGTCCAAATTTAGAAGTTAACACTTCCTTCACATCGTATCAATAATTCAAGCTCATCAGCTCAATAGCTCTGAATTAGAGACTCTTTTATTTAGAGGAGCTACTTTGTGGAATGTAAGGTGAGCAAAAGTTACAAAGCCACATCTGTTATTTCCATGAGTCGGATACAAATTTAATAAACAGACATGTCAGTGTTAAATAAGGATGGAATCAATGTCATTTCTGTCTATTCAGCAACTAGTTTGAGTTATTTTTTTCAGTAAAAAGCAAAAAAGATGCACTGAGGGATTTGGAAAATGGATTCAGATCTGATACGATTTGGTTGAAATCAAACCTGGATCTGAGCAACACGTCTGCAGTGAGAGTTGTTTTATACGTGGATTTTCTGAGACACACAGACAGCGTCTGATACACAGTATTTCCGTGCGTGTTTCCTGTCTGGCAGAGGGGAAAAGGACAAGGTGTCTCATCCCGCGACTCTTCATTTGCAGCCATAAAAAGCTAATAAGATCTGAAGCGCTTCATCGCTCCCCTTCAGCCTTTCAAATTCACTTTGGAAGAGACTTCAGGCGTTTTGCTGCACCTGAAGGAGATCACTGATGACTCCTGTGCTTCCATTCTAAGAAAGGAAGAAAAAAAAAGGAGGCCAACTCCTGGCCTTTTAATGAGATAATGTTTTGGTCTTTGTCAGGTTTTTTTTGTCCTAAATCTTGGCAGAACTGGGGCTGGATGTGTACATTACTAGCATTTGCTGCTTTTCTCTCATTGTAATAAAGGTTTCTGTAGCAAACAATGTTGCATCAAGTGCAAATACATACATCTATTTTTTGGTATCTCGCTTCTCTTTTTTCTTTTTTTCTTTTTTTTTTGAACATTCATGTGTAAGCACTTGGAAAAAATTTGATCCTTTTGTGTTGCAATACAGACAGGACATTCCAGGACATTCATAAAGTGAAGAACAGGGAACAATACTCCATCCAACATGTAGCGTGGCCTTTAGAGAGCCACAATCTCCATTTAAGTCAATTAAACCGATTTCCTAAAGAATTAAAAGCTTTTAAACAAACACAGACACACAGACACACACACACACACAAATACAAACCATCAGCTGCACAGATTGAAGATAAATGTACTAAGAATACATTGGGCAGCCAAAAGAAGGAAACGTAGACATGAAGAAATAGCCACAGGAAAAGAAAGAAAACACAACAACAACAAAAAAAAAGACTGAGACTAAGAGCAGTTGTGCAGACGCAGGGGAATCAAGTCAGCAGTCTATACTGTTCTGGAACAAGAAGACATTTGGCATTGATTGTGTTGTTTTATAGGCATTCATCAGTTAAACCCCTATTGGACAATTACAGAGAGAGCCTGCTTTCTCCTGCAGGGGGGATTGTGACTTTGATCTCTCCCTGCTTTTCCCCTTGCTCGGTGGAAAACCCGCGGAAACAAAGACGGAAAGGTGATGCACCTCTAATTGGCTGCGAGCTACGGAAACTAGAAGCAGCTGGCTGAACGCAGCATAGATGGAGAGAGAGATATATAGAGGAGAGAACATTGGGGAGGAAAGCAGGATGAATAAATAGGAGAGGGAAGAGCTTTAGGGGATGAAATGAGAAAGGGAATGTGAATCTTTCTCATTAAAAAAGCTGCATCTGATACGTGTTCATTTTCCTGAAATCTGGAATACCGACTCGCAATCAGGCTGAATATCTAAACACAAACCACCAATGTTTAAACAGCATTCACTTTACTTATTACTCATTTTTGTTTGAAGATACCACAATTTATGAAGAAAATTATCACACACAGACACACACACACACACAGTTAAACGTGTAAACACACCAGCCCTGACCTGTGAGTGATGATAATCCTTAGTGTAATATATAGGACATGATGCATTAGTGGTGTAGTGAGTGCAATGTGATATGAACTGTGTTATATGAACTGATGGTAATCTGATTGTTTAGCCAGTTTCTAATTCCCAGACTAAAGATTAAGGCCTTTATGTTTGCATGACTAGACAGGTTTTTATTGCCCTTTAATCCAAAATAGAATATCAGAGAGCTTTCAATTGTACATGTGTTTAACACATATGCCTCAATCCTACACGTTCAAATGAGTTGTATTGAAAATATTATCATAATTTCATTCTTAACTGACCTTCAGGACTGTTGAAAGCCAAAAATCTTTCTTGTTTTCTTAGTTTCTCTGTATCAGCACCCCCCATTCATAACAGAAACAGCTTTCACTAACAATTTAGTGAAACTGATGCAAGAAGCATGTAATGTAATATTCTTTGTATATTCTGTGTATATTTGGCTTTTTATTGTATTTATTGTAAGTATGTATCTGTAATTTTCACCTGTCCTATGGTCTTAGATCATGTCTAAAAAATTTTTTGATAACAGCAATATGTGCTTGGTGTTAAAAGTGCATTCTGGGTAAATGTTACACTTCCACACAACTCTGAAGCCTACACTTCCCATGATGCATTGGCTAACACATCCTCTTGCAACAAGCTTTCCATTGAAAAGTCTGTTATTTGGACATTTGTAAAAAGCCTGAGACAACAGCAACAACAGTCAGACTCAACAGAGCTTCTCTAGAGCCACAGAAGACATCACACAGGCTGTGCATTACTTCCTGTGACTACCTCATTGACTTTGACATGTAAAATAGGTGGAGTGACCCTTTAATGTCTAGGCTGCACCAATAAATCCAGACAAATTAAGCAGAATGCAGCTCTGTGCAGCTCCAAGAGGCTGTGACGGTCATTCAGATATTAATCTTCATAGACTCTATATTGCCTTGTGGTCTTAACCAGAAACCATAAACCAGGTCTTTCTTTCCATCCCACCCCCACGACTTTAACCCGGTCCCTTAGAGAGAGGCGGCTGTGATTAACGACCCATGCAACTAACCTAGGATACATAGAAAACCAGAAAACACACACCAGCAGGCACTTACTAGGCCAAAGGCCTGCGGTGAGTGGTGAGCGGTAAACGCTAACTAGCACAGTTTCCCTCGCGCTGTGGCCAAACCAGAGGACGAGCTCAGCGAGTGTGATGGAGCGGGCCACGTTACAGTGAGCCAAGATGGCTGCTGTTTTAACGCCATAAGTTATAGCAGTTACACATGGAGAGAAACAAGTCACTAGAATTTATGTAAGGGATTTTCCAAAGTTTTTTTTTTTTTTAAACAAGAGCTGTTGTGGCTGGGTGCCTGGCATCGGAAATATACAAGCACACACAAATTGGAGAAAAAATAAACAGAAGCAAGGAAGAGTAATTACCCTTTGGAGGGCTGTTAGTGAGTGTTTATGTGTGTTTGTTTTTGCATATCTCTCTCTACACTGTCCAATGGTGATCATTTAGTCTGCTTCTCTTCACTTGATGTCCTGAGGCCTGAACCTAACGGACAGTTGACACACACCATCATTTCCTGTCCTTGCAAAATTTTGTCTACCGCTCTGTACATCAAACAGAACACCCATTAGAGCTCTGCGGTTGACTGTAGCCCTGAAACTGGTGGCTCCGGGCCGTGCAAAAAAAACCAAGCCAGGCAGTTTGACTCTCAGCAGGGAGCTGCTGGAACAGCTCCACCCTTCTACCAGCTGCCAACACAGCAACGTCACGCCAGCCGCGGTGACACACTGGACTTCTACACCATCAGATGACAGATGATCTGAAAGTGAACCAAAGACTCTTACAAGGCCTAACAACTGACCACAATTTAATAACTTTAAGACACTTTTTGTATACATCCATGTAGTTTAATAAATGAATACACTGAGATAAGATTCTATCCATAACACTAAGACAGCTGTGGCTGTGGCTCAGGGGGTAGAGTAAGTTGTCCACTAATTAGTCAGTGGTTTGATTCCTGTCTCGTCCAGTCCACATATAAGGTCCTTGGGCAAGATACTGAACCGCAGGTTATCTATAGATAGTGGTAAGGTGTGAATGTAAATTGAAGTCTAGAGCCATTTGAGTGATGGCTCAATCACATTAAGTTGGTTTTAATCATGATATCAAGGTTAATAAACAAACTACTGACAGACTAGGGTCTTGATGCTGAGAGAACCATAAGAAGTATGATACAAAAACTATAACCGCTTGAAGTTAAATATACTCCTATTAAAGCATTAACTGCAGACAAATCAACCAACTCAAAACTCGAATGAGTAAACAAGCTTTTTACTTTTTCTCAAAGAGGAAGTTTTCTTCCTCCATAATTGATCCCAGCAAAGGGAACAAAGAGTTTGTTTTGTTAATAATTGGTCCGAGCAGGTTGCACCAGGCCGATAAAAGGCTGAGCCGAGCACCCAGCTGGCAAGAAAGTCACAGACCACCCTCCCTTCTGCCCCCTCCTCTCTTCTAACATCTACCTCTTCTACTTAAGCTTCTCTCCTTTACACCACTCAGGGCCTGATTGTGAGCCTGCAGCTCCTGTGTTTCCCCAGCTGAGGTAACCAAGGCTTTCACTGCCAAACACACCCTGAACGAGTCTTTTTAAGAACTACACCCCGCCCCCTCCCTCAGTGTGAAAAGGGGGTCATTGTGCCACGCCTGACTACTGTAAAGCACGCGGGGTTGGCCGGAGGAACCACTGCTTTGTACCCATCCTTCCTTTTCATCCTCTTGTTGAATCACATGGTGCACAACTGCATGCACATGCACACGCACACGTGCGCAAAGACACACATACACAGACATTGAGACACAGACTAAGAGACCAAGAAACACATTCCGAGTCAGATCCTCTCTGGCAGGCTGCGCTCACTCTGGCACTGCTGCTACAGACTGTCATCTCCACTGATCACCCGCCTGTTATGGGATTTACATTTGCTTAGAAAATCCCCCAAGATAGGCAGGCAGGCAGACACGCACACACGCGCACACACACACACACACACACACACACAATTCTGATTTCCTAGGAACTAAGTGTCTGAGCTCCACATCATGTTAAGCACCAAAAAATATATTTAGAAAAATATCCAGAAACTCATAGAGTGGCACTACTGATGTCCAACATAATCTACAACAGTCCCTTAGGGATACCAACACCCTTTATAACTTCATATACAGACAGTGATCACACACATGTTCCTTGTAAAGTTTAATTTGTCGATGTTCAAATTAAAAATAGCGGAATATGGTTGAAAAATTAGTCTTTTCAAACTTGTAAGTCATGTGTAACTACTCTATATGGCTATATGGAATTATAATACCAAGACTTTGTGAATTAAAGTAATTTAAACAAGCTACTTTTAAACTGTCAATCAACTAAATCACACTACACCATTTAAACATAATATGTTAGCTACCAAGTCATGAGTAAATCAGCTAGGAAACATCTGTAACAACCAGTCCTTTATACATATACTGTAGGCATTGCTTTGTTTAACTGATCTTTGTATAAGTGGAAAAATATGTGTGTTTTGGTGTTTTATTACTAGCATTCATGTATTTTAGGATAATCTGTGGAACATAAGATTACGCTAACCTAGCTAACTATATATATCATTTATATTAAGACTATACACCATTAGTTTAGCTTATGTTGATTGTTAGCTTTGTTCACTGTACACAAATTACACTGAGCAGTTCATGGGGTAAATGGCAAAAAAAACTTACTACCACAATTTCACAAATAGTTTTTGAGGTGCAAATGATTGTAAATGATTGTCATGTGTAAATCTCTGCTCTTTAAAACACTTGTGTTATACCTTAGCAAAGTTTGAGCGTGTAAAGAGGCGGTGCGACCGGTTTTGTCATATACTTGTTGTTGTATTTAAAAGTCTTCCTGACGTGCAAGTGACCGACACAATTCTTACTGGCACTTAAGTGATATTTGAATGCAAAATCACATTTCAATTTTTTTTAAAGAGATGGATAAATATCCCTGAGAACAGAAAGGAGTGTGCAAGAGGTTTTGTACCTGCCTAAAATTACAGCAGCTGACAGAACCCCCTGAAGGAGGTGGAGGTCACGGACAATACAGCCATTGAAACTTTCTTAGGCCTGTCCTGCTTCGCGATCCTTTCCCTCTGAGGAACAAACCCACAGGTATTCACCGGTTTTAGACACAGATTTCACTTCAAATGAAGTGGAAACAGCGAATGGAGACACTTGGCATTTTTGGGCTACCACCCATTTCATTACACGAGGTAGTGAAAGAAGCCTTTCTTCAGTTAACTGACCTCAGTAAAACTTTCAGCAGGTAATACGTGTGTGGTTTGGTAGGTGAACTCTCTAAGTGAGGCCACTCTGCATGGTTGTTAACATGGCTTCAGATGATGAGAGTTTCAGCAGTTGAACTCAAACAACAAATGTGATTGTCTCCCACTGTTCCCAGCTGCCTGTGAGTAAGTGTGTGAGCAACATTTTTGCATTTTTTACTGATTTCGTTTTATCCACTTATGGCGTGACTATGAACTTTTACCCTTTTAGAAAAAAAATCGATTTTTTCTTTTCTATCTCAGAGGTTGACACGCAGGAAAGATGAGACATTGAGTCATGTTGATGTAAAAGAGACTTGTCAGTAGTCTCACTCTGCACCAATGATCAAATACTTGACGTAACGTTGCCACGCTCGTGTTTCTTCAAGTCATTTCAAAAATGAAAAGTTGGCAGCTGAAGGTTTTGCCTCCAAACATGTTTCAGTGTTTTTTTCCCCCCTGAGCCTGGATTTTACTTGCCAGGCGTCTTCCGCTTTCTCACAGAATGGTACTCGAGGGAGAGCGTTTTATTTTAATCTTTCATTCATTTTGTCATTCTGTAGTCATAAAGATTTGCTAATCTTCGCTCAGCGTGTAAACTTTTGATCCTGAACCCCCCCACCTACATTAAATCAACAGAACACACCATGAAGCAATTACTACTGTTGTTGGCATGTGAGAATAGATGAGAAGAGAGAAGATGGTTCGACTCCTCCTCGGTGACAGGAACGTCTCCAATCTCAAGTCAACCACTGACAGGAAACATCTTCTTTGACAGACTATGAACATTATCTCAAGCTACAACACAGGAGCTCATACATGCACACCTATTGCTTATGGCAAAACAGCCTCAAGGTATATGAGTAAACATCAAGTGTGTGTCTTTGTGTGTGAGGCCTAGTCTGTGTGTTTCTGTTACGCAACGGGAGAGTTCTTCCCATCTGTGCCTCTCTACAGCCCCCGCATCCCTGACCAATGAAGCGAGAAACGACAGCTCTGCCTTGCACTCTGCCTCCCTCAGTCTTCCTCTCAACATCGACCCACTCGTCATTATTATCATCAGCCGCCCACCAAAAACACACTCTTGGTTCATCCTCCCTTACTAGCCTTTCTTCTCTCTATCTCTGGCTGGCATTAACTATACCACACCAGAGCACCACAAAAAAATGTTGCAATATTCATCACTATCATCACCTTCACTGTCGACATCACGCCCGTCTGCCCTCAGTTTAAACCCCAACTAGAAAACAAAAACACTCTGCAGGGCTTCTAACCAACATTTTTATATCTTATGCTCAAATTCCAGATTATCCCACTAAGTGCATAGCTGTCTGAACCCCCCTCCAAACACACACACACACAATCCTACATCTCCGTCCCTGCTCTTCCAACTCCCCTAACTCCCTACAGGGCTCATTGTTGTGGAAAAGATGTTAAAACAAAGACAACAGACAGTGCAACGATAATCCTAAACATAACAGCTGTGGAATTAGCTAGCCATTTGCCCTGGGTTTCGCACTCCTGGTTTGCTGCTGACCACGCACAATCTTAATTGATGTTGGAGCTAAGAATATTACCATCGCTCTAAACTGTTGATGGTGTTTGCCTATTACTCGCCATCAGGGAAGAGGATGGTAATTAAAAGGTAAGATGCTTTTCACATCCGTTGCAAATATGTCTGAGATGTTTTTTTTCCACACAGGATGCGATCCTGCACTTTGACGATAGCGTTTCTGTCTGGAAAAACATTTTAGTTGATTCCACAAGGGCCAGTGTGTCAGTAGTTCTATTCACATAAATGAATTATAGATGCACAGAGACCTGTCCTCTGTTCAGGATATTTAGGCAATGGGCAGTATCAGGTTTCAGACAGTAATGCTACCCAGAATGATGACAGTAATACCCTCAATACTGAGACATGTTACAGTAGCCTTATACTGATAGTATACAGGCCTTCACATTACTTAAATTAGGTGTAACTTCATTGCATTATCATATTATATCAACTGCACCTGTGTCTTCTACTCTGCTTGCTTTATGTCTTCTATTCTCTGACCTAACACTCCCAATTCTCTTTCAATATCTATCTGTCTACCTCTTCCCCCTCTTTCCAGTTCATCCTGGCACCAGAGTATGAGTGTGATGCCAGTTCTCCCGCTGCCTTGTCTGGTGCAGCAGGGCGCCAAGACCAAATCTGTTACAATACACTGACCACTCAAACTACTACTCACTTCCACGTCAAAAAACCAGAGAGAGAAGGACAACATGCCAAAATGCGCATTACCGCTGCAAACCACACATTGGTAAACAGTTCTCCGTGTCTAAAAATGATGTCAAATATTTGAACTACCCGGGCGGTGTTTGGCTTTAGTTCTTGAGAGCTGGCACTGCCTCTGCAATGGAAACTTTACTGAGGAATTACAGTAAACTAAGCCCTTCCTAATGTGGTTCATGAAACAACACTCTCCACTGTTGTTGTGCTTGAGTCTGGCAGTCAATGGTTGCCAGAGCGCCCATGTCTTAAAGTTTTCTAGGCTGCTCATCTATCTGCTAACTGCTGTTAAGTTACAGGTGCCGTGGCTCAAAGGGTGCAATTTGGTGGTCAGAAATACTGTAGATAATTGTTTGGAGACATTTCTTTTTTTTCTTGGTATGTCATATGAGAAAGTATAGTTTCACTTAAGGGTTGAGGGGCGTGTCTTCTGATTTGACACACTGCAGACAGACAGGAAGACGGACAGACACCTGTGATTGGAATTCTATGCTCAGAGCCGCAGGAGTCGTCTGAAGAAAGCTAGACCTGCAGTTTCTACTCAGACCGACCACATTTATTGTTCACCCACCCAACTGACATTCCAGGAATAAGAAGAGGTGGATCTTTCATCTGTCTCCCACGCAAGGCCTTCCAAAGGACACACAGTCCCGTGTATTTCCATGAGCGCGCACACACACACACACACACACACACACTCTCTCTCTCTCTCTCTCTCTCTCTCTCTCTCTCTCTCACTCACTCTCTCTTTCTCTGCACACAGTATCAATCACTTGAACATTTGGCTGCTTTGTGGTTTCAAGAGGAAAGACGTATTATGTGAAGAAGAGGCTAAAAATGCAAAAGAAAACACGCCAACATAATTCCACTATGACTAAATTACACTCATTCACTTGGGCTTTCATTCATCTTTCCAACCAGCCACATTCTGTGTTTCTGTGTGGGCTCTGAAATGTCCATTGCACTCCAGCCCACCTGTTCTACCACCTTGACACAGATTACAGACAATATTCACCACTCACCTAAGTGGTCTCCATGGAAACTGTTGTCATGGGATGTTCTACCATGGGGCAAGAGGTCGTGATGGGCAGCAGGTGGCCAGATTTGACCAGTCTTGCGAACACTCACAATCGTGGCCTCAGACATGACCACGTGGCCTCCCTGCTGCCGGTGGTGACGTTTCTGGGATTGTGGCGTCGGAGGGCTGCTACTGTCCAAGGAATGCTGGGAGTTCTGGGAATTCTGGGATGGTGAGCGGCTCTTCTCTCTGAAGGGCCGGCGAAAGGCAGTGGTGGGACTGGGTGAGACGTGGCTGGACTGGCCTGAGGAGAAGTCCTCCTCGCTGGACGTCAGGTTCTCATTGGAGCTGCAGTCCGGTGTGTAGCCTCCACCTCCACCGACATCCTCAAAGCTACCAGGGGAATAGGAACGGCGCGGCCAGGTGAGGAGGTGGTCATCACCTCCACCATGGTCTCTCATTGTGACTCCACTACCACCTCCACCACCACCTCTACTGTCCGCACCACCACCTTCACCCATCATTACCCCACCGACGTAGACGCTGGAGTAGGCTTGGAAGTCAGAGGGCTGCCAAGGTGGGGGTGGGGGTTTGCCGCCATTAGCTCTTCCTGAATGCCTCTGATTTGGTTCTCCATCTTCATATTCTGCATCATAACCACATGTGCTCTCAGTGGACCGTCCTCTATACACTGGCCTGGCACGGAGCTCCCCGGCCACAGTTGCCAGGTTACCTGGGAGGGAGTGAAGACTCCTTTTTCGCTCCATCTGCATGGCCTGGCTGCCCAGGGAGCTGATCTTGTCAGAGACGTCACGGTCGTTGACCCTGACCAGACCCCTCTCATGATGGAATTCCATATTGGTGTAGAATGGTGGTGGTGGCGGCGGCAGCTGCTTTTCCTGGCCTTTGGCGACATCGCCTGCTGAATGAGAGTTGGCCCGTTTGATTCTCTCAAAGTTGGACCTTAAAGCCGCCACACCAAGTCCCATCCCGTGTTTGTCCTTGGGGTCTGAAGGCAGTTCCTTCTCAGGGGGTGGAAGCGTAGGTCTACGTGGAGAGACAGAGATACCACCTCTCTGCTTGGATGGCGAGAGTCCATCGAGGTTGTCGCAGGATGTCGACTCAACTTGTTGGGGTACCTCAAAGGCCGACTCCAGGCCATCTCCGTGGGAGGCTGACTTCCTGGCTGGTGGAGGTCTGGGTTTGGTCCTGCCGGTTCCATCACCATGAGGCTGAAAACGATTTCTATCCACAACACCTCCACTACCACTGCTGTACCCTACAACACCACCACATACTCCCACTCCAACTCCACCAGTCTCCTGCATATGAGGCTGCTGGGACTCAGCTCCCTGTGTGGTTGCGGGGTCCATCCCCTCATTGAGCGGTGTCTTCCTAAAACCCCACCGCTGCTTGTCATAGCTCTTCCTCTCTTTGGCAAGGAGGGTTTGCAGGTAGATCATGCGGAAGCGCTCCTTATTCACCTCCTGCTCTAGACGCCTGATGGACGCTTTGCACTTCTCCAGCTCCTGCTCGATACCTCCAACAGATCGCAGCTCCATCTTGGGGGGCTCCGACTCCGGAAACTGCGCTTTCCACGCTTCAATGAATCCCACCGGCTCCACCATATTGTGCCTAATTTATTTGTGAACGACCCTGATTCACACAACCAGGGAAAGGAAAGTTGCCAAGGGCGCACCGTCCGTCCCCCTTTTTTTCCGTTTCAGTCCAGTTCGCCAGTGTCCTTTAAGCAACAACGATATCCACCTCCAGCTGCAGAGCTGTGTTAGTGTTTCTCACAGGCCTTTAGGTAACCCGTTCAGAAACACACAGTCTAATTGCTGACACTTGTCGTGGGTTGCGCAGTTGCAACAATACATCCCATTCTGAACAAGAGAAACCGGCTGTTCAGTCAGAGGAAGAGCAGGGAATGCGTGTGACAAAAAAGGGAATAAAAAACTGGAGCAGATCTTGTCCTTTTCGTGCATTATTCCAGAAAAGGCCACTTTCAGAATAATAACAATAATTTAAAAAAAATAATCTGAGCTTCGACACAATGACAGCAGCTGTCTTCACGGGGGTGACACTGGTGATCAGGATCTCAGGAGAGGAGAGAGAAAAAAGAAATCGAAGAAAGTGTCTTAATCTTTCCAGGTTTACTCACTGACTGAGTTTGTTAAAGCAGATCTGGCAATTAAATGTGATCGGTTCACTCTTCTTGTCCATTCAAACGGCGGTAATCCCAGGTGCTGCTGTTGCTGCTGCTACTGATCCGGACCGAGCGCCTTTGTACCAGCGGCGCTCAAGGAGAATGGATAGAAAAGCGCAAAACACAAGCGACGACAACATCTGAGTTTCTCATGAGGAGGTGATCAAGCTTCAGGACGCGATCTGAGCAGATGATTTCTTCAATTATCCCATTTTCCTACGCAGCACCTATGTTGTATTGTTGTTCTTTTATTTTATTTTTTTAAAAAATGGGTTTGAAATTTTCCTCCAGATTTCTCCCGTTTCTCCGGCCGTGATGGTGCTGCTGCTGCTGCTGTGTGCGCTCCCATCTCAGGCCAGCAGCACTGGAAGGCTGCAGGAGTGGGAGGGACCACAGTGACAGTGAGTCTGCTGGTTAAAGAGACAGAACAGGGATGTAGTCACCCCCTCTCACCTGATTACTGGCTCAGTCTTTATATTTTACTCATAAAAAATTACTATTCAAACTTATTTCCTCATTGAAAATAACAATTTCTTTACATTTAATCCATTAAGGCTTTTACATATGAGTAAAACATTTGGCACAAGGGCAGGTTCTGCCCTTTATCTCATTAATAGTAACATGTTTTCTGTGTCTCGCCCACTTTGTGTCCAACATATGCACATTCAGTCTACAAATCATATACTGTCATCTCACAAATCTAAACACATTCTTGTCAGGAAGCAATAATCTGCGAATACTCCCAATATTTACATTATTATATGTATTATTCATTAAAAATGATGAATAGAGGGGATTTCACCAAATTATTCCTCCTATGTTGCTTTAAAAGTTTGTGGCTTTACTTGACAAGAAAGACTCTAAGTCTAAAGACTCATGTCGTTGTGCTGTTACATTTAAGTACATTTAATCAAATGCTGCCACCCAGTGGAGGTTTATTACAGCGCTACCAGGCCCAAGCAAAACAGTGTATCTTTTTCTCTGACACTTGAATTAAAGGTGTCCATGTTGCATGATCACGTATGCAATGTTTCTCCACATTGATTGGACTGTAACTGTGTTACATTCAGTTGTTTGGACATTATTTGAAAGGCAGCGCCCTTTTTTTATAAAGGATCTTGTAGCTTACAATGTATATCAAAGTACAAATTAAGCCATGAGGTTGAAGGAACCATGTCAAGAGTTTTGAGTTGAGGCATAAATCAACAGAAATGCACATAAGAGCACAGTGATACTGAATAATTCTTAAATATAGGCATAACTAGGACATGATGAGCAATCATTGGAGACAGGTTTGGTGAGAGATGAGCTAGAATCCAGTGGTCATTCTGACTCATTTCCAGGGATTCTGTATAAAACAGGAAACTTTGAGAAAATCAACCATCACTGTGGCATTTCATAGATCTGGTATTTAGTGTTAAGAGCAGCTACAATGAAGCTTTTCCTCAGTGAAAGACATGAAAGCTTACTAGACTTTGTAAAAAGAAAAGCACCTAATCCACTCTCTGATTGTGAGAAATAAGTTTCTATGGTCTAAAGAGACTAAGACTGAACTGTTTGGTCTCTTTTCTACTTGTCACATCTTGTAGGAATCCAGGTGCTGCTCACCGTTGAGCCAATACCATCCCAAAACTGAAGCATGATGGTGGCAATTTGCTGACTAATGAGAAGAGGGGTAAAAAACAAACAAAACAAAAACACATGAATCAAATACTATATTATTTTATTTACCTGAAACCACAACCTCAGTGATGCATGTACAATCATTATTAATCTTTGATAATGATCGTCTTTTTACATATGGTTAATATTGTTCTTCGACCAGGAGTTGCTGAGGGGACTGCACGGGCCCCCTCACATTAGATCACAGTTTTACAGCAGTTGATAAAGATACATGATGATGATGATGATGATAATAATAATAATAATTATAATAATAGAGGCAATAAGAAAACAGAACACTGTTGTATTGCAGGATTACCAATGAATCAAAGTGTCAGTCTGTAGTCCTCATTGCAATGGACTTGTTCATCAGGATGTAAATGGTTCAGTGATCGGCCTACAGTAGTTAAGAAAGAAGGGGAGTGGGGTTAAACTATAAAAAAAACAAACAAAACAAAAAAAAAATCAAACTCAAGTAAAGCACAGTCAAGTTCAGCATGAGTCATTTCTCATTGTCTAATATTGTGCAAATTACCCCAAACCGTTACAATAAAACAGTGATTTCCCCAATATCTATGATATATCCATCTTAAAACCTTCTTAATGTCATTGGAGTATTATACATTAAAATCTATAAATACAAATTGCAAAGCCTACATACAGCTGAAACGCATGCATGATTTTTGTACACTGATGTACAGCTAAGACCATTCAAACCCAGTTTTTAAAGATTCTCTAAGCTACCATGAAAGTCAGAAACTAATTCTTCATGCAAGAAGAGACGTAGAGGGTGTTGAACTTCCCAGCACACAAAACTGAATAGTATCATATTGATATAGCATCTGCACACAGAGGTATAAGTGTGTTAAGAAGTGTGTGTGTATCTGTGTGTGTTCGTGTGTCGTGATGCATGGAGAGCCGAGGGGGGAATTACTCCCCGAGCCCAACCACGTTTTTTTTTTTTTTTTTTTTAAAGTATAACCTTTATGTATTTGGTCATATTATTATTATTATTATTATTGTGAAAATATGTATATAATTTATTATTATTGTTTTTTTTTTTTTGTTCGTTTTTTTTGTCCGTGCACACACACTGCTGGTCGTCATGGTGTCTGAGGTGTGTGAGGAGAGTGAACACACATGCTGGATGGTAGGACGACTCCAGCCTCTGAGCCCACTCTTTAACTTTTATGAAGCGTTTTATGACAGCCAACCTAAAAAGGGGAGAAGAAACACTATGTTAGTGCGAAAAAAAAAAAAAAAAACACTAACAAAATTAAAATTTCATGATCAATTCATACATTTTTTTAAAGTGTACATTTACCCTTGATAA
Source organism: Polydactylus sextarius (assembly GCA_016801845.1). Taxonomy (NCBI): domain Eukaryota; kingdom Metazoa; phylum Chordata; class Actinopteri; family Polynemidae; genus Polydactylus; species Polydactylus sextarius. Next base: position 7,141,595 of record CM028922.1, read on the forward strand.
TATCAAAGAGTATGTATTGATACTGTGAACATAAGCAAGTGTCAAGAGTGGTGAATAGAAAAGCACACGGTGACATTCACAACGGTGGCGTGTGGTCGACATAGAGGCAAAGTTTGGTTTTCTCCGACTACCAACAACCCGTAATCACTCCCTTGCAAACCTTACTTAACCTTAAAAGTCCTTTCAGTGTCCCTGATGTCTGACAGTTACCTGGAGACTATGATTTTCCCAGAAAAAAAGCTTCAATTCCATGACTAATGTAATCAAATTTCTATTTAAATGTTTCCCTGCTGTTTCATTAGATTCTACTACGGTGAGGTGGTATTTAGTAAAATATGAAAAAGACAAATGGATACTCACTCTAGTGACAGGGGAGCCAATGGAAGGCATTGAGGAAGAAAGCACACAGTTGTTAAGTGGAACACAAACACACACAGTGCGAACAAACCCAGGCTTCGACCCCAAAAAACACATGCTTTTAGACGTTGGGGGGGGTTTTTCTCACACTTGGAAATTTCTATACCAAACGATGCTAAAGATTAGTGCAGATTATTAAACTGTAGGGGCTCTGAACCAGTAAATATACACTACCACTGAGTGTGGTAGCCAGAACAAACCAAGACCTCTAAAATATCAAAGTCTGTAAGTCGAATATTCTCAAGCTGTTTCACTGCGTTGTAAATATCTCCTTCCCATCATGTTGTGCCAAAAAGACCGAAGCATTCATATGTCTGAAATGATTTGTATTCAAGTATCATATGCACATACAAAAACACTGGATATGAATAATGTTGATAACCATTGGCCTCAATTGTATTAAATAAAGACAGAAACACTTGATTCAAAGGGTTCAAGAGTGTATTTTTCCTTGAAGTAAAAAAAAAAAAAAAAAACATTTTGGGTTCTGCCATCCAAGTTCATTTAGAGAACTAGTATTAGTATTAATTTTAATATTACTGTCCTTTGAATCAAACGCCATGGAGATGGTAATTATCATACATCATCCCCAACCACTTCTGTCTCCAAAGCAAAACCACAAATAAAGTTAAATGTCAAAAAAAAAAAAAAAAAAAAAAAAAAAAAAAAATCAATACAAACAATATATATCCTTAAAAGTGTTAGAGCGAAGGAAGATTGTGTTCATTGTTTTCTGCACAAGCAAATAGGGGCACACCTCAGATGTTACGCTTCAGCAAGACCATTGAGGAAAAGCATCTAGAGATGAGCAAAACAATTCTTTTATCGTATTGAGGTAGCTGTGCTCTGCCCAGTGCAGAAAAACTGGCTTATTTTCAAATCATTACCGTAAAAAAAAAAAAAAAAAAAAAAAAACAAACAAACAAACAAAAAAAAAAAAACATCCATGAAGTTAATTTATACTCTAACAATGGGGAGGGAGGGGGCATACACAATTAAATTAGGGAATGAGAAAACCACATACAGTTCATGCTTGGTCACAGGACATGCGGCTTTTGTTTTACATGATTATTTTTTTTTTTTCCTCTTTTGTTTAAGCGGAGCATTCAAACGTTCACACCCAAACCTTTCCCCCATCCTCGTCTGCCACACGGAGGGTTGTCCTCTCTGAAAGAGTTCTGAGTTTATACTGAAGACACAATGGTAAACATTAGAAAATAAATCAAGGCGGTAATGTCTAAGCCACGCTGGTCAAACAATTTACAAAGCCATTAAAAAAAATTTGCATAAAATAGTGTTCATTCTCTGTACACATCGATGATTTTCTGATATCTTAAATTTTCCGTTTGTGAAGAGGGAATCTAAGCAAAAACAATCTGCTGTTATTATTGTAGTGACATGAGACAAAAAAAATGTTCCCAAAATCATTAAAAAATATAAACCTCAAAGGCAATATTGACATTAACCAAAAAGAAAACAAAAAAAAGGACAAAAAAAAAAAAAACTGGCAACAGTATATTTTCTTTCAAACCAGCAACAAAGTCCACAGCTACCGGAGTGATGGTCTTCTAACACTCGCATTTTAAAGCATCACCCATTCACAAATCCTATCCCAACTCAAAACAGGTGACTTCTCAATGTTAACATTTTATATTATTTGTTACGTTTCATGTGTTAAAGTTGGTCCTTCTCGTACACACACGGTAGGCACGCACAAGCACACACGCTAACTCTACAAACGCGCACACACACGCTAGCTATGCACATGAAGGAAGGCAGAGAGGGAGGTGGGAAGAGGAAAAGAGTGAAGTGATGGTGGTGGTAGGGGTGGGGGTGGGTGGTGGGGAAGGAAATGGAAAAGTCGAGGTTGTGCTCAAGTCAGTCAGGACCAGAACATGTCGGCCATGTTAGTGTCGGAGCTGTAGATCCAGAGGACCAAGGGGAGGGAAATGGCCACGAAGGGCCAGGAAATTCCCTCCATACATGCAGACAGGGAGCAGCCTTTGGAGCTGGCAGGCTTCTCCAGGTCTTTACCGGGCTCCAGGTAGTTCCTGGCAGCAAACTTGAGAAACTCGTCCAGTAGAATGACGGGCAGCGAGATCTTGAGCACCATCAGCCACTGTGTCAGATTCAGAGGGGTGATCTGGAAGATGATCTGGAAAAAAAGAAAAAAAAAAAAAACAAACATCAGACTGGACCGCTAATTAAGCTTCCCGGTTGACAAATCTGTTGTATGGGTATTCTCGATCTGTATGTCCTCACACTAGTATACCACAGCATGTGTCAAAACTGAAAAGAAAAAATTCTCACCGGAAGAGGCTCCACGTAGAGAATGAGGAAGTGAAGAGACATGGAGAGGCAGATGGCTCCCAGCAGCCACACGTTCTCCCAGGGAGGCATACGCAGCAGGGACTGGTTCTCTGAAACACTGAGAGACAAGGACAAAAGGCACAGTTTTGTTAGAAACTCACTCGAAAAACACTGTGGCATATGTCTATTATCCCCCGCAGAACACATGGTTTGTGTGAGGAAGTAAAAAGAAGGAATAAAGATTATGATGTACGTTGAGTGAATCACCTTTTAGGTCTTAAAAAAACACTGTAAGAAGTAGGATTTGTAAAGGTCTGGATACATGAACACGTTGGATGTTCTCATACCAACTGGCAGATGTTCACACTGACCTGTTTAGGGCATTGCACATCTCAATAGTGACCAGCACAGACAGAGCCATGGTCATAGGGTAAGGGGACTCGAACACCTTGCAGTCCATATCACTGAAGTCTGGATTCTCTGGACCACACTGCAGAAAGTGGCTCTAGAAAAATAAACATCAATTCATGTCAGTATTTTGTTAAAAAAAACACAAAAAAACAAACAAACAAAAACAAAACACAAATAGCTGGAAGCAGATAAATATGAATTTGAGTTTCTGCGTTCAAGTGTAGGTCGTACCAGCTGGTAAAAGGTAATCCTCGGTCCGTCCTCAGCGGCGACAAACCACCAGGCAGCAGCACCGACAGTGGCAGCTCCCACATAACCTGGTGACGCAAACCAAACATGCGTCAGTCACACATGCACATTATGACACACATGCCTGGCGTGTGAAGACAACAAACTGTAATTACATGTGAGCCTTTTTTTTTTTTTGCCAATGTGGCACATTCAAGCGAGCTAATTGCTACTTGTTGCGTCGATTATGTAACCGGCAGCTCTACTGTGCCATTTGCTTCCACCATAATGGACCAAAATTCCACCCCACTTACATCCAATGGCTAGGTATCTGAAGAAGAGCCATCCAGAGATGAGGGGCTCGCGGGCGTTACGTGGGGGTTTGTTCATGATGTCCAAGTCTGGTGGGTTGAAGCCCAAAGCTGTGGCAGGCAAACCATCCGTCACCAGGTTGACCCAAAGCAACTGAACGGGGATGAGCGCTTCAGGGAATCCCAGAGCTGCAGTCAAGAAGATGCTGCAAACAAAAGAAAAATGATGCAATGTAGGTCAGAGGGATTGAGTCATTCAGGGAATAACTGAGTGTGTTTTATATGAACCAGTTCTCCTTACCAGACGACTTCACCCACATTTGAAGAAATGAGGTATCTGATGAACTGTTTCATGTTGTTATAAATGGCTCTGCCTTCTTCGACTGCAGCCACAATGGTGGCGAAGTTGTCATCAGCCAGGACCATCTCAGAGGCGGTCTTGGCCACGGCTGTGCCCGAGCCCATGGCGATGCCGATCTCAGCCTTCTTCAGTGCAGGAGCGTCGTTTACGCCGTCACCAGTCTTTAGGGAAGGTGAAACCAGGGAAGGAAATGGTAAATAACCTAACAATTAAATTCTAGAGCCTTTATCAATGATTTAAAAGCATGTTTAATTTTTTTCACCATAGCTGTAATCTCATCGTAGGACTGCAGGTACTCGACAATCTTGGACTTGTGTGAAGGTTCGACGCGCGCGAAGCAGCGAGCTTTGACCACAGCTTCTCTCTGCGCGGCTGGTGACAGATCGTCAAACTCTCTGCCGGTGAACGCCATGCTGGAGACGTCGTCATCTTCACCAAAAATACCAATACGTCTGCAGATAGCCACCGCCGTCCCTAAAATACGAATGAGAGGATGTTATTTATTTCTCAAGGCTTCCCAACATGTAGGTGTGCGGCAAATTTAAGAATTTTCCTCAAGTGGACCTAATGTGTGTCAGTTTTTGCCATGACTCTCTCTACGTACCCTTGTTGTCTCCAGTGATCATAATTACTCGGATGCCGGCGAGACGGCAGAGTCTAATAGAGGCTGCTACCTCTGCTCTGGGAGGATCCAACATGCCCACACAGCCAACAAACGTCAGATCAGTCTGAATGATGACAAAGAAAAACAGACTGTTGTTTAACAAAAATGTCACACCAGGTTAAGGCAGATGAAACAGGAATCCGAAAGCGTCACAGAACTTTTACCAGAATCCACCAGAGATATCAGTCCATTCCAGCTCTTACCTCGTACTCGATGAAGCGGGTGCAGTCTTCCAACACCAGCTCATCCTTGCTCATGGGGTTGTCTCGGGTGGCCAGAGCCAGGCAGCGCAGCGTGTCCCTGCCTGTCCCATATTCCCTGATGACAGACATCAGTTTCTCCTTGATGCCAGGGGTCAGTGGGACCTTGTTGCTGCCGACTCGAACGTGTGTGCACCTGTCAATCACTCCCTCAGGAGCACCCTATAAAGACCCAGAGACAGGAGAGTGAGGACAAATCAAAGGACGAGACAAACCAGTACATACTGTACATTTTCACATCATAGCTCTGGACTAGTCAAACCCTACAGTAAAAATCACCGTGTCTATTTAATTTACCTTCACGAACATCTTGCCAACAGAGGAGCGGGCTTTATTTGGAGTGCAATACACAGACATGGACTTCCTGTCTCTGGAAAATTCCAGTGTAAACTCTTTCTTCATCAGCTGCTTGATCACCTAAAGAAACAGTAAAACACAACAATAAGACACGGTCTCTTTTCTTTTAAAGGAGTAATGATGATAATTTGTGCTTCCATAACAGCTGCACAAGTGAAGGTTACATACAGAATTACAGGCGTTGGCTCGCTCGATCTTCGACAGGCCTTTAACGTCTGTATCAAACACATTCATCTTCTCCACCAGGCATGTGAGAGCCGTCTCTGTGGCCTCACCCACCTTCTCATACACACCTTTGGTCTGGATATACACACACAAAGAAAGAAACGGTTGATTTTCATTCCAAAAAAAAAAATCAAACAAACCATATCAGGTGTTGCGAAATGTGCTACCTCAATAAGGACGATGTACGAAAAACAAAAACAACTACCAACCTCATTATAGTCCAAGGAGGAATCATTACAGAGAGCACAGATAGAGGCCAGCTCCACCAAGGCATCATACTGGGAACATTTGACTGGTTTGCCATCATGGAACCTAAACAGTATCCAGATATAGATTTAGAAATTAACAAATGAGCCCATTATGCAGTAGTGTTTAAATACAAATTCACACCTTAGCCTGAAATAGCTTCTACATTGTATGAACTTGATTAGTTATGTCATAGGTATACAACTTTTTCTTTGAGCTCCTTTGAGGTTGAATACTCACACTTCTCCATCTGGGGCATATGTTGAACCTGTGACAGTGAACTCCTTTAAGGAACAGTGTTGACCCTCTGCTCTGTCGAGGATAAACATCTAGAAACACAATGAATATAGAGACAAAATGTTAGTGCTTAGTGCTCACACGACGCCCCTACTGTCTTTGTGGGTAAATGCACCCTCATAAAGACAGTTGAGCTGCCAAGAACATCCAGCAGGTGGCAGCAGATGACCGTCCACTTGTGAGAAACCTCACCAACAAGAGTTCACTTGAACACAGAACAGAATATAGCAATGAAATGCTGAGCCAAAGCAGACACACTGAGCTCTCCGGTGGGGAAGGTCCATAAATGTCAGCTTACAGCAAGGCAGACACTACATTCTTCATGAATATGCTCTCTACCAATGTGAATAACTGCAAGGCGGAAATAGTTCGACCATGATTATCCAAACTTCAGGATACAGAGACTAAGTATGGTCTGTGGTTTATTAACAGCTTTTAATACTTTCATTCTGAAAATTCAAAGTGTGAGTTAAGAAGTGCATCTAGTAATCTCGACTAAGATAAGAAGTAAAAACCAAGTCTAATGTGTGAGAGGAAGAAGAAGTGTCAAGGACGGATTAACTTCATACATGACACATTTTTACATTGAAATCACCACATGCTCAATATTGAGAGGGTCAGGGCAGAGATTTGTAGGATGGAAGGATATAGAAATGTCTGAGTAAAGTGATGAGCTGGCATGATGGCTACACTCCCCTCAGGCATCACTACAAAAAGCACAGTTGTCAGTGGTGGTCATACCCCCCCAAAAAAAAAAAAGTCAGAAACTGAACAGAAATGTTCAGGCACCTAATTTTAGCTCTGCTCTGTTCGGACAGGAGAGTGGCAGATGCATCAAGCACAAGTTTTTCTGTCAGCGCTTGTCAAATCTCCTGAAATAGCGTCCCATGGTTTCTAAAATGAAGCCTTTCAAAACCATCACTTCTCTACTTAAAAAAAAAAAAAAAAAAAAAAAAAAAAAAAAGGATGAGCAAGGAAAGAGGAAACAGACAGCACAGAGAGAGAGAAAATCTTTCAACACAAGGTCAGTTATGCAACTCCACTGCTGGTTCTGCTGCAAGTGACTAACTACTGCATACTGATCAGCAGGCTGCCTGAACAAGAGGGAGGAGGAGGAGGAGAGGGGAGTGAGGAGGGAAGAAAGGAGGAGGGGAAACAGAAGACCAACGAGACAAAGCGCTGGGGAATAAAACTGAGAGGGATGGGGGGGATGGAGCAAGGGTGAAAAGCAAGATGAAAAAAAATTAAGGCGCGCTACAAGAAATAAAGAAGCTGGGAAGCAACATTAAAAAGGAAATCATACGCTCTGTAAATCTAAACCATCAGTAAATAGATAATAGGTCATACAGCCTAAAGCTATTCATGCCGATATGGGATGAGAAAAATGGACGTCACACATGACGTGTGTGCCTGATTTCATCCCTGCCCGCATGTGTGCGACTGAATCCTTTATTATCCGTTATTCACTATTCAACGTCAGCAGCGCTCAGTGCTGGACAAATCCCCGATGTCAGCAAAAAGCTGTCGGGGTCGTTTTATTGCTCAATGAAACGTTCATACTTGAAAACTTCTCCAAAGTCATGAAAGTAACCAGGCTTCCGTTTATAGCAAGTGTTTTCTTTTGTACCTTCCTCTTCCACTTTTATTTCACATTAAAATTTCCTGCGCCCTCACCGCTTACTGTACATTTTCTCTGCAAATGGATGAAAACGAACAACACGCTGCCTCAGAGCTACAATGGTGGCGACAGCATTTACAACTGCTACTAATGATTTCATCTAGTTATACTCTACGCCGACCAGCTGTGAGTAAAGACAATCAGATCTGGGGTAGCTTGAGGTATTGTAGCAGTGTGCAATTTTCACAACCTCTCTGATGACTGATTGTTTCACATATTGCTATTTCTCATAATGTTGACAACACACTGTGCGAGTTGGGCACCTTCACCTGTTGACATTCAGAAGCAGAGGCCTATTATGAATCGTCTCAACTTTACAAGCTGCAGACTAACATTTACACTGGTTACTATGAAACCAGTGTAAATGTTGTTAGATAAGCTAACAATGTCAACTGCATGTGACTTGCGCTGGCTGTTCAAACCCACAATCTTGTGCCATCGAATGAGATAAACATTTTGTTTTGAACCTACAATGAGGTGAGTGGCTGTCACCAGCTAAATCCAGGAAAGAGGTAATGAAAGAATCTTCTATCTGGTCGAAATGCTCTTTGACATCTTGTCATTTTTGTTCTAATAACTGCTTTCAAACAAATAACATATCTAGATCATGAATTGTTTTTATATTAGATTTGTGAATAAATACATGAAATTCACAAAATGAGAGTGTTCAGGTTACTTCGCTCTGTGTCAGCTACTGTTCGCCGTTCTCTTACCCTGCACACAGACATCTGATTGGTGGTCAGCGTGCCTGTCTTGTCAGAGCAGATGACAGATGTACAACCGAGGGTCTCCACTGAGGGCAAACTGCGGACGATGGCGTTCTTCTTGGCCATGCGGCGCGTTCCTAAAGCCAGGCAAGTAGTGATGACGGCAGGCAGACCTGGAGAGAGAGAGCAACAGTGACAGAGACGGAGGGGAATTAAAACATATTGTGAGAGGAGATAATTGCTTACAGAAAAAAGGCAAACAACCATTTATATTAATCAACTCAAGTGGTGATACTTCTTTTTTTTTTTTTTTTTGCTCCTGTTCATGTTTAATATTGAAAAATAGAGCGTTTTATAGGACTTTCCGACCAACTATTCCAGCAGTCTGAAAAGCAGCATAATACTGAAGCCTCTCAAAGCAAACAGTATGTCAAGGACAGGGCTGCATTTGAGTAGCTCGCCTGCTTACCCTCAGGGATAGCAGCAACTGCCAGAGCCACGGCAATCTTGAAGTAGTAGACAGCGCCTCGAATCCAGGAGCCTCCGTGGACAGGATCATTAAAATGTCCAATATTGATGATCCATACAGCAATGCAGATCAGTGAAATAACCTTGAATGATAACATTAATTTAAAGTTAAAAATTATATTAACAGCAATCAATCAAATTTAAAATCGACATTATGAAGTGTGAGCAGAAAGAAATGGCTGAGGTTTTTTTTTAATAATATTTAATGACCTGTGTACAAACAACAGCGCAAGAGAACAATGTAACATCGCTAATAACCTTAGACAGTTGCTGTCCAAATTCATCCAGCTTCTGCTGCAGCGGCGTGCGCTCCTGCTCCGTTGATGCCATCTCATCTCGGATTTTACCAATTTCTGTGTTGCCACCTGTGGCCACAACCACGCCGACAGCTTTACCGGCTGCGATGTTGGTGCCCTGAGAAGAACGAGGGGTGGGGGGGGGACAAAACAAAACAGACAGAAGAGAGCAAATGCATTAAGGCAAAAAAAAAAAGCCTTAGGTCATACAGGTGAAACTAGTTTAACATCTTTTTGGAGAAATGGAGAAACAGGTATCTACATGCAGCCAGAACAAATATATCACTTTCACAAACACATTTTTAGAAACAGTGGCAGCAGCCGAAGCTATGAATACCAAATTTTTGTTTTTTGCCCGGAACCAAATTTGACAATTTCTTTTTGCAACTGATTCAATTACCACATTGAGGAAGGCTCCTTATCTGGCCCGACACATGCACTGTTTTGCAGGTTATATTCAAAACAAAAACATAGGGCCATAAATAGATAACTCAATATGAAATGAAAAAAAGGATGAGAGGAGGGATGGTGGGATAAAAGAAACAAAAAAGAAGAAGGAATAGGACAGCAGAATATTGTAGCCTTTATAGGTGTTGTGGGGTTTATGGAAAAAATGGAAAGGTGTGAGGAAATTTTTTTTTTCCAAAAGAAAATAAAACTGCACAGCCAAGAATAGTCTCATGAGTTAACTCACAGAAAAGAGCATGTTCTTCTTGTCCTGGTTGACAGCACGTGGGTCAGGTACAGGGTCAGTGTGTTTGATCACAGACACAGACTCTCCTGCAGGAAGAGGAAATAAAAGATTTAGAAGAGTTGAGCAAAAGCGAGAGTTTCCTACGTTAGGAGAGTAAAGTGGTAGGTGCGATGCCCGTCTGACACTTTGACAATGATCAAATGCAGCGCTGCCACTGCCTTTCAAAGTTCATAAAGGATGGTGCATTTCCACTCAGTGTGTTTGTGTGTCTAATCAACGGTGCAACGTCTGCACTCTTCTGATAGAGTAAGGCCAGGAGCTTTTGACAGGCAGTATGGCCATGAATGGGGAGAGGGGGAGAGGAGGAAAATAGCTGAAACACTAAAATATCCCATGGAATTTGCTACCAATTAAGGCAGCAAAGCTAGACAAGAGATTTAAGGACTTGATTCACATAAACCCCTTCTCTCGAGCATTATCCATCCTTCAGTATTCTCCCCTTATTTTCCATTTACCTCACTGCCCAATTATCCACACATACATTCATCTGTTTTACTTTTCCTTTCATCCACATCACAGACTCGTTTTGTTGTTAAGGTAGTGACAAAGCAACTGTGAAAAGGTGTAATGAGGGCAAGTGCGGACATGTGCATCCAAAAGAGGCAGGAATTACTTGTTCTTATTATTCTACTACATACGGGAGGAGGTGAAGTGTTGTAGGCCAAGAAATAAGGTACAAACAATACATGCCTATATGATTCTGCTTATAAAGGAAAACTGAAACAATCAGAAGCTCATAAAGACAAGAAAAAAAAACACTGTTACCTGTAAGAATTGACTGGTCCACCCTCAGTGTGGTCGACTTGATGGAGGTCAGCCTGATGTCTGCGGGCACTTTATCACCAACTGTGAACAGAAATGGGCAAAGCAGAGGACATGTTTATCGCCTCTTCACAACTTTACAGCATCTGGAAGTGACCACAGGTGGTAAAATTCACTGCGTAATTGTATTGAGTTCACTTTGAAATTAATTGTAAAACACACCTAAAAAAAGCAATAATGAAGCACAGAGGTGTCAAATAAATGTCTGATACGTAAAAGACACCAAGAATTAGACTAGTGTGTAATAATGATAATAATAAAAATAGAAAATACAATAAACAAAAGCAATGACTGAATAGAGGCACTTAAGTCCTGGAAATAAAATCAGCTGCAGTGTTATCCTACCCATCCCCTTTGGGAGTAATAAAATAATCAAACTCAAGTTATTTGTTCGGGGGAAGTAAAGAAAGAGAGAGAGAGAGAGAGAGTCATGTGTTCAAAAATTATTAATGTTCTACTCTTGTTCTGCACAGGATGCAAATAGATTACTGCTCATTCTTTCCACTAACACAAGACTTCAGACAATCACCAGTAAAATAAATGTACAATGTAGATAGACACCAGATTCCAAACAAGTATTTCCTTTGCAGAAAATGGATAAGGACTATTAAAGCAACTGACATTTAACAGCTTTGCTGAAAACGAAAAGGGTATAAAACAGTCTGACTCCTTAAGTTTGGTTTCGTATGCAGTGTGGGACTGATCTGGGCAGATAAAACGTGCTGATAATGACACTGAAGCTTTGTGGTTGGAGTAGTCAAGTATCTGAATATCAGATTTTTTCTGCAGTCAGATGAAGATCTGCCTTAAGATATTTTTCTTTGACTTTTCCCGCCACTAAGCACTATGGTATGGAATAAAACACAAACATGCAATACAGCATTTCTTAAAAGCTGAGATCCATGTTGAAAATTATTACCAAACCTAAAAGTTTTAGAAGAGACAATATATTACAGCACTATCATGATAAGACTATTGGCCAGTTATGGGCCCACACAGCAACCAAAATTGATGACTGACATTTTAATAAAATTCTAAAGCACAATGGAAAAATGCCAATGTTGCAACACAATGAAAAGTTATTTTCAGCTTACAGTAAGACATCACAGAGCTTGAAAGCAGGAAGGTAAAGGCAATAGAAAGCAATGACCCAGCGGCTCTTAAAAGATTCTCTGTGGACAGTGGTGACAGACATGTAAACCAACCCTTGGGCCTCTGCAGTGCCCTTCTGAGTAGAGAGGAAGAGATGAGGGTGGGGGGTGGATGGGAAGAGGGATTAGATGAGTCCTGCAAAACACACGTCCAAAAATGGGAAAACTATTTTGATCAGTTGCAAACATGTGCTGTCGGATTTGGGAGAAGGGGGAGATGATAAAAAACTTCTGTTTTAAGCGAGGAGAGTCCACTTTACGTCATGTGAACCGAAATAGAAACGGTAATGACGTGTCTTGGTGTATGGACGTTTCATTCATTCCCACCATTCTCATGAGTTTGTGACAACTTTTGGTCATTAATACAGAGACAGAGAAGTCAGGGAATTCTGCACGAGAAAAATGGAACCAATAAAGCGAACGCCTCAGTGGGCTGCTTCACATTTTGTTTACACTACACCAATCATATAAAAATCAATCTCATTACAGTAATATGAGGTTCATGGTAAGTGATGGTGCCTCTGGACTGTACCAGCTGCACTACCAAATTTGGTCGTCCAGTTGAGTAGAGGCTGTCAAAAGCACTTCATCACCACCTGTCTGTCTTCTAAGAAGATCCCTCTCTTAACACACAGGAGATAGTGGATGAATAGGCATATCATGAAGGAGGACACAAAGGAGATGAGGAACTGTAGTCGCTGGAAATATTAAAGGCTCAAAGCCCAGTGGGAAGGTTCCCATATAGTCACTAATTAGAAAACCAGCTACCTTGAAGTAATAGTATAACACCTCCCTATTTACCATCCGCTGGTGTGCAATGGGAATAAGGTCAGAGCACAGTTTGGCAGTGAAGACATTTTCATTATTAAGGCCATTAAAATTAAAACTACTTGTCCGTGGAATAATGAACCCTTTACATTTCAAAGACTGTTTGCAAACCATACATTAGCCAGAAATAATTAAGATAGATAAGCATAAGTTGCAGCTTTTAATGCGTCTGACATGGCTTATTAATGACGCCACAAACCATTTAACAAAATAAATGAACGCAGTTATTTTTGGATTTGTCCACATCAGATACAAAAGTTTGCTGCAGTGACCCAGAATCTGCAGCCGTTTCAACTTGTGCCATTATTTTTTCATTCATCTTACAGAACGTGCTCTTTTCTTTTTTCTAGCTCCTACTTCTCTGGGAACGAGTGGACAGTCTCCAGGATAGGGACCTTTCCTTCTCCCATGTGAACAAAGCATTTTATCTCCGTTATCGGTTCCCTCGAGTAAAGGACAAATGTCGAGCTGCATACCCTTAAAAGATAATACTTACAATGGCTTGTAAAGTCAAGTCGTCTTCATACCTTATCCCCCACCCTCAACACATCTTATCTTAACCATACGAAACTCCAAAAGAGCCACATAACTTTACACGTAACAGTTGGAAGTTAAACTCAGTATTTCAATTTGAATTAAATTACCCTAATCCAGCAACCAACTATTCGTCATGGGGGGTCCAGTGAAATTTAAGCGGTCTTAAGGGAGTTGTATATTTTCTCTCCCAGTGACTCAATCTCCCTACTGGGCTAGCACGTAGGCCAGCAGCTTTATGGGACCTTTCATAAAGTCCTCCATCCCTCTAGGGCCTCTCCAACTCTTATGAACGGGGCTAAAAAAAATAAATAAATAAAAATCACAAGACCATATGCACAAACATACATGACATTGTGCATGCCATGTCACTTCTGTGTGGAGTAACATCTTAGAGATGTAGGAGGCAAAATAGACAAATATCATGGGTGTTGACAATGGGCAACTATCCTACACTGTTGAATACACATGGAAATACAGCCTTGTGGACATGTGAAACACAAATTATTTATCGTATTGAATTGGTACCTTCTCTAAACGTTATATCCCCTGCACCCCTCAGGGCAGAAAAACACAAGATAAACCACAAGGCAGAAAAAAAAACAGATCTGATCACTCTCACAGATGATACACATGAGAGTTAAACACAATCAGAAAGAGTGGATCATAGGGAGAGAAAGATAAGTGTAGAAAGAGAAAAAGACATATTTCTTATGTACACGATGACACTGATATGAGGTTCAAAGTCCATTACTTTGGCAACTAAGAACCTAATGCCCAATAAAGCAGTGAAAACTCAAACAAAAAGAATTTTATGCCCCTTTCAAGCACATGGAGGTTAATCTTGACCATGAACCTGTCATACAATCATACAACCAGTTAAAAGATTATTTATGGCCAGTTCAAGTCAAGAAATCGGCTGAGACTTTTTTTGCGTGTGTATCAAACTAATGTTCAAAATACAAACACAAAATGGATGGAAACCACGAAATGGTATTTTTGGCGTTAATGAGGTGACCATTTATTCAGCAGAAGTAGCTCATTTCCCCTGCAAACAGCTGAAGGAAGCCCCACTCTGATATCAATCTTTTATTCTTTTTTTTGACTGATAGTCTTGAGTCACAAAGGCAAGTGGTTGGTGTATGACTACAGGATAAAACGCTTGTTTTAAGTTAACAAGACAGCCATACGTTTATGTGTTTAAAGCTGATAAGACTGATCCGTTAGACTTGAATGTTTGGACTTGAGTTGGCGATAGCTCCATAAACTCATAACTTCAGTTAGATAGTGTGACAAGTCTTCAGAGATGAAAATTTTCCTGAAAAGTTTCCCATCATGATCATATTTATGTTGATAAACATAAATATAATGCTGATAATCAAATTACTAGTTTCTTGTTCAATCTCTTTTTCTCTAAAGGTTTGTGCAAACACACACACACAACACACACACACACACACACAACACACACACACACACAACACACACACACACAGCTTAGATCCAGTAACTGGTGTGTTTTTTGGAAACAGTGTGATAATGTCAAGTTCATCCATGGTCTTTACTTAGGCAGCATCTTCTTGAAACTTGCCTACAGTAAAACAAAACAATGTAATTTGTTAATTTGAGAAAGTAATTTAGAAAGTACCATGGTCTACTACATTGACATCTCATCTAAAAAATATTTTCTATGAGAAGTGACTGTGCTAGCTGACCATGTGTGGAGCTACTCAGACTTTCACCACCAATACAATATGAGGCAGGTGTGTCACTTGATGCTCTGCCCACAAAAAGAAACAAAAGCAGATTGCTGTCAGTGTTACCCGATTCATATTACAGCAAAACATATGGTTTGTGAGTAGTAGACAAGAGGCGGCATGTCTTCTGGATAGTTGAAAGTTGTTGTTTTTTTCACATCTGACTTGTGAGTGGGAGAGAAGTGGGCACAACCTTCACCGTGTTCAAATAGAGGACTGGGAAAAAAAAAAAAACATATTACCTACAGAGTATTTCACACACTCAGCAAACACAGATCCACTAAACACTTAACAATTGCTGTGATGGAGCACCTGACCAGTGATGGCAAAATTATCACAGCCCCAAATCTAAAAGTACTCGAAGGATATAAACCATGTGCCTGGTCTGACAAGACACTTTGCAGAGCCTGGCATTACACTCATACATCATCAGCAATGGAGCTCGCTGGTCGCCTGGTTGGTTCCCCTGCTGCGGCTAACGCGAACACACGCACACAAAGCTCTCTGGCCGAGTAAACGAAACAACGACAGCTCCTGTAGATTCTGATCCCCACTGAACAACTTTAATCTGTTAATTAACTCCATTCTCATTACTTAAGTACCATCAGAGGCCCGAGACCGTATTTATTCAAACAGTTTACTACCACAGAAAGTAAATTACATGCTTGAACTGTGTGTATAAACCATGCAGAAGGCTTTGAGTGATTCAGATTCTGTCCAACTAAGACATTAAAGCTGGCACACTGAATGGCCTCTGTGAATGTGAATATGAATTTAGTTTAACAGTTTCCTGCAAAATGGACATGTTGACACTTAATAACACACAACAGTGTATGAAGTGTAGAATGTTAAGTGCAGCAGTCAGTGCTTAATGCTTTGTCATATTGGAGAGGTTTAATCCTTTGTTTTTATACAATAACTACATTTTCACTGTAAGATCAATATACAGAAATCTGTCTTATTGTAAACACTACATAGAAAACACTGACATGTTTGTAACTTATGATGCAGACCAAAGCACAACAAGTCCTTGTTATAAAGTGGTTAGATTTGTCATTTATTGTCATTTGTTGGAGACTGATAGTTTGAAAATCGTGTTGACCTAACTGATGTCTTGTGTTTTATTAATAGTGCAAGAATTATCAAGATCACTGGGGTCAGTTTAGGTTATAATGAAAATATTTATAGTTATAGTATATAGACCACAATAACTCTGAAATCCTTTGGAAAATTGTGGGTGATTTAATAAACCTCTCTTAACTACAGACAAAATAATAAACAAACAATATAAAAATATTCTCTGTGACCCTTCTCCACCAGCTTACATCAATAACAGAAACAGAAGAAATGAAGAAAAGACAACCAAAGAAAGATCAAAGACAGAGAGGCCCAGTGAGAGAGACTGATCAGAAGAAGAAAAAAAAAAAACAGAAAACAAGAGAAATGAGGAGCAGTGACGCAAAAGGCATAAACACATGTGGCCCAGTCCAAGCTGAGGTTAGCCAAGAAATGCTCAGGAACAGATTGGACCTCTGCTCTTCTATTGCATAACTGCTTTACTTATTCTGCGCTACCATTATTCTGAAACTGTCAAGGGAGACGAACAGGATGAGAGATCAGCTGTGTGCGTGTTTAGACTTTGGGAAGAGTACATCATAACACTTTGATGATGTTTACTGAATTGATGACCAATGTTCGGCGCCCATTTCTTACAGTCATCAATGGCATCTGTGTGTGGAATTCATAAACTGAACGACCAAAAGGCTATTAATCTATAATAAAACCGCAATTTATTTGTTTTGACAATATTGTAAATGTGTCTTCTCTAACTGATGTCGTCGCTGGCCTACCTTTCTCCCGTCACGCTAACATTCAAGCATGCGAGAACATTGTATCACAGTATTACACTGCATCCTGCCCGAGGGGAACATGCCAAATATTTTTCATCTTACCTGCCACCTCCACAATGTCCCCAGGCACAATGTCCCGGGCCTTGATTCTCTGGACACTCTTCCTGTCCTGGCGGTAGACCTTCCCCATCTCTGGCTCATACTCCTTCAGAGCTTCGATGGCATTTTCTGCATTTCGCTCCTAAAGAGCAGAAAAATGTTTAAGGTTAAGGATGGATTTATTCCACACTAACACAAGAAGTAACACAGACACTTAATGGGGGGAAAAAAAATGAAACTAGGCGTCTTCTCAGATGTGCCGTTACAGCTAAAGCATGGTTATTCAAAATAGACAGATGAGAGTTAGCCTAATCTTTACATAAGCAAAGCGACTAAGTGCACATCATGATACGGTTTAGGACAGACAGTGTTGCAGAGTTAAATAAGCAAAGAGAAATGTTATAAAAGGCTAAAAACTGAAAAAAGGAAGAGAGCATTCGCTTGATTTCATTTGTAGATGTAAAAAAACTTTAACTCTATCCCATCACTGGATTTTTGAGATCTTTAAAGCTTTTACTTCAAAATGTTTAAAAATGAACATCAACAGAATGAGAAGAAAGAACTGTTTAGAAATTATGTCAGAACTGCAGATTTCTACTGATGCTAACATATGATGTTAGCATGCTAACCAGCTAGCCCTGCCCTTTCTCATCATACAACTTCGCACATCAATAGTGATTCAATGTAGCGTGCAGTCTGCCCTCAGTCCAATATTGGAGGATGAAGTAGCAACTGCCATTTGGCCGTAAAACTGCGCAGCCAACATTTCTCTGATATCGTTCCTCTTGCTCAACTATTGATGCTTCTGTTGTAGCTGCTCTCCCTGCCTCACTCCTTTTTTCTCAACTTTCAGTGGCTCATTGTAACATCTTTCCTGTCTTTCTGAATGATCAGATTAGGTGTGTAGTTCTTGTCTTCAGCCTAACAATACCTGAAGAAAACTACGTTCCGGTTACACAATCGAAAGTTACCAGGTAAACCCGTGCAGAAACAACAAATGGCCAATGCTGAGATTGGATTTAAGCTAATATTAGCTCATCGAGTGGGTGAGGATTGAAAGTTGGTTGTGAATTGCCGGTGGGCCCAGTCCTGGAAAATGAATGCAGCACGTACGCGTGCACACTGTGGATGACAGGTACATAGACAGAGCCCGTTAAAAATGCTGGGTGTCGATCAGCCCTGATGCAGTAGCTCACTGGGATTTGGATGCCGTATGTTTAGTCCAACAGGTACAGAAGAAGGTTCAACAGTTGGCCAATTGTTTCCCATTGTTCCTTTCAGCACCAGTCAGTTATAGTACCATAAGATTACAACACTGTTCTCCCTCTGGCTTCTCCAAATGCTCCCTTCTTCCTGCTCATTCCCTTCCTAAATTATTCTTCACTTGTACTTTTTCTGTTAGTGCTGACTTCCATGTCTGACTCTCAGATTGGGCAAGTTAAGTGGCAGCTCCCAGCCTGGGAGGCAGGCAGGCAGTACTAACCTAGACACGGCAAGTAAAGAGTGCACAACCCTACAACATGACACATGTGGGTGTACAGCTATTGAAATGGCTGCCAATAAAAAGTCAGGGTTTTATAGTTAAAAGAAACCGGGGAGGATGCAAAAATAAAGCTGTTTAAAATTCAACAGAAGGCTATCTGGATTTCTTAACACGCAGGGTCATGTCAATGACAATGGAAAAAGCTGCAAGTTTCTCCACCACCTCTATAACTTTCATAAAGACATTTTATTTGCATAAACAAGGACAAGCACCCAGACAGCTATCAACTCCTGTTCCACACAAGCCTCGGCAGGAGCTTTTGCTAAGTTTTTTTAATCTACAAGACAATCCAGTATAGACACACCCGACATACCAGGTGACGTCTTTGCAACAGAGTTAAGTGTATAATGTAATTATTTGGAATGTTTTTTAAATCAGTTCCCAAAAGACACTGGCAAAAAGCAGAAATGCACTTTTTGGACTTTTGATTTCAGTTACAAAAATAGGCTTATTCAAGAGCTACAGCTGCTGATTTTTAAACTGATCTCACAGAAGAAATGCGCTTATCTGATGATAGATTTAAGCTCTCTTCCACTTGATTCCAAAACACTTAGAAATCCCTGCAATGTATGTAAAACAAGCAAGAAACCTAAGAAAAATAGTTGATTTTGATGGGTCCAACTCGTAAGACCCTCTATAAAGTATTTGATTTCATATCTATAGCGTCAAGAACTATTGACATTTAATTCTGGCTTTTTTTTAATCAAAATGATACAGTGTCACCCCAGAACATCCCATGTTCCAACACAAAGAATGGGAACATGTGATCACAGTATTGTTGGCACATCACAAGTAAACAATAAATCAAATCTGCCCTGAGAATTTTTTTTTTTTTTTTGGTTGTATCAATCTCAACCTGCCATCCACATGGTAGATGGAAGGAGTCAGTGCGTTCATCTATCATGACTAACTCTCTGTAAATATGTTGTTTTCTGAGCAATGTTGAGTTTGATGTCAGTCTAAAAAAAGGAAGATAATTAGTTTTTCTCTGCGTCTGATGAGGGCCTCCATCCAGGACTGTTGCTGCCTTTGCTTCCTGCCTATAATTAAGGCGTACGTTGACAAATCAATACAGCTTCCCAAAGGACCTGACACTGTAAATCCTGGGGGGGAAAGCCAGGGCTCAGCAGGCACATACAAGCATAGAGGCAAACTAATACCTCCTCACGAGCTTTATTTAAAACAACTGCATTTTTTCCATTTCACTCTTGCAGAACAAATGTTGACCTGCTCAGTCAAAGGGTAAAAGCTAAAGCTTCTCTGAAAAGGTTGGTTACTGAATAAGGATCAGAATATATCAAGTGAGGAGGAAGTGGAGCAGGCCAGGTTTCCAGTGTGACTGTTTTAACTCTAATAGGATGTGCGCTGTATCCTTGGCTCGAATGGTAAATGTTATATTATGAATTTGCCTTTCATGTTAAAAAATAATAATTGTAAAGCATTTTCTATTCCACACTTCTTTCCATGACATTATAGTCCCTTCTGACACAGAATCCAGTTGAGCCTTTTCACCCCCCGCCTACATCAAACCTGAAGGAATAGCACGTGTAAGGTGTGTTTACCTGCCAGACTCCAACAATGGCATTTGCTATGAGAATTAGGAGAATAACAAAAGGCTCCACAAAGGCTGTAACTGTTTCCTCTCCCTCTTCAAACCAGGCCAGAACCTGAAAAACACAAATAAAGACATTTATTAAATACATTACAAATATAATTTAAAACGTTCAAGGCACTAAGAACATTGCAATCCTGTTCAAATGACCACACATACATATTATTTGGTGGGGTCACATGATTTGTATTGTATTCATCTGCTTGTGAAAGCAATATAAAGGAAATATGATAGAACACTGTTCTCCTGACTAAGTCAAAGTTTACAGAACGTTCAAAATCACCACAATATGTAATAGATGTTATCAGTCTAATCTGTGCAGCCATTTAATGTTAGACACATCAACAGAACAAACAGGAGGAGGTAGAAAGGTCAAAGCTATTTTCAACCATTTGTGTATTTAGGTGGCGCAGGACAACTATTTTTTCTCTAAGAGTAGTTTGTCTGCTCCCTTGTCTGACAGTCTGAAGTCCTAGTCCCTTGTCTGAAGTCCTACAATGTTTTAAACAAACAACAACAACAAAAAAATACATAAGAATTCAAAATTAGCAGGTGTACATTTACTTCTGTAAGACTAATCATGGCCACAACTGACAGCATCCCTAAACATCTCTAAAATTGTTATTTTGGCAGTGAGGCTACCATTATATAAGCTTCTAGCTGCTCAAATTCTAATGCACAGATACCTGCCTTCTAGCTTTTAGTATGAATCATTGGTGATTATCAGGTTTGCTAAAAACGGTATTTCCTCCCAGTGGCTTTACTACACAGCTTGCTAGTAGGAAAAGTTGTGCCAGAATTTCACTGGGACTAACCAAAAAACATATCTTGGTATTTTTAGCATAAACTACAATACATCAGGACTTTTCTTTCTTTAAAATAAATAAATAAATAAAGTCGTGATCAACATATATTGCAATGACAAAACTTCCTCTAAGTTTGAAGATATGCAGCTGCAGAGATGGGAAATAACATGACTTATATGAAGCGAAAATGTCTCGAATAATTCTCCCTCCAAAAAGAGACAATGCACAATTACAGGTTTTCCTCTGATGTCTAACAAAACACACAGCTGTGCATACAACAATAAAAATGTAAACAGAACAAAAATAAAACAGACCTATACTCTTTGAAGGTATACAGCTTCACAATATATGAACGAAAAAATATGTGTAAATATATGTAGCGTACAGGTTTTAGGAGAACCTATCGGTAGAAATGGAATATAATCAATTATGATTATGTTGGCATGAGAATATAATGACCTGTAAATAAGACTTGTGTATTTGCCCTTTATATGTATAGAAGGAGCCAGGTCCTCATCCACCTGGTTTACCATGTTGTGCCACCATGTTTCCACAATAATTCTAGACAGGGCCATTCATGTTTTTGTGTTACCGAAAGGACACGGTAGCTTTCCATATACTTGCTAGGGGAGGTTGAGGCATAGGGCATTCAACTGGCTGCAATCTACACCTGACATTTACTTTTACATATACTGGTATATACATATTACTGGTATACTGATTCTCAGCAGCTAACAATCATTTAATAATATGTAATAAGTATCAAGCTGGCTTCTGTCTGTATTGCAGAGACTGGCTCTAATGTCTTAGAAAGACACGCCAGAAAGACTTGATAGTGAGGTAATCACTTTCTCCTCTTCTGCAATTTGTGCCAGAAGTGAACTGTGTCAAAGCCAACGCCAACTCCACCCCTCACTCCAACCTGTTTTTGAGAATGCCCAATCAAATGACAAATTCAATTCTAAATGTCTATCACACTAAGTGATTACAGCTGCACCAAACAATCCCTGAGTGGCTGATTTTAAGGCCTAAATAAATGTTGACACAGTTGAAATAGATGTAAATGTGTCTGCATGTGTGACTGAGAGCGTATTGCTTACTACAGCCATTGATTTATAGACCTTGTAACCATAGCTGGCTGTCATCACCATGCCATGAGAGTATAAACAGAGCCACAGGACGGCAAACCGGACACTGTGTCACATACAAACTACACTGGGGGGATTGCCACTCACTGGTGATGAGAACATAAGCATTTCAAATCATGTCTGTTCATTTATGGAACTGTCGTGTTGGATTCACAATAATAACACAAGTGCTGGACATCAAAGTAGCGCTGAGACTCGGGAGGGAGAATTAGTCATCTCTAGAGCGTAGCAGCAAATTAATGCCAGGAAATTCAATCATCAGACGCATATGAACTTCTTTAGTGTCTCTCACTTTCACTCTTCAACAAACATACATACCACGCTGGATATTTCAACCACAAATCACCTACTCATCAGTTTCCAGATTAACAAGATGGTTTTTTTTTTTTTTTTAAATCTTGACTTTTGACAAACATATACTCAACGAAACAAAAGGCCACAGGGAGTTAAAATCTGCTCTGAGAGTAAAAGCATGTATGCGCTGGAATATAATACATTAAGACAGAATAATAAAAATAAAAAAAGTTCATCTGGATTGTGTCACTGGACAGATTCTGGGCGCCTTTCTTCTTCACTTTGAACAGCATTGTCGCTAAGCTGCACTGAATCAATCAAAAAAAAAAAAAAACACTATATACACTTTGTAGGCTGACTGTTGAACAGAGAAAATTGAAGAAAAAAAACTACTGGACTCATCACTGTGAGGGTAAAAAGAAAGATGTGTTGGAGATAAACATGGACAACATTCACCTGACAGAGACCAAGTTTTATTATTCCCCACCACCACAATGAATATTCTGTCTTGAAGGAAATGAAGCAGGCGCCTCTTTAAAACCTTGGAGTGTAGCACTAAATTATCGCATCTATACTCAACTTATTTAAGTTGCGTGTGGAACCCTTTTACTGCTACTGGTCCTAATATTGTAAAGTAAAACACTTTGCCAACATGTAAGTTAAATGTGAGCTAATTAATTTGTCTTACTACAGTACAGTTACTACACTACTGTCATGTTTTAGTTAAACAAATACCATCATGAATACTTTATTAAAAACACAGCTGAGGACACTTCAAAACTGTTTTTTATGTGAAGTGATGTCTGTAACCAAGATATTTAGAGAGAAATTTGTGTCAGTGTCACCTCCCACTCACACAATTTTGATACCACAAACCTTAATAACACCGTACTGAAAGTATAGCACTTAACTATTAGAAGTGTACAATTTAAAAACGAGCCATTGATTGTGTTTTACTAGAACTAGCTCTCTCTCTTACATGCCAGTTGGAAGAACACTGAAAACACTGAACAAGGGATTCATAGACAATGATGCTTTGTACTTACAAAGGATATGCAGGCAGCAAGTAAAAGGATCCTCACTAGCAAGTCTTCAAATTGTTCGATCACCAGCTCCCAAAGAGATTTACCTACAAGATAAGAGTTGTATTTAAAAAATATATTTATCTTACACTGGAGGAAAGAAAAATATGAAAATGAAATTTAATACTTAATCAGATGTATATTAAATTGTCCACTCACCCTCCTCAGCTGGTAGTTCTGCAGATCATTCCATTCAGATCACAGCAAAAAGAGAAAGGAAGCAGTAAAATAAATATTAGCACTCGGTATGAAAGAAAAAAATGTAGTGAAGTGCAGTTTCTCAAATACGTGATGTAATGTATGACGATTTGCTGAAATGAGTCACATCAGAAAGTGATGCTGTGCAATATTACAACACCGAGAGCGTGACGTCAATAACGTTTCTTTCTGTTCGTCACGTCACAGATCGGGAGCCATGGCCCATACATACATGACACAATTTCTACTGATACTTGTTTTAGAGCAATCTGCCGTTGACCGGCTCCTTACCGTTTGGTCCAAATCGTTCCCGCTGTTTCTTCACTTGCTCTAAACTCAGACCCGTGCTTTCATTCACGTTAAAAAAGCTGTAAACTTCTTCAACCGTCTTTGTGTGTGCGTTGTCCATGGTGAACGGCCACTTGAGGACACCGCTTGTTTCGCCCTGATGGTCCCAACCTCAACCTGTCGCGGATTCTCTCCGTCTTTGGTGTCACCCCGTGATTTAAAACACAGATACTAGGAAATATTAGAGCGGGAGCCCTCCGTGTTGACGGTTACCGGCTAGTTAAGTATCACACGGGGCAGCGCGGCGTGCAGGTGTCTGACGAGAGTGGACGAATTAGCGGCTCCCGAGCTAACGGTTGCTAACAGGCTAAAGCTAGCTAACTGTTGGGCTCCTTTGGCTCTGCTTGAATTCGCCGGCTGTGCTGTGCTAGCTTTCCCGTGAGACCTTAAACAAACAATTCATATCAACATCGCAGTCTCGGTTGGCTATTTTAATGTCTTCCCCTTCTTTCAAATCGGCGAATTCCAGTCTAAATCTATCCAAATAGATGGTTTAAACATGTGGCTGAGTTGCAGCTCGGCTTCTCTTGCCCGCTCTGCCTGTGTATTGCGGAATCGCCAGCGTCCTCATCGGCACCAATCGCGTTTGTCCGCTGCAGTTCTCGCGTACGTCGAATGCGGTGTTCAGTGTCCGCATGTGGAATCATCTGATTGGTTGGATACACCGGAAGTCCTACTCTCTCTCTCTCTCTCTCTCTCTCTCTCTCTCTCTCTCTTTCTCTTCACGACGATAGTGCGAGTGTGCGTGTCTGTATGGTGCCATACATTTATGACTCATTACATCTAGGCACTTTACATTATTTACAGATTTCAATAAATACTAGATTAGGAAAAGCTAAATGTGTCAATGTTAATACAGTAGAATTTAAATAAACAAGCTATATATGCAGCAATCTAAATGTTGTATATACACATTTATATATTTTAACCATAGAATTAGTATGGAGCAGTTGTGATCTTTATAATGCCTCTACTGTTGAAGATTTTAAAAATCTATTCTATTTTCCTATAGTTTTGTCTATGTGTAATCTTATAATATACATGCATTATATTTTCAGAAATGTTATTTGTTTCATTTCATTCCTTCAAAAACAATTTGAAACACCTCTAACCTTTTTTGTTTTGAGTGAGACTGACAGGTAAATGAGGTTAGAATATTTATGTTAATAAGTCTATGCTTTCCCTAAGAAAATTTTCTCAGCCTACAGCCATGCACCTCTGTAAACAACACTTTTATTTACTTTGTTACTGTTTTTGGAAAAGTCTGTGAAAAAAAAATACCATTATCTGTTTCAGACTGGCTCCCTGTCTGTGTTATAACAGTCACCCTAATCATTTGCTCTCTGGCCTTTTATCATTGGTTTATCTGTTAAAAATAGTCCTAACATAAAGTCAAAATGTGCAGTGACATGACTATTCTTTTCACACCAGACTGCATCTATAATAGTTTCAAGCAAAAAAGAAAGAAAAGAATATTCACTCCGAATGCAGACAGAAATACTTCATCCGAGGGAGCAAAAATAATCCTGTAAGGAATTAAAATTCCTAAAGATGGAGAGATAGCTTCTGTGTGAGATATTTCACAGCCTACAGTATCTGCTGTCTATCAGAAAGACGTTATTTTCAGACACTGTGACTAATGTGTGCTGCCACAGTCAGACTCCTGTTCATTGACAAGGAAAAACATCATCTGCAACTATTCAGTCACACACTGGCTTCAGATAAGAATGATAAACTGCAGTGAGTGAGTGCCAGGCCTGATTAGAAAACGTTACTTCAATATATTTTATATTTAATCAAAATATTCAACATAAATCTTGAATTATTTTGAATTATAATGAAACAAAAAATACTTGCCACAACAAATCTTACGTAGTAAAGTGTACCTTTTTAAGTGATCAGTTAATGCTTAATTAAAAAGCATGGTGTGTATCGCAATGCAAAATGCATACATTACATTTTAAGAAGCACTTCATAGAAATGCAAATACTGTAAATCACATAGTACCACACAGTGTACATAGTAAATAAAACAAGTTAACTGCTGCAAAATAAAGCAGGTTCTGTGGGTAAATATTCTGACATCAGCCAAAATAAAGGGTCATTGTCACTTGTATGTGAATGAGCTTAAAAAAAAAAAAATTGAATAATGACAAAATGGATTCATTTTGAAAGCAGGGTTTTAAGCTGAATAGACACTGAGCAGTCAAGCCTCATTTCACACAGCACTAAAAACTGAACAGTGTCTGAACAATAGTTGAAAGATGGACAGTTATCACCGGGCAGACTGTCAATTCATGGCTGATCATAGCCATAAAATATAGTATCACAAATCAAGACAATTTGAGTCATTTTCTGGTGAATAGCAGTCTTTGATGCAGCAAATTCAAATCAAAATGTCAAAGAGTTACTGGCACTGTGTGCAATTAATTCAAAGATGGCGATAATTTATCCCCTTCTATAATTTATATACCTTATTTTTTATTATTTGTTCATTTGATCATAAGTCTTACCTTTGTTCCCTTCACTTTTGACAGATACAGTATGTGGTGTTTATTTTCTTCAGCAGCTTACGTAACTCAGCCAGCAGGCTAACAGCTTCAGCAGCTGTGGATTTCATAGCTGACGATAAGGATGGCTTTTAATTAATTCTTTTTCTGTTATATGTGGGGGCAGTACACAGGCGGTGATTTTCAGTCCAATCTGACCAAGGATCTGCTGTACCCGAGCAAAGACTGCAGCCAGCTCACAGTATGTAGGAGTTCAGGTGAGAGTGAGCTTTGCAGTAAGGTTTAGGTCCGTTTTTTAAAGCTTGTTTAATGGCTCTTTTGAGAATCCTTCCTTTCAGTCAGGTGGTTACTGGTGTTTTCTTTCCATCAGACTTAGGATGAGACAGCTTTGTCGATGCCTGACTCCATAAGATGGATGACCATTTCTGCTACTTCACAAAAGACCTGGATTAATACATCACACATTGTTGCTTTGGTCTGTTTATAAAATGAAAGTGTTATTTTTATTATATGTTATTTTTTGTCCATCAAGTTAAGAAACGAATTTATTATTTGAACCATATCCTGTTGCTAGTTGTAGGGCAATGTAAATGGAATAGAGTGTAATACACATTTAAAATGCTCATGTAACAATGAGAAAAGATCTTTTACTATTTTATAGCTTTTTCATTTTGTAATTAAATGTTTATCCATCCCTCAGTTTCCTAATTTCAAAGTAGAGAAGGCTATAAACAATGACATGATTGTTTAACTAAAAAATATTTGTCTGTTTCATCCATTAGAGTCTTATTATAAGTCTTGACGTATCATTTTTTCTCATTTAGAATCATCAACGTCCATTAAGATCATCATTTGTTAGAAAAATGGCTACAGACCCTGTGTGATATGGGATTATGGCCACCGGAGCCCTTTTCTCATAACAAACCTATGTTTGGCTTTGTGATTTTAGATGAAAACTAGCCAATCACCTTATAAGGTGCTATGAAAAGTGCAAGTCTGCACTCTAAGGCCATTCCAGGATGACAAGGTTAAAGGTTTGGTCTCAACGCAACCCAGTCTTTCTCCCTGGTGCGGTGTCCTTGAGAAAGACATAAACACCTCTCTTCTCTGCAAGTGCTGAGCCCATTTGACTTACTATAATTTAACTTCAGCATTTACCCTCATGCACAACAGTTACATGAGTCACAGCACATTAAGATAAGTGGCTACTGACACAGTAGGACTTCTTTATATGGTTTAAAAATGATGGTGAAAGGCAGATGCTACGCATCATGGCTTTAGTTTTTGCGGCAAACCCATATTTATCATCCAGTCTGTTTACTTAAATCATATGAGGAGTTCAGGTGAAGTTTGGAATATTAAGGTTTGAGCCAAGGTGAAGGGTCTTTGTTAGTAGACACATTCAGCCAATACAAACATGAATGAGCACACTATAAATTATAGTCTACTCTATGTAAAAATTATTTCTAAAAAATTATGTAGGATTAATCACCAACACTTTTTTCCCCTGAGAAAACCTGTGTGGCATTTACTATAAGGGTTAAAAACCATAACCTAAAATTCAACTTTGTGTCATTTGCATTTAAAAAACACTATTTTCCAAAGCATCCATGACTCCTCTGTTTATGTGAGTTTGCTGCACTCACATGGACGAAAGGTTTACTACATGTGGGTTTTTCCTTCGGAT
Source organism: Polydactylus sextarius (assembly GCA_016801845.1). Taxonomy (NCBI): domain Eukaryota; kingdom Metazoa; phylum Chordata; class Actinopteri; family Polynemidae; genus Polydactylus; species Polydactylus sextarius. The sequence continues at coordinate 7,169,913 of CM028922.1, forward strand.
ATCTCTAAACTGGATTTTGCCAAATAATTTTACTTTACCTTAATTCAATTCCTCTGTTAAATATCTAAAAAGATAAAAATAATAAAGCTAATATTCTCCGTTAAACGTTCATGGCAGCAGTTTAAAAAAAAAGAAAAAAAAAGGATTATGTTAATTTGTCGACAGACCAAAAATCATGATGACTACTAACTAGTCTTTGTAGTTAACTCCTCAAATACACACACAAGAAGTTGAATATTACATCTAATCTAAATTTAATAAGATCAAACTATTAAAACAACATTGAAATATCTAAAATATATTTGATGTATTGAATGCACAGTTAAACAAATAAAATATATTTTTAGCATTCTGTTAACAGTTCAATGTAGCGCAACCTCCATCATCAGTCTTTCTCATTGTGATAAAATGGTTTTACAGTCCTGTTGTGACGTAGCCAGAGAAGAGAACGAGGCAGTTCTCGCGATATTTACATGAAGGGTCAAAGCTGATATTGGCCATGTGTTAATGTTGCCGTGTCTACCGCAGAGTAGTTTGTACAGCTACAGTTTGAGCTTCGTTCGTATATATTCGTAATTGCAGCCATTGAAACTGGACTTGACTGTTCTTGATTAGCAGTTTACATATTTCGTCCACGGATTTATTTATTTTTTGTAAAGTTAGTTGTACCAGAAGAGCTCGTGCTGCTTAGCGTTAGCTTCGTCAGTGCAGTTGATTTACCGGGTTGCATCTTTTAGCAGAAGGATCCTTGAGATGGAGACTTAGAGTAACATGTTTAAAGTCCCATCACTGTTCAGTGCCTTAGTTAAACACACGTTACAGACAAACAGACAGACGTTGAAGACAAACGGTGAGTCGGTCCAACAAAAAAGCTCTGACAGTGAATTCATTCAGTCTTCCAGCTGTGGATGTATCTCTTCCTGTGCTAGCTTGCTGGGATTTGTTGCAAATGATTTTTTTTTTTTTTTTAAATAAGCTCACGTGGCATAACTTTACTCTATCTATTTATATTTTGTATTATCTCCACAGGTGGCTCGTATAAACTCTTTTGCAGGATGAATGAAGAAGCAAAAGGTGAACCAACAGCTAAGCTGATGAAAAGAGCCAATGAGGAAAATGAGGAGTCAAGTGAAGACGTGCAGGCTACAAAAAGAATAAAAACAGAGGACGGACACACTGAAGATGAAAAGAAATACCCTAAAAAGAAAGTGGTCCTCCTCGTGGCATACTCTGGAAAGGGATACTATGGCATGCAGGTGCATAATGTAACTGATATCTCTCAGTTGCAAGTCATTTTATTTGCTCATGTGTTGCTAAGTGTAAAAGTTTTCTGTGTTTTAGAGAAATCCTGGAACGTCTCAGTTTAGGACCATTGAGGATGATCTGGTCGCCGCACTTGTTAAATCTGGTTGCATTCCTGAAAATCACGGTGATGACATGAAGAAGATGTCTTTCCAAAGATGTGCCAGAACAGATAAGGTAGGTAGTTTTTTTTTCTTCAAAAAATTGTACTATGATGGAGAATCACTGTCATCAAATTTACTGAATATTTAAATAAACCATCATCAACATCATTATAGTTGACATGTCATTGTGACTGTGGTGCTTATTTGAACTTGTTAGGGTGTTTCTGCTGCTGGACAAGTGGTGTCTCTAAAACTGAGGCTAATTGATAACATTGCTGAAAAAATCAATGAGCATCTCCCGCCACAGATCAGAGTGCTTGGTAAGATGTTTTATTTTGAATGACAAATCAGTCACAGTAATGTTAACTCTTTTTTTATTTGTTTTTGAAAATCCAGTTGGCCATTTGAGAAATTAATATTTTACACTTGTCCTTGCAGGTTTCAAACGAGTCACCCAGGGTTTCAATTCCAAAAACAACTGTGATGCACGTACATACGCCTATATGCTTCCAACAGTGGCCTTTGCCCCAAAAGACTATGATACAGGAAATGTATCAGCCTTTCGCTTAGAACCAGAGACAATTCAGAGGGTGAACCGTCTGTTTGCTCTTTACAAGGGCACTCATAACTTCCACAACTTCACCTCCCAGAAAGCTCCAAACGACCCCAGTGCCCGCCGCTACATCACCGAGATGTCCTGCGGGGAGCCCTTTATCCGGAGCAATGCAGAGTTTGCTGTGATCACAGTTCGAGGTCAGAGCTTTATGCTGCATCAAATCCGAAAAATGATCGGCTTGGTGATTGCGGTGATAAAGGGCTACACGAATGAGAATGTGATCGAGCGGAGCTGGGGACAGGAGAAGGTGGATGTGCCCAAAGCTCCAGGACTGGGGCTGGTCCTAGAAAGGGTTCACTTCGACCGATACAACAAACGCTTTGGCGGGGATGGGCTGCATGAGCGGCTGGAGTGGGACCATGAGGAAGAGGTGATCAAGGCCTTTAAGGAGGCCCACATCTACCCCACCATCATTGAGACAGAGTGTCAGGAGGGCTCCATGGTCAGCTGGATGTCCACACTTCCAATCCATGACTTTGAGGGCACAGCTTCTGAAACACGAACTAATAGGGACCAGAAACAGGTATCTGGGAATTCATACCAACTTTTATGAAATTATACATACACACACATTGAAAATTTGCCTTACAGTTCATTCATATTAATCATTTCTCTCTCTCTTTTTGTTCCCAGGATAACGCAGATGAAAGAAATGACTCAGATTAAGTCAAACTGCCGGCTGAAAGAAGACATTTTCTCACCAAAACAGTTTTTTTTTTTTTTTTTTTTTGCCAGAATTAGCTCTGATTTTAAGTCTCAAACTTTATCTTCCACTTTATTATTGGGTTTAAATTCTGCTTCTCTTATACAGATATTATTAAACAATAACAACAAGAAAACAGAAGTCTCTCTTTCCTGTTTATGCGAATATTTTTTCTTACTGATATTGCCATTGTGAATACAATATTTACATCAATACCACAAAATGGACATTATATTGTATAATTGTTTCCAATACCTTGTCTTGTTCCAATATACCACTGTATCTCTTCGTTTTGTGTGAGTACAGGTTTGGATACTCACAGGTGGCTTCATCAGTCTGAGCCGGCCAAATGTAGTGGGTATCAAATGACAAATGTGTTATTAGGGTGAAAGGCTACTTCAAAATAAGTCAGTCTAAGAGTTGACTAAACTGAATGAGAATTTTCATGGCCATTGGCTTCAAAATTGCGTTGCTCATTCAGCACTTCTGAAGTATTAGGCAGTAGAATTTGTACTTTTGAATAATGAATTGGAAACAATTTAATTGTCAATATTAAACCAAACCATTTGGGTGACTATATTAGAGGAAAGAAATATAGAGTGGATTACAATTTTTAGTCAACAATTAATATTCAACATGTATTGATTAGTGGACAGGCCTTCTGAAACTTATTTTTACATTCAGTCTAAAAATGTCAGTCAGATGTCTTATGAAACGTTTTTTTATCACATACACCTATTATTTTTGATTACTTCATATTAATATTAAATATATGAGTTGAAATTCAGTAGAGAGGAAATTAGTACTGACTGCGTATTAAATATGCAACAGAGCTCTGCCCTAACTCGTTAAAAGAGATTCTGAGGTGGTGATCTGGAGTTAAAACTCCCCCCTCCAACCACCAGGCGGAGCTACAACAAATGGGAGGTTTGGACCAATGTTGCATTCACTGACCGAGGGGCCCTGTTACTCCCATAATTACTAGTTTATCACTACAGGTTGAAGCATATAAAACCGAGGTGATATAATATATTATATGCAGAAATATTTTTTTTATAAATTCAGCTATTTTTTTCTTTAGTGTAAAGTAATATAAAAGCTTTCTAGAATGTGCAAACATTAAGTCTATTGCAGTACCGAGTTTTCGTATTTTGAAATTGTTACGTGAATGCATCGTGGCAGTAAACATGGCGCCGGCCAAAAAGCGCAACGTGAGTTCGGCTAAAGCGACAGGACAAAGTGTAAAAATAGCTAAAATCGACCTTAAAAGCAAAGTCGAGAGTATACTTGAGAGCAGAAAACATGCCAACGATGTTTTTGATGTGCTCGAGTTCCTTCAGGTAAATATACGTCACTAAACCCATAACACAACTGAAAACATGCTGGTCAACTTAGCTAACGTTGCAGTTGCTTGTACTTCGTTTCTGTGAACGTGTTTGTGTTTGTTTTGTGTCTGTTTACAGTCAGAAAAAGAGAAGGACGTTATCAATGCTGTCGATTCGTGCAGCAAATTGTTTTGCACTTTGTTGGAAAGAAAGGACATGTTTATGGGCAAACTGCCTGGAGAAGAGGAGGCTCTAAGTGGTGGGTACAGGCTCGTTATCAATTGTATCATCACCACCTGCTCTTCACAACCCACGACTCCGGAGATGGTTGGCAGATTAAATGCATGAGACTATGTACACTAACTTACCTTCACACCAGACTATAAAATCAAATAATCACAAATTCCCTCTATGCTCATTTTGTTTGTCTGAACCTTTGTCTGATCCAGGAGGATACAGTGCTGAGGAGAAATATCGCATCTTCATGAGACACCGATACAACAGCTGTGTGGAGATGCTGCTTGACCACCTCAGTCATGAAGTTCACAATGTCAAGGTGAGTCAGTAAACTTTATAAATGGTTCACCTGTTAGTCACTCATTCACTAGAATACTTAGATGTTATAGAGAATAACAGATCTTCTCTTAAATAAAAGGCAGGAGTGGTTAGGTACACTGGTATCACACACACACACACTTCACATTTATGAAACATCCTGGGTTGTTGCTACTATTTTTCCTGTTGTAAATCTTCAAAAATCTTCTTCTCTGTAGGGTTCAGATATTTTTGGCCTTTTACTTGTATATATTGCCATGGCACAAAAGTATTTGTTACCAATTAGTACTTGAATGCTGTAAAAAAATGTGGTGATTGTTTTTGTTTAGTTTTTTTTTTTTTTTTTTAAATACCTGTCAAAACACAGGAGAGCGCTCTGTGCTGCCTGATGAAATTTGCTGCAGGAGAAGGACAACATCCTCTTGAGGACTTAGACTGGAGTGAACACTACAGCTTCCCTAGAGAACTCATCCAGGTTGGATTTTGTGTCATGCAACATGCTCATGAGTAATTTTAGTTAAGTTAAGAATAATATATCTGATATACTGATATCACTTCTGTTATGTGGCGTCAATGATTTCTCCATGCTTTTAGTGAGAGATTATGTAGGTTTTTTTAAATGGTGAATTGACATTTTTCTCAGACACCTTCTGATATTTTTGTCTTGTTTCATAATCAGGCAGTGGTGGACAGGCTGCTGTCCAAAACTACAGACAACTCCCTACTGATCTCCAGGTTCCAGGAATTCCTTGAGATGGAGGACGTACGCTTTTATGTCATGAGCTCCGTTCGTGAGAACGTCGGCAAAGTCATGGACAAATCCAAAGGGGTAGGATCATCCAGCGTAGCTCATTTGCTGTGGTTGCGATTGATAAAACCTACTGATATATATTAAACATGCTGTTTATTTCTTTATATTTATTTATCTTGTCCATCTCAGGCAGTGCTGCCCGTATACCAAACCAATGCATTCACCCTCATATCCAACATCATTATGCCAAGCGAGGAGTCAGAACTCACCAACTTTATGGTCAAACAGGAAGGTGAGAATAAGTAATGTAATGTAAGGCCAGTTTCAATTTTGCTATATTATTAAAACAAGTATAAAGTGTAAAACTGATTCAATTTTTATTCATTTTTTGCAGCTAAACATGAAGACTGGAAAGCTGCTAAACTCAACGTAAGTGATTTTTATTTAGATGTGATGCTGCTTGCAGTGTAAGTTTTATAGAGGATTTTAAATATTCAACCATGTTACAGGAACACAAGCGCGTCTTTGAGAGGATGTGGCTCGGCTTTCTCAAGTACAAGGTAAATATCTTGACCACAAAATCATTGTTTTTGTTCTCTGTACACATCTATGACGCTCTGTCATCAACACTATGCTTTGTCTAATTAATTTCTCATTTCTCATCTTTGTCGTAGTTGCCAAGCAGCATGTATAAAAAGGTCTTGGTGATCCTTCATGACTCCATCTTGCCCCACATGAGTAAACCCACACTGATGATTGACTTCTTGACTGCTGCTTATGAAGTTGGTAAGTTGTGCACGTGACTTGATAATGACTGTAGTTTAACAACTTAATGTGAGCTGACCATATCTTCTTCTTCTTTTTTTTTTTAAAAAACAGTTATCACATCCTGTCACTTATGATACTGGTAACCATGATATGTGACCTGTTATTATATTTTTGTTGAACAGGTGGAGCAATCAGTCTGCTGGCCCTCAACGGCCTCTTCGTCCTCATACATAAACACAACCTGTAAGTATTGTCCAAAATACATTGATATGACCTTTGTACAACAGATATACCTGATGCTGTGTGTTTGTATGTGTTTTTTTTAGGGATTATCCTGACTTCTACAAGAAGTTGTATAATCTCCTCGAGCCCTCTGTTTTCCACGTGAAGTACAGAGCACGCTTCTTCCACTTAGCCAACCTCTTTCTTAGCTCCAGGTAAGATCCATAATGCTAATAGTTTTTTTTTGTTTAACTTACTTTATTCAGCTATAGCTGTCTGCATTTGTCCTCTTGTTGATGAGAACACAGTTGCCATTAATTCCGTTTCTAGTTGGCACACAGAACCCGATCGAACAGATTGACGGCTTCAATGTATGACCTCTAAATGGATGATTGAAACTGTTAACAGACTATAAAGACTACTAACAACTTAAAAAGCATCAGTACTTCAGTAATTTTTATGCGTGTTTGTTCTCACCTCCAGTCACTTACCAGCATACTTAGTGGCGGCGTTTGCCAAACGCTTCGCTCGTTTGGCTCTCACAGCTCCGCCTACAGCCCTCCTCATAGTGCTGCCCATCATCTACAACTTGATCCGTCGCCACCCGTCCTGCAGAGTCCTTATTCACAAGCCCAGTGCAGAGGGTGGTGAGTGTCAGATTCTCAGTTTATGTTCTGGATTTGTCTTTATGGAACAACATTCAGCTTCTCTCAGTAATGTGCAACTCTTTTTAGGAGATAAGTAGATGTTTGTTTCTGTTCATAATGACAGAGCCTCTGGAGGATCCATATTTAATGGATGAAGAGGACCCTGCCCAGTGTCATGCCTTAGACAGCAGCTTGTGGGAAATAAAGGTGTGTATGTGACCGTTTAGGTTTCTCAAATGAATCATCTATTCTTTTTTCCCTTCAAGTTAATTACAAAACAGAGATCACAAAAGTTTTAATGTAAGTGTACTTTATTTTGAAATATTAACATTGTGCTTTTTGCCTTTTTGCAGATGTTGCAGAAACATTATCATCCAGACGTGGCTAAGTCTGCCATGATGATCAACACACCACTGCCAGAACAAGAGGATGACATCAACGAGGTGCTGGAGACAACAGAATATGAGGTGACGTCACAATCATAATTAACAGTTACACGATCCTTTCTTATGGAGCATATAAACTGTATAAATGTTAACTCCAGTAATACTAGTATTCAGATTAAATGTGCCTGAATAGCACGAGTAATATTCCATCTTCTTATCCCCAGCTGATGGAGAAGGACCTGAAGCAAACCCAGACCAAGAAGATCCCACTAGAGTTTGAAACTGCATCACAGTTAATGAAAGGAGGAGGAAATGTGTTGGGGCTACACTTCTGTCTGAATTAAAAGAAGTAAAAAGAAGGGACTGCATTCAAAGTAGTATTAGTGTCTGGGACCAGCTCAACTCTGTTATATCTCTTGACGGGAGTTAAATAAATGCCTTTTCATGTTCGAACCACAGCTGTGTTAACATATATTTCTTTATGATTGTTTTTATGTTTAATGTATCACTATTGTACATCAATAAAAAACATTTTCCAAATCTTATTCTCCTACAAATGAAATGTCCATAGAGAGTAATTAGTTTTGCAGCCTTATGACTTTCTTTGCTCTTCAGTTCCAGGTAAGCTTCATATGCTATCTAAACATGCACATGCTCTTAGGAGGAATGCTAAACTGTTTTGAATGTGCACATGGGTCATTAATCATTATTTGTAAAGGCCTTAAACAGCCACACTGGTGTTTTCAGGTTGATAATGGTCAAATGGTTAAATGTGGTCACAGCCATGTTGGAAATGATGTTTTGTCTGAACTTGTGCTGGTTTGAAAAATTGTAAAGAAAAGAAATAGGTTGGTTGATGTCAATCAAGCCAGAGTGTACACGCCCAGTACTCTTTATACTATGACTGTGATTACATTAGCTAACCAAAATGTACACAACATTACATGGAGGAGAATCTCTCTCTTCATTTCATTATAACAGGTGAGAGGTAAAGCCCTAAATGCTCATTTTCCGTCCCCTGTTCGTGTTTCATCTCCTTGTTAAGTCCACCATATGGTTGCACAGCAGGCAGGCTTGGGAACAAGAACGCCGTGAGAGAAAATCCTGAATCATAACTGACTTCTGTTTGAAAAGAGCAAGTCATATAAGGGGAGGAAGCTGTTTAGCCACATACTCAGAGAGCTAGGAAGCAAAATGGAAGCTAGGGAGTCTGCAGTGAATCCTCTGCTGTTTGTATGATTTTTAAGGAACAGTGTATTGATAGTGTGTTTTTGTGTATTTTTCTTGTAGGTTTATTGTTGTTTAGGATTACAGGTGACTACATGGCACCAGACTCTGCCAAAAGCGGGAAGGTGATGATCCAACAAAACAGAGGATCAGAGTGAAGAGGATGAGAACCTCACTTCGATGGGTAATAAAATTTTTAATGATCCTTCATCCATCGTATAATTATTCATTGTTTACATGTTAATAATTGAATTGCTGGCGGCAAAGCTTCTCTTCAGTTGCTAAAACTCTTCTACTGTAAACCAAGTGCGCACTTTAAAAGCTTGTGCTGCTTTTGCTTTGTGTTTTGTGTTGGACTAAAACTATTCACAGCTGCCTTTTGTTACACGAACGTAAAAAAAATCTTGTTAAAAGTAATGATCCAGTAACCGAACTCTGCTTATTCTTTTACCACTAAAAACAATCTGTTTTTTAATTAGGTTTGATGAATTAGTTGTGTTGAGTTGGTGACTTGGTCATTACAATAATCCATTGGTGTGTTTTTTTTTCAGGAGGAGGAGATGACATGCTTTAAAACAAAGTGGCAATATCATACACTTAATTGCAGTAATGGATTGATAGATTAATGAACAGCAAATGAGAAACCCCATTCTGGCCTGGATAATGACGTAGGCACAGTTCTCTGCTTTCACTGTTATAAATCTGTGAGAGAGATGCTTTGGCAGCACTGTGGGTTCAAAGAGGTCTTGGCACGATGGGACATTTTTTTGCATAAATCTACAGGACTCCCGAGCTTTGTGCCGTTGTTGTTGTTATTGTTGTTGTTGTCTGTCTTCCTCCTCCTCCACAATCCCCTGTGAGGAAATAGAAGCTGTCCAAGGTGAGTCAGCACGAAGAAGCTGTTTGAGCATTTGGCTCAGCCTCCAAGAGAGAGATAAGAAAAAAAGCTGATTGATTCTACTCTTTTCTTTATCTGTTAGGCAAATATGAAAACAAATGAGTCATTCAAAGTGACAATTTGTTATTGATAGTGTTCAAATAGCAGCTCACTTTAAAAAGAAGAGTTTTATCTCATCTGAAATAGTTCATATTTTTGAATGAGATCTTTTTCTGCTGTTTTTGTTTATTGTGCTTTATCCAAAAAGAGGAAATAGATGATAGAAATCAGCTGTCTGACTATTTATTATGATGCATCAGCAGAGTCAGATAAGTCAAACTTAAGGTACGAGCAACATTAACCCTTTTAACCCCTCACATGTCGACGTCCTTCACTGTGAACAAAGCCATTCCCTGCGTGTGAGGGAGCGAGCCAGTGTGTTTGCACAGGGCTACGACACAGGTCAACATGAATGGGGATCTGAGGAGTGATAAACGCTGATGTTTTTTTTTCCACTCTCACCCCCCACCTCCTCCCTGGTCATTGTGTTGCTGTGATACAGTAATCCTCTGTTATGTAACTGAGCGCAGCTCTGTCTCTGCTCACTAATACACATGCACATGGGCACACACACGTACACATCAATCATTACGTTTGACACGTACAAACATGTAGACGACACTGATGCAGGGACAGCAACAATGTAGAGTTTGGAATAGTTTTTTTTTTTTTTTCGTACAGTGTGTGGCTGTTTTTGCTCTCAACAAAAATTAATAGAAAACTGAGAGTAACATGGAGGTCAGATGATTGTTTTTTTTAATTAAAGAAGATGAAGAAGCTGCACAGTAAGTGTCAAAGAGCTCATTAGTGCTGTATGATATTCCAGAATTCTTTGTTCTTTTATTGCCACAATTGTTACCAGTTGCTGTATTTGTTATTTTTGTTGTTGCAATTGCACTTTTGTGTTTGCTACATTAAAATCAAATTGTTTGCCAACTTAGCCTGGGTATATCATGTCACTAAAATCAAATTTCATGCATATTGTAACAAATGTCTCATAATCCTTTGTTATAATCCATAGTTTTTTACGAAGTACTACTTAAAACAGTCAAATATGTGTATATATATATATATATATATATATATATATATATATACACACACACACACATACATATACATATATGCATATATACTGTACTTTCAGTTGTGTGTTTTGATTATGTTTGTGTGTGTGGCTCAGTAAGTTAACAGTTTGTGTGTATGGGAAGTGTGAGGTGTGAGTGTTTGCTTCAGTGTGTGTAATATGTGGTTGTGTGGGTTTTGCAGGTGATAATGCGGGATCACACGTCCAGTGCTAATGTGGAGGAGCTGCTAAGGCGTTCTCAGATGGAGTTGCAGTGGATCCAAAGACAGCTGGCCATGATCGCTGCCAGAAATATACACCATCATCACCTGCACGCCAAGAGCAAGGTACTGTGGTATGACATACTGTAGGCATGTGTTACTACTGTGACTGCTACTGAAGCTAATTCCCAAATTTAAACACATTAAATATTGTCTCTTAGCTTTTTAGGCAAAAATAATGACATAAAGCCTGAAGACTGACGTGGAATTGGGCTGAACTGAAGCTCTATCTGGGCTGCATTAACTACAAATGCAAGGCTGATAAGTGATGATAATGTCCAAGTAATCTATGGTAAAAGGTCTTTAAAAGTAAACACATGGTCATATTCCATTTTGATCATGCGTTATAATCTGTAATAGAGTGTTCTAAATTACATTTAGCATATTACACTCTATTAATAATAATGGAGTTTATGGGTTTATAGTTCTACTAACCATGATAAAATTAATTATGTTATTAGATCACTTAAAAGGGACAAATCATCAACTTTATAAACTGTGCTTGGAAGAATATATATCTATATAATTTGATTTCCATTATACATTATTATTATGATGTAAAAGGAGAGAACTCTTTTTAGAGTTGACAAGTTTTAAAACTTGTACTTTTATAAAATATTCAGACCCGTATTCATAACAAATATGTCAAATTCCCTCTTTTCCTTCAATGTTAACACAAGAATTGAAGATGTTTTCCTAGAGAGCAGGTGAGATTTATGCCTCAGATTTCTGTGAGCACAGAGACAGATGAAGAAGTTATTTTTAAGTCCTTTTCAAACTATGTTATGACAGCATAACAACCTTATAATGTGATTACAACATCTGTATTTGTTGTTCATAGTCACCATTTTTCCTGAGTGAATCTTACATCATCTCATTCCAGCCGTGCACGTCCATGTCCTCCAATAGACTTTTCACTTTCTGGCCCCAAATCCATTGTTTTCAATAATCATTTACCTTACCCGACCCTGACAAATCTACACCTGTCTGCTTTTATGTTTTGAACGCTACAAGGTTTTTTGGGAGCTTTAATGGCAGCTGGCATGTTGTGACCTGATTTGACTTGGCTGCCCCACTTTAAGCATTTAATTCTAAGAACTTCAACGGTCAATGCCACACTCAAACCCTGCAGTGAAACATTGCACAATGGTTTTAATCATGTTTAATCTTATTTTCCACTTTAAAACATACACACACATTTTGTTCTTTTATTAAAATATCAAGTTTAGAGCCTGATAGGAAAACCAGTTGTCATTTTGGATGTAATGAAAATGACCAACTAATGCAACCCGTTCCAAGTCTTTTGAGTGTTTTGATACTTTTATTCCATTACAAGACTTCAGCATGCATGTCAATGTCAAAACATGTCAGCGTTTAAAATCCACCTAGTTAAGAAAGATGCTAAACCATGATCTGGTCTAAGGTTTTCAGCTTAAAGGGGTCATTGTTTATTTTTGACCAATCCAGTTTCCATCTGTTCATGAACCCCATGGTCTCACAGGGCTCCATGTCACGGCCTGCAAACCAATTCACTGCGAGAGCGTTGCATCTACCGTGTGGATGGGAACAGACAGTGAGCGAGCGTTGCTAGGCAACAGAGTGGAACAGAGCGTACGTTCTGCTTTCTCTCCTCACTCACGCACACTTAGTGTCTCTTTCTTTCTGCCCTCTCCTCTGTCCTGCGTCTCCGTCTCCATCCCGGCGTTAAACAGAGAATGGGTATTGACAGAATACACCGAGTGTGTGTCTGCTGCTGATGTAAGCTCACACTAAACAGGCTCATTGATTTAATTTCTGAGTCTCACAATCAGGGATTTAGAGAAGGTGAAGAGAATAAAGCGACGTTTGTATGTGAGATCAGTCCAGAAACAGGACACGCTAGATTTGGTTAGTTGTAGCATAAGTAGTAATATCAAGAAGCTAATGACTGTAGTGATATAGTGAGATATGAATCTGATATATATGAACAGTATAAAAATGGTGATGAGGTGTACATATTACTGCTTCTGTCAGGAAAACACAAAATCTATCTACAGACTGTATGATTATGTTTTTAGGTGCTCTGTCTATCACATTCTTGTGGGTGCGATATCTCAGGAACTACATGGAGAAATGTCTACAGATTGGTAGAAATATTCACTTTGACTCTAATATGAAATAATTTAGAACATGGTGGTAAAAGGTCAAAGGTCAAGGTCAGTGTGACCTCACAAATCCATATGCTAATCATGGCAAAATTTAACAGTAATGTCTAAGGGGATGAAATTAACATGTGATCAAACGTTAGCTTAGTGATGTTTTGCAGAAGCACTTTTCCATTATTCCATTATTCAATGCCATAAGTCAGGAACAGAAGGGGAGATTGTGACCATATTCTGTGTGATCATTGGTGGAGGCACTCTTCTGCAAGGCAGTAATTGTAGTTTTGTTTGTTTTTCCTGCATGTGTGATGTTTCCGGTGAACGGGCTGTTGACATGTCTGCATGTGAGCGAGACAGACAGGCAGACAGATAGAGAGAGAGAGAGAAAAAAAAGAAAGAAGGAGAGATTTTTTTAAAGTGTGACAGGAGAGGAGGAAAGAACAGAGCGTGTAAGAGAAGGCGTTAACACAGTCTGGGAGGGGACTGAGGCAGCGTGTGAAGGAGAGTACCATGAAGCCACTGTCGATGCTTTTGCTCTCACTGTTAGGGTGAGACCTCCAGCCTGCCACAGCTGCGCTAAGACCAGGCAGGCTATTAGAGCTGCAGATTGGAAACGCTAATTGCACACACACAGGCATACACGTGTACACACACACACACACACACACACACACACGTGTTGCCTCTGCCTTCAGTGCCAGCTTGTGATGTGACGTGAAGGGAAGAGAGTCATTTTGGGACACGGGGGGTTCTGCCTTTAAGGTAGGGACAATGTCATTATATCTACATCAGCAAAATCATCCATGTCTGTACACTGTTGTCCCAACCCCTTGTTATATTGTGTTAAATATTTTTCCAAATTGCAAAATTAAAAAATGTAACATTGACTACTACAGCAGCTGACATGATACAGTTTGAGAAACACAAGATACCATATATTCTATCTACAAAGCTGAGGCTAACTGGTTGTGAATTTTTCTGTATAGCAGTCTGACTGACACATACTACACTTACACTGCATAGGAAAACTCTAAAATGCTTGAAAGGTCTGGTTTTCTTCTGCTGAAAATCTGTTAAATGGTAGCTGCATCCACGGCTGAGTGCACCAGACAACCACTGATTGCAAGTATTTCTCTCATACACCAGATGGCGATATGACAATCTATTTAAATCACACCTAGTCAGTCAGATTAAGATTATACCTTGGGGGTATCCTGGCGGCTTGGTTTACTGAGCAAATGCCATTTAACCACAGTGCCCTTGGTTCCAATCCAGCCACTACATGTTGCTCTCTTGAACAATTTTACTGTCTCCCTCCACCATAAGTCATACAAAGAGCTGAAATGCCATATAATAGAAATGGTACTTAGTGAGCCGTTGAATGAAAACACATACATCATTTGTCTGTGTCATGGTGAAATAAAATCAGTAGCTATTAATTACGGCAAAAGTAGGAAGGAGCCCCCACTGTGCTCTGCATAAAGTAGTAAAAAGCCCTTATTACATAATTATATGCTGTAACGTCTTAATAGCCACCCACATTATCTGCTTTGCTAAATAAACAGTTACCCCAGCCTCCACATGTTTGTCCGTTTAACATGGATAATGCATTCACAGTGTTTCCATGATTGCTGTTCACAGTGTGTGCGGGTTGCACAATTTGCAGATATTAAGTTCCCTGTTTGTTTTACCCCTGCTGGTTGGAAACACATTTCTATAACTGATGACAACTGTATTTGTAGGATTTTTACCAGTTATGTTTCCAGGAAAATGTTCATTAGCTTTGCACTGAATCCAACCTTGGTCAAAGTGTTGCTCCTATCTGCTTTACCTTCTTTTTGAATTACAGGTATTCAAGTGTTTGTAAACTGTGTGCACAGGAATGAGAGACTCCAACTTGTTAACCAAAGTTAAAACTCTCATGTCAAATATTTGCTGAAGTGCTTTGTGAGATGTTCTTTAGTGTCAGTCTTTGCACATAAAGATTTTCCTCACTTTGGGTTAGTGAAAGAAAACTGTGCCTATTATAGTATCTGAAGTGGAGAACAGAACACATCTTACTCTGTGTAACACCAAACAAGCACACAATCAAACTATTGACCAACACATTGAGCTAAGGTGCAGGACCCTGACTTTGTCAACAAATGAAACTGGTAAAACATGACCTGCATCAGTAGTTACCCAGCTATTACTGTCAACAGCAACATGTTGTTTAAAATCCATAAATGTTGACTTTTTACCATTCAGGACTCAAACTCTGCACATATTTGATGCATGGAGTTTTCCCTCAAACATTTTCACATAGTTTTACTTGTGGGCTTTAAATCAGTGTCCAGAAGAGACAGGTTGTGAGCCGACTAATCCGTTTAAATATTTCCTAAACGCTATCTCTGTTCTGTCTTGCCTCCAGTCACAAAATTAATTTGTAGCCTTTTTCCTATGACTGGGCTCTTACTAAAGCTTGAAAACACGTCTTTAGTATATAAAAAAGGAAAACACTTATTAAATGAGATCAGAATACATAGATACAATATTTTAATAAACTGGATGGGAGCAACTTATATTAGAACAAGTGCTTGGAGGTGACTGCTATTTTTTTGTTTGTCCATGCTTGTCACACTGTCATGAATATAAAAAGGAAGAAAGATTATTATTATTATTAAATGCAAACGCAATGGAAATACGTCTCAGATGCTACAGGGCTTTCTTTTTTTCTTTCTGCTCTCTTTCTTTGAGATGAATTTTTTACACCATATTATCTTTCTGCTATATATTATTGGGTATTTTATGATCATCCACAGTGGTCCTTCTTATCGTTCCATCGCATGATGACCAGCATAATGTCAAAGACGTTGGATGCAGTATGTTTCTTACTCATCCACACTCAATTTAAAGACTTTCTTTAGGAGGAGATGCATGGTACAGAACATGTACCCTTTTTTTTAGTTCCACCCCCACCGGCTCACATTTAGCTGGAGGTGATGTCAGTATTTCCTGTGGCCCTGGAGTTACACGAGTGCGTCATGATTCCCATCTGTGACGCAGCTCCTGTCACAGCAGCTTTGGCAGCTCCGTCGCCACAAGGATGATGTCTCACGAGCTGACGGCACAATTAGGTCCTTCTCTCTTAGGCATTCTCTGGACTAGTTGTAGTCATAGCCTCCAGATTTGTTCCATTACTCAAACTGACTCATTTGGGGACTGAACTTATCGTGAATGTCTCCACCTGATTGATCACCTGCCTTTTTATTTCTTATTTTGAACACATCCCATTTTTACCAGTGGTTTCCTGGGGTAAATGTCTCATAAATCAATTGGGGACATGGATGTCCATATGTCCTAATATCTAGTTCTAAATAGGCTAAATGAATATGTTAGTCTGTGTGCTTGTTTGGTAAACCAACAGCACTGGTTTGGCATGTCTATTCATCCGTGTTCTTGGGAAGTCCATCATATTACTCCACTGGTGGGTCTATCTGTAGGCTTTTCTGCTTGGCAGGTCTGCTGTATTAGCAGGTGGATCTGGCTGTTTTTCTGTCTGCTTGGCAGGTCCATCATACTGGCTCTGGTCGCTTTGGCTGTCAGGGTAAACTGATATCTTGCCAGCAACTTTGCTTTTAGTATTTGTTTTGTGGAGGATGGCAGTCTGGCTTGAAGTCAGGGGATCTAGTTGTTGTTTATGTGCAAGTTTCTTTGTGGACCTGACAAGATACCAAATGTTCTGGTATCGTGCTAATTGATATATTAGAATAATAAGAGCTGATGTTAGATCCATCTGTTGGTCTGTTAGGACTTATTACAAGTAAGACTCTGTAAAGTGCTCCAAGAAAACTAGGGGCTGGTAATTTCACTATTTCTCTTAATTTGTCTCTGAATGGAAAAAGGTCATTTTATCAGAGAGATAATGTAAGAAGAGAAATGTGAACAGGCTTCAGAGTAATGCAGTACAGGTTGCTTTGTCTTGGGTGAAAATATTTTCCTTTTATAGCTGTGGTAATAGCGGAGTGGCTGGACTGGCTAAGTGTGCTTTTTCAGAAGGCAAATGGGAAGACTACACTCCATTTGGGATTTCAGATAGTAGCTCTCCAAAATGTTCCCATTTCATACATTTATATTGCTCAAAGTAGATAGGCGAGAGTGGAGCATGAAATTCATTTTTAGATTAACTTATGGGGAAGAGTTCTTCCTCTGACACAAAACAGAGAAAAGTGCATCCTCGCACCCTCGGAGGGTGTTTAATTTTAGGATGCACAAGCAGAGTTTACATCCACTTATCTTAAATCAACTTCCTTCTTACCTCAGCCAAACAGCTGTGCAACTCTGCTACTATCTGTAACTCCTTTGGTGGCCTCAGAGTGATTGGAAATTTTGAAAAGTAAAGGACTGACAGCAGAGCAGTTCTATTCCAAAACAAGACAAGCGTGAATTTAAAAAAATAAAAATAAAATAAAGTGCCATCAAATTGCACAAATTGATGTCTGGCATGAAGGGACACTAACTGAGAAATACAAGAAACTATCAGACCTAAAGAGAAAGTTCCCAGCCTGCTCATTGCAGATATGCAGTATATTTCCATGGAGAGTTCAAGCGGGTGAAAATGTAGTTTCAAAGGCTTCTCTGTGCCATCAAGACGAATTCTGAGGAAAACACTGACTGGCAAATCCTCCTGAGGCTCAAGACCTGTTGTTGTAGCAGCTTCATTTTCAGGCCTGGTAATCCTTTTCCTGTGACTGACCCCAGGGGATAGAACTAATGCCTGAGTACATCACTGCAAGAAAGACTGACAGTGCCTGTTTCATCTGTATATAATGTAATTTTTAGACAGGGTGGTTAGTTCGCCTGTTGGTCAGTTAGTCATCAAGTTTTTCACATGTTGAGTGAAATATCTCAATACCTACCTGATAAATGGGCAGAGAACATTTCTGTAGATATTCATGTTTCCTTGACAATAGGGCATGATTATAACTTTCTTCCTTGGGATCCATATTTAATTTGCTTATTAGCAAATGCTAAAATGTTAAAAGTTGAAATGACGATGAACTTGGTAAATATACTTAATATCCCTATGTTAGCACTGCCATTATGAACTTGTTAGTATTTCATATTTAATAAAGTACAGAGCTGCTAGCATGGCTGTTATTAGCAAATACTAACATGCTATAAGTTGAAATTGTCATCGTGAACATGGTAAATATATTTAATTACGGACATGTTAGCATTCTGACATTAGCATGACAGTGATTGTAATAATTCTTCTTTCTTGTAATATTACAAGAAATTTCCAGTGTTGGTAATTTTCTACATATTTCATTTTGTCTTCCAGTTAAGGTATGATGTCTTATCCCAGCAAGCGACAGGCTACTCAGTCTTCAATACGAGCCGTTATCGACTGCTGGAAGAGAGAAATCGAGCTCTGAAGCTTGAAGTAACTACACTTCGCCAAGAGAAACAGCAATATAGGAAACTGGTAAGCTTGCTACTCTGTAACCCAATTTTGTATTTTTTTTCACAGACAAAAAATAGTCAGTCCTCACTGTTCACACATCAATATTTGGGATCACTGTTATTTTGCTTGCAAATAAAAATGTTATGAGCTGAATACACATATTTACTGACAATTCTCCCCAATATGTGAGACTTTTAATGCTATTCATGGTCCTTGGGAAGTATATGTATTTTAAAGGATGTCAGTGAGCACACTGCACTATATATCAGAATAGAAGCTTTTATTCTTCAAGGACACAGCTATGTATAGTTGGGTAACTGCATGGCCCTATGCACATAAACTCCCTTTACTTGGTCTTGCTTATGCTGACATGTGGGCATGTGTAATGTGGTGTAAAATAGATAAGTCGGGGGCATGTGAATTCGTGTCTGTTGTACACGGGGGTGGTGGGCACTTGCGGTGCCGTATATATTTTTGTTTGCTCTTTATGTTCACACATGCATTTGTGTATATAGTGTCTTTGTCCTTTGGAGACCTCCCTCAGATGGTCTCGGATGGCAAGACGTGTGAGCCGTTGTCTTGGCAACACGCCCGTTTGCAGGAGTGTGGACAGACTGGCAGAAGGGAACTGACAGAGCATAATGGCTGCTTCTGTTATAAGCCTGGATGGCTTGAATCAGTTTCAGTAAAGTAGTAGGAAGTCCACATGTTACAGTCTGTATTTACAAACCCTACTCATTGACAGTGTCACAGGTCTGTGTGGTTTGTCACACTTCTCGTTTGCATTATAATTGAGGGCATGGAGAACTCCCTCTCCTCCTGTTGTACAGAAACATGCAACAGTTCATAGGTAAGAAGAATCATTACGCGTAAAACTTTGCAATGGGCACTTTTCTTACTCTCTATGGGCTTATAAACCACTTGTATAACATAGCACATCTTTGCTTTTTAGCATTCTCCTTCTTTTACCTTTCTGTTACTTAAGTGGAATTCATGGCAGCCTGCCCAGTGGGAGATTTTGTCTGTCTTCATGGTCGAAACCTTGGCACAAGCAGGCAGGTCCTGCTGTCTGTTACTATAACTAACATGCAGAAGTCAGCAACATAATTCAATAATGTTATTTTATGGTGTGTGTGTGTGTGTGTGCGTTTCATATATATATATATATGGTAGATGGTGTTGGAGGTAGTCCAGCTGGGTGCCTGGCAGTCTTTTCGCTGTCACCGCTGACAGCTACACTCTAGCAGACTGCATCGTGATCATTCATGCAAAGACAGAATCAGCTATGGATCAGTTATACTAAGAGAAGCTCAGTCATGGGAGCTGGTTCATTCATGCATATTTGCTCAAACAGATACTGTGAACTTTTTTGTTTTTTTGATAAAATATGGGGAAATTACTTTAATCCTAAACTTTAGTTGATTTTTTTAAACCGTCTTTCATGTCAACTTCCTTCTGTGTTATTACTGTGAAACCTGTTATTGTAAACAAGTATATAAAATATGAGGTGATATATTAGCATCATAGCACCATGCTTTCATCTCTTATACATGGTGAGAATGAATGCATTAACACTTCATAATTAGGGTGCAAACATATACTTACGTAACACACTGACTCATGATGATTAAATGCGTGAGTTAATGCAGGCTGTATCATGAATTAATGTAGCTCGCTATGTAATGATTAACCCACTATTCCTTTGTGATTAGTTAACATTTACTAGGTCATCAATTACTGATAACCTTTATTCCGATGCTTTTTAAATTCATTGATACATAGATATAAGTTGCATAGAATAATCTGTATTTTCCTAACCCTAACCCTAAATAATCTGTATTTTCAGTAAGCATTAAGGGTTAGAGTTAAGGTCAATTCTAACCCTAACAGCAATTGGTGTTTCTAAATGTTTCAAAAAACCCAGGATTTGACCATCTTACAGCATAGTTACAGCATCTTTTACATGGTTTTCATCGCATTCATTACAGTATCAGGTGGCCAGAAACACATCTCCCAATGAATGATAATGTTGCTCTAGATCAGCTGGATGTGTAAACACACGAATGTTTGCTAACATGTTGGCACAGTGGCAGCTTAAAAGGGTATAAAATATCAGATCTGTGTTCAAAGTGGCCAAAATAGTCAGTTATTACAGGTTTAATGAATCTTAGGTTTCATCATAACATGCCCCCCAGTCTGTGTACACAGCCCAGCAGGCACACACTGGACACTTTCAGTCTAATATCAGCAGTCTGGATATCTCCATGTCTTTTCGGGAGCAGACACTGGCTCTCTCCCAAGAATTTCTACCTTACCGTGGGTTTCCATTTCATCATGAGGGCAATAGAGTTGAACTGAGGGGATGAAGAGGGGAAACTTAAAGCCCTACATGACTCAGGAAAGTATGTAGCAGTCCTCGAATTTGCTTGTAGAGTTGTCCACTCTCTTGTTGTATATTTAGATCGGACTGCCAGCTGAAAGTCTAAAATCCACTACTTTGCACTGTTGCATTTAATTCTTGTTTAAATGTGGAGAATGAACATCATGGGGACCTTTCAATTAGACTGTTTCGTCATTGTCTGTTCATCTATGTCGTTTGTAATTTTGTCACTTAAATGGCAAGAAAACATACTGAGAATGTGGACTGTTTCTTAGAAAAAATAGGGAAAGATTTAGAGCAGTTGCCTGGAAACAATCTGTGATGGACAGTTGGAGAAAGGTACCTTAGGTGAGGAATGACCTTCTGTGTGCTGTGTGACTGCTGCTAAAAGGCCACAGCTGTCTCCCTGGACACCATCCCTATGGCAACAATTGTGTACCACTAGCAGCTGGCCCATTCAGATGATAGTCCTCATGATGATATGGGTTGTCCCTCTGTGAAGAGAAACAACGTCAAATCAATAATCCCTAATAGCCGTGTTGTCTCAACTGACCCAGTAATCTCCATTTTAACTCCCTCTAATCAATGGTGCACCGACAAACCAGGGTTAATAATAGTCCAGTGTAGTGTAAAACAATTCAGCTGTAATAATGCTACCACCCCCAGGATAGTCCAAAAATTCACACTGTTTTGACTCGCAAGGCTGTTTAAACAACTGATATTAGACAGGGTGTGTTTAGGCTGAGCTTTCTATTCTTTGCTTAATTGAATTTATCTCAGACAGTGTTCTTTCAGATGGCACAAGTTGTCTCTACATAACTATGTTATTTCCCCCCTTAGTCCATTTCCCAGTCCATTCCTTGTCTTTTTGTTATTTAAGGAAAATTACCGAGAGCTAAAGAAAAGCACAGTAAGCTTCAGAGGTAATGGTCACTGCTGAAGAAAACATATTTTATTTTTGCTCAGCTCGCTTATTCACATATTGTAAAGATATGAAATAAATGGATCATGCTTTGTAGACTTTTCCAGTTCAACAGGCATCAACCAACCTGTATGCAGCCTTTGTCCTCATAAGCAGAAACTCCAATTGGCTAAATTTTATGAACGCATCAATGGCCTGGAGGGCAAAGGTCACATGACTGACAAGGACGGCTGAAAGCATCACTGGGCTATTTTGTACATTAGGAGGAAGTAAACAGTGAATATGACAGTACAACTACTTACAACAAATGTATATGATATATTTAACTGCATATACTTAAATATTCGTTCAGACATTAGCGTCCTGTCAAAAAATTACAGTTGTATTAACTAGTTTTTGTAAAAATAAAAAATCCTCTCAAAAATATTAAATATGTTGGTCTGTTGCTGGGCAAGGACTCTGCTTAGTGTCTAGAGAAATATCAGATAATGAAGCGGATACACGTCAGTACTACTGGAATTATCTTATCATACATTTTCAATAATCACTTCCTAATGAAATGTGTTCACTGTGTCATTTTTCTTTCAAATAAAGACTCATGCAGTCACAGTTTTACTCTCTGTTAAATAACAGAACAACAGCTAAGAGGGTGAAAACATACTAGCAGGTTAGTTTTAGAGAGGTAGCGTTTGCCCGCAGCGGGCCCATAAAATTTCCCATCTCTGATCCTCTTTCATGCTTTTTATATTTCATCTATATTTCTCAGCCTTTTCTTCCCTCCTCTCTTCCCTTACTCCTCACTCCTTCTCCCATAAATTCAAAGTCCTCCCCCTCTCGCCGCTGTGTATATACATTTATCTTCCCCTTCATCTCCATCACTCTTCTCTCCTCCCCTCCCACTTCCTGTCTTAACATCCTTACTCCAGGCAGAAAGGTTGACTGAGGCCACTGGTCTGGCCTGTGCAGCTTCATGCCTGAAGTAATCTGAGCAGATTTGATGTATATCAGGGCGGCCCTGCCAACCCATAATCACATTTCAAACATTTTCTGAGAGTTCATTCCAGACACAAATTTTGAAATGAGTTATACTTTCTTCCTGGTAGAGAGTGTATCATATCGAAATGATAACACCAGTGTCATTTAACTTTTCCAAACCACAACCGCAATCTGAAGCTGATACAATATGATCTACTGAGTTTACCTGAAAGACACAGTCCCATTGTTTGCATTAAAGGGGAGTTTAGATTATGATTTTTGAAAATAATTTTCACATCTACAAGTATTGTACACTGAACATTCAATTCCAACCTTATATTTGTAGAGATTTAAAGCTGTTCATGCTGCACTTGCATGGTAGTTGCTTCTAAACTACCTAACCACAATAAATAATATACAACACAATGCTGCCTCCAAGGCAACTGGTGCTTTCAGACTTTTTCTTTAAAGAGTTGGTGCTGGTCACAGAAAAATCAGGGTGACATGAATTAAGTAAATAATGGCAGAATTGTGTTATTCTGAGAGATACAGGGAAGAATATTTCTATAAATGGTGACCATTGCCTTTATATCTGAAGATACAGCGACATAAACCATTGAAACTGACGGACCAAAACAAATTCTCCTTCACCCGAAGGAGAAAATGCTAAAAATATTGCTATGTCAAAAATGTAGGGCCTTTCTGGATAAATTGAAAATCCCTTTAACCGGATTAAATCATTTTAGGGGCTATCTGTTGCATGCCCACACTCACACATACACACGCAGAGACACACATGAACCCCCACACATAAGCTGATGTCAATATGATATAATTACTCATTGTGACAAGGCAGTGTAGGCAGTGTGATAGCAAGTGTGTTCTGTGTTGTAGTTAAAGGCTAAAAGCTGTGAAACTGTGAGGATTAGAGCTGGAACAGACAGAAAATGGAATAATTGGCCGCATGGGGATATAATTTAGCCTCATTTCATGCATGTAGAATTTACCAAAAAAAAAGTGTTTGGATTTTGTTTCAGTAAACTTTATACTTAAAAGCACCTTGGTGAAATCATAGTAGCTCTGCTGGGATTTCCATAAACCTACAAATTCTGGAGTGAGATTATTAGTATGACAGCTTCACCAGCTAACACAAAGCTGTAAAATGGATGTCAGTTTACTCCATGATTGAAAAAAAAAAAAAAAAAAAAAGGCTGTGGTCATTCTGGATTCACAACGGTTGCAGTAGATTTTTATTAGCTATGCTGGCAGCGTCGCTCTGTGGGCTGCCATGTTGGACATTTGGTCGGCTCACCACTTGGGTCCAGACTGAAACGGCAGCAATCAAATAATCCCCTGTTCCTTTTCTGGCATCAAAATGTGTGACTTTTGAGTCAAATATCTTTCAAAAGATAGATGGAAAAATGATATACATCAGATGACATGTCATTCTTCAACTACACATACTATTCTACTATAGTATATGTACTATAAGTGGGCTGCTCTAAAGGTGTCGGTAATACACATACATTACATACTTAATTTTTCTTCTATCAATAATCTGATGGCAGGCAGTTGCAGTGATTAATGCAAAACTTCATCACTGCCATTATGAGATTGAAGCAAAAGTGTTATCAATTCAGACTCTGTTCTGTTACTGTCATGGCTGAGGACATGAACTGTATAGCAAAGGAAAAGGAAAAAAGAGGGAGGGTCTGTGTGACAGCAGATGCAGCATTATGTAGGCGACTGTCATTTCACTCAATCTGGCAGACAGACAGCAAGGTCCCAGACTTTGGTCTTATGTACATGGCAGCCTCCCAACAAAGCATCCTCATCTGGATCCCAGACTCCAAGATGTCTGTTTCTTATTGGCAGTGATACCTTTTTTCGCCTAACAGTAGCCTACTGATGGAACTGATGGCTATAACAGTGGAGCAGGCTGATTAATTCAACAGAGTGGATTTCCGCAGCTCGCTGCACACGCGTACAGCGTGTGTGTGAGAGAGAGAGAGAGGGAGAGAGAGAAATAAAGAGAAAGGGGGGAGAAATTGAGCAGAGGAAGAGGGAGCGCGTGGAAGAGAAAAGGAGAAAATGATGGAGGAAGGGTGTTAAGGAGGAGGGTCTTCGGGGGTGGGGAGAGAGTGAGAGGAATGGGAGAATAGGAAAGAGTGTGTGTGTGTGAGTGAGTGAGTGTGAGGAGAAGGGGCGGAGGAAAGAAGAGGAGGAGAGAGAGAGAGAGAGAGTGTGTGAGAGAGAGAGAGAGAGAGAGACAGGCCCCAGAGCTGCTACTGATGCTGATGCTGCTGCTGCCGCTGCTGCTGCTGCAGCCGTTTGACAATTCCCCACCCAGAGAGAGAGAGAGCAGGGAAGAAGGGAGGATCAGAGCCAAGGAGGAGGAAGGAGTAAGCGACACCTCAGTCAAGATGCTCCTGTGCTAGCCAACACACACGGTAAATACTGATCCTTTATCACCACTCTGCTTCCTCTTTACTGCTGCTGTTTATCTCTCGTCTCTGCATCACTGGCTCCTGTGTGTTAGTGTTTGATTTAGCTCTGTTGAGTCCTATATATAGTGCATGGGGTTAGCATAGCCAAGCAGCTGGGGAGGGAAAAAAAGGCTGCTGCAGGAAGAGACAAATGTCCACAGAGAGGATGGAAAAAGAAAAAGAAGAGGAGGATTTTTACATTGTGTTTCTTCTGGGATTTAATAAGGAGCAGGCAGCATCTTAGCTTCTGTGTGTCTTGACTGAGGCAGAGCCACCTGTTTGGAAATGTGTGGGTGTGAGCAGTGTGTGTGTGTGTGTGTGAGAGAGAGAGAGAGTGTGTGTTTAGGGGTGGGGTTAATGGTGAAGGGGTTTAATGGTGTGTTTGTCTCTTGAAAAGGTTAGTGTGTGCGTATTTACAGAGTAGTGCTGCCTTTTTACTGCTGTCAGATTCTAAACAAAATAAATTTCTAGTGTCTGTGTGTGTTAAGACAAGCACTTATATTTGTAAAAAAAAACATATGTAGGCACAGGTTCGTATGACCATTTGGGACAAGGGGAGAGATAAACGTGTGGTGCCTTGTTAAACAAATTGATTGTGTGTGTGTGCGTACGTGCATTGACGTTATCAGTGCTGGTAACCTGAACTGTTCCTGGTTCCTGCCTGCTGAGGGGTTGCCAGGTGTTGGTGATGAATATTATCCCACTCGTTTGCTCTCCACCAGTCATTTTACCTCATGAGGCAACGTCTTAGTGCATCTGTGTGGTGAATGGCAAAATGTTACAATTATATACTTTGCTTACTTAGATACACACACACACACAAGCTAACACTAAAAACCATTTGCTGAAACCATTTGCTGAACAAAAAATACTATCAAGTTTACGAAGTTCTGTGAAGACAAAACATTACTTCCCCTGTTTGTTTCCACACAGTAATAATATCAGTGTTCATTTATTTTTGTGGAAAAAAAAATCTGAAAATGATTTGGATATTATTCAATTTCTGGTTAATGTTAGAAAAAAAAAAAAAAAAAAAAAACAACTGGGTGAGAGAATGCTCAAGGTTTGGTCGCAGTATCAAAAGCATTGCAACTAAAAAATAAAATTATAGTAGAACATTTCTTGTCACGTATTGTTGTAATCCTTTCATGCTAAGAAAAGCTAGTCCTATCACTTTTTGCACATGGAGCATGTTGTGCCATTTACATTTATATCACTTTGATGTGTTGAATAGTATTAGCAGATTATTAGCCTGAATAAGAGAGAAATGTACTGCCAATCTCTCAGCAGTTGTTTTAAATTCTATGCTGAATGTGGGTGAGTTACTGCACACACTCCGTGTGTGCGTATGTGTGTTTGTGTGTGTGTGTTTGTGTTTTGCGTAGGTTAGAATATACAGGGTTCATATGTCTGCTTATGTTTGAATATATGGCTGTGTGGGCGGGTGAGAGACCAAAGAAGAAATATGGCAGCGCGGAGAGGAAAGCGTTGATGCACAGACGTTTCTGCTCAAGTCTCATTTTGCTGCATTTTGCTATGTATGTCTGGCATCACTTTCTTCTTGTCTGTCTATGATATTTAGTCCTTTCCTCACTCTGTACTGTGTGAAGACCTTAATCTTAGTCCTCTTGCACCATTCTCCTCCTGCTTCTTCCTCTTCTTCTTTTACTACTACTTCATCTTCATGCAGCAGGCAGGTTGGTGCCAGTCGGTTTTCAGTTGGGTGCCAGGGGGCAAGACGGAGGCAGAGGGACAGGAAGATGGGGCAGGGGATGAAACTTGTGTTTTCAGTCTCAAGGCTGATTTCTTTGCTCCTGTCTTGAGATTATTATGGAGCGTGGTGGCCAGGGGACGGCATCCTTGACTGGTCAAAATCTCCCTTAGGACAAAGGGACACTGCCTTATAACCTATAGTAATGGTTTACAGTATTGCAGGGGTGTGGCAGCACGTATCAATAAATACAAATGTTAAACAAACCAATGTGTAGTTGTGTAATCTACGCACGTGCGCATTTAGACAATTACCAGCTTACAAGACTTCATACACACACCCACACATTTTCAATGTATTATTAACACAGTGTATTCACGCATGCTTACGCTCAAATCTAGCGCTTTGTACTGCATGCGTGGGTATTTTATTGCTTAGCGTATACTCACTGCTTTTCTTTAGTATACTAACTGTTTATTCAACTTGTAGGATTCAACGGGAAATAAATTAGATGGCTTATTCTTTTTCTTTGGTAACGTTTTTATGCAACCTTCATTGAGACAATTCAAGGAGTATCAGATGTGTTGGATGCGATAGCTCACTGCTACTTTTTATCATCCTGACACCATACCTGAAAGAGAACAGTTTCTATAGCAACCCCATCATCCTGTCCCCTCACACCCCTATCCCTGGTGTGTGTGAACGTGTGTGCGTGTGTGTGTGTGTATGTGCATGTGCATACGTACATGCAACGTGTTTAGCTCCAAATGTTGAACACATGCCTGAATATGAGTGAGTGCTGTATTGATTGCTAGCATACATAAGTGTTGATGTCATTTAGCCAGCAGGGGTAGCAGGGAGAGAAACAATAAAGGAACATTTCCTCCTCACATTTCCTGGCAGCTTTTCAAGATACACAGAAGTTATATTAAAGGAAAGACACAGCACTGCAGAGGGGGGAAAAAAAGCAAAAAAAAAAAAAAAAAAAAAGGAAGAGGGGGGGTGGAGAAGGAAAGTAAAAGGTGGAGGAGAGGGAATGTCAGTGGTAAATGGATCTCTTATTGAAGTGTAAATACAAATACAGTTTAGTAAAGAATATCACAAGCAGCACTTAATCTTTATCTTGTCATGCAAGTGGTGTACTTCTCAAATGATTTTGCATCTAATGAAATAACTGGATGCAGACCAGTGTTTGAGCTCTGATTCACTTTAGCTGCTTTGTAAGTGATTGACTTGTTAATGAGTCAGACAGTATTCTTCATGTATATGACACAGTAACATATTTTATTTTTTTTTTGATAATTTCACAGACTGTCAGCTTTTACAATATAGATTTCTTGTTCATCTGCCATCTACATAATTGTGCTGAGTATCAATTAAGGACAAGGGTAGAGAGTCCTCTGGATGACATCACTAAAAGCCTCAATGACCCTGGACCGTGCCAAATGATGTTGTTTATAGTTTTTGGCACACAGACAGAAAAAGTGTAGCGGACCAGAATGCCCTTTCAAAAACTTCAATTTGTGGCCTATTTGATTTTGTATCGCATCATAATCTCACCATGACACTGCCAAAAAAGGTGAGCCCTTTAGCAAAGAAGCATGCTGATAAAAGTCTGTTAATTCCACATCACTAATTATCTCCAACTGTACCTGGTAGTTTTTTTTATTTGTGGGGGTAGGGGGGGTTGAACTTTCTTTCCCTTCTTCCTTCCTCCTCCTCTTTAAGCCCACATCTTTCTGCTCTGTGTGTGTTCTCTCTGTTACTTTAAATAACTTCTTGATTACCCTCTCTTACTTAATATATACCTGCCTTTTAGCATGTGTTGTTTTCCTTCACTCATCCCTTCTCATTTCTCTCTCTCTCTTCATCAGTCCCTAGTGTTTTGCGTCCAGATTGGCTTGAATGATTAAACATAGATCATAAGTCTTCAGTGGACTTCGGTAAACACAGAGGGCAACTAGATGGAGGGAAGGAGAGAGGGAGGAAGAAGGCAGAGAGAAGTACACAATGTCAGACAGGCCAGTCTGTTCGGATACAGATGACATGACAGGACCTGTGCTCCTGTAAATGTCACCTATTGCTCTGTGCCACGGAGTCCGTCTCACTTGAGACCTAAAGCTCGGTCTTATGCAGTGTTACACAAGCCGCAATAGAATTCTTCGTATTTTGAATCATTGAATCCTGAACAGAACTTCAAGCACAAACAGCAGACAAAACGACGGGACGTTGTACAGACATCTGTGAGTTCGATGAGACAGAAGTCGACAAGATTAAAGTGGTGCTTTCGGGCTTTGTTAAAAAGCTAGAGATGTAGTCATGGCAGGACTCCTAATTCTTTTTTTTCCCCCACATTGTTTTGCTAACAAGACAGACCATTTGCTAATTTTGTTCTTATTTAAAGGAAATAGCAAGTAAATGTACGAAGTAAGCAAACATTTTCATGGCAAAAGTTTGAAAGTATTTCACAGTAAAAACATTCAGCACAAAATATTGTAGTAGCAGGATAGTAATAAATACAAAAGCCACTGAAATAAATAAGATTTACAGTAAACCAAAGAAGTAAAGACAAGGGAATAAAACAAAAAAAGTATGATCTAATAGAGAGAGGTAAACTTTTCTAAAGTTTAGGGTTCAAGAAATGAAATCTTATTTTATTTTAAGTTCCACAAACATGTAATTGACTCTGGTTAGCCAGCATGGGAGATATTAAAATCCTATGGGCGCAACGGAAAAGTACATTGTGTAGTTCATGATTGGTAGAAAAATAAAATCTAAAATATTGTAATGAATTTCTGAACTCTGCTGGTTCTGGCAGCCAGCAGTAGTGTTCTCCCTGGACACTGTCTTTGTCTTTGTTGGACTGCATACTGCAGGATTTTTGAAGCATCTGCTGAAGTTTTGTATTGTTTACCACTGCAGAGGCAGTTTGTCCTGGTGCAACCTTTTTTTAAAAAACAAAAAAACAAAACAAAACAAAAAAACACTATAAACAATATAATATGATATATTCAGTATGTACCATATAAAATAAGTATAGTGTGGTTTCGTGCATGCGTTCAGAACCCAGTAGTGAAGAAACCTCAGCTAGAGTGTTTTCCGAGCATACTGTACATTTTCATAACTGTGCATTGGGGTCAGAGGTAAATTATTTAGCACTTGTGTGGTATGTTTTGCTGCAGATTGGGGTCATTCAAGTGTGTATTTGTGGATATCGCGTGTCTGTGTCTGTGTATGCACATAAAATTTTGTGTGTGTGTGTGTGTGTTTGTGCACGGGAGAGACTTTTATATGCTTGAGCGTTTTATATGCAGGGTCGTGCACGCATGTTAACGTGCACACACGCATGCACGTATGTGTGTGTGTGTGTGCTTGTGTAGTCTGAGCGTGAAGGTCCATCCAAGCATTATGTGAGTGAGCACGAAGATCCATCCAAGCACATGTAATTCCTAACCAGCTCTTTGTCTCCTCATTAGAATTACAGTGATCTTCCTCAGAACTTATTTTTCAGCCCTCTGATGATCTCTGTGCAGCCTGAGGGAATAATAGGTCTTGTTCACATCAAATGTGTTATGTCATCGATGTGACTGGAAGCTCTGCTGCCCACGTCATGGGAGTCGTGTTTCACTCTTGCTCGCCTGTTCCCACAATATACAGCACACACGCTTCAATGTACACACTCTCATGCTCTAATATTCTTTGTCATGTATATTCTCCAGGGGACCCAATATATACCCCTGAGGGTGCTCTGTACACAGTGCAGCTGGACCACCTCTACATATAGAGGCTATAATTACCTGTAATATATGCACAAGCTGTCTTTTTCACTGGCTGTGATCAGACTACTTTCCAAAACTCAGCTTTTGGATCCTTTTATAAAACCGTCTAAGGATTTACAGGCTGACAAACTGAATCAATATTTAAGACTGAAACAAAACAGTATGATAATGGCTGCGCCTCTTCTTAGAGTCAGAATATGACATGAAATGACCCAGAATACATTCAACAGCTAATGTTGTAAAATTGTCTTATCATGTTGCCCCCTTTATTTTGTCTGCGACTGGTTTCACAGTCTCCCCTCACTTCACTTGCTTGCGCCATCTGACAAGCTTCAAACTGACATCACGCAGTGTGACACGCGATGAAAATGGTTGTTGTTGCACAATCTTTTAAAGCTGCAACTAACAATCATCGCCCAATCTGTCCATATTTTTTTTTTTTTTGGAATTAATTGTTTAGTCTGTAAAATGGCAGAAAACAGTGATATTCACCATCTCACTTTTCCAAAATGCAATATGACATCTTGTCATCACAACAGTCCAAAAACCAAATTACATTCACAGTTTTTTCTTTTTGTCCAACTGATAATTAATAATCATAACATTTTTTTTTTCAGTTATGACAAATCACACTTGAAATACTACTAAACCATATTGTGATGCTGCTTTAGAGGAGGAGAGTTTTAGCTATTTGGCAGCCTGCCCCAGAGCAGCAGCAGCAGCAGTAGAGACAAACATTATGTAAACTGTGTATATGTATACAAACACATGCACAAGTGCAAACATTAGAAAAAGGATGCACAGCTCAGATGAGTAACAGGGGAAGCGGCAAAGGAGGATTGAAGAGTGAGGTGAATGAGGATGTGTATTATGTGGAGGAGAAGTTAATCTCTCCTGACGCTAGAGCCTGCCTCCCCCTGCCTCTCCTTTGTCTTTTCCTTCCATAGATGTCGAAATTGTCTCCTGCTGTGTTAGAAATAGCCACTGGAGATCACATGAACACATACACATACCAAAACATACATGACAGGCTGTAGAAAAGTCACTAGTTACTTAATTTTTACTGAAGAGAAGAGATGAGCATAAATCTGAGCCTCACATCCCATAAGACTCTTTATCTGTGCACAGATCAGAGCATTTGAACGCACCACTCTTGATAAAATCTTGAGTATGTGCTTTTACGAAGCGCAAAAGACTTCTCTGTGCAGTGATCCCTTCCTGAAAGAGAAGGCTTTGGATGTGCATAAAATTTTCTCTGCCACATTGACCTAATACTGAGTCTTTTGTGCCTCAGACACTGTTAATATTAAACGTCAGCGACTGCGTAGGCTGAGTCTCCATTCAAGCTCCAGTTGATCCACATTATTAAATCTGCAGGAGTGAGTCATGTATTTTATATTCCTAGTTTTTTTTCTCCCCCTCCAACTTTTATTTACATATCCACTAACAACAGGGGGTTCCCTCAAATTATTAGGGGTATTATACATTGTGAGAACTTAAGGTTTCGCTCTCTCTCTATCTCTCTCTATCTATGTGTGTGTGTGTGTGTGTGTGTGAGATAGAGAGAGATAGAGAGAGGTATTTCCTGCCACATGAATAATTTTCAGGGATTTCAAATCTTCACGATTCAGATGAGAGGTCTGGAAAGCTGTGGATGTGCAAGAGCTTACAGCTAATGTATGCCCGGAGATGCCGGTTACGCAATGCACACACACACACACACACACACACATACTTTCGCTCCATCTCACACTCACACTTTGGTACAGCAGCATTATCCATCTGCAATGCACAGTTGGCCTCATGAGTCTTACAGATGTGACATACATTTGTGTTCTCACACACGTGAGCAAATAGAAAAAATAAGCCTTCACACACACACACACACACACACACACACACACACACACACATTCTCTCTCTTTTTCTCTCTCTCACTCTCTCTCCCTCTCTCTCTACTGTCTCAAAACTGGATTAGCCACTAATTTATGTTTTATGAATGAGGCACCTGTAGAGCGTAGGCTAGAGGAGTGTCAGCTGGTTATGCTGTGAAACCAACACATAAAGGGGAATATTTTAACAGCATCTTGATGAATAATCTACAGATGACATTATACCCATCATGATAAACACAAGCAGAAGATTATGGGTAGATTTTACGAATTAAAAAGGTCACAGTTTAAAGTAAATCACTGCACTGAGCAGCCATTACAAAACAGTTGTTCAGGTGTCATGCCTATGTTGTAAACCAGAGGTAATGCACAGTATTAACAGCATTATAAACGATTGATCTCAGAAATGCTCTTGAGGACTTGCTATGGTCTGCCAAGGAAGCTGATGTTTGGCCAGAGATCAAGTGGGATTGAAGTTGCACGTTCTGTTGTGAAAAGGCAAACACTACAAAGCCCTTCAGAGGACATACTCTCTGTTATATATATCATCTTATATGCTGCAGTGAAGACCTTGCTAATGCTACACAATAAATCTCCAAATTACTCGCCATTTCCATAACCAATTCCTTAAGTACCAGTGCGCTGCCACCTTAAAGTTTAAATACCAACCTTGAAAACGTGTTCTCCTTGGGGATGCTTTACAGTACATTGTCAATTGGTGCATAGTCAACTGTAAGCGATCACACTGGTGATTTAATTTTACTTTTTTTTATATAAATGAACAATTCTTTAATCTTTTTAAGATTCATTTTGCTCCCCCTGTCATTCACAGAGTCAGCTAATCCCCCATCTCCACATGAAAGGTGAATAAAACACAAATATAAACATATTTCACTAAAGTGTTTATAAGAACAATGTTATGTTTACATCCATGTTCACTAGCTTGAAGTCTCAAGACTCAGGAGAAATTGTTGCTCGCTTGTTTGTGCCTTCATCCTCTGTATCCTTACTGTTGTGTGCGATACAAACAAAAAAATAACTCCAAAGCTTTTACTGGTGGTCAAATACTCCACTGAGTATTTTTAAAATGTTTTTATAGCGTCTGCTATAGATCTGAAACCAATGTCTCCCTAGAGAAGGTGGATTTTTTTCACAGAACATAAAAAAACAACAAAAAATTGATCCACTGTGAATTTGAGAGCAAAATGGCTTTTCATCTATGATTCATGCTCCTAGATAATGTATTAAAATTCACCATTAATTTTAATGTGTATGCAAATATATTGACCACTTTTTATTTGTGGATATTTTAGGGCTTTAATGTGTGGTAACTAAAATTACTGAGTTTGCATGCTGCCTTTGAAGTTGAATCATAGACTATAGATGTAAAAGGGCTCAGTGTAGGAACTGTCCGCGGTGCTGAACAGACAGCTGATGTTGCAGCTGCTATTAGTGGTTGGACAACAATCATGACTCTGACTCCATTTACCCGTTCGCTAACCACATAAGTGCTGAACAGTCTTTGACACTGATGCCCCGCACACACACACACATACACACACAGTCATTAGGTACAGTTGTATGGACGTAGACACACATTAACTGTACTTGTCCTATTTAGCCACTCAGCATAAACTTTAGCAGAAAGTAGTGGAGGGAGTAATCTGTTTATAATACAACACTATTTCACTGGGACTGAAATAATCTAATTTTTTTTTTTTGTTTGAGGCTCAGTCGAAACAGCCAGACTGGGTTACAGTTATTATAGTTTAAAACGGAGGATAAAGAAGAGATTATGTTCTATATATAAGTGGTAAACTCTCCCTCCCTCCACAAACTTTAGCCAAACTCAAGTTTAACATTCAGTCATTATATATTTCTGTCTTCATATTTAATATAATGTGACATCATACCTTTGACCGTGACATAGAGCACCTGCGTTCATCTATGTCTTTCTCATGTTGAAGAAGGCATACGTTTTGAGCGCCCTCCTTCCCACTCTTAAGTGGAACAAAAATGTTTCCGCTGTGACATCTGATTAATGATAATCCTCGTGGGGGTTTATGAGGAACAGTAGCAATCGTCTAACCACAAGAATCCCATTTAGAGTCTGCAGTAGCCATCGTAGAGGTCTCTGTGCCCGTGAGTTCATTCCTCATCTATTCTTCATTATAACTGCAACAGCAAGCAGCTTATTCTCACAAAGATATTAAATTCCCAAGTTTAGTATTACAAGTATGATCCAAAACCTTTATTTCTAAATTAAGCAAATCCAAGATCCTGTTCCCATAATCTTCTGTTGGCTTATAAGAAGCAGTATTTAAATGTTGCAATTAATTCCCATTAATGGCTGTTTGATTCTAAAGAGGCATATCCACAATTTGAAAGTATAAAGACTTTCTCAAACAAATTTAAAGCGTGCGTCACTGTAAAAATCTAACGTGTTCAGGATCTGAAGCCTTTCCTGCCAAAAAAACAGCGACGAGAACAAAAGTAAATTTACATTTAATTAAAGAGATGAAGAGATTAAATTATTTTAAGATTCTTCTTATTCATATTCATTTAACCCAATTTGGATTAGTATGAATACAAATAAAGTAGATCCATCTGAGTAGATTAAATCAAATAATTTTAATTTACTTTTAAGCAGCTGCCATTTAACTCCTCACCATCTGGTAGAAGTAAATTCTTAGTTTGGATTGAACAAATGACAAAAATAAATTTGTGGGCTTGGGTTAGTTTGGGTTAGTTTTTTTAGTTAGTTAATTTTGAGTTAGTTTCCCTGGTTGGTTTGGCAAAATATTTTGCACCTTTACAGAGAAGCCGTGAAAAGTTTTATTTCACACTGCATTCTTTGACTAAAGCCTTCTTACACAGCACAGATGATATGGGTATCACGGTCTGATTTTGATTTGTTTTGTTGTAGTAGTTTGTCTGACTTCCTGTTTTATTTTGAAATTGTCTTTCTTTGCTTCCCTTCTTGTGTCTTACTTTCTGTGTTTGCCCTCCTGTTTGATTACCTGACCTCATCCTAACATGTTACACTTATGTCTGGTCTTCTTCCCCGCCTTGTTCCTCATCTGCTAACGTCCCCTGTCCTGTGTGTTACACACTAAGTTCTTGTCTTTTTGCCTCTGCGTCTTATTTGTGATTAGCCTTTTGTTTGTACTTTTAATTGGTGTTGTTCTGATTTTCCCAGTTTTTTTTGTTAGTTCTGTTCTGCTCATGTTTTCCTGCCAATAAACCTGTTTGTACCCCCTCACCTGCTTTCCGTGTTTTGGCTCCAATACAGACAATGATATAGAAAGAGACACTGAAGTTGTTCTAAGATTGCACAGCACATTCTTTGGCCTCCAGTGAGATGTTGGCCACCGTGAGCAGAACAGATTTAGGACCAGCAGCTAAATTAGTGGGTTTGGGGGAGAGAATGATAATCATGGTGGTGATGGAAAGGAACTGTGTGTGGGAGACGGAGATAGATGGAAAAAGAAAAAAGAGAAGAGGTAGGAAGACAGAAGAGGTCCGGCCTCTGTTTATTTGTGCATATCAAAGGTTTACATTGGCACAGAGATGCTTGTATGTGTTTGCAGTATAGCACCGTGTTTACAAGATGTTACAGAGTGTTAAGGAGAGCTGTGAATGTGTGATTCACTGTTTGTGGGAGGAAGTGGAAAAGCAGACATCATTCCTGAGGCCCATAAAAGGAAGCTTTTGAAAGGTCATTCCTTTTTCTTTTTTGTGTGTGTGTTTCTTGTGTGCAACCTCATCCAAACTCTGAACTTTTTCTCTCTCTCTCCCCTGAAATAATGTCACAACCTCTACCCTTTTAATTCCTCTCGTCTCTGCATTAACTTCCAGCCCCCACCCTATTTCCTCGCGGTGTCGACTACGAGACGATGTCCTGGGGTGTCAGCGCAGAAGAAGACTGCAGCTGACACTGCGTGATATGCCGTGTCTTCATAATTAACAGTCAAAGGGAGACGACAAAGCTCATTTCTGGCTTCTACTGTAGTTAGGTGTGGTTCTTGCACACTGACTCGTTCCATAGTCTGCAGTGATGTGATGTGGCAACAGCACTCTCTGCACAGTAAGAGCAGCCAGTATATTCACACCAGTCCCTGTGTCTTCCTGTCCTTGTCTGTTCTCTATCTTTGTCTTGGTTTGATTGTGTCTTCCTTCGACAGCCCTAGCTGTCCCTCTGCCTGCACATGCACAGAGATGGATGAACCTTGCTGGACCCTCACTTTGTTTTCCTCTCTCCTCTTGGCTGGGATTCACCGAGTTCTCACATTCGGTGTAATAAATTTGATCATAAAGCTCCGAGTTGCACAAGCTTTTCTTTTTACTGAAACAGATGTACAGTGCTTTAACACTTTTGCTTGAGTATATCATAGCAATTATATCTAGGAGAACATATTGTATGTATGTATGATGTGTGACTGTGTTGATCTGTGTGGAATAAAAACACCAACATCTTTGCATTATAGAAGACCTTATGCATTAAGACATCTTATTCCAGTCAGATCATATTATAGTCGCTCAAAAGTCTATATTTTTTCCTTTTTAAACCCTCTACATATTCAGAAGGTAATTAAATTGAATTATGTTTTAGATTCTGATTCTAATTATTTGTATTTGGTTGCAATATTTTTCAATCATTGAGACATTGACCCAATGACACCATCATATCCTGCCACACTCTTTCTTTAAAGACAAAGCTGACTAGAGAAAAGGCTATCATAAATTATTAATCCTCATATTGTAGTTGGCATGCTGAGAATGACAATCCACAGTATCAACTCGGTGCACGAGCACAAAGTGGTATTATGGTCCAGAATATGACCAGTCGCAATAAAATCACTCTGGCTGTGATAGGAGGAGAGTGCTGGCCTACTTTGAGTCTGGCGTAATTATGTAATGCTTGAGTACCTGCAGCACCAGCGGCATGACAACTTCTGAATGTGAATCTGGGCAATGGAGAGCGCAGACGGGAACCGCACACCTCTTTTAAAATCATTTGTTTTGATTTGCAACTTAATCTCATTTTGAACTTGCTGGAATTCTCCACCATAATGTCCTCAGTCCTCTCATTGAGGATTCAACCGGCGTGCAAGTCTCCCATCCTTCTCTCCTCAGTTTGCTTCTTTCTATCTCCTCCTTCCATCCATCCTTACTCGTCACTTTCTTGCTGCGCTCCCCCTCTTTTGTCAGCTCTGCCCCTCCATTCCTAATGTCACATACTAAATGGAGGGTGACAGTATGCAGCTGTGGGTTTTGTCCTCCAGCCAGCATCTTAGAGAAAAGCTTAGCCACACATACACATGCATACAGACGGAGGGAGGGACCGGCATTAACCTGAGTCTTTCATCTGTCGCTTATGTAATAGTTTCAAGATGGAGTTACATTGAGTGGCTCGCATTCATGATGCAGCCAAACATAAAAAGTCTTTGGGAAAGTCTGCTTAACATAATTCATCATAATGTTGTGACACACTAAACTTTGCTTCTCTGTTTGTTTTCCCGCCAGAAAGCAAAGCTCCATGCTGCCTTGCAAGAAAAAAATCGCCTGAACCTTGAGCTGATCAACCAACACCTGAAGGCAACTAAATATGAACAGGTAAAACATTCACACACGCAGTGTACAAGCATGTATCGCAGGCATGGTGATGGTCAATGCTAAAAATCTATTTTATTTTAGCAGTTGTAATGATATAGGTGATAGAGATTCCATGTTTTACAACAGTAATATAAGTCAAGTTGGACTCTATGACCCATTTTTACAGATCAATAACCCTGCAGCCATGTTATTATCATCATATACGTATGTTTTTATGTGTTGCCTCTTCATGGGTTGAATCATGTTCTTTGGTGTAACATTAAAGGAAGCATCAAACACAAACCCTTACTTTTCCCTTTCCCGTCACCATGTCTTCTCTGGCCCAGGCAGCATGAGTCTCGCAGTGCACACATGCATTCATAAACATGAACACAGACCCAGACGGAGACACAGTGACCGTCTGCGATGTAGGCGATTAGCTACTCTGGCGCTAATAGTGACTTTCGCAGAGGGGGCAGATTTGACACGTGTCCAGGGACTCGGCTCGGAGCTCTTGCTCTACCGTGCCACACAAAAAGATGCCATCTGTGCACTGACAAGGTGGGCACAGAGATGAAAAGAAAGTGGGGCAAAAAAAATGTGTCCAGCCCTGCCAGAGATACAGTAGGAATGAATGTGATCGGCTTGTTAGGGGCAGCCATGACAGATGCCAGCAAAATGTACTGGACTCTGCATAGAGAGCAAAGCGAGGAACAAAAGAGCAAACGCAGGGATACGAGACACAAAGTGGGGGATATAATTAGAGAAGGCAATCATCAAAAATAAATTGCACTTGCTTTGGGCGATGTTTTTCAGAGTTCAAGGGAATTAACCGCTACAAGTTTCTGGAGATAATGAATATTTTAAGGCTCATTAGACATAGTATTTATTGCAGAGCTTATGCTGACTTAAATTTTGAAGAAATATTAGAAATATTACCAACCCATCCTTCTATTGATTAAAGTTGAATTGTTGAGAAAAGAATTTCTCAGACCATTGCTTTTAATGTGTAATTTTATACCCTAAACTTAAGCATAACCCTTTTTTGTTCGTGGTGTAAAGTGTCTTTTAACATATAAAAAAGCTCTATTCTATAAATAAAATGTATTGCTGATATTTTTATTATTATTATCAGAACACGTAGAGTTCCGATTAGATTAGAGCTTCTGATTCTGATCATAAATTTGTCCTTATGAGTGAACTAATTTCCTTTGCAGTGTTCTGCATTTGTGCACTTTGAGCTTATCTATTGTATGCTGATCTGTTCCGTTAATTAATGAGATGATAGTGGTATGACTGAGGGATGGTTCTCCTCGATCCTATGAGGCCACCTTTAGAGGAACTGGTTTAGCTCAAGGCCTCTGACTGATGAAGGAACAAGACGCAGAACGCTCAAGTCAGCAGCTCTGTCTCATCAAGGCTAAATGGAAATGTGCTGATTAATTTCTCTTCAGAGTGTGAACTCCCAATCAACCCTCCAGCCAAAAGGGAAAAAAGGAGCTGCTATTCATAAATGTAAAAAGTAGGTCTACTGCAAGAACAAACCTCATAAAAACTGCATGCTTACATTCGCATACTCTGCAAGTGCATCTTGCAGTTCCTCACGTAAAACAAAAGGGGAATTCAAGTCTTTGTTGTGTTTTTCTGTTTGCCTGTTAAATGGTTCTTTATACCCACATTGTTAACCATCCTTTTAACCTCTTAATGTCTTTTTCTTGTCTCTTTCCCCTTGATTCTCTCTGACCGTGTAGGTACGAACAGACTATGACCAGCTGAGACAGACCTTCGCTGTAGTGAGCCAGGAGCGAGACGTGGCCCAGCAGCAGAGGAGCCAACTCCAGGGGAAAGTGGAGAACCTGGAACAGGTTTTAAAGGTGAGACATGTTCCCTTTAAAAGAAAATTTCACTTTCATCCTCCATTTTATCCAGAAGAATAGCTCTACCTCATCTTTCCATGATCCATTCACTTTTGCCTTTCCATCCTATATCTTTTCCAAGTTACATGGTAGTGGATCATGGTGACCTGTCTGGGATGTACCCCGCTCCAATGTCAGCTGGGATTGACTCCAACCCTCCAAGAATAAATGGCATAGCTAATGGATGGGTGAATGATAATAGGTCATTCTCATAATTGAAAGTTGGAGGCAGTTTTTATGTTTTGGACAGTCACACTCTCATTATCCTTTGATAGCTTTTCTAATTTCTCACTAACTCTCACCACAACTCTCACTCATCACTTTCAGCCTTTCTACTGGAATCCTCTTTACTAGAGTGCTGGTGTCTGGCCAAAGAGTGTGGAGTAAAAGAGACCACACGGCCAGCTCCAGATAACATAATAATAATAATATCAGAAAGCAATTCAGAGTGTTAAGAGAAAACTCCTGTCAGTAAGTGCCTCTGTGCTGAGTTTCACCCAATAATAGAAGTGGAAAAACTAAACTCGTGGACTGAAAGATCTCAATTTTACCATTTTTCATATATAGACCTCTTCCAAAGTTCTTTCTCTCACACCACACAATTTCCTCAGAGGGGATATTGAATTACCAGCGGCTGTGATTTAAGTTATATGAATCTAAATTTAGTTCAGGAGTGAAATTATATTGTATCATTTCTTCCACTTCTTTCTGAATCCACTGCGTAAAACATTTTAAGGTGCACGTTCTATTGCTGAGAAGACAAACAGAGAATATAAACATTCAGGAAAACTGAAGTTTAGATCTTTTATCCTCTTGTCATGTCCTCCCATCATCACGACTCAAACACGTTCATACTGTAGATATCCATTCTCATTCTGTTCCTTCGTTCCCTCTTCAATTCACTTGCTCTGTAGGTTTTTTTTTCAGACTAGATTTTCACTTCCTGTTTTGGAAGGAAATCTTCACCCAAATGTTTGTTTTCTGAGAAAACTTTAGAGGGAAAGTGATGCAACGCTCAAAGTGAAGTGTCATCGGTTTGCAGGGAGAGGCTCTTTTTTCATCATGTTCTGGTCTGCCAATAGTAATCAGACACAGTCTCACCGCGCCGTGAGAAGCACTCTCATTACAAATCCTCACCTCCCTGCATCTCCCATCGATTGTCTGTTTGTCAGGATATTTGAGAGAGAAATGTACCCATCTGAGAAAAGCTGACCCGCTCCTTAATACAGCGAAGAAAGGTTTGTCACTTTCTCATTGTGTATTGATTATGAAGACAAAGAGACTATTTAGAGAAAATTACATGGGGCAATGTGGGTAGAGGAAGCAGAGATGGAGAGGAAATGCAACATGAAAAACAGGAAAAGACAGACTTGATTTATTTAAAAAGGATTCTTCAGTCAAGACTAATGAGGCCCGGCACTGCCAGTCTGGGTTTTTGAGTTAGACGAAAACAAAAGAATCAAAACAAAAAGACCAATTGTCATATTTTTGTAGGGAATTGAAAACCGTATCTTTTTTTTTTTTTTTTTTTTTTTTGGGGAGACCTTTCTATCATAGCTGAAAGAAAAGACACAAGATAAACATAAAATAGGCACCAGTCAGCAGCAGAGCAGCTTTAATGACAGTCTATATATTGTCCTCTCTTTCAAATTGGTTCTTAATCTCATAACCATGGCCATAACTCTACATTTGTCACCTCCAACTTCGAGTATTGGGAAACATATATCAGTATGAGCAACACAAGCCTTCTAAAGCCTCACAGTGCTCACAGTGTTACACTTTATGCACATTTTTGACTGTTATGTATTGAAGGTTATTGCTGTTGCTTGTCGTAGTTGGTTTTAGTCTTATCTTCCAGTTGAATTTGCACCCTCAGCTCAGCAGTGTAGATCAGAGCTACAAGTATTTGTTGCATTTGTATAAATTCTCTATGAATGTCTGACATCAACAGGTCCTACTCTTTCCTTCTCAGTCAAATTAATTAAATTAAACACAGAAGTACTCGACTGTTTTTAGTTGGCGTTGTCCTCTGCTGCTTCTCTACCTTTGTTTCCTTTCAGTTTATTTAAAAATCCAGCTGCTCCAGTAAAGCTGTTCTGGTCCATTTCTGTTTTAAGATGATCATTGGATGTTTCCAAAGTATGCCATTTCAACAATCTTCCTGAATATTCAAGGGTTAAAAAAATCATTTTCACTCAGACTCAAGTGACGGCATCTGAGCCAACCCAGTCCTCAGCAGCTTAGAGCTTCTGTCTGATTATGCAAAGCAGTGGCTGCCTGCTCAGGACACCTCGAAGTCACTCCGAGAGGTAAAGAGGCTTTTCTTTCTTTTCTTTTTTTTTTTTTTTTTAAGGAAGAGAAAATACAGATAGAAAATGATGAATGTCAGAGCTTTCTAAGCTGTCTTTTCTTCTTAAGCCTGTGGAAACATCTTGTGCCTTAACTCCTCTGTTCCTGCAAGATGCGGCAGCCGGTCGTGACTCCGTGGATAGATACTGTATAGTCATGACTCGGCTAATTTCAGAAAGGGTAGATTTGGGATCAGCGTGGGTGACCGTGTGTGGCAGCTTTGTCTGACTCAGAGTGGAGTATACAGTTGTATACCTTATAATTCAAACTCCATAAGCTACTGTATAACACTTTTTATACTACATTGAACTTATGAACTCATCTTAACTCCTGACATAAAAGATAATGACAACATTTCACAATGTAAAAGTCATCCTTTAATATTACAGTTTGGTTTAATCTGCAAGTCTTTGATGAATAATATGATATAGCAGTTTAAAACCAAACCAATGAAGCCACATTCAATCAAAACTATGTGTATTTGATCACATCAGACTGCAGAATTGCCAGCAAGTAACTTTCATTCAGGTAGATGGAGCTCAGTTTCCTCAAAGTCTCCTTTCAGGGAGAGGAATAGTCTGATAATTGTTGAGATTTACAAGGTCTATCACTATCTGCCACCATCAACAGAGACTTTGCGGTTGGGTAATTCTTTTAGATACTGTCAAAAATCATCTCTGAATCCCATCCTTCAGCATAACCACATCTTGTTACTCTCTCTCTCTCTCTCTCTCTCTCTCTCTCTCCCCCCCCTCTCTCTCTCTGTCTCCCTCTCTCCCTCTCTTCCTCTCTCTCTCTCTCATTGTGTGTCTGTCCAGCATATGCATGAGGCTGTAGAGCTGAAGCAGCAGCTGCAGATAGAGCATGAGCAAGCCTTGGTGGCCCTTCACACCAAGCAGAAGGAGATCAATCAACTGCAAAAGGTATGTCCGTATGGATAAAGGTATAAATAGAAAAGTGGTTATTAAAAGCCTTAATTTTCATATGTTTGACACAACCCTCCCGGGTCATAGGTTTTCAGATAAGAGCGGTGACTTCACGCCAAAGTTGCTTGTTCAGTTATTGATGTGTCAGTAGCCAGTTTGTGCTGAATCACTG
The DNA here is from genome assembly GCA_016801845.1 of Polydactylus sextarius. Lineage (NCBI taxonomy): Eukaryota > Metazoa > Chordata > Actinopteri > Polynemidae > Polydactylus > Polydactylus sextarius. The sequence goes on from CM028922.1 coordinate 7,213,493, forward strand.
TCACTGAATCACTGCTCCTGAATCGGGAAATATAAAGACCTCGGAAACCTGTCCAAAAATCAGCAGATTTTATTCGAAATGCTGTTTCAGCAGGTCTTTGCTGAAGCTGTCATCTGTCTAGTTGTTGATAAATTTATGCACCTTGGACCATCTTTCAGTGTGCACATATTACTTTTTTTTCCGTGTGTCATATTCTGTCTGTTACTTTTCTAAAGTCTGGGGTATATGTGCTTTAATTCTGCTTAGAAAAGAAACTTCAAATGTAACATGGGACTCTTGGACTTCAAATACTTTTGATGCTTCTTGAGGCTTTTCCAGTATGGAGGATGATAACTTTTTTTTTTTTTTTGCCTTGCTTCTCACCAAGTTTGGCTCAGATTAGTTGTTAAAATTACTGAGTATGTGTGCTGCTTATTTAAGATAGTTTGTATATTTATATTACATCATATACACTTACATAAACCGCTCTTACATTTATAGCTGATTTTTTTTTATTGTATTTTTAGCACCTTTGTCCTATTGATCATTTAAAATACAGAGAAACTTCTCAAACTTTTCTTCAAATGCATAAGCATTTGTGTTTTTTTGTGTTTTCTGTAGGCTTGGGTGCAAGCTGACCAAGAGCATGAGGAAGCAGTATACCTGTTAGAGGTACAGTAACATGGACAAACAGATCTTTTAGATCAGTTTATCTCAGTTTTAACTCTGATGAACATAGTTTCTCTCTTAGTTTTAAGCAAAAAACTTCCTTGGCATATTTCATATAGACATACACACAACACAGTGTCATAAAATACTTTGACACTAAGCAGAAGAACCTAGTCATCTAAAGGTCTGCTTGCACACTAGTGGCTGTACTGCATTTACTTTGTAGAGAGTTTGCTATTTAGGTTTAGCACATTAGTGTTCTAAAGTTTGCTAGGTAGCATTTAACACTATGGAAGAGAGGGGCTTCATCCTTATAATTCAAACTCCATAAGCTACTGTATAAAACTCTTTATACATTCACATTGAACTTATGAACTGATCTTAACTCCTGACATAAAAGATAATGACAACATTTCAAAATGTAAAACTCATCCTTTAATATTACAGTTTGGTTTAATCTGCAAGTCTTTGATGAATAATTTAATATAGCAGTTTAAAACCAAACCAAATGAAGCCATATTCAATCAAAACTATTTGCATTTGATCACATCCGACTGCAGAATTGCCAGCAAGTAACCTTTATTCAGGTAGATGAAGCTCAGTTTGCACAGCAAGTGAATGAATGAAAGTGGAATGATATTTACTTATTTATTTCATCTGGAAAACATACATTTCGCATTGAAATCTTTTTCATGATGTGAACTTTTAGCCGCTATTGTTGTTGCTAGGTGACAGGAGTAGCATATTGTGTACATACTATATATAAGTAGAGTCACGTTTATTTGTATAGTGCCAAGACATAAAATCATTTATCTCAAGGCACTTTACATTATACAGTGGAGAAACTAAGTGCTGACAAAAAAGTAAGATGAAACAACTCCATTATGATTTAACCAGGCAGTGTGCAGGAGTTATAGGGGATATTGTCAGAAACTTAAACGTCCAGTATATGTCTTTAGGATGATTCTGGATCTTTTTTTAATGTGGGTGCTCATTGGTGCCCTTATCCCTGAAACAGGTTGTGCGCCTTGAATTAGGGCTTTAAATTTTTCCATTTACAGTATGCTGTAATATCATGTAAGATATTTAATACGCCGCACCATCTCTTGCCATCTAATACTATTTTTCTGGAAAAACAGAAAATTCAACAAAGACTGCAGCTTTGAAAAAAAGTAGACAGCTTGTCAACACCAGCGTCCTGGTTATCTAATTTTATGCTTGAAAGCAAGGGTAATTAAAATACATAATAGAAGTTTCCGTTTCACATCAAAGTATAAACAGATTTCTTTCTGTACTGTTGTTACTGATACAATATCACCACAAACTTTAATCACAACATTTGCTGACACACACATTTCATTAATCCTGCATCTAAACTGACCTTGAATTCTTTTATAAATTTCCCCACGATCAAATCACTGACCTGCTGTGTTTCATCACAGTCTTTAAGACGCTTGTCACTGGCTCATCTGCTTAAAATTATTTTCTCATTTCACTCCAAATCCATTCGCCACGACAATATTGTGGAGACTCCTTTTGAGTGCAGTTCAAGTGGGGTCATGCTGTTATCCATCTTAAGCACTTGAATGAAAATTTACTGAGCAAAGCAGCCTGAGTTTGGCTCCAAACAAACATCAAGAGTTCGGTCGAAGAAATTGAGACTCCAGTGTCAAGGAGTTAGATCTCTACTTACAAATCTATTGTATTGATGATCAATATATGGCCTTTTTTGTTTTTTCCAGTCCTGTATGTGTGAATGGGCCAAACACGTTTTCTCACGAAGAAAAACTGAACTTCTGCAGGAGTCAAAAAATCAAACCACGGTCCTCAGTCATTTTATTAAAAATATATTTGTCTTTTGAGTTCATTTTAGTTTGGCTACTGTATATTTATCTGCATTGATAAATATATTGTTTTTTTCCTTTACTTTTTCCTCCTCTGCGTGGTTTCAGATAGCATTTATTGGTGTTTGGTTCCATTTTCAGCATGTAATTTTTCTCCTTTTAATTTCTATTCTTTCTTTACTTTCTTTTCTTTTTCCTTTCTTTTTTGGTCTGAACAGAACAGTAAGGACAGAATGTTTCAGGTATTTATTTTCCTCCCTGGTTAGTTTCATATCCCTTCTGTTGCCCGTGTAAATTTTCAGCAAATCACCAGAGCTTTCAAAGCTTTTAGTGGGTGTTTTGTGCAGATTGAGAATCCCAACATAAATGGAAACAGGCTGAATAAGGTTTGCCTATATTCTTTAAGCATTCTATTCCCACTGTACACCCATACATTTTCCTCTCATATGTCAATGATATGCTGTCTTTAATGTTTATACTGTATGTTTTATGATCCTCTTAACTCTTTGCAATCCTCAGGCTTTGTTATCAGAGTTTAGCTTTGTTATGTATCAGCAGTTGCAGCAGATGACTCTGTACATCCATATTCTTTGATTAGACTGCAGTGGTTTCAATATAATATGCTGCTATAAGCTCTAAAAGGGCTCTTCAGGGATCCTTTCCTAATTGGTTTTGTCTTGAGCATTAACAGATAAAATATTGGCTATTCTTCAGAGGGCTCATATCAGTGCAATTACATGTGATAAAATACACTCATTGCTTTCTGCATTAGAGTATATTTTTCCTCATATCTTGTTCTCTCTTTTTTTCTACCACTTGCCCATCAATCATTACTATTCATCCCCTTTTCCCTCTCTTCATTGTCTTGTCAAAGGTCAAGGTTCGTGACCTGGAGCAGAAATGCAGGTCACAGAGTGAACATTTCCACCAGCTGTCCAAAGAGCTGCTGAATTTCCATTTGCAATCAGATACTGTGGACGTCCTTAAAATTAATCCCACCTCCACATCCCGGATCCCCCTCACACAGGAAGACAGGAAACTCCCACACGTCACTGTTGGATTTGAAGCCCAACCAGAGACAGGTAGGTCAGTAGTCAAACCATAGTTTTGAGCAACTAAAAACGTATTAACATATATCATTTTTACATCTATTATTCATTAAAATGATTTTCATTTGTACTGTTTGTATTTATTATGGACTAAAGATGATTTTACATCTTTATTCAGTGGTAAGTGAAGCTCTGTGCACTTTAATATTAAGATATTGCTAAATGTGCATGGTGAGTCAGACTGGGCCCACCCGTTTTTTAAAAAATGTATGCACTCCAAATAGTTAAGATAAAAGCATTCACCTAATTACATCTGATCAGACTGAAATTAGAGTCTTAGTGATTTGATCCCCAGACAGCTCACGTAACAGCTGGATCAGCTTACTCCTGACCAGAGGTGGACACCATTAACAACGATTTTGCTTATTCATGATCAATATCTACCTTAATTGATCACAGGCCTGATGTATGACATGAATGTGGTTTTACACATTAGTATTCTAACGACACACGGACTAACCTGCAGAGCCAGCAGATACAGCCATATCAGCGATGTAGATTTATACAGTCTGGCGCAGACCAAAGGTCTTTGAAGTGCTTGATATCCTGTTTTATCTTTCTCTTCACTTGAAACAGAGGGAGCTCACTGATGCTGTTGTGCTAATGCATAATATTACTCACTCACAAACCACAAAAACCCAGTGATGCAGTGGTTCCATGTTGTTGACTTACTGTAATTTCCACAAGGAATTCAGCTGTTCAAACTCCAAAACTGCAGTTTTGTTTTTTGAATTTCCTGTTTTGTTTTGTTTTTCCAAGTATACGTGTGTGTTTTCTTTTTTTTTCTTCACAATGACCTCTGTGATATTTAAGGATGCATTGCAGATGTGAGGTGTTGATGGGGATGGAATAGCATTTTGCCATGAGAGTTTTAGCTGCACACTTGCTTCAACAGGAGATCAATAGCTGTGCAATGAGCAGCAAATGAGCGCAGAAGGAATGACAGTTGCTCTTTATTTGCTATGGAAATCAATGTCTCTCAGGCGATGAGAGCGCGGCAAACGCGCCGCTAGTGATCTCCCAGTTCTTGACCTGCACGACGGGAACTAGAAACAGAGAACGATCAGAACTGCTGTCTATCAAATCCAGCACCGTGACAACGGAACACCCCAGCAGCCCTCGACAGCTGACCCCATCAGAGGTGGGTTTTAGTGACTCAGCATCACAAGTTTTCTCTATTCTCAACATTACCCTGTCTAGGATGGCTTACATAGTGATATATTCAAACCTAATGAATGTAATATATGGCCATGGTTATGTCCCTAGATGGAGGATGAGGCCAGCCCATCACCCAGGTCCAAGCCTCGCTACACAGGCCAGGTCCGCCTTTGCACTGCCCGCTACAGGTGAATTAGACCAATTCTACTTTTTAATAATTAATCAGCATCTTTATCTTTATTTGTTTTTTTACTATTTACAAACAGAAGAAAAACTAAAAGAGTGAATTGTTTTGATTTTTTCCTTTCAGTTACAACCCTTACGATGGGCCAAATGAGCATCCCGAAGCAGAACTTCCCCTTGTGGCAGGAAAGTATCTGTACGTCTACGGAAACATGGATGACGACGGTTTCTATGAAGGTGAGAAAAAAAATAAAACGGACTAACACAAGTGTTGTGTTTCAAGTCCTTCAACTGGAGATGACATGAAAAATAAAAGCTTGGTAGTTAGTCTGAAGCAGGAGCCTGAAAGGCAAATGTCAGTATAAGGATGAGAGATTAGAGCACAGCAGGAGATGTCCTTTGTTGCTTTTCAACTTCTGTGATTTTGCCTGAGTCAGTGTCTGCTGCAGCTGCACAGAATGCTCAACAGTCACAACAAGCGTGTGCATCATCGTGTATTAATTATCACTCAATCAGACAAATGCCAAAAAGTATGTGTCAGCAGTTGTCCTCTAGTGAATTTGATCTGTTTGCAACATTCTGGCTATATATGCATGTTTTATATGTACAGTGAAAATCACTACAAGATGTCTCAACATATTTTTTATCCTTTTATCCCATATTTTACACTCCTTTTGTGCAGCTATCATTGCAAATGCTGCCACAAAGGCTGCTTTTGCAGTGTCTTTGGTTAGAAAACAGCATTTGTCATCACACTTCATACTTCACATGTCCATCATTTAACTGCTGGCTATTTTCATCTCGTGACCTCCTCTTTGTCAGTGCAGCGTGTCTGTATTTGGGTTATGTTGCCATGATTTCAAGACTGTTCCCTTTGAGAAATGAGAGAAATTGAGCTCTATTTTCTGAACGCTTCAACATGTTCAAGTCACCAGACCTCTTTTATGTTTGAAAAATCATTGAAATGACATTCATTCTTTTATAACCTAAATTTGTATCTATTTTTTCAATATAGGATTTCTTCATCTAAATGAAGATTTGAGTTCTGATCGACTTAGTGACTGTAGTTACTGGTGTTATCAGCTAATGTGGAATTCTGGGACAAGCAAAACAAAACATTGTCCTTGGATAAAAAAAAAAAAAAAAAAAAAAGTTAGGCAATAGCTGGCCTTTTTCCATCTTTGTGTGAGAAACCATGACCTGATTTTAATGCTGCACATGACATGAGTGCAGGAACAGCAGGCCACAATAAAAAGAGTCGGTTACCTTGCTGGGAACTTGGAGGTGTGCAGCCTGTTGCCTGCAGTTCTTCATTTAACAGCTCACAGTGACTGCTCCACCTTCTTCCATTGCTAAAAAAAATTAAGCTGGTCCAATGTCAAAAAAATGGCCATTTGTTCTTGTTTTGTAGATGCACTTTAGATGGATAGTGATAAGTGCTGGATTCACTGGCTGATTATTTCATAATTACAGTCATTTATGTAAAGTTGAAGCTGTTGGACACAGTTATCAGCAACAACTTTGATCACAGTTTTTAACACTGCAAATATGTTAATATTTCAATACTTTCATCAATGAGAGATAGGCTCAGTCACTATTGTGTTACCTCATTTGACAATAGATAGTGATGTAACACACATTAATATGAAAACAAATAGTCAGTATTGCCACTGGATGATGACATTGTTTTATCTACCACTGTAAGTATTTCAGAATACTCCAGTGCAACTGGGGTCACCAAGAAAAATTCTTGTAGACTTTTTTTTCATAAGTGATATTTGGAGTGATTCTCTTGTATAATCTCTTTCGAATTATGAAGGCTTCTCCATCAGAGGCAATCCTAATCCCTCTGGCTAGCAATCCCACAGCCTACGCAGACCGCCACAGACACAGTAGAGTACTCAGCTGCAGTGATTCATTTGCTGTGGGCGGTAAGATTGCATGGCATCGTGAAGAAGAGTCGTTTTTTAACCATGCAGGATGGAGACTCAGGGCTTCAGACCAAGCTGTTGTCAAGATGGGTCTTTGGTCCCTTTTAGCTTGATGACTAATCCAGCGGAGCTTAATCATCATCAGCACACACACACACACACACAAACACACAAACAACATACATACACGGACACACGCAGATGGTCTTAAGGTCTCGGTGGAAAAAGGGATTGAAGGTCAAGATGATACGGAGCTTTTCTGAAGACAGAATTCTTCCCCTTAAGGGGAGCAAATATAAACTCTTAGTGTTTTGTTTTTTGTTTTTTTTTGTCCTGCATTGACTACAGCATCTACTTGCTCGCTGGTTTTCCTGGGAATGTTCAAAAGCATTGAGCTTAAGTTCAACTTCTTCAAAATGTTCAGTAGGAGTGTTTTTTTTTTTTTTCAGTTCTGTGTTTACCGGAGAGGTATTAGAAAGCCAGAGGTAAATCTTATATCTTAGGGAATAGCACATACTGTATGTTTACATTTCTCCCACCTCTTACTCTCTGACTCATTCCCACCTTATGAGGATAATAGCTTGCTGATGACTACTTGTATTCATGTTGCTTCTTTCCTTTTGTCTTCGTCTTGCAAGGACCCATTAGTGAGGCTTATTTTAACATTTGTAGGAGGCATCACAGAGCAATCTCTGCTCTTGACTACTGAGGCAGTTGTCAAAGGGTGGTATTTTTAAGGCAGTTTGCATTAGGCTCTTTGTTCACCAATACGAACATGAAGAATAAAGTACAAAACAGAGTTGTTTATTTTCTGTACTCTTCTGTCTATTTACTGTGCTCTTTGACACAGGGGAGCTGCTGGATGGCCAACGAGGACTCGTTCCTTCCAACTTCGTGGAGTTTGTTCAGGACAAAGAAAAACCAGCGATACAAGCTGGTGAGGGAGGGGAAAACTTGGGCCCACTGGACCATAACCCACTGGCCTTGATGGCTGTGGATGGAGGAACCTCCCAGGATGGCCTCCTGAGCTCCTCCAATGCCTTGGTTCCCTGTAGCAATGGGACAGGTGGGCCTCTGGACCCCGAGGACCTGGCTGAAGATGTTGTGCCTTATCCCCGAAAGATCACCCTGATCAAGCAGCTGGCACGGAGCGTCATTGTGGCCTGGGAGCCTCCACTAGTGCCTTTGGGCTGGGGCAACATCTCTGGCTACAACGTGTTAGTAGATGGGGAACTTCGTGCCAGTATACCGTATGGTGGCCGGACCAAGTGTTTGCTGGAGAAGCTGGACTTGGACGGTTGCGTTCATCGTGTGTGTGTGCAGAGTGTCACCGACCGGGGTTTTTCAGATGAACTGAGGTGCACCTTGCTGGTGGGAGCCAACGTGGTGGTGGCGCCTTGTGGTCTGCGCGTGGACGACATTCAGCGTGACACTGCCGAGCTCTCCTGGTTGCCTAGCAACAGTAACTACGGTCACACCGTGTTCTTGGACGGGGTAGAGCACGCGGTGGTGAAGCCGGGAAGGTATAGACTACGCTTCCTCAACCTGAAGCCGCTGACGGTGTACAAAGTGACGGTGCTGGCACAGCCGCACCAGGTGCCATGGCAACTGCCACTGGAGCAGAGGGAGAGGAAAGAAGCTGGTGTGGAGTTCTGCACTCAGGCTGCAGGTCAGCAACACTCTATACATAGACATATAGTATCAATACCATATGTGTAGCTCCATGACAGGTTGTCAGTAGTTTTTATATAAAATTTTTTTCTGTTTTGAACAATGTTGTATGTAAGACAGATGGAGATTACAGACTGCTACTACAATGTTTACATCAGTTTACTCTAATGTCAGCTCTAATATGTAACATGATGCCATATCAGTTTTGAGATGATTGTACTGTACTATAGAAGAGAACAGGAATGCATTGCCTTACCATGCCATTGTTGTGTATTGTATTCTGTCTAGGTCCAACACCATATTGCAGAACAGGTCAGAATGAAACAGCAGTCCTCAGCTGAGTTTCCCCCATATCTTTTAGCACCAAATGATTTGTTTCTACTGAAAACCAATGAGCAGAGATGACATTAGTGTTATGATTTGAGAGTAATAGTCATGAAACTGAGGGTGATAATGACCTAATTAGTTAAGGGATGTGGGCAAAATGGCATTTTGTTCTGGTTCTGAGATTGAAGAACAACTTTTCATCCACAAACAATGTTGTAATTCGTGTGTCTAATGAAATTTAAACACACTTTGTGTTTTCAAACCAAATTTGAATGCAATTTTGCCCGAGTTTGCTTACCGCACAGAGCACATCACTAATTAGACAACTGCTTTGCATAACAAGATAAGATCAGTTATTTACTCTGATGCGTCATTTCCTCAGCCTATAGCCAAGCTCAAAATAGCCAGTTTTGTACAAAGCAGTGCCCCTTCACTGCTCACTGAAATGACCATTTTGTATCGGTGTGCATTGGCTTCTGCTCGAATGCAGTTGTGCATGTTTTATACAGTGATCCAGGAGAGTGGAAGACAAAGAATGGGCTGTACTTTAGTCTCTCTGGATTGTGTGCATGCTGAAACAACAGAATTTCTCTGAGGAGGCCAAGCAGCCCTCATTTTTCATCTTACCTTATTTTCTTTTTTTTTTTTCTTTCTTTCTTTCTTGTTTTTTTTTTTTAAATCTCCTTCTAAGGAGTAATATAAGGTTGTTAAAGTGTGGCACTAAACCAGAGGAAAGTATATTCCAAAAATAATGATACACTAAGTAAATTTGAGTTTACATTTCAGTTTGATTGTAGACTAATTTATGTTAGTGGTTGCTAGTGGGTTAGCTGATGCATCAATGACATTTTATAAACACAGCACATGGCGTCTTATAAATGTCCACTAGCACTTTCACATTTCACATCATCACAATGTCACAAGTATGTGCATGGACTGTGTCTCTGATCAATTTGAACCTTTAGCTCAACTTATAAATGAAGACAGTTTGTTGTTTCCTGAATCCCACCCACCCCCCACCCCTCTGTTGTATGTGGCATTTCTATGCATGGTAGTGAAAGTGCCCATTTGTGCATTTGATGAATGCTCCACATCCTCCCCTTCTCTTTGTATCTTAGTGGTATTAAAACAATGAATTATTCTGTTTTGTATTTCCTTACACCTATCCTCTCACCCCCCAGGCCCTCCCATGCCTCCCCATGATGTACAGGTGCTCTGTGGACAGGCTCCAGGGGTCCTACAGGTCTGCTGGAAGCCCCCAGTCCTCTCCCCCACAGGCACATCTAATGGAGCAAACGTCATCGGCTATGCTGTATGCACTAAAGGGCAGAGGGTGAGTTGGCAAGTATTATTATCACAGTATTAGTTCAGTCGGGTTAAAGACCTCAGTTGTGATTAAAAGATCACAGAATCATTCAAAGAACAGGAACAGGTTTGTGGGGAATCCAGAAACATATGTGATCCATATTTCCAAGATCTACATGCGGCACACAGATCCAGTGCGTAAAAAACAAAAACATGGTGTGACTTGTCTAATCATATTTAATCCAGCTGGAACATGAGAACATACATCACAGATGGAGTGCTAATAGTCTCTGTCACTGAGTGTAGTGTTATGTCATCATCAGTAACCTCAGCCCACACAGCAGTGCCACCTACTTGTGATTCAGCATCAGTGCAAGTCTCTTCGTGTGGAGGATCTGTGAATGTCTTGGAAAGGTCCCTCACTCCCTCTGGTGACTGCCAAAGTAAATCAGCACACAGTATATGAAACTGTAAATCAACACTGAACCACATTCTACACTCTATGTGTTGAAAGCATTTTGAGCAGCATCTTTCTGAACCATAGTAAGTGACATTAAAGCAGGTATTTTGAAACTTTGCACCTATAAAAAACTGTTTGAAGCTCAGCCAAGACTTTCACATGGAGCAGTGCAGCACTATCTGTTCTGCCTAATTATGTGCCTCAGATTCTAGAGCAAAGCAGCAAAAAATGAGGTGGTTTCACTCAGAACAAAAAAGAGCACTAATCATATTCCTATCTTGGAGTCTTACCAAGTAGTAATGTTGTTATGAGGGTGGTGCAGGTGATAATTAAAATTACATTTCATCCAACAAAGATCTGATCATGTTTTCACTTCTAATGTTACTGATGATTTCTGTTTCTATTGATGTTGACATTTTATTTCTGTGTTTAAACCAGATAGCAGAGGTGCTGTACCCAATGGCAGACTATGTTACTGTTGAGCTGACAAGGATTCAGTGCCTGGAGGCAAGGGAAGTCATCGTCAGGACGCTGTCAGTACAGGGAGAATCCCAGGACTCCCAAGTCGCCGTCATTCCAAACAATCTGCTTGTGCCTCTACCTCCGCTTCCTCTGCCGCCACCGCCAATGCACCCCCACACAGGCCCCCCTCCCCACCCCCACTCTCAACCCCACCTCCAGTCCCCTCACCTTCCTCATGCCACGCCTCAACTTCCCGCTCCACCCCAGGCACATGGACTACCACTCCCACCTCATCCTCAGCACCCTCAGCACCCTCAGCATCCTCAGCACCCTCAGCACCCTCAGCACCCTCAGCACCCTCAGCCCCATCCCAGACATCCCCACCCAGGCGGACCCCCGCAACCTCAGCTCCGACCCCCTCCACATCCTCAACCCCAGCAGCTACACCTTCAGCCTCGCCCTCCTCACCAAGGTCCCAGGCCCCAGCACCAACTGCCTCTGCTGCCCCACCCACAACCCCACCCTATACCTCAGAGACCAGTAAGTGCCAGAGACCTGGATGCCAAAGAGCATGCGGCCCACCATGGAGGAGCTATTCCACCTGGCCAACCTGGTTGGGACCCTTCACGCTCTCCTTCTTCCCAGCCTCCTGTGCCAATGCAAGGCCACACCCTTGAGGCCCCTCCGCCTGCCAATCCACGTTCGCCCTCTCCACAGAGGATTCTCCCACAGCCCAGAGGCACGCTGATCCCAGACACCGTGGCCAAAGCCATTGCCCGAGAGGCAGCACAGAGGGTTGCGGCAGAAAGTGGAAAGGTCTGATGGAAACGGATGTTAATGTAGTAACCTACTGATTGTGTACAAAGACATATTTAGCTTTGTATGTAATACTTACTGCAAAATACAGCACTACAGCTCTACTGTCACTTCTTTGTCTGTATTTCTCTCACTCCTAATGTTTTGTGCATTTTCAGGGCGACAGGAGGCAGGGCAGGTATGGAGAGCAAGGTCATTCATTTCACCAGCATCACTCTGATGAGGAAGAGGAAGATGAGGAAGGGTTAGCGCGTGGCCGTCGGCGAGGACCTTCAGTTGATGAATTCCTCAGAGGCTCTGAGTTGGGGAGGCCGGTAAGAACGACATAACAACGAATCTTTTGCTTGTTTCAGTTCCACCTTTAAACGAAAACCTCTTAAGTGTGTGTATGTTTGAATGTGTGTGCGTGTGTGTGTGTCTGTGTGCATGCATGTGTGGGTGGTTGCATGCATACACTCCAGTACCCCTGTCTGCGTGTGCGCTCATGTGCGCGCGATTGCCCATCCATGTGTGTTAGGCGTGTGCATGTATGTATGTATGTATGTATGTATGTATGTGGACTTAAACAATTGCGTCTGTGTGTTTGTTTGTTTGTTTGTTTTTTGTTTGTTTGTTTGTGTGTGTGTGACGACCAAAAGCCTCACTATAGTCACAATGAAGATTATCACAGCGAAAGCAGCCGGGGCTCTGACCTGTCTGACATCATGGAAGAGGATGAGGAGGAGCTGTACTCTGAGATGCAGCTGGAAGAGGGACGCCGACGCAACTCGCACAACACAACCAAGGTGCAGTTCTTTGCACTTTTTCCAAACCCAAAGAGTCATAACCACCCCCCAAATTTACTATTCTTCCACGAACTGCACAGGCACAGATACTTCAACTGAGACTGCTGCCTCGATTTACATTTGACATTATATGATGTTAGTGTGTGTGCTGAGTTTAGCTCAAATTTATATTAAAGAGAGAGAGAAATGGGAAAGAAATTGATAGCGAATAGATAGACAGAGATGGTGGGTTTGACTGCAGAGATGACCAGAGAGAAAGAACCAGAAAGCCAAAACCTTTGAAAGCTGCAGCATCATGGAGAGAAACAACCTTTATTCAAAGGTGCTTTCAGACCGTTCCTGTTATGCTGCTCTGGTGAGCACACAAGTTAATTTGCTGCTGGGCCGGTGGAGCTAATGATGGTTCGACTTTGTGCACAGGGAAAACATAACAACTGCACCGAAGAGGAGATGAAGGAGATATAGATTGTGCGAGATATTATTGAGTAAAACACATTTCTACACATTTATTCAGTTTTAAGCTTGAGAGTTAACAAGAACACACAAGCTGGGGCAGCAGCCTGTGGAGCAGTGGAGTTAAAGATGAGGTAGCCGGAAGCTGCGGCGGCACTCGCTCAGTCTGAAAGCACCTTTAATGTTTTGGCACCATGGAGAGAGAGAGTAAGCTAGAAACATAGATTAGGTTTGAATACATTGTGATTGAATGTTTCAGCAGGATGGAAAGAAACACAGACAAGCTGGGTGTGAATGTTCAGCACATTGAAGAGACGCATGAGGAGAAAGTGGTTTGGAACAGTTTAGTGTTAGGAGGCAGCGTTGTATCATAGAGCAATTCATTTCTTCTTTTTTTATTTACAGATTTTTAACAAATTTGAGAAGTATTTAGTTAGAGTAGTAAACATTATTCGATTAATTTTAGCATGTCAAAATTTCCCGTGGGCTTGTGTGTGTCTGAGTGTGTGTCTATACGTCTGTGTTTCAGTGTGCCTGCCCGTGAGTGCTGCATGATTTTTGAAGTATGTCGACATGAGGTTATTCACATACCGTTTGCGAGATTTGTCCATGGGTCTGTGAGCAGCTCACGAATGTCTAATATTTTTGAATACTGTCTGTCTGTGTTTCACGTTCATTTATAGACAAACACTCCTGCCGGAGGCGGACACGACCGGGAGCCCGGGAGAAGAATTCATCACGGTGGTCCTCAACCTCAGAGACGACCACTAATGGTTCCTTCTATTGGTCAGTTTGGGCGAACGGCTGGAGAGGAGAGGAGAGTAGAGGAGAGGGAGGCAGTTAAAAAAAATGATATTCATGTTGTCTGTGCCATAATACAACAGTGTTTGTTTCTCTGTGAAAGCCTTCATGAGCTTCTCTGTGTCTCCTAATCACCTCTGTGTCTACGAATCATGATCATGCCTTCCACTACCTGAGAGTTAGATTTTGGAGAGATTATAATCATCCTACAAACTGACAATTTTCTTAAATCAACACTTATAATTGTTGTTTTCCATTGCTGCTTTTTCTGTGTGCATTTGTAACCTTGTAAGTTTTAGATTGCAACACACATCTTTAGTTAACCTATTGGGAAGGCGAAGGTTGTGCTTTACATTGTAACCCCATCACCCTCTAACTGGTGTTTCCCATAGAGGTAACCTCTGAGAATAACAGTGAGGGAAACCTCTCCCCCATCACCGAGGATGTTTACTATGGCAGAGTAGCTCGGCACAGGACACGGTCGTCCCGCAGGCACAGGTCTCCCCATGGTATGTGCCTGCAGTCCTGTTCTTCCCACCACAGCATGGCAACGAAAAAATGCCATGAGCAAACTAGCAAATGGCAAAAAAAGAAAAAAAAACAGTAGCTGTGGACACTTGCAAGTGCCTGTTTCTCTGTCTTAAATAATAATAGTGATTATTATGCTTACAGTTGAACAGCATGACTGCACTGCACTGAAATGGCGGACCCACTGGCAAGTCGTACCTGGGGGTCCAGGGTGAATGTTTCCACAGTTGCAGATGATAAATGATTGATTGACTGCTCAGAGAATGCCTCACTCGCTGCACTGAACTACAGATGCCTGCCAAAAAAAACCCCGTCCCCCCGTTTGTGGTACAACCACAACTGCTACACTTATAGTGGGAGCATCGGTGCATGAATCTTTCAAGAGATAATAATAATAGCACAGCTTTAAAGAGTCACTGCATCATTACTCTTTTTGGTTTTCTTTAGATGTTTAAGGTCTTTTTTTGGGATGTTTGAGGTTGAAAACTGCTCGAAATGCGGTTGTGCCTCACGTAACACATGAAGCAATAAACCTTTTGCAGGTTGGCATACATTGACCTGGAAGCAATGCATTTCAAGTCATGCATGTATTTTCAGGCATCAAAATAAGCCATTGGCTCAGCAATATGTTGACAGTTGTGCTTTAGATCTGCTGCTACAAGGGTTGTGCGAAGATAAACATAGATATAAATATCTATTGAATTTCACTGAATGTTAAACTAAACTAGACGTACACAACTTTTATCTTTAGGTGCTTTTTTTTGGTTCAGGCTTTATGTATCATGCATGTCTTGTGTGTTGTTGATGTTGTTATGTCCCTGAATCACATCTGTGCATCGCACCATGTTTTGTCTTGCTCCTCATTTGTCTCTCACTGCACATATGTACAAACATAAAGATGTTTAAAAATGTTAAAGTACATGTCATGTGGGTGAACGTGAGCGTGTGTGTTGGTGGGTGCATGTGTTAAAAGTACTTAAAGTGTTTACTGATCACAGATTTTTTTTTCCTGCATGCTGACAGGCACATATATCACTATAACAAGAAAATCAAATGTGTCACGCACGATCAGATCAATAAGAATTATCAAGATAAAACTTTTCCTTTCTTTGATTTCCTTGGATTTAAGCATGGCTAAGATACAACATTATATAAACATTTAGATTTGGATAAGAGTATACAGAAATTATTTTTGTCACCAAATGATTTCTAACATTTGCTGCTGAGCCTTGAAATCTGCTCCTTTCGGGCCCAAACTTCACAAACACAGACTCGTTTCACAGGAGACTCTGTTTCTTTGTAGTTTTTATTTTTGTCTCCTGTGCAACCAGCCTGTGTTTGTGATGATTTGTGTTGGAATACATTTATTAGCATCTCTGTCTAGTGATGCAGGATGATTTTGTTTGTTTTGTTTTATTTTCTTCTTGTCTTTCGTGTTTTTAAAAGATGGATACAGGGATCGGGATCGCCGCTCTCCCACGTATTACGACGAGTCAGAACCTGAGGAATCATTCCGGATTTTCGTGGCGCTCTTTGACTATGATCCGCTGTCTATGTCCCCCAACCCAGATGCAGCTGATGAGGAGCTGCCCTTCAAGGAGGGGCAGATCATCAGGGTTGGTCTTTACAATTAAGATAATTTTGTACTTCCATATAAGTTGTTTTGCTGCATTTTGGCCGTTAACAACACTTACTCCTTAATTATTGGGATGAAAGCTACAGAAATTTCAACAGGTTTGTTTACCATGAAACATTCAAGTATATTGACTTCTCTTGATTCTCTGCAGTCCAAATTGTTACTTTTTTATCATTGTTCAAGCTCTATTTTATCTCTAAACCTCACTCTTTTACCCTACCAGGTGTACGGCGATAAAGATACAGATGGGTTTTACAGAGGAGAAGTGAGAGGCAGGATGGGGCTGATACCCTGTAACATGGTGTCAGAGATACGAGCAGAGGATGAGGAGACCATGGACCAGCTCATCAAACAGGGCTTCCTGCCTCTCAGCACCCCTGTAGACCGAATAGGTACAACACAAGCAAACTCACACTCACTATTTGTATTCAAACACAGACTCATTTGGCTTCATGGGGGTGAAATATTGCCTGATGACCTGTAAATTGCCTTCTATTATGGCTTCCAGAGCAGAACAGAAGAGGCCTCCGTCGGGACCAGGCCTCAAGGAGGATGGTGGCTCTGTATGACTATGACCCCCGGGAGAGTTCCCCTAATGTTGATGTCGAGGTATCACGAACTGCTGAGGACAGACCGCTGAACATTTATCAGAGGACAAGCACACATTTAACCAATGCTTCCCACCATACATTATAGTCTGAACCTTTTCAAAATGCTAAAACCTACTTGAATATATTTGTTTCTCTATCTTTGTCTCCTGATAGGCTGAGCTGACCTTCTGTGCCGGTGACATCATCGCTGTATTTGGAGACATTGATGAAGACGGGTTCTATTACGTGAGTGATGTTTGTCTATATTTACCCACATGATCAAATGCTTCTTGTTTTTTTTTTTAAAACAGAAAAAAAAAATGGAACTGTGGTTTATAATCCTATTTTCTTTTAACAAACAAGGAGAACAGATTTTTTAACATTTTGACAGAGCAGGCGACGTGTTGTTTGGACAGAAAGCAAATTACACACAAGCTTTTCTTGGGGATTAATAACAGTGTATTGATAAGGAGAAGGCCTAGAGAGTGGCATTACAAATTAGTTTCACATGCTTTGAACAATAAGGTGAATTAAATGGAAAGCGACCCAATTCACCTCTGAGGGGATTAAAAGAAATTAGAAACCGATATTATACAACGTATGACATGTTATATGAAACCGCAGAGTGTTTAATCTTCCTTTATTCCACCGTGCGTGCGTGTTTCTCCACAGGGTGAGATCAACGGCCACCGCGGTCTGGTTCCCTCTAACTTCCTGGAAGAAGTGCCTGATGATGTGGAGGTGTATCTGACCGATACTCCGTCCCACTACCCCCAGGAAGAACCTGCCAACCGGCCCCCTGCCAACTCCTCCTCCGCCCCCTCCGCCGCCGTCTCAGAGGGAAAACGGGTACACCATCATCGCCGCTCTCAGCGCTAGGCCCTGTGTTCATCCATCCTCCGTCCTCTCTCTTGATTTCCGTCTCTCGCTTCCTCCACTTGCCGTCTGTGTGCTGTTCATTGTGTGTGTTTGTCCATGTGGTGACAGTGGTGACTCTATACAAACTAACAAACTCCCTCCCTCCCACCCTGCCTTCTTTCCTACCTTCCTCTCCTTCACCCCTTTGGAAAAGGGGATGAAAAAAAAAAAAAAAAAAAAAAAAAAAAAACAAAAACAAAACCCAGTGTTGACACCTTTCTGAGTCTCAGAGAAAGGAAGAAGCAAAGCCTGACATGGACAGAGAGAGGATAGACTGTGGGAGCTCTGCGGGTGATATATGCATGTGGCACTGGTTAAGGACGACTTGAAAAAGGCTCAACTCATTCCTTACACAAGATAATTTGGTACCTCTTTGCACTGAAACACAAAATCAAATTGTGGTTATTGTGTATAATGATTATAATAAAAAAATATTAATAATGATAATAGTAAGTGCTTTATTAACACATAATGATTACTACCCAGTGACACTGAAAGAAATTATTTGAGAAGACAACTTTAGAGATGAAAACAAGAGAAAGCATGCCTTTTTCAAACTTGATACCTTTTATAATACCTTTCTTGGCTCGTCTGCTGTATTTCCTTAAAAGAGGCTTTGTTTCTTTATGTATATTGCACACATCAGATCTATTTTTCAGCCATGTTGACAGTGGATATGCCATGTTTGCTCTGAGCTCAAGAGACAAAACTAACCGCAGCACTGAGACATCCGTATTGTATTGTTACAATGGAACAATAAAAAGAAAAAATTGGATATTAAAAACATTCTTTTTTTGTGCTCTGTGTTCATGTGTGTTGGTGTTGGTGTTGTTGTTGACGTTGTTGTGGTTGTTGTGGTTTTTCAGTTTTCATGGTGGTGTGGGTTTTTTTTTTTACTGATGGTGACAATGCTGCCACATCTGATTTCTTTTTTGTTTTTCCTCACCCGCTTGGCAAAACTAAACAAACAAACAGAAGAAGATTGTTCATTTCACACCATAAATGGCTCTGTCTGCCTTGTACAGTAAGTCAGCAACTTGAGATACCAAACTCGTGGCTCTAATGCATACAGCTTGCGATCACAGAAAACGTTTTTTTTTTTCTTTTTTAAATGGCAATAAAACCTGATAAAAAAAAAATTTAATTCCCAGAACACTAAAATTCATACATATTCATCTCAACAGATAAAAAATGCCTAGTTTCTAACACATCTGTAACAATATTGAACAGCATCTGTTTTGACATCCGAAAGCGCTCTGATCCAGACTCAGACCTCGTGATATCAACACACCAACCATCGTTTTAATAAAAAAAATTTAAAAATTCATGACTGTGTATCCAGCTGCTGCATTAGATGAGAAGCCTGGTATCTACAGTTGCATCCCTGGGTGTTGTTCTGTATATAATCGTACTGTATGTTCCCTCATGGCCTTCCGATGGTGGACTTCTCCGAATCTGTGGTGTGCTACTGTTGTGCTAAACTTTTGATGGCTTCCTCCTCCTCAGTGTTTCTTATACATATGTAGTGTGTGTGTGTGTGTGTGTGTGTGTGTGTGTGCGTGCGTGCGTGTGAAAACGTATTAGATCTCTGCTGTTAGTTCCATACACATAAACAAGCAGACAGATAATGCTTTTAGACACTTCAGTACAGCATGTTAAATCAATATGGATTTTAGCATCAGCCATTTAGTAAATAAAGGATGCAAACTTATTACTTATTTCATTTAAATATACCATTGACCCTGTACTGACATGATTAATTCCTAAAAAAACAGTTTTCACACTAAAAGTGCTACAACTTTGCCCCCATTACTTGACAAGTAGTATATTTTTAATCACATACACTTGTTTTTACAAATTATTTATGATATTAGAACATATTCAGTGAGTAGATGTCATTGCCAAAGCCGCACAGTCCTCTTCCTTGTTGATATTAATTTTTGAATGAGCATCATAAAATATGTGCTGAAAGCAACATGATACATGTTCAGTTTGGAAATGTTAAAGTGAAATCTCCTGAAAACTTGAATCTGAAATATTCATAACTACTTAAGCTACATTTAAAGAAATACATCACCTCTTTCTAACTGAACCTCACCTACTCAGAACCAGTGAGAGGAAACACAAACACAAAGCGAATGAGCTTAAACTTTTCTCACTTTGTTCGAAAATTTTGAGGTAAAATAAAATTGTATTGCTCAAAGCTGAGAAGCTGATTGAAAAAAATAGATTGTCAGTGCCTTTGAGAAATAAAATATGAGGCAAAAAATAAATAAAAATGTAGCCATTGATCTAACCTAACAACTGTTTAACTAATATTCTAGTGTGCGGCGTGATCGTGTTGGTTCTGTTGTAATACGCTGCCCCATGCCTCCACACCTCCCCATCGCCTCTCTCCTCAGATTCCCACAGAAACCACCGACACGGGCGACAACGACGCCACACCCGTCCGGGCTCCATCCCCGATCGTCCGCCCACTCCTGCCGGGCACCATGAGACCCCTCAGCCCTATGAGGGGCCACCACCTCCCGCTGGACCCCCACGACCCTCAAGACCTGGCAAACAAGAAGAAGAAAGGACTACTCTCAAAGGGGAAGAAGCTGCTGAAGAGACTCTCCCCTGTGAAATAAAACACAAACAGACAAAATAAACACATACTTGTACAATATGTGCACATGCCAGGCTCTGTATATTGCATCCATACAATCAACTCTGATACAACAACACGTGACGGAGAGGATGTGAGTTTTGTCTCCAGGACTGCGTGAGCCTATTTAAATATAATCAGTGATACAATTATTCATGTTTGGTGGTGGATACAAACCAACAAGGTGCAGTGCCAAATCAAGAAAGAGGTCACAAAAAAAAAAAAAAAAAAAAAACACAGACACAAAAACATATTACTGTGATGTATTTTAAATCAAGAGATAATTTAAAAAAAAAAAAAAACAAACTAGGATTTTCATGACATGTATTTTTCTCTGTTCTTTATCTACATTATATTTATTTCAAGCAGGGTAGCTGTGAAAATAAAGCGTCTGGTTACATATAAGTTTCCAACAGACTTTTCTCAGCCAAGAAAAAAAAAAAAAAAGAAAATAAATCTTTCTTTTTATGGAGTATTGATGTCACTAC
The DNA here is from genome assembly GCA_016801845.1 of Polydactylus sextarius. Lineage (NCBI taxonomy): Eukaryota > Metazoa > Chordata > Actinopteri > Polynemidae > Polydactylus > Polydactylus sextarius. The sequence continues at coordinate 7,234,253 of CM028922.1, forward strand.
AAGGAAATAGACACCTTACTCCTCTAGGAAAAATCTCAAATCGACTACACTGTTATTGAGGCATTCTGTGAAGTAATGCTGGCTGCTAACACAAAGGCTTTATTCAGTGCAATATCATAGAGAGGTCGTAGCATATGTTTGGAGAGAGAGAAAGAGACATTATCTCTTGTACCTGTGACCCAGCACAGAGGAGTTTTCTGTCATGAAAAGGCAAAAAAAACAAACAAAAGAAGTAAAGAATAGCAGATTGGCATCAGGGCATTAACATCAGAACACCAGGCGAGCTTAGCTGTCTCAGTGGCCTTTATGAAAACAATATGAGCATGACATTCCTCCTTTGATTACAAGGCTGATACACACCAGGTTTTTGTTTTGTTTTATTTTATGACGGTTCGCTTGTGCTTTGTAATTTATTTTTTTTTTCTTTTTAGAATTAAAAAAAGAGCAGAAATGTTTGTTGTTCCTCACTGTCAAACTGTCATGAAACGCCTAGTTCAAGACAAAATTTTGTGTCTGTCCTCCTATTGCACAAAAGTGGGTGTTTTGTCTGATGAGTGGTAATACACATGCTTTGCGTGCCTGTGTGTGTGTGTGTGTGTGTGTGTGTGTGTGTGCGCATGTGTGTATGTGTGTGTGTGATGCATTCATGTTTTGCACCTTTCATGTTTCTCATTCACTTAAGTTTTTTTTTTCTCTTTTCTTTTCTTTTCTTTTCTTTTCTGAAGAGAGGACATATAGTTATTGGTCCTGTGATCTAGTGATGTGCTGCTACCTCCATTGCCTGTGCACTGTTTAGTTTCGTTGTCTCTTGTTGATATAGAGGGCTGATGTTAAAGCCTCACAGAAGCTACAACTCAAATCGTTGAGGCGTGCGTCCGTTCTGGTTCTGTTGCATGTATCTGAGGTCTGTGGAGACAAATACTAACTTATTTAACTTGAGTATACATTTTGTATGTGCTTACATTTATGCTCTACATGACTTGTACTTAAGTACATAAGGACTAATACCATACAAAGTTAACATGTTACACAGCTTAGATAGGGAACAGATTTTTACTTTATTCCTATGATCTTGGATGAAGAATAAACTAAAAGATATAAGGATTTACAGCAGAAAATGTGATCAGATCAGCAGAAACTGCATAATATTCTGCTGGTTGTTGCAATGACTGTTTATTACATTGTTTTATCAATCATGATAATGACAAGTCAGGCTGCAAAGAGTGACAATACACAGCGACTGAGTCTTTATTAAACATTCCATGTGATTAGTGAGACTGACTTGGATTTTTCTAAACATCATTTGATTTTACTTTACCTTTTTTCCTTTAAAATATATATATTTTTTACAGTTCAGGTAATACATTTTTTTACACAAAGCATGAATTTACAGTTTTTGCATTTTCCACTACAGCCAGGATTTCAAAGTCAGTCACTGAAACAAGATATATTCAATATATCATGTTCAATGTTATATATATATATATATATATATATATATATATATATATATACACACACACACACACACACACACACACACACACACACACACACAGTTAATGTATAAGTTAATTTACCTTGATATTAATAAAAATTGTAACCACCAGTGATGTAACCACATGTAACCAAGGCCAATTCTAATGTTTTTTTTATAAATCCAAAACCCAATGTTCAAGGATACAGCGTGTGTGTGTGTGTGTGTGTGTTTGTGTGTGTTATAATTCATCTATATCCAAGATGATGGGAATAATATTTTAAATATTAAGTTGCATTACTAAGAGGAAGAGTCTGCGTACTGTACTGACATGTGGTGTGCTGTGGTGGTGACTCGGTGACTAACTGGAGGGATAGCTTTAATAAATTTAAGTTTAAGTTTTAAATGTTCCATTTTATCCTGTTAATCTCCAGCTGTCCTTTATTATGTCAAGTTGCACTTGAGAGATGAGGCAGGTGTGAGTTTATTGTGTGAAATGATTCATTAATATTTATTGATGAAATGCAATGACAAGAGAGGGGTGCCAAAATAAATGGCAATAGGTTTACATGATATATTTTTTTTGTTCCAAAGCTGTTTATGTATAGTTTCTCATTGAATCTTTCAGTTGAAATATTATGGTGTCCCAATACCAAAATCATTCACTTGTGAATGGGTGTAGTGTCTCTAAACACTGTAGCTCTTTTGTACTTTGATCCATTTATAGGTAATTTATAAATGTTTCTACTTGATTTTACGACAGCCTTTTTTTTAGTGCACTGAAATGTTCCTCTCCTTGTAAAAGACTGCGAGCATTCTCCATAGTGTCCTTTGAAATCAGATGTATCAGTCCACCGTATGTGCTTGCTTTGTGAATCAAAGTTAAAAAGAAAAAAAAAAAAAGAAATCATTGGACCGTATTTATGGTGATTAATTCTGTGTGTGGGTGTGCATGTGAAAAAATACAACTTTTATAACCAAATTAAATTTGATATTTTTTAGAAAATAACTGCGTATGTTCATTTGTGTTTCTTGTATCTTCAGGTGTCAGTCAGTGTTCAATAGAAAGAAAAAAAGGTGTCAATTCAACATAGCTTAACATGGTCTCAGATCATAACAATAATAATGAATCTTTATGGCTAAAGAATTAATTTATAAAAGTTTATGAACAGATGTCTGCATATAGATGGTGATAAGACTGGCTAAATTTCTGATCATGATTTCATGTCTTGCACTGATGAATAACTGATGGCTTTTCTGGACTTTATCTTTCATTATCACGGTGTCGCACAAATTACCGGGACTTGACATTTAATGTCAAGCAGCTGGTGCCTGTAGGAAGATGAGCAACATGTGCAGGTACATCTTATGATCGACACATTTCAGTCATTTAACCTGAGTTTGTACTCAAGGGTCAGTATTAGACAGCATGGTGCCACGGCTTATTTTTATGACTGAGCTTCAGGAGGTCAGAACACTTTATAAAACATAGAAAACTTGTAATGTCATAGGGTTGCTTATTATCATTATTATTATATCCTCTGTTAGATTTAATATTGCCCTCAGGTTTTAATCAGTCACCACAAGTGGGTAATTGTATAGAAAATCCCTAAATCAGCTTTAAGAAAATTCTCCATGAAGCTTCACAATCATGTATAACTGACAGTAACAGGATGATCAAGACATTTCAAATGACATTATTCAGTTCTGCATTTTAAAAGTAATTCTTTACAGTGTCTGTTGCAGTAGTCTAATTATACTACAACACTAATACAAGCTGCTATTCAAGTTGGACCGTAGATTCTCTATTAACAAGGTGTTAGACAGAAATAGTTTCAGCATAACAAAAAGAGGAAACTGAATTGCCGTTAAAATAGATTTAAACTCTCTTGACTTAGTTTGTTATTGATAAAAGCCTGCAAGGTTTTGACTTGAAGAAAGTAATTCAGCTCATAGTTTCAGTCTCATTGTTTGATCTCATGAATTTATATTCATACACCATATATATATATATATATATATATATATATTATATATTTTTACACCATTTCAGAAGTCTGAAAGTTATGTCAGTAAGACATAACACATCTGACATTAATCAGTACTCAAGTCTACAAGAACAATCAGAAACTACAGTCTTGTCCTAAGGAAACACTTTAAATAAGACTGTTTACCTGTAACATTGGGAATTCATCACTCTGAGATTGAACTTTATGAATCTTTATTGTTCTTATTGTTAATACACAGAGATTGTAACAAAAGATTCTCCACTGAGATACAGATGCACATTCTGAATCCTGCTGTCAGTGTAAACATGACCATATTTCTCTGTCATGTTTTTTTTTTTTTTAAGTAAGTTTGTATATTGTATATGATTATATTTCTTTTCAAAATTACATATACTACACATGCTATACTACACAGAAGACATCCAAATAGTGCTATTGATCGGTAATTTAGTGACTTAATCTTTAATTAAATGGTGTCAGACTAAATCTTGTATATATATGTCACTTGTTGGTGTGTTACAATGGTCAGACCTATCACTGTTTTCATGCTATTATACAACGGTCCTCAGGAGGGCAGCAGTGGTTTTTAGTTGAGCTGTGACAGGATGTGATGTGTTAAAACTGCAGTTTAATGATGTGAGAAACCAAACATACTGGTCTCACAAATGTACTTAAGTGCCTTATTAAAAAAAACAAAAAAAAAAAACAAATGTGTTAATGTCACAAATTTCACATAGTCCACATGGCTGAACTTAAGAAAAAAGTTGGTCTCCTCTTTCTGCCCCTCCTCCTCGTCCTCCTCCTGGTTTTTATACTCTCCGTTGCTATTTGTGTTTACAATTTTATCATCTCTAATGTTGATTCAAGCTGGAGAGAGAGGAAAAAAAAAACTCAACACACTGCCAGCACAGTGTGACAACCCTGCGGGCTTTCAGCAGAGTTATGTTGTAAGACTAAGTCTATTCTCAGCAAGGTTAGAAAAAGAGGAGACTGAACCCTTAAATCAATGAATCTTTGTTATGTTGCTTCTAATATATGTGCACTATAGTCCCCTCTTACGTTGTCCTTCCTCTCACTCCCCTCCCTTCCATGTTTTTTTCCTCCTCTATCCACCACCTCCCTTCCTCTCGTCTCCTCTTTTTCTCCTGAGCTCGCTTCTGCCCTTATTTTCCCTCTCTATCCAGCAGATCTATATTGAGCTGTAAGTCTCTGGAGTCCCCGAGGGCCGGTGGATGTTTAAAATTCTTGCCAGTTGTAACCTCTCTATCACTCGCTTTCGTCCCGTCTGCCACGCCACCAGAGGGGGGGCATTAGGAGGCATCCATCTTCTGCTGGCCTTTCTGAATGTTCCACAAAACCTCAGAGTGCCAGTTGAACACAACACGTTCATTTGACCCTCCTAATCCAAAATCACAGCAGGACTCTCCAAGGTAAAATATTTGAATTTTGACTTTGATACACAGACAGACTTTTTATAGTCAAGTGGTGGCTGGAGATTTATTTTGAAGTTTGTGGGACTGAACCATTTTTAAAAGGTCACTAAGTTCATAAATTAGATGTGAAGTTTACCAGGAGCCGTGTTTGGTAATAATAATAGCTTATGTGTTATATATCATTGTCTGGATACAAACAAAGCTGGTCAATTCACATGTTTTATTCAAATAAAGAAGCAGAAATATAATAAATGTATTCAAATCTTGACTCAGGATTGTTTCATAAGTCAGTGCCTGTTGTTTTGTAAAAATGAGATCTCTATCATCAAGTGTTGCATTTGTAATTACCAAATAAATATGAAGTTAATCAAAATTACCACAAACTAATTGCATAACAGTGAACCTCAAGCCTTTACGTCACTTGAGGGTTTGGTTCCCCGTGAAGCTTTTCCTAGTCAGTAATCCAGCTTTGCATATTATATAAAATGAAAAGACATTTTTTGCATTCTTGAATTGTCAATCACACCCTCACAAACATCCATGAAGTGCTTTGATGTGACCTGGAGCTATGTACAGTGTTTTTTTTTTTGTTTGTTTGTTTGTTTGTTTGTTTGTTTTTTTTTTTTACATATATCTATTTTCTCCGATGAGAGAAAGTCTCAGCAAAAAAGCTACATCACAATGAAAAGTTCACCTGCATCCATTCATCCACACCAGCATTAATGCGCTTCCCCGCAGGCAGTCGAAGGAAAGCCTCTTACCTGTACATCTCAGCTCGCTGAGGGCAGGCTGTCAGTGGGAGGACATACCACCTGGCTGGTAGCTCATTCAAGGCGTCCTGCAGAGGTGGAAAACTGATGTTTACGGCAGCTCCGCTCTAAGAACAGCATTCATTCGCCAGCTGCTGAGAAAAATGTTGGCTGATATCAGTGAAAGGAAGCAGCTAGGGCACAGGCCTCGCTCTGGTGATTCATCTTTGGCGTCCACCACTCGGAGTGGAAGACATCCACGGGGCAGGACTTGGCTGGAAAACCCCTCAGAGCTCCAGCACCACGAGTGTGTTGAGGAGACTGGCTGGCTGCCCATGACTGGCTATGGTGCTAAGTGTTACTACACAGGTGTAACAGCAGTTTTATGTTCACGGACTGGACTCCAGCACTCCCTGGAGACCACAGCAGAGGATAGAGAAGCAGTTTACATTTCCACGAGGCTTCATAAAGCCTTATAGCTTCGAATGTTTTGCTTCTCAACCATTTTTTCTTTGTTATTATGATGCAGAATGAAACTGGCCTGAAGCTGATTTCATCCTTGTTTGATGGATTGATGAGAGTTAATTTTATCACCATTTGGCTGATGGAGAGTAATAAGAGATATTAAGGAATTATTAATATAAAACATTGCTGTAGTTCAATATCCATCACTGAGCCGGATTACTGTCAGTAAAGGTTAATAGATCTACAAATCATACAATGACCCCTGTCTGCACTGAGTCGTCACAGGCTGGTCATAGTTCATCTGGATGTCAAATTCCACATGAGAAGCTCCTCTTCAATATAGCATGTCCTGCTTTGTAGATGTACAGACTGTATGTTGTTCATACATACATATCTTTGTTTTCAAAATGTGTTTTTCAGCTTGTGTCATCTATGTTGTGATGTTTTCATGTTTGATGACCTTCAAATCCCACTGAAAAGCAAAGTAATGCTGCACACGTATATACTCCTGTTCTTGTTGCCCTGTTTTGATATGAAACTGCAGTCGAGTCGATCAGGTGCAATTTTGAAAGAGGCGGTATAATGGTGTGAAACATGAGAATTAGTTTTTTTTTTTTTTTTTTTTACAAAATTCAATCAGTTATGTTTGAGATGTGAGTGACATAAATCAGCCACTATCTCTGATGATAAAAAAATATCACTGTCAGGGTCATCAATACCAATATCTCACTGTCCAAATTCTTTTCTATTGGTTTTTAGATATGAACAGGTTCATAAATAGTGGGATGGTCACATGACTTTTGTTTGTGAGCAGAGCAATTCTGTTCCATCTAAAATAAGGAAGACAAACAGAGAAGTGACATATTTTAGGCTGATATATTACCCTAAATCTAGATATGTATTTCAAACCAGTGTAATAGATTCTCTTGCAGTTGTGTGGCCTGTAATGTAATCTATTAGACTGTCTGATGCTCATGTTTACTGTGCTCACCATGTTTTGCCAATTAGCAATAAAGTACAGCTAAGCCTGTCTGGAGATTTGCAGGAATCTGGCCTGGTCAAATTAAAAACTTGACATGGTAATGGAGAAAGATTCACCCCAATTACTGCACTAAAAATAACAATTCAATTAGTTAGTAAAGGTCACCAATAGGATTCATCCTTAGGGGACCATACCTGTTTGTGTATAAATGTATAGAAATCCATCCAAACGTTGTTGAGATGTTGCCAATCTGGACTAATGAATTGGACAGGCGGACAACATTAAACATCAGCATCCCTAGTGTGGCAAAAAAAAACAATCAGCACTCTACTTCCTGAATCCCTGACTAAGCTTTGGCTTTGACCACTGTTCACTGAGGAACTTTCTCTTGTTTTTTGTTTTTTATCTACTCCAGTTCAATTAGGTACCGCTTCCTATTTTAAAAGAAAATGAATAATTGGGGATTTAGCCCTTGACCCAATTTTCTCTACATCAAATAACCTCCAAAAATCCTGTGAGCCACCTGGCTGCAGCCTTACACATCCAATTATGGAGTCGCCCGGTGCATCCTGACCACCTCTCTGTTATTTGTAGTGGCACCAGCAGAAGGTGGCATTTATAGAACAACAACAGAGATCTGGAGATGTTCCCACACTTGATTGTTTCTAGATCCTGCCAGCTTTAATAATCACATCCAGCCAAAAAACATAAACAAACTGCTTAAATTAAAGCCCAGTGACTCTAAATAACAATGCATCTACTGTCTCTGCATGGTAAACACTACGGCAATGTGTACAGTAAAATCAAGTTCCTCTGCTGAGATAATATAGACTCCATTAGTTCTTCAAAGTTTTACTGGCATTTAGAGACCGCTAAATGTCTCTCCAAGGCACATATTTATTTTAATCAGCCTCTGCTGTCAGGAGGGAGAATGTTTATTCGCCAATGATGCCTGCATGCATAATGCTGTCACATTGGTACCAGTGCCACCTTGCAATAAAACATGCACTGAGGCACCGGGCTCAGTGGGTTTAGTTGGCAGACACATTCTGTCAGTAAAGCACATTTGTTTCAGACAACAGGTATTTAGAGGGATGTTGGAGAGTGAAGAAGAGAAGACAAGTCTGACCAAGCTCATTAAACCCACTAGCTGCTCTTTAACGTAAATCTGATGTCAGCACTTAGTCAGATGTCTCCGTGGAGAACCAGAGTGGATGGATGCCACAGTGTTTAAACTGCATCACCCCACCACCTTCCCCCTCCCCTTGTCCTCCCAGCTTGCTCTTTGGCACAAAACCCTGCTCATATAATAGCCGCCTTGATTGTAGGGCACACTGCAACAAGACACCATGTTATTTCAGTCCCAGCTTTGAACTCTCACTGAAGCTGAGTGTACCTCATTATAATGAGTGTGTAGATTTTTTTGTCACAGCAGATAAAGTGATACACATAAGAAAAAAAAAAAGAAAAAGAAAGAAAAAATAAACTGTTTTAAGAAATTATTTGTAGCCTTGCGGTCAACAGAGACACAGAAAATGACTGTTCTTACAATTCTAATTTTCTTTATTTGATTCCAAGACGTGTGTGTACATATATACCGATAAACACACCGTGTTGTTGAGCAGCAGTCGTACAAGACTAAAGTGGAGTTTGTCGGAGTGTTTTCTGATCCTTTCTGCCACGTAGCCAAATGTATAGTGTGTTGTGACACCACAAGGCTTTAGCTATAGTTGCTGCATCCATCTGCTCCATCCCACTCACCAAATACAGTATGATCCCCTGTGATGTCTTGGACTGAGAATATGTAGCTGACAGCTGGCAGAACCTCCACACAACTTTTCTTCTTTTCTTTTTCTCAGATACCGGATGTAGAAATGTCACAACTAATACAAAGCATCCCTCTGGGTTATCTGTGATGTTTAAATGGAATAAAATCGAGTAAAAGTACAAAAATAGAAAAAGAGATCTTGTTTTTTGTCAATGAAAAATATTTATTGAACCGCTGATTTTCTGCTTATTATCATCACCATAATATTTCCCTTCAATACAATTTCGCCTTTCAGCCCAGAATCATGTATCTAATTTATTTAATCAACAGCAAAATGACCGGTGGGGTAAAGACTGATCCCCTTGACCTCATGTGCATTTAATTTGCGCGCAGCTCCCCCACCCCCACCCCCACCGCCACCACCACCCAACAGCGATTACCCACGTGGGTCTCGTTAATCTGACACACTGCACATGTTTACTGATTTCTGTCGTGGGAATATCCAAGCCTGTTGCTGCCCTTCCCGTGCCAGTTGCGGAAAACATCCCCACAACCATAATATTACAGATCCCAAAACAACAAGTTTTTAACGTGGATACGGAAGTGAACCACTACATATATTTTTTTATTTTGTTTTCGTGTGTTTCTTCGTTTGATCCTCTACAGACAGAGGACGTTACTTCACCGGACCCCAGACAATGTAAAGATTAGTTTCTAGCAGTTGTCATCAGAGCAGACAGTGACCAGATTCTACCTCGGTGCGCACTGGAGCGCGGAGCAGAGTGCACGACCACAACTTTTTTCCCAACTTTTTGCTGAAATGATGTTCAACTCTTTCCTAAGTTCACTGTTTCCTGTGGCTGTTCTTGCAGCTGTTCAAGGTGAGACTCGCTTGGTGAACAGTTTCTGCTTTTGTACTTGTTCATTGGTGTGAACTGGCTCGTTTACGTTGGAGCAGACCCAAGGAGGATGCAGACGTAAACTGCCTTCATGCAGGCTGTAAATATAAGTGAAGTGGATGCAGCTCAAAGGCTTCAGCTGTGTTTCTATGGAACATTAATGGAGATGAAATGAGCACATATTCTCCTATATATGCTTTAATGATCTTAACACACAACTCAGATCAGATATAGTTTATTTTCCTTTATGTCCTCTCCTTACTGAAGTCACGACTCTGGTGTGATTTCAAGTATGCACAGCATGGTACAGTAGGCAGCTGTTTTGCATTAGTCTATTATTAGCTCACACTTTTAATTGGACCCACTAAAAGACTGCTCAGTTGTGTAAATGAGGAAGTGTTTGAGAAGTGAGCCGTAAAATTTAGAGACTGCTCAGAAAATAAATGTTCACTCTGGGATTATGAAAGTGTTTTGTTGCATGATTTGTTCAGGTCACTGCTTTTCTTAGGAAATAAGATTGTCTTTCTCTATTTATTTTGTGTGTTTGTGTGTGTGTGTGTGTGTGTGAGTATTTGTGTGTTTTCTGGTCACCTAACCATGGCCTGTGCCCATGTCATTGTCCTCTGTCTAAATGGAAGTAATGCTCTCTAGTGTGCGTCAGTGGGATTAAAGAGGGCTGATGCTGAGGTTGCACAGCTGTTTCTCTGGTTGTTTAAAGATAACCTGCATTGGAAGCTATGGAGTCACAGTAAGCTGTCTGTGTCTCTGTGATACCGATGTCATGCAAAAGACTACTTTCGGAGATTGCCCGGGTTTATATCTGCATGTGATATCTGTGTGCATTTTTCATAGATACATGCATACATGGGGCTGTTGTAGTTTTGCTTGTGGAGGTCTCATCTGTGCAGCTGTGTTTCCAATGCGTATCTAAATGATAGAGTTCAGCCTTTGATATCTTCTCTGCTGGGGAGCATGAATATGCATGGCAGCCTTATCTTTCAGTCCAGTCACAGATGCACACTGCCTGTTGTGTCAGCCAGTCTGTCTGAGATTGAACCAACATTTTAAAAAGTAGTTTGAATATTTCAAATAGTGCATGTCATAAGTCAAGATACTTCAGGGAAACCAGTCAAACTCCACTAAATTAATCTCTAACCAATAAAAAACACAGAGAAATAATGAGTTCTTACCACAAAACTTTTACCAAAGAATTCTACTTTAAGCTTTATTCAAATACCTGTATTTTTAATATTTCTCTGCTAGACCGATGCTCATTAGCAGCATGTGTGTTTGTGAACATTATCTATGATCATAATCAGAATTTTCAGTCTTTTTACAGTAACATGTTGCAGGCAAAGCTTTTCAATGAGACCGATCTCTATTTTCCTCTTCATGTCTTCTTCATTCCATTAATTGATTTTGACTTGTGGTATATAGGCCAGTCTATTGTGGGGCATGATTTGTAACAGTCAGTATTTTCCAGTATTTAGACATCTCTTTCATCCATGTTGGAAAAGAATGATGATGATAAAAATTAAATTAGATTAGAAAGCTGAGATATCTGCCACATCTTATCTAACACTTTTTGACAAGGAAAACTATTAAATCAAACTTGCTAGGATTTAAAGTGTGTTCCTTGATTATCATGTTTTATAACTATGAATAAAGTTTAATAATTGTCTACTGAAATTGGACATACAAGACAGAAATATATAGTTGAATCACTTTGCACATCAGTCTGATCTCTGGCTTATACAAGACAGCTTCCTGTGTGCTGTACTGATCACTACATTTTTAATATCAACTCTGACACCTGTATTTTTTGTCAAAGATTATCTTTTACTGTCGGGAAGGAAATTGATTAACATACAGATGCATTCATGAAATATGGTTTAAAAATCATTTCGATTCAGATAAGTTATCTATGCGAGGCGAGGGAAAGTCAAATACATACATTAATTCTGAGGCGCTTCAACGCAGAGGATGGCAAATTACCAAGTGTCTTTGGCAGGAGAAGGTGGGAACTGTCGCATACAGCATCCTGCTGGGACAAACAGTCATCTCACAGAAGTTTCAAGAAGCTCTTTAGCACTCAGATGCTGCATTTGCCATTCTCTTTTACTGCATTGCACAGAAGTCAAATAAGAAGAGCTGAAAATGCAGTTTGTGTTGAAGGGCATTTTTAACTGACATAACCTAGTGCAATGTGCATAATATTATAGTGCTTCAGTACCAGAAACAACAACTGAATGTGTGTTAAATTCTGGTGAATAGAGTCATTTAGCACTGGTGACCATGTGGCAGAGTTTCATTTGGCTGAACATTTCATCAGCAACCGGTGACTTTACTTTAATTATTACCATCTGGTAACATTATATGCAGTACAAATTATATTGTACTGCTACAATCAGTGCCGTTGCCACACTGGTTTAGTTGGATAGAGTGAATACTGTCTTCAACTTATCCAGAGTTACAGTTGCTTGAAAGGTGAGAGTGAGCCAAAATGTGCTTTGCATAAAACTACTAAAATAATCAGTTCATGTTTGTCATTGTACAGCCGTTTTGATGATCCTAAAAGTTAATGATTGTAATGATGCAGTAATCACTTTTAAAGTTATTTTTCACAGACATCTGATGTTCAGAAATAGGGATCATCAAATCCATCACCTAGAACAGCTTTAGTAGACAGGATTACAGTCACCTCAAAGTCATTCAATCTCCTGTTCCAGCTTATTCAGACGTGCCTAACACCCTCTCTCTCCTGTTTGTGTCAGTTTTTACGCTCCTCCACTGCAAACACCATTTCTATTTTTCTCTGCTTACCTCTTTCTTTCATTGCAGGAACAACAACGAGGAAATGAGCCATTTTTGATGCAACAACAAGTCATTGCTTTTACCCTAAGTCTTACCATCGTCGGTCCCTTGAGATGATCAGCCTATCTGGCCCTTTTGGCACTTAACCCAACCTCACTCCATCCTTGTTCCCCTTTTCAACCATTTGTCCTCCTGTCATTCCCATCAAATATTTGCACTAAAAGTAACAGACTGATTTTTTGAGTAATTTTGTCAATTCCCCCTGCCAGTTGCAGAGAGTCAGAATGTTGCTGATGACCTTGGGACGTCCTCCAGCCCATCTCCAGTTTATCCCACTGTGAACTTTCAGGTCCTCAATGTGGACCATGTGTTTTTGAAGCAGGAAAGTCCAGAGACATCAGGGAACTCCAGCTTGAAGACTCAGACTCGGACTTTTCTAATCACTGGTCCAGGTGCTGGGTCCCTCCAACCAGGTGTCAATGCTTCATATGGTCCCCTGACTGTAGATGCTCCAATTTCTCCAGACCTGCTCCTCAGTGGGAGCAAGATCCTGCCAGTCATTTTGGTCCGCCAGGTTCGTTCCTCATCCCCTGTCATTAAGATTCTCTTCCACATGCCCAAAGAAAGAGACATTACTGTTGACCAAGAAACAATGAGTTTTGGAGAAGATAACGGGAGGAAAAGTGGTGGAGTAAAGGCAAAGGATGGTGCTCACTGTGTGACAGCTTACGCCTTCTGGGAGATGAGGGAAGTTCGTGGGGCGTGCCTGGTGTTTCCGGGTGGATTCTGTGTAGCACAGCTGAAACCAGAACCTGCTTGGTTCAGTTCAGCCAGCCGATCGGGAAGCTCCAGCAGGGAAGCAGGAAAAACTGAAGGAATCAAAGGGCTTCAGGGGAACATTGTGGATGTCTACTTCCAGAGTCGAAGGGACCAAATGGACCAGTGCACCCCGCAGGATAGCCTGCAACGTGTAGGAGTGGGGAGAGGAAGAGACTCTGAGGGATCTGGGACACCCATGAGTCGAATAGGGAGAGTTAATCTGCTCAGAACTCCACCAGGAAATCCCACCTTCCTTCGGCTGAGGCTGGGAGGCGCTGTGGTGATCCAAACATCTTCCAAGCCCCTGAAGACTAATGATGTGGCAACTTTCTATGTTTTCCTTGCCAGCACATCAACCCTGGAAAGTTTCACACTCAGGTAAGAGATCTTCTCTCTTTTTCATTGGAGTGATCTTAAAGATATAGTTTGAATTTATGGGAATTTGCTGATTACAAATGAGATATAACAAGTTAATTAGTGAACTTTCAAAGTTCTGATAGACAGATTTTGTTGCTTCCAGTCATTACCAGCATCTTTTTTGCCAAACTAAGATAACCAGCTGCTGGCTGTTAAATGGCTCTTAAATTTCGCAATTTTACTTATCTTTTCATCTAACTCCCAAAATGTCAAATTATTCCTTCAATATTAACCACCAACAGCACAATATTCTGGGGAGCTTTTTATATTTTGTGCTCTCACGTACTTGTTCATTACTCTGTAAGAATTTTAATAAACTGTCTTCAGCTGTGCATCTGTTGGATCTTGAGCCAACCTCTTGCATTCAATTTGACACTGGCCTCTGGCAGTGTGGGTCCACTGCAGAGCTGTTTTGAGGTCTTTTGGGGTCGAGGCCAGGCCAAACCTCTGGTAATTTGAGATAAGTCCAAGTCAAATATTAATCTGTCAACACTGATTTGAAGTCCAGTTTTAAGTTCTTGAGGGGAAGTCAAGCTGTTGTGTTTCATAAGCAAAATGCAATTTGCAGTTAATTAAAAGCTGAGTTGACAGTGTTGCATTGTTCTGTAGAAGTGAGACCTGCAAGAAAATAAATGTTGTCAGCTGTTTGGCATGCTTTGTGGCAATGTTGTCAGATTTTGACAGGTATTTTATTAGCCCTTGTCTGCCCTTTGAGTACAATTTAAACTCTAGCCAAAAATCACATTTTGGGCATCCATAACTGGCATCCATAACCGACTAAGATGATACTTAGTGAAAAACGTCAATTCCATTAGAAGTATTCACCTATGTTGCTGAGTCTGCAGAGACAAGAGTTGAGGTGGAGTAACATAAAATTTAATTATCAATGAAACATGTGAAGCAGAAAAGGGGACTGAAACCAAATTGAATAATCATGATGTACACTATATCTGAGCATCTTCATGAGGGATAAGCCCCATGCATTTAAATGGTTACTTAAGGTACTTGAATACTGATGGGGCACACCATCAAGGCCATGCAATAAAATGCTTGAGCACCAACATGACTTGTGTTGTCTGCCAGTTTCACTGGCTTCATAAATTACTGACATGTTATATCCTGTCTACTTTAACTTCTGAGTTAGTGGGGGAGTTATGGAGAGCACTCATCCATAAACAGGGAAATAATTGGCAAATGATTCACTGGTTTTCATATCTCAACATCCCACTAACATTTCAACAAGGTTCTATGGGTATTTGACTTCATAAATAATGCATCGATTTAATGGAGCAGGAACACAAATAACTAATATCTTCCTAACTCCTTTGGGTAAAAGTGAACTCAATATAAAAGCAGGCATGTTACAGCAAAACACACAGTTCACTCTGTTGTGAAAGTTTCAACTTGCTGCCTTTTGATGCTTATCACTAAGTGGAGTGAAATTGTTTTTATCAGCTTGTCACAAATCAGGAAAGTGTAAAGCCATCGCAGTCAGGTTTGTGTTTCCAGTCTTTAGTCAGCTTAATGGTTTTGTTTGAAATGCAAGACAAATTTCTCGCTAATCCCATGATTTAGTGACATCATGCTGCAAACATACCAACCCTACAGTAATCTGTAGCGGGAATGCAGGCAAATGGAGAGAAATGTTAAGATATGCGTATTAATCCACAGGCCACACAGTTAAAACCTGTGGACGTGTTTCTGTCAATCCCAGCACTCGTCTCAAACATCAGACATCCATCCACACAAACTAACACACAGACCCAGTGACCTGGATGTGGCTTGGCTTCACCCTGTGGAAATTATGTGAATAAGATTTGGTAGAGCAACGCTGACCCTTTAGCATCTGTTGTTGTTTTGACTGTTTGGAGGGATTTACAGCCTCTTCACCTGATATTCCCCAAACTTGTATTCACTGACCATACTGCCAGAGTTCCCCCAGTCAGGTCAGTGATTTCAGTCTCTGTATCTCTGACCTACTGCCACGTCTACACTCTGATTGGACAAGAGGAAAGGACTGAGTCCAAGTTAACAGCTAGCTCTGAGGAGCCTGGCAAAGTGATTGATTCTTCCTGGGAGAAATCCCTGCTCTACTTCATTCTTTGGCCCAAGATGGAGTCCACTTCGACGGGGGTTAGGTCAGATAATCCGTGGGCCTGATTGAAAATGAATCAGGAGGTTAACCCCCTCAGGGTAGAGATGATCTGGGCTGTCTGCCAGGATTAATCGTGTTCTTCTGCGTGTGTGGTGTATGTGTGTGTGTTTTGCATGTCCACCTGGTGAGCACACAGGGAACATATACAAACACAGTTTGATGAACATTTCATCAAATAAAATATTAGTCACTTTGTGATCTTGGTTTTAGGCAGAATTAAAACAATAAAGATAAACTTGTATATTATTATTTGCATAAATAACTTAAAAATGCACCCTCCTTTTTAAACAAAAAAAGGCAATATAGTATTGAAACATCAGTGGTATATTCAAATTCAATATGAGAGGAACATAAAGTGCAGACAGAAAACACATTGACAGAGAAAAAGCCTCCATTACTTCTGCATGAATGGCAAATGAAATTAACGGGCAAACAAAAGAGTTAGGAGCTTTCCAGCTTTCACAGGTTTTAAAAAAAAAGAGATTTAACAAGTTGGATAAAACAATGAAGAAGTGTTGTTCACTTTATAGGTCATTGTCTTTCCTGTCTCGCCCACCTGTGGTCACCAACTATTGGTAGTTGTAGCTGTAAGACAAAGAGCGAGGACAGAAGAGTCCGAAATTAGTTTTCTCTGCAGGGAGGCTCGAGTCTGCTCGTGGGTGAGAAACTCAGTGATCCAGGAAGATGCTGTCATGAGTTACTGCTCCTCTACACTCCACAGGAGCCAGCTCGAGTGGTTTGTACCCCTGAGAAGAGTGGTCATCAGGTGCTGCTGTCACTTTGACACTAAGCTGGACAAGCAGCAGGAAAATGAGTTTGGGAATATAGGCAGTTGGGTAAATGTGATGTAAAATGATTTGTTATTTTGATTAGAATAAGAATACAAAATCACATAATTTCCAGAATTGTTTTTTTTTTTTTTCTGATTTGTTATCTTGATCTTTCTGCTTGATCTTTATAATTAAATCTGTTTTTATATTTATGGTATTGCTGAAGATTCATTTAAATTGTAAATGTGAAAATGTAATGTGGAGATTTTGCCTTAAGCTACATGGTTTTGATCCAGAAATTGGCCTCTGCAAAAATATGTCTTAATATCCAGTGCTGATTAAATTATCTGCTTGTCAGCTTGTTTCAAAGACCATCTGCACCGTCCAAGCGTGCACACATGTGCGCGTGCACTCATGCATACTGTATTTTGTCTGTCAAACAACGCTGACCTTGACCTTGGTCTCAATGGTTATTGATTTGTCTGGTTGGTCTTTGATCACAGAACAGCGTTTGTGAGTGTGTGCATTTGTGTTTGTTCTGAACAAAGTTATGAATACTGACCCTAACCTTAGCATCTGGCACTTAAAATGTTCCTCAGCTATTTAAAGAACGACGTTTTAAAAACAACAAACAGCAGGTTGTTATAACTAAAACAGAGACTAATTGTTTGCAGCAAGTTGCCTCCTTGAAGCATTCAGCAAAAATGCAAAAAAAAAAAGAAAAAAAGAAAGAAAAAAAAGAAAAAGAATTCAAGAATAATAATATGCTAATCTAAGACAGTTAAGTTAAAAAAATAATTTCTATTGCTATTAGACCATGTGGTGGAGGGGCTAGAGGGCCACTGCTAAAATTATTACAGAAAACTTTCTCTAATAAAACTTAGTGTCTCAACTCTGCTGATGTGGTCGAAGTAATGAAAGTGTGGCGCTGTCACTCGCGGTAGATGAGACAGGTGATAGAGATATGATGGTGTTGTAAATGTGTTTGACTTTTTGTGAACAAAATGCATATTTTCATGGCCAGTCTCTAACTTCTGGGACGTATACTCCCAGTTCACCACACATCATCTCCAGATTGTTTCAGTGTCTTTAATCCGGTGGCACTCACATTTTACAACCTTAATAAGATTACTTATTAAGGCTGAGGGTTTTTTCAAATTACTGGCGGCATCAATGTGCTGTTGATAAATTTGCTGAGCAGTATTTCGTGTTTGTAGTGAATTTCCACTGGAAAGTTTCCAGCACCTTATTGAATCCTTCCCAGGAGGAAATTGGCTTGCGTTTAGAAGGGTCCCGCCCTGTAGCTATATACGTGTCTGTGTGAGTGCAGATTAGAGAATCACAGCATTTTAAATTTAGCACAGAAGTGTTTCTTGACCGTTTTTGTGCTGTTTTAGCCTGTGGTTGCTATAACTCCATCATGACCCTCACTGATATTTCACATAGCAACCCATCAGACGGATGCTTTGCTTTAAAAAAAGACAAATTCCTTTGTTATTGTTGGCCCTCCAGGCTTGTCTGGTCCATTCACATTAGTTATAATAAGCCTTCGGTTTCTGCTAGCAGACTGTGGTGTGCGTGTCTGAATCAGATCTCTGATTAAGTGATTCCCAGTTCTTCCCAGGGCTAATGGGAATTAAATACCCCTGCTAATTCTCAATCTGCCTGCAGCATGCGACACTGTCAGCGACTCACCTCGTTAGGCACGATGTGAAGGGCTAGACACACAAACCAACACATACAAATCAAGCTCATATGTATGCAAGCGAAAAGCATGCTGTTGCAAACAGATGACCACTGTCCTCAGCACCCTCCTACATACCCGCTGCACACAGTGCAAGCTGCAGATAGAAAGACCGACATGACAGACAATCAAATTTAAATATTTCTGTCCAGCGTTAGAGCATCATTACACTCTAATGCATAGTCAGTTGTTTGTTGTTAATGAAAGAGAACTCCTACGAAATCCTGGCTACTTAATAAGACATTAACTGTGTGTGTTTTTACTTCAGGGCGACAGTAAAATCGGGGCTGTCGTTCAGTGCAGCGCGGCCCAGTGACGCAGCGCTGTGGGACGTTCTTGTCGAGTCCGGCAGAGGAACAACCACCAACACCATCTCTGTCATCTGCCAAAGGAAGGTCACCATCACTGCAAAGAGGTCAGCACACTGCACATACAATCCAGTCCATGTTTAACAGTGTTGGAGGTCTGTGTGTTTTCACCAGGCATTTTACAAACTTCTCTCCATACACATAGATGGGGGGAGAAAAAAAAAGCAATCTTCATATTTTATTTCATCACTTCGTGTTGTCTTTTATTGCCTTGATTTCCTGAGATTTCAATAATCCCCGCTGCTGCTACCATATGGGAATGTGATTGGTTGTCATGAAAAAAAAAAAAAGATATCCTCAGTGTTACATTCTCTTCACAGAGCAAGGACAAATTGAGAATGAGTGATTTCTTTTCCAGAGGAAAAGAAATTATTTGTGGACTTGTGGACTGGTGCGCAGGCTGTAGAAGCCAAGTGCACAAAATGTAGTTTGTTTTTTTTTTTTTTGTCTGTGTAAAAGAATCTGTTCCTGCATTAGATGTCAAGTAGTATTCTACCTTTCGTCACCAGAGGTAAGAAAGTACCCATGTGCTGAAAGATGATATTGGTTTTAAAGATTTATAACTGCTCTGCGTTTTTTAGATTCTATTTTGTGCAGAAATGCCTCTAACTAAAAAAAAAAGAAAGAAAAAGTGTGTGTTTGAAGACTCACTGACCCTCTCTACAGATGTCTAGCACTAATTTATAAAACCAGCAAAAAGTCTGCGACGTCTACAGAATATTAAGATGATATTGCATTAGTGAGAGTATTGTAAAACTGCAATGGAATGACTAAATCTGTATAATGATATAAGTATTTTACAATAGTTTTTTTGTGTTTCTTTAATCCTCAATCCCTGGATTTGAGTTATCTCCAGCTGTAAGGCTGCATTTAGTTTTTACTAGGATTCAGTGAAGCTGATAATTGGACACAGTAATGCTCAGAAATAGAAGATTGATAATTGGTGCCTCTTGTTTTCTCAGCAGGCTCGCTGTGCTTGAAAAATCAACTCTGCGTGTCTCGATACGACTGCAGCTCAACTTACTTTACTTGTATTCCCCGGCTGTCTTTAAAAAAAAAAATATTAATGGTTATTGTTAATAAAAAAATTAATCAGACAAAAAATCCTTGTATCAATTCAACGGTATGTGCCACATCTGCATTCCTCAGAAAAATGCATAAACTTTCATTTATTAGTAAAAAATTTCCCCACTGAGAAATATTAAAGTGGTTTGAATTTGAATAAACTGTACACAGAGATGAATCTGTTACAGTGTTTGAGAAATGAGAAAGAATAAGTAATGAACAAGTAAAAATGTATGAAGCAAACGAGACAAGAAAACAAGAAGAAATTGGTTGAAATATATCTTGAAATTTTTAGTCTAATAATCTTTATTCCTCTTTTACGTGGAATCTCAAATACATTATATCAATCCAGATCCTAATTTTTTTATTGTATAATGCATGTTTTATCTCACCTCTTCTAATCACCTCTAATTCACCTCTCTTAATTCAAATAACTAGTCAACTTGTATGAGTTATTAAAAAAAAAAAAAAAAAAAAAAAAAAAACTGAACTTTGTCTCATGTGACCCACAACTCCACTGATAAAATAAATATAAAAAGATATTTCCAGAGAAGGTTGGTATCAATGGGCTAGTGGGGCTAAACCCTCCCTGTGTTACACAAAGAACATGAGAAAGTTATTGTCTAAATAATATACAAAAGATTGTTAGAGGTTTTAGTGAAACCTAAAGTGTCCACAGGGAATCTGTAAACAGGCTAATTCATTCAGCCCGAGCACATCAAATCTGCTCTGTTCTCGCTGTAAATGATTGACAGGGATCATCCCGCCCTCATCATTTACTGACACATTTGCTGACCATTTTGGGCTGACTTCATTCAGCTCACAGGCCAGTTGGTTCTGACCAACCCGCAGCAGATCGATGACGGTTAGTGATTGACAGGTGTGCTATTTCCTGCCCCCTGATTTACTTGTCATTTGGGCTAATTCCATGTAGCTCACGTCAGCAAAGCTACCTCCTCGTTAAACATAAATTAATTAGATAATGCAAAATGATAATTAATCAGAATTGATTACTAATACAGTGATGTGTCTTGTATGTATTCTGTTGGCATTTATTGAAAATTAGTTGTATTTGATTAATCACTTTCTGTGTAAATATATCTACTTCTTGGTCATGGGGCGCCGGACAAATGGATGTTGGTCCTTAAACTTTTGATAAGCAGGTGACCTGAGGCTGCTCAGTTATTGATTGTGATTGATTCTTGACACCTGTCATTCAAAACACTTCTCGCCCTGGGATCCAAATGCAATGTAAGCGCGACTGTCAAAGCGCTGACCAGGTGACAAGATGCGACCAGATACAACTTTGGAGGAAATTAATTAAATTTCGTTTCGTTTGTTCTTACCAAAAAATCCTTTCATACAGGTACACTTGGAGAAAAAACAGGATTTTGGGGGAAAAAAAGCTCCCCCCAAATGTTTTTATTACCAGTCGCCACTGGATATTTGATATCAACAGTAAATAAATCAAAGAATCTGCTTTTACTGATATTAATAGTACATTGATAAAAATGACTGCGGTGTCTGATAAACACCAGTTGATTGTATTAACGTCGCCTGATGTTGGTTGGTGGCACACACCAGAAGCCACCTCTGCCCAGCAACCCTCCCGCCCACACAGACGGACACCACCCCGCCGTCCGTCCGACCCACTTATCTGTAATCATCCATAATGACAGATACGTTATCCAGGCTTAAGCGCTTGCACGTTCAGAAGGGGAGATTAAGAAAGAGAGATATTCCAAGTTGTGTCCCTTGTACTGAGCTCCCACAAGAACACACACACACACACACACACACACTCTCTCACACAACTGTGCTTTGAAGTGCTGATATGTCCAGGGGTTTATAGTCGTCCCTAACAGACGGATTTCCAGGAAATAGGGGCATTAAACGCTCCTATGTTTCTGTGCCGCCCCCATCACGCATACCCTCTCGCACGTTTTCATTGCAAATCATTTCAGTCCGTTTGAAATCTGTCTGAGCCTCATCTCATTTAAGACAAGGACCACATCAAAGAAATGAGGAGAACATTTTAATGGGTCTTTATTTTACATCACATATTTTTATGTGCATTTTCCAAACAAAACACATAATCTCGGGCATGTCACATTAAGTTTAGTTTTATCTACTTTAAATTTCCAGAAATTTGCTAATTCCCTTTTCTTTCCTAAAAGTTCTCATATTCATATAGCAAATTTAAACCTGCATTCACTAGCCAGTTAACTTAGTAGTAATTTTACCTTTCTTTTCTTCCATCAAAATGACAGTTTCTGTTGTTACAGAGATTATGTGCAGGCTATTTCTTGGTCAAACCAGTAATTTTACCTTTCTTTTCATCTTCATGTCAAGCTAAGTTAGCAGGATGCTGCCAGTATCTACATGCTTAGCTTACCAACATGGATGTGGTTCCAAACTCTCAATTTTTTAAAGATTTTTTTTTTTTAAAGAATTTTTTTTTTCCAAATTTTTCACTTGCAATGAGGTTATTGTGAGGTTAGTTCTTTCACATTTTACTGCCATCTTCATTAAAATCTCACCAGTCAGGCTGATCTACCCTCATTGTCAGAGATGGAGGAACAGATCAGATTTTCATTTTTAAATAGTTTTAATAAGCCAAACAAAGCTTGAATTATGAGTCTCTGGAACATTGAGCAGAGAATGCCTTATTTGTGTTTTGTTGATTTTTTTTTTTTTTTTTTAAACATCTGTGCAAGGTTCTTTTTTTTTGTTGAAAAATCCTTAACCACCAGTTCACCAGTAGTTGCACATTCAGGTACCTTTTCATTAGTGACCCCGTGGACCACACATGCCCTTGTAATGGCCTCTTTTATGTTGCTCCTCATTCATTACTACACAGAGATCCGTCCTTGAGTTCCTTTTAATAAAACATGAATATTTTTATATGCTCATATGAGACGTACTGTATATATGTGTGTGTTTTTCCTTGTTTCTGCTGATTTCAACATTTGTGACCGTTATTAAAAGGAGTTTTGGCGATATAGAGGCTCATTGTTTTGCCTTATGCAAAGTTTTACTGCACATCAAAGTGCCACAGCTCCATTCACATTCTACTCTATTTTCCCTTTGATCTGTTCCTACTGGCAGGTATACCTACACACTCTCTCCAGCATCAAATAACATCAAATGGCATTTCTTTGACAATCCTTTGACCAGAATACTTGGCTGAGGTCTCTGCCAGCTCACTTAATCTTCCCTTCACACCCTCACCTTATTCTTCCATCCCGCCTGATGGAAATGAGACCTCTCGTGTATTGCGTTCACTTTTCGGTTCAAACTCCACAGTTTGTTTTGCATGAATTTTAGACCAATTCCTATTCCTTTCATTTTTATAGGCACTGTCTAAAAATGCTTTAACAAATGTTAAGATTTTTCCTCCAAGGAACATTAGAGTGTACAGACAAGAACCTCAGATCCTTTTGCATCTATTATATTTAACAACTTTAGTCCCTGGACATGAGATGGTGTTTTACACACACACACACACACACACACACACACACACACAAAAAGTCGAATATGACAATTTCTTCTTTAATTTTTACCATGATATAAAAAGCCACCTTTGCTATCAATAAATCTGAATTAATAAGACATACGAGAGATTCTTAAAACAGCATGTCCCATAATATAAAAGCACCGAAAGTGAGCTTATAAAAATATATTGTTTAACAGTGCGTATGTTCACATAAACCACAGTAATCTGATTACAGGCCGGATTGGATTCAAAATACCTCATGTATACATCCCATCCGATCGGATTCGACTTGATCAGAATGAAATTTGAATTGGATTGAGAGAGGTGGTGCACACCTTGTGATAATCTGATCAAATGGGAAAATATACGCATGTATGCAATCAGATTGTTGGAGCACGTAATCACGTGCGTGAGTTTCCATGACGAAGTCAACAGCATGGCAGTACCTAGCGGAAAGAAACATATCACCCCCTACTGTTCGGGTGTTGTGTGAGGAAACTGATTCATTGCTCTGGGCATGCAAACACGGATGGAACGTGGATCACTTTAATTGGTACCGTGTAAACGGCTCTTAGAGCCGATCGATTTAAATCCGATTGAGGAAAAAAATGTGCACGTAAACACTCAGTGATTGTCTAAACCAAATCTACGGTACATCCAACAATGACTGTATAATTGCAAAGAAGAAATAACCAACTCTTTATCTTAAATATGAAACACTGAATTCATCAGAAATAAAACACACCCATATATCATTAAATTAAGTCTAGTTTTATATGACTGGTAGCTTATGGTGACTAATGACATAGATTTTGCAGTATAATAGATATCACTGACTCAGTTTATTGCTATTATCCCGTAAGAGGCACTTGTGGCCTCATTCAGCAAATGTTGCTGAAATATGTCAAAGCACATTATATTTTAAAAATGTTATCTTCTAACAGGGGTCTTCTGGAGGTTTTACAACTTGACTTCATGCCCAAAGACGTTTCGGAGCAGGCTGAGAGTCAGATGATCTCCTGGCGTCTGGAGCTGCCAGGGAACGGCAAGGATGTGGGCATAATGCGGATCTACACGACTCAGAGAGACTACGTGGGGCTGGCACCGCTGGTCATGGTGAGGACAAAATCTCTCTTTCAATTTAAAAGATTTGAGATAGAAACGCATGCCGGGTCACTTGGCTCTGTCGCAGGCGGAACATGAAGATGGGGCATGTGAGGATATAAAGCTACCTCGCGAAGTTGAAATGGAGTTGGAATTCATTTCCACATTAAAAAAAGCAATTTTATACACTAAACTTCCTGATTATTCCCTGGCTGTATAAACAAAATGAGATAGTATCACGTAGGAGGATGCATCATAAATATGCAGAGTTGCTTCTGTCATTTCTCGTGTATGAAAATGCAAATACTATATTTCTGTTCGTAAAGGAAACATTCAAGTCTGAAATCCATTTGTGTGTTTCTATTTACTCGGTACATATTGTTTTATATGATCTGTCCCGTCTGTCACATCACACAGTCACAGAGAATCACATTACAAGAGTCAGAGAAAGTTATTTGTGTATTGGAATGTTTTAAGAAATCGATAAAATGACATCAGCTTTTCATTTTTTTTCCACCACTCATTGTTTTTAAAATGGAATAAATAAATAAATAGGTCTACGCTGTAGAGTTCACCAAGTTTCACATCACGTTGCTGTTCGCAAAAGGCTGAGATGGATCAATATTATTCTTGATGTTTTGTCCGATTCACTGCTGCTTTGTATACATTTTGAGAGCAAGCCGCAGAAATTACAAGACAGATCCATGTCTGTCTCTGGCAAGAGATTTAGTTGGCTATTTCTTGCTATGCTAGTCAACATGAATCAGACAAACAGTGGGGAGTAAATATGTTTCATCTCAGTCACTTACAGGATTCACAAGGGGAAAAAAAAAAAAGAACCTTATTTTTTCCCTACACTACAACAAGAGTGTAAAGACCTGTTTCATAAGCAGGCAGCGGCTCTTTTCATCTAAAATAAAACTGTTGTTGGTTTATATTTGTAGCAGAACAAATTAATGTTACAACCACATGTGAGTCACCAAACACCACCAGGCGTGAATAAATAAAAGCTGCAAGAAAATGAGCTCACGTAATGCTTTGTCAGCCGCACTCGAAATGTATGAGAGAAATAGATGGAAAGGCATGGTGGCCGTGCTTTACTTCACAGCAAAAAAAGCTTTGTTTTTTTTTTTCAATATGGAGGTTGCATGTTCTCATCTAACTCCTCTATATAGAATCTGGCACTTACCTATTGAAGTAAATGAATATATAAATGGCTGAAAAGCCAATACGAATGTGGATGTAATGTTTTGTTTTTTTTTCACCAGAAAGGAAGTGGATTTAAAACAGAGCTGAACTGTTTGAAATGAGCTTCATCAGTACGAGGCAGATAACCGCAAAGCTTACATAGACGCCGGATGTCAAGATCACTCAGCGTGGCTCTGCCAGCAAATTCAGAGCGTCGATATTGCTTTCTGATTTTGTGCTGCTCCTGATCTGGTGGCTTACGTTTGGGCCGGTGTCGCAGTCTGAACTAGAGCATGTCCTTTTGGAATTGCGGTCAGCAGCTGTTAAGCTGACAGAGTTCAAAATGTGAAGCCGCCTCGGAACATCTGCCCAGTCCTGCCTGATGCTTTATTCCACAAGTATCAGAGAAAAAAACACATACACACACGCACACTGCCGGTTACATATAATAGATTAAAAAGACATTTTCAGAAATCTTATATACTGGAAAACAGTTGTTAACCCGTGTTGAAGAAGGAGTTAAAGTCTAAAAATGAAGCAGCGTCAGGTTTGATGACAAGTTGCTGGATGTGTACAAGCTGTTGCTCATGTTTGATTTAGATTTACGGTGCAAGGTAGAAAATGTAGGCAGGTTTAGGTCTTAGTGTGGATATGAGCCTTGATCTATGGGTAATCCTCAGCAGGTGTTTAAGAGACAGACGTGTAGACTAATTTATCAACATGTTATAAGATGTTATTTTTAGCTTTTCTGTGCATCTCTCGAGTTTGTCTGTGAGTGTTGTATTAGTGCGATTTAAATGAATCAAGTTTGTCACCTTGCAAGTGTTTTAATCCCTGTTAGTCTTGCTAACACCCATTCTTTCTGTCATCCCTGCCCCCATAAAAATAGTGATTATATTGTATAAGCTGGTTATTTAGATGAGGTTTTTTTTTTTTTTTTTGCTGTTGTGTAGCTATAAAACAAGTATGTAATGAACCTGCCATAAATTTCTAGCTACTTTTATGCTTTTTATAAACCAGCGGACACAGTTTGGATTTTTCTGTCTTTCATACTCACCTAGCGTAATAAAAACTTAATAAGGGAGATGGAGGTGATGCTGAACATGCAATTCTTCTCAAATGTAGGAAAATACACCTTCTCCAGCTCCGAGGGAACCTATGGCAGCATTAAAAATGAGTGTTGGTTGATGGATCTAGTCTACTATATCTACTGCTGAGGTAGCTGCAGTGTTTGGAAGAAGACATGGACAGGACATTTTAATAAACTCCTTTTCTTCTTCTTTTTTTTTTTTTTCCTTGAAAGCACATGGTATGTGTGTAGTTACAGCGGCCGTTCATCAAAAAAGTTTGACATATTTCTTTCTCCCAGCTTATATCCAACAAATTAGCTTCAACCTTTAAACTACATTCAGAAAAATAAAAACAAAGAAAATGTGCAACTTTTGTCCCATTCTGGTAAAGTTAGTTTTTGCCAAATCATCCCAAAACCTCACTGTAACTCACTTTATTTATATTTTATTTAATAGTGAATAAACCTTTGGCATTGGACTAAATCATATTACTAACCTGCTTTGTGTGTGTTCTTCTATTGTCACAGAACACTGATATCTTGAACACAGCTGTCCTGACCGGTAAAATGGTGTCAGTCCCTGTGAAAACTCTGGCTGTGGAGGCTGACGGCTCGGTCACTGACGTGACCAGCTACACCAGCTGTAGCTCTACACAGGAGGACGTACTCAAGGTAAATTTACAATTACAACCAAGCAAGTGCAAGTCATCCCTGTTCGAAACACTCATCATTTCTGTGCTGCTTGTGAATTGCAAATCCCAAACTATAAGTACACTAAAAATATAAATCTGTTTTTTCTGTCTTTTCTTTTTTTTTTTTTTTTTTTTTCTTTTTCTTTTTTTTTTAAGCATTTGATAAATTATTCATCCAGCCTATACTGAAAAATAAACAGTCCCCCGCTTTAATGCCAGCTATATAACTCCCCAGTGGATTTTGGATAAGACTTTACAATAGAGTTCAGTAGAGGTTCTCTTGAGTGCATAAGTGCCACACCACTAGTTAATCCTAATAATGTGAAATTGGGCAGCCTGATCCTTGAATATTCACCATGTATGCAAGCTCCAAAGTGTGAATAAATAATAAGTAATCCCTTGAATACGTTTTAAGCAAATAAAAACATAACTTTTATATACAAAATAAATAAATAAACAAATAAAAACTCCCGCAGTAGTTGTTTATCTCCTATTTAACATCAGTAGAATTAGAAGAAGAAATATCTGATACCTAATTTACAAATAAAGGAAGTTCGCTACATGTTTAATGGTAATTCAACTAAATGCAGAGGCATTAAGAATGAGATTTACTCTGATGTATGACTCCAATACATTCTTTGTCACTGTGTCATCATACACAACTGTGTGTGTGTGTGTGTGTGTGTGTGTGTGTGTGTGTGTGTGTGTGTGTGTGTGTGTGTGTGTGTGTGTGTGTGTGTGTGTGTGTGTGTGTGTGTGTGTGTGTGTGTCAGTGTGTGTGTGTGTGTGTGTGTGTGTGTGTCAGTGTGTGTGTCAGTGTGTGTGTGTGTCAAAGTATTGCAGTTAAAAGCAGCCTCCTTCATATGGCATTAGAGACTGAGCTCATGATCCCATCACTCAGTCCATAAGCACAGTGATTTGACCTTTGTGTAGTGGATCCATGTTACGGGGGCAGCAGAAGTGGAGGGAGAGAGTAAAGGAGAGAGAAAAAACAGGAGAGGAAGAAAAGGAATTATAGTATTTTCCAACAGACGATACAGCAGCGACTGACTTTGCAAGCGTGAGGCAGTGTGTTTGAGTGTGTGAGCTTAAGAGCCTGAGATAGAACCAAAGAACAGAGACTGTGTTTGTAATGATTTTCTGTATCAGTAGAGGAACTTAATCCAGTTGTTATTGTGTCTATCCTACTATCAGTGACCTCTTGTAGACCAGTGCCACAGACTAAAAGTTACCACTTAACACTTGAAACCACAGACTATATCTTTTATACTATAACTGCCTCTAGCTGATGCACATAGAGGACAGTTTATTTGTGGAGAATACTAAAATAGTAGCCATTGCATTCAGTTAGAGATTCTTGCCACCGGTAGCTAACTTTATTTAATTACTACTACTACTTAATTTAGTTTTGACAGGTATTTGTACAGATAATATGTTTTTTTCTGTGATGTGTCACACAGTCTAGATTTTTTTTTTAAACAGAAATAAATGAAAAACAGCAGCAGCTTGGAAGAGTAGGTAAAAAACACAATAATACATGCATCATATATACTCAAAGTAGTAAAATGTAGACCGGAGAGGACAGGAGATTGGCTATCAAACAGTAACGATGAAAGTGCTCAAGTAATGCAGAGGCTAGTAAAAAAAAAATAATGACTTTTCCTTTTTCCTTTTTTCTCTTCGCATCTTTCATTACCAAACAGAAAAACATGATTTAAGCCCTTATGGACTTTATTTTTCAAGTGTTCTCTGCCCTTATAGCATACTTAGTTACAGTCCAGAGCTGCACAAGACATCAGAGAGTTTGGTCTGTACCAGTCAGCATTATATGAAAAGGTCTTTAGAGACAGGCCTCCCTCAACATTTCCTCAGAGTTCAAGTTGACTTACCTTAGAAGTCATTCCTCCCTCTGCTTTTTCCACACTTTTTTCTCCCTGCCTCCCCCTTTTCACCTCCGTCTTTCCAGTGCTACACTCTATTCTCCAGTCTAGTGCTCTCCAATTACCTCTGTGGAGCCACTGGTTTGTTAAGATAAGTGAGGCGGCAGCGGAGATAGGCCTCCAATCTTAAATAAAACACACCGACTGCTGTGTCTCACCTCATTGCTTTCACTGGTGGAGACTGCGTCTCTCCCACCTACAGTTACTACAGCGCTACAGGATCAGTGGTAAGGCAGAGCTAATTTATATTCGCTAACCGTTTCATAGAGACCGCAGTTGTGAATTTACATGACATGAACAGAAACACAGTGCAGTTCCCTCGCCAGATTTTGGAAGTTGTACAAAATGAATAAAATTTCTGTTTCTGTGTGGTTTCAGCTTATATGTATTGATGCTTCTCCCCCCACCTCTCTTTGTCAGTTTCTAACCTAAAACTTTCTTTTTCATTTTTCTGTGAGGCTTTAGGTAGGTATGGAGAAAGTGGAATCCAAATCTGTGTATGACATTTTAGTCCCAGTTCTACTTCAGTGATTCTAAAATGATCCTAAACTTTTTTATATTAGGTTCTTGGCCTTCTTAAGGCATTTAATAGAGAAAGAAAGGGATGGCCACTGGACTGTCTGAATTTAGTAGTTGGATCCAAACCCGTTTGATTTCTTTCTCCTCTTCTCCAGGTCTCGGAGGGCTGCGACTATGTTTATGTAAATGGCGAAGAGACAAGAGGAAAGACCAACGTGATGCTCAACTTTACCTACGGTTTCTTGAGTGCTCAGCTGGAGATGAATGTGTGGATGCCACGGTTGCCTTTCCTCATTGACGTGGCCGACCCCGAACTGAGCCAGATCAAAGGCTGGAGGGTCCCCGTTCCCACCGGCAACAGGAGGTAAAGTCATTTTTAGCCTGATCCTGAAAAACCTACGCAAATTATAAACAGCACAATGAAAAACATCAAAAACATATACGTAGAGGCAAAGATGATTTAGGGCCACTGCCAGTTCAGGTTTTTTGCCCCTTCCCCTTCACTTACCCCAACCTCTCATCCCTTGAAACAAAGTGGTGAGGGATAGGGGTAAAAACATTCCCCTAGGAAATGAGGCACCCTTACTTTACCGTTCCATGTCATCACTAGTCGCCGCTAGTTGCTACGTGAGATGATGTGACAAGTCTCCATGACAACCACATGACAACAAACAAAGATGCCATCTACAGAATCGTTTGTGCCGATCAAGTTGGTGATGGATTAAAAACTGACAACCTATTTGTTTACATTAATCTCGTGTTTCAGTGGAAGTAACCATCAGAAGAGTCCTGTTATCAGATGAATGGAAAACATTAGCAAAGTGACAACTAGCGATTGCTAGCTAACATTAACAAACATTATTGATTAGCAGTTACCTTAATAAGTCTAATGTATTGATTAGTTTATTAATTAAATCTCTAACTTTTTTGACAACTGCATACTTGTCCTGATGAATGCTGGGAATTTTCTCATACCCCTTTGTTTGAAGTGTGGTCCTGGAATAGCTTTGTTTCATTTGGAGAGTTGTGTGGCCCTCCCCTTCATCCGGAAGAGAATCGAAACAGCCCTTCCCCTCACTTGAACGTGCAAAAGAGAGGGGTAGGGGTGAGAGTGGGGGCTAAGGGGTAGAAATGGGATTTGCCCTTAAAGTCTATAATGGAATAGCAGCAATGTTAGAACAGCTTTACCTCAAACAACTGATGACAAATAGCTGATTAGTTAATATTAGTTTCAAACAAGGCTACTAAATCTTGGTTGCAGAATTTCCTAAAATCTCTGATGACTGACGGCTTACTGATTTTCTGTTTGTAAAGTTAATTAGTAATTTCTTTCATGACTAACACTTCCAAACACATTAAGGATAGCCTCCATTTGTTGTTCTTTATTAAACTTCACATACCAAAGTCACACATCTCTGTCAAAACAGTTTTATTTGAACATTTGCAGTTAGAGCTTCCTATGCTCTACTTCTGCCTCTTCTTCAATTATGTGATACATTAAATTAAACTAAATTAAATTAAATGTGTCTAAGTGTCATTTTCCTGTGTTAGCAGGTAATCATTGCATTATGCAGATGACCCTGTATTGAAATATTTAAATGTAAGAAACTTCAGATGCAACTTGCCTTCCAAGAAATCTTTATTGTATCTCTGCAAAGCTTATAATCAGTTTTTGTTGACACTGTGTCAGAGATATTGATTCAACTTCATGGTAATTTATGAGTCTGTAGTTAGCGGTGCTGTTGAATTGGATTGTATTAAATTGAGAGATGTTTTTCTAATATCCTTCTGTATACTGTATACGCAGTCAGTCATTGTTTGGTGCATTAGTGGATGGGACATTGTAGAGGCAACGCAGTTGCCCTGGAGATAAAGGTTAGTGGTATTTCACTCTGTACTCACAGTGAAGTCATTATTTTTCACTCAATACTAATGATGATGGCCGACTGATGGGCTGTTAGTTATCTCCAGGGTAAAGACACTTTCATTTCCCCCAAAACTTTCAATACTCGGCTCTGGACGCAGACACTGGGTCAGAGAATACTATGTTGTGTAACTATAATGGGTCATCTCAGCTCATGATGAAAAGCAGTGGACTTGTGGCGTGGCGCATTTTGGACTATGTTGCAGGGAAATATCTAATTATCTAATAACTAATATCAAAGTGGAAGTAACAGCTGTTTTTTAAATCCAACTGAAAACAATGCGGAATGAAATGACTGACATGTTTCGATGTCGCTTGACAGAAAACACTTGCAATCAGTTAACATTAATGCAGTTTAATTAACACTAGTAATGATAATAAATATAATAACACATGTATTTATTGATTGCATCCATCAGCATGGGAGTCAAATTAAAGACATGAAAAAAAAAAGTAAAAAAGTTCAAACCATTGTGTCAGAGTGTTTTAGAAATCAGTTGGTTAGATTCTGAAAAGTAAAAAAAATCACTCAAACATATCATTACTGCCATGACTGCTGTAATATATATAGAAAAACTGTCGCCTTGAGGCAATCAAGTGATGCATGTATAAAATTTAAAAAAAACATAGTTTGTTCTCTGCAGGTGTAAAGCAGATGAAATTAATAACCATGAGCTGGACTATAGGACTGAAGAAAAAGTTTGTTTGCTGTCTGATGTTGAGTCACACTGATTTAATTCAAGCAGCATCTCCATCACATGTTAAGCACTGACCTCAGGCTATATAATAATGATGCTTATTTGGATTGTAGTTCTTGACAGGAGCTTTCTGCCCGCAGTGTGAAAGCATATCCACCAACTCTCCATCCCACCTGTGGTGCAGTGCGTGGCTGCCCAGCTGTGCTTATGATAATTACGTGATCATTGCTGAAGGGTTTGAGGGTGGTTCGCAGCTTAACCTCCATCATCCACAAACAAACCCATCAGCCTTTGGATGCTGGTTAATTTGATTTAAATTCATTTAGAAGGTCAGGAAGGTCACTCTGAACGCCTTGTGCTTCTAAAGCAGCGGCAAGAACACAGCTGGTCTCCAGTATTGCTCTCCTGTTGGTCAACAGGAAACCAGGAGTGGACCAGCTGTGAGTGCACAAGCCTAATAATTCAGTCATTTGTTTGAAGCTTGGTTCAAGAAGCAATTTCGAGCTGCTTCAACCCATGCAGCAGGTCATTCCCAGGTGAACAGGCACTTAAAATTCACATCAGACTTGAATGTATGCCTCAAAAAATATTCATGTATCTTTAAATCACTGTGTTTGGTAAACAGTTTTTGTTCTTTCAACAAGATCGATACCACTTTCATATCTGTAGGCAAAATATGAAGCTGCAGCCAGCAGGCAGTTAGTGTAGCTTAGCCCAGCTTAGCACAATACCTGGAAGCAAGTGTAAATAGCCCCGCTGTGCCTAAAGATTAAAAGAAAAAAAAAAAATTGTCCCTGACAAAGAAATAAACCACCTAGTGGGTCTACATGTCACATTCAAACTCAAATTTTTTGTACAAATTTAATAAACGAGACATAATGTGTCTGTGAGCTTTAGAGGTGCTGGGATACAGATTGTTTTCTCCTGTTCTCAGTCTGTGCCAAGCTAAACCATACATGTATGAAAGTTATATCACTCTTGTCATGAATCTGCAGAAAAAAGTTGACTAAACGTATATGTTCACTTTTATGTATCAGGTCCACATGGGACAGTGAGGAAGAGGAAGAGATGAGGAAGGGCAGGGGTTGCATGCTGCAGTACCAGCACTCTACACTCAGGGTGCTCACACCGTTCGTAGCTCAGGTTGGTGCTTATGTGCCGCCTGACCTGCTACCTGGAGGACAGCCTGTCGAGTACTTCCAAGGTCCTGATTGGCAGGTAAAGCAACACATTCAGTCATTATGGCAGCGAAAAATCCTGGAAAAAAAGGTGTGATTAAAAGTAATGTTTTTCTGTCTCTGACAGGTGGATGTGACCAACCTTGTACGCTCTTCTCTAAAAGTGACAGACCCTGACGTAGCCAGGCTGCAGGATGGGGTTCTTCAGGGACGTGCTGTGGGCAGTACCACTGTCCAGGTGAGGAATGCATGTGTTGTTTTAGCAGCTGAAACATGTGGTTTATAGACATACTGTATTTTGCATTTTAAATAAGGTTGTGTTCGTCGCAGGTGCTGTCCCCCGTGACGTCATCCGTCCTGGCTGAGAAGGCCATTCGCGTGGTGGACGACAAAGTGAGTGTGACAGAGCTGGGAGTGCAGCTAATTTCTGGACTCACTCTGTCCCTGCAGCTCAACTCCGGGAGTAGCAGGGCCATTGTCGCTACGGCAACCACGCGAGAGATGATTACACAGCTCAAACAGGTGACTAAGCGGAAACTTTCCCCACACAATGAAGCAGCACTTGTCTTGTTGCCTTGTTGTTTACTCATTTCTAGCCTCGCCACCATTCAATGTAATGTTAAAATCACAATGACAAAGAAAGAAATACACAACAGTGACTAAACTTGTAAAATGATTGTGATATTTATGCTTATTGTTGAATAATTTTATGTCTCCTGAAATAGTCAAAATAGATTTGTTAAGTAGTGTGGACCCATTTTAACACAAAGGTGAAAAAAATCAAAACATATCAGAGCTTGAATTCAAATTTAACCACGTTCATTTTAGTCCTTTGATGGAGAAAAAAAAACAAAAAAAAAAAAAAAAAAAACGTAAAACTACGCCTACACGCTTTGTAACTCCCATGGGAGCGCCTGTCAGTGTCACAGTTCCATCAGAGAGCTTAGCTAAGAGCACTAACACAAATACAGAATCCAGATTGCTGTAGGCAGTGATTAAATATCAAAGGTGAGACTGTATTTATTCTGCGCAATTACCTATTAGCTTTTTAAGTAAGATATTACCCTCTTGCAGTGAGCTATTACCATAGCAGTTATGGTTTTCTCTTTTGTATTAAAAGTCTCAAAACATCCCTTGATCATTGTTCTTTAAAAGCATTTAACAAGCAAGCCCCTGGCACTGACAGTTTCCCTCCTTTTAGTGTACACAGCACCCTGGAAACATTCACAGATGCATGTATAATAAAGCAACAGCATAAATAACATCAGCATCCGCACCGACCTGCGTTTAAAGACCAGCGTGAATTCTGTTTTGCTCCTCTTTGATTTGCCTTTATGTAAATCAAACCTTGTGCATCAGACTTGAGTATTGATTTTCCTTTTTTCTTTTTGATTTAGCACTTAATCACAGTCTGACAGTAGCCAGGGAATTGCCAGCAGTGCAGGTCCATACACAGAATCATTGATTTGATTGCTTTTAATGTTGATTAGATTTGATTAGATCCTAAATCCTAAATAAATGTTTTATGTATTTTTACATTATTGTATGCATGGTGAGCAGT
This sequence comes from Polydactylus sextarius, assembly GCA_016801845.1. NCBI lineage: Eukaryota > Metazoa > Chordata > Actinopteri > Polynemidae > Polydactylus > Polydactylus sextarius. The sequence continues at coordinate 7,269,559 of CM028922.1, forward strand.
TTGCTTTGAAACAATGGAGTTATGGATGTGGGGAAACAGGCTAAAGAGAGAACAAACAAGCCCATATTTTGAACCACAATGTTCTCAATAGAAAGGGGGAATAATACCTCCCTGATGTTAATAGAAGTTGATGGGGGGGGGGGGCCTCTTAGTTGTAGTTAAAATTTTAGTTCCAAGGGAAGTGTATCAACTTTGAAGTGGAAAAAAAGTTTTCTTTGAAAGAAAATATGGTGAAAATTTGGCACATTATACTTGGAAACGAAAGCAGGTACTGATCTCACTTGGCACATAAGAATAAGAATTTAAAAATACAAAAGATATATATATATTTTTTTTTTTAAAAAAGTGTGCAATTTGTCTGGATCTATAGGAAAAATAATGTATTTATATATTTAAACCAAGAGACATTACATTTTCTATATTATGGTGATTTTGTTGGTGTCTGTTCTTTGTTGTCAAATGTTCTTTATATCTGTAAAATAACAAATGATAGTTGTTTATTGTTTATGCCAAATATTGGAGATATTTGGCATTAAACAACTGTTATTTGTTGTAATGAAAAATATCCAGTAGTGCAGACTTTTGTGTGTCTTTGTGCAATAAAATGGTTTCAACTATTTAAAGAACAAAAGTTGACATTTCAAGGACTCTGAGCACAAAAGCAGAAAAAAGAATTCCTCATATTAAAAAATAAACTGTTCCACGTTCTTGAACAAATATTCAAGTGACATTCAATTGTTCCTGCATAGAGAGCAGAAGCTGTGTATTCACCAGCACAAACAATAGAATTCAAAATAGCTGTACTGTAAATCTTTTGTGGAAGAGGAGCTTAAAAATGACTCTTTAAACAATTCCTCTGATAAAATTGTGTGATGTTAACATATACTTAATGCTCATTTCCCACCAAAAACATACTGGGCTTATACATAGATGATTTAAATAATAAAAAGTGTCATAATAGAGCACATTTATGCAGCCGTGACCTTCGAGCTGTGATAATATTTGTGATTTCTCTTTGGCTCTCAAAAGGCGAACTCATCGCGTTCACAGCCCCGACCATCATGTGCAGTTACCATGCTGTGTGAGGGAGCGTAAAAAACAGACTGGGTGCACAGATGATCATTTTAAAACTCGTTCACACATTTAGCTATGGCAGCTTGCCCATTTTAAACCAGGCATGGGGCGGCAATTAGGCGCTCCATAGCCATCGGAACGACAGCTCACTTTACCTACAGTACATTGTCGTTGTGGCTGCTCTTGCCCCTGTCAATAACAACACTATTAGAAACATGCCAGTGCAGATGACCAGCCAATTCTGTCTGTGATGGCAAGCTGCTAATGTTTTGCTCCGGGTGATTCATAATGTATTCAAATCCAAAATATAGGTTAGGTCTGCTGCGACCCAGTGGCTCACATTAGCATCAGGAAATAGGTCATTGTGTATTAATGTGATTGGACTGGCTAATTCTGCTCTTAACATGACCCTTATCGCTGTGTTTTTTTTTTTTTTTGTTCCTGTTAAAAGGACTTCTATTATGCTCTCTTTATCCACCTCAGTGAAATTACATTTCATACAATCTCTTCACGGGGCTATAATCTATGGTACACTAGCACCCTGCCGAGTGTAATCATGAAGAGATTAACACAGGCAATTTAGTGTTATTAACAATCATGGGACTATAGCTCTTAGTGAAAGCAGGGTGGGAAGGGTGTGCGTGGTATATTGATTTGCTGCATGTGTTCTGACCTGCTTTTCTCCTCAGAAAACTCTTCATTGCTCAGTTATCTTAATCTCTTTTTCGCTCTCTCCTCCAGGAAGCGCTGGTCAGCTGTTGGGTTCAATTCAGCGATGGTGCAGTCACTCCACTAGACCTGTTTGATCGCAGCATCTACTCTCTGACCGTCACTACTCCAGACGACAGCGTGGCCACTGTACGCCGCACACCGTTTTCCACATTTGTGGTCGCTCAAGGAGAAGGCCAGGGCCAGGGGGCGCTAGTGAGGGTGGAGCTGAGGATTTGTGAGGAATGCCAAAAGTCCAAGAGGAAGAGCAAATTGGCAGTGGGAACGGGACTCCTCAAAATCAATTTTCAGAGCAACAGCCGAGCAGCAGCAGATGGAGATATTGCAGTTGGCAGTGACGGCAGTAAAGATTACACTGGTCGTGCATCTGAAGTGGTCGGAGAGCTTAAAACGACAGTGACGTCACAGCATGCTGTCACAGATATGGACAAATGGTCTGATCAACAAGCATCCACCCTGGCACAGACACCCACCTCAGCCACATTTACTACTAGATATGCACAGCCACAAGTCGTGTGGATTGGAACTCCAACCAGATTGACAAAAGGTACCACATACTCTGTCATTCCCACAACCACCACCACTACATTTATGAGCACACCAAGTTTAAATATTCCACTGAGCACTGCCAAAACTGTGTCAACAACTGTGGGTGTTGTCATGAAAGGTGAAGAGCAAAAGAGAAGCTATGGAAACATGCTCGATACGCCTGATTCAACACCTAATAAAGACATCCCTAAAACAGAAGAGACACTGAAGAAGGAACTTCCTCAGCCAAAAACTCCAAAAGTTATTGAAAGCGATCTCATTCGGACATTCAAAGCCATGTCAGATTTGGAAATTGGCATGTATGCCTTGGTGGGGGTCTCCTGTGTAGCTATCTTGGCTTTTTTGGTCAACTGCGCTTCGTACAACCTCTGTTTCCGTAAACAGAAGACCCCCATACAGGCAGGCCCAGCTCCCAACGGGGACCCGAAGGACCACAAGCATGACTGGGTTTGGTTGGGTAGCAATAATCATAACATTCCTCCTCCAGGCCCCACAGGCCCCTCTGGTGCCACAGGTCAAGTGGCCACATTAAAACGTGAGACCCATCGTCCTCTGGAGTCCCGTCATTCTGTAGATTCCATGGGTCACCGCAGCCTGGAGGCCGCCCTGCCCACTGTGAGTGCCCCTGCCGTCCCAGAAAGAACTGCCACTCTGGGCCGCAGCAGGACCATCTCCCACCAGCAGCAGTTTCAGGGGAAGGCAGTCGACCCCATGGCGAACCGTTCAGCCACATTGCTGGCCAGGCCACACCGCAATGAGCCTCTGCATTCCCCCACCAGTAAGAGGAACCAGGTCCAGTTCACCACCTTCACGACACTGGACATCAAGCACTTGGCTGCACTGAAAAAGAACGGCGTGGACTTAAACTGGGCCAATCAGCAGGCGCAGCAGTGCAAGGCCCCCGTTGAGCCTCAGACACCTTTACCTGACATGCCATGGCCTGTAGTCAAACCTCTAGGAGAGCCCCAGTGAGTCTGTTGAGGTGTATGTATGTGTGTGTGAGTATGAATGAGTGAGAGAGAGAGAGATGGAAAGAAAAAGTAAAAAAAAAAAAAAAAATCCAGCAGATATAGAATCTCAAAAAAAAAAAAAAAAGAAGAAGCTGGCTTTCCTTTTTTGATAAAAGATAAATCACTTTAAAGGATGTGTGTATTGAGAGTACATAAATAATATTTTATATTACTGAGCACAGTGAAAGACTGTAAATACAATATGCAATAGTGTGTCCATGAGAACTAACAGAAGAGATACTGTGTGCAAGTTTTCTTCGATTTGAAGATGCGATGTGCTCCAGAGATCCAGTTCTGTAAATATACATATAACTATACTGCTACTTATTTCTACATTTCTAATTCAAAACAAATAAATATTTATCTCCTCTTTTGTATAATTCAGTTGCCCCTGTAGAAATTGCCCCAGATAGCGCTTGTTGTCAGGGTAAATACAGAACAGGAGCGATTATTTCTTGTAAGTCATTCTATTCTTTTCCATCTTCTGGTATTTTTTTCTTTTCTCTCTCCTTTCTTTTCTTTTTTTCTTTTTTTTTTTTTTGGAGGATTTCCCCAGCGAATACCTGAAGAGTCTACAATTTGTCAGAGACTACGCAACATTTATCAAGTTATTTTAAGCTGTCTGTCCCTACAGTCTTCACCAGATACTTATTCAAATCAAATGCATACTATGCAAATATACTCAGCACAAAGTTTGATGTGGATGTTGTTTCTGGTTTTTTTTTTAAGTTAATGTGAGCTTCACACTGCTCCTGGGTGTCTGGTTCTACAATTTGTAAAAAATGTCCAATGTTGGTCTCTTGAGTCAGAACAATACATATTCAACTGTAGGATTTTTCATGTGTGAATGAAAAATGACGATGCCTTTTTTTATGTTACAACCTCTTATTTTCAAACCAAAATGTGACGTGTATTTCCCGTGAGATCCTATTAATAAAGAAATAAATACATTTGTTATAGTTTTAATGCAGTTTAATTCAGTCTTTGTTTTTGAAAGCCTCTCAGTAAAAAAAGCTCAATGAATGGTTTGGATTAAAGGCTAAAGCTGCGTTATGAATCAGCAAGATTTAATTAAGTATAATCACTATTGAATGTGATTTAAGGCTGATGTCATCATTCACCAAAATGTCATTCTGACAGCAACATATTTGATGTGCCTGCCAATGCTGGGATTCTGCACTGCTGCACAAAATAACTGCTCCACAGAGAGTAAAAGAAAGAAAGATGGTAAAAGAGAAAGTGATCGTTGTTTCGTGCGCTTTGACAAGGTCTCCAGAGAATTATAGGCACCATTATCAGTGGTGGGAGGTTTGCGTATGATAACTCATGTCTTGTTTGTGTCTTCTTTCCTCTCCTTTCCTGTGTCTCTGAGGTGACCACAGTCACACTTCTCAAAATTACATTCTAGAAGCTGTGCTGCACAAACAGCATCCCCAGCTTAAAGAAGGCCAGATTATCTGATGCCCTACACCTCAGGAGTTGGCAGCCGTGGGTATGACAGCACGCAACATCGTTCCCTGCTGCACAACAGCATTGGGTGGATTTAGAGTGTTGATAAAAGCAATTTTAATAACTTTCTTCCAAATTCTCTACCTACAGGCTTCGGCATATTTTTTTGTATGTGTATAAACTCTCTCCTTTCCAGTCGATTTATCTGTCCAGCAGCGCTCAGAGAAGTAAACAAACTCGCCTCGAAGATAAGCAGTGATTCCAAGCTGTCTCTGCAGCGCATCGCAGCCCAACATCTTTTGATTGCAGACCTGCCGTATCATACAGGACACAGAATTCAGAACTCAAAAGTTCATACACAATAATGATTAAGATATAAATACTGCAGTTTGTGTGAATACAATGCAATAACTATTCTTAGTATGGTTTCTCACCGAAACACTGTTGTTGTTTATTGATAACTCAGACTTTTGTTCATCTCTTATTCTCCCATGTGTAAATTTAAAAACTTAGTATTTGGCTTTGTCTCGGTCTTGGAAAAGCCCTTTAGTAATTCATAATTATCATATAAGTTTTTGCTGCAGTAGGAGTTTGTCTAGGGTGTTTGGGATACAGCATAATGAAGAAGTTGCAGTTACATTGTTTTCATAATAATCTATTGCGATAACACCGCTGACACAGGAGTCAGGGTAACTTTTCATATAAGAAAGTATGTAAATGTGTTTGTCTTACACAGAAGAAGAAGACATGATTGGAGTCGCTCAGTATCATTACAACAGGATCTCTAATCTGGAGCATCAGCTTTCCCTATTGACAGATTTAAGGGATTGGGGTCATTGTGTTGGAGGATTAGTGTGCATTAGTGGACCCTCTCCATGGCACACTCTTGATAATGTAGGCCAAAAGAGAAAGTCACGTTTTCTGCTTTTTTCACAATTCTGCTTTTCCACAGGTTGGACTTGTGGCCTCAGACAGAGGCAGGTGTTTGTGGGAAGGTGTACCTGCAAATTGCACTGCACTTGCAATGCTATATAGAGCTATTACAGAGTCTTTTTTTTCTTAAAGGAGTAGTTGTGAAAAGCACTTTAAATGATTTTTTAAATGAGACTAAAATAGGCAGAAAAAGATAGACAAAGAAAGACAGGTGCACATAAGCATAAGTCCTAAGATGAATAAAGAGATGAGAGCGGTTACTCTCACATCACAGGTGGAGGGGAACTCAAACCGTATGGCAGCTCATTAAGACAAAGTACCTTGTGCTTCCCTGTGACACTCGTCGCTGTCAGTGCTTGTCAGCACAGTGTCAGTGCTCAGTGTGCATCATATAATAATGTCACCAGTTTCACAAAGAAAGGGATGGAAAACACAGGGAAACTTCTTTGTGTTAATGAGACAGATAGAAGAAAACAGCTTTGTTGAAGCAGAGGAGAGCGTAACCCTAATTGACGAAAGAGGGATCTCAATTAGATCAAGCAGCATGTGCACACAACAGGTAACAATGAGGGTAGTCGTAATAGTTGCTATATGTTGGGTAATTTAAATGAAAAGGCAATACCTGCAAATTAATGAGCAGATAAACATCCATGTGCCATGAAACTGCAAAATGTGAGGAGAGGATGAATGAAGGAAAAGGAAAAAAACAAGGGATCACTCGAGACAGACTGGATTACAGTCACCACCGACAGACAGACATGGTGAAATGGTGACTCATCACTGCCTTCTACAAGTTGTGGCTAGTGCTAAAAAAATTTGGGGGCCGGTACTGGGGCAGAGCTACAATCATTTTGAAATCTTTTCTCATTTTTATTATTGAATCTTAGTTTTCTTTTTCATTTCATCTTAGTTTCAGAATAACTTAGTAAACAAAGAATGCATGACATTAAAATCATATCCGAAACCGCTGCTTCTTAAAAGGTGTTGTGTTTTCTGTGATTTTCTATCACAGCTTCGTTTGACAAAACGAGAGACAAAATCACAGTAAACAAAATATTTACTGACAAAATCAGTAAATAACTGACAGATTTTTTTTCTTTCTGTGTTGGTCCACTTGACCTAATAATCTTCTGAAAGCTCAGGTCTAAGGAGCAGGAATGAGTGAGAGCCACAAATATAAGTTCTGTAGAAAATGTTCAAAAAGCAAAACAAAAAAACATTGGCTGCTAATAAAAAGACGGCATGTCTGGGGCGCACTTTGCTGCGCCCTGTGAGAAATCTTCAAACTGCCAATAAAAGCATAGCCTTGGGTCATATCTGCTGCAAAACTTCATATACACTCATTTGATGGACGGATGGAGTTTGAATGTACACGACTTAAAAGGAAGTGGCCCAATGACCAATCATGTTTGAACATATTTAAAGGAATAAATTATCTTATGATCTTTTTTTGTGGCCTTATGAAGGAACCGTGCAAGAAAAAATAGACATTTAAATTGAATTAAGGCAGTTTGTAATTACCCCACAGATGCAGAGGTTTTGCCAAATTAATACTGTTGACTTGTGAAATCGTGGTTTTGTCAGCATTTATAAAAATGTTGGTGAGTGTTTAATTCTTCAAAGAATGGTGAAATAACTGATTGGATAACTGACATCTGGATGACACCTGTGACAACTCAGCACCTCGTGGTAAAGACTTATAAAAGTTTGTGCTCAGTGATACAACAGATGTTGCTAATCCTTTCTTTTTTTTTTTTTTTAAAAAAGCAGCTTGAAAAAAGTCAAGAAGTCGACAGGTCTGAGACGCAGCAAATATCAGACATACTACGAAGCTGACAGTTCCTCGGCTTCTTTTTATTATAATAACCATAAATAAAAGTACACACTGACCTACTGCCTATGTTACATTTGTGTCTGGACACTGTACGTGTGTACAGGCAATGTCACTTTTATGCTTCTCTTGTAAGACATACATACAATATAGATATATACACATTTATACACACACACATACATACAGCGATTCCTAATGGTTTGAAACGACAACAACAATAAAGACAAACATCAATAAATAATGTGGTTACGCCCACTCTTTGAGAGTATAATCATTTGTCTTGGTAAAACAGGCTCTTATAAAGGTACTTTTTGTATTTTTCTGTGATTTTCTTGGTCTCTGCGTTATATTTATCATTCATTATGTGAATGCCAAACACACCTGCAGCACTTTAAATTGAAAATGAATAGGGTTGATGATTAAGGCTGATTTTGGTGCTAAAAAACTACAGACAGGAATGATGTTGTCAGAGATTACTAACTGAGACGCTCAAATCAAAAGTGCATATTATTCATCACATTAGCTGCTGCTGTGTTCACTCACTGACATTTATGAGTTCTATGGATACAAGAGAAGAGAGAACGAGCATATAGGGAATAAAAATCCTTACTGCTCTTTACAGTTGATTTATGGGGATATTAAAAGCTGGTTATTACAAAGATGCAGTTTAGATATATAACAGCTTTAAAAGGAACATTATTTAAAAAAAAAAAAAAAAAGGTTTAAATCAACCACCAACGTCACATTTGATTACACAGCTGGGACAGTTGGATTAAAATAGTCTACACGAATGAGGAGAATTGCATTTATAGTAATCCTCCCACTGCAGATGTCAGAAGTCTTCAACACATTGCAACAGAGTTGGTTTCACTCACTTCTAATCTGATTTATTTTCAAATGTTGTTAATGTGTTGCACAAAACTAAACCCAGTTTGAAAATTTGAAAAAACAAAAACAAACCACAGACTTTTTATGGTTTCATATTAAGAAAACATATTGGTTGATGGCTGTTTGGCTCTTTTTTATGAGTCGTATGCTGCAAAGTTGCAGGTTGCAGAAATAATAGCAATGGTACCTTCAAGAAAAATGAAATGATGGGACTGCGTAGCAAGTCAGACACACCATGGCAACATTAAAGGTGTTTGTAATGGAATAGTTGTATTCATCCCTGAGATAGCTGCAGGCACCCGTCTGGCTTCGCAGTTACTTTTCCACCTCATTTCACATCTGAAGAGCAGTGTGTGTGTGTGTGTGTGTGTGTGTGTGTGTGTGTGTGTGTGTGTGTGTGTGTGTGTGTGTGTCTCTCCGTGTTTGTGTCTGAGAAATATAATACACATACAGACACTTGCACACAGAAAGTAAGTCTATGCCCGACTGTGCGTGTCCGTGTAGGTGTTTGTTAAAGATGAAGGTAAAGGAGACAGAGGTCGTCTGTTAGATGCAGCTGAAATAAGGAAAGTGTGAGGTTTGTAAAGGCTGTGTGAAAGTTTCCTGAAGCTCATGCAAATGTTTCCTTTTATTTTAGCTTAAGAACATGATGTAACAGGCAGCATCAACGTTTCATCTTCAGTCTGACCATTTGTTTTGGACAGCCATTGACAGCCATCATTTTACACCTTGCTCTTTGCCTCTGTCTCCCTGCCTTCTTCATCACCACTTGCTTCCCCTCTTGCTTCTCACTTTACACATATGCTGCATTCATCTTGCCTACAGGCTTTTTTTTTTGAAAAAAGACTGCCTGTCTTGCTATTTTTCCTGACTGTCTTTCCTTCCCTCACACCTGCCACTCTTGCTATATCCTCTTGATATTTGTTTCCCCTCAAGCCTTTTGCTGACATTGCGTTTTCTTCCTTCTCCGGCATATCTCAGTGTCAGAGACAAGGTGAAACTACAGGAGCTACAGCATTGAAGTTTCATTCAGAACCAAAACATAAATGGATCTTCAGTTTCAGTTCGTCCTCTGGTTATGGGAAACATCATTTTGCTTTATATAAGAGCAGACATTTGACACATGGAGGCATTCGGTGAGATGAGATCCGTTGACTGTGATGGCCATAACATTTAATTCACATCATTTCCATATTCTTTCAACAATTCAGCAAGTCATTGTGTCTTCTTACATAAGCCCCTACCCCTCTACTCATCATCTCTTTGAATATCACAATCAGATTTACAGCACATTCAGTCTCGCAATTGACACAGTTTGTGTTTGTTTTGACAGGATTATTTTCGGAAAGTTTTCCACAACTGCTAAACATTTCTGATTCAACAATCTGAGAACAAACTTTGTGCAAGAAGTCTAAAGATATTTACTCATTTAGACTGAAACAACTGCCAGTAATATAAATGACTCTTTTTCCTATCTGTCTCGATTGACAGATCGAGATCAATTTATTTATTTTTATGTTTTGAGAAATATTAAAATTTAAGACGCGCGCGCGCGCACACACACACACACACACACACACACAGAGACACTTACAAAACAAAAGCTAGTAACATATTTTAAATGTAAGTAAACAACTCGAAGGTAATACTATCAGTTTATAAATCTAAATAATTATTTAAATAATTATATTTATCAAATCTGAAAATAAATATTCACTTGGTGACCAAAGGCCAAACTTTTAGCAAAGGCATCATCAAAATCAAATAATCAAATAATCAAATAATCAAATAATAATAATAATAATAATAATAATAATAATAATAATAATAATAATAATAATAATAATAATAATAATAATAATAATTCACGACAAACGCTGCTGAAATGAAACAAACTGACCTGGAATGAAAAATGAAAATTAGCACAATGAAGTAACATAAAAAAACATTTAATTGACATCACCTTATACATATTCAGTTACTATTAAATAATATTGTACGCTTTGGGCTTCCAAAGTTTTGCACGTGCCACTTGATGCGGAAAACGGAGCTGCACGTGACCCACTCAGGTGAGCTACCTTTTTTGGGAATTATGGGACTGTTTGATGTGCATCACCCGCGGCCTCCCGCGTCACGGTTTATGTCGAAGTTAACTTTGTAATTTTGTCGCGTCGCGTTACTTTCTGTGCGTCTTTCTGGTGGAATAATGGGAATTTGTTGCGGTTGGAGTTTTTTTTTTCTTGTGGAGCTCATCTGTTGACACTTTGGCCTTTTTGACAACGTCAACTGTGTCGTGGCGTTTCCAATTCTGGACTTCCTGCTAAGATGCCAGGAATCACAGCCAACTTCACCAAGGTAAGAGACGACGCGCTGTCTTTTCCTCCCCCTCCCCTGACATCTGAGATCAAGTCTTGGCTCTCTCTTTTTCTGGCTGTTTGTTTGCCATATCTGTCTCAATACCACATGTGTTTGTTTGTTTGGCGACATCCTACGTCTGCTGGTTTATAATTTCTGCTGCCATCAATCACTGTAGCCTTCGGTTATAATGCTGCTAGCTACACACATTATGGGCTGTATTCAACTTGTAATAGTGGTTTATCTGCTTTTCATTTGTTTGTTTTTAGAATACATGATGTGATACTTTAAGTTATTGGCTCATATTTAAGTGTATGCATGGTTGTGTGGTATGGTAGATATTCCCATTTAGTAGTATTTTTAGTGGCTTTCACACTGCTTTATTGTTTCTTTGTTTTCATGTTGCCATTTTCATCACACATACGACATATAACCCACTTAAATAGAGACATTTTTCAGCCTCAAACAACAGGCTCCTTTGACCGCTTGATTTACTGTCATATTTAGATAAATCCATACCACAGATTGCTTCATTTAAAAAAAAAGACATGCTGCCTATAATTACTTTCTGCTATAGTTGTTTGTGCACAAGCCTAATGCCTCTGCAATGCAGGTGCATTGCTGGTTTTGGATTCATCCATCTCAGGTCACTAGATAGCATATTCCCCTTGTGATCTGAGGTGCATAGCAGGTGAGTGAGCATGCAGCATTTGGTCTCAAATGCTGTAGTGGATGAAAACTCATGTTGGGATCTGTAACCAATGTGGTTTTATGGATAAAGTTTATCACCACTGGCTAGATACATGTAGTCTGTGATCAGGTGATGATGAGATCAGAGATACTAGATTATTTTCACATAGTACATCTGCTGTTGAATATAGGCTGCCTGACTAAAATGAGCTCTTTTGCTGCAAACTCAAACAATACAGGGGATATATTTTATTCATATGGAAGCATTATGCATCTGAGCTTTTTGTGCACCAATAAGCAGGAGGCACGAATGCATAAAGTTGATTTGTAGGTTCATTGCTGCTACTCTCTCCTTTCATGCTCTATCTTTGTCTCTTATTTTCTCTAACGTTCAGCTGGAGGCCACTATGTTAATTGTGCCACGGTGCTAAACTTGTCTTATCCAGGCCAAGAAGAAAAGGCGATTCTATTTAGATAATACTAATTTGGCAGTAGTGTGTTTACCACAGCAGTTGTCTTGATTCATTTTTCTGCTGCAATGAGGTCGACGGTGCAGCTCCATGGGGCAAAGGCAGCAAGTGTCAGATCACATCCGTGGTGGGGAACTCCATTACTGGAGATAATGCTAATTATATGCTGACAGAGAAAGACTTTGAAGTGACGTTGACAACTTTGCATTTTGATAGCAGGTACATCACTAATCCTGTGTTGACTGATGCACATCATTTGAATTTCTCATTAAATCTAAACATAAATACATGTGCACATTAAAAGAACGTGCTCTGCACGACACAAATATATTCATGTTTTATTTGCATGGTAAATGTGACTCACACGCATGTGGCATTTTGTTCACTTGCTATATATACTTCCTTCAGTGTGATGACTTGTGGAAAATGCAGGCGTTCAGTGGCTGGTGAAACTAATAGTCCTGATAACAATCAGTTAGACTTCTATCTCCCCATTGAGGGCTGATTTTACACCAAGAAGAGTTGACCTGCAGTCAAGAAGTGGTTGAGCTGCCAGTCATCACTATTTCATGTCAGGTTGGTGGTTATGCAGCCACTTAATCATTCTCACCTTTGTTGACCATTTTTAATACTGCAAAGCATTGATGTTAGGGCTGAACAATTTGGGAAAATAATCTAATTGCATTTTTTTTCCCCCAATATTGCAATTAATTAATTAATTAATTATTTTATTTTATCTTCTATTTTATCCTTTTAGCCCAACACAATATTAGATACATTTAGTGTAAAATGCTCTTTCCCATAGGCTGGGTCTATTTGTTAGAATTAAATTAAAAGATGTATGACTTTAAATAAATGATTTTTATTTAACTGCTCATTACATAAACACCTGTGGCTTTGCCATTGTGCATTTAAACAAATAATAATTTAAACAAAAGCGTGCACTTTGTAAACACTGTGTGCAGCGACTTTCTCTTTGCACTTTTTGTGCAGCTCCAGTATGGCAGTCTGACTGAAATATGTACGGGAGGGTGTACTATACTGTTTATCAAGCGTATTTATCAATGCCATGAACCCAGGCTTGGAACTCGGTTATTGCCCGAGTGATTTCCCCGTGCCGTGTTGAAGTACGTTCATATGGAGTGACACTTTCAAACATTTTGGTCAGTGATCCCTGTCTTGAGGTATTTGGCTTGTCTGGAACATTGGTGCTCGCATTTTGGCCATACAGCTGTAATATATTGGTTTTTCTGGCATTTTTTTAAGTGCTGGAACAAGTTTGTAGTGTTACCCTGTGAAGTAGCAACAGGAGCACGGCATGCTCTGATGCTGCGCAGCATCTTCTTTTTTGAAACCAAAGTGGTTCCACACCACTGACGTGCTGTTCCTCTTCAAGACTAAAGTCTCAGCTGTGTCCGTTTCTGTGTTCATTGTGCAACAGATTAAAAGTTGATTCAGCCGAGTTCTCCACTCTTTCGCTTGCGTCACGTGATCACGATGTAATCGCGCACGGTTAGAAAATCACGTTTTATCATATCGGGATATTATCGCCAATGCCATTAATCGTTCAGCCCTAATTGAAGTGTTACAGGTGAGTATATCTAAACTATCTATGTAGCCTAATGGCTACATTTAAACATATTTAGTTTACACAAACCTAGACATTGCCGCTTTATAGGATCAAAAACCAAAGCAAGGGCTGTATATTTCCCATGCAGTTTTAGTCCATAAAAGTTTTATGAGTCCAGTATATTCACCGTTTATCCAACAGCTTAGTGGAGTCTTTGCACAATTAGCATCATGTTTGATAACATTTTGAGCTGCGAAAATGTGTTCTCATATTACCCAAACTCCCTGCTGATTTAATGCTATAAATACAGACCAGATTTAACGGTTGGATTATGGTTTCAGATTACTCTCAGATTATAGATTGTCTCTTTCAAAGACAAAGGTTACATTTTTTTGCTCACTGAAAGTTATGTAACACTTCAGCTCTTGTTAGTATGTTGCACAATAATCTTTTATAATCTTTCATATAATAATTCACATCAGTCATTCTTTAACAGAGCAGAAAATTTCAGTCATTATAGAAAACCTTGCAGAAGAAGAGTTTACTTCAAGCCCACATATTCAAGTAAATTCAGTTTTATTTGCATGTTGCCAGATCATAACAGAAGTTATCTCAGGGCACTTCTCATATAGAGCAGGTCTAGACAGCACTGTTTACAATGTTATTTACAGAGACTCAGTTTTTTTTTCCCCATGAGTAAGCACGAGGTGACAGTGGCAACGAAAAATTCCTTTTCACCTCAGGTTCCATCTGGCATAATCTGCATCAATGCACTTGTCACCAGACCTGATGGGCACGCTGCCCATGACAGCTTTTAGATCACAAGGAAGACATTGTGTCGTTGCAAGACCAGGGATTTTAATTGTCAGTATTACTATACGTCTGAAATCGTGCAGGATTGGTTTTGCTGATCAAGCAGCGACATGCGGGGGTTGCGCCCAGCAGGTGGTTGACTTCAGCTGCTTTCTGATGTCTCGGCACCCACAGGACGTCTGTGGACTGGGCGTGTCGCTATCAAACGTTGCTACCCTGAATTCAGCGGCAGAGGGATGTAATTACATTGTGTTGCATGAAAAATGAAACGAGAGGCACAGAGAGAGAGGGAGTGAAGTAGAGAAAGTACTGGAAAGTTATTTCCTTTGCAGTGACAAGTCACCGGCAAAGATTGAAGGCCTTTGATGGTTGGCCCTGTGTGTATCTTTTTCATCTCAAATTGGAGATCTGACGATCATTTATTCATGAGTTTACATCTCTAATGCTTACCGGCTCGCTTGTTGTTTGTTTTTCTTGCTTCAGGTCTGTATGGTGACTAAATTGATCCTGAATTATTTCTTTTATCTGCCATTGTTGCAGGTTTATTTGGCTGCAGAGGAGTTGTCATGATAATTTGTTCCCTATTTTCCTGTTGTCACTTTTTTTTTTTTTTTTTTTTGGCTCTGCCACAACAAGTGGAATCACTGCCACTTGTTGTCTTTTCACAGACAGGCAGATATACTCTCACAATTCTAAGATGAGGATGTCTGACAAGGATGTGAAAATTGGTAATCACAAAAGAAAAACAGCTCTTCACATTTAAAAGCAATTATTTCAAGATTTTTAAAAAAATTATACAGAATTATACATAATTAGTTTTGGACCATTTAGTACTATTAAACACTGTCAGACATTTTATAAGAGACAGTAGAAAAGCAGTTTTGTGTTTTGGTTGTATTTTACTTTTAGAAAACAGATTTTGACTTCAAAACTTAGCCTTAATTAAACTCAGTTTAAAATAAATAAAAACATATAAAATGTATGAAACGCTTTGCTGGACTATAACTTTAAAATGTTTTCTCAAAAACAGTATTATGGGGTTACAGGGATTATAAGTTTTCTTTTATCAGAAAAGCATGAGTGGACTTGGCAGGTCTTATCATATTCAATTTAATTTTATTATATAGCGCCAGATTATAAGAACATTTATCTCAAGGCACTTTAGATAGAGAAGCCCAACATTTCCACTATGAGCAAGCACTTGATGACAATGAAGATGACAGTAGAGACTACATATTTACAAACAGTTGTTAAAGCAAAATTATCATTAGCATTACAATAATGATAATAATAATGATGATGATGATGAAGGGAGGAGTCTGATAACTGAAGGCTCTACCTCCCGTTCTGGTCTTAAAGACTCTAGGAAGCACAAGTAAACCACCAGTTTGTGATCTAAGTGATCTATTAGGATAAGAAGGAACTATGAGCTCCTTAAGATATGATGGAGCCTGATCATTAATGGCTTTATAGGCAAGCAGGAGGATTTTTTTAATTCTATTCTAGATTTTACAGGAAGCCAATGAAAAGCAGCCAATATGTGCATATACGTACGCATGTATATTTAGAGTCATTCTTACTATTTCTCACTTTCTCTGTATGTTCAAGAGTTCTAAAAAAAAACACGACGACACAGAAACATCATGGCTTGAAATAACTTCTGATGGCTGCTGGCTACAGTATGTTAAATGCATTGAATAAAACATACTGCACAGAAATGTGCGGTATGACTTATACAATGTATTTAACATGCAGTAGTGGAAATGTATAAAGTGGGTTTAATGTAGGATTGTGTCGTTAGGATTTGACAGTGTCATAATTTTAGACCTCTTCAGTTTAGCAGTACTGTTATTTGGGAAAAAATGCAGTGTATGCAAGTGCTCTCCAATGAAACAGTGTGTAAGTTAACAGGCTTATATGATCTCTAATCCTCCTGGATTCATAATAAAACATGACAAGTGGGAGCAGCTTGTCTTTGCGATGGGTGTTGAAAAAACATGCTGACTTTAGTCGTGTAACTGCTCTGCCCGACTCTGTGGCCAACGCTGGCTTTTTTTTCTTCGCTGAAAACAGGAGGTTCACACGTCAAGATCAAACAGTCGAGAAGACAGAAAGTGCCAGGTTTTAATTGGTGCTCTTCCTCGTACTCTTTGTGGCGTTTCTCTGCAGCGACGTTTCTTGTGTAATTCACCATATCTCTGTGATAATTGAGCCTAGCTGAGGCTATGCTGGATGCAGATTTCAAAGGACGCGCTGGGTTTCATGTCACAACAGCAGTGGACTTGATTTCACACTGTAGTTTCAGACGAAAACGACACCAGCATAGTTTATACAAGTTGTGCAGCAGATATCAGAATGTCAGCCAAAAGCACAAAATGTGTTTGTGTCCCTCTGGATTATGACATTTCTACACAATGTGTCCACTATTCTCAATCTTTGATCAGATTGGGTGGATGCAGTTATTCTTAATGTGAAACAAGGAAGTAACGATCGGTTCTAGTAGTGTTGTGATTATTGTAATTGGATTATATTTGGAAATGTCAAGCTTGATGCTGTTAATTAACCTTGATAGGGCTGAGTTGACACAATTAGAATGTTTTAACACTATTTCCACTGAGACTAATACCAGCTAGTGTACTTGTTATTCCAAATTCAACTTGAATAACGTTACTGACTTTTTCACCCCTGATGAGTTTGCACACTTGAATATTCATGCTTGCACTGTCAGATGACTCAGAAGTGCTGAATCACTTGTTCAGGTGCATAATCATCTCACTTGCATCCTCGAAGCACAGCAAGTCGAGGCACACCCCGTGCACCTCAGCTGAAGTAAGTGTGAGGCAACTTTGTTTACATTTCCCCACCTCTGTCACCACAAAAATGTTAGGAGGAGGGAAAAAAAAACAATGTGGGCAATTAACATTCCTATGGTCTGGACAAATCTGAATTAATACATTTGTCTCATGTGCGTACAGATGTTTACATAAATCAGGAAATTGTTTACATTCACGATTTGTTGTTTATCTATGCCAAACACAAAGTGTAACTCCAGCTCTTCTCAAAAGGCAGAGGGTGATAAACATAGAAAATGTGGCTTCTTTATTATTTTATCTCCAAACTTTGATCATTATGTCTTGGTTAAAATTATTTTTTATTTTTATTTTTTTAAAAGGTGCTTCATTAACACTGTGTCTCATGTTTTATTGCCATGGCAACCTATGCCTCGTGAGTTGAGACTTTTTGCACTGTGCAGCACATTTGTTGCCGTAAATAGAACTATAAGAAATATGATTTCAAATCAGAGTTTATCACTAACTTTTGCTCACATCTGACATTCTATCAATTATTGTTATTATTATTCATTTTTCATGCACAGCTGTTGCACTGACTTTATAATATTAATTACTCAACAGACAAGTGGCACACCCACGCAGGTGTTTTTCAATTCTAAATGTCTTCTTTAGGAATGTGTGGGCATGAGCAGATTCTGCTTGATTAACGTCTCGTTTGTGCGCCTTTGCAGCTGTGACATCTTTTCAATTGTTTTGTTGAATTTCATTTCCAGTTTCCAGCCCAGGTTTGCTCTCTCTTAACCAGTGGTCATAACAGAATGACTGAACATGCCTTTGTGGGTGTGCAAGGCCCTAGCCTATATTATTAAACATTTAAATTCAGGTTTCATGAACCAAACATCTATCCTACATGTGTGCAAATACTGTGTTCACTTGCTTTTGTCTAGAGTTTAATACAAGCGATAACACTGCAGAAGCAAAAAACATAAAAATTACAGGTAAATGCAAATGTTGATAAAATATACCTAATTTAGCATCAAATTGTGATAAAAAATTTCAATAAAATGTAGACACCGGAATGAGGCTGTGCAAAATTTGTTTCCTGATTACATAGTGCCAGTTCAGTGACAGAATGGTTGCTTGGCTTGGAGTTGTGTTGTTAATGAAGTTAAAGCAACAACAGGTTGGATGGTGGGTCTGGGTGGTAAAGGCTTGTAAAGCTGTGATATGACAAAATGACAGGAAGCCATTTTGATGCCTACACTATACTACTACTGATATAGACTTGCTTTAATCATAAAAAGACATGGAAGTTTCACTTTCTAATAAAGAGGGGGCCTTTAAGTTTATTATTATTTGCTCTGTAGCCCAAGGCTCTTTTTTAAAACTCACACTGCTTGCAGAATCAGAAACACTATCTGTTAGTAGCATTTCTTTTCTGCTCCAAGTCTATTTTTTATTTATCACAGAGATTAACCAGCGCTCTTGGGAATTATTTCAACAGTTTTTTGCCCTCCCCCAGAGGATTGTAGTCAATTTGAGCTCCCCTTGAAAGTCTTCTGTAGTTGCAATCTAATTCTTTCACACAAAATAATTGTCATTTTGTGAAGAAATGGGCTTTTTACCAGTTGGCGCAGGCATGTTTATCTGTCGGCTCACTGTGCGACAGTCTATTTCCATCACCAGCTCCTCTTTGTTTTGTAAGTACAAAGAGACATTTTGACAGTGGTTTTGTTGCTAGGTAGCCACCACCACAATGGCAGCAACTGTTTGTTTCCTCAACTGTCGAAGCAGACAGCACTTTGAGCAGCCTTCTCCTCTGACCACACAGGGCACAACTGTACAAATAGCAATGAGTCAGAGAGAAAGTTGATGGGATGAACAAGAAGGAATATTGCTTTCTTAATAACACTGTAGATGTGAATCAAAATTGCCTACAACAAAATCAACTGGAGCAAAATCAATTGGAGCACGATCCACAGATGCAGCACAGCCACCTCAGTAGTGCTTTTTTGTCACTCGGCTGTAGACCATTTTTATACTCATCACAAGTACATTTCCATTATTTACTTAAATAGCTCAATGATATGGGTCGATGTGCGGATGTTGCTCTTTTCATTGATGCTCATTTCCTAAAGCCTTACACCTACTTGTGATGTGGGTGTAATTATGGGATTATTATGAAAATAGCTTTTTCACATTATTCATATATATATATATATATTACTGTTAACAGCAGTCAGGTAAAAAAACACTGAAGATAAGGTCTATAGACTTTTGAAAACACAAAAAAATATAACGAATAGGCCAATCTGAAATGGACCATAATGCACATTTTGTACAATGTTTAAGTCTAGCTGAACAAAGTAACCCTAGAAAGATAAATAATTGCTAAATATAGTCCTGGTGAAATCAAGAACAAGGATCAGTATCTGTTTGTAGCTCTCTGCTTGTGCTAAGCATTAGTTTTAGTGCAGACAGGAATCAGTACCTTGGACAGCTCCAGCTTCATCATGCAGTTACTATCTAGACGAAGAAAAAAACATAGAAATATCAGGTGAAAATGCATATAGAACACACTAAGATCAAAAAATGTAATCTCAGCAGCTATTCTAGGCTCAGTGGAGAGGGGATCATGCTTGCATTGTGATCAGATCTCAGCTCAGGTGTAAATGTATGGGCATCTCTTCCCATCACCGCCATCCATGAAGCATGACATGAATATGAGTCTGCCAGATGTGCACAATAGCAGGGAGCTATACTAAAAATATAGTGAGCCTTTTCTGCAAGCATGTGAAAATGTCTAATTATAACTTTTAACATATAGAAATTAAATTCAGTCATGTGCTTTTCAAACTCCCCATTTTCTGGTTGATTTAATGGAGCGAGTTGGCAAAACCTCCTTGGTATTATTTCTAACATGGTTTCATAGCCTTGGTTTGACAGTGTAATTTTTTTGTCACTGCTTTGGTCTGTTACTTGCATAATTTGCTTCACACCGATTTTCACCTTGTGGGTTGTCGTTACTTGTTTAGGAAAATTGCAAGTCATTTACCACGGTGCAGCCAACACATCCTTTTGTGTCATCATTCTGGGACAAAGCAAATGACTGCTGTCACCCCTGTACTTTGACAAGAGATGTTTGTCAAAAGACTCTTCTGGTACATGTCTATTGTCTATTATTATGAAAATAATATTTAAAAACAGTTGAGTTCTTCAGAGGCAGCCACCGGTATATCAAACATCCATACTTGTGGGAGTGTTTCTTTTATCAGTCCTTGAAAGAAGAATCAGGATCGAGTAATTGGAAATTTACCATGGAAAACTGTACTAGGACCCCCACACGAGAACCATCATGAAATCAAAACAAACACGTATGCACGCCCTGATTGTCTGTGGAGTCTGTATACATGCATGCAGGCCTCATGGCCTGCATCACACAGGCTTCATCCTTTATCACCGCCTCCAAACATCCTGCTAAGATCTCTGACCAGCTTGTCCAGGGTGCTGAATTCCACCAGCCAAGCAGAGGAGCCATGGGGAGTTAGCAAACACTGCTGAAATAAGAAATGAGGGAACACACATACACACACACAGGCTTTATGTACTATATATGAGGTGAGGAATACATGTCAGCAACAGCATACAACAGCAAAAACTGCTGTTCTAGACCCCAAGTATTCACCATTTCACTGCACACACCTGCACATATTGCCAGTGCTTGTGTTTCTTATTGGCACTGTATTATTTCATTTCCATCTGTACCACTGCAGTCACAACTACTCAGTAGCCACCAGCTGGTTCTCTTTATCCCAAAGTGCAACCATATACTGACAATATCCGACTTATATAGCTCCGGCATCTGGATGGATGAAGGCAGGAGGTGAAGGGGAGGGAGAAGGAAGAATTTGCTCCTGTAATGGGTCTTTTGTGTCCCCACACACTCTTTTCCTTCTCTAGTGACTAGAGGAGGCATGTGTTGTGCTGGGAGACAGATGGTTTGAAGCAGATTTCTTTCACAGCCAGGAGGGAGACAGAGAGAGGTAGCAGAAAATGAATGGAAAAAAGTGGGAGTGTAGTGGGAGAAAAATAGAAAGAAGTGAAGAGATTATGCACTAGATCCATAGAAATCCTTTGATTTAAAAAAAAAAAAAAAAAAAAACAAAAACAAAAAAAAAACAAAAAAACAAAAACACAGCAGTTACAGTAAACCTTGTGTATTTTAGACCATGTGACAAATCAAGGACCTCCGTGTAATTGTTATAGTTGGTATAAATGGACAACTTTGTTTTTCTTCTTCCTCTTCTTTAATATGAACTGCACGTTTTCAGGCTGGTGTCTAACTTGGATCATCTTGAGAGGAGAATAAATGTGTCAACTTCGATTTATGGCAAATATTTGTCACAACATTTTAGTTGGTTGTATGTGGGTTTTTTTAAAGCATTGGCCACAGTATTGTAAAATTATACATTTAGATAATCAGTGCAGTAAAGGCTACAGGATCTGGCACAGGATGATCTTCTATTAAAGCTCTTAAGTTTCCTCAAACACTATGGCCTAGATATAAATTTTCAGGTGGAAGTACATTAATTGCCTGTAAGGAACTAGGACTCTGACCTTTTCTGGCATTAATATCCAGACCCATTCTAGCCATCAATAATAGTCTTTTCCAGTGAAAGGTGCTAACTGTTGCCAAGTTGAAAAGTACTTTATCTAAAAGCCACCAATGGCCAGTACCGGGCCCCTGATTCATTTCGCAAGCTACACAGCAGGTTGTTTCAGCCTCCAGAGTCACTTAATCGTGCTCTCATTTGCTGCATAAGTAAAATGACATTTCTTTGCCGCTGCTTCCTCCCAGGCGGTTGGCAAAATGGCACCCAGAATTATTTCCACATTTAACACTTTTAATTGAGCTGCCATGCACTGCAGAAAATGTTTCTCTCATCCGCCGCAGAAGCTCCTTTTTCGGCCATCCATCTGCATCCCAGGGCTATCTACACGATTGTGAGACATTCACTAGAGAGGTTAAATGTCTGGCTGTGATCTGAACTGCCTACTGTAAGAGGGTTAATTGAATCTGTAATCCGTTTACACTTTGGCCCCAATTACTGACTTAATCAAATGCTGAGTCACTGTGGATGACAGAAAACTAACACTTATTGAATCCAAACTATAGTCACCCACTTGTCAAAATACAAATAATTAGCTGCGGTTGATAAGTGTTTACTCACAGGAACATTTGAACAGGTGGTATGAATTAAAACTGTATTGCATTACTGAGATATTAAACTTGTTGTGTTGCATGTTTTAAAGGTTCCATATTGTACCCTTTTTACAACAAGTAAACATAGCCCTGTCAGCTCCACTGAGCATGTCTCTGAAGTAGTTTGTTGAAAATACCTCTCAGATTAGGCATATTTACCTGCCTCTCTACCCCTCAGAACAGGCTGATTCTCATTAGAATTCCTACATGCAAATGAGCTGCTACTCATTGTAGCATACCGGTGGCATGCTGGTGCACACCCCCAGTCTCTCTGCCAGCCCTGGAGTTTACTGGAGATATGGCTGCCGTTTCTGTGCAACCTTATATGTTCGAACCCGAGTCCGACCCAGAGGAAGTGGAGACACCTTTAAAAACACCGCCACTCCGCTACATACACATAGTCTATTTCCCATTTCAAAGTGAACCCAGTTTTGTGCCATTTTTATAGGTGCATATGTGGACATTGTGCATTAACGACATCAGAGGCAAAAAACTTACGCTACTGGGAAATACCGGAGGTAATATTTTCAGTTGAAGCTGCACTTACTTGCATCACTACAGATAACATTTGTCACGCTCCGCGATACTCACCATAATAACAAGTTACTAGATGGCTGCAGCAGGTTGAGGAAGTCCCCTGTATGACAGACCACCCTGCCCATCTGCATAAATGTCTACTCGCTGTAGAATGCCTGCAACATTTACAAAGCTGACTATGAGCTTTTGAGATTAATCTTGAGCCCCAATGCCCTCGTTCCCGGTGGCGTCCCGCTGGCGGATGAGTGTGTCTCATCCGATTTCATGGCTTGCATGGCTGTCTCTGCTTCATAAACATCGGCATGTGTTATAGGCTCAGAAGCATCACAATCTCAGCTAAAAGTTGATATAGACCACTTCTACAACAACCAAACACAGCTAAAGCTACAAGTTAAGAGCAAGTAAACTAACTCTACAAAAAGACGTAAACTCAAACCGCGACCGCCCCCCCCTTTCACATGGTGCATAAACAAACAAACAAGGTCTCTGCTTAGAGCGGAGGCCTCGTAGATTCTAAAACTACAAGTTTCATCAAGATCAATGAAAAATTGACTGAATCAGCGAGAATGTTCAGTAATGTTCAAACGATCCATAAACATGATCATAAAACCTGTCTTACCTCTGTTGTCTTGTTTACAAGATGAAATCCACAGCGATAATGCCACATTTCCTTAAATACTACATCTCCCATGATGCTTTGTGAGCAGTTCAAAGGTCACAAATTGGTAATGGGCTGTAAATATCCCTGTCTGTGACGTAGATGATGGGGAGAAATCTAAACGGACTGTTTAAGCACATGGTTTCTAACACTGGTGAATTTATTATTCAAACTGTAAACTTAATTTTTTTTTTTTTTTTTTTTTTTAAATCAAACTTACAGTGTGTGTATAGGCAGTAGAGACACAAAAAGACATTCAGAAACCATCAAGTGTTTTTTTTTCATAATAATATAACTAGATAACTAAAATACTAGTTAAGCTTTTGTCAAACTCACAAAGCGTTTACAGTAAAGGGGTCACAGAATAGTGCAGGCAGGCTTGGAGCTGCAGAGTTAGCGGTACAGTAAGCCCACCTCACTGACAGAGAGGCAGAAGGGGCTTGACAGGGCATGTCAGGGCAGCAAATAAATGTTTGAATGGGAGAGTGGGCCCAAAGAAAGGAAGCGTGCACTTGCAGACAGGCTGACACCACCCAGATAATGGAGCTGCCAGAGCCTCTCCCACATTTATATCTCACCTCACCATAACCCAATCACAAGGAAACATATTCACTTGCACATGCAGACACGGTACCATACACAAATATATACTCACACACACGTGGACTGTATGTAGGCTTGTCACGTACATACACTCTCAAGATTTGATGTTGAAATCTTTAAGAAATGGATGCCTGGGAGCGAGATGGTAAGGAGAGGAAAGTGTGTGTAGGGTTGAATAGGTGTGAGTAGAAGACGCTTCATTGATTAGAGGCTAAGGCATAGGGCTCCACTGAAAGACCACTTCTACTCTCCATGTATTGTTAATCTCCCCTGTCAGCTCCTAGAAACAGGCTGTAATTTGATAAATCGCTGGGCTGAGATGAAGTGAAAATAGGCTTGACAGTGTGGGGGCCTCCTATCCTCTGACACCGATCATCTGATTTCTTTTTACAGCACATTAAATATAGAGCCCCTTTCTTCCATGGTTTCATATTAAGAGACATACTAACACTTTGTGTTGCCAGGAAAAAGAGCAGGATTAAAAAGCACGGGTCCGCGGTTGTCACAACAGACTGATAGGAAAAGTGCAGGCCTGTGGGCACAGGTTAAATCGGTTTGAGACAATTCACGTCTGCCATCTTCGATTGCTAGTTTGGGACGGCGGTTTCACGTGTCATCGCAGTTTCCGTTTTTATTGTGCAGCCTGCCTACTGTGTGCACAGTTGGTCGACCCAGGACAAGATGAAATTGAATGTGTTTACTATAAGGAGTGGAGGATATGAATAAAAGTCTCTACTGCAGTATGTGCGATTTCATTTTGCAAGATGGATATATTTTGATATAGTACATCTTCCAGAAAAACAAACAAACACATGAGACTCAATACAGTAGATTTTTTGAAACATTTCACTGGAAAATGTTCATCTGCCGACAGACTAAAATCGTCATCCTTAGAGCTGCTTTGGTTTTTGGACTGTTGCAAAAATTGGGAAGGAGAATAATTTAGTTGCAACAACAGTGCGCTTTGCAGCACTACAACACCTCAAACTATAGCATCAAAAATGACCGCTGAGTAAATCAACAGCTCTCTGACAGTCTTTGGGAAAAAAACAGAAAGACAGACTTCAAAAGCTTTAAAAAGGTAACATTGTTGCAAAGGTATTGCATCGGATTGCATCTATGTAGTATAGGCTTTCCAGTAACAATTGTGTCTGCCTGCAGTCTGTCATTGTCAGCATGCTATAGCAGAACCCTTAGTGTTTTCTTTTATAGACACCATGGTAATATTTGAGGAGCTTCATGTATTTTCACAGTATTATATCTTTCACTTTAAAGCTGTACCAGTTGAAATGTATAGATACATACAATGCAGTCTGAGCCAGTGCAACTGTCCCTATCTAAGCTGAATCTCTTCTGACTCTACAGTAACTGTTGTTACTGCTGCTCATTTTCTTTAAACTACCAAAGTGTAAACCTGCCGACATATGGAACCTGTCATGTAAATGAAAACTTGTGTCCAGCTTGTAGAGTCACTACTTGTTTCTTGTAGTATATGACAGGAGAACAAGCCTGAAGTACTGGTTTCAAAGATTTTTTTTTTTGTCTGTTAACACAGAATGTGCTGTAGGGCAGCCCCGTGATAGATGCAGATTGGATTTGAATCATCAGTCAAAGACCCCTCAGACTACTCAGATTCTTCAAGCTGAGAATTTGTTATTTATTTATTTGTACTTCATGTGAGTCTCAAGAAGTAGCTGCAGAGTGAGCGCTTCTTGCTCTCTCCACTATGTCAACTCAGTCAAGTCATCCTGTTTGCATAGTGATGAAGTCTGTGTCAGCTACAGCCAGCTGAGGATCCAAAACCACGGTGAGTCTGAGTAGCACCGAGGCGGATACCAGCTGCTTAAAAGTGGTAAATTTACAGCTCACAGCAACTTGATATGACAACAGTCACTAGCTTTTCTTTGATAGTTTATAAAATACAGCAACAGCTAGTTGAATATATCTGTAGCAGAGACAAATCTGATTTCCTGATAAAAATAATTTGTGATACATCCAAATTGTTATATATTATATTATTATGATGCTGCCAAAATAAATTCTCATAGTGCTGGATGTCAGTGTTGCAACAACACACTGTTAGAATTTTCTTATTCTACTATGTGGAAAAATTTTGATGAGGCAGAACAAAAAACATCTGCAGACACGGATACGTCTGTGTTCATTGTAGAAAGAGAAAAGGCATTTATTTCAAATTAAAGCATCTTGTCAGAAATGAAATTTAAACATATGCTCTCCCCAAGAGTGCTGAAAGTAAACAGCAAAAACATGTGTGCGTACATGAGTGTGTGCTTTCTCCTACTGGCGTTGTTTATTCTGTAGATCTTTTACTGGGAAAGCGTTTGCCAATAATTTTCTGTCTGTGACACAAAAACAAACACGCTCGGTCAACGCTGCCTTCTTAGTGCATGAACAATAGCACATACACACAAAAACATGGAACATATTTGATGAAAGCAGCTTCACTCATTATAATCTTGGTACCTGCTGGCAGTTATATTTTAATTGTTTTAACCTTAATTTACTTAGGCAAAGATGACTAAAAAAGCTCTGTATGCTGTTTATTTGTTTCAGCTAAATTAGCAGAAGATTTTGAGATATTTTTGTGAACATTGAAACAGCAGATAATGAAATGCTATCACTTCTACTTTGCCAAAGCCATTACAAAATGATAAAATACCATGCAACACAAGAGAACAAGTTTCTCAGCATCAGACTGACAGTTGACTAATCAATGTATTAATATGTGTGTTATTATATTCAGATGTTTCACAGGTAGCGAGAAGTAGCATGACTTCTAACAAGTGAGAC
This sequence comes from Polydactylus sextarius, assembly GCA_016801845.1. Taxonomy (NCBI): domain Eukaryota; kingdom Metazoa; phylum Chordata; class Actinopteri; family Polynemidae; genus Polydactylus; species Polydactylus sextarius. The sequence continues at coordinate 7,296,587 of CM028922.1, forward strand.
TGACAAATGCAGAGGAGAGTCAGGGAAAGAGCGGTACTGATAATTTGTGACACCAGATGCCAAGTGTGATGACACTGCAAATAGCAGCTGTAGCACAGTAATCTGTGTGATCATTTTTTTTATTTTACAACTTCACACTTTTATTTGATGTTGGTCCAAACAATTAGTCTGCTGCCTTTTCAAAATGCACAACTGGAACAGCTATAAAGTCACACTGGTGACTTTATTGTTATACAAGTGAAGAGAGAGTAATTTGTATCACTGGCTTTCTCATGTTTCTGTTTTTTCATCTGTCATTTCATCCATTATTGAAACCTGGACTCATTTTCATAAAACAACACAACAATTTCCAGGAAACATTTGCAGCAAGAAATCATCGGCTCTGCTCGTACGATACAAACAGTAGACACTGTACTGGGTTGAGCAAGCGCTGATAGTTCCCATGTGTAGTTTTATGAACACTGTTCTCTCCTCAGCTCAACTGTGTGACAACAACACACACTGAACCTAGAAACATAGACACCAAAGAATTTTCTCCTGTCATTTTTTTGGCAGCAAACACTGATATAAAGAAAAAGTGAGTGGGACAGGGGAAGCTCGCCAAAAAATCATGTCACAAATATTTTAGGAGCTGGATTTAATTTACCATTTGTGACTGTATTTGTTTTCATAGGACAAGTTTTATGTGGCATTTCTAAACACAGTATTTGCCAAGTAGCCATTCACAAAGCATTATGAGCTATATGCAAGACATTGAACACTATATCATGAGTATCAGTGGGAAAACTGGAGATGAACACAACACTTTCCTTGTTACTCAGATAGCTGTTTACTCTTTCTCTGTTGCTACATGGGGACAGAGTGCCTTATTGCACCATGGTGCATTAGCGAGCAACTGTTGCTTGTGCAAAGACAGGGAGACTGAGATTTTAATCCAGGAAAAGCAACTTCAAATCTCTGAGGAGTCACTCAGGAGACTCTCACACACACAGTCCTCTCCTCAGCTCAACTGTGTGACAACCACACACACTGAACCTAGAAACATAGACACCAAAGAATTTTCTCCTGTCATTTTTTTTGGCAGCAAACACTGACATAAAGAAAAAGTGAGTGGGACAGGGGATGCTCGCCAAAAAATCATGTCACAAATATTTTAGGAGCTGGATTTAATTTACCATTTGTGACTGTATTTGTTTTCATAGGACAAGTTTTATGTGGCATTTCTAAACACAGTGTTCACCAAGTAGTCATTCACAAAGCGTTATGAGCCATATGGAAGGCATCGAACATTATATCATGAGTATCAGTGGGAAAACTGGAGATGAACACAACACTGTCCTTGTTTCTCAGATAGCTGTTTGCTCTTTCTCTATTGCTACATGGTGACAGTGCCTTATTTCACTATGACGTGTTAGCAAGCAACTGTTGCTTGTGCAAAGACAGGGAGACTGAGATTTTAATCTAGGAAAAGCAACTTCAAATCTCTGAGGAGTCACTCAGGAGACTCTCGCATACAAATCCGCACTTTAGGATGTCACAGGTAGAAGAGTAAAGGCTTAAACTTCTTCCACGGTTAAATTCTAACATTTGAGGGCCAGAATCACTGTTTCTACAGGGCTCCTACAGCTTCATTCAACTTTCTTTAATACACTCACAATAGAAAATGTTATCATCCCCATAATCTGATACTTTGCAAACATATTAAAGTTTTGTCTGACATATGATTCATCAGTGTGTTACAGATGGGAGTAATCCTCTGCACTCATCACTAAGAACCATAGATCAGGCTTCCCAGTTAAGGCCCAGCTGTTGAACAGCCCGGCAGAGGTAGTCCATCATCAACCAATTTGTGCTGTGTTCAACTGTGGTTACTGTCCCTCTGCTGCTTGGGATGGGTACAGGGTGTTGGGACTATTGCAGCTCAAAATAGATGAAAGGGTTGGCAGTGTGGTGCTGCTAATGTAGCAGTTTTTGCTAACTAGCATCATAAATGTTGTTTATCGTCCCAGACCAGATAATCAGACTTTGAAGCCAAGTTGCTGCAATACAGTTTCTCTCCATTGATCTCTATGCTTGGTGAAGACTTTCATATTTATTGAAGGCAGCATCGGTGGCAGCCACTCTGAGTCTCAAAGCTTATTAATTATATGTTTATTTTTTTGTCTCTCTCTTTTTTTCAATCATTATTGTGGGCGAGATTTGAACAAACCTATGTAACAGGTTTAACAGAGGACACTGTAAAGAGTCAAAAACGGTGTTCATCCAATGACCTTCATTTTCCTTGGCTAAACTGAACGAAATGGGACCAGAGCATACTCTGACTGGCCATTGGGACTATTGCCTCAAATCTTGATGGGCCAGTTGACTGTCAAGTGGGCAGCTGCATTGGTTATGAATTGTTAAGACAGCCATAAAGTTTTTAAAAATTTTACACACCCCTCAGTGTGTCCCTGTCATTCAGGGTACTGGGCCAGTTACAGTGGTTACGTCCAGGGCTGAATTTCTTTTCCACTCTGTGAACCAGAGTCAATATTGGTCTGGCTTATCCAAGACAGAGTGCCCTACAATAATATAATCTTTAAATGTCTGCAGAGCTTTGTCAGTGCAGTAATTGGCCAATGCCAATTATCTCAAAATGCCAGATATCGACCTAAATGTCCATCACTATTCATGAAAAGTCCAGACTTAAATTCCAGATATCCATAATTTGTATTCTGACCGGGAAAGATGAACCATTCAGTTGTGGTGTAAGTCTCCAGAGATGAGGAGGAAGCTTGTGGGTGCAATGTTTGTAGCTGGGACATGACAGAGTTCACAGGTAGCTGTAGCATCTTCTGACAGCGAGTTATCGCGATGACTTGTGAGTACTCTTCTTGATGTAGTACACCTAAAAGCAAACAGCGAGTAGCTCAATATCCTGTGAGCAGCACTGCTCAGTAACAGTGACGTGCTCCGGGTTATTCCATCTCTCCTTAATAAACATTGCAATCCCCATGTCCTTCCTCTTGTCGGTCTCATTAGCTCTGCTGTACACTGACAGGTCTCAGTGAAGCACATGATGCTGCTCTCTGCTCTCTGTAGCTACTGCCTCTGGTCAGTGCCATCATTTCTTCATTTTAAAGGGAGATCGTACATTCCCCATAGTTACAGACAGTGTTGATGGTTTGTTTATGGTTATGTTAATGGTTGGCGCTTAACTCCTACTCTGCATCCCCTTCTCCCCCACCTTATCTCCACCGGGATCTGGGGTCACTTTGTTGGGACGTATCTTTGAGATGCACAGTATCATCAGCTTATCACTGGAGAAACAATATTGCAACGGCTCTACGGCTCTCTGGTTTTTATAGTCCATAAAAAACAGGTGAAAAAAACATGAGAAAAAAAAAAACATGAAGAAAAAAGCCGTCTTGATAAATGGGAACGGTTATAGTTAAAATATTGAAAAGGGGAAAAAGTAAGAAAATGAGCCACTCACGCAGCGCCATGGAAGCAAATCTTGATGTTACCATGGTAACAAATCTATGCTAGCTGTTGCTGTAAATTCAGAAACTGAAAGTTTTCTCTCCTCTGTAGTTTGACACTGTGAAGGACCTTTTCCATCCTTCCATCGTTAGTGTGAGGCAGTGTTCCCACAGATGAGAAATAAACCCCCAAAGCAAAAGTTCATTGTCTGACACCTATAGAATCCAGCTAGCCCTCCTCAGTGGAAGCTGTCATTTCACCCAAGGTCATTGCCTTGTTGAGAGAGTAAACAGACATGGTTCAGTTGTACCTCAGGGTCACAAGATTTACATTCTTCTTTTGGAGAGGACAAAGTTATTGTACTAAATATACTGTGTGATCTAGAGTAAGTGTAGGATTTGTTACCAAGCAAATTCTGCACGTGTGTAGACGTGCATAGCTGTGTTGTAGCATGAAGAATATTTTTATTTACAAATGTAAAATTTAGGAATGAAATGAAACCAGATGCATTGTTTAAGTGTTTTAGCACAAGTGGTAATTTGCAACACCATATGCTGTGCAACCCTTCAGAACTGGTTGAGTGTTGCATTGTTCACCTTACCCAAGTTTCAATAAATATTTCTACTGATGAGATTCACCTGAAACGTTTTACATCCTGAGTTACCAAGTTCACACAATTTTTTTCCCTTATATTAAATGTGTTAAAAGTGACCTTATTAACGCATTAACAACATCAGTGGTATTGACTCTAGTCTGCTGTTAAGTAAGCGGCAGCTGTTTGTTTATTATTTATTTTATTTTTTATTCCTGAACTCTCCCTCTCTACAAAACTATTTGCAATCCTCTTAGCCTGGTTTGCCAGCGTGGCATTGTGCCACAGAACAAAGAAACCAGGGAGCAAGCCATCATTATCACTTCAGGGACCTAGAATACACATTACTCCTAGAACAATGGAAAATGCAGGCCTAAAAACTAAAGTACCATCAGTTATGAAATAAGTAAAAATTAAATTAAAAGTAGTGCTGCATGTTCAGAGGAAAGAGGATCTGTTAACAGCTTCAGTCCCATCTCTTTTTCGAGCTCAATAAGGCCATCACCACAGGGATTTCCAATGATCAACTGCACACAGCTAAAAATGGCACATTTCATTTCCCTTAATGAACTATTCGTTGTTTTTCATCAAGTCTCTTATTGTGACATCCCTTTAGTCCTGAGTGTTTCAATGTCAGCAGAACAAGGAAAATGATACCACATTCAAACCTGCTTTAATTGCACCAGTCTAACCCATAAATCACAACGGCACACAAACACATTCACAAACACACATCCTTGCACCAATCTTTGTGAGGAACCTGTTATTGACGTAATATAATCCAAAGCCTGTTATCCTAACCTTTAACATCACAACCAAATTCCTAATCCTAACCCCAATTTTCACTGAAAGCCTTAAATCTTAAAGTCTTAACCATCAGACCTTTAAACTTGTGGAGTCCAGTGTTTTGGTCCCCACAGAACTGCTAGACCTCACAAGTACAGTGGGTTCTTGGTGTTTAAATCCCATAAATACAGCTAAACAGGACCATATGCTCTCTTTCTCTGTCACATACACACAGTATTTCTTCTCAGTTTATCTGCACCCACCTGATGACAAAAAGGCATGCACAATGCCAACAGGGATTCTCCCTGCCCGGTGTACAGTGCGTACACCACACATCGGTAAACAATAGTAACCTCTACAAGCCCTCATGCTGCTTGTACCTTATGGACGAGACCCACATGATTCCATAATAAGTTTGGCTTAAAATACTGAATAGAGCAACAATGCTTAATCATCTTGTGTTATACTGTGAGTGTGTGTGCAAACACAATTAAATTCATATGATGTTTAAATCACGTACATGGATAGAGACAGCAGAAAATAAATTGGTTGTGGAATTAAAAAGGAGAGATCATTTTTGGAAATGTTCATTGTTTTTATCCAGCATAAAACTGGGGTTTAAAGAATAAAAGCTCAAGTTAAGGTTATCACCAATGCTTTGAAATATCTCTACCTCCTCTGGATAGACAGACTCAAAATTTGGTAGACATTCATGCTTTCCATTTGATGACTCCCAGTGACTGTTGATTTTCTGTCACTGTACAGACTAAACAATGGGTTGATCAATTGTAAAGTCATTTGGTAGATACCTTTATCCAAAGTGACATCACAAGTGAGAGACAACACTGACATTCTAGTGCAGAGGAGACATTGAAAGAAGTGTTAGATCATTTTGATAAGTGCAAGAAGCTCACGTAAGAAGTGCTCCCAGTGCATACTGGGATTTTAGAGGGGACAGAAGAGAGAATGTTCAAGTAAGAGATGAGTTTTTGAGAAGGATTTCCCCGACATGTAGCATTTGGGATTCCACCATCAGGGAAGCACAAATGAGAATAGTCTGGATTGTAATTACCTTGTATGCAAGGATAGCAGTGAGTTTCCTTGGAGGAATGTAGCAGTTGAAAAGGAGCGTAAGCTTGAGTGACTGACTCAAGAAGTCACTCTGTAAGGAAGCATGAGTGACTTGAATTTGATTCAGGCCACCATGTGTAGCCAGTGGAGGCCATTGAGCAGCAGGGTGACATTTGCACAGAGGCATGATGTACTGTGCCATCTGTATGGGTTTCACTGTGTATGAGAGCCCTGCAGTAGTCAAGAAATCTAGAGACACCCATGGCCTGTGCCGAAAGACGGGTGGTGTACTGAGTTTGTTGAGTGCATGACTGAGAGACAGATGCAACATGGTCAGAGAAGGATAGCTGATCAACAAACATGACACCCAGCTTTCCTGCAGCTGTGGTTGGAGTGAGGGATGAACATTTCATAGATTTAATAATGAAAATAACTGTTCCATTCTTATTGTAAACTTGTGGCCCTAAAACCCTTCTTTCTTCGAACAATAGCACAAGACACACTTGGATATAGTAAGACTCGATATTAACTAAATTTTCAATTGTTTAACATTTAGGATTAATTGTTACAGTGCAAATCTACATTAAAGCAGTGATTCTGAAACAGGGGTGCATGTGGTTACTTGGTAAGTGGAAAAGCTCAGCTAATTAATTTAATACAACTATACAGCAGTAGTTGTGATTTGATTAAAAACTATACACACATTTTAAGAATGAGGAAAAACAGACAGCCACATAGTATTACAAGTGATATTTAGTGAATTAAGTAACACGATGGTAGAGAAGCTTAAATAGTTACAAGCACTGGATAAGTGACTTACACTGTCATCTTCTATAATTGTGTCAAATAGCATCCAGTTTATAATCTCCTGATAAGAACATATTTGGAACATGACAGGTGGGGGTCCTTGAGTTAATGTGACAGTACTATGGGGGCACATCAGACAAATAGCAATGGACGATGGGGTAATGAGTGCAGAACCTGGATGAAGGTCAATCGCCTGCAATCACATTTGTTATTTTGTCATTTTCGTGTCAGTTTGTGAGTTGTTGCAGTTTTGTCAGCAGTGACAGAGAGAGACAACCTCGAAGTGGAGGATTGATAGGGGACACTGGAAGTGTAATTGGTGATCCTCATCCCTACCTGAATGTCAAAGGAAAGAGACTGAGAGAAGTGAAGAAAAGAGAGTCTTGTTGAGGATTGTTGGCATAGCAACAGTAGGAAAATTGAAATGGGATAACTAGCAATGTATCAGCAGAGTGAATGTCAGCGGAGATGGTCTGTAATGGTGACAGAACTTTGCTCCGTTGTAACTGATAGGAGCTGTCACTTAGTTAGTGAGCTTGACTGCAGACCCAGAGATCCCTGTGTCAGCAAGAGAGGGGTACCTGGCAGTTCAGTGTGGAGTACACAGGCACAAGTCTAAGAGATGTAAGACTGAGGAATGAAAGGCAGATGCAGCGGTTGAGAGTCCCTTAGTAGCGGGGGGTGAGAAAGTAGAGCACAGTGGGCTGTTTGTGGCCAACTGTGATAAGAATGTCCACCGAGATGTTTGTAAGAGGTTAAAGCTCTTGGAAAGCAATAAAAAAGTTAACACAGGACTTACGTTTTTGACAATAAAAACATTAAGTTTTGTGTTGTTTTAGGGATGTGTAAATGACTAACTACACACTTACACACAGGTAGGATGCTACCAGAGAGGTTTTTTATAGAAAGAAGCAGACAGAATAAAAAGTTAGCAAGGGCCTGAAGGGGTAGAGAGGGGGTGATGAACTGTAGGACTTTTTATGGTGAGACAGAGAAGTTTGTGCAGTAGTAGTAGTCTGTGGAGTGAAAACAAGGTATAGTAAGGAAAATGACAGTATTCCATAGTAGTTTCCTCAAGTCTCAAGTCACTCTATTAGATACTGCAGAAGTTCCACTTCTAATTCATGATGAAAATTACCTTTAGTCTATGTAGCGCAGTCTTAAAAGTCTGAAAAAAATATAGAGATTATTACTGAGGCATCTTCTCAGCTTTTAATCATTAGCTAAACATGGTATTTGGAATGGTATTTGAGTTATTCTTTGGAAATCGATAAAACCTTGTAGAGATGCACAATGACATTTCTTATTTTGTGCATCTGCTTATATTGATTTTAAATAAAAATCACTTTCTGAGGCAGTTTTGTAAAAAAGTATCACTATCACAGTTTTTTTTTTTTTCTCTTAAATAAAACGCTTACAACCTTTAGACTTCCCCGGGAACCTGGTGACATCTCTAGTGTACAGGTCCTTGGGTGTGCTTTAATTAGTGTGGAAATTATATCCGAGTAGGTTCACAGATACAGGAAGTGGGCATGACAAATTGCATAAGAAATGCCACATTAACATGTAATAAGACTGAACTAAGTGATCTCTAATTAGATTGCCCTTTTAGAAAGGGGAGCATGTCTGTGATCCTGTGGAAAAAAAAGACTAATTGTCTAAGTGGGATACAAGCTTTTAAGGGCTCTGCTGAACTTGGCCTAAAACCTTTTTAACAGTAGATTATGATACACAAACGATACTCGCAGGTATTATTACACAGTTCTTAATGTAGGTGACAGGAATATTAATGATAACTTTTAAATGCTAACTTTTGTCTTCATTACTGGCAGTATTTTTCTCCATTGATGGTGCTCATCAGTTAATATGTAGCATCTAGGTTCACAAATTGTTTCAGGTTTAATTTTTGTATTATTAATTAGGGGTGGGCGGTATAAACGGTAAAACAGTATGCAATATAAATTTGGCCAACGATAGAGATTTGATTAAACCTACCTATCGCGATGGGTCATGACATCATCAAAATGAGTCGCTCTTGCTGCGAGCAATGAGCGCATGGAGGAGGAGCTCGTCAAAAAGACTGGTGCAACGTCCATAATGTGGTTTGGATTTAACCCCTTCTTCCCTGATGCCCCTCTAAAACTTCAATTTTATCAAGGACTGACTAAAAGTAATAAGCAGGGACAAAAAAAAAAAAAAAAGGCTTTTCCTGCCTGGTACCATGCTGTGATTGGATGAGAGGGAAGAGGTCTCTAATCTGGTTCGTAGACATATGCTCTGGTTCACTTGCATGTCCCACCTTATAACTGGTGATTGGTTGAATTTACGTAAACGTGGCTTCTAATTTCATACTACTCGCAAAGTTTTTATAATGTTTTCTGTAATTGCAGTTTTGCACAACAAATTTTATTGAATAAACATTCTTGACTATTTTACGTTAATTAATAGTTTAGGCAACTTCATGCCTTTACTGTGGACAAATGGTACCCATTCAGAAACAATCATAATGAAATTTACATAACAAAGTATACCTCAATATATACCGTCTACTGTCTATGAATTCAGTTATACCACAGTATAAGTTTTTAGGCCATATCACCGACCCCTACTATTAATAGCATGTGTTTTGGCACAAAAACATTTGTCCCTTATCATGAAATTGTTGTACATTTGTGAGTAAACCGTTTTATGTATGAGTTTGCATTTGTTTGTGTTTTTCAAAAAAAAAAAATATATATATATATACACAGGTAAATACAACTCAACATATTACCAGTATCCACCGCAAAAAATGGAACAGAGACCCTTCACCTCTTTTGCAGATAAACATTCACATGAGCACAAAAATATCTGAATACGCTGGTGGTTTAGAATGGTGGACTGATTGCAGCAAGATAAGCTATCTCTACTGCTTCAGCTGGCAGCTGCAACCACTGTCGGCAACAGTCGCTTCATTTTGATGTTTGATGAAGCCACTGTCTGCGTGCTCACATAAAGTAGTCAGATGAGCGGAGCTAGACAGACTGCAGGAAGAATATATCAGACAGATCAATGAATCACACAGCACCATAATGGAGAAGAGTCACCTTCAGTTTTAATTAGTCCAGCAGCCAATTTTAAAACAGAGATATAAAAGGATGGGCTTGACTAATACCGACATATAACAAAAGTAGTGAAGAGGTCAGATTTGGGCTTTCATTTCACAGTTTGTAATCATTCGTTCAGTGGAGTTCTTTTCTGGAATCCAAAATGTCATATACAGTTGTTCAAGACCTTAACTGAATCTAATGACCTCCACTTAACTCAGACCTTAGTAGCTGTAAACTGGACTGATTTTTATGGATCATTATAAATGAAAGGATTCAGTCATACATTATTTGTGTGATTGTCTGCTGATGCTCTTGGTGGTGGTTATTGTTTTGCAGTTTAGTGTAATTTCTTCTGATTTAATCAGGATATCAGGCCATTTGGATTTAAATGTTCAAAGTCTATTTTTTTTTGTGAAGTATGCAACAGAATCAACGGGGGTTGCATATAATAAATAATAACATTAACCTTACAAGGGCAAATGTAAGGGCTAACAAAACTTTTAAAAATCAATATCAACATATTAAAAACAACCTAAAACTCAGCTACACAAGTAATGAATGTTGTAATTCTGAACTGACGTGTCTCCAGAAATATTGGTATTAATTATCTACACACTTTCATTTCAGGTACCAGATCAGACACACATGCCTCCCTTTTAATAATGTCATGCATGGCTCTGATTTCTGGAGACAGAACTAAAACAAAACTAAAAATAAAACCAAAACATAATCAAACGGCACTTTTACAAAATGTTACTATACATATAATACCTCCAAATCAAACTCTGCATTTATATACAATACAAAACTGAGTTGAACTCTTCTCTCCTAGAATCTATAATTGCTGACAGGTGGTACAGGGCATACAGCAACTCTAAAGTAAAAGCAACAAAGCGCAAATAATACAACAAATACAACATTAAAACATGATGATTTAAAAAAAAAAAAAGAAGAAAAGTCCATGGTGCATAGAAAAGAAATCTAAAACTCAAAGACAAAGAACAAACATTTAAGTTAAGCAACAGCTATCGAGTTCACATTTCCCCCTTTTTATAACTACTCTGGTGTCATGGTAAATCGTGTATTGTGGTAGTCCGTTTCTTGACCCTTCCTCAGTATTGTCATGGTAACAGCAGAGTCTGAACGCCCTACTCTGTTGTTATGGTGAGGTACAGTTTATAACAGCAACCCTAGTCTGTTTTCTGCACCCTTTATTTTTTCTGCCCGTTCTTTACTCCCTCCAGCCCTCATTCCCTCCTTATTCTGAAGGCATTCAGGTGAGTTTCTCATTAGTTCATTGAAAACACTCAGTACCCCCTATGCAGTGTTCTTGATTGCATTCTCATTCAGCTTTTCCATGTAGTTCCTAAGATCCTTTGAGTCCCCAAGCTCAATGTCCGGACATACCCATTTTATCTCACTGGTCTGCACTAGTGCTAATGGGCTGAGCACAGGACACCCATTACTAGACTTGACATTGGAAAAAGTAGTGAACTTCACCCTCTTTCGCTTGGTGGTGGGTGAATTAAGCGACTCGTTCCTGTGATCCCTCCCACTTGAGCTACATCCTCCTACACCAGCATTACCACGCTGGACGCCTCCATTTAATAGTTGACTACCTTCCTCCAGTGTCCCGCCCAGTTCATCTTGCTGCTGTTGTTGTAGACATAACCCCTCCTCTTGGCCCAGCCATACCCAGTCGTGGGCATGGGGCATTGCCTCTGGGGCTTCTAGGGACAGGTGCTTGCTGCGGTATTTGTATGCATAAGAGATGCAGTTAATGAGAAAAACCAGGATGGCCAGGCAGAAGACTCCCAGCAGGGCATACATACCAATTTCCAGGTCTGTCAGGCCTCTGCGAGATGGCAGCAAGTCCTCATCAGTGCGGCCTCGTGGAAGGTCAGCCTGGTCTGGATATTCAGAAAATTCACTTGGGACTCTTGCGCCACCATCTGCTGATAGACGGCCCCCGTTAGGCCTCACTGGAACATGGCCCCTGATGGTTGTAGCTCCACGGTTGATTAACCCAGTTTCCATGTCAGTGATAGATCCACCATAATACGGAGGATCAGGCCGTGTTCGCCGATCTCCTGGTTGTCTGTATTGCTCCTCTGATTGACCAAACCTTACTTGTATGTTTGCCATTCCAGTGGCTAAAACAGTGCGTCGTTTGCCTTTCTGGCACACTTCTGATGGACTCATTTCAACACGTACGAGCAAACCCTGACCCTCGCCCTTGGCAACAACAATGGGCCACTTCCATGCTGCACTGCGCTGCACTGCCACCACTTTTTCATCCAAAGAGGTGGCTGCCAGAGTAAATTGGGCAGGGTTGTAGTTGTCGAGAGGAGTCATGGATCCATCGCTGAATTGGAGCCAGGCACTGATGAGGGATTCCTAAGAAGTAAAATTCACGCAAACAGACGTTGGTACAACAGCAGTAACCCAGTGTGAAAATAAGCCTGCTGTTTTTGGACTGAAAATAAATCCAAAAACAGAAGTCACATCCCCCATTAATGCATAAAGAAGTGTGGGGGAAAAAAGGAGCACGGTGGAAGTAAAAGTGAGCCTTAATTATAGTAGAAAGACTCATTGTAACAATTGTATAGAGTGGATTTGAAACTATTCTCCTGAAAGCCAAATATCCTTCTCTCCAAGGGTAGAGACAGTAGTCTTCCTTCATTTGAAATTATAATTACGGGAATAACAAAGTTGTTCAGTGGTTAGTTATGCAAAACAAAGAAATGGCTTTCCTATATCAAGAGTGAATTAATTATGAGATGAAAAATCACAATGAATATTATATACTCTTTAATAATCCTCATCTAGCCCTGAACTTGTAATACAAATGCAATGAATAGTCCACAACTAGCGTAGAAAAAACATACCATTTTCTCTCATGACAGGTTAATAAATAGATAAAGTGCAGGTAAAATATTTGGATTGATACCTGTTTTGGTGATTCACTGACTTCCTGTGTGGTTGCAGTGGCAACAATGGCTCTGTTACTGCCTGGACTGAGCTGCAGAGACAGTGAGAGTCCAGATACCAACTGCACTCCGAGCTCCGTCACAGTCACTTTATCATCCATCACCCTGATGCTCCTCTCGCCCAGGACCAATGAAGTCAGAGGGGACAACACCTGCAATAGACACAAACACTTGCTATTTATAGAAGTCTATTAAGATACTGTGCTTTGGGTACTGTGTCAATAAAGATGCATGTTAATGAAAGACCAAACTTCTCCGTATTCTAAACTCTTCTGTTCCGTAATGGAGACTACATGCCAAGAACAGCGTAGATGAAGAAAGATTGTCATTATATAAACCACCCCACTAACACATTCTCAACCTCTGTGATTTGCCAGAGGTGTAAGCATATAAATTGTTGTGATATTGTTATGAGATGAGAATCCCTCCCATCCTCTCCAATTAGGGCTCCAGTCTCTCCTCCAGCCACCCCCGCACAACTGCATTTACCAGCCATAATGAACTGTCAGTACCGATCACTGCTTCATTTGTACAGACCCTTTCCCCTGCTTTCTTGCCTTAAGTTTAACTCTTCATTTTCCCTTTTGGTCCTCACACAGTCAAATTGACATCTCTAAATGTTAAATTACAGCCAGAATTAATGCAGTCTGAAAATATGGGACATATAATTTAACCCTCTGAGGTATGGGTAAAGGTCAAAAAAGCATTATACAGTTGTGTTTTTCTCTATAAAAATTAAGTCTGCCCAGTGAAAACTCTATTTACTCTACAGATTAAAGAAATGCTAAATAAGGAATGGCACATAGTGTTGTTCAACCAGAAATTAGACATAATCCATGACCTGCTAGCTTGTTTATGGACTAAAATATATACAAACTTGTAGTTTAAAATTAAATTGTATAAGAGTTCAGTTGCAACTTTAAACTGTCAGCTGAACTTAAAGCAACAAGTTTTTTTTTTTTTTTCATAAAACCAGCATCATGACACTTGTTTCACTTCAGCTAGAGGTGTTTAGGGTTTTATCATCACAGGTGAGGATTAAGAAGTAATGTCACCTTATCATGACGTTAGCTGCCCATCTTCCAATCATGAAAAGAATGCTCCGATGTCAGGCATGCACAATCAATAAACGCTCTACAGAACTTTCCACAAGATGTCAGGAGCATTTTTTGTATTCCTCAAATAGATCATCTCTCTCTTTAACTTAACCCTGACTACATTCTAACAAATGTTTGGAGTTTCTACTGTTCTCATCTCAAAGATATCAAGCTTCCTTTCCTTGATTTTGTGGATGTAGTCAGGTTCTTTCTTCTCCTTTTTAGTCTTTTGTCCTGTTTTGAGAGATGTTGTTTCCATCCTACACCGTATTACAGAGATAGCAGGTCCCACCCTACCTCCACAGAGGTGAGATTTCCCCACCAGACTTCCAGGCACGTCGAGCCTTATTCACATCGGTTTCAGACTTTACAGGTTGCTTCATTCTACCCCCAGAGATCAATTAAAGACCCCCTTCAGACTTACCCCTTCCCATTCAAAGCTGTCAGAGTCCTGTCTCGTATGATTTCTGTCCAAATCTCCAAAGGCCTTCACTACCTGACCCCACAAAATGCAAGCAGTCTATCCATGACATGTCAGAAAGATGGTCCTTAAAAGGATTCATTCCTGTCTCTTTATACACCATTGAACTTGCTGCCTACTATAGTAATGATGAAATTGCCACTTCTACAGCCACTATGGGGAGCCTAAGTCACGCTCATCTACTTCCGATTCGTGGGTCCTATGCTCGTAAAAAATTATGAGCCAGAGTCTATGAAGAGATAAAAATTATCTTCTGGTCCCGTTTGAACCACCATGTGTCATGGTTTTCACATATGGTGTTTGTGAATTTTAAAGATAATTTTTGACATGAAGAGAGCACTGTTTTGTGACCACATAGACGACTACAGCGCTCGTCTCAAAATTTACATCGCCATCAAATTCTGACAGCTAACGTTAGCTTAACAGCTAGATACGCAAGCTAGCTACGCAAGCTAGGAAAATATCTCACCTGGTAAGATTTATCCACCTACTCCTCATTCTCTCTTAAGCCACGAAGAGAGGGGAAAAGAAATTTAGTGAAAAGTTTGCGAGGAGAATTTCTGATATGACGTCATGTACACAAGTATTTGGTTTGTAGTCTAACCAGTTGCAAATTTTCAGAAGGCAGATATCAGTCCTACATTTCTGGATGTTTGACATTGATTGAGGAAAAGGACAGAGACGGGGATGAATAAGCCCACAAACTCATATTTCACAGTGTCCGGATTTGCTTACTGTGCGTCTCTAGGTTTGACTCTGAGGGCATAGTTCAAGAATGTAGTGTTATTACTTTTAATCAGTCTGTTATCATCTCAGGTTTTGGAGCATCTCAATCAGCACATTAAAACACATAATAAACAAAACAAAAGAAATGGAACACTACTAGTCAAAGGTTTTAAAGCACATCAGTTTCTCCAGTTGTTCCTGGATTTAAATTTTATATAGTGTAACATCTCCCTGTATTCCAAAATGAAAGCACTGGACCATAAATAATATATAGTAAAAAAAATGGAATCATGGAATCCTACATTTATTCAGGTACACTCATGGTGTTCTCTCTGCAGGGGAAGTGGAACATTTTTTGGAAAGTTCATTCCAACACCAGCTTCATGGAGTCTAAGTCTGAAGACCAAACTGGTCCTCTATAATTTGAAGCCACTGTCTGGTTCACCTTCATCATTATGTTGCTGTAGGATGAAGACCTGACCCAGCAGTGTCTATTTGTGTTACTTGCCTTTTTTCACCATTCTCATTCTGCAGCACCAATGTCTGCATAATGCACTTGTAAAACACAGTTTGTTCCAACATCTTTATACAGTCCAGCCTTTAAACAGAGAATGTGTAGATAATCAACAAAAGTCGGGCTACTTGTAACATTAACTTTCAAGGCTTAATTTACCTTTATTGCTGCAGGAAAGCTGTTAAGTTAAATGATTTCTTGATCTGGGAAAATGGGAAATCTACAACTACTGAATGATGGTGTAGGTGAATGGTAAACTTTTGAGATGAATCCACACTTTAAAGTGTAATAAGATTCACTAATAAGGTTCAGCTAAAATATACAAGTGTGTAGAAACATAAAATGGATTATTTCATAGCAGTGGATTCTTTAGAATTGTCCCAATAGTTGCTAGAGAGAAAGATTTTACATTCTACTCACTTCTGAAATGTAAAATCTGTAATTTGTAAGGCTAAAATGTAATAATACCAGCTTGGTCTTATAAGTCCTTGGTTCTTTTCCCCAACAGGCTTTCATATATAAATAATAACAAATGCATATTGTAAGCATTCATAAATTATCATCTGCTCAGGAAAGCAGGCAACATCAAGAAAGACCCTTCATTTCCTGGTCACTGCTTATTTGCCACGCTTCCCTTGGGCAAGCTCAGGGTCGTGAAGGCCCAGACTCACTTCCCTTAAGGACAAGTTTTTTTTTTTTTTTTTTTTTTCTAAGGCAGAGGACAAGACAAATTCTAAAGTCTTTTTATTTTTCTATTTAATCTTTAATATTTTAAGCTACTAAAGTGTTTGAAGTTAAAGAAGTTGGCTACAGACCTTTATTTTGTTATATAGAGGACCAAAACTTACACATAAGTTGTGCTTTGCTGATGATCTTGGTCAAATACAACACCCCCACCACCTGTAATGCTGAAAGGCCAGTGTGTACCTGTTTTGATGTTGCTGTGTTTTTGACTGTGTGGCTGAGATGCTCAGAAGGAGCCAGTCGAGGGAGGAATGTGACTTTTCTTCCATGAATTTATCACAAGAGAAATAAAGGTCACAGAAAATTGTGAAATTGAAATGGGTTGTGTTGTTTTTAGGGAAATTGGGAAAGCCACCCTAACAGGTAACCATAGCAGTCTATTTCACTAAGTGTTTACATGATGTCTCTGGATTAAGCCCTAAAGCTTTGTCCTAAATCAAGAGCACATTTTTACTCAAAATGACTTTAACTGTCTACACATTACCTGCGCAGCACAGTAAATGCTATACAGAAAATATAACTTCCATTTTAAGTTACTAATTGGTCATTAAACACTCGTAACACTTAACAGTCAAATCGTGACTACGTTCAGTGGTATGATTAACCTTGCACGCTTTTGAAATGTGCATTTGAACAGAGAGGCACTCTTTTATTACAGATACAGCAACTATAAATTATGAGTGAGCTCTAAATCAAGCTGCAGTGTACAGAAAATAAAAACATATGTGAAATAATGTCTTAATTGCCATAGAGAAATGCTATATTCCTCACAGGTTGAAATGTACTGTCCTTGGTAACTTCAGTGATTATTCTTTGATTGCAGAGGCAACAATTGGAAAACACTTGTGTTAGAAATTAGATGTAAAATTGATCTGAATCATACAAATGCCCTAACACAATTGTCAATACTCTTGAGTCTAGTCATTTGATTATGTTGAGAATCAAATAAATGATGGAGAGAGCAAATGTGGGAACAAATTTTACAGTAAAAGGAAGAGTAACAAAGGCTTTTGCACTCATACATACTACATATATGCATTTATTTAATTCAGTAAGAACATTCAATATTACCAACCTTGCAGCTACCTTGGCCAAAGTCCAAACCACCTCATTTCTCTCAAACATTTCTTTTTACTTCACTCTGCTTGATACTATAGATGTTATTCTTTCATTTGCTGCACTCCCTGTGTAAGTAATCATGCACATATTAGTGCACTAGTGAACCAGCCTGAGCCTGAGCATCTGTTTTGAATCGCAGTTTGAAATATGGCCGGTCGAACATGCACCCGTCAGAAGTAAATCTTTCTCGATAACACTGAAATAAAATGTGGCTAAAACGATTCCTTTTCCCCCTGTTCCATTGATATCAGATTTGTTACAACATTGTCTCATGCATATCTTTGTGACTTTTCCCTCAGTGTCCTGACCAACAGTGAGCCTATACTGCATGTAATCATTCCGGCAGTGTGCACAGCTCTTCAATTGATGAATAAAGGGAGGGAGATTATGATTCCAGTCTACTGCTTCAACAATGTGTTATTCTGTATTGCGTTGTCTTGTAAATGCTACATTGGTGTTGGTTTATAGTGTCAATGGGCACATGTTGTTCTCAGCAAGGACGAGGCTCTTGTTTTAGATCAGTTCTTAGTGTTTTATGTGTTTTCTGTTTGAGTAAGGGAAATAGTGTGACCACAGGGGTTCATGCTTTTATCAGATGTGTGATTCAGACATGTTTGTCTGTCAGCTCATGATGGCCTTAAGTGTTTGTGCCATTTTGCAAATTAAAATAGCTGCTTTTGTAACTCCTTTGCTTTCCACTACCACACCTGTTGTTCTTTCTTAAACCACATTCTCCAACCTTTGGCTTTGTATTTTTTCAGGTTTCACCATCATCATTTTTTTTTTATCCAGCCACATGGGAGCAAAGGAATGGAGCATGAGCGATACTTGGTTGTTAGGGCCAGTACTGACAGTAGTAGAGGAAATATTATACTGATACACTGGCCGATATTCTTACTCAGTATTAGTTGTCATAGGTGATTGGTTCATTTGCAGTGAAGACAGTTGGTTTTACTTTATGTTTCATTGTTTCTGTTCACCTGCTCAGGGAGTTTGAACTCTTCTCTGGACAAACAATGATGACACCATTTTCCAAGTCATGGTGGTCTGCAACAACAGCAGCTTGAAAAATACACACCCCAACATTCTCACATAATGAAGTGTTTATGGCTTATGTGTTTGTAGAGAATTGCTCAATTTATGCATCTGGCACATACGCAGAGCAACATTAGCATTCATTTAGGGTTCTATTTCTTGCTACGCAATGAATTTAACTCCTATATTCGCTCATTTATCATTCACCAGCGAGTCGTTATCTTTGTCTGCTGACAGGTTGTGTACAAGGGGTTTAACAGAGCATATCTGCGGCAAACACTTGCCTGTTGATACAGGAAACGTGACTGATGAGAGTTGAGTTTGTAAGATTTACAACCGATAATTACAACCAATTTACAAGTTGTTCTAAGTTACAGAGACAATAAAGTACAAAATGACATGAAAAATGCTCCTAACAATAGCTCTTTCAGCTTCAGTGTTGGCTGAAAATTACATGGGAAAAATAGATGTGTCAGTCACTACTGACTGTTGGAATGAAGTGAAAATGAGTCATTAACAAGTTACCATAACACAGATGAAACACACACATGCATACAACCTGTATGTTGGTGGTTCCAGCGCTTAGTCCTATCACGACTTGACCCTCCATCAGCTGGGCAACCTTGGTGTCCTGCACCCTGAGTGAATCTTTGACCAGTTGCGTCACCTCCACCTGCCAGTCACTACCCAGGAG
Organism: Polydactylus sextarius; assembly: GCA_016801845.1. Lineage (NCBI taxonomy): Eukaryota > Metazoa > Chordata > Actinopteri > Polynemidae > Polydactylus > Polydactylus sextarius. Next base: position 7,315,794 of record CM028922.1, read on the forward strand.
GAAGTTCTGCTGGCCCAGTCCGTCCTCCTGCGTAGCCCCTTTAATTTCACCGGCGTCTGCCACAAAGTGTGTGAGGACACGTAGGGTGGTGCTCTGATACTGAGCCACACAAGAATTCTCCATCCTCTCATCTGCTGGATCGTCATCCTTGTCCGTGACCCTCTCATACCTAAAGGAGTAGGAAAAGAAGGTCAGATAAGCAATGGTTATGAATACAGGTGAATTACTAACAACAGTGATGGGACAGAATAAATACAAGTCGGTAAAATGCACTGAAAGCTCTTTGTGCTGGGAGAAATTGTTGAGACGAACTATAAAGGTTAACACCAGCAAAATCCTACTTTTTTCTTACCGCAAGTCAATGTGTCTCGTTCTTTTCTCTTCACTATTAATGCCCACACAGTCTTAACACTCTGATGTATTTACTGCAGTCAAAGCCTTCGCTCTCTTGAGCTGCAGGTGTTGCCCGACCTCCCAAAACTCATTGGCTCCCAGTGTTTTTAAAAATCCATTAAAACAGCTTGCAGAGACAAACTGTTACCTTGCTCACTTTCTCATTTTCTTTAAAAGGGCAGCTGATATTTTGCTGTGTGTCTGCCATTTATTTGGCCCAAGGCAAACACTTTGCAGATACAGGCATCTCAAAGGATACGTTTTGTTGCAAATGAACATTTGCAAATCCAAGAGTTGAATTTTTGTGACACATTTCCTTTGTTCTCTTTATGTACATTTTAAACAGCATTTCATCACATTAAAATATCTGCACTGGGCTGGAGAATACAGGAATGGAAGCACTGACAAATGTCAGATATTTGCTCTATATAAGCTCCTTGGTGTCCATCCTGGTCACATTACAGTAACACGATAAAGTAACTTTGTGTTACTCCGAGCACTGTGTCTTCATGATTAACTGGACTTTACTACATCTCGTAAAAATGGTAGAGTCCAGTTCTTTACAAAAATACATTAAAACTGCTTGTAGACACAAACTGCACCCTTGCCTGCTACAATACATCATATTAAACAACAACATAATGTATTTATTTGGTCTTTGGTCTCTGTGCTGAGCTGTGAGAGCTGCTAAAATGCGGCCTTGGGACATAGATCTACTCCAAAGGCATGAGCGTGCTGACGATAAAGAGAAACATTGCCATGGCTGCTAGCTGTGTACATCACTCTTATCCATATGCTCTTCATTGTCCATCACTCTGTATCACTGAATAGGTCTATTGTGCTGCCCTGTGCATCGTCATTGCCATCTCTCTCTCTCTCTCTCTTTCTCACACTGCAAGTGAGTTGCTCTCTCTATTTCTCACATCAATTTCTAACATGACTTCTGTAATCTATTTTTCAACTCCCTCACTTGTGCTTTCTCCCTCTCACCTTTATTCTCTTACTCTTTCAAGCACTGCCTCAATCTCTGTATCTCTCTCTCTTTCTTTTTTTAAGTCAGGTGGCCGGGGGGTGGGGGTGGGGGGGTGGCGGTGACAGTTTCCATTAGGTTTAATGAGGCATGGCCGGTCAGGCAGAAAAACGGGCTGACAGGTTAACATGCTGTGGCCCAATGGCTTGGCTTAGTTCCTAACCTCTCCTCTCCATCCTCTCTCCCCTTTCCCTTATTCCACCTCAGTGAAGGGACGGCAGTCTAAACCGACGTGACATTTGTGCCTGGCAACAGAAACATGAGGTCAGGTCATGTTTGTACCAGTGAGTGACAGGTCAGTTGAGGTGTAATAAGGTGGCTTATGTACTGGTGGATATAAGCGCACTTGTGCATTGATAAACATGTATCAAGAAAACCTTTTTCACACTTTGTTTTTTTCTGGCTTTTTTTCCTACAAATATGCAGATAAACCTCACATATCCTTCAGGTTTCTTCATGCAGTGATGCACTTGTCAGGCATGACTGATGCGATCAGGCAGGGATAGCGGGGGGGTGTTGGTGTTAGAGTGCCACCCTGTGGGTTGTAGGCCGATGGGAAATGACACTGCAGTGACTTTGTGGCTGGAATGTAGTTTGTAAGTACTGACAAAACTTAACGTTAAGTCTCCTTATATAGCATTTATGAATGAATGGTAAGGATAAGGAGGGAAAATAAAGTTGCTGATGATCCGTAAATGTTTAACAAATGTAAGTTCTCATGTGGTCACTTGTAAGAAACAAAACGAAGTAATATATGTCTTCAGCAGTTGATAAATAATGTTTTAAAACTTATGTTATTGTTTAACATTTGCATATTGAGGGATTTCTATCATGATTACCGTATTTTTTTTTTTTTCAGAAATTACTGTTGATCAGTATGGTGTTATCAACTGTTTCGTTTTGTGAACTTAAATAAACAAAATTATCAAACAAAAGTAAACATCGACACCCAGATTGACTTAAAGATCCACTTAAAATCTAAATTCACGGCACACAACCTGCAACGTCAACGCGCGCAGTAAATTGAGTTTATCCCGTGACTTGACCTTCCCACTCGTACGTCTGATCAAATCACCAACAACAAAGAAGACACACGTATATGTCAACCGACACATCATGTAATTACTGTTTGCATTCCCACACTATGAGTCGTGTGCAACTGCACTGATGTCCCAGCTCTGAAGTGGGTAAACACAATTTGTTTTACTTTCATTCACCAGTGTCTCAGTGCTTCATGTCTTCATCGTAGTTTGTTTGTGTGATCAGAGGAAGTAATGATAATTGCTATTATTAAATGTAAATTAGCGAGAGTGCTTCAGTGATCATCTTTTTTTTTTTTTTTTTTTTAAATTTGAATATTGTTACTTCTGTTTTTAATTAGCCACATTCCTATTAGAGGAAAACTCTGTAATTTAAATGTTTTTGTTAGAGCCGTCTTGCACAAATGCACGGTGCACTTTGCAAAGAGACACAGTGCACTTCAACCTCAGAAGGAATTTTGTCCGTGTTCTCTGTAACAGTTAAAATTATTACTCATTTCTTATTCAGTGTGTTACCTTTTGGGAGACCAGTTCAATGAATTATTAGACACTCATTACACTACCACTGCAGCTGCACTAGGATTTTATGCCTCATGTGTTTGCATCCATTTATTTACCATTGAAGAATGTGATTTGGATTCTCATGCAGGGATTGCTATAAACTTCTCAGGTTAATGACCTAAATAAAGAGGTTTGGACTATTTTAAGATGGCCAACTTGTGTTGTGAGATATGGGAACACTGGATAAAAGCCCAGTATCCATTTTGTTTCCGGACCAACGGCTTTGGCACGTTCAAGAGTTTAGTATTGGTTTGCGAAGCAGAGGTCAAGTGTGTAGCTTAGAAAATACTCTACTGCCACCTCAAAGCTGCTGATGCAGTACTTGAATTATTTAAAAGTAGGTGTCAATTTAACAACAGTAGAAAATACAACATGCTGCAGTATGAGATGCAACAGATAATCAAGTGTTACCTCCTGTTCCCTGCATTAACAGGAACCTTCCAGCCCTTAATCTGACTGAGCTCGGGGTCGGCCACGTCGATGAGCAGGGGCAGGCGGGGGATCCATACGCTAATTTCCAGCTGGGCACTTAGAAAACTGTAGGTAAAGTTGAGCATCACCTTGCTCTTCCCTCTCGTCTCCTTTCCATTTACGTACACGTAGTCACATCGCTCGGACACCTGAATGGAAGAATAATAAAATGAAACTGAAAAAACTTACAAAACAAAAAAATAAATAAATACAAGTTTTTCAGTCAGTTGTATGTCCTGACATGCTTGATGGTAGAAGACACAAACTATTTCATCCAAATAGGCAACAAAACGCTCACTCAAACCAAATTAGCATTGGCTGCATAAAGTAAACTCCAATCAGTCAGCAAGGTTTCCAACACACATTAGTGATATAGCAGGGACGTTAGAAGAATCTGTTGTTATCTTCAAAGAACTAGAAGCTCCTCATCAGCCTTTTTTCTTCTCCCTCACGACGGCAAAATCTGGTTAACAATCTCATCAAAATTTGTTTGTAATCACTCACATTTCAGTTCACTGAAATCACAATCTCATCAAAAGCTTCACTCGTACCACTGATATCTTCAGCGTCGATGTCTTCTACATTTGCTTCTTATATATTATAACAAACAAATCATATGAAGACTGACGTGTGTCTCTACTTCTTTGCAGAGAAGGATTAGTCTCAAATGATGTCAGACCAACCCCTCTTGCCAAGAAACAAAACTGACAGCTTGGTGTCTGTCAGTTCTCTCCTCCTCCCGTTCATTTCCTCTTCCTCTGTCTCTCTTGCTCTCCAACTCGTTCCCTCTCACCTTCAGTCTACTACAGTGTTACTGTACCTCCTACATGTTACTGTCCCTCTGTAATGAGAACAGACTCCGCTTCAGGAAAGATGACGACTCTGGCTGAAATTAAAGAGAGGGAAGATCTAAGGCTGTAACCAGATTTTGGTTTAATGATGAGTTTCATAAATTACGTTTCAGTTTGATTGGATCAGTAGCGCGAGTCACATGTCATTTAATGAATATGAATGTTGTGAACATCATCCGCTAACATGAAAGTGTTGCATACGATTAAGGTTGAGATCAGTTTAATAATCAATTAGTTGACTGTCAGAGGAAAATTGTGATAATTAATTGAATAAATGAGTTGAATGATTAAAAGAAAAAAAAAAAGCAGTCATTCACTGGTCCCCGCTTCACAAAATCGGAGAGTTTCGCTGCAGTTTTGTCTCTTTTTATGCTGTTTTAAATTAGAAAATGTCATCGTCATCAACGTCATGAAATGTAATAATTTTTTGGACGTTTTGGCACTTTCTTGATATTTTTCAGACATTTTTTAGTTTAAAAAAACTAGACAGAATAATGACCAGTGAAAATAATTGTCAGTTGCTGCCCTGTGTGCAACGAATCATTTTAAGCTGTTAATGGGGAAAAAAATTCACACGTTACTCATTCTAGTATGGTTTTAGTACTTATAGTAGCTATGACAAGAAAGAGGAAAACTCCCAACATTTATCAAGTGTTCAAAAGTGTGAAGCAGCCCTGCTGGAGTGAGATCTACTTTTAAATCTAGAGTGAAGTGCCTTTAGGGAAATCCAAACTTCACTTATATAATTCAGTTCGTACACCTGCAGTAGGTGGACAGTGTCATGTAGTTCTGATAAATATTTCCCGCGGCAGTGTGCTAGGTGTACATGTAACCTGGTGTAAATTTAAAATTTAAAACGGGTTGTTTCTTTATTAGAAAAATGAGCAGTTGGGTGCCCAACAGTTAATACAAGCGTTGTGATAAATTGGTGACAGTGGATTATATTCTGTATGTAAATAAGTCTATTTGTCACGTGTGCGTGCTCACAATAAAACATGAACATGCACATGACTTGCAGCAACATGCTGGTTTTCTAAAGGTAACTGTCTAGAAAGTGAGCAGTAAGAAGCCACTTTACACCACTTTGAAGCCTCGCTTCAAATTTTTGTCCTTTTTCTCGCCGTGATTCTTCTCTCCTTCGCTCCAAACGCTCAAATCTCTGGTTTTGTTCCACTTTGTTTCTACACTGTAGAGCCCTCTTTATCTTTTCATATGAAAGATATCAGAGATGATAACCATAAAGATTTTACTGAGATCTCTGAAAGGTGACATCTTCTCCGCCGCATGAAAAATTTAGCACTCGACTGGTCTCCGCAGGCACTGTTATCGCCATGAATTTGTCATGAAACTGCGCACAAATCATTGTCGCTTCACTGTGGAAACAATTCATTGTGTTGCTAATCATCCAGGCTCAGAATTTATCCAGAGTGACACACAAAAGCACAGATAAGGACACCAAGAGAATCCAATTCTGGCAAACACGGATAAGTTTATGACTGACAGGATGCTGTAGCTGGCTACAACTGATTGAATGTCCAGATCCTTAGAGAATGAAGTATTTGATACTGACATTGCACTTTGAGACATTTCTGCTCTGGGAATTTCCTAAAGGTTATTTAAAAATTTTTAATCATTGGTTTTAAAGCTTGGCAGAATTTCAGGACGTTAAATGTAAGTGGTATTCTCTGACTTTATTTTTGCTTACCGCAGCAATTTCAATCATTCTAAGCTATAAAGACTTACTAGTGTGAGACTGTGGTTTATTGGATACACTGTAGGGACCTACATGGATAACATATAGGAAGGAAAACGTATAGCACCACTCAGTTTAAAAAAAAAAAGAAGATCAACACATTTAATATTGCTGTATGTCGCGGCCTATATTGAAATCAGTCCACCTTTGATGAATAAGGATAATTGCGCCCCCTAGCTTTTGAAGTAGCTTTTAGGTTCGATAGATAGAATATAACATTAACTCCTTTGTGATATTTTTTTCTACTTTTAATTTATTAGAGCATACTCTAACAGCATGAATATGTGTTGTGACCCTCATATCAGTTAGAGCAGGCGGCTGGCGTCGAAAACATTGGCTACTTTAACTGAGTTCATTAACATGAACCAGAGGGAGACACTAGTGTATGGCTCCTTACACAACTAAAGAGTCTGGCTATGGTATGATATGATTGTAATGCATTTGCATAAATTAAGTGTTGCTGTTTGAGTGTAAGGATGATGGCCACATAGCATAGGGATATGATATTCAATATGATATGGATTAATAATATCTAATGATTTTCAATTTAACCTTCATATTGTTTTTTTTTTTTTTTTTTTTTTGTTTATAGGAAGTTTGATATATATTATCACTTTAGCAGGAGAGACATGGCCAGATTATTTTCTCTATTAATTAACTGTTGGCTTTAGTTTTGAAGATGTCATTTCTCTCAATTCCCTACTTTTGGAAAATTTCAAGTCCAAATGATTTTTGCTTTGGTAACATGAGGAAATCATTGGCAGATTTTATTTATTTATCTATTTTTTTTTTAATGCATTGAATGATTACCAAAAATAATGATCAAAAGTAAGGACATTATAGCAGAAATGAAGGACTTAACCCTCAAAGTTTCAGTAGAACAGGGAACCCCGAGATCCACCCATTTAAAAAAAGTGTTTTATTTTCAGTTTCCTTTGAAAATGGGGCGGAGAGAGGAGGGGTACCGCTCACTGTTCCCAAACCAGACGGGTGGGCAGGGGAGTATGCTACCGAGGTCAGCGTCACAATGTGCAGAACAACTTCAGTGGATAATTAAACCCTTTGAGAGATCTGCCTCTTCTTTTTCCCTCTGATATGCATGTATAGCACACAGAAGTACACAGAATCAGCCCCTCTGTGTAACACGGGCAAACTGGCAGCACTATTCTTCCCCTCTCACACATATTCATTTTGAGAACAAACAGTTTATTTTTCTCATTTCTCCAATCACATTTTCTTCTTGCTGCTCCTTTTGCATACTATGATGGGGACACGTTGAAGGGCAGACATTAAATTGAATGTTGCCACAGTATAAAGTTCATTCTTCACATACACTCTATTTCCTTACTGCATTATACCAGTGCAGTTTTTTGGATTAGAAACCAAAGCCTGTGTAACATTTCCAAGAGCATTCGATAAAGTTTTTGGATTAATTACCTAAGCTTCCACAGAGTCAATAAAAATCAACTTTTAGAGATTTGAAACTTACTTGACATAGGAAATCAATCATGGTGAACATTTTGTCAGCTTTATGGTTTGTCAATGTTCTGTTATTGGAAAATAGTAATGAAGATGCAAATGGTCCGAAGAGAAAACTCTTCTTTATTGCAGTCGTACCGAGGACACAGGCAGCTCTTTAACCTCAAATTCACACCATGTTTCATTCCATACTATGCTGTATCCAATGCATTGCCATTATTTTAACATTAATCAGCAGGGTATAGGCAGCGTTCTTCACCCTTCGAGCTATAACAATGAACAACTTTTGTCAAAAATGAATTGGAGCTGCCGTCGACTTGAATTTTGGCTCCTCGTATCAGATGAGGAAGAATAGACGTCGTGGTTATAAGGTGACGAAAATATTCACAGAGTAGTGGAATTTATTTTTTGTCTTTTTTTCAGTTCTTTCACACATTCTTCCAACATATATATATATATATATATATATATATATATATATATATATATATATATATATATATATATATATATATATATATATATATATATATATGTTTGACTCTCTCTCTAGACAGCTCATATTGAGTAGGCAGTTCACTCTGTATATTAAAATCTCATTTGGTCCAGGTTATAATATTCACCTGTGCTATTACCTCTGAGGCACAGTGTTTCCTTTTGTTTTTATTTTCTTATTTACTCTTGTGTTCTGTTACAAAATGGCCATTCACTCTCACTTGCTTTGCCAAATCAGCTGTAACTATAATTTATGTTCTTCTGGCTTTTTCTGCATCGAAACATTTCCTCTTTTACACTTGGTTTCTTTTCAGAAACACGGTGAAACCCAGGTGATGAAGAGCATGACATTTAGTCTAAAAACATTGCTGCTATGATTGTGTCCTTACATAATGTAAAGGTCCGTATAACGGGTCACGGGGTCACAGGAACATTTACACTACACCTAAAAACATTTTCAAGCACAAATGCAGGAGAAAATGCTTTTTCACCCGAATGCTTGATGAAGAGCACGTTACATCTCCCCAGATGACTGCTAATTGTTGCTGCTGATTTGTTTTATAAGAGTTTCTGAAGTATCGATTTGTAACCTGAGGTAAAACATTAATGCTGGCATACCGTTTAACGAGAACGAAAAATAAATAAATTCCTGGCGGACATTCAGGATCTGCCGAGACTAATATTCACAAACCACTTTCTACACTGCAACTGCCTTTTGTCTATTCTGTTTAGCCGCCCACGTACCTCAACAAAGCTAACAATGAAGTAGAAGGCAACAAGGCCACATGGGTAAAATAAAAGAAGCTACTGGGAAAAAAAATACAAAAAAACAACAAAAAAAAAAACATGCCCCACTAACCTTGATAACCTGTTCATCTGTTGACTTGCACTCCACCGACTCTGTCACATCCGACACTGCTCCATCTATTCCTACAGTGACCACCTTAACTGGCACGGCGACGGTGCGTCCGGTGAGGACAGCCGTGTTCAGGATCTCTGTGTCCTGAAAAAGAGAAACGAAAAAATACAAATCGGTGTTAATGTAACAACAATGTGAGTGTTGGGGTCAATGGCTAGAGCCTAATTAATTCTCAAGTTTTTATGTTGATTATCGGTTGTTGGTCGCCAACTGTACATATAGTTTAAAAACATCTTAAATATGGATTTAAAAAAAAAATCTTCCACAAATAGGCTCAGTTGTGGTTAACTTAACCCCACTGTGCCACTGTGCTTGCATTGCTCTGAGTGATATTAGCTGTTTCCGCATGTCTTTGTGCCAAGTTCTACACTTCCCAGAGCCAACCCTGTTCCTAAACAAGAAATAACTTCCGAGAAACAAGCAATTTGTTTTAAAACATTGTTGTCTTTCTAAATGCTGCAGCTAATAACGATAAAACCAATAAGATTAGGAACAATACTTTTGATTTACCAATCACAATGACGATAACTCACTTTTCAATAAATAGTGATTGCATTCGTTTCATTCGTGGTGCATCATCAGCAGCTCATTCTTCAGCTGCTTCACTGCCAGTCGACCAGTAACCAATCCGTTCGTATTCACAAAGATGTCAACGGAAGCACAGCATTTCTCTTTATTACACTGCGCATGTTTTTATGCTCCTTAATGTACAAATCATGTCATAATGTTTGTTTTGTAGTGCTGAGATTGGAACATCCAGCACACTCTTTGAAAATTAACATTCAAGTCATCAAGAGCTCAACAGGGCATGCAATTGAGGAAAAAGACTGTGTAGTTAAAATTGGTGTAAATTGACTTTGACGGAAGTGTTTTTGGACCATAATGCAATGATCTGATTGTGCAGATTAAACAGAATTAGAACACGCTTGTGTTTGCGTGTTTGTTCTGCCATAAGTGGATAAAATATTTTTTTTTACTTATTCGCACTTCAGGGAGCTTAAAAAAAACACAGCACATACATTGCAAATGAATCGTTTTAAGTGCACTCTGTCAACAAATAAAACAAAACAACATAAACCGGAGGAGAGGAGAGCAACAAATTATTCTTATTTTTTTAAAGGAGAATTGACTCAGCTGAGGTGGAGGCTTTTTCTGAATGTTACAGCAAGATATCCTCCTATACAGAAAAAAAATACTCTGTTTACTCTGTATGTGTACAAACATAAGTAAAGTACAATGTTTTCCATATTTGGTATTCAAATCTCATTTTATTTGAAGACCATATGTTCTGCATATAACTGCCATCTGAGCCCTGTGACCCATCATGTCTTTGAAACATGTTCAAGCAGCTAAATGTAATGAGCAGTGATATTCAACCACCACAGGGATTTTATAATACACACGGGAGTTTGCATGAGTGTGTTTACTGACTTTAAAATGTCTCGGACTGATACAGTGCTAGTTTGCCGTAGAGCTGAAGATGTTTAGAACAATTATTTTAATGTGTCAAAATGTTTTTTGTGATTAAAAAAAAAAAGAAAGTGAAAAATGCATGATTGTTAGCGTCTGCATTTCGGTAACTCTTCTCCTCTCTGCTGTAGGGTGTAATTTTCTCTACTCTAATATCTCTGTGACTGTCGTCCTTGACTGCCTTGCATATTTTTTAAGATCTAACTTCATTTGGCTTAAACCATCCCCTGTCTGTTTCTGTCACGACGCAGCTCTGCTCTGATAACACGTCGGTGACTGATGTCCTGTTAACATTTTCTAGTGTTCCTTCTGCTGAATTTGTCACTTTTTTTGTTTGTTGATCTGTGATGGCATCACTTGAAGCTCCACAATTTGAAATTCTTTCTTTTTTACTCTTGTATTGCTTTTTTTTTTCTTTTTTTTTTTTTTTGAATTATCTTCCTATGGTGTTGACTATTTTAACGATCAGATCTCATGAACTGCTTGTGAACAGGTGCTATTTGGTGAATTTGAAAGCCTGTACAAACAAGCTTCACAGCCCCCATTTTGGATCATGTTCAAACATGTTGTTTAGTATTGAGCTGACTCAGATGACATCACTTGAGTCGATTTTATTCACAATCATATTGTTCTAAGAGCCGCAAAAGTCTTTTCCATATGAAAGTCCACCCTGAGTCGTGTAAACACACTCTGCTCCTCTTTTAACAAAAGAGGAGCATGTTTACAGTAAAGCAGGATCACACAACAGTCTTTTTAGTCTGTTGTTCAAGCTATTTCCCAGAAGCAATCCAAAAAGGGAAAAAGAAGACAAACAAACTTCATGTGTAAAACTTTACGCCAAATTGCAAGTGTTAAAGAGATATCACAAGATCCATTTGAGAGGGGAATGCTTTAAAGAGCAGCAGGGAGACAATAATGAGATCAATTAAGACAACGTATGGTAATCCTTGTGCTCTCAGTTTGTTGGTTGTGTAGGGGATTTTCTCTAACAACGGATCCTGTTCATTATAGCTTGGTTTCAATAAAATACTACTAAGAGGCCTAAAACCTTTGAAAGGAAAAGGAAAACTAGTCTCCAGACAGCTCTTTGTTCGTCACAACTGCAGTCACTGTTTGCTTTTTTTCTTCATCCCCCAAAAAAGTATAATTTAAAGCGCTGTTATAGATAAAGGAAGTCAAAACCTATTAATCAGAGCCTTCTCTGCTTTGTTTCTTCCTCTATTGCACATGATATCTTTTTGTTTTCTGATAGCTTTGTCTGACATGTTTGGAGGTTATTTCACCCACATTGTCAGAAGACTACAATTTTGATTTTGAAAAACTGGTAAAATAGAGAGTAGTTTGAGCTCTGATTCCATTGTGGTCTTAAAATTTCAAATATTGGAAACAACAGTTTTACCACAGGCTGATATTTCAGTAAGATGCTTGATAAAGTAAGTCCAAAAGTGTCTAAATTTTCTTTTCCGTGCCCCTGAATTGAAATGAAAACCATAAATATGGACAGGTGGGCCATAAGCCTATCACGTACTTATTAAATGAACCAAACTTATTTAACTAGCATCATTTGAAACCCTGAAAAAAGGAGAAAAGGAGAAATGGAGCAGGAATTTGGCCTTTTCTCACTCAAAGCAAAACCCCAGAAAAAAGACTCAAAGACATCCGAGTCAGTGTCTGACTCAGCGTTACTAACTGCCCACTGTGGCTTTTATTCGCGTCTTTTCAAAAATGCCATCGAATCTTAGCTTTTCACTGAGGTGTCAACGGAAGTACTAATTTCACCTTGAACATGCAGGTGATCCCAAGATTTTTGTACATATTGTGCGCATTTTAAAAACGTTGGCTGTCTGGTGATGTTTATCAAGGATCTTTTTCCACTGTATCTGTAGATTTGTTTTGAGCTGACTTGAGGGAAACGAAAATCGTCCTGAGAGATAGGAAGATGCAGGGGGAAGAAATTAGCTAATCTCGTGTTCTGGCAAAAATGAGCCATTTAGTGCTGTTCTGCACAATGGTTTCGACAAAATCATTAGACATCTATTACATTTCAAGTTTCATAATGATATCTTACGAGCTTGTGGGTGTTTGCTTGATGTGCTCTTTGGGAGTTTGGAGGAAAAAAAATGATGGAAACACAAAGTATACCATCGCCTCCCGCGCTCTCTTTACTTGTCTTTGAGAGTGAATCACATTTCTCAGACTACATTCAAATGACATTTACACACCGCATGCTATAACCCAGCATTCACCACCTGAGACCTTCTCATCAACTCCTCCCCATTCCTCAGTGAACAGTGAACATCTTTGCTCATAATTACATGATAAGACAGAATATATGGTCTCTGCTGACAAATTACCACCTGTAGAATATGTTCTGTACTTCTGCATAAAGGGTTAAGTGTCTGTTTTCACTTAATGAGCCATTAACACTGGAGGCACATTATGAAAAGGCAGGTCTTAATGAGCTCCTGCAGCATCTATTATCAAGACTGTTTGTACCACAAAGACCTGAATATTAAGTGAGTGCACATATAATACACATGACCACAAACACACAATCTCTGGGCTGATATTAAATGAAACTTAACAAGAGTTGACGCACACGGTACAAAAGGCAGTATCCCTTTTCCATGAAATCCCCCCCTACCTCTCACCTCGCTTTGGCTGGTTGGGTAATGCCCCCCCTGGGCTCATGAAGGGCAGAAATGCATGTCTTATTCATGTATCCACAACAGCAGATAAACACTTTCTGTCTCCGGTTGTTGCCTTGTTAGGTAACCTACACACACACAAGTTAAATATACACCAGTGCACACATAAAGTATACCCAAGCAGACGTATTAACTTTGACACAAGCACAAACACACCCTTTCTGCCCAGCTTCAAAAAAAAAAAAAAAAAAAAAAAAGAGGCATGGCTCCCTCCTCACGCAGCAGCTTATCTTAACAACCTCTCATTGCAGTGCAGAGAGCAGAGCAAGAAAAGAGAAGAAAGACGGCAAGAGAAAGAAGAATCGATAAAAGGCCATTACGCTTCTGTGCAGCCGGGATACAGGGGTGGAGTGTGTGGGGGCTGATATGGTTGTGGATGAATGATGTGTAAGGTAGCAGACAACCTCCAGAAGCACTGCTTAAAGAATAGTGACTGAATGTGAGGGTCTGCGAGCTCAAGGACAAAATCTACTGTTGGTACACAACTCTAAAGAATATATTTCTGCAGTCTGGTGACTGGGATGGCCATGGAGGATGTTTGAAAAGCACCTTTAGATTTGTCTCCTAGTGAGTGGGCATTGTGATCCTACAAACTGCTTTTGGTTGTCCACTTGTACTATTACAATCCACTTTTTTTTTAAACTACTGGAATGAAGCACAGTAGGTTGTGTAGGAGGCGTTCTTGGCCTGGATTTATCCTTTTAAAAACACAAAGAAAACAGTAATAGGATAAGATAATCACAGACCAGGCAATATGAACTTCTTAAAAACTTAGTTTTATAGTCTCATCTTAGTATCTTTAGACACTAGTGCAGATTTATTAGCCATAGCTTCATTTAAAGCAACTAAAACTTTTTTTTTACAGTTGATGAGACAACTGGACAAAGAATGTTTAGAAACCAAGGTCTTGCCTCAAATCAGACTATGATACAGTTTATTTTAAAAGGGAAAGCAAACTGACCATATGTTTAAGTGATGTGTAGCATGCGTTTAAAAAGATTATTTTTGTAACCATATTGACACGTATGTACATGACCTTGTCAGTGTGGGGATTTCCTCTGATATATTAAAAAGTGAGCCCTCAGTAAACCATTAGGAAACTCTCAGGAACAGTGCTGGGTTGCGAAGTAATTTCAGTCCAGTGGCTAAATAGGATTAATACAAGTTTACGTTCATCATGTGGAAGCACATTGGCCCAAATAACATTTTCCTTCCGTGTGAAGAATTCTCTTTTCTGTGTCAGATTGTACAAAAATGACCAATCAAAGTGTCATGAAAACAAAACGCATGGAAAACCCAGATGATGTGTTGACTTTGATCCCACTTACATTTCTTCTTTATTAGATTTTCCCCAATAAAAAGTGAGACAAACAACCACACAATAATCTTCCCATGATATTACAGGACGAACGCCTCTTTATTTGTCTCTAAGCCAGTATTTACCACATGATGTATAAGGTCAGGTTGCAGTCCGACTTGTGATCACTCATTTCCTCATGAACACTTTTTGACAGCAGAGGAGATAAGGTGTAGCCAAGTGCTGCGTGACCCGCTGTCAGTCACTGGAATTGGATTTCCCCAACGTTGGTCTAAGAAGAAGCTGTGATGCAAAATGACATCACTAGCTACCTTTAAACAGGGCAATGATGTGTCTTTTTTTTTTTTTTTTTTAACTTGGACTCGTTTAAGAATAACAAAATAACACCTTTTAATGAAGGCACACACCTCCAGATAGGAAGGTCTAGTAGATTTATACCTATGATGCCAAACACTGCACCGACATGCTGCCATCTTTTTTTGGCCAGATATCACCGTAAACCACGGCCAGACATAAAAAAAATATGGTGAGGGGGTGATGGTAAACTAGACGGATGTTTGATGCTACAAAAAGAAAACGGGAGGAAAGAAAAAAGTCTGAGGTATGTTAAGCTTAGATCAGAACCTTCAATGCTGCCTAACACCGGCCAACAATTCATTATTCATTACTGAACAGATGCCTCTGACCCGCAGACAACCACAGCTCAACTATTCACAAAATCGACTCGAGATTGACAGTAAGCTCACACTGTACTGTGTTGGCCCAGAGTGGTTGTGAGGAAGATTTATATTGCCACTGCAGCACTCTCAGCTATTCAGTTTATCAATTATCAATAAAAAAATCTACCACGCTTCCACCCCCCACCTCACCTCACCCACCACACACCCAACACCTACAGTCTCACCCTGCCACTCACAGATATCCGAACATCTCACAGAGCATAGCAAGGAGATAAAATGAAAGCAAGGGCAGTGGGAATCAACACCTCTAAGGATTTTATTTATATATCTATTTTCTTCCTTTTTTTCAGAACTAGTGATACAATGTTAGGGAAGAGCATTTTTCATCGAATGTAATCTTTTTATGGTTATGGCTGGGGTGGAGGAGGGTGGGGTGGAGGAGTGGTGGTGGTGGTGGTGGTGGGGGGGTGGGGGGTTATTCTGCAGTGCAATGTTCAAGTCGGAGAAAAGTTGGAGCTAGGTGCTGATAACTGAAATGACGAGGGGGTGGGTGACAGAACGGGTGAGAAAGAAAAAAAGATGGAAAATTCTTTTTTTTTTTTTCAACTTTATTGAAAACGATGCCAGTTTTTTTTTTTTTTTTTTTTTCAGGTGCAGGTGTTGAAACTTTTTTTTTTTTTCACAAATTTAATTACTAGCCCTGAGAGAAAAGGTTGCAAGTGTGAATGAATAAAACACAATAAGTGCTTGTTAGCTGAATCTAAAGTCTTTTTGTGAGCGTGAAATAAGCTGAATAATCAACTCCTGGTTCTCCACTGATATAACACAATTAGCAGATCGGCTACAATTGCAGTACTCTGCCATGACCAAGAGTAAGAAATACCACTATTGATTATTAAATCAGGACCTGCTGTGATTTATACTCTCCTCATTAATTAGATATTGATTTATTGCATAACCTGTTGGCCTGACAATCTGTTGGATTTTGTCGTTCGTGTACCATGAGCTCTAAATACTTTTAGTGAGATTAAATATTAAGCCCCCGTTGTTGTTTTTTCTCCTCATACTTTTTCACTTTTTAACATTAGGCGAGGAAATGCCAGAGTCAGCAGTGGTAAACTGGCTGTCCCTGATAAAAGCCCGTCCATATTCTAAAGGCCTGTCTGCTGTTTGTGGAGGTCGTTTGATTAGGACGAGCCAAAAAGAGCTGCACAGTGCTGCACCCTGGACCTTAGCTGGCCCAAGAAAAGACTCTGAAGCCAGACTGACAGAGCAAGGGGAAGGGTGAGCCAACTGAAAAATAAACAAACCCACAACAACAAATTACAGAATGGGCAGGCTTAGCTTCAAAATAAAGCTTGACTGACATACAAAGAAGCTGCATCCTGAGTCCTGAGAGAAGGAAGAAAAAGATGTTGGGTGGCAGGAGTGAATTAAAGTTTGTGTGACTGCTGTATGGAGGACAGAGGAGCAGTGTGTTGTTCGTCCAGGGAGTGATGCCCTCTCTCTCTCTCTCTCTCTATCCAAACACTGCCTCATGCTCACAGTTACAAACACTCACACTTGGAAGATGTCGTGACTCCTACAACTGCAGCCGAGCAAATAGCGGTTATCAGAAATGCTCTGAGGAAGCTTGGCCGCGGTTTTTCAACAAGAGGGGGCAAGCTACTCGTTAATGTATGCAGGCTACAGTCCAACCCAAACATTGGATTGTGGTTTTTCCATCCACAGACATCTTCACATATTCACTTAGTGCGTAAAAGAATCTGGAGCCACAGACTGTGCATGCTGACATGTTTCCTTATGTTTTCATCTACATAACTTAACATAATCATTTTGAGATGATGTAAGTTTACCTGTTTTTTCCAAAGCAATGCAGCACAGCAGCAGAGGTTTCCTTGCTTCTGGCATACATGAGCATACATGGCATACATCTGGCATATAAAAAGATGGATCCCAACAAATTTGTATGAATGAATTACAAGGATGTTTAATGTCAAAAGAGTCACTTGTAGAGATGAACTCACAACAAAGTAGCGTCTGACTCTGCAGTTCTTCTCAGCATTATGGAGCTTTAATAGCTTCTTTTAGCTGTTTTAGCTTTTCCAGCTGTAGCTTCACTGATTTGCAGATAAAGTTATCGACTAGCTGGTGAACACAGTGGAGCATTTAGCAACTAAGGAATCAGATATTTCCCTCAGAAGTTAATGGAGACCAAAAATAGAGCTGCATGTAAGAGGAGGAAAAAAAAAGATTGGATTTAGCTTTCAAGTGGGCAGGGACATGACTCCAAATTAATGCTAATGTTGTTCTTTACTTGATGAATATGCAGATAAGTTGCTTGAAAGTTTCCCTGATGAACTTCCAAACTTAAAAAGTGATAATGTGTTTTAGCCAATTGTAGGTTCTGGGTATGGACTGTAGCTGCAGCAGTTTGTTGATCAATGAATAAAACAAAGAAAATTAATATGGATTGCAATTTGCAATTAGTGACTAAATAGATTAATCAATTAAATTGATTAATCAATTAACTAAATAGTTGATTGATTAATCAAGAAAACAATCAGCATTTAGAGTAATATTGGTTACGATATAGACACATAAGTTTGTCAATATTTACTATATTTGAGGAAATATATATATCTCAATGGTACCATTTAAAAAAAAAAAAAAAAAAAAAAAAGATCCTTACAAAAACATTTTATTTCCTTATGTTAAACAAATGCCAGTTGTATCAGCCTAAACATACCAGTGTCAGAGAGGGAGAAAAACAACCATAACAAATGATACAGCCTTCGAGAACCATATAAACAATGCAAAATGTGTTGTCGGGTTGAGTTTACTTGTTTGCGCCTGGTGCGTCAGGCTAAATCAACCAGGGGTAAGAATGTAAAGGGAGAAATAATGTTTTCAAAATACACAGGAGAAAGATAGGGCAGTAAATTAGACAGCCCATATATACACAGGAGAACTTAATTAAGCTATAAGGAGCATTATGGCTATATGCAGATGGTTAATGCTGCCTTAAGGACACTTAGCATGCCAATGGATAACCTCACTGCACAGCCTATTAGCGCTCTGCCAAGCCATTTTCAAATACAGTTCCTGACAGTGTGACAGTGTGAGTGATGGTGGACTGCTAGAATACTGCTGGCTGGTCCTGATGCTGTGATAACGCTGTGTGTAAATTGCAGATATGAGAGCTGCTTTCTTCTTTTTTTTTTTTTTTTTTTTTTTATCAGTTTCTCTTCCCAGCAGAGGACACAACTTCTTATTAATTCTGTTGTCCTTGTTTCCTCAGCCTGTCACTATCTGTCCCACTCTGGTATAGAGTCAGTATGGAGAGAGAGCAACATTTGGCAAAACTGTAATTATTCCAGACAAAGATGCTCACCCGTGACCAAGAGGAGAAAAAAAAAGCTAATGTTGAGCTTCCTGCTAATGGCCCTGATTATAATGTTGTGGGACCGTGAGCACAAAACTAATGTTATTGAGTCTGTAATGCTGCGAGTTTCATAGGCTATGAATAAAATGCTAATGATGGCATTTAGGATGTACTGTAAAGGGCTATGGGGGCCACACTGGCTGTCTCTTCTAATGAGAGAACAGAGAGGCACAGCGTGACAAGAGAAAGATCAAAAATTCATGAGAGAATGCAGCAAAAGTAGCACACTCTCAGTTGGCATGTTCTCTGCATGTACTGTCTTTCAAGCTTGATAATGAAAGGATTTCACTGTGTCTCTCTTCCCGGCTACGTGGTTTGTTGCAAGTTGCACATTGTACGGTTTTCTCTCTCTGATTCTCGCCTCAAAACCCATATAAGCAAAAATCATATTAGACAAACAAGATACCGGCATTTGTCTTTGTGACAGCGCAGGCAGCGTTTACAACCAAAGTTCAGTGAGTTCGTGACATCAAGGTAAAAACTCTTGTACAGTAAGAAGGGAGGGAGTACAACAGAGGCAGCATCTCTGCACATAAAAACAACTTTCTCTCCTGCTACTCTGCTTCAGTTGTTCATCTGAGAGCTTCAGGCTATTAAATCTAATCTGATCTGATTGTAAAAAAAAAAAAAAAATCAGAGGGTATCTTATAAACTAAGAGACAGAATCACTTGGGTAACATCCTCTAAAAGATACACCACAATATAAAGACACAGCTGAATCCATCAAACGAAAATATTCTTAAATCAATTAGAGATTCCGATTGCATCCAATACAAATAAACTTGTTCTTCAGAGTTTTCTAAAATAAAGTGTTATTTCCTGATATTAGTGGAGGATTTCTCTCTCATCCTGTCCTATTGGAACATAATAATACATTAAACATCCCTGAAACAGAGGAAATTGCTTTGAGAACAAGCATAATGATCTTATCCCAATGCTAGAAATTCATCTTTCATTCTGAAAAAAATTAAAGTTTGAACTGAATGTTAAATTACTTGTTAAGATAAATGTTTTCTGCAGCGTATTGAGCACCGAGCTGGCTTTCTGAAATATCAAGTCTGGTCACAAAGACACAATATTGTGAATCATCGATTGGACTACAATACAAATTGCTTGGTTTAATACCCCGGAAGAGAGGAAAAAAAATCTTTTCTGAAATGAAAGAGTGATCCATTGCTGCAGGATGAATATCCACTACTAAATCCCTTTCTGCTTTTATGCAGTGATTGCAGTCACAATGAACACGAATAACACCCGGCTAGCATCTTATTTGATAGTTTCCTGCCCTAAACTTTCATACAATTAGTTTTTAAAGTCACCTTCTCCTTGACTTGAGTTTTTATGCTTTTTCAGACACATCCTTCCTCGCATCTTTTTTTTTTCTACTTTTGAAGATATTTTATCCTCAGATTTCCTCCATGAGTGCTGTGAACATATTTGTCACAAAGTCAGTCACTTATCCTTGAAGATAATTTACAGCAGCTGTCAAATCAAGGCAAGCATGTAGGAAAACCTTATTCCTTTATTTCATGTCTGACAGGTAGATACGGATACGGCACGAGCATGAAAACCTGTGTGCTTCTCGCTGCGCAGGAGTGTCGGCCACAAGCGATCGGTCAGAAATGAGTTTTATTGAACAGGGGCGTCTGGTATTTCATACACAGACGAGCGCTGCTGAGCGCCAGTAAAGATTGGTGTGTACTCATGACTCCTGCTGCACAGGTGTAGAATTGATGTCAACTTCTAGAGCCTGGCTTAATGAAACCATTTGTTGACTCAGACTTATGGACCTTTAATTTAAAGTTACAAAGCCCAAAAGTGAAAAATAAAAGTTGGGACAATGTAAAATTCTAAGTTACTCTAACTTGGAGTAAGTTAACAGAAATGGCAGCTCCAAGTTGGTCCAACTTTTTGACGTTTTGATTTGTCAACTTGCTCATGTTGACAAATGATGGGAAAATCAGCCGTAAACTCCTCTGTGGAGACTTTCGGTTCATTCCAGATAAAATTTAAATACACTTCACATTGCTGGACACAGTCTACTTTATCTATTTGTCTGAAAGATGATCTGAAACTTTGTTTGATGCTGAGCTGTGTTGGTATCCCAGTGACCTCTAATTTTCAGGGCTCATATTCATATTGACAAACCTGTTACAGATGCACCCTGTAAATGATTTTCCAGTTTATGTTTTAGTTACATTTTTAATGTGATTTCGATTTTTTTCCATGCAACCCTTTTTTTTAATCTCAGTTTAAGACGCTTGTTGATTCAATTTTCCAATTCAACGCCAACGCCAAGGTTGTTGAATGAAAATGTCACTTCAACACGGACAAAGATGAGCCGCTGCTCACTTTTTAAAAAGACATTAAAAGTTGAGAAATGCATTTGGAGTCTTGAGGCTACTCTGCTGGCCAGAGACCATGAATCAGCTCTGAACTGCTGCCTCACCCAATTGCCATCATAAAAGTTTATGAAGTGCTCGAAGGCATTTGATTTTTACATGGCTATTATCAGCGAGGAAAATTAAAACTATCCTTATCTCTGTTCAGCATGTCCAATGGTTGTCTTATTATTTTTGAAAAAACAAAAAAACAAAAAACAAAAACAAAAAACAATTAAATCACAATTTATTATGTTTACACAGTAATTATCATAATACAATTAACAATCTATCCATATTTTGATTGTCTAAGTCCAAATTCAATTAACTGCTCAGTCAGGGAGCTCAGAGCTGACTGAAAACAAAGAGCTGACAGATTACGGCCAATTTAAAAAAGGACAAACTCTGTGTGAAAAATACTCATGCTTGACTTCTGTAACGGGCCACTGGATTGTAATAATTTGTCATAATTTCCTTTATGCTTATTAATAAAGTCTAAATGTTCTGATGTAGATCTCGCAGCCAGATTACAGAACAATCCTTTTCACATTAAATCCACAACAGGCCGAGAATCCAAGAGGATGGTTCTTAGATGAATTTATATCTGTTTCTAGTCGATAGTACTAGTTTCCTCATCATTTATTGCTTAGTTTTGTGTTGCTCCTGCAGGTAGAAGGTCAGGTGATCTGAGGACAGTGACGTGTTTTTTGCTGTGATTGTTCTGTGGATCTAAAATGAAACGATGATTATAATTATGACAATGGCGATGACGTAGGAGCTGCGGTACTTTTATTCAATGTACAACAGGTTAGAGAGAGAAGAGGTGAAACCTGATTATGTCAACACTGTAACCACATTGTTACATTTGTCATTGTTACAGTTCAAAATGAGTTGGTGTTTAACTAGCGCACAGTCTGATCTTTGCTTGATGTCTTAATAGTTCCAATCAATTCTTCCTAGTAACTTGGACCTGGCCCAAATTACAGTCAGTCTTATCAGTTTATCACAAGAGTTTTTTTTTAAGGGGGGACAAGATGGAGAGTGTGAACTGTGAATTGTAGGGAAAAATGTATTGTAATGCATTTCCTTCCTCTCAGTGTGAGTTCAGATGGATGAGGTCTACCTACTGCACTGTACTACATTTCAGATCAGGTCCCTGGGAGGTTTTTCCTCAGGTTTTGTTTCTGAAGAGCTTTTGAAGAGCTCTTGTTCATGTGTTGCCCCAAAAGATTGATGTTTATTTAATAACCCATGTAGCTGTGTTAGAATTTTAACAGGTGGACTACTGTGCGTACTGTGGAGTACTGGTGGAGTTTTCATATTCTTCTGCTTGTTAATTTAGAAGAAGAAGGACGACTCTTTGTCAGACCTGTGCAGTATTTTCATAATAATTCACCCTCGGGGCAACTAGAGCCAAACATTTTCCATCATGATATTTTTCCTGATTTAACCTGCATTCAGACAGACTTTACAGGACACTGCAACACATATAGATGCACAAATATCTGCATGCACACGTTCCACAGTCTCCTCACCATGGCTAACGGCACGATGCCACCCAAGTCCTGCGGCGCGAGGCGGATTAGGGTCTTCACCTCACTGGTCAGCGTGCGGGTGAGAGGATACTCCACCTGCCACGTCACCTCCCGGCCCCCTTGAGTCACCATCAGCCCGTTGACCTCCAGGTCCACCTGCAGCACTTGCTGGTAGCCCGCTGCTTCCACTCTGCAAGAAGGGGGAGACAGACAGAGAGAGAGAAGATGTAGTGTCAAGAGTATGATTAGATAAAGGAAGAAGGTGGAGAACGATAGGTAGCAATCAGAAAAGGTACAAGCGAAAAGGATAACAAGACGGAACAAGGTGGGAGTTACAATAGATGAGAAAATAGCAGGGAAGTGGATGCGGGTAAAGGGAAAAGCAAAACTAAAACCATGTAATAATGTGAAGCCAATTGGAAATGACAGAAAAAGGGGAAAGTGATCGTAACAAAATAGAAAAATGGGTGGAAGACTTGGATTAAAGGAGGTAAAGAGAAAGAGATGGAAGGAAAATGGTGTTTATTGTCCATTAACAGGGAGTGCTCAGTGTTTACGGGGGCTGAGAAATTAATGGTACATTTTAATCGAGTGTGAAGGAAACATATAAAAAGATACTTAATAGATAGAGGCAGTGGTTTTGCAGTATTACAGGCAGATCTTCTGTAGGGATATGTTATACCCCCCCCAAAAAAAAAATTTAAGCAACACATCCCTCATCTGATATGAAACTAATCGCAGCACTATTGAAATTCATTCTCACATCCACCTAGAACCATGATGTTGGCAAAAAAAGCAATTTATTTTCCCTCCTCCTGCAATATGGAGCTCTCTGTTGCAGAGATTGCCAGGGCCAAACAAATAATTTTCTCTCAGCTGATGGAGATGCAAACAAAGCAGAAAAACAATGAATGCAAAATAAAATCCTCCAAACTTATTTGATTTGCCGAGTGCTAGGTTTGATCAAGCCGCCGCCTCACTCCCGTAGGTATTCTTTGTCACAGTCAAAAACTCGACACAACACCTTTTTTTTCCCCCCCTTTGTCTTCTTCTTGCAATCAGCCTCTTATATACATGTTGTATTGAAAAACACGAGCCACACTAGGGGACCTAGAAGTGGATCACACAGCTAAACACTAATGATGTTTATTGCTGTTTGTGTAGATGGTGATGAAAACGCAAGTTAAAGGCATTTTGAAGAAAAAATCAGAGGCAATAGATGTTTGCCTTTGAACAGAAAAGAAGAAAGAGAGAAGAAACTTTTTTTTAGACTGTATCATCCTTTTTAGATTTCTATCTGTTGCTGTAGGTTTATTGTTTGGTTGGAAAAAAAAGGCTGGTGAAAGTATAAATTGAGCATGAGAGCGGGGTAGTTAAGGTTAAATATGAAGGTTTTTTTTCTTGAGCATATTTTGGCCAAGCCCGTATTTAAAACTCTCCCATCATCTTGTTATGTGTTCACACTTCAGACACTAGCATCACTTCAAAGTGCAGATTTAAAGATCCACTCTGATAGAAAAGTGTAAGGAAGAACAGTTTTGGAAGCTGAAAATCAACGCAGATGAAAACAGCTTGAATAGCAATTCTGGGTCAAGCAGGAAAAAAAAAAAGGCTTTTCAAGTTTCAGTGGGTAATGTTCTGAATTAGACTAAATATGTTTCCAAATTACCACTGAGAAGCTGTGAGAGTCTGTCGAGATGCAATTCAGCTCTTGAAAACAGGAGAATTATACAGGTATGCTGAGGTGCAGTTCAGCACAGCTGGTGGTTTTTGTGATATCGTTCACGCTGTTGAAAATCTTCCTGTGATTTTCTCACAGTTGTTACCCCAAACACAAGGGTGCCGCTTCTTTTTCACCGTCGTTTTTTTTCCCACGTTTTTTTTTTTCCTCAACTTAGACTAAAATAACAGTGAAATATTTCTTTTTTTTAAATCAGAAGATGACTTTAAAACAACTATTGATTCATCAACATGTAGCTTATTCCTTAGACCTACATTCATTTTCATGCAAAAGATGTGCTCAAGAGTTGATATTGACACTTGAGCACATCTTCCACACTGTCATTATCCTCCCGTTCAATCATGTCTTTCCCTTCTGTCTCCACTTTACATTTATGCTTAAATACATTTGAAATGAGGAAATGAGGAGATTCATAAAATCCAACCCTATAGAACACCAAAACAGCATAAAATAGAGATACCATGTGGGCACATTAATGTATAGCGCTGTTTATAAATTTCATGGCTAATTTGTGGTCTTTGAAATATATTTCCTTGTAAAGCGCAAAATAGAGCAAATGACCTGCTCAGAGCTGTCATCAGCTGTAGATTGTAGTTATATATGGGTGCCAGTACTGACAGATTTGTTGAAAATCTCTACTTTTAGGTTTGTGGCTGTGGACCATGAGGATCAGTCACTCGCTTGAGCTCGAGTCCATCCATCAGTTTTTTTTTTTTTCCCTTCTCTCTCCGCTTTTCAATTTCTAGAAATGTGAAGGGCTTCGGAGCCGCCGGGGGGTATCCTCAACTGCCTGGCGACATGCTGAGATGAGGGGCAACGACTGCAGCGATTATGTGGTTTACGCTTATGGTGTACAATTATGGCCAAATCAATTATCTGCAACACTCCATTCTGCTTCACAATGAAGCTGCAAACAATCGGCTTTAGTGCTGAACACCACAATACAACTCGCTTCCTCTGCATATTCAATCTGCCGTTTCCTGTGTGTTGTCTTTATCGTCGTGTCTTTTGCCTCGTCTTTGTACTTTGCGCTCTCGCCATTCTTCCTCCTTTGCCACCTGCAGTGTTACGTTGCTTCCAACAGAGGGTGGTGCTCTCGCCCTCGCCCCTTCAGTCAGAATGCGTCTGGGATGATAAATGTCCACAGTCCGGCGGCTGGAGAGGTCAGCCTGCTTCCTCCACGTCTCATTAGAAGCATAACTGCACCGTGTGCCCTTTTTTCAGCACAATTACCATACAATTCAATACACTCGCTGGCAACTATCACTTCTTCGGCTCTAGCTCATGGATGGGGATCAGAGCAAGAGGTGAACCCAGAGGCTGACACAAAACCCCCACACACAAAAACAGCAGAACGGAAACAGGGTTAGAGGGGGCTATGATAAAAGTACAATGTCTATTGGGATCACAAAACTGACTGTGCCACTGCAAAAGCAGTGACAATACGGTGGCACGGTGACAATGGACCCGGTATTATAGCAGGTTTGTTGTGGTGAAACGAGGTGGAAAATCAGTGATGTCATTTTTAGGACAGTTTTGAGATATCTCTATTTGTCAGTGCTATTGAAAGCACAAATACGAGAAGGTGAAAGAATCCACTCAGAGGGAAATATGTGCACACTTTCAGTTCTGTAGGATACATTTCAAACACACTCTTGCAGCAACAAAAGAGGGGCTCTGAGTGGGAAGAAGTGGCGTAACTGCAAAAGGAGAAAAAAAAAAAAGATGACAAGAATGAAATTTCTTTTATTTGAAAACAGGAAAATAAAAGTGGAGCTAAGAAACACAAAAGCCTTGTTAAACACCCAGCCTCTTATCACTCTTAACACTGTCATGGATATCAGGCTCTGAAGAAAAAAAAAAAAAAAAAACAAGAAAAGTCTGCTGTCTCTTTTTTTCGAGACCTGAGGGGGTTCCTTTCATGCTCAGCGGTGATTTAGTTAGGACTGACAACAATGATACATCAAAAACCTGAATCTGTTTCAACACAGTGAAACAACAGTGAGGCCGGCACGAGATGCAGTGGGCCAAGGTGTATGCTCTAGGATTAATACCTCACTCAGCTCTGTACAAGGAAAAGTGGATGTATTTTTTGTCCTTTATAGGAAACATAAGACAGTGGAATGTACTGCAATATGTTCAAGTTGTCTTCTCAGGCAGTGTGAGGACAGAGCGTTGGTCATTTACTGCACCTCTTGTGAGGTCAGAGTTCTGTTGAGGATTTTGATGCCAGTGAGAATGTATTGGTTTGACACGGATGCACAAGACGTTTGTTTTCACGGATGTGTGGACGCGATTTTCTGTGCTTGTGTGTGTTGACTGTAGATGAGATGAACAAGAGAAGAGGACATCTGTGTGTAAGTGCATTCCCAAGACTGATGTGTTAGGATGAATACAAGGAATTCCTGCCGGAGGACATTTTTCATGTTTCGTATAACTGTCACTTTGCTGCTGTTTATCTATCTACAGCTGGAAACTTTCCTGTGGTGAATTTTTATCTGAGGTCTGAGGCTGAGGCAGATGTTTGATTTCTACAGCCAGATGGTTGAAACCAATGATTATTGTCTGATCTGGTTTAGATTTGAAAAAAAATATAAAAACAAATATTCAGCTCACA
This sequence comes from Polydactylus sextarius, assembly GCA_016801845.1. NCBI lineage: Eukaryota > Metazoa > Chordata > Actinopteri > Polynemidae > Polydactylus > Polydactylus sextarius. Next base: position 7,342,681 of record CM028922.1, read on the forward strand.
ATGTTATAAAACTAAGTAATTAAAATAATCTTCACATTTGCATTGCACCACCATAGTATGACAAAAGATTAAACTATTTCCCTATTTCCTGTGGATGAATTAATTGTTGCAGTACGTCGTTGGATCCTTTTTGATGCACAAATGTTTGCAAGAGGAAAAAATATTTACTGATGGGGAAAATTCATGGACAACAGGCTGCACAGCTGCCTTTGCCATAATTGAATCCTGACATGTGAGACCAGCAGTAATTGGACAAAGTAGGTGTGACGATGGTCAGGATGAGCAACACCTACCGACCATCTGTCTTCACAGAAAGATCCTCCTCCTGCTTTGATCTCTCCTGTGTGAGGAAAATCTTTTCAGAAAAAAAAAGTATAAAATATAAATTAGCAGTGATTTGCATGCCTAAATACAGAATCATCCGACCTGCACACGCTGGGATGCATACTTAATTTATTAATAATGGTTTTGCTTTGTAGGACTGTTTTATATCTAGTTAAATTCAGGTCTTGTGCACCTGTGATGAAGACTTTGTGGTGCGCAACAACTTCTCTGAAGGGTCTTAAAATTGGATTTTCAGAAAACTGATTACTGTGTACTGCTGGTGATAGAGTTTTATTCCAAACTTATTCAACAAAAAGCAACATTAGCAGAAGATTCGGGCATTCTGGGAAGTCAAGTGCTGAAACTATTTCTTGGCAAACATCCAGATGGTAACTTCCCTGTAGTCTACACTATTCAAGACAGAGAAAGGACCAGTAAAAAAGTTGTTTTCGGCGTCCGCTGGGATTTGTCCAAGTAGTCCTAATGTGCGGACCAACTAAGACATGTCTGTTACCGTAGGAGATATAAATAGCGATGATAAATTCTATATATTGAGAGAAAACAACAAAAAGATGAATTGCTCCCTGGTATGAGATGCTAATAAATAGCTTAGAGAGCTGAGGCTACCAGCCAAATGGGTGACAGCAGTGGTGCATACAGTGACCCATTTCAGAAAGACCACACCAAATCTAATCATTTCTAAGTGTGAATACTCCAGTTAAGTTTAAAGATCAAAAAAAAAAAAATAAATAAATAAAAAATGCATCATCGACCCTCTAGCTGGAAACAATAGTCTAACTGTAACTGTATCTAAGTCCAAACACAACTTTTAAAGTCATTAAAAAAAAAAAAAAAATATTTTTCAAACTTTTAAGCGCTCATTCCTTATTTGGTCTCTAAAAGCATAAACAGCATAAAACTACTACAAGTGTCGAACAAATCTTTAACGGCTCTGTGCCAGAATTGCATTTCTGAGAGCTTTTAGTCATGCATATAATACAGCCATGAGAGCCGTATTGATCTTTGCCCTACACTTGGCAAAAAAAAAAGATGAATCACAATGTTGAACTTTGTGTTTGTTGAAATGCTCATAGAGCAGATAAGATACATTTGGATAAGATGTAATTACAGTTCTGTGTCCAGATGATTTGCTTTTGCAGCTGTTTTAATTATTTGTCGTTCACTTCCTCTCCAGCTGTGCTGCAAAGTGTTTTCTGAGCCTTGGTTTTTCTCCAAACAGAAGTATATTTTGACTGTAATTGGTTTGAAGGCCTCAAGGGAAATTGGATAATATCTTCAATGAATAAAACCTGGTGTCAACAGGATCTCCATCTGCTGCTTCTTGCAGTGTAGTCATAAAGGTCACATTAGCAGCAGAGACTACTTCTGACTCTACTAGTTCAGAAGAAGCTAACACAAGTGAGTGTATAATGAGGTCATTTAGCCTGGTGTAGCTGGGGGTCATTAGAATATTGTGATTAATAAATTAGAATCTGGTGCAGAAACCATATTTTTTGTGTGCATGTGCATCTCAAGGGAGCCCGGGCTCCTCTCTAATGAGTTTCACTATATCTGGTCTAATGTCTGCCTCTTTTCTCCAAAGATGCTAATGAGATCCTATTGAAATTAGCAGAGCACACCACCCGCTACTCGTCCTCCGCTGCACCGTTGAGCAGCAGGCAGACCTGCGGTGCAACAGATTGAAATAGTTTGGAGAGTTACAGGAGCAGCTTGTCAGCCTGTAGGACCATTCCAGGCTCTGCATTTCAGAGTTGGGAGAGTTGATAAACAGGAAACGGTGACAAAAAGCAAACGGACGCAGAAAATAACTCAAATTACATGTGAATAATCAGGATTTATTCTTTGTCGCAACAGCTGAAATGCCAAGATTCTTACCCAAAGGCATCACTGAGCCACGTCACAGCTGTTAGTTATAAATGTAAGGTGCTCATAAAACACTGACACTATAATCCTAACCTTGTGCTATCTTTGGGATGGGTATTTTTCCATACAGTGATGCCTGTTTCATCTGTGTGGAACGGATGTTTTTTTATGGGCCGATAAACATTGACACATGACAGACAGATAATGAAAGAGATCATAAAATGAAACCATGTCAAGAGGCAGATTAAATGAAGAATAACCAATTTATGTATGCAGGAGATTTCCCAGAGGATCTATCAAAACCTCGACATCAGCCCTGTCCCTGTCTGTACAGATTAGTTTGCCTTCACAGTGGGCCTGCAAACGGGTTTGGGGGGGGCAGAGAGTTAAAAAAAAAAAAAAAACGAAAGAGAAATATTGCAGTTCTTCACTCAAATTGCCTTTTTGGTCTGTCTCTGATTCGATATTTTCTGAAATAACCCCCCTCTGTTCTGCTCTGTTGCTGTCTCTCCTGCTCATTCCTTCCATGACCTCTTGTTTTTCCTCTCCCCTCTTCTCTCTCCCTCTCTCTTCCTTCCCCATCTCCTTCTCTCCCCTCTTCCCTTGTCGCCGTTCCTCTCTCCTTTCTTGACCCCTTGACTAACCGCCAGTCTATTTTTCTTTCCTTCTCTCGTATATTTCCTATATTCCTCTCAAACGGTGTGTGAAATGAGAAGATCGAGGCTTCCTGCATGAAACAGATGTGGCTCCATGCATCAACCAATCAAAAATCAGCGTCAGTGCTCTCTACCATATTGTAGCAAAAGCCAATCAGAGCCTAAAAAGCAGCTAAGGGAAATGCATCTCACATCTCCTGGAAAAACTAGAAAAACAAGACATAAACATGGTGGATAAACTAAGCGCTGAGCTCATCTTTAAGTCAGATCACGTCCCGATAGGGGGATATTCAACCATGTGACCGACATCGTCAGTTGGAAATGGTATGTCCTCGCACTGTCACAACAACAACAGCTCTCTGAAAAGAAGTGTGAAAAAGTGTCTGCTTTTTTCTGTCATCACGCAGCAGCAGCGCCCGATTGTAATTAGGGCAAAAAAAAACATACATCAAACATATAAACATCATCTGTCCAACAGTGACGTACTTCACAAGCAATCATGTCTTTGTAAAAAAAAAAAAAAAAAAAATCACATATAACTAAATATATATATGCTGTCTGGATTTTTTTTATTTATCCTTTCATAAACACAGTGGGTGGTTTTATTGAAGGTGTTCAAAGGGGAATAGTCACTGGCTATATATTTCATGCGTTTGCGCTCCAGTGTTTGCCATTGACAGCCTGAATAGCATCAGCACAAGCAGTAAGAGAAGGTGGTTGATTGTGAATTCTCCGGCTTGTTTCAGCAGCTCAAAGCGCTCGGTTAATATTAGGGAGCGAGTTTAGTCTTTGTTAAATAATTGATGATCGATCTATGCTGCAATGATTCCTCAACCACCATCAACTGTTTTAGTAACCCTCTTTCTCATAACACATGGGACACGGGACACAAAAATTTTGATTTCAATAAAACATGATCTGGGCAGGAGTTTTATTTTCTTAACAAAATTATCAGCGTATGAAAAGATTTTGTAAGGAAACGGAGACTGGTTTAAGAATTTATTTGTAGTAAAATCTCACTGATGCTGTTAATACTCTTAAAAAAAAAACCCCACCAATTATAAATTATAAAGAAGACATTACTGGAGCTACTCTATCAGAGAAAAAAATGCTTTTAATATTTAAAAAAATAAACGCACCCATTTAAATTCTTTTTGAAAATAAGTGTGAGTCAGCTACACTTTAGCAAGACATGAAAGAATGTGTTGAAGTGAATGACGTCTTGACAAAATGACGTTTTTAGTTTTGGATATTTACTTCGGTGTTTGAATGACCAAATTCCTTGAGCGACAAAGGCGTTCGGAGGCCAGACGACACGTGTAACAGAGCCAATACACCTTTTAACCATTAGCCACTAAAGTGCTCTCAAGGATCAGCTGCAGGTTATGAGCCTGTCGCTTAAGACAGTGAATACAACACAACACAATCAGTCACTGTATAAACACCATCTTCCATCCTCTTATTGATTTCTGTAGAGCTGTAGGAGCGTTAGTAAAATTCTCCAGAGGGCTATGGTGCTCATCCTCTTATCCCGGACAATAAGATCAACTCAGTGTGACTGGCTAATCTCCCCTTGGAGTTTAAACTCTCCACTAGAAATGACACCTCCTCTTTTCCTTGTTACTCACACATATACACTTCAGATGACAATAGATTGGATTAAGTTGTTCTTTCCATTATTTCCCCCTCAAATGCTGCCCACTGTGATTTTAGGCTTTGTGTATTACAGCCTTGAAGGTCTATCTATTTGATTTGATTGCAGTTGTTGGTGTTTTCTTTTTTTTTTTTTTTCTTGCTTGTGGCTCATTACTGCCCTTCCCCTTATTCAACCTCATCTCTTTTTTTTATGTTTTTCTTTCTTTTTCTTAGTCAATCTGTGTCTCAATGTGCCATAACATTGTGGGAACGGAGGAAATCTGCCATGTAATCACCGCAGCCCTCCTCGTCTCACTTTCCTTTTCTCTTCTGCTCTTAAAGGAATGTCATATTTGGTTATATGATCGACACAGTGAAGGACAAACAGATCGTTTAAATGGCTGTAAAAAGAAGTTATTTCTGCCCCTGGTCACATCTCTGATGTTCTTGACATATATATATATATATATATATATATATATATATATATATATATATATATGTGTGTGTGTGTGTGTGTGTGTGTGTGTGTGTGTGTGTAAAAGCTCTAGGGCTTTTTATAATTTCTGTCTTTGCAGAGATTGTTTTTGAATCATTTTAAATTTAAAGCTGCAATGTTTGTTTTGGTAAAAGGTCTTGCTACTTCACATTTATTCCACATTAGCAATGCAGGATCAAATTCCCCAGGGGGTGTAATGGTGGAAAAATTACTGATTGAGGAGCAGGCTGAATATGGCAAATACAGCCTGACGTGTCAAACAGAAAAAAAAAAAAACCATTGCTGAATATTTCAGCCGATGAGATGCAGATCCTCATGTGGCCTCTGGCCTCGGGCGTCAAAGCATGACCTTCACTGCGTAGTGGTTGTAGAGAAATCCAGGCTGCGGTTTCGAAAATCATTGCCTAAAATTGTGCATTTCTTTAGCATGTTTGCATTCATTGATCATTCATTGGTTTATCTGCCTATTATGCTCAGAAGTGTCAGTCTCAGCTCTTAACAGAATTCCAACCCAAATTCTGAGTCCCTGCTTTCAAACTGACACAGGGGCCGGTTCATTCATAAGGGCCATTTGGGCGACGTACTACCAAACAGGGAGACGGATGGATTGTAGCAATAGTAGTTATGTGTGTAGACCATTTGATCTGCCTCTGAATATCATTGTCCAATCAGGCTAAAAACTCCACCCCTTTTGTGCATTTTCAGCCAGGTTGAAATTTTGCACAAAAACTCTTCCATTGACTATAATGTAACATCGATTTTGAAAAAAAAAAAAAAAACAGGAGAAAAACATTCTCTATGGGATTTTATGTGGGCGCACTAGCTTGTGCTAGTGTTTTTGTCATACATAACAGGCAGTAGAGGGGGCACTGGTCAATACGGGGCGCTGGGGCACCACCCCCATCAGCAACGCTGCTTCCCTTTTAAATATGAATTAATTAGATAATGCAAAAATGAAAATTCTGTCAGCATTTATTGAAAATTAGTTGTATTTGATTTATTACTTTATGTGTAAATGTATCCACATTCTGGTCGTGGGGCCAGGATGTAGGTCCTTAAACTTTTGACAAGCAGGTGATCTGAGGCTGCTCTCTCATTGGCTCTGTCAAAATTCTCCGCGGTGCCAATCAGTGTTGTTTTACGTTTGTATTTATCTATTGAGATTGGTTGGTCAACCCCTGTCATTCAAAACACATCCCGCCCTGGGGTCCAGTTGTGCCAGTGCGACTCTCACAGTGCTGACCAGGTGACAAGCGATAGAGAGATGCGACCAGATACGACTTTGGAGAAAATGAATGAAATTTCATTTTGTTTGTAAACAGGATAAAGGAGCTTGGTCTGGGACCAACCTGATTTAAACATTCAGCAGCAGGAAAGTAACCGAAGACGGAGTTACACCCGGTTTCACCTGTTCATGGTTATGAAAAACCGAGTTGGCTGGATGTGATGTTAGTAATATCTTGTAATAATTTCCCTGCACGTCAACAATGGGGGTAAGAACCCTAAGCATCCCCCAACCCCCCACCCCCAGTGAAAATCACCAGCCGCCACTAAACTGGCAAGATGCTGGGAAAAGTCAGATCACGAAAAACAAACATCTGCAAATATCACAGACGCTAGATCCACATTTTCCTTCAGTCTCTGCAGAACGGACACGTGTTCGACATACTTAATCACAATTTAAGTGCTGCGACGCTGGAGAGCACAATGTGGGGTGCATTTATGAACAAGTTGCTAGGCAATAAAACTGCACAACAATGAGTGTTAATGAATCAATGCTAGTTACGTGCTAACGTAATAAGCCCTCTGGCTATCGTATAAATGAAGTGGCTGTGGGGACTTGTGCTCCGAGGAAAGTATTGTAGCATATTTACCATGAGGTTTTACAGCATACAGATACCAGCAGGCTGTGTTTCACCTACACTAACCCTGGGTAATATGAATCTAAGAGGGGTGTAATTGAAAATTATTATTATTAGTAGCATTAGTTGCTCTGCAAATTTACCATAAATTAAAGAAAGTAAAGCATCTTCTCCTGTCATATTATCCTTGTTTATTGTAAAAATTAAGCAGATAACATACATTTTTTTGTTGTTTTTTTCTGTGAAAACTAGTAAAATTCTATCAAATGCAGTGGATAGCAGGAAGGTTTTGAGTTTAAACCTGTGCTGAGATCTTTCTGTGTCTACAGGGGTTTTCTTCTGGTTCTGCTGTGACTGTTGGTTTGTTTCTATCTGTCAGCCTCATGATAGACTGGCTAACTATCCAGGGTGCACCATGCCCTTGCCAAAAGTCAGGGATTGGTTCCAGCTCCTCCACGACCCTCAAAGGATAAGCGCTATGGCTAATGGATGGGGTGGATGGGGGTGGATATTGAAGGATTAGCTTGATTTGCTATGTTCACAGTACAAAGTATGTCATGCCTCGGCTATAGTACTTTGTGATTCAGACTTTGTAGTTGCCCTCATGAGTTTGTCCAGCTCTTCTTTGCCACTTAAGCCCTAATGAGGTCTCAGTATTTCTTTCATTCGGGTTAGGAGCTGTCAGCACATATACCAATGTATTATGGCTTATTTCATGATGCTAATCGCTTTTCTTTTTTTTCGATTAAATCTCACTCTTTTTCCTTTTTTTCACTATTTCTGACAGAGTAAATCAATGTGACAGTGGCACTCATTCTCTGTAGTGATTGATTCTGCAGTAATGTTCTTTTTTTCTTTATTTTTTTTTTCCGGTCTAAAGAAAAAACCATAACCAACTAGTGGGCCACATATTTTGGCAGGTTGGTCCGGATTGCTGTCTGATTAAAATGTAGCAGAGTGGAAATCCTGTTTACATTTTATAGTTTTTTACATTCACCATCTATGCGATGCTTGCCCTCATATGCCTCATGAAATTATGTTACCTTGAACCAGTCCAGTTTCATCAGTAACACCTGCATGAGTTCTGCCTACTGACTTCCCTTTCTGTCTCTTGGAGGTACACATCAATATAAAGAAAAAAACAGTCAACCAACCTACATGTATGAGCACAGCCAACACAAATCTGAACAAACAAACAAACAAACTGCCTCCCGGTTCACTTTATTAAATTGGTGTATGTGGACTGGGTTAATAAGAACGCCAACCTTACCGTGACCTTTTCGCTGACCTGGACCCTTACTTATGCTCTCTCGCCTCATTAAAATGTCAAATAAACAAAACCTTCTCCTCCTCACCCACAGGACTAGAGAAGGATTTGATAAGAGCGGAGGAGGCACACAGGCCATCCCCTACATTTCATTCTATCTGATATTAAAGACAAAGTTGAGTTGAGCAAACAACTTTCTAAGGTGTTATCCTTGTGATTTGTTTCCATCTTTAACCCAGTACACACACAGATGGACCAATACTTATGCCCAGCAGTGCTTTTTACCAATTTTTAACTGTAACTTTGAGACTCTGGTGAATACATATATGAAAAATACCGGCTTAGCCGATAATTAATGCTGTTTGTTTATTTTTTTCCCTCTAGTCTTAATTGGATTCTAATATAAACCTCACTTTAAAGTATATGTTTAAATTGTTGCTGCATTCCTGTGTGGAAATCCCTTAACAAGTTCTTGCAGTACCTCAGGTTTAAAGTACACCTCAAAGAGAGCTCTAAAGCATTAACAGGGGCCAAGGATTCAGCGGATGATTTATTAGAAGATGAAGTGGATCAGAAGGTCTGAGCCTAGAGTCCCAAGGCCAATAGGCCCGCCTTATCAAACACCACCAGGCTCCATGGCCAATCTCCAGCTTGTCTGTGGGCAACTCCCCATCAGCGCTGGCTTTGGTTGCTGATAAAAACCAGATTAACTATAGAGCTTTGTTAGGAGCCAAGGAACCTTCACTTTACTTTTACTTCAAAATTATTAATACGCTTGATTCCAAAAAAGAAACAAGAAAAGCTCATTTTAAAAACATTGCTGTATAAATCACCTGGGAGAGTTTGGACTACTTTGACACGCACTATTAAGGAAGGACTTCCCATATCTGATCTTGGGTCATTACTGGACAACATTGGAAGATAAATGCAACCCCTCAAACACAAGAGACTGACATAATAGATAAGAGGAGAAGTTAACCTCCTGCTGTTTTCCGTCTGATTTTCATGCATCAGCGTCTTTGGTTGCATTACCTTGATTAGCCACAGAGCCAAGGGCAGATTCACAGTCCCACAGGGCTCAATCATGGATGTTTTATTTCACACAGGCTGATATACTAGTTCACTGATAACACGTAGGTCAAGGATATGATAGAATCCACAGTAAATACCTAATTCATGTCATGTTGTTAAGGGAGAAGGTTAGATGGAGATGAAGGCAGAGCGCGTCTGAGTAAGAGGATGTAATATAAATCATTCCCCCAAGATTGAATTAATTATTTTTCACTAGTGGCATGATGTCCATTTTGATTTCCATTAATGATGACAGGTTTTCAGGGATAAATAAGAGTTGTGTTTTCATTTTGATCGCTCAAGACTCAGGGGGTTGTTGCCTTTATGGACCTCTCATTTGATTGAATAAAGCATGAGAAGGCCCAGCAACACATAGGACTCATATGCCACTCATGCAAATTAAATTATAGCTGATCAATATTACAGATGCATCCAACGATCACACAGTTGCCTGTCTGCGGACGGATGAAGAAATCTTTTTTAATATAAGGGAGACAGTGAGAAGAGAGCATTTCAGCAATGCATTAGTGGCCCTATGGGTAAACACAGGAAAATAAGATGTCTGGATGATTGCTTAAAAGGATTACAGAATATATTCAAACATTTTTCATACTAAATTGTATGGTAGCTGTACCTGTTATAAGCCAATTGAACAAAACAGCAGTTCACAAACATACAAATTAGACCACCTGGGAGGGTAATTGCTTCAACTCACCTATCCATCATCTGTTACATTGTACTTTCAAAAGACCATTCACACATTCAAGGACAAGTAGGAAAACACAGCCACAATGCTCACACCAACAAACATAAAAGAATCTTATCTCTTTTCTGTGTTTTTACATATCTTTCTCTCACATGCGCACACAGTGTAAAATCTCCTCATTAGAGTGCATTGTTTTATACCAGTGTTAATTAAAACGATTACAACATGAACTAATCAAAACGGCTACGCTTTTCAAAGCCCAAACTAATAGGAGTCTATTCTTTAATTTTCCCCCTAATCAAATGCAGATAAATAGGTGCATATGCACGCACACACGGGCAATCTCAGCAGTCAGGTCATTAACATCCACGCGTCTCACTGATGCATGTAGAGTTCCTTCATTGGAATCAGATAACGTTGAAGGGACCTTTGATTTAAGTCCGATTGTAAATGCAGTCCCACTGGCCCCTGCATGGTCTGGCCATTGATTGTATGTGTTCATTCCCCATGTGAGCTAAGCCTGGTGCAATCAGAAAGAACAGCATAAGGCCCTCTGACCTCTCCTCGTGAAGTGAAGAGGGCTGAGTATCGAACACCTTTCTGGTTCAATTTTCACTCATTGTTCTGTCACTTACTCCGGCTCCTAACGACTCTTTGGCATGAAGTAAAGCTGCCTTTTAGACACATATTCACTAAACCAAACAATGTACATTTGCATGGGCGTTACAGTTCAGGGAGTGTAGTTAAATGTCACCACTGAATGTCTGACCCATTCTTTATTCAAATGAAGTTAGTATCTGTAACCTCATTGTATCTCTTTAGGCTAATGTTACATGTTACATATTCTTAGATTACACGCTCAGCCACCATCATATGGTATATTACCATTATATCCACTATGGAGTGACATCATTGCTCATAGTAACAAATGCATATGTGAATGACAAATTTGCACTATTCTCTAATGACGAGATTTCCACATAATAGCTGTCGTGCATTTCGACAAAGTGAGAAAACCTGTCAGGAAAAGATTGCACCCCATACAAGGCTTGAGGCTGTTATTACCATATCATGAGGACAATCAATCAAATTGGGTTAAAATGTACATGCTGTTTCAGGGCCACTTAGACATGCATAATGAGATCAGGAATGCAGCTCAGCGTCTGCATGTTGCACAAAGTGGGCTGCTCTCGCTTCTGGAGCCTCTGGTAACCTCTGTATGATTGAACACAGGATGTAATACAGGGACCGACACCCTTCTGTGTGAATGTTGACCGTTGTTCAGGTTGTAGTCAGCTCCAAAATCTCAGCTAGGTGAATGACAGGGGTGAGTTGTGATTACTGCGACCACCTGAGGTTGCTGAATGAAAAAATGATAATAATAAAAGTAATATTGTCTCTTTAAAATTGAACATGAGTGAAATCGTGATGATTGTAAACCATAGAGCTTCTTGTAGTAAAGTAATGTAGAGGAAGTAGTGAGTCAGTTCTCGTCTCTTCCAGTGTGTGTGACATCCAAGTGTCCTTGGGCAAGATACTGAACCTCAAGAGGCCCCAATGGCTGTTTCAATAGCATGTTAATGTGATTAGCAAAAGCGCACGATGTACAGGTAGAGGAACTGTGTGAATGGGTGAATGTCAACTGTAGTGTAAAGATCTTTAAGTCATTATTAGAAGATTAGAAAGCGCAGTATAAATGCAGTACATTTATCATTTATTAAAAGATACATGACAACTAGGGATATAACAATACACTCAACTCACGATACGATTCACGATTTTTTGTTCACGATACAATTTTATCACGATTTTTTTGAAACAAAATGAGCTCCACACACATGTAAGGACTAACAAAATAAATAATAATAAAAAACAACAAAAAACATTACCGACTGAAATGTCTTGTGTACCTCATAAACTTAACTTAAATAACAGAATAACCAATTTACCTTGCTAACTGTCAATACTGTAAAGCTGCAAATAATAGCAGAAACAAGAAAAGCTATTGGTGAATAGACACCTGGTCTCAAATAAAGGGCAGGTCTGATTTTCTCCTCGTCACTGACTTTAGTTTTGTCGCTCTAAATATAGTTGGAGCGCGGCACAAGCCACCACCAACTATACTGGAGTGTGTAGTCTCAGGGTATGACCAGTGACTTTTTGATTCATTTTTACTTCAGTCAATGGCAATTGTTACTCATTTGTATCAATTTTTAAATTGACTCAAGATGTCATCGTTACATCCCTAATGACAACACTGAATTGTCTTCGAAACAGATTCTGCACTTTTGAGAATATGGATCCATGGGGTTGCTGTTACATAAAAGGGAGCATGTAGTTAAAAATTATAACACTACCCAATCAAAACTGTCAACATCTTTGTGGTTCTAGCTGAAAAGTTATGGCATTGCTGAAATGATTGGGATTCTTCTTCTGGGGAACGTTGATGTCGATAAAAATTTCAGTGCAAAACATCTAGTAATTGTTGGAATATGACAAAAACCAAGTAACTGACGGGGCAACATTTCAAATAGTTCAATATTTTTTTTAATTTCAGCTTGCTCAGAATCATTGATTTAGACAGCAGAAATGTATATGACAGTTATACAATAAGAATTCTATCATCACTGACAGCATTTTTCAGCTGAAAGTCCACAATAGTGTTGAATTATTACCCAGCCCTGAAGAACACAGCTATTTACACACCTCAGCAGGTAATCTCACACAACAGTAAAAAAAAGGATGTATAGTGTATTGGAAGCAAATCTTGCATGGCGGTATAACAATTCTTAGCAGCTGCAATCTTATCTAACTAAAATCTTTATGGACTATTCATATGGGAATTGTGGCTTTCTTCTTTGCCTGGCACTCTGCAGAGTATGCTAATCATTTCAGTCTAAAACAAGCTTGGGGTTTCCATTCCTCACGCTGATGCTTGCTTCCTCTGTTTCACAGAAAGACGCTCAGAGGCTCATGTCACCTCCCTCAGCAGATGGCAGGGGCAAACACAGAATGACAAGCCTCGATTTCACTGATGCTTAAAACATGATCTCACCAACTGCTGGAAAACAATTTCAATCTTTAACCTATTTTCACACCGGGGCTTGAACAGAACAGTGAGCAGACTTTTTCTTTTTTTTTTTTTTTCTTCATCAAAGACAAAGACAGCACAACTCTGAGATTCTTTTTGCAACTTCTGAGAAAGATTTCTTTTTTAAAACCCTAAACTAGTAAGTAGAAATAAGTAAGTAAGTGGAAATATGATGAAACGCGTACTGGAATTGTATGGCTTAAATTTAATTCCATTTATCGTGTTGCATTGTCACTTAGATGTGTTGTTTTTAAGATAGCAGCCGTAAGAACTTTGTTTTACAAGCTTGCATCAGTGTGTAGGTGCTGTAAAGACTGTCTTGTCAGTCTTGTAAAGAAAGCCTCACTCCCACTCCCTCACAGCGGGAGTCCTCTCTAGCAACAGCAGGGAAATTGAATGTGGTGGCATGTTACATGATCCCATAGACTTTGAAGGTGAAAAGATGCTGGAGGGTTCTAATTGTTCGCTTACTTGTTTGTTTGTTTTCAGTGTGTGTCTCAGAGAGCACATATGTGTGTATAGACTCACAGACAGCACCCTAATCATATTTACAGTAAGAAAAACACATTTGTATAATACATATTTCAACTTATATAACCTTTTTGCCACCTGTGTTGTAATAATATAAATGTGATGATGTCTGAATAGGCGTCTGAGTCACTTTTTTTTGTCTAAAAGTCAAAATAGCAGTGGGTTGGATCTGAGACCACGTTTATTTTACTTCCAACATGTCACATGTCTGAGCTGAACGTTGTCACATTAACAGCGAGGCCTCGGTTTCAGTGTGTTCAATAAACAAAGACGGACAGTAAATCTGTCAGAAGCTGCCGCAGTAAAGTTAAAGATAATAAAATAAATGCGATATATCACAAAGTGCTGCGGATGAGGAAATTTAAGATGCTGAGCAGATTTTTTTCTCTCTCTTTGTTTTTTTTTTTTCACCTTGTGGCGCTTGATCATTATCACACCATCAACCCTCCTCTCTATATGTTAAACATTCATCTGAGGCAACATTTTTCAATCTCATTGTCCAACAACAATTCAGGATGCAACAGAACAGAGTCGTAAACTAACATCTTGTAATTTTTTTTTTTTTTTTAAAACATGCTTGGTTGCTATCGTTATATAGAATATAGAATTCTGCTATCTATCAAATAAATAAGAAAATAAGGAAAAAATAAGAAAAATACAGAATTCACTGTCTTTTAAGGTCATAAAGGTCATTAATTAAATCTTTATATTAGGGCTGCTAATAGTTAGTCAATTTATGGATTAGCAAATCTGTAAAAACTAAGTAACTGCTGTTTTATTTTTATTGTTTCAGCCTTTTTTATTGTGGCCACACTGACGCCAGAGGCATCATGTTTTAGACTTGTTCCTCTCTGTATATCCCGTCCTTGGGAACGTATTAATGCCCTCGAGGAATCTGTTCAAATCTGTTAATCAAAAAAAAAAAAAAAAAAAAAACATGTACTTGGATAGATTTTTTTTTTTTTTTTTTTTTGTGGTCAAAGGTAAAGGTCACTATGAGCAGTGAAAACACATATTTTGTGAACATGATATTTCAAGAATGCAATCACGAAAATTTTTTTGCACTTTGTGGTCAAAAGTTGAAGTCATAGTCGGTTAATGACCCAAAGGAAATATCATGGCTTATGACATGAACATCCATTCGAACTCAAGAATAAAACGATGATGATTTTGATGCCTGAAGGTCAAAGATCACAGTCACTGCCACCTTAAGTAGTAGTAAATTATGATCAGCAAATCTACTTTGGGAAAATATTTTAGAGATTAATCAGATTCTGAAAAATAAACTGCATCCTTCCAACCCTACTCCTCCATGTCCTCCATTATTTTTGCATTCAGCATGGTGGTGCTGGTACAAAAAGTATTAAAACTCCATCTTTATTCCTGTCATGACTGAACAGATTCCAAAACCAAAAGATACAATTTTAACAAACAGATAAAAGCAGTGTTATTAGAGACTTAAAAAAAGGTCTCAGGTTTATTAAAAGTGTTATTGCTCTTGAAGTCAGCACATCTCTTTGTGCATGTGTTAATTTCAGAGAGTGAAGAGACTGAGAAATGTTGTCCATTAAATTTGGTTTGCTTTAATTAGTTGTTAGATGCCATGCTTCACCTCCTGTAATTACAAATCGAACTCCCCGAGCAGTTTGGACAAGCTCGTGATTGACACGAGACGTGTAAGGCCGCAGAAGTGTCACCGCGGTAACAAAAAAAAAAAAAACTTCATTTGTTTCCCCCTTTCTCAACTCTTTTCTCTCAAACAAACAGGAACTCTAAATTGTGTTAGCCTTCATTAAAAAGAAAACAAAGGAGCCAGATGCACTTTGAGTACCTGACATGCATGGCTGATCATTCTTCTTTTTTTTTTTTTTTAATTTTGCAGTGTGATTATCCTATAGCAACAATTCCATTTACACAGAGGACCCAACCAGCTGCACTCACATCTATCATGTGCACACACATGAACATGAAGTGAGTGCGCATTCCCATGCTTAATTAAACAAACATCTGATGGGGATTGGAGTTCAGCAGTACTTGCAAAAAAAAAAAAGAATATGAATTAGCTTGATGGTTAAAAAAAAAAGAAGGAGCCTCTCCCTCTCCTGGTAACAGAAGGCCGTGAAGACCGAGAAACACAGGACCGGTTGATGAAGGACGGCTCTTAGCATTTAAGTGTTCTAATACATCTTCATAACGGAGCAGACACAATTGTCTTGATGACCATTGTGCCAGTTTGATCTTGCATCAGTCAGCTTTATTACAGCCCGGAGACTCGCACAGTCATGTACCTATCTGTGGCTAAAGCTGCTCAACACGAACATCGTGATAAGATCGACCTAAAAAAAAAAAAAAAAAAAAAGGAAAAAAATTCAAGTAAATTACAGCCATTGTTGTTATTATTTGAGGTTTCATAAAACCGTGCTCATTATACCGTTCACAAAAGAACATACCACATCTCTGGAGAGGGATTGTGTTGTGTCAGGACAGCTTAGTGCGAAAAACATGCTGCCAAAACACTTTAATTTGGATAAACCTGAAGCAATTTCTACAGATCCGTTAAAAACACAAAAGACAACAGTGTTTACGTCTGTATACAGAGAAATGTGGAACCGTATAAACAACCATGTTGATGATTTATTCTGCGTGCACTTAGGGTCAGGTCCTACAAACTGTAGGGTTTCTTTGTTTCCTTATTCAGTACCCACACTGCAGCCCAAGCTGTCTGAAATAAGAAATGCTGACCATAGCTGTTCTGTCACACAGATCAGTATTTTTGGAGGGGAAAAAATGCTGGATCGGTTTCATTTTTGCAGGTCCACTCAGGCATGATGCTAATAAGATCTAAGAAATTTATATTATTATTATATTTATATTATTTTTTTTTTTGAAGAGTCTAAATTCACATGCTGGGTTCAGCTTGTCTACAAATAATTGACAGAGTTTTTGCCACCAAGCAAAGACATTTTGTTCAGTGTATTTAATTCCCACGCAAGCTTCCCTGAGAACAGATTGTCAAAATATTGTTTGTGCTCTCATGAAACTGTTGCCTGGAAAACCTCACCGATTGTAGCAAAATGGCGTCAAACAAGTTTTGTCGGCTTTGCCAGGTAAACATGAGACCATTTTCAAAAAAAATTTGCTGTTAAAATCTCTTAAAACAGCAGCTACACCTGAATGGAACGACTGCTGCTCCTCCATGGCCGCCATGTTGGCTGTATGTGTGTGATGTGTTTGAGGTCGCTTAACTAGTGCGTCAAAAATCCGCACTGGCGTAAAAGCTCGTGTTTCATTGGTTCAAGATTTTTCTGGATCAGGAAGAGCAGAGAATAGGCAGGTTGGCCAGACTGACTTGAATACGAAATTCTATGTAGCATCACAGGCAATGTGGGCGGGCCCAGGCTAAAGATGTTATTAAAATGTTAAATGTTACAAAAGAAAGTAACATTTAACAGTTCTTGTCTGAAGATAAATACCAAAAGCTTTACAAGATTGTAAAAAAAAAAAGCGAAACTAAACAATTAAGACTGTGATTACACAACAGAGCAACAGTTGTGCAACCACAACCTCATTTTCTAGATAAAGTAAAAGCAAAGAATAATGTAAATGCAGCAGATCATCAGTTTTCTAGTGGTTCTTGCAGCTGCAGCATGCACTTCTTGAACTTGGTTATGACTTTTATATTGTCACAGACTAATTGCACACCCAGCATATATTAATGGTTCACATGCTGTCAAAAGTACAGTGGAAACAAACTTTGTTATGTCGCACATGTTGTGTCCTCCTACACTCAGTTTCACTGCTTTTTCCTACTACTGTACGCTTCGACATTTGCTTCTTTTTCACACCTCAGCTCCCAGTTGCCTCGGTTTCTTGGTTAGTGCAGCGGATCAGAGCAACGGACACGTAGCTGCTAAAAAGCAACTGGCTTCTGTTGTAAAGCAGACACTCACTTCAAAAACATGACCTCCTGACCCTATTAAGTGCTCAGAAACATGCAGCTACATGTTGTCATAGAAGCTGGATGTGTGTAGTTTGTGCCCATGTTCACCTTCTCTGATTGGCAAAGAAGGAGTTTGAGTTTGTTCACCACTAGTCAGTAACACAATTGGCTCTAATGTCTTTCTACCACAGCTCAGAGTAAAGGGATTCTTTCAGGTTTTTGGCAGTGATTCTTTAAATGATGACAAACTGAACTGAAGCTGACATTGGCGAAGATTTATTGTTTTCGGGGCACCTGTGTTTTTGAAATCCCTTGGCCTCCGTCTCCGCACGTTTCCATCACTACCATTCAAATTCTACATAATGAAGATATTTTAGCACTTAACCTGACTGATGGGATATCTACCGGTGCAGAAGAGGAATAAAATGACTCCCTGAGTATGGATCAATTACTGGTGAGGATGAGAAAGTATGTCAGAAAGGAAATCCTTGCAGGTACCACGGTGATAAAAGATTAAAGTAATTCATGAAATTACTTTCACGGCCTTCAGTCCAAATTCAACAAATCTAACCCTATTGTAGGCTGACAGTAAGCCTAAATTTTACATTATTCATTCTTTTTCTATAAAGCTTTTTGTATGAAAAATATTTGTAAAGAAATGACAGAGCCCCAACAGCTGGACCAGTCACAGGACCGTGGATGATGTGAGTGGGAACCTCGTTCATCTTATTGTTTTTGGTCTCATAAATGAAGTAGGATTAGTGACCAGCCTTTCCCAAAAAAAAAAAAAAAAATCATAAAACATTTTTACTAGACAAGTAAGAATTCAGACCATTTTTTATTTTTGTTCTTCAAAAAAAAAAAGCATAAAAACAATGTTAGCTAAAGCACAGCAGGGCAGGTCTTCTATTATCATTTCAATAATTCAAGGTAGTCTTTTGTTTAGCGTACAACTGCATAGCAGATGCAACATGTATGACCTTGATTTGAGCGGCTCTGTATAATTCAAAGTCTCTTCTCCTCAGTGGGGCTGTGAAAGAGATGCATGTAAATGATATATGACTTGTCATTCATCACTGTCGTCACCTTGACACCCTGGAGGAAATAACAGCCCAGCCAGGGTGTGTCACTTCCTGTGTGCGGCTACTTTGTCCTCGTCTGAAACCGTTTAGCTGCTCGGTTGAATATCAAATACTCTGCATTTATTCATTCATTCATTCATTCATTCATTCACTCGCTTCCTCTCTCATTCTCTCACATACATACAGACTTATTATCCATCAATGGACATGCTTCAATGAAAGCAGCAATCATCCACACATGAGCCATGCTTTACATTCTTCCACCATGATTAAAAAATTGCAGATGTCATTGAACTCTTTTAAATATATGCAATCATCCAGGAGCATCAAAGCTTGAAAGTCTCAAATTATGCACATAATGGCTTCAAATATTTATCAGAATTGTTGCACATTAAAGTACCCTTCATTCCTTATGTTGTTCTAAAAGGTTCACTCAATGCATTTGGTATTTTTAGTCTGTAAACAACTGTACATAGTGCATATATATGTATGTGCCTCACACATTAGTGCACACTGTTTTTAAAGCATACTGCACCACAGGTTTGAGATGGATTTCCTGCCTCTCAAGCAAGTCTCTTTTTTTTCATTCCATTTCTTTTCTGTCTGATATGAAAAATAACTTACTTTAGATATTTAATGCTTCGCAGTAAACATTTGTTTGTCTCCATTTTTATGCCAACTCTTACGCATTAATGGAGTTATGGAACAAGGCTTCTTTCATAACCACAGTTTTGAGTGTCAGTTGGTGGACAGCAGCCTCTTTAATGGAACATTCATACAGATTGGTGTTTTATTTTTTTCCCCCACAAAATCCATATCGCTTTTTTTTTTTCTTCTTGTTCACTTCTCCTTGG
The DNA here is from genome assembly GCA_016801845.1 of Polydactylus sextarius. NCBI lineage: Eukaryota > Metazoa > Chordata > Actinopteri > Polynemidae > Polydactylus > Polydactylus sextarius. The sequence goes on from CM028922.1 coordinate 7,362,083, forward strand.
CTTTGATTTTTGACAACGCGGCTCATTAATGTAACAACTCTGAGTGCTGGATGTTAGTAGCATCTTTACATGCATCGCTGGTTTTAGAAAAAGGTTTTCCCAACTGCATTAGTACATGATTATAAAACCCCCTCTGGGATATATTCTGTGATGGATCACCCGTCGAGAGGATGTGTCAAATCTCTGCTGACTTTTTTTTTTTTTTTTTATGCACTGAAATGAAGTGAAATTAATGGTTGTATTGAGGGTGGGGAATCAGTCTTTAAAAGAAAATGTGTCTTTGACATGTTCAGCATCAAAGTAATGTATACATAACTTGTAGCTACTGGGATAAAACATACATAAACACCGGCAGGTCATTTAATAAGCTTGTTATTTGAAGCCACATATGTTGTCTGATTGCTGAATAGTGACTTTTGACGATCACTTATCTGTTAAATAGGTAACTTATTTGAATTAGTTACTTTTAATGATTCTAGTTGTCCAATTAAGTGACTTTGGTTTGGTGCCAATTTATATTGTTTCTGACGTGAAATGGCTTTGTTTTCATTAAAAGATAAGGTTATGTGTTTGCCACATTTGTCATTGGTATATATTTGTAGTTTCTAGCAAACCATGCTAAGTATTTCCAACAGTAGGAAGATGAATGTGGTCTATTGGGTGTTTACTATATTCAGTGTAATTTTAACACAGCAGTGAAGACTATATAGAGTCTTTTCAGTGTTATCTTTAAAGTGTTAGGAAAAAGAAAAAAATAAAGTGTATTCCTCAAACAATACACTTTATTGACTGCACTAGGGGGCTGACTGAAGACCTGTGCGCTTGGCACTGCCGACGAATGAACGGGTCAGATGCTGAGTCATGCTCTCTTTCATCCTCACTCTCTGCAATCACTCTGTCCTGACAGATGACCAAGAAATGAACAAGTGCGTCGTAGCTTTCTGGTTGTTCAGCACAGTGTTCAGTTCATATTTCATTCACAAGCGCTGATTAATTCCACACAAGGAAGGAGGGTAGGAAGGAGTCAGACGTACCTTTGACTGTAGCTGTTCTCCTTCCTCCGACAGTGTAGGGTGACAATTCTGTGACCTTCACTTCTGACGTCTTGGCTCACCGTCCACACCACCGGGTTACTGGCTCTGGCACCCAGGAACGCCACACCATCCTTCAGTTTGACCCTGAAACACAGATACGTGCACAGGTTACAAGACAAAACGTTAAATCAGGCAGTAGTGTAGAAATTCAGTTTTTGGAGTTTCAGAGGCGAGAAGCAAACATTGCCTCTTCCTACCAGACACACCTGACTTGTCAAAACAAAGACATTCATTGAAACTTCACATTACTTTTGTCTCACAGAGGTCACAACACAAATACTCATGGTTTCCCGTTCTTTCAAACTCAAATATGCTTTCACGAAGACTTTCCACAGAGCAAAAAATTATAATGGTCTGACCAAAATGTGATTTACAAAAGTAAAAGTGCTAAAGTAAAGCCAAAAGGGGAAAAAAAATCTTTGGTTAACAAAAAAAATCATTATCTACCGGTTCTTATCTATTCTGAACAGTGCATATATTGTGAATGTTTTCATATTTGCTTGGGATGAATTTTGCTTCAGGAAAGTGAATCTGGCAGGTACATGGCAAATTATTTCATTAGTTGTGATGAAAGCTAGCATCAGGACAACAGATGGCTGAAGTGAAATAATAACAACTCAGTGGTAGCGAGGTCAAATTAACCTCTGTGAAAGTTTGTTTATCACACTGAGCGTGCATATCGAAGGAAAGAACAGTGTTACATGATGAGTCATGTTGTACATGCTGTTACATCCTAACATTTAGAGCAAAAAGCAGCCAGTTGTATTTCAAACATTTTCTGGGCATGTTTCTCACACCTGGAGTTTTAAAAGGACACATCTCCGCTGCCTTCATGCTGCCCCCCCCCCCCCCTTTTGTCCCTCTATCATTTCTATTTCCCGTGGACACAGTCTGTGGGAGGCGATACAGGTGCCAAAGAACCATGACCTCCTCTTCTTCCCAGTAAACCGACACACTGTTGCTCTCCTCCTCCTCTGTTCCTCTGTCAGATGAAATTACCATGAAGTACACGAGCTGCTTTCGGTGCTTCCTTTTCCGACACGACAAAATTGCTCTTGTTCAAACCATCGTTACAAATGAGGCAGAATATTTTATGTAGGGGGTGAAAAAGGAAGGAAGGAAGGCAGATGGCAAGAGAAGGAAGATCTAAAGTGAAACACCGATGGCTCAAAAAATAAATAAAAAAATTAAAAAAAATAAGGTGAGAAAGAAACATTTCTTGTCAGTAGAACATGAACATTGGGTAATTTCTTTCCCCACATCAAAATAATTGGAGGCTGTCCTTGCTCTGGAACTGCCAAAGACTTGTAAAAGACCACAAAAATAAATAAATAAATAAATAACACAACTGAGTATTAATGACACGACAAACCATACACCAGTCCTTAGAGGAAGCACAGTCATTACATCTTCTGTGTTCAGACAGTCTTTTTTGATCTTATCCAAGCTGCAGGGGCGGTAATAACTGGCCTCATGTTGGTCGCTGCTCCTGACAAGCGAAGATAAAGGCTGCTGGTGTGGAAGACGGAGACAATAACTAGGAGGGGACGAGTGATTGCCCTCCTATTCCCAGTTTAGCCACATTGCATTGTAATTACTACAGACTCGCATGCAGATTCAGCACCAACAGTCAACTATGAACAGTAAACACCTGGTATAAACTAAAATCTCGCATTCAATTTTATTCCATATTGATCAAACGTCACAGTTCAGTTTGAAGATAAAAATACTTTATGACGCGAGACAATGAAGAGCAGCTGCTTCTTGTTCTGTTTACTCTGCTTGTTTTTGTTAACCAGAAGTGAAAAGCAAGTATGTTAGCACTGTGTTAGTGCTCAGTTGTGTGACCCATTGATTGTTTCAGTCATTTTACAAAAAAGAAAATAACTGTTGCTTTTTAAACAAATGATTAGTTCTGTTTCTGTTCCTTGGCTGGTGTTCTGAGTAAGTGAGCAATTTTTAGAAAATCCTTTTGGATTCTGTGTTTGTTTTATTGCTCTGTTTGGCTTTTCACAGAGTAAATGATTCATTAATTAATCAGTTAATTAACTAACTGGTCGACAGTGATCAATGTTGATGGACAATGAAGTACAAATGGTCCAAATTCTCTGCAGACCTAATGATTAGCATTTCTTTTTTTTTTTTTTTTTTTTTTTTTTGTCTCCTTTTGCTCTTGTGTTACACTCACTCAGTTTCTCTCACACTTGTGCATGCCTTGACATACAAACCCGGTGCGCTGAAACTGGTGAGCAACAGGGGCTAAATTAACAAATGGCTTGTTGTAAATAAGATTGGTTTAGCTAATATGATTTCTGGTGAGGGTGGATGGACGTGGGTGGGGTTGGGTTGGGGTGGGGGGCAGGCAATAAAGGAAAGCAATTTAAAGACAGCCCCCTCCTTTCACATGCATCAGCACATGAAGCTGCCTCATTAATTCTATGAAACCCTGCATCAGTGGGATGAGTATTTACAGATGAGATGAGGCTCTCCATGATTGATGCTCTGAAATGACACTGCCGGATGGCCACTGCCCAAATAACATGTCAACACACCTTGCACTCCGACATACACCTCGCATGCTGAATGAAAAACCTAAGCGCATTAATATTAATGTATTTTATCATAGCCTACACTATAATATCCAGAATGTTATTTGTGCTATATAAAGTAACAATACATCACCCTAAAATCATAAAACTTCTGCAGAATTAAATAGCTGGATATGAGAAGATATAAATAATAAGTAAATATCATAGTTTACCAATTCATCCCAGCATTCGTTTATATACTCCTCAATCCTATTTTTATTGCCCCTGGAATGATCGGGCATCTTTAAAGGTGACAGAAGATCAAAAACCGTTTTTACCTCATCTTTGTTGAAGAACGGTAGCCCACCCACACCCAGCTGTAAAAAAAAAAAAAAAAAAAAAAAAGGGTCTGTTCATGTTACGAAGCCAGCGAAGTTACATTCATTTGAGTGACAGTGAAGGAGCCAATCAGTGTCAAGAGGTTGCAGGTTAAGCCTGAAAAGATGCCAAACAGGTGCAAAACAACACATTTAAAATCCCCCACCTAAAATAGCTTTCTGAGAGAGGTTTTTATGAAGCTACTGAGTCATTACACGTCCAACCAAAATTTTACTGTGTATATGCATCACATCACAGAACAAGGATCAAAACCCCATTCAACCATCCTCTGTCACCTTTAAGTTCAAGTCCAGCAATTTTGTTACACTCACAGTGGTTCATAATTTTGAAGTTTTGCAGTTAGCAATGTTCTTAAGTGTAGTTTGAAGGGTTACATGCTAAGATTGCTAAGTGCCTCTCATACCTGTCATAAGGTTCAAGTAGCAGATGTTTAGTCATAAATGAAAATGGTGGAGAAACTTATATTTTGATGTGGTGATGGTTTTGGTGAATGTGAAATTAAAGGGCTTTACCATATTGATGTTTGAGTGATGGTAGATGAATGTTAATACCCATTTTCATGATAACCCATTCAATAGCTATGAAAAGTCACCACCTAAGTACAGTATTTGAGTAAATGTATTTAGTTACATTGCACAAGTGTAGTAAGTATTGACAAAGTGAGTTTTAATCTTACTATGGATCTGTCCACATTAGTAGTTATCCAGTCAGAGATGCATTTGGCGCTAGTTTCAGACATGCTATAAAGCAATCAGTATGCTATTAACTTCAAGTTTAAAAGGCAAAGGTATCCATTATTATGATGTCACAATTTGACTGTGTCTAGACAGCTCTCAGTGGCTCAGACAGGTTTACAGAATGGTACAGGGGCTGAAATGAGGTGGGACAGATGCATACATATAAAAGTTTGATGTTGTTTTAAATGTTAAGATTAACTGAATTTGTGCAATGTACTGAAAAGGTTATTATTGTACACCTGAAATGTAATAAACACAACAACAGACAAAACTGGGGCAGGACAGATTTGTTCTTTACTTGGAAACAAATGAAAAACACCTTTTAGGCAAAGGAGGTGAAGAGGAGGCAAAGTATCTTTGTCTGAAAGCCACTGCTCCCAATTTGAGTTCACTCTATAATGATAATGACTTGATAGGATTCATGAAAAGGGCAAAATTACAGGAATGATTTACATGCAGTCTTTCAAAAATGTGGCTTATTTAATGCCTAAATGGGGACTCTCTTGGTTCCCGTGACAATAAGTGAAAATAGGGAGGGAAAAAATAAAATGTTTAAAGCTGAAGAAGAGGACAAAAAAACAGTTTCTCGTGGTGAGAATAAGGGTGGATGGATAGCATGGTGTACAGACACCAGGCAAGCAGGTTAGAAAAGACAGGTGATGTATCAGAGCGGATGAAAAAGGACAGAGGACGGGGAAAAAATCAGTCAAGAGAAAAGAGGTGAAAAGAGGGCTTCAATGGTTAAGAGGCTAAAATAACAGCTTGCAGGGATTGCAGGTCTGGCGTTTGTCACCAGTTTTGATCTTGTATCTACAACAGTGAGGGAGGGATATACATTATCCTGTTTTCATTCTCAGGAGGCCATTTGGAAGGTTATTTCCACATCTATGCTTTACTTTAAGATGATAATCTTAAAACTGAGAAGAAACAGACGGGAAATTCTTCCCTGCGTTGAAAGCAGATCATTACTCTGGCGATGATGGAGACACAGAAGTGTGAGAAGTCAATCATTACCAACACACAAACACACACACACACACACAAACGCACGCACGCATGCACACGCACGCCTTGTGTCTGTGTCTATATCTGATATAACGTTAACTCACTGGGAGAGAGCAGACCAGTGGACAAAGCTAACCTTTAGTGGAGACAAATGAAAGCGAGAATAATTGCTCTGATATCAGCTCAACCACAAAGGAACCACCTTTGGTTCTTCTGTCACATAGAAGCTTCTGGAAAGGCAGAGTCACAGAGAATAAATGGAGAAAAGGTCTAATACAGATGAGCCACAGTTTATTCAGTATATAACCTGTAACCACGTTGTGAGAGACATCATTAACTAACGCCGCTGAAAAGTGTGAAACAAAAGAAAGAAAGAAAGAAAAAAGATCACAAATAGGTCTGGCGGTTAGTTAGATAAATGTGAAACACACAGTAACTCAGTGTTTAGCATATTTTCCAAATTAATTTCAAAAAGGTAGTTTAGCTGAATTCAATTTGCTGACAGCAGGCGAAATTGGCCAAATCGCATTGAGCTAGTTTAGTTGGCCGCCGTCCCTTAATTCTCAAACACCTGCAGCTAAATCCAGTTATGAAATTAACACACAAGCTGTTGGACTTGCTTTATGTTCTCTCTCTGCCTCTCTCTTTTTTTTCTTTTGCTTCTCTATTCTCTTAAAAATAAATAAATAAATAAACACACACATAATAATCTCCATCACCTCGGGGTAAAATTAAATTAGATGGTAGCCTATGACAGGTGAACCAGGCCGAGAGATGGCTCAATAAATTATTTAGGTGAACCAGGGGCTGTGCGAGAGACAATTAGCTGAGGAATAGTTGTCGGTGGAGTGTTTTTCGGGGCGAGTGGACACACAGGCAGATGTGGGGAGATAAGAAGAGCTAATTCAATTAATGAGTTTGACGCTGTTCTTCTCATTATCTGAGCTAGTTAAAAGTGCTGGCGCGTGGCAACATTGTGAACAGAGGACAAGATTAGCACAATCAGATAAAGACACTCACCAGACAATGCTCACCTCCACCCATGCGTTCTCCCGGTGTCACCCTTTTGTCTCACTTTCAGCATGTCTCTTTTCCCGTCTGTGTCCTTATCTGCCTGTCTAACTTTAATGGCCTGCAGTTTTATTTTGTTTTAATCAGAATTCCTGACTCCTGGGTCCTTCTCAGTTTACTGTTTGTCTTTAAACACTTGTAACTAAAAATCTTGTGTGATTTTGATTTTGTTTTAATTGAACTTTCAATTTTGTTTTGAAAGTTTTTAGCCATGGATTAGCTGCACCTCCACTTAAGTCCAGACTGAAACCAATCAACAAGTCAATGATTTGCTATTAAATTTTATACAAGAATTCATGGTCTCCAGAGGATGAATTCTACCAGCTTACGTGAGCCCCTGACTATTCCTCCATCAGCACCAGCAGGTTGACATTGTTAGTTCATAGTCTCTTTGATGTGCAGATGTTCATGTCTTTGTGAAGTTTGGTGAACTCTGGCAAAGAGTTGTTTCCTTTACAATGGGTGTTACATCCCCACAACGATACTGAAATGACTGTAGACTTATCTTGCTGATTTTCCACCAAAGCCCCATATTCTCTTTGCTGTCTTTTCTAATGCCGACTACCGCATGTGCTCCAGAAAAAAAAATCAATGAACAAATCCATGAACTTTTATCTTTTAGACCAAGTTGAAAAAATACAGGGAACGGACAAACCACAAACACCTGCACAGCACAACCTACTACTAAAATCTTCTAACAAACACTACCTAGTGTCTAAACTATAGACACCATCCATGGTACTTTGTTCACAGAGGAATCTCTGTTTTTAAAACTTTTTTTTGAAGCTGGAGTAATCCTCACCTTCACCTGTTCCCTCTCATTTCCCCTGGATGGTCTGAGAAAAGTGCTGTTGGAAAATGAAGCCTTGCATGAAGCTTATCCTGTCCTTCACTTTACCCTTGTGAAATGTCAATTTCACTTCTCGCTGCCATTGACCACCTCCTCATCTCACCATTCTTTATAGATCAATATCTGTGTGATCCAAGCCAGATATTGAATGGATGGGTATCAGAGCAGTAAAGGGTTAAAAGCTACCTATCTATCAAGGGACAAAGATGATCAAAGGGAGTACTACTTAAAGTGCTACTTCGTCATTTCAACCCGGAGTGGATTGCACTGAGTGCTACTTAATTGAGGAGATGCTGACTGCCACCAAACACCAGACATGTTTACAGTCAGGTGGCTATAGCAGAGGGGAAAGGAGTTGATAGCCTTTAGCCAGAAGTCTCTCTTCATTCATGTCTGGGTTACTGAAAGCCATGTGTGGCGATGCCTCATCTAACATCTAACACAGTCTTTTTTTAATTAAAAGAAAAAGCAGCCAGATGACTGACATATGAGTCTTGGACCTGAGCTGTGGGAACAAACTCGCGCCTTAAAAGAAAATATAAGAAGAAATAACTGTCAGTAAAGTGCGGCTGACTTCAAGTAAGAAGAGGTTGAAGATGTGAGTCGGCCGTAGCCTCATGACATGAACATATCCATGACAGATCAAGAGAGCATAGGGGCAGCAACACTGAGAAATGAATTAAGAGAAATCAGACAAGCCCTTGAGCTTCTCTGAGGAAAGAAATATTTCATGTGACAACCTGAGCAAGTTTTCATATATATTGCACATCTTAAATTCAACTTACTGCTGAGAAAATAATTATTCTACTGTCATTAAATAACAAATATAATTTGGATCTTGTAGTCGTGGCATTTTTGGACAGACGCATCAGTGTAATCTATAGGGACAATAACAAGCTTTATTCTTTCATCCGTTCACTGATGGATAGCGTAATATATGACTGTGAGGAAATGACAAGGGGAAACTTTCACATTAAAAGGAACAAATTAATCAGACACCAGCCAAATATTATTGAATATTAAACAAAAGAGGCTAATGGAATCCATAAAACATCATTTGAAATAAAAGTGATGGCTGCAAGAATGCTGTGATAGTAATATGTTGATGGTGCTAATGTAGAGCCCATTTCTGCATAATGCATGGCTGTTATTTGGATCAGAATGCAACCCGTACATAAGCCATCATTGAGGGAGGTTACGTTGTAATTACAACATTTTCTTCATTTCCTTTCTTAAAAAATGTAACATTAAGGACGAGAATGAAATTGAAAATAACAGGTAATTAAATAGCTGATCACAAAAAGTAAAATATAGCCCACAACTCAGAGAAGTCACTGACTTTGTTTTTCTGAATTTGCCCCAAGTAATCATTATCTCCTCATATTATGTCATATTAAAACATATTTCTAAAACCATAAGGAAGAGAACTGTAAAGGAAAAAGGCAACAAAGAATGCATGATACTCTGAATAAAGAAACGGGCTTGATGTGGGTGGGTATTGACTGAAACGACAAGGAGCTCCGCGTGTGCGCAGCAACTGTGCACATGAAAGCAGGCCAGTGGGATGATGACACTGAGGGGCGTGACAGCGCAACACCCACTGTGGCCGAAAGCTAGTCACCTCCAGTAAATCACAGCTTGGCTCTTCTCACGACACAACACTCAAAATATAAAATTCGACAACATAACCAGTCTGGTGCCCTACATGCAGGTCACAGGATTTTGTAGAGCAAGCACATGATTTCAGATTAAAGTAATTTTGTGTCATGATGGCTCTTCTGTATTTATGTTTTCCTGCTTGCAGGAATGTAGACCAAGAAGCATACAAAAAACTTTTAATTTTTCATTCACTTTAATACTGGATTTGAGGAACTCACTACCGCTGCTGCTGTAGATTAGCTGAAGGAATGAGGTCATGTTGTTAGCAGACAGGAGCTTGATCCCTGTGGCTGCCATTTGTACGGAGGCCTAGCCAGTTAAATAGGGGTTAGGGCAAACACACACAGTCACTGCTTCCAGTAAAACCTATTTGACATAAGGTTCACTCCAGGGGATAAAAATTAGACTTTGCATTGGCTCTGTTGGGTCTGGGGGATGATCCAGGACTGATCCAATATTTGGATGGACACAGAAGGGGGCCAAGCAGTATAATCCCAGTATGTAGTGGGACAGATTATGGCAAGTTGGTAAACCTGATGTAGGAAGGGTTACACAGATTAACAGTGATGCTGTCAGTTGGTACAACAACTGGGCACTTATGTACAACATATTGGGTCTTTTATCCACCCTAAATCCTTAAACCCTCTGTTCAGGTTTGAAAACACTCTCTTCCAAAAAAAAAAAAAAAAAAAAAAAGAAGAAGAAGAAACCAACAGAGGAACAGGGAATATGTTGTGGTTTGCTGTTAAAACACTGACTCATGCACATATGCATTTAAGTCATGGCATTATGGCTGTCAAGATGACATTTTTTCGTCTTGTGTTGCGTCTGTCAAATTGGTTGATTGACTAACTGGCTCATACAGAAATGTTTCAGAAATTATTAGATGGCTTGAGATAGAGTTTTAACAGACTTTGATGTTCCCTAAAGAATTAATCTTATTGGGTTTGGTGATCCCTTGATTTTACCTGTTGTTAAAAAAAAATATCTTTGACAGCTAAGAAGTGGTTGGCCATGATTTTTGCTTTGTGCATCCAAGTTTGCTAGAGAACAGTTTCTATTGACCTTTGTTATTCCCCCAATATTTCCTCACCACCAATAGTATCTTACCATTTATAAGATAGAATCAAACAATATATAGTACTATAAATGGTGAATGGATTGCATTTATATAGCGCTTTTCTAGTTTTCCTGACTACACTGCAGTTGAGCATCCAGCCATTCACACACATTTCACACGACTCAATGTTATAATTACAATTAGTGCTATTCTAAATACATTACATTATATTCACACCCCAAAAGGAAGACCCATCGAGGGCCGTTGGCACTGGAGGAGTAATTGAACAACCAATTTTATGATTAGTGGACGACCTGCTCTACCTCCTGGCTACACCCTAGTACCCACCCCTATACTAAATTCAGATTGTGTGTATGGCAAATTTTGCATCTCCTAGCAATGATTTTATTAGCATGCTACCATGTTGACATTAGCTTTCAGCTCAAAACAAAGCTGTGACACTAACAGCGTGGTTGTAGACTACCGAGTTGTGAGCATATGAGAGTCAGAGCAGGTGAATAAATATTTGATTACAACTTCTATCTGATAAAACACTATAGCTGCAACAATGACAATATTAATATCTAATATCAAAGTTCAAGTTAAAAATGACAGCTTTCTTAACTTGCACATCAAAGAGAAGAGAAACAACATTTAATAATAACCATATGTATGCAAATTACATCAATCTGAAACCATTACTGAAACAATTAATCTCTGGCAATCACTAAAACATTTTAATCATGGTCGTTACAAATGGTTGACTGTTCATTATGCCCTCTAATTAGATCATAAATTGTATGAATACACTGTTGTGGGAGGTTTTGAAGGATGTGACACACTAGGGACAAACACAAAAGCCAGTGAGGACTGATGAAGTCTGCTCCATTAATGGCGCTGAGAGCTAGAGCTGCTGAGAAGGGATTTAGTGCACGTTCCCCACCAACTTCATCTGTGAGTGATTTATTGACTCAGTAACTGTGGGTCTGAGCCTGCATATGTCTGGTCAGGTGGTACAGAATCAGGATCAGGGGTCAAATGTTAGAATGTGTAGTTCAGATGTTCTGACGTTGGGGGCTATCAAGAGCCCTTGTGCCATTGATTAAATGCTACCTGTTACTGAGAGTGAGCTGAGTGGGCCCTGGTGACAACACTGTAGGTACATTCTTGGTAGAAATGTCATGTGCAGTTGTATTTGTCAGTGTTGTGACATTTGTGCCAAAAAAAAAAAAAAAACGTGGGAAGGCAGTTCAAGTGAGTGCTGGAGTGGCAACGTGACAAAGAAGATGACAGCCACCATGCTAACCCAACATTTCAGACAATGTCCATCTAAAATCTGTCACAACAATGTGACAAAATGTTTGAAAAAAAAAAAAAAAAGAGAGGCTCTTGCTGAGATACCGCCAGAAATAACACAAAGTCCATCTTGGACTTCATTCATTGTCACAAAGCTGTGTTTGCATAGACTCAAAATCGAGCATTTATCCCCAGCATTTGGCTGTGTGCAGATTCTCTTTCTTTTGTACAAAATTTAGAAGTCAAATAACAGTTAGATCAGTTCAGACCTGATCTGTAAACCCTTGCATGTCAACCAGTACATTAGCCCCATTTGCACTTCATTATCTGCACCAGTGGGCACTGCTGAACAGACACCATCAGCCGGCTGCATACAGGAGACAGGGAAATGACTCAAGTCACTACATAGTCAGAGGGGGCTAAACTGTGTGTGTGTGTGTGTGTTAGTCTGTGAAACAAAACGAGGTATGTGTGTAATGTGTAACGGCAACAAAAAGAAAGAGACAATCAAAGTGAAGATGGAGGAATGATTCAGGAGTTGAACGTTTGACTTTGATAAGAGCCTGGACAGGAAAACAACAGATACTCTCCACTGACTGCTGTGCTGTTTGTTTGTTACAAAGGTAACACAGAGACACTTTTTGTTTGAATGTTTTTTGTTGTTGTTGTTGTTGTTGTTGTTTTTTTTTTTAGTAAAATGCTACCTTTCCTCTACTCTCTTCCTCTAAAAATCTTGAAAATCAAGTGGGAATTTACAGATATTTTTATATACAGATATTTTTTATTAGATTTTTCTTTTTTTTTTTTTCAGCATTTTGCAAAGAAGAGCTCTGTTATCACTCATAGAGAGAATACTTTCTAAAAAATCTTGTTTCTCCCTCTCCCAGATTGTCTTTCCCCTCAACACCCCCTCCTCCTCTCCAACTTGTTATTTTTCTCCCAGTTTCCCTCTCAGGGACCTGATCAGAGATCTGAGACTCGGCAGATCTATAAAGAAAAACAAAGCCTCCTCATCACTATGTGTCTCTGTAAAAGTAAATAATGCGTTTGTTTCGTTTTTTTCTTTTTCACTCTCTCTTTTTTTCTTCTTGAGTAAAGCCAAAGTCATACTTCACAGCACGTGGTTGTGTCACAGGTTTTTCATGTATCCTGGAACAAGTCAAAAGTACTGGAGTGGGAGCAAAGCCTGATTTTTAAATCCCTTAGCAGTGTATAATATGGCAGGAGTGATATTAAAAAAAATCATCTGCATGAGAAGAAGTATTCACCAATCTTTATTGGCACATATTTTAGCCATTGATTTGCTTTGTTCATCTAAGAATTTAGATCTAAGAATTTAGATCGACTGATCTAAAAATAAAGTCCGACCGCCATCGCACAGCGGACCGTTAACTTCGGTGAAGTAAACTTAATATCATCTATATACTGCATCAACAGCCATGCAAGACAACTTTATGCTTACAAAATGGTTTCATCATGCACTGCTCATAGTGTGCATTTCAGAGCGGCCGCAATAGCTTATCTTGCACTCGCTGGAAAGTGCATGCTTTACATCACCAAAGGCAGAGTGAAATTTGGTCGAAATTTAGGACTTATTTGTATAGTGACCGTGGAAGCATTCAGACCTGTCTCTTTCACGCTGAAAAAAAAAAAAAACACATGCCTTCGGTTTTATGTGCTGAGAAAACTCGGAGTGCGACAGATGCACGTCTCTGTGCTGCTTTATTCGACAATTTTAAGATTTCATTTTGGTGGATGAGAATAAATATTTGCTCCCTTTCCTCCGCCTTTTCCTTGACACTGTGTTCCTGCCTCCTCTTTCTACAACAACTAGTTTGTCAATACGAGCTGTATATGTCTCATTGTTAGCTGTGTAATTGAGAGTAGAGTCATGTGACACAGACACATAAAGATCAACAAAGAAGAGGTGAGGAGGCTGAGGTGGAAGGATATATCGACAACACGGATCTATAATACAGGAGCTGTTTGTCTCCTGTTTTAAACCAAAAGCAGTTGTTGCTGCTCCACAGCCTTGTTGCCCGTTTATTATTGTAACCGTGACAACGAAGGTCATCAAATCTTAAGATGGCACTTTTACTACACTTTACACAAGCCATATTTGTACTTAAATCCGAAATATTCTGTTTGTTTATTACCTTCGCCATGGCAACAAATATGCCACTGCTTGTGTTTATTATTATATTGATAATAAACTATCAATATAATTAATATAATTAATAAAAATAAATAATATTTTATAAGTATAATGAAGAAATGACTTTAATTGACCTCCCAGCTCCTGACAGTCCACATCACATTTCATTGCCCCGTTGGTCATATGTGCACACACATAAAAACACACTCTTGTAAACTGGTGGTATAATTGCAGGACATGTTGCAACCCCCCTTTCATTACTTCTCACATATCCCCCGCAGAAGTCTGAGCCTCTCCTCAGTGTGATGCTGCAGTAATGTGGCACCATGGGAACGGGACGGCTGCTGTTTCTGTTTCAGCAGGGATGACCACCTCACCCCTCTCCTGTATGTTATAGCATTGCTTATCAGCCTGCACCATGCCCTGAGCACCGCTTCCACTTCACAGGGCCACCAACACCTCCACTGCCACCGGTTGTTTACACTGATCCCTTCATAGAGGACCTCCCCTTTGGGGCTGCTCTCTCTGTTTGTGTGTTTACGTGTTTGTTTTTGTGTGTGTGTGCGCACGTACGCACGACTCCCTCGGGCCACAACACAGCTAGTCTGCATTGAGCCCAGTGGAGTGACAATGCCCGGTCTGTTCCTCCAGACCTCAGTCAAACACTTGCATGCCATGGGAGGATGAAAGTGTGAAGAAAGACAAGCCGTCATTCAGGCCTCAAACACCTGAACTCAGATGAATTAACAGATATAACAGAATAATAAAAACACATAATAATGGTTTCATTCTTTAATATAGATTTTCTAGTAAAGAAAATATTGAAGTAACTTCTGTTAAATCCATCAGCTGATTGTGAATTGTTCAAAGCCTGACATCATGGCGTGTTTAAATAATGAATCGTTTGTATTTGTACGAGATTATTTGGTTACCGTGGTAACGCGCGTGCATGCAAAGGTTATACCAGCAGTGCTTATGTTACTTTGTGTATTTTTAACATTAAAAAGTGAGCAAAAAAGCCGCCTGCATCAATTATTCTCCCATTATATTCCGCTTCGACATTTATCATGACATTTTTATTTTATTTATTTATTTTTTTATCCGTTCATCAGCTTTTATTAGTCAGCCTCAAAACAATCAGTCATTTCGATGGGCTCTCAGTGACGCCGGGGAACGTAAACAGAGCTGCTCGTGTGGCGCGGTAATCTGCAGTGCTGCGGGTCCCGCTGTCACTCACTGCGTTTGCAATTCCACCGCACGCAGGGATGATGACGCACGGTGACAGTCACTAACGTTATAGATCGGTTCAGCTCAACAAAAAAAGAATCAGAACTAAAATACGACAAATGCGTCATTATTTTCTATTTGTTGCGTGCCGGCTAATTGGAGACATAGGTTTGCACTCTCTCCATAACAGCTTTGTAAATCCAACAGATAGAAATGTTTCAGCTGTAAACTTCAGCTGCAATTAGCTGGCTCCAGTCATAGGTAGGATTTTATGTCGATTTTTTTGTTTGGGGGGGCATATTTGTAGAAAATGTCCATCATTATTATAATTTTTTAAAACTATTTATCTTAAAGATGACCTTAAGAAGAGGTTTATGACATCATGATCTTTTAGCAACATCCATAAAGCCCCACTCAATGTATCATGAAAGTATTTCCCATTGTACATACTGTCATGTGCTCTTGAGTCTGTTAAGCAGCACTTAGCTAAGCCCTGAGCGAGCAGTTAATACACTGCAGCCAAAATTGAAAACATGCAAATTTTTTATTTTTTTTTGCGGGAAAAAAAAATTGGGTCCGTGCTTGATAGTGCTTCATTACTCACTCAATGTATGAAAGAAGGTAAGCCGAGCAGCATACTGAAGCGTCAGTCGGCCACTCTTGTCAGTATGACTGCATTTTAGTTCTTCTGCTTCCTGTTGCTCAGTCCTCTCCACTCCATTTCACTCTCAGGCCTTGACGCTTAGCAGCAGGAAGTGGTCAGAGACAGAGCTGTAATTTTCTTCTCCAGGCACATTAATTAGCAACAGGCTCACACAAACAGGTTAAGATATATCAAAACACAAACAAATGTGTACTTTCCCAAGTCTGACATATTTTATTTTCCTTCGTAGCTTTATGACACATAAAGAGGTTTGTGCGTTCGCATTCAGCGACGCACATTCACATACACAAAACGCAACACTCATTAAAGCTGACAAGCGATCTTATGGTTATTAAAACTTACAAAGACGCTGCAAACATAACAGCTTTTCTCACCTCAATTTTATCAAAAAAGAATCTGTCTTGCTAATTTATGCCAGAGCGTGAGAGAAAATGTGAGAGAAAATGACAGGGAAGAAAACGCTGCATTTGAATGAGATAGTAGGTGAGATGACAGAGGGGCTGAACACTCTGCAGAAACAGTTCGAAGGTGAATGAACTTTGTCAGACTGAGGTGAACTTTGAATGAGTTGTGCCTTCTCTCGAGCTCAATTATAAAATGATGCCAGTTGCGCATAAATAATTAGAGTCAGTGTATGATTCTAACCCCACACTCTGCTCTTGTCTCGATTATTTCCTTATACACACATACACACTAACCTTTACTTTGACCTAAACCACCCAGTTGGACAATTGACAGGTCTTTAGTTTAAAATCTATCACCAATGATACACACACACACTCACACACACACCCTCAAAAGGTCACTGCAGTGTGATGCTGTACTTAGAGTTGGCTTGTAAATGCACCGAAGCACAGTTCACGATTCTCATGATTACATAAAGCAGCAAACAAAAGCTATTGAAAAATCCACTGTGGGGAAAGCAACGTGCATCGTTTGTGTGACTGCACCGTCTGTGCTTTTTGTGTCGGTTTGTATGTCAGCGAAGAGAAGAGACAAAGAGAATCAGAGTGAGTCCTTGGGGCCACAACACCGTTCGTCTGTAGTGAGAAAAGTGGAATGACACTGCCAGACGCCCCCCACTGCTCACTGATACTGTCGGCCAAAAACAGCCGACTGGTGAGTGAAGAAGGTGAAATGGTCACCCTCCTCTCTACTTTACAAGCCTTTACACAAATAGGAAAATGACAGGAGAGCAGCAAACGTACATCTGTATTGTGGACTGATGCCCCCTCCAGGGTTTGTGAAGCATCGTTTGAACCTTCAATGTTGGACAGAGATGACAGACTGCAGCACAAAACACAAAGGGAGCTTCACTCCAGAGCTAAAGCATCATTTTATGTTTTATTAGACTTGAAAATGAGGAGACACAAAAAATGTTGTCATTCAGAATCTGAGTATTTTGTTCTTTACCTAAACTTTATCTTCTACATAAGAGCAGAAATCAGTGTTGCACAATTTTCTATCAACCTTTTATTATTCACCACCAGCAGCTGTGTTATATGTATTCCATGATTGCATATCACTGGATCACCGTATTAATCTCTTTAAATACAGAAAATTCAAAAACATTTCAAATTCCATTTCTGATCTATTAAGACAAAGAAAGCAGGCAGCTTTCAGCTCTCATGAATGAGTTTGTTTGTTTACCGGCTCGTTCTTTTATTTGAATATATGAAGGTTATTCACATTGAAACCTCAACGTCAGCTGAACAAAAAAGCTGTCGTTAATGATTGTCGATCCACTCGGTTCTCTATTCAGCGGCACAATATAGTGAAATCAGTTCATCATGCGGTTCTGTATATCCTTCATTTTTCAAACTGCTGGTATAAGCCATAAATCCCAAAGTTAGTAAATTAGTTTCCAACTTAACTCAACCGAGATCTTTCATCTTTTACCACAAGGAATAGTTGCATCACCTTCGGTTCACTGTTAATGAGTATTTCATGCAGTTCTTGAAATTATAGCCTATAATTAACCTATCATGGAAACTGCATGGGAAAAGTTCTGGCTAATAAGCCTTATGCATCCTGTGTGCATTAAATGGACAAAACCAAATACGTGTGAGATTACTTTCCTCTGGTTCCTTACTTAGACTAATCACACATAAACCAACTTTGGCGTAGAGTTTTTTTTTTAGAGGTACCATATATTTTTGATCGTGGTGCTGCACAGCAATGTTTTTATGAGCAGATCTGTGTGGCAGAAGATTCACATGTACGATAATGTGAATTATAAAATATATGAGAACTAGCTTTGCAAATATGAGGTTTTTCGTTTTTCTCTCGAGAAGAAAAATGGTGCATTTTGGTGAAAAGCACTTGAATCTGAGGATAACGGCGTGTTTGCTCCATCTGGTGCAGTACTTTTACTTTACACAAAGACTTCAATCTCTTGGCTTAAAGGAAAGTTGCACGAAATGGACACTCATTTTGCTTTTGAAAAAAAAAAAAATCAGCTACACAGCTGAGTTATAAAGTTAATTTGCTGTGAGATGGAGAACAATTTTCAAACCACAAAGAAACCAGAAACTTGATTTTTTTTTTTAAAATTATAGTCCAAACTCGAGTCTAGTTGTCCCAGATTCCAGGCTATTCAGTGACAATTCTCCTTCCTACATAGATGACATCAACAATGGCTCTCTGTCTGCTAATTAAGGAATTCGTACATTTTTGTTCATTTATTTTATCTTTTGAGATTTATTTCAGTTCGTTTACACAACTTCCCAGTGATGAGATGACGACCAGTTACATAACGTTCACCTTTTTTTCTTGACCTCTCATTTCCAGCCTCATTCCCTTTCTTCTGACTCTCCCTCCACCCAGCTGTCACTGACAAAAGAGGCATCATACAGAGCACATGAATTACACACGCAGACAACATGGCTGCATCTGTAGACATATTTGGACACACACAAGCAGTCGCTTGCATTTTTCTTTTAACGTGAGTTCACACACACACATAGAAATCCAAGGCCCTGAGCAGATCAAGGCTTATCCACCCACAGTGGTGGCAGCCCCACAGGATGATGAAGGCTTGGATCCAAAAGTACCAGCTTATATCTGCAGATCAGTGGCTGACCTCCCAACCAGCAACTGACCAACACTACACAGCTTAAAGCTCAGCCAAAGGCACAGCTCCAAGCTGCATGCTGAATATTATATCAGTCTAATGATTCTTCCCACAAGCCCAGACTGTTGGTTTGTCAGTTCTTTTTTTTTCCTCCATTGCTCTCTCTAAGTCTTTGTCACTGCCTGTTTTTTTTTTTTTTTTTTTTTTTGCTACTCATTGCCTCATATTCTGTATGTCTGCTGGTAGGTGAGATGTTCTGGAAATAAAAGCAAAGCACATGAAAGCAATATTTTTAGAGGAGTAGAAGGTGAATTTTAACATTCTGTAATGTAACTATCATTCCTAGAGCTGGGAAATGTGCTTTGAAATGTATGAAACCAGGAATGATGCTGTCACTCTTTGAGAGACTGCATGCTTTCTTTCAAACCCAGAGATGCATCACAACTCCTGTGGCGAATGGCAACGCTGTTGGTCAACCAAGCACAAACACCATGAAGCGTCAGAACTCAAACTCTTTAATACAAAACAGGAACAGATGAACGAGATGTACGCTTCTCTGCTTGTGTGTGTGTTTTTTTCTGTTTGTATTCTTGTACTGTTTGTTTTTTTCTGTTTGTAGCACCACTTTGAATGTTTGCTCAACGGAGGAGTGATTTAACATTTCGTGAGTGGAGTTGGATTCTTTCACAAAAATGTATTCAAATGTAAAAGCCTCAAATACTGTAATACTTTGACATACTTTGAAATTATTCACGGTACTCCAATTAGACAGACAGGAATGAGAAAACTGGTGTTGTTCCAAAAAAGAAGTACGAGCAAATTATTTTTGGAGTTTGAGCTCTCCTCATGAGAAGCTGCTATCCAGAGCTTATTTTAGTGCACAAATCTATTTTCTTCTGTCTCATTCATTTAGCATGAGCTACATTTCTTTTTTTTGTTTTTTTTTTTTTTTTTTTTTTTTTTCATGGGGTTGCAAGCATGCTGCCAAAAAGTTCTAGTGAGCAGCAGTATTATGGCTGAGAGGATTCGGTGTAGACTGCAGCTGCTGCTGCTGCTGACAAGATGGTTTTGTGGTGGCTGTTGGAAACAATAGCTGCTGAAAGAAAGAACTAATTGTCCTTGAGGTGTTGTAATAATCAGATAAGATGTTGGCAGGAATTTGGCATCTCATGCACCATTTCAGCTTTCATATTATTGCTATAGTTATTGGTTTTAGTGGTATTGACAGCCATAGTAGGTAATAGCTGAATCATCATTTCTCTGATGGGGAATGTATTAGCCATGCTAGCGGCATGACTCTGGGGTCTGGCAGTTTTGGCCATTAGTCAGTCCAGGACTTGGTCCAGACCAGTGTGGAGCCTGGGGTGTCTCAGCTCTCTAAAAACATCCACAGAAATAATGTAGAAAGGACAAAAAGTGGGAGGGGGCTCTGTTTATGAAAAACTGATATATAACCACTAATGTAATATATATATATATATATATATGATCTAATCTAATGTCCTCTCACTTTTCATTTTAAATTCATGTTGGGCTCTGCCCCTGCCCTGACTTCTGTCCATAATGTGCATAACATGATTGATGTGGACTCCGTGTGTTGTTTGATATTCGTCTGCATAATTACTGCTCGGAGGTCCGGTGTCAAGGTGAATCTCAGTGACCAGTGTGTGCAGAGTTGGCCAATGCAGTTCACCTCCCGCCAAGTTCATTCAGACCAAACTGTCATTGAACATGCCACGATGAGGCAGTGGCGAGCTCTTTCTATCCCACTACACAAACACATCCTTGCTATTTAGAGACAGGAATCCTTTGACAACCCCCCCAGCCCCCTTTTTCTGATTTGGAGCCAAAAAGCGCAGTCTGTAGTTTAAACAGTGTTTTTGATGTCGGTCTCAGATGGTGCTTGCCTTTGCTATTCGTTTCTAAAGTTCCCCTCCCTTGTTCCCACACAGATTAACTTTTAATGATTCAAATGTTGTGAATAAAACCTGGAGCTGAGGCAAAGTTCACATGGGGCAAGTCATTTTGTCACAACAAATATTTTTTTTTTACTTTGAATTAACTAGAAGAAATATCATTGTTGTCGCTTTCATAGGTTTTTGTCTTTTGCAACCCATCTCACACTGTGACTTAGTGTTTATTATTTGTTTGACTGTGTCTCAATCTTTGTTCAGATCTCCAACCACACTGTGGATGAATCAGTTTCTTATATATCTGAAATGAGTTGGTGCGTTTTTATCTATTTCAGTGGCTGGTTTTCAGCTTCTAAAATGGACTCTCAATGTATGGCTACCACAAGATTTCATCATCTCTCTCTATTTCTCTCTATGTCTTTATTTTGTTGCCTGCAGTCCACATTAAAATATGCATGATGGGGAGTGTGTGTTACAACTGTCAAGTGTGTTGGATCAAACTAATCAAAGTAAACCCTTTTAAGAAGCATCAAGGATAAACAAGTGATTAGAAGGCCAGGCTTATGATTGTCCAGCAGAAAGTTGGAAACACCAACTCACAAACACTAGAACTTATTTAGTCAGAACTTCTTCGCTACCTCATCCTACCCTGTTTGTCACCACCTCCAGTCCTACATATATCATCTCCAGCTCACATTACAGAAGCTGGAGTCAACAGTGTTGCAGAAGTTAGAGTTGATGTGTTGCCCAAAGATCTAAACAACAGCATGAACTATTCTCTGACTCCTCGATGGTGCCATTAAGTTACTACTCAAATCAAATGTAATATCTGTTTAAATTTTAAGTGTGGTCGTTAATGTGTAGAGCAGAGTGCCATTTGGCTTTGAAAAAAGTGTAATAACACGATTCTCAATTACCATCTGGATTGTTTGGGTCGGGGTACATGTCAAGGCTCATGTCTGATCATAAGCTGCACAGTGCATTCACAATATAATGGTTGTAATGGTAGTCGAGTCAAATTAAACGTATTTTCACAAACCTAAATCACAAATTTGTCCCAGGGGGCTTTACAATCTGTACACAACACGCGTCTATTCATAATGGCCGTAGCCTGGGAACAAATTTAAAAGCGACTATTCATTATTTGCGGACATCTTTGTATTTGAGTCTGAACCACTGTGTCAGTTAATCTACAAATGATCACTGATTGTTCATGAATAAATAGAAAAAAAATCTAATATTATTCTAAGGAGATATCTGTCAACTTCGCTTCAGTCTAATGTATAATGGGTTCAGAAATACACAGTTGATTATGGCTGGAAGCACAAACAAGCATCGTAGCTGAAGAATAACTTTTGTAGTAAGTTTTTGGTGAAACTGGTTTGAAAAAAAAAGTAGGTTTCACCCAACTTTTTTTTTTATCTTCTTTCTCCTCTTACTTTTGACTTTTGGTTCTCAGTGTCCTTTTCTTTTTCTGCCCATACTCCAAGTACTGTATCTGCTGCTGTAATGAACAGGCCGTGATTTGTAGTAGAGATGATTAGTTAGAAGGACAACATGAGTATGATTCTCAGCTTTATGTGGAGCTGTTTAATGTGACTAAATAAAGAATTTTGTCCCGCTAAAACTAATTAAACTTATATTCGCAACTAATATCAAAGAAGTTTCAGATCTTTTGGGGAAATTGAGATATTTTATTCTGGTTTATCTACACCATCAGCCAAGTAGAAATAGCTGTTAACTTTTGCTTCTTCGGAGAAAACTTTATATCAGTCTGTGATTTTATTGGCTTTTTTTTTTTTTGATACGCCTCAAGTGTCATGAACGTTTTCCCTTTCTGCAGCTGAATCGTGATGATTAATGAGACCTAAAAGTGAAGACAGTAAACGCAACAGTCTTCAAAAGAATTCCACCTGAATGTGAAGAGTGAAATTTATGAAGATTTGTTAAGGTTTTATCGATACCCTTTTTTTATAGTTAATACAGAAACACAGACTTCAAAGTCTGCTTTAAAGTCTGGATTAAATATAAAAGTGACTCTCTGATAGACATTACATTTATTTAGCCTACTACAAAAATACATTTAGCCAGAAACATAATTAAGACTTTGCAATTAAAGTCTCAAAGTGTTGATAACAAAAAACAAAACAAAAAAACAAACAAACAAAAACAAAAAACATGTTCAATGACAACATATTTAATTTCTTTTCCTAGTGACATATAATTTCTTCATCTTCAGTGTTTTATTATAAGTCATGTGGTTTTGGTAGTTTAGCTGCTATGTGTTGGTATATAATTGGCTACTATTTTGTTTTTGGGCAACTTTATGAAAGAGGTTATGGAGAGACATTAACCCTTCTGGATAATAAACCAGAAGGGTTAATTATTTTTAATGTGAACAAACTGCTCAGCATTAGTTCATACTAATATATTTTTAAAGCATAAATATTTTGAGAAAGTTGTTGTGAGACAGAAGCATTTTTGCAGAAATAGCTCATATATACAGCGTCATAATCCGTAGTATACATCTCTGGCCCTGCTCTTGCTATAGTGTAGCAGCTGTGGGTATTAAAGGTGTAATTGAGGTTCGGTTTTATTCTCATTTTTATTCTTTTTTAGTATTTGTAGCTGTAAAATACTGTATAATCACGATAGTAGCAATTATCATAATCATCGCCACATCTGGGCCTCAAGATCAACTGATACACATTCAAGATGCAGGCACCTTAGATGTAGGTACAGGAAAAATTTAAAATATCATCTTAATGTATTGTTTTGGTTTGGGCTGTGTGTCCTGACACAAGTCAAACTATCTATAATAGATGGATACTCTTCCCTACCTACCCTACATACTTCAGTAATTCTACCCTTGGCCAGACATGGAGCACCACTCTCTTGGGAAGATTCACTTCAGCTTCATTCTCTCTGCTGCCTTTATGAAAAGCCTGCAAGACATTCGCAAGTTCAAAAGCAACGAGAGAGAGAAACTGAAGCGACCTCTGGCCTTGTCAGTACTCAAAGTCTTGGAGGCATGTGTCACTCCTGAATGGTACGCTACATTCGTGTGACCCTCTGCCAAGCCACGGGATCACAAGAACTCCACTGGGATACGGAGCCTTTCCAAAGGCAGATGGACAGAGCAAGAGCAAAAAAAAAAAAAATGAATCAAGAGGAAAGCAGGGAAGGGGCAGAGCAACACACTTTGGGCCTCCAATGTCCAATAAATTAATAAGTTTAGACATAAATTCAGGAACTGAAAAGTGATAGAAAATCATTATGGTAGAAAATACAAGGATTCAGATTACTTGCTGCAGGGAACTGGTGATTGCTTTCTGGTGGCAGGGCCCAACAGAGAGTGGGGTCTGCATAGTGAACAGTGTCCACAGGCTGCAAATCACTAATTACTTATTAATGAGTGACGGAGTGCTTTCAGAGTAAACACAGGCAATCTAAGCAAAAGGAAAAGACCAGCAGACAAGAGTAAAGACACTTTGAACTTTAGTTTGAGATGGAATTAAATTCTAGAGGTAAAGCACAAATCTCGGATATTTAGATCTCAGAATGAAGGAGGCCCTTGCCAACATTTCAGCACACAGAGGAGGAACATGTTGAACGTGAGAATGTGACAGAATAGGAGAGCACGTGTTCTGCAAGAGAAAGGTTAAACAACACAAGAAAGCAAGACAGAGCAGCAGATAAAATACAAGAGAAAACACAGATAAGTACAGAAATGGAAATGGAAAAGAGAGACATACCTATCTTGGTTGACCTTTAGCAAGAACTGAATCACAGAGGAGTGCAGTCAAGATAAGGCTAATACACTGTTGAGAACATCTTTATTCTAACCTTTTCTCTCACTGATATTTCGACAAACAGTGGCCAATAACAAACAGCCCAGTCACAGGACCTGTAAACCTGCACTGTTTTAAGGTCCAGATCCTGCTGACACTAAGCATCGAATCTTGTCAACGAAACACCTGAATAACCCTAAAGCAGCCCCAGCTAAATCCACTTCTTTATTCATAGTCCAACATTGAACCTGCCTCCTTCACCTGCTAAATCTCTGAATAATAAAACAACTCATACTGGCTGTTTGGGCTGGCACAGATATTAGAAATTCATTTGCATTCATCAGCAACACTGCCCCTGGGGGGGATCTGTGGAAATATGTCGGATTGTTTAGTCAAAATTACAATACAGCTGGGGCAATTTATCTTTTGAAAAGCCTGCTAATTTGTTCAGGAGGAGATGTTTTTTGCATTTGCATTTTGAATAAGGAGTAGCTGGAGAACCCTTTTCGAACCTGCTACTCCCCACTCTCTCCATGGCTAATGAGGCAGGGAGCGGGGAATTACTGATTCCGGTGGGAGCTTTTAGCTTGACAAACACACCATGACTTTACAGTTGGTCCATGCACATGTGAGTGTGTGTGTGGGGGAGTGTCATCAGGCTACTTGTCTGCTGATATGAGTGTACATGTGAATATTCACCACTGCGTGCACAAATGTCCATATGTGATTTTCAAGTAGATGGTATTAAGAGGCTGTAATTACATTTAAAGTAATTACATTAGATTTGTTTGAATTCGATTAGATCAAATATGGTCAATTGCACAATGAAGTGGAGAGAAAAAAAACGGCCGATAAAGTAGCCCTTTGATTAAGTGCGCTGATTGTGCTTGTGTTATGTATGTATGCATGATTATTTAAAGTTACACTGTTCTAATTTAAATTCACACTACATTTTCAAACTGATATTACAACCTGCACATAAAGTAGATAGCTGCAACTAATATAATTATATTCATTCTTCACAATGAGCCAATGAAAATCTAAAGATACAGAGACACATGATGATTACAAAGAGCTTATTAATATTACTCTTATTTACCTTGTGTAAATTTGCGTCTTTCTTTTTTTTTTTTTTTACTTAAAACCACCTTAATTGTGTGTTTGTCACTGTAACCATGATGATGAAGTTCCTCCTATTACATTAGGCAGCTACTTATTTTATCCAAACCACAATCTCAAATAGACAAACAAAGTATTTTTTTGCCCTTAAGCAAACTGTGACAGATCCATAACCTTTATTCGTGTTTATTATATGAACCGTGATGATGAAGGTCCAATACTCAATAATATTAAGGATTTGATACTAACTAAAGAGGAAAATTTTATTAATTCACTAAAGTGCTTAAAAGCACAGATGCTTTTCAAACTGATCCCAGTACTTTTTTTTTCCGATTAATATAACATTAATGTGAACAGTAAATATCTTTACATGGGTTCTAACTAAACTAATTTACTTTAGAGAATTAACAGTTACATTGAAGTGTTTACATGCATTGCAATGACCTGATTTCTCCAGAAAGCTGAGTATACATGATTGGTGTAATCCTCAGGATTATATCCTAAAGGGACAAGTAACAGCTGACAGGTGACATTAGAGCTGAAAAGCAGAAGGAAAACTGTGGGTGTTTGTGGTCATAGTGTCTATACATAGTGCATATAGTTCTGTGTGCATTTGTTGAAGCACAGTTTTACTGCGACTAAAATATATTTTTAAAACCGACATTAGCCTTGCTCTAGTTTGTGCATAACACCGCTGCTTTGCATTTCGGTCTCTCTGGTTGGTTTGCTCAGGATTGAGATAACATTGAGATATCAGATTGAGGCTTAAATCTAACCCTGTGATCCAAAAGGCTCAGTTATTTAGTAGTTATTCCGAAAAATCAAATGACATGACTGAGCCATAGCCTGCTGATCGTACATGGTGTTCACAAAGCAGACTAATAAATGATTTCTTACATTTATGCAACCTTCAGTTGAATCGAATTGGAAAATATTGTCCCTTGAAAAGCTCCTCAGCATAATGAGATCATGGAAATAGTATGTTTTGTGTTAATGTACTGTTACTGAATGTTTTTTCACCTTCAATAATCAAATTGATCAAGGTGCTCTATAAGAGGCAAATGCACATAATCCTACATCAGTTATTCTTATTGTAAACAATATAATGAGAGGATTATATATTCTGTTGCTTCCCCCAAAGTCCCTGAATCGGTTTGATGTTTCATCAAAAAGTGCAGAAACACGTAAGAGTCAGATTTAATCAAATGCAGCATCAGCATATGCAAGAGATTCTCAGTCTCCTTTTGTCACAAGTTAGGCTGTGTAGGAGGAGAGGGCGGGGGGTGGAGGAGAGGGGAGTAACTCCAGAGAATATAAATAGTTAATCATGTCTTAGCTGCTGGGTGAAACACACCACAGCTACTTGTAATGTAAGCTGTTCATAAACACACCCACACCAGTGAATGGGCAAACACTGGTCGACAGTATGCAAACACATACTGAGAGAAACGGAGAGAGAACGGCGAGAGTCTAGGCGTGCAAACATGCCGACTCAAAATGTTGAACAAGAATAGGAACAAGACGCGAGCATACTCTCCAGGGCCGAAGTCACACCATCGTCATCGTCATCAGGGGGATATCAAGGAAGATTTAATTTGAGGTTTTGTTTTATCAGGAAGTCCAACGACTGACACACGATTAATCAAGCGACCAGTCAAGCACTGTAAAGTAGCCTGTGATTTTCAAACACTTTGAGGTTTAATCTTTTGGTTGCTAATGAGAAATTTCTGTTGAATTTTAACTCCAATGCTATCCCAACGGCAAAAAAAAAAAAAAAAAACTTCTAAACGATGGGGGTTGCAACACTGGTCCACAAAGGCACTAAAAAAACAAAACAACAAAATGCTGCATTTAAAGCTCCTATTTACACACATGCTGACAAATGTGATAAACACACACACTGTGAGCTCTAATACTTCATGGGAGTTCATCATCACTGGAGTGAGAGAAAAAGCAATGAGGCTTTTTGGCAGATTTCCTGCTTACTCAGGGTTGACAAATTGCCAAGGCTCTCTGTCACAGCTCCACTTTGAGGCTGCTAACTGTTTCATCTGCCGTGATTTAGATCTCAGGCATAAAAGTAGCCCAGTGGAAATGCATATTCCTTGCACCTTCATTTGCATCAGACAACATGGAGCAATTACAGTCACTTTGAATAGTAATTTGTATGAGACAAAGCTCAATGAATCAATAACTACTTTGTTGTTGTTGATAAAAATTTTCCTCAGACAGGCAATTTTGATGGTGAATACATGGAACAGTTTTCCTGAATTACACAAAGGCGTAATTAAGGTGTTACTCAGTCAAAATATACCGCTCTAGGCTATCACAGGTGCAGTTTAAACCACATTTAGCAGTCTGATGTTTGTCTAATACCACTCCAAAATTATTTGGAGATAAACAAATTCACACCACATAATTACAATTAGGAAAAAGAAACATTTAACCATTTTACCAAAATGTGTCATTTAGGCAACATTTGAGGGAAAGATATAAGTGTAAAAAATTAGTGAAGGCGGTACCACTTTGTGAGCACGACCTTTTGACTGTAAGCCCCATCAAACTATGAATGAACTCTGTTCAAAACTATTCAGTATTTTTTTTTTCTGATTCCTTAAGTTGAACATCGCTAAAAATTGCTTGTGCTTCCACTTTCGGAAAACTTAAATAAATACCGAGAGGTTTCACACTGGTCCAGAGCCAAGATGTGATGTGCAGCAAAGCTCTTTCTTCATCACTAAAAATCATGTTGTTTGACAAAATGTCTGCCAGCTGAAATTAGAATTTGCTCTGCATCAGCGAGGCAGGTTTAGGATCTGAGTGTTGTTTGTCTGTGTTGTCAGTTGTAAACAAAGAATCCACGGTAATTGATTGCACGAGGGCTCTGCTGGTCAACACTGTCTTGTTTACATGTCTTTCCATTTGTGATATTTCATCTTTCTGATTAGTCGACAAATGATCTAAATAAATGGACTAAATAACAAAACTGCTGCTGGGCCGGCAGAGTAATAGAGTCACGATGACGTTGTCTGTGTATTAGAGTATGGTATGGCAGATGAACAGTTGATTGTACGCACATTTCCTAATCTCAAATGATGGAGATTAATCCTTGTGTTTTTCCAAGTGAAGGTTACTTTGATTAAGCAAGCTGTTATCAGTTAAGTTTCCAAATCTGGTCACAGGGAAGAGGAAATATAAAGTGTGCTCTCCATCTGTGTTGCTTACAAACTGTTATCTCTTGAACACGGAAGCATATTTGACAAGTCTACCAAACATAAACACAGTACATACTGTACCAAAAAGTATTTAAGAAACAAACATCATGCAAGATTAGTTATACCCTGTATGATTAATTTCCGTCTATGACTCAGATAAACAATGACTAAGAATTTCTTGAGTAAATTGTACCTGTGGTAAGCTTCATAGCAATTTCACACTTAAGTGACTAAGAGGTAAACTATAGATGTTGAGTATCCACAGGTTTTATCCATCACTGGTACTTTCTTTAAAATTCTACCCATGCCTTCTTCACACCTACGTTTATGTCCATTTGTTTCTGTTTGAAATGTAAAATAGGAAGTCATTAGTGGAGCTGCAAAGTGAGTCGAATTCTCCCAGGAGGAGTCTTACTCACCTTAGGGTGAAAATCTGCACAGAGGAAAGTGTGGACAGAGCCAGAAAGGTCGAGACTGTTTCTCTCTGCCGAATGGGTTTGGAGGGTGCCATCACAACGAAGTTGTTGTCTAGCTTGAGCTCCGACAATGGCTGAAATAGCCTCACACTCCCAATGCGTTGCATAGGTGTATGCCCCGCGTAATAGCCCATCGGCCGCTGCTGGTCCATGCGAACAGAGCTGCCCTTTCTTGAATCCTCCGAACTGCAATCTCCATTGTCCGTGTTTTGAACCATGTAGTAGAGCTCCACAGGAGTGCCTTGGGCCTGCTCAGAGACCCTCTGCCTCCCCGGCCTGATGGTGGGTGGACTAAACCAGCTGGCCAGGGGCTCTAGCTCTGCAACACATATCCCAAGCTCGCCTTTTAGCCTGCACGTGCCACGCACCTCTTGAGTCTCGTGGAAGGCGAACATTCTGACGCAGGGCAGCCTGTGGATGGCGCTGTAATCATCCCAGTCTCTCCCTGCAATGTAGAACAACACTTGAACCTTTGGCCAACTGGGGTGGATCCTCTCGCTGATAATATAAGTGTGGACCTTCCAATTGAATGTAAACAGAGGTGACAAGGACGCGGACGTTGGCACTGATGATGAAGTGAATGATGGAGTATTAAAGGACCCTGGCAGGGTTTGCAGCAGCTCCAGAGGGACAGGCTGCTGCACAGACAGTGGCCCGTAGCTAGCATTGACAAAGGGCATCTGCCGAGCCTGGTGGATGAAGAAAGACTCTGTGCGAGCCTGCAGGCTGGAGTTCCTCATTAAGTCCTGGTTCGCCTCCTGTAGGAAAAAAGCTGACTCCGCGTTGAGGATCCGGTAGCTGACAGGTAGATAGATTGGCGTAGGGCCATACCTCTGCAGGCCCTCCAGGATCACCTTGCTGTCCACCACTGAAATACAGAGAGAAAGTGACAGCGACTATGTTAATCTTTGTTTCAACATTTCGGGTTATACATCATTTTAGTTTCAGCTGCATGAGAGAGATCTAAACCCCATCACCGAAACCTGAGCCAGGTGTGAAATCAAAGAGCAGAATGAGGGAAACATTGGAGGAATTAATTTACGACCTGGACGGCGGCACTTCACATTTAACATAACATTTGCATGCATTGCCTGCAACCCGAGGCGAGTGTATCTACAGTCGGCTTCAGCAGTGATATTAAATGGTTCGTGGGAAACATTTCCATATGATATCACTTTCATGAGCTGCTGCTCTTATTTAAAGGAATTTGTTCAGCTCAATTCAAAACACTGGCGACTTTTTGAGTCATTCCCTTATCAGGGTTGTCCACGTTGCCTCCTGCTCTCGACCTTTTTTATTAGGATGCGCTAACTCAATCTGTTTTTCACTCCTTCAGTTTTTCCTTTATTTCTGTTTTCATAAGCCTTGATCCTCTGCTTCCTTCCTACATCCTTCCTTGCTGTCATTCAAATGTTTTCCTGTGCTTCACTACTCTCAAGCACACAAAAGTTATCGCCAAGTTTTTTTTTTTGTTTGTTTGTTTGTTTGTTTTTGGTCAGATCCTAAAGCTTTTTCTAATCAGGTTATGAGTATATGTTGTTCTCATGCTGGAAAACTCTCAGGATCACAAACATTTGAAGTGTGTTGTTGATGTGTGCACATGAAATACCAAGAGGAATAGTAGAATCTACACACAGTTGTAAGATATTAAAACAAAGTGTGGATGCTTGTGAGGAAGCTCAGATAATAGAAGATGTTGGAAAATGATCTATGTACCTTTTCTCTTTGTGGTGTTTAATTGGCAGTGGCATTTCAACAATGCAGTTTGATTGATGTTAGTTGGCTCACATAGTGTATAATTTCCTCTTAGAGTATACCTGGACGATTAGTGGAAACTGTTTATTGAATGGAAGTGGGAATCTTTGATGAGCTATTTCCCATCTACATCAGGAAACTCTAATAAATCACTTTGTTACCTATATTCGAGTTCTTACGCTTCAGTTTGTATTGAGACACCATTCAATATTGGTGCATTGAGAAATTACAAAATGAAAGGGAGCAAAGGTGTGTTCAGGGAAACTGTTTAATCCAATACATCTGTAGTACCAGTAAAAAGAAAAAGCCAGGTATTATATTATTACCAGTACTGAAATTTTACATAACCTTTCTCTTTCTGACTGGTCACAACACAATACACCACAGCATGCCTTTATCTAAAACCAACCAGCGTAAAGCATCCAGCATCGTGCGACCTTGTATGGCCCCTAAAACTCTGCTGCTATCCCACACATACACCCCCCTCCTCTAAATCTTGCAAACCCTCCCACTGCCTTATTCTCTTTGCCATCAAACTCCAGATATTGGGACTGATTGGAGTAGCCCATGAGAGCCCATTGATTTTCTGTCCTGGACACTGCATGCTGAGGGAGACGTGGCGTGGGAGTGATTTGTGACAATCTATGGTGGCAGAGTAATGACCAGCTGACCAAATGACCAGGCACAAGAACAGCACTTCACAAAAGAACATCCCAGCTGTGACACAGCATGTCTGCTGAACCCGTTTTAAATTTTTAATATAAAAAAAAGTTAAAAATCTAGTCTTCAGTTCTACAAACGTCAAGGCAATTTGTTTTTCACAAGTATACTCTAATGTAGTATACTCTCGAATTTAGAGTATATCTATATAAAATAATCAGTACCTCTCATAGGATTGTGACATGAAAAAAGAATACCGCGCCTTATTCGCTAAGCACCGCGGATTCATTATCCACCTTTCATTTATGCGTCTCTGAGAGGTGTCTTTCATCAAGAGCCACTGTCTTTGACTGTAACCCAACCTAATGGACTGGCCAAAATGAATCCATTATAGAGTCAATGTCCCATTTTTCTTCATCTGTTTTAACTTTTAAGTCTAGGTATATATTTTGGTATATTACACTGGTCACAATTTGGATTGGAAGATTCTGTGACAAGAAATCAAAAATCTACTATCTGTTTTGTTTAGAGATAAATTTAAAAAAGAAATGTTCAGAAAATACTGCCGGTGTCTCCACCAAGGCTTTGAAAATTATTCTGCCCACCCAAATGAAAAACAGCCACACAACAGAACCTAATTACAGTCCTCTCTTCTCTATAATCATATGCATTAATAGTAAAATGTCTGACACTGATAGGGGTAACAAAGCCATGGAAATAATAGGAATGAATCATAAATATAAATTAGTTGCTCTATTCTCCAAGCAGTTGCTTTTATTTTTGTATTCACACTGCAAACCTTTTTCAAACTACTTGGACGTCAGGGTTAACCAGAAGCTGATGAGGAGGGATACTAGAGGACCTTTACTGAGACGGTATGTACAGTCAGTGATTGCCAGCCCATAGTTTAGACTGAGAGAGCGATGTTTACTCTCTAAAATGATAAAACAAAGACCGATATTAAGAGGGGAGCAGGTGCTTAGTCTGTGCTGGGTCATGCTTAAAGCATGGTGAGAGGATTTGCTTGTCTCTTTTTTTTCTCTAGGGGTTGTGACACAATGTCCTAGTTTCCACTTACTATGACACAGTTGAAACTAAATATCTCATTACGGTAGAAAAATGTTGTAATTTGTAAGTTTAGATTTAGAATATGTTCCTTCCTATCACACCAATAGATGTCGTAAATAGAGAAGCAAAGCTGGTGTGATTTGTAGTCCTGAGTTGCCCTTGGATTTCATGTCTGCAGCTACTGTACTTGTAAATCATGTCTACAGGACTGTTTCTGCAAATGAAAAGGGGAATGATTTGTGCAGATAACTTAACCCCTGTGGTAAATCCTGGCTGTAAACTCGTGGTGGATTTCTTGGCACTGCCAACCCCTCAGGACGCGGACTGAAGAGTCTGATCCCATATCAAACGCGTAGCCGAACAGGACTGGCCCCATCATTAGACAGATGTTAGATTCAGGATTTAATGTCTTGATGTTATATTCATGCAGCGTGAGTCAGAAGGGCCACAGGAGCCTAGGACTCCAAATTAAAATGCATTTAAAGCATTTTCCATGGCATTCCTACAACATGCAGCAAGCAACTTCTAAAATAAACTCTTAAAATGATATTAAAGCATTTATGTCCCCAAGAAAGACATGTGTGGCTTCAAATCAAACCGTTTTCATAATCACCTGTTCTCATCCCTGGCGACCTAAGAAGAACTTCACCCAAGAAATATAATCCCTCCCTCCTCCTACTCCTCCTCCTCTCTTCCTATCTTTATCCTTCGCCATGTGTGGATCCTGCAACCACTCCCTGATCAGGCATGTTAAGTTGGCACAACTTCAGTAATACATTGATCAAATATATTTTCTTGTATCAGGTCTATAGAAGGAGAAGTGATCGAGGCAAGACGAACAGCAACAGGGGGAGGAATGGGAAAGTGGGAAGCAGTAACGGTGGTGGGTTGCCTTGTCGTTGTTCAGAAAAAGTCAAAGATTACAGCATATCAGGAGATTATGTGCATGGCCCACATGCCTCCTTCATTTGTAGGATTCAGTTTAAAATTAGACTTGTTTTTCCTGCAGAGCCATCACAAACATGGCAGAACATTGCTCTCACCCGTTTTAGAAGCACCTGTACCTGAGTTCACTGCTTTCCAACCTGCTGATGCAGCTCATACTGTCTCTTCTCTCTCTAATAAAAAAGAAGAAGAAGAAATACAACCACAAGTGTCCACTGACATGTGAAATCTTAATCCGGTCCAACCACATGTCCATTCATCATTTAGCCCAAACAGTCTTTTTTTTATCCATATTGAATTGAATTGAATAAATTCAATTAACAGGTAAAACTTTAAAAAAAAAAATCATCTGTATCCTTGAGCATCATTGTTGCAGAAACTATTAGAAGCACATCATGTGCCACACCTCTGAACTAGGTGAAATGTTACCTCATTAGCATGAACACAGTCGCTGTATTTTATTTGGTGCTGATCAATCAGACACTGCTCTGGTCTCAAAATTAGTTTGATCCAGAGCTGAAAATAGTCCACCAAGAAATTAACAGTTTTTGTTTTTTTTTTTTTTCTGTGAAATGTCCTCAGAGTTTTAATAATTTGATTTCATGAAACATTATCCTCAGGATGACCTGTTTTTTCTTTCTTTAATTTTCCATCTAGCAGGAACTTCTCTAATAATAAAAATGAAATTAGCAGATGCTACTACACTGACCCGCTGAACTAAGATAGTGAATGTGAACATTGCATTAGCGTTGTTATGTTGTGTTTTTAAAAGTTAACGTTACATCTTGTTTTGTGTCTTCTAATACTGACATTTAAAAAAAAAGCTTTTGAAATCCCCAAATTTTTATAAGACCACAAGGTAAAACATTAAGATGTGATCTTTATGTGGCATTTTCTTTTGTTAAACATTTGCTCTATGTGGTAACTTGCTCTGTAGAGGAAGTGCTTAGGGGACCTTGAAGTCAGCATCAATCGCCCTACTGTCGGTCAGCATGAGAGGTAACTTTTTCATTTTCAACCACCGAACAATGAAATGAAAAGGGTATTTTGGGCTCTTGGAGGGCTGGATATAAATGTCAGCCGTGGCTCAGATGGAGAAAATGCCATTGGCAAAGTCAAGAAGTTTAAAAACCTTATCAAAGACAGTTTCTGATAAAGCCCTGTGTGCAAATGAGGAGGAGGAGAGACTGAACGTCTCCAAGAGCAGTGAGCAGTCAAACTACTGAAACACTCCATCAGTGTTTTACCGCTGTGTTGACTTAGGATTGTTTTTTAGTAATTTCAGCATGTATTGCAGTATTATAATGCTCTCTTACCCAAAAGCCAAAAATCAAGAATCTGTAGGGCACATAGTAAAAAATAAAACAAAAACACACACACACTTAAAATATATATAAATAAATAACAGTTCAAATTAAATCTTTAAAGCCACAACATATACTTTATTTATAAGAACCTAGAAGAATGAAATGCTCACTACAGATATGTTTGTTATGTGTAAGTTGCAAAATAACAATTGTAAATCTTCTCAAACGCAGTTTAAACTAATAGGTTTCAAATTATCTATCACTGTCATGAAATGTTCTAGGTGATATCTCAACACAAACAAAACACCCAAGAACCCTAATCGCTCTAAGTGCCCATCACATGTACCCTGACGCCACAGGAGAACCAAGGCAGAGCAGAGAGCCCACTCCCCGCTGCAGGTTAATCAGATCACATAAAAGCCAAGCACACCTCATCTTTCATCACTAGGCAACACATTTATGCAGCAATCGATAGGTGGAATCATATTTTCCCCTTTCAGAGAAATGAGGGAAAATGAAGTATCGTGACCCAACGGAGATGGATGGAGCGGCGACTTCATACCTTACAAATATCAGCAATAAGTTCAGGAGCCTTGTGTTTCTTCAAAACTTGACTTGTTTTCATATCTTGACAAAGCTTATGGCCTCTATAGTTCCAAAAATGGCCTTTGGGTCATTTCTGTCGATAAATTCCCAGAACATGAGTAATTTACTACGTGCTTGTCATCTCTCTCTCTCTGAGGCACCTGCTTTTCCTCTTAACCTTTCAAAAACACCAAACGCACACGCGCACACGCGCTACGATCACGTCAATAGAGAGATATTAGCAGGGCCAAGTGCTGTATTCCTCTGGGACTCTGGGACTCTTGCAATAGGGAGAGTGAAAGACACTTCAGCAGCTTTAATCTCATAAATGAAGCCGCTGGCAGGAAATGTAGATCGTTTAACAATAAAGAGCAATTCATCGCATAGGCATAATCATTAATTTGCAGATTAAAAATAGATATTTTGACATGTTCTGAGATTATGGGTTCATTAGGAGTATTCTTGAACATGGCCAAGACATAAAGACAAATTATTGCATTTGTGAAATCTGCTAATATATTTGAAATGATGATCATTTGCAGTCTGTGCCATACTTCAATAACCAATTAAATTTTAAAAAATGATCTAAAAGAGCCCTGAAATTTTAAAAATTTAAAATGAAAAATCCCATTGTCCTTTGATCATGTTTTTTTACCTCATAGTCGCCTGAAATAGTTAAGATATTCTGGTTCTTAATTCTGGATACAAAAGTAAAGAATTAATTTTAAAAAGTTCAACATTATTGACAAGGCCACAAAAAAAAAAAAAAAAAACACAAAACAAAAACACAAAGAGCTCAGTTTTCAGTTTGCAAGAGTGGAACTGCATTGAGTAATTATGTATTATGTGGTCTAAACGATGCTGAAAATGAGTTGTTTGTAAGCTTGGGGTGTTGCGCCACCACTGCCTTGATTAGATTCGAAAGGTAACTGCTGCTAAGAATGACATTTAAAATCCATCGCAGTCTCTGCTCGCTTGGAAATAATGTATTTCAGTGTTATAGGAATCTCCAAGAAACATTAATGGGAAAAAAAAATTCTAAACCTACCATCTGGGCTTTAGTTATGCCCGACTGGGGAAAACTTCTAGCAGCTTCCAAACATTCCTTTGTCTGCATAAAGAACATTTTTCCCACTCATTGTGGAAGGCATCACGTCTCCCTGGTGGGGGTACTGAGCAACAGCAATGAACGGCGCTGCACCAGTTGTACAGAGCGGGAAGAAAAAAAAGAAAAAAAACTTTCTACCTTGAAGACACATTTGGGACATGAATGAGCTTTTTATGACACTTCAATTCTGTCGATTGCCTGTACCCTGGTGTTGTGCATTGTACAGCGTCAGGAAAGGGAGGTGGTGAATGGAGGAGCTGGGAGTCGCTATGGAGCTGGTGGTTGTTTAGATGAGATGGACTAGGAGACGAGAGCTCTTGAAGTAACGGGGCCAAATGTGCTGAGCAGAGCAGAGCAGCAGTTAGCCTCCCTAAGAGGGCACCCACAGGGGTAATCGAAGGCTTCAACTTTAACTATGTGGGCTCTGCTCTTGTCATTTAAGACCACGGTTTGCCTCGGTGAGCTTATGAATGTGACCAGCTTTCTCTCTCTCCCCTCAACTGAGTGCACTTTGAAAGTGAGTCAACTAAAAGTAGTGACAGTGACAGATAATGCGGTGGTGCGATTAGACGAAGGGAGACCTGTGTCATAAATAACAACGACTCTTGGCACATGGTAATCATGTCCAAGTGAATCCATTTCAGAGATACTATGTATTATACAAGGGGGGAGTGTTTTTTTTTTTCCTTTGCGCAAATATGTGAAATCAGATGCAGTTAAGTGGGTAAGAATAATGCAACGAGTTGGCAAAAAGGAACAGGGTGAGTAATGTTCTGGCATTTTCAGCAAGGTTACGTTGTAAGAAAGTCAATGGTCCTTGGACATCAGGCACTGCAGCTGCTCCAGGAACTCAAATAATGGGAAGCACAATATTAATTATGTTCAGAAGAAGGGTTGGACAGGAATTCAGCAGAATCGCTCATTGTCTTTAAATAAAGGTGAAAAAATAGTGAAATAATAGTCTTGTTCTTTTCTTTTTATATTAACATGTAACAATTAAATTAATATCTTATATGTCATACAGTACAAGTCACCTATCTTCAAGCTATCTTCACCTATTGATAATGGAATCATTTCTGCAAACTCACACTCCTCGTAAAGTGGTACATTAATCATGGGTTTGTTGTGTATAAAATGCCACCCAGCCCACTGTCAAGTTTAGCAGGAATGATTTCATACTAGTAATTGAAGACATGTTGTCAGAGCAATTGAGAAAAGGTTAGAAAAAAAAATAAGATTGCAGGTGCGCTGCGTTGCGCCAGATCAATGTTCAGAAAGCTTTTCCACACGTTCGACTACTGCAAAAAAATCAAAACACACAGGTCCTCAACAGTGTATTTATCCTCCAGACAGGTAGAGTGACCAGTTATTTCGGCTGTTTTTTTTCTTCCCTCATATCACACAAGCAGAAGACCAGCTCGACTGGGCCATCCAAAATAACAGGTTGTATAAATGTAAAAAGAGCATTCGATGTAAGTGAATGCATCTCGAGCTACAGACAAGCTGTCAAGTTTAAATTTGTGTGAATGGTGTGATGGGTTGCATGGAGAGGCAGAAAAAATAAAAATTAATCTCTAGCACTAGATGCCAACACTGTAATACAAGCATTGTAAAACAATGACATTTTACCACATGGTTATGTAAAAAATATTCAAAGATGTTAGTGATTCGCTCTGCGGATGCCTGAAATTGCACAAAGCTCCTGCAGAAGACATTTGTTACAGCTCAAAGATCTCTACGTGCTGCTCAGTGGAGGAGGGATTTGAACATCGTTCATGAGGTAGTGGTGGGGGGATTGTTTGGGCTTGGGTTCTGTGCTTCAATAAAATGAGAGCTCTACGTGTGACAGCATATGTGTTGAGGTTTATTTAGCTGGGAGGAGAAAATCCAATGATCAGACCATACAATGAAACGAAAACTCCAGGAGAACGGAGATGCGGATTGTGCGAATGCGAGTGTGCCTTTTGAGTGAGATTACTTGTGCATGCACACCTAAACAGGCGTGTTTTTGTCGTGATTGTGTTTAAATGCAGGATTCTTCCCACTTTTATTATGTATTTATGTGATTCTGAAAGTATGTTTGTCCGTGTGTGTCACTGAACAAGTACAGAACTCTTTAGAAACGACTTAAATGCAATTTCGGGCAAATTCCACAAGAAGAATTTAAAAATTTTGTGCCAGCAAGTCCCCCCACTGGTTAATCTACAGATGATCGGAAAGTTTGGCCTTTAAAGAGCTGATTTTAATAGCTATAAGTATGGCTCAAATGTATTACTTAAGAGTGTGTGGTGAAATGCCCCTGGCACACATACAGCGGATTGTGTTGATCGGCAGCGCCGGAGGAGAGTTGCGCTCCTCTGACAGCACT
The DNA here is from genome assembly GCA_016801845.1 of Polydactylus sextarius. Classification (NCBI taxonomy): domain Eukaryota; kingdom Metazoa; phylum Chordata; class Actinopteri; family Polynemidae; genus Polydactylus; species Polydactylus sextarius. The sequence continues at coordinate 7,401,211 of CM028922.1, forward strand.
GAGGTGGTAAACAGCATGGAAGAGAGAAGCCCGGTCTCTCGTGGCCCTGAGGAAGTCCACTGCACGCTCCAGCAGGAGCAGAGGGAGAGAACAGACAGTCATTTTGCTGCTGCTCAGAAACTCTGAAATGAGATGAACTCAGAGGTCTCTCCCTGCAGCAAGCGACGCTCACGGCGTGCATCTCTTTATCCATATCCTCCCCCAAAAGTGCCACAGAGAATTTTGAGTCTTTGAGTGAGCTTAGCAGCGAGGGGAATAAGCGGAAAAAATGGAAATAAAGATGCCAAGAGAAAGGCTGTCGATCATTTTCACTTAATGCTCAGACCTAGTTTTATTTGTCAGCCCCATCCTCCTCACGCCAGATTTTGTGACTAACAGAGGCTGTTAAAGGTTTAGTCAGATAATTACCTTGCAATCGCTCTGGGTTTTTTTTTTTTTTTTGCTGAGAAAAAGCTTTTCGGGGAGTTTTTTCATTTTTTATAGCTAGTCATAAAATAAGATGCCACGCATCATAAAATGTCTTTACATCGCTGTGGCAGTCTTTAAAAAAATCTGTCTTTCTTTGGAACATCACTCATGGTTGAAATATGTGATCCAGAAACCCAAGGTTATTCATCCTATAGGCAAGTAGAATAAATCAAAGTAAGAGATTGACAACGTGTTATCTCATCTTCTTCTACTTTGCACAATGTTTTCTTTGTGGTGCTCATTGTCCCTATTTTACATTAGCAAAATGACAACTCTAGGGTCTTTTAATAACAGCTTGTGGAAATCACATTGAAAAAAGGCTGTTGAATTGGGAGAATCTCCTGAGTTGAGCTTAAAATTTTCCTTGAGAAGTCTGACTGTACAATAAGGTAGATGGGAAAAAAAAAGTAAATTACCTCACAGAGAGAAAAAAAAAAGAGCAAGGGCTTTCAAATATGGAGGACCCTGTAGTTCAGTGGTGGAGCACAGATAAGATGAGTGGCAGCACTTTTAGAGGACATGATTGTCTGACAGACTGTGTGAGCAACTCAAGTTATCCATCCCCGCATCCAAAAAGAATTTCTTTTTGTAGAAGACTTGAAAAAAAAAAAAAAAGAAACTCAAAATGGTCCAGATGTCCTTTAAAAGTCACCTGAGAGGCCGCTGCCAGGTGAAGGACTGATATAAGTCTTATCACGACACATTACATCAGCAGCCTAACCTCTAACGTCACTCATTCAGGTTCTGTCCCTAATAAAAGTGAGTGGGAGACGGTACACTTCTGTACGTTATGGGCAAGGACAGAAAGGGTTTTCTGTGTGAGAAAAACACATTTTTCAGAGAAAAAATTGATCCAGTTGTCTTTTAAAATTGTGCGTGAGATTTGAGGAGCAGCTGCTCGGATGCAAAACCTAGATGAGTCACAATAAAGCAAGGTCATACAATCAAACATCGCAGCTGCAGGGGATAAAGTACAGCAGGTCTCATGCAGTCACTGCAGTGTAGAGAACCAGATATAATGAGCCTTTTTTGTACTTTTCAAGTATCAACTGGAGAGTTGTTGTTTCCGCTAATGGAGGTGATATTGTTTGAGGTTGCTGTGTGTGTGTGTGTGTGTTTTGAGTGTGCGCTTGTCAGATTGGTAATAACACTGACAATTGTGCAGGTAAGATGTACTAGAACTAAAATAGAAACTAGAACATTCAAATTGGTAAACACATTTGATTTGTGCAATTAAAAAAAAGTGTCTTTCAGAAAACTTGTATTTTCTTATGTGCTCATTTCTGGCTGAGTATAAATTTGGCTCCTTGAAAATAAAGATGTCTGGTGGTTCTTTCAATATATAGTTAAATATCTTTTAAATTACTTGACCTGCATGCTTGATTTGTTGCGAGCAGAAAGTGACCCGAAAAAAAGCAATATAAGATGAAGGTAAGCGGTCTTGGAAATATCCCTGTGGATTATAACAATGGCTATAATTGGGCCATAATGATAGACCCTCTGAAGGTAATAACCAATCCATTGTTTTGAGCAACTTTTATAATGCCGTTTTACTTTAGTTGGTAAATTTATACTTTAAATTACCTTCACCCTCATCTTTGACAGCCTCTAAAAATCTAACTACATGAACGTATTTTTAAAGAGAATGCATTAAACACAGTATTAATGTGGACAAAGTATTGGTTTAAGGTTATGATGTAAGTTTCTTTTTCTGCCACAATAAAACTTGGATCAAAGCACATATCCCACAGTAGAACTAAGATTCAATAACACACTATGACATAATATAGTGTAACAAGATCACGCTGTAAAGGTCAGTGTCGCCATCAGCCCTTTAAGCAGAGGTATAACATAAGGCTGCTGATTTTGAATGTCCCCAGCTTCATTCAAAAAAATTCCATTTGGATAAATGGAGGCAGATGACAGTCAGTCAGTCAGTTCATCTTTGTGGTTGAGGCTGAGCTGTTCACCAGGTAGATCAAAGTGTTAAGATATATGAAATATTTCATCATCTACATGATGGATAGGCACAAAAATTCATTCATAGCTGCCAGATAACACGTACTGTAACTCCTTGACTTTTTGCAACATTTTTGGTCTTTAGTGGTCGTGTCATTCATCTGTTGTCATATTCAAGTTCCCATCTGGATGACTTGTACTTACTTTGGTGATCCCTAAACTTAAAAGTTTTGGCTTTGTTCAGTATTTTTGTTTATGACCATCTGCACTTGTGCTGCTAATTAGATCATTTTGAATTTTATACTAACACACTAAACGGCAGGTGGTTAACAGGGAAAAACATATCTGATTAACATCAGCATGTGAATATATTCATCATGAGCATGTTAGCATGGTAACATCATGCTGTGTCAAAAAGTATAGCCTCATAAAACTGTTAACTTATCTGCAGAGTCTTCATCTTCATTCAGCCTTGTAGTCTCATTTACCCATTATGGTGTCTGCAGTTAAATTAACTATTTACTGTGTGTCTTGGCAGAGCTTTGCATTGTCTTTGCATGACTGACAATCCTGGCTTGGAACCACTAATTTGTGGATTAAGCAGCTGTTATGTTGTTGTTGGTTGATTATGATGTCACTGTAGTCTCAACATGTGGACTAGCTCATAGATAAGTACTAATGGACTATTAAAGCGACAGTTTTTTTTTTGTTTTTTGTTTTTTTTGTTTTTTTTTTTACCATTTTCATTTTGAGTTCAGATGCCATACTGTCATCTGTCTCTGCAATTTCTGCCTTACCTACTTTATGTACTCTTATGACATACAGCAACATGTATTCACATTGACTTTTATGTCACTTCATAGCACAGTCACATCAATTTGTATCTCTGGAAATCAGTAGAAAACATGAATAAACTACCTTTGTGTTCCCTGTTTTATGCTGTTAATTGTCCAGATGCCATCAAACTAGCAGTCTGGGGATCGCCTGCCCTCTCCTCACTTCACAATATTAACAATAACCTGTTTATCTGAGGGGTGGAAGAGGGGAGCTGTTTTGCTCATTGAAATAAGAACACTGCTGGCATGAAAATTACCAGAAATTGTTGCAGTGAAAAGAGCATCACACAGCTGTAATGGCCTAGGGTTCACCAAGAACTCTAATGAGTGCACTTACACTTCCTCTCTTGATTTTCTCTATTAGCATGTGCATGAGTGCCTTTGTGCTCACATGCATTGGTATTCATATCACACAATGTGAGTGTCCAGAAAGCAGAGAAGGCTCTTAGAGAAAAGCACTCTGTTGATGAGATCTGATCAATATCTAAGCCACCTATTATCAGCTCCAACCTAACTGAGAACCCAAAATGATTCTCCATTCAAAGTTAATGACCTTTCCTAAATACCAGCTCAGGAGAACGCACTCGTTTGTGTTAGTTTGCATCGATCTGACACAGTGTGTGGCCCAAGACAAATTCATTGTATTCACACAGGCCCTGTTAAAACAAAGACTCTGCTTGTCTTTGATCATAGCTTCCAGGACAAAGTATAAATCAGAGCTGTGGGTTAGCCAAGCAAGACAGGAGGTCCTCTGAGAAAAAGAAACAACATAAAGCTGATATTATTTTTTCATCAGGACCTGCAGCTAGTTGACCAATAATGTACTTATTTAAAGCTCACATTCAATGGCTAGCAGTGTTTTAACATCCCACATAAGGGGCTCATGAGCATCATATCGGGCATCATGCCTTTGCAGCTCTTGGCAGCTTGGCGCGGCTCCCATGGCCACTAGCAAGCTCTTGTTGTTTTTATATTCACACTTCAGCAACAAGAGCCATCAAAGATAAAAGCACAGTTGGTCTTTGTCACACAAACACAACAGTCATGAAATTTTAATTTAAGACATACTGATAGAGGAGGGAACACAAAAGTAATCCCTGAGCAAAACTCAGATCCAGAGATTCAAGCGTATAAAATGCACAAGTCATCCACTTAATGGCGTCATTAGGCTTGTAATGTTGCGCTTTCACGATGGAATAAAATGCACAAACGATTTGAAAACCTACTGTAGGGGAACTATATAATACATGGATAAAGTCATTTTAACTTCAGGAAATGTTTCAGAACTTAAATAACTCAGTGGAACACTGTCACATTTCCAGCAGTTGTGATTGTGGCTGATCAGAAAATAATGTCACAACAGTATAAATACATTTAATAAACAACTTATTCAGCCGTCAATATAATTCCTGGGAGATTAGCTTACATTGTGCATCTACTAATTTATTGCCTGGTTTTCAACAAGTAAAAAATGTACCTCACAGTGTCTCAGAGTCTGCGTGATATCTCAAATGTGTTTGTTTTATCCGAGTAGCAGCCTAAGCCCAAAGATATTCAATTATAATGAGAGAAATCGGTGCAAAAGAGTTCACTCTTACATTTGAGAGGCAACTGTTTGGCATTTTTTCCATGATAAATGTTTGAAATTTTTAATCTATTATAAAAATGCAGTTAGTTCATTTTCTATCAGCTATAATTTTATTTCACAATTTATTCAGTGAATGAATTTGTCATCAAGAAGATGAAACACATGGTCAGAAAATAGAGGCTAACAAAGGAACAATGTAAAAACTTTTTAAATCAAATATTTTACAAACGTTGGCAGCGGCTTTAAGCTATGCATACCAACCAGCCCACCCGTCTATAATAACATATTACCCTCTGTCAGCAGCTACAGGTCTCTGGCCCAACACTCCAACAGGATGCGGTTTATAGCCGTCCAGCCTCTTCTCCCGTGGTCTCATTCTCGACTCGGCATAACGGTGAACTCATTTCTGAGCCACACAGGATGTTTCACGTTCCTCATTCAGCCAGGAATGAATGGCTTCAAAGGTCACACTGTTTGCTGTATGAGGAGGTCTGCTGTGTTCAAGAATGGAGTTTTTGTGTGTGTGTGTGTGTGTGTGTGTGTGTGTGTGTGTGTGTGTGTGTGTGTGTGTGTGTGTGTGTGTGTGTGTGTGTGTGTGTGTGTGTGACCGACCGTGTGCATGTGTGTGGGCTTCTGTTTGTGCAGTACACACATATAAAACGTGTACCGTGCATCTGTGTGTATGAACGCAAATGTAATGTAGATGAATACCTCAGAACATAACATGGCTTCGCTTTAAAGGATTTGTGTGCGTGTGTGTGTATATGTGTGTGTGTGTGTTTGTGCACGTGTGTATTTATATATGTGTGTGTGTGTGTGTGTGTGTGTGCATGTTTGTGTGTTTGTACGTGTATGTGTGTGTTTGTGCGTGTGTGTGTGTGTGTGTTTGTGCATGCGTGTGTGTGGTGGTTCCAGATTTGTGCTCAGCCCCCTGCAGAGATCACTGGGCCATGTAGAGTAGTGCCTGTTCCTACCAGAACACACTACTGCTGAGCTGACAGCACACACTGTTCAGTGACTTGGATATGAAAAAGAATATTGGGCAGCTCAAAGGGGGGGTCTTAGACACACACACACACACACACACACACACACACACACACACACACAGTCCAAGCAGCTTCAGCATCTCTCTCTCTCTCTACTGTTGGGATGAAATTAACAGTGGACGTCTCTGAGGTTTCTCTGTCAATCACAAGCTTAATTTCAGGGTAACAATATGAGAATATCGCCTTAAAAATTTACCAAGACCCTAAGGGCCCCCCCACACACACACACACACACACACACACACACACACACACACACACACACCCTAAACCCCAAGCCACTTCTTTTACTCTCTCTCGCTCAACTTCCACATCAATTTTATTGTTGCCCTATTCCTTTCATGCATCATTTACCGTTTCCTGTTCAGGAATTTTTCAACTTCAGTCTATGTGTCGGTAACTGATGTAAAAAGTAAAAGGAGAGAAAATCTGACAAGGTCAGCTTTTCTGGTGCAATGATGATTTGATTTGATTGAACCCAATGTGACCTCAGTCTGCATCTAATTATTGCTTTTTGTTTTATTTTAATCCATCAATCATTTGTTTCATTAACTGAATAATTGTTAAATTCAGAAAAGATCATATTACAGTGTTCCCATGGAAAAGTGATGCCCTAAACCCAAACAAAATGAGAAACTATTATTGTGTTGATGTCCTCAAAAGTGACACATGATTATTATCTAACATGACGCCCCCTATGGGCTGGATGGCATTGTTTGGGCGTTGTCAGTTTTGTTCCAAGTCCAAAAAACATTTTTGTCTGACTTGACCCTTGTCTACTCAACATATTTGGCCTCTTGGTCCTGCGTTAGATATATATTTTTTTCATTTGTCATCAAAACCTGTGTTAACAGTGTTAACAGTGCCTACAATACAGTGACCTACCAGGTTTGGTCAGAGATTATGACATGTAATGCCCATAGGGACAAACGAGGCCTCAAGCTTCTAGCTTAAAGGAGAGACGAAGAGCGAGCTACAGAAGTCTGGTAAACTCACTTTCTTCTAATGCTACAGCCCTATATTTATTTATTTATTTATTTCACTTTCAAACTTGTCTTTCTTTGGCCACACAATTTATCAGACTTCATGCAGCTGCCTCTGGAGCCACAAAAGGCTTTATGCAACTTTTGATGTGTAAAATCAGTGGATTTACCCTTTAAAGTATTCCGTTAACGCCGGGGAGAGATGACGGACATGGTTGAAAGAAACCGAGTTGAATGTGGGTGAGAAAGGACGTTAACGTGGGTCTTTCAGGTCTTTAAACGAACGACTTGCAACAGCTGTGTGTAAGTTTAAATGTGGCATATATCTGAATAAAGTGCAGGGTTTTATGCTGCTTTCTCTAGAGGTGAAAATTGCCAGTGGAATTCCTCAAAACATACAGTAATACTCACTGATAAATGGCTTTTACATTATTAATGAGCTACTCAACAAGTTGTAATCTATGTTAACTAGTTCATTTGTGATAGCACAGTATTAGTAGTAGTTATTAGTGGCTTTCTTTCCCCAAAAAAAGACCCAAGGCAGTGCTCAGTGAAACCCATTCGATCTCACATCCCACAATTTAGCAAATTGAATCAATCTCATTCATTAAGAGCTGCAGCGTAAGCAAAGGGGTTGCAGCTGTACAAAGTGGTGGGTTTAGTGAGATGCTAACTAGCTACAGTGGAGCAGCTGCAGATGTGACTTTATACACAAGCTTACAGTCAATCTTACATTCAGCTGCCGGGTAGGAAGTGTCAAACTGCAATGGTCTGATGAACAGAAACAAATGTATCTCTGACTTAAACTGACTTATTCTTTCAGTACTAGTGTGACTGTCTCAGAGCTGCTTATAATCCTATTTGTAATTATAGATTCTGACATCTAACCACGATTGCTTTTATTCACCCAGTAAAGCGAAAATTTAAAACTACACTGTTTGCTGACATCAAGCAAACACTGAAGAGAGGCTGAACGGTCCCAGCATCAAGAGAATAGGCCTAATAAAGATACTGTATAAGAGGAAATCAGATCAAGACCATCCGAGTCTTTAGTGTGATTGATTACAGCAGCGTACCGGCAGCTCAATGTGAATGACGGCTCATGAGTCACGTACACATTTTCTGTGCCTTGCAGCTAAAAGAGCTCATATTCCAATTGAGTTTTGACATATAAATAATACATGGACAACCTGAGTGTGGGTGTTTTATTTCAAAAAATTATATTCAGTTGTGCAGATAGATTCACACAGGCCTCTGGTTTGGCATTTACAGCTGGGCATGGTCTTGAGCAGTATTGCTCTTTTAAAGGGATTTATAAATCACTACACTCTGCTGGTTTTAAAGCTGACACTTAATTAAATCTACTTCAATTCATTTCATAACGTGCATTATTTTTTATACATTTTGGAATAAAGTTCATTTGGCGACTTCATGCAGAGTAAATATGAAGAATTTTGATCAAAACTGCTTTTTCTTATTTTATCTCTCTCTCCTGTCTTCTTCCCCTCCCTGCCCGTGAATCCGATTTATCTTTTTCAACCTCACTTCCTCCATCTGTCTGTCTTCCTCTTCCCTCTTCCCTCTCTTCATCTTCCCATCCAAACCTTAGCCTGCAGCGAAACCTCAGAGAAACAGGAACTCGACTCCCTCAGGTTTCTGTCAGCGCCACATCACAGAGACTTTGCAGTGACACCCCTCTACAGTGCCGCCTGACACCTTGTCAGTCACGCACACACGCACACACACACACACACAGGCAGGAAAACACAGAAAAATGCATGTAAACTCATGCAAGTACAAGCATTTACTATATGTGTAGCAGAGACAGTAGATGCACAATGCGTATGAGATAAGGTCACAGTCACACAAACCTACTTAAAACGAAGCGCCGCAGGCGTTTCATGAAAAAACAAAAAACAAAAACACTCTGTATACAAGCAACCAAAATAAAGTGGACAAAACAAAAAAGAACCAAAAAAGCACTCTCATGCAAATGCAAATACTGAGGGACAGTGGATGTGTCCTTAAAACACGGGCAACGTTGACTATGTGTGTCGAGAGGAAGTGTACAGCCGCTGTCACAGCTACTGTCACGGTCAGCTTCCTTTCCCCTCGTGCTGCACCGCGTTCACTACACCCAATCTGCAACAGTCAATATTTACAGCCCGCCAGCGGAGATGCTTCCCACCGCCAAAACCAACCATTTTACTGCACCTGCTGCCTGGTTAATTAGACACATTTGTTTTTCATTTAGCCATTCTTGAAGTGTGGGAAGGGCTTCAAAGGCTCATAGGCAGCATCCCTGATTTTCACTTCTACTCAGAGCGTGTTCCAAAACAACAAAAACACAGCTTTGTTTTTGTTGTTGTTTTTTTTTTTTTTTTTTTTTTTTTTTTTTTTCCCATATCTGAGAATTTGAAGAAAAAGTTGAAGTATGGGTCGTTAGTCTATTGTCGCCTGTCTGTTGTGACATTTAAATGCCACATCTTAGCTTTGCTTTTGACAGTGTCAATTATCTTTTTAACAATATCCCTAATTGTTTGTTGCTCGTGTTGTGGCACTTGGGCAGCGTCGCTTTCTGAAAGGTCTTTAACAGTCTCCTTTCAAGTCTTGTTTATCACATTCTGCCACTTTACCATTCAACAATCGTGTCACTTTGACAAAAAACAAAAGGTGTCAAGACGTTGATGGATTTTCCTTTGACGTTAGAGCTTTTTAAAAGTTCGACATGCTGATAGTTGATCTGCTTTCCTCACAAGCTGGTGGGCAACTTTTGACAGTTGTTGGGTAGTGGGCAGGTGCAGGAGCTTAAAAGGCTTCGTCAGGGGTTTTCTGCTTGAAACCTCTGTCTGCATGGTTGTGTCAGGACCATATATAACACACAATGAGCTGACGGAGAATAAAAATCCAAATATAACCTCTATATTTTAAGGATGTTGACATATACAGGTGTTGAAATAAACATAGACTTGATCATTTTGAATAAATGATCTAGCACCTGTTGAATAAAGCAGCTTCACACTCCAACATAGTAGGGATTAGTATTTTGTAGTATGTTAAGTGTAATTAATTTGTCAAAAATGGAGAAACCTGACAAAACATTTGACTTGTACACATTTGCTAAAAAATATGGAGAAAACATGACACCCCCGTCGCATATGCTGTGTGGTATATTCAATTAATTCTCTGTTTCTTTTGTGTTACACAAGTCATTGTTTCGTTCATAACAGGAAAATATTGATAGCTGTGCATTTAACTCTCTGCAAGTCGATGCCGTAAGTACGGTGAAATTGACACAAGACAAAGAAATGATCTGAAAACGTTGCTGTTGAGTACACACAGCCTATGGGATTAAAATGAATCAGGTTTACTGGATCATACCATTAACCATAAAGCTGGTTCCTGCTCTCTGCGTATCCAGTTTTGCTTAAGGAAAATCCTGACCCCCCCAGAAGCAGAAGAATCATGTCTCGGCTCTGATCTGAGCTCCTATATCTGCTGTTGTTTAATGGCTCATTTCCGCGAAGCTACAACTTACATTTACATTAAAATTGCATTTAGAAGTGACATTGTTGCAAATTTTACGTTGATGGAGACGTTACGTCCTTACACCTAATTTGACTGTATTTCTCAACTGACAAATAACAAATATGACTGTGTAGGTTGATATGGCCTCTTCACCGTTTCCATGTTATTTGCGGTGAATATGAATTCTATCACGTGTAGAACAAGCAGCATTTAGAGTCTTGTTGATGTAAATCGTCCGCTTGAATGAGCAGCGTTGTTGTTAAACCTCCAGTTCATTCTGGTTTTCATCTCTCGCCCGCGTGTCTAAACCGTGATTATCTGTTGCCGATGCTGCTCTCAGATTACAGCCTCAGTGAGTCTTGCACCACTTCACACTACATGAGCCAGATAAAATCAGACATGTTTGAAAACATCTTGTCAGCCCTCAGTGCCACTCTCCGCAGTCCTGATCCTGTTCGCACTACGGGATGTTCTGCCCGGGATGCTGAGATGGTCAAGTCAGGTGTAGAAATTTCAGTTAAAATCATCTGATGCGACCTTGGCTCTCTGACCTCAAATGGGAGGTTTGTCTTGTGTAATAATCGTGCTGAGATTTTTGAAGACTGCAGTTTCTCTTTACCCCCCACCTCCCCAACTCTTTTCTGTCTGTTATCTCTCTTTGTCGAACACAATACCCCCTGAAGCCCAAACATTTCCCACTTTAACATTTCAAATTCCGGTTGTATCTCATTGAAGTGAGAGCTGTGGACACTGGTGGTATATAGATGCTGGAGGAGAAAGTTTGTCTTTCGATCAGTCTGCTGTAACAAAATGGCCGCTGGAGAAGCCATAAACAGAATTTAAAGTAAATCTGCTCATTATTCATGTTGAGTGTTTCCATAATGGAGCAATTATCACAGGCTACTTAACTGCTTCTGGCAATTAAAGCTGTGAAATTACATGTTCAGATAGTGTTGGGCAGTGGGATCAGAATGGGACATTGATTTAATTTAATTGCTCATTATTGAGGAAATTATGTTCAATGTCTCAAGTTTATCAGTCAAAAAAAGATATGTAGGTACATTTTATATCAATCCTAAAAGAAAGGAAGGACCTTTTTGCTTTTACCTTCCCTTATTTTCTCCTCTAATATTATTTTTTATTCTAATTGCGTACCAGACTGTAAAAGTTCACAACTTGAGATTAGTGCTTGCTAAGGGATGTGAACATTGTAATGAAGACACAAATCTCACACACTCCTGCAGCTCTAAAACCACACTGATGGGGGTGATATTAATGGAAAGCTGTTGCTTGTAAAAGAGAATAAAGAGAGGAGTGTAACATTGCCGTAAAGTGGACAGCTGCAATCGAATGGCGCTCACGTACTGTAAAGAATTTCCCTCCCAAGGATGTGATTTGGAAAAGTTTTGTTTCTTTGGCTTCTTCTAAACTGCAACTAAAGTTTTCATCACTTTTATTTGCAGAGAGAAAAGAGAAAACATAAAATATGCTTGCAAACACATGGGTTTCGGGAAGAAAGATGAAGGGAGTGGAGGTGTGGTACAACAAGCTCCTAAGCAAAATTACTGCAACTCCACGGACAGCGGCAAACAGACAATCTGTTTAAGATACAGCCTGTGCAGCTACAGTGAACTGACAGCATCCCATCCTTCGATCACTGCTCCTAGTCGATATCACAGTCATCCAAAGAAATATTTATTAAAGTGGTGGGAAGAGCTGATTTTTTCTCCCCAGTTATGTGCACACTGGAAAAAAAAGAGAGGGTGGGTGAGAGAAATTGGCACTCTCACAAACCTGGATGGATTCTGCACAGTTAATTAAGATAAAACGATTCAATTCTAGAGAGATCGAGGCAGCGATTCAGTGTGCTCCGCACGTGGGGGCCATTCTGATTAGTAGCCAGCCAGCGCATTCCTCGACATTTTGATGCGAGACAATCTTTTGCATTTTCAATTACACACTCCAACAGCCCTCTAACTACCAAAACCAAGCTCATTTGCATGATTGAAATATAATTATGGTGTGCCAAAAACACAGTTCTGTTTTGGTTCCTGTTACAACCTTTTTCACCCCCTCCAGTTTTCTTGCTGAAACCAATCTCTGGTTGCGGGGCCTATAAGCAAAAAAGCATCAAGATAAACGTTTAACTGTGAGAAAAATAATGAAGCTGTCAAACCCCTTTCTTTTCTTTTCTTTTCTTTTCTTTCTTTCTTTCTTTTTTTTTTTTTTTTACATATTTGATTGAAAATGGTGACTTTTTTTCCATTCTGTAACTAAACACCCGCCTTCAGAAGTGACTTTCAACAGTTTCCCCTGTTTCCCTTCTTTCCGACCCAAACTTTTAACAATGCTAGAAAGAAAATCAAAGACAGAAAATCCATTTCAACAATTCACTTTTTTTTTGTTTGTACAAGTAAAACCTCATTGTTGAAAGTTTTGTCCAATTCTTGATTTCGTTTCAGATAAAAGGCAATTGTTTTTTTTTTTTTTTTTTTTTTTTTTTTTTTGAGGATTTCCAAGAAAGTTTTCTTTCTTTGGTGTTAAACAAAGCTTTAACATCAAAAGTAGTCAAAGAACAAAATCTGAATTATTCAGAAATGAAAGTTACATATTTGAGGGGAAACAGACGGCACTCCATTGCAGATATTTTTGGGGAGCGCCAGCACGGGGGCCCTGAGTCATCATCCGTGCATCCTCTGTGGACGATCATATTGCCTCAGCATGCACGGGTGACAGCTGGTAGAAGAGGAAGTAAATGTGTGAATATAAATGTGTGTGAAAGCAAGAAAGTATGAGAGAGAAAAAGTGAGAAAGAGAGGCTTTTGACATGTCACAATACTTGCATGGGCCGCTCGTTTTCTCTGCTTAGTCAGGAGATTTATTAATAGAACCAATAGAAGCAGACCAGATGGCTGTTATGACACTGTCATATCTTTTCATGGGTCACTGAGCAGCGTCTGGGTATTAGTCTGTTGTCTGTTAGCAGCACGCCGGTCATTTCCCTCTCAACACACATTCCTGTAAAGGTGACGTTTTCTCACCTGACACACAGATGGTATTTAGGCGTCCTCTCAATTATCAGCAACTGGGACCGCCGCTGCCGCAAACATTAGGAAGTGGATCCTCATTCATGTGTTTGTGTGTTTGAGTGATCATATATCCCAAAACATACAACGTCAGCTTGTGTGTTGGTTGTCTTGCGCTATAGGTTAGGACGTTAATTTACACACTAAACAAGCAACTGAGCAACCAAACGCCGCTCATTAATCCCCAGCTGCTGACAGCGGTGGCCCGGCGTGATGATTAGCGGGCAGCAACATCGGCTGTTAGTGAAATGATTGCATGAATTGTAAGATGTGAATTAAAAGGCTCCGCTTCCTACTCCCAGGGGCCCTGATCTGAGGTTTGAGAGCAGAATCAATCGCTGAAAGGAAACACAAAAAAATGTCTTCTCTGTTGTGGATGGTTTAAAGTTTTGATATTTCACATTGCATTGTGAATTTAAATGTTTTTTCGCTTTATTTATGTCTGGCAACCTAATTCTGAGGATCATCTCTGGCTGCAGTACTCGTAGCGTAGGATTATGTCCATGTATAAATAGTGGTGTGCTACTAATCCTGCTTTAAATCAACAACAACACTAATAGTTGGGTCTTTTACCAGTCAGTCAGCACCATTTACTGCGCTGTGGTCCACTGAGAGGGGAGAGCGTTGTCTGTGCCAGAGATGCCAGCAGGATCAATAAACTCATTCAAGAGGTTTGGTCCGTCACTGGTTCTGAGAGCGGAGACGTCTGAGTGAGTCAGTGAAGAACAAGAGGTCACTGAACGAGCCGCTCGCCAATGTGGACAATCCATCCCATCGCCTCCGTGACGCACTGCAGAGATGACCGAGCTCATTTTCAAACAGATTCATTCTGACTCTGAGGAAAAACGTTTCAGAAAATCGTTCCCACCGTTTCGCAGTAACACTGTTCACCTCGGCAGTGGGTGAATACACTGCTGAACTTCTGTCTGTAAATACCAGACTTTTACTGTAGTCATTATACACTGCCATTTCACACTTATTTTTGCACTCCGATCTTTTTTAAATGGCACATGATCTACCTCACTATCTATGAAAATACTCATACCATCACCTTGAAACTCACCTAATAGTGAGCCTAAAAGTCATACGTACTTTTCAAAATGGGCCACAACACACTTAACAACAACCAGAGCTTAAAAGGGAATGAGCACCTGGTCGGTTTGTGACCGGGTTGGCAAGTGCTCAAGCCTAAAGGAAGCTCATTTCTCACCCACACATATAAAAAGCAATGAGTTATGAGTTACTCCTTGAAACAACGGGCATCCACTTTCATCCTAAAACATTGTACGACACGAGTGTTATGATAGCTCTCGCTACAGTAGTCGTTACGTGCTGAGTGGTGCTTTGATTGCAGTCATTTGCCGCCAGTGCAAACACAACAAAGCAACAAGGGGCGCTCTGACAGGAAGTAGTGGCCATTCCCTTCATTAAAGCAAGCAACATCCTCCATATTCTGACTGGCTGCCTCCTAGCGAACTACACTCAACTGACTCAGCAACAGCAGTGCACTGTGATGCCCTGTCGCTCCAGCTTCAGTTACTGTACTATATAGCGAAATAACAGCCCAGATAAAGGGATTTAAAACCTGAAAATGGTAAAGCTATTGTTTCTTCAGATAATGAAAGACCTGATTTTCTTTATATAGTATTGCTGGCTTAAGTGCACTCTATGCAGTACTGTTAGATATAGTCTATGAGACTTTTGGCTCTGAGTGATCTGTGAAAACAGGGCACAGATCCAGAGGATGACAACAAACAGCGCTGGTAATATCTGAAATTGATTAGGATTTTAGTTTAACTCTGGCCAGAAGCCTTTGTCTGAGGAGTTCATAAAGAGTTTTTATACCAAGGACACACAAAATGCCTTCAAGGGTGAAACGAAACAATACAGTGTGAAAGCACATTGCAATACTACTTTCATTTTCCCATTATCATGTTTAAATTATTCAATCTATTACTCTTTGAAGTTTTCAGCATTCATCTCAAATCCACTGTCCTCAACACACCTCTCATTGAAATCAGACCTTAAGCAGAATTCAAGTCATTTAAGTCCATTTTCTTCAGATTTTCTTTGCAGATTCAAAAGCAGTAACAATAAAGTCAGTGTCGCTGCAGCTGAGGCTATTCAACCAACTTTGGCTTAGGAACCGCACGATCGAAACGAAAAAAGGTTGGATGTAATAAGTTTCATTTACTCCCATTATTGAACATAGTTGTTTTTTTTTTTTTGTACTTGTAAAATAAAAGTCACCTATACGACATGTATGATCAACCGTCTCGATGTGCAACAAATGAAAAGACTTGAATTAGCAGCAGCTGTAGCAGAGAAGAAGAAGTTGCTGGTGAGTCTGTGGCCACTGGAGATCAGAGCATGTTCTCAGTGTTTATATCCAGTGACCGTGGGTCGGGAGGTAGGATGGGGCTGCGTTTGCACCTGGTTAATGCGGTCATGGTTAAGATTAGCTTTACCTTGGTGTAGATAAAAAAAAAAAAAGGTCACGTCCACCTGAATTAATCACTGATTTAATGGATCTCCCAGCGACCACAGCAAACATCCTAAATCAAACACACCTGCCATGTTGGCTGAGATGGTTAAATACTAGATCTGTCAGTTGTGACTTCCACATTTACTTCCACCTTCTTCTTCTTCTCCTTCTTCTTCTCCTTCTTAGTTATCCTTGCAGTGCCTTTAGATCTAATTTTTCCTCAGTTTCTGAAAAGGTGCTGGAGTGATGCAGTGAGACCAAGGCTGAGTGGAGTGTCTCACTGAGAATGAACAACCAGTAAAGTGGGATATACAGCATATGAGTTTTTGTTTTTTAACAGTGCACAAGTTTCACAAGTGACGTTCAGACAGGTGTGTGCAACAAACTACAGTTGTTATAACCCACTGTACAGAGGAGAGCATCAACAACTAGTGTGTTGCCTAGCAACACCGTGTTTGTGCCATGATCATTGGTTGCAGCTATGGTGGACTTACTTTTTTTTTTTTTTAATGTATCTCTGTTTTATGCTGCTGTTGATTTTGTGAGAAGTTTGATTTACGTAACTTAATATTACAACATAAAGTCTAACTACACCCACTGTGGTAATTGGGTCTTTCTATTATTTTGTGCACCCCGTCTATATTAATGTAGGCTGGCTAAATAAGCCACTAAAGCCACTAAAATATCATATAGTTGAATCAACAACTCTATAAAACAGTTTCAATAAAAACTGAATATTATAACACTTAAAAAAAGAAAGGATATGTAAGAGGAATCCTGTATAATAAGGCTACATTAGTTATAGCAAGAGGTACCTAATAAACTGCCAACTTGAGTGTATATTAGTACATCTGCAGTTATGCACAAGCTGCAAAGTGCCCGGGTGGAATTTATTGGTTGCATTATGTGCGGTTCTCACCTGGGAACAGCATATATGCTTTGAAATATCAATGCATATACACTCGGGAACTTAAAAGATGTTAAGGCTTTAATTTAATAGTTTCATAATATATCTTTATTAGCAGAATGTAACAGCTTTTGCTATCACCTTTTCATCCTTTTTGGAAAAGGTGAACAATTTAACAGATTTTCTTTGTATTTTTATCTAAATAAAGTAGTTTTAGTTCCACTTGAGTTCAGTTTTAAACTCCTCCTTCCACACCTGTGTCTGCGTCTGTGTATGTTCTCTGCAGGAAGGGCTGGTAGAGCTCGACAGACACTACATGCAATGCAGAATGTGGCCCGTTTACCTGCCCCACAAGTAGAAGCAACACATCCCAGACCATGTCACATACAGTATGTAATGAGCATCTGTGTGAGCGGTGTAATATATCATGGAGTATTCCTGGAGCACTACATGTCTGCCGGCACAGACACTGTGGTTATTCTGTGCAGCGCTCTGGGCTCATTATGATGCTTGGTTGCAGCTGCTTGTTTCGCTGATCTCAGTTTCTCCTTTGCTGCTGCTGATTCTGCGGTGCAACATGTGATAGAGGTCACTTCATATTTGTTTGTTTGCATATCATATTGGCTCTGCTTGCTTTTGCGGCGATGACCCGCGGGTTGTGTTTTTATCAGTTGTTTGCACATCTTTTGCTCACCATTTCACTCCTTTCCTCGCTAGTTTCCAAATTGTCGGCACATGTGGCAGCAAATCCTCTTCATTATGAAGTGGGAAGGGGGGAAAAATAGAATAGAATAGAAACAATCACGGTCATGACAAAACAAGTTCGGGCATTGTGCGATGAGATTAACCTCCAAGTAACTTTCATTTGTTCCACTATCACCATTTGCACAAACTTTTAAACGCCTTCTCCACTGGATTTCACTTTTTAAAATGCAAATCAGAGACGAAGAGTGGCTGTGATCTAATGGTCTCATTTGTTTGCATTAATTACACTAATGTCTCAACATTAATGTGCCACTGATTTCCTGCTGTAAAAATTTGCTAAAAGCAGCACTTTTCAAAGTTTTCACCTCCACTGAAGAGTTTGGGGTTTACACTCTCGTTGGCGTCGATGGACACATTTGAGGAGTTGCTGTTTCACGAGTGACCACAAACAAAATGTCAAACGTTCAATCTCAAAGTTTGGCCTGTGATCGGTGGAAAATACTGATACATAGGTGAGTGAAGTAGTTAACATACAAATTTGAGGTACAAGAGCAATTTGAACACAGACACATTTTTCCTGCAAAGTACACCCCCCCCCCGGCACCTATTATTGTGGCTGGTTTTTATGTATATGTGGGAGTGTGTGTGCGCGTTTATGTGTGTGTGTGTGTGTTTGTGCATAAATGTGAGTTGCCTGAATTCTTGAATAAGTATATAAGACTGAGCACATTTGCTCATACAAGTGTATTAGTATGCATAAATTGTGATGTTTGTGCGCACTCGCTGCATACACTCGATCAGCAAACACGTGCCAACACATCTGAACTCGCATTAATCATTACTTGTTTTGAACGAGTTTTCCCCCCGTGATAGACTTATTTCCCATTCAATAGCGAGCAGAACCTGCTGGCGGCATTTTAATGTTCCACCTCCTCAACATTCTTCAACATTCTTCTTCATTACAATGCCGCAACACCACAAACATGACCTGCACCAATAAAATGTTCCATTAATTTCATCACAGCCCAGAATAGATTTCCTGCAATCCTTGTGCTGAGGCAGGGATTCGGGTACGATGCGATACACTGTAGCTGGCCTAAATTATCATACAAAAAAAAAAAGAAAACAGAATAAGATTTCTTTATTTTAACGCAGCCCCTCATCAGACACTTATGCACACAACACAGCTGCATCAAAGCAAGAAATCAATTTATTTTCTGCTCTGCCTTGTTCAGTCACCGCATGCAGTCCCCAAGTTTATGAAGACACACATTATAATTAGTCTACAAAGACTCACTGAATATTCATTGGTCCAGATCTGATGTCTCTTTTTACCACAATGTGGAGTGAAAATAGATGAGTACATGATCCAAGTTTTGGGGCTGATTTTTGAATAGCTGAGCAGAACACTGTGTCACACAAAACTAGGTTATCTACATAAAGAAAATGGAAAAAAAAATGTGTTGGATTTTTACATCATTAATAATATATAATGAGGTTCTCTGAAGATAATACTGTATTTAGTGGGATAGTCTTAAGCTTTTTTTCCTCTAATAACATTATCAGCTCATCTTTTTTGTGTGTTTTTTTCTTTTTTTTCCTCCTCTTTTTCTTTTGTTCGTTACATAACGCTGAAAGGAAGAAATAAACTGTCTTTACGTTGGTTCGGAGGAAGATTTCTCCTTGGCAGAGCCGAGCCCCCGGCGCCATCACAGCCACACAAAAACACAAGTACTCGTGACCCCCCTTCTCAGTGTCCGTGCATCGGTGTCACGCTGCCAATAGACTGTGTGCCCTTCACTTTGTCCCAGCTCCCAGTTATGGGAAAGTGCAGTGGGATTATGTACAGAATGCGCAGCATAGTGCAGCAGCTTACACTTCACACCACAAGTCTGATGCCCATTGAGAAGCCTGTAATACCACACCTGCAGAGCTAGATAAGCCCTCAATCCTCCCTTTTATTCTACCACTATTATTCTCCTGTGTAATATCACATCAGCGAAATGTGAAAAAATTGAAAAAAAAATCATTATGAAAGAAAAGCTGCGAGGAAATGAAAATACGGTGACTATTTATGTTGTTAATATTCATACACAAACCTTATCCTGTATGTTTTCGCACACTGCGTGCACTGCAGGGACTACAGGCACCTTATTCATCCCTAAATTCTCAACGCTGAAAGTTAATTGGTATACCGCAACATTAACGTCATAATCAACTAGCCGATCATTTCTCTGACAGCTGGAAAGATAAACTGTTCTTTTTCCGAATAACTGCAGTCGGGGGCGGCGTGATTCTGCAGAGGTAATTTGACAGCAAGAGAAACGAGGGATTTATGATTGATGGCTACCTCTCTAATTTTTTTTTCTTCTTTCTCATGATTAGATCCTCTGCTTTCTTTAAACAAGCTAACCTAAAACAGTCAGTCATCCTACAGATTTATCCACGGACAGCCAGGCTTAAACCCGTAGGCAAAAATAAGCTAAAACAAATAGAAATTGTGATGCAATGAGAGTAGTTCTATGTGGGGAAAAAAAACTTCTTGTTAAGATCAAACACTAGAATAAAAGATGTGCTAGTTAATTATTCATTAATAAAAAAAAGAAAAAGCAAAACAGAAAACAAATATGATTTGCCTTACAATCAATGAGTGAAGTCTCTCATCCCTGACGGACAACGTCTTGACTAGACACATGCGATACGGTCCAAAACAGTGACTGGATCTACCAGAGGTCTTTGATGTTCTATCTGACCCACATAATTGACCAGCTAGATCCATTACAAAACCATGTGTGTGTTTAAAATAGCAAAGTGAAGCACGATTTTAAAAACAGCATGGTGCCATTTCCTTGCTTTGATGAGCAGACACGATTCTGCTAGAGTGCAGAGCCGTGCCAGTGAAAAGGCTGGCCAGGAAATGTCAGGTCATCAGAATACAGCACTTGTAAGAGGTTATGGGGGTGGGGTGGGTGGAAGAGGGCACAAAAACAACTCCACATGTAAATCCAGTCTAATGAGCCCACCCCCCTCAGTATGATTTAATCAAATCTACATATGAAAGAACTTCTGCCCCGTATAGTGTCAGCATGGAAGTGGCAGTAATTAGCTGTACAGATCGGAAGGATACCCCAACATGTGACGAACTTAAGAGGGGGGCAGGATAAATATTTGTACGAACGTGCCGTGTACACAAATGAACAGAGCAAACACGTTTTAAAGTCGAGTAGACTACAGAGAAGCAAAGCATTTGAAGTGAGAGCTACAAGTTACCAGGCATGAAGTTTTTTTGAGCAGCAGATTTCCTCAGTGTGATCAAAGACAATCTGTGATTTGTTTTGTTGCCTTTTACTTCATCACTTTCTTCACATTCTGTGTGCGACGAACTTCTTTAAGATTCAGCTCCTTTTGATTTATATAAACAGTATTTTTTTTTTTTTTTTTTTTATCAGCACCAATTGAACAGAACTCCAGGATTTTTTTCTATTCTCTGCTCATAGTTTGTGGCTTTTATGGATTTGCATAAATTTGCTTCTTCACTGTATGCCACGATATTAAACTGCTTTTTATATCAGTGCAGGAAATAATAGATGATGCATTGATCAATTGCTGAATGAGTCAATAAATTCATACGGGTTTACAGCCACACTAGCACCTCTGTGAAGCTGTAATTATCTGTGCTTAATGGTCGTGTCATGATTCAGGAGATCAGCTTGGATCATTCAGGAGTTACTTGGATACATCATCTGAGAACCATGAATATCATTGCAAAATTTCGCCTCAATTCATCTGGTTGATGTTGATATATTTTACTGGGTTATTGGAAATATTGACCCTCTTTTTGGACTAGAGGAAAAAATCAGAAAATGGTTCTTCTCTTTCATCGTATGGGGCCTATGAGTGTCCGTACAGAACCTCATGGTAATCCATCTAGATACTTCAGTCCTTGTCATAGCGGGAAACCAACAGACTAATACTGCTGTCACCACTTTCAGGCTGCTTGGCATGGCTTAAAACAATTTGCAAATCATTTATCAAGGAGAAAAGCCAAAAGTCAGACAAAACAACCAATATGGATCATCACCTTGTGCTACAGGAACTTGTGATGAGCATTTTATGTATCCTGCAAGCTACATCAAAGCCATTAATTCAGGAAAAAAATATCAATTATTCAAATAATCACTTCAGTTGTACTTGAAATGCTTTTAACAGTCCTGCCACTTTAAACAACCTCTACAATGCGCCCGCGTCTGACACCAAGTCAGTTATATCTGTCTCCTCTAATAGAGTGTTGCGTTTTAAACAAAGGCTTTGCATCTGCAGTTTCAGATAAGTGTGTAGGATAAGCAATCACTGCACAGAGCGCAGCTATCTGATCCTGCACTCTGCCTGTGAAATATGGAGCAAAGATTGTACTGCATCACAAGGACAAACATGCAAAGTATTGTTTACTCAACATCGGTATATCGGGAAGATTTCTCATTATTCTTGGCTCCTGAAACTATATTTTTATTAGTCAAAAAAAAAAAAAAAAAGAAAGAAAATAGAAAAAAAAACTCATAACCCGAACATTTGGCAAGTTGTCAAATGGATCTGAGCTTGACATAATTTTGTATTCTTTTCTATTGGCACAGAGGAGCTCCACAGAGATTTTCCAGAGATGACAATATATCCATCCCGACCTATTTTTATGTGAAATTATTTAAAGTGAGAATCAGTATCAGTCTTTGATTCTCCAGGGAATCCATCAAGCAAACCTACACGAGGAACTTACCAGGAGGATGAGAAGCTGAAGAAAATGAAAGTGCTGATAGAAATCACAGCTCAGGCTATGAGTGGTGAGACATACTGTAAGTGGACCACATCAGTCCAGCTGTCTACTTCATCCATTACCTTAAATAGAAGTGGCATGTTTCCCTCCACATCTGCTTTGTAAAGTGTAAAGCCTGGATCCATTCTCACTGTGTTCATGGAGATTACACTCACACACACATACAGGCTCAGAGAGGTCCAATTACCTGCCGGAAAATGCTGGCACCCAAGAAGCCCCAGACTGGTACCAGGAGCCCACACAAGGCTCACTCACTCAGCCTCATGCCCACGGCGAAACAAAGGGGATTTCATGTCTCTGTTTAAATCCTTTGGCTTTGGAAACATTCCGGCTTCCCCCTATATGGACCTTTTAAGAACTGATTTATCCTCTATTACTAAGGCACTGGGCCCAGATCTGGCCCTGGGCATGCTCAGAGCAGCACAGTATATTGCTCATGTGGGAAACAGGGACAGGATAACTAAATAAGAGACATAGTAAAATGACGGTTATTGCCACGGATAAAGAGGTGCAGCCACATACTAAGTATAGATTAAAGCATTGGAAATAAACATCAGCGCCTATAAGTTATTAGATATTTGGGGTAATCTGATCAATTTTCCAAAGCTTTCAAATCTCCTATGTGTTGACAAATGTTGGAACAGAATCCAGATGAGCTTCAAAAAAAAAAAGGAAGGAGAGATTTCAATTGCTCGGTAAGCCTTCACTGGAGAAACGCAGCACAGGAAACTGCAAAATCAGACCACCACGCCACAAGCTTTTCCCTCTTCACTTTGTCTCTTGGTCGAGACAGTGTAACCAGGCAAAACAGATGGCGGATTGGCCCTTCGTCTTCTATTTACATTGATTCTGCTGAGAACTCATGTTGGTTGGTCTGGTTACCACGGTAATTAAATTCCAAAGAGAAGTAAAGGCCACGGATGGTAGGAGGGTAAAAGTAATGACTTTATGGAGACAAAGCGGTGGATGTCATGGTCAAAGTGGAATTGTGGATAAAAGATCTTAGCAAGGATTATCAAAATAAAACATGACCGTCGGGTCAGTAGATTGTGACAGCAGAGGCCAAATACACTGCTATGTAGAGTGGTAAAATGAGGGAATTAAAATATACTCCAGTAAAAGCATGCACTACTTAACAAAGACAAAGTTCAACAGCAGCGAATAAATGGTGTGTATTAAAAAAAAAAAAAAACAAGAATATAATGGGAGTTATATGAACAGTTTGATAAGAAATAGATGACAAGATCATCACTCTAATTTGTTAATGCTAAACAGCCAACAGGTAGCCTAGCATAGCAAAATGACTGAGCTAGCTAAGCTAACAATAGCTTCAAATGTATAAGACTGAGCAAGAAGTTTAAAAGGTATTTCCACAAAACGTCAATCAATTGCTTTAATTCATATTTGATATAAAACTTATTGAAAGGATATAATATTAGTAACCACCCTTTAGCTTTTTGTTCTGTAATATTCCTAGTTTTTATTATATTGGTATACGAAAAAGCAGCAAGCAAGAACATTGCTGTCAAATGTTTCTTCAATAAAAGTGATATTTTTCTATTGGCGTATTCAGCTTTTGCTCTGTGATGGAAGAAATGGAAACATTTGAGAATTTAGAAGGGGGGGGGGCTGGTAAATGGAGAGAGAAGGAGAAAGGTTGTTGCAGAAAAGAGGGGGATAGAAGAAAGATGAAGATGTGAAGGTGAGGGGGAGTGTGGTAGGTGGGGGTGAGAGAGCAAGAGCGAGGCGGCGAATAGAGGAAAAGGATGATGAGAGGGGGAGAAAATGAGAATGTGACAGTGAAGAAAGACCAGACAGTATGGGTGGAATCACATTTCTGATTATGGCGAATTTGATTACAGATTCATTTTTTTGGCAGGCTGTGACATAATTGAGGAGCTGACACTTTGTATGTCAACATTACCAATATACACACATCCACCAAAATCCCCCCTCCCCATTCACACACACACACACCCACACACACACACACAGTGCTCAACTGTCGAAGCTTAAAAACAGATTTTTCTCATTTCGTGGTGACATCTGTTCCACTGCTGCAGAGATTGCAATTTTCTGACCTAATAGGGCCTACCAACTAGCCATCAGCACATTTAATGTTAACTAGAAATTGACCAATAACAGTTTTTTAAGGCTGCTCGCAGTTTTGTGCTCAGGTCTGGCCCAGAGCCCGTGGATCGATCAATATCTTAGTCTCATTCTCCTGGCCGATGTGCCACCCGGCCGAGTAAACCATACATACGTTCAGCCACTGAAAAGCAATCTACAAAACCACGGTACTGTATGAAGAGTCTGACCCTATAGCTTGCACCTACACAAACGTATGCAGTATTTAACACATTACACTATGCAATATACTATTGTCAGCGCTTTATTTAGCGTTTACCATCACAGGTCACATGCACAACTCCATTTTTCTGATAATCTCAAGAAAATACCGCACAATTATTAAGTCTGAAAAAGTGCAAAGATGATTCTTGTTACGGTTGAGAAGCTCTGAACCTCACTTGGCTTTCTGCATGAAAGTATTAACACCTATACAGATATAGGTTTTGGAAGATGGAAGTCCTATTGCTAATACATTTTTTTTATTGGCTGGAGCTCTCAGCAATGTTTACCTCTCTTGAGGCAGTGTTGCTGAAAATTGGTAAGGGAATTGAGTCTTGGTTTGGGAACCACATTCCTGAAGGTGTGGAATAGTTTCCCCTCAGGTTTCAATTCTGAAGTGTCTATCAAGTTTGAAATTAAAATTCACCTGTGTGTTTGTGTGTGTGTGTGTGTGTGTGTGTGTGTGTGTGTGTTGTTGCTGAACTTTTGATATGGTAACTTTTGATATTTTCTCACCACTTAACATCTGATGAAGCAGGTGGTAAATCAGTCAGGTCTTAACAAGAGTCAGACCTTCAGATAAAACAGGCAATTACGGGACAGATAGCGGCTGACGAGGAGGGAGGGTGTGGGGGTAAGGCAGTGAGGAAAAAAAAAAGACTGAAAAGTCTGGGGTGAGCCACAGAAACAGACAAAGGCTTCATGGCAGTGTCGCCCATCGGGAGCATTTCCAGTGTTATTAATCATGTTTTCCTCCTGGAAAAAAGAAAAAAGAAACACACACACACACACAAATGCAATGGCTTTTTGCTCTGACCTGCGCAGATAACAGCAAAAGCAGAAGACTCACCCATCACCACTGTCATCATCTCCACCTCTGCATCTGCAGCATTCACACATAAAAAGTGACACGAAATGACACAGCTCTTTTAACAAATACAAAAGAAGAGAAAAAAAAGATAATTGGCTTTTTCTGACAATTCACTGCAAAACTTCTGCACTATTCTTCAGTAAAGTGATGCAGTGTGAAGCCATCTCAGCGGGGCTTCGAACCCAAGCGACAGACTTTTATGAGAAAGAGGAGCACGCACTGTACCTCCACTGGCTTATGGGACCAAAGCTAGTGAAGCGATATCAACGTGTGATCGGAACTTGTCAATCTTTCCATACAGGAAGTGATGAAAAAAAAGCTGTCGACATTCGTTCTTTGCTCTCGTTGCATTGATGAATTTTCCTTTGCCTCTCATTTACAGGGTGTGGGCATTTTCTGTTAGTTATGTTAATTGTCCCTAGACCTCCTGCAGCGTGTGATCCTTTCCCAGTTGGATGGTTGTGAAGTTGTTTGCCCAAGGAGATAAGTCGCTGCATGTCTCTTTTGTATGTGTGTATGTGTGTGTTTACAGTGTGCGGTTACAATGTGTCACAAAAGCTTTAGCGATGCTGCGCACGTGCGTTTGTGTGTGATTATGTGTGTCGGGGTGCATCAGCACGGATCTTCACGCGCCAGCCGCGGTTAGTCACGCTATATTCCCAATCCTCCAAACAGTCAGAATGAAGAGGGGAAGCGGCCCAATGTTTCATCGTAATGCTGTCACATATCGATTATTCTCTTTTTTTCATCCTTTTCCGTCTTTGATCCTATTAGCAAAGAAAAACCTGTGGGAAAGGAAAGATACTTCTCACATTTCTTTTTCCTCCCTAGTGGATTAGCCTCCTATGAATTTCTGGGAAAGCAAATGACCAAGTGCTTTGACTGAAGACAAAGCTGAAGAGTAAAATTCTTTCATTTGTTATGCTGTCTAAAGCCAATGCATATCTGAATTCTCAGATTTAACTCAATAAATTCCTCTGTATTTTTATTTAAGTGTATCAGCCCGCTGTCTTGTCGGCTTTTAAAGCTCATCATTATCAATAACTGCCACAATTCAGTTTTATTAGCAAATTAGTTAATAGAAAACACAGCTAAATGAGCAGTCGAAATGAGGCGTAACATTACAATTGCAGTTTACAACTGAAGTGTCCCTCTGTCCTTGTACAGAACAATCGCTGTGCAAATTCAAAGTCAGCTCCTGTCAATCACACAACATCCTCAGCTAATGACATTAGCAAATTTCATTAGCTAACTGAAGAAAATCAACCCTCAGCATCCATTTCAGCCGCTGCTTCCCTGTTCATGACGTTCTCCACTGATGGTGTCACCTTTTCAAACACATAATACGCAACAATCTCCCACCTCTGTTGGCATCAAACTAGTTGAACCCTGGAGGTATGAGATGTATATTTGAACTGTCAACGCTCAAAGCATTTTCCCAAAAGACTTAAGGTATGCTAAAGGGTTGTATCAGCAGGGGGGCAAGGGTGGCCTCAAATCCAGTAAATCATTTAAAAATTGTTCATTGCCAAAAAGACACTTAGTGTCAACACCCCTCAAAGGAGCTTCTTATCTGGGTCATTCAGCACAACTCATATACTGTATACTTGTGACTTGTTTCTAATTAATATTTCAAGTAAGCTCTTTTCCAACATAAAAAGTAAGAATGTTGCAATAAACAGTTCAGAAAATCTTCCTTATATCTCATCAAAGACTTTTTTCCCTTGCTCACAAGCTGCAATGCTGTAGCCTCACAGTTGCCATAGTAAAACTTTGTTGTGTTGACAAGAGAGATGACATTTCAGTACATCCTCATTCAGTACATCCGTCATGTAGAAATTACATTTAATTGCACTTTTACAGAAACATATATTTAAAAAAAAAAATGTTGTTAATGATCTACAGAGTTGAAAACTGTTCCTAACGTCAAAATGGTTATGTTGAAGCGAGCACAGCTTTTGTGTAAGTTTAGGGGGAGAATATCATAGTCCTGTTTTAATATTTTATCATATTCAGCTCAAACCACAATTTTTCCCTAGCCCTCAACAAAGTGCCTCTGTGTTTAGCTATCGTTGCTTGACAAATGCACACAGATAAAAGTTTAATGAACCTACGAGGAGGAACGGCCGCTGCTCAGCCCTCGTGACCATAACCAGTCATCTCTTGCCATCATGTCCATCTGCTGCATCTTGTACCAACATTTTAACTAACTTATCATTGTTACGGGTTGTTGGAGGCTCCAAAAGCTCCACAGGGACAGAACGGCAAGTACTTGCGACTTGTTAGCCTCAGAAGAATCTCATAGTCAAAACATAAACAGCTTTCGAGTGTGCTGGTGGGCTGCAAAACTACTTTTGTGATGGTTTAATTGTTTATTGTTCTCCCGTAACCCGTAATGAGTTTATTTTAGCCTCTTTTAGCTGATTGTTTTGTTTTCTGTTCTACAGAGTTCCTCAGGAAGGACGACAGTCACATTTATGCAGCTGATATTTAGGAACTCTTGATAAATGGATACATAGATTAATGTATATATATTTTGTCGCACTACTTTTCTTGTACTACCTCCAAAGTTTTTACAGTTTTTTACAGTTTACATTTCGTGGTACTCTTTCAGTTGTATATATATTATAATCTTACAAGCTTTCTTCTTTTTTTTTTAAATTTTATGTCTATTTTTTTTTAAGAGAATACCCCATTTTTAATATATTGCATTGTTACTCACCCTATGTTGTCCCTTGTGTGTTGGTTTCTATGACACCCCTTACGTTTGTTTTTCCTGCCTGTCACTGTGATTGTCAATCTTTGTCTTTCTCGTTGTGGAGCATGGTGGCTCTGTGGGAGCACCCTCAATTTCGTTGTACCCCCACTGTACAGTGACAATAAAAGACTATTCTATTCTATTCTATGAAGAAACTGAACAGAATGCAGCGACACTATGGTTAATCAGTGCCAAGATCATTTTTCATTCCCTTCCCACAAGGATATTTTAAAGTAGCCTCAATACTGTTGTTTGTCAGGCTCTCTAGAGCCTTGTGTAAAATACAGTGTCACACAGGGCAAACCGGACTTCATCCATCACTTACTAATACAGTTTTTTCATTCAGTGCTGTTACTTTTACTGCAGTGGATTTGGCAAATAATTATTAAATGTGTGTTTGTCTGGGGCTTTTCCTTTATAGACAGCAGATTCTGCTCTTTTGAGTGTAATAAACTTTGACTTTGCCTCTGGAAACTCAAACACTTCGTGCTGTTTGAAAAGCCCCACATTGATTTCAGAGACTGACACAGTTTTTAGCTCTCTGGTTGACGCCTCAAGTAACAAGTGCCCTAATGCGTGTTCTGTGGTAATGAACATTACAGCTCATAAAAATACCTTTTGAACCATTTAAGGAGAAAATTAGTGAAACAATGAAGCCAGAGAAGGGTTGGGATTTTTCAAATACGAGTTTTCAGTGAAGCCAGAGCCTCTTGGTGTTTCTTTAGGCATGTAGCTCTGCCAACACCCCCTCAGAATTCAACCAGAAGATGCTCAGAGCCAACTAGTAATATCCCATGAGACTTTGCTCTCCTAGAGGTAGATGCCAGTTTAGATTTCACAGCCTTAACTTGTGTGCAGGGTCACTTCTTCTCTCTCTAACATTGGCACAGGGTAATCCATTTTAACTATCTGCTTTTCCCGTCCAATTTGTTAGTGGATCATTAAACACTAACTGTGGCAACCGCAATAAAATAGTCCACAGAATGATTTCAAATCTGTGAAACCAACTGCAGCATCTCAAAGGGTACAGATGCTGATTTTATATGTGTATATATATATATATATATATATATATATATATATATATATATATATATATATATATATATATATATATATATATATATATATATATATTGGTAACTGTCTGAAAAACAGGTCTGGACTGTTCCCAGTTGGAGTCAGTTTTTTTTTTTTTTTTTCCTTCTTGAGCATGAGTTCATTATTTGTGACTTTCTACATGATGAAAAATAGTTGTAACAAAAACATTCACACTGAACCAGGGGATGTGACGCTTTTATAAACTGGGCCAAGCACTGTAAAAACATCACCACTTAAATTTACTTGGTTTGTTAGTGCAAAACAAAGCAGTAATATATTTTTTTAATTTTTATATTTTTCTACAACGACTATTATTAATATTAAAACTTTCCCTTAGAAAAGTTAGGAAATTAAAACAATGCCTATTGGGAAAATATACAGTCTTTTTTTTCTAATTGTGTTCTCCAGCTCCATAGTTATATTTAACAAATGTGTGGCACCATTTTTTATGCAGAACCAAATAATGAAGTATATTAATGCTACAGTTAAACTTTGATGAACATTATTGAAGATAATCAATTCTAAAAGTATAGATTCTTTGCTTTTGAAAATTGTCTTTTCAGATTCTTGGATGTTCAAGCACAAATTTCAACCCAGTCCAGTGTAAAATAAGCTGCTGCTGAAGAACTGCAAGAAATTAGTCGATGTACCTCAGAAAAGTTCAACAATTCATAATTAAGAACCTATTTGGATTAGAGCTATAGGATTTGGCCAAGGTCCATGAATTTAATAGAAGCTTTTTTACCTGATTTGTTTTGAAAAAAATCCATCACATGAACAGAGTCGAGAGGCAAGTTGGTGTGAAGTTACCCTGCAGTATACAGGTCTGATGTCAGCACCATGGGAGCTGATGTGGAGCTTGTTAATTGGCCTCATTAACTCCTTTTCATTCAAGAATCACTCATTAAATGTAATTGTTCCACTGTATATTGCACTAAGACCACGTGATGGTAGTAAGTGGTGCATTATATTCGCAATGTGCATCAGTAAAACACTTCATTTCCTAAATTTTAACGGAGTGCTTTAGGTCACCACGCATTAAACATAGTGAGCCTGCTATAATACAAACATTTCCTTAACCTCAACCCCACTAAAGCTGCCGTGCGCAGATAATATAGAAACCAACTGTCAATGAACAAAATCTGTTGTTTTACAGGATTATTAAACATCAAATTCCTTGTCCGACAATAACCAGTAAGTACATTAGCGTCCTCTGCCATTTGCAGCGCTCTAATTGAGTAAGTTTTATCAGATTGCACTGGGCCATAGGATTTATAATGATCAACATCCTGAAAAACTAAGCTCGTCTCATCCTACTATTTTGAATGTATGTGGCTGCTGTGTATGTGTGTGTATGTGAGAGTGAGAGAGCATAAGAGCTATTATTAAATTAAGGCTAAATGTGTTGTTGGTTTTGTAACTTTTGAACTTTCCATCCCAGTCCACTCTGGCTAATCCCACACACATATAAAACAGCAGGAAAACTCGAAGTGAGCATCCTCCCACTCTTGTTAAACAGAAATTCAAGATCTTTTTTTTAAACAACTGATGTCAACTAAATAGATAGTAGATACAATGAATATGTGCATATAAGTAGAATGATATATGTGTTATGTGGCATTTTAACAAAATATTTATCATTTCTTCATCATTGTTAATGTGTCACTCATCATAATTTTATGTCATCATTCTTACATTTAAATAATAAATGATTATACCTTATATTCCTTTTATTGGTTCATTATCAATTGAGTCAATAAATTAAGTAATTAATAAGAAAATCCTGCAACTTTTTATACATTTCCCATGTTTAACTAGGGAACAGTTTTCTTTTTTTAAATGATGATATTCCTGCACTCTGTCTTGTACAAGAACCTGTCTGTATCACATCCTATGGCATGCAAGGCTATATGGAGCATTTCTAAATGCCGGAATGGCCAGTCTGACAGTATGTGAGTGTGTGAAAGTATGTGCCTGTCAGCATGTGTGTCTCATGGAGACAACCCAGAGCCTCTCAGTGAAAGCAATCTAGCTGGAGAGTTATAATATCCTCTGAGACTGTGCACAGCAGGAGGTTGACTGACAGGAAGACAGGAAAGAATCTGTCTGTGGTTCTTCTCCCTATTTTCACCTACACAGATTAGGAGGCTGACCAAAAGCCCAGAGAGATATAGATCAATCTTTGACCTGTTGTAGTTGTACAAAGTGTTTGTTGAGTGGCTTTCTCGGGATGAAGAGACGTAAACATCACTTTTAACCTTTTAAACGTCTGTTTTAAACTATACTCACCAGTTTGAACAATGAAATTAGCTAGATTTGGTGGTTAAAATCACACCAAAAACCATTTATGGAAAATTAAATTAAAGATGGATTAATCAAGAATTTCAACAGTTGGCTTAGAAACTGTGTTGGTGGTACTGACAGATGGTCAAAGTTGAACCAGGAAGTAACTAATGAATCTGCTGTGTGTTTACACCATCAAGTTGAGGTACTCATTTTAACATTAACGTCCTTTTAGCCTTCGTACCAATTTTGGCTCTACCCACATCAAGTACTTTGCCTATTGTTTTCAATCTGTCACATCATCTGACTGCTTCCATTACCAATGGACCGGTAATCAAGTTTTTAATTAAATATTATCAAATAGAACGGTGGATGATGTTTCAAAAATAAAACCTGTGTTTTAATATATATATATATATATATATATATTTTATAAACACACAGTAGACTAAGTATTTCGTAATCATGCAGGCATGAATTTTGAGTTGTTCTATCTCCAGTTACAAAGTGAGAGAGAGACTTTGACTGACAGGGATGGAAACGTGATGTGGTGTCTCCTATATGTACGGTTTACTTTTAAAATTACAGGTACGCATAAGAGAGAGAGACACAACACATGAACATCCATAATCAAAGGCAAATATATACTCGGGAGTACAAAAAAAAAAACCCCACAAATTCACAGCCAATTAAATGTGCAAAACTGCACAAACTTGGTGAAAAATATTCACAGTTGGTTCTTTTTTTAGGGGAGTTGAGGGGTGGGGGTGGGGGTGGGGGTGGGGGGAATCTGCAGCCTGTTGTTATTCCTGGTGCTCTGCAGTGCCACACACACACACACACACTGCATCCCATTTCATCTCCACAATGGCATCCTAAACACACACACACACACTATGGGCAACTGTCACAGTTCATTCATGTGAATATTACAAGTCATTTTGTATTCTGCCACAACAGCTTACAGCTAATTATATGTCTCATAAATTATATATGTCCTCTTTGGCTGAAAGGAAATAATTTGCATTTCATTAAATGTTCCATAGTGAATAAAATCACTCAATAAAGGTTGATGCGTTTACAGTGTCACTTTTGCCACCGTTTCCCCCATTTTTTTTTTTTTTTTTTTTTCCATAATTCAGTGTTCAGCCGTATGGACACGAGTGCTCGTTGACATTATAGCTGATGTTTCTCGGTGGGGTGCAGAGGCAAGGAGGTGGGAGGAGAGGAGAAGAGGAGGGAGGTGTAGAGGGACGGGGGGCAGAGGGGGATTCTTACCTGCGTAAAGGAGAAGCGCGGTGAGTCCCACGCACCAGAGCGGCCCCGCGCCCGCGTCTCGCCGGGGACCCATGTTTATTCTAAAGGGGGTAGGGGTGGTGGAGGTAGGTGGTGGTGGTGTTGATGGTGTGGATGTAACTCCTTCAGCACAAACTTTGCAATCGCACCCAATTTATCCACTCCGAGCGGGTCCCCGTCGAAAATAAAACTGCTGTATTCTGCGCGACGCCACCTGCCATCAATAGACATTAATAAAAACATTAATAAAAAAAAGAAAATAGCCCGGTGAGTTTTAACCACCACCACCTTCACACACACACACACACACACACACACACACGCACTTATGAGTAGATTTATATCCTTAAAAAAGAGGCACAGGAGGTCCATTTTTGTCGTTTAATGCATCAAATCAACTTCTCTCATCATGCCTTAAAAAACTCATTTATATCTCTGAGGATAAAACAGGTGCCTCCGGGTGTGAGAAAACAAATCATCTGTCACCCTCCAGCACCCAGGGTGTTTAATATTTCAATAATCTTTGCAGATTGTGCTGCATCACAAGTCTAAGCAACTAAAAACTGATGCGGGGATGATTATAATTTTTTTTTTTTTTTTTTTTGAGGGGGGTTCTGTCCTCCCACCCACCCCTTTTCTTCTCTCTATTTTGCTTCTTACCATTTCTCCTATTGCACAAGCTCCGCGCAGCGCCGAGGTCTACGTCCAAAATTTGGGCATGTGACATCAAAATAAAAGCCGGTTTTCCTTCACCTTGTTCTTCTTCTTCTTTACCAGGCTGCTGCGATATTTTCCATCAGGCAAAACAATTTAAAAAACATATATAAAAGTCCTCAACAATTTGGATTTTCCACTGAGATCTCATGACACGCGCATTTTTCTTTTTCTTTCTTCTCATAGAGTGGTGGATTTACAGCAATCCAAGTGACCTTCTATTTTTTTTATTTGTCTTGGCAATAAAGAATAGTACTCTCCAACTTTCCAACGCGAGCAAAATAAAAAAAAAAAAATCGGAGACGCGTGCACGGATCAGATGCGAGGCGGCGGTGAAGTGGATCCTGAGCTGTTGCGCTGAGCAGCAGCTCTGTCTGCGCCCCCGTGGCTGTGGAGCGGAGAGTGCTGGTGCAGAAACTGAGAGGGGTTGGAGGAGGAGGGGGTTGGGAGGTGGAGGAGGTGGTGGTGGTAGAACAGGGATGGAGGGGAGGACATGCACTTCGGGATGGATTGGCAAATTAGAGGGGTTTGCGAGCGTCACGTCAGCAACTATCGTGCCATCCAGTTCCCGGCTTATATCACATGAAGGTTTATGCCTATTTTTTGTTTTGTTTCTGTTATTTTGTTCTTTTCTTTTTCCTCTTCCTCTTCTTCTTCTTCCAAAGACTCTGGGAAAAAAGAGAAAGTTGACAACAAATTAAAAATGAGCTCCACACCTCACGAAGGAATATGCTTAATTACATTTTCCGGATTGGTGTTGGAAATTGATAATAAGACTGGGATCACAACCCCAAAGAGGGGAGAAAATGAAAGCTGCAGATGTGCATCTTTATCAGGTGTAGTCAAATGCATTGTGTTAACGCTGTTTTAATTACACATAATCTGATTCTTGGCTCTGAAGCTCCCCCTTGTCTGTCATAATCTCTTCCAGCAAACAAAACACAAATGTGATGTTTGTTGTCTGCAGTGAAGTAAAAGATACACGTCGACATTCATGGAATTTTCCTCATTAAAACCTCCAAACTGAGGTTAAAGTGGTTTTAAAATGACAACAAAGCAGCACAAAATACTTTCATTTATTTATTTATTTTTTTATTTTACCACTTCTGTAACCTAGGTGGATCATTAGTGTCCAGTCTAGTAAAGATAAGTGCAGAGCAGTGCAACCTGTTGTGCCATGAGTGGTTCAAAAGAACCAACAGTGCCCTCTATGGGACACCTTTGACTACATACAGATGCCCTCAAAGAACAGAAGAAGTCTGAGCCAGTAGACTGAACATATTTTATATATACATATCTATCCATCTGCCTGTCTATCTGTCTGCACCACCAAAAGCACCATAAGGTACAGGTGTCTTTTCTTTTCTCAGCCCCCTCCTGGGTGAAAAGCTCCAAACTTGCTGGTGTGACACCTTCGCTATTCCTTAAGAGAAGTGTGAACGAGTCATAATGGGACACACAAACCTGTGACATGTTGAAAGGCAGCCACCCTGTAGCCAGAAGAGCCACCCTGCGGCTGAGGCCTCTACCACAGCGGCGCTAAACATCCAATTATGGCCCATCAGCGAAAAAGTGGAAAGGGACCCCGTGGGTTTTGGAGGAGAGCAGCACCCCTCATTCATCCTCCTGCTTCCTGCCTCCTTTTTTCTGTTCCACCACCACCATTCAAGTAGAATGAGATATCAAAGCAGAAACAAGTTTAGAATTTTACTCAGCGACAGCTTCCCATAAGAGCCAATTTGCAGAGTTGATATAAAATATGAAGTGTGCATTTTTACTGGTGCAGATTTATATACTGATGTCTGTGGTGACATCGGGCTGCAGCGGCTTCTCTGAATTTTCTTCTGGCATGTTGAATTTTCACACAAGCTGAAAATCCAAACATGTAATTATTATTTTTCCCTCATGTTATTTATAATGAAATCTCTCTGTGGCTCGCAACATGTTATTACTCAAAGGTTGATGTCTGAATAATGCAAAATTAATACTTTGCACATGATAATAAGTGACAGAAGGTTGTAACAATCAAAAC
The DNA here is from genome assembly GCA_016801845.1 of Polydactylus sextarius. Classification (NCBI taxonomy): domain Eukaryota; kingdom Metazoa; phylum Chordata; class Actinopteri; family Polynemidae; genus Polydactylus; species Polydactylus sextarius. The sequence continues at coordinate 7,437,037 of CM028922.1, forward strand.
TGAGCTGCCATTTAAAAATAGTGTCTTACATCAGACTCTTATTCAAATATATACTATCTGCCTCTGCTCACCAACTGGTCTAAAAGTGTAACATCCATTTTCTTTTATTTCATTTTTTCCCCACACAGTCTGTTTGCAACGTGTTCATTTTATAGTCACAGAAATATTCTCAGGACACCGTGACTCTGACCTTTATAGTCCTCACTGACTCCTTGTAATGTTAGTGATCTAAGAATTAAAGTTTATTGCAGTCAGTATAAGTTCTACTGATGAGAACATTAACTACGTGCTGAAAATACAAACTGTTTCTTGTCCGGGCAACAGAGAAAAAGGATTGTATTTTTTTCCCCCCTCTCCTTTGCATTTCTTTGATTAAGAAATCAGGAAGACATGCTGTACATTTGTATTTTTTTTCTTCTTTACTATGATTTATGTAAGTCATATTTAATTCCTCGCCTGGGAACTGTTGATGCGACGCCGATGTAAGGTACAGTATCGCAATTAAAAGCATGAACACACTGTACACGACCTCCTGCAGTGGATTTCACAGAGCTGAGCTCATCCTTTAGCCTGTTTCACCTAATAGCTCCCACAGTGAGAGTTTAATAAGCGACTGATGAAAGAAGCAAAAAATAGACTTAAAACAGATTATGTGATGGCAGTGTCAGAGGAGACGGGAGAGAGTTTGTGCTTGACCTAACACAGACACACACACACACACACACACACACACACACACACACACACACACACACGGCTATGAAATCTTAACTGCCGCCTACGTCCTGGTGAGCACAGTCCCATGGGAAGTCACTTGTTGGCTCTCCAGCGTCTCCTGCTTTTTTTTCTGGGACAGGTTGCTACAGCTGCATGCATCTTGGCAGCTGCTCAGTTTGCAAAACAGTGAGAAGTTTATATAATGAGCTGACTTTGTAGAATTCTCTTGTATGAAAAAAATCAACCTTTCATTCCTCCCTTTCCTTAAAAGGCAACCACACTTTCAATTTTGAGGTTCTTAAACGCCACAAGAGACACGACCACTGATCTGAACTCTTTAACACGGTGTCATATTCAGCAAAAGTGTCTCTACTAAACAATGTAAGTGGCTCTCTGGTAGTGGAGTCACGTGTGGAAGCGAAAGTCATGTCAAGAGTCATTTTGTTCACCTGGCTGTGAGGTATGACTGTCTGTGATTTATCTGAGTTAATTCACACACATAAAGACCATGAGTGTATGTGTTTGTAAGGGGTTTGCAAGAAACTGAATAAATGTTGTACTTTATATGTATAAAAACATCTTTCCTGAAGGTTTTTCAAATCTCAAATCTTGAGTTCTTTTTGCTGTTTTTGTTCTTAAAATTATTTCCTTTTTAAGGCTGAAACCTCTTAAATGGTCAGGTCTGATCCTGAATGTCAAGGTAAAACCATATTTGTTGCTTCTTGGGTGTTTAGTTGTAGCAGCAACTTTTGTATAATAGTTACTGTTTCCATCTTTGTCCGGTGTGTATCAGGGGCTTTGTCTTTATCAAATGGAGCACGTCTGCCTCGTCTGGGGCTTTTTTCCTGCCCACTGTGTGGAGGCAGTTTGGAGTTGATGCCAGAAAAAACCTCAGAGAAATAGTTGTTTGTTTGTGTTTATCAGAGCTAGTCGTCTTACTCACCTTGTTTTGGTACGCCACTGAGCTCATTACTGACGATTGATGAGAACCACAGTATTTTTTATTTTCTTTTCAGTCACAATAAGCAACAATGAGCTTACTCTGCACTTGAAAAGTAACACTGACACAAGGCTCAAAGGTGAGATGTGAGATTTAAGTCTGAAATAGAACATTTTTTTTCCAGTTTTACAAGAGGAAACACATATGCCACAATGTATGTATCACTCAGTAGCCTATATTAGTATTAACAGCTGTTTACTCCCCAGAACAGAAGAAACAAGTTCGGCATCAAATTTTATTTCACCCTTTACTGAATAAAAACTGTCTCCAGCTGTGAAAAGCCTCGATGTGAAAATCTTGTTTTGCTTCAATTTTTTTATTTCATTATTATTTAAGAAACCGCAAAGGTTTCTCACAGGTTTTTTTTTTTTTTTTTCGACCAGAAGAAAGTGGGCTTTGATCAGCAGTGTGTTAGACAGTCGGATACGTCTAAATCTGAAGCAGCTTTGTTCAGCATCCTGCAAGACACACACACATAGACGCACACCTGCAGCTGCCATGTGATAAATTGTAGTCTACAGTTATAAGGCGTTTTGGAAAGCTCATTTCTGGATCATGTTTTGTTTTGAGTAACTAGCAAATTAAAATGAACAGACATAAAGACGCCGCAAAACTCACAAACATTTGCCCCCAGCTCTGCTCTATTTGATTTGATCTGCTTGCCATATACTGCTGGAATTACAACTAAAGAGTCAGTCTGCTGAGTAAATAGCCCCTATGCCGTTTCCTCATGGTTGAGGTTCACTAAGTGGTATTGTCAGTTGAGCTTGTCTGGTCACTTATGCAGCACTAGGATGAACAGAAACATCTCTGCCATTCAGTGACCCATACATCACAACACGGCAGCAGAACAAGTAGTGACGTGGAGTGAATCTTAAGGGCTGAAGGACAAAAGGCTGAGTGAAGTATTAATCACATCGTTTTTTTTTCTCTATAAAACCCCAAATGTACTGTTAAGTTTTTACAACAAAGGATTCAGTAGTTAAACTGTCTTTTTTTCCATAATTCAGCAGATATTGAATTCACCTATGACTCACTGATATTATTATTCTCTCCCACACTGATACACACATACATACACACAATAATTAAGGGTCATTACCAGAGGCTGACCTTATTTAGGTTGTAAAAAGAAAATAGTTTTATGCCTATCTCACATCAGACGCAGTGCAAACAAAACAATATCATAATGTGCTGATGAATGAGAGTTGAAAGGCAGACGCACAATGGCAGCAATATGTTATGAATAAAAGATCAGATGCTGCTGTGAAACATATCCTCCTTTACAACGTGAAGCAGCTTTTAGATATTCTTCATCACACACAAAGGACCAGAGAGGTCAGAGACAGAGTGTCACCAAAATTCACAGAGAAATGGAAACACTTGGATAGAGCCATTAGTGAAGTAAATAAGTTGTCAAGCATGCTGATTTAGCTCACCATAAAGCTTTCTATTAATGTGTTACATGCAATTTATCTGGCACACAGGACTGTACAACTGAGTTGAGGAAAAAAACTCTGCAACTCACTGATAAATTGGCTCATACCAGGGTTTGTTGATGGTGGTTTCCTGTTGACCATTTTCAAAAAAGGTGTGGGTGGCAATCAATCAAGCAGTTTCTTAATTGCACATTTATTGCACGGTGTATGATTCTTGCCAACATTCAGTTTGCAATTACTGTGCGTCCAAGAAGCCAAAGCTCTAGTCTGCTTATACCATGGCCATTGAAAATATTTATTACCAACCCATCAGCAGCTTTCCATAATAACATGGCTTAACAGTATATTTGAAACTGTAGTCAAGAGAAGTTGCTGGATGCAGAAACTGTCTCCTAGCTTCTGTAACGTAACACTCACTAATTAACACCTCATATCTTATTAGTTTGATTTGTACAAAAACATATGACATAGAAAAATGACAAGTATGATTTAGCCAGGCACGGTGATTTTATAGAGGTTTGCTATCATTATGTTACGTTGCCAAGCAACCAACTGCTAGAAAGCAAATAAGCATATTTCCCAAACCACTATTAATCTTTGTGATATGTTCTTACTGAAATGTTCTATTAGGTCTTAATGCCTCTTTATACTGTGTGATTTTAGCATGTCTCAGAAATGTAGTAAAATCTTTGGCTGTCAATTCAAAATGATGGCCAATTGGACATGTTATTGTTTTTTTTTAGATTTTTTATATGCATGCATAAGACCTGAAGTATCACCATATGGAGCTACTTTTACAAAAAAAAAAAACATACCAGACTGACTCTGCTTACTCTGTATACTTTATTCTATTTACATTGTAGTGCTATAACTCACCACCATGCAGGCTTGTACCTTGACATGACATTTTCTGGCACAGATGCTCTGTGTCAATGATTCTTCAGTGATCTTTAACTTCATCCAAGCCTTGGAAGTGTTCCATCTACAAGTCACAAACAGAGCACTAGTGCTCTAAGTTAACTAGTCTGCTGTCCCAACTCATCTACAGGTAAATACAGTACTAATACTATATAAAATAACACAAATGTACCTTTAGAAATAATAATTCTGTGGTGAAAACTTCACCATGGTTCATGCTGTTGCACTTTGTCCATTTTGGCTGTTATTTTCATACATCAAGACACATCAGTTGTGTATTATATCCTATGTTGTTGATGAAAACAGGCATTAGAAAATTACTTATGACAACCTGATTGGCACTATAAACACATTTTTGCAACATTGGTCTCAGTATCACTGAGATGAATTTGTCCTGAATGGTAATTTTTATAAACATCATCATATACATCATATACATAGTATGTCTCGGGTAATGACTCATCATTTTGTCTGTCATTCACTCTCACAAACATCCAATCACACACTATCTTTGTGAGGACACACATTGACATAATGCATTCCCCAGCCCCTTATCCTAACCTTAACCATTACAACTTAATGCCCAACCCCAACCCTGTCTCTAATCCTAACTAAAATGTCCTCACTTCCACAAGTTTAGCTGCACAAGAACACACACACACACACACACACACTGACTGCATCAGACTGTGAGATAATTTGAAGGAAAGATTCCTCCTCTTCAATGCTATCTTATCTCTGATTAGTATTTCTTGAGGATACATCAGCTGGTTCACACACAGAGCATGTGTTCTCTTCCAGGCAAAATCACTGGAGTATTGATTAGCTGTATTACCTCCTCATCGCTGCCATTGGGAAGACTTGAAGCAAGACTATTAGCTGATTCATATTGATTAATGAGAACAAATGTATGGAGGATATGCTGCTTAGGATATGCACCATATAAATGCTTCTTTTGTTGTCCTGTTCATGTTTTCTCCATTTATTTATTTAGTTTTTTGCAGTTTGCTGGTTTGTGGTGAACATCCCCTGACACTTACCCTGCACTTGTTTTATCGTTTGTGTTTTAATGGGACACATAAAGGATGATAAAACAAAACTTGGAGATAAAATACTGGAAGAAAAATTGACAGAATGAAAACCATGATTGTAAAGAAAAAAACACAGGGTAAGCACTAAAACAGACTTATGGCCAGGTAGTGAGATAAAAGCATATAGCGTGTTTTACTTCACTGGTCCAGTTTTTCTGATTCAATACCGACAAAATTCAGAGAACAATCAAAATACACAAAATATACCAACCGCTGTGTTAAAACGATGTAAACAAAAGCTCCCTGAGTAATGTCCTCATCTCCATCACCAGACTCTCATCTTGCTGCCTGGGCTACATTTTCGGCTGATGTCAGGATAGAGTAATTAACATTTATCAGTCTCCAGTAGAGACCTTTACCCCACAAGGAGAGAATGATGTGTAACCTGCCATGGTCTTTACTTGCCCACCGCAACACTCACGCAACCATTACCAACAACAGGCAATCAGGGAAAAGAGTGCGGATCAAGGCCAAATTGTCATCAGCTGCCATTATACGCTGCAGAACAGGTAATAGTGAATGACGCACCAATTTGATATGGTGAGTTGCACTTGCAAAGTTCATGACCAGTGATACCTTGGTAATATGCACTCAAATAATGTAATGATGTCTTTAAATGATACCTTACATTACCATCATATGACCATCAGTGTCTGGATGTATTGAATCTAAGGCAACTGGACTTGTTGTAGATTCTTCAACAAATTTCACATCCCACCCATGAGGCTTCTTTAACTCAGATGGAGAGTCTTACAGTCAACATTTAATCTTCACAGACACAACCATCAATGTAATTAATTGTTCAACCACTTGTGGTCAGCAATATTTTTTTCTTTTGAAAGCAATTGAGGATAAAGTATATTCTTATGTTTAATTTGAGCAACTGCCAGAAATTACATGTCTTTGTCCAGAAAATTGATTGTTTTAACACCAGCTTACAATGACTACCAACCAGGTGCTAGTTTGTTTTGTTTTGCACAATAGTTTTGGTTTTAGTTACCTTTAAAATTGTTAAAATGATACTCAATCATAGGTAACCATACCAAACATTGAATCTGTTATTGACATTGTGTATCTTTCCATCATTCACATCATTCGAAAGCCCCAAGTTGTGTTTATAGTTGCTGTATGTTAGTATCTAGATGTGCTGTGCTGCATTTGTACAATCCCTTAAATTTCAGCAAAACATAATTTGTGGGCTGTGTTTCATTTGGAAACTCTGAAATTTTGCACAAAGTAATGTTAGCTTAAACAGTGTTTGACTGCACAGTATGAGTTTATAATGGATGGTCCAATGGCATGCCACTGTTTATTAAGGAATCAGACACATCAGAGAATTACACACAGGGCCCCCTCCTCTGACTGACCATGCATATTGGCAAGAGCAATTATGTTACAACTTTACACTTTGCAAATCCCAACATCTCTGATGTAATCATGCACCAAGGTCGGGCCTTCATATTGCACTTGATTTTTGTTGTGAAACTAATGCTGAAAGTACTTCTGACTACATAAGACAGTAACAGTAGTCATCAGATTTTTTTTTTCATGATTCTGGATGCTTATTTACAGATGTGTAGAAAAGGTGCAGCAATCTGAAATCTGTCATTGGTTAATGAGCGTAAAAAGGTCAGTTCAGAGCTCTCTTTGTCACATTAATTAGTACAACAGAAGTAGAAGTTGGTGAGCTGCTGGTTGAGTCTGAATGGATCATTAAGCATAATATTTAGATGCTTCGCTCACTACATAAACAACTGTATATCTGAGTTGAAGTGCTATTAAAGCGGCAGCTTCCACACTGAAGGCTAATCTATTATTGCAGTAATTACTCTGGAAATGCATGGTTATTGTTGAGCAAGAAAGAGATCAGACAGAGGTGTGATAATTATTATCACTGGTTTTAGTGTTTTCTTACAGGTTCCCACCAACTGCAGAACTATCATCTACAGCTATACGTTAAGAAAAAAGCAGCACAATGGATTTCTAGTGAATTTCTTCTCTTCCAATATGAAATTGCCACAAAGTAATTTGATTAAATCTGAAAAAAATTAGTTTTAATTAATGTGTGTTCACCTGAGGTTCACCTAGCGTTGTCAAAGGATTTTTTTTTTTTTTTTTTTTTAAAAAGCTGCATTAATTAACTGGACTGGCAAAGGTATCATTTTTGGGCACAAAGTACCCCACCACCTTTTGAATTAATGTACAATTGTCATTTCGAGACAGTAAATTGCATCTTCAGACTGATTCTATATACCTTGAGACTCACAGCCAGCCCTAATTAGGAAGTGTTTGATGAATCATTGTCCTGAATTAATTCACCGAGTTGTAAAAGGAAAATATATTATTATATTAATATCAATAGAAGGAGATAATCATCTGTGTTTGATTTGTATGCAAAGCAAGTCAGACACACTGACTATACTGCTGCATCTACAAGGTTTGGACAGCTATCTGGGTTGTATGGTAATAATGTTTCAACAACCTGACTGTATCCTGGATGTGCTTGTCACTGCAAAGGATGGAATTCTGAAAATGGGGAAAGAAATTGTCTGACATATCTGGTAATAGATCAACGAGAGCGTTTCTGTCAGTGTTGGGGGCCAGAGGTTTTTTCAAGGTAAAGGTTTCCTTTTTCAGGCTTTTCACATAGCTCTTGCATTCGTCCAGGTGGCTAAAACCTCATTCAGTATCTCTGTAATCCCACCCTTTGCAGTACCGCCAAACATTTGCTCCCCATTGCAAACCCCGGCTAAGTAGGATAGACAGCAACAGATTGCACTGCAGCCCATTTACTTCCGTACTAAAGGCCTCCGTGATCCACTCAGAGTCATTTAGAAGCCTAACCACAATGTCTCTAGTGCAGATCGCTGCTGTACTTCCAAAAATTGAGTCAATTACCTTTTCAATTACTTTTCAGCATCAGTGGTAATTGGTAAACATTATCTCTGATATTACAAGGGACACTTTGAGTCCTGGGCCAGCTATATCAAAATTCACACATGTATGGTGTGTTAAATAGTTTAATTTGTAAGGAGTGTTATATTATATCGTATTATGTGTGGTCACATGCTATTGCTATCCACTCACCTGTAATACATGTTAATAGACTCTAAAGCAGCTTCTTGTCTGGTAACAGATGTTCGGGATCATGGGAACAGGCATCACAGTTCTGTACACAGCTGCAGCAGCAACAGAGCAGTAACTTCAGATCTCCCTGTGGCCCTAAGAAAAATTCTGCTAAGGGGCTCCCCTACCAGAGCTGTGAGACATTTAAACCATTTGCCATTGCCACAAAGTCACACCACCTCCCTCTCTTAAAACAGTTTAAGGGTCTAAAAGTAGATAAAAGTATCTAGGTACGTCCACTTCTATCAGTGTTACTGTCATTGCCCAAATACTTTCATGTGTCCTTAACATTGACCTTGAGGTTAAGAAATACATTCACTAGGGGGCATATCAGAGGGAGTTTCTGACAACAACACACATGATAATGGTAGAGGAGGTTATAATAATTACATAATTACAAATTGTAGTCGTGTTGTAGCCTAGCTGACATGATGTCTCCTCAGAAAGTTCCACCATTTTTAAAATTAGAGTAGAGAGTCTATATATATATATATATATATATATATGTGTGTGTGTGTGTGTGTGTGTGTGTGTGTGTGTGTGTGTATGAGCTGTGTGTGTGTGTGTGTGTGTGTGTGTGTGTGTGTGTGTCTATATTTATAGCTATATTTGTGTCATCTAGTGTCCAGATCAGTTAGATACAAGGCTCTTGGTCCACAACACTAATCATAACATCAGAATCAGGGTATCAGATAAAACATCCAGCAGTGGAAGCAGTAGCCTTTCTAGGAGTTTACCCTCCAGTCCCTGGATGTGTCAATGTGACATATGAAAGTGCTTAAACCCCGTAAAACTCAAGGAGGCTGTGGTGTCATTCAAAGGGAAGTAGGAGAGGTGTACAACTGCATGACCAGCATGTTTGTAATGAGAAGAGAACAGAGCTCACTGCAGCACCATAAAGAAAGAAGAGCTCTATTGCACATTAAAGTCTGGAATGTTTTACAGATGGTAATAAAGCCCTCGGCTAATCACATTCACCAGAAGCACACCATCCTTCAACCAATGACCATGTACAATCATCGAGGTTTACCTTCATAAACAGAATATATCTCCCTTCCTTTTTTGGTGTGAAGGGGAAAGAGAATGAACAGGGATTTTGTAATGCAGTAATAGATTTTAAATGTGCCTTTCCTCTCTCATCCCTCACCAGATACAAATGTAAATTACTTTGATACAGACATGCTTGATCTGCAAAAAAATAAATGCCTTGGCTGTCGCTTTTGGAGGCTAGTTTTGTCACAGTTCGAAGAGAAAGCATCAAGTAGAAGCTACAGTAGTATTTAAGGCATCAGAGCAAAAGGCAATATTATGAGTAAGCTAGTTTAAGATTGAGTTAATTAGCTAAAGAATAATAATAACACAGAAGAGAATTGATCTGGTTGGAATGAGCTCATTGATCAGAGACTGAAATATTACCTGATGATCAACTTAAACATCCTGCTACTATGTCAACTGTGGCAAATACCCACCAACACGACCCAAGAAAAACAAAAAAGAAAACACAGTTCAGTTCCTGTGCATGGAAGAGGCAGCGTCAGCTCATTAGCTAACAAGTTACTATGCGACCACTCACCATATCACCATGATGTAAATGCAGCAAAGCCAGCTTATTGTTTAGTCAGCACAATGATGACACGATCACATATGGATGTATTTTATGATTCATTCAGCTCTAGAGGACACGGGACAATTAAGAGCCTCATTCATTATGTGGAGCATCCTGCTGATAGTAAATAGAAGCTCTTTAGGGAGAAAGATGAAACAGGTTTCCTACTTTAGACTGACACAAACACAACAGCAAGATTTAATCAGACAGTTTATACAGCATCTCATGCAATTATCTTCACTGGTAACACTTTGCTTTTCACTCCCTCTGTTCATTTACTTTGGTTTGTGTACAAATATGTGGATATATCTACTTGTTTAATTTAATATTCCAAAAGGCAATAATATGTTCTTGATAAAACATTTAATTACAGCAGCACAGCGCATAGTTAATTGAATTGTTTTGTGTGTGTGTGTGTGTGTGTGTGTGTGTCTAACATTAATTAAGAACCTGTTTACCATTTCCTTCTTTTATATTTATTCAACAGCCAAATAATGATGTCCATTAGTATTAAGGTGATTAGTGTGTTTCATATATATATATATATATACATATACATATATACATATATATATATATATATATATATATATATATATATATATATATATATATATATATATATATATATATATGTATGTATGTATGTATGTATGTATGTATGTATGTATGTATGTGTGTGTGTGTGTGTGTGCGTGTGTGTGTGTGATAATTCGTTACATTTCCTAGTAGTTTTTGTAAAACTACTAACAAGGAAGTTGGAATCTGACTGATGAAGGAATGAAGGATTCCATCCTGCATCAACATTTCCTATTTCTATACAACTTCAGAGCATTTTTCCATAGAGCGATTTGGGCAGCTTTGCCCCAGGGATAGTAGTAATGACGTAGTTTAATGTTGTCAAGAGTGTTGATCCCTGACTTTTCATCCAGCATCGCTGTGAGATTTGAGTGAAATATGTAAACAGTCACTGGATGAATTGCCATGAAATTTGTGTTCAAAAATTCATGTTATGTTCAAACTGAAAATGTTTTGTAAAAAAAACATCAGGAATACTCTGACTTTTCTTTTTAATTCAACAATTTTATTTGGTCTGTGGTGAAATATCTCCTAAAGTTAAGACCTCATCTGTATTTTGTGCTAATTTGTAAATATTAGCATTGTAACAAGGTAAATTTACATGATACACAGCATATAGGATAATAGCATGTACTATATAGCCACACAGAGCTGCTGCCATGGCTTTAGACTCTTAGTGTTGTTGCCCACTGCCTCATCAAACTTGATAAAATTAAAAATTCACTTCTGTAAAACTGCAGATCTAATTTAACGTTAATTTAACCCCCTGGGCAGGTTTTGTCCACATAGGCTCTTTCTAGCTTCAAATAACATGTTAACTTTGCAGGTTGGGTGCTACGTTCATTAAAAAGTTTCTAACTTGTTTTATTCAGCTTTTCTTCCTTGTTTGCTCTGCTTCGCTTATCACTTCTCACTTTGGACGTCAAGGCTCAAAATGTCCAGAGTATTTCATCACCTCTTAAGTCTTGGGAGAGAGCATAGTTATGTTTATTTTTGTAAAGACATAAGTGAAAACTTATCTTTTCAAATAAGCTTTTCTCCCAGCTTTTTAAACCGCATATATAAAATATCCTTGACAGATCAACTCATCTTGTTTTCTGGAGTTTTTTTCATTTTATTTGATGAGTTTTTCCCAGCTGCTTGTACTTATTTGTTGACCTTTAGTTGTGATTTATACATGGTCCTTAGGTGACAAACTTGAAATTGACTTTTTGATTAAAAGAAAGTGTCATTATTATTCTATACAGCAATATAGAAATGTGTAAGTTTGCATACTTCAGTTCTAGGACACTGTTTCATAAGCTTTTTTTTTTTTTTGAATTGCAGTGAGTGATTTGCAACATGTTCCAATCCCCAGTTTGGTTCAAGGATATCAAGACATATAATAAATAATGAAATGAGTAGTAACAGCATCTGAACTGCTGCTGTGTAATTTGAAGCTAAAGCTGAAAACAAACTATGGTTGCCAAGTGTTTACCAACTACTGCTGATTGGAAGGTTGACTTATTCTGACTTATTGGAGCAAACCAATCGTTTGTTTATTTTAAATATGTTTGTAAAGTTTACTCCCATGAAATTGCATAAAAACTCAATTAAAAAGGAATGATATTCCACCAATAGAAGCTCATCAAATTCACAGTACACACTCAAGTGGGGAAAAAAATGCAAAGAGTGCTTACGTGCTTCACCAGCCTGCAGCCAAATGAAGTCTTATGCTGCTTATGTAAAGAAAAAAAAATAAATTGAGGCTCTTATTGAAGCCCGTGAGGTTATCATAAAGTAAGAGGTTTATTCAGTTCACTTTCGTTTATTGTGAGGAGCGAGGGACACCTTGCCCACTTGATGATAATATGAGATGGCGTACTGTGGTGCAGAAACACTTGACTATAGAATTTAGTTCAATGAATATAGCAATAGCAAACATAGGGTTGCATTCCAAGATTATTATATTGGTGCATGAACCACAAAGACATGGCTTTGCGCCAATGTGGAGGAATAATATATCCATGAAGTGCATATATAAAAGTTGCCAGTGTCATCAGTTCTGTATCATATAGTTTCTTTTGGGAGGTTTGGCCTTTTCCGGGGGAATAAATGGAAACACAGATCATATCTCAAAAATATTCAAACACGCATCAAAATAACAGAGTTCAGTACAAAAGGGCAGCATCTTTAGATATGCATCATGACAATGAGTGAACAAAGTGCCCTTCAGCAGTCATTAGGGTAGTTAAGTGAGTTCAGGGCAGGGAAGAGGCTGCAGTGTGGGTTGCCCCTTCCACCCAGCCACGCATATATTATTAAATTATATCATATGCAGAACCTCATATAAAAGGTTATTGAAAGAATTTCTGAACATTGGATGTAAATTGGATGTAGAAATTGGATCACAGACTAAACTCTTTCCAAACAGTTAGTCAAATAAAATGAAGAGAATCTTTATTTCACCAGCTCTTGTTAACGGGAAACCTGTCAAGTAAAAGCTCTACATAGAAGAGAAAAACAATTCAAACTGTCTTAGAAAAGGCAGAGTAAAGCTTAAATGACAAGAAGCGGCTCTCAGAGATCAGACCGGAGACAGTTGGAGGTACAAAGGCATAATTGAGGGCATGGATGTGTCAAAGCCACCTGGCAAGTTAAAGCTTTTTTATTTTATTTTTTTATTTTTCCTCAATTGTGTTTCATCACCGTTTTGGCATATGTGAAATGTTGATGTGGGGAAAACACCAGTATTGTTGAGTCCAAATCCAATAGGGCAGGTAGCACAAGTCATCAGTCAGACAAGTTATTTAAAATTGTGCTTATCATTTTTACATGGAAAAGCTTGGCAGAGAGCACAGTTATAGCCTGGAAGGGCAGTTTGTCTATAGAATTGGAAATGGCAGGTCCAATTTCCATAGTGTCTTGGTTTTGGTAAAGTACTGTATATCTGCAGTAACCTGAAAAAGGACAACAGTAAGATTGAACATGAAGCAGAGACAATTTAAAGCCCAAACTGTCTTGAGTGTAGTCCAGATTGTAAACAAGGTCAAGTTCAGTCTGCCTTGATTGATTGGCGCAGTCAAAAGGTTTCGGGGGGGGAGAGCACGGGGGTCAGAGAAAGAAAGAGAGAGAAAACACTGAACTAACCCATCTTAGGTCCTGATTTCTCTTTACTTGTGCTTCGCATGGCGACAAAATACATTTCACAGCGATCACATCAAAGTGGCCCAGATGTGTTTGGTCTTGAGCCAGCTGAATGGATGGGGCTTACTCTAAAGCGTCACAACTCAGTGGTGAGCTGGCTTGAGACCAGCCTCGGCTCTGGAACAACTCTGCCCTCTAGCTGGTCAAATTCCAGAACCAGACGTGCATGAGCTTCTCCTTTTTAAAGTGACTTATGTTGACTTACCAATAGAGGTGTTACTATGAAAACAGAACTAACAGAATAACATCTTATAGTGATGGGTTGAGACTTAACAATTCATTAAATTGTATCACTATTAATATAAATTTGTCATTAGTTTGTCATTTTCCAGAAAAAAATAATTAGTTCACACTGAAATAAGGAAAATAATTAAGAATTTATTAACCCTAGGTGTTATTAAAGGGTAACTGTCAATGTAACTGGTGCTCTATCCCTAGCCTGATGCATCAGACACTTTCATATCGTTTCAGGATTGAACTGAATTTGGAAATCTTTTCACGTACATACCAGTTTATGTCAGTTAAGATTATGATATTAAAAGTGGTTTAGTCTTGGATATTGACATAATAAATCAAGTTTTCTTTAGGATGTCAGGGCTTGACTGAAGATCAATCATATCATAACTATGTGCACTTGAGTGTGTTTGTGTCAGTTGTGGGAGTGTTAAACCAGACAGCTCGGAGGTGGACTGAGGCAAAGTGTCAAAAACAAAGCTGTAGCCTCATTAAGAACAATGCACAGGGTTCACTTCAACTATACAAATAACATTGTTTTATACATAAGTTAGATTCAGTCATTTGTAATCGTTGGAGTGAGATCCTTCTGCCAATAAGTTTTACAACCACCACTAACTCACTGACCATGCACTGACATTAAATCTCTTCCGGGTAGAAAGTGTAGTATTATTCTGTAGCAATATCAGTCCTAGAAAAATCTTTACACCTGAAGCAACGTGAGCTGAAAATCTAAAAGATAACAAGTCTCGGTAAAGCTATATATTTATTAAATATGATCTGATACTATGGCAATATGGTCGGAATCTGTGCTACTGAAATTCTCTTTTCAGTTCATTGAGTTTGCATGATGGACTTCTGTGACTACATTATTCATGAGGGCCAAAGCTGTCAGCAGGAAATTATGTTATTCATACTAAATTCTAAAGATAAAAAGATATCGCACTGCAATGGGACAATATATAAAGTCCTTCACGATAATAAAAGTCATAGAAATGCATAGAAATGAAATTGTGTGTATTGAAAAGACTGTACCTTTTACAATGACCTCACAACATCTACAACACGCTTTCGTATTACTCAGTACATAACATCAGTATATGATCAAGTTTCTGTAAAACTAATTACTGGATTTGACCATGAAATGCTACCATTTTAACATGAATAATCACTTTTATGTTCATTTAGTCATCAGTTTTTACTTAAATGCCAATGTCCTAGTGGGGGCAGACTGTTCGAAACTGTCAAAGAAAAGCATCGGTTGTCATAGCAGAGGGCAACGTGCTCAAAGATGATCTTTAAAAGACAAGGAAAAATAGATGCAAAACAGTAAATTGTAGGTCCATTACAGCCAAAACTGAAAGAAACGACTGAGGAACAAAATACTCAGAGTTTGATGTGAATTTCTGGGAACTGGGCCTTTTTGAAGTTAAACACAAAACAGTTATAGAGGTGCTTTGCTTTTCTATCAGTCAATCAGTATAGAGTTTTATCGATGTACATTTTTGTCCAACCTCAGGAGAAATTGCTATGCAGTTTACTGAGGATGTTCATAGTCGCCAGAGGATGAATGAACAACTGTCGCTCAAAGATTTTTACATCCAGGGACATATTTCAACACTTATTTGATGGACATCAGATGATACACCTAAATTACTTCTGTGTTTTTTATTTTTTCTAATTGCACCACCTCAAGCGTCCCCCCAGGGTGAATTAAAAAATGTAATTATGTCTATGTGGAATGGAGCGAGACACTTTGCTTCCTATTGCGAACTTGCCTCCTCACAATGGTTTGCAGCATCTGTCAAGTCTGAGAGAAGGGGAGGGAATAACTTCTCATTCTCACTCAGGAGAAAAAAACATTACACGGATCAAACAAGGTAAATGCTCAGAGAGAGATATGGAAACAAGTTAGACAACACAAACTCTTTCATCTGGAACAAGTCATTGTGTGAGATGGATGACTTCTGCCAAGCATAGCTAACCCCTATCTGAACTATGGCCAAGCTCCCACCTGATTTGCGTGAAAGTACAGAACAACACCTCTTAGTCTTCATACTTTCTCTTTTTCCCACATGAACACGGTGAGCCCCTCCTCGACCCACTCCTGACAGCCCTCATGTCTTAGCTGGGCTGAAGCCACCGAATCCATCATCCGTCTCTAACTCTGCCGCTGTGGCTCTCTGATCAATGATACCACTAATAATAACTGCCATGCTGTCACCTCTGTCCCATCATCCCAACTGGCACAGCCAGGGGCAGCTCTCCGCAGATTGCCTCCACAGATTAGGACTCCATTAGAGAAGCTATTTACCCACCTTTCCTCCCTTCAGGCTCCCCTTCACTTTGTTTGCCCACCAGAAGACCCCATGGAGGACATTATAACCTTTTTCAAAGTGAGAAATATCTGCTTCATGTATATTGCTCCCGAGGCATCTGATAAAAAACTGGACTATGGAGTTCTGTGAGGATTGTCTTAAAGTTTCAACTTTTGGGCCTATGGTAAGAAAGTGCATCGAGCTTTGCTTTCTATGAACCCCATTCATCATTTTGCTAGTACACACTTTCATGCCATCATCCACACTCTCAGTTAAAGGTTAGCTTGGAGATTGGCCACTCCTCTTCTCTTAACTCCATGATAAGTATGCAGAACCACACTTGGCTTTGCAGGAATGAAAATGAGCAATATATACTGTATATATATGTGTATATACATTGTGTGAATGCATTAACTCAGATATTACTGCAGGAGGGTGCCTGAACTCTCCGGTTAGCCCTTCCAGGCTGCGTCAAAGGCATGATGACAGGAAGAAGTCCCGTAAATCATCAGCCCCGGCACCCCAGCCCATTACAGCACTCACTTAAACCAATCATTAGAGAAAGAAGACCCATTGCATCCCTGCCCTCCTCTGCCATTACCACTTCCATATTAATCATCCACTTCTCTGCAGAAGAAGCAAAAGCAGAACAAAGGTCCTAATTTACCCCACAAAACAACAGCACAAGCTTCTTTTTAGCCTTTTATCTGCTTGAGTAAGTTGGTTGTAGCTGTGGAGTTGCAAAGTACTGTTGCCCAGAATGTAAACTGTAATACATTACTATGAAACCTTAATGTAAGGGAACATATGTAACTTTTTGGAAGGATGAAAACGAGCTCTTTAGTGGCTCTTTTAATTAAGCTCAATGAGCCTTGTAAATCCAATATTCATAGAGCATGGTTTTCCAAAGAATGACTTCTATCACACAATAGAAAAATATGTGTTTTAACAGATATAAATGATCTATTATGATAATGTAACTTTGCTGTCTCTCAAATTTCCCAAAAGGCAGTAAAAGTGTTTTGAATTTTCAATGCCAATCTGCCCTTATGAGGGGAGAGAAATTACTAGAGTGAATCTCGTCTCTGGCAGTCCATTATCGGACCGGCTTCTCTCCAGGTAATTTCACTGGCAAGCGAGTATAGTCCCGATAGACCGAATGGAAAAGAAAAATGTCATATTTCCTCCACCACTCTTTAATTCATGAGTCCTCTGCCTTATCAGACCACTGGAGTCCTGACCTGTTTTACTTTCTGCAGGCGTCCATTGTGTATGTGGGTGTTCTTCCCCCTGAAGAGTTCCGTTTTTTCGTTCCTAACACTGTGCAGGCCAAGGTTCCCCTGTCTCCCTCAAGGGACTGATAACACTTCACACATACTGAGTCAAGGGGATGGGGTGGGATAAGGCTTTTGGAATTTAGAATTGGTTTTCCCTAAATTTGATTAGCATGTCATGGTGGTCCATTTTCTCGTCCCTACATCAAGGACAAGTAGTGGGGTTATGCAGCATAGCAAGTGCCAATAAAGATATTGTTCACGCAAACATGTTACATATATTTTAAAAAGTTTTAAGCTTTGATCTTAGCCATGGTAGACGACACAAAAAGAACTTATATATATATATATATATATATATATATATATATGGCCATGGTTTCATTGTGAAACAGTTATTTGTTATTTGGGGGAAAAAAGTAAATGTTCATTGTACACAGTCATTCAAATCTGGTTCAAGTGTTGGCTTGTTTAGAGCCCAAGTGACTGAGTTTTTTACTCCATCAGACTTGTCACTGTGTTTCCAGATCTTAGCAATCACTTTGATAAATACAACAATGTGAAGTAAATACTGGCTAAAACTTTAAAAAAAAAAAAAAAAAAGTTTTAAGAAGCCAAAATCATCCTTTCAGTCTGGTGCATGCGTTGTTCCTCTGTTCAGCGTACTGTCTCTGACGCCTTCCAATCAGGCAAATGTCACAAAAGAGGCTTATGTTAATGAATCTGCACGTAAAGATAATATCCCTGTCACTGATTGAGTATGAATAATAAAATCAGAGTGGGTTAATTGCACTGTGATTGAATCTAATCAAATAAAAGCAGCGCAGTTAAAACACAATTAAGAAAGGGATTAGATTGTGGATGGGCTTTTAGTTAAACCCATAAGTCATGAAATTGATCATAGAGGATGAGCAGAGACGCCGGCTGCAGAGGAAGGGTGCCAGTGAATGATAGATCACAGGTCAGACTGATCACTCTGTATCGCTGTCATATGCACTTCTGTGATCAAAACTTGCAGACTGGAAATTCTATCATAACTTTTGACCTATTGGTAAAGAGATGTTGTCAAATTGATGTCAATATAAATCAGCAGAAGGTGGATGAACCATTTCATCAGTTTGAATTGGTTTTGCTATAGTATTTACAATAAAATATATGTTATTCATATCGACAGCAACATGCAGTGTGATTATGCCAGACAGGCAGTCTCAGTATCTTACCATTATGGATAGCTGCTTATGTGAAATATGGCAAGAGTGAGGTATTGCCACAATACAGTTTTCCATCAATCATATCAGGGAGAGTAATATTTAAAACTAGAGAGGCACAGCTGACAACACAGCATCCATCTGTCTTGTCCTTCATTATAGTCTTTCTCTATTTGCATTGATTGGCTGCAGGAAATGAATGTGGGAGTGAGAGGCAAGATTCAGAGAAAAAAGTGCTGTAAAAGAGAGAAAGACTTGGTGTTAGGGGGCAAGTGCAAGATTGGAAAAAGAGACAAAGGCAGACGGACGAAATTAGAAGGTTAGAAAAACTAGAGCTGGAACAGTAACAGTAAGAGCACAGAGGTGAAAAATGGCCAGCAAAGGCAAGTCAGGATTAGAAAAACGGCAAAAGACAAAGGGTGTCTGAGTGAAAGAGAATCAAATGCACACACGCAGCCAGATAATGATCCAGGTTAAGCACAGGTCTGGCCGATGTCCAGCTGCTACTGGTCACAGGGAGGTCAAGCAGGCCACATCTATCAGCAAAGAAATGCAGGATAGACTCTTAAATGGCTTGGTTCCTCCCCTTCCAGCCACTACAGAGTGATGACGGCCTTGTCTGAGATAAAGGCCGATCCATTGGTCTGATTTGTGGCTGGTGGTGCAATTTCAATACCCGTCTTTGGCTTGATAGATGAGGCCCCTGTTTGATAAAGGGCCAATTTGCCATGGGGCCAATAGGGATGAAATTGCAGCAGTCGCCTTTATTTTGTCCTCTCCTCAATCCACAACAAAACAAGGCTGGAGGGAAAAGACCACGTAATGCAAAGTAGGCACAGTAAAAGCAAAGCTGAGTGGAATATTGCACTTTTTACTTGTGGGAGAGGTTGAGTCTGCCTTTGATAATGAGCACGGTTTCTGTTTCTTTAAACAGCGACTGTGAGATTTTAACATCTATCAGAAAAGAAACTAAAAATGGCTGTGGGTAGTAAATAGTCTGCACAACAGTACACAGGGAATATTAACTATTCCACCATTTGAGAGAGAGACCATTCAGATTGACTTCAGCTATCTGACAATCCTTCAAGGGGACTGAAGATCACACTGGATAACTGTTAATGACAAGTGAAGAAAAGTGTCAAATTTAGGATGTCATATACTGTCAGACATCAGATATTGGAGCTGCAGGATGTCGAGTGTGCACGCCATTACTGCTGAATTACTCTGATCAAGCTCCTAGACTCCCAATTGTACTAAAAGCACTGGACTGCTGGCTGAGATCTCTAGAGAAGTGTATATTCTAGAGGTTGCATATGTATCTTTTCAATTTTGAGAAGTCAAGCACCTAAAATTGCTAAAAGCCTTTGGGAGCACCATCGTCGTCTGCTTTGTTCAGTCCCAGAATGTCTCTATAATAATTAGGACTATATGTACTTTAACTAGCAGAATTGAGGACAAGGAAGTCTGGTAGGACACCCTAATGTCATGAATCATACAAGTGTGCTTCATACAAGACCGGAAAATAATAAATGGAATACCTATGAGAGGCTCACGCATTATAATATTTCTCACCTTTTCATTTTTTTCAGAGGGTTGAAACACAGCACCACATCAGACTATGCAAATCTTATCTCAGGGCCCACAATCATCTTACTTTTGAAGAAACAAAAATGCTGGCTGAAAGGTTGATTCTTCTTTTACATCGATGGTTCAAAATCCTTTTTGGCAAACGTTTCACCATTTGCTGTTTTCTATAGTTCACCCATCATTTGCATAACTATTTCAAGTGTCAATTTTGCTCACTGTTAATCAATTATTTATTGCTTTAAGCTAACTATCAACTACTCATCCATTCCTTTTAGCTAATTATTTCATGTTTCTGTCCATATCCAAACTATCAATCAGTTAACCATTTCTCTTAGGCAACTCTTTCATCATTTTATCATAACCAAGCCAGTCAGATTTTATTTTTATGTTTTTGATAATACAAAATCGAATGTCATTTTTCATCAGGAAGACTTGTCCTTCTAACTTTGTGTAGTATATTGTGTACAATACAATGTAATCTTCAACTCGTCATTGTTGGGTGTATTTATTTTAGTTCTGAACATTTTGCTGGCAGTTTCCGCCAACAGAATGCACCACCTGTTTTCATTGCAACCATGCTGTAGAGTAATAGATCAAAATTCAGCTTCTCAGACAGAGATTATCTGTAACCTTGTTTCCGCCTTCTGAGTCTCATTGTACTTGAGAATTTCCAATGTGTACGCTCCAAACCATCAATGGTAAATGAATTTTAAGGGAATGGTCATTAAGCCTATTTTGGAGCAAATAACTCTTGAGGACATACAGAGAATGGCTTTTCACAGAAGAAAAATAATTGGATTGAAATATCTCGGAATGATCATTACCACTGAAACAAATGTCTGCGGAGAACTGCAGGAAATGTAAGAATGTCATATACATCATCTTCTCTATTAGCAGGGGGTTTGATCTGAAACACTTAAGCAGGAAAAGAGAAAGTCTTCTGTCTAAAATCAGTTGCACTCGTGTACCTCATATCAAGAGCTTTTCTCCTCAAAACCAGATGTGATACAGCATAATCTTTCTTACCCCAAAAGTAGATTAATATATCAGTGTAATGCTCTTTCATGGGGGCATATTAAACAAATTTTTCACACCCAAGATCTCTTTCAAGGCGTTCGCGTGCATGAATGATCTCTATTAGATGTTGCATTATCCCGGCCAGTCTTGTTTACATCCTGTAATCTTGTTAATCAATTCTGTTTTCCTCTGTGGTGTAGCTTGTTGTGTACCAGTATAGGTGAATAAATAGGAACATTGATGAACAATGAACACATGAAGCCTCTCATTCGCAGCCACCAACTGAGAGGACAATCAGGACAGCAGCTATTCCTGGTCACAAGCCTGAGGCAGCCCTCTATTACTTTACCAGACAATGTTCAGTGACAGGGCAATTGGTTTTTATAAGCAGAAAGCGACGAGAATTGTCCTGGTTTTCCACAGTGTGTATTTACAGTGGTGGTTTTAAAGGTCCTGCTCTGAAATGTGAAGAGGCAATAAAAACATGTCACGGATATATTTTGCATACAAGTATATTAAATTATTTTCTGGGGGTATTATGTGTCAATTTTACCTATAACCTATAATTTATATTAAATTAAAGGTCAAGCATCAGATATAATCATTATTCGTTACGAGCTAGACTTTGTAGTTATTGTTCAACAATGGTTTCTAACCTTTTGGACTTGTACCGCTTTAGAATGAAACATGAAACCCCTTCATTGTTATCATTTAAAGCGTAACCTATAGACATGAGATATTGAGCAATGCCACCAAAGAGTGATTGTCTGTCCCACGAAGAAAAACTCCTTTTTTCTTTCTTATTCTTTTATAATTCAAAACTGACCAATAGAAACCAGATTGAAGCAAAAAAAAAAGAAGAAGAAAAATCAATGGTTTTTGAAAGATGTTAGAAGATTGTTTTTTTCAAAGATATCTGCGAATATCAGTGTACACAGCTTTTTTTTTAATTTTGCAGTACTATTGAAATGCAGAGTTATATTGGAACCTTGAGTGTGAAGTGTTGCCTGTACAAAATTTAATTTATTTACCAGCAATTTATTAATCATTTTGACTGGCCGCTAATTTCTGGGCAGAATGAGTGGAAGAGGCTGTCGGGGGGGTTGGGGTAACTCCAAGGATGTTTGTGAGGCATGAGTGCATTTAAATCAAAGCAGGATGTAATCAGCCATGCAGGGTGTTTAGCTGTCCCTGCGGGATTTAATACTCCATTATTTAAAGCAGGGCACATCAATGTGAAAATAAAACACTCTGGTAAGAGTTACCCACAACTGTCAAATGTCAAACAAGCAAAAATGGGCAAATTTGTGATTTTGCAATTTATCATTCCCCCTTTTTTTTCTTTTTTTAATTACTTTCTCATTCCTCTGCCAGAGAATATGGTTTGGAAATGATTGTTTTTTCTAACTTTTCACCGTCTTTTCTCAGGAAATGTTGTCTAAAGCTGTAATTTAAACAGAACACTGTTACATTGTTAATATATTGTTACACAGTTTCATCCTACATAAAGGCTGCACTTCTATAAATCCAGTCTAAAAATGCTGTTGAGTATGTCTAATAAAATTGTGTTGTTCCCAATAGAGTTGTGATGAATATACTGTGGTGAATAATTATTGTCTATTAGAGGATAATGAGCTCATAAGCCCTGACCTACAGTTAAACCTTTGTGATGTATAGCCCACATTTTCAGAATAACAGGACAGTCTGAACCTTTCAGAGTGTAGAAAGCTGTTATGTGAATAAAAGATTGTTGTTGTATCCCCTCCTCCCACCAGATGATCTGCAAGGATGTTGAACAAGGGAAGGGATGCTCTTATCTCCTACATTGCACTTTACAGGAATCAGTGGTAGTCGCAGTACGCTGCCCTCTGGTGTGTTTGTATAGGAACATTATACATTATACAGTTGCTTGCTCAGCTACTTTGTCTGCATAGAGAAAAGAGATAAACAGGTAAACTGTCAAATAATTCAAATCACAAAAGTTGCAGGTTGTATTCTGATGCTCATCCATAATTGAAGACAGACAAGCTTTCTATTTAAAATGTGACTCACGCTGCCATCTGTTGAAAGACGACGCCAGCCTACTCACATCAACCTTTTTGTTTTTTATACGAAAATAATATTCTATTCTTTCTTCTATTGTTTGTCTAATTCATTTGTACATGGTTACAGGTCCTCATCATTGAGTGATTTAATTTAGCTAAGTTTTTTCTTATGAAGTCAGTTCTGTGCCAACTCCAAAATATGATTATAACAACATGGCTGTTGATTATAGGAGAATTGATTTGGGCACTTTAACAGTTTATATATGCATGTAATTACTCCTGATGTCTGCCTCTTCCCAGTGTTGTTTATTTTTTTCATTGCTGGAGATTGAGCAGTGAGGTGGGATACATAAGCCCAATAAATGAATTTCACATTTACAATATGTATTATTTCCCAAGCAAAGGAAATTAAATTCCTTAAATAAAAACCATTTTAGAGCCTAACAACACTAAACTAGCCAATTTAATGGCTTCAGAGAGATGTGGACATTATTATAAAGATAATGGGGTTTACTTGAGCAAGTAATATGTGACTCTTAGGTCTTATATGTGTAGCAGTGATAAAAGACCATGTCTATATAATGCTAACATTATAATACGGTTTATGTGAAAGAACATTATCAAATAGGCACTCGTGGGAGTCTGTGGAAGTATAGAAATACTGATGACTTTTTATTGATGGGCACACACACACTTTTTCTAAGAATCGGTCTTGTATAGAATTTTAATGGAATTTTTACGCAACACTACGTTTTTCAGTTAAAAAGTGAAGCGATGATGATTAGTCACATGATTGTATTTTATGGGGGAGAATATTGAGCCTATGGGTCGCTTGAGTTAAAGCTGCAAACAATTAAATAGGACGCATTGTTATATAATGTTATATAATGACCCTGATGTCTTCCCTTCCATGGGTTGTGCAGTGATTCATTTTTTTTAAGTGAAAGAAAGAACACTTGAAGTCCTTAAAGGTCCTTAAAATAAAACAAGGTAGTCGAGAAAAGTTTTTTTTTCTCTTTTGACTACAACCCAAGGTGCAGTATTGTAAAAAACAAAAAAACAAAAAAAACAATTTAGCAATACTCCAGAAGAAGCCAAGTCACTGTAAAAGAAACATTGATTAATTGATCAGGATTGTTAGCAGGTGGAAAAACCCAGAGAGACTCATCAAAACTTCCACTCCATCAACAAACTAATAAAATAACAAGTTACCTGATTTCCTTTTTTCATTATTATAGTAGCTTCATATTTGTATTTTTTTTTTTTTTTTTTTGCTAAAACTATGCAAAAATGCAAACTCAAAATCAGTATTAGCATTAGCAAATTAGCACCTTTAGTTTAAAATACATTAAGATACATTAAGAAGAAATATTACATCTGACAAGAATCAAATGTGATTCAAGATTGTTTCACTTTACTTAGATTTCACTTTTTGCAGTATATTATGTATATTGGCTTGCTACATAATGTTTTCATTTTAATCAAGCAATTAATGTCATTAACGTAATTGATGTGTGAGTTAAAAATACACTACATTCTCAGTAGAAGCCATTGACTAAATAAATTATGATAAATTCAGCTAATAAGGTTGAAGAATTAGTTCATATTGATCAGCTGTTTCAGACTAAAAATGTGGGTTTATGGATGTCTACTGAGACATTCTTTAATCTTGTTCGCATAGGCTGGCCAGAAACAGTGGAGCCATTAATTGGGACTTTTGAGCCTGAGCCTAGAAACTGCATTCTTTGTCAAGAGATAACAAACATTGCTAGAGGAAAAGTCAAAGGGTCAGAGGAATCAATAGTTTTCCTGAGACTGGAGCTTGAATGTATACAGCAGATTTCATTGAATTAATTTTTACGTTGTGTTAATATGTTGTAGATTGTAAAAACAAACCGATGGAGATGAGCCCATGATCTCTGCACCGCTTAGGTTCTATGTATGAAATATAAATTTCTTCAATTTGTTTCATAAATAATGCTGCGTACAAAGTGTATAAAGTTCAAAATCTGTCAGCTCCAGGCAGTGATTCAGTGTAACCTCTTTACAACTATCAAGGCCCAAGAGAACCAGAAATCCTGTGAGCTTTCAGCACAATAGTAGTTACAACCTTTTCATTAATTACTTCAGCTCCATGAAAGTGACTCTCTGACACCGCATTATTTCACTTTCTTAGGTTATTGTGAGGTATCGTATTGACCTGAATATAAAAATGTGTATTTTTCCCTAGAAAAAAAGTCTGAAAAAAACAAGTTGTCTTATATTTGGGATCCAGAGATTCAGGGGGTCTATACATACAAATCAAAAGGTGGCGTCAAACTTCTTCTCCCCAAGTGAGTCAGAGCGTCTTACTCTCGGTCTAGTTTACACAAAACTATACAGAGACTTTTCCTTTGTGTCTTTAAAAATTTTTGTATTTCCACGGCAGCGTCTTCAGAAATTTCCTCATTTTTACATCTGCCAGACCAGTTGGTGGCACTGTTGTGCTTCCAGTCATATATGAAAACAAAGAAGAAGACATTCATGGCAAACATTATACAATTATAACTAATATAATAATTTTAAAACAGTGTAACGTGTTGCGTTGTATTGACTTTATGTTCTTTACTTTTGTTCTGTTCTGTTCTTTGTTCTGTTTTTGTTCTGTTTTGTTCTGTACTTATGTTCTTTACTTTTTACATTTTGCCATTTTTTTGTCTTAATTGATATATTCACATAATTCTTATAATTGTTCAGCTAAGTCTGTGTCATCATATTTTACACCACAACATCATTTAAATAGCAATAAAAGATTAAATGTGAGAGACTACAGTTACGTCGTAAAAACCTTTTCCCAAACAACATGTTTTCTGATAAAAATAAATCAAAGAAATAAACCATCTGGCACATGTGGACACGGTTTGGCCAATGAAGATTTCTGCGTTTCAGATCTAAAATGCGTTAAACACACACACACACAACACACACACACACACACAATAGTGCACTGGGTCACATTAACAGCTGAGACTCCAGAGCGTGCTACAGCTGGTGCAGAACCTTGGGAATGCTGTTAAACTTTGATCATATTGTCATGAATGATAGAAGTTTCTATGATGAGTAGCACTTGAATCAGTGAAAGCTGCTCTACCTGGACTTTTTTTTTTACAAACAGCAGCGCCTAAGGCGTAGACCTGTGTTTGCTTTAAATCTCTTTCAACATTCAAAGGCACAGTGTTACCCACCGAGTTCAGAGAGTCAAAGACTCAGTCAGAAACAGATTCGATTTATTTAAGGATCATGTTAATGTCAGGTTTTTTTGTTTTGTTTTTTCGACTTGAACAGTCAAAAGAATACACAGACAGTAAAAGTTTGGGATCATAAAAACGTGTCTTTTTTTTTGTTGTTTTGTTTTATGTTCAAGTGTAGGAGTATGTGTGAGATTAGCTCCATGTTATTGAAATTGCACATGCGTGACCAGTATGTGAACATCAATTGCGTTTTTTAAAGAGCATCAAGAATGACTAAAAATAATAATAATAACAATCTTACTCCTTTTGTTCTGAAAAAAAAAAGTTGATCTTAAACCACATTGAAACCAAAAAAATAATGAAAGTCATTTCTTAAAGCCAGGTACATTGTGCTGCTGCGGATTTTTTTTTCTCTCTCTCGTCAGAACTTTCTGACATTTCTGTGAAAATAAAGGGATTATATTGGCTTTAAAAAAAAAGCTGTCTTCTAAATCTTCAAGTGAAGAGGTGTAAGCCAGCAACTCACTCAATTTTTTTCAGCTTAAAGTGTATCAATAGCATACTCCGATGCAGGTTCGACCTCAGAACAGCAAAGAGACAGTTGTAATCAATGCAACAAATTACCTGCTATTAGCCACTGACTGGGGCTTTGTATCTTTTCTGCCTGTGGTTTCAAAGCACAGAGGAAAATGTATACAGCATTTTTAACATCAATGAACCGTACCGCTGCCTAATCAAACAGTATTTAATGGCAACATTAACTTATACAAATAGTATATACAGTATGTATATCATCTGGCTTATTCAGGAAGTATTGTTAGCAATCAAAGTTAAGTGCATTTTCCAAAAGCCCCAGCACATTCAGTTATTAAATATGTTGCTGCTTTGCTGCCATCTTCTTGTTGTGTATGTCTCTATTCATTTCGCAAAAGAGAAATGCGTTTGAAGAGACTTTAAAATCTGCATTTTTCTAACTACATCGTCTAGTGCGACAATTTTCAAAAGCTTCGGTCTGTTTACATGTTACAGATTGAAGCAAATAGACGAGAGAAAGCCAAACAGGCCGAGACTTGGAAAGTGTTGTACCTGACATGAAAGGATAGTTGACAGCTACGCACTGCAGGCGATATTAAATGGTGGTGGGAAAAAGGGGAGTCTTTTATGGTTTTGATACCAGATTTTCTTTACAATGACAAGACATCTGTGTAGCAGCTTAGAACAACAAGATGGATGCAAAAGAGAAAATTCCACACTAATAAATGTCAGTTTCAATCAGGGAGACTTTCATCACTAGTATTTATAGTAAATGGTGATGGAGCTGGAGGAAAATCTTCTAAATGATTCCAAGCAGCAATAAGGACGATGCTTATCGTCCATTAAGAAACACATATACAGCATAGAGGACCAGTGGAGGGATCGTGAGTCAGGGTTGTGGAAGGATCTGCTGGCACAAATCAGATTATATAGTGGTTATAATGTGCATCTGTATATGACTGGACAGTACTAATCAGCTGATAGTAATAAATAATTGGGGAATTGGGCAGTTGCATTGCTGATGCCATGTAGCTAATGCACTATACCCCATAATATATCAGACAGAACAGAAGACTCCACACACTCCTCTTGCCCCTTTTCAGATGTTTCTGCAGTCTGTTGCAAGGCGATGTGGGAGGGAACATATAGAAAGTGCTCATCTGTCAAAAAAAAAAAAATAAAAAAAAAAAAAATAAAAAGTGAGGGTGACAGCAGGACATGCGAGTGTGCAGGAGAATACCACCCTCCAGACCAGCTCACGCAGACACATTTTTGATTGAAAACAGTCTTTTTCCTTTGCATTTATGATGGATGCCTGTGGGCAAAAACAAACAAGTCAGTAAAGTAACAAAAAAAAAACACCTGAGGTGACTGGAGAGCTGGTTTTAAGCAACAGAGATGAGTCGGAGGTTGCTGCATAAATATATGAAAAAACAAAACAAAGCGAAACGCAGGGCTGTGATATATCGACACGAGGGAGGATGTCAGCCGGGATGCAAATGAGGACAATGACATTTAAGATGGGCGTGTGTTATAATTTTGCCAGTAACAGGCAGGAAATTAAACAATTTGTTGTTCATTTTGAAGATAAACTTGTGCTAAAATAAAATAAAATAAATGTCAGTGCTGGAAGTGTATTAGGATGCAAGGGTTTGAAGATGGGAACACTAATATCATATTTAACACAAAGAAAACAAAACAAAATCACAATTTTTCATGCAAGTCAGAATTGGTTGAAAAAAAATTATTAAGAAAACCCGATGTGCAATGAATCAGAAAATCTATGCGTCAGTCAATACAAAGCTGAAGAAAAATCATTTAAGTAATGAATGACCTTAGCAGCAGTGTGTTTGAAAGACTAGATAATGTAATGTTAAATGTCAAGAGAAAATAAGCTTTTTTTCATTGGAACCATGTCATGTACCATTTATTTGTTTTTTTTTTAAAAGATCACACAAAACGTAGTAAATGTTTACAAGCTGTTCAACCAAAATTGGTTCCCAACAGACATATGTTGTATATGTAATTCAAGGTAGGTAACAGCAAATGCTAAAAGAAAACAGATACAGGAACCAAACACTAATATGTGATACATGCCCTGCATCAGGTTGTGTACAACATCAACCGCATATTCGCACAAGAACAGAAAAAGTAAACAAAAAGGGCAATTTTATGAGCTGTGTGTGTGTGTGAGAAAGTGGATGAAGTGGGGTTAAGTGAGGTGGAAGAAAGTTCAGACAAGCTGCTGGCCCTGAATTACAACATGGAGGTAAACCAAAGGCTGAGGTTGAGCTATCAGCAGTGGAGAAGATAAGGAAGGAAGATTGTGGAAAGCCAAGTGGTGATGAGGTTGTGGGAAAAGGCTAAAGGAGAACTGTGTACTGCTCCTTCAGATTTCTTCAAAGGGATTTGTAGTATACGCTATATGATTTTCTTTTTTTTTTTTTTCTCATGAAAAGCTGCTGCCGCTGAACAACAAGTAACAGCACAGGTCAGGTGTTTTCTTCAGCCGTACTGACAACATTTCTGGGGGTGGAGGTGGGGTGAAATCATATCAAAATTTTAATGGTACTGTATTGTGTGGAAGTAGGGAGTGCTTTGGTGTTTTCTTTAAGATTTAAGTATAAGTAGGCATGGAAAGCTTTGAGAATATCAAAGTAAAGGGAGATCAGGTGGATCTAAAAGCTGCCTTACAGGGATCTGATGTTAGTATATAGTGAGGAGGAGCTGGCAGAGGGTGTTAGAGATGAAGGGTATGTTGTACCATTATTTTGACAGGTGATTGTTTGTATATAGTGATGATGATAGTGATGTGAAAGTGATGATGTGATAAAGACAATTCAGATTGTCACGTATTCTATTTGTCAGCATCTGAACGTTACATCCTGTGACTGCTGAACATCTCATTTCAAAGCTGTGCACATTGTTAATATGCTGTCATAATAACCAGCGCTTTTCAAGGAAGGTTTTCCATAAGATTTTGGAGCCTGGCAGCGGGGATTTGCTGTCATGCAGCCACAGGAGCATTAGTAAGGCACCAACGCTGGATGATAATGCCTGGGTCGTAATCTGTGTTTATATTCATCCCAAAAGACCTGAATGTTACTGAGGTCAGAGCTCTGTGTAGGCTGCACTATAGCAACAACTTTCAAATTTTTCACTATTTTTATTTTGACTATATTTGATTTATTCAGTTTACTGATAAATATGGTTTCTGTAAATTATTCTGTAATTTACAAATACTGTTTAATGTTACCAACTGTGAGCAGGGAAAGTTTATTTTGATATAATTTGAAGTAAGTAAAATGTAAATATGTAACCTAACAGTTGTCAAACACTTGGTTCCTGTGATTTATGTGGTCGACTACTTGTAGTATCCATTACTCGCCGCTTAAGGCGGTAATGCGCCAGTGGTCGTTTAAAATTCCGCAGAAAAACACACGAGGAAGAAAAGTTCCTCTAATGCAGTTATAACTCTGCCCTGAGTTTGGCCTTACAGGCAGCGCTTTCGCGACAGCGTTAGTTTCAAATTATAGTTTTCCAGCTACAATTAACAACACTAATTTTATGATTCTACCTTCACTCTGACGTAAACCTCTGTTTAATTGATGGACTAGATCGGGAATACTAACAGCCTTTGCCTAAGAGGTCTTACTGAGGGCGAAAATAACCCACTCACTTCCCCTTCGGACTTCAGTCTTTCTTTCTTTTGACTCATGTTGTTGTCAGACAGACACAGGAGAAAACGTGGACGCTGAGCTTTATCTACTTTGCCCGATGTTTCATTTCACAGTATTGACAATTATTTGGCGTTAATTAGTATTAAATACACAATCGAGACGATTTAACAGTAAAATGACGGAACAGTCCTCGTTGTTACTGCGTAAACAACTAGCAGGTAAATTAGCAAGCTAACTGCTGTTACTAAACTTCTAACTTCATGTCGCGTCTCGTCAAACACACGAGGGAAACAGCTGTGTTTGATTTGGCTTAATTGGTATTTGGTTAACCTTTGGTTTGTTACGTTCAGATAACTATGACAACAAAAGTTGAAATGCACGTGTACAGATAGCGTGCCAGACAGCTGTTAGCCGAGATGTGGCTGTAAGAAAAGCTGAGGTTGCTCAATAATTCCTGGAAATCACCTCACACTGCACGTGCTTGGTTTTCTAGACCTTTCCTTTACAAGTATTTTTAGTATTTTTTTTTTTTTTTTTTGTTACATCCAATGTCAATGCGTCATATGTCTTAAATTAAAATGTATTATCTAATTACACCTTGGATTTCAGAGCTCAACAAGAACCCAGTGGAAGGCTTCTCTGCGGGTCTTGTAGATGATGATGACATCTATCAGTGGGAGGTGGTGGTCATCGGACCTCAAGACACCTTGTTGTGAGAAAAACTATTTTATTATTTTTTTTTTTTACTAACTAACTTCACTTCACCTGTAGAGACTTGGGTCTCTCCCCCCACCGTTCGTCTTAACACAATCTTCTTCCTGATTTGCAGTGAAGGAGGTTTCTTCAAGGCCACTTTAACATTTCCCCGCGACTACCCTCTGAGGCCTCCCAAGATGAAGTTCATCACAGAAATCTGGCATCCAAATGGTGAGGACAAACTTCCAGGGCCGCTGTTTTTAATTAATCAAACCTACAACAGTGGATTCTCTAACTCTAAAGAGTTTTACGTTGATTAAAGTGTTGTGTTTGGGTTTCTTAAAATTGCAAGTGTTTAAGTAATAACTGATCCTTTATGTTTAACTTGTTCAGAAATGGCTCAGGGATTACACATTCCTGTTGTGGCATTTTAATAAAATGAAAACGCTACTGCTTGTAGCTGAAATCAAATTAGTTTCATCTACTTCTGTAATAAAAGTTCTGTGATAGTGTGTTAGGTTTCACCTTTCCCATCTCTCAATAAGTATAACTGTTGTATAAAATCAGATTTTGTGCTAAAGTGCAAACTTGTCAACAACCTTTGTGTATATATTTGTTTTGTTCCAGTGGCAAAGAATGGAGATGTTTGTATCTCCATCCTGCACGAGCCTGGCGAGGACCAGTATGGCTACGAAAAACCAGAGGAGCGTTGGCTGCCAATCCACACAGTGGAGACCATAATGATCAGTGTTATATCCATGTTGGCCGACCCCAACGGAGACTCTCCTGCCAATGTGGACGCAGCTGTAAGTGACTACAGAAGTTAGGGTTTGTTTGAATACACTATTTTTCTAGTGACTGAGCGTTCATTTGTGTCTGTGTTTAAAGACGAGATTCACAGGAAACAATAGATTTTTTTTTTTTTTTGTCAATTCTGTGCAGACATTTGAAGAAAGGTGTAGAAAAATCGAATGACTGTTAAAAGTCAACACTCTGTTTACTTATTCTTGCTTTTCTGATATAAATCTAAACAAGTGAGCTGAGTGATGTGGGTCCCTGCAAGGGCAAATCACTGCCTGTCAAGGCCAAGCTGAGTTTTGGTCGTGTTAAAAGGGCTTCTTTCGTTATTCAGAAGTGCTGTTTGGAGACTGTAAAAGGTAATAGTTCACACTCGTGTTTGAGGTGCAGTAAACATCTGACACTCATCTTTATAGCTCTTTGTGTAAATTGTGTGGCCAAAAATGAGGACGATAAAGAGCAACACTGAAGAAATTGTTTTTTTTTTTTTTTTCTCGTTTGCATGTGTCATACACTACAGAAAGAGTGGAGGGAGGATCCTACAGGGGTTTTTAAGAAAAAGGTGGCCCGATGTGTGCGGAGGAGTCAGGAAATGGCTTTTGACTAAAGCCCCACACCAGTCATCGAAACAGTAGGTAGAATAACTCGTGTATTTCTGTTTTGTTAAGAAATAATTGAGACCTGAGAACATTGTGTTGCTGCTCATTTAGATAAAGGTTTTTTTTTTTGTTTGTAAAAGCTTAAGAATAATTATGCAGCAGTTTTTTTCACAATTTCAACCAACTAAAAACTAACCCGAGATGACTTTTTTTTTTTTTTAAGGTTTGAACTGCACAGAGGATTCGATAACTGGTTACACTTCAGCCAGCTAGATGACCACAGGGCACAATTTTATCGACATCAAATAATCACCAAAAGAAGAAAAAGGCTTGCGAGGAAAAGTGTTTTTAAACCCATGAACACTTTAGTACCATCAGCTGTGTTTTTTTTTTTTTTTCCTCTACCGAGCAATCATTTCTGTTTGTTTTGCTATTTGAGAGTTATTTATGAAAATCTTTGAATGATAATGGCATTCATTCTGCCAAAAGTTCTCATTTTACTTTCAATTTTTCTGACTTCAGATGAATGAGAGTCTTTGTGATCAAGCAGCAATGTTCCACGTAAAGGAAGATGAATAATAGAGGATATCACTTTTTGTTCTGTGCATATTTTCAGGGGGGAAAGTAACCCCCTCCGATAACTGCACCATTTCCAAACTTAGTTTACTTTATGTGTACCTATTTATTTAGACAGGCTATTTTTAAGATGCATATTTTCTGGTTTGGAGGCTTTTATTTTTATTTTCAACCTGCCACACTGAGCCATCTACTCTAATGTTGAATAAGCGATTACGCAGTTTCGTAGCATTTGCGGTCATTAAAGAAATGGAGATACAGACACTGGCTTTCCTTCCCTGCACATTCTTAGAGTTCTGCAGAGAAAATGTTTTCTTCTTTGCTCGAAGGGGAAACTTATCATCCAGCGCTGCCTTAACTTGGACTGCCATGGAAGGAAAACTAAAGAATAAGGACTGAATCTCACGGCTTTGTGTTGAAGGCAGAAATAAAACTATTGTGGACAAACCAAAGACAACACACCAATAAATATTTTTTGTAATGAACATGCTACATTTTTACCTATGTAAATATAAACTTATTGTTCTTGTCATTGCACATGTTCAGAGCAAATGCATCCATCTTTCCTGTGGGAGGAGAGGTGGTTGTTATAATTCAGTAGCACTTGAAACGCCACCTGTGAAATGATCTCCGGATTAAGTGACTCATCAAGGCTGAACAGTCGTAATCAGTTTTTATGCCTAGTGAGGACATCATTTGATGAGTAATGGATATGCAATTGTACTTACTTTTGAGTTTAATAAATGTTAGATTGTGAAAAGGAGTAATAGTAATAAATATGGACATTGTTGACTCATTTGGTTGAATGTTTACATCACTGGTATAAAACTTTGTCTTTTGTGTGTCGATGTGTTGACTCACTGCAGTATAACTTCTCTCAGGATTACTGTTAATCAAGACTTCATGAATGTGCTTTTGAGCAGAAAGTTCAATAAGAACAAAACAGTCTCACGTCATTTTCCAATCTCCTTGATTCCTTTATTGAATTAAGCACCAGCTCAATATGATCAGCATCCAAATAAGCAAAGAGCATACCTTTAAACCCCTGGAATAGTATAAAATCTTTTTTTTAAATTGGCAACACAAAAGCAGACCCCTCCCTCTCCATCCCCTCAAAGAAAAAAAAAAGACATCTATGTTGCAGGTTT
Source organism: Polydactylus sextarius (assembly GCA_016801845.1). Taxonomy (NCBI): domain Eukaryota; kingdom Metazoa; phylum Chordata; class Actinopteri; family Polynemidae; genus Polydactylus; species Polydactylus sextarius. The sequence goes on from CM028922.1 coordinate 7,471,643, forward strand.
TACAACAAAAGCTGCAGGTCTTGACTTGTTCACTGTCCAGGGGCTGACAGACTTTTGTTCATGAACTGCCTCTTGACGAAGCACACCCACCACTGAAAGAGAAGAAACAACTGAAAGCTTTCAAACTACCTGTGACAAATGTCAACGTTTTATATCACAACTTGAACCAAACTGGATGCAATTAATTCTGGTTGCAACAGCATAACCTGTTCACTTTCACACAGGAAATATGGGTCAGTGCTGGTGTGTCAATTTATGTCAGTGGTCTGTGCATATATGAAACTGTAGTAGTGGTATTTTAGTGATGCTGGCCTCACCTTGCTGGGTTTGTCTGTCTGGGGGTCAAACACACGTTCACATAGCCTTAATCCAGTCTCCTGTCGGATCTGCTGGAGGTACGCCCTCATAGTCTCTGAAAAACAGATTCACAGCCAGGATTATAACAACCACCAACACAATACACAGCCTGTTATTTGAGGACAGTTGCACCATTACATAATGTCATTCATTACTGTTCCTTCTTAACTGAGATAAAGAACTATAGGTACAGATTAAAATGTCGACCCCTTGCCCTTAATATTTTCTAAAATACACAGAAAAAAAAAACGTTAATAGAAAAGCTGGGGAACACTACTCAAGTGTGAAACAGCAGTTTTAGCCTCATCTCTTTTAATTGAGCCCTGGTCAGCACTGCTATTTTAGGTTAGGAATTAGCTGAAATATAAGAAGAGTATGAGGAAACTGGTGCTAATTCAGAGCACAGGATAGTGAAACAGCATAATTGGACATCAGTGAGTCATTAATAACACTGTCTGGCCTCAGTTCTTATGCAGCCTAACATACATATTAGACCTTGTTTTCAGTGCTGGTTTGGTTCTTACCTTCCTCCTGCTTGTTTGTAGGTTTAACATACATAGCATTAAGAGGGAATCCAGGTTCTCCAGGAATTGGGAAGTTAGTAATGCCCAGAGTGTACATCTCCTTCTCTCCCTGACTCCTGGAGCTGCACTGTAAAGAGACACACATAAGCCAATACAGATGGTGAGAACACTAAGTAAAGTTTAGCAAACTTGCATTCAACCCATTAATCCCAATCAGAGAAAAATGTTCTACTTTTCATTAAATGGCTCCTTAAAACAATCTGTTAAGTCCTTTGAGGGCCCTCGCCCTTTAGCTGATTTATTATTACACGTATTAGGAACTGCATTAAAGCAGTGTACAGTGCTATTCCATCACCACAAACTCTAAACGCAGAAAAGGTGGCATCCTTACTTTCTGTAGCTTCTTTAGGCATTCAGAAATGTAGAGTGTGACATAGATCAGCGTCCTGTCCGCCTCATTCTGAAAGAAAAACAGATACACACATTAAACACACGCCGCTTATTTTGTTTAGTGTATTTCCAATCAGGTCTAAACAGCAAAGCTTTGAATAGTTTAAATCCCAAACAACTATGCAGCGCTGAAGGGAGCTGGAAGAAGCAAGCTGGGGCATGTGAAAGAACGAAGAGCACCGCTGCTTCATGACACATAAGAGTCAGAAAAAAATGTTACTAGCAAAGTCAATACTCCTTTCCCTATAAGATCTTAGCTATACACTTCCTTTCACTATTGTTTTCATTTGTCTAAATTAAATTTCTAGAAGTAGCAACTTTTTGAAGGTTTATGTTCATAGATGTTTATCTTCACATGCTCTAATCAGCTTAGATAAGTCACTGACAGGATATTTCTTACCTTGATTTCATAGTTCTTGAAGAAAACGTTGGCTTTGAAGAAGTAGATGGCCTCATCGATGATGTCGGTCTCCACGCCTGAAACAACACGTCCAACAAAAAATACGAGACAGTCAGTTGGATGCAAGTGACAAATTGAAAGAATTTACTAAGTGGTTTGCAATCATATTTATTAAAAGAATCATTTCCTGTTTTGTGCAACACATCTTTTTTTGCTGCCTAAGGGTAAATGTGATACCACTGCAAGAAGTCAGACCCTTGCTTGTGTCAAATGCACAATTATAATATTCAGTTTTGCATCATTTTCTACAAAATCTCAGAATAACAGTTTGGAGCTTTGTATTCACTCAACAGCTGGAAACTATCACATGAATTTAAAGAAGAAGTTAAACTTGAAGATGCACTTTTCTGGCCTTATATGGAAGTGAAATTGATGCATGTATCAGGAACTAAGCAATGTGTTATAATCAGGAAAGAATCCTGCACAAATTTGACTCAAACAGGTGAATAAACCGTAAAAAAACAACAACAACAACAACTAAAGATTTAGTGTTTCTCGGGTCAAGAAGTGTTAGCTTCACTTTGAGTTTGTTAAAATCACTACATAGCCTCACCGTCTCCTCTTGCTGGTCCCTTAAACTGAGTTTTCAGGGGCAGCAGAGCCATGTTCCCAATCATCCTGGTGTCAGGAGCCATCAGGTTTGAGTGATACGCCTTAAAAAATAAAGAGAAGGGGGGAAAAGTTACGTATAATTTTAATTGAAACATCTGTCAGATAGCATCAGTAACATCCCTGCTATCGGCACATCTGTTATAACATTGACGCTATCGCCACAATAAACAATACGTTTTGTAGATACGAAATTAGTAAGCATGATAAGCTAAATTCCAGCAGTTTATACATCATTTCTGACTTTTCCTGCATCGTTTAACGGCGAAGGGATGCTAACGTCGCTAGCCTGCTATGCTAACCAGACTCGTCATCAGAGCTAGCGTAACTCAGAGGGCCTTGTGTCATCCGCTGGAGTTTCTATGCAGCTTTTTTGCCTCTAAACCACGCAGCAAACGCTTCTACTTGTAGAATATCGTGCAAATTTTACTCACCGGCATGTTGAGTGATAATTTATCAAACCAACTGCTCAGCGAAATACATGTACTAGAGCCACAGGACGCTGCTTCCGCCTGTCCCACCCTTCAGTTTAACAGGAAGTGGTCACATGTCATGTTGCGTACCGACCACACGGGGGCGCCAATACAAAACACACACACACACACACACACACACACACACACACACATTTTTTTGTGGAATACTTTATTTAAAAATATATAGGTATTTAATAAGAGCTCTTTAAACTTAAACAGTGTTAAAAACAATGAATCTTGAATGGATTTAAACTGAACATGTCTGGAGTCATCAAAAACAAAACCCTCTAAGCATTCACATGACAACATGATATTTAGAGTTAGAGTCTTTTTCCACAGGTGTCTCTTTCTCAGTCGCATGCCATTCTTCACTTGAGCTTTAATAAAGCCCATCTTGTTTTTTTTTCCCTCATCAGCTTTGATTTTGTTTTCAGTCTGATGTAAAGTCTCTTTTAAGAAGAATCTCTGGAGTCACGTTACTCTTCAGCTCAGCTGTCTGCTCTGCCTTGAAAAATCTCGTCATAATTGAGTTCAGATGGCTCTTCTTCAACATCCTGTAGAAAATGAAAGGATTGGACAAAGGTTAATGGTTCATAAGGGAAATGATGGTTAAATGTAAAGCTGCTAAATGACGCGTTGTTATGTTTTTGTCGTATTTCTTAACCTTTGGCTCCTTGACCTCCAAGTCCTCTCCATACTGTATCGAGAAGTCGATGTGTTGCAATACTATGTTAATCCCTTCTTCATCTGTGCGGTCAAAAGGCAGGAATCTCACCATACTGTAGTCGTCAATCTGAACTCAGGCAGAGAAAGACTGCGTCATTAAACAAAATCTGATTCAAAGCTAAATGCATCAAATTAAAGGCCTCACTTACCAGACCACAGATGGCTTTTGTCAGCTTCTTGAACTTTGTGCTTTTGATATTATCTGAGTTATCTTCCATCATTGAGTACATATCTGGGTCCAGATACCTTTTAAAAAAAAGGCAATGCATGATGATGCTCCTAAATTAAAGGTTTATTACATGTGAACTTACTTTCTTCAAAAAGAAAAGTTCAGACACTTCACTACTAAAGTTTCAGTGATATTAAATCCATACCCTTTTACTGGGGTGTAAGGATACTATAGGGAGTCACTACTGTATACTGCATACCACTGTTATGCTCACATGACACTTACTTTTCAATTTCCTTCTTAGCTGTGGGATTGAGCAGGTCCATTTTGGTCATAATGTTTACTTGAGGAATCTCTAACGACACCATGGCACTCAGGGCAGCCATGACTCCTGAGATGAACTGGAGATGGGGAAGAAGGAAGGTATAAGATTTGAAGTGTACTGTCATTGTTATGTCAAGTATAGTATAGAAGATATATCAGTGATTACCTTAAAAGACTCCACCATGAACTGGGAGTCGACCAGAAACACACCACACACCCGAAACTCCCACTGCTGGAGCTGTTCCACCAGCTGCCTCATCACAGGGAGGTGTGTGTAAAGTTCAATCTGACCTGCAAAATCAAGCCACTTGTCAAAAAGCCACAGTGGATCTCATCACCCTTATTGTTTATTTTACAACACACAGATTTAGAAGTGTATACAATCTTCAGCATGCCTCCACCATGAAGTTTACCTGGGCAGTCAAACAATATGTAGTCATCTTCAACGTGACCCAAGCTTTCCTCCAGCCAATCGAAGTTGTTGGCGAAGTATTCCATGCAGAAGACCAGGCCTCCGTTTGGGCCAAATCTGAGAGAATCATCCTCCATCACATCATCCACCTGGATGAGCTCACGGATGTCTGAGGTCACAGGACATAAAGATTGTCATTTCACGTAGTTGTAGAAACTCGTATAGGAGGAAATGCTTTCTTTATATGCACATACTTATCCAACTATTGTCTCTTATGATTACTAGTTTTTCTCAGAAATAAAGGTATTTTATTATTATTGTCATGTACCGTTTTACACTGTATAACTGTTTGTGTCCTAGTTTAGTATGTTGTTATACTGCATGTAAACTTACTAATCAATCTATCCATACATTAATAATAAGTGGACCTAAAACAATATTTAAGTGCGATATAACCATGTAATTACATAAACTATTTTCATTTTGCCTACTTGTGTGTTTCTATAGTATACAACGTCTTTTCTGGTTTATATACAGATAACTCTTTGTAGTTGTAGTTACCCCTCTGTGAAATACAAACATGTTTTATTCACCTGCCATGACAGGATAGTCAAAGTGTTCAGCTGCTGGGTCCAGGTTGACCACCTGAACAGAGCGGTTCATAGACTCTAAGTGTTGGACCATGGTGGAGCAGTAGGTACTCTGAAATAAATAAAAAAAAATCCAACAATAGGTAAATAAATAAAAACAGAGATGTCACTTCAACGTATATGTTGGATACAAACCAGCCTCATGCCTTAGCATAGCGCTTTAGCCGATTAGCATAACAAAGCATTTCCGTGTCTTTAAATAGATGGTTGATAACGTACCTTACCGCTCCCCGCCGGGCCCATCACTAGCTGCGCAAAGCGAGGCATTTTGCCTCAATAAAATTAGTTTTGTTTAAAAATTAAGTCCCTTTATTCGTTTTCAGTAGCTATCTCTCATAAACGGATGTTATGCTACTTCTCCTTATTAAAAGAGACGGTTTCAATCGTTGTGGTGATCACTACTGCCACCTGGTGGTCAGAGGTGGAAATACAAATTCAGGACACGGGAAAGGAGGACATTGGATTTTCTCTTGTTTGAGGAGAAAAGCTTGGGGTTTTCCATGAAATTTAAATGTTTCATTTATTTCGAAGATGCCCTGAAAAACTAACTTTAAAGAAAGTAAATAATTAACACTAGAAGTAGAATAAGGGCGCAGGGAAAATATGTTAAAACTTTTTAATGTTTTATGCAAACTGGGTAATTCTGAGACAGCCTAACATGTTTTTTTTCTTTTTTTTTTTTTATGAACCACAGAAACTGTAATAAGAGCAATTAACAGGTGGGTGTATTGCATTTTATTTAACTTTGTTGGGAGAAGATCCGCCCACTACCCCTGGAGTGCGCTAGTACGAATAGAGTCAAAATCAGATTGATAATCACAGAAGAAGAAGCAGTGGGGTGGAAGCAATTCAAACAGACTGCAAAACTGATGCAATGTTAAGTTGTACTTCTGCTCTCATTACGTGACGTGCGGCTGAGTCTCTAAAACTGGTCATTGTCTCCGTGGAGTCAGTGAAGTTGACAAAAGAGGGCGGATTCCTTAAGGGTAGGTGAGGTCATTTTTTGCCTTTATTTTTGCACTGCAGTGCAATTAAGTAGACGTAATATAGTTTAGGTCGATTGTGCTCTTGAGTCCTACTGTGACTCTTTGGCTGTTAACCGTTGTAGTTCCCACTCAAGACCAAGACGTCCATGGCTAACAAGACGTACTTATTGATAATTCACACTTTTAGTCCGGATTTTTTAAACCAGTCCTTTATATTGTATCGGTATTAAATAACCCAAGCGAGTGTCCAACGGCTGAGGAGTTTCCAAAGGTGAAACGACACAACGTTGGTCACCGACGTCACCAGTATTCATAAATGAATTACAGCGTATTATTAGCAAGTAAAGGCTAACGCTATACTTAGCTAGCAGCGCATACAGTAGTAAGTAGAGTGTAAGCTAATGTCAGACTCGTTATGTTATGGGCTGTAAACATTAACGCTTTTACTGTTTACATGTTTGTGCCAGATTGACTGTCAACTGTTCTTGGTTATTTAATGGTTGTAAATTGTTCAGCAGTGTTAGCTGGTTTATTATGTATTGCTAAAGACTAAAATTTACTAATGTTGTTGCTAAAAACATTTCAAAATGTGTAGCTTAATGCTGAAAGTGCGAGTCGTTTTCACATCTAAAAATCTAAGGGAACATTTGAGTTGAAATAATTAAATACCAGAACTTAATTTACCTAATTGAAGACATGAGCAGGCATCATTGTTTTGGTACTTTGGGCACAACAAGCTTATGTTTGCGGCTGTGGTGAAATCACCTGACTCTATTACTATGTTTTCTGAAACATGCCATCATACTGGGCCCTTGATATTTAAAGGGCACGCACTTATGTTTATAACCATAATCATAACATTTTTAAAGCGACATTCTACCAGTGGGCAAAATGTTGTTTCCCTCTAATATCTGTATAATGCTTAGTAAATAACTGTGTCTGATGATGCACAAACTCTTTTTTGTTCTCTAGTCTTTTAGAGTATGAGTGTGGGTGATGGAGGACAGGGAATGTGGGGACTTGGACTACCTTATCCAAGATGAGGACACCCTCATTGAAGGCGTCAGCAACCAGGTCTTATTTGTGGTGGTAGTCAGCGTGACTTTCCTTGCAGGTCTCCTCACTTTGCTCTGCAGGTAAGCTGCAAACTCCAGCTGATATTAATGTCAGGTGATATCACAGACTTTGTCTTATTCAGACAAATTCACCTCGAGTTTTAGGAGAAAAACTTGGTCAGGACATAAGTAATCTTTTAATTTTAAGGTGATTAATACAGTTCTGGTATACTCAGTGTGTTTCATCAAACAGCCAAGCTGAGCTGCTGGCTCAGCCTCATATATTAATGGCTGCACAGCTCACACAGCTGTAGGCTCAAAGATTAATCTATTACAGGTATCTTAATTATTTATGCATATAAAATGAATGTAGCCTGTGCTAGTAATTGGTGGTGGCTGCCTTGTGTAACGATAAAAAATGTTTTGTCATATTCGACTGATACATTAAAAGTGGCTTATCGTTGGTAAATAGTGCAGTTTTTTATTTTATTTTTTATTTAATTTTTGAAACTGTTCTTTGCAGAGAAGAGGAGCAGAACATTCATCCTGAGAATCAGGAGCACGTTCGAGCTGTTCGGCAACAACTCCAAACCGAACAGGTTCGCAGTCTCATACGAATGCGCTTCAAAACGACAGCCAGTGTGATAAAAGTGTTCAGATGTATTTATATTCCTGTGTTTGATTTCTCTCTGTCAGGATGAAAATCCTCAGGCGGAGGCCAGGCAGCAGTATTACACCGACATGTCTTGTCCTGTGTGTTTACAGCAGGCTGTTCTGCCTGTAGAAACCAACTGTGGGCACCTGTTCTGTGGTAAGATGATTGAACAGATCCTGATAATACTTAATTAACAAAACCACACTTTTGCGTCATGGAGAAGAGTTAGCTTCTTAGCTTTGCATAATCTTAAATTTGAATAAATATAGCATTCATTTTGAGAAATTAATAAATTAAAGTGATGCATTAATTGTGCATGGATGCTGTCTTTTTTCCCCGCATAGGCTCTTGCATTATCGCATACTGGAGGTATGGCACCTGGCTGGGTGCTATTAACTGCCCTATCTGCAGACAAATGGTGAGGCATCTGTTGCATCCTGAATATAGGACACTTAACTGAGCTATTGCCTGTTACTGTCTCGTGCTTGCGTATGCATAGAGATAAATTCTCTAAAGTTCAGTTTAATTATTTTCTGTAGCTGTCAGAGAAGGAGTGGGTGATTGTGATTGGTCATTAGTCCAAACACAGCGTCTCTCTTCATCTCTGATTGCACATTGCTACCGTTGTGTTCATTCATGTCTCGCTACAGATTTTATCCCCATATTTCATCTTGGTATCGATTTTTTTTTTTTTTTTTCCCTGCAGGTAACATTGCTCTTCCCATTATTTCACGAGCACGCCTCTCCTCAGGCGATCCAGGATGGTGAGGCAGAACCTCAGCTTATTTTACGAGACATCAACGATTACAACCGACGGTTCTCAGGCCAGCCGAGATCTGTGGGTACACCTGTCAGACATATAGACATTTTACATATTTAGGCTGCAGTAGTTACAGGTTACCTCAACCTAAGTGATGCTATATTCATTTGTAAATTACCTACATATTTTTGACTGGCAAATCAGCTCTTCCTGAAATGGAAATACACTGAGGATTCTACTAGAGACTAGATTTTCATTTTCCTGTCATGTTAATTAGTATCATTAACCAGGCCTTTGTGTATTAAAACATAGGGGGTATGTGCCTTCCAAACTCTGTATTCTGCAGCACTGCTGGTAAAGAAATACAGGAATGCAAATAAGATACTTGTCCAGTGCATTACAACCCAGTAGAGTATATTTAGAGCAGACATTTTCATAATATTTTCTTTCTTCTGCTTCATCAGTTTATGGACAGGCTGCGAGATGTGCCCACCCTGCTTCGTCATGCCTTCAGGGAGATGTTTTCAGTGGGTGGCCTCTTCTGGATGTTCAGAATTCGAATCCTTCTCTGCCTCGTCGGCGCGCTCACTTACCTTGCCTCGCCGCTCGACATCCTCCCCGAGGCGCTTTTCGGCCTCTTGGGATTCCTGGACGATTTCTTTGTAATCCTGCTTCTCTTTGTGTACATTTCTATTATGTACAGAGAAGTGGTTACACAGAGACTGAACGGCTAGGCAAACACTCAGAAAAAAAGAGCCGTTAGTTTGCTCTCGTCGGGCCGGGGAAGAGGAGAACTCAGCAACTGTAAAGACTGTAAAGGACCGATTGTGGGCAGTGCTGGTTCTCATTAAAACCCTGGGTAATACTCTAATACTGAAGAGGATCTAACAGAAGACTGTATATAGAATTCTTCATCAGGGGTTTATAGGTTTAAAGTCAAAAACAAACCGACATGAGGGGGGACATGGAGGACCTACAGTAAAAAACTAACTGAGTAGCATCACTACCAACCAACATAGCATTGCCAACTGCAGACATTTCAATTAATGTATTTTTTATTGTAATTGAGACAATATTGTGAAATAACATGCTCTTGAATGATTTGTCTTATTCATATATATTGAAAATTGGCTCTTTGCTTCATCCGGATTGTGTCCAAGTTGTATTTGACTGTGGCTTTTAGAGTCTCTTTGGTCAAGTACACTGATCATGCACACATTGATGTAACCAATGACTATGCATATTCATAGTGACATGAAAAACACAGCTTTTCCTGCCTGTGTGAAACTCACCTGATGAAATCTGCATGTACCCATGAGAACTGGCGAAGCACAGGACAATCTGTTGGAAACGTAATGACTTCTGAAATGGCAGGTTTTTAATTAAGAAATAACGGAGTGATCCCTTGAGCATAAAAAGAAGACAAAACAGCGGTATTACTGATTATAGGTCCCACTGAATGTGAACTCGATCATCTTTGAATGTTGACTTGCCTTCTCAAAGTTTACACTATGTAGATAATTTTGGGTCAGGATGTTAGTCTCCTGTGTGCATTTAAGTCAGTGACTCTCATTTCAGACTTTTTGCTCAGTTTGTGGAACATTGGTGCTGTACTCTTTTTGAATCTGTAAGTAAACTGAATGAATTTTGATTTAATTTTGATCAAAAATGAAGTGAAAATGTCGTGTGATTCAGTTCATATTCACGCCTGTTCCCCAGTCAGACTCTGTGTTTCGGTTTGTTTGCCCATCCATTTTATTTTTATAAACACAATCTCAAGAAAGAGAAGTTACACTCTTAACAAAAATAGACAACAAATATCTAATAGGTTTAAATGAAGGAGATGCGGTAATACTTTATATCCAAAAAAAAATTCATCATGTTTTGCAAAAACACTTTTCTGGACATTATTCAAGCACCTAACTCAGCAACAGAAGGTGTGATTTTACATTTGGTTAGATACTGAATTGGGGACACTAATCTTGGATGCCGTCCCTGAATGATGCGTGAAGCATCCACCTTTTACAATTAGTTGTTTTTTTTTTTTTGCCACAACATCTATTTTCCTTGAAGTTATCAAGTGAAGATCTCTGTTAAGATCTTCTGTTGGTTCACAGTAAAAAAAAAAAAAGGCAGATCTGTTAAGTGAGTGGAAGTCCCTGAGGGGTCCTGACCCTCACACTGAAAATGGCTGCTTCACAGCTGGAGGTGAAACTGTATCCAGACCATTTGCTTTCTTGGAGCTGCATTTGCTGATCCAGCATTGACCTTCACAGTAATGAACAGTGGAAGGAGGGGGTCGAGGTTCACGACGCAGATTAACAGTTGACTGTAAAATTCATTCATCGGACAGTTCCAGATCACTAGTAGAGACAATCGGTTCCCTACTGGAATGTCATGTCATACCTTCTTGCTGTCCCAGCTGATGAGGAGTGACTTTTCTGTTTTGTCTCCAGCATGTCTGAGCAGCCGCCACCCTTTTGCATGGAGTGGGAAAGCTGAAGCCAGTGAAGGCAGCATATAAACTGTAAACGCTTGCAGTGTTTCAGCAGCTGAGAACCGGTTGGATCAGTGTTTTATTGGAGTGTGAAAACACTGTAGCTGCTGGAAGAATCAATGCTTTGATAAAATCTGCATCAGCATTTCTAAAATGTTGTTTTTACCACAGAAAGACACAACACTATTCACCACATATACTCCAGCTACACATCAAAATGCAAATACATCACAGCTTCATTTATTCACTAAGTCATTTATATGGTATGTTCCATGAATATTTCTCTGTACCTTTCTCAGGATCCTCAAGTACTGAAACTATGATGTAATCCTCATACATTCAGTAACTATTTGTCAGTCAGGAACCTTGTCATTAAGCTGTTGACTTTAGTTGTGTTGGTCCGTTTGCCTGATGCACCAGATTAATATGTTGGAGCTTGACTTGTCTCTCTGAGCACAACCCTTCTATCAGTCTGGAGGAAGTGAGTCAGCCAAATTGGCCTGTGTCACTGTTTACTGAAGAGTTAAGTAGATGATCGCTGTTTGGGTGTAAGTCAGTGGGAGTGTAACTGAGTTTGTGTACAGACTATTTTTTCAGATGAACACTCCTAGAAATCGTTTCTCATAACTTCAATGGAAAGAAGACAAATAGACAAACCAGTATTTGTTATTAGATTAGATTATTCTCAACATCTTTGGCTTGAACCCTTTAAAATGTTAAGTTAAGTAGTAGTTGTTTTAGTAGCAGAATAAAGTGGTATTTTTGTATGACCCTTGTCAACCAATTTACCCCACAGTAGCAGTTTAATTCATTTTTATAGCCCTGAAAGTTAAATTAGTATTTTTGTCACAACACGTGCCTCAAATAGTTAAGACTGGACTACCAGGGGCAAAAAGGAGCAACAGCCCTTAACAGACTGGGAGAAGCCCAAGGTTTTTGAAACACTTATTTTGTGCTTATTTGAAATATATTTCAAATAAAATTGAAATGTCATGAGTATGTTGGCTACACCCCCCCCCCCCCAGTAAACAGGCGTCGTTTTTTATTTGCCCTTCCCTATCCTTAATTGTAGCTTTATAGCTTTAAAATACAGAATTTTCCATACCCTTCCTGACTAAGAAGGAGTAATTTTCTCCTACAGGCGCTTTCCTTCTGCAATGGTGGGAGTTTTCCTTTAAATCGGCTGCAGACTCCACCCACCCAGCCCTCCGCTGGCAGACGCCGGAGTGGCGAACCATCGAACCCGACTATTGGCCGACAGAAAGCAAACGGGAGATCTCGGGGGGTGTATGAAGCCGACTGTTAACTTCAGGCTCAGTTCGCCACACAAAGTCAGTCTACGTTAGGTAACGATGAGTACATCGGAGACCCTGGATCGGATGGAACTCTGTGAAAGCCTTCTGACATGGGTAGGTGATGAAATAACAAGTTTTGGAGGTTTTATTGTCACTGACAGACAGATCTCCGGCTCCGGCGATGCTAGCGCTAGCATACAGGGCTAATGTTAGCGCGATGAGCTAACGGGGGAAACGTTAGCCACCTAGAGGAAAATGACAGAGACTCACGCTGGTTACGTAGCAGGCCAGCTGTTTGCTGCCTTAGCTGCTGATGTGTTGCTTTGCTAGTCGCCAGCAAAGCACATACCCAGTCAAGACTTTCATTTTTAGCTCCAGCTAAAGCAGTGCAACCGGGCGTTTAGTTAGCTCAACTTTCCTAATGCTCAGTCGTGTGATGTATCAGGAGGGGATCAAACGGCAGAGACGCTTGGCCTTGTTATGGTTCAACGCGTTTTTCCTGTGGATTGAGCCTAAAACGTTACAACGCGGCGTCTGCTTTGAGTCTGAATTCCTGTCATTGTTGTCCAGTGTATCATTATATCCTCTTTTCCTCTCCCTCTTCGCTCCTTCTTGTGGCCAAAAAAAATGTCTCATGCAAGGTAGCTCACCGGGTTTACTCATAGATTTATAACGTACGCATAAATATTTATAGTCAAAGGCTGAAATCAGAGATCTAAACTGCCATGTAGGGGGACAAATGGCATCAGATTGTAGGGTCACGTGCTGCCTTTTGGTGCATGTTTACATTGTTGAAAAGCAGCTTTGTGACATGAGCCGGGTTGATAGTGATCAAGTGTTTGACACCGCATCAGGTCATGGCTAATGTGCCAGTGTTTTGGGACTGTCCATGCTTTGATGCAACATTTAATCTAAGTCAGATATGTTTTTTTTTTTCCCGAGGAAAAAAAAAATCACTGCACTAGTGCTGTGATTGGACTGGCTCAAGCAATCTGTGCATAGGTGTTTGCATGTGTTTACTATGCACACCTGGTGTGAATCTCAGTAGTGCACAGTGAGCACATACATCTGGTGTCAGGCAGAAAACCCTGCTTCTGCACAGTCATGTGCATGTGATATAACCACACTTGAAACCAATTTGTCGATTCCCGTTTTGTGGAACTGAGAAGAGGGTCCCTCAGAGTTTGGACAGAAAGAAACATCAGAAATATTTCATAGTCAACATGAAACTAAAATCAAGTTGTAGTTTGTTATATGGACTCGATTGGAAAAACACGAGCTTAAAAGAAAAGGACACGTTCACAACTCAAATGTATTAAGCAACTTGATAAGTTTAGTCGATGGATTGTTTTTGCCAGACTACATTCTGTATGTGTCAGTGCATCACTGTCACCTCCTCCTGTTATTGTCACAGCTTTATTTGTGTTTTTACGACTCAGTATGGCCTTTCTTCATGTTCCTAGTGATGATGTGGCTGGCAAACATTCCTCACATACCTGTTAACTGTGAAGTCACACTATGGCAGAGTGTGATGAGTAAAACCTGTATGACTGTGCCTTTTACTAAGTAACAGTGGAGATATTCAGACAACTGTTTGCAGGACAGTAGTTATGAGGAAATAGTCTGCATATGCTTTATTACTGCAGTGTGTGTGTTAGCTAACACTTTATCTGCTTATCAGTTATTGTAAACACTGTTACCAGTTCTATTTATACAATATTAGGTTTTACTCCGTTAAATTATATCAACGAGATATTTGTGTTGAACCCTGTAGTCATTATCTCACAGTTTCCTGTGAAAATGAATAAAAACACGAGAGGGTTTAGGATTTTTCTTTTTTTTTTTTTTTTTTTTTTGAGCTTACAGTCAAGGCAACTTGCTTTTTAGAGTTAACCATTAAATCTGTTAATCGAATACCATTGCATTATACTGACAAGGGTTTCTGTTTTTTTGTCCAGGCCAGTTATATCAATGAGGGTGGATTAAGTAACAGTGCAGCTCCGGCACAATAACGCCTCTGTTAAATAAGCACTGAATATTATAATAATCATATTACAGGACTCTTGTATTTGTTTGCATAAGTTTTAGTTATAGTCATGTGTACTTAATAAATTGCCAATAGCTGCTCTGTCAGTTTTTCCATGTAGTGTTTCTTGTCTGTTTTACAAACCAGTTTGTCTTATAAGATAACGTGATGGAAGAGATACAGTTTTATGTCATGACACTAGTGACTGTAAGAGAATGCATTCCTTTTTTACATGTGGTGCATTAGCCTTAGCTTCAGCTGCTAACTCTTAATACTATCCAATTTGAATATAACTGGTATATATGCAGTTGAACTACACTATTTCACTATTCCTGACTTACGTAGTTCATTCATGCTTCAAGCGGAAATGATGCAGTAAGTTGCATATTATTCAAGCAGTGAGGTGCATTGACTGCATTGTGTCCTGGTTATTTTTTGTAAGACATATTTTTGGAGCTAAAACCGCTTGGTTAAGCACAATCACGGTTCCTGTCAGAGCTGTTTGCAGTGGGCATTTGTAGCATTGGTATGCTGTTCTTCCCACTGGAAAACTTACATAATCAAACCAATCAGATGCCTGATGTATCGTGCACCCTGAGGTTCACATTTGGGAACTTGTGACACTGATATTTTTCTAAATACTGATCACTTCCCTTCTGAATTAAACTTCTGAAGCTTTTTTTAAAAATCCCGGTCATGTGGATCATGTTTTTTTTCTGCAGCTCCACTGCCCCGTTCCATAGCTGTTTCCACAACTCCATAGGTGTGGATTTCCATTGTTGACCTCAGTTTGCTCTCTCTCTCTCTCTCTGACCTTTTTTTGCATGCATCTTAGTTGCTGTAACTGGTTGTATTAATAAGTATGTAAGTAAATAAGTAAGCTTTATAAATGCCATATTAGATCCAAAGCAATCAGACTTAGAGACCTGATACTTCAGCCTGAAAAGGATTTGTTGTTGTTTATTTCCTGGCGTGTCTCTTACTGCACTGAAGCTTTATTGTTGTTCCCCACTGATAAGTCTTTGGATAAAAGACTTAGGAGTCTGCCAAATGACTGAATTTAAGTAGGCAGCTACTGTTACTTACTGATTTAGAAATGATACCAATTGAATGTCAGCATGGAGCTCACTTCAAGGTTGTAACTACTGAGACAATTCCCACTGGGACTCTGCATCAGTGAGACAGCAGACAGAAAAAAAAATTAAACAAACAAACAAAAACAAAAAGGACCCACATTACAAGGCAGAAGTGTAAGAAAAGTCTGACAGCCTGATATATATATTACTGTTCATCCCAGTGTTGTTGTGGTTTCAGGATGAAAATGACAGCAACTGGCTTGGATGGATATTGCTTTTGTAAACTTGATCTATGTGTATCTCAACAGGGGAGGGATGGTCAGTCTTAACACCCGTAAAAATGATGTGAATACGGGAAATATTAATCCAATAGACACAGAAGTGTTTGTTGACAACCTTTTACTTCACAGTCGGTACTTCAACTCCCAAGCAGCTTACTACGATCATAATAAGCTGACTGAGAGATGATCCTGATGACGCAGGGGCATAGTGTGGCTTAGTGCAGAGCTGTCTGTGAAGAGGTCTGAGGTCACAAATGAAATCAACAAAGTCGTTTTTTTTTTTTACTGTTTGATCAGCTGTTCGTTATAGGTTTAACTTATGGCAGATTGATTTTATGTAAAGAAGAAATGTCTTTACATATTTGTCCAATCAGCGTTCAAGGTCTAAAAAATGCGACACAACTAATGTGTCGTCAGTAACCACTATGAATTCAGCAAAAACAAACTTCATCAACATTAACGGTTACGCACCATAAAGTCACTCACCTGCCACTCAACCGCTTTTCACTGTAGCTTTTCAAAAGACATCACATGTTCGTGTGTCCTATTTAAAGGCTTTGTGATCCAGTGGTATGCAAGCTGCAGTTTTGTTGCTGTAACATGAAGTTGAGCATGTTGAGCTCACATGGCCATGAGAATGTTTTTGCTGCTTGAGCACAATAGTTTAGCGTGTAAATAAAGCTACACAGTCTTTCAAAACTGTACACTCTACTGTTTATATCTGTAATACACAGCCACGGCCAAAAAAGGTGTTGACTGTGCATCTAACCTGATATTAAGCGTGAGGAACACTGTATTTATTTCACTTTCACAAACAGCTGCTGACTGGCTGACATGTTTTTATTAAAGCTTTTGTTGGTCGTCTGTGTGTTTGTGATTGTCTGGCCCGCCCTCTGTGTCTTTCCTGTAAAAGGAAATGATGCAGATCGAATGTAACTGTGGTGGAAAGCCATCACTAGTTTAGAGCAACAGGTCTGCATGCAACCATATGATGATGATGATGAACCGCAGTTTAATAACATGTTTATAACACCGGACTAAAACAAACTTTTTTAATACAGCGTTTTTGACACGAGTAGTTTAATTTAAACTGTGTCCATCCTGAAGTATAGTAAAATGAAGCTCTGTGTATCACACGGGTATGATATTGTTATAGCAATAGTAAGGGTGCAGTGTTTGTGCTGTAATATAAATGTACTTTGTAACTAAATTATGGAGTGAGCAATGTGTGGGTAATTAAAGTGAGTTAAGTTTTCTCAGTCTGTCATTGATAACCGGTGTTATGTAATCATGGTTGTTTTTCGGTTTCGCTGGGTGTGTGTTGCCTCTGATCTGGTTGGTTTTTGGCTACAATCTGCCCGACCGATGCATGGACTGGAGAAGAGGGTGTCTTACTGATACTTGGCTGCCTGACAGAGTGATCAGATCTAAGAAGGTCATCTGATCTCAAAACTCCAGACATCACCAAACAATTACACACCAGCGATGTAGGTTATCCCCTAAACCACTACTGGCCTGATGAAGGTCAATTTGTGGTCATGTAACATGTGAACAGACAAAAAATGAAATGTTCAACCTACATAATAATCGACAATGAATCTAAAGTAAAACAGCAGTCTAAAACATTTTAATTAAGATTACATCAGTTGGTGAATGATGGTATTTATGCTGTTGTGAGTGTCATGTTGCCCTCGTCCCATGTGAATTGTGTCTCAGTGTCAGCTGGACTCTAGTCTTTTACTGTGGAGTATTGAAGGCGTTATTGTTTATACATCTTAATCTCTGATAAACGATAAAACTAATCTCATAGTTGCTTTTCCGTGGCTTAAAAATGGCTGCTCAATAGAAGTAAAAAGTGAAATAAATCAGGTACAATGATATCACTTCACCTTTAACACTTGTTACACTTGTTTATTCTTGAAATGGATACTCATTAGTGCTGGTCAGGAGTCAGAGATCATGTTGTTAGTGCCATCATGTTTATTTTGGGAAAACTGTGTAACACACTGACGGCCTGTAGTTCCACAGACAAGATGGCAACAAGTGAAATTTTCATAGCAAAAGGTTTGAATGGGTTTTGTAGTTGAAATAGGTGACAATTATATTAAGGTCATGTTTGAATCTGATTTAGAGCACTGGTCAGTTCATTTGAACCTAGATAAACCTCTTCGTCAGGGATCGTTTTCTTCCTGTCAGTAATCCAACATTCCTGCTCTCAGTTTCTCCTCCTCTTCTGGCATCTAGACTGAGGGATATTCACTTCTGTCTGGGCAACAGACTTTCAGCATAGAGGAAAAGAAAGAAGAAGACAAGAATATTAAAGGCTACGGAGAAAGGGAACAAAGCCAAGTGATGCAGTAAAATAAGAAAAAAAAGTGGATCTGCTTCAGGCCACACAGAAATATATTTAAATCAGCCATTTTAATCTGCATCAGCACCATTACTGAGGTTCCCTTAAGCAATGCATGTGACACACAGGTCCTCTAAAGTAGCTGCTCAGTAGCAGCTGTGGTTTTAGCGGGCATATTTCTGGTGTGAATGTGTGTAATAGAATGTTCCTGATGTTTTCCATGGAAAACGTTTGTTGAATGTTTTGAGCAGATCGTACTGTAGATAACTTAATAAACCGTTAAATCTGTGTAACTATACAGTTTCTTTTTTTCCTTCACCCAGTGCTCATAATTCATGTGTCTGTGTTGTGTAGATCCAGACGTTTGGAGTGGAGGCTCCCTGCAAAACGGTAGAAGACTTGACGAGTGGCGTCGTCATGGCCCAGGCTCTACAGAAAATGTAAGTTTTTGTGCCAAAAGTTTGTGCTTATATTTTCTTTCTATAATGTTTCGTGTATTGTTAGAGCTTGGAACAAGTGTCACTGCAGGTCCAGCCTTTTTCGTATTGAAGGATTTCCATTTCACTCACTTTCTCTTTGCATGTGTTTGTTTTTTTTTTTTTTTTTTTGTTTTGTTTTTTTGCAGAGATATAGTGTATTTCAATGACGGTTGGATCAGTAGAATCAAGCCAGAAGTTGGGGACAACTGGAGGTTAAAGGTAATGATCAGACATTATTTAATTAAATAGGTCAAGTATTTGTAAAGTCTTTTTTATTTTATTTTATTTTTTTTTTATTTTGCTTTAGCTGAATGATATAGCAGACCTAATTGGATGTCAATGAACAATGTCATTAACCAGAAATAGTAATTAAATGCGTATGTTGCATATTCCTAATACATTTGGGTCAATCTTTTTTTTATCAGTTTAATTGGTTTAGCTTTTTTTTTATCAGTTTAATTCGCACTGTTATAAACACAATATGTTGGGCAAATGTTGACGTAAGTGCTCTGGTGTTTCAGATCAGCAATCTAAAGAAAATCCTCAAAGGCATCCTAGACTATAACCAGGAGGTAAGAACACTGCTCTATTTGTTTTGAAATAAATACACTTGATCAGTATTAACTTTTAAAATATATAAGCAGCTGTGTGGCTGATTGTGGCTGTCTGTTCTACAAACCAGGACAATACAGTTTTTACAGAATGAAATAGTTATGTGTATGTTTAAAAAAAAAAAAAAACATCTTAACATCTGTTCCCTCTGTGTAGGTCTTAGGCCAGCACATTAATGACTTCACACTACCGGATGTTAACCTCATCGGAGAACACTCTGATGCAGCAGAACTTGGGAGGATGCTACAACTTATACTGGGCTGCGCTGTCAACTGTGAACAGAAACAAGGTGCGTATTCCTCATCCCATGTGAAATTGAAATCGGGCAAAGCAAAATACTTTGATATCACACTGAACACGAACAGCTGACTCGGAGGCTTGAATTTACCCAACTGTGTCTCTTTGTTCTTCAGAATACATCCAGACCATAATGATGATGGAGGAGTCGGTGCAGCATGTTGTCATGACAGCAATCCAAGAGGTAGACTTTCATGCTGTTCAGTCTGGGATGAAATGGTATTTGTAGATAATGGTAGATCAATGAGGATAAAGTGAGATTGGTCAGACAGATTTTAAACAGGTGGTGGGTAGGATCAGATGGACGTCCTGTGTTGGTGAAGGATTGAGAAAATTGTTAACTTCATCCAACCATTAACATGTTTTTTTTGTGTGTTTATGTAGCTGATGAGTAAAGAGACTCCTGTGATGGGAGGAAATGACTCGTACGTGGATCTAGACAGACAGGTAAGGAACCATTATAGTATTTCTTTACTGTTTTATTTACCAGCAATGTTAAATTAAACAAATTAAAATTAAATTAAATAGACTGGACACAGAAACTTCAATACCACACAGTATAAAACCTGACCCAGATCTCTCCCATATTTCACAGTGTAAAACAGCTCGATCTGTGAAAATGCTCGTTTCAGTAGAACAACTGAAATACTATGACATGACTATTGTGCACAAACCGCTTTTTGTATTTTTGCAGTTCCACATCCAGCAGATCCATGACTTTCAAGTGTTTATGTAGTCTCTCTACTCTGTTTTGATTTGTGGTTTCTTTTCTGTTTTCAGCTGAAAAAGACGGTGGATGAGCTGCACGATGCCTTGGCTACCAAAGAAGAGATCGCCCAGAGGTGTCGCGAGCTTGACATGCAGGTTGGTTTTATGCACTTGTAATCCCCAATGTTTTAAAGACTTGGTATGCTCCTTTTGTATTTCATAGCAGTGTGTAAAGTTGCTCTATCACACGTTAAAAATATATAACCAGAAAGACATCACCTCGCCACTGTGCCTAATGTTTAACTTTTACAATTTACTTTACATTTGCACAATATTCAAAAGTGAGTGTGTGGCTAATGAGACATGAAAACAGAAAAAAGATAAATGAGCACTTTTTTTTCCACACAGTAACTGTTTGCAGTTATGTAGTTCATGTTGAATTAGGTTGAATGTATTCACAGTAGACAGTGAAACAAAACACTCCATAAAAAACATATACACACATCTACCCAGTTAGAAGCTTCACTTTCCTGTGATGTTGATGACATCTCTTACTATCTAACTGACTGTCATGCTTTATAGTTTTACAGTTATTTTTTGGGTACACTTTAAAAGCAGCTCCCTTTTCTGCATAATTACACTGCCATTAAAGGGCACTAAAAACAGCTGATTAGCTGTGTTGTCAGGTTATTTATCTGTTTGTTGGTTTGTTGTATTTTTTTGGTTACTTTAATTATATTTAGTCATAACCTGTGGTAAATAGAGAGCTATCTTTACAGCAGACGGCTGTTATTTATTTATTCATTTTGTAAATTTTGTTGACCGACAATTTATTTTCCATTTCCTGTAGAAAAACGGAGCTGTAATTTAAAGGTTTATGTGTTAAATCAGTTTCCTCTTTATTTCCTGACTATTTCAATACTGTGTGCCTCGCTTTAAAGGCCCTCCATGTCCAAGAGGAGCGTGATAGACTGAGGTTAGAGTTTAATGAGCTAGAAGAGAGGGTAAATCCAATCTTTCTTTTCTCTCTGTTTCTCCTTCCATTCATGGTGTGTGGTGTGTCTAATAGTCCTGGAAATTTTTTCAGTCTGCTTGCACCAACATCCCCTATTGGAATCCAGATATCCACCCCCTTCCCCCTTTTCTCCTAATTACGTGTGCATGTGTGTGTACACGTCTGTGCACAAGTGTTTTTGTGCGCACGTATACACACGGTCCTCTCGGGGCACACCAGCCACAACTGCAGCATTGTGTGGGTGTGTCAGATGTTGCCCCCATTCAGTGATGACCCCCTGCCTTTTTTACCTGATTGTGTTTCATGGTTTCCCCTCAGTAAAAGTAGGCAGCAAGAAGAAAAATTTAAGTTTTGGACCAAGATGAAGGAGTCAATACATGACAGAACTGTCATATATCTTAAATATTTCAAAATGGTTGTTATTTTGACATTTTTACGCTATTGTTTTTTTGTATTTTTCACTTTTGGAAGTGCAAATTAATGACATTTTTTTTTGTATCAGAGCATCAGTCGATATTCTTTTTCTACTTTTGAGGATAAATACACCACACCTTATCCCCTTGCTTTTTTTGAGCTGTCCTGATCACATCTTCGATGTGATACAAGCTTGTTGCAATCGGAGAATTTTCACGTTGGTGCAAGTTCTCCAAGAATGCTTCCACATAACAGCGTTATGACAAAAATGACGTACATTTTTTTTTTCCACACAGGAGTGTTAAACATTTTTTTTTTTTTTTTTTTAAAAGAAAAGGGTATTAGAAAAGGTTTTATGTGGTAGTGAAAACAAGCAGCTTCTGCTTTGCTTTATGTGGAGTTTGATTCCCTGTCTATCACATTTGAGAAGACAACATCAAACCATATGTAGCCCACTTTGCTATGTTGGAGCTTCTTGGTTTGTGTGTGTGTGTTTTTTTTTTTTGGTGTGTCCTTGCTTTGAGGTTGATGCTGCAGTGATTGTGAATAACCCAATGGACTGAATGCTGTGAAGAAAATGTTACATCTGCATTTAAGTAGCTTGAGAGAATCATTTTGAAAGTTTCAGTGCTGTTCGCTGCTAATTTGTTTCCCTTTTCTGCCTCTCTTCTCTCTATCTTTTTTTTTTTTTAAATCTTTTCCATCTATATCTATTTTGCTCTCTCATCATTCTGTCTTCTCGCCACCCTTTTTTGATCTTTTCCTCAATTTTTTTTTTTTTTTTTTACCTTTATCATCAAAATCCTCATCTTCTCCCTTTTCATCTGATTCTGTTTATCTCACTACTGAACCATTTTTTTCTGGCCCTTTTTGCTCCTTTTCTTTTGTTTTGTTTCTCTATGTATTCCTACTCTTTGTCCTCCTCTTCGCCACCTTTCCTCCTCTAGGTGGCAGCTCTACAAGAGGAGAAGAGCAGTTTGCTAGCAGAAAACCAGGTCCTGATGGAGAGACTCAACCAGTCTGACTCCATAGAAGATATCAACAGCCCGGCTGGACGCAGACACCTCCAGCTGCAGACACAACTGGAGCAACTACAGGAAGAAACTTTCAGGTTGTGGAGTTGACTAGATGGAAAGAGATTTTTTTTTTTCATATTAAAAAGCAAACGCTGATTTTACTGATGTTGCGGTCACAAAATTTTAAATACAAACACATGATTATTGTTACTAACTCGTTTAATTCCATTTAGGTTGGAAGCAGCAAAAGATGACTACAGGATCCGGTGTGAGGAGCTCGAAAAAGAACTTATAGATGTAAAGTCACAGAATGAAGAGCTTGTGTCACTGGCTGATGAAGCCCAGTCTCTCAAGGATGAGATGGATGTTCTTAGGTGAGTTTGTATGTAAAATCACAGAGTAAAAATTAACACTAAATAAGGCAAGATTTAGTTGTGAATCCTGCATCAAACATGTTGCCGCACAAACAAGAGTTTTTAGTAAAAGTATCTGTTATTTTCTTTCAAGGCATTCATCTGACAAAGTGTCAAAGCTGGAGGGAACAATCGAACACTACAAGAAGAAACTGGAGGAGATGGGACTTCTCAGGAGACAGGTGCTCATTATGTTGTGTGTTTTATGTCCAAATAAGACAAGTGACGCCAGGTGGCACAAAAAAAGCTTACATTTCTGCTATTTTTTTTCCAGAATAAGCTCATGGAGGAGAAGAACACGGTGTTGATGCAGACTAACGTCGGTTTGGAAGAAGAGCTACGAAAGGCAAATGCTACCAAAGGACAGCTGGAGACGTACAAGAGACAGGTACACATCCGACATCCAGACATGTTGACCTACACATGCAAAAATCATTATGTTAACTCTTAGCTGGACTCAGATTGCTTTCATACTCACATAATGATACTCACACACGTTTATATAACTTGACTGCTGATCTCTTGAACTGTCCTCTCTCTGCACAGGTGGTTGAACTTCAGAACAGACTATCAGAGGAGTCTAAAAAGGCCGACAAGATGGAGTTTGAGTACAAACGTGTCAAAGAGAAAGTGGACTCCCTACAAAAGGAGAAAGATGTATGTTCAGTTTACTTGATTAGCAAATATAATAGATTAAACCGTAAAACTATCAGAGCACAGTATAACTCATCAGTAAAATGATATATTTACAGTTTTATCAAAACATATCCTCAGTTCTGTAGATCTGTTCTTTGTGCAGTGAGTCAGTTACATATCAGAAGAATTTACTTAACTCTTAACTCTCTAAACTTGACTTGACGTCTTATGGGGTTCCTGGAGTGGTAGTTGACATATTTTCATTCAAGCTTTTCTTTCTCTTTCAATCAGCGTATCATTCATTCACACATTGTTCTCTCTGTCTCCCTCTGCAGCGGATGAGGACCGAGAGGGACTCACTGAAGGAGACAATTGAAGAGCTGCATTGTGTCCAGGCTCAAGAGGGACAGCTTACATCAAGTAAAGAGAGTCAGAGTGGCTAAATCTGAGTAGTTGATGATTTAAAGTGTAGGTACTTATAAAAAATAATAATAATACTGTCTCTTTGACCAGGTTTGTTCCCATTGGTCAGCAACGACGGCTCTGATTCACTGGCTGCTGAAATCACCACTCCAGAGATTCGGTATGACCTTTTTTTTTTTTTTTTTTCGTTTGTTTTATTTTAGTTAATTACAAAAGAAAAGCCAGTCATGCAGAAATATCACAGCAAGGTGTATAATGGAAGATTTGGGGTTGTGTGTGGGAGAACATCTGTCAGTTTTGCATGTGTGTTGTCGTACAAAAGGTCATTACTGTAAAAGAACTGGAGCCTCTTTTATAAAGCAGTACATAGGATCCATACTAAAAGTGAAAATCACAAAAAACTAGAAACTGCGCCTAGAAGCACATCAGTGAAATATAAAGAAAACGACTTGAGAGGTTGTTTAATGACAGTTGTATCCTCCCTTGATGCTGCATGTTGTGTGTGTACAGTATGATTGTGGTGCTGCATACAGATGGTTTCTACCCTCTTCCGCCTTTCTGTCACTTAAACACAAGTGAGAGTTTGGCCTAAAAACATCTATCTTTGTAGGCAGTTATGTAATACTTGTGTGTGAGTTACATCAGCCTGACTTCTGCTCTCCAAGATGGCTGGGTTTTCTGCCAGTAGCAGAAAGTGCCTGGATTTTATTTCAGTATGTGAGAACTTGTGTGTGGGGGAAAAAAAGTTGATTTAGATTGAAATCCTAATCTCCAAAAAGCTGTTTATGGACAAAAAACCCAGTCCAGGATTTTCATTACCTTTGAGAGGTAGAGTAATGAAAAAGTCTTGCGTCCTGAGGTGATGTCATATCCTGTAAGCAATCGAAGATCAGAGTAAAATGTTGCAATAAATTCACAATTCATGTGAGATATCTCAATTAAAATTGCCCAGTGCTGGTTGTCAGTTCAGGGTTCAATGTCGAGGGTGAAAAGCTGAAATGCTCTGCACCTAATTCAACCTGTTGCTTTCATAAGCAACATCTGGAGTTCATTTTTTGCCTGTCAGTTTTTTTTTTCCCTCTAACCTGAACACTGCCAGCAAAACAGCTGGAAACTCAGTTATTTTCTCAGTCTGCTGCAGAGGAATCAGCAGAAACTAGAGGAAATCCATTCACGTCAGTGTAACGGTTTTATTTTAGCAATCCAGACCAGAACCTTTTCTCGGCTCTTGTTTGCCTTCTTTAGGATAATCTTTTACCAGCCCAGCAACTGTGCTTGTGTCTTGAAACATTTAGCCAGTTTTCTAGTTGGAAAGAAGTCAGCAGCCACACCCTTAAAAAAAAAACAAGACTTAAGAAATAAAAAAGACTGTGCTTAGTGGTATCAAAAAAGAAGATCCAGATCTGATCTGATCTGTTGAGTCGTTGGATTAGGCCGAGGGGACGTCTTAAAACCGAGAGATCACCAGGTTAAATGTCTCATCCGAAGTTAATCGACTCTCTACCTTTGTTCCAGTGCCATTCTTTTTTTTTTCTTTACATCTCTTTGTGCTGTGTGGGCTGCTCAGTTTTGTTAGTTTGTGTCTCAAGTTGGTATTTTATGATGCAGAGAATTGGCAAGTAAAAGAGGAGCGCGCTGTTTCCACATCAATTCAGCCAAATTAGAATATAGAAGAGAACAACACTACTGAGCAAAAAGCAGTGGGTTTTCGTGACTTTAAACCCTGAGTGCATACAACCAGCTGGAACCTTGCATTATTGCTATTTTTAAGACTCAAATGCATCGTTTAGTCCTCAGTCACAGTCAGGGAGCCGGTGCAGGATACAGCCTCGTCAGCAGCCGCCCCAGTGACTGTCTGATCTGACAGTTTGACAGTCCAGTTCTTGTTGTATTACAGCAGTTTTACGCCTGTTTGTCTTGCTGCTTCAAAATGTTAAACAAGCAACCAGACAGATCCAGAAGATCTGTTGCACAATTCTGTTTGTACAATACGTGTATGTAGAATTCAGTTTGCCAAGTGCTAACATAAATTACCATCTCACGCTTGTATTGGCTGATGCTCACTCTAGTAGGATAATATATCACTAAGATGTGGCTTTTAAATCAGTTTTATCTCTGTGCGTCATTATTTATGCAGCAGTTAAAACATGTAATGGTTTCTTCATTTTCTAACCTTGAACAAACGGAACACATAAATATGTACAGAACACAAGCACACACTGATGGTCTGTTTGTCTTTATGAAGTGGTTTTGGGGTAAATATTCAGTATGTTTGCTTTGAGTGGTTGTATAACAACCAATTTTTTGTGGAATTTGAAAGAAATTAACTTTAAGGTTTGTTTGTTTTTTTTATTCACAGAGAACATTTGATTCGTCTCCAGCATGAGAACAAGATGCTAAAGCTGGCCCAAGAGGGTTCAGACAACGAGAAGATCGCACTGCTGCAGAGTCTACTGGAGGATGCCAACAGAAGAAAAAATGAACTGGAGACAGAGAACAGGTCAGCAAAGGACACGGCAGCATGAAAATTAGCAGCATTAACCGCAGAAGAAAAGATGCTGAATTGTTTATAGCATTTAGTTTGGAGTTAAGAAAAACACTGGTTCATTTGTTCTCAATACTGAAAATTTAATGAAAACGGAGCAAAGAGAATATTTTATTACTTTGATTTGTTCATGCAGCTTTGAAGGCCCATCTCTATCTGTGTGAGATTGTGTTGGAATGTAGATCCATCTTCTTTTATGTTCCAACAAAGATTTTCTTTGTCAACACTGGAACTTCAGTCAAACAACCTTTAACCAGAAACCTGCCTTTATGTCATTTATTTTATCTGTGTTTACCACTGCGTAGCTTACAGTCTATGTCGAAACTATGTTGTCAGACTGCTCTTCTTTATATCTTTTATCAAGGTTGATCAATCAGCGCCTGATGGAGGAGCAGAGTCAGGTGGAGGAGCTACAGAAGAATCTACAAGAACAGGGCTCCAAAGCAGACGATGTATGTAATGAAATGTTTGTTCTTTATTTTGTGGGTGTGAGCACACACGAGTGTATGCGCGCGTGTGTGTAACTGATACCAATGCTGGCAACAATCACAGAAAGTCAAATTCCCATCATGCCTCACCTGGTAAATAGAGATAGCGCAGGACTGCAGTACACTGCTCCTATTAAAGGATTAATGTTTTTATATTTTATCTACAAATGTCATTTGCAAAAGAGTTTTACACATTATTACTGTTGCTTCTCTGGCTAATGCTTAGAAAATAACATTTGACATAAAATTAACATTTTGTTACTAACTCCTCCTAACATTAACCATTTCTAACAGCCAGTGTTTGATTTCTGTTTGCGTGTATTGTTGCATTATGTCTGTGTTGTTCTGTTTGCTTGGTTAAAAGACCCGAGACCATCATAACAAATTTTGATTGAAAACTACCAGTTTACGTATCAGTTGCTTTAGTTTTGTTCATATTAAGATTTGTAATTGTGATCCTGAAACACAAAAGGCAAAGTGTCCATTGCCATCTTCTCTGTTCCTTGTCTCCCTCAAACCAGTTTCTAGTAGGGGACAACTGGTATTTAGGAAGAGGAGGTTTGGAGCTTCTCCCAACGAGGTTTATGTGTGAGAGAGAGCTTGCATGCATGTTTTATCGCAGCCATTATGTGCTTTACTACATAATTAACTTTAATCAGAAACACTGCTTTCTTTCGTGGGGGTTTCTTCTTCCTTTCCTGTCAGCTTGTGTAGATTTGGCATCTGATCACCAACATTATCGGTCTTGCTGAAAATATCTTTTCACTCAAGATGAACAGAACACTTAGTGTTTTCAGTATTTGATGGCGTCCAGTCCAAGCTGTAAAGACAAGCTCACAATATACAGATGATTCCAAAACGAATTCCCTTAATGCGTCAGTGTAATTATGGGGAGAGTCTGTATAAAGACTATTTTTTAATGCAAGTGAAGTTCTCAGTACAGTTTCAGTCATATGAGAGATAAGGAAGTGGTGTCTCAAACATCAGGAACCAGGATGAGAAACTAGAAGCTGTGTAGACTGTGTGTGTTTTGTTAGTTGGAGCCACTTGGTGGAAGTTAATGGTAGCGCAGCCATTTCATAAAGACAGGAAGCTGTACAACTTAGCTAACAAACAAAAGCTTCTCTACTAACCTGAACTAATATCTTCTGCTAATTTTGTACTTAGCTGTGACGTG
Source organism: Polydactylus sextarius (assembly GCA_016801845.1). NCBI lineage: Eukaryota > Metazoa > Chordata > Actinopteri > Polynemidae > Polydactylus > Polydactylus sextarius. The sequence goes on from CM028922.1 coordinate 7,500,004, forward strand.
AACTTACCTTTATTTTCCATGAAAACATATACAGGCTGAGCAATATTTATTTTGTTCAGCATGTTAGTTTGTTTTTTTACAAAAGGTGCTATTCACGTAAACCATCTGACTGGGTAGATGTAGACTCGGGGATCTCTAGTGAGACCAGTACATTGTGGATATAAAATCAACCTCATTTGGCTCTGTGATTCTTGCAATTCAATTAAACACTTGCACATTTCCTTCTTAAAAAAATGCTCCGTCCACTGTCAGACAATAGTAAGTATATCTTTATGATTCCAGGCTAGTTTCTTCTTGTAGAGTTCACTCTTTCTTGACCTCAAGTTTTTTGACTTCTTGAACCAAATGTGTCACAACTCAGGATGCAATAAATTTGACCTTCATAAAGTATCATAAAATATTGGGTTTGATGTCCAAAATGATATCAAGAATCATTTTAACCACCTTTGTTGAGCATTTTAATTGCCTTTTATACTTGCGTTACTGAGTTGCTGCACACTAAGTGTCAAATTTCTGTGGGTTCAGTATCTTTTCCTGTTAGAAACAGAGAGAGAGAGAATCTTTAATCAGTTCGTAGTCGTATCTAGTAGATGTTTCCTGCTTGTCAAAACTCACCTCTCCTTGTTCCTTGATGTTGTTGCCTTTTTGTAGTTTAGAACCACTCTGAATGTTGGATCCTCTTTTTCAATATGTCAATTATCAAGATTTCAAAAATGATTTTGTTGCAGAACTATTTTTAAAAAATCAATTAGGAGACGAATTATTAAAAAGTCTTATAAAATCACCCACACGGCATAGGTTTGGTCCATAGATTACTTCTCTTCTGATTCCCTCTTTCAGATCTTTGCAGTCTACAATAAGACTCTTATGACTAAGATTAATTCCAGATATTATCAGAAGACTTTACTTCCCTTTGTTGGATGCCATGAGAACTGTTTTTGTTAGTAATCCTTCAGATCATTTTCACCACAGACCAGACGTGTGTTGATCTGAAACACAGAGTATAGTGGTCACACAAAGGAAAAAAAAATGATATGAGGATTTTTTTTTTCTTTTCTATGTCTGGCAAGACTAAAGTCAAACTGTCAGACAAAGGAAATCTTCCTCGTCACTCGTCAACTTTGATCTCGAAAATACTGACGACTGACGGTCGACAATAAAAAAAAAAAAAAAAAAAATCTTCATCATCTCATTTTTTTCCTTATACATGGTTCTAATTCTCTCAGAAATAATCTAAGCTATGTAAAACTATCTAGCATACATTCATCTTCTCTACATGTTGTTCTGTTATTCAATATGCCACCAGTGTGGAATTTATCATCATAATTTACATATTTTATTTTAAAAATGTGCATATTTCAATGCTAATATTGTATTGAACTATGTCTTATAAATATTTGTAGTTTATTACATAGCTACAGAATTTATCATGGAGTTAGACGCGACAGTTTCAGGGACTAGCATCACACACAAATGTGGCCGCAGGTATAAAACTGAGAGTCGACCCACATCGACATTCTGCTGCAGTTTCTGCATTTATCCAACAGAGTGGCTGCTTAAAAGTTTCTGCTTTTTTTCTTTTACAGATATAAGATATGTGTAACTGGTTTTTTTTCCCATTTTATTGTTTTTTTTAGTCTTCCATTTTGAAGAAGAAATATGAAGAGCACATGTAAGTGATCTGTTTTTCCCACCCAGAGCATGAAACAGTAAAGGAATGAGCCCATATATATATATATATATATACATATAAACACATATACATACATATATGTCAAATAAGTGCTTTGTTCTTTCCATTAGGGAGAAAGTACGAGAGTTGAACAATGAGTTGTTGAAGAAAAACACCTTCGTTGACGAAATGGAGACGAAATACAACGCCAGCAGTGAGTTTGTAGCCTTTTTTAAAATACATAAGGTGTTAAGTTTTTGTTGACCCTCATCCTCTCCTGCTGTCAATTCTTGTCATTTTGCCTAAAATAATCTAATGTGTAATGTTGCTGCACATATATGACACTGAAACCAATACATGTATTATTCAATTCATAAATCTGTTAATAAAATAAGCGCAACTCTTTTCTATTGTTCCCTCTCAGCCCAACGAGTGGAGGAGCTGGAAGAGGCCTTGAAAAAGAAAGATGACGACATGAAACAGATGGAGGAGAGATATAAGAAATACCTGGAAAAGGCCAAGAGTGTGAGTAACCAGTTATAATTGACTGTAGATCAACAGGAAAACTCTGCAGGGAAACTGATTATGATGATTATTTGATTTGTCGTCTCCAGGTGATCCGGACTCTGGATCCCAAACAGAACCAAGGTTCAGGCCCGGAGGTCCAGGCTCTGAAAAACCAGCTGCAGGAGAAGGAGAGGATGTTGCACTCACTGGAGGTAATTAAATCCATCAATTCAACGATATACAGGTTAGATGATCATCCAGCATCTTGTTCATCACTGGGGTTTAACATGTCAACTTGTAGTTTCTTGTCGAGTTGAGACGCGAAAATGTGGAGCCGTTTGAAGCTTAAACAGTTTTTTGCATGTCTTCAGTTTTTTTGTGTCTCTTTATTTTCCCTCCAAACAGAAAGAGATGGACAAGACAAAGAGTCAGAGAGATTACGAGGAGAAGCTGATTGTGTCAGCCTGGTACAATATGGTAAGAAGAAACACCAGTTTTTACATGTGTCCTTTTTCGTCGTGGCACACATTCATGTACGGCTGGAATCATTGCTTTAAACCTTAAAGAACATATATTGTTTTAAAATTCCTCATCCAGAAAATGATTGTGATGTCAGTGCTACCAGATTGACAAAATGTTTCATGTTTTTTTTCTAATGAATGATGAGATGAGATGCGAGATGAAGAGAGAATACCCATTTTTTGTAAAAACAAAAGTAGTGATCATGTATTTTAACCTCTAGAGGGCAGCACAGACTGTTCTGTGAACCTCTCCTGCTCTGCTGGCTCTGTCACACACTTGATCAATAGCTGGTGTTAATGTTTGTGAGCTGTTAAATTGAGGCTAATATTGTGTTTGAGCCAATTCTCTTTCTCATGCATCAAGTGAACTCATTATAGCTAATTCTGTGGGAACCTCTGACTCCGCACTGAACTGTTTTGTGCTCTGGCTCATACAGTATTAAGTTTCTATGCACTTATTGTTTCTATGCTGACAGTGACCATTAAGACCATTAATGACTCCCCAACCCCGACTGCCCTCTTGTTTCTCCTCCCAGGGTATGTCTCTGCAGAAGAGGGCGGCTGAAGACCGACTGGCCAACACCGGTTCTGGTCAATCCTTCCTGGCCCGGCAGAGACAAGCCACCACCACACGCCGCACCTATCCAGGCCACGTCCAGCCAGCTACCGCAAGGTAGACGGCAACAGGGCCAAAAAAAAAAAATCATATATATATACTGCGACAAACTACCTTTACAAAACTCACCAGAACTTACTTACAGTAGATGTGCCTTTTTTGAGGCGCATCACTATTTCCATTCATTTCTAATGGAAGTTCTTGTTTTCCTTTATTCTGCCTATTGATTATCTTTTTTTTTTCTTCTTGATCAGATCCATGAGGTAGAGATACCAGGCAAGGCTGCCCAAATCTTGCACCACTTTTTTTTTCTGACTAAGCATACTTTACCCCTGACTCCCGTGATGCCAGGCTTCTACCTTTTTCACACACCCCCAGCATATTTAATAGGATCTGACTAATCACTCCAAAAACTCCTTCTCTTCTTCTCTTTCTACCACTGACCTTCTTCAACGTGTACTGTGGTAAACTTTTTTTTTTGCCAAGCAGATAATCTGGACCTGAAGGCTGAGAAGGCTCACGCTGTCTTGAAAAATTACTGTCATTTATGTTTTAGCAGAACTGCTCTACCTTGTTCATGCAGTATTTATGCACATCTCTACCTGTGACAACCTTTGAGGTTCATCTTGTTGTTGTTTTTGTTTTTTGGACTGGAGTTGACAGGCTTTTTGGTTAATCTGTTTTGACTCTTACGATGTAGCTTTATGAGGGTTAACAGCATTTTTTCAGTTACATGTGTTGATGTTTGTAATGAAGATATTTTCAGAAAGTTGCCCCTTTGCTTTGTCTTTGTTTTTTAGAGCAACTAATACACGGAGGCATAGGAAGATGTACAGTCCTCACATGTAAATGTTCCATTTGCTTGCTTAATGGTCTGAGTAATATATGTTTCGGAAGCAAAAAAAACAAACAAAAATAATGCAGGTAACTGTTGGCTGGTTACAGTGCAGCAATAAAGTGTGAAAGGTAATTTTCTCCCAAGAGAAACATGACGCGTAACATTGTTTCAGAAAGAAAGCACATTCAATGTGCTGCATAATAATATTGATTTATATTCACTAAGTTGTGAAATGCAGTAAATTATGAGTTCATGTTCTTTTAGCTTTACCAGCATTTACCAAGTTGTCTCAGACAACACCTAATGTGCCATAGTATTCAAACTTACATGTATGTGTCACGTATTTGGTTAGAATTGTTCATGGAATACTACAGACTTCCCCTGTTACATAGGAATGAATGTGTGGAAACTTAGTTATTAGTTTTAGATCCTGGGACTCTGGTTGAAACAGGATGTAGCATTTGTTTGCCACCATAGAAGAAAAATATTTTTTTTCCAAAGTGTTTTAAAAGGTGCTGTGATGATTATGACACAGTGTTGCCCATGCCTGTTTAAGTAGGAGTCTTGAATAAGTTGTCATCCATCTTTTGTTCCATTATCTTTACATGGTCATTAGTTTTTTGTTTTTGTTTTGTTTTTTTTTTTTTTTTTTAACATGATGGGTTTGTAGAAGCATTGAAATTAACCCTGTTCATTTTCTGTTTGTGTTTACACGAGGGCCAGACATTTAGGCTAACAGGCCCTGTCATCTGACCTTTTTCTCTCTCTCTCCTCCTTCAACAGCAATGTCACTGCATGACTGGCACACCAGTGAAACTGGCCGGGCCTGGTGTGGCTGAGCTAGGCTGAGGCGCTCGATGCATGAACTACCTGTCTGCCTACTGTTTGCATGACTTTGCATTGACTCGAGCCTGCGAATAACCAGCACAGCCAGCAGCAGCATGAGCACTAACAACCCTCTGCGGTGTCATGCTTTGTAACCTCCAGACAAGCCTGAGGAGTGATGTGATCAGAGAGAAAAAAAAAGAAAACCCTCACCCCTCCTTCCTCCAATTAAACTCCTTTCCATCCTTTCAGCTCCTTGCCCTCCTTGTTCTCCTGTTCTTCGTTGTCCTCTCCATCTCTTCTACTCTAACCCTCCTCTACTTACTCTTCGTGGACATGCCTGTTTGTGCTTCCCAACTGCATGAAGTCTGTTACTCTCCAACCAACAGCGTAATACAAACACTTAAGGCAGAGTCAGAATATCGCAGTGTTGTTTGTCGATCAACCCGTTGACATGATAGACCTTTTGTGTCGTGCTTGTGTGTAACTTGACGTCGGCTAGCTACTTCAGGATACCTCAATGACATATTTCCACATATCTGTTCTCTGTTCTGTTTTTCTTATTATTATTATTATATTTACACAGTTTGAGGACATTTTTTTTTACCAATAAGAGAGAAATATTTCAGAGGTGTAGCCTGTGAGTTCATCTGCATAACATACGTGTTTCTTCTGCAATGATTCTGCCCGGGCTCTGCTGATCGTGTTGCAAGATGGCGTCTTAGAAGTGTTTTTAAGTTAAGTATTAACGAGAACACCAGGTTCTGCACTAAAGGAGACGTTGTGGAGTATTACTGGGTTTCCCTTTAGGCCTTTTTGACAGTTTGCAGTGGGAGCATAGGACAGCAAATTAAGTGTTTTAGATGAATAACATTATTACAGGTATTCTTTTATACAGAAAAAAGCACCCATTAAGTCTATTTGCAATATTTCTTTAGCAGTAATTTAATGTGAGTGTAGTTTTTTATTTCTGGATAAAATACAGATTGATACGCATTATATAGTGATTCTGATGTTGGCTGTCTGTGTATTTTGTCTAGTAGCAAACAAATGCATTTTGTCATAAAGACATATAACTGTACATTAGCTCATGTAGGCTAACGTATGTTTGTTCAGTTGGAATGAAAGGGCTAATCACTTAAAAGACATGGAAAGGGAACAGAACAGTTTTGGCATTAATTGTTAATGGAGGATGTTGACTGCATTAACATGCAGTGGTAACTGCACAGCAATAGACATGAGTTACAGTAGATGTGAATGATGGTAAATGGTAAAACTTGATTTGTCGTTGCTGTACGTCATTCTGTATATTTTGTGTAGCTTTTTTATTTAGATTTTATTTCCAGAGCTCGGACATGAGGACATATGCATATTACAGGCATAAATGCATACATGTATTTAAATGAGAGAGATGGTTGAATGCTCCAACTTAGTGCCTTTGTTTAAAATATGATCTTTGGGAGAAAAAAAAGAGGTTGTGGTCGTCTTAGGACTGAAGGCACATTGCCTTTAGAGACCAGTTTTATTGTTTTATTTGAAAAGAGGAAACAATGTTAAAGGTGAGCTTAAGTCTCACCCACAGGATTTATTTCTTAACTTGTATTGTTTAGATGAAGTAGGCTTAATGAGGGCTTTTTTCTTTCCAGTTTTTAACCTATTTTACTCATAATTGTTATATAATGTAACCTTGGTTTAATTCATACCATGCATTTTTATCTCGATGGCTTATTTATTCTTTTGCTGCTTGTACAATGATGTTTTTATGTTTTGTTTTTGCTTTTTTTAATATATATATATATATATATATATATATATTAGTAGTATTATTAATCACCACTTATACTGTTACAATGGATGTGAAATTTCCACACAGCATCAAAAATACTGTTAAATACTTGTCTTATGCAACGAAACGAAGGAGGAGGTTTTGGAACGGAGCAGCGTTTGGTTTCATCTTATGTAAACAACAAGGAACAAATAACACAAGCTTATATTTACCTCTTGTCCTTTTTTCAAAAAAAGAGAAAAATTCCCATGATAACAAACTTGTCGCGTTTGAAAAATGAATGTTTTTTTTCACCAACAGGAAAAAAAAAACAAAAAAACAAAGAGAGCACATTTAACATTTTCATTCACTGAATTGTAAGTGAATTACTGTGACCCTATAGGTCATCTTATTTTTCCAGTGTTAGAAGTGACAGCAACAAAGACCGCAGCTTTTGTTTGTGGATGCGGGAGAGTGGAAAAAAGGTGGTTTCATTAGCTGTTATGGATGCATGTGTAACTTAAATTAAAATGATGCCACATCAGATATTTAATTAAGTATCTTAATGAAACGAGGACAAATTAGACTCCTTGTTTTGGGTATTAAAACAAAATTATGTTCCAGAAGTGAGTAATGAATAACATTTTCAGTATTGATTCATTTTCAAAAGAAAGAGGTGACATTTTTTGTCTCATTTTCTAATTTTTCTCCTCGTGTTTTGTAAATCACTTCCCATTAACATCTACAGTTTGAGCTGTAAGTTATATTACACAGGACTATTTTGACCGTCCATTCCCACAAGTCATTGGTTTGGTAGGAAATCTGTATATAATGGAACACATCCACTGTATGGTTGACCTGTATCAGGGATGGTGGGGAAACAGTTTCATGTTATTTGATATTCTCCCTTGTTATCCACCCTTAATTCAGCCACTGTATTTTGTTGCTTTTATGTGTCTGTATATTCTTAATGTTACCTTGATGCAATTGACGAGATAAAAGGGGGAAATATTATCACAACATGTCTGGTGTTGCAAGCCAGCTGGGTCAGACACCCTGATGTCCTCTTCTTTAGTTCAAAACATTACATGATTGCAAGTTCCAAGACCCTGTCATAATGTGGTGTATTACTTACATGCCTGAGCTAAAATGAGTACCCAGTATTCCCTAGTGTTACTTGACTGCTTACTCGCACTGTGGGCTGGTCAAAAGTGCGTTATAATTGATGAAAAGAACAACATGAGGCTGTCGACAGGTCAGGATCTTATCACGATGTGTGCAGTGTTTGCTGTATTTTTTTAATCATTGGAAAACTTTTCTTTACATATTGAAGTAGCAAATAACCTTCCATTTGCCAAGTTTTCTATTGCTCTTATATAAAACACACTATGTACATACTTTATGTGACAGTGGTAGAGGAAGTGTCTGGCCATTCGAGAATGAGAAAAATAAACTCATGTCTAGGTAGATGGATTTCATATAGCATCTGTCCGATGAGGACCTACTGATGCGCTTCCTACACTGCTAAACTTGGAAATGACATTGTAAATAAAGCTTGTATAAAACAGGCCGGTTGTCTGGGGTTCCCATTTTTTCCCCCTCTATATAAGCAAAAAAATGTAATTTTTCCCATTCTATCAGTTACTGCACAAATCATGAGTTGACTTTTGTGTCTGGTTTTGTTGGTTAAGATACATACACAAGCAAAAAACATAAGGGAGTGGGCATAAATGAGTACATGACCTCAAACTAGACCGATGGAGATGGATAATACATTTCTTATGCACAAAATGAATTGATTGAATTAAAGTAAGATGTCATAGCCTGATACTCCAGTTTGTAGCTCTTAATCTTCAGCATAAACTGGGATCACATGGTGTCCTAAAAACTGAAATTGTTCTGACTTTACTGAGCATGGATGAGATAAAGAATAACACCTGCTGAATGATGAAGGCTTTGAATTCTTTCCCTAAGTTGTGAGAGCCATGTGGGAACAAAGATGGCTGCCCGCCAGCTAGCTCGGAAATAGGAAATAAATTTAAAATTTGTGAAACAGAAGGCCAGACACATGACTTCAAACGAATGATAATGTGGCTTCATAACAGCTGGATGTGTAAATAAGAAACTGATCACAAACAAGTTTGCCATATTAATGTAAAAGGTAATGTCAAAGGTTGGTCTGTGCACAGCTGTAGCGTCTACACTGAAATTTCAAATTAGATTCTGTATAAATCATGGGATTAGCAAATGCTTGGCGGTAGAGGACAACCTTGGGAACCAGATAAAAGTCCTCCCTTAAGCAAAGAAACAAAACACTCATGTTAAGTCTGTTAGTAAATTTGTACACTTCGTTCAATTGCTTCATTAAAATCCTTCCAGCAGACAGATGAAGAGGTCTCCGGTCCAGGCAAGAAAGGCACATGAATCTTTTTATATGTCCTGAAAATATCCTGCAAACCAAATATATATTCGGGTTATATTGTGCCGTGCTTACCAAGGAAACATTTCCCCTAATAACAGTTTGCCTAACCCACCATCCTACCCTTGGTCTTAGTGTTGTAGCCAGGCTCTCTATTATTCTGCCATCACTGGGTAATACCAGTGTGTCAAAGTGAATTCTGATTTTCAATATCTGGTTCTCTCATGAAGTGAGTCTGTGAACACCACAACACTTATGGCCCAGCCTGGGAAAAGAAGCCTGCGTGCCCCTCGAGGCTGCGGACACAGGAACTTCCCTGTATTGATGTCCTGTTCTTCATTCCTGAGAGCTTCTCTTTTCCCACTCAAACCTCAGCCCCTGGGTGCTTCTTTCTGACACTGACATGTCACGGCAGAGGTCCAGAGTCAATAAAAATAAACTTCTCTGGTTACTCGCTCGCTTCCATCTTGATGAGCTTGAGTGAAAGGGGAGAAGATGATAGTTGCAGTCCACTCTGTTGATATCACTTTCAATACCTGGGTCATATCATATATGCTGATGGTTTATTTTACTTTGGTCAGGTCCCAAAAGCAAATGACTTCAAGTTTAAACAATGATAGTCAGTCATTATTAATTTTGTCCACTGTTTTATTCAAGATGATGTTAGCAAAAAATGAACTTAGACAAACTTGTAAAAATATGTATATTTGTCAGCATGCTAAAATGTATTGCAAATTAATATTAAGGATATTAGTATAGACAAGACTTTATTTACTGGACTAGCAAAGACGATAAAATGGAAACTTAGTCAGCCTTGTAAACGTAATCAAAATAAAGGTAAAAGCCATATAGCAAATTCCAGCCGTGGTATTAAAGACTCAAACGATTGCTGAGTAGCATCTGAGCTTGAGAATTTTACTTTCTTTTTTCTTTTTGCCTTGTTTCTACAAGTAGTCTGTTTTCAGGTGACATAATTCATAATATTTAGTGGCCATTTTCACATAGACTGCAATAGATAGTGAGAATTTGGGGCAACCAATAGAATTTATTAGCTTCATTAGCTTCAAAGCTACATTAGCTTCCCTTAAAGCAACAGCGTATATTGGAATGATAAAAAAGAATGAGTCAATTCTGAATTTTTTTATCATTTATTTCTTTAATCTATGAATAAAAGGACCATTCGGTGAACAGCAAATAAAACAAATGGTTTAGTTTGCAGTACAGCATTTGCTAATGCTTTGGTGTGTCACCTGACAACTGTTGTCATGTCCACATTCACATTGATGCTCATCCAACATTAACCTACTGCACTGACTTTACTTGTCAGTGTTCATGGCCACTCACCCTTTGCGTGAGACCAGAGGAAAATGGCTGCCATGACATTGTTAACTGATAATATTCACTCTTACTGTGACTTTTTTGTATGAGGTCAGTCCGGTCATAAGAAGTCTTTCTTGTGACCAATATCTGTTATAATTACAAGCATCATCGGCAGTATATTGCGTTCTTATAACATTTTTCCACTAATCATGTTCCAGCTCCGGGTTTGGTCCATTTCACCATCTGTATTTCAACTTTCAACTACAAAGAATCAGAGTAGAAAAAAAAATGAAGTCATGAGAAGTCGATGAGAAAATAAAATACCACCTCAGGCAGACAGTGAGTCATGAACAGTAGAGTGGACAACCAGCAGCGTTGACACTATTCCACCCGTGTGGTCCAGACAAAAGCCCCCGATTCTTGTTCTTTTATTTGAAACATGACCACATAATGTCTGATTCATTATTGTTCCACTGTAGTCACACACTCTTGTCAAAAAGAATACGCACAGTGATGCGTAAATTATGTAGATTAAACAACAAACCACCATTGAATAAAGTTTTATAATCTATTCTGCAGAGTCTTATGTTGTATGTGTTGGATGGAGAGTGAATGGTCTTTCTGTTCCGTGGTCTTCCAAATCCTACCTTTAGAAAAATAAGAAAAATTTTGACACCTGTAATGCCATGTCAGCAACATGGTAAAAAGTAGGGAAAAAAATACAGTACTTTAGTTGTACAGAACATTATTTCACTTACCGGTAAACGCCGTCAGAGTAAGAACATTGTTTTTAATATCCAAAGAAAATGTTGTCATTGATCCCAGATGTTTTTTTCTTTCTTCGTCTCTCTGTTTCTCAATATTGAAGTAATTACAGAAACATTCCAGCGGGAGGAAAATCAGAGCAAAACGCGAGCTGTCATTTCCCTAATGAAAGAGCCTGTTATTATTTCTTCATAACTTAGCGTTTGGCTGACAATATGGGCTTTATGACACATTCAATTTACATTTCAATCACACTGGCAATGGTGGGGGGGGTGGCCAAGTCCTGATAACACAAGGCTCTCATTGATGCACACACTCCGGTGTGCTTACACACACACACACATACACATAGACACACACAATCAAACACACACAGATCAGGTGGTGTTTCAGTTTTTTTGGATTGAGGCCTGGGTAATACCTGACCTGTGATTTTAACACAAACACACACACACACACACAGGGGCACTTTGACACAAACTCTCCACTTTTACATTATCATTTTTGGCATCACTTCAATGAGACGCAGGTGAGAAGTGCACCGAAGGAAAATGAAACCTTACGCTCTGCCTGTTGACACAGTCAGGGAGAAACAGGAAGGCAGAGTGGCTCTTTAGATTGTATTGACCCCTGTGAGCAAAAAGTGCGCAGGAGATTGAGGAGGGGGAGGCGATGTTTCTAACATGCAGGAAAATAACACAAATCCCTTTCATCACCATCATCACCTCTTATTTATTTCTGTCATATTTTTGGCCTCCGCTCAAGCTTGTTATGCTGCTACAACCACCTTCACTGACTGATTCCTTCTTACAAAAGTCACCAGGAGAACACATTTCATTTTCTTTCCAATATAAAACCCAATATTTGACATCTTACACAGGCCTGCTGCCATGTTATATCCCCTCTGATATACTGATACGGTCTCCGTCAAAATCAATGACAATGATTTCTTGCGGTTTATGGCTCTAAACATATGAGGCGTTGATTGTAAAGTTTATCACTGCCTGGAAAAACATACCGTCTAGTGTGAGATGGGTTTTAACCACTGAGGTCTGTGCATTTTTTACATTTAGTAACACATTCCACTTGGTTTGACTTGGTCCCAAAGTTGTGGAGTGTTTCTGCATGAATGGGACATCGTAAATTGAAGGCTAAACAGAAAAGAAATAAATAAGACAAACTGTTATATCCCCCTGTAGCCACCTCCCTGCACGGTCACGTCTTCTACCACGAGCGGATGCTCTTCAAAGAAAAATGTGCAGAATATAAAATGTGAAGTGGAGATACAGAGTCATAGATTAGCACAATTTGTAAATATGAATAACAGAGGATTGGTACATCTCTGTCGCTGACTTTTAGCTTTTCATACCAGGTGGTTTATTTGCATTTAACAAGTTTTTATAAATAGAGTTTATAGACATTTTTCTTTGGCGTTTAACTTACCACATGTACAAGTCACCAAGTTCAGGTGCAGCAGTTGCTATGTACATCTTTTTTTAATATACAGTTCACACATTAAAACACACACACTCATCCAGGCAGAGGTCTAAAGAGCGCACAAAACCACCGGACCAGAGGGATGAACATCTGAGCGATCGCCACGGTATTTGAGCCACAGTGAGTCACACTGGGCGACGTGACCACTAAATCAAAGAGCTGTTTGAACAGCTGCATTCCTTCACACCCCTTCATCCTCTCTCTCTCTTTCTCTCTCTCGCTGTTCAGTAACACCAATTCTGGTTTTGCTGCCGACCCGAGCCCCCCTCCACCTCCAACCTTTACCACCCCACCCCTCCTCAGCTCACGTTCTGGTGTGATGGGGATCAAACTTAATGGAAAAGAGTGCATAAGTGAGTTAAGTCATCCTTTGACCGTGGACAGGTGTCTAATGTGTATTACAGGTCAAGCAGAAAGATGAGAGAGACCGAGAGAGAAACTCAGTGAGGCTTCACAGCAGCGACTGCAAGTGATTTATTGAAGCTGATTTATGAGTAGACTGAGTGAGACAGTTGAAAGTGTGACGACTGAATGGACCGCTAATAACAGAGATCATTTTACATTGTTTCATTGTTTGGAATACCAGGCATTTTACCATGGTGATAATATGATCAGTGACTTTAAAAGTAATAATGAGACGTGTTTATTTGCTTTCTTACGAGGAATTAAGATGAGAAGATATTCATTTCACCTCTGTGCAGCGCAGAACTTACTCTAGGACATAGCATCTAGCAACAAAAGAAAGCTAGTGTAGATGTAGAGGAGAAAGATAGTGTTGATGTAGAGACCAAAGGTGATCAACATCCAGATTTTATATTAGAAATCAGAGAACTGTTCTACTTGTTAGAGGCCTTTGAGTTGCCTGTCAGTTGCCAAAAAATGGCAAGCTTGGCCAGGCAGCTAATAAGCTAAGTGATCTAGAATACTAGCATCAAGGTAAACAGCCTTTTATGTCACTGAAGAGGCTGTACATTCCTTTCTAAGCCCTGTGCAACACAGCCAGGAGCCTTACCAGCATAACGCTATGCCTGTTTAACTCAGTAGTGGTAAGGACATTGTATAAGACAAGTATTTAAGTTTGATTTCTTTTCACAAAGACATGTAGTGGAACAGAAGGTGGAACTTGTTCTGATTTAGTAAAACCATAAAACTTCTGTAGGAGAAGTGCTTAAACCATTATATTTGTACTGGTGAAGATTTTATTTTTATACCGAAGGCGGAGAATTCAAGTCTCATTCATATTTCTCTCTGTAAATCAATAGTGACCAAAACCAAAGCTTCACGTTTGACATCAAATCAACCACCCTGTGTGTTTCCTCTGGCACACCTCCGTGGTCGGGATCCCTGAAAGAAGTGAAGTATGACAGTGTCCTCATTAAGAACTCATCTCTTAACTTGTGTTTTATTGTGAAACCAATTACTCCTGTAACTCCGACCTTCAACAGACTTGAAAAAAAAAAGAGCGAGACCGATGAGTGCCATTTCCCGTCCAAGGGATGAGCATTAAATGAATAAGAATGTTTCCTGGCTTTCAAACAGCTGTAAAAACAATAAAAAAATGTAAGAAAACCCTTTAAAATATATTTGTAATTAATATCCCATTATTCTGACTGGGTCATCTGTGATTATCTGATTTATCTGCTTCTTCAATCCCAGGAGAACTTGTTGGAAAACTGAGATGGTGATCTGAATCTGGTCACTTGTAAAAAAAATCTATTTTTGTACCTGAAGAAAAACAGTCAGTCTGCTGCATCACTAATGCAGAACAGATGAGGTCTCTCAACTACCAACCTCCATCAGGTTAACTTTTGCTTACAAAAATGTGTTAACTTGTGTAAAACATTGACCTTGACATTTGTGTTTAGAAATCTTTTCTGTACTTCAGATTTTATCAGCTAAGTAAAAGGCTAAAAACACACGTGCTGCAGTAAAGGTCAGAGTCAAGATCAACATGAGGAACAGTTGGCTTTTACTTTGAAGCCTCTGGCAGTGACAGACAACTGAGACATCAACTGAGGCATGTCACAATGAAAACTAATGATGTGAATACGCTCGCACACTGCACATCAGAGCCACAGACGGTCTCCTCAGAGCGGGCTGGAAGTCGAGGGCAGAGTTGGAATGATAATAGCAGGAAAGATAATTATTATTTACTTTTTACCTAAAGCTGGCTCGGAGCAATAAACAACTCACAAGCAACTTTTGACCTGAGCTGACACTTCTCATAAAAATCAAAGGGATGTCTTTTTTCATTTTAACTTGATCAGCTCTTTGATTTGAAAGCCAGATGAACAAATCTGAAATGTTGTCTTGTAATTATTTTATACCAGTAAACCGAGAGCTATAACTTACAATGGAACAAATTGTTAAGACAGGTAATTATACACCAGCATATCCAAATGACAGTGAGAGTCATGTAAAACAATCTTTACCATCAAATTATCTAAAATCCACTTCTGCCAATAAAAATATTTACGGCGCCTTATCAACTTATTTTAACAATATGGCTTCAGCGAAAGGATGAAAATGATATTTAAAGGAGGTGAGAAATAAATACAGCCGTTTTTTATTTTTGTTTTTCTATTTTTGGAAGTTGTCTGTCTGTCCCATTCTTGTAAAGATGACATCTCAGGAAGACTTTGGGAGAATCTCTTCCAATTTGACAAAATTCACATGAATTTAAAGATTCAAAATCTCATAGAGGATGGAAAAATTAAGTGATTGTATTTTATATCAAAACATCTGTGTGTCAATTGTCACTGTGACTATAATATTCTGCAAATAATAATAATAATGATAATAAAAAACACTTTGATGGACTTTATTCAACACCATAATGTGGAACCAGAATTGGATCATATTTATGTGTTTATTTACTTAATATGTAACATCATGAGTGAATGTGACATGCAAATCAATGCAGTGCAGTAAAAACAATCAGAATATTCCCATTGGAAATATCTGTTCTTTTTGAGCAATTGTCAACAATTTTTATTATGATGATCTGGAATGTACTTGGCTAAAAATCTGATGAAATCTGACTCGAGCTAATAAAGTAAGAAACACTAACAAGATGGTGTGAGGGTAGAGGTGGGGTGGGATGTTAGTAATTGGGAACATAAGCTGAGATCAGACCTTTGGATCTAGTGTATTTGGTATGTGTGTCTGCCCACAGAGCCGCCCGGACACCCGGGGTTCCAGTAAGTGCTTTATACCATGAACACCATTTTTGCTTTGAAGCTGTGACTAACGGTTCAGTCACACAACCACTTCCATCACAAGTAACCGTGCAGTCATGCCTTCTCTGGTCTGCACGTCGTTCGCCATTAATGTCATGTTTGTTTTTGAAATGTGAAACTGTACATGTTTACAAGAACCAGAAAATTAAATGTGTTGTGAATATCAAAAACACCAATCATGTGGTTTTGTAACCCTGCTAAAACTGGAAGGTCTGCACATAAAACTTACTGAAGCTGAATTATCTGGACGGTTTGTTTGCTTGTGTTGGGAAGTCACAGATTAGAATAGACGGGATTACTGTAAACAGAACAAAAACACTATTGAGGAAAGTTATCATTTTACACAAAGAAAATCTATGTGGTTTACATTTCTGTAAAAACGGAAAAGATGTCATTATAGAAGTCAAATCTCTTTTCAATATGATATTAAAAAAAAAAAAATTACCACCGCAAAGAACTTTTTGTCTGTAAAAGGCTTTATGAATTATTGTTAAACAATAACTTTGAAAATCCAAATCACAATTGTGAATCAACCACAATGATTCTGACTCCTCTCTTCACTCAGAAACAGGAAATATAAAGAAGTCAGTGTTTACTCAGATTACATAGATCAACATCAGTCTGTAAAAACACATTCCATAGTGTGGCTCAGCGTGGTTTACATGTGCAATAAAATGGGCTGGTTGTGGTTTTGAGAGATTCCCCCAAACTTCCTTCAACAGGATGTTAAATCTGATATAGGATTTTTTGAATTGAAGTTTTATTCTTTAGATTCTTTGCATTTTCCCTTGTATGTTTTAGTTTTTGTCCAATATTCTAGGGACATGCAGGACAATTCAGCTCATGTATAAATTATTTTAATATTAATGAAGCTTACAGATGCTACCAGTCATTCCATGTTTTATTATGTGACAAACGGCAGCTTGTTCAGTTTAGTAGCAGCTTTTGCACTTCATTTTATGAGCTATATGTGTTTTTTTTTTTGTTTGTTTGTTTTTTTTTTAAGTCTGTCATCCTCCGTGTCTCCTGTCGGATCCAACCTGGTCTCTGAAAATGGAATAAAAATCAATTTGTCCAATAATCTGACCTCTTTGTTGATGTAAAGTCTGATCAGACATCTGACTTCAAACAGCGTCTCCTTCATGTCTGTTTCTGAAAAACTCACTGACGAATTACACATGCATTCTAACACCTGTTGACAGGGACCCTAAAGAGCTTCTCAACTGAACGGAGTCTCGGACTACTCATGTGGACTAATTTAATTAGCGATCAAATGTGTTGTGGTCTATCTCGTGAGAAGAATTTTTGTTTTGCTTCATTGTCATTTCCTGTTTTATTTTGGTAATTACTTTCCATGTGCATCCATGGTTGTTTTACTTCCTTCCTGTCTTACTTTGATTGCATGCCCTGCCCTGATTAGTTTCACCTGTGTGTGGTTACCTCTGCTCCCTGAGTGTATTTAGTTCCTGTATTGTCAGGTCCTCTGTTTTGTTCCCTGCTGCTCCCCCCCATCTTGCACTGTGCTTCTGTTGAGTTCCCTGGGTTTTCCAGAGTTTGTTTAGTTTGGATCTTCTGCTTTTGCATCTTCATCTGCCTGTCTGCCAGCTGGACAATCTGTAAGCCTGCTAATTCTTTTTTAAATCATCTTTACTCCATCTACCAGCCTTTATGTGTGTTTCTCATGTGTGTTTGTGTGTCTGCACATGGGTTCAAAAAATGACTAAACCATAACAATGTGGAGTTTTTGGCAAGTGGATGTTTTTTTTTTTTTTTTTTGATTTTCCATCTCACAGTTCATCTATTTTTTTTGTTAGCTGTGACATTTTTTAAGTTGTTGTGTGGAAATATGGCACGTTTGTGTCAGCGGGGAAAGACTGTGGTCTGAACTCGAGAACAGCTTCACATTTAACATTTAAGCTAGCTACTACTTAAACTAATAATGGGCTACTATGCAAATAATATAAGGATATGTTCAGCAATAAAATAATAGCAACTCCAGTTTTCTTGGTTTGGCCTCATGTGGAGGAAATCGTTCACTTCTGACAATCTTCACCTCCTCCATCAAACAAGTACATGCACACAGAGCTGCAGATGAATTCTGAATTCTGAGTCATTTTGCAATTCTGCAAGGAAATTACTTTTTTCTTGTTGTAAATGTTTATTTAGGAAAATGTAATTTTAAAATTTTTGGGAGCATTTCAGTGATATATCAGTGGAAACATTAACGTTGAAAGTTATAGAGGTTGGCATTCATCTTAAAGAAATGTTTGATATGATAAAAACTACTTTCTCTGTAATATTGTTAAGATTGGCCTGTGATTAATATTGAGACATCCACGTTTCTCTTTTTTAAGAAGGCCTGACTTTGGAAGTGCAAATTATGTAATGTGCAATAAATCCCGTGCAAAAAAATCTTAAAGTATTTAATAATACTAGAATTTCAGATTTAGTAAAAGAAAGAACTATTAAACAATAGGAAATCCAACAATAATATAAAATAAGCATCTATTTACCTTTTTAACATGAGAAATTGCAGTGCAGGCTGTGCTCTCTTCTCTGGTAAATACAAACAGATGATGACAGATTATTATTATTCCTACTAATAATAATCGTTGTAAGGGACTACATACAAATTTGTTCATTCTTGGAGGTGTTTCAAAAACAAAGTTGTTCCCAGGCAGAGTAGTTGAAATCTTTTCTGGTTTTTATCGAGCAATTTCTCTCCTCTGTCAGTCTGTTCTTCCCCCTTGACTTAGTGGATCAATAATGTTGCTCTGACTGCATCCCTGTAGGTGAGATGTTCCCTGCTGTGATTCTCATTTCTCACTCAGACTTAAGCCCGAAGCTTTATCTAAACTGAAGAGAAATCGGCAACATTAAGTCAAATTGTATCCACCCAAATCTGGCTAATACACTCTGGACAAGGGGCAGCGTAGATTTTCCAAACCATCTTTTGTGAAGAAAAAAAAATCTAATTTAAATTCCTTGAATGTTCTTCCAAGAGAGCTCATATTTTAGGACCAGAGCTGTCCAATGCTTCACTTTCCTGTCAGACTTACAGGCAGCTCCAAGAAGAAAAAAGGTGCAGACACCAGCCACAAAGAGTGGACCAAACCATGATGAACAAACTGTACAATATTTACTCCTCAGCCATTTGTTTATGGGCCCGAGTGCAAGACATTAAAAGGGCTCTATCTAGCAAAGACTGGGGTGATTCACACTATGTCTGAGAAGTGAAGATAATCCTTTTTCTTAATGTGTTAGATACAGGGCACGGGCATGGTCAGTCATTGGTCAGTTAAGCATCACTGACCTAGAGTCTTCAGGTTGTCCATGAACTACTGGATTTTCTGGTTTGTTCATGAAATATATCGGACCATTCAATCAAATCCATGTTCACATCTGACAGGATGAAATCAATTGTCTTCTGCTGTGTCTTCAGTGGAGACCGTTGGTGCTCCTCCATGTCACACTTCTTTGTTCTTTTTGTCAGAGTCTTTTCAAACAGTGTAGACTCTTTAGTTGGCAGAGGACTAACATGAGAACCTGTCTCCCTGCTCTGTAATTATTTACTGTCCACTGGTTTGTCAGCTTAAAGCTTTCAGAGCAGAGCACATGGGAGATGACCTTGGTCACGGTTTTGCCATTAATATCAACCTGTCTGCATCACTGTGGTTAACCTTCAGACATCACAGCTATGTTTTCTCAGGAAGAAGTACAGTATAGTCAGAATAGTGGAAAGAGAAGAGCTGGACCCTGCAACAGGAACCATCACACCTGCTGGTCTTCCTCTGCTTCTGCTCCACACAGATGATGTGTGTAGTCTTATGAAGAAAATGAAACGTTCCTTTAAATAAAAAAACACTGAAGATCTGTGATCAGGTTGTGATACAGGCTGAGGACGGACAATATGACTAATGGAGAAATAATAAGAATTATAAAAAACTAACTTAAAAATCCAACCCACATTCTGTTTACTATTAGTTACTATTCTTTAAACATTCAACAACTTCCTTTGCTTACATTCGATAGAAGTGACGAGTGAAATCTTTCCTCTATTATATTAAAATGTGACCAACGGTTTAATTTCTATACTATAATTTAAACATATTAGATTAAAGTATGAAATGGTTTCTGTCACTATGGATCCAGAATTATTTTACATAGGGTTAGTGTGATCAATGTGATCAATAAATCTGTCATGTGCAAACTCTAAATCATTTATGTTACATCAAAATAAGTTTAATGTAGATATGTATGTTCCTCATTTATGGATTCCATGTGCATTTAGAATTTCATATATTATAAACCATTTCAAATGTCCTATTTAATACTGATATAGAGGAAATATCAGCAGTGGAGTCTTGTGTTTTACCGTAACTTGTTCATCCAGTAGATGAAGGACACCAGCAGACAGCAGGTGTTTCTCAGACAAAAAATAGACAATGCCAAGAGAAATCAGCTCCTCTCACATCCAGACATCCTTAGGTTATCACAGATGTTATCTCAGTTCTGAGCTTTCACTTTTCTACAAATCAAGTTGAGCTGAGTTTCACTTGTCAAGACCAAGACTCCTGTCAATCCAGTTCTTGGCTGGAGAACAGAGTCCAATTTCTTCTAGAACACATCAGCCCTCATCACCTTGACTTCCTGTGACACCTGACTGGCATAAGCTCCAGTGACAACATATTATTGATATTATAAAACAATTACTTGCCAAAATATTTATTAATTAGGGATTTTATTATCAAACCATGCAGACAGAAATGCTGTGCTACTGAGAGGGGTCAGAGGAGAACATCAGTTGGAACGCTTGAGCTGACAGAACCGCTACAGTATGTCAGATAAGCACTCTTCACAGCTGTGGTGAGCTGGAGTAGCATCTCAGAACAAATCCATCCTTGAGGTGGATTTGCTAGAGCAGCAGTACCATATTTGGCTTCATCCTGTCAGACATTTAACAGAAATCTGAGGCTGCAGTGGGCACAGACATCCCTAAAACTGGACAGTTAAAACCTGCTTTGATGAATCTGGATTTCTGCTGAGAAACGCAGATGGTCAGCTCAGAATTTGGCATCAATGACATGAATCCATGGACCCAGCTCAATTTGTGTTTAACAGTCCAGGCTGCTTGTGGTGAAATAGTAGGGAAAATGTTCTCTTCTGGCTTCTTACTAGAGTTAATTATCAGTTAAATCATCACACCCTGTCTGAGTCTTATTGCTGACTGTGTGTTTCCCTTTATGGCCACAGTTCATGATCTTTTGGCTACTTCCTGCAGAATTATGCATGAGGTCACAGAGAAATGTCATCTCAAACCGGTTGCGTGACAACGATAAGTTCAGTGCTGTGGTATTGGAACTATTGAACGAGGTCAATATCGCTGACCAACTGTAAATGGACTGAGTCATATCCTCTGTTACTGGAAGGCTTGCATCTTGTCCGTATGCTTTTCTTCTCTGAACATGTGTAAAATGAATGGACTCATCTGTCCAACACGCTGCTTATTTCCTCACGTTTGGTTTTTTAGAATCATAAAAACATGAGGAATTTATAAAGTGGGAGAGCATACAGACGTACAGTAAATATAAATACTGTAAAACTATAAATGGCGACCTGCAACTACACTCGCACCTGCATATACATGCACACACAGACTCTCTTTGTTTTTTGTTATTTATGTTTTTTCCATGTGTCTGGCTTAGTTAAAAGATTTTGAAAATAATCAGGATGTGCTGTTGGACTGAGAAATATTTGTCACTTGTGTTTTATGAGATCGCCAGAGAGGCTCAAATACATCCACTCCCCGCTCTTTATAAAATGAAACATATGTGATCAATTCATACGGTGAGATCCTTTTGAAGATTTTTCTGAAGAGGCTGAATCAGTTATTTGCTCAGGATACCTCAGAGGAGCCTAGTTCTGTTTGATCATCACAAACAGAGCCACTTTAAAGTGGAAATGTACAGATGCATGGTAGTGACAGCGAGACAAGAGAGCAGTCAGTGATGTCCATTACAGACTTCAAACAGATTCCTTTTTTTAAATGATAGAACTACATGAAAGGTAATAGCCTATGGATCATGTCTTTATTTATTTATTTACTTTTATTCTGAGATTATTCTATGCCTTGAATGAGTTTTACGGGTCATCACACAGATGAAGAGTCCTACAAAAACAGGCTTTAATGAAAACAACAAAAATAAATAATAATAGATGGAATAAATCATATAAAACAAGTAGTATACTCTTTTTTTGGCAGCCTATTTTTACTTCACTTATCTGAATAATCCAATGATGAAACATGATTTGCAACTGTAGACTCAAATTTGTAACTATATTACAAAAGACTTCAACACATATGATAAGACTTAACTCATTCAGCCCATATGTTGGTGGAGACATTTTATCTGACAATCTGATTATAGGCTGATTTCCTGACTATCCACAGTCATGACCCCCAGAGTTTGTCGTGACCCCACATCTAGTTTTCGTGAAGAACTAATGTATGTGGTTTCAATTTGCTATGAAGAGCAATCCATGATGTCAAAAGCAGAGGCTAGCAGGTTTTACCTCAGACATATGTTGACATATGTTCACAGAGCTAGAGAGGATGATGTATGTTGGATAAGTATTTATATAAAACAGCCTCTGTGGGCTAAGTGGGGGGATAATGGAAATAAAGAACAGGTGTGAGAGTGTGTGTGTGCGTGCGTGCGTGTTTATGTGTTGCAATGCCCATCTTTGTTTGTGCGTCTGTACGATGGTAGAAAAGAACACCTGCAGCTGCTCCATGTTTTAATGTCTTAAACGGATGAGAAGCATGTGATTTGTGAAGAGGCATCTGTGTAACAACACACACACACACACACCAGGTCACAATCATAACAGTGTTTTTGCCATTTTCATTGTGATGTCAGCAGCTTGGATAGATTAGCTGGAAACAGGAGTCATTTTAAAGCCGGCTGTATGTTGATGACAGACATGTCCCATTTCCCAAAATGCACTACCCCCAGGGCTTTGTATCTGATTTTTTTCCCTCTGGTTCTGGGTTTTGAACATTTCTCCTGAAATATCTGAAAATGAGCCAACCTGAATGTGATCGTACCTCTACGATATCATGCTTCAACGTTTAATACTTTAACAATTTTCAAAAAATGACAAAAATTCAAAAATGATACCTGACATTGTTGAAACACTTAATTTTCACTGAAGTGACATCTACAGACAACAGTAACAAGAAGAGCCTGATACTATACATGGGTTTTTCTTTAACAGATTTCTCCTGGATTGTATCATAAGTCATATTACCATGCATCCAACATAGATTTGCTGTGTCCGTGGTGAGCAGCAGAAACAGTGAAGCAGATCAGTTGTAGCTCCAGTCAGTTGGATGAGTGGATGTTGGACAGAGATCAGTCAACATTCACAAAGTCTGTATTTGTAAAACTGTGTCTCCCTCAGAAATGCCTCATCTGTCTTTTCTCATCAGCGTTTTGTCTTTGCATCCTCCATTTTCACTTTCATCTTCCTGCCTTCCCTTTCTCTTTCAGTCCTATAAAACTCCAAATTGGCTCTGAATGGCGTGACTAAACCTGGTACAATGTTGCCAAAGCGCAGAGTAGTTCCAGCTTTTAAGGTGGACTAAACGGAGTAGATCGAGTAGGGGGGAAAGTACAACTTAGTCCACTAGGAGGAGCTTTAACAGGCTGCAAGTTAGGATGCAGTGCCATCAATGCTACAGATTTCACACATGGTCACAGACACTTGTTTTGACGTGTACGTGTGCAAGTTTAATGTGCATACAAACTGTATCTATGTTCACCCGTTCTATTTGTCTTCAAATCTAAACTACAAATGATGTCATCTCCCTCGCTGCAAATACACGCACATCTCTGCTGCACTGAGCAACACTCAATTAATCTCATTTTCACAGTCAATGAGTTTTTCCCGGCTGTGCTGAAACCACTTATCATGCGGGGCAGCCCCCTCATCACGATTTTTCCACTCTGTTGTATTTGTCTGCAAACAGCAACCCGACGAAAATTAAGCCCCGAAGTCGTTCTTCGTGTCAACAAACCGTTTTGTATTTACTCAGACGTCTGACGGCATCAACATGTGCTCGCTGCCCCGGTGTGAACCAGGAGTTTGACGGCACGCACGGAGCATAGAACCACAGCGCATAGATCAGTCTTCCAATTAACCAACCAATACTTCCGTCTGTGTTCATGTCAGTATACAT
Organism: Polydactylus sextarius; assembly: GCA_016801845.1. Classification (NCBI taxonomy): domain Eukaryota; kingdom Metazoa; phylum Chordata; class Actinopteri; family Polynemidae; genus Polydactylus; species Polydactylus sextarius. The sequence continues at coordinate 7,524,230 of CM028922.1, forward strand.
TCTAACAAGCGTGGTTTATCCTCTGTCTGCCATGATTGATAGGAATTACAGAGCAACCTAATAAAAAGTGTTTTCACGAGGAATGCAGTCCAGGAGTTTAATTTTTTTTTTTACTTGTGACTTCTTGTAAAGACAAGGTGTAAGCATTCTGAAAATTTTAGTCATGATGACACATGTTGAAACTTTGGCCAGGTTTCATGTGAACTATTTGTACTTCTTCTAATGGGTTTTGATTGATTCGTTTTTGAGTTGTGCACCAATGCCCAGTTATAACAAAAAACCCCAAAATATAGAGTGTAATAATATTTTGGTATAATAATCATACATCATGTAGGCTACATAAAATGCAAAAAATCATTTACCACAAAAACATCAGTGCTTATGGCCTATGAAAATGTTTCAAAATTTGATTATGTATTAAAGTTCTGAGTTATTACAAAAATATGTGGATAATATTACTCATCAAGTTAAGAAATAAACTGGATAAAATGAAGTGAGGCTTCCCAGCTGTTGCATGAAACCTGCTGAGCTTCATTTAAAAGTGGAGCTTTATAGCATCCACGTCTGTGCTGGGATGTGTGGCGGTGTAAAGGGCTGTTATTGCGGGTTTTCTCATGTTAATGCCTCCAGTTTGTAAGACATTAACTACCAGGGGTATGATAATCTATCCATGAGATCTCCACTGGCACCCTTGATTGTCTGTATGCCTCCTACAGGGCGACAGCAAGAGACCTCATCAGTCTGAAAGTAAAAACACACACTGATAATTGAAATCGGGATTAGTAACTATAAATACTACTAGATGATGATGATAGTGAAGAAATGTTGGTGTAAGTTGTGTGTTTTTATTCTACCAGTTACTGTTAATGGTCTTAATGGTTCCACACCTTCAGTTATTTGTCATGAATGGAGACTTTACGCGTCGCAGGCGGGGTGTTGTTTAATTACATTATGGCTTTGTGTTTGTGTCAGGGAGAGGGAGAGATGAGAAGGGGGAGGAGTGGTTATTGGGGGGGAAACCTAGGGGGTAGGTAGAATGAAGCTGCTTGACAGAAATGGTCACACGCATACACACGCGCGCGCACACGTCAGAGAGCGAGAGAGGGAGAGGAGGGAGGGAAAGAGAGAGAGCAGACGCACAGATAGGATCAGTGAGGACTTGGCAGACGCACGGAGCGGTGTGCCGAGAAGTTTGGTTTGAGGACTTTTCTTTGGAAAGTGCAACTCGTCCGTGCAGTTTGCTCATCACCGACAGGGACAATCTGGAAAAACAAAACAAAACAAAACCAACAAACAAAAAACAAAACTTTTTTGTTTTTATTTTGGCTTCAGGTGCGTTAAGGCGGCGTGGACCTGTCGATTCAATTCAAACTTTTTTTTAAAGATAAACTAGTGCAAACTTTTTCAAAAACACACAAATCCCAGAGAAGGGAATGGTGAAGAGGAGGTGTGGAAAGGGCAGTGTGAGCAGCATGGTCATACAACTGCAATGACCACCTCTGTCTCTCTCCAACACACGTGAAAACTGCAGCAGCGCGTCCATGTCCAGGCTCGAGCCAACACGACTCTGTCCGGCGGTTTGTCGGATACTTGTCAGCTCATTTTACGTGACCGCATGGAGCCGGGACTGTGGAAATAAGGCTTCATCCACGTCGTCTGGGGAATAGTCGTTGCAACACGTTGTGAAGCAAACACAAGCCGCCGTGCACACTTTTGAGAGTGTGTAGGAGAGTGAGAGAGCTACGATGCGGGGCACTTTGGGCGCATTCATTCAGTCTTGGCTGTTGCTGCTGGTCCGAGCAGACCAGTGGAGGTTGAAGGACTCGGCTAACTGCGAGTTAAACAGGAAAGTAAGTTATCATGGTAACGACAGTAAATGAGTAAATGCATTGCTTTAATTTTGCAGAAAAGAAAATATCCTCAGATCAGATAAACCCACACCATCTTTCAGTTTGTAGTTGTTCACAAAGTGTTGTCAGTAGGAGCCATGAAGTGCCAATTTATTCACCTTTTCAACATCAGGGACAAAATGTGTAGATGAACTTCTCCAATTTGAGTCGCATGTCCTTGTCAATTATATTTAACCTGCTTCCCACTTTATCTTCAAGATGAATTCAGTGTAATATTTTTTTCTGGAACAACCTTGTGTAGTTCTAACTTGCAACAAATTCACTAGTGATTATTCTGTCACTTCCTTTTCAATTCATCTATTCACTGTTGGATCAAAATACATGAAAAGATGGTTTAAAAGGCCAAAATGACAAGTTTCCAGAGCTGAATGTGTCATTTTCATGTTGCTTTCTTCTCTCAAAACTGGAATTAATTTACAAACTAAATTAGTGTTATGGTGATTATTAATGATAAAATCTGGTCCAAGTTAATTGCCTAAGAATCATTAATTTAAAAAAAATTTAAAGTTATTGATCTATTTTCTGTCGATCAATCAGTCCCTGAATCAGCCACCCATTTCTGCACTAGTTTTGTGTATTCTATAATGGTGTTTGTATTGCTCTTTAGTGTTTAACAACTGAATGAGATTTCTTAAGTTCTGTTTTAAGACTGTTTTCCTGCTTTTCATTAGTTGTTGTGATCTTTAAACTCTCTAAACAGGAAGGCAAAACATTGTGGGCAACAGCTGTCTGACAATCACTGACATGTGTATTGTTTGTTTGGCACTTGGGTCTTAAGTGGCCTGTTAATAAGTCATTATCAGTCTGTTAGTAGTCTGTCTGCTAAAAACAGCTTGTGACAAAAAGTGGTGTCTTTTTTTTCTGGTTAGTGTCAGACGGGCTCACAGTCACTTCACATTGAAGGAAATGACATGAGAGTAGATTTCTTCCACTGGACAGGAAATCTGATCTTATCACTAAATGTGGCGAATATTCACTGCGTCCAGCTTCTCAAAAATGAAGGTTTTATGGTTTTCTGTTTTTTACATCCAAAATGTTGGATGTACACAACTTTAAAACACAAGTTTTGAAGATGGTACTCTAAGCCACTTTTATTTTCTCATGTATGAAGTCATAATTGACAATCAAAAAAAATCAACAGATTCATATATATTGACAGTAATTCATGTTTTTCTCTTATACCCCAGCAAACTGACCTAAACTCCTTCCTGTGGACGATCAAACGGGATCCTCCCTCATATTTCTATGGTACAATCCACGTCCCCTACACACGTGTTTGGGACTTCATCCCTGAAAACTCCAAGCAAGCCTTCCAGGAGAGCAACATTGTCTACTTTGAACTGGACCTGACAGACCCTTACACAATATCAGCCCTGACCAGCTGTCAGCTGCTTCCTCAGGGTGAGAACCTGCAGGACGTCCTGCCCAGAGACATCTATCGGAGACTTAAAAGACACCTCGAGTATGTAAAACTGATGATGCCCTTGTGGATGACGCCAGATCAGAGAGGAAAGGGACTTTATGCAGATTACCTCTTCAATGCCATCGCTGGGAACTGGGAAAGGAAGCGACCAGTTTGGGTGATGCTGATGGTGAACTCATTAACTGAGGCAGATATTAAGACACGAGGGGTCCCAGTGCTGGACCTGTACTTGGCCCAGGAGGCGGAGAGGATGAGGAAAAGGACGGGTGCTGTTGAGAAGGTGGAGGAACAGTGCCATCCACTCAACGGACTCAATTTTTCCCAGGTGAGTTTGAAACCGTACTGATTGGAGCTCAGGAAATTCACAAGTCTCTCAGTTTGGTTAATACTCCAAATTTTATTCCTGTTTTCTCTCAAGTACCTGCCTTGAATCATAGACAGTTTCCTCTTCCTACATTCTTTGCCTTCCATTAAAATGAGCCTTCCTATAATTCTCCCCTCTTTCATTGCATGTCAGACTTAGGTTAGGTTATGGTTAAGTGTAGGAGACAAGACAACTGGTTTGTGTTAAAGTAAAATTAGACTTGTGTTAAAAGGTGAGTGGTTGTGGTTAGGGACAAAGTTTAGTTCAGATTTAACTAAAGGGAAACACATGTACACATGCTTTGACTGAGCAGTCGCTAACTAACTGTTATGAACTAAGATTCATCAAAGTTTTGTAAATCTAGATAATTGTACTCATTTGTTGCTTTCACACACTCTCTGGATGGAAGACATGATGTTACATGATTAAGGAAGTTTGATAAAACTCAAAAACAGGGACTGAAGGGGGACTTAAGCATCTAATTACCAACAAAGAGTTGAAAAACACTTTGATGGAACCACATTGTTTAAGAGGTCGGTTTTGGCTTGGTTTGTAAGTAAAAACAAGTGGTTTGGTAAATACTGTGGAAGCACTGAATTGCATTCAGTTGAAGTTTTTGCCCTGTGAACATGCAGTAAACACTGAGTACAGCTTTGGCTCGTTGTTTATCATACGATCACAGCCCCAGTAATCGAGCAGGAAAAATATGTGTTGCATTCAACAGGTTGAACAATTAAACTTCAGATAAACAAAAAAAGGATATTGTGTCCATCAGTGGTGAGGTAAGGCAAGTGGTGCTTGACGAGTTAAAAGGTTCAAAATAAAAATCAGGCAGAACAGCACTGAAGTGGAAGTGATATCCTTGTTAATGTCTCAGAACTGTGGTCTGTCCAAGAAAGGATCTAATTTTTGTAATTTACTGTCCACTTGTGGGAGCCACAAGCTATTGTCTCTGGAAGCTAGGTCAGCTAGTGCATCAATAATTGCTGCTATTTTTGTGGGCATGATCATGTCCCATTCATAAAGACTGGGACTTGTCAAGTGTAGGAGAGAGTGGCATATTTTGGATGTTTGAACATGTGCACAAAGGACAATCTTGGGGTTTTTGATGGGTGACTAGCTATAACCACAAATGTTCTTGTCAAGCTTACCATGACTCAGCTTTCACTTTTCTGAGACTAGTTATAATATTTCCTACATTATACACATGTGCAAATGTGTTGAAAGTGCACTTGCACATTAGAAAGTGGCTTCAACATTTCTCCTTAACCTAGTAGTAGTAGCAAGCAGGCAACAGGCAAATTACACCATGATTATGTTTGAAAACTTTGAGATGGCATATTATTACACAAGAAGTGCTGCTATTTTCAGGGATAGCTCAGTGTGTATGGTACCTGTGTAATGGGAGGGCGTGGGAGAGAGTGACAGCAGGTGTGCGAGGATGATGACTGGAACAGCCTCAGGGCCCCTGGGCACCTAAAATATCTTTAATTTTTAAATTGCTATAGATGTTTACTCTAAATGACAATAGCCAGATGTATAATTCGGATTAGCTATGTAGTTTTCTTTTCCCCATAGCTAAGGCGAAAGGAGAAAGGCATGGTGTTAATCAGCTGTGCAAACATTCAGCTGTGCTCCACCACGTCCTTTGTTATTAAAGAAAAATGGATCCTAATGACTCAAGTCTGAAATCACCAGAAAAAAGGGAACCTTGTTCCTCAAACCAGCACACTTAAGTCCCCTTGTCTGCCTGTGTGTCTGTCTGTCTCTGCCCCTCGTGACCCTTTCAGCATTACAAACATTTCTCAAAGGCAGCAGTCACTATGAAATCATGTTGCGTATTATTGAGGAATTTCTGCTAATGCCGGTCGGGAGCTAAGGGGATTACACTTGACCATTTACCCTAACACCCAGAAGCTTAAAATGATGTTATTTTAAAGTAGTCCTTGTTGGCCTCTGACTGAAAGTCTCTGCCCAAAACCACCCAATAGCACGTTTATTAGCCTTGTGTTGAGTTGCAGAGGAAGAATTTTCTAATTTTCATTTCATACAGGTTTATATATGATCAGCTAAGTTAAAGATAATTTTTGTCACTGGTTTGCATAGGAAGTTGAAAGAAGAATCAGTTTCACATGTCAGTGTTTATTTCTTAACATACACAGCTGGGCACTCAATAATTATAAGCTATATTTTAAGTCACCTCATGTTTAGATGTGACTGATTGATGGAGAAATTACATCACTAGCCATTGATTGCCCCTTTTTTCTGTCTGACCAGGTCATCAGGGTTTCCTCATGTTTGTTGTGTTAGTTCAACAAACCTTAGTCTCAAAAAGGTGGCAGATCATCATTATTCATAAAGTTTACTTTGATCTTTTTTTTCTTACAAACAACTCATTTTGTCTCATAGATGTGGGGGCTTGTTGGTTTACATCTCAGAGAAAGAAAAGTGGGTGGCCGAAAATGTGTTTGTCAACAGGGCTATAAAGACTGAAAACCTCCCATCATCACAGCTTTCATAGAATTAGGCCTTCAAAGTCTCCAGAGGGCTCAACAATGAATTCTAGTGTCCCAGAAACAACCTCTACCCTGACACTGCACCAATACAGCGCACAGCTTGGCACTCAGTAATTTCCACACTCAGTTTCAATCTAATCAACAGCAGCATGATGGACGCCTCAACCCCGCTGGCTTGAAGCAGCCCGCTTAATATTTCAGTAAACATTTTTTTTTTTGCTCACAGTTTTGTCTCGTAGTTGAAAAGGGCAATTCCATTTAAAACCTTTTAGCTCAACTCAACTGTAATATGTCCAGATAGAGCGCGATGAGTGAGATACACTCTTGGTGAAACAATGGTGCCGCCTCAGCCGCCATTCTTGACTGGAAGTCCTGTTTAATCAGGCTACAACTGGAGAGCAGTATTTACGGTCTGTAATAGTCTCTGTAATGTTTTCACTGGCCATTTACATTTGGCGTGAAATAGACCGCAACGGAAAGGGGAAAGCAAATGGAAAATGAAATATTCTTGTATTGAAGCAGTGAAAAATTCTGTCTTCATGCCTTTGTTTCAGGGAGAAACACATATCTCCATCCTACATGTTTGCTTACTTTCCGTGGTTCAGATGTTGATATATTCTTATAATACAAACTGATTTTCAGCTGATTTCTAGACAGAGTTTATGTAGACATTCTCTTTGTCAGTGAAATATCAGCACACACCCTGATCGGGTGAATGCACTATTTGCCAGTGCGTCTCAAGTCTTTGTTTTTGATTTCCATGCTGGAAAATCATGGTGGCTGTTTTGGTATTGTACTGAAATGTGCCTTGGGCCTTGAACTTATGCTTCATTGCATGTCTGTAGCACACACTTTTGATTGTTTTTAGTAAAAATTTGAGGGTCTTTGAGAAGGGTGTGTATCCCACTGTTTTCTAATCTCTTTGCCAGGACATTTTTAATCTCAATCTCCATTATAGTTGTTATTATTATTATTATTATTATTATTATCAAACCTCTTCACACATTCAATTGAATGGTCCAGCCGCCAGCTGCCAGGCTCAATTGATTCTCTGGTGATTTCTGGACTCGGATCCTACTATGGTGAAAGCTAGGCTCCTGAGATGCAGATGAAATGAAGTAGTTTAAAGATTGTGTTATCTGATTACATCTAAAGGCAAAAATGTTAATGTATATTTAGTGAACAGGCACAGGTGGGAAATGCTGGCTTTCCCAGGGTATAAGAATTGTTTGAAACACTGCTGCCCCACTTCAATGAAATCTGATGTCAGAATCATTTTGTGAGATGGGTTTTCAGAGGTTGTTCAATCATCCAATGAGCACTATGGTTGAAAAGGTATTGGTGCCTTAACCTTTTTGATGTCTGTTTTGACTTTTTTGAGTCTGAAAGTCACAGACTTGACTGCAACTTTCCCCCTTGGCTTTGTTTAGCTGTGCTGTGCATTACCAGTGTAGGTGTTTCATGCATTTATAAAGTAGTTGTTTTCTTTTATAAAAGATGTGTCCATTTTTGATTTTGCCTCCCATTATAAATTAATCCCTTTGAACTCATTATTTTCAAACTACAATGATTCATAGTTTCCTTACTGAGATCTCTAATCTGGCTAAGCATGATTGCTCTTATTCTTGCATGGTGCCCCCCATCTTTTGAAGAGTAGGCTCAGCCTTGCCCATTACACTAAGTGAGCTTGTCGAGGACAACAATGGCTGTATGAAGGCCGGCTTTCTCTGTCACTGTTGTTGGAAACCCATGGGGCATTCCACACCTCAATGGAGCAGACCTGCTAATGAAAGTGTTGTTTTTTTCCTCCCATCACTGGGAGTAATGGTGCATGGAGAGGTGATGAATGCAGGTCTCAGTGTACATCTATGAGAACAGGGCAGGAGTGTTTGAAGTCCATTGGGTTCATTCATGACCAGGAGGGATTGGAACAAGGTGAGTGAGATGCAGACTAAGATCAGTAAAGGAGCCATAAAAGAACGAAGGCGTGACTCCATCTCTGTTAAAGGTACCGTGACGTTACCTGTGTTCAACAACCTTGTAAGTTCAGTTGTAGTATTTTCTTTTCACTTCTGGGCCACAGGATTCTGGATCTGCAGGGTTTTAACAAGGCAAAGTCTAGTGAAATCCAAAACAAACTGAATTTTATAACCTGAAAGAATTGCAAAGTTACCCTGAATGTGTTCTCTCATTTGATGGAGCATTTCAGTTCTAGTTACATTCTCAGCTCATCCCTCTTTCTTTTCATGTCCTAAAGGAGGAGAAACATAAAGTATGAGAAAGTTATTTCACAAACCAAAACCAAACATAACTTCTGCCCAATGTGAAACTGAGCGTGAATCAGACTCAATAGCACTGGTGGTTTAAACCCAATTATCATATCTTCCTGTCTGTGTGTAATTTAGACATTTCCATACCCAATTTCAGAAAAATGCTCTAACAAGCATATCAGGCACATATGTGTTTTGCTTACATCTCCTTACATAACACCTTTAGGATGTAGGATTGTGGAGTTTAGCAACGGATCATCTTGACCTCTAGGTCAAGAAATATTTTTTGCTCACAGGGAGTGAGATCTGTTCCCAATTACAGCGAAAAGGTTTGTTTTTAAATCAGCAGATTTGTGGGAAAATATGTGCTTCTATGCTTCAGATCCAAAAGGTCACACACAGATGATTCACTCTGTGCCGAAACTCACAGACCTGGGGAGACCCTGTCACAAAAGTGCGAGTGCATGTCCCACACTGTGTCCCTGTCATGATCATAATTGCTGATGAGGATGTTAGTGATTATATGGTAAATCCTAAAGAAAATAAAAATAAAGAAAAAAGGAAGGCAGCACGCAGCAGACAAGCACAATGGCTGTCCTTATTTTCCAGCTTGACAAGAGCGGCGCTTCCAGAGCTTTACCGCAGAGGAAAATATGTCTCAACTCCGACAATGATGAGATTTGATGGCAAAATGAGAATAATGATGATAATAATAATGATGTGTGCATTTGTATCTGCATGTGCTGAAAAAACAACAACAAAAAACAGGCTTTTGTCATAGGTCAATTCTTAAAGCAATACTTCAACATTTTAGAAATCTCAATACATTAAATTCAGAATACAGAACTACTACCAACAGGCCAATACTGGTAACAGGTGGAAACAGCCAGCCTGCCAGCGCTTTTAAAGAACTCTAATTTTGATGTTTTATCTCATTTGTTTAATATACTCATGAATCTGTTAAAAATTGACACAAATTGTACAATTGACAACATATGGTGTTACAGGAGGTTATGCGTGGGACTGTTTCATGGCTGGTTAACTTTGAATAGTGACTATAGTGAAATAGTCCAATATGTAACCCCGCTGTGAACTACATATTCTCATTCTCATAGTTTTTTGTGAGGGTTATCATGTGTCTTTATTAAACTTTGGCATTTTTTTGTATCTTGGAACAAAAGGGAATGAGTCTGAAAAGGTCTTAAAAAAGCAGTCTGAATGGGGCAAATAGTTTTGGAGGCGGGGTTGTGTGTGTGTATGCATGTGTGAGAGAGTGAACATATGCTGGTGCGATGACAGTATTACACAGCAATACACAGGCAGCAAAGATTAAATCTCATTTGTCTTGGTGGAAACAACCATGACTACGTGCTCCATTGATTTGGTGATCGTCAGAGCAGAATGGCCTGCAGTGATGAAATGTATATGTGTACTCACATGGGCAAACATGGCCAAAAAAATGACAAGAACGACAATAAATCATAACCTGTACTCGAATGTATTAAGCTCATTAAGGTGTTTCAGTTGGAGCTTTAATTCGCTGCCAGATGATTGTCTCGGCTTAAAGAATATTCATTATTTATTTGGACAAATGATGAATTATGTGGACATATTTAAATATGTGATGGAACAGTTATTCCAAGTAAATGTCATCATGTGAGATATTTGCAGGAAACATGTGGTAGAATTTCTTAAAAGCAGAAAGATTACATGTTTGTGCAGGAAGATAGATCAAAGTGAAACATCTTGACATATGCTTGAACAGTCTTCCTGTGCTTCGACACAAGATAAATGCACCTGTCGAGCAGGTCATTTTTTGCAGTACAGCTGCACATTTTTAACTCTCACTGTATGAAGTAATTTGTATTATTTAGCTCATACGTTGTTCATTTGATTTTTCATCCTTGGATAGTTTGCAATTTCTTTTCTAATTTTACTTCACTCTGATGAAAGGAAGGTAAGTTTCCATGTTAAATGACTCCGGGTGGTGTTATTTGTCCAGCTTGTATTTGTTCAAATAATTACTCATAACTCATTATTATTGTTTTTGTCTGTGTGTTGCATGAGTGTTTGTGCATGCTTGTGCGCCTCTGTGTACGTAGGTAAGAGTTCATGTTCGTGTATGTTCGTTTCTACGGTTGGATTTCCAACATGTCCTCACAGCTTCCTTTGAGTCCCTGGTTTCATGTCGCACTGAGGTGCTTGATTTCCTCTCTACTGTTGACCAAACAGTCTCATATTAGATGTCTGGCATTTCCTCAGACATTATCTGTCCATCTGTCTCGTTACATGACACCAGAGACAAAGATACAGAGCCCCTCTCAATTTCAAAACCCCTTTTTCCAAAAGCTTTATAGATAGAAACTGAAGCGTGAAGTCTGTCAACAAGTCAATACAAAGAAAAGCTGGTGAACAAAGACGCCCTGGAGGTCATCACTCTGATTTGTTTGTTGTATTGGTTTTTGATATAAATTGATGACAGTTGTTCTTGATAATTAGATGATTTGAACCAGACTCACTTTGTGTTTTTGCACAAAGAAGTCCAAAGGATTCGGATTTGGAAAAAAAAACACTGTAGAAGTCTACAACTGCAGGCTGTTTTCTGACTTATTTGTATGAAATTAATAGACTGCTGTGGTTCATTGGGTGTGTGTGTCGGTTGAGGATCTCTGTTTCGTAACTATCATTCCTGCTCTCTCACAGCAGCAGGTACTCAGACCAGTCACACAACACTTAGAGTCTCTTGATTTATCATCAGATCAGTAAATAGCTGCATGAAAAATAAAGGAAAAAGAATAGTCATAATCATCCACTAGTGATCAGTTTCAGGCAGATCTGCAGATGCGATCACTAAGAGCAGTTTCCGTAGTGTGTTCAGTCACAAACAAATGGAAACACAGAAAAGTGATTCGGCTTCTCTTGTGGCAGATGATGAAGTAAACGTGAGGCTGCTGCTTTTATTAATCTCTCAAAACAAGTTACCTTTTTCAGATTATTCACATTACATATAAATGATACAAGCTCTAAGATTCAATCCCATGACCTTCAGGGATTTAGATGACGATAGTTACTGCTTCACTGCTTCAAAATTCATAATCATCACCACCAAGTCTTCACTGTAGGTGTGTTGAAACCAGGCTCTGTTGGAGCGCTAATCTCTTTCCAAACCTTGCAGTTAATAGCTCTCTAGAGTTTATTCAGCATTTTTTATTTCCTTTAACATTTGCCAATGTGCAATTTAATTTAGATTTTTTAAGCACTATAAAGTCTCTGTTTATAGCTTTGAGCAGCCCCTATGCTTTCCTGCTGTCATCTCAAGGTAAAATAATTTTACAAATTAAAATATCTGTTCCCGTGTAAATCCTACCATTTGCATCGTTTTGTTTTTCAAACGCATTTGATTGAAAGGGGATCACATGCAGCTGGATGGTTTCAACTGTGTGCCAAGAAAAAGAACTTAGATCCCTGAAAGCATATACAGTAATACACTCCAGTAGAGGACAGTCTTCTGGAGACTGCTGCAGGCTTTTCCTGGTTTTCTAATGTAGGCCTCTGTTGCTCAGAGAGATGTAATAGCTTGTATCTCCCATGTCTTGGGACGCAGTACGATTTCCTTATTTTTTGTCATATATATAATGTTACAGTATCAGATGTCCTTATTAAATGTGGACAAAATTTCCAATAATTAATTAAATGTATGTAAAAGTAATTCCTGTGAAACAAAAACTCAAGCATCTTAACTGCTCTGAAGCCTTTTTTACCCTCTACCCTTTTTTGTCTTTTTTCTACTTTCTTTATATGATTATTCATTCTATGCACATCTCATACACTTAAGAGGTATTATACACATTTAATCTGTATAAATAACCAGGAGTACAGGTTGGCGGCAGCATAGTTTCCTTTTTATTGCCAATGTGAGCCTTTATATATCCTGACAGCAGATTATATTTAAGTGCATTTCTCCACATGAAAAACCACTAGCAGGAGCATATATAGAAAATTTTGATCACACATTTGAAATATTGCTGGTAGTTTATGTCACTGGTTAGTTAATGTCACGTAATTTACTTTCAGAATCTCCACACCAGTCAAATATTAAGGTGGTTCCCACAAACTCTTGTTTCCTTGCCCCTTTTAAGATTTACAGATGTTTGACCATTTAAAAGAAAGTGGACTTTTAAGAAAGTGGCTCAAGGAGTTTCCCGTTTCTGTCAGAGGCTCAACTTGGCGGTTGCATAACAGGCAGTTTTAGATAAAATGAAGACTTTTTTTTCAGTGTGAATCATGTGAAGCCAAGCAGGTGGAGTCCCAGAATAAAATAATAGAGCTGGAAATGAACAGGTCCAGTTTAACACCAGGTTATGAAAACATACTCTGCACTCATTATAATGGTTGATACTTAAAAAAAAAATAATCTGTATCACCTTTTATGTAATACTTCATCATGTCATACGTCATCATGAATTCTCAGCATTTTTAAAGCGACATAAAAACCTGCACACTGAAGCTTTTAAACCCACAAAAATACTTTGTTGGCATTGGCATCTTTACAGTCCCGTAAGTCTCTATTTCCATTAATTTAACATTATTATGATTAATTATTTCGATATTTTTGATATTTTTACATTATTTGTACATTTTTGCTCTCAGATTTCCCTTAAATACACAACATGACACATTAAGTCAATATTTCGTACTCTTATATCCTCTTCTTTTTTATGTTACTGAAAGTTCTCAGCGTATAAACGTACATTCAATCTGATTACACTGGCCAAATGCATCCGAGTTAAAGCACTCAAGTTAAACACAGCTCATTACAATTAATTAATCAATGACTTGATCTTCCATGAGGATTAATGTATAATAACTCAAATGAGACAAGTAAAAATAACTCTTTACTGAAATTACAGATGAAATAACAGATATCTCCACCACCGCTTATTTTAGCAGGCTGTTTTCCATTCACTGTTCCAACATCTGATTGTGAGTCCATGTTGAGGACAAACAACTCACAGAGAAACACCAAAAAGCACATTTGTGATTCCGCTGTCTGGCAGTGTGCCGCCACCTTAATTTAACTAAGAAAAGCTCAGCATCTACAAATGTACTTAACACTCACTTAACAGCAGCCTTCCCATCTTTAAACCTAATGTAACTTAGATGTAAGAACAATTATAGTCATTGTAGTACTAATTTCAATTTGTTTGGTGACCATCAGCCTCTCTATTGTTGTGTAAGTTAAAATTTTTCGCAGGCTGGGTCATTGCTATTACTAAGCTACGACCAATCAGTGCCAAATTAGCATGTGAGTGATATAACTTAAGCAATCGTATATATACACACACACTCTCCTGCGGAAGGATGGTAACTGCATGTGTTCTTGTGTATTGAAAACCGCTTGACATAACAGGAATGATAATATTTTGTGAGCTACAGGTTGAGGATAAAGTTGTTGTGACAAACAACAGAAGTTCATTATACAGGTTGGCAGATGTCTCCTATTACGTCAGCACACTGCAGATTACAGTTAAATCTTCATTCAAAACACTCATAAACCACCTTGGGTGGGGGCTCTATTGTTTTAACATGTCTTAACCCACAGGGCACAACTGTGTTTGTTGTGAACGTCAGACCACAGCAGTAAATCTTCACCCATTACTCCTTTTTACCATAAATGATTCAGAATTTATCCATTTTATTACTATTACTAATAGCAATTAATAGTAATTAGTACTTAATTACTCTTGCTACAAAGGAGATGTGAACTTGTATTGCATCATCATTATACATTTTCAGTAATTGGACAGCGCGGCACTTAGTAGCATTACTGCTAAATTTCCATACTGTCATACTGAATTAAGTGCAAACTGCACCCACGTAACTGGGGCACTTTGACGTTCAACACTTCTACATTCCTTATGCACTTAGGGTTTGACTGTTCAGACAGTGTTAAGACGTTTAAAAGTATCTCAGTGTCACATGCTAAAAGAAAAAGATGCTAGTAAACATGATAACTATTAGATAAGAGAGGAATAATAGTCTTTTTAACATGCAGATCCATGTCGGCAGTGAAAAATACCTTTGTTCACCAATGATGACTAACATCCAGTCGTTTCAGCTCAGTTACAGTAACTTTACTGGCAGCGAACAGACCATTCAAAAGTTTTTGAAGAAGAGCGTTGAAAATGTATTTGAGTTTGAGAATCGGAGCAGTTTCTTAAAACACAGTAAACAGCCTAAAAAAATGCTCAAAATACCAAGACATTAAATACTAAAATGCTTTTTAAAATAGAGGGTTTGTATTTCAAATGAGCATTAACCTCTCACAACTTGACATGAAGTCTTATTAAACTGCTCCCGGTATGCTTATGCTTTCTCTGCACTGGCCAGGTTTGTGGCTGGTCTGGATTAAATCCAGTTTCTCCACCGCCTGTAGACACGAGCCAAACCTGGCTGGACTGAAGCCGAGCAGCACAAGGCCAGAGCTGTCCACAAACTCCCAACACATCTTATTAGTGTCACCTGGAACTTGTGGAAAGCTTTTGTGCAACAGCCACTTTGTAATTTGGGATTGAATCGATTTCTTATTTGTGACTAAAAAAAAAAAAAGAGAAAGGATTCATTTTTCTCCTGTTTGCTTTGAGGTAACCTTGCTTACACACAGAGAGTTGATTTAAAGTGTTTGAACATGTACTACATTTTCAAATCCTGACACTCTTTGGGCTTAGTCGATTGAAATATGCTTTTAAGTTAACCCGAAATTACTATTACTAACTGATCAACAAAGAGGTTAAAACACAGAAACTAAACAAAATTTATTTGACAAGCCTGTAAAGAGTTGAAGTTGCACTAAAATACATTTGTGTCTTTTTGGCATCGGTCCACATTTTTGGCATCTCAAGTCAAATTTCACAGGAGAGCGCTACACAGGAGAGTTTTATGAGAAGCTGCTGCTCTGCACAGATATTTTGACCCCACTACGACTCTATCTTAACATACACTAGGTGTGTTAGAAAAAGTTGCCTCAAACATCAGCAGGAATTCCTCCAAGCTGGGTGACATTTTTCAAGCGATACTGCAGAGTTGCTCTCTGACGTTTTTGTCCTTGCTCCTCCATAACTTGCCAAGGTGGTGTTTGTTCCGTGGGTTTGTTTAAATCATTGGGATTTAACGGGGAACAAAATTTGGCTGAAATATCTAATTAATTCTGATGGAATTGCTACAACGGGACTATTCAAATATTAGAGTCTGACTTTGAACTCAGACACAAATATACAGAGTTCACAGAGCTGATTGTAAAGAGATGGCAAGCCATAACAAGGGGAAGCTATTATAGCTTATTAGTTGTGTCACACAGCCTTATCTGACCTCTTCTGTTGGAGTGATAAGTGACAAGTCACTGGATCACAAGCGTGAATTATTATTGTCCCGTTAGTGAGTGAACGAACCTAATGAGCTTATAAGTTTGCTAACTGCCTATTAGCAAGCCGCTTCGCTTGGAGAGCTTTATTTTCTCTCTTCAATAACTTTTTAATGGTGTGTAATGGTGAACGAAATGCCAGGGGGGGAAGTAAACAGGACAATTAGAGAAAGTGGAGAAAATGACTGACTCGTGCATGAGTCACTCGCCCCTTATAAACAGAAATCCCACTATATTGCTGTTTTTTTTTTAAAAAAAAAAAAAAAAAAAAGGCTCCTCATTATGCCGTATTTGCTTGTTCCTGTGAGGTATCCTTGATGTAGATTGGTT
This sequence comes from Polydactylus sextarius, assembly GCA_016801845.1. Lineage (NCBI taxonomy): Eukaryota > Metazoa > Chordata > Actinopteri > Polynemidae > Polydactylus > Polydactylus sextarius. The sequence continues at coordinate 7,540,463 of CM028922.1, forward strand.
CTGTACATTCATGGTGGTTCAAGCCATAAATTCTTATGGTACTAGCAATCACACAATCAAACGCAATAAGTGATAGACTACTTATTTAAGATAGATTTTATATCTGTTTTCAATCATCTAACTCCCCGTTGCCTTATTTTCTTTCTCAAATGTAGGGAAAAATTGCTTCAACTTTTTTTTTTTAGTTAACTGAAAACAAAGATGTTTCCTCTTTAAACTTGGTACCAGTATTTGCAATTTTGCAAAGCGGCGGTTGATATAATGTCCTATTTTTGTGTTTTGTGGTCCACGCACTTTTCCTTGCAGCATGTAAAGAGAAAAAAAAAAATGGCGCTGCCAGCTCTAACAGCCTGTCACTGTAGCTTTGAGATAAGATCTTTTTTGGGGGGACGCCGTTTCATTTTGATTAATAGTTGTTGCTTCTTGGATGACTGACAGATATTGGTCTGAACACAACTGGAAATGTGATGGTCCGCTGCTCTGACTTGTTTTGCATCCGTAAAGGAGAAAAGAGGGCGAAATGTTGTATAAACCTGTGGTGTGGTTGTATTTTTGTGTGTGGTGTATACTGTGTCTCCTTACAGAAATAATCATGACTTTTTTACATTTTTTTTCCGTCCTATGCCGCTCTTAAGAACATATTTAACTTTGTAATTTCAAGAAATTGTAAAAAGCAGTTAAAATTGTTAGTATCAAATATCAGGCTTCTGATCAGGCGCTTGAGAAATTCCTTGATTTTGGTTTGATGAACCATGTACGGCTGGTTAGCAACCAAATCAAAGGGACCTACTGAAATGGATTGTACAGTAATGACTTAGATCTCCTTGGTCATTGAGGGAGTAGAAATTTCAGTTGAACATATTTCGCATTAGTTGAATCCATTGTGCTTGAATCACTATTAGTAACAATAAAAGTGATGTACATTATTCTCCCACTGATACATAATCAAGAATACGCCAAGGTGTACGTAAGCTATTATATGCACACATGCATGCAGACCAACACATGCATAAACATGTGTATCAGATTGCGCTCACCACCCGGACTCAGTTCTGCACTGTGGGTGAAGGCTTCCAGGGTTGTTTCTACCAAAAGGACTGTTTGTGTTGTGGGGGTTTGTCTGCCTGCGGTAGCTGAGATCATAAAACCTGTGAGAGTTTAACAGCAACACCACTGTTTGGACTCCCAGCTCATTTCACCACCCTGTTTCACTCTCCCTGTGTGTCTGTCCTTTCTGTGTTGCGGTCCCTTTCATAAAGGTTTTCACAACCTTGGTGTTACTTTAACAGACTTCACACCATTCTGGACATGATAAGTGCCAGAGGCACAGCTCCATGGACGGCAGTATGGGTATGTCAGTTGGTTTTTCCATCACTTTGGTCCACTTAACTTTGAAATATTTCAAAAGAGCTATTGAATGGATTACACACAACTGGTTTTCAAGGTCATATTCTATTACCTATGAACTGCTTCACACTACAGAGAAACAACTAGAGAAAGGAAACTTTGATTGTTAAGAATACTTAGCGGCTAAATCCCCAAATTGTGATCTAAAATCGGATTCAAACCACTCGCTGTCCCCATATATCTCAGCGAGTCTTTCACTCGTCGTGTCTCTTCCCCTGAAGAAGTGCTGTGGGATTGGTGGAAGTCTTTTTTTAGTGTATCTTGTATCATTTGTGTAGCTTTGACAGTTGTTATTTTGGTCATAACCTCACATGACAAGCGCATGTTTATGTGTGTACCATCTGCCGAATGTGAAGAGACACTTTTCTGAAAACTGAACTCCCAACACATTTAGGATGTTTGAATGTTTTACATATTTTGTTGGCTGTTTAGAAGTCTGTGGTTGAGAGGCTGTGGGTCGAGGCAGACGTCTGGACAACAACAACAATCGCTCCCTTTTCTCCCTCTCGCTCGCTCTCTATATCTGCCTTTCTATCTTTCCACCTTTGCCAGTTTATCCCTTAATCTCTTGCTTTTCTTTCCCTACAGGAAATGTTCTCTCACTGTCCATCTCTAAATATCGTTTGATCTTCTGTTTATCACTTCGTCTCCTTTACTGATCAGTGTTTTGCCACAATAAGCAGATGCATTTCACAGATGGTTTGAATATCAGGTCCAGTTTTCCATGACGTAGCCTCATTTATTGTGCGTATGTGAGGTTTAGTATTTGTGATGTTGATGACGTCAACGATCAACAATCAAAGTTGAATTGTGTTGTTGTTGTTGACTCACACTGATGTGTTGATTTGCATATTAATGCGGAACGTGCACAGTCTTGTGATGGTGTGTGCGCTTCGCTTCGGTTTGCTTTGGTTTGCCAGCAGTGTTTTGGGCCAGTGGTTTAAAGGAACTGCAGATACTCGTAAACAGTGCTGCGTGGGTTTTCTGATTCCTGCTGTCTCTCTCTATCTTGCCTTCTGCACAGTCAAAAGTTGGGAGATTTATTTCTGGCACTTCTGTATTTTTGTCATCCATTGAAGAGAGCACATTGTCTTTGTAAAGTTGTACCCGTCATCCTTTGCAGTGGGACATAGGGTGTCTAAATGCAGTGTTTGTAGAGACAGAAAATACTTAGAAAGATAAATTGTTGGGAAGCTTTTTCCTCAATGAAAAAACTTAATTCTCAATATAATACATTTTTCCTGGCATTTGATTGCTTTGCTCTAACATAAGTGGAAAAAAAACTAAATTAGGTCCTTGTTACATTATCACAGCAGTAGAATATGCAATAGCTTATGCCATTTATATTTAAATTCAGGAAAGAACAAGTAGAGTCTGAATAAGTTATTTTTCATCATTTCTGAGGCTTTTGGCGTCTTTTTCCAAAAATAAAAAAAATATCATGAATATAAGGCGGTTGAGCAGTGTTATTTATGAGACCTCAGTATTGGAGCGCTCAGTGTAGGAAGTCCATTATGGTAGGAGTTGACCCTTGGAGTCATGGAGAGGTGGAGGGGTCAAGCTGCCTGACCTCAGACGAGAAGCTGTGTCTGTAAATTTATGTGTTTGTGCACTGCCTTGTCCTGAAATACGAAACCTACCCAGTACTTGATACTATTTCATTACCAGGCCTCGAAATGAACATCTTTGTGTGTCTTTGCTACTGCCTGTGTTTAAAGAAGATAAAATACTATGTGCTGAACCTTAGACATACTGATCACATATACTGATCATTGTACAGTATAGTACATATAGTAAATATATAATTAAACTGGTGAGTGATGTTTGCAGGTGAAGATGAAACTTCAGGGCTTGGCAATAGCTCTAATATCGCTACTTTCTGCTTTTTCTTTAGCATTTACTCTTCTTTCCCCGTTGGCATTAATATGCAGGCACAGACACACATCGTGAATACCTGGATGGTCAGTGTGTGTCCTTGCTAAGTGCTCACAGCTGCATTGCTTTGACTCTCGGCATGAAACAGTTGTGCAGTGTTGTTCTTGACTTGCGCTGTCCTGACAATTAACAGTGGCCCTTCAGTCAACAGACAGTTGTGGAGATTGATGGCTGTTTTGCTTGTGGCTCGCTGTGTTTTCAAGACCCACGTGTTGTTTCTTAGTGGACTCATGGACTGAGTGACTGGCCGGCTGCTCTGTGGGGTTTTGTATGTGCGTGTGTGTGTGTTTGAGGGGGAGAGACAAAAAGACAGAGACCAAAAGAATTTGTGAACAGTGAATATGTTTTCCAACTGTCACAAACTCCTATCCTCCTGTTTGGTCACTGTCAGTGAGTATGATGAGAGTGGCCACCACATGTGTCTGGTTACTGTTATTCTATTATATAATGATGGGAAATAAATACATTTTTGTGTTTAGAGTAAGAGAGTTACTTTTTCATGTTTTTCATTTCATTTTTGCTTGATGATTTTATCTATTTGTCAAAATGTATTTTCTGTCAGTCCACTGGCTAATAACAGATGCTGATTTAGGTTGTATTTCTTTCACTTGTCGCACAGTGTTTTGTGACAGATGCCTGTGAATGTAATATGTTGGCGTGTCCGCGACTGTCTTATTAAGGGGTGTCTTGGTTGGGACTCACGTACGACTTGTTCAGGGTATAGCGAGAGTGGGGGGTTTGAGAAGTTGACGTTTCAATCACCACAATCCCTGATACACACACACACTTACGCACACACACACACATAGACACACACGCACACACACACTTTCAACCATTTGGTTTGAGGCTGATTCCCTGTGACAGCCTAAATATTTGGCTGTGTCCGGGCACCAAGGTAAATGCACCCCGCAAGAATGTTTTTACAGGGCGAGTGAGAGTTTGAGGGGGAGAGGGAGAGCGAGAGAGGTTTTGGACAAAGATAAAGAGAGAGAAAAACACACAGGACACACAGAGAGAAAGAAGGAGAACCCTATTCAGCCTCATATAAATGCGGTTTGTGTGGATATGGGGATGAGCTACGTGGATCTAATCACATAAGCCTTTAAGTGGCCAGTGTTTTAAGGCGGTATACGTTAGCAGTACACAGTGTGGTTGCATGTGGTTTAAATGATTAAAAAGTCCTTTTATCTGCTTACAGCTACTTTATGCGTCTTGTAAAACTTCAATTACATGTTTATATAGTGATTATAAATGCTAAATAGCAGGATTTAACAAGTGCTTCCCTGTTGGTCTGCCAACAGACTATTAACAAAAACAAGCAAAAAAAAAAAAAAAAAAAAAATCTGATAATCAGTTCATCTTTAACTTAAAGTTTAACTGGAGATTTTTCTTGGAAACAGGTGAAACATTGAATATCCTGAGAGTTTAACCCAGGATACATAAAACAATAAAAATAATTATGCAACACGTCATAACCGTTTGACAGTTTGATGGCTTGGGCTTAAAATAGCTTCTCGATCTGTTTGACTTGGGCTTAAAAACATTTTTGGAGTAAAATAATGTTAAACACGCAGTCATTTAAGTTTCTCAAATGACAAGAGTTGTTACTTTTCTCTACTTTCCCTCTTAAGCATTGCAAATAGATTCAGTTTGGGGTTTGGATTGTTGATCAGGCGAAACAAGCAACACAGAGACATTGCAACTTTTTGGATATAATGTTTCATTTTCTACATAAAGAGTGAATTATTTGAAGTGAAATAGCGGGATCGTCCAATTCACAAATGACATCTCGTTCTTTTTCATAGGGTTTTTGAAAAGAAAGAAACTTTCTGTCTCAACACACAGACCTCAGCTGTCTGGCTGTGTTCATGTCAGCTCACTGATTGAAATGTCCAAGATCGAAAGGAATAGTATATATCTGATGTATTGGAAGAAAAAGTAGTGGAATAAATTTTTTGGTCATTGTTGTTTTGCAGATACAGTTCTGGGGATTTTTCTTGTGTGTCTTGGCACTCGGATCATCATCTTTCTTTTTCTCTTTTTTTGCTCTTGTCTCTTTTTTCCCTAGTGTATGAGATGCAGGCCCCATATTTCCTCTTCTTTTTGTTTCGTTTTGGAAAATTAATAAAGCTGTCTTCAAAGGTCTGCTTTGAGCTCTGCAAAAAAGCTGCAGTAATCCACGATGATGAGACATTTAAATACATACGCGCATACGGGGGATAGATGCACACATGTACATAGAAACACAAAGAGGAACGACCTAATCTCGTACAGGTGTATACACACTTACACGCACGAAAACACACACACGCAACGAGGAGGTCATTAGTGACCTGAGGAATGCAGGGGTCAAATCTTAAAAGACCTGGCTGATAGAGGGGATGTGTAGGATCAAAGGAGAAAGGGAGAAAAAGAGGGAGAGATGGATGGAAGGAGGGATAGGAGTGGCGGGAGGGAATGTACAGGATCAAAGGGGGCCAGGAAGGGAGGAATGAAATGAAATGATGGGAGGATGAATGGAGGAGTGAGAGTGGAGTTGTAGGTAAGGCGAGAGGAAAGAGAGAGAAAGAGAGAAAATGTGCTCGGGGGGAGTTTGGAAAGAGGGAATGGAGGGATGGGGACGAGGGAAGGGTAGAGGGACAGAGTGAAGAAACAATACAGATAACTCAAACTGACGGGTGTGTGTGTGTGTGTGTGTGTGTGTGTCTGTCTGTGTTTAAATGGTGAGGTTTCAGCCAGAAAGTGAAAGCTCACTTGTGCAGTGGTGAAAGATTTATGTACGTGCAGATGTGTGTGTGTGTGAATGGGGAGTGTCGGTGAATACCTGTTGAATGAAACTGTTACCATTTTTGCAGCCGCAAATACCCATTAACTACTGTTGACACAGTTGTTTCTTTCAGAATATGAATACCAAATCAAAAGAATTTTTTTTTGCTCTCAATTTTGGGATTCTGGTTCACAACAAGCATCAATTTCTTTCAGTAAATGTTCACAGAAACTCCTCAAACCACTTTCTTTTCAGCACTTATGTTTCTTTTTTGTTCACTGTAATCAAAACTGTTCTTCTGCATCTTGGCCGCAAATACTTCCTGTGCGACGCACGGTCACTTCATCTCAGCTCCAAACTGTTTTTTACAAATACCGTATTTAAAGTAACAAACTAGGAAAACACTAAACCAGGAACAACTGTTTTATCTGTAACTTAAAAGCTCTCTTATACCTACTTGTGACTCAAGCAGATGGAGTATGCAGTCATCACATCACACGATGTGATGTGGCAACACATCACACAGCGTTCACAGTGGTGAAGCTCTGTCACCAAAGACTGAAAACGGAAATGAAAAAAAAAATATTCTTTGATCTCTGGCAAAATTGTAGAACTAAACCCCACCTTGTCTGAAATGTTAGAATAATAATTTTAATTTAAAGAAAGTTTCTATCTTTGCAGACTGTACTAAACAGTCTCAGAGTCGCTGAAATCCTGGCAGCGCTGCCATGCTCTTGATAGGTCTTGTTTAAGGGCTGACTGCTCTGACTAACATTTCACTGATAACATCACTCATGAGTTGGTCAGAATCCATATCTCTGTCTATTTCTGTCTGCCTTCATCTCCGCCTCGACTCTCCACTGAGATTTCACTGATAACATCAGCACTGAGGGTCAGTTTCTGTCTCTCTCTGTCTCTCACTCTCATTGGTTTGACTTGTGTTTTTTCTGGACTTATTTCTGGTAAAAAATAATAATAATCTGTCTCTTACCTCTATGTGTGTGTGACAGAGAGAAAGAAAGGACAGGAAAGTGAGAGAGGGAGAGACTTAAATTACTCTGATAACAGAGTCAGGAGGAAACAGGAGCTAGGAGGAGAGAAGTCTTCATTTGTCCTTGGGAGATGGCCAAGGCTCATTGAATTGGCTGCAATTCCTGTTTGTGTGTGTGTGGTTGTGTGTGTGTGTGTGTGTGTCTGTCTGAGCTCATGGTTTGTCAACACTGTGGAGTCGCTACTTTTGAAACACATGTTGAAATCCAGAGATGTTATTTTCTGCTCACACTTGCAGACAATGAAAGGAGGGAAACAAGGGAACATAATTCTGCTTCTGTGGAGAACCCTCCTCTTATTAAAAATTAAATGGAAATTAAGTTCAGTGCCTATACTTACAATCACAGTGACTTGAATTACACAGAATCTTCACCATAAAAGGAGTTTGTCTTTATGTTTAGGCTCTTTAAGCTGCTCACTTTAAAACAGATTAATACTGTGACAAGACCTCACATACAGTTTACATACACTATGCATTTCTATACAGAGAGGATGTGTTGCTGACACAGTGTTGTTCAGATAGCATACCTCAAGTTATCTTATCATCACTTGTTTATGGTGGACATGTCAGTGGTGATGTATATCCAAATATGCAGTAGATAAAGTAGCATCAGAGCAGTGAGTTGAACTGTTGGGCTGCTGTGCTGTCATGTTGTCCTGCTGTTAAAAGGGGGTTTTCTTTTCACTAGGCTGTAATTTGTTGTAAAGCAAAACTGTTTGACTCTATTAGAACTAAATCTGGGTCTTCCTCACTGAAGACAAAGATTCACATTGTCAGTAAGAGACAATTCAATGTACTGAAATGATTATTTTCTTATTTTTTCCTCAGCCAGTGTCATTCTGGGCACATTTTGGTTTCCAGAAATAGCTGCAGCAGTCTCACTTTTATTTGATTACATAAAGTAATTCTGTCCAGTGAAGATGACTACGACATTTAAGAGTCTCTCTTAAATGGAATTGAAAATGCCAAATGTTTTAGTGTTTCAGGCATAATTTTGCTCCAACCTTTCAGCAAACACTGACTAAGGTGCACAACAGTTCAGGTCTTTGTCTCATTTTGTGTTTCAAAATGCATCACACATTCTGTATTGGGGGCGGTGGTTGCCTTGTCCAACAGCACTGACACACTTTCACACCATGACGGACTTTGGTTTTTGGATTTGTTGCTGGTCCAGTCTGAATGGTTCTTTTCATCTTCGGTCTGATGCACATTGCATCCATTTCTACCAAAAAAGTACCTGAAATACTGATTCATCCCAATGCAGTCCATGTTTCCACCGTGTGATGGTCACCATGAGACACCTCAGAGCCCAGAAAAGTCAACGGCACTTTGTGCAGTAATGTTCCAACTGGGATTTGTGGACATAACTGTATTGTTGTGCTTGACAGAAGTTTTCCAGAGTCTTCCTGAGCCCATGTAGTTATAGGAGGTAGATGATGACAATTCTTGATGCGGTGTTGCCCGAGGGATTGAAGCTCATGGGTCCTCAGCTTAGGTTTGCGTCCTGTATTCATTGAAATTCATCCATATTCTTTGACTCTTTTAATTATGGTTTCCACTGTAGATTGTGTAACATTAAATTTCTTTGAGAAACATTATTTTTAAGTTTAAATTATTTTCGTAAAGACAGACAAACTCGTGATCCTTGGCTCATCTTTGGTCCTAAAGGACAAGGTCTTTCCTGGAAGCTGCTTTCGTACTAAAACCATGATGACAGTTTAATAATTTTTTACCTCTTTGCCAACTCCACATGACTCTGTCCCTACTTTTCAATATTTTCAAGGAATGAGCTGATCCAATATTAAGGATTAATTGAGCCAATATTGGCCAAAATTACTGGATCAGATATCAGAGGTTCAAATAAAGGAAATATCAATATTTCACAGCTGACTCATGGGTTGTTTTCCCTAAATTTAGTTTTACAAATAGATATTGCCAAAAATCCAGACAAACATATTTTAAACAAATGACTAGTATTGGGATTATATGTTTTATATCTGTATTGGCAGATACTCAAATTTACATTATCAATATTGGTATTGGACATGAAAGAGTAGTATTGTACCATAAATGACCTGAGGAGACTAATATCTTGCAACTGTGTAAATGTCTGCAATACAGTACAGGTTGAAGTAAATTTAGACACCAGTGGGTTTTTTTTATACTGTTCAAAACTTTTTTTCAGATTTGTAAAGAGCAATGTCAATCAGACAAAGGTGGTTTAAGGTTAGAGTTGTAGTCAAAGCAGGCGTTTCTTCAGAGTTGTCATTGTAGAAGAAGAAACCTTTCAGTCAGTCAACACGGAGAAATATCAACACAACAATAGCCTGAACTAACCTGACACCTGCCTGGTGTCAGAGACAAGCGAAGCAGCATCTGGGATGCCTCACATCATCTCATCAGAAAGACATCATCTCAGAAAGTTTTTTTCCCTTTGCCAAGTTTGACGCACTTCTACATCATCCTTGACATGAGCCAGGTTTCCATTCAAATGTAGCACATATTAGGACTCAATGGAGTTTGTGATGGCAAACTATGATTGGACAGCGTGCAATTTGTCACATTTCTCTCCTCAAGAATATATGACTCATTGGTTACTTCATTTGATGCAATCAATCTGCATCAAAGTGCAGACAGACAGACTGCAGGACAAATGACATTAGGATCATTTCGTCTCGTCCTGAAAATTTTTAGAGAGTTTGTTATATCACACAATGTGCCGTCGTTTCCTGATTTCCTCGTGTCGTGCTTGCTGATAGATCATGCAATATATCTGGATAAAAACATGTTTGAATTTCTAATAAATCCTTGTGACTCAGCAACTGCTTCTCTGCTGTAATGTATAGTATGTTGTCAGTGGTAGTGAAACAGATTTAACTGTCTCTTCTAAAGATGCCACTGCTAATAAGCAAACATTTGGCTTGAGTGTGTACAGTTGTTCCAATCAATTGCAAACAAAATTGCCGCCATCTGTCGTATCTTGCAATTACAGTTCTCAATAGACAAATGATTATTGTAACTGTTAAAAGAAATGAATGTAACCTTTCCTCAAAGATATTTCCCTGAGCGTGTCTGCAACTTGTCTTGGAAATACAAAGCTAAACAGCACACTTCAGAGCAAGTCAGAGTTAGTATTTTTAATTTTTTAAATTTTTTTTAGCCAAGCTGTTGAACACTCAAATCTCCACGTGGGAATCTGACTGTGATGATGTTTGCTCTGGATGCACACACCCACCCCACTCCATCGCAACAAGAGGGGACATTTCCATGACAAAGGACAATTATTGACTTTCATTGGCTCTGCTTGCTTTGATATCAGCAAGGGGTGTGTCTGTGTGTCTGTGTGTGCATGCTCAAGGGGCGGGACAGGGGGCAGCAGTGGAGGAGAAGAAGAAACAGGGGGACCTGATGAAAGGAGCCGAGTGGGAAAATGCACCCACTGACCCACGGCACACTAACAGAAGAGGAGGATCATAGCAGAAAGAAAGAAATCGTTCGCAAAGGTTTTCGTTCTTTCACGCCTCCTTTGCTCTGCTCCCGTTTTCTGCATCCTTCCTCACTCTCTTGTTTGTGTTTTCTTCCACTCTGTCTCTTTCCTTCACTAAACCTTCCCACTTTTTTTTTTTTTTTTTTTTTTTTAAAAACCTCTGTTTCTTTTCATCTTGCTATGACTGATCCTCCCCCTCTCTCCCCTCCACTCCTTCCTCCTCCTCCTCTTCTTCCCTTCACAGCCATAATTTAAGGGGCTGAAAGGCACGGTGAGCGGAGAAAGAGAAGAGAGAGCTGAGAAAAAGGGGAGACCCTGCAGATGAGGGCCTTCCTTCACGGACGTGGCACAGATGTGAGGGTGTTTTTGTGAAATGAGTCGGGGAGGGGCGGCGATAGGCTAATTTGCGTGGCATAAAGACGGGGCCCTTTTCATATGCAGAGCGCCACTTTGATGCGCGGCCGATGAAAGCTGGAGGGAGCGCAGAGGAGAGGAGAAGAGAGGGTGATGGAGGGGTTCTTTGTCCCCTGACAAGAAGGCATCTGCTCCATACTGCCCTCCTCTCCTCTGCTACACCGAGGCTCCCACAAAGGGCCAGCCGAGAGAAAAGTGTCATCGGAGCACCTTAGAAAACAAGACATAAAAAAAAACGGCCGCTTGGGTCGGCCTGGTTGGCGTTCGGGTATGCATATCAATACAGAATTCATTTGACACAAGATGTGAGAGTGTACAAACACACACACACACACACACACATAGCTGAATACATACACAGATGCACACCAAATTGCAAAAACATGCAGACATACTGTAGACGCATTTACATACTACCACAGCTGACAAAACACATCTACGCTTTGACGGATTGTCCCTTTTGTGAAACAAATAAACTATACAATCTTCATTCTTTCATGGGAGTCAAGACTTGCAGGGTGAAAGGTGTGTGTGGTGGGGAGATCACAGAGAGACCATACGCTGAGGTGAGCGGTGGGTTTTTGTGTGTATGTCTGCCTCATTCTCGCTGTGTGTGTGTGTGTGTGTGTGTGTTTATGTTTATGCGTATCTGCGTGTGCATGTATGCATGTGTGTGTTCATACGGTGCTGACCAGAGCCAGCAGGCTCAGCAGGGCCCTCTCACCAAACACAGGCTGATTTCATGCTCACACAATAGCCGAATCTCCGCAGTGGTCCCAGCAGGAAAAACTCTGTCTCCTTTGCTGTTAATAGTTAGTTCAGATTTGAATAACTTTGTTTGGGTTTTTTTTTTTTTTTGCCTAAATTGTATCAATTGTATCTTTGTTTCTTTCATTCAAGAAAGTTCTATTTGTTTGTGTGAGTTTCCTCAGTGATACATGCCATCTGTGTAAATTATTAGCCTTGTAGCGGCAGTGTTTTGAGGATGGCGGTGTCATTCTGTGTGGATGCTTGGTTGGTTTTGAATGGACTACCATGAATGTTTGTGCAGACAGGCATTGTCCCCAGAGGATGAACCCCATTGACTTTAGTGACTTTTTAATCTTTCCGTATAGTGCTGCTATGAAGTTGAAATATTTTTGTTATTTTTTATCAATAGGTTGAATGCTAACATGCTTAACATGATAAACATTATAGCTGCTAAAAATCAACATGCTATCACTGTGTCAACATGTTAGCATTTAGTTAAAAGTGATGTTTTGTAGCCTCACAGAGATGCTAGCAGACGCACTGACTGTTAGAATTTGTCTGTAAATATTTAATTTATTCATCCATATTTTAGCTTGAGAACATGGGAATATGTTCCTATTTAATGGTTTTAAAGCAATCAGTGTTGATCTCATTGCCATGATTGTGATGTTCGAGCTTTTGCGTCATCCTCAAAGTAAAAATGAACGAATTAATAACAATAGTGGTTGTCATTGTGTCATTCTAGGTAATCTTTGCCCTGAACCAGACCTTACTACAGCAGGAGTCTTTGAGAGCGGGAAGCCTACAGGTTCCTTACACCACTGAGGACCTCATAAGACACTACAACTGTGGAGATCTCAACTCCATCATCTTTAATCATGACACATCACAGGTCAGTCCTCTCTTCTAACTGACTGCAAAGTTATCTCATCTTATCTTGTCTTATCTGAACATCTTATTCTCATCACATCTCACACAGCTGTAGACTACTTTCATTTACTACTACTTTCACAGTTAATAAGCTAAGGATCATTTTGACCTTTTGACCTTTTCAAGTGTCTCAGTGACACAACCCTTGACCTTTTACCTTCACCCCTAACCCAAAGACTGACCCCCATCCCCCACACCTACTCCTACACCCCTACAACTTCTCTATGCTGCTGTCACTTTACTTCTGCTACTACTTCTGGTCTTATATCACCTTGTCATGTCTTCATCTTGATTATTCTTTTTCCTACTCACTCTTGTCAGTCCTAGGACTGTATCGACGATGGTATCAAGAGAATAAATCCGTCCTTGTAATTTGGCAAAAAACAATCTGAGCAAATTCAAACGAAATCTCCTGAAAAGACGAAACAAACGAAACCTCTTCTTCCTCTTTTTCCTGAACCATCACTTTTTCAACCGTAGGTCCCAAACTTCAATAATGTGACACTGCCTCCTAGTGAGCAAGTGACTGCCCAGGAAATAGACAGCTACTTCCGACAGGAACTCATCTATAAAAGGAATGAGAGGATGGGCAAGAGAGTCAAGGCCCTGCTTGAGGAACACCCTGACAAGAGCTTCTTCTTCGCCTTCGGTGCAGGTTGGTGTTAAAAATGTACTGTATAAAAGAATTGAAGTGGGATAAATATACAAACTATCATATTTCCATGATTTTTTTAAAGCATCAACTCCAATCACAGTAGATAAAACAACATTGTCATCTGCTTTTGTCATAAAATGAAAGAGAAAACAAGGACAACCTAAGAAACCTGAGATAGAAATTCCAGCTGATCAGAGATTTCGTAATCACTAATAAGCTTTTTTCCTGATGTGGAAGACATTACAACTCCTCTCAGCTGTAGAAACATAAGATTAAATTGGAATTTATTTACACCCATTAACTATACATTTTCTACAGTTCTTTTAATGTATTGGATGTGACAAATCAGATGTTCTCTCTATGCTGTGCTATGTCGCTATCGTGAAGCTGCCATTACTCTAAGAGAGAATGTAGAGTGCACTAAATCCAGAAGTAACCAGCTCTGCAGCTGACCAGTGGCATAGCTAACAAAACCACTGATCCACAGCTGATGGCTTTTATCAGCTTAGGGTCCACATAAAACACAGTGGATTAGGGGTCTAAAGGAGAAGCTCAGCAAAACATCCTTTTATCAGTTCAGTCCAGAACAACCACAGACATGCAGTCCTTTCACATAGCTTTAAAATGTCATTTTAATACTTTGAATTCCTCTGTAACTGTGCACCGACCTCATAAGTAGCAACTGTCTGATAAGAGACTTGAGTTAAAACAGGGAGGATCAAGAGAACAGATAACGGCAGACTCCACTAAGTTGTCTAGCGAAACTGTGGATGACTGCGTGAGTGTGCATGTGTGTGCATGTGTATTCATGTTTCTTGGGGGTTGTAGATCTAGAGCAGACAGTCTTAGTCTTTGTCCAGCTGGAGTCTTGTTGACCTTTGGTTATCAAATCAAAGCTCTGTTCATACCTAATAAAACTGACAGAAGAAAAGGTACTTTTATTAGATATTAAAGCAACCTTTCCCATGGTCCCATGGATGTGTGATTAAAAAAAATCTTTATCTTATAATGTAATGCAACAAAACCTTATTTAATTTTGTTTGTAGCAAATGACCTAGGCTGGTGATCAGTGAGAATTTAGGTATTCAGTTGGCAAAATGAATGTGAGATGTACTATGTGATTAAGCAATCTTAGTGGAAAAACCTATACCCAAGCTTTAATAGTTTACTATCACACAGAAAGTTGAAGCTGAAAACAACAAATATTTGGTGTTTATACTATAAAATGATTAATTATCACAGTAGTTGCTGATTTATGTTGATGATTTTACTAACTAATGAAACTCCAATGATATTGCATTTATTGATTTAATTGTTTCTATCCCTGTGTAATTACTGAAAATAATTACCAAAAAACAAGTATTCAAATCACTTTTTTATTATCGAATACACATTTCTGCACATTGCACTACACATTGCACAACTAAAAAAAATGGAGACACAGAAGACCAAAGAAAACAAAATGTATCATCAGAAAGAAACATAAGCGTTCGAATATCATCCTTTAATGAAAATGTCTCACAGGAAATGAAAACATCTGTTTTGCACATCATAAAATCGTATTACATATTCATATTGTGTCAACTAATTTTACTGTCAAATTCACTAAGTGGCTTTATCATCATTGAAACCATAAACGCCTTTACAAAGTCTAGGATTTGTTCACAGTGAGGAGCAGATAACACTTTTGGAAAGAATTTAGGAAAGAATCAAGCGCTGTCTTTGTTCATCATTGGATATGAATTGAGGGAAAGAGGATCACATTTTAGCGCCATCAGTTCTATGGTCACATTTTCCGCACAATGATATCGTCAGAAACATCCGCGTCCAACGTTTTCTTTGGTCATTTAGATTCAGAAAGGCAGCGCGCTTTAGCAGAGAGAGAGAGAGAGAGAGAGAGGCCTTCACAGTCTGTTGGTTTCTGAGCTGGCAGGAAACAGCTGAGGAAAAGCAGACACACACACACACACACACACACACACACACTCACGCCCTAACAAGGAGTACATTTCACGGTGGGTCCCTAAGGAGGTACCTTTACAAGGGCTTGGTCTAAAAAGGTGTGTGCCTCTGTGTGTATGTTTGTGTATGTCCATGTGTACGAATGTGTGTGTGCGTGTGTGTGTGTTTGAGCTGGTGAGTGAAAGTGATATGGCCAATCAGCCCAGAAGCACCAGTCTTAGACATACGGAGGGCAGGTTGGGTCGGCATGTACAAGGAACGGGATGGGGCACATTAAGGTGCAGTAACACACACACACACACACACTATACATGCCCCAGCCCCCAAGCCATTGCCTAGACAGACCTGGGTAAAATGTGTCCTTAATTATCCCTGGAGAGGTCAAAGGACACACACACACACACACACACACACACACACACACACACACACACACACACACACACACACACGGACATACACACACATACACACTACAATGGCGCCCATTATGTCGGCGTACTAAACTTTCCTGTTACCATTAGCTGTGAGACCAATCTTATCAGTGACCATCTCATGTCTCACTGAATCAGAACACAAGGATGACTCAGCGGATGAAAGATGCGATTTTTGTCCATTTTCGTGTATTTTCTGCTAATAATTTAATGACCAGAAACTGAGAAAGCTCCTGTTTTGTTTTGGCTTCACATTGTCACGCTGCAAGAGTAATTTACATGATATTTACAATTCATCTGAGCTCAACTACTAACTAAATTGGATTCCAAGGAATTCTTGTTGTTCTTGTTGTGTGTGTGTGTGTGAGTGTGTTTTTTAAAAAAGAGCAACCACATATTTAGCATATTTCTGTTCCCGAGTAATGATCCCATTAGCCTGCAGGGGTTGGCCAGCAGATTCCTGATTGACCTATGTGGAAAATTGTTGAGGGTTTTCATTCCATAAGCTTTATTGCCACAACAAGTTAGCAAAACAGTTTATACATGATAATTTATTCTCCGTCAAGTTGCCTGGTTGGATGCCGATCGCGCTTTGCCAAAGGAAACTTGAGATCACAAGAGTTACACATAAGAGCGTCTGGGTGTCCCGGTGATTTACTGTTTATGGAAGCTTCATTCATGTTTCTTTGCAAGGAGCGACAACATTAAGCATCTGAAAATATATACCACAACTTCTAATAATGTAAAATCTTGTAAATTTCTGTCATAGAGTCCATGATATAAATGTACATGAATTATTTTTATTTAAAACAAAATACACGTCACGATTAGTTGCTGCTAAAACAAAACAAAACACTCCTGGATGATCACCACATCATCACAGTAACATATTAGGCACCAATGCTGTAAAACCATAAAAAAAGATGCTAAATTCTATGCTACATCTACTGATCTAACAATAAGGTCATTTAATGTTACAAAAGAAACACTAACTGGATAAATGTGCTGTTTTCACTGTTTTCATTGTTATCTGTGTGTATGGGAAAGAAAATATTTACAGATTTTTTTTTTTTCCTGAGGTTTTGGAAATTGTTTAAGGAGAAATGGTTGACAGTTACACACTGCCAAACCAGAGGTAACATTTTCTAACCCTAAATGATTTCTCATGTGCTCACAGCGAACACACACGCACACACACACGCCGTGCACACATTTTCTCCCGTCCTCTTTTTCATGTTTATTTGCCTTTTCACACATCATTTGATTAAGTGATTAGAAATCCTCATTTGTACATACAGTATATAAACAATAAATTCACATTCCTCTAAATTAGTACTAATTATTACTAGTTAAATGTCCTTGGATCGGGAAGAGTTTAAATCCAAACAGATGTCTTCCAAGTTTCCCAAGATATTTGTAACCGATAAAATTAGAGTTGATGCCAGAGTAGTAAAAACCTTGGTCAGCAAGATCTTATGACCTGTGTCATAACTGATGGGTCATACACCACCAATAGAAAACTCCTGTTGCAACAAAGTCTTAGATCGATTCTTTACTTTTGTTTAAACTCAGCTGAACGGTGCCTGTGACTAATTCTTCATCCCAGCTCTTGCTGTTGGAGAAACGTTGTTTCTTTCCTGCGGTCTAGTCAGTGGTAGTCAGAAAGGCAACAGTCAAACAAACAGTAGTGGAAAATGGCCAGCACATCAAAACTTCACATTTAGTGTGGATGGACACACAGACACACACATATGCACATCTTTCTCTAACCAGCTGTATTTTTAGCCTCATTACGCAGAACAGAGTGGATCCAGACATGAATGAGAGAGACAGACTTGGAGATGTTAAGAGCTGAGAGTGTCACATTTATATAGCGTGCACATGATGATCACCTTCTGTTGTGTTTGATCTAATGGGGTACTGTAAGATTATTTATGGATTTTGAAAAACTTCTGCAAGACACAGATCTGTTTCTTTTTAAATTATCACCAGTTGTAGCTTTAAGCCTCTCTGGGGCAAATATGTGGAATTGGCCAACTGTTAAACTTGTTCAAACTCCAAACAAGCAGCATATTACCAGAAGGTTAGGGTGTCAATTCCGGTCCTGAGAAACAAAGAAACACATTATTTAATGCCCCCCTTCCCTTTCGCTTGTGCCATAGTCAGACAAGCCATCAGACATATTTGGACTAATCCTGCTGGGCTGCTGCATCAGTGGGCTGGGGGACAATCAAAAAATCCATTAAGTTTTTACTGGCCCTCTCAGTGTCTTTACTGGCCCTCTCTGTGTACCTGTCATGAGTGCATGCTGTGTGCATGTTCCAGGGTTGGGCCACTCACAACCAAGTTTCAACACTCAGTCTCACGTTGAGCTAACATTATTTTGAATAAATTCAACCTCAGCATTGGGCATTTGTTGACATGTTAACATAACTCCTAGGATTGGGGGAATAATGTTTTCCACCTAAATTTTTTTTTTGCACTCTGTCCATTTAACTGCTACACTGTTTTCTTCAGGTCATCATTAGACTGGTTCATTAGACTGATTACTTTCATTACTAATTAGAGGTCATACAGGAGCAACATTAGCTGAGTTTGAGGGAAAAGAGTTAAAGAATGTTACAGAGAGATTAGGATGGCTCTTCTCATGTTGGACTGCGGGAAGACCGGACACTACAGTTGCACATTATCACCTGTTGAGTAGCAAAGTGGCATTGGAAATGGCTTGGAAATGCTCCCAGAATAGCCAGTAGGGCAATGGACATGTTCCTCACATTTTTATTGACATCCACATCCAAAAAGTTGTGAAAAACGGTTTTGAGAGCAGATTTGGAATTTGGCAAGCATTCATTGATCTGCTTATTTTTTTTGTGGAGCAACATAGCCATAAACCTTGCTTACTGGCTGTTAGAGCATTTTTGACAGATAACATTTGCCAGTTGTTGCACCTTCTCAGGAAGTGTTTGAATCTCAGGAGGTCTGAGGTGATTTTAGAAGAGTAACATAGAACCTCTATCCATAAAGGAAGAAATATGCAGGGTTTTTTCAGGTTCTTTGTGCATAACTAACCCTTTTTTCTCTGCTGTACCCCACTTTGTGTATTAGGGTATTGTCATGCCTCACGATACTTTACTGTAATGTAAGTAAATACCTCCTAGAAATTTGTCTTTTCTCCACATCTGTTTGTATGAAATACCACAGCCATCACTCACCATAAATTGTGATGTTGAAAAAGACCCATATGTTCAGACAGGCATATGGAAGCTGTTATTGCTCTGCTCCATAGGTACAGTAACCCAACCCATGTATACAATCTGAACCCGTGTTCCCTTTATAATCTCTGTCATACCCTGGCACTCTTGACTTTAATAAAATGATGTGTTTACATATCGCTGAAGGCGGAGGACTTAGTTCTGCCAGCTCCTACAAATTCTTTTCTTTTTTTTTCCAAGCTGAACTTGAATGCATCCATGTTTCAGTCTCAGCTCCAAGCTGCTTAGCACATCACGGTTCCCCACAAACTCCGCTCCAAAACCACAAATTTAAATATTTGCGGCGATGTAATTGCCAGCGCGGTTTACAGGCTCCACCGGTTACTGTACTTTGAAATGTTTGACTCTTTTCACAGACAATTAAGGTTTGCCTTTGGATCTTTTGCTATTTAGGTTGGTAGGGCCACGCTAAAGTGAATACCCCTCAGTTAGTGAGCTGTGATGTGCGGTGGGTAAGTTGTAATAAATGGATGGCTTGGCCTTGTGAGCTGTGGAGTTGACATGAACTCATAACTCACATAGAACACCTTGACTTGTCAGTGTGTGGGTAGCTCTCTGTACCGGAGCGGGGAAATCGTCGCTTAATACACTATACTTACTGAGTCCACCTCAGGAGTCAGCACAGTGTGCTGAGAATTTATGATAGCAAATACAGCATTAGACTTAATATGTGTTATAGTGGTTTATCTGCAACTGCTTTCTGAAGCAAAGTCACCTTTAGCATTTGATACTATATATCACGTACAAATAAGGAGATAAAAATGGAATAGAACGATTCAAGCAAAGTTTTACTGTGCTCCACTGACCACTGAAAATTATATTGGAAGACAAATACAACTAATTTGATTACTGATGTGGCAAACTTTGTTAAGAATAAAACTGCAGAACTGATCAAACTTATGCTGTCTAACTGAGCTTTGCTCAAACTTGCAGAGTTTTAATTAAGTTCTAGTGAAGATCTCAAAGTTCTGAAAAGTGTCTATAATGATGCACAACACATCCTAAACATTTCCATTAGATTAAATGGTGTAAAGAAAAACAAAAAAACACCTCTAATAGTAAAAATCACAGCCTCAGTAAAGAGTTGGAATAAACTGATGCAGAATATGCCACCTACAATACTGTTAGACTGTGTGGAATGAGATCAGTTTACCTTATTTAAAAAAGCAGTTTTAAGAAAATTCAGGGAGTTTGAAAAACATTGCATGGATGTATTTCTAATGTCTTGTGTATACAGAATAAACTAAGCTTGAACTATCCATATGTATGGAATATTTCACATTCAGATTTATAGCTGATTGACTGGGTATTCCTGTACAGATTCAGTTCTAAATCTCCAGGCCAATTCTTACACGTACCTTGTCCAAATCTATCCAGTGTGTTTTCACACTTAGCGCTACATCACTGCGGTCGCTACCCTGTTTCACTTTTTTTTTTCTTCCCCCAGATGGTGTGAAAGTCAAAAACGTGGTGCTTTTTCACAGCACCTCACCCTCATAAACAGCCAGTTTACAACTGTTTGGGGTAGTCGCTGACATGAGTACACACACGTCATACAGCACCATTAAAATCCAGACCAGACCTACCACACACTTGGTAGGGAAGCGGGCAGGCAAGGGTGAACTGTCTGCCAAACCTGGATTAAGTCTCAGATTTAAATTTGAATGACATCTTTATACTATGCTACAACCCCCTTTTTAAAAATGAAAATAAGCTCTTTTTTCTGTGATGTTATATAATAAGGAATTAAATACTCCTGGACTGCTTTTATGTTCTTTTCATAGTATCTACTGTTCTTGTGTCCATACAAGTTCAAGATCATATTGCTTTTCTTTCAGATGTTTTACTATACTAATGTAACAATAATAAGACCATTTGAAGTATGACTTGTCTGTCAGAAGCAAAGTTGGAATGAGCAGAACCACATGTCGAGATGGGTGGTTTTCAGCAAGACCTTTACTTGGTTGACAAGGAAGACCTCTTCCAAGTTTCCTAGAAAAAGCCAATGCTACCAAACCTTAACTAACCATAATAGAGAAATGGTTGAGCAGTTTTGAAAGAACTGACAAACAATGTCCTGCCAGTTGGGATTTCGAAACAAAAAATGCTTACACGGATCATTTTTCAAGGCGATGACAAACACTTAATTTACTTTGTAGTTAGTCTGAGAGACTTTCCCCCTTTTTACCCCATTAGCCTATTTATCAGATTGGCCATGTAAAAGTAATGTAATCTAGCTTTGGGTTTAGTGACTGAAAGAATGAGATTGTTGACACAAGCAGTCAAAATGAGTTTCCTCTACAGCGTGTCTAGGCTCAGCCTTAGAGTAGTAGTAGTTAGTATTACCACTGCAGTGCAAAAGGAACCTGTGGTTCCTTCCTTGGCAAAAGTCCAACTGGAAGTTTTCTGGGCACTTCCAACCGGTAAGAGACCCCAAGGTGGACCCAGAACATGCTGGCAAGAATATGGTTCTCATTTAGCCTGGGAACACTGCAGGGTCTTCCAGGAGAACCTTTCTGGAGAGAGCGACTGCTGGATCGCCTTGCTTGACCTGCTGCTCCTGCAGCTCAACTTTGGCTAAACATCTGAAAATGTATTTGGAGCCATTTGAATGTTATAATTTTTAAGTTTCCAGACATGATTACTTTGGTAATATCTGTGGTTTTCCAGAATATCTCCTGGGCTTGTAATTCTTTGTCCCCATGTTTGTCTATTCTGCTTTGCAAAATATCATAACACATGGCGATGTGGGTTACTGGACAGTGTTTGCCAGTCTTTCTGCATGGGGCTTCCTTCTGATCTTATTTCCTTTCAGAAGTGTGTGTAATCTTCACTGCATGTTTATAATCCTAAACACAAGCCAGACAAACATAAAAAACATTTAACCGGTAGGATGTTAAGATGTCAACCGCATCTGCAATGTATCACTGGTACGTCTCTGTGTCTTCTTTAATGGGAGGATAAACCTGTCAGCCACTTTGGATAAATAACTGGCTGCTGAGTGAAAAGCACCTAAACATGTACATTTTGTTGTACTCATCAGGTCAGAGGCCTCAGTCCCTGCACTCGAAAGACATAGTTCAAATAGCCCACACTTTCCTTTCAGTCAAAGCAGTGAATGCTTGTCACAACAGTGTGTTGTGATTTATTGAAAGAGTTGAACTCCTCACCTCTGATCCCATTCAAACCTAGCAGTATTTTCTTATGCACCTGGAACTGGCTCTTAACGTGCCTGCCCACGGGCTAAACTTTCATTTGGACCAGAAATACCTCACTCCTATATGAAAGGGGAAAAGGAAAGGAAAATTATATCTTTAGCCACTGAGCAGCAGTGCATCTATTGATGACTGATGATGAGTGGGAATTGCTATGAAGGAGCTGTCCCTTTTCATTTTGGGGCTAAAACATAAAGAGGAACAACATACTGCCTGGAGGGGATGAAGATATGATGAGACAGAGGAAAACATGACTAGTGTGATTTGTGGCTTCCACTCTTTCCCTCGCACTCTCTGCCTCCTTCTCTCTCACTGTGGAGGTTATTGAATACTTTTTTGTTTAGCTGAAGCGGAGATTTTTTTTGGTTCACTGTATGAAAGAGCCTGTGTTTTTGGCCATATATACTGTCAAACAAGCAGAGCAGGATCCTGTGATGCCACAGAGGACTAGTTTGAGTTTTTATACTCAAATTATATATATTTATATATCCAGTCCTTGTTATATATTTGGCCTTAAGGTTAGAAACATAAGACTTTTTTTTTTTTTAAGTTAGGGTTTCAAGGTGAGACGGATGTCTGTAACTTCCTTTTTTAGTAAAACAAAATCCCCTCAGTGCACAGGAAACTTTCCTAAAATTTCCTCTATATTTCTTTTGTGTTTTGAATCTTAAAGTTTTGGCGGCAACAAATAGAAAATTTCACTGCAGCAGGTTTAAAAAAATAAAAAAATACATTGTTTGTGTGTGGATATGAGACCAAAACCCCAAGATTATTTTTGATTTTTAAACAGTTCATGGTTATTTTTATAAGAATTTTGAAATAAAGAGGCATTTGCAAAAAAATAAAAATAAAAAAGAAAGATTACTCTTACTCTTTGTGCAGCAATAAAAAAACAAAAAAAAACAACTCAGACGG
The DNA here is from genome assembly GCA_016801845.1 of Polydactylus sextarius. Lineage (NCBI taxonomy): Eukaryota > Metazoa > Chordata > Actinopteri > Polynemidae > Polydactylus > Polydactylus sextarius. The sequence goes on from CM028922.1 coordinate 7,563,660, forward strand.
GTTCATTTTTAATTAAGTCATGCTGAAATTGCTGTAGTAGGTTTTGTAACTTCTGTTTTACGTCAGCGAGTGTCTGGAATGGATGAGAGATTATAATCAGAAAAACGTGATTTTCTGTTTTGGTTGAGGCTGTTTTAGATTCTGTAGTTGTAGCAGATGTAAAACTTGGCCACGTTTCATTGAGATGCACAAGGATTTGCACACACCCTAGTTAACTGGTTAATGAGGGATAGAGGAAAGAGTGATTAAAGCTGAGATGAGTTTCTTACATGGGTCAATGACAGAGAGAAAGGGGGAAAAAGGAGTATTATAAAAACTAAATCTGGAGGAGATAAAATGACAATAAAAAGGATTTTGACAGACGCAGGGAGAGATAACACAAGATAAGACGGCCAGAAACAGAGTCTGTGAAAATTTACAGGCTTCTACCCTGTGGATCTGCTCTTAGTTATAATCTAAACCTAAATCACAGATGATTCACAGGCCTCATTGGACATCTACAAGATCTCTTGCAGATTACTCAAACTAAATAGGCACAAAATTGCACTCTAAGCCACATGTTTCAAATGGAAGTGCTATGAGAAAAAAAAACATCTGTGAAAAACTACGATGCGGAATGTTAAAAAGCGAGGAGGCATTCAACTTCCCTTTGGCATCCTTTTCCTCAGCTGAGACAGTTGAAAGGCTGAGCAGCGGGATGTGAAGCTTGCAGGGGTCCGTGTGTGTGTGTTTGTGTGTGTTTCCAGAGAAAAGCAGCTTGTAGTTGAACATTGCAGGAATACATTTTGCCTGGCGTGGACGTGGCAAAAGCTTACAATTGTAGAAAACAAAACAAACAACAGTTTTAGGACTCCTGTTGCCTGAATAAGCTGTATTATTATCATCAAACCTCCAGTGCATGTTTGCCTGCAGTTGATCGCAATGATCTAACAAAATAGTTTCTTTTTTGGCCTTAAAACAAAGCTTCATCTGTCAGTGGTGGCCATTTCTACTTAAAATTAAAAATGTTTTATTTTTATTTAGTAATTCAAAAGGAAAAACAACTGTAAGAAAGAAACATATTTCTCTGCTTTCCTATCCTGTCAAACATCTCACAAATCCGTCTGTGAAGCCATGGCTCCCTCTTATTGTCTGTAATGGTCACGTCACTTTAATAGAAAACACTAACGCAGACTCAGGAGAAAGGATTATGATAATGATATTTAATAGCATAATGCTGCAGAAACTGACTGTGTTTACATTTGGCAGGATTCACTGTGCTACACCTGCTATATTTCAACAGAAGATTTTCATTAGGCCAAACACGCTGCAGGAGAAAACGACTTCTTCATTGTGCATCGAAATTTTATATATATAGCTTTGAAAAAAACACTTGATGAATATTAAGTAGAGAATAGGACAATCAAATACTCCGAAATACTCAGGCTCAGTGTCTGAATTGGATCTGACTGACATTACTGGTCATGCTGCATTTTTATGGTTTATATAAAAACTCCTTTAAGCCAACCTGAGGTCAGGTGGGCAGGTATCCCTCCACCTCTCTAGAGCTGCTCGTAAAAATCTCCTTTCACTTGCTTTTATAGTAAGAATATCCTCCGAGACTCGGATACAAGTAAAACGAGACATTCAGTGGCAGGGACATCGGGAGCTGGCGCTGCTTTGGTTTACTTTGTCAGAATTGCTCACTTTTACAGAATTTTCTGACTTTGATCACCCTTTCATACGACCACAGTGAATGAGCTGGTGTGTGTTCATGCGCCGTAATTTCTTGGCAGAGGAAACCAAACTGAGCCCTTGCGCTGAGAGTGTGGAGACTATTGCAGCCTGACAGATGTAATCCCTAACACGGCTCCAAAGTGCTGTGTGCCACCACAAATTCTGAGTGAGGGTTTATTTAAAAAACAACCTCACACCACAGGCCTCTTATGTGCTCTGTTTCTCCTTTATTCTCAGCATAAATTCAAAGCCCAAGTTGCTCAGCACGATCTCGCGAAACCTCAAGCAGACACTTTAGCATTTTTAACACTAATGGTAAACACCGTGAAACATTATTCATACATTTATTTAAAAAAACAAAAGAAAAGGAGACCGGAGAAGACATAGTCGTTAAAGTGTTGGCATGTTTAATGATCTGTCTTCTTAATTTTTTACAAGTGCAAATAAAACTACAACAAATCACAGTTTACTTGATATTTCACTCATCATGCTTTTGTTGTAATATAAACAACCCACATCTCCCATTCTTCTCGTCACATTCCTACAAGGACTATCCATAATAAATTTCTGTTATATGCTTTTTAAGAGGACATTAGTCTTAAACACTTTCTGGGCCAGTGACATTGGTCCCCGATACCCTGAGACACTTTGTGATAATAAATCAGTGATGATAAGCAACAAGGTGTCCTGATATGTAAAAAAAAAAATACAGAGGAGGTGCAAGTGAAGTCTTTTGATATAGAGAGTTCATGTTTTCTTCTGTGTGCAACTCAACAGAGATTTGAATTCCCTCGACCTATTTTACTCGGTTGAACTTTACATAAAAACATTCAGAAATGAAAATGTTTGGAAAACCTGCATGCCAAACTGAGATACCACTTAAAGTAGTCACTGCTCCGCTCCTGTTTTATGTAACAGACTTTACATGGGCACCGTGTCAAGACACAGTCTACGTAGTAGTCTTGGTACAGAAGTGTTTAAGTCCTGAAACAAGGGCCTTGCAGGATGCTCTTATCCTCAGCTATCACAGTCTGGCATCTGATGACTTAACATTCCTGTGTTGTTTTGCATGCCTTACCCCATTGTCTCTATTCCTGTTTTTCTTTCCATGGGAAATTTGCATCTGCTTGTCTCCACGTCTCTCGTCTTCCCTCCGTCTCTACCTCAACAAACCTGCGTCTGTTTATGAAATGGTGATCGGTATCAATTTTTCAATAACGCAACGACCTCTTGAATCCAGCCTGTTTTTTGAACTTTGCCTCTGACTGCGCCTGAGAGAAATAGAAAGGGAAATGTTTTCGTACTGGTCGAGATGTTAGCATTCTTTGGCCCGACTTGAGAAAAACTTATTTCATGGCAAGGAGGCGTATTCGTGCATTCGTGCCTTCGGCTTTGTTGTTTTCTGTCTCTTCAAATTCACACAGCCGCATCGCAGCTGTGTTTTATCACTGCTTCCTACTATCACTGGTGTCATGCACTTAGGATCATATCATGGGGGAACTCGAATTACAAAACTTTCTTAGGAGTCTCAGGACAAGTGGTTAAGCACATCCTCAATATTGATGGCGTTGGTAACGATGATTTCAAAACTGTCTGAGGTGAAATAATTTTTTTTTTCTATTGTTTGAGATCATATCACACCTTATTATTCACCTCATGGATTTCAAAATATCTCTTTATGTTTCTTTTGGCCATTTTCCTTGGCAAAAACCTTTGTACCTATGCCTGAAAAAATTTGAGTAACTTTCAAAAAAAAAAAATGGTTCGTATCACATGTTTATACCATTAATCATGCACTGTCTCCACACAGTCTCCACACACAGTAAATACAAATCATCTCATCCAAGTTTTTGCGTATTGTCAAGACTTCTGCTTAAGAATATAGATTTCAAATTTTCATAGTTTAAGGAAATTGTGACATCATCGTTGGAGACGGGGCCCATCCAGTAGGTCGTTTAAGACCGAGCAGTAGAAGCCCTAAAACAACATGTGGACGTTTAGTTTGGCTCGGTCTGTATTTTAACCCTTAAACTGGACTTCTCTGACTCTACGTCATCCAGTGTGTGTGTGTGTGTGTGTGTGTCTTTTAATATCCTTCCTGTATATACACAAGTGGGCTAAATCATGTGTAGTTTTATTTTAAAAGTCTACCATTTATTTTTATGAGGAGGGAGAATCGAGAGATGTAACAGATTGCAGCTAAAATTTAATATGCTGTACGGTTTGGACTGGTTTGTACCAATGACACTGCAAGATTTTTGTGCTTATGTGTAGACTAATTTAACCAAATACATCTTTGTTTTGGCTACTCATCCTCCCTCCCATGCTATTACTGTATATTAAGAGTATCCTTATCCTGCGGGGGCTCGGGATCAAAATGACAACATATAGTTGCAAATAACATCGTACTAAATTGATTCCAGGCAAAAACATTCATTTTTGAAAGTATTTTTTTCCACGGCCCATCCAGTGGTAAGAACCATGGTGCCTGCTAGGATGAACATTATATTAACATTAAGAGACTCTTAGGTCTCATCACCACAAGTTGGCAACATTACATGAAGTATGAAAGTTTCACAAAAAAAAAAGAAAAGAAAAGAAAAAAACCTGCTGCTTTCATGTAATTGAATTGTGGTTAAGATTTCTTTATATAAACACTCAGTTCTATTCTGATGCATTTTCATCTTGTCGCCTTTTAACATTTTTAGCCACGCTAGCAGGATAGCAGTGTTGGTCGACTAGTCGGTCCACCACTTTAGATGGATGGCCATGAAATTAGCTAAAGCTGTTCATGGCGCCCACAGTTGGAATCCTAATGAACTTTGGTGATGCCCTGATTTTTCCACTAGCACCGCAAGGTTGGCATTCATGGCTCCGAGTAAAATATCTTGGAAGCTATTGTTTGGCTTTCCATTAAAATTGGCACTTATATTCATGTTCCCCTCATGACGTACTATACTTGTCTAATACATATTGTTTTAATACAGATTGCTATGTTGGCAAAATTGGTTAAAGTAGTGGCATTTAACCCCCACACATTGTTGTGCCCAAGTGTAGCATGACTCCAGTCTTGTTTGTCTCCATAGAAGAAAAACAACTGGGCACAACTGGCAGCTTTTATGTCTTCAAAATGAATGAAATAAACCACCAATGAGACGTCCTCAATAATACAGCTTTGCTTTGTAAATTTTAATTCACCCTACCTAAAATTATTAAAGAATAATGAAGCAAAGACAGACAGACTCTGATATAATGCTAAAACATGTAATTATTCTCATCTAGCTTGACAGTATTTAATTATATTGTCTCTATTTTGACAATATTGCCAACCTCGCCCTGTTCTTTTCAAACAAATTGTGCCTGACTGGTAATATATGAGGTTTAAATCTAATACATGGAGGAACTGACTGTCTGTCAAAGACATAAAACAGGATGATTCAACCAGGGATAAGAAGAACCGCTATGTAAGCCGAGTCTGCGTCTCCAGACACTTCATATGTGTGTTAATATAGAGCTGGCATTGTTTGAAAAACACCAGGATGACTGAATGATCTTTATGCCAGTGGATAACCAATAATTTTCCTGTTATTTGTCTCTGACATGACTGTCACTTTTATGGATGGCTGCGTCTTCTTGACAGTTGAAGACACTGAGGTTTTGCCTGACTGTTAGCAGCTCAGTGAGCCAAAACAGTGATTTTCCAGTGAAATATTTGTCTGGTTAGTACTTCCGATGTCCTAGAAATGTCAAAAGCTAAAATTTACCCTCTTTTTTTTATATTTTTGACAACAGCTTGAGTAGATTCACTCTCTATTTTTATAGCTTTCTGTCTGCATGTGTATGACGGATGTTCCTAAACAAAACACTGTAGTGTCAAATAACTGTACAGGGATAAAGAGCCTAAAATATTCTTAGATATTTAAACCAAAGATTTGAGGCTTTATGTCATCAGTGACATCAACACACTAAAACACAGGACAATGAAGACTCAGAAAACCACTAGACACCTCATTGTCATCTCCTTCAATAAAAGACTTCATTCAGTGCCCAGTGGTGGTTATTATATGCTGCTCGGAGCGAGCTCACCATAGCAGAAGAGAGCAGAGAGAACATGTGTACATAAACAGCCACAAAAGCCTATACGGGGCTGAATGGCCTCAGTGCTGCCTGTAGCGTTTGTTTATCCAACATGCTGTAATGTTATGAGAACTGCTGCTCGGGCCGTGGTTACAAGTTGTAATGTAAATATTGATGTATATGGAAAAGGAACGCTATTTAAGGCTTACCATATGTTCTAATAATTTGAGCCGTTGATTGTGGAGGCTGGATGTCTTTCTAAGGATGAATACCACCACGGTTTCTCATCTCGTGTTCCTTTGTCTCGAGTGCGCTGAGAGGTTTTGTGTAAAATCAAAACAAATCTGTTTAAGGAAAGACACGTGTATCATCCATTTTCTTTCCATTTTACAATTTCTTCCAACCTGCTCCCCGCACACTGTATATTGACAAAAACAGAAGAATAATATGTTCCTCATGCCGAATTCAGACAATGCAGTGACACAGTAGACAAAGCAAGCACCATCAATTATGGCGGGGCGGAAATTAGCATTTTTGGACTTGGTTTGGATCATGAAGTTCTGCCATAGAACAAATGAACCTTGTCTCTAAAAATCACATTGATATACAACAGTGTTGCATTAACAAATATTTTTTGTGCTGCCAGATTACATCTTTAGCATAACAAGGGAACATGTGTATTTAAAGTAGCATGTCAGCATGTTTTGTTGTTTCCATGACTATAGCCAATCACAAACTAAAGAATAAATGAGAATTTTTGTGTTTGCATTTCATTAACTTTAAAGATTTGGTTCGAGGTTTTGGGAAGGGTTGTGTTTGTGGCTGACGTGCAAGATTTTTTGACTTTTTACTTACTTTAATAAAAACCCACAATCTTTCCCAAGCCTTTCCCAACTGTTTTAGGAGCTTTAAGCTAACAACACATGGGTCAGAAGATGTCAACCTTGATTCCTGGTGTGTAAAAGTCCTGAGCAGTACTCCCCTATATACTTTCACCCTATAACTAATGTGGAATACAAGAATGTTCCACTTTCCAAGACTAGAAATAAATCATTGCAAGTGAACATAGTCAAGGCAGCAATTATGTTTTGTCCAACATACAGTTGGCCAAGCAAATTGGTACACAGAATTATTTGTAGGTGACACGGTCGCTCGTAGACATTGTTATTTACTGTAAAAGCTTTGAATTGTGCAGTAAACATATAGAATGTTATTATAACCATGACCTGAGCTAATCTGTGACCCTCCAACCCAATGGCCCCATATATGAAGGCTGCTACATGTAGGGAGGTGGGCTGTGAATGAGAGCTTTCACTTCTGTCCCTGGTCTTTATCTTTGCCATCTCCCCTCTCAGTGCTGCTGGAAAGACATACAGTGAACATATTGTGCATTGGTGTACATATTTTTGGCCCATTTCATAGATTTAAAATGTATGAAATTGTCCTAAATAAATAATCTGTGGAAATATATGTCAGATGTCATAGGTGTCACTCTAAAACTGTGCGTCTTAAACTGTGGCCTGATCTCCAATGTGAGCTTCAGGCCACGTAGGAAGCTAAATGCTCTACTGCTTCTCATTGAAAACCTTACAGCCACACCAAAGTGAGTCATTTAAGGTGGAAAACTATAATATCCTCACAGTCAAATCAGTTATAATTAATTGAAGTGATGAGGGTGGGTGGAATTACTCTTAGCATTTCAAACGATCATATAAAAGTGGTTTTAAAGTAAACACCTACAACTGTTTAGAGCCATGCTTCAAAGTATTGTTTTTTATTTTGATCCGCTGTGAGACAACCAATAACCAGATAAACTGATTGTGATTATGTGAGTCAACATGTTTAACAAAGCCATGCAATGGAAACATCTGTGAAACCAGTGGGGCAGAACCAAACTTAATATAGTGCAGAAGAATGCGCTAATCTTCATGTGTGAGCTCCACTACATCAGCATTCTTACAGTAATCATGCATGCTTTTTGTTTTGAAGGTAATATGGAAGTATTGAAGTAGAAAACATACATGTGGAAGTAGTTTGGGTCTGTAGTGAGTCACTGTGTGAGTCCGATAGCTCTGAAAATGTCCTCTTTCACCTCAGAGTTGACACTGATGCCATGAGGCGGGGGCACTGGGATCCACTAATACTCACTGAAGATTGTTTTTTCTTCGGAAAATACAAATATTACTCATCAGTCCGTTGTTTTCTTTTTACTTTCTGTGTGACACAAACCACCAATGATACAATTCTTGGCCTCAGTTACTTTTTTCACATTTGCTGTTAGACACACTAGCAAATACAAAGCTAAGTGATATTATTGGTTTCCAGAATATAAAATGACACAGATACAAGAGACAGCATGTGAAAAAGAAGAAGAAAAAACATGTTTGGGTATGTTTTCACGTCCTACTTTAAATGCATTCAGTCAAATGTTGAGTTTGGTTTTGTTAATTTGTACCATTCATATATATCCATAAACACATGTTCACATAAACACATAGAATGTGCATAAATCTGTTGTCGACATGATGTCGATATTTTTCCTGTTTTACCAGTTTAGCAGAAGAGTTTTTGGAGACAGTTCTTTTTACATTAGCAGTATATATAATTTGTTTGGAACATGTGCTGAGTATATCCAGATTGGTGAATATGCACACAGAAGGGGAAAATGACATGCTTGATTGAATGTTTTAATCGGACACATTATAAATATTGTTTCTCAAGCTGTAAATGGCAATGAGCTGTTGGAACGTTAACATGATATTAAAATGTGGCGGAGGTGCGTGATCCCTTTTTCTTTCCATTTAGTGCTTATTAGAGGTGATTTATTTGCAACAAAATCTGGATTGTACCACATGTGTGTGGTAGGTGAGATTGTAATGTTTTTTTTTTATTAGTATTATATTGACTTTTCCAGCAAGTTGTGGCGATTGCAGTGTTTTCGGGGGAGATGTGGTGTTTGTTTGGAATTCAGTTTGTTTTAAATCAAGCCTCTGGGTGGTGGTGATTGGTTGCTTGGATCCATTTGATAAGGTACTGCAATTGATGTGCTCATTTGAAGTGTTAAAAATTGGCTCATTGGTGTTTTGATTGTTGTAACATGGTTAGTTTTGTTCTGTTTTTTTTTTTCCCCAATAAAAATGTTGTAAATAGTCTGTCCAGCAAAAACCATTTTAGTTGGATTGAGATCAGTTTAAAAAAGTAATTGATTCCTGGTAATACTATATCTTTTATTGTCGACATTGCATCTTGTAATTGAAAATGGCAGCATTATTGTTTTTAGTAGCGGTGTGAAGTTGAGATCGAACGACTCTTGACAGCTTGGAGGAGAATGTTTGGTTCCACTTATTAGCAGACAGGAGGCAGTTGTCACCTGGCAGATTTAAGCGTCATTCTTCATGTCAATTGCCAAAGGCTGCATCACACACAGTTACATTCAGACTTTTCCAAAACATAATTTTCTGTTTTTTGCTAAGATGGAATTCTGCCCATACAACCACACGCAATCCTTGCAGCATGGTATTCTCCTTAAATTTACTCTTTTTCTTTTATGAAGCACAAAATTCCAATGGAAAAAAAGCCTTTCAAAAAAGGTATCAGTGTTGCACAGATATGTATATTTGAAGAAAATTCTATTTGTCATGCAGGCCTTATAATCTTTAGGTTTTTGTGTTTTGCCACAAGATTTAAATATCTTTATTTTTTGTTTACTTTTACTTTTAACTCCTCACAACACACAGTTCTTTAATGCACACTGAAGTCCTTGGAGATGTGATAGAATGAATTTGTACATACGCATTTATAAGTATGTGCGTGTGTGAGCGCGCGTGTGTGTGTCCCTTTGAAGTTTTAAAGTCCGCCCACCCTCCTGTGGCCCTGCATTGTGCTGAACAGCTCCATTTGTCCCACCTTAATCCCCTGACGTAAACTCACATAAATCATGCTGAGTTGTTTCTAAGCGTGAGCAGGCTGGAAAACTCCATCTCTGTCTCTCCAGCTCGCTCTCATTTCCAACCCCCATGGAGATTTTAAGGGTGGCTGGCTTTTAGTTCAGCTGACCACCTCTATTGATAATGATTACTTGAAATAAAAATAACTACATGTCTTTTTTTTGCATAGTAACTAATGGACATTCTGTTACATGGGCACTTCACTCAAAACATGATTAAAAATTACAGAATATTTTCCACTTTATACACACCAGAAACAGCTAAATATATGGTAAAAATACCTACACAACTTTTTGGTTTTTAAAGAAGGCCCATCACACTTGATTCTTAAAGGCTAAGAACAAAGATTCACTTGCATTTACCACGAAGAAAGGGTTATTAAATCTTGACATTGCACTCTGCAGCAGTAACCCCAGTACTTTCCCATGGCGGTTAGATAGAGGGGCATCGTTTAAGCCAACTCCTATTTGTTCTAGAGACAGGGTAGCATCATGGCACCCACAGTGCATCTAGGCCAGCTTCTCTCTATCGATGGCTCTGAGCCAGATTAAAGTGCCGGGGCTCATTGTTTACACAGCTCCGTGGTGCCACGGCTGAGCAGGCCCAAACAATGGGCCCCTGCTCCCCTTTGTCAGAGTGAGGGGAAGAATGGAGACCTCTTGACATGGCAACCTGAAGCCTCAATGCCCCCACTTCACCTAGCTGAGAGGGTCAGAGCGAGAAAGAGAGGAAAAGGGAGAAGAGGGGAAGTTAGAGATAAGGAAGAGGGAGAATAGAGAGATGAAAATAATGGAAGGGGAAGAAAAGAGGCATGATATGGGGTGAAGGGGATCAGGAATACAGGAAGAAAGAAATGAAACAAAGTGAGGAAAAGAAGGAAATAAATGAGGATGGGGGTTTTAGAGAAGATGCCACAAATGATGATGATGATGATGATGAAGAGTTGGTATTGTCCTGTCAACTTAAGGAAGCAGTTTGGGAAATAACCTCATCCGCTTTCTTGCCAAGACTTAGACAAAAGGATCAAAACCACTTTCGTGTGTGTGTGTGGCAAATAAAGAGCTAAAGCCATAAGGAGATTAGCTTAGCTTAGCATAAAAACAACAAGCCAAGCTTTGAGCAAAAAAAAAAAAAAAAAAAAAGAAGAAGATGAAAAGAAGAAGTGACGACTTTAAATCTCAGCAATTAACATGTTGTATCTTGTTTGTTCAAAAGAAATACGACACCATTATATGCTGTAACTACATCTGGTAATTGATGCTGGTTTATGCTAACCTTAACTGAACTAACAAGCAAACTAGCATTTCAGAGGTTGACTAAACCACAAGTCAACTTCTCTCTGTTGTGCTTTTATTTCTGTATTAAAATCAAAACCTTTTTTTTTTTTGGTCTGTTGTGACAAAGTGCTGTCAGAGGCATCGTATCCATCTGCTTCCAATAAAACAGATCATTAGCATTCAAAAGTGGAGGTCATCACTTCTCTCTCTTTTTTTTTTTTTTTTTTTTTTTTGCAGGTCACTTTCTTGGCAACAATACAGTCATTGATGTGCTTCGTCGCCAGGGTTACGAGGTGGAGCACACCCCTGCTGGGCAGCCCATAAACAGGTAAATTTACTGCTAAAATACCCATAAACACACACATACATGCATTTAGTGACACATTTCACACAGTGGATTTTGTGATTTATTATGGAAATACATGGCTTAAATTTAATCCCTTAATATTATATGAGCTTCTAATTTTACACAATTGCTGCAATTTTTCTTTCTGAAATTAAACATAATTTCACTTGTGCAATAATGGACAAGTTCATAAAAGTAATAATAAAAAAAAATTCCCTCCAAAGCTACAGAAATCAAACCCGCCAATTTATTCTTCAAACTGCCAAAATTCCACCGAAACTTATTGAATTAGATTTAATATTTCAAAGATTCAAAGCGACAAAGATAAAGATGTAATTTGTTCAGGTTTTTTTGCTGTTCCAGAAAGTTTTATGAACTGGTTTTGGATTATTTAATTTAATTCTCCATAATAAGCAGAGGGAATATTAGAGACGTGAGAAGTCAGAAGAGGCTGAGGAAGAATGAAGCAGAGAAATACAGAGATGAAGGATATTGAACCAAGCTGAAAATATTATGTTTCACCATAGTTGTTGCACATTAAGATTTCTTCTGAAAACAAGACTCTGTAAAACTCGAAAGCCCATATTTTATCACTTAAACAGGGGTAAGGTTTCATGTCCTGGCCACATTTTACAGTGCAACTGCTGCCTCACGGCCCTGACAGGAATATATATTTCTCTCAACTTTTTCACTGACTGGATTTCAAATGGGAAATCATTTTCCAAGTAAGCGCAACTCCTTAGTTGGTCTGTGTTCATTTGCAGACCCAAAACAGATGTTGAATTTCTGCTTCAGCCCTTGTGAGAAATGTGTTGTCTGCAAATAATCAAAAGCTTCACTTGGTAGTTATCCGTTGAGTGATTCTCCTTTTGTGATCGCTCATTCTCTCTAAAAGTCCCTAAGCAGGAGTATTTGTCTCATCGTCTTAGTTCTGAGTTTGTCATAGTTTTATTACTTTATCCACTTTGCTGACACCAGGGAGATAATTATTGTGTTTCTTTACTGGCAATGAAGGACTAATCTGCTAATCACATAAGAGGCTCGTTTTAACATGGAAGCTGGTGATCACAGAAAAGAAAATAAATTGCCTGGCCCGGGCCACCATTGTTATTCTTACAGCGTGTCGAAACTGAACAGTTTCAGCTGTGTCTTTCAGTCGTGCGTCTTACACACTTGGGATGGAACAGATACGCTTTTATTTTAATCAACACAACTGTCTGCGCACTACGCTTTCTATGTAGAAAGGAGGATGAGGATGTTTTATATGTGATATAGTCAGCTGCTTTACTGATATTAAAATAACTTAATACCAATAATGACTGAGTGAGACTATTTTTTTTGTCTATTAGCTTTGTTTAGTGCAGTTAACAGCTTAAAAAACATGTGTTTACATAGTGTGACATATTGGAAAACAACACAACACAATGTCTCAAAGCATTCGCTCTGCCCTCGTATGGTAACATATTGTTTGTGTGTAATTTCTATATCGTTTATTGTGGTTTTATTTGAAATATCAAACATTAGTTTCTCCAAATTGATGCAGTGCTGCCTGACCACCATGTCTTCAGACACCACAACATGCAGTATCTTGATATAGCAATCTCTTGTTTGGATTTTTCTGTTTCGTTGACATCTCATTTTTGGGGGATTTTCACATTCTCTGCTGTTTTCGCTAAATAGATTGCACAGCAGATAAATCTGACGAAATCCTTGCAGGCCACCAATGAAGAGCTGTTGAAAAGGCCAAACCAAACAGGGCTCATACCTCCTGCTGGGAAGAATGTCTGCCATGGCACAGTGTGCGGGTGGCTATCTCCATGCAGATCTGTGTTGGTGAATGAATGATTGAATCTACGTTCCCACACAAACCTGGTGTTTTATGCGGGATTAAGAATACGAATTCAACCTTTAAAAAAAAAAACAAACCTGGGTGTGGAGCTGTAGGTCCAGATCTAAACTGAACAATTCAACCAAACCTTGTGTCTGAATTACATTACGCTTTGTAAAATTTTGATTGAAGAATATTAGTTATTTATGTAATCATGTGCACAAGCCCTTATATGTGGTGATAGTTAGATACTAGAAGATACTGACCTAATAAGAAATGGCCGACAGCTCATCAGAGGCACAAATGTTTTTAATCAACAAAGATGAGTTTTGGTTTTGCTCTCATACTTCCCATTCTCAACCATTAATTTGTTTTTCCAGAATTTCTTGGATGTGGTCTCTATTAGCCTGCGTATTGGTTCATGGATCATCTGCAGCATCCTGTTCTTACATAGCAAAGATTCCTCTTCTCTTCACTGCTCTGGACTTCTTTCCTTTCGTTCCTTTTCTTTTCTTTCCTGTCTTAGAATTTTATCCAGCTGAACTTGCACCTGTCTTTTCACTTAGTGGAAGTGTCTGGTATTTGTCAACAGCATCATTCACACTGACTCAGGTTAAAATAAAAGAATAAATGAAGGAAAATGAAAAGAGCATCAAATCTGCTTTGTGGTGAACGGTAGTCAGTATAGATTAAGAACAATTACCATGGACAAAGAAAACCAGAAGTTACAGTAATCTAAAACTCACAGGCAGCTGATATGTGAAAGATACATTTTTGGTTGAGGATGTCTCGGAAGCTGGAAGAGCTGTCTTCCAAGCAAAACTTCACTGACTGTATGTGTCGACCTAAAATGGGCCCATATGATTATTATTTTACAATAACCTCCACTGCACTGACAAGGACATGAAATTACAAAAGTCAGAGAGTGATAAATATTAATGGGACTGACATTTGTTTCTGTGACAATTCAGGACACTTTCTGCTCTTATATTCATCATTTTGACTGTGAAAATAATGTAAGGTTAAGGTTACTATGGAAAAAAATACAAAACTAGAAATGCACCCTTTGCTGTGCAAACAAGTAAAATCTGAAATATATATATATATATATATATTCATTCAAGAAACCTTGTTTTGAAGAAACTCTGGCTGTGAGTCTCATTTTTACCCCAGGTTTCTAGATGATAAAGTGAGGGAAAGAGAGGTCAGATTGCAGATATGCTGATATTGAGGGTTACATTAAAGTTTAAACAGCACCTGCTGTGACAAAAAGCTCTCTTTCAAAAGTGTCTTTTGTTCTTGTGATGTTTGTCGTCCAGAAGGTCATCATCTAGACCAGAGTCCGAGGACAACTACGATGAGTCCCCTCTCCTGGAGCCTTTTCTTCACGAGCTCCCCCACAAAGAGGAGGACCGGGGGCGTCCCCTGGAGGAGGATCTGTTACCCCACATGCTTCTGCCACCGGATAGCCTGGAGCTGCTGGAGAAAGCTGAAAGGAAAATGCTGAAGAAAAAGAGGAGGAACAAGCAGAAGAAACAGCGACACCGGCATTTCAACGACCTCTGGGTTCGCATCGAGGAGAGGTGAGAGGACAGGAAGAGAGATGGAATATGACAGTTCTTTGGGGTCATGTTTCTCTTCATATTTGTCATCAATGATTTATGTCTCATTTGCTGTGATAAAGCGATGAGGTGAAATGTAGAAAAGGAGAAACAGAAAACCAGAGATGAAGACAAAAGGGGGAAAGAAAAAAGAGTTTAACAATTTAAAGCTCAGGGAAGAAAGACAGAGAGGATGTGAGATGAGAAGAAGAGGAAATTGGAATGTGTCATGCAGTCTTGTGTGTAGAATAAACCTGACTTGGTGCCGCAGGCTCAAACAGCCAACCATATCACATCACCATACTCTTCATGCAGCCTGCACACTTCAGTGCATACACACACACACACACTGCAGTGTGGTATGAGTCTCAACTAGTTTCCTAGCTGGTATAAGTGTCTTGGATGTAAAAAATAGCAGCCTGGGAATTCCTACTGAGTATCCGGTTTTGGTCTCACAGTAGCTCCAGGCAGGGACTAACCGGACAACAAAACAAGCTCACCTTTCAGACAAAAAGGAGACCTCTGCACAAGGTGTGGTCTTCCATGTTGAAACGTCTCCCAGTTTGTTATAAGGGCAAAAAAAAGTTAATTTGACTCTGCGTCCATCCATCCATCAATATTTTTCCTACGCCCACTTATATCCAGACAGACAACCAAATTCATTCACACCATTGGGGAATTTTACAGTTTCAAGCTCATAGATCTTGAGACTGTGGAAAGAAACTAGAGTACCACAGTGAGATGCAAACTTCACACAAAAAGGCCCCAAGGACAAGACAGAGCAAACAACTGAGCTGTCAGGCCAGGAAAAGTCATGGTGACTATCTCAACTTGAAGAACTGTCTGGGCAAAATCACCAGAGGCAGCTCATGTTTAAGGAGGTGGAAACTAGCACACATTCACCCAGTATTCCCATAGCTGATTAATAACAAAGTTTGCTTATTAATTAGCAATAAATCAAAGTTAACCTGTGTTTTTAACTCTTTTTGTCACTTTCTTTTGTCTTTCTTTGAAATATGATGTACACACTTTCAACATAGTTTATTCTATAATATATATATATATATATATATATATATATATATATATATATATATATATATATATATATATATATAGTCAAGTCAATATATATTTATATATATATATAATATTGACTTCATAGAGATGGAAATTTGGGCTGCTGACACAGGAACACAAACTCTGATCCTTTCATAGCTAAGACTACAAAGAGAAATATGATTTCAGCAAAGTATTTAATGTCTTTCTAAATAACAGATTGGATTTGGCAACATGAAAACTCAGCCCTACTTCATTCTGAGAAGAATTTTCATATTGTCTCCCTTTTTCCTGTTGCTATGTTTCCGTTGGCTCTCGCGTTACATGTGCTTCATGGATGTAGGTTTTAATACAGATATGAACATGTCTCTTCCAGTGTGAGGGTGTTGCTGAATTGTCCCGACCAATATATTTATCCTTGACATCTTATCCTTTTGTGTTAATAGTGAGAGTTACAGCAACTGCTTGTTCACTAATTTGTCTCCAGCAAAATGTTTCTCATAACGATGAAGTCAAAAACCGGGACACTTAAAATACTCAACTATCATAAACCATTTTATACATTGTTGTCCAGCACCAGCCCAGTAGAAAAGTGCAGTTGGTGATGGTGTGTTCAGATGAATGAAAAAAAAAAAAAAACAGAACAGAACAAGTGTGCATATTATTTTGGCCATCTGACAAAATGTCCCGACCAGAGATAAAACCAAACCTACGCCCCTGTAATCATCTACAGCCCTGTGATTTAAATGCTTTGGATAAAGTTGGTGATCAGTGGGTGTTGCTGCCTTAGGAACCTTGAGCAGAGATACTGGGTGTGGACAGACAACTTGGGAAGTACTCAGGAATAATTAGAAATAAAAATGAAACTTAAGTTTGCTGTTGCAGACGCTTTATTTTCATTTAGTCTACAATTACATACACAATTTTTTCTTCTTCTAATAAATGCGTCCAGTCTTAGAGTAATGGGTTGGGTTTGGAAATTATTAGAAATAATTGCCACTAACTGACAGGTATGGGTTTGCAAAAATTGGACCAGTGCAGGACTCTGCCCTTTCGGATGATCATGTACTTTCTACGTACACTGTGAACTACTCCAAATTAGTGACTGAAGGAAAAATCTAACCATGTAGCGTCTGTTCTTCGCGGGGAACAGAGGAGGTTTGTGAGCGTTTGTGTACATTATGTCTGCAGAAATGTTTTTCTCTCTTTCTGAGAGAGACTGTATTTTGTACGGAGAGGAAACAGACTGTTTGTGTACATATGTTACAACGTGTACACCGTGCACGTCTTTGTATATTTAAATGTCTGAAGAGGTGGCCGAGTGAGAAAAGGCGAGCGAGTCCAAAAAAACCGAAGCGAGTGCAGCGCCGTGGCTCTCTGTTGTGTTTGATGCATGGCCACAGAGCGAAGTGTCACACCTAGTTTCTTTGCACCTCTCCAGGCCCTCAAACCTAAATAAACAACAGAAAAAAAGCTTTTCCTCGAACATTTAAGTACCTGCTTCAATCATTTTCTGAGAATTTTGGAGCTTGTCACTAATATAACTGTGCTATGTGGTGGTTCTCTCATTTATCACTGACTCTGAGTATTTTAGCAATCTTGTTTTCACTGGCACCTGACTCTCCAAACGTTTCCAACTTCTTCAGCTCAGGAGATTTCTGTAAACCATCCCAACTCAAGATCGTTTGTCCACAATGATCCCTCTAAGGCACTCAGGATGAGGAATAATGATGGAAATTTAGGGCCGGGACACCATTTAATTTCTGTCCTGAAATTATGAAATTATGAAAGACTTGTTTTGATTTCTCTTGAATGTTGATGCTTGTCAAAATATCTTTCCCAATAACACATAATCCAGTGAAGAAAAAAAAATGGAAACACTGTCTCGCAGTCACTTTTCTTAAATACTGCATGTCGTAGTGCTGTGTCAAATTGCTGCTGCAACCCGCTGGTATCTGGAGATCCTGACTTCAGGAACTCGTGTGTTTGTTTTGCCTGGCCCAGGCCCAGTCTAAACCACACGAGCACCGCAGGCTCGGCATCAAACAGGAGAGCAGAAATGATTTAATTGCCAGACTTGAAAAGGATAGATAAAGATAGGAGTAGAGACAGCCAAAAGTGGGCAGACAGAATATGTAACATGAAGAGAAGAAGAAAAAGAAGAAAAAAGAAAGTAAAACCAGGCAGACAGTTGGTTTGGTTTATAGCCATGAACTGATCAATGAGTTGCACGCCCAAGGGTTTTTTGTATTGCTCTAGTCTCCACTGATTGGTCAATATTGTTGCGGTGGATTCTTCTGTCAAGATTTTTTTTTTCCTTTTTCGGCTTTCATCATCATTAATATTTCCGTTGTTTACATCCTGCAGTCTGCATATTTTCTCTGGCAGTTGAGGACAATATGGGAATGTAGGAGAAGCCTGTTCTACAGACCACAACAGGATTTTACCATCAATCCAGAAGATCAGCACAGTGACTCTGTAGTGCAGAGATAGAGCCTGTGCATGTTTGAAAAAAGCAAAAAAAATAAACAAAAAAAACCAAGTTAATAAAATGCAAATGTGTCTGCTTGTTTGAGTTTACTGAACCAACTTTTGAAAAGTAGAAGCATTTGGGACTTGTGTTTATGACAAAAATTACAAATTGAGTGTAATGCTCACAAGTTACATGAAGTTACGTGATTGTATAGCACACAATTCACAGCAAAAAGTTGATGTATAAACCAGGTTTGAGGGGGGGACAGTTGAGATATTTTTGACACACACTTATTAATCAAATGTTTCTTCTTTACTCTTTTGTCTGCAGCACTATGGTCCAATCACCGCCTCCTCCACTGGTTCGCATCATCAATGGTTATATCACGGTGCAGCCACCTGACAGATCCCACAGCCACTACAACTACCACCACACACCTTCATCATCATCACCCACCTCCTCATCTTTACTGGCCTTCCTCTGCACCCTGCTGACACTGATGTCACAGACGTGGAATATGTTCCTCTCGTAGAACTTTTTTCTTTTTTTTTTTTTTTTTAAATCCAGGACTATCAAAATAGCCAGCCTTTGAGTATAAACTCTCACTTATTGGGTTTCATGTATCAGCTCATGTAAAGTGAGATCTGATCGTGTGCAAGATATGTGACCAAGAGGAGGCTGCAGAGACCATTCACATAAAGAAAAGAGCATGGAGAAAGGATGTGAAATCAAGTCTAGCTGTCAGGTAACAGTACACTCCATGGACGTTAGGCTGTTAGATAAAGTTTGTGTTGTTGGGGAGGAACAGTAAATCATATCAATAGAGCATGCCTTCTACAAATTGAGGTCTTGATGAGCATGTAAGTTCATATACCATGAGGTCTCTCAGAAACATGAAGGGTTCGTAAGGTTTCAGTTACTGTGCGTAGGCGGCAGGAACGTGCAGGATGAAAGAGAAACAAACAGGAAGTTTTATCTCAATGTCTCAGACATCTCAGAGACATTACACAGCACATCAGTTCCCTTATGGATTACAGTTATACAGTAGACACTCATCATTCAGTGCCTGTGAGAATATCAAATCTCACAAAAGTAACTGTTCAGGGAGTGGACACGAGAACATCATTATAACCATCGGCGTATATCAAATACCTTCATAAGTACAACTGGAACAATATGTCCTCTGTGTGTGTGTGCGTGTGTGTGTGTGTGTGTGTGTGTGAGAGAGAGAGAAAGTCTATCAGCTCTTAAACCCCTCGGCGTTGCAAACAGGTGCTCCTCTTCAGAACTTAATATATTCTTCCTTTTTAGAAGAATGTTGCATAAAAGGGGGGGAATTGTACATATTGTTTCTAAATATTATAGATGTATTTTAGAATTATAAAAAGAAATGAAAATTATCAAATGTTTTGTTGTTGTTTATATGGATATATTAATAGAAATGCAGTATATATGTATGTATATATATATATATATGTGTGTATGTATATATATGTGTGTGTGTATATGTATGTATGTGTATATATATATATATATATATATATATATATATATATATATATATATATATATATATATATGTATGTTTATGTATATTTTTTTTGAAAAGAAATCAGGAACTAACCACCATAGGCTGCGTCATTTGTCTCACTGAAATGAAATGTTTGGACGGGACAGATTGTATTGTACCATATGTATCAGTGTTATGCTGTACACGTCTGCTGAAAGGATTCATGTTAGTGTGTGTGCGCATTATTCTACATAGAGCCCATTTGTTTAATTTATTTAACTACTATAATTTTGCCGTAGGCCACATGAAACATTCCCTATGTTTTGTCCACCATGATGTCTAAATGTATGATTTCAAACGCATATAATGGCAATAACACATATACGGTTTTAAATACACAAAGCTGTCGACACAGACCGACCACATACACCACAGTGCTTTAGGCCTTTCACATTTCACTTATGGCATGTGATAACTGTAATAGTATTACCAGGACAACAATAAAATATTTATCTAGATTAAAATTTGATTTTAATGCCTGACTCCGCTGTTTAAGTACAACCAAGATGACTTGGCTTGAAAGTAAGTTTTAATTTTCTCCAACTTCTTTTTTTATGTAGTTGTCATTTTATCCAGTGGGCCAACCAGTCACTTAACTTAAACATACAGAAGCTATAAGAGCGTTTACATTTTATAGAAAAAACGTAGTTGCTACATTAAGTTCACAGGCAGTGTTTTTATTGTTTTATTAAATGACGTATAGGCAACAGAAGGGCTTTGCTTTGAGCTTAGGGAAAGTTATAAAACTTGTAAATAAACATATATCTGAAGTCAGTACAATTTTTTTTTTTTTTTCCTATATCAAATCAGACCAGAAATCTTCCCTAATCTTTACCAATTGCTTTGAGAGCTGTAGGTGGAAACAAATACTCAATATTTGTTCAGTGTCAACATTTTTCCAACTTTTGCAACCAAGTGCATGAATAAGCCACAATCTGTTTTATGTTGATAGAAAATATAATAATTTCTAACAAACTTTGTGTGTTTTCCAGTATTGTGCAGCTGAATCAGGAGCCTTTCAGACCAGAGACGACAAACTTCAGTGAGAAAAGCAACACGCTGATTCACTGCCTTCAGCTGTGCAAACAATACGCTATTGTGTCTTGATCAGAGTCAAATGTATGGGATGGATGTACATTTGTTGTCGGGTGTTGTTAAGATGGAAATTTAGATGTATTGGATAAAAGATATACCCAGGCATTAAGAGTTTTATATAATGTGAGAAATTAAGCTTTTCATTAAGGCCAAAGGTTCAGCTGTTGAGAGTATAAACCCAGTGGGATTCTCTGCATAGCAGTCAGCTCTGTACATCACCACCTCTAAGAGAAGGTGACTTTTTTAAATTCCTCAGAGCTTTAATAAAGCTGCAGAGCCATTTTTTGCCTCCACATTTTGATAAATTTTGTGGGTTTTTTTGTCTAAATCTTTGGGGCCTTCTTGTTTGTCCATTATACACAAAAACAGGGCATTTCATCAGACTAATTACATGTGCACCACTGCAGTTTAGCTCATGCA
Organism: Polydactylus sextarius; assembly: GCA_016801845.1. Classification (NCBI taxonomy): domain Eukaryota; kingdom Metazoa; phylum Chordata; class Actinopteri; family Polynemidae; genus Polydactylus; species Polydactylus sextarius. The sequence goes on from CM028922.1 coordinate 7,585,069, forward strand.
GCTGCAGGTCAGTTGTCATTAGTTGTAGGTTATTCTACAATGTTTGGACTTTCTGAGTAAGGCACTTTAGTTCACATGCAAGTGTATACATCTGTGTTTACATCAAGGCAGACGTCGGCACAAGTCTTATAGCTCCCGTGAACAAAAGTGTAGATGGGTGGGTGCACAAAAACGCACGCACACACTGCCCTCCTGCCCTGACTCAGGACTCATGCCATGTTTATGTGAAGTTAATGTGCTGTGATAAGGCTACTATTAGAGGCTGTTTGATGTGCGCATGTGGTCTGCCACAAACAAGTCAGCTGCTCTACCAGCATATGTCAGGCCAGCAGGAAACAAACAGGAAACCAAAGCTAACTGATTCTTTAGACGTACAGGAAATGAGGGTTAATTGATTTGTTATGTCAACAGGAAAAGAAAGCTAATTGACTTGTAAGTTGATTTGATTTAGGAGTGGCTACGTGCTGGAATAGGTCACAGAGGGCCGTGCACCACTGATGTCCACAAGGAATGCTGAGACAGGAAACACATGATTTATAGGTATAAATGAAGTGTGAGGCATGAGAAGTACGTGATTCATTACACAAAGTATTAGATCCGGGATTCATTTAGTGATTTTTTTGTTACTCTCTTAACAAAGGAAACAGTTGGAATTCAAAATCAGTATCAATTGCTGCTTTGAGAGTCCAGATAATTTCTCTGGTGAAAAGAAATCGAGGAACTGCAGTAAAATCACTTTGGTGATTTTGTTTAATGGGATAGTTGATGCGACACAAAGGTAAATTACTATACATGATAACAAAATAAGCATTGGACTAAAGTGGCCATCACAATCTGATCATGTTTAATTCTAAAAGCACCTGGGTTCTCTCTCTATGCATTATTTAGGCCCCACTTCTGACACTTTGATTAATCAGGTAGCATTTGTCCAAAAAATGGCAATGAACATCTGCCACATCTGTAATTTTCATTGCAATGAAATTTGATGCTATGAAGAAAATGGTGAGGGGGGAAAAAGCAATGGCAGACTTCATAACCGAAGTCCTAGCTGTGGCCAATGCAAACTGCACAAAAAACATTATACTCACATCATGTTAAAAAACAGTATGAGTCAAAACCATATCATTCCTATGCTCCATGTAACACAGCACTTTAAAAACAATGGACCGTGTAAGTCGCTCAGTCATTCCATAAAAGAATAAACAAACAAAGGTGCAGGTCACTCCACTAATTGCCTCCTGTTGAGTGCTTTTGCTGACAGATGTTACAGGTCATTTACTATCAGAAACATTGCATAAAGAATGGTGTGAATTCCAAATGTCAAATTGAGTATGACTAACGCTAACGGCAGTCGAGACAAAAATGGTTTCAAGCCATAAAACCAAGATCAAGACCAGGGATCAGGACACAAAGACTTTTTTTTATTTACCTTTTTAAATGTCATGCCAATAATTATGTTTTATGTTTCATGTATAATTTAAGATTATAAATCCTGTATTTTGATTACAGGTGAGTCTATTGCTTGTCTTATGCCTGCAATCATAGTAGACACAAATGAGATGGAGGATTCTATTTCAACCAGAGTCACCTAAATCACCAAAAACTGTAAATCATAATAGCCGGCTTCAGACTGTCAAGCCAGGCTGGACCAGGGTCATTTGGGGGCCACCTGATGCTAGTGTCCCAGTTCTACTAGCCCCACAGCCCTGGGACCTTTGTGTTCAGATTGTCAGGGCACTAGTCTCCCCACATTACAGTTCAGCAAGCCCCTGTTCGTTAAAACATCACCAACACCGCCCATTTTCAAACAGGATGGGAGGTCCAAGCTCACAAAAACAAACGACTAGCAGCAAGTAAAAAATCAATTCTATCGCTGTTTTTAATCCTAGTTGTACCAGATCTACATTGGTCTGCTGTAAGAAGTTAGCTTGCTAAATGCCATTTGTTTAGATCACTAGCAGAGCTAATACTGCCACCCAAGGTGGCACCAGTTTGCACCAGCTTAAGACAGTGTGTTAGCACTCAGCCCCAGCACGTCTCGGTTAGCTCGGCTTTGGCCCAACAGTGTGAAGCAGGATATTGTAACGTATTGATATCAACATATGCATAAAAGCAAAATTGCTAATAAAATATCATTTGTTTGGATCAATCAGAAACATAGAACTTTATACTACCAAACTAGCCGTCTTTGCTCTTATTATACATTCATTCATCACAATATGAAAGACAAAATTTCCTTCAACAGACATCCACCCCTTAAAACACAATCAAATAAGAAAACGGGTCTTATAAAAACATGCCACACTAGACTGGAGGTTGGGGTTGTTAGATTGGACAAAGTAAACCTGTAGGAATTGAAAGCAGATGTCCATGCAGACGTCTGTTTCCTGTGCTGTACAAAACGAAAGGTAAGGAAGTTAAAAGACATTGGCATTGGAAATCCACAGCAGAATATGTTTTCAGTCAAATTCGTTCACTTAATAATTCTGGAAGAAGGGTAATCTGTTGTTAATTAGTTGTACTTTCCTACAATTTTTATTTATTTTTTACTGTTTACCTGAAAGCTCATACTTAGCTCATAATTTCAGACATTAGAAATATTTTTCCTATAAATTTGTTCACATGACTTCAATATCTTTTTTTTTACCATCGATTCAATCCGCAATTTTTACCTTCACCTTGTGTATGATAAAACATGCAACATTTTTTTCCAGTGATTTTATAGGGTTTGGTCCAATCATTAACCAGTCCCTATTTTTAACCACAAGGTCAAATCATTTTCTAATTGTTACAACAAATTCAGTGTGTTATTGTTTATCTGATGTAGCTTAGGTCGATCCCTCACAGCCTTGAATAAATAAGCTTGTGTGCCGAAGTTATTATCACTGCGTCAGTCTTAAGAGTCATATAGCTATGTGTTAATTGAGACCCATGGTATAAGTGCTGTGCTGACTGACTGTGTAGTATATTTACATAGTAAATCTCCTTCGGGTTATAATATGTTAGTATGGCTTTGACCAATGTGAACTCATTGTATATACAACAGGATTTATGTAGGATATTAGACAACACTTGTTTCGTCAATCCTTCCTCCCACACAACTGCTATCTTTTGTTCAGTTTTTTTTCTGTACATGGACAGATTTATGGTTTATGCTATATTAAGTACAGAAGGGGACAATCTGGACTTTCGAACACAATTCTCTGGCTTTTAAAATGAACGCTGAAGCTCATCTTATATGCCACTGAAGATGAGGTACCAAGAATCGTTCGTTTCTTCTGGCTGCCCCAAAGGCTTGGTCAGAGTTGGAATGAAACATTTTCAGCGCCTGCCTCCTCTGTGTGAAACTACCCACAGAAATACTGAGAACTTAAGGAACCTATTAGTCCCAGCAAGTTCAAAGCATTCATAAGGACAATGGAAGATGCATATATTGGAAATATTCAGGGCTTTGATTATGTTGATTGCAGAAATCTGTGCATCTGTTTTTCCTCCCTTGTCTCCCTCCACTGCACTTTTCCATTGAATCTTCTCTATTGAATGATCATTAGTTATTTCTATTGTGAAAAGGCAAAAGCTTGGACTTTTCAATACTAGAGGCTAAATCTAGCTTCTATAGACATCCTCCTCGCGGAATAATATTTCATTTTGATTTAAAATGGATTAAAACAGTCATATTTTTTATCACTGGTAATATGCGATGATTGAGAACACACTGGTCTTGAAAGTGAAACACGTTTTGATCCTCAGGTGATGCAGATCAGTTGGTAAAGAGTAAATACCTGTTGCACCACTGGAGAACAGATGCAATAAAAATTGATTGAACACACATAGAGGCATAGTTCCCTTCAAAAATGTAATCATACATTATTCAGAGTGCAATCAGACACACAAACGAAACACTGACACTTGTATGTCTGTGTTTGATTCCTAAACACACAGGAAAACCACTTGGTTCCAGCTCTGCCAAGCCATAAATGGTTTTAATAGCAGAATGAATGGGATGCAGAACAATAATGAAATCTACTATGTAAATTACCATTCTGTCTCTGTAGTAAACACTTCTATAAAAGGAAAAACAAGACCTTACCGTGCCATAATATTTTATTTCCTCTTTGTGGGGAAAATCACAGGTGTAAACAATAAACTGAATGATGACTGGACTCCCAAGCTGCTTCGGGTTCAGGGTCCGATTGTTTCTGCTGGCTCAGTGTCAAACTGTCAAAGACGTACATGGGCACATGAACAAAACAGAGCCATTGTCAATGTTATTAGTAACACCTGTGCTTTTTCTATGGCGATGAGTTCAAATGTTCCTGCAGGGGGGGCAAGTCCAATGATTCTTTGCTAAATCGTTTTATTATAAGAAAATTGGTCGGGTCGGTTACGTTCAATTTATAAAATCTTTCCAATCATTACTGTGATATTTATCCTGGATGACACTGGAGAAAACTGAACACAGAATCTGACCACTGTGGAACTAAATAAAATACTCCTCAATACACACCATGCATGTTTAGTCTTCAAGTATTAACAAAGTTGATGTATTATCCTGTGGTTTGTTTGTGTTATGTCTCTAGTCGAAGAGGGTTTTCTTTTCTCAAATTTAAAAAAAAAAAAAAAAAAAAATGGGGAGGTTGTCAGGAATCATTGAAGCAGCTCTATAATCCATGTAAACTTACATCAATATCACAGTTCAGTAGGAGTTTTAGAGCAAGAACATTGTTTATGTCTTTTAGTGGGTTGCTCCATCTGTGATTGTCAGCTTATAAACAAATGAACTATTTTTGTGCTGGCGCTACACCACAGGGTGTCACTCAGTAACAGCCCAGGTCAAAGGATCCCATTCATGGGAACAAATTTTGGAGCACTGTTATTGATAGAAGGAAGCCCACAGTGGGAGCCTGAACTTGGAGTCATGAGACACACATCATGCCACTAGTGTGCATATAACACACACACACACGTGTTGTGTGTTATGTGCTCCAACTGGACCACATGCAGGTTGTGGGAGTGGGTTTAGGTTTGGTTCATATCCATTTTCACCTACAATATACTCCACCTCTCTAAATAAAAGTTGCCCCCCTCAGTGACTCTCAGATTCAGTCTCAGGAATGTGAGCTCAGGGTCAAAACAGTCACTGGGAGGGAGAAAGCTGAGGTTAAAAGGTCACATTAACTTATATGTTATACAGTCTGCTACTCTCTTCTCACCAGCCACCTGCATCTCTAATGTCAGACTGCTCAGTACCTTATATTTCAGGACGTACATGTCGATTTTAATTTGCTTTTATTCCCTGGTTGACTTTTTGTTCATTGTGCTGAAGTTATTCGGTAGCGGGTGCAGATGGTTTTGACATGGCTTTGAGGAGTTTGTGAGTCTGTTTCACTGTAGCAGTTATATCTGCTCTGTTAAAGCTACACAGTTCAACTTTTGTAAGTAGTACATTTCTGTCTGGGTTATGTTTTGGAGGCCATGTAATTTCATTTTAAATTAAATGAAGCACTTCATTTTTTTAACAGCAGGGTGAATATGTATGTGACTGTCACACCAAGGACCAATGGTTTATATCCACAAACCTGTCTGTGTTCATGTTTAGGCAAGAATAGTCAAAGTTGGTGAAAGGTAGAGATTTCAGACCATGAAACTTGAAACCAATCTCTCCGTGAGTGCAGAAACACAGTCATATCACAGTCTCTTGATGCTGAAGCCATTATACATGAATATTATACTGCAAGATTGGATAATTTAGCAGAAAAATACAACAAGCTCCTATTGTATTCATTACGTTAATAGAAAACAATCTGGCTGCTATAAGGTGTCCTTCAAAATATATGAGACAAAGTGGGAAATAAAGCGTTTACTTACTTTATTTAATACTGAAAAGTTATTGTTGCTGTACCTATGCTTGGTGTGATATGACCAGTAAGATATGGTGTCTAAGTAATGTTAATGTTAGAAAACTAAAACTTGATAGTTTTTGCTTAATGTCTCTACTGACAGTATATTGATTTGTATTTGACCATTCCATTGTTTATCTTTGCATTTTTTATTGGTTCAACAGTGTTTATATCAAACCCGTGTGGGTCACCACCCAGCTGCAGCAGCAACAGCATGACTGTAAGATCAATATGTGTCCCAGAGCAATAAGTCCCATTATCTTCCAATATTTATATCACATCCTTAACAGTTCAGAACCTCGACTCCAATGTAGCTGTGCTAATATTGAATGAGACTATGTTTATCATAAATATGTGAAGATAAGAAAATGTTTTACTGGTGAATTGTGACGGTAATTCAAATATGTACATTCAAATACAGGAGCAGTAGAAATGAACTGAAAGTGACACAATGACTGTCTTTAATATTCTTGTCTGATGGGCTGTGGGTAATAGCATTTAGTATATAAATAGCCTCAGCACTGAAAAATAAATCCTAAGTGACAAATCTGTTGATGGCTGTAAGAGATTAGGAGACTGTGTATGTGAATCATGTAATTATATGATGTGATATGACCTGATAAAATCAGTATAATGATGAAGGTCTGTATTTTATTTAATTTTAAGACATAAAACTGCAAATTATGCCAATCATAGTGATACATCAAGTGAATAAGAGGGCTAAGCATAGCTGAGTATAAGGGGAACTTCCTTGGGGAGTTCAGTGTTTATATGTTAATCATAATAATCATATGTTAAAACTGTAAAAATGCTGCCCTCTGCCTGTAAGATGAGGTAGTGTGTTTCACTTGATTGACATCTCTCCATCAACCCTGTCAACAGACAGAGCTTTTGCTGCCTCTGCTCTCCGAGCCAGGTCGCAAATAATAGGCTCTTGATTCAGCCCTTAAGGCAAGTGTCAGTTCTGATCCGAGCTCGTGTTGTATGTTGTTGCACAGACTTTGACAGCTGTGGAGCTGCCAAGTGTCTCTGGGCAACAGATTTCACCGATCACAGACCTCTGTCAGGGTTCAGGCAAGGCTACATTGTCATCAGTGGAGGGAGGACAGATGGAGGAGAAAATATAAAAAGGATGGTCTGGAACCACATGAAAGTAGACACTTAATTAGTCTAAAATGCTCCTAAATGGCTCAGTAAGTTTTGCTTCACAAAGGTTTGTCATTCTAATATCTTTTTCTGTTTCAGTCATGTTGCATGACTGCATTTGACAGCCCATTATGTTGTTTATTTTGTGGTGTCCTTCATCTTTTAGTTTCATCAAATCTCATGATAATAAAGAATAAAAGCACCATAATCTGTGATCAAAATGCATTATCTAAAGCAGCTTTGATACAATAAATTCAGTTACTTGGAGCGACAAAGTGAGGACATAAAGGTCAAAACCCCATCGGAGCTGTGGCACAGACACAAAAGCAGGATTTTTTTTTTTTCACAGCTTGGAAAAACAAACAGAGGGTAACATCTGACATTTTGTGTTGAGTTTGGACTGTCGGAATCAACAAGACTAGACTTGGCTTTCTTTCCAACGTCGCTGCTCTCAGACAGACTGCTCTGTTGCTCTCAGCTTTTAAAACTCAGCTTTTTTTTGTTTTACTTTCAAACAAATTAAAGAATTCAACAAGACTTAAGAATTTGCAATTTTTTAATACAGCTGAGACGAAACCCAGTAGTCAACTGCTATGCTTCTAATGCATACTTGTCAGTGCAGAGGGAATGCTATAAATCAACAATCACATCTATAGTTATTTTAAAAGTAGAAAGCTGCACATCTTAAGCGCTTCCATTATTTCTCTTTCCATACTGAATGTTAAAATTCAAAGTAAAATGACAATCATAGATGACTGCATGGCTATGCATTATACATTTTATACATCATGCATAATGTTCTATGGCCCTGCATCATTTAGTTTCAGAGGATGGATGCGGCTGGTGATACCTAAACTCAGACGCATTTGAATCTTTTGTTTCTAGCCTCCAGCTCCATAAAAACTACTTGTAAAACCTACCATATGTGATGAGAAATTATGTTGATGTATGTATCTATGCATAGGTTTACATATATGTCCACATACTTGACTTGACTTTTTATTACAGGTTAGAAAATACAGAATTGACAAGTTGTGCAAGATGGATCTCACAAGAAGTGTTAGAATTACAAAATTAAATTAGCAATTACCAGTATGTTTTATGGTTGCATTTAATCATAAAAAATATGTTTGAAAATCAGCTGTAACCTTGTGTCTGAGTAGACACATGTAAAAATAAATGCTGCTGTATTCTCATTAAACCTTGGTAGGTAAAAAACAGATTTGAATGGTAGGAAACAGATCCCCAGTGTTTTTTCTTTTTTTTTTTAAAGCTCATTTGACTGAACTGAAGTGCTTGTATTAGTCTTTCTTATCTGTTTTATTTAACATATATTTTTGGTTCTTTTATAGTCATTTTCTGCTGTCACAGTGACTTTCTCCATGACAGTCATTAACTTTTCATCTTTTCTTTCAAGAGGGCATTGACATTTTATATTAGATCACATAAATTCCAGTCTTTATAGACCTTAGTTCAGTCCTTTAACGCATGGACTATGGATAAAGATTTCAAGGAAATTACTTTAACCTTGGGGTAGTAAAACTGTTTTAACCTTCAGCAAATAGGCTGCTGTTTTGTTCCTGTAAAGGAATCATTACAACTAATAAGACAGAAGAGTTACTGTCCTAATCAGGACCAAACTAGGGTAAATGCACTGATGAAAGAGAAAACAATGTCTTGTGTGGGGCCCAGAGTGGAGCTGATGAGGATAAAGTTAATGCAACTGCAGTGTCAGGACATTCATGTCATCCCTGATCAGAAGGATTCAGGTGACCACACTGCTCTCCACAGGTCAGGAGAAGTAATTCATCCATAATCTAGTTTTACTGGCATTAAATCAGTTACTGTGTCATCTGCAGTATTTTTGTTTTGCCCCCAAACCTCCCACTTGAGTGCAGAATTATTAGGAATTCCAGGTTTCTTTTGTTTTATTTTACTACAACTTACTATTTGTATTCATCAGCCTTACCTGTATTCGTCTAATCAGAGACGTGACTGGAGGACGAACCACAGATATTGATCTAAACACTTCAAAATTTCAATCACTTGCAGCCTTCTCATCACTTTTTCCTTTCCTTCAATATTTGAAACCTGCAAAATGCCTATTAGTCTGTTAGCCAAAGACTAAAATTTTTTTGACAACAACCTCATTTATAGTCCTCGCAATAAATTCAGCAGCTAAATGAGTGATGGGGTGTTGTAAACATATCAGAAAATGTGTCCTGTGTCCTCGTCAATCTCGCCTTAGCTTTCCCGTAAAAACATTCACATACACACACTGATGTAAACACACGCATGCTTCTGCTTTTGCTTCACCCACTCCTGCACCTGCCACCATCCTTTCCACCGATGCTGCTGTGGCGTGTTTAAATGAGTATCTATTAAAATGCCATTATAAGAAATAGAGGGTGATGTTGTCCCTGGCAGGAGTTTATTGGGAAGTAAATGTAAGCTCCCACACATGGAACACCTCATTAACCCAGTGGATATTTACAGCCCTGCAACACAGAGGCGCACGTAGGGATTGAGGTCTTCCTCATCTTAATAGTGTCTCAGTTGATAAGACACACTGCTCCTATTCATACCTGCACTTTTAATGGGGGCCTACTCAACGGCTAATAATCCTCATTGATCCCTGCAGGGTGGTTGCTTTTTGCTCAAAACCTCACATAGATTACCCAAACAAACCACATATGAGCACCACAGCAGCTTGTAGGAGTTGACTGCCTTGCTCAAGGTTCAAGATGCTTTCACTGACAGTCAAAGGTGTCTAACAAGCTAAGAAACACAAATTGAGAAGAAATATTTGTATTATTTGGTTCAAAGAAGTCCTGAAGATAAGCATTTGCAGTGTTGTGGAAGGGGGTGGACCTGTATCTGTTAGTTTTGATGGTAGTATAATGAATTTTAAGACCTATGAATGTGGTAAGGCTGTCCAAAGAGAGATGAACATGTCTCCATCCTGTCATAAACTCATTATATCTTGCTTAAAAGTCTTCCCATTGATACTATCAAATACAGCAATTATACGTAATTGTACCAACACAGAAGCACGGTACACACACAGTATGTAGTCCCTGTGCTGCTCATTTCAAGTTGGCTACTCGTTTTATTCGGTGAGAGGAAGCAGTGATATATGAGCACTGAAAAAAAATAAGCCACCAAATGCGGGTGATCGCAAATAAAAAAGCTCCTGCAGCAGGAGACTTATTGGATGTACTCCCTTAACATCTTGTCTCCACATGATTTAAATAACAGCAATAAAATTAAGCTGCTCTTGCAGGCATATTCTATTACTATGGTCGGTATATTTGTTTCTAGTGTGTCTGACACTTATAATTCTAACCCTGGAATTCTGTGGTAATATTAATATTATATTATCTGTCACTAACTGCATGATTTGTGACTAGCCTGGTAGAGAGAACGCCTGATGCTCAGATATCAGGTATTAGAACTTTGGCCTTTTTTGGAGACATTTCAGCTCTTTCCTTTTAGGCTGAATCCATCACCTTTTCAAAATGGCAGCGCTACCACCTCCTCTGAAATTCCAAACCATTCTTTCCACCTCTCAAATGCAAGTGTGAAGTCTTTCCAAGTTCCCTGTCTCCTCACCTCAGGTTCTTTTCTGAGCAATTGGAGATAACATTATTGAATATAAAGCACCTGGGAGCAGCTCCTCTCCCTGCCAAGATCAATTTCAAGTCAGAGGCTGTGAAAAAGTGGTGAAAAACTCTCAGAAATGAAACTGTGAAATATCACTGGCTCCCAAAACTGCCTACAAATAGGTGGGCTTCCTCGTAAAAAATCTCAAAGAATGGGATTATTCTAAGAAGCTCTTGGGGATTTGGGAAGGCACGCTTTTGTTACTGAATTGACAACAGTTATTCTGTAAATGAGTTTCTGTGCTGAGCATTGTGAGTTGACGGTCTACTCGTCATTTACCCTCTTGCCAAAATACTTGATGTCAACTATAAGACCTAGACCTCTGAATTTACAAGCTTACAATGAAAATGAGTTTAGTTGTGTCTTTGTGGTCAACTGTATCCTGAAATACCGCGCAGACAAAAACACCTCGGTTGAATGCTATGTCAGTCTGAGTCTCCCAAATGGTGCTAGAGGGCAAATTAATAGTCTCCATGTTTACCTACCTGTCAGACATTGGCCTGGTGAGACAGCAATTAAAATGAAGCCTTCCACTGACACTGTGCTTCCTGTCTAATTTCTTCTCCATCTCTCTCCCTTGGCCTTTCCAAGTAACATTGCTGAGAGAGATGGACACTCTCCATGGAATGAAAGTCACCACTTTTATTGTTTATGTAGTTGAAGATGAGGAGAATGCTTGCAGCTGTTTGAAATGATCATTACACTGTGCTATAGATTCCTTTTACATTTGATGATTTAAAAAAAAATGCAGGTTTTTGCACAACTGGCTCTCCCAGTCATCCTCACAACCACCAGCTAAAAGCTTCTCTCTTTTTAAAAAATGAGCACCCGGTCCCTTCATTAAACCCAGGCTGCCACCGTTTTGTTACCTCTCTTAATAAGCCGCACAAGCTGATTCGTGTAAATAGCTCGTGATTGCATCTCGCCGTGTTGTGTTCTGCTTCCTTTCATCACAACAGGATGTCGCTTTTCTGTCCTCTCAACTTGGAATGGACGGGAAAGGGACATAATCCAAGTACAGTTGTTTTGTTCGTGTTTGGCCTCACAGTGAACAGATTTCAACATGTTTCCAGCAATTCCAAATATCATCACGATATTGTAAACCCACAGGAGAAATAAAGAAATAAGGAGTTGGAACCTATCCTTGATGGGTTTATTCAAGAACTCAAGAACAGTAGATCAAAACATCATAGTAAAAATAATACAACCCTAAGATAAATTCATCAAGGTTATAATGTTCATATAATGTTTTTGTTGGAAATGAAATGAGATGTTAATTTAGCTGTAACATCAAGAGGATAGGGAATCAATGAGAAGCTGTTCTGACTTCTGAAATCTTGTTAAAAAAAGCAACTTAATATCAACTATGAAATATTCAGGTCATGTTTGATAGCTTTTAGCTGGAAAAGAAGAAGAGCTAAAGATAATCCAGACAGTCAAAAGGAATCATATTCAATAGTATAATCATTTGCTGCATATCCACATAGGCTTAAACCACATGGCAGGACTGAGCCTTTATTAGAGATCTCGCTGCCAGGGTGAAGCAAATGATTGAGCCCTCGTGCTCCAGCTCGAGGCTCCTCAAGTATTCAAGAGTGAGGCTCAGATAACTGACACTGACAAGGCAAAGCTGGAGCAGATGAACCTCATCGACTCCTGGAAGCATCACTGATCACAGTTGTGACAGCGCCAGAGAGGGAGGAAGAAGACTGACACAGGAACAGGAGATAGTAGAAGGACATGTCAGGAAAATGTCACAGCTGATACATATAGTGGCCCTGAAACAGGTATTGCTTCCTCTGTCTTCAGCTGATGAGGACATTAAAAGGGAAAAAATAGACTTTTGCCTTTTGCAAATAAGGCATCAAGGTCAAAAACAAACAAAAAAAAAAAGAAAAAAAAAAAAGAAGAGGCTGTCAACATGGACATGATGAGAAGGAGACAGAGTGACTTGGACACTGTCTATCAGTTGAAATATTTGAACACTAGATGGCAGTTTGACACAGACACAGAGGAGTATTGTTTTCTGCAAGCTCCGTGGTGAAGCTGAAATTTATTTAGTAACAATCACTGTAATTGCTGTTGTTTGGTGATACTGATTGAAACCGTGTTTACCTCCCTCCAGATTCTTATCAGGTTTAAATTGTCCTGAGCCTCATTTGATTTTCAGATCTCTGCTTGGAATATCAAACTTAGTTTGGTGTGTCTTTGTGTTTGTGTTTGTGTAGATTGGAATACAGGGCAGAAGTATGTTTTAAATTTCCTGATAAGGTCTACCAGCCCACTATTACTTTTGGGTTTTTTTAAAAAAAAGAAAAAAAAAGAAAGAAAAGAAAATATTTGAAGCTTCATTTTCATTTCATTTCTGAAAATATCTGATCCATAGCTGATCACACAGTAGTTTGTTGTGCGAGATATTTTAAGATATTTAAAACAAATATGACAATATTTGATCAACAAAAAGGACAGATGCACTTATGCAGCTTTTGTTTCATCACTGCTGGGAGCAGATAAAAAGTGTCAGGAAACAACAGATAATAAATCTCACATATGTCAGCTGATTGGTCGGTTGTATCAATTAGGCACAGCATCATCTGTGACATCATCTGTTTAATGGACAACTGATCACCCAGCTGGCACGTCTGCTCTCTACAAGCTGCTGTTTGCTGGTGCCTCCGCCTGCTCTATGATGGCTGACTGCTGAGTTCCAGTCTCATATATCAGAGCGGTCAGCTATGACCAATGGCTGAATTAACCTGTTGGGAAGTCAAAATTCACTGTGGAACCTTTACAAAACCTTTTAACTCCTGTTCCTCTGTGTGTTGTGCACAACCTGTAAATACACACACTAGGATTAAAGTGGCAGTTTTATTCTATTTCTCTCAGATCCTCATAAACCGATCAGTGCTTCTGCACTGGCCTGTGCGTTTTCTTAACTGATATAGGCTAGGTGAATTTACCTTGTGTGCAATATATAAGCTGAGATTATAAATATTATAAAACAGGATTTGGACCCACAGGACACTAGATGAAATGAAATTGGCTTCAGCTGAAATTGTACTTTCTGGGAATACTGCAATAATCACAAACTTTGGTGTCCTTAAGGATGCTGCCCTGTTTGTAGTTCATCAACACATTCGATATAAGTTGGGACAAACCTGTGACTTGTTTTTAACCTGTAGGCATAATGAGAAGGTGCCACATTAATCACATGTTTTCTGATTCTCTCCAGCGCTGAATTCAATACATATTCACCACTCCCTGGTCTGCTCTGAACCACTGAGGCACAATTATCTAACAGACCCTTCAGAAAAATGGTAACAAGCTACGGCACAAGGTCTTTGGGCTGAGCTGAAACCTGAAAATTAGAAACACTTTGAGAAAAGCATAACTTTTAATACAGCCTCATTGTAAACTCTGAGGTTTGATAATGGAAACTGTAATGGCACATCAGGATGGAAACCCTGGAGGGATGGCGGTGCCTGAAGAACATAACAAAGAATTGATTTGCCTTTTTTTCTATCAGCACTCTTGTGGATATATTTCATTAGGAGGGAAATTGCTTACAATTCAAAAAATATTATGAGTTTCACGCTCTCACAGAAATGACACATGTTCGTAGAGAGTTTGTTCTCGTTTCCAATCAAAAAGTCCAGATATGAGTTTTCATTTGGGTATATTCGAAATTAGCGCACAATGATTGAAAAGTGGAATAGTTTGTTTGCAAAAAAAAAAAAAAAAAAAAAGATTATTGTGAAGTGATACTATTATTATGCAGAGTTAAACCTTTCAGCAGAGTATTATTTCTCATTCTTATAGCTCAAAAACAACTCCCAGAAAGAAAAAAAAAAAAAAATCAAATTAACCACCTAACAACCTAAGTTTTATCTCAACTGTTTTTAACTTTCTTCCTGTTTTATACAGTTCCCCCAGTGTATGCTTTACATACCACCAATGCCACTTTTATTACTACCTCGAGTTGTTTTGTTAACTAAGTCTTTTCTTTAATGTTCATGTCCTTGGCATTTCTCTCTCTCTGACATATTCCGAGGTAATTTCCTGAAAATAAATGGAGTGGGGAGTGTTGTGTGATTCTTGTCCATATCTTCAAACCATAACTTAACTCCAGGAGCTTACCTTCTTCTTCTTCTTCTTCTTCTTCTTCTTCTTCTTCTTCTTCTTCTTCTTCTTCTTCTTCTTCTTCTTCTTCTTCTTCTTCTTCTTCTATTTTTTACAATGAATACTGTAGCCCATAAGATGCCTGCAGAGAAATGCAAATCCTGACGTCCACAACAGAATCTCAACAACACCTTAAGGCTGAGAGATAAGTTTAATGTTTGATGTAGCAAGAGTAACAAGTGAATAAAAAAATTCACACTCAGCTTATGCTCCTCAACTCACTTATGCCTCTGCTCGCCACGCAGTCTTCTTCCCTCAGGATGCAGGGGTATCATACCGCTAATGTTCATTTTATGCAACCATATCTTACTTCTGCAACTATTATAAACTCCTTTTCTCATTGTTTTGTCATTTTCATCTCTTGTTTCTCATGTTCTTATCCTTGTTTTGCTCTTAGCTGCTGCTGCTGCTGCTGCTCCGTTTGCACATCAGAACGTTGATGCTCACTTTCTCAACATTTTTCCTCTCTTTTTATATAGAAAAACAAAATCAGCAAAGAGAGAAAGAGATAGAGAGAGAAAGAAAGAGAGACAGCAGACAAATAATGCAGAGGAGTAAAAGCACATGATAAGTGAGCTTAAGACACATCATTACCACGTATGATGAATCGTGAATAAAGAGAACAATGCTTCTGTTTTAGTACCTATTGGTGGCAGTGTTGATGCTTACAGGAGCTGTAACTTGGCAAACCCTAAATATACTCCTGTCCCTTCTTATAAATTACATGAACAACAGAGGTTAAACACAGTAGAATTTGATCTGACAGGATTGAAAACCTTATTATTTCATGGGGTTGATTTACATTAAACATTCAGCTAATGTAATATAGAATAAAATATACTAGTGATGTTATGTTCCGTTTTCGAGGAATAGGAAATAATCAAGGGAAGTAAAAAGCCTGTAAATGTAATTTATTTTCCAGAACATTTCATCTGTTTTATGTCACTGTTTTATCTTCAAATATTCAAAACAGCATCCAAACTAATTTTCCAGTCATACTCTAAGCACACGCACACACCACGCACGCACACACACACACATACAAACACACCATCCCAAACTATCTCCTGTTTAATTTTTCACACTGTGTGGTGGTCCAACCATCTGGTCTGAGCTTTCCCTGTGGGCCAGTCACCCTTTGGGTCCATAGTGAGTTTAGCAACACTGATAAGAACAGATTAAAAAAAAAAAAGAAGTCCTGTGCTGCTCAGTCTTTCTGTAGACTGCCTGGTTGACTCCATCCAGGGGTGTGTAGAGGAGCTATAAAACATCACTTCTCATGTGTCTGTCTTTCTCTCACTGCCAGCCTCACCTCCTGCTTTTCATACACTAAGGCAGGGATCCTCAAACTATTCCACAAAGGGCCATGTGGCTGCAGGGTTTTTTTTTTCCAACCTGTCAAGATCACACAGTTTGACCAATCAACAGTCTGAAGACTGAGATCAGTTAATTAAATGAGTTGAATCTGGTCTGCTGCTGCTTTGTTGGAACAAAAACCTGCAACCACACGACCCTTTGTGGACTAGTTTGGGGACCCCTGCACTAAGGTGATGGTGACTAGTTGTGCTATGAACATTATACTTACACTGCCTTTTAGGAGAAAAGTGGATTCTTATTTAAGATGATGTGCAAGATTTTAATAATAAAATGATCAGTAAGCTAACTGGCTGTTACCAATGCTGCTAGGTTTACTTTCAGCATTGCTGCGATGCGCCACATTAGCATAGTCTAATGATTGTGGCTTAATTGTTTTTATTGGCTCTTGTGTATGCAGTATATGACTTTATTCTGGCACTGCTTTCACTTTGCTTTACAGCACGTTGCTAAGAATATGAATAGAGCTGTAGCTGAAGTGTAGCTGATGAAACCTTTAATTTAGTCTGACATGCTCATGCTCTAATGCAACATCTAGTGGCAGATATCGTGTTTATAACCTTTAACTTATCCAAAATGAGTTTGAGATTTGATTGTTAAGATTAACATTGATTTGATTATTTATTTTTCAAAAGTCTATCAAGTGCATGGAGCTCATTCATCCTGAGAGAGACATGAATATCTGCACCAAATTTCATGGGAATCCATTCATTAGTTTTTAGAAAAAATTCACTCACACATTAAAAAACTGATGCTGCTATATGAGTCCTACCTTCTTATGCATCAGCTGTGAACATTTCATTGGCTGCTACAATTTCATTACACTTAACATTGAATATATTTTAAACTTATGTTTATGTTGTTTTGTCCCCCCCAAATAATATCAATCATTACTTAGTTCTTCAACTTCAAGATCATTATTTCAACAACAATATATGTCAAACACCTAAAGAGCTATTCTTTGTAAAACACTGAGGACAACTCCGATGTTTTTCCCTTTGATGTTATACCCAGTGTTTATTAAAAGCTATTAGAAGAAGCAATAGTTGAGGGCAGCATAAAACAAACAACCATTACTGTCTCGTTTAATAGCCCAGAGTTGTTTCCTGACTCAAGATCAGAATAGGATTAATAAAGCATCCTGTACATCTTCCAAGACTAAACCAGTAGGTGAACACAATTTGAATGTAAATTCCTTGGCTGGTGACCGCTTACTAATCAACAATAAATCCAGCATCCTATTTACTTTGGTGTGTAGATGAAAAAATGCTTTTCTTTGCACTTAGTGGTGCTCTGAATTATTATGTAATTTTATTTATTTATTTATTTTATTTCTTCCTTTTTTGTACATTTCTAGCTGGGCTCCTGTGCATTAAGTATTGAACAGGTGCCTAGAGGCGAGGCTTTAACATCAGTACAACAGGAAATCAGACTTCAAAGCAGCTGGCTCATGCTTTTGCCTTTCAATACCATGTCTGGATCCAAGTACTCAGACATTTAAATGAGCTGGCAGGAAAGCATGCCCATATACATGCTCGCTATTGTTCCTACTGTATAGTAAGGAACAGTTCTCTCACTTTCTCTCTCTCTCTCTCTCTCACACACACATATACTATAGACAACAGCAATGCACATCTTGCTTACTGAGTTTTATTGTATTTCCTGTGGTGACCAAAGCAAGAGCTGATAAGCAATAACAAGCTCTTGCTAATACAGTAGTCAAGCTAATTAGCAAACTGTTTTGATTACATTCTTCTAATGAACATTCAAAATGATGTTGTCAAGCTCTGTCTGGCTGAGATGTTTATGTAACTATTATATTAGCTTTAATGAGCTATGACACTTTGCTTTGGTATTTATTTCTGTATCACATTTATTCTAAAATCAAAGTCTACAGAGGATAGTCTGGAAGAAAGACTCAAAACATTGCCATACAAACCACAAACTCACACACAGAGTATTAAACAGTGGCAGGAAATGACAGAAGGATGACACTACAGAGTCAGCTGAGGGATTAGTTTACAAATAGTGATTAGGAAAATGTTTCTGATGCAACTCCATGCTACTGTAACAATTTGACAAGATAGGCACAGTTCCACCTGCTGTGTGCAGGGAATCTCTCAGTCTTAATGACATGAAACGTTGTTAACAGTGAGCTCAGACGTCTGTGTTTACTGGGATAGCACTCGGTACAAAAACATTCCTCCTCCAACATTAGACAATCCTACACATCTGTCAGATCTCTGTCATATCCTGTTTTGAGCCGAGTTATTTCCTGTTTTATTTTGGTTTAAGTTGGTTTTCTTTCCGTTTTGTCTCTTGTTCTACTTCCTGTGATTTCACTCCTGTGTGATTACCTGGCCCTTCCCAATGTGTTTCACCTGTGTCTTGTTGCCTCCTCCCCACTTCCCCCTGTGTTCGCTGTAGGGTCGTCTTTACTTCTTCCCTGTGTCTCTCTCCTGGTTTTTTTTTCCCTTCTCCATCGCTTTTCTTTGTATGACATCTGGTTCTGTTTTGGTCTTTGCCTTTGCCTTGCACCTCCAGTAAGTTTATTTCTTTGTTCTGAGACAATAAACTCTCTATCTTCCTCTCTCTTTGTACACCACTTGGTCACATTCTCCATTTTTCTTGAACATTTTGAATCCAGAACCATCAGAAATTTTTAACAATAAATGTTCAGAAGAAACTTCAGAAGTTCCCAAGAAACCTGAGGCAAAAAATGAGGAAATAATAAGCCACGTCTTTAAATATAAAGGATCAAGACCAGCTTGATAAAAATGTGTAACTCACTTATTAATGCAACAGTTTTTCTTTTCCCCCAAAATATGCGCAGAATATATTTTATTTTATTTTATATTTTACTTGACTGTTATTATTGTTATTATCATCACTGTGTGTGTGTGTGTGTGTGTGTGTGCGCGCGCGCGCGCGTGTGTCACACTTCCTGTAGACTCGTGCAGTTCTCCTCAGTCGTCGCGAGGCGTCGCTGCTGAGAGTTAAGCGTCAACGAGCGTGAATTAATAAACAAAAAAGAAGAAGCGCGATTCATTCTTTAAATGGATGTAATAAGAAGATTCTTTACAGGTCGCAAACACTTTCCATTGTTGTAATGGTTGTCACTGTTGTTATGTAGTTAGTTCATGTATAACGTTGTTTTTTTAGCATGATAGTTTTGAAAGTAGCTTGGCTGATCGCTCTAAGCAGCATCTGTCGTTTCTCTTTAACAGGTTGATGAACTGATACACACAGGTAAGTGTGCTATTTTGTTATTTAAACCTTTTTGTATTTATGTATTGAGTTCTATATAAGTATAGTGTAACTGAACACGAATGGCCATGTACTAATTATAATTAGATGATCAAAATGTGATTTGGATGCTCACTTAGGAAGCTGTGCATGTAGAAAACCTGGTCATGGGAAGTTGCAGAACTGATATTGTTTTGTTATACACAGATTGCATCTGTGCATCCTTCTACTGGTTGGCAAGACAACTCTTCATTTCATTCACCAACGCAATGCAGAGATGGTAGACGACCTGTTGCTCCATTTTGTCACAAACAGGTAAGACTCCAGAGAATGCATTGTAAGTAACCTTTTGACTGTTACAATGCTTGAAACCCAATGAGAAAGGTACACACACACACATACACACACACACACACACACACACACACACACACACACATATATATATATATATATATATATATATACATAAATAAACATGATGGTAGCAATGAATCCATCCAACACCATCAAGTACACAAACTTTACAAAAGTTCTAGTAAAGACTGGACCAAGCCAAGCCACAGTTCAGGCTTTTGTATACTTCAAGTTCCCAAAGAATTTCTTTTTTTTCCTTTCTTTTTTTTTTTCTACTTGTAAAAAGGGAATCTGTGGTCGACCCGTATACAATTTAGTCTTTTGCCACTTCATTAAGCTCATTTACCATCAGATTATACTGCTGTGCACAGTATGAAATAGATGAAAACAACGTCCAAAGACATCTGAGAGTATGGGTTGCTGCTTGTAATCTGCACTACCATTAGCGTGCATGATATTGAAGTGAAGTGATGCTTTAAAATAATCACAAAATTGTTAGAAAACCATGATGGTTGCTTTTGATGATGATGGTTGTGGATTTGATGGAATATTGAAGCATAAATATAATGTTGAAACACTGATGTTTGGCTTCATATTTGCTGTGGAGCCAACATGACTATACATCAATGCTTGCTGTCAAAAGGAAGAGTAGCCTCTTGTGATTTGTGATATTATGACTTCTTCTCAATGAACGCCGGTATAAGACATTTAAATTATTACTAATCAAACATTGTTTGGACAGAAATACATTTGCAGTGTTGTATTGGTAATGTTAAATCCTCTTCTTGTAGAAATATATTACTTTAATTATTTATATAAATGAAAGTGATCTTTTAGAGGGAGGACTGAGAGCTATTTAAACTTGCAGTAACTGGTTTTGGCCAATTGGGAATAGAAGAAACTTTTTGAAAATTTTGAACTGAATTGAAATGCAAAAAAATAAATATAAAATCAACATGACAAATGTAGCAGCATTAGCATGAATTCATGAAATAATATTTGTGGCAGCCTGAAGAATTTTAAATGTAATATTCATTCTCCTTTTAGCTGCATGTGTGTGGTTTGGCTTCAGTTGCTGTTAAATGCTCCACAATGATCAACAGCTACTTTGCCTGTTAGTCAAACTGTGTGGTCTGGGACAGCTGTTGTTTAAGACTTTTTACAGTGGGTGTTTTCAACATTGAAACAGCTTTGAAAGCTGTCTTAAGAGCAGAGAGAGTGAATGAAAATAATGAAATTGTTGGAAAAGGAAAAGTTTCTTGAAAAAGATTCATGTTCTTTCAAGTCAAACTGCTGCATTGTCTGGCGGCTGTTTAATGGTTCACTTATTATTATTTATTTATTTTTATTAAACATAGTGTTTATTTCTCGTATATAGACACAGCTAGAGTTGAATCTAACAGAAGAAAAATTATTTGCCCTGTTGTATATTTAGATATATTTCTAGTTTGAAGTCCACTCAGTGTTGTTTTTTAATATTTCTGTTTCTGGTAAAAGTTCATTGCCGGGCTCTGGTTGAAGGACCCTTGAGGGTTTTAGAGTACAGTCCATTTTTTGCATCACCGTGCCTGTCACCATGGTGTTGCCGCTGTGAAGAGATCTGGGCCTTGTTCAAATGTCATGCTTTGACTGTAGCATCATCATTGTGTTCCCTTTGGAAGGGTTTTATGTCAGCCACAGATGATAAGATCATCCACCTCTTTTGCTTTCTCCTCAAACTCCACTTCAGAGTTAGTGGGAAAAGTTCAGACCTGCTAAAAAAAGTATCACAAGTTTTATTTTATTTTGATCCTGGGATTAATCCATAAGGTTAGGGACAAAGGAACAGAAGATCTATCCCAAACTTCAGCACATTACCACTGACAAATGACATCAAAACTGTGGTTTTGTTTGTGTTTGGTTGAGTAGAACTGACAAATAAATTTTGGCAATATATTATGAATGCTTTCCAAATTGAGATTACTACTAAATTGAGTTATTTAAATACAATAGTCTAGTGGAAGTGAATAGGTCCCCCTTGTATTTTAAGGAGTTTTACATCTCTCTAAATTTTTTATTATCCAATTTACAGCACAGTAATGCTGGTTCCAGTGGGGTTTCTATTGAAATAGTATGGCACTGATAATTTGAAGAGAAATCTTGGCAAGAGATTATTTGCAGCACCGAGAGTAAATTTGGGAAACTTTCTTTGTCCGTAGGGAGGTAAATATATGTACAAAGTTATTACAGAGAGCCTGGTGATTTTAGATTTAATATACTACTTTTCACTGCATGTATTAATACAATATTGGACTTTACTGTTAAGGTTAGAGATTTCACCGCCACAAATAGAAGGCACTGAGTTCAAAGCCTCCACAGCTTTGATCAAGATCTCCTCTCTGGTGTCACTGATAATAACTGACACAGTATAATAGCCTACACGAATTCCTTATCACACTTGTACAAAGTTATGACTGAGGTGGTCTCAGATCCATTTACATATTTGAGACGTTGACAGTGAGCTGAACGGCTTTTTGCGCGTCTTTGATATTCTCTGCGGGCGCTCTGCTTGGTGCCGGCTACTCCCCCTTCATCAGCTCCGCAGGAGAACAATAAGCTATAAGCAACAACAGCAGCGATTCAATCCACGCTGCGGTTATTCCAGGAGCGTATAATCACAGAGTGTGAACTCTGTTTTCCCATTCTCTATCTGTCTGTTTTCTTTTCACTCACACGCGCAGACATGTTAGTCGCTGCCTTTTCTTCTCATCGGTGCTTGTGTTTGCTCCGTGCAGGTCAGTAGAATGCAAAGATAAGCCCTGAGATCCAATAAAACTGGATGTATGGATGATAGAGGGAGTGAGAGAAAAAGAAATGAGGGGAAAAGGAAATCTTGAAATTAAAACTACAGTATGTAAAGTTGTGTATGAATGTAAAGTTGTGTATGAACTCAGGAGCATTTAAAGTTCACCATTGCAAAAGGTGCTAAGATATCAATAGCGAGTTGTAATATTATTACAGTGCCGCTTGAAAGGACCACTAAGCACTTTCTGAGGGCAAAAAAAGAAGAACAACATACATTAAATATTAGTATTTGATTATTAAAAGTGTTAAACAATCCTCACACTGTGTGCGATAATGTTATGGTTATGATCTTTAATGTTATGATGATGAATATTTTCTGTTGAGGATTTTATCCCACAGAGCATGTGTGTCCGTGTTTAATAAAACCAAATGTGAACCATTAGAAAAAGGAAAAAATGGACAACAACTTTGAGGTAATTTTTAATCAGAAACAAACTAAAACACTTGTATTCAGCTTTTATGTTATTACTTGTACTGCAGGATAATGTGGTTTTCTCCATGACTTAAGTGTATCTCCTGACTATATTACCATGTTGAACTATATTACCAAACTGTTAGGTTGACATGATAATATGATGTGTTAGATTTTAATAAACCTAAACTGTACTTTTTACTGATATGATGTACGTGCCAACTGTGTGCCACTCCACACCTCTACTATGAAGACTGACCACTCAGTGTGTTTTTGAACAAACAGATGGACTCTTCAGAATAAGTGTAGCTGCTCTGAATGTACTCCAAATTTTCTTTCATCCACCCACATAGACAGGTGGCAGTCAAGAGTCCAAGAACAGTTATTTTTATATTTCTACCCATCATGCTCCAGGGATGGCAGTTTTCTATTGTTCAGTCCACAATTTTGGTCAGTACTAAAATATTTTTCAAACTGTTGGATAAATTATTAAAAATATTGGTAGAGATATGTGTAGTCCTCAGAGAATGTAGCCTACTAATTTTGGTAATTCCTCAACATTTTCGCCTGTATCACAATCAAGCAAATGTTCTCATTTGTTCAAAATTCTCTGTGGTTCATAGAGGAACAAACCTAACTTTGGATCCTTGACCATGACGTTGATATCTGTGGTTCTAAGTGTCTCAACAAACACTGAACGGTTCGGCTCAAGATGAACTATAATAACCTCGATGAACCTCTGAGAAGAACTGGCGCCATAGTTGGGTCAAAAATATTTGATTCATGATCAAATACCTACAAAACCAGACATTTCCATCTGCCTCACCTGTTCTTCATATGGTTAATATTTTAAATTTAGAATTAAATTCAGCACGTTGAGATTGTCATTGTTAACGTGTTAGCATGTTGACGTAAAGTAAAAGGTTAGCATAAAGTTAAAGTAGAATTCTTAGAAGAAGGTGACAGATGATTCAGCAAAATATTTGAGCGACTTAAGTGCTGACTCAGACGTCCAGAAACTAACCACTTGAGTCGGTAACACACCTTGTAAATTTGTCAATTAAAACATGTGTTTCTGCAGTCTAGAAAACAGACGTTCAGCCACGGGGAGCCTAAGTCACGCTTATCTACTTCTGGTCCATGGGTCCTCTGCTTGTTAAAATTATGAACAAGAGTCAATGGAGGGATAAAAATTATTTTCTGGTCCTGTTTGAAATGTGTCATGGTTTTCACATATTATACTGTGAATTTTAAATTTAATTTTTTTGACATGTAGAGAGCACTGTTTTGTGACAGGCAGCAAACGTTATTTTAAGTTTTGTGTGAGACCACATAGTCCTACAACACTCGCCACCAAAATTTATGTAACCATCAAACTCAGCTGTCAGTTAGCTTAACAACCAGCTGACATGACGTCACCTATGTGACTGTTTGGTTTGTAGTCTAACCAGTTACATATTTTCAGAAGCATATAAATCAATAATTAGCCAACAAACGTGACAAACATAGCCTTGACTCACACTAACAGTTATCATTTAAATTAAGATGAAGCGTATGTGCAATTCATTTAAGTCAAAGTGGATCGGAAAATATTTTATTTTCTCTCCATTCACTGTCATTTATTTTTCGATCTAAGGACCCGGTGGGTCAACCAGAAGGGACGTGCCATTCTTCCACTTGTCTCCAAGATATTTCAAGAAAAATAATAATGTTGTTGTGTTGTTTTGTATCTCTGTTATATCTACTTGTATCGTGTTTTTATTTTCATTTTTTTAACATTATGTTTTTATTTATTTAAGTTTTCATTAAATTGAGCAGATGCTTGATGACTATGCACTTTTCCTGCGCACTATGAAAAAAATAAAAATAAAAAATAAAAGTAAGAGAGCAGAAGAGTAATTAGCAGGGAGGAGAGACGAGGCAGTCTGCATCAGTTGTCACAGATGGCTGTCGGATTCTGCCACAGTGATGGAAGACGAGCTGTCATTTTGTGTTTTGGGTTTATCATCATTAGGTGAATTGACAATGCCCAAGCATTGTCTTTGTTTCCTCGCTCTCTCCATAACACAAACAGAGTTCAGTGACTCTTGGCAGACATGCTTCGTTGCCATCCCCCCCTCAATCTGCTTCGCAGCTCATGAATAACTGTGCCTCTAAAATGAGTTCTGGAGGACACACTGTGTCGACTGTAAATTGTCACATAAGTGTCTTCTCACCCTAAAAAACAAAATCAGTGTGAGTGAGTGTGCGAAGGGTGGACTTCCAACTCTTCAGCTCTAAAACAGCAGCCTCCTCTATTCACACTTCTCCTGAGGATTCTTTATCTGTGCGAGGAAGAGGTCAGCAGCTGAGATAAAAACCATTATTTCACTTCCCCGCTGTCTCAAAGTTTGCTCTCTGAGCCACTGTCAAGATTTGTACTTTTTGATGAATTTGACGTTTTTACTAGCAGACCTTGCTTAGACTATTTACACGTGGAGAATTTTAGCAAAATAAAATACCAAAAAAGACAAATGCAATGTTAAGAAAAACTTCTACTTTCCAAGCCTGAAGGTTACAGTTGACAACTCATTTTGCAAAGCTGTGATTTGAAAAAAGGAGGCAATAGAGCTAAAACATCTTAGTTGCTATTTAATGTCTCCTTTATTTATGTGGAAACTTTGAGTGTATTTTAAATACATTTTTACATGTTATGCTTTTCAGGAAATGGAAAGTACTTTTTAATGTGGAAACTATAACTATATCACAAAGACATAAAACACTGCATGTTCCAGACCATGGAAATAATTATGAGTTAATTATAGTGAAATCTAAGTAGCTGAGTGGTACTTGGGTGTATCGTTGAAGCTGTAGTCGCAGCCTCCTGTTGTGCAGCTGTGATGAGGCCTGACAAATTATTTTCTCGTGGGGACAATTACTGCCGAAGATGGACATTGTAGACACATTGTCGGCAGCCATGTTGGTGTCTTCAACTTCTGTCCTGCCTGTCTTACCTTTATACCCCGAGCCATATTAACATCTTACAATTCATCTTAATGCAATTGCTAAGAAAACCTCTTTTGTCTGTTTTTAACTTTACACTAATTGCTGACTAATTGCACTTCTACCATTTCCCACTGCATCAAAATTATGCGACTGCCATTTAAATGGTTCTCGTAATTACTGTGAAATGAGCAGATGGCGAAATGGAAAAGGTTTCTGCTGCCAGCTATACTTTTAACTACTACTATTAGTTGCCACATCGTACTAAAGCTGCCTGTCTCTCAGCAGAGGGAAAAACTTAAAAAACTTTACGGCAGGGTACAAAAATTGCAGGTTGTTACCAAGGAACACTTAGGTGGAGAAAAAAAAAGAAATCCGCCATTATTGACATTGACACCAAATCACAGTCAAGTAGTAGAGACACAAAAAGAAAGACTTAAATGTAATATATGTGTGTGTTTGTTTGTGTGTGCGCACTTTTCTACAGTCTTTCCTCAGAGAGTGCCGAGTTAGTCAGCAATATTTGTTGTGGCTCTTTTCTTTCTGGCACTTCCTCACTTCGTGTTTCTCTTGTATTTGTAGTTTTCTTGTATTATTGTACATTATTTGAACAACATGTTTGGCTATTTCTAATATTGCCTCTGCTTCTTCCACCCCCCCTACCCCTTCGCCCTCTGACAGATGATGCAGTAATTAGTTTGTTCTTTGTACTCAGAAATTCCCAAACAGAAGATTATGTCAATTACCGTGCGACATTTGACACTAATGACTCCAAATGACATAGCTGTATATATAAGGCATGTGTGCTTCAAAATACGCATGTGCAAAATATCAAGTGTATAGCAAATGAAACCCCTGCAGCAAAAAAACAGAGTAAATTTATGTTTAGCAGAAAGGGAAAAAAAGGCAAGGTAGTTCAATACAGAGAGTGGATAGGTGACATAGCAGAAGTTGGAGTGTTTTGTTTGCTGAAAGTTGTGTTTACTACAGGCTGTGCGTGCCCCTGATGCCAACAGCCACTCTCTCACGGGGTCACTAATGCAACTGTTGGAGCTGCTCTGTGCTTTCCATTTCACAGGAGGCAATTGTTACACCTAGTGTTTCCAACCCCTCATCATCTCTATCTCTCTGTCTTTTCTTTCTCCCGATTTTTTCTCGCCCATCTCCCGTCACTTTGCCTCCGTTTTCCCCGTCACTCTGGCAGTTGTCTCGCTGATAATGGAGAGGCTGTCATCCTCCCTCTCTCAGCTCACTGTGTGCAACAGGTGCGTGTGATGAGTGTTTAGTGTCACCTATCGCTGTCCTTGTCACCGCTGTGCACCACATCCAGACGGTGGAAATTCACATCAACACACTTAGATCTGTTTGTGATTGGCTCTGCGTACCCCCACTGCTCACCACTCCACAGAGGGACACAGGCAGGGACTGATAAAGGATTTAGATAAATAAAAAGCGCTTATATCCCATCCGGTGACTTTCTACTTTATAAACCTATCAACAAGAAGATTGAAAAGGGCTTAGTCTCCCAGGGTCCACCGCCATCATCCCCTCAGGCACCCAGAGGATTTGAATTTATTTGACAAAATCTGCAGGAGTCTTGATGCTTCAGAAAACTGGTCAGTAAAAATCAATGGAATCTTGTGATGAAATGAGTAACAATAAGAAACCACTAAATGTATCATAATGGCTCAGTGGTTTTACTGCTTTCATTTCACAAACTACTCTCCGCTGTTTTTTTCTGTCCTAAACTCTGTTAACTTGAAACTCTGTTTCATGTTAAAGTTCACATACGATGGCCACTGCCTCATCCGGTCATTTACACCCAGTAAGTATTCAGTGATTTTGTTGAGTCATGGATCTATAGTCACATGTAGGCTGCCTCTGAGTATGTTGCTGCTGTTACACGTCTTTGTTTTGTTTACATTTGTTCCACTCAGGTTTATTGCATCTCTCACCTCCTGGATGATTTATGCAATCAGCTGAAGTGTTTACAGCTTATTTTATCTAATATTGTACTGTTTATTGGGTTTCTACTTCTATATGAAGGGTCCAGGAGCAGTTTTGCAAAATGAGATGTCCAGTTGCTATTGACTTCTGAAAATCTTCCAGTTATCAAAGAAAGTCTTTGTGATCTCAGTGGCACTAACACTACACTATAATCTGCTCGGAGGTGTAAAAGCATTTTGTGTAGCAGTGTTAGACAGAAAGATAAGGGTGGAATGACTCATGTAATTTCAGTAGGTACACTGCTTTTGTAAAAAGAAAAAGACAAAAAAAGACGATAGATGAAGGACTCAGGAGCAACATGACAAGACAGAATATTTTATTTTATTGTTTAATGTCCACTTATTGTCATCTGAACAATTGATCTGAACAATTAGAACAAACCGTTTGCACTCCAACATTGCTCACATTAAGTCCCTTTTAACATTATTTGACTTTAATTACATTTGTAAACATTATAAAACCATATCATCAGCTTGTGTAGATGTAGGTGTCAGGATAAATATTAGTGTTTAAACCAGGCTGCGAAACCACAGAATGCTGGGAAATGCATTTCTCAGCAGGGTTTGAAAGGCAGAGGCGCTGAAGTATAAAATTGGCAGGTATGTGGGAGTTTTGATCAAATGGGATCTCCTGTAAGATGAGGCATTGAGGCTTGCCACTCCACTTAATCTAATAAAATGACAGCTCTGCCTTTCATCAATCTGTCACACATGTATGCTCACCTGCACAGTGTACACACACACACACCCACCCACACCCTAAACACTAGCACACAAACATATGGACCCTCAAGAAGGTTACTGCAGATGTCTCTCCACATTATATTTAATTATTAAAACTTTGTCTGTCTCCTTCATACTTTATTAAATGCTTTTCCTCTTCTTTATTATTTTATTCAGTCCATGCAGAGAGTTAATGAATCCTTTCTCTAGAGTTTATTGTTGGAAAAAGGCAGCTGATATTTGCTGATGAAATGATGCACACAGAATTTAGTTACTTTAAGTCTGTTCCGCTAAAGCAGACCTGGACCTGGTAATATACAAGCCAAACTGAGTCCACACTACTGGTAAACACTGAGCTGGTAAACAGCTTACTGCAAGCAAGAAGGCAAAGTTCAGTGGCCTGCTCAACTGTGAAATAGACTTCAAATTGCACGTAATTACTGCATAATGAACTCAATGCGTTCTGTACAAGACCCCTACAATCATACTGAATTAATTAAAGTTTTAATTACCAAATCACCGTAGGGTATTTGTATGCTAAAAAGGATTGTGAAGTTTTTAGACTAGACTGTTTTAGACCTTATACAAAACTTTTTTGTGCCCCAAATACACAGAAAGACCAAACTCTCACCTTTACAGGGCACCTGTGATTGATGTTAAAGAAGGTGAATAGATCATGAAATATTTCTTAATCTAAAGTTAAAAAAAAAAAAAACATCTCAGATCATTAAAAGTTGAGAATTTGCTCACATTAACTATACAGAGTATCCTGCTGTTTTAATAATACTTTTAATATGTAGTAATTTTAGATAAATTGGGGTTACCAAATTCAGCTAACTGCTGAGTAATTTGATTTTATGCTCATTGCACCATATTTCTCACAGCATCTTCTGTTTATATACAAAAGGAATAACTATGGTATATGAGACATGGACATTAATGACCTTCCTACTGCTTGTCCAGCCAAAAAACTGTATTCTAGCAATAGAGAAGTACACATAAGCGCAGAAAAACAAGAACAGCAGGACAGTCGCATACAGAGAAAATGTAGAACAAGGGCATAAACTGTAGACAGGATTTGAGGGTTGGTGTTGTTTTGGCGACATCACACATGAACCACAATCCACAACAGAAGCAGTCTGAGACGTGTAATCAAGAAATAAACCTCTGCCAGCAGCTGAAAGATACAATAGTTTGCCCAGGCAGCAGTAAAAAGCAACCAGCAATCCACTTTCTTCAATCCACTTAGGTACTACTACATTTAAGTCTCCTTCTACATGCGATATCAGCGAATTGCTTCATTACCATTATCGAATGACAGCTTTGTTTTCACATCACCTTCCCATGACCACCACTCCTCCACGCATCCCGCCCACATCATCTGTCCACTCACCTGAACACACTGAGTAAGATTTCAATTATTTAATACATTGAAACAATGATGCGTTTACTGTGGAGAAAGGCCAATGAAAAGCACTACTCAGTAGTATCCCATGCTCTTGCTCCTGTCCTCACTTATTTTGTTTTTTTTTTCTTCTTGTTATTTTTTGATATTCCACCATCTTAATTGCAAAACTATACTTGTAGTAACCTTTGATAAGGACAGTGTGTCTGCCAAAGTTGTGAAATTGCATTTTCTTGTTTCAGGTCATTTGATTCCCCTTTAGTCCCTGGTAGACTTTTGATTTACTGATGTTGTTGCTGTGGAAAAGCAATGAAGCACAAAGCAGTAAAAAAAAAAAAAAAAAAAAAAAAAACGGAACTATACCAGTGAAGGCCCATTTGTATTTAATTAAATTGTCATTTTATTGTTCTTTTTGTTTGTACGATTATATAGCTTTTTATAAGGCACATAAATTTTTCCGTCAGAGTTTACTCCTGACCTTGGGAAAACAGTGGCTTTAGTTTTCCATTTAGTAACATCACAAAGAAACCTTTCTGTCTGTAAGCACCAGACCAAAACTGGTTACAACATTGACTGGGAAGGGGTCGAAAGGGCTCAACACGGTGTTGGTAATGGAAACAAAGACCATGGTTTAAGATGTTGTACAACACTGCACAATATATTAACCTAAATTAACTGTCTCTGGCATTTACCTGTGTCAAGCAGATGAATGAACAAAAAAACCCTCAATATTCTTGTGCTATGGTGTGCACTGCGGTACACCAGTCGCATATTTGCTGCACTGACTGTGCCAAAAACTAATAGATGAGGTACTTAAAATGGGCTCATGAGTGGGTAAGTCTTCAGACTATGGGAACAAAACTTGTCCAAGAAAAAAAAAAAAGAAAGTATTTATTTATCATCATATCATGCCGCTGTCTGAAAAAGTTGCAGTAGAAGTTTTATTAAGAAACTTGTTGTTTGGCTACCTCTGTCTCACTGCTCCTATTGACTAATAAATTAGAACTTAAAAGTACAATAGACATGGTGACATTTCAAAAAATAAATAAATAAATAAAAATAATACCTTCATCATGAATGGTATTATTTAATTTAAATGGGAGTACAACATAATACTAATGCAAGTTTTCTCTTCTGACATAGCTGAGGATGAATGCACAAATGAAATATTATGCACCGTCTGTGGTATCTTGTGTACAAGTCAGTGGTTGACAGATTGCTAATATGGTGGCAGTAAATTCTCCAGGCTCAAATTCAAGTTGCTCTGTGGCAGATGTGACATTTCACATTTTGCTTTTAGTCCTTTCACTGTTGTGCAGAGACGACATGAAAAGGTAGCTCTGTGATGATTTGATTCTGTGTGTGTATTTAAAAGGCCCCTTGTGAACACCAAGAATGAAGTCAGTTTTAGTCTGTACATCCATAAGAGAGAGTTATGCCTTCACTGCAAGAAATTAATTACTTATGCCCCGGGCAAAACGTAATGTATCACTGGGAGGTGTAGTAAGTCTTTCAGCTTGCGCTCTAAGGTCATTAATTAAAGGTGTTCAGCTGCAGGGGGTTGATTGGTGACTGGTCCAGCTGTCAACAAACTAACATATGCACATGTATTTGATATATGCAAACATATGTGCATACGTTTATTTATGTGGGAAACCGTCTTCTGCTGGACTGAAGTGAACTTCACAATTCAGATTTTATAAAAAGGATCAATCAGTTCTCCATGACTGCGTTCTTTAAGGTATCCTGTGTTAGGTGCAAATGGTGCCGCTGCTGTAACTGCTGTGAGCCATATGGTCCCTTTATACTCATAATACATACAGTTCAGATCCTTGGCGTTAAGTCAAATTTAAAGTGAGCACTAGATTCCAAGAAGCATCTTTGAAATCAGGAGAGTGCATTGCTTGTTGACATTAGGGTGGCTCTTTGTCCTTCTGCAAATGATGGTGACGTTATACATATGGCCTGATTTAACCATAGCCTTACTGCAGTGCAACAAAGTTTTAAAAAGATGAACACTTTGAGTGGTTGTACAACTGTTCTACCCGACCCTTCAGTTAGAATCTGAAGTCCCTGTCAATGGAGAAGTATTTCATGTTTTTTTCACAAGTGCAGGTTAAATGAATTATCAGATAAACTGTCATTCAGATGCATCTATTGTATTACAGAAATTCCAGTGTTAAATCAGACTGTAGCAGTAAACTATTATAGATATGAGTCACAAAGGACCAATCTTGATTCAGTGATTGTGTGTTCAATCTCCCATCAATGGTAATAAACTTTGGAGGGTGAGCAACAAAATGAGATGTCTTATTTGAAGAACAACGAGGGGGAAAAAAAAGGAAATTGCAGCTACTTAGTTTGGTAGTATTGATGCAAGGCTGTAATAAGTAACAATGACACAAATGTACTAAACAATGATATAGGTCGTTTCTTCCTACCATTTGATATGACTCATGGAAGTGTTTCCCAGAATAGCACCCCCATGGCAGCAGGTGTGCCAGTTCTTGTCACCATAGTTACAGTAATAAGCACCTAACCTCCCACTTTACTTTGGTTATACTTAAGACAGATGGAAGAAGTAACTCAACAATAAAAAGCAAATATGGGTTGTAATGAGCTGCAGTAGCAGTTGTTATTTTGTGTCATGTGGAATCATACCAAATACGACTGAAATTAAAACGAACAACAACAGTTGTAAACAGGTCAGAAAGGTCCGTGCTTATTATCAGTCCGTTCATGTGATGACTACAGAGAGAACGAAAGATATTTTGTAGATTCTATTTTGTGCCTATGAGAATTTGTCGTCCTGGTGTTAGAAACTGGTAGGACTGTTGCAGGGGTTGAGAGGGGATCTGCTTGATCACAGTTTCTTTCCTGATTAATGACCGGGTGTACAGTTCAGATAAGGGAGTTTGGGGTGAACCAATTATCTTGCTGGCCTAATTAGTTATGTGAAAAAAAAGTTTTTTGTGTTTATTGTTCAGGACAATGTGTCCTGCAAACCAGGGTTTAAATGTCCTTACAAATACTAAAAGTGTCTGGATGTGCTGCGAAAAAAAGACAAGGTGTCTATTTGTCCCAATTTGTACAAGAATTGCACTGGATTTTGATACTGAGGTATCTGAAAAGATGTGGTTGTTGTTGTGAGTCTATTTTTCTCTGCTCAGCACAGCTGTTTGGTGTTGGGGAAGTTGAGCTCAAAGAGCTTTTAGCCCGAATTTTTTTTTGGACCAAGTTGTTTACTGCCTGATGGTATTCAGACAGAGCGTTGGTGCCAGTCATTTTGGCCACTGGGGTCATGTCATCTCCGCCCTGTCAGCAAATGTCATTCCTTCACTGCTGTAGGAATTTTTGGTGTAAATAGAGAAGAGCATGGAGGATAAAACACAACCTTGGGGTGTTCCCTCAAGCTCTATTAAATAAATGCTGCCACTCTGAGCTCGACCATCTGCTAATCAAAATAACTAACAGCTTTAGTCAACTTTCAGGGACACTTCTAATTACTGACTTTGTGATATCCAGAAAAGTTTAATGAGAGCTTTGCCCTGCAGCGTGGAAAGCTACACTATGCTTTCTTTTAAATTAGATTGCACCACTGCCAACTGCCCACTTGTTTATTTGTGTTTACCATAGCCATCGGTGCTGTGAGTGTTGGCAGCATCAGTTGTAGAGAAGGATATCTGTTAATAAACAGGTTATCTACCTAGATCTTTCAGCCATCTGCATCTTTCTCTGTGCCATTGAACAAAAAGAAGAATCTAAGTTCAGCACACCATATGCCTACTTTGCTTGGTTTTACTTGGTGCATTTTGTGCTTTCAGAAGTTCAAAACCTCTGTGGGTGAGTCGAATAATGTAAAAAAAAAAAAAAAACAGGTGTGTGTGTCCTCGTGCACATTGTGACCATCTGTTATTTGTCCCAGGGTGAATCTATTGCTGTTTTAGGACAGATGCAAGCTCAGATGCAATAGCTCACCTCCACTGCCAGAAACAACATAATGCATCTCAGACAAAGCTCTTTGTGTTTTGTATACTTCTGTTAAATTGCCAGCAAAAGTTACAATGGAGCGGCATATTGCACATCAAAACAATCAAAAGAAACTGTTTTATGCTTGATGTAATTACTGAGATTAAAAAAGAGAGAATTGGAGTCATGTTGTGATTTAAAAAAATGGTTGTGTGCAACTAGATATCAAAGGAAATACAGCCTTAATTCAGTCTTTTTTTAAGTACTGTTGACAATAGGGATGTTTGTGTGATCACAAAGCTCTTGTTTCCACTGGCATTTAAACCTCCAGACCAATTTGTACCTGTCCATTCTTGTTTTGTTGACTCTGCAGTGCTTTAATCCAGCTATTAAGTGTTCGCTAGTTTCATTGGCAGTTGCTTCATTAACTGCTGCAAACTTGCAATCTAAGACTGAGCACCTGTCTTCCATTTAAGCTGCCACCATGTGCCATTACAAGATACGCCTTCGAACACTGCGAGACTGATTTCTACAGCATAATGCAGGATGGAGCCCACATGGTGAAGCCAACAAAAAAATCCAAATGCAAAAAGTGCAGGAGGGCTGAGACTGGCCTTGGAGGATGAGAATTTAACTCTTGCTTGTTACTGTGCTGGTAACCATACCTCATTTATTTTATTGCAGAATTTGGTACAAAAGTAAAAAAAAAAAAAAAAAAAAAAAAAAAAAAAAACATGCTTGGTTACCGCAGTTAAGCCTACATATTTCTTGACTTTTGTGACATCTCACAGGTATAACATGAAATTATGAATTTTACAAAAACATAAACTTATAGTGTTTGTTTGAAATCCAGTTCAGTGAAATTATAATGCATTGCATATTGCCGGTTCTGGCATCAGTTGCGATGCCTCTGACCATGCTGTCTGCAGAGTTTGCAGCAGTGAAATATTTAACATTGTTTGGAGGCACAGCTCTTTGGCTGACCTCTGCTTCAGAGCTGGGGGTGGTAGAGTGGTACATGGAAGCAGTGAGAGGAAAAAGCAAAGGATTACATTGAGAAAGGAAAAAGGTGGGAAAAAAAGTCAGTTGACAAACCTGAATTCTGAAATCCGGTTTGTTCCTGCACATAGATGGTGTTATTTTTTTTCAGGGCTAGTGAGTCATGTATATTTTTTTCTGTAGCACAGACAGCCATAAGATTGTACTTCAATGTATTCTGTTAGTATACTGCTGGCAGCAAGAGCTTACACAAGAAAATAGAAGACTGTATAAATGCAAATGTGATTTTGGTTTTGCAAATATTTTAAGATGCAGGAATAGCACATGCTATATTTTGGACCTGGTGAGGGACGATGAATATAAAATAAACAAACTTCTGAAGTTTGTAAACCAAGATGTACATAAATTGAGTCTTTATTTCCTAGTCTGAACATGATTAAACTATATTTATGACTTCAATGGGGTAAGACAGGACCTTTAAGACTAACATACAGTAAAGCAGCCAATACCAGCAGGAGTCCTACAAAGACCCAGCTTTTCTTAATGATGATCCAGCCTGCTGTTTTGAGAAGATATACATTGCAGGTGGCGGTGTGGCTCAGGGGTTAATACTGTCATCTCACAGCAAGATACTGGAACACAATTACTGCCCGAATCTTTCAATTTGCATCTTGTCTTTGCATTGGCGTTTGCAGGTGGTTTGCTTTGTCCATGGTCAATTTGAAGTTAGGTGAACTAGACTTTCTAACATGCCTCACAGTGTTAAGCTGGCAGCAGAAGTGGACACTGCCTGCTGCCCAACACATGTTTGGAAACACTCCAACCCCCTGCCACCCTGAACTGAATATCTTTTTGTTGAGAGTTGATGAGTGAGATTTCTTGCCAGCATAGAAGCTTAAAATACAGAGAACACTGGTCACCATTTGGACAAATATAACTTGACAGTAACTTGATGTCACTTGCTTTAGTGTATATCCTGGAGATGATGTATGATGCCAGATTAGCATCACATCTGCTCCCTCTCTGGCTTCCATAAATCAAAACAACATTTTTGAGCAATTTCAGTTTGGATTTAGAGCAAAGCAGCACAAAGAGTACTCGCATTAAAGAAAATGATGATTTTCTCTTAACAGCTCATTGACTTTTCTGCATTAAAGTGCCACCTTTCATTAGGCTGCTTACTAGGCTCCCATACGGATCAGTTTCTAGCTCTATGCTTTTTATTTTACAATTCCATCCAGTCATTCATTTGTAAACTTGATTTTTTTTTTTTTTACCTCATACTCCATCATGTCCCTAAAGATTATGTAACACTGTTACGACCCCAGGTTATAGGGGATGAGGATAGTAACAAAAGATAAATTGTTCCCAGGACTGATCACAGAAAACAGGATCAGGATCATGGTCAAAAACCAAATAAGGTGTTTTTTTGGGTAAGGGCAAAATCAGGGTGAACTAAAGGCGCTGGCCTGCAAGAGAGAGGAGGAGAGAGAGACAACGCAGCACATTACAGCTAAACTTAACTTTTTATTCATGTACTGATGAAACTGCAACATGTTCATGATATTGGTTTAGGACATAAACTCAAGCTTGCAGCAGAATTACAATGTAGTTCTTCCAGCATCTTAGTAAAAAAAAAAAACCTTTTAACTTTTTTCAAACTTTCCATTTTCTACAGAGCCCATTGTAAAAGTCCAAGGTTGGAGGTCACATTGGCGACACATAAATATGTCACTTTCAAAGATATGTAGACACTCACTCGCTTGTTCGAGAACTCATAAGATGTGCGCACACAAACCGTGTAAACACAAGGCAAAAGATAAGTGATGAGATGAAGGACGGTGAAAGTGAGATAGAATCACAAACTCTGTGCGTCGTGTTGATGGAGCTTTGAATTTACCTCCGTCTACTCCCTGAGCTCCGTTAATCAAGTAATTATAAAGCGGCTCAGACTCTATTAGCTGCATAATGGCTTGACTGATTGTAGCTACGATATTATTATAGGTCCACTGAAAGGTTAATGTCAAAACAAATCATGTTATGAATTTCAAAAAGATTGTTATCAAATACATGTAAACGTGTAAACACATGTATACTGCAGTCCCAAGTTTGTAAGTTTGGTTTTATACAAATAATATATCAAACACATTTTTCATTCAGGCATTCAAAAACTACACACTCTTATTAGTTTTAGAAGTAGCATCAAAGCACAATCTTAATTTGCTTTTGCTATAATCTTTGGCCGGCTTTGGCTAGAATGCTGATTATTTATTGATATTCAAACCTCAATAAGGAAAGTTAAGTTTTTCATATATATATATATATATATATATATATATATATATATATATATGATAGACATCAAAACAAAATGAAAATATTGTACACTGCCTAGTGACCTGCATGGCAGTAAACCCTTCTGAATAACAATCACAAACAATGCTTCAGGCGAAGGTCAATCATTAAATAGTGGCACAAAAGAATGCATGCATGCATAGAACTACATGTATGTATCCTACTTCCATATTCTGTAGGGTTTTGGGCAATGCATAAGTAATAGCCTTTATGTTACATAATTAATAGCACTTTACTGTGACCTTGTGTAAGGAGTTATTAATCCTTCCCAACACCGTTGTTATATTTCACCCAGCAGTACACTGTTAGCTGAAACACATGACACTAATATTTTGGCATCACTGTGGTGCCACAAAAAAATGAAAAGGTCACCTCATGTCTCTGTTATTTTTAGTGATTTTATTAACAGCTAATGGATTGAAAAATCTGCTGATGTTAGGAGGCCTCCATCAGAGCATGTATCTGCCGAGAGCGAGACATGAAAGAATGCAATTACACCTCTACACACATGAGAACATCCTCAAGGCCAACAACTAATAACACTGTTAGAGCAGGTTGTGGTTATTGGCAAAACTAGTGAAATGATGTCTGTATTCAACAGACTGTGTTTCACACTTGACATAGTTTGGTCTTCCTGATGTCTTTTAAAGTTTTAAAAGTCAAGGACAATGACAATGGAGCCTATTCATTGTGTATCAGACAGACAGAATAATCAGTGTGCTGCTGTCAGAAAGCAACAAAATGGTTTTAAAAATTAAAGCTCTGTGTTCTGCTGTGCTCTCAGCTCTTTCTTGTGATGTTAATTAAATGTGATTATGTTGTTGACCTTATGTACAATAATTCAAAATGTATTGGTCATCAAAAACCTTCACACCCACTTCACCCAGCCACCGTCTTTAAAGAACAGTGGATTATAATCTGCGTGTTTTATGTTGCATTATACAGAATTGATGGTCTGTCATTGCATGTGAAGCCCTGAAGCCAGATTGGGAAGATTTTGGACCCATTTATCTATCATATATATATATATATATATATATATATATATATATATGATAGATTTTAATATATATATATATATATATATATATTAGTATTTTAATATTTTTATAATACATTTTTTAATGATTTTGAATTTATTGATTTATTTTTATTTATTTATTTATTTTCTGGAATGATCTGAATGAATGAAACAATATTGTGAAGTACACTTTTCTTGTTTGTGCAAATGTAGTTTCCAAGAGTGACTTTAAAGTGAAACTGCTTCTAAACCAAGCATATTATAGTCATTATGTTAAAAGCATATTATCCAGGACAGTCTAGTCTATGTACATTTATTTTACTGCATGAAACAAAATTCCTATAAGAGAAACTAATGCCATTGTTGCGCCACCTTGTGAGCACAAACGTGTGCATGTGTGCTCTGCTCGTTTCCTCTCGTATGAAAATGGTTGTGTCACTGATGGTGCTTGGACATGTGGTGGAATAGCATGAGAACTTGTTGTTACCCTCAGTAATTCTGGCAAAGCTTTAATAGTAACGTTTGAGGAAATTGAAACCAGCATGAGCCACTTTCCAAACCTGGCAGGAAACAGTCTCTCCAGACTTGAACCTTGCTGAGTTTGTGTCCTTTAGATAGTCATGGGAATAAATTGGCCATTGAAATAGAAAAATAACAAAGAATGATCTTTTTCTTTTCCTCATTTAACAACTTAATTATGCATTCAAAACCTTTTCCAGCTGATTTTATCTTAATTATTTTCCATTTCACTTGCTATCGATCTTAGTTAACATTTTATTAACAACCAGTTTAAGCAGTTTAATCAATCATCTGTACCAGGAGATAAGAATATGCAGTAGTGGAGAGAATAGTGAAGGCATGATTCATTTGAATAACTATTCAGTGCTTTTGCTGGGTGTCCTGTAATGTAAATGAATGGAGCCTTAAAGGATATTTAAAATGACATAACACATAGTGTTTAGTGTTGATGTCCTGTGATCCTTGTTTGACTATGCCATGAAGAGGGTATCCAAGTTAAATAGTTGTCACCAGTCCCAGAGTGACAGTAGCCTCAGTAAATTCAAGTGTCTTGTATTTAATTTAACTGATAATCATCAACTACATCAGCTGTAAGTGAGGCAGTTTTGAAGTTAGCATATATGCATTTTTTTTTTTTTTATTGTAGTGAAAAAAAAAAAATGTGTTCAACTTTCTTGGCTTTTGTTGATAGATTTAATGTATTTTGATTTGATTTACTGAATGTCATGTCCTACACCATCACGCAATAGTTTGTTCTACCAATTAATGTTAAAAGGTGTATTAAATGCTTTAAAAAATCAATATGTTCCATCTGTCCCTTCATCCATCCATTTATGTCTCTGGAACTTGCAAGGCATGATAAGACTTATCATCATAAACTGTCAACTGATAACTTTTCCAGAGCTGATAAATTCTGTGCCTCATTCTGACGCTCAACCATGGGCTCTATTGGAATGTAAAAAAATGAAACTAATTGATGTGTACAAAGCAAGCCAGAAAACCCATCAAAACATTTCCAGCTTGAAATGTCCCCTATCTGAGAAGTCATTAAGAAGTGGCAGCTAAGGGCAGCAGTGGAAGAGGAGTCAATATCTGGTGCACAAAGAAAACTTTCAGATAAAAGTTTATGTCCGCTAGCCAGAAAGAGGAAATCAAAACCACCATATGGCTGCAACAGAGCTACAGAAAGGTTAGAATAAATCTATATATCAGATTTTATTGCAGTCTATCCAGCAGTTGTTGAGACATTTCAGTCTTAACCAAAAATGTCAACATCATGATGAAGAGAAAAACTCATCATGAAAGTCATGAGGTAACATCTTCAGGGAGTCATGACTGTATAAAATGTTGTGCCAGCCCATCCGGTGGATTTTGAGATTTTATAAGACATTGGTGGAATACTCTTGTATGGAGCAAAAATGTATTGTTTATTTTAATGAAAGTTTCTGAAAGAATCTGTAGAGTAGTAGCTGGGATATTTCAGACATACCATTTTTGATCTTGGGGCGGCTGTGACTCGGGAGGTAGAGCAGGTCATCCACCAATCGGAGTGAACGGCAGTTGCTTCCGATTTTTCTATCTCTGCTCTTCCATCGATGTGTGAATGACAATCAACAAAAATAAGAGCATAATGTATAGATTGAGCCGCTGTGTGAATGTCAGATGAAGTGTAAAATGCTTTGAGTGGTCACCAGAAGACCAGAAAAGTGCAATATAAATCCAGTTACATCAGTAAGATCCTCCTTGACCTTTACAACTTCAACCTCTGTTTTGC
The DNA here is from genome assembly GCA_016801845.1 of Polydactylus sextarius. Classification (NCBI taxonomy): domain Eukaryota; kingdom Metazoa; phylum Chordata; class Actinopteri; family Polynemidae; genus Polydactylus; species Polydactylus sextarius. Next base: position 7,625,943 of record CM028922.1, read on the forward strand.
GTGTGATAATCCACACACTGTGACATGCAGCCTATTTCTTGTCTATTCATAAAACCTGGTGGTAGTGATGTCATATCATATAAAACTATATTTGCTGCAAACATCAATCTTTCAGAACTGTCAAACAAGCAGTTGTATAATTCATGTGGCCTGATTGAGGTGCTGCTACTGGACCACTGCATTTGATGACCTTAAATTATTTATTAGTTATTAGTACTCATGTGTTTGACAATATGTCTTTGTCTGTCCATCACTGAACTTGACCTTCTGTTTTGTCAGACAAAGTAATAATACATATTAATCTCATATAAAAGCTATTCATTTTTGTTTTTCTCTGCCACGTTGGCAGCATGGCTCTGTTGATGGCAGTATTGATCCGCCTGTCTGTTTTCCTGTCTACCACTTTGATCCCACAATGAAATATCTGAACAACGACAGTATTGACTGATTTTAAATTTATTACAGACATTTATGTTCCCCTTTGGATGTAATTGCCTTGGTGATTCCCTCACCTAACCTCTAGCGCCATCATCAGGATAAAAATGCCAATTTGTCCAATTCTTTGATTTATGATCAAAGTCATTTGGAAAATTAATGGTATTCCCATCCGCCTGCAGCTCTACTTTGTGTTCAGTGCTGACTAGCTAATGTTAGCAATAGCATAGCTGTTGACGCGCTACTGGGGGAAATATTATTTCTACAAACAAGTACCTACAGGTTTTATAAACTACATAAAATTCATTATCGACTGGAGTCAGTGGCCTTACCTTCATACCATAGCAGGAGCATCATCTGCTACTTTTATCTGTATCAATATACACTTAGGCTTTGTACCTTTTACTGCCACTGAGTCTTTGTCAGATTGCTATTTCTGTTGACTATTTTTGTGTTTAAAATGTTGGTGCTGCCAATAAGCAGACAGCAGAGGTTGGCTGTTTCCCCAACCAAAGCAGTGGTGCAGCCTCCGACTTGTATTGGCTGCAGGGCAAAAACTAAGCAAACATGACAAATACAGATGGATGGGCTTTTTTTTTTTTTCTTTTTTAACAACGTTAAATGTCTCAGGAAGGTGTTAGGCTGCCAGAATAGCTTCAGTGCTCCATGGTATATATTCTGAAAGCCCGTGGGATGTGTTTGGTGTTTTGATGATGTAGGCTGTGTAGTCTGTCATATCGGTCCAACATCTCTCACAAGTGTACAACTGGGTTGAAATGTGGTGACTCAAAGAACCATAGCAAACCAGTCAATGACAGCTTTTACCCTGCATGGAACCATCATGAATGTGTTTTATTTGTACTCACATTTATTGTTTTGTTTTGTTTTTTCGTTAAGATGTCACCAGCCTGTAAGATGAATGACTATTTGCAGGTAAATAGAAAAAGACATTTCTTGTAGCTTGTAAGAAATTGATGGGAAAAAAAAATCATACACCGGCCCTGGTCTGTGTGTTGCATGTGGTGTGTTGTTTATGTGCTCTGCTTGTTCCATACAACATGCTGTATATCCTACAGTCCATCTAAAACATTGACTATTATTTCTGTGTTCACCCTGCCATTCTTCTACATGTCCCACGCACTGAATTATTCACTGTAGGGATGGCCTATTCTAGCTTTACTCTCTTTCCAAAGACAGAAACACAACAGGCAAAGTGTTCCCCAAAGTTCATCTGTCACTTAACAAAACTGACTTGCTCTGAAGTCAGTCAACAACTCTCTCCTGTGCTGGTTTTAGCCTCGTCCTCTATGTACCAAGAGTATTTCAGGTTTGATGTGCAGAATTTTTTACCAAAATTTTGTTTTCTTTTTGAACTCAAGATGTTTGCTCTCAAAATTGTGCCAATTGCCTGGAAAGTAAGAACAAAGCCACAATTGCATGAATGTGCCAGAATCTGAGCCTGAAATTAATTTTCATTTAATTTTTATTCTCTAACCCAGTTAAAACACAACTTAAAATCTGCCCATCGTGGGTTTTACTAATTGCCGATTGCCATTACTCTGTGTATTGGTCAGTAAATAAAACCTAAAGAAGCAGTTGAGAGAATTGGAGAGAGAGTGGGGGTGGAAATAAAGACAGAGAGCCTAGAAAGAGACTTGGGAAGAATATATATGAAAGTGAGGCAGAGGGGGGGAGAGTCCAGAGAGAATGGGAGACAGTTTGAAGAGGCAAATACCCACAGTTGGTGGCAGGAGGTGGGAGGATAAACAACAAAGAAAATCTTCCCCTGGCACCTATGGGAGAGAGTAAAAGTAAAAAAAAAAAAAAAAAAAAAATACAGAGGGATAGAGGCGAGAATCCAGCTGAGTGTTTAAGCAAGGAAGAGAGGGAGCAAGCAGAGCGAGAATAAACATGCTATTTCCTGTAACGCTCTGTCTTTTCTCTGTTGTGTGGGTGTGAAAGGGAAGGAGAGCAGAGACGGAGGCTGCTTGTGTTGTGCAGGTGGGGGCGAGGGGGGCGGTGCAGTGGAGATTTGTGCCACTGATGAGTCCATATGCCCACTGACAAATAACAGTGTTGTGTTCATGAATAATCCTGAGTATCATTTGGATCCTCACATGTAAAACGCACTGTGTTTGTATTAGCATGTGCCTGCAGACAGAATGTGCTCATCTGTTTGTTTGTACATGTCTCTGAGATCTCCAACAGCTGCATCACTGGACTCCTGATGAAACACCGTTTCATTTTAAATGCTATGTTCTGCTTTCATTCTTCATGTTTATTTATTAATGACAGGACAAGAACCATACCATGCCCAAAGTAATTAATTAGAAAAATCAAACAATACAATGTATACAATGACAGATGACAGAATGTTTCACCTTTAAATGAAACAATGACAATTTTGAAAACTAACGTAACAAATTTGAATATAATTTATTCTTTTATGACCTCATTTTTTATAGGAGCAGGTAGTTTTATATATATATATATATATATATATATATATATATATATATATATATATATATATATATATATATATATATATATATATATATATGCGTGATATTTGTGTGAAACTGACAATCAGAAGAAGAAAAAACAGTAACGTGACTGACAAAAGTAATAATTTGTAAAAGTCTTACGAGTTTTCTTTTTTTTTTTTCTACTGTCGCAAGTGATTTATGACAAAAGCTCTTATATTCCACACACGTCAGAGCTGTTCTTGTAAGAAATGTAGCACAAGGAGTGACGTGTTCCACATTTTCAGAAGCAGCAAAAACATTGTGCGAGAGCTAAAGCAATCAGCAATCAGCTATATAACAGCTGAACAAATGAAAAAAGACAAAAAAAAAAAAAAAGACAAAAAAAATTTGCATCAGCAATGAAGTCATGGAAAAAAGATAGATTAAATGCTACTAGGAAGGTGAGCACAATAAACAAATGAAAACCAAATGCTTCCAAGCAGAAGGTAGAAAAAAAAAAATCAAAATTGACTAAACTAAAATGAAAAGTGCTGAGGAAGAAGTCAGGGAACCGTGTAAATGTTTTTATTTATTTTTTATTTTTTTGGGGAGACTGTTGCTTTCATCAGAACTTATTAGCCTCAGTCTATATTCAACAGCTTACCTTATTATTTTGGGGCCACTGTTTTAATTTAGAGGAAGAGTTGAGACATTTATTGCCAAATTCTAACACAAGTATAGAGCTAACTTTCCTCTAAACCAGTGCTTCTCAATTATTTTCTGTTACGCCCCCCTTAGGAAGACGGCTCCACCACAACCACCACACAAACACACACACACACACACACACACACACACACACACACACACACACTCTCCCCCGCGACTATAAATAGTATCATTTGTCTATAAAATTATTATTCTAAGTACATCTCCGCATAACATAGTATCCTTATTAACATTAAAGACAACAAAAAGAAAAAAAAAAAAGAAAAAAGAAAGAAATATACTGTAAATCTGCAAATAATAGCCGAGTAGTGAATAGACGCCTATCTTTTATTAGCCTGGGACAACAACACATTATGGCTACTGTAGTCAGGAGCCTGTGCTTCAACATAATATTACGGTGTGTGTATAAGGACTTATCTGACTTATCTGTTTTGTTTCGCTTAATGCACCTTATAATCCGGTGCGCCTTATGTTTGAAAATAGACCCATTGATTGATATTGCGCCTTATAGTCCGAAAATTATGGTATCGGAGCACAACGGCGGGTTTTTAATCCAAAGAGCGAGGCGATTGCTGCATCTTGCTCCGGTTCTGCTCTGATACCGCTCACACCGTGAGTCTAAAACATCACAGGGCTATGCGCACTTTTAAAAAGACGGGGCTACATGCGCATGCATTTAAATACCAGGCTGACAGCTGATGTCCTGCACACACACGTTCTGTGTATGCGCATGCTCGGCGCAAAAAAAACCCCTGCCACCTACTGTAGTGGATTTGCTATTACACTTTATTCTAGTATGGCAAAAAAAAAAAAAAAAAAAGCCCCCCCTGGCATCGCACCGCGCCCCACTGCTCTAAATATTCTGTCTAAACAAGGGCAGAGGTATTTCTACAATTGCACTTTTTTTGTTTTTTGGCTCTGAGCTGCTTTACATTCAATTTAAAATAAACTGAAGATACTATATTGTGCTATAATAAGTGCCAAATGTCAGCTTTCATTTTATCAGGCCTACATCAATGTAGAAAGAACGGTCTAGAAGATGTAGCCTTTTAAACACGTATGCCCTCATTTCAGAAGTTTAAAAATAACTGAACACTTGGCGTTACTAAATTTCTCGGGAAGCTGTGTGTTATTTTAACATTATTTCATACATACAAGTAAAAGTCACACGTGTTCTCAGATTAAACCAAATCATGATTAGATTGAAGTGGAGTTATCTGTAAATATCATGAGTGAGGAGATGATTAAAGATATCAGATATCAAATAAAGTTGGTTCGCCAAATTCAACAGCTTGGGTTTGTTCTAAAAAGCAGATGTGTACAGGAAAACCCAAAAATGGTAAATGACTCAGTAGACTAAGTACAACAGGATGACTGGAAATTTATGTCCATAGTCAAGAAAAAAAAAAAAAAAAAAAAACATGCACAGCAAAAAACAGACCTTCAAAAATAAGAAATAATTGATCAATACAAAGTATATTTGCTTGTAATAAGTGAAAAAATCTGTTTGTCCAAAATCAGTTTGGGAAACATATTTATGACAATAGTTGGCTAAAAAGACTTATTTTAAGTTAATTCTACTAACATTAGACGATGTTTCTGTGTCTTACCAAATTGCCCAAAAATACCATTCTTAAGATAAGTTTAAAAAAAAAACATAAAACAAGACATTTTTTGTTTGCAATAAGCAAAAAAAAAAAATCTACCAATGGAACAAGTTAAAATTCACTTGGTAAGATTTTCAGTTTTTGTATTGTGCACAGTAAGTCAGCAATGCTCTCTGAGATGTAGACAGACGTGTTTCCCTTGAGATTAGAACTTCTGAGTATTTTTTCCACAAGATGCAAAACTCTTGTAAACTTCAAAAACAGAAAGGCCGGGCTGCAGTTCACAAGTTCACTGGTAGATTGTTTGAGCAAAGTTCTGTGGTCTGATGAAAAAAAATCAAGCTCTTAAATTGATGGATAGAAGAAATTGCAAAGGAAAATGAATGGCTCATGACCCAATGTCACCACTTGATCTATCAAACATGGTGATGCAGAGGCATACAGGAGGACGCTGTGAGGTCAGAATCAGTCAAATACATCTAAAATCACTAGACAGCATTTTATCACAGTTTAGGGCAATGATCTGAAACATATGGACAAAGCAACCAAAGAGCTTTTCAAAATGACAAGGTGGATTATCTCACTTATCTCAGTGTGACTGCAGCAGTTCTCTTGGTGAAATCCAGCCTAAACACAGAGACTCCACAACAAGCAGGAGCTGAAGGAGGCTGCAGTGGCGCTGTGGGAGAAAATCACCAACATAGACTTCACATAAATCTGCCCAATTACCTTTCAACCCCTAAAATTTGGGCACTTTGTATTTTTAAAGGCCTGTGTCTTCTACACAGTTCTTTGCATACAGATGTAAACCTATTCAAAGTAAAGCTGAGACTTGGCATTTAAATATTGTATCCATTGTCATATCAAAATGAATGTGCTGAAGCTTGAAGCCTGAAGAATAAAAGAATATGTAACTGGTGAAGTACTTCATTATAGTATAATTATGGCTGAACATTTAAGCAGCTCTGCCACAGTGCATTGGTTCTTTTCACTGAGAGTAAAAACTATAAACCATGCTCTGTTATTTTCCTTACGATGGATACAATCCTTTACTGATGTCAGAAATCTCCAAGCATATGGGGAAAAGTGAGTAACGGCAGATCATACTTTCCTTTTAAGTGTATGGTCATGCTAATTGGGTGTGTGGGTGGTTTCCTCACGTATAATGTGAAGTTGGTGTGCTCAACTGTTGTCCTGCTGTCTTTTCTCACAGGATTTAATGGGCAATCTCAGAATCTCACGGACAGCCTCACTGTGGGTCTGTGTGTGGGTGGAAATATCTCAAAGTCCATGCCAGAAAAATTCCAGAACTGTACACCAGTGTGTGTGTGTGTGTGTGTATATATATGGGATGCATACCTGTTTGTGTGGGCATTGCTTTTCAGCATCACTCCATTTTGTCTGTGAGGATTAATGAGGTGTGTTTATCTGTCCGTGCTCTGCAGGACTTGGGTGTCCCTAATCAGGCTGCAGGTGTGTTTTTTGTGTGCGGCCCAGCTGTGGAACGGCGAGGCACTCAGGCCACAACACTGTATCTTTAAAATGCATGCCATTCCTTTTTTTTTCCCCCTCACATAGACCCAGAGATTTTTTTGTAGTAAGCGTTAAATGTTATCGACAGGTGCAAATGGTTGTTGACACAGAGCAGCCTTATCTAAAACCAGCTTTAACAGATTGCAGAGGTGGAGCTAATTAAAAATAATGAGCTGTGTGGAATATACATGTCGCAACTATATAAGTATACTGATAGTCTGAACCTTCATCACACCACAACACATTGATACAGAAGCGTAAAATTTAGCATTTTTGGACGGCGATCTGAGAGGAAATACCCGATTTAGCAGACCGGCATTTTGTCTGGTCAACGCAGGACAAGCGCAGTGTAACTAATAACAATAATGTTGGCTGTACTTCATGAAAATAACTCTAAGCTGAGTCACTGTGGAAATAAACAAGTAACTGGAACACCTGAGTGGACAGAAAGCCAGCATGATTAATACCATTACCTGAATGTGTTTTTCTCACTGTCGAATGTAGAGCTCTGATATGAAGTCATCATAAGTTGAAGTACAACACAATACAAGTCATAATGTATTACAGCATAATATTGTTGTGGAAAAAAGAAATGGGACCATGTGGATGAGGAAAACATTTACTCTTGTGTACAACCAGTGAAAGATGATTGAGTATAAACATCAGCAAAGGTGAAGTCAGACACAATCCAGACAAATGTATGGTTCTCAGTTCGATGTCTTGGCACGTTCACAAAACAGCACTTTACAACAATTAACCTGCATGACCCAAAGACTGGTGTTTTTCTTATGCATGACTCCAATATAACTTCCTACTTTTTTACCTTTTTTTTCTTCCTTTGCATTTTAATCTGCAGAAACATATTACAAAACCATGTTTAAGTCTTCAAAAAAGTAAGATGAAAAATGGGCATTTATCAAATTTAGATAGATGAGGTGTAGTTCCATATAACACTGTAGTTCCATATAACAGATAGATAATAGAATAAAAAATAAAAGTAAACATTCCTCTGACCTCTGGAGCTTGTTATTTCAACTTTCTGTGTTTCTCTTCAGAATGAAAATATTGTAACTTTTATAACTCGCTTTTAGAAATGTAATGTAAAATCAAGATAGAATATAGTTTTATATCAATTGCAGCTTTTGCACCTCCAACAACAGATCGATTAGGAAATGTCCAACCAAATCTGAACTTGTGCGATCTCCTTTCTCTCAAACAGTTAATAGATTGATGTATATTTTCATCATCTATTGTGTCGTTTGCTTTGTTGATTAAAATCAGAGCGAGTATTTGTCTGAGTAATTGATTCTATGTTGTTAATAAAACACTATTAAAATCTGATTAAATTTCCAGTATATTTTTTACAGAAAGACCATGACTTGTTTGCATATAAAAAAATAATTAATATCATTAAAAAGCGAATTAGAACTAAGTGGAATGAATGATGAATTCAACTGATTTTCTTTTTTTCTACTTAGTCCACCATTGATAATTGTTTATAAAGATTCTATCTAAATCTGGATGGGAAACCAAGCTTTAAGCAAAAGCGATTCTTTGCACATACCCATTGCCATGTCTGTTATCAGAAGAGAAAAGAAATTAGTCATGGTTATCTACAGTCTGAGGCTCAGGGCGGTTTAATGAGAATTCTTATTAATTACATTAGACACAATAGTACCACATGTACCAGGCTTGTTGTCGTGTCTGTTGTAGAAGAATTTGTTGGCATTGTCAGGTCAGTCAGGGGGAACTGGAACAGAAATTAGTTATTTAGTGTTTTGGCATTTTGTGTAATTATATTTGTGTATCTATATAAAGTTATACGCATGTAATATTATATTATATTTATTACTTCATTGTAGAATCAGTTGCTGATTGCTGTAACATTGTGGTTGGCAAATATTCTCACATAGCAATTAAAATAAATCAAACTAGAGATATCACAGAAACTGTATTTGTAGCAGTGTGGTTGAAACATGGCTAATAGGTTGGTGTTAATGGGTGAGGTGGAATAAAAGGTGTTATTTTTTTCTTTTCTTTTTTTTCTTTTTTAGTGGCTTTTCTGTAATGGTCTGGGTCTTTGGACACGAATCATCACACATGGATGAAAACAGCAATTAAATAAATAGCATGTTCCCAATGTGAAGAAAATGTCACCCGCTCTGAAGAGCCACCACATGAATTGTGCATGAATTTTAAATGTCATTTAACACAATTTTGCTGATTATAAGATGAAATACTGCACAGATTCCAACTGTGAATCTCCCAGTTGGTGCTGGAAGGAGGATGCTGAATCATTGTTAATTACTGCAGAGTGAAATAATGTAAATCAAAAACTATATATGGCCAAAAGGCTTACTGGAGGATAAAATTAACAGAGCTGCTAAATTAGTAATGGACTTTATAAATGGAGGATCATGTGGAGGTTCAGAAAGGAAGATATACATGGACGTGATTCATATACTGAAGTATTTTCTTTTCTTCGTTGTCTCATCTAATATAATCGTCTCTTATTCTGCTCCTCTCTCCTGACATTGAAGCCATGCAGTGTGAAATGGAATAAGATAGCAGTGATTTTTAGCAAGATTCTGTGGTTGAGATGTACAGATGAGCTCTGAAGTCTGAGGATAGGTCAGTGTTGTTTTTTTACCACTTCCTCTCTAATCAATGCTGTGAATCAGCAGCGCTCATTTGCTCATTAGCGAGCGAAGCCGTTGTGACAGCAGCAGCATTACATTTACAATAGGACTAAGACCCACGAGCCCCTGAGCATTTAATGCAGAAGGACCCCCCTGGTTCAGAGCTGCTGCTGGTCATTTGGTTGCACAAAGCGTAATTGCTTTGCGGTACAAGTTTTCCATGTCATATCATATCTAAATGCAGCGGTAGCTCTGTGTTGGTGCAGTGTCATCTCTGCCCACAGCTGTTAGTTACAGCACTTTCAGCCCACCGACATCCTCATTCCACACCGGGATATATCCAGTAGTTGATCCCAGTGTGACTTGTGGGAGATAAAAAAAAAAAAAAAAAAAGTGGTAGGTGGGACTGAGGAGTTCAGTTAAAAGCGAGAACTTAAGTCTCTCTGCCTTTGTGTTTGTACAAGTGAGAACAAAGGCTCAAGGGAGAACAAATATTATGAATACCAAGAGGAAATGAGAAGTGGTGGATATGCGGGAAAAAAAGTGCTCATAGGGTGAAGAATTAAATGTGGTGTTATACAGAACATCTGCCCTGTACTACTTCACTTCAAGTGCTGGTAGATTTATCCAGATTTCTTTTTTTTCCAAATGTAATGATGGATTGCAGTAGGAAAAAAAAAAAAGAATCACTGGGTCTCATGCGAGAATATTTCCAGATATTTTTTTCACACCTTCACTCACCTTCACAAACTTGGCTGGTGTGAAATTCCATCATTGGCATAATCAACTTCCTGAAAATGCCATATAAGGTTACCTATACTGCTCCATTTTGTGTTCAAAGCTTAACTCCCCAAAAATATCACCCCAGAGCAAAAAGCAGAACTTAACACTGCAGGGCTTCAGGCCCAGCTGTCAGTAATTAGAGCAGGTTTGGCAGCAATTAAAATGAAACTAAAACAAACAAAAAAACAAAACAAAAAAAATAGATATATTGCTAAACAGTACAGAACAGTACAGAGCAGTACTCTATGGTTAATAATAGAAGCTGTCAATGGGATGAGACAGTTATGCAGATATTCAACAACAGAGTATAAAAGTGGACAGAAGGTGATAATACACTTTCAGTTGTTAGAACAGAGAAAGATACTTGGCAGACTTTTACTAACAACCACTGAACTAAAGTGAAAGTAGTTAAATTTTATAATGAAATAAAAATAAAATCTGAATAACTTCCCAGTTAATTATAGAGTCATAATTATGATGATCTGGTGAACAGAGTGAATTTTTGCACCGTAGTAGTTTTTGTTCTGTATTTGATGTTGACTTTGAGCAGGTTCCTCACTGAAAGACATTACATCTTTACATGTGTACAAAACACTTCCAACAGCACAAAAAGACTGAAATTAAATATAAAAATCATCTGTCAAATCTGTTTCAAAGAAAAATCTTTGAAGTTACGGATGAAGCTGTTGTAATATCACAACATGCGAAACCTTAAAGTTAAATTCACCATCCAAATAATCCCCAGCCGCACTGAAACACAACTATAACAACACAGCTTCACTGTGGTTTAAGGCCATTCCGGTGGTAACTTAGCATTTAAGATCTAAAGTGTAAGTCGGCTCACTTTTAAAGTAACTCCTTTCAACACCCTTTATTCTCACTGCAAAAGTGGCGCATTGTTAAACATATTCAAATCAAATTCCCTGAAGCAAGAGGCACAGCACAAACTGTTTAGGTTAGAGACGGGGATAAGATGATTCCTGAACCCCTGGTGCTATGCTCTGAGCTGATTACCCATTCCACAGAGAGAGAGAGCTGTGCAGGAAGGGAAGAAGGAGGGTGGGGGGGGGTCTTGTTTTGCTGTCCCATATCAACTGGCCTACTTGATAGGGATACAAAGGAGGAGAAAAAGAAGGAAGAGCAGGGATGTAACTCACACTGGGATTCAAACTGAATAGATGGAGAAATCTCATCTGTGTGTTGTCTTATGCTGTACTGACAGGTTTTTAGTTTCACAACATAATAAACTGTAACAAAACTGTAACGTTTAATTCTTACACAATGTCCGTTCTGTATTTTTCCCCAAAACAAGTTGATGTCTAGTCGAACCATTCTCACATAAATATAAAGTTATGTGTATGATGCAGCACCATGTACACTGAAATTTAACTAGCTAAGACCTATGAATTAATTATTACTTTGTGTAAATATCATTTTCATATTAATATTTTTATAAGGGGTGGGTTCCAGCTGGTTCAGACTGGTTAGAACTAGTTCATATCTCGGTTTGGATCTGTTTCCATCTCTATGACTCGTGAGCTCTTGAGCTCAAAGCCTGTTCGGTGGAAAATACATGAAAAAATAAAACCCAATTAGAAAGAGATAGTCAGTGAAAGGGTTGGTTTTGAAGAGGCATAAATATAAAATGTAATCCACTGGCAGTGAATCACGAGAGCATATGACTGCTGTTGAAAGTGCGAGCACATTTGTGATTTAAAATAAATAAATAAATAAATAAAAATATGAAGAAAATGGAGAAGAGAACGCAATCAGAGTGTCTCTTCCTTCTCGATCATAATCCAAAGGCTTGTGAGTTGCATAAGACACATACTCTTCATTAAAACAATTCACTGAATGACCAAAAGAACAGAAACCACTACGTGATGTAATCCAAAGCAATAATCTGCGATAAACTTAATTTGCTCTTTTTAAGAGAACAGCTTTGTCTAGACTCAACGCTTTGACATATCATTGGAGCTGTCTTCAGCGATCTCTGTTGCTTAGGATGTACTGTAAAAACCTTCCAATCTCTCTGACCCAGTGTCAGGAAGTAACTAAACTATATTTTGGGTAGGATTTATCCTGTGACTTCTTTTAGAGGAGCATTTTTCAAATCATTCTCAAGTTATTTCAAACTGATGCTTTCAAATTTACTTGCATTTAAAATTGAAAGGACACAACATTAAATGGTACGATATTGTTAAGATTTTAACTTTTGTTTAAAAGAACAGTTCAACATTTTAGTTAAAAGCCTGGTTTTGACGCAGCACGTTCCTGCATCTCTTTCCCCCTCTTCCTCCCTGTTTCCTGTCTCTCTCTCTTCACTGTCTCCATCATTAAGGCAAAAAATAATAATACTTAAAAAAAAATGTAGACGGTTAAATGAGAAGGTTGATACCAAACTCATGTATGGTAAATATGAAGCTACAGTCAGGAGACATCAAAAGACTCCATCAGTTATTCCTTTAGCACTTTCTGACAGGATGCTTATATAATTGACAGAAAAACCAGTACTGTAAAACAGAACCAGTGGTGTCATTTTTTGTTTGTTTGTTTGTTTGTTTTATTCCACAGAGGTCCCTATTGTCTTGGGATTTGGGAATGTTGTGCTAGTGGTGAAGATTATAGCTTAAAGACACTAGCCTCCAGCAGCGATGAGTATCGGGCTACAGAGGTTTGACCGGCTTCTTTCGAAATACACACACTCCGGTTCTCTTCCTCTTTACACATGTAGTTCTTAGTCCCAGCAGACGTTACCTGAGGTGACATTGCTCTAGGCCGTTTATTTGGTTCTCTTTGAAACCACAAAAGGCTCAGTGAAACATTGCATATGCTGTAAACAGAATGTATCATCAAAATATATCTGTGTACACAACCGCTGCCTGCAGGCTCATTAACAGCCGAGTGGCTCATTTAGATTTGATTAGTCCGTGGTTTGACAACTTTCAAATTTCATTTTCTATCATATGAAGCTAAATGCGTAGAGGCATCTAACTGTTTGCACGTAGAGCTAGCTCGTATAGTTGCTATTTAAATCCAGTGTATAAAGGAGAGTGCACTCACATAAACTTGCAAGATCGATATGACTGAATTAATTTCCATATCAAAACAACGCCGTGGTGTTCCTCCCTAACTGACCGGAGTAGACTCAGCCACCTTTAACTTCAGTTCATTCTCCCTTAGCTATTTGACACTGATATGAATATACAGTTTCTAAAATTTTGACCATGAAATCACTACTAAATCATGTATATGTGCTCATAAATGGATGCGTGAATAAATAAATAAATGGCTCACAGCACCTACAGGGCTCTGTAGGCAACATGAGCAAACTGACAAGGCATCAAACTGATGAGGTTTTACGGTCAGTTTACGATGGAATAAAAAATAAGGCACACAAGGAGCAGTCATTGTGTGGATATATAGTAGACCTGATTAAATGACGCAATTATACATTTGCAGGCATGAAGTTTGTGGAGGATAAATAACAGTCCCCACTGCTTCCCTCTTCTCTCTACCTTTGTGCATTTAGTTTCAGGAGGCAGCTGACAGCCAATTATCTGCTCTGTGGTGCGGACAAAATATTGGACATCAGCCAAAGAGTGGTAAAATGGAGAAGCCAGCAACCTTCTGGTCACAGACCCAGTTCTCTCTCATTTCATGGCAGTGACGTTAAACACCGGAGCCAGATTTCAACACTCAGTCCAGCGTCCCTGAGGGAATTACTCTACACAAGGGTTAAAATAGATTCTTGAGCTGTTGTGAGAAGAACATGCATTGTTTGGCTGTTGTATTTTAACAGATGGTCTCGGCCTCATATAAAGATGCTGGAAATTATGGGCTTCAACAGGAGTCCAAAAAAACCTCTCTAGAAATTAATTCCACTTTTTTTTTTTTTTTGCACGGTCAGCTCAAAGCTGTTGGCAACACAACGTTAGTTTACATGGTTCTCCTCACATAGACAGTTTGTTATTGGAGGCCAACTGTAGTGGCGTCCTGTGGCAGGAATTTTGACAGTTATTGGCAGGTTGTGTAGAGTGGTGGAGAACACACTTGTGTTTATAGTAAAGTGGTAAGATAGCAGGAACTAAGAAAATGTTTTCCATCTGTCTTGACATCAACTACCCCCTCACAGATTGAAGAGCAATATTCAGTGGGGACAGTTTTTTTTTCTTTTTTTCTTTTTTTTCTGGAGCACTTCTGGCATCTAAGCCAGAAGCTTTTCAGACAAAAAAAATGAGCGGCGGCACACCAAGCGGGCTAAAACATTTTTAAGCCTGTGGAATCTGGCCATTTCCAGCACTGCTTGTTCGCTATCCATTCCTCGTCTTTGTCCTGTGGAGGGACATGGAGAGAATTTTTGGGCAGCAAGTGCTCAAGTAACAAAAACGGGATAATGTGTGTTTGTGTTCAGCTGAGCCCAGCAGGCAAGAGGGCAAGAAAGCAAAGCAGAGCAAAGCGGCGCACACAAATACTTCTGCTGGAGTTCCTCCTCGCATACACATCTTTAATTGACCAAAAGTAAATTAAATATGATATTTGTTTATGAAACAGCCAAGTCCAGAGGTCTGTTTTAAGGGTGTAGCTGTATTTTTAGTAGAATACACATTTGAACTATTTGTTCTAAAGAAGTGTTGCTAATTCATGTGGGTTGTGTAGGTTTCAACTGAATTGGGCACAACAGGCATACTAAATAAGCAGTCCAATTAAATAGGAATGAACTCACATTATAGCAGGATCACACTTGTAAAATCTAATCCTGTTGTTTTTAAATTTTGACCTTATGCTGTCACAAAAATGCAGCATTTGCCCACTAACTAGCAACACCTTCATTGGAAAAACCACACACCCAAGGTACATTTAGTTTTCTTTGAGGTAATATGTGTTTTGCTGCAGCAATATAGGTAATGTACCCTCACTTTCTGACTTGCCTGCCCTGCTAAACTTATTTTCACCGTTATTTTGCTTTCCCACTCCATAGTGTCCCCTCTTCATCATTCCTTATCTTTCATTTCTGTGGCTGCCACCGCATGGCTCACAGCCGCGCACACGTGTGGAGCCTGAGCACACGAACAAGATAGGCAGCGAAGATGCTCCAAACGGAAACCTGCTCTCTGTGAAGTCTGTGAATATCATGTTACTTTTAAACAGACGTGATGGCATGCACTATTGCTGGTGTCTTAACCCCCCTCGCGCCTCCTCTCCCCTCCCACACACACACACACACACACACACACACACACAAAAATTTTAAATGAATGCCAAACTCACTGAGAAACATAAAAAGAAAACTTCACACCACATTTTATCCTGAGGTAAGAAAAAAAGAAAGAAAGAAAGAAAAAGAAAAGTTTCTTCCCATCCAGCTGCATTGTTTCCTGCCTAATGCATCCCACCGCACTTCCTCAGCTTGGTTTCAGTTAATGGGTGCTAACCGCCCTGGCTTGGAGACTCCTGCATTTATCCATGGCATTACTACAGGCTAGATTATGAATTAGTCAGGGAGCTCAGAGGGTAAACAACAACATAATTAGGGAACTCCAGCACCACATTGTGCACACTATTATAAGGAATTTGTTTCTTTCTGTATTCCTCTGAGATGCACATAATCTCTGCACACAGTTTGGCTGGTGAGGCCACAGAGCAGGAGTGAAAGTGTACCAGTTCTTACCCTGTGTTGGAAAGTGAATATTTAAAATTTTGTAGATTCAGCTAAATTTACTCATCTGTTTTTGTGCCCAGGATGGCTTTTTCTACCTCTATGATAAACTGACTAGAGTGGCTTGAGTTGAATCATAATCCAAAATAAGCATTTTGCTTGTTTGAGATACAAGAAGGTGCAATAATGTTGTTGGTTCCTATTTTGTTTTTTAATACTTCATATTGAATGTCTGATTTAGAAGTTAATTCCACATATTGTCTGAAATTCTTGATCCTGAACCATTTTTCACTATTTTTGCATACTTTTATGCATACTTTGCATACTTTACTGCATGCATTTGTAATTTTGGGTCTATGACACAACCAAGAATTCTTGTGACAGTAAATGTCAGCCTTTATACAGAGACTCTGGCTTTTACCATATTAGAGATCAACAAAGTTGCATTAAAAGCTGTGCAAGACAGAGCTGCTCTTCATTTTTGCTCAAGGCGAGTGGCTTAAGGCTACAGCCGATGCGACTGACACCAGTGCAGCAAAATCCCTAAACAAACTACTGGCAGTTGGGTTTCATTATGTATAATGTCGGTGCCTGTTCATGATGACATCATGACAGAGACATCTCTGGCTCTGCTGCGTCTGCTGCGTCTGATTCTTTCTTTTTTTTTTTTTAAATTAAACTTTTGTTGTACTAATAATCGTCATCAATAAATTAGCCTAGTTGTTTCCTGAGGTATGAACAAAAATGAATGAATTAAAGGTGACAGAGAATGGTTGAACAGGGTTTTGATCCTTGTTCTGTGATGTGACACATATGCAATAAAACACTGGTTGGACATGTAATGCCTCAGAAGCTTCCTAAAAAAGATAAAAGATATTTTAGGGTGGTGGATTTTAAAAGTGTGATTTGCAGCTACTTGACATCTTTTCAGGCTTAACTGGCAACCTCATTATGAAATGCAAGCACCTGACACTGATTGGCTGCTTTCACTGCCACTCAGATAAATGCAACTTCGCTGGCTTTGTACCAGGGGGCAGTGAGATACATTTTACATCACAAACAACTGTTTTTGAAATTGACCCACTTTCTAGTGGACACTTCTAAAAGAGCAGTTTCTTTGAACAGGTGACACACTTTTCAAATGTTCCTGAATGTGGGTGGACTACCGTTCTTCAACAAAGATGAGGTAAAAACAGTTTTTGATTCTGTCACCTTTAATGAACAAAGAAACAGACATACATGACCCTCTAATGCTCGACTGATTACTTTTAGAAATATTTCCTTCTTCCTCCTCCCACTTCCTCTTCATAAGCCCTGAAGAAGTAACGATTAGCTGCTGTCTGGACACAGGTCATTACAATTAGCACTGCTGAACAAAAATTAATTTGCTTGAGGCATGCATCTCTGCACCTCTAAGTCCTATAGTGTCCTTTCAGTCCGCCTGATGGATTGATGATGTAGACCTTAAGACCTAGTGGCAGGTCACACTTATCCATCGCCACCTCTGAGGCCTCGTGTAGCCCTCAGCGCAGTAAGCCAACAATCATCATTCATGACTGGAGTCGTCAGGGGAGATACTACGGTCTGGTCTACAGCATTCAGACACACTCAGTAATCACTCATGTCACCCTGTAATGCACTGGGAGTACCTAGAATGATGGATAGTCATCATCTCCTTTACTCCCTCATTTTATTTTGTGCTCTCTTTCATCCTGATACACTCGCACTCAGTCATACGCTTTCTCATTTATTCTGCATTGCTTCATTTGTCTCTTTGTTTCTTTGTGTTTCTCTTCGCCTCCTTTCTCACCAGGCTTGACTTCACTCTTGTGGTATTAATGTCATGACCTGCAAGATGCTGCAGCAAGCTCTGACTATAATAACAGCCCATGTTGACTGCATGCTACCTGATGAAATTTTCAATTTTACAAACAACCTCCCACAGTTGCTGCAGTTTGGATCCTGTGGGAAGAAATTACATGTTTCTAGATGTTTTCTTTCTCTATTTGTGTAAAAAATAACTTCTGTTGATATTTTTTAAGATTAAATGGTTGTTTTAAGACACTGAGACAGAGAATCGTGATAATAATTCAAGTTTAATCACTATCTTTAAGCTTATCGTGTCTTATCGTGGTAGAAGGCATACAGTGTTCTACCAAACAGACAAAAACTGGCTTTCTAGGTGAACCTTTGTCTCTGAGCTTGGTAAATGTAATCTATATAAAAAGCTGATGTAGAGAAGTAGCAATGGATTAGCAGCGTAAAGAGCAAGCATAGGCTAAAAGGCTCTTTAAAACAACGTCCTTGTATAATCGTATTTGTTCAGTGTATCCAGGATCAAACTCAGCATTCGTCATTGGTGTAAGCACTGTAAAGGTGACATATTTCACATTTACATCAAAATTATACAAAACTAATAGAGGATCATCGGTAGAAGCAGAGGAAGCAGAGTTCACCAAGGATGAAACTGGCAACAATAAAACAACCCAGTATCTCTACGATTGCAAGGTTTTGTATTTCTTGTATGTCTCGGAAGTCAAGTACAAATGAGCTAATGGACTGAGGGCAAAATAGCAAATAAACTTTCAGTACATCCCGACATGTCAAACTAGTGCTTTACCCAAAGTCAAATAACAAACTGTGAAACCGTAATGGAACTGAAATCCCCTCCAAATCATGGTCCAGCAGCACCAGGTAGCTTTTACAACCCAGGCCACGAAATAACGAGTGCTGTTACCATTTCTCTTGTTTGCTTCAGTTTAAGGGACATATGAGCTTCTCGCCAGTAGGGATATTGAGGCATTGACCTCGTCTCTGGCAATCCCACAGGTCAGTAGCCTGATAAATGTGAGCAGCAACACAGTCAGGAAAACAAAGCAGTGTAAGACATAACATAACACCTCGCACACACACGCTCACAAAATCATCCCTTCTTGAGTATCAGTAATTCATATGTTCAAAGTGACTTTGTTGGATTGCATTTATGAATTTGTTAAGGTTATTGATTTGCCCAAGGCCAAATTTGAAAAACCATTGGGGTACAATGAAAACGTATTATAACTATGACTTTAAATTACCTGCATGATGAAAGCCAAAAAGCATGTGTGTCTATTCACCAGGTCTGTCCTTCACACTCTACATTTCTGCTCAGTTATTTCAAGGTTAAAACAGCTTTTTGGTCATGTCAGTGCTTTTCAAGGTAAATTCTATTCAGCTTGCGTTATGTTATGTAAAACCTCTGGTGCAACGCGTTTTACAGTTTCAACACAAATTTGATGTAAAACGAGGTTGAGCTGTGTGTGACAGCAATGATACTAAAACTAGATGGACCGAAACACTTAAGAACTGCTGATGTTAGATGAGTGGGCATACAACTGCTATCTTCACTTTCATCCCTCATTTATCAAATTGTGTTAAAAAGGTGGAGATGCACAATGTCAGTCACTTACGTTTTCTTAAATAGTCCATTTTTCCTTTCCCTTGTGGTGGTAGAGACAGAAACTTCTCAAAGAGAGAAGTGAAGGAACTGGGCCACAGACAAAGGGGTCAACCAGAGAGCATAGGCTGATGTTAGGAACAGCAGAATGAGCTTGACAAAGCACAAGGATCTAGCAAGGACTGAAAAAGTTTGTGAAAAAAACAAAAAACAAGAGGTCTAGTTGCGTCTCATACATATTTTTATGACTTAAGATAAAACCCTCTGAGGGGCTGGAAGGCTCTGGTAAATAGATCTAAAGCTGCCTCTTCCCTGCCATTTTGGGAGACACTTCTCTGTTTCCTGTGTGAGGACCAAAGAGACACTTAAACAGATTATTACATTTTGCATATTATTTCCCCTGCAAGCTGCACTGATCAGATTGGTCATGGATCATGGGGCAGACGGGTTTAGGCAGGAATAGATATTGCATAGCTTCTGGCTTCCCAGCCTTATTACAAACCATTAAAAGGCATTTTGCACTCTTCCTTCTTAATGTCATTTTCTTCCCCCTGAGAGGAGTCTTGCTTTGCCGAACGGAGTTTCAATCACAGGCATGATGTTTCCTTAATGAAAAGTAAATAGAAGGTAAACAAATGAGAAACTATTGACATTGATAATACAAAAAAAGACTATCCAAATACATGTAATAAGTTGCTCAGGCTGGAGGAAAACTGAACACGTTCAGTTCACTGGCATATTGTTGGAATTAAATAAATTGAAAGTTTTCCTTTTCGCATGATTCAGTCTTGGTATGAAAAGGTCAGATAAAAATGGTACATTCCAAAACACACGTAGGACCGACGAGAAGGTCATTGACAGCACAAATATAGTAAGAATGTTCACAATGTAGCAACAACCTTGAGCTTACAATAGTCACGACAAATATAATGTAAAACATCAACAATTCCTTTTGTACTTACCAAGACAGAATAAGGAAATCCATTAATTTCTCCTGAAGGACAGATTTCTAACTGAAATCATCTGCTCAATAATGTAACTACCAAAAATCATTTGAGACCTGTAAAACGCATTGGTTAAGATATTGGCTTTCTAATCTCCTGGGTTACACCGACCCTGTAAGGAAAAGCCTGTGACTGATGAGAGTGCTGGCTTGCTGTGATTTACACAACCGTATTGATATAGGATGCTTGATTAAGATGGTTTTCAAGCTCGGGGTTGGGTAGAATGATCCATGGGAGACGTGCCATGTAAAAGTTGGAGTCCAGTGGATGCACTTGAAGAAATTAAAAAGAGTACGGGCTATAGCAATTACAGAAATGATTCCCGGCAAGTGAGGAAAGGGGTTATGGTGATGGTGATGTCTGTTGCATTTTAACAGCCTGTACACTGAGCCTACATCTGTGAAGAAACAATGATTTAGGGAGGGTGGGAGGGCTTATTTTTCCTATATCCAGTCAATCAGCTAAAAGCAGGAATAGCCGAAGAAAGCTTCCAGTGTCTATTCTTCATTCCCTGTTTATTTTCAAGTGTATGTAATCTTGTTTAATCTCTATCTGACCGGCAAAGGTTTGCTGATCTTGCTGCTCTCTCTCGAGTGTTTCAAGGGAATGGATAAGTATTAGAGAAACAAAGTGATTGTCTGTCACCCAGAGAGAAAACGGTAAAAATAATGAGTTGCATTGGTGCCGATCACCACAGTATCTGCAGCCTTGATGACTGACTGATTGTTGGATCACAGTTAATAAAGTTCCCATAAAAATGACCGAATAATATTTTGTAGAATTGCTCCTCTGTAATCTAGTGTCGAGCGTGAACTTCATTTCACACACATTTAGCTCCCTCCGGCGGTATTCATTAAAAAAATCCTTAGGGAGTTCAAGGTTTGCCAAATGAGGAGCAAAAAGTGTCCTCCTCCTAACCCCTTAGTTCCCATGTCTGCTTTTGCTGAGTGTGTAATGACACCACAGTCCCCTGTTAGACTGGTCAGCAAGTGCACACACTCGTCAGCGTTCATCTCTGTTACACTTTAAAAACAATAAAAATGTCGCAATCTCTGCTCTGCCATGATGCAGTTAGATGGGTAAACACACAGTACAAGAACTTTTGTTTGTATAAATGGAACTTGATAGTAATAGCAGATAATTAGAGGACATTTGCATGAGTCATGACAGTTATCATTCAGTAATTAAAACAATTTCAGTGCGAATGTGTCTGTGTGTGTGCTCCTGTGCCTCTGTCTTTGTAAAAGCCAATTTGTGTTCGATGCTTTCAGAGTGAGGACATTTCTGTAAAGTGAAAATATTTCTACCTGTGTTTTTTTTTTTTTTTTTTTTTTTGTGAAATTTTCTCAAGGACTCTTTGAGGACTTGGTGTTGGAGTTTGAATTATAACTGTAAGCACAGGATAAAAGTACAAGAACAGTATAAGCACTGCATAATTGAAATGTGTCAGAATCATTATAACTTATTTAGCTGCTTAGAGTTAAGCCAAGTGAAAAAAGAATAAAGTTGAGTGCATTTTTAATATCACTGACTTCACAACAAATGAAAATCATGATGATTGACATTGCCATGGGGTAATACATACCTCATTACCACTACACCTTCCGCAAGGACACACTGTATGAAATTGTGTAAATCTTCTTTGCTATTGAAAAATGTACTGGCAACTACTTTCATATTTAAATACCTTGAATGTCAGAGGAATAGAAGAGTGAGATATGTTAAGTCAGTGAAGTGTAAACCTGGAAGTTTATGTTTCGCCTGAAGCAATACAGGAGAATTGAGCACTGACGTAGGAGAGGGAGAGCCACCTCCACATGGCTAATGACTTTTCAGCAACTTATTGTGAGCAAGCAGATTACAATATATGTGTATTCATTCATTTCGACTCCTGTTTGTTTACACAGAGCGCTATGTTCTCATCAGTGCATGTAAATACGCTGCTCTCTCCTTATTCTTTATCCGCATTAAACTTTAAGTTCATGTTTTCTAACACTTGATTAAAGGTGAAGCTTGTCTCTTTGAGACTACTGAGATCAGAGCCAAAAAGTTCAACTTGATTTCAGTGCCAGAATTGCCAAGCAATTCCTGGACTGGTCACACACCTCAGTTGCTAATTTGGCAGCTTCCCTGTCTCAGGACTATGCAACATGAGTGGGAGGTGGGATGGAAGAATTTGGCAACAACAAAAAAAAACAAAAAAAACAAAGGTTATCTCATAAAGAAAAAGGTTTCAAATACAAATATTCACCAGTGTTTTGGAATGGAGGTTGAAGATACACTTAAAGATGAAAACCCATCATTTGGTGATAAGGCTCCTTTCTCTTCGCACGTGTCCTGATGACAATTAAGTCAGAGTTATAAAGCCAGATCAGTGGATTTTCCCTTTGACACATATATATTATCACCGATTGACTAAAAACCAAGTTATCATTCTGCTTTAAAATCATCAGGTTCTCATCTTAGATCCCAAGGTCTAGTGTCCTGTTATTACTCTGAAAACGGTGTATCGAATTACTTAAAGATAATTACACTGGCCTCCATGATAATAAGGTTAAAACTATTCATAGACTGGCTGTGTTTGAAGTAAATGGATAAAAACAGGACTTATTATGTAATTCTGTATGCGTCTCTGCCCTTTAAATTGCTGCGTAGACATTATTTATTTAGTGTGGTGATTTTTCCCTCAGCAACACTTATTCTGCTAAATGATAAAAGGACTTTGCTTGAATTATTCTGATTGCCTTGGTCTCGATGACGGATCTACAGACAATAATATAGCTCTGCCTCTAGAAATGTTAGTGCTGTCGTACCTAATGCGTTCCATGGTTGTTTTTCTGCCAATTGTACTGAATGTATTTGTGTCTTTCTTTTCCCCAAGTTCAGTCTGACTTGATGCGTCAGGGACATCGCATTAAGTCTGACTACTGTCATTGAAATTTCAGTAGAATGCAAGCTAATGAAACAGCTCCTTCTCCTACTTTCCTTCCT
This sequence comes from Polydactylus sextarius, assembly GCA_016801845.1. NCBI lineage: Eukaryota > Metazoa > Chordata > Actinopteri > Polynemidae > Polydactylus > Polydactylus sextarius. The sequence continues at coordinate 7,649,227 of CM028922.1, forward strand.
TTTCACTACACCTCTGCTATTTTATTCTTAATAGAAGAAGGAAATACTCATGTTCAGAACTGGTCTGTATTCACATAGTATACAGTTAGTACAAGGAGAAGAATGCTCCAACAGTCAAACACACTATATCTGCATAAAAAAGTTATAAATGACTTAGTAACTGAGGTCATAGCATGTGTAACGCACTGTCAACGACACCTGCTTAGTAGATTCCCAATACCGGTCAAAAGGTTTAGAACACCTCAGTTTTTCCAGGTGTCACTGAAAGTTGCATAGTGTTATGTCTCAGTGTACCTTGAAACTAAAGCGTTAAGATTTACTCGTCATTTCCAAAGTGCAAATGAAACTATGTTTGGAAAGTTAGTCTCAACACTGTTGCAGAAGTTTCCACAAATGTGTTGTACTTGAAGGTTATTTAATTTCACCTGTTGTTCAGTTCATCTCAAACCACTGCTGTGAGGGTTTAAGTTTGGACAGTATGCTGGTCTTCCACCATTTGAAGCCACCAGTCTGTTTTAATTTGATACTTGTTTTTCTGATATACAAAACTACTTCCAACACAGTGTTGGAGTAATAATGATGGCATATTAACAGAGCTCATTCCAATGTGGCACATGCTTTGTACAGGCAGAAGCCTTGTAAATGATCAACAAAAGCTGGGACACTGATAGGATTTGTTTGCTTCAGCTTTCAGGGTTTTATTAATGTTTTTTTTTCATTGGCTTAGCATTTACCTTTATACATTTATTTAGTTATCACAATTAAGTTATTTAAATTTAAATGAAAACTAAAAAATATGACAGCTCTAAAAACTTTGGACTGGAAGTGTATTAAAGTTTAAGGACCGATCTTTTGTTCCATAAAGTATGAAAAATGTCTGTTTTTCAATTATAAATTGATTGTCACCATACATAACTCACTATAGTATCCACCGTTGAAGCTTTTATGAAACAGCAGTACCCTCTAATTGTAGTTTCACTCCTCCCATGCCAGACTGTTGAAGTTGTTCCTCCTGTGGAAAAGGATTATCGTTACACAGATGCATAATGATTACAGCAGCCAGTCAGAGGTCAATCTGCAGGTTGACTGTCAGTCCATCACACGTAGCCATTAATGGGCTTAAAAGCATTGCTGCATGATGAACACCATCAATATTTACTGTCTCGAAGTGCTCTTCATCTAAATGTATTGCTGCAGCTTTCAACCACTCGAGCCTAGCTTTTTAATTACAGGAGCTTCTTACGATGGTGGGAAGTCTGAAATGTAAAACTGCCAACCATTGATTGAAAGCCAACACTGACTATAGGTATAAAATAATGAAACAGAGCATGTTAATACTTTTATAGCAATGAATGTCAGTCACACAAAGCCAATTTGCTTGATGTTATTGTTGAAATTCTTAAAGAAAAAAACCTCCTTTGGGAAAGCTAGACATAGGTCATTGATGTTGACATATAATTCATTTCAATGACACTAAGCTGGTTATAATTTAAAGTCAAAGTAGACGTGTCATCCATTAGGAGACATTTTAGTCCTAGAAATGTCTTTTATCAGTGCAGTGTATTGAATTTAGGTGTAGAGTACTGGCAGAGATGGAATTTTCTAATTCATAATTTCATAACTTATAATTATGTACTTGTTACCACCAAATCCTACACAGTGAACTTTTAATCAAACTTTTGCTTTTTGTCAGACTTGATCATTACTTATTTTCATAATATTTCACTTTTTTGCCTCGTTCAAGGTGGTGAAGGACAGTACATTCTTAGTTTTAGTCTGAATTCGACAAAGTGCCTGTTTGTAGACCCATATGTTCACCGCCTTACCCCCCCTCTGCAATATGTTTCTGTCACAATCCCTTCACACATTTATCTCACTGTGTGATCTATCTTGCAGAGGAAAGAATTCCAACTGGCATGCAGACAATGGATCACAAAAGTTTGTAGGCAGCAAAGTTTAAATCTTAATATCCTGTGCTCCCACAGCGGTATCATGCTCTTCCCAAAAATCAATATTGAACCACCAAACAATACATCAACATGCTGTAGCTGTAGTAGGATGAGCTGGTGCAAATCACTGGTGACACACAGGCAAAATTTGTAGAACTTTCAGTCGTCCAGATTGTTCATGGTATTTCGATTTTGCTTCAATCAAAACTCAGGCAGTTCCGCATGTCCCAAACGGCTTGGAGAAAATGCATATCTGTACCACATCCCAGGTCAGTAGTATATTTTACCAGTCAAAACACTTACAGCTGGTGGAATATCATGTGTCATTTTCGGTTTAAGTCTTAACTCAGAAAATAGAGATGGTTGTAAATGGTTGCACAAACAATAATGGCAGTATCCAGCCTTCAATCAAATACTTAGATTTATGCATGGGCTGACAAGTTGTACCTTTCCTAATTTATTATACAATATAAACCCTGCCTGTGGCTTTGTTACCATTTTGCACCTGTTAACAGTTAATCAGTTGTGGAGCTATTTGAGGCCCCTAGAGCTTCCATTATACCTGAATGCTGCTCCTATTGATTTTAGCAATACGACGACCTTACTGGTCACTGGGCTGAGTCCCTGCTGAAGTCATTTGCAATTGTTTTTAGTCTGAATTGGGAACCGTGCTGTGCCCTACCTATATAGAGCCCCAGGGGAGCTGTTTTTGGTGTGAAATATTGTAAAAATAATAATAATGCACCTGCAGGTTTAAAGTTTAATTTTCTGGATTTTTGATTCACTCACAATTACCACATGGCATCATGACAGGGACATAAATCAGTGAGTGAGCAGGGGCAAAGGTCCTAACAGTCGCCAGATGTAACTGGCTAGGTGACTGTAATTGACTCCCACAGAGGCAGACCCAACTGGACCACAATTGCTCTCAGTGACAACTGCACCTTAGGGAAGGTTTATCAGTCCCTAAGTCTACTGTGGTGCTTTATGTTCTACAAAACACAATAATAGAGTTTTATACACATGCATGGAAATGCACTAATGTATACAGACTTAAGTTTAGACTTAAGTGACTGGTAAACTGTCTCACTTTGTTTTAGGCATTCTTGTGATCATCAGTCACCAAGTTCACATCCACAGAAACTAATGAAAAGATCTGCAGTTCACATTTTTTACCAGGAAGTGTTGTTTCTTTTGTTTGTTTCATTTGTTTTGTAGCTCTTCATTTCTGTCACAGGGAATGTATTTGAACTATTGAATCTACTTATGTCTATTGTCTGTTAAGAACTTATTTCCTGTGTTTAAGTGTTTACTCAAACACCTTCACCCTTCTTCAGCAGAGTGCAGGTTCAGCAGACTCATAGATTCGTGTTGGTATTTGACCTGTGGAATTGTTAATTTCTCCATGAAGTTTTATTTACCCTTTTCCTTTGTTGGTTGTTGAAACTAAGAGGATTTTAATTTGTTGAGCTATTAATGGTCGCTGCTCACTGCTCAGACTATTGGAGATCGATAACTGTCACAGTCAACAAAACAGTAGAACTGGGCTTGTATTGCGGGAAAGCACCACAGCTCTCTGCTTGGTGCTGTTATTCTATCTGCAAGTAATTTTGATTGTCACAGATACACATACAGATTGTCACACAAATGTCAACAAATTCCTGCTCGTTTTAAACTTAGACTCAATTAAAATGGCCGACCAGAAACCAATCATTTTGGTGCAAGTCCAAACAAGAGTTAATTTATTATCTAAATAACTAGAAAAAATGCAGTCTTGCAATTAGGGGACTTGGGTACAAAGTAATGTTTAGGCTAATTCACACAAATCACAAAAAACAGCTACAGAAACAAATTTACTTCATGAATGATCATGAATGGTTTCCACACAATTATCAACCTTCAGCAATCCGTCTGTCAGAGTGGTAAGCATGTCAATGTGGCGCAAACCCATCAACATGCATCACTTGATTAGTGTGCCCTCTACCAAATGATAAATATTTTTTCTGAAAACGGTATAGTCTAAGTTGTTGATAGTAGTTGTAGTAGTAGTTGTTGTCTTTGAAGTAGAAGATTCCACAACATTCCTGTTGACGAATAGAGTGGTATTTTTTCTTACTACTTGGTAAATTAGGCATTAGATGTTGTATACCTATAAAAAGAATGGATGGTGGCACCATGACTGGTTTATTGCATGTTACATCTAATACCCATCACTGATTAAGTACAACTCATGTGCTGCAGCCTTTTTTTTCTAGATGTGCCTTTAATACACTTGCTCCATGTTCTTTATATACTTCACATTATATTTAAGTGATAAGGCCATTCTAAATTATGCAGGGATATTTCAGAACATTCCTGGAGCTTTGGCATTAAAACAGTGCCTGATGTCAACAAGATTAACAGCTTATCATCAGAATTTTATCCCTCGTTGGAAACAGTATAGTATACAACAGGTTAACAATATGTATATTTCTTTTAATGTTGGAATTTGTCCAGATACATATGTCTGCCAAGCTTGTAGTGCTTCTATGTGGTCCTGGTGCTTTGCAATAATGTTCAATCATAAACTTCCATCTGCCAGTTTTACTCCTGACAAGGCCCTCAGTGGTCTACAACTTAAATGAATCGTGGAGCATCTCAGTCATTAACAACTTAAGGGTTCCATAGCTAGAATCAATAATACATCATGTTTTGCTTTACCAACTTGTCCACAGCTCATTACAAAAACACTTAAAGGCAAACCAATCCAAGGGCAAAAGAAAAAAAAGAATGAAAAGAAGAAATACAGAATAGAGGAAGACAAAAAAACAGAAGAGGAAGTAAATAGAGTGGCGAGCTTGAAGAGAGTGATGTGGAGGTAAAAAGCATGACTCAGGTGCAGTATTACACAAACTTCCCCCAGTGATTTGTCCTGCTGCTACCAGCGTCAATAAATGTCAAACCATTAAGACCCACTAATGCCTACCAAGCATGTCCTTGTATATCTCATAAAAAAAAAAAAAAAAAAATTAAATGAGCTTCATTTCATAAAAAGAATTTAATTGTGTGGAGGAAGTAAAATTACTGTCTCTCTAATGTATTTTCTAATGTCTACAAAATATCTCCACAATCACCAGATGTTTTAATTAAAAGCAAATAGTCTATAACATTGACTTGTGTTCATTTCTTAAGAAAAGGTGGTGCATCCGATAAAGACATTAGTGATAAAGCATATTAGTCACTGCACCACTCTTCCACCATCTTTTCATCACTCCATTGAGCAGCATTAGAAGAATGTCCTCTTTAATGATGCTGGGCCTTATCGATTTACAGGTCAAACAAGGACAGAAGAGTAATAGGATTCACCTTAGAGACAATACACCGTTGCTGACTAAAAGGACCTTTCTGTACACAGCTTGACTTATTAAACATATTTAACTAATAACTTTAATGATGGCTGCATGTTATTTAAATGTACGTACGACGTGTGTGTAGGACAGTGTTCCCTGATGCTTTTAGTCTGATGCACTCACACAGCCTTTTCAGATGAGCTCAATTACCCCCCTCAAACCATCCATGTTTTAGATGTGTTCGTATTAATGGATAATGGATGTTATTTTGACATTGTTAATTATATAAAAGCTTATTTATATTGAACCAGGACCTCCCTAACATAGTAGACCAACCTCAGTCAGCTGGTTCAGCTCAGCAACAGTTTGTCTAATAGACAGTGTCAACTGTAGATTAGTGTCTGTAATGAAGCTGTCAGTTACATGGTTTTGTCCATGGGGGAGAGACTGGAGGAAGTGAATGTCACTCCACCATTCATGTTGCTTTTAGCTGTTTATTGATTGTTAGATCTCAGCTGTTCATCTAAGTTTTTCAATAATTTGCCAGTCTTACTATTTATTTCATTGCACATATTGCTTTATTATCAATAATTTCAACTGGTCATTGATCAATTTAGCTAATTATCTCAACCATTTACCTGTTTTATCATTTATTTATCAGTTTTCTATTTCAGCTTCTCTGTTTATTTGATAGCTAGAAATGTTTCAATGCACTTGTTGAAGAGCATTGGACAGCAAAGAACATTATCTTGTTGACTTACAATAACATGGAAATAAATAAATACACATGGAAATAAATCATCATTATAATCATGTGTGAGTCATGTTCAGAGCCCGTATTCACAAAGAATCTTAAGACTAAAAGTAGCTGTTAGTGACGTTCTTAGAAAAATCTTAGAATTTGAGGAATTCTAAGATTTTCTTAGAATTTTTCTTTGGTAAGATAAAAGTTATTTACAAAGCATCTTTGGCCTTAAGAGAACTCCTTAGGTGAAAAACTGTTAAGAGGAGGGAGGAGGACTTATAAGAAGGCCAAGAGCATCTTAAACAGAGAAGGAAGTGGTGGAAAAAATGGTGGTTTTTCTCCATTTTGTTCGTTGTTTTGGTCATTCTGCCAAATCAAACTGCTTTTTACAAGGAGGTTGGCAATCACAGTAGCTGCTGACAGCTGAGTCTGTGTCCACCATTAATATCAAATAGATTGAGTGGTGAAATTATCAGCATGGTCAGTAAACGTAACAATAAGCAAATTGATATAATAATTGGCATGTGTATGAGGTACATTCAAACATTTTAATGCTGTGTAAGTGTACTCAATTGTGTTTTCAAACTAAAATTAAAAAATGAAATTAATTATTATAACAATTAATTTAATTTTGCTCAGTTTCATCATCATGGCAAAATGATTTTCACAATTTCACATTTCTTAATACAGTCTAAGTTATATGATTGCTTAATGTCACTGAGCACATTTGTTTTTTTCTCACTTTTCCTTTTTGTAATAACCAATCGCAGCTTTTAGAAGACTGCATCATACCTAGCAACAGGGTCAAACACACTTCTTCACTAAGATAAAAGTTTCTGTCGCTTCCTTGCTCAGAGTTGTTCTCAGAAACTTCCCGAATCACTCTTAAGCTAACATTCCTTGATCGGAATTTTTAGTTAGGAGCTCTCTGAGATGACTGAGAATCTTTGTGAATACAGGCCCAGTTTGTTTGGTCAAGGCTCAATGATCAAGGCACTGAGCTCTCACAAAGCCTGTTTTTGACTTTTGAACACAATATTTCAAGAGCGCCCTCAGCAAATCTATTCAATCTTGACATTTTGAGTTGAGCTCCACAGTTAGGTCTGAAGCTGAAGGTCAGTGTTGCTGTGACCTCTCAAACCTTGATTTTGGGCCACAACTCAAGAACCAGTGACATGCTAATTAACAGACATATAGTATAACTGCAAGGCACTGAGTCTTGAGTTTTTAAAGTGTGCTGCCTTCTTCTTAGATTGTTGTTTTTGGTTGAATGCTCATTAAATACTTGTGTGGAGTATACGCAGTCTATTCATTGTGTATATAATATTCATAGTGGTTCTAAAACCATATGGTACAAACAAAGATCAATGATAGTGAAAGGCCCTTGGTGTCTTTTATGCTCATATGCCCACATCAAGGCCTCAAGGCAAACCTATATCAAAACGATGCTTTTTGTCATAGTCCATTACATTCACATATATGCATACTCTGAGACTGAATTGTGAAAATAGGGACATGAAATGATTTGCCTGTCATTGACCAGCATTTGTATGGCATGAAAAGTATGGTGAAAAATAAAACTCATTTTGTCTCTCAACTTCTGCATTTCATGAATTATTGAATGTAGAGCAGCAGTCACTCAGCAGTCAGGAATAAAAAATCAGCGCCCACAGTCACCTCAAGAAAAAAAAATGAATTGCTGCTCCTAATGAAATGCTTGCTTGGAGAGGGAATGAAGGATGGGGAGGTAGAAGTGACTGAACAAAATTGAGTGTGTGACGCAGTGCAAAGTGGTAGATGCATTGGATCCACTTTTCCCTCAAACTCTGCTAAGTTTTGTCTGGCATGAAATTAACATGTAGTTGTCTGTAGGGCAAAGGTCCAACGCCAAACCTTTTGTTTTAGACAGATAAAGAAACTTTTAGCAATGAGCAATTAGTAGTATTGGAAGAATTAATTCAGACCCAATTTAAAAATAAATAAATAAATGAAAAATAATAAGAAAAATAAATGGTGATGTATACGAACTAGCCCCAACATCATACGAGTTTAAATCTGCTTTAACTTACAAATTATTTATATATTTTGATATAAGAATTACGGATTGTATTGTTGTGTTGATGCTATTTCCCAATGCTATTTGTTAATTATTAATTAATTCATAATAATAGTCAAAGGCAATTGAAATGTGTTTAGTCTTCTTTTTTCATTTGGGATAAAACACCAGGAAAATACGTTACATTCTCTGTAAATGCAACAAATTGTTTGGGTATAAAAGTTTCAGCAGAATATCAGTCATTGAAACTTTTTCTGAAGACAGCAGAAGGCAGACTTGACACACTCATGCTTCATTTTTAAATAAAATAACTATAAGGAACAGATCTTAAAATAAAAACTCATCCAAACTAACTAAATTGACAGAATGAAGGTAATCACATTATATACAGTTTATGCTCCAACATAAGGCTGTTGTGAATGTGTTAGATGTGCTCTTGTCTAAAAGTTTTAGCAGTGTGTCCAGACTCTATTCAGAAGTCATTTATCAATACTAAATAGGCAATCGCTATAAAACCAAAGCTCCACAAGCTGTCTTTTGTGCTTGTTCACTTGCCTTGTTTTCACTCACAGTATGCATAATAGCTTGGCTTGAATGGTGCTGTCTGTCCACAATGACAGTGAACATCTGGTTTCATTTGTGCTCCAGCTGTGAGCCTCATTCACACCCAACTGATGGCGGGGGCTTTTGTCTGTATCCTGCGAGTGTATGTTCATCATCTTTGCGTAGAATTATGTATGAAGAATTGAATAAAGACATTAACAATGTGTAAATCTGCGGTCATGATCTTAGACCTTCAGAAAAACTATTTAAATAGTCACTTTTTTAAATACATGCCCCGCAGGTCTTGGTCTAATTGTACACTTTGAGTTTTATGCGGGAGATTAGATATTTATTGCATCTTATTGTAATACATTTTTTAAAATTTTCATTTTATTTAATTCTACTATTAAACCATTTGACACAATACTATAAACCGTAATCAACAAATTCCATAGCAATTATATAATACAAATATCTGTAAAAGCAAATGTATGCCAAATTCATTCATTGACTTATTTCTCTCCTTATGATAAAACATCCAGCAACCACACAGCTCAAAACTGGATCTTAGTCATTTATTTAGCATTTTTTAAATCAAACCTATGTCTAATTCTGAAACATTAAACATTAAACTATTTCATTAACACCACATTTTTCTCTCTATTTACAAGATTAAGACATATAAGGCAATTATATTTCAACCAAATGACAATTCCATTGTTCTTTTCTCAGGAACTCTATTTGTATATTGTCCACAAATATATTGTATTCTCTTAAGTAGTCAGTGAACTGGGGAAACTTGAACTTGAACAGGCTTTGCAATACCTGCACGTCAGTCAGACTGAAGTTTATTAGAGTGGTTTCAGCTCAGGAGTTCTAAATATAATGTATAATATATAGGCTATATTGCTCTGAGACAGTAAGCTCAGCAAACAATGCAGATGCCCAAATGTCACAGACGCTGTAGGCATGTCTGTAATATGGATGTCAATCTCTTTCAATGTCAATTCAATTATTTTGTAGAAAATTCTGCCAGCTCACATTAAATCTGGCTTTATTAAAGCATGTGACCTGACCCAGTCTGGGAGGTAGTGCTGACTAGATAATGAACACTGAGGAGGGTGAGCCTGATCACTGTTACATTCAGGGATTCCCCACTTAAAGGTGAAGACACCAGTAAAGCAGATGCCAGTCTTGGTCTCAAGAGTCATTTCACCCTGGAGCTAACAAGCATAGGCCACCGGAGACCACTATTGCCAGTCAGCCATTTTTGTCACCTCTAGGGGTGTGTTCTTTTGGATTTTCAATAACCTTTAAACTACTGTTTGATTGAGGGTCATGAGCCTTTGGGCAGGTTGTGTCTAATTGGCTCATTTTCTCTCTACCTCGTGGTGACCTTTTAGGTCTTCACATGTCTGTCACTGTCCCTCTGCTGACTGAAGCTGTCTCTCCCAGCTACAGTGACAAAGCCACCACTGGGACAAAGCATTAGGAAGTTCTTAACTCCAGCCTCATTGGTAAGCACTTAGTTATTCTTATATCCTTACTGATTACTGAATTATTTACATTGCAGCATACCCCAAAATGAGCTTGATGACTTGATGTTTAGATTAGGTAGAATGAAATTAAGTAAATAATTAAAATAATTAAAAAATTGCTCCTTTTTTCGTTCCTTTCATCAAATGTCACCAAGAAGTACAAACACACACTGACAACATGGTGGAGATATAAACTAAATATGGAGTACTGAGTTAATTAACAGTATAAAATGGCTATTTCTTGTCTCTCTCTCTGTTTCTCCCCCAGTCTCCTCCCCTGCCTTTCCTCTTTCTCCTCCCTTTTTACCTCTTCTCTTTTCACCACAACCGGTCGAGGCAGATGGCCGCCCACTCTGAGCTTGATCCTGCTGGAGGCTTCTTCCTGTTAAAAGGGAGTTTTTTTTTTTATTCTCTCCACTGCCGCCAAGTGCTTGCTCATTGTGGGGAAACTGCTGGGTTTTTCCTCTCTATAATATTATAAAGTGCCTTGAGAAGTGTTTTTTTTTTCTGATTTGGTGCTATACAAATAAAATTGAATTGAATTAAAAGGCAGATTAAATGAGTCATATTGCTTCAGTCATATTAAAGCAGCAGCCCACATGTAGGTTTTGTATAAGATTGTAATTAGCTTAAGAATGAACAGGGAGTCCAACTGAATGTCCACCCACATCTGTCTGACTGGTGTGGACCGCTGTGGCTTTTAAATGAACCAGTTACATTCAGAGGCTCGTTGCTACAGCAGCAATGTAAATTTTTGCCATAAGTACAATTAAATATAGTGAAATAAATAAATGTAAACATTTCTTTAGTTTCATTATCTGTCCTGTCATTGAAGACTGAAAGTCTCTGTTTGTACATAGCAAGTAGGGGAGACTATTACTTTTCAGTGGCTATTTGCGATCACTTTTTGTCCAATTGTATCCTTGACAGGCAGAGATAGAACTGTGTTGAGCCAATAGGAAACATTTGGCCAGACCGAGAGTAATAATGCAGCACATATGGTGATGATAGGATGGGCACCAATCTCTGCTGAAGATGCCATCTTTCTTTGGTCCGGATGTATCACTTGGCTCCGATTAAACAAAATCTCTGGGTGTTCATTTGTGAAACCCCCCTCCCAATCAGTGAACAGACCGGAGCGAGTTAACTGGCCTGAAACGATCCCCCAAGAAAAACAGAGGAAACATGAGAGAGGTGTTTTGCTCTGTGGTCCATTTCTATTGCAAAATACTTTCTAAAAAGTTATGCTGTCTTTTCTATTTTGTGCCATTGCTTTAACTTTCATTTCTATTTGTTTATATATTCAAGTATGGCACTGGGCACACGCTGTAGATTTCTAACTGATCATCTGCCTGGTATAGCTCTTAATTTGGTATTTATCATCTATCCAATTCACATCCAGGAACAGCATGGAATACAAAGTAAAAGAAAAAGGTTTGATTATGAGTAATAATAGGTGAAAAAATGTTTACCACCATGTAGCTACCTTCTGAGTTAATACATAATGTTTCATTTTCTGAAACAAGTTTTGCTTCCATTAGCTTGTTTGCGTGTTACCTACTGGTGCCATTACCAGGACCATCAGATAAAAAGCTGCATACATATGTATGATTATGATTGTGAGCTACAACGCATTTTTATATTAGTGCTGTTGTTTTGCACAGCTGCTGTGCCCAGGTCGACTGAATATCTCGCAGATTGGTGTAGCAGCAACGCTCAGAAACCACGAAGCCTCTTGGGAAAAGCCGTCACTCAGTGACGAGCTCGGCGTTGTATAATATCCTCGCAAATGTCGTTTATAGCTACGGCCCGAGCCCTGATCCTCTCAGTGGATATAATGGTCATTTCATTCATTCATTGTTTCCAAGCTGCTCCACAAGAAAGTTTTTGATTAGTTTTGATTTTGTGACAGGTGTTGTTCCCTCTGGGGAAATTTTTTTCTGCAGTAATTTTCCAGATTTTGAATCCATTTGATGAGCAAAAGTTCACTTTGGTTTCTGAACTCAACAGAAACTTTGTCAGACTAATTGTGTGTGTGTGTGTGTGTGTGTGTGTGTGTGTGTGTGTGTGTGTGTGTGTGTGTGTGTATGTAATTGATGGAACTGATTTAAAAAAAAAAAAGTCCAAAACAGTGACAGAAAAAGATTGATCCATATTGTATCTTACAATACTACAAAAGCTGAAGAGGCAGTTTCATTTATGTATAAGGTCTGGGCTAAAAAAAAAAAAGATCTAGTGAGAGTGTAAGTTTGTAGCAATGACTTGGAGCATTGTAAACAGACAGCTTGTATGGTTTGGAGAATTACAGTAAGAAAGTAAGACTAAGATGAAAATGTCCCCTATACAAAGGCAGAGATCTGTTCTAGAACAGTCTTAATTTAGTCAAACAACATTATATATTATTATAAATTAGATTTTTACGCTAACTGTCTTCATACATATTGATTTGCAATAGTTACTGGCTGCTTTGAACCAACACAAATAACTTCAGCAAATTCCCATTCCTCTAAAGGTAAAAAATAAAGTATCATCATGTTCAGTTTTCCACCTCTCATGATTCCTGAGAGAAGATCTGTCGTCAGTCTGACACTGAAAGAATCAGCCTCGGTCGTATTTCTGTCGAAGCAGCGTTAAAGACCTCTGCGCTCCTCCTTTTCATACACTCTTGACTGTCATCTACACTTTCCTGTGGTCCATTTATTTTCATTTCATGTCCCTTCTCTCTCTCTCCCTCTCTCATGAATTTACTGGATCACACATCTGATATCGTCCCAGCAGCCCTGTTATCGGGACATTTCCAATAGTGTAGTTGAAAATAGAAAGATGGTGGGTTGGCAGTTTCCCTTGCTGTTGTCACCTTGGGGTTACAGATAAAAATTCGTGATCATCGCTGTGAACATGAAAGCGTTAAGGACTTTATATTACTGACTTTATTTCTGACTAATATTGAAGATAACAGTAATCATTCTGAATTGAGTCAATATTTAACAGAACGACCAAGCTCTCCGCATTAGTAAAACAAATAAGTGCTCGAATAAGTCCCCAACGGTGATGGATCCACTCCACTGCTGTTTGTTTAGTGAGACTCACTCAAATATCTTGTAATCAGTTAATGCACTATAAATATCATTTTGTGGCACCGAAGCAGGAAAAGACATGTGATTAGCTCCAAAGACTGAACATTTGTTATTCTCTATTGTAAATCATTTAAGAATGACTCACTCTGTCCCCTCTTTATCTTTCTGCACCTATAGTGGCTGCCTCTCCTGCCACGTCTGCCCTCTGAGTTTGTGACCACGCAGTCCGCCATGCTTTAAATTTAACTTCACGAGCACTGCATCACATCTGTGTGAATACAGGTCTTGAAATAGATACAGTGAAGCCTTAGTGCAAAAAAGAAAGTTAGAAAAGTTTTAGTGCAGCGGTGAGAGTGGTGTCACATCCTCATCATTAGAAAGTAACTTTTGCAGAAATAATGTAAAACCACCAGCGCCAGCACCTTCTGAGTTTTCTTGAGTGTTGTCATTACATCATGACATCTGGATTCTATACAGATCAGATTTTGAATTCTCGCCGTAAAAATGATTGGAAATGTTGAAGCCTGTTGATTTGATTTAGTGTTTAAGCAACATTTTGAGTTATACCCAACCATACTTATTTCATCTAAAACTCTCTCATTTTCAGTTTGATTTAATGAATGTGTCAGTGACTTGGTGCAGATTACATTCATTACCAAAACAGAGGAATTAGACATGTTCACTCCAGAACATCCACATTCAAAACAGGTATATGGACAGTTGTGGGCTGTTAAGGCCAACGAGGCCTTCTCTGCTGGCCCAGACAAGTCAACATCACTGATTTATGTTTTACTTTATTTCTTTTTTATTAATACATTTTTCATGGATATGTATGAAACAGTTTCCAAAAGTCCATTCTCTTTAATTTCATAGCTTTTCCCTTGATTGTGTTATGTTAGAGCTTTTATCCAATCATATTTCAATTATTTTGTGTTGCCAGGGTAAAAGAATCAACAGTGCTGGTGTTGATGTGCTTTAACTATTCAGATTTCGTGTTGGGGTCTGTGCAGCCAGCTAGCAGGCCTCAATAACATCAGCATTATCAAGTCCTGTGACTGGATGGCCAGGAAATTAACCAGTCAAGGTTGGCAAATGTGAACAAGAAGATTTGATAATTTGATTTTTTTTTTTTTTTTTTTTTTTTTTTTCCAAGCCACAATGGCTGACAAAATGAAATTGATTTGGTTGCAGATATACTTGGAAAACCATTTTCAAGAGAAACTTTTCAAGAAAAGAGCGGTTTGTACCAACATTGCAATACATCAAGGTGTGCTGACAATAAAATCGGTACATCGCGATTGCAAGCATCAGTCCCATTAACCCAGCAAGTGAGTAGATATGCTCTGACACCAGAGGTCCGGGTTTGTGTACTACTGTATTTGGACAGTAATCCATTTGGTATTTCTCTCATCTGAGTGAACAACTTCCACTTCATCACACAGCTAAAATGGTAAATTAATTCTTCTCACACTTAAAAAAAAAAAAAAAAGGAACTTTAAAAATATATATAGGTTGCTAAACTCTGGGTTTATTTATTTCTCAACTTCTTCAAAGTAAGATGCTCAGAAGGAAGGTGGTGGGGAAGTGATTTTTTTCCTTTGCAGTGGCAAATTAACACAGCCTGACAGGTCTGCGTATGTCAGCAGTGGGAATATTTAGCGATGAAACCCTGTCAGGTGGAGAATTTTTAGAGGGGAGGGGAAACATGGTTGTCAACAACAATAACACACTGTCATCAGCCAAAACAAAATTACACATTTGATTGCATGTTTGCGTCCTGTAGTGTGAGAGCTGAGGTAGATTTTTGTTGATGCTCTGAGGAGAACTAAGAGAGATATGGGTTTGCCCTCAAGCCCTGTCTCACACCATAAAACTGACTGAAGAAGCATGTGCTTTTTTTATTTTAATTTTAATTGTTTTGCCAAAGGGAGTTATTTTACCGGGGATAGGTTTCAACTCTCAGACTGTATACAGGCTACCCTGTCTAATTGCTGTCAAGAATATGTGACCTGAAAGAAATACCTGCAGACAGCACTCACAGTTGGGGGGGAAAAAAATGGCTACAATCTGCTTTGTTTTTTCGGGTAATATTTTTATTCACACTTAAGTCTCCTATAAATAACATTTCACCAGAAGCACACCAGGTTCACACATGCAAATTAATTACATTTTACCTTTTATTTTGTTTAAATTGCCAGATAAGAGCACAGGAGAGCAACACTTAAGTGTTAGCCGTGCAAGTAAAAGGATTCCTAAAACATTCATTTTGTTGTGTTGTGATGTTATATGCACTACAGCTCCTCCTTTTTAATATTTAGTTGAAGGCAATGTCTATTATGTCTACTTTGTAAAAAGTGGAGGATTGTGAAAGTACTATTTGAAGTACATGGAAGAAAATTGTTTTTTGTTGATTGGGACTACGGCTGCTGCATTAACAGAATAGAGGTTATACATAGAGGGTTTTTTTTTTCCTTTTGTATTTTATCGTTTGTACCATTCTGACATCTTGACGGCTCCATTCCTCATGTAATTTTCTTGCTTTTGAAAATCGCATTTGGCTCTTTTCACGTTTTTCACAACTCAAGGTTAAAAATGAATTCATTTAGTCACCACTGGGGAGAAATGGATGCATCTCAAGGAGCTAAAGCATACACTGTGTTTGTTGCCAATTTTGAATTATTTCTCATTTCATTCTTATATCTTTCAAACTTGGAGTGGTCCCAGTTTAGAATATAAGAAACTCCTATTATTATTGTTAGTGTTACAATTCATTTACTGCAGCATTAAGGAAGCAGTTTGCTGCATTTTTGTATTAAATAGGGTGGGTTGTGAAACTGGATAGAGGATGAAAGGACAGGAATGGATAATATGTCTTCCAGGCCAGCAGATACCAGCATGCCAAATCTGCCTCTTACTATCGGTCACTGTCGCTCTGTCTCTTGTGGATTTATTCAAAGCTTTTTTCCTTTTCAAGCACCGTCTTTTAGAAATAATAATTCTTAATTTATATATTGCTTCTCTCCATCTGCCTGCCATATCTATAGAGACATGACCTGTGGTGTATAATGACAATCTTCTCTAGGTGTCATGGCTGAGCGGTGAGCTTATTGAAGAGGGAAGCACTGTTTCTCAATGTGTGCCACTTTGTTTGCTACTTATTGATGATTAAAAATGCTGTGAGCATTTTTTTGTTTTGTTTTGCCTTTATCTGTCACACACTTAATCACACCAGATCAACACAGATTGACACAGTCTTTTGTTTTCTTTTTTGGCTTCCTTTGAGTAATTACGGCAACTATCTTTATCGCTGCTTTAGAGAGTGCATGCAGTTTTAATGCAACTCTTAAAAAATGGATCAGATATCAGCAACAGTGTTATTTATTCTGATGAACTTTTTATTTTATTTTTTTTTCCCCCAGTTTGTCTTTATATTTAAGTGTTCACAATCTGTGCCTTGGGGGCTCTTGGAAAGACATTAGTGATTATTAGATCAGATATTATCATCATAAAACTAAAGTCCTTTATCTCTTTGTGTTTTGAACATTTTTGCTTTGTCATGGAGTACGAGCTGGGGAGCTCTACAAATATCACATCTGCAACAAAACAGAATAAATATGAGGAGAGTATTAAAAGTAATCAGTAATATGTTATTGCCTCATTGTTTCGTAACATCAGCGAGGATTTATTGTTGTTAGATAATGCCAGTCAGCTAGTCCTCTACTACTTTGGCAGAAATACTGAAATAAAAATTCTGAATTGAAACACACAGGCTTACACAGAACAGACAGTTAGAAACATATTCACTCCCGGAATCTGTTTGCCTCCAGCTTAATACCTCGTCCTTATAGCCATCTGACTTTAAAGAATATGTTTACTCAGCAGATCAAAAAATGCTTTTGACCTTGACTTACTTTACTTTTTTTTTTTTTTTTAGGTTCTAAGGCAAGTTTCCATTTGTTTTTAGTATATTCAGTTCCCACCAGCTTCACCATCTAAGGGGCTGAATATGTTAGATGAACCAGCCTAAACAACTGTTATGTGTGTTTTATCTATAAGAGCGCGCTCTAGGAGCAGGAAAGTGAAATTTCAGGATATCCAGGTGGGAAAACATGAGTTGTTAGCAACAACATGCTGCCCTGTCAGATTCTTGCCCCAGCTTTTTTTTTTTTTTTTCCATAAAGGCCCCCCCCCTCCTCAGTGCCATGTCGACAGTAGTGGGATTTTCTCTGTAAATAAGCCAGTAGAGAACAAAGCAGTGGCAGAGAGATTATAGATGTGCTGCTGCGACCGATGACCTCAAGCTCATTTTTCAGACTTTACCTGCGAGGGCTCTGAGGAAGAGGAGCAGCATCTGCAGAGCTTGAAGCTGAGCTTGAAGCAAGGTGGCCTAACATTTATGATTCCACCAGCAGAAATCGTTAGTGCTATAGATGATGTTTGTGATTTACAATAAATTTTGGGGCAGATTCAGTGATGTAGGGAGACTCTGCTTTGACCAAACAAGGCTCACATGTCCCAGGAACAGTTCCCAGCTCCATTACTTATTTTTCTTTTTTCTTTTTTTTTAATGGTTCCCTAATTTTTTTTACTAATTGTAGTCTTTTTATATTGCCCCCCATTATAGCTTTTTCATTTTATGAGACATTTTATAGTTGGAAATAATAGAAGAATACTTCAATTTATCATGTATTGATACACCTAATTATATTTTGATGCAATTTTTTTCTTTTTGAGTGTAATCTAGCCGAAGGGTTAATGTGAGTCTGGTACTTTGTGCTACTGCGCACTCTAAAAATTGTGGCAAGAGTGTGGATACATTTATTCATCATACTTGATTGGCACTCGGTTCCAACAAATTATCAGCAACAAATTACGATTCTCTACCGAAGAATCAAACACCCAGTTTAGTCACAGACTCAAATTAGTCTCAGTGGCCATTTTGAAATATATGCACTTGAATAAATAGATTTAAATTATAAGTCTTGATTGTGGTGTAATGAAGCAAGGGCACATTTATCCAACGGAAAGGGACAAACTTAATTACAGGATATCTCACTATCCACCACAGACCTATTTGTAAATTAAAACCATGCAGAAATTTATCATTGTCATCCTCCAGAGTTATTGTTTAACTGCCTGCTCCTTCCAGACAGAGACCAGACGTCCTCTAACAATTGCCCAATAAGAAAATCAATTGATTTTTATTGAAAGAAGTAAAAGTTAGAATACCCATTTCAGCACACAGCCTCACAGACCATTCAAGCATTGCTTCATCACTTAGTAATGAATAATAAAAAAAAATTCAGACTTAACTTCTCAGATATGGTTTTGTTCAGGGCAATTTAACCAATCCCCATGAGAGAGCAATGACTATAAAGGTGCCCCCAAATCTCTCCAAATTCTTATGTCGACCTAAAGCTTTAGAAAAGAAAGTTTTTCACTTTTCACTCATCTGTTCTGTTAAAACAACAATAATCAATGATACGTTGCCTCATTCAAGCAGAGACAGTGTCCCTCAAGTCACACACCTTTTAGTAGCAAGTGTTAAAGACTGATATGTAGCTCTCTAAAAACTGAGTACACCCTTTGACACCACTTATCCTCTAATGTTAATGGACAGCCTTCAGCGATTAGCAGACATGGCTCGCTCAGCAGTGAGGTAAATGCATTCATGCCTCCCAAATGTAAAGTTACTAGTGAAATCAAGCAATTTCACACTTACCTCTGCAACACGTCGTGCTAAGTCAGGAATAAATTTTTCTTCTGCAAGATACACAGGCAGCACCGTCCATTAAAAGTTTTTTGCAGAGAAACCAATTGGCTTGTTGACCTAAATGCTAGATTCTGGATCTGAAAGCACCTGGACAAAATGCACCTGTTTGGACTTGTATATATCTGTAAACGATCAGATGTGTCTTTTAGTTTAACTCAGAGGCCGTAACCCTGTCGTGAACTTTGAGAGTGACTATTGAAGAGCGGGGAAGGACAGTAGCAGAGTCTTGACACTGTGAAATATATCTAAAAACAAGTATGTCTTTTTCATCCTCTCCTATCTAAAGGTTAGATATATCTCCTCGCAGATAGATCTAAAAATAAGACATTTGTGCTTCTTCTTCTTCCATGTAGAAAAGGTCATCTGTGCTGTTAGTGAATCTGGTTAGACAGGCTCAGCTGCCAGTGAAGGCGACAGAAAGCTGCAGCCTTTTTGTGTGTGTGTGTGTCTCGACTTTGTTTCCCATCTCTTAATTAGTTCTCAGTTATATTATACAGTGATCATGCCATAAGTTTTGCCAAGTTGGATGGAGGATGAAGTAAAACTAACCCTTTTAAATGTCAAAATGACAAATTGCTTCTCCTACAAAACAGAAGTTTTTCAGTATTCAGACAGAAAAGTGCATCCGTATGCTGTTTCAGCCTTACTGAGTCTAGCGTGACAAGAACCTTGTGCTAGTTAACAAACTTTATAAATGGATGTTGAGGTTGGATTGATATGGTTACCACAGGTTTTGAAGATGGTAGTAAATCAAGGGATTATGTTCCTATAATAAACATCTATCTTCATGTCTTTTTACAGCTTAATCACGTCTTCTATATTTTTACGCTTCTTACAGATGATAAAAAGGGTGTGAGCATTAAGATGTTAACTATATTACATGAATTTCTCAGTTGAGCATGTAAATTGTTATGGATGTGATCATGATTACTATTATTATCATTATTACTAGTGTTAATACAAAGGTTAATATAAAAGTTTATAATGTGATACAAAGCTTTACAAGTTTCTGGAGGGTACTGAGCACCTTAATTTTGGGAAATATCCTTTTCAATTCTCTGCCCAACACATTTCATAAGGAAATGCACAGCTGTGATTTATGACAATTCTTTGTAAAAACTCACTCACACTAAAAATAAAGTTCAAAGTCGCCCAAATATAAATCTCCTCCCTGCTTCCTTGTTGCTGTGCTACTTACCTGATACCTGGCTTGTGAGCAGCGATAGATGCTTGGAGCCAATATTTATATTTCATGTGGATCAACATCTTTAAATACTCATACTGTCAGTATGCAACCACTATAGTTCCTGGGAATCTGCAGACTGCTTTAAACTTAACCACTTTGCACCACTAACAGTACAACTGGCTAAAACTGTAGTAGTTATTACTGTTTTTGGATGTGCTGAAAAGCTTCGGGAAAAAACACTGTGTTTGTTATTTCTCCTGAGGCTTTGATCGCTGACACTCTCCATGAATAGCATCATGTTGTCTTACACCTCTTTCAGTCTTATTGCACAAATGAAAGTATGTTTATTTACCGCTGTAAACCTTGTTCTGTGCACTTGTAAAGTCGACGTCTCCTTCCGACTTCTTGGCTGCTTCATCCTTTTCCTGTTTCATCTTCATCACATCCTCCTCCCTCTTTCTCCGGAGGAGTCCTTGATGATTTCCACTGCCCCTCCCTTTCGTGTGACTCTTGGAGTCTGTGCCGCTTTCTAACCAAGTAAATTATGAGCGAATTTAGGAGGCTGGTTAGCATGGGAGTCGGGATTTTGGGGTTTGTTTAAAGACCAGTGCATATAATTCATCAAAATTAACATCAGTTATAACTCTAGAACCATGGTAAGCACCAGTAAATTTTCCACCCCCTCCATACACTTTATCCTTACTCTATTTCAGCAGCAAAGATGACTTGATATGAGGGACTTTTTGAGAGTTGCAAAAAAAAAAAAAAAAAAGATAAGTAATAGTCTAGCACTGACATTATCGGGCTGAAATTTCAGCTGAGCAACTCATATCAGGCAGCCTCATATATCAATGTTGTGGTGTTTACTCTCCAACTAAGCTTTGAGCATCTTCACCACAGATAGAAAGTGTTACTTTGTTATATTTAATATCTGCTCAGTGTGTCTTTGAGCTGTGAAAATAGGGCTATAAGTGTTGATGCTAAAGTGTTACAGTTGCCAAAGTGCAGCACAGTGTTTTGTGTTTAAATTTAAGGATGATCAGAACTCTCCTGGCTCTTGTCAAGCTGTGCGGTGTCGATTATATAAGCGTCTGTCAGCTCTGTCAACCTCTTACCTTCTTTACACTGTTAGCATTTTTATTTGTCATAGACTAACCTCTTGAAAAGTCAAATTCTGAGCACACACATCCATTCAGAGTGACGCCCACATAAACAAAAACTTTTCTAAATTTTTCTAGTTTAACACAACAGCAGCTGAAATATTTATGCATCGAACAGAAACTTGATTTAATTATCACAGGTGACATTTTTCAAAGTATATTTTTCATTATGTTGCGTTTGTGATGGATATTACCTGTCAAAAGTAAGGAACACAGTGTAAAAGCAAATGAACTCTGCAGGATAAAGTTTTTAAAACTGCATAGGGTACTTTCAACTACAAATCGTGTGTTGTTGCAGATAACTAGTTGTGAGTTAAGTGTTTTTAAATTGAGGTACTTATGTGACTATAGATGTCAGTTTACCAATGAAGTAATTTTGCCTTTAAAAAAATGCCTTTAATGATAGAAACAGTGTAAAGGGACAGGAATGGAGGAGAGCACATGCAGGAAAGCTAGTCTGGGTCAGGACTCGAACTTGTGAACAGCTGCACAGCATATATACGCCACTACACAGGCGGCCCAGGAGCCTAGGAGCGGTATTTAACCAGCATGCGAGCATTAGCATTAGCATTATGGTTATCAACCACTTGGTAGCCATAATGTGCAGAGGACAGTTATCACCGGCACAATTTTAAAATTATGGCAGAGCGCCACAGTCTCGTCGATGTGTGAGAAACACTGTCTCCTCTGCTGTGTGTCACTGGTGTGTGTGAGTGAGAAAAAGAAACTCTGACTCGACCCCTGGATCTCTAGACCCCGAATATTTTCAATGGAAAAAATACTGTCTTATATTCGGGTCAGTGTGGTATTACATGGGTTAGTATTGCACTGGGATTCATGTTCCCAAGAGGATAAATCCTGCCGCCTTTTTCCTCTGGCACCACTCTAATATTGATATCTTGGAAGGTTTTGGGTGGATTGTCATGAAATTTGGTGAATTTGGTACAGGCATAGAGCATATCACGATGAATTGCATCATTGTAACTTCATCCAGCACCATTAGCTGGTAAAAGTAGACAAGTAGATGTGTTACTGAGGTTTCATCAAATTTTCAACTTGTACTTATACTAGTACTCTATTTCTTATTGCTTCCTGATGCTTTTATCTGTGTATGAAAGAAAATTATTCACCTCATGAGGAAGTTAACATACAGCCATGATTAATATTTTATTTCACAGGATGTTTTCTGGTCTGTGTTTTCTTTTTTTGGTCAATGTCAATTCAAATGTTATCAGGGAGAACACAACAAACATAATAAATGTTATACCACTGAGTCTATAGCATTGTATTGAGCTAATATTGCAGTTTTTGTATTAATAAGCTCATCATTAGTCAGTGAAGCAATGCAAGTTAAGTTGTTCAACTTAACTTTCAAAAATGGAGTGACAGTGTGGGACTTGCTACCTGTCAGTGAATATTTATTTTCTTTTTCTTCACCTCATATGCACTTAACAACTTTTTTAAGTGGTTATCGTAAACACATTTTTAAAATGTAAAAAGTATGATTATTATAAAATCATAAAACAGCAGTGCCCTTTGGCGAAATGAGTACACAAACACAAAACAAGGATCTCCAAATGTTCTGGTGACTTGAGATGGATAATGAAAAGTGTGATGGATCAGTCAGTGTCAGTGCCTGCTTTTTTTATTTTGTGCAGTTGGCAAACTGTGAGTCAGACTCAGTCATCAGAGAAGTAATGAAACCAAACTGCAATAGTTAGCTTTCTGAGGAAATATTCCAGTACACTAGCTGATGAATTATGACTTTCTGAATCTATATCAAATCTGATGGAAAATAGACTTTCCTCTATAGCTCAGTTAGTATGCAAGTAAAACTGATTAGAAAGAACTTTAAAAAAATAAATAAATAAATAAAACAATTATATGTATTAAGTTTTTACAAGGTCAGTGCATTTTCTCAGGACCACAGATGAAAAACACAACGTCCTGGTTTGACGTCCTGGTCACCTCATCCCCCCGACCCCCCACCCTGCAACCTCTTTCTCTCTATATTTCTTTTCTCTCTGTCAACTACCTTAAGAAAAGGAACCTGTCAGGAAAAAAAAAAAAAAAAACAAGAGAGGCTTTTAACTTTAAATATGCAGTGCATGTCTGTTCCTCTTATGTTTCCAAACTTTGAATTTTTCTTCTCTGTCTTTTATTTTTTTGCTAGAAGACACGAAATGCACAGGAAAAGAGAAGACAAAAAAAAACTTGATTTGAACTAGAGATAGTGTGGTTATGTTGACTGTGTCATAGAAATTCTTAACTCCAAGTCCTAAATTAGAAATTACACAGATAAAATTCAAACAGTGCATGTAGTAGCGGGATCTAAACATCATAAATCAGTGTTTATTATGTGGTTGAATTTATTTATGCTTTTTACTAACACGACATGTTGCTCTGTTTTCTGCATCCTCTGGCCCTGACTTCATCTACAGTACAAGTGAGCAGCCTCAGTGTCCTGCCCTTCCCGTCTCATTTCACAGCTTTCTAATTCCACAAGCAGTTAAAATGCTCTGGCAAAGCACTGCTGTTCTAAAAAAGATTTTTATCATATACTGTAGCTCTTGACAGAAAATGTGGATCCACAGTAACCTCTACAGATTGATTTTTTTTTTTTTTTTTCAAAAAGCTAAAGGCAGAATTTGCTTTCATACACAGTTTCATAACATTCATTCACACACTGCAGTTTACCATTTAAGGAGGGAAAAGATCCGGTATATTCAAAATCAAGCCAATAATGACTCAGTCCAATGAACACAGAGATCACAACCAAGAGAGAGTGACATGATTGCAGCCCACTCAACATTCATCTCTTAAACCTATAAAGAAATAGAGGTCTAAACACAGCAGCCGGATACCAGAAGGAAGCACACAACTTCACTTTGTAAAAACATATAATCAGAATTGGCCCAACAAACTGTCTTTTTATAGCCACTGATCAGAGATCTATGAGGACTATGATGTTTATGTCTTTTTTAAGATGCCCTGGCTGTAGAGTGCAGAGGACACGTCCAATAAATCAATAAAATGCCCATTTCTTCTTTTTAAAATGTTTACTTGCTGCCCCAGTTTAGATGGATTTGAAGGACAGAAAACATAGTAGTGATATGCAACAAAAATGTGAATATAGTTGAGCCAAAAGTTTCTGTCCTTATTTGAACCTCAGGAAGAATGTTGGCTGTAGGTGTGGGGACAGCTTGAAAACAATAAAAAAGGAAATGAAAGTAGGAAAAGAATCAAGCAGATTTTCACTGCTTGGTCTTTATTTACCAACCTTTCCCCTATAGTTTTTTTTTTTTTTTTTTTTTTTTTTTTTAAATCTAACACTAATCACACAGTAACCATTCCACACCCTTAACACCTTGTTTATTGTTACTATGGTGACAATGTTCGCCTACGTCTGCTGCTGTCATAATTATCTGCCAACAATCTAACATTGGAAAAATTGTAGAAACATAAATAATTTGATGTTTTTATATTAGGATAAGGTGAATTAACAAAAGCCGATCACAAAATATAAAAATAAAACTTCTCGTTTGATGTCTGACTCAAAGAGCCTGCAGTGATTTGACTGATCAAACATCAGGAAAGGTCAATAAAAATAAAAAATAAAAAACAAAGCTCAACTGTGGAAGCTGTAAATATTCATATCAAATTTCATAACAATTCAATAAGGCTCTGGATATTGTATAAAATGTCAGACCGTCCACCTTCATCATCCTTAAACCTGCTGCCTGTGAGGTCAAAACAGTTGATCCAGGTGTGGCCATGACTACAGTAACCGGCAGAACTATCAAACAGGGAGAAAATACCATCATTGTGTTGACCAAATGATTTGGTAGCATGCAGGAGATGGTTTAAAATAAGATGTGTAGTCACAGAAGCTCAGCTTGTCAGCATGTTAATCTGATTTTATTTCCCCACTTAACTGTACTCAGAAGCAAACGCATACGCTTGTTCATAAAAATGAATCATTCTAAACAGCATGTTGTCCATCCAGCCACTAAATTATATTAGTTACTGGACACAAAGCCATTTATTTTCTTAATGGTTAAATTGTGGCTTGTGCCTTTAAAACACACACAATACTATCATGACATTTTCTGACCAAAGATTTGTCAGAAAAGTGAACACTCATTTATCTAATCTCTCTGAGGTCTTTGACCACCTTTGATTTCCTCCTGGCATCGTTACCTCTTTCTCTCAGTCTTTCAGTCACTCACTCCCTCAGTCTCTTTATCTTAGTTTCTCCCTCTCTCTCTCTGTCTCTACATTTTCCCTCTAGTGATGGCAAAGATCCCAGAGGTGGCCAGCTGGAGATGAGGAGTTCTTGTGCAGTAATAGCCTATTACAAGTCATTTCTCACATACAGATTCAATGTTTTCCAGCTCATCCTGTCACACAGACACAGTCTAAAACTCACAAACACACACACATGCACCATCTCTTCTACTGAATTTGTGAAGACAATTTTTATGATCTATCTGGAGAGCTAAGTCAAACAATCAGCATCTCCAAGTAACTGAGAATCAGTAATCTGTCAGATTTAAAAAAAAAAAAAAAAAATGCTCCAGTGCCTCAAAAAGGTCTTGAATGTCACAGTCATCAACTTTTTAAAATTATTGTACCAGACCAAATAAGGTTAGTACGTCACTGTAATGTTAGCAGTATGATAATGCCACACACCTTTCCACGTTGTCATTTAGGATGGAATATATCAAAAATGGGAGAGAATATGAATCAAAAGCCTCCTCACATTTGGATCCTTATTAATTATTCACTTGTTTTTCCCTGTGCAAATGGAAAAGCAATATAATCAAAGCTTGCACAGATTTGTTTTATTTATTATTGAAACTCCTTCCATCTCCATTCTCTTTACTCCTTGCGCTCTTTTTTTTCTCCATTTCTCTCTATCTCTTGCCACCCTCTTGGTCTCCCTCATATTTATTTCTTCATATTTCTTCTCTGTTTCTCCCTCAGGTCTCTGTATTGACACTCCCACCACAGATCCTCACCCCTCCTTCTCCTCCCCCTCATCCCCTATGCACTTTACATGTAATTTAATTCTCGTCATTGCTCAGTTCAGTTCAGTTCTGTTAATTAATAATTCATATGTTTATAATCATTGACATCTTCCTCTAAACAAACAGCAACTAAACACCAGAAACTATATATTAGGGCTGCGAGCGATAACGTGTTAATCTTTGACCGAGATTAATGCGATAAAATTAACGTAGTTAACAAAAGTTTGTTTACTTCCGGTGCGCACTGACTTCTTTCACGAGAGTCGCCAGTTATCTCCCCGTAAGTGTCACTTTTCTGCAGTCAGTCAGATAGGAGAGATGGAAAACTTCTTGAGAAGACGGTAGCTGAAGATGGAGAGAGCATTCACTCACCCTTATTCAAATTGCTTTGTGTAGTGTTTCCCATACATTGATGAAACTGTGGTGCTCTGCCATAGTCTAGATTGCTCCACCATAGTTTCAAAATTGTGCAAAATTGTGATAACTGTCCGTGCATTACAGCACGAGGTAGCTGTAATGCTAATGTTAATGCGCTGGAGTACATGTTGAGCACTAGACGTTGCGTGCTCATAATTATAGGGCTTGTACTCTTTTCACATTTTCAAAATGTGACATTAATTAGTTGTTTTTTTTTTTAATCTAGTGATAGCCCTTATGTATGCATACATACATACATACACACACACACTCATATGTGTGTGTGTGTGTGTGTGTGTGTGTGTGTATATATATATATACACACACATCCCCCCACATGTTTTGTGTTTGTAAAGCCCATACTGTTAACAAAGTCATTGTTCCACACCCAGATGACTGATAGACATACCTAGCCTGCCAGAAACTGTTGGCAGATTCAGATGTGACAGGTCTTGGGATCAGCTGCTGATTACACTTTGACTCACCTGAAAGAGATGCTGCAGTGACAAGGATATTGGCAAGACATTATGAGTTGGGGCCACCTAAAATATGCTTTAGGTCTCTCATGACCCTCTTTACTGTATACCAAGGGTGGGAATTCTGCCCTAGTTTGCCTCATCGGGACTCTTTGGATATCATCCTTTGGCCATTGGCTTTTTCTATTTTGACCAAGGTGAGATCTGCAGCTGATGTCAAGAACCCTGTCACATCTGGATCTGCCAACAGCTTATGGCAGGCTAGGCATGTCTATCAGTGATCTGAGTGTGGAACAGTGACTTGGCCGACAGCTTACCCCTTGAGGTTGTTGGTCACTGAAGCACTGCTGGGCCAATAAATCTGAGGGTGGCTAGAGTCTGAATCCAGAATCATTAGTACATTTTATGTGTTTTTAAATACTTTGTACACATTTCTTTTTATATCTGCATAAAGAACGTGAGAAATAAATATGTGTGGTCTTTATACATATGTATATGTGTGTATATATATATATATATATATATATATATATATATATATATATATATATATATATATATATATATATATGTCAATAGATTTATATATATATAGTAATTCACTGGTGATGATTATTGTCATTGCTGCACAGAGCAGGATCATTTATTGAATATTTTCAACACCAGAACCATATCACATCTCAAATCAACATGGGAGAAAATTTCATCATATTAAATTAAGATTGCAGCAACGCACGCTCACCTAGCCTAAATGAACATCACAAAACTCATCACCAAAAAGTAACAGAGAATTAACATTAGAGAATAAAATAAAAACTCAGCAGAAGTCACTGTATCCAAATTTAATTTCCCGCTCAGTCCCTTCCTCTAACTGCCTTTATTCTAATGATGGCTGCTATTAAACACACACCAGCCTGCCCATTATGCAGTCATATCAGTGAAGGAACTTGCAAGGCTTTATTAAACTTCTTTCCTTACGCTCCGCTCAGGTGCATTTTCTATACAAATTGAAATCTTCTGTAGTGGAATACCATTAAATTCAGTTGAGTAATTACCTCTCACTTTTCAGCAGTAGAAAAAAAGCTGAGTAGAAGACTGAGCTTAAAATAAATCTTTTCATACCTGACATTCAACCTCTCCCTGCTCTGTGTTGTCAAGATTGACACCCTTTACAAAGCATTTGATGACAAGGAAAAATGCCAGGTAATAATCTCTTAAAACTGAAGAGGGGAGATAAAAGCACTATTTTTTCTGACCAATGTGCTGGAAACTGTTACGAACACTTTTGTCGAGAGTGGTTCTGCGCCTGTCACACACTATATGTGACATACTGCAAATTAAGCCTCTCAAGTCTTGACCTGGTGAAATCTGAAAATTCTTGTTTTGTATTCGTGTTCTCAGGCCATTCTGCACTTTTAAATTCTCACCAAATTTCGCATCCAAAACATTTGATATAAAAACATTCAAAATTTTCAAACTGCACTCGTCAAATATTTCCCAATGATCACACGTGGTTCCTGCTGCGTGGCAGCAAATTTATGAAGCGGAATTTCTGTCACTTTCAACTCCCTCGATGACTTCATGAAAACAGTGATGTGATAAATCAGCAACTATTAAATCACTTTTTTTATAATCATTTTAACAACAGGAGTTGGAAAACAAAAAGTTTGTGTTTTATGTGTAATATACAACAACTAAATTATTAATTTGAAAAGTGGAGGTCATTGGTCCTACCCTCTCATATAAATCGTAGCAGGAGCAGAAGATATTCCACAGATAAATTATTTATAATGACTGAGGATTTAGGCACAAAAATAACTGATGGAAAGATCACTGTTTGGGTCAAAATAAGTGCATGATGCGGGTTACATGTTTGTCATCACCATTGCTACAGTGATCATCTTAAGTCTAACGTCATGTTGACCAGTCCACCACAACATCTTCTTGGCACAGATTTTGTTGCTACATAAACACGTCACGCTGCTTCCTCCATTGCTGCTGTTATAATTACTACATCCACTAGTCTATGCCTTATATTGCTCACAAGGCCTTGATTATCAATATCAATGTACAGTCAATCTAATTATTTTTTATAAGTGTTCCAGGCAGATCACCACCCAGTCTGATTCTGGTTCAGTTGGAGGTTTTGCCTCTTCACTGTCACTCCACTGCTTACCCTCTGTCTGAACTGAGTTGAGTTGAATTAATATATGTGTTTATCATTTATGAGACTGCTCAGACTCTGACTCAGGACTTAACATTAATTCTAGTATTCTTTGTTATATTTCTTTTTCCAGACACTATTTTTATGTCTTGTCTCTTTAATTTTTTATTTTTTTTTAAAGTAAAGTCTCGGTATAAACATACATTTTTAATTCAGGTTTAATCATTTTCAACGTTGCCTAAATTTGCAGCTTTTAGTACCTACCCACGTCTACAGTCTCTCTATAGTTCACTGGCTATGTCAAAAAATTACATTTGTTATGAATCAAAGCAAACCATTATAAATTGTACAAGACAATTATAGTATAGAATCTAGTCTATCAATAATCATTTTTTAGTCAAGTCAAAAATTCTTAATTATTAACACATCTACTAGCTTTGTTGGGCAGAATGGCACAGTAGATGGCACAGCTTTCTGGGACCTTTACAATGCTGTTCATAAACATGTGTTTGTTCGTTATTAATATACCCGTTTTACATTTCTGCAAAGTCACTTTCTTGTTGTAAGATCATAATCAAGATTGACAAAAGGGTAAAAAGGTCAAACTGCAGCTGAGAATGAAATAGCAGTTGTGAAATGTTTGAGTGCATGTTTTGTTTTTGGTCGATAAGAGGAGACATTTAATGTTAACACCTTGTAAGAGAACAAAACCTAATTACACAGCATGGTGCATAAAACAGTCACTCACTCGCAATATCTTAATAGGATTCATGGGAGGATTTATAAGAATATGCAATTGTCATTTCATTTCATTTGGTATACAGTAATGTTCCCTCTGCTGATAATTTTGATGTGTTTATCATCCCATCATTGGTCTCTTTAACAGTGTGTAAAATAATCTATTTCTACACTTACTGAATATTTTAAAACAAATGTTATACAGATGAAATTCCCATGGGGGATGAGGAGAATGTTTCCTGCTTCAGACATATTGTTATTAAATGTAATGTTCTGTGTAGCTGGTTATCTTGGGCGTGTGGATTATCAACTGATCCCTCTGTACATCGGTGAAATAGTGAACCCCAAATTGATCTTGAAGGTCAAACCAACTCCTTATATGATGCCCTGCTTCCGGTAATGTTCATATGTGAATGAATGCATGAGAGCCACACTGCAGCCATTTTGCCTGCCAGATAAATATTCCCTAACACGTGTTGAACACATTGAAGCATATTCATATGTAAATATGAATATGCTTATGAATATGAATATGCATTGCTTTGTCAAAATATTTGAACAGATTTCCTTGAATACTTGCCAACTTCAGCTTTAGAGTTGTTAAGGCAACAAGCTCACTCTATAAGGCAAAGCAGTAGGATTATCTTATATGGCTCTGCCTCCATCTGGCCTGTGGTAGTCAATTTGTCACAGATCCAATCTCATTGAGCTGGTTGACAGCACATTGATTACTTCCTTCATGAGACCAGTTTTCCATGACTCACACAGTTTGGTTTTGTGAAAACCAGATTTTGCAAAAGCAAGCCATAGATGTTGTGACAAATAATACAAACACAGGTTTTTCAGCAGTATCACCAACAATCTTTGCAGCAGTGATCCCCACACAGTGTTGACAGACTTGTAGCTTATTGAACATTGAATCCAATAATCCCACTACTTTTGGTCTTTCACCATTCAGGAAATGGGGAAAACGAGAGAGGGAAACTGGGAAAACGGGAGAGGGATGATAAAGTGGGTACACAGATTGTTCAATCAATCTAACTGGCATACCAATATACTACTGTTGTTAATCAAGAGAAACACATTAATGCTCTACTAGAGGGACTATAGAGGGGTATTGAAAAACTATCTAATGCTTCTAGAATAGAACAACAGAGATTGATTACATTGTCATCATGGAAGCATAGACTTAAAACAACAGATGTAAAAACTGTGGCATGAGAGTCATGTTTTCTGCTGTGGCCATTTTCCATCTTAACAGTGGCAGCAAACTGACCAGGCTTTGACACACATTTTCGTATTCACACACCTCTGTGTTTTTCCATCACCTCTTTTCCCCTTTATCGCTCTGTCTATTCAGACTTTTCAGTGCAGCTGTGAATGCAACCTCTAATCTCTTCATCTCCTCTTCTTCACTGGTGGAACAATATGTCCTGACAGTCGACAAGACTCTGTCCTCCCAGGGGCATATACAGCTGTGACTGGTAAAGTGATTAAGAGGTCCAAGATAGCATCTCATGTGGAGACTGAAAGAGAGAGGAGAGTGAAAGAGATTGGAACGATAGAAGGCAGAGATAACAGCCAGGATGATAAATGACCCACTGCACTGGTCTTTGATTCTTTGAGTCCTTGAGGACACCAGATTGACACTGTATCTTGGTACACATGCATAAAAAATATGAATCTAGGCAAATCCAACCTATACAATAGAAGTATACTTTTGATCATCAGCTCACAAATGTGGACATAAAGTAAGTATTTTTTTTTTTTTGTTTCTGTCTTCTTCCTTGAGTAACATTGTTATTATCAAGGTGTAGGCAATGATTGGTGACAGACGTTGTTATGCATTGGACTTTTATGTTTCAAGGTTTCAAGATGTTATATAATTAATAGAAATGGTTGAAGCTATTCAATGGTGTAGTGTACACAACTTTGAGGTCAAAATGGTGTCTTCCTGTTGCATGCCTATTCTCATTTTCTTTTTTTTTGCCCTATTTCGCTGTCTCCCTTCATGACTTCCTTAGAGATTAAGCACAATCCTTCAATCCCTGCTTGGTTATCCTTTTTCTGTTCCAGGCTTTATTGTGTTCTCAAGTGTTTATTAGTAAAAAGCTTCAGAGGATATAGACCTTGATAAAAAAAAAATGGAGGTGTTCAACCAGTTAGAATGAAGTGTAAATCCCTCTCATTCCAGAGGCATAAAGTCTAGTGGGTGTGACATTTTGATTGCTTAAGAACAAATCAGGGCATTCTGATGGTCAATGACATATGTTTCACATATTTTTCACATAATTAAATCTATCCTGAAACCAGACTGTCCTCGGTGATATTTGAGTGCAGCAGTATAACACTGATACTACACTTATCCATCTAAATAATAATCTATCTGTTATTTATTGTTAAAAGTTGCATGCAAAGTTATTACTGCAATAATTAGAAAGTTAACCAGAGCTAGATTTGGGTTCATGTTTTGTGTTTTTCATCCTCAGCCCTACTTTCGCTCTGTATAATTGGCTCCAAAGAAACACACCCTCTCTGGCACCATAACCTTTCAGATAACAAAATACAAGAAAGATATTCAATACAGATCCAAAAACTGAATGTAAAATAATACAGGAGGACCATTAGTAGTCAAAGAAAAAGAGAGTTTCAGGAGGAGGTTCTTTTAAATGACTTTGAGAAGCTGACAGTCTTCATGAAGTCCTTAGAGTATGAGGCCATTCTCAGAATTCTTGCTGTCTGAGCCTCAACTAATATGTCTGGCATTTACAATTATACTGGCATACCACTGATGTGAAAAGAACTAATTTCTTGTTGAACCATTATTTGTGAAAGTACTGTAACTACACCAGGAACTAGATTTATAAAGAACCATTTTTAGTCAAACTATAGCTACCCAACAATTGGTCTCTTTGTCTGTTACCCTAAAGCTCTTCATATGTCAAAGATAAATTTCCTGTTAAGCAACATAGGTATAAACAGGTATACCCCAAAAAAAATGAAAATTCTCTTTTACATATTTTATAATTTTGGTCATCACCATGATCCCAACTCATTGTCATTTTGTCTGTCTGAGACATATTCTCTCTATACTTATGCTGATGACACTCTGTTTTACCTTTAAATCTAACTATTTCTGATGTGACAGCCCCGTATGTGATTTGCCTGGAAGACATTAAACACTGGATGTCACAAAACATCATGCAATGTGAGGATTATAAAACCATTATTTTGTCAAGGTTTAGGCTCTTAGTCAAAAACCTACATTGATTCCCTGGTTGTCTTATTTATATTTCTGTCACTTAAGAAATAGCTGTAAGTCACAAAGATGAGTTATTTAGGCCTAAATCACCTCAGGATAAGACTTCTTCAGATCTCTGTACTTCTGTTGCAGCAAAAAGACCTGCAGCTGCATCACAATGCAGAAGCATGGCTTCTAAGTAAAACAAGAGGAGTAGATGATCACAGTAATTCTATTTCGACTCAGTAGCTGTTTCAAGTATCAAGTCATCTGTCAAGTCATATACAAGCTCAAAACTGTTCATCAAACTTTAATCCACAGCCAAATGCTTGATTGGCCCTACTTTATGAAGCAACCCACTAGTGTGTGTCAGTTAATAGTGATGTCGTGACTAAATCTTATTAAAACTTGTTTTAATTTCAATGCTTTGGTGCTATTTAATATCCCAGTAACTTATGTAAACAGACCTATAAATGTGGCGGTGGAATTTAAGAATTAAAACAAAGCATGGCAATTAACTGTTGCTTCCTGTGCCTCTATTCAAAAATAACCAACCAAGCTGTGCCAATTTTTTTGGCAGAGAATACCACCGTACGTTACACATTCCAAGATCGGTCCTCTGAAGTGTTGAATCATGGTTTTACACTTCAGTCGTGGAAGGGATTTGAACACTTTTATAGTTTGCTTGATGGTAGGCCCAATAGCTATGTGCCAGCCAAAGGTAATTTATAAATTAGTCAAGGCTAATTATTTCTTTGTGCTTGCAGGTGATCTCCCAAGCTGTTTGTGTCCAAACCTATGTTTTTGGCTGTTGTTTTTCTTTAGTTCTGTGCTCTATTTGACAGTTCTGACTTCCAGGTCTTCTTGTGAGGCCAGTTGGATCCTACGATGGACACAGTGGTCTAATAAAGTGAGTCTGGAGACAATTAAAGCCTAGAGTGATGGGCTCAAAGTAAAGGGGTTCTGTTTCTCTGTGTGCCATCATGTTAGCTGGTCACTGACTGTTGTTACCCACAGTTACACTGTGATAATTGTAGCAGGAAGCACCTGTGGAGCAAGATAACACCAGGCCTTGGGGCAAAGTGGTGCAGACCGGGGTCTGTCATTTTTAGAGCTATGTAATTGACTTTTTATATGTGGGTAAGATAAGCGCTTTTCTGCTTTTAAATACAACTATAAATATGCAGTTGCCATCCTCGATACAGCCCTAGGGAGACCATCCAAAAAGATCCTAAAAACTAGTTGCATAAACACCATGGTGGGTGCAGCCTACAAACATACTTTTTATTCACTTCTGTATATGCCTCAAGTTTCATATTTTCGCCTACAGTCTGCTCTTAGTCCAACTTTCTTACTTGTTTATATTTGGTGTAAAATATGACCAATGCATTTAGCCTCTTTTGTTCCACTGTGTTCCTCAACAGGGGCACAGAGGCAGGGAGCTCCAGAAAAATAAATAAAACAATTAAAACCTGGAATGATGTCATTTGGCAAAAATATCACCTACATGCAAGTGCCCATTGCCCATAGTTCTCTGTGAAATATTAACGTTCCAGAGCTGTAAAATCATATCTGTGAATATTTTAAATTTATTAGTAACGTTGTGGTACCTGACACAAGCCAACTGGACCTTCAAAATCATATTTCAGTGAATTGCAGGCTCCTTAAAACACAAACCTCTGGAGTAAGCCATTTTAGGTGTTAAAGTTAGGAGGACCATTTTAGATGTGATTACTAAAGTCACACTATCAGATCCCAATGTCCTTCTCAATTGCACTGTGACTATCTCGTGGAAGTTGCCATTATAATGTCAAGGAAATGATCCCTCACCAGTTTCCTACAATGTCAGCACTGTATTTGTCACTTTACTAGTGAAGCCAGCAATGTGGCATCACCATTTCACTGTAGAAAGCTGTCAATGTGAACATTAAGATGAACTTTATCAAGACGTGCAGTTTTGTGACTGAAATGCGTTATCATCCTTCATACATTTGTATAGTATGTGTTTAGCATCTCAGTTTCAATAATAGTGTGAATTCTTGAGCACTATCACCATCATCCATCGGGTATGAATGTGTTAATCTAGTAATTGTAATTTTACGTTCAAAATCGATCACTTTAACATCTTTTTATTTATGTCTGTAATGTTTTTGTTTGGATCCAGATACATTTACTGTCACTGATGGACGAATGGATGAGGCTGAAGTTGAAGTGTTTTGCTTTGGACGCTGCATAACTCGAAACATCATCCTACGCTGGGAAACAGCAGTTGGTACAGGCACTAAGAACTCTGCATGAGAAAATTCACTAGGGATCGCTGGAAGGTTAAGTAGCCAAGAGCATAACTACCACTGGAGTGTAGCTGACAATCTGGCAACGAGTGAATGAAGTGCTGGGCTCACTGTGACTGATATGGACCAGGTGTGGAGGATACAGGTGAGTGAAGCTGTGTGCACACGCACAGGGGAAGTAACTCAGGGTCTTGGTAAAGCCTTGACAATTTCTTTTCATTTTCTTTGCTTCATAAGGCTCAGAGTATGTTGTTTGGCACAACTATTATTGGAAAAAAGACTTCCAGGATGTTTGTAATACAAGTGGTAATTGTGCCTTGCAGTATGATATGTTTTTGAATGATTTTTATATGATAAATATTTTTCAAACTTAACTCAAACTTAAAAATCAGGTCGAACTTGTGCATTATCCCGGAATCACACTGCAATGAAAAAATGAGCCTTTAGCAGCAAACTGAAGAGTGAGACTTTGATATAATTCTGTTTCTCTCTTTTTCAAAAAAAAAAAAAAAAAAAAAAACTAAAAATCTAATGAATCAGAAAATAGCGGGATGGAGATTGAAAAAAAATATTGCTGGGTAAAAAGCAAAACCACTAAAAGATCAAGGAAGGTCCATCAAAGAAACAACAAAACAGGCTGTTAGAGGAGTAACACATGGAACACACATTGTATCACAACTAAAAACAGACACATTTATTAGCTGCAGGAGACCGAATAACAGCTGCTAATTAGACTTTTCACATATAACAATAATAATAACAGAACTATTGCAGTGACCAGACTGTAAACTCTGAGGATGATTTTTCTTGCAAGATTGTCCATCCCATTCATCCTCTGTGTCAACAGAACAATATGCCACCAGCATCAACAGTGAGGCTAGTCCTACATCCTGCATCCAGCCTTTGTGTAACTTTCTTCTGGCAGATGTCTCTATTGTTTGAGATGAAGGATTGTTTGATGAAGATTCAGATTTGTTTCAGAGGCTGTCCATCTTCTGAAACTTAGCTTGTGTTCCTCTCCCACTTTTTACTGACACAGAGTAACAACATCAATCAATCTCCAATGTCAATTTAAACAAAACCACTAATAAGAGATTGTAACATTTCCACCCCTTTCCTGCTCCTGATATCTGGTGAAAGGCTGGACAGTCATTTCCTGGTGTCTGACAACCCATGATTTTGTTATGAATATATTTATCTAAACACATTCATTACAATCACTTTCATGTTCTATGTATTTCATATTTTTGTTTGTCAGAGCAGCAGGTTTATTTGGTAGAGATTACAGGTTTTATCCAACAACTCTGACGTAAACAATGCAAGAGGTAAACTGTCTCCCCCTCATGAAACCAAAATACTATTGTGAACCACACAGAGGCTTTTAGAAGGACGATGCACACATGTAAGCCAGTAATTCTGACTGCATACCCATTTGATCATAGCTGTTGAGAGACTCACTACTGGGAGACTCGGTTCATATTAACAAGATCTCTGTGTGTAGCCACAAGGCCGACAACAGACTAATTTCAGAAAACAAAGACAAAGAAAACAACTGTTTGCATATTTAAACATGTGGAAAAACAACGGTAACAACTGAGGATGCTATATAAACTATGATGAGCAAGTGAGATGTAATGTTACCATGTCTGTGGTCTGTAATTTTAATTTGACACATTCTGCCTCATTGTCAAATGGAAATTGAATCTCTTAAGCCTTCATGTATTGATGTTCACTACTTAAAGAACATCAGAACATTTTGAAATCCTTCAGAAAGCAGGCAAACCATCTCTGAATGCTGATGCTGTTGCAGTTTTCAAGGTAATACTCTTTCATACGCTGCATGAGTGAAGGACATCAGTACTACTGGATCTAACCCACACTCAACCCACAATCCTTTGACAGATAATAGCTTGCTCTTTTGGTGTATTCCTAACTATAGGTTCAGTGTTCAGTGTGAGAACCACACACAGAATGAGATCAACAAGCCAACATTGTATGCAATAAGAGATCAAAGGAGACCTTCTGTCTCGGATGTTTACAACCCACACTGATAGAGAATAAAGATGTGTGATGTCTGACTTGTTAACATCAAATAAATACTTATATAATAACTTTTGAATGTACTGCCAAAGAAAACTCAAGGTTCAATCTTTAAAAAAAACGACCCATAAAGCTGTCTTAACAGTGCTTGGCCTGAGTCTCTTACTGCCGTAGTTCTTTAAGTACTGTCTAAAGGAAATCTAAATATAAAAGATTTAAAGCAAACATCCTGTGCTGTATGTGCCAGCCTGTATATGGACGCTATGTATGAAACAGGTTATGACAATGCAGCAAAGGCCTTGGAATTCAAAAAGAAAAAGTGCTGGCAGAGAATTCCCCAGGTCTGTTAATTAGTTTTTCTTATTCAGTTATTTTATCTCCCTCTCCCAGATAACACCAGGGGAACAGTTCCCACATCACTTTGGTTTGCATGTTTACTAATCAAAGTGAAAACATCAGCATTAAGATTTCATAAAACTACACATATAGATTTATGAGGATTAATTTAACCACATCTTGTTATTTAGTCACAAAAAGGAAGCAATTCAAAAGAAATTGCATTTGGTGAAAAAGACACTGCTCTTCCAAGGAACTCTCAAAGACAACCATTAACAACCAGCTTGGAAAGAATTCAGCTGGAAGGCCTAATCCCACCTTGTTAGAAATGTCTAAGTTAAGTCAACAATACCAAAAACTTAGCACTTAAGAAGCTTGGGGTTGATGTAAGTTGGTAAGTACCCAGGGAGCTGATCAAGGAGCTAAGCATTGGGAAATATATATGAACCAGCTAATACTACTTGTTCCATTCCCATTTTTTGCTGATTATAATATAATATAATATTCTGTATATACAAATTATTGATTTATGGTGTGGTCAGCCTGTAATCATCAGGGACCTGGTTACCCATTTGAAAATGCTGTTTTTTTTTCCAACGGTCAGTATGGATTTACTTGAGTAGCACTTGAAGTTAACTCTTCCTGTGAGACTTCATTATAATGCAGTGCTTCAGGCTGTGTATTTTTCATGTTCCAGGCAGCAGCACATAGACTGTCAGATACGATGGCGTATCAGGGCTATGTATAAATAATTTGGCTTCATTTGAGGGCAGTTCAGATGAGTTTTGTGGTTCAGCAAGACACCATAAGCCAAATTCTGGAACTGATTAATTGATTCTCAGGGTGTGGACATTCGGAGAGGGAGGCATAGGCGCCAGCAGTACAATACCAAGTGATCCAATGCTTTGTGGCACATGGACTCTTACGATAAGTTGAAACCATGTGGTATCAGAATAAACGGTTATATTGATGGCTTCAGTCATTTTGTGTTATGGATGGAAGCCTACACCACAAACAATAACCCCAGGGTCGTGGCTGATTACTACTTTCAGTGCGTTGTGTGTTTGTGTGGCTGTCCGGGGAGGACACCTCACTCTCCGAACGAATGCACCCTGAGGATCAATCGATTTCAGAATTTCAGAACTACAAAACCCATCTGAACTGCCCTCAAATGAAGCCACCTGTAGCCATGCATCTGTCCAGTTTGTTGTAGCTCCAGGTGAATAAAAGCCATCACCTCCTCTTGACTGCTATGTTTTTTGTATTTTTCTCTGAAACAGGCTGAGTTTCTTGTAGTGTCTCTTCAAAGTCCGAATGCTTAGGATGGTATGGTTCATTCTGGGCTAAGATAATGAGTATGTCATTATTTGAAAAACCAGTTGAAAAGTACAATTTGATGAGTTCATCCACCATGTACATTATGCACGCAAAGCAATAACTTGGGACTTTATACTATCATATATATTCTAGTTTAAGTCTGGTAAATCTGCATGTTTTTGTTGCAAATTTGCAACTTTTAATGTCAAAAATATTCAAGTTTATTTCTTGCAATTTTGTGAGCTATTCTCACAAATTTTTGGCTTTTAATGTCATAATTATTGAACTTTATTTCTTGCAAATTTCTGAGATTTATTGTTTTGTAAATTTGCAACTTTATAATGTCACAAATATCTGAGTTTATTTCTCATAAATTTGTGACTTTTTTTCTCGGAATATTATCCCCCCAAACTCCCTTCTGGAAAAAAAATATTTATACATCACCCTAATATGCCATTGTAGTTAATGAAGGAGAGAGAGAAAAAACACACAATTGTTGGAATGCATACCTCCACCAAGGCCAAACAATCCCGCTGGATCTGAATTATCATTCACTGAGTTTGGTTCAAATTACTTGTGTGATTCTGCTGACAAATAAATCAAACCAATAAATCATAAAGTTGTGTTAAATGTAGGTTTTATCAACATCTCATGAACCATCATTAGAAGGTGGAGTTTGTTCTGTTGGTTTATATATTGATTTGTAGATTCTTCAAACAACACTTCCAGGTTCTCAACCTATGTTATTTCTCAATAGAAACTGTATTGTGTCACAAGTGCATTATTTACCACTATGGCAATATTCCAGATTGTTCATTTTATTTCCAAGTAACAGCTTTGCGTCTGAACATTAAGTCCCAGTCAAAATCTCATTAACATTTTACCACCTACAACTCTTGACTGCATTTTTTTTTTGTTCCAAAACTGACTGTAATTGTTGCTCCCTGGGGAAAGTGTCTGACACTCAGAGGCATCTCACTTGGGGCTGCCACCAGCTTTTGTCACAGAGGGAGTTTTTCTTTAATACTATGTGTTTTAAAATAAGATGCTTATTTTGTCCTCCAGTTTCCTAAGAACATGTTGCATGCAGTTGTCTCTAACTTATGCCATTTTTCCCTGATCCCTCATTCCAATCACATATTGGTAGAAGCGTGTGCTGTTTACATTTTACCATCAAGTATAGATTGGCGGGTGTTATGGGATTTCAAAGTTGTGCAGAGGGGGTTAAGGGTTTTAGAGTTAGTTGTGTTGGTTTATATGAAGCTGCCAGTGACATGAATATTTAGAAATGCATCTGCGAGCATTCATTTGGAAAGAGCATGGGTGGGTGCATCCGTATCCTAATGAAGGGGTTTTTCCTGTGAAACAGGGCAAGGAAGAGGCTCTGGAGAGATACTATGGAAATCAAGGGCATGGCTCCTTGGATGAGCTGCAGGTTGAGCTGTTATATGAAAACATTTTTCAAAGGTTAGTACAGAGAAAGATTGAAAGACAAACTCATTACCTACCTGTTTTTGAGCTCACATCATATCAGCTTTGTTATCTTTGATATGGCACATAAACCCAGTGGTAATTCAAAACAAAACTCTGAAAAGTCACAGTTTATTTCCTGAAGAGATGTATTGTATTCAACAAAATTGGTCTGAGAACTGGTCATTATCATGAAAATGCCTTGCTGTTTTAGCTTTTTAGTTCACGAGGAGTTTCTGTTTGACCCAGTTTGAACCATCTCAACCATTCATGTATAAATGTTTGATTATGCAAGCGGAGAATTTTCATTGTTCTTGTACTGTCAGATAGAAAATGTCATGTTGGGGCAGTGACAAGCAGCAATAATCAGCATGGACTTAAAAGGAAAGCAGAGCAGCTGGAAACCACAAAACAACTCATCATCACGGTTTAATAATTTCCTGTCAACTGTCTCTCTCTCTCTCTACAAAACAGACAACCCATGCTGCTCACATTTTTCTGCACCTTTATGTGTGTGTCTTTTTTTACACAAAGATTATTGCTCACAGGATCAATAACTGCTCCCAGCTGTAGTTCATTTTCAATTTTTGCTCATGAGTAAAAATGAAGTCAGCTTTCCATCTCTGATGTTGAGTTAATGCAATATCTACGTCACACCAAAAAGAAAATATTACACCACACTACATGCTTGCCCCATGCAATTTAATTTTATGTTCACCCAAAAACTTATTATGGTACTGGTAATAAAGTGTAACTGTGTCTTTTACAAAAATGTATCAAAAAAGAGGAACAGCGGACACTATTAGACCACCAGCTTGGTTTGATGTCTTTTGACAGAGCTTGTATTTGATTCCCTGTTGATTCATCGTAGCTGGCATTTTGCCCCTCCATCAGCAGAATGGCAGAGACATTTTGTGTGTGTTGTGTGTGTCTGATGTGTGTGTAGAAACTGCATGGAGGTTCCCACTGTTCAGCACTATGGCTTGAGGTCAGACCTTTTTATCAGCTTACAACTGTCATTTTTCTTGGACTGCCTTGAGCCACAACGTCATTCATAGGAACAATAGGGAGATAGAGTATGGAGTATAGTATAGAGGACCTGAGGAGAGTAACCAACAGAAACACTTTGATGCCTCTGCAGTCTATATCTAATGACAAAATTCATTTGTAACAGCCTTTAGTTATATCATGATGGTGGTGAACTTGCCACCAAACTGTTATCTGAAAATGTCTTGCGGTTTAGCTTTTAAGTTCATGAGGGTTTCTGTTTGACCCAGTTTAAACCATCTATACAGATACAGAGGAACATTCCCATACATTTGGGCTCATACTTATCTCTACATTTTAGCTCTGTTTTATTCTCTGCCAATTCAGGAGAAACTTATCTGATTCTTAAATGCATGTTATTCATCAATCAGTCACAAACCTTTGTTTTTCTGCCATTTTTGCTGCTCTGTAGTGGATTTGTGTGGTATTGTGTAGTGGATTTTTTTTAAAGCTTTCTTCAGTGAAAACAGCTTTTTTTTTTTCTGTGACCATAATAATACTGTTAAAAGTAGTGAAAATGAACCAAGACAGCAGTTACAAGGCATGAAAATGAAAAAACCTGACGTGGTGATGATTTTTCATTACAGGTGTGGTCTGTTGTTAGAACAAAAATAACTAAATTGGGACATGTGGCAGGAGGTAATAATGCAGGTTATATTCTTATACTTTTCTATGGCAGTAAATGTCAAGATAAATGATTTATTTTATCTGTAGGTATAGATTTATGCTTTTACTGTGCAAATGCACAGTAAAAGCATAAAAACTTATTTTCTTAACTGGCAGAAATAGACTGACCAACTTTTTAATACGAGGCTGTGTTAATGTGACTGTGGCCTCACATGATTTCTCGATTGAGAGTATCAAGACTGAAATGTGCAAAAAAAAAAATTAAGCGTGGTGGTTGCTGTGGTAACGCTAGGCATGCAGATACCCAGCTGACAATGGTTGCACTAGCACATGTAAACTGTGAAGTGCTTCAGCAGCTACATTTACATTTCAGGTGAGTCGCTCGTGCTGAGATTTTAAGTGAGTCATGCTGAGTGACGCTGTCATCGAATCATACTCACAATGAATCATTATGTCGCAGAGCTCCCTGTTCAGAATGCTTCAATGTAAATCAGCTGGGGGAGCTATACAATAATTTCGAGTCACTGCATATACTTCAATACATCCTTCAGATAGTATTGATGAATTACATGCAAGATTTTATTGTTCAAGTTAAGATCAAATTTGTGTGTATACACATCTCTATGAACTACAGAGAGCATAAAACTCTATGCAATCAGCCCCATTTAAACTGTAGTGCACAAGATGTTCAGCACCAAGGACAGCGACATGACCAGCGTTTAACTCAAATACTAAAACGGAAATTTTTCTCGGGTGAAAAGTTCTACTTTTTAAGAACCTGCACCCACACATACCTGCAGCCATTTATTCTCCTTATTTCCGGAAGCTTTAACTACCAGCCCATGTAAGAGCCAAATCTCATGGCCCTTGTGAAGCTGAGCACTGTGGAAGCCAGACACCATGAGAGAAGGAAACTGCAGTGGGGGCTGAGGGCATGCTGATCAGGCAAATGAGCGAAGTGCTTTATGGGGTCTGTAACCGACGGCAACACTTACAGAGACTCTTTTCCCCAAAGTGGTATTACACTTCTAAAGTTCATGAATTTTTGAGAGCGGTAAAATCACTTACATTTACTCGGATCACTGTTCACTTCTTTCTATACGTCTCTCTTTGTGTGTCAAAGTTAATGTCTCAGCTGAAAAACAACAACCTGACTGGGAATAATAGACCAACCTTTTTTCATAATTCTTTCTGTAAAAGCTTGTGAAAACTGCCGGTCCCTCTTGCTGCACCTCTGCACACTCACAATGTATTATGCATGCCAGTACACTGGTGACACATTGTCATGAATTATTTAGATTTATGTAACAATATGAATGAACATGAAGCATCAGTATCAAAGAAGCTGTGCATTTATTATTATTTTTTCATTTTATTTGTGATTTGGTGGAATTTACATTTATTCATGTATAGGTGTATTAACAGTAAGAGGGGAGATATATATCCTATGGATAAGCAAAACTTTTAATATAAGTGTATTTTCAGTTCAAAACACACACAAAAATATAAGATGAATATTATTATTCTATTCAAATGCAGTATGTTGTCGTTGTTTTTCTTACATTTGGAGTACGTTGTTTAAGAAAAGGATAATGAGGATTTGTTTGTGTGGGCATATACTGTATATATGTAATTCATAAATGTTTCATGATAGCGACGAAGCTGTAATGAACACTCCTATTCTCATTTAGAAGTAGAACAGTACATCATTAAACTTTGTTCTATCTTTAAACTTTTGTTTTTTTTTCCTTCTAACAAATTGAAAATAGGAATCCGTTTATTACATTTCCATAATGTATGGTGCGATTCAGCTATTTGTGAGACTTAATTACATGATCAAAACAAATTAAAATTCTACTCTCCATCTTCAGTAATGAGAGGTGTGCCT
This sequence comes from Polydactylus sextarius, assembly GCA_016801845.1. Classification (NCBI taxonomy): domain Eukaryota; kingdom Metazoa; phylum Chordata; class Actinopteri; family Polynemidae; genus Polydactylus; species Polydactylus sextarius. The sequence goes on from CM028922.1 coordinate 7,693,665, forward strand.
TCCAAGAATACATTATTGACAACAGAAGGAACAAATTGACTCGTAAATCAGCTTCTTTGGGGGGCCAGCTGCCATGTCTGGCTGCAGGGCAGATAATAAAACACTACAAAAACGAACAGGACAACAGCCAACCCCAAAATACAACACCAGAGACACATATTTTTCCATCAGTTTCCAAATGGTATAACTCATCACGTTGTTAAAGCTCTGACACTGTCAAGCCACGGGAGAGATGGAGGTAAATGAAGGAGAATGACATTTTACCATGTCATCTTTACAATATATCATATCTTTCATAGTTATTAGTGGGTTTTCAGGGCAGTCTGGAGCTCAAGATTACATAACACTCTGCACACAGTGGGAGACATTTTCCTCTTTCAGTTCTCTGTCTGGGTCATCTATCAGATGTCAACCTTATTAGGTGTCAGATACAGTGTGCTTTATCATCACTGTTAGTCTTGTTTTCTTTGTGTCAGTCTGACAAATGAAAAAAAAAAAGAAAAAAAAATGTAAACCTTGCTTTATTCCAGGTGATTAATTCCACTATTGTTGCTGCTTACGTTCGCCTCGGGAATTTCTGACTGATTGACTCCCTGTAGGCAGTAATGATTACAGTATTTCCACTGGTTGCTTGCTCATTATATGTGCGTACTTCACCTCTGAAACTGTATATCACGGTGAAACTAAAACAAAGGTATAAATTAATGATACCTAGATGGAGGCAAGGAGAAATAAGATATATAATTAAGTTGCAGGAGTGCCTAATGCCATTTCACTGCTAATTGGTGAGTTACTTTTTCAAGAATCCAGCTAATAGCGTGTTTATATCTCATAATCCCTACTGGATGAAATGGATGATGCAAGAAAATCTATCGTCCTTTATCTTCTGAAGCCAAAAGCTGATGTTGCTTCTGATGCATGTGGCTCCAGGTGGAGTCTTGTACATTGAAGTGGGTGATCTTCTCTTCCTTCCTCTCTTCTCCAGCCCAGGTGGTGGACTATGGAATCATATTCTTATTGCAGGCCCATTTATGTGAGGCCTCGCAGCATTACAAATCATTATCTCACAAATTGTTGAAGAGGGAAACAGAGGAAGGTTAAAAAGAGGAAGAGCTTGATTGGAGCTGGAGGTTCAATCGTTTTTTTAGTATGTGAAAATCTGATCTCCTAGAACAGAAATGAGAAGTGTTGAGCATGCCAATGAAGTACAGCGAGAAATTAGCCACAAAGTAAAAAAAAAAAAAAAAAAAAAAAAAAAAAAAAACAGTCAAACTTGGTTGTACTTTATGTAATTAAACAGTAGAATTCAGTTTCACTGCTGCTAAGTGGCAATTTAACAAATTTCAAGTTTTTTTCAGTTTTTAGTTGTGTTTGAGGCTAAATAAACACAGACTGCATTTACAGCCTCATAAAACATCTGCAAAACCATTTTTTGTCTTCAAACCTGCCTCACCTTTGCCAAAAAATAACCAGAAATTATCTCACATCTCACTTCATTGACAAATGAATTAAATCTGTTTTGGAGTCAGGACTGCCACCAGCTGTCATTAGGTGGTGCAGTTTACAGAAATAGTGTATGCGTCCCATCACCCCTTTGTACACTTACCATTTTGTGTATGTAACATGATTTTAAAAAAGAAAGTAGTAGATTTCCCCACATTATGAAAACAATAGAAGTGCAATCCTTCACAGAGTAGCTGTAACATTGATATTTATGATATCAAAATTAAAGAGTGTGTCAAGTTTTTCAATATTTTTGATGCCCCTCGGTCTATCAGAATAATGAAAAATGCAAACTAAACCCCCTAGATAAATCAAAATCTAATCAGTGGTATCAGTTTAGTGCATGGGATTGATGGACAAACAATTGAATGAATGAAGACAGATCTGTTCTATCTCAAATCTATCTGTCAGAAAAAACAAATTATAGTGACTAATTGAAGACTTGATGATGTATGATTACTTATATAAATATATGTATATTATATTACTGGGTTTGAAATGCACATTTATCTGACAAATTTAGTGCTAGTTCTGGGATGGATGTTAGCGCTAGTTTTGGATTTCAGTCACAATACCTCCATTCACATGTCCATGTAGACCTATGCATTTTCAAGTATTTTCATTTGATATAATGGCCATACAAAATCTTTGCTCTCTTCTTTTTCTTTGGATTATGCAAAATAGATGTATACAAGCTTTGTTTATTTAAATTTGGTGGACAAAAACTTTAATTGGTCTTGTTAGTAACCGTAATCCCACCACCAGCAGTGTTGGCGCTGCTTTTGAACCTCTCAAATCTGTGGAATAAGTGGAAAAGGAGTAAATTATCCATAACCACTGAGATTTAATAAGAAGAAAATAAGACAAAATGTAAAGGGATAAAGACACACAAGCAAATGGCTCCCAATTGATTGGCGCCGAACAGGGACTTCATTACATCTCATATATGATCAATTTGCACAAAAACAACAACAAAAAAAAAAACATTGCAGTTATTCAATAGTTGCCTTTTAAGATCTTTTACACACAGGCACAAAACAAGCTCTCAGACCTGTCACGGAGAGTTGAACGAAAGTAAATTAATTTTTCAGCTAAATATTCCCTACAGCAGCAGCTGTGCACAGACACCATATGCTGACTACTTTATACAAACAGTGTAATAGATTGTGGGCGCAAGACAATAAATCATTGTGCATGACACTTTCAACAGGTATCTCAAGTTGTTTGTGGAGGAGGCTGTTTCTTCCACTCTTCTCCTCTTTGTGTGTCCTCAGAGAAACCATAGTGCTCTTTTTATGGGGTCCAATTACGGCTACCTTCTGTGGCTTTACGCTGCTTCAGTCCATTAACAACCAAGGCTTGTTAATGGAAAGACATTTACTAGTGTTTGTTGTTACCTATGGTGGCTGGTGATGTTGTTCTGTCTGCATTCACCGTGTGTTTACTCTGAAATATTTGCTTTCAAAGAAACTAAAACTAAAATCATATAGTCACTACATGGGGAAAATATTGGTATTGCCACCTACATCTCAGTTTGGTTTGTAGGATTTAGAATGATTTACTTTATTCATGGAAGTAGCATCAGAAAAATGCAGATGAATGATGAGACTGACAGATTGATCAGTGTGATAAACATCTGTTAACTGAATGTGATGTTACCAGTATGGATAAATCACTTACTACTGATTAGTCAGTGCAAAATGAAACAAAATACACCCTTCTCCCAACAAGAGGCCAACTTAGCTTAACTCAATATCAGGCTTTTTGAATAAAGCAAAACTGAAAAGGTATTTGAGACTACTGTCAGAAAGTTATTCAACATAAAGCTTCAACAAATATTTAATATAAATCACTGAGACTAACACATTTGGCCTATTTAAATCCTAATGATGTACTATATTCTGTCAATACTAATAGAGAAACTGTCTTAAAGACAACTTTTTCCACCTTGAAGGTGAATTTAACAGGTCATAATGCTGTGATGCCTGGCTTTGCTACAACCAGTCTATGCTGATTAAGACATAAACAGGGTGATTGAATTATCTTCACTGACATCCAGTTTATGAAATACTGTACATGTCACCATTATAGCCTCTATAGTTCTCCCTGTCAAAGGCTGTCAAGCTGCCATCCCATTAGATTTTAACCAGGCCAAGATGAGGAATGAGCCTTTCACTGTGCATTGAACACGGCCCAGTCAGTACCACCGAGTTGTCTCATTTATCATTTGCTCAGAAGAAAAGCACCATTTTCAAAGATTTCCCCACAGGAATACTCAGTCACATCTGAAAAGAAACAGATTTCACCAGTATCTGTCTGCTGGCTGTTTGTTTGCCTCTTTCCATGGATTGGTTTTCCCCAGTCTGGTGATCACCTTTGACTTTTTTTGTGCCTACCTCAGTCCATTTTTCTCCTTTTATTTCTCCATCTTGGCAGTTTTCTGTTTATCAGTTTTCTGATTTTTGGAAGATGTGGCAGAGTTTTTTTTTTTTTTTTTTTTTTTTCTTTCTTGCTTTCTCTCCACGAGTCTGTATTCCTTGTGCAGTGCTGTTTAACTAGGTTTTTGTTTTTTTATTTTACAATCTAAGATTGATTTTATTTTTCTACAAAATAACTACCATACTTACACCAACAATCTCAAAACCACTTCTCTATCAAAGGATTACCATCTTATCGATGTGTAAAAGGCCTGGTTAAAGATAAATTTGCAATTATATCAAAAAAAAATTGTATTGAATGTGAAAAAAACTTGTTGCTATCTGTTATCAAGTGGCCGACTGTAGTACTGACTTGGTTGTCTGCCTAAACCTTTTCATGTATCACAATCACTTTTGCATTTAAAGTAGAATAGTCACAGTGATGATGTTACATCTGGGATACAGCCTCTGTTCTGCAGCAGAAAGTTGAACTTTGTGATTTAAGGACATAATATTCATCACATCCTTTAACTTGACAAGTTTTGTGGAGCTAGGGCCTAGTTCCACAAAACTAGTCATCACATGTACTTATGTCATCATTAGTTTGGAGTGGTAATCTGCTGTTTACAATGTCTACAGTGATCAGTGCGCATCTATAGTGTCTTATTCTGTTATTTCAAACAGAACAACATTTTTGTCCCTAGAACCACCTCAAAACAGAGCAATGTATGACACTCTGCCTGGTCTGTGATCAGTGCCACTACTTCCTGTGATTAAATATCTTGGACCTGCAGCTCATCGAGTAAAATGTCAAGTCGGGGCTTCAGAGAAGCATCTATATATTCTGGGACAATGGTAAGTAGAAAATGGGTTTTCCTCTGCTCTAATTCAATCTTGCCAGGAGCTGCTGTCACAAAGCATTTCTATTATTTATCAGAAAAGGCCACAGGCAAAGGTCAATTTACTAGAAGAAAGACTATTGATTATTGATACAATAATAAGTTTTGATCACTTACAAAGAAAAACTTTAGAGTTTGTGTTTTTGACCAACTGTGATGTGAATTCGCCATTTAGGTATTTGATTGACTGACTGAGACAACTGGTTTAGTCCTGTTACATCTGAGCTTTGGGGACAAAAAAAAAAACTCACAAAAGTCCTAAAGAAAATTTCAACTTTTTTTTGGGTGTGTGGCTGTGTAATGTCACAATATTGAGCAAATATGACATTTGTTTTGTTTAAGAGTCTTTGTTTGATTGATGGCCACTGCAAATTAGGTACAATTTGAAAATAATAATGGATGATGATGGCAGATTCTGAGCCTTAGGACTTAACAATGGACACAATACAACCATAAACTACTAATTTGGGCAAACAGCCTTTTTCATTCATTAAAAATGATTTTTAAAAAAAAAGAGAGAAAAAGACACAAAAAATACAGAAAACTGAAATAGTGGTCCAGTGTCTGAATGACTAAGAGTCTAGACTAATTGACGAAATGTTGCATATTGTTGCCACATTAACTTGATCTCAACAGAAATCAGATACAGAGCACAGTAAACTGGATTCACACAGGTGATCTTTGCCTCACCTTGGTGATGAATCTACCCATTACACAAACGCATGTCATTGTCATGGCTGCAGACAGACTGCATGTCATTCTGCACAGCCAATGAATGTGAACTCCTGAATATGTATATCGTGTGTATACATGGTGATATGTGTGTGTAGAGGGGTGATTTTGCTGCATAAACACACAGTTAGAACACACAGAGGTAAGGTGCTGATACATCATCCCAGCAATCTTGTCATCCATTTGTGTTTTTCATCTCATTCCTTATTATGTGTGAGTTGATGTCAGAGCACATGTACACATGCTTCAGTTTCCTCTAGACTTTTTATTGGTCTTTTCCCATAACCACGTTATAAATCACTCTAATATTGTGAACAAACTAGATAAACCACCCTAAGGCAGAAACTTATAATATGTACACAGTTCTCACAAAAAAAAAAAAAAAATCTTGATTGATTACAAGGACTTAATTTGAGAGCACCATAAATATTAAACAAATTAAATTCAAACTTTATTTAACCCCATGCAGAAAGCTTAGCTCTGTGTAAGATAATGATAAGAGCCCAGGGGTTCCATTAAGCCTTTGTCTGATCCCAATAAATCCACCTGTCTCTGCAGCACAATCCAACTTAACTTGTCTTGCTGCTAAATAACAGTGACAGATGCAGCACAGGGACGTTTGTCCTTGTCGGCTCACGTGCTTGTCCAACCTGTCAGTCATGGAAAGCGACCAACTGGATGAATTGCATGAAGCTTGACATGAAAGATTCACGAGACATGTTCTGAGTGTGTGATACCACATGAAGCAAGTGATAAGAAGACTCACGGGTCATTTCTAACTGTGTTGCCTGACATTTAACTGTTGTTTAACACAGAAAGCTGTTTTCTGAGCAGTCAGCTGCGGGCGCTGTATCTGTAAAACAATCTGTGCTTATTCATAAGATTTGTTCAATACACTGCTGGATGCACTGTGCCACATCAATAAATTCTATTTTCATATGCAGCAATGTAGATTTTTCTGTCCCGTCACCCTTGTGAATTTTGTCATGCTATTTGGAGCATAATAAGAAAAACCAATGTGTCAAAATGTAAAAAGATTAGCATTCTTAGTTCGTGCTGCCTTAATGTAAAAGGTTATGGATCTCACTGTAGGGAATTGGAAGATTTATTTCATTCTCCACAGATGCAAATCTATCTAATATGACAGTTTAATCCTCTCAGAGAACCATTCAGCAAGCTCAAAGAATACACTTAGAGCAAAGTTCCTTAATGCCCCGATTCTAGGAGCTGATAACCGAAGCATTTTCCTTTCTATGCTGTAAAATGTTGCTCACAAAACCAAAATGCTGTTGTTTAGACCTAGCCGTAAAAATAAATTCTGGTCTACATCATTACTAGCCTGGCTGTCGCACCAAGCTCGTAGATGGAGCTTGGTCTGGCAAAGATCCTATAGACATGAAGTTCCCAGAGGCGGGATCAACAGGTGTCTATCAAATGCCTCTGTGTACAGCTGGACAGAGCTACAACCAATCAGACCACTGATTCTGATGATGTATGCGTAGCAAAGGATAAAAAAAGAAACAACATGACGGAAACACACACAAAGGCTTCAAGAGCTACCTTTTGCTCTATTTTCAAAGAAAACTCGGCATTAAAACTTTTTAAAACAGCAGCTACAGCTGAATCAAAGGATTGCCGCTCCTCCAAAGCTGCCATGTTGAGTGTACACAAATGTGTTTGAGGTCGCTTAACCAGTGCCCCATCTAGCACCAAAGCTCATTTTTCCATTGGTTCCCAAGTTTTCAAGATGGGAATAGCAGAGGATAGGCAGGTTGGCCAGACAGACTTGAACATAGAAATTCAACATGTAGCGTCACAGGCAGTATGGGTTGGCCCAGGCTACATCATTCCCTCAATCCCCCCTATTATATCTACCTATTATAACATGACTACAGATTATCTTCTACATAAATTTCCAAATTTCAAACTTCTGAAAAGTTATTGGTCAAAGTAATGGACCCTGTTTCTTCTCTTTAGTGAGAGCACTGAGTAATTTTTTTTTTTTTTTTTTTTGACAATGCAGCAATCTTTCAACCGTGTCAGACCTGCAAAGAGAATTTCAAGTGTTTTCTTCATTCCAATTTCTCAGCATGGACACACTACAAAGCCTTGTTATTGAGTTACTGGGGACTGACTATGAAGACGAGGTACTTGGCTGGATTCTCACATCTTGCCATAATGCCTCCTTTTCAATGGTACTGCGCGGTTTAACAAGAATGAACGGATGAACAGCTCTTGTCAGCAAACCTAAAGCCTAATTGTTGAAGCAGTGAGTGTGTGATTGGATATCTGTTACTGCTCTCTTACCAGTCACCGCTCCTCCCAAATTTCATGGACTGCTGGCGCTGTGATCATCGCATAATATATTTTTCGTATGTATAGACAGGATAGACTCCATTCTTCAAATGAACGCTTGAAGAATACATGACAACTTCGTCTTATTCGGTGAGCATTCTTGAGTGGAGCTCTATCCCTGGACATCTCAGAGAACTGGACTTAATAATTTACAATCTTTAATACATTTACATAAATTCTTAATTATCAGTCAGCACTGACAGCACTACAAATGTCTGCTTGCTGTCATCAGTATGTACCTGCATGCATGCTTTTAACTTAGACCTGCCAGTTGTGCCAGTATAATCTAGGTTTCTTAATGTATGAGTTGCTTGCTTGACACATGCTTCAGTTGGTGCCTACTCATGTATTTACTAACATTATTTTTCCCCATTATATTCATTTCAAGTTTTAATTAGTACCCATATGCAACATAATCACGGTGTATGTGATGCTCATTTATTGCTTTTCATGCTTACTAAACTAAACTATTTCAATATCTTTTTATGTTTAAATCGTCTTTCGTGTTGTCTGTTCGCTAGCACTGGTGCTTTTACAGCAATGTTTATTACTGATGCATTGTCCTTGCAAATAAATAAAGCAAAACCTTAAGTGCTGTCACCATACGTTCATAGCAGTTTGGCAGGCAAACAGCGACATAAATCATTGAACACTTTGTGACGAAATGACTGCAAAGGTCTGGCGTTCAAAGTAGCGTGGTTGTTTTAATTAAAGTAGACCACTCTTAAAAAGAGTGGGCGTTTGTATCTAGTATCTAGTCCACAAATCCACACATAATTCTCCAGAAACAGAGAAGGAAGGGAGACAGGAAACAGTAGAAAAGAAGCATAAATTATCCACATTACTGCCATAAGTGTATGTTGTCTTGCTATAAACATCTGCCTATCAGCTTCCTAATAGCTTTTAGTTTTAGTAGTAATAATAACACTAGTAGTAATAGTAATAGTTTTTTGTCATGTGTGGCTCTCCGACCATCTGTGAATACAAGTCTTTAATGTATTAAATTACCACCTAGCGATTAGGAGTAGGTTATTATTACAACCTCTGTGAAGAAAGCCAAACATAGAGTACCAGCCTGTGTAAAAGAAGCATACATCATAAGTGGTAATTAAGTGCAGATTTAGATGTAAATGTAAGCTCGCTTATATAACTGTTCTTAAGACTACATATGCAGGATATTACTGGGTCCTAAAGTAAAGAGAAAAGTGTTGCAAAATACAAAATAGTTTGTCAAATTCTTGTTTTGACCTCTACTGTTTTAGTACACATAAATATATAAAGATGTATTGTGTTAGTATACCGTAAAGCTGCAAATTATAGCTGAGTGGCGAATAGACGCCTGTCTCTTTTATTAGCTGGGGGCAGTAACACATTTGGGCAATAAACGAATAAAGGCCAGGTCTAATTTTCACCTTGTTGTTGAATTTAGCTCATTCTAAAGCCTGCTTTTTGCTCGTCTATATCCGTTGATATGCAACGACACAGAGTCCTCTGCATCGTTGCGTAGCCCATCCGACCCCTCTCTGTGGGCAAGTTTCCATTGATAAATTGGAGCGCTGTGGTACTTTGCTGGTACTAAACTATATATTAGTAAAATATACACATTGCAGTACTATATCATATATTGTCTATATATTGCAATTCTTCCTTTTATTTCATTTGCCCTATACTTGTTTCAGTTAATTTCACCTTTTATGAGTGTATCTATCTGAAACTATGAACAAAACACATTCAAGGGTTGTAAATAATAGATGGCACAGATAAAAGCTTTGTTGCAAAAGCTACAAGGCCAAACTGCTGTACCTCCTCTGTCACTATAGTTTACCCTTTTTGCCATGTGCTTCATCAAGCCTAATGAGTTACTCAGGTTTTATGTGATAAATAATTTGACATTAAGGAGAACTATTGTTTATGTGCAACATAAAAACCCCCTCAGTTATACTATATTAACCTGGGTGTAGCTCATGCACATATACTTGTCACAAAAATAATTATGACTACTATTTCTCGCTTGCTAATTATTATTCATCCACTATGTGATTTGATGTTACATTTATGAAAAATACATCTCAATGGAAGCAGTGAGCAGAACAGTTTAAAATAGTTTTATAGATTTTGAATGAAACCGTTCAAACAGGGATCTAATTCATAGACATTTTACATTCAGGGCTTTAGTATTTCTCCACTTTTTATCTTTTACACTTTTGTTTAACAGTCACTGTCGATATGAAGGAGATAATTCTTACACAGTAACTGACACTTGGAGTCTTCTTGAAACTGCTGTAATTTTCGCAATTTGAGTGATGGCATTGATAATATCACTGGACGAACAATAAAGTTAAACAACTCTCATTCCCTCACAATTTTCATTATTCATACATAGAATAAATTATGTGATGTGGGCTAGATGAAGAATTTAAGTACAATGAGAGTATCTTGCCTGTTGTTTATATTCTTTTTGAAGCATTACAACAACAGAGTCTTTATGGAAATATAACCATTAGCGCTTTAAACATGTAGCATGCTTACTATGCTGTTGTTTACTCTACCTACAAGCTGTTACCCAGTGTCTGTTTTTGAGGCCAATATTTCCCAGTACACTTGCTGCTCTTCTGTTGTAAAAAACATTTCGGTTGCATTTGGGCTCAACCTTTTCCTAATCTTCCCCTCTTCACTAGTCAGAGAAAGTGCAAGCCTGAGTTGATTACCCCTCTCTTCACTGTTCCATTACTCTCCCGCCTACAGCTTTTATCCTCCCAAATGCTGAAATAATCTACTCATCTATGAATAAAAGCATGCCCTTTATTATCTGAAAAGATTTCCAGACTCCAAACTTCCCTATCACAGGTACCTTATGCCTGACTATGACTGTGACTTGGCTTGATTTATAGATTTGGCCTCAAAAGTAGGGACATTTTCTAAACTTAAGAAGTGTCTGATGTTGAAGTTATTTTTACTTGTCTTAAAATTTGGCAGTACATCATTATGTGATCTAATGAAAACAACTTGGATGTTACTGTCCTCTGCCTATTTTCATTACCAAATGAAAACAATTTGCGATGATGATTTCCACTTTGACCCTGATCTTGAAGTATCTTTCTGGGTTTTTTTTTTTTTTTTTGTTAAATGTTTGCCATTATCCTGACAGTGTCATGTTAAACATTCTAAAACAATTTAGCAACAATAATTCATGATTTTTAATAAACTGATTAAAACATAAAAAAATATATAAACATGCTTTTGTCATCACTGGACTGTTAGTTAGGATACTTAATATACCAAGTAATGTGGTCATATAATCTACACTAGAGACTCTAACTACATGGATTTATGTTATGATAGAAAATGACATTATTGATTCCGTGCAAAAAACAGATAGAAACAAAAACAACAGATTCAGATTAAACCCAAAGCTTAATTTATTTATCACGCTTGTCCCCCAACCATTATCACAACACTGCCTTAATTTGGGATAAAGGGAATATATATTAAATCTTAATATATACTGATATTTGAATTGCAGTTTCAGTGGTTCATGTAAAACTTCATTTATCATCACAACATATTTTTCAAATAAAATATGTCAGATGCAATCATTTTGAAATTGTATAAATCAACAATTTTAAGAATTTTGTTGGGAATTTAAAATATCTGTTCATTAAGTGTGATTAACTCTGTTGATCAACACTGTTGGAAGTTTTGTGTTAAAGTTAGAGTGGACACAGTAGTCAAACATAATGATCGGTCTATAAACTTATCATCTTCCCTTAATACTTTGTCAATTTGTTGTAAATTCACGAGCATGTCTGAAACAGTGATGGGATATCTTATCTTATTATCTTATTAACTCAACACAGTTAACATGTTGATCTAACCCGGTAAGAAGCGAACCAGCTTCTAAAGAATGAAAACCCACAGTCAAACTTCAAGTTACCTCAATGACCACAAAACTCACTCAATGGTGCGTGTAGGCCCTTGATCAGTCAGTGTGTCCCATTCACCACTAGTACATTCGACACACACGAAAACATTGACAAGAAATAAAACACTCTTGTGATACAAAATATTTGATAAAAAATAAAATATATATGATGAAATAAAACGAATACAATTTTTTTTTTTTTTTTTTTGCAGTTTTTGCTGGGTGTTAATAACAGAAAAATCTATCGGAAATGCGTATCGGAAATAAAGCTACGTTTACTTATTTTCCAACATGGCGGCTGTTGGCACGTAGAATTGAGTTTTGGAGGGTAACATTACGGATTATTGTTACATTTGGATCACCTATAAGCTGTTTGGTTGTCAAATCCGTCACTACACCGTCATTAGTATTTTGTCTTTCAAGATAATTTGTTTTCACGAGACGCTGGAAGATGTATCGTCGCGGAGCGGCAAAGAAAGACCACAACAACAAACCAGTGAAGAAGGATGTGAGTGACAGTGATAAATACGCCGACCTCTTGGTGTTCGGCTATGCCTGCAAACTGTTCCGAGACGACGAAAGGGCTCTTTACCATGAACGTGGAAAACATCTTATCCCATGGATGGGGGACAAGAGCATCATGATTGATAGGTCGGTTGAACAAACTTAGACCGAAACATTATGCTAACCATCTATCCTGTCCGTTAGCCTGTTTCAAAATGCAAGGGACCACATGGGAGTTTGTCTTGCAGAAGCTTGGAAGTACCTGCAACTGTCGACGAATGTTTTATTACTTGCCTGCTAAGTTGTCTTTGGACGTTCCGAGATGACAAATTGATATTTGAAGTTTCTAGAATAACATGCAAAGATGTAAGTCCTATCCATTTTCGCTAACGTTAGCCATGGTGTTTATCTGCCCATTTAACTTTCAGTTTCCAGTTTAATAGCCACTTAAGCCCAAAACTAATGCAGACTAATATAACAAAGTCGGTGCCAATTTCAAACATTGGTTTTAAATGCATTAGTTTGAGCTATATACCTACAAACTGGCAGCTGAGTAGTTCAGAGGAAAACACGAAAACATGTACATGTCACTTTCTTAAAGACACCAAATGTTAGCTTTGGGATGGGCTTTGCATCTTCGTATGTTGGGAGAATTTCCTCTGGAAACTTTCACTCCATGCACACTTTGTAGTTGAGGAATATGGCAGTAAAATACATTGTAACACAGAAGATGTTTAATTCTTTCTGTTTTTAAAAGAGCAAATACACAAAAATATCAGTGTGTACACAAAGCAAATGACCTGGGATTTGATTATGTCGTGCTGATACCTACAAGGCCAGAGCAAATTCTAACCAAGACTAAAGTTACTGCAGTTAAGGCGATTCAAAATGTCTCAATGTCAGTATTACACTAAAGTTCGACCAAATAGCAAAAGGTTTAAATGTGATTTCTGCAATATATTGAAGCAGGTGATGGATTAATGTTTCATTCCCACCTCAATGCAGAACATTTGATAAATTATTCTAACTTAAAATAGTGCTTTTGTCCTTTTGAGTCACCTTGATCTGCAGTGGCCTAACTTGTGTTTCATTTGTACAGCTTTTGTATGTGTGTCTTTATCACATAACCCAGTTTTTTCCCCAGCAAGGTAGGCTAAGGGGGCCTGCCAAACCCCGAATGTCAACCACAGCACCGCATTTCTTTGTCTTCATGAAGAAACTGCAACTGAGAAGTGGAGTAGAGGGACGAACCCTGGGAAAATGTCGTCCATTTGGGTTCTTACGGATAGGTATTTATGTGCTCGGGTTTGTGTGAATGTAACTATCTTTGCAGATGTAGAAGTAATGATGAGTGTTACAGGGGGGAATTGAACCCTGTAAGGTAAGGGGCGAGTTGCTTTGTTTGTTTTTCTTTAATTTTTTTCTTTTGATGTAGGGCTGTTGGCTTATAAGAGTTGTTCAGGAAGGACTTAGCGGCAGAAAGCTTGCTAGGTATCCTAAGAGCGCTGTTGACAATTAAGCCCAACGACTTAATTAGGACATTATTCTATTGCCAGTATTTAGAGAAATTTTTGCAGCTTATAGTACTTTACAAGTTTACTTCCTCATGACAGACTAGAGGTAGATCATTCTTGATGTTGTAAAGTTTGGGTTTAGGTCCCCTTTCTTTGGTAAGTAGGTCCATGTTGTATATGAAAAGCTATGTTGAATACCCTCTCTCTAATCCTTTTTATCATCCAACAGATACGATGGGCGCGGTCACATACATGACCTCTCAGAGTATGACAGTGGGTCATGGAATACATCCTACCAGCTGTCGGAGGAGGAGGCCAGGATTGAGGCGCTGTGTGATGAGGAGAGATACCTGGCTCTGCACACTGACCTGATGGAAGAGGAGGCTAGACAAGGTTGGCAGATCACCATCAGAACAAATGGTTTCACACATGGCACATCTGGATGTGAACCTTATTGCAGTTGATGATGCAGAATGACAAAAATATTTATAAGCTTGAATGAGGCTTGGTCTGTCACAGTTTTTAGGTTAAATTGGTTCATACCATACCTATTTTACCAGGTCCAAGTACCTAAAATTATCCACAGGGTGTGTTTTGTACTGTAATTCCACAGAAGTCCTCTTTCCTCCTCTCTTGAGATAGCACACTGAGCAGGCACAGGAGGGGTAGAGCAAGGTGACACTGTCTAAGAGTTAATTGATCGCAGATGGTGTCATTCTCGCGGCCGGATAAAAATATAAAAATTTAAAAATGCTAAAATAGGGCACCAAATGTACTTTGTTGCCTATTAATATAACATGGTGGCCTGCCCAAGTTCAGCCTGTGTGGAAATTGCTATGGATGCAGTACATGGAATGGCTGTGTGAAAAAAAATGTGTCGTGTTCCTAAAACGATCGATACCGGTTATCATCACAAGATTTGGAAATGATTTTTATTTATTTATTTATTTTTTAAACCATTAAAATAAACTTGGAGCAGTTTTAGCTGGGATATGGCAGTAAATACTGGCAAATATGTGGGAATGTCACATGAACTGATAATTCAGTACAAAGTTGCTGCCATAATTCTGTTTAAAATGTTTTCCCATAGTAAAAAATCTGGGCACTGCACATATTGTAGATACAGGAGAGCTGATCTTCTTAAACTGGTGACTAGCATAATAACCTCAGAAGTGTCATGTTTTAATCTGACATGAAATGTAAAAGGAAGAGGAGGAGGGGAAGATAACACAGAAACAATAACAACAACAGCAGCATATTGAATGGCAGCAGCAAGTGTGGGTGCACCATTAAGTCAGCTGTGACTTGTTCAACACATGTCTTGAATTGCTGTGTTTGAGGCAAATCATCAGGGACAAGTTTTAAACAACCGTGAGGCAGTATACAGCAGACATCTGGATCTGTACGCAGAATTCAGCCTGACTGAGTTTCAGTTGTTAACTTTATATTAGCAGTATAATATCAAACTGTTTATATCAAACTGTTCATATCATGAAACATTACTGTTATTGTTTGTGAGTTGCAGCAGCTGACATCTGTTGTAGAAACACTCTACTCTCAGTTCTCTCAAAGGCTAATGTAGCTTTAATGAGGGGATATATTCAGTCTTAAAAACATTGTTTAGGTAGGTTGTAGGTGTGAAAATTTCATATAGAGGAACGCCAAGACCAATGGTTTTCACATTACAATGACATTACGTCACTAGATGATCAATACTATTGACTGGTTGATTGGTGTAATTGGTGTTAACAGGCTACTACTGACATTACTGTTCAGTCTGGCAAAGTATAGTATTGACTTTTTTTAAAGAATATTTTCCAAGTTCTGCTCTTTCACCCTATTAGTCAGCTTTTAAACTACTGCCTGTATACTGACTATATGGATTTGTGTGTGTTTGTCTGTATGTTTTCTGTATATTGAATTTTCTAAGCAGAACTGTACAGTTTGAAAAGTAATTGTACCAACTACTAAATTTCTGGTATTGTGATATTTCTTGTCACTGCTGTTTTACTGATATAATGACATAATGACACTTACAAATTGCTGTACATCCATGTTTCACTGACCCAAATGAATACTCAGTAGCACATATCATAACCCTTGTTTTTAGTGGCACACACTGGTTCTTCCAGACAACTTTCATTTACACAGTAGCATAACTGGTGCTGCAATTAATTCCTCCCCAAAAACACTGACACTGTATAGAGTTCATTACTGATGTCTCATTACACTAATTACTTGAATTCCTCCAGTCATTGTTTCAGCCCTTGTCAGTCATGTCCTGCTGTTTGAGAGAGACCATGATCACACTCTTCTCAGGCTATCAGTGTTTGAATTAGTGTCCAGATAAATTCTAATCTTGGCTCTGTGTTGTCTTTTATCGCCCGGGTTAATATGACAGGCCTGTCTGTTCAAATAGAAAAGTCTGAACTTTTGCATTTCTTGGCTTCTTAACTAAATCAGATTTTCCAGAGTGACACCTCCCTCCAAAGCCTTTTAAGCTTTCCATCTCAAGCTTTGACTCTGAGCTCAAGAGCCGCCATTTCTATGGAAATCAGTCTGGACTCATCTGGGATAGTTGCATCTCAGTCATTTCACATTGTAATGAACAGGCTGGTTTGATGACAAAGCACCTCTGATGAAAGATAGACTTAATGACTGTAATTGAATTAATAAGCCTTAGTTTTAAGTGAAATATGGTGTCTTATGCCCAAACTGACAAGACGGAATGACTCAGCTAATGATAAGTGTCACACACTCGCTCACATACTCGGTGCAGAAGGTTCATCCCAGAGGCTGGTTTGCCCTTGAATTTGGAGGCCTGACCCCATTCGCTCATACTATTAACCATCTGTCCAGTGAAGGGACAGCAGGGAAGCATTTTAAATATTGATGGTTTTAGTGGGTATTTTGCCCTTGCTTCCTTAATAAAGATGTAGTTTGCTATGAATTTTAATACCAGATCTGTCATGTTTTGGTCCAACAAACCGTGTGGATTTGTGCAGTAACCAGTAAATTCTGTTTCTGTCCTTTCTATTAATCAGTTGTAAAGTTGTAACCCATGTAATATCTGTAATTTAGGCTTGAATCTATCAGTCACATGTACTCAGTAATATTTAAGGTGTCATGTTCTTATGATTATTAGTTAATAGTTATTATAGGGGAGTATTATTTTGCTCATTATTATTATTATTATTGTTATTATATTATATAATATTATTATTTTGTTTTTGTGTTATTCTAAAACAGATCATGTATATGTATATATATATATATATATATATATATATATATATATATGTCAATAAATATATTCACCAGGTTTTGCTACATTCTCACACAAAAATAGACTAGAATGCAAACAAACATTCACTGCCAGTTTGTAGCTTTACACATGGTAAAAGTAATAAATGCTGAATCATAAATAGTTGGATCTACTTATGCAGGAATACCACACACTGGAAAATCAAAGCCTGTAATCATCAAAATTGTTGTAAATGAAATCCTCTGTTGTGAATTTTCTTTTTTCCCACAGAGGAGGAGTACAAACGTCTGAGTGAGGCTCTGGCTGATGAAGGTACCTACAATGCTGTGGCTTTCAAATACAGCGCTGACTACTATGACCCGTCTCAGCCCACGGAGGAGGAGGATGCTAACAAGGAACCTGGTGAGAATTCACATCACCCACAGAGTTTGCAGCATGGCTTAGGTTCACCCACCTATAGAGAAGAACTTTGAAAAAACTTTGACAATTGTGGTTTGTAAATTCAGTCTCTCCATTGTTTTTTTTACCTTAATGAGGTTCCTGTGTTTTACCACATATCAGCTTGACCTCTGGTTACTATAAATCACATATAGTATGCATGTAAAGACTGACACATTCCTTTTGTCTGTTTATGACATGTTGTATGTAGTGGGCTCTCTGCCATGTCTAAGTTCTTAGCTGCTTGGCTTGAATTTTTGGCTGCTGTGAAGAACACAGCAGCTCTGTCTAATCAATTGTCATCCACGCAACCATGTGCAAATAACACACCCTCTGGAGGGTAACTCAATTTGAATTTCTGCCTGCAGAGCACACATTGAATGTCAGACATTTGAAACTGTATTTATAACTCACCATTCAGACAACAATATCACCATCAATATACCAATGTTTGTCACACCTTCCAGTTGTAGCATAAACGATGTTACCAGTTTCTGACTTGAATGGTAGGAAATATGGTATTTTAGGCTGTTAATCACCTGTCAACACCAGCATGAAACCATCAATGACACAAACACACACACACACACACACACACACACAGAGTCACTTTAAATATTTAATGGAAACATTGCTGGAAGCACTTTGCCCCAGCCAGTGGCCTAACAGTTGTGCAGACTAGATGTCTCTCTCTGGGGAGGTTGCAGAGCTGAGTTTAGGTTATGAATAGATTTACCAAAACTTCCACTATCAGTAGAACTTGTTTTGTGGGGAGAATAAATCAGGAAGGGTCACAACACACTGGGCATTCAATATTTTGAGCCAATTTTAGTTGAATTCCTGCTGTGGTTTTCAATTTTTGTTTGTTGTCAAGTCTTTCTCATCCCTACTTTAAAGACTTTATCGCATTATCACATAATACAAATTCATGAAAAAGTTAGGAACTTCCTCCACTAAAATGCAAATTATAGCTTCAAAAAGAAAGAGGGATTTAAGATACAGAGATACATAATAACAATATAAATCAAATTATTATCACTGTTATTAGAGCCTGACAAAAAGTCAAACCAGCCAGAGGGCTAATTGCAGTATGATTTATTATCATGTTCTCTGTCAAAACATGATGTGTCTACGTTTTATTTTTATCCTCCCTTTAAAATGGCACATGAATGGTTGTCTAGTCATTCACAATATACTCATTCATTTAATGACATGTTAATAAAAGGGACTTAATTTGAACATGCAGTATAGCTATAAGGTGAATTTATTCAGACATACCCACTTCACCCTCATTGAAATATTCAACGTGTCTACTTATATATAGGACTGCTGGCTGTAAATGGAGCTGCTGAGTCAAGATGGCTCATGCTTTAGCTATAATAGAGAAATGGTTTGTTTCTTGGTCACAGTTTGAATAAAAGCACAGTCAGCCCTGTAAATGTGAATGTACGGGAATGAGTGATGGGCTGAGTGATGGAGTTACACCATTGGTTGGCCGAATGCCACATGACAGTGTGATCAGCTTGATGAAGGAGGGCCAGAGGCTGTTGCTCTTTCTAAGTGAATTGGCATGAATAGCTTCCACTACATCATCACATAGTCATACTTGCCAACTTAGTGCCAGATTCACCAACTTCACCAACTTCAGGGCCCTCTGCTGATTCACCCCCCTTGCGCTTCTCAACAATATTGCATGCAGTGCAAAGTAGTTTTTCCCTGCTTTTGTGAACTCTGCCCAGATACTGTTTTACACGTTTTACTCTGCATCTTCTAAAACAAAATAAGAAAGAGAGTTCACCAACATATGTCTCAATGTTTCACGGGAAACAATGATGATTGCGGGTTGTGCAGAATTTGCGGCGATTGGTTGAATTTGCGTTCATAGTTGCAATAGCAACTGTCAGCTGTCAGTGAATTTACTGCACATCAGTGGATAGAAGTTAATAAAGCTTCTAACTTTCCATCTGAGTCATAATTTTACTGGTAAATAGGCAAAGTCATAGCACATCCGTTGGCTGTCACTTATAACGTGCTTGGTGATTTTTGTCAGAGTGTAGCAGTTTCAGCAGCAGCTTGAAAATGGCTCAGACATGAGTGATGGTTAATATGTAGTCTTAAAGGACAGCATTTTAGCCACTAATTGAACAGAAACAGAAAAAACACTTACATTAGGGAAGGAGAGAGGCTGAAATAGACAGAATACAAATAACATGTGATGGTGTCTAATCAGCAAACACAGCCTCAATTTCACACATTGTCCAAACACGGTACAGCCATATACAGGATTTTCTTTACTGGTCTTGCTATTCTAACTGACTAACAAAGGCTCAATTCATTTTTTTTGTCCTAATATTTCATCACTTTATAGAAGAGGCAGAGCCTGAGGAGAGTGAGGAACCGTTCGTTGCCCCCCCAGGGCTGGCTGTCCCTCCTGATGTGGAGCTGGTGAGCATTAGATATCCTGTTGGTATTCTGTTGTTAGATAGAATGTTTTAGTTTACAGTGTAAAATATTTTCATATTGGACATGTGGTCATGTGGTCATTTTCAGAGTTTCCAAAAGTCTACATTGCTCTTGTCTTCTAATAAGTTGAACTAAACTATATGATATCCAGTTCATTACCATATATGGCTTTTAAAACCCCCAGACGCCATAGAAATAGGATTTAATTAGTTGACTAATTGTTTCATCTTTAGTAGAAATGACTGCACCTGTAGAATGTTAATGTACAAGGATCTCCCCAAGGCAATATTTACACACCTCATCTAATGATTAGTGTAGTTGGTAGATTATGATCCAGTCAAGTATTCTCTATGTGAAATAGCTCCTTTTCTTTGTCTCCTTTAATATGTATGTAATAAAAGAGCATTAATTTTTATGATGTTTTATGAAGTCTCTGCTACAAAGCAGCACATATTCAGTGCACATGAATGGTAATGCTTCACATTTTTTATATTATCCAATGGAGGCTGAGTAGTAATGGACTGAAATATTTAAAATGCATTGCTGCTGCTTTGTTCCATGTGGTTTTGATGTGTCGGGCAGTCCTCCCTTAAGACCAGGCCAATCCACAACCAGAGCCCTCTACGACCCCCTTCAGCTTTTATTTTCTTATGCATGAGAAGAAAAACAAGCTTTAATGTTGTCATGGTCAGTGTGAATATTTAGTGTAAAAGAATAACATAGCTGTAGTGCATGATATGCACATAAGATTGCCCCATCTCCCTTGTCAGCATTAGGATGTCCATTATTATTTCACTGCTATTTTATTTCTTTTGTTTATTTGGTAGTTACAGCAGATAATAACAGGCAGCAAGAGGGGAGAGAATAGGGGAATGACTTTGGCTAGAATCTAACTGGAATATCATGGTGCATTTTTTTTTTTTAACTTTTTTTTCTTCACTAAACTTAGATTTAGAAAAAGCTAACAGGCAACAGTTAGCTTGGGAGCTAGCTGGTTAGCCTCTTAGCATCAGGCAGTGGCGGTAGGTTTTCGTTTTTTTACGCACAATGAATAAATCCGCACATTTCCTTAAACTTAACATTAGAAACAAGTATCACGATAAATCATGATCTCAAAGTGTAATCATTGCTAATCAGCACCCAAGTTTTGCAACAGTATTGAATCTGGAAATAAGAATGTCATCCCAGTCCTGCCTTATTTCTCCAGGACTATACTTTGCCATGATGTCAAACACACACACACATACACACAGGGACTGATAAGGTGATACCAACCAGGCCATCGCAGCTTGTAATAAGTATTACACTTTCCATTTTTCCATAATAACTAAAATCTTAAATTGAAGCGAGAAGGATCCTTGTATGTCCTTGGTAGCTTAGTATACAATGATGGTCTGTTGGAGTTGGACACTGTCATCGTTTGGGCCAGTGTTTTGAGAAGCAGTGTTTATTATGACTTTCATCCTGATGAGATATGTGTGTTCTTTTGGAGATAGCTGCACTTTTCTGTGCTCTCTAGGTAATGACAGTGATTAATCACTGAAAGCGCACAAGGGGAACAATAATGAATGAATAATGGACCATTTCTTGTTCCACTGATTTCCACCCCATGTGTATTTTCAGAATTAATGTCATCACAATGAAATAAGAGCGCTTGGCATGAAAATACTTCACAGACAAAATGGCCTGTGTCCTTTCATTGGTATGAAGAAGCCATTCACAAACTGTGCGTTGCATCTTAATTTAATGTCTAGCAGTCAGGCTCACTCTCTCTTATCTGTGGTACTGGTGCTTATTTTTCGCTCTCATGGTTTGAGCTTTAAAATAACTTCTCCAAAAAACATTTCTAGTTTTTGTACAGTCGAAAAGTTTTTTTTTCTTTCTTTTCTCACCATCATCAGTTCATGCATTAAATGTGTTTACTGTAAAACATCTGTTTATTTTTTCCACCTTTTCTTCTCAGCCGGCAACCATTAAGACCCACAACATCATCGAGAGGACAGCCAACTTTGTGTGTCAGCAGGGGGCTCAGTTTGAGATAGTGCTGAAAGCCAAGCAGTCTGGTAACTCCCAGTTCGACTTTCTTCGTTTTGACCATTACCTGAACCCATATTACAAACACATTTTGCGGGCCATGAAAGAGGGTCGATACAACCTTGTCTCCAACAAGCAAGAACAAGACGGTGAGTTGTTTTTTTTTTTTTTTTTTTTCATTCACTGAAACCATTACTTTACTTGGACATTGAATTTACACAATCAAAAAGTGTTGTAGGCAATATATAAATATCAGATGTGTAATGTGTGATTAAACAGTTAAACAGAATGGGGAAAAATGTGATGAGTTAATTATTCTGTATTATAAATAAACCATTGCTTTCATACATATAGCCAAGCTTTTCTTTTTTCTTTTTGCCGTCTAGAGTCCAACTCTGATGACTCAGATGATGATGGAGATGGCAGCTACCTCCATCCCAGCCTGTTTGCACCTAAAAAATGCTCTCGCCTGGAGGAGCTGGTGAAGGTAATGAACACAGACTACCCATTGAAGAACTTAACCTGCTGCGAAGTAAAGTCTTTATCTTATTATCATTTATATTTCAAGCTATCCAATAAGTTTTCTAAATTGTGTGTGTAGCAGTTAGCGAGTCATGTGAATTTCAGTTGATATCCTGTTTGCTCTGCCCATGACTGTCACTTCCCGTTACGATGCTGCTACAGTTCTGTTACAGTTTCTACAAGTGCTTTGATGTGCCGTTTCAGGACGGCCATTAGTCTTTGACTGAAATGGATAAGAATGGATGCATGCTGTTTTAAAGATACATAATGAGCTCCTTTCAGTAGAAAGCTGTCTAACTGTTTCCTCCCATCAAGAGGGAGTTCCTTTTCAAATCAGTCAGCCACTCTAATTTTCTACCAAGGGTGTGTTTTTAATATTTCATGGGGTTAACTGTTAAATTTTGTAGCTCTCTAATATATCACCGAAAAAAAAGATTACTACATCAGGTTTCTTGCAGAGTCATGCTTAAATATTGCACTGCATTCAAATACTTGCTAATGAGTTCATGGTTTCGGATTTCGACAAAGTTTAAATGCATGTGGGTTTGTATTTCGGTATTACAGTGAAACATTTCTGTCTCCTACGGTATGCTTGTATTGTGTCACAATGACATTTATAAGCACAATATAATGCTGTTTTCACCAAACGCGTCTTGATGTTTTGCAGCCCCTTAAGGTAATGGACCCAGACCATCCTCTGGCAGTACTCGTACAAAAAGCCAGACAAGAAAGAAATGGCACTGCAGCAATGGCACCCAAACCAGAGGAAGTGACAGACCCGGCTGCATCCAGCACACCAGCGCAGTACACTGCTGACCGTGAGTGTACTGTTTCTTTTGCTTTCAGAACAAAAAACAACATATCTGAAATTTATTAAGGCTTTTTGTAGCTTTTGTTCATTACATGTTGTGTCTGGTCTGTTATATTTTGTTCCATCTTTACTTTTGCATTTCCTTCTCCTTCTCCTTCCTTTTTCTTTTCTGTGTACTGACACAGACACAGTAATGGTTCAATTTTTCAAAAATAAAATATAAATCCTCCCGGCCTTTTTGTACAGCTATTAAAACTGCATTTTTTTCCCCACTAGTGTTCTGTTGGTCACTGGAAAATAGTCTTTTACTTCCCTCTTTTGGACCATTCTGCTTACAATATTCTGCCACTGCTTGTCATTTAACACAATTCTGACTACTTAATGCTGACTGTAGTCTATAATGGTTGAGGTATTTTTAAAACCTTTCAACAAAGCATTAGTTTTGCTTTGTGACATTTGGGGACTAACTTGTCTCGAATTCACATTCTCTAGTCTACCTGAGTCAGGCCAGACTTAAAAAATATGCATCTTTAGTATCTGTAAAGTTGTGATTTGACCTGACAGAACCTGAAAAAGTATCATAACATGATTAAAGCATTCTGTATCTCTAGTCAGGGAATCAAAACACAATAAAAACATGACTTCACTGAGGATAAAAGCGTACCGGTATAGTCCCACTCAGAAAGGGCAGAATTACATTTTTTGACAAATACACACAGTAGATAAATAAGATGAAACACTAGAATATAAAGACAAGACAAACTATCTAAAGACCACATTAAATGCTCCTAAAAACAGCCATCTCTGACACACCTTTTTATGTTAAATAAATGCTCGACCTGTCATCACTGCTCACAAAAACAATCATCGAAATCAGAAGTCTTCAAACTTAACACATTGGGGTTTTAAATGAATGCTCTGTTCAGAATTGTATCGCAATTATTTTCTGAGCTTACCACATCTAACTGCTGTAATTTCTCAGAGACGGACAATGTGCCTTAACAGAACAGTGTGTCCAGTGAAGCTCTATATTCAGATTCTCAGATACTTTTGTGCTGCTATTGTGAACCTATTAAACACTTTAGAAATTGTGGAAGTATGAGCTACTTAAGAAAATCAAGTAACTGACTAACAGGAGTGAGCTTAATGCAATACTGTGACCTTTTCACGTACATTTACTATATAATAATCCAACAAAATGTCAGTGAAGAATAAACCACTTCCATTAATACACAACTTTTCCAACGTTGTGCATTAATGGAAGTGCTGTCAGCATTACAACGTTTACAAGTTGCATCTATGTTGCCACTGTCCAAAGACTGAACAGCTTTTTGTTTAATCAACTTTATGTGAAAGATATAGACGTGTCACCACTGCGTACTTTACAAAGACAGCTGCCAGAAAATGTGCAATTTGGGATTATAATATATATGGTATATCCATACCCTGTAGATCAGCTGTATGCTGTAAATTGAGCCTTTATATTTTTTTTCATGACAATTCCAACCTGCTCACAGCCAACATTGTATAATGAAAGTGAGGCTTCCATGAAACCACTCTATCTACTCAGATAGTGTCATTATTCCTTCAATATTATGTTGTACCATCACCATTAACTTCACCATGAAGTCCAACTGTTACTGTATTAACTTTAAATTCAAAAAAAAAGAAGAAGGAAAAAAGATACCACTGCTTGGCTCATGTGTGTACAGTTTACAAGGACATGTTTACAAGGACACATGCGTACTCATTCATTATGAGTCATATCCACCCCCACTCTGTCATTCACTGAACTGCCACTTAGGCAGTTGTATAATACATATGCTCAACCTTCCTGATACAGTTGTTTAAACAAGCCCATGGTCACTGCTGAGCTATGAGTATTTACTCGTCCACTGCTGCTATTTATTCATTTCTGAAGCAACCGTGATGGATTCTCTTTGACCTGATCTTTGCCATAGATACATGGCTGTTAATGTGATTAAACTGGTTGTGGTGGACTTTGTAATGCTATTGATTTGCACTGTTGCTCGAAGCATGGGGTGTTAATTTGTCCATCAGTGTAGCTATGCTCCTCAGCTTTGTCTAATGTGGAAGCCTTCTCTAGTCTTTTTTTTTTTTTTTAAATATGTTTATTCTTATTTTATGCAGGGGTGATGAATTACTACATTACCTCTTTTGTACTGGATTCCCTTCTCTTAATTTACAGCGTGCATCATTCTTTGAGATCCTAATAGCTGAGCATGCTAAAGAACTACCTTAATCATTAACAGAAACAAAAATAAATCTATAAAATTATCAACAGTTCTACTGTTTTTATCTGACCACCTATCTGTCTATTTTAGCCTTCGTTTTTTACAGTTTCTATCCCAATAGTAATGTAGGTCAAGTCTGTAAATGACAGATTTGGCTTTGATTTTCCATTTTCCTGACTACAGAAAATTGGATGCATCATTAAAATCAACCAGCTCAGTGACTAATGTGTTAATATCACACTGTCTCCACCATGACACTGACCATTTATTTTGTCCCTGTCCCTGCACTGCACCCTCACTCTTCTCAATAAAAGGTTTTTGTAATACAAACTCACTGATAAGGGAGATGACCTTTTTTTTGTATATAGGTCCCATGTTGATTTATGTTCAGTTCCTTCTGCTGATGAAAATTAAGTGCTGCAGTGGACATCTCGAACATAACATAAAAAAATACAGTTTGACAGCGAACAGAGCAGCACAGTGCACTAGACAGCAGCAGCTCAGACAGAAGTCCCATCAGTGAATTGTAAACTACACCGCTACAACACTTAATCCTTTAGATCTGACAGCAACCACACTGATGTACTGCTGTCAAGTAGCACTTTGAATGCAGCTTCTTACACTTTGCCTCCACTTTTAGACATGACATCATAAAGCAAGTTCATGCAGTAGCTATTGTTTTTTTTTTGTCTTGATATATTTAATAAATGTTAGATAATTGAGAGAACTGACTAGAATAGCTAATTATGAACAGATGATTTTTAAATTGAATAATAGACAGAAGGTATTTATGAAAATATGGGACCGGTACATTGATTCAATACTGACTGGATAATTAATGAGAACTGGCACTGTTATTTTATGTAAAATAAGATTGTTTTGCCATGAATTGTCATCATGGTAGGTCATGTTATTATTTTAACAGTTATCTAATAGCAAAGTGATATGTGATGGTACTGAGAGAGATGGGCGTTATTGTCATATTGTGAATAATGAGAGTATCAGTGTTACTCTGTGCTTGTACATGTGTATATACATACAGTGTATATATAAATGTACCATGTCTTTTTTGTTTTTGTTTTTTTTTAATTTATTTTAGTCAAGGGGTTGGTAGTTTGTCTTATTTTGGTCTTATGTAAATGTTGTTGTTGTTGTTGCCTGTTGGAAAGGAAATGAAAAGAGTATTACACACAAAAAATAATGTTAGATACTAGGCCACAGTATATAAAAGAACCAAAAAGATACGAACCATTAATTTGGGGTCAACTTAATGCCTCCTAACACTCTTGGAAAAGTTGTTGTGGTCATAAAGGGCTGTTTTTGTGTCCAGTTTTTCCTACCTTGAAAATGTAATTTCAACACAGTTGACTGATCACAAATGTTGCATTTGTGTAATTTATAGCCTCACTAAACAAACCTAGTCTGACACTTTCTATTTCCAGTGTCAGATGACTTCTCCTTGACCTGCTGATGTTCCGCAGCAAAGTTTAAAGAGAAAGATTACAATGACAAGACTCTGGAATGAATTAGTAAATCATCTCTAAACCTCTAAACTGTTATGAGTGAAGCCATAATCTCTCATAGTTTGTGTCTGTGTACTTTCCACTTCTCAACTTAACTGCACTGGGATTGGACACAAGAGCCACACTACAGTGCCTTTAAGGTCACTATAGAGTAGTGGCTGTTAAAATGGATGCGATTACATTGTGTGTTCACATTCAGAACGATATACAGTTCATCTATTCATCTCATCTATTCTAATTGAAGCCCATATCGAAGGTATTCCTAATGACTTTTTGCCTTCAATTCAGCAGCAGTGTACTATGGATACTATATGCTTCCTGATGGAACGTTCTGCTTGGCTCCACCACCTCCTGGAATAGATGCAAGCTCCTACTATAACAATGTGCCCTCCGCTGTAATGGCTGCTCCTGCTACCTCTTCTGGGGCTTTGCCTCATTTGGGGACAACACCCACCCCTCCTGATAATATCACCATGGCACCACCAGCTACAGCCCCTTCTCAGGTCGTCAGCTCTGCTGGTCCAGCGATTGTACCAGAAACGAGGTAAGACAGAAAGGACTTCTGTGTGTCCTGCCATTTTGTCATTTATGTGATTGAATATTTGTAATTTAGTCATTTTTCTTTATCAAACATTGAGGTCATCTGTTTAAATATGTGCAAAATTATAATCAGAAAACCTTGATTATGCATTGATTAAAATTTAAAGCGGACACAGTTTCAAAAATATGAAACATTTTTCGAGTGCAACATTTTTAATTTCACCCAAAACAGTTCAAAAGCCGAAGCTCAAGTCCCCACACCAGCAGCACCGGCCATCATCCCCCCACCACCTGACATCCAGCCAGTCATAGACAAGCTGGCAGAATACGTGGCGAGGAATGGTGTTAAGTTTGAGGCCAGTGTCCGTGCCAAAAACGACCCACGGTAAGTGTCCAACCAGAAAGTTTTCTGAACTTTTATCAGCAACTTTTCCCTTTAAATACTGTGGAATATCCTCATCATATTCTGGCTCATCTTTGCTGAGTGCTCACCTCTCATCTCATCCAGTTTGTGTTCCTCCCTTCATCTACTCTAGGTTTGACTTTCTGCAGTCTTGGCATCAGTACAACACGTATTACGAGTTTAAGAAGAATTACTTCATGCAAAAGGAAGGAAAAGGCTTGGCAGAGGTACTATTGAGTTTTATATACGTGTGTGTGTGTGTGTGTGTGTGTGTGTGTGTGTGTGTGTTTGTGTGCCTAAAAATGTGAGCGGCACAGCCTCTTCATTTCTGTCCCCATCATCACACCTTTTATCATCACATGTACATTTGACATATGTCTTCAGTTGACGGAGTCCTTGTAACAGCGAGTTTATCTGCTAAATCATTAATCATTAAAAAAGGAAAAAAAACTCCCACATTATAACCTTAAATAGCTTAAAAACACTTTGCTAAGTGGCACATGAGTAACAACACTGATGTCATGGATGATGTTGAAGTGGATTTTTACAAAACTATTAAAACAAATTGTCTTCTGCGTGCGCAATTGGATGGCCCAGCTGATGGAGAGGCAGCATGTACAAAATGAGCAGGAATTTATAGTATCACTTAGTGCTGAGGTGGGAACTAACATTACACGTGTTGTAGGACTGAAAATCACCAAATATTCACGTGAAAAATACCTGAACTCTTCTGGGGATAATAGTTTCCTTTTATTCAACAATAACAATGATTTCATTGTGTTTTTATCACATTGTGTTCATTTCCTTTTCATTTGAATGTTAATATTTCTCCGCTCACATGGCCTTCACTCTTCCACGCAGGAGAAACACTTCTCCTACTTGTCTCGTGTCATCTGACTCACTTTCCACCATTCTTTCTGTAATTCTCTACAGCATTTTGAGCCAAAGTTTAAGCAGTGGAAAAGGTTGTCTGAGCATTCACTACACTTACAGTCAACCCTGAAATTAGATGCTGCTTCTTGGACCTGCCATGCTAAAATTAGAGGTATTCTGATCCAAAATACAGAAAAAAGAAGCAGTGTAAGACAGAGAACAAAGGGAGATGTAGTACTGTCTGGGAGTACTGTCAATAGGTTAATCTGGCCCTTGTACTGGAGATCAGAGCAGTACACTTCAAAAACACCTGTGTCTTAAAAAGTCATCTAGTTTTGTTTTTCCACATTAAAGACTTTAAAGTCTCAGAGTTCTACCTTTGTTTCAGAAATTTAATACAATGAGCTGTCAATATCATGCAAAAGGGGAAATTGCTGCACCTGCACTTTAAAACCTAATTCTTTAAACAAATTGATTTCCAGACTTTTCACTTGTTTCACTCTTCCAGCCTCTTGCCACCGCTGCGAGGCCTTTGTAACATACTTTCCATCACTGCCTGTGAACCTGCAACAGAACTGAAATCCAGTCGTAATCCATCAGGACCTTAATGAGAGATCCCACCCCGATTAGGAGCAGTGCCAACAGACATGAAGCTCTTTTACTGGCTGACTCTGATTGGTCTTGCCCTCCATTGACACTCGCTCTAGATGGTATATGGAATATTGGTTAAGCAGCAGCTGTCGCTAATTAATTCCCTAAGATTAAGCGAGGAATGATTGTTTCCAGCGATACATTCCTCGTGGGTTTAAGATGCCACAGATTGTTCTTGGTAATTTTGGGGTGAGGCAATTTATGATTTCCTCTCAGCCACCACGCTCAGTAGATTATTGCTTTAGTGCTTCTCCTTCAGGTACAGTCAGGTACCCTAGGGAAACGCTTGAACTGTAATATACTTAACAGCACCCTACTCAGATTAAGTATATAGTGATTACAGGGTATTGCACAGGATGGCCAAATTTGAATCACTTAAATGGGTCCTTGCAGTGTAATTTTGCCATCTGTGCAGTAACCACTAGATGATATGCAATGACTTCAATTTAGGTGACTATAGGAAAGGGTCTCGCTATTCTAAGTCAGGCTTTCCCTCTAGCTTTTGATCCTATAATACATAATAATAATTCTTTTAATATGTCAGTACTTCATCTCTGATAATAAACCAAATTAGTGATTTAGATTTGTTTTAATGTTTCTTGTTTTTGTGACATTGAATTGAAATGATTACATCAGTAACAGAATGCATCGAAATACATGAACAAACATTAGTAAAGCTAAAGATTTGGAGGAACAGAAAATAAATAGATGTGCTTTTTTTCAAATCTGTCTCACTACAGTAGTTAAACATGCACATGTAGTTGGAAAAAGGTTTTTAATCACACTATTTG
Organism: Polydactylus sextarius; assembly: GCA_016801845.1. Lineage (NCBI taxonomy): Eukaryota > Metazoa > Chordata > Actinopteri > Polynemidae > Polydactylus > Polydactylus sextarius. The sequence continues at coordinate 7,724,080 of CM028922.1, forward strand.
TCCCTGCCCCTATATCATCATATCATCATATGGAGTTAGTCAAAAAATGAATTTTCGGGCTTACACTTCTTGGTACAAAATGTACAATTCTATTGCAATGAGCAGTGGAATTCTATAGTTTAAAAAAAGAGAGTGAGAGAGAGATTTAATGTGGATGTTTTGACAAACCCAGACTCCTGAGTCCTCATATTAGCTGCTGCTGTACTTTTTTGAAAACATTTTCATGCACAGCAGAGACTGTAGATTTTGTCCCTCCGTGTCATCTGTGAAATTCCCATTTGAAAAGCTTCCCTTCTCAGTTTCACAGTCTGACAAGACAGAAGGGACAATTACAATTACACCAAATCCTCTTTTGACTGTACGCATGTGCATGTGAATGCGAACTTTAAAATAATCCGAGCTTTAAAATGAAAAGCACCAATGGGACAAGACGTTTCGCTCATGAATGCGCACAAGGACAAGAGATACACCATATATTTCCTCCTCTCTACCTATAAATTTTACATACTCCACAAAATGAAAGCAATTATGAGCTCATCTCATTGAAAGCACAACCTGTTTTCCTGCCAAGGTCCCATTATAATATGATCTCTTGACACCACTGAAGATGAATGGACTGGCAAATTCATCAAGTTGTTTCAAGGTTTTAGATTTGCAGTTAGTTTTTGGGAGTTAGTGACCAACAGCAGCCAAGGTTTTTTTTTTGGGGGGGGGTTTGAAACTGGTTTATTGTCACGTTATATAATTGTTGATAATTAAGATGGGAATGGAAAAGTTTCTCCCTGAAGGAAACAAGTTGTAAGTTGTGGTTGTTTTTTTTTTTTTTTAACAAGAATATGCCAGAAATGTATCCTAACTCTATTGTATCTCAGGTGTTATAGTCGAGCGTTAGTGTACATTTAGCTTTCGTATTCACAATGTTTGTAATTTCACAGGAGCCCACTCTACACTGTTGTTCTTCTCAGACGAGGCAATTTAATGTGATTTGAACAGTCAGACAGCGAGCCGAGTACATAGGTGGATAGGAGCCTCATACATACTTTCAGATGTACATAGAATCATGATTTGTTAAATCCGCTTCGGGCTTTGTTGGTGGGAGAACGGAAAAAAAAAAAAAAAAAAAGAAGAGGGAAAGTTTTGCAAGGAGCAGTTTGTCTTCTGACGAATCAAATCCATTAGCTTGTCAGAGTGCAGAGGAGTGTGGCCCATTATGACACAGCTCAGGCTGCTCCAGCAAGCAGCTGCTTGGCTTTTTCTATCAAGAAACCTGCCTTGTGTTTGTGATTTGTGCCGTGGGTAATGGGATGCAGATATCGCCGCTCTCAGTCGCTGCTATTATTTATAGTTTCATAGTTAATGAAAAAAGTGAGAAAGGGGCCGAAAATCAGTCAGAGCAGACAGTGGCGGCGCGTGTGGTTGCTTTGCCTTTGTATAAGTGTCACTTAAATCTCTGAAGTCCTCAGAAGGCAGCACTTGGGAGAGTGGATAAATCAAACTGTTATCTAAAACGGTTTTAATTTTCTAAATGGTCCAAATCATCACAAGACTTGTCTCCGTCCTGTTTGAGCTCTGCTAATAAGCGACATATTAAGTCATCAATTTATAGTGATATTCTGAGTCCAATGTAACAAAATCAAAAAAGGTTCTAATAACGGTTACTATGCTATCTGTCTCCGAAAATGTAAAATACTGTTACTTTCATTGCATTCAGCAACTCCTATATGACTTTGATGCATATGAAATAGTTTGATAGTTATTAAGAAATAATGTATATACGTGAAATTAAATTTAAGAGTCGGCATGTTTGCAACAAATGTTATCCATATGAAGTTTCCACACAATTGTATTTTGGCAGAGTGAACTGTATGACACTGAAGCTTTCATACCATCTTATTATCCTCATTTGAGGACATATTTTTTTTTTATGTTTTATAAATATAATGTAAAATTTCCATTTATGGTTGAATTTATTTTTTGTTTTTCAATCACATTTTTATCATGGGTTGGGATTTTTTTTTTTTCTTTGAACAAATGTGTGAAATGGAAAGAAGCAGAAATTCTTTGCTCAGCGGTATAATTTAGTTCAGGTCAAGTACAGACTGAGTGAAAATAACCAAAATTTAGAGCTGCACTTGGATGAAAAAATGTTTCATTTGCAGCAAGTGTTATTTTATTTATTTATTTTTTTTCCCATTTAAAATTCACTGGAAATCTGACCATTTACTTTGAGTAGCTGAGCTGCACAAAGCTCGCAGTCTTTTAACCATCTAACTGTTTTTCAGCTCAGCTATGAAATGCTGCACGTTCCAACTCAAAATGGTGGATTATTACTTCATGAACTAGTCCTGTGTTGTGTTAAAGTGACACACGGGAATTCGTATTTTTAAGGTTTTTTAAATGCCAAGCTAAAAGTATCTATGTGAGTATGATCACATTTCTGCATATTCCTGCTAAAGGCTTCTCAAAATGATTTAGTGTGAGTTTGCTCGTGCTTTTTCTCCTGTGAGCTTTGATTTATGAGTATGAGTATGAGTTTTTCAGGAGTTAAAGTCTCTTGGGCTTCTGTAAAGTGCTTTCACTGTTGAAAGCACTGTTCAATTACAACAGAATAGTAGGAATCTGCCTTTGAAGCACTCGTCAAACATGGTAAAATGAACCTCATGAGTTTAGTAGGTTTTCTTCCTTGTGGCGTTGCCTTCATCACCACTTCCCTCCCATAACATCAGCATTTTATATTTTGGATAGAAGCTACAGGCACTTGGCTTACACAAGGCTCCACCAAGGCACCAATGAGGGCTTCGTCAACATAGTTTGATGTGAGGGTGAAAATAACATACAGGAAGTAAAAAAGCTTAAAGATTAAGGGCCAATTCCATTTCTCTTTATTACCCCTTCCTCTTCTCTTACCCCTACCTCTCATCCCTTGAAACAAAGTGTTGAGGGGTAGGGATGAAAACATTCCCCCTGGAAATGGACACCTACTTTACTGTTCCACGTCATCAGAAGTTGTTGATAGTTGCTACGTAAGACGATGTGACAAGTCTCCTTGACAACCGAATGACAACAAATAAAGATGCCTTCTACATTCACATTTGTGCCGCCCAAGTTGACGATGGATTAAAAACTGACAACCTATTCGTTTACATTAATCTTGCGTTTCAGTGGAAGTCACCATCAGAAGAGTCCTGTTATCAGATGAATGGAAAATGTTGGCAAAGTGACAACTAGCGATAGCTAGCTAATGTTAACGAACATTGTTGATTAGCAGTCAGCAATAAGTTAGCTCAATAAGTTAAATGTATCGATTAGTTTATTTATTAAATCGCTAACTTTTTTTTTTTGACAACTGCATCCTTGTCCTGGTGTATGCTGGGAAATTTGTCAAACCCATTCGTTTGAAGCGTTGTGTGTGGTCCCTCACTCTTCATCCAGAGGAGAACTGAGACGGCCGTTCCCCTCACATGAACGCACAAAAAGAGAGTGGTAGGGCTAAGGGGAAGAAATGAGATTGGCCCTAACTCTTATGTGAAATAACTTTTTACGTGATGGTTCAAGTTGCCATGTTTCAAAACCAGATGTTTCAGATATGAATTTTATTTCATAACAATTACAATTCATTAAATTAAAAGATGGGGTAACAAACAGTATACGTTATACAATTATACGTTAGTGAATAATTCATAATGTAGTCTTTATCCTACGTCAGATTTCTTTCATTTCTTTTCATGTTATTTTTCCACACATTTTTCCACCCTCATATTGGATTCAGACACCAGGGACAGTCCAGTGAGTGATGTGTTTTTTAAATCAGGTGTAAGAGTAGCTCATGTTTATGTGAAAGTGAAAGAGAGACCTGTCAAGTCATGTGTTGCACAGCCAACCTGAAATGTTCAGTAACAGCGGCAAAAATATGGACTCGTCTTGAGGGACTACAGCTGTACACAAGTTAATAAATCCCATTGTTGAATACCTTTTTTATTTATACACTCTCTTGCTGTACAGCGACGGATGTTTGTGTGAATTATTTATATATATTTTTTTTACCTCATGGGACACTCAACCTCAAAGAGTTCTCTGCTTTTTGTTAATCATCTCCTGACCTTTTCTGTTCTGCTCAGCACCTCCATGTGCTGCCACTACAGTAATGTAAAAGTACTGAGGAATATCTGTCAGAGCATAGTGATTGTAGAGAACAGAAAACTCTAGCTGTTTGTTCCTCCACAAGTAACATTTACTGTAGCACAGCAGCGATACATTTTCAGAAGTGTGAACTCTAACCGTGGACGGTACTGTGTAAAAAAAAAAAAAAAATAATTAAATGAAACGGCTATAGTTTCACTAAAAACCAACACAATTTCATTCAATTTTTTATACTGACTGACATACACACAGACAAAATCCACTTCTGGGTGATTCTTTTAAAACTTTCCTAAAAGTAACATTTAGCAAATATCACATTGAGTTCTTTGTCTCTTATCAGAGTCTTAAATTATTCACTCACATCGCTGTACAAACATTATAGAAAAATTCTGTTGCGTGGCCTGTAACAAAAATGTCACAGGTTTCACTTTAAATGTAAACAGCTGTTGGGAAAATGAGTCCAATAAATGTATATATGTAAATCATATTTACCTTTCTTTTCTTATTCCTCCTCAGTTTCTCAGGAACAACTGGAACTAACTGGAACAACTGGTGGTAATTCTAAGTTTATCTCTGTTCTCTTTCTTTCGTCCAGAGTGAGGCAGCAGGTGATGATGATAAGCTACAGTCAGACATGTCAGTCAAGGACAACAAACTGACAAAAGGTAGGACACTAACACAAGCCCGAAATACAGCAAAGATGCTTCTACTTGCACTTGATTTTTTTTTATTCTCTCCATAAATGAGATGCAAATCCATTGAATTTAATCCCATTACATTTGTGTATAGTATAGTATATGGAGTTTATATGTGCACAGATTTACTCACTGGTTTGTGTGTGTCATATGTTGGTATTTAAACATTGCTGTTTTTGAGTCTCATTGTATTTATGCTAGCAATTTCATGTGGTGATATCAGGCAGATTGTGTGCATACAGAGATGAAAGAGTGTGTTTACCACAACACTGGCGGCTTCCATAAACATGCACATACATGCAAATGAAGTCATGCATTCAGACTATTTGGAAGCGACAGGTCACGGAGCAGGCCAGGGAAAACGAATAACCAGTCAAAGTCATGCACATGAAACCTATCCAGCCCTTCACTGTACGAATCAAGGAATTATATTAAGGTTTATTCCTTTGGGGAATGAGATACGCCGGTCTGTTCTGTTCTCTACTAAGGCACACATTTGATCACAAAATAAAAATCAATGTGACACAATATTGCCACTTCATAGCTAAGAATCTTCTTTGTAACCAACTCTCTGTTGTTCTCCACACTCTTTCTGTTTATCAATTTCCAGTTGTTTCTGAGCTTTTTGTTTGCCTGTCTGTGTGTTTATGTCTTTCTTCTTTTACATACTCTCTCACACTCTTGGGTCTTCTTCATTTCTCCTTTTTTTTTTTCATTTTTTCCATCCACTGCTTCTCCATCACGTTGTTATCTTATTGCCCATCCTAATCCCCTCTAAAGCTCTTCTGTTCTTCCTCGTTTTAATCTTTTTACCATACTACTTGGGCATTTTATTTTTACTTTGACGATGCCATCAAAAGAAGACCACGGTGCAGCTGTCAACCTTTTATGAATATGTATCCATTTTGCTCTTTATGAATCACAAATTAAGCTTCTGCCTCTCTGTGCCATTACAGCCTCATTTGCCCCCATCTGTTTTGCCATCAAAGCGAAGGAAAATGACTTGCTGCCGCTGGAGAAGAACCGAGTTCGACTGGACGATGACTCAGACGAGGACAAGGTGTTGTTGATTGAGAGCTTGTAGATCTGGGGTTGGTTTGGTATGGATGCTGATGTTGACATATTATTACACATATTTAATTGAAGTTGCTGGAGGAGGAAGGACTGGAAGCTGTGATGGGTGGAGCTGAGATGGTTGACAAGGAGCCTCCTCCAGTCAGTGCACCTGAAGAGAAGAGACCCACGCTCAGTTTGGAGGAGTTGGAGGCAAAACAAGGTATCAAAAAAAAAAAACTTTAAAAATACAGCTTGATACTTAATACTTTGATCCTCTTCAGCTGCAGTTATGAAGTGGTATTAAAAATGAGAAAAATAACATTTAATTTTGAGGAAAGGATGGGCAAAATGAAAATATACAAACTAATACATTCCACCAACTAAACATTTTTATTTCGGATGTGGCGTTGTGTTTCATATTCGGTAAACAGTTTCTTCTTCACCTCCATGACTTTAATGTGAGGGAGTTAAAGAGTTTGTGTATAGGTGCTTACACCAGCGTTATGCCTACACACCTCTGTTGCGCTCCTTGAGGACTGGAATTGTAAGGGGAAAAAAGGGAAGAAAGGGAACGGATAAATCCATTGAGTCTAAATTATACATTTTTTCCCCTCGTCGTGGTGTACCATGCAGTAGAGACGAGTAGTGTGGTGCAGTAAGCGACAGTCATATATCTCTCTGAAGGCCCAATGGAGATATATTCTCTTTATAGTTCTCTCTCTTTTGTTCAGTCATGGATATATAATATTACACACTGGGCCTCTTCAGTCTTTCCTAAGAAAACAGTACAGTTAGGCAGCAGTTACAGGGTCATAAAGAACAGCTCTATATCCATATTCATCCACGTCGCCGTGCACGCAGGCGCAAAACACTCTACACACTCTCTTCTATCAGCGATAGGATTGACACCATTTAAAAATAACACCAAATATATAGAAAGTTAGATTGCTTGAGGATTTTAATCCTATTTACAGAAATATCCTGCATAACGGACTCAGACAGAAACACATACTTAATTTTCAAGGTTAGAGTTGCTTCTCTAATTTATTCATATATTCCTGTGTCTCACTGGCTATTAATTTCAGAACCAATATGCTGTTTTTTTACTGGAGTTTCAAATCTACTGTACTTGAAGTTGATTAATTGCATCTTGTTGTACTTTTACACCTCCAAAAAAACTGTAATTGCTCCCTCTTAGCCTAAAAAAAAATAAAAAATAGACAACTGCACCCTCCTCTGCATGGCGCTTTGACTGATCACAAGGCAGGCAAAGTATAAAATGATGTTCCAAAAGGACACGGTGCCGTGTCTGTTCCAAAGCAGACGACTGGCAGATGTCATTTTCATTGGGACTCATCCATTGACCTGACTCGCTAACCAGACACAAAAGCTTTATATATCAAGTGTGTTCAAAACTATAGAGGCGTCGCCATCACTCAAAATAACCACTGTGTGTCTTTGTGAGTTAGTGCTAATGGTTCAGAGATAACTTGAACAGTCACTGAGATGTCTGCCTCCTGAGGTCGCCTCTTATATAAGAAAAGATATTCTCGGCTTTACAAGCCAAAAAAGAAATGACAAAGAACAATATTACTCTGTTTTGCCCTTGGATATATCAAGTTTTTTCCTAGAAATATTTGTTTGATCTCTTATGTCTGGCGGAAAAACTCAAGGCTACTGTTAAACTTTACATCACCAAAATGAAATATGTGGTTTGCACTGTTGGTAAGCATCCTAATGTTTTATACAGTAGTATATTTGTTAGTGAAGCTGAATGCAACTGAAATGATTCAATTCAATTTTATTTCCGTAGATCCAAATATATTTATAATCTATATATCTGTATCTATAGATGGATATAGATATATATTGTAGAGTCAAATGGTTTTGTAGTAACTGAATTGCAATGAAACCTTCCAAGGTTTTGAATGTCTTAGAAGGAAAAATGACAAAAGAAAAAAAAAATCTGATAATAATGAGAAGAATGTAATCAACATTTTCTGGGAGAAAAAAATTTTTTTTTTTTTTTTTTTTTTTTTTTAAGCTGCCTCCTCGGTGAGAAAAAGTTTGGTGCTTGTGCCTGAGGTAGTGATATTTCCCACATTTATTTACCAGACTGTTCTCTGATGGAAATTGCATGAGGCTGCTTGTGAAAGACACATGATTTAGGTTCCAGTCATCCAGTCGGTTGTTCAGCTAAATGCCCTAAAGACATTGAAGGTCTTTGAAGGTGACAGAGAATCAAAAACCGTTTTTACCTCGTCTTTGTTGAAGAACGGTATTTCACCCACGTTCAGAAACGTACAGAATGTCTCCTTTTGATAGAAATTCCTCTTTTAGAAATGTCCACTAGAAAATGGGTCATTTTCAAAAATGGTTGTTTGTGACGTAAAATATATCTCTGATTCCATTCCTTCCTCTTCAAAGGCGATAGATAGATATAAAGAGACGGTCTGTCTGTGATGGGAAGCCGGTGAAGTTACATTCATTTGAGTGGCAGTGAAGGAGCCAATCAGTGTCAAGTGGTTGCATTTCATAATGAGGTTGCCAGTTAAAGCCTGAAAAGATGCCAAATATGTGCAAAACCACATGTTCAAAATCCCTGCCCCAAAATAGCTTTATTATGAATTTTGGAATTAGGTTTTTATGAAGCTTCTGAGACGTTACACATCCGACCAAAATTTTATTGTGTATGCCACATCACAGAACAAGGATCAAAACCCCATTCAACCATTCTCTGTCACCTTTAAAGATGCTGATTTCAACACTCGGAGGTAAAGAGGAAGAAAAGAGCAAAAAAAAAAAAAGCGGTCAGTTCTATCTGAGACCGGAAACACGGCTTCAAAAGAGAGCCCGACGAGATGGACAGACTGACGGCCAAAGACAGATGTGCTACTTTTCGCCATCAAGAGGCCTGACAGGTCCCGTTTAGGTTCAGTGGCAGACTCTTAGAGTCTAATGGTCTCTCTTGCAGCTGACAGACGGCCAGAGAAAGAGGGTGGAAAAGCCTAATAAATAGCTGACTGAATTGGCTTTGCTTGTGTGGCAAAGTGGCTGTCAGTCAACAGGCTAAGTTGATCAGATAGCAGGAGAATCAGTGGCAGACAGCAGAACACTAATCTCTATTGATGGGCTGGAAAACAGCCGCACACACTAAATGCAGTTTCCTGTGATAAGTACATGAATCGTTCAGACTGCAGACATTTCCCTGTGGATGTGTATGCTTAATAGTGGTGGAAGAAACTAGTGGTAGAAAATACTCTTATTTTCAACAAATGGAGATGATGTTAGTGGAGACAATGTTAAATATACTGTAAATACAGATATTTCTCTACATAGAAAGTGTAGGTTATTAATCGAGTGACTTACAAAGGCTTTAAGTTTTATTTAGTTTTTCTGTTAACTAATCTTTATCTTTTTTCATCAGTCTGTTCTTTGTCTTAACTAAATCATAGACTGCATTTGTAGATTAAGTATTTTTTTTCATCACTTTTACACTGAACAACAAAAAGAAAATCACAGAAACCTTTCCATTTCTTATAATATAAAACCCCTGCACACAATGATACATTAATACTATACTATAATGTGATTAATTTCAGTAAAAGTCTGTATATACAGGTCTCGTGTCACTGTCAGAGCTACAGATGGTTTCTGTTTTACTTGGTTGTTGTTCACACTTCACTCAAATGTGATTTGCCTCAGCAGCCAGCCTATTTTTAACCCTGAAGACATAACCCCCTGTGGTTGCATAACTTAAACAACTTGTTTTCTACAAGCATTTGCTTTATACTTCACTGTCTTGTCTCAGCTGTCTCACTCACCCACTTGCTCTCTGCGCCTCATCTCAACCCCATCTATCCCCTACCCGTCTCTGTCACTTCATATCCGGTTCTCATCTCGCAAAAAAAAAACAAAAAAAAAAACTGTGCATATTTTCCACCTCCATTATCACAAAGATGTCTCATCTTCTCCGCCCACATGCTTGGCATTTTTTTTCTATACAAACCTTGAATTGCATTGAATTGTACGTCTCACCAGATGCTCAGCCGGGCTTGATCATTTGAGACATTTAGAGCATGAACCTTGTCAATCAGCAACAGCTGGAAACAGAAGAATGTAAATCATGACTTTATTTCAAAGTGACAGTAAAAGTGGAAAATTACTCCTATCATCCTTTCCCCTCATGTCTGTCTTTCACTTTTTGTCCTGTGTGTGATTTATATACATATCTTACACCTTACACCATCTCACATGTGTTTCTCCATATGCTTTTCTACACCTCTCCACACTCTGTCTTTTGTATTTTTAATTACAAGAGAACAGGTGAACGGCAGAACATACTTACTCTTTCTCCCTGTTTTGTCCGTCTTTTTCAAGAATTCCTCTTTCCCTGAACACTATTTCGTATAGGTACAATATACAATATCTAGAAAACGAAAAAAAAAAAGGACAATGACTCAATTTTATTTTCATTTTCATCCAACTATCTCTTTGGTCTTTTTACACTTTCATCTCCTTGTTCTTAGCCAAGCAGAAACTAGAGGATCGTCTAGCAGCTGCAGCCAGGGAGAAGCTGGCCCAGGCATCTAAGGAGTCCAAGGAGAAACAGCTACAGGCAGAGAGGAAGAGGAAAGCAGCTCTCTTCCTACAGACCCTCCGCAGCCCCCTCGCTGGAGAGCCTGAGGCCAAGAGAGCTGAGCTAGACTCATCAACACAGCTGGAGGTAGGTAATTGGTTGATAAGTTGGACCTGAAATATTGGTATTTACTTAAGTACAATCAGCAACATGTACTGATATGCTTTTGAAACAATATCAAACTCCTACACTAGTAATTAAAGTCTGGGGCAGTAAAGTCATGGCCATATTCATTTTGGCCTCTAACATCACAAATGTTTTGTAAAGTGAGATTTAGTCCATTGCTGTTGTGATACTTCATCATCTGTAAAGGTCGCTGTGAATCATTTCACCCACCTAACTGCAAGTTTTTTTTTTTTTTTTGTTAGATTGAAAATTAAATTATCAAGTGATATTAGAGGCGAGATACTGTGTGTACAAGAGCCACGTTCTCCAAGATGTTAGGCCAAGCTGCAATTTTCGAGTGAAAATGTCACCGCATCATCAGAGTTACAAAATCAGAGGAGATGGTTGTGTGTAGAGTCACTTATTTTTTTATCCATTCAAATTAACCACATGAGGTTAATTAAGTTAACCTCATGTGGGCTTGTCCTTCAGTTGATTGTGTGTCTACATTTATTGAATCAATTGTTCATTTGTTAATTAAAATATCACTCAACGTTTATCCAGAGTTAATGATTCAGTTTCTTTTTTCTAAAAATTCTAATGCCATTACTTTGAGACATGTAATCTCACACTTTTGGCACAGATGAATTAAATCTAATTAGATATTTTAAACTGGAATTAGCCCATCTTGATATTTCACATGGACATTTTCCTGCTGTGTAATGACATACATACATAAATTCCACGATGTCCAGAGATAACAAAAATACAAATATAAGTATGATAAAACATATTCCATATATAAACCAATAGGGGACTTTTTAAAAATTCAGTCCTCGCTAGAACTGTCCAGCCTGAAACCTCTGGTAAGTGGTAAACTTTTGTAGGCTCTTATATTATTTTTATGAGCTGAATTATGATCAAATGTTTTGTTGACCTTATATATGTTATATATATATATTATAAGTGTGTATATATGGGTTCTGAAGGAATATCTCACATGTATCAGTTATGTGTTAGTGAATACAAATGGTATAAACAGCCCATAAGGAACATAACATATTCTATATATTTTTTTTTTTTTTATTTAAGTTTGAACTGCCTTATTGTTGGGCTCTGACAGCAGTTCCTGTCAGACACTGATGTTGAAGCCAAGCTTCTTTTTTTCACTTAGACCCATAATACAGTGATAAAACAAGAAAGATCAACCCAGAGATGTAGAGTTGACGTACTCGGAATTAAAAAAAAAAGTTTATTTTGTCATTTGAGTGCAGGTTTTCAGGACGAGTTTAAATAGATAGAAATCAGTGCGTTCATGATATTTTCTTCACACTGTAATATCAGACGGTATTAAAATTTAATCTGTGAAATGGTATTAATCTACACAACAGACATGTTGATGTTGAACTTGAACAAGCTGATAAGTTGCTGCCTTTGCAGAAGAGAATCATTTTTAACTGCGATTTTTATTTTTTGTTTTGTTTAGTTTTTTTTTGTTCTTGTCAATGTAGTATATTTTAATACGATGTGAAAATGTTTATTGCCTTCGCATTGCAATATTACAAGGCACCGCTACACAACAGGACCACTTTAGTAACTGTAATTATACCATAAAATGCTTAGAACACACATTATGGAGGTGGGAAAACTAACCACCCAATCACCCAGTGTGTCTTCTAATGCAGAAAATTAATAATTGAATCACAGAAATATGCCTTTCTTCTATTTACCAACTTCCCTGTTCTCTGTTTTGATGTCTCAGAGATAATGGAGGTTATCATTTCAATATTCTCTTTTATAAAGTTTCATAAGATTGCGGCAATAACGCAAATTTAAAAAGCCTTCTGTCTGTCTATTAAACACTGACAAAAAGGGGGTAAGAATACTTTATAGTGTAAATAAGACCGTGGTGGTCATTTGATGTGTAGATAGCTTTGCCATTTGATGGATGTTGCCTGTCAGCTCCTCTTGTGGACCCAACTGATGCGTGGTGAACTGGCCAGTTGCCTGTAAGTCCAGGTGGCAGTGAGCAGGCTGCTGTCAGCGTCGCACCAGTTCTGTTACTCTTCTCCAGATGTTCTGCGACTTCTGCAGCGGCTGTAAGAGATTAACTCGAAGGAACTAGCGACATCCAGGTCAATGGCCTGCTGATGAATAAATGGATGTTAAAGTTGAATATATTTGAATGTTAGAGATTGGGATCTTGCTTAGTGTACAGGTAAAAAGAAAGGATTTAACTGAATCAATGCTGGTAATAGGCGCACAATGAACAGTCGTTTAAAAGGGATCTACCACCAGGTCAGCTGGGAACGTGGTACGAGTTTTACTGCTAGAATTTTGCATAAAACTTGCTTTGGAAGTTTCCACAGAGCTGATTGAATGATTGTTTTTTTTCCCTCCTAATTCTTGGGATGGTAAAGTACCATCACTAAGGCTGTCTACTGAGAGGTCACGGTGGTGTTACAGAATCAATGCTGAAGTCAGATAAATAGGATAGTGCAAGCCTGTGTAAAGATTTGTTCATTAGATGAAACACTTTGAAGAACTAATGTAACTTGATTTTGGAGCAAGACAAAGAAGCTTTAAAGTGATTAAAACTTCAGTCTGGCAGCAGCTTTTTTTTTAATTGATGCTTTTTTTGAATGACAGCAAAACAGTGGAGCAATTCTATGTACTAGAGGTCACTGTTTGAGGTCACGTGCGACTGCTGCCGCTGCTGTGTCTTTGTAGAGTCCACAACGTGAGCTCACTTAGAGCTGTTGATGTAAGCCCTCCATGTTTCCCATGGAGCTCATCGTGTTGTTTATGCGACACCCGTGTAGTAGTTTGTGTAAGATGTCGCCAGTTGATAAAAGCTGCTGAATAAGCTTCACGGTTCTCTTTGGTTTTGTCAAGTTACTCTTTTAGTGCAGTTATTCTCTTAACTTAACGGTTTCCTGGGACATGTTGGCTAGTTGTGATAATAAACAAACAAAAAAAAAAATCTGTAGAATGCAGATTGTTATTTCTGCCATTTTGACAGACTTGGCTGGATGGTGATGGTTCTCTTTTTTTGTCAGTCAGGCATTGATGACTAACATAAATTTTTCTTATGGGTTAATTGATGTGACAGGTGAGATAAGGGGAGAGGAGTGGTGGCACTGCTGAGAGAGTGAATAACTGGAGTGTAACGATATGAAGGAGTTTGAAAAAGCTGTCGTCAGTGATGGATTTTTAAAACTGTATTGCACTTGGAGCCATAATTAATGACCATTGTAAGCATGAGGGAGGCTCATAATAAATTTCCTCATCAGTCTCCTTGCTCAGTACACATTTATTCTTTACTTAATCTGTATTTACTCTTGTGTTGCTGCAGCCTCTGGGGTAATCTGATTGGGTCACAGTGTTATAAGAGTGTTACTAGTCCAGTAAAGATTGCTGTTGTAATTTATGTAAAAGCGTTACAGGAGCACAAGACCATTTGTTTGTAATATTTGTTCTCCCATTTACAGAACAAGATGTTTACCTGAAAGGAGTTTTAATGATACACGAATGTCCACATTTTCAACTTCCAGATTGCCCTGGTTTTTCTCCTCTTCCTCTCCTTTTCTCTCTTTTACCCCGGGAATGTAACTTTTTATTGTTACTGCCCAAACTTCCATATCTTTCCAGAGCAGGTGTGAGGGTGCACACATTTTCTGGCCCTGGCATTTGGATAAGCTACTTGTACGTCGGCCCCTAATTTTAAACCAAACCTTGCCCCTTATCATTCCATTATCTCTGTCTTAGCCCAGACAGCAGATAATGTGCAAACAGAAAGGTGTAATAAATATTCTTCCTTTCTCTGCTTCCCTGTCTGTTTTAGATACTAATTGATTGTCCTTTCTTGTGAGCTCTATATCTCGTTTCCTTTCCGCTTTTACTTCTTTACCTCATTTACTTCCCCCTTTCATGTTCTTTCATCATCATCATTTCCCTTTGTATTTTACTCAGTCCCTCCCTCACTCAATTTCTCTTTTTTTTTGCCCCTCCCATTTCACACAAATGTTAGCAGATGGGTGAAGTTAGGACATTAGAACAGCTTACTTGCTATTCAGTTAAATAAGGACAGTAAAATGTTATTTGAGGTAGAATGTGGCACACATTTCCTCACATTTCTTCCATGTTCATTACTCGTAACTTGGGCAGTTTTGCAGTTTATTTTAATGTTAATGTAAAGTGTATGTATGTGTATGTGTGTGTATATATATATATATATATATATATAATAGATATTAGACTCTTCAAATACCCATATAAAGTACCAGTAAGTATGAAAAATGGCTGACCCCAGAACTTGACCCATAAAGACAAAACATGACCCTGGAAGATTTAGCATCATGTTTAATCCACTGATGGACTGGAGCCATCTTTTCAGGATGAATCCACCACCAGACCAATCTAATACGAGCAGACAGGCACACATTGGGGTAATTAGTGGCACTTTGCTGCTGACAGTTGTAACTCAGTGTGTAGCCAGAGGGCTGCACCGTGTTGTGTAACCCACACCATCTTTTAATCAGCTGAGTAAGTGAAGAATTTCCCAAGAGAGCAAGTGGCTTTGCCTGAACTGAGGCATTCACTTAGGATTCTGCATCCATTTTAATGCACATATGATTATTTATCGCATCTTCTTTTTTAGAAAAAAGAAGAAAACTGACAAAGTAAAGCACAGATAATGATTCATTTTTCTCTTTATTTCTGTAAAGTGTTTCTAACCAAGTATATAAATATAAATATAAATATGTGATGACAAATGTTTATATTTGGCAAATACAGCAGCAGCTATACAGCCACCGTTGTGCAACATCAGCATCTTCTTAAGTGGACAGGCACTCATATTGATTGATGACATCCACAGATGTGCAGAGCATTTGGGAAAGCATGCTAAGTCCCTAATGCGAAAGACCAAGACTCACTGCGAAATTCAATCAATATGTTATTTATTTTCTTGTTGTCTTCAATAAATAAGATAAGATGCAGTATCTAAGTGTGTCTGTAAAAACGCTGTCTTCACTGATATTTTTTTTGTTGTTGTTGTTTTTTATCTTTTATCTCCTAATGTCTTTAGATGCAAGAAGCCCTTTCTGTTCTGTCTGACCTCGCACCTTCTCAAGTGTCCTCTGCACCACCAGTGTACCTCCAGGATCAAAGGCCCCCCACGGAGAACCAGGGAACCTATCGGAACAGGGAGGCACCATCCTCCTCGTCCTCCCATGTTACCTCCAGAGGATCAGACAGAGAAAGAGACAGAGACCGGGACCGGGACCGGGACCGAGACCGAGACCGAGACCGGGACAGGGATAGGGACCGAGACAGAGACCGAGATAGAGATAGAGACAGAGATCGAGATAGGGACAGAGAGAGAGACAGAGACAGAGATCGCGATAGGGACAGAGACAGGGACAGGAACAAAGGAAGGGACAAAGAGAAAAAGAAGAAAAAACACAAGAGGAGGTCAAGGTCAAGGTCAAAGAGCAGACACGCCCTTCCTAGTGCCTATAGGAGATCCCGCAGGACCCGGTAAGCCATTGTGGGCATATCCATGTACTCATTCACAATTAACAGTAGTAGAGCTCAGAGTCTCGCTCTCCTGTTTTTTATTAACACATTTTCTCATCCTGTGTTACTACATACTACTACTTACGTATTACTGCTTTCAATGTGCTCTGTTAATTCATTGTTATGGGTTGCCAGGTGTGTGTTGAGGGTGGGAAAGTGTTTCGGAGGTTTGAGAATTTCTATGGGAAGTCGTTCGTAAATGTCTATTTGAAATAGTACTTTATTGACAGACTCACATTGTTGTATGTAAACCTGACCAAATAACTTTAAAAAACTTTAAAACCTCTACAGACTAACTAATTTGACACAGTAGTGGTGTTCCAAAATAAAATTGCATCACATATAGAAATCATGGTCAGGTTTCAGTGTCCTGAAACAATATAAACAATTTTAATGTCCTACTTAAAGAAGCTTGTCCATGGTTTTTGCAGCTGCTGTTGAAGGTACAAGATGTGTAATGTGACAGGCTTAGAGCATAATGATTAATCTGTTTTATATTCCACTTCAGCTGAACCTTTAGTGCTTAGTAGACTGCACCCATATGAACAAAAAAAACTATTAATAGAAAATAAATGTATCGTTCTTTTTCTTCCTGTGTTTCTGTGTTTTACTTCTCCTGACCTGGAAAAAAAGGCTAAAGGGAGATGAATGAATGCAAGAAACATAGGGTGTAAAGAGAAACGCAAGGGTAGAAGGCAGAAAACATTTGAAGAAAGTAAAAAAAAAAAAAAAAAGAGGTTAAGAGTTGAGAGAAAGTGATCAGAAGCTGAGATCGGGCTGCTTTGTTTTGTGCCATTTATCTTCCGGGCTAAAGTGAACAATGTTGACCAGGCTGCTTGGTTTTTCACACGAGCACAGGCTGACAAAAACTTAAGACTGACCTTTCCTTTTGTGGGTTTCCTTTTAGGAAAATATTATAATTTCCTTTTCTAACTATGACTGTTTTGTGTGTGTAAATGACATGCGTGCTCTGTATACAAGCCAGTGGCAGAAAATGAATTCATTTGTGCCCTTTATGGAAAAAAAAACTGAGAAGTGCTTTAATCATGTATATTATTCATTAATATTTAATAATGTTTTCTTTTTACGGGTCGTTTAGAAAAACAGTATTTACTTTAGTTTGTGTGATATAATGTCAAGTAATTCACAGAATCATGCTTCAGTGGCACCATACTGAGACTCTGCTTTAAAGCAAACTATTGAACCTTCGTCGAGCCCTCGTTTGTTCTTGGTTTCAAGTTACTTGAAAGTACTTTTCGTTACACGTTCTCTTATGACATTATATCAAATCAGCCCCGTTTCACGCTCCTCTGTGCTCGTGTTCCTCATTTCAAATGAATCAGCTCGTCTTCCAAAGCTCTGTCTTCTTGTAAATTAACGGCGTCTTCCAATCTCAGCCTGTCTTTGTCCTCCTTGTCTGGCCAGATCCCGCTCGCACTCCCCTGGGAGAAGAGACAGGAGGGGCAATTCATCAGAGAGGAAACGTGAAGAGAGAGAGCAGGAGCGCTATCATCCCTGCAGCAGCAGCAGCTCCAGCCTACCCAGGGGGCATTCAAGATCCAGGTAACCCCAAACAGCAGGGGTCATCACTTTGTAGTGAGAGGAAGAAGTTGGCTTCACGCGTAGCTGTGTGTTTTTTTTATATTTTTCATTAGTTTATCAGTAAAATAATGTAAAATTTTAAAATTTGTTTAATGGAGAATAGTGTGTGTTTATCTAACGTACATTAAGCAGCGTTTTATACTGTTTCACCAAAGCAGGATTTGAATAACATTATCACAACATATTAAATGCCCAAATGACCAGTGAAGGGAGCTGTAATGGAAAGCTCCCATTTGAATGAATTTTAATGAGGGCTGTGATTAATACGCAAGCCCCTTTTTTCACAAAAGTATTCCACCCCTTTTGACGTGTCATACATTGTGTGATGTCACTGTCAATTAAACTACTTCTGCTATTCTCCGCACGCTTTTGTCTCCCAGGTCCCCTCCTGATAAAAGGAGGAGCTCCTTGTCATCCTCAGGACAGATACAAACTGTAGGTTCTTCTCTGTCTCCATATTCTTCACCCGGCAGAGTTTTGTCACCATCAGCAAGCCCTGCCTCCAGCCTGGCCCACTCCAGGTAACCCCATCTACAATCAACCAGCTAAGCATTTATACTGCTGTGCAAGGTGTAACTAAAAGTCTCTACCCATAAGATATAAAAGTTCGTTCCTCCCTAAAAGATTAGGTGTAAATCTGAGAAATTAGAAGATTTATACCATTTATACTTCTTGCTTTTAAATCTGTCTCGTTGAGAGCAATAAATTACAGCCTCCTGTCCTGTGAAGCTCCTCTGAAATCACAAAGAATCTTTCTCAAAGAAAATTTACAGCCACACCTTTATAGTTCATTGTACTGCTGCAGTTGGCTGTCGAAGCATCCAATCAAAACTGTGCCGATTCACATAAGAGCCAAATTAAAGTAGCCTAGAAACCCAGACCAACTGCCAAGCTCTGCTCTCACATAGATCTTCATTCATCCTGAGAAACGGTCGGGTCAAGAACAAGCATTTATCTAAAATGGGGCAGGTGTGGTACAGTGAATGACAGAGGGAACTGAAGCATGGGAGGTTGTGTCTGATGTGGATCTGCTATTGAGACATTATTAAACAAACAGGACAGCAGAGCAGGGAATTGAAGCAAAGTGATTACGAAACATAATCAGACTAAAACTGTGGCACATTGCATGTCGTAGTGATTCTCTGTTTCTGTTGTGTGTTTATGTATAAATCATGTAGCCCTTTCCTTTACATCTGTGTACTTTTGCTTTTACTAAAACTTGCTTAATTTATCAAATTTGAAAATGTGGATAGATAGACGGATGGACCCTCCCCCTTCCCCGCTGCCGCAAATGGGCATGAGAAAACCGATCGGTGCACGTTATAAAAAAATGCCCTGGCATGTTGTTGTCCCACGATACCACCCTGGACAACGGCCCACATCACCCCTATCAGAAACCGCTCGTGCCTAAAACTGTGCAAAAAAGGTGAAGAGGACCCGGAGCGCTTTGTGTACACACTGCGCAGTTTAGGCGAACTGTACCGCGACTGTACTGTACTCAGACCGCTTCGGGAGGTGGTCCGAGTACGGTCTGTACTTTAAAGGGGTCTGAGTGCACTTAGAATGTTCACATATGGGCCAAAAAAGCTCAGTTATCAATCTGAGTTCACTTTAAAGGCTGAAGGGGACTAAGTGTGAAAACACCCATAGATAGATAGATAGATTAAGTTTTCAGTAGGATGCAGGGGTAAAATCTATTTGTTTATTTATTTTTAAGTTCATTTTTTAAGGCTTACTTGATTGGACTAAAAGAAGAATGAACAGTTACATTTCAAGTGTTTTTTGATTAACTACGTCTCATGTCTCATTGCTGTAGGTTATTCATTTGCATTCAGAGGGACTTTGGTCTGCAACCGTTGATAACAACATCCCTTGTATAAATCCAGACCAATCCTAAATACTGTCTGGCAGTGTCAACAGTACAAGTAAAGATGACATCCCATAATATGCTTTAATTAAACGCTTAAACACAAATGTTAACTCGCGCTGAAAACGTGCCCTTCTAAACCCGTCTCCCGAGTCACGGTGCTACAGTCTTAGGTTAAGAACCATAACTGGCGACGTCTTGACTGTAAAGCCTTGTGTTTCTCCATGTGTTGCTGTTGAAATGGCGATGCCAAGCGGAGATGCCAAGAACTCGAGAGCAGAAATGCAAATTGTGTGTTTATCTGCACTTACACAAGACACAAACATTAACCTAAAGTCTAACCTCAGTCTTTTAGCATATTCAGTATATAGCCATCACATTTAGGACCCTTTTAAATGATTCTGCTTTAAAAAAAAGAAACTGCTAGCTGGAAAAATTACATCAGCCAGAGAGTCATTAGTCTTGTCATTTTTTTATCCATATGTAATGTGCTGTCATTATAAAGCACAGCGTTGTCCAAAAGATGTTTAGAGAATGGCTGCAGTATCAGATTTATGAATATGATAGTAGGTTATACAAAGCTTGGATCTTGTCTTATGATAAATTAGAGCGTCACCATTCAGCTTTGATGACTCGAGGCAGAAAGACATTTATTTCAGCAGGACACGGTTTCTGCCGTGATGACGGGTTTGTCGCTTTGTAATTTGAAAAGTTTTCTCAGTTTGTCCAAAGAAACCTATTTTAAAGCTGCACACATTATCTTTTCACTGCTTAAGAGAGCAAAAAGTAGAGCGACACCATTCCCCCGTCATTTCCTTCCTGTTGGCGTCCAAACAAAATGTTTATCCACTGTACCACGGTGCTGTGGCAGAGCAGACACACAGAAACCCAACCATGATGAAGAAAACAACATTCTCTTTATAAGTCACGACAAAGAAATCAATGTCATGTGTGAAAACATGACAAGTGAAATGGTACCTAGTTTGTAGAAGTGATTTTTATTTTTTTTATTTTTTTTTTTTGAGGTACAGTCACTTGCCCTCTGTGTTTTTTTTTTTTTTTTTTTTTCGTTTGTTTGTTTGTTTGTTGGATTTTTTATCCCCTTCTGATCTGAAAGAACATTTTCTAGAAAGCAGCTGTGTGATGACAGATGGTCAGTGGACAAAGGAGGTGAAGAGTGGAGAGTTGAAAGCAGAGATTGCATCAATCCAACAAAGAGTATATAAGAAAGCAGCAGAGCACTTGCAAGGGAACGGCTTTAGCTGGAATTGTTGTAGAATACAGCTTTAGCTTCCGCTAGAATTACCTCATTTCTGTAATCTCACTTTGCTGGTTATATTCCTTCCTCACAACAACATCCCCACGCGTCTCCCCTTTAGTTCTCATTCTCAGCATTTGCAATAAAACCATTTGTTGTTCAATGTCGATCGGTTCCAATTCCAACACGTCTTCTCTCTTTGCGACACCCGCCAGCCAACGGAGAACTCGGAAAGAGTTTGCGACTGCATTGATACGACCGCGTGGCCGCACGGTACGAAGTCGCAAAAGCATAACTCAGCCTTTTCTGGTTCGGTGGCGGAGAATTCTGACCTCCGCGTCACTTGTGGTTAAATTACTGCCGGCAAATGTCAACCTTAATTTATTCAGCTCTCAAGTCTTTATACACATTGAAGCAATTAACGTCTCCGGAGCAGCGGTGTCAGATGTGAGATGTGGAAGGACATGTCAGCAGAAACGCATTTGTAGAAACCTTGATACTACCTTGATGCTATTGATACTGTCGGTCTGGCTGCAGTTACAACATTGAGTGACCACAGACGCAGAAACTCAACAGGCTGAATACAACACAATAACATGTCCTTGCTATTTATTATAAGGGTGGAAAATACCATTCGTTTCCAACCCAGGTTTTATTTTCATAGGTTTTTTTTTTTTTGCCTTTATTACCATCAACTATAAAATTTTATAGCAAATTACTGAGGTTATATCCATGAGCTTTTACTCACGAATAAAATGCACACAACCAAAAAGGACTTTTAGATGTTCAAATGCGAAAGATGCATAGTATGAATGATCTGTCTGTCTCTATTTATCCATTATTGTCTTCAAAAAGCTGTTTGGAGGCCATTCCATCAATACCCATACATTATTCATTCATTTATGTAAGTGATTCAAGTTGTGATGTTGAATCTTTAACTTAAAAACTTAAAAATAAATCTTGTGTTTTCTCCCAAAACATTTTTTGAATGATGACATAGCGTGTAAGATGGGATCGACTGGCAACTTAGAAATGATGTATTTCATAACGTTTGAAAGTATTGTTTGTGGTCAACAACCTTCACACACACACTGCAGTAACATAGCACGTTGATGCCAACAAAGAGGAGTTTGTGCTTTTGTTTGGACTGTGTTTTTTCATGAGGCGAAGGCCAGTTATTAGAGCAGCCTCATAAAAGAGACAAACGAATTCCTGTCGATCTGTTTTGTCTGCGTCGCCTGCATAGGTGGCTCACTGATGAACTGTGTGTGAATGGATGCAGCTGGTTTGTGTCAGCTTGACTTCAGCTGTTTACTTTCTGCAAGCGATTGGGAGCCAGAGCAGCGCACCATAACAATCCCAAGTTGCATTAGCGAAAAAGGTAAAACACCCAAGAATGACTGACACAGAGGCGTTTTCCCTGCGGACTGAAGCGTGAACGCTGTAACATCAGCAGCAGAGTGTTCCGCACTTTCTTGTCACCTGCTGTGTTCAATCAACTCGATGCACTTGACTTTTTAAATAAAATCGGCTGATAAATTACGAAGCATTAGCTGCTCGAGAGATTTAAAGCTAATGGAGTCGTGAAGATGGTGAGTCCTGTGGGTTTTTTTTTTTTTTATATATATATATATTTTGGCACTTTTCGTTGTTTGTTTGCTTGCATGATTATGTACTCGGATGCAGTTGACATCGTTGACATGGTTGCGTTGGTTTTGTTTATTTCCATTTTTACGAGTCACATTTCTCTCACGCCTCTCTCTCTGTCTTTTCCCCCTCTCCTCTCCCCGTGCCTTCCACTGCTCTCACTGCCTGTCCAACTTTGAACGTTTCAGAAAATATCATGAATTTTGTATGTCCTCTCCTGTTAATATGATTGCTTCTCTGTCTCTCTCTCTCTCTACAGGGGTGGTTCTCAGGAGAAAGACAAGGCAGTGTCCTCATCCATAGTATCCTCTGTTCAGTCCAAAATAACTCAGGTATTGTTCTTTGCTTTTATCGCAGATGTGTCCTGTGCTGAACTCAATAGCCAACCCAGCACAAGTGCCGCTAGAGTGCTGGTCTTTTCTTCTTTCCACCACAAAAAATAGGAAGCACAAAAAAAGTCAGTTAGTTCCTTTTTCTGGTAAAAGTTAGTTTTATTCCATCGACTCATATTGTGCTTTTTTATCCATCATGTGTTGTATTATTTTTTTATTAGACTTGATTTTGGTAGAGACCATCTGTTCCATCTTTAGATTTATTTTCAAGTTTGATTCTCTAATTTCAGTCTAATCTGATGCAACTCTGTTTATATCTCATCTGCGTTAGCTGATCTGCGCTGTCTGGCGACAACCATCATCACTCTGCTAAATGAGAACCAAAAAAAAAAAAAAATTGTATTTGTATAAACAAATCATAATCACATTGAGCTCAGGATGAAGGGAAGGTGTCCTTGGAAAACAGTGGCACATGCCAACTAATTTTTTTTTTTTTTTTTTTTTTGTGTTAGCACACGAGTAGGTGAACACTGTCATTAAAAGGACTAATTCATGCAGACTGTAAAATCAGTAAAAGACGTGTGTTGACTGACACGACTTTAACTGATTAATACGAAAAACATTGTTTTATCATTAGCCCCTCAGGGGTGAAACCTGCCTATACATGGGCTGTATTGAGTGAGTAAATCCACGTGTGGCTCTGAAGCAACCATTCATAGAAAAATGCACATCTTTAAAACTTTCACGTCACTCATCACTCAGTTGTTGTTTTGGAGGTTTATTGCTACTGTTTTCCTGTAGTGAAGTAGAGGCCAGTGGCATTTTATATTCACACTCTACATCTGGTGAATCCAGGCTATTCGAGCTGTTCTGTTACCTGAAGTCATTTTCTATAGTAAAAGCAGAGAGCCACTCAAGAGTGCGTGTGTGTCAGGAAATCGCAGCCTGTAATTTCCTCTCTCCTGAATGGTTATATGTGAACATATGCATTGGTGTGTGTATCTCTGCCTATAACATAGTGAGTTCTATTCTGCTTATGCTTCTTTTACTCTGCTTATTTATTCTCCCTGCAGTTGCATCGCACACCTGCAGAAAGAAAAGTTTGAGTTCCACTTTTTTCCATCATCGAACTTGGAATTGTTGACAAACATAACCTAAAGAAGCAGTGTGTAAGATTTTTATGGCAAGTCATCATAAAATGATCCTAATCTGTCACCAGAGATTCAGGAATTGTGTTAATTTGAAATACTAATATCACTGACAATAGTGCAGCCAGAATAATTGCATTTTAAAATGAAATTTACAGCACGCAAATCATGTTTATGGGATGTATGGAAAACAGTCATTGTGTTTCTCATTTGAAAAAACAAAACAATCAAACAAATCAATCAATTTTTGGCGGCCGGTGCTGATTCTATGGCGACCTACCACTTAGTGATCATCATTAAATAGGAAACATTGATTAGACACTAGATTGGCCAAATAATAGTCCTCATTATATGATCAACAGATGATCATGGTAGCTCGTTGTAGATTAATTCTTGCGGAATGGGCGGTGGGGTTGTGTTTCTATTGTATCACATCGTCTTCATGGGCAGAATGAGATATCTTCCTCTGCTGTAGAACTGTACATCCACATATTTTCCAGGATTTTGTACACCTTTAGGACTTAACCAAGTTTTATAAAAAACAGAGTGTTGATGTCTCACTCCTGACCTGAGAAACGACAGCTAACCAAACAATCTGATGGGGAAAAAGTGAACAAGTGGACATTGAGCTTTGGTTGTCTTTGTGATTGAATGTAATTTTTGCAGTGTTGTATTTGATAGCATGATTTGGTCTTTGCTCTCTACATTTCACATTAATGATATATTAGTTTGATGCTGCAGTTTTAGCAGATAAACAAAGGTTTGCTTACTTAACAACTGTCCACTGTAGAACCTCATCCTGACTGAAACTGCAGTTATAAGCTGTTTTTTTCTGGGATTGTAGCCAAGATTTTTGGAGGAGCAAGGCTAAATATTGTTTGATTCCCATTGGTCTCCAGGCAAAAGCAGAGGCCGTGGCAAACTTGCCCCTGACAACAAAAACTATCTCTTGGGATTTCACCTCTCTGCTGAGGAAGGATGCAGAGCTTATGTGCTGCTCTGTGACTGCTTGTTTTCAGTCACTTCTAAATCCAGACAAGAAAGAATAGTTACCCCTTTTACTAAGGTAAAGGTTTTAGTATATTGTGCAGAAATTTAGAACTTATTAAGTCAACCTCTCATCTTCACAGAAGCCAAATCCCATGTGAGACATTAGAGACATTAGCAGCATGTTAAAGTGTTCTTGTCTTTCTGAAGTGGGTCACAGTAGCCACCAAAACCGTCATCCATACGACTTATAGCATGCAGCTCACTTTGGCTCTGTTTTTATGTTTACCGTGCAGTTGAAAGTCGATGGCCGGAGGGATTATGTTTCTGGGGTTTTCCTCTGCTTGTAAATGTGATATTTCAACAACACGGTGAGGGAATCCTCTCAGATATAACACAAACATTCACTTGGACTTGGAAATATGAACCGGTTAGATTTTGATGGCTAAAGGTCCAAGGTCATTATCACCTCACAGAACTTGTTTTTGACCATTTCAATTGTGACATTTTTGAGTACATGTCTTAAAATTTTACCCAAAGATGAACTGAATTTATTTTGGCGCTCAAAGGTCAAGGTCACTGTGGCAACACAAATCATGTTTTTTTGTCATAACTCATGAATTTAGAACTGAAGCGGTTAGCACAACTGCATGTTAAACCAGAAGCTTAACCTTTTAGCACAATGTGTTGTTGTACAATTTGTCACATATTGTATATTTCTTGTTATTCCAGCACGTGTTGTCCTTGGTTACAGTTGCAATGTCTGATTTATCACTGTTTTCAACAAAGAAGCCAAAGTCTCATGTACAAGGTCTGAAAAAAACATGCAGCACAATTGAAGAAAAGCTATTAATTAAATGGATTGAAGGAAAAAATAAAACAGGGCAAAGATCAGTTGATTCTTCTTTTTTTTTCTTTACTTGCTTTTATTGGAGTTTTGTGTCTTCACAGTCTCGCCTTGTTAAATGAGCAAAAAAAAGGAGCTCTAAAGGCCATCAATACCTTGAGCTATATGCCGGCATTCACTTCTATTAGCCATCATTAAGGAAAAATAAAAATATAAGAAGAAACCTCGCACAGTTCACTCAGTTTGCCTCGCTCCTCAGCAAATATTGTGATGCACCACTCATTCATTTAAGTGTGACGGCTGTGGAAACAGAGAAACATCCCTCGAGACACGTTTCATAATCAATTAACTTGATTTTTTCAAAAGCCTCGAATCGGTGCCGAGATAAAAGGCATTTCCGCTGCTGCCGTGAGTCTAGAAGTGTATATGCATCTTTGCGTTTTCAGTTTAGATTATCCTTAATATCTTTATATCACTTATTTCATTCTTGTCACTGCTTTTCAACAAAGAAAGGATGAAACATTTTGACGTATTGATCTCACGCAATCAGTTCGCAACTGCTGTGTATTCAGTCATGGGGTGTGAATGGAGAGTCTGGTATAACTTCGAGTTTGGATCATTTTCTCTTGTGTTTTTTTTTTTTTTTTGGGGGTGGTGGTGGGGGGGGGGGCATGGAACAGTGAGAGACAGTGGGAGAGAGTCTCAGTGTGTCGCAGAACGAGTTTCCAGTGTTTACTGATTAGATGCACCGCAGATATAAAAATAAATAAATAAGACACACACACACACACACACCTCGATGCTTCTGTCTCATCAAGGAAAAAAAAAAACATCTTATTCCCTTCTCATTATCTCAAACAAACAAAAGCAAGAGCTTTCTCCTGCCTTCACCTCATCATACCAACAAAAGCTCGCTGGTGAATCACGTTGTTTGCCACCCGTCGAAACACGCACAGATTCACACAACAGCTAACTACTTATGCCCCATCTGTGATGTTTTACAAACACATCTTGAATTATTCAGCACATTCTCATCTGCCTAATGGGCTCTTCTTTGCCCGCGCTTCGATGCTGTTTGCTTCACCCCCGTCCTTCATTCTCCTAATGTTTGTTTTTGAGCCTGTGTCTTCTGTCCCCCTTCTCTCTCCCTCTCTGCTATGTTTGACATGGTTTACTCTGTTTGATACATACTCTGAGACATTTAGTACCTGCAGTGGGTCTTAAAAGAGTTGAAACTTGAGAAGTGTTGCATAGCTCGTTCATCATATTCCTTACAATATATTATAGTGTAATTGCTAAATGTTGCTTATGTAGGTATGTTTGCAATTAGGAGCAAATCAGTGAAGTTTCCTATAAAACTCAATGTAATTTTATCCTGAGTTAAAGAATATTAAGTCTTTGGTAAATGTGGTAGAAATTGCGCAAATTACTCTTGAGGTTAATTGTGTTTCCTTCTCATGTCATCACTGGTGTCTGGGTCTCTGTGATAATTCCTTCCTTCCTTTTTATTCAACCTCCTCCACCTAAAATAACTAAAGTTTGACCATGTTAACACAGACTGATATAGAACAGAAGAGTATTTATTTAAAAAATGAAAAAAAAAAAAAAAAAAAACCACTCCAACAGCAGCTGTTGAATTTTATATCCTCGCAATGTTATTGAGTCTTTAAAGTCATGATGCTTAAGGTCCTTCTGTTCAGATTGATTTAGCACAAACTGTGATAAGTGACGGAAACACCAAGTGTGGTTTAATATTGGGAGCAAACACTGTTTGAACAGCCACTTTGTCAAAAAAAAAAACAAAAAAAAAAACAGAGGAGCCAATGATTTGTCTGTGTTTACTCTGCAGCCAGAAAAATCCCATCATTTTATCAAAGATGTTGGTCAATAATTTGCCCCCATTTTTTTTCTCCGTCACACAGTGAGCAATCACAGTCTGGTTTCATGCTGCAGCTCCTCATTGAACAGCCAACGACTGCTGCTGCTCCTCGTTGTTCCATCATTTCCCAGAATTCATTAAAACCCAATGCACTCAAAAAGAAAAAAAAAAAATGCTGTCATGTGAAGTTGATGAATTTTTGATGAGGGACTGCTGTCAGGGTTGACCTCGGTGACAGTCACGCGGCGTTTCCTGGGACCATTTCACAATAAAAGTCATGCTCCTACGGCTTTGATACAGCTTGAGGAGAGTAAACAGTAACGCCGGTGACAATATGATACCACTTTAATTCTGGATTTGTGGCTGGTTTTCAGTGAATACCCAGACAGCAGGTGGATAATCTGAATCGGGAAATTGGCAGATTTTGGAATGGAAGAAATAGATATTTACAGCCATAAATACTCCACAAAAAATCATTAAATTGGAGTCAAAAGAATGGCTCAGGTTTGCTACGCCATTTTGAAAATTTCACAGTTATTATGAAAACCATCACATTATCTGTTTTGTGACCCCAGCAGACTAAGGATCAATTCCATTTCTCTTTTTTACCCCTTCTCTTTTGCTTACCCCTCCCTCTCATCCCTTGAAACAAAGCTCCCCACCTCTTTGTAGGGGTGAAAACATTCTGCTAGGAAATGAGATGCCCCTACTTTATCGTTCCACGTCAGTCGTTGCTAGTTGCTACATAAGACAATTCAACAAGTGTCCATGACGATCGAATGACAACAAACAAAGATGCCGTCTACATCCTCGTTTGTGCCGATGAAGTCGGTGATGGATGAAAAACTGACAACCTATTTGTTTACATTAATCTCATGTTTCAGTGGAAGTCACCATCAGAAGAGTCCTGTTATCAGATGAATGGAAAACTTTAGCAAAGTGACAACTAGTGAGTGCTAGCTAACATTAACGAATGTTATTGATTAGCAGTTAGTGATAAATTAGTTTAATGTTAATTTATTGAGTGATTGATAAATGTATTGATTATTTTATTACTTTTTTGATAACTGCATCCTTGTCCTGGTGTATGCTGGGAAATTTCTCATACCCCTAACTTGATTTGGAGGGTTTGGTGTGGCCCCTCATCCCTCATTGAAAAGAGTATTGAGATGCACCTTCCCCTCACATGAACAGAAGAGAGGGGTAGGGCAAATGTGGGGGCAGAAATGTGATTGGCTCTAAAACTGCACATGGCACCAGGTGGACTTCATGCTGTCTGGTACCACAGGTCTTTCATATTCAGTTCTCAGTAAGGAGCTGTTAATTCCAAAAATAATTTGAGTGTTTCTTTGAATTAATGACATAATATGTAAACTTTCCAATTAGTGGACCTCCGTGGATAAAACTCACCACATTAGATTTAAGTATGCCACTGTTGGCTCAGTGTGTAACGGATCAGTGTGGAGCAGTCTTATGTAATCTTAAACTACTAAGTTTTACAAAATGTTGAATGATATGTTAAACAGAATATTTAGGTCGACATCTTGCTCTGTTGTTTACTGGAATTCTCTCAGTGTCATTACGTTACCATGGCTGGCTCTTCAGTGTGTGACAGCTATAATTTGACTTATGATGAGCTCTTAATGTGATATGGTTTTTGAGGCGTTCTCATTCGCCGAGACACTTGTAACCAACAAGAATTCAAGTGCGTTTGAGCTGCTGAGTTTCCACTCGATTGATAATAATTTGGAGCATTGTTTGTCACTTTTTTGTGAATACTTCTTTGTATGTGTTCGTTTGTTTGTGTGTTTGTGTGTGTATGTGTCTGTTCGGATACATCAGGGGTTTAGAGAGGAAAACAGCGTTTCAAGTGATTTGGTATGACAGCTCCTTCCCTCTGTGATTACAGCTGTTAATTTGTCTCATCTGTCAGGGGAGCTCTAGGGTGGATATTTGTCCATGCGTGTATGAATCACTCTCGGGATGCAAATTAACACTCTCTAGTCAGCAAAGCACACGTTCCCCCTCCCGGTCAGCAAAATCTGCATTTCTACCTAAAAAACAGAAGGAAAGTTTAAAAAAAAAAAAAAAAATGTGGAACTCCTTGTTCCACACTTCCTAATATTCCTCCCATTGAGCTCTATTTATTATTAATTTACATAATACATTTTCATTTGGCAGCAGCAGGGTGGGGAGCTAAAATTGAACATTAGCTGCCTGTAGTTACGAGAATATTTGGTGAGGAGGTATTTGGTGTCCTTAATAATATTATTCCGTTCTTTTCACCTGGAATTTCCTCACCACCAGGAATATCTGCATCCAGACAGTGAAACAACAGCTAGAACTAAACAAAGAGCTGCTGATTGGTTGTCGATTCCCAACTGCAAACAGCATCACAATCAGCCATCTGACGCTACGGGGAGTAATTTGATTTAATAACCCAAAATGTTTTTTGAGTGAGGAGCTGTAATAACACTGAGAATAAGAGAGTAGTAGAGTGGTACCAGATCAATTTAGTTCCATTTGTCAGCCATTTCAATAGTATGATGATTTGCTCACTGCTTTTCCCTCAGTAATTCCACCGCACTGTGTTAATTCTGCATCAACTCGGCTGGCAGTTCATTATTAGTGTCGGAAATGAATCAGTAGGCAGGTTAAGTTAAACCCAATTATAGAGAAACATCGTCAGTTTGTTAGGACGTAGAGTCTTTTAGCAACACGCACAAGTTGATGTAAATATCCCTGCGGTCGTCATCATGTTGTCAACCACTGTTACTCTCCACTCAGTGGTGTTGTTACACCCTCAGGTGTAAAACAACTTGTCAGTCTTGTCAGTTCTCACACCCACGTTCTTCGCAGCCGTGGCTCAAGTGTGTCTCATTATGCGTCACCGGCGGAAAATGTCAGGAGATATGTCATATTAAAACTCAATTTCTCTCTCTTCTGTTTTCAGGATCTGATGGCCAAAGTGCGAGCCATGCTCGCCACCTCCAAGACCTTCCAACCTCCCAATTCCTAAAGAGGGGCATTGATTTCTTTTTAGTCACGACAAACCTCGGCCAGTCGGCAAACGGCATTCTCCGATTTCGCAGAGATTTATCTGATCTGGATCTGTTAATCGTTGAGCTTTTACTTGATTTATTATTTCATCCTGAGTTGAGCATCAACAGATTCGGTTTGCCTGCATTACATCATGTCTTCTGTGGAACTGTAAGAGTGAAGTAAAGGCGAAAATGAAATATCTGGTTTCACACCTGACCCGAGAAAACTGTTCATCAGCCTGGAGATCATGTCAGCATCTCACATATTCTGGTGCAGGGAGACTTAAATGTGGAGGGGAAAAAAAATCCATATTTTATTTCACATTCTGTTTTAAGACACATTTCTCCCACATGTTGACAGTCACTCTTTGCAGCATTACCTTAAAGCTGCTGGAGGATTGTATTCTCTCCTTCTGTGAAGGGTTGTGTTGTTTCAATAATTTCATTTCACTACTCTCTCATCTGCTTTCTCCGCTATTGTTTTCATTCTCATTTCCTCGCCCAGCTGTCTATTCACTCACAGACATCTCACACATCTACTTGAGAATCTCTTTTAATTTTTTATTCCCCTCAGCTCTAGTGCGTGGCCTTCTGTTTCTGTTCCTGGTTTGTACTGTAATGACTTTAATGCAGAACTACTTTCTAACCCAGACTGTCAATAAAGTTTCAGTTATGATTTATGCGTGGATTCCACTCGTTTTGTTTTCCTTGATCATCTTTCATTAATGGACTGTCGCATCCCGAAGGAGTTTAAATATCGTAACAAACCAGATCTGTCTCCGTTTAATCTACAAAGTTCAGTCTCAAAGCAGCATCGCTGTTAAACCTGACAAATAGAGCACTTGATCAGCTGATTGACCGCTGCTGAAATGGCACTTGTGGCCCAGTGCACGGTTAAAATTGGGTACAGAAACTGTCTGTACTTTCCTGCTTGATGACCACAGGAAGAGTACACACTCATATGGGATTAAGTGTTCCGAAAGATAACCCTTTTATGTCTGTACAGAGCCTCAAAGTGATTGCTAAAATGTCAAAATCAATGCTCAAACAAGCAAAACTAAAAAGGCGATAAAATCTGTGAAGGTTCTTTATAGTACGATACTGACACAACCTGTATAACATTCAGTTGTGTCTGTGTGTGTGTTTATTGTGATGCTTCAGGGTTGTTTTCGGACAGATCCGAATGAAGTGATACCCAGAATCGATCACAGCCCTTGTGATGGGTTCTGGGTAACATTTCATTCACTTACTATAATTTTCCTCAGAAATTGGACAGATAGTGCTGGAGCAGTTCAACTGCAAGTTGCAGCTGTGTGTCATTAGCATTAGCAGCGTCCTCCCAAGAAAAAGCAACATCTTTTTCATTTCAGCAAAATTCTCAGAACAAAGTGACAAATTTCAAATGGTGACAGAGCCAAAAAAAAAAACAAAATAAAACAAAAAAAAAAAACTCACATACAGAAACTGTTCATTACCCGTTTGTAATCAACAATCAACTTTCAATCAACTTTTTTTTCCCCCTTTTTTTAAATAACGGTGATTACTCTCAAACATTAGCGTCGCTTTAACACAAACAATGGTTTTACCCGAATCAGCGTGGTGTTATTTTTGAACAGTCTAATATAAAATCAAAAACACTAGGTCTTCATGGAGTGAACAGGACAAGAAATAAATGTTTCATTTTGTGGCCTTGTTAACAAGAAAGAACTGAAAAATTAGATGAACAAATCTGAATCTAATGATGTGATCATATTTAGGCAGATCACAAAATGACCAAATAACCAAAAGATTAAAAAAAAACAGACAAACAAAAGACAGAGGTCGCATCATGGTGCCAGAAATTTCACTACCAGTATCTCAGTAAAGTGTCAGTAAAGGTCAGAAGTCTTATCAATCAATACAGAATAACAAAGGCTACCGGGAGATGCAGGGGGTCTCTGATTCAGGCCCCCAATTTGACGCAACCAAGGTCAAAGATAAAAGAAAGAGTCAAGACGTGACTTGTAACCAAAAATAAGTTGATTTCATAAAGCTTCAACTTCAGTCTAAGAAAAGTCAGTACGCTCCTTTGGTCACCTCCTTTTATATACCATCAAAACCCAACAGCTCTGCTGAGCAGGATGCTCAGCAGAGGGTAGTTCAAACCTGCTCTCACTGCTGCCTCAGTTCTGCCCTTCACCATCAGGGAAACGCCACAAGAACATTAGTGCTCACATCACAAATAAAGAAGTGTTTCAAGCCTCAGGCCAGGAGGATACTGAACATTTTCCTCCTGACAAACACTGCTGACACAAGCTGGTGCTATTTTTTTCCTTCAGGATTTTTTTTCCTCATACTCTCATACGAATATGGCTGCGCTATTTTCACAGGTTCATGCAGCTCTTCATCACAGTAATAACATATAACCTTAATCACATATTGAAACTATCAAAATTCTGACAACTTAGTCCAATGACCCATTACAGAACTCAGACTGACCGCTGATTCCAGTCTGATTTTATTCCTGTGTTGACTTCAGACTGCTGCGCAGAGTGAAAATTTAACTGGATTGGTTTCTGTTAAATTCAGTCACGTCTTATCACTCAGAGAAAAACTACTCTTCTCCAGAAACTACAGGAACACCTGAGAAATATCATGAGGTGAATATTATTTCAGAATACGTCTGAGACGGGTTGATTTAGCTCAGTGGAGAATGAAGTCCCCTGTTTATTTTCATGGTGTTATTATAGATATGTAGTATTAAATGATCTGTAAACACTTAATTATTCAAATACATAAATGCATCAATTGAACATAAAACTAAAATTACTACACAGTAAACATTTGTAGTCAAGAGTGGGGATATTTTTTAAAAATGACTTTCTTTTTTCTTCATGAGTGGGAGCCCATGAGCTGAAATGTGTAAAATTAACCTAAAATTTTCATGAGGAGAAATGGATTGGGAGGAAATGACTACTCTACTAAGACCATTTATTTAATTATGTAGCAGATGTGCTATAATGACATAAAAAGTTAGATACAGCAGCCATTTGCTGCCTCAAAGAACAAAAAGTTTGTGTCACTAAAGCAGAATAGGTTTGTATGAAAAATCAGAATAATCATTAATCAATCAATCACATGATGAACATGAATAGGAGTTTGACACCTCATAGCCAACATTACCAATATGATTCCGGAATTTTTTTTCTTTTACTTACACACAGACACACACTGTAAATCATATCATGAATACAGTAAGATGGTAAGTTAGTGCCTAGATAACATTTAGTGCTGTGTCAGACCCATAGAGGTACTATACATACTGCACAATGGTGACATTTTACCTCTGCTGGTAATTTTAGAGTTCTCTAAACTTCCCTTCCTGCGTCTCTTCACTGTTAAGTGAAGGGAACTGAGCATCTTAGAGGAAAGGTCAAAACAAGGTACATTAATGCTGGTGTTAGCCAACAACAGCCTTTACACCAGCCAGCACTTTTCCTTTGTACTTTAGTACATGCTGAAAGCTTATTTATTGATCTCACACCGGACTGTTAGATGATCGCCAAACTGTATTATTAAGTATTTTAGAGTAGGTCCAAGTGACAACTAAACTGAAACAGTTTAAGTCATAAGACTGAAGTATGACGACAAAGAATGAGTTTAAAATCATAAGTCAAGTCGCAGGCTCTTCATGCTTGAATGAAAGTCCTAGAGTGATGTATAAGTTGTCACCAGATAACTTCACAGAATTTAATCGCAATAGTTAAAATGCTGCAAAACTGCAAAATGCATTTACAGTTGAGATCTGAAAATAAATTATTAAAATGAAGAACAGTTCTATGAATAATGGAAAGGTGCACGTAAATAAGGAATCTGTGAAATCATGCATTTATAAATGTCAAACTCAGCCGCAATGTCTGAAGCTGGAAGTTTTCGAAAGATGAGTCAAGTTTCAACTGTCCAGGCTGAAGAGGGCAGACAGACA
Organism: Polydactylus sextarius; assembly: GCA_016801845.1. Lineage (NCBI taxonomy): Eukaryota > Metazoa > Chordata > Actinopteri > Polynemidae > Polydactylus > Polydactylus sextarius. Next base: position 7,758,867 of record CM028922.1, read on the forward strand.
AACGGACAGCATGATGTGCTGTCTTCATTCACCAAAAAACTTAAGACGAGGAACTTTCATCTTAAGTTTTTTTTTGAGCTGATAAATAAACTAAGCCTGGTTTTTGGCATTTCTTCCACCTGTCAGCAAGTGTCTTGCTTTGATAGTGTTCGACACATGGGTCAAGTATTCAGTCCGTCCAATCCAGAGCGTGTGAAAAGAGATTTATTTTATTATTTTAGCACTGTATCTGTCTGCAGCTGCGCTGGCTTTGATAAGGCAGGCGAGTGATGCCTTATGCAGCATTTTTCAATGGGTAATTGTGCAATACCACAGAGGAATAGATAAGTACGAGTCAAACTGAGGCTAGTGAGGAAGATTTATGAGGGATGAGCGTGTATCCCTTTATTACCAAAGCAGATAGTCTCATACTCCTTCTAAGTACGTTTGAAGTTTGTGTAACATTCAGCTCTTTTGGCCCATATTCCAGATGTCAAAGGAAGACGAGAAAAAGGTCACTGATACAGTAGGGAGGTGTCTGCCTCAGCATATCTTACCCCCTTACTCATTTTATATGTTTAGCATCATGGTTGGCAAATGGCTCGGCGCTGATTATTCTGTTGTAACTGTCGCTATAAATCAGGACTAATGGCCTCCAAGGTTAAAAATGCTTGTAGTGTTAATTGTGATAGGCTGGCAAAAAAAAAAAGCTGTAAAAACTGAGAGGAGTAGCTGTAAGCGAAGGACAAACAAGGTCAAACTGCAGAGGGTGATCGCTCAACTTCTCTTTAGAGGCCTTTTGGAGGTTTCTGTGTTGTTTTTTTGTTTGTTTTTTTTTTTGACATCCAAACCACAAAAAAACTACTCGAGAGATGGACAGAATTAACAAACAAACTGGTTTGAGGAAAGTCAACTTGACTTAAATTCATCAAGATGGATTAGAAGTCGGGTTCCATATGAATCCTAATTGCTTGTTCAAAGTGTAAAAACACAGCTCATGTCTGTCGCAATTACAGATTGTTTTGAAGCTTCTAATTGGCCGAAGATCAGCGAATACATGTTGATTTTTCAGTAGCAGAAGTAGATGGCCGTGGTATAATTCTCTTTGACACGTTCTGTTTTTATACAGAAATGGATTTCTCTTGTTCTTGTCACCTGCTTTTATATCATCAAGTGTTATTTCTTAAAAAATACAGGATCATACATCATACAGCATACATCAAAGAAGCAAACCAATTTCTGCAATCTTGTTGGTCCTGACACATATAAACATCAAAAACTGCCATCTTTATTTAGCAGTTAAACTTCACCCAGAAATACAGAGTTTAATTTCAGCCTTTTGAGACATACAGTAGCTACACATATAAACAAAGACTGTCCTGAAATATATTTAGACGATCATGAAATGCTCCTAAAAGTCTTTATATTCACAATAGTTGAAATACTACATGCAGTAATTATTACCCTGACACTTTAGTGCCAATAGTCTATCAAACGAATAAAAAACAAAAAAACAAATAAGTCATGTGAATAGCCACTTCCGCATTATAGTGACTATAATAACTACAAGGCCGCAGCCAAACATTAAATCACAATTTCATATGTAATCAAATCGAACTCATCACATCTGCATTGATTGATTCTAGACTAAATTGCTGCCTGGCATTTGCAATTTCATTAACTTATACTGGCAGGGACACTGTGTGTGTGTGTGTGTGTGTGTGTGTGTAAGACACTGAAAGGAGAATGGAAGGGTGGGCAGGCCAAGCAAGACTGAGTGAGGAAAGTAGTTAGGGAGAAACATGAGGACAGAGGAGTGATTTGTTTGCTTTACGGGACCTGAATGCATCGTAATTCAATGAGACATGTGAGCGATGGTGGTGGGAGGTCGAATAAAAGAATTAAATGATGAAGAGGAGAGGTTCCATTCCCAAAAACAATTCATGTTTATTAAAAATGATAATACTCTATTTTCATGACTTCATAGCCAAAGATTGAAATACTCCATTTATCAGGTTAATATTTTCACAAGCAAGTACTGAGTTTATTATGGAGTTTAGAGTTAATTCAGACGGAATATGATGGCGTTTGACATGATGTTGATCTGCCATACAACCTCCAGCAAATGCCAGTTTGTCCTTTCATAATGATGAAATACTACTACTATACCTTGGTGTAGTCACAGTTCACGGATACATTACTTTTCACTGGGCTCTGTAGCTGCTTTGACAGATGTGGTCTGACCGGCAACTAGAACTGCTGCACATGGACTGAGGACATAGGGTGCCTTGGCCACAGGCACTGACAGAGACACAGTGGTCTAATTAAGACATGTGGGAAGGAGAATGAGAGCAGACTGGCAGACGTCCCAGTGGTAAACACAGTCTAAGATGAGAGAGATGTAGAGATTTCCTCTGTGTCTGTCTGTCTATCTATTTATCTATCTATGGATCTATGGATCTATCTATCCATCTATCTATCTATCTGTCTATCTGTACCATCTGTCCTCACATTATGTCATTGTTACACTTGGTAACCAAACTCAGTGCCAATCACACTTACCAGAGGACACAATCTGCTTCATGGCCCCTGTCAGATGCATTTAATATAATTTCTGTCCTTAATTCTGTTCCTGTATTCAGCATGGTGTCCTGAACATTCTTCTAAGATAGGGGTTAAGCTGAAAGGTCTGTTCTATTTGATATGTGTTGACCTGCTGTGTGTTGTTGGTGTTTTCAACACAAAGGTTTATTGAAATTCCACCTGATTATTAGAACATGCACACAAGGTCAGTGTTATGAGCTCAAACGTCTCCTGAATTTTGTCAGTGTTTTGATGCTTTAAGGACGCAGAATGTTTCACTATGGCATCCTTGTCGCCTATGTGTATTATTGTAATCACATAACATTTGTCTGTAACACAGTAATGTGACACACGACCACTCACTATAGTTACTAATCAAACAGGAAAGCCGTTACAGTCAAGGTTTTCCTGTTGATGAGCCAACCACACCAGCAGCAGCAATGAGAATGAATTCTTCACTTCTGAAAAGAGGATATAGCTTCCCTCAACTCCCACACTGAAGTCATTCAGTATTGGACATCAGGGTTAGAATTGAATACTGTAAAACAATTCCCTTACAGAAATCCTTTCTATGGTGCAGCCATCGACAAGCTCTTTAGACTAGTACAGACTCCATGATGAAACACGTTGTCTGACTAACGCTTACTCATTTAAATATGTCAAATAAACCAAAGTAACAACGAGTAAGTTATAAATGAGGGAACAAACAAACAAAAAACGGCCAAGGATACTGTTCAAATCAATGAAACAAATAGAACCAAAATTGTCCTGAGAGCTGTAAGTTGACAAGGACTAATTTAATAAAAGAAACAACAACAAAAAACCTTTCTTCTAGCTAACCAAAAAAATAAATAAATAAAACTGTCAAGAGTGGCGCCCCTACTTCTAGTGGAAACTAATAATCAATCTCTACTAAGAAAAAAGAACTGTCCCAGTTTCCATGAGTACAAGTGCCTTAATCACAAATAGCAAAAACACAAACTACTAGTGACCATCAAGTGGTAGTTACAAGGTAGAGAGATACAGGGGAGCTGCTTATACAAACATACAGTCACCATGACAGTTAGATGAACTGCACAAGTTGCAGCCTTTTGATTGGAGAGTGGGACTGGGGCACCAGTCTAATCAGTGGAGGTAGACGTGAGGGAAGTTGAGCAGGAGAGCCATGTGTCAGGTAAAGTGTCTGTCGTCTAATAGTCTTAGAATGTCCAAGCACTTTATATTATGAAACTATTAATTATAACAAATTATGTTATCTTAAGGTAATTCATCTTTGTGCATCAAGGGCCATCGTGGTTTATAATGTTTTATATGTTCATATAGTCAGTTTTGAGGTATTGTTTATAAGCTACTGCCTGCGCTACTTTGATTCTCGTAGACAGATAAAACTATTGCATAGAGTTAGGGTTATGTAAGGTTGGATCTTATATAGGTCTATGTCCTTCTTGTGTTGATACATGGACCTTAAAAAATGCATAATACTTTGCCTGCAACCTTCTTTTAGTGTGAATTTATTTTTTTGTTCTTGTTCAATTTGCTCATTCTCTGTCTCTCTTAAGCCTTACTTCCTCTGGCTTCGCTTCCTGTTGTTCTTATACTCAATTTCCTGTGGGTTAGCAGATACACACAAAGTAATATCACTGCTGAAACTAAACATACATCATTTTCTAACAAGCGTGTGAATCTCCCAACAAACCGCCTCTCCTAGGCACTAATCTTGTTGTCCACATTGGTAAATTTAACCAGGACTGACCTAAAACAAAGTTCTTTCTTCTTGGCTCAAAAAGACCATATAAAAATGGTTTTCACTTTTGGATTTTGTGGAATTTTGCATAAACATAGAGTTTTGACAAAACATTGCTTGGAGATGATTAGGTGGCTATGCTACAGTTGCTATCAATGCAAAGAGTAGCTTCTCTAGTTTCATATGACACCCAACATGGAATGGAGAGAGTTAACTCGTATTAACATGTTTAAATTATTCTTAAAGAAAAAGTTGAGTGTTTTGGTAGCATTAAAGCCTCTTCTTTGAAAACATTGAAAAAAAAAGGCCTCAGCTTCACATTATGGTTTTAATGAACTTTATATATATATATATATATATATATATATATATATATTGTTAATCCTGGCAGACTCAGTAAAAGCTCTGGCAGGAATTAATAATAATTAGTCTCAGTTTGCCTGTAAATTAAAGATACTTTATGAGAAGCATCAGAGAAACAAATGTGTAGTCTGTAATTGAGATCAGTAAATAATAAATAGATTGATGGAAGCCACTGAATAACCACATGTGAATTTGATACTCAAAAATAAAGGGCAGGAAATTATTTGAGCGTGTGTGAGAGAAAAGATGAATGACTTGAAAAACCAGCTTGAAAAACCAGCACCACTTAGATGTCTGATATTCACCAGTTACATCATGGCTTTAGAGATTAGTGGGTAGAAAGAATGGTTGATTGAGCCGGTCAAATATATGAAGAAGATACTGATAAAGAAAAGAAGCTCAATTGCTGCAAGGAGGCTTAGGGCGCACAATAAGAACAGGTTTAATTGGCTGATGCCGACAGTGGCACAGAATGAGACGTCCAGATTCCAAGCTGTATCATAGTTTTTTAAAGTTGACAGCACAAACCCATTTCTTATGTAATTTTGGGTATATTTTTAAAAAGTTCCCTGTAGCAGGTTTGGGTTTAATGCAGTCAGACTGGAGAATGGTTACTGAACTTTATTTGACCTAGAAGTTAAGATGTAAAGATGAAAAGCAGAACTTTAAATCTAGACAGAGTATCAGTAACAATATTACAATGACCGGGAACGTCACAAGTTCTTATAACAAACTTATTGATAACAAATGAGACTGGCCACAATAACTGGATACATTTCAAAGAGAGAAGGAGATTGGTCGCATTGTAGAAGCTTCTGAGGTCTGCAAAGGTAAAACCACTGACCTTGGTAGTTCCCTCCAAAGGTGTAAACTCCTACAATGGTATAATATTCCATGTTTTCAGTATTGGCTTCATGGTAAAAGAAAGATAACCAATGGCATTTCCATTTTTTAAATATATACAGTATAATGAGGGTAAAATGGTTCAAGTGAGATAATGCTTTCCACACCAACCAGAGAGGAGAGCAGTTGCATCAAATATCAAGTATTTATTTAAGTTGCAACACTAATAGAACATGTGTGAAATCAGGAAAAAGAAGCAAATGAAATGGTTGATGAAGTGTCTTTTGTTAATGTCTTTCCTGGATTCCCAGTAGCTTTGTTAATGCTGACTGCAGTTTTGTGAAGCGTGAGTCTCATATATGGATGTTATTACACTAACCTCAAAACTGTGTGATGGGCCAGGCATGAGAGAATTTAAATCTGACCAGGACTGGACTGCAAATAGCCCACATGAGACTCAATATTAACAGGAGTTAATAAGTGTTGATGGATGCAGTTTTTGGAAACAAAAAAAACTTGGAAACAGCAAGAACAGACTGTGAGTGCATTTCTCTGCATAGCCTTCACACAGAGAAAGGTGCAATTAGAGTAAGTGCAAACACTTTCACTGAAGTTATTACAGATGTTAAGGTAGAATATACAGTTATGGCTTTGACTAGTGATGTTAAAGGTTTGGACAGAGAGGAGGATACATACTGTACTTTTGATACATATAGGTTAGCCATAGATGAGAACATTGTTCTTCAAAGTCATTGTCTGATCATTCAATCAAGTAGGCATCCTCTGGTGATTAAAACAAGGATTTCCTAGTTCAGCTGTGACCATTCGAGGTGCAAGTTGAATTAAGTGTAGTAGGCTGTAGCTCTGCAAAGGCTTGCTGTATTTCAGATCTCTGATCATTGTCATAAAGTGTAACAAAGTGTCCAATTCCTGGTAGTATTCAGGATAAACCTAGCTGATCGTGACCGATCCTTAATGCGACCAGAACTTCTGCTATTGATAATCTGGAATTGACACAGTTTTGTTAGATTTGTGATGTTGTGATTGATTGTTTTTTTGATTACAGCAAAACAACAGTAACCAGATCAGCCAGGCTCTCATCAGACTCAAATATTCTGGAGATGGATGAAGCAGAAAGACAAGACAATACAGGTATGGTTGTTTGAAATATTCGTCTGGTAATATAATCAGTGAATGATCGATACTCAATACTCTGAACCCGAACCTGGTGAAATCAGTAGTCTCGGTGTGATGATGAGATAAGGCTGGCGGTTTAAATCTGCACTGAAGGCTTCATTTAACTGTCATTTACACATTTCAATTCACGGCTACTAATACTTTGCATGAAGTTCTCAAAGTTACATGTGTGGAAGTATGGTGGACTTACAATAGAGCCCAAAAATTCTTGCTTTAGTTTTGTTTAGTTAAAGTTTAGTTAAAATCCTTAAATAAAGTCCTATGCAAAATTCTTTTGCAATCAAAATAGTTGTTTAAAATATTTCAAGTTTGCTTTGAAAATCAAACCCTATGTGACAAGGCTCGATACACGATGTTCCCCCTCACCTGACTGCTGCCAGTTGTAGACTTCTGTGGATGTTATTGAAGGAGAAAACTGTTGTGATGGAGGGGAATTGCATTCTGTTTTCCACAGCCAGATTTTCTGGCCCACTGCTGCTGCCAGAGTTTAACTTTGCTTGTACTGAAAAGAAACAAACCCATTACCCACCATGTGTCTTCAGTCCGAACCACAGATCTGTGTTGTCGTTGTCTGTTCCCGTTTCTGTGAAGGTTATTGTAAAGTTTTCTTTTCGTGAGAAAAATTCTCAAATGCACTTTGAACGTGTGGGTTTTGGGTGTGCAGTTGTGTTTATAAGCACAACACTGCACTGACCTCTTTGTGCTACAGTTGTCTGAAATATAATACCATTCACTCAAAAAGATTATGTATTTCACTGCCAGCAACATGGCAAAAAACAACATTTTCTAACATACCTGTCTTTATTCCTTTCATATTTTGTGAAATCATGTTCATGTCTCTGCAACAGTAACAGGATAATGCCAATAACAACGGGATGTGAAAATCAGTAAGTCTTCTTTTCAGATTGACTCAGAAAATAAACAAAATTTTATAAAGGAATGTAGCAAGAATCTAAAAACCATTCAGATCTTTCAGTAGGGGATTTTGAGGACTGTCATCACTGACACACTTGATTGTATAGTGTAATTACTACAACTTGAATCATGTCCTGAATCCTATGATCATATTTTGGCTTCACTGGTGCTCTACAGTTAGCATCTATTGTCTGCTTTAACAACTGTTATCATTACAACTCACTTGTCTGTTGCAAACCGAAGTTATCTCCAAATGCAATTTATCATCCATGATCCTGTTACTACCTCAAATTATAATTAAGTGGTTTTATTGCACAGAAGTGGCATTGGACAGAAGATGTCAAAGACGTTGTCAAATATGGTAAGCAGATATCTAGCTATCATGAATAACATACTCTTTAGACTGTAAATATATTTATTGCTGTGTTATTAGCTGCTTCCAGTCCAACATAGCAGCTTTTTTCATATATATAGTTACCATAATGTCAAATATACAGTACTGTGTAAACACCGCCCCACATGTTTTATTTTAGCAGTGTTGTAAAGACCATGAATATTTATCTGTCACGATCTTTATGCAGATATAATAAGAAAATACAGTAAAATTGTACAAATTATTTTAAGAACACATAAAATGTACGTCTGACTCTGGATTCAGACTTTAGCCACCCCCAGATTTGTTGCCCTAGCAGTGCTTCAGTGACCAACAACCACAAGGGGTAAGTTGTTGGCCAAGTCGCTGTTCCACACTCATCAGAGATGAGGTGAGATAAGCTATTGATCTCACCTTGGTCAAAATGGGAAAAGCCAATGGCCAAAGGATGATATTCAAATAGTCCCAATGAGGCAAACTAGGGCAGAATTCCCCCCTCAGTCTACAATAAAGAGGGTCACGAGAGACCTAAAGCATGTTTTGGGTGGCTCCAACTCATGAAGTTTTGCCAACATGCTTGTCACTGCAGCATCTCTTTTGGGTGAGCCAAAGTGAAGCTAGCAGCTGATCCCGAGACCCCTGTCACATCTGGATATGCCAACCGTTTCTGGCAGGCTAGGTATGTCTATCAGTCCAGCATCAAAACTCACAGGCCAACAAAACACATAAGGTATGACTTATTGGCAACATCAGATTATCTAATAGAATTAGCATAATATCTTTGTACTAAGATATGCTAACTGGTTGCTGGCTGTAGCTCCATATTTAACAGATACAAGAATAATATTTATTGCCTCATCTAACACTTATAGTATTTCCAATACACATATTAGTATTTCCTACAAGGCCATACCACTCCTTTAACATATGATAGAAGTCTGCCAAATTGGTCAACAACCTTAGTGTTAAAGGTATACTATACAAGTCTGATCCCTTTTTTTCTCTATGAAGCTCCCCCTACAGTCTCAGAGTAAGGCTGAGTTCAAGATGTTCACTATTATTGCCAGTCTTTTGGTACAATTTCCTCTTGATTCTTTCCAATTCCATGACAACTCCATCTGCTGAGAAAAATTGCTTGATACAACCAGAAGCTCTTGAACAACTACTTAACTGCACTTGAGGTGACATTGATGAGATTTAAGTTTTCCTAAATAGCTGCAAAGTGAGAGACTTTCTGCAGTTTTGGTGTTAAAGAGCCAGTTCTACTTCAGGTCACTGTGTGCGTCAAAAAGGAAAGAGGAGAGTAATGAAAAATATGACTTTTAGCAAACTGAATTTGCAAAGGGTTGAGTCGGTCAACAGATTTTTTTATTTTTACAGGAGCAAAATTTACATTTCAGTGTTTGCCAGAGGTCTTTGTTTGAGAGAGGTGAAACCATGGTCAGAGGAGATGAGCAAGAAAAACACTAGAGATTTACTTCTTCTAGTCTCTGCCTGCTCTTTACTGACACGCTGCATGAAACCAAGCACAGTATTCATTTTGCACAGCCAGTGTTTGACCTTTTGTGGTTTAATTTACATCTGCAAAGAAGTATCCTTTCCAGACGTGTTTTCTTTCTTTGCCAGACATCCACATATGAGACAATTTGAAGATACAAGGCAGACAGTTTCTCTCAGCTGACCAACACTCAATCCCTATCTGCTACCGAAAAATCGAAACTTGTAAAGAGACATCAAAGGGAATTTCAGTCCTGTTTACTGTTGAAAGCCACTGACATAGAAGTTGGAAAGAATTCTTGTGTTTTCCATGGGGAGTATTTGCTGTTAGTAATGATGCTTGTAGGGAGAAGATGAAGCACATTTTCACCCACTCTTACTGCTGAGATTTGCTGTTGTTGAGTGCTGTCAATGAATATATAGTAGCCTTGTATTTGTGAGATGGGGCTAGCGCTATAAAAACAACTTAATGATAGTCACTTTTTTGTACTTTTCTTTTGTAACTCATTGAAATTATAGTATTGATTATATAAAATCTACCTTTTTCGGTATTTCTTTGAAAGTATTATTAGTAATGAGAACATCATCATCCAGTGAATTCCCATTCTTACCTTCACAGTTGAATTCTGCTCTGATTTGAGCCATGGCCACATCATAACTTAGACATCCACACAAGCACCTTTGGATTGTTTTGTGTAAAGGCTCTGCCCACAATAAACCCACATAATCAACATCATTCAAGAATTTTTGATAAACATCTGTATGTCAATATTTTTCAAAAACCTTTAGATTCCACATTCATCTGCACTTAGGCTTGAAATCATCACTAAAAATATGTTAAATATGCTGTAATATGTAAAAACAACAAAACAACATTCTTGAAAAATACATACACAGTCTATGTTCACAGCAAACACACCCACACACACATATATATATATATATATATATATATATATATATACACACACACACATACACAAATTGTGGATTAGTGGCACCTAATTTCACTAGACAATGTATAGCATTGTGTCTTGGCATTGACTTTCTTTTCTTTAGACACAGGCAAAGACAGAGAAACAGCAGAATAGGAGAAGGATAAAGAAAGTACGAAGAAAGGGAGGGTGGCGAGGAGACGTATGAGAGCATATGGAGAGAATTTTTCCAGATATGAGTGAAAGACATTCATTAAAAAAAATGTCCCTCATCAGTGTTACATTAAGCTCATATTCTACAGCTTATTAGACAGAATCAGCTTAATGTCTGGCAAATGTACAGTAATTTGTCTTGATGTCTTGTCACTGCTGCACATATTAATCATAAGGTCATTGCTGCACCTCTGTTACTGGCTGTAGAAGTCAAGAAAGGCAAAAAAAAGTGCATTTTCAAAAAAAAAAGAACTATTGTTTATTTGTTTTTTCAACCATAAACCCCTTAGGGAGGAGGTCAACATGGGTTAACATTGATATCTTTCAACCATGAGGATGATCTTCTCCTGTCCTGTACAACACTTGTATTAAAATGCTGTCATAAGCAGCCATGAAGCTTATTTTGGTGTGTAACAAAGCGAGACGTCTTTTCTTTAGACTGTAGGCTTGTTGAATACATACAGACCTGCTTTGTCTCCTCGTAGCTTTAAAAGAAGGGCATGTGTGAAGCTGCCAAGACATCTGCCTCACCTGCCCCTCTCTTTCCTTAGACCCTTACCAAGACTTGGCTTCTTTACCTGCCCCCCCATCTGAAACTCTATTCCCATTCCTCCACACATTGCCAAATTATGACTAAGAAATCCCAGCTAACACTTTGATGTTGAAAAGGTGTTGACATAGCTGCCTGCAGAATACCAGACTTCTGGGTAAATATACTGTAGTGTCACAGTTCATAGAAAAACGACCTAAGAGCAGATCTCAAGAGGCAGATGTCAGAGTAAAGAGTCTTTCTTTAAAAAAATGAATAAAGTAAAATAAGAGGGGCAGGTAGGCAAACAAAAATACAAAGCATGTGAGTGAGGAAAAATCCAAAAAAGCACAAGAAAGATCCAAAACACGACTGGAATCAAAATGGCCAGGTAAAAAAAAAGAAGAGAAAAGAAAAGACAGAGCACTGGAAAGGTAAAGCATGCGATGTAAAACAAAAGCAGGGAGCAACTGAAAACATATTTATATATTCTGGACCTGATGAAGGAATGAATAAACAGATAAGCAGAGGAGCAGGTTGTGTGATTTTGTTTTTAACTGTCAAATCACAAATCATGCGTTGAATTGTTGGTAGCCTCATTTGGGATCATCATACAGTAGAACATCATACAGGGCTTTAGTTTGCTGCATGAATGTTCCTCTACACTGAATCCCCATAGGGGAAAACACGAGACACTCATGCAACCACGATGCTGTTAAAAATGTGCCAAACATAGCCACACATACTCTGCTGTTAATGCATACCTCGATGCATAGCCTACAAGTACAGCTATGTATGGTGCTAGGCTTTATCTCTTTTTCTTTTTTTTTCCCTTTACCTTCTTTCTCTTCAGCACCTACTTTACAGCCAGCTGAAAATGTTTGAGTGCCTTCAAGTGCATGCTTCAATTGTTTCACTCCTCTTAGTGGAGCAACACAGCAGGAAGACATCTTCCCTGGTGCTTTTAAAACCACTTACCAACTTGTGCACCCTGCGCACACAAAGAGTTGAAGTAGTTTATCCATTAGTTTTCGTTCCTTCGCATATGTTCTTTTACTACTGATTATAAATTTTTGTCTGTTTTAACATGTTCAGTATCTTTCCCCTTTGAATCTTCTTTTCTCCCTTCCTTTTATCTTCGTGTTCCCCTGTTTTCTCTTCTCACCCTCTCCATTTCATCCCTTTGTATTCTGAAGGAAGACGCAGTACGATTCATCTAAGGTGATTCTTGATAGCTGTAGTGCATTTTTAACCAGGACTTTTTTTTTTTTTTTAATGGTTTCAACTAAATGTAATCTTGCTGCTATCCTATTCTATATTTGGAAGCTTTTGTTGTCTTTCTCATCCCTTCTTTCCCGTGTCATATGAGAAGGCCAATCAAACTGTGGGAAAACACAGGGGGAAGAAACACTTGGGTTTTTTTCTCTCTCTCTGAGTGTGAGGACATCAGCAGCAGCAGCATCAGCACGGTTCTGTTCCTGTTTTTAGCCCACTTCTGTCTCTCTTGGCCCGTCCTCACACACAAAAAAGCCCCGCTTCATTGGACCCCCCTCAGTGCATAGCAGCCATTGTTCCCCTGAAGCATAAACTCCTTCGTATCCATCCTCTCAGGCAGCAAAGTGTAGAGCGCGGGCAAAGCTCTCTAAACAATAGCCCCTGAATAACCATGACACTGGATGTGCAGACAGTTCCACTGTAATTGGAAAAGACCTTTAATGAGTGAGGCTGAATGCCTGACCATGGGCCAGTGAGCCTGAAGCCTGGGAGTTGGTATTGTCTTTGTCCTCTCAAGGCTTTGGAAGGCACTGTTTTGGCATTGTCTGTGCATGTCTGCTTGCATGTGAGGATTTACTGTGAGAATATTCATTCGGAAGAGCAGGTCATTCCCACAGTGCACATCCTATCCTTTGGTCTTGCCTGATTTGCATTCACACTTAAGGCTACACTCCTATTCACTGATCTGTTCACTGGTCTCTGTGTGCATCCCAACTATCTTTTTGGAATGCGAATGCAAATCCTTTTTTTTTTTATCAAAGACTTTTTTCTTGCCTTTTCTAATTCTCTCCCCTCTACATGAATGGTGGTTAAGGACAGCTTGCTGAGGTAATGCAGTTTTTTTGGTAATGAGCTTCCAGTCAGCGGAACAGCCCAGTCACATCTAATATCTCCTAATAAAAGGAGAACGGTTGCTTCCTTCTGCAGGGAGTGCTATTCAGTTTAAACTTGTTGAAGACGTGGAAGATGAATACCTCTTAATTAGGGCCATTATTACCCCGGAGGGAACAGCATGGAGCCTATGGGTGCCATGTGTTCATGTCTCTTGTCTCTGACCCAAAATATTGTGTCATCCCGTAAGCCTTCTCTTGGCTGCCAAAAAAATTAGGCGAGACACAAACCTTTCTCCTTCCTAGTCACGAGATTTCATCGTCCTCTGTGATCAAGCTCTTTTCTTTCACATCGGAGCAGCAGCAGTTTCCCCTGCTATGCTCTGATATTACACCAGCTTCTACATGCTCAACAAAGACTGAGGTCGCAACCTGCCTGAGCTTCATTCTGACAGGCAGGAACGATGGCCCTGCTGGGTTCCTTCTTAATTTTAGTAGTGTGCATTTGATCTGGGTTTTGACCAACCAGCCATGTGTGTCTACAAGAGCAAAACCTCTGTCACCTACGTAACAGCAAAGCAATAAGAGAGGTGTGACACTGAATGCCTCTGTGTTTTCTGCTGAGGGTATGGATTTTCTGTTTTTTTCTTTACAATCTGATGACAGCTCTATTGACTTGTTCCCCTGTTGCACTCCTTCCATATTATTATTGTATAAATACACCCTGTTGCCCACAGTTAAAATATTATGCTTGTAATAGCACCTCTTAACAAGTCCTCACAACTGCGGCGTTGTGTCAGTAACAGAATGAGGCGAGTGAAAATCAGCATCCCACGACCAGAGTCTTTCTGCAAACAGCTGTAGTCTCAGGCAGACAGGACCACTGAGAGTTTAACAGCCGTGTCAGCGCTTAATTAGAGAGCCAGACCAAAGGAAGCAGCTCATGTTCCTTGTTAAACATGCTGAAGGCCATGAGCTCACTGCACAGATTGTCTGAGGGTCAATGGGTCAGGAAGGGATGATGAAGTTTCCCGTACATGTTTCCTGAGTTCGACTGAGGTAAATTCCATTAGTAGTATGTTTTATTATTCAATGGCTGAGATCACATCTGCTAGAATTGAGTGAGGAGTCAATCATGATGTGAAGAAATATACGACACTGTTATGTCACTTGAATTCTCCCAAATCACCAGAAATACAGATGATCATAAAACTTTTATGTAATAAAAAATAAAATGTACAGGATTTGCAGTTTAAACTTAAGTAGATTTAATTTACCAATTTGATTAAAATGTTTAAATTACTGGTTAAATGTAGTTAATGTTTAGTTATTAATTCAACACCTATGAATTATGTTTAGAAAAATGCCATGTTCAACAGTAGACAACTACAGGAAATGACATTTTGGAGCCATCAGTATTTACTGCATTATATAAACATCAAACTATGTTTTTGTGGTGCCACTGAGAATAGACTGAGAAACTGCCAGCAATATTTGTTCACAGTCTAAGTAGGTAAGTAAATTTCTTTTTAAAAGCAGACATCACAATATGCTTCACAATAAAAGATAATGACAGGAGAAAAAAATACAGCTGCCAACTCTATCTGCCTGAAATTATAACCAAAAACAAGGTTTTGGGTTTTTGACAATGCAGAGAAAAATCACTTCAGCTGGTTTAAATCAATCACACACAAGGTCAAAGTAAAGAAATAAATCTAGTAAATTGCATCATATCTTTTCTACAACATAGCCAGTAATACATCAAGGAGCTCATTGAAAAAATACAACTTTGCTGCTGCTTATTAAACACTTTGGAATTAATGATGATCAAAAGTTTTTTGTACCTGTTTCAGCTAAATCTGCTTGATTTATTCTTCTGTATGTAACTTATGTATTAAATATACAGTGTATAAGGTTCTGTAAGACTAATCAAGGGATTAAAAATATATATTTAAATGCTGTAAATGTGGAGAAACTAGTGTAGGCTGGAGCCCCATTTTATAAGACCGATGCTTCGGGTGGTTTGTAGCATCATCTATTGATGCTACCACCCACTTGACGCCTTTGGAAACCAAAGCTACCCACCCTTTGGAAACCATGTCAACTGTGCAAAATATGAATTCACTATGAAGTGGCTGCAATGAAATGTGGAGTTAACAAATATTAAACAATAAGGTCAAATGAAACAACACCTCAACTTTTAATGGAGTCATTAAAAACTTGACTCAGTTTGACCTGAAATACACCTAAACTTCTGAATCGTGATTGAATGATGTAACACTGCGACTCTAAGCACTGTAAACATGACATTGTTTCTGTGCTGGCAGGGTAACAAGCATTAGTTGAGTTGCTTGGATACTATTTGCAGTGATGCAATTTAAATATCCAGAAAGAAACAAGACCGTAATTATTTATAAATGAACTATAATCAAATATATTAATGGAGAATTTCAGTGTAAAATGATTTTTGGATATGTAAAACATGATAACAAGGTCCTACCTGTAAAAAAAAAAAGTCTTTTTAATAAATAGTCTGTACACTTATAAAGTTCTCAATGCCTCACTTTAAATGTCAGGACCCTTATTATACTAGCAAGGAAGTGTGGAGCTACTTTAAGCTGTTTTAATGGTTTGAAATAGTGATGTCTTCAAGCTACCTTGGTGCCCTAATCACTGGCATGGTCTTTTCGACAAAAACAATAATTTTAAAATGTTCGTAATGCAGTAGACTAGTGGAGTTTTGCTCCTCAGCAATCATAACAACTCGTTATTTTTTACATATCCAAAAATCATTTTACACCGAAGTTCTCCTTAAAAACTGCCCATGTATGATTATGAATATGACTGAATATTAAGAAATAAAAGTAATCTTTTCTTCAAAAGATTACTTTTATTTCTTAATATTCTCAATTGTTCATGATGGTGCATAAACACTTAAATGTGTGCAGTGTTTCTCTTGGATTTGTTCTCAATAAAGATAGCAATTATTTTCACAACAGTAATTTCACACACACTTGCAGACATTTACCTCTCTGATAGCACATCTCCTCTAAAACTCCAAGGCCCACAAGACAATTGTTGTGTGTAATGACTTGTTGTCCTGTTACTCTTGGATGATCCCTTTCTACCATCCCTGGGGTGTTTTATTTTTGCCAGCTTGATAGAGTCTGTCCACTCGATTGGATTCGGCGGACAAACTTACACAAAAAATTGTAGAACTTTAATCTGCAGTGCAACTATCATCTTGGTTGTCTTCCAAGTTGGTATAGATATTGTTACATTCATGTTTAATTAATATGTCTGTCTCTAATTGATGCCAGTGACATGGGCATTTTAAGATTTTTTTTTTTTTTTTTTTACATTATTCCACCCTGAAATCCAATGTTCCTAATTTGTATTAAGCTGACACAGTGCAGTTGGTCTGCCAAAAAAACTTAATTAATGATTAATGACTTAAATTACTTTCCCTATAGGGCTTTGCACAAAACCCCCCACTGTGGCTCTGTGAATTGCTTTTAGCTGTTTTAATTCATTTTAGATCTTTGACAGACGGGTGGACATTTCTGACACAATTAGCTGATGGAAGCAGCGTGCAGGCAGAAGGAGGACCAAAAGCCAACAAGAAGACAGGATGATGCAGCGAAGCACTGTAAGTAAGAAACCTGGGTTTACAGGCAGATGGTGGATAACCAGGCAGACAGACAAGCAAGAACAGACCACTGGATCACACGAGGAAACACTAGGGAACACAACCAGGAACAAAAACAGACAATCTGGCAGTGAGTGGAGGCAGAGAACTAATATAGGGCTGTCAGATGTGAAAGGCCAGGGAGTTTGAGGATATCTGTGAAACAAGAGGAAAACAGATCTAGGAACAACAAACTGAGGCTGTAGTCTAGTCAGGGTTAAAATGAATGGAGAAGCAGATCGTTACAATTTCAGAACAATAGCTGCTGTATAGATGTGCTGTAACATCACAGACTCATGACCCATACCTTTTTATACATCTATATCTATTTCTCAGGTAAAGCAGTTTTAAATCTGTGAAACTGTGGAATAAGTTTAAACTGATTAAACTGAGAATACCAACATTTTAATTAGCTTATGAGAGTTCAGTGGTCACAATCATAGAAAATAATGTCAGAACATTGGGATAAAATTAAATGAGCTACAGAGAAATCTAGAGAGAGTTTTTACAGTAATTAGATTTTGAGAAAGTTGAGTCACGATAGAGGAATACATGGAAGTAGAAATGTTTTCACTTTACAAGGGAAGATGAGTAACTGTCCAGCAATATGTAGAGTTAAAAAAACAAACCCAAAGGTCATGTGTGTATAAGGTAAAGGAAGAAAGAACAGCCGTAGCCAACTGATCAATTAAAGTTGATGACATGCTGGTGTTTGAGAAAGCACCATAGCCTAGAGGCTTGGGTTTGTTCCAGTACCAGAGGTCTAAAGCTGAAACAAGCAGCTGGTATGAAGGGGATGTAACAGAAACATGAGGGGTAAAAGAGAGCATGCTTCAGTGTTCTTTAGGAATGGATGGAGTTGAGGCAAGACATTCAAAGAGAGATTTTCAAGGGAAAGTTCAGTATTATTAAATTATTATTAAATATTATTATTATTAAATATATATTTGTATTTTCTCATGTAGTCTAATTGGGGATTGTTAGCCACTACATAGGTTACATACCAGGAAAGTGGCTATACACTGCTCTTAAATGGGTAGCTGAGTCAACCTGATCAGGAACATTTCTCTTGATGTTCCCATCCAAAACAATGTTCATTACAAAGAGCAAAGGAGTATGTTTTTACCAGAGATAAGTGTCAATAGAAGAAGTTGCATTATGTTTCTTGGCTTGAGGGATGTACCCTAGATATGGCTTTTGTTTTGTATTTCCTGGCAGGCAAGAGGGAATAATAATTTTCACTTCTAAATGGAAATGTAATCAAAAGATAATGAAAGCATCTCAAGTCTTTGTATGAATCAATCTGCATTTCAGTTCTGTGGTCATAGTGCACCAGTTTAGCAGTGCGCTGAGAATAAAAATGCTGTTATTTTCAAAAATTCAGCTTGACCTATGAGTAAGTTTTGTTAGAGCAGGAAGCCGTTAGCTCTAAGAAATGTATTGCAATTACAGCTTGTGATGTCCTCAATAGTTTTTTTTTTTTTTTTAAATGAAAGTGCAAAGTGTTATTCAGAGATGAATACCTGTCTTATAAAGCACAAAGATAAATGCATCATTGCGTCGTTATACACATAGCTCACAGAGTGTCCTTGGAGATGTATAGAATAGAATAGAATAAAATAGAAAAAAACAATGACTAGCTATTATTATTGCTCTTTTGTCTGCTGTGAATCAAGACTCCATGCAGAAGTTGGCTGACACAAGAGCATCTCATAATGGAGGGAAGGCAGATGAGCAGTCAAACACTTTCCTCTGATCCCATTGATGTCTAAGCTTACCTCTGATTGAGGAGGTGCTCACTTGACAGAGCACAAGTCCCTCCTATATTACTCACTTAAGCAGTTTTCTTTGAGCTGGAAAAGATGTCCTTCACTCTCCGGTGTCTTGAAGTCAAGTTTTAGATCAATTGTAATTTAGGCTGAATAACCTCAATGACTTCTGATGAATTGCTCACATGGGCTCACGGGGGATCAAGGGATCAATACATTTTCGAAAATGAAATAGGCGAATGAGTGTTCTATGTGCTGCTGTTGAAGTGAAACACATACTCTATTTAGCTAGATTCCCACTAGGGCTGGCAGTGAGTTACAGATGAGTGAGTGCACTAATAACAAGTTGTTATAACAGTACGGCTGTTTCACATGGGGCTGTGGGAGTTTGTGCTGCCATTTGTTGGTTTTGAGTTTGCTGCCTGTTGACATTCATGGTGATTTGGCTAAAGTGTAAATGCTGCAGAGTGTATAGAGCTTGAAGAGGTTTTGTTGATGTTTGGAGTTTTACTAATGCTTGTAGGTTTAAATTCATGATGATTGATAGGTAAAGACAGCTGCTTTTTCTCTCTTAACATGCTGTGATCACTCATGTTAAACAGATGGGCTTCCTTTAGAAGAAGATAGAAGAATGTTTATATCAATGTGAAATTTTGAAATTTTTCAGCTTGATCAAACATTTTTAGAAAAGGATTAGGGTCATGAAATGAAGAACGAGCAAATCTGTTGAAAGTTGGAGTTGTATGACAAAACTTCTGCATTTTATACAGATAGTATAAAAATGGAGAGGACGTGGAGGAATGTCAGAGAAGCTGCAGGAAAACTAAGTAACTTTGAAAATATTAATCTATTACTTGCAGCAATCAGCTGTGGTCAGATTTCAGATAAGAGTACTCCTATCTGCTGTTAAAGTTGTACATTTACAGATAGGGAAATGCATCAAAAATAGTGTGTTTACTCTGAGCACACCGTAAGACTCAGTAGCACTCCAACAAGTTATGAACAACACACCAACAGATACGTAGTAACATTAGCATGCATCGCTTACATTTCTGGCTACCTGATCTAAAGTCCACTACTCACTCCACCAGCTCCTGAGAGAAATACCTCAAACTCTGGCTGCTCAATGGTTCTCTTTTTCTAGGCTAATTTTCTCTGCTGGACATATAGGGAGTAGAGGGTTTTTTCAAGCATTTTACTGGAAGTAATGTCATATTGCAGTTGAAAACAGTATGAGATGGAAACCAAATGATTCAACCTTGCACTTAATATAACAAAATCAATCCCCTTTAGGAAAACACTAAGATTTATACCTTGATGAGAATAACCAGATTAAGATACCAGAATTAAGAGTTAAAAGTTATATATCATGTAACTATATAATCAGTGTAATCAATTAGTGTCTTTTGACTGTGTCAGGAAACTGTAGTACCCAGAGAAAACTCAAGCAGACATGCGGGAAACATGCAAACTCGGGATCAAACACCACTGTGATCCCACCAACTGAGAGCACCAACTAAAGATAAAACAAACTAAAAGAATATGGAATAACTGAGTCTGATTGAGTCTCAAAACAAGTTTTCACATCACAACACACGGGTCATATTTATTCAATATCCTTCTAATGAATGGATCAATCAGAAAAATAGATAACTACAAGAATAAATGAACAATAAAGTACTTAAGATGCCTCAGTTTATTAAAGTTACGCCATAAAACACCAAATGTGCATTAAAATTCATGCATGCAAATATAAGAGAAAGTATCCCAGAGTGGCAAGGCTGCAGAGAATGGACCCAAGAGAAACTCTATTTAAAGGAGAGAATTCCCACTGATACTCAATATCCCCCTAATTCACAGGATCACAGGCATAACAGTGTTCCACAATCAAATCAGAATTTGTCCCAGGATAACAATTCTACACAGGAGAGAGTCACGTAGGCTCAGCTTCACTCGCTCTGGATCTTTGACTAGAAAAACCAGCAGTCTTCTGTTTTTTTTTTTTTTTTTATCAGACTCCGACTGGTCTGCTGGTCTGCTTAACAATCTGCCTCAGGTGTGGCATTTGCATCATGCTGCTCGCAGGCAGACTCGGGAAGCAGGAGTAGCCAGAGTGCAGATGATTGGTATCAGCAGGTGCTTACTCCATAAGACTAAAACAATAAGTTGATAGATGCTAAAATGTTCCACAGGTGAGGGGACATGCAACAGGGTGATAATTATCTGGGCGTTCTTCATCAAAGATGTGTACACATACTGATGTCATTTATTATTATTAGTAAAATATAGACTGTGTGGCTTTACTCACATAGTTGTCTTTAAATGAGCAAATGCACGGTCAGAGAGGCTGGTTTAAGACTGGATTGTCTGATCTTATAATAAGGGGGTGCATCATTTGATCCCTCTTTGGACACAAAAGGCACTGATAGGCAGGAATAGGTCCTTATAATTGAAAGTTATGAAGTTTTTAAGTTTAAAAAAAATACTGTTATTGCAAATAAAGCAAGAGAGGAATGCCTGAAGAAAATTGCTGATAGTGTAAATTCACAAGTTAATATATTTACATTACCACTCTCCAAGTATGTTTCATGAATGAAATGGACACTAATTGAATAAAGTATTAAGAGAAAACATTGCCTACACTAATCTGCAGTATTTTAATATTGTTGGGGGACGTTGTGAGACAAGACACCTATTAAATTGAATGATTGTAGATATTATCAGCACTATGTTTGAAAAAGTGAAACAATAAAGAACAATGGATATTTCACAAGTTTTTTGTACTTATTTAACCTCAACCCAACCTAATCATGAAATTTTACTCTCCCTTAGCCAATCAGCTGCAGTTTCACCTCTCCCTTACCGCTTGTTCCAGAAAAGAAAAAAACTTTGCAACTTCAAATTATTATCAGTAACAGTTATGGTAATGGTTAATATGTGGTTATGTTGTGTTTTGCTCTCATTATCACCTTTATTTCACCTCTATAGATGTCTCTATAGATGTTTTATGATCATGATGTTGGAATGTTATTGTGTTCTCTTATTCCTGTGGCGGGAGTGAGACTATATAAGAAGGTGGGAAGAGAGCCATCTGGGGAGAGTTTTGGCTGAAGAGGGTTATTGTTTTGAAAAATGTATAAAAGCTTGGGATGTGAAGGTTGTTTTTTAATCATTCACTCACAGACTGTTCATGCAGTTGCACTGTTTCTTTGTTTTTTTTTTTCTGGCCTGACTGTTCATTAAACTACAAGAAAGACAGCTGAAAACGTGAACTCTCTTTTGTTCAACTTTATTTCATCTTTATTTCCTTCTAGATATAAAATTGCCACTACACATCATTATAATGATTGATATCGTAATTACCCGTTAGTGAAAAAAATACCACTGTTAGTTATTCCTATCACTGGGTCTAACACAGTCTAATAATGAAGGAACATGTTTTTGTGCATTTGTTTTACAATGTGAAATACACTCAACCTTAACCTATCATGACATTACACATTTATAATACAACATAAGTTCAACATGTGATAAAGGAGTAATGTATTTTTAACCAGTGTTCTAACAGCTGTGGTTTTAGCAGTGTGGAGCAGTGTACAAGAGCAGCAGCCTAAACAGGCTGAGCAACAAATTGGGACTAAGCATAAAAACAACAGGGAATACTACAAACACGATGAGTAGAGAGAAGGAACAACCATACGAACAGTGCAACATACAGTATTCATGTTCAGATTTTCTGCCTCAACAACTGAATCCATGTGGGTTGTCGTGGAAACAAACCACAAAGGCTTCTTTTGGTGTTATTGCCAAAATATGGATCAACAAGTTTGCATATGGCAGAGAATCTGTAACGCTCATAGGGAATAACATTCAGAAAGATTCACTCAGTGAATCACTCTTAAAATTCAAGTACCAACATCCGAAATTGGTGTTGAGTGAAAGAGCAGCACTTTTTATGGTTGGCTGGAAAATGAAAGTTGGAGCATGACCTGTTCCAGACCAGGTTAAATTTGAAGCATAAGTTACCATGGTGATTTATCCAAGTTGAAAGAGAGCAACCTTTCTGACACAGAAAACTCTGGCTTTAGGCTGAACATACTTCACTAACCGTCTAATCCCACTTAGTAGTACAACCCCTCAGGTCAGTAAAACTTATTTTGAAGAGAAAATGAAAACAAGTGGTAAAACAACAAACTGCCAGGTGTAACAAATAGAGTTGACTGCCTGTTCTATGAAAAATAAATTGTGGTAACCTGTAGTTGTCCTCCAAACTGGAGGCGGCAGATTAGAAAGCAGTCATATGAAAACTCTGTAGTTGTATGAAGAATTGTTGGGTAAATCTCATATACGTGCCCTTTCTAGTTAAAATTATATTATAGCTTAAAACAAAAATGAAGTTTTAATTATTTCCTGTCATTTTATTAACTTTATACTGCTAAATCGATACATTAATGTATTTTAACAATCAAATCAGTGTCATAATATTAGGCAGAAGAATTTTTTGACAGTCATTATATATCCATACGACAAATAACCACTCTGTTCAGCCAAACTGGACATTAAAATGAGACACAGTCATCTGTTACAAAGAAATGTCTTTTGCCTTACATAAGTACATAATTGACAGAGCTTCATTTAACAACTTCTCATCCATAAGGGATTTTCATTTTATTCGCCCTAAGCTGGTAAAAGAACTCCTGTACACAGTGCACAAAAAGACACTTAATCACTGGGACTAGATCAGTGGAATATGGAGTGACTGTGTGTGGCGCCAGAAACAGTAGCACCAAGGAATGGGATAAAAGATGTTGTACTGTCACAATTAAAAGTATTTGGATGGTTACAATTTTTTATTCCTCAAGCGTGGACACATTTGTTTATCCATCCATTAGCTATGCCTCTTATCATAAGAGGTATAACTAATGGAACTCTCTCAAACTCCAAGCCCTCGAGCCACATCCGATCCCCCCTCCTTCTCCATCCGGCCTGCTCCCAGGTGTCAAACATTTTTGTTATTCATTTATTTATTTTTTAATGACATTTTTTTTTCGACTTGTAGCTCATAAATTTAAACTACCCTCCCGTGCACATTTATAATAAAAACCCACGTATTTATTTAAAAATGTAAAAAGTTAAAATTAAGTTGAGCAATACAAATGTGTGGGCCCAAGTGTCAGTGTAAAGCAAATTGTTTCGTCGTGCATAAAAAAAATGCTTTCCAAGCCTGGAAGGCAAGTGGACAATGAACACAGAACATGAACTAATGATGAAGTTCACAGTATTTTCTGTGGAACTCAATGGATGAGCTACATGTCTCTTATACAAGGGAAAAGTCGAGTTTTTAAAGGAAAACAATCTCAAGCACCGTCATTCGACTAAACACAGTAAACAGTATGATAAATACGAGGGAGATAAGAGAAATAAAAGAGCGATACACACACACACACAGTAAACCAAAGACTAACTTCTTTAAGTGTTTTCCAAAAAGGTCAAGAAGGATGCTGATGCTGCCGCGGTAGGTTAATCACCAAATCGGCCGGCCATCTGTGAGAAACTTTTCTCCACTATGAACTTTAATAAATGAAACAAGTACAGGTGCAGGCTGTCAGAGTCAGAGTGATGACCATCTTCAAGCTGTACTTGGGGTTTCAACTGTGATCTCCATCAGGCCAAATGTAGCTCAACTGCGTGAGCAGAAGCTCTGTCAGGTGTCTGGACAGAAGTAGAACAGTATATGTGTGCTCAGAGATTTCATTTTTTATTTCAGTAGGATTTTATCTAGCAAGTACACCTGCACCAAAATTATACTATATATATATATATATATATATATACATGCATAGACTGCTGTTCACGTTTCTTTGGTTAATGATATAGCTATTTGGACACATGTTGCCCAGATCTTAGTTCAAATGGAAATTGGACAGATAACCACAATTCAAACAAAATTACCACATTTAATATTTTGTGGAAACTCATTTGCCATCAATGACTGAAGTTTTTGACTCATAAATCAGCAGACACTATCATCCCTGGTTTCCCCAGAGTGTCACTACAGCTCCCTTAAGCTCGTTTAGTCGTAATCAGGACTCTGCCTTCAGGCTGACCACCTTTTTGACAGATGAGGCGGTGACTTGTGAGCTATTCCCTTTTCCTCCGAAATTTCCTCTTTCCGTAACTTTGATAAAAGTTGACTTTTATTTCATCAGAACCCATAACTTTGATCCAGAACTCTGACAAGTTCTTTTTGTGTAGTGCAGTATGACCTTTCTGTTTTTGAGGTAAACCAGGAGTTTACATCTTGTGCTGAATCCTCTGAGGTTTGGTCATACAGACTCCTGTTGATTGCTTAGTAAACATGTCTGTCTACATCCTGGAGAGCATTCTTTATTTGTTTTGCAGTCATATAGGGGTTTTCTTCGCAATGCATATGAATTGCTGACCAGGATGTTTGTCATTTTCTAGAGTTCTTGTGGACACCTGCTTTTTTAAATTGTGCCAAACTGCTGGTTTACATATGATGTGCCTGAGATAGATTTTTACATGATTACAGCAACATTATCTCTTTCACATGATCATGGTCTTCGATTCAGCTCAGTCTATATGGCAACTCTCTGCTTCTCTGTACATGAACTAGTACTGAGAGAACATATAGCTTCCCAATTACCTATGCAGTGGGCACTATGTTTTTAAAGGGCTGTAATTTCCACACAATATTCACTCAATTTATATATTGATATAAATCAACTCAAATAAAAGCTAAGACTTGAGACTTCAATGTAGTGTCCATTTTGAGAGTTGAATGTGCTGAGGCTCAGAGCCTAAATTAAATGTAACTGTTTCAGTATTTCTGGCCTTGAATGTGCATTTGGTATGTATTTCTCAAAGAGCTTTTGAACCATTGTTCTCAGCACAGCACAGACACACTCAAAACTAGAGTTGTTTCCTGCTATAGTAAATAGGTAACCATGCACTCAAACATGGAATAACACAGTGAACCAAACTACAACTCATCTTAGAATTAATGGCTTGAAGGATCAGAGGTTCTGAGTGTGCACGCGCAAGATAACATGTGCTAGTATAGTATATAGTATGTTCAGCATAACATTTCATAGACCTGATGATGCTTTATTAACTTATCACCACACAACAGGTACGTGCTATTTTTTGAGAATGTGACAGCAACAATAGTTTCCTCTCTGCTTTAGTTCTCATGCAGTTGTTGTATTTCAGATCCATTCCACGCATGGTCAGTGATGCTAGACTGGTGGTGGAGCCAGTGGCCCATTACATCTATTATGTAAAAAAAAAAAAAAAAACACCACCCTGTGTTAATAGCTGTTTCCAGGCTCATTAGACAGACAGGGACTGATGATACAAGTTTAGTTGTGATTTGACTTTTTTTTCAGTAAGGCAGTATGGATGCCACAAAGTTCATCTACCCCATCATATAACAGAATCTGAGAGGGACAGATAAAAAGATCCACTACAGATAATACATTTAAGTCATGTAAACATGCAGTACATGTTTTAATGCCTCATTTTGCTCAGCTAAGCTTTTATTGATGCTTACTCTTACTCCTGATGGATAAATTAGAATTATACAGTAATGAAGGGGATTACGTGCATTCATTAGTAACATCAATATAATCACCGACATGCTCGGCTTGTAACATTTAGATTAAGCAGAAGGTAGTGAATGGTGATACCACTTTGATGGATTAGTTGCAGACTCTGAGAAAAACTTGAAACTTTCATTACAAATGAGATATTTATCTACTGCATGATGTATTATGTGCCACAAAATATTTAAACTATCACAAAATAATAGTAAATAAAATGACATGCTATTGAAAGATTTAAAAATGACTGCATCCACTAGAATTAATCTTTATAACCACTGAAGAAAGCAACTACTTGTGAACAAGGTCTTAATCGCATCCTTGTTACCAAACTTCTGTCTTCACAAACTGAGAGTTGGGAATCTGCATTTTAATTGCCAGAGGTCTTGGGTGACAGTGGGGGCATCCAGTGCATCAAATAAAGGGAGTATTAATTAACACAAAGGACCTTACATTTTTATTACACAATGATAATAAGTAGTACATACCGCACATGCAGCATGAAATTGGAGAACAGCTATAGGTTCAGCTAGTGTCAACATAATCAATGAGAATGTTGAGGTGAAAGGTCACACATAAACTATGGTGCTTGTACAAATTAACTCCAGTATATGATAAACGCCCACATATGAGCCCTGAAGAAGATCTCTGAAGCATTAAAACTCCACAAACCCACAGGTCAAAACATCAGCAAATGGTCAGATAGGGTATGTTCGATTGACAGCATAGTGTGATGATATATTTTTTTTCTACAATTGTTTGATTTTCCACCTCTGTGTTGGGCTTCCAAAGAGGTTGCCTGTGTTTTCCATTAATGTTGTGTCTTTGATTTGATTCTGGTGGTATGGCTGAAAAAAAAATAGTTTTTCAATATTTCAATTCTGAGTTAGACCTTCATTTTGTTTCAACAGATTTCAACAGAAATAATGGCAACTCTACATGATACCTTGTCCAATAAGCACTGATGGTTGATGGTCTAGATGTTTAAGTTGGTGAAATGTAAGGAAGTACATTTACTCAATAACTATGAAGTATAAATATGAGGTTGTCCCAAAGTTCAAACTCAATTGACTATTTTTCTACATTGAGTGCTTTTGCAGTTTGATACCTTTAGCCAATAACAAAATTATTATGTACTTTAGTTTTTGGAAGATGCCTTCTGGCAATGTAGTCTTTGATGCAAAAGAATGGTCTATCTGAGAAGGGTGTGTCTAGTGCTGCTTTACTGATGGCTCACGTCAGCTAGAGTAGTTCATTCTTAGCTAACTTGCAGTTATATACTGTGAATTTGTTTGATAAATGATGCTATCACTAGTTGGCTTACAGCCATTGGCAGAATTGCTTTTTGTTGGCTGCACGGTAACTTTATTCAGTGTTGTAAGGGGTACCAACACTTTGCTGAAAATGGGAAGTGAAAGTTGAGTTGTGGCCAAAGGGAGGCCAGAGATATGACTGATCCAAGATGTTGGTACTCCTCTAGCTGCAGTCATTATCAGGTGTTTTCACATGCATTTTATGTCTATGATTAAAATAGGGTGGATAATTATTCAGTGTCAACTATGTAGGATGTATGGCTGATGTACAATGTCCTGATAGTTAGATAACTTTTCTTGTTACACAAGGGTGTCATTATATTTGGTGACTTTCCTACCATGAAGAGGGAGATGAACTTAATTATTCTCTTCGTGGTCATGATCTTGCAGAAGTGACCAAAAGAATAAAACAAGTACAAGTGGCTGAGATAAGTGTTCTGCATAGGGTAGTTGGCTTCATCCACACAGACATCCACTGTTGGTCCTCTACATCAAAAAGAGCCAAATGATTTGATAATGGATAGCTTTTGGAAATTGGAAAATGTCCATCTTCTCTGGGGAAACTTTAAGATTCCACAGAAGCAAGAAGATGTAGCCTGGCAAGTGGATCATCTGAACTACCTTACCTCGCATGCTGCCACTATAACCCAGCCTCAGATAAACAGTGGAAAATTGATGTGTGGGAGGTCCTTCCTTCACATCTTTTCTTATCCTGTCAAGCTTTGAGCAGTCCCATGGGGCTTTTGGCTTCACTTTCAATTACCCTAACCCTGACCCTCTAAAGTCTATTGTGTGGAGAAAACCACATTAATTACTTAGGGTTTAGTGGATCACAGGAAATGCAAAACAAGAAGAAGCAAAACAAAACCCATGTTTGAACATATAGGAAAAGCACTGCGGTGCCATTACGCAGTACACATTTAAGCTACATATTGAGATACAGACAGAAGTAGCAGAAAATTTATAAGGATAGAGAAATTTTCTTCTTATTGGATGGATTTTTCATTACATGAACACTTCCCCGAACCTCTCACAAGATCTCACTGGTGTGCTCTATCCTGCCATTTACTTGTATGCATTTGCTAATCAATTAAGTGCCATGAAAGGATTACTCAATTAGAGAAACTATTCAGCAAAGAGATGAATGTTGTTGTCTTAATTTTCTCGATTTCTTACATGTACACATTAAGTGCACTTGAGTGTGCTTTCTCTTTTTTACTTATTATTATTATTATTATTTTTGTGGGCAGGTATATACACATCTTCGCCACTTGCTCTCCTTGGTTAAACAAAGGCGGGGCCCATTAACCAAATTAGTTAGAGAGACTGGATGGATATAGAAGGATTAATGAAGGGAGAGAGACTACAGAAAACCATGACAAAATGGGTGGTTGAACCGGGTGAAAAGAATGATAGACACCTATGTGGGACAGTGAAGGGACTTGAGAGGAAGAGAAAAATGGAAAGAGAGGTAAAAAT
Source organism: Polydactylus sextarius (assembly GCA_016801845.1). Taxonomy (NCBI): domain Eukaryota; kingdom Metazoa; phylum Chordata; class Actinopteri; family Polynemidae; genus Polydactylus; species Polydactylus sextarius. The sequence continues at coordinate 7,788,014 of CM028922.1, forward strand.
GAAGACCAATGACGACAAATGGCAAGGGAGAGCAGGCTCATAGGAGGAAGATACAAAAAGAGAGTGAAAATAGGTAAGCAGCAGAGGAAGATTAAAAGTGAGAGAGAAAGGAGGACAGGGGTATGAATATGGGATCTTCTTGCAGAGGATAATGGCTCCCTTCTCCTCTATCCTCTATTGCTCACTGAAGGGCACATAAGTGTCTGGGCAAATGTGTATCAGAGTCTGGGCAGCTTAGACAATTTCATGGAGCTAAAGAAGATGATGATAATCCAGTTAAATTGAAAAATGGGAATGTCTGCGGATCCTCGTTCATCCTTTAATTAATCCTTCCTTACATTCATACAGCCAGATAGTTTATATGATTAGGATTGACTGAGGATAATACTCCCCTCAGTGCTGCCCCACTGAACCACTACTCACTGCACTGTGACGTACATTTCTTTCAAGCTGAACATTCAACAAAATAGGCTTGTATTTGTATAGCAGGACTTTAAGTGTGCTTCAGTGATGCTTGGCCATAAATAAATCATTACATTTTGTAGACCCTCTAGTGTTTAATGGAACAGTTAAATGGAGTGTCAGCAGGACAGACAGGACAGCTATTGTGTGTGCATGTTTGTGTGTGTATGTATGAGAGTGTGTGTGGGTCTGACTTAGGATACTTTTGGGGAGAAATTATATGTGTATTTGTCACTTTTGTGTCAACAATTTTGGCCTAAATCAATTGATTGAGTTGACGTATAATTGCATTACAGTTTGTTTTCACTGCAGTTGTATTCAGTCAGCAAAAATAGGGGCATAGGGTATGGCAAAGTAAAAGTAAAAAAAAAAGTGCAAGCTGCATTCTATCAGCCTGTGGATTATTTTTGTATATAATAAATCTAGGTGCTGTTTTGTAGAAAACCACTGGTCTCTTACTCTACAGCAGCCCTGCAGCTATTGGGGTTGTATGCTTCATGCATATACAGAGATGAGGAAAAAGGACATATCATAGAGGCCAGAAAACTGGACTATCTAATACATTCTGAGATTAGATAGGCTGGTATATAACACTAACTAGGGTATGGTGACCGTGTGTCCCAGTTTGTCCTGGATTGTCCTAGTTTCAGTTTCCTGACCATCAGGACAGTAAAATGGCCTGGTTTTCATTTTTTCACAACCAAACTGTAACTTCAGCACATCATCAATACTGTATTAATATTTAATACATTCAAAAATGCAATTACAATACACTGCATGTTTGAATTCAACATTAATTTACCTAAGCAAGCTTTTGCTAGCCCACAATTCATAGGCAAACATCATATGCTATGACAGTGACAGGTCTTCCTGAGAGATCCTGTCAGTGTGCTAACAATTGTCTGTCATACTGAAGATAAAGTTGATCCTCTTTAAAGAGCTCCAAGAAACTTACACCATCCTTTGTAAAGTAATTTGCAAAATTGCAGTGCAGTGTTAAAAAGTTTGCATGGTAGGTGTACTGAACTCTGAAACAAGTGTCCCACATCCTAATGAAACATCAGCCTTAGCTTAACATTAGCCTTAACAGTGAGCCTCTGTAGTCAGCCCACTTACTATTTGTGGCTGTGCTTCTAGTCTTGAAGATGAAGTGGTACAATTTTTCAAGATCATTCTGAATTCTCTCATCATCCTTAAGAGGGAAATGCCATGTGACATTTTCAGAATCAGAATCAGAATCAAATCAGCTTTATTGGCCTTGTATGTGAGCACATACAAAGAATTTGGCTATGGTTCTTTTCCTTTGCTCCAGTGTACAATTTATACATACAGACATATAGAATAAACATTATATACATAAAATTATATAAACATTATATTATATGGACACTGAGCTGGAGGACTGTCATATAGAATAAATACAAACAAGTGTGAATAGTGAATAGAAGTGTGGATCTGTCCGGTCTGTTTAAATATTAAATATTTATTTATGTATATGTGTATGTATATGTAGATAAATATTAGATATAATTTACAGTGAGTGTTGTCTTTTATATACATAATGCAAAATTACAGATCAGACAGTCAGAGTGGCAGAGTTATGTACAAGGTGTTATTCTGAAGTACAGAGTTACAGAATTAAGTGGTGGCTACTGTAGTGGTAATCAGAGTGACGGCCTTGGGGAAAAAACTGTTCTTATGTCTGGCTGTTTTGGCATACAGTGATCTGTATTGCCTACTGGAGGGGAGAAGTTCGAACAGGTTGTGACCAGGGTGTGATGGGTCTGCAGAGATGTTTCCTGCACATTTCCTGACTCTGGATGTATATAAGTCCTGGATGGCAGATCAACACCAATGATTTTCTCTGCAGTCTTAATAGTCCATTTCAGTTCAGTTCCTGTCCTGTTTGGTGGCAGAACCAAACCAGACAATGGCAGAACCAAACCAGACAATGATGGATGTGGAGAGAACAGACCGGATTATTGCGGTGTAGAACTGGATCAGCAGCTCCTGGACCAGGTGGAACTTCCTGAGCTAATGCAAGAAGTACATCCTTTTTTTCTTTTTTTTTTGAATGGTAAGAATGATATGGGCAATATTAAGACTGTTGAAGATGATGAGCTTTCTCTCAAAAGAAACATTTGTCTTCCCAAAAATAGTATCCACTTATTTGTGCCTCAAAGAAAGCACAGAGAACATTTTATAGATTTATGGAGGACAACAACTTCTTAGAGAAGGTGCTTAAAGATTGCCAGTGGGTTATGCTTTACTAAATCTAAGAAATGACATTTTGAAGGTCTGACCCTTCTATGGGGTACGTTTATCTTTCCAAAAGCATTACATTCTACCGTAGGACCGCTGTGCTTTCTGCAGGCAGGTAAATGGTTGGAGCCTCTTAAAAAGAAAAGCAGTTCTTCTACATGTTGTTTTTCTCAAAGAATTTTATCTAAGAAGTAGCCACTGGTGAGTGATTTTTTACATTCACTTTTATATAATAATAAATTCATTATTTGTCATCATTCTGCATATAAAATCCACAACAAGTTTAAAATGAATTTATTTCAAAGCTAAAACATGTCTTGGCATAAAAGACAGTCTTGGTTGATATCAGATAACCTGCAGAGATTTTCACAAACAAAGAGAATAAAGGCGCTATGACAGCATAATAAGTTTATTATTGTAATGATCATAATGAGTGTGAACCCTAGTCACCCATGTCTTTCACCAGCTGAGATGAGATAAGAACAGTATTGGTCAGTGAATGAACCAGGACAAATCCAAAAAGCTTTTCTAACAGAGTGCTTGGGCCCCTTTGAAACGCTGCTCCAATAAAGAAATTGCAGAAGACTGGCAAGGTTTTGAGCATTCAATTGAACAAGATAGAACAACTAGGATTTTTCTGAGGCACTTTAGGACTTCACGCATGAGGAAAACGATTTATCGATTAAGTGGCAAGAAGAGCATCTTGTGAATCACTGAAAGGTGCAGTCTCTATGTTGGAAGTATGACGGACCCACAGACCTTCAAATGGAAAGGAGAATCTTCTGTGGAATCGCCTAGTAGCATGTGATGTAGTGGTACAGCAACAAAATGGGACTGTGAAAGCTTGGATGGAAATAAAAAAAACTTCCATTGGCAAAGAGAATGAATGTTTCAAATTATGGAAAAAGGTAGGAGGATCAGAATATTTTTAAAAGATGCTGCAGATGTGATTGATGCTGTTGAATTATTAAATCTGCTAAATCTGCAGGCTTTCCAAGCTCCTGGATGATTTCTCTCTTGCTACAATTAACTAAAACAGCCAAGAAATATTACTTCTTTTGCTTTTTATTAATTCCCACGAGCATCGTGAAACAAACACATCCACTGATCATGCACACAAACAAATAAATAAACAGAATTTAAAAGCTGCACCGGTGGAAGATGAGGGTGGGATGGAAAATAATATAATTTATTTATTGACCTAAATGGAATTTCAAAATGAGAGGCTAAGTGGGAGGCAGGTCAGCAACCCTGTGTCAAAAAAATATAAAGACTCATCAAATAAAGTTAGTTGTTTAAAGCTTAAAAACCAGTGGACAAGGGAGCAGACCCACATGCACTTAGGCAGCTCCGAAACACTGCACTCTGTTTACTTGCACTCTGATGATTCCATTAATGTTAATTTAGGGGAGAAATCAAAAGAGGAAATGGAATATTTTAGAAAGCCCAGAGCAGGGCACATTTATCTGAACTGTGTTCATATGAATAAGTAAACAGTGAAAAAAGGTTAAGACAGGTTATTCTTATGTGCATGGGATGAATTCTCAAAGAGCAGACAGACAGATTTCTTAATAGTCGTATCAATAATAAGATCGGGTGTTGCTGGGAGAATACTGTGTACCTCTTGAGTGCCTTGTATGGTGAGCAGTGAGCTTACACGTGTATCCCTTTCTCATCAATATGTAATTAGGGAAAAGGTCAAAAGATGGCTTTAATTTATTTATGCGATGACTGTAAATATCTGGAATAATGATTTTTTTATACCAATTCTGACAATGTTTTGAACCCTGCTGTTGACAGACTGTCAACAGCAGTCAAATAATCTAACAAAATATATTTAAATTTAATAATGTCTAATTAGAGCAGAGTTTCATCAGAATTCACTTTAAAGAATGTGTCATGTAGAAATGCTGCCTTTTAATTTGACTAAATGTTACTTGGGGCCAAATATGGGATCCATGCAACTCAGCATATATAACTCAGCATATATAACTCAGTGAAACAGTGGTAGATTGTATGCTCCACTCTTGGCAGCTAAGAAATCTCTCCTGGAAATTTTCACATTTTTTAGGTTCAGAATACGGTATTATCAACATTAATTCATCTTTCCCCATGATGGTGTGGGAGTGTTTTCTGGCATACTGAAGTCTTTAACACCTGTGGAGGATCATTTAAATGCCAGAGTGTACCTCAGGATTGTAGACTGGGTTAATCTTTCCATGGTCACAGAGATACTTGTTGGATGCTTCTAGCAGACTGATGGCTCATATTGCAATGTATTCAACATTTCAAGATGCTGCAGTGGCGTAAAAAAAAAAAAAAAAAAAAAGCTTCACGTCCATCCCATACAGCACCTACACATTTCAGTGAAAGAGAAGCATTGTAATATGAATGTGAAGATGGAAATATGTAGAAGTTGAATGGTTGAATGAGATACTATCTAGGCAAAGGGTTTCTACCCAGTGCAGAGGCTATAGAGCTAGAGCAAAAGATGCAATAATTCAGAAACCTTTGCATGGCAATGGCAGCTAATGCATATTTAATCTCTGTCCTGCTGTGGTTGTTTGTGCAGTGTATGTACCACTTACGGAACATCTTGGGCCTTTTAAGAGCCCAGAGATCTAGTCATGTTAATCTTAATATTGTGATTATCACATCAAGAGTCACTGGCTGTCTTTCATTTAGTTAGTAATTAGTTAATATTCATATGGGAGCAGGTCACAGCAGGTTTTAACACCAATGAACTGTGTTAAAGATTTCATTGTACAATGTTTCCAGGAACTTTGAATAACATTACACGAGTGGAGCTGGCACATCAGAAAAGCATAGACTGATACATGAGCTGTACATACCCTGTGTTGGTTATAAATAAATAATTAAATGATTGAAATCGCTTTGTTCACTTCTTACTTCTTACTGGTGGTTTATTTCAAGAGTGTTTATTCGTCCAACTTGAGGCCAGGCTGACAAGTCTTCCATGTCTGCAACAGAGAAACCAGCTTTTTCAGCAGGCATTTTATTGTGCTTAAGTACAGGTCTATTATCCTTCAAGGACATCACTCCTCCAGCTCCTACAGATTTGGTTGAGGACACATAGAGTAGTGAGGAGCTGACAGCCAGTATTGTATAGTTAGAATTTCCTAGTGTCTTTTCCCTTATCAGCATTTGCTAAACTCCCAGAGAACATGTCAGGGCTTTAACACAGCCTGCAAAACCGTCAAAGCCAAACGCTTGGCATTGTAAACTCCTCTGAGTAAGTAATGGGCAATGCCTTATGAGCACTCTTAAAAGCAATCTCTAAAGTATTTCCATCTCATTCTCTTTCCCCCTCTCTCTCCTTTTCATATTCCACTCTCTTCTCTTATTGTGTCACAGTGACACTGATAGTAAAATAGTTAAAATCTTAGCATTTGACCATATCTGGCAAATATTGCTGGCATCATAGGCCAGGGTAAGATAAAGCCACAAATCTTTTAACATGCTACTGTGCAAACTGTGTAGGACTCACAATAAGCTGCAGGCTGGTAATTAAGCTGGATAGCTAAATAGCTATTAACCCTACTGTTTTGACTGTTACTTGCTAATATTAAAGTCTTTAATTTGACTCCCCAGGGTGTTTCCATGGCCTAATTCTGTCTGTTCCATAGAAAGTGAGAAAAGTATGTGAAGAGCCGTCGACTTACCATAATAAATTTATAAGCAAACCTTTTATTAGACTGCGTATTCAACTCTGCTTATATTGATAATAGACTCAGTCAAACGCTGGGATTTGTTTTTTCTTTCCATCTATATTTCCATGTGTTAGGTGGTTCCTGTTGTCATATGTATTTTCAGGACAGCAGAAATCATGTGGTTGTAAAGTAGCTTGTAACCTTGTAGTACTTAGGCATTGCCTCACATACAGACACTATGCAAATGAGGAAGGGTTGATCTTTTCTTTGAACTTCACTACTTGCTAAAAACTGGTTGTCAATGTTTTCCATTGTCTTGCAGGCCAGGCACAGCAGGCCTTCAAAAGGCAAGCAGCGTACACTGACAAATACAAATTGTGGGAATGACATGGCCGATGGAATAGCGCGATGTGTGAAGAGCAGATGAAAGTAGAATATAGAGAAGAAAGAGGGCAGGGTGACTAGACCATTGCCTCTGTGATTCATTGCTTTCCCGCATCCCCAATGGTGCAGCTGTTTATCTGTCAGAGACAAAGCACTGTTGAACTGAGGGTGAGCAAGTTATGCTAACTAGCCTTCTCCACGTTGACACTCAATAACATTGAATAAATGAAGCATAATAGACCACCCAGCATCTAAACATATGCACAGAAAAGCAAACAAGTACAATACAGTTGATACTAAAAGTGGTAGACTGAAATCTAGTTCATTGCAGTGGGTACACTCCAACTTATCTGTGTCGTAGTGTCCTAGAATGGTCTGCAGCATGCTCTCATGAGCACCCCCTACTGACAGGCTTTGCAACAATGAGTATACTGTGTTGATTCCCTCCCAAGGTCATCCACACCTGTCCTCAAGTGACCCCAAAGCACTATCAGATCTCTAAAGCACCCCATACCCATCAGAAATACACTACTGTACTATTACCATGATAGGATGAAAGATGCATATCTATGACTCATAGATCTACAACCTCTTGACCCCCCTTGTTTAAGTATATAATAAGAATTCCTATTGGAACATATCCAGTCTCCAAAGAACAGAGAGAAAGATGGATGTTAACCCTCAGATGTTCATCATTTTTACAGCAGCATGCAGACTTATTTCAGTCTGGATGTCAATTTTCCTTTCACTGTGCCACAACTGGGCTGTAGCCACAGATTTAATCAGGCATGTAATCGTGCCATTGCTACCAACAAGAAATGGAAATTCTGCTAAATGTATTCTGCGATCAACATGCATGTTGTAAAACTAAAATAATAACAGTGCGCACACTAACATTAGTTCTATGATGACGCTTTTAAAGGAATCTTAAGGCATGGCCACTCATCTCTTCATCTCTGTACAGTGGAAAATTTGCATGTACATGCTCAGCCAGTGGGCATTAGCAGTTTTAAACAAATGTAAGACACTCTTAGCTAATGAAATGGCAGGGGAGCTAGTAAAAGGGTTCCACCTGTCCTCAGACAGCATAAGTGATGTTCTATTTCAAAACAGTCAGAGTGCCCTAATGGAACAATTTAGGTTTAGACAGCAAAAGCTAATAACTGAACTCTCTTCAGATAAACTAAATCTCAATATTTGACTGGTCACATCAGTGAAGGTCACCACTCTGGACCATAGCAGCTTCTCTGCAAAGGATGAGAGGGTGACAATTGCAAATGCCAGACACCAACCTAATTGACTGTCACTGTACAGGAAGTCAGGCTGAACCAGTGCACCAACACACTAATCCTCACTGCTGTGCTGGAGCTGGTGGACTGTGGAGGTGACTCAGAGCTGGTGGTCTGTGTACCTTTAATTTATATGTTATTTTGAAATGGGAAATGGGAAATCATATTTCAGTACCTCAAAAATGTATTGCTGAAATGTATTACCTCTACAAAAATATTGTACTTTCCAGGGCTATCAAGAAATTTGGTAGTGTCACGCCTCTTTCATTTCTGGCCGTGGTTTCAAATCTTTGAATTTCCACCCACATGCAGTTACCTAGTTACAATAATGAAAGACAGAAACAGGAAAATGGTGACTAGTGCAGATGAGCTTGATGTTACACAACTTGCTTTTAGTCTGTTTTGGAGGCATTTATGTTTTAGCTATAATGATCCAAGAAACAATTCTGATGACAAAAGTGTCAGCCAATATGAAGTAAAACAAATGGGAATTCCCACAAATGTTTTCCTGGACCTCATTATGGCATGATCACACACACACACACACACACACACACACACACACACACACACACACACACACACACACACACACACACACACACACACACACACACACACACAAAAGCTAATTTGCACTTCTGGAGAGAGGCCAACCACATCCATTGTCATTGAAGTATTTGTACTTGTCCAAGTTCAACCTTACCTATTCTAACACACACACACACACACAGGGAAAACAAATAACAATATCAAATTATCCAGTGTTCATTGGAATCTGACAACAATCTAACCCAAAGGCTTATTATCAAAAGAAAAATCTTTTTTTTAAATTTTTTTTTTATTACAGCTCTTTAATTACATGTCTCTCAACACAATAGCAAAGCAGGCAGTGAATCTGGTTGATAAAAAGCTGTTACACATTGTTAGGGAAGCAGACACAGAGAGTGGAGTGAAGGATTGTTGTGTGTGGTGCCACTGTAGGAGGCTGGAGGTGAATTGATAATGTTTCAGTGATGAATGATTGTGCCAGCACACCTGCGGATCTTGTTAAGGACTGAGGCGCGTGCTGTTGATCTAAATCATTGATGACGCCCACTGATGGCTCATGCTGAGGTCCTACCGATGAGACAAGCAAGTTCTTAACACAGAACACGTTTTCTATTCGAGCAGTCGCTGTGACAAGGTGGGAGCAAGCGTGGGGCTGTTCTGCTGTAACACTGACAGTAACAGGCACCATCTTTAGAGGACAAGCATGGAAACTTGTTCTGTGGATTGAAGCTGTACTCACTCACAGACTCAACTCGCATATGTCCTCCTTGTCATCCATTACCATATAGCATCACTTGCTGCAGGTCTTCAAGGTTTTTGTAATGTTAAATGCACATTGAGATAATAGCACACTTCAGAGATGGTTAGCTTAGTTTAGCGTTGCACACAGACTGGAGGAGCTAGCTAGCCACTGTGAGGCTCACTGATTAACATGTTCATAATTATGTATTTATAATAATCATAGCTTTTGTGACGTTAGAATAAGTCCAGTGCATCTACAGCAGCTTACCTAAAGGCCACCATGCCTTCTCTAACACATATGGAAAAAAAGGGTGAGGCAAGCTGTTTTCATTTGGTTGCAATCTACAGCCTCACTATTAGACAGCTTTGAGTGTTGTTCGGTTTAGACAAAGCCACATAAACTGTTTTCCCACCAGACCTTACACTACACTCAGCTTAACTAACTGTCCACTGTCTGCAGCTTCATGGAGTGGTATTGATTCTTCTTGTCTCTGCTTATCTTCTAGCTCCCGTCAAGAACGTGTATAAACTTAACTCTCAAAAATGTTGGAACTTTTCCTTTAACTTTCCTTATTCTCCAAAGATTCCACTTTGTGAGAGACATCCCAGAATAACTAAACTGACCTGAAATCTGTATTTCAACCGACAATGTTCTCCTGACCCCATTTCCTGCATCGATTTGGTCCATCTGTCTTTTGAACAGGAGCAGGGAATTAATCATCGGTCTGTCATTAGTGTCTTTGTTTTAGAGTGATGAAAAAATCTGTTAGTCTTGTCCCCTATTAAATATAACATGAACTTTATTGATCCTACATGGTGAAATTTTTTAAAAACAACCCTCATGCAGGAGTTTAATGGACACTGTGGTATTTTCAGGTGACAAGGATATAGATAAATAGTCAGAGTGAAACGCTTGTACTGGTGGTGAGAACTAGGATAATGTTTTATCATTATGTTAATGGCTGTAAAGTTGCAACAGCAACAGCAATTGTGTGTAGCTCAAATCTTGTTGATGGAAGACACACATAAATACACACTGTCATCACTTAAATACATGTAAAACAATCTCCTGGTGGAATGCAGCTGTAGAGGGCTTTTAAAATGAGGCCCTTACTTTAAGAGGAGTGCAGTACTCCACATGGTGAAGTGGCACTTCTCTAACCCTTCACAATTTCTGCTTTTCTGGCTACGGACAGTAGTAGTGACAACTGGAGGTCACACAAATACATTAGAGATTCTTAGCACATACAATATCAATCTCTGGCTAATAGATACTGATGTAGAACCTGGCCTTTTCACCATGTAACATTTTGCACTTATATATCTATCACTATCATTGATTCTGGACCAAAGCTGAAGGTAAAAAAGTCAAACTTTTAAGCGTTTTAACAGAAATGCGCTCCCAGAATGGAATAAAGTTTTCCTGATCTGAACGTCCACCAAGGTGACAGATTAAATCTACATCCATCAAAACTGAATTTCTCTTGACCTACGTTAGAAGAGTGACCCTCCCAAAGGTGTTTTGTTTGTTTGTTTGTTTGTTTTTGTTTTTGTTTTTTTTTCTGCATTGTGAAGAATCCTTGGAAGGATATATAGATGTTCTAATGCCATGTGCTCTTTTTGTAGAGGACAGACAAAGAAAGAAAAAACAAACATTCGAGTAAACAACTTTTTTTTCCCCTATAAGAACAATGTGTGTTTCTTCTTGCTGCTGCACAAAAATGGAGGTGAACAGAACAGTCGAATGAGCTCAGAAAAGAAAAGAAAAGAAAAGAAAAGAAAAGAAAAGAAAAGAAGAGTTGAACAAGAGTTTAGATGATTTTACTTCTTTTCTGAGGTCTACTTCGTTTCTGAGGTTCAGTGTGGGAGCAGCCTATTAATAAATCATATGTTCCAGCTGCATAAATAAATAAAAACAAACAAACAAAACGATTGTTTTACTTTGCTTTAACCCTTGAGGGTCGCGCATATGACTGACATGCTACTTTATGTGAGGAGATCTGAGGTGCATTTCCAGTCAATGGTAAAGTGTTATGGAAAACTGAATGACATGTCTTGAAGAGAGAGATTTTTCACAACTCTCTGGAGGAACTTTGCCAATGTTTATGCACCTGCAATGTACTGAATTGTGGTGTAACTGCATGGTAATATTTTTTACATGTGATGTTTACTTCCTGCCTCAGGTAAAGCCAGAGAAAAGGTGAAGGTGATGAAACTTTTACAGTATGTCTACTGCTGTTTTTTTAACCTCCTCTCCACTATGTTTGTATTATGTAACAATAATAACAATCTAAATTCATATTATAGTCACATAATTATGATCTTGATATCAACAGATATTCATATTTGACACATTTGTTGACATATTTGTTGAGTTGAGGTAAAAGATTTATTGTTGACTTTTGCAGTTTCATGTGATCTTGTTATAATATATAACATATTATGCTTTGTCACTAGTTTAACACCATTTAACAAACCAGTTTTATTCAGGAACTGAATACTGAGCTACTTGACTCTTTACACACACACACACACACACACACACACACACACACACACACACACATATATATATATATATATATATATATATATATATATTTTTTTTTTTCTTTTGGTTGTATTATATGTGTTTATATGTGTTTTTTATAACAGCAATAGATAGTGCCACTATTACACTATTAGAAGTAACATTCTTTTCCCCAAAAAATAAAAATAGTGTAGTTCCAGTTAGAGTCTCTAATCTTTGGAACAGTTTGCTTATCTTACAGCCAAAAAAAAAACTGAGAGCTTAAAACAAGACAACTAATTTTAATCCTTCCTAAATACCTTCCTTTGGGTGCCATAGGGGGTACATTTCCCAGTTCCATAGAGGCCCTAGATATAATTCTAGTTCCATTCAGTTTGCATTGGTTAGTCATGATGACCATATAAAATAAAATGAAATGCTTTTTCCCTGATTCATATAAATGATATTACTGCAAATTGTTTCCTGTTTATTTGTTGTTTGGATGCTCCCTCCGTATATGGTTTATTTTGTTATTAACGTGAAGATAATAACAATCATGACATGATATTATTAGAGGCACCGTAGTCACCAATTACTAGAAATAATTCAGGAAAAGCAACAAGCTGTGTGCATGGCGGATATTAGTTTATATGTTCATTTAATAATTTATCAAAGAGGGTTACATATTATGGAGGGTGTTAACCATTTTATTCAATTGTTGCTGTCTACTAACAATATATGCTCCTTTTAGACTATTACAGTGGCGGAACTTCAGCATCATAGACCCTCAGATCCTCAGAAATGAATAGTTTTAATTAGTATATCACCAATCAAAGTGAGTGTAACATATGCAGGTGCACACAGAATGATAAGACAAAGAGATTAATGAAAGCTATGTTGTTGTTTTGTTTTTTTTTTTTTTTTTAACACAACAATGTTAACTTGACTAATGGGGAAACCCATTAAGTGGAACATGCAGCATGAATGCAAAATAAATCAGGTTAGAGTTAATAATGTTATTAGCAATTCCAATCAAACACTGTCGTCATAATCAGGCAACATCCCGCCAAGCCACACAGCATGCACATCAGTGATCTTATATGACATGATTTGATGATATAGATAGAAAGATGGTTGACAAATTTTATTCAGGATTTTATAGACTTGGCATCATCTGTTACAGCAAATTTTAAACTGCATGTAGTTACAGCAGCAGCCAACAAACTCAATTTAGTCCATATCCACAGTGGGCAATGGATTTTCCAATAATTATATGATGTGACCAAAGAAAATGAGTCAAGTTTCCCTGGGAAATAGTGTGAAGATGATGAAACCACTTCAGGTAAAAATGTGTACATGACACTGTTAGGTGTAAACGGATGTTTTAACCTTCTGTTAATTTAAAACCGAGTAAATGATCATTACTTTTTTGCCAGAAAAAAAAATGCTTTAAGACATAATATTCAGATTGCAACAGTTATCATAATTTTGAGGCTACAACGAGTCTGACCGAGACTGGAAGCAGTAAAGTTGAGTAAAGTTTTAAGCCTTTAGGACTAAGATGGAGGAACTTAATGCTGCTGAGTTAAAGAACATATTTTTCATGTCTTTCTTCTCTAGACCAGTGATGAATGACTGCTGTAATGAATCAGAATGAGTAATGGGACCAGCTGAGGAAAAGGTATGTACACATCTATGGCCTTTCTGTGGATTAACTAATTGATCATCAAATATTGATGTATTTTCTTGGAATTATAATAATTGAATTATTTTATTATCGCTCCTTGGAGGAGACAAACAGAGCTGTTTTAGTTGTGATAAACATTGTGTTCATGAAGATAACCACTGCAGTTCAGTAAACTTTCTTTGTTCCACCCCCCGCCCCCCCTCAAATATAGTGAAAACAGAGGTGTAATGAGTAGTAAGGAGCCTTTATATTTGCACTTTCGTCAGTTAAAAGAGTAAGCTTCTGTTGATATGTGAATTTAATTGGGTGTCAGTTCATTTCTAACTGTGTTTCCCAGCACATTCTAGAACTCCCCGGACTTTAATGCCACAAATAGCCACATCGTGTTGCACAAGTTGTCAGAACCTGTTGGTGGAAAAGAAAAAATTATATATCTAATAAATATTGAAAAAAATATCTTAAAAAATCAAATGGAAATCATATATATATATATATATATATATATATATATATATATATATATATATATATATATATATATATATATATATATATGGACGTCCCATGAACTCATTATGCATTTCTTTGCAGTCGAGTCATGAGGCAGTGGTTTGGTAACTGAGAGCTGTGAATCATTAGTAACAGTGCAGGGTTAAGGCGACTGTCTATCAAAGCAGACACAGAATAGTTAAGTTGCTTTGCATGTGGGTGGATACTGGAATATGTGCGCGTTTGTGTTCGTGCATCTGCTTTTATATTCAAGAATTAAGTGGATAATTCACCTTGAGGAAGTAAACTGATTCTAAACGGTTCTTACAATAATGTTTTAGTGTTAAAAATTCCTGATGGAACATTTCACATACATCCTCCGCAGGGAGGTCTAAGTGCAGTGGTGCAGGGTCGTCCTCAGGTCAGGGCCGCTAGAGCTAATAAGGATTCAGACTCTGGCAGAGGACATTTCATGAGGGTGGATAATTGCCATATTGGGGGCTTGAACTTAGTCCCTCAAGTTAAAGAATTGTTCTTGTCATTAAGCTGCTGTGATGTGTGAAGTTTCAAACTGAGAAAATAAAATGTAATCGCTTGTTTGTTCAACTACATCTAACGCTAGACTTTTAATTAACATTAGACTTAATTTATTTTAAATGAGGATTTCAGGATGTTTGTTTCACTTTAGGCATGACAATCATATTTGTCAGTGAGTCATATCCAAGGGGGCGAAACTCCACCACAACTACTCAGCAAAACAGTTTGGTTCTAGATGAGACAGCAGTAATTTTTATTATGAAACTAATATTATTAGTCAGCAATGTGCAGCAGTTATTAATCACTGGGGTGACATCTTTCACAGTATCATATTACATCATATTTCTACTGTAGAATCAAGACAACAATCTTTGATTACTTTCTTTAGGACAGTAACTGTTTTTCGCATGAATCACATCTAAAGGCCAAAGAGATTAAATAAAAAAAAAAAAAAAAAATTAAAAAAGCGCCTCCAATTGAATTCAAATTCTCTCACAGCTGTTTAAATAAAGTCAGAAAAAACTCAAGCAGCAGTACAGGGGAAGTTTGAAAATTGACCTTCAAAGTAAAAGCATGAGCCAATGTTGGAAATGGATTAAAATGGGGAGTTGATCTCTCTCTCTCTCTCTCTCTCTCTTTTGGTGGCAACATGGACAAGTATTTTACATCATAGACCTTTATTGCTTTTTTTTTTTTTTTTTTAAAATTGATTGTCACAATCAAAGTCAGTATAATCTGTAGCCTATAAATATATTTTTTGACCATGTGTAAAATCATCATTTAAGAATGAAACACTCAGGAAGATTTTTTTTTCCCTAAAATGTGTAAAATTCCCTAACAAGTCTAATCTTCGAAATTAACTTTCTACAGAATATCTGATGATGCTAAATTATTAAATCTGACTTAATTTGACAATGTATGTCAACTCACAACAGTTTCAGTTATTAAGCCATTAAAATGTCTAAAGTGACAACATTTGCAACACAGATAACCATAATCTTAAGCAACGTTTTCAGTGTTTATTAAAACAATCACCAAAGAAAAAAAGTGTCTTAAAAGATATATGTATTAGTAATAGGTTAACATTCTCATATTCTATATATTTTAGTCAGGTACCCTAGTCTAATGTGACTCAAAACTACAAAGGTTTTCCATTAATATTTTTATTGCTATTAACTTAAATTATTGTCATCACTAAAAAAATATTCAGCTATATCTTACAATCCATGTCATAAATCATACATAGAAACAATATCTGTAAATGAAAAGGAATTATACTCTTAAAAGGTTTGGTTTATTTTACCTGTGTCATTTATTTGTTTACTTAATTATAATGTCCAAAAGTTAACATTTTATTTTGGTATATGTTCCCGGAAGTTGTATAGGATATCATGACCAGCTTGAAGTTGATATCTGCTGCTCGCGCGACACAACCGCACGCAGCTGCTTTCATTTTCCAGTGCTCGAGATGCAACCGCCGAGAGGGGAGCTCGCGCTTCTTTGCTCAAGGGACGTTACCTCTTGACGGGCTAAAGATCACAACCACATTACAGTTTTATCTCTGAACATACAAACTCTTCGTTTTAAGTTAAAAGTACAGTAGTTTTTGCGAGGAGATAAACTGCTCTGATGATCTTAAGTGTTTATTTTACCGGTGCCGGTTTTAATGTGTTTTATGTGTTTGCGTTCAACAGTGAGGTAGACTTATTGAGGTAAAAGAAGGAGAAACACATTACAGGAGTGTCAGTGTGTGGTTTTTATCCTGTGGATGCGGCTGTCGGGGTCTGTGTCTGAGCCCTGCAGGATCAGCCTGTCATAGGGCACGATGATTTCTCTGGTTCTTCACAAGTGGATGAGGAATATTTCTCCGGAGATGCTGCTGCTGCTGCTGGTGCCGATATTGTGTCTTTTACCTGTAACTGGAGCGGCTCCTTCTCTGACTGACGAGCAGCTGGACATGGGGGTGGTAAGTTTCCTACCTTTTTTTTTTTTTTTTTTTTTTACCTTGACCACTTATTAAGAAAAAAAAAATGGGCTCGGGAAGTTTTTCTACTTGCTGGCACATTGTTGGGCATCTTTTTCCTCTTCTGTCCTACACTACTTACTGTGCTGTACTCCTCAACGTCCAGGGAAGAGCAAGTGCTTTTTTTTTTCCTCCCAATACTTGTTCTGCATGTTAACAGCGCTCTGCAGTCCAATGCATGAGGCACATTGGCATTGCTCAATCCAAGACGAAAAATAAATGCATCTCCCGAGCTTGATCATGTTTGAAATAATGTCATCAAACAGGGGAACGGAATTAGTCCATAAAAAAACGATCAATAAATGCACGTGAAGGGATATCAAGCTCTTCCTCTGTGTGCTGATATATATCCTGTGTTAAGTAAGAGGCTCACAGTGACAGACTGAATCCACGAGGTATTGAAGATTGTCTTGTCATCCATGCTTCTTAAAAACACAATGTCAAGTTCACATAATTGATATGTTGAATAGAGGATCCCATAACGTTCTTACAGTGCAATGGAGCAAATTAAATCATGGATTCAATTCAAGGTGCGATTGCTTATTGATCCTGTTTCACGTGTGATGCTGTATATATTTATGCATATGTTTCCCATGAGAAATGGAAGAAGCCCTTTGAGACTGTAAAATGGTCAATGGTGGGTACATCATCATCATCATCATCATCATCATCATCATCATCATCATCATCATCATCAATGACCCACAGAGGGAGATTAAAGGGGCAAGGCACAGTCAAGAACCAATAGCTGTAGATGAACTGTGAGAATACACTGTACCTGGGGGTATGTTGCTGTCATTTGTTTGGATAGAAGGACAACGCTTTGTATTCATTTCTGACTTTAAAACGCTGGTTATCTTTGGCATCTCAACCACCTGAAAGCTTCATTTTTCTCTAGATGTCTTTCCTCAGGGCAGCTTGTCCCAACTTCTGTTTCTGTGTCTGTGCTTCAGCTCAACTCTCCCTCTGAAAGCTGCGCTTGGGGATTAAGCTTTTCTCAATGAAAAAAAAACAAAAAACCTAGAACAAGAGCATTGAAATAGACCAGTTTCTATTTCTTTATTCATTCTTTTTGCTTCAGGTTTTTATTTCCACCATGAGGTTGTGTTTTGACACATCTAAGTGACACTTCGAACGTGGGCTTGTACCGACCATAGTTGCGGACGAGACAAAGTTAGAACTTTAACAAGCACAAGTTATGTAGGCTACGTTTTGCTCTAAGTTCTTTAAGACAAAAACAGTGCACACAATCAGCAGACAAAGCTTCGATTTTTTTCATGTTTTTCTCTCACAGTGTGAAATACTCAGACTCAGTGCTGAGGTGGATGCCAACAACCCTGACGACGGTACACGGTCTGTTGCACCCTAAGCTGTGAATGAATTTTTTCTGGTTTTCCAAAAGGTCATTTTCATCTGCGGCAAGGATTTCATCACACCCTGTACACATTCTCACCTAGTTGTGTATCCACCAAAACCTTGAAACAGGTCATTGCATTAACAGAACAGCTCCCCACCCTGGACTTTAATTTTCCGTCTTTGTTTTATTGTCTGGTTGCATAAATCTAGGCTGCCACCTCTTAGTGTTAACTGTTTGTTTTCCACCATTCTTTTTTCCAAAGACAAAAACACACAAGCAACTCAACTAATTTTTAACACGTGAGAATACACATTGTCCTTTGTGTATCTGTCACATTACATTCTCCTTGATTACAAAGGCTCAAAAATAGATTTTTAAAAACCTAACAGTTTGTTTGCAGTTGATCTAAGCTGCTAGAGCTTAGATCAGCCAGTGATTATGTCTGGACATTGTTACTATTCTCCTTAACTTCTCCTTTTACTTGTACTGTTGCTCCAACTCCAACAGAGACTTGCATGAACTCTGACACCACAGAGATGAGCGGGATTGCCAGATGAAACGCTGTGGTAAGAGCAGCGATTTTCTTCCATTTACAATGGCAGAGAAAATAATACTCAAGGTGGAAGCTTTTCCTGTGATTTTTAGATGGAGCTGTGTGATACACGGAGTCCAAAGTGGTTGTGCAGACTGTGTGAAGCCTCATGTCTAAGAGCCATCACTCTTGTTGTGATGCCTTGCACCATATGCTGGTGAATGCTGAACACCAGTGCCAGCCTAATGATGGATAGACTGAAAATGTCCACGTTTATCCAATGCAGTTGCACTAAATATGTCTATTGGTGCAGGTCGCATAATTTTTCTTTTTTTTTTTTTTTTTTTTACATTTGACTTTGGTGGTCACACTGGCAGGTAAAGTCACCATGAATCCAACTTTTGATAGAAATATCTAACACCAAACAGTCTTTTTTAGTACATCCATGTATGTTCAAAACCAGAGTTTCTACTTTCTACTGAGCATGAAACACTCACAAGATGTAACTTGAGGTGGAGCTGTAACATGTTTTTAGTTTCCTTTTTCTAGAAGAAGAGCAGTAGCTTTTGTGAAAAAAAAGGACAACATGAAATCCAACATCCAACAACATACTCCAACCACTCAGAAGATACTATCAAAGCATGTTCCGGTTCTCTGCTGTCCCTTGGTATGTTCAAAATGTTCCAGGCAGTCAATGTTTCACCAAGAGGAGGCTTCATGCTCTGCCTCTTTCAAATTTTCTGGTTTGGTGCAACATGGACTATTATCTGTAACTATCTGTGCACTGGTCATCGACGATAAGGTTCGCTAAATGGAAGAACTCCCATTCCCTTCCAATGTATTTTCACTACACAGCATCTGAAAAGCAACTTGCTGTCCACTCTTAAAGGTAAAAAATGTTGGAACTCTCTCTATGCCCTGAAACCACAGACATGAAAGTGTCTTTCAAGTTTATCATTTTGACCAATCGTCTAGCTTGACCGCTTCTTATGAAGAACCATGCAGAGTGATCTTTGAACCGTGCACAGGAGCCCAGGACACACTGAGCATTTCCACATTTTTGGATGACTAGAAATTGTCAGAATACAGAGTCTTTCTTGTTTCCCCCAAGAGAAGGTACAGAAATAAGTTGAAGAAGTTCTTGAACCTCCAGGGAATGGGTATCCTCCTGCCTGTTCTTCAGAGACCAGTGACTCCCTCACTCTGGAGATCAGGGGGGTGGCAGATAACAAACTTTAAGTTCATATTCATACTACATTTGAAATAGAGCTGACTATAGTGTCGTTTTGAAAGAGGACATCCCTGAAAATAGGAGAAATATAATTTTGAACATCAACTGTTCTGAATTACTTGAGAGACTAAAATTTCTCCGTCTTTTATTCATTGAAAAAACAAGAGATTCTTGTGTTTGATCACTAATAGCGAAGACAATTAATCAAGGCAGTAAACTCTAACTACAGCTTCCAGTTCATCATGAAAGACAGAAAGAGAACATCAGTGCAGACAGCCCGATGATGATTAGTTGGCCAGTGACTGATTTCATGTCACTGGGGAGCCAGAGGATACATAGAGTGCATCATTCTGCACCACTGGAAAGGCTGTAAAATATAGATAGGATCAGATGATTGTACACATTATTCTTTCTCCAGAGTGGATGTAATGTGTGTGTTTAGTCTGATCAGAACTGCCTTTCACTCAGAACTTGGAACCATGAAAAATATCACATACCTACACACACACACACACACACACACAGACAAAATCCTCTGATCTCTATCAGAGCTTCTTTCCATTTCCATTATACACGATGGTGGCGATGCTCAATCTCTTGGCATTTAGTTGCAATCATTAATCTTACACATGGCGTATATCTTCATAACAACCACCAACAGAATCCTTAAGTAACTGAACCACTGAGTCAAGCAGAGATCAGAGGTATTTATTTTATAGTTGCTCTCAGGCTTGATATTCCGCTGCATATAGCGTTGATCTGCAATTTCAGCACATGAGGGAACTGAGTCATAACAACTAAAATGTAATGTGCCCTGTGTTCTGTTTCCTGCTCATCATATTATGCTCCACTTGAGGAGTATTTTGTCCGCTGAAACAGAACTGTCAAGTTTCCCAAAGGAACTACTTCACCTAAACATTCAGCACTGATGACTGAGAGCGAGCTGACCTGATTAGCAGCTGATAAATGACTAGGATTACTGTTTATTCAGCCACCTGTGGAGTTTTATACATTACACTAAACCATTACACGTTTGAGTAATGATCCTAAAACCTTAAGACTGTCTGTGTGTGCCTGGAAGGACAACTACACCCCACCGGCTACTTTTGCACTCTCATTTTGCTGTGCAATTTCTTCAATGGGAGCACCATCTGGTATCAATTCCTCGAGAGTGGAAGGCACTCCCCTTCTGCTGCCCCCAGACCTCCATCACTCTGCCCTCCCTGTGCTGAAAATCAAAAAGGATGAGCTTTTATCAGGTCGTGAAATTGAGGAGTAACGTCACAAACAAAAAGGAAGCATAAACCAGGGCAAAACTGTTATTTGTGCAATTTTCCTATTGACAGCCTGTAAATTTTGAATACTTTATATCATAGGCGGTGAGAGACAAATGTGAAAACATGCCAAATAATGTCTGAACATTGGCAAAAGCTTTGGATACTGGCAATCGCTCTGAACATTGTCAAAAACTATCTACAAGATCAGGCACATCTCTAGTTTCAATCCCAGCTCATTCTCTTCAAGTACCATCAATCCTCCCTCCAACAGTGGTTCAGGAGCTTTTTCTTGGGATTGCAAGTTGGGAAATATTCTTTTTAATAATTCAGTTTTTAATCTGAAACATATAACAGAGAATTCTTTTCATTTCCAAACCCCATTTCTCATGCAACCACAAACATTACCAGTGTGCTCATTATTACAGTGTTTGTCTGAAATTTGTGTATATTTCTCCAGAATAATATTAAGCTCTTTCATTCTTCATAGCCTTTCCCTTTCTGTTTCCCTCCTGCACTTCATGTAAGAGGCTTTCTTCTTACCACACATCATGGTTCTTGTGATTGCACATGGAGGGCTGGGGATAGAAGGGGCTTGAATAGAAAAGTGAAAGCAGTGACAGTTGAGGGAAAATACGAAGGAGGCATCGCTGGAGTGAAATAACTAAGAGTCAAGAAAAAAAGACATATGCAAAACGAAGAATTCCATTTAGAGCACCGAGAAATGCTCATTTGATTTGTCAGTCACTGTGAGCCTCATAATGATTGGCACCTTGGACTGACTGGTTGATTGTGAATGATAATTGCTATAAGTAGGTGGTGAGGTATGCAGGAATATTAAACCACACTAGAAAAACACTGTGCATGCTGGTTCCCATGAAAGTCTGTTATTACGGTTTCAGCCTGAATCATTAGGATACTTTTAGCACTGCTGTTCCACTTCCATCAAGCTGTGTGACCTTCTGTCTGTCGAGCTGCATCTTGGGACTCATATTCAGGGCAACAGGATTATTTCAGGAACAATGTCATATGTGAGAGGACTTGAACGTTGGAGAGTATATTTCTCCTCGAAGACTGACAGAGAGTGAATGCTCGGTTTGTACATATAGCAGATCTTCGGCTCCTTGGGAAGAGGGAAACCTGTCCTTCAATCCAGTCTGTCACCACAGCCTTGTTAAACGTAAAAACTTCTCCACTGACTTGCACGGTTTTGAGAAGACTGTCAGCTTTACTGGGAAGTTTATGATTTCCTCAGAAACCAATTCCAAAAGGGTCTCAAGAGCCCTGACACCTCATTGGTTGCCACTGTAGCACGGCGCTGTGGGACTGACGTGTGGCAGCTGCGGGACTTCTGCGTGAATTTTCAGACAATGACACCACATCGGTTTCCGGATGGAGTTTGACAGCATGAATCCAGAATTTGATTGACTGTATACGATCCTTATGTTGACTCATAGCTATAGAGTGAGATATAAATTAAATGTTACTAGACATTTGGCCTTATACTCTACCTGAAGACCAATTAGCACCTTATTTTATGGTCCACAGCAGAATATGTTATATCCTACAAACAAGCTGGTGGAAAAAAAATACATTTTCTTACCCTCTTTGTGGTTGAAAAAACTTGCAGTTTACACTGAGGATGGGGATGACCAGGCCGTTGCTTTGAGTATATTTCGGCCCATTCATCATTTTTACAGTCCAGCAGCTGCATGATCTCAGCTTGTGTCTTGTCCTTCAGAGATTAACCAAGGCAGGGCAAAGGAACACGCAGCGTAACTGAAACATTTACAGATGTCAAAACAAGTAATCCTAACTGCGAAGACCTGGTTTGACGACGTGGAATGATTTCTTTTTTCAGTTCAAGAAAAAAAAAAAAAAGTTAATGCAAGACAAGACATATTTACGTCTGACAAATTGGTTTCACCTCAACTCCTCTCTTCCTCACTGGCAATGCTGAATGCATCATGTCCTTCAGGGCCATCTGTGTCTTGTGGAAGCCAAGCAAAGAATAATGTGAGTAGCGGGATGTTGGTGAAAATTCACCTTAACTCAAGTCCTCAGAACATAATGTCAGCAGATCTGAGGCTGTTTTTCTGTGGTTGTCTCTAAAATGTAGATCCATTTGAGGCTTCCAGTATTGGAGTTGTCATTTAGTTTGCTTTGTTGATTCTGAGCCAATAAAACCCTTTGATACCATAACCGCAATTAAGTGTTATACCTATCAACTTGACTTGACCAATGTAGAATAACAACTGACAGCACAAATTTCACACAATCTACCAGATAGCAATATTTCACATTTTGTTAAGCCTGCAGTTAAAGTTCTTAGTTTCACTTAATGTAATAGGTTTACCTTCAAGCTTGTCAAAGTAATCACAGCACAAAAACTAAGATATACTGTACAACTGCAGATCATTGGTGTGATGAATAATCTCATTCTTCACCAGCCAGTAAAGGCATTAGAATAGCCCTACAGTGGCTTTGTGCTCGATGATAATGTTTGGCTGAAACAGCAAGTAGCCTTTACCAAGGACAAAAAGTGATTAATAATATGAGCTAAACCTGGTCAATAGGTTGCACAGGAGCTATAAGTTTTAGCTATAGATACACTAGGTATTTTCACATAATCCATGCAGATTGCAAGAGCTCCAACTTCTCTGACAGGCTTTCAGCACTGGTGGTTTGTGTTTGTGTTGCAAGAGCTCTCTGCAAAATACTACTAATATTACGAATATGGTAGAGCTGGTGCTTGAACTGAGGCATTGTGAGCCAGTCATGTTTTCTTCCTGTGCTGCGACGTTTCTAATCTGGACATGATGATGATGATGTGGTTAGAATTCAGAATTGAAATCTCTCTGTTTTGGCAAAAAAATATCTCCGTCTCAGTGAGTAGGGTGTTTGAAAAAGTGCTGTTCGGTCACTTGCATCTGTTCTCCACCTGTGCCAACAGCTTCACTAACAAGCTTCAATCTAGTTCAGTCTTCTGTCTGACTGCAACTGTAATTTCATGTCGAATTAACTGACACTTGTTTTTTTTTTTTTTTTTTTTTTTTTTTAATTGAGGCTTGTGCATTTATTTACTTCCATTTCACGCTAAATGCTAATGTTGGCTAAGTTGCCTGTGGTGATGTGCATCTCTCTCCCTCATCTTCTTGAAATATTTCTGAAAACTGATATCTGCTAAGTAAATGCATGAAAGATTAGTAGTCTAACTTTAGTTCAAGTGTGTTTCTATCTTCCATAGCCTGAAGATAAAACTTGTAATCTTGCCTATATTTGCCAGTACAACTTTTCTGCATTGCTTGGGCTAAGTATACTCCTGAGTGTTGTAGCTGTCAAAGGAGCATGCTGCCATTTTCTTAAAGAGATTTCAAAGTCAGAGAATAATTCCACAACACGCAACAAGTCAACAGGGTCTTCTGACCTAATGTGATAAACATCTCTCTAGTTAATGGATTGCAGATGGCATCAATCTCATTTTCAACAAATGTACCACCACAGATTTAATGATGCTGCTTGATGAGATTTGTGTGGATGTTCAGTAACATCTTAGCACTGGATGTGATTTGCTCCAAGTAAATGGCCGCGATTGATAGCGCTGCACTACTGCAACACTTTTCAAATCAGAGGCTGTAGATTTATCAACATACGTGTCACGCTTTGGTCAGATGGCTGCAGTTTTCAATCAGTGCAAAATAAAAGATACTGTGCTGAAGTGTCAGTCTGTTATTCCTGCACATTTATTTATTTATTTGTGAGAGTTTAGTTTGCTCTTCAGACTGACTTTCAGATGGATTGAGTCCAGTGTTACCTGTTTGCATCTCTCCTCGCTGCATGTGCTGCGCTTTGCAGAAAAATACTGCAAATATGAGCAAAGTAAATTTCAAGGCCGGGAAAATACCTAACTGTTGGACTGCTGCTTGTGCTGGTCACTGCACTATAATGAAAATACAGGTGATTTCCCACTGATATTTATATGTCCAATATGCTGCACAGGTGCTTAGCCAATGCATTTTTGTTAAATTACATTACAAAACTGTAGGAGCAGATAGTTCAATACAGTACAGCATATATATATATATATATATATATATATATATAGAGTTGCCTGAAGGCATGTAGATGTGTCTATGGTGAAGCGTGGGTGTGGAAATCAGGCCTGTCCAGTTTCAATATGAGTGAGATTTACAAAACAGAACAACCAAACATTAGAGTAGGAATCCATAGAAGTATTGGACCAAACTATTTTCCTCAGCAGCGTATGATCCTCCCTGCCTCCCATTGGCTCTTAGTGATTTCATGACTTACTGTAACTGTGTTAGCAAGCTGGCTCACCGTCAGGCTCCCCATGTAGAAAACCCCAAATCAACTCCATGTGGTTGTCCTATTTTAACCGAGGCATCCCGCCTCCTCTACTCATACACCAGATCAAGGATTTGGTTGCCAATGCTATTCAAAGAACTGACCAGATCTTGTAATTATGGTGGTTTCTGGAGTTGCGCTACTCACATGTTACAATTAAAATAGTCCCGACTTCCCGCCAACTGAACTGAAGGAAACCCCAAAGCATCAACAGAGCTCCTCTGAAGTTTCCCTTCTGAAATTGGCAGGATTCTAATAAATGCAGTATGAATGTGTGTTTGTATGCATGTGAGGATGAAGGAATAGACTGTTGCCTCTCCGCAGGAAGAAACAATACTGATTTGCATCTCTGACATTGGGACAGGAGTGATGGGCTATTGGCTTTTAGTATCAAGCTGACAGTTTGTGTTTAAAAAAAAAACAAAAAAAACTGAGGAGCATTTGATTCGTGATTTGAAAAGAACTTCCAGCTTCTGTATGCTCTTGAAATGACAGGACATTTGTCAATATGCCCGAGTGCAATGAAGAAAGGTGGAGAGAGACAGACCGAGACAAACCGTACAACTGAGAGACATTGAGTTTGACACAGTCTGTTTATAGAATTATAATAAAAGCTTGGATGCAATAAGCATTAAGACATTAAATTTGAGACTTTGCTACTGAGAGCAGAGTCATGTTGACCCACAGCACTGTACAGAACCACATTAATTTGAAGAGTGACTCTCACGTTCGAGATTGTATCTTGAGGTGCCTATTAGCTCTGCAATTATTCATTGACTAATTAGGTATCTGCAGTGTTTTTTTTTCTTTGCAGCCCATGGGAGACAAATAAAAAAGTTATTTCTCAGTATGTCTCTCCCTAAGTGACAATTAAACTAATTACATATCCTCCACAAAAGATCAAGCAATTTAGTGATCAGACTCTTCTTCAGTTTAGACTTTACTTTAGTGAACACACTCTACTTGAATAAAATAGAAATTACATCATAGTACAACATCACAGCTAAAGAGCAGGAATAGTTTGTGGCAGGTCGCCAGCGTTGACTTTATTGCACAAACAAAACAGAATTGTGTTTGACCTTGATCAAATACAAATACATTAATGATTATGTTGGAATGAGACACTGGAGGTGATCGAACTTGAACCCTGAGAGGGTTCAAGTTTGTGCTTTTACTCCAAAATTTTGGTACTAATGTAAAAATAGAACAGTGTAGGTTTTGGAAATATTGACATCACAGTACAAACACATCCTCCCTTACATTTTCAGATGGAATATAATTTGGATCCTTCTCAAGCTCCCGAAGCGGAACAAACTAATATTGCTCTCTGTTTTCATATTTTTAGGAGAGGGACATAAAAAAAAAAAAAAAAAACACAACAGATTTTCTTGTCATAATTCTGTTCAGTTCAAACCTTCAGTCGCAATTCAAAGAGCTCTCCAAACACTGACTGCTGAGTAGACGACCTTCTACCCTCCTCCGTTTGTCAGATTATTACCAGCTGTGACAACATGACAGGTATTGTTTGCACCTTATGAGGGTGTGTGTGTGTACATATGCACGTTTTGTCATCACGACACAGTAACACAGTAACAGTGTGTGGTCCTGGGGACACCTACTGTAGCAAGAGCTACCACAGAGGTAGTTTGAGTACTTTGGCAGTTGTTTAGGTCTATCTGTCTTGTGTCAGCAAAGAACTTTTGACACCGGCGTAGTGTCCTAACTGTGCAGGATACTTTTTGAGGAGGAAGAAGTTATTAAATGATTGTGATGAATGTAATATTACTAAATCACAGCCATTCTGATCCTTGATCCTATTTAGTTCGACCAAGTTTAATTAACTGATAAGTCTGTTATGGCTCTGTCATTGACTTTTACTATCCTTTACTGACAGAAACATCATTCAGGCGCAACGAGTTCTGTCTGATTTAGCTCCTGATATATACTTTATAGATAAAATAACACTTCATTATTTTTTGTATTATTTAACATAATTGGACCAAACTCATTTGGAGTCTCACACAGTGGATTTTTTTTTTTTTTTTTTTTTGACAGAATACAAATTTAAGCTTTAAACTCCAGGAAACCGGATACGAGTCGTGCAGTATGTAAAGTGGCTCATGGACATTCACATCACAGATTCTCACTCAGAGCTGGAGGAGATGTTGATGTTAAGTAGAGAAACTAGAGGCGCTGTCAAAGCAGCATACATTTGTTTTTGTCTCGTTTAATATTCATAGTGTTTTTTTTTTTAAACTTTGTTTTTAATGATAATGGAAGTTTGATAGTACAGAATGCAAAAGTGCTACACAGAAATCAGATCACACACTGCTTGACTTCCCTGTATTTTTACATGAATGTAAAAGATGCCTGAGCTTTTAACCCCCCGCTGCGAGAGGGTAGCATCTGATTTTATTTCAGATGCTTTCTTTTTTTTTTTTTTTTTTTTAACTTGTAGGTGCAAAACATTTCCACAGATCTGACAGACTGTTTGTTAATCCGCGGCTGCTTTGACAATCCCGATCATTAATGTAGGCACGGGGATTGAAGCTTGACACAGGGTTAATGGGACACGGCGGTTTGTGGAGCTTCGTCATTCAGCGTCTGCAGCAAAACAGTAGAAGTGACAAAACCAAAAGATGTGAACATGTTATATATATATATATATATATATATATATATACATCAATATACCCGTGTATTACCCCACTTCTTTTGACTTTGTACGCCTTTGTACTCTGTTCTGTGATCTACAGTAGTTTAATCAAATTGACTGAAACATATTTGGCTGCACACTAACAGTATTCTCACCATTATTTCAATTAATCTTTAACATACAATAAATGATTGACTATTATTACACTATATATACACAAATGGTCATTGCATACTTAGGGAAATAATCCCTTGGACAACTAGATTCTTAATTGAGCGATCAAGGCAATATTATGGTGCTAGAAGCATTTGTCCATATCAAAAGGGAGTTGCAGTTTATTCAATGCAGCCACATGTATGAACTTATAAAGTTCACTTTCTGATATTACTGTGCAGGGACAACCAAATACTTATTTGCGCGCATGCTTTGCTAAAAGCTTCTCTATTGTTTGAAGTAGTGCTGAGGTAAACAGAAACTCCTGCAGCTCAACAAACCCCTCGTACTCGTCTCAGACTTCTCCATTTTTCCACGCTCTTATCAAGCAGTCGATCAGATCGTGGCAAAAAAAAAAAAAAAAGTATTCATTATATTCACATCCTGTAGCGCTTTCCCCCTCTCCTTTATCTGGCTCTCCCTGTTTGTGTCCGAAATCTTAGGTTTTTTTTTAATCCACCGTTCTGTTGTCGAGCAGATTTGGCGAGATAAGGAAGTCTTCACCACGGTGACAGTAATGAACCGTCTGCATATTTGTTTATGCACATGTTGTGGATGTTAATTTGCAATTCGTCTGATTAGTTGGTTCAGTTTTGTCATCTTTTTATTCTTGTTTGAGCTTTTCATATTTTCTGACTGTTAGGCCTATAGTTTGGCAGCCTGCGTGTTCTGTGACAAGTGTATGTAATCAGTGGAGATGTCACTACAAGATAATTGATTAGTTAGATTAGATGTGCCGATACAATATCTGTCATGATTTGTTCATGAAATAGGCTTTAATAATGTCATGTGAACGTATTTGTTATTGATTTCCAGTTACAGTTTTTATAACTAGATTATGCATAACAGTTGATTTAGACAGCAATTACATTTTACTGTGTATTGGTTTTGCATGTGAAATAATGAAAACATTTTTCTACCGTACTATTTTGGTTTGGCTTTTATTACACAAACTTTTGATTTAATTTGCACAGGTGCTTCAACCTTGTACCTTTACAACAATTATTGAACTTTTCTTTTTTTTTTCTTAGGCGTACCAACCTGCCATGACAGTAAAATGAGAAATTTTTCTCCTACTCCTGGTTAGAATTGTCTCAGTGTTCAGTTTCATACTCGGCTGTGAAACTGAACTGCGCTCTGTCGTAAAACACTCAGCGTATTCTTTTTTTCTTGTGGTGATGGGGGAGGGTGGGGGGTGGCAGCTCACTTTACTGAAGTGACCCCACTCCCAGGACACACATAGCATGTTCTGTTGCACATCCTGGATGACAGGCACGACACTTAATTCATTTGGATTTGATGGATTGAGGTATTTAATGTCCGTCAGCCACTAGTGCAGTGGCCCACCAATATTCCAATTTGAGTATTCCCAATGGTTATTGTGCCTGTGTAGGGTTTTTTTGTACCTTTCTTAGTGCATGTGTATAGTGTGCCAACAGTTGGAGTAAACAGCATTAGGTTTTAAAAATCTCCATAACTAAATATTAGCTAGTCCTCACTTTCTTATTCGACTATTTTTCTCTCTCCCTCTTGCTTTGGCCCAGTGTCGCCACATTTCTCCACCTCCTTAATCTGTCGTTTCAAATTAAAAGCCCTCTGCAGTGTTGCGCAGTAACAATAATGTTGCAGTGGTGGAGTCAAACCTATAGGAAATACTGTTTACCCTGAGGTGGTGATTTGAAAAAACACACACAGCACCAACCTCCTGACATGCAACATGCATTAGGAATGAAGACACAAAAGAGGAACAGAGGCCATGAAAGATATTGGTTTATACTCTCACACACATGGGAAAGGTCCCTGTCTGTGTGGTGGTGTGAGTGAAATGCACTGCATTTCATTCCCAGGCCAGATGTATGGCTAAAGTGTGACCTCTGGCCCCGTTTCGAGGCTACAGTCGTGTCGAATTGCAAAACTAAGCAAAACTCCCTCTGCAGCTCATTTTGCCCAATTCAGCTCTCCATGATTCAACTTTAAAGTTCGTCTTTGTTGCAGTATGAACTCACCACTGCAGGTTTCGGCGTGTGTGAAAGTCTCGGTCCCAGTCTGATCCACAGCGGGGCTGTTGTTTCTTTGCAGCCGTGTTATTGCTGTTGGTCCAGTACATTTCCTCTCACCTTCTCTTACCTAATGAAACTGCACATATTCAGACACTTTGTGTCTTTCTACAGATGCACACGCACACACACATACACACACACACACACACATATCCCACCTATGTTTTTTCCCTTCTGGTACAACTCCTCTTTTCTCAGATAATCTTTTAGTGTCACAGTAACTGCTCATCACCAAATGGTGTGTATGTTGTACTCTTCACAGCTGGGAGCTTTGGGGGTTTCTAAATAAAATCCTGGTGTCTTTGTTTGAACAACAAAGGACAACAAAGATGTTGCAGTTGTTACAATATAGCAACTGATAAAGTTTTTGTATGCTGGAAGGTAAAAAAAAAACCCAAAAAAACCCCAACTAACTTAAGTTTGGAGACTTGTAAGGATGAGAAGTTTGTTTGCCAGATGAACAGCAGAATGCATCCAGTGTCAGACAACATATACACACACAACATGTCAGACTGCATTCAGAGCGACAGGATCTCCGAAAGCAGCCAGAAAGAAACTGCTGGCAAAAAAAGTCTGTGTGTGTGTGTATATAAGCCTTGTTCAAAATTTTGCCTGTTCAATTCACCAGACAAATCCAATACACAAGTGCCGCACACATTTATAGATTAGTTTGTGGCATGTAATTGTTCTACCCTTTACCAGATAAGTGATGGCTGTCATTGTAATAATCCAGTAAAGCAAATTTTCACACCTAAAGATAGTCACTAAAATCCAACACAGGAAGAGATCCAGATAGTCTGTGTGTTTGAGACCAGTTGGCACCACTTCTCAGTATGTGTTGTCACGCACTGGACTCAGCTTAAACCCTCGGGCCTATATATTACACAGGAGATCCATAAATACACTCATATATGTATATATACTCCTACAACTTGTTTGAACTTGAGGCCAACAGAAATACCATCTCTCATAACTTCACATGAACGCAATATGAGCCAATAAACCTATAAGCTAAAGTTAGTTAAGAAAAAAAAAAGTGGAAATGCATTTGTATCAATTCACCAGATTTATTTTGACTGTCACACTTAAAAACTAGTGGATACCAAAAACCAGTCACATTCAGCCTCTCTGGACTCGCATTTAAAAGTTAAAGATCACTCCTGGCAGAAGAGAAGATCAGGCAAGATCTGGCAGAAGATCTGTCATGTGATTGTGTTTGAGTGTGTGTGCATATTTTTATGTTTATATGCATATCTGTATGTGTGTGACTTTGCATAATTCGTCTTTATTGTGGCATAGAGGATGAATGGCACAGTGGGGACCCTGGGCAGGCGTTATTCAATCCTTGTGTTTGTGGGCTTTGGCTCGGTGCCATTCCACATTACCGCCCACAGAGAAAAGAACTTCAAAGAAGGTTTTGGGGGCTTTTTCCCCGAGTGGAGCCACTGAATCTTCTGCCTTTTAAAATAAACTCAAGTTACAGGGGCATGTCCTAATTGGCTCCAAAAGCCATCAGTTTGACTTATTTTTACTGCGAGTACCCACCCACCCCACCCCCATTTCTGAACTCTCTCTGGAGCTAACATTAAAGTAAGCTATTTTGTGGGTAAGTTCGTCCAGTGTTCCTCAGAAGTCCACAACACTGACAGCCGTGCTGACACCTTTGTAGTGTTAATGTTCTCTTGCCTCTGATGGGACCACAGGAACAGCGCATAAACCTACACCAGCTCAGACTCATAACACAATGGGGTTTTTTTTCCTAATTTTTGCCTAATGTTGCATGACAAAGTGATATACAAATGTATTGATTTCATTATGTTTTTTTTTTGTTTGTTTGTTTTAAATGCCTCACAGGAATAAGGCTGCTTTCCCTCTGAGTTTTTCAAACAAACACAGATGTAATGTCATTAAGGAGGGCAAAGGGTGACATGCACCAACATCCCCCCTTTTTTTAAATGTTTTTCATTTTTTTATGCTTCAAGAAGTAAAAACTCTCTACTCTATGTAGGCTTTTGTGTGAATATTGTACAATAACGTGTAAAAAGTCCAGAAAAAGTCCAGAACTCAGGTTTTTTTAATAAAAAACACTTTAAACACTAAAACACACATGTTATGACTCTTGGCGGCCTGCAGTAGGAAGGATTTTTATTGCAGTTTTATAAAAAAGATATTGTTTACAGTACACATTCAGAAGAAATTTACACCAACAATCAACACATTTTTTTGCAATCGTGGTGTTCCATGTTGATATTGCTACCACATGTGTACGACCAAGACGTGCTTCTGTTTCTCTCTGTTGCCTTTTGGTAGACGGTTCTTCTATAAAAATGTCAGTTTGTTATCTCCAATATGGCACCTAATTATTATCAAGTGACTTAATTAGCGTTAGAGGAAGTAAGGAAATCGGGTTGACATTATTATAGAGCAGCAAAGACCATATAGGAAGGAAGTATGAATATAAAGAGGAAAGAGCAGTTAAGAGCGTTGGAAAAAAAACATCAAATTTTCCTTCAGGAGACTCAAAGTTACAACTGTATTTTCTTTTCACCGCAACCACTGTCGGTCTGGACCCTTCGCCAAGTAGTGCAGTGGTCTAACGATAAAGGCGCCCACCCCATTACCATAATATCCACAGTTTGATTCCTGGCCGGCGGAACAGTGTTGCATGACACAATCCTGTCTTATGTTTTAACCCAAATCTTGATCTGATCAGAGAATGCTTTCATGTATCGGTATAATGGGTATGTTGTGAGTAGTTCTAAATAGATTTTGTTGTTTCTTCACTGGGTTTGGGTTCATTTTGTTCATAACTTGGAAAATCCCACTTACTCTGAATAATCTGAGCTGCAGGGACAACATCAGATAATTTACCACTTCTTTTCGTTTTGGAAACCAGTGGAAAGTGGATATCATTTCACTATTGCTCAGTAACTGCCGTCTCCTGTGGCTCTGGTGGTGGGGTCGAGGCGATTTTAAGCAGGATGATGATTTCCTCCCCAAGTGGATGTGTAGTGCACTGCATAGCTGCTTGGTCACCGTCATTGTGTGACTGTGTGAAGAGTGAAGGTGAAGTGCTTTATGCTGCCCAGCTAGAAACATTCTGTTCTGCACGTTCTGCACTGTAGGTGCTGTCTCTTTAACATTTACAGTGATACTGACACGACTCAGTAGTTTGGACACATGTAACTGTCTGTGTAGCCACCAGGTCTCTCTGCCTTATTCCAGAGCTTGAGAGCAGAGGCATGCATTATGTTATGTTGGCGTCGCTGCCGGTTACTTCCAGTGCTGCCGCCGCCATCGCATTTCAGATCAATTCTCTCTATTACCAGCTGTCCTTACCTCTTTCACCGTTCCATATTTAACAGGATCGAACAAATGGCAGCATCCATTAACCAGGCATGTGTAGGTTACTTAGTGTTGAAGATCGAGAAGCGAGAGGTGGCAATTTTTTAATCTCGCCCTCCTTCTCTTTCTCTATCTGTCTCTCGCTCTCTTTCTCTCCCTGACAGAGAGGAGTTGTGTCTCAGCTCTCTGTAGAACCAGCTGTCTCTAAACCAGGGATTAAATGATTTACTTACCAGCCGCATTTTAATCCTCACTGTCACTCTCGCTTTCTTTCTCTTTTTCTCACTCTCCTCTTCTCTCTCTCTCTCTCTCTCACACTCTCTCACACGCACAAACACACTTTACTGCTTCATGTGGGCCCACAAAATTGAATTATGTTTGAATTATATGCAAGAGCTAGATATATGTAATTAAACATTGGTATTCTTCAGTGAGTGGAAACAGAGAGTTAAAGCAAGCACATCCTGCAGAACGTATCCTTACAACAAATCAGCCATGTGTTCCATTATAAGCACATTAGGTGGAAGTACTTGTCTAATGAGGTGATTGAGTGCTTCAGCAGGCTGGCGTGTGTGCCATCTGCTTACAGCATCGTGGGCTTCGAATCCAGCAGATGACTATTAGTACATGTCACTCCTCTCTGTCTTTATCACTCAACTTTGCTGCCTGTACAGTAATGTAGGGTGATTTTAATAATCAGTTGACTGTGTGCGGGTCATTTATCAAGGGGAAAAAAAACATTCGCTGTTACCCACTTCATGCGTTTTTATCTCCTTGAGTTTTAACCGTGGATCAGACAAAATTTGATTCTGGTAAAGTGTGTGATTTATACGGAATAAAAAAGAAACGATTGATATCAATAATTCAAATAGTAATTTGTAGCCCGTAAGCCCTTGTGAAGAAAATGGTAAAATTATGTGGATACAACTTCTTTAATCAAGTTAGGTCCATTTTTTTTAGACTAAATAGTTACTCGGTGAAGAGGAAGATAAACATTGAAACCCTGACTCACAGTGATTCTGGTGCCAACCTTGGCTCTCAGTGTTTTGCTCCTGCTTATTCATCGTTTCCGTCTATGTTTGTTTTAACTCTTTGCCATGTGCTTCTTCCTCATTCAGCAGCTTTTGAATATGCCAACTTGCGCAGCTTTTGGCTTTTTCTTCGCCGCCCCAAGGACGTTGTATGACTAAAGCCAACGCGTGTGGTGAGAGGGGAGGAAATACAAGCCAGAGAGGGAGAGAGGAGAAAGGAGAGGAGTGGCGATGCTCTACACCACTGGTGAAAATTGGAGGAAAAAAAAATGTTTTATTTGGGGCATCTTGTTCAGATGCCACATAAAGCGACAGCCAGCTCTGCTGCACCACAGGGCTTTTTACTCTTGTACACTACTGATAAAACTGTATGTCAAGTCTGGCACCAGTTGCTGATGATATAACTGTACTGACTTTACAGATGTTAGGTGGCTCATAGCGTGGCGCTCTGAAAAACAAAACAAAACAAAAGGTTACAGCTCAGTCCACTTGAGCTGAGGATTGACTTCACAGAGAGTCGAAACCAGCACATCCAGCTCTTTACTATGTGAAGGAACTTGTTCATTACCACTGTTAATGTCCCTGAGTATATGTGTGTAGCTTCCCATAACCTGTACTTACACTAACAGGTCTCATTATGCTTCTCCAACCGTGTATCAAGGCAGCCATGAACCTTTTCTTCTTTCATTTTTCGTTGGTTGGTGGGTGTTGCAAAGCAATTCACCTCCAGAACAGTAGGGGCATTAGGTTTTTTTCTGTTTTGGCTTTAGAATCTATATCAAGCCAAGAAGTAGGACAGTCCTACGTCGACTCTCAAGAAAACAATACTGCTACGATCTCAGGCAGCAATATTCACCACACCAACAGTTCCTTATCCAGTTTGGTCTGTAAGCTCGAAGATAAAGTGAAATTAAATCACCTGTCACATCAAGATATTTGATTTAGTTAAATCCTGCATGGATTTCCTACTTGGATCATCATCTAATTACAAAACCCTTTCCCTCTTTAACCTTTTGACAGATTTGTTTGATTAAAATTAGCCTCACAACAGTGTTAATAATGAATGACAGTATGCTCTAATAGTTAACTAAAGTCTATTTTCAGTGGTGTAGTAGCTGGTCTAGTCACAATACACACAGACACTTACAGATATTTCTGCATCCCTCATCTGTTTTCCATTTTTCCGAGTGTGTACAGATGTTCACATTCCCATTGTAGTCTTAGGAACTGTTTGCCCCCTAGTATCCACTTTTTAAAGGCTCACACGAGCTTATACCATACGTATCATCTCTGATGCCCACATTTTATTAGATAATGACTGCAATATATCAGATTTGGACTGTGAGCACACAGTGGCTGCTGGAAGTCCATGAGCAGGCGCCTGTGTGTGTGTGTGTGTGTGTGTGTGTGTGTGTGTGTGTGTGTGTGTGTGTGTGTGTGTGTGTGTGTGTGTGTGTGTGTGTGTGTGTGTGTGTGTGTGTGTGTGTGTGTGTGTGTGTGTGTGTGTGTGTGTGTGTGTGTGTGTGTGTGTGTGTGTGTGTGTGTGTGTGTGTGTGTGTGTGTGTGTGTGTGTTCTCTATTTTTTCTGCACCTCCACTCCTTTATGATATTTGCTTCATGTGAGTAAGCACACTAAATGAAAGTATCCTCACAACCTACTTTTTTTTTTCAGCCCTCCAGCAAACACATTATCAGTATTTCTCTATGTAAATTCAGAAAGTAATAGCATTGCATTCCGCCTACATGGGAGATTATATTTTATTTATTTATCTATTTAATTTATTGAGTGTGTTCCTCCTGCTTTTACATAACACAGATTGAAAAATAAAAACCCAGAAACGTGCAGACTTACCCTCTCCCCACTTCATCTGTAATTCTAACACTGTGCAGAACAACTGCAATTAGTTTCAGTAAACACTTGAGTAAACCCAAATAATAGCTGTAGATGTTAGTATCATGTTGATGGTAATAAAGTTGGATGCTGAATTTGACAAAAACACAAAAAAAAAAACAGACCACCGTCACAGCGACAGGGTTGAGTTCTGAGTTAAAGAGCTCTGAACTTAAAAAAGAAAAAAAAAAAAAAAAAAGGTAATCAGAAATGGACTAGATCGTGTCATCAAAAGTTTGGATGCCAATAAAAAAAAAAACATGAAAATACTTGGAATGAAATCCTCACCCGGTTAATGCTGCATCAGCTGGAAACCGCACAAAGAAATGAACTGATGAATAAAGAAACGGCGCGATTTAAAATTTTATGTATATGTCTCGCAGCCAAGAGAAGACAGTAGGAGGCCGACGCTGTAGAAGTAGAGGAGACGTGGATGATGAGAATTTAAGGAGGTTCCATCGATGGCTGTGAACTCCAGTTGCCCTCTGGATCAAATTAATCCCAATCCAATTGGCAACACAACATCTAAACAACAGAATGATGAAAATATCATGAGAAAGTTAAAAGAATTATAAGTACACAACCAAACTATGAAGGCCCGGAGCAGAATCTGGCTTGTCCTTTTGCTTCGTACTTTATTTGCCCTTTTTTTTTAAACAACTTTTTCATTTTCAGGCTTGCGCTGGAAGCAGCTGAACGCTGGTGATTTAAGTGGGAGTTGGAGGAAACTGAGAAAGTACACAGTTTTAAAAAAGTTACCGGTACTTGCATATATACGCTTGAAAAAAGGACACTAGTCACGTTGCTCATACTATTTATGTAGATTATACAAACACTCAACATTTTTGTTGCATGAAGATGGTGTTGAAATCAGACCAGATTATCTACTGAATGAATGAATGAATGAAATCCTGACATTACAGTTCATTACCCATCATTCCTCCTTTGTGTCCCTTTAAAAGATATGATATATGATTTGCCCTCAATCTATAGCCCACAGGCGGCGTCATTTCTTATTATTCCTTTTTTCCCTTCTATTTTATATCAAACAGTTTCTTATGTTATTATATCTTCTGTGCTTGG
This sequence comes from Polydactylus sextarius, assembly GCA_016801845.1. Lineage (NCBI taxonomy): Eukaryota > Metazoa > Chordata > Actinopteri > Polynemidae > Polydactylus > Polydactylus sextarius. The sequence goes on from CM028922.1 coordinate 7,825,658, forward strand.
TTTTGTCCATACCTCGTTCCAGGATATCAAGTTCAACAACGGACCGTGTGTCTGTTCTGTCATATCTGGGAAGCTTTTTTGTCCTTTGAAGAAATTGTATGTTCCACAGTAACTTTATAATAAAGGTATTAATTTAAATGACACTTGTCACTCTTCATCCGCTACACTGAAATGCCTCACAGGTTTTTGTGATGCTTTTAGGAAAATTGTTAAGTAAGAATCATCATGTGATTGATCCAAATGTGAACTCATCAATTGTTCAAGGCTTTGAATAAAAGGGTTTTTGCACATCTGGCTGTCTGCACCCCCACCCCACTCCTGACAGATATGGAAGGATTATAGGCTTTAGAACTCAAAATGGGGGAAAAAAAATTGGTCATGCAGGTCTTTAAACATCGTCGCATCTATGGATTGCGAACCGTTGTCATCGGCAACCAAAGTGTTCTTTCAAAAAATGTTTCTGATTCTATTTTAATGTGGTACATCAGTCATACGCCCTCCGAAAATGAGCCTGTGTGAGACCTCACAGAAAGAGAGAGAGAGAGAGAGATTCACTATTTTTGAGCAGAGTGATAATGGAAAAAGGTGCAAAAAAAGACTGATGATGTCTCGACAGGCATTAACTCTTTTTGTTGCCTGCTCCATTTTTTTTTTTTCCTGTAGAGTTTAATATGTCTCCAAGGCAGCACTCATATCACCATTTCAGATGTCGGTAACTGACAATTTTCTGAATATCTCGGTAAGATCTGTGCTTTCAGGGGGTGGGGGGGTTGGGGTGGGGCGACAACGTGGAGTGACGAAGTGCAGCATTGAAAAATAACGTGGCCTGCTCCTTTAGTTTAAAAGTTTAAAATAAAAAAAAAAACTTTTGATAGATTACAGGTAGAATGTATTCGTTGATCGAATCCATTTGTCACTGAAATTCAGTCAGACTTTTTTTTTTTTTGAAAAGGTCTGGTGGTGAGTTTTTGGCCATGACACGTCACGTTTCTGTGAATGTGACAAATACAAAACGTCAACAGAGTTGGACTATGATATATTTGGATTACACCTTAGAGGCGTATCTGAATGGTTGATGCTTAGTTTTGATAGCTGGTTTCATTTTGGATACAGTTATGAGATCGTAAAAGAACAAAAAAAAACAAAAAAAAAAAACAACCATTACTCTATTTTATTCAAAATATCTCTGTCTTTCTAACAGTGCAGGCATCTGTAAATAAAAATAAACTAATGGCATCTGGCTAGTAACAGGACTGACTGAACATGGCATGAATACACTTAACCATTATCAAAAAAAAAAAAAAATTGTAAAACACAATATTTCTGGCAAGATTCTCACAAAAATACCCGTTCCCTTGATCGAATTTTTATCCTGATGGATGGCATCGTGCTGCTTGCATTGTAAAAAAAAAAAAAAAAAAAAATTACATTGTTATGTTTTTTCATTTTTTTTTTTTTTTTTTTTTTTTGAAGAAAAAAAAACAAAAACAAAAACAGCCCACTGGTGAACAGCATAAGGCCATTTTTAACAAAACATGAGGAAAAATAAATCAGGACAGGGTTAATGAATGTCACATTGCAGTGTTTCGTCATGGGACGCTGCTCAGTCTGTGTCCAAAACACCTTCATTTTCATTTGATACTGTGGGAGTCAATACACGCTGTGCTGATTTAATACATAAAAACAGCTGTTGGCAGAGTGGTGAATATTTTTTTATTTATTTTTTGTAAAATGTTCTTACCTTTTCCATCCCTTCTACCAGAAACCAAACAACAATAAAAATAAGTTTGATATTTTGATGCTATGTAAACTAAATGTTATTTAACTGCATGTTTCCACCTGTGGACGTTTGTTTTGAGTGAAATGTGGTTGAGGTGCTTGTGATCTTGCAGCAACTAGGTGGATAAGAAAAAAAAAAAACCCAAAACTGTGGGGTTCTGTTCATATCACTCTTTCCTCCTGTCTTTTCACACCTTTTTGAAAAATTGCCAGTTCAGCTGTGGAGTGTGTTGTATTCTCCCGGAGCCTGCGCTCTGACGCAGATGAAATGGCATCGCTAATATTCCTGTTGTGTTCTGACCAAGGCAGAGAGCTCATCCATCTGCCTCTATCATTCTTAACCTCATGTATATTGCCTGAGACGGCAGATGGAAGGTGGGATTTAAATTATCTGCTGCTCCCGGTTCCCTTCACGCCTCTCTTCTTCCATCTCCCTCAGTTCGGTTCAGTTTTAGACGTGAGGGGTGCGTGAAGCTGAGTGAGCTGAGTGAAGACTCGCGTGCACAACGGTGTAATTAGAATGATGGCGAAAAGAGAAGTGATTAAAACAAAAAATTCAAATTAAAGTTGCAGTGATTGTTTCTTTGCTTTGTTGTTGGAAAATCCACACAAAGCTGAACACGCAGCTACAATATCATCGCTTCTCAAACTTGTAGTTGAAAGTGTCAGCAAACAATTGCCCGTTTATACAAATCCAGCAGACAAAAGGCCTCCATTAGCATTCGTTTGGAGTCATGGATCTGGCAACATGATGCATGTAAATCAGATAGTTGTTTTTTTTTTTTTTTTTTGCTCATTATTCTTTCTCTGCCTCCACCAACTCCTCAGAATATATCTCATATATCCCTTTATCTTAAATATGCTTATACTACTACTTTGTTTTTAGAAGATAAAAATTAAATTTAATCCAGTGTTGGTTATTGAAGTGTAACAATTTTAGTTGTTTAAAAAGGAAAAGCTTGTAAATAATTGGAGAAGAATTAAAATCAATGCTAGTGGTTTAATAATTTTTACCCAGTGGTTCAAAGATGCGATAGAGCTTCTGTAGTCAACTCCCTCCAACCATCCTCACTGATTCTCTTTGTGCACAGTCTCTATCCTCCAAAGCACACACGCCATTAGATGAGGAGAGAGATGACGCCTCTTCCCAAGTTTCCATTTGACTTGTCCCTCTTACCCTCTCTGACATCATACTTGTTAGTGTGAATGTCACACAGACACACACTCAAACAGAGGAGCGCACTGTAGGAACATCTCAGATTAAGCTTGACCCACGGGTCAACATATGCTGTCGGTGCACCGCACACATGGCACTACTGTTTCAGTTTCTCACTCGACACACTGTATCGTACACTCTTAACCAGCTACACACAAGGCAGCTGGGAGCTTTCTGCAGAGCATGTTCATGTACATTTCAGACACTTTATTGGTATTAGTTTGTAGCATTTAGATCGAAGATGTTATCACACAGAAATACACGTTAAGGGCTAAACCAAAGGACAATCAAGAATGCTTTTACCATGGAGGGGGTAAATGACTATGAAGATGATAATGGAGAATTAAGTGAAGCGTTATAATTAATAAAACTGTGCATCTGCCATAAACTTAAAGACATAATGGCTTTTGTGAATTGTCGATCTTTACTTTTTTTCTCATATTTGGCTGTGAAATAAAATGACCTTCGTTTCAAGCAGTGAAATGAGACTTAAAGAGAGAAATAGGGAGGAGGGAGAGTAAGTTCAAGTTTAGACAGTTTATTGTCCGCTGCATTGTAATTATAGAAATTCATATCGACCCCAGTGACAAGCTTGTCCCAATGTCTCAAGGACGAGTGGCGAGAAGATCCATGAAGATGTTTTGTGCAAGTCAAAGACGGCGCAGGAATCCAGCTCAACCATCACATCCTGCATGTTTCAACCTGAATCACGGCCAACTCATTTACAACCTAATTCTAAGCTGGTAACATTATACATTAAGCAGAGGTTAAAAATACGCAACATATAGTAGACAAAAATAGTCCCAAAGTCTACTGTGAGTTGACTCACATCCGTGGCCCTTTTAGGGTTCGCTGCCTGTGGATAAACTGACATCTTTGGCTTCTGATGTTGTCCTACACGCTGCTCTCACTACAGCAGAGAAAATATGTTTGTAGAGGTTATTGATTAATCTAAGAGAAAAAATCTTGTCATATATATATACTTGTCATTTTTTGATGACACATTCAGCACTTATCTGCTTTGTTAGTTCTGAGATTATAGTAACAGGAGCGATATTGGTTCATTTATTTCTTTAATTTTTTTTTTCCATTATTTTTTAGCCATTTTTTCCTTCAATGATAGAGACAGTGGGGAGAAGATTTGCAGAAAAACTTCAGTATTTGAACCAGCAAACAGCTGCGCAGCATATGCCGATGTGGTGCAGCATAACCATTCGGCTATACGGGTGCCCTAGTAGTTGCTTATAAGAGGCCGGGCAGCCTAAGCTGCCAGGACCCTATGGTTTTTCTCGATGTTCTTCTTTCAAGGAAATCCTACCTCACATTCATGAAAAATAACCAAGCTTTGCACAAAGGTCCAATCCCATGCCGCATGGCCTCAGCTGCAAAAACAGGTCAATAGTCCTGATGGTGGTGCTACAGCAAGCTGTTAAAGTAGCAACTTTCACCAAAATATTGCCCCAATAGTGAAGAAACTTTTGTACATTTAAACCTTTAGAAAATGATAAAATCCATCACTCTGTTTTTTCAAAAACTGTAAAACTTATTAAACCTATCTCCTTCCACAGTTTTTGCTCAATTGAAACCAAACTTGCTACAGAGCATCTTCACACTGTCCTACACAAAAGATAGATTTTTGATTTATCAAAAATTGAGCCTACAATGCAACAAAATGTTCTGTAAACTGTATTTTAAACATATACTTAGAAATTCTTGGAAATTCTCTTCATTTAAAAAAAAAAAATGAGTAAATTTTGGAGTCATGGTAGATGATAGAATTATTTTACAGAATTTTGAATTTCGCTCTGATGTGAACAATTGGAGTCAATGCAAAAGTAGCATTTTTAAACATCAATTCACTTATGGAGCCAATAAGTCATTTTTAAATTATCAACATCTCCATGCTGTCTAGATGCAATTTGTGTGTTTTCGGGATTTTTGCCTTAATAACTGAATTTTTGACAGTTGTTTGAAATCTGCCTTTACATGCCAACAGCTGCTGTCTTGCTCACAGCTGACTGACTAGCGTAGTCAATTTGTGAAGCTACAAGTGACCTTACCACTTGCCAATTAGCTCAGTGAGGTACAGGATGGTTCTTTGTGTTGAAGATTGTGAGTTCAAGCCTTAACTGATGTGAAATGCACATTATAATGCCACTTTTTTTTCCATTTTCCCACACTCTAATTGTTGCTCAGAGCTGCCAAATTTGCCTAAAATTGCTCGGCCCCGACCATTGCTGCTCAACAGCTATAATTATTAAGAAATTGAAATTCCCCACTTGTCCTCTGCTTCCCTTTTTTCTCTCAATCTAACAGGTGCTGGTTGAGGTGAAAAGTTATCTTCATTAATAAATCTTTATGCGCCCTCTGTCAAGTGAATCCCTGAACAATCTTGCCCAAATCCCTCTCAAAATACAATGCTGGCATATTTCATTTCACCTCACAAAAAAGAAACAAAAAACAACTGTTAACATTAACACTAAAAAGACACAATCAACACATTTTAACTGCACATCGCTCGTTACTGGAATTCGGGCGACTTGCTATTTGCGTCTGTCAAGTTTTGTTGGCACTGAGGAGAAAGATCATGTTTACACCACAGAGAGAAGTCTTTCACTCCAGCCTGTGATCATCCTCGTCCCTGTCGTATATCAGTCTAATCATCTATCGGCCGTTAAATCACAGATGTGGTCTGGCGCTTGAGTTGGCACAGTCTTGTCCATCTGTCTTTGTCCGAGGAGTCTGGCTCTCTTGTTAAAAGGAAGGAAGTCGTATATGGGAGAAGTGGGACAACAGGTGTGCGAAACGCAGCACAGAAAAGTGATAATATCCGAGCTTCATTTAATTCTCACGTTCTCCTTCCAGGGAGTATTGTTTTATGATCAAGCATGTTTTTCTTCAATATTTCTCTCCTGCAGTTTCTTCTGTCCTGTTTTCTTTTACCTCGTCTGTTTACGCAGGTGAGTCTAAATCCTCTTCATTTGCTTTTTAAAAACCTGCTATTGGTTTCGGTTTTTATGAGCTCCTTAGTCAAACACACTAGCTGTCATCGCCTATCTTCCCAGCGTAATGCTTTAAGTGAGCGATTTCTCGGAATGAGCCACGATATGAAATGGGAAGCCGCTCCAGCTGCTGTAGAGAATGATAACATCGCTGCAGCTATTGCATGTGCTCCCGGGATGTTGTGGCACGAGAAGGTTTGGAGAAATCGGCTTTGCTGAGAACAGAGATTCTGTGATTGATTGATTCATGTGACACAGACGGGGAAGATTGGTTTACAGACTTCTTGGTTTTGAAACAGACTTGCAACAGTCAGTCTTTTACATACAAGACGGGGTATATTTATTTTGATATCTCATGCGTGTTCTATTTTAATAATACCCTGTCACACACAGTCTAGTATTTATGTAAGATTGAAAACTGATATATTTATTTTGACTAAAACTCAAGCAGCGTCTGCTAAGTCTTTTTTGTTTTGTCCTAATTGGCTGTGGTTACACGGACAGAGATGAGCATTCTCCTTCTGGTCATCAGGATGAGCAAAATATCTGCAGCGTCTGAAGTAAAATATATGTATAAAATTCAGAATTCTGATGGATTTCTCCATCAGTTGCAACAACAGCTGAAACAAGCTGTAGTTGCAACTGTACTTTGGATCGGGTGCTATGCTGGAGTTAAAATGATGTAAATAAAATAAAAAAAGCTTGCCTTTTTTTGCCTGTAACTTTTTTTGTATACATAAAACATACATTTGGGGGGTGGGTGGTGGGTGACACAGGAAAGCTTGACTCGGTCAGGATTCAACCATATACACTAACGTGCTATAACCATTGGTCTATCCCAGCCTTATTCAAGGATCTGATTAACGTGGATCTTATTAGGGGATAGTCAGACGTGTGTTAAAGGAACCCCTCTGGAGATTATGATCACTCATGGTGACATGGAGCAATGAAAGAAAGGAAAACTGGGTCAGAAGTAGGTTAAATCTGTGTGTCTAATTGGCTCTTTCCCTCCGAGTATACAGTAAATGTGATTAATCATTTGATGACCTGGGAGCAGTTCTTAAAGGTTACTCAAACACCACAGTGAAAACTCCTTAATTGGATCTCTAATTCACAGAACTGTCATAACTATCACTCAAGTTCTACGTTAGTAAACAATAGCTATCAAGTGGATGACAGCTTCCATCAAGACATCACATAAAGTGCTGCAAGATATAAGCCACGTTTTTGTCTGTTTTTTTTTTTTATTATTATTATTAGTGGTTCACTTCACTCCATAATATTGCAGCAAGCGGGAAAGAAAAAGGTCTGCCCTTGTCCCAGAGAGGTGTTAAACAACAATGTAAACACAGGGGCAGCTGCTGCTAGTTCATCGAACTTTGTGAGAGTGAGGTCACCAGAGGTTAAACAACTTGTTTCTTGTCAATAAGGCCCAGGTTGAAGGGATGCTGCAGTTGTTGGATGGGTGACAGACAGAGAGGTTTGGTCACACAGGAACTCACAAGCAGGAGGGACAGAACAGATTGAGCTTTACTTGACGCCAAGGTGAACTTTAACCTTTTCGGTGGAATCGGAAAGAGAGAAATGTTGTATTGTGTTCAAATTACTTTGATTTGGAGGAGAATGAGGGAAAGAAGTTGGGGAAATTGAGAATTCTCTGTTTTTTGAATCAAACTGCTTTCATTTTTGTCTTGCTTTTCCATCTCGGTATCCACATTTTTTTTTAAATTCTCTGTCTATTCTCTCATCTCTGTGGGGGGGTATCAGTCTTATTTTTCATATTAAACAGGTAGGGAGAGGAGAAACAGATGTGAAAATGAGAAAGAGATGTAAAAAATGAGCAAGGGAAAGATATGGAAGTAAACCATAATGAGAAATATCTACTGCAGCTGTTTAGCTGAGGGAGTCCTTACTATATATACAGTTACCAGAGCTCTGTATTTTAGAGAAAACTAATTTTTTTTCACAGATAATGTAGCACAGAACAGAACAGAACTAACAAAACTTTGAATGATTTAATATCCACTTTAGTGCCCATTGACAATTTGAATGAGTGCGTGAGAGGTGCTGAGAGAATGTGTACATATGTATGTGTGAACTATTAAATTATAGCAGCACGAATGTGCGAATAACGCATGGATTGATTTTCAGCTTCTTTTATAAAGAAGTGTGGATAAAATACAAACTGGATTTGTTGTTTACTGGGGAGAGCTTTGGAGCTGTATCAAAAGAAGCGCAGAACTGGGTTACGTGTTCTGGTGACTTGTTGCTTTGCATTGCAAGGATGTTAAAAAGGATGAGACCTGGAGTGATGACTGCATGACTTCCACTAATGTTTAGTAGATAAAGGAGGTAAAATAAATAAATAAAGGCAGTTTTCTGTAAAGCATATTGTTCCCACTAAAATTTTTGGGCTTTCATGCAAAAAACAAAGGCAAAGTGGTGCTCACAGCTTCCTTCACCGTCACAGGTTGCATAATGTCTACAGTTACTTTCTCTTCACAAATTGTTTTTGTTGGAATCATTTTTCAAGGCTAGACACTGAAACTATCCAGTATTTTAAAAAAAATGAATAAATAAAAAATGCCCAAAGTCTTAATGGATCTTGAATGCCCCCTGACCCCCCAAAATAAAAAATGAACATAATAGATATCATGTTTTTGACATTGGTGCATTTTTGCTAAAAGACATAACACAAATGAGTCACAGGGTATTATGAGAAACCTGCGTAAGGTCACCATTTTGACACAGGAATTCACTGCTTGTTTCTTTAAACCTCTTCCAAGGCTATTTTTTGTTTTAACCATGACCACTCCACATCCTGAAATGCATGTTTATTATTGTAACCAGTGAAGATGATGGTCCTCTAACTTTAAGGAGGTTGCTTACTCTTCAAGCCAAACCCACAATATTTTTCTAAACCTAAAAGCAAGATGTTTTTTTTTTTTTTTTTTTTTTATGCCTAAAGGTCTGGTGTGACTGCCAATGTTGGAAAAACTATTTCTGGAGAAACTCCTATGGGTTGTATCAGAGGGTTAAATGGAAAAATTAAAAAAAAAAAAAATATATATATTACTATATGCTTCTCTACAGTATATACAGCCGACTTAATACAATGTGCAGTAAACAGAAAACAGATTCAATTAAATCAATACTTGCGACCACCATTTGCTTTTAAAAAACAATGTTTTCAAAGGGACTTGGCAGGCAGCTGGTTCCAAGCATCTCTTACCAACTTACCACACTTCTTCTGTTGGTTTTTGGCTGTCTCACCATCTTCTGTCTCCTCACGTCATCCCAGATTGACTAGATGATGTTGATAACAGCCCGTCTGTAGCCAGACGACTTCTTATTCTTTTTGTCACGAAAGATACTTCTTCACGACTGCACAAGGAGTCATCGTCATGCGTCACAATCAATTTTGCACTAACCGCCAAGATTACTCCCCTTGACTTTTTGATGGATAAGAATCTAAACATCTTAAGTGCCTAAAACCTTTGCACAGCATTGTATCGCGTCCAGATGAAAGACATGTCGAAGCTATGCTCTCTCTACACGTGTTCATTCACCTTTTCTATAGTTTAAGTATCTGTTTTGTGTAAAATGCAAGGTTTTGACAGATCATACAGATCTTGGTTTGTGTCTATCCTTGGCCTTTGCACTGTGTATCTTGCGCTAGCATTAATGTTGGTGCGTACCTGCTGCTTTTGTGGATGATGCAGTAGCACTTAGAGTATGATAAACAAGCGATTACATGCTGTATGACCATGACTTTAACTGTAATTTGTACAGTGTGCTTGTCTGCTCAGGAACTTTACCCATCCATGGCATTGCCTTATGATGTGTTTTTCATAGAGTGTTAATACTCAGTGTATCTTCCTGCAATATTGTTGTTTTGTGACTTAACAGCCACGCCGTGAAAACCAGTGTATCGTACTGAAGCAACTGACAAAGTACGCCCAGAGATGTAAAATGATGACATTACATAATCACCAACATTATCACCAACATTATGACTTTTTTTCACTGTAGCTGTTTGATTTCACTGCTTTTGCTAATCCTTTTGAATTCTTTGCATCATTGCGTAACTGCTTTACTCATCTGAACTAAGTGGTTTGATGTATTACAGACAGTGGCACATGAATTATGTAATGACGAATGCAAATGGGAGAAATTTGAAAAGAACTGCATTTCAAAATAAATGAGCGAAGTGTCGGAAGAGACGTAAAGGAATAGATGTGGTGATGGAAGGAAAAAGAGATTCTCTTCTTCTATTCTAAAAACAGAAGCACTTCTTTTTGCATTTCAAAGTTGCATTTTAAACTGTTTCTGTTAAATATATTGATTCTGTTTGCATTTATGTATTCCACATTCTTTCATCTTCACTCTGCTGTTGCCAAACTTCCTCCATACTGCTTCATTTTCCAAATTAAAACAACTGTGGGAGATCAAAGTATCTCATTAGGAGGCAGATACGTATCCTGGAAAAAATGTCAGACAAACACATTCAAAACATATTGCACAGTAAAACGCTGAGTGAGTTTCCTTTTTTTTTTTTTTTTTTAAATACATAGTGCTTAATATATCCTAATTGTAATGTAAATTCAAGCAATTTCCACATTCTGTAGGTCTCTCTGTGTGCATATAATGTTCCCATTCTGCTCAAAATGTGCATTATCCCTCTGTCTGCTATTTCTGTATTGTGCCACATCGCATCCATCTCTATCACCTCTGTCTGTCTAAGATCGAATCCCCCCTTTGGTCTGTCTGGTTCTCTGACCTGTGAGCGATAAGGAGGAGCAGCTGACACACTCAGCTTTGGGTTTGTGTCTCTCAGCTGCTCCCGCTAACATGCTCTTTTCTCTCCAATCTACTCTTTTTTTCCACTCTGTTTATAATTTCACTCTCACCCCTCATATCTGCCTCTGTTTTGCGCAAGAATGATTCAAATTGTCAGCAACTGACCTCGTGTCAAAATGTGCAGGAGCAGGACTGAGTCAGTGTGGGAGAGGGCGAGAGAAGGTGTGCGATTAGCAGACGTTGAGCTGTAATTCAAATTTTTTATCATTTGTGATGATTATGATACTTAACCTTGCTGAGCCCAGTACTTCAAAAGTATTGAACTGAAACAAAGGCCCCTTTTGTCTCATCTTTTATGTAAGTTTTAAGCTAATCAAAAAAAAAAAAAAAAAGTATATAGGTACTTGTCCTGTGATGATTGGTTGAGAGAAACGCAGGGTTGTCTGTGTCTACAATCTTGTTGCTTTATAGGTGATGACTCATCCTGCTCTCAAAGTTTTCTGTATTATAATTTCTATCCAAAATAGTTAAATAATAATTAATAGTTCCCAAGATGATCCACCCACCATTATATAAACACTCATAAATATTAATATATATATATATATATATATATATATATATATATATTCTTTGAAGTTTTATAACATCCCCAGCTACCTGTATTCAACTAATACCCAACAACATCATCACTTAACAATACATTTTTCATTCCCCATTTATTTCCTTACCGCTGCAAAGATAAGGCTGCCTAAAGTTTTTACAGTGGTTTACAAAGCTTTAGTCATAAAAAATAAAATAAAGTAAAATAAATGTCTTGACAGTTTTAAAGTTGGTCCTAATCGTAGTGCCAGAGGTAATATTAAGACTCATCACTAAGATGATTTAATTTCATGCTGAAGGGAGCGTGACGATTGATTGATTGCCGCGTCGAAACGTTTAACTCAAAAAACACAAATTAGAATCTGGTGGTGGTTGGTGTTGGAGTTGAAGCTGAAGTCGGTGAATCCCAGAGGATTCATCCTTTTGGAGCCATGAGTATTTTCACAAATTTAAAAATTCTCATCGACTGCTACTGGCTGAAGAGACATTTTAGTGGAACGAATTTTTGTGGAACGACAGACTGTATTTTTGCTGATTTTCTTATCTCCAGATATCATTAACGCACGTCCTCAGACAGACGTGGGCTGTTACCCTCTCCTTTTGCTTGATGATCCACTCAAACCATCCTCCGTCAAGTAATCTATCCATCACTTGATTAAAATATGTTGTTAAGACGATTGCTTCTTCCATGCTGCATGAGACTGATTTCTTTGCCTGTTTTAAAAAAAAAAAAACAACAAAAAAAAACCGTTTCTGTTGGTGTAGCGGTGCACAATAAATGATATTTAAAAAAAAACTCTAGCATCATTACTACTTCCAGCACATTCATCATTCCACACTCTAAAATAGATACAACGGCTTTTTATGTTTTTCAAATGAATGAACTATAAAATCACCTTCATAAAACTTTAACAGCTTGCTCCGTTTTCAGTTATTTCTCTTTAATAAATTCCATGTTGATCTATTTATATTTAAGATGTGGTAAAACCACTTTTTTTTTTGGTAGGTGCCCATAAAACCTAAAAATCTGCCGTTTCAGTGTAAACGTCCTCAGTTTGTTGGCTCGAAAAAGTGGCCCTTTAAAAAGTTCAGTGTTTTGTCCTTCATAGAAAACAGCAGCTGCGGTCGGCTTCAGCTTTAAGTTGTCAGTTGAATAGGAAACATGTTTTTTTTTTTTTTTTTTACGATGGAAAAAAGTAGTGAAATACCCACAGGAGCTTATAAAAGCCAGTCTGGTTGTAGATTCTACCTAAAAAGACCAGTTTTACAGATTAAACACTCACAGCTGGTGTTAAAACACACATGAAGAGATGCAGCTACCTCTCTCACACTGACCTGTCATCCTACCTTTCTCACTTTTTTTTTAGGAAGGTTAGCTGGAATGAGACCAATAACAAGTACAGGATGCTGGTTCTGTTTTATGTATGTGTGTGTGTTTCTTCTTTTTTTTTTTTTTTTTTCACGCAGCGCATGCATGACTCATTTACACACACGCACACACCCTCCCCCCTACTCTCTTGCGGTGTATGAAATCATAGCCCGTGGTTTGGTTTGATGTTTACAAGGCTGTAGAACAGAGGACTCCCTTGAGGATGAGTACAAGTCAAAACTCAAGAAGACCTTCTCATCAGAGGCCTCCCTCTAAACACATCAGTGTCTTTATCAGTCTTTGCCTTTTTCCTCCATCTTCTAACATCCCTTTCTTTTCTTTTTTTTCTCTATTCTTGGGAGAGGTGTTTTGGGGAGGTTAAGTTCTGTCTGTACTTTTACTTTTGCACAATCACTCACTTACACTTTAGATACTGATACTCACAGTCGCTGCACAGTCACCTCTTCTGAACAACAGGCGTCTCTGACAGCCTAGATAGATGGCAGAGTTTGGGGTTCTTGACAGCGTAGAACAATGACCTTGCTGTGTGTCCACACACACACACACACACACACACACGTATATACGCAATGATGTACCACTCGCTTTCTAATAAACAGCCCAGTTGCCAAAAGAGAACATTTGATATTGCGATTCTGCAAAACTTCAGAGTATGTTCAATGACAAAGTTTCGTGCCAGACTTGTTTTGTTCTGTCCTCCACACTCTTCACACTGTACTTTCTTGTCTTTTTAAATCAAGGTCTCACTAGTTGTTGCCTTGGCACTGAATGCTGGCATTGGCTGAAAATGATGTGCCACAGAAGTACTGAATATATATATATATATATATATATACAGGGAGAGAGAGAGAGACAGGAAACAGGGATGAAGTTTGGGGGGTGGTGGTGGGTGACACAGGAAAGCTTGACTCGCTCAGGATTCAAACTGGCAAATATATACACCAACGTGGTGCGCTATGACCATTGGTCTATCCCAGCCTTATTTGAGGATCTGATTAACGCGGATCTTATTAGGGGATAGTCAGACGTGTGTTAAAAGAACCCCTCTGAAGATTATCTTATATATATATATATATATATATATATATATATACAGCAAACTGCAAATATATACAGAAAACTTCTCTTTAATGTGTATTTGGTCAGGAATGGGGTCAACTCAGTGCGTGGTTCAGACTAAAGTAGTTCATTTTAGTGCTAGACCAGTGCTAGATGTTAGCTTTGTAATTGTGACCATTTTAACATGCTTACATTCTCATTTAGCTCAAAGTATCCCCTTGATTTCAATATAGCTTTGAACTTGGTATTAGCATTGTTATGGTCCAACTGTTAAGTTCATCAAAGAAGCTCCTCCAATGAAGGAAAGTCTTTATCTCCAATTAATTTTAGCGAGGAATCCACAACACAAAAACAGACATTGGCTCCCAAGCATGCAAAGCAGAAAAAAAAAAAACCCAACACTGCATCTTGAATGAAATCCATTTATTTATAAGCAGCTTGGGACTCATGCCGTATACACAAAGAAAATTAATCAGAAACAATGTGAAAATGTGCTTCTGGGAGTCTTCGGGGCAGCTGGACGACAGTGAAATTGATAACTACCGAAAACAGCATCAAACTAATCAAATCTGTGTTGCTGTCTGGAAGCGATATTTTCTTCTACTAGCTTTCACTTGGTTTAATTTACGAGAAGTGGTTAAATGTAAGAATGAGCAGTTTGTACGTTTCTTGCTGAGTGAGAATGTCTCTCGAGCACTTATTCCTCTGTTTACCTCTTGTTTTTTTTTTTTTGCTTGTTTTTTTTCCATTTAGTCTTTTGAATAAATGCAACTCTGAACCAGTCTCTGAACCAGTTGTTTACTTGTTTGTCCACGTAGTTGCTCGTTGTTTCTGAGTTTCTATAACAAGAAATGTAAAGAATGTGCGCCGTCGTGCCTACCACAGCAGAGCAGCAGAAATGCAACAGCGTTACTACAAAGCGTTCAGTCAGAGAGCTCACTGAAACTGGCAGATGCCTCAGCAGGTTGTGTTTTCTGAACGCATTTCTTACATGGGAGTCCTAGAGCTTTACACATCAGTTTATATGTTGTCATTTTTTTCAGCGTCTGTGTGTCTTAATAATAGATGATTAAAGAGAAGATGGAAGGAGTTTTGGCCATCTGTGTCAACCACCTTTGTTCCTTAGTTAATCACAGATTTAGAAAAAATAAACTCATACAGGCAGCTTCACTTCTCTCACTGTATACAATCTTCTCTGTTTCCGCGTGAGAGGCAGGTGTTTGCCCCCACTTTGCACTTTTCCTTCTTTTTCCTTGAGTGTTTCATTTAATTAAATGTGTTTAAGTGAATCTGGTTTACTGCCGAGCATTTGTCGCGCAGCATCTGAGCACCAACAGTGCCAAAAGAAAACACACAAATATTTGATTGTGGCTCATTACGTACTACTTTAAACTTTGTCGCTCTATTGTTCTCAGATTTTCTTTTATAAAGATTATATTTTAAAAAAACAAACAATTATCTTCAGCAGCAGATCAGCTGAGATGTTATTGTTAGACTACGTTATTTTATTTTATAATTACTTTAACTGACTTTCTGTGCCGTCTGTAAAGTGATGAAAGTGAAATGCCAACATGTCTGAAATGTACAACACACACCGGGTGGTCTTTTTGTTGTTTTAAATACAACAATGACAGCCCTTTGGATTGATATTCTCTCAGTGGGTTCAGCACCAAGTGGTGTGTAGTTGTAGTCAAAAGGTCCATTAATGCATCTAAGCACAGTGTGGTTGTATTCACAGGACTTCTATTTGTTTTTTGTGGTTTTTATTGTGTAAGAATTGAGACAATTCTCTGGCCAGCTGATAAAACAATAGAGCACTTTTTCTGGACTACATGCAGTAAAAAATGTGTTCAGTTTAGAAGTGGTGGGGTGGTAAAGTGAAATCATCTTAAATCTAAAAAGGGGCCAGGTACATGTATTAATGAGCTTGTCTTTGGATAAGATGCTGAATCTGTAGCAGCTGCAGGTTCTTGTATTCGGTAGCTGACCCTGGCTGGCTTTTGAATTTGGAGGAAAAATCTGGGAATCTTGGAGGAAATTTAACAACAGTGGTCGATATTGTCTTACGCAGTGTCATTATTTGTTTCCGAACGTTCTCGCTTGCAGAGAGCTTTCAGTAATGCTGACATATCACTCAGTCACTGAAAAGTGGGCTGGGTGGCTTTTTGAACCTTAAAGTGCTTAACTAGAACCTCCAGCTCAGCACTTTGTACCTCAGAGTCCCAGTTCCTTCGACCCAGACCGTGCACACTGAACTACACGTCAACTCTATCATCATTCCAGTTCTCCCACAACTACCACGTTATTTTTACATCATTAATTTGCTTAATTTTGTCTGTGTTTTTTTTCGTACCCATCCGTCTCTCTAATCTCTCCACCACCACCAGACGTGCTCATTTGTTTCCAGTGTGTCTCGCTCATAAACCTGCCCTCATTCGCCTTTTTATGTCTTTGTGTGTCTTATCCAGGTTTCACCCACCTGGCAGACCTGAGCGCAGACACTAAAAGCACATCATCACATAGACAGTTACTTCAGTTTTATTAGTAAATGAAAAGTGCCCCATCTCTCTGACATTTACCAGCACATTAAAACATAAGGTAATGTGTATAAACACAGACCTGTTTTTTATTTTCTCGACATCATAGATATAATCCTGTGCTCACACTCACTGTTCTTAACACATTTCTATCCGGATTATCCTTCATTTCTCTTTATTTCTCATCACATTTTTTGTAGGTAAAATTAATTTAATGTTTTCTTTAAAGAATAGGAAATAATTACCCTAACCTTTGTCATTATTTGTCTTAAATTCTGACAGTTCCTTTTCTTTTTCATCATCTCACCACACAATACTTGTGGGAAATCTGTATTCTGTAAACTTTCCCTGTTTGCTAAGCAAAGCTGAGACTGAAAGGGCAAATACCAGTCTACAGACAGCTTTGTAAGAACGTGTACTTGTAAGAAGTCAATCATTTTGATAATGGAATTTTCCAAGTGTTGTCAATAGGGAATGGTTGCCTCGCTATCGATTTGTGTCACTCATCTCCGATGAGAACTGATCAAAAAAACCCATTAAAAAAAAAGAGGATTTTCAGACCGGCTACCAGATTGTGAAGAGGTGGAGCTGAGATAGATTGAGGATAGAAAGAGCAAGAGACAGCAAAAGAGAAACCACAAAAGAGAAAGAGCAGCATAAAATGAAAACAGTCAGAACCAGTAATAGGAAAAAAAGGAGTAAATTTAGCTGTAATTGGAACAGATGACAATTGACTAGAGATGAAATTGAATCTCTTAGGAAATGAATAGTTTTCACAATCAAACAGTTTTAACCAAGAAAATGTGTCTATTCAAATGTCGGAAAATCAACAACAGTAGCTAAGAATATAGAGGTTACACAGAAAGATATAGACATTTTTGACATATCACAGTGGGGAAAGCACAAGTGTAAATAATGAAATGACTGATATCTGAAATCGTTTTAGCTGCTGCAATCGGAGAATCATATTATAAATCTTTTTCACAGCAGGTGTTTCCTTCGTAAGCGTAACAATGAAAGCACAGGTGTTACTAACAAAATTGATCGTGGCTCAGTTCCTTTTACGTGCTGCTATTAAGTGTCAGAACGTCTGCTGGGAAAAGATCCTCTCATATTTGTGTTGAGAAATGAGAGATTTTTTATTTTGTTTACGGTCATTTTATAGAAATATGTACTCAAACTGTCAGCTACACACACACACACACACAGATACAAAGCTCTCATGAATCCTAAGTGCACATATGTACAGCAGTAGGGTGTCCACAGACGGTAAACATGAACAGGTGTCACAGCCTCTCAGCAGCTTTTGAATACCTTGAGTCCTTGAAATGCCTGGGATGACTCTTGACACTCTGTGTCTACTGTTTCCTCTCCAGGACTGGCTGAGCAAATTCGGCTACCTCCCGCCTCCTGACCCAGTGACTGGTCAGCTTCAGACCAAAGAAGCTCTGACCAAGGCCATCAAAGCCATGCAGAAGTTTGGAGGACTGAAGGAGACCGGAGTCTTCGGTATGTGTTGTGTTAGGTTGCATAGATGTCTACTCACCATGACGCACCTTGTAAACATAAATCAAACTTGCTGTGACTGTAGAGTGACAGTACTGCACACTATGTGAATGATAACACTGGTAGGTGTTATACATAATAGAAGTATATTGATTTGTCTAGCTTCTGTTTTTTTCTCAAACATACTGTACACACACACACACACATCATTTCATTCCAGTCTCACTCACACATCCACAACATGATTGTCCTCTACAAATTTATCACTACTCCATCTCACATGCACAACTATAGGACTATAGGCGATCGAAAGCATGATACTGTGATTGATTCTAAAACAATGCAGCAGTGTGTGTGTGTGTGTGTGTGTGTGTGTGTGTGTGTGTGTGTGTGTGTGTGTGTGTGTGTGTGTGTGTGTGTGTGTGTGTGTGTGTGTGTGTGTGTGTGTGTGTAAGCAAGAATAATCTATGGGCTGGACAGTTGGGTGAAAGTGTGATTGTGCATGTAAGGTCGTATCTCGAAAAGCATCTATGATTTATGACCCAAATGGTCTCTCATAGCCTACTGTACATGCAAATATGTATGCATATGAGTCCATACTATGTGAGTTACAGCGACTAAAGCTGCCTCGTTGAACTGTAGCTTCCGCTATTTTATAGATTGACTTTATGTAAAACATAATCTGTTGTTGTGCAAAGTCAAAAGGTGGCAAATACTGTATCAGTTTTCATAAATGTGCTTCCATTAGTTTGCGTCACAGTTACCTCTCCTGTCATCTCTCTTCTCTGCTCCTCTTTAGACCAAGACACACTAGGCCTAATGAAAACACCCAGATGTTCTCTGCCAGATGTGTCTGAGGCTGAGGCCACAACGGGCCGCAGGAAAAGAAGCTCGAGCCCTCAGAACAAATGGAATAAAAGGCATCTGTCCTGGAGGTAGGGAACAAAAGGCTTCACCCAAATAGAATAAAATGATACAGAATATAGAGAATGATATTTCTCATCGTCTAGCGTATTGAACTACTCTGAACTGAAATCATTCACCGTTTTCATCTGTAGTGAAGCTGAATGCTGAAGGGCACTTCACATAGTTGAGACCATAGAGTCAATGAACTCACAATGAGTTCTGGCCACAATCACATTGGTGTGATTTTGGTAGTGATAAGCATTTTACTGTTGCTTGGTAACCGCATCATAAAATATCAATCATGTGTATGTGTTGTGTGCATTGCCGTAAACAGTGGTGGACAGTAAGTAAGTAAGTAAGTACATTTACTGAATGAAGTACTGCACTCGCAGTATCTTAAAAAGAGTGATCTAGAGTAAAATGATAACTGGACTATATACTATAACTATTGAATAAATACAAAAATTGTTTTTAAAATAAATAATCTAATTTGTTAAACATTCATAGCAGAGTGCTGTCAGTCACATATAGACACATTATTATTCATAATACACCATGAAAACACAGACTAGAACATCAGCTCATCATTTGTGTTCCCCTCTGGCCTTTAAATATTTTCCATACAAAGTTAGTTATGAATTACATCCAGAGTATTAAAATCTAATCAACAAATAAATCATGAAGCACAATTGTAGATTGAATTACCCAGCAGCATATAAAGCAGTTATAATTACATTTACCACCTTTACCAACTTAAACTTTAAAATATTTATGAATTCAGCCATGGTTATAATCCAGTACTACAATTCAGCAACAAGAAAAAAAATGATAAATGAAAATAAATTCTATACTTTTATGTGTAACATTTCTGCTTTGGGGCTTTCTTCTTTTATCGAAATGAAAGCCCTGAGATGAGCACAAATATTAAAATAATAACAGGTAACGAACTCACAAAATGTAAAAATTGATTCTTATTAAAAAGAATCCGTTGTTTCTTTACTCCTGATATTTGTTGTTTTGATTGTAATAATATCTGTCTGTGAGATAGCAGCTCTCAATTGTTAGCAACAATTGTGGGCGTACTGGGATTTGTGAGATCATATTTGAATATGAGATTTTTATTTATTTATTTATTTTTTGCTTTCGTTTGGCTCCCAGCATAAATAGTGTACCACAGTGAACCCACTGCTGATAATGTCTCAAACTTGTCCTGTTCACCTCAAGGCTGCAGGGTACGAATCACAATTCAGGAGACAATCAACTTCCTGTCTAATACGCATGATATTGTACGAATTAGAGCCCAGCTCGTATATTTGTTGGTCAATTTTACTCCTTCTGTATAAACTATGTACATATAGAACAGTTGTAGTACCTGGCCAGGTGAACATAAACAACAGAACACAGATAAAAAACAATTATTAACCAACAACCTGTAAATACCTGTACAGTGATGCCTCGCCTGTCACGGGGGTTAGGTTCGAGACCCACCACCCCCATCCCCACCCCCCCACGAGAGGTGAAAATCCACAAAGTCGGAACCATAAGCGGGACATGGCGAGTGACCACAATATAGACTAACAGTTGCTGATATGTTGATTTTTTTTTACCTTCTAACATTGGTATCTAGGTCAGTCCCACAACGTGCAATAGTTGTCCTATAGAAACACAAATACTACAACTTTTCATTGTTTGTGTCGTGTTGTTGTGTAGTTCAATCTGTGTCTATAAGCCCAAAACAATTCTGTTCACTCAGCTCAGTGTGCCACATTGGTGCACCACAGGGAACTTGAAATCATGAACCATTATATTTTTTCACAATTATTTTCTCCATCTGTGCATCCCTTGATATTAGGTAAGTTTTCCTCGGGGCAGAAATCTGTTTGTTTCTCGCTCAATTTTGGCTCAGAGGAAGAGCATTGTGGTTAAGTGGCAGGCCGGTTGGAGACACAAGCAGCATGCGGAGAAACAGCGAGCGTTTCCCTCCCCTCAAAAAATACACAAAGCAATGAATTCCCTTCACTGTGTATAAATTGTGTGATGATTTACAACACTGGTGAGAATTTGGGGGAGCAGAATGTATTGGAATAGAGAAGCTTTCTCCTCTTGTGCAACAGTTGCATCTCGAGGTTCATGCAGCGCTGCTCACAGAGCGAAGCCATTTGTATTACTCCTGAAGAGCAAAGGCTTCATCAGAGAGTGATCCTGTAGTTTATGCACTGCATGATAAAATAATGTAGTCATGATAAGTGCAGCTGGACCATCTGTCAGGGATGTAGCTTAGTGCCAGACGGCAAAGGATGATGATGCAGTAAAACATATGATTGGCCTCTGCTGATTCACACACACCATCGGGACTGAATCAACAAGGAGATGATCCAGAGCTGATGTGTTGCTTCGTTTGTACATTTTGTTTAATCTTGAATCGAAAAAACACCAACCTACACATTATTGCAGTCGATACAAACACATATGCGCACTCCAGCACATGCAAACATACAGTAAAAAGATCTGCACAAAGAAAAGAAAAAAATCACAAAACAAATATACCCAAACCATCCCCTCCCACATGACAGACAGATGTATTTCTCTCCATGTTCTCTCTCTCCTGGCTGGGGAGAGGTGATTGTTAGGGATCAGTGCTTCTCAGTCAGTCAGCCATCAGACACAAGTCATGACAACCAACAACGATTGATAAAATCTTCCCACTGTTCTCTGTGCCCAGTCATGGGTGGTGACCTCTCCTAGAATTCAGTCAGTCATATTGATACTGATGAAAAGAGTCGGTCTTAATTAAAATGATTTATTATCATTGCACACACAGCTAGTAAATGTCTTACTTCACACATTGACGCAATGAGTGTAATTGAAATTTGCAGCAGCCTCAGCTGTTTTTTTTTATGTTTAATGCTATTCGGCAACATGCTGAACTTAACTGAACAATTTTGTCGCAATTGCTCGTACATATCTTGACACAGTTGCTCAGTTGCCCATTTTCACTTTATTCCATTACCAAGTGTAGCTCTTTCAGTTTACATTGACTGTTTATTGCTCAGTCAGTGACTCGAGTTTTAAAGCTGCAAAGTTTATCATTTCTGCTTGAAAAGATGAGGCTAACAAGCTAATAACACAGAAGGAGAAAACAAGAAATCTACTTGTTTAAATGACAGATGTGGAATGGGTGGCTTCCAGCTGACGGGTCAAGCACAGCATCTTAGTTTGGTGGGTTGTTGCTGTGCCACTACAGCTGCATCGTGTACCTGACAGCAAGAACAGACTGCAGCAGACAGGCAGACTGTGAAAATCTCAGCCATGCCTCAGAATGTGTGATGCTGAGATAGTGTTTGTCAAGACAGGGAGTGTATGCACACCGTTTCAGTTAGTGTGAAAAAGATGCTGGTACTATAAATGAGCAACATGACAAGACATGTGTATTGATAAGAGGTTATTTTGTTCGGTTTGTTTTGGTTTACCAAGTCCCCAAATTGACCTCTTGTCATCCAGGTTCATGAAATTCAATCAAAACTGAGTTGAGGTGGGTTTGCCTCCTGGTTGCTGAAGTTGTGTCATTGAGGCTGCAGCCAAAGTGAAAAAATAAAAAAAAAAGCTTAGTTGTGATTTGCACTTTAAAGTAGCAGAACAAATCAAAGGTAGCAGTAATCTGAGCAACTTTAGGGAAGTCTTTGTTCTTATTTCAGCCAAACCAAACCTGCAGTTAGGGAGAGTGGGATACACAGACACAGATGAACCAAAGCAACAAGAATGATGAACTGAGGATGGCTAAGGCGGGACAGAGGGGAAAGTAAAACGAAGCTGGATGCCAAGGGAAAGCAGGACATCAGGGCACTGGAGAATTGAAGAAAAACAGGTCGATAAGCAGGAACTCTCAGCTGATGAGAAGGCTGAGGGAGCAGGACAGAGCGAGGGGGCTGAAGTACTTACTGTAAAAGCAGAACAGAAAATAAAGTAGAGCTCAGACGATACAAATCTAACAAGGAAAGCACAATACAAGTACAAACAGTTTGTTAGAAATGTGCTATATGAAGTCTCTTATTACCAATTTAGTTTATCATTGCTTTTAATTGCTGTTATTTCATAACAGTGATATTGTACAATTCTGCAAAATTGTGGATCACAGTGAACATTTATAGCCATTCCCCTTGTATGGCTGTAGGGAAAGTAGGTCTATTTTAGTCAGTCAGCATCACATATTTCAATAACT
This sequence comes from Polydactylus sextarius, assembly GCA_016801845.1. NCBI lineage: Eukaryota > Metazoa > Chordata > Actinopteri > Polynemidae > Polydactylus > Polydactylus sextarius. Next base: position 7,848,675 of record CM028922.1, read on the forward strand.
ATTACATGGTTGCTATGGAATTTTAACAGATATTCATGGTCCAAAATAAGATCTGCTGACTTTGGCGATACCCTGATATTTCCCCCGGCATCATAATGATGTTGACATTTACAGTTTTGAATGATGCCTGAGTAGCTACTGTATAGATTGCCATGAAATGTGTTTCCTAAATGTGTGTTTTTTGAAAAGTCAAAGTTGGACTTTGTTCAAAATTTAACTGCAACCAAATATCATCAAAACTAATAGGAATCCCATTAGCCTCAGCTTTAGTGTGCATTTAGTGCTGATTAGGATATATTAGCATAAAGTAGTTGCTATTAAGCCTGCTTAACATCAACGTGTTATTGTGAGCTTGCTGATGTTGGCACCACTGTGTCTACTGTACTGCCTCACAGAACTGCTAGGTCGGCCGCAGTCCTGTTAAAAGTTCTTTGGAAATGTTGTTTAATTATTAATTTGTTCACATCTATTCCTGGCAAATATAGCATGGTTAAGGTTTGGAAAAGTTTGTGTCTATGGCAAAGAATCTGTAGTTGCACTATTGTTGAGGTAGAATAAAAGTTAGGAAGTTTCAACGTTTGATTGCAGTTTGGTGAAAACTAACAAAATAAATTAAGTTGTTCCTGGTTACAGGTCAAAAACATGTAAAGTCAGCTGAGCCTCCATTAGCGCTGAATTTTATCTTTAAATGTCCAATCTGAGGTGCAGAATCTTCCAATACGAACCCAGTTCCCAGGGATTGTGAGCTGGTTCATCCAGCATGGATTAACTGGGAAGAGTAATCTTCTCTAGCAAAAGGATTGGAAAGTTTTATGCTCTGAACTCTGCAGAGGAATGAATCACTTGTTGCTGGAGTGATGACGGTTCTGGCTTATTGATAACAAATTGCTTGGCCATTCTGTCCATGTGCCATTGCCCTTTGGAAACATTCCTCACATCTACCCTCTGAAGGCTTTTCTGTCGGAGATATAGAACATTTTTTGGGGTCAGTGAGTGATTTCATGAGTTCTCTCGTAAGGTGTCAGCCGACCTGAAAACTAGGTGGCAGCAATCCAGCATCACACTGCACAGAAACTGTTGTGTGGCGTCAACATCTGCTTCAGGGGACTTCACTGCTGTGAGGACCTGCTGTTTCATAACTGGAACATTTTGCTCTTTCTCATCTCTCTCTCTCTCCCTCTCTCTATCTTACTACTGCCAACCTACTCCTGCCAATCATTACGCCTTACACTGCCTTCGGCTTGGCCCTGCTCTGCCTTGTGATATAAGGCAGCCGGTCTTTTCAGTCTGGTGATGCCACCTTTCTACTCTACAGCTTTCACATTTGGATAACGGCAACATTCGGCCAAGATTTCCTGGAAAGAGAGACATACTAACCTTGTGTCTTTTTGTAGATTTTTTTCAACCTGGAACACAGCCAAGAAACAGGTGGTGAATTTTATTGTGCTTTTATTATAAACACTTGTGGATTGTTGATTTCATATTCAATCACATTCTGAGCAGTTTCCATATGGTGTGGTTTATCAATAAAGCAACACTGATATTCTGTGCAGATGTGCTGCCTCAGGGGTGGAGTGTTTCGTGTCGTTTGGTTCCAACCACATGTAGTCGATTACAAGCTGCTTCTGTAAACTCATCAGTGAATGCACATGAACCCTAAACTAAAATGCTCTGACTATTCATCACAACCTTGGGCCTCATTCTGGAGCAAACCTCAGCATCATCGAATGACCTGCCCAGTGCCGAGCAACAAATTGAAAGCTTTAGCGTTTCAGTCAGTCCCTGTTGTATGTTTGTTGCAGCGGCATGGCTTTTTGATGTTGCTTGCAGCCGACAGGAAAAAAAAATGAAGATGAAATGATCATAAAATAAAATGAAGACAAGAAGATCCCTCCTTAGAGAGCAATGTAATGACCTCCACAGGATCTTCTCCTAAGGATGATGCCATTTTCCGAGAGGATTTATTGGCTAGTATATTGGTGCTTTTACACACATTGATCTGTTATTTGAACATGATCCTCCCCGGAGCATGTTAGGGATGCAGCATGAATCGCCATGGTGATATACTTCAATAAGAAGTGAACCATCATTGTAACCCTGAAATCCCAGGGTTAAACATGAAGTTACCTTGCTTCGTGCAGACCTCAGGACCACTCCGAGATAATAATGTGTAATGGAGTCTGTAATGGCAAAACTAATTTCCCAATCTCATTGCATATTTATAACTTAATTTGGCTTAAGACTTTACAAGGATGTGATTTCATAGGGGTTTTCACAAAAGGAATTTTTTTGTCTGTCAGATAAGATTTAAAACGTCCTGTAAGTGCACAGCTGCTGCTTAACTGTGTAACTCCCCACAGCCATTTGATTAACATGATAACTAGAAGTTTTATTACATTAACTTGAAATAATTTAGTTATTTTTCTCTCATTATGTGGACTCTTGGGAAATTCATCTGACTCGGTTCAAGTGCAATGGAAATGCAGCCTATTTAAGGTTTTTACTGTGAGTTGTATGTTATTAAATGTGCACAAACAAAGTTTCCTCCTGCTCCTCAATGAACTGTTGCTTCAGCAGCTTGAGTCTTCTTATGGGTCTAGTCACTGTAATGGTAGATAGATGTTAATTTGCCTAAATTATACATTACATGTAAAACACATCGCAAAACTTTGCCCTCCTCCTATTGATTTAAAGGTAAACAGATTTGAGCTGTCTCCCAAAACTGTGTTTATTACCATTTAACAGCATTTTCCTTTCCCCGGGTTTTTAGACAAGGGAAATTAAGAGAGTCCAAATCCTTAATAAATCCAATTTTTCAGGAACAAGGAAACCCTATTTTAAAAGATCCCAACTAATTGATTACTTTCATAAATAAAAACAAGTTATCTACATTCTGATTAGCCCTGCTGGCAGAGCATGGGTAAAAAAGAACTATTAACTATAGAACTAAATTCAATTTAACACGTATGTGGTATTAATCTCAAAATGAAGTTACCATGGTGACTCAAATTACAAAACTCCTATTATTTGACCTGTTCACTCTAGTTTCTATACAGCAAGATCACACAGAATGATTTCAGTCAAGAACATGATTAATAGTCAGATCTGAACCAATGAAACATTTTTAATGAAAGTATGAATACGGGTAGAATCATCAAGAGCACTGTGACACTGTATATTTCATTTCTTTTACTGGGCTTTCACTCACTGTACGTCCTACACGTCCAACTCCCATCAACCTGTAACAATGTAGCTTTCTCTTTTCTCGCTTTCTTCCCCAAAGCTAGTTCCTCCTCTCCCATCCTCTGTGTGTCAGTTAAGCACCATGAAAAAAAGATTCACAGTCAGTCCAGGACTGCCTGCTCAGGAGTGTCAGGAGGTTCTTTGGTGTAAGCAGTTCTTTATGTAGGTATTATATTTGATTGATGTGGAAACGTCTGACAGTACACTCTGTTCTCAGATATTTATTTGTGAGTCAATGATGCACACTCAGGAGGTCTGTAGCCGCTAAACATCCCCTCAGTCACTGGACCGCTGATGACTCCTGCTCTATGCTGCAGCCAAAAAACACTTGCATCTGCACTTTTTTCTCCAAACTCTGCTGGCACTTGTGCTTATCACTCTCTAACTGCTCATCACTCACAGTCGTGAAATTTCTGGAAAATAAACATTTAAGCTGTGATCACACAGCCATCTCCTTGATAAGCCACAAGTTTATTTATTTATTTATCTAAGCTCAGAAAGCCATGCATTGATATGGTAGAAGACAGTGTTGAGTTGGTGGGATGGGTGACTTTGCAAAGATTTTTATCATGATTTTTTAAGTACAATCACGATCTGACACACTATCTGAATCATGAGTCAAGGATAAAGACCCAAATCACAAATCCCTGCATCTTGTTTTCACTCTATTCTGAAAATCCCAGCTGGAGATTGTGAGTCATAACTTTCCGCTACTCTGATGTTTCTTCGAAATGTCTGTTCTTCACCCACAATGCCGCCTTGTGTTTGTAAACTGTGTCACAGCAACCAAGCTTTTATTGTGTAGTTCATATGGAGTGTAAACATTTTCTTTGTGTTTTTACAAGTTTTTATGAGGTGCTAAATGTAAGTATTTTGATTTGAAAGTTTAGTTTCGACTAACCAGCTAGCGCCAGCACACCCTGTGTCACGTTTCTTTCTGGCTGCATTTAGGACTGAGGCTGAAAGACTAACATCACCAGCTGCAGCCAGCAGCCTAGGGTTAACAACTACTGAACTCTTAAAATTAAAATCTCCAAATATAGCACCTTTTAATGACACAATCTGGCTGATTCATCTTAAAAGTAGATGATGTGCCAGAATTAAGACCATCCACGATTTAAGAGATTTAGATCACCCTACATCTACGTCAAATAGGAGCAACTACCATTAAACAAATGAGGTGAGGTGGTCTCCAACACCACTTATCAGTCATTTATTATGCTGTCTTGAGGTCGCTCCCCACTTAACACCCCTTCACACCATGATTTGTGACGGCTGACTGGGTCAATGACCAACATCAATGACTCTCAAGGTGTTAATGACCACCCCAAGTGGTTAAATGCCTGGGGCTCCCCACCAGGTAATTTATAACTGAGGCACCTTTCAGATGAGGTGAAACAAGAACATCAACCAAGTCCAGTGGCTTTAAGAAATACAAGGAGCAGTATGACTAAGAATTTTCACCAACAAACACTGAGACTGCTCTTCTTACAGTGACTAATGACCTTTTAATGACTGCCAGCGACAGGATGTATCAGTTCACATGTCAACTTCTGCTCCTGCCATGTATGGCATCCCCCAGTGATCGTGGGACTGGTGTTATTTTTTTACTCTACACCCCTGAGACATAGAATTCATACAGTTGGTGTTTTGTTTCACTGCCATGCAGATCCACCTGCAAAATCATCATAATTGGTTCCCAGCACATAGCATAGCAAAACAAATCATGTGATCTGCTGGTTCCCTATTGGGATACATATATCCTGTTGCAAAGGATCTGTGTATTTATTTACAATTTGATTTATTTTACAGATCATTTTACACACTGCCATCTCTTCACTCTTGGGCTTTTGAACAACCTGCTTTCATTTCAGATGTGATTGTGAGAGTGAGATGACTCAACCATAATCACAAGTATTTATTTCCTCCAGCTCTAAACGGCGGTGATGAAAACATGACAACTAGGTGGACAAGCAAATTTTTGCCCCTTTTCAATAAGATCATCACCTCCATCAGTTATTGTAATGTGTCTCTTTGCCATCGCCACCACAAATTCCATCAAGCAGCACTTGAGAGTGTTGCTTAGTTTGTAAGTTTGAAGAGACTGAAGTAAAAGACTAAGTACAAAAGTAAAAAAAAAAACGTCGGCATAATAATCACCAGCCTCCAGCACACTTTCCACTGTTTACCAGCCCGAGTTCATAACACAGAATATGACAAACCAACAAAAGTATTTGGAAACAACAAACTGACAACATGTGGCAGTGTCTGTATTGTTTTTCCAGTTCTACAGATCCACAGATCCACAGCTATGTTCAGTAAAATAATCCTTTTAGCTTGATATGAGGTAAAAATATCACTATCACGCCAGTTCACATTTGAAACACACAGAAATGCCAAAAAATGTTTGATTGTACCATTGTATCAAAAAATAGAAACTGTTTGGCAGTTTCAGGAACTCTGAATTATGAGAAGTTTAGCATAAATGATAAAAACAACAACAACAGAAAATTAGTGATTTGACTGAACAACCAGTCAACTTATTGTTTGATGTCATCACATATGTTCAATCTCTCCTACCATATAATACATTTCTGTTTCAGTAGCTTAAATATATACACTACCTCCTTTAAAAAATGAAAAAAATATTTTTGGTATAGTTTGTCTCCAAAAGAATGGTGAGTAAATTATTACTGACATTTCCGTCACTGGCAAATTTTCTTCATAGATGATGTCAGGAAAGGAAGGAATTCACAGCAGGACAACTAGATAAAAAACAAATAATTAATAATAAAAAATGAACTAGTGTGGCCTTGATGAGGATGTACTCTTTAATAAACATCAGATCTGACTGCAGCAGGTCATTTGATTAAAACATAATTGATAAGGTTGTTAGAATTAAGGTATAAGATTGACAAACTGACAAGACAGGCAGCTATTCCCTGAGTTCATATGAGATGCAGGGCAGGAATACTCTGACCTTGGCGGACCTACCTACAATTACGCGCACGCACGCACACACACACACACACACACACACGCATGCTTTCCTGCAAGCTGACACACATTTGGATTCACATACATACTTACACACTGACAAAAGCATGCACTCTGCCTCTCCATCTTTTTCTCTCATCAGTGTTCTCTCTCGCTCACTCACACACACACACACACACAGGTACACAGATATACACAATAGCCCACCCTCGTCCGTCTGAATTAGGACTAATAAGCAGGTGAATTGTCTGTAGAGGCTGAGCCATTTGTAGTGACCTTGGCTAACTGTGGTAAGAAGTGAGGGTCATGTGTTCCGGCAGTATGAATAAGTGGACTGCATGGACATGTTTTTGTGAGAAATAAAAAGTCAACTCAAGAAGAAGATTCATGTTTATTTCAAAACCCAACAGGTCTCTCCTTAACCAGTTAGATTTTTTTTTAAAGGACTTGTGGCATACATTTGCATAGTAATGAAGAAAATCTCATTTTCTGACTCCCGCCTCCTTTTTGCTGTACGTTAGTATTGCTAATGTTGTCCATGTGTTTTGTGGCAACATGTTGACATAGATATATTTACTAATTAATCCGTGAATTAGCCACACTAATCACCATGTTTGCATCACTGGGTGTGTTAAAGACACGGTGGTGACTGCACCACAACAGGCGAGTGCTGAGTGCAGCCAGTGAAAATGTGAAAATATCAGCTAATATGAGGTAAAACTATGGATATTAGAGAGTCACTGTGAAAACCTTGACAGGACTTTCATGGAAGGCAATGACATGAGCGGTGATAATTTATTTCTTACAGTTCAGGGTTGAACATGCTCACCTCCATTATTGCTTTTCAATACTTTCATATAGTGAGGCATGGAGGGGCCTTCATAGGACCAAATGTTTTCATTTAAATAGAATAGCAGCAGTCACGGCATTAAGAGAGTATAAAACACAGGCGGGTGTTTGGCTGTCGTGGGACCCATCGTCTCAGAAGTAGAGGTGGTTTAAATGAAGCAAAACAAGAATGAGAACAGAGAAAGGTTGCAAAAAAAAAAAAAACACCCAAACACTTATGGTGCTTACCAGTACAAGTGTGCCCTGAGAAGTGATTTAAAAGATTAAAGAGATCTCGCTTGTGTGAGCTCCTCTGGCAGGTGCTCAGAAGTTTGACTTTGACAGTAAAGGTCCGCTCACCCCCAGCTACAAGCTGAGTCATTAAAAACAGCAGCTGCGCGGGCTCATGTGGGGATGAAAGGTCTGATATGTAGCTGGTGGCCAAAGCTGTTGTGACTCAGAAGTTACCAGTAAAACACTTTGATATTTTAGTGTGCGTGTGTTGGACAGTTTCTTGTATTTATTTATCTTGTTGAAACTGCTGATTTGACAGTTCGAGAAGGGTCCTGCTGATAGAGGCGGTTCAGTCACAGTGGCTCATATTCACTACTGTATTAGAATGGAATGAACTCTTTGTTTTGGACATGAAATTAGGTATTTCAAGATGTTACAAAGTATAATGTTGTAACATACAAGCTCCATTATTCTACATTGCCATGCCATTAAATTACTGTTTGTGTTGAGGCTATGGAAAGGCCAACGGGGTCTTTGAGTTTCTGCCTTGGCTCTGACACAGATGATGAGTTGGTATTTGTTCTACAAGCTAATGTTCTTGTCTGTGTTTCCATGGCGCCTTGTGAATAATAATTTGTCCATATGTAAGCAAAGAGACTCTGCTGTGAAGATAAACAAATTAAATGATTCATTGTCACCATCATTTTGTTATTTTCTATTATGTAGATCACAATTTTTAAACTTTAAAAATGAAAGCATCGATTAAATACACAAACCAAACACTGTCTACTGTTTAATGTTCTTTTACTTCAAAAAAAAAAAAAAAATATTGTGTATCTTATATACCTGTCTTCAGTTTTCGCAGAACTTTGTTGTTTTAACTACATCAAACCTGGACAAAAACATTATACTTTAAGTGTAAGATGACAAAAACCTGGTTATTTTTAAACTCTGCCCCTGACCCCAAGTGTCGCTATAATAATTTGACACTTGCAGTTTTAGCCCTAAAACATAACAGTGACAATCAGGTGTGAGTATACTTGAGCAATGTGACCACAAGACTGAAATCTAGCATCTAAAAAAAATCAAAAAAGTTAACTTTTCTTTCCCTTTTCTTCTGTCAGGGTGAGGACCTTCCCCAAGGATTCAGCCTTGCTGGGCAGAGACACTGTTCGAGCCCTGATGTACTACGCTTTGAAGGTCTGGAGCGACATCGCACCTCTTAACTTTCACGAAGTGGCCGGCAGCGACGCAGACATTCAAATTGACTTCACTAAGGCCGACCACAATGATGGATATCCGTTTGACGGACCAGGGGGGACAGTGGCACACGCATTTTTCCCCGGGGAGAGATTCACAGCCGGAGACACGCACTTTGATGACGATGAAGCTTGGACCTTTAGATCACCAGGTGAGGCATATTTGATTGTAAATTTCAAACACTGAACCCACAAACTTATATATTAATAATTAAGTAATAAAGTAATACAAAAACTTAAAGTAAAAAATCTAAGTTGGAAGGGTGATGCAAGAGAACGTTTGATACTTCTTCTCATCAAAACATTTCTCAGAGACTGTAAATCAAGGAGATGTAAAAAGACAGTGTTGAGAAAATGAAAAAGAGGCTGTTTTGAACTTCCGAGCTCGCCAAGGTTTCTCTATCCAAAAGTAGAACGCAGAGTGTATTTTGGAGCAAGCAAGCTGTGCTTCCAACCCTTGCTCATGTTCCAGATTTTATAATTAATATTTAATGTGTTAGAACTATCAATATAACATGGCTTCAGATACAGGTCTCAGAGTAATGACTAAAACAGTGGTAATTGTTATCATGAGCTTATTAAGAGGCATGAATGGTCATTCCCTCTGACTGCTATAAACAAACAATAAGCTATGATATGCAGCTGAAACCCTACAAGTCCTGGTTTAACTATTGTCTTCAATTATATCACACAACGGGATTTCCTCCAATAATTAAGTCTTTTAAAATTTCTCACAGACAATTGAAAAAGAAAGAGAGACAGGGAGTAAAGCACGAGATTTACGTTGACTTAAGTATTTTTTACCCAACAGCAAATGTGTTTTCCTCTGATTTATGGCAATGTGAAGCTGAAAGGAATACGTCTTTACCAGACCTTAAAGCAGCACTATAATCTGTGATGTCAAGCAACAGCAGCTCCAGTGACAATCGATAAAAGAGTGATTTGGACACAGGAATGAGCTCTGCAACGCGGCGGATGCACTGCTTCGTGAAGAAAAAATGACGTCTTTGTCTTTATAGGAACTCTGATTTAAAGTCATCTAGTTAACTATTGTACTCGAGTGCAAATGTAACACTGGTACTTTTGGAAATACACTTATTAGATTGGATAGGGAAGATTGATGAGCTACCATATTGAAAGATGGGGTTTGTGTGCTCACTGTGCTGTCTTCTTACTTATAAAAAAAAAACAGGAACTCAAAGCATGTAGCAGAGTTGTAGATGACACTGACCACACCATCTGGCGAGTCCAGGATGCAACTAGGACCTGTATTCATTTCCATTCTTTGCTTCTGCTTTGAACCATATGTTAGAGCTGCTCAATCTGCTCCAATTAGTTCTCCCAGCAGGCCGCAGCAGCAGTGGATGTGATGGCATGGCGCCGTAGTAGTTCACAGTGTTATCTGCACAAATGGGTGTCGAGTTAATGGGAGCAGGGCAGAGAAGGAGGGAGAGGAGACAGAGGGCTTTTCTTGCTCTAATTCTCTTTTCCGAACAGCATAATTTCCAGCGAGTGCACACACAAGTGTTGATTTCAACAGAGAAATAGAACAAATAATTCATGTTTCTAATCATATATAACTCAACAGCAGTGATGGGAAGTCAGCCACAGTGTTAAAAAACACAGGAGTCTGAGTGTGAGTGAAAAGTTGCTGTCTGTGAGTCATCTTACCATGTCAGATATTTTCAAGGCTACTTCTTTCACTCACTGCAATTAAAGGTCAAGTGTACACTGAGTAAAATACATCAGACTTTTCTATTTGTAAGTCAGACATCTGCCTCTTTCTCTTTGGCTCTATTCTGAAAAGGCCCTGGAGCCCCCAGTTTCTTATGGACAATCAATGGCAACACAAACAAACCCACACTGTTTACTGTTTCCTTTGATTTTGTAACATTCTTTTAGCACAGAATTAGGGTTTATGTGGTTTTAGATACAGAGAGTGTACTTGAGACAACATTATTTTTACGCTGTAAAGACCAGATATCGATCCCATCCTTGAAAGTTTAATCTATGCTCTTACAAACTCTCTCATATTCATATAGTTTTAGACTGTCTGCTCATATGCCTCCAACAATTTGTGACTTACCTTCCGGCCATTAAGGTCATTATTAATTATGTCATTTCAAATCATCTCTTCTTTTTTTAATGCACCGGAAAGGATAATAGCTGGCGATAATAGCAATTATCTCTAAAGCAATGTGGTATTTAAATATTTCAGACTGACATTTAGGTCATTTCACAGTAGAACACAATTTTAAAATGAAGATGTGACCTGCTGCAAGCTGCACCTCCAAACTTTAACTTTAACCTCTCTTTTGAACAGACTTTTAGATTGTGTTAATAACTTTTTTATTTTTTTAAACCTTGCGTGAACTGATTTTTTGGCCACTTGGAGGCAGAACAGAGACATTTTCTAACACACAACATCAACATTTTATGATAAAGTTTTCTTTACCTGGTTACCAGCTCTGTCTGGATTCTGTCTGGGTTCTGTTTGGTATATGACAGGTATATAAAGTATGTTTGGTATATAAAGTAGCTGCTGTAGCTGAAAATGAGTATCATGAGAGAAATGAGTGTTAAATGTCACAAAATAAAATAAAAAGCTAAAAAAAATGTGTTATTTTTGGTATCTAATAGGTAATATTATAAAGGTAACTTCATGGGGAATTCGTGTTATTTTTATAAACCACCAAGAACAGTTTATTTATGTTCAATTCTCCAAAAAAAAAAAAAAAAAAATAGATTTTCCTCAAGAAACAATATTGTGTCTTCAGTATATGATGTTGGCGCCATTTCTCACAATAAGATCATGCTGTTGCTTACAGCGGTGAGGAAAAACAAAAGGCTGCATTCTTGTTTCTTCTTCTATGGTTTTGAACCAGTCTGCATTGCTGATTGTTGCTCATTGTTACAGACAGAGAATGTATGTAATTAAATTTGGACCATAGACGTGTCGGTCCCTCGTCTCCTATTTTGGTATCGCATACTGTTCAGCCTGTCCAACAGCTTGAAGGATAGCTTTTTTCTTTAAGACCTGCCAACTTCTTTAATTTAACAGACTAAATATTCACAAAAGGAGCTGATGCAGACTTTCATTCCTTTCAATTAATTTTTGACGTGACATAATAGCCACTTTGTATCCACTTTGCCTTGGGTGGACAAAAAATCACAGGGAGGGAAGTTGTCTCCAAACACAAACAAACTAGGGAAAAAAGAAAAAAAAAAGACATTTAATGTAACGCAGTCTGACTGACACATGGGCACAGGTGGTCATTGTTCCCCAGCTTTCTACTTGTATGCTGGTGAATTTATAGTAATAATACAAAATTGCAAAATTGCATCGCAAATTACAGAGATTCCAATAATATGATTGAGGTCATTTTTGAAACACTGTCGTGTTGCCATTACATAAGTTGTCCACCAGAGAGGGCCAACAAAGTTATTTTTTTTTAACTGTTAAATGTCCTGCCTGATAAATATCATGCTCAAAATTTTCCCATTTCCAAAGTTAAGGTGCAATAATAACTCTGTGACATTTGAATGTGAGTTCGAGAATCTGACTTCAGTTTTAGTTTCACCGCTTGGAGCCGAGATGAGGGTTCAATAAGCTTTGATAAATATTTCAAAAGTCTAATATTCATTTCCTTGGATGCATTTTTTTCCACACATTTCTATGTGAAAATAGAAACCATTCCTCCTCAGGAAAGTTAATGTCATTAGCAGCTTCCCTTTTTTGAGTAATGGTAAGGGACTGAATTGCACGGGAGCTTGGAATAAAATTAAGACTTTGCTGTACTTTCCAATATATTCCAGTATAAATGGGTAATGGCATTCTCACGCTCACGGGTAGAAAAGAAAAAAATAATAGCAAGCGCAAAATATGTAGGTCAGACAGTTTGTGGAATTATTTCAGTCTCAATCAATATGTCAGTTCTTCTACCTGAGCAGCTCTTCTATAAAAAAAAATGTACAAACTTTTACTATGACTGTTTGTAAGCAGCTTAAATGATGAAATCCAACCTGTTTCCATACCTAAGATATAAACAAGTAAAGAATGTGTCTGGAATAGCTTCATCATCATTTCATTCGTTTCATTCCAGCGCCTTTACCTTGATTTTACCTACTTTAAACATAGTGGACAAACAATTATAAATTTCACATATTCTGATAAAAATATGAATAACACAAAGCAACACAAGGTCAGGATACAACAGGGATTCACATCAAATGAAAAAGACAGCCCTCGGCTATTGGTGCTCCTGCTCCTTTCCATCTACCCTATGGTGCACCGTCCTTATTAAAGTTTCAACCAAATGCTGCAGGCTATGTTTGTAGCATTTTTGGTTAAATCACGCTGTGTCTAAAGAAGAGATAGCACTCAATATATTGTATTTACTATGTTTCAAAGTAATGAGATTTTTGTGAGACAGTATCTTAAGATACCCTGCAAACACGTGTTAGTGACTACAATGCAGTAATACCATTTCTATTTACACTGAAGCCAACAACCCACCTCACCCCACCCGCCCCACCTCTATTTTTCTCCCATGGGTGTCTAACTCAGTCAATCTCACTCATCCACCCAAATCTCTTAGCCCTCACTTTGTCTGCAGGCAGTAGGAATTTTTTCCTCTGTCAACCTCGGATGGACTGCAAATACGATGACATGGTAGCTACTTTGCTCTGAGTCCTTGTTCTCCCACCCCCCACCTCCCCACCCCCTCAATCCCTCCTTTGATCCACCTTTCCTCTCTGTGCCATGTGCTCCTGTAGATTAGAGTTGACATTTGGCTTCTGAATATCCCAGGTGTTGTGAGCACAAGTGCATGTCTCCAAATTGTCCTTTGTCTTTTTCACAGAGCTCAGCGCTGAGATGTTCCCAAGTTGAGGCCAATGCGAGGATAACAAAAGTGCAGAGTCGAGCCCAGCCACCAAGGAGCTCTAAGCTAGTTTGGCTCGACACGCTAGCACTTGCATTTTTTGCACATCTAAATCTCCAAGCCCTTGGTTTTTTGTCTTGCTTAGCAGAGCCGGACAAGGCTCTAATGCTCAAAATAAACGTGCTCGGTGATCAGTATATAAATGTGTCATTATTTCAAAAGGAAAATCTTGTGTTTCCTGTCCAAAAAAACAACGTGTGGTCATTTTGATATGTTGAGAGTAAAGGAAGAGGAGCTGTGTCTGTGATTTTGACTTCTGTAATTTACCATCATGCTGGACAGCAACGATTGCCAGGAAGAAAATTACGCTGTGTGCAGCATTCTGCAGCTGCTGCTCTGATTGAATTGAGTTGCCCTAAATAGCTCCAGTTTAAACTATGTTGGGGCGAGAGTGAAGGTGTTCATCTTCCTTTTTTCTTCCAGTTCTAAGTGTTATGTTCATATACGGTGTATTTGGACGAACCTGCAGGAAACATCATGTAAAAAAATGCTATCGAAAAAATTCAGTTGGTTGAGTGAAGAATAATCATGTTCAAGATCCATATTGAGTTTCATACACATATAGTATCTTAACCCTTGAGTGGAGTAAGACATATAAGAGCAAAGCTTTTAACAGCAGAACAATGACTTCCTCTTTCTCTGTGTCTCCCACAGACTCCCACGGGATGGACCTGTTCGCAGTTGCAGTCCACGAGTTCGGTCACGCCATCGGCCTGGTCCACACTTCAGCCATAGAGTCCATCATGAGACCGTACTACCAGGGTCCTGTGGGAGACCCTCTGAAATACGACCTTCCCTATGAAGACAAAGTCCGCGTGTGGCAACTCTACGGTACGAAGGAACATCCATCCACTCCTCTGTGTGTGTGTGGGACAAAGAAAGAGTGAGCAATTGATGAGCTCTGTAGAGTGAGGTTATTGATTAATGAAAACACGGATGGAGTTAATTGGCCCTCTTTATGGCATATGACCTTTCCACACCATTGCCTGGAATAGAGTAGCAGTGTGCGGGGGAGAGAATAATGATAATGAAAGCAAGAATGAAATGCAGGAAAGAATGCTGAGGGACGGCACTTGCAACCGAGGGAGATGAATTGAACTGAATTAAACAGACACCGTGACAAAACCACTACACTATAGTACAGTAAAATAAAATTATAATGCCAAAGAGGAGGTAACTGAACTTCTTCCATCCATTCATTTTCTATCACCTATCCACAGTTGGGTCACGCAGGCTGCAAGCAACCAAGGTAGTCTAGAGCTTCCCTGCAACGTTTGGCATCTCCTCCTAGGTGTTCCCAGACCAAAGAAGATATATAATCTCTCTGTATCTGTATCTGAGCTAAAAAAAAAATCTGAATCTGCAAAATGTCCACTGGCTAGTTTTTTGATCAATAGATCAACTGTGTAATTGGAATAGAAAGACGGTGAAGTTCAAAAGTTAAGCTCAGGCTTTTGTCTTCAAATCTCACCATTTAAGATCCAACAGAATCAAATAGATGATGTAAAAGAAAGAAATCAGCTAATCTTCCTTGAGAAGCTTCAACCAGAACCTGCAGTTATTTGATGAATGAACTACACAATGAATTGTCTTTGTCTGGGCTTTAATCACAAATCCTCTCCAGGTGTCAGAGATTCAGTGTCCCACACCAATCGACCAGGTGACCCCTCCCAGACGGCTGAGCCTCCTGTCTTGCTCGACCTGCCTGAAAACAGATCAACTCTCCTGTAAGTAGAAGATGTGATGGCTTTTTAGTGAAACTACCCTAGAAGTCAAACATGTGAAGTGATCCACCTCAATCTCTTCATCAATAAAGTTTCATCTCGCTGCCCTCCTTTTATTTGTCTTCATCTCTGGCTTTCTCAAACACACACACACACACACACACACATACACATACTCTCTCTCTCTCTCTTACACACACATACACGCACCCATGGTTCATTCTTTTCCAAGCTCCCTGAGGTGTCTCTGTCCATTGCCTTAGTAAATATGTCAGAGCAGAGAGAGTTGTAATAAATGTTCTCTATAGATGAACACAGACAGGTAATGTTAAAAGAAGCTCTAATGTACTCTAAATGCTGCTGTATGGAGCCTCTTGGACACTTATTTTTTGTGTCCTTGCAGCCCTGCCCGTTAGTTGCCCTTCATCAGTTTAACCTGTCATGTTCCAGATGTGTTTATATCAACTGATTGGAAAGTGCATATTTGTCAACCATATATGATATAGAACTGTATATAATGGATGATTTTTTGAAAAGTAATTTAGGATTCAATTTGCATAGGTCATAAAATCACCAGACTCACCTTCGTAGCATCTATGTGCTGTGTGTCATGGCACATGACAGTATGCAGATGTTTATCCTCTGTGCACCATGACTAAAAATTTCATGATAACCAGGCATTAACTTGTTCATCTTTATAGGGAGAGAAGGTTGATAACCACAGGCTTATTTGTCAACAATTAAAAAATGGTCAAGTCTCAGGGTGGATGATAGATGTCAATATTATCAGGATTCATGCTCTGAAACTGCGAATATTTTTATTTTTATAAATATCTGTTTTGTAGTTGCATATATGGCTCACTCTTCACCGAAGATTAGACAGTCCAATAAATACAACCTAAATGCAGAGCACTACAACATGTCAGTCACGCTACACACCCACCTGAACCAAGTGAATTCTGAGGGATGACCTGGATTCAGCAGCATTTTGTCTGCTACTTCTCATGAGTCCTCACAGTATGAGCCACCAGGAAATGTCTTATTAGAGATGTCCTTATAATATTGCTGCAACTGTGACTCATATGTCTGGATATTGTTGAACTCTTAGCACAGAAAACCCTACACGGTAATCTTTTGATTATTTAAACAGTGAACAACAACTGCTTTGTATTTTTCTGGCAGTTCACCATAGTGTTACATCTTATAGATTAAACATAAGCAGAGACTGCGTGTTAACTGTACCCTGAAGGTCTCCTGAATTAATGGGATCCACAGAGGGCAGCTTGTGCAGGGAGTGATCAAACTGAGCTTCAAACTACATTGACAACAACACCCGTTTCCTTCTGACCTCCATGCACAGACTTGTACCAATATGCAAAGACTGTGCAGCATGTTCCAATCTAAACAGGCACATAAAACCCACTTACCCTCAGTAGCATGGTCTTGTCACTGCACTCATTACTCATTTTTTGCCACAGCCATCAGGGCATTATGTGCGGAAAGGTTTAATTATGCTTGACAAGGGTCACAAATGCTGACCACTAGGCAGCGGTGTCGTGTTAATAGAGCTCTGAATGGAGATCTTTGTTGATAATACAAGGGCTGGCGGCCTCCCACTCACAGTGGCAGCCCTGTGGTGCTAATGGCCTCATCATTGGCAGGCCTACCACGTCAGTGCTTTAAATCACATATTAGCCCTAGAGATAAATGCACTGGGGGACCTCACTGTGTCAGCTTGGTCACATTTCACCTACTGTTTAGTCTGTTTAATTGAAAGAAATACATGCACATGTCCACGCATTCAGGTTTTCTCAGAACGGTAAATGGTTGAAAGCATTGTATAGCTGTTTATCATATGCAAATGGATTTAACCATGTTTGTTCTGTTTCGTGAGCTTGCATATCTTACAGTAAGTGAGGTTGTCTTTTATGTAAAATATAGGTAGGTAAAGTATGCATTTAGTCTCAGACACTCAGTGTTCAGAATATTAATTAGACTTTTTTTTCCCTTATTCCTGTTCTGTCATCATCATCGTCTCTCTCCTCCTTTCCTGCAACTTTCCCCTCTTAGGCTGGCACGAGATGCCCCAGACAGATGCAACAGCCACTTTGATGCCGTGGCCCAAATACGAGGAGAGGCCTTCTTTTTCAAAGGTATTCAAGCCTGAAAGGAAAAAGAGAATAAGAGAGACAGGCAGATAGAGAGTGACAGTGAGAGAGAGGGTAGAAAAAAGAGGTGAAGGAGACAGAGGCTGGGCACAGGATGGGACAGGAAGGTGACTCCAGCGATCGATAGAAAGCCAAGTCATGTGTGGCTCCTATTGCTCGTGGCACAGACTCACTCACCATCATTTACTCTGCAATCTAAACAAAATGTTCCTTCGGTGCCCAGGCTGTCCGGTTATATATGTTCTGTATTATCCACTGAGCTCAAAATAGATCTTGTTGGCTTATTAATGTGTCTGGATTGTACTATTACCAAGAGAACTCTCAGTAGGCATAGCATGTTTAATTAAGTTGAACTGAAAATTATTTTGTATAAATGGAGCCAAAATATAAACATTTCTAAGGTAACACAATGTATTTTATATTGAATTCACTTCTGTAAAGCTGGTCAATATAAGGCAGCGGTAGGACTGCGTGCAAACTAAACATGGCTTTCTCTTTCTGACCTCTAACCTGTACCCGTATCTCACAGGGAAATACTTTTGGCGACTAACTCGAGAGAAACACCTGGTATCGCTTCATCCAGCTCAGATCCATCGTTTCTGGAGAGGCCTACCCCCCAATCTGGACAGTGTGGACGCTGTGTATGAGAGACCAGGAGATCACAAAATAGTGTTTTTTAAAGGTAAATATTCTCCTGATTTGAGTTTTTTTCCTGAATTTTGTGTGGAGTACTGATAAGGCATATCTTTGCCTCCTCACGGCTCCATTTCAGTGTGAGTTAAGTCCTTCCTAAATTGGGTGTATATATTCCAAATAATAAAAAAAATAATAATTTCTGTGTTTAATTATAACTTTCTCTATTCATGCGTCAGGGCTAAAGTACTGGGTATTTAAAGACAACATTGTGGAAGAAGGTTATCCTCGTCCAATCAGTGACTTTGGCCTTCCCTTGGAGGGCGTAGACGCAGCCTTTGTTTGGCTTCACAACGACAAAACGTACTTCTTCAAGGACAACCACTACTGGCGATACGATGACCACCTGAGGCGTATGGACCTGGGATACCCTAAAGACAGCACGCTTTGGAAGGGGCTGCCACCACAACTAGATGATGCCATGAGGTGGTCTGATGGTGAGAAACCAAAAAAAAAATCAACATTTACTTTTCATTTAACCTTTAAGTTCTGCACCTACAGAGTCACATACGATTCAAATAAACCGAAATTGAAACTGAGCCATAAACAGAAATTTCCTCTTTCACTGAAAAAAGTAATAAAATCTCATAAAACCTCATGTGGTTCTGATGGGGACTGTAAAAAAAAGTCAGGAAAAATTGCCTCACTCAGGTAATATTAACTTTTATATGAAAAATGAAACTTTAAAATGGTGGAGTTTAACAATTAACAGCCTTAATTACGATATTCCATCACGGAAGTCAACTTTCTACACTAACCACATACATTCACACAGAAGTATACTGTGTGTGTGTAATATATATATATATATATATATATATATATATATATATATATAAATACAGGTTCCTGGGGAAAACAACAGCAAATAATCAGTGACCCATTAAGAGTGAGCTGTGGTTATGGAAAATGAAAAGTGCAACAATCAACAATATGTTTGCCTTTAGGGACTTCTTGGACGCCAGCTACTCAACTTTCCAGACAGGAAACTTTTCAGATTACAAGCACTGAGTAAGTCTACCAGAAAGGTTGTAAGACTGGCATATCAACTTGCCAACAACAGCTTTGACCTTTACACTGGAAACACTGAGGAGAGCCGCGTTGGGTGTAATGAATCCACGAGCTGGTCTCCCTTTATTAATCCGTGCTGTCACTGCAAGCCCAGCGGAATCAGTCTGAATCACAGGGAGCACACCATTTGAAAAACGCTAAGATGGCTTGACAAGATCACTAATCTAATCAAGGAGGTCTAACGCAGAATGTTCCTCCTGCATTAACCTCAGCAAAATCAATGTCTCGCAGTCGATCCTCATCCGGTTCTGCAGATCCATTCTCTGATAGAGCGCCGCCTCACTCTGAGATAGAACTGAGGTTTGTCATTTGAGAGGCTGCGTGGTAAAGTAGGCTTGAAGTCGTCGTCTACTGTATAAGACCTCGGCAAGAAAAAAGGCAAGAAACGTACCCTTTTTACAGACTGCCCTCTGGCGTATAGATTCTCACTATCTGCTTCAACATCAGTTACTTTCCTTACAGCTAAGAACTTGGTATTTTCATATGCACAAATGACGAGGTCGATCAAATATTGATGATATGTTGGAAATGGGGCCAATTACAGACTGTGAATGACTTTGCATTCCAAACATTTCAGTTTGATAAAGTAGACGTTTGTGGTGTTTCATTGAAGCAACGTGGCCACTGCCTTCTGTTCCTATATAATTAAACAGGTTCCAGAATGTAATTATAGTCTGTGTAATTTCTGAAACACATCAGGGAAGAAGTGTCAGTGCCAGATGGACGACACAAGTCTTGTTCTTTGCTAATGGCCTCAAATTGGCTCTCGCTATTTCTGACATATGGTCAACCACTAAACAGCGACTGACAGTAACTTGGAAAACTCATCACCTTCTTCCTCATATAATTAGTCACTTACATTGTTTGATCAGCTATCAATGCCGCTCTGCTCCGCAGTTAACTTTACAGACAGTAAACTTTCAGGAAACCTTCTATAGCAAACAAAATATTGATTTGTGATGCATTTGCAGTTCTGTTACACATCGAGATGGATTTAATACAGCAGGTTGACAGCACAGTGTCACACACACACAGTAGATTAGCAGGATATTAATACCAAGTCTCCGAGCTGTGACACATGTTTCAGCCGCCTTTGTTGAATATTTCTAATTAACGACTACCACAGGAGAAGAGCTGTGAAGTAATGAAGACACCTTTCTTTTATTTATTTATTTATGTATTTTTTTGACAACCGAACGTTTAGGATATTGCTTTTGTAATTTCCTCAAATGACCATTCATTGACGAAAAAGCCAAGCAATTTTAATGAACAACTGATCCACCAGTGTAATCCTTAGCCCGACATATTTATATATATATTTAACATTTTCCAAGTGGTGTGTGCGTGTGTGTGTTGTCCTCTCCTTCACCTCCGTTTAAACCCGTCAACTAACCACCTCCCCCTCTCTACTCGTTCTCGTATTCGTTCTCCTCAGTGCGGCTAGCTTTATAGGTGGAGGTGAGGTAATATGATCATTACTAGAGCATGTCACGCCTGAATCTGTCATGTCAGTAATGTTACAGACTATGCGCCCATGTGCCTGTAAAACATTCTGGTCTTTTTTTTTTTTTTTTACCTCCCTATAAAATATCTAACACCTTCTATAAAACCCAGCACATATATCAGCGTGAAAATGGGTGGGTGTGGGAGTGGGTGTATGTGTGAGCTCACAGTTGGCCATTTATAATTATGTGTAGCATTAGCATGACATTATCCATTATGAAGAGTCATCATTAGTGCGTACTTGGAAATAAATTGCAGTAATAAGAAAAATACATCAGAATGTACCACTTAGGACTAAACTATTTAAACACTTTTTTTTCACAAGTGGCTGTTTTGATCTTGATCTTGGTAAAGGTCTTGTAAACACTATAATTTGCACCAAATAGTTTTATTTATGTGCATGTTAATGCAGTTTGAAGTGTCTTGTCTCTTTGTAGAAAGTTTTTCTTCTAATGTGTTTTTTTTTTATGTGTTTACTACATACATAATATGTACATTTACCTTTCTCCAACTTGTTTCTTTTGATGATTCATACAGTTGGACCTTTAAAAGTTTATTAAGACATAAATAAAGTCACTGATATTTAAAGTTCCTAACTAAATAGGCTGAAAGCAAGAGCCTCTTACATAATGTCAGTAGCTAGAACACTGCACTCTGAGAGTCTGCATTAGTTCCACTTTTTAAGCGAAGCTCACCTACAAACCCAAATTCTGTTCCTCACTCACAGTCGAGATATTTGTACCGCTGGTTCTTGAAAATAAAATGAGAAATCAGGCTTGTCTGTAGCCCCTCCTTGCATATTGTCATGGCAATGCAAGTGACACTGTCAAGGAGGATATTGTCCTCCATCAGGGCCTTTTCTACAGGATCCGTGTTTCTAAAGTAGTCCAGAATGGACTAGAGTGGACTCAGGATCTAGAGAGAGACTTTTGAATTTCAGTGTTAGAGTTTAGAGAGACAAGTGGTATTCAGTTGGTTGCAGTCTGCAGCCTCACCGCTAGATGCCAGTAAGTTTTACTCATTAAAGTTTTTAATTATTGCTGATTTTATCTGCTTTGTTTACTTGCTTTGGTTATAGCCATTGTGCTGACTGTTGACCCTCCAAAGTCTGAAAGGATCTAAAGTTCTAAAGATCTAAAAGTTGATTTGTTGATTAGTTCTGGCACTGTTCTGTAATAAGCTGTCATATTTGACATATTGTCATCAAACGCATTTTGTAACAAAATATTTCAAGGAAACTCTATGTTTACTTTGATGAAATCTTGAATGCATTAACTTGAAACCAAACAGGTTGTCCTCCGTACGCTGGATCAAAGTTTTGCTGCTGTTTCTAAGCAAATTACAAAAGGTTAAAATGCAGAGAAAATTCTTTTCCATCAGGGAATGATAATGTTTATTTAAACTTGCATTGTTTTGGCAGTCTTTACAAAGCAAATGCCCTCTAAAGTTTGCACCCACTATGTGTCCGTATTATACTTTGATAAAGCACTTGTAGATGTTGAGAACTGGCGCAAAAGCAACTAATTAGCAGTAGGTACTCAGTCACTACTTCAGGCTGCTCTCAACAGCAGCAAGAGCAAGAAACATCACTTCTCTCCCCTGTGGCAACTTCCAGCTCAATGTGTGGAAGCTCTTTTTTTGCAAGGTGCTAAGAGGTCTGTGTTGTGTCTGAGCTTTCGCCAGCTTCACAGGTCCTGCTCCAAGCTCTTTGATGTGTGTGTGTGTGTGTTACAGAGAGAGAGAGAGAGTAGGAATGGACAAAATGCAAAAGAAGGGACAGTCTCAACACCCCCCCACCCCATCCCCACCCCCACCCCTATTCTTTTGAGAGAGACATATAAAAATTCATGCATATGCTTCATATAAACAACGTATCACACAATATATTCACACCTCCGGACCAGAGAATTGATGCTACATCAAAGCCCTTTATCTGCTTTTAGACTTCTTTCACAAATGTTGGATGAAAAGAAAATAAGGCAATAGAAAGAGGTGAAGTGTAGAAGGTGTGGTGACAACTCGCACTGAACAGCGAGCAGGAGAAAAAAACCTGTTATAAAGAGATGGAGGCGACGGCGAAATCACAGGTCTGTGAGATGGATTAAGATGATGATGAGAGGAGAGAATTGGCATGATAAGAACAATGCTGGAGGGAAAACAAAAAATAAGTTGAAGGAAGGAGCAAAAGAGCATCTATATTGTTAGTTATTCTTTTGTCATTCTCAATAAAACCACTCATATATTTATGTGTGCTGTATTTTAATACTTAATTTGCATCCTCGTTGTGCTTTTATCTGCCTTAAGGGCAAAAACAACCCTCACTAAGTATTATATTATATTGTTTTCTGATCCGTGTTGCTCTGTATCAATTTCATAGCACATGCTAATAGCAATTCTCTCTTCCTACGAAGGTTCCTCCTATTTCTTCAAGGGGAAGGAGTACTGGCGTGTGCCAGGCAGTGATATGGAGGTGGAGGCAGGGTTCCCCCGCCTCATCTCTAAGGACTGGCTGCTGTGCACCGAGATGCAGTCGGACTCTCCGGACACGGAGCCCAAAAGCACGGAGACGAGAGTCAATGTGCACCATCACCCAGACCACGCGGAGAATGGATACGAGGTGTGCTCCTGCACCTCCGACACCGCCTCACCTTTAGGTGCACGACTCTCCCCATCTCCCGTCTGGCTGCTGCCACCACTCTGGACGCTCTCGCTGGCCCTCCGCTCTGAACTGCTATGATACCAAAGCATGGGACAAAAGTTCTCAAGCTAGGGTCTAAGAGAAAGAGACAAAGACTCTCCAGCGGAGGGCCAGTGGACACTAAATACAAATATTACAAATTTTGTTCATATAAATATCAACTGGGATGTTTTTTGCGATTATTTTTGCTGTTATTTATTTCACATGCCATTTTGGTGGTCATCTGAAGCGCCTTGCAGTGTTGAGTAGTGCATACAGTTATCATGTCATTATACCAGGGTATCCCTAGTAGCCATCGATCCACTGACAATGACAGTTCTAGTATCGTACTTTACCAGTTGAGCTACACAGAATCTCAAACACCGTTCTTCAGACTTAACTGTCTCTGCAAGGAAAACTTGATGCTGAGTGGACTGATCAAACATCTGTTCAGGGGAAGTACAGCAGTGTTATAACAGCACAGATTACAGCAATAACATATGACATCACATGTAAGCAGATACCAGACACTGGTTTAAAAGGGTATGTATTTACCTTAAAGGAAGAGTTTCACATTTTGGGAAATTTTGCTGAGAGTTGGCTATGAAGATGCTTAGCTTAAAGGTGACAGAGGATGGTTGAACGGGGTTTTGATCCTTGTTCTGTGATGTGACATATACACAATAAAATTTTGGTTGGATGTGTAACGTGTCAGAAGCTTCATAAAAACCTCTCTTAGAAAGATATTTTAGAGTGGGGGATTTTAAAAGCATGGTTTTGCAGATATTTGGCATCTTTTCGGCTTAACTGGCAACCTCATTATGAAATACAAGCTCTTGACACTGATTGCCTGCCACTCAAATGAATGTAACTTCGCCGGCTTCAGAACACAGACTGTCTTTTTACAACTATGGCCTACTCGCAGATTCAGAGTGTGGGGGCAGTGAGATACATTTGACAAACATCAGTTTTTGAAATTGACCCGTTTTCTAACAGACATTTCTAAAAGAGGAATTTCTATGAAAAGGAGATGTTCAGAATTTCTAACACTTGTCACATGTTCCTGAACGTGGGTAGACTACCGTTCTTTAACAAAGACGAGGTAAAAACAGGTTTTAATTCTCTGTCACCTTTAACATAAAGACTAGAAACAAATGGAAACTTTGCGTGGCTTTGTCTAACAGTACTCCATCCATCTACCAGCACCTCTAAACTTTACTAATTATCACATTTTATCTATGTTTGTTTTATTCATACATAAACGGAGGTGTAAACAGTTTACTGCTGGTAGGAAGATGTGACCTTCAGACAGAATCTAACTAAATCTCTCTCTCTGTGTTTCCAGCCTTTATGTGAAGCCAAACCACGCAGCTCCAGGGCTACTAGTCTTTTTTTTTTTTTTTTTTTGAAAAATCCTTATTTCATATAACATTCGGCGAAGGCATAAACAAGTGTATTACCCAAAATGTGAAACTATTGCTTTAAATAGTGCCTGGCAAGAATGCTTACTGCCTCCCAGCATTCGCCACCAATCAAACGGTTTGATTACAGTTAAGGTTACAACTCTGGGGCTATGGTTGGGGGTTTGGTTCAAACGATCTTTGAGAAACAGACACGACTTTAACTTTAACTCAGTCTGACAGGTGGAGCTGCCTGACAGATTTAAACAAGGGCAAAGGATCATATACTGAAATATATATACTATAGACAGACAAGTTACTGACATCTTGGGATGCATCAAGACAGACAGGTGAAAGGTACAAAAAGAACCCTGGGATGTAGTGTAAATAGACAGTTATGCTTACAGATGAATGACCCTATGGGATGGCGACGGTAAGACAGATGAATGGCATGCTGGGGTGTTGACAGCTAGATGAATGGCGTCTAGGGCTGCAAACAGGTAGACAAGCAAGCACTATTCAGTATAGACATGTGGTGGAAAGGGCACGCTGGGGCGTTGGAAGTGAGACAAATGAGCGATTTCCTGCTGAACAGAAAGTTGAAACCCCAAGAACTTTCCTTAAAGTCAATTAACATCGTTATCGTCACTGAAGTACTTACCTGTACTCCCACACTTTTTTAAACAGCTGCTCATGTATCTCCACAAGTTCATTGATTTCACCCCTGGGTACAGAAGCATTCCCTGCCTTTACTAGAGGCAGTATTGGTTTTGTTGTTTGTTTGTTTTTTTCTCTTTTTTTGTAATAAATATGGACAGATTGTGATTCCATATTGCTTTGATCAGATTACAGTTCACTGAGCAATGACTGGAGCTCCTACCGGTGACGTCCTTCACAGACCTCACAAGATAGCAACTGAATTTATTCTTGCTGATATATTTACCTACAGTTTAAATATAGACACAGATATATTTGAGTCGAGATGTTCCATGGTTACTGCAAAAACCAAGCGGACTGTGTATATTTCAAGCTGTGTTTTCTAATGTAAAATATTTTTGTAGAAAAATAAAAGGATCTAAATGACTTCATTGGCAAAGCATGGTCACTAATTTACATGGCGACTGATTATGTCGGAGTACTCAGTCTTGCAGCTGTGTGGGAAGGCTGTGTAATTATTTAACATCGGTGAGAAAGAGCAGGGGCTTGAGGATGGAGTGAACCTAACATGACAGCTTCCCAGACACCGACTGGATGATGCTCTCCCATCTCTTTCTGATGTTATCAAGCATGTTTTCTGTTGTAATGGCTACTGCTGGAATTCAGGAATTCAAACCACTGCGCAGTCACACTGTGAGTAGCTTCATGAACAGATTTACTGACAGAGTAATATCACCTGATCCAGGACCTGTCAGTTGTACATGTACTTCTTGGTTGGAAATCAACCACACAGTGAACTGTAGGTCGCAACTAAGACACATTGAACAAGAACCTGTTTCCAAACTGAATCACAGGTAAATTCACTAGGAGGTGAAAAACAACCATTAATTACCATGCGCGACCGAACTTCACTTTAATTAGAGGTCAGACAAGTTCAAAAAACACTATTGTTCCTTGAATGACCCTCTTACTTGATTATGTCATGTTCTATTTAAGTGCATTTTCTTATTCTGCAAGTGGACTCGCTCTTTACTGTTCTGAGATTATCTGCAACCAACGGCCACCATGTGTTGTGTGTTAAGAGCTTAAACTTCAAACTTTTCAATATGCTTTTATCCAGTTCTCATAAATTATTATCCTGTTGGTTTAAACCGAATTAATTATTATTCTCCCAGCATCTCCAGCATTTTTTTTTCCCACACTGCGCAGGTCGGGGGTGTGACATCACTAAGTAATTTTTCTTCCCTCTGCTTGACACACTTGAGTGGTGTTAATTAACTGGTGTGGCTCGGGACAGCATCTGCTCTCAGGGACGAACACAGAAAGACAGGTCACTTTTCAAACAGTCATCCAACTGATCTTTCTTCAAGCTGCTTTTTAAAAAAAAAAAAAAAACTCAGCAACCGGATAGTGTTCACATGTCACACTGTCTATGTGCTGAAGTTATGTGATAAGGGTCGTGTAATGAATGCTATGCAAATTGTATTTCTTTTTCTTTTTTTTTCTTTTTTTATAGAGCTGTTTAATTTAAGGTTATTGCTTTTTCAAAAGTAATTTTATTTTTATCAGCAGCTCTATATTCACTGCATTTAATTAATACAGAGAATGTAGAAGTGACAGAGTTTTGATTGGTCCTGCTGTTTTACAACTCTCTGAAATACTTCCAGCCTGCCACATTTTGCATTAATATTAAAACTTCTCTGGCACTTTATTCTGGTACTTTTCATAAGAACTTGAATGAAAAATCACACCTTATCATAATGTTATGCAGTGAACATCTGGATAGTAAGTGATATTGCTCTAATGTTAAGGTTTGACTTTTAGCAGGGGAGCATACTAGAAAACTAAAGACAGACAATAATTGGTACATTAAAATAGATTTGGTTATTAGAATTTACTGCAAACAGAGGGAGTTAAAAAAAAAAAAAAAAGAGCAATGAACAGAAGTTTTCATTTTACTTGTGAGATGTCTTGACCTGACAGATGCCAAATTCACCAACTCTGACCAGTGCTATGAGATGAAATGCAGCTGTTAAACAGTTTGTATATGTAATTTTGTGTGTGTCTGCTCAACAAAGTAAAAGTGTTCCTGCGGTCACTACTCTTTGGGGAAAGTGATCCTGTCAAGAGCCCAGTTCCTAGCTTGATGCATGGCAGTGAGGTTGAGGGGAGGGTCACCACAAGGAGCTGTTTCAAACTCGCACTGGTGAGAGAATCATTTGGCAGACTTGTCAGACCAGGCTCTGGCAGCTCTCTGCCGTCACATTCCACAAAAGGTCATATTGAATTCGACTGTTGCCCACACAAGCGAGAGGACCCACGGCAGGAAGGAAGGGCGAGCCGGATCATTTCTATCCGGCCTAAAGTCTGAGCAAGGGCATTGCCTCCACTCTCGACATCCAGTGAAACCGCAGCGCTGACTTCACCTTCATGGAACATATGAGGATTAGTTGTACTGAAGAGGAGACCTGAGAGAATACTATTAATGTTATTATGACACTCGGAGTTAACTACTGAATTCAAAAAAGTAAAAAACAAGGCAGTAGACAAGAGGAGTGGTACTTATGATCTGTCTGGACTGTCAATCTGGACTTTCTCTGTGATAAAACTGCCACATTTTATCAGGTGATGACTGTCAAATGAGATTAAAGGCCTGTGAACCCAACAGCACATGACCTTGTATAGCAACGACACGTATAATTTTGCATGTAAAAAGTGTGAGCATGAGACATACCAGTTTGTATGTTTGAAATAATTTTGTTTTATTTGTTTATTTCCCACGTTTTAACCAAGACTTGGTTGATTCACTTTAGACTTTAAGGTGAATTTCACATTTGTGTCAAAATAAAAGCACCAATTTATTAAGATTGGATATAAACTATATTAACTGAAGATTAAGTGAAGATAATAACATGAAGAGTGTGTCAATCACAATCAGAAGAAGGACTGTCTATACTGATTAGCCATATTGAAAGCATTTAACGTAACATGTATAGATGAAGGTTCTGTAAAATTAGACTGATCTCTGATGTGAGACAACTTAAGTCAACACTGCTATATTTAACGTGCTATACTTCCAGGGGAAGTATTATGCGGACAAAACTATTATGCTGATCAAGTCTTAAAAGTTTCATTTCAGAGCGAAGATGGGTTTGAAAAAGCAGTGACCTTCTTGGCAAGATTTGTAGCTATCCATCTACATGGAAAGAACTTGGCTACCATTCAGGTGTGCAACTTTGTCACCATGAGAATAATATATGCCTTGATTTTTAGGATGAAGAGATGACCGGGGCATGATGCCACAATACGAAGAGATTGGTGACCTTGGTGGAACAACTACCTTCAAGCCTTCAGTCTACAACTTAAAGTTCTCTCATATTAAATGTGATTTATAATGCCCAAGGTATGCCATTCAAAAGTGGTTTTCAGTGAGGATAAACAAGAAAACAGCTGTAACGACACAACAAGAAAATGTGTTTAAAAAAAAATAAAAATAAAAAAAGCAGCCTATAAATGTCAAAGCAGAAAGTTTGATAGATGATTTAAAATGAAAGTTTATTGTGTGTAAAGTGGGATGAAAGGATGAAGAGGTAGACTGCGATATCCTCAGGCTTACACACACACACACACACACACACACACACACAGACACACCCGTGTGTCTTTGTGTGCAAGTCAATTAACGCTCCTGTTAATTGACTTGCATTCATCTCCCAGAAACCCTAGAGATCTCAATTGTTGGTACCACTTTATCTAAACCTGACCCTAACCTTAACTAAACCTTACGTCATGTCTTCACCTTAATTTTTGTTTTTTTACATTATGGGGACCAGCTTTTTGTCTACATAAGGGAGACAGGTCACCATAATGTCAGTTTGTAAACAGGATTAAGTCCCCACAATGTAGAAACACACACACACACACACACACACACACACACACACACACTTGTTTCTCTCAGTTCTGGGGTATTATACTGACATTCATTTCATTTTAAATGAAACTAAAAAAAAAAAATGAAGAATGTTAAAGCTAACAGTTTAATCTTACTTTGTGGAGACCAAGTTTTGTTCCAGATGAAAAGTTAAAAAAAAGTAAGTCCTCACAATGTCATTGTGTGAACAGATAACACACACGATAGACCTTACATTTATTTCAATTTAGTGCAAATACAGAATATATATATAAAATCAGCTGCTATTTTTTCACCTGTAGTTATTCTTGTTTTATCATTAGTGTTGTTGCCCACTGTTGAAATACAGCATGTGCTGATAAACAGGTCATTATACCTAGCACATAGACATGATGAGTTCTGGTACCCATATGAACATGTATATATAAGTGTGTGGGTGATTTGCAGATACAGAAGCTTTAGCAGTAACTTTGTGTGCACGTTTTACAAAATTCCATTTAAGCTGTAATTTAGCAGATTATTCACATTACATTTGTGTAGAGTTTGATACACTTGCAAAAACTATAATAAAGAGTTTGCAAGTGTATCAGGACACTGCTTTAAACAGATAAAACACCCGAAGGCCTTTGCACCAACTATCAGCCCAAACTCAATGTGGGCCAAGAGGAACCAATCAATCATTCTGTAGGGACCACAGAGCAGCTAAAATATTCAAAGCCAGAGCAAACCCCTGCAGAGTGGACACCTGCAAAAGTGGCTGGTGGGCTGCTTACAGCAAAATACACCAGCTGTCCTACGTAGTCAAACTTTCTGATATATATTGCAACACTTACTCTTCTGAAAAATGGCAGAATAAAAATGGAATTAATATTTGTTTTGACGAACAGAGGCACAGCAGCGATCGTAGCCCGGTGACAGCAGAATCATTACTTCATTACACAGACCTGCACCTGTATCCTGATTCTTGGCTCAGTAAAAACTACTATGACTAATTCATGACAGCATGAAGCAGTGCTGTTGGACAATTCTGCACCAGTAATGTACAATAAGTGTCTGTCATTAGACTTCCTATCTGCTCAAGTGCAGCAACAGAAGTCCATTGATATCAGATTGTCAGTGGGACTGAGAGTGGGCAGAGAGTGGAATGGTTCTCACTGGTTCATTCACTGTGTGCCAAAATATCTAAAAATGTAATTCCTAAAAAAAAATCTCTTCCTTTCCATAATTGAAATTTGACAATGTGGTCGCAACATTTCCTCAACTCAACTTCTCAAAAGAGGTTTTGCACAATTTCAAACAACATTTTCATGGATAATTTATTCCATAATGCTGTCATTGTTTACGTGACATTTTATGAATGAATGTTATCATGTCATTTCATTTCTAAGGAAAAGTAATATCCAAAGGGTGATAGATTACATGGATGGGAGATAGGGAAAAAAAACAAGGCTTAAAATTATTAGTTTTTCTTGACATTCTCATATCATTGTTTAAAAACACTGAGACGCATAGATATGGTCACTCCTGCAGTCCTTTACTGCCCTCCTCTGGTGGTTAAATGTATGACGTGCACTCTAAATTATAATGCACACCCACAGAGATGAACTGCCTCATGTATGTTTGAAGAAATCTGTAATGCCTACTGACAAGATGCACATTTAAAATGATACATGATTGTAGTGCAAACATTTTGACAGTAGGAATGTTGTTCCTTTAGCCACAGAGACACTTAAAATGTCCTGTTTTGAATTCACATCACAGTCTTTTTACTCAGTGTTGTAGTGTTAAATGATGTTCACATTTATCATCTGCACCTGAATATGGACATTCATTAATTTAACATGACAATTAGAGGTGAAATGCATCAGTTCATCCAAACAAAAGGAATGAAATGTACCTTATTAGATTTTGCCTACCATTAAATTTGCACAATTAACTCTTGAGACCCACATTATTAATGAAATGCCCTGCTTATATAACCCAGGGGGAGGTTATAATCAATTACATGCATATTTCATAGATGAAACGTGATTAATAGCTACAGAAATCACAGGTGGTTAAAAAAAAGTCATAACCAACTTACAATCCTGATATCATCATAAATAAGGAAAACTTAAAGACTGCTGGGTCAAATGGTCTTCAAATTTTATCCTTAAGGGAACTGTAATATTAAAAATAGCAGAAATCAGCAGCCCTCTCCTCCTCTGCGTCGCTTTAAAGGGGCCTGCGTTTTTTGTCAGTCATCACTTAGTGGTCATTCAGATGTTCTGCAGCATTAAAAGAGCCTTTGGAAAGTTGCCTGTTCGGAAGAATTAAAAGCTGATGAAATGATCTTTATGCAGCTTCAATAACTCAGGACATAGACACAAATTAAGGTTATGTGCATATATTTTCTGCATAATCTACAGCAAGTATTGGTCAGTACGCTCTAGCCATCATCTTCTATCGATAGATTTCGTTCATTTCTTTGATGTTCATCCATGACCCGTGTCTCCACTCTCATCTTTTCCCACCTTGTCCAATTTTGTCTTCCATTCTTGCCCATCACTCCCAACTCTCTTGGGCTCTGTCTCATACTCTTGCTCATCGTTTTTCTCTATTTAAACTTTAAACACTCTTCTCCCCTTTCCTTTCCTCCCCCTCAGACTTACAAGCTTTCTGCTCCTCATATTCCAATTTCTTTTTTTCTTTTGACATCTACCCTCTTTTTTAAACATAAAGTGCAGTTTTTGTTCTTCCATACATTCCTTCTGTGGTAGAAAAATGTAACATTAAATACACAGTAAGTTAAGAATCGATAATGACTTGATGATAATGATGATGTCAGTGGCGATTATTATGATGAAAACGATGTAGTCAATTTCTCCGCTTAGTGGTAAAGATAATAGAATGAATTAGAGGTCAGCAGTCAAAACTTTAATCAAGGTAATATAGCAATATCCTCTCTGATTCTAAAAGAAATAAGAAGTGCAACAGAACTGTTATTATGAGAAACTAAATCTAAAAAAATGTCTTTTCATTTCACCATCACTTCATTACAGAGGATCCTAGAAAGCTGTATATAAAGGAAAAATACCAGTGGAATAAAGTTATACTGCTAGATATACTTTTTATTTAATATTTCTACTATATGTGTACTGTATGTTTTGACATATTAATTTAAAATGTAACAATGAAACTGCCCCACATTTTTCTCACAACTTTAATCATTCAGCTTCCACTCCACCGAACATATATTAAATTTCATGTCTTTTTTTTAATTTGGTGAATTATTCTGCGTCATTATTATCAAAATACATTACTTTCACTTTCAAGTCAAGGCGAGTTTAACGCAGGTATGTGTCAAACACTTTCACTTGTAGCCCATCTGTGTTTGAGACAGGGAGCCGCTAAGGACGCTGGTCCGCCGATGACGTCAAATCATCCACAGCTGTAATTGTCGTGCGCATGCGCAGCGAAAGCAGAGGCTGGACGCCGTCTGCTGGTCGGGACCATCGATGCTGTGAATTTAGACGAGTCAGTTGCTAATTTAAAGCAGATACGGAAAAATATTCACGGTCTTTTCCCGGTGATTAGACATTGTTTGTTGCTTTTACGTTCAGAGACAGCGTTTGTTTCGTCGCACGGACGCTTCAGGCGACAGAAATGAGGACCTCTTGTATATAAACAAAACGCAGCGAGCTGCTTTTTAAGGTGGCACGTCAAAGACATCTGCACGACAACAACAACCGGAGGAGCTCTCTTTCTCCTTCCTCGCTCGTTTAGTTAGCTAACTTCGCGTTGGCTGAGCTGTCAGAGATGGAAGCGACCACACATCTTCGTTAGGAGTCAAACTCCCAACGCTTATCCGTGCGAACATGAGAGAAGAGGACAGTTTGTTGTCAGGAAGGCAGCTCATGGCAAGTGAGAGGGGGGGTGAACATCACTGCTGCTGCCCCTACTTCACACAGGAGAAAGGAGCACTTGCTAACACGAAGAGTGACCTGAAGTCTCCCGGTCACTTGTCCAGGTCTTAGTAGTGTAAAATCAGACTTTGGCACAACATGGAGACGGTGGGGAAATTTGAGTTCAGTCGGAAGGACTTGATAGGACATGGCGCATTTGCTGTCGTCTTTAAAGGAAGACATCGAGAGGTGAGTGCAGTCCCTATCTTTTATTCATGTCAAGTTTTTATGTAAAGAATAAGCAGTCATTGCAAACATAAACGAAATTAAAGGTATTATTGTGGTTTAGTTGAGTTATCGGGCCTCAGTCGCCCTTAATTAGCCATCTGATGTATTTGTTTTCATTGTACGGCCTTAAGAGGCCTGAGCACATACAGGATGTTTCCCAAAATAACACAGTTAATGGATAAAATCCTTAAATACTTAGTGATTGCTTGTGTGATATCTATTGTTAACGCACGTCTGGACATTAACTCTTCAGCTTGCTTGTAGTTGCAAATGATTAGCGTGTATAATGGTGGCAAACTTAAATACAGGCCAGCAGACATGTATTGTTTCCACTGACAAGCCCCATACTGAGGCCATTAATAAACATGTTGGTACATGTTCTATTCTTGAAATGAAAGAGTGAAGATTGCAACTGGCTTTATAGTAACTTGATGACTTTCTGGTAATATCGTGTATCACAGTTTAGGAGGTAAAATAATACTCCATTGGGAAATATAGGCCTGTGATGTCTTTGTTGCTTCACCAGTAAATTGGCATCGAGATAAATGTCACCACCAACAGAGGATGGTAACAGTACAACACACCTTGTAATAGGTACATAATTTAAAAGACAACAACAACCTTTCAATTATGCTTTCAGGACTTTGGTTTGACCTGTAGTTGAAATGTATAATTAGAAGTTAAGAGTCACAGATTGCTCTGAAAAACTGCCCTGGTAACTTGACTTACTAGACTAACTGATTATAGCTTCAGCAGGTGATAAGTAATCAGTACCAGATTCCTTATGAACCTCCTGTAACCAACAGCATGTAAGAGTGAAATATATAGCTAGTCAACAAATATGTGCTTTAGTGTGACATTTGATATATCCTAGTAAAATAAAAGTGGAAGATTCCATAATCGTGACAAATAATCTTTGCTGAGACGCTGAGGAAAAAATGCTGAAAAATACAGCGTTGGCATTTTTACTAGGACAGGGCAGAAGATTCCTGTCTCAAGTAAAAACAGAGTGTAACACATCCTGTGCATTGCATCAGTGACCTTCAACAATAATTGATTTGCATGTAACATGTATGTGTCCCTCTAGAAACATGACTGGGAGGTGGCAGTTAAGTGTATAAACAAGAAGAATCTGGCCAAATCCCAGACCCTGTTGGGGAAGGAGATTAAAATACTCAAGGTAAGTCAGAACCCCTGAGAAGTGACTCTTTTCCAAGACTTCAATGGTTTCCAGCTATTAGGTTAGATTACTATTATAAGTAACACATAATACCCAAGTGAGAATGTTATCCAGGACACACAAAAAAACAATACTTAACAATTCAGCAGCAGTAAACCTTTGAATTAAAGCTTTTTCACCTATAAAATGTGTCACTTTCACATGTCAGAGTGTTGTATTGAATAATTTGGCCTGTAGTGACATCATATTTTGTTGAGTTGAATATTGAACTATCTAGTGCTGAAGAGGTGCCAGTGACATGATCACCTCCTTAAACACGAGCCAATTAAATTACAAATCAAGCTGTATATTTTCCTTCTCATTTCTGCAGGAGCTGAAACATGAAAACATTGTTGCATTACTGGACTTTCAGGTATGTAAAGCTACACTCAGAAAAATCTTGATCTACAGCTAGATCATATCAGGAACAGGTTGCAGGGTGCAAGTGCCACATATGCTGTTCATATGCATAATTATCACACCTTTTTATGTTGTGGTTTTTACATCTGTCTGTACACTCAATGTTGAGCAGATGGGCTGGTGGATGTTTCTGTTCGCCATGACCCACTTCTGTCTAATGCAGCTTGCACAACAATGTTTTCTCTACTTGTTAAATGAGGCTTCGCTACGTTTGTTTGCTCTGAAAAGCCGCTAGCATTTAGTTCTGTTCAAGTACGTTTTTTCCTCTGCTCTGCCATGTACACAAAAGTCTTGGGAAGTTTCAGTAAATACTTCGCCTTTGTGTCCTGCTCAACTCGGTCGACATTTCTGCTGTTTACATTCTGTCTACAGTCACATGGTATGTTCCTGTCTGTCTGCTACTCTTGAGCTCTCGAGGAAGTGTAGTGTCTTTGTGTTTTGCTTGCCGTAAATATTTCTGCTCAAGTGTTTGTCACCTTTTTCTTGGCACAAGTCAGGTGCATAGTGTGCAGACTAGTTTTCTTGAGCTCCTGTACAGCCTATGATAATGGTAAATAACAATAATATAACCATTACCTGTGTGTGTGTGTGTGTATTTAGTAAATGTACAAAGAAAAACTATAAAAAATACAGCACAGATATAAACACAGAAGAATCCACAGTCACAACTCTCCTCTTATCTGTACTATACAGACCAGTTTACTGTAGCAAGCCCCATATTAAGACACAACAACAACCTGTCCCCACAAAAATATGTGCCTTTACTCACCAGGTGTTTCTTTTGTCTTTTTAACCTATGGTTGACACCGTACCACCTGGTCAGAAACATCTAATGCCCAGATTATGCTAATAGTTACATTAGACAAGAGCTCAGTATTGCAAAATAGTTGGTTTACTTGTCAATACTAGGTGGGGGATGTTCTGCTTTTGTGGAGACTTGTTAGGAACAAATGTTTAATGTTTAAATCATGAAAATGTTTTATAATTTGTTTAGTGATTCAAGTGGACTTTTCATTTTCTCCCCTCAGCTCAGTTTTTAGAGCGTTAAATCATCACAGAAAGATAAAGTAAAGTATTTACAGAGTTATCATGTCTTAGATTATGCAGAACCCCAAACTATACCACTCCCTCATCTTTACATGTACTGATGACGGTGGCAGTGGCACGTGTCTCTGGGCATCAAGGATAGTCTGAGGATAGTCTGAGCTTGGCTCTAAGATTACAGGTTTGTTTTCACTCAGAGTGTAGATGCTCTGTGCTGGAGATCTCTCACCCTGATGGAACCTAATTAGGTCAAAAGGAAAGTGAAACCTAATGCTGGAAACCAGAGAAATGTCCTCACTTTGTTTTCCGCAAAGTGTCTTAAAGTAGTTAGTGTTGACTGATTATTGTGTTTTATGTACAAACACTGGTCACAGCACCAGAGGATTTTGTGACAACATGTCAAGTTCCTGTTTTCAAACAGGTTTTGAGTAAGAGCAAACAGCAGATAGATAGACAACTGAGCAGCTGTTGTAATGTAATGTGTTTGGTAACAGGACACAATCACCACTGAGGGCAATATAGGAAATAGTTGCCACTCCAAAAAGTGAACAGGTGTTCATTCTCAAAATGTGTGTAACAGTTTTGTGTGGGATCATTTGAATTTTGGTTTCACACCTGCCCCTCTCTCCCCTGGCACTGGATTTAGTGTTTTATTGCAAGTCATACTGCAGAGACAGACTGTGGAAACCAGGTGGTTGGCTGTGTGACTGAAACTAACTGACAGACTGAGTGGTCGTTTGGTCTGTCGGAGTCCATCTTCAATAAAAACCAAAGACAACCAACTCAAGAAGGCCTGACTCAGCTGAACTGTACAGCCTGGACTCTGGCTGGTGGATTCAAGAAGATATGGATTTGGGGTCAGAGCGAGACACCACAGTCATCTGTCGCCATGTGATAAGAGCGCCGCAGTTTGTTTTTTTTTTCCCAAAAAAACTTGTGCCTCAGGCAGTTTGACTGAGAGACGGAGACGGGATCGTAAAAGAAAATAACTAACAGATGTTAGAAGATTTGCTTGATCCCTCAAATGTGCCACATCAAAATTAGTTTTTAATACGATAAACAAACAGTCTTTTATTGTTTGTTGGTGTTGTTGTGGGAGCTTATGAGTTAATATTCGAAACGGTTGAGTACTTCTTTCTCCCTGATTCACCTATTGTTTTGATAATGATGTCGACAGCTAAGCCAACTGCTCTGCTCCCCCAAATGTTTTTTAGCTCAGTGTTAATGAAAAACAGTGGATTGTTTTCACATTTCTCACTAATTACAGGCACACTTTTATTCTTAAATTTACTCTTATGCAAATCTATGCAAGCTCCATTGCAAAAAATGTGTCACGTGTGGGGGGTTCGCTGCAGCCCTTTAGGATGTTGATTGTTTCTGTAATCCAAATGACCAGCTTAGTTTGCTTGGACATGATGGGTAAGCACAAGTACCACCTGTTCCTTCCTTTGTCTGTCACTGACATGTGTTTGTTTACACCCCCTCTTATCTCTTCTCTCTTTAGGAAACTGCCAGCTCAGTGTACCTGGTAATGGAGGTAAGCTAGCTGTGATGTTTGGCTTTGTTTGCTCAGAGCTGTATTGTCTCAGCTTTTGCAGGCAGCTCTGACAGGACCTGAGCTAAAATTAGCTGTGTCCTCAGGCATCGGGGGGATAAATGACCATCAGTCAGCATGCTATGTAAATGCTGCTGGTTTATTTTTCTTTTGCAGTATCGTTGCTCTGTTTTCCAGATGAAGACTCGGGGTGGTGGTAGGGTGTTTGGGGGGGTAATATTTTTTATCTACTTTGTCCTTTGGACTGAAACATACTTCCTATGTATGTAAACAACACAGAACTTTCAAGATGAGTGATAGTGTGGTTTACTCAGACACAATTTCACCATACTATCTTGTATACAGAAGCTGACAATATTGTTAACAAGCAGACACAGACATGACAAGCTAAGCCACATATAGCAAAGGCCCAAGGCATCAGATCTGAAAATATCTGTGTTCACACTCTCACATTCACACAATCAATACTACAGAGAACTGTTTAGAAAATGTGAAAATAGTTTGAATGCTTTTGTTTTTGCAGATTTAACATAAATGATAGTTGCCAGTTAAAAGGAAATATCAAAGAGGCAAAGAAGCATCATGTAAATGAACCCTGGAAGGAATAGCTGCTTGCATTTCTGTAACTCTTCCCATTTATTATTGTCTTCATTGTTTTGTGGTTATCTCTGTGTCTTTTAGAGAAGGAAATGACTTGTGAGGCAGCCTTTTCAGTCCCACACCTGTCAAAGCAACCCATCCCTTCCTGGGTTCATTCATATTAATGCTGGGAGTGAGAGCAATGTTTTGAATCTGTAAACACATCACTCTCCAGTAAATCACTCCTCTGATCTCTTTTTGCTTTCTAGTCCCTTCAGAGGCAGGGTGATGTCAAACACAAATTCACTATGGTTACACATCGGCACCCATTGTCTCCCTTGTCACTTAATGTTATTCTTTTTTTCATCTCAATCTTCTCTATTTCTTTTGCTCTCTCTCTCCCTCCCCTCCCATCTCTCTTTTTAATCCCAGTACTGCAACGGGGGTGACCTTGCTGACTACTTACACTGTAAGTGCAACAATTCATCTACTAAAAGCTCCAGGTGCCTCTGAGTAGAAAATCAATTGAATTGATGGTGAAATGTCATCTTTACTGAGACCTCTCACTATGAAAGCAATCCACAAATGTGTCTCACTGTTGATGATTATAGATGTTTTTTTTTTTTTTTTTTTTTTTTGTTTTGTTTTTATGCGAACGAGGTGAAGCTTAGACTTGTGAAAAATTGTTGTGAATGAATCATTTTTTGAAAAAGGGAACAAATTGGGCTACAGCGTTTAAAACACGTCTGTTCATTCTAATTTTTAGATCAGTGAAGAGTGAGCGTCTGTCCTCGCTATCTGCACTTTGCCATTAATTTTCAGGTTTTAGTTTTTATATTATATTGAGGTTCTTGTTCTTTAAAAAGGCAAATTAAGATCAATTTACAGAAAAATATCAATACTAGAGCTTGAAAATGCTAGAAGTGGCTGAAAATCTATGTAATAATGAGTCGCAACTCGGATTATTTGTAAAAATATTATCCAATCTTCTTGGAGTCCTAGAAAAATGATCATCAGTAAGCAACACTAGTTGCTCTAGCGACTCTAGTTAAGACATCAAGCAGCAGAAATGGAAGAGTTATATTTCAGTTCTCTACCACTGCCAAGAAGATTTAAAGAGTGCACACAGAAAAATATGTGCCTCAAGGCGACCATTCAGGTCACAACTCTTGTTGTTGTTAGTTTTTTCAAGACTTCCTGTATGACCGTCAGAAGCAGTCTTTTATCTGGGAGCCTGAAGGCAGAAACAGATTTCGGTGCTTCTGTAACAACATCAGGAACTTGAAAGTACCTATGGGTTAAAAATAGACTTTGATACACAGTGCAATAAAGCCAACCTGAAGTATACTGCCTTTATTTGTCATATACCCAGTATGTGAGATTTACCACATGCACAGAGTAGACCACCCTTTTCACACTTTTCAGACCTACCTTTTAGTTGACACTGCAAACAAACTGCGAGAATCATATCATGTACAAATCTTCCCATCTTTGCCACATCCCATAAATTGCTGGGCTCTGAATAGCCGGTGCACTCAAAATTGTCTTATGTGGGTCTTTGTGCGTCAGTGCACATAGGGCGGGAAATGAGGCATCAGCCAGTAGCCATTCACCTGACACATTATGGCTGTACCTGCTAATTTTGTCTGCCAGGTACTGAGACTCTAAATAGAGGTCCTATTCCTATAACAGGACTCTATAATAGTGCTATGCCTGGTTAAATATAAGTTTCCCAAGTGGTTTTGGATTCACTACACACTGTGGTCAATGAATTTAACTTTTTTTTTCCTGGTACATGTGTGTGTGTTTTTCCAAGTCAAGTGTGAGCCTGGCTTTGAAAATCTGTTGGAAGGGATATGGAGTCGACAGGAAATTCAAGGCTAAGGAGGGATTTAATATAGAACCACACTGTGCTACTATGAGATGAGGAAGATGATTGGGTTGAAAAAGAGAGGAGGAGCAGCAGGTGACAGTGGGGTGATGGCAGAAAGCAGATGGGCAGAGGGCAGATGTTTTAACAAAAATTTAGAGGTAAAATAACATGGTCTGTTTAATGTAACATGCACTGACTTTACGATTTTGTTAGGAAAACTAGTTTAATTTGCATGAATTTGAAAAGCCGTTCAGTCCTTTTTAGCCTATAAAGACCCACCTTGTGTCCTACATCTGTAATTTAATTCACCTACATTGTAGTGTATGAGGTTTACATTATAT
Source organism: Polydactylus sextarius (assembly GCA_016801845.1). Classification (NCBI taxonomy): domain Eukaryota; kingdom Metazoa; phylum Chordata; class Actinopteri; family Polynemidae; genus Polydactylus; species Polydactylus sextarius. The sequence continues at coordinate 7,889,188 of CM028922.1, forward strand.
ACCTACTGTATTAAAGTTGTTTTATTGTGTTTTTTCTGCTGACTATTTCTCCTTTGTCTGCAGCCAAAGGCACACTGAGCGAGGATACTATTCGGGTTTTCCTGCAGCAGATTGCAGGGGCCATGAGAGTCCTGCAGGCCAAAGGCATAATCCACCGGGACCTCAAGCCACAGAACATTCTGCTCTCCTACCCACCAGGACGCAAGTCACACTCCAACAACACCTGCATCAAGATAGGTAGGTTCCATAGTGTGAAGGTGCATGCACACGGTGGTTGACAGTATATCACAAAGTGAAAAAAGATCAGCGGTTTTATTCTACAATGACCTTTTGTAGGAGGTACCAAATGTGGATGAGGTCACCGATCATTTTAAGTTATCACAACAAAGGACAAAGGACAAAACAAAGGACATACACAGGAAATAAACAATTTCAGCTTTTTTAAGTGGACATTACAATCTTAACTCTGAGTTGTTGTTTTTTTTTTTTAACAATCTGATTCTAAAATGTAGCATCTGTTGAGCATCTGTTGGTTAAAAAAAAAAAAAAAATAAAAGGAGCGAAACTATTTTAGTTGTGAGAGTTGAGAGTTTAGGTGTCCATTGAGATTTAATAGGAAATCACCAGAACCCTCTACAGGAGCAAAACCTAATTGAATCTCATGAAGCACCATATGGAAATCCCCGCTGCACAATAAAGCTCTTTACAGACGTTTTTATTACACCAGGATCTAATAATGATTTCCCTAAGGAAATTGATGCCACCAAGATTGTAAGACTAAATCTGTTAGAGGAAAAATATAAGATTACATAAAGATTTTTGTACATTTTCCCACAGCAGAGATTAGAGTCTTCCTCTAATCAAGTGCACTGTTGAAAAATTATCAAGAGAGAAAATCGATTCACTGGTACATTCATGTGACGTATGTGCGTTGAGTTAGACTGATTTGACCCAAAAACAATGATGCGAATACAGCAAGTAATCACCGTAGTGAAAAGTTTCATGACCAAGCATAAAGCGAGCGTGTTATTTAGCTGTTTGGAAACTCTGCTAATCCGTGAGCCTATTAATTCTGTTCCCTCTGGAGAGAATCAGTCGCCCAGTGGGAGTGAAGTCTGAGGCTCGTGTCAGTTCCAGTCACAGCCCGATGTTATAATCCTCATGCCTGCGGGAAAAACCTGCTCAGGCGTGCACACACACACACACACACACACACACACACACACACACATATTGTTCCTACACAGATCCACACGTACACGTCGACTGTGATGCAGGGATTACTGAAAATGATTTGTTGTGGGCAGCAGGCAGGACTTTAAGTAACTTTTAGGAGTTGTCTTTCTATTTAATATAATGAGTAATATAACCAAGCTGCATATTATGATTATTATGAAGAATAGATTTCCTGACTGCACTTTATTTCCATAAAAAAAAAAAAGCAGCTCCACAGCATTTTTAAATTTTTTTTTTTTATTATTATTGATGAAGTTATGCTATAAAAAACTGTCCAGAAGTACTTGTGGTTTGGAAAATATTTCACTTTAAGTCATAAATCATAACACAGTCCCTAAGTCAGTGAAATCCAGTGTGATTATGCTGCATTCTCACCATACTGGTAATCACAGTGAAGATCTCCATCTCAGCTGTTAATGTTGAAATATTATACTTTATGTTTTTTTTCGGTTGGTTTGAAAGCACATGTTTTGCTACCAACTGCATTTTCTTTGGAAAGGTCTTTTCTATTTTTATCTGCCCCCCCCCCTTTTTTTTTTTTTTTCTTTAATCATTTTCTGATTATCCTCATTTCCTTCCATCCCTCCCTCGCTTTCTCTCTGCAGCGGACTTTGGCTTTGCCAGATACCTTCAGAACAACATGATGGCAGCAACACTCTGCGGGTCCCCTATGTACATGGTAAGCACATCTTCTAAGTTTTTTTCTAAGTTTTTTTCTTTTTAAAGAGGTTTTGAAAATACTGAAATTTCACAACACCTGATAATTAGCATTAGCCCACCCCCACACAATGATGGTTCGGCAGCTAATTATTTTTCATGTGGGACGGCAGAGCCCTCGCATTTTAATTTTAAACCCAGTCTCTGAACCCAATACAGCAGAATGCAGCAATAGAGTTAACTCCTACAGCTGTAGTAATGAGAATTTAATCATCTCATTAAATGTTCATTGTGGAGTTCACACTGAAAATGATTTCTTTCTTTCTTTTTTTTTTCCCCCACCAGGCTCCTGAGGTCATTATGTCCCAAAACTATGATGCGAAGGCTGACTTATGGAGTATAGGAACCATAGTGTTTCAGTGCCTGACTGGAAAGGCTCCTTTCCAGGTGAAAACACTGATTTCTTTTTCAACATTGTTGCAGATCATGCAGTTTTCTGCAGTATGACACATACAGTACATAACTTAACTGACATGTATGGAGGGATCAGTGTGAAAGCATATGTTTTGTTGCATTGGATCTTATAAAAGTCAGTTAAGAGTCAAAAACAAAATTTACCTAAATCTGAATTTAACTTTTTTAACTTTCATTTCAATCTGTTTGTTGTAAGTAATTATCCAAGCTATTTCTTCACTCCAAATCATGTGAGAGATGGACTTACTTGATAAGATAAATAGTGCTGAAAAACATGAAAGCCCACACGAAATTACAAACTTACCCAAGTTAAACAAGCCCAACAGCTTTTCTGCAATTTCCTGAGCAGCTTCTTTCTTTGCTTCATTGACAGACATTTTAAAACATGGTAAACAGTATACTGCACTGTGAAGTATATACAAGTACACTGCATACAGACACACAGTTCAATTGTGGACATTGTTTTCAACAATCTGTCATCTTTAGGCGAGCAGTCCCCAGGACCTCCGGCTGTTTTATGAGAAAAACAAGAATCTCAGCCCCAAGTAAGGAGTTGCAGCGTTGTGTCATGACATGTTAATTTTTTGTTATGTGTTATGTAAAACCCTGAAAACACTAAAGTTATTCATTTCTTTCTGCAATATTTGTTTTGTATTTGATTTGCTTTGGCCAAAATGCATCACAAAGGAACCATTGTCTTTGAGAATATGTTTGTTGCAACAGTACTTTGAAAATCTGACATTTGGATCAGTCACCGACAGTACAGTTTGTAAAGATGCTACTTATCATGGCCATGCCAGCTGGGCTGTTGTAACAGCTGAACCGCAGTTAGTTTACACCAGTGTCAGAGGCGACAAAACCCACAACAAATCACCAACAGCCTTCTCTTTTACAACACAGCGTCTGTAAAGGCTTCATGTTTTCAGTAAATCACAGCTGCCTAATGAAAGCCTGACTGAGAGCCCTGTTTTTTCAACCACACCAGTAGGGATAGATATTGTATACTGTATATGAGAAAAGTATCATTAATTTAATTCTCTGTATGAAAAATACAGGAAATAACTTAAGAAATTGTTCTGGTAAAAACATAAAAAAATTAGATGTTTAACTGAAAGTCTTAATTAGTCTGTAATAATAGGTTTCCTTTATATTATGTGACCTGTAAAAATCACCTCAATATTTTTTTTTTTCTCTACGAACACTGATTGTGCTATCATTTATTTGCAGCATCCCCAGAGAGACTTCAAGCCATTTGAGGCACCTGCTGCTGGGTCTGCTGCAGCGCAACCATAAGGATCGTATGGACTTTGGTTAGTGAACATTACAGTCAGACGATGTTACAGTAAGACAAATCAAGTCGACTGTGTAGTCTGATTGATGGAGACTTACATGGGAATATACACAGGTCATTCAGCTAAACATAGTATTTTGCAGCCAGTCATGTCCTTACTTCACCCAGGTAACAGATTCGACTTGTGTTTATGTTTAATAAAGAAGAGGTGGATCATTGTCTTTCTGTTTTGTACTTTTGCATATTTTCTTCCTCTCTTTATCCACTATTTTCTACTAATATTTCTTCACGTGTCGTTGGTAGATGAGTTTTTCTGTCATCCGTTCCTGGAGGCTAGCTCGTCAATGAAAAAGAGTAAGTAAGAATAAATAATATGCTTCCCAACAGAGGCACTTCTTGATGTATGAGTCTGTAATGTCTTGCACAGTAATCCCAGGTTAGGCACCATATTCCATCAACTATATTATATTTTGCTGTGAGCAAAGTTTTGGTTTTTCTGTATTCTGAATTCATTGTGTGTATCCCCTGACATCTTTAACAAAATGTTTTCTTACAGCAACTCCTACTGTGACCATGACCTGCTTCCCAAGCTCTGCGTCAGCCAGCTCTTGCAGCAGCTCATCCACCTCTCATCTCGCCTCACCACCGGTTTGTTATTATCATTTCCATTTGTCTTTGTTTCTCTCTCAGTACCTAAGCAATGAGGCTGAGTTTTTGTATGCGCAGTCAAAGAAGCCAACCGATTTAATATCAGTTTGGCCTTCCCTCAGCATTTCCCCCCTTTGCTGCCTTTTCTTTTGTGCTTCCTTTCTCTTTTGTTTGTTTGCTACTTTGTTTCTCTGTGTCCCTGCAGCAGTCTCTTGCTGAGGTTCAGCATTTGCGTGCCAAAGCTCTGGCCTCACCTACCCAGGAGGCCACTGGTTTTCTCCTCAAGGACTCATCTGGAGGGGGCGGCAGCAGCAAGAACTCCTCCTCCTGTGACACAGATGACTTTGTCATGGTGCCTGCTCACTTCACCAGTGAGTAAACTTCTTTTTTTCCATGGAATTCTTAAATGTGAAATGCAGATGTGCATATTCCAAGATTTGGCTCAAGATTTATAGATTAACTGTTGAAGTATTTGAAGCATTCTTGGGACTTTTTTTTTCATAAACTGGCTTTTATGTGGCAATTCATAAGCTTGAGCTCTTTTCTATCTAGACGTCCATTCTCTGTTTTTTTCTTCTTAGACTTTGTATCTCTTCACTCTAATCTGATTTTGCTCTTGTTTTTCTTTCTCTGATTTTCCAGCAGGGGAGCTGACATGTGAGAGTAAAGTGCTGCAGGACAGCCTGATGAACAGCGGGTAAGAAGCAAAGACTCTCACTCACTCTCACTAATTTATGAACGTATTTGTGGAATAGTGTTACAGAATTATAAAAAGCCTTATACTGTGTCCCCTTTCTCCATTTTAATCAGCTCTCTTCTGGCTTCTGCTGGGCTGTGCAGTCAAGCTAAAACACCACCACACTCACCTACATACAGTGGCTCTCCAAGTCCTGTCAGGTAACAGCACAAAGCTAGAAGTTTAAAGATAAGATCTCAGTGTTTCATCTTGATTTAGCATCAGAAAATTTAAGTAAACGATTTAACATAGTCTTTAATTACATCAGACTGTATTACAAAAAATGTAACATTTGTACATTACATTGTTTTGTCAGTATTTCCCATTAAAGTATTTGATTTATCCACATTGAAAGTGGTAAAAACACATACTAACTTCTCTTTTCTAACTGTTACCCTTGGCACGCTGTTCTCCTCGCTGTCATTGACAGGCCCAGTGAGTTCTCGGGAAGCAACTATGGCGGTAACTATGGAAACCATGGGCATTCATTGCCTATCCCAGTCCCCACTCAGGTCCAGAACTACCAGCGCATGGAGCAGAACCTACACTCCACCAAACAGGATGGCTCACCACGGTCTGTATCCACAAACTCAACACACGCGCCAGTGTTGTAAATGCACATTTGCATTTTAGCATTTCAGTTTCTCAACAAGGTTGCAATGACTTACTAACTTCACATTATCAGGCTTTCGACACCAGTGCGACGGTGCAGCAGTGGAAGCTCGTTGGCTTTTTGTCGGGTCGGGCCTTCGCCACCCTATGGACAAGGAGCAGCTACCATCCCCCGCAGACTCTCCCTGGGAGGTGGCAGAAATTTCCAGTACTCACCTCAAGGTAGTTTAGTGGCTTGTTTTCACTTTGTAAACCACCTCCACACATTCAAATCACAGCTGTGCCCATTGTCTACACATTAAATCATTATTCAGGCAGTGTATCATGAGTAGCAACCACAGCGGAGCTAACGGATTGTTGCCTTTATGGGACTGTAGCTTTGGGAAAGTTGAAATAGTTAATCAGTTTAGTAATTCCCAACTTTTTTAGAGTGTGACTAGTGCTCACTAATCACATTTAATGGATATGAATTCTGTGCAGTTCAGATGGGAGGATTTTTTTTTCTGTTGCAGATATTTAATTTGAAGGATTTTTAGACCTAAGGAGATGAAATTGTTGAGTTTTTCACAAGAAAATATGTAAAAAAAAAAAAGAAAGAAAGAAAGAAAGAGGAAAAAATATAATTTCTTTCTTTCTTAATGGTTGTGAGTTATTTATAAAGAACAAACTTTAAGTAGACTCTGCCTTGAGCCGCTTGTTCTTTGCATTTTAAAACTTTGTAAAACAAATATATTCAGGTGTTTGACATTTAGTTGGACAAACCTATTCAAAAACATAATTTTGTTCATTAGTCTTGTAAGTTATTTATTAAAAAAGTGATGCAACCACACAGACATTTAACACTCCCCTGCTGGTATAGTTCCTCAGTTGTCAGGACATACATGCCAGCAGCGCAGTGGGGGAGTTAGGCAGAACTTGTCCATCTCTGCTATCTGTTGGGAGATTTGTTGTTTTCTCATCTTGTCTGACATTTGTTTTTGTGACGCCACCAGCCAAAAACAAAAATATTCTGACCTCTGTCTGTCTGACTGTCCTCTGCAGTTCCCCAGTACGCTGAACCCCGGCCGTGTTCTCAGCAGCACCCACAGGCGACAGGGCTGGGCACACGGCTCCACAGTGCCCCCTGTCTGCTGGAGTGTGTCAGTGGGGGCGGCAGACAGAAGATCAGGAAACAGCATTCGGATCCAGTGGTTGCCCCCTCATCAGGCCTGATGACTGTCCGCCCCCTACACTCCTCTCCCAGATTGAGTGAACTGATGCAGCGCAGCCCTCTTCCCACCATCCTGGGCTCCCCTTCCAGGGTTAGTCACCTGTGTGTGTGTGCATGTGTGCAATTCTCCTGAGATACCCAGCACAAGAAAAGATTACCAAGCAGTTTTAAGTAACCTCTGGAACATTTCTATTCTTTCTCCTCAGACCATCCCTCCATTTGAATTCCCCAAACCTCCCAGCTCTCCAAACCTTGTGACCTTCCTCACGCAGGGTTTGGTCATTGGTTCTCCTTGCAGCAGGACTGCCCCGACAGAGCCCAGAGAGCTAGGACAGCAAACACCTACGCAGGGCACCCAGCCTCCACACTGCATCCACATACTGAATGAAGATACTAAGAGCTTTGGAAGGTTAGATTATTGTTTTAGCGGCTCTTTTCTGTTTTTTCTGTGACATTTTTTTTACCCTGCTGATACTTAAAATCCAGCTGGGATTGGTTACATACACACACAGGGTACCCAAGCAGTATTGTGTTGTTATATATGAAGTCTTTTTACAGTATACAAATCAGTATATTATATATTAAGCTGGAGATCTGTAGCATTTGGATTGTCTCTTTCATTCATTCCTGTTACGGATAAAGGTAAAAGATCAAAACAGTGATGAGGATCGAGGGTGGAAGAGCTGTTGAATATAACTAGCAGGGAAAAAAGTAGATAGAAATAGGCAGGTAGTTAAAAAAATTAAAGTTTACAAGAATGTTTCCTACTTCATATCACTCTGTGTATCTGTTGTATTCTCTGTGTTTGATGCAGGTCCCAGAGTGCCGGCCGTCTGTCTGACATGCTGCTGATGGCTGCGTTTGGACCAGGTGGACCTGTGGGTGAACGAGGCAGCACAGAGAACCTGACCTCTGAAAAAGCCATAGAAATTACAGGTTGGCATGTCTGTTGATTGAGATTTACAATCTTTTATTTTCTGTTTGATTAAATATAATTTTAAGGCTGTGCAAAGTACCAGTGGCAAATAATTAGTTTTACACAGTTATAATACACATTTTCAGAAAACAACTACTGTATTACTGTCAGATAATGGTCAGTAAAACCTTTACCTCCACCTCTATTACCTTTTAATCATTGCTCTTTGCTGTCCTCTAGCGCCTCCCAGCAGTGGGGTAGGTGCTGCACCTGCATCCAGCAGCCCAGCACAGGTGGTTTTCACTGTGGGCTCCCCTCCCAGCGGCAGCACACCACCTCAAACCTCCCGACAGAGGAAATACTCAGGTAACATATTCACCCAAACACAGCTAAACACAAGTTATTTGTCTTTACATCCCTGCTGCAGCTGCAGCAAATGGGAATCAAATTCCACTTACGCAGCAGCATTAATATTGTACTCTGCACACTATACAACACTTTAGCGCTGCTAAAGCTGCTGTTTTCATTTTCCATGATGTGGGAATTTAATTAAATGCAATAAAGGAAAGCATAAAAGTTTTAAATTAAACCAAACTGTGGAAATATTTAGTTATACTACGGGACTGACTGCTTTTTCTAACACATAATTTTCCAGCTGGTAAATGTCACCTAGAGTGTTTATGAAAATGAAAAGTTGCCATTTGATCATTAATTGGAAAGAATCCCCGCTTAGGAGCTGGAACGCCAAAGTCAACAAGCAGCACAGTCGTCCTCAACACATTGTTTGTACAATCCACTTATCTACAGTATATTTGTTCGTGTTCATTTGGTTAATTATTGTAGAGCAATGAAAATCCAAGGCTTAAGACCTAATGTCTCGCATATTTGCTATGTCTTCTTCCAAACTGCTGCAGGCTCATTCACTTCAGTCAGCCCTGCAGGCTCCTTCACCAGCCGATATCCCCAGACAGGCACCTATCTGGACGGCTACGAGGCTCCCTCAAGTCCTCGTTACAGTTTCACTGATCCTATCACAGCCAATATGGGAGGGCCTGTAACCTTTGAAGCTCCTGAGCTACCGGAGGAGACACTGATGGAGGTGAGAAGAAAGAAAGTGAAGTCAGTTTCTTGTGTTATCTGTTGTCTCCCCTAACTCCGCCTGTCGTTTTCGCCGTGTCTGTCGGAGCACAGCAGGAGCATACAGACACTGTGCAAAGCCTGCGCTTCACATTGGATTTTGCCCGTTGCCTGATGGAGGTGGCAGGATCCCGTGGTGCTGTGATTTTCGGGGACCAGGGGGAAATTTCTCATCCCTGCATCCTTCAGCAGCAGAGCCTGGTAGCAGATCAGATAAGCTCACTGAGCCGAGAGTGGAGGTAAGGCCTTATCAAGCGTGTTGGTTGGTCTTTGTTGATAGCAATGATACTGTTTATCCACTTTGGAGAGAAAATGATTTCAAGGTGGATCCCTTGGCTTTGCACCATTATAAAATACCCTCAAGTATTAAACTATTATATAATGAGGCAAGTTAGAATCTGTCGTGTGAGATTTTCTGCAGATACTTAGCAGATTTATAGTGCCGACTCAAGAGTATCGACTGAAATATGTCGAAGTTTATTTTGCAATTCATGCAATTTTCAACCAGAACAAAGAGAAACATGGTAACTGAGATGCAATCAACTGAAGCTTTTCTGGTTCTAAAGTTTGAATGCAGAGAAAGATGAGATGACATTCGTTTGCATCAGATCAGCAGTCTGATACTTGGGGCCGTTGGTACTTGGTCAGAGATTCTTTCACCAGTCAGTCCAAAATAGGAATTTATGTTTTCATTCTTTTTAATTTGTTTGCAATTGTTGATGCTGTATTTGTGTGCTGCCTGTAAATATCATATATATACAAATCTATCATTCAGGTGTTTCACTAACTTTTGTCAGTTTCAATTCAAATAATATTTGTGTGTGTGTGTGTGATTGTGATCCTCAGTCATGCAGAACAGCTGGTTCTCTATCTTAAGACAGCAGAACTCTTGTCCACTGCCTTACAAACAGCCATGGAGCGAGTTAAACAGGGCAAACTCTATCCATCTGCCACAGTCAAACAAGGTATGACCCATTTCATATTGTGAGAGTTGTTGTTTAAGTGTTTAATTTGTGTATTTAACACATAAATAAATTCTGTCCATATACAGTGGTGAGGAAGCTGAACGAGCTGTACAAATCCAGTGTGACATCCTGTCGCTCGCTCAGCACTCGTCTGGAGCGCTTTTTTTCAAGGAAGCATCGCCTAATGGACCAAATCACCTCCATCACAGCAGAGCGGCTTCTGTTCAGCCACACTGTCCAGATGGTAAGCCTAAGGGGAAAAAAATTTGAATTGTGCATATGCAGGAAAATAGAAGATGTTAAATTTCAGATTTATTTACAGAACTGAGGTTCATCGCAGGATGCTGATATACTGATATATTTTTTTAAGACTAAAATCAAACTTGTTGTCATGTCAGGTTCAGACTGCTGCACTGGACGAGATGTTCCACCAGGGGGAAGCATCAGTCCTGCGTTACCATAAAGCTCTTCTGCTGATGGAGGGCTTGTCTCTGCTGCTCACTGATCAGGAAGACATCCTCAGTGTTGGCAAATGTAAGTGTGAGTCTGTCAGATCATCTCACACAAAGTGGTTATGTCTTCAACTGACACAAATACCATGTATGCAATATTCCTGCAGCTAAAAATATTTTTTTTAAAACAATTTGCTGTTTTTACTGGATGATTGAATGGCTTGTAGCCTGTTAATCACAGATCTAATACACATAGACATACAACAGGCAACCTGCAGTTCTTCATGGATGTGCTTATTGTGCTAAACCACCCACTGATTTTGTTTTTCTCTTTTGTTTTTTTTACTTTCTCTTTGTGTACGCAGGTAAACAGTGCATTGAACGCCGCCTCACAGCTTTGCAGTCAGGACTCTGTGTTTGAGAGTCTTAACGCTGTGTTTGTGTGCGTGTGGACATGATGTCAGTCATTTGCACCCTGCACATTATCAACCAACCAAATCTACTCACATTACACCATTACATGATTTCCAGTTTAAAACGGCTTTCGTTTTCTCTAGAAAACCACAAGATTCCACTTCTCACCCAACCACCGCAGTTTGTGGTTCATTCTTGTAGTTTTAGACTGAGGCAGCGACTTCCCCATCACTAAACTTTATACCAGTGTTGGACATGAAGTACTGAAAGAATGTCTGTGCTTTTTGTCTATGTTGAGAGGACATTTGCTATGGGCACTAAAATGGTATTTTTTTTCTTAAGAACACAAAGAAGAGGGTTCCTTCACTAGGTAAATCACACGCAGGAGCAGTTATTGCCAAGTAGTCACATACCCAAAAACAGTACTTAACTAAATATAGACACATAGCGAGGACAAATATACGCGCTACAAATTTGCAATAGGCAAATGTGTTTTACCATCATCAGTAGCTGGAGGGAAAGTACAGTATCTGCTGTACCTACATCAAGACGTTGGCTGATGAAGACGGGGAATGGCCAAGTATCATTCTCATCAAATGTATGTTTGTCTTAAACCCTGTCTTTGCTTTGCTGGGTTTAATTTTTTCTGGTTTTTATATCATCATTATTCGTTTTCTGAAGTCAAGTATATATATATATATATATATATATATATATATATATATATAGCATTGTTACAGTCGATGGCAGTAAGCGCATCTGAGCACTATTACAGAACTGTTGCCAAAATGATTTTCAAAAAAAAAAAAAATGTTGTTTTTCTGTTTTTTTGGTTTGTTTTTTTTGTGTGTGTGTTTTATCTTAGATACACTGCGGGTAACTATGCTGGTTTGGAAAAAAAAAAATCCTGTTTTTGACACTTTACCGATTCTATACTTGCTCCATGTCAAAGACCAAGTCCCACCCTCTGGAACAATGACGTACTTAGGAAGGATTTTAGCTTTTTAAATAGTGGCAGGTATTAAAGCAGGAGGTGGGATATGGACATTCCATGTTTTTGCTACATGCAAAACATGTCTTGTAATTGGAGAGGGACTAAAACTGGTCTGTTAGCATCCCTGATCACAATCACGTTAAAGATGCTGCAATAACCTGGGATGTATTCGTCAGGTATACAGAAGCTTAGGTGCTGATGTTGCTGGTAATCTCCTCACAAGATTTCATATTTTGTCTGTTTATGTTTTATCTTATCAGTAATGATGGAGTTTAGCAAGTATAATCAAATTTGAATGTAGAGCTAACAGGAGAGAGACTCAGTAAATGTTATCCCGATGTAAGATGACCAACCTTTCAACTGGTCCCCAGTCAAAGGTCTGAATGTTTTTGCACTGTTGAAGTACTGTACAGAACGATGTTGAGTGGAACATGCTATACATGTCCAGTTTTTTGTAGATACTTAGACAGGTTTGCTTATTTGGAGTTTTATACTTGCTTTTAGTGCTGTTTAGTTTAGTGTTACAGTTACTGTCAAATTTATGTTTATATATTTGAATGTTGACAAAAAAGATGGTATAAGCTAAGAAACCTTTGAACGATTTCTTTAAGGAAAAAAGGAAAAGAAAACTTGCTTTACACTGAAAAAAGACCCGCTTGACTCGACTGTGTTGTGTTTTATTTCAGAGTAGTTGGTGGGTGATGATTGTGCTTGATTTTGAAAAATTGATGTGTTGATTTGGAGTGCTAGCTGGCAATGTGTTTGAAATATTTGTGCTTTGTTGGTATCGACCTTAACCATACATCCTAACAAGGTCACTTTATCCCTTATCCCCCACCCCCACCCCAAAAATTGTTGGTCAATGGAAAAGGTCGACTTCTACTAAGGTTGCTTTCAAAGAGAAGTTAATGTGCATGCTTGCATGCATCTGTGAAGTGATGTTGTTTGACATATTAATGGATTGTGGGATTTTTTTTCAGTTCAGAAGCAATGACATTGCTCTGTAACAAGATGTGAATGATTTGATTTCGACTCCAGCTGACTGTGTGGATGTGGTTGTCTCTGGGAAGGATCCCACTTTTACATATGAAACAAAATCCACTGAAAAACAAAAGTTCCTTTATTGTAACCTATTTGCCTGGCCTCAATCTACTTCCTTTTCCCTGAGCTGAATTATTACATACAAGTGCAAATAAGTGCATATTGTAGAATACAGCTTTGTTGTGTGGTCTGGGCAGAAGATAATAGCTAATGCTGAAACGATGAAGCCGGTGTAGTAGCTCTGTCAGCAGAACAGAATGGTGGAAATGTTTTTCTTAGTGAAGATTTCTCTTAATATACACAATGTGTTTTTGATTTGTGGCCTTCTTGTCTACCAACATCATTCAGTCTGTGTCAGATGTTTATTTGAATGCACATTCCTAATACCATCTCATCCCCAAACTGTTATATCTGTCATTTATGCGGAGGCGATGTCTCAAAAGATGATTCTGGTAGCAGAAAGTGATGACTTATTACTTTTATAAAACTGATGCATGTGTCACTTTTTTAGTGTTCCCTACAATCAATGTTGTGAGCCTATCCAAATGATGATGACCCTGGGTAGGTGTCAAAAGCACCATGAAGATAATTTATGTTTGCAGTTTCGATAATAAGGAGGACAGCTGTAGAGAACAGCAGGTTGTTGTATGAAGTTCAGAGGCAGTGGCCTATCACAGGCGTCTATCCACTCTGCTGAAGTGTCCTCGAGCAAGATACTATCTCCCTTTGAGCTCCTGGGTTGCTGTTCAAATGACCACATAAAGATAAAATAACAAGTAACCACCATGAAGATTTAGCCTTTACTATGTGCACTCTCACCATAGATATGTCATTGATTTGGTTTACCCTTTTTTATGTATGTTTGCTGAGAACATACCCAAGTGTTTTCATTTTGTGTTTTCACTTTACTAATGTTGTATTACCTGTAAATATTGTAAATTAAGTTATTGTCATTGTACATATATATATATAAATATATGATGCTGCAGGCATGGAGAGAACAGAATCATAGCACCTATACATTTCCAAAGAATAGGCCTTCTGCTGATGTTCCATATTGTGTCTTTCTGTCACAAAACGCATTTTAATGATGTCATGTCTACGACAGACACACTATCTCGGCGTCCGTGTGTAATTATAACCTTTACTGTTTGAGATAAGCAACATGAATAAAGTGAAAGGAAGTGAAAGGTACTTTGTCTTAAAATTGTGTGTTTCTCTGCTGTTGTCACCTCATTTATAGAGTTTTTATTATTATTATTTTATTTTAGCTTTAGATGCTCTTAGAGAGAAAAACTTTTTTTAGTTTGTTTTCCAATGTATCTAATCTAAACTAAAGGGGTTTTACTCTTAATCGACTTAAAGAAACAAACAAATGTTTTAGCCTGGTTGAGCCAGTTTACAACAAGCTACTCCTGTCACAATACTACATGAATACTTATGTTCTAACTTGGTTTCATTAATTCCAATACTTAAATAATAATAATTGTCAATCACCATCAGAGACAATATATAATATGCATATTATCTAGTATACTAAAAGTGAGTATCATGAACCACCATTCTTAATGGTGGTTCTGATCTGATTACCACATTACCATCTTTGAATTGTGTTTTGTTTTATTTCAACAAATAATTTGCAAGTTTTCCACTAAATTCAAAGTTGTGTTGGGTCTTGTCAGGCAGCGCCTCACAGGCGGGTAACGCCCCGTAACCACCTCAACCAATCAAACAATTACTTTTCTAAACGTTTAGCCACTTCTTATTGGATGTTAAATCTGTCAACCCAAGGTGAGGGGGTGGGGTTTATGCGCAGCTTGCCTGAGAACGTTAACTCGGGGCAAAAAAAAAAAAGCTCCCTGGTTGTCACGGCAACGTTGTGTACGAGTGGAGCGCATGTCAAATGAGCGTGAAAGTAACTCAGGCTGTTTAAGGTGTTTACAAGTAGCATATTGTAGCTACAACGAGTAAGCTGCGTGTCGTCAGGTGAGATTTTAAGTTAATATAATCTGACTTTACTGGAGTATAGTGATAACAGGAAAAATGCGGCCAGTGTGGGAACTAAATTAAGTTCGTGTTAGATATCGGTCGTCGTGCACGGAGGGACAAAATGGTTGGTTGAACGAGTAAACCAAAGCGATGTCAAGTAATAACCTTCCACCTGTGCGCCATTTGCCGCACTGGACCCGAGTTGGGCGTTTAAGAAAACCTTGTTCACCACGACGTTTAACGGCGAATGAGCTGCAGCCGCTGCTCGTTGTCCATCCAGCGGACAAAGGAGCAGGGAAGACAGCGGAGGGGTCCGGTCACAGCGACGTTAACCCCCGCGTAGCTTCGCTGCAGAGGAATATCCAGTTCCTGCAGCAGCAACACAAGGAAACTCTGGAGAGGCTCCACGCAGAGATAGAGTATCTCAGACGGGAGAATAAAGGTGAAAAAAGTAGTG
The DNA here is from genome assembly GCA_016801845.1 of Polydactylus sextarius. Taxonomy (NCBI): domain Eukaryota; kingdom Metazoa; phylum Chordata; class Actinopteri; family Polynemidae; genus Polydactylus; species Polydactylus sextarius. The sequence goes on from CM028922.1 coordinate 7,904,417, forward strand.
GGAGGGAAGATCTTTATCCCTTTCATTGAATGAGTTAATGATAATTATCATCACTTTTAAATTAGAAGTCATTAAATGGCTTATGCTGCTTTGCTGGATTAGACACAGAATTATACTGTGCCATGCTGATAACATTTTGAGTGTATAGCATTTTTCAAAACAAAGCACTTTACAAGAAACAGAAAAGAAAAAAGTTGTAAGATCACAAAAAAACATTAGAAATTGGGGGAGTTTTATGTTGTTTTATGTTGTGTTGACCAATCTGTGTATCAGTTTATAGACATATACAGCACTTATTTTTTTCATTGCAGAATTGCAGTGTTCATCAAGGAACTAGTAACTTTATAGACACGTGCCCCAAAGACCAACCTACTGATCCTAAAAGTCTATAATCCTTATTTTCCATGTTTACAAGGGATGAACTCAGTAGACTCTTGTGGTGTCCACACCCTTTACATAATGAATTCAAGCTAATGACAAAGACCCGACTGTGTTCTGATAAGGTGCTGACAGGAGAGACATTCAATCTGGGTATGGTGGTAGCATAGCAACTTTTCAGTGGGAGGTGGACACAGATCCGATGTCACATTATTGAACAGGCCACATGCTGTTCCATATAACCTTGTCTCACCACCCACCAGGAGACTCCCCAGTCATCTGTCTGTGCGCTGTCACAGTGGACAGGCCTCCATGGATAAATGGGCTGCTTGCATGACCCGTGTTAGAAGATTATGCCTCCCAACAGCATTCAGTAAACTACAGTTCTCTTATTATGGATGTTACAGAGTTGCAGTATAAGCTGATAATGGAGCCCCCCAAGTCCAGTAGGAAAGGTAAGATAGATCCACAATTTACTGTTGTCTTGCTTCACCCTGCTGTGCACAGCTGATGCACTTGCAGGGCTGGAATAGTTAAAATTAGAAATGAATGATATGGATGGAAAATGGATGGATATGATTTTATATTGTTAATGATAAATAATTTAAAGAATGGCTACCTTGGTATAAAGTGTATGGCAAAATATCTATATTTTTTTTCTTATTTTTCGTCGCTAGTATCTGAACATTATTGTGCCGAGTGACGTTTAGACCCCAACCCTTCGTTTGTTCGTAATCTTCATTTCGATCATCTCTCTTTTAGGACCGGTACGTAGTCGACGAGGTGTGAGGCCGCCCACTCAGGGAAGTGAAGTTCACCCAGGGCTCTACCTGGAGGAGCCACTGCAGGACACAAGACCCTCACAGGACCAGGCACTAAGGTGAATTCCCATCAACCTACGTTTGGTCTTTATTCAGAGGTTCACCCATCTGCTTACTGTCCAGCTCTAGACACATTATCCAACACTGATAAGAAATAATTGTTGGTTAATGAATGATGAAGCAAATACGGACAGCATGTGCTATCTGCTATTTGTATGTTTTTTCCTTACAGTCACAAAACCTTTGCATACAGAAGGGCTAGAAACATACTGCTAATATACTCTATAATATGTGATATGTTTAACCAGCTGACCAAGGTATTCTTGTTTAGATATTAGGCACTACATCATCTTACAAAAAAACCCACTGTATTTAAATGTTGTCATGTTAGGCTGCAACTATAAAACAGGAAATAATGCGAAGACATTCTGGTATAACCACGTTATGTTTCCTACCATTCAAATATGAACATCTTTACAGTAACGTGTGTGGTACTTTTAATTGACAATATTGCACTGTATTGGGAAGAAGTGTAGGAGAGGGAAGTGAAATTCCAGGATCTGCCAAGCAGGACCATAGCCCAGAGGTGAAGGGAGGCCTCATCACTTCATTACAGCCTCTACGAATCCACAGCGGTCCCTCACATCCACCGCGCGCTCCTACACTGCAGGAGTGTGAAGTTATCATACGGCAGCTCTATAACGCTAACAGTTTACAGTCTCAGGAAGTAAGTACCCATTATTGAATAAAGCTCTTCAGTGTTACGCAGTTTAAAAATTACAGTATTTAAGTGGAAGTATGTCACAACTTCATAATAACTCTATTTCGTTTAGATTATACGTGTGAAGGCACTGCTGAGAGATATTGTACTGAGCAAGAAAATCACACCAGAAAACTACATTCTGACCAAGGCCTACCTGGTTGATGGCCCTCGGTAAAGTGACTCAGAGTATCTTAATTTTACTTATCTCAAAAACTGAGTGCGACAAGCATTGTTGTGATACCTTTTTTATTTATTTTTTGTCCTTTTCAGGAAATCTTTTGAAGAGAAAAAATTACCAAAACTTGGTCTTCAAACATATCCGGAAAAAATGTGCGTACATCTGCATCTACATTGCTTCATGATTTTATATGAAATAGGTTTTATTTGCCGTTATGTGACAGATTGCTCAAACCATCATAACAATACTTTTATTAACACTTTTGATGAGTACAGAGGCATTTCAAGATGCCAAGAAGCAGCATCATCTCGGCAGCTAAATTCACACACACAATTTTTTTTTTTCCTCTCTCAGGTCCGAATCCTCTCAGTCGGGGATGATCCTCCCGGCTCTCAAGCAGAGCCTCAACTCAAACATTGTAGAAAGACAGAGGAGAAGCCAAGCGACGCAGAGAGACCGTTTCAAAAGGACGGTGAAGTGACAGAATCACTTCCACAGCAAAAAGTGAATGTATTCTACTAAATACATTGTCAGTCATCAATACACACCTTGAGTATTTATGTCTAAAGTATAATGTCATTTTTTTAAAAGCTGGTTTTGAGTACAGAGATATACTCATAGACAGGTAATGTGAAATGACACACTTTTAAAAGCTTTGTAAGGGAAATTATAATTATATCCTTTGTTTTTTTTTTTTTTTTTTTTTTTACGAAACATGCATTTTAGGGCATTTGAACCAAATGAGATGATTTTACGTTTTAGTTGGGTGTTCACTGTCCACATAATGACATGATCACATTTAAAACTGTGAACTTACAGTTGTAAGTGAAGCCTCTAAAAGCTTGTGCAATTCACGAGAAGCAGGAAGCCACCAGACCTATTTCTGAGTATTATGTATTGGTCAAAACTGCAGATGTACTGCAGTGACTAACCATGTCTTACCAGCCATGTACCTGAAGTACAACTGAGAAAATAATATCACAAAATAAATCTAATAAATTGCCCTAATGGTTAACTACACAGTAACTGTTTTTTTTTTTTTTTTTTTGTTATTTTTCTTAACTCGGACTACCACTTCCTGTTCTGTTTTCGCAATATATGTTTTTTTTTTCAGCAGGAAAATGACATCATAATCTACTTTTTTGGTGCTATGATGATACTTAATACCATTCTATAAAACACAAAATACGTGACTTATTGTAATAATGGATTCTTCTACCACTCGAGGATGAGAGAAGTGAAAACATCTTTCACTGGCTGAAACCAGTGAAAAAAACAGTTTCAGTGGTTGTTGCTGACTTGCCAGGCAATGCAACACACAGCTGGGATTATTAGTGTAGGTTTTCCTATATTAGGAAATTCAAGGCATTTGTTGACAAATCTGTTTGTTAAATTAAGGACAGTTTTGATGCTGGTTTCTGTGGTTTAATGAGTCACGCTATTCTGAATCATGAGCCATATTTCATAATTAGAAGATTCTGTAGAGGTCGAGTTTAAATTGTACAAACGGAAAAGCGGTGTACCTGCACACAGCAAAACTGATGTGAAACGCTGCTTGTCACGCTGTTACACAGCTGTATGAGCACGTGCTGTAGATAACCTTGTTTTGCATAGAGTTTTCGCTAAATCAATGAGGAAGTAGTTATTTAAAACTAATCACAAGACGCAAAAAAGTGCACTATGAGGAAGGAGAGAAATTGGTGCCTGCTTGTGTCTGTGTCTGACTTTTAAATGATTAATGATATAAATTACATTATATTTGTTATTTACCTAAGAGAAGCATATTTTTGGGTATTTAATAAGTCTTATCTGCAAAAAGCAGCAAGATGATTAGAAATCAAAATTAATCATGTGTGAGAAGTCTAAAGTTTGATTCATAAACACATTTACAGGATAAAGATTTAGCCATTTTTAATAAATAGAAACATAAATGATTGTTTTCATTCTGTTCCTCCTCTGCAGCTTTAATAAACACAAATGGTTATCAGTGAGACAGTTCACTGTCATGTGACGGACAAGAAATTCAAAAGCACCTTATGAATCTAAACTTAGCTGTAGTTGTGCAACAGCGCAGGGCAGGTTAAGAACTGCATCCAGCCAGGCGGGGCAGATAGTTCCTGGAATGAACCAGGCCTAGTATACTCCTCCTTTTAGAACCTGAGAAGAAATATGTGTTCACACTGTACTCAAATTATTATACAGCAATCTGGTTTATTCCTCTTGTCATATGAAATACATAGGATCTGATGTAACATAAGATCTGACTTGTGCTGAATATTTGAGGTAAATGATTCATGGTAAATGATTAAATTCCATTCTGCACCTCTCTGTGCCTACACTGCTCTTAAATTACATCTACACTTTACCCTCAACATCTCCTGCAAAAACTGTGACTTTACTATCAGTCTCTGCAGCAATACATTAAGGCGATGACTCACTCAGCAGGCTTTAAATAGCTACTCTGTTCAAAGCTTAACATTCTACAAATATACATCATCTAGTCTCCACACGATGAACCCTGAGCCTGGTGAGTGTAATGAAACTACCTTTGTGCTTGTCAACCACTGTATGAGGAAGTATTCAATTAAAATCGTAACATACAGAATTACATACAGTATCATGAACTCTTATGACCTCAACACAAACCTATAGACTGAAAGCATCCAACATATATATTCCACCTGGAAATATGTGGATTTTTTTTTTGTTTAAGATTTCTGTTTGAAAAATAACATCAAGTATTAGTCAATATTTTCATGTTTTAATAGCCAGTACAGAATTCAATCAATTACATGTAGTTAAAAACACAGTATTCGTTGAATTGTCTCAGTGGTTTTGGTCTTTTCTATTGGTGAACACAGCTCCTGCATATTTCCCAGCAATTAAGGATGGATGCATTCCTAATACATCAGCGGTAGCCTGAGGCAGTGATCACAAATACAAACTCTGCACCTACAGGGTGTTGATTTTTGCTCCAGGATGTTTTAATTCAGAGGAGGGAGTGTATTGGCAGGAATCATAAAGATATCCTTGTATACATTTGTGCTCAAGAAGCCATGCTTAAGACTACAGTTATGCTACAGACGGCTGATGTGTTTGCCAGTTCTGTAACATTGCAACAGTTTAAATGATATTAAAAAAATATATATCAGTGTAATGTATAAATATAGAACAAGATAGTATTGCCTCTTATATACACCCACTAGATGGAGATATTTCTGAAGAAACGCCCCTTCAATCAAAGATTACAGATGTTTGTCAGAAGGTCACAGACAGTTGTGGCAAAACTGGGCAAAACAGGCATTAGTGTGGCAAGTGTGTTGTGTATTTGGTATAAAATGGTTGAAAAAATGATTATCCATGTGTCTAAATGACAACGTCCTAAAAAGTGGATGAAATTACTATGTAGCAATAAATTCAGTATGTAAAACAAGGGTTTAAACCAAATGTTTATGGTCGTCTAGGTCAAATAATCTGAGCGTCACTATTTTTACTTGTACTTCTAAAGAGGAAAAAGCCCTGTTAGTTTTTTTTTTTTTTTTTTTTTCCCAATTTGTTGCATCACTGCGTCTTTGTGGAAATGTGGGAATTGGCAGGCACAAGCCAGTAAGACCCAGTGGGTGCAAATCTATTAAAATTCAGACAGTGTTGCAGTGATGAGAGCTGCTCGGTGCCAGCTGCAGCCTCATGAGGCAGGGCCACTGAAAACTTAAGTAGCCAGAGGAACACAGCTACATCTTTATATATTTTACTATCATCAATGAGCAGAAGTCGTCCCGCCACACTGAACGGCTTGTCGTGGCAGCCAGTGTTCCAGCACATTCTTTTGTTTGTATTACTCTTTATTACGGCTTCTTTGGAGGCACTGTCCCCCGCATTTAAATTCGCTCTCTCCCTTTCAATATATTGTTGTTGCGGCCTGAGTAGGTTTTGGGCCATCCAAATCGATGTGTCACAGTCCTGTGCCAAATAATACTTAGTATGAGATTGAATGAAGAGGAAGTTGAAGAGCAACAAGAAATGAAAATAGGGAAATATGAAAAAAAAAAAAAAAAGCCTTTTTTGACTGAGCAAATATACTGTACTTTCCCGTTCAAAAATATAAGCTTTTCACAGTAAGCTACAGAAATATAATAGAACAGGAAAAACAAACATAGAGCATTTCACATAAGGACACTGGCTTTCTTAATGTGTATCCTAAGGAAATCCATCTGATATTATTTGAGTAATCAGACATGATGGGTATGTACTGTCATCAATTATAACAATTAAGTTTGCTATCACTCATTTCTACTGAAAATATACAGCATGTATAGCCTCAACACCAGACAGGATAAATAGACTGTGGGTGACTTTCAAAATAAAGTAATCATTTTACTCTAAATGTTTGTTAGACAGTGTTTATTTTTGCTGATAATTTTTCTGTAGTTTTACAGAAAAAAAAAAACTAGTGATACTCCGGACTTTTCCTGACTATCGTGACGGTATTTTTTTAAATTATGGTGCTGCTGTTTTAACTTGTTCAGCCACGTGACCTAAGCCACTTATGGTTCCTGATGTTTAAATTAATTGAAAATGACTTGACGCTCGCGCGATGGTAAATTCTATCGTGATAATGCCATTTGCAGTGTTTAAATAAATTGAATACGTGTGTCGTATTTAAAAGTTTTTTCAGTGAAACGCTAAGATAGGATAACCCTGTGCTGTTATAAATCAGTCTGTAATTTATTCATCGCTTTAGCGTTTGTCATACAAAATGTTCTCTCGCTGTGTCATGGAAACATGATTGACACCTCGCTCTCTACACCCGCCCACCCTCTTCCTCCCACCCCCCCTCCCCTCCCCACCCCACACTCCACCCCCCTCCTCCAGGCGAGTGACGTGCGGATAGAAAGCGGGACCTGCCCTCCCGTCGCCATTTTTCGGTCGCGTACTCGCACTTCGGTTGGGTTGGGTGAGGGGGGGACGAGCAGAATTAAGGGAAAGTATAAAATATAGAATCGTCGAGCCGTGGATCCCTCGTGAGCAGTCCGGAATACACGCGAGAGCAACAGAATAACGTTCTGGATCCTGAGATGCACGCGCAGGAGACGAGCCGCTGCTGTGAAATAATTATTTGTGTGAAGACGTGTTGCGGGCCGCCATTTTTCTGCTGTTCTGCCTCAAAAGTCTACTCGGACTCGAGAAGGGAATTCAAATACACATTTCCATGACGTGTGCCTTATCGTTAGATCAAGAAGATACCAAGTAATATTTTTGTTTTCGACTCGCGGCCACTGGCAACCTTTTGCAGACATGAGGACATATCAGATAAAAAATTGAGGCCACCTTTTTCCGCTCTCACAGTTGACAGAGTGGAGAAGAGAAATTATTAGAAAAAGAAGCCTGGTGTTTTCTCGGAAGGCGAAACGAAAAGGGGAAGCTTCATTGATCATTTGTTGCCTTTTGGCCTCTCGTCGATGTTTGTCGTAAGTTGTTTTTTTATTTTATTTTTTTCTGTTTTCGCCGCTCAAACAATCACTCGGCCATTGACTGCTGAACGCAGGAACCACATTATGCTCCAAAGTTGGATCAAGCCAGTCACAGCCTGTCTCTGAAAACGTCAGGTTGTTTTTTTTTTTTTTTTGTGTGTGTTATTTTTGTAATTGTATTTATTGTTATTAGTAGACGTCTCCGGAACCTGCAGCTTTTTGTGCAGAAACCACTCAAAAAACCTCACAGGGCGACGAATGCCTTGTCCTGCATCTTCCAAATCCTCCAGTTTGCTGTGATTGGCCAACCCCTGGACGCATACACGTTTTAACTTATTGTTTAGTCTGTTTTTGTAAAAAAAAAATTCTTTTTCTTGCTTTTTTTCCTTCTACTTATTTGTAGACTGATAATAACTTATTTTTAAACAGAAATGTCAACTGCTCGGTTTGATTCTTCTGATCGGTCCGCCTGGTATTTTGGACCCGTGTCACGACAAGAGGCACAGAATAGGTTACAAGGACAGAGACATGGCATGTTTCTTGTACGAGACTCGTCGACCTGCCCCGGCGATTACGTGCTGTCAGTATCTGAAAACTCCAAAGTGTCTCACTATATCATCAACTCTTTGCCCAGTAAGAGGTTTAAAATAGGCGACCAGGAATTTGAACACCTCCCTGCTCTCTTGGAGTTCTACAAAATCCACTACCTGGATACGACCACTCTGATAGAGCCAGCACCCAGGTATGGAAATTACACAGCACCCACCCACCTGCTATCTGACTGCATGGTTGAATAGCACAGAGACTATACGCAATGTTAAAATAACAAAAAATAAGATTAAAGACTATGTGATCCAGCGCTAACCCACTTTCAGTAACGCTGCAGTGTCCTGCAGTTCTTACTTATGCATTGGCTTCGCCAGATTTGAGCACACCAGCATGATCACACTTCCAGTTTCCTGTTTTTATTAAGGTCTTGTGGTGTCTGTCCCAGTACACCAGGTTTGGAAAATAAACAATCAACAGCCAAGATGCTGGTTAATGTCTGAGGTTTGAAAGTTTGTGTACCCTGTAAGCAAAGTTTGCTTACATATCCAACCATAACTATAACCAGATAATTGTGTTCATTTTGACCACTGATTATACAAAATGAGGTGTGTTTACATGATGGTGAGTTTGGTAAATCTTTTTCCAAGATGTTGCATATTAAGAACAGATTTTTGTCACCCCCATGTACAGACAAATGTAAACATAACAAAACAGAAGTGTTCTTGAAGAGACACATGTAAGACATTTGTCCACATCTTAAAGTGGCCTTTTAGCATCATATCAGCTTTCACAGAGCTAAATGTAACAAAATATATAATACATGAGGGAAATCGGTCACTGATGTCTGAAGTCCCATTGTCTGTCAAAATTCCCATGTTATCTACTTGTCAGAAACTTACTTTTTTGGTGACCACATGACACCTGAATCTCCTTTGCCTCATTATTGTGTTTTCGCCAAGGTACCCAAGCACAGGTCCCATCCAGCCCATGGTTGCCCCAGAGGACAACCTGGAGTATGTGCGGACTCTATATGACTTCACTGGCAGTGATGCAGAGGACCTTCCCTTCAAAAAGGGGGAGATCCTTATCATCCTGGAGAAGCCTGAGGAGCAGTGGTGGAGTGCCAAGAGTAAAGAGGGGCGTGTTGGAATGATCCCTGTGCCCTACGTTGAGAAAGTGGTACGACCATCGCCCCATTCTGGTCAGCCTTCCCATGGATCTCGCAACTCCAACAGCTATGGAATCCCTGAGCCTTCCCATGCTCTCGTCCACGCCTATGCTCAACCCCAGACACCTTCACCATTGCCCCCTGGCACCCCTGGAGCAGTTATCACCCCTCTACCGTCCATGCAGAATGGCCCTGTCATGGCAAAGGCCATTCAGAGACGAGTGCCGTGCGCCTATGATAAAACGGCTCTTGCTCTAGAGGTAATTTTAAATGGATTCAATGGATTCATGTCGCACTTTATCTCCAAATATACCTTTTTATTTATTCTGTCTTTTCTTCTTCCTTGTCCTTCTGTTCAACCTTATGCTTTCCATTCATTCAAAAACCATAACCTTCTCTGAACACACATCATGTCTAAAGATTGTTTTTAACACAGCCGGAACATCTTTATTTTTGTTCAGCAGTACTTTTAATTGGTAGTGCAACATCATGCAGCAAGTCTCCAATGCCAAGTAAGTGCCCAAGACACAACTTGCAGCAGTCTACTCAGCTTAAAGCTGCATTGCTCTGTTATATCTTTTGACTCAACAGTTTTACCAAAATACTTTTAAAAAAGCAGGTGGAGTCCAGTTCAGTCTTCCATTCACAGTTGATGATATATAATTCAATACCTCAGTTTTTATTTTTAAGTTAAAAAAATCTAGGGGAATTATCTGCTAAAGATAGACTACATGATAGCTTAGTGGTTGACAGGAGATTTAGATCTCTAGCTGTATGGGCAAAGCTAACTAATCACACGAGAGATAATAGGGCAAAAAACATGTTTTTTCCTTTCTTAAATTTGACATTTTATTAAAGAAAATATCTCCTATTTTGGACAGCCCCCCAAAGAGAAACCTCAAGGATATAAATTTTCCAGTTCACACCTCCAGCAGAACATTTCTAGCACAATTTCTTGTAATGTTAAACTATAACCTACATTGAAGCTGCAGTTGTCACTTTGTAGTAACAAGAACAGGGGAAAACACCAGTGCTGCTTACACTTCTCACAGCAGTCGTTTTGGTTCTGTGTGATGTGTGAATGTGACTTAAGAAAAGGTGGCGCTGCTTCAACCCTCTAACACTGAAGAATATGCTCTTTCTACAGAAGCAGGTCTAGTTTCTTGCTGCCCTTTGATGACGAGGGGTGGGGTGTGAAGCGGTGCTTCAGATATTTTGTCTATGCCCTGCTATTTTCCATATCAGGCCTGTTAATGCTTAAATTAATGCACCTAACCTTTGTGAGTCTGTCATGATATTTTTTAGGTTTTTAAGAGAAACCATTCCCCAAATGTTAACTTGTTGCTCTGAGCATCATGCTATGTGTTGATGTTATGGTGGTGAGTTGCTGCTTGTCAGTCTTCCTTAAATATGAATGGCTACCAGCCATGTTTATTCATTTGTATGCTTTTAGATAGACAGACATTGATTCGCTTGCTTGTGGTTGCACAACTAGTCATGGTTGGATGCCAAAGCAGGTGTGGGGGATCTGTGTAGTATGTGTATGTTGTTTATATGATAAGCTGCAAGATATCTTTAGGTAGCTGTAAACTGAGAGTTGGTATTGTTAGATTAAAGTCACTATTGCACCTTCATTTCCACTGATGGTTCTACTACTTGTCTCTGGCTCTCACTGGCTCAGTCTTTCTCCAAGCCAGTTTGCTGCTAAATAGGCAGCAGCTCTGTTGCGTTTCAGTCGTGTTGCATTTCTCAGGAGTGCGCTCTGGCTAATAGAAAACTGCTTTGAGTGTGTCGACATGTTGAAGCATGTGATGCAATGCTCGGTGTGCACTTCACATACATAGCGAGGCTCCAAAACGCTGCGCTCTGATAGCAGGCCAGGCTCTGGTCGTGCCCTTAGGGGACAGATGAAAATAAAAGGTATCTTAACCTACCTCCGCTGCCATTCACTGACATCAGAGTGCGTCAGTAGGAAGTAATTTAGGCCACTACAGTTGGGTACAGCGATGCATTTGTCCCTTTGACTCTTGTGCAGAATTGAGGGTGTAAATTTGGACCATGAGCAAACCTGGTGAATGGTATTCTTGCTAAAGGTTAGACACCTCCCTCTAGCAACGTTAGTCTGGGCTTCTCTGCTCTCTCCCTTCGGTCTCCTTTTTTCATCAACTGATATCTGATAACAACAATTAACGCAGGGGAAGCCCAATACATTCAGACTGACTCTGTGACGCAAGTCGAATGTGTCAATAAGACATGACAGCTGGCAATGTGTCTGCGCGCTTCGCCATCCAAATTTTATCAACCGCTGCACCGACTGAGGATGGAAGCCTCCATTAAATAAAAATGATAGTTAATTGTTGATTTCACCTAATCTACAAAGAGAAGCTGAGAGAAAGTGATAGACAAAGACGGAGTCAACTTTACAGCCGGCCAAAGAGAGCGCGAGGGAACAGAAACTGAAATTCTCGTTAATCTATAAAACTGGTTTTATTTGGCACTTATGTTATGTTTTTATGTGTGATTGCACAGTAATACAGTGAAGTGTGTGGATATACAATTGTTGTCTTGTCCTGAATGAATGATTCAAACAGAAATTCACTGTCTGTTCAATAGAACCATACCTGTGTCTTCCTTCTTTACAAGCAGCTATCCATTCTAGTTCACCTTTAAATACCAATACACTCAGTGACAACAATGTCTGTTTGAACTTATTTTGATATTTACTGTTGATTTAGGAGCTGTGCCAAATTATTTTTAAGCGAATTTGAGGCTGAAAGTGATGCTCTTCCATCAGCTGGTTTGAACTAAACAAACATGGCTGCCTAATGTTGACACAAGGTGATGGTTTAGGCTACATGTCACAGAGAAGGTCAGTTACTAAACAGAAACAGACACGTTCACCAGCTGCACCACAAACCTCGAAGAAGAAGAGGAAACAAACCCTGTCGCTCTGGTCATCTCTGTGAGGGAAATGGAGATAAGGCTTAACACAAAATACGTTTTCTACTGAGCGAGTCGTGATAATTCTTCCACGTCACCAAGTCTTTGTCACGCGGTCCGGAGACAAAGACAAGGAAGGAAACTTCTTCTTCTCAAGAATGGTAAACAGCTAATTAAGTTTAGTAACACACCCTGGAAAAATACCAAAAAAATCCACCTCGACCATTAAGATTTGTATGCACCACATAAGCTTTTTTTATATTTCTTCAAAGTTTTGCCATCCTTTTTGATGTAATACCTCAAAATGTAGATAAAATACTACTATAAAAAATATTAAACCGACCGATAGAAACATTAGTCGGGTTAGAATCTCTTCATCACCTTGGCACAGCCAACTGTCAAAGATGCACATCTTCTGTCAAAAATGCTAGAACCAGTTTGTGACGTGTGAACATAGTGACATTGATCCTGATAGTGAGGCACGATTAGATCCACTAGTAATCCACTAGTAATCCACTAGTAATAGTAATAGTATAAGCACGCCATGCCTCTGTTTTAGCTTCATTTTCATACCCAACACGACGTGTGACTATTTTGAAAACTTTATTTGCACAACCATATTTTGCTCAAACCTGTGGACAAAGAGAAGCTGTGTCCTGCTGCTTCAGCCGGATGTTGTTTTGTCTAGGTTTGAAGCTCAAGTAGTAGTTTGAATATTCATTTTATATGTTGCATTTGAAAGAATTTAGATATGGAAATACTTTAGTGAGAACTTGCGGTTGACAGTTGTGTAGATGTGGGTTTTTCTTGTGATGTACAAACCCAGCCCTTGCAACTGTCGAGTGTAACTGAGTTGACTGTCCAGTATAATATAATATGAATTTTGGGCGTCTTGTATTGAAAACTTGCTGCGAGTTGCTCTGTTCTAATAGGTTTATTTAATCATGGTGTCAACAATTTAAAATTATAGCAGTGCAGTGCCTGAAATAAACAGCCTGCTAGTGTCAGTTTGTTTCTCTCCTCTGTGTTGGACTGAGTACAGAGGTTGACTTTTTAGACGGTGTCCATGTTTAAGGCTGTAGGCCTGTTGTCTAAGCCCTTCTCTCTCTCTCTCTTTCCAGCAAAAGCAACACAGCGTCTCACACTTTGTGTGCTTAGCTCAATGTTGAGCAAACAAGACGCTGATGTTGCAGACGAACCTAATTTAGATGAATTAATCCTATTTTCTTGACATTTTGTTTGTTTGCTACAATTAGGAAATAAAGGCAGTGTCGTTACTGCGTATGGGATGTGTTTATGTTGTGCTCCTTTGTACCTCATTACATTATTTTTTTTTTTTTTTTACCTCACCCTTTGTTCACAAAACAATTATTATTAATTATTTGAAAGTTTTTAGAAAAATATGCAAGAAACTAACGAACTAACTAAATAGGCCCTAAGCTGATTGCTTCAACACTAATCACAAAATCCATAATTCTTAGTAACTGAACAATTGTAATATTGTGTAATCGGTTTTGGAATTACTTGACGTTAAAGAAAGAAAGAAAACCACCATAAACCCCAAGAAATCAACCAGTATAACAGAAACCAAACCAGGTATTTCTGTGATGTTTTTGATTTACTGGTCTAAAGCTCTGCTTTGCACCGAAAACGCATACCTTACCACGTCCCATCATGTCTCTTCTATCTGTGTCTGTCTCTTGCTTGTAGTAAGTTGTCGCTTAGAGCAAAACCTCTGTAGTTTCTTTCTTTCTGCTGTTGCTGTTTTCGGGACCTCTGGAGTTAAAAAAGCTGGAGCTCTGAGTCATTTATTCACTTCAGTCCTCAACTGATGAAATCAGATAATGACCCCCATATTTCAATTTGATAGTAATTAATTTTTATTGCGTAGTAATAATCTGCTTTCATAATGTTCCCACCATGATTCTTTGAATGTTTTTTTTTTTTTACCCTCAGCTCCTGTATGGTCGTAATAAAGTTGATATGTTAGGATCTGTTGTGACTCAAGTTATGTAAGACTTCAAACTACTGGGTTCTCAAGGACTTACTCAACCTCCGTAAGAATTTTAAGCGGTCTTCATTCATAACAACAAACCTTTTCTCAATGAAGGTTTATATCTGTTAACCCCTCTAACATCACGAGGAATGGTTTAGATTTTCAAAATTGAAACTTTATGGAAAATTTTAAGGTCAAAACTTGCTACTGCCATTTTTTTTTTACATTTTTATTTATTTAGTAATCATAATGCAATTTCACTACAGCATGATGCATTCAAACGGGCTGATTCAGTGGAAGTTTTTTTTAATAGTTCTCTGACAGACGGATTTCACAGAAGCTTTTATGTCCAAGTAGAATTCCTGTCATTTCAGAGTGGCGTGAAGGATTACTGTTACAGATGATGTCTAGGACTGGATGTCCTTGAAGCCTCATTTTGAAGTTAAAGCTACAAATAATGCCCTCGTTGCTGTTCACGTTTCAATCATGGCTTTTCATGATGGAGACTTTTCCCTTCTAATCCCGATAAAGACCATATGGCTTTAACAGACTGGGCTTCACGTTCAGTGTCTCAAACCCATCGGAGCGACTTCTCTGTGTTTCTCTCATCACTTTAAACTGCGGTGCGGTGCACATGTGGAGAAATTGTTATTTAAAAAGTAGTTTTGGTGCATCCTGTGGAAGCTCAGACTTGCTCTGAATGTGTTGTTTAGAGCAGGTTTTGAAGTAAACACAAGCCATGTGCACCATGCGGTTAGTTTTTCCTCAGGCGATGACTAATGCTCAGTCTAATCAATAGAGTCTGGTGCAGCAATTAATCACCAGCTTAAAATTCAAACACACTCTTCGACATTTTTTTGCATTTTGCCTTTTTCTTATCTGCAAGTATGTTATTGAAAGTGACACTTACTAATGTGTCATTATATAACATCTGTGTTCCATTGATTACAGGGTAGTGCTGTTACGTGTTCATCTTTTTATAGAGATATTGATATTTGAATAGTGGCTGCAATGTGGAATTGACTTGTTTGGTTTGTGTGATTTATATAATGTTCAAGTGTTTTCAGCAAGAGTTAAGTGAGTTGCAGAGCTAAAAAAGAAGCTTATATGTCGAGTTATTAACATGTCTGACTCCAGTACATCAGACTGAAAGCCACATATGGAATATATGTTATTTTAAAAACTGCTCCTGTAACTCAGCCTCCCGTCCTTTTTTTGCCCAGGTTGGTGACATCGTCAAAGTTACACGGATGAACATCAGCGGTCAGTGGGAGGGAGAGGTGAACGGACGGCGGGGTCTCTTCCCATTCACCCACGTCAAAATCATAGACCCCCAGAATCCAGATGAGAGTGACTGAGAGTGACCCCCAACTGGAGCCCTCGCCAGTATCTACATGTACCTGAATCTGCTGGCTGTCTCCACCTTTCCCGCCAGTGTCACCACGGTTACATGCTCACCTGCTTGGGGCTGTACCATAATAGTGACCCTTCTGTTGTTGCCAACCGTTGCAAGGCTTTCTGACTGTTTACAGCGTTGGACATTGGATCCAAACTAAATACATGACCGCACATCTCCCAGTTTCCTTTTTCTGTGTCTTAGTTCCAGGCTGGGCAGTGTTTTTTCATTAGTCTCTTTTCATTTCCAGATCACTGGGCATCTGTGTGAGTGTGTGAGTGTGTGAGTGTGTGAGTGTGTGAGTGTGTGTGTGTATGCATTCGTGCCTGTGTGTAAGAATGTATGTATGTGTGAGTATGTATGTGTCTTCACAATAGATACTTACCACATTACATCACAACATGTCTGTTTTTATTTGATTTCTCTGAATATTGGTTATGTTTTGACGTCATTGAGACTTTAGAAAGTTTTGTTGATTATGAGGCTATTTGTACAAAGTGGAGGAAAAAGCAGCCCCTATGGGTCTTGGGAGAGCACTGAGGTTTTGAGGCGTTAACCAGCCAGTCATACATTATTTCTCCAAACAATCAAGTCACTATTGTACCTTAACCATCACACACATACACACTCTTAATGGCCACCATGCAGGTCGATGGTTCTTTGATGTGTATGTGATGCGTGATTGGAGCAAACAGAACAGATGTGATATAAGTGTCTTTTAGCATAACACAATAAATCTTATTGTGTCAATCGTGTCCCACCTGGTAAAAATCTGTATGATAAGACTGATTATTTATCTATTGTTACTAAGAAGGGACTTCTTAGACTATGTTTTTACCTATTTGTGCCACATGATCAAAATTGTGTTATTTGTTTTGTTCGTTTGTTTTTTTTATTTTCTACTTTTTTTGTGACACAGAGAAGTCATTGTACAGTAGAGGGGTAATTTTGCATGTCCACTTGGTATCTCTCCTAACTATCGTTCTCATTTTTTCCGACTAAAACGGACATTGCTTAGAGATTAACAGGTTTTTAGTTCCAGCAGCACCCAAGCACTAGAAAATTTGCTTCAGTATACTTCACTTTTCGCATAGGAGTGCCAAGCTTTGAACAGGTTTCCAAAATAAAGTCAAATAGCAACAGCAGTAGCCATGGCCAGCACTTCCCATGAGCATCTGACTACAAGGCTAGCTAAAATAATAATAATAATGATAAAAAAAAAAAAAAAAAAAAAGCAGTGTGAGCACCTGGACTAAAGGCTTTCCACTGAGGGGAAAAGCTCTGCTTTCAGTGGCGTAGGTCAGGGAAGGAGGAAATGTCTCAGCAACCCAATGAGATCCCATTATGCCTTTTTCAGAGAGTAAGATGAATGCATCTTTCAGTGCATGCAATCCCCTCTCTAACCGTTTTTAATGTGATGTTACTTCTGTCAATTTAGGACTTCGACCTGCTTTATACTCTTTTTATGCAAACGGACTCGGATCAGAATAGTGGGAAGCATCTTATGTTCGTAACTTTTCTGCAGCTCGACTCTGTTTGGTCTGTAGCGGCTGGAAAAAAAAACAAAAACAAACAAACAAAAAAAAAACTATTTTGCTCACTTGTTTCCCCTCCTAGTGCGCTCCTTTCAAATCGCCATTCAGTCATTCACTAAGAATGATGTTGTGCAGCTTTTAGTTGTATCCCAATTTCTCTCTCTCTCAGTTTGTAGTCAGCTATTAAATCAGATGTGTGTGTGTATTATTATTATTATTTTTTTTTTTTTTTAAATGAGTGATGTGTTATTAAACAAAAAGTACCTACGGTGACATTTTACAAAAGGGAAAGATGCCTGCTGGGTGCCTCTGTGCATGACTTCTTGGCTGGGGAAGTTGGTTAACCCAGCCAAATGCTGCTTAATGTCATTTATTTCCTTATTAATTGTGTCTGTTATTTTTTCTCTCCTGGTTTGAACACAAAACGAGCCAGGGTGGGTTTTCCTCATTAAACACAATGAAATTTACTAATTAAGCAATACAACCTGATTAGGTCCTTTTGTTGAGGTGAACTCACTTTTCTCATGCTTCTGAGTTGTTTTGTTAAGGCATTACCAGTATTACTGTGCTTTCTTCTCATATTCTAGAATGGCCTGTCTTTTATGTAAGAATTGAAAATTGTGCCTTTTATTTTCTTATACCATTTACATGTATTAATTCCCCTTTCCCTTGGTTAACACCTGTGCTGGCATTGACCTTTTCTGAACAGAACAAATAATAAAAAAAAATAATAAAAAGTATGTCCACTCGCGCTGGTGTTCTCTGCGTTTGTTGTTTTTGTGTTTTACACTGATGGGATGGGGACGCATGTGTTTGCAGCAGTCCGGCATCACATGTTGTGTATCTGGAGCACAGGATAGTTGCTCTTGCTCTAATTTTTGACAGTTCCAGTTTTGATTCTGGCTGTGCCCAGGAGAAAGGAAGCAATTAATGAATTTTAATGAAGTGCTAATAAAAGAAAGTCAGCTGACCTAAAGATGGGGAGCGGAAAACTTTTCAAGGGCGATGTATCAGATACCCATGGTCTGTGACTGTTCAGCACTTTCAGGTAAAACCAGGTAGCGACTTTGAGCCCATGGGTTTTGAGAACATACATTATGTAGCAACTGTAAGTCACATTAAGCTCAAGAGACATTTCTGTTCATGTGAAGTGTGACATACACATATAGCCTTCAGAAGCTAAGAGCGGATTCTCGTCATTAACAGACCCCCCCACTGGGACTTTACAGAAGCAGATATGAACATGTTAGATTATGCAACTGTTCCAGTATGTGCTGCCCCCGAGAATACATGCATCTACCTACAGGTTAATAGATGTACAGTCACTGCTGATGCACCAGTTTAGAAGTACTTGTTAGACCATCTATCATATATCAACATAATAACCCACGAGATGTATTCTGTAAGGTTGTGGGGGAATATATAAATTATTAATAACGTATGGGAAGTCAAAAGCATCGACTTTATCAAGTCTGACTTGCAACAAGAGCTCAAGATCCTGAGGCGCAAACGCACATCTTAATGAAAATCAAGATCTACTTCTGTGTTTTGTACAGAACTAAAAAAAAAAAAATCGACCAGATGATGTCAGCCAACCGATCTGATATCGACATCAGTGTTCCAGTTTCCAGTTTTTTAGTAACTTCCTCTGTGGAGTCTGTAAATTGGTGATCTGTAAATGTTTTATTGACATAAGTCTTTGTGTTGAAGTGTTACATCTATGACTGTGTTTCTGATTTAAACATCTCTTTAACAGGGCGTGTTTAACTCAAACATCTTAATCATGTCATCTGAGCCATGATGGTTGGGATCTATCAAGTCCAACATCTTTATTCAGAGTCAACTCTGTAAAGAATCAGATAACACTGAAATGTTTAGACTCGGGTATGAGGCAGTTGTTTTGTTTATGGTAGGTGTTTCATCATGACTGGAAATCTGTGTTTCACTTTTCACAGAATTCGCTGCCCCGTCTGCTTTGGTACGTCGTCTTCGCCAGGTTAAATTTTCATTACAGCCAATCGATGTATTCCTCTGGACAGTGGTGATAGGTGGTGGCTGCAGCGAAAATGACTATAATGAATCAAACTGAGCTGAGTTTGACCTTTCCTCAGGGCACCCGGTGCATGTGTGAGTGAGTGTGTGTAAATGGATGTGTGCCACGGTCGATGAAGGCCTTCCTACAGTCCATTACCATCACCGCCCTCAAGCTAGCTGCTACGGCAGCTGCTATGCTCTTCAGTGTTTAGCCCACAGAGGTGAATGCACAGTGAATCTTTGCTGTTTGAGAACAAAAACAAAATGATTAACATACATAAAAATGATATACAATAAAACTTGAAGTAATAATCCTTATCTTTTGTAAAAACCAGACCAACATCCATTAAGGGTATTTTCCATTTACTTTCAGTCTGTGTAGTAGATTCTGCCTTTCCCACACTTCCTGTTACCACTACTATGGAAATCATAAAGACGATGATTGTAATAAAAGTGGTGCGATAATAATAGCCTAGTTGTAAAAGAAAATGATCACAGTCTCTGAAGAAGTAGGTTTATTGATTTCTGGTTGGACAAAAAAGAAAAAAAGAAGAGTCGTACAAAAATCAGCCTGAATCAGTGATTCTCAGTCTGCATCATCAGCTGCTCGCTCAGAAAATAATGAGTCATGAAGTTTGCACTAAATTATTATTAAATGAAAGTGAAGCCTACATTAGTTTCATGCTGACAAGTTTCAACCAGTGTGACTGTTTCACCCAGCATTTATCGGCAACATAGTGATGAATAAAAAGCCTCCCACTCATTCTATATATGACCCCCTCTAAGATTGAAAGCCAGTTAGTTTGTTAGTTAGTTAGTGTCTTTTCACTGAGCTCAGAAATATAGTAGTTAATGCTAAAACTACCTACAGAGGCTGTAAACAAGCAAAAAGAATGAATTAAATGTTTGTTTTGATAGTGACAGAGAAATATGCCATGTGGCTGGCAGTTTTTCTGTTGATTTTTGCTACACTCTTACCCTATTTTTTAAAAACCTGCATTAATTCAGATCCCATAACAATTGAAATGGAGACTTTGGGGCCCACATTGACCTCTCATGCTCCTGGGCCTTTGTCTTGTGAGCCCATTCAATAATCTATCAATGGTTAGTAGCCATGGTGGATAATATGTAAACCTGTAAATTAATCACAATCACATAGTGTTTAATGGTTGAAATGTCCCCTAAGATTAGATCTCACAAAACAAAACAAGTGACATTTAGTTTAATCATGTAACAGATTTCTTCTTCTCAGTGATGTATTTTACATGAATGGTATTGTGCTTGTCTAGAACAAGAATGACATTGGTTCACTCTGGTTAAGCCTGGTTAAGCCTTTGGTGCTGGAGTTATAGCTCAAGCACGCTAATTTACCCCATCTGTGTTCTATAATACGTTTTATAGCGAGGTGAGAAGAATCCTAGATGAGCTATGTGGGTGACCCAGATGACCCAGGCTATATTAGGAAGACATGGAGGCTAAAACAGCTGTCCTGTAACCAGAATGTCACAGTTTGAAACTTCCTCAGAGCCAGCATGTCTGATGTTAATGAAGTGTTCTTCTGGAGACACGGTGACTGAAACCATACCTGCTCCAGGTTTGGTAACATTCATGACTTTGTTCCTCTAGTGAAGGACACAAACTCACACATCTATGTATTTTTTATAATTTGTGTTGTGCATTACACAAAAACATGTCAGTTGATGTGCTCTAGAAAAATCCTTTGTAGTGCCTGCTCCCTGAAGCTTCATAAATGTCCCAGATATGGCTTCCCTCTCTCTCTCTCTCTCTCTCCCTCGTAAAACATTTACAGCACAGACGCTCCTGCCTTCTGCTGGGGAAACTATGCCAGACTATGATGGTAATTCCACACTAGCTGACTGTCATCACTTTATCAGGTCAGACTCGCTGCTCCAGGACAGTCTCTCACTGCTCCATCATTCCTGCTCTTTCTCATCTCATCCCCAACTGTGTTTGTGCTCAGATGATTCCAATACAGCAGATGCCGACATATTTGGTGTTAGTGTAACATTTAATAGCTGAACTCACTGTTAGCTGAAGTAAAGCTGTGGATTACCAGAGCAGAAGTGATACTCCCGTAGAATGCTGACATATTATTGTTATCATCATTATTATTTTGTTCCATAGCCGTGTTGAATTTATTTTCAAGTGTTCTATTTACATGTAGTTGGTGGTAACTGGAGCTATGTTTGCCGCTTTACAGGTCAATATGAATTGATTCTTGAATCTAGATTTTTAGGCACACAAGTAATGTCGGTCGATTGGTTGGTACACCACTTTAGACCAAACTGAAACATCTGAATTGATTTTCGTATAACTCATGAGCTACAAAAGATGTGGTTTACTTCATTTGTTCCTGTGAGTTTTCATCTAGCTCCACCAGCAGGTTAACACTAGTTTGTAGTGACTTTATTGCAACAGCTACTGGATGAATTACCATGAGATCTGGGTCATGTCCTTTGAATTACCTGGAGATATTAATCTTATCTCCATCACTGTCGCCAACATCATCATATCAGCAAAACTAATGACATGCGTTTAATGCTGATAGGCAGATGTTGGCGTCCTAACATGCTCAACTAATATGATGAATATTTAGTAGTAGAGCATGATAGCATGTAAAAGTTAGCATTTAGTCCAAAATCACTGCTGCTTAACCCAAAATCAAACCTCAACCATTAGCATGTACAGCTAATGGCGTAGCTGTATGTCCTTCATTCTAATTAAAATAACTGAAAACTATCTCCCTTCATTGGGCTGTTTATTTCCTTACTATCTAAATAATCTTGTCACTTATGCATAACAGTCAAAGACTGTTATTCATTAAATTATATTTGGTCATAATTGTAGTGTATTGTCTTAAGAAGTTCCAATTATCAATGTTTTGATTTTTCCAAATGTTTTATGCTTTAATATGCATATGTCCTTTACTATTTTTATTAAAGGCGTGTTACAGCACAGGTGGGAATCTTTTTTTATTATACTTACAAATAAGACTTCACAGTTATTTCCCCTGACTGGATAAAGAACAGTATGTTTACATCTCAAAACACAACTGTGGAAACTCAAGCTGAACCAGCATATTTGTGTCCAAGAATATGAAACAAAAAGCAAAACAGGAACATGGTTTTTGTCCATGTCACATGCCACATACTTCATAATGTCCTGAAAACATGTGAAACTTTGTACACATTTATACACTTTAAACACAAACTACAGTAGTAATCTCAGACTGATGTCAAACTTCTCGTAATAACATTTCTTCTATTTCTTCAGGGTTTTATTGATTTTATCCCCATCAATGATGTTACTGTTGCAAAAGTTCACCAACAGGAGTAGGAGAAAAGTGGGTACTGGCTCCAGTCTGCTGCATTGCTGTGGTGGTGCTGATGGTGGTGGTAGGCAGCATGCTGTTGAGCCCCATGTTCCACTGTGGCTAGTGGGTGAGGTGGAGGATGGGCGATGGTGTGAGCTGCATCAACATCATTGGAAGGAAATGGAAATCTGGTGTAGTCTACCGATCTGGGAAAATAGAATAAGTGGTGTTTGGGTTAAATGTCATGCATTGTTGTTTACAGCATCTTAAAACTGAGTTTAAACCCTTATTTAGGAGTTTTTAGGACATTTAAAGATGTTTGATGTGTTTAATTTGTCATTGTCACATATGTTTATACTTTATTTACATGGACTAAGTGTTATTTATCTCACCCTTGGTATCTTAAATCTTACCTGTATGGTTGATATGCCACAGATGCAGGGACCATTTGCTCTTCGCAGCTGTAGTCATACTCCTGCAGCTCCAGGGGTTCGGCGTGTAGGCTTTCAGGTGGGTCCTGCTCCAAAGCCCAGGCTGAAAGGTGACCCCCCTTCAGTGGTGGCTGCGTGGAGGCCTGAGTCTTTTCTGGCTGCATTGACTGAGAAGTGGAGGGCATCCTCTGCAGGTCTGAAAGGGAAATACAATGTTTAATAGTGTGTCATGGAGTCTTCCTCATATTGACAATATTTGCATAGGTTGACCTGATGTGATTTCTTACTAACTCCATTGGTGAAAAAAGAAGACGAAAACTTACCAGTTGGACTGCTACAAACATCTTTTCTGTCCAGTGCGGGTCTCTTTGCAGGGGGGCTTCTGTTTGATCGACACCTATGAAAAAAATCAAACATTTAAACCTTTGAATTTCATTTTCATGCAGGTCAGAACTGCTTTAGACTATCATGTTTTTTTTTTAATGACTTTTTACCTTTTACTGTGAGAATGTGTGCCTCCCTCTCTGAATCCCTTTGCGAAGGGGTTGTGGTCAATTTTTAATTTGGTGATCTAAAAAAGAAAGCAAGAAGGGATAAAGTTAAAGTTTGGTAATGTTTTTTGTGAATTACATCTTAATTTAATTAATGTCACTTTATAAAATTACAGTATGTGAGAAACATATTTATAAATTCATACCTTTGGGTTTTGGTAAGCGGTCACTGCAGTGAATGTCGTCTCTGGGAAGGAGAAAGTCTGAAAGTGGCCCCATCTCACAGTGTAGGGACTGTCTGCTTGTATCACATGAAACCTTGGGTAGTAGCGATGCATGGAGTGTAGGATGATCTGATGAGGAGGATTGGGAATGCATAGTTGAGTAAATTGAAAACTAAGCATAGCATGGAATTACTATTTCTCAAGATAGTAAGATGGTGTCTTACATGTCCGTGCTGATCCAAGGTGTTGTTAGTGAGCTTAACCTTGAGGAAAGACAATGACTGTTTCATCCAGTGACTTCCTGTGGCGGGAGAGTTTGGGTGCATGTATGTCCGACACGGGGGCTGGGGCTCTGCTTTCCCCGCGACCTCCCACTGCTCCTTTTTCCACTATAGAGGAAGTGATGTAAGGTTATGAAGTGTGAGAACATCAGGACACGTCTGATTAATCAGGTCTCTCTGCATGAAGCATTGAATCCACAAGGCAAAACTTTTATCAACTGCAGGGATTTTCTTCACACAGTCACAATGTACACATTCACCTCCACCCTTCACCTCTTCCACAGCTCTGATACAGGAGTTTACTTTTATTATCTACTGCTTTGTTTTCAAGTGTGTGCTAAAAGCTATATCTGCGACCAAATGGGCCAGGTCAGTTGATGTAAAGGCCATTGCATGTATGGATGGCCTACTGCTCCTCCTTCACTGATTGTGAATAAGGAGGATTGCTAATTGATTGGGCCTCCAGCTGAGAGTGCACAAACAGGAAGCAATGAAAGGCTTTGATATGCAGAGGTGTGGCCCAGTGCGGTGCAGGCCAATGTCTGGCTGCAGACTGCTGTGTTTTACATACTGAAAAACTCTGGGTCTCAATTCTTACAAACAAAACAAAATGCAGAAAACACAGCATTTTGGTGGCAATCCATACAGAACTGTATTGATTATGTGTTGCATTCACATTTACCTTGTATTTGAAGCTGTCTGCTGGAACCAGATCCATCATGATGACATAGTTGGTGAATGGTTGGAGCCCGGATAGACTGACGCTGCAGTGTGGAAACATCCTCCTGAGACAAATAAACAAAGTCATGTCATTGGGATCAAATATTCTGATAGTTGAAACAAAACTGCATGTGGTCCTGCTTTATGTGCAGTGATCTGTGCTGGTGGGTTGTAGTCTATAAGATAAGATTGCATTACCTTCCGTGCTTTGTTATAATCATTTCTGTTCCGGTGCCATGAAATGATTTCCAGAGATCAGCGTTCTCCAGGGTCATTCTGATGCTGCCCTGTTGGTATGAGTCAGCTGCTGGAGGAGATCGGGACATGCTTAGATTTGATTTGGAGTCTGTGGAGACAATACAAATAAACATGACATATAAGCAATTGTTTAGCTGTATTTATAGAACACATGGTTGCTTAATTGCAATATGGAGTTTCTAGAACGACTAATATATATAATGACATAATATATCTCTGCAAAATATTTTTAACCAGAGATAAAAAAGTTTAGAATAGTTTTGCACATTCATAGTTTGATCTCCATTTTAGTGCCTCAAGTCAGTAATTTGATTTTGTGTAGTAGATAAAAAGCAAATTATAACATTTAATTACTGGACCAATGCATCTTGATTAAATCATTACAGTGCATTTCTCCAATAAGTTCAGTGTCACACTGCACATTCATTCTCATTCTACACAATAATGAACAGACAAAATCTTACCAGAGAGGTGTTGCATGTTCCTATTTCCTTCTGTTATCACTGCCAACAGCGTCCAGTTTGTCCTTTAAGTTTTGAGGAAAAGTGCTGCTTTAAGCTATTCTAACTTAGTGGAGTCAAATACATCAGGCACCACAGGTCTCTATCCTTGAAATGAGTCAAACTTGAACTTGATTGGTTATTACAGGGAGGGTGGAGTCTCAACAGCCAAGGGGGTGTAGTCAGGGCAAACTGAGGGGGGTGCAGGTGAGAACATTACCTGAAGTGTTGTGTTGAAGTCTTTGCTGTGAATTTACAAGTTCAGTCATCCATACTGTGGGACTGTGGGGATATGTTGGGGACTTTTTGTTCAGTTACATTCAGAACAATTTTATATATTACGAATGATCATTCAGTAAGAACATGGAGCTGTTATTAAAGTTAGAGTTAGTTATTAATGGTTAGTCTTAGTTTTTTGTTTTTGGCATTTTGACATTATCAGATATCAAATGAATGAAGATAGTAATGGAAATAAAATAAATGAAATTAGAAGATACACATCTTCAATCTTGGTGTATATATCCTTGATTTATCTAACTCTGGTCTTTTTTGGGAAATCCAAAATGATCACAAAATCTGCTGCAATTTTGTAGACACTACTTAAATAGATGAATCTAGAAGTGACCTCTTATATATGCCAGTCATACATTGAGCACAAGGCCTGAAATGCAAAAACAATTCGGTCCCCTCTCTCCTCTTGCCGTCCAAGTTGAAGGACAGTGAGCAGAATATCAAAGTGCCTGGTGGGGGATGGAAGAGCAGACAAACACGTCCCTTCCTGGCAGCTTTGGTTGTGTATTGAAAGCAAGTCAGGAGATTACAGAGGTGATTGGAATTGGGGTCTAGCCTTGACAATGGCAAAAAATGCCGCTAATCCTATGAGGCCATTTGGCCTTAAATGCCCTGGGAGGGGAACGAGCTCTCTGATGGAGCCAACAGTTTGCAGCCCGTTCACATGAAAGACCGATGGGAGGAAGGGAGGACGAGCAGTGCAGTCTGAAGAGGACAATGATCAAAGTTTACAGCCCAATCAATTCACTTTAATCTGAAGAGAAATTCTTTATCTGAACTCCTAAATTCAAATTCAAATTTAAGTCGGGGCAGTCAACCAACAGAGTGTAATTTAAAATTCTAAGGATATTTCAAAGTTTCTAAATATACCACGATGATGCATGAAGCGTCCTGAATATCTTCGTTTGGAGGAATAATGCAGCCACAGAAACATGGAAGTTAGAGCTTATTTTTAAACTCTAACTTCCATATATATATATATATATAGAGATATATAGATAGATATAGATATAGATAGATATATATAGATATATATAGACTTTTAGGATGAACAGAAGGCCAGATGTCCCTCTGGTCTCATAAAAGGAAAGAATTTTTTGAGAGTCTTGGCATCTGCCAAGTTTTCATCTACATTGTCCTGAGGCCTGACAGATTTATGAGGAGGATGCAGCAAATTGTGTTTATCTGAGGTCAGACTTTGAGATTTGACCTTAATGCTTCATCAACCTTTAAGAGCCCAGGGAACTCAGATTTGGGAAGAGATCCAGGCTAACTTAAACTTCTGTTTGCCCTTAGCTGTTCTGTGATGTGCTTTCTGCCCACAACAACTAAGATAAACTTGATTTAAACCCTCAGCGATCAAGAATAACAAGAAACTTGACAGATTTTTTTTTTTTTACCTTGCCTGACCTCACTGCTTATGAATTAATCATAGTGCCTCATTTAAAGTTCAGTTTATAGGGTGTGAGCTTCAGTCTAAGGAAGTGACAACTGTACAGTAATATTTACCTGAGCACAATGATTCACCATTGTGGATTTTACAGTACTCATAGAAAGAGTAAAAGAGAGGTTGTCTAGCTGTCCAACTAGAGGCATGTTGAAACACTTCTCCTCTGCTTAAATCAACTTTGGGCTTGAAGATGGAATTTGGTGTATTGCTGCCTGCGGCATGTGTCACCTCCTCAGCTATGTTCATGAAGAAAAGATATTACTCACATCTGCTTTTACAAACATTATTTAGCAGGATGGGTGTCGTAAGGGAATGTAAATGAACCGCTTTTACATTATGTGTAAAGTAATTTATTCAAAGTTTTTACCCGCAGTGAAGCCAGCAGTGTAGAGCAGGTCACTACTGCACTGGGGAAATCCACAATGCTTTATGTAGTCAGAGACTCAGCAGCATTTCTGCTGCATTACAGATTATTTTCTTTTCAGTTTCTCTCTAATGCACAAGTTCTGCTGCAGCAAAAATATCATATGGCACAGGAAGTGCTGTGGTTTCAACAGTTTCAATAAGTTAGCATGAGATGCAGCTGGAAGATGCAGTGCATGACCCCAATGTTGGCAACTCAGAGATGTGGGTTTCTGAGCTGTTCACCTCTTGGTTGAAGTGGGATAGTGAACGACTGAGTGGGTGTGATGAATAATTCTTCTTAAACACTAAGGTACCCCCAAGCATGACATTAAGTTACTAAGGGAAGGATGGGTGTGTTTGTGTTTGTGTGGGTGGGGGTGGAATTCACGACATTTACACATCAAATCTCCTCCAGCATCTTTCAAAAATCAATCATTGCTAAGATCATACAATCAAACTGGTAGCTGATCAAGTCAGAACAAAGACTGTTAAGATAAGTAAAGATATATTTTAAGCCTAAAATATTCTAACACAAAACTACGAGGCAATAATGTTTACAATCTTGACACAAAATGCAGAGGTGAATATGATTTTTTTTAAACCACAAATAAGTTTCACTTTCACCAAAGCTCTATGTTTACATGACCAATATTGCCATCTACTGGATTACTTGTTAAAAACTCCAATTACTGTGAACCAATGAGCCACTTCGCTCACTTTTTAAAAATATGCCCAGTGTTTGTATTGTTGTTGTTGTTGTTGTTGTTGTTGGTGGTGGTGTGTGTGTGTGTGTGTGTGTGTGTGTGTGTTCTTAATGTGAAAAGACTGTATTATATGTAAAAATGCAACAATTCTGTATTCCAGAGTAAAAGTGTTAAATGTATTGTCAATGGAGAGTAGAGAGAGGGAGCACATTTTGTTATCGTTGGTGCTGCAATCAAGCCAAAAAAGTAACTAATGTCTGAAACATGTCCAAATAGTAATGGATGACACCAGACAAATGTACTTTACCAAAGATTATTTAAGTTCTCCAAAAATGTAAAAGACTACTTAAATAAATTGACTGTTTGTTTGTGTTTCTCTCTATCACTGGTATTCAATACCACCAATTATGTCATTCATTCATCTGCTCTGTGTAATATGACTAAATATGACTATGTCTAAATACACACACACACACACACATATAAATATAAATATCAGTTAGAGCGTAGCCAAGCTAATACCACCACCAGCCGTTTCATACTTAATGTTGAAGAAACTGTGATTTAATTCCTAATAAAATATTGCTTTTTTTTCCATGTGCACTTTCTGCACACTGTAATTTCCTGCTCTGCTGAGCTCACTGACACCTGAAGTTTGGAAAATGAGCTTATCAGAATCTAATAAAATTCTGCAAAGTACTCTCTCTCTCTGACTGAGTTTTAACATCACATAATAGTAAATTTTTGTGGTTAAATGCTATGTTTGTGATCACCGTGTTGAACCTGAGCCATATACATTTGTGTTAACGTCCCTGAAACCATTACCTGAGATATGTTACATTTAAAAGGTTTTTATCAGTAAGATTTATGCGCAACCTTCAAAAAGTATTAGAATGTGATATTGCAGTGACATTTGGTTGAAGATGATGTCAGCAGACAAGACAGGAGAGGAATGAGGATGAGAGAAAGAAAATTGAGATTCAGAAGGAAGACAGTAATATTTCAAAAACAGAAACATGAAGAGAGGAAAAATAAATATCCTGTTGGAGTTAAAAGTGCAGTCAGATCAAGGGCATCTTGACACTCAAGGGGAGGAGGGAAAAATTTCATGTCAGGAGTAATGACTGTTTGATTTCTAGCTTGAAAAATGTTACTAACAGAAGAAAAAATACAAGAAATTTATGAAATTCAAGTGAGAGCAATGAATAATAGTGATAAAGTAAAGCACAGGTACAGGAGTTTTGAGCTATTTATGAAGATCATTTATTTTAAATGTTTTTAAAGTAGAATATATGTATTTATATGTATTAATGTTCTTGAGGCTGTAGATCTAATTAAATCTAATGACAACTGAAATGGAATAATAGTAAATCTAACAGTGTTTATCACCAGCAGAGGGCAGCATACCACCAAGAAATAGTAAGTGTTTAAAAAGCGGTAGTAGGGTTCACCTTTCTGCATATTTGGATTTAGACAAATGAAACAAGTGAAACACATTTTTAAAGTACATTTACATACATATTTAGCTGCATATTCATATGATACATATTTAGTTTCAACACTTCAAGTGATAAAGATGAGTTTCTCAAAACCATAGAGACCACAATAAAGTCAAACCACATAATAAGAAACTTTTTCGGTGGTTTTAAAAATCTACATCTACATTTAGGTGCATTTTAAAAAAAAAATATTACAGTGAAATAGATAAAATTACAAATTGCAGTAAAATTGCAGTAAAATTTGGGTCATATTGTTGTGTAATGTGCTCGCTATTATACTATGGGTAATTAAGAGGCTGCAGTTGTAGAATGTGTTGGGACTGATGGTGAAAAAATGGCAGCCCTTGAAGGAAACCCACACAAACTAACAGACGGAGAGGAGCCAAGCTATGACTCAAACCCGTCACTGTCTTGCTGTGAGCAATTAAAATGTAATTCTTTATTTTACATTGTCTTAATAAGTCACAAAGATTATTAAAATTCTGATACGTGTGTAGAGAGCAGCACTAAGCCATTTGTCACCACAGCGGGTGGTGTTTCTCACACAGTTAACATTCTGCCACATCCTCTCAAATCCCTTCCATGACACATCCTGAATTTTGCAGGAACATTTCAGTTTCACTTCGGTTCATCTCAGACTGATTGATTGGCTCAGTCCGGCCTACAGGACCTCCGCCATTGGTAATCGGTGCACAGGCCTTCAGGTGTTCTTTCCAGTTAAGGAAATGGTCCATGGCCGCCCGGCACCATCTCATATATTTAAATACATTTACATACTTTTTAAAAATCTTTTTTTTTAAATGTCACATGTTGGAGTAGCACCTCTACATGTGACCATGTTTGTTAAGAAAGTTAAGAGTTAGATATCAGTTTTCATAAGATAGAACATTTTGGGAGGTTTTAATTTCAGTTTGAAAACAGACACTCTAACATCCTGTCTCCTTACAGCATCTCCCAAACGCTGTAGCCTGCCAGGTATGTAGAGGTCTGTGTCGCCTGTGCTGCACCTGTGCCAGATTCAGGGGTCCTGCTCCGGGCTCTTTGATGTGTGCATGAGGACAGGCAAAATGCAAAATGGGACAGCAACAACAGCTGCTCTTCCTCTCACCCTCAAGAGCTCTTGGTCTATGGAGAGCTATCCTGAAGCCTGTAACCCAGACACAAGTGTGTGTGTGTGTGTGTGGGGACTTGTTCATGGTACATAGAGAGTGTGTGGGTATTTGACAAAGGCCATAGTTCAGAATTCATATTGCTGCAGTACAATAACCTCCACTGTCTGAGGCAAGACTCATTTACTGAGGTAACGGATGTCACAATGCCCTTTTCTGGTCGTAGCCATGTAGCGTGGTTGTCACACGTCTGACAAATAGCGTGTGTTTGAACACGATCACCTTTGCTTTTGATGCAGCGCTCTCTTATTCCCATTTATGGAGACATGGTTCTTATTTGAACCTTTTTAGAATTTACTGCAAACATCACATCACAAAGTTTAACTTTTTGCTTCGACTGGATTATTAGCAGCATTGTGGGTCCACCCTCTTTCTGTTCTACCTGTAAATAAACTGCTTCAGATAACTGGACCAAATGTCTTGTTCATATCCTGTTGTGGACCAAACTATTACAAATAAGGCTGAGATGTAATAAAAGGTGTTGTCTTCTAACAGTCCACATGAGCAGCTACTGCATGTGGAAACTGTTTTCTATCTCCTCTGTGGATTTATGTACTTGCTGCTAAATTGCTTTCTTATCTTTGCCACCGTCTCTCTTGAGATGACATTTATTTTTTTTTTCTATCTCTACATCTGTTTTTCATTTCACTGTATCTTCTCTGTGACTACCATTTATTCTATTTTCACTTTGCATGTTTGTTTCTAACACCAATAGTCGGTCTTTTCTTTGAGTCTCCTCTTATTGTACGATCTCTTTCTGTTGCAAGTTCTCAGCATCACAAGAAGACGTTTCACCGCTGATATTTTAGCCACAGAGCGACTAATTGCTTCTGTCTCATCCATTTGGAATACCATGTGTCGAATATAAAGAGAAGCTGTTTTACAACTTTCTATGAGTTTGCACCTTTAAAACGCTCAAATTCTATTTCGCAAAACATTTAGTAATACTAATTAAACTTTTACTTTTAATTGGTCTGTTGGTGACATTTCACCAAACAGGATGCAAAATGACCCGTTTCTGCTGAATTTGCCTCTGGGTACAGGTATTCTCTTGGTGGCTGCTGAGCCACACAAGTTAATTAATACCAGTGGAGTGTGTCAAGAAGAGGGAAGGGAAGAAAAAAAAATGCTGGTGTTGGCAGAAATAGAGATTGAGTGACTTTTTAAACTTTTAAACTTCATTTTACCTCAAAACAGAATGAAGTCTTTTTTTTTTTTTGCTTTATCCGCAGCCTTTGGGTAGAATAAACGAAGAAACGTTCACACAAACACAAACACCTTCGCTGATGTGTGCACATTTGTGCCTGTGCTTGGTTGTAATGTTACTTGTGAAGTGTGAAATGTAACTACAACTAAGATGCCAATTTCTGTGTATTTTCTTTCTTTTTTTTTTTTTTTTTTTACTGTGTGTGTGTGAAAGACTCAACAAGCCTGACATCATGTTAACATTAAGTTTCAAATTAATCTGAGCTGAATTTGAATATTTTTGGAATAACTGACATTACAGCCTCTGATTCTCTCTTCTTGGGAAACGTTGGCATATAATACACAACCCTAACCACACTCCATGTGACTGACACGATGTGGTTTCAATTCGTGATAAACAACAGTGTCCATTACAAGAAAAACATGTTTAAGAACATCAGAGAGGCGGAGGAGTACGTCCCAGTTGGTGTCTACAAGCTGTCATGTTACTTTCATCTGTTTTCCAGCCTGGGCTCCCTTTCAATGACACTAAATAATTACATACTCATCCCACACAACAGCAACACTGAGTCCTGATACAAATTAATGACCACACTTAACTAATGAAGTCATTCAGATTTTTTGTTTTAATTTTTCTACAAAAATAGTTTACATTAGAAAACACAGCTTAAAATATACACAGCCCACTTGGTTATGCAATAACTGCAGAACCTTTTCAACTCAAATATAATCAGTCTATAAGTAAATATATCTTTACAGCAAGAATAAATCCAGGGGCCGTGTTGTGACTCTTGTTTTCACAAGGAGCATGGGATGTCACAGTCACAAAAAGGCTC
Organism: Polydactylus sextarius; assembly: GCA_016801845.1. Lineage (NCBI taxonomy): Eukaryota > Metazoa > Chordata > Actinopteri > Polynemidae > Polydactylus > Polydactylus sextarius. The sequence goes on from CM028922.1 coordinate 7,937,445, forward strand.
TATAACCTGATCGAAGCGTTGTAAAATAAACAGGAATATTATTTCATCTGATTCTGATATAAAAAAATAAAATACAACGGAAAACCAAGAGCAGGGAATGAAAAAAACTGGTGCTGAGTCCACCCACCTCATGCTTATGTCGAGCTCTCACAGTCTGCAAGAGTCAGAGCCAAGACATTCATGCTTCATCACGAGCATTTGAGTACAGCTAGTTCAGATCTTAATGTTAAACAAGGACAGATATGTGTCGATTCTAGGCTTTATCAAAAAAGGTCAGTGCCCCAATTTAAAAACAAATGTGTTCTCACTTCACTGTGAAGATATCCTGCAGCACACGCAGTTCTGTGTTCTTATTTGTCCACTTTTTGAAACTTCTGATTAAAGATAAAAGATTTCCTTATATTATCATCAGTCCTTATGCTCCTCCATGCATAAGAAACAAAATTACAATTGTCCTTAAAAACGTCCCAAGACAAAGAAAAAAAAAAAAAATTTTTTTGATACAAATAAGGAAAGTGGAATTTGTTCGTGATTCAAACAGCAATGACAGCATTGGTCATGTGGTTCAAACAGCATTACATTAAAAAAAAAAAAAAAAAAAAACAACAGCAGCGCAAAACTGTCTTCATTGGTTCTACTATTAACACAAATATAGTCCTTGTGAGATCTGTAGAGTAACACTGATATCATTTTCTGTTAAACTTTTTTGCAATGTGTTGAGCAGCACAACCCAAATTTAATTTGCCCCTATTGTGTCAGGATGGAAGATTGAAAAAGAACGATTTGCACAGTTAGATACCACTAGTAGGTAATCGTGGAAATATGAATTTTGGTATTTTTAAACAAATTGTTTTCTGAGTTTGGTGTTATAACTTTATAAAATAGGCAACAGTGTGTGTTGGCCTACCGAGAATGTCTTCATCGGTCTGTGTGAGAATTAGTCAACTCTTTTTCTTGCAGAGATGAGGAAGTTTAACCAATAAATGTTAAAACTCAGTATAGCATTAATGAGGGGGTTGATGCCTATAAGGTCTAATTCAGTTGGCAGAGCCCATCAAATGACCTGTAAAATAAATAACAGCAAAATTAGAGCAAAAAAAAAAGGAAAAAAAGAAGAGAGAAATAAGATACCAAATTATATATAATAAGATCAAAATATTCCAGTTCTAGGTTGACCCTCCACCAGTCAGTTCAGGAACTTTGTCCCATCCTTTGGTATCATAGCAGTTCAGAGCGGAGGGCCAGCGAGAGTGTCCAGAGTGGCGGCAGCAGCCAGACAGGAGATGGGGAGAGTCGTGCACCCAAAGGTGAGGCGGTGTCGGAGGTGCAGGAGCACACCTCGTATCCATTCTCCGCGTGGTCTGGGTGATGGTGCACGTTGACTCTCGTCTCCGTGCTTTTAGGCTCCGTGTCCGGAGAGTCCGACTGCATCTCGGTGCACAGCAGCCAGTCCTTAGAGATGAGGCGGGGGAACCCTGCCTCCACCTCCATGTCACTGCCTGGCACACGCCAGTACTCCTTCCCCTTGAAGAAATAGGAGGAACCTTTTGGAGACACATGGAGAATAGAGAAATATTTGTCTTTCATGTGCACACAACAAGACTATGCACTTTATTATTCACACATGCTACACAGTTGTTTTTGTTCTCATGTGTGATACGCAGCAAACACAGAACACATAAAACATCAAGGGCCTTAATTTTGTGAACCAGTGATCCAGAGTGAAAAGTGTTATGTTTAGTTCTTTCACACCTCACCTGTTTGCAACACAGCAAGAGCAATTTGATAAACAGTGGGATTACAGAAGATACATATCAGTGGGTGTGTATAAGCGCGTCCATCATGGAGAATCATAGGATTTCATTTATTGTGCTGTCACACTTGCATGTCCCATGAGTGAGTTTTGGACAGAAGAGTCTGCATCATGCAACGCTCTCGATGCATAACATGTTTAAAATTTAAATAAAAGAGGTTTTTTTTTTCATTACAAAAACCAATATGAATTTCTCATCCTTGCAGGCAAAAAAAGTCAAATCACATCCTGTTCACAGATGTAAGCTAACCATGAAATAGTGTGGGGTTTTTTTTTTGTTTCCTGTAAAAAAGAAGTTGTGTTTTTTTTTAACCTGTGTAACCTCCAGTGACACTCTCCTTAGTGGAAAAAAAGAATACTCCATCTCAATAAAAAAAAACATTTTACACACTCAAACCTGCACTTCCTGCTCACATAGTTCTCAGTCTAGTGATATAAGAGTAGTCCTACAAAACTTCTAAAATAGACTAACTGAAAAGCAGTTGGTGTTCTCTTTATATGAAAATAAGAACTAAACTGGCAAACTGCTGAGACGACTGTCATGAAGTCAGGGAGGACATGATGTGAACCAAATTTAAGGTGGTAAATATAACCTGTATAAAACTGACATTTTAATAGGTCATAACCACGTTAGTTGTTATTGCCGCAAGATTGTGTTACCCACAAACAACAGTACAAACAATCATTCTCGTAGACTCTTTGGATCGAGGGCATTTTTAATTGGGTTTAAATCTAATTATAGCTTTAGTGTACACTTGAACAAATGTCCTATTTACAAGGCTGCAAACACACAAACATCAATATTTATATATATACATCAAGGTTAATGTAACTTTGTAGGGTATGCGTGGGTGTGCTGGGCAGCACAAGTCACAGCGATGCCTTGTAGGCATTCTTAACACAATAATTGCACTGTGCCACTTGAACGTCCCCCACACCCTCCCATTGTGTTTGTCCTTTCACTTTAGGATACTTCAGTTAATTAGAGTCACCAAATTTCCAAATGGACATTGGCAGAATTACAATAATAATAATAATAATAATAATAAAACCACTAAATGCTGTGTGCTGCTGATGAAAACATTGCTTTGTGGGAACAGAGGCCTCCAAATCGCACCGTGTGTCACTGTGACAAATAGCTTCACTTTCAATCAGGACGGATTACGTTCATGATAATAACAGTTATTTTTGTCCTTTAATGCTCCTCACACAAAATCTATGGCGAGTAACTGAATCTTGCATCGTCGTATTGTAAAAAAAAGAGTGTTTTCATGAGTGTTGGATGAAGAATGAGAAACACTAATTAGAGCTTTTACTTCTGAGTGTAGTCCATCAGTCAAGCACCAGTACCCTGAGAGGATTTTTTTTCCAATTTTTTTTTAACTCTTTCACAGCAGCATGTATTTATTATTATATATTATGTATTTATATATTTATTTTCATGATTTTATAAAGTGTTCTTAAATTAAGTTATTTTGTGGTACAGTGCATATGGGATTCATAATTAGGTTTATGATAACGATGGAGCATGTGGCTGAGCAATAGTGTGGCTTGTGGACAGTGGAGGTCAATGGCAGAGAGACTACAATGATGATCTTTTATAGTAAAATCACTGTATTATTGGTTATGATCTGTTCAGGGGATTTGCAGACAATAGGACAACGGATCTGAACTCATTTATGGGGGTGGAGTTGTTTTAAATTAGTCTAAGTCTAATTTTGACAAATAGGACAGAAGCGTCTCAAAGCTATAAGCCCTTGATTCTAAAATCCCTGTGATAAAATGTGACACTACTATGGTTATGGTTACTCACTAAAGATAATATCCATGCCAGGGAAATTTTATTTTCCACCTCATCATGACTAAAAGGGTAAACTATTCCTGGATGCGATACGAATGTCAGCAGCTATGATTATCATCGCCATTACAGCTACATTAATACCCTTTATGCCTCTTTTTCCCTCCACAGAAACCATTCTCTATGGTTTAACTGCCGTTGCCTGTCTCTCTGTGATTTCTCTATCTGTCCTCTGAGTCGAACCATCTATCTTTCTAACATCTCTTCCTTTCCCTCCATTGTATTTACTACCCTTTTTTTCTCAGGTGTCCCCATATCTTCTCTTGTCTGGATTCACACACACTCTTCCTCTTTTGACACATCCCTCCGGTCTTTCTGCTCTATTTTCATAACGAGGTGTCATCATGTCTCCTCCCTCCTTTTACCCCCCCCCCCCCCCCCCCCTGTTTGTATCTCTTTTCTCTCTCTGTTCATCCTGAGCTGGTGAAACAAACAGAGGACAGGCTTTGATGTGGTTCCAGTTCCCAGGCCCGGTTTTGTATGTCCGCTTGTGCGTGTATGTTTCCAAGTTTACCCCTCCAGGCTCTGTGTTGATAATGGCCTGGGGTGAATCGGAGTTAGGACCGTGCTATTGGCCTCCTCTCTCCCTCACACACACGCGCTTGCATACACACATCAAAGAGCTTAGAGCGAGACCTCTGAGTCTACAAGCTCAGAAGACAGAACACAGACCACTAAACACCTGACAGCGAAAGAGCTTCCTTGTATTCACATGCTGCTGGGGGGCAGGGGATTACAGACATCCTGGATCCCACTGAGGCTACTCTCAAATTTCTGTTTTCTTTGGGGGGGGGGTGGGGGTATTTTTAAAATATAGTGGCAACCAAAGACTAATATATGTACATGACAACCTACAAAAATTTCCATGAACAAATGCACCTAAGACTCACCGTTTTATGCCTCCTATTAACACGCATATGTGATCAGATGGCTGTGGCTATGATGCTTTGATGGAAGCCGGTGTTGTGACCTTGCCAATCAGCTGCTACGGTGGAGCTGCTCACTGTGATTACACTGGGTTAGCTCCAAGGTTTGAATGTGTTTGATTGTGTGAATGTGAAGCCGAATGTTGTCAGAACAGACCATGTGTGCTGTGTCAACATAACAGATAAAGGTCAAAATAAATTTTTGTCACATAAAAGAAACAATCAAATGCAAATGTGCCTCTAATCAGTACAGTACAGCTCTGCCAACATAAAATAAAATAAAATGTTATAAGAGACTGTATTCTATGAATTATAATGAATTATTTTTTTTCAGGTGGAATGTGTTATCTACGAATAACAGAAGTTCATTTAAACCAATCAACAATAAAAAATTCAATTGAAACTATTTTTTTTTACATGAAGTAAGATCAATAGCAACTGCATGTTAAGTAACAATATCACCTTTTAATGAAGACAATAAAGCACTGGCTGATAAACAAGAAAAACCCTGTATTCAAATGAGATGCAAAACCCTGTGTTCCACTATATATGGTAAACATCAGTAAATTAACAACACTGGCACCACTTATTAAAAGGCAATAGCAGGCAAGAGGCAGAGATGTTGGTAATTATTTCTTGAGAGTCAGGCAAAGTCTGTTTTATTGATATAGCACCAAACAGAAGTTATCTCGGGGCACAGGGAGAACAGTTTCAGAATCTACAACTATGCTAGCAGCTTTATTAGTGTGTATTTTGAGCTAAATGCTGACTCTAGCTTGCAACATTCTCATGGTGATAATAGTAGTGTGCTAATTTTAAGGAGGCATAATGTTTAGCATTTGTCATCTTACTTTAAAACGTAGGTGCAGTAATATTAGTAATAACATTCATTTGCTAGTATTCAGTCATAACTATTGGACAAATGTAATATTTGACTATCTGAATGATGTTAGATGAAATGAGTTCATCATAAGTTATTTAAGTTCATCCTGAGGGGAACGTGAATAGGTGTATGATATCAGCTTAACATGTGATGAAACATTTCACTCACAACCACAAATGTCAACCACTATAATGCTAGAATAAAGTTCATGGGATTTTGAGATCCATCCCACGGGGACCATGAATGCATGTAGAAAATCTGCCAATGCATCTGGTATATATTTTACAAAAGGAGTGAACACTTTCACCTACCGGTGTCGATAAATGCCAGTAGGTGGACATGGATATCTGTCAAATTCAATGACAATCCATCTGTTACCAGTTAATGTAGTTCAACAGAATGCCAAAAAAAGTTCAACCTCCAAGTCAAGTGCGGGCAAAATGTCATTTAAAGTCATCCAATAATTGTGGAGATATTTCAGTCCAAAGTAAAGTGCCATCCATTGAGTCATGCTACTAGCAGGGATCTTACTCTTAGAAAATTGCCTTGAATAATTATCCAAGCCTGTAAAACTTCATCCAAGACTTCAAGCTGCATGTTTGCCAACTCGGATAATTGCTCCATCCTTGTCTCATATTTCTCCTAGTTCTCTCTTAGTACTTCTTTGAGGACTTCCTCTCACAAGGACATTGCAGTCTAGTTTTTGGACACCAGAATCACCAGAGCTACCAGTAGTCTCTGATGGAGTGTTTCAACTCAATTTTTCTTTGAGAAATGTCATCATTTATCAATGAAAGAACCAGACAGTGGTGATTCATCATTGCTACATTGAAAGTCATTCATCATAATGTCTTTATAATCAATTTTTAATCAAGATAAAAGGGTCAAAATATCTTGCTGTCTTCTTTCTACACACCTTTTGATTCTGAGTGACAGATAACTTTTAATAGTGCAATTTTCGTCATTTATTTTGTGGAATATTGAAAAGCAACATAGCTTAACTTTCACACATACTGTGTTAGAAGTTCTTCATAGAAGTTTTCAGAGGGACAACTTTTGTGTCTTTTGCTTTGTGACAGCTTGTGTCTTTTCTCAAATACTCTTTGAGCACTTTTTTGGCACGTTATAGAGAAGGATATTAATAAAAAATGTAACTACGACTACTATTTTAGAACTAATGATGGGAAGTCCAGCCCTTTTCAAAGATTTGTCTCTTTTCGAGCCGGCTCTTACGGCTCCCAAACGGCTTTTCATTTAGTATCACTCCGAGCTTTCATTTCATTGCTTTCATTCATTTCATTTCATTTCATTTCATTTCATTCAAGCAATTTTTTTATTCAATGTTTTTCATAAGAGCTTTATTTTTCTGCATTTTAGTTAAAAATACAGTTACTATTGTTTAACATTTTAGTCAAATCAAAAAACTGACAACAGAACCACAGGAAACAAATCAAATAAATAAAGTCAACATTATTTTAGATATTTTTAACGTGCAAATTCTGCACTCCGCTTTGCAGTCTCAAATAATTCTGAAATGTAGCCAGACACTACTTCTCTTTCGTTTTTCACTCGATTTTATTTTATCCTAAAGTCCTCATATTTAAATCAGTCTCCCCGAATCTGTTGTGTACCTGGCCTGTACCACTACACTTGCTGTCTTTGGAGTGTCTGCCCCCCTTCCTCCTTTCACATAATGGTATGATCCTAGTCTGTCCTTGCATGTGATTGGCTGCATGGTGTGCCCATCAAAATAAAGTCCTGCCCCTGCCTACATGGATTCTCAGCAGATTTGAGCAGGAGCGGCTGTTGGCTGAAGATTCGGCTCTCCCCAATGAAAGTTGGCTCTTCTCATTCGCGTCAAAGAATCGACTCTTAGAGCCAGCTTATTCATGAATGACACATCACTATTTAGAACATCTTAGACTCTAATTCAGTTAAGGTCTCAGTAGGTTTCAAATGACCAAGATGAAACAAAGCTCTAAATCTCAGTCCTTATCTGCAGTTCCAATCTTTGTTTGGTGCAAAGAATGAGTAGCAAAGGAAGGAACTATTGTTTTATAAAGCTGCCAGAAAATGAACAAATGCGTCATTATCATCTTTCTTTTCATGCCAAACAATGCTGTGGATGGTGAAGAAACCTCACGTTTGGTTTTTGGCCAATGGAAAGTTTACATTTTGGTATTTTTAAACCTACTCACCATCAGACCACCTCATGGCGTCATCTAGTTGTGGTGGCAGCCCCTTCCAAAGCGTGCTGTCTTTAGGGTATCCCAGGTCCATACGCCTCAGGTGGTCATCGTATCGCCAGTAACGGTTGTCCTTGAAGAAGTATGTTTTGTCGTTGTGGAGCCACACAAAGGCTGCATCTACACCCTCCAAGGGAAGGCCAAAGTCACTGATTGGACGAGGATAACCTTCTTCCACAATGTTGTCTTTAAATACCCAGTACTTCTGACCTGAGGAGGATGAACACAGAATATATATATATATATATATATATAAAGAATCTCTCTGAAATAAATAAAAAAGATTCACATATATTTTTTTTAAATGCAGCCAGCCATTAGTGTCAGATAAGTCTGCCAGAAAAGCAATAGATGGTGTTTTTGGATGGACTGTCACTTAAAAGTTAGAATGTACTAAACTATGAGTATCTGAACAAACATACTCATACTAAAATAAAAACTCTTGTTTACTTGTGACAGAAAGTGGGAAGAAAAGTACATCGTGTGATTTCAGATACTCTCTGACACTTTTGAACCACACTGATTAATCACTCTCAGATCACGAGTTATTTTGGAACTGTACCTTTGAAAAAGACTATTTTGTGGTCTCCCGGTCTCTCATACACGGCATCAACGCTGTCCAGATTTGTTGGGAGGCCCCTCCAGAAACGATGGATCTGAGCAGGCCGCAGAGACACCAGGTGCTTCTCTCGGGTTAGTCGCCAGAAGTACTTCCCTATGAAGAAAAGGCACCATTCAGGATGCTGGCAACAAATAATAATGAACACCAGAGCCAAAATTATTTGTTATAGTTTATGTATTCCCTAAAGGGATACTTCCAAAACCACAAACGTGACTGAATCTAAATGCGATTAACATGGTTCTTGCTGTTCATATTAGTTTGTGTAGAAATGTTTCCTGTTTCGTTGTCATATCTACTTTCTGCAGAGTTTACCCTGGGTATATTTGTTGAACATGTTTAATACTCACGGAAAATTACTTTATGACACTACCTCAGAAAAATGATGAGTTAACTGCCAGTCCAAACTATAAAAGGTTAAGTCGATTCAAAAGGTCTTAAAAAACAAAATTCAAGTAGAAAAAATACTGTAACTATTATTATCTATAAACTTTTATTATCTTATCTTGTGAATCATTTAAGAGGTAAAAAACACAACACGTTTAAATAATGTCAGTTAAAGTTCAGCATACTTAAGGATACTACTGCCACTGAAGGCATGCAAGTCTGTTTCTTGTTTCTGTTGTCAGCAGGAGTCTTGGGGTGATCCCTCGAGAGGGCAAGCATGAAAGCCTGATGTAATTTTTGGAGTGCAGTCTCTCAGCAGGGTTCAACTGGCTCAGTTGGATGTCTACAGCTACCCCCTCTCTCATCCTTATCTTCCTTTTCCTTCTTTTCTCATTCCTTCCTTAATTTCCTCTCCCTCTTCTCACTTCCACTCATTTAGCTGATTTCTTTTAATTCCCCCCACACACACAGTTCTGTTGCCTTGCATCCATCTTTCTCCCTCTGAGCCGGCATACCTTTGAAAAAGAAGGCCTCCCCTCGTATCTGGGCCACTGCATCAAAGTGACTGGAGCATCTGTCTGGGGCATCTCGTGCCAGCCTGAGAGACATGTTAAGAAAGTAGCAGATGAATGTAAAAAGAATCTCTCGTGTCACGTAGGATATTTACAAGTTTAAGTCATTAAACATGACAAACCATCTTGTTTCTAACTAATGGGTTATCTATCAGTTAAATTGGCTTATTACAAGCAGTTTGCTTAAAAATCAAGACATTTTTTATTTGACATAAAATGCATATGTTGTGTTTTCACACTTGATGCACTGCAATGTCTTGTGGCTACGCATGAATCAGTAAAACCAGGCCACACAAATGAAGAGACATCAACAAGTTGACAGAGGGAGGTCACTCAATGTTTGTCCCTTATGAGTCATTTAAAGCACTGATAGGACCTTCCTGCCAATGATGAATCTATTAGCACCACGGGGTTGTTGTTACTACTAACAAAGCGCTCTATTGAGGGCTCTACTAACACTACAGCGCTGCTTAGTGGTCAGTACTGGTGCCCTTGTCAGGTCTAATCCAGCTTTCTGTGTACCATGGCCTAATGGAGTTGGTAGGAAATGACAAATGAATGTTTTCTCAAATAAATTTAAGATAAATATCTTGAGATTTAATTGATTTCTTTTTTTTAGTAAAACCTTTTGGGGACTACCTAAAGATTGGTGCTTGGTGGTTTTACATTGTATATATACTCATGTACATTCAAAATACATATGTTGACAAAATACTGTTTAATTATACTTGGTAATCTAAAAAATAACATGCTGATAGTCATCCAACTTGCTTTAGGGAATTACTTAATTAGATGGGCAGGTTCCCAAGCTCTCTCTTGGCCTCTTAGCTAATTTGCTTGGTTTGCGCTTCATGACTTCATATCAAGGTCCAAATCTATAAATGTACAGTTTTCCTGCATGGATTCATTACATTGTTTCTCAGTGGAAAAGGCAAAAAGTCGCGACACAATTATGCTGATGTACAGGGAGAAAAATAGAAATCTCTATGTAATGAGATCCAATACAGTTGCCCTGCAATGAACCACCTGAGTGAAATCTATTAAGAGCACAGTAATTTAAGGTTCTAGCTGGACCTCTGTCATTGCCTGAACTTCTGTATAGCCACATTTTTTATGAGTGTGTAAACATGCCTAGTTAAGGAATTTATGTAAGCTAGAAACAGCAGAGGAATTTTATGTGTATGAGCACCTTTGCCAACTGAAGCCATAAGAAATAGTGTATCAAATAGCAGCACTTGCCCCAATAAGAAATATCCTGACACAGGGCAAGCATCATTTTTGGTACTGAAATATACTGTCCAGCTTTTACTGACACTCTTCTCTGTGGCTCTCTTCTAGCCATAACAGCACAGGCAGCTTCTTGTTGATAGGATTTACAGAGTGAGTGAAGGTTGGAAAACATTTGTTTCCTTCTCAACAAAACTGCAGCACTGGTGACGCACAGTCGATGCCTTTTATCCAGACACAAAAGTAGAGTCCTCGAGTTAAGGCCTGAGGGATTACTGAAGTGAAAGTTTTTGCTGTGTGATAAAGAAAGATGTCTTTGAATCTGTTACTTACAGGACAGTGGACCTGTTTTCAGGAAGGTCGAGTAAGACTGGAGGCTCAGCCGTCTGGGAGGGGTCGCCTGGTCGGTTTGTGTGGGACACTGAGTCTCTGACACCTAGAATGAGATCAAAATGCCAACTCAAATTAAGTGATTTTATATACAATAACATTCAGTTGATTCTTAGTTATTCCGTTTGTTCCTGTTTTTCTGTAATTTTATAATTTTCCTATTTTATGCCTATAGTATTACAGAGAACATACTGCATGCAATCTTTCTTTTCTTGTTCCTTTTGTTGAGGTACTGCAGTACTTGATTTTACTCCACTTTTACCTGCCCTAAGTTTCTTCCTACACTTTTCTCACATGGCTACTTCCTGTAACAGGGTGCAGTGTGATAAGGTCATAGGCCATAACAAAGTCCAATTAACTCCTTCTATGTTCTCATTAAATCAATAACCTTGCACTACAAAACTCATCAACCGCTTCCTGCATGAGAAGGCATATGTGTCTTCAGTTTGCTGAGTTGTCACCAGCAAATGGTTGTTTTCTCTACTGCCCCAGGAAACATACATAATTACAGCAGTGGCTCATGAGTCATGGTTGCATGAGTAGAGCAAGATTCTATGAATGTAGCTGCAGGTATGGTATATCTTTACAATGCTTACACACAGAGAGAGACCCACACTTCACAACTCAAAGACATCTTTGAGACTCTTTTGCTTTTATGATGTATTAAATGATGCCAGTTTAGCCTGTATACGCTTTAAATTTCATCCTCATAAGATATAATGATGGAAATAATGATAGAAAAGTATATGTGCAGTAGATAATAGCATAAGCTTTCCTTTAGAGAGTTGCAGAAAACAGAAATGGTGTTTTCATTTTTTTCAAAACTATTTAGAAAAAAAAATCAGCTTCTGACAAATGTCATACACATTGTTACTTCCATTTCAAGACTGAAATACCATGCAAAATGGAAAAGCAAATAATCCACAATTTTCTCTCTTTTTAGACACAGCACACTCACACAATAAATCAATTATTCCCTCGTACCATAGAGCTGCCAGACGCGGACTTTGTCTTCATAGGGTAGATCGTATTTCAGAGGGTCTCCCACAGGACCCTGGTAGTATGGTCTCATGATGGATTCCATGGCTGAGGTGTGGACCAGGCCGATGGCATGACCGAACTCATGGACTGCAACTGCAAATAGGTCCATCCCATGGGAGTCTGACAGAGGAAGAGGGAAGAAGTCAACACTTCATACAAGCACAATCCATTTCCCAGTATGATTTAAATTTCTATTTTCTTAAAAAAAAAAAAAAAAAAAAAAAAAAAAAAAAAAAAAAAAAAAAAACAGAACACTTGCTAGAAGAAATTATGATAAATTCCCACAGAACAGCAATAATCTATACTTCTCATAATGATGTATTAAGTGGAGGAAAAACTGTATTTTGGTCCGCAAACCTTGGTTTTAAGGGAGAGAGACACGACATAAGTATTATCTTTACAGTAATACCATGATAACTGTAGATAGTGAAGTGGTTATTAAGCCTATAATTTCATAGCGAAGTGGCTTAGTCATCAATAGCCTGGTCTACATGGTCCAATGTGTTGCCATATGCAGGACTTGCATAGGAGCTTGACATAGCAGATTTTGACTTTGGGGAGACCCAGTGGTGACACTCATCAGTGTCACCTCTCTGATATAATTTTGTGTCCTTACATGACTCAGTCAAACCCTTGTTCAGGTATTTTATCCTTTTTAAACTCATCTGCTTATGGTGAAAAATTAAGAGGCATGACAGACAGCTCAGGAGGCTTTCAGTGCCGTTGGGCATGTGGTGTGTTGAGATAACTATGGTAATACTGCCTGAGTCCCTAGGCTGCCAATCAAAGCCTGGGTGCGGAAAGACACCAAAAGGGCCTACAGGCTTTAATGCAGATTCCCCTCGATGTTCAGCTAAAAAAAAGAAAAGCTACCAAAACTACTTGTCTGGCTCCACGAAGCAAGACAAAACCAAGGGCTTGGAGATTTAGCTTTACAAAAATATGGAGAGCTAGCATGTCAAGCCAAGCTAGCTTACAGCTCCTTGGTGGCGAGGCTCAAGACTGCATTCAGTTAACCTTACATTGGCCTCAGCCTGGGATATGCACTCGTGCCTACAGTACCCACCTGGGGCATTTAGGAGGCATATGCCAACTCTAATCTACAGGAGCACATGGTGCAGAGAGGAAAGGTGAACAAAGGGAAGGATTGAGAGCAATAAAATGGGGCTCAGAGCTGAGTATGTACCATGTCATCATATTTACAGCCCATGTGAGACAGACAGAATAGAAATAATACCTGTCGACACAGTAGGAGCAAAGAGAATTGGGTGGACAAACCAGATTCATTTCAGAGGACAGAGAGGCTGTGTAGACTCGCGTAGCTGTACAAACTATTGGATTCCTCTATATTTCGGGGTTAAATCTTTGTTCTGTTGGATTCACCAGAGAGCTTTTAAGTATGTTTTGATGGGAAGCAGAGAACATCATTTGCTTTGATCTTGTTCAAGTAATCTCTGTAAGACTTATCTCTGACCATCACAAAAATTTTACACATCCTTTTCCTGGATGCTTTGAGGTTAGTCTACATGGCCAGCAGGTTTTTGGATGATGGACATGACGTTAGAGTAACTTTGTCAAACTTTGGCAACTAATATGAAGACACTGTTTGCATTCTGCTATTTGTGATATATGTCCAGAAAATAATATCAGATATACATAATATCAAAAATATCTATTAAATAAAAGACAATCAAGTGAGAAAATATTCAGATTTGCCAACCTAAGGTGATGTAATTTGGCAACTTAGCAAAACAATGTTGTTATAAAATCCCAAGTTCTGTTGTGTTACTTTGTAATTCAAAATCTTTCCATCATTATTCAACAGAAGTTCAACAGAAGTGCCATGACATATGTATTACCTTCAAAAAAGACACAAATGAGGAAGCTAATTTTAGGTCATTTTAGTTTTTTTTTTTTTTTTTTTAAGTTGGTTAGATCTGGCAGTTACTGGGTCCAAACAGTTAGTAAAAACTAATGTCTATGTAAGAACATGTGTATTTGGTGCAGCTAGCGAACTTATGTTATTACTAAGTTTGAATTGAAAAGAGCTGCTGCATGTCTCCCAGTCTGTCTGATCTGTTGTCTTCATTAAATTTCCAATTCAGAAAATGGTGCAGCACACCACAATGTGACATGACATGATAAGAAGTAAAACTGAATCAATACAACAAGACGCCACACAACTCAGTGATAAGTCACGTGGATCCAAATTCAAGCCTACAAAAAGTACAATTTGTCTTTGAGGCTACAGCTTTAATTAAATCACTTGCTGCAACAGCCGAAGACATTCTGTCAGTCAATGACCGTGATGGCAAAAAACCAACATCTGGTCCGCAGTGACTCAACACAACACCCAAACAGACAACTGAGTAACTAGAGTTCACTGCCAACAACATGTCCTCTCTCCAAAATATCTACTTTTCCAGGCTCTGGCAGCTTGTGTCCAAAATCATTAACAACCTCTCCCATTCGCATCATCTGAACTTTCCCTTCCAGAAAGCAACTCAGATATATTGGAGCCAAACAACCAGGCACAAAAAACAGCTACTTCCACTGACCAGTGCCCCCCATCAATAAATGTGCTTTACCCCAGACAGGTAGACAGAGAGGTAATAAGCAGTACTATATTCAACAGCAACCATTGTCCTTGTGCAGGTTATATTCCATCATTGCTCTTAATCCATTAAATTTACATTTCATACCACCTTCCAACTGGGGATAATTTTTGACTTGCTCAAGGTTTCTTCCACTTTCCAATAAATAATGTTGTCTTGAGAGTTTTCTTCAGGCACAATGGCAGTCAACAGTTTTGTAGTTAGTGCTTTTTGTTACTGTATCTCAACATATCATTCAGTGCCTTGAGTTTATTTTTTGTAAAGAAAATTGATGATGATTAGATGTTCTTTTTTATAGAGAAAAAGTCAAACTTCTTCTTGCTGCATTGCAACATATCTATCCCCATTTCTATTCTGAACCATTGCGCTTTTTTTTTCTGAGTGAGTTGTATTTCTGTTTATTGTGTTATTCTAACTATAAAATTTACTAACCGTGCAATATGAAAATAATCAAAGCTTCGAGCAGCAATTCTTCATTTCAGTTTCAATAAAAATATCTTGCCACTCTGTCCTGCTTCCTTATTCAGATAGCAAAGAAAAAGGTTTATTGCTCAACATAAATACAAGAAAGTTGATGAGAAACTGGCAAAATGCAAAATGAATAATGAACCAAGAATAACCTTGCCTAACCTCGCATGACACATAACTTAACAGTGTTGTGGTTGCATCATTCCTCTCCAGCTCTGACAAAATGAATTTGTCAGTGTTATACTGAGGTAAATATTCAATATGTTGGGTTATTATTTTCCCTCTCTATTACTTTCCATTATTGGCTTAGACAGCATTTTGCCAGGTTGCAAAAAAAAAAAAAAAAAAAAACCAAACAAACAACAAAAAAAAAAAAAAAAAAAAAAAAAAAAGACAAAAAACATTTGGAGTATAAGAGCAAAATGATTTCCATGCTGTACATATTTTACAAAACATTTGTTGAAATGCTGATGTTGCTGTCTGGACACCTCAACTGTGGCAGATGCATCTATTTGTCAGCCCTCCTTCAACGTGATGAAATCACCTTGGCTTATACAGACCCTACAGTCTTCCAGGTAAGCATTATTTGTTGTGCAGTGAGTACAGGGCAGCCAGGTGCACCATTTATTGCGATATGGTGTGATGCAATTACCTTGGCCTCCAGTGCTTGGCTAAACTTTAACAAGTTGAATTTGACATGTACAGAAAGAGCAGCCTTTACATAAATACAGAATGTAAATACAGTGCAAACTATTTCATCAAACTGGAGAAAAATAGTCTATCAGTGTAAGAGAATACAGATATGTGGTAATTATATTAACTTGTCTCAGATAGAAACTATTAATAAAGAGAAATGGCCTAGTCTTGGTAATACTACCATCAACCCAACACAAACTCAGTGATGCTCAGTGAGTCCAAACCGAGCTGTGTGTTTACTTGTTAATCCACTGGAGGTACATGGACACAGTCCTGTTGTATATCATGTAAACCTGCTGATGTAGCAAACCCATCCACTTTCAACCTGTCTACCTCATATTTCATTTAAGTTCTGTAGACAAACATGTCCTTGCAGCATAAAATTTTCAGTCTTTGGTGTCACAAAGGAAAAGTAGATCCATTCAAGATTCTATAAATCAGTAATGATACAGATTAAATACTAATACACACTCTATGTATTCTTGTACAAAATATGGCATATTTATTTGATTTTAGAGGAAAGGTTTGGGTCTGAGTTCTTATGCAGCAGCTGTGTTTTCTTTTTAGTATGCATTTCAAAACTGTGCCATTGTCTGCTCTGTCGCCTTAAGCATCAGTTGAAAAATGTCATTGTGTTGAACTCAGGACAGAGACAGGATGTGATATGATACACAGTGTGAGTTTAACAAAGAACTTTACATTTAAAAAAGTTAAATAAAACACAAAACAGCATGATTTAGCCTAGAGTGTCTAAAGTTGGCCTTTCTCCCCATACAGCAAGGATTCAGTTCACATATAGTATGTCCTGTTCTGTTCAGAGGTTGTAACTACACTTTCTTATACAGCTTTACCAATTCTCTTCTACCGGCAAACAAGAAAGACAGTCAGAGACAACAAGCAGTAAATTTGCTTTCCTTTCCTGTTCATGGTCCAGCCAACATTTAAATGTTTACAACAGAACCATTTTTACAGGGCTGCAAAAGCAAGCACTGCACCATCAGTTTAGTATTTCACATCCTTGACTGAAATTTGAATAATAACTATGTCATCATTTAATTGTGAGTGGGAACTTTTTATGAGGACATTAATGCACTCTGTTAAATGGCAATTGAAATTGGGCAGGTTTGTGCACCGGTACTTCGATGACTTGGACAACTTCAGTCGAATTGGGAGACCAAAAATTAACACCAGGCATTGCACTGCCTCCGCAGCTGTGGATAGCAAGGCAGGTCATGGAAATAATGGTAATGTTATCAGCAGCAGTGTGATTAAAAAAAGTCACACCAAAGTTTGCCTTCTCGCCCTTAGCTGTGTTAGTTTAGCTCCTGCTGCTACCAGCTGACTCCATGTCTCTGGTTTCTGTTCAGCTTTCAAAACAGTTAAGTTTTCTATAGATATGAAAACAAGACAAAATGTCATGATTGACAGATGAGGTCTATCAGTGGAACTTTGACATTGCGGCTCCACCTCTTACTGCTGCATAAATACTACATAACTACTACTGCATTGAGCTTGAGTGGGTGGATGGAAGTGGAAACTTTTCATCGACCTTCATATACATTAGTCTGTGAAGTGAACTTGCATTTATTTTGCATGCATATCCGACATCATTTTGTTCTGGTACTGAGCCTAGTTTTCTTACAAAATGTCACTTGATTTTGTTGAAAAATTTCAGTTGGTAGCAGTGTTATTGTCTGTGATATCCAGGTAAATGCCATATTCTATGTAAAAAATGGACAGAACCGAGGCTAGCGTTCACACTAGTAGGACTTGAAAAATGCTGCATGCACCACAGCGGCACACTCACAGAAAAACTGAATGTCATGAAAAATTCACCTGCCTAATGATGCTTTTGTTTTAGTTTAGGGTAATCAGTTTGCAGAAGCAGATTTCTGGCACAGTGATAATTAATAGAAGCAATTTGCTACCTGTCAAAAAACAGCATTTCCAGACATCGTTTTATTTGATCTCATAGAATTTCCACCTCTCAACACTTCTAATGGAAGCCACGAGCATCAGTCACACAGTAGGGGTGAACTGGTCCACTAAATGCGGTGCTTAATATTCCACTATTCAGCATCATCATACACATTAGGCTATGGCCTCGGCAAACCCAGATTTAGGGTCCTGCTGAGAACAATGCACTGGGAGATGGGCGAGGGGAATTAGCAAAGGCAATTACTCAGCTGAGGATTTGTCTGATAAAGTTCATTTTTCTAAAGACGATTACACAGAGCTTTGCAATCTGCTGAAGCACCAACATTCACTTTTTACCTTATGGGCTGACCTAACAAGTTTACATCTTCTCAAGGGATTTCTGTGCTTTTGAAAAAGTTGCTAAGAACAACAATTTATGAATCTGATAGCTGCATGGTGGTGGAGCAAATTCGAGCAGGATTCAACATCACTGGTGTTACATGCAAAACGATATGTAGGTGCAGATAATGACATCAGCTAAACAATGCCTTAGAGACAAGCTGATGATGCTGGTGTAAGAAATTGGGAGACAGCAGCAAGGTGAAGTTGGCAGAGTGTGACATGAAGAAATTAAGAGTTGTTTAATTAACTTTTCTCAATATGCCTCAGTGCGTCAGTCTGAGCAAACTAAACGGCTAAAAAAAAGCACAAAAAGTCTAAGGTGAGTTTTACTCCAAGAGAAAAGCATTCTCTTAGGGTCTGTGGCTATCTTTGAGGAGCCGATTAAAGACATCTGAGGAGAGCTTCTGTCTTCAGACGATTTAACAGTTTAAAATAACCGTCTGTGCTTGCTTTACAGATGAAAACGTCTGATGAACTGGATGAGAATTTCACCCATGAGGGAATTCATTGCCACAAAGAAAAGAAAACAGGGAAGTCAAAAGGGTGATGACCCACATTTCTACCATTTCCCACAGTGAAAGTTACTTGACTGCACTAACTCTGTTTGAACCATCACTCTTCAATCTCCCTGAATTAATTACTGCTATTTGTGGTTGAAACAATCAACATCTTCAAAAACCAAACATACCAAAAATATAAAAAGGGCAAATAAATGTACTAAAATAGCTAAAACTTTTGTCTTTCATCCAATTTTTACCTTGGTTATCATCAGGAAGTGTGAAGAATTATGTATTAGGATTAGTAAAACAAGATATTTTTTTTTCCTAAGAATAAAAGTCTTTTGGAACACACTACAATGAAGACTGGTACTACACATAGAAATGGCAGTCATATAGACTAGGTTACATCACGGACCACTCCCTTCGTCATTCCCTGCAGCCATTAAGCCAACCCTTATCTTTGCAGCTGTTGTCAGCTCCCCCACTGCTAGATGTGCGCATTCATACACACACTTCGGCAACACCACAGCTTCATCTGCTTGTCCTGCCTCTGCTGCAGCCTGGTGGGAGGTCTAATTGGACCAGATTGAGCTGCTGTCCTGTGACATATGGTTCACAGCCCTGACAGCGTAAAACAAAGGAGGGAGATTGACACAGGTCCTGACCCCATCACTGATTCACCAGCTGGGACAATCTCACACATGCACACACACAAACACACACACTTTATCCTTCAGACTGAAGTATAATCTAAAACATTGAAAATGCATCTGTCTATCTTAGAGTATATCTCTATTTTAGAGTACACTCAGGAATCTTACGCTAACCTCATCTTAACAACCAAAACTGAATAACTAAAATCCTAAAACAAAATCCTTACTCTCTAGCATGTTGGTCCCCACAAAACTGTTCAACCCCACAAGTATCGGAGGTAACATAATTGTAAAAATTAGCAAATGTGTCTCATAAATAAGAAACAGATTTGGCTACACAGACACACAAAGCATTCTCACCTAAATTCTTAAAAAAAAAAAAAAATCATGTCAGAAACTAACGGTGTTCAATGTTGTATACATATAGTTGCACTTTTCAAAACTCAAAAAATCATAGCTACTAATCTACAGAAGATGATGTGTGCGTTGACAGCAAAGTAAGCAATACATTAAAAATAGAAATGTTGTCCAATAGCTTCACTTGGAAAGTGAAGTACTGCTATTTTGTTTTTCCATGCAGTCTTATTGAAAATAATAAATTCACACGATGCTGACCCAGAAACGGAAGAACAATACCCAGTCAGCAGATTCAGTTTAAAAGTTCATCAGTAATATCTGAGAACAAACTGAACATATGAACTCACAAAATATTTGTTGTTTTCTATCATGACTAACTGGAAGACCAGTCTACCTTATTTGTCACTAACAAACAAATACAGTACATACAAGGGGTGAAGGTATATATTATATATTTATTTTCATTTTTAAGCCTTTATAAACCCTCCCCACACTCTTATAAATCTTTCCCACGCTTGTTATTTATTTTTGAGGCTATAAATTGCTTATTTTACTGCAAAAATAATTAAAATCTAAAAAAGATAAAAAAATATACCTGTAGGCAGCAGAATCCCGCAGTATAAATTTACATATACTAGCCACAAAAAACATGACGTATCGAAGCTGTGAGAGATGAAGCGGGATATGGTGAGGGATCACTGTAATTCATGTAATGACAAAAGGCCTTTGATGTCATTTGAGCTAAATGACATGTATTACACTGGGGGAGGACTGTACCATACATCAAAAGTTGGAGTTTCTTGCCTTTTTCATAAGAAGTAACCTAAAAGTCATATGAAGTAACCTAAAAAAATGCAAGCTTTAACTTCCCATATGCTACATCTTCCTCTGGAAAATGTTTGTAAAATAAAGATAGAGAATTGTACAATGGGACAATGAATTCATATGCAAATTATATTCACAGAACTGATGATTTTCTTGGATGCTTGGATCACAAGAGGCTTCTTTTTTTCTGCAAATTAAACATCCCATAAAGTATTGGTGCATAATGTGCATTGACTATGATTGAGCTGTTCCATACAGTGCATTACACAAGATAACGTACATGTAAATCACATGGTGGAAAGGATCACTGTCATTACATTTCTGTGGCAAAATCACTCACAGTTACTGTTGCAGCTTCATGAAATTATGCTTTCTTATGGATATCGGAGAGATATTCATATTAGATTTGATCATAAATTCATCTCTTATCCAGGAATTACTCTGTTTGCGTTGTGTGAGGGTGAGGTGAGAAAGAGATGCAGTTAGAAACAGGCATAGGCTGCCAAGTTGTGCAATTCTGTTTCTCCTGGAAGGAAGAAGGTGTCACTTAAAATCAGAAGATGAGTAATGGCATCTCCACATATCCCAAACTTTGTGACACCACTTTACTTTTTCTATAGGATTTGGGGATTCTCTCAGCAGATGGTGTTATATACAGCTTGTCAGTAACAATTATTTCTACACTGCTTTGGATCCATTTTCAATCATGTAGAAACAAAAACTAAATACAGACATCATTCACCCACAAGCAACAAATATAATTAGAAAATCAAAGTTTATGAAAGATGAGCCTACAATATTAACTATTTTACTGTGACTGATTCATTATCTCTAAATGTTACAACTACAAAAATAGAAGGTATGTATTTAAATGTCAAATGCCTTTATACAAACTATTTAAGCTGAGAGCTGTGTTGGTGATTTGATGTCAAACAAAGAGCAATTAACTTAGAAAAAGAACCAGTAATCGGACAGTCAAACCAAGTGCTTGTCAAATGGTTTACACTTTACAGTTTAAAAATAATTAACCGACAATCATAGCCAGTTCACACCACAATAACCTGGAAGGCTGAAAAAAATATAGGTGGAAAAATACACAAAACTGGTCTTTTGTTTTTCTGCGGTCTTTTGTACTTTTTTTTTTTTTGTAACGAAAATTCTTCCATGCAACACACCTTTAGCAATATGTTGAGTCAAACCACAAGTTTAGTTCACCTTTTTTTAACCAGATCATTTTTGGTCTTGGAATTCATTTCAATAACCCTAGCACTAACCCGATACCATCAAACCTAAATCTAGCCCTAGGGAAGTTCACTCCAAGATATAATATTTATCCTTAAATACTGTAACCACTATCTTACTTATTTTATTAAGGTTATCAGCCTATGAGTGCCAGTTTAAAAGTAAACCATTACCTCCAATCCATTTCTGACTGGTGCTGAAATAACTTGACAGACGTAGATAAGAGCTAGAGCTCAGTGAAAAACCTTACTGGTAAATGGAATTTCGTTTGGAGTTGTTGTGTCAAACTGCTGTGTCCAAGCTTAAATATGATCTTTCATGCTTAAAATCACTATTTTCACTGTTCTAAATCACTGTTTTTGGAATTTTAGCCAAATAGTCATATCTACCTGTTCCACTCTCCTCTAATGTCCATCCACCCATTTCAAAAAGACGGGATGAAGGAGATAGAGAGTAGAGGAGTTAGGAAACGCCATTTTAAGTTAAGTCGTCCATATGAAAGGAAAAGTAAAGAAAGCAAGTCAGAGTTAATGATTTATGCTGTCATTCATATAACCATGCTGAGACAGCTTCTGCTTGACGATGCATTCAGTGTGACTAGATCACTCCATCCGTTCATTTTAGCCGGGTGAGTGGACTTATAATGCTCCCCTGCCCTTTGCTGCTTGCCAACCCCCCCCCCCCCTCCTCCCTCCAGGACGGCAGAGAGTAAACGAATTTGAATATAAGTGACAGGAACACCGAGATTCACAGAATGTGACCATTTGGTCACGTTTTGAAAAATAGTCCCATTATGCCACTAATAATTTCATTTGCCTCAGAGTAAACACACACACACACACACACACACGTGCAAAGGCTCTAGAATTCATAGTTATTCATAAGATAATGAAGACACGCGCACACAGTTCAGCAAAAGTGCAAAGAGGAGGTGCATGAACAACGGTGAATCAATGAGTATGAGTCCAAAACACCAAAGCACTGCTTTGTGTTTTGGAGAGCTGTCTAAAAATGATGCATATTTCCAATATAAGCTTGTCTATTTTTGATTGGCAGAGATGATTGAATTCCATTTAGGGTTGCTGTCATCGTGTCCTCATTTCAGACTCGCAGATTTCCCTTGGTGAGTAATCAAGCTCTTTGAGAACTCTTTGATGAAAGAAATTTGGCCTGGTCACTCAAGATCCATTAGCCCACGAAACTCAAAGCAAAAAATACACTGACTGAATGTCTTTCTCTGAAACAAGTATAACCAAAACAGGCTTAATAATGACAGAGTTTCAATATTTAATGTAGCTCAGATCAACACTCCATCTCACAATATTAAAACAATTAATTTAAAATGATATGATTTAGAGTTAAGCAGAAAATCTGAAAACAAGCAATGTTGGCCATTTTTGACTAAGAATTAACGTGTTTAAAATATTTTTTGGAGAGATTGAAAAATACGTTTCTTCCTTTTCTGACTGACAAACTAATAAACTAAGCATTTCAGCATTCCTAAAGAGCAACTGCAACACTTCGAAAAAATAATACCTTGCTTACTCAGTGCAGTGCGCTGGTATCACAGTTTCTCTCTACTTTGTAGATATTTTGGGATGTCAGCAATGCTGAGTCACATATGTGTAAAGCAAGCAAGCACTTTATACAGTCTACAGCATTAGGTATTAACAGCATTATATTCTAGCGTAGCAATGTATTACAAATAGAGGTGATTGTTAGCCTGTGTCTTAGATTTGTGCAAAAATACACAAGTATTTTGTCTACAGGAACAACATGTCTCACCTGGTGATCTGAATGTCCAAGCTTCATCATCATCAAAGTGCGTATCTCCAGCTGTAAATCTCTCTCCAGGAAAAAATGCGTGCGCCACTGTCCCCCCTGGTCCGTCAAACGGATATCCATCATTGTGGTCGGCCTTTGTGAAGTCGATTTGAATGTCTGCGTCGCTGCCGGCCACTTCATGAAAGTTAAGAGGTGCGATGTCGCTCCAGACCTTCAAAGCGTAGTACATCAGGGCTCGAACAGTGTCCCTGCCCAGCAAGGCTGAATCCTTGGGGAAGGTCCTCACCCTGACAGAGGAAAGGAAGATACGGAATACATTACATATTAGAAGGAGGGAGACGAGGGGAAAGACATCTGGAGGAGGCAAGTGGACAAGAATCTTGTCAGAAAAACATAATAAAAAGAGAAGACAAGAAAGGAGAGGTAACCAAAACGGGGAGGAAACATGTTGATGGACAAGAAACAATCTGAGAGAAAAAAGGAAAATGAAAGCAGCAAAGAGTAAGAGAGGTCAAATCTGTGGGAGGAGACAAGAGAAAAGAGAAGAGTATGTCAAGTATGAGTTACATCAGAGATGAACACGAAGACAGAGAAGAGACAAGAGAGGTAAAAGCATGGAAAAGTGGAAGCTAAGCAAAAGGAGGCAGAGTGAAATGGAAACAGTTTTGGTTGGTAGACAGGAGATATTGGAGCAGAGGAGCAGGATGGTGAGCTCTGAATTACATAAAAGCATAAAAACATAAAGGTCAACTATGTTTGCCACTAGGGGAAGCGTGTGTGAAAATGTAAAATTTCCTGTTTGCATATTTTATGCGATTTCATCAGTTTTTGCATTTCATGCTTAGGTGCTCCTGCTGCTCATGTAGAGTTTACTGATGATAAGTTGAGAGCACAATGTGAATTGAAGGAGATTACCGCATGGACTTTCAGAAACAGCTCACTGTTTTTCACTGTTTTTACCTATTTTTATTTATTCTTATTTGATTTTCTTATTTTTCATATCATGTCTGTCTCGGAGTCACCTGTTTAATTCTTGACACAGGTCAAAACCAAACAGGAAACCACTCAGACGTCAAGCTAACTTTATTCTTCCCTCTCTCCCCCTAAATCTCTTCTCTTACATTCCATTTTCCTGTTCTACCTCTTTTCCCTCTGTTTACCTGCAGCCATGAGACTGTGCCTCCTCCTGCTTTTACATGAAGCACTGGCTCACTTTCTCCCCACTAGAGCAATTGGTCTAAACACAAGGAGCAATTTAGCCATTGCAGGGATGGAAATTCAATCAGTGTTCATCTGTAGGAAAACAGGGCTCTTAGCCTAGAGAGTTTGTTGCATCGTCTTACCACCACAACGAGCTTATGACCTGCTAGCAATCACTTCAAAATAAACAAGGTGGGGTACTGGAAGAGCTTCCTTTTGTATGTAAAAAATATAAAATGAACAAGACAGAAAAACAATACTCAAGGATTTGTATATCTAACTGCTGCAGTGCATTAAAAACACTGAGGATACTCCATAGTACAGGAAATTGCCTACTTTCAGATGATTTTCTTCCCCTGACATCTTATTTATTAGGGCTAAACCAAATACCCCGAAGCTTCAAGGCTTCTACTGTTGCAGTGGTAATAAATGTTCGATTTTTTTTCTTTTTTATTAAATATGCCCCAAATATCCCACAAAATAGGATATAGTCATCCAGCATTTATTTCTTAAGCATCAACATTGTGATTGTACATCACAGCTGTCATCTAACATTATCAGCACTGAACATGTGATCATGTCACAGGCTACTACAGCAGTGTCAAAAAAGTTACTTGTCTATAACTTCCAAATTGGTATTCACTACAGCTGTACAGCTGCAGTGAATTTATTGCATACGACAGCATATCATATCATAAGTTTTCAGGGTTATATTGGCAACACATAATGCTAGTGTT
The DNA here is from genome assembly GCA_016801845.1 of Polydactylus sextarius. Classification (NCBI taxonomy): domain Eukaryota; kingdom Metazoa; phylum Chordata; class Actinopteri; family Polynemidae; genus Polydactylus; species Polydactylus sextarius. The sequence continues at coordinate 7,962,804 of CM028922.1, forward strand.
CACTCTATATACTACACAGCTGGAGTTTATTGACAATTTTAACATCGTTTTCAAGTGTCCTGCCTTTCATCAAATACAGTAAGACAGTACTGCAATCAAGCATGGATCCCAAACATGGATATTGATTCACTTATTGATTGTCACAGAGAGACAAGAGGATAAGGCAAAAATGTCCAACACATAACGACTGGTCTCTCAATCTGAAAGAAAAACATCGGAAGACTGAAATAAAATAGACAATGTTTTCAACAGCTAAACAAATATTGACATTCTGGTGTAACACAACCTCAGGAGAACACAGACCTTTCCATGTACCTGCACCAAAACAAAACTGACAAGCTGTATGCCACATTTTGCATCAGAAAATAAATCAACACTTGATGAAAAAAAACCTGGGTGAAAGGGTGAATGGAGAGATGTTCAATAAGCAGCAAGGACTTTTATCTCTGTGGGGAGAGCTGAAGGTGAACACACTTAGAGTGAGGTGACTTTTCAGTAAATCCTGGATAATATAGCTTATAAAATTAATGCTGTCTTACTCAAGGGATAGCACTCTGTTTTCTTGTTTGGTTGGTATATTAATCCATTTAAAAAAAGATATATTTCTACAGCATGTATATCTTGATTTGATTTGTACGATTCTGATTAAAACTCTTAAAACTCGAACTGCCTCCTTATGGTTTTATGACTCGGCCATCTGCACGACTTTTGCAGATTATTATGATGTGAAGTTGATCTTTAACCTTTTCGACACAAAATGTCATCACTTCAAAATTTCATCCTATTAAACATTTGTCTGAAATTTTGCCATAATTAGCATATTAATTCTTGGGTCATGGCCAAAATCTTGATGAGGTCGCAATGACCTCGACCTTTGAGCACCAAAGTCTAATCTGTTCATCTTTTAGTCCAATTGAACATTAGTGCCAAACTTATAGAGATTCTATCAGGCATTACTGAGATATTTCACAAAAATGAGATGGTCAAACTAAAAACATGATGCCTACAGCCATGGCCATTGACAGCAAAGAGACATAAAAAAGTGATATATGATGAGGACGTACAGACAACGTAATGTGAGAGCTGTTGCTGTCACAGAGACATAAGCTTAATCAAATGGTTCCTGTGGAGATCAGAGTGCTTCTATACCACGCTGGTGGTGCCACACCAACCTAGAAATAATAACGCAAAAATAATAAAAATAATTATTATTATTTTGGAGAGAGATTTGTCAATGTACCAAGAGCATCCTCCCTTGTGGTACATTGACAAATCTCACTTCAAAATAATAATGATACCACAAAAGCGTTATTATTTCTAGTTAGTATGACAAACACCGGCTATGCGGCTGTCAAACTTTAGTCCATGCCAATCATGTTAAACATTTAGGTCACAAAGACATTCAGAGACTGAAGTCCTGTCACAACAAACAACTGTGTTCATAAAAAGCCTTCTGCCGTTCCCATTTCTACTTTTGTTAAATCTGGTATCTTGACAGCCAAGTTTCTGTCAAAACAAATCATTTATTTGACAGTTGTTTTTAATTCATCCCTGATTTCTTTACGATTAAGAGTTTTGTGCTGAGTGTTGGTGACTCATCCCTTCACCCCTAAAGGTTTCATTTTTTGTTCTTTTACCAGTCTTGCATCTGTGTTGCTGGTGGTGGTACAGCAGTGGTACATAGTGATACTTTGAAAGGTTAATTTGTCTTGCTTGTTTTTTCTTATTCTTCTCTCTGTTGCATGATTAATGGTGAGCTCCCAAGGCTAAGCTGTTCTGGTTTAAAGGCCAACAGCATTACAAAAAGATTAAAAAACTATATTCATGAAATACAGGCTAATCAGAAAGGATTCTGGACTGCTCATCACATATGATACCCTTTGTACTTTATGTGATTTCAAGATCCAGGTCTACCATCCATTATAATAGTTTCAAGTAAGATTCAGACTTTGAACATTTGTAATGACCATACAAAAACACCAAAGTCAAAGGTACCATCCACTTTGTGATACAGGAGTACACAGGGATTTTTGGTCCAGTACAATGATTACAAAGTTGGACTTTATGGACTTGTGCCAGCTCTGAACAGTTTACAGGTCACTGGAGTTTGAAAGTTAGTGCTTAACTTCCAGAAACAACTCAAGTTGTTATTCAAGTGAACAAGGTTAGACGGCTGTGTGTTTTATCCACTGCTCTTTGTTAGTTATTGTATATGCTTTCAAATATACTGACGGATGAAAAAAAATAACACATGTTGTTACAATGAAATGTTTTGTTGGGAAACCTTGGATCCTCGCATTCATCTGGAAGTTACTTTGACATGTACAACCAACATAAAAATAGTTTTAGACTAAACACACATCCCCATGGCAATGGCACTCCTCTGCAGCAGCCCCCGCCTGCAAGACAATGTGCAACTGCTAAGAAATGGCTCAAGGAATGTGACAAAAAGCCCAAGGTGTTGACCCGACCTCAAAATTACTCAGATCTTGATCTGGGTTGAGCCTCCGTGGGATGTACTGGAACAAGCCAGTTCCTTGTCCCACAAGCCACAAGGCTGAAAGAATTTGCTGCCAATGTCCTGGTGTGCGACAACACAAGACTCCTTAAGAGGCGTCATGTCAAGGCCCATGATGTGCTGTGTTGGTGGTCCAAGAGGGACCGCCACAATATACTGCAGGCGGTCCTGACTGATTGGTGTATATGTGTGGTGACTCAACTACTGCTAACACCAACCAACTTAAGATTTATATTGTGAATATTCTGCAAGAAGAAGATAATGAAGGAGGAGGAGAGAGAAAGAGGAGGTAAAAAAGAAGAAACCTAGATAATCTCCTATACTTCAGAAATATTTCTGACAGCTCCCTGTGGCTTTGTCTTCCACAGCTCTAACTGTAGTCAGGATCACGCGGTTTGTTCGCCGCAAGAATGATGAAGTTTCTTCAGTTCCAGCGTTTCTCCAGGCTACTACATTCAGAAGGATCAGTGATCACACAGACACGTTTCCATCTCTGACAGAGTATCTGATGCCTCCTTTTCCTTACCCACCAATGTTCCTCATTACAAAAGCTCTTTAAAAATGTCTTCTGTTGCAGTCTTGTAAAGCACCAAAGGAGTATGAGCGACAGAAAATTGTTTGACGTCATGTAATCATACCATTCTCCTTAACTAATGTGTGACAACTTCTCAGTTATAAAACAGTGAATTTGATCATTAGGAAATTATGTATATCATGTGACTTTTATCTATTAACTTTCATTTTAAATGTAAGAAAGTCCTTCCCTGTTCCTTGACCTCAATGGCAAGTATAATGAAATAAAGTATAGATGAGACCAAAAGTTCACCAGGACTCAAGAAAAGACATAATTTAGTGAAATAACATATTAATTCACCAATATGCTTGTTCTTTAAGATTACTCCTAACTGGAAAGAAGAACTTTCTATTTTTGTATTAAGGGTTTATCCAGTCATGCAAGGACTTCCATTGACTTTGGTGTCACAAGCCTAAAATGTGCTCTTTTGTTTCTTTTATTTACTAGTTATGGTAATACAATAAAGACGTATCTTTTTAAACTTTGTTGCAACAATTTTGGAATGGTATTTTCTCCTTCCTTTTCATGAAGGATGGACTATACGGTTTGCACTTTGCCTACAGTATCTTCAGTGACTCTGTTTGGAATGTTGGTGAGAAACTGGTCTAATCTTTTTCTAATCCATTTACAGTTTGTCAAATGATATTACATTTCGGAATATATGCAACCATGGAAACTCCAAAACAAATCCCAATCTATCCTCTTGTAATGACAGCAGAGTTAAATGAAGGAAAAATAGGTCTGCAACCTATCTTGCTTTCTGCACCAAAAATTTGAAAAAAAAAAAAAAAAAAAAATTTAACGCACTCTGAAATGAGTTAGACAGAACAAAGACCGATTAAGGTGTACTTCATTTTCTTGACCTGTTTAATTCCATGACACGTTTTCCTCTTTCATTTAACAAATGAGGATGAGCAGGATGAGATGAACTAGGCCTATGTGTAGGAAAAATTATGTTTGTTTTTATCTGAGTTTCAAATATAAGTGTTTGTATCTGAGCTTAAGCTGACGTGAAAAGTCAGAAATGCTTGCACACACTCACCCACTCATACACAATCTCCTATCACATTTTACCTGTTTGACTCTTAGGATCCACATACTTCCTACAGACCTTTTCCACACATGTATTCAGGGTGATGATTCAGATGAAGAGAGGTAGAGAGGAGTGGAGAGAGGCAGAGAAAAAAAGATAAAGAAAACTCTCAGACTCTAATGCTATTCCCTGCTTTCAGCCTCTCAGCAGGCTTTTCCCACCCGTGGTTCTGTTGTTCCACCGAGACATGAGCTGACATCAAAAGTGATGCTAAAAAGTACACCGGCACGCAAACACCATCTCACATCCACACACACACGCACACATACACAAGTACACAAATGCACACACAAATAATACTCACCTCTTATGCTCCGTTACCCTCTGTAGACATAAGCTGATTACCCTGTAAATTGAAAGCTCATATCCCGACAGTGATTCATACGCTCATATGCATTTGTAGGTGCACGCATGTAGCAGCAAAAACACTCAAACACACTGACATACATTTTGCTGACGAAGAATCTAAGTGCTGTGTATTACCAAAAACTCCACATATTTCTCTCTCTCTCTCTCTCTCTCACACACACACACACACACACACACACACACACAGGCAGCATCATGTCATTCAGGCTGAAGATGAAAGATGTTCAATTAAAAGGCTCTGCATGACTCTTCCCTTCTGTCTCCCTGTTTCCAGTCTTGCTCTTCCCTCCTCTCTCATCCTCACTCTTTTCTGACTATTGCAGTCATCAGCTCTGAGATGGTGATGTGAAATATGGAGAAAAAATACTGTGGGGTCTTAATAAGATAACATTCAATAACATCATTACAGTTATTCTTAAAGGTTTCACCAAGCAATTTCACAGGCCGGTAGCCTCTAATGGCAACGGGGAGATGAATGCAGAAGACTCCACTAGCCTGGAATTATGTAGCACCCATGTCAATAAACTCCTCTGTGTGGCAGAACTGCTTTGTGATCAAGACACAATGATGGATTTGTGGCTGACCAATAATAGAGGCACCTCTCACACATGAGGGAAACTCAAGGTGCATGCCTCCTTGTGTAGAAGGATTTCTACAATCCATTACTCATGATAGCTTATTCAAGTAGAGTAATTTTTTTTTCAAATACTAAAGCAATTATTAATAGCACTTCATGTTTCCTGTATTGCATTTCTGTACTTTTTCCCTCCATTGAAGGTGATGTAGCTGTGGGGCTTCTTATTATGAATAACTGTTATAGCTGTACACGTTCCTGGTGCTCTGTTTGTACCTTTTCATCTTCCATCTGCGCCATAGCTCTGCCCAGGTGCTACCTGATCAGTCATCATGAGGTGCCCCAGGCCTGGGAATGAAGTGCTTAAAAAGCTCTTGTGCCAGCATCAGAAGGGAGGAGACTTCTAGTGTGGGAACTGTTGGACTTTCTGCCTCTCAGCCTGAGATTTTATTTTGTATTGCTGTTGTGTTCTGACTTTGTGTCTGTTATTGTGCTAATTTAGAGTCCAGGTTGTTTTGTGGGTCTTCATGTTAATAACTTCAGTACATTTGAATGTGTTAAAGGTGTTTTCTGTGGTTGATTTGGGTCAGTGGTGGAGTGTTGTATGCCACATCGGTTTTGTAGTTGGTCCATTACTTTGTTCCAGGCTGAAATATCAAGTTAATTTAAGGTCTTTAAAGCTGTTGGATAGAATTTGTTTTTTGAATGACACATTCATGTGAACTTTAGGATAAACCTTAACAACTTGGGGTCTTAATTTTTCCTCTATGTGCTAATGTTGTACTAATTTAATATGGGGGGCAGTAAAAATCAACGTGTTGCTGTTGTTTTTGCTGTTGTTTTTCAAATATAAGTTGAAACAGCTGCCACCATAGCTTAGATGCAGGCCCACAATCTTTTTTACCTTGAAATAGTTACAGTTTAGTTTAGAGTTTTAAAAGAATTACTCATTGTAAAAAGCTCAGTCCATGCTATTCTGGATATTTGTCATATTAGTACAAGGGTCGGATTGTCACATAATGAGAAAATCAGATGAATTCAATTTGCTATTTTTGGTTTGCAAATGGCAAAGCAATAAGTCAATGTTAACCACCTGATGAACAGTCCACTGCATGTCAAAACATTTCATATATGCCAAAGGAATAAGAGAATGAAAAAAACATCTGTCATGTAGCGGTATGCCTGGCCATTACTACATACAGCTTTATGTTATTACTCCTTACAGTCCCAGAGCTACTTTATGACTGTAACATACCAATGCCTTAGATACAGCTGCTGCATTTCTTAACTCTCACTAACAACTGTGAGCTATGGCTACAATTAGTAGTTTGAAGGACTCCTGCTGCTGAGTTATGACTACGGCTACACTTAATACTCTCATTACCAACCGCCTTCGACTTTGAATATGGCTCTGCTCTTTTTAAATAACTCTCACTAGGCTTAGAGTGCTTGATTATGGCTACTCCATGCAAGTCTCATAAAACAATGATTCTGAGCTTCAGAGTATGTTAACACTACAATAATAACACACCCTTAACCATAAAAAGAGCAGACCTACATCCATGGATTTTTCGAGACCATTAAGTTTGTCTTGATGCTCTTCTTTTTCTCATTCTTGTGTTCAGCTCATTAGAAAAATAACAGTGCAAGCCTGAAGAGACAGATGAGAGCTGGTGATCTTGCAATCCAGAATTTGTCTGAAAACCGTATCTGCTGTGTTATCTTAAACGAGTATGGGAAGAAAAGATGCAGTCTTCCTCTTCATGTTTGCCTCCTCTTTCTCTCCTTCATCGCCGTTATTCACCCTACCACCCCTTCTTCTCCCTTCCTTCACTCAGCTCGCTACACCTATCTGTTTGAGTTATCATTGGGGCTGCTAATGACTCCAGGCTGTCTGCTGTGATAATGGACTAACAATATGAGATAATGAGCTAACAGTGGGCTGTTACACAACTCTGCTGTTAGTGTCTGTATTATACTTGGCTGAGTGTGGTGTATCTGTATGTGTGTTTAACAGAGAAAGAAAAAGCAAGGTAATGGTAAGCAGGAGTTAAATTTGCACAGACTCTCACAGATAACATCAAAAATCATTTCTTTATATTTCTATTGATGGAAAAAAAATGAGTCCAAGGTCAGCCTTTATAGCTCATTACTCCCCCCAAGGCCCACACCACCACCACCACAACGAATGGGCATGCATTTCAGAACATAATGATGTGATTGATACATGTTAACAGGCTGAGGAGAGCTCATAGGACCAGTTAGTCAGTTACTGTCAATTGTGCTGAGATGAGCTAAATCAGTGGGCGAGCCTTTGTTCCTTTCTGTGAGTTGGTGTGATATTCTAATCAAACATCTAAACATAATGGTGTACACCTTTGATCAGAAACTCGCATAAATCACATTAGAGATGCAGCACACACTGAATAGTTCTCTGCATAAAAAATAAAAAGTGCACCTAGCTTTTTTTCATTAGTATTAAAACGCTTTGCAGTGACTTTTAGTGGCCTGATCTCAAGCTAACAACTGAAGGGCCACACTGTATTGTAGTGGAAACAAGTTGTTTACCTCAGCAGTGTCTTTATTGTGCAGTGGATGACTTTGCACATACTAAGTTACATTTATATCATATTATATCAAACCTTATGTCTTTTTTCCTTGTTATACTCCATATGCTGTTCTCAGTGCCTGTTAACGATAGTTTGTGATGGAGGGGCAACTACTCTAAAACAAAACTTTCATACTCCATTTGAACGAAGCAAAAGGTTTGATTGATTCTTGAAAATGTATCTTGGTGAGGATCAACAGCAAACTGACAAACACTGAAAAGTAGGAATCACAACTCTTGGTTGGGACTTTCAGAATACAATCAGAGAGAAACAGTATACTGAAAGTTGTTAACAAAAACATAAGGTATTTAATTACTACATAATTAAAGTAAATTAACTTAATTAAAAATTGGGCTGGAAACAAAATGGTTTGAAACTGAACATGGATGTGGTGACATTTCTGTGGTAATGTTATAGTAACGAGGAAAGATTAGAATAATAAAGTCCAACACTTACTACAAGGTGGTCTCAACAACTATTTAATGGTGGTTTCCTGACTGTGGTTATATGTTCCTCTCTATTGAGGAGTTTTTTAGGAGTTCTGTCCTTGGACTAAAGTTGATTCAATTGTATAAACATGTTCACAGGTTGTGTTAAGGTGGAACTACAGTTTTAGCCATTAATTGCAATTTATGTTTTTATTTTTCAGGTAATTGGGCTACTGCAGTTTTGATGTGCCCCTTTGTGCCCAGAGCAGTATAGACCACTGGCCTGAGTCTCAGAGATGAGCTCTGCAGAGACAGAGATATATGCTTTAAAAGCTCAGAACTATGCTCCAAAAGAGCAAAGTTGATCTGCTGAAGTCTGGATAGAAGCAGGTAGAGGTTGAGCTAAAAGAAAAAGATGAGCCCCTGAATAAGTTTCAAATGTTTGGACCTGTCCACTAAAAAAATAATTAGAGCTGAAGAGCATTGTAAGACCAAGTGCAAGACACTCGGAGGTGAATCTGAAACCAGAACCTGAAAAGTGCAGGGGATGAATAGTGAGTAGGAGCTTCACAGTGCTGAGTAGCTCAGAAAAGAAAGCAGAGAAAGAAACTGGGCTTTTATTTTGGAATTGGAATTGGCTTTATGATAAGGATAAGACTGACGACCAACTCTTTTAGCTTTAATCATTACAAGATTTTTATGGTAGTAAAATACTTTGATTAAATTGTTAACACAACAGTTTGCTTATTATGAATCTAATTAATACTAATTTAGTATATCATTCACTGATCTCATATTCACTTATGAACAAACTATTGGAAGTCCAATTGCATAAATTCTAATAGACTAATTTGAGAACTGTGAGGCTTAGTGCTACATAAAAGTACAGTCAAAACCAACAGATAGAGCATAGACCCTCGAATCTATCTGTTTAATCCTCTGTGTAGGTACCATGATGTTTAAGATAATCAAATCAAATAAGACCTTGTTCTGAATTAAAAGGATGATTAAGATACAAGTAATAAAACATCACTAAACTTTTAGTATTTTTTCAATAAATTGCTTCCCTGGTGCACAATGAAATAATTAAAATTGCAAAATGTTTCAACCATAAAAATAGTTAGATTTTTCTTTAATCTGACTGATGGTGGTGGATCAGCAGACTAACATTTAATATGCCTGTCAGATTGCATCTGACTCATTAGCTGCTTTGCGCATTATCTCCATTCTGTCAGGCCTGTTATTCTCCCATATAATCTAATGAAGCAGAGATACCATGAAATATTAGATGATAAAAATAATTTTCTAAACCAGGCAGTCGCTATGCCAGTGGTACGGCATCAGCTAAAGACAGGAGTGAAAAAGCATACCCAGAGAACTGCGGCGGAGTCCAGACTACGCGGGATATGCTTTGCTACGGTGCTTTGCTGAAAAATTTGTTCCATATGGAAATCTCTCTCGATCTGAAGATAGCACATAATCCATAACCGATCCTGCACTGTACTGTTATACAAATCTGAGCGCCCTGAATATAAAAGGTGTTTCACGGAAATGAAGACAAGCCTGTCTTATATCAGAGTGGAGTGAGCTGACAGCAGCACGGTGTATGACTGGCAGCAGTACAAAGACAACGAGGAAAGTTACAGCCCACCAGGAGGGAAGAAATGCATATCACACCTGTGTGTATGTTCGTGTATGTGTGTGTGTGTGCTCATTTCTCAATCCATGCCTGTATTCATTTTCTGCATACACAGCCTCATGGCGGCTCATTTTTAAATCAGCACTGATAATGTGATTGAATCAGCACAAGCCATCTATATGTTCCATTACAATCATGGATACCTACTATTTTATCGCAGGGAAACATCTCTGTGTAACAAAGCTTTTGCTCTTCAAGAGCCGCACATACAACTCTCAGAACCATTAAAAGATTAGTTCACCATAAATCTAGCTTTTATCAAACACTCACCAGGATTGAAGCATGAAAAAGTTTGTAACACACTTCTTGTTGAAAAAACGGTGGCTTTTGTCAGCTTGGATTCACAGCAGTTAGTGATTCTAACAGAGAACTAGAAAAAAAAAAAAAAAAAACGTATCAAAACATCCATGGTAACCTCTCAAAGCACTCCTTCTGTGCTGCTGATCTTCAAGTTCAATTGTAGCTTTTTTTTTGAGAAATGTGAAGCCAACATTGTGAGAAGGAAGCAGTGCATTTAGCTGTAATGTAGACAAGATGTTTCACAACTGCTTTGTGTGTTGCACAACTAGTTTGTAGAGGTTTGACTTTTTTAAGTTTTTCCAGTTTGTTTTTCTTCTGCAGTGACTCCAGGTCACCGTATGAAATCAGTGTGATGAAGAAATTAATTAGCAATAGTTTGAGGAATCCCATAATTACGGCAGAACCGCATGGACTAATCACTTAATGTCCTGTTAGTGCAGCTAATTAATGTACATAGGAATCTTTCTGTGCCTTTTGGCTCATATCCAACTTTTAATCAATGGAAACAACATTTTATTTGTTTAATGAGGTTTCTATCTCCCATGGAATCTCTGTACATCCTATGAGAGGACAGATGTGTGTGTTGTTTATTAAAGGTCTCTCTAATCAGCTTGCCACTTTTACAAAACGCCTTTCCTGTGAGCCAGAATTGATCAGGAGAGCAAAAGATTTCTGGCTGGAGGAGGAGTCCTCTAATCTAATATATCAAAGGGTGAACAGATGGAGCGAAAAAACAGCAGGGTTTCTGATTCATAAACAAATAAACTAAGCTGAAATACGAATTAATCTGAAGCCAACTGAACAATCCTTCATCAGACAGTCGACACAATTTGCATTAGCGCTCAACCTTTTACACGTTTAAACTTATAATTTGAAACTCAGTAAACCGTTCAGTGAGCAGCACAAAATAAATAAATAACTAAATAAATGCATTTTGTTTTCTTCAGTTGTAAATGACAGAATTACAGATTATTCAACACTGCGTCTGTTCCCTACCTCCAGGACAGATGCCTCTTATTCCATTTGTTCTGTGGAGGGAGGCTACGTTTCCTGCGGCCTGATGTCACCTCAGCCTCCGACACATCTGGCAGAGAACATCTGGGGGTTTTCATTAGACCCAGTGTGGCTTGGTCTAAAAAGGAGATGGGAGGAGAAGAAGGACCAAGTAAATATCAAATGTTGGAGTTGTTCTTATCCAGCCAAAATATCACATCCACATACCAAAGACTCCGGTCTCCTTCAGTCCTCCAAACTTCTGCATGGCTTTGATGGCTTTGGTCAGAGCCTCCTTGGTCTGAAGCTGACCAGTCACTGGGTCAGGAGGTGGGAGGTAGCCGAATTTGCTCAGCCAGTCCTGGAGAGGAAACAGTAGACACGGAGTCATCCCAGGAATTTCAAGGACACAAAGTATCCAAAAGCTGCTGAGAGGCTGTGACACCTGTTCATGTTTACCATCTGTGGATATTATACATCTGTACACATATGTGCATTCAAGATCACCTATGGCACTGTTTCACAGTCATTCATGTGTGTCACTGTTTGTTTATGTTGGAGAAAACAACTTATTCACAGCTAATTAAAAAGACAGATGTATATGAATCATTGAATCTCTCAGTGACCACAGTCATTCATATATATATTTGTGCTATTAAAGAAAAAATCCTGCAGAGTGCTGTTAAAAAAGTTTGCGAACCACTGCCTTAGACCACCAGACCATTGGGACACATTTCTTGTTTCTTTCTACTTCTCATGCCCTTTCTCTTTTCATTTCTTTCTTCTCTGCAGTTATTGCTACAGAGTTGCACGTGGCAAGGGACATATATAAGTTTATTGACAGCAGGCTGCTGGCGAAGACTTGCATCAGAAACACAGACAATAGAGTGAAATACACAGAGATGGAGTGACTATATATTACTGTCAGAACTATCATCATGATAATATAGGTTTTTCACATTTGAAATCAATTCAAAGAATGATATGGGTGAGTAAGGATACACTCCAGTTAAAACACAAGTCATAAAGAGTACTGCAACTCTATTTCTATGTTTTTCATTTCTCATTGGCTTTTTCTCCCCTGAGCTCTTTCTTAGCCTTGGTTCATATTCTCAGCTTCACTACAGCCTCCTCATGATCTGACAGCCTATAAGAGATGGCAGGTTTTAAATAGGTTTTTGATCACCACTCATCAGAGGTGAGTGACCACAATCGATAGAAAAGCATCCCTCATGTATTGACAACGCTGAGAAAATCCCATTAAGTGAATGACTTGGTTTCAGTGAGGCTCTCTAGTGGCTGGCATTTGTTTCCTCATCCTTGGCGTTGCCATCTCTGCAGAGAGCTTGGAGAAAGTGTGCAGGGGAATTGAATTGACCCTTTGCAACAATAGAGAGGATAAGAAACAATTTCCCTAAAAGAGCTTTAAGCAGTAATGCCATGGGTGAGTGGGAGAGGTCAAAGAATTTAAAAGATAGCGGGGAAGTTAAACTGACTTCTATGAATCAACATAGAACACAAGACATTGTTTTCCAGTGAAGCCTTTAGAGCAAACTGCTCAATAAAATAATCCGGTGGAAAAAAAAACATGGTAAAAGGTAATTTCAGTTTAAAGTCTTAAATATTTTGTTTTTTCAGTCGTGGCAATAACACGGTACCCACCAGCATTACTAAAAACAAGTTAGAGGAGGTAAAAAAAAAAAAAAGAGATTTTAACCCTGAGCTTAGCCAAAATTATTGGGAGAATAAAAGTAAATGTATTTTTTGTTTCCTTCCAAACAAATTGCCTGTTGTAAACATACATCACAGTTTTCAGTCTGTTGGCTGTTGCCCCATATGAAAATAACATATTCAGATTGGAAAAATTATAAAATTAAATATGCTTCTCGACAAATCAGACTACTTGCATAGTGAATACTGTTGATTTTTGGGCATGCAGTCAATCAACGCAATTCCCCCAGAATGCACTGCCTCAAAAGAAGCAGACTGAGCTGCACATGTGGGGATTGAGACAGCAATGGGAAAAAAAAGAGAATAAACAAGCCAAAAAATAAGTAAGAGAAGAAGAGATAAAGGATGTGTGCACAGAATACACTTTTTTATAATGCAATTTACAGCTATATTGGTTTTCTAATCACTGCACAAACTGTATATGTATATTTAAGCTTGTGAAATGCTGAGCAAAACATATAGACCCTCACAGGCCTAATACACCATCCTTGATTATGTGCCCTAAGTGTGTGATCTCCATACTAACAACTCTGCTTACAAAATATGCTATTATAGCTACAGTTATTTAACCATGGCACATAAAATTGTGGCTATAAAAATGACAATAAATCACAACTAACCAAACATTTGCCTTAAACAACAAATTCAACAAAGTGTGTGTGTACATGCTTGTGTGAGTTGTGTGAATGTGCATGTATCCATAAAGACAAGAGGAGGTGTTTCAGTGCAGCTTCGCTGTGAGCATAGTGTGCCAATGATGGATTACACCTGTGCTGTCTACACAACCACAACTCCCTGTTTTCACACACTGCCCATAAACTCACTACATCAAACTTTTCTGTGGAGCCAGCAGCTAATTTAAACCCCGACATCGTAGCTCATGAGGGGAAAGCAAAAGCTGTAAAAACCTGCAAACGACTTTAGTAACATGCTGAACGCTGCTAAATTATATACAGGGATGTCTCTGTGTTCAGGTGAAATTAGGGAGTATGTACCGATTGTCCGGATCAAACATTACTGAGTAAGGAGAACGATACTCTCAAACGTATACGCAGAAAAACTGCAACTTTTCACTATCTCTCACAGACAAGATTTTGACAACTGTATCTCAGATTTCAAAAATAATGATGCTCTTCTCTTGGTATCTTCTTGGATTAAGATAAGAGAAGTAACAGAAGTCAATGAGTGATGTGTGTAGGGAGAAACATAAATTGGCTTGTACAACAAATTCATCTTGTCCAAATCTCTGACGAACAATCAGAGGAAAGATATACATGACTGACTCATCCTTAATTACTCACCTAGATACACTGTACACCTCGGTTACTTGTTTGTCTCTCTACTTTGTTTGTCTGATTACTGTGTTGTGTTCTGCATAAAATAAGAGTGTGAATTAATTTACTTTTCTTGTGCAGATTTGTAAATCAGAACTAAAGAACATCATGAGTGGCAAAGTTCAACTACTGCTTCAGGTGACAAAAAATATATAAGTAAAGTTCTCTTTATTGTCATGTATTTATGGTGGTTTGTTCAGAAAGAAGAGAGCATGTGAAAGACAGATGAAGAGAAACAGACAAAAAAAGGTTCCTGTCAAAATAAACCAGATTTTAACAACATGTGAAGAAAACCAGGCCTCTTAGATAAAATTCTCTATAAATTTGATGTCATCTTCAGCTTGAGTCACCGTATAGCTCTTTGGTGACAGTCTAGCTATTTTGCTTGTCGTGTCATTGCCCTTGACAGACAGTAAAAAAGGCTTCAAAATAACAAGAAAGATTGAGAGACACTTTTGCTTTTGATCATTTCTGTAGAAATTAAAGTGAATGTAGAGGAAATATGTGCCTTTCATTTGATTTGGACTTTGCATTTAAGTCACGATCAGCAACAATCAGACCAATAAGACCCCTAAGACCTAACTTCGTTCTGCAAGTGGAGGAGAGCTTCAGAGTAAAACAAAATCTAAATACAAAAATGACCCTGAAGTAGAAATTCTCATTAAATGGAATACCACTATAAAAGATTAGTTATTTTCAAACAGCATTCATTTCTTATGACACCAATAATTATCTGTTATTACCAAATTATTTGTTAAACTAACGCAAGAGGACTTAATAATTAAATGAACTTGTGAAAGCAAACAGATGAGACTGCAGTCAAGTTCACTGAATGTCACAATGAAGTTTAAATTAAACTAGCACACAGTCACAACTTCACAGCCTCTCTGTTTGAGGTTCATTAAGTATGGGATTACTGTCCATTTTAAATTATTTGTGCAATTCTTCTAGGCGAGTAGGCTAGGTCCTCTCGGGAGGCAAACAAGCTGCTTTTCAGACACCACAAGATAGTAATGCACTTAAATGACGCTGGTGATGAAAGATGATGTCAAGAACTACAGCAAATTCCACAAAAATAAAACTTTCTCCTGCAGCTGCAGTCCAGTAGCCCTGAAGCTGCTATTCAGTAACTTCTACAGGGCAAATGCCTGCTGATTTGGCAGGGGCCTGACCCCACATCCCAACTAAGACCTAGGGGGGTGTTTCCACTTACTGGCTGCTCAAATGACCGGACCAGTCCTTGTTAATTATCATTTAGTTTTGACTGGTGTGTTCAAGTCTTTACTGAGGAAAAATGTTAGAGTTTAAGGTTGGGGAGAAATAATGGTTTGTAGTATGCGTGTATGACCCAAGGGGTGACAAGATGTTGTCTCTATCCAAAGCTCAGTGGTTAATATCTTAGGTAAGAAAAAAAAAACAAAACAAAAAAAAACAGGTGGTTAGTTGACACCTGATGGTTCCTTGAATATTTACTGTTCGCTGACTAACAGGTCGGAAAATGTCAAACTTCGCCTTTGACTGATTTTGAAGGATGGTATTTTTCTGCACCATTTCTGGCATCAGGTGTTTTTCACCTGAACAAAACACGTCACATTAGTGCAACTTACAAGACTTCATATGTTTCACCCTTGAAGACCCTGTCACCTGAAAACATTTTCTCACTTTGAGCACTGGGGTCCTGTGTCAATGCATCACTTCATGCCAGTGTTGGAACAGTTTTCACATGACAGATTGCTGTACTTGTCAATCTCATCAAACCACCCTCACACAATCTTGATAAAGCAAATTAGCTGAATGTTGGACAATTGCTAAATAACATGTAATAAGTCAACAGTTTAACATTGATTACTGTTTTCTAGCCTTATTTTTCAGAAAATTACTTACATTTTGTTTAATTTTGAGTTGCTCCTGCAAAGTTAAGTTTGTGAAAAGTGTCATTAATCATTTTTTACAAACAAACAGTGCAGAATCCCTCCCATGATCAGTAAAATGGCATGCTCATGTTTTCTTTCCTCTTTTATATGTTGCATATGGATGCTGGCAGCTGTGCAGCATGTAATCAATCTGAACAACACATTTCATCACAGTCAATAAGCTGACATTTATCAGTCGCTTTTCACTTGGTGGGAGACCGGGTTGCACTGCTGCACTTCTCTGTGGTACAATTAGTTTGCCTCCCAAACCAAACTTGTCTGTTGATGTACCACCTACTGCAACAGCAGTCAATTTCCCTCAGCGTGTAACCAGGAGGATTCAGCTCTTTGAATAATGGCATCCTTATAACAAATCAGCTAATTTCAATTTGTGCTTTTTTCTTCCTTTTTCAATACATTGTTCACTGTAAGTACCTTGACTGGGTGACGTGACAATATCTAGGACGAGAATAGAAATTACAAGGAAACTGACAGGTTTAAGTTAGATAGTTACCCCTTCTTTAATGTATCTAAGATTCTCCTTTACATTTATGCATGTTTTATGCAAATAAGAGCATATGTAATCGTACTCATAACTTATTTTTGTGCAGCCCCAAGTCTTCTGAGATTGAAGGTGATTTGTTGAACAGGATTGTTATATGTGATCAAGTACTGATGTGTTACTTCAGTTCCTTCAGTACGATTAGTTTCTGTTTGTGTAGTTGGGGTGAGGTCTAAAAACATACTGAATGCATTTCCTCCCTTATAAAATGTCATTCCAATTTTCTTCTTTACAACTTTTACTACATCTTTGACATATCTCTGATGTTAATGAATCTTTACTTTACTGCCACCTCTAGTGGAGTAGAGCGAAATCATTGGTGGGTATGAATAATCATGCCACCTCTATGTACATACAAGTACATAATAAATGCTCTACCTGTGGTTCAAAACTACACAGAACGCCTTTAGTGGCAATGTAGTTTACAGAGTTTACAATGTAGTACAGAAAAGCTCACAAGCACAAGACACTCTTTACTTTACACTTTATTACTTTTATTGTTAAATTACACATATCATGATGGAGGATTATGTTCATAATAAGCACACCTACTTGATAACCGTGATTTACAACCCTTAATTATCTTGTCATATCATGATAAGGACAGAAACTGTACTTAATGGTGCCTCAGGAATGGAACCAGCTTCACACATAAATGCACACAACCAGTGTTGCAGTTTTGGCTATAAAACATGTACAATCTCCACTTTGGATGAATTCACCAATAATAAAACACCCTGCACACTCTTGTTGTTCACTTTTCCCACACATAATTGGGGCGTGGAGCGAGTATTATAGTCAATTATAGGATCTGAGTTATTCCCAGTCTCTGATATGGTATCTGGATGTGAAGGATCATTTATCTCTGTAACCTGGCCCTGTAATCCTTTAATACAGTACTGGAGTAGAAAAGAAGCTACAAATCCATAAAAAATACAGACAGAAAGAGAGTAGGGCCTAATAATAGTCCTCACACAGCTTTTTGTACTTAGATCAAACAGACCTACATCTTTCCTCACCTCATTAAAGTTTATGATATTTATAGTATGGAATACTATGGTAATGACATAGTATATTATAGTATAGTTTATTAATAGAGAACTTGTTGGAGTTGAGTGGCATCACTGTGTGACAGAAATTGACCCACACTTACTCTAATCAAATTATCTTTTCAATGACTTGCCTCTTTCGTTCAGCTGTGGACCAGACTCTGCCTTTCAGAAACAGCGCCACTCGTTGAAGCCAAGGAAAGAATTGTTTTGAAGTAGAAAGGAAAAATTCCATGTGTATGAGACATTGATTAATGTTAAGTGTTGCTGAATTGCCCAAACATCAGTTACCAGTGCTGTGTTTGAAACACGAGGGTTGAGATGCAGAGGTAGTGAGTGCGTGAGTGAGATTGAAGGAGGACAGGTGTTTACTTACGTTATTTGATCAATTTAGCTTATATGGGATTTATTGATATTGATTGATTGAAGACACTAGAATCTGGCAACAGTGATTTTTCTTTTACTTTTACGGGTTTGAGTCATTCAGTCTGATGATAGTTCTCATTCAGTGCATCATCAGACTTTTGTCTTATGCACAATAAGACAGTTCAATATTAAAACTTTTTTTTTCACTTTAAAGTACAGGATGGAAGTTCATTCTGACCAAATGTTGTCTCTGATGCAGAGCTTTGTTGTTTGCAGTAGTCATTTTTTCTATTGTTTAGACATTTCAGTGTGGATCTGGAAAATCTTTATGTAAATTACCTCAAGAGGCGAGTCACGAGTCATTTTAATGCATAAATAAAAAGTTTTTTTTTAAAAACACAGCTCTATGAATATCAGCTCCATGGTAAAAAGTTTGTGAAACATTATCCTCCTCTTTACTGTAACGTCTCTTCAGGCAAGACACGCAGGTCAGAGGTCACTCTTGTTTAACTGCAACGTAAAAATAGAAACAATCAAGCTCTCGTTATTTTCCCCTCACGTCTCGTCGCTCAGTTTCGTACAATTTTAACCTGTAACATCACATCCTTTTTGACAGCTGGCACAGGCACACACGCATTGCTGTGGTGGCTATGGTGTCACCACAGCACCACAGCAGTGAAACAAAACACGTGACCTCCTCCATCCCACAATACCTCCCTGTTTAGCCCTGATGAACAGCTGCTGAAGTCCCTCCGTCTTCAGCCCCACTGACAGGAAATGAGTCACAGGGAGACATTTAACCCCACGACCTCAGTGACTCTCAAAGGGTCATAAGTAGCACAGTCCATTATAGTGTTTACACTGTTCCTTACTACCTTAAGGATGAGGACAGATTTGTAGGGGGACCTCCAGGACTTTTGGAGAAAGAATGTAAAGGAAACAGAAGGAAAGTTTGAAAAGTGAAAACATGAGAACTGCGCCACCATCTAATTCCATTAATTAATGCCAATTGAGGATAAAGCTTTACCTCGCCTACTGGGTGCCTTTAGCTAACAATGGAACTACAAGACTTTTGTTTTCACTTGTTGAAAAAAAAGACGGGTGAAAATCTTACATTTTATGTATACGATGTGATAGAAATAAACAAAACAAAAAGGCACGAAACTACTAAAGTTAAAAGATTTCACTTTTATGAGAGAAAATCCCTCAGGTATGAGGATTTATCTTATCCCTTGACTAACAGTACTGATGGGAAACTGCCTCAACTGATAGCATTTCTTAAATACCATAAGTATTTTCTCCAAAATTGGTTGTTAGACAGGGGAGGTCATCTTGTAATCTATGTACGTTTGGACTAGTACTACAGCAGCTCTTAAACCTCATTGCAATGAACCCGGGAAACAGAGGATGCTAAAGGAGATCATAAGTCAACACATATAAAGCCTTTGAAAATAAAAAGCCCCAACCATATATAGAGATGCCGCAGAAGACAGAAATAAGTTAACAAACTTGTTTTTAGGTTTAGCATTCCATTAACCATGGTTAATGGTTTGTTGCTGAAATTTTCCACAAGTTGTTGTAGAACCACAAAACACGTTCGGAAAGAAAAGGTTCCCTGATGTCAGCGTTTCTGTTACATACATTTTGACTGGCAGCCTATTGCTGCATTGCCATAAAGCTGTTTCACAAGTCTGCAGAGAGCTTTTAAAAAAGGAAAGTAAGAGAAAGTTAGATTGACTAGCTAATATAAAGTTGCACAGACTTTTATTACCTACGGCGTTTCACTTTGACCCCCAGAGTATTACATTCATGCAACATCTATGTTCACACGATGACATGGAGATGGGGGATCTCAGTATGGAGGGTGCCGTTCAGACACCTCTTGATGCAATTTTATTATTTGTGATACTGGTCTTTTTAAATGAAATTGACTTGATTTACATGACATTACCAACTTCAGTACGGATCAAGAGAATCTAGTTAAAATTATAAAGAAAGTGCTGCAGTCTTTAAATGCAAATAAAGATCAGACTAAAAATCAAATAAGGCTCCATAATGAAGTCTTCCCTGATTATGAAGCAGCTTTGACTACAGAGAGCAAAGACTTCCTTCTTGTCAGTTCTGCTAAGAAAAAAAAAAAACCTTTGTCATCTAAATGATATGTAAACTGATAAGCAGATGTAAATGTCTTGCATCAAACAGCCCTCTGCTTCTTATGTTGTTGCTCTACATCAAGGAAATTTCTCCACCGGATTTTATCAGAGCGGACATGGGCGTTTGCAGTCGACACAAAGATGTTATCTTCGTTCAAAGCAGTTGTAGCAGCTTCCCATTCATATCGCTAGTCTATATGCAGAGAGATGATTTACTTAAAGTATTACACTGGGATGATGTGGGATCCAAGGAATGAAAGCTTACTTAAGTGTGTTTGACTGAGAACCTCCAGAAACTGCTCCAATGGCATATCCCTGAGTGTAAACACAATTTACTGAAGAAATGGAGGATTTTGTCTCATTTGTGCGACCAGATAAGATCACAGAAACAGAATATAGGGGAATAGAAAGAGAGAGAAATTTAGGGTGACATGCAGGCTGAATGACACATTTAATCGAACAGAAAATTGAGGCCGGATTGCCGTGCAGGCGGTAATAGAGTGAGAATTAATCCATGCCTAGAAATCATCCATCTACTCTGATGCAGTTCCCTCACCTTTCCTGTCACGGCTTTAAAATGAACATGACCTCTGTCTCATTCTTGGAGTACATGTCTCTATGCATGTGTATTTTGTGTTTATAGCTTGTTTAAATCCTTCAAGAAGAGGTTAATGTTTTAAAAAGAAGTCATGTAAAAATGTTAGCAGCCAACAAAGATTCGTATAAAATGGTCAGTATGAGTTTGTGGAAAAGTTTTAAAGAACATCCCATCAATCTACGGAGATCAATTGATAATTTTTTGTTAATGAGCTTTAGAAAACAAATATATGGATTATTTCACTGAAAGTGTAAGGTGAGAACTGTCTAAATGCATGGATTTCATCTGTTGGTAACAATATCTGGTCATTGTTTACAAGGGTAAGTGTGCACAAGACTGAACAGCTCCTGTTACACTGCGTTTGACTTGTAGGCCTTCAACATGGAATGCCAGTACACTTGTTATATTAACATAATACATTAACCAGGAAGTGTGGAGCTACTTTGAACTTTTTTAATGGTTTAAAATAGCAATGTCTTTAAGCTACCTTGGTGCTCCAATCACTTGCATGGTGAGTCTTTTTAGACAAAAACAATAAGAATAATAACAATAAAAATTGCTCCTCAGCAAACACCACAACTCGCTACCATGTTTTAAATATCCAAAGTTCATTTTACACCAAATTTCTCCTTTAAAGGTTGAAAACCAGCCAACCTCAGAGGTGGTGTATATATAGCAGAGCAGAAAACCTCTTGAATCAAGAGCTGCACTTAGGTCAACAAGAACGACCGCTGAAATTAAATCAGGGTCAGTCATGAGTGTTGGACCAATTGTGTTTTGCACTGGAGGCCATGACCACAGTGTCACCTTATACAGAGGAAAGGCTGAACTCATCCGTGAGCCCCAGATATCTACCCCAAGGTAAGAGTGATCCTTTGTCAGTTGTTCAATTCACATGCATGAATCAGACAGAGACTACATAGTTCAGGCAGGAGCTGACTTTCATTTGTGATCCCTTTGATTTTCTACATTGTGATTTATTTTATTATTTAACTTGCTAATAGAAAAGTCTGCTGTTTGAAAGAGGAGGATTTATCAGTTAAACCAACATAGAGAAGCAGTTTTATGACAGTTAAATAGTCGTCAGAGACATTTATATGAATAGAAACTGTCATCTGACAGTCAGGATTAAAACTGCATTTAATTAGAACATGGAGTGGAGTGGATGTAGTTCCCAGATCACTTTACGTTTGCTTCTTAAACCATTCAATCATCAATGTCTTCATACAGAAAAACAACTTTCTGCCATGGTTATTTTAAAAACACTCACTTTCTAGGTACAGTTCAATAAAAATCATAAAAAACGTAAAACAATGGCCTTTTTATTACATCCACTAAATTATCTGGCCCAGTTTGTATATTTAGCATCATTTGTGCTCAAATTCTATAATATTTCCATGGGATCCACAATGCACTTGGCTCATGGTGTTGCTTCTGCTTAAGATTAAGAAGACAAAGCCTTAACAAGTAGGTGTAAGAAAGAATACAGCATATATAAGCTCTTATATCCATTTAAGTGCACACCAAAGAACAAATAATCAACATAGTAGCAGGAATTAACTGCATTTATGCTTTCTCTTCAGCAACATCATCTATTTTTTTCATTTATTGCAAATGACAACTAGCCACATGTGAAAGCAGCTGCCAGCTCTGGCGTCAACTTGCTCCAGCCTTTTGAGCAGAGTTTCTGATGCAATGTTCTCAACAAAATTATACCTATACATCTTGAGTTCTTCATATGTAAACAAAGACACATTTTACAGTCCCACTTCAAATTGTAAATTAACTGCTGCTTCAGCTGACAAGGGCACAAGACAAAGTAAATGTGGGAATTTGCAAAATTTGTTTTTGTTTCACTTATATATTATGCAAAGGGAATTTACTTTCAATGAGAGTTCTAATTTGACTGCTTTTCCTCAGATTGCATTCAGTGAAGAGGAAAGATAGATGATGGAGAAAATCACGGCACACAATAAAAGTCATCAGTTAAATTTCTGCCCACTATTGTATAAACAGATGGCACACACACACTACCCAGCTGAAACACTTAGACTTCAGGAAGTATTTTGCTCCACTGCAGATACAATGTGCATATACTGGCATACAAGTTTGATTTGATGAATAGATATAATGCATTCTGATGGATGCGCTTATCCTGATAACCTGGTTCCATTCAGCTCAGGGTAAGAGTGTCATTTCCTTGACAGGAGAAATAAATAATAATTCATAATTTGTCATAATTTGCATGTTTGTGTGTGAGAGTGCATGACAATGGGGATTAAAATGGGACTGTAAGTGAATCATTTAATCTCTGGTTTGTACACAAAGCTGAGGCTGAACTCCTGTCTGTTGCTGGAGGTGGCAAGGAAGAAAGAAGTAGAAAAGGAGAGAAGAAAGAAAGAAAAACAGTTAATGCTCAGAGGGAAACTTAGGTCAAAGACTATAGAGACAAAGATGGAAGAGAAGCTTTGGGATGTATGAGAAAAATAATAATAGGGCACACTGACAGTAGGTAATGTCTGAAATGACGCAGATGAGGGATGACTTCCTTTCGTGATCTGACACTGAAAATCACTGCTTCGTCAAAAAAAAAAAAAAAAAGCTGTGTGCTAGGGGTAAAAATTTACATAATACGTGCCAACAGGAGCTCACATCCATTTCCAAGAGCAAGCCAAGATGCACCAATGACATTCCTAAATACATTCAGGTTTTGCACTTCTACAACTAACATTGAAATTATATTCATAGCAGCCTTAAATGATTATTGGACAAAGGCTACGCAGTGCTCATTTAAACCTGTGCATCATTGCAGGAGACAAGGGATCTGTTCTGTATAATGACTGAAAGTCGCAGGAGCAAAACTAAAACTGATGAGGCATACACTTTAAGAAATGTCAGCAAGACTTGAAAGATAAACAAACTGATGGAGCCAGTGAGAACAAACGCTGTGCAACTAGGGTCTAATTTAACAGGCATACGTTTCAGTGGCTCCGCTGGGAAAAAGAAGCCTAAACCGTCTTTGAAGCCCCCCTAATCCCCCACGCTCCCTCCCCTCTTCTCCCTATGTGGCCGGTTATGTGGCATGGCACCCAGCCAAAGCGCACACACACACACAAGGATTGAATAAAGCTTACCCAGTGTCTCCTGATAGTGAGGATAAAAGGAGAAGGCTATAAAGTTACACACAAATCCATACACACTTGTGAAAGCTCTTAACCACTAGCATGTCAATCTTTATTTGTTAGCTTATCTGTGTGCGTTTAGCATCAACAATCTACTGGACCCATGGGCCATGTTCTCTGATGATCAGCCACCACCCCAATACCCCTGAGAAAGATCATATTTCTTGTTCATTTTTGGCAGCATACTCAGGGTGGGATTAAAAGGTATGAATTTACAGCAAATTTTGAATGCAAATTGTCATTTTGCCCTTTTTCACTGCATTACCTTTGAGAACTCACAACAAAAGGTCATTCATAATTACTTTACATTAACTGTTTTTCTGTTTAAAACAAAAAAGTGAAGTCAGTATCACATGTGATTGTTTTGATCTTTGACATCTTTAAAGATGTGAAAAATGTCAATCAAATCCTCCCAACGGGAACATGGGTAGTATACATTGTGTATGTTGCCTGAATGACTCTAATATCAATAATTAAGATCATGATAATAGTGTGAAACTCAGATTGTAAAGCTTGTTTTACAAACATGTTAAAGATGGTATCTCTTTGTGACTTCCTTTCAAAGTCTAAGACTGTAGATGTGGCTATACAGTGGAAATGAGCATGTATTTATGGATTGTCCTTGAATGGAGTTCATAAAATCCAACACAAAAGCTATAACATAGTGGCCATGTGCAACTATAGCGTTCCTTACAGAGAAGACATTGTCTCTCCACTGTTAGCTGAGGAATGATGGCAACTGGCATGTCTACAGTTCAACATGCACATGTAAAAATACACACACATGCATGTGCACAGTTGCCTGTGTCGCTATATGTGTCAGACTATTTTTAAACCGGCCCTATTTTGAACATTAAACCAGCTGCAGGATTAAGCCTATAGTCTAGATTGCAACTCAAACAATCGTGACTCCTATTTGAAATTCTGCAGACTGTTAGTGGCTCATTATATTCACTTGATAAGAAGTTGAGTATCAACAGTGGACTAAAAAAAACAAAAAAACATAAAAACTGGCCTAATTGCTACTGATAGCTGGATGGAGTAGCTTATCTCTGCCACCCACTCAATCTGTATTGGTCCTCCTCCCCCTCCTGTTTAATTCTCTTCATTTCATTTGGCCCATCAGAGGAATGGGATCATGTACACACAACCGTCTTCAAGTCGACTGTAAAGATGATAAGCAATCATCCTCATCTGTTCCCTTTTCCTTGTTGTTTTTCCCCATCATCCACTCCATTGTGACTTGTTAAAAAATGACAAATGCTAATGAGACAAACTATGAGATCACCAGTGTGACAGTGACACACATTCACACACACACATTCTTAAGAGACACACAAACAAGAAGAAACGGTCTTACACACACAGAAACCACATTTATTATAATTCTGCCAATTTCTGCAAGCAATTTCAGAGTAGCTTTGTTGTTGCTTTCGGGTTTTCTTGATCGTGCTGTTAAAGCCGTCTATTGGCAGTTCAGTTGGCAGGGCTATAGATTATTTTAGACTTGAGCATGCGAGCCAGCACAACACCAGAAACCACTGTAATTACAAGATCCAGTCGGCCCTTTGAATAGCAAAGGCAACCAAAACCTTGATCTGGTTGAGGACAACGAGGAGGGGTGGGGCTCCTTGGGTTAAAATAGAACTGTCCACATGGAGTTGATTTGAGGTTTTCTATACGGGGAGCCCTGAAGTGGGCCTGCACAAGTAATGAAGGCGGTTCAAGCCAATGGAAAAAGACCATTGCACGCGGCTCTGTTGTGGAAAGCAGCACTCACTTACCCACGATATTAAACCCATCACTAATGTAAAATCAAACGAAAACAGACAGCGTGGAACTGCTGCGTTGTGACCACAAATGGTCATTTTTGATATCCACGCTTTTCTCTTGAAATGAAAATCAAATTAACTGATAATTATTGCAGCCTTCTTTAGACACAGCAGCGCTGTTCAACAAATCAGCTCAATCACGTTATTACTGCAGAAAGTCACAAAGCATTTGCATATTACTTAGAAATGCACAAGAAACACATGAACTAATTTCCCCAGAGAAGCAGTTTAGCCTGAATCTTTCTTTTTTCATTTTTGATCAAAGTGACCAGGAAGAGAAATGAGTCTAAATCCATGACATGCCTCTTAAAATGCTCTCCTTAACCACAAACGTTTCTTGTTTATAATACCAATGGGGATCACATAGCCATCCAAATTTACCTGGTGCTGTCACTAACTGAAGATGTCACTGCAGATGACACAATCACTCCCACACTACTGAGAAATAGTGTCATCCAAATACAATTTAGCATCAGGGTCTTTAGGTTCCCTATTGAGTTAGCCTGTAAGGATGTTATAAACTCTGACACAGAAACTCACAGAATCCCTGCAGAAGTTTTACACCTCCCATAGCTGTGATGACAGATTTGATAAGAGAGGATAGAGGGACACATTGGGTTCCACACATATCCATCTTCCTGAGAAGCTGAGAACATGTTATATATTATGCGCTGAGCCATCTCAAGTGTCCTCTGTCAATCAATACACAATGGTATATTCTATTCAACTGTAAAGTCATTTTCAATTTAACATCCTCGCCCTAGATATAAGCCCCATGATACCGTGCCACGGACGCAAGGTCGTCGAGCTTGATGGAAGTGGGACAGCAGTGCTAAATGTGTCTGAATGGTCCAGTATGACAGTGCAATGAGAGAAACATGAGCTTAAGTGCTTTTGCGCTGTGATTTTACAGCTACTGAGGGCAATTACGCAAAAATATCTTGTTCATATGACATCTAAAAGTGAATCATTACGTTGATACATTTAAGAAGAGCTGTGTCATCTTCTTTTTCATTCCAAATGTGACCCCGTCTGTGTGATTACTCTTTTCAGGGCAACAATACCTCCACCGTACTCTCTCCATCCAGCCTCTGCAACCACTTTTCTGTTAGAGCCCCCACTTTCTCTGTGCTTCAGGGTGCAATCACAAGAACAACGATAGACTGAACCATGGTAGAAGAAAGCCTCCTCTGGACTAGAAGGAGAAAACTGAAGGAAGGAGACTCAAAGACTGGGGGGACTGAATATGATACTGGTAAAATGTGCACTCATGAGAGGCAAGAGAGAGCTAATGAGGGGTGGTGGTAGTGGAGCTGGATAGTTGCATGAGAACTCAGTATTATGAGGTCTACAGAGGAGGGAGAGTGGTGGAAGGAGGGTGGCGTCTAGCAGGCATTTTTTCCCTCTTCTACTGTGTGGATAGAAAACCAGATGGTACTGTCATTGAAGAAATTATAAAGCAAAATGAGAATTAGAAGCAGGCTGGCAGGGTGTGGTTGTCCCATCAGGCATACACCGCTCACTCATTTGGTTTTATTTCTTACAACACGTAAAACATGACAGACATTTAATTCCCCTCGTTGAAAAGGATTAAATGCTGCACATACATTCTTCAAGGTCACTCTCTACAAGATTAAATAGTAATTAAGGTGCTTTTATCAGCAGCCGATCTGGTCACCTCACACCATCTTACAGCAGCTGCTAAAGTAAGTGCAGCACTGCATCGGAAGGCAAATGGTCCCTTAAGGAGCTCTGTCATTCTGTACTAATGCAAAAAACAGCCATCAGGAGTAAAATGATCCAATAAACAGAAGAAGTAGTGCAGATTACATCGAAGCTGTTTTGTAGCAGTTCCCTTGTGCTTAATGGTTAAAGTACAAAGTGGTGGGCAAGATAGGAGCAAAACTGAAAACTGCATGAGCTGTGCTTACGTTTGTTGTTTAGTTTCTTAGCATCACAATGTACAGTAGTTACAAAAGAGAAAATACATTCAGAGCTCAAGTTTGACTAAATGCCAAGTGGTGCAGCACAGTGGCTTGGAATTGTAATGGAGCTGGCCGGGGAGCAGCAGGGCTGGAGTTCAGGACACGGTTCTGCGGGTAGACGGTTGTTTTTGTTGATCAAGTCCCAAATGTAAAGGAGCCATGAACACAACTGGGCTGAGATAGGAGAACCCTCTCAAACCCTCAACAACCAATTATCCACCTGCTCTCAACAGCTGAGAGCAATTTCATCAATGCAGGAAAAAGCTTATTTAAAAGTCAATCAGCCCGTCACAGAAGAGTAGGAGGAGGGTGCTCATCTGTTTGTCTCTCCAGCCTTGTTGGTCATCCTATTGTATAATCCTTCCACGTCAAATCAACAACCTGAGAAAACTCTGGTTTTCTTTGTTGACACTGTTTTTCATATTCTGATTTACCACCCCAGTCACCTCCATGATGAGAACATGTCACTGTGATAAACCAAAGAGATCAAAACACACTCACACACTATACACTAGGCTCCAATTAGAGCTGTGAGGGATAGTCCATTAATCAATATAAGAATTGACAGCAGGTTAATTTACACCATTAAGACTGTACATGACTCAAAATTTCTGTCAATTTGAGTTTGGCTGTCCAACATAAATTTTTCACCCCTCCTCCATAGAGACCATCACACACACTCACATACACACACGCTTTTATTGAACTGTGTCTGATTTTTGAATGGACGTCTGTGGGACACTGAAGGTGACTGTGACATTATTGAAATATTGTTAACGAGAGTTGGCTCCTCTGCCAAGAAAATATGGTCTAACTGACTCCTTTTGTTGATTAGTTATGAAGTTAGAGGAAATTCTCTCAAGATGGTCTTAGGATATCAAGTTCAACAGCCCAAAATCATGCTGTCCTGTCAGACTCACCATCTGACTTGATCATCAAAATCTGTTCGTCCACAAGTCCAAGTTAATGTTAATAAAAATTGTAAAGAAATTTTCTCAAGACTTTCTTAAAATATTGCATTCATGAGAACAGGGCCGTTGTAAAACACAAAAAATAATGCCAAGGCCCAGAGTTGTCACCAGCACTGAAGTATAACAAGTTTTCTTTTCAAAATAGTGTGAACTAACTGCTCTAATGATGGATGGGAAATGTGCAACAACGTGTTTTGCCAACACTAGTATCAAACAAGAGCCAGAGGCTATATCGTATGTATTTTCGGTGAGCTGTAATTTTACCACTTCTAAGCAAAAAGTGTATGATAACATTATCTCTGAGCCTGACAGGACAAGGCTTCTGTCTCACTCAGGGTGTAATCACACTAAGCCATCGACACTCTACCTAAGCACGTTTGATCCCCGGAGTCCAGTTTGTTTGACTAGTGCGATTGCATTGTACGCTGAAACATGCCCAGGAGTCCTTGAATAGGTGGTTCCAGGGACGGTGTGAATCTTATCTGAATGCTAACTGTGCCCTTGCCTGGTACAATGTGAGCACAGGTCACCAGGGAAGTAGGGAAGGGGGACAGTCATGTTCAGGGTCAGTATAGTGGAACTGTGCCCAGTGTAAGTGCAACCTCAGACTCACTCTGGGTCCTTGTGCTCAGCCTTTGTGGATGGGGACCTGATGTGGTGACATGGGTTACCCCAGAGATCAACATGAAAGTACAGAGCGCTCACTCTGCAGCTACTTCAGGAGATCGAAGCACACTGAACTGAATGAATCTCAGTTGGGTGAGGGTACCAAGCTCATTATTTGACTGGAACTAGCAGTGGAAGGATTTGATTTCCCTTCAGTCTCATATTAAAAAAAGAACATTTGGGGGATTTGGTCTATTGGTTAAACACAGGACTTTTGGAGACAACACCTGGGGTTCTGTCTGTCGGCCATTTTCATTACTTTCTGAGATAAAGCCAAACTAACAAACTGATTATTGGAAAAAAAAAAAACAAAAAAAAAAAAACAGATCAATCATTTAAGAAATTCAGCATCAGTTGAAACTCTGCTTCTAACCATCAAATTCCAGTCAAGAGGCTTAAACCAAACTGATTCAGATTTATAGGTCAAGAGATATCTAAACCTCAAGATTAAAACCGAATTACTTTGCAAGTGAAACTTTCCATTCATTTATAGTGGCAAACCGTGAAATCTTTATCTAAAGGCATTTTGAATTGTCAAGTCAAAACCTTACAATATCCAGATCCACTGGGCATCTTACCAAATCCAGAATCCAAATACTGTTTACAAATATTATTTTTCAGCTTTTAAACTGAGAAAATAAATCCTCCACATTTAAACTGGCATAAAACAGTAACTTGGATTTTAACACTGGATCAAATTATTTCAAATGCTGCCAATCTCACCAACAGTGATGGGTCTCTGCAGTTTTTAACTTCTTTGAGCTTATTGTTTTGGTTTGTAGTTTCATCAAAAAAAAAAAAAAAAAAAAACTATGGGCAGCTGCTCCCAGTACGGTAGCTCATACAAAAACAGTTGCTCGGCATGAAATGGTGGAGACCTGAAGTAAACACATGACTGATCACAAGAGCTGAACATTTAACAAGCATTAAACCCTCAATAACTGGTGAACCAGAAATAAAACGATGAATTTTGCACTTGAGATTAGATACTGGGTGAGAAACAGATTCCAGTGATGCTCACATTGTTCTGTTTCTGGTGCATGTGTAAGTTGCCAAGTGCTTGCTCACACACTCAGGGCTTGATAAGGGATGATATAGTATCAAGGCAGCTTTAAGGATTGCCTGACCAAACACCACACTGCCTGCATCCATCCACTCAACATGTTGAATCTCCAGTTTGAAAACAAGATTAAGCAACCAATTATGTGAATATGTAACAACTGTATTTGGTATTGGTTTATACAAACCTAAAGCTGTACACCTACACCTTGCCTTTGATCAATAATATACCAATAACAAGAAATCTACTGCACAGACCGCCAGCCCCACCCCCCCCCAGAGACATGTCACCTCATAATCCTCTACACTTGTATGTCTCCACATCCTAACCTCTACCTGGTGACATTTGTAGATGACTCGATACTCCTCTGTGTGCACTCAAAAGACCCACAGAATACCATGTGACAGTTCCCCAATAAATTCAGGGACGATTCATGTGCATCTAAGTGTATCTAGAACCAAGGAGATAGGTAGTTGTCTCCAGGCAGCATCCACAGTGAGGGAACAGAAATTCCTCAGCAATATCTTTGATAACAGTTCATCCTAAAGCTTCTGCCTGGAGAAAAAAAAAAAAAAAAAAAACAACAACCTGCAAGGACACAAGAGTTGGATGGGCTGCAGTGTAACATGAATCTATCAAATCTTTTCTGACTGAATGAGACTTGTGCACAACAATATGGAGAAACCCTACCAGCAAATTAAGAGCTTATGTTTAAACCATTTCCATTAATGCAAACAATTAATTAGGATGTTGTCTCTGGAGTTTCTAATTAGCAAATACTTATCTCATTTGCAGGTGCTCAGCTCATTAAATTCAAATCTAAAGCTAAAGTATGCTGGCAGTGTATGAGGTCTATTGTACTGGTGAAAATATTACATAATAAATCAATTTAATTTGCTCAGATGCAGTTGATTGGAGTAGTTAGTGTGAGTCTTGATAGTTTATAACTGCCACAAAGCATCCTATACAAAACCAAACCTATTGATTGGCTCCATGCTTTCACTATTATCATTTACCATTAATGGCTCACACCCTTTATTCTAAAACATCTTGTCATTCTAATTGTCCAAAAAATCTGTTTAATTGGTTCATTTTCATTTTGCTGATATTCCAGGGCTAATGTTAAGCCCAGTTGTATATTTCACAAACTTGGCAAAAGATGAAACAGTCTTTTACAGGTATGAGTGAAAAGAGGAAATGGCCAAATACCGTGTTATGCCTCGGTTTAGTCCCTGTGGTAGATGTGCGCCTCGTGTGCCATTCATCAGTTCAGCATATGTATATATACACTATGTCAGCATGCTGTGGAGGAGGTCGATATTCGGCCAAGGCAAATAAATTTACTTTTATTTATTGCACGCCATTACGGGCATCCTGATTTCTGCTTTGAGGAACAGGCTCTTATTTTATTTTCCATCACAACGACGAGCCTCCCTGTGCACCAGGCTGCTACGAGGCGTTAACATTCAAGTCAAGTACGTGGAGAGGAGAGCGTTTGCCCCCGAAACCTAAAAGTCGGGTAAACTGTGCTTTCTGAGAGAGGGTTATGGTAAAGCAACACACCGGTATGTCAAGTGGAAAAACTTCCTACGCAACACGTCCAGAAGTGATATTAAGAAGTGAAAGTTACTGTCTCCCCATGTGGGAAAAGATGGAAAACTTACCACCCCCGTGTTCAGCTGCTCGTCAGTCAGAGAAGGAGCCGCTCCAGTTACAGGTAAAAGACACAATATCGGCACCAACAGCAGCAGCAGCATCTCCGGAGAAATATTCCTCATCCACTTGTGAAGAACCAGAGAAATCATCATGCCCTATGACAGGCTGATCCTGCAGGGCTCAGACACAGACCCCGACAGCCGCATCCACAGGATAAAAAAACACACACCGACACTCCTGTAAAAATGTCCACGATTTAAGTCTACCTCACTGTTGAGCGTAAACACATAAAACACATTAAACCCGGTGGCGAAGGAGTCTGGTGCGCAAGTTTGTTTGTTTTGTTTTTTTTCGTCTCGCAAAACGACACTTGTAACTTGTATCAGCTAAGTGTCTTCTTGTCCTAGATCAAGTCCATCAAGAGGTGATATCCCCGCAGCAGCCACCGTGAGCTTCCACTCCTCATCGAGCACTGGAAAATGAAAGCAGCTGCGTGGGGTTTTTGTCCCGAGCAGCAGCAGCAGCAGCAGACTCGCTTGTTGACGCACACACACACACGCACACACACGCCGAGAGAGAGAGCGAGAGAGTGAGAAGGGATGAGTAGTTGGCCCGGAGGATTCAGATTCAGGAAAAGGGGGGGAGGAAGAGAGCGAGGGGGAGAGAGAAGAGGAGGAGGGTTCAGCGCCTTTTCAGCCCACATGGACACTTCTGAATTCATGACGCGCACCGTGCGTAATGTGAGGGTCTCAAGGGTTGAGACCAAAGACATAAATGCACAAATTGTCAGCGCTGCTCTGTTATCGTTGTATTAGAAAACGTCGACCTGAAGTGGATATGAATTTCTTTGGAGTGAATCCAGTTGCAAACTAGTGGCATGAGATTTATTTCATATTGACATGAAGCTTCACAGAAAGAAGCGATGAAGTGATTCTGAATCTTTTTTGTAAAACAAAGAGAATGTTTTATGTGTTGCTGCGGGCTAGTTGTTTGCCTCAGTTCAGTGTAGAACTTAAATCTGACTGTTAACCTGATCTGACCCCGATGTTGATCATCAGAAAGATCCACTTGTCATGTTTTGGTGGTTCTGGTGCCAGTGGGGTCCAAACATGCAAGTCAATTATTCTGTGCCAGATTAGTGCCAGACTCAATGGCCCCAGGGCACAAATAAATTATGAGCACTGACTGATAATCCTGTGGCTTTCAAGTCAAGAAATAAATGAAGGAATATGCATCTTGTGAGCAATGTATATAAACTTGATAGGTGGGTGAAGGTTTTCAGACTAGTGTGGATTCCCAGAAGACGAAGCATACTGACTCTGGTGATACTGTGACTCTTCATCTTTCACCATCATCAGGTCAATGTTCCGTTTGTCTTATAACCATGACAGCAAAATTGATAACATTCCCACGGTTGTTTCTTGAGTTTTGTGCAAATTAGCAAATTTTTAGCTGTTAGCAGGAAGATGGTGGACATAATAAATAATAATACCTCCTTAACATTAGCATGTTGGCTGTGCTGGTACCAGCATACGGCAGCTGTTTTTGAATCCAAATGTCTGCGCTTCACCACACGAGCAGATGCGTTGACTTTGCGGGTGTGTTCCTGGTCTGGAAGTCTGCGAGTGCTGAGAACTGTCCAAACCAACTATTCATCCAGTCCACAAGGTCTCAAACAGACTTTCTACAGACTTTCAGAGAGAGCTGTTTGGGGGTCAGACTAGACCACACTTCTCTGATTTAATTATCCATAAGTCTGGTGGTTGGACATTTGGGTTCAGCCATCCACTAATCACAGGGTTAGTGTTTCAATCCCCAGCTCCTCTCACATATCGGAGTGTCCTTGGGCAAGACGCTAAACCCTAAAACACTCACGATGGTTGGATCAACACCTTGCTGTTGTCAGTGTGTGTGTAAATGCAGTCATTTACTATTCATTAGCACAATAACATGAGCTTATTACACAAAAGCGCAAACTCAGAGAGCACACGCAAGAAAGTTAAACATTCAGTCAAGTTAGTAAAGCAGCCAGGAGATACTTCTGCCAATGACAATTGCGATGATCATTTCCATTAACTGCACAGTGGATTGTTTGAGATAATGCAACCCTGTCAACTTTGCACACTAAGCAAATGAATTTACTACGCGTGTTGACTTGTTGACATTGTGTCTTTCTACAAGATGGAATCTTAAGGATTAGTTAATAATGTAGGATCAAGGTTAAAGGGCCAATACCCATAAAAACACAATACATTTTTTGAGGGTCCCTTTGTGTCTTGTGACAACTGCCAGTTTTGTTATGTTGGTATGTTTACGTTTCTGAGTGTTTTTCATATTCATTATAAATTGTATAATTGTATTCATTATATAATTGCATGCTGAGATAAGGTTTTGACAGTAACAGCCAGAAAGGATGAATAAAAAGGTTGTAAATAATTTTCCATTCTTGAAACTTTGAATTTGGTTTCAGTTTGGTCTTTTACTGCATCACTGCTGAGAAATCTTAAATTAAATCACAACAAAAGGTCATTCTATTATCCTCCTATCTTCCAAAATTCAGGTATTCAATATTATACAAAGGTCTTTTGTCATCTTCACAAATTACAGAAATTGATAGACCCCAGCGCAGTCGCACAAACACACACACAAAAGTAGATAAGTGCAGGGAACATAATTAATTACCTATATTAGCCAGCTGGCCGACAAGTAGGGAGGCAGATGTAGAACTGGACACAGACCGATCATTCAAACTCCTTAGAAAAAACTGAAGTAACTGAACAGGAAACACAAACTAAAGCACAGAGGAACTCAACAGTTGAACTGACAAGGAAAGAGGAGGTAAAGCACAAGGACTAAAAACACACTAGAGAGCAGAGATAACAAGACGCAGGTGTAACACATTGAGGCGGGGCAGCAAATCAAACATGAGGGAAATACACAAGGGCAGGAAGTAAAATACCAGGTATGTAAGAAATGTTATTACCAAAATAAAACAGGGAATCATACTAATAGATATAGAATCTAAGGTTTTAGTGTCACTGAGGGGAAGATCATGCATTATGATGCCCATTAAGGACATTTATATATGTCAATCAAAGCCATATATAATAAGTCAAGGCATGAGCAGAAAATAGTTGCTCGTGGTGTTGTTAATACAGACTTTTAATTAAAGTAAGGGGTAATGAGCATTGAAAGACTTAAATAAAATCTGGTTAAAGTTAAGTTACTGAAGTGTAAAGCTACATATGTCCCTGAAATGTAAAGATGTTTTATTTTGTACTCATTACGCTTCTATTTTCACCATATTTTGGAAGAAAGCATCAGAAGGGAAACACAAAACAATAAACTGTGCATGCAGAGATAATTATGACATGAAACAGTGATATCATCCCACTTCTTATGAGAAAAGACTTATGCTCTTATTTATTTATTTATTTGTCTTGCATAATATTAAAATCCACCTGGTAATGAGGGGACATATTATAATGATTAACATTCACAAAGAGCTACAGGCCCCAGTAGTGCATCAACCATAATAGAGTGTATGATTGGTTGATGTGCAAATAAAAGAGAATCTGCATATATTTAAATAAAAATCCAAACTGAATGAACTGTTTGTTTTAAATGCAACCATGCTCTCTACTCTCCTTGATAAAAAACAGACACACATGCACGAAAACACACACTTCCATTACTTATTCTGATCCATCACAGCAGTCATTCATCACTGGTCCAGTGGAGAAAGACATGAAAAATATGTTTTTTCTTTTTCTTTTCTTTTCCTTTTTTTTTGCTCAGTAGCATTACACTCCGTTGTCTTAATACTTATGAGTTAAAACTTTTTAAAGTTACTAATTCCAATCTCAGTTAAACTCTTCACAGCCACAACATTATGATAATTGTAGAATCTGAATATTATATTGTGAGTCACAGCATGTCTTCTGGCAAAAAAAAAAAAAAAAAATCGTCAATCATTTAGTTTTTTTATTAACAGAAGGTTAAAACATCCTTTGAACTCATCTCAATGAGCTGTGCCATTTTTTTTTTACCTAAAGCATTTCATCACCTTCTCAGACAAATTTGGCTCATTTTCTTTGGTCACATTGTATAATTATAGGTAAACCCATTGCCCAGTGTGGACGTGAACTAAATTGAGTTTGTTGGCTGCTGCTGTAACACATGCAGTTTAATATTTGTTGTAGCTGATGATGCCAAGTTGGCTGTAAACTTCTGGCACTGTTGAGGTTAAAATCCTGAGCATAAATAAATCTCGTCAAATCTTTCTTTCAATTCTATTGAAGAAGTTAATGTGATATTTTTTTATTTAATTTTTTTTTAGTCGGACAATATCCAGACACGGAAACAGTGTTTAATCATTTCTAATAACATATTAAATGCCAAATGCTTTCTTATCACAGAAAAAAAAAACATAAATTAATTTCTTTTCCTTTTATTCTTTTTCTTTTATGTTATCGTGTGTGTGCTTGTGTTTATACTGAATAATGAACAAACCTTCTTGGAATATGAATGCATTTTCTGAATAGTAGGGAGTGAACAAACACCTTGACATAGTAAAAAGCAAATAGACGAATAGATAAAGATCTGTAATGTACATGCTCTCCAATTTGTATTTGAATGGTTTCAACATTTATATTGACACATATATTACATATATTGTTTTGCTACAATCAATGGACATTCCCATCAACCACACATATCCAACTAGGACACTATTGTATTGCAGCTTTTGCCTGTGTTTTGCCTGCAGCAAAACATTTATGCAAAACGTACAGTATGCAAAACTATTATACAGTGTGCAATTCTCTACAACATATTATCTTAAATCAACATGGCAAGGCATGTCTCTTTAACTATAATTCACATAATCATCTTGGAAATCATGTTTGACCAATCCGATCATTTGGCAGAGTGCCTCTAAAATTGGCATCTGTTTACATTCTTCTCCATATGCTCGCTAAGACATAAAAGTCAACAATGTTTGAGGGAGAGACGGAGTAGTGGGGTGGCGGAATATTTAAAGTCATGGTTTTTAAAATCAATTCTTTCACAGATATTTTCAATCTCTGATGATTTGTCAGAATTTTGTTATTTTTGTATTTTTCCCTGACTGTCAAATATTCAGGTAGTAGAATTTAACATGCAGTTTTATTTCCCTCTTCAGCAGGATGCACCGCCACACATAAACAGTGTTCAAACTTAAGTTGATTAAATGCAAATACTCACCCATGGGAAGTTTTGTATTTAGCATGCCAGTGTGCATCATCTTCAGCATAAATAATGTTTCCTGTCATATTTTCTCTGTTTGGAGGATTATCAATATCAGTCTGGGAAGTCAAATCAATCATGGTAATGGATGAGTTGTAATTAATCAGTCTTACATTGTGCTATGTGTGTTAATGTCTGTCATTGCAAATGCATCCTTCTGTTTCCACCATCACCATTTTCCATTTCTCTACCTCTTGCTCTCTCTTTGTTCTCTCAAAGTCTCTTTTGCCCAATCTTTCTGTCACAGACTCATACACTTTGATGTATAGTTCTTGTAAGTCCATGAGAGCTTGGGCCCGCCCTGCTGTACAATATGTTGTGGAGACGCATGAGGGCTCTCCTGCAGGCTTTCTTAGGCCTTTGTGCGCGTTTTCTGTGGGTAGACTTTGCTTGAAGACATAATCCATAATTCATATGATTGTTTCTTTTAAAAAGGGGGTGGTAGACAAAGCTCCAAAAACAAATAAACATAAAGAAATCAGATCTGAACAGATCTGGTAGGAACATGTTTAAGACTGATGTAAACATACTGTTAGTATGCGTCTTTTGCCGGAGGTTGGATGTTTGTCCTATGTGATGACATATTTAGCCAGTAGTGATCCAGACTGTAATAACAGCTATTGGATGGTTTTCCGCAAAACTTTATATAGTCTGAAAATAACTAACCCTGCTGTCTTCAATCAATGCCCAACTTATCATCTATCTCCATCATCAATACCTGGAATTAATTCCCATCAGCCTCAGTGGTGCTTTGTTAAATGTTAGCATTTATCACAAAGAACCACTGTGTCAAATCACAGCTTGATAGGTTTATAATTTCTTATTATTTGACAATTTGATATTTTTATTTTTATATAAAAAAACCCCTTAGATCATTGTTGTTATATATGAAATATTATTCTCAAATGTTTACTTAATCATGAAAAGTGACATCAGGTTTCACTTCTTTTGGTTCTCTGTAGACACCCTTGAGATCATTTGTTTTTTTTTTACATTTCAAGAAACAAAATGCTTCTCTATCAGTTATTTACCCTGGCAGACCTTTTTTTCCCTCTTCATTCTTAAACAGACTGTAATAACTTCTGCATGAATACTTTCTGAATCTGTTTTCAAATAGGTCTTTACCACATGATCCAGTGCCTTGTCTTCCTCCGTGTGAATGAACAGTGGCAGATTATGGCTACTGTGTTTGCCACCCACTGGAGCAACTATCCTCTAAACTGATTCCTGCTCACGAGCACATCACAAAAGTTTTAGCCGAGCCACTCCTCATTAAGAGGAAGGGTATAAATAGACAATCTGTGGAACACACTTGCCCTTCTCCAGCAGAAGTAGGAAACAGTCACCGCGTACGTTGACAGACTTCCTGCTCACAAAGCTGCGGCATCTCACCTTGTGCTGCATATAAATTAATTCAGTATTAATTTGAATATTCTAAAAGTAATTTTTAACCTCAATGTCATCATAAAAGTACTGAAAGCACTGAGTCAAAGGTTCACGTACAGGAGCAAAATAAAAGCTGTAAAGATGGAGGTTACATGTATAAGATGTTCCTTCTTTTTGCTGTGTTCTCTTTAATTTAGGTCATAAGTCAAGACCAGAGCAGTCACTGTCCAAAGATTTTATAGTTTACTTCACTTGCTACAAGTTCCTTGAAGCCCATGAGGAAATGTAATGCTTTTAAGGCTTTATTTTAGTACAGCAGGTACAGCAACTAAATGTAGTTACTCAAGTACAGTTTTGAAGTAACTGAACTGTATTTGACGCCATTTCCAAGGTTATTTTGGTATTATCGAAGTCCCTGGCAGGTGCCACTTGTTGTGATGTCTGTCGAGACATCAGGAGATAAAGATACCAACACAGAATCTTATTACCTTAGTTTTCTGTTTTCTTTCCACCTTTGCTCCATCAGGATCCTCCTGATCTCCATTTTAATCCTGTTTTCTACTCTCTGTCTGTCACAAACAAAGGTCAAATATGTGCTCAGGAAAGAAAATAGCATTAATACTTTAAAGCTTTACTTGAATATTGGAAGAAAAAACACACATTATCAGTAAAATCAGTCAAAAGTATGTAACAGACAATATTGATGAAATAGCATAAACAGCATTTTCATGGTACACCTGGTTACAGAGCAGCCAAGTTTAACCTTAACTGTTGAGACATTTAATCTATAAAAGTTTATTCCATATAAGTTTCTTGTGTGTATATATATATATATATATATATATATATATATAGTCTGAATCTGCAAGGTAACCAGTAACCTCAGCTGTCAAAAAAAATACAGTGAAATAAAATGTACCATATTTACTTCTCTTGGTTACTTTCCGGCACCAGTGACAGCAGTGAATGGATCTGTATTTTTTTTTTTTTTTAGCAAGGACTTGTTGTCAGCTCTGTAAAAGTTGATTTAACTGTCATTAGAAGTTGATTTAAATGCTAATTCATACCTTTACTATGGGAATGTAATTTCATTGTGATCTGATTAAGACTTCATTGTTGATCAAACACATTTTGGGAGATAAAATCATGAGCAATGCTTTACTGTTGAAATTGAAATTATGACTAGAAGCTGTAGCCCGTTAGACTGTTCTGTTCTGCTCCAGGTTCTGGTGGATGATTAATGAGCCATGGTGAAGTGCGGGCAGGGGAATAAAAGCTGAGCCTGGACAGTTTCTGTCACTCGGTGACCTCACTCTGGTTATGAGAAAGACACCGGCAAGTGTCTGGATGGATCATTCATTAAACAAGAGCCACATCCTCATCCTCCTCCACATCCAAGATGTGTTTAAACCCTGTTATATAACTCCTGTTGTCAGCAGTCATAAAAAAATGTTCAGCTCAGACATTAGAAAGAAGCGAGACATAAAACCGATGGCATAAACAAATGAGCGCCTCGCTGCAAAGAACAACAGAGGGAGGAAACAGAGCTAGAGAAGTCCCACTTCAATTCGCGGTGCACTGTATTCCTCGTACCATAAAACCAAAACAGATTTCACTCCTTGCTTACATCAATCTTAAAAACATCGATGCCAGGTGACCAATCACCTGCTGTTTTCCACATTTATATTTAAAGTCAAAATCATCAGTCACGCAGCCCCATGATATCCAAATGTGAGGTGTTAGATTTATGAGTGACCTAAAAACATGTGGTAGCTGTGCACAACAGAAGTATACCTCAGTGACCAGGGACTTCCCTTAATCTTCCTCCCGTTAATTAATGAGCAAATTAAACCCATTAGGGCTCCAAAGTGGATTTATAGCATTATGATAAATTATTCATTACAGGTTACATTTGATGTAGAAGAACAGTGGAGGTTTCAGTTGCACCACTGTGATAGTCATGTTTAATTCATGGATCTTCAAGTGCTTGATTTCACACACAACACACTCCCCTCTCAGTGTTTTCTGCTGTGTGATTCTGCACGTGTGAAATGTATATTGATCTCAAGATGTATTTGTGATTAGTGGCAATAGCATGATTAGACCCATGATTAAATCTATAACAACCTAGCTGCAGCGCTGCATAATGAAATCTGATACCCTGGCTGAAGGAAGACTGCATGCACACAGGCAACATTACTGCTGTAAGAAAGATGAATGTGTTGAGCTTCAGTATCAACCCTCTCCTTTTTCTTTGTTCCCTAAAGTGTAAAAAAAAAAAAAAACTCAACTGATATTAGATAGTGAAATGAGAGAGGCCAAGAGGTTGTGGAGGCAATAGATATGCACCTTTCTTCTGTCCATGTTAATCAGACTGGATACTGATGGTTCCTCATGCCTAGAGGCTTCATGAGACTTGTGTCCTAGATTGGAAATGGTGCCTTGGGCTTGCCTACACCTGCCCTGAGGTAATCTTTTCCTTCTCAGCCTCCACGTCCCACCAGTTGTACACAATGGCAGTACACATACAATGAAAAGAAAAAAAAAAAAAAAAAAACAACTAGTTGATGCATTGCTACAAGTGAATATTTGTGTTTGTCTCCAGGTCACGACATAGTTGTGATTTGTAAGTTTAACTGTAAAAGCAGCGGCGCTCTGCTCTGATTTATTTGCAGCGTACAAGCTTTGCTTTTCTTTTCTCTGCTCACTGTATACAGTATATGTGGGTGGAGGTTGGGCCACTTGGCTTCATTTCTCCAATGTTAATAAGTGTCACCACAGAAAGGGTTAGTTAGTATTCCTGCTCTCCTGCAGTTCAGTGGTTCGGTGACCCTGACAGATAATAAAGAGCTGCACCATAGGGGATGCAGCCAAGTAATGCATCATGGAAGCAATGTTCCAGTCGTTCTGCTTCTCCTTCTTTTTCTCCTCTCTTCATTCAGCTTTTAACTCCTGCTCACATCACACATCCTCTCTGGACATCACCTGTCAAGATGTTCCAGATTTTTTCACTCACTTTGGAATATTTCTGCAACCATCCCCAACATTTGCAAAACAGCACGCGTAATTACGCAGCCTTACAGACAATGTAACACTGTGTTGTGCTCTGTTTGTATATACTCACCGACTAAAGGTTGATGAGATGCACCTCTGAGCTATTTCAGAAAGCTCGTTGATCTTGAGCACTTCACACACTCTACTTCACTAGCAGAAGTGAAGATTCATCTGAGAGCCAATCATCCATTCAGGACACATTAACAAAGCAAAAAAAAAAACTTTAATAGAAATACATGGAAAATATTTTTGACAGATTATGACAACTCATTTAACTATTTTGAATTCAGTGAACTAAAGCCTGGTATTTTGAGTAGTAAGATTATTCAACAGAGATTCAATATAATATATTTTCATCAATGTGTCATAAATGATTGATAATATAGGAAATAACAGCCCATTGTATATCATCATTTGCATCTATATGCCACAGTGTTTGCAATTTGTCCAAACGATTGATTTTTATGATATACACAAGTGGCAAGATGATGGGGAGACTGAACTAGTAGATGGGAAAATATAATTCTAATATAAGAAATGAACCAAAATTATTCTAAATTTGCTATCTCACTAAGTAGCATTTGAAAAGGGTTTTCTGAAATAACCAAAGCAGAAAAACTCATAAATATGCAAATATATTTGATTAAAAAAGGAAAAAAAAAAAACCACTAAACAGCACTGTCAAAAACTTTTTCCATATATGTTTTTCAATATCTATCTTCTTTAAAACAAGTAAAAATCTTGAAAACAGGTTTGTATTATTTTTCAAATAAACAAATAAATACATTTATTTTTACTAAGTACCAGGAGATTTTGCCAAGCAATGGTATAAAAATTTGCCATGCTCCACTTCTCTCCCAGACACTTTCATCAGTCTCTTTACAATTTATGATTTGACAAAATATCCAATGCCAACAACATATTATGAATCTTCTCAAATTAAAACATTTTAGTTTTTGGTCTGCTCTGACCTGTCCCTGACCAAAAGATAAAGTACAAATTTGATCACCAGTGTAAGAGATCCAACCATGACCTACAGAATCCTATAGTGGTATACCAAACTAAAGTTAGTAATAAAGATAACAGTGGGCCCTGCCATTAATGATATGAAGTATATGCACAATGAGGATCATAAGTGGTGATAGTATTAGACATTTTATATCCTGAATGCCTGCCAATTCAAGGACCTATTCTCTGCCTCTTTGTCCCTGCTGTGGTGTGCTTCATTGTGTGTATTTTCTATTGCGTCTCTACATCATAATGATTTGGTAGTTTAAAAGGCAGATTAAAACTTCTAACTTGTCCTGTTCTGAGAAACAGGCGGTATATTCAGCATTAGCTTGCTTTTCATAATGATAATTAAAGGTGACAGAGAATGGCTGAATGGGGTTTTGATCTTTGTTCTGTGATGTGACATATACACAATAAAATTTTGGGTGGATGTGTCATGTCTCAAAAGCTTCATAAAAATCTCTCAGAAAGATATTTTAGGGTGGGGGATTTTAAACGCATGGTTTTCCACCTACTTGGCGTCTTTTCAGGCTTAACTGGCAACCTCATTATGAAATGCAAGCACTTGACACTGATTGGCTCCTTCACTGCCACTTAAATGAATGTAACTTCGCCAACTTTGTAACACGGACAGACTGTCTTTTTACAGCTAATCGGGAGTAAGAATGGGGGGGCTCGGTAGTGACATACATTTTACGTCACAAACAACCGTTTCTGAAATTGACCCATTTTCTAGTGGACATTTCTAAAAGAGGAATTTCTATGAAAAGGAGATGTTCAGAATTTCTTGCACTTTTTGCATGTTCCTGAACATGGGTGGACTACCGTTCTTCAACAAAGACGAGGTAAAATGTTTTTTGATTCTCTGTCATCTTTAATATTGAAGTGGAATATAACTAAGCAAGATGCTCATAGATGCACATAAACATCACTCATCTTCAGGAGATTAGTCTTTGTAACTTGAGATGCCATTCATGCATTTACCTATAAAACCCCTCATGGCCATTCTATTCTATTAAGGTATTGTGCAAGAAGCTGACTACACATTTACAGGAAGACTTGGCTGCAAAACCTATGTTTTTAACAGCAAATTTTAGCCATTTTTACTTTGGTGTACAATCAAACAAAGTAGACTAAGTGACTAAATTTAATGAACATCTATTGTCATTAAGCTACTCTGGTGAAAGAGACAGCTCATTCTCTGGCTTTGCCTTCAGATGTTTCATGTCCCTGAGCGCAACAACAATGGCTGAATAAGCATAAAAAATAGCTTCTGTAGACAACTCTGATGCAATTAACCACAAATATGTGTGGTTATGCAGTGTAACATGAAGAAAGGTAAACCTGCTAATTGGTCACCTCAGTCTTAATAATTTATTACCGCACATCACAATGTACATCCATGGAGCCATCAGACAATCAAAGAT
Source organism: Polydactylus sextarius (assembly GCA_016801845.1). Lineage (NCBI taxonomy): Eukaryota > Metazoa > Chordata > Actinopteri > Polynemidae > Polydactylus > Polydactylus sextarius. The sequence continues at coordinate 8,007,183 of CM028922.1, forward strand.
AAGCTTACTCAGAATATGCAGGTGGTTAAAAGGCTGCAGCATCTGACACCTACAAAAATAAGTTTACAGTGCTCCTTCCTTTTACTCCTTAAAAGGGTCTGAATAAAATGATGAGTTGACCAGAAAGCCCTAACTAAAAACAAATATAATGACCCCAACAAAAGCCACTGGAGAAAACAAGGTTGGGTCAATATATCACAGATAGTTATAGTTTTATTTCTTCATATTTATCCAGACTAAACAAGCTCAAGTTTGACCATGAAGCTGACAGAAATTAATTTATCATTAGTTGTAAATAATGACATGACATTCAGACCTACAAAGGATATTCATATTAACATGCACTAACAAATAAACTTGAAAAAGTGAGATTATAGCAGTTTCAAGAACAGCAGCCATTAAGACAAAAGGTTAGAAGAAGCCTTCTGGGTCGAATCATTTCTTCATCCTCCTCCTGCTGAACTAAAGGCGGATGGGATGCTATAGTGACTTGCCATTACAAAATAATATAATAGGACACAACAGGCTGGGGTTAGCTGGTAAGAATGCTACTATGCTAATTTTAGTAGTAGAAAAGAAATGATATAAATAGAAGTAAAATATGAATTTACACTTTCCACCACTAACACGCACTCACAAATATGTTTGAAAAAGTGAGATTGTAGCAATTTGTAACCATGCAATGTTAGATGGACTAATGGGCCAGTAGAGTAACATCACTGATGTATATATAACAGTGACATTTGACTGTTAAGATCATGTCAGCCAGATGATAACAAGGCACCATTTCCACATGCAAACTGTAGCACAGGGACCCTATGGATTAGATGCACAATCATGTGATGACCTGCACCTATATGAGTAACAACAACATAGGAAAGGCAGCTGATGAGTCATTCTGTGGTAATTATATGATGACAGTTTTAGCTAGCTCTTGGCTTACAGCAGATAACAAGCTATTAGAGACGATGAAAGGCCCAAGAGACTGTTCAAAGAACTCATGCCTGCACCTTGAGACTCCACGTGTTACTGCCAGAGTTGAGCTAAGCCATTAATTGGGTTTAAAAGTCAGGAACTGGTATGGCAGAAGATGACATTTAAATTATTATCACAGGTGTGTAGCTTCTATGGAAATGTAATAGTCATAATTATGGACTCTAATTGTCTATTTCATTATTCAACTCTAAAGGTGCTGTATGTAAGTTTTCTCTGGCGCTGAACATGGTTTCTTGACAGGAGCAGGTGGCGACAGCGATAACTGTCGCTTGCCAAGAACAGCAGCCATTAAAACAAAAGGTTAGAAGAAGTCTTTTGGGTAGAATCACTTCTTCATCCTCCTCCTGCTGAACTGAAGGCAGATGCTACAATGACTTGCCATTACAAAATAATAAAATGGGGAAAAAGCTGGTTAGAATGCTATCATGCTAATTTAATTAGACATAGAAACAAAAGTGAAATAATAATTAACGCTCATGTCACTTTCCACCACTGGAGACAGCTAATGTTGATCAAATGAATGAACAGTTTTTCTTCTCCCAGCTGTTATGCTAATGCTGATGCTATGTAGCAATAACAAAAACGTAAGGTGCCAAACTCAGAGGAGATCTTTAAACTCAGCCAGACTGTTCATATGATTTCATAAATGTAATAAAGTTATTCATTTCAATACAAGGTTTGAGCACCAGTAGGTTCCAAATGGATCTCAGTAGGGGGCTAAAATGTTGTTCTGTTCTTCTTAATCATATGAAATAGTATTTGCTAAATTTCTTTCACACGCTACTGGAATGTATTTTTAACAACAAAGTATTTTTAACAACAATATAACTTATCCCGTTAATTTATAAATAACTTGTCGTAACCTTTTTATTCTGATTACTTATTCATAGGAATATAGTTCAAATGAATATGCTGTGCTTTGAGCTTTCAAAATATTCTATTTCCCCCTTTGATTCTTCTGTTAAATTAACATTAATGGAATCATCACAGTGCAAGTAAACAAACTTCACAGTATTTCTCTGCTGCTTCAGAGGAGCTGGCGGAGCTCTCAGTCCTTATCCATTTTATCCATCAGAATCTAGATTGTTGCTGAACAATCTCCTTTTTTATTATTATTATTATTAGTAGTAGTAGTATTTATAACCTGTCCAGCCATAACTCTTCTTTTTATTCAATTCCTTCCATTTGGTTAAAGAAATGTTTGCAAACAAATAAATGAATCAGTGTGGGATTTCAGTCAATCATAGAAAGAGATTATTTAGCACAGAGTAAAAAGTTCGGCTACAAAATGACTTATGTATTCAAACAATTTATAGTGAAATTATTTTGCGAACAGGATGTTATTTTAAAAAAAGAAGTTTTTTCTTAAAACAGAATAACAGGTTTGTTGAATATTAGCATTTCTTTCATCAGTGTTAAGCCAGAGAGAACATGGCCAGAGCACCAGGTGCTGTAAACAACTTCCGAAATTGGTCACTTGTGGGTATATCCATTACCTTGGTGCTGGTCTGGTTCACAAGTGAATCTGCACCTCTGATTTTGCCCAGAACCTGGATTTGTGTTTGTTAAATTGGTTAAACTATTGGCAAACATTTATTTACAATGAAAACACGTAATATTGCTTTTTGTGTGAAAAATAAATTAAATGACAGGAAAACAATACTTCCACATGTTTTTTTTACTGATACCTCTCACTACAACACAATTTCCTGTCTCCAAAAAAAATGGTCATATGGTTGAATCAACATCTCTTTAAAAAAAAAACTGAACATTATAATCATCACTGCCTGACTGCCCCCACAGCCTGCACTGGAAAATATCATCTTTTGATCCGTCTACTTTTCTATGGCACCAGCAGATGACCTGGTGTCCCCTTCCGTCTGCCGCCCCTGTCTAATCTGTGACTGTTGACAGGTTTCGTATTCTTCTGTTCAATAGTTTCTTCGTATACCAACAACCACGTTGAGAACCAATAGTTTTTTATGTCTACACCACAGGTTATCTTTGGACTCTGTCACAACAGTGGCACTTTGCCAATGATTTGCATTCATCTTTGGATCAAAAGTGAAAACCACTCAGTTTTTTCTCAAACCTAATTGTGCGCTCATCCATTTTTTTTAGTCACGACACCACTTCATGCTGCTGCCCATACTCTCAGTTTTGCAAAAGAAAAAACCTGAGAGTAAAAACATTCAGTCTCAGAAAGTAGTTTTGTCATTTTTTAAACAGCTTTTGAAATTTTACAATTTTCTTAACTCTCTTTTTTGGATCTTTGGAAATTTTAAAGGCCAGCATCTATTATTCAGCTGGAGCTGTTCACCTATTGTTAAGTTCATTTTTAACTATGATTTAATTTTTGTCGTAGTGGTGCTTTACACAGCTTTCACTGTCAGCAATTAGAACTAAACCCCGTGGCACATCATCCTGTTTCCGTGCCTCGGTTTTCATAAGGTTCTGTTTTAAACAAAAGAATCACAATACTTAAATAATGTCGGTGCATCTGTGATTTATTCAAGATGTCATGAACATCAACTGAACCTATTTATTAAACATGGCTAATGTATACTGTGTGCCAAGTGGTTTGAATGAGTTTCTATGTTCTGTGCAGAAAAGCAGTAAAATGCCTCCAAATTTTTGTGAAATAATAAAATCAAAATCCTCTGTAGTTTCACACTACCTCGGGTGTTTTGCAGAAGAAAAATCATTCTGCCTCTCTCTAATTCATATTGATGGCTTTAACTTTGCCATTGTCAACATATTTTGCAGTGTGTTTTTTATGATAATGTTGGCTGCGATAAGGAAATTCCTTCACCTTCACCAAACTAAACCCAATAACACAAGCAATACAGGAAAAGAGCAGAACTCCAGTGTTACAGTTTTGTGCTTTTCAAGCTCAAGAATCCAACTAAAAGTCTCCTTTTAACTTCTTTCCAATATAAGGATGTCACACTTCCTGGATTAAGAAGAAATATTGCAATCCAGCAACCGATTGCATTTCCTCAAGAAAAAAAAAAAGTATTCAGCAAAGGCAATTCGTAGTATATAAACTTCACACACAAGTGAAAGTTTGGTTCAGTATCAGTTTCAGTGACATTTTATTGAGTGCCATCAGGACATATTTGTCACACAGAGTTGTTAAAAATTGGAAAGTTCCCCAAGAAGGGGTGAATCTAATTTGGTCGATCATGGCTGAATAAATGAGGGTATTTACACAATGATGGAAACTGGGACAATCTGCAGAGACCAGAGACCAATCTGAGGATGGATACGCAGGAGGTGATGTGTTCAGGGTCATTTCCCTTCGTTGCCTCAGGACTGAACAGAATTCTTGGTAAAGTTATTGACTGGGGGGGCTGCCTGGTAGACCTTTTCAACCTTTTGCAATCAGACTCCACGCTCAAGGCACAAAAAGAAATATTTCAAATTCAGCCTGGAGGACTGTCTGTGTGGATTTGGCCTATCACTAAGCTCCTTATATTCTTATTGATAGCATTCAGAATTCTAAATCCTCAGCATCAAAATCTCTTTGGTGTTAAAGGGCTGGTTCTGAGGTAGTATCCTCAGAACTAGCACTTTAACATGACAATTTGAACAGGATTTACTTACATGAACAAAGCCTCCATTATGTGACTTTAATTTCAGCCTCTTTTTTATCAATTTTTAAATAAACTTCTCTTCTTTTTTGATACTTTTGTATATTACTGGATATTTTAGTCAATAACATTTTGTTACACCAACCCAATAAATCAATATAATATTCCATTATAATGGAACATCTTATTGAATTTACTTACTTTAAAATTGTCTGAAACTATGCTGGTATAATAAAAAATGTTAAAAGTGAAAAAATAATTTCAGTAAAAAAACGAAAATGTTTTGGATGTCAACATTTAAAATCATGTGAGAAAGAAAAATGGTAGTTCTGAATTTAAACATATAACAGATGAGTTTTAACCTGATATTTATTTTAATAAGGTAAATATATTGAAATTTAATAGATTGACAAGACTCATTCGACCATCACTTGCCAAAAAAAGGATTAAGATTCAAAATTCTTAGGAGATTTGCAAATATTTAAGGGGAGACTTTTCCTTTTCTTTCCTCACTAATTTAGGCAGCAATCCATGACGATGAAAGATGGCCCCTGCGCCCTTGGGTCTTGTTATGTTGCTGTCAACTTTTTAAAATATCTATCGTAATTTTCACAGAATTATTTCAACAACTCGACCTCGCAGATGCTCTGTGTAGCGTGAAGAGATCAAAGCATTACAGGAAATATAATAAGTTAATGAGTGTCCTTATATTTATTAGAGTTGAAATGAAACACATGCTGCTTTAATTTTGATTCCCCTTAAGATTAGCATTGCGTTTTACATGAAGTAATGAGCAAACCACATGAAGCTGATTCTGCAGTGGTGCCAGCTGACATTCTCTCATGCCAGTAACAAACTGATGTAGAGGTTTGGGAGAGATGGGAATTTGTTGCTGTTTGCTCATTTTGTGGAAATGCTGATTGAGATGTGTGGTTTATTCATGCCAGACAGGAGGATGTTTGAACAAGGAGCTACCTAAACAGTAACAGCCCCTGAAGGATGCTGCACAACACAAAACACAAATCACTGACTGCTGTCAATTAAACAGAGTGCCTTTATTTAGCCAGAGAGGGTGTACACTGCCCGACTGAACGTAGGATTCATTTTGTAAATGCATCCTGATTCAACTAAATGTATAGAACCTCTGCAAAATGGTAATTTTTTGGAGTGGAAAAAAGCGCTGAAAGCAAGGACAAAAATGCAAGTTGTGAACATTATTTTATTGATCACTGAGAATAAATGAAATAGTCAGTTGATATAATCAAATCTTTTACTAGCTTATTGTAAGATATGATATACAAATATACAGTACTGTGTAAAAGTTATACACCCTCACATGTTTTGTTTTAGCAGCACTTTAAAGGCTTTTCAGAATCTGACCACCCCCAAATTTGCTGCCCCAGCAGTGCTTCAGTGACCCAACAATCACAAGGAATAACCTGTTAACAAAGTTATTGTTCCACACCCAGATCACTGATAGACATGCCTAGCCTGCCAGAAACTGTTGGCGGATCCAGATGTGACAGGGGTCTCAGGATCAGCTGCTAGATTCACTTTGGCTCACCAAAAAGAGATGCTGCAGTGACAAGTATATTGGCAAGTCATTATGAGTTGGGACCACCAAAATTCTTCCCTAGTTTGCCTCATCAGGATTCTTTGGATATCACCTTTTGGCCATTGGCTTTTCCCATTTTGACCAAGGTGAGATCAGCAGCTGATACCAAGGCCCCTGTCACTTCTGGATTAATGGAATAATCAACAGTAATGACCAAACTTAACCCCAAACAAATGTAAAAGAAACTAGAAGAAATAAAAGTGTTAGTATTTGTGTGTTGGTTAGTAATAACTTGGTTATAATGAGGGGGGAAAAAAGAAATGTGTGAATTGAAAGCTGTTGGCTGAGGTAACATATTGCTCTCTCTTAAGGACTGTTTCAAGGAGTCCTGTCCTTAGACTTATCTATATTGGAGTTTTGGCAATTTTTCAGCAACAACAGCTACAGAGCACTATCCAGTGCCTTGGAGGGAATTTCTATAGAGCCATCACTGAGATAGACGCTCTAAAAGCAGAAAACTTTGCTCTAAAGAAGCAAGGAGTTGATCTGCTGAAGTCTGGACAGAGTCAGTGAAAAAGCTGAGCTGCAAGAGGAGCTTGCTCATAGGGACAAGTCCTGGAGGCTAAAAGTGCAGGTGGTGCAGGATCAAAGTTCTTGAGGTACAATACCATAGCTGATCCTCAGCATGATGGGCAGCGTGTTTCATGATGTTTAAGAACTTCTTTTTAGGAGTTGAATAAAAATATATTTTTTGTCTTTTTAGATGAAACAGAGGACTCAAAGACAGGACCTCAGAGAAACCTCAGAGTGGCCACTGCCCAGACCTGTTCACTAAAAAAGAAATAAAACTAAAGAATGAGGAACAGTGGAGGAACCAGTGTAAGCTTTGGAGGTGAAACTGCAAGAAGACCTGTCTTGTAAGGATAAATCCTGGGGTCTTAAGGTCTAGAAGGTGCAAAGCCACTGGGATGCACATTGTTCAGGATGGTTCAACTAGGAAGAGGAATGAAAGGAGAAGGAAAAGGAAACCGAGAAAGAAATTGGCCTCCATGTGTCCAGGATCAAATATCTGCCGGTATGATACATCAAGGTGATCCCAGCATGAGTAGGAGAATTTCTTTTTAAAGGCTGAATAAAGCCTGTTGTTTTTGTCTTTTTAGACATGTTTCTCAAAGGCAAAGAAAGAGCTCAGGATGAAATATGAGCAGGAAAACAACAGGCAGAGTGAAACTGAACATGAAGAAAAGATGAAGGAGACACATAAGTAGGTAGAGAAAGGCAGAGAAGAGCCAGTGAAGAGAAATAAATGAAAAAAGAGAAAAAGAAACCTCCACCCTTTGTCTGCCCTCTTACCACCTCACTCCATACCTTTCCATAAAACAACACCACCCCATCCTCACCCCTCACACCCATATCTGTATTTCAATTGTAAATAGCTATTAAAATTTCATGAGAACTGAATTGCATTAGCCTGTATTTTCTTTGTATGCATACAGGATTGATCATTCTCATCAATTACTACAGTGTTGAGGTTTGTTTTAGAGGAACACATCAAATTTGTAAATGTTATTCTCTTATTCTTGTTACTTTTTGGTGAAAAATCAATGCACTTAATGAGCACACAATGTGAGCGCACAATAAGGAGTGTGAGCTAAAAAGTACAGAAACAAGCAAAGCAAATGGTTATAATCCATTGTTCACTCTCCTTTTATCTCTGTTGTAGTATCCATCAACTCCTGAGAAAAAATTCTAGTTCGTAAGAGAGGCTAGATGCTAGAACCAGCTAGTTGCTAAATTGGTCTGTTTGTCTGTTTGGTGTTTGGCAGGAAGCATGCGGTGAATTTATCAGAGCTTTTTGTGCTGAAAACCGCTTCCCACTCTGGGTGTAAACCATGTCGACAAGCACAGTGAGAATGAATCAGAACAGTAAAGTGGTGGCCTGCAAAATCTAAACAAGGAGCTGAAAGATACTAAAATGGCCAATATAAGTGAGGGAATGTGCAGAGTCTGGGGATAATCCTCGGAGGTTTGTCGCTATGATACACTATACTTACACATTACTTACACAATTTTATCCATTCTTAATCTAAAAATATTGATCAGAGCCACTTTAAGCTTTTTATTCTCTCTGTAAACTGACCACAAATAGAAAAGTTGATTAAAAAAAACCCACACACAATCGCTGAAACAGATGGTCATGACCTGATCTGCTTAACAGCACAGCTACCTTTGGCATCTTTACATTGCACTTTATCAGGGATGAAATCTCCTGCTTTGAAGTCACTGGAGGACAGTAGATAGAGGAGCAAGAGCAGAGCTCAGCAATGGCAGTAGTGGGAAGCAGGGTGAGTCAGAGCAATTCCAGCAGAGCCAAGGCCTGAGAAGAGGATAAAAGCTGCCGAGTTGCTCAGAGCCTGTAGGCAAAACAGGATATATGGGACTGAAAGAACTTGTCATTCCAAGAGGAAAACACATATCTAAAGATGGTCCATACGTCATCAATGTCTTCCTAGATCATGAGTCTCTGTGAAGTGAGGGTGATGCATGTTATTTTAACAAATATGTAGTGTATCCAAGGATTCTGATCCTACATGACAAGATGCTCTTACGTATTTATGGTTGTGAATAATGTGTGTGCATGCAAGTGTTAATGGCAACATCCCCTGAAGTGCTCACTCTATCATCTCTTGGAGACCTGCTAATATTTTTTCTGGGAATGTATTTTAAATTTTATCATGGAAATTTCCTTAAAAACAGATTTTTAGTTTGGAATTATTTCAAATTTTGCATTTTTTTTCCCTCCCCTGGATAATGATGCAAACATGCTGCACCCATCCACCCACCTACTTATGCTAGATCAAGATAAAAACAAAAGCTACCTCTTCAGCGAGGCCTGCTGTGAAGCAAAAAAAAAAAAAAAAAAAAAAACTGTTAACTGACAATGAATGAACTAGACAGAGGTAGTAACCATAGGAGGAATGGAAATCTATCAGGCTTTATCACTGAAGAATCTGAAGAAAAGCCCAGGAAGTAAGTAGCTATTTGTGCAGCTGACCAATCATCACAGTCTGTTAGCTTGCTATAGTTAAATGCACTTAAGAGACCACATATATACACGCAAAGATGAATTCCAAGTAATTTCCTCATGGGTAAATATAGATTCCCCCCATGTCAAGGACCAAGAAGGAAACATAAGTGGCGATGTGGCGTCTTTTTCTTCAGTCTCTGCACCTGATTCAGCCTGAATACCGACGAGACCTACAAAATGATGAGTGGTAGGAGCACCAGCCTGTCACATCTATAATTCAGGAAAGCATATGTGAGCAGCTGTTTCCAGGCTCATTAGACAGAGATCATACGAAGGCTGATGATACAATGATTGATGTGATCTCATCCTTACATGCTCTTCTGTGAGGATGAAGAAAGTTTGCAATTGCTTGACAGGATATAATGGAGACGGGGAATTAATAATTTAAAATACACGAAGGTATTTGATGTAGCCAGCTACATTTTACACTACATTCAAGAAGGAGACTACTGATCCACTGTTGGTTTATGCTGTGAAAAAGTACAAGTTGAAAAATACAAGTTAAGCACTAAAATGTTGGGTAAAAAACAGGGTTTACGAGTCCCCCCAAAATTATAGATGCAGGGAAGATATGCAAGTAGAGGAAATTTTCTTGAAGCTGTCTTTGTGAATTTTAAAGAGGGAGGAAGATACAAGCTTCACTGTACCATTCTCCTCTGCAGCTTCCCTTGATACAAGTGTCAGCAGATGAGTAACAGAGGGGAAAGCCTCAACACCCTGCGACAAGTCAATCCCATAATGCCTTGCCATGCCACTCACTCTGATCTTGTTGCTAATTAAAGTAGTGCTGTGACAAGGTTATCCGGTTCATGCACAGGACACGTAAATCAAATTTATTTACTCTGTAGCTGGAGAATCATCACAGCAGCTGTGCAGTGATCTACTCAGTGCTTTTAGATTGAAGCGTGGTTGCTTATATACAGATGTGGGCCTATGAGAGTGAGCCCCTGCATTGTGATCATTGGGTTTCTTTGTGTACAGTATGATTTTTTTGATTGCATCCTCTGTGCGCACCCACATGGACAAGAGCGCCAAGCTGCAGTGTGTTCTTGTTTCTGTTGGTGCACATCTCAGTGGGTCTCACTCTGCTCAGTTGCACAAAGGCTGGGTGCATTAACCAGATTAATTTGGGAGAATGGATGAAGATGGAATGGGATGGGTGACAGTGGATGCGGCAGAAGGGGTCTGAGGGAAATACATGACAAATGAAAGAAGGGAGGGACAGGGGGAGGAGTGGAGTGGGAGGAGGAATAAGATGAGAGGTACCAGACAATGATGGGGCTCTGCAGGACTTAATGGTAACACAAAATGGTTCCCCTTTTGTCTGTTGCTCACTTGAGGCCACAGAAGTGCAGACAAGAAGACTTTGTGCAGTCTAGTCAGTTTCATGGAGCTGAAGACGATGACGATAATCCAGTTAAGCTGAAAAATGGGAATGTCCATGGAACCTCATTCATACTCTTATTAATCCTTTCTTACATTCATGGAACCCGATAGTTTATGTGATTACCAGTGAGTGGGGATAACAAGTTACCCAGTGCTGCAGTGCTGAAATACCATCTTCTGTCATGAAGATATTGACTAAGTATGTTCATGATCCTGCTCAGAGCAGGATTTTAACTGTGCTTCACTGATGCTCACTTATGAATAAATCAGTGGATTTTGCAGGCCCACTTGTGTTTAATGGAACAGTTTAACAGAGCTTAACAGCCACTGGGAGAAGACAGAAGATGAGTTCAGGTTATATACTGAGTGTTCATGTTTTTTTCTTATGAGCAAATCTGCATGTGTCTGTGTAGGTGCCGTTTGACCACCTTACACAGGAAAACTGATGATTTCTGGAGCAATTATGAGTTATGAATGCCTCAATTGGGTGTCTGAGAGAAACTTCAAGCCATAAAATATCTAGAAGGCACAACTGTAAATTTTCTTGTCCACCCAGCTGTCACAGTGAATTCCCTTCTTTCTTGTTCTCCAGGTTCAGTTCAGGGTTAATGAAAATGGAGGTATTTTATGGCTGCTCAAGGCACTGAATCTGTACCCAATCGTTATGCTGTGGCGGTAGTAATGGTTGGTTTGTTTCAGAGCTTCATGCAGACGTCTGTGTGTCAATGGGTGTATGTGTTTGCGTGTGTTTTTGTGAGCAATAATAATAATAAATCATCACCCTTGTAAATGGTTTTACACAGCTCTGTCCTAAAGAATCGTTATGATTTCGAAGAGTGTCTGATTAGTAGTGACATTTTTATATCACCCCCTAGTTTGAGAGCAGACGAGGAGATGTTTTGTTGATGTGCTCTCACCTCTCTCGCTGTAGGACATCAACAAAATGAGCTGTATTCTGATGAATGATGAATATGCAGGAGCTTGTCTTGATGACACTGGTGTAGACGTACACTGACAAATGGTAGGATTTTAGAATTTTTTTAATAGGGTGCTAAGGAACAGGAGAAGGAAAACAACATGGACACATTGCCCTAATTTGCATTATTATTTATAATATTAAGGAGAACAAGAACATTTTTTGCACAACCAACTATTGCTGCACAACCATATGAATTTTGCATTCAAATAAGAATATAAAATTAACACACTGAAGAAATAAACTGTTTGTATTATTAAAATTTAGACCAGTTTTAAAAGCAGACTGTTGGATAGATTTATATGACTATTAAATGAAGAGTGGTCAGTGAATCTCTATAAAATAATACCATTCTCTCTTTCTATGTCTTTCTATTCTCTTACTATGACACTGACAGTAAGGTCAGTGTCATAGTTCTCTTATTGCATTGCTATCTTTTGCTGCCTGTGACTTATTTAGGCCGGAAATTGGATATTGCCAGGTCTGCTTTGTCAAAGCCACATTAAATTCCTGCCAACAGGAACCAGGGCCATCACGCCTGCCAGTCAGAATGAAGCTCAAACAGGTTGCGACCTCACTTTTTGTCCAATGTGGAGAGGTTGGCAAGTAATATCACGGCAAAGGACGAGACCACCATTGCTCTGCTTTGGCTGGCAATGAAAGAGGAGTGATGTTGGAGAATATGAAATTCTGTGAAAAAAATGATTCAATTATGTGACACGGTTGGTGTCTCATTTGCATGGTTTGGCAGCAAATTAAAAGGCACTGGAGTTATGTGAGATGGAGGTCAGACAAACACAAACAAAGTAAAAAATGACACCAATTAAGATCAATTCATCTCCTGTGACTTCAACAAGTACAAGCAGAGTTGGACCCCCTGTGGAGCAAAGCAATCACTATAAGATTGAGCCTCTCTTCTTGTTACCCTTTCAAGACACTTCTCTACTTTGTTACTTCAAACCACCAGAGATCCACAGTTAAATAAAAGTAAAAGGTAATGCTTACAAAAGCATGTGTTTGTCAGTTTTAGTTGGACTTGTTTTAGATGGAAGGTCTGTGAGTGAATAAGTTGGGTGTGATGGAGTTAGACTATTGGTTGGTTGAATGCTGCATGGCTGCGTGATGAGGAGTTTCTCTATTGGCCATTTCTCTCTCCAAATCAATGGACATGAACAGCTTCTACTATGTCATCAAGGTTCATTTACAGGCAGAGTCGCCAACTTAGCATCTCTGTAGGTAGATTTACTGACTTTTCAGACACTTTAAATTACTTTTACCTCAATTGCCCTGCAAGCACACCTTTCTGTGCATGTCATTTAACTGACTGCACAGCAGCTTATAGATATAAATAAGATTGAAATTTTCTCTCTGAGTGATCATTCTACAAGTAAATATAGACAAAATTACCACACAGCTGTTGTCTTTCACTTATGTAACTGGTGATTGTATCAGACAATATCACAGTTAAAAAATCAGAGTTTTAGCAGTGCAGCTTGACAATAACTTCAGTGCAAGTGCTGCTTAAAATGTCTTAATGGGCTGCATTTCTGTCACTGTTTCAAATTTGCTCCATTGTAGAGACTAAAAGAAAAGCATGTAAATGATGACAACTTCATAGGGAACTTGGCTGTTTTACATTACTGTATATTTCAACTCAGAGACCAGAGAAGCAACAACTGAAACGAACTGACACAAAGCAGAATGCAAATATATGCAAAGATGTCATGCATGGGGCGCCTGGATGGCCGCGTGGCTAAGGCGCACCATGTTGGCGTATATGCCGTGCAGTTGTTCGCCGGTTCAAGTCCTGACCGAGTCGACCTTTCCTGCGTGTCCTTCCTCCACTCTCCTCGCTGTTTCCTGTCTCTCTACACTATGTCTGATTGAAGGCAAAAAATGCCCAAAAATACTTGTCTACATCTACAAAAAAGATGTCATGCATATTTTAATTAGCTAATTGAATCCACATGATCCTTAATTTTGTACATTGACAATACATGGTCTTGCTGATTTTGACCCAATCTTGTTATTATGTGCGTTATTCTGGATGCAAACCATTGCCCGTATCTCTGATACAATTGCAAAATGTTTTTAATTCATGTCTCTTTAAAATATTAAAGTAATAAAAACTTACCCACAATATGCTCCAGGCCCTTTTGAGGATGGGAGCTACAGAAACATTATTATTGACAGAAATACAGCACACAAACTGTGCTAAATTTATCACATTTTTAAAACATTCTGAGAAAAATACAATACAGACCCCTGGGCCTTAGGCTCTGTGGTCCAAGGTCAGGCATTCAGCCTCACTCATTACAGGGCTTTCCAATTACAGTGGAATTGTCTGAATTTTTAATGGAACACTTATTCAGAGCCCATTGTTTTAGAAAGCTCTGCCTATGCATTGTTTTGGAGGCTGGAAGCATTGACACGAAGAAGTGTATGTTTTAGAGAAATATGGCTGCTTTGCTCTGCATGAGGTTCAGACAAATCAGGCTGTTTGTCTCTCAGAACAGGCCAACAGACTGCCAAAGACACTAGGAGACAAAAGACAGAATAGATGGGGAGTAAAAGAGGGGCACAACTACCACTGCTTCCTCTGATACTGATGCCGATGCCATCCACAAATGCTCCAGTGCCCACCCCCTGAGTTCTGTCACAGTCCGATTGGCCGATTGGCATTCCTGTGTGCACCATCAAACATCCAGCTGAGACCTCGAGGGAAAATGTTCTTCTAACCAAACACAGAAGTCATCCAGTGTTCATGCACTACAATAGCCAGAAAGACTGAAATGATTATTCTCCCTTTATCTATGACGATGTCCCTGTGTGCACACTGTAATTTTCTGTTTTTTTTCCCGTCTGCCTTCCATACTTTCACAATTCTCTTTCCCCATCTATTATTTTTCCTCCCTCTGAAGGGAAATGCTCATTACAACAAACAACCAAAAATGCAGGGGCACAATTTGATGCAGAAATGGTGAGACTGGAAAACAAAGAGGCAGACAAATGGTAGGGAAGGACCGAAGACAAGATAAGACGATAGGTGTGATCCAAGACAAATACCAAAGATGAAAACTACAGTGACATCACATGAAGGTGAAATTAAGGTTTAAGTAACACAGTTTGTGTGTACAGAGTGCACAAGTTGGTTAAGTGGTTTTAAAAGCACCAGGGGTAACATGTCTTCACCTGATATCTCCAAGAGAAGTGAAAGTAAAACTAAAGCATGCACTTCGGATATTCTTTAACTGCAGAACACGTAGGAGAACGAAAAGAAAACAAAGAAAGAGGGAAAATATTTTCCATGAGTGAATACAACTACAGTGTTTGTGTGTTTCATCCTTTCAGATCGAAACAGCAGTTCAGTTTTTCTCTCAAAAGAGCAACCACCAAAATCAGTACTGAAGTACTCATTTTTACAATTTCAGGTACCATTTTGCTCAATTTTAGGATTTAGAGTTTAGGCATTTAGCAGACAGCCTCATCCTAAGTGATGAAAAATGTCAACAATAAAAACAAGTGGACATTATAACACCACTGAGGTGCTAAGAGGAAGCTGATTTTTCACCTAAACTCTTTTCATTGACATTTGTGGGGGCTGACAGTGGATTACTTGCAACCTTTTGGAAATGAGAGCAGCCCAGGAGTTACACCAGAAGTTCAAGGCCCAGCAACATAAATCACAGTCACCATGGTCAAACAGCCAAACAGTTAACATTTACTTATTATTTAATATATTTGTAATTTTCCTATTGGTCTTGAATTAATGATTTAAGGGTCAAAAAAGCAATGAAAAGAGACACTGCAGTTCATGCAGAAGCTCTAAGTAATCATGGATGATATCACATTTAGTCTGATACAGATATTGAAGTAAACTCCAATTTTATGGCAGATGTGTTCAAGGTATAAAAGGGTTAGAGTCACTGTGAGCCCTTGAGGTGCCCTTGAGCAAGCCACTTAATTCCTAAGTGCTCCAGTGGGGAAGCTCCATAACACTGACTTGGACAGTTTTCAGGTGTGAAAAATATATCTTGCAAGTCTATGACAAATGTACCTGAGGCACCACATTATCACTCACATTCACACTTATAGCATGTCCAGCTCACCTACATCTTTCATCTGTTTTTGTGGAAGAAAAGCAGAGCACACTCATTGGTTGCCCAGCAACCTCACCATGTTGACAAGATTACTGAAAATTACTGCCAAAGTCTTTCTAAGCAAGTATTGCCACTCGGCAGCCATCTTGGCAGCGCTATCAGGAAGTTATTTTGGGTTAACAAGGCCACTGTGAAAAAGCTATAACTTTCAATCTTCACCAGGACATAAAAACAACATGTGCAGGATCATCAGTCAGAGCTGTTTGCCCCAAGATTAAGTCAGATATAATACAATTGTAGATACTTCTTTTTCCAGTTGGTCACACTTCTAACTCTGCATTTGAACGTTGACATATGAAGCATGTTGCATCAGTGCAACAATACAAATGATTTGATTTGTTTCCCAGTTTAAGAGATGATTGTTCTGGGGGAGGGTATGTAGGCGTATGCTCATACAACTACAAATTTTGATGTTATTGACTATTTCTATTCATAAAATAATTTGTCTTTCCCTTGAAATGTTTCTCTTAGAGTGTGTTTGTAACAAAAGCTGAGATACAGTAACAATGCATTTTTAAGACTTTTCATGTTTAATTATACAAGAGAAATATAACTTGTTAATCAGTATATCTTTTACGTTCTGTTGAACATGTTTTGACACTTTTGAAAAAGCCAGGTTGGCTGTTTCACCCAATCTTTATGCTGAGCTAATTTGACTGTGTTCTTTAGGCCCAGGTATGAGAAAGGTATTGATCTTCTTATCTCATTCAGCAAGAAAGTAAATAAGCACATGCCCCAAACTGCTGAATTCTGCAGACTTAACCAAACCCAAACCCTTAGCCTTAAACCAATATGCAACTATATGGGGACCTGTTGTCTCCCATAATGAACGATGAGTACCCACAATGCCATTATGTGAGTATGTGAGTAGATATCTGTCATCACGATGTAATTAATCCCTCTGCCCCCACCCTTAACACACACACACCAATCAACAGTCTGCAATCAGTTCCTCCAGTTGAGTACATATAAAATAGCAATTCAAAGCATGATTAAACACTTCACTCTGTCATTTTATAATTACTGAGGTCAGTTGGAATTATTGTATCTTTACCACTTATTAAATGCAACATTTCAAATAGTTTAATTATCCTTGACAGTGTAACCCTATATTCCATATTGGGTAAAAATGGCACACTTAACTGTCATCAGGCCTCATTAAAACCAGGTGACAGACTACGGAAAGGAAACTAGTGTTTGAGGAAAATGTGGTAAAGAGCTGTATAAATAAATCTTGACTTCAGAGCTTTATTCTGGTTTTTAACTTACATTAAATTCCAGGTGGCATTTAAAAGCATGCCACCTGGAGCAGATATCCTGGAGTACTTAACTTAACACTGACCTTTTACCCCTTTCTCCTTTTGACACTGCAATAATGATTGAAATGTCACACAGTCTTCACACATGCATTCACACATGACGGAATAAAACAGTTTGTGTCTCAGTAGTAAAGGGATATGGGCTCATCGTGAGAGAGTTTCTTCTTCATGCCACTTGATTTGAGTCAAACTTATCTCTTCTTTAGTGGCAGTGGACAATTACACATTGAAAAATCTTCACTTCTCAGCTAAACCAAAGCCACACAGCACAGCTGTAGAGGCAGATAAAAGGCAATAATAATCAAATAAAACTCCTCTCACACACACACACATGCAGTGTTGGCCAGTAGAACAGCAGAATATTTGACCCATGTGTCATACCGTATCAGGGCAAGACACTCACAGATGGAAGTGAGAAGTGCCAAAACATTGAGCCTTTTGTGATCTCATACACTTTGGGATTAGTGAACGTTTTGTGTCCAAAACCAGCCAGATACAAATCCTTTATCAAGCAGGCTTTGATTTTCACCGAGCAGTGGTGAGAAGCGCAGAAAAATCTCTCTGCCTTTGCTGTTGGGCGGATGTAAATTACCTGACAGTGACTAGACATGGTTAGAATATGAACTGCCATATAAGCCAGGATAATATCTTTTAAATCCAGAAAACTGCTGTGACCTTTTTTTTTTTTTTACATGGTTTAAAGCATCCTTTTATACATTGAGACAGCAGAAATAAAATTTAAGTCTCAAGGTGATTAGCTGTAGAAAAGATACTCTGTAAAAATTACTGGAAAAAAATGATTATAGATGAATTACCATTTGAAAGAGACAAGGTGTTTCAGTGGGATAGCTGCACAAGATGCCAACATTTTTGAATGTTAAGATCAGTGTTGTCTGTTTTACAGATCCAGCTACAAATATGGATAGATTACTTATGTCCCCAGAGTCCCAAAGGGACTGTCCATAATCTGAAGCTACTGTGTGAAGTGTTAATGTTCATCTAAATTACATGAAAAACAGTTTTTTTTTTGTTTTTTTTTTCATACACTGTTATCTAGTCATGCAGCCACAGTAGATTTGATTTTATTTATCCAGGTTTTGAGAAATGAGATTTCAGCCTCAATCCAATATAATGAAGGTATGTGGGATTTCACTTGTGGTGCTGCTGTCTGTCCACAGCTGTAGATGCTGTCAACTTTGTTCAGAACTACTTTCTGCTGAAAATAATAAAATAGTCCCTTGACAGGCATGTATCTCAGAATCAGAACTATCTGGATGGATATATACCACTAGGAATAGGGTTTTTTTATGTATTTTATTCATTATATTTTTATACTGTATTGTATTTTATGTAATCTACAATCAACCTACCCTTGAGGTGAAGGAACAGAACATTCACTTTCACATTTTCACAATAAGAAATATGTCACAAATTCTTTAAATTGAATGATTATTCCATCTAGTATACTGATGTAGATATTTAGGTATAACACCATGTAACAATGGCTTCTTCAAATCTACAGGAAGAAATGGGAGACAGTGTGAAACTGTGTATAACAAAGTTAGGGTGGCTTTTAGGCATCCGCAGCCACAACGTAATCCATTTACAGATACATGGTTTTCAAATGTGTGGTTTAAATGAGAAAGTGTGTTTAAGTTAAAGAACCTTTGATAAATGTGCTAGTAGAAGCGTAAATGCTGTTGATCTGAATTTTTTTTCTAACCCTACTATGTATTGTGCACGTAATTTCTTCATATCTTTTATATCTTGCCCTACATTTTCTTAATGGCATTAAGCAGTGCTTTATCTAGATTGTATTTTTAGCTAAACACATTGTGTAACATAAAAGGTCTAAGCCAAGAGCGGCATCAAGTAGCAATTTCCTCTAAATCCATATCTCAGTATTACAATGACTGCAACAGCCTGCAAACGATAAATCAGTCACGAATTTTAATTAGATGGACCTGATTAAACTGATCCCTCACCTTTTAAACTGCAGCCCACGAGAAATAGGGGAAACGATTCCCTTTTTTTTTTTTCTTTTCTCTTTTTTCCAAGTTCACAGACAGTTTCCACAAGGAAGTGGCTCCAGTTTGTTACAAACCACGAACACACAGAAAAGGCTGTGAAACAGGAGCCGAGACACACAGGGGAAAAAGAAAAAAAAAAAAAAACAGCTTCTCATGTGAAACTGGTGAGATGCTGAAGAGAAAGACAGCTGTGGAGGGGAAATGAGAGAGAGAGAGACACAGGCAGAGAGAGAGAGAGAAACAACAAGGGAGAGAGAAATGAAAGTAACAGTCCTTAATAGAAAGATACAATACATACCCTCTGGCAGCTTCACAATTAAGGACTACAGCAAAGAATGTCATTATCACTTGGGAGAGAATAAGAACCTTTTTTTTTTCTTAAACAGGATAGAAGATTCTGTATTTTATGAATTATTTACCCTACTTAAAATTCTCTGCACCAAAACACACGTCAGCCTCACAGCTGATGAGCTGGTTTCTCACTCAGGTATGGAACTCCTCTGTATTTCTGCTTCTTTAGTTTTCACTCACACGCTACCAGAGACATAATGCACTGACAATGATGCTGCTGAAGACCTAGATTAAATAAATATATGATAAACACATACAGAAGAAATGATTAAGACAAGAAGGAGTGAAATCATGTGTGAATCTGTCGCATTCATAATTTTGGATAAGTAACTACTAAAAAATTATGTAGACATTACTTTAGTCAGCTTTTGTTAAACCTCCTGTGGAAATCAGAAACTTTTCATGGTTTTATGTTTTTGCACAAGGTGTTTCAACACTTGCCAGCTGTGAAATATGAAGCTGTTGGAGACAATTATGTGGCTAATTTTAAATAGCACAAGTTTTGTAACAAGAAGTCACTTTTTTTGGATGATGGAAAAAGACTGAATTTGTACAATTTATAAAGATCGTGATCATATTTATTTTCAACACGTATTTCTCTGCTTACCATCAAGGCAGATTTGATGTGACAGCTGGAGGGAATACTTCTGAGGGAGGTTTAGTCAGCCCTCATTTAAAATGTAATTCTTTTTGTCTGGAAACCAATGAAGTCCTAACTTGGAAATTCATTATTTGATTCATTGTGTTTCCAACCTGAAAACAAAAATGTTCTGTGAATGAGGGAACTAAAGCTAAATGGAGGAAAATAGCTCACTAATTAATTTTGTGATACATCTTTATAAAACATTATTATATATTCAGGGGAGTTAATATTAACAGAACTATTTAGTGTTGCTATGAATGGAGGGATTGTTAATTGACTATTTAAAACATTAAAACATTGGACTTAAAACATGAGTGTATTATAACTAAATGTCCTTAACACTACTGATGAGAAGAAACCTTATCATATTCTCCAACATAAGGTTCTGAACATTCTCCAACATTCTGTCTGAGGTTGAAAGTTAAACACATAAGTGTTGACCTTTTGACACCAAAACTGTTCTGCACAACTTAAAGGAATAGTTTGACATTTTAGTCTAATGAGGACAATGAGGTTGCCAGGTAACCAACAGAGCGAATGTGGATGGTCCAAGAAATGACAGCTTTTGTCTCTGTCTCTTAGAATTCACGTACATATTCATACTCAAGTGTTTTCCATTTGAAGTTGTGGTAGCAGTGAAATCACTGGCTGGATTATGTTCAAAGGCAACGCTACATTTATGAATGCCAGCGGCGTTAAAACCAGGATTTGCATCCACACTCCCGTTTGTGCTTCATTTTAAGCAAAAAAAAACACTTGGGTTAACATTACAGGAAGATCATTGTGCATATGTGTCAGTGGTTGCTATGAACATTGTAATAAACCAGGCCCTAGCCGTATCCCAGCCATAAGAAGTTTAATAATGCAGCAGTGGATATTGGATTGTAAAATCAGTTGCCTGTTAACATTTTCAATAACGTATTAGTGCTTTTATGACTTGCCATATGTCTCAATTAAGATTTCTTCATTACACTAAAAAGAAAACTTAATCTGGTTGCCATTATGCCTTCGTCAAAATGTATTTACTATTGCAAGATAGTTGTGTACGTCATTTTACAAGGAGATAAAACACTGTAGCTAACTAACTGTAAAATCACAACAAAATAAAACATAAAAAAGGATGAAAAGCTAATGATAAAAAAGCTAATGCTATCATTCATGAACATGAATATCCGCTGGTTATAAAATCTGAAATAAATAAATAAATAAACAAAACGCAACTGGACATTTTTTCCCCCTTACATTTATCATGTTGATCAAGTAAAGAGCTACTCTTAAAAGCTGAAGTGCAAACAAAACAAGACAAAAACCAAATCATCTCCACTCCAGAATTGATAAAGCTGCACCTGGCTCACATGCATGCAAGCCTCCAAGCACATACGTACAACACACACACACACACACACACACACACACACACACACACACACACACACACACACACACACACACACACACACACATCCTTCTCCAACTGTGAGTGGGAGCAGCAGTTGCAGAGGTGATTAGGAATAATGTACCATTACTACATAAAACATTAAACACATACAGTTAATGATCCAATATCTATTCAACTGTAACCCAATAATGTTACTTTGGAATCTTTTTTTTAATATATATATATATATATATATATATATATATATATGAAAACCTTTCACCAAAACATCAATACGTCACCTTAGCAGTAGGCCTATTAGTAGTACCATACCTGATCTGCTGAGTGAAAATAAACAGGAGCCATATAAAAAGAGTGAAATAAGACAATCAGGTATGAGGCAGAAAAAAAGAGTAAGAATAACCTGTTTTTTTTTTTTTTTTTTTCTATAAGCCTTAATAATCTCATAAAGTCCAGCAGAACTGCACAGATGACACAACTACAAATCAGAATTGAACAGAAAAAGGGATGAGTGGTGTAATTCTTAGCGACAGGAAATGGAAAGCCACCTTCATGTGGACACTGGCAATTTAATCAGAGCTGTGTGAAAGGCTAGAGATCAGCAGTGAGTTAAATGAGTGGAAAGGTTCAGACAGACACAGTTTGTGTCTTTCTGTGTGTGTGTGTGTGTGTATACACTTACATATATGTGCATGCTGTGGCCCACTGCCAGAAAAACAAAAGGCTCAAAATCCTATCTGGTACAGTGAAAGCTGATCCTGTTTCACTGTGAGGCTGATGCTGCAGGCCTGCTGCAGCCAAATGCAGTCACTCCATTCACACTCCGTTGACCTGCATCAGCTGGAGCACTCAGGCTGTCTGGACTCTGACCTACACTTTCTAGTTGCACTTGTGTATTTAATCTTCAACTAATGAATTTTGATGAATGCAGATATTTTTATTTATTTTTTAAATATGCAGTTATGAAATTTCTAGGTTGGAAATATCTCTGCAGTGAGTAAAGGTGTCTTTCTAAAACTGATGACCACATTGCAAGATCACATTTTATGATCTGTTGCACCTGACAGCTCATAAAAGTCCAGCACTGAATTCGGCTGAACTTGTGAACGGAGCTGCTAATGCATTATAGATATTGCACTCTTGATAAGATATTTACAAGGCTGCATATGGTTGCAGTTGCCTTGGGACTGTAGGGATACATCAACAGCATCAGTACTGTGAACATCTTTCACCGGCACCAGGGAAGTTTCCATCACTACAGTCAAGAATTCCTGTGCTTCTTTTTTAGTACTTAAATGTAGATATTAAAAGAAGCTCAGTCAGAATTGGTGCATGGGCCAATACTTTATACAAATTTGTGTTGGACTGATGCAGCCAGAAATAGACACAGCAGCTGTTTTCTCCCAGATCTACTTCAAAGTGAGATGGAAAGTTTAGGAGGTCAGCTATCTTAGAAGGAGCATATGATCAACAGGTGGTATGATGTGGCGTAATGTTGGTGTTATTCCAAAATGTTGTGGTGAAAAGAGGGGGTGAATCTGAAAACACCACTACGCCACCAAAAACGGTTGGTTTTTACAAATCAATCTTCTTTTTGACCCTCGTCTGTGGTCATAAACCTTGGGCAGTGGCCAAAGCAATCAAAATTATTTTCTTTGGCAGGAAGTCAGTCTTGCCAATAAGAGCTTACATGCTGCCAGTGGTGAAGGAGGAATTCAGATAATTTATTTAGGTAAAGGCTCTAATAAAGCATTCATTAAAAGTTCTGCATGAAGAGATCTACTTAAGTAAAAGAACATCATTATTTTCAGCAAAATGTACTTAAAGTAATAAAATAAAATGGCCCCATTGGTTGATGTATTTTCATGCCCTTTAATATTGGATGATTAATACTGAAGCATCAGTGTATAAGCATATTACTGTTGTAGCCGCTGGAACTACTTTATATGTGGTCACCAGATAAATCTAAGTTTTTAAGATGATTGATTGGAGAAAAAATAAATAAAAACAATCTTGTGTGACACAATGTTTTCAGTTTTTGGACATTTTCCACCCATCTTTGATTTTTTGCAGAGATATTGGATCATTTAGGAACATTTACTGAAATGAAACCATGTGAAAGGTTTAGAGGGGGAAAAAAATCACTATTTGGTGGAGCCATTAACAGCTTGTAGACATCTGAAATGCGACCCAGACAACAAACTGCTTTTTGTTAGTTGTCAGATTCTACAGCGTTTAATCTTTAGCAATGTGTTGTACTTTTAAAAGCTTGTTATATTATTCATTGTGTCAATAAATGTAGTGAAGTAGAAAGTACACTATTTCCCTCTGATGTGGGAGAGTGGAAGTAAAAGGTAGCATGAAATGTAAATAGGCTCAAAAAGGAATTGTCAAACTTTCACTTGAGTATTTGAGTAAGTACTTGGATACTTAGAAACTTTGACACCACAGCATGATGCCATTGTGACATTTAATGGATGTATAGATGAAATAATTGAGCAGCTCTGAATGCTATCATTGTTGGATATTTCCCCATTAGCTAGACGAACAAAATACTATGAACATTCTCTAATGCAATCCATTACAAACTTGCAAATTTGCCTTGAAAATGACCATTATTATTTTTTGTAATGTAATGTCAGACCTTTCTGTCACAACATGTACAAAAATGGACATTAAAAGCACCAGTACTACAGTATGCGTGTCAGCGCTGACATATTAGATCGTTTAATATTCCATTTTTCTTTTCCTGGATCCTATTTCTTTCCCTGCTGCAATTATCCTCACAGAGTCCATTCAAATCGTTGCCCATGTTCAGCAAAAATATGGTAATGGTTGATTTCAGGCAATTCCCCACCCGGGGCTGACGGAGCTAAGCCAGCCCCATGCCAGACTCCACAAGCAAGTGTGATTTTTGGGGTCATCAGTTTATTTTGGCCAGTTTTGCTCCAGCTCCAGTCAATAGGAAAAGAGTCCCAGCTGTCACTGTCACACACATACACAGACTCCAGTGAAGATGTCTCGAACAGACAGCTCTTCCAATATTATTTTACACACACCCAGAAAGGCCACTGGCAAAAACATCGTCATTATAGCAAGAAAATATACACACAGTTTTGAATGTCTCACCCTTGTTCCAAGAATATTAGTCTCCTTCCAGGAAAAACTGGAGGGACACATGCATATATTGATAAATTTAGTGCCATCTACATCAAATTTCAAATACATCTTCAGTAATGTGTGTGAGAAAAGCAATAACTTCTTGCAAAGCTTGAGTAAAGCCATACCTGTTTCCTCTCCATCATTGATCCAAGCAGGAATTTGTCTCTGTCTTACTCAGACTTTTTCATGCTTTTTATTTGTCACATTTGTTTTGTGTCAAAAAAAAAAAAAAAGAAAAAAAAAAAAAGTTGTGTTTTTTAAATTATCCACCTCCCATTGTTCAGTCAAAACAGCATGCTAAAATATGATTTGCTTGTGGGTGAGTCAAATGAAATTGGCTCAGGTTGATATATCATAATCACACCCATCATTTCTAAAGAAAACTGGATTTGTGCAAAAGCAGGACAGAGACAGACAGACACACACACACACACAGAGGAGGAAAACTTGGAGCGTTGAAAATTAATTTTCAAACTTGACACTGAGAACATGTCAGAACACATAAGTTTCAGCTGATTTACAATGCTACAGCAAGATTCAAGTCTGATTCAATCCAAGTTTCAATCTGTTTGGGTAGATGAATTTTCACAATTTATTCCAGACACAATGCCACCGTTCGGCTTGTGAGCCGTCAGCGAGCGTGAGTGGAAGCATCAATACTGTATGTGTGAAGGAGGAATCTAGCTGATATACCACAAAATTTCACTTTCCTTATAATTACATCTAATTATCTAGCATTTCTGCAAAACTGTGGGGGATCTTTCAGTACCTCTTGCCCACTAAAAATGAGCAAGTGGATATTTATCTCACTGATATGCTAAAAAAAAAAAGAAAGAAAAAAAGAAAAAGAAAAAAAAAAGAAGAGCCAAATTTAGTTCCTATTCCCAACTGATGATCTACTTTTCAGAATAAAATACTAGAGAAAAGCAAAAGAAAGCTTCCCTCCAATTTAAGAACAAGGCTGTAAAAGACGAGACCCACTGAGCTGATGTCCGTCTCATTCAGAGGTAGCAGCATGAAGCTGTCTCATTGATGCCTTTCACTTCACAGCTCGACCTTCTTTAACTCAGCATTGTGCCTTTGTTCTTCCTTCTATCTTTTCATTCTTCCTCTAATATAAGCACATATTAAATAAAAGTGGAAATTAAACACATTCTTTCTCGATTACTTTGTAATTTCTTGTCTTGTACTTCATTCACAAGGTTCAAAAAAGAAAAAGAAAAAAAAAAAGAAAAAAAAGGTTTTCTGGTCAACCTTTGGAAACAGTAAAACTATTTCTTGTTAATCTGGCTGATCTATGTACATTCCCCAAACTGGGATAAAAAGGTACCATCTTCACCACTGGTATACTCAGAAAATAATAATAATAAAAATAAAAAGCGAGAAGTAAAAGATTTATCAAACAAAAAGATAAAAGGCAGAAAGTTTCTCAAAGCTGAAAACACATCACATAACAAGGCATGATCAAGATAAATGTGAGTTAATTAAAATCAACTACCTCTATTCCAAATTTATTCATGCGCTTCAATTTCAGATAAGAAGACGCACAGCACAACAAACCACACATTTAGCTTCTGTTTTCACTGCAAGGTGACATTCAGGTGAGATTTGTGTTCAAATGAAAAAAGCAATGAAATGAAAATAGACATTTTTCAAAGACATTTTGACATGCCACGGCAGGCGAAGCACAGGTATAAATAATGAAATGAATAACTGACACCTTCAGTTTCTCTGCTATGGTGCATGTTGACATCCTGTCACTATGTTATGACCCACTGGGACATTTGAAGAGAAAGCAGTCATAGTTAGTGTTATTGACCTGTGGTTTATCAATGATGACGTGTCAAAACGTCTGCTGTGTAAACAGCCATATGCTTGAATGCTGGATGCCTCTCTCACATTTGCCTGTGGATATTTGTGTACTGATAGTGAACTGGATGGCAGCAGTCATATTTTGGAAACTGAATTCTCTAACTGATCATTTTTCCCCAGACAGGTGTATGTATAAGTAACGAGACAGCGCCAGTTCGTGAGGTATAACAGCAGGACTGTTTGATGAGCCTGGACACTGTGTTTGCTAATTTAACTTCCCTTTTGTCTGGAGGTGGAGGTGTGAAATGTGATGAAACATTGAGTTTAGATTAACCTTCTCAGAGTTAACGAACCCAAAAAAAAGAAAAACAAAGTAACTAATGATTTGACGCAGCTGTTGCTGGAGACGTCTTGTGGTCAGGTGAAAGAAACCGGGGGGGAAATATCACTGCACTCAAGTTTGTTAATGGTAGAATAAAGAATTAAATCCATAGTGTAACAAACCTCTAAACCATCACCCATGATTGTACAATGAGCACGTAACCAACAAATAACATTTTCAATATGAGGTGACAAAGCAGTTTCTCCAAATCAACATCAGTTTTCTCAATAATAGCACAACTTCATTTTTAGTGAAAATGAGCATCTCATTTTTAAATTTATGTAAAAGTACTCACTTATTTCTCACACACACTCATTTAACCTTTACAGATAAAGAGGGAAAAGACATGACAGCCAGCCAGACAGACAGAGGATAATCAATGAACAGAAAATTGAGGGGATGGATGGATGGATGGATGGATGGATGGATGGATGGATGGATGGATGGATGGATGGATGGATGGATGGATGGATGGATGGATGGATGGATGGATGGATGGATGGACGGATGGAGTGGATGGGTGGATGAGTGGATGAGTGGATGAGTGGATGAGTGGGTGGGTGGGTGGGTGTATTGATTTATTGATTGATTGACTGAAGAGAGAAAATACTTCATTATGTTCAGTCACACGAAATCTGGAGGAGAAATGAGCAGGAGGCAAAACAAAAGAGAGGCTGCTTACTGTAAGTGTTTCTTAAAACCCAGCATTTAAATGATTCCATCTGTAGAATTTACACAAAGAATAATCAGAATGGCTCTGTAAAGTAGGAATAATTATAGCCAATTGATAATGACAAATTAGCCTGAACTTCCGAGAGGAAATGAATGTGAGAGGAAAATGTCGGCACAGCAAATGAGATAACCCACAGATGGTGGAGTTAAAAGGAAGCTGTTAAAGTGCCTCAATTTGTGCACATTTCCATTTCAAACTTGAGTCATTAAACTCTTTCTAGCAACAGTTTTTTGTTGAATTAAAAATCTTACAATACAGTTAAAGTTGAACATAAAGAAATATTTAAAAGATTATTCTGAAACTGTACTTAAGGAAGTTTTTTTTTTTTTTTTTTTTTGCAGGTCAGATTCTCTGCAAGGCTCTTTTACAGCTTTTTATATTTACAGTACCTGTACTTTTGTTGTGTTGAATCAGTGAAGATCCTCTTTAAAATGTTATGCTTCCTACAGTGAAATAAGATTACAGCATAAGAATCACTTGTTGAGTGCTAGAGCTCCAATTGAATAAAGAAGTTAAAAAAAAAAAGGTTTAAAAAAAAGTATTCAGACTTGATCATTTTGAATTTTAAATGCACGGCACTGAGATTGTAACCTACCTATCTATAATAGATAACCAATAAGGACAAAATGGATTTTTGCTTTTTTTATTTACAAAAATGAGAAACTCATCTCATTGTCATTTACAAATGTCTTCAGACCCTTAATGCAGAACATTGTGGAAGTCTAGTTTGGCAGCAGGTACAGCTTGTCTCTTCAAGTCTTGTACACATGAATGGACAGTTTAGCCCTGGCTCAGGCTATGTGCACTCTGGAGCAAGTTTTCTTCAGGAACCTTTTTTGTACTGGAATACCTTCTCTATCCATGCTGCTTCAATAGGGATGGTATTGACCAGATGATGAGCAGTGTACGTAAAGTTCCCTTTTTGTCTTTTTTTGGGCATGTTCAAACTACTATACACATGCACAGTGTTGCTTGATAATATATCACAGCCTCTCTTGACGTATCAGTGTTACAGTAGATTGCAAACTTTCCCTGGAAAAGACTGGGTATTGAAAATGACTGCTAGACGACTGCTTATGTGAGTTAATCTCTGTAAGGCAGTGCTGTCGGACCACTAAGTGATTTTAATCACGTCTGCTTCTATTCATTTAATATTACTGCTCCCTGTAAAACCAAGACAATTAGGTCTGACAAAAGATCCCCTGGGATAAATGATCTGCTAAAAGAACATTATATGCCCCATTATATGTCTCTGTGCTAATAACTACCACAAGTCACAAACCGAGTTCTCTATTCAGTATGTCATTAATTCACCCCCTGCCTTACTTCCATCCTGAATTTCTACAATCCTTTGCTTCTTTGTTGACAAGACTTAAGACATTTGGAGTTTTTGCTCCTAATTCCATTAACAGCTGTGCTCCAACTCAAGACTTTGTAGGCAGAATGTAACGTCCTGGATAAGACACCTCCTTGACCTGTTATTAAAGCACTTATATATAAAAAATGATGAGTCTACTTGGCTCTGACTTACTATCTGTTGGCACCTAACTCTTCTGGTTTTGTTCCAAAATGATAAAAAAAAAAAAAAAAAAAAACTAATACCACAATGTTAAATACATCATCGTCATCTTGTGTCAAACTTCCCCCTCATCATCCGCCTTTAAAATGATATTTAAATAAGCGGAGCTGCCCTGTTGAGAATTGAAATCACAAATCTTAAAATTGCACAAAACAATACAAAATATGTTATTGCCAAACTGTCACATCACAGACCACCGAGAGTAAAGCATAAGTAAATGATTTGAATCATTTTAAGGGAAAAGAATTTGGGCTTTTTCAAAAGCAGTGGAAGAGAAAAGACTTCTATTTCAGTGGGATTCAATCAAAAATAACACTCGTATAAACTATTGGGTGAGAAAATAAACACCCCCCTCTTTGCAGATGATGACAGAAAGTAACATTTCAATTTTTGACAAGCACTGCACCAAGAAACTTTCATTTATAGCAGAAATGTAATTTCACTGATGGATTTTTTAAAAAGCAAACTGAAGGTCTGAGAACACAAAGGTCATTAATTAAAGAAACCAAGACTCCTGCTGGATTTAGTTCCATTATGGAGATGGGTGGTGTGTGTGATCATGTTGAGATATTGTCATTGAATGTAATCCAAGGTTTTAAAGTTATCAAATTAACATTTATACAGTCATGAAATTAATGCAGATAGGCACTTAACTGCTCTTTCAACATTCAGTAAGACATAAAGGGTAATGTGAAGCAGCTGATCTAAAATCTGCAGAAGCAAAATTGGTATCATTACAGTTACTCCAAAAGAGAATCCAGCTAAAGCAAAATGCCTCAGGAATTTACATTAATTATATTACCACCGTCTTCCTGCAGAGAGAGAGAAAGAGAGAGAGAGAGAAACTTACTCAGCTTGAACTTGAAAAAAATAAAATAATAAATGGTGTATATTACTCAGCACTATGAAGCCTCCAGGCTTTGCACTTAGTTTTAACTCCATACCCCTAAGTGGCTTTAATTACCCACGTGTACCACTGTCTGCCTCAATCAGGTTAGCAATCCACTGAATACTCATGAGTGTGGAGAGCTAACCCCAAACAGATATTCACACACATCATATGATATTTTCATTAGACACAACAACAAAAAAACATAATGAAGATCGCAGCTCTGTGTTATTGCACAGGTTAAGGACATCAAAACTGAGGAAGGTATAATTAATACAGTAGGTGGACTGGTGAGAGCATTTTGAATCCTGGCATCCATTTGAGATTTAGACATTTCCATAACCAGGGTCAAACTCTATCATTAATGTGAAACCTTTATATAAATGGACTGTCTAATTAAGATTCCAGGAGAAAACCACTGAATACAGAACTAATTGTATAGGAAATGGAAACATTGCTGAACTGTTGCACTTCAATTTGATTGTAAAAATGTGTCTTAATGTGTGGGTCTAAAACTCATGCAGTCTTCAGTGTGATTGTGTGTGCAGCTGTGTATCTAATTCTCATATCAGCAGATTTGAAGTAAGGTCAGTGACAGCACACAACTGTCAAACCAAGATTCAGGAATGATGCTTCCTTCCTCGAGTCTGATCATTAACAAACAAACTGCTGTTGCGGTATTGTGAATGTAGCTACCGTGAGGCACAGGCAGCAGTGAAGCCTTCCTCCAACTCCCAGTGATGAATTCAGGGGTGTCAAGGTAAGACAACAGAAGCTGCATCATTGGACAATAACATCATACTCCTAAATAGTTATGCTCACAAACCTGGTGCAAGCTCACAGATACAACAGTATGTTTAAAACTCTGCAGTGAAATAAACTGTCACTACATATTAAGCTGTCAAATTAGATGGGTTTCAATGGGTCAGGTTTGACACTATTTACAAAACACTAGACTTTTATCACATGGTGCTCATCTTCTGGGGGATCATAGGTAGATTCAGAGGTACAAAGTACTTCAGAGTAAACTGACAGTTAAGAGTTTCTGTTTGGACTGAGGTAGACTTGTCTGGTCACCTCTTTATTTTTTTACTGACAGACAAGTGAAGACTTAAAAACAGGCAAAAAATAAAAATAAAATAAAAAAAATATCAGAGCTATTAAAAGAAGTTGTTTTCACAAATCAGCAGCTTGGTACGTTTTACAAAGCAGGTGTGTACAGAAAATGCAGAAAATGGTAAACAACCGAGGAGCACGAGAGTTGAGTATGACTGGAAAATCATCTGCATCGTGAAGAAAAACCTCAAGAAGAATCCAAAGGAAGCCAAGAATGCTCTCTCCGCGATGTAGGCGGACATGTTTCCTTCATGAGCAGATCCTTAGAGGATTCACTACAAGATGGTATCATCTTGCAAACTTCAAAAACACACAGGTCAGATTGCAGTTCACAAAAACACACAAAAACAAGAAACTGATGGAGTTTTGGAACAAAGTTCTGTGGTCTGATAAAAAGAATCAACCTCTATCAAAAATATAGAACAAAGAAATTGAACCACCAGCATGTCTGACAGATGAGGTGGTGATTCTAGACATGTATTGCAGCCACTGTAACTGACACCACAGCATTTATGGATTATTACACTGTTGACAAAAGAAGAATGATAAATGTAGGGGTATACAGGAATATTCTTTGCAGTTGGATGTAGTCAAATGCATCATAACTCATTTAACAGGACAATGATCCTAAACATACAACCAAAGCAACAATAAGTTGTTCAAGGTGAGGAGTGGATAATGCTTGACTGCCAGTCAGTCATCGCAGTCTGACTGAGTAACAGTCGACTTTGTGAAGGCCAAACTAAGGCCAAACACAGAGACCCCACAACCAGCAAGAGCTGAAAGAGACTGTGGTGAATCTCTGGGCATATGGTTGGTTTAAGATAGACTTTAGCACTCTTCACAAAGTATAAAATATGATTGTTTCTGACCTCGTGTAAAAATAATAATGAAAAAAATAATGATTGAGCAATTCAAATGTTTATATCTCCCACACAGTTCTTTTTATATTGATATAAACATTCAATTTATAGCTGAGACTTGGAACTTTAATGTCTTCTAGAGCCTGAAGGGCAGAAATTTTGTGTAACTGTCTAAATATTTACTTCTTGACAGCCTTGACAGTTTTGACAGCCCATGCCCCTCTGGTGATGAATTGTGATAATTATGACAAACCCTTCACTTTCCAGATAGCACCATAAGGTCAACATTTTAATTTGCTTAAAATGGTATTTTATGATAAAATACTTGCGATATTAATGACATTCACATCAACCTCAGCTGTACCTCTATGTTTGTTGCAGACATTAATTATATTATTGAGACAAGTGTACTTCTTCACAAAGTCACAACATGAGGACTTTCCTTACATCTTGGTACATTACATAAATCAAAAAAGTAAACTAGTCTTAAAAGTTCCAACTTTTAAGACTAGTTTACTTTTTTGATTTATGTAGTTTAAAACTAAGCTTGTCATGGTTAAGGTTATGATTAAATGAATATAAATCAAAAGTCATTACTCTTGCATCACTATAATTGTGACTATAACTTCTATCTTAGAAAAGGGGTCGTTATCTATATTCATCAGCATCATCAGCATACTTTTTTCTGCAGACATACGTTAGGACAGAGTGGGGGGAGAGGGGCAGGTGGTACAGGAAAGAAAAAAGAGCAGGGGAATAAAGACAAAGCTACAAAGCACAAGATTAAGTGTCCATGAAAAATGCAGGGCAGCAGAAGAGATAAGGGGATGATCCTACCTTACTATCTGGTGCTTGAGCTGAGGGAGAGATAATGAAACAATATGGATGGAGAATCAGGTTTAAAATAAGGACTGACAACTTGAAGGTTTGCCCCAAAACAAGACAGAAAAGTGTCTTGTCTGTGAAACCTGCTCTGTCAAGATAGAGAAGTTTGGTAGAGTTAGAGAGGAGAGGAGGGAGGAGGTGAGGAGAGGACAGAGGATAAGATACAAATTCTATACAAGGAAGTGCAAAATTATTAGGAGAGGAGCAGAGTTCAGAGGAGATAAGAGCACAAGGGCTCTGTGAGAGGTGCTCTATTCATAGATGAAAAAATTACGGTGTACTATAAAGCAATGGTTTGACAGAAGAGGTGGGGGCAGGTCCTCAGCAGGGCAGAGTGTCAGGCAGTGATATGAAAGGTGGGGAATGATAAGGATGCCTGGCAGCAAAGAATTGGTTGTAAGAGATAGAAAAAAACAGACAAAGAGCTAAATTCTGTCAGGAGCCGCATCTCATTGTCTGCAAATAATCTGCCTCAGGTCATCGTATTCAGCATAGTTGTGTCCCCTGAGATCTTCTGGCTACCGTTCCCTGGACTCTGGAAACTGCTCTCTTCTGATGTACACGTAGTTCAGTCTTTGGCTTTGAATAGATTCTTCATAATGCAGCATTTGTGAAGACTGAAAGCATGCAGGGATTTAAATGAGTTGCCTAATTAACCCAAGTCACTGTCAGAGCTACTTTTTGTGTTTTGGTGTGAGTCCAAGTCAGGCTTTATGTAAATTGAGAAGTCCAAAAATAAGTATTGGATCTCAAGTCTTAGGATGTCAGCAAATTACAAATCAATTGTAAGCTCTGATAAATGCTTATTAAGATGACACCATGTTTTAAAATTTTCCTTTCAAAGTTGTGTTAATAGTATTTTGTACAAGACCAAGTACATTCATGGGGTCTGTCTTAATCAAGTGATGAGTCAGAGTAATCAACTTCATGCAAAGTTTAGCTGAAATCACCATTAGTGGGAAATTGATTTAATATTGGAAACTGCAGCTTTGAAGCCACTGGCAAACTTGGTGTTGTTAGAAACGTTACTGACGAGTAAGGACAATGCTAGCATCTAAGCATGGGTGAGGGGGGGGCATACTCAGACTCTAGTTTTGAAGTTGAATCAACAAACCATGGTGGGGGAAATGAAGTGTTCATGTTGGTAAGTTTGATAAGGAGACATTAGCAGGAAAGTGAGGAAGTACTAGAGGCTAATGTTGTGTTGTTGCTCTCAACATTATACAATAATAATAATAAAAGCAATGATTAATTCAAGCACATGAACTCAAATACTTACAGGCGTCTGTCTCTGTGAAGATATTAAGCTTGCTGTCTTTCTCAATCATACACAAATATAATACCTGTCAACAACAGAAAGATCCACATGAACAGGAATCAGAGACGTCCCCCAAGCACTGTCGTCTCCATTTTAATACTCCTCAATAAGCTGGGTTTGACAGGCTTTGTTAATATGCAGCAGCTAAATGACTTCCATGGAAGGATTATCCACTGACCCTCTAATCAATCAAGACACCATAATGGTAGACAACTCTGAATGATGTCGTTTAATCATCACCAGAGTGAGCTGAAGCAATAATAATTTATGTGTTTTATTTCACCACCCGCTGTTCAGTGTTTTCTGTGTGTGACATTCATGCAGATGCACTCCATTACTGCCAATTAAAAACACACTACCTGAATTAGGGCCATCACTTATCCAAAATCTTAATGTTCATTCAAAAAAGTCCAAAAAGTTATGTCTCACTTCATTCATGGCTGCATTTCAAGGAGCCCTTTAGGTGTCACGGGAGCTCACTATAACTCCACATCAATAGATAATGAATTTGTGATATTTCTCCATGTGTAAATGGCTGTTTTTCAGTCTGTCAAGCAAGTAACAAAACAGTCCAGTGAACCTGTGAAGCATTTGTAGAGGTGAAAATGTTTTATGGTTCACATGAGCTGACAGACGGGCTGTTTTGTCAGCTTTGTACCCGACTGGTTACATTCATTATATTCATCTCGAACTTCAGCAGGGAAAAAGACAGATACAGCCGTAAATAACGATCAGCAGCATCAGTGTGGGGTCTGGTTCCATACTGGCTTTGTATTAATGGTGACATCCTGCCATTTACAAGTTATGTCTTAGGGTAAGTGGATCGAAAAAGCAGTTGCTCTTAGGCACTGAGGCATTATTAAATTAGGAGGGTTGAAGTTTTAAAGCAAAAGATGCCTTTGCTATCTCTGTGGTGGATGGATGGAGTCAAGCAACAACTGTTGAGGAAATTTCTCTGTTAATATCAGTGACACAAACGTTGATGATGATTAACTGCAGGACTTGGAACAATGATGTGATAGGAGATAGTGAGAAGGTGGGGAGGATAGACCCGAGACTGAATATGGACACAGTCTCCTACAACATACAGTGCCACAAACACATCTTTCATTTAGGACTTTTTCTCTCCTCAGAACCACATAACAGGCTGGTTGGGGTCATTACATGACAGAGATTTATGTCCCTACCTGCCTCAACAAGTGATAAAACTTGACCATGCGTGTATATAGTTGACTAATAGCCGGACTGACCTTGGTGGATTCCTAGGTGGGGAAATCAGGAGATGAATGGAAGGAGACAGGAAGAGATGAGCACACAAGAGAGAGAGGGTTTACAAATACAGGACATATATCATTGAGACTTAATTGGAGATGAAAAGGATTCTGATTGTCTTTGTCTTTTTGATGAATATAGTCAAACAGCTCCTCTTATGTGGCACTTAGTTATCTATCAGACAATCAGTGGAGCCCCAGTTCCTTCATGCTTTATTAAATTCATAGAAAACTTGCAGCATAGGGAGCAAGTTAGAGACAAAAAGAGAAGTGTGAGAAAAGAGAAAAGACAATGGCAATCAGAGAAAAAAAATGTAAATGAGAAAAAACCTCCTCAGTGTACTGAAACTATGAATTTCAAAGAGGGGTTTTCTGTATGTGTGTTTGTTCATGAGTTTGTATATGCTGACCTATGGGTCTTTAAAGCTGTTCATTAATAAGCTGAATGGTGTCAAGATGTTAAAGCAGGCTGCCAAAGCCAAAACGGTCTGCGCGGAGATGACACTTTTCCCAAAGGACTGGGCTTGGCTGAGCATGGCAGACACACAGCCCAGTCAATTAAACAGCAACAATGTTCACATCACAGCTGCACCACAGGAAATACTGGGGAGCAGACAACAGGAACAGGCCACATGGATCTCAGGAGTGGGTACATGCTCCTGGGGGCACTCACTCACTCACTCACTCACTCACTCACTCACTCACTCACTCACTCACTCACTCACTCACTCACTCACTCACTCACTCACTCACTCACTCACTCACTCACTCACTCACTCACTCACTCACTCACTCACTCACTCACTCACTCACTCACTCACAATAATACAATACATCCATCTAGTAACCTTTAAAAGGTCATCATTGATATCAGTTTTGGAGCTGGAGGGAAGAACAATTCTTCACAATGCTCAGGGTAATCAAGCTGCACTTGATCCTCTACATCTGTTTCTTTCAGCAACATTGATGCTGCTGATGTCCTCTTTCTGTTTCTATGCTGGAATATCAGACATAATATTTTGTGCATTAGGCATAGTTGGACAGGCAGCATTTATCCTCTGTCTTAAAGGGACATTTTCTTGTTCACAGTGAGCCGAGGCAATATCAAATAAGTAGCAGACAAAGTATCATCCCAAGTAAGGTAATATAATTTAGAAAGTAATAAGTCTTCCATAAATTACATTCCACAATAATTAATCAGCTGCAAATCCTGTTTCTGTCCACCTCTTAGAACCTGCTCAGTTCATTCCCTCAGCTGAGCAAAATACAGACACGATGGACTTTTGCACTTTTCTTTTAACAGAAAAAACATTTTGTCACGTCAGAGTTAGAGTAATGACAATCTAAAATTAATCACACAAGAAAAGGGCCTTTCATTTCAGTCAATTTAAACCGTGTAATGTCAAAGACAGCGTGGGATTACTTCCTGCAGAAAGTCACTGCAACAGGTGGACAAAAGGTTCACAAAAATCCTAAGTTGTAACGTCATGTCTGGAATAGCTCAGTGCAAACTCTGACTGAGAAATGGCTTCATATGTCTTAGTAAAACTTGGTGA
The DNA here is from genome assembly GCA_016801845.1 of Polydactylus sextarius. Lineage (NCBI taxonomy): Eukaryota > Metazoa > Chordata > Actinopteri > Polynemidae > Polydactylus > Polydactylus sextarius. The sequence continues at coordinate 8,044,245 of CM028922.1, forward strand.
TTGTTCCTGGGGTGTGGGTTTAATCTACAAGTTGGCATCCAAAACAGATCTGTCTGTTAGAAATCACAACTTTCAAGTTAAACAATTATTCATGTACTCTCTTCTTTTGTCAAGCTCTGCTATTTAACCCATAGTTACACAGAGCTAATTAGACATTATATTACATACATCTGAAAACATAATGTGAATGTGTATGCATCCTCATGAGTGAAGTTGTATGTCTGAGTTATTTTCTGGGACAGACATTAGAAGTACTCATTTTACTTCGGTTCTTTATAAAGAAGACTACTGCACCATCTTTGATTTTAATATTATCCACTTTAATATTTGCAATGAAGATGAACACATCTCATGGTCTACTGAGTGACTAAAATTTCCCAAATTCAGTGGAGAATCTGGAGCATCCAGGACACATAGTATGAATGGTTTTACATCAGGCTGCTCAGTCTGTGAGGAGCTATTTTACGCACGTGGGAGAAGTTTGCCTGCAAGGCTTACTGCCAGAAAGCCTTTGCCTATGGTTAATGTTCTGAAAGGGCCTATTTTAACCCAAACAATTTCTTCCTAAACTTGACCAAGCAATTTTATAGAAAACTTTTCCCAAGACAAGCTTTTTACCTCACAGTTTTAGACTGAATTGCCGTGAGTCAAGAATGTCAAGCCTTCAATCAAAAGAGTCTTTAAGTGAAGATAAAGCATGAAACTGGTAGTTCAGTGCATTGTCGTGGAGGTGTTTCTGCTGTGACTGAAACTTTAAAAATACATATTCATCTCAGGTGTGTTTTTACACGCTCATCATGGAAAATACAACACAATTCACAACAGAATAAAGATGGAAAACTTATTTCCACAGTGAAACACTTTTGGGATTGAAGAGGTAGGAGGTAAGCACATGCAGCAGCAGAAAAGAAAAGCGTGCTGGCTGTGTCAAATTACCACACCACAAGGGAACAACCATATTACGTCACCTCATTAAAGTTAACCACTTTCCATGCACTCTATCTGCATATAAAGAGCATACAAAGGAAAAGAAAATCACCAGCACATATACATCCTGTTAGATTTTATGTGTCGCCTCTGATTCATGTGTTGCACAGAGGTCCTAAATATATTTGCATCTTCATTTGCATTTTTGTTTAGGTAGAGATAAAGTTGTTTCTTTGAGTTTCTTCAAGGAAAAGTACAGACACACAACACCTGAAGTGAAATACTTATTTCTTTCATAACAACTGCTTCAGCACCATAGCAACAGAGGTCCAGTCCATCTCATCTGCTGGCACGCTGCTTAGTGCATTATACACAGAAATAAACCTTCATCTGTGGAGGTGGACATGCCTTATATTTATGAAGGCACGAAGAGGTTTAATTCAAGATGGCACTGACAGCATTCACTTTTAGAAAAAAAGAAAAAGAAAAAAAAAATCACACAATCAAGAACTCATAACCATTATCTGGACCTGGAAATTCGATAGTAATTTGGGGTCATTCAGAACAAATGAAAGTTGCTATCCTAGGATGGCTAATTTCCTGCAGACTTTTTATGTCTTGGCTTCTGCAATGTCCTGTGGGAGGAATCATTCTTCACCAATCACATGTCGAGTGTTGTGCCGAGAACTAATCCCAGTCCAATTTATTCCATTTAGGTCAGAGAACAAGTAAAGAGAGCACTCTTAAATCTTCTGTCTGCATTTAGAAACGAATAAGCTAATTAAAGGGCTGCAGAGGCCGTAGCCAGGAATTAGTGCACCAAACAGCCTCCGGTAACCTCGTTTTCCTGCAGGCCTATTGATTCCTCATTTCATGCAAGTTTTGTTTCATTTTAATAACCACCCCTCCTGCCCCCCCAGAAAAAAAACCTAAAACAAAAGTGAACATGGGAAAAAATGAATGAGTTACAAAGAAAGTCATAAAACTGTAATGTAAAATGTTTTTCTGCTTTCTTGCAGGCTTTTATTAGCTTGTGATATAGCCATAAAAAACATCTAATTCTTAATGTGGTGCACGATAAAGCATCCAGATAAATAAAACAGAAAAACAGGGAATAGAATGAAAGAAAAGCTTGAGATTTATCTCACCTTTTTCTTCAGGATGGTTTTGAATTCTCCCACTTGGCTTGACATGTTTGCAAGGTTGTAAGTTTGGTAAGAAGGAAAAGAAACCGCAGGGTTCAGTGTAGCTGCTGTAAGACGTTTTGTTGTGTAACTTTAATTTGCAAGTATATGAAATGTTACAGCCTTCCCAGTCTTTGCACTTAATTGTGCCATACTTTATGGAGATGTATGTATGTATGTGTGCAGTGTGGAGTTAAGAGAACTAGTGTTTTGCAGGATACTGGACAGGTAATGGAAATAAAGGAGGTAATGCAGAACCTGAAACAAAAAGGAGCATAATGAAACTTTAAAGTGAGAGAAAAAGATGATGCTGTAAAACTAGGTCACAAAGGAGAGGAGGGAATAAATGTTAAATGACATAGAGGACATCTGCTGCTTAGGTCATTGACATAAACAGAGCTTTAGCAAAAAGGCACAAGGGAAAGACAAATTAGTTCTTACTCAGTGCAACACTCTGTAATCTCTGAAGGCAGAGACAGCACATATTAAACAAACAGAAACAAAGATCTCCCATGAATATTACCCCGACTGTTCTAGCCATCATTAGGGAGTATGGCAAACTTATCCTTCATGGAATGTTTTGAAGGGTTTTGCAACATCAGCAGCAGCTGCACAAAGTTGTTTAGAAACTTTATGGAAACCACCTTAACAAGCTGCCCAGAGTAATTGAATAAGTATGTAGTTTGTAAGTGTCCTCCAGAAGGGCCTGTGTGAGTTTTCATGTTTTCTGGTTGTCCAGTCATCCATCACAAGAACATGTTGTCTCATGAATGCATTGAGGGAATAATTTCAGACTTGGCACAAATGAGCTGACAACATTTTGGTGGCCAGTGGTCAGAGGTCACAGTGACCTCACATTTTTGTGGCACCTTATATCAGAGGGAATTTTATGGCATCTGCCACAAATGTTCACTGGACTGAAGCATGAACTGCCTACATTTTGGACACAAGGTCAAGGTCACTGCAATGTCACAAATAATGTTTTCAGCCTCTTGAATGCCACTCAGAATATCACATGCAAGAGATTTGTCAGAATGTTCACTCGGACTTCAGGACAACTGAATACAGTTCAGTAGACAAAGGTCAAGGTGAAGCCATTATGCTTTTGGCCATACTTCATGATCTGATACTCATAGCAGGAGGATAACATAAGTCACCAGTTCCATCTAAAATTGCTCAATGTGGATAAGGTTTGTTAGGTTTTAGATGCTAAGACTTGCCAAGGTGTCTAGATGTTGACCCATCAGAACTCCATGACCCTTTCACCCCTCTCTCTTTAATGTCACACTTCTCTATCTTTACCCCCATTGGAGATGACTGCTTTTGGTCACTAGACACCAGTGAGAATGTAGATGAGCTGCAAAAATTCTGCTAAATTAATACATTTGTAGGAAAACCTGATAGGATTGTCAGATGAGTCTAGAATTGTACCGCTGAGTTGCAGATTGTATGAGAGAGCTAATGAGGCAACATTAAAACAGCTTAAGGACCCTCATTTCATGTACAGTATATTTTTCTCACTGGTGTACCATAGTATCTCACTGTCCTGCAATTATGCACAGAAGCACACATTATCCCACGGCATGGCATTTCCCATCTACAATAACACAAAAGCGTCATCTGAACATCCCCGCAGTGATGGCTTTTATGATTGTGACGGCTTAATTTCTCAATGGTAGCATTCTCCTGAACACTGCTCCTTTTAGTCAATCAAGTCAATTGCTTTTTTTATGTCAAAACCTCAGGGAACCTTCTTACCATAATCATTATCCTAAATAGAAATTGTAGGACTAATTTTCTCTCTCTCTCTTTTGTCCTATACCGTTTGTAGTTCCTCTTTCTTCCTCTCTCTCCACTTAACAGTGGTCATTAATAAATGCATGTTATGTGCAAGTCAAATGAAATGTGAAAATGAAAATGACAGTAATTCTGTTTATAACTGAAAATGTGGCTCTCTAAGTCTGTGGTCTCATGTTAAACTAATACTGCTACTCTACGTCTTCCTGTGGTACAGAACCATGTAGTGGCTTTTAATGAGGAACCACAGGACTTTAGTGACCGTGGCCAAAGTTTAGACAATAACAAAAAATCCAATCTGTAACGCCCATTCTGAAAATGATGTTGAGTTTTACACTGCACTCTCATAAATACACAAGGATCAGCATTCTCATTCATCATCACACCAGCCAAAAACTTCACAATTAATCCATCCAAACCTGTTTATGACAGTAGTTGAGTGAATTAATTCCCACATAAAATTAATAAATGGTGAAAGACATAAAGACAGGGCCAAATACTGAATAAAGTTGAAGTTTTTGGCATCAGACCGAGCGCACTCCACCAGAACTCCCAAAGTCACATCATCATTTGGCAAATAAACCAAACACCAGTGCATTAGTCCAGACTGAGGTCAGTTGGATTTTAGGCACAGAAGAGGTTGTGACTCATAATGACTGGAAGTGATCATTTTGGTCACTGTTGACGATCCTCACAAGAGATGGCTACAGCTGAAAATGCCGTCACATATTGCTGTTGTTGCTGACACAAATAAAGGGTTTTTTTTATCATTAATATGATCGTAAACCAATTTTCCCTGCTATTAGCTAGCTGGAACTGTTTTTTCACACCAATCTCAGAAGTCGCAGAGATTGATTTGAAAGTAGTTTCAGGAAACAATCCAGAAGAGAGGACTTCATTAACTGTGCTGCAGGAAATGAACTGAGGATCACTTTTACCACTGAAATGTGATTTGGAGGAGGGTGAAATGAGGAAAAAAAAAAGAAGACATATTGGTAATTGTCATGTTTACATTTTGGGTTTCAGTGAAGGATAGCAAAAGTGAGGCCAAGGTGCATATTGGCATAGAGACCATTTCCAGATGATCATACCAGCCACATGTTAAAGTTCCAACCCATAAGCACTCAGCAGTCATTATCACATAATTGTATGAGAACTACTATACATGGTTGTGATAACATGATAGTGACAAAATCTGTCCACAGGCAGACATATAATTACCTGCCAAGGTACTCTTAAGTATCGCTTCAGATGTCTCCAGGACCACATTTTGCTGTGATGACACACACGCACGCACACACTGAAGAGATAAAAACAATACCAGCCCTGCTGTTACGGCTGGAGAAAATAACAGAACAGCACCGCAAAAGCTGTTCTGTTCAAAAGGCAACCGTACTGGTTCATGACAAAGACTCTGCAGCCTGTGTCTCTTTTCAAAGAGACCCTCCCCGTCTCTTTGAAAGGCATCCATCAGTGAAATTTGTTTTGGTCAGTGGGGTTTTGGCTTCATCCTTCCCTCTTTTGTTATAGCTCTTTGGCATCATGAGCACAGGAGCAAAGTGTAAAGTTAGCCATCAAGTCTATGTAGCAGTTAAAGTATAACATCACGCCTAAGACAAGTATATTAACAAACGTCATGTGATTGTACATTTCGGTAGAACAATTGAGGTCAAGACGCTTCAGCAGTGCCTCAGGAGTACGATGGAGAGATAGTCACAAATTCTTAGTAGCCAGAAAACTGTTAACTTGCTTGTAAAGGTTTAATCTAATTTTAACTAAATACAAAAATCAGCACTGGTGATAATTACTGATTATTTTGCATGTAGAGCAAAAACACTGGCTAATGAAAGTAACATATTCATCCTTGCAGTGATTACCCATGTGGATTCATATTTAGGCAGTAAAAGCACTTGCCTTTCACTAAATCACACCCTGCTGAGGTAATAATTAGATGAGTTTGCCGATGAGATGAGATGAGTCTGTCAAGACAGATGAGAAACAAGTTGATCTGATTGCTGCTCTTATAATTTACCTTCTTTCTTTCACTCACACTTGGTGGATACTGTCTTGTGTCCTGTCAAGATCAGTCACTATGCCAGGTGCTGGGGGTGCAGCAGGGTATTGTGTTGTCAGATAGTTCAGTTTTCTTTTTCAAGGCAGGCACTTATCAAAAACATACTAATAGATCAGACTTTCTGGCTTTTGTCAAAAGCTAAATCTTTAGGGTTTAGGATGAGGGCTCAAAAATGGTCCAAAATGGTCTTGTAAGTGAATTATTTCTGCCCCAGTCTTGCATCCATGTATGGAAGATATTACACACAACTATGAAATATAGTTGTTATTGTATATTTACACAAAAAACACTAAGAAATGGAAGCTATGTATTGTAATATTGTAAGTTAGCTGTGCTTGTAGTTGTGTCATCACTCCCAACAGGTATTTTTTTTTTTTTTTTTTTTTTTTTTTAAAAGCAGGTGTGGTTCCCCCATGGGCAGTTGGCAGGGGGCACAGAAACACATTTGTGGAGCTTTAAATGTTGAGGCTCTTCTTGTTGTGAGTTGTGACAGAACCAAATAGTCACGAGTTCTTCGCTTGTTTCACAACCCTGTTATCATGTATTCCTGCTGGCTACAGAATTGCTTTGCAGGAACTGACAAAAATTCCACCCTAAGCATCTGAGGGCAACAATAAGATCAGTAAGATAAGTATGAGATTAACAGGTGGGTATGTGCATCACATGCTGTAATGCAGGGATTGTAGTGGACTGTTGTAGTAAAAGAGGAAGCCCGGCATGAATGCAAGGCCCTCGATTTATCAGATGATTTATGTTCATACCCTCCCAGGAAAGAATGAGATCACCGATACAAACCACAGTGTCTAGACTCAGGGGTGAGGGTGAGGAGATCCGAAATAAACAAGGACCTTGAAGCAGAAGGACTAGTTCTTTGCATTGACAGGAGCCAGTTTATTTGGTTTTGGGATCTTATTAGGCTGTCTCCTCCGGCCATGGCTAACCAAGGGCAGACCTTGAAAATGCTAGGGGGATTACATAGCCTATCTAAATGCAGGGAGTGAGCTCAGGAGCCCCCAGGTGGTGGGGAAGGAGCAGAGGGGGCCCCTGGGGCCACTTTGCTTTGGTTATAGCCACTGTGACCCAAGCTGCAGAGTACAGATGAATGGAAATACATTACAGAATGTTAAATAATTTTATTTGGCATTGGCAGTATGATATCACAAGTACTACAAACAATATAATTTGCTTCTATCCATTATCTAAATGCACTTGGGGAAAAGATTACAGCCTGAATAATGTTTATTCACTGCAAACAAGTGAAGATGTATGAAAAGGAGGTGTACTGTAATACATTTTCTGACAAATGAATGCTTTCTTTTCTGTGAATGCACTTTTTTTTACTTTTCATTCTAGTGCATGAATTCAGAAGGATGAGGCTCGTGCAGATACATGCAGTAGACTCCTGCAGAATACATGTTACCCTTATTTTGCTTATGGGTTCACTTATAACTTGCATGGAAAATTGTCTATGAAATTCATTTCATTTTTTTTTTCCTCCCGCAGTTTCATTATACTTATCACAGGCAGTGCCCTGTAAACTGCTTTGCTTGGTCACTATGCTGGCAAACTGCAATGCCAGCAAAAGGTAAGGAAAGCCTCTATCACGACACATCAATTAAGTACCTTCACATAGCTGGCGTATCTGTGGCTTGCTTTCTACTCAAACCTGTCTGCAAAACCCAGATAAGTGGAAACCCTCTGTAGAAACACCTATAGACCAAGTGCTCTTGGCTCCCAGCCCACACATAAGTCTGCTGACAGACTGAGAATGGAGAAGACATGATACAAGTAGACACAGAATTAAAGAAAAACAAACTTTGAGAGACTTTGATAACTCATTAAAAGGCAGATGTAGAAAAAAAAATTTTAAAAGTATGAAATAGGCACCGTGTACTAGCCTTTTGCAAAATAATAACTTAAATATTACAATTTTCAACCACAATAATGAGACTGTCAACACAGCCAGTTACTGTATAGAGCAAAATAATTACTTTGAAAGTGGTCTGAGTTGAATGACTGACAAATTAAAGCTTGGGGCACCATAATGTCACCAAGTAAACTATACAAATCTTCTGCATTTCCCCAAAGCACCATGGAACAAAGTGCTTACAAAGCTGCTATTTAGCATGCAGCCAACTATAACTCACCTCAGCAGTCGTGTTTGTAATGCTCATTAAGGTGTTTTAGTGTTTGAGAATTTTCCTTGGTATGCATATGAATTTATACCCCCCCATCCTCTCTAAGATGAAGTCTATGATCAAGGCCCACTGTGGGTTGAACTCTGCTGCTTCAGAAAGATTAGTGGTGGCTAGCCCGGCAAGGAGATGAATCAACTGCGTAGTGTGCATTGGTGAGACCAACTGCTGTTTGTTAGAGCGTGTGTTACACTCATATTACAGCTTCAAACACAGCCAGAGCACAGCACATCAGGCCACCCCAAGAGAGAATTGCACTACATCAGAGCAGCTGGTGAAGGTAAAAGTGATGCTCTGATTCAAAACCTGTTTGTTTGTGGAATGTGTGTATACATATACTTAATGCATAATGTCATCTCCCCTTCGTGGACTGCTTGTTGTTCTGAAACCAAATGGCTTTTGCCCTTAATTGACTGCTTTTGGCTTTTTAACCAAGGAATACATTGCACTGCTGTACAAAACACCTTCTAAGTGTACAAAAATACTATGTAAAAAAATAAAGAAAAAGCACCCCTGAAAAAGCCTTTGTAGTTCAATGCACAATAAATATTAACCTAGCAACTAGATGTTAAGGTAGAGTGTTTACAGACTCTGTCAATATGACGGTTTTCATGTTAAACTAGCTGCAAAGCATCTGGGTCTGATTTTGTGTGAATTCAATCAGTGAGACCATGAAAACTCATCTATACTGGGTTTTTCATTTCTTTTTTTTTTTTTTTGTCTAATATCAGTGTCTGCCAGTTCAAAGTGTCCAGGGCTTCAGACCCAGCTCACTCAGTAGCGATCCCCAGTTCCTCCTGACGTTCCTCATTAGCTGACCATCACCTGCCAGCACACCTGTCTCTCATTTCCCTAATTCAGCCACTCAGTATACATCCCTGCCCCCAATCACCGGGCGTCTGTCAGCTCATTAATACTGTGCCACATTAGCTTTAGTGTGGAGCCTTCCTTTCTGTCTGCAAGTTGGCTTCCTTTGCCCAAGCAAATCACCTGCCAGTTACTGCCAATTTTTGATATTTAACTACACACACACACACACACACACACACACACACACACATATATATATATATATATGTGTGTGTGTGTGTGTGTGTGTGGCTGTCTTTTGAGTCCACTCCACATGTGTAAAAACTGGTACAATTATGATAAATGAAAACCAAAACTATTCTTTACTAAACTATTTTTTTTTTCTTTCAACCAGTTTTTTGTCAAAATCATTATGTACTCATTACATGCTTTCACAAAAAAAAAAAAAAAAAAAACAGCTTTGACAGCCAAGATCTAGTAAACATGACTCTGAATCGATGATAAAAAAAAAAAAAAAAACACTGCAAACCTATAAAGGGGAAAACTAACACCATTAATAATGAGAGAGAGTGTCCTAAAGCTTTGATCAGGTAATGTTAGATGTTTGTATCTGAACAGTTTGCATACAAGCCTCAAAGCGATAGTTCATTTGTGGAGTATGTGGCAATGATTTGGCATGTAGTTATTCTTGTTGTTGCTGTGAAATGAGAAAAGTTGTTTGTTTCCCAAGGAGGAAGTGCTTAGTTAAAAATATTGTCAGTAAAGACCATTTGACAGCAGAGCTTTAATTCCAGACTGGGGATACTTGTGCTGCATTGATCCTTTATATCCTCCACCTCCCTGAGCCACAGTGGTTTTACATTTGACTCATTATTTCAATCCAAATAAATAGCACCAGATTTTGTTTGGAAACTTTCAAGGACCACCCTGTGTTTTTGTTAACAAATCCAAATGCAAGGGTTTTGTTTGGCTCTTATTGCAACTAAAGTTTGCAGTAAAAGAAAAGATTTGGATTGGAAAACAAAGGCATTAACAATGAGATAAAGTTAAGCTGAGTGCAAACCTCAGACAAACACAAGACTTTTACAAAAGTTTGTGGTGAGCTGTTGAAGCAGCGCGTTTGAGATTCAACTGTGACCTTGGTTTGCAGATAGTTTAGTTTTCTGTTTGAAAGAAAATTATTATTACTATTCACAAGCATTTTTGATCTTTATGAGAACAAAGAAATGACATGAATTAATTCGGTTTAATGAATAAGATTGTTCAGTCATCATCTTACAGTTCCTCTCACTGGTGGCTTGAATAATTATGTGTAAAACTAAGACATTCACAATGTTCTGATCTGAGTAAACAACCTAAGCAGACTTAAATGCTATATTCTTTATCTAAGTTACCTCTCCAATTCCAACTCTGCTGTCAAGTTTAAAGTTACAACCAGCAAAAAGCTTCAACTTAAAACAACCTCCATGTATTTAGACTGTATGAGGAAACTGAAGAACCCACACACAGATGATGGGAACAGGCAGATTCCAACCCACGAAGCTCCTGCTGTGAAGGCAGAAAGGTAATGAGTAACCAGTGAACCACTGACAATGCGAAAAGCATTAACAGATTTAAAGTGGGTTCAATCAGAAAACGAGTTCGGGTCACACCTGTTACATTTAAGTAGGAACAGGATTCTAAGTGTGAGGGAAAAAATGTGCATTAGAAAAAACAACAACAACAACAACCACGACAAAAAAAGACTGAAAGCTCAATACATGCTCTACATGAGCTGTTACCTTAAAACAGCTTAGTTGTGAGTGCAGACTACTGGCTTTTATTGCACAGCAGGACACTTCTTCGCTGTGATTTTATAATGAAAGCATGAGTCTTCGCATTATGACAGGCCACACGGTGCGGAAAGATGTCACAAGTGGAGTTTAAGTTAAGTTTATTACGAGATTACATTAAATTTGTGTATTGTTTTCAGCAACAACATATTCAAGCCTCAGATTGTCCTTTGGTGCGAATATTTTTTTAAACAACCAATAAGAATTGACCATAATAAGCATTTACATTTACGTATTGAAGTGTATTTACAAGCAAACGGTCAGCTTTGAAAGAGGTGAACGCACCAGAGTTGGAATTTTTATGCATGTAGCATATAAGATCAGATGAAACGTTAACTTTGGAATTGAATGTCATTTAATTTGAGGGGTGCAATTGCTATATCAGAGTAGGTCTTTACAACACTTAAATCGATTGACATTTCACGCACCTAATTAGAAATTTTGTTTGTTGTCTTATCCTTTTGAGACAACCCAAGCAGCTCAACCACAGTATGAACTTTAGCTCCTCATTCCTTGATGCAAAAGCTTTTTTTTTCCCAGCACACACTGTCCATCAGCTCTCCTACTGCGTCAGAACAAAGGGGGAAGTGAGCTGCTGCTTGTCTAGAATATATCATATTCTCATGAGTGCAATTACACGTCAGATAAAAGTGAAAAAAAAAAAAAACTACAAACACTAGGCTAAGAAAAAGACACTTCCCTATTCTGTTTATTCGATTTTTATGATCAGGGGAGTCCTGGTGACAGTAACTGGTCAGCAGTACAACATGAAACATCACAGGTGCACTGAAGCATCCTATTGACAGTGAACTCATTAGGCATCCCAAAGCACACTTAGCAAACAGTAATGACTAGAATGTATAGGAAGTGTTTAGAGCAGTCCAAGTAGGATGGAGTAAAAAAAAAAAACACATTCCTTCCCTTTTCCTTATTTAACCAACTTACATGCAGGTTTGTACATTGATTAATAATCATGTAATGTGATATTATAAATCTTTAAATTCACAGACCCGGTGAAGACAGGAAACAGTTTCGGATAATTTTACACAACAATAAAATCAACACGACATGGATATTTAGAATATGTTAGAATGAATAACAATGTTACCATTATTAACAATTTAACACATATTTATATGAAAAGTACATATTTGATTAAATAATTCAATTAAAGTCAATTATGTCAATTAAAATGACTCGGGGTTATTTACTATAATTTGATATTGTTTGTGCAGTGTAGTTAAAAAAGTATGTCATCATATCATAATTTGTTCTTAACTAACCAAAGGCTGCAGTAAGGGTGCAGTAATACATATATTCACACTCTGCTGTTAACTATTTGTTAATTCTTCCTATAACAAAATCTTAACATTCACATGAGCCTTAAGACATTTTCCAAAAGAAATTCCTTAATCCAATTCAATCTCATATCTGACAATAACTTGGCAAAGACACTTAATCTTCTTGAAAAACGATGTAGGTCCCAGTAACTCAGTTTATGGAAGTCTCATTCAAGGAACAGAAACAAAGACGGTTCAGATGAAAATATTAGGAGACAAGCTGAGACTAATCAATTGAGACACAGGCACCTATTTCATTCCAAACATACTGTAATGATTAATTTCCAATTAGTCTGAGTGCCTGTTTATCCTCATAACTTTCCTGTTGCAGCATTAACCTAGATGAAGTTTCCAATTAAATATTTCTGACGCCAAGTCAGTTTTTGGCAGCAAGTGAAACAGAGTCAATAAATTAATTTAACCAGGTGACAGACTCTCAATACACACGCACACAAACTTTAATATACAACCATATGTCCTTTCTGCCATATAAACACAACTTGAAGCGAAAGCAAAGACAATAAATGTGAATTTATAATGCAGTATACAGTCTGATTTAATCCAATTTAGAGAAAGTTTCAAAGCTTCCGTTGGTCTCTGTGTCAACCAGTCACAGGTTTTAATGGAAAGGCTGGTGTATAGTAAGTCTACATCCTAGTTTTCCAGCAATTTTATATCTGCTTTCCTCCATGTGTTAAGACGCTGCTAAACTCTGACATTCAAGCCTCAAACTGACCGCTATTTTCCATTAGACCTCTAAAGTAGTTTCCCTTAGCTATTATCGTAACATATGGAATTGCTAGAAATTTTTATTTGACTGCAGTTTTTTTTTTTTTTTTAGATTTTTATGACCAGCTCAAAAATCAAGGGAGCAGGAGATCAAAGCTGCCAGAATAGCAATGAATCATGTGCCAGAGAAAAAAACCTTTGAACTTTTGGGGGGAAAGCTAGAAATGATGATCGAGGGATCCCTCAGCAAAGCTGAAGGACAGAGCTGATACACTTACTAAACGTGTTCTCAGGCTAAACAACATTCGGTTTACCAGTTTATTACTATTATTGTGTGTTGAATTTTTTGAGAGGTTACCTCAGATATATTTGCAGCTCTATCTCTGAAAGCCGTTGTAGTTTTGCACTACAGCCCTGGACGTCGCGTACTGCGGATCGCATGCAGAGATGCGCACGCACGCACGCACGCACACAGACGCATACACCGTTCATACGCTCAAATTGTATTTAATCAATTATTAACTAATCTGATTTATCACCATACTGCACCATGGGTGCAGCAGCCGCCGTCCTACACAACCACTTCACTAGTACTATAACCAGCTTTAACCAGTTGTCTTTTTACTCACCACTCCGCTCCAGTATTCACCTGTCATCTGTCCCGCGTCCATTCAAACATTGCGCATGTCATCGGCGCGCTTAAAAATCCGCTTTGGCGCGGCGCCGACTAGTGACGTCAGCGCCATAATGTAGTTTTTTGTTTGTTTGTTAATTTTATTGGTTTCACTGTTTAAACGAGGAGCTGAACTGAGGTCAGAAACTATCAGTTAGAGTTTCCTCTATTTTTTCGTAGTTTTCTTATTGTGATAAGGCATGTCTGTGTTAAATTATTATAATTAAATTAGATTATTATTACTGTAGGGGGATTCCATACCTCTATGTCAAGGGAGAGAGGAGTTGGAGAGTGGAGCAGTGAAGGTAACACGGGTATTTTTTGTAAATAATTTTCTTATTCACTGTTATTTTTTGTGTATTTTATAAATATTGCCCACCAACATATTTTTGTGAATAGTTTTCATCACTGCACTTTGAAGTTTAAGCATAATAAATCACCATCACTAAAGAAGCAGCTATGCTAACATTTGTTTTGTGGGAGTGAAAAAAGAGTCTGTGACACACCAAAAGGTGAAATGGAGTGGATGCATGTACTATGAAGACCGGGTCAACCTTTTGCTACATGTCACTTCCCTCTCTCGTTTTTACTGAACTATCCAAAAAATGCCCAAAAATAGAGTAGCTCCTCTGTTGGCCACATGGGCCAGTTTTTGCTGCCCACACAAATCAGTGAGGCTTGGCAGCCCATGACCCTATCACAAGTTCACCAGTTTTCATTAATTGTCTTTTGGGAGGTACCAACCACTGCACAGACTGGAAACATCCCACACAAGCTGCAGTTATGGAAATGTCAGTCATCTAGCTATCACTGTTTGGCCTTTGTCGAAGTCACTGACATCCTTTTGTTTGCAAATTTTTCTAGTTTCTAAGACATCAACTTTCTGGATAAAATGTTCACTTGTTCCCTAATATATCCCACCCACTGAAAGGTGTCATTACGACGAGATAATCAATGTTATTCACTTGTCACTGGTCATAATGTTATGGCTGAGAGGCTCATTGTAAATCTAGATGTACTTCTCATCATGCACATCGGTCCATTACCCCATTTGGGAGAAGTAAAAATTATGTTTTGTGTGTGTTTTGGATATATGGAACATCTGGTTGGAAAATGTCAGAAAAACAATCGAGATGTTTTGGACAATTTGATTTCAATTTATCTCAGACGCCGCTTGGATGCATTTACACATAGCATTATTAAGATCTGATAACTATCCAATTTGCCCCAGACACAAGTTGATGACAAAATTTTGAATCATTTTGTCCATTTGGTCCTAGTGGAAACTTTTTTTTTTGTCATATGTATGTATATAGACATGCTGCTGTGGGTGAGGGTCAGTTCTCTGTGTAACTCCCATATGAATACAAAGAAAGAAAAAGAGTGAGAAAGGGACAAAGGAGCATGAAATGAAACTTGTAATAGGTATAGTATTGCTTTCCCAGGTACAGCAAGTCAGCCCCGGAGTAAACCAAATAAGTTTTTGTCAAACAAATGTATTTCTGATCAGACTACTAACCGTGGGTCATGTGTTCTTCACGGTTAATGCTATTTCTGTCGTTGTGATCCAACAATTTTTCTGTGATTGGTGGTCAGGTGGTGAGGGAACATTTGTTGGCTTTGACACTGCTCATGTGGAAATTGTAGCCTACAGGCATGAATTGATTTTCAGAAGAAATGACAGATGCACACTTGCTCTTCAAAGAGCATTTGGGTGTATACTATTTCTAAATGTGAGTATCTTAAACTCACATTTGTTGTTTATTCTGCTCCACTATTTGTAAAAGTCAAATGTGAATACACTGAATTCATATGCATACAGATAATATGTTTGTTTTCCATCTAAATATACAAAATTGCAATAGCACACTGAGTTTGTAGTGACTACAGACTACAGTAAAAACACAAGGCTCAAGTTCTTCCCTCAACTCCGTTCCCATCTGGTCACTTTGTCAAGTGTTGTAATGATGCACTGTGAGGTGCCATCTGTGTCTGGGGGACAGTGCTGTTGACCTAGTGGAGGCGTTGAGCTACAAGGGACAGTGAGGAGTCCAGATCCCAAGCATTCGGGGTGAATGAACCTACTTCTCACCTCCTCCACACTTCACCAAGAGCTGCAGCCTCACTCCCATCAAGGTTAATGAAGATTCTCATAGATCTGTCAAAAGTCTTATCTCAGGAGACTCTTGCTTAACTTAAAATACAAACATTTTATTATATTATATTCCATTATGTAAATTATTGAAAGTTTCTAAATTCGAAATTAGTCAGATTTTGTGTGAAACATTTCAACAACAGATGTATTAAAAATAAAATCAATAAAGACCAGACAGAATCATGCATCTCAATCTTGTTACTGCACATTATTTTATTGTGTGCTAAGCATTTTAGGATTCCTGTAAAAGCTGTTCATACAGAACTGGTTCAGATTTGTGACTCAGCTACATGTTCAGCACAAGCTGTGCTAAAACAGGCAATAAAGGTTGCATTTATGGCACTGTAACTTTGGCTCAGTTTCTCTTACACTCACTCTGACTCTGACACATTCTTTCATTGTAACATTTAAAGAGTTACCTTTCAAAGGAGAACAGGGTTAAGGCTCTAATCAAAAGGACTGATTGAAGGTTGTTTTCAGTCGTGTGCACTTAATGGAATCTATCTGGTATCTAAATTATTGAGCACAGTTGAATCAATCACAGATATTTTAGGTACGGTGGTTGAAAGGTTGCTTTTCTGCAGATGGACTCCTTTAATTTATTGTTCTTTTATTGAACATCTAGAGGAGCTAAACAATTGATCTATTGGCATATGTACAGTTTTCTTACATGGTGGGAGATCACTTCATGGGCCACAGGATAGGCTGGAGGGTTACCGGAGGCCATAAAGACATCTCTCAAGACATCTTTTCCTAGAAGAGGGAGGGAGAAACTTCAGCTATTAGATCAGATATTAAAGATGCATATAAAGCTCAGTGTTGTCATGGTGACAAATTTAAGCCCTCTACTAGTTTCATAACAAATTTGGCGATACTTACAGTGATACTACAGAAATGAAGAGAGGCTGCTGCCTTGAAAGCTCAAGACAATTGTTATGTTTCAAAAGTGTTTTTTCCAGAGTGTTGCAAAAGAATTTGACACAGTAAGCTGCTATACATGAAAAACACAGTGTAGATGCACTAAAGTTCCACATATTATTGACAGAAGATCACTGACCAGGGCTGCACAAACATTTAACAAGAGCAGTGACTGGACAGTGATTTTGATTTTAGTCATTCAACCATTAGAAATACTAATGTTTATACATCAAGTTTTTAAGGCCTCAAGTGGAGCTTAGGTCTGTTTTCAGGGTGTTAAGCCTCTTTGTCCCCTCAAATCACTCTGGATTACACACTGTATTACTAAAGTGATTATTTTAACAGTCCAAACTGAGTTGAAATTGCACATTAGTAAAACATCAGTCAAACTTTCAGTCTTTCTTAGGCAAATGTAATAGCCTTTATAGTTTTTGTTAAGATGTAAAGGCGGCAGCTGTGTTCACACCTTCGATTCATGTGATTAGTACACAAAAATTAAAAACAACACCATTTTCAGCATAAAAAATGTATTTGCTACAATTACTTCTATTTTTGAGTTTATAACTCAATTGAAGGAATCTGACAAATTCAAAACAAGGGAAGTCTACTTTTACTTATTAATCAATCTAATTTGAACAAACAGTTTTTTTGTCCACCTAACAACAGATTAGAATTAAGTTGATAGAACTTGTATATAAAGGATATAAAGGAGAATGTCCTTACTGGTGAGTCGTCTGATTACTTGCTGCATTTTTCACTCGCACTTGGTTGTCAGAGACTCTCTTAAACAGTGTTGCAAGGAAATCAAAAGTACCACACCAGAAATCAGGTGACATGCTTTGTGTTACTGTTTATGGTTACATGGTACTAGACCTTGCAAATTCATTGAGGTTCATATTTCAATTCACTTTGATATTGACCTTACCTATCTTAGCATAGCTAAATAACTTAACATAACATTCGTTATGCAGTCATTTTAATCTTTTTGTATTTAGTTAGCAGTAATAGTAAACTAGGTTTGACATGTTTAAAAATTGAATTGGCTTTGTAAAATTAGCAAATTTGAAACCCCAACAAAGACAGTGCTTTCAAAACAGTATCGACTTAATTATTTCTTTTGGCCTATTTAGGATGCCGGGGATGAGGTCAGTGAAGTAATGAAAATCATCACCACAAGATCTGATCAACCCAGGGCACGAAAAGTCATCGAAGGAACTTCAGTCCTCGAAGACTTCAATGTACCTAGGGCCTGAGCATTGTTGATGGGTCTGATATATGCACTGAACCTAAGCGACCCAAGGGAGCTTAGAAATACTTTTGAAGTATTCCAAAAGTAACCAAAGTAAACTAAAGTAACAATAGGTTAATAAGGTAACATTTTAAACTGAGTTGAATGGGACTAAATCCAGTGATTCAGAATAACTCAAAGCAATAATTTAACCACCTAATATACTAAAACTTTACCATGGAAAATACGTTTGTTCAACATAACTAGGTGTTTAGAAGCCAACTTAAATCATGTTTAGTATACTTTAAAAAATTAAGTTGGCACTGAGAAAATCTTAGTAATTTGTACTCAATAATTGCTTAGTTGGGAATACTTAAAAAGATCCATGCAAATTGTTACCTCAACTTTTTAAGTTTAGCCAGTGTATTATTTTTTTTAGAGTGTTTTGTGCATGCAAAATCAATTCTTATTATCTTCTTATTACTTTTTTTTTTCCTCGAGGAAAAGCTGAAATGAAATATAATTCCTGGATGACAAAATAGTAAAGATTCCCTGGCTGAAAAAGTCTGCAGAGACAAAGTGCCAATGTGTTAACCCTCCGTCCTGCCCCCCTGCCTCCAGGTCATCTGTACTGAGTTTTAATGCACCTGGATGTAAGGTACAGTCATTTTGTCTGTTTCTATTTCTGACTGCTGAATGAGGAAGTATTAGCCTACTGATTTAATCATGGTTTGAATGTCAAGACATGACTCCCAAGCTACGGTGTGGCTGTGATATATGGCTGTTATACCTCTGTTCTGTCTCACTTTTTAGATGGAAGATTACAGTTAACTTGTTTTCTTGGAGAGAAAACAAATGCAGGTGGTAAAATCATCATGCAGATATTCCTTTGTTACATTTTAGAGACCAATTTGACACTACAGTGAATGTAATGCAATTCTGAATCAATACGATAAGGCTTTTACCTAAAGCTTGCATGTGTAATGGGCATAGTATGCAACAAAACATAGTATGTAGTTTTCCAGAGACCATACATGCAATACTGTGATTGTTGATATTTATTGCTTTGGGAGACCAAGTTAAGCACTAAGTTCTGTCTGGTAGTGAAGTCACTGCTGCATTTGCAAAGACATAAAAAGAAAATCATTTGTTCAATGTGGATGGACATTTAGGGCTCCAGAGGGGAAGATGTGTTATTAGGGTTTGTGTCTCCCTTGTTAACCATTAGGCTGCCTTAGGCTGCAGTTAGATATCTTGACTGTTACATTACATAGGATATAAAAAATGTATGAATATTATATGGACACGCTAGAGTTCTGTCTAATCCAAGTGAGACGAATAAGAGGTGAAAGCTGTTCTAATAAAGTGTGGGAGATAACCATAATCACTAATCCTAAACCTAACCCTAACTCTAAAGGACCATGGTCTTTTCCTTCCATAACCAAACTGTTTTTGTTCCTAAATTTAACCAAACCCAGTGGTACTGCAAACTTAACCACATGCATTGGAAGAAGGTGGCCTTGTGTGATGAATACTGTTTTTTTTTTTTGCAACGTGTGGTAGGGTACGTATGTGGAGCTTTCCTTGGAAAGACATTGCACCAAGATGCAATATGGGAAAAGGACAAGCTGGTAAAGACAGGGTGTTGCTTTAGGCAAAGTTCTGCTGCTAGGAAGCCTTGGGTCTTTCATTCATGATTTGTTGTGTACAGTACATCTGATAGAAACAGTATTTCTTAATGGAAGTGGCCTCTTTTAGAGGGATTATGCTCCTGACACACCCTCAATCCAATCAAGCATTTGGGCAATGTGCTGGATAAACAAGTGTGATCCCCATTTCACAACTTGAAGCACTTAAAGGATCTGCTCATAATGTATTGGTACCAGATAACACAGCACCTTTACAAGCTTAGCGTTTCCACGCCTCAGTGGTTCAGGGCTGTTTCAGCAGCAAAAGGTGGACTTACACAATATGAGGCAGGTGGTCATGTCTTTTTTTTATTTAGCAAGTTTTTCATCTTATTTTTTGTTTTCTAACCTTTAGAAACCTTCATATAAATAACATAACAGTCAACAATATCTCAACATTTTAATTAATTTTGTACAAATTTTGGGTGAGAGTCACATCAGTTAAGTACAGTCAGTGGTTAGAAACATACTTACAGCATGTCTGATAGTGGTGTTGGCTCTCAACTCCATGTTGCAACATTCCCCCTGACTTTGCATAATGAATACACAGTAGAAACAGAGTAGAGGTGAGGTGAGGTGTATGGACATGTGAAAATGTTAAATCGTTGTCAGCTTTGCCGGCAGGACAATTACACTTGAACCAAGATTGATTTCGGTGCATTGTATGGATGAAGATACAATATGCCACGCACTGCTCAGAGTAGGAGGGATCTTTGAAACAATGTTCTGTTCCTTGAGGGAGATGTACTGATGAGGTGTGAACAAGTTTGTGACAGTATGTAAAACATCCTCAGATACTTACAGGCAATACTGAACCTGTGATGCAGAAGAAACAGATTGTAGTAACACATGCAACACGAGAACCAGTTGAAAACTCAAACAAATCATTAGCATCGCTATGAAGGAGGCTGCACATGATATTATTCACTACTTTGGTTAACTATAATGACATCTCTATTAAAGGGAAATGGAAACCAGAAAGCAAGAGTCATAATTTTCACACTTTTTCCATTCCCTATGCCCCCTGAGGTGCTGGTGTTGAGATTAAGATTTATTGACACATATGGTGCACACATACTATAGCATGAGACAGATGAGGACAAAATACAGTTAAAGGGAAAAAGTTATGTAAAAGGAAAAAATCTAATCCAAACAAGAGAGGGCCAAAGATGAAAATGGATAGAGTAAACAGAATCAAGTATGAAATACCATGAGTCCGTTTTTTTTTTCTAATGCCTCAGTTAAATAGAGTTCCGTATGAATAGGATCAACCAGGTCAAGCTGTTGCTTTAAAAGCTGAATTTATCAACCTTTGCCCCCTCATGTTCAAAAAGCAATTGGTGGTGGTGTTTTAAAAAATCTATTAATTGTTAAAAGAGTTTTGTTCATGTAACTCACTAGTCCTTCACAATTTTGACAGCAAACAAATGTGCTGTTCTGTCTTGTAATTTAGAAAAATCTTGCTTTTATTCCTCCTGTCTTCCACTCTAGAAGGTAAACTCAGTTTCTGAATAGCTCTCCATCACAGCTCTGTGGACTCAAACCTTTGTGATTAAAAGCAATTTTCAACAGCAAAAGAAAGGTATTCACAGCAGCCCACTTTATGTGCATGTATCACTGTCTATCAGCCACATTAAGCAGCAATGGCGTCCAGGAGTAATTTAATGCTAGCAATTGTTTCCCCTCTGTAACAAATCACAGGTCAGTAAACATCCTCCACAGCTGTCACTGGGATGAATAGATGCCAGTAATGAGAATGTAAACACTCGTGGATCAGCAGGCGCTAATGGCCATAATTTCATTTAAGTGATTGTTTCAGCAGGCTGCATTCAGTATTAATTGGTACACATCGTTGCAGTTCTGAATAACATCAGTGTTGGTAAATATGACTCAAAGTCACAAGCCAGGTGATGTTTTTAATGTATTATTTCTGCTACATTTGAGTCATGTAGCATTTTATTTACGCTTAAATTACTTTCTCCAGGTGCACTGAATGTGTAAATAATATTACAAACATATAATTTAAATTTACACAAATACTGAGTGCTATTTTAAAATTGATAGCCCCAGAAGTGAAACATTTCTCTGAAGCATTAAAATGAATGGTGACATTTTCATATTACATGGATTGTTTGTTCTCAGTGCAGATGTGGCTCTGTGTTTCACTTCAACGCCATCTTGAAGTCTTAATTTAACACTTTATTCGTGTTTATAAGAGTGTTTCTACATTCCATCTGAAAATAACCAGAACTGAATTATGTCTCTCCAACTCAAAACTTTACAAAAGCAATAGCTGCCTTAATAAACATCACTAAAATCTCTTGGCCCAAAACAACAGAGGTTCAAATTAAAGAATAATATTGTCTTTTATAAGAAAATAAAACACAATATAGACCCATTATTCTTGTCAATATCCTACTGCTGGAAAGTGCTCAACAATTTACTAGGTAAGAGATAATACTGACAATTCCTGTTATACCACATTGCCATGTTTTTTTTTTTTTTTTTAACAACATAATGAGGCAACATTTAATTAACATATCTACAATATCACATGAGCATAACGGCCAAATGTTCACTGATGTATTTCATTTGTTTCCATATAATGTCCATTCTTTCAACACTATATCCACTAAAGTATTATTAAACTTTTTATGCTTATTTTTTTTAGAGCTTTATAGCTTTTGCTTAACCTCAGGGAATGATCGCTCAATACGGAAAAATTCTGCAGTCGCTTTAAGTATTTGTTTTATGAACATCATGCTGAAATAAAAATGAGGTTATTTTGTTGCCCAACCCTGAGGATTTGAGGTCTAGATGCCATAAAACTACAAAAGAGGAGATGCAATGTCAAAATATGCAAGATGTTATGCTCCATATAAGATGTGATATAAGTCCGTAAGTAAGGAAAAAAGCCTGTTGGATTTGAAGGGGAACAGGCTCTATAGATGGTGGATCCTCTGTCTGGGGCTATAAAGAGCTCATTTTTGTCTCTCATTTTAAGATGGCAGACTTCCATTCTCCCTGTTCTGTCAAAAATAAATGACTTTCTGGGCAGCACAGGTGGTAGTCGTAATAGAATGTAGACACAGTAATGGAACGTAGTAATATGAAATGGTTCCATTTCATAACAATGCCATTGAACCCCTTATGAATAAGTTTAAAGTGGGGAGGATAGAAAGTGAGGATTTTCAGCCCAAGCTTAGCAGATGAGCTGGCTTATTGAAAGTAATAACCATGCAAGTTAAAGGTCCAGTGAAAATGACCTATATGCAGTTAAATTATTAATTTCATCAGCACTTCCCATGAGATCACTTTTCTTTTCAGGCAAATGGACTGGGAAAGGAGTCGTTTCTATTCCTTCTAATCTGAATGGGATTCGGAAGAGAGATAAGTAACATAGGAGCAAAATACACACTGCAGAACTTGTGCATTAAAAAAGTACTTCAAAATACGATTGAAACTTTACTATGGAAGAAGAGCACTCCTCTTACCAAACACCAAGATTACAGCGTCATCCAAACACCCTCATGTGCTTTTAATGGCATTATATAAGGTGACTCTTGCCGTGCGATATCCCTTGCTTGTTAATTTTAAGGAAACAGGGTTGTGATGACCTTCATTTATGACTAGCAGGGGTTCAAGTAATGGTGGAGCTGAAGGAAGTCAAACTGGGAGATGTCGGTCTTGTTATTTTTCAGCATCATTTCAAACTGAGTCCCCTGCTGAAGCATAAAGGTTGACTGACCTCTGTGAGGGGTGGCATGGGTCATGTGGGTGGACAACAGAAGAAAAAAAGTGTCATGAAAGTACTTTGTTGTATGGGGTCCAGTGAACCAAGAAGATTTTTGTTGCAAATGTTCAGGGGAAAGACAACAAATGAATACTACTTCAGCAGCAGTCAATTATGTTGTGGGAATATTATTATAATCCTATTTTTGTGCTGGCACAAAAATAGGATTAATAAAGCCTCAAAAATTACGAGAATTGAAAACAAGACCTATGATGTGGACACAACAAAACTCACCAAAGTAAGAATAATTGCATTGCTGCTGAGGTGGATTACCTACACACCCAACACTCAGTGAAAGGGGAGCAGTGAAAGTGAATATACCCATTTATCAAGTGAGAAAAAATGTTTGGCTGAAAGTACAAGGATGCTATTTACCTGAGATGCAGCTCAACAAGTTGAGCTGGATAGTGTTGTAAACAACCTGCAGAACATGGCTTCTAATATCAACAAGAAGAACTGCAAGGAAAAGAAAAATAAAACCCTTAAATGGACAGCAACAGTTCAGCCATGCTACTAACATACAATACACTGAGCTTAAAGTCTTAAAGCCACTCCACAATGTAAACAACTAATTACTATATTTTGTTCAATGAAGCTGTTTCAGTGCAGAATTTTCATTCCTATTGTGATAGTGGTCTGTGCAAAAGATAATTTACTGCTCTACCTTGCACTTAATGTGATGCATCATTGTCATTACCTGGGGAGAACAGACCAGAGAAGTAAGCTATAGAAGAGCACACATTCCTCTTCAAGACTCCAAGCATGAATAATAGATAATGACCTCTTCCAGACATTTGCTCTGAGCTGTAGATGTCCAACATAAACTGAATGTTACTGTGGTATCTGCAGCAAGGGACATTTGGGTTTAAAATGAGTGTCTCCACACAGAAAAATAATCGAGTCTTTACTTAAACTAAACAGAAAGCATGCTGTGCTCTTATGAATTTATAATCTAGGCAGCCCATATAAAAATATTAGTTCTATATGGATTTGTGATGGACTTGGATTGAAGATGGATCCTGGCAGCTCCAAAACTAGAGACTTTTCCAGTGAATTTTTTTTTTTCTTGTCTCTTCCTCTCAGACCCATAGTACTAGAAGGTTCACAAGTTTCAAAAATTACCAAATACAGAACTTAGAATCAGATGTTTCATTGTTGTCTGTGTTATGTTGTTATGTCTGTTATGTTGCAAATCCTTTCTTTTTTTTGTGTGTGTGAGCAGGAGCTGAGACAGTTTCCACTCAGTTTGCTCAATTGCAATTTGTACTTGACATTCCAGTGGCTCACTAGAATGATTTCTGTATTTTAAACTTATATATTTTCTGAATTTTCATGTTTTGTTGTGAATTTTAAGATACTGAGAATAACTACAAAGTCTTTTCAGCTGGTTAGCTATACCGTCGCATGGAGACAAACTAGATTTGCCTTCTTGTGGTTGTTTGTCTCTGTCAATCGGTTGCAGATAATAAGTTCTCAAAAATAAATCAATAAGTTCTTAAACTCACAAGTTTTGGCCAAAAAATTGTGTTGCCTTGATCACAGAAGCCAAAAATCATGTTTTTTAAGGTCAAAATGATATTGACCTTTAGTCACCAAAATAATTAAATTTCTTCTGGGCAATCCATATATAACACGTTCACGAGAATGACTTGAGTGACCTTTTTGTCAGTGAAATTAAATCAGATCATCCTGCATCCTCAAAGTTTGAAAGTTGCTCACAAGTCAGAAAATGCGTTTTCTGAGGTCACAATGATCTTGACATTTGACCGTCAAACTCTATTTTATGTATGAGTCCAGATTAATGTTTTTTTTTTCCAAATTTGAAAGGATTCCCTGAAGGTATTTATAAAATATTGCTTTCTGTATAAATGGACAGTGTGGACTTTGAGACAGAGACATTAGACTTTGTTGTTCATCTCTGTCGCCGGCTTGGAGGCATAAAAAATTTGATATAATTAAACTTTTTTACGCAGAGCGATTCCTTCATGGAGTGAATATCAACTTTGAGTGGACAGCAGTAAAATCCGTTGTCTCGCTCCTTTCAGCACGTGACACTGCTTTACAATTCATGGCCCGAAATTTGAAAATGCTTTTGATTTTACGGTTGCATGGCTTCAAAAGGTTGGTTCATGTTACAGTGGGAAGTCTGCAATGCTAAAGAATTAATCACAGCATTTTCCTTCAACAGTGAAGATCACCAATCTTTCCACCACTGAGAGTGTCTGACATTAGGGAACGCATGAAAAATTCATGAACTCCATCTCCCTGCTGGACCCTTGGCATTTTGTTGGCAATTTGGTGCCCTCAAAAGTGAGATTAAAAGTAAGGTCTCCATGGCTTTGTTAGTCTGGCTTTTCACTGTAAATGAAAAATACTGACACATAAACAAATCAAAGAAATATGATTTTTAAAATGTCAAGATACAACATTAGTTGTGATAGAAACTGATGAGGGGGTTCAGTGAATTCTGTTGTGCCACAATGAAATGAAAGAAGAATGTGATCAATGTGAAAGAAAAACTGATTCTTTACACAAAATGGTCCATGTAACACTGCAGAAGTCTTACATTCCTTTGATGTGTTATTTTCATAGACTTACTAAGTCTTCACAAACAGGTCTAAGCAATAAAATATGTCCAAACTCCTTCTGGCTTTCTTTCTTTCAAAGTGAAAAAAAATGCAAATTCCAAACAATACACCTGTCATTAGACCAGACAAGAGAAGACACGGGGAGACAAAGGACGTCTGTGAGTCCCCTCTGAGGAGCTTTCTTCAAGTTGGAATGAGTATTGAGACCAGATTCCCTCCCCTGGGTGCTAACAGTGACATGCAGGAGCCAACATCTACCATGAAGATGACTGAAATTCACTCCCCCTGTAATTCCCAAATGTTTTCCCCAAGACATGCATATAAGTGTCTGAATGTAAATAAGCTTTCCATCAAATACACCAATATGTTTTGGATGAAAGTCTTCTGCAGCTTCTGCTGCAGTCCTCTGAGTCTGAGAATAACCAACAACGTGGGCCATTTATTAATTATGTATGCTGGCGTGTGAGCATAACTGGCCTTTTGCAAATGAGGTTCAAGCCTCTTGTGTTTGCATCTTGAAATACTGTAATAGAGATAAGACATACAGGGTACTTACGTCAGAGGAGAAAGTGTGAACTTGCGTACTTCACGTATACATTATGCATAGTTCAGTGGTTTATGTGTTGAGTGTAAAGTATCACTCTGAATACAAAGAATCTTCAGTTTTATAGACGTCTTTGGTGTGATATTCGTACTGTTTCTTGTTTTGTTAATTCATCCATTTCCTGTCACCCCTCTACCATTCCTGGTTTCTCTTTTTTCTTGTGGCTCATTTTGGCAGCTTGACAAAAAGGAATTTTAGTTTTAGTCCATTTCTATTCATTTGATCTCTAGCCAACAGGAACTAGAAGATATTTTAGTGTAGTTTTCATCAGTGACACGTTAGTCTCATTTTCCTTACACATTTTTCATTTTGTGCACTTTGAGGCTAAAATCTGAGCCAAAACCAGTGGCCTGATTTAACACATCTCTTCTGGGAGACAAAAAAGTTGAGTTTTGCCCAGAAGTGGAAACTGCTACATCTCTACATATATTTTCCTGGTGGTCAGTTCAAGTCAGATGGTAGAAAGTAAAATTTAGTGTTTGACATGGACAAGGACTGATCCTGGCAACGGTACAGGCGCTGGATTAAAAGCTGGTGAGTCTTTCATCCTGCTCTCAGATAAAACTCCTTGAAAGATGGCGGTGTGGGCGTTGAAAGTGATGAATTTAATTACTTATCTAATCTAATCCAAACATAGGACTGTGAAGTGTTTGAAGTAAAAGAAGAGAAAATCACTTTTATATCAAGTCTTATATGTAGAACTTTTCACTTTATGCTTTAGATGCATTTTCAGGCAGCTATTAACACCAGCTGGGCTGTATATATACTTCATGTCACTTCCTGTTTCTATTGTGAAAAACATTATTGACAAATGTCAGAATGTGTATTGAACCTCAAACATCAGAAAGGTCTCTTTTTTCTTAAAGATTAGGCCTCTGAGCAGGAAATCAGAATTAATCATTAATGTCCCCAATCCCATCTGCTTTGTTCTATAGCCCCAATTAAAAAAAAAACGAAAAACTCTCGTCACAATCAGCTTCCAGGGTTGTAGTGCCACAATTAAAGTGTTCAGAATGAGCCCCCTAATTGTCCTCAAATGCCATAGAAGATTGATCCAGGCCTGTGTACAATAACTACATCAATGTGTCTTATGAAAGAGCCTTTAATATGGTTTCAGCACAGTGAGGAAGCAAAGTGCTCTTGTGTGCATTGGGTAATATATTAATCAACTAGATTGAAATTTAAAGATTGAAAAATGATCAGTCTGTATAATATTACTGTCTCATAAAGAAACTTTTTTGGACAAAATTGAATACAAATAGAAATTAAATACAAATAAATTATGTATACCAGGTTACATTCCCAAGTGAATTAGGGAGGAGTGAAACAATCAGCTGGTGGGGTTGTGCTTTCTGTTAAGAGTTCGAGTTAAGGTACTAGACTGTGACAAAAACATGGGGGAAACTTTGAATACGGAAGTGCTTTCTTTGATCACAGTTAATGCGTCTCTAAGAGGATTAAACTGTCATATTAGATAGATTTGCCTCCAAGGGGATAAATATAAATCCTCCAAGTCTCAGCAGTGAAATCTGTAACCTCTTGCATCCTGCCACACATGGCAGCATCACTGAAAAATGCAAACCCTCCTGCATTAGGTTTGTCATGTATTATACAGCGAGTCAGAATTCACCGGTGACAAGAGAGTAAAGGATCTATAGTCCTGCCAAAAATATTCAGCATGCATATTTCATGTTTGCAAAAAAAGTGTGTTTGTATATATTGTACAAAAATGTCCAAGTGGAATGGGCTTGTCCCACTGATGCCACACTGACAACTCACAACACATATCCCGTCTCTTATTAATTGCCACATGAGACTGCTTCAATCCCAGAGGGCAAAAGAAATGTAGACACTTACAAAACAATGGAAAAACAGGAATGTTTGAAGATTTACAGTGACAGCTAACTGATGAGGGTTATGTGATATGACTGAAATATCCCAGAACAGTTACTAAAGAGACCTTTGAGGTGAGATGAGAAATTTTGTCAACTGCTGTTTCCAAGATCAAACGTAGATGTGACACTCACCATTTTGGGAACAATAGGTAATTTTTTTTTAGCTCTGACTTACCCCCATGGTCCACATTGTAACCACCTAATCATTTATTTAGACAGTTTATACTGTCACTTTCATCCTTTCGGAACAGTCATATTTTATGGATGACCAGTTTAAAGGAAGTAACGTAAATATTGGTTAAAAAAAAAAAAAAAAACTGCAGTAATGTTCAGGTTATTTGTGAAAAATGCCTTATTTTACACAACAGTGAAGTAACAGTACACTTCTGATATACAGAGAGGTTTTGGCACATGCTGACACATATTGCCCTTTTCCCACACTTGTGGGGCAATACAAAAATGCAGCTTAGTGCTTCAGTGCCAGCGAAAGAGCATTTGGCTCGTTCATCCATGTTGGCTGGTGTACCCTTATTGCAAGCCAGATTAGCCCTTCTGTGAACGACAGGTTGAGCAGAAAAAAAGGCAACAAGGACAAATGTCTTTGCGCTCGAGGTGTCGCTATTATTTTAGAATATGGCAGTTCAGGTTGGAGCGTTCAAGGAAGGTGTCAAGGTGAGTGGATTTGTTGGGATTAGTCAAAAGCTTAATGAACACCCTGGGCTCCTGGGATTATTCCCCAAAGAGACAACCCCTTTTTACCAACTCTGGTTAAACAATGTGTGAAATTGATCTATAAATATTAATGGCCTTGCTAATGAAACTGCACTAATCCACTTGGATTTCGTTTGCAGGTTTGGTCTAAATTAGGTGGTTTAAACTGGCTCCTTTAGTCTGTTTATCTCAGGTTTTCATTATGAGCAAGAGATCAACACATTGATGAAATCTGATATATTAGCTTTTTATCAGCCCCTTTAATGCTCAAGCCATCAAGGCTTTTGGTTCCATCTCCAAATGAGGCGCAATTACAGGTGCACAGGGACAAAAGTGATCCACAGAAGCAGGAGAGGGTGACTAATAATCAAAGTTGACTCTACCACCAACCACTTTGTGGTTAAAGTTCTCACCATGGGGGAGTGTTTTTTCCAGAGAATGACTGAATGTTGTAGAAAATTATCCACAACCAACTAAATGTCAACATTAATCTATAAAAGATTGACTGTCACCTCTTTCCCCAACTACTCGGACTTGTTAGTTCTCAGCATGCCTTCATATCCCCGCTCAGCCAGGAACAATGGCTTAATTCTTATAAATATTGGCCTCAAGGGAAAAGAAAAAAGAAAATGTGAGAATAAAGGAATCAAAACTTTTATTTTACTGCCATCATCACAACTATTTAAAGGTAACCATTTTAATAATCAGCAGAATATTCTCCTGACTGTATTGACCTTTTCCTGTGGCCTTTTCCCATGAAGAATTGAAATGCTGCAAGACAGCAGCTCTTAGCAGGATTAAATTGGTGCTGAGTGAAGCCCATTTTTTTCCCCTGACCACCGCCTAGATGCTTCCATGAAGCTTGGACTTAGTGTTTGGCTCCCTGATTTGTAGGTCCAACATATTTCATCACAGCTATCATTTAGGACCACACGGATGACTAAAGCACTTTTAACTGCCACTCAGCATTTCAATGAGAACAAAATGCGATTATTTTATGAAATTTCCACCAATGATGTCATAATAGATTCTCTGTAATTACAGTAAAGCTATGCTACATTATTGATTTCCATTTGCATGAATGCGTAGTCTTCCAGTAACATAATTTGGACATAGGGGAGGGGAGGGGAAATGAGAAATAAACAGAGACAGAAAAGCAAATACACTCAAGTCAAACAAGCAATGCAAAGAGACAACAGAGAAATAGCCCAGAAGATGAATAGAGACAGACTTCTATACTGGAGGAACGTACTGTTTTTTTAGAAGATTTTTTCTGGATATCATCTTTCCAGTGATAGAAAATACTTGGTTTGGTTGAAGTAACTTAACTGTGGACAGCATGCAGCGACGATCTCATCTTTTATCTTAAACTGGTTGGAGTTAAATGGAGTTTAACAGGTTTAGACAGAGACTGAGGAAGAGAGAAGGCATATTTCATACACTGGACATCTCTTAGAATAATTCTTGAGGGATTTCATGTCCTGATAACTTGTTCAGTTGATGTACATTAGTGATTCACTTAAAAAAAATGATTGCAGGAGGGGGTTTGAGCTATAAAATAATCTAAATTACACACTGTAAAACTTTACATTATATAAGATGGATGACTTAGAATCTCAATTAATCTGCTCCATGACAATATCTACGACAACAGTATATTTTATTTAGAGGTTAAGAAATGAGCTATTAAATCCATAAAGCATAGTAAAAGTTACACCAACAGCAGGCATCTTTTAGAAAGTAGTTGGTGTTAAAAGTTTTATAAGGATGTGATAAAGGTTTGGGACAATTAGTCATCAGATGACATGTTTCTTGCACAGTCATACCAACCATACATTTTGATTACTCATAAATTTACACTTGTCATCTTTCATACTCCAGTATTTAATAAGTGCAGGGTATGATAATATAGTATTGCACGAGAAATGGCTTAAATAAAGACTTTAACTGTTTAGATGAAAAAAAAAAAAAAAATTGTTGAAGATTTCGGGAAAACAGTGATCACTGATGCAGAGATGATCGGTGAAGGGATCTGAGGCACTTCTATGGATGTTTTCCAACCGTTAATAAAGTTGTCACACATTGTGACTGACTCAGTTCAAGATATTCATGTCTTGCACAATGAAAACAATACAAACAACCACCTTTACAGACCACCTTTAACTCTCAAGATGACAGGAGGTAGGTGTGTGACACTCAAAAGATAGTGTGTCACTTCAAGATCATGAAAAAATGATTTATTGTCTCATATCCACACTCTATTAGACCGAAAGCAGCCAACATATGGTGCGACTGCACAGCTGCAGCTGCTGCGAGGAATAATGTTAAGCTGAAGAATTCATTTACCACGTTGGTTCAACTCCCTGTGACAGGCATGAAAGCTTGTTTTGTAGTAGTGTAAAAGCAGTGGAGGTGAAGTTCAGCTGTTACGCTCTGTGGCCAGTTGATTATGTGCGAGCTGCAATGAGGTGTCTGTTCAGAGTATTGATTGGGAAACAATTGTTCTGTTCAGTCCAAGTTAAGCAGACAACTTGTCTTTACTCTGGTGACCTGACAAACATTTCAACCTTCAAACCTAAATCTTGGGAAAAAGGCCATGAAAGTAGAATAATAAGATAGAAAGTCAGCAAGATTTTGTAATAGTTTAAGTGTCACTTAAGTTGTGCCTCCTCGTATTGCTGCATCTGTCCCTCCTCCTCTTTTCAATATCACCCCACACAGCATATTGGAGCTTTGTATTTCAAAGGGAGGTGGTATTACTCAGCGTGCATCTTTGAATCTCAATTTAGGCCTCCCAGTCTGTTGAGCTAACATACTTTGTCATACAAATTATGTCACCAAATGGCTTCTGTAATTTGTTACGCCCTGCAATTTGTTTTTTTCCCAAATTTGTGAAAGTGGCATGCATATTACTCCTCTCCTTCTGTTTTAGAGCCAATCTGACAGGCACAGATGTGAGATACATTGAGAGCATTAAACCTTCAGCTTCCCTTCTCCTCTCTCCTCCTCTTCCTCTTCCACCGCCTCCACCAGTACCTTCCCCCCCAGCAGTTAGTGAAAAATGATCACTTGTGTGGATTGACACAGGACGCTGCAAGGCATCATATAGTCAAGCCAGTAATGAGGATATGATTTCACGATACACCACCTGGGCTGCGAAAGGGTAGGGGGGAGGAGAGTAAAAGGGGTTGAGGGAATGAAGAGGTGAAAAGATGAGAAACAGGGATGGGAAGAAAGGAGGGCGATAGGAGACCTGAAGGAGAAGGTAATGGTGTCTGTGTGTAGCCACAGTCCCCAGGCTCTGTCTGAATCCACAGGCAACAGAGGTAACATCTGCTCAGGGCTACTGGAAAGGTACAGGAGGAAGAATATATAAAAATATATGGCAGTTTATCCTTTTCTCTGCTATCATGCTTCAACAGAGCAAAGTTAATAAAAAACATGAAGGCAGGATAGTTCAAGATAGTTCTATTTGGAAAATGAAATTTCCTGTTAGTGGCCAATGCTCTACACTCATTTAATATATGAAAGCAACTTTAAATAGGTGAGACTGAGTAAGTGGGCGAAACAGAACAACGGCTGCAGGAGCCCGACAATGGCTGAATTATTTGTCTTTTAAATGTCATGTCAAGGTGTGTGAAATATTGACCAGCTGGCTGAATAATGAGTTTTCTGAACTTTGAACTAAAACCTCATATTTTTTCTGCTAGTGTTAAGATGTGTTCAAATGGAACATGAAGTAAATTCTGGAGATGTTAGGACTATGTACTGCACATTAGAAAAATATAAATATCAGTATGAGTTCAAAATGTTTCAAGTTGAAGTTAATGAAGTTCACGGGATAAAAAGGGTCTTGTTTGGATCAGGATAAACTTTTAAATTAGCACAAATTAATTGATGTTATGGCTAGCCTCCACCATCAGCACTATTTTGCTCTTGCTAATGTATCTTGTTAAATGGCTAAATAGCCACTTGTACATCAGTGAATTACAATAACCTGAATTTTATAAAAGTAAAAACGTGAAAGTACCATTAAGCCATTTGATGGTACTAGGCTAACTGTTTCTTAGAATATGATTATGAATAAATATAAAATTATTAAAATAGAGGTAAACACTGATTGATTTACTATTGGACATTCTCCAACCATGGTAACCATCTCATTCTTTTCATCTAGGTATCATTTATGCATTTGTGTTGACGCTGCCGTGATAAAGTGTTGAACGCACGAACATCGGATAGAACGAGCAAACTGTGGAAATACTGTAATCACCACTGCCCACGGGGAGTCAGCCAGTCAGCAAATTCCGAACCTAGCATAAGCAGCAATAACGGAATTAATCACCTGGAATAAACTTGGGTCTGCATTTTCCGTTTTTCATTTGTCAGAAATGACACAAAGAAAACAAATTTAACGGTGATGATTAAGCACACTGTATCTGTCACCTAATAAGTCTGAGATCTGATAGATGAATAAGGAAGAAGGCAGAATGGGTAGGAGGAGGAAATTCTTTCCGACCATGTTTGGTGCTCGACAAACAGCTGCTGGTGTACAATCAACAAGGAAACTAGAAAATGGCCCTGGAGGGCAGTGGATGTCGCGATCTCTGTTATTGTTGTTGAGGAGCTCAGCCATAAGAAAACATGTGTTTCACATACAGCTTCTTTCTCCTCCGATGTCTGTTCCTTTTGCTACAGTTGTAACATTTTTTTCAGCCCTCTGGCAAAATGCCAGCTGCCCCTGTCAGAATCTGATTTATGACTAACTCCTGCTGTCGCTGATGCATATTTGAAAGACACACCTCTTATTACAGGAGCTGGGGGGGGGCAGACGTTTAATTGCTTTTGATTGCAGTGTAATTAAATCTCTGCAACTGCAAATTGTCACTGTACAAACAGAAACAGTAAACGCCGTGACACACTGACACTTTAGTCAATGTTTCAAACAACACAGGAGGGAAAGTGAGCCACAACAAATTATACAGATAGAAGCAGCAACACAAGCATCAGACAGCTGACAGCAGCATCGATCACAAAACTTTATTAAAAACTAACAGCAACAATAAAGTGCACACGTACCATCGGCCTCACACACACAAACACAGGTTTAAACACACTAACACTTGTGCACTTAGGTTAGCCTATTGTGCTAATCCCAAATGTTATTTTAGAAAGGGAACAAACAAAACCAGAGCAGCTTTCTTCTGACAATATAGCCTCTGAATCTGACATAATCTGCTGTCCACTCAGTGAATTAAAAAAAAAAAAAAAAAAACAGTGGTAAAACAGATTTCAGTACATGCAGTGGATGTGTCATGCTGACATAGCACCTAAAATGGTGTTTTTATGTGTCATATTAATAACAAAAATTATAAATGTACTGTTGCATCCAAGGTTCACCCACACAGACTCATTCATTTTCCTGATTTGACCTGTGGGTGGATGTTGTTGACTGACAACTCTCCTTTCTCTTTGGTTGTTTCTGATAAGACAGAAGAATTTATACACTTGATAATAATTGTCATATATATATATATATATATATATATATATATATATATATATGTGTGTGTGTGTGTGTGTGTGTGTGTGTGTGTGTGTATAATTGCAAATATCTGACAGCAGTCACATCTCTCACCTGGCAAATACTCCAACCACTCAGCTTCCATATCAGCAGATGTCAAATGATCCAGTGACTGAAAACACCTGCATGCAGAGAATATAAGAATAAAGGTGTCACATAGAAAGCTTTCATAAGCACAGTAGGTCCATTTGAGGGCTCTGTCACCAAAAAAAAAAAAAACAACTTATATTAACAGTAAGTAATTTTTGTAACAGCAACTGTGAAGTTTTTGACGTGTCACTCTTGCCAAGTAAAGACACACAGACTGGCTTCCATTCATCTACTGTAGCTGAGAATAAACTCTACTGCGGGTGAAAAGTACAGTAAGGATTATTTAAGAAACTTCTCTGAACACTTTAAATCTGTGTATTTAAAATAAGCCATTGCTTCTCTCTTTCTGAAATAGTTTGAAAACTTTCAACTCTTAATAAGAGCTTAAAAATAGATAAAGTAATATTGAAAGAAAAACACTGCTAAAATTTTCAATGACAACTTCAGTACAACTTCAAACAGGAAATGATGGGCTAAGGACAAGCAACATGTCACTCTCAAATATGACTTTTTCACAGCAAGTTTTCAACTCGCCATGGTAAGAACTCAGATAACTGTTAACATTAATGATACTTATGTTTATAATCAGTATGTATATATGTGTATATATATGTATATACGTATATATGTGTATATATGTGACCGATAAACATCAGTACAGGAGTGGATTCAGCTAACAAACGTATGTATTGCAAGGAATCAAAACAACCTTCACATCTACATTTCTCAACCATATTCTTATCAATGTGTTGGATTAATGGATTTCTGTAAATAATTTTATTATTTTATTATAAAAATGTAAAACATAATGTTACATTATAAATTCAGATGCTTGCTTTAATATCTGTGTATCAGTGTCTCATCAATCCAACATCATAAAGGTTTCACTTGTAAATCATGTATCATCACCCTAAACCTTTTTTTTCCCATACAAGACAAAGATGAAGGCTGGAAATCTTTGACTATTTTATGATTTATTATCTATATCGCTCTACAGTATCTTTTATGATCAACATCCATACATTTCAGAGCGCGCCATCGGCCTGACTGAAAGATTGATGACATTTAACCCCCAGGCAGCAACTTCCTGTACATGTTCACAAATACACTCATGCAGATATGCAGTAGCAGAAAACCATAGATAGGATAGAGTGAGACTATAGTTGGATTGACTCCACTGGGTGTTTCCTTTTTACATCTCTGACATCTGATCATTTCAAAGGCCAAACGCTGTAGCTGAGACATGAAGCAGACAGATGTGAAAAAGACATAAAAACTACTCTGTATCTGTTGGGTTTCAGATAAGATAGAAGAAAGAAGACAAGCCTTGGTGTCTGCAGGATTTTTTTTTTTTTTCTCCAGCTTTCAAGTTTTAAAAGTTTCTTTAAAATCCACAAAGCAATCATCTTTCCATGTTTTTATTTTCTCAGTGTAGATTGATTTTTTTGTTTGTTTGGTTGTTTTTTTTTTTATAATCACTCCTGTGTTTGCCTTGAAAGCAGTCCCACCATCACACATCATTTATGTACAAAAAGTTACAAACCAAGAGTTTAGCATGTCTTTGTATTTAATCTGTGCTTTCAGTATCAGTGTATATCTATAGTTCATTTTAAGCTTTTTTTCCCTTGTGAACCGAAAACGCAATAAGCAAAGGAACAACAAAGGAATAACGCAATAAATCAGAATAAATCAATCGGACGTCTGACAGTCTGACTCAGTTTTTCTATTGTTTGACCACACTCATTAACAAGAGCCTCACAGAACTGCAGCTTTCATGTGACAGCATCTCCCTTGTGTATACAATATTGTTTTCTACCACACAGCCTTTGAGTTGTGCAGATGCATACATGTTTTTTCTGTATGCGAGCGCCTTTATTAGAAGATGGGTTTATTTTCTACTAATGTGTTTTGTCAAATAGCTTTTATAGGAAATATAAGTAGCCTGTGGTAACACAACGTTTTACAGATCCTGCTTTTTCCCATAGAAAGAGCAGGTATTGAGCTGTAGATTACAGGGTTAGGGAAGGCCTTTTTGGTTCTAGTTATATTTGAGGTTTTTTTTTTTTTTTGAGTAAAACTCTTATTGAAAAAATTCTAGTTGGTAAATGAAAAATAACTCATAAATACAAAAAAATCCTAGAAAATACATGACCTGTGGAATAAAACATTTAATACTGCCAGTGGCAACATATTTGTTTGAATAAAGGAAGAACTTTAATTTTTTACCTCAGAAGGAACATAGGGAGGGGGTTAGGGTGTATGATGGGAGTATAAAGTGCAAGACTTTGACAGTGGAGACCTAAGTTCACATCCAACAAACCAATTGTAGTTGTCTGAATTTACCTTTAAACCTTTCATGAGATTAACCCATTAAAAATAGAAGAATTTCAAGTTCAGCAGTAAGGTAAGCTTCACCTTCAGTTTCTTTCTCTCTGTGTCTCTGTCAGCCATTTGTGTCTGTTGTTTGTTTTTCTTCCACATACACATCTTTAGATGGTACGGTTAAATGTCGCTAAACACCAATAGTCTTAAATTCGATTCCCATCGCTATAAAAACGTCAGTTTCACTGATGCCAAATAGCATCTGACCTCTTTTCAACCTCAGCACGATCGACTACTGTGTCGGTCCAAACAGACTTTTATTCTTACTCTTTTCCCTCTTTATTGTTTCTCACCAAATCACACTCTCTCTCTCTCTTTCTCTGTCAAGTTCAGCTCTGTCTGAAGATGATGTTCTGAGCATCTTAATTATTGTAGGAGACAGTAAGTTAGAGGTATGGAGGAAAATCTGGCAATAATTGACAGCACAGTTGATAAAAGTGCTATACTTGAACTATAGATAACCTTTATCATTCAGTAAGGTGCTTGAGTGTTTGATCTCAGTGTTGGATACTGTCACTCAAATTCAAATTTCTACACATCATCAACATGCGTATGCCCTCTTGGTGACGTTAGTCAGGGAATTAAGTGGGATGGTCATAATGTCTTGGTAACATTCGTTAGTTCTCAGATTCCTGATCCACAAACCCCCCTCTGTGGGATCCCTCAGGCAGATCTCTAATGATTTTTTTTTCTTTGACAAACAGTATTAATATGCAGCACTGGCGAGAAATGGCTCATGAGTTAACATTCACAGTGGCCCCATTTACTTTCTCCCTATCTTTGCAAGGTCCTGGCAAAAATTCAAATTATGAGTTTAATGTTAAACAAGATGTGCTCATTAATGATACAATGCTGAACTGTAGCAGTGTACAATGCCCTGAAAAAATGTAAACAGTGGAAAAGAATATAATGAATTGAACCAATGAATCATTATCACAAAAGAGGAGCAGCTGCCTTTGAAATGGCTCTTTGATAAAAAAATAAAATAAAATAAAAAAAGCCAAAGTCACTAGTCCATGTAGATATAAGCATAAAAAACCCCAAGGTGCATGGAAACTGGAAACATCCAGTCACCAAGGTTAAAAATCAAATTGTGAAACCGAAAACTGTGTCAACATGGTCAGAGCTGTCAACAAGTCCTCTAAGTAAAACTATTTGGTCAGTTTGTTCCTGTCAAAGCATTTATTGATTTGAAGGCTCAAATCAGAAGAACAACATTATATGTATGTGCCTTCCAGGGGTATTACAAAACAGTGATGGGTATTGATGCATTTTTATAATCCAACAATGCTATAAGTTCTGTTGGTTTCGTTTATTCAAGTGCATTAAAGTACTTGAATAAATTTGGAGCCCAGTAATTGTTTGGGTTAGAATATATACTTAAAGGTAAAAATACTTTTCTTACATAATAGTAATCAAATTAAGAAGGAATCATAGTCATGGTTAAAATAAAGCAATACTGGCTATGAGTTTTAAAAAAGAAGAATCAACAGCTGCCTCCTGTATTAAAGTTTCCACCTCGACCTCATCTCTAAGCAGATTTTGCCAAACTTGTGCAGAAGTCACAAAAGTCACCTGGCTTTTTCTGTCGTTCTCATCTTAATTACCATGGCCGCAAGACAGTTTGTCACCTGAATCCAAACATATGTTGCTTTCTGTCACTTGTGGAATTAATGATTGTATTGTTTCTCTCAAGTGCCGTGTTAGTGACATGTATTGCTGCCTCTGTTGCTTTTAATATAACAATACAGTGGGGGTTGGGAATTATTTCCTTTAGCGACGTCTGTAGATTTGCAGACTTACTGAAGAGAAAATCAGTCAGAAGAAAAAAGTCAGAACCTCTAAAACACATGGATGTTTAACAAACAAGAGAAGCTACAGAAGCTGATTTGAGTGAATGCGTGAGCTCACAGGAGAATGAGGCATGATGGGAGGAGTTTGGTTGACTACTGGACAAGACAGGCAGTATCCTTTGACAACAAGGTAACTAGACTCAGACTTTTGATTCTTTCTGAATTTCAGATGGAATTATTCCCGATCCAATTTTTAGTCTAACAATCAAGACAAGACAGAATTGTTTTAATGCAATGATATATGCGTTGAGGTGAAAAGGTCAAAGCTCATACAGAAAGCACCTTCAGTCACTGGAAAATGATTGGCTGGTGTGAATATAATAATGGACATAAAAAGAATAGAACAAAGAGGGGATTTAGAAGAAGGGATTTATCTACACCTATTAAATCTTAACAAAGTTATTCCATGCTGTTCTGCTCTGCAGTGGCGTTTGCTCAGTCTGAATTCTTTTTTTTCATCTCTTCATCTTATAAAAAGGCAGACACATGCCAATGGATTGAACGGGCCGCCACTGATTTCCAGCGTTAAAGAATAAACTAGTGCAAATATCACAATGATCCTCTTGAGTGTGAATCTGTTGGGTACAGAGAATAATAATGGCTTTGCCTGTAGCTGCTGTTGGTGTCACAAATGCTGTCATTTCAAAGAGAAAGACACCAAAGCGATTTGGTGTCTAACTCTTTACCTCACATGGGTGATACCTGAATCTGTCTATCACAAGCAACAGTACTTTTGAGTAGAAGTCACAGTTACGTGAATATTCATGACCAGGCTGAAGTGCAGCTCTTGACTGTCAGCTTTATGCTGATTTATGGTGTTGATCTGTATATTGCATGCAGAGAATAATAAATATATACATAATAAAAAGTACAAGTTGATCTATTCCAGAACAACTGTTTGCCTACCCCACACAGCAGTACAGATGAGTGGTTCTTTGATAATTAGGTTGTAGAAGTGGCTCATACACATTCTATTTCCCTTATATAAACACATTGCATTATTGTGCCCCATTGTGTAAGTTGATTTATCTCTATTGTCTTTGGGTGTGTTGGGTTAGAGTTAGGGTGTTTGCGTAGGCGTCTCTCCTTGACACTTTCAAACCTTTTATACAATCACAATTTGTGCTATGACCACAAGAAGTATACTCATAAGTGGCTGTTTTGTGTTTTAAAAAATTCCAAATTACTTTTATCACTCATAAAACAGTCAGGGGAGGTGTGTTTTTTAAAACTAGAAGAGAGATGTCAACCTCTGTAAACACCTGAAAATGAGTATAATCTCTCAGTGTGGGAGAATTAAATTACTTTTAAAGTGCACTGGTGGTGAGGAGGAGGGGAGTGCAGATGAAGTACAGAAAAAAAAAGTAGTGCAGCAGCAGCAGAGGATTCTCAGATGCTCAGATGGAGGCTGTGGTGGGAAAAGAAATGAGGAGACAAATTAAGACAGAGAGAGGGAAGGACTGAGAAATTCAAAGATGTATGAGCATTGCCTTTCCCATTTTACCCAGGGGAATAACTGAATAATTGATAAGGAGAAATATAAATCTGTAACGGTTGTTGATGTGTGCTGTATTTCCTCATGTTATAATGCCCTGCATTAGATTAACATTTAAATTGCACACCATTATTGCAGCACTAATTAAAATATTTATCTCAAATATTTGACTCAGTACAACTTAAGACAGGGGAGATAAGACATGTTCTTCCTGCCAGCATATTTACATTTTATTTAAAGCTTCTTTTGAGTATTTGGTTTGTTGCTGTTGGTCAGTACTTTAAAGCTTAGTTGAGTGTTGTGACAATTAAAATGGTCCATACCTAAAAACAGCAAAATCCATTTATCATCAGGGTTCAGGTTGTGGTGGCTACAAACCAAGAAAGTAGTCCAGGTTTTGCCTTTCCTGCAACATTCCCCAGTTCCTTCTGGGGGGGATCTACAGGTATTCCCAGGGCTGGATGAGATGTATAATCTCTCTTACGTGTTCTGGATTTACTGCAAGATCTCCTACAACCTACAATTGGAGGAATTCAGAAGACATCCTGATCAGATGCCCGAAAAACCTCAACAGACTTCTTTCAAGTCAAAGGAGAAGCAGTTCAACTATAGTACAAGCTCAGAAAAATGTCTGAACTCCTCACCCACATCTCTAAGCCTGAGCCCGGCCACCCTGCACAGGAAACTCGCTTCAGCTTGAATTCATGATCTCAGTCTTTCACTAACTACCCAAAGTTCATGAGCACAGTTCAGGGTAAATACACAACTTTGCCTTTCATCTCAGCTTGTCTCTTTACTACAATGGTACAGCACTGGGGAAGCAACATTTCTGTCCAAATTGAATAAGCCAGCCCACCATTTACTTTAAAATGTAATGGTCAGCTCTTTCAGTACCACAATTTAAACTATATTGTATTGTGTTGAGTTAACTATAGCAAATAGCCCCAAACCTCAAGAAAACTCAAACTGTGCCTGGAAATTTTATTGTATTTTGGCTTGAATGGCCCCTTTATACCCAGGAGAGTGGGTGGAGTTGAGGTGAGGACATAATAAGAGGATGTGCAGTGCTTGTGTGTTTGTGTGTGTGTGTGATCATTTTACAAATGTGTGCAGGACTTGGAGAATAATGGTAGTTTCACTGTGGAATTGCCCATTTTCTGTTGATTAAGTGTCTTCAGTGACGAAGAGGCTGAGTGACAGGAAAGACTGGGAACCGGTGACACAGTGTGTGTGAGAAATGACTTGTAATAGGCTGTTACTGCACCAGAACTCCTCATCCCCAGCAGTCTGCCTCTGGGATCTTTACAATCACTGCAGAGAATACAAACTGCAGAGACAGAGAGAGAGAGAGAGAGAGAGAGAGATTGAGATTGATTGACTGGCACAAAGAGTTAAACATGCCAGGAATCAGAGTTAGACAAAAAGCCTCCAGGGAGATGAGGTGAATTAGAGGGGTCACTTCAGCTCTAAAAGGTAAGAAGAAAAGAAATGCTCAACCTCGACTTCAATGTAAAAAGATAAGACCAGGACTTATTTACTACGATGTTCACCATGTTCTGAGGCCAAGGAGATAAATTCACAAAGATTCTTCATACTGG
Source organism: Polydactylus sextarius (assembly GCA_016801845.1). NCBI lineage: Eukaryota > Metazoa > Chordata > Actinopteri > Polynemidae > Polydactylus > Polydactylus sextarius. The sequence goes on from CM028922.1 coordinate 8,086,388, forward strand.
TGGTGAAATTTAAAAATTCTTTTGAAAAAGTCTTTTGATATTTTCTAAGAGTGCCATGTTTGAAAAAGAAACCAAAAACAATAGTAAAGAGAAAAGCTACACAGAGCATTAAAGTTGCTCAGAACTTGATTTTAATTTGTTTTATTTCACTGAAAATATTAATAATTTTTAGGTCCACAATTAATTCATGTGATGGTACATTCATAATATTTTCTAAGGTTAACAATGTCAAAATCTTGCCTGACCTCAAAGTTAAAGGTGAAATCTAAGTGATATGTTTGACTGTCCACCCTATAGGTTATGTACCATTTTTACTGAGACAAAAACGATTCACCTTTTGAGTCAGAGACATTTCTGTGAAGAAACCAACCAATTAACAAATGGCTATATGACTTGATTTGACAGAAAATGCTCAGAAAGCAGAGACCCTAACCCTAGCCCTTAAATAAATTCTGCTGGGTTACTAGACTCACAATCGTATTTCCATAACTAGAATTACCACCTTGCCCCTGCCAATCAGTCCAGTTAGAGGTAACTGGGTTTAAATTCTAAAGTTATGGCAAAAATAAAATTCCAATCAGTTTATCCTTGAGTCTGGTTGAACATTTCTATGTCCTCAAGGTGTTTGTAAGATATTTCACTTTTCACTTTATTTTCACTTTCAAGTAACCAAAAAAACAGGATTTGTGATGCCACACTGAGTTATAGCCACCTATGAGAGCTATGACATCTTTGACATATAGTTGACCATTGATCAGATCATCTTCTACAGATGGACAGGTAGGTGGACATACAACTGAAAAATATAACACCTTCAGTTATGGCTGACAGGACATCGCTAACTCTTGGCTCAACTTCTCCACACAAGCATGACTAATGGCAACTGTATTTGAAGACATCTTCCACGAGCAAACCTATTAAAAATGATGATTTGTCAAAAAGGCAGTTGTAATATTCAAAACTTGTGGTCATAATATAAGACTACAGTATTCTTACATTATTTGTGCTTCTGTGTGGTGGAACATTAGCACAAGAAAACTTTGAAACGACAATTTGAAATGTTACTTGGTTCAGTTTCCTTACTCTCTGAGAACTTTGCTGAACTTACAAGACAATTTCGAAGAATTGTATTGCTGAGGATAAAAGCTCTTTCAGTGTACCGTCAGAGTGTAGTTATAGGTTAGATTGTCTGAGTGAAGGATGCGTGCGTGAGCTGGGAAATAAAGTTACACATAGAGGAATAACAAGAACACTTATCCTCCAATGCCTGAAGTGAACATCCTGCACTGTATAATGTGACTTTAAAAGCTCTGAAAAAAGTGCGTGATATTTCATGTCTGGCTACCTATCTAAAAAGAAAATTGTTTTTGTGCAGAGGGGTGCTTGTGAAGCAGCAAGTCTCTTTGTCTCTATCTGGTGGAAACAACGCCAACGTGATCTAATACTGGCCAAAGAGGATATGGGTACCACTCAGTCACAATAAAAGTCTGATAAGCATTTTTGGCTGTAAACACTGTTGTTTTTGGTTTTTTGCTGCCCAACTTGAACTTATGTTAATTTCCTCACTTGTTTGATTGTTGTTTCCTTTACCTTCATTCATTTATCTTCCCGTTTTTTTTTTTTTTTTTTTTTTTTTCAAACCAAATCACCATCTTGCTCATTCTTGTAGTTTGGGAAAGGAGATGAATTAGCTTTGGGTTGCAGGTGTGGACAAACAAGACCCACATGGTTAATTACACCTCACAAATCTGTGTGTAATGATGCTGTTGTTTTTCACCTGTTCAGTGCTGGGTGACTCATTAATGGGACTTTTAGTTATCAGGCTGTGTTTTATCTCCTCTGACACTTCTTTTTCATTATGATTGAAACTATACTGTGATGAAGCAGTTAATATTGTCATTTGATTGTGATTCATCAGTGTTGGTCCAGTTACTTCTGTTCAAACATATTACACTGATCCAAAAATTTTTTCGAAAATATTTCTGTGGGCATAAACTTAACTGAAATAAAACTTTTGATCAGCGTTTGGCATTTTACTCATCTAATGAGCCTTTTTATTTTTGTTTCCCTTTGTGGCCTCCAGCTGCTCACAATTTCAAAAAAACAAAAGTTTTTTTTTTTTTATTTACTCTTCACTGCAAGAAATAAAGTTGAATCTTGATGTAATTTGAATTTAAAACTAGGCAGCTTGAGTCAACGATTTGGTATAAAATTTGGTACCGTACCCAATGAATTGTTTATCTTTTGCTGATTTCGGAGTCTCTTTGTTCTTCTTTTTTTGTGTGTTTGAAAATGACGATGTAATAATCATGCAACAGACTTGAATATCTTTATATCCAACTGTTTTGCTGAGCTTTTCCTGATCTTTAGTGTTACTGACATATGAAAAAGCAAAATATATTTCGTTAATCTGTGTTTAGGACAGGCAGCAGTCGTTGAATAATTAAAAACATAATGACTTTTATCATGAACTATACATTCTTTGTTGTGTGCAAGTTGCCCTATAGGCCGTGAAAGCAATTATCATCATCTATTTTTTTTAAAAGAGAGAGAGAGAGAGAGAGAGAGAATGGAAGCGGGACTAGGCAGAAACAGCATGAATTAATGTATGACACTGTAAGATATAAAATAAGTTGATTCTTTATTAATCTCACAGCAGGGTATTTGCCAGAGAGAGAGCACAAACACAAAGCATCAGCAAAAAAAAATTAGAGAAATATAATAAATAAATAAAACAAATAAGTAAACAGACACAATGGTTGAGTTCACATTATTGTACAAAGGAAATATTGATACAGCACAGTTGAGTATAAATTGATATTACACATGAGTGAATTTGTAATTTCAGTGTGAGTGGTCCATTGCAACAGCAGGATGGAAAAAGAACTGCAGTATCTCTACTCTGTTCTGAGGGAACTGCCCTGTGCTGACAGAGTATCCTGCTTGGGATGGGACATGTTTTCCATCAGGGATGATAACTCAGCCATCACTGACTATACTGGGTCAAGCTCCCTTGATCAAGAGTGGCCTTGTTAATCTTTCTGTTAAGTCTCTTGCTGTTGGCATAGGCGATAGTGTTGCTGACTCAGCAGTTCACTCCAAAGAAGATAGCTGGTAAATCAACGGTGTCCAAAGCATACACGTTTCGGAAAGGCCACAGTAACTACACTTTCCTGGTCTTTCCATAACTTCTGTTTTTATCTCTCTAATCTAATTCATGTTCCCTAACCTCATAAACTAAATACAGGTGTATATGTGAGAAATGATTCACATGTGTGACTTCGATATTTAAAACACATTTTAAAACCTTGTATTTTCTGTCACAGTTCCATAAATCAAGTATTAATGTATTGCAGTTCAGTTTCTTTCCCTGCTGCATCTTGGCAAATAATATTCACATAATCACCAATAAACTGTAAATGGTGCGAATGTAAGCCCCCAACAGTCGGTGCTGGAGTAAATAAACGCTAGAGCAGTGATGAATGAGGTTTCTGTAATCAGTCACTCATCTGACATTTTGCAGCAGGGAATTTCACAGTGTTAGTGGAGAACTAACTTTTGTGGAACTTTGACAAAGCTTGTTACACCACATCATCATTCTTCCACCTCATGAGCTGCAGAACTTGGTGACAAGAATGTGTATGAGAGAGAAACTGCATACAGATTAGTAGCACTGCTCACAGTACTGCAGGCTTAAATGATGTTAACTGTGATGAATTACGTGCACAGAGTTTTTAAACAATTTTCCATTTAGGAGGTAAATTCACAGATGGCTTATGGCATGGTTTATGTCCAAGTGGCACCTAAGGAGAAGAGACCCAACACTGGCCAAAGAATGAAGAGGAGCAAGATGTGGAAGATGAAAAGAGGTAGGAGTAGCAAAAGAAACTGACGTATAAGATGCATATCCTGCAAACATATATTATTATTTTGGCAAATATCAATAATCAAAGCTGAAACAGAATAGTAATATTGCAAAATTTTACATGGTTGCATCCAAGACACAAGTGCATATGAACAATAGATCAACTCAAGTCACTACAACTGATATCACAGATAAATCCACCACAGATGAACATGTTTCATGTTTCATCACAAAAATAATGAGTTACTACTTCGTGAACTGCCATCAGCCATAACATTACAACTACTGACATGTGAAGCAAGCAATGTTGATTATGTCATTACTATGGCACCTGTCTGTGGGTGGGATATATTAGGCAGTAATTTGCATTAGGAATTTGTTTTTGAAGTGGATGAGTTAGAAGCAGGATAAATGGGCAAATGTAAAAATATGAATAAATTCTGACCAAATCGTGACAACTAGATAACAGAAGAGCTACTGCAGTTCAAACTGATAAAGCTGAAAAAGTTCATGCTGGTTGTGATAGAAAGGTATCCACAGTGTGTTGTAGTTTGTTGTAAATTAGACTGTGTAGCCATAGAAAAGTTAGGGTACCATTGCTGCCTCCTGTCCATGGCAAAAATGCCCATAATCATCATGTGAATATCAGAACTGGACCATAAAACAATGGAAGAAAGTTACCTACTGACCTGGTCTTAAGACATGGCATCAGAATGCACTATGGCAAGAAGACAAGTTTGGCAATGGCAGTATAATGCTTGAGCGATGTTCTACCAGGTGATGTCTTTGGGCTCCTGTGTTCATGTGGATGTTACTTTGACACATACCGCCTTCCTAAATATTGGTGCAGACCCTTTCCACCCATTCATGGAAACAGCTTTCCCCAACAGTAGTAACCTCCTCCAGCAGGATAACAATCCTGCCACACTGCAAAAACAGTTTGAGGAACACAACAACAGGTTCAATGTGTTCACTTGGTTCCAAATTCCCTAGATTCCCCAAACCAATCAATCATCAGTGGGATGTGCTGGACAAATAAGTCCATGGAGGCCTCACCTTGTAACTTGCAGGACTTAATGGATCTGCTGTTAATGTGCTCTTGCCAGATACCACTGCACACCTTCAGAGGTCTAATGGAGCCCACACTTCAACAGCAGCAAACACATAGTCCATCATCAGATTGTTAAGAGAGTGATAAAAAAAAAAAAAACTGTATCCATTTTCTTATGTACCTCTGGTGTTTCATGGCCAACTCAATTTATTTTGTGCAAGGAGGAGCATGTATTCAATTCACATTACATGCTATAGCTTTTTCTCTTTTACATATTTCTTTCATCAAAATCTAATCCTCTTTATTTTGTGGTATTTATGCTATATACACCAATTCATCAAGGTAAACTGCTGGAAGCATGAAGGCTGAAATAATATTCGGTCTCTATCTGTGTCTATATGTATGTGGGATCTATTCTCAGCAGTCTCAATAATTATTTTGGTCTTAGCTGCACAGTACATATGTGGAGTTCATCACATCAAGGCAGTTCTGAGCACTTCTCTCTCAGTGTCACAAATGTCAAGAGACGTTGATGGTAATGGAAGTATAACGGGAATAATCAGCTCAAGTACATAATTTCCAACCATAACATACATCTTTTCTGTTTTTAAGCCAATATTACTTCTAAAATAGGACAAGAGAGGAGCTGCAAAAATACAGCCCTCTTTATGGCAGCAGAGCCACTCATGAATCTCCATTTCGACTCCGCAGCAAACAACAAACAGATTAAAGTGACAGTAACAAAAGCTGTCTGCCAGCATTCAGCGAATCTGTCCGTGTTAGGGGAAAACCAGGGAAACAAAATCATGCCAGGGCCCTGCCAATTCACCTAATGATGACAAACAAACAAAAAATGGCAGCCTATTATCCATCAGTATATCGAAAGCAGCTATCTATGCGTGGAGTGATGCATGTCTACCTGGTCTCTTTAAACCCCCAATAGTTACTCCTCTACAGTCATTTACTTTCTCAGTAAGGATGAGGGATGTGCTTGTGTGCACTGGAACAGTCCACATTTCATTAAGGTGATTACAGACTGAGACTGGACATGATCTTTTGATTCGCTTTGATAAATATTTTCTTCAATAAGTACTTTGTAGCATTTAAAGGGCAATTTTCGGAATTTGAACATAGAGAGCAGCACATTGAAATTCATATAACTAAAGGACTGTACATACTTACTGTGCACACTTGTTTCTGTGCATACTTTGAATTACAAAGAAAAACAAATACCACACTGATGTAGTTTCTTCAGGCTTGCATTGGATATTACTTTAAAGTATATTATGCTTCATCTGGATGTTATTTTGTAGCTTTCGTAATTCAAAGACTTATGAGAAAGTACAAAAATATGAGGTTTTTATACCTCCACAAAAACGATAGCTGTAGCCAGAGGCATTATGTTTTCATGTTGCCTCTCTGTCTCATTCTTGTTAATGCAGTATCTCAAGATGACCTTGTAGGAATCCTTTTTCAAATGGAGCATAAACATCAACCTGGACTCAAGAATGAATTAGAATTGATAAATATTGATTGAAATTAATAAGATTGTTGTAGTCAAGGGCCAACAGTCAAGAGTCTTCTGTATGTCTTGTATGTGTTGCACCATATAAGCAAAAGTCCAACATTCAGCAAAAGCTAGGTTTCAAAAGCAGGTGTAGAAGCTCAGCTTGAGATAACATAAATCTATTATAATTGTAGGTCCTTATTATGGTTATTATTTGGTTTTGATTATATACTGCAGTTTGAAATGACATTCTTAAAAAGGAAAATCGTATAATCTGATAATGCAATCGACAGAACAGCAACGGAGAATTTAGATTCTGCATGTTTCAGAGTGTGACACATTTTCCCACATCCTTCTTTTTTTTCTTTCAGTTTTCTGGTTTTCCTTCATCCTGATGCACATGAGAAACAGCAGAGTTAAAGTGACAGTTATTGTTAGGAAGAGTGAAGACAACAGTGAGCAGGGAGGGGAGGAGGCTGAGACAGATGCTGAGAGGATGAATCCATGAAATAGAGTTCACACTTTGTGATTGCTCTCCACTGGAATATGAACAGAATGTTTTAGATCACTGTTGTCATTGCTTATGGCCTGTAGGTTTGTGCTGAGCTGATAAAGGTGGGTAGTCAAGCACCCAGCAGAGATCCAGCATGGCACGTCAGAGAAACTGAAGAATAGTAAACTATTCTGCATTAATCTGGAAGAACTTCCACCAATAAAAGCAGCAACAGGAACGGTGTAGTTTGATTTCTGTTTAAAATTCTTTGCATTAAATCTATAAATATTGAGTATTCTATTTTATAAGAGCATGTAAAAATTACAGCAAATCTGTTGTTGTTGTGTAAAACACCCACAATGTTGCCAACCCTAACTGAGCTATAGAACTGCACCTGCCTCAAAATCCAGATTTTTATTTTAACGATCATGCATTGTTTTATTCAACTGCCACATTTTCTAACTATGCTAACTATGCAAAGATATGCACAACAACAATTTTTTGCCAACATAAGAATTTAAGCAAAAACAAGATACTATATCGTTTTAAGTTGCTGTGAGCTGTGAATTCACCACTTCTTAGTAGAAGGTAGATGATAAAGTTATCTTGGAGCCCGACCAGGGAAGGTCTCACTTCCCTCAGGCAGCTGCTTCTGTCTCATCCAGACTCTCCCTGGGTTCGAGTCCACAGCTGCCTGTATCCTTCACAGACATCTATACCGAGCTGGCTGGACAACTCTACATTGTGGGATGAGTGGTGATTCAAATCTTTTGGCTTTCATGGGGCTCTGCTGAGCTTTGCTGCCATTTGTCTTGTGTTATTTTGTCTTTTTTTTTTCTATTCTCATCGTTTCTCTTGTCCTCTCTTTGTTAAACACGGTGTATCCAAGTTATTTATCTCCTCTTTTCCTTTTCTGTGCATCCTTGTGTAACACACAGATGCTCTATTTCCTCCTCAACTCCCCTTTCCTCCTCAATTATTTTAATGGTTTTACCTTTTTGTATTCACCATGAGCCTTTCTCTCTAACTCTTCCTTCATGTCATTCCACCCCCTCCACCCACCCACCCATCTCCCTCTATCTCTCTCTCTTCATTCTCACCAACACCCCCACCAGCAGCCCTCCTGACAAAATGAGCAGATAATGAGACGTGCTGTGTCAGGCCTGGACATTATGTCACTGTGTCTTCTTGCTGGCTATTCAGTGTTTGGGATTATGTTAATTGCAATGGTGCTATGCTGCCACCATGCTCAGTATGGACGGCACACACATGAAGACTTGCACCAGAAATATGAACAGTAACCAGTGTAGCTGTTTAAAATGCCACCACATGCATGTATTTACATGACGACAAACATCGGCTGTGAATGACATTTCTGCAAAGAAACAGTATTGATTCAAATCTGTTGAACACAGAATGCTTATTTTGTTAGAAAAACAAAATAGCACAGTGTGTGACTTCACTGATTTACATTTGACACAAGGTGAGTGATTACCCTGAATTTACAACCTGTTTTCAGCTTCACCTTTTCTTTCATTTCTGTCACCAGCTCACTGCTTTTGGCAGTGTGTGTGTGTGTGTATGTGTTCACTGCCTCCTATCTTTTTCATTGTCTCCTTTGCATTTGCCGTCCTTCATACCTTTACATTCAGGTGTGGGTACTCATACCAACACACTTAGATCTGCTTGCACCCAACCCAAACACAGACACACAGGAACTAGATGATAAATGAAAAGCAGCTATAGACTGCCTTACTGCACCTGTCAACTAGAAGACCAGTGAGCACTTTTGTCTTCTGGGGAGCCTTGTATTTTTCTTCCTTCTGTCTGTTTATTGCATTTTTTCATCAGTTTCTGTTTGCAAATATACAGGAGCTATATAACCTCTTCGCCTTCCCTTGCTCACCACTCACAAGGGAACTGGGGAAATTATTTCTTGTCTGGGCCAAATGTGTAGTGTACACAAACACTCTCTCTCCCATTTCCCCGACAGATAGCGATGGGATAAGTCTTTAAGGTATAAAGCATTATCATATATATATCAAATGCTGGGCTGTGACAAAGACACTGTTTCCCCTCAACAGTCATGCATGTACAGTATACATGTATGATGTGATAATACTGTGATATTATTACTTACTTTTAAACTGTTTTTTTTTTTTTTTTTTTTTACAATACTTTTTACAGTGTAACCTTTATTCTCAAGAAAAAAAGTTGTTTCATGATTCTTGGTATGGAATTAAAATCCCAGCAAAGGTCCCTGTTCACTTTCAACTGTATCACACAGGAAATGAATCAATCAGATGGAGATCATACTATAATAACCAAATGCTTTGTAACAACATACAGTACCTGATGATGGCGCTGTAGGAAAACTTGAAGTTCTTATCAAAGTGAAATCAAGTAGGGTTCATCCCCTGGGAACACTGTGCATTTAACAGGCACACATGGAGTTGTATACTCTGTATAATAGTATCCTTTTATACACCTACTACCTGACAAATCTGGCCCTATATTAGCAATTCTCCAGGGTGCAAGCACACCTGGCTTTTGAGGAGAATAGGAGATGACACGCCAGTTTATTGCGTGTTATACCCAAAACGCATCTATTATTAATTCAGGGACTAAGTACAACGATTTTGGGCCATGCACCTGGTACAAAAAACATTTTTTCCGTTGTTGAACTAGCAATGGTATATGTGAACACACCATGAATGTACTTGTTCCATACGTTATATGCTGATAAAAGTCCTAACTGTGTAGAATTATGTTTCATGCACTCCTACTATTTAGATTGTGAAAATTTCCTTACATTAGATTGTCACTGGTATTTAGCAAAATGGATATGGAAAAGATGGTTTATTAGAGAACTGTAGCGAAACTCATGAAAACTTTGGGTATACAACAGTGCAGCCTGGAAACCATTGCCATGGAAACACTGTACTGAGCCCAAAACATGCCGTGTCACCGGCAATAAATAAAAGCACAGGCAGCACAATGTGGCATGAAGGCAAGTCAATAGGACCTGACAGTTACAGTCAGCAGCAAACACAGGAAAAGTTGGGAATCTTTCACACAGCAATGAACGAATAAAAAAAAATTCAATATTTCGTACATGTAAAGTTAAGGTTGTATGACTCTGCCTCCAGGTTGTTGTGGTCAATTAGCATATGAATTGTTGAGTTGCAGCCAAAAAACATGCATTGTGCAGTCTCAGTGGGTTTGATCTTTAACCCTTGATTACCAAATTCTGATTGTTTCAATCTTTCTTCTTCTTGAGTGTAGAAAAATATGAGGTCACTTTGAGTACTAGTAAACATAAAATAACATTCGAGAGTCTGAAAATGTGTTTTCACCTTTCACCTTTGATCACCAACATCAAATACGCTCTTCCTTGAATCCAAGTGAATGTTTGAGCCAATATGAAAACATTTCCCTGAGCTATTTTGTGGATACTGTATGTTCATGAAGACCAGAAGTACAAATGGATAAACTAATCTCAAGCCCTCCGGCCTGCTCTTTCTGGTGTGAAAGCACAAAATCACAATTTATCACACAGCAGGACATTTCAGAAAACACAACACATGACAGAAGTTATATTCACAAGTGAAGGAAACAATGACTTCTAAGAAAACATATATGAAATGAAGAAATAAAATTCCACACTGCACTTCAGAGATTCAAAGGGCTACAACAAAATGAAACAAAACTAATAAGTTATTAGTTTTGCTTACCTGCAGTTGTGAATAACAACCATCATGTTGCCAAGTAAATTATATAATTGCTTTGTACCATCAGAGGCCTTCAGCAGTTGTAGGGACAAAAAATGACCATGACTGCATTTTTGTTTCACAGCAGTTTGGATATTGCTTTCACTGATGACTGAAATATTTTTCTTCAGTGTGTTAAACACACTATTAATGGATCAAGCATGTATGCACCTGTGGAGAGATGTACCAATACAAACGCTCTTTACAGAGCAAGTCATTCATGCATCGGGCCACTCATATCAACAATATAAACCTACAAATACATGATGTTGAACCTCAAAGCCCACTTGTGTTTGCTGTGTGGAATGAATGAAGTACAGTGAAACCAATGAACCATTCCTTTTCATTCCAAGGTTGTGAGTTTCTGCAAAGTCATTTAACCAGTGGCTTCAATATATATATATTATAAAGAAGTAAACAAGTTCTCTAGGTATTTTGCCATTCTTTTCTCTAAAGATCTAAAGGACAACAGATAGATGCTTTTTGTTTTTTTCTTTTTTCAGTAGTGATGGATAGCTTTTGTTAAAGTGACTGAGGAAACACACCAAAGAAAAAACACTCCCTTTATTGGAGGATGCATGAGTGATAAGTGAGGTAAAACACAAGTGAACCTCAGACAGGCACTCACTGTTTTCAGTCGAGAGCCATGGTTGGAAATTTCAGCCCTGGATTTATCCATTTGGATTGACTTCACAATTTTTTTTTTCATGGGCCTGTAGCTCACACTGATGTCAAGCCCCACTGGGATTTGCCCCAATACTCAAAACTATGTAAAGAACTCTGCCTCACAGCACCAGGATTGGGGTATTTCATTCAAATTGGGATTATGGAAATCAAATTGGAAAAATGAATATAAAACATTTTATGTTTTCTGATGGTAGCCTTCTAAAATAGGTAGTGGTGAAAAACCTATATTCTGTTATGATCAAGAAAATGACAAAAAAGATACTTGGAAAGATACTTGGTCTTTCTGATAGCAGCCAGTTCCCACATTAATTCCACTTTGAAAATCTAGCAGGGAAAATGTCTATTGCAACTTTACACGTCACATTTAAAAACCTGTAATTAGATTATTTCAGACAAAAGCATTGTCTCTAGTTTCTACAGGAGCATAATTATGTATAACTACTTTGTGTGTGGGTGGCACAATGTTGCAGTTGTTAGTTTTGTTGCTTCACAATAAGAAGGTCCTGGGTTCAGCCTCGCCGGCTGCCAGAGGCTTTTCTGTGTTGAGTTAGCAGGCTCTTCTTGTGCCTGTGTAGGTTTCCTCAGAGTACCCTGTACTTCCTCTGACAAGCTCAAAGGGATGCAGATTTTGTTGTCTCTTCATGTCAGCCCCGTGATAGATTGGCAACCTTCACCCAATGTCAGCCGGGATTGGCTCCAATTTCATTATTTGTGGAAATTAAACAACACAGTCAAAGGACACACGACACAGTGATCAGCACTGGATATGATCAGGTATGTACCCACCACGGAACAAGACAGCATGTGTATATGGACTGTGCATCTGCCAGTAATTCCTTAGGGTCCACTTGACATTGAAAAAAAGGGGCTCAATATTACTTAATGCGGTTTAACATGAGTTATGGTTTCATTGTCTTTAACCTGGCTGCACCTCATCACAGCAGTACTTATGATAGTTTATGAACCCTGCTGAAGTGATATCCAACACGCATGTTCACACACCCACAAACACACACTCACGACATGCCCTGCAGCTTTGAGAAGCACATGCACTGATGCAGAAAATTGGCAGGAATGTGAGAGTTTTGTTCTGATATGATCTATGTGATGAACCAGTGAAGCTTGTCACTCCATATAATCTAATATGACAGCACCATCCCTAACCATCTCTAATCCATTAATTACACAAACACACACACACACACACACTGGTATACATGCAGACAGGTATTCTCAACGTGTTAAAACACATATATCACATAAATCAACTGAACTTTAAATGATAGAATTATACTTTAACATCACAAAAATATAGTTTTCTCTGCAGTGCAATTTATCTGTCCTCTTTCTTAATTAATCATTGTCACTTAAGGTGAGGTTTGTTGAAATAAGCTGCCTTAACCTTTGATTTTGTCTATTCTCTGCCTCATCTAAATGTCATTGTTTTACTCACTGTTAATGCACCCTAACTTGAAGGACACTGTTACACAATTAACCCCAACACAGCCTACGGTTATAATAATGTATCCAATTATCTGGTCCCTAAATTTGTAACAAAAGAAGAAGAAGAAGAAGTACCAAAGATGTTCAAATTGAATCCGGCACATCTTTCAAATGTAGCAGAGTTGCTTTTAATTTCAACAGGGAGCACAGAATCAGACAGAAAAAGACCGATTCACTCTAGATGATGTGACTTGATACCAAGTCATGTTTCTATGGATTGAAAATATCGAGCAATAGGTTTGCACTTATCCTTGAGGAAAGTTCCACTAGCCTTTAACACTTCCTGCAAATGGACTTCCACAGGCCACATCTGTAGGTTGATGGCTGTTTGCATTTCTTGCCAAACAGATGCTACTTTGGCTCCCTGAGTGTTGATTGGGGCCAGGGCCATATGAATATCACAGCCAAAGCTTAAACATGAATGTCGTCGAAGTTTTTCTTTACAGCCGCCAGACAGAGAGGTGTTGACCCATGGATTTTTCGCTTAGCTCAAACGGTTGGTTTGTAATACCACAGGTTTAAAGTCATGCTGCCCCTCAAACTGAGTGAACAAGTTCTGAAAGGATATCTACACTTTCTGAACAATAAGATTTCGTTCTGCTGCCATGGCAGGAGTAAAACCCGCCCAGTGTAGAAGTATGCACACTTGATAATTACTCAGATTACTGCACCTAATACTGCGATTCTCTAAAAGTCAGTAGTTTGCTGTTTATATAACAGAAGCAGGATTTCAAATAATATAGAGCCCAAGTTAATGTCTTCAAAATTGAGTGGGCAATTGGGCAATTAAATTCTGTAGAGCCTACTAATGGCCAGTGTGTGTACAAAGGTTGTGTTGAACAACAATCTCAACCCATCGGAAACAAGATTAAAACTTCACCTTTAAAGACTTTTTTCCTGCATCATCTTCAAAAGTTTGCAGTTCTGAGGATTAGAATTCTGCCTTTCTGTATAGCAGCTTATCTTTTCAATTACAGTGTGGTATGACAACTCCACTGCTCAACAGAGGGAGCAGTTGGATAGACTCAGCCTCCAAAGTCATGGACTGTGAGCTGACTATCATATCTGGCTTCTATGAGACCTGCATTTAGGGTAAAAGAGATTCACACTTGTAGAAATAAAGAAAGTGGGTCATCTTCCTCCTTCCCCCTAGAGGGAAATGGATTGAAACAATCAAACAAAAAGTATTCATTTCCAAAATGATATTTACCAGATGGAATAATGCTGGATTGCTACACAGCTAATAAATCCCCTTCAAAATAATCCAAATTCAAATATTGTCTGTTCATACCAGGTCAACAAATATTCAACACTGTCAGTCTCATGTGCTTCCATTTAGTGTTTTCTGGGAAAAGAATGTTTTACACAATATCCCAAGGGTAACCATAATTGCCTGTCTTCTATATACCTTAAAAACCCTTTACTGAGATCTGAATACTGAACCTTGGCTTAGAAATGTGAGATGGTAAAGAATTTAGTTTATTCTCATTACACCTACCATGGCAATTATGTTTCATCTATGCTGATTTGTTGTTTGTCAGCAGGATTAAACACAAAGTACTGAACAGATTTAGATGCAAACTTGATAGAGGGATCAGCAAAGAACCCCTTACATGTTTGTGTAAATCTAGGAATTTTTTAATACTGTGATATATGAGATATTTTGTGTAAATCTTGATGTTTATGGTGTCGAGGTCTATGAGTTTGCACAACCCAGACTCAGATGATAAAGCAGGTCTGGTGGAAGAAAATCTTTGGTCTTGCCTGAGGGGTGTGCTCAACTGAGTGTCATTTTAGTTATCTTGTTTTGTTTAATCTGGTTCTTTCACTCTTTCAGGACTGACTATGGAAATATATTTCACAACAGCAATAGCTGAATCTAAATGTGCAAACTCTAGAGGTGTCTGAGCTCTTGGGCAGTGGTTTTAAGTATGCTTATGTTGAATAGAGTGTTCAGAATGGCTACATGAGCTCCCAGAGGTGCTGGATTGTGAGATTGCATACAGGAGATGAATGTGACGGTCTTTCCAATAAAATCCTAAATATTAGACAGAGCAGTATCAGTAAGCAGATACACAGTCAACATAAAAAAATTTGCATATCTTATTATGCATTGAGTGTGCTCATCATCATGCAAGAGAAGAGGTTAGTAATACCTGCTATGTTGATCTATGACTGTGACATAACTTGCATTAGAGGAGAAAATATTTTCCATTTGCTCGTGCTGTGAAACTGAAAATCAGCTTATGTTAACTTTTTTTTCCCCATTTGGGAGAACAGCAGAGTTGCATTCTTAAAGCTCAGGTGTGGGACTTGAATTTCATACAATGTGATTGGGATGGGTTTATCAGTAATTGTGGTCTGTCCTGTAAAATGTGGTCATGTGCAGAGTGAGTCCCATATCTGTGTGGAGCTTCAGCTTCCATTTTCGCCCTGGCTTCATCTGCACTGGTCGCGGATTTTGAATGTTTGGATTTAGAATGAAAAAAAAAAAAACAATATTAAGGCAGTGAAGTAACCAGCAATCTGCCCAGTTTTCAACAACTAACAGAAGTCCTACAATTCAGTCTGCTAGTGGTGTGAAGTATCTGTATAATAGTATACAGCACAGTTCAGTTACTGCCAAACAAGCATTCTCCACCTGAAGAGTAAGAACTAGGGCTGTGTGATTTAATTCATTATAAATGAATCATATGTTAATATCATGATATCGTGCTTTTGTAATATGTGTTGCTCAAATTGAGGCTTCCAATCTTTTTTATACATATGCCATCTGGCTTGCTCTACCTTTATCTTATTAACTTAAATTACTTTAAATATAAACGATATCTGATTTCAGCCATATTGACTCACACAGCAAGCTTCATTATTAGAGGCAGGATCAGTCAACTTATTAAAATGCTAATGGAGGTTCAGCTACTTTAATCAGCTGATTAACAGGATTGTATGGAAAAGTGTGAACAGTCCACACACACAAATATAATTCTTATATTGCATCTGTTGCAACAACTCGAATATTAACCATTCTGAATGGTTTTAGTAACCATGTTATATCACAAGGATCGTCCTCTGATCTCTCTCATTTCCAAAATTCAGTTCAACTGTTCATCCTGTGTTCCACATGAGATGATTTATTTCTCTTTGCGCTTCATACTGATAGAAGGAGGTTGGGGAAATATGATCTCTCATCCTGTTGTTGGCCAGGATCCTGGTGGCTCTATTTCTGGGGCAATTGCTGCAGGCGCTGTCAGAGCCAACTCTCATGTAAGGAGTGTTACAAAGTTCAAGACATGATAAGACAGAAGTATGAAAAAGTCTTCCCCCCCAAGTGGGGGAAAATATTTTAATAGTGAAGTGGACATGGACCAAAAGAGACGCCTTCAGTTCGCTTGTTTCGGTAGAACAACTATTCCACACTCGAAGATATCCAATTTACAGTGAAATACAAAAGAAAAAAGCAACAAATTGTCACATTTGAGAAGCTGGAACAGGCGGGTGTTTGGCATTTTTGACTTTCAATATCACCTCTGAGCAGTATTCTCCTGTACTCAGTCAAAGTGTGAACAGAGCTTGTTGCAGTTGCAAACAGTGGAAACCAGAAGGTGGTCTTGTTTGATGTGGCAGCTCCACTATAAGAACCAGCTCCATCTCACCAAGGGGTCGGTTCAATGAAGGAGACCCTGTGAGCATGGATTGGTTAAGGCACACTCCACACAGCACGAGCAGCACTGTCAAGAAAGAGAAGCTGCAGCTGTAATATTTGCAACTATGCGGTTACATAATGTGGAATAAGATCCCAAGCTCCAGGAAATTTCTAATTAATCCTTTTGAAAACTCAAGCGTGTCATACAATTTGACCAAGTTTTGGTTAGTTATTTTTCAATCAAGTCCTCATTTCCACTTATTAGATTTCTGAAGAGTTGAGAGACTATAGATATGCTTGTCAGACTCTATCCTCTTGATTGATGTTTGTGTGTGTGTGCATGCATGTGCGCATGCATGTTTGTGAGCGTTATGTGTTAATGTGGAGTGTACATGTGTGTACTCAGGCATACTGTATAATCTGTCGATAAATGTTTGTGTTACTGAATGACTTCTCTCTCCAGTGCTCCAAAAATAGCCTCTGCTTGTTTGATTTACTATGTAAAAATGCAAAGACAAATCCAGGCAACCAAAGCCACAAGAGTGATAACTGAAGTCTTCTATTAACAAAATAGTAGAGTAAGGGGGAAAGGCGCCATGTGGCAACATGCTGTATTTGTTCTAATGTTCACTTCCTGTTTCCCTCACTCCGCTTTTGTGTAACTTAACCACAACTAAGATCATCATCTGGCTTCAACTAACTGTAACCATGATGATAAAGCCATCCTCAACTTAATGAAGTTGCAATCTTCTGTCTGTCATAACTAAAACAAGGCTTTACATTTCTGTCTGGGATCAGGGAACCCTTTTATTTTGGCAGCTGTTATTTGCAGCAGTTCTGATGACATTCTCCAGCTGATCCAGATGTTTCTCTGAACAGTGGTCGCAAATGCTGCTTTTTGTTTTTGAGTTAGAAGATTTTGACGGGAACTGTATGTTGGCTGCACACAAACAGTAGCATAGCAAAACTGGAATTTGAACAAATGTAATCTAAATACAGTATTGAGTATTGTCTCAGGACACACTTGACACTACAGCAACTGAAAAGCTGCTTGGGCTAGCTGACAGCGGCTAGCATGCTAACTTCAGCAATTTTTTTGAGTAAAGGAATGATGGAAGAAAATGATGCTGAACTTCAGACATTTCTTAGACTGGTAAGTAAATCACTATTAATGCTTCGTTGACACACGGCCCCTGACTTGGCTACATTGATTTGTGTGTTTCTGACACTTGATGAATTCCTCATGTATTCGCACATGTCCTTAAAGTTTATTTACCCAAAGATAGATGAGTTAACCGCCTCCTCCCTTTTGTTCTTTATCTGAATTCTGCTGACGCTTTCTCTAAATCAGACAGACAGAGAGACTGCAGGCAAATTGGACTGTGAACATGCACTGTCACTCAACAACGCTGGCTTGTTCTGAAGTCAGTGAAGAGTCTCAGTGGCTTTAATTCTACCCCTCTCCACTTCGCACCTTGAATATTACGAGTTTGATGTTTAGCCTATCCACCAAAAAACAAAGCTTTCTCCTCCATCTTAAATCCAGTGTTTCAGCTCCCTAATGCCACCTACGTATATGTGAGCAGCACACAAACAAAGACACATTTGCATCAGAATTCTACAACAAACTTTTTATAGCCTAGTGTGCAAAAACTCTTGAGATCAAATATAAGCAGGATGAAATGAAAACATAAAAGATTTCAGGTTTTCTTCTTGGGAAAATTAAGATTTTTAACTTGTTTATTTCGCTAAATGTGCAGCTTTAAGTTCTGAGGAATTTTGCATTGGTTTTTTGATCCATTCCATTCCTCCACGAACGCCTCACTGATGACAGACAGTGACGGCTAAAAAAAAAAAAAAATCTTCTACAGCGAAGACTCAATTGTGTGTTTTTCCACTGTCCAGTTCGTGGCAGACAATTCCAGGCAAATTACTTTTCAGATGCTTTGTGCACCAAGTTGGGTTTTAATCTCTCACAGTCATCACAGTTAATTATGCCATTCAATTTCACACTCTCCTCTAGGTAAAATAAATAATGGAACATAATTTATTACTTTTACGCAGCAAAAGTCAGCCTCAGAAAACTCTTTGCCACGTCACTCAAGTATGATGGTTATGCTTTTGTTTTGCCCTGACATCTGGTCAATACATAAATCCCTAAATCTAAACTAAATTAGCATGTTGATCTGGAACACAAATGAAAATTAAAGCGTCTTTTAAAAGTATCCCGAGTTTAATAAGGTAGCGGTATTGTTACAGATTAGATTATGGTCAGCAGCTAAATTGTGTTTACTTAGTGTTTTAATTTAGACTGAGACATGTTTAATTAGCATCTTGTACATTTTTTCTTTTGCTCTTAGCCTGGTGAACAGCCTCTAGCCATTAGATGGGGACATCTAATGCCTCTTTCTGTTAAGTGAGATATACTGTTCAAGTTAGTCTTCAGTTATTGATTCCTCCAACTGAATCTTAAGCTTTCATAAATATAGCAGATCAGTAGTGCCTAATATTTGTATTCCTCTGTTTGCCTCCCAGTCTTTCCTCCTCTTCCACCGGCCTCAGAGTTGAGGCTAATATTTTTTTAAAATGGCATTATTTTTCACACTTGCCAAACCTTTCTCAGTGTAAGAGCTCATGTGTGCTTCTTTACATACTAAAAGTAAGAGCTTTATGAAATGCTGCTCTCTGCATGTATGGTTGAGTAGAATACAGATGAGAATCACCCAGCTTTATCTTCACTTAACCTCTTCCCTGCCCTCACCATTCATCAAGATCAACATGTGTGGTGAACCCAGGACCCAAATCTATGCAAGGCCCGGGAGGTGTACGTGCGGCCACAAGTGGGTGGGAATATATTGAGGCACTTCAGTGAGATGCTTCTTCATGCTTTCACGTCATCAGTGTTGATTCCTCTGCCTCTTCATCCCTTTTCTTCCTCACATAAATTCCCTTTGTCCACTTTCTGCTTCTTTCTCTGCCTTTTTCTTTGGCTGATCTTATAGCTACGGGCAAAAATGAATAAAAGATAAGAGATGGGTGAAAGGACAAGCAGAAATGACAGGAGATAATGGTGCAGGAATAAGGGGTGATGTAAAAGGTGAATAGATGTGATCGACTGGATCATGTGACAGATTTATACAAAGCCTTTTTTTTCACAGGCTGGTATCTCATTATTACAGTTGGTCGGTGAGAAGAAAAACTGTAGCTTGGGCACGTTAGAGATATATCACTGCTCATTTCGAAAAAGCCATCATGTAAGTTTGTCCAACAGAGACATAACTCTTGGCTGGCAGTGTTGATCTCCCTGACAGTCAGTCCATTGCCCTGACTTTTCCTCTAGTGCCACCATGAGGTTGACATTTGAGGCTCTGAGTGAAATGTGTCAACATCTATTGGATGGATTGCCATGAAATTCAGCACAAACACCCCCCTCTCCATCAGTTTTCCCTCAGCATGAATTGTAATCACTCTGGTGAGCCCCTGACATTTTCACTAGAACCATCGACTGAATATTTTATTAGGTCCCATACTTAAATTTATGACTAAATACCTGCGCAACTAATGAATTTACCTTGTGTTTAGAGCTAATTAGCAAAGGTCAGTGAGTTCATATGCTGAACCAATACAGTAAAAAATAGTGAACATACACTTACATGTTAGCACTGTCACTGTACATGTGTTTTTAGGCTTGCATCATTAGCATTTAGCATAAAGTGTGAACTAATTGAGCTGCTAGCATAATGGCACACAAGTCATGTTCAACTGCAGTAAAAATGAAGAAAAGATCCTTGAGTCAAAAAGAAATATTGACCAGTTTATCCTTAATACAGTTTTCAGCTGTCAAAAACTAGTATTGGCAACAGTCTTAGAAAATTCAGAATCTATCTGTCAGTCTTTCTGCTCAAGTTTACCACGTATATTTTAGATGCTAATACAGAAACTCTAACTAAAATATGAGTGTCAAGATTATTCAGGAAACAGGAAACCAGCAGCTATGTATTTATGCTATCCTCTAATACCTCATTTGAAAATGAAAGGGGCCTAAATTATTCAAATATAATCAAGGGAAATAAGGGGTGGGGGTGGAGGGGTGGTGGTGGGGAATTCATGTTTACTGTATACACAGACACATGCACAAAGCACAAACTGTGATCACGGGTCATACAGAGAGTTGACATTATTTTAAGTCCCAAACCAAAAAGGTGTGTGAGCTAGATATGGATTAGAATCATGAGGTGACATTAGAGGATAATCCTCACCGAGAGGCAAAAGCAGAGTGAGGGAGAGAATGAGAGAGAGAGAGAGAGGGATGGAAACCAAAATTAGTTCCTAATTCTTTGCAGGTCATCGGACTTCAGGCCATTCCTTTGTTGCCAAGGTTAGTTGTGGCACCTCACCAGCCTGTTCTGAGACTGACCTGATCCAGCATGTTCAACACAGGAAGCCATGGGAATGTGAGGAAGCCTGATGGGACAGACTTGATGTCAATCAGTATTATATATATTGTATAAATACAGTACTTTTACAGTGATTACAGTAATCAGTGGTGGTTAAACTGAAGCTTTGCTAGACTTGCTGCTGAAAAACAGAAAATGATTTTATACCAGAAGAGTTAAAACTACTCACGCAAGACTGCCACCTAGAGCTCAAATCCTGTCTCCACTAACTGGAAATCCTATATACTGCTGGTCAATATCAAATTATAAAATTTTATTAAGTCTATTTATGTTCATTGACTTTCCTCCAAACAGAAAAAGGTGACCCAGTCTATTTTTCAGGTTTCCATCCAATCCCCGTTTCTCATTTGGACTCTTTTTGACTCCCTTTTTTAGAGCCGTTATGGCCGTGATCAGTGATGCTTCCAGGAGTCGATGAGGTTCAACTGCCGGGAGCTTAGCTTGTCAATGTCAGTCAGTCTTGAATACCAGAGGAGCCTTGAGCCACAGTTCATGGCTTAATGTAATCATTTGTCTCAGACGAAAAAGTAGGAAACGGTGCTTAAAGCCGGCAGTTTGTCCAGGAGTTACTCCGGGAGCAGTCATGCTTTATAACCAAGACTACGCAGACATGCAGACGTCCAGTGGCACCTGTTTGAGGTTGTTACTTATCCAAGAAGTTTCTTAATCAGAGACAGTTGCGTTTAATAATGAGATTTAAGGCCAGCATTTCCTTTGGGGGTTTCATCAGCTGGAAGTTTAAAGCTCCCTGGTGTGTTAGTCAGTCACACTGTGATTTAGAGCTCAAATCTGTCCATGTATAATTGATTTGTGAATTATCTTTTTCTCTGCAAAGAAAAGCTTAACAACTTCTGCTCACTCAGTTTTTTTTTTTAATCCTCACAATCTGTTCAGAATAACAAGACTTTAGGCATTTTGTTATCTGTAGACATCTTCAGCATATTTATTGCAACTTCTCTAATTTCCTGTGACAGGAAAGTGGTTTGTGTTTTGATTTTGGATCTCTGATTGATCGCAGTAAGCACTTTAGATACTGCAAGTCTCAGGTTCTGAGATATTGTAACTATTGTAACTATTATTGTACATACACTTTCTTTTTCAGATGAAAAATAGTAGTATAAAGTAGTATATATAAGTATATAAGTAGTATATTCATGTAATAATGATAGATTGTCACTCTAATCTATAATATTTGCATTTGTAAATCAGTTATGAATAATAGTTTGAATTTCCAAAAGAAAAAAAAAAAAACATTTAAATCACACTGATCTTCATCTGTGATTCAACATCTCTCTTGATGGTTTTCCTTTTCTCTGTTTTCTCGCTTCCTTTTCTGCTTAATGTTCTTCCTGTTATCAAGATGTGGGAGCCTTCATGTGACTTTTGTGTAGCGTAAAGGCACATGCTGACATTCATAACCTGACGATGTAAAATAACTCAGCTCGACTCATTCCTCTTCATTCCCTTCATAATCATCTTCCTCCAGGTTTGTTGTGCTGCCATTCGTCATTTGAAGCCTTCAAATGCTTCACGTTCTGATAAATTATCTACTCACATCAAGCTCTGATGGAAGAGAAAGCGATTCTAGAGTCTCCCTTTCATTGTCCCTTTTAAATAAAAAATGAAAGCACAAAAATATTTGCGGTTTTGTTCTAAAGATGAAATCATGATCTATTTACATAAATGGTGCTGGCAGCTTGTTATGAAAGATAATGAAACTGTTGAAGCCAGATTGCCTCCGAGAAAACATGTGGATGTAAAAGCAACTTTCGGTAACAAAGCCAAAGCAAACCTGTTTACCTTTCTGGGCTTTCTGCATTTGAAAACCGTTATTAAATTAGAGGAAACAAGAGCAGTGATAGTGTTGTGTCCTCTTGCAGATGTCAAGGCTGTTGACACCTTCCTGTGCCTTTCACTGGCAGACTCAGGTGAAACTGTACAACTTGAGACCAGACTGTTGACATTCACATCAAACTGTGATAGAGTGAATGCAGAAACCTTGTGAAGCTGCCTTACTTATATAACCCAGACCGTATATCTCTTATAACATGACATGAGTAACGACTAGACCTGAAAATTTCACCGTGCGCAATTCAAAACTAGTTGGTCAATACAGGAACTTATCAAGATCCTCAGAAAGCTCATGTGAATTATCTTTTGTTTTTGTTTTTTTGGCAGAGTGGGTTTCTGCGGTCTCTAAAATTGATCTTGGCTGAACGAGCAGCTCTGCTTTATATTGAGCTTTTTTTCCCCAAGTTTTTCCAGTTAAATTGAAATGAACCTCGAGAATCACATGTGAGGGTTAGAAAAAGGCAGAGAGATGTCTCACAGAACGCTGTTGACGAGGTGACAGAGCTGGCCTGAAGGAAAAGAGAGAGCTGCTTCTGGTTAAACTTGTTTTTGCCACATGTCCAGAAAAAGAACCTTAAGCCTGCATCTGTTTCTACAACTTCCAGTTCGCTGCCTGTGATTTTATGCACCGTCATGTGTACAGTTTAACTCACAAACTGCATCATTTATAAGAATGATGGAGAACTTAATGAACGATGTTGTGTTTCTGTTGAAAAGCTCCCAAATGTGGATCTGTTATGCCATCAAGTGATAATAGATGAGCGGTGAAATTTTGCATGATTTTGTGATTGTTCAACACTGCCTTGCAAGTGCAGACTTAGGTTTCAATCAATGCCCCTATCAAATTTATAATAACCTGCTTCAGGCCGATATTCTGTTTAATGAAAAAAAAAGGGGGTGACAGGGAGGTTTTGTGTTAAGAACTTTTATTCTGTCCAGTTTCATTTTTGTCAGTCGCACCTTTTTTGCTCAAAGCAACTGTAATAACTACATGATGTGTGAATGACTGTGTGAAATGGATCGTTATATAACACTACTTAATGCAGTATAAATGTCTGCTTTGTTGTTTATCTGTCCCGTCTTCAACTTCACCGTGTTTGTTTCTCATCACTTTGCTTGCTTGCTGTCTTACCAGCAATTTGATTGAGTCTTAATATCAGTTTAGTCTCACTGCGCTCTGTTGACAGTGTGCTCCATTAGCCTGATTACTAACATTATCCGCTGGTAAACACGGGAGTCACCTGAAATCAGCGGAGCCTGGAGGCTGTGTTGACAATGAGGTTCCACTTATTTCACCAAGACAAAAAGAGTAAATATCTATTGGGGAAAAAAAATACATCTTCCCTCCTCTTTCCTGTTCACCTCAAGATGTGTTTCTTATTTTTTTCCTTTACAGACACTAAAAAACAATATTTTGAGTCAATTAACAAGCTTATATTTTGTGACTGATAACACTGTTAAAAAATTATGTTTGTCTGTGACATTTATAGCAGTTATATTTCAAAATCCTGTTGAAGAATGACAGATTTTTTTTTATCAAAATCTAAATGCGTTACTTCACTTCTCTGGATTTTTTTTTCTTATCTAGTAGTGTAATTTCTTCTTTTCTTCTGTAGAGAAGATGGAACTGAAAAACCTTTTTCTCCGTTTTCTATTTTCTCCACTGCAGCTGTAAAAGCCGGTGTTTGGAGGCGCGATGCTTTATCTGAACTGAAAACTGTCACTCCCTCGACCAGGCGACTTCTTTGAAAGATGTTAGAGGTCATTCTGGGAAATATAGGAGGTCAATAACTGAGACAGAAGTAGACTAAAGATAAAGTGGATTAGACATAAACATATATTACGCTACATTATCACAAACAACTCTGGAATACTCTGGACATCCTGGATTTATGATATTTACCGATGGAAGACAAGGTGAACTGCTACATTCACAGCACATCCTTTTAGTGAAGGTGGAGCTGTTGAAGTAGCTCGCTGTGATTCACCCTGACGGTGTTAGTTCTCTACTCCACCCACTGAGCGTTACACAATTATATCCGACCTAGCGTTTACTCATAAAGATGACAAGACAATTAAGCTGGACTTGAACTAAGTGTAAACCTCTACCCATCTGTCTGGTTAATTAGCTGGTTCATGTGTAGGGGATTTACATTCGCTGCACGGTGAACTTCTGCCACGGTCAAGTCACCACATACAGCTTCTGATGACATTTTAATGGTTAATGGAATTTCTTTTTTTAAAATGGTGGGAGAGAAAAAGGTGGCAGGAGATGACAATTGCAAGGAGTAGGAGCAGCTGAGATGTGGATGTGATTATGTATGCTCACTTCTGAGTGAATACGTATAGCCTAATAAATGTGTGTAGGTGTGTGAGCGTGTGTAAACACTTGAAATTTATTTCACGTTACAGCCTGCCTACCTTGACTACCGCATTTATTATGCCATAAATAATGCAAAATTACCCCCACAATATTGTAATGCCAGGTGATAGTCATACCGTATCCATATATTTTAATTCTTGTCATTCTCCATACAGCTGGACTTCTTCCCCTCCGACTGGTGTCCTACTGCTGCTGCTTCACCGTGGGACTCATCATCAGCGATGTAGCGAAATTGCTTCCCTGCTGCCTGCCTGCCTGCCTACTCTTGGGTGTACCCATCCACAAAATCACTGCTAAGCACTGCCGAGCCTGCCAGCAAGCATGCATTATTGATTTTCATTGAAAAAAAAAAAGAAAAAGAAAGTGCGAGCCTGTAATGTTGCACTGGTAGATCACGGCATCAAAAGTACAAAGTTTAGTAGTTAAAGTCCCTCTGAGATCAGTGACCCATATCAAATCAAAGCATGATTGTCCTGTGGTGGTTAGAGAAATGGTTTAATATACACTTTATTTTAATCTTCATATATTTTGCATCTATAAGTAGCATGTATGGTTAATTAATTGTTTATAACATTCATAAACACTATTCCTATGAGCAAATGTAAGCACATTTCCTCTCTTCCACTGAAACAGTTATAATGGTGTCATAAAAGTCATTATAAATTTTTGACCTTAGCGTTTTTTTTCTCTCCCACACTCAAACTGAAGACAACATCTCTGCAGACAGGGCTAATTCAAGGTGATGCTAGAGGAATCGTTTGCATTACAGTGACGTGTTACAACAGCTTAAGTTCAGGCATGGTCACCCCACAGAGCCATATTGTCTTGGATGTAAGGACCCTGAGACAAGGAATTCTGGCAGAGAGAGCAAACTGGGCCATCTGTTTTTTCACTTTAGCCTGAACTAGACAGACTGCTAATTAGTAATTAGCAGCACATTATTGTCTGGAAAGGACACAGGCCAAAACCAACAGAGTCGCCGGGACGAAACACAGCGAATGCAGCTGAGAACTTATAGTGGTCAGTCACCTAAACCTTATTTATGAGAGCTCTTTGTTTATGTACATACTTCTCCCCCCTACACCTTTTTTCATAAAAGGTAAAAGAACCTTGTGATATTTGTTGTGTTACACAGCATCACCATCACAGTAAAATACCAACATATTACTCAACAAAATTGCTATATGGTTGTCTTTGCTGACTCAGACACCATGAAGTAAACTACTTCCTGATTTTCTGCCAGTGGACGCTGTGGATTTTATTTTCCATACACGACTGAAAGTGCATAAAATAAGTCCACTGTCAAGTAGATATTGGTTATTCATATTAAATTTGGATCCCTTAGAAAACCCTGGGTCTAAGTCAATTGAATTACGCTGAAGTGCTGATTCAGGTATTGATTATCATACGTAAAAGGCCTGAAAAGAAATGTTCTTTACATCTTCAAATTTTAATGTTGAAGCTACCTCTAGCGGTGGGAAGAAAGAAATGCATAAGATGAAATCAAAACCAAAACCAAATGAAACTAAATTCCTTTTAAAATTACACTTAATTTTAGGGAGGAAACATGTTTTAAGGTCTGTCTTTTCAAAAAACAAAACAAAAAACAGTACAGGTATAAAACAAAAGAGGAAGAAGAGATGGAAGGGAAGCACTGAGGTGCAGTTAGTCCAATAATGTTTTCACACATTAACTTACTGAACAGGTGTTTTACAGCAATATAACAGCAGGTCAGTTAGTATGCAAACATTCTGCCACACCCTGATAACACAGAGGATCCGTCTGACCTCAGGACAGTTCTGACATATTTCCTGTAGCGTCTTAAATATGAGACTGAACAAAACACATCAAATCTAAAATAAAAAAGGTTGCAGGATTTGTCTTTCATAACAACTAAAGCCTGTTTAAGAAAAAAAAGATGGAAAACATTATGTGTATTGCACAATGCACCAAGAAACAGGCCCTGTAGGACCCAAACACACCGGCTGCATTATTTATGAAAGCCGACACTTCTGATTGGAGACAGAAGCTTTTCGCCATGTGTGTGCCACTAATGTGAAAAGGCCACACTTTAGGTCTCCAAGGGAGCTGTTATTCATTCCTCTGCAGGTTTCTTTGCGTCTGCGGCAGCAGATGCCATGTGACCCTGCTACATCTCAGAGCACTGACTCAGAAACCGAGGGAGACTCAGAAGGCGCACGGCGACACTGGGCAGGTTGATCAGATATTAAACAGATCCATTTACATTCCAGAAGTGACTGAACTTAAACACCACATTCAAATAGTTTGTTTTTCTTGATCATATGTTTCTGTAATATAAAATAGTTTGTTCTTTTTGAAAGTGTAATCAATGGCCAACAATCACCGTTATTATCAGTGCTTGCTATTGCTGATTTTCACAATGGAATCGAATTCATTTCACTTACTGCGGCTGTGTTCACCCTGGTTTAATAAATGGCCTGTCAGATGTGTATAGAGGACATTACTTTTTAGTAAGTAAGCATTTAGAGAATAAAGCTTACTGTCATTTTTGCAGGTGTACTTTTAGTGCAGTAAAATTGATTTCAATTAGTCCTGGAAAATATCTTACTCCTCAAACAATTTATTTCTTGACTTGGGATCCATTAGAAAACACATCAATTCATAATTATATCCAACGAGCATTTTACCAGAGCCAACCATCTATTTTCATGGTCCATGAAAATATATTGCGCATGTAAGCCAATATCATATACTACAATATAGCTCTGTGCACTGTATTCATTTTAAGTGCATTGGTCTTTAGGCTTCATAAAAGTTGTAATATACACAACAAATACTCCCTCTAATCAATTAGAAGCACATCATGTTAGAACATACATGATGCTATTTATCTGCAAATATGCAAAATGAACTACAGAGTTACTGCTCAATCAATAGCAGAGTTATAATCACTGCAATGGGTGAATGGACGGAGGCATTGACATTACAATAAACTCGACTTGGTTCAGTGCTAGTGCTGTGATCTTGCGGGCTGGGACAACAAATACCATTGGTGAAATGATGTTAATCCAATATGCTGATAAATATGGACATTAACAGATGTCCAACAGATGAAGGCCTTTGTGAGAAACACAACACAACCATGAAGATTTTGAATTAGATTAGTTTGATCCATTTATTTCTTTTTTTTTTTTTTTTCAGGGACATTGCCCACTGAACAACAAAGACTGAAAATGAGCCCACAATTACATTTAATAATACACAAAAAAAAATAATAAAACCTCTGCCACAGGCCCTTTTTTTAAATGATGTCTGTCATCATGAACACATCTTAGCAAGGACAGCAAGGCAGCATGCGTATAAACAGGACGACGAAATTACAGTCAACCATCACTAATTTCATTTCATACATAAATGCGTTTCCCCAACGAATAACCTCAGTCCAAGTAAATCAGTTGACCATGTCAGGCAGGTTGTAATACTGACGGGATACTCTAAAGTCTAGTTGGTCTAAACGATATCTCTGGGATGAATATTAAAGGTGACAGAGAATCAAAGACCATTTTTACCTCGTCTTTGTTGAAGAACAGTAGTCCGCCCATGTTCAGGAACATGCGAAAAGTGCCAGAAACTTTGAACATTATCTTTTTATAGAAATTCCTCTTTTAGAAATGTCTGTTGGGTCAATTTCAAAAACGGTTGTTCGTGATGTAAAATGTATCTCACTGCCAATCAGTGTCAAGGGCTTGTATTTCATAATGAGGTTGCCAGTTAAGCCTGAAAAGATGCCAAGTAGGTGAAAAATCACGCATTTAAAATCCCCCACCCTAAAATAGCTTTCTGAGAGAGGTTTTTAAGAAACCTCTGAGGCATTATATCCAATCAAAATTTTATTGTGTATATGTCACAGAACAAGGATCAAAACCCCGTTCAACCATTCTCTGTCACCTTTAAATATAAATGCATGTTACATTATAGGCTGTGGAAATCTACCAAACGTGCAGACTTAACGAGAAAAAATGAGGTGGAAAGTGATCTGAACTTTTTGGTTCCTGTGTAAAAGTGATTCATGGCGCCATCCTCAGGTGGGCTTTGATGTCGCATACACACAACACCTTTAGCACTTTTAACACAGTCATTTTTAACACAATTAAAATGTTTCAGCCGTTCTGTTTCTAACAGAACGTTTCAGCTCAACTTCGTGTACCTTCGTGTAACGTGTTGCAAAAGCAGCTCAAACTTACACGTGGTGGATGACGACAGGAGGACGCTGGCGTGCTCTTTGTTTGCCTTCGTTTCCCGGTAACGCGCATGCGTACTCGCGCTCATTATCACAGGTGCGATGACCTCATCCTCACACACACACACACACCTTACTGACCCAGAGCAGGTAGAGGTCGAGCTTTTATCGCGATACTGAAACAAAAAGAAATATCCGTTAGTGCCGTTATTGTCTTTACTGCTTTTTACAGTGTTTTGATAATTATTCGTGGCGCGAGGCAGCTGCCAATATCTAACAACAAAAGCTTTTGAAAGTTAAAAGACGTCACCTCGAACGCCTGAGTAGAATATAACGTACAGTAATTATTTCTGGAAACAGCCGCGTGTTTGTGGGATTTATGTTTCTTTCATTTTTTTTTTTTTTTTTATTGTAAATGACTATTTTAGTGTAAAGAGTTGATAACGTAGAACAACAGGTGTTTTTTCAACAGCCTAATGAGTCTCTTTTCTACAGTAGCGGGATGATATGACAGATACAACAGAGAGCAGAGGCAAAATGGAGGACTTTTTCAAAACGGTAAATTTAACAAACCTCAACTTTTTTTTTTTTTTTCTTGTTATTCAGTGACTTTATGTTTGAAGTAAGTGTTTATATATATGTCTGTGTGTGCGAAGGTGTGGGAGGTTAGAAGCCTCATTGAAAAACTCTCCCGTCAAACAGAGGAGGTGGAGAGCAGACATGGCGTCATCCTCTCTTCTACAAACCGAGACAAGAGTAAGTGCAGAGCATCTTTGTTTTAGTTTGATGACCTTAATATGTTTCCAAATGAGACAAAAGTAGAAACCTGATTCCTTCAATACTGTTCTGATGCGTTCAGAGATCAGTCCCCTCCTTCGGAGCAAACAACTGAAACGCTGCAAACAAACAAAGAGGACAGAACAAGCATAAAAAGCTCATCCTTTGACAAACACCTGTGTCTGTTTGTAGAGGGGGTATAAAGTAATGCATTGAAAATAAATGTTTACAGGTATAGAAAATGGTTATCTAGATTTGATATAATTTTACCTCTGCAATCAGTAGAGGGCACTGACAAAGCTGTTTTTTATTATAAGGCACATAGATGCATAATCCAACCATTGTTGAAATAATAACAATAAATTTTATTTTTAAGCGCTTTTACAGGTGCTCAAACACACTTTACAACACATACATCAATTAACAATGTAAACTTGATTTAAAAATAAATTAAAAAGCACAAAATATGGGGCAATATGGGGACATAGACTACACATTAAAAGCTAATTTAATAAGGTGGGTTTTGAACATGATCTTGAAGGTAGGCAGGTGTGTGCAGAGGCGGATTGGTTTGGGCAGTGAGTTCCAAAAATGTTCATCATCTTTGTTAATATGCACCTTTGCTAAAATTATTACTTTTATGTGGACTTCTGTTGTTTTTAGGTGATAAAGACCAGCTGGAGCTGCTGAATAATGACATTAAGAAGAATGCCAGCTCAGTTCGAGCCAAGTTAAAATGTGAGTTTTTCTTTTTGCCTTTTCATATAATCACTGATTTATTGAGTTATTTACTGATATGTGCCTACATACAGTTGTTTGTAACAGTGAAGAGGAACTGGGGCATCACACTTCCTCAATTCCCTGCACTCGATATTTCACATACGAAAGATTTAACTTGCAAATGGATTGAAAAGTACGGCGACTACTTTCCACTCACTGTCACAGAATAACAAAGAGAATTTAACCTTTGCCCTGAACAGATAGAAGAATCTTGACTTTCAGTAGCAGATTTTATTTCACCAAGATATTTTAAGATCTTTTTTGTGCCATTGTGATGGTCTCCTTTGAGTTTTAATTGAGGTTTTAACTCAGTCCTGTCTTATGTTCTTTTAGCAATGCAGAAGAACCTGCCTGTGGAGGAGAACGGTAAAAGTACCTCAGTAATCCAGCGTATAGAAAAGAACCAGGTGAGCCACTGTTTTATTTTATGTAATGAGACAGGCGCAAAAAAAAGTGAACTCTTTCAATGGAATTTCCTCCCCCAGAGAAAAACATTTAAAACTAAAGGTTATTGTTATTCAAGAAAGGCCTTTATGCTCCTGAAAAAAAAAAATACTACCAACATATTGATTCTGTCTAATTACTAACTCGATAATCTATTCACCTTCCTTTTGCCAGCACTCACACTTGACCCGGTGGTTTTCTGAAGTCATGCGGGGCTACCACAAGTCGCAAATAACCTTTAGAGAGAGATGCAAAGCACAAATTCAGAGACAGCTGGAGATTGGTGAGTTGCCAAAAGCAAATGGTATAAAAACATAAACGCTGCTTCCACCCCTACTCTGCTCACAGTAGGTGTAAACAGACTTCATGTCACACAGTACAATCTTATAAGAGCACAGCTATTGTATTTTAAGAAGGAATGAGCATCTGCTTGTGTGGTTGTAGATATAAATAGCTGTGTAGGTGTTTTTACTAAAAGCTTCAGGTAGAGACGCGTGTTGGGTATAATGTTGGACTGGTAATAGTATTTCTTTTTCATAGCTGCTTTGTTGGTTTGAGGAGAAACTTTCCACATTAGTGTTTTAGAATATTTGCTCTGTGTTTTATTGTTCGTTATTACACCTATTTGTCAAATCTGAAACTAACTAGTGTGCAATATGTTTTGTTTAAAAATTGTGTTGATGCATTTTCCTGAATGTAACTGATAATCTGACTTAATTTTACTTAAACTATAATTTAAATGGAGATCTGCAGCCGTTAAGTCACACTCAACTATCCTTTATCCCTTTATGCAGGTGTGTGTGTGTGTTTTTTTTTTTTTTTGTTTTTTTTTTGTTTTTTTAAATCTTTTGATTGCTCTAAATGCGTCAAGGTAGCATTTTGCCTTCAGATTACACACACGATGTGATTTACAGCAGTAGCGTACCTAATTGATTATAGTTCGGAGTAAATGGCGTATTGGTAGAGAAGAGGTGTAATTACACCATCCTGTGGTGAATGTTTGAAATTGCATGGTATTATGTACATAAAACTCTGTGCAATGGAAGCACACATTTGTTTGCTTATTATTTGGATTTAAAATGTGAATAACATTTTATTAAAGTGGATATCAGTCATTGTTTGGCAGTCACCTCTTTTAAAACCCCCTTTTTTTTTTTCTTTGTCATTTTTCAGTGGATAAAGTGACCACAGATGAAGAGCTGGAGGAAATGCTGCATCGCGACAATCTTACTATCTTCATATCTAATGTAGGTAGATTTTCATTCAGTTTGAGACTACAAAAATGATAAACAATACTTACTCCGGCCTCATGTAGTTTGTGTAGTTGTGTTTGTGTTGTTGGTCACTTGGATGTGCTGGTAGATTGTAATCTGAAGCTCTGTGTTGACTGGAAACAACATTTGGTGCATTTTTTTTTCTTTCACAGATCAACCCTGGCACTCGGGTTTCAAGCGAAGCTCTGAGCGAGATCGAATCTCGTCATCAGGATATCATCTGCCTCGAGTCCAGCATCAAAGAGCTACATGAGATATTTGCTGACACTGCAATACTGTTGGAGATTCAGGTAAGATAGATGCCGCATTCAGAAAATGAACATACAAGTAAATACTTCAGTTGTAAGACCAAGTTGTGACTGGTTTTCATTATGTTTTGATTCAAACAGGGGGAGTTGATCAACAACATAGAAAAGAATGTGATGAGTGCTGCGGAGTATGTAGAAACATCCAAAGCAGAAACCAATAAAGCAGTCACGTACAAGAAAAACCCATACAAAATCGCATCCTTCCCGAGCTTATTCAAATCCTTTAGGAAGCAAAAAGCTGCTAAAACCGCAGCTGATCAAAACACATCAGACTTAAACCTCAACTGATCTCCAGAACCTG
The DNA here is from genome assembly GCA_016801845.1 of Polydactylus sextarius. NCBI lineage: Eukaryota > Metazoa > Chordata > Actinopteri > Polynemidae > Polydactylus > Polydactylus sextarius. The sequence continues at coordinate 8,119,704 of CM028922.1, forward strand.
TTTGAACACTGACTGCACCAACGATCTTGATCAACATCAAAGCCTGAGGCCCAACGAAACACCCTTCATCTGACTACAGAACAGTGCCTGTTTGCCACCTCCGACGCCTTCTTTCTAGAGGATAATGAGGAAGCTGTTATTTTTAACTTTAAAAGTGAATTTATATATGAACTGCTATAATATTGCCTGTCAAATTAAAGTGCCAACTAAGGCTGTCAATCAGCCTTGCAACCCTGCTTGTGAGCCTATACCTGTGGACTGTTAGAACAAATGCAGCAGAGGACCAAAAACCAGAATTTTAACTTCGTTTCAGCGTTTATTGACTCTGTTTTGCCTCATAAAAATGAGAAACTGCCTCATTTCCATAACAGCAATTAAACTGGTAAACACAATCTTACGTCTCATACATACACTCTGAACTGGTGTTCCTCTTAGTGGCCAGTAGGTGGCAGGACAACATCAGATGTGACTCTGAGCAAGGATCGTTTGCTCCCTCTCTGCAGCCCTGCTGGTTTTTTTCTTTAATAGTGTGTGGTTGTACTAATGCTGTGTAATGTCATGTTGTCTAATGTGATCTGTGGTGATAAACTGTAAGGTTAAGCTAATGCTGAATTAAATCTGCTGTGTGTGTTTAAATTGTCTATTTGTTATCAGTGTTTCAGTTCTTGAAGTGAATGAAAGGGTAAATCAGGATTGCAGTAACTACACATACCAAGATCAAGTGACAAATATGGTTTATGCTTGATATTATTCTTCATGTAGCCCCATCATTAGCCTTATCAGTACTTTGTGTTCAGTGCAATTAGTTAATGTTAGCATGCTAATGTGCTAAACAAAGATTGTAAACATTGTTTGCATGACACCTTGACTCCCATAAGTAACACTTAGTTTGGACTGGAGCACTTCCATCTTGATCTCCTCACACTTTTTCCATTAACTTATCCACAATGTGTTTACGTCCTTAAATGTCTCCTACTGCCACTGGAGCTTTTGAGTGTTGTATCACTTAAGATAAAAGCATCTGCTAAGTGACTAAATGTAAATGTGATGTAAATACGCATGAGGACGGTGTCACAAAGTTCCATTACGCAGCCCAAAAGTTTACCAGAAAACAGTACCTATTAGATAACAGGGAAAACCCAACAAGAAGAGTCACCTTCAGTTGACATCAGGGGCCCAAATTACTCAACGGTGTGAAACTGGGCGTAGAAATAGTGAATAGGTTATATTGAATGATATACATTATCTTTATACTGATCAACCTATTCAGTGACACACAACAATATCCCGTAGAAGGGCCATTGAGATAACTGATGATAGGACTGAAGCATTTTATCAAGGAATAAGGTTAATTTAATCATTTAGATTAATTTGTATTGGTTAACAGTGATGCCAGGAAAGACCGCTTTTATTTGATTATATAGTAATATATTTATTATGATCCCATCCTCACTTATCCAGGGCTCTCCTCCAATTTGTCCAAAAGGACATACAGATAGGCTGTTAGTAACACTCATATATTTATTTATAGCTGCTTAAAATGACCAATTTGGTTTGTTGTGATCTGACCGGAGTGGAAGATAGGAAAAAACTAAGCAAGATGAGCCTTTTTCCTGCATTGAAGGAACACTGCCAGTATGAACCCATTGACTTATCTCTCATACTGTGCATCTCTCTCTCTCTCTCTCTGCCCTCCTCCTCCTCCTCCTCCTCCTCTCTCTGCCTCTCAGATAAGATTTCACAGCACCTTTGCTCTTTGCTTAAACCACTGATTTCCAAATTGGAAATTGAATAAGAAGAATAGGAATTTAAAAAATGAGGATGACAATGTAATATTAGGAAAGACAAAGAAAGGGAAGAAATACATGAGGAAAAAAAGGATGGAAAAATTAAACAGACACAGACCTAAATAAAAAGTTTCTTTATTGGTTGTGCCAGGGTGGTGGGGCCCTCAAAACAGGGCTTGACCACAATTTAAAAGGGCTGAGTGTTGTGTGTGGCTAAATAAACTGTAAGGTCAGGCCGTCTGCTCACATTGACAGGTCATCCGTCTGTCTCTCATTTAAACAAACAAGGCTAATGTGCTGAAAATGGCCCGTCTCCAAAAGAACCATTAAGCATTTCCCCTGTTGGAATGGACTACAAGGATGGATAGATGGATGGGAGGAAAAGTCAGAAGGACATAAGGGGAACAGTCACTTTTTCTGCCTCCTCATGGACAATTCCAGGGCACTTTTTTTTTACTTCTTGGCTTTACCCTGGGCAGCCACAGCCGCCATGGCCTTCTTTACGGTTTCTTCATCGCCGAGGAAAGACATGGGCTTGACTGGCTTCAGGTTGGCGTCCAGCTCATACACAATTGGGATTCCTGTAGGCAGATTCAGCTCCATGATGGCTGCATCAGACATGCCTGGAGAGATGGGTGGATAAATCAGACAGGAAGACATACAGATCAGCAGACAGAACAGAGGCAATGTAACTGATACAATGTAAAAGTGTCTGGAGCCCAGCTAAGCATACAGGAAGGACAACGATCTTACATAATAAAAGTAGGGCAGGTTCCTTTCCATCCAACTGTATTTTAAGTAATCAAAGCGATCTGTAACATATATGAAACGTGATCTACTTCTGTCTTTCATTCTTAGGATGGAATTTACTTTTGCCCTTGAGGCTCTTTGGGCTGTATAACTCCCCCTTATATATGTCTGACCACTCCTTGAAAAAGTACAACCTTTCTACATAAAGGTCATGACTGTAACGGGAACCAAGCTCATGACCCTCTACCCTGTCCCTGAGCTGTAGTGCAAGAGTCCTGGCATGCTATTTATACACGCTGTAATCCACAACTAACTGTGTGTGTGTGTGTGTGTGAGTGTGTGGTTACGTGTGTGTCTGTGGTATTATCTAGGGTTTGGCCTTGTATGAAAATGCAATGAAATCAGTCTCTTTCCAAACTAAAAACCTTAATTCAATTTCATTTCACTTTTCCACCTCTACATATTACTGCAGCACTTTTCCTCTTCATTGTTCTTTTTTTTTTTTTTTTTTTTGTCCATCCACTCGCTGCAATGCTCACCCTCCAAGTGCTTGACAATGCCACGGAGGCTGTTGCCATGGGCGGCGATGATAACGTTCTTTCCAGCTTTGATTTCAGGAGCAATGACGTCGTTCCAGAAAGGCAGGGCACGGGCGATGGTGTCCTTCAGTGACTCACATGTGGGCAGCTCGCCGGGCTTCAGGCCCTTATAGCGCCGGGACTGGAGGTAGTGAGAACAGAAGAAGTTAGTCTACTCCCACAACTCATAGATGTTGCATAACTGACTTGAGGCCAAAAGTTGCTTTTTTAATTGGTTGGAGCTGCTGATTAATTAGTAAGAAAAATCATATGAATGCTTTGCTGTCCCCAAATGAATTAGCTCCTCTTTTCCTTTAGTTTGGGATGTCTCACCTCACTGATGATTTTGTGGTAAGGGTGATCGTGGTCCATGGGTGGAGGTGGGATGTCAAATGAACGACGCCAGATTTTCACCTGCTCCTCACCGTGCTTTTCAGCTGTCTCTGCCTTATTGAGACCGGTGAGGCCTCCGTAGTGGCGCTCGTTCAGACGCCAGGTACGGATCACGGGCAGCCACATCTGGTCCGTTCCCTCCATGATGGTCCACAGAGTCTTGACGGCGCGTTTGAGCACGGAGGTGTAGCAGATGTCAAACTTGAGGCCTGCATCTTTGATAGCCTGAGCTCCACGTTTGGCCTCCTCCACGCCCTTCTCGCTGAGGTCAGCATCGAACCAGCCACAGAAGCGGTTCTCCTGGTTCCAGGCGCTCTCACCGTGGCGGACAATAACCAAACGATGCACGGCAGTCATGCTTACAGCGTTTCTCCTCAGTCAGTCTACCTTAAACCAAACGCAAAGCCCTCAGCCCTTCTAAGTTGTGCACACACACTGGCTGACAACAACAGTGAGCCCAGGGCTACATACCACACTCTTTTTATAGCAGCGTGTACAGTGGCAGAGCATGGCAGACAGGCCTCCTTCATTCTCCACCTGTGAGAAGCATCTGTAAACTGATAGACATACAGTAACAGCCAATAGAAGCAGATCTCTGGTTGGCTGGTGGGACATACGCTGGCTGCGAAGGCCAGAGGTCAGGTATTAGGCCAAAATAGCAACATGACTTTTAAAATGAGATCTGTGGAACAAAAGTTTAAAGATCAGAGTTAGCTGCAAAAAGTCACAGCTTCATCACTGTGAGAGAGAAAGAAACTACAGCTCATTAAACACTAAAGAGGTGGTACGTTTAGTAAATATTACCTGTATTTACATGGTATTTGTTATGTGCAACAACACAGGTCTGCTCGGTGTCACAGATAGGGGAAGGGGAAACTGCCAAAACATGGCTGAATTAAGAGCTGCAGATAGAATCATCTGCTTTCTGTTACTGTACTTGTAGCTGCCTGTGCCAACACCACAGCTGTCCCCACTCCCTCAGCCAATGGTAAAGAGGCAGTAGAAAAAAGTAATAAAGTACGTTTGTCCATTAAAGAAAAGCATCCCCAGTTTATAGTCTATGAGTCTATATCCTGAATTATAAAGGTACAACCCCGTCAAAGCACTCACACAAGCATCAAATCATCATTCAATCACGGTTAAATCGTTCAAATAAGACATGTATAGTGTTATTTCTGTCTGTCACCTCTAGGAGCTGCTCTAGTATCATTTTCACACATGATGTCACGTTTCACACTGTTAGTGTGATTGACCAAAGGTGGTATTTTTTATCATAAACTTATAAGTTTTAGCAGGGAAAATTGTAGAGATGCTGCATATTTATACAATGTTATTTGTCTTAGCAGTGTATAACCACAAGCCAAAAAAATGAATTCTCACTACTGCTGCAATATCCTTTTAATACAGTCTGTTTAATCATTCAAGCTATTGTGAGTCTTGAGTTGAGAAAAAAACAACTGGAAATATTATATCCCACTGAGACAAATAGCCAAAGCCAAAATATTCTGCAGTATCCTTCATGAAATTTAATGTTGAGAAGCAGAGGTAGCACTGAATCTCACAGGACAGAGAGGAAAAAATGCTGATGGAAGTTTGGAAACTGAGCCACAGAACCAAAGATGAAGCTGTCAAGCAATCAGTCACACTGTGATAAATATATACATAAAGAGAAAAATAATAGTCCACAAATGTAGTATTAACAGAAGACTGATGCCAATTTGCATTATATGTTCATGGAAATAGGATGAGGGTTTGAGTTATTTTTACTGTAAAAAAAAAAAAAAAACAAATAGAAACTATCAAGAGTAGGAAATATAGCTTAAATAAGTTAATACTGAACATGTATTCACCAACACCCACAAACATAAGTCATAGTGGTGGTTTATCTGTATGTTTTTATGTTTTTTCTGCCCCCTAGTCCCAAAATAAATGAATGCAACTTTCACAATAAAATAAAAATAGCAAATAAAAAAAGAAAGAAAGAAAATGTCATTAGAAGCCATGAAATATAGTTTTCATGTTTTTCTTAGGTGTGTAATTCCATCATCAGTTTAGCATTGATACTGAAAGTTACTACAAATGTTAACAGTAATATTTTGAGGATTTATGGTCATGAGAATAAACAATAACAACAACCTAGAAATTGTCACTCTAAGTGAGATAATTTATCTGGGAAAAAAAAAGTTAACAGTGTGCTTTCTCTGTTTCATTTACCTGGGTCCTGTAAGCATCTTGTGTGCCAAAAATCGCCCCGGTGCAGATTGTCAGACTGCTGTTACGGTGGGAAAAAGTGTACACAAGGGAGATTGTGTGATCACAACTGTTACGATGACTCAGCCTGCAGCAAAGTCCATGCAGCTCCTGTAAGTCTCCCCTCCCCTCCACCCCCACCTCTTACTGCCTTTCCTCCCTTCTGTTTGGGCACAGCACCGCCTGTACGTATTGGGGGCCTCTGCTGCATAGGCAAGTTACTGGAGTGGATCATGCATATGCACGCACACGACGACGCACACACACACACACACACACACACACACACACACACCACACATACTCACACAAACTCACGAGCATACACACAGATATTGCTGCAAAGCACTGCAATACACTTCATTAATGTGTGGAGCTCAAAAGCAAGATGAATCTGTGAGCATAAACTTCACCGAGCCTCTGCATACTGTACCTGCACAAATACACACTCTCTCTCTCTCTCTCTCTCTCTCTCTCTCACACAAGTAAAGAAAATGCATGTCAGCAACTATGTATAATTGACCTGCCAGGATATCTGTGCTGCAGATGAAAGGGACAGAATTAAAAGAAATATCTGACAAAAAGATAAAAATGAAAACATCTCTATTACACATAAAGTTAACATGGTTATGATGCAATAAGCTACGCATAAAGTTGAGTATTATATACCCATATTTATCACATTTTGTACAGACAATGCCACGTACAAGGAACATATAAGGTGAACAATATATTACATACTAGTTTCAAGTAATGACAGACACAGACATCAAAGTAATATATTCACAATATTTCTACTATTTCAGTGTCTACATCTGCTGACCACTATTTACAGTGTCTCTAACATGTCACCTCTCACACTCTGTTTGGGTGGGATTTTATCATTGCAGGTCTTTTGAGGTCATGGTTGTAGTTCTGCTCTTCACCACAAGGAGAGATGCTGTGTCACGATTGTAAAAAAAAAAAAATTCAGGACACCCCCCACTTATCCCTCTCGCATCTCCCTCTCTCTCTCTCCTGCAGTGAGGATTAAGTGTGTTTCAGGCATGTTTTGGAAAACCCTGGTAAAAGAAAATCTTTTACCAGTCATGTGCAGCATTACTGAGGTTAATATCAATACAAGGCTGAGGTTTTTGTTAAAACGATGATGATGATGTGCTATATTCATTGATCTGAATGCATTTGTGTTTTAGTTGCACTGTTAAGCAAACTGTGATAAATGTGCTTCATAAATCTGTCAGATGCAAAACTTCAGTTTGATTGAACATTGTTCAATCAATTCAAGTCAAGTCCAGGACAAGACAGAAGAAGCTTTATAGATTCATAAAATATAATATTTCTACATCCTTCTCTCCATCTTTAACTCTCACTCTCTTCCCTCCTAAACTCGTTCCCATGCTTCCGCTCAGTCTCATTTCTTGCTGTTGCAGTGTAAGCCTATCGAGCCTGCATTGTCAGAGTCTGGGGAAAGCGCTTGCGTCAGAGCTCGCTGTACTGCTATAAAAGAGCAGGCTGCTGCAGCAGCAAGCAGTCGAGGCTTAAACCTGAGCCTGAGTTCACCTCCCCACTCACACACACACTCACACACACAGAGGAGAGGGAGAGCAGCTTGTCCTCCCCACCACCACCACTCAGCCATGAGTAGCATCGGATATGACCCCTACTATTCCACCTCGTCGTATAGACGCTGGTATGTCGAGGCTCCCCCTCGTGTGGTGACCAGAGGGAGGACCCACTCTGTCTACTCTTCCCATGCCTCCCCGCTGTCCTCGTCCCGTGTGCAGTACTCCTCTCCCGGCCGAGTGCTGCTCTCCTCCTCCTCGCCGGCGTCTTCCCTGGAGCTGGAGCTCAACCAGGCGGCTCAGATCAGCTCAGAGTTCCGTACCGTACGCACCCAAGAGCGCACCCAGCTGCAGGACCTCAATGACCGCTTTGCAGGCTTCATCGAGAGAGTGCGTGAGCTGGAGCAGCAGAACCGTGCTTTGGAGGCAGAGCTGCAGCTGCTGAGGCAGAGGCACACTGAGCCATCCCGTCTCAGAGCACTGTATGAGCAAGAGGCCCGCTCCCTGAGAGCAGCTATGGATGAGGCCAGGGCAGAGCAGCAGGCTGTCCTGAGCCAGAGAGATCGACTGGAACAAACCCTGAGCGCCTTGCAGGGTCGATACGAGGAGGAAGTGCTGGCTCGTAAGGAGGCTGAGGCCAGGCTGATGGAGACCCGCTGTGAGGCTGACCAGGCTGCCCTAGCTAAGGCTGAGCTGGAGAAGAGTGTTGAAACCCTGCTGGAGGAGCTGGCCTTCCTCAAGAGGATTCATGAAAGTGAGGTGGCCGAGCTTCAGGCCCAAGTCCATCTGGGTGTCCAGGTGGCTGTAGAGTCTGAGGCAGCCACTCCAGATCTCTCTGGGGCTCTCAGGGACATCCGGTCCCAGTATGAGAGGCTGGCAGCAAGGAACATGCAGGCAGCCGAGGAGTGGTTCAGAGGAAAGGTGGGCTCCCTGACTGAAACCGTGGCTCAGCACAGTGACGCCGTGAGAAGCTCCAAGGACGAAGCAGGAGAGTATCGCCGTCAGCTTCAAGCCCGCCTGCTCGAAATTGATGCATGCAGAGGCCTCAATGAATCCCTGGAGAGGCAGCTGCATGAGATGGAAGAGAAGCAGAGCGCTGAGATCGCTGCTATGCAGGTCAGCGGTGGTGCTGCTGGTGTATTCTACTATGATGTGTCATTAATTATTCAGTTTCTTTGAATTTTAGAATACTGATCTTTAAAACTCTTATTTTTCTTCATCTCGTGGTCATATTTTCTTTGTGTCTTTCTGGCTTGTAAAAAACTTTGTCTTTTATGTAGGACACCATTGCTGAGCTGGAGAATGAGCTGGGAGGCACCAAGCAGGAAATGGCTCGCTACCTGAAAGAGTACCAGGATCTTCTCAATGTCAAGATGGCGCTGGACATTGAGATTGCTGCATACAGGTGAGAAGCAGCTACAGTGGGATCATATTTCTAAAAAAAAAAAATCAACAAATCAAAGACACAAAACATATCCTAGTGGTATTAATATAGCATTAGTGGTGCATAAATATCGTCTTATGATAAAACATTAGTTTGAAATAGTTTTTAAAGTTATATAAAGTCCTTAAAGTGACAATATGTAACATTTTAGAGGAGGTAAAGTGATTGTGATTAGAGGCCAGGCCACTTTTATTTTGGTAAATACTTTCTGGAATAAAAGGAGGAAATTTAACATTGTTACAAATTAGTAAATATGAGACCATAGTGTTGCAAAGTGTTGCACTAGACAGGAGACAACAGATGAGTTCACATCTCCTGTTGTACTCATCCCCTCTTTTCACCTCCCTGTACAGGAAACTGCTGGAAGGGGAGGAGTCTCGCTTCAGTGTCGGAGTGGCTGGAGGAGTGTCCTCCTTGTACAGCCACAGTTTGTCAGCACCCTCCTTCGCCCGTCCCGTCCTCTCCAGCTTCAGCTCCGGTACCTCCTACCTGATGACATCGCGCCTGTTCAGCTCCAGTGTCAGCACCACTGAAGGAATCATCTCCGCCAGCCATGGCCAGCAAGCAGAGGCCAGCCCACCTGCAGAGGAAGAGGAGGAGGAGAAAGAGGAGGCAGCAGAGGAAGAGGAGGAGGTAAAGGAGGAGGCAGAGGAGGCAGAGGAGGCAGAGAAGGAAGAGGAAGGAGGCGAGGAGGCGGAGGAGAAGGCTGAGGAAGAGGAGAAGGCTGAGGAGGAAGAGGGAGGAGAGGAAGAGGAAGGAGATAAAGAGAAAGAAGAACAAGAGGAGGAAGAGGAGACTAAGGAAGGAGATGAAGAGGCCAAGGGAGAAGAAGAGGGTTAGTGCATCTTTTATCATGTACTGTAACCAATAATCAATAATTCAGAAGGTCATGATGACAACTAATAAAACTCTCATTTATTGATACAGGTGGCGATGAGGAGGAGCAAAAGGAGGAGGTGACAGAGGCTGCTGAAGAGGAGGGAGAGAAAGACGACAAAGAAGAGGGAGAAGAGGCTGAGGTCACAGAAGAAGCACAAGAGGAGGAGAAAACAGAAGGAGCTGATGACAAAGAAGAAGAAGCAAAAGAAGAAGAAAAGAAGGAGAAGGAGGAAGCAAAAAAGAGCGAAGAGAAAGAAGACAAGGTTGACGCCAAGAAAGAAGACAAAGATGACAAACCAAGCGACAAAGATGACAAACCTGCTCCGAAAACAGAAGACAAAGCTGACACCAAAAAGGGGAAGGAGGAAGAAAAAGTGTCCAAACCCGAAGCTGCAGAAGAGAAGAGCACAAAGGATAAGAAGTAAGCCAGTAGCCTTGGCAATCGTCCATCAAGACTGTCCTCAAACAAACCACAGCTTGATAACCAGTAGAGGCATCAGCGCTATCCTCTCAAATCTGCTTGTTAACATGGTGCTCAATAAAACAGTCCAACAGCCATTTACAGCAACAAATCAAGGTTAACTGCTTGCCAATATCCAGAGTAGTCCACACAGGTCTGCCTGCACACTTCCAAGTGAGTGTAATACTGTATGTGTAATTGCTGATAGCAAAAGTGAGTGTGTGAGTTTATGATGGTAAAAATAAATACTTCTTGAAGCAATATGTGTCTTTTATTCTGATTGTAGTAAAGCATGCACAAATCTCCATTTAGCACTCACCCATGACATGAAGACGAAGCACGTACATCTCGTGAGTCTTGAGATATCTCACCTCAGGAGAGCTGATGAGCATGTTTGAAATTAAACCAACAATGTGCTCAAAACTGGGCCAAAGTTGCCCCCACTGCACATAATTGTTCAAGTCAGACCAAATTAAATCACCATTACAACATTTATCACTTTTTAATAGGCCTTAGTGGGACACAGATGTGCCCAGGGCCCTAAAACTGAATAAATAACTATAAATAAATAATATATAAAAATGCGACCTTACTCACTTGTAGCCACTAGAGGGCTGTGCTGCTACAAATGTACTTATTCAGATACAAAACCTATTGATTATGCTAATGCTAGCAAACCTATTACAGACATTTATGTGTAGCTAATTTTGTAGCTTTTATCTGCCTACATTACATTTTAGCATGTTAGCAGTGTGTTTTCACATCACATTTCTTCATAGAAATAAAACTAATTGATCACACTGACCCTTGTCAGCCATGTTTGGTGTTTCCTGTATTTACGACACAAAAAATAGGCAAAAACTCATAAATGAGACGTCATCAGAAGCTTAATATGGAAGCTTTGATTATTTGTCTGTCTCAAAAACACACAGGTATTCAGGAAACATCTCCAGCATGCCCTGGGATGCATCATCAGTGTTGTGACCTGGGGTCATAGGTTGACCCCGGGTCACAACAATGATGATGCAAACCTCGTATAATAAAATTAAAAAGTGATGGGCTGTATGCAACAGCTGACTGTTGAAAAATAAGTGATTAACAGTCATCTCAGTCAGTGACTAACAGGGAGAACGCTATATTTGCATTTAAAAAAAAGAGTTTTCCACAACTTTAGCGTTGGGCTTTTTTTTTCTGCATCTAGGCGATGCGCCTACATTACCCATAATGCAACTCCATGGCCGACCTTTCGTTGACAGAGTCAGGTGTAGCGGCTAATGTAGCCTCGACCCTGCTGCCTCAAGCACAGAAGTACGAGTTACAAGGGTGTGGTAAGATAACTTTTTCATAAGTTTTTTTTTTTTTTTTTTCGCTTTTCATTTTTTAAACTTACCATTCAGCTCAAACCATTATTAGACCCATATGTGTCGCAACCAGTGCACCACAAGTGTAAAATCAGTGGCGTTTCCGGGTTTCATATTATCAAAATTTGATGCATGCAACAAGCAGAACTGTCCAGAACAGAACAGCGGCCACTGTGGCAATAAGTGGTAATGACAGCGGTACTGTAAATGCATCATGAGCCTCCAAAAGCTACTAGTCATACCAGACAGAATAAGGCTAGCAGCAGGAGCAGGAGTAAGAAAAAAAAAAAAAAAAAAAAAAAACTCTAAGTAGCCCACTGAATTCAGCAGGTGTGTATTTTACTCTATCCAACTCATCATTTTAACATGAAATAATGGGGTTTTCTTCTTTCATATGTTACTTATACTCTTACTTTAAGAATAACATAAAGCCAGCTGGGACAGGAAACAGACATTATCATTCATGATTCTGCAGGTGAGCTTGATTTCTACCATAAAACAAGAAACCTACTGAAGTTTAGGCCAGTCCTGTTAGTAACAGCATGCCAAGGCTCATTAAAAACACCCTTTGTCCTGGTTTTAATGTAAAGCGATATTATCTAATTTCATCAATAATGATCACATCGATGTCAAAGTGTGTTCTGCTTGACATTGTTTCATATTTATGTGAAATATAAAAACAGGCGCCCACTAACACGATTTATATCTTGATATAAAATGGCCCATAAAGTTGTTTTCGCGAATGCCTCAAATTACTGATATGACTGAGAGACTGACTGAATGTTTTTATTGTGTTTCATAAGCACAAGATCTATAATTTTCTCTAATGTGATAAAAACTCATCCACGCACAAACATTATCTGCTGACACTTGGCACTACCCAGCAGCTGCTCTATTATTTTTTTCCCTTGAGTAGACATTAACTGTTGACAGTGTTCAGCAGCAGGCTCTCTGTGTCAGGTGAGGCACATACAGCTCTAGTGGTGGGTTTTAAAAAAAAAAGAAAGAAAGAAATCTGATCATAAAAATCTTGATGAGGCACCAATGCAGTGGTATTCCTGTTTCTCTGCAGCCAGTCTCAGCAATAACATCTGCCATTATTCCCCAGCTTTATGTTCCTGCTGACCAATAAATAAACAAATATAATAAAAACAATGTATTTTAAAAACCTTATGAGAAATTAGCTCAGCAGCACATCAGCAATAATATATTTCTGCAATACATTAACAGATAGCATAGTCAGTCAAAGCTTATCATACCGGTTCCCCCAAAATTAAATATCCACTAAAAATGATTAATGACATTTCATTAAAGGAAATTAAATAACTTTCTAAATTAGATAAATTAAGATACATCCTTGTTTGATAACTTTATTTTTTACAATGATGTTATTGGCCAGATAAGCTGTGACTTTCCAGCTAATGACAATGAATGAATATAAATGTTCATTTATGAGGCCTGTAGACCATCTAGATCATTAGATATGAAGGTCATCTGGGTCAAAAGCTATTTTAATTTTAATTTTGCATAGGATGTAATTGTTTTTTAATTTAAACAAAATGCCCAATTTACCAGTCAGGCATTTATTGTAAAGATGAATACTTTTAACTACAATTAAATATTTGAAATAGCAGATACCAGCACATGCAATTGTAAAACATATCTAAGTAGAATAATACAATATGACAAGACACAACTTTTTTTTTTAATTCATTATGACATTTATTAAGCAAATGCTGCTGGGAAATCGTTCAAGATGAGTAAAGTCATGGGATTGCAAACAGTAGCACCTCATTTATTTCTGTATTTAAATTCAAGTCCATCCTATGCATACAAGAATGCATGTATCTGCGCATTTACAGTTTGTTTTTTTCAGTTGCACTCAGGTAAACATAACAGACACTGATAAAAAGCATGTTTAAGGCTAAGAGTTTCTTCAGGTTTGTTAAGCTTTAGTTTGCTTCAGTTACTGAATGTATATGGTCATGTGTTTATCATATTGCTGCCAGTCTCTTTCTTCACCACATGTTGTGTATTTGTTAGTTTCTTTTTGGCTCAGTTGGTATCATGTCAAGTAAGGCTTCTTCAGTAGAGCATGTCTCTACATCGAGGACCCTCCCTCCTGCTTGTCCCCCCCATTCACTTAAACTGAAAAATCTTCTTAACTTTAATAATATTTATCTCACTCTCCCACGCACATAGCATTTATTCCTTTTATATATTAACTCTTTTTTACAGTGTATTTCTACCATACATACAGATAAGAGAGGAAAGTATTCCCCTCCCCTGAGCTAGCATGCAGAGACCCCCACCCTCCCTCCCTCCCGTGAGCTAACCCATGAACTGCAGAAAGAAAGAACAAAGAGGTTAAAATGTCTCAGTCATTTGCTCCTGACCGCATCTGCAGCGAAGCCCATTTAAAGCTTTCACTCAACATGCATTTTTGAAATTTGTAGCATTTAAGTTTTGGCTTCTCTCTATGATTTTGTTTTGTATGTTTGATAGTGGATATCTTTATTACATCGCTCTAGCTGTATGATTTTCTTTGTTTATGTTAGTTCTGGGTTGATTGCTTGTCTTCGTGTCCCCTCCTCTGGCCCTCGCCTCCTTCTCCTCTTCGTCCGTCGGTTGAGCCATGTGGGGTCTGCTCAGTCACCCTCGGACACCTGCTTGATGGACTGGGTGGCGTGCTTCTCCGTCTTCTTGGTGGAGACCATCTTCTCCTGCACCACCTCCTCTACCTCCTTCACTGTCTCGGTCACAGTGACAGATTTGGTGACGTGCTTGGAGCCGTCTTCTCCAGTGGTGATTGTCTCCACAGTCTTGGTGATCACTACTTTCTGGCTGCCATCTTCCTTCACTGGGCTCTCATCCACACCGTTAGCCATCACGTCATCCTTCTTCTCCCCTGGGCTGCTTTTGTCGATGTCACCATTCATGGCAACGTCTTTCTTTTCTACCTTCTTGTCTTCTGTTGAATCGCTCTTTTTCTCTGATTTCTCTTCAGCAGTTTTGGGAGCTTCAGGCTTGGGGGTCTCTGTCTTTGGAGATTCAGCTTTTGGAGATTCAGGTTTTGGGGATTCAGACTTGGGAGACTCAGGTTTTGGGGATTCAGACTTGGGAGACTCAGGTTTTGGGGAGCTAGGTTTGGGGGATCCAGCCTTGGGTGAGCCTTCCTTTGGAGACTCAGCCTTAGGAGATGCAGGCTTAGGAGACTCAGATTTGGGAGATGCAGGCTTGGGAGACTCAGCCTTAGGGGATGCAGGCCTGGGAGATTCAGACTTGGGAGATGTGGGCTTGGGGGATTCAGATTTAGGAGATGCAGGCTTGGGAGACTCAGCCTTGGGGGATGCAGGCCTGGGAGATTCAGATTTAGGAGACTGGGGTTTAGGTGATTCAGACTTGGGGGATGCAGGTTTTGGGGATTCAGGTTTTGAGGCCTCTGTCTTGGGAACCTCGTCCTTCTTAACCTCTTCCTTCTTAGCTTCTGTCTTAGGAGCTTCTGTCTTGGCTACCTCTTTCTCTGATTTGTCATCTGCTTTCTCATCTTTTACTTTCTCATCTTCCTTTTTGTCTGCATCTTCTTTCTCATCCTCGCTCTTGGATGCTTTGTCAGTACCTGCATCTTCCTCCTGATCACCACCCTCTTCAGCAGCAGCAGCCTCCTCAGCTGCTTCCTCCTCTCCTCCGCTGGCGTCTTTGTCTCCAGCCTTCTCTTTGTCAGGAGAGGCTTTAGACTCTGGAGCTTTAGAGCACAGCACTGTCTCCTCAACTTCCTCCTCCTCTTCCTCCTCTCCTCCCTCTTCTCCCTCACCTCCGTCATCTCCCTCTGCCTCGTCACCCTTTTCTCCCTCATCCTCTCCCTCTGCCTCACCTTCTTCTTCCTTCTCTGCCTCCTCACCAGCTTCTCCTTCTCCCTCTTCCTCCTCATCACCACCTTTTCCCTCATCTTCCTCTTCCTCACCTTCTTCCTCCTCTTTGGCGGGTGCGCTAGCGCTAACTTTGGCTTCAGCGGCACTGATGACTTCCTCCTCCTCAGCTGCCTCTCCCTCTTCTTCACCTCCCTCTTCACCCTCAGCCTCTGCTTCCTCACCTTCTCCACCCTCCTTTCCCTCCTCTTCTTCCTCCTCTCCTCCCTCTTCCTGTGTGGCAGACAGCTCCTGTGCTATCTCTGCTAGGGCCTCATCAATGTCAGACTTGTCGTCTTCCACCCTTGTCTCCTCAATGATCTCCTCCACAAACTTGTGCTGCACTTTAAGCTTGGGAGCTTCTGATTTAGATTTAGAGATTTTGGTAGTGACAGTCTGGCGGTAGGGGTAAGTGCTAAAGTGGGTCTCCTCACCCTCAAGGAGTTTCCTGGTGGGACAATAAATGTTTACATTACATCTTTAAAACCCACTTTCAATATAAAGGAGAGAAGACAAATCTGTAAAACAATTATAGATGTTATTTCTAAGTTACTTTTGACATGTCAGATCAGATGTACACCAGTATGTTACCTGTATGCAGCAATCTCAATGTCCAAGGCCATCTTGACATTGAGGAGGTCCTGGTACTCGCGCAGATGACGAGCCATCTCCCATTTAGTGCTCTTGAGCTCATTATCCAGCTGGTGAATTGTCTCCTGGGGGAAACACAAAGCAAAGACAGCACAAGGTTGATTTAATTCAACAAAACTATACACAGGACAAAGCTGCATCATCCGTTATACTTTAAAAACCTTTTTTTCTGTTTAATTTGTGCTTCAGTCAAACTAAACCTGCATTCTTTTACCCCTCCTTTATTGAAAGCTATGTAGTTTTAATATAATCTGACGCAATGTGGTATTGTTGAGATGTTGAATGCCTCTTTTTTTCAAGGGCACCCCCACCCACACCCCAAAAATCTCATTGATGTAATGCAAGGACAGAGCCAGTGAAGGCATCGACCCATGCCTCTGACTCAGCAAGACAGAGGGGAGGGGGAGGAGGAGGAGGAGGAGGAGGGGGAGGGGAAGGGGGCAGTCTGCTGCAGTGTCTCCCTTTAACTATTTCCTGACTCAAGTTTGTAAAGAAAGGGAGGGCTGCTGGTCACAATCATTACGCAGCAGAAAAATTAAAAACAAACATCCTCATCTGTGATACAGATATGTGATGGCATTAATTAAGTTTTCTGTTGTTTAGTCAATCCAACAATTAAACTTCGCCACTAAAACTGAAAAATTCAAACACATTCACTGAATCTCTACATAACTGTTTTGATAATTTATGTCCCGATTTTTAAGTTTCAAACACATCAAATGACTTTCCTGTCTAATATTCAACAGTGTGTTCAAACTACTGCGTCTCTTTACGCACGGCCGCAGAGCTGTCTCCTTACCTGCAGGCTGGCCAGGTCGCTGTTGTGGCGGTCCTCGATGTCGTTGAGCTGCCGCTCCAGTGAGTCTCTTGTACCGCGGACGGACTCCAGCTCCACGGTCTTGGACTGGAGCTGGCGACGGTAGTCAGCGATCTCATCACGGGCGGACTTGATGGCGTCCTTGTTCTGCTCTGCAGCCTCGGTGAGCTTGGCGTAGCGGCACATGAACCAGTTTTCCACCTGCTGCAGGTTCTGGTTGGAGTGACCCTCCAGCTCACAGCGGATCTCGCGGAGAGCCTCGGTGATGTCCGTCTTCTGCAGGTCTTTCCTCTCCATGGTCACCTGAGAAGCCTGGATCTGGGCGATCAGATCGCTCACCTCTTCCTCGTGGTTGTTGCGGATGAAGGCAATCTCATCCTGCAGCGACTGAACTTTCTTCTCCAACTCAGACTTCACCAACTCCGAGTCGCCCATGTCCTTCTTCAGGACGCGGATGATGGCCTCTGTCTCCTCGCGGATTCGTGCCTCTTCGTCAAAGCGGTCCCTGAGCCGCTGGATGTCCTCCTCGATGTGATCGGTATCGAGCTGAATTTGCGCCTTGTCATGGTGGATCTGCTCCAGCATGGAGCGCAGCTCCTGCAGCTCCTGGTCGTACAGGTCGCCCAGCTGGCTGCGGGACACCTGCTTCTGCCGCAGTGCCTGGATCTCCGACTCGATCTGCTTGTTCTGCTGCTCCAGGTAGTGCACCTTGTCAATGTAAACAGCAAACCGGTCGTTGAGCCCTTGAAGTTGCTCTTTCTCGTTAGATCGCTTGTAGTCTCCGTTCAGGATGGAGGTTTGACTATAATCAACGCTGTCGGCGGAGCTGAGCACCGTAGAGCTGTAAGCGCGGGACACCGGCATATTCACGCTCCTCTTGTAAGATGTGGTCATGGTGGAGCCGGGGCTTGCCCGGGACCAGGACTGGGATCGAAAGCCGCTGGAGGGAGTGCCGCTGGAGCGGCTGTAGCCGTAGCTGGTCGTCCTAGTATCCATAACTCTCCGGAAGGGACTCCCTATCGTGTCCACCGGGTAACTCATCCGGTTAGACTACCGAAGGGGATGTGCGCAGGAATGAAGTGGGACGGTGCAGGAGGTGGAGGATGTGGGTGTATGTGTATGCAGGTGAGGTGTGTGTGGCTCTCACAGCGACTGAATACTGCTCTGCCTGCTCCTTATATATCTGATTCTCAGCCGCTAACAAGGCAAGTCCAAGCACTTTTGGTTCGTCCATTGATGGAAGGGAGGGGAGGGCGCATCCCCCTCAGGCCGTCTGCTAATGGTCCGGGATGCTGCTCACTCCAAACCACGTGGGCTGGAGGAGCCGTGTGGGTTTCAGATAGATTGAAGGATAGACGGATAGACAACCAGATGTGAATAATACTACTTTCAAATGAGTGGATCAGTCATCACTGAATTGGCCCTGTTATTTCAGCACCACGGACAGTGACCAGGAGAACAGAAGGCATGTTTCCTCTGCTGGAAAACTCCCTGTGATATAAAATGACAGCAGTTTATTTTTTTCACTGCCTCTTGAAGTGAACTGTGAATGAACAGCCACATGCTGACAGTCTCCCCGTGTATGCTAAGTACATCTGACAGAGAGTCAAAGGAATGTGACATTGCCCTTCTTGTCATGTCACACAGAGTCTGCACCAAGTGTCTGCGTCTGTGTTTGTGTGTGTGAACCTATAGGTTATATTTAACCAATCAAGTGTGTGTGTGTAGTGGCAGGGTTGCATAATGTTATATGAATAATAGTATTGAAATATATTCCTGTAACAGTGATATAACAGCAATGGTGAAAAGGTGAATATGTCACAGCCCTTTTCCTGTGTGTGTGCACGTGTATGTGTGTGTGTGTGTGTGTACGTGTCAGAGAAGCTTAACAGTAAGACCCATTCTGTTCTAGAGCACCTGGGTCCAATGCTCCTACAAAATAATAGGCCCAGCTTCTCTCTACAACAGTACATCTGCAGTACATCTCACCACATTGTTCACACACATCCATATTTACAGCACTGATGTTGCTGACTCACCCTCCTCATAATTCTAAAAAACATTTATTTGTATTTATTTTCTTTATCCATAGAAATGTAATTTGCTTCCAGTTACATGTCCTTGACATTTTGTGGCCAACATGGGAGCTCATCTGTGGCTCTGGGAGGATTTACAGCTCTCCAGCAGCCTGACTGATCCATCGGACTTTGGTGCATAAAAACCCACCACAAGCAGCTGCATGCGGAGGAGCGGGGAGCTCAGTCAGTGGGGCTTGGGTTGTGGTAGTTACCATGGGTGAAATCTGAACCTACAGAGCACTTTAGTGGGGAAACATTTCCAGACATATTCTCGTATATAACACATTTACAGTATTTTATTGTATATTTCTCCATCCTTAAGCTTACTGCAAAGTGTCAACATCTGAACATCACACAGAGACACACTTGTATCCAGGAAATTATCTCCACAGCCGTGTGTTGGTCCCTCACTATAGTAGGTGTAAAGCGACATGGGATTTGTGGGCTATCCATCCATTTGTTGAGACATTTCCCCTGAATTGTGAAGCGTCAGTGTGGGGCTGCCGGTTCGGTGACTCGGCCTCACCCGACAGCATATTGATCTCCTATCACTCTCAATGCTTCTCTCTAATCTCAGGTCACTCCGGTCAATGCAGAACGATTAGCAGTCATTGGCGGTAATGCACCAAAAACAGCTGCATCGGTGCTTTCTGAGGATCCATCACCTTATGCATTTAATTCTGTCAAAATCATCAACACACTAATCTACAGGTGCAGTCATACTGTAGTCACACTTGCACCCTCAGTCATTTTAGATGATTTTTCAGACTAGTCATGTGTCTGCTCTTATGTCTTGAACTTATCTTCTGTAAAGTATAAATCAATAGTGATGTATATGAACATCTTAGGACTGATGCCAAGTTTTCACTCTCAAAAGTCAGTTTGTCATGGGTCTAGAATGAGCTGAAAACTAACTTTGTTTTCCAACACTGTATTTGCAATAAACCTGTCTGCATTTCCTTGTCCTCCTTCATTGGCTTTCCACTGCAAGCTGTAGTCAAGCAGGGCTAATGCATCAAACGTGGCCAATTTTAGATCGCTCCAGAGACTCAAAGGCAGACAGAGAGAGAGAAACTGGGAGAGAGGGCTAAACTGAGAAGGAGGGAGAGAGAGTCACAATGACTTTCTTGTCCTGTGTGCGTATGTGTTTTAAGCATTAACATGAATTGTTAATGATTATACTCCAGTAGCTGCACCCACTGTCTCCCTGCATGCTGACGTTATAATGTCCTTGACCGCTGCCCTGGTGTCTGTCTCTATTCGGGCCCTCACGCTGGCTGCAGGCTTGAGACGAATATTTCATTGTTGGGCTGCTCACTCGGAAACCTCGAGGTGCTTTTCGATGTCCTGTGAGGGGTGGCGGTGGTGTGATATACACGGTGCAACAAGGTTGTGTGGGATGGGCAAAAAAAAAAAAAAAAAAACAGGGGAGTCATTCAGCATCAATTCTGGGCTCCAGTGCACTGCAGAACGGTTGGAATGTTTTCAAATGGCACTGCAGCAGAAACAAGCTCCGGCAGCCAGACAGGCCCATCCCAGTGATAACCCTGGCCCTGCAGAGACCACAGTCCACAGAGGTGCAAAGGGAGTGCATTCCCCTTTGCATGAGGTCAAGGCATGGGCATCTGTAGGCGACATAGTGCAGAGGCATGTTGTTTAATATGCTGATACATATATAACTCAGGGACAGCATGAAATGCTGCTGCTACATAAGTAGCTGTGGCTTTGGTAATAGCCATGGACCTAAATAATATTTCTGCTTATTCTCTTACTTTATAACTTTTGCAAATTAGCCACCACTGTGACACCAGTGCTGCTATAGGATAACTGCAAATGTTGTAGAGAAATATAACTGTAGCACAAGCAGAAAAGACACATAATAAAATAGTAACTGGTGAGTATTTAAAACTATAAGCTACCAATGGCACATGTTCAGCTGTAGCCATAAATGTGTGTAATCATATTGTGTTATATGTATTTTCTCAAGTAAAGTTTTGATAACAGATTTGAGTGTTTTTAGTTTTTCAAAACAAAAATCCCTCAAATCTTTCCCTTACAGCTGCTGTGACGTACTGGTGTTATGTAACCAACATGGCTGCCAGTTATACATCTGTCTCTAACACATTCATCGGAAGCAAACAAATGTCATGAGTCAGTGGAGAGGAAGAATGACATTGAGATGGAGAGGGTAGCAAACACAGGGATGTTAATTAAGCTTAGCCTTGATGGTGCTCAGCCCACTGCTGCAGCAGCACCTCACAGGCTGCTAACTACGTGTACGTGTGTGTGTGTGTGTGTGGATGGCTGCGTGCGGCCCGAAGATTAATGGTCCATGTCATGGATGGAGTCAATATTGTGAATGCTACACATTGTTTTCAGTAGCTGTACATAAGCAGTTTTACTCAACATGAAAACAATATCTGGCCAAAAGTATATGGACAGAACAAATCCTATTTGTTGCATTTGTATGTGATTTTTCAACATTTAATGTGCTGCTGATTGTGGAACCTGGTGGCAGAGATTTGCTCAAACTGAACCACAAGCATCGCTGATGTTTACTGAAAAGGCTTGGCTCACTGTGGGTGTTTCAGTTCAGGTTGAATGAGCTGAAAGGAGACAAGGTAAAACTGGAGAACCATTTCATTTTTTTTTTTATGTATCTCACTTTGTGCATATGTGACAAACACCTCTGGAGCAAAAGTAGAACTGTTTTGAAGCCACAAAGCTAATGTCATCTATAAAGGCCCTGCAGAATAGTTGCAAGGATTTCCAGTCATGGATATATTTAAGAAGTTTAAGTGTGTGTGCATGTGTGTGAGTGATGAAGACACAGAGGATGGTCTTAGACAAATGCAGGTGTCCAGACACAATGACTTGACATATTCACATCAATAAATTCACATACTTTCTTTCTCTGTCTCTCGCTCTCTCTCTCTCTTTGTCTCTCTCTACCTTTCCTTGCCTCCCTCCCTCCTTCCCTCTGTCTCCTTTCCTGTCTCCTTTCTGTCTCTCCCTCCATTACTCTGTCTGGCTCACACCCTCCCAGTCACCATAACAGTTTGTCGTCTCCTGCTCGCTGTGATAATATTATTGCTTTTCCACCTTAGACAACACCAGCACCCATCTGCTACATCTGGCATCTTTTACCCTCAGTTAACCACAGGCAGTAGTCATGGAGGTGTCCTTCACAGGAGGCAGAGCATTAACATGTTGTGCAGCAAGGTCGTAACTACGGTCTTATGCACCATTACACCAGAACATGTGCTGGTTTTGAAGGTATAGGAAATCATTTAAGCCTTTGGTTTAAACATTGCTCACATGAGTGTGCACTTCAGGGCCTTGACAATGGAGGATTTAGATTTTTGCATGTTCAGCTCTCATGCGAGCTTTGTTGTGTATTGATCAATATTTGTTTTTTGTTTTGCACATGCACATATTGGCCAAGATAATACACAATGTGTTTTTGGTTTGAGAGAAAAACAATTATATAACACAACGCTGACCTTGCAGACATTGAAGCACAGTGCTGGTTATACTGTCACTGTGAATAATATTGATCGTAAAGTTGTTAATAATGGATTCAAGCTTGTACTGGGGGGGTTATTTGTAATTTTTGACACTTTAAATCTCACTGACCTGTCAGAATCAACAAGACTTCATTATAAACTCTTGTTGAAATTCCAAAGATACCATTTATGTATTAAAAAGCTATCTATATATCTATATCTATCAGGATAGATTGATTGATTAGTATATATATGGTATATAGTATAGTGTAGTATATTTAATACAATACTAGTATTTATGTATGTATGTATATATACACTCACCGGCCACTTTATTAGGCATACCTGTCCAACTGCTCATTAACGCAAATTTCTAATCAGCCAATCACATGGCAGCAACTCAGTGCATTTATGCATGTAGACATGTTAAAGACGATTTGCTGCAGTTCAAACCGAGCATCAGAATGGGGAAGAAAGGTGATTTAAGTGACTTTGAACGTGGCATGGTTGTTGGTGCCAGGTGGGCTGGTCTGAGTGTTTCAGAAACTGCTGATCTACTGGGATTTTCACGCACAACCATCTCTAGGGTTTACAGAGAATGGTCAGAAAAAGAGAAAATATACAGTGAGCAGCAGTTTTGTGGGCGAAAATGCCTTGTTGATGCCAGAGGTCAGGGGAGATTGGCCAGACTGGTTCAAGCTGATAGAAAGGCAACAGTAACTCAAATAACCACTCGTTACAACCAAGGTATGCAGAAGAGCATCTCTGCACTCACAACACGTCAAATTTGGCGTCAACAACATGAAGGTATGGATCCATCCTGCCTTGTATCAATGGTTCAGGCTGGTGGTGGTGTAATGGTGTAGGAGATATTTTCTTGGCACTCTTTGGGCCCCTTAGTACCAATTGAGCATTGTGGTAACACCACAGCCTACCTGAATATTGTTGCAGACCATGTCCATCCCTTTATGACCACAGTTTACCCATCTTCTGATGACTACTGCCAGCAGGATAATGCACCATGTCATAAAGCTCGAATCATCTCAGACTGGTTTCTCGAACATGACAATGAGTTCACTGTACTCAAATGACCTCCACAGTCACCAGATCTCAATCCAATAGAGCACCTTTGGGATGTGGTGGAATAGGAGATTCGCATCATGGATGTGCAGCCGACAAATCTGCAGCAACTGTGTGATGTTGTCATGTCAATATGGACCAAACTCTCTGAGGAATGTTTCCAGTACCTTGTTGGATCTATGTCACGAAGGATTAAGGCAGTTCTGAAGGCAAAAGGGGGTCCAACCCAGTACTAGCAAGGTGTACCTAATAAAGTGGCCAGTGAGTGAGTGTGTGTGAGTGTGTGTGTGTGTGTGTGTGTGTGTGTGTGTGTGTGTGTATATATATATATATATATATATATATATATTTATCTTTCTGTCACCACATCTATCACTACTGCCTTCTTCTGCACTTTGTTCACCACCACTAAGTCTGGAAGCTGAAGTCCCACAGAACCTTGGCACTGCTGTTCTCAGCTGCCTTCTGTGGCACGACCCATTGGGATTTGGGTACTTCTATTCCATACTGGGTACAGATGTTCCTGTACACTATTCCAGCTACCTGGCTGTGCCTCTCAGTGTACACTGACCCGGCTAGCATCTGCTCCTCTTCCTCTGCACTCTCATTGGGTTTCTGCTGCCTGAGGCATTCACTTAGTACTTCATCCTTTGTGGCTATTTTCTTGATGTCTTCCTGGATGTTTGATGTTTCATCCTGGATCGTGGCCTTAATGCTCATGAGTCCTCGGCCTCCCTCTTTTCGCTTATCGTACAGTCTCAGGGTGCTGGATTTAGGGTGAAACCCTCCATTCATGGTGACGAGCTTTCTTGTCTTGATATCAACATCTCCACCTTTGGCCAGCTTATAATCCTGGCAGAGTATCTGATGACGGGCAGTGCGTACATGTTGATGGCTCAGATTTTGTTCTTAACATTCAGCTGACTTTTTAGGATTTACCTTACTTTAGGTCTGGAGTTGTGGCTGACTTCCTTGCGGCCTCCTCATTGTTTCTATTAGGTTGTGGGATACCGAGGTACTAGTAGCTGTCTTGGATATTACCCTTTGTTGCCCTCTGTTAGATGCTGTGAGAGGAGCTGAACTCCAAGTCCACACAATCCTCAAGGAAAAAAAAGACATGAATATATAGTTTTATATACACACACACACACACACACACACACACCGTAATGGACTCTCAGTAAACATCACTGAAACAGCAGTAATAGTGCATTTGTTTTCAGCTGCAATTGAACAGTGCTAGTGATCTGTTACAGCAGCAGGATGTGCCACACGTAATGAAGTAAACATGTCAGCCAGTGCAGGGCTTTGGCTAACTCATTTGTGTGGACGATAATGGAGGTTTTTTGCTACAAAGATACTTATTAGTCAATTGATTGTTTAATGGAAACTGTTGACTGTAAGAAAAACCACAGTCAATAACGTCTGTTTAGAGACTGTGGAATGAGTTAAGTTTACAGCTCTTAAAGCTAGGTAAGGAGGAAACTAAAAGAACTATGAATGTAATATATATATACACACACACACATAGAATCAGTTTTAAAACTGTGAATGAATCAGTTAAAAGAAAACAATACATCAGTATCAGAATTGACTTCTAAGTTGTAATGCAATCGTGCATTTGTAATGGTGCATAAGAGTCCAGACTGCAGCATTCTGCAAAGGGCAGAGCTCCGTTTGACTCTGGGGGGATGGATGGGTGAGAGGTGTAAGGTTAAGAGGATCAGATGGTGAGGTAAGCAGGGTGTGACAAGCTGTGGATCGCTGTATGGGGTGATGCTAGTGGGAGGTCTGGAGGCGGTGATGATATCGCATATAGTGGCAGGGCAGAAAAGAGCAACGAGAAGGGGGCGGGGGGGGGGGGTGTACATAGGAATAGAAGAAGAGAAAGGGAGGGGTTGCACTAGGATCTGCAGTTTATCTGCAATGCATCAGTAGCTCTCTCTCTCTCTCTCTCTCTCTCTCTCTCTCTCAGTCACTCGCTCTCTTTCTCGGTGTGTGTGTGTGTGTGTGTATTAGGCAGATAGAGCGTCTTTTCTCGTAGGTGATCCTCTGTGGACAGCTAAGTAGCCACAGAAATAAAACTGCTCCACATTCTCCTCTCACGGGGAACAAGGCTGGCCAAAATCCAAGAGGTAGTTATGTCACCTCCCTCTCTCTCTCTGTCTCTCTCATACACACACACACACACACACACACACACTGTAAACAAACATACAAACACATACACACATATACAAAGATGCCATCAGATTGACCTTGTGCAGAGCCATCAAAAGTAGAAATTCTTATTCTTATCATTTGTCTTTAGGAGTTTGTCATTTGTACACTCAGCACTCAGTAAATGTAATTCATGTAAACAAATTAATAATAACCTGAAAAGCAAAACTTTAACTGAAGATGCACAAACATACAAACCACTAGCTCCTCTGTTAAGTTTGGAAATGCAAATTGAAAAAAACAAAACAAAACAAAACCCACAATATATCTCTTAGTAGATACACTCTCTGCAGAAGAGACATCAAGTTTTCAATAAAATGTCAACATTACTTACAATCTATCATCTCCTAATGAAATTATGTAACAAAATATATGGCAAACAAAGTGAAGAGTGTGGTAAAAATCTGTCAGCACCCTGAGTGAATGCAAAAGCAATTTACTGCATACACACACACACACACACACACACACACACTTCACTAAACCTTTTTTCATATGTCCAACTGAGGAAATTCTCATCTTGTGTTGATTAACCTCTGATTTATAATGTTGTTTGTACTTAAGCAGCACCTGGTGCTTAGATAAATCTTTTCGAGTCTAAAGGAAGATAATCTGTACTCCCAACCCTTCAGCCAACTTTGTGTTTTGTCTTTGTATTGAGATATTACACTCTCTGTGCTCACACAATGCATTATCAGTATGGTTATTATGACCTTTTGTCTTTACCCGTAAGCAGGGTAACACTTTTTGAAAGTGTTTGTAGCTGCAGTAGCTTTGTTCTTTATATATTGTAAATGTTGTTTAAAACCTTTATTATTGCTTTGTTTTAAGGTTCAGTTGTCTATATTTAAGCATTGTGGCCAGTCGACTGTTGTTTCATCGTCGTCTATTAACAACAATCCTACCGACCTTTTTTAAGTATACCTAACAATTTTACATTAGCTTCACTTTCTTCATGGCAACATTTATGTTGTTCGTCACACTAAACTGTGAAAGTGAAGTTGTAGTGACAAATTTATTGATTTATTACACAAACACTGAAGAACTGGGACCTGAAAACACACAGTTGCACTTACATTTTCAAGACAGTTAAAATAACTGTAGCATGTAGAATCAAAAGCTCCTTAAAGATGATTAGTTATTCCGTGAAGTTAGTTGTTTGTTTGTTTGTTTGTTTTATCTTCTTTCATTTCTGGAGTTGCTTGAGGGAAGTGTAACAGTGATGCTGCAATCCTACAGTTTACGCCGAGTCATATAAAGTGAAACTTTTTAGTTTTGCTTAACGCTTTAATGAGTCAACTAAATAATTATAAGTGCCTACACTGCATTTTGAATATACGTGTTTACATAAGTACGATGCCATACCATAATATTTAATATATACATTTTTTTTTTAATCACTGTTTAGGTTTGTATGGTCGTTATGCTCTGGCTCTGGCATTAGACTGAGAATGTTTTGCCATATTCTTTACACATAGACAGTTTACTGTATGTACTTGATGTAAAGCACCACCCTCAGCATGTTTGTGCTGCTCCCTTCTCATTATATGAGCCCCTGTTGTCCCTGAACCGGTTGTCAGCATGTGCTGTGCGGCTTTGTAAGTTGTCAATACGTCCCCGTGTCAATGTCACCGAGACAAATACATTTACACATGTTGCAGTTTGCTACACGTAGGGTAATAGTCTAGATTCGGCTGCTTCTGCTGCTGCAGGATGCTGTAACAGCTGTTGTTCAGAGGAAAAAGGATCACATAGTACGTCGAAAGGCACAAACTGTCATAGACTCGACAGACTCGCACACAGTGCACGGCGTGTTTGTGTCCTCCTTCCATCTTTCTAACAAATGCTGACAAGGTCTTACCTCTTGAGTAAAGTGAAGCGTTTTAACGCTGAAGTCAGCAGCTTTTCTCATCTGAAGGAGGAAGTGAACGATCAGCGGAAGCCGAGAAGATTAAACTGAATTACCTTACTGATGGCGATTACTCAAACTGATGGTTTGAGACCCCTGTTTGATTATTTCATCGTTGTCTGTTTTCCACAGAACATACTAGAGGCCTTTAAAAAAACACACAGTGTCAGTTTTGATCATTTTCATAACAAAAACACTTATCAGAGAAAACAATCCTTTAGCCAAGTAGGTCGGCCCTTAGGTTCTTTCAGTGCTGGCCCCCCTAGAGTGGCAAGTATCTGAGTCATGCACATGATCCAGTCATCAGGAACAGGCTATAAAAATGCCAGCCCACTTGATGAAACAATTGTTCTCTCTGAGATTAGCTCCTGTGTGTAAGGACACTGAAACTACCAGCTCATTCAAATTGTCTTATTTGTGTATGCCAGGCCTCCGTCTTTTAATCTATTACAGTAAATTATGCCATCCATCTGTCTCTCCTTCCATGCAACCTGCATTTGTTCTCTCTTCAAGGCACTCAGCAAAGTTAACATTTGTAATTTTATACTGGAAAAAAAAGAAAAAGAAAGAAAGAAATCATGGATTTGAATCAGTAGTTATCAGTGTCATCAGTAAAAGCACGTGTTCAATTTCCAGATTTTTTATCTACCTCTTAATATCCTGGATCATCCACACATAGTGGTCTGACATCATGTTTTTAATCTGCAGAGTCACTCATCACCCTCTTTCTCTGCAACCCTCCTCCCTCCTCTGCTGTCTCTACCTACACAGACGCAGATTCACTGTCTCTCTTTTTATGTCTCTATCCTCTTCAATCATTTCGAGACATTTTAATGTTATGGGCTCGGTAGATCGTCTATTCAGTACCTGTGCTCCAGGAAAATTACCTCAGTGCGTATTTTTCTAGTGCACCACACAAAAGAGAAAGAAAATAGACTTTGCGTTTGAAAAGCTTAAATTGCATTTGCAAAATGCTTAAATATATATCTTAGTGACAACCATACAGCTACATATATAAATAAAAGTAAACACTCGTGGGTGATAGGTTGCAGTGAAGAGGCCCAGTCACGATCAAGATTCATGGCATCAAACAGAAACACTTGTCAGAGGCTGAACTGTGTCTTTGGAAACAAGCGTTTTATTAGATTTATTTAAAAAAAAAACAAAAAACAAACAAACAAAAAAAAAAACAGCAAATGAATTGTATTATCTTTGAGAAAATATCTGCACAAAGTAGAAAACTTTCATTGTGTGTTATTATTTTTATGTCGTTACGAAGGAGAAGGAAACTGTTAAAACAAGGTTGTCCTTGCTTGACTCGGATGACTCAGCTGAATCCTTCCATCTGATATTAGCTGTTGCACAGCACCTCTGTGTGTGTGTGTGTGTTTGTTTGTTCCTCTGTGTACATCACATTTGTATTTCAACATGAATTTTGCTCAAAGAGGAACATGTTTTAGGATACAACTCAAAGCATTTATTTTCACTTAGTGTCAAAAGAAAAATATATCAAAACAATCAACAGACAAGATATTAAATGGTAAAGAGAGGATACCATCACTGTGAGATTAAATAGATACATAACAAAACCCTTTTTCCATCCATCAAAAGTACTTATTTTCATATTTTTTTTCCTATTCATCAAAAATAAGACCAAACAAGCCTCAGGACTGGATATAAAATTGGATTTTCAACTTTAAATCATAAATCACTCACAATATTACTTCTGTGAATGCAGAACTTTTGATGGATTGTAGAGGATACAGTCGCTGTGGTGAATATGATTTAGATGTCAGTGCCAGCAGATGTCAGTATCCAGCCAAAACAATTGGATATCATCGGCATAAAAAGAAGAAACTGTAGAGAAAGCAGCTTATGTCATCGAGTGTAGAGAAAATAACACAGGAACTAGGATAGAACCATGAGGCACTCCCACATACAATATACAAGAATTAAAGATTCATTATTATTATAAAGGAGTTTTTTATGGTTTGAGGTAGTTTAAAGAAACTACATTATACTTTCAGCCATGCTAGCCCTTTAGTGTAGGAAATGTAATATCAGTTGGTCAGTCCAACTCAACTTACAATTTACCAGACTCCATACAGTGTTTTACAGCTTTTCTTTTTTCCACATAAAGGCATGAGCATTGTTCTTGCCCCTCTCTGTGGCAGTTATGAACTCATTGGTGCCTGTATGCTCATAAATCAGTGAAAGACAGTTTTTTTTTTCAGCTGTGACTGGGACAGCTCTATCCCACATAAAAAGAATACATTTATAGAGAATTCAAGAGGTTCAGGAAGAATGTCTGTGAAAAAATTGAGCACTTAACGTTCATGATGCTGTGGGTCGTTAATACTGCTGTGTAACAACTGTGTGTTCTGTCACAGACACTATTTTAATCTCTAAAAAGGCTTAATGACTGCAGCAAGTCTGTCTTTGGCACCAAAAGTCCCACTCAAACACTGTGAAGAAACACAACATGTTTTAAGCTTATGTGTGTGACTGTGTGTGAGAGAGAGAGGGAGAACGTGGGAGTTTGTGTACTACAGGTCTGCCCCTAGTTATTTTAAGCCATCCCAGTATTTCTCTTGGACTTGTCAATGAGCTGTTGGTGAGACAGACTGAGGCGCAGAGAGGAAAGTGGAGTCATGCTGCAGAGGTTGAGCTGCAGAATCATGATACAGCTGAATGAGGGAGGGAGGGAGGGAGGAAGAGAGTAGGAACGGGAGGGGGGAGGGGGGGTGGGGGGTGGGAGGGAGTGAAACAGGTATTGAGGTTTAAAAAGGTGTGGGCGTGCGTGTGTGTGCAGTTGTGGTGACGATATCTACCCGTTCAAAAGTCATTACGTAACTGTATCTGTTGCTGCAGCATAAACAGCACACTGTTGCAGTGAAGGGGACAGTCTCCATCAATAGTGTTTAACTGACGCACTCCACAGGTTCTCTTACCTAATCGACAATATGTGTTATTCCCTCCTAAACAAATCATCAGACTGGTTTCTCATGACCTAAATTCAACATTTGGTTGAATTTAGGCAAGGAAACCTGTGACCTTGCTTGTAGGGCAGGATCATAGTCATGGCTGAAAGACATTGACAGGGGATGGACACTGCAGTCTTTACTGTCAGATGCAATGTACACCCAATTATCTGTATGAAATAGAGATTTAGGGGTATAGTATATGTGCTCATGGTAAATTGCAGGTAAAGAAATGGCTTGTTTAAATCTCTTATTGTTAAAGTGAATCTAAATATGGATCAAAATGTTGAGATTTTGAAACATGTCTAGTTTCCCTTGGTTGAATGAATAAATTTCAATTGTTTCTTTAAATCTGGCATCTTACTTATCAGCTTATATGGTGAAGAGTAGCATTAGAACAATAGCAAACAGACTCATATTTAAACATGAGCTGAGAGCAATATTAGCATTCCTCAGAGAAGTGTTTGTATCCACGAGATGAATGTAAATCGAATACTCACTTTCCACTTTTTGTTTGCTGTTCTGTTTTGATCTTTGTTCTCCACTCACTCCTGAGAAAAAATAGGCTCTTTATCTGTGTAATTCTATTTAAAGCTAACTTTGTGTAATGCTGTATGGCTCTGGGTGGAGTACAGCAAGTTTTTAAAACTGTTTCTAAAAACTACCACTATAAATCTATAGTTTCCAAAATCCTGTTCAATAATGTCCAATAATAGCCAAATATCTTGAACGAGTATTTAAAGAAACAGTTTGTACAAATAAAAACTAAAGAACATCATCCATAAATGTGTATGTCCTGTACATCTGTTTTTTCTGTGTGTGAGGTCCTTGTAAATTTCCGTAGTGTGACAAATCAAAAAATAGTTTTTACACAAAGGGATTAAACAGACACTGATTCAGAGAATAGCTGGACTCAAATGACATGAGTACATTTATTGTCAAACAGTAATAGATTCAGTAACGTGGCACCAGTGTGCGATGCCTGTAGCCAATCCTGTTAAGTACCACTCAGTATTCTGAGACAGTAACTCCTCTGTGGGTCTGCGTTACATGTGTTTGCGTATGTGTGTGCACACACGTCAAACACACACAATAAATCACCAATGTTCAACATACATTGAATGAGTGGATGAATACCATTACACTTTAATATCGTCAATGTTTAAAGTGGGGTGGGTTAGGGCACATAGCTGTGATGTATGAGGTTTCTGCTGAGTTATTGATATTCATGATGTCTCTGAGAAGGTTTAAACATTCATGAGTGTCTGAAGGAGAATTTCTATCTTTCTGAAGACTTTGGCGGTTTTTTTTTGTTTTTTTTTACCTCTACTGTTTGGAGTCAAGATTAATGGTTAAGGGTGGGGATGTGAATGCATTATGATGCTGCACAAGTTCAAAAATACACAGATTTGTGCGTGTGTGTCAGTCATTTCTAATGCCAGTGACTGGCAGCTTTTCCCATGACGACTGCACAAAAAGTAAAAGATGAAGTATTAGCATCTGCGTCTCTCTCTCTTCCTTTGTCTTTGAGCTTCTCTCATTTTTTTCTCTGCTCTCTAACCCTCCCTTGATTTTTCTGCCCTTATTTCTCCTCCCTTTTTTATTTCTTTCTAGCCCTTCTCTTAATGCCCCTATCTCCAAGTTTCCTCTGCTCACACTGGGTAATATGAATAAAGTCGCAAACCCATTTCTAAAAACTTGCATCTAAAAATAGCAGCTCAGTGAATTCCAGAGGGTATACATGGGGTATTATGTGATATTTTCTTTTATTTGCTTTTCATTTTTTACTGCAGCCCTGCTGAGCAACTTCCTGGGGCCTGCTCTTGAATCTATAAGTGACACTGTACATGAACGTGTTTGAATTCACTATAGCTGCTCATTGTACTCACTCAGTCTAATAGACTCTGAGATGCAGAGGAATGATGTTTTATATGAACAGTGGGGTGTGGGACGTATAGCAGTAGGAGGTAATGGAGGTGGGGTGTTTCCTTAATGCAGATGACTCATTCTTGTTGAAGCCTTGCATCAGCTTTGTGCCTCAGCTTTGCTCTTGCATGAAAATCCCTGAAGTTCCTGCTTCACATTTTTTATTTAAAATGAACGAATTCTGCAGTCCCCCTCCCTTCACACCCCGATCTCTCCTCTTTCCAGTGTGTGAGCTGTGCATTGTGAATATTTGTTCCATGCTGGGATTTGTACATCTAAATGCCTTATATGCACTACAGTTTTAATGATCTTTCTCTTTTTTTTTTTTACACCTCTGTGCTTCATTGTGAGCTAGCTTTCCCTTCAGGGACAACAAGTCTAAATAAGATTATAAACTAGTCCTTTGTAAGTTAAGCTTCTTGCTGCACCAGCAACTACTGTTATAATATCAAAAGGGTTGCAAAAACAGGCTGATTAGAGGTATTTGATGTGGGGGGAAAAACAACAGGAACAAGTTTGTTTACACTAATTGGAACAATATTAGATGTTATTTTAATGTTTACATGCAAAAAAGTGCAGTGTGGACATTAAATCAAAGGGTAGAATATGTACAATATTGTGGATATTTGAGTATTGATTCTTGATATTAGAAAGTCAGTTGTTGCAATGTATAGCAGGATAATGGGCAGCATTTGTATTTCTTTCAGGTTAAAGTGGTGGTCCAGAGTAATTTCACCACGCATTCAACTCGAATGCATCCTCAAGAGCTATTTTACGCCGGTCAAAGTAATGTCAAGTTTGACCGTCTTTTGTTTTCACAGTCACATAGCTAACAATGAAAGGAAGTGGGGCAGTCAGCCAAACATATCTAAATCGCAGTTTTTTAACCACCAATAAAGGTCAAAATATCACTTTGACAGTAGCATGAATAGGGCCCCTACACATAAACCGAAGTACCAATAGCTTAGTAAGTGAACCAAGAGTTTAATTACCCTTGATGTTGCTCCAAATGAGCAGATTCATAATTTTCCTCATTCTTTATGGACACATCAGCCAGTTGTTTAGGAAAATGACAAATCTGCTGATCTGGACCGCCCTTCACCACCTGTTGTTATGAAAACAATACGCTGAATAAAATAGTCTTTTTTTAATAAACTCTCGTTACACTTACTAAGATATTGGTAGTTCAGTTTATGTGTAGAGACCCTATTCATGCTACTGCTAAAGTGAAGTGCTATTTTAAGCTTTATTAGTGGTTAAAAATGGCAATTTAGATAAGTTTGGCTTGCGGCCCCACTTACTTTCAATTTTTAGCTTATTGGCAGTGAAAACAAAAGACAATCAAACTCAATATTACTTCCAACGAAAATATCTCTTGAGGGGGTGTTCGACTTGTAGCCTAAGCATGGTGAAATAGACCCTGGATTGCAATTACTTTGGACTATCACTTTAACCCAGTGGGAAATCTGCACTGCCACACTGTCACATAGTATGATAATAAAGACATTAACTCTTAACTTGAAAAAAAAAAAGAAAAGAAAAGAAATGCAAAGTATGATGCTGTATTTTTTCCCTTTGTTAACCTCCAAAAACCTCCCGTCTCATACTACAAACCATGTTGTCAGGCAGACGGGGTGAGCACAGAAAGTATAGTATCGCGGCTGAGTAAGCTGTCTCTTCGTTTTGGGTCATGAAGCTCTGAGTCAAGCAACGCTGACGAGTAAATGGCAATTACTGAGTTTAACTCTGCATATTTCATGAGTCTGAACCGCGCTGCAAAAAAACTGCACACTGGCAAAAACGCGAACATGTAGAATCCTTGTTTATGAAATATATGATTTTGCTTAAGACATAATTAGATCAAACGTTTATTACAGGGATAAAATTCAGTCTGTGAACATTTTTATGATCGTGTCATTTTGTTTGTACAAGTTGTTTCACTTCCGATCCGGTCATTTACTTCCCACCATCCATTTATTGACCTTTTTCTTCATTGTTGGTGCACTGCAGTGCAGTGAGTGGTTTGAAATGAACTTAACTAAGGGCTGTCATGTCTGCAGACAGTAGACTGTGTGCAAGGAGTCTTCATGTGTTGGCTAATTCCACTAATTGAATCATTTCAGAAACACTACTCCAAGATGTATAAGTTCACCTCTTCTAGACTTGAGAAAAATGTGGCATTCAAGAGCAGAGGAAAAATATCTAGACTTCCCTCACATCAGTCACATTTTTGAGAATATCCTTCACGAGTAAGATGAGCAGAAAGTGCAGCTGTGAGCAACAAAAACTGACAACAAAAGACTGGCAGAGCTGAAGTATCAATGGCTTCCCCCTGCGGGTTCCCTGCTTCACTCTGACATCCCAGAAGTGCCCAAATGTTTTGTCCTGAGCCAGGAGAGACACTCCTGCTTCATTAGCATCTCAATTCCTACGAGGTAGATGAGGGGAAACCGGGGGATGCAGCGCCTGAGTGTGCTGTGAGGTGTTTTGCATTTTCGGGTGGGGCAAGTCTTTCCTCCTGTACTGGGAGCTAGAAGTTTCTTCTCCCAAAAACTCTTTCTTTTCTGTTTTTGTTCCCTCCTACATGTTGTTTTTTTCTTATTTACCAGATCTTCAAAGTAAAAGCAGAGATTTGAATGGGAATGTTGCTCGGGGTAGGGTGGGAGTGGGGGAAGGCTCAAGTTGAGCATGTTGTATGTAAAATATTTACAAATCCAATACTGAAAATACAAAAATGCAAAGATTTTTATGAGTCATGCCTGATATCTGAGGATCCAAGGGCGAGAAAGTCAATGCCATGTGTTTGTGCAGTTGTGCTTGTGTTAATTCTCTCTGTGAGCATAGAATATTAGCTTCTTGTGTACCACAGTGAATCTGACGCTATCATTACAATATTAACCTGAGGCCAGAAGAGAAAGCGGGAGACTGAGTTTAGCCAGAGAGATCTCATCAATATTTAAGAAGCACAGTCAGTAGTGAAGCAACTCTGACGCAGTCAGGCTTCGACGCTGGAAACCCTGAATTCTGAAAAGCTGCATCAGCAACAGTTCACACATAAGAAAAACATGTCAGTCTTTTTCGTTTTTCAGTGGAGTTTAATTTAAAAAAAAAAATGTATTTTTCTCAGAGCAAGTTGTTTGAAAAACATAACCTAAGCTATAGAACTCAACTTCAATCTGAGGCCCGATTTATTTTCTGACACCAGCTTGTTTCTCTGTCGTATTACAAGGCATATATCAGATTTCCTGTATTTGGCATCACTAACTTGTAATGTCTACATTATTGCAGTTGTGTGCCACAATAAAAATACTAGAGAACAGCACAACAACTCTATTTTTAATATCACAATCACTGCGAGGCATAAAAAAGATACTTACTGATATAGACTCAGATGCTCAATTAGTGCATTTGCAGAAGTAAGTGTATTTCTTGTATTAATTTGTAAAATATATTTTTATAGAAGATTTAATTTCCTGAGAGTTTATTTTAACACCTGTTGATGCCAAATTGTGTTTACTCTCTAAAGAAAGACAGGAAGTCTCCCAGACATTTTGGTGTTTTTATTGATTTAAATTTAACTCCCACATCAAGTCTGTTACAAAATGAGCCCACTTTCATTTCCAAGACAGACAAGAACTAATTCAGACTTCAGAGTAAGTTACACAGTCTTATTTTAGACCTCCCCGAAAAAAAGGCAGCGACAGCTCATTCAGAGTTTTAATCCCTGCACTGACTGCAGATGTCTCCAAGAATTGAAATCACTTAATGCCCCAGGGTCTGAGTCCATCTCTGACCTGTTTCCACACAATGAACCTTCCAAACCTCTTAAGTCATCAGGGGCTTGGTCTGCTTTGTGCTTCTAGGATCAAAACAAAACAGGATGAATCTTCATTCCCTGATGATGCTACATGAGAATCTTCAGAAGATTCTAGAAGATTCTGGCAGATGTTTGGCATTTTTTGGTTTCATTTTGTCACAGAGGAAGCAGGGTGAAAGCCTTTGCCTTTACTATGACATAGTTATGGTTTATCACACTACTTTAAAAAAAAAAAAGTAAAGGTAAGCAAGGTGAAGGCTTTTGCTTAACTGTGGGGATTTAGGACTCTTTTAGGAGCAGTTATTATTGTGTTCCATAAGTGGTTTTGGATGAATTTTGGCATCCTTTTGTTTTTTTCTTTTGCACCAATAATTTGGACCATATAGGGGCCTCCTTCCTTCCGAAACTTTGCCAAAATTGGGCCAAACTTGGCCCGTAATGATTTTGCTATCTGGCAACTTCTGCTACTTTTGTGAAACTTATAAAAGACTTTTATGATGTCCTCTGCTTGTAATTGTTCTAATAACTGCACTGTTACTCACTGTGACTTTATATGTTTTATTATTATTCTCTCTATGCATTTATACTTCTTTTTATCTATATTAATTTTCTCTGTATATTAGAATTCTGTTGTATAACTTGCCACTGGAGAACATATGGACATACATGGAATTAAATCTCATTAAGTGTAATATAATCTGTCACTTGTATGACAACGGAATATTGAATGGACAACCAAAGACAAGGTGAATCTATTCATGCATAAAATAACAAATGGTTGAGTTAGTAGCAAAGCAAGTAAGCGAACAACAGAAGTGATTTTATGTAAACAAAACAGGTGCAACAATAAATGTGACTCCCAAACGGCAAAACAAAATGATAAATCTTTATCTTCAAACATCTTTCTGTCTTCATGTCAGTCTGTCTGTTTTTACACTCTTTGCCTTTTTTATCCCCCATGCTCCCGCTTAACTTTTATTCCCCCCTTGTTTTTGGCCTCTGTCTCATTTCCTTTAAAAGCAAACACAGCTCTCCTGATAGCGAAAGCAGCACCATTATCAATTACTCCCCGTCTGCTGCACCAAATAACCCCCTACCCCACCCCCTGCAGACACAGCACATTTCTTTGGCCTGGAGTGGGAAAGAAAAAGGGGAACAAGAATGAAAAAGAAAGAAAAGAGAGGAGGGCAAAAGATGAAGAAAGACTGAAAGAGGGGTAGAGAGACTAGGAGAGAGAGTCAAAGAGAAGGAGCAGCAGGTTTTATATATATATATATATATATATATATATATATATATATATAAAAAAATGCTTACATCATTAAACATTATATTGCCTTTCTTGAGGTGGGCTTGGTGATAAGGGAGCTTCTTGCACATTATGGCTTCATATATTAAAATATAGCCACTGGAATTAAATATCCTCCTGCATGTGTGTGAGTGTGTGTGTGTGTGAGTGTGTGTGTGTGTGTGTGTGTGTGTGTGTGTGTGTGTGTGTGGGACGTGTCCTCATTTGACCCAGCCGATGGGCTCATCACATGCACGGTATGAAATAGGAGCAGCGGTTCGGGATACGCTGGCGGGGGTTATTACTGCAGCATCGACTAAAATGTGTGCATTTGAGGAATTAATGTCCATTAATGGAGGCTCAGTGATTGGTCATTTATCGAACGGTAAAATGCAGTAGCTAGGTGAGCTCTCGCAACAAGTGAAAATGGACGACATTAAGACCAGCTAGTTTACTTAATCTTAATGCTCATAATGAGCTATGGTAAGATAATAAGTCAACTAAACATTCCACAAATAAAGAAATCATTTGATACATTTTGTTTTGTTATTTTTTTTTACATCCTTTTATTCACTACATCAGTCATTACGTTATTTAAAACTTTATATATTCTCAATGTGCAGAAAGTTTTTAAAGTAATAAAACTTTCACACTATTATATTATAGTTCATATTATTAGTCATGGTTAATATATTGTTTTGCAGTATAATTAACTTCTTTTTTTAAAATTTTCCTAAAATATCGGTTGCAAGCTGTTAAAGTGGATTAAAAGTATATTTTTCTCTGAGTTATAAATGTGAGTTAGTGTCAAATCCACTGCTTTTAATGTACTTTAATAACTGTCCACTGATGTTCTAATAACCTCAGCTGAAGCCTCGTCTCTAAGCTTCTGTTAGTTGGAGCCTCAGCGAGAATTTACACAAGTCACCCCGAGAAAAACGATGTTGTCTACACAAAGACAGCTGCATTCTTGTAAGAGACACATTGTGGCTAATTCTTCTCATAGTACTGTTCTGTTTCCTCCTCTCTTCTCGCCTCTCTCATCCTCTCTGTGCGTGCCGAGCCAACGCCCAGTTGCTGCAGTGCAGCTTCACTTCCCTGCCTCCGAGAGACTCGGCCTCCTCCCTCTCCTGATCTGAACAACCTCTCTCTCTCTCTCTCTCTCTCTCTCTCTCTCTTCGCCTCTGTCTCTCTGCAGTGAGGGAGGTTGGGCAGTAAAGTGAGTTTTTGTGCTACTCGCCACCTCAGAACTGCACTGCCCTATAAAAACAACAGGAGCACATAGCTACTCTTTGTAAGCACTTGTTCAGTCAATAAGTTTGTTTTAATATTTTTTGGAAAAACTTGCGACCGTTGGAAATCATCCTGGCTCACACGCTGGCGTAGTTTTATTTATTCAATAGACATAAAACGCAAGTTTAGGAGATGAAAAAAAAAAAGACAAGGAGTTATATTTATCTTTAAAAGAAACACTGCAGCAGACAAAATGTCTAAATTTACATCACCTCCTCCTTTATGTCCTCGCTTCTCTGCACTGTTGGCAAACTTCATGACCCCAAACAGACTCGGGCAGATCACCTACATGAGTACAACTTGCTGAAAGTTCAGTGGCTTGGATTGTTTTTTTTCCCCCTCAGAGACTTCATGGCCTTAATAACTTTAATGACCTAATTATTAAAGCTTTGTGTTATATTGTCATAGATGAAGTGTTGGTGTGAGAAAACAGTGACATGTTAGTCAGTGCTGGGACCTAATGGGACTAAT
Organism: Polydactylus sextarius; assembly: GCA_016801845.1. Classification (NCBI taxonomy): domain Eukaryota; kingdom Metazoa; phylum Chordata; class Actinopteri; family Polynemidae; genus Polydactylus; species Polydactylus sextarius. The sequence continues at coordinate 8,159,113 of CM028922.1, forward strand.
TTGACAGTAAAATGACACAAAGCGCTGATTGCTTCTTCTCAGAGCTGATGAAAAGTTATCAGTAACTTCTTACTAACAGTCAGTCATGTGATGATGCGCTAATATCAAATGTGCTGCTTGTTGCGACAAAACTGCAGCAATTTATATTATAAGATGCATAATATATATCATGTGTGGCATGTTCATACCTTAATGAACATTTGAACAAACTTTTAACTCATTCTGCTTGTCCTTTTCTATTTTAATGTTATTTAAGTATAGAAAATAATCTTGTTACAAAAGATTTTAGTGGTTACATTCCTTTTGTAGCCCCCAGTAAGTTTGGTGATGGGTTTGTGTCATGTGACTTCTCATTATATCATGACATTCCCTGCCCTGTCCTGCCGTTCCTATCATATGCTATTACATCCTGTCACATTCTATCTTGCCCTGTCATTTTACATCGGTCTATGTCATGTTGCATCACACCACAGCATGACATAAAGCGAAGACTGCAGCTACGATAACGACCAGCACGTGCTGTGTCATAGTACGAGCAGCCACCTGAAAGAGATCAGACCTCTACATCTCAGCTGTACCAGCTAATCTATGGAACAAGGTATTTACTATTGCAAGTTTGCAGAACCTCTGCAAAGCAAACACATTTACTGTAATGTAACGCTTGTAAAAAAGAAGAAAAAAATGGCACAGTCCAGTCGATCAAGCATTGATCGGAAGCAGTGCGAGCCTTGTCCTCAAGAGCACTTAAGCTGCTCTCTCAGGGCCTGCCAGGTAATCCAAGCCTCAGAGGTCAGCGAGTTTCCCAGCACCAGGGAGAGAGGCAAGGCTGCAGCTCCAGCGTGAAAGAGACAAACCAACCTGCTGCTGGATTCTGTGGTGATTTCTGAGAATTAATCTACACCTTTCAGTGTACCTCCTTTTTTTTTCTCCCACACACTCACGACAGAGACATGAACAATGATGGGAGGTGTAAGTTTAAGGCACGAGTAGAAATCTCATAACTGTTTTTGAACGCTGATAAATATGCAAGTTGCACCATCATCAGCTGCTTACTGAAAGGGCTTTGACAATGAAAAAGGAGACTGTATTATAAGCAATGCAGAATCGCCCTGTGCGCTAGTCTCCTCATCAGCATTTCAGACGGAAAGAGAGAAAGTTTGCATTATTCTTCTCCTTGACAGGAAGCTGGTCTGCAGTATTGTGGCGTCTTGGCTTCCACAGGGGTGACTCTGAGATAATTTCTGGGTGTCTGCCAAGTGAGTTTCACCCCCAAGCACTTTGGTTCTCACAGAGTGGGTTTAGCATGCCCAGTTTTGATGATCAATGGGCCCTAATGGAAAGGCGGTCATGCACAGAGTGCGATTTAAAAAGAACACGGAGGTCCTGTGCCACTTTTTTTCCCAAAGCCATTTTCTTTGTGACACCATAAATCAATTGTACTAATCTAATTTTTATGACGCTTTCAAATGCCCAAGCGTCAACTCAAGAAAAAAGGTTCTTAAGCTTAACAAGTACATAAGCATTTAAGAGACTTTCTGCTATCTGCTTTATTTAAGTGAGATGAGAAGATTTATGGTTCATGTTTCAATGCTTGATATGAGCCAGATTGGTTAAACAGAGGCTGTAAACATTGGGAACAGCCTTCATCTGTCCAGTACACTTTAACATCTAATTAATTAACATTTAATACATGAATGGTTTGTCCCATACAAAAACCCATGTCAGAAAAGTTTAGCCACACAATTGTTGCAATAATCCCTCACAGAATTCCCTTTTAAAATACTTAGCTTAGCATGAAGTCTTTATGCTAAGCTAAGATAGGCTAAGAGCTTTGTGACTATAGCTTCATATTTAACAGGCACAAGAGTGGCATTGACCCTCTGATCTAACTTTCTGCATTAGAAATAAAACAATTAAATGAATAGTATGAACTCTGTATGCTAAAATATGCTAAGCTAAGCTAGGCTAAGCTAATAGCCTTGTGTCTGTAGCATCATAATTAACAGACAAGGGTGGGACGGACCCTCTCATCCAACTTTCTGCATAAGAAATAAGCCAATTAAATAAATATCATAAACTCTTTATGCTAATCCAAGTTAAACTAATGTCCTTGTGGCTTTAGCTTCTTGTCCAAATTTTTGCACAAAAACAGTTGTTTTAAGACTTGTAATAGCAGGCCTGGTCTAAGACACAGTCCCTTATGCCCTTTCATTTTAATAAAATACATATACATATATGTATATATACATATTCTTTTGTTTTGACACTTCTCTCTTCATGTCTTTGGTTTTCTTTAACCATAATTAACATCTCAGGATGAAAAACACACCATCCCATTGTCCTGTAGTGCTGCAGCTGAACTGCTGAGCAAACCCCACTGCCTTTTTTTCAGTGTATCTGCATTGGTGTTCTTACCATAGCCATATGTTATTGCTCCCCTGCTGAACATTGCTACATAGAGCCAACAGGAAAATATTAGGGAATATGCGGTGGTTTATTGCTTATGCTGAGGTTGCTTAATTGGATGTTATGTGACACAAATGTCAGTGTGTTTCTGCATCATTACACTGCAGTTTTAAATGAATGCAGCGGCACAGAAAGTGAGGCCTGCAGTAAAGAGAGAAAGAACAAAAATTGGGGAAAAAACAAGTGATTTTCTCAGGATAGAAACTAACATATCATATCTTATTTATATCTTGGGGGATTAAAGGGATTTTATAGGTGATCTGAGAGTATGTTCCTACATCAAGCCAGTACTTTCTCCTTAAAGCCTGGTGAGACAGACTCATACATTGAAACTTTGCTGACACCTACAGTTTAAAGTGTGTAAGTGCTGATTGCTTTGCTACAAGCACTGAAATAAAACATAAAAAATGAAGCAGAGAAACTCTCTCTCCCTTGTGAAACATTAATTCTGACAGATTGATGTCAGATTGATATTGGAACCATCACTGCAATGCACTTTGAATTATTATGTAAGATATTGTGTTTCATAAAGGGTTTTATATTGACTTTATACGGATTTGATGGGGTACAACTGCCATTGAAGTTAAATTGAAGTTAGTTGTATAACGAACAGTGCATCCGCCGCTCCAGGCACCACACACACACACACACACGGATAAACTGTAGTATAAGATAAGATCCCTCCACTGTTCACTCTCTTCACCACATTATAAACTCCTTTGGGTTTTCACTTGATCCCCATCCTATAGCTATTAAAGATCACCTACTTATTATACACTTTGATGTGCTGATACACTCAGTAAATGGTGTCTATTCTTAATGCAGCATGTGTGGAAACATCAGAGCAAGGTGAAGGGAAAGGCGTGTCCTTACAACGCTCAAAACATGTCTTCTTATTTCAGAAACGGCTGTAGATTTTTAGATTGGACACAGCAGCACTGGCTGGGCCCCAGAGGTTTTTTTTTTTTTTTTTTTGCTGAGGGAAGTGCAAGTCATCGTCAAGGGCAAAAAACAGTGGATGCAGAGGGAGTCTGCTTTGGAGTTGGGCCAGATGGCATGTGACACAAAACTGAAAAAGACACTGCGAAAAACGGCAGGGCATTTCAGGGACATGAAACAATTGCACCTATGACATATGTTAATATTTGTGTGACGCAACAAAACAAATCACAATAAATTAAAAATAAATAAATATATATATATATATATATGTGTGTGTGTGTGTGTGTGTGTGTGTGTGTGTGTGTGTGTGTGTGTGTGTGTGTATCAAAAATCCAAAAAAGGAAAAAATAGCAATAAAATTAACTATCAATACATAGAATAAAAATCACCATTTCATATATTTGACATTTACTCTTTAGATACAAAAATAGTAAACTTTTGTTGTTTTTAATCGATGAAGAACTGATGTATCTATCATCATCATAATAAAAATTTGTGTGACTCATGTACACTCATACATATCAAATTTTTTACATTATACAAAAGCATATTACCAACATATAAGCAGTGCATTTCAACATAAGATGAATCTTTATGCAAATAGTACAGTAAGATTAATTTAAATGTTAATTTAGTTTCACAGAAATTTGTGTTGCATAACACAAATTCCCACACAGCTGTCTCATGGAGGATATTAAGACAGAAGAGTTTAATTACAATAACAACCAGCTGCCACAAGGTGGAGCCATAATACAATGGACACATGACCATCAAAGACGTTGCAGTGCAGTCTGAGGCTTTAAATAGCTTTGGTGAACTTGTAAATCTCAGCACCACAGACTCATGAATCACAGTCAACAGGAAACAGTTTAATGTACTCAGGAATGTAGAGAATGACACGCTAGTAATAAATATTACACTTTCACACTGCACCGTATGTCGATTGATGAACCATGACTTCACTGTTGCAACTAAGAATGAAGATGATCCATAATTCACTTCTGCAGATGTGGCAGTACCGCCCAGTTGCCGTAGATTTAATTTTGGTAATCCTGTCGCTGATAAAAAGTGTTGAATTATGTAGTCACGGTCATGCAATGTCCTTGGGAATTTTCTACAGCGAGGCAAAATAAATTGGGAGCAGTGCGTTTATCTGTTTTGTTATTAAAATATATAACACGCTGTCCAAACATATTAAAGAGGCTGACACAGCAGACATTTTCAACAGCCCTTTGATAAATCTTCTTATTCTCAGGAGTGAATATGTTCTTTATTATGTCATTGTTTACTAATTGTTATGGAGCACAGTGCTGATGTGATTATACTCTTATTACATTGGGTTTGATTCTAATATTAATCATCTTATGTTGAAATCACATTGCTGTTAATCAGTAATTCTGTTGTTTCACTAACTGTGGGACTGTTAGATTTTAATCTGAAGCGTCGTCAAGGTTAAACTTGAATCAGTCCTTGAAAAACACCTTTTACTTAGTTTGACCAGTGACTTTCTGTAACGTTACTTTTCCCTGCAAATCAACTTAACTTAACTTAGTAAAAATAGTTTTGCTGCCTTTGTCATGTCTTGCTCAGGTAACAGAAAATGAAAATATAACAATTAATGCTTCATCATTTACTATATTTAGCACACCACGATTTGACTGAGGAGCTGATGGTATCAGATCTGGACCAGCACCAGTACCGCTGTTGTTGTTTTTGTTTTTTTCGTCAGTGATACATCTCAACACCATCTGTTCTAGACCCTCATTCTATTGTTGTGTGTGTGACGTCAACACTGAAATGTTCCTCTTGTCTACTGACAACAGATTTATGGTGTACTGCTGATATTTCTGGGCTAAAACCCAAGCCCTGCATGCAAAGTAAAACCTAGCATAGGTTCATTTAAACTGTGGCAGAATAAATTATAATGCTACTGAGCTGTATGCAGCACAGTGACAGCATGACTTAGAGAGTTCACTTTGATACTAAACTTTCAAAAGACTGGCAAAACTGAGTTGAACTTCACATAATACAATACATGTCCTCCCATGACCATGGGTTTAAATTTGGGCTTGATGGGATTGTTGATAAGTGTTGATGGATCTAAAACAGTAAATAATAAAAGCTCAATCCAAACACTGATCTTACATTAAATCAACTGAAAATGTCTATGTATTTTGTGCCTACCTTCTCTTTTCCACAAATGAATAGGTAGTAGAGTTCTTCAACAGTAAACTGGCCGCAGCTCACATAAAGTGGTCAGGCATCATCATTTTATTCTGAAAATCTTGTCAGCTACAGCCTGAGCATCACATAGACACAGACAGGGGAGCTGCAGCAGGGGAACAGGATGAAAACCAATACTAGAGTATGAGTCAAGCAGCTATGAGTGTCTGAGGGAAATGAATATGATTGAGTTACACCCTTGGTTGACTGAATATTGCATGACTGCATCCATTGGCCATTACTCATTCAGAATGGTGCAAACTGCTTTATCATCAGGAGGTGTTGAAAGCAGTATTTACTTTTTGGACAAATCTTAGCTACCATTGTAGTCCTTGGTATTACTCTGTGAGTGTCCTGTCTATGCAGACTGCTCTCAGAGTGATTATTGTGTGGGTAAATGTAACTAAACATGTCTCTGATGATCACATCAGATAAAGTTACAGTTATAAAAATCAGGATTTTATCAGGAGAAAATCAGGTTTTCCAGTCACTTTTTCATCTGACAACAGAAACAGAAAAAAAAACAAATAGAAAAAAATAAAAGAAAAACATGTAAATGGCAGATTCAAAAGAAAATCAGCTAAAATGTGAACACAGAGCACAAGAGAAGCTAACGGGTGGAAACATTTTTCGATTAATACTTGATTAAGCAGAATGCAAATTTGACGCGATGACGTCACCAATGTGCTAATTAGCTCACCTGGTTTCACGAGATATGTTATTTTCTTTTCTTTCCTTTGGCCTCAATTTCACTAATTGACCATAAAACAGTTAATTTATGTCGTAGAAATTGACCTGGTATTGTGTTTAAAATGTACTTAAGAGGTGAACACCAACAAATGAAAGGACAGAGCCACAGAAACTAAGGACTAAGGTAGGGATTGAAAAAGGCCTGCAGTAAACCACTACTATCAAGTTTTCTTTTAACGTGTCCTTGAAAAGTACGTCAGTAATACTTTTGATTAAAAATTTCAGTTTGAAATGGGAAAATATGACTGAGAGAAGAAACTACATAGAGAATAAAAGACAATTCCCATATTGCAATATATCAGCAATGCCGAAAAATGATATCTTTAGTTTAGCAAGTTCCAGTTTTATGTAAGCAATAAAACAATGAAGCTGTAGATAACTTTAAGCCAGTTAGCAGGTAAGTGCTAATTAGCAACTAGCTCCATAGCAGCCGAGCTGTGTCACTACTTGCCTAAAATGTAACCCCAGTCATCTCCCATGTGGAAGAGGAACATTCTCATGTAGCCTAAAGGTATGTCTAAATATCACAGCTAAAAAAAAAGAAAGAGATAGTGGGATTAGATAGTGGGTTTAGGTAAAGCAGGTAGAAGTCATGTTAATGTTAATGTTGACTGTTAAACTTAAACCTCAGGGATATGTCATAAAAACTCTCACAAATACATAATTAGATGCTTTTACACCCTCACTGGTAGCAGGGAATAACAAATTATAAATGAAATACATAGAAATTACACCTGCCTGGGTGGGGTGTTAGGTAACAATTAGACAACAACAGTGCAGAGTCATGGCCTCTGTCCTTGCAAAAGCTTAATTAATGTGACAGCACAAAATATCCGACCACTATTCTGACCTCCATCATGGTTCATTCATTTAATAGCCTAGCTGACTGGTAATCTAAAAGACTTGTGTTTGGCAAAGATCATTTGACACATCACTGAATAAACTCTGAGAGCATCAATCTTGTTCACTGAATCCCTTTATGTGTTAAGTTGTGATGCACGTATAGCATTAAATGTACATGTACATATTTCTTGAGAGTAATTTTAGTGTGTAATCTAAAATAATTAGTGTGGTTGGAGAGCACGTATCCATTTAGGTTCTTCTCAGGCAAATCTGGACTGCAGTGCAGGCTACAGCATTAATTTTGTTTATTGCCTTCAGTTTAATAGACCCATTAGCATCAGGCACAAAGCGATGCTAAGCTGATATTCAAATGAACAGTGAGACATTTAACCCACACAGAAACCCATAATTGTGCACACAAGCACTATAAGTTGTGGGTAGTGTTAGTTGGCAGTGGAAATGTATCCGCAGAAATGCTGAAATACTATCAGATTCTGAATGATCACAACACAAGTCTATAGCCTCAATATAGATTTTCATGTGATGCTTATTGGCTTGATATGTTTTAGTAATAATGGACAGACAGCATCTATAGAGATAAAATACAATAAAATGTAAAATAATTTCATAGTCCTGAGTCTTTACAGTTCTCTGCTACACATTGTAGTGTAACATTATTCTGCAAAAAAAAAAGGATGTTGCATGGGTGGGAGGGATGAGTAAATGCAATAGAGAGAATTTGATGTCAGTGCATTCACTGATGTTGAACAGTGGGCTATATAAAAAATGAGATGAAATTGAATGAAATGAAAAAAAATGTTTATTATTGAAAAATGATATAATTATTTAGTTAAGAAAATAACATACTAAAAACATGTATGACATATAGGCTTAGAGGATGTTCAATGTTAGAAATAGATTTAATTTGATTTTACATCTGTGACAACTTGACAGTTTAAATCATTTCACAGATAAATAAAACACTATCAAAAGTTTGTTTCCAGAATTTCAAAACATAAATCAGTCACTGTCCTTTAATAATGTAATTTTACAATCTTTTCATGCTGTTGTTTACTCACCTGCTACTGACATGCTACATGAAACACCCATGCATCCCCCCTGATGTAATGGAAAGAGGGAAAGCACTGGAAATAAAAGGGGAGCGAGAGGGCATGCAGTTTTAATGAAGCATGCATGCTGTTGATGTCTTTTCTCCTTACTGCTTAAAAATGTGATAGAAGTAGGCTGGTGTATGTGTTTACGTATGGCACCGTGTTTCTAGCATCATCATTTCATACCGTAAAAGACCAAGCTATGTATATGTAATCACGCCCTACAAGAACATGCTTTAGATGCTATACAGTACTGTATGTTTGAATAAAAAAAGAATAGATCCATTCTATCTCTCTCACTTCCATATTTTTTCTATCCATCTGTCACCAGGAGGGAGGTGCCATAGAAAAGCCATGGTCAGAGAGAAGGAAGATGTGAGAAAAAAGCATTTGGATGCATTCCGCAGATCTGGCGCCCTCATCTTTTGTACCTCAGTTATGCAAGATGCTGCAACAGCTATTGTGAAAGAAAAGCCTTTCGTGCAGAAGAAAACTGTGGCAAAAGAGGCAGAAGACCACGAAGAGGAGGACATTTGACAGATAAGAAGGGGGAGCTCTGCAGCAGGATACCCACTGTGCTGAACACAGGACTGCGTGACAGGTCTGTGCAGGCACAGGGAGAGAGGGAGGAGAGAGGAGGGAAGGGAGGAAGGTAGGAAAGACAGAGGGGGGAGGGGAGGCAATTCAGCGCAGTGCAAGCTGGAGGAGTAGCATCCGCGGCACAGGCAGCAGCATCAGCACCACTAGCTGTAGCATCTTTCCGTGTGGCTGCTGGAGGCTGTCTTGTGGCTACTGTAGCATCAACCTCATCCTCACACACACACACACACACACACACACACACACACACACACACAAATATCTGGACACAGGGCATTCCCACTGCTTTGCCTAACACACACACATGTCGTGGTGGCCACCAGAGACGAGGTAGTAAGTGACGGGGCTCTGGGGAACAGAGGGACACAGGAAGAGGAAACAGGGACGACTGGTGGTAGTGGAAACAGGAGGAGGGCTGGAGCAACGGCGACTGGAGCAGCAGCACTAGTAGCAAGCGGCACCATGGCGCAAGCCGCCAAGCAGCTCCGCAAGACCAAGGACCTCGCGGAGGCCGCCGCCCAGGAGCAGAGGGAGAAGGAGGAGGAAAAGATAAAAAAGAGGAATCGATCCAGGGACCGCAAGCGTAAGGTATGGCTGGCTGCCTCATAAGACAGGGGAGATGACAGTGTTTCACATATATCCACCTGCTTTTTTTATATTTCTCTAGCAGTCTCTCTCTCACACTGCATCTATTGTGCATCATTGTCAAGGATGCAATTACACATGTGTAATTACACAGTTGGTCTTGCAGCCTCAGCTGGTGTGTGCGTGTAGGCTAACCAGTCAGGCACGTACGTTCTGGTACAGGTTGTGTTTGCTCGGTCAGATATTAAGCTATAGGGGGATTAAAGAGAGACTGAGGATGACAGTTATTCTAGTGGATATGTGACCAATATAAGCTGTTGGATAAATTACAGAGGATGTCTTCTTTTTTTGTTCACATAAGAAGCATTTTGGTGGATTTCAGCTTCATATGAGTGCAGCTCATTCATATTAATCATAATGCAATGCAAGTTCAGTGTACTGCATAGACATGTATTTTTACGCATATTATCACATCTTCATTAACATGCTCTGCATGCTCTGCTGTTTCCTATGAAACTGTGTTGGCTTTACACTCTGTGCCTTCCCCCATATTACAGGTTTTTTTTTTTTCATTGGGGGAGATGTAAAATGGAGGGGGAAGATGGAGGTACATTCTTATTGTAGATGCAATTTTAACCCATCTGTATATATTTTTGATGGATTGCGTGCGTTTCAAACATTGTTCAGTTTAGAAATCTGCACTAATGAGTATATAGAATATTATTTTTTCAACAAGTAATATTTGTTGTGTATAAATGCATATTTAAATGTGTTGTAATTAACTAGGCACACAAGATAACATCCTGTAGGCACTAAAGCTCTCATTCATATCTCTTTCACTCTTCCCTTGCTCTCTTCCTCTTTAGCTGTGCCTTTGGGTGCAGGTTTTATTGGGGTTGCACTGCCTTGCACGCCTGCTTGGCAGCACTGATATGATTTCTGAAAATACTCATTCTGTTGTGAAAGGAACTTGTTGAACAGATTTGAAAAGTTTAGCAGATTTTATATGTAATGCTATATGTATGTGTAGTGCTCTGTTTAATGCATTGCCTGCACTTAAGTGTTTCTGTAATATTTATCTCTGCACACATCTATATGGAGCTGGTGGCAATAGAGGAAAGACAGAGCTTTTTATAATCACTGTGAGTTGTGTATGTGTGCGTGTGTGCGTGCATGTGAAACAGAGAGAATGGAGGTTTGTCAGAAAGGCAGAAGCACAACGGAGAAGCACTAGAACAAAATATGGAATCTGCAGAGAGAGCTTTGTTGCTCATGGATTGTAATCTCTTTTCTTGTTATTTAGTGTTCTTTCAGCTTGAAACAGATTGTTTTTTTCTGGATGGTAAAGCTGTAGGGTTTGCTCAGGTTTTTCTGAGGCCATACAGGAGGATTTTAGCAGTTTGGTCAGCCTGTTCAGCACTGAAGTGTTGATAATGTGGTGATGTAGTGAGGTATTTCCACAGCACAGCATTACTTCTGGTACATTGCTGCAGGTGTATATTAGCTTTATATTCCCAAGCAACTTCATTTATGCAGTCACCCATTCTGTGCACTCGTTCTGATTCTTTCCTCTGCAATCCAATGTTTTCTGTAAATGAAAATATTTTAATTGATTTTTCAATATAGTACAATATACAGAACGTGATGTGCGTAATAAGTCCTTGCATTATAGTGGGAATTTATTTACAACAAAACACATGGCACAAATAGACTCAAAATCATCTGTTATTTGAAGGTTACATAACTATCATATGCTGGATTTAATTGGACGCAAACACAAATCGGTCATTTCCCCATATTTGTTATGTAACAAGGTTTACTGAGAGTTTGCTACTAAAACTTAAACAAAGGTTTGCATACTTTTAAATTTCAGCTGTGACCAGCATAAAAACAGATGGTAAGGTTTTAGAAATTTATATTACTGCTGAGAGAGACTGAGTTTACAACTGACAAAGATAAAACAGAGGACATTTATATATGTCTTGGTCAGACAATGACCAAGACACATATGGTGGTGGTGGGGGTTACTCCAGGATAGTATAAGTTATCTGTTTTATATCCCTTGTATGGCCAGTATACATTGAAAATACGGCAGATCAGGAAATCTCTCCTCATCCCTATCTCACGGTCATTCCATGCAACACCATTCTCCACCATCTGTCTTGTGATGACTTATAAAGTAGCATCACCGTACCATTAAAAAGCACCAGCTTTGTCAAGTCATCAAAAAATAAGTATTTAACAGTTCCTCTTGTATGTTATGCACCGAGAAGGAGTGAGGAAGCAAGGCGACACAAATAGGAAGAGGAAGCACAGGCAGATCTTAATGTTCTTGGGATGTTAATTAGCTCCATTCAACGTAAATCAAACTTGGCAGATCTGCATCTCTCTTCTCCCATTGCACAAAGGTCATCCAGTACAGTGCCAACAGAGATCCAATGATAACTCTGGATAGACTGGACAATAATATGGTTAGAGAAGAAAGTGGACAGACTTTCTGTGAGCTTTGGCTAAGGTGCACGTCCAGCAGCTGCAGAGTCAGGACAGTAGGCTTGGAATAGATCTATGATCCTTCAGTCTTGAGCATGAACTGAAAAGTTACATACTGATGTACTTGAATGTTTACACTGTGATCACACTCAACTTGAAATAACAAGAACACACAAGACTGTGTGCAAATTTTACATGAATCAATATTAACTTTTTCTTGTCAATCCACAGAGGAGCTTTATTTGTTGTTTATGGCAGAGGTGGTTTTAAATACAGCTAAATCCAATACATTGTCAATAAATGGTGGAGTTAAATTCTTGCCCACATTGACGCTGTGTATTTTTGCCCAACTGGCTGTAGCACCACCAATATAGATCACTGGAACACTATCTGGTTATGTTGTAGCCACACTGTCTACCTTCATTGATCTGTGCTATATGTTTACTAGTCACTAGTCACAACAGTCTTACAACTGCCTTTATTTTACGCAGTTACGTCTAAGGGATGTGGAAGTTTTTTGGTCTTAAATGTTGCGTATCTGTTGATACTGATTCTGATACCTTTATTTATATTTGTCTAAATGTTAAATGAAATATCAAAGAAGATACGCTGATGCACTGAATTTGTAGATTTGACATAATTCCAGCATTGAAGGTTGTCATAAAGGAGAGCAGCACTATAGGAAAAAAGAAGTTGATAAAAACAAACTAGAGGAGGACATTAAGAAAGATTTTCATCCACTTGACTTTACCAGTCCACTAAAATACTGTAGGATTAACGCAAATTACATGAAAATGCTTGGTCATCTACAAATTACCATAGCGAATGTTTGGGTTCAAGTTCATTTCTCTGTAACCAGACAGACTAATCTGGGACGTGAAACCTTTTATTGTGGTGGCTCAGCACAAGGCTTTTGAGCCCATACATTTTCCTGTTTTCTTCAGGCCTGCACTTAATACAATGGATCGAAAGATCTGCTAATGGATAGTAGATGCTCTTTGTGCTTTTAGAGGAACTGCATGTGTTGATGCGTGCACGTACAGTGTGCGTGCATGTGAGTGAGATTGCAGGGCTTCAGGGTATCTCATTCCACTTTTATGTAACCTTATGGATGCCCAACTCTAATTAGCCAAAACACTCTTCTGTGGCTCTCTCCCTCTGTCTTTGCCTCACTGCCCTTTTTTGTCTTCACTCAACAACAAACAAAATGATGACATGACATCAAAAGTACTTTTCACTGATGCCCAACTTTTGCCATTAAAAGTGTTTTCATATGTGTAGTTATTAAACCAGGAAAAATATGAGTCTCTTTGGCTCTTTTTCTATATTCCTGTGCTTTGGGTGTAAATTAATAGATAATTTATATCATTCATGTCTTTGCAGTGTAGAGTGAAAAAACTCATTCAGCACCCTCACACAGTTGTGCCTGAAGCATTACTCCTCACACTGCTGTGAATTTATTTGCTTCAGGCCAGACAGTTTAAAATTGCAAGGAGCCCAGGTGATAGCAAATGAAAACTGAGCACATAGTGCTCCTCAATCACATGGCAGATCGTTATGCTTTGATTTAAAAGCTTTATAGGGCGAACAAGGCAGCACTGATTGAAGACTTTTATCGCCCTAAACTAAACTTGGCGTCTTCTTATCTTGTTGCACATAGATGCAATTCTGCTCTGTTTAAAAACAACATTGTATGTTGTCCCAGATTTAAGAAAACAGGTGGCATGAAGAGAAAGTTTCACTTAAATTCACTGTGTATTTGTGCAAAGAGAGGGAGGAAATAGAATATGTTTATGTGTGCCAATGAGAGTGGAGCTTTTAAGGAAGTGTCCTAGAATCCAAGAGATAATGTGTGTGATGTACTGTGTGCATTTTTAGGTTAACTGTTCTAGTCTGGACAGATGTGTACAAGCTAGTATGTATGTCTAGGTATTATTATAAAAATGTGATTTTTTCCCCTGTGTTTAGTTATTTTAGTCTATTTGGTTGTTTGTTCTGTTACTGTGTCAAAACAACATGACACACAGCTGCAGTGTAATGACTGGTTTATAAATTGTCATAGCTAACATGTTAGCAACCAGTGGCTTACACACTAGGGCATAATGATATGGTAATCTCACAAAAGGCAACATTATGGACAATATCCAAGTTTTCACAATCAAACCACCTCCTTATAACAGACCCGCCCTGCATGTAGATAAGCCTTTTCTATGAAGGGGAGCAGGACTTGAGTCTTTGTAGACTGTTTTAGGGTTAGGCTAGGGAAATTAAGTAGCTGCAGCAGAAACCAGATAAATCTGACAGCTTTTTATGTTTATAGAGTGAGCAGTGAGTGATTTGAATTGAGTGGGGTGAAATATGTGTTGAACACGGAGCAATTTTGAGCAGAATGGCCATGAGCTGAGGAGCAGAGAGAACAGACACATCCTCACCACTCCACTCCGCTCACATCCTCTGGTCTAGAGAAAGACAAGGGTGATTAGGTGCTAGAGAAAGAAAATCCTGTTATTTGGAAACATTTTCCATGTCTTTTGGGTATTATACTGTTTTTTTTTTTTTTTTTAATCGATTGCTTAATTTTTTACTGTTGATACACTAAGATTTCAAGTGCAAACCTGTTTATATCATGTTGTCTATTATATTGTAAGATATTTGGTATTTGGTATGAACAACTGTAGCTTTCATTTAAAGTCCATCTTATGTCAGTATAACAAATGGCAATTTGATTTTCCTTTCTTTTTTTCTGGTCTCTAAGCTCAGTTTTGACTTCGATTTGATTGATTTTGGAGAAAAGCATAGCCTGCTAATGTTCTGTGCTTCACCACAAAGCTGCTAACTTTATCTGTCTTGTCATTTAGTAGATATGGAGTATACAACAACTGCAGACACAGCTGATGAGACTGGTGAGAAAAAACAGTGATATGCTAAAAAGCCCTGTAAAGCTGAATGTTGACCCAATATACAACTTACATTAATGATTTAATATAAAAAATACAGTCTATACTATAAGGTAGGTAATATGTGACCTAATATTTCTATGTGATATGAACTTTTGCATGCAGATCCTGGTGGTGCAGGGTGTGGTTCAAGCTTCTATATTGGATAATTTTTTTTACGGTTTTAGTATGTTTTTTTTGTGAGGGAACTGTAATACGTAGCGTAATA
Source organism: Polydactylus sextarius (assembly GCA_016801845.1). Classification (NCBI taxonomy): domain Eukaryota; kingdom Metazoa; phylum Chordata; class Actinopteri; family Polynemidae; genus Polydactylus; species Polydactylus sextarius. Next base: position 8,174,289 of record CM028922.1, read on the forward strand.
GTATAGGCTGGTGCCTTTTCATCCCCTCTGAGGAAAGGGAGGGCAGGATGAGCCAAGGTCGAGCAGAGCAAAGCAGCACTCAGCCCAGCCCGAAGCAGCCACAGGCTATATTTACCTGCCAGCCTAGGATTACACTGCATCTGAGACCAGAACTAGCCATCCATCTACACACCACAACTGTGTGCTGGCTGAGCACCTGCTCTGATCCTGTATCTGATGTTGCCCCGGATCTGTACCTGCTCAAACAACATAGGAAGATTCCAGAATAGAAACATGATGGCCGATATTTATCAGACCTCTCCGAGGGCTTATCTAGGACTCGACTCTGTCATATATTTTGATCTGGAGACCAGAGTGATTTTAGATAAGCATGCTTTGACAGACAGCTTTGATAAGTAGAAAAGTTATTTATTTGTGACTTTCCTTGGTGAATGTAAACCACAAGTCTATATGAGAGTAAACTGTTAGTAATTTGTTAATGTTGCAGCACATTGGCCATTTGGGCATCAATCTGTATATGTTTTTTGATATTTGGCTGATAGTTGTTTTACAATGAGCAACAGTTGTTGAACATCAAGGTGGTCAGAGAGTCACTGTGTTGATGGGCCATTAGATCAATGTGCAGTCATTGAGATCCTCAACAGTCACAGCTCATCTGCCAGCCTGCACCAGTTAATCAGAGCATCCATCACCATTGTTAGCAAGGCCAACCAGTGTGAGGCTGTGGCATGCAGAGGGAGGGTTGAAAGCTGTAAATCTTTTTGGCAAAGTTTATTGTGACCCTGGGGTCAGTCAGCGGGTGGCCTGAAGTGACTGATGTTGCCATGGTGATTACTGTGTGACACTGCACGTGGCAGGATGATGAAGGGACGAGGAGATGGACGAGGGCACGCTTCCTTGTTTAGTGATGAGACTTGCTGCACAGTTCACCAGCAAGACAAGGAACGCTGGAAGGAATAAAGCTTGTTGCTGTAGCTATACTCAAACTGCTGTGCGTGGTCCGTCCCGTGTTATGTGGATGCTGAGTTTCATTTCAGCTCTCAGCAACTCAGATGAGACTACAGCAATAAGAAAACATGACTCAGACAAGAACTGTAGTCCATGACTTTTCCTCCGTTCTAAGTAGCTCCATTTCACATCCTTTATATTCATATACACATACAGTATATGTGATATATATAATTGGCCTAAATACAGTGTATACTTCGTACTAATCATGCATTTGACTCATCACAGGTCATTAGGAAAATCAATACATGAGCGCTATTAATTCCAGAGAATCATTACAGGAAGAGTGAAACTGATACAGCCTGGCACCATGCCACAGAGCGCACACACACACACACACACACACACACACACACACACTTAGTGCTGTAGCTGGGCATTATGTAATGGAATTAGTGCTCCTCAAGGTCCGCACAGATCATGTGGCCGGCAGGAGCCCACTAATGTACTGAAGCAGCTGCTCTCAGGCACACCCTGACTCCATCACTTTGCTCTGTTGGCCTAAACACATTTTACAGTATGTATGCTGGCTAATGGACAGGGTCCATGATCAAAAATCTAGGATTCCATTTTGTGTGGTGGTGCTGCAGTGAGATATTCATATTATTTATTGTACACATTCATCCCATATATGTTTTGGGGCTTGTATATTTGTAGGCACATTTGCAGGGAAAATGTGTTAAATGTAGCCTTTGCACTCACCACCTCTGTTGTAGAGATACAGGGAAAGAGGCCTTAATAACCACATTTATAGGAAACTCCACTGATGTATGTTGCAGACATTTAGTGCTTTACAAGTACTCAGTATAAGCACGGTCTTTTTCTCGGAAAAGTATTGGACCACGCGTGCTTTGCAAGGAATCATATCATTAAGGTTTGAGGGGATGCTGAAAACAAAGTTATGAGATATGACTCTTTTTCAAGCAGTGTTTCCTTCACCCACTGAGGCAAGCAGTGTGGTTTAATTGGTATGTGTATATGATGAGAAGGGGTGTCATGTCACTGAGCTCACTGCCTGATGACAATTGGAATGGCTTCTGTCTTTTCAGACTCATCAGTCAATAACTAATCTAAACTGGTAGACAGCACACACACACACACATACTCCTTCGTCATAGTGACTGAAGAGTTAAAGAGTAATATGTTATTATAAACAGTTTTAACAATTGGAAAAGATAAAATGTAATATCAGAAGTTTCCAAACTTACCTGCCAACACCAGCTACCAGCCATTCATTCACTGATATCACTTCACGCTCTTTGATCCCAGAGCGCCTGTATCAGCATTCATTGATGGCAGCCTGGCTGGAAACACCAGCAAGGAGAGAGCTAGGACTCAGACAAAGTGTCTCCTCAGTCAACTTGAATTCCTCCTCATCTCTGTGCTACTTGGGTATGATCTTGCATTTCTTGTTATAAAATTATATATGACATGTATGAAGAAAAAATTAAAAGGTACAATCAAACAGCGCTTTATGTTTCCCTGAACTATCCTCTGAGTGTCCTCCTGTGTACTGTAGTGATGCAGTGGGTTGGAAAATCCACACCACACTTGTAGAAAGACTTTGTTGTTAATTCACTGTTAAACTCTAGGGTGGAAGGAGGAGAAGTGTGGCAACTGTTCTTCCACCATGGCCTCAGTTCTTTTCTCCACCAGCTTTCCTTGTGTCTCTCTGCTTATTCCCGCCCCCTCGTGCTACCTATTTCTCTGCATCTCTGCATCTCTCCATCACTCTCTTCTTTTTTTTCTGCCTCCTTTCCACCTCTTTCTCTCCGTCCTACATCCTGTCTTTACCTCTGTTTTCTTGGTCTAATTGTTCATTCTCACTGCGTCATTTTTTTTAAACAGAATAATTGCAGCTCTAACTCTGTATGTAACAAGGCAGTGGGTGTAAGGTCAAAGACCTTTGACCTAAACACTTTGACTGTAGAGGTCACTGCAGAAAAATGATAATAGAGACCTGTGCTTGACTGCCCCTCTGACATTTGGCGTAGTGATTTAGAAGTGAAGACATACATTTTCCTTCTTCCATCTGCAGAGTCTGGTCTCAAATGCCACAAGTGCATGAAATCACAATATACCACAGTGTGTGAGTATTGTCCTGTAATAGACACAGATCATCCTCAAATCCAGTTTGGAGACATTTATGTTTCACAGTTTTCTGAAAACATCTAAATGTTTTCTACCCACACGTCAGTAAATATTATATTTTTATACAGACTAACAGCTATATAACAGCTATAACACCCTATGAGAAAAGTGTTTCTGTAAACCTCTCAAAAGGGTCTGTATGCCCCAAATTCAGAGATGAATAAAAGGCTTTTTTTTTTTTTTTTTTCTTGAATCCCGCACACGCTGTCGTCAGCTAAACTGACTCTTCACATGTCACATTCACTAACTGCCCCAGTCTGGGACCAGGCACCAGAACTGGCTCCCAACAAGTGTGACGATCACTGTAAAATCAAGTTAATAAATTAACATATGTATACCCACACACTGGCCATATTATTGGCCTAGAATTTGTGGCCTAAAATCATTATTGTGTGTGTGACATTATCGACTGGTAAGGATGTGTTGTTCATGCACCACACCATGCCAAATGTTAATTTGCTGCTTGGTGTGCAGATTCAGACTGATTAACTGACAGTAATTTTTCTCACCAGAAAACCCAGTGTTCGGCGTTTGCCCTTTTCGCATTCTCCGTTCCTTCTACCTCTCCACCTTCCATCTCTGTCTCATCCCCGAGGCTGTCCCCTAATGCCATGATGATATTGACCACAGCCCACTGATCCAATTTTGATAGCTGCTATTTGATAATATAAGATCATGGGGATAGTAGGCAGGGAATTAGTGAAATACATTCACACATTCACACTCAGAAAAACAGATTATAGAAAAGTCTATTTTTTTTCTCTTAAGCTGAGTTTTCATTTCTACAACATGACATGTCATCTGTGAGTCACATATGTCACAGCAACTCCAGCAAATTGCCACTTAGCACAAAATATCCATAACAGAGAGGTTGAGAACAGTAAATAAATGTTAACATAGTGTTTTAACAGCCTTTGAGTTAAATAATATGATTGATGACAGTGAGTTACATTAACACAATACTGCTCTGAAGGTACAGAGTGGTTTCAATCCTTCAGTTGCCCTGTTTTCATAATAATTGCGTAGGCCTTGCAGGATTTAATCATAAACAATAGAAGGAACAGTGCTAAGTTTTGTGTACTCCGTTGAGAATTGTCTTCGGCTTGGCATCCTCTACTATGATTTGTTTGCTTCCTGTTAGCGTCTGTTACCAAAGTCACAGGAGCATGGAGCAAAGCCAATGACTAAACTAAAAATGGTGAGAATTTCTCTCATCAGTACAGTTTGTCGCTGCGATTAGTTTATCATCCACCAAATGATTCATTCACAGCAGCACTGCAGGTTAGGAAAAGACTCATTTGGACCAGCTATGAAGCAGTAGCATGATGGTGCAGATGCTTGTGGTCCGATTAAAAGTGTGGGCTGACTGAGTCACCAAAGCGTTTGTGTGGATCACTGCAGTGTCTGACATGATTGATTGATTAACTGATTGATTGCATTCTTACACTCTCTAACTCTTTTGCATTGTTGTTCTCTGTCTCACTGCTATGACTCATGCAAACACACTTTAGTTAAAATGTTTGTGGATCGTGGCCTGACTGTAATGAAGCAGAGACTCTGACTCAGCTGTTTCAGGCAGTGTGACCGAATGACAGGGTGACAGGGTGTGTGCTGCTGGCTCTGCAACAGCCGTCCCACAGGGAAGGCCAAGGTGAAAGGAAAAACATGCACATAGCATACATATTAACTCCTTAATCCTATTGGTTTTACAAGCTGAGGTGAATTATTCTCCCCTATCCGAATTCAATGCACCAAGCCCACTAAAGCATACAAAAAAGTCTAGAGTGATTGATCACACCAGCATTTGCATCACCCAGTGGTAATAGAGAGGTAACGACTCAGCATGTAATCTTCACTTCTTCAAGTCTTTGTGCTGGAATCTCATGGCTACCAGTGTAACTTTCAGAGAAATGATTTAGGTGAAGAGCAGGAATTGGGAGGAGCCAGTAAGAAAAGACTGGAAGTGGGTTTCTCCACCTTAGCACTGTTAAATTTGACACAAATGATACATAACAGTACCAGCATCTCCCGTAGTGTCTCACATCTCTCACTTCTCATAGTTATAACATGGTTTAGGGGTGTTTTTCACTTTGACATGCAATATTAATGAGGAAGTCCTAGATTGGCCTCAAACCCAGGTACTTGTATGATAAATGTATGTGTGGGGGTTCTTGAACAAAATGATCCATCTTTTAGAATTATGCTTCAATTCAGTCCTTTAGCAAAGGAGAAAAATTAACACTATAATGAATGTAGCTTCAAAGTATTGATATACTGTGTTGATAAGATGCTGGTGTTTTATTTTATTTTTTTGAATAGTGCATTGAACTGTCCTATGTCCAGTCCAACTCAGACATACAAGGTTTATGTAGCCTGTGTATGAATAGCAAATGTTTGACACACAGTGCAGACAACAAACATCTCCAGCTGCTAAATGATGAGTGTGATTGATGGCACTCTGAACCAAGTTCAGCTCCCTGCAATTGCAGTATGTCAGCTTGTCTAGCCCATATTTTTAGCTCTCCCTAGTGCATTAGGTTTATTATAGCATGAGCTTTGGAGAGAGCTCAGTGACTTCTCAATGTGACATCATGTGACATGTCATAGCCTTGCAGCTACCTGCTTTGAATCCATGCATGTATAGTTTTTTGGATAAAGCATAACCAAGCATTTTAGTGACATAATTTTTGCTGGAGTCCAAGGGCACAGTTTATTTTCCTTTTGGGTCAGTGTTCTTACATCAATGATACATCAATTAAAAATGAAAGTGAGTGTTTGGGAGTCATAAAAAAGCTTTACGGTTTATGATTGCTGAATCAGAACAATTTTACTGTCTTGGTGACTTGTCTCCAGAGATGGATTAATGCTGGCTAGATTCAATATTCTCACATCTAGTGTGTGTGTTTGTGTCAATGTGATCATATTAGTGACTACTTTGGCCCACGGCCTCTCTGACAGTATGTTAATAAGTTTAGATCAGAACTCATTTTGAATTCCAGCTTCTCTCATTTTGTCTCAGCAACTCATCTCTCTAATCTAGAGTTTATGGAGAATTGCATTTGTCTGGTCTCCGGGGACAAACTTGCTGCAGTTTTCAATTGCCAGGCCATGTGTTAACCCTTACTGGACCTTGTGTTTTTCGCATGACCCTAGTATCTACAGTTTTTTGCACTGATGAATTGGTCCTCGTGGGCTAAAAGGGCCCCTGTGAACCTTTGCAGAATGCTGAATCATAAGGTGTTGGCTCTATCGACCGGCCTCAGGGAGTGGTCACCGTCCTGTGAAATCCATCACACCAGCTGTGATAATTTGTAGCTGAGGTTAATGCTATTATTCTCTCATAGTGGCATGTAAAGGTGATTTTATTTTTTTTATGGGTCCGGTTGTAAAAGTGGTGATGAGGTTTCTATCATTTATTTTAATGTTATTCCATTTCCATATATTTCATTGTGTATATAACCTGCAAAATACAAACATGCCAGATTTAAGAATTTATTATACAACAGGATTTTCGGTTAAGAGAAGGGTCATTATCTGAACTTTAAGTATAACAAGACAGAGCTTGATGCTGTTATTGCTGATGCTATTGCGGTATCGTTGCTATTTTTAGCAGCAGTAGTGGACCTAATAATCACGTTGGTATCTGTGAACTCACAATAATAGCTGCATGCATGTACTCTCCTTGGATCTTGTCTGCTGCTGCTGCTTGTGTTTGCCCTCTGTGACTCTTCCTCCTTCATCCTCCATCAGCCCTACCGCGCCCCCATACCTCTCTCAGCATGCTCCTTATTGGCATGATTCTACACACCCACCGTGTGATTAGTAATGACCTGCTGTCAGTAACACAGACGCGCACAGTGGGGCCAACTCACCAAGCTCAAATCAGAACTTAGAGCTGCCAGATGTATGCACAAACAGATTTATATTTTAAAAAAACCTGGGTAAAATACATTACATTACTATACAAACATTCAATATTTCTTGAGATATTAATATACCCACTATCATCTTGGACCACATATCTTAATCATCTTAATTACTGGAGACATTGCCATGTGTTTTTATGTCTGTGTGTGTTTGTAGGCGGATGACTGAGTAAATAATAACAGCTTCAAATGTCAAATCATCATCTTCAGTATTCATTCTAATTCTGTTTTTTTTTTTTTTTTCTGACAACCTACTCTAGTCACCTAGTCGAACATTTGAGTGAAGGGATTTCCATCCACATCAGAAGTGCAAAGGCCCATAGAAGATTAGCCTTTAGGTTTGGGTGAGGTTTATGTGCTGGTTATTGTTGGGTTCCATTTGCAGGGGAGGGAAAACAGAGAGAGACATGTGGGTATGTGACAATCTGAACAAACTGTATGGGCAGGAGGGCTCTAGTATTTATGTGGAAGCCCATCGCTGTGATTTGCAAGTGTTATATACACGTCATACAGCGAGCAGTGAGCTGACATGTCATTCCTGTGTTGTGTTGGAGTCTATACATCCTGCAGTGAGGAGCATATGTCAGCTTCTGTGACCGTCTGTAGCAGGACTAAGGACGATGTTGCATGTTACAGTGTGTTTCCGTACTGACATATAAACAGACTACATAGGTGTGTGTGTGTGTGTGTGTGTGTGTGTGTGTGTGTGTGTGTGTGTGTGTGTGTGTGTGTGTGTGTGTGTGTGTGTGTGTGTGTGTGTGTGTGTGTGTGTGTGTGTGTGTGTGTGTGTGTGTGTGTGTGTGTGTGTGTGTGTGTGTGTGTGTGTTTGTGTTTGTGTGTCTGTGTTAAAACATGAGTGTAAATTAGCTGGATTTTTTTTTCCACATCAAGACTGTGTGCAGTCGTGTGTGTGTTAGTCTTGTGCCCATGCACTTTTGTGAATTAGTGTGTGTCAACTCTACAGCTCTCAACAGTGCTGATACATGACACAGGTGATTTGATAGTCAGTCAGTCAATGTCACGATAAGGCAGCAGTTTCCCTCCCAGCCCACGTCCAGAGACACTCTGACACATAACAGCCAACTCTGCCTTGGACTACTGAGTCATGCTGCAGAGACCTGATAGTGACTTCTGGGGTAATTTACTTGCATGATATCTAATCCAGTTGTGGTTTTGTTTCTCATAGTGCTTTTTTTCATGTACTTTATTTTAGATCAAAGAAATAAAGCATTTTATATTCAAGCCAAGGGAGATTTAGTATTTAGCATTTTCTCTTTTTCTTTTTCATTGTTTGTTTCTTTATGAAATTGTATTTCTACTTATGATAAATTACAATTGTTTTTGTGGTTGTTATGCAGTAGTTTGCTTGTTCTGCACTACCATTATGCCAAGACTTTTCTGCCATAACATTTCATTATGACTCAGAATTGATATTGCAAATAGGAATAAAAAGGAGATTACAAATTTCTGTTCTTACACTCTTCAGTTGTCACTTGTTTAGTGTTCTAGCAATAATATATAGCAGTAATAGCAGTAATATATATGCACATGTCTGATTCACTGTATTGATGGACGCATCTATAGTCATGTGGGGAAAAGATGGTGATACCTGAAGCCATACCTTTCATATTTGGATCTCACTCATACTTGAATATGTGTATTCTTTACAGGCACAGATATTTTTATGAATCAGTCAGGTTGAGTGCATGAAACAAAGCTTCATAGTATTTTCTCTTTTAGGTCTTAAGAGTTTCACATAGTAACATTTACAAATGAATGTTTAAATGACTCTTTTTTCTCCTTTATTATATTTTATGCAGCACACAATTTTAAATGCTTTCGCCCAATTCATAGAGTAAGACAAGAACATAAATAATGAATACTGTATCAAAAATTAAACAATGAACTCTTTGTTCACTGAGTTTTATTAATTTGATGCTAGAATGTTGTATACATATCCATGTTATTGTGCTATACTCAAGGTGGTTGCTAAAATTTTATTTTATATTTTATGCAAGCATTTATGGGAGCAAGGCATTTATTATACAGTAGATATACAATTTTAAAAATGTGTTTATACAATTATACCAATATAAAGTAAAATACCCTCAAAGTACCTTTGCTTAATAGGCAATGGCAGTAATCTCAGTTCTGGTCTGAGATCACCTCAAAATAAGCAGATGACAGATGGGACGGGGGAGGATGGAGTGATAACCTGACAGTGCTGAAACAAGAAATGTTATAACACTGACTCATCTACTGGGAAATTACCACAGAGGAGCTTTTGTTTCCCATTTGTGTGAATTCCAGTGTGTGTGTGTGTGTCTGTTTACTGAGAAGTGATTTTGAAGAAGACAATAAAACAAGAGATTACTGAGAGAATTTCATTGCCGACTGCTTCCCCAATCATTATCATGGATAATGGACGGATGGACCAGAGACAATACATAGATTTATATATGGTCTATGTGATGGACATATAAATAGACAAACAAACACACAGGTTATTTTATGGCTCGGTCATTGCAGTGACAGATTTTATAAGTTGGTTGTGTGTTGACTCAGTTTAAACTCGTACCCCAGAGATGGATGGATTATGTCATTCACGTTCAGTTTACATATCAGGAATTGCTGATAAGACACTGCACCCACAATGGTGCTGCTCTGTATGTGGCCTTGACCTCTTACCTCTTCACATGGGGGGACGTACAGGTAAAAAGAAAATTTCCCAGCAGGAATTAATTCCTCTAAGACATCTATCTCGCTCGTCATGCACAGCTTAGTTGCTTTTACATGTGACTTCTCTTGCAGCTTGACTTTCACCCCTTCTCTCTTCGTCTTTCTCACTTGCACTTGACCTCTACGTCTCCATATCACTGTAAAAGTCACATGCATACATGCATTAGCTTCTGCTTTAGTCAAACTAAAGCCAGCATCACCAACCAAAACAAATCTTTTGCAAACTATATAAGGATTTTTTACAGGCATTTTTAAATTCATCATCTTTTATGCCAATGAGGATATTTTTCTCCACCATCTTTTTTTACCTGCCTGCACTGATGCCCCCCTGCCTCTTCTCAGCTCCTCCCCCACACTCCTTGTCCTGCCCTGTCCCTTAACCTCTTCATTCATTCTTGCTCTCATTAACCTTTCATGTTCTTTATGGTTTCCTCAATTTGGTTTAACACTATCAGACCCCTCCTCCCTTCTATAAGTCCTTCCCATTTTCCTCTCTCCTCTTATCCATCACCCTGGCTCCTCCCTCTGCTGGCTCCCACCTGTCATAGTGATTGTATATGGGCCTTATGGGAAATAGTGCAGTCACTGACCACGTGCTGTAAGCTGAGTGCTTCACATTATTTATGCACACATGACTTTCAGACATAGTGGCCCCCACCTTGTCCGTGTCTCCCCTTTTTCCTTATATTCATAGCTTCATTTTTAACTCTTTTTTCTGTCTTTGCAGTTTTTGTCTACCTTTATGAACCATTTATGAGTTCTGCAGTACTCTTCCTTTCAAAAAGGACTCATCTATTAAAAATGCAGCTTTACTCAAATTGAACTGAGTATATTTTTTCCAAGTAAACCATTTATTTTCAGCTCTTTTGGTTTGGCATTGTTTTTAAATGTTATTTCAATAGCACAGATTCATTTCTACCAATACATAATATACATGTTTAATACATGTTCTACCAATACATAAACACTGTAAAAGAGCAGTTAACCAGTTTGTGAAATACAATAATTATTTGCTTTTTAGCAGGAAGTTAGATGAGAAGATCTCATATTTGTCTGTTTATATTACAGTTACAGCTTGCATAGTTAGTCCAAAAACAGGCAGGGGTTAGCCAGCTGTTTACTAATTAATACAATGTATTTATTTTTTATCTATGCAAAAACTGCAAAATAAAGACACTTCACCATTTTATGTGGGGTTATGAGCTTCAGTATTTCTTGGCTGCGATTAGTAACTTCCCGGCTTGTCTTCTTGTTGCCTGGAAACTGCTCAGTCAAGTGATGCTCTAACACGTAACGTGGTGTAACATGGCTAAGCTAATCTACTGAGTAGTTGGCTGTAGCACCATCCAACAATCAAATGTTTGCTTTTAATGAGACATTTAGATTTCAAAAGCCTGGATATACTGTATCATTCACAGCACATTCAAGTAAGCACAGGGCCGCAGCCTTGACCGTCACACAGCCTTCCTTTTCAACAGATTTTGTAAGGAGGAGAAATTTTCAATCTAGTGAAAAGCCCAATGTTCCCTTGTGCCAACATTCATTTGGTCGGTCACATCAAGTCCTGAGTGATCAGATGCAGCTGTGATCAGCTTCTAAATCATGTACCGCTTGATTAATATAGCCTCCCTCTCACAGCTGATTGGGCAATCACAGACAGCTTCACTCCCAGCAAAGTTAATGTCACACTGGCCAATCAGCCCCGAGGCCCTGAGCTACTTCACAGAAGAATTACCAGGAGGACAGCGCAAGCACCTGGTAAAACATAATCCTCTTCTAAAAATACTCCAAATGACATGCTGCGGTTCAAGTAAATGTGCTTCTTCAACAAAAATTGATGCATTGGTGCTGACACTTATTTGGGATAGTGCAAAACTTGTCTGTTGTGTCTTTCAGTTATCTCCACCTTCCTTGCATCATTGGGGCACAAACATTCACTTTGATTGAAACATTGATTTAGATTTTTGGTTGTCAAACATCAAGTCAGTGTGACCTCAAAAAACATATTTTGGGCTTTAAGGTTATTCCTTGGCATTAGTATTTTGCATAAACATTCAGTTTGACTTTGATTTGATTTTAAAATTTGGTGACCATCAAGATCATTTTGGCCATTTGGTCATAATTCAACAATTCATGCACTAATTATCTGAGAGTGGACTTTTAGGCAGAAGCATACAACCGTAGGCATCACAATATCAGGTAATCACAATTTGTCTGAGTTATATGACCTAATATCTGTCATCAGACTTTGACAAATAGTAACTCAATCTCTTCCTATGCTTGTATCTTTTCTCTATGATGTCGCTTTCATGTAATTTCCTCCACAGATTTAGACAGATTCAGATCAGATATATCAAGATTTAGTCTGATGAATATTTTTCTAATAGTGAGGTAAACATTTATAAAACATCAACTTATCACAGGCCCAGCTTGTCTACATTTCATGTACTCCAGCATACAAGTACCTGATGGTGCAGGTTCCTGATACAATCATTTGGTAAGAGCAGAAAAACATTTTAGTATGAATGTTAGCTTTAAGGGGCTACTTAACAGGTACTTTGAGATATGGAGCTATAAATGATCATAATCATCCAGTTGAATGCCTAAACTCTTAGATGGCACTCTATTTCTTGTGTGTTATTACATTTCTCAGATTTTAGCGGTGCTGGCAGGGAACTTGACTTTTGTTCAGATACTGAGACAGGGCAGGGAGCCCAGAATGCCAGCACAGGGTGATGACGTCAGGAACAGACTCTGAGGGACAGCTCTACCCAGCATGCTTTGCTAGTAGCATTTCTGCAGTGCTCATAAATATTGAAAGGTTATGAAAAGAGCGAGATATAAAGCAGACTGACGGAGAGAGAGGTTGCACAGAACTGCCAGAGAGGATGAGGATGAGCGATATTGAAGGAGTAATGACAAGAAATGAGTGGATATGACACGTAACTAAGCGAGTGAAGAAGTGCTTATGAATCCGAGGAGTTCAGGGATGTTTCACCTCATCACATTAATGTCTCTTTCTCTCTTTTTCTCGTGTTTTTCTTTCTCTTTCGTGCTGTGGGCAGAAATGCACAAAACAAAAAATGGGACTAGATGTCACAGAGACAGAACCAAGCAGATGATTAAAAGGGAAAGCGTCCTTGCTAGAACAAATCTTCTAAAGGCAATTCAAATGTTCAGTGCAAAGACAGAAAGGCACATTCTCTCCCTGTGCATGTCATCAGTCTGTGACGTGTCATGTATTTAGAAGAACATTCAGTAAATCTGATCATGAAGAGAAAGTTTAGTCTGAGAAACTTAAGTGGAAGAATGATAAATTATGTACATTTTAGTAAAAGGTGCAATTTAGGCTACTTTAGACTTCAACCCAAAAAAAATTAGGTTTCAATGCATACTTTAGCTTCCACACATAAGTACTAAACATGGGTTATCGGTAGGTATCACATTTTGTAAAGAATTAAGGCAGAGAATTAGATGTGCACGGCGTGTGTGTGTGTGTAGGTATATGTATATATATGTGTGTGTGTGGATATTTGTGTGTGTGTGTGTGTGTGTGTGTGTGTGTGTGTGTGTGTGTGTGTATTTGTGTGCAGTGGTTGTGCAACGGTCTGTCTTGTCAGATTTTGTCTGTTGTCTTGTGTGTTATGCATTTGTTTATACGTTGCAAGTCTTGTCTTTATATATCTCAACAGAATCTACACCTATATGTTGTGCACTGACAGCCCTAATAACACCATATAGTGTGTATGAGTGTGTGCGTATGTGTCTTGCACAGAGTTAGACTTGAAGATGGATGTACAAAAATAAGGAGAAGTACGCTTTGATTGTAATGGGTTGCAGAAGCAGTGGCCTGACAGAGGCTATAAATATTTCAGATGCTCTGTTTTAGCACAAGCTGAGAGAAGACAACAGGAAGATCCTCGTTTTGATGCGTCTCATCATTGTCTCATGAAGGAGGAATTTGGTGCTCTAAAAAATGTATTCTTCTCTGCAAATGATTTTATATTTTATTCAGTCATTAAGACTTGTTTTATTTTAAAGATATAGAATAATTAAGCTTCAGATGAGCAGACATGGAGCTGGAGCACAAGCTAGACCAGTGTTTGTTGACAGTGTTAGCTGACTCCTGACTACTTTAAAAAACATTTATTTGTTCGTTATCATAAAAACATCCAAGGGATGAGATAAAATGCTGCTTTTCTTTTGACTTTTGTCTTAATAACATTTGGACTGGTTTTAATGTGCACACGTTTACATCAGTGAAAGACTATGAAGGAAGATACACTACATTAATGCATTATAAACCTCTTGTGAGCCTTCATGATTCCATTCAAGTTGATAAACTTACATGTAAACTTATCTGATGTCTCGCTTACTATTTGTTAGTTCCTCATAAACAGGCTATATAAGACTTCACTGCATAATTTGTGTCTCCAATTAGTATGAATATGCATAAACCTGCACGTGTGCATTTATGGAGAACCATCTCTCTCTCACAGACTTCTGCCATCCAACCATCTCATACATCAGTATTGAATCAGCTCCCACTCTCTAGACCTCACTGGACTGTTATTGATTTTTCATTTTCAGGGTTATGACTTCATCTTGCCAGGCAAAGACATGCTCTTGAATTGATCTACACTTTCCTTGGTGGTGTAAAATTACGGTGCCATTTTTTTAATTGAGGTTACTTTCATTTGCATGTTAGACCTTTGAAAATATCAAATATCAGGCAGTGTGGCAGCAGTGTTACAAAACACAACAATGCACAACAAGACTCATCAGTCTGTCTGTCACTTGTGTTATTATAACACTATTTAATCAATTTTGAATGAAATTCCAGGAAATTCAATGATTGATTGATTCTAATTGCAGAATTTAGCTGTGGGATTTACTACTTCCTTACTTACAGCTACTTCAGATTGTTTATTTGTCTGGTAGTCTGTGATTATACTGATCAGTGTATTTCATTAACTCTAGGTGAAAAGGTAATATTTCACACTTACAGGCCGGCGTTGAGGGAATTAGGGAATGGCTTAAAGAACTGTAGATCCAAGTGGGAAAGAAGAAATAGTGCCAGTGATATTAGTGTAATAAATTAAATTAGGTGACAAATTAGAAACCTTTATGTGTCCCTGTGTTGCGCAGCGCAGCTCTCTGCTGCAGTAGTGCCAGGTTGATGATAAAATCATGAGCACTCCTGGCACTAATAGATACTTTTTGACAAGATATGGTGTGTGAAATATAGCTTCTTAGTGTTGTGTGAGATTCATATGCTTACACTATGCTATACACTCCATCAACCAAAATGTGGGTATTTGTATAAACACGTACATGTGTTTTTCCTTTTGACTGTGATATAGACCTATAGCTGTCAGACGCTGCAGATCATTGTGTGCTGTAGCTTTATGTGTAAATCCACTGTGAGGCTCTGCCTTGTTATATTTTGCGTCTGTCCCTGTTTTATGTACATATGTATGAGTTTGCAGAGGATTCTGTCTTTTGTAGTAAAAGTGGGTCTTTGTTTAAACCCATGAGGGATCATTACTGTGATCCATCTCCCTCCCTGCTGGTGCCAACACTAACATACTGTGGCGTCTGTGCAGCTATTTTTAGGTTTGGTTAGTATACGTGTGTTTGTAGGTAATTTGTCTTTTTTGTGCATTTTCTTTAGCAATGTATGAATGATTTTCTTGTTAATGCCCACAAAGACAAATAACCACTATTTTCACATCCACTAATATAGATCACAATAATCCGTAAATATTTTTGCTTCAGCTCATTCTCTTTAAGGCAAACATCAGTTTCAATCTCTCTAGTAGCTGCACTTCTCTATAGATATGGATTGGTCAATGTAAAGGTGCATCATGATATTAATCTTTACTCTCTTTCTCAGTCTGTTTCCAGATAGCGAAATCATTACGGGGCAAATTTGGCCCAATTTTGGCAAAGTTTCAGAAGGATGCACGGCCGACAAGCTAGAATCCATTTTCCTCCTTGCTCCAGCATCACCACCACCATCCTCGCCATCCATAAAGATGAACTATATGGCCCAAATTATGGGTGAATATGAAATTCCAAAATATAGCCATAGCCCCAAAGTCAAGCCAAAAGCCTTTACCTTGCTTACCTCTAATTTTTAAGTAGTGTGGTAAACCATAACTATGCTATAGACAAACCAGAGGTCTAACCCAGACTATAGCCAGAATCTTTGCTATCTGGGTTGCTTTTTCTCTTTTTCCTCTTACGCATTTTATGATGAAAGACACTAAAAAGTCTTACATCATTATTGGTATTTAATCATAATAAATTGTATGCACTAATTCATATTCATCCACTGTGTTTATTTCTCTGCAGAGAAGATGACTGTTCCTTTCAAACAGATGTAATTTGCAGAGGTTTTTTCATCACCATCTGAATAGACGTAGTAACTTCTCATTAGCTGAGTTGCCTGACATTAGTTATTACATTCCCAGAATGAAAATGAACTCATTGAAGCGTTATTTTAGAAGCAAGTGTCCTAATGCAGATGACAGAGTTTTGCTCTGATGACAACATGTTTGCTGACCCTTATGAAAAAACTCATGAACTCTTCACCCAGATTAAATATCACGCTGCATTTTACACCAACATCTGCAATTATGAGGAAATTATCGAAACAGTTACACAAATATTTTACTGAAAGTTTTCTAATAAAACATCATATGCAGAAATAAAACACAAGAACCACGATCAGATTAATGCAGGTCATTTTCCGATTTCACTGTCAATAATAGTAAAGTAATTAAAGGTTGTGAAAATGCATTTCTGTTATGCGTTATGTCAAAGTTGCTTACTACTGCAGTTCCTCTTACTCCCCCTTTATAAGCCAGTAAGAATTGTGACGCAGTTTCTACAGCAGAGCAGAATAACCAGTAGGCGTCTGTGGGAAGATACAACGATGTAAACAAACTTGTGTTTATAACTGCAAGTTCAGGACAGAGAGTTTTGTCAGCAGTCGTGTAGAAGAGAGCATGGACTTTGCTATGCGGGTGGTGTACCACTAGTGTTTTAGCTTTGCAGGCTAATGACTAACAGCGAGTGAGTGAGTGAGTGAGTGGGTGAGTGAGAGTGAGGGAGCAGCAGTGTGGCTGCTGTCAGAGCAGAGTGAGCTATATAAACTGTGGAGGTAGATGTACATTAGGATCCACATTTTGCATCTTATTCCTCCTGCAGCTATGTTGACTGCAGATCTCCAAATCTGATCCCAGGCTGCTGTGTGAGTTGTTCTGTGTATAGCCGGTCTGAGTATTTGCAGAAGAATAGCTGTGATTGAAAAAGGCCTTCGGAAAAACAGAGTGAAATCAGATCAATGCAGTTCCTATTTGTAACACATAAATGTTACAAATATAATCAAGATCACACTAAATAAATACAGATTAGCACATCTCCTCATTCTGTGCTAGCCTTAGCAGTGTGGTATGTTAGTAGAGGTTATTTCTTCAAGCACCTACTGAGTTGCATCGCAAAGGTGACGAGATGCGTGTTGAACTGTGAGAGGAAGTCTCAACTTGAAGTGACACAAGGACTGATTTCAAAATGAGAAGTGACAGGAGCTGTCACTATGATAAGTACACATATTCAACGTTCTGCCGATGACTTCTGTCAGAGAAGACCCACAGTAACAAATGCCTCCAGTACAGTTTGTTTATATTTAGAGATTTAATTTTCCCACTTAAACCATCCTTGAATCACTGAAAACAGCAGTAGAAATATTGGTAAGACACAATAAAATATTCTAATAATGTGTCCCAGATCATTAAATAAGTTATATTCACATATATGTAAAAATTTACACTAGCAGCAGCTTATATAACAGCTTAGACTGAGTGTATGACTCACTTTTTTTTTTTTTTAATGTTCTCATCGTTTGAGGCGTGAGGTGTTACTCATCTTGTGACACTGGTTTTTCTAACCATATATTTTTTTCTTTGGCTCTTTTTTTTTCTGCTCTTGGCCATTTTGTCTTTTAATATAATGTCCATTTTATTCATAATTTAAATAATTTTATGATACACCATATGCATACACTAACCTAAATTTAATTGTACAAAACATGAAAAAATCCATGAAAAGAGAGCAGGTGTGCATAGCTTTATTGGGTAATGGGGACAGTTAGTTTAAAATGGGTATTGCAGTGGAAGTGGAGGAGTTTTTGTAAGCTGTCATTTTGGACAGAGGTGCTCTGAAGGAGGGGGGCAGGGAGGAGTAGTGATGGGGGTGTGATGGGTGCTGTGTTGAATATAGTAGGTAGACAGCTGAAGGCACTCATTAAAGATGTGTACACACAAAATTGATTTCAATAGCAAACCTGAAATTAACCGCTTTAATTTTTTGCTTTTAATTTCAACACATTTGCAGCCAATGACAGTTTTTGATTCAGTATTCTCTTCTCCACCATCAACATCTGAAGTCTAAGTCTGCCTCTTCAGTCCTTTGTCATGTCAACATGTTTGAAATGAAATCTATTTTTGGCATAAAGTCGAAGAGGCCGCGTTTTTCACTGTGACAAAGTTGAATCAGGTTTCAACTAACACACAGGAATGAAATATATTTCACAAAAGAAACACAGACATGCTTTTTTTACACTATGCATATACATTTGGGCTTATAGATGTGACAGGGTGTCTGCGGGGTCTTAAAAGTATTAAGAGTTGATAAATCAGTTTCGGGAAAATTAAGGCTCTAAAAAAGTATTAAAAAGTCTTAATCGCGATTTTCTGAGGCATTATATTTCGTTGGTGTTCAAGCTTTGTCCAAACAATTTCATGGCAAAAATGTTGCATGATTGTATTTATTTTACTCCCCATGACTATTAAAAATATCAGTATGCTGCTTGCCAGGTTGCGTCAGGGCATGTATGAGACGGTGGACACTCTCCTCCCAGCGTGGTACCGAGAAAGGAAGATGGGGACATGTATGTTTTCGCACTCCTGGTTGGAGACGCCTGATTTCAAAGAATGGGTGAAGCCTGTTGCAAATAATAACCACAAGGCTTACTGTTCATTTTGTAAGAAGAAAATAAGCGTAGCGTCTATGGGCATCAATACAGTCAAGTCCCTGAGGAGTGGTAAGAACCACAAGACTGCTTCTGGCTGCAAAGAACAGCAGATGTCCATTTCTAGTTTCTGTGCTCCACCAGCACAGCTGAACCAGCCAGCACAGGTGCAACAGCGGCCTCTGCCTTGTCATGTGCCGACATTGTGGTTGCTATGGGCAGCACACCGACACTCCGTGTGGAGGTTATCTGGTGCCTTAACACAGTGGTGAATTACCACTCGCTGAATTGAAATGAAGAGTTTCAAATATTTTTAAGTCAATGTTTTTGGACTCTGACTTAGCCAAAACGTTCACCTGTGACAAGGACAAAACGGGATACATCATACAATTTGGGCCAGGACACTTCTTTAAAGGTGAAAGAGAATCAAAAAGTGTTGTTACCTCATCTTTGTTGAAGAACGGTCGTCCACCCACATTCAGAAACATGTGAAAAGTGCTAGAAATTCATGAACGTCTTTTCATAGAAATTCTTCTTTTAGAGATGTCACTAGAAAATAGATCAATTTCAAAAATGGTTCTTTGTGACATGAAATGTATCTCACTGAGGCATTACACATCCAACCAACATTTTACTGTGTATATGTCACATCACAGAACAAGGATCAAATCCCCGTTCAACCATTCTCTGTCACCTTTAAGCAGCAGCTCACTGACAGCATCAACAAAGCTGGTTCATATGTGCTTATGCTTGATGAGTCTGTGAATCAGCTGAATAGCTGAGTCACTTGTTTCTTACTCTAACTTCAAGATTCCTGCATATACCCTGTGTGAAAACAAATAAAATACTAAGCTATCAAATACAATATCACTCAAATAATTGTAGTACATAGTAAACTGTCACATCTGTTACATTTTTGCAACCATAATTTTAGTAATTTCATGTAGTAATGCCTCCTTTAAACTGGTGTATATGATGTTTTTTCAGCAATGACTTGTCCATCAGTTCAGTTGTGGGCCCCGAGGGTTTAATCGAAGCATGAGGAACATGGCTCTTGTAAACATCCTTGTATACACTTTGCTTATTTCCTCAACACTTTGTTTGTATGGCCTCATCAGCTACAATGGGGTTTCTTAAGGTTTTCCAGAAAATGTGACAGTAGTCAGTGTTGCAACTACATGTAGATGAACATATATGTCTTATCTGTTCACAATTAAAAGCTGGGGAGACTGACTTTTTTTTTCTAGTGTGCAGGTGGATATGTGCTCCTGTCACATCTGCGCTCACTATATTCAGGAAAACTGCTGTGTTGATGTGAACCAGCAAGTTTGTAGTCACTCATTTGTACTTTTCCAGTGCTGCTGTTTTTTCCTCTCTACTGTAGAATGTGGTATGTTTTTTCATAGCACAGGGTTAATTAATATGATAATGTATTTATAATTGAGATGATACATTTTCAAATATAATATCAGTATATATATATGAATTTTCTTATTCTTTGCCTCTTCCGTCCAGTCAAGTTGCAATTAATCGGCCCGTGAATTCTTGACAACCCGAAGACAGAACCAGCCTCCGTCAATGGCTGTCACTGTGCAGAAGCATAAAAACAGTCTGGTCCTGGAGCTTGAATAAAATATGATGTGTAGAATGAAGATTGAAATGTACTTCTGCTCTCAGAGGTTTTCTGAGGTAAACATTTGAGAATGACTTGAGAGAATGCCCACTAGCTGTCAATAGACTTCATAATAAATCAGTGTATCTCAGACACATCATAAAATTCTCAAGTGCCCTCGGCTCGATTGCATCCTAAATGTCCCCAAATACACATTAGACTACTTGTGTGTTTGTCCAAGACATCACTTCTGAAAAGATTTTATGTTATTTAGTCATTTTATTTATTTAGTATTGAGTTCTAGAGTCCAGTTAGAGAAAGAAAGTCAAGAGCTATCATCGCTGGTGGGAAAATAAAGCAGAATGCATGAGGCAGAGAAAGAAGGGAATGGAAGAGGCTGCAGGAGAAGAAAAATCAGATTTAGTCACAGTTATGTTAGAAAGCAGGGAGTATTTGTACAGACTGAGTGATGCAGAGAGTGGGGGTTCAGTAATCTGATTATTTGGTGTAACTGACCCCATGGTTACAAAAAAATGTAGGAGTGAACTGTCAGGATATGATTCGCTCTCATGTCTGGGGTTGAGAGAATCATAAAAGGAAGGATGGAGGGGGTGGTGGTGATGCTGGTACATGGAGGAAAATGGATTCCAGCTCGTCAATGACATGTACGTAGACTGGTGAAGAATGAGTCTATGGTAGGTGGTGAAAGCTTTTTCATTTACTGCAATATGTGGTCAGCTCATGGCTCAGGCTGTGGTTGCCTCAGTAGGCACAGAAGTGACCAGCGCTCATTAGCAAACACATATTTCAGATGATGAATGCACACAGAAATCTGGTTCATAAAGGGGACCGTGATCAGCACCATATCCTGAACACACACCATAGTACAGAAGAAGAAGAAGAACTGTGTAATCATAATGGCCGCAAACTGCAAAATGAAAGTTACAAAATCAATACAACTCTTATTTTAGAATATTTGTAAGCAGCTCTGCAGTGTGTGACATGTAGGGTTGTTGAGTTGGAGAGAGGCTCCTGTTACTGACAATGGCTGTTTGAAGTCCTGTCCCTCAGTTCTCTTATGCTGAGTAATGTCTAGCTCTTATGTTCAGAGCCGAGACATGAGACGGTGAATAGATCATGTTGCCGCCCAGACGATGCAAGAGGAGAAGAAAATGGAGGCGCAGAGGAAAAACAGCAACGGATACTATTGGAAATTAACCAAAGCTGGATATTTACAGTTACAGTGACTTAAGAAAGTATTCAGATGCCTTGGTTCAATGACAAGTTGAAAAATATACTTAAAACTGAGATTGAATTCACAATGTCAAAGAATGTCAAAGATTCTCAGTGAAGGAGAGGAGAGGAATAAATGGAACTGGAACACAGCAAAAATATATCAAAATAAGTTATACTTTATTGATCCATGGGGGGAATTGGGGTAAAAGAAGTTGGGGAGATAGAGAGGAGGCTGTCAGAAAAGCAAATTATCATGTCTGTTCTTTAGATAAGATCGAGCTCAGTGCGTCATTCACACAAACAAAGAACACTGACTCTTGGTGGATCAGAAAAGATAAGAGATGTGAGGAGAAAGAAAAAAAAAAAGAAGAGAAATCTCAGTCATATGTAAAGGGCAGGCATATCTTTCAGCAATTCAGTGTAATTAAACCACTTGAGAATAACAGCTCTAACAGATTTGTAATTTAACCAGTGACAGAGGTGGGAAGAGGGTCAAGAGTACGGTGTGTTACGCAGTATTTCCACCTCGGGGCGTTGGAAACGTCTCATTGTGCGGGTCAGTTGCGTCACACCATTGGCTGATGAATGAATTCTGAGGTGGGCGTACAAACACTGACACACACAGAGACACACGCCACAGGAGCTTTCCTCTGAGATCAGACAGGCAGACAGCAGAGCTCGTGGCAAAGTGTGCTTGGCTATGAACGCCTGCCAAACACATAGTGTGGGCGAAGCTCGACTGTAAGGAGTCTGACATTTTTAGCCTCTTGCAGAGGGCAGGTGAGCTAGTGAGCGTAGTATCATGTTTCCTCCATATAGCCTTGTGTCTTGGCTTTTATAATGGATTAAGATACTGTATCAAACCTGACTAAGGCTTTTAGTGCAACTATATCCTGATATGATGTTTATGATGTTGGAAGGACAGCTGATATCGATAAAGTATATTTACCTTGTTTGTGTATATTTCAGATAATAACCTTTGTTGGCGAGTGAAGTATTAATGTGTTTTGCAGCAGTAACTGTCTATTACATGTTTTTTTTTCTTTGTGTGTTATCTCAAAAATGTTGATCTGACTCTAACGGTCCGCCTCTTTATTCATTGCAGGCCGATGCAGCCACCAGCTTTCTGCGTGCGGCTCGTTCAGGGAACCTGGACAAAGCTCTGGATCACATCAAGAATGGACTGGACATCAACACAGCAAATCAAGTAAGATAAGTTCACAAATTTCATTTGAAAAAAAAAAAAAAAAAAAAAAAAAAAAAACAATGCCATACTGTGGCTTATGTCAAAATGTTACATTTCATTAAAATGTATGCCACAACAACAGCCAATAACATAGTTCCTGTTCCAAGCATCACACTAAATATGAACATTTACTCTTCATTTTTGTTTTAAACATGTCGAACTTAAAGCATCTTAAATTTGGTATTCTTTCTTTTCATGTTAGTACATTTATATTGGTCCAAATGTGCTTGGGACCCTAAAGGCAGGGAGTCTGTGCATTTTTAGTGATCTTGAATACTAATAGAGTCATATTACATAATATACCTAACCCTAATAGAGTCATATTATATTGTCAGTATATACTGTAGTAAAAAATGAGTACTGGTGAAACCACGTACAGCACTGGAGCAGACCAACACAAGAGGACTTTATTACTTGACCTTTTAATGTCACTCAGGAGAAATTTCCACTAGTGCTGCTGTAGATATATTTTTATAAGACTGCAGGAACTTGTTGCACTTCATACGCCTGCTTCTTTGACACCAGCTTCCAATTTCTTCGTTTATGCTCAGGGGTAACACGGTAGAAGAAGTAAGCAGTTTTGTCTGGTTTCACTGGTTCCTTTATTTAATGTCCTCTGGTTATTTTTTTGTTTTCAGCACCACTGTCTTCAGTTTAATATACGTAGAGTGAACATGATGTTTGACATGTATTTTATATGTTTTGCTGAGGCCATGAGAAGTCTCATGACATCATTTGCCACAGATGAAATGATGATGTAGAATATCTACTGCTGAATTGTTCATTGCACCAAGAAAACTTATGACCATAGGTTGAAGAGTATAGTTGTTAATAAAAAAAATAAATAAAGACAATGATTATGAAAATGTTCGTTTGGTGGAGAATAATAATCAGGAACTTCATTTTATTCCACTGAGCAAGAATGAACTTTTCAAAGTTGGAATATTTGACTACATCACGTATTGTAATGTCACAGTTTCCTCAGTGGATTCTCATGCTGCAGTATAAGCAAAGCATATAAAATAAAAGACCCAAAAGAAAATTAAAAATTCACAACTCCTGGATCTCCTGATTCTCTGTCATTGTGTGAAGTGGTGAACATCAATAATTAAGTGTGTTAGATTATAGTGCTTTCAATCTTCAGCCCTACTGTCCTGCTCTCTTACACCTTGTTGCATCACAATCTTAACACAATGATATCAGGCAAATGAATGTCATGAAACATTATAGTGAATATGCATGTGTGTGTTTTTGTGTTTGGAATCATTCGCTGTGTGAAGGATGGTTGTTGAGTGGGAGTGATGTTAGGCAAATTAATGGGCAAGTGCTTTTATACACAGACAAAACACTGCCAGACAGATTGATGTTGAGGTTTAGAACAGATCACACTTTCT
Source organism: Polydactylus sextarius (assembly GCA_016801845.1). Lineage (NCBI taxonomy): Eukaryota > Metazoa > Chordata > Actinopteri > Polynemidae > Polydactylus > Polydactylus sextarius. The sequence goes on from CM028922.1 coordinate 8,198,638, forward strand.
TATTACACAATTTTCTATGAAAATTAACATCTGTAATCTATCAAATAATTGTTATAGCTGAATTTTACCATCAATCTGAGTGAGAACTTGTATTCGTAATGTAATGTAATGTGACGTATTCCTAATGTAATTTTCTGATACAATTACTCTACATACATTTCTTCATGCAGTTCTTCTCTTTATTTGCTTCTCTTTCTCTTTTACTGGAGACTGAGTCAAGGGCAGATTTGGTATTTTTATATATGATTTATGGGATTCTGTAGCAATAACCTGTCCTTGCTACAGCTGAAACTCTGCAGGCTCCAGTTGGTGCTCTCTCTCTCTTTCCTGCTCTCTCTCTCTCCCTTTACCTATATTTATTGAAGAGTCTCATTCACTACCGATGTTGCACATGTGCTTGCGTGACTACGTATGTATAAATGTATGACTCACACTTATAAGTGTTTGTGAAGGAGTGTTAATGGGCATTAGAGGTGTTATTTTTGTAAAATCACTATGTATGTGCACATGTAGCTGTTTAACAATGTGTGTGATTCCCACCGATACAAAGTGTGTTTTCCATCACTCTGCGCATGCTCTCAGTGAGGCTGTTACACATTTGAACTGAGTGACACTGCAGTATGATGGGAAGCCTGAGATCAGTGTGGATCATGGAGACTCCTGGTGGCCGGCCTGGTTACAGCAGGCAGTTTGCGGCTCAGTGTCCACTTGAACAATGTGAAGTCAGTCAGAGAAAGAGACAAATAAACAGTAGCACTGCCACTGTTACCCTTACTCATCAGTTTTATTTTGTCAGAGCTGAGTCTTCCTGCTGTCGCTGTGATTTTATTAGTTATTTTTAGAGAAACAAATAGATGAGTAATATTCTACACAGCTGGAGGACATGGGCGACTTGAGACTGAATGATACAATGTGCTTCTGTTTCCTTTATCCTTCAAACTTCCAGCTGTAATGTTGCTGCAGTTAAGATGCCATATGAACTTGGGAAGTTGACAGTGTTCGGCAGCTATAGTCCATCATATAAAAGTGACAGTACATTTTGGCAATTCTGAAAGCTCAATAGCAATAACCACAATGATCAAGGTTAAGCAGAGGACAAGGACAAACCTCATTCCAGGCTGGTTTTGACACAGAGATATAAGAGATTTATGTGAGATATTTGCTTTTATTTAACAAACTTTTGTTTTATTTTATTGTATCATACATGTTTTGTCTAATTGTATCCTGCTTTCTCTTAAAGAATGGACTTAATGGATTACACCTCGCTTCTAAAGAAGGTCACGTCAAAATGGTCCTGGAGCTACTACACGCTGGCATTGAACTGGAAGCCACCACCAAGGTACTCTCTTCTCTCTGTTTGCTCGCAAAAGTAGCTTTTAATACAGAACTGAAATGAATAAGGCACTAACGCCAGTTTAGCATAATCTATGAGCTACACTATCACAAGGAACACTTAAACAATGTCATATGATTAATGATGGCTGCAGTATTCTGCTCTGACCAAGAATTAAGCTCATGTTACACCACAAGAACCAGACGAATCAAAATTTCAACACATATTACTCTGTAATCAATCAATCATCATTCTGTGTACTTTCTAATCTTTGTTTGAATATTCACACTGCACAGTGATATTTTGCTTCTAAATGAGCTAAATGGCTAACATTTAAATGTGAATAAAATTGTGCTGCTTTTATTATCACAGCTTTTCTTTGACATACTGGCTGAAGACAATACACAAGATGTATTTCAGTATCAAGTTCTCAGTGTAGAGATCTAGGCCATTAGGTTAGCAATCATTTCCCTCTCATTCACTCTATTTTCTTCTCTCTTGCCTTCTGTGTGGTTTCATGTGGGTGTGTGCATGTGTGTGACCTCCAGAAAGGGAACACTGCTCTCCATATTGCAGCACTGGCAGGGCAGGAGAAAGTAGTGGCTGAGCTCGTCAACTATGGTGCCAACGTTAATGCCCAGTCACACGTGAGTCAGCGCGGGCTGTGAACAAGAGAATAGTGTGTGAACGAGTGTGCATGTATGTGTGTTTTTTGTGTATTTCAGTGCCTGTATATTCGACACACCTGCTAAAGAGTTGCCCATATATTTACATATTGTATCTGTGCAGGTTAATGTACATATGTGTGTGTCCTTGTAAAGATAAACACCTGTTGGTTTCACAATCATGTACAGGTGTGTGTGTCTGTGTGTGTTTTACTCTTACAGTGTATCTTGTCTTTTGTTATATGTGTATTTGTACATCATACATGTAATATATATTTGCCCCAGCAGAAAGGCTTCAGTCCTCTCTACATGGCAGCGCAGGAGAATCACTTAGAGGTCGTGAAGTTCCTTCTCGAGAATGGTGCCAATCAGAGTCTCCCAACAGAGGTACAGATCTCTTCAAACTGTCTGTTTGATTCTGAACAACCCCACTGATTAGTAATTAGATCCTGAAATGTCAAAGGTCTGTGTGCACTCGAGCATCACATGAAAGCATTTCAAGCTAAACCCTTCTGATTGTTTCTCTTGGATTGATCACAAAGCTCCACCTTTCCGTTGAAAGAAGGAGCAAACATGGAGTTATAATGCTACAATGTTACAATTCTGTTTTATGACAAGCAACTTACCTGCAAATGCCAAAGCTGTCATTGGCGCCAGCTTTAAATAGTTAATGTATGAAATATATTATTTAATTTTTCTTAATAATCTTTAATAATGGAACATTTCTGAGTACAAATGATATGGAAACAAATCAGACAAAAGAATGCATGCTTTCATTTTCTCTTTTCTCTCATTTTCTTCTCATATTTATTTATCAATCCCTGTTCCCTTCTGTGCTATTTCTTCTATCATTTTTCCATTTCTCTTGCTCATCCTCTTCCTTCGCAGGACGGCTTCACGCCTCTGGCCGTAGCCCTCCAGCAGGGCCATGAAAATGTTGTGGCTCTGCTTATCAATTACGGCACCAAAGGCAAAGTCCGCCTACCCGCACTGCATATCGCTGCACGCAATGACGACACCCGCACTGCTGCAGTCCTCCTACAGAACGATCCCAACCCTGATGTACTCAGCAAGGTGTGCACTCACATTATTTTGTGTAGAAATATGTGAAAAGTAGATCAGCAGTGATATGTCCCTTAATCAGATATCACTAAAAAATAATTCTGTTAAACTGAAATATAGAAATAATAGTGCACTATTACAAAGTTCTAGTTCTAGTCCTACTGTTTTATCTTTTAATCTTCATATACCAAACTGTTAATATAATCTGTGTCATGCACATCCTAACCTTGTTTTAAATAATGATATAAATAGATAGTAATTATCTGTATTTATATTCTTATTCTCACACTCCCATTGTGTCTGTTTCTCTGTAGACTGGTTTCACACCTCTGCATATCGCAGCCCACTATGAGAACATGAGCGTGGCCCAGCTGCTGTTGAACAGAGGAGCCAATGTAAACTTCACACCCAAGGTCAGTTTATCTCAGCTATGGAGTCAAAAATGGCACCATAAATGAGGGATGACATAACAGGAAGGAGAATACAGGAGTTATTATATTTTCCATGTTTATGTAGTTTCAATAGAGCTGCCTTTATTATGCTTTTGTAATCTGGAGACTTGATCCATGACCACAGGTTACAACTTATGCCCTTGCTTCTGTATCTCTAGAATGGCATCACACCTCTTCATATAGCCTCTAGGAGGGGTAATGTGATGATGGTGAGACTACTGCTGGACAGAGGAGCACAGATTGATGCCAAAACAAAGGTAAGATATGACATTTTGTCACTTGCGCTTGTTTAATTCTTTTCTAATGTCATTTAACACTTTCACTTTCCATCTCTGTGTAGGATGAGCTCACTCCTCTCCACTGTGCAGCGAGGAATGGTCATGTTCGCATTATTGAGATCCTGCTGGAACATGGTGCTCCCATACAGGCTAAAACCAAGGTAGTTAATGAAATACTGCAGTCACTGTGGCTGTGTTTTCACTGTTACCATCTCTGTAAGCAGCAGTGATCATCAGGGTTTCCTGTTAAGTACTGCTTTGACTCTGTGAATATTGAATATTTTGAAACTGTGTGTTTCACTGTGTGAATTCCATGAATATTTTAATGATGTCCCCAAGGCCATCACAAAATTGGCAAATAAACCAGCTTGCTGGAAATGTACACACTTTCGTCCAACTTTAGCTAATTAGCCAAAATCAAGATGCCTAACACGATGCTCTGTTCGCTGCGTTTTACATTTGTGCCTCATCAGCCATGGATTGATTACATCCCCTCTAAGACTTACACTGTGCTTTCCTGAACTTACAAACAAAATTTTTTTGGCAGCGTACAGCATAATACATGCACAGTGACAAATTTTCCTTCATCTCATCTCCACCTTCTCTTTTTCATCTCTCTCCTGGTCTCCGTCCTCTGTGTGTGTCCTGTTCTTTGCTCTACAGAACGGTCTGTCCCCCATCCACATGGCAGCTCAGGGGGATCACATGGACTGTGTCAAGCAGCTACTGCAATTCAACGCTGAGATTGATGACATCACACTGGACCATTTAACACCTCTTCATGTAGCAGCCCACTGTGGTCATCATCGCATGGCCAAAGTCCTGTTAGACAAGGGGGCCAAAGCTAATGCACGTGCTCTGGTGACTAACTGCATCTTTACTAAAGTTTGAGACACATTCTTGAAATATTTTGTTATATCCATCTTGTTGGGAACTTAATGCAGCAGCACTAAATACATATAAAACACTCTGAATGTACTTTGTGTTTTAATGATGTTATATAAATTATTCATCTTTAAATGTTTGTACTTTCTTATTTGATATCCATTATTACTGTCATAATAGAGATAATGTGAAATGAATATAGATGTGTACTGAAATCAGATGAGAGTTTTAGCAAAAGATTTTAGTCAAGCAGCCTTTCAATCAGTGGACTTCTGATCTGTTTGCATGTGTAGTCTCGTTGTAAACTACTCTTTCTCTGTTTTCAGAATGGTTTCACACCTCTCCATATTGCTTGCAAGAAGAACCACATGCGGTCCATGGACCTGCTGCTTAAGCACTCAGCTTCTTTAGAAGCTGTCACAGAGGTGAGATGATGTGACCACAGAGTCTGAGAGTGAACAAAAATCCTCTCCACAGACGTAGAGGAGTGTTTTTTTTTTTCTCAAGTTAACTACTTGGCTGAACTCTAGTCGGTCAGATGTGACTAATCAAATATAATGTCTCTTGATGTGCCATATTGATCCCTGGTGCTCTTCTCTGTCTTTTCTTGTGCTTGCAGTCTGGTCTCACTCCTCTTCATGTAGCAGCATTCATGGGCCATCTTAACATAGTGAAGAACCTGCTCCAAAGAGGAGCTTCACCTAATGCTTCCAATGTGGTGAGAATACAAAATGTCCATCTTCATTTATATTTTTTTACTTTAGATCACTTTCAAATATTGCCAGTTGAGCAAATTTAACACTGATGCACTAATACTCCATTTTTAAAAAGAAGTTTTCTCTCTCTGCTTACAAGTAAATGAATTCCACACTGAGTCAATAATTAATTCAAAGAGAAGATTAATTTTGTAGGTCATAAATTCAACAATTAGCCATAGATACTTTGAGTTTCCTCTTCACCTCCACAGATAGGCAGTGCTCTTAAATATGATATTACAGAATGAGCTTTAATTATTTCTGGATTAATAGATTGAGCTGAGCCGTGGGTCTTTAATTGAACAAGGTGGATTTGAGAACAACATTTAAATTTGGTTGAAAAGTGCTAAAACTGATGATTAACCAGTACTTGAGTTAACTAAGTGAATTTCTTAATGCTCAGCAAATAAACAGTTTAATTACTAATGAATTTAAAATTTAAATTACATACACTCAGTAATATTCTGTTATGTAAATTAAAAGAGCTGCTGTCTGTGTTTGCTCACATCAGAAAGTGGAGACTCCCCTGCACATGGCCTCCAGAGCAGGGCACTGTGAGGTTGCTCAGTTCCTGCTCCAAAACGCAGCGCAAGTGGATGCAAAGGCGAAGGTATGAGCTGTGTAGTCATCACAACCTGCAGCAAGCTGAGACAGTATATTTACTGCCAGTATATTCAGGTCTGGCTGCCTTTTAAACTGTCAGAAAAGCTAAATAAAGCCGCACATCAGTGGCAGGTAGACTATGGGAATATGTGGCTAGTAGAGTTATTTTAACCCACAACCTTACAATGTCAGTTTCCCTGTTTAAAACATAAGTTCACCTCTTTCTCCTTGTTGTCTGTGTCCAGGATGACCAGACACCTCTACACTGTGCATCCCGTATGGGCCACAAGGAGCTTGTCAAGCTGCTCCTTGAGCACAAAGCCAGCCCTGACTCGGCCACAACTGCAGGCCACACACCCTTGCACATTGCTGCACGCGAAGGACACATCCACACCATTCGAATATTGCTGGATGCAGGAGCGCAGCAAATCAAGATGACTAAGGTAAGATATGCATAAAGAAACTGGCTGCATCTGGGTTAATATTGCCACACTAATCAGTTAGTGTGGCAGTAGTTGGTTCAAAATCACTACCATCTGCAGTGGCTGTTGGATGAATGGTAACCTGCTCTCTATGTTTTTCTTTCTTTCATGTGAGCAGAAAGGCTTCACTCCCCTCCATGTAGCTTCTAAATATGGAAAGGTGGATGTGGCAGAGCTACTTCTCGAGAGAGGAGCCAACCCCAACGCAGCTGGGAAGGTGAGACAATCTGTGCTTGTTGTAGTTCAGATCCCTGAAGTACTGAAGTACACACAAACAAAGAAGATATATGATAGCAACTCAACCAGAAAGCTGATATCAGCTGATTGATAGATTATCATGGTATGTGTTTCATATATATATGTTTCTGTGTGTGTCTGTTGGTTTATATATGTGCACATGTGTATGCATGTGTGTGTGTGTGTTTAACAGAATGGTCTGACACCCCTTCATGTGGCCGTCCATCACAACAACCTGGATGTTGTTAAACTTCTGGTCAGCAAGGGAGGATCTGCACACAGCACTGCTCGAGTAAGATGCTCACATACGTGTGTGCACGTACTCACACAGGCAGGCCAACACAGCATGCCAACCTCGCTGAAATACTAAAGCAGGTCAAAGGAGTGTGTGGCTCTTAAACACACAGTAATCTACAGGACACCGTCTGTACTCTGAAGCACTCTCTCAAGCATGTGAGATTTTAATCTAAATTTAGACAGGAGGCATGTCAAGAAAAGCATTGCCTACTCTTGTCTATGTCTGCATGCCCTTGTTTCTCTCCACAGAATGGCTATACTCCCCTGCACATAGCAGCCAAGCAGAACCAGATGGAGGTGGCCAGTTGTCTGCTGCAGAATGGGGCTTCACCAAATGCTGAGTCCCTCCAAGGCATCACGCCCCTACACCTGGCTTCACAGGAAGGACGGCCCGACATGGTGGCTCTGCTCATCTCCAAACAGGCCAACGTCAATCTAGGAAACAAGGTGTCACATTAGAGAGCATCAAAACACAAAACGCACATCAAATAGATCCATGTTGTAAATGCAAAAATGCAGTTCGATAAAGATACATCGCTCATCTCCTGTTGATTCTTTCAGAATGGATTGACCCCTCTGCATCTTGTAGCCCAGGAGGGACATGTGGGCATCGCTGACACACTGGTCAAACAAGGAGCTTCCATTTACGCTGCTTCACGGGTAAGTTCCCCCAGTGTACATGATGATAAAATAAAAATCATTGCATAGGTTTAGTTCAGCGATGAGTGGATCAGCTTCCACTTTGCAGAAGAATTTGCATCAGAATTTAACCTTCGCATCTCAATAGACTCTTGCCTATACATTTTGTCATAGAACTCAATAATAAATGTAACTAAATCTTTGAAATGATTTATATAAATAATACATTTCCAACTGAAATGGATTGGTAAATGGACAGCATGAATACAGCACTTTTCTAGTCTATATCTAGACTAATCCACGATTAACACATTAAAAATGTAGATAAACTCTATCAAATATCTTAAGATGATATTTGCCTTGATATTTATATTGCCATTTAACAATTCTACATGCTCGTGATTGTGATTTAGTGTTTACACATTTTCACATTTGTACAAGATCCAAGCTGCCCACCAGGAGGCAATAATGAAGCTACTGGCCAACAACTAACTGTTTCTCTTCCTCTTTGGCTCAGATGGGCTACACACCACTTCATGTGGCTTGTCACTATGGCAACATCAAGATGGTGAAGTTCCTTCTGCAGCAACAGGCTCATGTGAACTGCAAGACAAGGGTAACATATCTCTATCTCTGACGCAATACACACATATGTTATTACTATTTAAGACTTTTGTTTACTTGTTTATTTAACCATCATTAGTCAGCCAATATGAGCAGATTTGCTCTAGCAACACTGGTATTAGTATGTATCAAAATAATGAAAAATGGAATCACTGCTTTCTTGCTTTGTCTGACCGTCCTCCTTATTTATTTCCTCAGATGGGCTACACCCCTCTACACCAGGCAGCTCAGCAGGGCCATACTGATATTGTCACTCTGTTGTTGAAACATGGAGCCCAGCCCAATGAAATTACTTCGGTGAGACACTTTAAGGAAATATTTTTCTGTTATAAACTTCTTCCCTATACCAGACACTTGAGCTGAACTGCACGGTGATTTCTCTAAGGAAAGATATAGTTGTGTCTATCAAGAGTTTTTTAAGGCATCTGTTATTACACACATTATGTGACAGGGTTCAAATGGCCTGGCACACACAATTTAATAAAGCTGATTTAAGCCACAGTTCAAGTTACCTGTTAATTGGTTGTATCAGAAACTAAACACATACACTGTTTGTGTACTTTTTCTGATGGACAGTGGTAAATGTTCTACACATGCATGTTTACATGCATGTGTTTTTTTTTGTTTGAATCTACAAGTCTGCAGTTACTTTTTATGTGAATATCAGGTCAGTTTTCTTATTAAAAGCTACATATGTAGCATACATAATACATTATACACATACATAATAACTACATTCATTTGCATTTTAATTTTTGGTTCCATATGTTAATGTACTTTGTGTTTTGTGCCTGTGTTGTTGCAAACAGTGAGTAAAGTTTATCACATTATGGCATAATTCATAGAAATAAACAGGCACTGTAAAAGTGTAGCTATTGATTGATGTATTATAATGTATTAAAATGTATTATACCTCTATCGATTTTAATTGTTTTTATTGAGATGAAAATCAATAGAAATGTTTTATGTGATGATTTCCATCTCTGTGTATATAGAATGGGACTTCTCCCCTGGGCATTGCAAAGCGGTTGGGTTACATCTCAGTCATTGACGTCCTGAAGCTGGTTACCGAGGAGTCTGTCTCTGTGGTGAGCAACACATCATGCGTGGTTCACATGGTTACGCCACTAGACACAGAAATAACCTTGACACACCATGACTGAGATGTTTGACAAGATAGTTTCCTTGTGTTGATCAGGTTCAACTCTGTCACCTGCTTTTTAAATATTTCTGCATTTTCACATCTGTTCCCTTCTTCTCCAATCCATCTCACTCATTCCTGCTCTTCACAGATCACTACAGAGAAGCATCGGATGAGTTTTCCTGAGACAGTGGATGAGATATTGGATGTTTCAGAGGATGAAGGTAGGCTATTTGATTTAATTATGGGGAAAAAAGTAAAATTTATTTTCAGCTCTGACTCTCTGTTGTGGTAGAGGAAGACTGTTTGGGAGGTACATTGACATATCGGAGTACCACAATAAATAAAAATATTTATATGACTGTTTTTAATGCCCTTTTCCGTTTGTTTTATAGGGGTTGCCCAGCTAACGTTAGGTAGGATTGTGTCTGTATCTCTGCCTTGTCCGGTCCGGTGGCTAGTGAACTTGTGCCTTCATTGCAATTGTACTCTCTCATTTTCTCTGTGCGTCACTAATTGTCTTTCTAATCCGTTCCTGTGAGTCCACTCTCAACTCCAGCCGTGTTTGCTTTTCTTCGTCTAAATCTTCTCTTATCGTTTTTTTCTCTCCTCCTCTCCCTCTTGCTCAGCAATTTATTTAGAAAAAAAAATGTGTCTGTTTTTCATCAGCATGTTATCACGACATTTTCCTCTTGCCAGCGTTTAACACACATCTTTTCATGGACTCACTCGCAGACAGAACTTCAGTAAATCCGCATTCGAAAGGCAGACAACCTCCTTCCAGTTAAGCCTTGCAGTTACTCCTGCTTTTTACAGCCTAATTGATCAATAAGCTGATTACACACACGCTGCGCCACAGCTGTGTCTGGCGTCTGCAAACACACAGTTGCTGTTTAAGCAGTTGGAAAGTCAAATTTAGATTCAGTGACAACAAGTTTTAAAAGCATTTTGACATCAAAGCTTCTGTTTGAACCTGTCTTGTTTGTGCTATATTTCTTAAATTGTCTTGCTTTTTTCTTCTTTACCATTTTTGTTGTTGTTGTTGTTTCGTACCTGTACAGCCTGTACTAATTGATGTTCAATCGTCTTGTAAACAGCTCTGTTTTTTGAAGTGGTTTTATAGTTTACTGTTGTTGTTATGATTATGATTTCAGTATCATTCCTCCTTAATAATTGAGGTATTTTCTCCTACACAGAAACAACCATCACCACATGTGATTTCATCTTTAATGGGCATGCTCACTAAAAAAGCTGTCACCAGGTGCCTTGCAGTTTGCCGTCCATGCAGTGTCCTAAACTGTCTTAATATTCACTGTCTTACCAATCCTCTTCTTTCACTCCTTTGGTTTTCATTGGCTCAAGTTGTTGTTGGTTTGACTCCATTGCTTGGACTAAAAATCTATCTGAAAAACTGCTTTGTGGCCATTTTTTCTGTGGTTTCATGAAGGTGAAGAGATGGGACGTATGGTGGTGTAACAATTACTGCCTCCACCTGTGGAGATTTGAATTAAGTGACATTATTTTGATTCAAGTGGAAAAATCAGCTGCAATTCAAGATACTGTCGCTTATTTTAAAAAAAAAAGTCCAAATGCATAGAGCAAAAAAAATGAATTGGATTTACATTTACATAAACTTACATTTTGCGAGTGGAAGAACTTGAGAGTTGAGCTCCACATCATTTTGCCCTGTACTCCCTTGGTCTCGTCCTTTTCTCTCCTAATTCTCTATGTGCTCTTTGCAACCTGTTCTTTGCCAGTGTTCGTTTTTTCTTCTTCGCTGCTTTTCCATGTTCTTGACCTCTTTATTTTGCACACAGGAGACGAGTTGCTCGGGATGGATGGAGCACGCTACTTAAAGCTCGACGACTTCAAGGACCAGGACGATGACTTCCTCTCCCCAAAGAAGACTCTAAGAGACTTTGAGGGTGGCATGGGCACCACGTAAGTCTAGTTATTGTTTACTGGCTGATGATGGGGTTAGCAGACCTCATAAGCAGATACAATGATTTTGTTAGATTACAGAATGATAACCAGCTACTGTGCCTTGTCTGATGTTAATCTCACCTCCTCTGCCACAGGCCGTATTCTCCTGCTATTCCCAGGATCCCTTGTGTGTCCCCGGAGACGGTTCTACTGGATCAGGTAGGCTTAACTCATCACATTTAGAGGATAAGTCAAATACTAAAAAGTATTTAAGAATCTGCTCCTTTGGTTTTTGATTTTCTCCTTGTCAGCTATCAGACTTTATCCTCTTTTTCAGGTTTACTCTGCCTGTTTCCATCATTCTCTTTCTTTTCTCTCTCTCTCGTCATTAAGCTGTTCTTTTTTCTCCTTTTCTATGTCTCTCTGGTGTCATTCCTTCCCACCTTTCTCTATCTTAAGCTTTTCAGTCACGGTTTTTACTGCCTATCAATTTTTTATTGCCTTTCTTTCTTTTTGTCCGTCTCTGATCTCAGCACACCCCCATCCCGCTGCCAAAGGAGTATGATGAAGACTCTCTAATCCCGAGCAGTCCTGCTACCGAGACATCAGATAATGTCAGCCCTGTGGCCAGTCCTATTCACACAGGGTAGGCTAATGAAATGCTGTTCAGCACGTTGATCTTCATTTTTGATTGATGTTGCTTGTCAGACTTGTTAGCAGGTTCAGTAATATCACCAGAGTTACAAATGTATTTTCAAAGTACAGCATGCATGGACAAGTATGCAAGGACACTGAAGATGAAATGATGTGAATGTGGAAGATGTGAAAATGAATCAAAAATAATTAGTTTTTGCAAATATTAATGTAATTAATTAATAAGCTTCATAGTCTCACACCCAGATAAAATGTTCAGTTGCTGCGAACCAGCCTGTTTTAGTTGACCAACAGAGAGATATTAGACTTGGATATAGCACTTGATGATGAATAATAGCACTGTCCAAACATCTGAACTTCAAGTGAACTAAGCAGTGCATTTGGTTGTGACACAGACAAATGGTCATCCGAAAGAAACATCAAGCTACATCAAGATACGAATCACAACTTCTGGTCAGGACTCTTCAACCTCACGATGAAGTGACAGGCACACGGCACAGCCATCGTAATCCTGAACAGGATAAGCAATATAAATGTTTGGCCATTTTGGCTTTCATTGTGACAAGCACCATAAGATGTAGCCTGCTGACTTTGATAGTTTGTTAGGTCAAAATTAATGCAGGGCGCAATGAGTCAGCATTTGAGAAAAGCGAGGTGAATGTAAAGTGAGGGTGTGGGAAGGGAAAGAGGTGAAGTCATGATGAGAAAAGTCACACACACTCACACGCACAAACACTTTCACACATATATGAGGTTGCCTGTCTAAATTCTTGTTGTCTATTTAAAAAATCTTTTTATGACATTGTTATTGCACTTAGTAGCCACTCCAGATGCCCTGTGCTCCTTTAATCAATTTTCCATAAAAGCATAAACAGACAGAAACCAGACTGACACAAATTAATCTTCTTCTATCTTTTTCTGTCTTGCTGTGGAAATAGTTTCACTCATGCAATTATAATACCAGTTCTTAAAGTTTATGTTTCTTTCCAGTGTTATTTAACAATAAATGCATAAATCTTGCTCATCATAACATAATTTTAATAGTTAAAAATGATGAACTTGTCATGAGATCACGTCACTGTGTGACCCTCAGTTTCCTGGTGAGTTTCATGGTGGACGCTCGAGGAGGCTCCATGCGAGGCAGCAGACACCACGGCCTGCGGGTTATCATTCCTCCTCGAACCTGCGCCGCGCCGACACGCATCACCTGCCGTCTGGTCAAACCCCAGAAACTGACCACGCCTCCTCCACTGGTGGAGGGGGAGGGGCTTGCTAGCCGTATCATCTCCCTTGGGCCATCCAGTATGCAGTTCCTCGGGTAGGTCAGCTGTTATAGTTCGTTTATTTACTGTAATTGGTGATTTTCACTGATTTCATCTAAATCCATTTTTTAAAAATGCATACAGTATATATGTATATATGATTCTTTTGCCATCTAGTGGACAAAGATACATCTACACTTATCATAGATGGACTATTTCACACACCTCACTTGTATTTGTGACAGAAGTACAAGTCTGAAAATGGATTTTTACACAGGCAGTTGTTTTTGTTCACAGGCCAGTGATCGTGGAAATCCCACACTTTGCGTCACTGGGCCGAGGAGACCGAGAGCTTGTCGTTCTCCGCAGCGAAAATGGCTCAGTGTGGAAGGAACATCGCAATCGCTACGGCGAAGAAGTGCTGGAAACAATTCTAAACGGCATGGATGAAGGTCAGTGTGATAGTAATGGATGTCACTCTTTATGAGACCTTGCATGGTTGCAGATAAGTCAGTCTTTGTCTTGATGTACGATGCTGGAGTTGTAGTACAAGGGCACAGGGAGCGGGATGCTTTTTTATAGAAATGTTGTATAAGCAGTGACACAGAAGTACACTTTCTCTCACCTGGATGAGTGTAATTGTAAAGCCTGTGTGGCTCATTGGTGCCTTTATTAAGCTGAAAGTCTTTGATGTACCTGCATTTTAACATTTACCCTCCATTTGTTTCTTTTTGTATTTCTGTCCATTCTTTTCTTTTCAGACCTGGAGAGTCAAGAAGAGCTGGAGAAGAAGAGAATCCGTCGGATCATCTCCACAGACTTCCCCCTTTACTTTGCTGTGGTCTCTCGCATTCAGCAGGAGAGTGATCTGATTGGTCCTGAGGGTGGGCGGCTGACCACTAAGCTGGTGCCTCATGTCGAGGCCATCTTCCCTGAGACAGCCGTCACCAAAAGAGTGAGACTGGGACTACAGGTAAGAAAATTAAATATAGAAAGAAGACAGCAAGAGAGAGGGGGCGGATATTACAGAGCAGGAATGATGAATAGTGGACAAATTAATAAATGAGAGAATAGAAGGGGAAAGCGTTTGCTTATGTAAGAAACAATCTGGTGCTTTTAATAACTTACTGAGGACAGGTGTTTGAATTATAGAGCAGCTGACTTTCAGTCTGTAACTCAATGGTTCATGCCAACAAAATTTCCCTGTGTCATTTTCTGTGTTTGTGCTGTAGTCTTTATGGGTTGAGATTTGACAGATTTCAAGTCCAGGAGTCGATGCTCTTTTTGACAAATGAGCCGGAGAATGTTACGAGTCGATGTGTACGCTGTACTCCTGATTCCAGACAGATGATTTATTCTGTTATCACAGGGAACCTTGATATTTGAAGGAAGTTTATAAACTGTGGCTGTGAGGCATCACATCTAAGACAAGCAACTTATGAGTCAGAATTTTTTGGATGTAGTTTTTATTCATAGTTTTTACTCATTTATGGTTAATTGTATACATATAATAAGGACATTTACATCACGTTATCTATAACATTTACACGTTATAGATAATGTCTTACCAAATGGTCAGCAGTGGTTTCGGTTAACTACAAAATTCAGCCATGATGTGAAACATTTTTAATTTCTCTAATATTCATAACCAAATGAGCAGTAATACATACACCACTGTTGCCAAGACATAGACTTGACCTTAGTGTGTTAGCCTGTAATACCATACTGCATGATTCTAAATTAGCATTTGCAACACGTAGTGTCCATCTTGCCAAACAGGAGCTTATATGTCCGATGTGTGGCTGACTGTCACTCATCCAGACCTCCACAGACACACATATGGGAGTTTGGCATGTGCTCATGCTGACTATCACTTCTCACACAACACACAACACCTCCGCTTGGCTTTGTTTTCCATCACAGAAAGATTATGATGGATTATGGGTTCCACGTTTCTCTATTTTTTTTTCTTTCCTTTATATCTTTTTTTTTCTTTTTTTTTTTTTCTGAGCCACTTCAGCCAACATTGTTTATGTTGTCTGTCAAAGCACTAATTTGTCACAGCGCTGATGTTAATTCAAGAAGTTGCATGGGTCCAAGTTTTTTGCTTTGCCTTATGCTGCTCTGTTTATGTTTTCCTTTTATCCAGCCATTCATCACTCCTCAGTTCCCTGATTTAAGTTGTGAGCCACATTGACCGAGCTGATGCACTGATCTGAGTTGGGTCAGGTGTGAAATATGAATTGTTTGCATGTGTGAGTATGGCTGTGAGTTTGATGTTTCAGTGTACTGCATATGTGCTGTTCTGTTTTGCTTTGTGTTTCCTCTCCTTGTCGCCGATTTACTGTCCTGTTTGATTACCCATACATGTGTTTGTTATGTCGTCATATTTATACTCTGTAAAGCCTTCTGTTCAACTCTGTATCCTTCGGTCTGTCTTTTTGGCATCCTCCCGCTCAACAACCTTCTCCCTCACCACCTCCGCACCAGGCACAGCCAATCCCTGACGAACTGCTGACTCGACAGCTTGGTAACCAGGCGACCTTCAGCCCAGTGGTTACAATCGAGCCACGGCGACGCAAATTCCACCGTCCAATCGGATTGCGCATACCACTGCCACCATCTTGGAGAGAGAGTCCGCGAGACGCCGGAGAGGGTGATACCACCAGCCTGCGCCTCCTCTGCAGTGTTATTGGTACGATCCACTCTGAAGATCAGACAGACAAGAAGTGCAGACTTTATCTTTAGTGTGATGACTTTGCATAGTAGTTCGAATTTTTCGGATGTTTGCATCAAATGTGAGACTGAGGAATCTGTTGCCTTGTTTATCAGGGCATGAATGACACAATGTGTTTATTGTATCTCAGGTGGAACAGCACCAGCTCAGTGGGAAGACATCACTGGCACCACTAAGCTGATGTACGCCAATAACTGTGCCAACTTTACCACTAATGTCTCTGCAAGGTGAGCGCCTCAGCTGGAATCAAGACAGATTTAACAGAGTCAGCCTCCCTTCCCTGATCTCTTGCCCACATCTGCAAATCATTTGTCCGTCTTCCACATTCCCTCATGTTTCTTCTTCCTCTACCTGATCCAGGTTCTGGCTGGCAGATTGTCCGCGCACAGCAGAAGCGGTGACCTTTGCCAACTTGCTGTACCGGGAACTAATGGCTGTGCCATATATGGCCAAGTTTGTTATTTTTGCCAAGATGAATGAAGCGCGTGAGGGACGCTTACGTTGTTACTGCATGACGGATGACAAGATGGACAAAACGCTGGAGTTACATGAAAACTTCAGCGAAGTGGCTCGCAGTCGAGATATTGAGGTCAGTACAGGAGCAAAGAGAAGTGGCTATTTAAACACCATGACTGGTAAATTTAATGGAAAAAAAAAATATTAAAATATGATTTTGTAAAAATAGGAAAAGTACATATTTGTATTTAGCAGTCTTTGTATAGAACAGGATCCTGCAGTATAAGGCGGAGGAGTCTTTTCTTATTTCAAAGCTGTTATGATATCGACCCACACTCTGGAAACTCTTTACAGGGGTCAAATCCTTCTCACATGCTCTTGCTGTTCTGATTAATCTTGTCACCTTTAACATTTTGTGACACTCTCCACAGCTGATGGAGGGCATGCCGCTGCACCTGGAGTGCTCTGGGAACCTCGTACCCATCAGGAAGGCCACCCAGCAGCCTCGCAGCTTCAGCTTCCAGGCCTTTAGAGATAACAGACTGCCTGTCTCAGTCAAGGTCTGTCTCTACCTCTCTGTTCATATGCCTGCTTCTCTATCACTCGCTACGTGTTCATACAGTATTGTGGTTTTGTTTGTTCAGTTGTTGAGTTCAGTGTGCCAAAGATCCTTTCACCAGTTGGTCAGTTTCCCTCCTGAGCCCCCCCACCTGCTGATGACCCAGACGACCTTTTCTCGTGGTGGTTTTTGTGCGTCTGTTTGCTTTTCACTGTGATTTCTGTGAGCCAAGCTTTGACACTATTAGCATGTAAAGGTTTACGTGTATTCACACCTATTCCCTCTGCACCACAGAAACAACACACAATAAGAAAATGAAATCTATACCAACAAAAGCTGTGAAATTAGTTTGACAGTGACATAATTTCAATTCAGCAGTAAATCAATTTTAAAAGGTGTAGAAAAAGAAAACTTAATTCAATGTATGAGGTATTGTTACATGACATTATGTGAGTCCCTTTGTCTTTGTGATCACTGATGACAAATAATTCTATAACTGTTCAGATATATTCTCAATGTCTTTAAATAATGGTGAACTTTATCTTGAAGTGTGTCCCTTTGGTTACAGATGTGTCTCTGTAAAGTTTGTTTTTCTGTCCGAACATGATCACTTCTTAGTCTTTTCTTCTTTGCATTTTTGTTGTTTAAAGCCCTTCTCTTGCCTCCTTGCGTCTGTCTTATGAATATATGTCTTTTGTTTTCCATGTCTTTGGTTTGGTACATCATCTGTTTGTGTGTCAGCGTCTTTCTGTCCGTGCACATCTGACAGTGTAACACGTACTGCTCAGCACCAGCTAGATGAAAACTTTGATAAATATCTTTTCATTACGGTGTAGCCAAGCAACAAACAACTTACCTATCTACCTGTCGACTCGCTGGGGTAATTGTTTGCATGTCCTGTGTGACTCCCTCACTTTCTTTGCCTGCCTTCCTATCTTGCGGCCTTGCCTGTCCGTATGTGTCTGTCTCACTGTCTCTCTTTCTCTCTCTCACGGTCACTCTGTAACTGTCTGGTCTGACAGACGTCCAGGTAAAATGTGCAGGTAAATCTCTCCCTCTCGCCTGCCTGTGGACTGCTTCCATCCCTGTTTCCCCTGCTTCTCGTCCCATGTTACTGCGCCACATGCTCACAACATTGTGGAGGGATCTAATACCTGTTTTGATTTGTTTTTCCTCCTTATCTTCTTTACTCTTTCTGTGTTTTCATTCTCTTCCTCTCTCCTGCATTTGGTCCTTTCACTTCTCTCCTTTCCTCTGCCTACACCTTTCACCTCCTTCTTCTTTCTTTCCTCTGTCTGCTCTCTCTTCTTTTCCTCTGTTTTCTCTCTCCGTATTCTCCTTCTCCCTCCTGTCTCTTTCCTTCCCGTCCTCTCTGCATCTGGCTTTCCTTCATATCAGGTCAGAGACAGCAACAAAGATGCCACTGGGTTTTTATCCTTTCTGCGGAAGTGCACCAAGTACGAGGACACACAGCACGTACTGTGTAACCTTAACATAACCATGCCACCTTGTGTCAAGGTAAGGACTCGCTCATGCATACACCTTCACAGCCACACATATACAAACTTTTGTGCTTGAATTTCCCTAGACGTCCATGTGCTTGATGAGACAGAGGTGTGGCTACGGGGCATTCTCCCAAATGAGAAGTCAGTTCTTCTCAAGTTGTTCTTTAGTTTGCCAATGCATGTCACACCTGATCGACTGGAAGACAGTAAGACTCTGAACCGTCTTTGTTCATTATTTGAATTAATGCCAGTTTCGATCATTGCACCCAAAATCTATGCACATGGTTACATTTCTGCAGCAACAAATAAATAGTAAAACAGTACGCACCTGTTTTACCCCTTAACCCTAGAACACTAACCTTGGGTGATTTTCACCTGATGTTAGTGATTTAGAGTAAAATTTTTTTCCAGTGAATTCAGTGATGCAGAGAGAGAATGCCTTCACCAAACAAGGCTCACATGTCCCAGGAACAGGTGGATTGAAGAACACGTTCACAGCTTTGTTTTAGGAATTTTTTGTTAACAGTTCCCTAATTTTTCACTAATTTTAGAGCTTTTTTATAGGGTCCCACATGATGCCTTTTTTCGTTTTATGCGACGTATAGCTGGCACAACTTCAATTTACAATGTATTGTTGTACTTTAATGTATTTTGATAAGAAGTTTTCTTTTCGGGTATATTATATTGGATATAATATAACCAACGTAAGTGATGGTGTTACACAAAGGAACGTTAGTGTTCTAGGGTTAAACACCCGCTCCCTTGTACGTGCAGCTTTGCATTGTATCTGGATTGTTAAAAGCAGTGCATCAAAGCTCTACATAGAGTGGGTAAAATGATTAAACAAAAATGACAATGTTTTATTAATGTGATTTTGTTGTTTTCATTTATTTTTTAGGTCGTTGGAAGTGAGGAGCGCAGGAGAACTTTAACCCCTCTCGCTTTGAGAGAGCGCTACAGCGCCCTGAACGAGCCCGGTGTGGGTGAGTCATTCACTGCCTGACCTTCAGCCCTCTCCTGATGTAAATACAGTGGAGACGGGCACTGAATGTTGCGCCGCCCTTTTTACCCACAACCCTCCGCTTCCCAGTCTGCCCTTTCTATTTTCCTGTCTCGCGTGCACGCATGGCACAACGACTGAGCCTTGGATGCAATGCACTGCTCTACAGTATGCCCCAGAGTTCTTTGCAGTGCAGTTAGACAAAATCTTGATTGAATGTGTGGCCAAAAGGCGAGCGGCAAATCCCCAACATGACCCAAAATGGCTCCATGGCACAAGGCGAATTAGCCTCTTCTTTCTTCAGTGTCCTGGTAGCTATGACAACTGATGAATGACTTCCATGATTGGTTTTGCATGGCGCTGTTGTCTCCACTGCGATTTCCAATGGCATGGCAGCAGATACTGTTAGCATTAGCACCGTAGCTTAGCACTGGGAATGGGCAGGACCTCGCAGTGGAGCTAGACAGAGGAGCCCTTATACTTGCCTGTGGTAAATGAACAGAGTCAAGATGGTCGTTGTGGTTGGTTTAACTGGTGCTGACATGGGTGGGGTCGAAAGGGAAAAGGACTTTTCTGTCTAACAATTACACAGCGCTGCTACATTGCACCTCAGTCCCTCTGTAATGGTTACTGAATGCTACTTTGACTGGTGGGACTAGCACTTGAATGAACCCCAATTTCTAACCTCCCCTGCCCATACGTTGTGCTAACCCTGAGGATTACATGGACAGAAAATATGTTGTGGGTGCTGCTTATTTCCTTCAACAGAACAATTCTTGTGATGAGGTAAGTATTGCTATTAACAACTGTAATAGCAGCTCATGTCAGAGTGACATATATGTCTATTACACACTTTTAGATACTTTTAGACTTTTCAGACTTATAGTCCATTAGCATTTTACCAGAAACTTATCGTTACTTACTTTTACCATGAACACTGGTTATTTTTGTGCAGTCTTGCATGTTCCTAAATCGGCTGTTTTTTCTGTTTAGCCACAGTGAACGCCATGGAGCGGACTGAAATCAAAATCAACATCATATCTGAACAGCTGGGTTTGAGCTGGGCAGGTTAGTCACTCAAAATAGCCTCTTTAAATTTCTCCTTTTGAATGGATCTATCAACCTACTCACCCCTGCGCTCCTGGCAGAGTTGGCAAGAGAGCTTCAGTTTGGTGTGGACGACATCAATCGGATCCGTGTGGAGAATCCCAACTCACTGCTGGACCAGAGCTCTGCCCTGCTCAACCTGTGGGCAAGCAGAGAAGGCAAAAGAGCTAAGAGTAAGTCCAACAGCATTAACCAGTAGATAGAAACTGCTGTAAGTCACTATGACAATGCACATCAAATCATGTAAGTGTGTAATCTCTTATATCCTGATTTTTTTTGTTTCTTTCATGTCCTCATGCACACACTCTTTCTCCACTGTTTTCCTTTTCTTTCTGTCTGTCTCTCAACTTGTTGCCCTCACAGTGGAGAGCCTGTACACGGCCCTGAGGAACATTGACCGTGCCGACATTGTCACGTCTCTCGAGGGTCCGGCTCCGCAGCCTGTACCCGGGTCTTTGGAGGAGGGTGCCTGTCGACTCGGAGACCGTGACTCCACTCTGCTGTCCCCTAGTGTCATCAATGGTAAGAGACACAAACACACCAAACATCACACTCCCAAGACTAAAATCAGTAATAATTTAATTAAGTAATTTAATTCTGTATTTAGTCTTAAAATTAGAAGTCTAAATAAATTCACTGTTGTCCTGTAGAATGTTATAAATCCATTTGGTGTAAAAATGTTTCAACATAAGTGAAGTTAAATGAATGAAACCAGCTCTCATGAAGTCTTCTTCACTGTCCCATGATGATCTGTTATGATCAGAAATGGAAAGTTTACAGGAATATTTCCCGCTCAAGCAGAATTTGAAGGAACGATAATCACAGTTTTAGTTACGTCAGTTGGCAAGTACAGTATCTTGTGTTTGCATTTAAAATTTATGCGCAGAAAATAATAACTTCATAACATTAATTTAGTGATTTTGTCTCTGTTTCAAATATTGAAATTGTTTCTTGTAATGGTCGTGTCAGTTAGTAAAAAAAAAAGCAGTACTAAAAATCTGAGACAAAATTTTTTTTTAGCACACTAAAAGGTGAGCTGTTGTTCTCATTTACTTTCCACCTCTGAAAACCTCCCCTGCTTCCCTTGAGTCTGGGTAACAGCTATTCTGCCTTGTCTCTGTTGCTCCACAAGAGATCACGGACACAAGGCCATCGCGCCTAGTGCACAAGCCACGAGTTATTAGACCCCCGTTTTTCAGAAGGGGTAAGTTGAAGGGAACTCGGGCTGCATGGTGGTTTGCTGCTCATGTAAATGATGAAAATGATGATGATGATGATGATGAATCTTAAATCATGTTTCTGAGGTCTGAGGAATGGTGTCATCCTCCCACCATGAACCCGGCCTTTTGCAGCATGCACTAAAGGGCACTGGGGCACAAGTCATTTTTTTTATTTTTTTATTTTGTAGCTTTCCACACCTCATATTTGAGCCCTGAACATGATGGTTGTTATTTGTGTAACTTAATATGAGAAATGAGGATAACTCTCTTTCCCTCTTATTGACAGGATTTTATGAATCAATCAAACATTTAGAGCCCAACAAACCACCACTCAATACATGAGTCATTTTTGAATTTTTAATTAGTTATGTTTGGGATTGTTTTAGATTACATGTGGGTTTATGTGTGGCTGTGTGAGGATGTGCACACATACGTATATGTGTATGTGTGTGTGTGTGTGTGTGCGCGTGCGTTTGTGTGTGTGCCTGGGATGGATACACTAGTCAAAAGGGGCACAAATAGATAGATGATAGCGTGCTCTGGGCCTTCATACCTTGTTCCTACTCCTCTCTCGGTCTTTCTCTTCTTTACCCTGAGAACAAGACACAATTTTACCGGTGGGATTAAGCTTGGTTGACAGCAGACATTGTTACGCAACTACAATGTCCTTGCGGCCTTGAAATTGTGTCTTTTACTCAGGATTTTCTCTCTCTCTTTCCTACTTTCGGTCTTTCTCTGAACCTGTGACATGTCATATCTGCTGCCTAGCCGCCCTGCTCCTCTTCCTCCTCCCTTCTCCTGCTCTTCTTCCTCACAGCTCTTCCTGTCCGACCTCTGACCTCATATGACCTCATGTTGACCTCTGGGCCTCCTCTTCTCTTATCATCTTAATTTCCCGCGCTCCTCCCTCGTTCAGTCGAGCGGGGACCCTCTCCTCCTCCTCTCTCAGTCCAGCTCTGTGTTTGTACTACAGTTTGTGCATGTGCATGCTGCATGCTTTTTGCTGTTACAGTATCTGTGTGTGTGTGTGTGTGTGTGTGTGTGTGTGTGTGTGAGCGTGTGTGCGAGAGAGTTTATGTGTGTGAGACTGTTACAGACCAGGACTGAAGAAAATTATTATTGTTTTTATTGAATTAGTAACAAATTAGCAAGGCATTTGATTGAACTCAGTTTGCAGGGAATTCATTTTTTCTTGTTTTTACACAAGATGCACCCTGCAACATCAATTAGACTCAGTGTAGCTCTTTAGTTAATTAAAACTATATATATATATATATATATATATGTTAAATAATTATCTATACAACAGAAATACATGAAAGGGATGTGTGAGTGTGTTTCTTTTCTCTTGATCAAAGTAAAATTTGCTCTTCTGACACCTTTATGTGCATGGCATGCTTTCAATGTACGAAGTTTCCTTCACAGTGTAAAATGTTTCCTCTGTTCAATGGTTGTATTTCAGTCTTGTTTCAAATGCTCTATTAACAAACAAATGTTTCCTTTTTTCTTTTTCTTTTTTTCTTGTAAAATAAATGGTGTTTTATTATTATTATTTATTTTTTTGTTATTTTATGCTACGCTGTAACACATGTAGCTGTGCAGCAGATAATGTTCAACGTACAATGTTGCTGGTATTGTGTCTTACATGGGCAAAATAAGTAAGTGTAACTATGTTGAACTATTGTACTATATTTAATGAAATCAGTAAGTGTCAGTGAGACACTTTGAAATAAAGTCTATTTAATTTTGTACTTTCAGCTGAACCCCAAAAACTCTAAAATTTTTCACCATGAAATTAGACTTTTAAAACTATACACATCCAAATTTTAATCAAAATTAAATGTCAATCAGTATTTAATGATTTTCATGTTTTTGCCCAAGTTTGATGACAAATTCATCAACATCGTCTGAACATTATCTGCCAGCAGGATTAATGCTGTGTGAGGTGTGTTTGTGTCTGGATGTGTGTGATTTCTGTACATGTAAACCTGTGAGCCACAAGTGTGTGTCCTCATCTGTGTTTTAATACGAGTGCAGTGCTGTGCGTGTTTGTGTATACATGTATATACGTGTGTGTGTGTGTGTGTGTGTGTGTACAGTGGGTGGCGTGCCATGCAGTGTGTCGTCCTTCGGTTTGTTTTCTTTGTGCCACGACAATCTGTGTGGAGTTCATTTGTGCTTCACTACATCTTGTGCCGTGTGTGCGTGTGTGTGTGTTTGTCTTTAAATAGTGAAGGGAAAGGCTAACCCAGATTCATCTAACTCATTCTAACCCTCATTCTAATTCTGACTCATTCCTCCCTGTTCACCTCATTCTGACACCACCTCTCCTCCTCCTGGCCCTGTATCATCCCAGAAACACACACACATGCTTACCCACACTGTGCTCCATTAGCACATAAACTCTGACAGACAATTAATGACACAGTAAAGAGGTATTTCACCCATTAATGTATTTTTTTTTCACTGTCCACAGTCATGAAAGATCCAATTAGAATAAGTTTCAGTTTTTAGATGCAGTGATTCTATTTTTGTTGGCTCCGTGCTGGTAAAAATTAAACGATCTCCACTCATTACTCTGATTTTGAAGCAATTAAAATCTAAGAATAGAGCAGACCATTTAAGGCAGGTCAGGTGAGGTAGACTCTACTGCAGTGTTTCACCATCCACCGCCCATCATTTTCTGACCATAGCTGGACCATAATAACTTACTGGATATTTACTGCACACAGTGGGTTGTTTGTGCAAAACTCTTATATCAGTGTTTGTGCTAAAAATATGAGAAGCAGAGTGAATCAAGCTCTGTAGAGACTAAGAAGGAGATTCCACGGTAACCTTTGTGCTAATGACTGACAGCATCTTGTTTGAGATCCATTTTTCCATTCAGTAAATATGCTGGTAGATATCATTATCTCATCTATAAATGTCATAATTATGTCATGTTTAGTGAGGAATTTATTAGAAACAATAAGCCCAGTCATCTCTTTTCAAATCCATAATCATGGTAAAAACAAACAAACATTTTTAAATGAATGTGATTATGACGTTGTTGCCTCTTTTTCCAGCAGCTGCACCATGACTGAGACCAAATTCAGATCAAGTCAGGAAATAATGTATTTTTGTTGTTGTTGTAGTGTGGTTTTTGCAAAGGGTTATTTGCAATATTTTTAGCAGGATTTGATAAGATTAGTTTAAAAAAAAAAAAAAACCTGCACTCAAACCTCACATTGTACCTGAGGTTCAGCCATGTTGTCGTCATTAGCTGAGGCATTATCTGCAAATTCATAACATTAATTTTTGGGTGAAGTACTTCTTTACTGTTCAGTTTCACTCAATTTAATCCAACTGAACTCATTGGTGCAACAAAAAAATGTATAATTACAATATCAAATAATCAGACTTCAATCCAAATCTGTAACATGTGACACCACGTGAGTTTTATTGTTGTCAAATACCAGCAAAGACGACATTTTGATTATCAGCTACATTTACTTAATATGTCCAGTGTTGTTTAATTTAATGTTTAGTATAAATACTGACATTATTCATTATTTATGTTACACGGAGGTAATGAATGAATTAAAGTGCTACTGAGTCAAATTGTTACTTTTAAAATGTATAATTTATTAAAGTATTAAAAGCAAACAAAGGAAAATACCTACTGTGAAAACAATTAAAAACTTAATTACATCAGACCTAAAGATAAATTAACTTTAACATTAATAATGGAAATTAATATATTATATTTATTTATTTTAATATTATTATATTAAGTATATTACTAAATGTAGTATTTGTGGTCTGTTTTTTGCTGCGTTTGTGTGTGTCCTTATGTATTTTGATAGTTGTCTTATTAAATCATTTTTTAGCAATAAAACCATAGAGTAATAATAATTAAGTATTATTATACATAGAATGTTAACAGTGTTTTGAATTATTCCTGATAATACAAGTCCACCTTGATGTTGTTCAGACACTTAAATAACAGAAAATAATTAAATAAAATGATACTAAATAGTGCATACTGCAAGTGGGTGACTGGTTATGTTTTCAAAAGTTACTCAGTTTAGAATAAAAAGAGCGTTAAAGAGTTGAAAACTTTAAAAGCTAAATTTAAATACAATAGTTTGTCTAATGTGTGTACACGTGTTGGTATGAGTGTGTGTGCATAGTGACCTCAGTCTGGATGCTTGGGATGCAGACATATACAAAGCATGACGTGGAAGGAAAATGCGAGAGCGACAGTAACTTGCATTTTCCTTTGCAGAATCTGCAAGATGCTGCTGAGTCCCACACAGGGACGTTTACCAAGGGTTGGTACGATAATAGAAATTGAATATTGGTATCCCAGTCTGTTTAAATTCACAGTGGAGCACAAAGTATCCCAGACTGTTGAGTTACAAACCCTTTCAAGAATTGTGAAAACAACTGAACTGAAAAAAATCTTTATATCTTTCAAACAATCTTCCAGGGATTGACTATATTTTGATCCTACAGCTTTTATGGACAGCTTCATCATCTCTAGCAGCCTCTCTGTTTCAGATCAGAACAATGGAATCTGGAAATCGAATCTCAGATTTTACTGAGCTGTCAAAGCTTCTAATATTTGATCTGTTAAACTGTTAAATCTATATCGTGCCAACCCCATAATCAATATATATTTTTAGACTGACCTTTTTTTTCTTACCAATGAACACAATGTACATTCTGTTTATTACTTTCCTTACATGGAGGCAAACTAGAACCTCTCACCATTCACCTCACACACACTGGATGACACACCAAGCCCCTTTATCCCTCACCTCACTCTTATTGCTGTGTCCCAATGACGATAAGCTGAAGTGCCTCCTTTGCATCAATTATTAAAAACAGACATTTTACTGTGCTCTGTCTCTTAAAGTCAAAGTAGTGTAACACCTTGGATCGATGTGTTTTAATCATAAATTAGTCAAAACTTCGAGGTGCTTGATAAAGACTGATTGTTTTCCTAGTTTATTGGGACAGGGCTGAGCCTCACTGTTTCCCTTATGAGTTGGAGAAACAGTTGCCCCATGACCCACCCACCCCCCGTCCTCCCCTTGGCTGTGCCTGCGTGGTGTTAGTGTTTCTCTTGTCTCGCCCCTGTCTCGCCTGCAGGTTATGGGCTGGTGCAGGAGGAGCTTCTGTCCCCGGCCTCCATGCAGTACAGCTTGCCCTCTCCACTGGGCGTGGAGCCCTACTGGCAAGAAGTGTCCAGCCTCGAGTGCGCGCCGATTGCCACCACAGAAGAAGACACATTAATGGAGATGTCGGACGTTCAGGTGTGGCCAGCAGGGATCAGCCCCTCTCTGGTCACAGTGGAGGACTCGTCGCTAGAGGGCAGCAGTCGAGCTGATGACTCAGAGGGAGCCACGCTCTCCCTCCCCTGCAGCTTGGGTCGCCCAAGCAGCGGAGCCAGTGGGGCCAGCGGCTCCATCATGGAGCTGGAGGAGGAGGAGGAGGAGGAGGAGGAGGAAGGGGAGGTTGAGGAGGAGGAGGCGCCACAGGAGCTAGTGAGCGCACTGGCAGAAAGGGACAGGGTGAGGGCCAGTGGCGCCGTTCCCAAGGTCAACCTGAACGGCCAGCTGGGAGGTCAGAGGTCGGACGGGAGGAGAGGGGATGCCATAGCGGCAGGAGGTGGAGCAAAAGGAGGAGGTGCAGGGCTGGGTTCAGTGGAGGGGATTTCTGTTGTTGCAGGCCAGCAGGTGTACGCCCAGCGCTGCGAGATGTCGGGACTGAGTCGTGCGGCAGAGCACAACGGAGACAACCGGTATGTTGCTTTAAGGTTCACACAGACTCCACTGTCACTCAGGACGTTTCTTCCTCTGTCTCACTCCATGTTGCTTTATTTGCTTAATTTTGTTTTTTAGGGTGGTTGGAGGCGGAGCATTTCAACCCTATTTACCAGACAAAGACTCCCTGCAGAGCTGGGTGGGTTCGGTGTCGGCGGGACGTGACGGCAGCGTGCCAGGCTTACGTGTGGCCCAGGAGGCTCTGCTGACTCCGGTGTGTGACACGGGTTACTCTCATGTGCTGCGCGGGCGTTTCCTGCAGGGCACACAGCCTTTTGACAAGGGGCTGGGCTTCTCTCACCAGGAGGCGGGCCAACATGCTTGGGACCAGGAGCAGAGGCGGGTCCAGGTCAGGTTGCTACGCCGACCACCCGCACCGCTTCCTGCGCCCCCGGAGAGGGATCATTTTTGTCCATCCCTTTTTACCCTTTCTTGAATTATCAGACGTGGGAGACGGTCATTCAATTTGATTTTTCTTTCGCTCACAACCATCAACTGTTTTTCCTCTCGCTTAACAACAATCATCAAAACTGATCGTTCATCGATTGATGAACCAGACCAGAGTGATGTGTTGTGTGGCGCAACACATGGGAAAATATCTGCCATGACAGATAAATTTCGATTTTGTTTTACATTCTGATTGCAAGCAATTTACCAAAAAACCAATATGACGTTTGTGAATTTATATTAATTGTGTTGTTTTCTTACAGAGAGATGACAGAGAAGACTATGGTGCTGAGGCGCAGTTTGTTGATGAACACGTTCTCGCTAGAAAGGTCAGTCCATCTTGTTTTTATCAGGCGCACTGAGTCATATTCATACAACACACAACAACAAACACTGTGAACTCCAGCAGACAAGTATTTTCCTGTGAATCAGTCATAAAAACCTGGTGCAAAAGGGTGGGAAATTAACAACAACCATCAGCTACATGTCAGCTGAAAGTACTTAGGTCCCCATCAGCAGATATGAAAATAACTAGCCATGATTCAGAGATCTCAACAAAGCAAGATTATATAAGCAAATCATTTAAAAACTCCAGTATCTGATATGTTGTACTCTGTCTTCCAAACTGATTGGCTGATGAACTGCAAAACAGCAGTGACAGCTGGTGGAACATGGGACAGATGAGTTAGTTTCCCGCTCTGGTTACATGTGGAGGTTTCAGCAGTTAACTGGTCCGAGTGTTGTTTCCTTCCCTCCTCCCTCCCTCCTTGCTCCAGGTGGGGGTGGATGTGAGAAAGGGCGCTCAGTCAATGCAGCGCACCAGTCTGCGGAGAGTTAAACACTGAAATATACATACTGCCCAGTCCTCCAGGTACGGGACACACAACAAGCACTTGTGCATCCCAGTGCTTGGATAGATACTGTTATGGCAACATGATGAACTCTCATAGTATCTCACTTCCTCTTCTGTTTAATTTCTGTTCAGCAATTTTAAGTCCAGCACTGCAAACAATTCAATTTACATAAGAGGAAATATCTTCACGCAAGGCAATTTACGTTTGTTTTTTGTCTGGCAAGATATTTTCTCTTACAAGGCAGTTTTTTTTAACTGGTTCTGAATAACATAATGCTTGAAATGAGAAAAAAACAGAATTATGAAAAAGTTTGATCAACACTGACTAATATATAAAACCACTCTGCTTTGCAGATGTCAGAATTTCTCATTTCAAGCATTGTATTCTTTTCATTTCTGCAGATATAAACAGATGATGGCCAAATGAAATGAAATTTATCGTATGATTATTATTAGTAAAACACCACAGCAGAGCACTCAGATATTTAGAAGATTTAGAAGTACTTCAATCAGTCAAACTGCTGCTTTAAGAACATAAATCTTTCAGTCTTACAGCCTATTAAAGACATTCATCTGGCCATCATCATGTGTTTACCAACACAAGCAAAAATACCATTGTGATGTGAATTTTTGTACATTTTGGACTCGTGATACATTTTATTTATCTTTACTTTATGTGACATATCTCTCGGCTCTTGCTGTTACACCTTGCACTACAACACTCTCTGTGCTGCAGACAGAAATCCTCTCAGATCTCATCTTCAACCGAGACCTGAGTTCTTCATTTAGGGTCAAGTGGAAGAAATTCATTACTGATTATTACTGCTGCCTGTGCGATAACATTTTTTTTTTAAATTTCCAGTCCAGATGACAGAAATCTTTGAAGCAGTTCAGTTAAATTTGATAAATGAACAGGGCACCAGATATTTAATCTGCTTAATCTTATTTTCTTGCCATTGGTCTCATATTTTCACCTCGACCAAGATGTGAAGGAAGGTTCTTTATAATTCTCTACTTTTACTTGCTTTAAATATTTTGGCAAGTACCATTTTTCTCTTCTTTTGGGTTTGCCTATTGTAAGTCTTTTTTTTCCATGTTTTCAAGAGCTTTATTTTTGCTGTGCAGATATAGATCTAGGTCATATAGCCTGTGTTTCTTTAGTGTTAATGCCGTCTTTCTGATTTCCAGGACCGGAAAGCCACTGCCAAAACATCCTCCACAAAAACACACCCAGACCGCAGAGGAAAATGAGCAAAGGAAGAGAGGAAACTTAAGACAAAGACTAGAGACGTGAAGACTACAAAAACACAGAATCATCCTCAACGTGTGACCATGGAAAAATCACAAAAAGAAAAGAAGAGGAAAAACAAAAAAGAAAAAAGATGAGCTCAACTTGTAGTTTTATAACATTTGTAAAGATAATATCAACTAGACTAAGGCATGATGAATCTTTTTTTCTACAAAAAACCCATAAATGTCAGTAAAATAATCAAGAAAAGAAAAAAAAAGTAACAAAAAGTGCTTCCTGTGAACTGTAATCGCATGTTGACTGCTGGTGCATGCCCTTTGACCTTTTGAACTGTCATTATCTACAAACTGAAGGGGTACAAGGTACGGGGCTGGCCCATGTGTGTGTGGGTCATGGGCCATTTTAAGGACCTTATTAGCCCCGACTGGAGTGGTTTATGTCAGCAAGTTGAGTACAATAACACTACAGCCAAAAGAGAAAAAAAGTCCCTCACTGGATGGTTGTGTATACAGCTAAGCCTCTGCTGAGCTACCAATGCTTCTCTCACCGGACCCTTTCCCCTGTTACTCTCAATGTGATATATGCACTCTATGCTACGTGGACATGTGTCAGTGTGTGTATGTGTGCGTATGTGTGCGTGTATTCTTCTCTACCGCATGTGTTTCTTGCTTCTGGCTTGGCGCTGAGCCCTGCCCCATGATTGGCTTACTGCCCCTGTGATGTCATGCGTGCTCAGTGCTTGAATGAGAAAGCCGCTGCGCTACCCTCCTTTTCGCTCGTGAGTGTTCTGGTCTGCGTGCGTTGATGTCTTTTTTTTCCTTTTTTTTTTTTTTTTTTTCTTTCCCTATGTGGATGAAGTTTGCTTCTTGTTATTTGTTTTTTTTGTGTGTGTGTTTTTTGGAACCTGCGCACCTCAGATTTTAAAGCATTGTTTGACTTCGGTATGGAACTGAATCTCTTTCGCCCCTCGTGTTTTCAGGGGAAATGTCTTTTTCAGACAACAGGAATGTTTTCTTCGGAAAGTGGGTTGGTTGCCTGAATGCATTGTGCAGCAGCTCTGCAACACAAAGATCGACTTTTTCCTCCCTCGTGACCTTTTTCTACCTTCTTCTGTCATTTCTCCCAGTAGTGCGCACGTCATCTTGATCCACAGTCTTTCTATCAGTAGCCCCAGTCAATATGCAGTAAAATCACAGGCCTCTCCATCTGCATCTATAGCTCCTCCATCTCACATCGAAAACCGTGTGTGCTCCCTCTTTTATCTGTTCGCAACGGCTGTAGCGCCTCATTTTGGTTCATTCATTCGAAATGAAGTGAATGAAAAGGAGAATTCTGATGCGTGTGATGACATAGTGACTCGGCAGATTTCTTGCAAGTGTAAAATAACGTTCTGCTACAACATGTGATTGTGAAAAGGAAATGTGTAACAAGGACAGACAGGTAGCACTGTGATTGTCTTATTAACACTGACCCCAGACTCGTGAACTGTGAACACACACAAACATCCATCTATATAAAAGAAAGCACACCCACACACACACATGCATATGCACACACACATATTAAGTAACACATTATATGATTCAATATTATAGCCTGGTCAGAGTGTAGATTTTGGAGTATGCCACAGCAATAATACTGAACAACGAGAACACAGAAGTGTAACTACTCAGTGTAGACAGAGAGTGGCAGGCGTTGGACAGCTGTGCTGTACCTGACTGGTTCCTTTGACCTTGATGTGTATGACTCAGACAAGAAGCACTGATGCAAGATCAGATGACTCAGCTGCAGCAGCGTTAGAATGCAGAGGCCTGAGAAAGAGGGAATCGTTTTGTTTTTCAGCACTTAACGTAGCAAAAATATAAACCAGGATATGTTAACTTAATACACTGATACCTATTAAGGAGTCTGCTGCTGCCGCAAAGGTGGAAACCACCAAACTCCATTTTTTTTCTCTTTCTGAGTAATTTAAGTTGTAGTTATTAGCGTTTCACACATTTTCACCTGCGTCATTGTAAAAACCACCCATCATTTTCTTCATCTCCGAAAACACTTTATGCAGAAACCTGATGGCAGCGCTATGAAGGGGTCATATCATAGTAGCACACATTTTTTCTGGAAAATCAAACCACGATATTTATCCCATGAGTACTGTATGTAAATGCTACTGTAGCCTGAATGAATGAGACACAAAACGAACGAGTGAGTGAACACTAGTTGCACACACGTCGACATTAACTGCACATATTTTCCATGCCCAGTCTGTGCACATCTGATATAGCACATGTTTATTACATATCACATGTTTTCCACTGTTACTCCACTCAGGTTTTCAGTTCTGCTCAGTCAGAATCAAAATGTTTTTTCGCTTTTAAGTTCTGAGTCCTCCTCTCAAAGACGAGCAGGACACAAAGTGAGTGCTTCAGAGTAAGACTTTGGTGTTGGGAGGGGGCAGGATCGGGATGTACGGAGGTTTTTGGTGAACATATGAAGAGCGGTGCTTTGTGTGAATGTGTGTGTATGAGTATGACTGAAAGTCCTTTTATTCAAATAAGACCAAAAAACTACACAGATACACAGAATATTAATCGTGTGGTGAGTGGCTGCACTTCTGTGCCCTGTACATGCAACACTGTGTAGAGAACCTTCCTCTCTACTGCACAGCTCCGTTTATTTTTATCAGTAATGAACGAGAACAAACCAAAAAAAAAGTATTGGTGAAGCATCAGTCCCTCAATAATAAAGCACACCAAGTTAGACGAGATGGTTTGATATTGTTAATGCTGAACTCATTTCTGTTCATTTTTGCAGTTTACTGTCCTTTTCTAACTTGTGAGCTGTTCTCAAAGGGTCAGACCTTTAATTCTGAGCCCTGACAACAAACAACCCTTCCACTCTTTGTATTTACAGTGTCTTTAATCTGAATTATCTTTTGGAGAGCAGTGACTTCCTCAATCTCTCTCAAATTCTACTAATTCTAGTTTATTTGAAGTCTTGTACACACACGAGACAGAACTGAGGTTGGACTTCAGTATTTTAAAGAAAATAGATTATTTAACCTTGTGTTAAAGTTGCAGTCGTTAAGATTGTCACTTTTTTATTAAACCCCCCAAATCATACTGTCTTCCATTTTACATATTTTACTGTCTCTATACAGTGATAGTTTTCACCATTAGTGGCAGATTAATGATTCTTTCTTTAGCAAGTCACCAGTAAGGCAATAGCTACCATTAAAGGAAATAGTCTACAGATGGATTTAGATCATAATGTAGGAGATATTTATAGTATATATGGTGCCTGGTGTGTGTCATTTTAAATCACGTTTTGGGACTTGTGTTATTAAATCTCTATTCTCTAATCAGAATTCTAACTAACTTTGACTCATTATCTTCCTGTTTGTCTGTTTACAGTATTTTGAATCTATTTTAATCCAAATTGAATTACACTTGCCCACTCGTAGAAGTTATGTATTATGTAAAAACAATTTTCCTCTCAGAGGTTGATTTTTATTTATGATTTAATTTGGATCTTTGGTGCAGTATGATAAATTTAACTCCACCACATTTCTGTTTTTAAACAATTTGGGAGTGTGTATGTGTGTGTGAGAGAGAGAAAGAAATTGTGCTTGGCTCTATACCTAGTTGGATCAGGGTTGGAGGGTGGGGGGAGCGATAGTCTTTACCGTGCATTACATGACTTGAGAGGATGTGTAACCTACAACGATGTATTTAAAACAAACAAACAAACAAACAAACAAAAAAAAAAAGTATTGTACAATTTTACCTGTTGCGAAGAATAGAGATCACCTATACTCCTTTAGAATGGATACATGACGATGTAAACGCAATATCATATTACTCTATCCTAAGGAATGCAACTGCGCACATGCACAAAAAAAGATGTTTTTATGAAAATATATGTATAAATATATGACAAAAATATATTTAATTAGAATGCTATGCACCCTCATAGAGTTGTTATGGATGTTCTTTAAGCATTATCTAGATTAGGCCAACACCCATATCATGGGGAATGTAGAGGCTTTGTAGCTATGACCACTTGTTTTCTTTTGTATTGTCCTGGAGAGGATAAACAAACGTGAATATGTATACAAGCCTTTCAATCAGAATCATTCTGACATGAAGATATGTATAGATCATCTTACCCTGTACACCAGCTCCGACCATTTACAAGAATTAATAAACAAAGATGTGACAAAAGAAAAAGAAAGAAAAAAAAACTTGTGTCTTGTTTTGGTAAACAGTCAGAACACAATTAGTGACAGTTGTGAATTCAGGTATAAATCTAACACGTTTATTATCTGATATCTGTTGTCCAATAACTTCATCGTAAGCCTCCTGGAATCATTAATGTTATTGTTGTTTATTAATGATTGATGCAGATTATTTACCTCATCTATAAAACTGCTTATTACTTTCCTGATCAATCATTTGATTTGGTCCATAAACTGTCATAATATAGTGCAAAATATATTTTATATGTCCTAAAGGCCAAGATGATGTTCTCAGGTCGCGTTGTTAGAAAGTGCTGTGACCATATTTCTGTGGATCAGTTTCCCATTTTTGCCTGTTTTCCCGACTAAATGGATTAAGTGGATGTGTACCAAATAGATAAGCATTATATGATTTTTTCTAGGGAACTTGATATGAAACTATAAATCCTTATCACCTCTCTAGGAAGTTTGAGAAGTTTGAGTTTGATAAAATTCACATTTTACCCATCTTCCTCATCAGGAACAATAATAATGATTGTTATTATTATTAAGTTTAATCTTTAAAAAAATGTAAACATGGTTATTTGACCAATAGTCTGTAGTCCACAGAGCAGCAGTAAAAACTACAACTTCCACTGTCTGTCACGCCCATGCTGTCAGCCAATCACATTCTTCCTTCCCACGTGTCATCGTGACGGAAGTCCCAGCAGGGTTGTTTTGGAATTGTTCACACCACGTGGAAGCGACCACAAGGTAACTTTCCTATAGTTGAGTCCGTGTCTTTTGACAGTGACTCAACTCGACTACAGACTTTTCTTTCCCTCCCCATCGCTGTGTGAGAGATGTCAGCGGGCGGTCAGACCACAAGGAGCCGGGCGATCCCTGCCGTCAGACGGGTGGTGATCCACGATGCTGCCCTCATGCCCCAGGACTACTCCACGACCCCCGGAGGCACTCTGTTCAGCACCACGCCAGGAGGTAATGAACTGCTGGGTCGTGTCAGGAGGAGGATAAAACACACTAAAAATGTGAAGATAATCACCAGGAGTTGGCAGTAAATATTAAAAGGGAAATTAGATAAAGATCTGGTCATATATTGTGTAGAGGGGATTGGTTTTTATGAGCCAGACGCCAGTCCAGTATTTCTTCCTAGATGCTGCTCCACCAGTATCCAGTAGATCTTTTTACTTTTGGTTTCTGTCAGATCACACACTGTAACTAGAGGTAACATCTCATAGTTTTGTTTTTACTATAACTTGAGTGCTTCCTGTTTTATTTCTTCACTCACTGTGAATCAGAATCATGTTTTCAGGTCTTGTCCACAGCCTGTCCATGTTCGTCTGTTAATGTTTGATTGTGACTCTTTGCACTCACATCCTGCACATTATGCACTGTCCATAAGATCAATGCCCTTACATTCACACTGCAGACGTTTTTCTTATTCTTTTGCATTTAGGCTTTTAAAGTGACTCTTTTACCTGCAGACACCCAGACAGTCTGAGTTGCATCACCTGACTCACTTCACCTGGTCAACGACATTACAAAATATCAATGAAGAAACAACCCAACATGCATTAATCATATTTCCTCTACTGTTAGTATTGCAGCTGGAGAAGCCACCGTTTGCGCTGCTTTCTCTTTTTAAAGGCGCCTGCACGTCAGATCACTGCAGACAAGTGTAATGTGAATCAACAACACCGGGTTTTAGTTTCAGTCTCTTATGAACAGCAGACTTCTGACTTCACCGTCAGTATCGTGTGGCTGTATATAACTTTCACAATTGATAGCTGTATGGTCAAATATAGGACTCTACTCACTCATACCCTATTTATAGATGTGTTATTACAGCATGCAGTTGTTGAGCTGCAGCAACATGTTTACTAGATGTGGCCTACACTGGTAGGTCACAGTGGTTAGATTTCAGTGGGATATTGAAGCTGTCGCCTGAATATATTTCTTCCATAGATATATATTAGTTACTAATTATCTTTTTTTTACTTTTTTCTGCATGAATACATTTGAAGTGGTAAACTTCCAGGAGATTCAAAAGTTGTAAACAAGCTAGTTTTGTTTGCCAGCTTCGCTCACACGAACCTGTTCACTTGTTTGGGCCGTTTATTCAGTGTTTTACTCAAACATCTAAGAGCTCGTGGCCTTGGGGGAAAGCTCCAGTTTAGTGATAAAAAGAAGTAAAGAAGAAAAAACATTTTCCCACTGCGGTTGTGAGAAAGTTAAACAGAGCGCACATGTTGAACTGATACTGTGCTCTGTACGTGAGTGTACGTGTGTGTAACAGGTGGGACCGATTTACACGGTTAGAACAGAATTGGGTCACGCAAAGACGTCACCGACAACAAAACTGATGGCAATAAAATTGGGCCATTGGTCATGGGCATGTATGGGCATGTATACAGTACAATGAATACACACTGTGGAAAAATACTGACTCAGTGATTGAGAGAGCTTGTCCATTGAAGTGTTTGTCCATTGTTGTTTGAATATTTTTATTTTATTTTCTGTTTTTTGAAGAATCTGCTGTTTAATACACTTTGATTACTTTTATTGTCTTTAAATATATTTAATTTCATTCATTTATTTTATTTTGTTTTCATCTATTATTCATCTAGTTAGTATTTGAAGGTAAAGTTAATGACTGAACTGACTGAAAAAACTATTTTTATCCTAATTTAAGTCCTATCTAAGTCAAATTGACATTAGTGTTTATCTGCTGTGGTAGATTATTAACACAGCTGCTCTCATATACCTGTACACCCTTTACTAAGCAAAGAGCTAAAACTGACATCTTCTGCTGCAGGCACCAGAATCATCTACGACAGGAAGTTCCTCCTGCAGTGTCGTACGTCTCCTCTGACTCGTACGCCCCCAAACCTGCCTGACATCCCAGGAGTCACGAGGCCGCTCAAACCCGAGGACGCCGCCGACGCGAACCAGGTGGAACAGACTCCAAACAGTAACGGTGACCACAGCCTGCACACGGAGGAGAGCGCAGGTAGGAAAACAAAGAGCTGAGCTGAGCTGCAGTGTTTCTCTCTATAACTGGTTTGTTTCCATCAACTCAGCTGCAGTGTGCTTTTGTTTTCTAGGAGAAGATGCCCAGTTTGAAATGGACATCTGAAGAGCTTCAGCTACAACAAACACCAAAAAAATAATTCTTAATACATTTGTCGTTTTTGTTCACTTGGATAAATCAGTTGAATTAAGAAGCCTCGTCTTATTAAAACAAGGTGTTTTTTTTTTTTTTTTTTTTAAAACCTCATGTGTTGAAATGTTTTTTTCAGAAAACAACACTAACTGATGCATATAAGTGTTTCTTCACTTTGCATCACATTAAACCATTTTTTATTTTTTTTGTGATTTGACTCATTTGAAGACTTTGATTCATGCTAATAAAAAACTTTATGAAAATATGAACTGTATTTTCTAAAATAACAGTTAATTGAATGTGCTATTATGTTGCTCTTTAACTCAGATGTACATTAGCTAAACCAGCGAGTTCACCTTTATCATTGAAGTCTTTTTTTCTCTCTTGTAAACCAGAAAACTACTTTTGAAAACACTTTAACAATAATTTAGTCAGATGCATGTATTTTAGCAGGTTTAGGAAATTTCTTATTAAAAGGAAAAAAAAAAAAAAAGGGCTTGTTGAAGATAAGATAATTTATTGTATTACTGTACATAGTAAACATACAAATGGATCAATGTGACCCAAATATCTTAATAAAGTTAAAGCGCTTAAACAATTCTGACATCTGCATTTGTCATTTCTGTGGCATTAATTAAAGTGTAAAAAAAAAAAAAAAAAGCAGCTTGTACGTAAAATAAGACGTGGTGTTCAGATGTGTTAGTGAATCCATAGTGCTTCAGTTAGTGACCCCATTGTGCTGTTGTGTTGATCATATAATCCTGGATCATAGGCACAATGTAAGTCTTATCTACGAAAAAGTACCAATAATTTAAAAGCATAATTTAGAGAACAGTGTCCAGAAGTAGTAGATCCCTTCCTTTGCGTTTTAAATCATAGCAGCCGCTTCTTGTCCCAGCGCCAAACTGTCTCTCTGTAAAGTGCCTGTGGACATACATGTCCACTTTGTGTCTCTGGATAGCTCAGTCCGGTAGCTCAGACTCTTCGGTTTTTAAAGTCTTCCCGATCAGTGGCAGCCGCATTCCTCCACCACCATGTTCTCGTGATGCCTCATGACCATCTTCCCGTTCTCATAGTACAACATGGAGAGCGGCACCAGGCGCGTTGGCACACAGGAGAGACACGGCACCTTGTCTGGGTGGTGAAGCTTCAGAAGGCTCTGAAAGAGAGAAAGAAGGAAAAGACTGATTAGAACAAATCTGCCCAAATAGACTCGATACTTTGTTATTTGTGGATGTAACAATTACTATAAGAGTATTAAGTCTCTGTCTTACCTGCATGTATGCGTGGTTAGTTGGGGTGAAGGTCTCATCTACTGGTGTAGGACAGTTGCCCTCACAGCGGTAGGCGTTGTACTGTTTTGGATAAACGATCCACTCGCTCCAGCCGAGCTTCTCAAAGTCCACCCACATGTCCACCTTCCTGCACAGAGGACCCTTGTTCTCCTCCTCCTCTCTAGGTTTGTCAGCAGGAACAGCTCCAGCGACCCTCTGGCTGTGGTGTTGTTTGTGATGGTGCCTCTTGGTCCTGTGGCTCCTGGTCCTGGGACTGGAAGCTGCCGTCACTCTCTCCCTGTCAAGGCTGACGTACTTAGAGTGCTCTGCGGTGCGGATGAGGGTCGGCGTTCGCTGGCTGTTGATGTTCTGCCTCGAGAAGACGACCATCATGACTCGGTCAGGTGTTGGATGTTGCTGCTCTTCCTCCTCTCTCACCTCCTCCTCCTGCATCCTCTGTGTGGTGGAGTGCCCCTGCTGCAGCCAATGACTCAGCATCTCCGTCATGTTGAACACCTTCCAGGAGGAGGGGGAGACCATGGAGCTGGGATGAGCTCTCACATGACCGACGAACACTCTTTTCTGCTCCCTGTGGGAGTGGTAAACGTCCACTGAGGCTCGGGAAGACTCGGTGAAGGCGGGCAGACGGATGCGAAGCTCAGCCAGCTGGATGTTGTCACTCGAAGACATGGAGGACATGTCAAAGGTGATGGACCACCTCTTGCCAGTCTGATGGCAGCCTGAAAGAAAGAAGTTGGTTAGCATCATTCATCATATGGAAAACAAAATCTGCTGCAGCTTTTTTACTGGAGGTTAAAAAACTTTCATCAAGCAGTTTGATTGGACATGATTAAATTATGGTGATTGAAATAAATCAACACATGCTCATTTTAAAGATGTTCACTTTAAGTTCTATACATTTTGCAATTAAAGTGTATGATTCATTAAAAAACTGAATGCTTATATCTTTTAAACAGTTACACATAACTTGACTGCACTGGATGTCATCACACATGCACCATAATACCAAACTCCATTCACAAAATACATATTTTTATGATAATGTTGAATACTCACTTTTAGCCACGAGGCTGACCACAGAATCAGCGTCGTGCAGACCTGGGTTGTCCTCCGTCCGTGTGTGGCTGATGCTGGCAGCCGGAGTTCTGGCCCGGTCCTCGGTCAACATGGTCCGGTAGAGCTGCATCATGTAGAGCGGCAGCCTGCTGCTCTGCTGCCGCTGCTGCACGTTGCCTCTGGATCCCATCCCACGGAGCAGAACGTCCGGGTACATCCGAGGAAAAGGTGGCACGGACAGAGCCAAAACCAAATCCACCAGAAGAAGAAGACGAAGCGCACAAGAGAAATCCACTGCTAGTCCTTTCATGATTATTCCAAGTTGTGGTGTTGCCTCCTCCAGAGGTAAAACCCAAACTGCTCCAGGTGAGATCCAGAGGCCTTGGTTTTATAACGGCACACCTCTCTGCTGACGGCCTTTGAAGAGATGTGTCAGGTCGAGGATGAGTTGAAGGGCGTGTGTGATCCACGGGAGCGCTCAAACACTTGAATGTGACAAGGTCGTTGTGTATCGAAACCAATTGGTCTTTGTAGTGTCAGAGGTGTGAAACTGTAAACCTCTGCAGCTCTGATTGTTGTTGTTTTGTATATTAGAGATCCCTTTGATAAGAAGCCATGACAATAATATTAGTTAAGGAGATTATGAAGCGCGGAACTGCCCTGTGATTAATGGGGAAGAAAAAAGAAAAAGAAAAACACACGGGAGTTAATCAGAAATGACTTTCTGTGGCCGCAGGTCGTGACCTGTTACAGATCCTGGTGGAACAGAATGATAAACAATAAAGGTCGATGTGACACAACTCTAATGGAACATTTTTTAAAATTGAATTCTATTTTTGTCATTGTAATTAAATTATTTTATTATTTATTATTTGTTTTCATGTTTAAATCATTACTTAATGTGGTTACTCTTGGAAAGTTTACAAAAAACCTTTTTAAAATTCTAATAATGTCCTTTTAATTTTATTACATTTTATTACACTTTTTTTAAAGGTAGTCTGTTTTGATTAAATACAATACAACCGAATAATTATGAATATTTAACAAATATACAACAACAAAAACAATGATGTATGTATGTGTGTTTAAAACTTGAACTAAACAGGGGAATATTTGGACATGTCAAATAAAAATAAATATCAATAATAAGGATCAATTAAATGATCAATAATGAAACTTTATGTAGCATCGTGTTACAATGGAAAAACTCTAATGACCTTTTTTTATTTTTTTTAAATACATTTTTGGACATTTCTTAATTCGCTTTTCTCCCATATATCTAGATACTAAATATTTGTATTTAGATATATCTAAACAAAAATAAATAAATAAAAATAAACATGAATATTTGGTATGAATGTGTCCAAACACTGGTGATAATTGACAGCAGCAGCATTAATGGCACATTAATGACGTCAAACACATCAGCTGATCGCTGCCCATTTATGCAACAAACTGCACACTTGACCTGAAAAGAAAGAACAAACAGCTGATGGACAACTACAAAGCTTTGATGCTTCTTCTTCTTCTTTGTGATGAACACGATGTATGAAAAGAATAAAACCAAATGAAGACCATGTCCCATCAGTTTTAACGTGCTCTTGTTCTTTGAAAGTGCTTTATTGTTAAATCATCAAACAAACTAGTTTCAAACTAGGGGGATCAAAGGGAAAAACTAATTTTAACCACAAAGATATGTTGTAAATCTAAATCTAAATTTTACATTCGCCAGTACTTAAGTATCTTAAGTTTAATAAAAGCAAAAAAAAAACCAATAATGTCTAAGCAGGACTGTATGAGGTTATGAAAATCAAACCATAAAACCCACAAAACTACGCAATTAAATAAAGTTAAATATCCATCTGTCTGTCAAGATTAACACAGCTCATCCCTCACATATCCTGGGAAGGATTTCCCAAATCATGTAGTGACCAAACTCAACAACAGAATACATTCAAGTGCGTAAAAGTACGAAAATTATCCAAACAAACTAAACTGTGCGAGTGTGAACGTAATAAAATATTAATGAAAATACATTTACATTTGCTGGCTTAAAATAATAGAAAAAAATTACAATATAATAATAATAATAAGAAAGAAAAAAATCAACTCATTACAGGAAGTTTTCTTATCTTTATTTGTTAATATTGGATTTTATTTTGAAATTCGATAGCCCGTGAAGTTACCGTCGTTCCACTTGTAGCTTCAAAATAAAATCTGTGTTGGCACGCGCACCTGTGGTAATGATAAAAGCCTTTCCGTTCAGGTGACGCTGTTTGTCCCGACGAGCCTCACGGGCCGACATGGACCTCCACTACTTCATTTGTTTGATTTTTCTGGCAACTGCGCCAATTTCTGGAGGTAACGACATTTTTAAGCGTTTCGTTTATACAGAATTTGTTTAACACAGCGACGTAACATCGTATTAATTTCCACAGAAACAGCACACAGGGCTGTTTGCATATTCTTCAGATATTTGCTACATGAAGGAGACAATATGGCCGCCAGAGCTGGAACACCTGAGCTCAGGAGGTTTTGAATTGATGTTCAGGCCGCGAGCATTACGGATTAATACAAGCAAGACCGTTTGATTTTAAGTGACGTGGTTCTTTAATTGAGCCTCGCTAATCCGAATTAAACCCGTGTATCTGTACTCCCGAGCTATTTTTATACACAGGTAACTTTTGACCAATGAAGATGTGTAAATCAATTTCTTAGAGACAATTTGAAAATCTCTATAAGAGGTTGGAATACGACTTTTTGAGCTCAGCTAAAGGAAAAGGAAAATTCTTTTTATTTTAAAAAAAGCTAAACC
This sequence comes from Polydactylus sextarius, assembly GCA_016801845.1. Classification (NCBI taxonomy): domain Eukaryota; kingdom Metazoa; phylum Chordata; class Actinopteri; family Polynemidae; genus Polydactylus; species Polydactylus sextarius. The sequence continues at coordinate 8,241,436 of CM028922.1, forward strand.
TTATTTTTTTTTCTTGTTTGGCCAGTTTATATTGAGGCCCAGTAGTGTGACTTTGAGTAGGTCGGTCATAGTTATTATATTTTTTAAACTTCTGTATTCTTTTTTGCCAATGCTTTGCCATAATGTCCTCCTTTCTCTGCATGTTTACAGGCCAACTGCGGGGATGCCATCAAGGCCAGTGGCAGTGTGATGATGGAAGCTGCATCCCTCATGTGTGGAGATGTGACGGAGATGGAGACTGTCTGGATGGATCTGATGAAATGGACTGTACTGGTAGGTCTATATCTGCTGCCCCTGAAGTTAACATATCATTTGTGTTGAGTCACAAAGGTAAGTATGAATCCTTAATGTGTCCTTTTCTATCTTCCAGCACCACCAGGCTCCCCTGACTGTCCATTGGGTCAGTTTCCTTGTGTAGACTCTGTCGGCTGTGTCGAGGCGTCGGCTCGCTGTGACGGACAAAACCAGTGTCCGACTGGCTCTGATGAAGAGAATTGTACAGCCACTGTCGGTTGTTTGGACTCGGACTGGACATGTCGAAACCACATGTGTGTCACCAAAGAGCAGCGCTGCAACAGAGTGAACGACTGCATGGATAACTCTGATGAAGAAGACTGTGGTGAGGAAGATGAGAATTTACCATTTAGTCGTATCACCTGTAGTAGTTTGGATGGTTGTAGTTTTATTTTTCTATTTATTGTTGGCTAGACAAATCTAATATAATGTAACAGTAAAATACTATTCATTTCTTTTGTGTACAGGTGTGTGTGACGAGGGCAGTGTACGGTGTCCTGACAGGACATGTGTATCTTCTAATGAGAGGTGTGATGGGCAGATTCACTGCTCAGATAGTAGCGATGAGCCAATAACTTGTGGTAAGTTTGCCATAATTTCTGAATGAGGGGGTTGGAAAAACTACCTCACGCTTTGCTGCAGCTGCTGTTTATCCGTCCTAAGATATGTGATAGATTTTTGTGATTTCATGCCTCTTGCAGGTCGTATTTGCTCTGTGAACAACGGTGGCTGTAGCCATGTGTGTGTTGACGAGCCCTGGGGTGCTCTGTGTGCCTGTCCTGTTGGATATAAGCTCTCTGCCAATGGAGCAATCTGTGAAGGTGCGTGGTGCACAAATATACACACTGTTGACGTCAGAGTTTGTTGAGAGGTAATTGATTTTATGTCGTGGGTTAGATCACTAAAACATCGACACTAGTGTGAAATGAAAAGCTAAGTGTGCAGCCATCCTGGACTTTCTTAGAACCAGTTACATCAGCAAAATGAGGAGATTTGAAAGCATGTTGAGTTTTCTGGTTTGCAACTGTAAACATGTTTGTGTCCAAGTTTTCATGTCTGCTTTTGATGAACAACACATTCCTGTGAAACCTATTCCTACTCTCTCTCTCCACAGATTTAGATGAATGTGCCTCTCCTCCTTCTCCTTGTATGCATCACTGCACTAACACCATTGGATCCTACTATTGCCACTGCAGAGAAGGCTTCAAACTGAGTGGAGGCACCATATGTCAGGCAACAGGTAATGAACCTCATTAGTAGTAGTCTTGTGGTGGTGCATGACAAGATGGGACAAGTCTTTTTTTTTTTTTTTTTTTTTTTTTTTTTCCATAAGATTTCATAAGATTTGTTGTACAGTGTGAATCTACCTTGACTTCAGTTTCATCCTCTGTAAAGATCAAACAAAAGAACAAACATCTTCAAGTTCAGTTAGGGTCCAGATGAGTGAAATGTTAATGTGATACTGATGTGGCTGAGCTAATGATAAAAGAAAAAATCAGTAAGATCAAAAGTGGATCTTCCTCTTGTCAGTAATTAAAGTGTACAGATATTCAAATTCACCTTTTGCACCTTTTGTCTTTGAAAACTTGTCCAGGCAATGCTACCAGACTACTGGTGGTGCAGAGGAGAGCTATAGGACTGTTGAATGTCAAGTCTCGACAGTTTGAAGTTATCCATGCTCCAGTGTTTGATCCTGTGGCCTTGACGTTTGATGTTGCCAGAGGCTGGTATTTCTGGGCTGACGGCCGTGGCAGCATTTACAAAAGTGATGGACAACACAGCTGGACAACCTTCACTGGTCAGTTGACTTGAGAAGTCGAGTGTGTATGTTTTAGTTTTTAAATGTATTTTGGTTATAGAGCTGGCTGTGTGTTTATAAATTGTATATACAGTATTTTAAGTGACTGGAGCAAAAGAACATGATAGATGGTGAAATAGATACATTGTCACCACTGCTAATCTAAGCTTTACCATGCAATGTTAAAGTGCTACCCTTTTGACTTTTGGCCCCTTAAAACAAATCATTCTGCTAGAGATGTTTTTATCATGTAAACATAAAAATCATTAGCCTAGAGAGTGTCAAATCCAAAAAAATGAACACTAGTTATTCAGATTTCAGATGCAGTTAAATTTCTGATTTATCCACCGTCCACGTTCCACACATGGCTAATAATCCATTTGGTTAACAGTGTCTGGTCTTAATATTTAAATAGGTGAGCCTGGTATCAAGAGTCTTGCTTGTGATTGGCTGGATGGAAACCTATTTTGGACCAATCAGAGGACTGAGTCAATCTACATGCAGGCAGCTGATGGGAACAGTGTCACTGCTGTGCTGAGCAAAAACATCAGCCCATCAGATCTCGTGCTTCTACCTGTGGAGAGGTATAATACTCTTTCTCCTGTTTGTCAGTGCTACAGTGTTAAAACTTTAGTTAAGTAATTGAAAACATTGTAAAGGTTGTGTTGTTTTAGTAAAGGTTAATTAATGTAAATATTGTAAATATTTCACCTATATTTCACTATTTTTACTTACTGACTTACTTATATACACTGGATGGTACATATTTAAATTGTCAAGTCTCTGCCTTCTAGCTTGATGTTCTGGATCAATGCCGGACCCGGTGACAGAGTGACGATAGAGAAGTCATGGATGGATGGTTCAGAGAGAAGCTCCCTGACAGTCCTCACTGCTCAGTCAGCTCACAGCCTCACTGCTGACGTAGCTGCCAGGAGGCTGTTCTGGTTCAGCGACTTCAAGAAGGTGAGATGAGGGGAAAAAAAAAAAAAAAATCATCTAATCAAACACAGTGGAGTATAGGACACCTCTCTTCTCTCATCGCGGGTGAAGAACTTGTTTAATTTTATTTACAAATAAAATGTTGTCCCGAGAAAATGTAATGATGCTGCATGTCTGTTTACACATGGAAATACACTGATTCCTGCAAATTATAGACATTTGACGTTTGACTCCTGTGGAGCTGGTATTTGTTACTTTATTTGTTAAAGTCATTCATGAATGAGACAGATCCTTGTCATTATGGTTATTAAATTCATATCTAGATACACATTCACCATCCACCACTATTTGCAGTTACACAAAAAAGCATAGTTTTCCTACACAAAGTAAAAATGAACTTATTTTATTCAGTCTATAGAGACGGTGAAGGTGGATGGGACCGGCCGTTACTCCATCACAGGAGTGTTCAGCAGGAGAGCAGCTCTCAGTCTGGCTGCTTTCGAAAGTTTTTTCTACTGGGCTGATGACAAAGGGCTGTGGCAGGTTCCACAGAATCAACCAAACCGCAAGACGTTTCTTCAGAAAGTTGATCGGCCACTTTTGAGTGTTTACCATGAGCTGCAACAGCCTCAAGGTACCTACAGGAACAGTAGATTTAATGTCTGCAAGGTGGATCCTTCCTAATGTCACAGTTTTTATGAGCTCAAACGTTCATAACATTTCAGAGACTTATCTTGTCATCAATCAGGTTCTTCTGCATGTGGTAAAACTCCCTGTCACCTCTGCCAGTTAACCAAAGGCAACCCTGTTGGATTCATCTGTGCTTGTCCAAACCTCAAAGTGCTGTTGCTTGATGGGACATGTGAATGTAGGTTTATTATTAACATCTCATTAGTTTAGTTCATCATTGCTGCCTTTTACCAGGTTGTCTAGAGGACAAATAATAATTGTTAAATTTTTGTTCATTTAAAACCCAAACAGTTATAGAGCCAATAATTAGGCTTGTTAAAGGTCTAGTGTGTAGCAAATATTCAGAACTATACTCTCTACATAGGGGATGTTGTTGTATTGTGCAACTTTACCTCTAGATGTCACTAAGTCTTACACATTACAAGTTTTCTGCATTTCATCCAGTCTCAGTTTTGGCCATTTTAAATCCAAAATTATCAAATTAGTATAAATCTGGCTTAAGGAATATAAGTATTATTTATATATTTATTTTTCCACAGATCCAAGGTTTATATACGCTACCTTTACTAACATCAACCTGTTGGAGTTTAGAGGCAAAGACTTCACTGAAACACAGCTGTTTACGAACAGCCACGGGATCCTGTCATTTGATATTGACTGGTTCAGAGACTTGTTGTACTGGGCCAACCAAACTGGCTACATCCAACGCACCAGTCTAACTCTGGTCAAGCCTGAAGTCGTTCCAACGCATCTACCAGGTTTGTGCTTTATGTTTTTCTTGGTTTGTGCAGACACAGACGGTAAAATATATGGTAAGAGGGAGGGTAAGAGAGTTAGTTCTAATGCTCAAAGGTCTAAATGGCATTTTAGCTTGAGTTGTTTGCTGTAATATTGATCAAACACTGACTCCAGCTTCTCAAATTGAAAGATTTTCTGTGTACTTTATCCCTCATTAGTATTATTACCCCCCCCCCGTCTTTGTTTCTTTTTTTTTCTTGTCATTTTAGTTTGTCTGATAAAAGTCGACCCAAGGAGCGGGACTCTTTTTTGGGTTTCATGTGATCAAAACAGCATCGGCACCACCACGGCTGGTAGCCGCCTCCCACAGCAGCTGTACCACACAACAAAGGAGATCCGAGACTTTTATCTGGATTGGCTGAGAGATGCGATCCTCTGGCTTGAGGAAGAAAGAATTTTTACCATGAGCATGACTGGAGGCAAAGCCAAAGAGTTGCTGCAGTTGGCGGGAGGAATGAGAGGGAACCTTGTTTTCGACCTCAGGGCCAGTAGTCTGCTCTGGAACTCACAAAGGGCAGGTTGGTTACTTCTACAGATCATGTGTCATTTTTAAATTTTGCTGTTTTTTTTTTTTAATCTTCAAACTTCTCACTACCCATTTCACACCACCAGATGTTGCACTAGAGTACCATCATCTCAGACAAAAAAAAATCAATTTTCCCCCTGTCTTAGTGCACTCAACAAGATGCTGTGAAACTGTGTAAAAAGTGACACCTAAACACACAAGAAGCACAACTGACTTTACAACTAACACAAGTTACCCAATGCAAAAAAACAGAACCAGCAGAGAACAATCCAACTGCATCCATTAGTCCACACTAGCATTGCTGTGATATGTTCCCCAGCAGCACTAACAGTGAGACAACTAGCAAAGCAACACTTAGCCTCACTCTTCTGTTTACTATTCAACCAAGGACTTCTCTGCTGGAACTGGCCCACAGAGAGGGTTGCTAAAAAGTCTTATAAAGAATGGATTAAGATATGTCTAGACTGGAAAAATAGTCATTTGCTGCAATATTAATGTGTAAAATCTATTAAATCTATAATTGAATACATTCTTGAATCTTTTACAGGCCTGACGACTATGAGTTTGCTGCGAGAGAAAAGCCACCAGGCAGGAAGGAGATGGAACATCTCGGGCTCTGTCATAGCTGCCTTTGAGCCCTTCCTCTTGTCCCTTTCTGATGACATCATGACGCTGTGGGATCGGCGTGACGGGAGCCCTATCCAAGACGTGACTGTGAGAGGTCATGTGTTCAGTGTAATCGCTGCACTCGGGGACCTTCGGGCAGGTTAGATCAAGTTAATATCTGTTCATATCTTTATTGAGAAACATGCTTTTACTTATATTTGCATTAAATGAATTGGGTTTGAGGTTTTTTTTGGTTTTTTTACATTGCAGTGAGTTTGTCTACACCAAAAAAAGGTTTGTGTCATCTAGTTCAGTTAGAGGTGTGATTGTGATTTTTCATCAGATACCTTTTTAATTTTCTTATTATTTCCTTTCCTATAATAACTTCCCATAGTTCCCAGTGCTCCAGTCTGCAAAGAACCATCCATGATGTGTCGACACTCCTCAGTCTGTCTGTCACAAGCTCAGATTTGCGATGGTATAAAGGACTGCCCTGCTGAAGATGACGAGGAGTTTTGTGTTACCACATGCCCATCTAAAGGTTAAGTTTCAATATGACAAATCTCTACATCATTTACTGACTTACTTAAAAGTTTCTCATTTATGAGAATTAGTAACAAGTTTTCTTTTCTACCATAACTTTTAACCTACAAAGATTTCAAATGCAAGGACAACAGCGGTTGCATCGCCAGGACTCTTGTTTGCGACGGCCGCTCACATTGCCAAGATAGCTCAGATGAAGTTGACTGTCCGACGGTAGCTGGTCCTGCAGTTCAGGTGAAAGTCCTGAAGTGTCGCAAAGGCTCAAAGCTGTGTAAAGACGGCACAGAGTGTATTTTATACAGCCATGTGTGCGATGGAGAGAAGGACTGTAAGGATGGATCGGATGAACTGGGATGTGGTGAGTTTTCTGAAGACAAAATCTCCTAGTTGTATTAAAACCAGTCAGTTATAATAGTTTAACTGGACTGTGTTTCCTCTCCAAGATGCCACAATGCACACCATGAATCCAACTGGACCGAATATCGATTCATCAGACAAAAAATCTCCCGTCAGACTTGCTCCGGCTCTACCAGTCTGCAGCAGCCCATCTGTGCTCTGTCCTTCTTCTTCTGTTCATATCTGTATTTCTCCAAGCCAGTTTTGTAACGGCCAGATAGACTGTCCTGATGGTTTTGATGAAAAGAACTGTGTGAAAAAATGTCCTTCAAAAAGTAGGTTACAAATCTTCCTCAATACATCGATTACATCGAAATGCTCCTGAAACTTGAAGAGCTTTATTATTTAGATGTTTTTTTTTTTCTCTCAGATCATTTCCGCTGCAAAGACCGTCGGAGCTGCATCTCTAAGAGTCTGGTCTGTGACGGTCGCTCTCACTGTCACGACGGCTCAGACGAGGTCGGCTGTCCCAGTGCGTCTCGTCCTGCAGCTCGGACAAATGTCCTGAAGTGTCGCGTGGGCTCCAGGCTTTGCCAGGATGGAACCGAATGTGTTCTCTTCAGTCACGTCTGTGATGGAGAGCGAGACTGTAGCGATGGATCAGATGAAGAAGGATGTGGTGAGTTTATTCTGTAAGCAAAAGTGGCTCTCACAAAGGTAATACATGTAACGATGCTTTGTACTTTCTGTTTTTCCAGCTAACTTTTTGTACAATATTTCTAGATGCTCAAGGAGCTTCCACCACGAGTCTTCCAAAGAATAACTTTAATAAACCTCCTGCACCTGTCAAACCATACTCTGAGCCTCCCACTAAACCACCCTGCACCAGCCCTTCAGTTCTTTGTCCAGGTTCTTCATTATGCATCAACTCAACACAACTTTGTGATGGAAAGAGAGACTGTCCTGATGGATCTGATGAAGAATGTGTAACAAGATGCCCTTATAAGAGTAAGTAGACAGGTGGCTTTGAAGATGATTGAAGAACACTCACAGCTTAAGTTAGTTTTCTTAAACCTCAACTGTATTGTATTATATTTGGTTTGCTTAAGTTGATTTTCTCAACACTTCTCAAGTTATTCTGTAAATCTGAAGTATGAACAAATCTAATACTGACTGTTTTTTTTTTTTGGTTTTTTTTGCCCTCCTAAGACGACTTCCGCTGTAAAGACCGTCGGAGCTGCGTCTCTAAGAGTCTGGTCTGTGACGGTCGCTCTCATTGTCACGACAGCTCAGACGAGGTCGGCTGTCCCAGTGCGTCTCGTCCTCCAGCTCGGACAAACGTCCTGAAGTGTCGCGTGGGCTCCAGGCTTTGCAGAGATGGAACCGAATGTGTTCTCTTCAGTCACATCTGCGATGGAGAGCGAGACTGTCGCGATGGATCAGATGAAGAAGGATGTGGTGAGTTTTTTGTTGAAATGTTTCTGCCTGTGATGCCAGTGACTAAGTATGGAGATGACCAGAAATATAGGAATGTTGAACTTGTCTTTAAGGTGTTTATACTAATTTGATATGATAGTTATATATTGTTTTAACATAAAACTCAAATTGACTTGTGTAGATGCTGCAGAGACTGCCACTGTCAGACCCTTGGCTCAACTCCCCACTAAACCACCCTGCACCAGTCCTTCAGTTCTGTGTCCAGGTTCTTCTTTATGCATCAACCCAACACAGCTATGTGATGGAAAGAGAGACTGTCCTGATGGATATGATGAAAAATGTGTGACAAAATGCCCTTCCAAAAGTAAGCTATCAGGTTATAGGCTGTTTTTTTTTTTTTTTTTTTTTTGGCTATTGAATTATGTTTGATACATTCATATTAAATTATTTTCTCCCCAGATGAGTTCCTCTGCAAAGACCATAGAAGCTGCGTCTCGAAGACTCTGGTTTGTGACGGTCACCCTCACTGCCACGATGGATCAGATGAGGCAAACTGTCCACGTGTATCAGTCCCTGCCTCCCAGACTAAGGCTCTGAAGTGCCGTATGGGCTCGAGGCCATGTAATGATGGTACAGAGTGTGTTTTATACAGCCACATATGTGATGGAGAGCAGGACTGTATGGATGGATCTGATGAACAGGGGTGTCCAGAAACCTGCAAACAAGGTTTCGCTTTGCACAAATCTTACAAACAATCTTCAACTATAAATGTTTTTATTAACCACGTCATAAAAGCAGTGCCATTTTAACCCAAGTGCCCCCCAGTAGTGATACATTTTAATTATGTTCTCTCAGATGAGTTTCAGTGCTCCCATGGGAAGATGTGCATCCCTGCGGCTCAGGTGTGTGATGGAAAGTCACAGTGCCGGGATCAGTCTGATGAACTGAACTGCTGGGAACGAACCAAGAGTTGCGAGTTTCATTGTTCCGATGGCAAACGCTGCATCCCAAAGAAATTCCTATGTGATGGAGAGAGAGACTGTCTGGATGGTACAGATGAACAAGGCTGCAGTACGTCCCCTTGAATAAATTTCCAATTCGGGTTAATCATCAATAAACCAATAAAAGACTAACTTGACATCAGCCTCTGCCATTAACTGATGAAACCTGTGAAATGTTTTCTTCTCCCCAGACCCTGCTACAACAGTAACCACGAAAACAACAACTGCACGCCCCATCCTCACGTCCAAACTGGCTTGTGTCTTTCCCTCAGTTCTCTGCCCAGGTTCATCACTCTGTATCTCTCAATATCAGCTGTGTGATGGTCAAAGAGATTGCCCTGATGGATTTGATGAACATGCTTGTGTGTTCAAATGTGACAACCAAGGTAAGTCTCTGAGTGCAGCAATTAGCTTGATAGAAAAGTAGTTGCATTTTATCCATCTAACAAGCTAACGATTTCCTGACGAAGTCCTTTTATTGGTATATTAACGCCTTAAATTGTCTCCCTTCTCCCCGTACATCAGATGACTTCTTGTGTAAGGACCAGAGGAAGTGCATCCCCAAGGTGAAAGTGTGCGACGGTCGCGCTCACTGTCCTGACGGCTCAGATGAGAAAGGGTGTCAATTATCAGATCCTATTGTTCCCTGTAAGAAACAAGAAAATTTATTGTATTTTCTGACACAGCAGCTAACTATGTGTCTACCTTCTGAAATCTTGAGACAACCAACCTATACACTTTAGCACCCACAGCATCTTATGACCTGAATAACTACCCCAGAGTAATATAGTAACCATCATGACCACCATCTATAGACACTCTAACAGGCATCATGGCAACACACTACCAATCCTTCAGCTACACCACAGCAAAATGTCCAATCTAATCACTCAATTAGTAGATACATGAACATACAGGAAGTACATATCTTTGGTCTTGCATCACTTTATATTTCATCGCCCGTCATATTCATACCTTTTCTCCCAAGCCTCCATCAATGTGCTCAACAGCAGACTGGCTCCTGTGAAGTGCCGCAAAGGTTTCAAACCATGTAAAGACGGCCTGGAGTGTGTAATGTACAGCCACGTGTGTGATGGAGAGAAGGACTGCCAAGATGGATCAGATGAGGAGGGATGTGAAGCTCAGTGCAAAGCAGGTTTGTCTTGGTTCTTGTAGAGGTAAAAAAAATCCACAGGCAACAATATTTATGAACTGCGTAATCATTCTTAAATCAGTTGGTAATCCATCTGAAAAATGTCAGTGTTGTGTTGACATTTTGAGACGTGTCTTTGCTCTCCTCCAGGTGAGTTCCAGTGTTCTCATGGGAATAAATGCATCCCGTTGGAGCAGGTGTGTGACGGACAGTACGACTGTCAGGATCGATCGGATGAAATGGAGTGTTCAAAGCTGAGCGAAGGCTGCCATCACAGCTGTGATAACAACACTCGCTGTATACCGGACACCTTCCTGTGTGATGGAGAGAAGGACTGCGCTGATGGGACAGATGAGGAAAAGTGTGGTAGGTGACTTTCAACATGAATGTGTTTTCTGCAGCTTTTGATCAAAACTCACACAAATCACATCTACAATCATCAGATGATGATGATGATGATTAACCATATTTCCGTTTCCAGGTTTGGTGGCCTGTGCGATTAACCAGTATCGCTGTGCTAGCGGTCAGTGTGTGTTTGAGGCTCTGAGATGTGACGGATATGCTGATTGCAGTGATCGCTCTGACGAGATGGATTGCACGAGGCCTCCGCGCTGCTCGACGCAGCTTCGATGTCCGCACAGCCACGAGTGCTTGCAGAAAGAGTGGCTCTGCGATGGCGAGGACGACTGCAAGGACGGGTCAGACGAGAAGGTGAAAGACAGATGATGTGATGGAGATAAAACGGAATCTTCAGATATAACTTGGTCTTTTATTTGTGTTCATCCAGAACTGTGTGACACCACCAACAAAGTGCAGGGAGTACCAGTGGCAGTGTGGTGACAGCAGTCAGTGCATCCCTGTGTCCTGGAGATGTGACGGGAAACAGGACTGTCACAACGGGGTGGATGAAGACAAATGTGAGGATGTTTATTCTCACATATTTACTGTTCAGATCGGTTTCATTTGCTCAAATCTGTCGCACTTCACTTTCACACACACTTTCACAGGCAGCCAAAGAAAATGCCCTTCTCACCTTTACCAGTGTGGCAGTGGTGAGTGTTTGGACCCCAGCCTGGTGTGTAACGGCTTCACCAACTGTGCTGACAGTTCAGATGAAGGAGCCGGATGTGTTCAACGCAACTGCTCCGGTCTGTCAGCTCCGCGGTGTGAACACCACTGTGTCAGCACCCCGAATGGACCGGTGCGTGCGTGTGTGTGTGTTTGTGTGTGAAATGTGCATAGCTGAAAAAATGAAAATGGTTTGAAAATGTCTTCTCCCTCACTTTTGTAGAGGTGTTACTGTGCAGCAGGTTTCAGGATACAGTCCGGTGGCGTTTCCTGTGTTGATGTTGACGAGTGCAACACAACGCCCCACGCTCTTTGCAAACACACCTGTCTCAACACCCGTGGCTCGTATGTCTGTCACTGCCACCCTGGCTTCTACCTGGAGCCAGACAACAAAAGCTGCAAAACAAAAGGTACAAAAAAATCTGTTTTTAAGCATCTTTTCAACTCTGTCTCAAATTAACTTTTTATGCTTATTCCATCTTTTTAAGGACAATATAACCTCAGCATGTTTCTTTGCATCTCTAGACGAGCCTTTGCTTCTGGCATCGGTGCAGTCTGAGCTGTTACTAGTGGGAGTTCACAGCAGCACCCTGCGCCTTCTCTCATCTGCCACTCGTCCGGTCTTCTCTCTGGATTACCACTGGGCACAGAACAGAGTTTACTGGTTAAGTCCCGACTATCAGAGCATCCGCTGGGTTGACATGAAAAACTCAAATAACAAAGGGACACTTATCAAAGGTACGGCTGTGCTGTTCTGGCTATGACGGGGTTAAATGTCTGCCGTGCTTAAAGGTCCATATTGTAACCTGAATTTACAGGATCCAAATCAAATCTGTTACAGGAGTAAAGTCAGATTTTATTGCGGTGGACTGGATTGGTAAGAACCTGTACTGGGTGGACGGACTCGTCGGTCAGATTCTGGCCGTGAAGCTCAGTGACTCTACAGTGAGATCTCAGGACTACACTGTGGTGCTGGGTGAAGATCTGGAACAACCAAGCTCATTGGTCTTGCTCGCCCACAAAGGGTAAGGTGCTCAATCTGGTTCTAAATAAGATGGATAAAAATGTGTAATATTTAATAATGCCTGTATTATTTTCAGTTTGATGCTGTGGTCTGAGATCGGCAGCACGCCTCAGATCGAGCGGGCAGGTATGGATGGTTCAAAGAGGAAAGTGGTGGTGAGCCGAGGTTTGAGCTGGCCGGTCAGTTTGGCCTACGACCTCCTGGACAACAGGGTGTACTGGGCCGACGAGAAGATGCGCTGCATTGGCTCAGCCTCTCTAGATGGAGACAACGTCAAGGTAAAGAGATTTGAAACTGTGGAAACCACGTGCTTTTATCATTCAGAGTCATCTGAGGAAGGTTCTTGCAGTGATACTTCAGACAACGTGATTGCTGCTTGTTTCCCAGCATCTTTTACCGAACAGTGATTGTGTTACGTCTCTCTCACTAGATACTCCAGTTAGCTGAAACTCCAAACCCGTTCTCTGTGGCGGTCTTCAACGACAGAATCTTCTGGTCCGATACAAAAAGAAGAACTGTTCGCTCAGCAGACAAGAACACAGGAAAAGATCAGAAGGTTCTTCTGAAGAGACCAGGACAGCCGTTTGGACTCAGGGTAACTATTTTTTTGTTAGTGTAATAATTACTTCCAAACAGCTTTGAATTATATGTATATGTTTAGATTTTAAGTTTAAAAAACATCTTTTTATTTCCCAAGTATTTTCAGAGTTCAGTATCAACATGTAAATTCCTTTTCTCTCTCCAGCTGATGCACACTCTTTCCCAGCCGGCCGTATCCAGCCCCTGTGATCAACTACGCTGCTCTCATCTCTGCCTGTTGGCTCCGGCTGTGAAGGGAAAGTCTGGAACACCAGCGGCAACAGGTCTTACGGCAGTTTGTCGATGTCCAAAGGGGCTTCTTCTTTCCAAGGACAAGATCACCTGCTCTCTACCCATGGAGTCCAGTTATATTTTGTTTCTGTCTCGTACAACAGTCTATCAGGTGAATTTTCTCATGGTGGTATCAAAACCAGAAAATTGTTACTCATTTATTCATTTAAAAACTTTTTTTCTGCTCTGTTATCCCCACTACTGGTTGTAGATTTACCTGAACTCCATACGCAAAGAAGGTGTTGCTCTCAAAAAAATGCCAAACAGTCGGGCTTTAGCTCTTCCTGGAGTAACTGAGGCTTTGGGCTTGGACTTGTCCCTGCGAGATCTTTCTCTGTTTGTGGCTGATGCAGGGCAAGGATCTGTGAATGTGCTGAAAATGAGCAGCCCCAGGTCAAGACAGGGACTTACACCTGCCGGACAAATCCTAAAGCTGAAGGTAAGTGTCATCAACTTCTAAAAAAAAAAATCTTTTCTCTTCATAATTGCGTTTTGGTGAATCTCACATTCTGGAAACAAAATGCATTTCCTCCAGAAGGGTGATACAGTCACAGCTCTGGCAGTCGACTGGGTGACCTCCAACCTCTACTGGAGCAGCATGGAGAGGCCTGACCTCCATGTGACGTCCCGCCATGACGGATACACCACCTCACTGCTGCAGGGATCACTGAAGGTGGAGCAGACTCTGCTGAACTGCTACGTTTGCACTTTTATTTTTTTTGCTGGAGTTGACATGAAAACTTTTTTTCCGTGTGCCTGAAGTACTGAACCTCTTTTCCCACCAATAAAGTCACTATCTCTTCATTGTAATTTTAATTTAGAGCCTTTATAAATAAGTGAATGTCAACTGAAGATGAATGTAACATGAAACCATATTTCTCTTGTATTCAGTGGCTCTGGAGTATAAAAAGGCAGCCTATATGTGTATGTCAAAAAGAGCAAAAAAAGGCATTACTATGCAACTATAGCACTGACCTTTCTTTGAGCTCTTTTACTTGTTTGCATTTTTCCCCCAGCTGTTTTTTTTCCCCCATGCTAAATATAGTGTAGATCATGTATCAGGTTTGTTCTTTCAGGGCACCACATCCATCGCCGTGTGTCCCCCATCGGGACGACTTTGCTACACAGCAGTGGTCTCGGTGGGCGGTAAGAGCCAGACAGAGGTGAACTGTGCCTGGATGGATGGCCGTAACAAAGCAGTGCTGTGGCGGAAGTCGACGATCCCCACCTCACTGGTCTTTTTTAATAAAGGAACCATGATCTATTGGGCCGACACTGGTCAGGAAATATATTTTTTGTTGTGACTTAATTTTACACTCAGTACATTTTACTGACCCGTATGTGTCCATCTGTCTGCTTTCTTCCCTCAGGTGAGGGAGTTATCAGTTCTATTGGAGTGGATGGATCAGGTTACAAACAATATAAAACTGGTCCAGGTCTGCTCATCTCCTTCACACACACTGAGAACTTCCTCCTCTGGGTCACGCTGGATAAAGGTCAGGGTCCATGTACTTTTTACTGATGCGTTTTCAGGTTCCTGTCAGATATGATGGTGTTCTCAGGCCTTGGTGTATTATTTCTCCTCCACTTCACTAACCTGCTCACTGTTGCTTGTAGAATAACATTTCTCTCCTCCAGTTCTCTTTGCCTTTTTCACCTTCAAGCAGCAGATGGCATCACAGACTAATGTAAAAATGAATTATTCAGTCAGCTACTGACTCTACTCATCTACATCTTTAAACCTACTTCTCTAATCACCACCACTTTTTCCTCTTGCATCAGATCTATTTTTTTCAAATTTTGACATTGAGTCTGATTAATGAACACGTATGAAATGAGTCTTCATCACCATTCTCCTCCACAGCTTCTGCACTGCAGAAAAGTGAGTAATTGAGATGTTTTTATTCCTCCAATCTCTTCTAGATGTAACCAAAGTGTGGTTCAGCGATGGAGTCCAGCCTAAACAACTGTGGTTTGAGACCAAGACAAGCGTGGTGGAAGTCGGAGCCTACAGTAACAGCAGCCAGTCTGGTAGGTATCCGACATCTAACAAGCACAAAAATGCTCTGTGTGATGTGAGACATGATAATTTGAAGAGTTTTGCAGCAGAGAAACCGTGACTTGAATGTAGACGCCGTGACCAGCTTTGGTAGAAAAGAAAAAGCATTTTATGGGGTCAGCAGTAAAGCTGTAAATCGGTACAGAGAAGTTTAAGCAAACAGAAGAGACCTGCTCGTGCCTTTTACGCACTGGGTCACATGGGGTTCAACAAAGATCAGAGACGTAGGTTTGAGCTAAATTCAACTGAGCCTTAACTTGAATTACAGAGTCAGGTCTCTTGTCTTTGTGTTGCAGAGCAGAATGCATGTGAAGATTGTGAGGAAAAAAGGATCGCACTGAACTGAATGAGATGTGACGCGTTCTATGCAAATACTTTGTGACCTATTTAAAGAAACGCATTTGCACGTTTACATACTTAACTCGCCCAATCGTAGTCGAGAAGATTTCAAAACATTTAAGAGTGAGAGGTGAAGTGACTAGTTACTAGAACTTTCATATTACCTGAACCAAAAATGACTGTAAAAATTTAATGATCAGATAACTTAATAAAACAAGTTTTCCATTTGATTTTTTTTTCCCTTTGTGCATGGGCAAAAACATCACCAAAAAAATGTTGTACAAAGTTGAGCCTCCAAAAATTGCACAACAGAAGAAAATGTTTGCTTTGACCTTACAGCAACACAGAGCCCATACTGAAAGACATGTCTGTAGACAAAGAGAAATGACCGAAAGGAATGAATCACAACATCAGTGCCTCAGTAAATCACTGTCTCCAGCATCAAGACATATACATTTAACACCAGTATCAAAGTGCTAGGGACGATACGTTGATAAGAGAAATAAGCAAATAAAAACAGTATGTAGACTGACAAGTTGAATCATCTTTCCTCTTAGAATACAGGAGAGAATAAAAATTTAAAAGTGACAGGATGGATTATGTTTTAAGCAGCTGTAGCTGTTTGTTACTGTCCCACAGACATCTTACTGCAGACATTTACCACCTCCCTTCAGTATATTTTTGACCAGTGAAGACCTTGAAGGATTGAAGCCACTAAAGAAAATATCCAAACAGATGCAATAAAAAAGATAAAACATCCCCATCAGGATCCTGACAACACGACTTTTTTGACAGTTTCTTGAGCTAAAAGAGAAGCTGTTGACTTTTCTGCCACACGGCGTCTGTATTAATTTCTGATGTCAGTTTGTTTACCCCCCCCCAGAGGTATTTGCCTAACTATTTCTATATTCTGGTCATTGGTCACTATTGTGTCAGGAAGAGGGCTGTAGTTTTCATTATAATCAATGCTAGAAAATGACTCCTGATACAAATCAACAACGGGACTGTGGGAAGTTTCCTCATTATGAAAAGCTGACTGTGACATGTCATCTACAGACATCAATAGTAGTTTTAAATCCTCCTGCGACAGTCATTTACATTGAGTGCAGACAGGATGTTACAGACGGCTCATAATAATGACCATTTTCTCTCCCTCTCCATCTCTCTCTGTGACATGCGGGTGAGGAAATTTTCAATTTCAGCCAACAACTTGAT
Source organism: Polydactylus sextarius (assembly GCA_016801845.1). Lineage (NCBI taxonomy): Eukaryota > Metazoa > Chordata > Actinopteri > Polynemidae > Polydactylus > Polydactylus sextarius. The sequence continues at coordinate 8,258,132 of CM028922.1, forward strand.
TAGCGATGCCAAACTTGTCTGTGAGGTCTGAACCAGCAGCTGTGGCTGTGAGCGATATCAAAGGCTGATGGGAAAAAATCCACAAACAAGTCTCGTCTGATTGTTGGGAGCTCTTGAGGTGATTGTAGTTAAGCAAAGTCAAAGCGGCATCCTAAATGTCAAGCATTCAGTATCGTGCATGTTCCGACCTGCTCAGTTGTTTTTTTTTTTTGTTTTTTTTTTTTTTTTTTGTGATCAATCTGCCAGTCGAGATTATAGGTCTGATTCTCATACGAGGAGTGGTTAATTTTAACATTTAAAGTTGAACTTTTTAGCTCTAAAAACACTGATATCCTCATGTAGAATGATAACCAACAGACACACAACATATAGCACAGTGCTTAATTCCTAAACGTGTCAAACCAGTTCGTCTGTCATCATCCGTTACACGCTCTACGCGTGTATTTTTTTTTTTCCACCTCAACTTCACTTGCTGTGTCGTCGTGGAGGAAGCACATGAAGTGTGTTATCGGACACCCGGGGCACCATGAAAAGACTCACTTACGTCCAGTTTGAGTTGAATAGATGGCAGAGTGATGTGATACCTGCAGGGAGATGGGACTTGGCAAGCCGTGAGATCAGAGGCCTGTTACTGTGCTGCAGTGAGAAAAAGGATGATGAATGGAGCTTTAACACACACACTCAGACACTGCTTCCCTTTATTCTCCTGACCTGTGGGATAAGATGTCTACGACAGGAACTAAATAACAAACACTAATATTTTATCGTATAAGGCTCCGGTTAAAACGATGCCAAAGTATGGGCATACACAGCGATACTAAACCTCTTTGAAACATTAACACGGCTTCTCTGTATGAATCCTAATAATGTCACGCGTACTTATGTGGCTTCTGTTTACTGCCTTTCTAAGTTCACAGGAGGAAACACTTCCAAGCGTTTCCTATTCACGCCACTGTGTTTCGCACACTTGTGGAGTCCCAGAGTCCCCGTTTGACAATACACAATTATCCTCGCCTGGTTCACATTATCTGGACACCAACCAGACTCATTTTCTCAGTCTGGGACTCGAAGTGTCTTCGCGGTGCCAAAGCAGATTGTCATTAAACACAGCCAGGAGGCGCTGATTTGTGTGTGTAGCTATAACGGAATATTGATTAACATGGAATAAGGTGTAATAGATGCTCTGCTGTGCACTACTGCTCTCGCATAATTTTATAATACAACCGATCTTATATGATTACACTTATCCACAAGGGAATGTTGTTTGTTTAAACTGCATTTGGCTTCATTTCTGTAAATGTATAAACACATTGTTATATCATGCTGGAATTGCAATTATCCCTAATTTTGCAACAGTTAAGATCATTTAGACACTATTCCCTTGCCCTTGCAGTTGGAGTAGTTTTGATTCCTATTTAGATGTTTTATTTAATGTATCATAAACAATTATCGACTTTCTTCCTCCTCAGAGCTTCCCTGTTTGTGAAGCTTTTTACATGTTTCTCTTCTCCTCCAGGTACGAACAGCTGCTCCAGCAACAATGGTGGGTGTTCCCACCTGTGTCTGCCCTACCCCGGGGGTCGCACCTGTACATGTGGGCGGGGCTTCTCCGGCGTGGGTGCCACTTCCTGTGCCCCCCTGCCTGACTGCCCTGCAGGAGAACAGGCGTGCGTCAACGGAAGCAAATGTCTGAGCAGCAACAAGTTCTGTGACGGACACATGGACTGTCCCGACCAGTCTGATGAACAGGACTGTGAGTTTTCAGCCAATCGGAACCAACTTATTCTCATTCTGTATTGTTTTGACTTGGAGCCCAAAATCCCTGAATATAAATGCGAATTTAACCAAATCTTTCTTTATCGTAGGTCATGGACAAATTGCATTAATGCAACTGAATCATTTTAGAACCTCCTAAGAGAAAATAAATATACGATGTCAACACCTTTCTCACACTTTGCTCGGAAAAAAAAAAAAATTAAATTGAAAAATTCTGACAAATGATGGAGCTGCCCTGCAGACCACTGAGGTTAAAACAGCTTATTGGGAAAAATACAGATAGTGGGAATTATTTGAAAGTCATAGAAGCTCAAAAATGTTTCAGCACATCTTGCAGCAAAGTTGTTTTCTCACCTTTAACAAACACCCAGCACCTAGTGCAATCTGTTTAATGCTTAAAAAAGCCTGTAATGGTTTAAATTTCTGAGCAACAGATGAAACATCTCAATAAATATTCTAACTACAATATTTCATTTCATGATTTTCTGATTTTTTTTTTTTTTTTTTTTTTTTTTCTCTCTTCAGGTCCAGACACAAACTCTGACTCTTTTGGGACCAAAGCCAGTGATGGCAATCTTCACTCATCTTCCTCCTCCTCCCTTCGTCCAAAATCCCCAAAAGACTCGGCTCTTCCAGTTAAAGATTCTACATCCTGTGAAGCCCAAACCTGCAGCGGTCACGGCAACTGCATCACAGACGGTAGAGTCGCTCGCTGCCAGTGTGTGGCCGGTTACCGGGGAGATTTTTGCGAAGAGACAGAAAGTGGACGAAGCCACGCGGGCGTCGTGTTCGGTGTCTTCTGCCTCATTGCTGCGTTGATGGCTGCTGCGTTTATCTTTGCTAAAAGGTACAGACTCTGATGGGATGTTGTCAGAGCAAATTCACTTTGAAAATGAGTAATGGTTCGAAAACGGTCTAGTTTTTTCCATCTGCTGCAGAAAAGTGCTTTAACTGAATGACACCTGGTGACCTAAAATAAATAGATATTTGACTTGGGTACCTCGGTTTCAACAGGAGACCCTGGGAGTCCTTCAGAAGCAGATCCACAGAGAAAGAAACTCTGATGGCCAACATGGGTCTGCCATGTGAGCACTACGAGTCTGAGTCAGACTCTGAGGTAAAAACATTTACATAATTGAGCAGGATGTGAGCTAAGGTTGTGGTTCTATTTACAAAACCAGCTACTTAATAATGACCGAATAACCAGCATCCATTCGTAAATATAGACACCAATTACATAATTACATTTTAGCGCAATGTTTAGTTTAATTATCTGATCAGGATGCTATTTTAAAATTGGATACATCCAATTTCCTTCCCCTAAATACAAGTTTATGAAATGAGTTTGTTTTATAGTTAAATATGTAAAGGTTTCTAGCATTTTATTACAAAATTTTTCACACAGTCTTCATTAATTGGCAAGATTTTTGATTATTTATGCGTTTATATAATGTGTAATATTTTTTTTTTTCTTTTCCAGGAGCTGGAGTCCCCAGTTGACATAAACAACCCCCCACTTCCGTTAAAGCCCCTCCAGCCAGAATAGATGTGTATATTCTCCGACATGTGGAGACTGTTTTGTAAAATAAACATGATATAAAATGAAACAATAACCAGAGTGTGTTTGAAACCAAATAGGCTGCTGCTCCGACATTGAGGAATAATCTTCTTATTGCAGATGAGTCAGTTTCGGGTTAATTTAATATGAAGGATTTTCTTCTTGATTTTCACACAAGGTCAGCTCAGGTGAGATGTGACGGCTCCTCCTGGGAATGTCCCTCTCACGTTCGAGAGTTTGAGCAGACAGATTTTTCATCACGCCTGAACCTCTCACGCTCGCTTCGTCTGTCACTTCGGATCTTCGTGTTTCTTTAAAACTAATATTTGCGTCTATTGTACATCTACTTAATTCTGCTGCGATGACACTGACAGTCTTGCGTCTGTCTACCAGCTGTTTAGCGTGCGAACGTTTTGTCTGTCGCACACACTAGTCTCGTCAAACGTCCCTCGAGTATAACTGTCGCCAGATCACCTTACCATTTAAAAATGTCTTTCCTGCCCCTTCAGCTCATGTGCCTCACCCAAATATTTTCATAGCTCTCAATGTTATTCTGTAGCATTTTTTTGTAAACCGAGACAATAGTCGCTCTGATGCTTCCTTTTGCTTTTTTGCTTCCTTATTCTCCTATTTGTTCCTTAGAAACATATTTGGCATCAGAGTCCCAGGTTCATTGACTCACTTTGATATAGAGATAGTTAGAGCTTGTACACACATGTTGTATCTGTGATTGTTTTACTTGCCATGACAGTCATGCACAACCAAGTGAGACAAATGAACTGTGTGAAAACTGATTCAACAACTTTTGTCCTAATAAGATTTCTCTGCCCAGAAATGGCAAAAAAAAAAAATGGATAGTATCTTGATTCATTTGAATATTTATATTGACTTTTTAAAAATAATAATAATTAACAGAATGTAGACGTGCAGTTAAACATTACTTGTTTACATGTTTCAACTGTGTGTGCACAAAAATGTGTCAGGGTGTGCACCTTATTACTGTAGAAAAATAGCTGTTGAAACCATGTGTGATGTATTTTTTTGACTCCACCTCATGCTTAGGGGGGTGTAGTTAAGAAACAATGTTTCTAAGACTGATACTTCTAAGACTGTACAAACCCTGCATCACATTAGCAAATAGAATTTAATCATCTGTTTTACAGCTGCTCATTAAATTGCTAACAAAAGCTTTACTGAAATGGTGATCACCCACCACCCTTAAGGCCCTTCCCAAGGTGTTCCCAGACTCAAACAGGCATCTGATCCCTCCATCGTGTTCTGATCTGCCTTGTGGTCGTCTCTTTAGTTACTTCTATACGAAGCATGTTGTGCTTTTATGGTCATTTTTTAACAAATCCTTCAGCATTTGAGCTGAAATTGTGTAAAATCGTTGTTTTTCTAAGATCATATACTGGATCTTTACAAACCTGAGATATGAGGGTTGCAGGTAAAAACAAGTAATGTTGTGTTGTCTCCTGTTTGGCCTCATATTTTGTTGCTAATCCTGTGAGTTAATGCACACACATGAAGAAGTTTCTCAATCGCATGATTTAAAAGCAGAACCATGAGATGAGTGTGACAGTCATAGGAAACGAGCTGAACAACAATGTGCACAGGGTGCACTGTCATTTTGCAATAGCCACAAAGTAATGACTGTGATTTGTGCTGCCTAATACCATTAATTGAGTAGGAACAGGAACAACATGGTGTTAATGTGAAAAAAACAAAACAAAAAATAAAAACAAATTTGCATCCGGTTAAACTGAGATTAAAACAAGTTTATGGTCTTATGGTCTAATGGTTTATGGTTTATTTGTCAACCAGGTCAGCCAGAATGTTATTAAAGATATCTTATTACTATGTTAGGCAGCAAGTGAACATTTTGTAATGTAAGTAGGAAAATGAGAACTTTGACACCAGATTCTGATACTAGATAACTGGGTTAGATTATCTCCAAAATTGCAGCTGTTGGGTAGAGATGTTCAGCCGTGGTCATTGAGTCTCATTTTTATGTGCTTTGGGATTGAAAACGAGCCAACAGAAAAGCTACGGTTGCTCAAATTACTGGTTCAAGAATGGTTCCAGAAATATTGAGTTGAGTTTTTTATATATTTATATTATAAGCCTTTGCTTGTAGTAATTTATGTTTTGTATGTCTTATGTCTCTTATTTCACACTCCTCAGTGCTTTTGTCACTTGAAGAGAACAATTGGGGCATTTAAAATGACACCACGTGTGACTCACTTGGCATTGGGAGTCTTTATTCTCCTGATCTTTCCTCTGTTTTCTGACACATTGGGTGTGTTCAGTGTGCATGAATGTAGATCTGGAGAAACATAATTTATTGTTTCTCTGTGTAGAATATAGGCTTGAATGACAATCAGTCTGTCAACCCTTGAACTCTTGAGTTATATATATAAATACTGGCCAGACAAGTCCATGGAGGCTCCACCTCACAACTTATTTAACTTACTTAGGACTTAAAGGTTCTGTTGCTAATGTCTTGGTTCTAGATACCACAACAGACCTTCAGAGGTCTGGTGAAGTCTGTGCTTCAAGGGGTCATGGCTGTTTTATGAGAAAACTGGACCATACAGAGAAATAGGCAGGTACAAACATGCTAGCAGTTCTCAGCGTGGAGCTAAATGCTAATTTCTGTATGTTAATGAACTCACATGATCCACATGATGCATAATCAGACATATTGGTCTGGTTCGTCATCTTTGTTTAGTGTGTTAGCATGCTAATGTAATAATCAGCACTAAACACAGCTGCATTGTTAGTTTTTGCTGGTATTTTGTCATAGATCAAAGTACAAACTTTAAGTTTGACCAAGTGGAAAAGTCAAGGGTCACCAAAGTCTTGGTTCATCTTGATAAAGACATGGATGTGTGTACCACATTTCATCCGGTAATTGTAGAGATATTTTACTATGCAGTGAAATACTGTTTACTGGTACAATGGATTTCACGGAAACGCTGTCAATGCCAGCACTGTCATCAGTGGCAGAACGGGAAATGTTATATTTTCAAATTATGTGTGGCGTGTTTTAGGGTTAAGCAATCCATTTGTAAACATTCTCTGACAACAGACGTATGAAGTGCATCATGTTACACAGGCATGTTTCGCTGGCTGAGTCTTGTTGAAACTTGCCTTTCTTCCCTCCCTCCTTCCATCCCCCACTGGTCTACAGAACACACCTACTGTTTTTCAATAGTTCTCAGGTAAGCGGGGGTGTGTGTATGTTTTTGACAGAGATGGAGAAACTTATTTTAGAGTGTGGTTCGCAGGAAGTGACAGTTCAGTTTCAGTCTAGTCAAATTGATGTCATTGATAGATGTTACTGTAAATGTACTGTTCTCTGTCATGTTCCTTTTGTGTCGTTCCTCATTTGGCATCCTGTGAGTCTGAAAGGCGCCACGCAAAATGATATTTACCTTTTCCCAGGGATGCCAAAGCGCTGAGCTGCTCTGAGTCAGCTATTGACTGTAGCATATGATTAGATTGCACTCTCCTTATGAAATGCAAATTTGTTGCGTCACCGTCAAGGATATTTGGTGAGAGTGTGAGCAGGAGTGTGTATTTGACTAAGCGCAATCAAAGATAAAGCAGATGCAGAACAGGAGGAGCTGATTTTATTTGTGTGTGTGTGTGTGTTATGAAACAGGGAGGTATTTACAGGTCTCAGCTTTCTTCAGCTACCCTCCTCCCCTTTGTCACTGATTCCCTCAGAGAAGGAGGAACTTCTCATCTATTCTTCACGGACCCAGGAGCTTTAACACAAGAACACAGACACCTGGACGACCCTTCAACAGCAACAAGAAAGGCTGGGTTGTGTCTTTGCTCTTGTGAGTAGATTGATTTCATGTTTGTCTTATTTTGCTCTTTATATGTTTTAATTTGTTTGTCTCAAAAACAAAACTTTAAAGCAAAATTTGAATCAGATGCAAGGCAGACAGAATAACTCTCACTTTATGTCTTCCCTGAAGCTAGTGCTGAGCACAAGCCTGTCGTGCTGGTTGAAAATCTGAATGACGAGATGCTTTCACGGGTATAATATAAGTTGGAAGCCACTATTTAAGTTGCAATGAAGAATTCTGGATAAGGGTCAGTCTTGTCTTTTTAATGTTTGCACAGACTTTCACACTAGTCATTTTTTCCATCTAGGTAGCTAGAAGCCAACAATTTGCTTATCACTCAACTTAGAGCAGACTCTGGTGGAGTTAGAACATGTTCGGGATTTGACTGATTTCAGTGTTGAGGTTGAAAACAGGGAAGTAAAGTTTTAATTATCTATGTTTTTATGCTCCTTTTAGTGACTATTTAGTCAGTGTTTTAGTAGTCTATATGCTGTTCTATATGCTTTAACATACATTCATTTGATCAGTTGTACAGCATCAGGATCTGTCATTGTGTAGATTTTCTAAAATAAACAACTAAAGACAACTGTATATGTAAGGAAGACTTACGTGTGTTTCTCACATAGGAAGAATCACATCTTGTAAAGGTTAAAATATAAAATCCTTTAAACCGTCTCAAAGCTATTGTTTGCTCGCAGGCTGTTGTGTGTTTTTTTTGGGGGGGGTCATTTGTATGAGATGATTTAAAAGTAAAATAAGTTCTGAGGTGTGCCAACACATGACAAGCGGCTCACAAACTGTTCTACATGTGGTCAGTGTATTCTTTGTAAAACAAAAAATAGATGGTCGACATCTATTGTAAAACTGCTGCTACCGTACTTACACACAGTTTTGTTGTCATTGTTTTATCAGTGTGAAAATAGAATGTCTGTTTATTGTGATTATTGAGAAGTATGACTTGAACGACAAATGTTACCTTACAAGTATAAGTATACACATTGCATATAGATTAACTTGTGCATGTAAAATGTAAATATACATACACACATTATGTAAACTCATATGCACATATATAAGATAATTATAATGTGATATATACAGTATTTATATGTCATACATGACAATATACACACTATAAGCATTCATATATGTATAATTCACAACTATGTAATATACAGCACTGTGTAAAAGTTATAGGCCCCCACATGTTTTGTTTTAGCAGCACTGTAAAGACCATACATATTTATCTCTCACTTTCTTTATGCAGATATGATAAGAAAATACAGGAAGTTTGAACAAAGTATTTAAGAACGCATAAAATGTACTAATGATTCTGGATTCAGACTCTAGCTACCTTCAGATTTATTGCCCCAGCAGTGCTTCAGTGACCAACAACCACGAGGGGTAAGCTGTTGGCTGAGTCTCTGTTCCACACTCAGATCACTGACAGACATGTCTAGCCTTCCAGAAGCTGTTGGCAGATCCAGATGTGACAGGGGTCTCGACATCAGCTGCAGATCTCACCTTGGTCAAAATGGGAAAAGCCAATGGCCGAAGGATGATATCCAGAGTCCCAATGAGGCGAACTAGGGCAGAATTCCCCCCTCAGTGTACAATAAAGAGAGTCACTAGAGACCTAAAGCATGTTTTGGGTGGCCCCAACTCATAATAATGCCTTGACAATATCCTTGTCACTGCAGCATCTTTTTCAGGTGAGCCAAAGTGAAATCTGCAGCTAATCCCGAGACCCCTGTCACATCTGAATCTGCCAACAGTTTCTGGCAGGCTAGGTATGTCTATCAGTGATCTGAGTGTGGAACAGTGACTCAGCCAACAGCTTACCCCTCGTGGTTGTTGGTCATTGAAGCACTGCTGAGGCAATAAATCTGAGGGTAGCTAGAGTCTGAATCCAGAATCATTAGTATATTTTATGTGTTTTTAAACACTTTGTACACATTTCCTTATAATCCAAATCCCCTTATAAATGATGTACATGGCAACATGGCTCTTGGTTATAGGGGCATATACTGTATGTGATGTTACATTTCTGTATCATTATAAGCATGTTTCCTCATTAAAACCACTTTCAACAAGATCAGTCCAACCTCTCTGATGATGACCACCCCTGCCTTTCAACCCAAACCAAGAGGCATCGACTACAACCTGCCGACCTGTGGAGAGACGCAATGCAATAGCCACGGTATCTGCGTGGGTCCTCCGGGTGGTGGCACGGGTCTGTTGTGCGAATGTAACCTTGGTTACCGGGGCGAATTCTGCGAGGACACTGTCAATGGGGCGTTGAGTTTACCGTTGACCCTGAGTGTGCTGGCCGTTATCTTTGGGATGCTGATCATTGCTTTCATCTTTGCCAAGTTGCGGCGGAAGCAAAAGAAGAAACGCAGGTACTGGCACTTAAATAAATTGTAGGTGTGATGTTTAGTCACATTTATTAGTTTAGTGGAAATCAGTGCTGATAAATTTTAAATAGTTTTTACTTAATTGTCTTATGTCAATGGACATAAGAGAAAAAAATATCATGTTCAGCACCAAATCAACCATCAATTTCTGGCCGAGTCCTGCCCATAAACACACGTTGTTGTTGACTTAGTGATGATGTTACATCTTTTATTGGCTGATCAAAATGTTGGAGTTTCCCCATTGGCTGTTACTATTTCCAAATTGATGAACATGAACACCTTCTACCATTTTTTTTTTTTTTTTTTTTTTTTTTTGATAAAGCACCAAACTCATCTAGGGACTTTCTGTACGAACACTAACTTCCCATATGACAGACTTGCCATTGTTCCCCCGCGAGTGAGGCTGATAGTTATGAATAAGTTTCTAACGTTCTCTCTGAGTGATCATGTTGTGTGTACATCCATCTGAAACCACAGCGCAGCTGATGTTTTTCCACTTACATGTCGCATTTTATAAAAGTTAAGAGTTTTTCAAACTTCAGCAGTACAGAGCAGCAGATTGGAAATAATTTGGAAGTGATTGCTGGTTAAACTGCCGCCTTAATGGGCAATGTCGATAGCCACTATTTCATACTTGCTCCGTTGTCTGACAACAGAAACAGAAAAACATGCAAATGAGAATTGGAAGGTAATCTGTATTAAAACACTGTATACGAGAGCACAGAGAGTAATAGAGAAATAAACATCATAAAGTCTAGAACAGGTTGACAGACAAAATGCAAATATAACATCATGGATATGTTACTTGGTGAATTTCAACATCATATGACATTTAAAACAGTTGTTTTCAACTATGTCTTTAATTTTCTTTTTGACATGGTTTAGTAATACACTATGTTTTCATTTTTATGTCTTATCAGTTGCTGTAAAGCTTTCTGATTCCAGCATTCTACTTAAAGTGATGCTCTGGAATAATTTGAACCCAGGATCTATTTCACGCAAACATGAGTTAAACACCCCATTAAGAAAATTTATGTTGAAATAATAGGTAGTTTGACTGTCTTTTGTTTTTACAGCCAAATAGCTAACAATGAAAGTAAGTGGGGCAGTCAGTCAAACATTAGATTGTCATTTTTTAACCACTAATAAAGCTCATAGTAGCACTTCACTTCAGCAGCAGCATTAATAGGGCCTCTACACATAAACCAAAGTACCAATAACTTATTAAGTGTGCTACAAGACTTACCCACCGTCTTTTTTTCATAACAACTGGTGAAGAACAGTGTTCCAGATGTTCAGATTCATCATTTTTCTGAACAACAGGGCAATGTGTCTGTGAAGAGCGAGGAAAATGACAAATGTGCTGATGTGGAACAACGTGAAGAGTATTCCAGATAATAACCAAATATTTCTCTCTGAAATATGTCAAACTGTTCCTTTTTAAATCTCACTTGAACACAAATAGGAAGGAATATGTTTTTGTTTTTTCAAATAAATGTGCGTTATTTGTGCTAAAGAAAAAGAAAGTGATAATAAAGCTGGAAACGGTGGTTACTATGTTCCCTGTTGTGACCTCACCTAGTTGGCACAAATACACACGGATGTTCACAGATTCATTGGACTGTACGTCACTGTACTTAACTGTTATTTCTCTGTTGTAAACAGGGTTCAAGAGGCACAAAACTTCGGCTACAACATTGCTGTGTAGTGAGGAGAAACCTCCGCTATATCTGAGGTAAGGAAGGACATGGCTGGAAATATTTATTAATTATTATTTGCTATATAATTATAAATAATAAAAGTCAGTATAGATTATCTGTATGAAATCTGAAGATAAATTTGGAAAATGTCATGAGAAAAACTTACTAAAGAAAGAAATGACCAAATTTTATAGCAAACGCAAACATATTTGAATTGTAATGTAAGTTTATTTGTTTTTTGTTTTTTGTTTTTTTACATTTAATGTTTCTTGTTCCTCATTTATGTACTTATATGTTCATATGTTTACAAGGATGCAGAAATTGACACTCAGTCATGACAGAAAAAAAAACAAACAAACAAAAAAACAGCAACAGCTGGACTCTCAACTTTGCTCAATAGCACTACTAGTGGTCAAAATTCCACAGGCCACCTTTAAGTTACAAATTGATTGCATTTCAAATTTAAAGTGTCTAAAGCTGGATTTTAGGTCAAGAACACTTCATGAAAGACCGTAATGTTTTCTGTCAATATAGTTGAGAGACAAACAAAAATATTATTGTGATTATTTACTCATTCTCATCCAGGTCAACCAACGACACTGTGGCCAGTGACGCTGTCGAGCTTCCATTGCTTTTTCCTCTATACAGCTTCCAGTGTAGTAACAGCGCGGGTCGACTCTTCGATCACGATGCCTGACGTCTGACCGCTACTGAGTGAAATCTACTGAAACTTCGCACAAACTCTAAAACTGAACTGATGGACTGAAGTTTTATTCAGTCCATCAGTTTACTTATGGCTGATGGGAACAGATGACTGACTTAGAGTATGTTTACATTTTGAAACATATGTAACACACTAAATTTTACTTTTAATTTTTCTTTCTTTTTTTTTTTTTTTTTTTTTTTTTTTTTTACATTATTTCTTTGGGCATTTTATGCATTGATACTTGATAGTCTCAGTGGAGACAGACTCTTACAATTTATATTATTATTTGCTTATCAGTTTTTACATTTGTATCTATATGATATATATGAGCTAAATCTTTTTGTCACAACTTATAGAATAAAACTAGTAATTAGTTTAGTTTAGTGTTTCGAACAATGATTATAAAATAAGCAATGACAACAAAAAATATTATGAGTCATGCTTACATCTCTATAAATGATTTTTTTTTTTTCAGCTAAACAGCAAAAGCAAATACATTTCCTATGAGACATAATTTCAACTAGATCACATTTTCTGTTAATGTTAACTTTCATAATTGGTAAGTTGCAAAGACATTGATTATTAACATACTGTGTCTGTAAAATGTTTAACCAAAGTACTTTTCTTGCCTAAGTTAAACCACAGATGAGTTGTTAACATGAGATTTCATCGTTTGCAGTTCAAATCTGCAGTGAGATACGTCAGGATCTGTCTGTTTCCATAGTTTCAGGACAGTGATTTTCTAACACTGGTTACATTTTCTTATTTCTCCTGAGCTTCCTTTCTTTAACTGTTGTGGACAGTTGTTGTGTGTGCTAGTGCCATGTTAAGCTTTTCTTATAGTTTTTGTACATAATGGAACTTCATACAGGTGTTAAAAAACTGAGAGAACAAAGACTTGTTGCTGTGTGTTTCCACGGCGATCCACTTCGCACAAGCACAAAGTCAGCCAGGATTAGATTTACACTTACATTCTAAAGGTGAACTGAATCAGACAGGATGTGGTGAGATTGAGTTACTACACATAAATGAGCCTCAAAATCAAACAATAACATCATCGTCATCCTGTAAGATCAGGTTGCTGAAGAGAATTTAATTCGCCAGTGTTATAAATTTTGTGTTATTTGTTTATTTTGGTGCACTATTGACTGAATTACTGTTTATGTATTTTGTGTCACTATTGCTTATCACTGGCGTTATTAAGATGTACAACTTTTTGTGCGTCTCAAATCTATCTATTCTATATTCTATATCTATGAACGAGTTTTGTAAATATCACAATAACAGGCATGAATATGTTTACTGAACATGCGGGGGTGAAAAAGCAAAAAAAAAAAAAAAACGTTTGATTTTCATTCTCTCATTTATCTGATACAGTGGGAATAGAGATAGATCTTTATCGATGGATGATCATCACTGATCCTAAAAGAAAACAATGCCGATACCTGCCCTGACCTACAGAAAACATGTCTTTTCTTTTTTTCTACACCCGTTGAGAATGCATTCTGTCAACGACCTGAAACCAAACAGTATGTGCACAACCTTCTCACATCCTGCTTTGCTTCATTTTTAAATGCCTGTCATGACGTCTTGGTACAAGACAGTTTCGAATATGCCAAAATGTCTTTTTGCTCAATTAGAATTTGTAAATAGATTACTGTTTGTTACTTTTAACTGTTAATATCTGTCCACTGATGATGTGTATTTATCCTGTTATGATGTGTTTTATACTAATGTGTCCTGTTTTCACTTCAGCGGAACAAAAAAAAAAAAACTGATATGGATTTTGGGTTTTATATACTTTAACTATATAGACAGAAGACAATATTGCTTCACTGTGTCTTCACTTTACCTGCGCTTCAACACTTTGAATAAGTCAGTTACTGCAGCTCTATTAAATTATTTTAAACATGCAGCGGCACTACCTTGAGCTCTCCCATAAAATGTACAAAAAAAAAAAAAAAAAAACCCAAACAAAATCATGTGATACGTATATATAACCACTGTATCAATACCATGTGTATATAAATAAAGTCGTGAATTGCCATAGTCAAGTTTGACTTATTTCTGGTAAGACTTTTGGTTATTGTGACAAAAATCAATTTGTAGGACTTTATTTTGACCATTCATTTAATTTAAATACTTAAAGTCATTTTAATAACAATGAATATCAAGTTGTCAGTGGTTTTACAAACTGCAGTAAAGTGTCAGTGTGTATTAAGTTGTCAGTCTGTGTGTGTATAGGCCAAAACATGAACGTGTTGACACTTTGAGATCCAGTGACACAATAGTGTGAGTGTTTTTTTTTTTTTTTTTTTTACTAAACACAGCAGGAAGCAGGACGGTGGTTGCTGATCTGCATTCATGCGAGCTGACCAGTTAGCAGGTTTGTGTTACATGAGAAAATATGTATCCGTTTCAACGAGGAACAGGAAGCGTGTGCCTTCAGGGAGACGCCGTGTCAACGTCTGCTTCTCTTTAAATTAGCAGACACTTTGTTTTAACAAAACATTGAGCTCATTAAACTCATGGAAAACTAGAATTACCAGCTTTCTGATGTTTACCTCCAACAACCAGTCTAGTTGAACTTAATTATAATGTCTTGGTGACCTTGGCCTTCTGATCACCAAATTCTAATCAGTCTATCCCTGATTTCTCATTAATGTTTGTGCCAGATGTGATAAAATTCCCATTAAATCTTCACATGAGAGTAATGTCACTGTGACCTTTGACCTCCAAAATGTAATCAGTTTGAGTCCAGATAGATGTTTATTCAAAATATATAAAAAAAAAAAAAAACAGCGACCTGTGCTGTCTCATCATTTGTCATTTTGTCTTTTCAAACATGTGAATGAACCCAGGTGTAATGAAAGGGTGGAGCTGATGCTTCACGGCTCTGAATGAATCGTGTTAGTCTGTCAGGGTCACTGATGCGGAATATTATTTTTTCATGACGAAGATTCATAACCATTCAGAAGGGTGAAGCGTGATAATTTTGATCAAGTAATGTATTTTGTCACACCCTAAACACAGCATCTATCATCGCCCCACCTACGCCCCGTCGTCATGTCTTGACCTCCTCCTTCAGAGATCGACTCAAATTCAGAAACCAGTATATTCGTCATTTTGTCTTGGCTGGGGTGTGAATATTACAGTGAGACAAAATATGTAATTAGGAGTATTATTATGATTATTGTTATTATTCCCTGACTGTCTGCTATAAATTATCCTGTGTGTATTTTGAACATATTCACTGTACAGACACTGATACATGTCTGCCAATAGAGGCAGTAAAACACTGTTGTCACTCATCAGTCTGTTGGCAGGTGTGACTACGTCAGAGGAAGTGTGGGGGAGACAAACTCTTTCACAATAAAATATTGGCTGTATTGGAAACTTGTTTTGAAAGGGTAAGAATGACTCAACCTTGCCAAGGTGTCTCGTATATCACGTCACAATTAGCTTGTATTTAAAAACAAACAAACTTTGGTTAATTTTAAATTGTTCCAAACTTTAAACATTCTCTGATAAAAAAACAAAAACAAAAAACAAACAATATTTTATCAAGCATCAGTAAAATAAAGTGGATTTGTTGGAATAGTTGGTTCCACCTGAGATGAAGCAGTTACAGTAACATGGCACATTGGCTCTTTAAGTGGGACCAATGGGATTTAAACAACCATTATTCAGAAGTCATTGTTAAAAGTGAGAAAGTTTAAAAACTTTTGAGTTATGTCTCTTCTACTGATGTAATATACAAGGAAAAATAAGATCATTTCTACGTCATTATCTTGTTGCTACAGCTTTTTTAAAATTTATTATTATTATTATTCAGTGATTTACTGGCCTCTGTTGGTGCTGATCCACTCACATGGCAGCATCAGCTTTGCTTTGCTTCGGGGGTCTGAGCCTCTGAGAGCACAAAAACTGCTAATCGCAGCTTTACTCTACAACTAGATCAAGTGTCGCTCAATGTGGTGTTGTAACTGGTCCTGCAGGGAAAATTGTTTTATGAGTTCTTGGAGGCCACTTTAAATACAAAAAGACTTCCTAGCAGCTATATAGGGGCAATTGTTTACTGTGATGTCGCCTCATTTGAGATGTTAGGTCGGCTTAAACAGGAGAGGTAATGCTGTTGGACGAGAAATTAACCTCTCCAACCGGTCGGGCTACATTGTATGTATACTTAGGCTGGTTGAGACTGAGCAGACTGGATGTCAAAGAAGGAAAAACACAACATTAAAAGCATGGCCTGTGTGTGCGTATGTGTGTTTGTATAGAGGCCTCCTCGCCATTCTTCCCTGCACATATCTCTTCAGGTGTGGCAGAGCAGGAAGTTGTCACAACGGTCACTATCATTAATGTGATGTCGCTCACATTTTGTGTCCTAACTGATTTTGGCTGTAGCACATCCAGACACGTTAACCACAATTTGCATCTTAACTGACATGGCTTGTGTTAAGAAAAAAAAAAAGAGACTCCAGTCGTCTGTAGGCAGAAACATAGTGCACATTTAATAAACAGCACTTGTATCACTGAGCAACTGAGGACAATAACGATCACATCAGGTTGCTTCTCAACAGGTGGCCCATTGTCCTACAAGGCTGAGTAAAACTGTAAAGTGCATAGGAATACAGTATTTACATAAAATTAAAAAAAAAAAAAAACAGGTTCATTTGTTAGCCAATGGGCATAGAAAACAATTGGAAAAGCATCCTTAAAGACGATGACTATTCACAGATAAAGTTTAGAACAGATTTTCTCTCCACAATTTACTGTGTAAAACAGAATCTATCACTTCCCACACTTCCTTCATCACCAGTCTCTTTCCTCTATAATAATCAATAATGGCACAGCTTGAGGCACATGTCTCTTATGCATTATAATGTTCTTAAGCTTCTGTTTCACACCCTGATAGCCATATTCAACAGCAGCCATGGCCTGTGCCACTCAAACATTAACCCTGTTCTTACTATTATCATTACTGTCAAACTGATGAAACACTGTAATCCTCACAGAGTTAACTTAATAATGAGTTTACAGCTATTTCACAGTCAGTCAAACAATAAAAGAATTTGATCTCTTGATACCACAGAAACATTCACAATAATCACTCAACAATAAGAATAGGGCAGTTTTTTTATAGCTTTTTCCTATGTTTTTACTACAATACTCGACTCACAGTTTCTTATTCCTTGAGTCATGTCCATCTTCGTGTTATTTATTTATTTTTATTTAATAGATGTGCTTCTCATAGGTCTGCGTCGTAGGGTCTGCCGTTGTAGGAGGGGTTGGACCGATGACCGGGACTCTTGGCTCTGGGGAACGACACATCATCATCCAAGGAGTTTCTGGCGTACGGGACGCTGCTGGCGTTGCTCCTGGCCCGGTCCAGGCTCGGCACGCTGACTGGTCTCGGTGGTGGTTTCTGATGGGAGAAATGGGCGGTTCTGACCTCTTCAACGCGTACCTCTCCCCTGTTCTTTCCACCGCAGCAGCGACAGATACCGATGAACATGACGAAGCCTCCCAGCACTTCAAATATCCCGCCGATGTAACCCAGGACGATGCAGTAACCCACGCGCACACTCACGAGAGAGGTCACCGACGAAACATCGTTGAGGATGTGCGTGTACCAAGCGATGGGGATGATGGTCATGACGCCTGAGAGGAAGATCAACAGTCCGCCTAGACCCGCTACCACCCAGTTTGGTCTGTCTTTCCAGCAGCGGACCCCAGGGATGGCGACGCACAGACCCAGAATAGTCACAATCAAAGAGGCCACCATCAAACCCTGAGCCACCGTGATGATCTGGTTGTTGAAGTATGTGGTGTCCTCTAGGCTACACTCCGTTCTGGTTGAGGTCGTTGTGGCTCTACAGATGTCAAAGATGCCTTGCTGGATGATTTCATCGGCCGGAGCGTTGGGGAGGTCGTGGAGGGTTCTCCAGTTGGGCGCCACGGTGGAGGTCAGATTCAGGATCCAGCCGCAGGGAGCCATGACCATCCCGAAGATCAGGATACCCGGTGTGCGCAGGGAGAGCCGGATCCATTCCTGCGATGTTGCTGGCATTGCTGCGGTTGTTGTTGTTGTTGTTGTCGGTGCTGGTGTGAGTGTGTGTGACTTGTACTCACAAACAAGGTGTAGTTATTGAGCCAGGAGTGACGGAGTTTTGACAGCTATAACAGCTGGTCCTTAAAAAACAAGTCCGACTGAAACTTGCCAGTGGGCGTGGCTCACCTGTCTGCCTCTGCCTCCAAATAGGACAGGTGTGGCGCTCCGCGCGGAGCTTTTTTCATCATCTCCTGGGACAGCAAAAAGAGAAAGAGAGAGGACAGTTTCGATTAGTTTTTTTTTTTTTTAACCTCATACCAGATAAAGAACAAGAGAAAGATCAGTTAGTGCCCCCATCATCAGCTTCCTCAAGTTTCAAAGTAATAAACGAGTTTTTGTTTACAACCATTAGTCAACTTTTTTTTCCCCACAGATTTTTTTTTATTGGAAAAGCACAACAGGCACATATACATTAAGAAAGACAGCATGTATTTAAAAAGTTGATGGGAGCTGAATGGTTAATCATTTAAAACATGGCTGCAATTAGTACAATAAAATTGAAAAGAGGTTTGCACCAACACTTAAATGCTGAGGCTGGTGGGTAATTATGAAACTTTTTTTATAATCTATTATTGAGTAGACTTTTATTGTTGCCTCAACAATGCTCCAGAATACATCCAGTAGTAGCAGCTGCTGCGTAGAGATTATAGAGAACTAGTTTCTTATGTTGTAGAACTTCATTACAAGGCTCAAGAGATTTGAAAATAAACTGCTGTGGCTGTGTGGGAAACATTTTTTAAAAAGAATGTAGTTGTGCAGGAATCAACTGCTCAAATACCTTTCTACACTTTTCTCTTTATCTGTTCTCCTAACTCATCTCTCTCTTTCTATATATATATATATCCGCAAACATATTTCTCTGTTTGTATTTATCTACTTCTTTGTCTTTATCTTTCTTTCTCTGTGGCTTCGTCTTAGGTTTCCTCTCAAGTCACTCGAATTAATCCTGTGAAACTGCACCATTCACAAATGTTAATCGAGTCTCCCCAGATGGAAAAGTTCACAGAGCTCATTGACGATCTTTAAAAGCCCCAAAAGTGAACAACTCTCATGACATCATCAAGCACTGCAACCCTGAAAGTAGGGTCAGAGTGGGACTCTCACACTGCCATTAACTTTATTGATGCCACATGAAAACGGTTCAGTTTCTAGAGAAATGAAAAAAGCTGATGATTGGCTCAGCTGAGAAGTCACCACTTCTCAGCTTTGGGATTTTTACTCCAATCTGACAAACTGTGATTAACTTCTATATGTGGAGTCACCACAATAGGCTCCCTAAAGAACTGCTTATTTCAGTGTGGGGGGATGAGACATTGATTTTATGCCATTTGTGTTCAGTACACCAGCAACCGCATCTGCAGTTTAGTTACCAGTGCTTTCATTAGCAGTTAAGGTAGCAGGAGCTGTTATCAGCAACTTTAAAGTAAAACTTAAGAACACAAATCACTGATCCTGACTGTACAAACTCAAACGCAAACCCCAAACTCTCTTGTGTTCTTAAAGCTGCTGGGATGGTTTTGTTTTCTTTTAAGAAAAGTTTTTCAGGCCTTGTCTGATCTCTGACATACTGAGAACAAACGGGAGAAGAATGAGAGGTATGTTGACCAACCAACCTGACAGAACAAAGCATACTCATCCTCTGACACATTACAGCTGAGTCACTGTCGAAGCAGTTGTCACATGTGATTAGACGATAAACTTGTGGCATAAAAACTACTGAAGATCACTAATCACATTAAACTATCATTTTGGTGCTGATATTACCACTTACTACTTTAAGTTTATAACCTAGATATATTTTAGGTTTATAGCAAGTTGTCATTTGATTTAGCAATATCCCGAAGCATTAAATGAAAATGATATGATTGATAGATTGTTAGATTTCTGATGACTTCCGCTGACAAGTGAGTTAGACATTTACACAGAGATTTTTTTCTCTCAGCCTGCAGTTAAAAGGAAACTTTCCAGTCCATTAGCATTTCAACATCCGTTATGGAAAAAAAAAATGTGTTAAAAGTTTTCCAAGTTCACCCAAGAAGCTTAACTTTTTCTCCATCTTTAAAATTTCTTAATACATTGACAACTAACTCTCTTGATCAGTGTGTTTACATTTTGAAAAGACAATATTGAAAAGTATTTAGCAGCATCTTAATGAGATATTGACTTTTACTCTTCTTGCAGTTATCTTAGTCTGTTTATGCCATCATTGTTGTTTGCTTGTAAAAATACCAATGACACCTTCAGTTCTCTTTGTTTTATTTATGAAAGTCACAGTGACACAGCATGTGATTGCATGTGATGCCACTTTCATTTGTTCCACTGGTTTGTTTTGCAGATCATGCCACTACTTATTGCATAATACATTTACAAGTTCATATAAGTAGCTGTTATGATTTGCAAAAACAAAGACGTTCCATTGACATGCAGTAGTAGATTCTCTGAGCAGTTATTCTTAATTTCCTGGTCTCTCAGTATCAAACAGTGTCACACGTGTACACCGTGTATGTGTTCAACTATCTTATGGCCAGTTTATGTAATTATTGTAATAGAAAACTATACATATAGTTTGACATATATATATATATATATATATATATATATATATATATATATATATATATATATATATTGACAGTCAATAGAAACTTTGAGGTAGAAATGTATGCATATTTCTACTTGTAGGGGGGTTGTAATTATTCATTGTGGATTTATTGATGACTTAGTGCTTGGGTAGTTGAGATAATGATGAGTTGTCATGTTGTCACGGTTCATTGCACATGGGTTGGTCTCTTTGCCAAAGTGGACCAAATACACAATACTCAGTGGGTATCTGCACAATTTGAGGATTGGTTTTGAAGGCTCATATAAAAGCCAAAAAAAGGCCACCATTGTTAGTCCAGTAAACGGCATCATGTCACGTCTATCACATGAACAATGTCTCCGGGCACTGGGTATGGTGGAGGCCAGTTTGAGCTACAGTGATATAGCCAGGCGTATGGGCTGTTTCCAACCCACAATCAGAAAGCTGGTTGAACGCCACAACACGACAGGCTCCGTTGACAATAGACTGTATCCAGGGCGAGAAAGAGTGACAACTCCTAACCAGGATCGCTACATTGGGTTGCAACTTTAGATTTTTGTTTATATATATATATATATATATATATATATATATATATATATATATATATATATATATATATATATATATATATATATATATATATATATATATATATATATATATATATATATATATGTATATGTATATATATCTGACTCAGTATCTTAGTCGTCATTAGTGAGTAGGTGTTTCACTCAAAACGCAGCAAGTCTTTCTAGGTCTTTCTAGTGTTCTTTTCATGTTTGTGTAGGTTGTCAACTGGGTTTCTGTCTTTTGTTCCTTTAAACCAGTTTATTTATTAAAGAAATACATGGTATTATATTCAAGCTATATACACAAACATTAAGTGACCGACAAACTCGGCTGAATTAGCTGGCGATGATTGCACATTTTTTTATATAAATACATAAGCATAAGAATGATTGATTTGCATGTTCATTGTTTTTTAATATGATCATATGGTTTACTAGCTTAGCTTAGCGTCACATCATGTTTTTACTCTTTTGTGTAGTTTGTCTGTTATGTAGCTATGGCACAGTGTGATGGTGTTGGTGTTCTAATGTGTTGATTCTACGCTCACAGTTTTTGAGCTGTTTTCAGGAACTTTCTTCATTACTAATGCCCTCCACTAGATGGTAGTATCCAGCTGACATCAATCAGCTCATCAAATCACATCACTCTTTGGCTAAAATGATTCATCACATATGAACATTAACATCCATATAATTCAACCCTTCCGCCAGATCACACAGGTGCATTTAAAATTTGAAAATTGTGACAAATACAGTTGACACAAACCACATTACTACTTTAAGGTTGACACAAAGGTTGATTCCCCTCTATGATAATAATAATAATAATAATAATAATAATAATAATAATAATAATAATAATAATAAAAACTCCATGATCCCTCAACAATTTTTTTTTTATCATACCAGACAGCCACACCATCACTAAAAGAAAATGCCATGTAACATCTATGTGGCTTGTATTTTTGGTAAGCACAATAACACAATTCACATCACACACATTAAATAAAAACTAAGATGTTTATAATAAAAATAAAAATAAATGTAATACATTTAATTTATTTATTATAAACAAATAAATAAATCATAAATAAATGTATTTGTGGAAAAGTAAATATTATGGTTTATAATCCTGGAAAAACAGTCTATGACTAATGACCTTGTCCTGATATCTCATTCTTTATGACTTTATGAGTCTTTTATTGCAGCCATGCTCCAGTCAGTGTAATCCCTGTGAGCCTGAGCGGAAGTTTGGTTTTCTCTGACAGGAAATTGTCAGCAGTGTTTTTGTTGCTAGTGGGGACTGTTGTGTTGTGAAAATGGCGACGCCTCGTCGCTCGTCTCAGCAGCATCAACCGAGCTCCCTGCTGTCCTCCCCGCCCCGCGGCTCCTCCGTGCCCGTCACCCCTCCTGGCTCTCCGCCGACACCCAGCGACGATGCCCGTCCGCTTCCCCGCGGAACCGCGGGGGAGAGCGAGGCTGACGGTGAAGCAAGCCCGGCCTCTCCCACCACCACCGCTACCACCATCACCAGCAGCACTTCTCCAGCTCTGGCCCACACCACCAGCAGCACCAGCAGCAGCGGCAGTAGCAGCAGCAGCACTAGCAGCAGCGCTAGCTCCCCGACCACCACCGAGGGGAGCGGGACCAGCCCCGGCTCTACCCCCGACTCTGGTAGCGGTAACCCGGGTAGCGGCAGCGGCGGCAGCAGTAGCAGCGGAGGTGGTGGTGCAAATGCAAATGGGGCTTTCAGGGAGCTATTTGAAGCCTGTCGAAACGGGGATGTTTCGAGGGTGAAGAAACTCGTGGATGCGGTGAATGTGAACGCTAAAGACATGGCAGGACGCAAATCGACACCCCTGCATTTCGCTGCAGGTAACCACAACCAAAAATCACATTTTAGCCTCATTTCTCGATTGCTTATTAAACTGGGGAGCTGCATCCAGTGACCAAACAGAGACTAAAAAAAACAAAAAAAAAAACATTGATCAGCAGCTTGATGTGACATCATGGTTTAAAGCAAAGCAAACATTTGGTCATTGGCTGCCTAAAGCAGCTAAATTCAGTTTAAACAGTATGAAAAAGGTCACTAATATAATGTAATCTAATGAATAATAACGAGGTAATGATACAGACTGATTTTAGTTAGTTTTGTGGATATTGTACTAGGATTTCTTAACAACAAAGACATCTTGATCTCCATCTGTGATAAGATAATAGATAGTATATATCACAATATATACTTAAAATGTTAAAAATGGCAAAGCAAATGCATTGCATAATGGCCCTGACCAAATATAACCGTTAATTAAGGTAATATAAACATCATCTTAGTGTAATTTTGTTACTTTTGGGAATAATCCAAACACAAGTAAAAATACACAACACAAAATTACATGTGCCAATATATCCATCAGCTGCACTGGGCCCCACAGAGATAACTGTATCTTCAACATGCAAATGTAGTGATCAGATAATACAGAACAGTAATCCATTCACTTGGAGTAAAACATCCAAAACAACTGAAGATTTATGTGTGAATGTTGAGTCAAACATCGCAGACGCCTCTTCTGTTTTATCCCCGACTGTTTCTAATTCTTTCATTAGAGCAGACAACAATGATGGAAAAAAAAAACTCCTCATGAACAGCTGTTTCACATCCCAGTCTTTCCTAATTGTGAGCAGCTTGAACAAGAACAGATTCTCACAGGTCCCACAACATGTTTTTATTTTGTTTTGTTTTTTGTAGTGAAGACATAACCAGCTTCCAGAGCATGTCTCTTCTCAAACAGCTGCTACAAAACAAGTAAACAAAAATCACAGAATAGAGTAAGAAAAAAAGGCTCAAAAACAAATTAGAGTTAAGTATGGATTTGTATCATTAATTAGGAGTCAAATTACAAGGATAAAAATGAACAGCATGCAGACAGTATGAATTTAAATATGATTTTTACACTGATAATAATGTTCACCATCCTTTTTCCTCTTGTTTTAGGTTTTGGCCGGAAAGACGTGGTCGACCACTTACTTCAGACGGGCGCTAACGTGCACGCTCGTGACGATGGGGGTCTGATCCCGCTTCACAACGCCTGCTCATTTGGTCACTCGGAGGTGAGACGTTACAGAGCGAGTATTAAACACTTCTGTCATTTGTTTATTCAGGATGGGTCACGTCGTTACGGATTTTTTTTTGTTTTGTTTTTTTTTTTCCCACTGCTGTGCTGCAGTGACTGAAGCAAAGCCTTAGTGAAAGCAAAAGATTATACTGTTCAAACATGTAAATCTGCTCTGGTTGTTTATTGTTGTCTACTGTCTGCTGCGTCAGGAGGCCCTCCCCTAACTACAAAGTGCACAGTCAGCCTAAGACATCACAATGACAAAAGCCAAAACATTGAAATTCTGGTCATCTGCTGTGCCTGATGATGTTTTTGGGATTTTCTGTGACAGATGTGCTAAAGCTTCTTTGTCCTCGTGACCATTAACCGTGGTGATCAATCCGCTGTTTTACAGTTTTCCATGGTTTAGAGGCTTTAAGAGCATCGTTGGAGAGCACTTTGCCACGTTGTCAGAAAAGTGCTGCGCTGATGCAGCCTGTGCGATCACACCGATGATTAGCATCGTGTTGAGATGGAAAAAACACTGTCCTCACTGAAACCAGTCACACAGCAACCAGACAGGTGAAGCTTGGAAAGCGTTTTTGTTTGTTTAAGTGCAATTGGAGCACTTTAACCTGAAAGTGAAGTGGGTGGGAATCTAAAGTTAGTTGTAGTGTTTTGGATCTCTGTGGAAACTGTGGAAGGTAAATCTCTGTTGGAAACAAGTTGATGTGCAAAGCTCAATACTTTTTTTTTTTCTAGCTACACCTGAAATGTGTCTGGAGTGTTTAAGTATTGAATGTTTACTTACTTTTACTTACACCGAATGCTTACCCTGAATTAAATATGGCTCTTTAAATCAGAAAACAGCCCTAATATATTTGTTGTTAAGGCAACATTAGAAAGCATTGGGTTGGATGGAAAATGTTGTTAGGCTCGAATAAAGAAAATGGGTAAATCTATTAGCTCTGACATCTCAAAAGTTCAATGCGGCTCAAGTCGAATTTCTTGTATTTTAAGGTTTGCGGGTAAGTTGAAAAGAAACATCTTGAGGTTTGATGTTTTTTTTTTGTTTTTTTTTGGGCCGAATAAAGCGTAAACGCGTTCAAATGTTCTGTGCGTGTCGTTGTCAGGTGGTGTCCTTGTTGCTGTGTCAGGGCGCCGACCCCAACGCTCGAGACAACTGGAACTACACGCCGCTTCACGAAGCAGCCATCAAGGGCAAGATCGACGTCTGTATTGGTGAGTACGGTACAGATATTGTGGGACCGTGTAAATGTGTGTTATTATTATGTGTGTGTGTGTGTACGTGAACTATCTTTATCTTGTGGTCTTCTGATTCGGTCAATGTCTTGATTATACAGTGAGCGTCAGCATGTTTACAACAGTGGTTAGTGGCGTTTGGAGGTCTCGCTGCTTTGTCTCACTCTATTGTCTCTTCAGTAAGATCGAAGTGGTCTGATGTGTGAAGAGAATAGAAACAGAACACGCTGGATCTTAAGATGCAATAAAAAAGTCATTGGCTCCTTCTCGACCTTGCTAAAAGTGTTTCATCATTTGCGGTTGTCTGTAACGGTTTTCTAGTCAGGCTTGTGTTTGTGTGTGTACCTTTTTTTTTCTTTTAGTAAATGCCTCTGCCCCCCCTTCATGACTCAGAGTTCTTTATAATCACACAGCAATTTTAGAAACTATAATAAAGCACCCACAGACTGTGTGCTATTATTTTCCATTAAGCATAAAGCAGAAAATAACCTGTAAATTGCAATTACTGTGTTACTGCTTAGTCTTAAGCCCACACGGGGGACAAAGGAGCATTGATTTCTTTGCCCTGCAATGTATGAGCTCCCATCAACGCAGTTTTAATTTAAAAAGTAAAATAACACCACAGGGCTGAGTTCAGAAAGAACATCAGCAGCCACGTTTAACCTTAAAACAGAAGAACAGAGCGTGGCGGTGTTACCGATCCCTTTCTGGAAAATCTGAAGTAGACGAGATGCACCTCAGCATGAAAGGCGTCTGAGCAGTCGCTTACAGGATAAATGTTTATGATCTTAATGGAAAAGCATCTCTCTGCGCGAGTGGTAATGACATATAAGACTGCAGTGATCGTCGGGGCCAATTTGTTTGCCTTGCTGAGAGCAACAGGGAGGAAAAGTTGCATCAGTCATTTTTATATCTACAATACCTGCTGCAAGAAAAGTCTTGCGTTGCCTGACTGCAGATCAGCTGGAGATCTGTGATCTTCACCGAGGCAAAGGATTTATCAATAATCATGAATGACGTCCGAAAGGGATGTAAAATAACTTACCTCTGCTGTTAGTCTTTGCTGTTGCACCTTCATAATGTGCATAAATTGATTTTGCCTTCATTCATTCATTAATTCATTCATTCATTCATGCTCGCTGTCGATTTTCAATGTGAGAACGACCCGATGTCAAAAGAGAACATTTGAGAAATGAAACAGAAATTCTACGTGATTAAAGAAACTTGACACAGCAGCTTAGAGATACACAATACAAATAAAGAATTAAAGACAGAATATATCAGAATATAAGACAATATACTGTGTCATTACCAACCCCCCAAAAATTCCAAAGCTCATACATTTAGTCATAATATCGGATTTAACAGCGTGGCTGCTGTGTACAAACCAAAATCTCTCTGTTAGTTTTTTTTTTTTTTTTAGCTCTGTAGCAGCTCGTATTAACCTCATTTATGAAAAGATTTGTTCTTAAATTTCACATAAATGGGATTTTAAGAGCTGACTCGTTTCACACACGTATAGGTTTTCTCTGGTTCAGACGTGTTGTGTAGAGATACTGAAAAATAAAATCTAAAACAACAAAACTAAACACGATGCAAAATTAATGTAGTATTCACCTTATTAGTATTGAAAAGCTGCATCTGAATCGACTGACAGAATTCTGACTGTCTGATATATTTCTGTATTATTCTTTCTTGCATTTCTGTGAATGTCACATCTACTCGGCCACCTCCCGTTAGAGTCACGCACCGCTTTGCCTCAGAGAGATGTCTTTTTGGCTCGACTGCACCAGCGGGGTCAGATCTGTAAATGTGATTGTCCGAGACCTGAGTGTCTGAGTGAATGACTTAGAGTCGAGTTTGTGATGGAGTTACACCATCATTCAGTGGAGTTTGAAGTTTTCTCATTGGATGTTGTGTTATTTATTTATTTATTTTTTTTTTCAAAATGATTTTTACACGAACGCCGTCGCTACGACGTTTACAGGGAGCCCTGCCAACTTAGCAACCTTGTTCATAGAGTTACTGACTTTCAGACTCCTCTAGCAACTTTGTCTCTTTCCAAAAAAAAAGCATCTTGTGACAAATCCACTCACTTTTTGGGCAAACTTTACCCACGTTCCATTGGAGAGTTTCCCCACGAGACATGAATGATTTTCTCTAACTTTGAGTGATGTGTGTCTGGTGATTTCGTCAGATGTCAGTTATAAAGTTATAAAAGAGTTGGGAGTCAGAGCAGCAGCGGCGGCAGCAGCATGGAAACGACTCGGAAGCGAGTGCTTCATGGTTGACGTGTCACCTTAATGGGCCATGTTTCAGTCACTATCTCATACCCGCTCCCACATGTAAATGAGAAAACATTTAATCGAAAACTCGGTGTTAAAAAATATGTGTGAGCACAAAGAACGGTAGAGAAGAAAATAGATGAAGAGCTGAAAACTGTCTGACACAAGTGCAGTATGCAAATATGTGCTATAACATTATGAATATGCCAGTCAACATGTTACCCCGGATTTCCACTGGATGCATGTGTGTTGCGTTTCCGCTCCGCCACAGCTAGCAGTTGTTTTTATCACTGCCTGAGCCTTTACAGCACTTTGGTCAACAATGGTTGTTTTTAAACGTGCTTTATAAATAGATTTGAGTTGAAGTTGAAGTTGAAGCTACGGCATTACGCAGGCGATACGCAGGACTTCTATTTTTGCTGGACGCTGGAGCACAACGCAGCAGTTCAGCACAGAGCAGATCGTGCGGGACAGGAAGTCGTGACACTTAGACGCATAGAAAAAGGTGAGATTGAAGATAAGAGCGTATAAATGTTCCTACGTGAAGCCCATTGTCTTTGAGTTTTAATGACCACAGGCTTTGGTCAGAGCAGGTCACGCAGAGGATGTGTCGGCTGCCAGCGTTTTCTCTAAACACTCCACTAATTGTTCTGTGGGGCTCCCACAGTTTAGATATGCTCTGCAGCATTTATTCTGGTGAAGGACACAGGCACCTGAAAACTGTTGTTATTCACTGCTCTGATTGACCCGGCACTGAGCGTGACTGAGCGCTCTAATGTTGGATCACCTCCCAACCTTCTGGAATATAGTTTTAAACCATTTTTTTCCTTTTTTTTAGGAAGCAAGAAGATGATAAATAGGTTATTTTCTAGTGGTTCAAAAGGTGAAGTTTTTCAGGTCGCATCACCAATTTGTGAGATAATTCTGAAGAGCTGACACCCTCGCTGCTTCCCATCCTCAAATCACACATTTCTTCTTTCAGCCTGCGGCACAAAGATGAACTTCAATACGCATTTCCACTTATCATTTTCTCAAGTGCTGGATGTGAGTGTCCTTGAGTGCAGAAACAAGGAGGTGTTTTTTTTTTTTCCCTATATTTTCATAAGTTTATTGTAAAAGCGTTTAAAGAAAAAGAATAAATAAGAAAAATCGTCAAAGAAAAAAAATGTGAAAAATATATAGAATGAGAAGATGTCACGATAAAAAGTGAATAAGAGGAAATATAAATATTATCATTTCTAAGCACAGAAAACAGTTTATTTATGACCTTAAGTTCACCGAAAACAAAGAAAAAATCATTTCATTATTTGATGGTTTATCTCATGAATTTTATTTATTTAAAAAAAACCCTTTCAATTTCAATTTTGACAGCATATTTAAAAAAAAAAAAAAAAAAAAATGGAGACAATGAAGTTTTAACTGCCGTGTGACGTCTCTTAACACTTAAACAGTTAAAATACACCAAGTGATAAAGTATTTCAGATATAATTCTGGCAAACCATGACAGAGTTGTACCTGCACCTCTATTTCTATTCATAGGCGTCCCTGAAATAGATGTCGTTTAAAAGGCAACATAGGTTGCTCCAAAAATCTTAATATTCTTTTCAGTGTTAATGGAGTCGTCACACAAGTGTGAGTTACCTCGAGCAAGGTAGCTGACGCAACCTCACACCCGTGACAGACCTTGACTTTTGGACTTGTTGCTGATAACACTCTCAACGGTTCTTTTCACCTACAGTCTGAAACGTACAAATAATACACGAAAACACTGATTCAATTCAACACAGTCCACATTTCCACCAACTTTATGACTGTGTGATGGTCTGTCTTTTGTAAACGGTCAAAGTTTCATCTTGGATTTGTGGATATAACTCTTTATTGTAGAGCTTGACGGAGGTTTCTTTTTTTCACAGTAAATCTGAGCCCATATGATAGTATCATCTTTAGACGCTGATGATTCATGACGCAGCTTCTGGCAGATCAGAGATTACAAGTCTAAGGCTCAGACTTGCGTCTTCAACGCGCATTGAAATCCTTTTAGATTCTTTGACATTTTTAATTACTTTATTTACTGTGGATGGTTCAAATATCTAAATCCCTTGCAATATTTTCTTTGAGAATCATTTCAAGTATATTCTCAATGAGTTATTTGAAAACTGGCGATCGTCGGCCCGTCTCTTGCTCTGGAAGGACAAGGTTTTTGTTTATTGATTTGATTTCTTTACCAGCCCAACATGACCTCGTCTCAACTTAACTTGTTTCAGGCCTGAACAGCAGAAAATTGACGTATATTTACATATTAAAAGAAGTTCAGTAGAGAAAACTTTAAACGTCTTGTGTCTGCAGTTCAATGCAAATCAAATCATATTTTGTGACCACAAGTCACAAAATATGACACGTGTATTAAATGAAATATTACTACTCATTAAGATCTGAATGAGTTCATGTTATATTCATTTTTTTTGTCTCTTTTGTGTCGTTTGATTCATCTGTTTTCAGCAAGGCCACCGTGAATCAAACGGCACATAATGATTTGCTTTTGAGTGTTGGTTTGAAGTCGGTGTGCATCCTCAGGGCCGTAAAGCTTTTGCTCAACAGTTGCTGGAGCATTGTGGGTGAAAAGTTAAAGCAATCACGCAGCATTAAAGGTGGTCTGATCACTGCTTCAGTTTTCAGAGAACAAAAACAGACTTTTGCTTCTGAATTTTGATTCTGGTTCACAGCCCGAACTACACAGTTAGCAAAAACATGTCAACACATGCGTCACATGACCACCCCCGGTGTCCTGCCAGTTTAGAGATTTGGCAGCTAAAACAGGAATCAGATCAAATCTGAATCTACTGTAACCGCAGCTCTGGGATTTGGGGATTAAAAGATCTAAAAAAAAAAAACTATAGACCTGAAGTTAAAAACTCCACATTTTCACTTCGCAGTTTTAATTTTCCTGGTCGTGAATGTAAGATTGCACTCTTCTTTTGACATTTATTTTTTGAATTCCTTCACTTGATGAGATGGAGTCAGGATGCTTTTATGCCCTCAAACCTTTTTAGATTTGCTTTTATGCATGTTAATAGCTGGGTATGTTTATTATTTATTTATTTATTTATTTTTTGATGAGTTGCTGCTCTGTGAAATGTCAGAAAATAATAATAATAACAAAAATGTCATCACAGTTTCTCTGAGCCCCAAATGGGGTGGTGCCATTCATACATTTGAGAAGCTGTGGGCAGGATTTTATAAAATTTTTTTTATATATGTATATGACTTATGAATAAATGATTAACAGAGTAATAGTTTGAGCACAACATCACATATAAACACAAGTTTTACATCAGCTGGTTCAGGTGTGTTTGTATTTGCTGCTACAAGATTTTTGACTATGTTGTACGAATGGAAAAAAAAAATAAAAAAAGGCTCTGCAGCACTTTTTTTTAGTTAAACTGTGACAGCAGAAGAACAGAAGGTTTGACTTTTGCCAAGGCAATGCCTAAAGCTCTTTGCCTAAGTGTTAACTTGTGCAAAATGCTACCAAAAAAAAAAAAAAAAAATAAATAAAATAATAAAATGAGAATTTAAATTTAGACCAACTGCAACTGCTGCAGGAAGTGTGAAGACCGCTAACGCTGCACGTGACGCGCTGTTTGATCTGCTGCTGCTTTCATTCTTCTTTGTGATCATTTTAGCTTTTTTTTTCTCCCCCCACTTCTTCCCCTATAGCAGGTTTCACACTTTAAAACCACATATCAGAGGAAAAAAAAAACCCCTGGGGATAAACAGTTATTGTTGTTTTTTTTTATTTACTTATCGGTCATAGACGTAACGTAACTGTTGCAAATCTGACATTGTCCTGAAATTTAATCCTGTCTTAAAAAAAAAAAAAAAAGGATTTAGGTTGTTTAGAGAAGGGTTTTTTTTTTTTTGCATGTATTGTAGACAAGCTGTGCCCATTAAGAGACACAACTGAAATTACAAAATTAGATGCTGACAATTACAAATGAGTCAGAAACAGAACAGACTGGATTGTGAACAATTTAAACGTGTATATATGGTTTAGTCTCAGACTGTCATTTTTCTCCCTACTTCAGTATGAGCATATCTTTATTCTCCTGCTGTTGGGTATCATTATCAGTGTAAGTGTATGTGTGTGTGTGTGTGTGTGTGGCGGGGGGGCCGAGGGGATTGGTGCAGAGCTAAATCATATTTTTGTTGAGGGGTGAGTGGGTGACTAAGGTCTGCGTCAGCGCTGGCAGGGACACACGCGTGTGCACGAGCGTACGCACACATAATTATACTCGCACACACACACACGCACGCACGCGCCTGGTTACCTTCTCCTCTTCATCTGCGCTGGCTTTCAGGAGGGCAGTTTGAAGTGCACATAAGTCAAAGGGCATGTGCGCCGGGAACTGCTCCTCAATAACAATAGTGAAGAGGAAGTGAGACGGGAGAGGAAGACTGGGAGAGTAGTGACACTTGTGACCTCAGAAGAGCTAATTTACAGGAAAAAAAAACTGAGCAGGGACACAGTTTGTAATTCAGCTCATACCTGTTTGGTAGTCGCATGACCGCGCTCTCTCCTCTCCTTTTCCTTTCAACTCATCTCCTCTTTCCTCTTCTCTTCTGTTTTCCCTCTATCCCATCATCTGCCTTCTCTTCTTGTTCTATCCTCTTTCATTTACTCTCCTCCCCTCACCCTCTCCTTACCCCTCCTTTCCTTCCTGCCTTCCTTCCTTCCTTACCCCCTTCCTTCCTTTCCTTTTCCTTCCCTCCTCTCCTCTCTTTTTACTACTCCCTCTCGCTCTCTCCTTTCTCTCTTTTGCACAAACCAGCACTCTTGTTTTGTTTTCGCTCTCCTTCCCTCCCCTCTTTTCGTCCTCTGCCTCTCCCATCCTCTCTGGCTCTCACCCCCTCCCTCCATCCCCCCCTTCCAACCAACAACCCACCCACCCCACCATCCCATCCTTCTCCCCTCCTCTCCTCACTCATCTTGCTCTCCGCTGCATCGCTCAGTCAGTCGGAGAGGCGAGAGTCTCTCCACTCGCACTGCCTGCCGCCTCGTCGCTGCTGCTGCTGCTGCCGCTGCTCTTACCTGGATTAGCTGTAGCCACTCGTCTCTCCCTCTCGTCCCCTCCTCACTCATTTGTATTTATCTTCTCAGCCTCCCTCACCCGTGGAAGTGTGATGTGTTTCGTAGCCGCTCACGTAGCCCTTTTGTAAGGTCCTCTGTTTCTCTGGCGGTGTGGTGGTCTAGCGGAGCTTTTTTTTTTTTCTCTCTCTCTCTCTCCGCTGCTCTTGTTGTGACATGTCTGTTTACATCAGCAGCATGGCTCGCAGGGCAGGGGCAGCCAGGGGCAGCCGAGGGAGCAGCGCTAGCAACAGAGGAGGAGCAGCTGGAGAAGGAGAAGGAGGAGGAGGTGGTGGAGGAGAGAAATGTGAAACAGGACTTACAGAGGGGCTGCCAGGAGAGCCAGGAGGAGACAGAATCAGAGGAGGTGGAACTGGGGGGGTAGCGGAGGAGCAAGTGGGAGAAAAAGGTCCAGGAAGAACAGTTTATGGAGCAGGATGTGGTTCAGTGGCAGCAGCCGGTGAAGGAGGAGCAGGAGGAGGAGGAGGAGGAGGAGGACTGGGAGGAGGTGTGTGTCGGGGAGTTTGTATGTCAGTCCAGGAGCTCAGCTACTGTCTGTGTCTGCCCTGTTGTTGTACAGTGTTACTGCAGCATGGAGCCGACCCCAACATCCGCAACACCGACGGCAAGTCCGCCCTGGACCTGGCTGAACCCTCCGCCAAGGCTGTGCTCACAGGTCAGTGTCCTGTTAAAGGCTACACACACACTCAGTCTTGTTTCTGTCTTTTTCTGTTCTGTCTGCTCATGTTTATTTTATCTTTCCTATTCTCAGTTTTCTTCTTTGCCCCCCCCCTTCCTCTTTTTTGTCTTTTTCCTCTCAAGCTTCACATCTCGTACTTTCTGCTGGCAACTTTCAAACCAACATCCCTTCTATTTCCCCTCATCTCCTCAGGCAGTATCACCTTTTCTCCGTTTCCTCTGTCACCCTTTAATGTTGCGAGGCTGTGCTGTTCACGTTCCTCACTACGTTTGTTGTTCAGTCTTCCAAGGCTGTACACACATCGGTGGCTACATCACTTTCTCTTCGTTCTGCTCTGTGACTCTCTCCAAGGCTGCAATCAGTGGTCAGAAGTGTTTGCGTGTCTTTCTTTTCTACTCTCTCTCTCTCTCTCTCTCTGACTTCTCATCAGGTTGAGGCTGCACAGATTGATCAGCTTGCTCAATAAACTAGCTCTGTGTGTGTTGGAGTTCGGTTTTATGCCTCCAACCTTGCCATTACTTGTCATATCTTGCTGACAAATGGAGGAATAACCAAAACAATGACACGGCAGGCCTTAACTGAGTGCAGTTTTCTTTAATACAGCGCAATACTGCAAACAGCTGTCAATTGAAAATATGTTTAAACGCAGTTTAAGACCCTGAAGAACCCACCTCCACACCTCCCATCTCATTCATTATATACTAATGTGGCCTCAAGAGAGTCAGAGATCATCATTGCTATTGTAACACGTTGATTCATCTGAAACCATTGAAATTTATTTGCATTCAGAGTTAATGGATTTTTTGCCTTTTCCCACCAAAATTCTCTGTCCATATTTTTACTGTTCTGGCATAGAGACGAGCTCAAATGGAAAAAAAAATCCTTAAAGTCATAAAAGGGCTTTAGTGGCCGACATGGGATGCTCAAAGTTTGCAGTGAAACTCTGACTAATTTACTGGTTCATTCATTGTTATGAGCTCTTAAAAAGCAGCAGGACTCATTACACCTATTCAGTGGCAGTGGGGGAACCACTGGGACACAGTTACAGCCTTTAAATGAGAAGCTAATTAAAAATATATGTGTTTTTAAATAAGTCTTTTTTTTCTCTCACAGTTTCTTGATTAAACAGCTGAATGTACAGACGCAGAGAAACTTTATCTTAGGTTTTTCAGTTTGATTTTTTTTTCTTTATTGTTTTATGTTTTTACATTCAGCACCTCTCACCTCGTCTTCACACTCGAGACGAACTTCTCGTGTTCTCTCTCGTGTGTGTCGAGTTCTCCTCCGTTCAGATGAGACAGGTTGAAAGACGCTCATTTCTACTTGAACTAAACTAGTGTTGTTTTTTTTTTGTTTTGTTTTGTTTGCAGTACAGCACCAGTAAAGAGAATTTTAAATACCGGTACATAAATCTCTTTCTATGTTTTGTCTGTCTCTCGTGCGTGTTCTCTCTCTCTCTGGATTTTCGACGCCGTCTCCAAATCGGGTTTCGGAGCAACAACTTCTGTGTTTACACTGGGTTACATCATTGATTCCCTCCTTGTTTTGGGCTCTGTTGTAAATGAGATAAAACTTAAGAGAGATATCACCTGAGATGAGGTACCACGGCGATGGAGCTGCACGGTGTCAAAAACATGAGTGGGAATTTCACCGCGGCAACCCTGTGAAAAATTATAAGTCTTCGCCGACTACAGCGCAAATGAGGTTGTTCGGTGTTAGGATTATTGAACATTGCCGCATGTATGGCAGTTAGACCCATACCCCCGATCCCAGCATCCACTCTGGTAAACAAGTTTTACAGTCATAAGCAGTAAAACAAAACAAAAAAAAAAAACAAGATTTAGCAGAGAAGTAATTAAATTGCCCTCAGTCTGCGCGCAATAGAAAAATCAAACACGGCACACTTAATCAAATGTGTGTACGTATTGAAGGCAGCAAGTGTAAACAGCAAACTGATTGAGGTGAAATACAGTGCTGCTTACAATATGAAGGATACTCATTGACATAGCTCACTGGCAGAGGTCATGATGTAGATGTAGTAGAGTGAGGTGGGGTTTGCGGAGCGAGAGATTTAGATAAAGAAAAAAATGCTACGTGAGGTGACGTGGGAATTCACTTTTACCCTCTGATTTGCTTTGTTTAGTCGGAAGCTGCAGCAGCAGCAGCAGAGGGTGTGACACAGCTCATTCGTGCAATAAAGCTACTGAAGCACAGATGGGAATCGATGCAAATTTATCGATGCAGTTGCCATCATTGATTCTTTATCAGTTCCTGATGGATATTCTGAAACCTGTTCAGGTGTTACATAGATTTTATTATCTCTATGAGCTGTGGACTGATGGCTGCTTTATTGTGTCTGTCATCGTCTTAAGTGGATGAACTGAAAGAATATTTACACAACATCCACAAAAGAAAGTGATGGTACTTGTGCGTAGAGTGTCAGATACATGGCATTCCTTTAAGTCCACTTTGTGAAGGAAGATGTTTCAGCCCAGTGTTTCTCGCTCATTGAAAATTTTATCGGCATGTGACCGATACGCATGCAGAGACACTTGTATACTTGAAATGCAAGAATCTATGCTGCGTTACTGTATTCATTTTGCCACCTAAATACCGCACACACAGGCCATCAATGGACACTAGGAAGGCTACATACTTAACCAACATACTCTCCGAATGTCAAATGTGAACACACGAAAGATGCACGTAATTTTGAGTCAGTCAATGTAACTTCCTTTTTCTGAGTTGCTATTGTGTTTTTGTCTTTATTGTTCGTAACAGATAGATATCCATTAGTCCACTTAAACCTTAAAAAAAAAAAAAAAAAAAAAAAAAAACAAATGTACTCATGACGGTTTTCTTCTGTTTGTCCTTTGTTACACAGCAGACAGGATGACAGGATGTTCAGCCTCAGACCAGTTGCCTATAGTCATACAAACAAGACTAACGTGAGAAGAAACCTACAGTTAAACCCAGCAACAAGACATTCGATGCAGATCCAAAAACCCATTTGGTACTTTGTGTCTAAACCCCCCTGAAATCAGTTTTAGTGCGCAGCAAACATTACGTTCATTTATGAATATATTTCCAGCTTGAAGCGAAGCTAAGATCATACTTCGTCAGAGATCTGCTGAGCCATGATTTACTTTCAAAAAAGAAAATAAATTTTAAACAGGAGCCTGCTGAGTATCTCACACCTATATAAGAGTAAAGAGGTGATTTGGGTCCTAAAATGTGTTTTAATTTACATAAACTTGGGGCGGTAATGGACGTTTTTAATGGAAAACATTTTAAAATGTCAAAGTGCTGGGTCTAATTAATAACATTAATGATGGCTTTGCTCCATTTAGACCATGTCATTGAGCCAGCACACACAATACCAGGACCCTGGAATCAAATCGGCCAAATGAAATGTATAAAAAGGCCCATTAGAAGTTTACAAAACACTAAACACAGATAGAGGATAGTACTTAACATACAAAGTGTGATTGAATGCTCAATGTGTCACATGGTTCAAGGGAGCAGATGGCTTTGTTTTGAAATTTTAATGAAAAAGACAACAAGAAGACATTTACATGAACGGGCAAAAACTGTTCCCTCGCCATTTTCAGCATCTGCTGTTTCCACAGGCAACCGACGATGCATTCAGGTGAGAATTAGCAGTTAACAGGGGAAACTAGTTGATCCATAACAGTGGCGCTCTAACTCGCCGTTCCATCGCTGGCCGTGTCTTTTTTTTTTTCCTCCCGCGGTGGTTGTTCTGTATTCTGTGGCTCAGATCGGATAAATTTACTGCATCTTGTTAGTAAAATGAATCATGCCCTAAATGTCCAGCATCAATTGCTTAAACTAGCATCCTGTTACATTTCTGTTCACCGAGTGGAGCAACTGTACTGTTGTAATTAATGTTGTCAGTGGTGCAGTTAATGCGGTGGTGGCTTGATTATTGCCTCTATGGTGTGGTTTTTTTAGTAAAGTGGCTTAGAATTTAAAGGTGACAGAGAATGGCTGAACAGGGTTTTGAGCCTTGTTCTGTGATGTGACATATACACAATAAAATTTTGGTTGGATGTGTCATGTCTCAGAAGCTTCATAAAAACCTCTCAGAAAGATATTTTAGGGTGGGGGATTTTAAACGTGTGGTTTTGTACCTATTTGGCATCTTTTCAGGCTTAACTGGCAACCTCATTATGAAATGCAAGCACTTGACACTGATTGGCTCCTTCACTGCCAATCAAATGAATGTAACTTTGCCGGCTTCAGAACACGGACAGACTGTCTTTTTACAGCTAATCGCCTTTGAAGGGGAGGGAATGGAAACAGAGTGGGGGGGCGGTGAGATACAATTTACGTCGCAAACAACTATTTTTTGAATTTGACCCATTTTCTAGCGGACATTTCTAAAAGACGAATTTATTTACCTCGTTCTTCAACAAAGACGAGGTAAAAACGGTTTTTGATTCTCTGTCCTTCAAGAGAAATAAACCTTTTGCGAGCATGAATGTCAACACATATGATAACGTGTTTATATATGTGTAGTGCTTGTACTGTGTTTACACTGACGTACCGCATGAGCCTTTTCCTCCTCTATATGTTCTGTGTCTACGTTTTAGAGGTGCTACTCTATTCCTCATCTCTGCCGCAGAGGCCAGCGCAGCTTTCAGCTTCAGTGTGTGGTGATGGAACTTTATATTGACCCATAAATTAGCTCTACTGCTCTGCCACATCCAACAAACTGCTCTCAGAAATGACTCGGCTCCCCATCAGCTGGGGACATGACAAGCAAAAACAGAGAAAATTTGTTTTGTGTTTTTTTTTCCTTCTCAAACACCCATCACATTACTCTGCTATCTGAATTAAATTGTTTTAGTGCTTTCATATATGTTCACCCTGATTAAGGAATAAACTATGAATGGGGAATCTCGCTGTTGTTCGTCTCCATTGTATTCACGAGATCTCTACACCAGGGGGCAGACTCATGTGCACTAAGCACATCCTGCTTTGGGAATTTGTTGACAAAAACCTTGGTGGTATCTCAGTATTGTTTACAGAAGTACAATGAGCTAGTAAAGATGGCTGCTACATATAGCAGTATCGGTTTGGCATGGCTTCAGATAGTTTATGCTTTTGCATTGGAGCAAATGACAGACTGACTCCATCTCCTGCACCTCACCCAAAAATAGTTTGTGTAGTATCTGTACCTGTCAAATTCTGGCTTTGCTGTTTCAGTCCCACAACAAATAACCAACTGAAATGGGAATCCACTTGGGTGCATATCTCCACCAAGGCCAAACAATCCTACGCATGTCTTGTCAGATCTGAATTATTGACTGGATTCTCACCAGACTGTGCAAACTCATAGATCTCAATATCGTACCAGTCTGGTTTTTATTTGCATGAAGATCCAAACATTTTTCTCTCGAGACATTGACATAAATGTCGATAAACAGCCCATCTTGTGATGCTGAACAAATGATCTCATAAATGAACAACCAGCTGATAAACAGACACAACATTGGAGGGAAAAACAACATTCTTGGTGGAAGTAATTAAGTCCAATAGAAGTATACAATCTTCAAAGCTAAAAACTAAAGGAGTTAAAACTCTTAATTGTGCCTTGAGTGTAGCAAGTTAATTAAATTGCTCCTTATCAGGTTACAGAGGAGGGCAAGGACAGATTTGCTATGAGATTAGCCTTTCACTAAATCATCAGTGGCTCCTCGGGATAAATTTGGGCGACCTGCGGCGCTCAGCATTCATTAGATGTTGTGTTGGGGCTGTTGGGTTTAAACCTGAAATATAGTTGTGTGTCAGCGGTCGGGGAATTCTAGACAAATTTGCATTGTTGATAAAGCAAAGTCATTTTCAATACAACCTTGAGGTGTTGCTCTCTGTCACAAACTAAATGAGATTGTAAATTTTATGTAGCTTATGTAATCAATTATGCACAACACACTCATTTGCAGGTAGTGTTTTGATGAACAAAGTATTTCACAGAATTTGAGTTAAAGGAAGAACACGTAACTTTGGCTTAGCGTTGGCCACAAGTGACAAATGACAGTGAACAATGACACAAAATCAAAGGTTAAAAAAGAGGAGATGATCTCTGTAATGTCAGATTCACTGCAACATCCATCCATCAATCCATCTAAATTAACCATTACTAACATTAGTAAGCATGACCAGACCACGTCCAAATGTAGCTTGAGCAAAACTTGAGCAAGGTGTGTTTTAATACTCATGAATGTTTCATTTTTTAAGATGGAGATTGTGATATTTCACCTTTTAAAAGTAAGATATTCTGGGTTTAAATAACCAATATCTCAACTGTCTCTTAAATTTGACCATTTACATTTAGTCTGTTAATAAAAGTAGAAATGCTATATAACAGTTTAATATTTGAAGAGTCACTTCATGTGTTGAGTATCTCCTCGCCTCTGTTTTAAATAACGCTTAAAATGCGTTCCAATAATAAGAAAGAGACCTTTGAAATTGGAAATATGTGAAGATTTCGGATCAGCTGCTTTAGATAAAACCAAACAGACCAGTTTTTATTCACACTTCTACAAACGTGACATAGGTTAATGTTCGCTTAAGTTTTTTGTTTCCACTTGAGAACTTATGCCACGTCACAAGCGAAGAGACAGGTGTCCCTAATGTCCTCTGTACTGAAGTGGCTGAATCTCCAGAGTTTGCTTGTGGTCCCTCAGTAATCCATGTTGACCCAGCAGTCCACACAGGTTTTCCCAAGGTTGCTGCACTAACGTAAAAGCGCTATCAAAATCTTGAGATATCCTTTTAGCAGACTGTAGATAAGTAATTGAGAGAAACGCGCAGTAATGATGTGAAAAGCCCCAGAGGAGCCAACTTTGGAAACAAAGGGATCACCACAAGGATTTTCCTTTACATCCGTCTTTCCTGTCGTCAGTGATTGATCTTCCTCTGGCCGGAAAGCGGTGATTAGGACACTTTCATCAAGTTGTGTCTGCCCTTGACGGCTCACTCTCTCTCCTCCCCTCATCTGTCTATTCCCTACTGTCTTCACTCATCAATTATGGTGTTGTTTAATGAGCTAGCAAGTACAGCATGTACTCCATCCAGTCCTCATCCTCGGTGTCACTCTCTTTCCTTTTGACACGTCATCTGTACTCGTTGTCCTCTTGCCCCCGCTGTCTCTCAGGCGTCTCGAGCTCGGTGCCAATCACACTCTCCATCTTTTCCCTTAAGACGTTTGTCGTCTATTCACTCTCTCTCTCTCTTGCTCCTCACTTGAAACGTCTCACTCTTACCTCAGCCTCTTTAAATCTGACAGTAACATAAATCAAGTGTAACATCCGCCGATGAAGCACATATAGATGAGCTCTTGATGCATTGCAGACCTCAAGTAACCCAGAAAAGAAAATAAATAAATGCCACTTGAATTCAGTTTCGTTAAGTGAATGTTGCTGATCGATACCTCTGCTAAAGTGTAATCGGCTAATCTTCAGCACTGAGGCCGTTTGTCTGTTACATTAAAGCTAAATCTTAAGACGAAGATCTTACTAACAAATAGACGAGAGAAACATTAGCCCTGTGTAATGTCTCCGTTAAAGGTAATTTATGTGCGAGTCTTTCAGAAACTGTTTTAATTTTCTCTGCCTTGAAGCTCTCGATGTTGATTTTGTC
Organism: Polydactylus sextarius; assembly: GCA_016801845.1. NCBI lineage: Eukaryota > Metazoa > Chordata > Actinopteri > Polynemidae > Polydactylus > Polydactylus sextarius. Next base: position 8,299,553 of record CM028922.1, read on the forward strand.
TGCATCTCTGTGGTTAAACTCACACAGGTTCTTATTTATTTATGTCTACAAAATGCAAACAAACTGCGTTAAGTCTTATCTATATGTATATATAAATAAAAAGAAAGAGCACTGATGTTTATTTTTTTTAAGAGAAATACCTGGAAGAAGGAGAAGACGAGGCTTTGCAGCACAGATGCCGCTGTTACTTCAGCCTCGGGCTAAATGACAGGATGAGTGACAGGCGTGTGGGTTTGAACTTTGAGCCAACGAGGGGGAGGAGGGCGTGACTAACACCGCGCTCATTGCACTAATGTTGCATAATTTGTTGAGAGAAGAAGTGCGGTTCAAAGTATCGACAACTTTATTATAAGAAACAAAGAGAGTAGCGTGAAAAATGGGAGCAGACAGCAGCAGTGAGCGTGACTTCGTCTCAGTTTAGTAAGTTGGGGTATTGGGATCTGTCACTACAGCTGGGGCTGATGGGGATTCTTAACTGCTAGCAAAAACAATTACAGCTGCAACTGTAAATTATTAATCTCTCAGCTGATGTATTCAGATTGCTTGTTCTGTTTGATTAACTGTTCAGAACCCAACAGATCGTCAATTTACAAAGTGATAAAAAAACATGAAACTCAAAGGGTGGTGCTTTGTCCTTGGGTCCTTGGAGTGAGATTTGCGACAAAGGATGGAAACCCACTTAATGTGGAGTGCAGGCATCATATGATCTAGCTGGTATTATGTTGTTATGAACAGCTGATAATTACACAGAAAAATAAAACCATCAGGAGATGCTTCTGCTCTAAACCTACTGGAGATGTTGAATTTTAAAATGTCTCCCTGAAAGCCCACAGCTTAGGACAGTTAATAAGGAAAGCAAATGGTGATTACTCATTCGTGTGTGTGTTATTGCTGCAAAGCAATAATAAAAAAAGGAGAGAAAGAAACACTAGATGGAATAAATGGAGACGGAAGAGGGACAAGAGCACAGAGAGTGAGAAACAAGAGTCCATTAGCTGCTATTAATTACCTCTGATTGGTATTCACAGACTAGCTGCTTCTGAGCCTCAGAGAGATCAATTCTCCACTCTGGACCTCAGTCAACACACACACACACTCGCTTATTCCTTTGGCCTCTCTTGTTTTAACTCTTCCCCACACTTTTTGCTCACAAAGTCGGCCAACTCTGGCCTCCAAAGATCCAATTTTTCACTGCAGGAGTCGTAGCCGGTTTAAACCGCGTCGTGTTTTGATGCCGTCTGCGGCGTCAAAGTGACACGCCCGAGCAGAGGAGCGTCAGGACAACGTGTCTTGTTCGTTCAAAACAAATGGCCGTCATTTACTCGCCACGCAGCTGTTTGCTTTACGTTAAGTGCTCACCAGGCGGACGGATAGCCAATTTGGCATCAATCATGAGCTTCCTTACTCAGGCAAATAGTCTGCGTCATTAAAAAGTGTTGTTGCCCCCCCCACTGCTCCAATATGAAGCCATTAGATCATTTCAATTTATTTGCACTTCGGTGCTCCTGACCTTGTCAACGACATGCGCTATCAAACATGGTTTGTACTTTTCACTGTAGGAGTTCTCTCGTGTGCGTTGGACTGAGCTCAACTGTCACTTGAAGGAAATCACTGCATGGTAATTAATTTCCGATGTTGTGTCTCATTGTCGTTCATGCTAATGCAGCTCAATGAAGCTGAAAAAAAAAAAAACCTTGACAACTGTCTTGATTATTGTCACATCAACGCAGGTAAATTCCACTTTCCACCATAGTTTTTACAGCAAGTGTAAAATGTCAAGATTTGCTGTTTTAAATAATCTGATTTGAGGATACACTTAAAGTTAGGCTATGTCCAGTGCCACTGTGAAAACTGTAGTGTTTCCTGCTGAAAGACACATGAGTGCCAAGTCCAAGGTTCTCCTATTTGTTTTAACAATGGACCGTAGTTTGTACGACAAAGTCCTGGACTAAAGTTACAGAAGTATTTTCTTTCCAAAAGTGTCCTTCATCACATCATTCATAAAAGCAGCTGAGAGTAGATCAGCATTTCTAAGGGGCTGCTGTAAATAAATTGATAAATGTGTTTTATATTTTCTCCTTATTTTTTTTTCTGCCATTATCGTTTCTTGATGAGTTCTATTACTTTTATCAAAGCGACCCAGTTGCGCCACAAAAAAATCAATCGTCTCATCTTATGAATTCTGCAAAAGCACATTTGAACGTTTTCAGCATCAGATGCTGATCAATTTTTCTCCAATCCAGTAAAGAAAGCATTAGTCTTACTGAAACCACCCGAGCAGTCAATGTTTGGCTGCGAAGTTGGATTTAAAAGTTCGGACTCAGTAACTGACCGGAGTGGAACTTGAGTTCAGAGATTCTTTTGCGTGGCTGTTGAAGAATCATGGACAGATTATGAAACAGTGGACCCCTTGGGTCATACATGTCAACCTCACACTACCTTTTCTACACTGGAGGAAGCTGCAGTCTTATTGTACAAGGGGGATTTTACATTTCTTGGTAGTTTTGCATCGATTTGTCATCATTTTGTGCTAATTTTGTATCTCTTTGTGGTATTTTTCTGGATTTTTCTTGTGATTTTGCTTTTCTTTGTGGTCAATTTGTGCCTCTTTGTGTTGGTGTGTGTTTCCTTTTCCTTCTGTCCCAGCTAGCAAAGGTTCTGGTTGTAGTCTGGTAGACGTTTGGCATTTTTGGATTCATTTTGGCACAGAGAAGGCATGGTAATGACATAGTTATGGTTTACCACATTACTTAAAAAAGTAAAGGAAAGTAAGGTAAAGGCTTTTGGCTTGACGGTGGGGATTTTGGACTCTTTTTGGAGCATTTATGGCTATGTTTTGGAATTCCATAATTGGCTTTGGGTGAGTTTTGGCATCCTTTTGTTTTTTCTTTTGCACCTAATTTGGGCCAAAAAAGGACCCAGTTTGGCTTTTTATTTCTGGGTGGTCATTTTACATGTTTTGTTGTTATTTTAATCGACTTTTACAACAGAAGTCGGTCTCAGTGACCTTCCTTGTGTGATTTATATTTTCAGCTTAACCTTCAAGTCCTTGTGTCCAGGTTTCCAGAGTGAAGAAAAGCAAAATTGACCAAGTTACTCATCAAGAATCCCCACCCCCGTCATCTCGTCACAGTTAGCTTTTCATCCTCAGGAGTGAGTTACAGGCAGCAATAATGGGCTGTCACTGACAAAGAAACTGTGGCAGCAAGGATATGCTGATCCGAGAGGGGGCAGGAAAAAATGAATCCACTGAGAATGAAATGCCTTTCAGTCGTTTTTGTACGGTACCCCTGTCGTCTTTTCATAACTGGAACTGGTACTAATCAGATTTATTCGCTGCCAGACAGGTTTTCATCCCTTGGAATCAATTAGAGCTTATGTCCATCCTGCGCTACTTTTCAAGCTAGCACCACTGAAGCTTTGGGAAAGAATTTGTCCCCACCTTGCTTTGGCTCAAAATAACAGTTTGAGCCACGGTGCACTTACAAAGAAATTGCGTGCAAGAGTGTTCCCATTGAAGACATGCTCTCCACTCTATAGTAAATAAAGAGAAAAAGAAATCATTTCTTTGAAGAAAGGTCTGGCGGTGGGCAGGCGGCTTTAACACGGCAGAAAATTAACCAGCGTGCTCTCACAGGAGCTTGAGGAAAATGATGAGATTTAGGAAAGCGAGGGAGGGATTGTGAGAGAACGTCGATGGGCACGGGTGGGGAGGGGAGGGAGGGTGTTCGGAGACAGCGAAGGAAGTCAGTAAATGTAGAAAGGAATGTGAAAAGATGATGATGGTGATGCTCACCGGCTTTAGTGACAAGAGAACAGAGAGGTTGAACCGATACCGCATCAACAGAACGCAAAGAAAGTAAAGGAGAAGGGAGCTCTGATCGGTGCGTATGTGAACAAGCTAATCATGAAGACAAAGAGCTGCTGTAGCCGCTCTGAAGGCTTCATCCCAGTAATGCAGCAGTAGCAGAGGCAATCTTCAATCTGTGCGCACCTCTGAAGGGAGTGTGTGAAAGAGAGAAAGTGAAATCCCGTGGCTGCGAGGCTAAGTGTGTAGGTTTCCTCCTCTTATCAGTGACATACTCATTGATTATAGTGATGAGCGCTGTTCGATTGGTCCCCAGTGATGAATGAGCCTGAGCCCTATTTCCCCTCAGACTCAAACACACACATACACACACACACACAAACACACACACTTTAGAATCTTAAAAAAAAGATAGAAATTGCCTAACAAGAGGAGATGCAAAGCAAAACTGTTGTTTTTAAAAAATGTTGTTTTTCTCTGTGTGTGTGTGTGTGTGTGTGTGTGTGTTTGTTTGTTTGTCTCTGTACAATTCACCTCCAAGGTCTCTTCACCCCCATTTGAGCCATTTTCCTGCAGTTGAAATTGCCTAGTTTTCCACATGGTTGCACAGCTCCACAGCACTGAGTGGGTTAGTGGAAGCAGTTGGCCACTCTGCAAGAGTACACTGTCACAATTTGGCTAGTAAACTTTAAAAAAAAAAAGAGAGAGAGAGTAGAAAGAGGGAGAGAGAGAGTGGGGATATAAAGTAAGTGAATGCTAATGTGTCTCTCCTGGGTTTGTCAATCTTCTCGACTCGCTCGCAGGAATTGTCAAATCCTTTACGTCCTCTGAAATCAAGTCTTTATTAATCACAGAGGAACACAAACAACTAAATGAAGCTACTTATCCTCAGGACATAACTTATACTTTTGCAAGGCAGATCAAAAATAATTGTAATGTTTAGTTTAGAGCAGAAAAAGGGACTGAAGTCACAATGTATCATTTCAATATCGCAGTGATATATTCTCATCATCCATCGTGACTCATTGTGTGGAGTAGTCTGGACCAATCTGTTTCTGTCTGTTTTGTTTCTCCTCTGATGTTTGCGTGACTCTTCTGTTTGTGCGTCTCGGGACAAACACACCATGATCTAATCTGATCCATATTAATTTGTCTATAGCTAAGTGTTGTTGTTTATAATTTTCACTCAAGACGTCCTTTGTGTCCACGCTTTTTGTGGCTGTGGCTTCTCAGACATGCTAACTAGCTTCGTGATACCATCACAGCTGGTAATACCGCACATATTCATTTATTTATTTATTCTTTTTTTGGTGGATTGACATGACTGCCGACTGGGAGTAAATGTCTTTCAAAGAGACGGCAAAAACATATCCCATCTTTCTTCCCACTGATGAAACATTTTGTCAAAAAGAAAAGGGATTAAAAAAACCCAATTGTGCTCACTCCCGTTCACCTCCAGTTACTCCCACACTAAATGGTAATTGCCCCGAATGATTGCAGTGAAAAACACAGTTTAACCAAAGTGATTTGGCTGTGCCCACTCAAGGTCAGAGACAGACACACACTGATGGTTTATCATGATAAATTACAAACAGTTTGTCCTCTGGTTTGGAGAAATATACGGTGAGAGACGTATCCAGATTCTTCTTCTTCTGGAGAAGGAAGAGTGGGTGGCCAAAAAAAAAAAAAAAAAAAAAACACAGTTAATCCAAAAACGTTCTTTTTTGGTGCACAGCGTGAAGCAATTAATCACATGGTGTAAGTGGTGAGTGTGTGTGAAGTAAGACCAGTCAGCTAGGAAAGGGCCCAAACACCCTTTTTTCCTTAGAAAATAATATATAATATCCATTCACCTTTCATTTTTTTTTTTCTTTTTTACTTGCTTCTTGATTGGTCTCATTGTACGCAGATCCGCTTTCAACCTCAGCAGTTGTGACCTTGCCGAGGTTATAAGTGGATCGCTCTACTCCCGACTCAAAGCCAGTTGTTGTGTAACAGCAGATAAACTGCTTCTGCAATAAGTGATATTTGATTTAAACACACACACACACACACACACACACACACACACACACACACACACACACAGGCACGCACACACACACACACAAGTGGACAGCTGGGCACTAAGGCGACTCATGGTCCAGTCAGCATCAGTCAGCATCATCTTTGCTTGTACAACCACTTAGTGTACACACACACACACACACACACACACACACACACGTTTACGCACAGCACACTGGGTCCTTGCTGCATGGTCAAGATATATATAGGATATATAAGATAACGGATGTATGACATTGACTCGTCCTCACCTGTGCAGGACTCTGGATTTTACGCTAATGCAGGGACAGGTATGCACATTCACACACACCTGCATGCAAAGGAATACATGCTTTCCAGCACGCGATTGAAATTCAAACAGTGATCGTCTGTTTCTACTGCACCCTGCCAGGGGAGTGACATAGAGATGCATGCACACACACACACACACACACAAAACAGGCACAAACGCACGCACGCACACACACACACACACACACACATAATATCATCATTCAGGATGCAGGTAGCCTGTCCTGAGCTTTAACCTGTCCTTGTCTCCTCTGTTTGGAGTCAGCAGGATTGTACACACACATGCACACATACAAACACATGGCCAGATTTTAGATATATTCATACATGCAAGCTCCTCTGTCATATACCACATAACTTCATGAATGTTAATGTGTAAACACTTACAAACATTTGTATCTGTTACCACCATTTAAATAAATATTTTCGTATTTATATTGAATGTTGTCGTTAATCATTACCATTTTGCTCAAGTACCGGTAGTTGTTGTGTTGTTGTTTTGACTGTAAGAGGAGATTTAGACATAGTTAGTCCCCATGTTTTTCACAATGTAATGCCCTCTTATGGCGACTGCTGGAAACATTCCCAAAAAGCATATCACTTTACAGAAAAGACCACTCAGTCTCTTTTGTATGTTTTGCTTTTTTATCCCTCAAATTATATTAATTTATGTCCATTATATCTTTTCATATCAATTATATTAATTGATTAATTGATTATACCAATTCTGAATATGCATCTCCTATTAGATATAAATTTTTCTGTAGTTCTCTTTCGACTCAAGTTATTTCAAAGGCCCATTGATCTAGAACCGTGGCCGCATGTGTTTTTCTTCATGGAAAGTAAAAGTGAGAGATGACTTCCAAGAGAGTTGATCAATACTCCCATGTGTCCAGCTTGGTTGCTAGGGTGTAGTGAGGTTGTCACTAGGTGAATGCTCAATTGCTCATTTGCTACTTCCTCTATAATGGACACCGAATAGTTTATTCAATATTGAGCAGTTCATTGACATTTCGGACACACAGAAGGGGGCGGTATAGCGGATCGCTTCGAGCAAAGTGTCATTAGATGTGCAGCTCACCTGTCTTTTACTTTGGTTGGCTGTGCAAAAAGTATATCTTGTATTGACTGTTTCAGTCAGTTTAATGTGTCTTGCCTTCATTTATAATGTAAGATTACTTAGACCTGACCATCAGACCATTCTTAAATGTATATATTCCACCAGCCAGAGCAGCCTGACCAAACGTTACCTCAGGCAGTACCATCAACTCAGAAAGAGAGACAAGATAAGAGTTAAGCTAAGTCAGCTTGGACCCGAGGCTGTTCCTCTACTCATCCTCCTTCTGGCTCATGTCCAGCAGCAGGAAAATGAAATGGGTGAGATGAGACTCAGGCTCATCCAGCGATGGGAGAATGTAGACGTCTTAGCAAGAGACCTGGCTCCGCAGCGTCCTGCATTGAGTTGTTGCGCTGGATGAGCGGATTGTGTTCCGCGCTGATGGAGCGTGAGGCTCCGGTGAGACCGGAGAGGGCGGACTTCGTGTCCGCGCTGATGATGCTTGGTGCTCAAACGCAGTCGAGGCGGAACTACGGTGTTTAGCAGATGTTGAGCTTTGAATTTTAAGATGGAGCACATTGTCTGCACAGACAATTCACCAGTCTGTTTGTCGCCGCTGTTTGAATTCCTCTGGATGTAAATTGGAATCGCATTGAGCCATCATTATATTTTGTGACTAGCACGGAGAGACTGCATCTATAATTTCATTGTACAGTCTTGTGTCGCATAATGACACTTAAATTGAATCACGCATCTCAAACATGTTTCCGTTCAGGTGTCGGTTTCACTTGGATTGAATTAGGAAACCGAGTTACTGACTCATTAGTCATAACTCAGAACAGATCTTAAGGGGAAGGAGGTTTAACTCAACATCTTTTTGATGTAAAACTCATGTCAGGAAGGGGGAAAATTGCGAGATGTCAGTTAAAATGTTTTTCTGTTGATGTTTCAGAAAAAAAAAATAAATAAAAAAACCCTGTTGCACGGAGAGGTTAATATCCCCAATGACTTCACCCACTCTAGAAGACCAATATCAAAAGGCTTCCAGCTAAAAGCTTAAAATCTCGATTTTGAAACCAATAAAGTTCAAAGTGTGATGACCCGTTTCAAGTCTGAATGAAGTTAAAAAGTGTGACAGATTTCTAAGACTTCAAATGAGAGTGGGTGTGAGCTTTTTTCCCCCAACTTTCTCTACAGGAGGGAGACAAATAATCTCACATTTGTATAAATTTTGCGAAAATGGAATTGTGGATATTTCATGTGTATGGTGGAAGTGGCTCAGCAAGAAGTGGTGGCATAAAGAAATATTAAATATGAATGATTGTCGTGTGCTGATGCCTAGCAAGCACTTATATAGTGGTGATGATAATATGATGATAATCTAATCCAGCCGGCTGTAATGACTGTGGCTGTCAGGTGTACAGACCTAATGGAAAAATTATTCTGTCTCAGCACATAAACTAGTTCAGAACCACACCATTTAATTTAGTTTCTTGATCTGTTTCTGTGCGATTCTCTCTCTTCCCTTTGTATTAATATTTTTCTACCCGTCTGCCTCGCTCCGCCCCTCTACGTCCCCCTCCTCTTCCTCTTCCTCTGACTGTTCCGCCTTAGCCTCCCTAACACCAATTATACTGTGTCAAATCCATGCATGTCAGTTTCCAGATCCCTAATCATCTCTTCTCTCTTTCATCTACAAATCCTTTGTTCCTCCCCTCCACCCCCCCCCCACCCCCCCACTTTTTCCCCCTTCTCTGTAACCTTTCTTCTTCGCTCCTCACCCCACCCCACCCCTCCGTCTGCTGCGTGTACACACAGCCCATACTCCTCATCCTCTTTCCATTTATCTGTATCACATTTACCTCTCCGTCTTCTTTGATTCCTTTTTTTTTTCTCATTTAATTTTTAATTTTTTATTTTTCACGTTTCACGTTTTATACCTCTGTCTTTCTTTCTAGTCTCTTTCAAAAGATGAACTTCATTACGTAAATGCGTTGGCAATTTTCCATATTGGCTTTTCATGTGTGAAAACGCCTTCGGGTCACTTTTCAGTAGAATTGGCAAAGACGATCTTCACGATGTCGGCTCTTGTCACGATGTTACTGTTACCTTCTGTGTGAGGTGTTGTTTACCTTGATCACATGTTGGAGTTGTGTTGTGATGCACAAGCAACAGTCTGAACCGATTACCTACAACCACTGTTGTAGTCTTTTCTATTATTCCTCCAATATTTGCTGAACAAATATCATAGCATATATCCGTGTTATTTTGTATTCTGTCTTTAGTTCTGCTAACCTCTATATAGCTCTATATCAATAACTATTTCACAATAAAAGTCCATATCTGGCTTTAGTGAACATTTTATTGTGGAGCAGCAGCAGCAGTGAAAATAGCGGCCATGGAAATTCCAGTCTGAATAGTAAAGTAACAGTACATTGGTATTGTATTTACCATAATTACTATTGGTTTAGTTAATGCAAACGTTTTATAATATTTCCATAAAATTACTGTTTATTTTCCCCTAGGTGTAATATGTCATAAAACTAAAAGTGTTTTCATATTGTTTATGTAATGATTAACCAAATTAGACATAATGTTTCAATTAGGAATACCAAGGTGAAGCTAAAGGCTTCTAACAGTGGAAGAATTGGTTTTAAAATGGTTTGTGTTGTTTCCTGCCCCTTTCTCTCTCCGCTGTCACTATCAAAATAAAAGCCATGAGAATACATCTGTCTGTTTGCTCTTGTTTAATACTAATAAACATGGAATAAAAAGGGAAAATCCAACTATTTTCCACATAAAGCCCAGTTTGTACATCTTTAGAAAAATGTTGGGCTCATAAAAAAACAAAACAAAACAAACAAACAAACAAAAACAACCTAGCCCTAATGTTTGCCTGACGAGTTTATGAGAAAATAGAAAATACATTAGAGACATCGAACACATCGAAGCTCAGGATGTGTTTCTTGAATTATATTTTGCGTCTAAATTTAAAACAAATAAAAAAGATTAAAAAAAAATAACTTGTGGATCACCACAGCATATTGATCAGAATGTTATACGGTTCATAATATGTTATATTTATAAAACTGACAGCTGGTGATTCTTTTTACAATCAGAGATTTGGATAAATCCATTAATATTACAGATTCCATGTCTGAAAAGAGCCCTAAGCCCCTCCCTAACCCTATTTCCCAAGCAGGGAAGACACATATGGAAGGTGTGTGTGTGTTGTGACTGTAGTATCAGGGGGGCAGGGCTAAGTGAGGGAGAGAGAGCCGGAGAGTGGGCGAGGGAGATAGGGGGAGGGGTTTGTTTATTTCTGTTGTATGTTTTTTGTGTTTTCTTTTTTTTTTTTTTTTTTTTTTTTTTGGTGACTGCGCCTCCTGAGCCCACAGGGGGGGAAAAAAAGAAGCAGGGAGACATAGAGAAGGAGAGAGAGAGTGGGGGACAGGGACAGAGATGATGGGGGATGAGGGATGATGTTTAGCAGCATGAGCAGCCGCCAAGAGACGGGAGACGAACGCGATGAAGGAGCGAGGGATGCACGGACACACGGACCGATAGAGGCTGAGCGCGTGTCAGTCCGCCGCTCGTCGCCCAAACAATGAACGTGCTGTGGTCGCTGCCGGCAACGCATCGTCACGGCAACCGGAGCCAGAGGGGTGCGCACTGAGCGAGAATGGCAGAGAGAGAGAGAGAGAGAGAGAGAGGGAGAGGGGGAGGGTGGGTGAGGGGGGGCGAGGAGAGATAGAAAGAGAGATGGTGTCTTCCCTCAATAGATAGATCCTTCCTCTGTGTGTGTGTGTATGTGTGTCTGTGTGTGTGTGGTTACATGTGTGTGTGATTGTCCTCGCCGCTCGATCATGTGTGTTTGCGTGTGGTCGGTGTGTGTTGGCGGCCAGGTCTCTGACACTATGATCTTCTGTAACCATCTAGGTGAATACAAGAAGGATGAGCTGCTGGAGGCGGCGAGGTGAGTACCACACTCTGCATGCTCTTTGTTTTCATTTCCTTTTTTTTTTCTGCCTTATGCTTCTTCCTACATCCTTTCACGCTTTCCCCCCTCTGTTCTTGTTTCTCTTCCACGTTCACCTGTTCAGTTCTTTACCTCCCTCCTCATCTTGTTTCCTTGCTCACTTTTCCCTCTCCTCTCGTTTCCCCCCTCTCTTCACTTATTTCCTTGTCATTTCTTCTCTTGTTGTGTCTTTTTTTTTTCATCATTTTCTCCCTTTCTTCTCTCTTCCCTCCAGTTTCCTACATCATCTTCCTCTGTTCTCTGTTCCACTCATGCTTTCTGTTTCCAGGTTTTCATCCTCTTCCTCTGTTGTTTTTCTTCTCTCTGCTCCTCCTGTGTTCTTCAGTTCCTGTCTTGTTCTTTTTCCCATATTCTCTGTTTCCTCTTCCTGTATATTCCTTTTCTTTGTTGTTTCCTGCCTTTTTTTCCCTCCTGTTTATGTTTTCTTTCATTTCCTTTCTTCTCTCTTTGTTCGTCTCTTAAGCTGTTGGGTTTTTTTTTCCCGACTTATGTTTGAATTCCATCATGTGCTGGCACCTTCAGTTTCCCTCCCAACTTGTCTTGTTATTCTCATTTTTTTCCCTCTCTCACCCCTGTGTGTGTGTGTGTGTGTGTCAAACTGTTTATTACTTTCTTCTTTCCCTCCATCACAACCAACACATGCTCACAGCTCCTACACAAGACAGGTGTTCCACATCCACTGATCTGAGTACATGTGGGCCTGGGACACTTGTGCATTTTGGAGGCATGTTATGGTTGCAGGCAGTGCATGTGGGCACTGGGTGTGTGTGTGTATGTGTGTGTGTTTGTTTCTGTCTCTTGAATGTGGAAATGGCATCGGTTTCGTTTGGGATTGTGTGTGTGTGTGTGTGTGTGTGTGTGTGTGTGTGGGTGGCTGAACGCTCAATGCCTCAACAGCCTCCCTCCCTCTCACCCCTCCTCCCCTCCCTCTCTCCCTTTCTCTCCTTCTCTCTTTCTCTCTCTCTTACACACACACACACACACACACAAAGAAGCAGCTGGCCTAGCATGGCAGTACCCCAGTGTATTATGGGGTCAGCAAGCTGTTTAAGTGTAAGACATGAACCCAGCGAGCCTCTCTCACAGCTGAGCCACTGGCTAAGCTCATCACTAACATTATTATTCAGAAACATATCTTATATTTTTCATTTTTTTTGGTGTCATGTTCAGTGAAATGACTCCCACACAGGGTTGATGGGATATTGTTTTTTTTTCCTTAGTTTTCTTCCCCACAACCTATTTGTGAAATGGTTGGGCACAGACACACTGACATTATCACTTCATAAACTTGAACACAACAGTGAGCAGTTGCTTATTTACACATCCGCGCAGACGATGTGGAGCAACAGTGGCATCAAATACTGCTCGGTGCTCTTCAGCTGGTCACTGAATTTGTCTGTCTGCCATCTGGAGCCGGGCAGGTAGTGTGCAGTTGGTTTATCAGAGCTTTTTTTCTTTTTTTATCCATTGAAAACAGCAGCCTGCTTTGTGTTTGTGTGTGTGGTGGGGAGACACTGATGAGAGCAGCGAGAACCAAAACAATGATAAACTGCAATTTGCATTTATAGCTGTGCTCGCTGCTTCTACCCTGTATGCTAAGCTAAGCTCATATCATGGTCACTTTTCTAGATATCCATGCAGCCCTCAAACAGGCAGACATACAATGCTGTGTCCCTCTGCTCTGTTAAATCCTCAGGATGTTGTTTGCATCAAAATGAAGGCTCTCTTGTCTTATTTTTGGTTGGGGAGGTGGAGGTGGGAGGGGTGGGAGGGATATGGGAAGATGCTGAGCAGTCGATGTAAAGGGGAGAAGCTGTGGATGAAGAGGTACAAGTATGATAAAGAGGACAGAAGATAATGGTGCCTGGAGAGTTCGGAGAGAAAAACCCAGAAGCATGACAGCAAGTCTGCGATGTGAATGTCTTTTTTTCGGAGGGGGGGAGGTGAAAGATAGAGCAACAAAGAGAAGGAAGGAAGGAGAGGCCGGACACAGAGAAATAAAAGTAAAAAAAAAAGAGGAGGAGAGGAGGGGGACATGGAAGAATAGAAGAATAATCCCCTTCTCTCCGTCTGACAGCTTCTTCCTTTACGGCTGTCACGGCAACACTTCCCGGTGGTCATCCAATGCCAGGGCAGTCGGCCTAAGAACCAGGAAACACACATCAACAACATCAACAACACAATCTTAAACTCCTTTGTGGCGAGGCTAAATGGGCTTCTCTATCAGATGTTTTGTAGCTTGTTGCAGCCAGGTTTACAAGCACACACACAAACAAACACACACACACACACACAAACAAACTTAGATCCATCCCCCAAACATTTCTCTCTGTCTGTCTGTTATTGCAGATGAAATTTCTCAGACTTTTCCCTTCAGTCTCGAGCTTCTTATCTCATTCTTCCTCATTTTCTTCCTCCACATTCTCCTGCTGAGGAACAACGTTAATCCTCTACGGCAGTGGATGTTTTCTGTCTAATGTGTGTGTGTGTATGTGTGTGTGTGTGTGTGTGTGTGTGCGTGTGTGTGTGTGTGCGTGTGTGTGTGTGTGTGTGTTTGTGTGTGTGTGTGCGTGCACATGTGTGTGTGTGTGTGTGTGTGTGTGTGTGTGTGTGTACACGTGTACACTTGCAGGAGTGGGAACGAGGAGAAGCTAATGGCATTGCTCACTCCGCTCAACGTCAACTGCCACGCCAGCGACGGCCGCAAGGTAAGGGGCAGAGACACATACACACACACACACACAGTAATACACTAACAAGCTCATCACTGGCTTTTCCTGTGTGACTGCACCCCCGGAAAGATATTACAGTTACAAAACCATCCAAGTGGTTCTTCACAGTTTTATCATTTTCTTTTTTTCTTTTTTTTTTTTTTTTCCATTTCTACAAGGAAAGTGAAACAAACGCTCTTATTGGCAGCTGTGGGCCTCGGTTTCTATCAAAATAATCCGAGCGCTCTTCAGCAAGCATTAGCAGCCGTTCTTAGCCGTCAGTCATTAAAATGAATAGACAGAACCACAAACCCCTCAGTGAATAAATTAGCACCAGTGCTGAACAACAGCAGCGCATAGCAACATGCAAAAAAAACAAAAAAAAAAAAAAACAATGTGAGAGTCAGGGACGGCTCTTTTACTGTCCCTGAGATGAGAAATTATAGCGAGTGATGAATTTTAAGTGTTGGCTTTTCTGTTTTTTTCACTTGTTTAAAGATACACAATCATGCTCATATGTTGTAGACAGGTACACACATAAGGGAACACAGACAACATTTGTCAGGAAGCCGGTGTGTTCGGTGATTGTGAATTTATATACGCAAATGACAGTTGTGGGAGCTGCTTCGTAGTAAAATACTAAAAAGCTGGTTTGGGGGAATGTGTAGGTGTGATGTTTGCAAGTATGTGGTGTCCGACTTCAAACCAGTAAAAGGAAAACGAATGATCACAGAAATCTTTCTCTGTCAAATCACTGTCTGCAAGAAAGTAGAATGTTTTTATTTTTTGTCAGTGGACTTGTGGATTGCGGAGAGATCAATCCAAAACCACACACGCACACACACAGTAACCAGGCGGAAGTCCCAAATATGTCTTTTAAAAGGAGGAATCCATTTTCTTCTGAGCATCATTACTCACTGTCACTGTTGAAGACATCAGGTCAAATAGAAATTGAACTAACTCGGACTGGAACGATCATTTCCAACTGTTCCCCTTGTAAATCTGTGGTCGAGCAAGGGAAAGCTTGGATAATTAAGAGTCACTCGAGTGTGGGTTAATTTCCGGCGGTGTGATGCCCAAAGCTGAGCGAACAAGACTGAGAAACAATTTACAGCTACAGTTTCTTGTGCTGCTCACGTCTGTATTATTTGGAGTGCGTAACCAAATTGTAATTACATGTATACTCAGGACATACATGCTTGAGCAACAGTGAAGTTGGATTTAGGAGTCAGGGAATGGAGTGTGACTTCCAAAAGCACATTGGCCAACAAGTACATCAGAGAAAGATGTTGTAATACTTCCTGTCTGCTTGATAGAAAAGGATGTGATCACAGGATCCCATCATGTATCCTGAGCCTCAGGTTGAGCTCTTGTCATGTTGCATCATGTTGACTGATTGGAAAAATCTTTATGTTGAACTCGAACTCATGATTAAAAACTGGTAACGTTCCCGCAGGGTGACCTGTTAACACAAGATGCTTGAGAACAGGTAGTTAAATCTCACGATCTGATTGGTCGGAGACATTTTATTTGAAAGCAACACAGATATTTTTGTAATTTATTGGCCACTACAGCAGAGCCCCGCTGTATTTCACCGGTTGCTATGACAACTGTTGGGACAATCATTGAGCCAAGGGGAGCCTTTCACTCCGTACTCTTGGTAACTGTCATATAAATGCTTTAACAGCCTTGAGGAGGCACTTTGCGGTAATTATGGGTACTTCAGTTTAGTTGATGATGCTCAGCTGCAGCTTGTTTCCATCATATCATCGTCATACACTAAATCGTGAAAGAGCATCCTCCTATTTCATGATAGTATATATGTAGGTGGGGCCTACAGGCGATGTGATACCCTGAGGGGAAACCCTGTCATAATTTGAAATTCTTTGGAGATGTGGGGCGACAAAACAAAAGAAAGATCATTAGGAGGCGTCAAATTTTAATGCTTCGTAATTACATCAATGCAACCGTGTCCGGAATATAAAAATGGTGCTCAGACATTTCCTAAAATGACCACTCCTGGACACATCTGCACTTGTAATTCTCTGTAATTGCTTGGACTGCAAGCAGCCATGCTCAGTAGACGGAATACATTTTCACGCCAGTGCAGTTTTATCCTCGTTATGGTTTTAGAGTAATTTAATTTGGGTGACAGGGATTTACTTTCTCACTGCCAACAGAAATTACTGCAGAGTGACTGCTGCTCAACAACTGTAGATATTAGGTGGAACTGAGGGACAACAAAAACACTTCACCACTGTCATCATTGTTCTCATAATCATCATAACCGACCAATCATAACCATGTCACAGTTACCATTAATCATTATAGAGCAAAAAACCTGCAGTCACTGAATATCATTGAAATATTTTAGTAAAAGAACCTGCTTTTATTTATTTGTTTTTTTTAAACCTTCATTAGAACAAAGTCCATGACAAACAGTGTCACAGAGCTCTACATACATCAGTATCAAGTCGATGAGTCGTTAACTACACAAAAACATAAGCCAGGTCATACTTGCATCCATAATCACATTCCAATCAAAGTTCACATTATATTGATTCTGCTAAGTATAAAATAACAGAAGCCCATCTTTCTAAATAAATGTCCTAATGTTCTAAATGCGAGTTTTAAACTCGCAGCGATCTTTTCCACATTGTTGACAGCGCTTGGGTCCATTGATCCGCAGTAGATGGATGAGACCAAAACCAATTTACAGTAACTGTTTTATGGACTAATGATGCAAGAACTCTAAGCATATATACCTTGTTTCTCTATGACCCTCCTTGAGATGTATTACCTCAGCTATTGGATCAACTGATGTGGTTTAAATGGTTCGTCTCAGTTCAGCATTTTTGTCTATTTCCTCTTTTCACCTCTCTCCAAAAAGCCTGTAATTTGGCACAAAATCTCCTATTTAACCACATTCTCTCCAACACTGGGGACTGGTTTTTATTGCCATAGTTGTCCATCACCAGTGGTGTTTTAAAAAAAAAATCAGCTTCTACTCAAATTCCCTCCACGTTGCACCACTAAAACACTCATTTAAGCCAAGCTATCACGTTCATTCTCACCCCTCTTCTCACCCCCCTTCATATATAATTTACTCAAGCAAATTTTGATAGTTTGGCCAATACTTCCAATACATTAACAACAATTTCCAGCAAGTAATTCATGCAGAAGTGCAGGTAATCAGATGTCGATGCACACCCTCATAAATGACCAGCTGTGTGTTGACTGCTACTGATAAATCATCACAAGGATATTAATAATAATCATGGACAAAACAGATGATTGATAATAATGATGCTTCCCTTAAAATTAGACAACATCTACTTCCCTTTCTTCTCCGTCTCTCCACCCCCTTTTTCTTCTGTATTCCATTCTAATTAAAAGTGGCACAGTCTCTCCCTCCGTCTCAGCCTCAATAAACAAACAAACACTCACAAACAAGTGCACAAATCTGGAGCATAAATGTCGATTGCAGACGCCTCTTGGTAAATTAAAAAAAACACTCTGCTTGTACCCAGCACACACAGGACAACAGAGAGGAAGCAAACAAGATGGTGAAAGTTAGCAAAAAGACTGTTGGGACCAAAAGTCTGTGGACGTATTAGACCACTTAAGTTTGGATTGAAGTAGTTTCATCCTTGTGGCTAAGGGAACAAATCACTGCAGAAAACATGAGAACAGCCTTTGAAAAAAAAAAAGCAGAATATTAAAGCCATTTGACTTTGGAATGAGATGTTTAACCGACAGTCACACTGTATACGACTGTAATGCTCAGGTGTCTACATACAATTGGCAGTGTTGTGTTTCTAGCCAAGCCTGTTTCTAATTCTGGTAAGAGCTTTGTGTTCTCAACACTCTTCTGTATAGGACAGGCAGCAGCAGTATAACAGTGTCCTGTGTGTGTGTGTGTGTGTGTGTGTGTGTGTGTGTGTGTGTGTGTGTGTGTGTGTGTGTGTGTGTGTGTGTGTGTGTGTGTGTGTGTGTGTGTGTGTGTGTGTGTGTGTGTGTGTGTGTGTGTGTGTACGCATGCACTCATATGATTGAGGGCCCATCAGAGTGGGATATTATTAACACAGCTGAGTGGAGAGCGTTATCAGGCTGCCTCTATTGAAACCTACCGCTTACTCCCACACACACATACACACACACACTGTAGACATTGCTTCCTCAGGAAAAAGGCCTGTGCTTTGTGACTACCCACAAACACACACAGCTCACACACTTGTTTATTTCCTCCCTTGTTTTAATCTTTATTAAACCCTTTGTATATGCTTTAGCTCAACTGACTGTTAGTATTTGTGCCAGAAATTCAGTCTCCTGTTGTTTTTCCACAGGATACATTTCATGTTTTCGACTGTTGGTCTTCCGTCTGTTGTGAATGTGTGTTTACATTCGCTTGCATGCATGTGTCTATGTATGTGTGTGTTTGAAGATATTGTGAGTTCTGGATATATATCTACATCTTACCAGTGAGGATCTTCGCACCCACTCGCATCCTAGCTGGCACAAACATCAAAGAACCAGACAACTAGAGAGCAAGACCAAGAATCAGACTCACAGAGAGCAAGAAAAAAGAAAGGAAACATTTTTCATTGAAGTCTTGTTTAAATGTTGATTATGGGATCTTATCCTGCTGAGAGCACCATGCTGACTGACAGTATTCATCATTCCTATCTACCGAGAAACATCTATCTCCATAAGTGAACAGAATGGAATAGAATATCGTGGATATTTGACTTTTGTAAACTGCTTTTGAAGGATTTTTTTTAGACTTAGAAGTCCTACAATATTTTATGGGATGTTGAAGACATTATTATATTTCAGCTTGACAAGTGACTAAAACTAGGCACAGTGTCTGCTGTGGAAATCAGCAACTGGAAAAATGTACTTTTTATAGGTTGAGACAAGTCAAAGATATAACTGAATACTTCAAGACATAGTGTAGTTTGTTGAATAATTCATATATTATAAGAAAAACATCTTCTTTCTTTAAGCTTCAAAGTTTTGATAAAATACATTTGAATCTTTTCCTTTACTACTATTCACTCGATAACATTAATTTTTGGATGTGTGTTTGTTTTGGACCACTTCTGAGTATCATTAGCTGGCTAATAATTTTGTGTTTGCTCGCTAGCTAAAATGTTTTAGCTACTATTACAACATTTTGAATAGCAATGCTACCATAGCATGTAGCTCATAGATGATTGATTAACATAACTGCTACTAAGTGCAAGTTAGCTTACACTTGTTGACTTATATTTGTTTTAATTTATTTTTATTGGTGTATGCATTTTAGCTTAGCATTTGCTAACTTGTTAACCCTTAACTTGTTACCAAATAAGTTTTTAACTTAACAGAAACTTGTTAACTTGTATCTGTTGAATTATTTTTGTTGGTATACATGTTAGCTTAACACTCGCTAACTTGTTACCATGTGAGTTGTTAACTTAGTTTTCATATGCTAACTTATCAGGCGTTAACTCATTTATAGAACAGGTTGGTAACTTAGCTGGAACTTGGTTTAACTTAATAGTATGTTATTTTTGTGTCCAGCAGAAAATTTTTATCCAAATTTGTATAAAATTTGCACCACATTAGAAAAAAAAATCTAATTTGGGCAGTGATAGATAACAGAAATGTAGAATCATTTTTATTTTTACAATCCCTTTCATTAACAAAACAATTAAGTTATAGTTTCAGTTATATTTTCATTTGTCACGCTACTGTTTGTCAGTTTCAGGACTCTATGTAAAACTCTATGGCAGTGTGATTATTAAGAAAAGTTTCAATCGTTCTGTGTTGAAGTGTGTGGTCGGCTATTTCCTGAGCTTTTACTGTACGATTGAATGAGATTCTTTTCATTCTACTGCTGTCGTCTCTGTTGAAAAATGTGCCCACTTGCCCAGAAGCTCTCCTCCGATATTAAGCTCTCATTTGTAGGTGTCCTCTGGGATCCTGATGAGTCCGCAGATCGGAATTGAGGCCATCGTGGCTCTTGTCTTGGCAGAAGTTCGCTCATGTTTACAAATCTAGTCGAACGTGTTCAAGGTCGTAAGAACGACTGTGAATTTTGCTCGACAGGAGATTCCTCACAGGCGGGCTGGTGTGTGGCGGGCTTTTTTTGTTAATGCAACGCAATGTTCTATCAGAGAGAGATTAGACTTCTGCACCTTTGAAATACAGCATGAAAATATCCCAATACATTTCTTAACTGTTCAGATGATAAATACACTGATCAGACACAGCGTTCATAACTTGATCAGTGTGTGTTGTGGGAAAAGTTTTAATAAACTTTACATCGGTGACATTTAACCTCTTGTTTTTAAGTAAGTAGTAGTTTATCATGAAGAAACTGTTGTCATAATATTTGGTAAAGCGCTAGAATTACAATAAGTTTACATTTTTAAGGCTTAGAAGAAAGAATGTAGTTTTGTTTTGATTTATAGACAGTAGACAATAGTTGTCTGATCTGAATTGACTTAAGATATTGCTCAGGATATGAGGTGTGATGTTTATTTTATTGCTAAAAAATCCCACCTTCTCTGACAAAAAATTATATATGACACGCAAAACTGTGATAACTCCTACATAGCATATTAATGGCTGAAATAAAACTGATTCTTGCAGCTGATGTGAGCTGCTGTAACAAGGCAACATAGGTCAACAATTAAAAAATTTCAATGATGATGAGTTATGATGATTAACTTTTAAACTCGTAACCTGAAATTAGTGTTTCTTTTTAACCTTCATCAAATATTTTAATTGCCTAACCTTTATCTGGAGCTGAAAGGAAATGTTAGCATTAGCTCAAGGAGTGAACTGACCTCATACTCTGCCCTATCATCCTCTTTTTCTGCTATTTCTCTTAACTTTGATTTAACATTTACACGTTTTTTTTTTTTTTTTTTTTAAATACATAAACGGGGGATTAGTTCCATCAGCAGGAATCATTGTTGCTGCACAGATTCTTTGAGCGCTTCATCAAAAAGCAGCTCATTTTCTACCAAATGGAACTGCTCAACCGATCGACTCACTACTAAATGGGAAAATTCCTGTTTGTGATTGACACATTACACACAAAGTTATGTCTGAGTGACCTCAGACATAATGAGTAGGGCACTGGATATTGAGATGAAAAAAGACCATATAAATTTAAAAACAAATGTGGATGTCTGAGGCTGAAAAGTAAGGGTGGACTCCTTCTCCCTGGTGTTTTTAAGCAATGTTTTCCACAAGTTCTACTTTTTGAGCTTCTCGGCTTTAAACTTTAAACTGAAAGACGGTGTTTGTAGTCGGGAGGAAGAGCAGATAGACAGGTGATAGCTGAGATAGCGTGTGTGTGTGTTTGTGTGTGTGTTTGTGTGTGTGTGTGTCTCTGACTGTGAGTGTGCATGGAAAGCATAAGATGAGACGTCTGGCTGTAGGTTATTTATTCTCTGAGTATATATTTCCAAGAAAGATCTCAGTAGAATTTAATGTTACTGTTGCAAACCCAATACAATTACAGATATAAGGAAGACACAAAAACTTTAAGGGAGAAGTGTCTCCTTTAGAATTAACTTTGACATTATATTTTATATAAACATTGAACTACAGAATGACTGGATGGTTTTATCCAGGTGGTAAAGATCAGTATGCTGAAGCAGACTGAACAGACTTTTTAGTGAGAAACTTCAGTAAGCATTTATCCATTATCGGGCTCAGAATTATTGTATCCATCCACACATTTGTCAGTAATGTACTGTAAAAGCTTGATGAATACGTGTCAGCTCAACAAGATGTATTTTGTATTTTTTTTATCAACCAGCTGATCGATTGTAAAGGATTTTCCCTCCTGTGGCATTTCTGAAGATGTTTATTACCTCAGAGAGCATTCATTTCCTGATTGATGGTCAAAGCTATGCTGCAGATCACATCGCATCGCTTCTCCTCCAGTTTCCACACTGACAGAGCTCGAGCGAGCAGTGTAGATATATTTAGTTTCAGTTCAGGTACAGAAAGAGATTTATTTCACTAAATTTCTTCTGTAATTTTCACAGCAAAAAAAAAAAAAAAAGGAAAGAAAAAAAATTACCTTGCAAGTCACCGTAATCATCGCGTTTGAGGAATTTTCTCGGTACAAGTGCAGCAATCTGAGCAGTTTAAAGTGACCCAAATGAAACAAGACAGTCTCAGGTTAAATGATTTGGTTTTATTTGCAGTGGTGTGTGTATGTGCGTGTGTGTGTGGGAGTATAGCAGTTCAGGAACCTGCAGGGCAAAGTTAAGGAATAACATCAGAGCTACACACACACATTTATGCACACGACACCAAACAAAAATGGTCCAAATGTTGCCATTCACCCTCATAGATAGATCATGTCTCATTGCTATGGCAACTGCTGACAGCTAGCAGTCACCGTTGTCATGGGAACAACTTGACAGGCTGGTAAAGGAAAGAGGAAATCAGAGAGAGAGAGAGAGGGAGATGTAACAGAGGTTAAAGAAAATGGAAACAAAGAAGGCACTAACACGGCAGCGCATTACACCACCTATGGTGTGTTAAATCAAAAGGTGTGATTTATATTTCTGATAGTTTCACTTTGAGGCGGTTTGCAAATCATCAAAATCTCTTTAATGTTTTAATGTGTGCGCTTTGAATTTGCAGCTATCATTCAAAAGCATAATGTTTTCTACTGAAGGGATAAGAAAAAAGAAGTAAATGCTACCAAGAGAGGAGAGATTGGTATTTTTCATCGAAGCTTGAACATGCCCTCCGCATACCTCCTCGCTTTCTACTTCATTCATTTTCCTCCCATATTTTCCTCTTTCATCTTCTGCCCCTCCTCCACTCCCGGCGCTCCTCCACCCTCACAAAAAGGCTTTTAGATGATTAAAACACAACAGAATGTTTGTTTTTTTTATTGCTATTGTTCACGTTAGGTCTGCCTCTGTGAGTGCGGATTGCGTCTGTTTGAAATATAGTCTACTAGGTTTCACTTGGGAACAACATATTTCATCAAGTCTTAGTGGAGTTTATGAAGGGGAAACCAGGAAAACAGTTGAAGGACACGGGCACCAAAAACATGAAGGGGTAAAGTAAAGCTAGGTAATAACTGGGTTTAACTAATCAACATTCAAAAACGATCAGTTGTATCACAAAATCATAGAGGCAGAAAAAAAACAAAGCCTCAGTCAGACATTAGAAATGAATACCACAACAATGTATTTATGGCAGGATCTTTGAACACACACACACACACGCTACACTCTAAGGGAATAATTCATCATTTTCTGAAATACTCTCATTAGGTTTGGTGCCAAGAGTTAGATGAGAAGATCAATACCACTCCTGTGTTTGTGCACTAAATATAAAGCTGGAGCCAGAAGACGGCTAGCTTGTCATAAGACTGGAAACAGCTAGCATGGCTCTGTCTTAGCAGAAAAATAACAGGGAAACAGCACTTCTTCAGTTCTTAATAAAGATATTGTATTTCATTTATTTAATGCACAATTTCAATAATAATTTGGCTTTGACAATGAACACCTGATTAATGTCATTTATGAGCAGAAATTGCACATAAACGTCCACAACCATGCTAGCAGCTCTATTATTAGAGTGCTCTGTGGTAAAGGCTAACATAAGCATGCTAACATCCTGGCAGTGAAATTGCTAATATTATGATGTTAAATGGGTATTATGCTTACTACATGTTTTAGTTTAGCGTTTATGCTGATGTTTGTGCATTAGCAATTAAATAAATGTAGCCGTATCTTTAGCTTAACTAAAACATCTTAAATATGTATTATGAGTCAGGTGCAAAATAGTGCGTCACACACAGTTAAGACACATAGTGACAGAGGCCATCTTGTAAATTTAACAAGTAAAGAGTTAAATGCTTTCTATCTTAAATCTACATTTTACTTGTGTAAGCCAGAATACTGCAACTGTATCAGACAACTCGTCTGCAGAAATATTGTGCTTACGTGAAAATAGGAACATTTAAAGCTGCATTTTTCTTCATAATGTGGCAGTTCAGGGTAGCAGAAAAAAAAAAGGAAAGCAAAAAAACACAGCTGCAGTGGAGACTGTAGTTGGAGGATGTATGACGAGTCACATAGATGAGAGATGGGTGACGTTTTTGATTATTAGCAATACAGGCTTTGTGGCTGCTGAGGTCAGAGGATCATAATAAAAGTTACGGCCGGAGCTGTTTTTTATGACTCGACTCCTTATAAGAAGCTATGTGAAGAATCGAAAACAACACCCATTGAGGCAGTGATGTTGTTTATGTGTGGCTGTGGTGCCTGTGCATGTCACTCTCACACTCTCACATCTCACATATATACACAAACATATAAATAATGTACCTGTTCCATATACTGGAACAAATTTAGGAGGCAGACTTTAAATTAAGCAATCGAATCCAGGAAATCTAACAGTACATGTATGTGTTTATGTGTGCTAGTTATCAGTGATGACTCACTCGTATCTTGTGGTTTAAAATGTATTGGTGACCTGGTTATTGCTTTTTACATTTTTGTTCTTTTGGTTTACTTATATTCACCATGATGTACACATATACACAGACACACGCAGAATGACACTGCATAATATAAGATGAGGGTGATGACTAACTATGCACCATGTACTGCTTGTTTCAAATGCTGCTGTCACATCCTGTAAATACGAGTGTACCATCTGTCCACCCAGCTCTGCCTCCCTGCCTCGCAGCTGAGCTCCTGAATTAGCAGTAGAGATCACCAAACACCATCTTCTCTTTCCCAAGAATTTCACTAAAGAGTGGAGCACCCCCCAAAAAAAAAAAAAAAAAAAGAAAGAAAAAAACATCCAGTAGCATAGCCGCCACTATTGACATTTTTCTGACCTAAGTTTATATTTCTCCCTCTGCGATCACAGAGGTCCAGTATTATTGGATCCATGTAACCTTTTGAAACTTGGCTGCATATTTTACACTTAACCCAACAGTGGCAACGAAGCATCAAAAGTCTGCTTATATCTAGTCTTACCAGTCTTTTGTATCACGGCCTATGACATAATGTTGTTTAGGAGTAAATTGTTCCCAATCAGTGATCTGTGAATGAATGTGTTGTTGGCTTTTTTTATTTTCACTCTGAGTAAAATGTCCTTGGGTCCCTTGAGAGGCGTTACTCTTATTATTATTATTATTATTAAAAATACCAACAACACCGATATCAATGTTCTCTAACCTGCAGCTAGTGCCTGTTGTCAAACCTTGGGTTGTAGCTTGTTTACTATACTGTAGCACCAATGACAATTATGACCAGAGGCATAGTGATTTTCTGTGTGTTTGCATATCCATCCATCTGTGCTATTGTTAGGATTTTATTTATTTATTTATTTTTTTTTTCAAAATTTGATCCAAACTTTCCACTTGGATGAACTGATTAGTGTTTGGTGGTGAAAGTCACTGTGATGGAATAAATCGGCTAATTGTGACATAATCAAACATAAATATTTAACAGGACAAAAGCTAATGATTAAAAGCACACACCTGCGGGGCAGTAATTCTAGCCGTAGTTGTAATTATTTCAATGAATGGATATAACGGCAGTGTTGGCAGTTGGAACTCTGAATTAATGCTGGTAGGTAAGTTGTTTGCTCAGCACAGATTGATGCTCTGTGTTTGGGTTTGACTCGGCTTGTTGGTTGGAATACGTGTCCATTTTTAGTCATAAAAATGGTGCCACTCTGCAGCCGTCACACCTCCCGCTGACAGGATTCACAAACACCTGCTCGTCTTCTCCTCCTCCTCCTCTAAGCACCAGTTACCAACCCGCTGCTTTTCCCACAGTCATGACTTGCAGCTTTAC
This sequence comes from Polydactylus sextarius, assembly GCA_016801845.1. Classification (NCBI taxonomy): domain Eukaryota; kingdom Metazoa; phylum Chordata; class Actinopteri; family Polynemidae; genus Polydactylus; species Polydactylus sextarius. The sequence goes on from CM028922.1 coordinate 8,325,372, forward strand.
TTAACTTTTCCTGAGCATAATAAGGCTGTCGAGCAGAATCACCCATGTTGCCACAGTATGACATGACCATGTGCTTGATGAGCAGGAATTGGTGCCCTTTATGAAATGTTCACACCTGACCGTCAGGGTGTGATGGTGTTTAAGAACAAGTTGTTTCCTCGCTGACAATATGTGGTCTGATCAAAGCACTCATATCTCCCACTGTGCTTATTATAGACAACAGTTATTTTTAAAGAATTCTGTGGAGGGAGACTTGACTGCAGTGAAGGACAGCAGCAGCCTAGACAAGCAAAAATCAGGTTTACTATAAACATAGTAGATATTCACATTTCTAGTCACATTTACACAATGGAAGTCAATAAAACAACTGTGATACTTAAACAAATATCTTGGTCACTTGGGATAATCCATGTACAAAACTATAAGCTTTCAATCAAACTTTTATTTGTCAAAGAAATGGCAGTTCCAAATCTTGTCTTTAATTTGAGTCGGTTTACATTAGTAGAGAAAGAGCAGAGTGAGAGATAGAGCCTTTTTAATACAGTACATGATTTGCAGTGGTTTGAAAGTAACTGGACGCTTGGCTACTAAATGTTTCATTGGCATCTGTTTATCATCTCGCTGTTAGTTATAGCACAAAAGAGCTGCAAACCATTTGCAGAAAAACGTCTTTTTACGACTCGCACAGCAAGTCAAGAACGCTCTCTGAGATGTGTGTCCTTGTTGAGGGAAGACTTCATGACCAAAAACCACAGAGGATTTACCACAAGATGCAACGCCACCCTCCAACCCCCCACCTCCCCAGTAAACCACGGAAGCAGAAAAACCAGACTGAAGTTCACAAATACACATGCACATAGACACACACGCACAAAGAAAGTTCTGGATCAAGTTCTGTGGTTTGATGAAACAAAAAATCAGACTATCAAAATTGTGGAAAAAGGAAATTGTAGAGGAAAAAAAGGGAGGAACAGCTCATCATCCAAGACACCACCTCATCTGTCAAACATGGTGGTCAGGTTAAACTCAAGTCAACACAAGCAAAGAGCTGAATGAGGCTGCAGTGATAGATTTTCCATGAATTATTATATATATAATGATTATATCTGACTCCAGTTACTTGAACCTGTAAACTCTGAGCACTGTAGGTTTAAAGAGTCGTAACTCGCATATACTTCTTTTCATACAGATGTCAACCATGTCAGATAAAAGCTGACACTATCCATTATCTTATTTCATTCTGAATGTGCTGAAGCTCAAAGACTTTGTTGTTTGGTTTGGACTGTACGTGACCCAAACTTCAGGTCTGTAGTGAGTTCAACCACACGATAACACAGCAAGTTTCTTGTTTTTGCTCAGTTTTTCACATCTCCCTGCTTCATGCGTTAGTTTTTTAGCCCGCTCTTATTCACAATTTGATCTCTCTCTCCATTGAGCTAAAGTTCAATATGACTGAATAATGGGAACATTCTCGACGCCGTAATGTTTCTCCGACGGTCCGGGTGTCGCTTCGGCTCGGGAGGAGAATGGCCTCTCGCTGAAAGCATATAGAAGAAACACTGCGGGGGAAGTTGAGGCCATCTCATCTCAGTAACATCTTAAAGCATTCAGACCGGCAGCTTTTCATCAGTTTTATGGAGGAAATCTACTCAGGCTTTGTCACTGTACACTGATTCGGGAGTGGAAACGACTCCCTGGAAAGTCTTAGCTTTAGGAATGTTCTGTTGCTCAGCAAAAACCCAGATGTGTACTTCTTCAACACACTCCTTGTATACAGGACTGAAGATAATAAAATCATGATTATAGGTTCATACTATAGAGGAAACATGTGGGCTAACATTTACTTTATTTTTTTTCCTCTTGTCCTCCCACTCTGCCCAATTTTTTTTCTTTAATCTTATCTTCTCTTATTATCTGTCTCTGCAGTCCACCCCGCTCCACCTGGCAGCAGGATACAACAGGGTGAGGATAGTTCAGCTGTTACTACAGCACGGAGCAGATGTTCACGCCAAGGACAAGGGGTACGTACAAGTAAATAAAAGCAAAATCAAAACGAGAGATTCAATGGAAAAGCGAGAATGGTAGAATCGTAACATCTAAGTCTATCGGAAATAACGTCACAACAAGGTTGGACACGAGTCTTTTAAAGTTGAAGACAGTGCCGTTCACCGATGAGACAATATCAAAAGCAACATTGTTTATTAGTTGAGACGTGGCTCCTGATGTCAGACCATGCTCACTGTGTATAGTTTTGAGATGTGGTCGAGTTTCTCTGCTGTCATCATTATGCGGTTCTACTACATTTAATTTCCTATCAGTGACAATGATGTTGTGTGAGTGCTGTCCATCAGCAGTGCACTCAGCCCAGACTCCATAAAAGATCGTACAAAGCTGAGAGCTGCTGCAGTAGTGATGGTTTTTTTGTTTGTTTGTTTGTTTTTCCTACAATTCGATTATACAGTCGAATTGAATTCATTTGTTTACAGCCCTACAACACACCACTAATATACTGTCATGGGCTTTTCATCTGGTCTTATTCGTGTTTGGCATGAAATTTGATGCTCATGTTCTGTAATGTGTTTGTTCCTTCCCAGTGGTCTGGTGCCTCTTCATAATGCCTGCTCCTATGGTCACTATGAAGTTACTGAGCTTCTGCTAAAGGTACACACACACACACACACACACACAGACATTAGCAGAATATATACTTTAGCAGTGGAGCTAATCCTCAAATGATGTGATTATATATGTTTTACCAATAACAAACCTGGAAATACCCAGAAAATCACATTCCACTGTTTTGTTGATATATATCGACCATGTAATTCCCTTCGCAGCTCGTCAAAAAATTTCCAAAAAAAGCTCTTAACAATTCAGTCCGTGCTTAGTTTTTTCTTTCTCTTTCTTCCAACTTGTCACCCAATAATCCTGTTTCCTCGTCCAGCACGGAGCGTGTGTTAACGCCATGGATCTGTGGCAGTTCACCCCTCTCCACGAAGCGGCGTCTAAAAACCGAGTGGAGGTCTGCTCCTTGCTGCTGAGTCATGGCGCCGACCCGACCCTGCTCAACTGTCACAGCAAGAGCTCCGTGGACATGGCGCCCACTCCTGAGCTGAAGGAGAGACTCACATGTGAGTGCAGCGCTGACGTAAACCGCAGCTGTGGCGGAACGGCTCTCTCTAAATGTGTCATGGCGTTTGAATTAATGAATAGGTTGTTTCAGGAAGGGTGTATTTACCACTAGTCATGTTTGGAGCAGTTGATTTGAATTATTTGAGTGGTGAGACAGTTTAAAACAGAGAGAGAGCTGTTTTTTCGAGCGTAAAAAAAAAAAAAACAACAGACCTATATGTTTGGAAAGCTGAACTGAAACAAATGAAGTCTTGACTGATGCTCATATTCACTTGGTTCTTCATTTTTACTTAACTGTCTGAAACACGGTGGAAGATGATAGTAGATTGTTGTTTTGACGTTGGGGAGAAAAAAATGGTACAAAGCCATTTGTGGCTCCAGATGGAGCAGCTCAATGTCTGATGAATTGCAGCCAGTGATTGATTCTAAAAGTTTTTTATTTTTCAACTTTCTGTCGCGATGTTCAAGTTGCGAATACAGAAATATTTAGCTTCCTTAAGTCTAACATTGAGAATATAGTATTATGTTTGGGTCAATATGAAAGATTGTCCAGAGATGCTGGTAAAAGAAACAAGCCGCTACCGTAAGATGATATGACAAGTTCATGCACATTTTACACACTGAAATGTCTGTACCTCAGTTTACTTGTGCCACAGAGAAGCGAGCAGATCACACTTACCTCCAAAAAATATTCACATGCTCTAACATGTTTTAGGGAGTAGTTGTTAAAGGCATCTGGCTGCAATCGATCATTAAATCCAGACCCGTTATTCTCACACTCGACTACATTTTAGTCAGATTTATAGCTCCTGCTGTTGATTTACACTCTGACAGCAGCTCACTCATAGTTGTACTGCAGCCTCACATCAGGATGCAAGGAATCAAGGCGTTTACCATATATAGGATATACTCTCTCCAACCTTGTTTTGATTTTAAGTTCAGATTTTGCCGATACTGTGTTTTCAGTCATACAAATTTATTTGAATAGCTTTATTTGAATCGAACATTTTGGGGGATGTGCGCTGTGGTAATTAAACACAACACATGTTAATTAAACAGAGAGTGAGTGGTGTAATTAAATTCGTTTTCTTTATGTCCGCGGCAACCACGGAGTCAAAGCGGACAAGATAAGTCTTTGTCTCTGGCGGAGAAAGCTCGGCGCAACTCTTTGGAAGTTAATTAGCGATACAGCGCTCTCTCTCTCTCTTCTGCACTTTATCTTTCCCTGGAAGAAACTGTTACCTCACCATTCCAGACTTAAAAAAAAAACACTTACCCTGACATTAAGCCTCCCATTGGCTTGAATACAGAATTGGGGAAAACAAATATTTTTTGTCGACAGGAGAAAATTGATTCGTAAAGTAAAACAATAAATTCATTTTAAATCACGCATCAATTTTAAGGTAACCTAGTAGAAATTGGAGTGGGCCATGTTATATAGAGGTGTTTTAGAAAATACAATTTCTTACCATGAGGTTGCCAGGCAACCAGCTCTGAGGCCAGGAAGTGCATAATAAAAATAGTCCAAAATATAACTTTGTGTCACTAAGGATTAATGAACTAATAAGATTTACCTTTGGACAGAACCAGGCTAGCTGTTTATGCTAAGTTAAGCTAACTGTGTCACATGGTATCAAGCTTCAATATAATGTAATATATAATAATATAATATAATATGATATAATATGCTGTTATTTAGTATAATATAATATAGAATAGTATGATATAATATAATATACTGTTATTTAATACAACAAATGAATACAACTTCCTGTGCATGTAAACCTATCCCAGTCTTGCAGTTTTTTTAATAGACTATAACTTTTTCTCAGAAAAAAAAACGGATACTTTCACCTCTTCTGACCTCTGAAATTAAATCAAATGAAACAAGTTCCGGGAGGAAGAATAGTAGCTCCTTCCCTGAATTGCACACAAAACATGTCACAGCGAGGCTTTTACCTGGAGTAAGAGGTCACGATAATTGTTGCCTGATTTTAAAAAGGGTCACAAACCCAAAGGATTGTGAGCTGCTGCGGTTCAATAACAAGAAAGAAACACGTTCTCGACTTTGTTGACTATGTTTCTCAAAGCGAAATACATCTGTGAGTTCTTACTATCTGTCTAAATGTCTGATTATACATGAATGAATGTTGTTTTTCTGTCAGTAAAAGGGCTTGAACAGTCTCCTGTTGTACTGTCTGAAATGCTTCTGAAGCAAAATTGTTTGTTTGTTTGTAATTTTCAGTCCCCGGGGGATAATCACTTGTTTCCGCTCCAGCTCTGGCATACAGACTGTTGCATCATGTTGTTATTAAGTCGCTGGTAAAAACTTTGAAGTCATTTTAATGAAGCAGCAGTACGCTGCAGGGTCATTGCAAGTTGAAGAGATATATTGTTATAGTTGAGTGAAACCTGGAGAAAAAGAAAAGAAAACCTCCAGTTTTTGGTCAAGTTTCTCATTTGAAGAACCACATGCTCCCCTGTGGGTTTAGACATTTGTGCAACCTTTGGATTTGTAGGAAGCCTGTCAAGAAACACTCACTCACTTTGTATGTTGTGTGTGTGTGTGTGTGTGTGTGTGTGTGTGTGTGTGTGTGTGTGTGTGTGTGTGTGTGTGTGTGTGTGTGTGTGTGTGTGTGTGTGTGTGTGTGTGTGTGTGTCTTTTCAGATGAGTTTAAGGGCCACTCTCTGCTTCAAGCTGCTCGAGAAGCTGATATGGCCAAAGCTAAGAAGACACTGGCACTGGAGATCATCAACTTCAAACACCCTCACACACATGAGACCGCACTGGTGAGTTGACATGACCACACAAACTGCACAGCACACACACATTGATGTCTACACCTGTGTAGAGATGCTGAATTTCTGTGTGTGTTTTTTTTGTGTGCGTTAGCATTGTGCAGTAGCATCACCTCACCCGAAAAGGAAACAGGTGACAGAGCTGCTGTTGAGGAAAGGAGCCAACGTCAACGAGAAGAATAAAGAGTGAGTGTTGTTGTTATACAAACAAAACAGTGAATCCAGACTGATAACAGCACTTTTTGGACTGAAGGTGCCAGTCGCATCTGTAACTTTGCTCTTGATTCATAAAAACTGGATAAAACAAAGCCGTGTACAAGAACAGCGTGTGCTTATAATGTCTTTTTTTTTAACTGCATGTGATTCCAAAATAACACAAATAAATCCATGTCTTCTATGTTTTTGCTCTGCAGCTTCATGACTCCTCTCCATGTGGCAGCAGAGCGGGCTCATAACGACATTATGGAGGTTCTGCAGAAACACGGCGCCAAGGTAAAGTAGTCATTTTTACACAGCGTCAGACATTTATCACCTGTCATTTCCTTCATTTTCGTCTTGGGCCTCTCTCAATTCTACCCTAAATCTTGTCAAATACTATGTAAATCTGCTCTTAATATCCATTCATAAACCTTTCATATGCTTCTCTACACATGCGTATAAATCAATACTGCAAATGTTTCCATTTTGCTGCCATTTTGTGGTGGAAACCTTGACGTTAAACATTAGGTTTTCTTTCTCAGACCTTCAGCTTTTTTTTTATTTTTAGAGCTGCCGTTTTGGTCTGATTTTCAGCAGAAGACAACTCACTATGTGTTGAATGTGTGTCTAGAGGGAACACTGATTTTGACACATTAATAGAAAGTTGACTAGATTGCTGCGCGGCAACAACGCTCTGGCTTCTTAGTGATAGCGGTGACTCATTGCATTTTAATTACGGGTAAAACGTGTCCCTTTTGCCCTCACTGTGCCATCACCATTCATACTGACACGACACACACATAACACGCGGCTGAGATGATGATAAAGAAACGTCCTCCATGGTTCTTTCTCACTCTGCGACCACATCTAACTTTTCGAAAACAGCGTCTGATCTAACACCTTAACACCAACAATCTCTGTTTTAGGACCTTGTAAGCAATATTATAAATCCAAGGTCCAGCCTTTGTCATGGCAGTATTACTTTTATATAATATTTTTTGCATCAATATGATGAAGTACCTTTATTTACAAGGTCATTTGTTGGTTTAGGCACCAAAAGAAAACACTCTCAGCTGATGTTCTATAAGATTCATTGTGTGATATAAGGTTGTTCATTTTTTGTGTTTGTAAAAGTTTGTATTGTAAGTTTTGTACTTTTCTTACAGATTTAGATCTTTAATCTGTTAGAATCCAAAGGCCAGATGATCCTCATCTGGTCAAATCTAATGATGTAGATCTCGAGGCTGATGGTGTCTTGTGCTTTTCCCTCCCTGCTCTTATTTTTTTGTGCTAATTCTTAACTACACTCTTGCACTTCTTGGCAGAGACACTAGCTAAATTTGTGGTGCAGCGCATGTACTACACTACACTACACACTGAAGCATGAAGTCTTATCTTGTTAGGCTACGTGATCATAAACGGTGAACGCGCGCTGAGAAACACCAGCTCACGTATTGTTGATGATTAACATATTATCGTAGAAGATACACACCACATACCCATCAAGTACATGAATAACACAATATAATGTTTCATACGCAGTAATAAAAGATTTACTCTTAAACTAAACTCAGTACTGTTTAACATAAACCAACCGTGTGTGATGTAATTGTATTAATGAATAAACAACAACATCCACTAGAATCACATTTGACTTTACACTTTACATTTATTAACATTTAGATTCATTTGCACTGAGGTTATCACATGGCATTGTGGGATTTTTTTGGGGGCGGTGGGGTGGGGATAATAAACAAAGTTGACTTGCATATTATTTTAATCCCCAGACATCTTTATTCATGTATTTAAATATACTGAAATATGTCGGGTTGTCTGTTTTTTGTTTTTGTTTTTTTTTTTTCTTCTTTTTAATACAAAACTTTGGTTTGAATGTTGAAAGAAATGAAAGAATAATGAAGAGCGTCACAGTTTCTTTGATGATCAGTGTCTCAGATCAGAGACTCATCCAGATGGAAGCTTATAATTACACAATGACAAAATGTCAGAAATTCTTACTTGACTCAGATATATGGTAGATACGATTATTTGACGGAAAGTGGTTTCACCAGAAAAGTAAATTACAACATCTCATCAAAAAAGAACTCATCACAGACTGATAATGTAACAGATAATAACAGAAGTTTTTTTTTAATAAGAAATGAATCAGTGTGTGAAAAATAAAACATGAAGGAACAGAAAGTCTTCTTTTCTTTTCTTTTTTTAAAGATTATACCATTGTTTCATTGTTTGTAGGTGAATGCGCTGGACACGCTGGGTCAGACGGCGTTGCATCGCGCCGCTCTAGCAGGCCATCTACAGACCTGTCGGCTGTTGCTAGGATACGGGGCAGACGCCTCGCTGGTGTCACTGCAGGGTTTTACTGCTGCTCAAATGGGAAATGAAGCTGTTCAGCAAATACTCAATGGTATGCCACTGTTCCTGTGTGTGTGTGTGTGTGTGTGTGTGTGTCTGTGTACCTGGTTTTTCCTACATTATGGGGACTTAAACCTGTTTCCACACTCACATTGTGGGGACCTGTCTTCCTTGTGGGGACAAAAACTGGTCCCCATGATGTAAAACAAGCAAAAACAAAAAAATAAGCTGAAGACGTGACTTAAGGTTTGGTTAAGGTTAGGGTCAGGTTTAGATAAAGGTTCAGCAAGTGGTACCAACAAATGGGATCTCTAGGGTTTTCAGGAATGTCTCCAGGAAATTAATGGAAGTCATTGAAATGTCCCCACAAGGCATAAAAACAAATGTGTGTGTGTGTTTAAAAGACTGAGTGGGTGGCTGGCTGAGTGTGCAGATGTGCAGGATCTTCTGTGTTTTGGTTGCTATGCGCACGCTGGCAACGGTGAGATTAACTGGGATTGTTTTGTAAAGGTCAATATTGATATTTTCAGAGCGAAGGTGCAGATTGGTAAATAATGTTTTAAGACAGAGTTTACTGCCGAACGGTAGAGAAAATCGTTGCAGTTGTTTCCAGATCAAAGCAGCTAAATGGGAGGTGTTTTCTATCACGACAGAAAAAAACACTTGTTATCATTAAAAGCTGTTTACTTACAAATTTAAAAGAAACGTTGCAAATTCAGCATCAAATTCTAATCTTTAATTCGCTAAGAACTGTCTCCAATGATAAATCTTGTTTGTAGTTGGCTAATGTGCTAACCTGTTGTCCTCAGCCCAGCTAGCTTGATTTATCACTCTGGAATAATGAGGCTGTGTAGCATCTGGTTTTGCTCATATGTGTACACACAAGCCAAACAAAACCACAATTTAAAATCAGTTGCTCTCTAGCGCCACCAGTGGTCAAAACTTCACAAGGGCACCTTCAAAACTTGACAGCAAACCAGTAGGAATAGTCATCTTTTAATCATCAGAGCATGTATCACCACACACAGATTGGATTTATTTTAGCCTTAAATTAATAACTTTAAACTGACATTAGCTACACAATCAGCAGTTTAACTAACCATTAATAATCCCACTATCTTTGACTGGTTAAACTATAATTAAATTAAAGATACACTTAAAGAATGTATTCATGTGTAAAAGTAAACAATTTATATTCATTTCTAAGATTTTTGAAGAACTGATTCATAAAGATATGTGTGAAAACTTAAGTTAATACATAAAAATCTGCAAAACTGCAGACATAACTACTTGTGACGCTCTAAGATACCTGGCTTCAATGAATTCTTTTTTTTCCCTATGTTTCTTCATGTTCTGCTCTGAAGAGAACGTCCCGGTGAGAAACTCAGATGTGGACTACAGACTTCTGGAAGCTGCTAAAGCCGGAGACCTGGACACTGTCAAGGTTATTTTCTTGTATTTCACAATGTCTATGTAACTGGGAGACGACTGGGTTGTCTATCACCTGATGGTCCGGTCTGTAGGTACATGAATATGGACAAATAACACATATTAGATGCTTCAGTCATTCTGACTAAATCCAGATACAGAGTCAGTCCAGGAGTGATTCTAACAATTAAAACTAGTCAGTCTGCTTCAGGGATTTCTTGTTAAAGGGGTAAATTGAAGAAAACAGACCATTCATTCTCCTAAGAGTCAATATAATCTTAATTTGAAAAATAAAGATGGACATAAAAAAAAAAAAAAAAAAGGAAGTTGACCTGAGTAGACTCAGTGTGTATTGACACCGATCCTGACAAGTAATTTGCCCCATGGGAGCAGAAATCATCTTTTAATTGCCACATTAAAGTTGGGGTAATAATGTGGATTCATGTCCAGAATAATGTTTATGAAACGTAACCAGCTGCATGATTGGAAATAATCTGAATTTTATAAAGGCTTAAAAATATATATACAGACATTTGTTGAGCTTGGTTTGCTCAGAAATGACATAAATGTTTTAAGTATGTTGTCCTTTAGTGAAAACAAAAACAGGAAGTCCAGTTATAAAAACAGAAAATGATTTTAAATTGAACAGTGACTCACTGAAATCTTAACTCTGGGGGAATAATATTCTTGCCAACTCTTTATTTTGAAATTATGCCGGAAACAAAATGTCCTGACCTTTTTCGCTGTTCCTGTTGCTCTTATAGAGTCCTGGTCGTAGTGATTTTTTGTTAAATGCCAAATGCATATTGCTTTTTTTTTGTATGTGTGTGTGGGAATCAGTTATTGTTGTCCGCATCGATTTCGGTAAAAATTACAAAACTTTTTTTTTTTTTTTTTTTCTGTTAAAGGCCACAGTTCCCACTTCACAAAATTCCCAACCGCAGCAATGTAATAACAGTTAGTGTGATAGGGTGTCACAGATGCCCACTCATGTTTAAATTCTAGACACTCGTGATGTACTGTAATGTGCTACGGAAAAAAAAACACCCACTCAAATGTCAGGACCCGATAACATCCGATAAAATATTTGACAGGAGTATTTTGTGTTGAGAGAAAATCTGTGTCTTTACCCGCGGCGAAAGACTGTTATGGTTATCCAGATGATGAGGCTCTGTCAATGTCTGCAGTGTGATGCTTTGGCAGTTTGGCAGGGCATCTTAGCAGAACAGACAATGAGATCTGGTCTGGCCTCCTGACAGTTTCTTTTTTTTTTTTTTTTTTTTTTTTACCTGAGGCGCACTCACGTACGTGTGCTGATTGACGTTTGTTTTTTTTATTTTGTTTTTTAAAGCACTTTTTCACCATTTCTGATCTTGTTCCATCTACTCGGATACCGAAAGATGGTCGCTGTGGGTGATGGGTCAGAGATGAAGATCATTTCTGTCATTCAGAGAAATAAAAGCCATTATGAATAAGGTTCTGCGAAAAAATAACAAAATAATATTTAAAAAAACATTTTTGCCTCCAATATTATAATAATAATAATAATTATTATTATTATTAATGTCAATGTTATTAATGTTGATAATAATGTTATCTTTAATAATAATAAGAAGAAGAAGTATAAAAAAATACTGAAATAAAAAATTTATACATTAATAAATTTTTTTAAAAAACTTTTTTTTCTCATCAATCCACGCTCAATATTGATATTGATGATGATGATAATAATAAAGATAATAATAATAATTTTTAGTTTTCATTGAATTAAATAATCTGTAAGAACTAATGTTTAAAAAAAAAAAGATTATAGACAATTTTGCAAGACCATTGCTTCTTTTTTTCTAAGGCTTTTGAGGTTTTAAAGGTTTACTAAATTTCTACAATCTTTGCTCACCTGGATTTGCGTCATTTAATCTTATTCTGCCTGGTAGATTCGTTCCAGCTCCATCAGAACGGATGTGAAACATCTGTGACCTGTCATCTTCAGGTCTCCACGCTGACTCTGCGGCGCACTCGTCTCTTAAATAGCAGCAGAGGTGAAAGATAATGGCTCGAGGTGGAGGAGTAAAGAGTCCGCGAACGGCGTGTTTCCTTTTACCTCCTTATAGATTGGATCTTAGAGTAAGGCAGAGAGAAGCTTTAAAAAAATAAATTTCCTTTTTTCTGTTCCTTCGCAGTACTGAACTGAGGAGGGATTGTATCTGAAAATAACAATAAAAACGCTGCTGTTATTGTCTGTGAACGTCGGGGCAACAGGTGTCAGCCTCAGTTCAGCTGACCTGTCGTTGTTTGTTTTTTTCAGCCTCAGTTATTAACTTCAATATTGTTGCTGTTGCTCCCTAAACCCCCTTTTTTCCCACATATTTCATTTCACGGATGTATTTTTCATCATAAACCGTGGCAGGTGGGCAGAGGAACAGTGTTGCCCTTTTCTCTACTTTTTGTTTTTCTCTTGTGATAACTCTGCAGCTCTGGTTCCTCTCTTTGATGGTGTATTTGGTCGTCTGTGTTTTTATGCAATATAAAACTGTGTATAAGCTAAAGGGATAAAAACACTATATTCTAATGATATTAATAGTGTTAAACAACATATTTAAAGCTATGAGGCCGCTTTATTAAAGCCACTGTACAAGGCTGCTGGTGTTCTTAGCAATAATTTAAATATCATAAAATATGATACAAACAAGTTAGACCAGACTAAGAGTTTCAAGTTGCGCCAGCAGCTTTTTATGCTTGCACATAGACACAGCAGCACATTAAGCTAAATACTAACATCAATATGCTCACAATGGCTGATGTTAATGGCTGGAACGTCATTACCTTGAGTATTTTATCTGATTTTATCTTTAACTAAAATGTGGCCTGATAATACAGCTAAATGACAAGACAGAGAATTCAGTTGTCAGAGAAAAAGAAGGAAAAAAACAACTTTTTCTACCTCTTAGTTGTTTTCTTCTCTGATATCTTTCATTTTAGGCATATATAATGACTGATCGTTCATCTTCAGTTACGTTGTAGCACTTTTTTTTTTTAGAAAAATGCTTTTCCTCGTCATACTCGATGAAAAACATCATAAACGCCCTGTCAGAAATATTTATTCTGTTGAAATTTGTCTTGTTTTTGGAGACAGATAAATAATATGAAGAATAATGGGAGTATATCTTGATTTCTGCTGCCACATGTAAAGTGACACTCCTCTTAATCATAGATTTTTTTTTTTTTTTTTTTGAGCCTCTGTGACATGTGACAAGTCAAAAACAGATTTTTTTTTCTCTTGCCTTTTCAGTCACTGTGTACGGCTCAGAATGTGAACTGTAGAGACCTGGAGGGGCGACACTCCACTCCTCTTCACTTTGCTGCTGGTTACAACAGAGTGTCTGTGGTGGAGTACCTCCTGCACCACGGGGCCGACGTGCACGCCAAGGACAAAGGGTGTGACTCTTTTGAATTTTTATCTTTTGGTTTATTTTATTTTACAGATTAGAAAACTTTTTATATAAAATGGTGTTTAACTGTTTATCTTTTTTTGCGGGCAGCGGCCTGGTTCCACTGCACAACGCCTGCTCGTATGGTCACTACGAAGTGGCCGAGCTGCTGGTCAGACACGGAGCGTCAGTCAACGTGGCCGACTTGTGGAAGTTCACGCCGCTCCACGAAGCCGCCGCCAAGGGCAAATACGAGATCTGCAAACTGCTGCTCAAGGTTAGAACTGCACGTCAACTGTCTTACAACTGTTTAATCGTCAGACATTTTCCGGTCACGCTTCTCCTGTCTTTTTTTTCTAGTGACTGAGTATCCTTAAACAAGCTGTTCACTGCCACCATCCATGACTTTCTTGGCTTACTGGAAACAAATATTTAAATTTCACCACTTAGTGAAGCTTTTGCGCTTCCTGTAAACATCCACTTTATCCTCTTCTTCACATAGATTCAGGGGACCAGTATTAACAAGACATGGCAGAGTCTTGGTGAAAAGATATCTTGTCGCGCTGCCTTGTGAATAATAATAAGTGTTTCGTGGCATTTTCTTTAAAATAGCAGACATCCGCCTGATTTCATTTAGTCAGTCAGTGGAGAACATTCAGTCAGAGTTATGCTTCACCGTGCTCTGCGTTCATTTTCGGCACCTGCGTGATTAAACTCCGACCAATGAGATTACGAGGCTGAAAATATCAGTTGCGTAATACGCCGTCGTCACATCTCCACGAGTCTAAATGTGTCCTGTGAAATGTTTCATTTCACAGCTGAATGTGTTTTTGTTTTTCCAATCATAAACACCTCCAGACAAGGTTACATCACCGCGGTGTTGTTGCCATATGGGGCTGCATAAATTAATATTAGATCAACGTTGCTGCATTCACACTCATACACACACACACTCACAACAAAGCAAACACACATAAACGGCAGAGAAATTCAAATTTAAAAGGTAATATAGTGTCAATGCTCAGAGAGATTAAATTTGGAGCAATCTGTGTTTGAAGCTCAGTAGAGAACAGGACTATATTAAAACTTTAAATATCAGCTGTGAGGTTTATGTTAATGAGAGATTGACAAGGTCAGCTCACAGCAGTTATCACTTTGAGAGTAAGTGTAATGTCTCAGTGCTGGTGATGGCAGAGTAAACACTGACGATGCAGTGATGGCGTCTTTGGTGGCGAAGTTGGATGACAGTTATGGTGGAGGGTAGTGGACAGCGGGGGGTGTGAGATGGGCAGTGTTGGAAAAAAAGTGACAGCTCTAGAGAAAAGGGCTGTTTCTCCATCTGACAAGGCTCCATATCACTCCGCAGAGAGCCAAGCGAGGGGGGGGGGGCAAACTTGTACTGGCAGGAACGGCGTGAATGATTTCCCAGAGGCACAGAGAAGTGCTGTAAATAATGCTGTAATACTGCAAGTACCAGTGATTTAATGCTGAATAAACTGACAATCCTGATAACGGTTAATTGTTTAGGTTGTTTATCAAGCAAGCAAGTAAAAAGTGCCAAACATTCACTGACTGGCTCTGACTTGTCAAATGTGAGAAATTTCCTGCTTCTCTCTTGATGTGTCATTGTTAATTAAATATCATGGGGTTTTTGGGCTGTTGCTCCGACAAAATAATGCAATTAAATAATGGCACTTCTGGTGCGGAGAATAATTGTCATGGACTTTTTTTTTTCAATATTTTCTTGGGATGGCTCAAACTCAACGGTAGAAACTGTCAGTCCTGTAACATGTTATGAAGCATGTCAGCGTAGACTCTGTAGGATATCTCTAAACATTTAGATCTGGATCTGTCGGGAACAAAAACCTCAGTGGAAATATGTTCTTCCTAAACTTTAAGAGGACACTCGCCTGATTAGTAAACCATATGTAGATGCTAACTGGAGTCAAATAGGGACATGTACAATATGTTAAAGATGTTTATGATGGTCAGCAGAGGAGTTCAGCTCATGTCCGGGATCACCATCTGCCTCAGCAGCTTTGTTTGTTACGTAACTTAGTGTGAATTTGATTGTTAATTGTGTCATTGTTCATCCTCGGTGATGGTGTTTGCAGTTTCCCCTTTCGCAGATTTCGGAGCTTTTTTTTTGTTTTTTTTTTTTTTTTTTTTTTTTTTTTCAGAAGGGCTGTTAATCACTGTTACCGTTGGCACTAGCCTGACGGTATCCGAGCGCAGCAGCTGATGATGAATAAAACAGATTAAACGTTATTCCTCAGTGTCTCGGTACGCGAGGCCACGTGTGGCCTTATGTTCTGATAAATCCCAGCCAGAGCTTCAGCAAACAGTCCTGGAGTTCAGAGATACAGACGCTCCCTCAGGCTACACTTTGACTGAGCTGATGGTCGGTTCAGCTCTTGCAATAAGACGACTGCGGGCGGGAGTTAGAAAACAAACACACGTACACTCACACACGTGCAGACGATCGATTGTCTGAGGTGGACGTTTTTTCACTGCGGTTTAAAATTGTCATGTTGGACTGTCTGTTGGGTTTTAAGCTCGTGAATGTGATTCTTGTGAACACACATCAGCAACCTCATTTTCCCTTTAACTCGCACACACAGACACACACATGCACACACACACACACGCACACATATGCACACAAGTAACAGAGTGTTCCCTCACTTTGGAGTTAATCTGCTGAGGCCTGGGGATGTAACTGTTCTCTCATTTTACATAAACTGTTCCAGAGTCCAGCAGTAGGTTTCCCTTTGTCTTTTCTGTTTGTTGTCAACTTTATATTGTTCCCCTTTTGTTCTCAAACTTAAACTTTGCTGCATTTGCTCCCTGTGCTCTGATATTCTGCAAGGATCTTATGAGGAAAATACAAAATGCACATTTGCATTTTCTATGTTAGGGAAGAAGTGCGAGAACATAACAATCTCTTCCCCAATTAAAGAAGAATCTGTCTTGTTAGCACTAAGCATGAAGATGTGTTAACTTGTGATCTTGGCTGGGTGTCTGTGAGAGATGTACGAGGGTCGTTCTAAAAGTTCTAAGCCTCACCCAGAAGGAGTTGGAGAAACAAGATGGTTTGTTGCTCTTTTTCAATATAGTCCCCTTTGACATCAATGCACTTGGTCCAACGATGCTCAAGCATTGCAATCCCATTACGGAAGAAGGTGGAATCCTGGTCCTCCAAAAATTCCCCACAGCACATATGACCTCATCATTGTTTCTAAAATGGTGACCACACAGGTGGGATTTGAGTTTAGGAAACAAGAAGAAGTCAGATGGAGCCAAGTCTGGTAGGTAAGGGGGATGGGGTAGCAATTCAAAGCCACATTTGGCTGCTTCAGCTACTGCAACCTGAGCAGTGTGAACAGGCGCATTATCCTGAAGCAAAAGCACATCTGCCCTCAGCTTCCCTCTGCATTTGGATTTGATTGCTTCCTTCATTTGTCTTAATTGTGATGCATAGTAATGTCCATTCATAGTTTTTCCCTCGTCTAGGTAGTCTATCATAATTACGCCTTCAGAATCCCAAAAAACAGAAGCCATCACCTTGCCAACAGATGCTGCCTGCTTGAATTTCTTTGGGGAGGAGAACCACAGTGTTTTCATTGTTTGCTTTGAATCTTTGATTCAGGTTCAAAGTGGTGAACCCAAGTTTCATCTTGAGTCACTAATCTGTGGTGGAAATTCTCAGGTTCAGCCTGGAAGAAGTCAGAAAAAAATGTTAGAAGGGTTCTGGAAATGTCGACCCTCTTCAGCTTCTGTTCTGGCGTCAACATTCTCGGGACCCATCTAGCAGACATCTTGCTCATCCCCGAGATCTCAGTTAAAACAGTGTGGACTGAACCAGAACCTGATGCCTATAAACTTGGCTATCTGCTGGACAGTAAGACATCTGTCATCCAAAACCATGTGGTGAATGGCATCAACTTTTTCATCAGTGGTTGAGGTTTTTGGGCAACCTGACTGATGGTTATCTTCTGTGCTGTCCCTGCCCCGCTTGAATTCTGCAGCCCACTTCTTCACAGTTCAGCAAGTGTCTGTGCCATGTCCTTGTGAATTTCCTTGGTCTGTCACCTTTTTTTTCAGATATTTTTTGACTGTTCAGGCCTCTGTTTTGTCCATTTTTGGATTTTTCTCACACCTCACCCTTGCATGTGCCTCTGAATTCATTTTTCTAGCTTTAAAAGAAGTGGTAGTGTGTTGCAAAAACAAAATTGTTCAGCTATGACTGTTTTTTTCTGGGTGAGGCTTAGAGCTTTTTGAACAACCCTCGTATGTCGAAATAATTTGGGCAAATACGGCGTTAATCAGAATTATTACGTGGAACCGCTTTAATTATCCGTCCAGCGGTATAATCTCCGAGTCAGCATAATAAAGCTAATAAGCTGTGACTCTCGGTGATCGGTCTGGGCTGTCGATAACATACAAATTAACTTTGGAAAAGAATGAAGTCGAACTTCGGCAGAACAAGCATCAGAAAATCGTAAAAAGTGAAGTGGCTGAAAAACGTGTTTGAGAAGTGCTTCATCACTTGTGTTTAGTCTTTCTGATCACACAGGTTTTTCAGTAGAGGGATTTTAATTCCTGAACCTGTCTGACCCTTTAAGGAGATGGTACACTTCCAAGTTTTACTCTGTAGGTAATCTGTATGCATCTGCGCCAGCGTTGGCTAAGACAGAGGCTTTATGTTATTCAAGATATCTCAACAAACTTTTCAAGGGAATTTCTTAAAATTTTGGCACAAACATCCTCTTGGACTCAGAGGATGAGCTGATTAGATTTTGCTGATCAAAGGTCAAGGTCACGGCGGCTTCACGTCCACTCTGTTCCTGCAAAGACGATATATTTGGAACGTCTAGAGGGAATTTCATTACATCTGGCACAAGCATCCACTTGGACTCTCAGGCTGGATGTTTTCCAACGGCATAACTCAGGAGCAGAGCACGGGGGGTGGGGTGGGGGGGACTGTGAGCATGCAGCTGTTTGAGAGAAGATAGAGTCCTTGGCTTTTAAAATGGGGGGAAAAACTCGGGGTGGGAAGGTTGGAATGTGTCACACCTCAGAGACATCCGTGTCTTGTGTTGAGCTTAGAGATATCCCATGTTTCATCGTCTTCCAACGAGCAGGAAGACATCTTCTTTTTCCGTCTTCTTGTCTGAGAAATTAAATCTTCTTGCGGGCAGCTTTGTATTTTGTTTTGCTTAATGATGACGGCCGACGCCGGTCACGATAAATCCCATTGCATCCCATGCAACACATTACATTACCTCAATCGCTGCAAATGAATGTGAATTCAATGGAGGAGTAACAAACATTTACGGGATCATTTATTTATATGTAAATGCCCCCAATTATTTGTATTCTAATTTTCCTGGAGAGTGAATAAATTACAGTGAGAATGTGATTAAAGCAGCAACAAGGCGATGGGGAAATAGAAAGTAGGACAGAAAAGTCTTAACAGATATGTAACAAAAAAAAAAAAAAATTCTCCACAGCCGTGAGAGATGTCCAGTGTAACGGACATTTCCAGCCAGCAGTGGAGACTCAGGGGAGTGGTCCCACAACATCCAATTTTAATGAGCGGATTTCAAACCTTACAATGAAATGACAAGTTCAACTGTAACCTAGGCGACAGCTGAGCGATGAAAATATCTGCTTTCCTTCTCAGTCCTCCAGGGTGTGTGGTGTTTTACACTTCACTGGATGTCCTGTCCTCACCTCTCTGCTTCTCGTCATCTCTCCCTCTTCCTCTTCTTCTTCTTCTCTCCGGTGAATTCCCTTCATCCTCCTCTAACTCGTCACTTCATCATTCTCTTGAAACTCCCCCAGTGGGGTTTGAGCGATAAGGGATTTTAAGGACTTGATATTTTTTATATTTCAGTTAAACATTAGCTGATGTTTTTGTAGCCAGCGTCTCGGCATTGAGCAGATAAATATTTTAAGAAGGTTTAACCTCGGCAAATGTCATCTCAAATAGAGATGTAAGTGTCCAAGCAGATACATCTATTTAATATATTTTCCATCCTCCCTTCTCTCTCTCTTTCCAGCATGGAGCAGACCCCACCAAGAAGAATCGGGACGGGAACACGCCTCTGGACCTGGTGAAAGATGGCGACACTGACATCCAGGACCTGCTGAGAGGAGACGCCGCGCTGCTGGACGCTGCTAAGAAAGGCTGCCTGGCCCGAGTGCAGAAGCTGTGCAGCCCCGACAACATCAACTGCCGGGACACGCAGGGACGCAACTCCACCCCGCTGCACCTGGCAGGTAATTTACAGACCTTTCACAATGTTGCGAAGTGCAGCCATTAACACAAATTCAACCAATCCTTTTGAATTCCAATCACTGCAACCATTCAGCAATTTCTGACCAATCATCGTCGATCACGATAAAACAGTATCCGGGCAGAGTTCATGAAAGGGGAGGAAAACAGGACAAGACCGGATGTTTATCTCTAAACTTCAAAATAAAAGCACACACGTATGTACCTTACCATTCAATCAGCGGCAGACGGGGACAAAATATTTGCACACACACATGATGTCACACACCATCTGGTAAGTAGCTGCACTCTGACACCAGAGGCCTTGGTTCGCATCCTGGCCTTGACAGATACAATATGTTAATCTCTCCAATTCCTGTCATAGCAAAACTTTTATCACTATACTGTTATTGTGTTTTTTTCTCTTTAAAAGTGAAAAAAATCAGACTAAATCAGGCAAATAAGGCCGCAACACTCACAAAAAAGGCCTGCGAAAACCTGAAGGGACTGGGTAATATGTATACACAAAACACGAAACACACACACCCACACACTGGCATTACTACAGGATTTAAGTGACTTTGGACATGGTATATTTGCTGGTGCCAATCACTCTGAATCCACTATCTCAGTAAAAGCTGACCCCTTGAGATTTCAGCTCAGCTCGATGCCAAGAACAAGGCAATTAACACATCCAGACAGCGAGTGCATCTTCAGGCCAAAAGCACTTGTTCGTAGACGGGGAGGCTGACTTAGCAATTCATCAATAATTTTTGATGACAGCCTCTTTTGATAATCGCACGCGTAAGGTTGAACACAGATCACTTATCTGAACACTTAACTGTGACTGGCCTGAAGCAACACTCCTTCACACAGAGCAGTCCACAGGTGGACGACTGTTCTCTATCTATACCTGACGGGTACAAAGTGATGCAGTTAAAAAAAAAAAAAAAAAACTGACACTGAACATTTTACTGATATAATGACATAACAAGGCCGGAAAAGAATATTGATCAAATAAAAAATAGAGTCAGTTAAAATAAAAATCTTAAGAATCTTAAGAAAAAGAGAGAGCAGGTTTCATAAAAGGCTGTTAAAATCAGAAGAAGTGTTTGTTAAGACTCCCAGGAAATCAACATGTCTTAAATGAAACTATATAGTTATAAATGATAATGTTGGATTACCACTAAACTATGAGATATTAGCTGCTGTAACCAGTCACTTCAGATCTTTCACAAACTCCTTCAGCAGAGATGATCCATGTCTTCAAAGATGTGCAGTTCTCCCCCAGGAAAACTGATTTGCCTGCGTCTATTTCTGTGAATTTTTAGACTCTTTATTTTGAGACTGTGCTTTTTTTTTTTTATTGAAACGTAATGTATGAGAAGATAATATAATCTTAATTGGAAGATTTTTTTTTCTTTTCTAGCATCACTGGCACTTCAAGTTAAGAAAAAGTGCTGAAAAACACTTTGTTTTTTGTTTTTTTTTTTTTATTTGATTTTTTTGTAATAGATGTGACCACTTAGACACGCACACACACCCACGCACCCTGTGCCTTTATGCACTCGCTCGTGAGAGGAAAAGATGATTACACGCTGCCACGCTGCAGTGGATGCAGCCTGACATGTCTTTCTCTTTTTCTGTTCCTTTTCTCTCATTACCTGACTACATTCTTGTCTCTCTTCTTTTTCCTCTATGTACGATCTCTCTGCTCCATTGTGCTGCCGTTCTCTCCAAACCCCCCAACCACTACCTGCGCCGCTCTCCAGCCGGCTATAACAACTTGGAGGTAGCAGAGTATCTGCTGGAACATGGAGCTGATGTGAATGCACAGGACAAAGGAGGCCTCATACCTTTACACAATGCTGCTTCATATGGGGTAAGACACACACAGGCTTCAAACGGTGATCTTATTACTTTTGATAACCGTCCAGTAAAAGTATGAGCTCATTATCTCTTTAATTTACTCTAATGTTGAAATAATTAGTTAATTTGGCAGCTACTTGATTGATTCACTTGTAGTTATCAATCAATGACTGTGCTGCCTCCAGCTTCTTAAATATGAGTTCAGACTTGAAGCGTGTCATTTTTGAAGTGAATACCTTTGAGATTCTGACTTTCTCAGATAAGACAAACAATTTCAAGACGTCGTTTTTCACAATTTGCTGTAATTTTACATAATCCCAAAGGTTTTATTTGTTGCTGCTCATTCTGTACAGTTTTCCGGCTGTTAACCCAGCCTTTATATGTTCTTATTTGAACCTTTAAATCAACATAATACGTGAGACAAAACAACATTTTGTCGATTACGTTTATAAATGTGGAATGTTTTTAGAAAAGCTGCGATGTGATGTGGCTTTTTGCTTCTTCTCACATCCCATCTTGAGTTATTTCTATTCTGCTTTCTCGTTGAAATGATGATTATTACCAATCTTATCACAGATTTCAAAAAAGAAAGAAAAAAAGAAAAAAAAAAGTGTGCGTTTTCCCTCATCAGGAGCCATTTGTTGTCTCAGAGTCACACACTGCTTCTAGCTAGACAGCAATCTGCCACCGAGAGAGGCAAACACATGGTTCAATGAAAACTTGATGAGCTCTGCATTTTGGGGATGGACACACACACACACACATAAACACTAACACACACATACTGTAACGTCTCCCACTGTTACTGACAAACAAGCTACATTATGTTTGACGCCAAGACAAGAACTGGAGACAGACGATGAGAGACGAGAAAGAAAAGAAAGAAAGGAAGGAAGGACCGGCGGGGAAGAAAAAAAGAATCAAGATGGAGTTAATAATTCACACAATTTCCGTTCCACAGAATCTCACATATTATATATTTTTTTTTTTCTGATCACGATTTTTATAGCACTAATTCATCACACTTAACACATTTGCTCTGGTTAAATGCTTTTATTACTGTTGTCTTTCTTCCCTCGTCTCATTTTTTTTCCCTCTCTTTTCTCTCTTATTTATCTGCTGCTTCTTCCTTCTCTCTCTCTGTGTGGGTCACCACCTCACATCCATCCACCTCCTCCCTGTCTCCAGCACGTGGACATAGCTGCTCTGCTGATCAAATACAACACATGCGTCAACGCCACAGACAAGTGGGCGTTCACTCCACTTCACGAAGCGGCTCAGAAGGGCCGGACTCAACTCTGCGCTCTGCTCTTGGCCCATGGAGCCGATCCCACCATGAAGAACCAGGAGGGACAGACGCCGCTAGACCTGGCAACGGTATGAAAGGTTTTCTCAGCCGCATCAGCCCTCAGCTTTAAATACCTGCCTACATATTGTCTGTCATATTGTGTCTTCGTCTCTGCCGCAGGCTGATGATATCAGAGCTTTGCTGATCGACGCTATGCCACCCGATGCCCTGCCTAGCTGTTTAAAACCACAGGCCACTGTGGTAAGTACACTCAGAATAGAATAGAATAGAATAGTCTTTTACTGTCAATGTACAGTGGGGATACAACGAAATTGAGTGTGATTGACAATCACAGTGACAATATCCACATCACAGTGAAAACAATCATAATGGGTGTCACAGAAACCAACATACAAGGGACAACATAGGGTGAGAAACAATACAACATATTAAGGGGAAAAAAAAGCAGTATTCTCTTAAAAAATTGACATAAAATTTGAAAAAGAAGAAATCTTGTAAGATTATAATATATATACAACTGAAAGAGTACCACGAAATGTAAACTGTAAAAAACTGTAAAAACTCTGGATGTAGTGCAAGAAAAGTAGTAGACAGGGGTTGCTGTGGCATGAGCGTACAAGGAAAATACTAAAAAGACAAAAAACACAAAAAGGTGCGAAGTAGTGTGGAGCCTCGAGCCGCTGCAGCCATATGCGCCGCCATCTTGAAGAAAAAAAAAAACTTGCACACTTTAATGCTATAACTTTTGTATAGAGAGAGCAAGCTCAGCTAAGACGGTGTCCTGTGGCCATATTATGTGCTTACTGTCGGGAGGAGAAAAAGTTGAAGTATTCAGTTAAATTTTCAATTTGTCTGCTGAAATTTGAGAGCTTAAAGCAAAAGAAATCAGTTTACATTTTAGCAAACGAAAGCAGCCGATAAGTTGAAAAACAGACGACGAACAGTTTCTTCTCTCGCCCTCAGGTGAGTGCGAGCGTGGTGAGCACAGGCGCGACGGGAGGCGTGGTCATCTCTCCCTCGCCGTCCCCGTCCTGCCTGTCCGCAGCCAGCAGCATAGACAACCTGACCGCGCCGCTCAGTGACATCACAGTGGGCGGGGCCACCGGAACTGTAGACGGCGCATCTGGGACCGACAGAAAAGAAGGAGAAAGTACGTTTTATACCTTTGTTTTTTTTTTTTTTTTTTTTTTTTTTTTTTTACTGAGGGAAATCCTGTTAATGTAACAGCTGAGGTTCATGTGTGATAATCCTGCTGATGTTACTGTGTCTGTACAGCTCTGCTCGACATGACCATCAACCAGTTCTTAAAGAGCCTGGGGCTGGAACACCTCCGAGATATCTTCCAGCGAGAACAGGTACACACACACACACACACACACAAACACACACACACTTTTTGTGCATCTGGGAATGACGTGAAATGCAATAAAGGAGTAAAATATCTGAAATAAAGATCTTCAAATTACCTTAAAAGTGCGACTACAGTACATAAAACCATTTTATAATCAATTTGTGCCTGAAGTTCTTTTTGGGTTACACCTTAATTCAGCCTTGTTTTATCCCATTTCCCTTTATTTTTACATTTTTTTCTTTCGAGTTTTTCTCTTGTAATGAGTTTGTTTTAAAAAAGCATAAAAACAAGAACAGATCGGATTGAGACAGAGACTGGGAGAGAGAGACTGATGTACTGTAGACGGAGGAAGGTCAGACAGAAAACATGGAGGATAAAGAGAAACACAAGAAGAGAGAAAAGGCTGGAGGAGGAAAGATGGAGAAAATAGACAAGGTGTTGAAGAGACAGACGGGGTGACAGAAAGAGGAGAAGACAGAGACTGAAATAGAAAGCGAAACTAAAAGGTGAAAGCTGGCAAAAGGCTGAGTGTAGAAGTCAAGAGCGGTAGGAGGAGAACATGTGTGTGTGTGAATGTTTTATTATTGGTCTCCCTTAAGGGAAACAAGCCTCTGTTAATATTCACATGAGTAGAGAGCTGGAGGTGGCAATCACCCACTTGTCAACAGAAAAGTACATTTATATATATATATATATATATTAGAAGAAGAACATGAACAAAGTCTCGGAAAGGAATTTCACCGACGTTACATCATTACACAAAACATTTGATGCCAAAGTTATGGTGTTTTAGCTGTAATCAACTTCAAAACTTCTATCAACTTCCTGCTGTGTGTATCCTCCTCCTGTGACGCCGAAGTTTTATTTAAGCAGTTCATTCTGCTCGACAGCGAAGTGACAAGTCTGTAAACTCCTGGAGGAATGGCTGATTGGATGGATGTTCTAGTTAAAGAGTGCAGAGATAGTCGGTTTGAAGCGTCAGCCAGGTGTTTCAGGTGACTGCGTCGCATCGGTTGTGACATAAGCCGAGAGGGAGACAGAGAGACACGATACAGGTGCCTCAACGAAAAAAAAAAATTAATAAGCTGACGTTTTAATCTTTTTTTTTTTTGTTCCGATTTATGAAGCAAAACACAGGACTTCTTAGGATAAACCCGCCGTGTCAGAACATTTCAGTTGTTGTTTCCGAGCCGAGTGTTTAGCTGAGATGATTTACACCTGCATCAGTGATCACTGCGACGCAGAAGGGAAAGCAGGTAAAGGTTACCATTTGAAAAGCTGACTTATCTCAGGCTCCAGTGTGAATCTCATCTCTGTTCTGCCTGAACAAACTCATCATCATCCATTTGCATATCAATAGCTTGATTACTGTCATCTATTCATTGACCTTTTCTTTCGGCTGCTTCTGCCTCTTTGTCTCATGAATATTTGCCAGACCTGTTGTGTCTGCAATATGGCTTAGATCATCGGACTCATTATAATTGATTGTTGGCAACTTTGATGATTAGTTTTACCGCGACCTGATGTTGTCACCGTTAAACTGTGATGTAGTTAGTTGTTTACATTTGTGCACAGGTCTTCAGTCACATACAGTGTAATAGTTATTTGATTTAGTTCATAGATGCAGAATCACAGGTGTTACAGTATTATTATTAATTGTTATCTGGCAGCAGAAAGAAACACACACACACGTGACTTGTTTTGCTGTTTCCGGGCAGATTTCGCTGGACGTGTTGGCAGACATGGGCCACGAAGAGCTAAAAGAAATCGGCATCAACGCTTATGGTCACAGACACAAACTCATCAAGGGCATCGAGAGGCTGCTGGGAGGCCAGCAAGGTCAGGAAGCGCGTGCACACACACACACACACACACACACACACACACACACACACACACACACACACACACACACACACACACACCAGATTACACAACAGCTCCCCAGAGGAAAAACAAAAAAAAAACTGCTGCGACCAGTTAACAGAATGTCAGCACACAATTTTGTTTTTAATTAGTTTTTACAAGGTGAATCAGAGAACTGAGAAGTGAGATTTTATATATATATATATATATATATATATATATATATACACACACACACACATATATACTGCAAATATAAAATGATTCTAATAATGTAAAGAATGTGATATTAAGTAAATCTGATTTGAGTGAAGAAGCAGCAGATGTGCTATTTTGCATTTATACCTGAAACTTGTGCGTTAAATGTGTGAATACAACTGCGATCTGTGACAGGAAGGAGCCAAGTTATGTAACAAATCAACCCCATGTGATTTTCCCTAAAAGGTTAGATGCGTCTTTTCATCTCCGCCTGACTCACAATGTGTCTAAACGTTTGCAGGAGCGAACCCGTACCTGACGTTCCACTGCTCCAGTCAGGGCACCGTGCTGATCGACCTGGCGCCCGATGACAAGGAGTTCCAGTCTGTGGAGGAGGAAGTACGCAAACACACTTCTTACACACTCATGCAGCTTAATTCACCAAAAAAAAACAAAAAAAAAGATATAAACAGATGCTAGATGTATTTAAGCGTTGGTGGTTATTCACCCACCCTGCATAAAATTTTAAGTTGGGTCATAATCGGTAATTTCATCCTTCTGGCTAAATATGCAGCGCACCATCTCGTATTAGAGTAACCGCTTTGCCGACCGTGTTGCGCTTGTAAATCACAGCTCTAACTGAAGGAGACAGCGGATATGAGTGTGAAGGAGTTTGGAATCAATGAGGACAGTCAGTTGTTAACAGAAATTTAACAGGTAATTTAAACTGTTACTTCTACTTGAGGGACTTGAAAAATGACTGACACACAGGTCTCGGTGGGCAAAAAAAAAAAAAAAAACACACAAAAAAAAAATACTCAGCCGCTTTATTTTACAGGCGTCGATAACTTCAGTCATTAGGAAGATAAAATAATCGCTTGATCCACGCCATCGTGGGCGCGTTTCTTCAAATGGCTCTATCATTTAATAAAATTCAGATGCAGCAATTCTTTATCGCTTCGCTGATGCTGATGCTGATGCTTCGCCTGCGGAGCTGCGTTATTTCAAATTTCCCACAGGCATCCGTTGTGGAAATTCCCCTGTAAACACTCAAACGCTGATAGGTTGAAGATAAGAAACGCATTGTACGATAAAGAGCGGCGTCACGCGGGGGCAGACGGGAGGAAATAAAGTCAAAAGTTTTTACCATTTTTTTACAAAAAAAAGTTAAGCACATGCGTAACATACATATGCACCTCTGACAGTGATAACACATCCAGTTTCATTTTAACATCTCTCATCTCTCTGCTCCCTCTTTGCCTGAGAAGATGAATAAATGATAAGTGCTAATTTCACTTTCACACATCATTGAGGCATCTATTGTGGATGAGCTTGCTGCTTTTGTAATCCAAGTCTTTGTGCGCAAGACGTATTTAAAAACTAGTTTGCAGCCGTGGTAGCGTTCATCCGTGTGGTCACTGGAAATCTATCCAACGTTCTTTCTCTGAGCTTCAGAGGAACAAAATGACTCATTAACTCAGGTAATGTTGTCCAGTGCGACATCAGCATATTTTATCCCACGTGTCTCCTATATTTTAACTACATTTTTTTAAAAAAAAGCTTTGACATCATCTTCTGTTCTCTTCTGTTTCTACTTCCTCCTCAGCTGCAGAGTACTATCAGAGAACACCGCGATGGAGGCAACGCAGGCGGAGTCTTCAGCCGGTACAACATCATTAAGGTATCAAGTAAATAAAAAAAGACATCAGTTTTTCTCTCTGTGGGACCAATAAATAATGAATTAGATCTTAATTAACCAGTTGTGACACATACTTCTCTTCTCTTGTCGTTCCTCCGTTCGCTCCTGCAGATTCAGAAAGTGGTGAATAAGAAGCTGCGAGAAAGATACGCGCACAGACAAAAAGAAATCGCGGACGAGAATCACAACCACCACAACGAGCGCATGCTCTTTCATGGTAAGAAGCATGCTCATTGCTCCTTTATTGTGTTTTGTTCCGTGACAGAATATATCTGTGTTAAGTTTTTTGTCACTTTTTTTTTTTTTGCTCGCTTAAAAAATTCTGTCGAAACTGTTGTGGCATATGTCGAAACAACTAAAGGCCACTTTAGTATAGTACTGTAGCACAAAGTCTGATACCTCAGTTACATCATTGCTGGGGATGTGGTGGAGGAAAGCAACAGCGGCAGACCGAAGAACGGGCAAACACTGCAATCACGTCACATTTTTGTTCCAAGTTTTTCAGCCATGTTTAAGTTCACTCACGTGTGACTGTTTGGTTTTTCCTGACCCATAAAAATCCAGAAAAATCAAATTACTTCCAAGTTTGAGATTCATGTTGCAGGATTAACTAGAATTTGTCCAAGCTAGTGCCAAGTTTTCCTTGTCATTAAGTTTTGATCACATCTCCCCCCCGCAGCTTTAGTCACTTCCTCTTTAGTTGACACAAGTAAAACACAGAAACTCAGTCCAAATTCTTGCTCTGAGATTCAAGCGTTCATCTGCTCGGGGATGAACTCCACTGTGTACTGCAGTGGTTTTTTTTTCCCCCGTTGCAGCTTTTGACTGTAAGCTTGAACGAATCGCATTAATCTTCCATGTCCCCTTTCAACCCCTGTGCTCAGTCAGGACACAACCCTGAGGACTGCAGTTTCTTTACTCTAAACACTGTGGAGCAGAAAATCTCAGGAAGCCGCCTGGTTTGTGAGATGCCTGAAACGTCATCTGGCACCAGTGATTGTACTATTTATATCCAAGTATCTGAGATCATGGCATTCTGAGGGATAACATTTAGGGCCAATCCGACTTCTCTTTTTTACCCCTACCCCTTTGCTTACCCCTAACCCTCATCCCTTGGGGGGTGAAATCATTCCCCTATACTAGGAAATGAGACAAACAAAGATGCCGTCTGCAGACTCATTTGTGCCGATCAAGTTGGCGATGGATTAAAAGCTGACAAGCTATATTTGTTTAGATTAATCTCGAGTTTCAGTAGAAGTCACCATCAGAAGAGTCCTGTTATCGGATGAATGGAAAACATTAGCGAAGTGTCAACTAGCATTCGCTAGCTAATGTTAACCAACGTTATTGATTAGAGGTTAGCGATAAGTTAGCTTAAATTAAGTTAAATGTATTGTTAGTTTATTAATTTAAACGCAATTGTTTTTCGACAACTGCATCCTTGTCCTGGTGTATGCTGGGAAATTTCTCATACTCCTTATTTGAAGGTCCTAAAATAGGAATATCTTCATCCAGAAGATAATGAAAACAGCCCTCCCCCTCACGTGAACACGCAAAAGAGAGGTGCATGACTAAGGGGTAGAAATGGGATTGGCCCTTAGTATCTGGATCTCTTTACCTAGATCTTCACTCTTGTTTTGTTTGTGCTTCAGTCTTGAGATTTGAGCTGTTTGGTCTGTTTCTCAAAGTGGAAGTAGGAGGGGGTTGTAGGAGAGGGTGAACAAAGACATTACATCATCACACAGACACGATGCTTTTATGATAATCCAAATTTCTGCCCACCAGGTTCTCCCTTCATCAACGCCATCATCCACAAGGGCTTTGACGAGCGTCACGCCTACATCGGTGGCATGTTCGGTGCCGGCATCTATTTTGCCGAGAACTCGTCCAAAAGCAATCAGTACGTGTATGGGATCGGAGGAGGAACAGGATGTCCCACCCACAAGGATCGCTCCTGCTATGTGTGTCACAGGTAAAAATGTTTTAGAAGTTTGAGCAAAAATTTACTTTGTCCACCTCAAACTCTGCAATTTCAAATTCGCCACCAATAAATAAAAACATCAGAAAAAAATGTTTTTCTCGGGGATAAATGTTTAAAATAAATTTAGCTAATGATGGCTCATTAATATCAAATGACAGTGAGGCAGCTAGTTTTACCATCCGAAGAAATATACAAAAAATATAAAAGATTTTTTTGTGTGTGGGTAACATTTGATATCGTCATGGTTTTATTTTTGTTTCTCTGACCTTACCCTTGGTACTATTGATGTTTGCGTGTGTGTTTGTGTGTGTGTGTCCCTGTGTTACAGGCAGATGCTGTTCTGCAGAGTGACGCTCGGTAAGTCGTTTCTTCAGTTCAGTGCGATGAAAATGGCCCACGCTCCCCCCGGGCACCACTCTGTTATAGGTCGACCCAGTGTCAACGGACTGGCGTACGCAGAATATGTCATCTACAGAGGAGAACAGGTCAGATACACACACACGCACACACATTTTTTCATGCTTATATCTGTAAAACAACATCTGTTACATTATTCTATGAAGTAAACAAAGTTAAAACCATTAATTCATCATGAAAAATATGTGACGTTACTCTGACTAGTTGTTTTTTTTTTTTTTTTTTTTTTGACTAGGCTTACCCGGAGTATTTGATCACCTACCAGATCGTAAAGCCCGAGAGTCTGGCCACACCCGCTGCCACAGCCGAGCAGAAATCCTAAAATACAATCACAGCTTGGTCCCGAGGAGGCCAGATGGTGGCGAACTTGACTCGCACTCTTTAAAGAAGACTAGAACTGAACTAGCAGGCTAAAATGCCTCAGACCCAAAAATTTCAGACTCCAGAGTCTAACTCGAGGTGAGAGAGGAGGTGAGAGAGTGTCGACCCGGCAGGAGGCAGACGGTCCTCAGGAAACGGACATGGACATAAACAGCAACAGAAAAAAAAAAGAGGATGAGGAGGAGGCGGTGTTTTTTCACTTGTGGGGGTGATGATACATGCACAGTCTAACGCGGTAGACAGCAAAAAAAAAAAAAAAAAATCCATCAGGTTAGATAATTGGATCTAATTTTGCAGGAGAAAACACAAATGGTTTGATCAATGTATCTGGAATTGTACCAGTAAGCTGATTTTTTTAAATTTGCAGGCCGGTGGTTTTATCCTAAAAACGATTAAAACGCAATTAGAACAGGACACAGTCCAAAGCAAAACAAACAAACCTGATTCTGCACCTTAACGCAGCTCGTGTATCCGACCCCCAGTTTGAAACGTGTTGTTTTGATTTTGTGTCCTCTTTTGACTTTGTGCATCGCGTCGTCAGCAGCAACAACAACAACAACAACAGCAACAACAACAACAACAGCAACAACAGAACAACAGGCTGCGCCCTCTCCCTTCCAGACACAACCTTTATTGAGCCGGGAGAACAGAAACCCGGCGCTATTTTATGTTACGGCCTGTCACATTTCCACTAATGAGGCTCTTGTACACGAGACGCAGCTCTCTCTTTCTCTCTGTCTCTGTGTTCGCTCGCGTCCCTCCTGTTCAACACGAAGAGAAGAAACACTGAAATGAGCGTGAGCTCGCAGAAGTACAAGAGATTACTAAGGACAAATAAGCAGAAAACAAACAGAAGACGACAATCCACTATACTTTCCACCACAGTTCATTCTAGGACAGTTGTCCTGCAGCCACCAGTCAGACTGAACCTCTTCACATCCATATGTGAAGAGAAATATAAGAGAAACTAACCAAGTTGTGACAAGCAGTTAGAAACCACAAGTGTAATAGGCTGAGACACCTGTCAATTAAGCCAACCTTCCCGTAAAGTGTGAATAATGAAGCAGATTTAAGAAATGTGAAGATTTGAAGGTTCTCCAGTTTAGGTGATTGGTGTTTTGTTTTATCTGAGCTCCAGGAGAGAAACACAGTGGACCAGATTGTTCCACGCAGCTGCTTTAACATATGGTCACTGTGTAGAAACGACTCGCACGTCTCCTTTTCATTAGTCGAACACGTCACTCAAAGTCTCACAATTAGAGAGAGTGAACAGTTTGAGCTTAAAATCTGATTTCTTCCTCTAAAAGGAACCAGAAAAAGAGAGAAAGAAAGAAAAAGGCAGCGAGTCCATCCTCCTCAAGATGGAGCAGCAGATTAGAGTTATTACAGGAAATCATTGAGGAGGATGAGGGTGGGAGGGGGGGCAAGGTTGGCTTTTCACACTTTAGATGAAAAACATGAAGTTCCACTTTGAGATTGATTCTGATCTCAGCATTCACACGTCTCTGTTACTACACGCGTCACTCACGTCCACTTACATGAAGCTTCTGTCCATCTTGTGTTTTAACGTCTCCCTGAAGGTTGCGCTCTCTCCTCCCTCTCCTTGTAACTGTTGATACCCCCTAGTGGTGCAACAGAGGAATTGCTGGCCAGTATTGAGTTGAAGAGTCCAAACAGTATCGAACTTCAAGATGGCTTCATTTCTGTTTCTACACACTGCTATTTATTTGCATTTTTTTTAGGTATATTCATTTTATTATTATTATTATTATTTTGTGTTTCCACCATTTTTGTGCCGTCATCTTTATTCTCCGGAGTTTCCGCTCTTCAATCATTGAAAAAAATGTGAAGTGAGCCTTGTCACTGCGTCATTGTGAGTCGGTCACATGACCACAAACCTGCAGGAGGACTGAAGTTGAGGATGATAGATCTGTTGTACATAGAGATGAGTTGTCACACATCTGTCTGGGATCAATTACCACCACACTCCACAAACTCCTCACATCGCGTACTGTAAACTAATGCTGTTTTTTTCTTTTTAACAACACTGACCAAGTTTATCTGTTGATTTCTTATTATTTATGATGCTATTTTTAACAACACTGTACACTATAAAAGGGGACCAGGCATGAATTTAGTTTTTTTCTTTTTTAATGCCGATCAATTCAGATCGAAGTGCTGAAGGTTTTGGAGAAATTCCTTCAAACTACGTGGAATGGAATGAGAAAAGAAGAAAAATGGCCTTAAAAGTTTTTTAAAAGATAAATATATTGCCTTTAAGTCACGATGGAGTTTACCCACATCACCACATCAGCCAGGTTTTAATTTGTTTTTATCGTGTTTGTCACTCAAACTCAGAATTCAGCTGATTTGCACTTTTCACAGGGAAGGTGAAGATGACGTCGATCTGAGCGAAACGACACCGGAAATGAAACACTATTTCACATTTTTTATTTAATTTTTTTTTTTTGCTTCAGTTTTTGCAGCGCGCACATTCGATAACAACAT
Source organism: Polydactylus sextarius (assembly GCA_016801845.1). Lineage (NCBI taxonomy): Eukaryota > Metazoa > Chordata > Actinopteri > Polynemidae > Polydactylus > Polydactylus sextarius. Next base: position 8,358,589 of record CM028922.1, read on the forward strand.
CTCATCCCGGCGGCGGGTAAAGATAACAAGCAATTATTTGTGCGGCCTCGTGTGTCGACAAATTTTCGAGAGAGAGATTCATTGTGTGAGGAGAAATGAAAACGAAAATAATTGATAGTGAATGAATTAAACTGGTTAGTGGACAGAATAACAACTGACTGAAGTGGTATTGACAAACACTAATGAAGCTTTTTGAATGAAACGTTTTCAAAGGGCAAAATTGTACTGGGACATGACTCAACAGAGTATATATATATATATATATATATATATATATATATATATATATATATATATATATATATACACACACATATACATAGATACATATAAATCATTTTTTGATCAATTGTTTTTTCATTTGTGGAAAAAAATCAGCATTTTAGTGCAAAAATGTTTTTTTTTTTTTTTTAGCTACTTTCCTCTTAGTTTTTACAAAAGAAAAAAAAAAAAAAGAAAAGAAAACACACATTCTCACTCACGTCTCTTCGGGGGCCATAGATTTTTGTTCTTTCTTTTTTGGAAACGAGCCACAATTGAAAGTTTCCTCATCTTAACACCGTTCACGTCACATCTTTCCCGATCCGTCTCCACAACACAGCAGTGGTTTGAGATTGAGTGGCAACGATCACCGCCGGCTCTCTTCGCACAAACCGGAGCAGGTGGCGTTTATGTTGGTGACCTCATCAAGGTCAGCAGCGCTGTATGATTTATTAGGCAGAAAGCTGTGGGCTTTGTTTGAAATGAGACTGTAAATAAACTTAACTCCAGATGGGACTTTTAATGGGTCTTTTATGGATGATTTTGAGTTTTCTTTTTCTTTTTTTTTCTTCTCTCCTTTGAAAGACTTTTCAAAGACTTTTTTTATGTGACAACTATTTGAATTGTGTTTTAGCTGGCCTGTCTCTACTTATCTGTATCAAGAGCCGGTCGGCCATCTTTTTGTAAATAGTTTTGAAAGCGTGTGTGTGTGTGTGTGTGTGTGTGTGTGTGTGTGTGTGAGCAAGTGTTTGTGTTCAGTCCATCCATGTTTCATGTTTCTGACCTGCCTTCTACCAAAAGCCACAAGTTTAATTAACACATTTTGTCATCACCTCCTGTTGTACAGACGGTTGTACAGAGCTGCTGAACAGTGAACGTGGAACAGAGAAACTCCTCTTGTACAGAAAAAAAATCCTTAATAAAAGAGCTTAAAGTGTGTTTTTTGGTTTTTGTGTGTAATTATTTTTATCTGAATATTTCTAATACATTATTTAAAACATTTCCCAGTAAACACAATGAAATCCCACTAATCTCACACTACAACCTCTACAACTTAAATCAATGACTATAAGGAAGTCCAGGTTGTAGTGCTGAATATAATCCAAACACAGATCAGGCAGATCAAATAGTTTCATCTCAAGTACAAAAAAAAAAAAATCTAAGGACATTTATTTTCTTGTTTGAGATCAGAGAGGCAGTTAACCGTCTTAAAACTCCAATAAAACCTGTAGAGTTTGATTGATTTCCTGTTTGTGCGACGAGATAAATCGCCATGAGGGTGAAATCGTTTGGTTCTCGGCCAATTCAAGAGCAGGAAAAACACGGCAAGTCATCGACTGAAGCACTCTTGTCTGGATGGCAAATCAAGATGGTGAGAAAAAAAAAAAAAAACAGACCCATTGAATCGAAATCACCATCAGCGGCTGCAGCCAACACATGAGAACAAAAGGAATCAGTTCATTTTAGCTGGTTTAAGATGAAATAGATGAAGAAGAAAACTGGACAGACAATCCAGAAAACAATGTCAGGTTTGTAGTTTTGTTTTGTGATTTACTGTGGAAATGAATGCTAATAAAAATACTATTATCCTATATGCACACACAGTATTTTACAAATTAATATACTTGTCATGTTTGAAATTGGTGCAATTTTTAAATAAAAAAAAAGTACCTTTAACGACTGTATATGGGAAATATGATAAACTCAGGACACAATTAAAATTCATAGCTCAATTTTAATTTTATTTAGCTTCCAGTGGTGTTTTGGGGTTTTTTTTTTTTCCATTGTAAGTTTTTACTCAATTTTATTTTGTCATTCAAAATGAACACAAAGAAAATCAAATTGAGTTTTGTCTTCACACAGCTTCCATAGCAAGTGATGGTGAGACGTGCGATACTGAGCATTTCTGACTCGCGTTGTTTGAGCTGAGGTCACATCTTCATCCACCAAGAATAATAACAGAAAAGTCGATTTAACACAGTTTACTGGCTATTTCATAATGAAGTATCTCCAGTTAATTAAAGTGAAACCAGATTGTAACAGGCCTCGCTGTTGACCTGTCATACACAGACTGAGTCATAGAGGGCGCTGTTGCTCTCACTTGAGAAGTAGTAAAGAAAAACTCAATGTACATTGAAGTTCTTACAACAGAGCACATTTCATTCAGAGGAGAAACACAGAAACTCATTAGTTATATATTTATTCTATATGAAATGACAACATAAAGGAAGAAGTGTTTTTATCAGTGTCGAACAGGTTTATGTTGTTTGTATTTGAGACTGGATGTTGTGAATTTCAGATGCTAGTCGTTGAACGCCTCCTGCTGTTCTTTGATCTGTTGGAATTAATGAATGAATCACAGATTAATGTAGTACCTGTACTCACCACTGGATCGTGCTGCAAGCTTACTTTTGTTTTCTGTAGCAAGGCAGTGTTTAGTCTTTAGTCATAAACATTATAGACTGATAGACTTGATAAAATCTGTATCTTTATTTTATTTTATTTTATTTTATTATTTTTATTTTAGTCTAAAATTATTTGTTGTTTTATATTATATATATGTGTGTGTGTGTGTGTGTGTATATATATATATATATATATATATATATATATATATATATATATATATATATATATATATTTTTTTTTTTCAATGCTCAATGCTGATGAAAGCTTGTGTTTTTTTCATAAATCCCAGTAATGTTGCGTCCACCCACTTCGGTTAAAAATAGCCTCCACTCAGATTATGTCACCATTTTTTTTCCCACCTTGAGCCCACATCCTCTCAACCTGCATCATCCTACAGCACTTTAACGTCTGTTTGTGATTTTTTATAAATTCTCCAGAACATGACTGTGAGTGACTGTGACTGTGGTGCACTGAGATTTTTTTTAAAAATGTTTTTTAATGTGTGTTTTTAATGTTAATGGTGGTGAGATGATTCATAAGAATTGTCCCTCGGGTCATAAATCTGCGTATTAATGTTGCACGTTCCTTTGTTACAAAAAAGAAGAAAAGAGAACACACACATACCATTTAATTAATTAAGAACATTGTTTATTCAACAGTGGATCTTCAGTAATAAATAAATGCACAGATCATTCATTCCACAATAAAATTGAGGGAAAGTTGGTTTTTTTTTTGTTGTTTTTCTTTTTCTTTTATATATATAAATGTCCAAGTGGAGGATTGATATTGCCATGATGGGTAAACAGCATTGACCAGAAAGAGAGACAATCAAGACGGATGGACTAAAAACACTGAGAGGCAGACGGGCTGACGGACAGACAGACAGACAGACGTGTACAGACACAGATGTGTACAAAGTATTGCGTTTGTCACTGATTGGCTCTCTCCTCTCTCTCTCTTTCTCTTTCACTCTTTCTCAACATGAACAAAATGTCTTGTTTTTTTTCTCTTTTTTTATGCAAAGTCTAGTCAGTCTACCATCACCATGATGTGCAAATCAATCATAAATTATAAATACAGTATTGCATCACTTCAAAGTGCTACAGAGATAGGTGCCGACAATCTTCAAAATCAGAAAAAAGGTGTTTTTTTTGTTTGTTTGTTTTGTTTTAGACCCTAGATATGAGTGTGTATATTGTGTGTGTGTATATGTGTGTTGTTGTTTTATTTTGTGCGTAAATCAGGAATTGGGTATAAAAGCAACCATTTTGGGACTTTGTGCCTTTGGATGTCTAGCACATGAGTGTAGAGCTCAGTCTGGTCCAAAGCAGAAGCATTTACAAACATTGTCTCAAACATTATAAACAGATTTGACATGATGTTTGAGTGTGAAGTCCTAAATAAAATTTAAAAAAGAAAAAATAAATACTACCGCTATTCCTCTTTTTTTCCCCCATCAGTGAATCCTGAGCAGAGTATTGCAGGACTTCAGAGATGATGTACACACTGAATGAAATAAAAATTTGGTCAGGTTTGTAAAAAGTAGAAGGACCCACATTTGGAGAGAAAGTTTTTCAGTCCAATAAGCTCTAATTCAAAATGTCAGTGTGCCCACTTTAGATTATTAAGAACCCAAGATGGTTGCATGATTGTGTTTAAAATAACCTGAGTTTTTAATAAATTTTGTATGATTTTCACCATTTTTCTTAAACATATACAGTATGTTTCGTGTGTGTGTGTGTGTGTGTGTGTGTGTGTGTGTGAGAGAGAGAGAGAGATAGAGATAGAGAGAGAGTAAAGAAGGAGAGAGAAGCTTTTGCTCTTTTGACGTTGTGGAATAAAAGTCTGTACTGTGCTGCTGAAATGCTGAGATCTTTTTTTTAAATAAACATTCAGCAAATCTGCTTTCTAGCAGCTGAGAAAGAAAAAAAAAGTTGTCCCTGGCGAATCCAGAGAAAGGAACGGTTGAAAAACCATGGAATACCTTTATGTACAAGGCACAAACATCTTAAGGGACCAGTTGCTGGTGGTGCACATTTTAGTCCATTATCTAAAAAACAAAAGCAAACCATTTTCCAAAACCGTTTTCCACCAGAAGCCAGTGTTTTCAGTTCATTTGAAGATGCTATGAAAATAAACTTGCAGTACAGAACCGAAACCAGTGGCTTTAATGTTATGCCCGTTTTGGAAAAATGTGTAACAATAAACAATACATAAGTTATAATGAGTTGAAAGATAGGAAGCTACCAGCATGGTCCTTTAAGTGGCTGTCTCTAAGGGCCAATGTGCTCTAAAAGTCTACCCCCCCTCTGATCTAAAAGGAAAATCCAGTAAAAGACAATGAAAATTGTCCCAGCCACAACATATTTTCTTACAACTTCTTCTTTCAGCCCTTTCATCCAAAAACAACTTTAATCTAGGGATTTTCCTAGATTATGTATCAGAGGAGGGGGGGGGTGGGGGGGTGGGGGCCTGCGGAGGGGTTTCCTGGTCCATTTACAAGGGCCCCGGCCTTTATTTGGCATCTTATTTTATTTATTTAGTCTCTTCAGTGAAGAGATGAGGAGCAGAGGACAGAGAGAGGGAGGGAGGGAGGGCGGACGGGGGTGAAGATGAGAGGCAGAGATGAGAAGAGGAATGGAGGGAGGAATATAAAAGGATGAAAAGGAGATGAGAGGGGAGGAAGGAGGGGAGAGGAAGAGGACGTATGAAAGACAGGAAGCTCCGGTCGGATCGCCGGCAGAGCACCTGTCACTGAAGAGGCTCCTGCTTTCTGTCGCTGTCTCCTCCCCTCTTTTTTCCATCCATCTCTTTTGTCTGGCAACAGGAGGGACACCCGAAGGGGAAAGAGCGGGTGCTTAAAATTCCTCCTTCCTTCCTGTGTCCATCTCCTCTCCTAAAGACCTGTCGTCTCCATAGCAACAGACCCTGTCTTCATACTGAGCTTATTCAGTTGGTAGTCATGAATGTGTGTGTGTGTGTGTGTGTGTGTGTGAAGCAGAGAAAGAAGAAGAAGAGAGTGTTTACTGCCGCTCGTGCCTCTCTGTGTCACTGTTTGTGTGTCAGTGTACCTTTGTGTGCGTTTTGTTGTTGTTGTTGTTGTTGTTGTCTAAATCAAGGAAGAGGGTGTATACGTATGTTCAGTAAACATCAGTCCAACACTCCGTCACAACTCTTTGAAAACCAGTTCATTTTTGGTCATCTTGAATAAATTTTCTTTTTAAAATGGAAGGAGCATTGGCTGGTTTCTGAAATTTAAAAAAGTCATTTGAGTTTTTTTTTTTTTTTTTTTTTTGACTCAGGCACCAAGATGCTTCTCAAACCCCCCCACCCCTCCCACCCCCACCCTGGAAGCATGTACATACTGCAGCGGTCAGTTCAAGACTGACAGCTCCTCCAGCCAACGCCAGCTCAGTCTGTGCACATAGTTTGTCATGTGGGGCGGGGGGAGGCTGTGATTGACTGTCCATCAGCAGCCGGGTGAGGTCGTGATAGGACTGTGGTGCAGGTAGGCGGGGTTAACCACCGAGACCGGGAAGTTGAAAATGAAAGGCGAGGTGGGCGTGGGCGTCGTGGAGGCGGTGGTCGCCGACGACTTCGGTGCCAGCAGGGGGCTCGCGGTGGCGGCGGCCTCGGCCGCGCAGGAGGTGGCGAGGAGCTGCGACTCAAACTGAAGCAGCTGACCCATGAAGCTGAAGTTTGGGGAGATGATGCTGCGGCGTCGGCGCACGAACTCGAAAGCTTCGTCCAGACGCACGCGTTTCCTCTTCATCAGGTACGCCAGGCAGATGGTGGCGGAGCGGGAGATGCCGGCTTGACAGTGAACCAACACCCGACCATTGGAGTCACGTACTGAATCTGTGAAGACAGAGCAGTCAAAGGTCAAAGGTCAGACATTTTCATGGATTTTCAAAAAGCTAAAAGACCTCGGTGAAATATCAACATCTATTGAATGACACAAACATTCATTGTCCCTAGAGGATTTATCATAATTACATATGAGTTTTCCTCTAACGCCACCATGACATTTGTGGTTTAAAGTGGAGCATTAGCATTTAGCCTCTCAGAGATGTTAGCATGCAGACTCAGTTTGGTGTTTTAATTGTGCTTATATGGTGATTTGTTGCATTTTGCCATCAAAATTAGCAGAACTGAATGTTTTTAGTTTAAGCAAAATGGCGTCCAATCATGTTCAGTCTTTCAAATGAAAGCGATACCATTTGAAATCTAGTGGCGTCAAGCTGTGCAAACAGACCAGTAAAAACAGTTTATCACTGTGTACCTACACTTTTTTTTTCATTCTTTCTTTTTCTTTTTGCAGCCACCGAGTATTTTAAACACAACAGATGTACAGTGACGCTTCGTCTCGCCCTGTTCTCGTTTCCTCTTCCCCCACACTTTCTTGCCTTTCTTCCCCTCTCTCGGTGCAGTCAAATTGGTAGCTAACCTCAAAGTGAGAAAGGCAGCAAATCACATTTAAGTGAAACTTGCAAGTGCAAAAGAAATTGAGTCATCGGTCCCTCTCTCACAGTTCCTCCCCTGTCCTATTTATGTCTCTGCCTCTTTTCAGTGCGTTCAGTCGCACGCTTTTTTTTTTTCTTTTTTTCTTTTTCTTTCTTTTTTTTACCTTGTTTCTGCGAATAACTAGATTTAGTTAATGGTTTGATTAAAGCTTTTTACGGTAACTCGATTTTCTCGAACATCCTCAGTTTGCATGATTAGTTGGACAGAATGTCCTGGAGCATGTCTGGCAGCCCGTAGGAAATTAGAAACACATAAAATGAAGATAATAATAAAAAGACTTCAGTTTTTTTTTTCTTCTTCTTCTTTTTCTTCTTCATGCTTATGAATTTAATGGAATTTTCTCATAAAATTACTGCTTTGAATCCACTTTACGTCATATCTGCTCTGGCAGATGAGCAGAGAGTGAAGGAACATCGAGGAACGTTCACTGCCATTTTTTTTTTTTCTCAATGCACAGACGTGTGAATGGCAGCAGCAGCAGCCACCTCCCCCTTCCCTACTCTTTGTGTCTTGCTCCAGTTTTCAGGTGTCTGTTTTTTTTCTCTCTCTTTCAATTTTTTTTTCTCACACACACCACGCACACAGATTTCAGGTAACTCCACCACGGCGTCTGTTCACCCGGTAACAGCGGATGAGTCAGACTCTGGTCCCACAGCAGCTAACTATGACGCATACCAGTACCTACACACACATACACTCACATCAGAACTCATGAACATAGATTCACAGGCCAGAAACACACGTCTACACACACGACATGGATATGCAGAGCGAAAGAATAACTCGCACTGTATTACACACACAAACTCATCTCTGAAATCTGCTGCAGGGAAATGACTGAGGGGGATATTTTGTCATTTCAAATGCAATCATCGTGTTTTTTTTCTTCTTCTCAGGGTTTAGCTCAGTAGTAGATGCGTTTGATTTAGAGTTTGGTTGATTCTTTTAGTCCTCTGACATGTCAGTGATTAAGTGTCTGTTTGGAAATAATAATTTGCGATAAATTCCATCAAATAAACGTCTGAGTTGTCATCATCGTCACAAAAGCTTTTTTTTCCTCCTCTGGCCCTTTTAGTGCTCTTTTCTGGAAATGATTCTCAGATAAGAAACCAGATAAGAAACATCATTCTTCAGATTTCAGGTCAGTTTGAGAGTAACAGGATTTATTTCTTATTTAACATGAGGAGTGATGAGCCACCCACGCTGTTGATTGACAGGTGATTCTGTTCAGTTTAAGTAAGAATATGTTTGATCAATTAATTCAATCAATCGAAGGAAAATTAATCTGCGGCTATTTAGGTTTATTGAATCATTTAAACATATTATCATTTCAAAATCTAGTGGAAAAAAATCATTTAAAAAGATGTTTCGAATGAGATAGCAGACACTGCAACAAACACATTTAGGATTAATTCTAATTCAATATGACCTAAAAAAAAAAAAAAAAAAAAAGGATGTGACCCAAAAACAAAGCCCATAAATCACAAAATATGCTGTAGCCTGAAGGAAGATGGTTTTATTTGTGGCTTTTCCATCAAGGGAGATCCACAAATAAACACACATCACACACACTCACTCACACACACACACACACACACACTCTCTCACTGACCTATGAATTCGATGGCCTCCAGGAACCAGCAGCTGATGTCTTCTTTATGGTTGTCCTCCACGGGGATGCACTTGTACTGGTACGTCCCTTCGAAGTGGTTCGGGCAGTCGGCCGACACGTTCAGCAGGGCGGAGATTCCAATTGTGTCCAAAACCTCCCTCTTGGAGGCGTGAAGGGCGCTGCCAAGGTAGAGGAATGGGAGGATCTCGACTGGGCCGCCCTAGAATAAAGGACAGATGGCAGGATGATGATTAATTGATTATTTCTTTATTAATCAGTCATGAAGAGACAGATTTATTGTTCTGGGGCTGTTTGTTCATCCACCGAGTCATCCCATAAAGAGACCTCTACTGACCCAATCAGCTCAGGGAGCCATGTTGGTGAGAATTGACTTAAATGAAAAACAGCTTAACATGATAAGACAAAGAGTTCACTGTGTCAAGGAGCAGCAGAGGCCAGATGAATTCAGTATAAGCATGACCTCGCTTATATTTTATTAATCACATTAGCCACACTTAACCATCAGACAGGGGCCAGCTTATTATCTGTGTAATTAATGCAGAGTCATTTGATATGGGCCATTTAGTTTGTTAGTTTCTGTCTCCAGCCGAGTTATTTCCACATATGGAAACACAACTCTTGCTGCAGCAGGGTCTGCTCTGAACAGCGTGACCGAGTCCGTGCACCGCACGATTCAACGGAATTGTCAGCATGTTTTCATGTTTATGTTTCATCAGGAAAAATGTGCAACAGCTTTATCTTTCTGCGATTACATTCTCCATCATATCGTGCTTCCATGAGGAAAGCGTGTCCTTGGAAAAACAAAAACAAAAAAACACAGCACTTCTGAGAAAAATAAAGTCAAATTGACTGTTACATGTGCACATCCTGGAAAAATTTCATTTTCAGTAATTGCAGGTATGTTTTTATGACTAATACAAATTGTTTTGGCTGGGTTACACACATTAGATATTACATAATAAAGATATGTTCTAGTCTGTGCTATATAAAGAGCAAACACATCCCACTGTTTACATGTGTCCATGCAATTTTGAGCCATTTTTTGTTGTTGTTCATTTTCAAGCACATCTCAAAGCACACTCTTAATGTGAGAGTGAAAGCACTGACTGTGTTTTTTTTTTTCTTTCATTAGCCCTGAGAGGTCAGTCCTGTTGGCGGTCTATACCGGTAGTGAGGCTTATTGACGGGGCTGTGTCTGTTTATGTCACTGCCGCTGACGACCTCGCTACTGACACAGCGTCAGGAAATGATCGATAACGCTAAGAGATGTAATGTGAGGAGGGTGGGTAGAGGGCGAGGGGGGGAAGGTGGTGGTGTGTGTGTGTGGGTGGGAGGTGTGGAGGGGGTACAAGACAGATACTCAGCTAGCTTTTTAACTTAGTCCATCATATCAATACTGCAACAGGAAGCTACAGAGTATTTCCCTGAATTATGACTGCACCTGACAGTGTGGCTGCAACTACCGAGCTTTCTTTTTTTTTTCTTTCTTAGAAAACATACAAAGGCTGAATTGTGCATGTCTCTCTCATGCGTTCCAGGGGAATTAAAACCAAACCACATGTGACTTTGAGCATTGCATAAAATCTGCAGGCTCCATCAGTAGCAGCAGCAGCAGCCGAGCACTGATCAACAAAACAAGGCCAATCGGGTCACAGGAAGTGACAAAGAGGTGACTCAGAGGTGAACCATCATACTGCAAATAACTTATTTATACATAACGTGGATTTTTTTAAACAGTAGACTTTTTACTGATTTCCTAACCCTGCATGACTTGGAGACTGAACAAAACAACAACAACAACAACAGCAAACAAGTGTATGACTTCACATTTGTTGGTTTAAATGCTCAGCCCGGATGAGATAATGTAGTTGAACAAACGTTGGAATGTGAACAGTTGAGTTCTGTTGAGTAAAACAAATAACCTCTAGTGTTTGCACTCGGCAGCTCTAACGGTCTAACTGTGAAACTGAAGGCCAAAAACGAAAGTCGATGAATAAATTAGTTGAGACGGGGAAATTAATACGTTTATTGAATTCTATTATTATTATTTTATTCATAAAATGAATGTATGAGGCCTCAGCAAATAAAATCACTCAGAAGCTGCTATACATGTGACCTACATCAGTCTGACCAAATCAGTCTGGTAGATGTCAGTTGTTTTCAACTTTAAAAGGCAGATGGTTTGAGTTCAGTGTTTTGTTTCTTTACCTGGTCGTGATGCGGTGTCCCACAAGACGAGCAGGCGGAGTCGATGCTGGACTGACTGGTGAGGGACGGTAAGGATTTGGTCTTTAAACAAAACTCTGGGTATTCTGTGAAAAAACGATCATATCCCCCTGGAAAAAGAAAAACAAAAGAGAGAAATCAGGATCAATGTAGCATTTTTGTGTAAAAAGAAAAGAAATGGATTTCACTGTGTGACCACCAGCAATGATGTATTACATTAGAAAACAATGTTATAGTGAAACCCATGATTGTAAATTCACTAGTGAGGAAACAAGGGCTTTGTGTATTTGACGTCTGGGAACAAAGAAGCATGGCAGCCCACATTAACATTCCCACATCTGCACCAGGATTTTCTCTCTGACTCTGACATAAAGTCTATTAAACTGACCCCTGACCTGCTCTGTGTCTACTGCTGTGGATTTGGAAACAATTTCATCATCTCTTTGTTTTCTTTTAATATATATAAATATATATATATATATATACACGTACATATACAGACCACTGCTCTGCTTTACCTAAGGGATCAAATCAGATTAAGTGGGGAATGTTATCTTTATGAGCTACATACATACACTCTTGTGCTTTAAGGCGCCTGCGTCATTAGGATGCACAAAAAAGAAAATGCGCCACAGCTTGCAGCAGCTTTGGTTTTCTGATTTCCTGCAGTCTAAATATAGTCTGGTTGGTGTAAGCGAGTTGTCGATTTTTAGATTTTTTACTGCTTCCCATCTGTAATATACCCAAGGCAGAGTCTTGCTGAAATAATCATGTGTGTCCTTTAAGTCCCTCTGGTTAAAAGATGTGGTGTCTACGTATGAGCATTACCTCATTCTCTCAGCTCATGGCCATTGGTCTGTTTGTGAACGTGTGTGTAGCTGTGAATGACTGAGTGAATGAGTGTGTGTACCGTAAAAAAAAAAAAAAAAAAAATGGGGGTGAAAAAAGAAAAAAAATTGTGTATAAAAATAGAGCAGGCTCAGTTAGCAGGATATTTCAATCTCTCTGCTTTATAGACTAATGAGCGACAATATTCAGTCTCTTTATTGAGGAAATAAAATCATATTGATTTTATTGGTGGAAAAATAAAATGAGCAGTGACCCACATAGTTTGGTTTTTATATCAACAGAAATAAAGCTTCCTGTTAAGCTTAAAATTCTTAGCTATATTGACTAATATCATGATTATTTGCTCTCAATTTAAGAATGAATGGACATGTCGGTAACAGAAACATTATTTTTTAAGACTTATTCAAGAAGAATTGAGCATATAGATCATAAAAATGACAAAAAATAAATTGTAAACTGTTTTTTTTTTAACTGTAAAAGATTAATCTAAAAATAAAATGAATGATTTGTGTTATTATGAGTATAAGAGCATGATGGGAAACTGTTGCACTTATAATTATACATTTACACATTTATACAATTTTAAAGCTCCTTACATGTTGAATAAAGAGAAAAACCCCAGTGCATAGATAACAATACAATTTAATGGATCCCGAGGTTTAATGCTGGCGGCAGTGGTGGTGTGTTAATCATTATTACAGCTTACAGTTGACCCACATACACACTAAATGTGATAACGAAGCGCACGTTTACCTTTGAGCAGGTATATGCGCGTGTCGGAGTCCCTGGTCAGCGCGTTGAGCACCACAGTGACGGTGCTGTCCTCCTTCACCGTGTCACAGTCCTGCGTCCTCTCATCGTACAGCACTACGGCGGAATACATCCCGGAGCGGAGGCGACCCCGGGCGTCCTCGTCCCCAGCCAGTATCTGGTCCAGGCTCAACACGGATCCCTTCGCTCTGCGGCGCACAATGGTGTTGCAGCGGGCGTTGACTGCGCCGCGGATGTGTCCGGCGCTGAAGGCGAGGAAGGAGCGACAGTCCAGCAGAAGGCACTTGGCGCTGTCGTCCTTCAGGAGCCGCTTCAGCACCGAGCAGTCCATCTCACACAGTTCATCCATCGCGCGTCGTTTCAGGTTGAGTGTGTGAGCTTCACTGTCGCTAATCTCTCTCTGTCTCTCTCTCCCTTTCTCTGTGCCCCCCACCGACCGACCTCCAAAACCTGGAGAAGACGCACGGATCCTGCAGTACGGATTCCCTTTTTTTTTGCGTCTCTCCTCTATCCAATGTGCGTTGCCTCGCGCATTGTAACCGCACTCACTCTTTACGCACAGTCAGTTCACCTCTTTTCCTCCCCTCTCTGTCTCTGTGAGTGTTTCTCCACAAGCTTGTTTCTCTTTTTTCTTTCTCTCTCTTTTTTTTTTTATGAATGGGTGCATCGCGTCACGGCGGAGGTGACGTCAACCGATAGCAGCCTATCACAAAGCGTCCAGTTTCCCGTCCCATTTCCTCATCTGCTGTTCATTCATAAAAAAAGAAAGAAAGAAAGAAAGAAACACAGACATCAATGAAACGAGGTGATGTGGATGGAGATTAGACTCCATGAGGAGTACAGTGTTGGGGGGTGAGGGTGGGGGGATGTTAGTGTGTTTTAACAAGTTCATGGTCACTTTAGTAACTAAAAGTGAAAATGAACGTTGTTTTATTTCCACTTGATGTGAATTTAGGCAGCTGTTTTTTTCCACCGCAGCTCGTTAAACTCATGCTCTGTGTGTATCTGTCAGCTCGAAAATAGATATTAGAATTTAAATATTACTATTTATAATCAATCATTTTAGTCTGATTGCGTGGTGTAATGAGACTGAGACTGAGAGGTGTAGTGATCTGTGCTTACGTATGTAACACTCACGTACATGTATCTGCGTGTGTATACGTCTGAGTATGTGTGTGTGTCCGTGTGTGTGTGTGTGTGTGGGTGGGTGTGTAATCCTACAAGCAAAAATGTAATTTGCATCTTCTATCGCATAGCCTTAGCGATCGTGCTCAGGTATTTGCATGTTGATCTCATTTCCATGGTTACCAGAGGAAAGTGAGAGAGAGACAGAGAGCATCATGTTAGCAGATGAGAGGAGGGAAAAGCAGACACCCTGACACAAGCAGACTGGCTGCAAAAAAAAAAAAAAAAAAGCCGGCAGATGTTACAGTTGAATGAGACACACACATAAACAGAACGTATCATTTTAATATTGTATCATTGTCTGGTACATATATTATGAATGGGTTTACGCAGAAGAGACGTGTATTGTGTGAGCACATGGCATTTGAGTGTGTTTGTGTTTATTCGCAGGCCTTTTATGTTAAACTGTAAAACGTTACATGTCTGATTTATTTTTAATGAATATTCCAATACGAGTATGATCTGACAGCAGACAGTCAGTATCTGAAGGCTGAAGCTGCCTTGTTTCCAACCCACTTGAAGTCACGGAAACTTCTGTTGTATTTATGTCATGTTTTCTGTCTGACATGGTAAGAAAAGAAAAAAAAACAGTAAGCAAATGCCACACCTCATGGGAGGAAACAAGGCAGACAGTGTGACAGTTACTGGTTGTAAGAAAAGAAAATGAATTCAAAGGTATTGTTTTGTTGTTGTTTGGGTGGGTGGGTATAATATAAAGGCTTTTTTTATACAATACACATTATTTAGAGATCCTAGCCATAATAATGTATTGTTGTCACACATGTAAAAGGAGAATATTCATAATCTCACTCAACTATGCTGGTAGTATGAACACTATTCCTTCAAAATAATGTCCCAAAGTTGTCCATGTAACTACAAAGGCCACATTATATTTGACACTGTTCTCATTCAAATATTTTATATACAGTATATCAATTGAGGTCCACGTTACTCAGGAAAGTGCAGAAAAAGGAAAGAAGGATTCAGATACGATGAGCAAAAATGTGTATGCATGTTAGAGGCGTTGCAGGAAAAAAAAAGGCAGTCACGAGTGAAAGGACCTTGAAGGTTTAGACAGAGATGTCTTAACGTTCCGATGGAGGATGAGACAACGACAGACAGAAGAGTGGAGGAAGAGGAGGAGGCGGAGATGAAGGATGACAACGGAGGGGGTGGAATCAGAGACGGATGATTAAGTGAGGGGAAAAAAAAAGAAAAAAGATGATTTCATGTGGTGGATTGCAGCATCTTGAGCCCCATATTATCACACACACACTAAAATACATTAACAGAAATAGCCCTCCATATCACTACTAACCCCAAACAATGCCTTGCATGGGCGGGATGGTGCTGCTGCCGTAGCAACAAGGGAGAGGTGTGGGAGGGCGGAGACAGCCAGACACTCAGCGAGGCTGAGAGGGGATTGGCTGGGAGGAGAGTCTGCACTGATGTCATCCCTCTCTCCCTCCCTCCCCTTCTCCTTCCCTCCCTCTGTCCGTCTCTCCTGTCCATCCATTCATCCTCTGACATCTCTCGCCCGCATGTCGTCATCTGTCAATACAGTGGTCAAAAGAGAGAGAGAAAGAGAGAGAGAGGGGATACTTTGTACACGTCAGTGGTGATAAATATCTCTCTCCTCCTGCTTTTCTTCTCTCTCACCCCGTCTCATTTGTTGACCTCTCTCACCTCTATTATCCCCCTTTTCTATAATGTTGTCAATTTCTATTTTTGCTTATTTCCTTGCAATATGCTTATTATAGATCATACCACATGACGGTATAGTGATGAGGGAAAAATACAAAGGGAATATTGATGTGAATGAAGAAAAAAAAATCAGGTGTTATAGAAGAAAAGATCAGATGTACTGTATGATAAATGAAAGAAATAGTCATTATAGGAGACAACACGATGAGCACAGAAACAGATTGACAGGAAGGAGATGACAGCACAGAGGGATTTATGACTCTGGCTCAGCAGATAAAGCAGGTTGTCCATCACAGCTTTGTTGATTTTGTCCCTGCTGCCTCCTCCTGAACACATGCTGAAGTGTCCTTGAGCAAAACACTCAAAGCCTAGTTGCTCCCAATGGCTTTTGGTTTTTTAACAAGAACACTGAACACTGAAATTTCTCTCTGAATGCCTGATATCTGTGATCCTAGAAAGCTAGGAGATGGTTAGCTTAGCACAGCTAGCCCAACTCCATCCAAAGGTTAAAACATCTGCCAACATCAGGACCTTTAAAGCTCACTAAATACCACCTTTTATCTCATTTGTCAGTTTGTCTAAAGCTCAACTTGTCTCCTGGCTCTCGCTTCCTATTAACACACGAGAAATGGAAACGATTTTCTTTCATAATCCTTTGAATTTCCAACCTGTTCAACTCCTTTAAATCAATCATATGCATGCAAATCAATCATATGTAAGTGCATGCAGTAGCAGGATAATGACGACACTGACATGACATAAAAAAATAAAGAATAATAATGAAAAACTACACACATGCAGATGTGTATGTAGTGGGTGAAGCCTGCTGTGTACACACTCTAGATCTGTCCCGCTCTGTAATCCTATAATCCAGTGGTTAAGCTTTGACTGAGTGCCGCTCCGTTTTCATGAATGAGTTTGTGTTTTTTTGTCATGTGTTTATGAGAGACTGACACAGAGAGTTACATGAGTGCAAGTACAAAAACTAAATAAATGAATAAAAAAAGAGAATGATTGTCCTGAGTTGAGGTGCTGTCAGGACACAGAGATAGTAAAGTAAACAGAAAACATGCAGAGAGACAAAGAGGGCGAAGGCGAGAGGAAGGGCGAGTCGAGCAGCGGAAGTGAGCGGGTGGCGTGTTGGGGTTATTCATCTGTTTGAATCGAATCCATATTTTCCACTGGGGTGATTATGTAGTATTATTGGGTGAAATATAAAACTTGTAAATGTACTAAACTACATTTTTCCTGTATGCTGCTCGGAGCGATAGATAAAAAATAGGCAAGAACAACATTATTTTTGAGATTGAAGTAAAACTATGAACTGCATTGATCACTCTTTGGACTGGTTGTGACCAAATTCAACAAATAAGCTTTTGTTTCCCTTTATTCAGTAAGAAAAGGAGAACATTAATGTTTGTAGAGATATATAAGTAAGTAGTAGAAATGTTTCATTAGCTATTATTATTTCCTGGGTAATGTTTTGATGTGTATTCTGGGTATTTTAACTTCTAATATGTTTACTGTTAGTACTGTTTACGCCAGTTTGTTGCTGAGACACACAAGTTTTTGGGCGATGTCATGTTTGTATAGTGCTGTTTGTTGAGACTGTGCGGGTTAATGAGTAATAAAGTGGGTCAACAGCTGCTTATCCCCATTTCAATGGATCAACTTACAAAACACACATACAAATGCAAGGTCGCTGCACTGAATCTCTAGTCATCTAGCACCCAAAATCAAATGCCAACTTACTGAACCTAACTTACGTGGGGGTGTGCAGACACACTGTCAGCACACACCCACGTGCCTCACCGCCCGTCTGCTTCTACCCATCGTTGTGAATGTGGATTTGTAAGCTCTTTTATTTGGTCGCTGTGTTGCCTACTTCCTCCTCAGACAAATGCAAACACTTCACTATTTGATTATCCTCCACTTCTGACATGAATGGGCTTCATTTAACTATTTAACCTCTGTTTGACTAGTTTGACTATAGGAAAGTCAATAAAGAACAAATTAACCAGGATGACCTGTCAAGAAGAAGAAAAAAAAAATAGATTTGTTTAGTTTTGTTACTGTTTGGAAGCCATGTTAGGTGTTTCCACCTGCTCACAGTCTTTATGTTAAGCTAAGCTATTGCTTTGTTCATATTTAAAATGTTACTACTATGGTTTCTAACAAAAACACCCCATACAATAAACTAACAATACAGTCTAATAGCAAGAGCACATTCCATAAAGTGTGTCTTTGCTTGTCATAGAGCGTTGTTTTTCACAGTGGTGTGACATTTTCCACCTAAATTGTGGCAAATAGACCCAAAGTAAAAGTGACATAACAGTGTAAATCATCATCTGTCTCTGTCTCTTCCTCTGTCACACACTCAAACACACACACACACAGACACACAAACCCCACTTATTCCTCATTTAAATTTGGCAGTTTGTTTTGAATAGTCAAAACAGAACAGGATGAAACAGTGAGATCATATTCAAAGCTATTCATATTTTACTCAAACATTTATAACCCACAGGCATGTGTGCAGCCAGACATTCCTGTTATACCTACAACGTTAGCAACTTTTCAAACTACCCAGCTAATACAAATATTGTTTTAGTTAATGAGAACAGGAGAGAATTCATGATCATAGTCCAGAGGAAGCTAAGGTTTTTTTTTTTTTTTTTTTTGCCTTCCTGCCATAAATACTGTCTCACAGTTCGGGCATGAGTCCAAACTGCTTGTTTTTTGTTAGTCTGGGTAATGTCCACAGGCTGGTGCTGAGGGGTTTAAAGACAACAGAGATGCCAAATAGAGAGGTGAATGTAAGCATCGTCATATTTAGATGATGTGATGACATAAAACAGTGCTCAGCAGCAATTTGCATCACTTCCTGTTAACGTCAAAGTTGGGGCACCACAAAATTTGTTCACATGTCTTTTGGGAAACGTGGCTCTGGAAACTGACAGCATGTAGGTAGTTGGTAAACTGTTGCAGCTAGAGAGCTAACACACTTGCCAGTCACGAGCCATCCTAGCACTACTTGTTCATAGCAGCCCTCTGAATTTCTTTTATCTTTGTACTGACCCTTTTACTACCACGTGGGATTTTGGAATAAACGTTGGATAAATCACTTCATTTAATAAAGCATTTTTTTAATGGAAACAAAAGCTCCATGAGCTAGCCTGCATGCTAACTGTTAGTTATGAAGCTTGTTAGCTCAAGTATTAACTCAGGAACAAATTCACTGTTTATTTAAAGGATCTATATGAGCTGTTATCTGCCATTTTTTCAGTAGTTGATAGGTGCAACCCTGTCCTCCATTTTGGACCCAGAGGTCAGTAATTCCAACTAAATGGGGGAAAGGTGAACTAACTATGAACTAATAGTATATAGGTTATTTACACAAAACATAATAAACTCACACAATGACTCATGTTGGGGATTTTCTTTCCTGTTATAAATTATTTACTTGTAAATTATTTTCATATTATTTGCATCAGAAGCTGAGTTGCTCTCTGTGTTTGTGAATGAGTGAGTATGAATGAAGTCTGTTCACTGGATTATCTGTCAGATGCAGGCAGGACTAAAGCACTTGTGTGTGTGTGTGTGTGTGTGTGTTTGTCTGATGTGATAGTGTAAGCAGAACAGACTCAGGGATTAAATACAGGAAACAGACTGGTGTTGAAACACACACAGTGCAGTTTGTCAGTTGTTTGTAAAATGGATCTGTAAAAATGAGTGCAAAAATAGTATATTTTACTGTTGCTAACACACACGCACACACTCACACACACATGTAAAACACACAAAAACTTGGCCCCCAGTCTTTCCATCATCTTGTGTGGCAGAGGTTCGTCCGACCTGACAGATGTTGACGTCATCAATCTGTCATGTTTTTTTTTTTGTAGTTTTTTGAGATACTGTGACAGAGGCAGGAGCTGTGGTTTCTAAGGCAACAAACAGGCAAATGTGACTGGTGACAGCTCACAGCATATATATTTATATATATGTATATATGTGTGTGTGTGTGTGTGTGTGTGTGTGTGTACAAAAAGACAAAGTATACTGAACTTGTGTTGACCTGTGTTTTGCTATTTTTCCTGTTCATTTTCCCAGAGAACATGAAGGGCAGATGTTCAGTGATGGGGGGTACAAGAGGAGGAGGAGGGGGAGTAGAGGAAGACAGGAGATGAGTGGGGAGGAACGACAGGAAGCGAAGTGTCCTTGTTAATGTGACATGGTCACATTTAAGTGATTGAATTTCCTCTCTGTGTGTGTGTGTGTGTGTGTGTGTGTGTTAGTGCATGAGTGTATAGCCATGAGTCAATTGTCAAATTGCTTAACAGCCAACATGGCTACAGTTACACAACACACAACTGAAACAACCCTCCCTCTCACCCCTCCCTCTGTGCCCGTTGGTGGCACAAAATTAAACTCTGGGTTTGAGGTGTTATCACAATCTTCTACAGCACGACAGCTGAATCATCTGATGTACTGACAAACACCTTCTTCCATCTCACCTCCCCAGCTGTAAGCATGTCACAGGAGTCATGATTAACTCTTAATATGTGAACTGTTCCCAAAGTCCTCATGTAGAAAACTGAGGAGACCCAAATTTGCTCAGTGGGCTGAATGTATTTTCTCTTTTCAAATAGATAACTTGTGTAATTATGAAAGTTCATAGTTTTAGATGTGTCTCGAGCTTATGTTTTTGCCTTGGTAACTAGGAAACACATTTATTTATCTTAGATCCACAAGTAATAGAAAGAGGACAGAAAAACTTACCAACTGGATCAAGGTGCTTTTAAGTTGAAGTAACTAGAAAATCTGCAATACAACCTACTGCATCTTTACCACATTTAACATTTTGTGACAAACACGTGTCACTGTATAATGTTGCCTTAAGAGAAACCAACTCACATTCATGTGTGAACCTGCTAACAGCAGCATGCCGCTAACAGCGCTAACCTGCTAGTTGCTATTTGAAGACTTCTCGTAAAGATCAGCACAGTTTTTAACTCACATTTCAAAATAGAATAAGGATTCGCTTATTTTAGACAGTTCTTCTTAAATTATGATCCAACTGAATACGACAGAAGTTGTATTATGTTGCCAGGAGCCGTACATTAGCCATTTAGTCACCTTAGTCATTAGCCATTCAGTCACTTCAGAAGTTTTGAAAACTGTTTCTCGTAACTGTGGAGAAAGTGACAAGAGGAACTGTGAAGAAACTAGAAGTTACACACAATGGAACACAATTTAACATTACCTTACCTCTTCTAATCATCACATACTTCTTGTTGAGGCTTTTAAAGCAAATCTCTACAGTGACACTGAACAGTAATATATCGACCAGAATGTCTTGGTCAGTATGATACATGCTGATATTTACAAGATGAAATATACATGATGAAGTAGTAATAGTATTACAACATTTAATCTGTGTATTTCAGATAAGGAAGGAAACAGTTTACTAGCAACTATGTGATTTGCTATTACTGGTTAGCTCACAAGGTTAGCTGTGAGGTAACAAGGGTTGGATAACTAATTCCACATCATACAAGACATTGTTGTCAATACAGAAGCATAACTATCACAGAGTTGTTTATTTTCATTGGAACATGTTGGATTCTTTCTTCGATGAGTATATTTCTATATTTAAAAATTTGAGCACAGCTGAGAATTAGCCAAAGTTTAAATCTAAGGCAAGATAAAAATACAGTGAAGATAGAGGCAAGAGCTGACTCTGATGTTAGTATTTTATTTTTAATTCTATGAATCAGTGTTTTGGTACATACTGGTTTCTTCAGGAAAGGAGAAACCCACGGTAGTTCAGAGAGCAGGTGAGTCAAACGTAGACATTGGAATAACATTTCTATTCTTAAGAAACATCCAGCCTCTGAGTGGGTTTTCTCTAAAACACACACACCTCTTTATTCCTATGAAAAACATGTTTTACTTTAGTGTTGTCAGTCAGAGAAATAGATTTATCACATTCTCGCGATGTTGCAAGATGTTTCCGGTGAGTTATAGCTTCTTCTTCTTTATGTAACCTGAAATATCAGACGTTTGTCTGGGATGCACTTTTCTGTTTGTCTACAGACTTATCACTTTAAAAGAGCATCTTTATCTTTGTGACTGTGCTACTGTGGCTGTGTGGATTAAAGGACAGACTGAAATGTCTTTACAGCTACTGGAGTTTTAAAGATGTTTTTTAATGAGTACCATCATCAGGATTAAAATTGAGTTACTGGTTTACTGCTTTACTCCCAAAAGTCTAAATAATTAAGGAGTTTTCCATTAGTGATAATTAAAAATGATAGCATAGCTGATGAACAGATAACTTGTGTTTTTATCCTAAAGAAAATGCATGTATTAAATCACAAATTCCCCGAATTACTTCTAAGAAGAGAGAGTTAGTATCATTCCCACAGATATTAACCTGAAAACCAGCTCCTTGACAGAACTGGTATGCTAAAAAAAAAAAAAAAAAATGTTCTAACTGCTCCTTGATGTTACAGGTTGTAACGTCATAGTGAAATCACTTCCTTATTCTGTTTGTCGTCTTTTTTTCTTCTGTAATATCGTCACATATCAGATGTGAAGGATGAGTCAAATTTACTGGACCTTTCAGCTAATGTTATTGTGCAATAGCTGATATGTGATATGATATTTTGCTCTTTAAAAGCACCCTGCATTACCCACGTTGACTCGGCCATGGATACCCACAGTCCGTTAATGCTGAAAGCAACACTGACCCTGCCCATTGTGTTAACACACTGTCTATAAATAACAGCCTCTTTGGTAAAGAGCGACTTTTGCACAACATTTACAGGAGAGTCGAGGTGTTAGATACAGGATGTTATGTAATTTTTGAGGGCGGACTGAATTCTGGGAACCAAAGATAGTTCAAGTGATTTTATTTTTATAAGAGAGCTATATTATCTATATCAGATACACATCCCACTAACCAGCTCTCATTCTCACTGCAGGGGAAATGTCTCCTTCAAAATACTTCCCATATATTTTGCCTTATGTCTGTCACATCATTGCACTTTAAACTTGTAGTTGCCAGGAAACACTTGATGTTTTTATGTTTCTGGGTCACATGTATCATCATTTGTTTGTCTCACGCTGGGAATATTACACATCTTTATTGCTCTTGAAGTTTACTTTGTTTATCACATTCAGGGAGACGCTATAGCGTTTCATCTTCTAAAACCTTATTACGTCTTCAGATCCTGAAACCATGAAAACCCCAAAAGGATGATAAAATACTGGAAAGTTTGCTGGAACTGACAGTCCAACGCCTACTCAGCCCATCAGCCAAACACAAACCCATTCTTCAGTTTCTAAGACAATGTGTTTTCTTTTTTTGGCATTGAAGCGTCAGAGTTTCTCTGCGTCTGCTCTTGTTATAAACTGCTGTTATGTATCTCTAATCAAGCATCTTCTACACTCCCACTGTGATACATTCTGGCAAAAAACCTGCATGGATGCAGCACTGAACTGAGACAACGCTATCACCATCTTGGTCATACATCTTCAGTGAAGAATAGATATATCAGTAAATATGTCATTTGTTCTGTGTCCACTGTGCTTATCTCAATTCAATTAAGGATTCCAATCAAATTTGTACATGTATGTGTGTGCTCATGTGTGCTCTGGTTATCATTACTGTGTGCTCCTACAGTATAATCACATATTTCCTGTATATATATCTGGTTTTACTGCTCAATCACCCCCACAGATCTGCTGACAGTGCTTTTCTGCTTTATGAAACGTCATTAGCTGTGCTTATTGCACATATTTAAAGACATTTTGGGGTAAAATGTCATAGCAAATTGAAAATTAAACATGACTATTTATTTGATTTCTGTTAAATGACTTTATACCTATCCAAAATCATATTTTTCTGAGTTACCTGCACAAATATGCTCGAATATCAGTTTGTTTGTTTACTGTAAATGAATGAACAGCGAAGCTCACGGTGTATATAATAGTCAGGAGTTGAAGCAGAACAACTAGAAAAGAAGCCTGACCTCCTAATTCAAACTATGTGAGCACGGATAAAGCTGCAAAAGAAACAGACCTGCTATTGTTGTCTCTATATCGCAGCGTGTTGGGAAGCCAGCTTTCCTAACAGCTGAGGATAAAGTAGAAGTAATTTTTTTTTCACAGACCTCAGTAACACCAAGCGAAAAGCACAGATTGAGAGGAGTCATGCAGTATGTTGAGATGGCAACCTGGTTTGGTCTGCACAAGTGTGTATGAGAAGGAACTAAATGAGATTTATGATCCTGAAGCTGAAACCAGTTATCTATGTTAACAGCTAAACAGCCTTCAAATATAGGAAGTTTGTACCAAACAATATGTGCTAAATGAGAGAAATCTTTTTTTCTTTTTAATAAGATTTATGCTTCAAACAAACAAACATAGAAATGTTCCTGGAAGAGAAAACTTAGGCAAAGAGGTATGTTTTCTTTTTGGGGAAAAGCACAAGTTTGATTCAAACCAGGAACAATTGGATGAAACAATACCTTACAGTTGGATACAACATCCCAGATAGCAAAGACTGTGGTTGTAGTCTGGCAGACAACTTGGCATTTTTGGATTCATTTCGTCACAGAGGAAACAGGGTTAAGGCCTTTAGTTTGACTATGGCATAGTTATGGTTTACCACACCACTTAAAAAGTAAAGGTCAGCGAGGTAAAGGCTTTTGGCTTGACTGTGGGGATCTTGGACTCTTTTTTTTGGACAGTCATGGCTATGTTTTGGAGTTCCATAACTGGTTTTAGGCGACTTTTGGTGTCATTGTTTTTTTCTTGTACACCCCTAATTTGGGTCATATAGGGACAGTACATCCTTCCAAAACATTGTCATAATTTGGCCAAATTTAGCCCATAATTATTTTTGCTATCTGGGATGACTTTAACATAGCAACCTCATCTTGTAGACATCAAGCCTTTAGATTTTGATTTTGGCTGAACTTTCCCTTTTTAACACACCTTCTTTCCTCTTTTCTCCTCTGACCTTTCCCCTCGTCACATTCCTTCCTTTCATCCATCCTCCCTCTACTTTGCCTTTCCCCTCTTATTCCACCTCTTCTTTCCTTTCTTCTTCCTCTTTTTCCAAACGGACGTCACCAGAGACAGAGCCATTGCCCCAGCAGCTAAAAACAGGTCAAGTGTTGTTCCGTCATGTTGAAATGAATGACTGCGGTCCCAAAGAGAGGAGAGGTGGGGGAGGAGATTGAAAGGAGTGATACTGTATGAGAGACAGAGGAGGAGGAAGAGTGGTTGAGAGTGTTTAAAAAACACAGTTAGAGTATGTCAGCGAGAGATGGAGGAGGGAGTTTGGAGAGAGAATGCATTTGCACAATTGTCCTGCCAACCACTCATCCGACTCCCCTGTTTCCTCTCCATTTCTCCCGTTACAATTGCAACATAATGGAACAACGCTTGATTTTAATTTTGAAATTATAATGAGAGTCACAAGAGGAGGGCAGCTTGTCCAGAAATAGAGTTTGTGCGTCGTGAGCTGTTGGGTTATTTTAATGTCAGAGGCAGCGGGGTGACGGTGAGACATTTAAGAGGACTAGAAGTTGATGCATTTGTTTTTACTTTAACCTTAATGGTCTCTGTGGGTTTCTGCTTCGTGTGATTAAAGACTTTGATTATTTGATGTAACATATTCTGAATCAGAAAGACCACAGATTTTCATTTACATTATTTTGCATTATTTTTCACCCTTAATAAAGTTATTTTAAAACTGTACAGCTTTTTTCAGCAGGAATTAAACAGTGTTTAATCAAGTTGGTGCTGGTACTTTGGGTTTATGGGATGAGATAGAATGACAGTGTTTGTTGGCTGGTCAACTTTGGTCAAGACTAAAATATCTCAATAACTAACTAGTGAATTGCCATTGAATTTAGCAAAAACTTTACCTTGTTGTAATGTTTAAATTTAGAGCAAAGTCTCTTATGTTGACTGTCCCTGCCTTTGTATTTCTACAATGAAGGGAAAATTAAATTAGGGATGGGGCCACCAGGAAAAGTGAGCGGACTTTCTTTCTTTCTATCCCCTCTATCTCCTGTGCTCAGTTTCTGCTATCACAGTGTGGCAGGCTTTAACCCGTGACCTGATTGACGAAATAATTAACTCGTGATCTCGCTACAGCGGCATCAAAAGAAATGATTGCAAGTACGACCTATCCCGGCCCCTGCACATCAGTGCTGTCAACGGAGGACGTGTCTAGAGATTTTTGTCATAAACTTCCTTAACAAGTCACACAAAGTTCATTTAATGTTCTGTGGAGCCAGGCGACATCAAACTCAGCCAATGTTACAGTGTAACCTACAACCGGCCCAACATTTCTCAGCTTCTATCAGAGACGTTTAGATCAGAAGATACAGGACCATTTACTGCAACAAATGATTATATACTTATATTTGGCAGAGAGCTCTGCTCCAGAGGGCTCCCCGGTGAATTTGAGCAGCAGTGTACTGTTCACCAACAGAGGAAAGATAAATGAGACAATTAAACAGTGCTTGATGGCACCTCAGTGACTAATGGCTTTCCCTTCCTGCCTGTCTGAGCACAGACAAACACAGTAGTAAGCAGTCAGAAGTGTGTGTACCGCACTGAGTGTGTGTCTGTTTGTTTGTTTTTGTTTTTTTTCTTTTGGTGATGTCTGAGGTTTGTTGCAGGATCGATTGCCAGATAGTTAAACACTTGTAGAAATCAAAACAATGAGAACAAGATAGCAGCTGATGTGAGGATAAAGTCTGTGGTTGCTTAGTTTTATGGATGATCTGAGCAAATATACACAAGAGGGTCAACAAATGCTAAACCATTGTTCCAGGAATTATCCAGTCTCACTGAAATAGACTGGTGAACTCAGGCTGTAATAGAAGTGACACTTAGCATATTACACATAGCACTTAGTAAATATTAGCATATGTAGCTAACAAACCAGTATTTCATTAGCTAAGTTGTTTTCTTAGTGGGCTTCGTGGTTTCATCACAAAAAAGGCTGATCAGGACTGGAAATACCTGCTCTGTAGTTTTTCCAACTACAAAACCTAGTACCAGAAGCTGTTTAGTGACTGAAAGAATAAGGTTGCCAATACAACGGGATAAAATGAGCTTTCTTTGCAGGTTGGTTGGAGCTAGCCTTAGGACAGGGTGAAGAGCTTGGACATCAAGAGTGAGTTCAGAGTAGAGCCACAGCTCCTTCGTGGAAACCAGTTGAAATGGTTCAAGCATCTAATGAGGATGCCTCCGGAACTCCTTCCCAGTAGAGTTTTTTCTTGCACACCTAACAGGCAGGAGACCTTGGGATAGACCTATAACATGCTGGAGGGATTTTCCATCCCAACAGGGCTGGGAGCACCTCAGGATACCCCAGGAAGAGCTGGGTGTCACTGGAGAGTGGGACACCTGGGACACCTTATTCCTGTTGTCACTGTGACCCACTATGGATAAGTGGTTGAAAATGGATGGATAGATGCTGCTTATGTTTTTCACAGCCTCCATCTGGTGACAAACTGCTGCCGCCTCTCCTTCTTCTCTGAACATAGGTGTGCTACCAACGCTCTTCTGTGGAAAGTTGCTAATTTTTGCCCAAAAACTAGATATGTCACTAGGTGCTTTTCTTCTCATCGTCTTATTAGAATGCAATTCCTACCGAGAAACTTGCAAAGACTTCTGACATTCTGACAATACTGATGGGTCAGAGCCAGAACCAGATGCACCCTCACAATATAGTACTGGTGGTTTTAATATTGTAGCTGATCGCTGAGAGAGCAACTGGAAGTGTTCCAACTGTAAATACAGTATCTCTGTACTTTCAGAATGTGTGAGGCTACTACTTTTGTAAAACACACAGACAGACTCAATATTGATACACTAGGCCAGATAATCACAACAAAGGCTTCTGGTTGTTCTATTCTCAAAGTTCTAACCCCTTGGAGCTCCTGCTGCTCTGACCCCAGGTTATGAAACAAGTTTCCTTCTAGAGATCAGGTCAGCAAACTAGAGAGTATATATCAGTAAATATCAAATCCAACATTTTTTCAAAAGAACCTTTTGACGATGCCTTGTCCTTATTTGCCCTTAATAAAACATTCTTATCTTTCAAAGAATTGTGTATCTGTAGGTTTATCTCTGTATGGTTGTATTTGTTCTTTGAAGCATCCTGCTTTTGTTAAGTTCTAAATGAATAAAGATGTAGTCATTTACCTTAGACCTTGTGTTTACAGTCACTTCTATCTGTGTGCAGCCCAGCATGTGTGTGGCAGTTGTAGAGAGTGGGGTTTTCCTGCCTTAACTTCCTGTTGTATACATTGTTAAAAGCAAGACAACAGTCCACTGGGACTGGACAGATAGGACAGTCATGGTAATTAGCTCTGCTCATTAAAAGTGACCTCAGGCTTTGTTCTGCCATCTGGACACACAGTCCTACCTCCTGTTAGACATGCATGTGTCAGTATATGAGAGTGAATGACATAATTTACTTTTCCACATGAACCTGAACGGAAAATGACCCCTCTTGTAGTGTGTGATTAAACCTGACTTTTCTTTTCTATCTATTGATCTGTCCCTCCATAAAACATTATCTGGCAGACATACTGAAGTCCACCATTCTTGGAAAAACAAGAGTAAGACATGATTTTGTGTTGTGCATCAGTCTGTTACAATCACTAGCATGTTTGTTATAAACACTGGGACTGTATTGTGTTGTGCTCAAACTGAACTCCACTTAAGTCTGAGTCACATTTAGTTATAATCTATATGTATGTCAGGGGCAAAACACGCCGCCTGTGCTCATCACATTCCTGAAATTCATTAAAATTGCATCCATGAGAAAAAATTCACTAGGGTATTGTTCAAATACACAAAGTCAAGACTTTTAAACCACGTTTTAAAATGTGAATGAGAAACACGCATTGTTGGTTTGTGGATGTATGTCATGTGCCGTATGAAATGCTGATCTGTCCATTATGGTCTTGGGTTGAATTCCTGCAAAAAGCAACATTTCCAGATGAAATCTGTGTTTTATCTGTGAAACAAAAATAGTAGAACCATATTCTGCCTGTTTTGCTCTATTAATGTATTATGAAGTGTGAGGTTTGAATTCTCATTTTTATTAGTACAATATGAGAAGGAATTTCATTTGAACCTTTAAAGTGGCTTCTTATACTTCCCTTATTTCATCTGTTTTTTTTATGCAATTCTTTTCGCCCATATTTTAACCGTTATTTGTCTGATATCTCTTTACTCCTTACTTTTTCTTTTTTCTGTATCACTTTGAATTGCTTTGAATAAATAGCATTATTCTAAAGTTTTTACCATTGCATGTATCAATTAAACAACCACAACATAACATAATGAATTAAAGTTAACTTTGAGGATAACTAGCTTCTGTTAGCAGCCTTATAATGTGCTTATATTGCTCAGATTCACTTATATTGCACTATATGTACTTCTCAAACATAAACCTCCTTGCAGCACAATGACAATGTCATCTTCATATTTTACATGATGTTCATATATTCATTCATATTAAGAAAGTTACAGTCCTCTTCATCTTCATCTGTACACACATGAATACAAACCAGACGTTCCCCAGGAAGGAGAAACTCAATCTAATGTGTTTTAGAGAATAACAAGCAGACACATGTATATGGGAATTGTATATAATTAAGTTAAAACATGAACTCCACAAATGTGGTTTCAGTGTTTGGTCTATCGGTGTCCTTTCAGTGTTTACGCTAAATCAAAGGCATAAAACAGAAAAGAGACCACGATTAAATAGCCTTTAAAAAGTAGATAACATGAAAATCAAAATAAATAACACAGTCGTGTGTCCTTGCACACAAGAGGATTCTGTGTAAGTTGCTCTTGCCTGTCGTAAATTGTTGTGAGTGGGAGCATCAGTTAATGGACAAGTGTGGGGCGAGCAGTGAGTCATCCCTCTCTGTTCACAAGAGCCCCATTTTCTGCCAGATCCTGTGTGATTTATGTCTGAATGTGTGAGTGTGTCTGAGAGAAACTGAGACAGACGAGTAAGAAATATGCTCATCTGCAGTATACGTCAGTGTGTATAGGAGGGAGTCTGACTGCATTTGTGTGTGTGTGTGTGTGAGCAGTAAAGAGAACAGTAGTATTGTTGAGCAGCTCTCTACAGGACAAAAGCGTCTCTCTGACACACATGCCTATAGCTGATTATGCAGACGGCATTAACAGCATATTTCACATTTCATACATGTTACACAGCTACAGATTTATTCAGTCTGTAGTTGGACACGTTCTACTTCACACTGAAAAACATAAATAGATGCTGTTTTACATCATAGTATTTATTATTCATTTATACATTTTTCTTGTGTATTAGTATGCTATTTAATTATCCATTTATTTGATACTGATATACTTACACTACAATAATTGGCTTTGATTGGGTGAAAGCTGGTCGCACTATAGCAATGGTTTTCAACCATTTTGGCATATGACACCTTAAACTCAGTCAGTGTTTTGTTATGATCCATCATCACTGTATTATAGATCGGAGCAGGGATTTAGGGATTTGTCAGTGTCATTTGAAGGATGCCACAAGATCTGACGAGGTGGAAGAGTTGCAAAGGAGAACAGCATTAGATGAAGGAAAAATCTGAGATAAAAATACAATTATTTTTAGTGAAAATAAAGTAAAAAAAAAAAAAACAGCAGACAGGCTCAGTGTAGCATGATGATTGAGATGTTTTACAGGTTTAAAAAAACTCAACATATGAAAAACAGTGAACACTAACAGCAGTGAAGCGACTATGAAAGACAAATGGATGCATACGATATGTAGAATATGTACTACACGTTCACATTTATAAATAGGTAATTAAGGCTGATTTATTTATTTTTTGAAATCAGTGCAGCAGGCAAGTTTACTTTATGAGTCATGTGCTTAACATCATTCAAGTTACCAAGGTTTATTTAAAATAAAGACGCGTGGCTCAGAAACGCCTCCCTGCATCATTTACATGTGATTCAGATAGTGTGTGTATCACTGCCAACTGAATGCATTTAAAAATAACCAGGTTAGCGAGTGTGTGTGTGTGTGTGTGTGTGTGTGAGAAAGAGAGACTTGCATACTAAAAGGAAGCAAGTCAGTGTCGATATGACGAACTGTTGCTAAGCAGTGGTGGTTGCTAGGTAGTGGAGGAGGGGGAGACAGGTTTGCAGTGATGGAATCTGAGGGTTTACCTCTGTGTTTGTGTGTGCACGTGTGTGTTCCCTTGGATTTATTTGGTTTAGACAATGATACTGCAGTGTGTGTGTGTAGGAGGGGGAATAAAATGCATTTTCTACCTTATAAGGTATTTTGATTTCTATAAATAAAACCAGGAAAAGATTTTTTTTAAAAAAAGGGAGGGCTTATCTCAAGTCAAACCTCAAGCAGTGTTTGATGTATAAAAGAGGTTATTGTTACTGCCGTTAAATTTAGAGTTTCGTGTTTATGTCTTTTTAAACTGTAATATATGACTCATTAAAAAAAATGAGTGTCTAGCAACATCCGATTTAAACAATGGAAGAATGAGTCATTTCTTCTTTTTTTTTTTTTGGATTCTGGTGCAGATTCATCAAAGACAGCAGCAGAATATCTGGCTGAGGAACACACAGAGTGAAACCAGCTCACTGCTCGACTTTCCCCACCACGATTACAGTACGATATGTGACGAGGGGGGAAGCCTCACAGTCTAATGGCTTCCCCTCAGATATTATGTTCGTTTTTTTTTTTTTTTGTACCAAATTACCAGCGTGTTCATCCCCTAGCTGGTGCCGCTCTCGTCAGATCTGGTCTGATCCAGTCGGGTGAAAGACATAGTGGGGGGGTTGCTGGGGCGAGACACAGGCAGCCATTTGTAGTCAAGGTCTTGTGACGGAGGGTCCAAACACCAGTTGTAGTGCCGTAACAAGTACATGCACGCTTCCTGGCAGCAAAACACACATACACAAAAACATAACAATCCTGTTTTCTGAATATGTTCAATCTCAGTGTCTTTGCTGCATCAACATAAACACAACTTTCTGCGTGAGAGATGATATTTCGAGTTAAGAGCAGAGGGGGTGTAAGTGACATTTCCCGAAAACAAAAATGTTAAAGTACTTGGCAGAGTGAGAGCCTCCGCCAACGCTGAACAGGTCTCCAACTTGCGAAGCTACAGCCTCCGTAACACTTTATGTCTGTTTCTATGGTTATTTTTCCTGATTTGGAAATAGCAATGCAAAGCAACACCTTTTAGCAGCCAAGCTGAAACAGAACATTGGGTACTTTGGAATTAGTAAGCAATGATTCAAATTATAAATAATTATTAGTTTGACCCACAAAAATGACTGGATTCCTCATTTTGTTCATTGAATATTTTATTTTGCATCAAAATGTCACCAATTTACACATTAACTCTCTGGGTATCTCCTGTCTATTTTATGTAAAAACTGAACTATGGCACCAGAAGAATCAGGAGGTAAAAAACCCTGACCTGATTCTATTTGATTCTACATACTAAATATGCTCAGAGCTCCATGGATGGTGACATCACAGCCAGGATCCCCCATTGGCTGAATGTCAGCCACTGAGCCGACCAATTACATCCACAAGTAACATCCAGTTGCCCCACCCCGCTCCACTTTATGAATGAAGATTTTCCTGATAGAGGGGGAGGAGCAAGATGGATGAATGGGGAGGGAGGAAAGAAGTGAGGCAATAGAGGAAAGAGGATGATGATGAAGGTGGGGGTAGGGAGGAAGGAGAAGTAGGGGAAGGATGAAGCAAGGAGGCGATGAGTCACATCTCTGACCTAGAGCCCTGCGGTCTACTTTTTAGTCTGATCACGCCCTCGTTTTTGTGTGTGTGTGCATGTGTGTGTGTTTGTTTGTGCACGTATGTATGTGTGGTCAGTCTGGTCAGCCAATCAGGTACACTTTAAACGGGGTGGTGTTTTAGCCCTAACAGAGCAGGTTACAGTGAGAGATGAGGTCCAGAGTTGACATCTTTAGTAGAGAATAAGCCTTAACCGGGTGATGGACCGAGTGCAGACTTTTTGTTTATTATGATGCAGCAGCGTTGGGTCAATCAGTGTATGTGCTGCTAAAAGACAGAAACTCTGACTGAAGAGAATAGGTGCATTACTGTTTTCTAAATCCAATTACATTATACTGTATGAATACATATTTAAACAATGTAAATATTCAACACTTCTGGTGCCAGATCCTCATTAAATCACTATACATACCTACTGCTGACTAAAGCTATCGTGGTCAAAATATAGGTGAATGGATTTCAACCTTAATTACATCTCTCAGACTGTCTGCAGTATATAATAGGGAAATATGTATATGAAAAGGGTCGATGATCCATTGAGTACGAGAGAAATGTAATTCTCACATTATCCCATTCATGCCACTCGCTTAAGCAATAAAAAACAATCAGCTTCTGGTTATCTGAAATAATGAGTAATCCTGTTTTAAATAATGAGATATGATTGTCCCGCTGGACAATGAGGAGAGCTGAATGAGGAGAGAGGAGATTATTAAACCTCTGTGAACATTTCACCTGAGCTCCATTCAATCAGGCCTAACATTTACAATGAGTCATAAGCGTGTGTATGTGTGTGTGTTGCAGGACTGAGTCATCCCTCACTGTTACATTTTTGATAGCTCACAGTAACACCCCCATCCATATTACGTGTGTCTGTGTGTGTGCAAGCGTTGCTCTTTTTGCTCTTTAATAATCTGAGAGGGATACATGCTGTACATATGCCATGTTAGTGATCTACCACAGTAGGTTAAACAGTTAGTTAACAGTCTGACTCAACGGATGTGGACTGCTGAGATAAGCCTCTTATTGGCTGACTAGCGCAATCTGCTTCCTTCCTGCTGCTGCTGCTGCCCTCACGTCTGGTCTTTCTTGCCGTGTTCGCCTTGATGACCAATAAACCATAAGCAGCTGACATGACAGTGAATGAAGTGACTAAAACAAGATTGCATAGCTTAAATCTTTTTTTTTTTTTGTACATTTTCAGTGTCTAACTGCAGAAAATACCATGGTCTGTGAACAAACAATTGTCTAATCCATAGTAGTCTCAGTAAGCCTAAAAAAGTGGGTTTCTACAAAAGATAAGTAGTGGACAGTACCTGCTAAAAATGTGCGCTGCTAATATTAGCTTATGCAAATCACAAAATATTTGCCAGGCCCAACCTGCATTTCTCTGTACTTCAATTGTTTTTATAGATTTGCCCTCAAGGTGTCCATCATTGGCTGCAATCCTAACTCATGTTTAAGTTATACATCCAAATCATTTTAATAATTCTTCCAACTTAGTGTTTTATCTTGTGAGGATGTTGAGTTACAGCTTTCGCTTCGGGCTTTAAGCACAAAATCTTCCATGTAGCAACCAAGTGCATGTTTAAACCCCCTTTTAAAGTCAGTTGGACACATTCAAAAGTCTGCATGACATGGTACAGCGTTATCAACCAACTCATGGAGTTGAGGTTAGTTTAATCATCTACTTAGAGATAATAAGAAAAACTCCTAGCAACTGCCGTGATCAGCCATATCTGCTGAAAATGACAACCCACTCCTTTTGTCTACCTTTCCCTGAAAGCAAAAGGAGCCATTGTTAAAAAAAAAACCTGAAAATGTTGAGAGGCAAACGTGCCTCTGTTATTACTGTGAAAATGAATCAGTGTGCTAGAGCAGAGACCTTGGGAGGTGCAGCAGAAGTGAGTTAGCAAATAGTCGATTGAGTAAAAAAATAAAAATCACTTTATTGGTTATAATGTTGAATAAAACATACTAAAAAAATAAATATATAATACTTTTGTCATAAGTTTCTCACCTACACCAGGTTTGGCTCAGATTCCTGGTTGAACTCCAGTTAAACCCTTTGAGGATCCGTTTGAGGCCACTAGTTTTAGACAGTGGTTGTTTTCAAGTCAGTATCTCCCCTGTTCTCCCCAGTGTATACACACTTATACATACACACACCTGTTTCCAGAGAGAACACCCCATATATGGGAAACAAATCTCTCACCTTCCTGTTGTCACACCTGTTTTACTCCGGTTCTTTCCATATGTTGTGTATGTGTCTATCTGTGTGTCTCGTGAGAGATGCAGCGGTGGCTATGGTGAACGCTGCTGTGGGGTTTAAACAGGACAATCTGTCTGGTACCGATGATAAACACAAACACTCATAACACAAAGACACGCACTTCACAGCCAAGCAGTTCATCATTCCCATGAGAAGCGCTCTATTTACTGAATGGCTGGGGGATGGTTCACCTCTGTGTGTGTGTGTGTGTGACTGCTGGTTTCTCTATTATTTCTTTCATTCAAGTTCTGAACTGAGACTCAGTCTTTCCTTGTTCTTTGTTTATCATAATATTGAATTTATTGATATTGATTTATTGATTTAGTTGCGCCTTTATCCAGCAGCACGTCCTCTATCACATCCTAAAGCAAATAAATGTCTTTTTCCTTCAAGCTGCCCCATTTTCACTTCCATTCACTTCCTTAATTAAAATAAATTAGACAGTATATAGTGTATATTATCTCTCTATACAAATATTATCTATTAAACTCTTTTCATAGTTAGTGCTTAAGAAAAGATGTTCCAGGAAGTCATTACAGAACCTCATATTGTCAACAAAGTTAGCAATATAAGCTATATTACTGAAATATTCAAAGATCTAAAGGAAGATACAAATGCAGAGAGAGGACAAAGTTGTGTTAAAACTACAATGGGTGGATGTGTTTACAGTTTAACATAATCATGACTCACTATCTTATGAAATAAATGAAGCGTAATGTAAACTTTGTATTGCTCTAATTACTGTATGAAAGACGATGAAGACGACCTAGGTGGTAGGCAGCTTTGTTGAACTCCCAACCCTCTGTGTCTCTGGCCAAAGAACATTAAATCATGATATATTGCAGAAATCTATATAAATGTATGCTTTTATATATGTGTGTGAAAAAAAATGGATTCACCTTCAGGAAGAAATCTGTAAGTTTAGGTCCAATGCAGCTCCTGGGTCCGTTGCCAAAGGAACACAGGAAGTGTTCCTGACCTGCATTCCTGCACAAACAAAGACATTGTTCTGTTTTGTTTCACAAAAATACATATTAAATACCTCAATAATAAACCAAAATACAAATCAGATGTTTGGACAAAGCTGAAGAATTACAGGAACTCAAAGGTTTGGTAAAAAACAAACAAACAACTAAACAAAACAAAACATAACAGCAACAACAACAACAACAAAAAAACAACTTCATTATTATTCTTGTATTATTATGTACAAATGTCAGTGCTCAAGCCAGTATTGTTCAACAGGACTGGATTCCATTCATAGCAGTTGGTTCCACAGCATAATGAGCACTTCATGCCTCTGTTTACTGCCTCTACCACAGCTGTCAAAGAGGGAGTTGTTATCCACAGCGTGATCATCAGATGTGACGTCATATGATGATCAGATGGCGATGACCTGATGGGCAGACGTCACTCAAGTCAATCTCTCGAACAATGATTTGACTCAAGTGGTGCCCAGTGGTTGGTAAACCTTGTTTTTGTATAAACATCAAATATAAACGAATGCAGATGCATTGTTGTTTTCTGCATTAGCTGTTAAAATGTGTTTGTCTCTTCAGTGACCAACTCCTTAAACACTGTTGCCCATTTATAATATGATTTATATAGCATATTTTGCTTTTATGTCCTCAAAAAATACAAAAAAAAAAACTTTTACTGCATGTTTAATCAAGTGTTTTTTTTTTCTTTGTGAACAAAGAATATCATGCTTTGCATCACACTTTCACTGTTGATCATTGGATTGGTGTCAAACTGGCAGCAAATGTATACCACGAATGATACCAACAAAATGGAGAATGATATAGATACTTAGGGGGTTAAAAGTGGTCGTAACCTGCACAGGGTCATAGGACTCAACATAGTGCCCATCTGACCTCTGACTGACCTCTTTGTAGCATGTACGTCAATGAAACGTCAAATGTCCTTTTGTGGATATGCAAACCTTGAGTATAATTTACATTGAAAAGTAGCATAAGCATGAAGTTAGAAAGCTGTGAACATACATAAAATAAAAAAAAGATGTATAAAACCATCCAGGCACATTTTTTTTTTGTACATCCAATCAATGTGAAATTGAATTTGCACGCACAACCACTACCGTCCCGTCATTATTCCTGCTCGTACTTTCTCTTGATTGAAATGATTAAAATAGTTTACAGCAGCATCTGGTTTATTTCACCATCCACTATTTTCAATGAACATACAGATGGAATCCAGTGCGATGCACGGAGCAAATGATGAGACTGACCAAATGTTTTTACATTATTTGCATTAGTTTATGGACAGAAGGATATGACTCACACAGTTTGTTGGAAAGTGATGATTCTCAGGGAAAATATCTGCGTGTCTCCAGCCTTCATTTAGGAGTAATGATGCTCTAAACACAACATGATATCTGGGGGCATAGACACCTGTGTGTTGATCAGAGGCTTTACTTTTTAAATTGAATTTAAATAAACTGTACTTGTGAAGCCGTGTTCTTGGTTAGGAAAAGTGAATCCTGCCAAAATGTTAGTCAGTTGCATCACATATTTGCACACTGACTATATGAAAATAATTTCTATTAACAAATTCATCCTGGTGCTTTTATAGGAATGATTGCTACAATTACATCAGGGAAATTGGCTCTTGTTGGAAACTGCACTTTAGTGAGGCCTGGTCTACCACATCACATAGGGACTTTACATAAATGCTGATAAATGGACGATCCCGTCCCATCCCAAGTGGCATCATGCAGCTTCAGGACGACTGGCATGGGAGCGACCAGTCTGCCACTTCCCTCCGGAATGCCCCTGTTGCCAGGAAACCCAGTGTGGTCAGCACTTGTAAAGGAACAGCCAACGCGGGACTCCTCACCGTGTCTCTCTCCAAAGCCAGACCCGATCTAACGCACAACTCTGTGAAATCTGAAGCAGACCATACAGACCAAACAATTTGGTCCCCGCAATTCCCTTCCCAATATTGTTATAGTTGTTATTGCATCATTTTACACATGCGTTTATGTCCACTTATTTAACTGCATGGATGTGGGTGTGTATTAGTAGTTTCACTGCATCACCTCTAGGCGTCACCGAGAAAATGATGTGTACATCAGTTAGTTGAAGTTGGTGTGGACTGAAGGAGTATGACATGAATATGAATCAGTGCTGTGACTTGACACTTTGATTGTAATCTTTATATATATATATATATATATATATATATATATATATATATATATATATATATATATATATATATATATATATATAATAAAACAAAAATGCTGCTTCGTTCTAGCTGGCAGGTTTGTCAACAGCCTGCTGATGCAGACCATCTCTCCACTCTCACCACTAATGCATCCTGTCTTCCTGAAACCTGAGCTCTGATTAAAGGCAAACAGGAAGCATTAGTGGTGTGTGTATAGTCTGAGTCCAGCGTGTGTTAGAGACTTTGTGTGTATGTGAGTTAGAGACACAGAGAGGAAGAATATCAGTGATCTCTGCAGCAGCTGTCTAATGGTTTAATGTACTATTAGGCCCATCCTGAAACAGTAAGAAACTGCAGTCTTACCAAGTACTTCGGCATAAGGTTATATCAAATATGTTGAGTGGACGGGAAGTGAATCAGAGTCTATAATCTATTGTACAGTACGGAAATCATCCAATAAACCATCTGTTTGAATAGGCAGAATTCGGAAAGAGGTTCAGGTTGTTCAATAGCGGAAAACATTTTACTGATCAATGGTAAATGGCCAGTTTTTGTGTCAGCACAAGGACATTTTAGAGCATCAAGTAGAGTGGAATGTAATACAGTGATAAGACAAGTTGTTTCAAATACATATAAATGATGAACATGATGGTTTTATTTGTTCAAAACTCAACAAAATAACAGCCTGGGTGCTTTTGAGCTATCGCCGGATTCTTTATCTCACAGTTACATTGATTCCTCTGGTTATAGAAACAACCGTCCAATAAGATTATGAATAACCTTCAGCCAGGCAGCAAGATATCTCCTTAGTTCGTTAGCTGCCTAAATGCACTTGAGAAAAGTAGGAAAAGAAACTGGCTGCTGTGACCACATCATCAGACTGAGTAAATGAAATGTAATGCAGTGTGGTCTGGGTTCCAGACTTTGATACTGTTCAGGGATTTGTAATGGGAAGGTCGCTAGTTTCACATTGTGCTGATTATTTATCCCGTGTGTGCATTTGGCTAAAAAGATGTGAACTTGCTAGCTCTGCTACATGATTCTAACTAGAAAAGCACACACACACATACACTGATGTATGTCACGGGAATCACACAGCAAATAACAGACACAACTATCGCACGGAAAAACACACACACACACAGACAATGTGGTTAATCTGTGGTTATTGGAGGTGGGCTGGTTATGTAATAGGACTGCAGTCATTAAATTAAACAGCCAGGTGGTGAGGAAAGGAGTCAGTCAACTATCAGGGCTGACAGGAAAATGGTCTCCAGGAAGACTGACAGATGGAGAACGGAGGAGGAAGCAGGTAGGAGGAAAGAGAAACAGACTGGAAGATAACTGGAAGCAAACACACAGACATTATACATCCTGACA
Source organism: Polydactylus sextarius (assembly GCA_016801845.1). NCBI lineage: Eukaryota > Metazoa > Chordata > Actinopteri > Polynemidae > Polydactylus > Polydactylus sextarius. The sequence continues at coordinate 8,397,862 of CM028922.1, forward strand.
CATGAAGAGTACAAACATACCACTGTAACTCTGTAAACATATATAAAAAAATAATTCAATACCATGTACCTGCTATTATCTCTAAACTCCAAGGCCCTATATTCTAACTAAAAACATTTTTTATAATATAAGTGCTCATTGTAATGAAGAATTATTTCACCCAGTGTACTGGTGTGTCCCATTTTTAATAATTCTTGACAGTAAATGGAGATTTACAAATGAGTAGGTGACGTACAGGATGTCTGCCTCATCAATAAGTGCAGTTCATCTGGTCACTGTTGCTCTTTAATGGGATTTTCTGACTGTGAGACAAATATTAAATATAACCATCATATGTTTTTTAAGTCTCCTTGTCTTTTGATCTTGGTACAAACACTGCATTCGTTTCTTATTAACATTTCTGTTTATCTTCATGATACTTTTTCTAGATTTGACATCACAAAAAGAAAACCTCCTCTGACTCATTCCTTAACCCCATCCTGTCACACACACACACACACACACACACACACACACACACACACACACACAGCACAGAGGGAATCCCCATTGGTAAAAACGGGTGTGAGGTGGCCAGTTGCCATGGCAGCAGCTACCTGCTATTCATTCATAGATTTCTTTTTTTTCAGCTCAGTGCTCTGTTGTTTTTACACACACTTCCATAAATTCTGAAAGACATAAAGTTGTAAAGTTACCATCGTGTCTTAATAAAATAGATCACAGAAAAACTAATTTGTTGAACTGATATTTATTTTTTGTTCATTTAATTTGACCTCTGTCTCTGTGACACTGAATAAAAACTCGTATGCACTAATGTTTCTTGTAAGTGACAGTTGGCTGTGACTAAAAAATTATCAATTTTTGTTTTGTAATTTTCCCCTAAAAGGGATTTTTTTCAATTGTGGTTTTATATTTAACTAATTTGGGGGAAACCCCAAATTATAAGAGTATGTTTCCTGTTTTTGTACTAGGAGCCACACACGTGCACAAGGAAAAAAAAAAAAAAAAGGTAAGATCTTCTGACTCATTTTTCTGTATCCCATCCCACTCCACAGGGAATCATTCTCCCCCACCCTTCATGCACACACACACACAGTGAGAGAGAGAACTGGTAAAGATGGTGTCAGGTGACCAGTTTCCATGGCAGCAGCTACCTACATACATACGTTCATAAATGTCTCTCAGCTCACTTCTGTCGCCTGAATGAACTAACATGAATGAGAATAAACAGGTGAATGGAGGAAGTGGATGAATAGAGGAAGAAAAAGCTGTTGACTAAGAGAGAGAGTGACTTAGTGACGGAGCCAGATCCGGTTTCGTTTTATCAGAGTAGAAACAGACAGAGAGTGAACGGATGCTGATTGCCAACTTTGTCTTTTGTGCCTCACTAGTTGTAACTGTAGTTCAGGAGGCTTTTTTTACTATTATTATTATTTATTTTCAAATTTAATATTTATGGCTGTTTGTCTGAGCTGTACAGCACATGTGAGAGTGATCAGATTTGAACACTCAGGCGTTGTTAATCTATGTGCATTGGTTGCTATGGTGATGATTTAGGCATATGTATGTATAACATGCTTTTCCTATACAAAATCATAACAAAAGCTGCAGACTAGAACCAGTGTCTTTAATTACTGGTTTCCTGCTCGGCCTTTGGTGCAGACTGAAACTGTCAATTGCTACAAGCTCTTCAGATGTTGCCCCATGTCTTCCATGTCCTTTTATGACATGGCAACATCAGTGGCCACTGCCTTTTAGCCCTTTGAATCTTTCTTTTTTAGCAGCATGTTTGATAACTGTCTTGTCTTTGCCACGGCTGAGTCATTTCAAATTAATTCAATCAATTTCCATTTCATTCTGAAGACATTCTTAATACTACACTTGAAATTTAGAAGTGCTAATAATTCTGACCAGGGCTTTATTTGCTTATCCTCTCTTTTTCCCCCTCTCCTCTCCAGCTCTTCCGTTTCTTTTTGTGTTGTTGTTATCCAAATGGCTTTTCGTGACGCATTTCCTTGATCTTTAATGTGTCACCGCTCTGAAAGCTTCCTCCCTATTACTCCTTCTAGTAGTCACCGTATTTGTGAGTGTGTCAGTGTATGATGCTGCAGTTAATCATACTGAGGTGGCAAATAAGGTGTCACAGGTTCACTTCTAATAAACAATGAACCTGCACCATGATGATATTTAGAAAGTGACACTCGGGAAAAAAAAACAAAAAAAAACTTAGTCATACTTTCCAGGAGCTGGTTTTTGAGACACTTGTTTTTACTGTTGATGAATGACACATGGTGCCTGAATCCAGCAAATGCAAAGATTGTACTTCATGGAGCCTGTTTCATTTCTGTTTCATTGTGTTGTGTGCTCTTGTGGAGAAATACTGACACGTGGAAGATAATGTCACTGCATTTAGATGTCTGACTTGTTGAAGGATCATCAGAATCATTTATGCTAGTTAGCACATTTTTCTGATTGTGTTTACCTACAACTGAGGTCAGTTATTAATAGCCTGGCCACAGTGAAGTTTATCTGTGGCTGAAACAGAAGGTGCTAATCGTCACATAGTTATTCTCACAGTGCTTGGTGGTTATGATATACTGATAGCTAACAGGCTGGCAACCCTTAAATGTGCTAACACTTGTCAGTCAGAGTTTCATACTCATTCTCATCATTATTCCTTATTATTTCTGATTTAGTTCTCAGGCTTGTACATCAGTGTATATAAAGGGTTATGTAAAGGTTATGTTAATGGCTAACCAAAAGTGGGTGGTAAACAGCTAAAGTAGCTAATCCTAAATACCTTCCCCAGTTTAGGACTCAGGCTCTGAGAGGGCGGTGTCTAATGATAAGAACATTTATGAACATCAAAGGAAGGCTCAATGAACATATGTGCTGGTCATACAGCAAAGATCAATTTCAACAATAAACAAATAAATAAATAAAGTCATGTGGAATGATAGTGATACCTGGAAAACATCTAGTTAACTGATTTCGATTACCTAAGGATCCTACTGGGCTGTGGTAACATTCAAACAAACTGACCACAAACGGATAAAAGTTAAACACATGGAGCCTCAGATGGTTCATTTAGGGCCGGAAATTATGTCTCTATGCAAAGCATTCCCCAAAGTCTTTATACAAATGCAATAACCAAATGAAAACTGACAATCAACGACAACTTACCGTCTCATTTTCTTCTTATCTAATTTAACCCCTAACATAACCTGTGTACACTATAGGAAGGATATGAGGGCCCAAAAATTAATAAACACATAAATCAAATCTAACATCCTCACCTGCCGCTCCACCTCTCTGGTAGGAAGCTGTCTGGCTGCTGAAACACTTCCGGGTCACGGTGGACGGCGTGGCTGATATAGATGACTCCATAATCTTTTGGGACCTGGAAGCCTGAGAGGGTGGAGTCCTTCACATAGACACAGAAGGCAACATTTTAATTATCATACTCACATTATTTATACATGAAAGAGAGTGACTTCATGGTAATTCTTTCTGTGATGTATTGGGAGCCAGAGCCGTCCTTTGTGTGTCTTCTGGTTTGTGGATGATAAATGAACGTAAAAGGCTTGAAATACTATGAAAAACAATTTTGTACTGTGAGTAGGCTGAACACCCTGACAAGTCACATACAAACATTTCCAACACTTGAAAGTTGCAATTGCACTGTTCAATGGGCTGAACTTTTCCTTCACATCTTATTCACCCATGTTCTCGAAAAAGTCTTGAGTAGATATTTTCAGACTGTAAAGCAGATTTAAGTAGGAAGTGGCATTGCACCCCACCTGCAAACTGAAATGACGTGGACATATAAACATATGATAATATGTCTTTTGAACCAAAATAAATGGAAAGCATTTTTAACCCTGATGTTTTGCTTGAATGAAAAGTGTAACTTTTTCATGTAAAAAAAAAAAAAAAAGAAAAAAGAAAATTCAAGCTGATTTTTCTGATTAAAGAAGCCACCTTGGGGCAAAAAGGCCACTTACCCAGCCGTTACCCATTTAATTCACCTTTTCACTACATCCATTAGCAGTTGCACTAATGGACTGCCAGAGAACATGATCACTGTTTCTCTTTCGTCTACTCTCTCTCATTTTTCTCTCTCTGCTGGAGTGGAAAATCGTATACAAATCTCTTTCTTTTCTTTGCGTTTCTCGCTGAGTGATGTGACTTCATTCTCTCTCAGAGCTGCTCTCACTCATTCAAATGTTTTCAAGTTGCTAAAGCTTTTGCATAACTTAGTTCCAGCTCATTGAGCTTCTACCTTTTCCACCTGATTGTGAATACTAATAATCTTTCTCTTTCTTATGCATCTACCTGCACACATAAACATCTCATTAACTCCTTTCAGTACTCGACCAGCACTTATCTCTGGATTTTCTATTCAGTCGTGTTGTTTTTTGATACAAAAATGTCACTAATTAACTGTAAGTAGTCTTTAAATGAGCTGCTTTTGCTTTTTGGTTTAACAAAAATAATAATCTTCAGTGTGCCTGTAGCACCTTAAATACTCTGCTACTCTTTCTATCCTGTTTTTTTGTATGACATTGTGACCTTTATGGATTTAATGGCTTCACAAATCTTATGACATGCATTAAACTCATTAAACTCTTAAACTCAACACGTGACGGCTCCTCTGTCCCACAGAGGCTTTCCCGAAATCAAAGCGTACTGATGCATTTCCTCAAGGTGACAAATGACTTTCCACATCACCACCCTGCCACCACTACCACCACCAATAACAACAACCCCGGACCCACACCTCCCCTTCCGTTCTACTGGCGGAGCAGAGTCAATAAATCACAGAGACGGATCAATGCCTCTGATTGGGCTGTTGCATAAGCCTTTAGATGACGTCACAGTAATCAAAGATGGCCGCAGTGGGAGGAAGTGAACACGCAATGTTGGGTGAACTGCCTGGTTGTGGAGTAGGCAGCCTGCCAATCAAGAGACTAAATTTCGATTTGAAATGTGTTTCTACCAGTTGATAACGCCGATGTTATAAATCACCACAAACACTTTAATGAGTCTAACAGCAACACTTTGGATTTTTCTAGACAAGAATATTTAACAAAAGTTATTTTAGATAATGTGTCACCAGTAAAGACAGCACACAGAAATGCAGCTGTTTCAAATAAAAAGGGGGTGTACAAAATAGTATAAACACCCTCTTAACACAATAAAACCTTAATGCAGTTCAATGATGATCAATGATCAATGATGACCGTTCTTAGTGTCTATCTGGCCTCTTTACACCTCTTTAACTTGTCTGATGAACTGAATAACAATTCACACAAAGGCTGATCAGACCTCTGATAAAGCCGACGCTAAATACCAATTTTAATTCAATAAAATAGGACTCATTAGTTGTTCTGCTGCCACAAAATTCTTTTATATTTCAAGAGGAAATGTTGCGAGAGACGGCCAAAAACACCAGCTAAAAGATAATAAAAGCAAATTACGAACCTCAAAATGGCCATTTATAGACCAATATAACAATAATGATGATAATGTTATGCACTGTTAACTGATTCTGAGTAGTCCCGACAACAGAAGAGAGTTTCAACTACAGTAATCTGTCACCATCTAGAGGAAAGATGGGTAACACAACAAAACACAACAACATGGGGAGTATAAATCCATAATGGTACAATAACAAGCACCACAGATGTTTAACGTGTACAAGAATTGACATTCTGTTCAACATTGTGCATTAACATCAGATATTTTACAAGAAAATTGCTGTAAACTGCTGAATGACACTTCAACATCTTTGCCGAAGACACGAGCCAGACACTGATTTACATTACATGAAAATCACCAGGATTGGTTTCAGTCCTACCTGATCAGCTATTCTGCGTCCACCAATAAAAGGCGGCCAGAGTCTCTGAACCTCCAGGAGAACTCTGTGCAGGTAATCAGGATCTTCCATTGCTTGGCGACGTGTTTTCTCCTGAACATGAATGAACAGAAGACTTTTATTTTCATGTTTAACATAGAACAAGAAGAACTAGGGGGAAAATGTTATGGAATAAAATGATGGTTATTACAGAGGTCTCATTTCTGCCTATAGAAAAGAAATACTACTAATAATTCTGACTCAAGAGTTGTTATTAGAGTGGATCTAAAATCAGCCCATGCGAACTTTGTATACACAAGTTTGTGAGTTGCTGTCCACAGAATATCTCTGTACTTAAATTTATTTCCTGAGTAGTATCATGTTTCCATTTTAACCCAATTTCATCCACATTTGTTGTTGGTGTTTGTGTACCTGTTCATTTCCACTGAGTGCCAGGGTGAAGGAGGTGAGCAGCGATGCCAGAGCTTTAGGGATCAGAGCTGAGATGAACAGCAGGAGATGTTGAGAGGCAGAACTGGAATCAGGCAGCGGCAAAGACCCAAGAGAACCAACAAAGCTAGAGAGAAACCATAAGAGACAAAAAAAGAAAGAATTTCATGGACAAGAAATATAAGAGCAACGATAAAGAGCCATCACTATTTTCAGTGAATACTACTGTTGTGTTTGCTCAGCATTACAACATTAGAAAACATGAAAAATTCTACCTAATTTCAGGTTAAATGTATAATTTTCTCCCTAAAACCCTAATCAATTAATATAGTTTTAATACAGAAAAGAAAATGCAAGTTAAAATCTGTCATGAGTTATGTTTCTGCAAACCTATATTAATCATTTTTTTTTTTTTTTTTTTTTTTTTTTAATGAAAGAATAGTTTTACCAACCAGTTACGGGTAATTAGTACTTGAATTCATGGCTGTGCGCACAGAGAAATCTTGAGCTTTGAACATCGACATCTTATCGGTTCTTTCTTGAGTTTAAGTGGACACTTCATCTGAATTCACAGTGATTCCCTCAAAGCAGTCGGTCTAATGACACATTGTACACAAGTTCACATGACCTTAAACTTTAGTTAAGTTTGTGATCGAGATTCCAGATACAGCATGTTCACAGGAATGTCAGGTAAGTGACCTTTGACCTCTGATCACTAAAATATAGTGAGTTTATCTTTGAGTCTGAATAAATGTGCATTTGCTTGAGATATTACATTCAAAGTAACAAGGACATGTTTCGTAAGAGGATAGTAGCCTTTGACCTGAAAAATCTACTCAGTTCATTATTGGGAATTTAAATATAATATATATGAACACTTAACTATTGCTAGGTAAAAAAAACTTTTATTGAAAAAGGAGACGCTTGGATAGCCAAGTGGTTAGGGCGCAGCACTTTGGCACATAAGCTGTGCAGCAATCTCCAGGAATGGATTATTATTATTGTTGTAGATGACACAGACAGATTGTTCAGAAATTCATCTGAAAATGGAAAATGAATGTGTGTATGTGTGTTTGCAAAAAGAATACGCAAACAGAGAGATAAGACAGAAAGAAGACACAAGCGTGTGAGAGAAGCGGTGAGGTGGTTGGTCTATCTCTGTGATATATCTGTGTGCATGAGTGAGTCAGTCTTTTCAACCACAGACACTATTCCGGTCTCACCCCTGTTTGTCATTCTTCAGTTTGTCTTTAATGATGTCCATCAGTTTTTCTCTGGCGTCCAGAGCCGTGGAGAAACCCGACGACCAGAGAGGAACCTTAACGTTCACCGGAGCAGAGATCAGACCTGCAGGGGCAGAAAAATATACAAAGATGGTCAAAGAATACACACACACAAAAAGAAACATCTATTGAAATTTACTGAAATGGAAAGGGGAAGAGGTTAATGTTGCAATACTGTATTACAAAACAAGAACACCAACTTACTAAAGACCAAAAATTTTGACAGAAAGTGTCTTAGAGTAGAGAGAGATGGAGAAAGACAAAGTCATCAAACATTTATCAAACCTTTTGTTTGAACTGAACTGAACTGAGTTTAGGAAGGTCAGAGGCCTTTTAAGCACACATTGAGACTTGGATGTGTATTTATATAAAAAAAAAAAAAAAAAAAAAAAAAAAAAAGCGAGTGGTTGCAGCATATCTGTGTGTCCTCACCATGCCAGTGCTGGGTGCAGAGCTGCATGATTTCCTGGAAAAGTTCAGGCTGCTCCTCTGCTCGAACGTTTAGGAAAAGACCCAAAACCAACTCTGTCCCCAGACGCTTAAAGGCAGAGTAGACACACTCTGGCTGCTCACTGCAGCCAGACACAACACACACACACACACACACACACACACACACAGATGAGACACAGCAATAAGTTGGTTAATGTCCAAAATAAGTCCGTCTGTAATGTAAATATGAACATAAATATAAATGCGTTACATGCTATAAACGTGTTAAATGCTACCTGAGAGAGAGGTCCTTCAAACAGCGCTCACACACACTGTAGCAAGAGAAACACACTGTCACTGTTTCACTGTTTCAACATTTCAGTGTTGTTAATATTGTAACAATTAAAAAAGAAACATTCTCTAGTTAATTTTGGTTAGTTAAAGCACATGACACATTACACATAAACCCGTAGAACCCATCTATTCGTTTTCTCAGGACACCTTTGACACAGATGGACACTGTACAGCTGTTGCAGCGATAAAAGTCCTGCAGTTGCATCACAAATGTCCTTTTAGATATTTTTTGGTGCCAACATGGGCATCCACAGAAAAAAGAGGACAGGCACAAATAATGTGTAAATGCAGACACAGACTTAAAAGAAGTAGAGAATGAGGTTAACAGCTCATTTAACACAATGAAACTCAATACCAATAACATTCATTTCTCTACCTGGTGATATAAGCACTTGATGATTCCAGACAACTTCCTGTAAACAGGCTGGTGAGGGACAGACGGAGAAGACATGCTTCTTCACCTGAAACAAAAGCAAGTTACTCAGATTTATATCTATAAACTAGAATTCAAACATGTTTTTTAATAAATGTTGTGCGTTGCCTGCGCAGGAACCAGAACCCTGAGATCTTTATCTTAGTTTCACGTGCGTCTAAAAATAACCATATGCGAAAACAGTACAAAGGAAGGAACATTAAACTTATTGCTGATTCATTCTGTCACAATAAGCTAATCAAATATTCATTGATAACCATGATGATGTTGTAATTTGAACATGTAATCGTCACCTTAGAAGCTCGGTGGCGTGACGTGTTGGTTTATCATGTGAACGTTTACCATTAGTGGTGACGATGGTGTCACCATACATGTTGGTCATCACGTCCGTCGGATCTTTCAGAAACACATTGGACTTCTCTGAAACACATCACATGACATCATTTACATATACATATACACAAGATATAAACATGTGTGTGTGTGTGTAAAAGAGAGAGAGAGATTAATTATGTTTTCTAGGAACTGTAACAGTCTTTCACTTCCTAACAACTTAACAACATAAAAAGATTCTCAGATGCACAAGTTGAACAAATGAATTTCTTAATAAACCACTTAAACAAACATTACAATATGTGCTGGAAAGGTATATTTCCCTGCTCTGAACACAGCCTTGATAAATGCAGTTCCACTGACTAATCTGTCTTAAGATCTAATGAAAGATCCATGTAGTTTTTAAATTGATTTCCTGTGGTTGGCTGTTTGATGTGCAATAAGTGCAATATTAACTTCTTACATGGCATTACCCTGTTCACAAAATTATAATACAAAGTGAACTATGTGTCTTCTAAGTGTCGAAGTGTGGAAACTGCACTTAATAATAAGGCACACAAAAATCAGATACATACTGTATTCCAAATCATCTGCAACACCAGTTGATTTATTGAATTTATATTGTATTTATATTATATTATATTATATTAGTTAATTTCATGGGTGATTTTCTAATTCTTCAGTAGAGGTAGTTATTTATTATGTGTATAACTTTTGTTGACAACTTTGTTAAGGGAATATTTCAAGGAGAGATCATAGAGATCAATATTAATATTTACAGGGTGGAACAACATAATGAGACTATAATTAAAACTTCATCCCCCTCCTGCTCTTCTCCCCTCACCACCATCACGAGACTCTCCCATGATAGATCACACCAAGGCCCGGAATTTTACTCCACGTTAAGTGAATTTTTTCTCTTTTGTTTCTTTGCCTCAGAATAAAATCTAATTTGCGGATTCCCAGTCCAGAGGCAGAAGAAACAACGAGACGAATTGTGAGAAGATGAATCACACTGATAAGTCACAACTGAATCAACTCTGATTTCACACACACTGATAAGGTGTATTATAATTCAAAACACACACACACACCGATCTGATGAGGTAAACAAAACGTTTCTCTAGTCATTGAGATGCTGGTGCGCACCTGTGGCGCGTGCACACGCGCACACTCAAACGCAGACTCGTGCACGTCAACCTACCACACAGCAGCTCTCTCATCCCCTGCACGGAGCAGATGAAGGCGGTGGGTCTGTTCAGCAGCCGACACAGAAACACTCTGCTTCCTTGCTTCTCGATCCTCTGCTGGTAAAAAACCACCGGATCCCGGTAAAACTCCAGCGACTTGTCACCGAGCACCGACACACCTGCATTTCCTGGTAGTTTAGACATTCACGGGCCGAGACCGAAGGACGCGAAGCCGTCCAGTTTGTCCGTTCTGTAAAAGGTAAATGCTGACGCGACTGTTTGCTCATTAAACAGTGAGTCTGAACTTTATTAGAAGCAGTTTATTAAATCCAAGTACTACTAAACCCTGCTGTCATCGACTGATAATCCTTTTAATCCACGGAGCGACCTGTGTATCAGATTATTGCTATCTCATTGTCGTCACTGTTTTCTGAGGTAACCCGGAGTCTCCAGTTGCACTGGAGGGCGGTGCGTTCAGGTGCTGCCGGGAAATTAGGATTATTACCTGGTAGTGCTGCTAATTCAGTGTTGATCTTGTCTGTTGATCCACCTCTTTGGTAAAGTCAGGAATATTTAAACAACTGCTGCACGGATTGAGAACACACACGCGCGCGCGCGCGCACACACACACGCGCACGGCCTTGGTGATCTCGTGTGTGCTTTTGACAAGTGTAACACAGATTGCCATCAAATTTCAGCCACAATAATTTGGTATTGGATGGGATAAATAAAATAAGATAAATAACACAGTGTCAAACTCCCAAAAGTCAAAAATCAATAATCAACAGCAGAGGTCAATAAAATAATCTAAATAAAGTGTAAAACCATATGTATAATCAATAGCAAAGGTCAGTGGTTCTTGTTATGAAGTCTGATTGCAGCAGGAACAAAGGATCTTCTAAATCTCCTAAATCTTTCTGTGGAGCAGCTTGGTAATAGGATCTGTTGACTCCTACTACTTCTTACAAAGAAGCTACACAAAAGGTGGTCGTTGCACAACAGGATGCACCTCAAAGTTAACTGCTCCATTACAAGAGAACTCAGGCTGAGACCATAATGGAACCTGCCTAAACTACACTTTCCTGACTGTAATGCTGCCGGTTATCGTCCAGTCTAGTTTGTTGGACTGGAAGATAAACAGCAGCGTCACATTCAGGAACTTAAGCTTTGCATCACTTATCATGTTGTCACGCTAAACTAAAACTAAAAGATGTCAGCATCCACAGAATATTTGTATCTGACACTAATATTGTAAAGTTTTACAAACTTCAAAATAAATTTTACTTTAGGGGTTTAATGCAGTTTAATACAAATACACTTTAATACAGTAGCATATTTTATGTAAGATAATTATGAACATTTCACTGACATTTGTGTTCATTAAAACACCGTACTAAACTAAAAGCAGCTCCCAGTCTGGGTCCACATCCTCTCTAAAGACAAAGGTCGACTTAAAACCTGCGTCTTTATTAGGAAGAGCAGCTCAGGTGAGTCCTGAATCATCTCTTAGTCATACTGATGAGGTGTGGGCTGCTGAGGGGGATTCCCATGATGCACTGTGCACTTCCTGTCTCTCTTTCTCTCCCTCCCCTTATTGTTATTATTTGCATTATTTATCACTGTCATTAACAAGCACAGATAGATCTTAAATATAACAGCACAGAACAGCCGTTCCTGTCTCTCTTTTTTCTCCCCCGTTCTCCCTTTTTCTTTATCTCTTTTCTTTAGCTACTTATACCTAGTCCATTCTTATATTTATATTTACCATATTTATTATTCGCGTCATATATTACCATAAATCTTGACTAAATATGTGTCTGGCTGATACATTCAACACTTTACAAGTGGACTTGATCAAAATCTGGTTTCAAAACGATTAAACTAAATAAGTTTAAACAAACCTGATGTTAAAGTTTAGAACATTTATCCACAGCTTCTACAATATGTGCAATTAAGCATAAAGTAAAAACTTTCTGTACTTTTAAATAAATGTATTGTTTATTTCATGGTTTCTTTCTTTTTTTTTTTACCCTATTTAAGTATTTTGAAGTGTGTGTGTCTGTGGTTTATTTCCATGCTGCTGCTCCACTGTGGTGTAAAATAAAGGAAGTTTAATTTGAATAGCAACATGAAAAACCAGTTTAAGATAACATCTGTGGCACCAAACTGCAACTGTTTGCAGAAATGAAAACACCGATATGGAACATTTCCAAATGCATGAATTAATTTTATCCCGTGAGGTTACACTGCTGCCGTATGAGGACATACGTGAGAAGACGGGGGACGTTTGTCAGCTGATTGGTCGTGTTATGTATATGTATGTATGTTATTCCCATGTTAAAGGAATCAAACATCAAAACGATTAAGTACTTTGCTGTCGGTTCAGTCATTTACAGGACTGTACATTACGTGGCCCAACCCTGGTTGTTACAAATGTGTTACCAGTCCATCTGTTAGTCATTAGTCATTTTGATAACCACCTTAAGCTAGCAGGATCAAGTTTGTTATCATAACTAAAACTACAGCTGTCACTTATGCCATTCACATGGAACTGTGAATGCTCGTATCATTACTTTTGATACCGTGTGTGCATTGTATTTAAACTGTTTGCTCTCAATAAAACATCCTGCTTCGTAAAAAGGTCCGGGCTTAAAGTTTTGTCTTTTAATTGTTCAGACTTCAAACACAATTGTAAAATAGCAGGAAACTAGCAGCAGCTAGTGGTTTCAGCCACAAGAGGTCAGGAGTGCACAGTTTTTACGTTTTTAAGTCAACACGCTCTAAATACAGGTACATCAGCCTGTGGACGGGAGGTTTTTGATCATTGTTGTAAATACAGAACAATCTTTTGATGATTTAGTTCCTGTTGTGTCTCTGTCTGGGTTTAATTGTGTGAATTGGAACTGCTTTTCAGTCTTCTTCATGTCTTCATGTCATGTAAACCACAAATTAAAAAAAAGAATTCAGTATATATATATATATATATATATATATATATATATATATATATAGGTATATATATATATATATATATATATATATATATATATATATATTGCTGCTGCTCTGCCAACATGTTCATTGTGTACCTTGTGTAAACCTGCTGAACACTTGTATTGGTGTAACACTGTATCATATCAAAATGCAAATAAAGATAACGGTGGAGCAAGAAAAATAATAAAGATTTCAGAGTTGTTTTTTCCTCTTCAGTTGTATCTTATCAATCCAGTCATTTAAACAGTGAGTGCTACTGTGATGCTACTGACCTCTGCTGGCGGACTGGATGTAATGTCTCAGTAATGCAAAACTTAAAAAAAGGCTCAAATCCTCCCTGATCTTTAACCTGTTTTAATAGAAATGTTGCATCCAAATACATATATGACATATAGATGAAACACCAGCAAAAAGTGACGCAAGATATAAATTGGACTTGATGTCGACAGTAAAGGAATTTGAGTATTTAACATAAGCTGTGTCAATCTGAAATGTTTTTAACGTAATGTTTTTTTTAACTGGTGTTTTGAATAAACATTTCAATAAAGATGCACGAGGAAACGAAAGTACTGATAAACATATCATTATTCATCTGTAAGGAAATACTCATTTTCCTCCTTCTTTGCTGAAGATGGATTAACTCAGAGCTACTTCAAAAACCTCAAACCCACATTATCTTTTTTATCTCATTTTTTTTTATCTCTGCTTAATAATTTCTCGCATGTATCGTTCACCTATCATGTTACATACCGCAGATTGTCATGTTTACTGGAACTTTCAAACCAAAACCTCTGCTAAAGTCACACTCTGCATCATGTCTTTCCATTTTGTGTGAAAGCAAGAAAATTAAAAAAAAAAAAAAGTTTTAGTTTTAGGAAAAAAAAACGTGTTAGTGCAGTCGAAGGCTGATTGAGCTTATGAACACGCTGTTTCAAACTGCTCTGTTCTATCAATCAATATTTGTTGATCGATCTGTTCACTGATCTTCTGTTTAATGATGATTGGAAACTTATAAAGAAAACACACACATATATATGTTTATACACACACACACATATCTGTGAGCGTGTATATATGTATATGTGTGTGTATGTGTATATATATATATATATAAACATACACACACACACACACACACACACACACACACATATATATGTATGTGTATGTAGGTATAGGTATATGTATAGGTATATGTATAGGTATAGGTATAGGTATATAGCCGGGGCACCAAAAACATGATGGTTAAAGTGGATTTTTAAAAAGTGGCGGATTGACACTCAAGAGCCACATGGTGGCGGCACTGATCACCTCTCTCTCTCTCTATGTCTCTCTCTCTCTCTCTCTCTGTGGCACCGGGAGGACCGTAGTTTTCTGTCACTCATCTGCAGCTCATGCGGATCGAATCGGTTTCTGTCTGATCTTCATTTCAGACGGATTAAGACAATGTGAGATATTTCTAACCCGCACGGGAGCGTCTAGATCTGCGGAACTGAGGCGAGGAGCCCGACACAGGTGAGCAGGTTATATGGATTAGTTTTTTTTTTTTTTTTTTTTTTATGGTAAGAAAGAAAAAATGCTGAAAAAGTGTTTGTTAAAGTAATTTTAAATGTTTGGGTGTGATTACATCACTTGTCTCAAACTTAACATCACAACTGAAATGATAACTGAAAAGTCAGTTCAGTTTCTTAAGAGTTAAAGAATCACTAGTCACTAGTTGTTTTTTTTTTTTTTTAAGTTACTCTTCTTTTTCTTTATCATTGCAATTATCAAGTTCAAGATATTTTAGGTCACTCATTGATATATGCTGATATCATTAATTGTAATGGTATAAAATAATATAAAATATAATAGTATTCTTTTCTTTTTTTTTTATCACCACCCACTTTCAAACCATAAAAGATAACATTGGAGCTGCATTTGTATACAATTGTTAGATAAATATGTATTTATGTCATTTATATATGCCATTTATTACAAATTAGTTTCAAAACATCAACATGTTTGTGTGATAACACAGTGTACAGGTATGTTATTTATATATTCACACAGCGTGGATACTGGAAAGTGAACTTAAAGTAGGAGAAATATCATGTACAGTAAAAGTTAATGATCCACAAACAGATGTTTATCTTAAAGACATGAGAGGTCCTGTCTTGTATTTAGTATATGTAGTGTTCATTGTTGAGGGAAACTTGGTTAAATGCTGAACTTACTTTGGCTCAGTAAGTTTTTTTTTTTGTCTCTTGTTTTACGTTGTGACTTCTACCATCGGAGACAGAGGTGTGTCCATCTGAGAGTGTGGATGGGTAAACAGACAGTAGATGTGTGTGATAGGTGAAGAGCTGGCAAGTACAAGATGAGTATAGGAGCTTCACCTGCTTTTATTCCCATGGCTATTGGCCTTTATCAGATTCACACTGTTACAGTTACTGTTGCCAGAGTTTTTCCTCCTACCTCATCAGACCATTTCAACCCTTTCCCTTCTCTGTGCACCTTGGAAGTAGGTGAAGTTGTGCCAGAGCTGTTCTTATTCCTTCCCTGCTCCTTACGGCATTCCTATGTCTTTGTTTCAGTCTGCTGAAGATGTTCATAAAAAAGATTAGAGGGAGTGTGTTTCACATCAATATCTCCTCAGAAACTTTTTTTCTTTTGGCTGTCAGGACACATGAAGCTTGGCTGGTGTTCAGGTACCCCCCAACGCGCTGATACTTCATCGTAGATGAACTGCAACTCTGCCTTCTTTGTTATTATATTATATTACAGTACACACACACACACACACACACACACATACACACACACACAAACAGAGTCTGTTATTAAATCTTAAGCACTTCAGCCGCTCCTCTATATTTGGCTGCTTTTCAACTGGTTAAGTTTTTAACTGCAAACTGTGTAGTGTGTGTAGTAGCACAGTGACCTGCGATAAGTGCTGTGATATACTGTAGATTGAACTTTTTACACCATGTGAGCATCTGTGTGTGTGTGTGTGTGTGTACATAAAAGGGATGAAAACCGAGGTTGTGTGTAAAGCTGAAAGTTTCTGAAAAGCCATTTGTCAAAGTTGTAATAAGAGCTTAATGTAGTGTAATGAGGCTGCAATGATTATTATTATTATCATTATTATCATCAATGAGCACCACTTCCTTGTAATTAATCAGTTAATTACTATTTGGTCATGAATGTCAAATGTAAAACACCATTACCATTTTTCCCAGATTTCAAAGCGTCATCTTCAGCTTTGTCATTCTATCTGACCAACAGTCCAACACACAGATATTTATGATTTATGATGATATAAAACAGAAAAATTCAGTGAAATCTCACACGGAGCAACTGATATCAGAGATTTTTTTGGCCTTTTTATCCACTATTTTCCTTTAGAGCATTACTGTAATGGTTTTTCCACTTATCAAAAGAGTTAAGGAATCTGTTGAAATCAGATGATGTGTTCTGATGCTTTCAAGAACTCTAAACCTGAACCATACATAACTTCTTCTTAGTGTGCTTCGGAATATAACTGTATATTATTTTGTAAGAGCGCAGGTGTATAAACTAATCCTGTGTTTATACATGGAGATAAATGAGCGAGATGGAAAAGAAGGTTATATACTGTAGATATAAATAGTAGCAATAGTCAGCTCAGTATCTCAAGAGACTTTTGTCTATTTTGGATGGTTCCTCATCGCACAGTTTATATCCATCGAAGATGTTAATTGCCAGTGTCTCCTGTCTGTAGTGAAGAGGGTGTGGAGGTCTGGATGGAGGCCAGTCTCTGCACACGTCCAACTTTTATGTTCACGTCCAATCACAGTCCTAAATGGAGAACTTTAGTTTCCAGAGCTTCACCATATATGAGACATATGATATTTGACATAATTTTGAATCTAAAATAATATCATATCATAATGTTGTTGCTATTTAAAGGAAGATTTGAAAGGTTTGTGTAGAATCTGAGCAAATGACTACAGACATTATGTCATAATATGTCTATTATGTACACACAGAGACGTATACATATAACAAGAGCAACGGACACAATGTATGTGACCTAAAACAGCTTCTGAAATTTGAACTGTGTTGAAAATACGTAAATGGTTTACTTGGCTGAAGCTAGTTTTGACAAAACAGGTGGATTTCTTGGCTGCATCCGCATCCTTAGTATGCACTGCGTACTACTGAGTGTCTACTATTCGACTGTTACAGTAGTACCTTCTACATAGCAAGCTAGCCAGAGGTAGGCACTATTCAGACGTACTACAACACCTCCATCTTGCCTGTCCTGTGACCCAGATGTTAACATCAATGTCAAGATTTTGCGGCTTGAAGCAAAGGGTTAGCTACCACAGCTAGTTAGCTTTGCAGTCATAGCTGCCACTTTTTACTCGCATTGGTGGCGTGAACGACTATGGACATGTTTTTATTTACTGAAGTACACGTGGCTTTTATTTACTGAACAGTCGTTTTAATGCAATTGCTTTTTAAGGTTTGTATAGAAACTGTAGGAAAAGGAGTTATACATCACAGGACATCTAAAATTTTGCTGTTCCCTTATTATCCCTAAACAAACTTTGAATAAAACTGTAAACATATAAAAATAATCTCTCCCTAGCCTCTGTCTCCATTTCTATTCACTAACAAGCATACAGATGTGGTTGTTGATCACTGTTTACTATAAGTAATTAATGCATCCGAGTAAGTATTGGATGTCACTTTTAGTGGGTGAAATTTCTTCTTCTATGGTTTCAAACCTCCTGGTGACTTCTAAGATAGCATAGTCTACATTGCTTGCATACTGCAAAATCCTACCAGAATTAGTAAGCAATCCGGGTACCTTTCACTTACTACTGAAAGCCTACTAAGGTAGTCAGATGTTCTAGATTGTGGCTTACTATTTTTTGCCTACTAGATAGTAGGCTAGTAGGGATATTTGGATGCAGTCTTTGTCTTATTCGTTGATCTCACATGAGAATATTTACTGTTTTTTTTCCAGCGTTGTAATCAAAGTCAAATCGCTTCTCAACACGACAGCCGTGATAACTTAGAGCTCCTGTTCTGATCTTTTGCCCGAGGTTCTTCGCAAAAACACCCGGAGCATTAGAGATATTAAGAAGGGATGACTTATATTTAGTCAGGTTGGTGCATGTCTGAGCGATCACGTGGGATGCAATATTTTCAAACAAAGCAGAGCCAGTGGTGTCATCCAAAAGAAACTCCCTCAGCCGTTGTTTAAATCTCCCCTCGGATAATAAATCAACTTCACCACTTTCCCCTGACATGGCTCCTATTCTCAGGAAATCTCATCCAAAGCAGCTTTAGCTTGCCAACATCTTTTGGCATATCCACATGTAGAAAACATATTACATGGAGTCCACTCTGTGCAATGCTTTGGTCCAATGCAACAGTTTAAAATAAGAGCAAATAGATCCCCATTACTCATCTTCTTTTAAGATGCTTCTCAAGAATAAATAGTTCTTTTTTTTAATAACCTTTGGCAGCATGTGGCAAGAAGACAAAACAAATAAAAGAAAATCTGTGAAAACGAGTGGTCACGATGGTTTACTGTTAGTGGACTTTTATTGCATAAAAGGTTAAATCTGGGTATATGTATATATAAAAAAATTGATTTTGATTATTTCCTGAGAAAATAAGCCATCTTGGAACTGAAACCCTAAGGAGGGCATTACTCACTGACCAGTAGCTGTCGGTACTGAGAGTCCTGGACGGCTCCCAAGTATGCGCATCCGTAAATGAATCAGGCAGGTGAAACTAACTGGTGTTGAGAGACGGTGAATGTACTCAAATAACCTGCTTTTGGCAACCTGAGTTATAACAGTATGGTAGTCACAGCAAAAATAAATCAGCCTTTACCAGAAACACTCAACTTCTTGTCCCTGCTATCGCTGACTGTTCTGTCCTTATTAGCCGCTCCCAGTGGACATTTAAGAGCGGGCCACCGCCTTTAGGCTAATTTTAGGCCCTCAGTACTGGTGCCAACTCATTAACCTGATTCCCAGGGCCTACCAAGACTCACTTATTATCAGCGTCGCTTCATCCAAAGCAACATGTTTGTTTTTACTTCTTGCCTCTGGGTTATCAAAAGAGATATGTTATCATACGGGCTGTGGCAAATTAAACACAGTTTTGTCAACAGTGATAAATGTAATGTCTTTGTTTTTGGTTTCACTGCCAACACAGCATGAAAAGTCTTTTTCTTTCTTTTTTTGTTTCTGTTTTATATATGAGCCATTCAGTATGACCTATTTTTAGTTGTTGTTGTTTTTTGGTCAATATGAACAACAACATGAACAACTTCTACAAATTAAATCAGTGCCATATTAATCTAACACGATTCTGACTCTCGGTGACTCTCAAGTGTGTGTAGTGCTCTGCAGGTGCTACAAGTTTTTATGTCTCAGGCCACAGCTGTCGCACACACAAAGTCATAATCTTATTGAGTTGTACGTCAGATCAAATGTCCATCTGGCTCTTGTAAACATTATATCTCAACAACACCTCAAAAGAATCCTTTTAAATTTGGCACAGACATGAACTGACTAGATTTCAGTGGCCAAATGTCAAATTCCTTTAAATGTGATATCTCAAGACTGCCTTGAGGGAATCACTATAAATCTGGCAGAAACATTCACTCCAACTCCAACATAAACTGACTAGATTTTGTTGGTCAGAGGTCACTGTGACCATACACACAATGTACTTTTGCCCATACATTATGAATTAAAGGTGACAGAGAATGGTTGAACAAGGTTTTGATCCTTGTTCTGTGATGTGACATATAGACAGTAAAATTTTGGTTGGATGTGTCATGTCTCAGAAGCTTCATAAAAACCTCTCAGAAAGATATTTTAGGGTGGGGGATTTTAAAAGCATGGTTTTGCAGATATTTGGCATCTTTTCAGGCTTAACTGGCAGCCTCATTATGAAATACAAGCACTTGACACTGATTGGCTGCTTTCACTGCCACTCAAATGAATGTAACTTCACCGGCTTCCCATCAGACAGACTGTCTGAGAGGGAATGGAATCAGAGTGGGCAGCGATATACATTTTACTTGACAAACAACTGTTTTTGAAATGTACCCATTTTCTAGCGACATTTCTAAAAGAGGAATTTCTATGAAAAGGAAATTCGCATGTTCCTGAATGTGGGTGGACTGCTGTTCTTGAAAAAAGACGAGGTAAAACGGCTTTTGATTCTGTCACCTTTAAGCACTAATTCCCTGCAACTGGACTGATTGGCAGAGAGATACAACCACAAGACCTAACACTAACCCTTATTCCGCCTTTGATTTTACTGTTTTTAAGAATTGAGACTGACATTTTATGTTAATCTAAACAATAACGCCGCCTGATTCAAGCTAAGGAGTATTGTGTATAACAGTGCACTCATTTCTGTGACTGACATTGCAGACAGTGAGTGAAACTGAGGCTAAACTGTGCCGAGCTACTCTCAGCTTCCCCTCTCCAATCATCTGATGCTCGTTTGACTTAGACTGACTTCCTTGATTATAAGCACATGCAGGATTTCCCTTAAACTGGTGTTCTGGCCCTCGTTAAAGTGTTAAACGTGATAAAAAATAAATAAATAAATAAATTCCCACATACCAATAAACCCACACAAAGCTCAGTTCCTCCCTGAGTGTCTAAAACACACTAATCAGCTGCCATGGTTGCAGATGCAGAAGTGAAACTAAAACTACAGAGACCTATTACATCACAAAGGCTTAACATAAACACATAAACATACCAAGAGTATGATTGTCTATTAATATAGCTCAAATCAGATTTTGGCCTAAGACTGGGGATTCCTCAACCGACTCTTTACAATCTGTTCCTGAACTACAAATTACTTATTAAAGGGGTTAAGGTAGAAGTTGGCACAAATTCATTTCTTGTGGAATCAAGTAAAAAAAAAAGTCCTTATTTCGAGGCAAATGAGCTGAATGGGAACATTTATTCTGTGAGATGAAGAAGAAACCGTCTTGTATGTACATCTCGAGGGCAAAACTTGTAGATAATAAATGTTAATTCAATATTTTCACTTAAAAAATGTGTAGAGCAAGAACTTCATGTGGTCCATTGAGCTTTTATTTGAAGCTTCATATTATGCGTTGGTGAGTTAGTGAAAGAGGGACTAACAATTTATTATTATTCAATTTGACATTTAATGATTTTTTTTTCTTTTTTAATTGTTGGAATAAATGTTTCCTAGAATATATTTTAAACTTGATTTCCTGGCAGAGCATGTGTATAGGAAGATATTGATGTGGATGTTGCTTCTGTGGGAAAGTGGGAAAACTGATCAGTACTAACTAAATCCATGGGGAGGCATACAGTGGATGATTGCTCTGGTAGATGTTTTATTTCCACAGCCTGCATGTCTTATGTGTTTGTGTGTGTCCATGTGTGGCATATTCACTTTACTCTTCAGTCATTCTCCTTTTTTTTACCGCCTTCATCCACCGAGCTGGCACTCTTACTGCAACGACCCCGGTGCGCTCAATTACCTGCTCACAATCCATTACCCTCACCCACGCAGTTTTATGCAGACGATACCCTCCGTCCTCTCTTGAGTTGCATCTTGCTTCAGTCATGAGTGCAAGAGGCTACTTTGTGATTTAGTGCTTCCCTGTAAAGGCTTAGAAAAGTCAATGCATCTCCATCCAGGGAGAAAATGTGGAAAAATTAGGAGGCTTTTGAATATTCAGTAATTGTAGGTGACACTTTTAAGTGGCGAATATGTTTGAGCTTCTGTTGAACCAGTGCAGGAGCAGTGGGTGTACTCAAGATTTGCTTTCATGAGAACATTCCTTATTGTTTATTTTGATCCCCACTAGCTGTTACCGTGGCAACATATCCTACAGTATAATCACATGCAGTCATATTTTTGCACAAAAAAAGAGAGACTGTTGATGAAAAAGAAATTCAGCAATTTTAGAGAGAATCATAGAAGGTTTGTTATCAGTGGTAAAATACTGTTAATGTTTTAATGATTGAAAATAAAACTGAAACTCTGTTTTTCACTCACACACACACTGAATGTTCCTGAAATTCAGCAAATCTGTTGCTTTATTTAGCCACCAAAAATGGTCTTTAAATGGGGAAAAGCCATCTCCAGATGCTGCCTGCTTATTCAGCTGCTTATTACACAGACTGGTAGCCTAGTTTATTAAAAAAAAAAAAAAAAAAAAAAAACACCAGATTAACTGTCCTGTTCGCACATTACATGGCACATCTACAGAGTTTATGTGGCCTTGGAAAGACAGAGCTGACAAGTAGAGCAGAAGTT
This sequence comes from Polydactylus sextarius, assembly GCA_016801845.1. Classification (NCBI taxonomy): domain Eukaryota; kingdom Metazoa; phylum Chordata; class Actinopteri; family Polynemidae; genus Polydactylus; species Polydactylus sextarius. Next base: position 8,420,500 of record CM028922.1, read on the forward strand.
GCAGTGTACTTGATCTTTTTGTCCCCTACATCAGACCCTGGTTTGAGATAATGAGTCAAATCTCAGCTGACTTTGTCCAGCAGGATCTGTCACTACAGCAACATCTCCAGGCTGATGGCTCATTTGTCCTCAGAAGGTTGTGAGTTCAAGGTATTCTGCTGTCACTGCAGAAACATCCTGTTATCCTTCACCTTTAGATAAATGATTTTCCTCAGGGGTGCAGTTTCAGTGACTGATAGATGACGAGTTTGCAAGCGTTTTATCAGTGTTCTTGTATCTCTTTTCTGGAAAGACAACACTAATGTGTGTTACTGGTTTTCTAGTAAGTAAATAGCTTAGCTAAGTTTAGGAATTAATGGAAGACAGCTAACTTGCATCAAATTGTCAATGTTGGGTCTTTTTACCTTCCTAGCTACCATTAGCTGACACTCAAGACTTAGCCGAATTAGAGGGTTTATGAATCTCATTATGAAAATTCAGCTTCTCGGGGCTAATATTAAGTTAGTTGTCATTAGCTGTCGATGATTAATGTTTCCTGTTGACTGCCTCTTCAACATTCTTAAATCTTAAACCAAATATTTGACTTGTTGGTGTGTTTAAGTAATAGAAACATTAACATTAACATTTTTCAAGTACATTGCCTAACACTGGGACAGAGTTGGTGCTAGTATTAACAGTGTTAGCTAACACAGCTCTTCAAGTAGAGAAAAGAGATCATCTGTCCCATAGAAACTTCCATCGCAGATGACATAAAGAACGTACTTGGTTGACAGTTTATATCCAAGTATTGCAGTGAATAAAACAGCAACATTAAGCAGTTCTAAGTGACAATGGAGGAAAACTAAGATGTCTGAAGATCTGAATCAATATGAAATGTATTCAGTTGAAAATGTTCGACTGTTTCAAAGATCACGACACAGTCATTGGTTTCAAGTCCGTAATAGTTACGGACTTGATATAAGTGGCACTAAGTGGTCTTAAGTGGTCTTTTCACCATGGCATGGAAAGATATATTGAAACGTCTTTTACATGACACTTCTGCTTTTAAAAGTCAATTGTGTGTCGAGTAGTCTACTTTCAGTGTAACATCACTGGTTGTGAGGTACAAAGATGTAAAAAAGTAGCCTCTAAAAGCTCTTTCTGCCACATATTTAAGAATTTCATTTCATTTGGTTGCAATTGTTAGTTTTGTGTTACATAGTTCTCCTGCAGAGGCTTTTCCTACCCAACTGGAGACAGTGACTGTACTGTGTAATGTACTGTATGTGTGTGTGATGGCTGCTTCTTGTTCTGTTTTTTTTTTTTCTTTGAATGGTGTCCTAAACCAATTTGTTCTTGTGCAAACTTAACACATTTGTCATTTCTGCAATTTCTCTGTTTCCTGCTGCTGCTGTAAGTTAACATAATACTGAAGCATCAAATCTACTTGGCTCAGTGTGTGAGTGTGAAACCGGATGATGTTTTATTTTTGCTTTTGGTTGATCGTTGGCAAGTGAAACTGACAGGGGTTCTGCTTTCTGTTTTGTTCTCAAAGTTCTGCGGCCATAAAAAAAAGGTAGTAAAATATATTCATCATCTTTCCACAAGCTCCAAGTCAAGTGGGATGAAGAGCCTTGTGAGCTTAACAGTGTGTGATGACCTCAATTACTACATTATCACATAATGTAAAAGTTCACACGGCCACATTCTGTTTTCATTTAAGTTTAAAAAAAAAATATGTATAAAAAAAGTGGTGATGTCCTAATCCCAGCGAACATCAGCAGTAACCCTGGAGGAAATAGAATCAGATTTTTTTCCCCACATTTCTTGTTTTCACTTCTTATTTTTATCTACTGAAAACTGGACATGTTTTGAAAGTTCCGAAATTATGAGGAATGAAGGCGAATCTGTGGCGACGTGTGTTAAAGTTACAGTTCTGGTCAATCTGGTCACATGAGCTTTCTCCTTTGACTTTTGCCACAGTGAATGAACAGTTAGCAGCAACCTGATATGCTAAATTTGAACATAATACTTATCAAACCAGCCACCTGTGCTGAGCTCAAAATACATTGATATTGAAAAAAAGATGTTTAGCATTCAGCGTTTTAACATATGAATAAACAACACCTCCACCATTTGCTGGGTGCTAATCACACTGGCCATTAGCATTTACCAAATGTGTAAAGATGCACTCCAAAATCATCCACAGACCTAAATAAAAAAGAGCAAGGGCTTCTCTCAACACCGGTTTTATAAGAGAAGAGGCAAAGAGACCGTTTTGTATGCTCACAATAGCAGGAAAGCAGAGCAGAATGCAGTGCAGCTTCACAGCACTTATTTCAATGATTGTCTGGCTCTTATTGTGCTGCTGCCATCACTCATCTGTGCACCTGTACACATGTAGGAGAAATTGGACAACAAATAAACTAGGAACATACTGGCTTTGGTAAAAACTCGAATAGTAAATAGTTCATGTGGCTTTATGGGGAATATCTGTATACCTACACTGCCTCTATCATTAAAGACAAAAAATGCCCAAAAAATAATATTTGAAGGAATTAGGTTGAATCATCACCAAGAGTTTTATTCCAAATCACTGACAAATAAACATTTGAATCTCTAGTGAGCATTTCAGACACCAGGATTATAATGTAACTGGCATTTGAACTGTTAAATTAAAGTTTTGGTCTTCTGGCGATTTTTAAATAAACGTATAATCACATTAATCTTTTAATCCTGTCCTTTATTGTATGTTAACATTGATTTGCAGCTACTTCATGGTCATACACACATCCTTTACAACAAGAGAGCATCCGTCCCAGCCGTAGTTTGTTTAAGAGTCGGTCCTTATTCCAACATTTAAAATTACAGGAGGACAGACCGTACAACATCAGACCTCTCGGTCTCCTGGGCAACAGCAACAGACTCCTCCTCCACATACAAACAAACAACTGTGCATGTGTACACAAACAGTTAATCCCTCTCACAATCTGAGGTGTGAGATTATGTGAGAAGTGTTTACTTCCAACCAATAATAAAATGAGCGGAGTGAACGATTTAATTTCCTGCATTTGTTGTTGTTAACAGTGATCATAACACGATGGTGTTTAAGCAAATTAACACGGTTTGCAACCTTGCAACTTCTCAGCAGGCATTTCTGGGTTCATTGTCAAGAGTCAGCACATTGCCAGTTATTCAGATTCTTCTGAGCGTGCTGGAAAAATCATTGTTTATGTGGTGTGGAATTTTGCTTGTGTGTGATGGAGTGCGCATTTTTTCACAAGTCTCATTTCATAGTGAGCGCTAAAGGCAGTGCCAGAAGATGAATAAAAATGAGGTCACAGAAGATGAAGGGGGAATAAAATGGGCTAAATCAGAAGGATTTAAATAACAAAATATGATTTCACAGAGGGCTGTTTGGCACCCAGACCGCATGACACACTTGTGGTGATTATGAGGCTGTTATACTGTAGTAACCCCCAGACATAAACATAATTCAAAAGATGTAATTAATTGGCTGATTGAAATTTGTTCATTGCTGTATTGTCTCCTGCTGTGAATCACTGTGACGTGGGCAACTTCAGTGACAGACTGTGTGGCTCAGGATCAGAAAATCAGTGTCTCAATTCCCGGATCCTCCAGTCCACATAATTGAAGTGTTCTTGGGCAAGATACTGAATCTCAAATTATCTGTGATTACTGATCTTTTTTTTTTTTTTTTTTTTTTTTGGGGGGGTGGGGGGTGGGGGTGGGGGGGGTGTGGGGGTAGGTAAAAGCATCTGCCAAATGATTAGATCTTAAATGTAATGTTCGTCGCAAGATAATATCAAAACATGTAGAGATGACGCAGCCGAGGAGTTTGTCATTGGTGCATTAGGTAGGATGTGCAGCTTAGTAAATGAACAACTTTCCCAGATGGTAAGTGAGCATCTTTTCATTACAGCTAACATCAGATGAGTCAGTCAGTCCTCCTACATCATGTGTCTGAGTGTTTGCTGCTGCCTGAAACACAGTTTCTATCCATCTATCTATTTAAATAATAAAGTCAACTTTTGAATTCTAATAACAACAAAAATGGTATGCTATACAACAAATGAAAGATAAAGAAGAAGATAAACAGAAAAAAAAGGAACCCACTCCTCTGCAGAGTTCATTCTGTTCAGTTCAGCTCGGTGTCATTCAGATGTGAAATGGACACGATGAGGTGTGAAAACACGCCTCCCTGGACGTACATGATAGAGGAAAACCACAGCAACCTGTCAGAAATATGGCTCCTCTCCCTTCTAGCTCCCTCTTTTCCTTCCCTCACCTCTTACGAATTCATATTGAGCAAATATTTCATCATTCCAAAGAATCCAATGTGTGAGTAACTGAATGAGCAACAAGTGGGAGGGTAGATCGTGTTACTTTTGTTGTCCAATAACAATTTTCTTGTAACACGTGTGTGTGTGTGTGTGTGTGTATGTGTGAATGCTGATTGCAATTTCCTCCTGTGTCCAACTTGGATGCAATCAGCAATTTTTCAGTGTGCTATTGAAAACTTGGTATTGTAATGAGAATACAAGCCGAACCCAATCACCATTGTTGAGCTGAATTATTCTTTCAGCAACTTGACATTTAATTATATTTATTGCGTATACAATCAGTGGTTTGTGTCACAGTCGTGAATGAATTACTGAACAGGCCTTAGGGGCACAAGGTCAGATGCCCAGGGGCCCGGGGCCCATAAAGATCTTAGATAAGATACTTTGGATTGGGGGCTTCTTAAATCTGATAACATTTCTTTATTGGAGCTGGTCAGGAGGGTTTGATTGACTTCATCAAGTGCTCTTTATTCAGTATTTACAAAAACTACTTCTATCACATTTCAGAAGTATCATTAAGTGCAACAACATGAAGAAGGAAGGTATTGTTCTGGAATTTTATGCCTTTATATACCTCATTTTGCACATCTCATCAGACACTGGTCACTTAGTGTTATACGATCTCAGTTATCACCTGAATCTTTGGCTATCATGTTCTTTAGGGAACAGTAAAGTTTTTTGGCTGAACTTTACTGTTTCGGTTCCTGGGTATGAATTCTTTCCATGCACAGCAATCATTTAAATTATTAATGTTTATGCTTGGTGTCATATTTTACTTGAGATCTGATCAATGGGAATCACTGCAATCGTATCAACAAAAGATAGCAATATTTGAAGGAGCCTTTGATGCACCTGTGGCCAGGGGCCTTATCATTTTTAATTATGTCTGTTGTGCACGTGTTTAGAACTAGAGAGTTGGCCTTTCGTCAGTATAGATGGTATGTTCACTCTTCAGCCAAGCTTTGATCTAAACTGTCAGGTTTGTGATATCTCTCTGCTGTCCTCAACAAAATACAGCTGTCGACAGAAAACACCCTGATTTTTTCTTGTCACTTCAGTTTTGTTATCAGTTTTAGCTCCACTGTCAGTACATTTTTCTAAAAAAAAAACTACATATTTTTACAACCCGATGAATGCTATGTATATATATTTAAGACACAATGTCTGGACAAGTCAGAACTGGAAAAGCTGTTGACTGGATCAGGGGTTCTCAGCTCTTTTGGCTCAGGAAACCACCAGACAAATCAAGACCAGTCTGGTGGACCTGCAGTGCATCTGTCTTTATTCTGAACTGAGATAAGTCATGTCAGTCCGTGCCAAGATTCAGTCTGGAGGATGATGAATGCTTACAGACTGGAAGAAGTGATATGTCAGGTCAAACTTACATCACAGCCTTATACCTGGAATAGATGTACACGGACATGATAAACTGTAAAAGGTGGCCTGTCGGCAGGAAGGAAGTGTTGTTGGCGCGATGGTTAGTTGTCACAGTCTGTCAGGTGATAATATTGACCCTCAAGTGCGATAAGAACAGACAGCTGTCATAAAAAGGCAGAGATGCAACAGATGTTGTGGTCGGTGCTTAAAGCTGATAAGCCATCTATAGTTCTTTACTGATGAAAAGCTCTCTGCACGTCCTTAAAAGCTGATGTTCAGTAGAATGACTCAGAGCTACACTCCAGTCACTATGTATGCTAACACTATATTAAGAGTGAACATGGTGAAAATTATACCTGCTGCTAAAAACTAACATGTATGAATTGTCATTCAGAGGAGGTTAGCAAGATTACATTTGCATAGTCCTCAAAGCAGCACAGTGTCTCAGTACAGGCTAACACAGATGCTAACAAGGCTGTAGCCTCCACATTACACAGCATCCTTAGTCCTCTTCAGGGACATTATCTAATTAGTTAGTTAAATGCTCACTACTGGTGTGTAAATAGGCTGAAACAAAATTCAGTCCACACAGAGGGACAAATGGTTGGTGGTAGAGCATACCAAGAGTATTATAGCAGCAGTATTGCTAAAGAAAGACATGGAATATAATTTGTTTTCATTTTAAATTAAATAGAAAACAACAATGTTAAAATATATGGTTTGATTTCTTTTTGATTGATTTATGGAACATTTACTGAAGCACTTCGATTTGGATTAGAGAGCTCTAATTAGCCAAAGAAAAACCCTAAGACTGTGTACTGAGCTGTATCAGAAGGTATTAATGTTGGAAACTCTGTCTCTGCCTGAATTTCATGTTTCCCAACAACCACTCATCTGACTACTTGACTTCAAACTTCTAATTGTTTGGGTGAGCGGTTGCTGAGAAAATTGAAAATAAAGATGTAAAATAATCTAACAAATCCTGTGCAACCATCTAACTGACACAGAGCTCTATGACACACTTTTTTAATGTGCACTGCAGCTGACAGAAAGAAAGAAGGTAAAATATGGTCCAGATGGACAGTGAGTCAGAGTTAATGCTTTAAGCTCCCTCATCTGTTTGTAAACTTAATTGTCCTCTCGTTACCTCAGGCTGTTGACGGCAAAATCAATATATTTACTTTGTTTACTATATGGGCAGTGGGGTCAGACAGACTTGATCTACAACAGGAAAAACTAGGATCTGCTGAAATTCTATTCAATTCAACTCAATTTGTTTTTATTTGTACACGACACAAATTCATTTCAAGGCACTTTACAGAAACCAGTTCACACTGTGATCGAGCACCTGGTGCTAGAAGGTGATCTGACCTTTGAGCTCTCTCGATGGTGGAATAAAGAAAGGAGAGCTTCACTTGTAGCACCCACAAAAGCATGGTATTATTATTGCATTAGGAAGACAAACTAACATCCTGATGGAATCTGGCAGACACAGCTGCTGCCTTGCCTGTTGCAGCCTATTTGCCCTGTAAATATCACACGTTTTCGAGCTGTGATCCTGTTACTTATCTGGGGCACAAAAATCAGATTTTTGGCCCTTAATGCACAAACAATAAGAAATCCAACCAGTTTACACATGCAAGCTGGTTACTATTTTCAGAAAAATGTGGACAGAACGTGTGTGTGTGTGTGTGTGTGTGTTGACAGGGCCAGAGCATGGGGTGATGAGGACTCTCCTCTGCTGATCTCAATGCAGATGACCAGTGATGGCCACAGCATCACCTCAACAGTAAGTCAGAATTTTAAACTGTGTTTCTGACACGTTCTAAAAAAACCTTATTTAGTTCCAGTACCTTTTCCGTTTACACAGTAATAAATGATGATTTCATTTCAGCCTACAGTACAACAGAACTGGTCTAAAGTCATTTACATAATTTCCTCTCTTGCTTGGTAATTGTAGAACTTCTGTTGAAATTTTTATCGTTCAACTGAATCATCAGCTTTTATCTTTTAGTGTAAAAAAATGCACCAAGACAAGTGTTATCTTCTTTCAAATAGCCGCCTGTGTCTTAGCTAGCTAGCTAGCTAACTACAATCAATCATCACAACTTCCAAAGACTCATCGGGAGTCATGACTATTATCAACATTATCAACACAAAGTTTAGATGCTATAATTTCTCTGTGTTGTGATCGGAGGCACAAGACATCACTGTGTGTCATGGTTATTATGTCTTTTGTGTTGCAGTTCGTTGGATAACAAAACAACAGCAACTGCCCAAAATCATCAGGAAGAGCAGCAGCAGCAGCAGGTATTACTGAGCTCACTGGAGACCGTCGCTCTCATCATCTTCCTCTCTATCATTATTATCATGACGGTGTTTGGAAACCTGCTGGTCATGGTGGCACTTTGCAAGGACAGACATCTTCGGTGAGCCTTTTGTCTCTTTATTACTAGTGTCAATTACAATTCAGTCAATTCTGGGTTAAACTAAGAAGATAGACACTCATATAAAAAGTTGTTGTGCAATTGTTTGAAAAATTGTTGACAGCAAAGTCATTTCTGACCTCAGCACAGATATAGTGTTAGTATTAGCATAGTATTAGTCAGTCTGGCTGGGGGTGATATTAAGTTTCATGTTTTTTTTTTTTTTTTTTTTTTAATGTTTATATCAAACCGGTTTGTGAGGCCTGCACTGACAAAATGACAACATAGATCACATGGTTTCCATGTCAGACGAGGTGAATGCACAGCTTGGAAGAGAAAAAAAATGTCAACACACTCAAATTGCACACAGCATGTCCTGACACACCCTTATTGACCACACAGGGAGCTTGGTATTTAGTACAAATGTATTAATACAACTGGGGAAAAAAAAATGTCATGTTATTCAATAATTTTACCTGGTAAATGATGTAGTTTGACACAAATATGTCGGTTTAATAATGAATAAAAGTAAAACTGGATGTATGTCTGTTGCTTGTTAAAATTGCAAACACCAGTGACTTTCTTGGATAATTGCTCTGTTGTAACTTGTCTTCTCCTCTCAGGAAGAAGAAGACTAACTACTTTATTGTGTCGCTGGCGTTTGCTGACTTGTTGGTTGCGGTGGTGGTGATGCCCTTTGCTGCAATAGAGTTGACCACCGGTGGGTGGCAGTACGGAGATCTCTTCTGCCGGATCAGAACATCTCTGGACGTACTGTTAACCACAGCATCCATCCTGCACCTCTGCTGCATTGCACTGGACAGGTTTGTGCTAATGGGTCATGGGATGACATATGATTCATTTATGTTTGGTTGTGAGGTCACAGTGTATCGATTGTTGCTGCGTATATTATCTGTTTATGTAATATTCCAGGTATTACGCTATCTGTTACCAGCCGCTGGTCTACAGGCACAAGATGACCCCAGTGAGAGTGGCAATGATGCTCAGTGGCTGCTGGCTTATCCCCATTTTCATTTCCTTTTTACCCATCATGCAAAGGTGGAACGCCATCGGCATTAAGGACATTGTGAGTCCTTAGTAGCTAAAATCAGAAATCATGGAGTGGGGAAGTGGTTATGTAGTGATGAGCTAAAAAAATGCTGGTTTCATTGATAAAATGAAAATCCTTGATCAACTACATATGTAGTGTATTTTAAGAAAGTATCTCACCGCAGAGCTCGTACACCACCAGAGTCAGATGTTCTTTTCATGAGGGCAAATGCAGCAGAAAACTTTCCAACATAATATTTTCTCTTTCTAATAACATTTCCAATCCCTTGAACAATGACACAGTAATGCGGTGATCACAAAACAATTCCAGTCCCTGTGGAGGCTCTCTTGCTGCAAGCAAAGACAGCACTTCAGTAAGCATTTTCTGCTGGTTTGGATATGTTTTGTCGTGAGGTTATTTCTGAGCTGCGTTGAAATGAGCTACAGGATTCCCAGAGGCAGATGGGGATAGATGAATTTATTCAGCCTCAGTTAATGAAATACACAACTCTTTTTCTCTGCCTTTCAGTCAGTCAGCATCCAAACAACAGTCATTTTTAATAACCTGCTTTAAGTGATATGTCACAGACAAAATTGCAAAGGATGTGAAATGACTTATGTCTACACATTTAAGTCAGTGTTGGTTTTAGTTTTCTCTCCTTCAGTCTCTCATCTTTCTTTCACACATTCAGAAAATTTCCATTGCACCCTTGTTCTATCCCAAAAATGGAATTGTTTTCAAATGGAAACATTTTCTCTCTTCATCTGCAATATCTGATTAAATAATAGTGACACAGTAATATGGTACAGTATGCCTCCTGGTGGAATAGTGGTCCGAAACTTACAAGTTTCTGCTTTTACTTTGCCAAAGAAACAAGAAAGGATCAATGTATGAAATGCAGGGCTCAGGGGGTAGTTCAAATTCTAGACAGGGAAGGATAATCACCTCAAGTTAGTTTATGTTAAACTGAATCTCTTCTCCCTTTCAGATTGAAGAGAGGCTAGCATTGACAAAAAGCACCAACGAGACGAGCTGTCTGTTTATGGTCAACAAGCCTTATGCACTCATCTGTTCTGCGGTGGCTTTCTACGTCCCATTGGTCCTCATGGTCTTGGCCTACCAACGTATCTACGTCACTGCCATGACCCATGTGCGACAGATCGAGACGCTGCAGCGTGCTGGTTCTGCTCCTGTTATGGGGACAGGTCCAGTCACCACTGTGAGGTGCTCCACTTCATCAGATCCCTCAGAGCACTGTCGTCTTAGGACAACAATAGGTCTCTCCTCTTCAGAGCAGGCTCCTATAGGGAACAGCCGCATGCGTATTGAAACTAAGGCGGCAAAAACGCTGGCGATTATAATGGGATGTTTCTGCCTGTGTTGGGCACCATTCTTCATCACCAACATTGTGGACCCCTTCATTCACTACTCAGTGCCTTGGCAGCTATGGACAGCGTGGCTCTGGCTTGGGTACATTAACTCAGGGCTGAATCCGTTCCTATACGCCTTTTTGAACCGGGCGTTTCGAAGGGCATTTTTGGTGATTCTCTGCTGCGGGGATGAGCGGTATGCACGGCAGGGGAGCTGCTCCTACAGACAAAACCACAGAGTGTGCTCTGCTGCGTCAGTCAACGGGACATCTATGGCACTGAGGTAACCACACACCAAAGTCACATCCACATTTGCAGCAATTTGTGTGAGGCTGATGATTTAGGATTTTTTTCTGATCATAGTTAAGGTTCCAGTAGGATTTCACAGTTTCTTTGGATTCATGACAGATATTTTTATACCTTAATTTTGCTGTTATTTATAATTGGTGTATGTATGAGGGTTAGGAAGGATCTCTGAAGTAAACAATAGGTCTGTGAGTGTGTGCATTTGTATGTTGTACGTCTTGTGCTCTCTGCCAAAGATCAAATCATGGCTCCACGCAGTAAAACAGTTCATTTGTGTCTCCCAACAAAAAGAGATGTGTAAACATTAGCTTCCTCTCAGGGTGAACTGCAGCAGGTAATCTTTTGTCAGTGTATGTCATCTGTTTTTGAGTCACCTGATGTGTAAAATTACAGGATAATAGATTCAACCCTTTTATTGGCCAGTTTGACATCACAAGATTTTAATCAAAGGCCACTGGACTTGGTTGTCGATTCATGGAGATGTTTCGTCTTTTATTAAAGAGGCTTCTTTGTTTCTGATGGACAGGACTTCGTGTTCAAAGGTGCTCCAGTGACAGAGACTATGGCAGTTTCAGTGATGGCCGTTATGGCCACTAACAGTCTCTGTGGAGACTCCTGGTTATGACTGGTAGGGTCACCTGAGATCATGTGGCCACACTTATTTTCCACACTTGAAGTTGATGCCTGTTGTGTCCAGTATCTAGAGGAAGACCGTCTTCTTTTTGCCTCCAGGTCAGTTCTTCCATTCATCTGTTTCTGTTGGGTGGAGGACTAAAGGTTCAGAAACTTCTCATTTTGCTCTTGGTGTGTTGGGGTAACCAGACTTTCCCAACAAATTTAGTGATCTTCACCACAGCCATAGTAGTCAACAGTGATGTCTTGTTTCTGTAAAAGATTAGACCCTTGTTCTATCCCAAAAATGGAATTGTTTTGAAATGCAAACATTTTCTTTCTTCATCTGTCACAAAGCTGCAATATCTGATTAAATAATAGTGACACAGTAATAAGGTACAGTATGCCTCCTGGTGGAATAGTGGTCTGAAACTTACAAGTTTCTGCTTTTACTTTGCCAAAGAAACAAGAAAGGACCAATGTATGAAATGCAGGGCTCAGGGGGTAGTTCATCCGGTGCCAAAGTCAAATTCTAGACAGGGAAGGATAATCACCTCAAGTTAGTTTATGTTAAATTTATATCATAACAGTTTTTTCACTGAATCTCTCTCTGATTCTCTAGGTATAAGAACAACTCCTGAACCTGTACTTTGGGGAAACTGAAATAGACAAACTGTCCTTTGACAGAGGTGCCTGTGGCACCATCTACCCCTCACCCTTAATGCTGTCCTTTCATTCCTCTCAGAAGACTTAACAGGTCATTTGCTTTGGGTGTGGAAAACAAGTGTAGCCATTTGACTTCAGGTGACCCTAATGACCCATTGTTACCATAACCATGAGCTACCCAGTGACCCTGTCCTCATCACTGGAGCTCCCTAGTGACTGCTGGTACAACACGAAGACTTCCAATTTAATGTGATCTTCAAGAATGCAAAGCCAAGTCCGGCGGTCCTGAATTCAACACCTTTGGACAACATAACCTTGGTGAATGAGAATGAGATTTTAACTTTTGTTTTGTTGAAGCAATTTCAAATATTGCAGTACTCATTCAAAAAAGCTGATGCAATGTTCCCTTGCAAATTCAGAACTTAAAACCTCATTAATGTAACTGGAGTACTGCATTTGCAAATCAATAAAGAGTGACATTGTATACCATTTAGCCAGTTAGATTAGGCATGATTAAATTAGACCTCTTTTCAAGACATTTAATGTCTTACTGATTCAGTTTCAGTAATTTATCATACTATAAACTGGTGATACATCAATACAAGGAACAATGGAAAATAGAAAATGCTTAGTTCAACAATCTCATTTGAATTAGTTTTAATGAAATCATGTCTCACATGCAAACATGTATTAATAAATGTGAATGTGCTTCAGCTTCTCCAAAAATAAATCTTCATTGTAAAAACAGATTCATCTGTAAAGCTGAATGACCAATTGATTTGAAACCAATATCACAATCTTTCAAAATATATTTTGAAAGGTTATGATTATTAAATCGTACAGGCTGCAATTGAAGGTCAATTATACAGTGCATCTGACCCGTTTGAAACCGGCAAGTTCCAAATTCATTGTCAAACCCAGGACTTTCTTGCTGTGAGGTGACAGCACTAACCACTGTGCTGCCCAAAAGAAAATTTTATTTTTAAAGAAAAAACTGTCCTGAAAAGAAAACTTAAGAGTTGAAAATGGATGAGTAATTCAGCTCTGATGCTCAGACAATTTGGCATGAAATATATTTAAAGATTTTTGATTACACAGTGACTTGAATCTAGAATCTTCATCATATGTCATTAAGGCTTTTGTTGCACTGATAGATACTGAAATACAGTTAGGAGGGAGGTAATATTTTTCAAAAAGATGCTTATAATAGATGTTTTGTCAAAGGCTTGTGGCTCTAACAGCAGCATAGTTTGTCTGTCCACCTCTGTAGACTCAACTATGTCACAACAACTACAAGTATAAACTGATGTTAGATTTTTAATTAATTTTATTTAAATATATATATATATATATATATATATATATATATATATATACATATACATATTCCTAGTGACTTTAACTGTGGCTGCTCTGTTCTACTTACCAAGTGTCCATGCTAACACATTACATGTTGAGTTACCTGGTATGTATCAGCTACTTCCCCACTATTATCCTTGACATGAAACTTAATTGCCTTGTTATTTATTGTCTCTCTAAAGCCCTAAGTAAAACTGACTCATCTTAAGTAATTCGTCAGTGGAACTGTGAGGTGTTTTCTGAGCTTAGAGTTGTCTGCGGTGTTGAATGAGTAATGAAAAAGCTGGGTTTGTTTAATTGAATGATGTATATAATGTATAATAGTGTTTAATGTATAACAGTGTTGTTTTTTTTAACTACAGCAGGCTTTCTGTTGACGTTAATAGTGGTGATTTAGAAGACGTCTGTGTTTGTGCTCTCAGCTCCACGAGCATGGAGGATGATGAAGGAGGTGACTTGCTGGTGTCTGCCTTGTTTAACTTTAACACAAGTGCTTTGCCGTCAGAGAGAAACAAAGGCTATCACACATGGATTTACACACAGCTGGCAAATTAATTTCATTTCAAAATATGTTCATGCCGAGACATGAGTGAAACTGGTATTGTCTGATTGTCTTGTGCTTGTGTATACATGTCTCTCCATGCACACTGTATGTGCTAAAACTCACACATAACACGTGCAAACATATTGATTTCTACTGAGCAATTAATTCTTTTGTCATCACTCTGCGACACCATATTGAATGTGAATGTGCATCTACAGTTTTTTTTTTCCTTTGGCCTGGTATCTCTGCACCAGTCATAGTGGTTTCAGTTCTGTGTGTATGTGAGTCTGTATGCATTTTTTGGGCTCTGTCTGTGTGTAGGAAGCAGAAAGGCAAACAGTGTTAACTCCAATCTGATGTCCTCTCTTAAAATCTCTTGGATAGAAAGCAGACTCATAAAATCAGATTACAGCCGTCAGGATGCTGGAAACTGATATTTCTTTAGGAATCTTGTCAAATGATTGTGTCAGAGAGCTCTAGCCATTTGTGTTTGTAGCATGGCTGTTTAAAGTTATAAGTCAGTGTCTTTGTCATGTCTTTACTTCTGTATAAATGTGTTTCTGTTCATACATTCTGAAACAATTCTTTACACCTGTAACTAAAAAGCATATACTTTACATGGCTTTGTACAGGTTTCAAAAGTATATATCCACAAATTTCCTTGTTTTGTAATACCGTATTGACCCCAATATAAGACAGTACTTTTTCTCTAGAAAAAAGTCTGAAAAAGATCGATTGTCTCATAATCGGGGTCCAGAGACCTGGGGGTCTACAGGGTCAACAGGTGGCATCAAATGTCTTCTTCCCAAATGAGTCAGAGCTTCTTCTTTTCACTCACACACACCAGTGACCTGGAGAGATGAGACCGCGACAAGGAGTCGCTAGCAAACAGTGACTCAAACGTTGAGCAAGTTAACAAACACCAGAGGAGGACAGCGTTTCTCAGACTCTGAAACTGTGGCGCACCACCATAGTCTAATCATAGTTTCAAAATAGGGCCAGTGATAATTGTCCTCATTACGGTACTTGGTAGCCGTAATGCTAATGCTAGTGCTCGATTGCATGTTAAACACGTGGGGGGCTCCTGGTTAGCCAATGCTTGAATGCTGATCCAGACAAACATGTCCTGTGTGGGTTCCTTTCCTGTCTCTCAACACTGTCTTTATCATTAAAGGCAAAAACTCCCAACTCCCATAATGATAAAAAGAAATAATAATAAAAAAAAAAAAACACTAGATCATGCATGCTTGCAACTACAGGTCCATGTACTTGTTTGATATTTTTTTCCAAAAATGAGTCTTGAAGAAGAGACGCCGTTTTATATTCGGGTCAATGCAGTAAGTTGTCAGAGCCACTGTTTTTCATATTCTTTGCTGTAGCTTGAAAGGATTGTTTGTCCAGTTTAAACTTCATCAGGTTCAAGTCATCTAGTTTTATTGAAGCCTTGTTGCAGGTAATTAATATTACTTCCTTGTTCAAAGTGAAGCAGTATTATGACAGGGAAAGAAGGATTTTCACCCTGAAAAGTTGGAACATATGGTTCAACAGAATGCTGCTGTTGTGATCATTTTTGTCTCCAGGCTAGAAACTTTTGCTAGCTTTTAAGTTTCTGTAAGATGATTTTACTGAAAGTGACAAAAACAGTTGATGGGAAGAAAATTAACATGAAACTTCAGAACACTTTGGAAATAGTCAGTAGTATACAACAATGGTGTTCTGTCAGAGCAAACAAGGCAAGAAGTGCTTGACCAGTCAGATAAAACAAACACATAAAACACATAAATTGGTACAATACTTAAGGAACAGCAATATTTTTTCTCAGAACAGCTCTGTCCCATAAAGGATCTGATCTTTGTTTGCAGTGACTATGTAATCTGCCTCCTACTGTCTATTAAAGCTAGGTAGACTACCAGCTGTTGTGTCTGTCATCATGTTCATGGGCGTGACAATGTCCTATTGACAAAATCTTGGAAAACAGCAGTTTTTGAACAATTGCAAATTGCAATAGCCAAAGAGAACTTGTCAAGCTTTCCTTGACTCAGTGGTTATTGCTCTTGATTGTATATCATTTATGATACATTATTACAAACATGCAGAGATCTGTGGAAAGCCTATTTTTGCAAAAGTAAAAGAATACTTCAGCACCCTGGGAAAGTCAGTAATGATGAACAACGATACCAGATTCTGCATTGTTACTGTGTATGTCTATCAATGTGTATCTGTAAAAGTCATTGTAAAAGTCCTATCACTGCTATATAATATTTGAGCTATTGGATAAATACTTGTAAAATGACCTGTATAGTCTTATAACAGGAAAACAGATGCAACACTGTCCAGGTACAAAAAAAAAAAAAAAAAACACTCAATTAAAAGGATTTGATGACATGAATCGGCATTTGTGGGTATCAATTTTATGCTTATGGATTAACTTAATCAGTTTTGTGACAATCTGAAAATTATACTGGTAGACCAACAGACCATATCATTTCCACATTCCATCCATCCATCCATTTTCTACCCCTTTATCCCGTACTCAGTGCCTATCCCAGCTGCTTATTGGCGAAGGCAGGGTAGACCCTGTACGGTCGCCAGCTCGTCACAGGGCCACATATAGACGAACAACACTTATAGACAACCATTCGCACTCACATCCATTCCTAAGGGCAATTTAGTATGCTCAATTTACCTATCGGCGGGAGGAAACCGGAGCTCCCAGAGAAACCCACGCAAACACCACACAGAAGGACCCTGCGCCCGACCTAGGGGTCGAACACAGGACCTTCTTGCTGTGAGGCAACAGCGCTAACCCCTGTGCCACCGCGATGCCCCATTTCCATATTATGTAGCTTAATCTATACATTTTAGATACATTTCAATTTGAATATGAAAAGAAGAGACACGATGTGGCTTGTAGGCAACTGTCATGTCCCTGAAGCAATGACCTTACACTGCTTCTTCAGTGGGCAGTTATTCAGCCAGTGAAAGCCAGGAGGATATTTCTGTGAGTTAGAAATCTTTTTTTTTATTGTGGAAAGTATCTTAAATCTATTCCCATAGAAAATCCTAGGGCCTTTTCCTCAGTACTCCTAACAACAACCACACATGCACACACACTGTATACACACACACAGCTCCTGCAGTGGACAGTAGACACTTGAGATTAGAGTCATAACAAAGATCTTGTTTTGTGCCCATGGGCAAAGAAAGTAGAAAAAGCATCTGGACTAACTGAAGCACGTTAAAGCTGTTGAGTAAATACAGTCACATCGTCTCTCATGTCGTTGTGTTGGTCCAGTCAGAAGATGCTTTGCAGCTTTCTTATACATTATTTTTTTCTACATTTACTCTATAAACCTGACAAACAGATGAATTGTATGGGAGACAGTTTAACAAACGTGAACGGGATGCAAGAGGCCTTAAATGAAATGAACTGTCTACTTTCTACAGACAAACCTGGACAAGTAAATGGGTGAATGTCAATGTTTATACAAGAGCAAAATCATCCTTACAATAAAATATAGTATAGTTCAAAATTCACGGGAAGCCAAAGTGCTCTCACGAAATCTTGTTTCCCCTGAGAAAAATAACAAGCCACAACTCAGTATGTCAATCTCTTCCTCCAATAGTTAATCAGGTTCAGTGTGATCTGTTCTGAGTTTACCCTCAGTTCCATGTTGAGATCACAAATCCTGTCAAATTCCACAAGCAACAGCCACTGTTATCAGCTGTGTACAATCAGTGTGATTGTTATGCGATTCAGCTTTCTGGCATTGATGCCAAAGCAAAAAGAACGGCTGCATAGTGATTTGAAACCAGACGTGTCTCTGATGGTGGTTAGTTCAAGCCAGCACTGTAGAACTCAATCAATTTATACATCTTTTTCTGTTTATTGTATTTCTGAATGTTTCTGTGTTCCCATTGTGGAGACAAGATGAAACTTTTGGCTCTATGGCGGGAAATGACGTAAAATTCCTGCAGTGCCCATTCAAAATGTGCCTTTTGGTGGGGGCTGATTGCTTGGCTTGCTTTAATTCAGCCTTCAGCTTCAGCCCCACTGCGATAGTGTTTGGGTGATAGTGGACTTGAGTTTCAAGACTTTTTTGCACCAATGTACCCACTAAGTCAGAAGTCAAACTGATGAGAATAGGACAAACATAAATGAGTAATGAGTGTAAAAATGTAATGTAAAATAGTTGCTGAAATACTAAACTAAAAAGCAGTAACCTAAAGAGTTGGGCTCTATTAAAGACATACTCAAAAGTTTTGACTGGTTAAAACTAAAACAACTGTATAATCAGAGACATTATAGGGAGGGAGGAGACAAACCACTTAAATAAGTAAGAACAGTCAGAATAGATTTGTCTGTAACGCCAAGGACCTCAATTGTATGACACAATCCCCCCTGTAGTGGCCAATCATCTGGGACTCATATCAACATGAACTTATCAAGCCAATCGCGTTTGTTTGTTAAACCTTGTTTTGGGACAAAAGTTGTTTTTTTTAGTGATGATCTAACTAAAAAAAAAACCTAGAAGAACTTTGTTAGGATGCCTTGTTGATGATGTCATAGTTATGTCATCAAAAATATTCAAGCTTGTAGACAACAACATTTGACAGGTTGTATTGCAAACTTGAGGTTTGGAGTTAGAGGGATGCAGGTTTGTTCATGGGTTAATCTGACAAGAAGATGCTAACAAACAGTGTTGGAGTAGTTACTGAAAAAAGTAATCAATTACACATCACTAGTTACTTTAAAAAACAGAAATGTCTTACATTACTTTGTTACTCGCTGCTTAAAATAATTAGTTACACTACTACTTACAATACTTTTCGATTACTCCATGACATCATTTGATCTCTTTTATGCTTTTTAATTCAAGAAATTATTTGACAGAAAAATGTGTCAGAACAAGGCTACAGTATTTGCAGTATGCAAAATGTCTTAAAGTAAAATTTATCATTTGGAAACCTGTACCATTGAAATTGTCTTTCTGTATAGAAGCCATTAGATTTGCATCTAATGATAATTTCTTTACAATACAACATAACTTAAAAGTGGTTGCTTCAACCATTCATGAATGGCCCATGCTAGGGATGAGAAGTTGAGGTATTTTGGCTTCTGCAGCATCAAAATATTCTCAGTTTTATAGAATATACACAACTGAATCACTGATACACCGATTTGATTTAGTAGTAATAACTGTATATTGGGTGAATAATAGGATACAGAGCTGTTTTTAACATTTCGGGTAAATCCAAGTCAAGTTACAAATCAAAGTTCAGGTCCATTTTATGTCTTTCAGATTTTTTAAGTTTGACAGATATTTACTTTTCCAAAATCTGTATTTCATAAATCTGTCCCTCACATTTATTCATAGTGCAGTCATGAATGATAGCCTGTCAGTCTTACATCGTTAATTCAACACATCAGCAGAGTTTGACATACTTGTCTCGCCAGACACCAGACAAAAATAATGTCCTGTCTTATCTGAGCCCCTGTGATTGTCTGTGTGAGTCACAGTTTGTCCTGCTCACACTGTGATCGTTCAGGCTGTAACACGTTCTACAGGTGTGTAGATGTATGAATGAAAAGCAGGCCACTGGTGAAGAAGAGCATTCTTTATCGACCACAGACACTTGGTTTAGACAGACAGGCTGGAGGAGTGTAAACACTCCAGTCTATGATTTATTATGAGACTTTTATGATTTATTATTGTTTGATTGAGACATAAAATTCTCCAGCTGCTGCTCTTTTTCTGTCTTTTTTCACTCAGAAGATCGTCATCTTTTGTTTCTTTCATTCTTTTTTGTTGAACATTGATGTGAAATGTTTATCTCTTTCCATATAATCACCTCTCTTTTCTCTAGTCTAAGTCTATCCTGCTACTTGGCTCCTTTTTTCCTCTTTCTCTGTACTAACATAATGTGATTATCTTTGAATAACTATTAAGATTTAAAAAGAATTTCTGGCATTCTTGCTGAACTGGGACAACACATGGAAACAAAAAGACAGGGATTATGTGTACCAAAGGTCTCTGTGGGTCACTTTTCGCCATATTTTGTGGCAGGAAAACAAAGAGTAGAAAAGGGAAATGAAAAACTGTCACATCTTTATAACAATGACAAAGCAGCATACCAATCAAAATACAAAAATCCAGACTGTTGTTCTGATTGCTTCCTGTTATTTAGGCATCAGCTGCTACCGTGTCTGTCCTTCCTCAGTTTTTGACTTGGTTTGGATGTGCTGAACTCATCTGAGATTCTAAATAAAACTCATCTCTCCTTCACTCCATCCATCTACAGCTTTACTCTCCTCTGTAACAGAAACAAAGTTTCCTTGGTGACAAATTGGTCCATAGAATGGATCCACTTGGGCAAATCAGCTCTTTGATATTCAATTAAGGCAGTCTATTCCCTGAGAGGGACAAAACACTTTGGCTTTGTTTCTTTTCTTAAAATAGGATTCTGGGGCACAGAGGACATTGTGGATTTTATTTCACTGACTTATCTCTATATTTACTGCTGTCAGCCTTTAAACACAAAATACCATTTATGATACATTGGCTCACTCAATTTTTCCTGGCGTTTGTTGTAAAACAGCAATATAAAATAAGGGGATGGAGTAAAAAGCAAGTAAATGAATAGAATAATAAATTCAAAATTAAATTAAAGGTAAAATTAAGTTAAGTTAAAGTAAAATTAGCAGGAAAGATCTTGAATATTTACAATAAAGTGAGGAATGTGATTAAAATATAGGAATTTAAATACATATATAATATAAATGAGGGAATGCATTAATATTTACACTGCATATTAATGGCTGAATTCTATTTAGCTGCTTCAGTTTCAGGGTCCTGTAGAAATATGGAGATACAGATTTGCAGATAGAAAACAGATTGTAAACAGGCTGCTTTAAATGAAGGAACAGACAAACAGTTGTTTACTATTACTACGAGTTAATCGTTGCGATAAATATGACTGAGATTAACGCGATAAAATATTTCAA
Source organism: Polydactylus sextarius (assembly GCA_016801845.1). Lineage (NCBI taxonomy): Eukaryota > Metazoa > Chordata > Actinopteri > Polynemidae > Polydactylus > Polydactylus sextarius. The sequence goes on from CM028922.1 coordinate 8,441,560, forward strand.
CGCAGTTAATGCAAGTTTGTTTACTTCCAGTGTGAGCTGACCTCCTAATTATTACAAAAATAACAGTGTTTCAGTCTTGTGAGGTTGTAACAGTGTTGAGGTTGTTGATGGTAGATCTGATTGCCAGTACAGTGTACAGTATGTGGTCAGCAGTCAGTGCTAATGCACAAAGTATATTACAAGCTATGATTGTGTGATAAACAGCTATTGAATTAAATTTTTTTCCGAACTGGTGGGTTTTTTTTCATAGTCTCCAACCTCAGAGAGACTGTGAGAACAAGAGGCCGCTTGTTTGACTGTAACAAGATACATCAAACAAGATAAATCCATGTTCTATATTAAATCTAATTTAGATAAATCAGCAAGTATGAAAGACACCATCTGCTCTCATTTGCACATTAAAATACATAGGATTTAGTTATAATATTATAAAAACTGTTGGTCTGTCACTCAGTCATCCTTATGGTTTCAAAGGTAGAAAAAGACTGAACTAAATTTCAGCAAAATTTACATCACCATCAAACTCTGACAGCTAATGCTAGCTTAATAGCTAGCTACGAAACCTAGGAAAATCTCTCTCTTCCATCCAGAAGAGAGGGGGAAGGAAATTCACTGAAAAGTTTGCGAGGAGAAATTCTGATGTGACGTCACCTACATGACTGTTTAGTTTGCAGTCTAACCAGTTATGTATTTTCAGAAGCATATAAATCAACAATTACATGTCAAACATAATCTTGACTCACACTAATAGTTGTAATTTAAATTAAGACACAGCATATGTGCGATCAAAGTGGATCGGAAAATAATCTTTATCTCTCTTTTCACTGCAATGTATATTTTTCCGATCTAAGGACCCAGTGGGTCCATCTGAAGTGGCGTGACTTAGGGGGAAAATGGTTATTTAAAAAAATGGAGCATACCGAAGTTGATAAGGAAGCAAACAGGAAGGTGTGCAAGCCGTCACGAGCACTTGCTTCTATTTAATTTCAATATGTAATTTAATCTAAATTATCAAAAGACCCTGATCCTCGAAAATCTCCTGCAGGACTTCACCTCAGATGACTGTTGGCCTGACAGAGGGATACTGCTAAAATCAACAATGTGCAGGAAAATAACTTCATTTCAGCACCGAAATGTTATGATTGAATTTTACATCAGATCTCTTGCCAGACCTCCGATTGGTATGTGAGGACATGCAATCACAATTTTTCCCATCATTCTGTAAACAGAGTCTATCTTTATTCTGCATTAATAAAGCCAGTTTACTGTACTGCACATCTTGCTCTGCTCAGGTTGCCAACAACATATACACAATACAAAGAGTCCAAGCTTGTGGAAATGTCAGCTTTGTTGCATTCTGCTCTGGTTTGGCAATGGGAGCAGTTTATTTATTGGACAAAACTTGAGTTGAAACGGAAGAAAAAAAATCATTTCCTTTCAGCTCGTGTTAATCATGAGCACCTGCTTCATGTCACATGTTAGCATCAATCTTATGCTTCCTGTAAACCACTTTTGGTTTTGTTTTTTTGTAAATTTGTTTTCTGTAGTTGTTGTGAATTATATTCTCATTCTGGTCATTTTTGTCGTCGTTTTGGTCAGAAACCTGCTGCAGACAGGGTATTAGGTGTTCAGTACATTGCTAAGGCGACAGTTTGTATGTGTGTGACTTGTGTCAGACTCCCATATGTCACTGTTTAGCATATGTTCAACTTTACAACACTACAATTGAGTTTCATTGGCATTGTAGCTGCCAGAAGTCTCTAGTCAATCTTTAACCGCTGGCCTTGTTTTAGCTTCAGGTGAACCACATACTTTACATTTCTGTCTGCCCAAAAGAGAGAAAAGTAATGGACTGTCTGATGTCTGATAGAGATGATAGAAAGGCTCAGTTTAAATCTGACATAACACAGGCAGACAGACGGTGAGCATGTACATTGTGTAGACCTGATATTAAATTTGAGGACGAGGTTCAGACATTCTTTGTTTTCATTGTTCTGATCATGTGTTACTCTAAACTCATTTCCACCCCCAAAGGAGCAATGTACATTTAATTCGTTTCAATTCAGTTAAATAGTTTCCTAGAAAACAGTGTGGACATTGTGTTCTCAGTTAGAGCTTTCAGTAGCCTCTCCCTGCATGCCAAACAGTAAATATATGACTTTACTGCCCTTTGTTGCTTAATGAACTATAAAGTGTCTGTCTGAGTGTGAGTGTAGAGGATGTGTGGTAGCCCCGTTGTGGGTGTTTTATGGGCTGTAAAATGTACAGTTAGATAAATGGTGGGGAAGAAATTGCTCTGAGAGTGATGGGAACTCAGTGAGTCTACATATTAGAAAAAAAGATGACACCCAGTTGTCATCTTTGTGTGGAGCTGGGTTTCCTGTTAAAGCATTAAATGTCATTCTTTTCCCTGGATTTCTTCCCAAAAGTTAAGTTTAATTTCCCGAGTGGGTTCAGTGAGTGTGACCACATATCACCTGAGGTTGTTGCTTGCTGGCAAAGAAGATAGATAGATGTCACATGCAGCCATTTTAACAGGTTGTTTTGGTGGCAGGAGGTGCATTTAAGACTTTAAGACTCACACCCTTGATGAGCCAACTGTTGAATGCAATGCGTTTTGGAGGTTTAAACCACAAAGATGTCAGATTAAGCCATTTGTTGAACCATCTGTATAGTTCTCACTCACAAATTTTGCACTCCACTCGCTCCTAGACTAAAAAATATCATCACAGCAACACCCATATGAAAACTGAGAGGTTGCTTCATGTTTTTCTTTGCCATGGGCAGTACAGTCACTGGGCTCATGACTTTCATTTGGCATTGCATATCTTTGCAACCATAAGGTGGATTTGGTATGAATGTCTCATTGTATTCATGACCACCAAGGGCTCTGACTGATTCCCTGAGGTTTTGTCATGATGGATTGCCATGATATCTGTATGTTTTTACAGAGGCTCTGATGGTGCCCAGGAGAAAAAGCCTAATGACTTTGGTGATCCACTGAGGATTTGGATGAACGGTCTCCATCAATTTGATAAACCGCCATGTATTTTGGTTCAGTCATGTTTCCCTCGGGGTGAATAGTGATAACTTTGGGGAACCCCTCAAGATGCACCACCACAACGACAATATTCCCATTAGCAAAGCTAAATAGCAACAGTTAGCATGTTAAAACACGCAGACTAAGATAGCAACATTACACCTGCCTCACACCACAATGTCACCATTGTCATTTTGAACCTGTCAGCAGGCTGATGGTAGTGTTTTTATTTTTAAAGTTCATTGCCTTAAGAATTAGAAGTTTTTTGGAAATCTGTAAACAAAACAATCAGTTGCCAATATAAGAACAAGATATATATGACTGTCAAGTCAGATTAGAAATTGTGGTTCAGAGCTCCGTAATCTAATGACCAGCAGCATAGTTTCAATTAGAGCCTGAGTAAGTGGTTTTATTTAAGTATGTCGTATTACTTGCCAAGTCATACCCAGACCTCTCCTATTTCATTTGCCACACACATATTTTAGCAATAATATTGACAACACATGTTTCCCCTCAAGTTTTAACCCCAAATGAAACCTCTAATCTAAAACAGGACATGAAAATATTTCCTGGGAGATGCACTACAGGAGAGATGTGGGAGTCGTAGCCATTTGTTAAATGCTTAAGAAAATCAATTCTCATTTCTCAAGTTTTCAATTTCACATTCTTAGAAGACCTGCCCAATTTAATTTCAACTTTGATTTTACCCATAAAACGATTAAGATTTATTGACGCAAATAAAGATTTGCCTTGTAACCGTCATAAATGTAACCACAAAGCTGACAGTGACCCACACATGAGGTGATACAGGCTTGAAAGACTTAGCGCAGTTAGACCGAGAATGAGGCTAAACAGGTGACTTTACAGATCTGATTATCATGTGTCATACTTTCTTCGTTAGACTTACTCCATCAAGCCGAATCAAGCTGAGCAGTGTCAAGTGATGTTCTCACACACATTCACACGGGTCACTTAAGCCTCAGTCCATCACGCACCCATCATGCACATCTGAAGAAAAAGTGCGATGCTTCTTTACTTTCCTCCACATTCTCAACTGCCTCTCATCAGTTTTCTATGTGCTGTTCATCCTCCGTGAAACCAGATATTTAAAGTTTTGTTATAAAAAAAGAAGAAAAATATTGCTTTGCCTTCAGTGTTTTTCTGCTTTTATGTTTCCTTAGCAACACCGAGCAGGCAGGAGAAAATGATGAACTCTTTTTCTAAATGCACAGGTTACAGTACGACTTCACTCTAACGCACTTGACAGATGAGACAGAATTAATTGCATACGACAGATTTATATCGTTGAGAAAATATGTCCATGTGTTTTCAGTCAAATGAAAACAGACTAATAAAACATCTGAAACATAAAGAATGGACAGTCTTGCTCAAATAATGGTTTACTCTAAATATAGTAAAAGTATATATAGTTTTTTTTGTCACTTAATGTTGCTATGATGAGAGGTTTTATCATAGATACACTTGATGCCTGTTTGAAAGTCTGATTATTTAATTAGAGGCTTTCATTTCATCATGTTGCATTCAGACATGAGGGCATGTTATGTGTGAAGAAAGAATGAAATTATTGACATTATTGTCTTATTGTTACAGACAATGTGAACTGCAGAAACAACCCATCTGCAGTGAGTGTGCATGCATCCTGAGACAAGATTTGAAATATGACAGGCAACGTGAAGTAAGGCGTCTACTCCGCTGTCAAATCTGCCATAATCCGTCAGCTCTGACGATGTTCTTCTGCTGCTTTTCAAGATAGATTTTGGCTCGCCAACGCTTCCAGCTGTTTCAGCTTTTGCCAAAAGACTGAATCTGGACAGTTTTTGATTTTTGTGCTTAAGTTATAGCGACTGACAAAGCTGCGTGTTCGTGTGTGGGTGCTACTGTTGTGTATTTGATTGACAAAAAGATAGCTGGTGTACAGTAGTGATCGCGTAGTTACTCGACTTACTTAGAGCTCAGTCCAATATTTCTGGAACAGCCAGATAAAACTCTGAACTAGGCTGCCATGTCACACTTCATTCAAAATTTAATTGAATTTTATTAAAAAAAAACAGCCATCCCTCTCAGGTATTAATAGATTTAGAGATTACTTTTCCTGAATCAATGAGAAAGGCTGTCTGGATCTCAGCTTCGTGGTAAGTATACACCAGCTACATTTACAACAACATTTTTTGTTATTGCTACATGATCAAGTGAACGGGGGACTGGTTTGAAAACTGTATGTGCGAGAACGTTTCAACCTTGAGATATATGGATTCAAACCAACTCTTTCTTTCCAAATAGCATCTCTCATACTTTAACTCTAGGCATCTGCAAATACTTAGCTCTCTCTTTTCCCCAAATTTAAGATCTGTATAATGCCTCCTCCATTGTGTGGAACGCACCCGGAACATTCTTATTAACTTGACGATGAAGCTGCAACACGAAGCAGTCAAATATAAGTTAAACCTTGGTTAAATTGGCTCTGTATTCTGGCCACCATGTTGGTTTTATACATGTGCCACGCATGGTTCAGACTGTGATATTACTTACAAAAGGCGCTGAGCTGCAATGAGTCATCAGAGCCAATACTGTTCTCACTGTCCTGTTTGTCCACAGAACAGTTGAGAGAAAAGGAGGCATACGGCCTCAACACATGCTCTGCTAAGATTTTACTTTAATATTCATGAGCATGACATAAATACTGAATAAATACTTTATATTATCCAAATATAAACCAAGGTACATTTTTAAAAGGATATTTTTTCTTATAATTACATTGTAATATGCTATAAACTATTATTAATCATGTATAAAGGTGGTGTACAAACAGTGAAATGTGAAAAGCAGTGCCTCTTCTCATCACAACTAGACAAACTTGTGCCACAGACATCCTTTGTGGTATTTCGATGCACAAATGTTACACGCTCTGTCTGGGTTATCTTCCTTTTTTCTGTTTGTTAAAAATGTGATGATCTGATATACGTTCTTCTTCAAAGATGAAAAAACAGTCAAGGCTTATCATTGTTTTCACTTTAAAACACAAGCAGGAAGTGACAAGTAACAGCAGATGTTTAATGCATCAAGTTCACCACAGCGTGTGAACTGATGTGAATCTGATGTATGTAATGGTGATAAAGCGAGATGCCCCCACCCTGCAAGGTGACAGGATTGGTTGCTTAAGTATATGATGTATGAAACTTTTTGAAGGATTGCTAAATCCCTGTTCTTGAGACTGTTATTAGAGCACTGCAGGTGGAATTTCTAAATCATGGTGTTGAATGTTTATATAATGTCTTGTGCCCATGTGGACTATTGTGAATGGGTTTTGAAATGTAGAATTAATAGGAGTTGTCTCCATGTTTTTGAGATTTGTCCTGACTTATAGTGCTGGGAACACAGGATGTGTTATATAAAAAGTCACCACGAGATAAAGTTTAGTTTAAATACTGGACAAGATTTCATCAAAGAGAAGGGATGTAATGTAAAAATATTCAATAATCTTTCATGTTGCTGCCACACATACATGGTCTGAAATAGACGCAGCGTCTCACTATCAGGTGACTCCATCTTTTGGGCAGGAAGTGACCTGGTTTAACTTCAGCGAGACTGGGAGGCTGGAGGGGGGGTGAGGGGTTGAGGGGGTGGGGGGGCTAAACGCCAGTGAGATGAAATCACTTTCATTTTTGTCTGACAAAATAAGCTGTGCTCGGAGAAAGGAAAGGGATTTTCTTTGTTTTACTAAAGTCAGTGCTCGGTACATGGTGGAGTTGGAGACAATTAATATCACATTCACTATTAGAAATTTAATATTGGCATATAGGACAAGCAAAGCCTATATTGAATAATTAAAATGACCTCACCCCAGTGAAATGTGTGCCCATATAAAGTATCATTTAAATATACTTTAACTACTGAAAAATTTCTTATGTCTAAACATGTAATTAATAAGGGTCCAGATTTAGAGGGATTAATGTTACTTTTACAGAGTCAAAGTCAACATAAAAGACCAGACAGTATGTGGCCATATATATATATCAAGACTGTGTTTATTGTGAGATATATTAGTCTTGGTTTTTTCAGGGAGGCTCCACTATTCACCCACGGCAACATACCTGAAAATTCAAATGCAGAGAACGTTCTGTCCTAGAAACCCAGTTCATGCCCACAAAGGGGTCAGTACACCACATTTGTGGCTCAGTTGGTCAGAGTTAAGAGTTTGTTTTCAAAAAGAAATGTGTGTTGCAGCTTTTGATTTTAAGCCTTTGTTCCACCCAAACGCCATCTTAGCCAAGCCTCACCACCTATCTATTCATCAATCTTTATTATTATTTTTTTTTTTATTCTTGGAGAAGCTTATTTTCTCTCAGAAACGTAGGTTTGTCAGAATGTGGTGTGATATTGGAGGAAGATTGAATCAGAGTCATCTGGGAGCTCGTTAAAACATAACACCAAGGTGGTTAAGACAATCACAATTATAAGATCTGTTAATTGCTTCTGATGATTTTTTTTTTTTTTTTTTTTTTTTTTTGTGGACTGTGTGAACCTTCAGTTCATCCACAACCTTGTGGTTTACTGAGATGCTCTGAACCTGTGTTGTCTGTTGTGTTTCACTGTGTGAAGTTTAACTTCTGTTTAGTCTCAGTGAGACACAAGACTCTTTGATTTGGAAGGACACAAGGTTTTGATAGAAATGTTTGCTTCTGAAATTAGCTGGACCGGGATGTGAGCGGCAGATATCTTGTGCATTTAGCGATGAGAGAAAAACAAATTTCATGGATGAGGGAAGAACATAATATTAATGTGGTGGAGTGAAATATTATATCTGTACATTAGAACAAAAACAAGAACTTGGCAGAACGTCATTTTGTTAACCGGTGGATGAGCTCATAAGCTCATACTTCAGCTTTCTGTTTCTGTGTTTTGGTCTTCTTGATGTTCGCGGTATCACAGCTCAGCTCAGTTCAGGTCAATTCAGCTTTACTCCTAAATCATAAATCATAAAATACTACATCTATCCAATTATAAGCAGTCGCTGATGGAGCAATCCAGCAGCAGAACTTAATCATTCACAAAGCTTTGTTTGGATTTCAGATCCCATGTTGCATCGTTCAACTCCCAGTTGATCCGTCCAACATATTTGTTGTACTAGAAACACTTGAGGCCTTACTGACCCAGATTCCAGGGTATCAGAATGAAATCACTTTACCAATTAGCTGATAAATTTCCCTTGAGTACTGGAGCTGTTCAAGCAATGCTTCAACTGTACTTGTTATTCTCCTTCTCCTTGTTATTCTCCTTCTGTGTGTGAATATAAGAAGAAACTAGTTTGACATGTGTCACTTTGTGTCGAGGCAGAAAATTCCCAACGCGAAGTCGACCTAGCTTTACCGTGGCCGTGGGAATGCTGAACACTGGTATGGTTCTCACAGAATAATCCCAGACAGTAGTTTGTGAAAGAATAAAGTGAGGAATTTAGCTCCTATAAAAATTATATGCCCAATTATTCATGGAATTTATATATTTCTGTCACCAGATCACTTCTACCGTCCAGGCCCTGCTCACCAGTGTTCCTGTGAGAAAACACTCCCTTATCTTCCCTTCCCATCAGTGTTCCCTCCATACCATTTCAAGCCTGAAAGTGAGGAGATAAGAGTGTAATCTGATTATTTAATGTCCCCAAAAAGATATTAGCGCAAAATTAAAGGAACACAAATCTCTCCCTTTATCTTGTGTTGGTGTCTCTCAGGGTCATGTTGCGTAACAGACAATGTTTTCAGGACAATGAAGTTGTTTTGTGGCTGAGGGGGGAATTTTTTCTAATTGCGAGTGGTGCACCGAGTGGAAATATGAAGGGCTGCCTAGAGTATGATTTTTAATTGGTTCTGACAACAGACATGATTTCTACCCAGACAGAAGACAGAAGAAATTATATTAGATCAAGCTGCTTTGACAATATGTATATTGCATTATCTAGGCTATATTAGATATGTGAACCATGCATGAATCCTAAAATATACTACTGGGACTGTCACTTTAATACTATTAATGTTAAATGGAAAAAAAATATTCTAAAACTAAACTACTTTGACAAATCAAATCCACCTACAGCAAGAACAAAGCAGTCAGCTTCCCATCAGAAACCATCAACAGCCTGAAGCAGCAGAAACTGTTGATACCACAAAACCAAAAGTGAAGGAAATAGCCAACATACACAAACAACTCTGTAAACAAAAAATTGAAATAATAAATATAATTTTCAAAATTAATCTGAAATGTCTGCTGTCAGTTAAAAAAAACTAAGAACAAGATCAAGGAGGCCAAATTCCCTCTTTTCTCACGATCCTTTCTTGAACATGTAGCTTTCTGAGGTGTGTTTTGATCTAATGCTTCAATTTTTCACACTCGAGTCTGGAGTTCAGATACAGATCAGACTAACTGACAGACACATATAGGCACCAGATGCACTCCTGAACAGCAACCTGAATGTACGACCTGTACGGAGTTTTTACTCCGAAACTCGTGTGTGTTTTCACTAAAAGCCGAGTTTGTGTATTAAAGTTTCTAACAAAGGGCTTTAATAGTTTTTAAAAGTTTTTTGATGACATCAGAAGCACATTTTCTCTTCTATATTGTTATCTTGAAGTTTATCTTGAAAATTAATTTCTTTTATTTATTAGCATCGCCTTTAATAATAAAAACAGGAATAACCAAACCCTAACTGCACTGACAAATACAGTGACTTGGGGCTGCTTCTAAATAAAAGCCAGCTAGTTTTTTGCCAGCTGAATGCACTAACAGTGGGAAATCAGAGTGCGTTAGTATGACAGTGAATAATGAATCAATCAATGAGATCAAATTACGCTGGATCACATGCAGTTTTGTTTTTTCTGTAAATCACAGTATTTCGTAAATGTTATAGGCACCCACCATGTTTTGATCAGATTTATTGCCTCAGCAGTGCTTCAATGACCAACAACCACGAGGGGTAAGCTGTTGGCTGAGTCACTGTTCCACACTCAGATCACTGACAGACATGTCTAGCCTTCCAGAAGCTGTTGGCAGATCCAGATGTGACAGGGGTCTTGACATCAGCTGCTGATCTCACCTTGGTCAAAATGGAAAAAGGATGATATCCAAAGAGTCCTGGTGAGGTGAACTAGGGCAGGAACCCTCCCTCGGTGTAGAATAAAGAGAGTCACTAGAGACCTAGAGTATGTTTCGGGTGGCCCCAACTCATAATAATGCCTTGACAATATGCTTATCACTGCAGCATCTCTTTCAGGTGAGCCAAAGTAAAATCAGCAGCTGATCCCAAGAACATTGTCACATCTGGATCTTCAACAGTTTCTGGCAGGCTAGGTATGTCTATCAGTGATCTGAGTGTGGAACAATGACTTTGTTATCAGCTTATTCCTTGTGATTGATGGTCACTGAAGCACTGCTGAGGCAACAAATCTTAAATACTTTAAACAAATGTCCTGTATCTCCTTATTATATCTGCTTAAAGAAAGTGAGAGATAAATATGTATGGTCTTAATAGCGCTGCTAAAACAAAACACGTGGGGGGGTGACTATAACTTTCACACAGTACTGTAAATGTTTTAATGCAACTTGAACTACTATATAACAAGGCAATATAAATACATTGAATGGGCTTTGCTGAAAATGCTGACCATAAATAGTTAGAAATAGATTTTATGTCATGAAAATCTTACACAAACAGTTTATAATTTCAGTATGCATCACTCCTGCTGTTCTCTCCCCTGTGGTTCAGTTTAGATTCAGCTGCCGCTTATCATCTCAGAATAGAAATAAACGTTTTCCAAATGTCTAAAGCTTCCCATGAGACAAATTAGTAAAATACCACAACACATCTTGCATCCCTCCCTCTCCCTCTTTCTGTCAAGCACCTTCACTCTCGTCTATAAGTTTTCGTTTTTATCATAATTGACAGCTGACACAGCCTCGTAAAACGTTTCGCTGCCCACAAAGTACACAAGATGATGGCAAAGCATCAGAATTTGGACAGTAAAAAAAGAGACAGCAAGACAGATTAAAGGAGACGTAGGAGGGAAAGCTCTGGTGGGAGTTAACTGCTCAATTATCTCTGGACAAAGTGTTAGCACTGCAGTTTGGTGAAAATGATGTTATGAGAATTGATTTAACTTGTGGGAAAGTTCCAACACTCGGTCCTCCCCTATAACTCTGGGAATGTTCTGTTGTGGGGGGAAAAAATAGCTGTTTCAATAATTTAATGCCGCTATGAGACAAGCCAAATTGAAGCCACCCTGCCTGTGGTTAAAAACTGTTACATTCAGTGTTCGAGAAAAGGTCCTGTACACGGGCTCATGTACAGGACTAATATGTTAAGAGTCTGTGTGTTTCAGTGCCCTGTATAAGCTGATAAAGTCGAAACATTTCCAGCATCTATTTTGGCTGATGTTAACAGGGTGGAAGTGGCAAACTCGGTAAACACACAAACTTCACAGAAACAGACCCAGGTTGATCAGCCTGTTTGCTGACACGTGGAGTTGGACATCTTCATTGAGAAACACAGTGATTTGAGGCTAACTCGCCCTCATCGCGTCCAGTCAGAATCAGTTTTTACAGATGTGATGTGATGTACGGATAACGTGTCTGGCAAAGTTTCGTACATCAGTGCGGTGTGAATTAATTTGCAGTGATAAGCGGGATAAACAAAACTCTTGGCTCACAGGCAGTTGTACAAGTAAATTTATGAGCATTGATTTGACTGAATTAATGTCAAACTGTGGCTGAGGAGGTGGAGAGCGTTAGTCCACTGATCGAAGGGGGACAATGGTTCAATTCCCTACACGTCAAAATACCCTAGAGCCAGATACTGAACTCAAATTCTGCAATGGCTGTTCTGTTGTGCTTCACTTGTAAGTCCCTTTGGATAACGTTATCTGCCAAATGACCTAATGTAATGTAAAGTGGTTTTCATCTAAATTCCTACAAACCACAACACATGTATTTGCATGTGGGTCACATGGGGGTCAGATTTCTGGAATAAAAGGGGTTTTGTTTTGCCTTATAAGGAGCAATGAAAGAAATAAGAGTTAATAAGAAAGTGTATTTGAGGTAGATCTATTTCAGGATTTCTTCAATAAAAATTTACTCAAAAAACTTTGAATCTTCCTCAACACTGTAGGAACAACTGTTGCTGGCAGAGGTTTGCTGTTGACTTGAGATTTGATGGAGGTTTGATTGCTTGAATTTTAAGTAACTGGAACTGAACCATGCTTAATGTTTAGATACCATTGGAACCCAGGATACTAGAGGAGGAAAAACTACTTTTATTAATGTGGACTGTCCCTGTTAAACAAGCCAATAAATAATAAACCTGATGCTCCAGGATATGGAAGTATAACTTGGATGTGCAAACACATAAAACAAAAAAAGTTTAAGTTACAGGTGTGATCACTTCTTCACCAGAGACAGTTGTCGGGAAGAGCCTGACATTTTTACAGCTCAGAGTGGTTGAGGAAGGTCAGAGAAAGGACGCCCTGGGGAATTATCTAATCAATTTTTGGAACCAACAAGTGGACTTGGATCCAAATCCTGGTGTCCTGTATCAAATTCCTGCTCTATATCCCCCAACAGTCCATCTAATGCTCCTCTCGAACACTTTTCTCTTGGTATAAGAACTCTACACTTTGGAACTCCTGCTTTGGAACAAAATGTTGCCAGGATGCAATTACATTTCCTCTAAAAACATATTTTCCAGGCAAATTTTCATGAAGGGCATCAATGGAGGATTGTGGGAAGATTTCTGGCATCAGACTGTTCCATGTTTATTTATAATCTGGTTGCCTTCTTCCCCAGATTTACTCAGCATTTGGGTGGTATTGTCTAATACTGATCCCTCCTCTGATTGAGGGGATGTTGGGAATCTCATTCGTGACTGTGTGGTAGACAGACGAACAGACGGACGGATGGAGAGACAGAGCTCTGTTTGGACAGTAAACAGACTCCCTGTCCAGAAAACACACAAAACAGAGGAGCAGAAGTTACAGAACATTTCTGTTTATTTTCCCCCATTGCCTCCTCGTCCTGCACATGCCTCCACATGGGAGTGAGTGCATTTGCATGGGTGTGTGGTCGTTGCAGTGAATTATCTAATGACAACTAGCCAATCACAGGAACTTAGCAGCGAGAAATCCGACTGGACTTCTGTTCAGGTGTGTGTTTACTCATTACTACATTTTACTTTATTTCTCCTTTAGTCCTTTTTTTCTCACAATATGAAATATGACCAATTTCCTCCAGAGTAAAGGAATGTAAATTGGAGTGAATGTCAATTTCCAGTATAACCAAAGACACGCTGGTGGAAAGACTCATTATCTGCCATCCTCTCAGTCCTCTTGTTTGTACTTTGTAGCAACAGCAAAACACTGAGAAACCGTTTGGAGTAAACTGAACTATGTGTCAAAAGTCGACGGTGCTACTGGGAGACTTACTCAAAATAAAATTCATCCACAATTCATATTTTCTTTAATTCATATTTGAAGGAGGAGATTCATTCATTTTATCTGTTTTTTTTTTTTAAAAAGGAACATCACATAGCAAAGCTTGTGTTTTATGGCCATGTCATGGCCTATTGAGCAGAAACACTTCTCAAAATGAAATGAAAATAAAAATGGTTTCACTCTTTTATATCCTGCAGAAAAGCACTAAATCGATTACAGCCCATGGTCAACAAGTTATTCACACTGTCTCACATAGTCACTCTTTGTACATAGTACTCTTCGTGCAGTCTATATGTAGAGATTTTATAAAAAATTAAATAATTCAAATTATTCTGTGGTAAATATGTCACTAAAGGTAAGAAAACATAGATTTTTTTCCAGCTTCTGTTGTGTATAAACACAATATAACTACAACTTGTACACACACAAAACAACCACATTTGTATTTTTAGTAAACAGCCAGTGTCCGCTTGATATCTCTTATATTACAAATTACTGCATTGATTTTTACGTGTTACTATTTCTAGTAACATTCGTTTGTGCGGTGCTTGTTGACAATAAAGGTGTAATGGCTGCAGGAACATAATGAACAAACACCTGATCTGATTAAAAATACATCATTTTTTGCTGCTGTTCTCTTGAGCTCGATCTAATTGACTGTCCACAGACCAGTGAAATATACTATAAACACTTAACTAACAAGTGCAATGAGAAGTGATTCTCTCCCACTATTATCTCAGTTTCTGTCGTCTCCCTCTTTCTCTCTCTGTGCAGAGGACTTTGCCACATTGCCACATACTTTAAGAAGACTGAAGACTGCGGTTCCCAGTCACCCTTTTCTCATTTCCCATGCCTCTTTCCTCTTCTATTCCCACTGATCCAGGCACAGAAAATCTCTTTTTGTTTTTGCCAGAAGAGCTTTTATACAACTATGTCTGCTTTGACCCGAGCCTTTTCTCCTCCTGACCTTTTTACTTTTTATTTTCAACAAAAAAAAAAAAAAAGTCAAATCTCTTCGGTGTGTGATGCCCTATCCTTTGTTATGTTATGCTGTGAGATGGCCCATCTTTCCATCTCTGTTATCCAGAAACTGTCTATTTTTATTTTTCAGTGCAGGACTGGATGAATACAAACATGCAGATGGTTCGGTTTAAGATTTTTACTACTGTTTACTAAAGAAGTTTCTGTCTCTCTTTCAGATTGTCCTTCCTGCCAAACCGGAGCTACAGTGACAACGGCCGGACGATACTGGCCAACGAACCGGAGTCCCAGGACTCTCTTGGAATGTTATGAGGATTGACAAAAAAGTTTTTGGCCTCTGCCATCTCAACAGTCTGCTGTGTCTGTAGCCTGACCGAGTCACGGGGATATTGCCATACCTGGATTCAACATCAGCTTTCTAATGTGATGGCGTCCAGATTAAATCAGAGTTTGGTGACACAAGTGCAGCTTATCAGCCAAGTCGAGAAAAAAATGCAACTCTTGGCGGCTGAAGGAGAGAAATGAAGCATATTGGTGCAGAAGTATTGATTACAGAGGAAAAATTACACAATATGTATCCAGGTCTGCTCTCAGTCAACGATCTGAGAAACAATGGTTCTTCTCAGTCCAACATCCGGACCAAAGAATGTAAAGATCAAGTCAGGAAGGCCAGAAATCTGACTAAATGAGATGGAAGAAGCTTTATTTAAACCTCACTGATGACTTCTGATCACAGTGTAAAAGTGACGTCCTTTCATGTCATGTTGCAAAGTAACACCAAGGTATGAACAGAGTGAACGACAGGCTGGTCACACAAGTGACAAGTGCAGGTCTTTTAGACTAACAATATTGTATTGTGTTGTATATTTACCAGAATAAATTGTCTTAAATAAAACTGTTCCAGAAAGATGTTCTGAAACTGCTGCAGTATTTAAAAAAAATGTCCTGCTCAGTTTTTTTTTTTTTTTGAAACGGTTGTAAACAGGAAGCAGAAATGGGATGTAATTGTATTTCTGGACAGAAAATGTGAAATGCAGCGATCGATGAAACTGTTTGTTTTATTTGAGATAAACTAACCGACGTTACCTTTTCGAGGCATTTAAAATGTTGTCGCTTCTGTGGGATGGAAGTTTCAAATCTGTTGCATCTCTGAGCACATTAAACGATGATGTCGTGTTGTGGTGCAGCTGTCCATTTGAGCAGCAAAGTGGAAATTTATGATCTTTATGGATCTCATCATCATCATCGTCATCCTAAGTTTAATGTATTGTAATGTAGTTTCTCTTTACAGATTTTTTTTCAAAGTAATGCGAAGATTTATGTTCAAAAAGCACTAAAGCAGACACATGTAAAATGGGAGGAAAAAATACTTTGTCTGACCTAAATCTTGTAACTGCATATGGTCATTACATGCAGATGATGTAAGGTGTGTGACAAAGGTAAAAATCTATGACACACATAAGACACAGCGTGCGACAAGGTTATGAAAACTTTACAAGCGGTTTAGATACGATTGACAAACGGCTGCATGTGGCCTAATTTTCACTGTGGAAACAGGTCACTCAATAATGTAGGTTTTATGGCCTTATCAGGATTTGGATACACAGATTGTGTTTATCAGTTGTTGTTGTTTTTTTGTGACTTTTTGGGGTTTTTTTTTTAAAGGTAAAACCTCTGGCACTAAAAAAAAAAGTCAGCATTTTATTCACAATAACAATATTTATGTCACATTGAGGACTGTAAAAACAAATACCTCTAAAAAAAATCAATAAATTATTTGAAAATTAAGTTAATTAATGAAATTTAAAATTTTAATTCTTACCGTTTCAGCATCCAGTCGACGTAACCCTTTTATTATTGGGAAAGGAGGGTGTAATTATCTTAATTTTAATTGCAAATAAAACAAAATACAAGAAAAAAGTTCATTTTTTGCTCCCACAGCGACAGTGAAAAGTTAGAAGTTAGAAGTTATAACATTATTCGTGACAACCACAGTTACACTGAGGCGATCATGGTTTGATGTTGCTCAAATGAAGAATTTCATTGAGGTCGTTGGACTGTGTTTTAATGAAAGTGCATATGAATGTTGACCATGTGAGTGGGAATCAGAATTTCTCTAAGATTTAGACCAAACGTTGGCTGAGGTAATACATTGGTGATTAAGCCTATAACTCACTGATGAAAGTATAATATTTATATATTTACAGTATTACAAACAGGGGGAGCCAGGGTTGACGTTCCTGGTAAAAAGATTGTGTATTAAATTGCTGCTAATGCAAAGTGAAGATTTTGTACTACTGCAGCTTCATATTAAAAGCATTTAACTGACAAAACACACGTTTACTCTTATTATGAAGGAGTCACATGAAATGCAGATGTCTGCTATTGTTAATAAAAAAATTTGAGAAATGAAACTACAAAATGAGACAATGGTTGTTTTTGTGATATTTGCAACAGAACAAATGTTGCAGGGAATGATGGGAGAAGAAGCAGCAGCCACAGTGAGTTGGATGAAGGCGACAGGCTGTACACCTCCAACTTCTCAGCGAGGTAACCCACTCCTTTCACTGTGCCCTGCTGTTCACAGGCTCACGCTGCGTGCGACATAAACTCAAAACAATTGCTCACAGAAAAATTGTAAAGAGGCCAATTAAAGCAGTTTGTTTTACTGCCTCAGAATTCTACGAAGTGTTATATCAACTTACATTTGCTCTTACCAGCAGCAACTACACGTGTCACCAAATCAACCAGAGCTGAAACACTGACATTGCAGCCGACATCAAGATCTGATTCGATCAAGATAAACAACTCAGAAACGTTTCTATCTGCGCCAGCGATGTGGTCACATTCCTGAGGATTAAACTCGCCTCCAGCCTTCATTTTGAACTCTCTCTCTCACTCTACACAACAAAATCACAACTTGATCAGTGATCTGCGACGTTCCCCTTCTCTTCAGAGAGACAACATGAGCATCAAGCACAGGCTAATATTATTATGTGTGGGCCTGAAACACATTTTTAACAAGCCTTTATTATTGTTGGCGGTGGCAGGCGGCAATTACTCACAAAGCCCCTCATCAGGAAGCCTATTCGGTAACAGCAAACATGATTATACCCAATCACTCCCTCCCCCGCTGAAAACAATCTTTGAGCTGATTTGCTGGGTTGATTGGCACTGACCCTGAGTCTGCTGGCCATTAACCAATCAGAGAAAATCCAGAGGAGGAATTCATTACTGTGTGAGCCCTCTCCAAACTCAGAGACTCCAACACAATCTCTGCAGGCTTACATCTCGTTGAAAGAATGAGGACCTCAGAGCTTTGCCTCATAACACGGCAGCTTGGTACTGAATGTAGGTTTCCAGAAAGTGTCTTGGCTTTCAGATTAATCTGAAGTTAACATAAATTTATTTTTGGCCCTATGGGCAACTGATCAAATATTTTATCCTTCTATGGAAAATAGTCATGTAAGTTACAACATGAGATGTTTTTTGTTCCACTTGGATCTGACCTAATCTGCTTTCCTAACAGACATGTCCATTGTAAAATCAATTTTTCGCCGGGATTTAAAAAGTGATATTTTAAAAAATAAAGCCTTACGGAGGATTTATTACTTATCCCCTTCTATGTGGAGGTAAGAGGTCAGTTTCAACATCAAAGGAGCAAACCTGAGTGTGAAATAGTCCCAGATGGTTCCCGTGGAAAATATTTAAGAATCGGTTGTTATCTATTGGGGGAAGTAACGTAAGAAATAAAAAATAACATTGACTTTGAGTTTTTGAGTTTGCGTGTGTATGATTCGTTATCAGACTACAGAGAGAAAGGAAGCAGCAACAGCTGCTGTAAAGTCAGCGCTGATGGTTTACCTGTTTGTCTCTCTAGCACCACTAGATGTAGCTGCAAGGAAGGAAGCAGCCATTAAAGTAATTACCTAGTAAGTACCTGTGATTTTACCTGTGATTTTCCTTCTATGAGAAGTTCAAATGTCTGTGGTTGAAATCTTACAAGGTATTGCACATTCTTCTAGAAAGGAAGGGTTGAACAAAGACAAGAATGAAAGGAGAGATGTAAATACTGGATGTGTGTAATTGACGACTGTAGATGATTAGTGCAGCATTGCACAACATGTGGACGTACTTGATCATTTGCTATATATAAGAATGTAACTGAACTAATTCTCCCACATCAATAATAACTGATTGACACCCATATCATTAGTTCTCTATAATGTGTTTCTGGATCATTTTAACTCATTTATATATCTGAGTTAATGACAAATTTCTTTTCTTTTTAATCTAAAGGTGTGTAGCTAAATGCATCATTGACAACTTCCACTGATATTAGAAAAGTAGAATGATTATTTCTAAAACCCTATAATGCAATGCTCAAATAGTTATACCGCTAAAGAATCACTTCCCTTTGAATTACTATCTTGTTGATCTTATTCAAAAGAACTTGGTGATGATGGTGTTTTGAATAAAATGCTCCGTAGCCAAGATAACCCCACCTCCTCTGACATGCAGCACATGTCAGAGGAGGCAACTCTGCCTCCAACAATACACTGGCGTGATTCCCAGACTGCCATGCCTTTAGTCAGAAGGAAACTACATTTTTCTGAAGAAAGACCAGATAAACATTTCTACTGAAGTGAGGTTTGCTTTCCAGGTTAATTCAACAAAAGATATTTCCAGATTTATCTGGTAATTTTCTCAACTGCTGAGCTCACCTCAGATTGACTCAAAGACCTGTTTCACTTTCGGTTGGGGAGGAAACATTAAGAGAGAAGCTGCTCATCCATCCTGCTGTCTATGATCTGATGACATCCTCACGAGTCCAAGTCTGAAAAAGTGATATTGAAGTCAGTTTAAAAACTGTGGTAGAAAAATTACAGTTCACAGAGTTAGTTATCTGTTCACTAGATGGTGCTAACTGACCGTGTAATGAGTCATCATATAACTTGAATGTCAACCTCAGATTGTCTACAAAAGTTAAACACATCAAGTGTTTAGAACCCAGAGCAGCAAATTTGTGGTTAATTGAAACATTTTGTCAACATGCGACAGTCTCAACATTCTTACACTTTTTCATTTATTTTTTCTGGATTATATTTCTTCTATTAAAAGTATAAGTAGATCAGGTAAATCGTGCAGACCGACATTAGCTTATAAATTTACTGACGTGGATGTAGCGGATTTGGAAACTATTCAGATCTCTTCCCTTCTTTCATTTCAGCCTCATATTTAACTTGAACAAAATCAAATTCTTTATCAATCACTTCTTAATATCCCATAACGACTAAAGCCAGCTTTTTTTCCCTTTAGCTTAGAAGCTTTATGATGAAAACAAATCCTCATAAAATATTGTTTTACTACTTAAAACATATGCTTCTGGCTGCTCTACAGTTTTAAATATCGATACCAGATAATACTTCACCTGTTGGTTGATTTATCCTGATCTGAAGTCTCCTTTTTTTGTTATTTATTTTTATTTTTTTTTCAGCGTTAGCTTTTAGCTCCATTCTGCCGGTGCTTCACATCAACACCGGTACAGAGTCACATGACCGAGGGCAAAGGTTACCAGGGTCACTAAGATTTATTTATTTATTTTAGTTAGTTAGTTATTTAGTTAGTTAGTGATGCCTTTGGGCCACAAAATGGAATGCTATTTTAATCAGGATTTAATAAATAAATTAGGCCAAACAAATATATATATATTTTTTTTTTAAATGTAGAAGTATAAATAAATATAAATACATAACTGAGTCAGTCAATAGCAAATACAGAACAAATACATAAATAAAAGCCTTTTTATTTTTTATTTTTTAATTATTATTATTATTCAAATACGTATTGCTACATTTATTTACCCCCACACTCTGAAGGTCTTTCACACACTGGTCACCTTTATACCCATTTTGATTGGGTTTTTCTATTTCTTCCATATTCTCAGAAACACTGGCATCACTGGTGACCATAGTCACATAGTCACATTCCTGAGCCTCAAGCAGTTTGTGCTTAATCCTATTTAAAATTGACAACTAAAGATGATTCATTTTGGCAGCAATGGCACTTGATTACACACACACACACACACACACACACACACACAAAAAAGAACCTTGGTTTAGTGTTTATATGGTTGGGCTCTGTAGTTTCTGACCAATAATGACACTGTGCCATCACATCCTCTCTGCGATCTGCTGCAATGCAGTGTTTGTGACTCTCATGAGGTTACTACAGGTTATTATTGTTCATCATATGTTTATCATGCCCACCTTGTACAGGTAGGCATCAACTGTGAAGGATAAAACCTGCGTAGAGTTTCTGTTGATCTCAGTGAAATTTCTCTGTTCTACTCTCAACTGTTACTCAAGACTCAAAAAAAAAAAAAAAAAAAAAAAAAAAAAAATGGCGACATGGTTGAAATAAACATTCATCCCGACAGTTTGAGCTTTGAAACCTGTATTTACATTGTGAGAGAGCACAACACTGACACAGGAGTACCAATGTCTTCAACAACCTAAGTCCTGCATGAACAAGGCCTAAAGTCACTCCTGACTTTGAAGGGCACCTGAGACCTCCAGGAGACCAAGATGTTTAAGGACTTCCACAAGTTGTATACTTGAAGGGACTTACTGGGATCAAAGAAATCAATGGACATGGAGCTGGAAAAGAAAACTATGTGAAGTGTAGTGACTAACTTATAAATCGTGGGACAAAATGTTTCTCTGCCTGTCTTGCTGTTGCTGTCAAGATCAATAGTCAGTCATTATAGAGTATGCACATTGTACATTAACTGTAGACACAATACACTATGACACACTCTGTGGTATATATTGTGAACAGTTTGTGTGCCCTTGTAATTCTTGTAATTCTTCATATAGACACTAGATGGAGTTAAAGTAAAGTTTTAGACTTCACTTCAATTAACTGTATTCTGTTTCACCTGTAACTACAGTCGATAATCATGTTATGGTGCCAGAGTTTGAAATGAACCACTGGAGAGCAGCAAAGACACAGTTTACAGAAGGGCTGAGGTTAGTCTTCAATAACATGACGAGAAATAAGGCAGTTTACACATGAACTGTAATTCATTCTAACCCCTGAGCATCAGTTGCAAAGTTTTAGAAGTTTTCACTGTTTTGGGCTTGCCAACAACATGGCAGATGTTTGCTGCAGCTTCTCCTTAGTCTGAGTGGTTATACAGAGTTGGCCGCTGCTGTAACCTCCCAACTAAGTGAGCTGAAGCAGCTGGGTGAGCTTGGTCTACCATGCTGGGGAGGCCGTGACATTTTCAACCCTAAACCCTGCTGGAATACACAGAGGCAGGCAGGTTTTATAACTAACATTTTCAAAAGTCACAATGTTGAAAAGAAACTGAAAATGTTCTTTGTGTTTTATGTAGAATAAATGTAGAATATTTAGAATACAACATTGGACATCACTACTGATAGGAGATGGGAAATCAACTGCTCCATTTGTTGCTCTATACAATGTCTCCGACTTTTTTCAGTGCTCCTGTCATAATTATTATGACTATTAAAGGGCCTTGTCATTTTAATGAAGACTGTAATAAAGTTGGAGCACTGGGGGAATTTATTTTTATTGTCAAAATCCCATTTTATGTTCACAAGCCCAATGGCTTGAGGAGAAAAAGAACAGTTTCCCTTGAGTCTATTTGTTCTACTGAATCCTGCCAGACTGCAACCACTGAAAGAGTCAGAGCAAGGGGTAATAAGATGGTTTCATAATATGGTCTGCTTAAGCTCTGCACAGCCACTTTCAGCAAATTGATGCTATTACTGGACCAGGTAGCATGCTTATCTGCCAGGATGCTTTCAACACCACCACTGTATTTAAAGAAGATGGAGAAACCTTGACTTTTTTTTTAAACCTGCCTGTGTCTTTAGCAAACCTTAGTGTAGACTTTGAGCAGCATCTGGTCACACAATAATGTGTGACGAGTGACTGAGAGTAGCAAACATTGTAAGTGATTGGTTTAGTTTATTTGCGTGGAGGGAGTCTGGACTGGACGCTGTAGTAGATGATTTTGTCAGCTGGTGCTTCCAGCTCAATTTTAGATGAATGTCGCAAAAACAAAATGCATGACCATCGATTTGTAACATTGCATCTTCCAACAGTCTTCACAGTGGTTGGACAAAAAGTGGATGATGTGCAACACTCTCTGACAAAGGCTTGAGAGACTTTCAATACAAATACAGAGGTGATGAATCAAAGCACCACCCAAAAGCTGCATTTTGTAAGGACTGGATGGTCTTACTACTGATACACAGGAAAGGTGATACAATTCTGTAGATGAGTCTGATGTGGTGTTGTAATGCAAGTCTAATTTTTCATGTCGAAAAAATCATGACAGCAAAATCCGATCAGCTTTAATCACTCGCTTCTATATTTCATATTTTGCAAGTCCTGTGAGCACCGACATACAAAGACGTCTCAGTCACAGACATCACTTTAATCTATGAGAAGAAGAAACTATTCTTCTGGCAAACATATTGATTGATATCTCTGCTTATTACAGCAGAAGCAGGAGGATCTTTTTTCAATCATGTCCGCCCTTTTTCAAAGACTTGGAATTTTGCTTCAGAATGAGATATTTGGCATCTACAACCTGCTGTTGGACTCATGACAGATAACAGAAAAAAATCAAATCAAATCATGGTAGTTTCTCAAAGGATGGCAGGAGCCAAGAGTTCGTGTTGACAGGATAATGAGACATTAAGAGAGACCTGGACATTAGCTTTCTTTGGGGAATGATTTTTCTTTAGTTCAGGATGGATTGATTGTGTTTTGGAAATAGTTCATCCACTCCCTGGCTCTTCATTGTTGAGGTCAGAGGTCAGAGCAGAACACTTGGCTCTTCATTGTGGGGGAAATTTGGAACTTGTGATATAGATTTTATTTTGCCTGTTGTGCATTATAGCTTTGTCTATGTCAGCAAGAACAAACAATAACAAAACATGTGGGTTCATAATGTTCTATCCCTTAACTGCTGTGTTGATAAAAGGGCCGCCTTTTGTAGGCAAATGGCTGAGTGCCGTGATAGATGGATCTGGAGCAACTGCAGAGTAATTGCATATTTTAGGGCCCACAGATGAATTATCCAGCGCTGATCTGTCATTATATTACTGAAACTCAGGCCGTCATTTGCAGTGAGGAATGTTGCTCGACACTGGTATTTGCACAGCTGCAGGGGGTCATAAATTATTGCAGAGGACACGCGCACATTAGTTCAAGTCTTTCATCACAAGTTCTCAAACAAGGTAGCTTCCTCCTCCCCTGCATGTTGTCAGGGAGGCGCTCTCTCGTGCTCTCCGTGTCCTTTTAGATGACTCTTGGCCTCTCTGAATATTTGTGCAGTTTTACAGTAAGTAGCTTAAAATATCTGAAGCACTTCTGGAGCCTTTCAGACATTGGTTGACCATTGTAATAAACGAGACTACCCTGACTAGGAAAATAAGTGCTTATTTATCGTTTGTGCAGATATTTAAAATAGTTTCCCAGACATGGAAAGACTTGTGGTTGCATGAATGACTGTTTTTCTGAAAAGCAAAGGTAGACTTGTTTTAGTTAAATAGTAAGGGTCTTTTTGCATGTAGTCTTTTTTAAATAAACCAAACTGAGTCATGGACCAAGAGAAAAGAGACTTGAGTTGTTTTTCTGGTCCACTTCAGCTCTGATGGAGCCTCGGTCCTCTTACTGTTTACAATGTCTGATTTTAAAAACCAGAAGGAATTGTTTGTTTCTTTTAAGGGACTTGCCTTGTTACTAACCTTAAGCAAGTACTTTCTTTTTTAGGGACGATGATGCTGTGGTTAGTGCTGCTACCTCACAACAAGAAGGTCCTGCGTTTGAACTCAACCTGTGGCCTTTATGTGTGGAGCTTGCATGTTCATCCTGTGTCTGTGTGGGTAGTCTGACTTCCTCCCACAGTCCAAACCCATGTGGATTTTTGTGTTGTTATATCCAGTCATTATTGTAGCAAAATCACTTACACATAGTGAAGTCAAGTTATTTTGCTCCAAGTGATAAAAATATTTAAGTCAAAATTGATTAGTCATCCCACTTCACTTAAACCTATCTTTAAATTATATTTATTTAGACTTAAAGTTCTGACATACTTGTGGTTGCTAGGTTACTAAGAGGTGCTGATACTGGAAATTGCATAACATGGAACCTTTTAATAACCAGTGGTTATTGGACATGTTTAATAGCATACATTCTTTCACTTAATCTTTTCTGGCTTTTTATTTTTAGTCAAGGTTTTCCTCATAATGTGAATATCTCTTAACACCATCTAAATAAAAACTCAAAGTACCGATAATTCTCAATTCCCCAAAAAGTCAAATTAAAACTATTCATGCAGTCCTTAAACTAGACCAAAATAAAAAACCAAACCGAAAGACTGAATAATGAAAATGAGAGAAAATTTCATAGTTATAGTAACCCTGTCCCAGTCCTGTGCTGTTCTAAAAATTTTTAAATATTTTAGCACCAGCCGCCACTGTCAGGCTCAGAGTTTTGCTTCATTTCTGCTATGACAGAAATCTTCAAGTGCCTGTGGTGATTTCTACAGATATATGTGGAGATATGTCTGTCTCATGTCTCTGTAGCTGCGTAGCCAACATACCATCAGTTGGCGATAGCACTCTGTGATTTTAACTGCCTTCAAGTCATGCTTTTCCACCAAACCAACCACCCTTAAATCTAGACCTTTATGCTGAAAGTATCACAGTGGCCCAGAGCGAGCCAACATGCAGGGTCAGTGATACTTTCCAAGTGCTGCTGCCTGAATGTCTCTCCAGAAGAGAGGTTATGAAATCATAAATTATAGGCCTTCACAAATGCAGCATATATAAGGTAGCAAATTGTATCAGACTTGGTAAACTTGTGTGGGGATTTCAAAATAAGGTTAACATAAAGTATGTATCAAATACATACATCATGTTCACAGGCAGTAAAAATCATGTTACCTGTTTTCCCAAAAAATGACAAATCCCTCATCAATCCCTCAACATATGAGAGATATAATCTTATTCTTTGATTTTGGGTCGCAGGAGAAACAATATATCTGATCATATACAAATTGAAAACCAGGTAGTAGTAGCACATTCACACTATGAAATGACTTTCTCTGTGAGATCTCAGGTGTTGTAAAAATGACTTGATGGCTCTGGTGGTGTATTATAGGTAAGAATGAATATCCTTGTTTAGATCTGTAAACCGGTCTTGGCTATAATTCTGAGCAGAAATATTGACAATAAAATCAACATTATACACTGAATGTGTGTGCGTGTTTGTGTGATTCCGAGGAAGTGTGTGAAGTGATGCATGTGCGTGATGCTCTTAATGTTTCTCTGTCTCTCTTAACGACTCCTCATTCTGGCTGTGAGCAGGATATGGATCACCGCCGCATACCGCTCTGCTGCCTCCGTTCAGCATCTGATAACTCTGTCCAATTAGATGACAGAAGTTGCTCACTCTCACCGCCTCAGCTCGCTTCTGAGGGTGACAAATATGACAATTACCCAAAGTACCAGGCACGGCTGTTCATTCCTTATTAGAGAATCAATCAGGACCAGGACCAGGAGCCCCATGGCGCTGGGTTCTTCCAGAGCTGCAAGGAAGGAAGGCTAGAGGTAAACACACACACACACACACACGTACACTTGCGTATATACTATATACTTCTTTTTGTTATTTTTGTTGCAGCTTACTTTGTGGTATTTTGCTTTCATTTCTATTTTGTTCCCCCAGGAACTAATTCAGTATGTCTATATCATAGAATGTCTTCGAGCTTTTTCAGGTTTTCATCACCTATCTAATATCTCCAAGGTTCATGACATGCTCTCCCTCGCTGACAGAGAGAAACACATACTCGCTCTGGTGTCAAGAAGGTTGGATTTCTTCGGTGGTCTTGTTGCACATGTTCAACAAAAACAAAACACAGCTGCAAGAACCACATTACTTCTTAAATCTTGACATTAGCTGACTTTGTCCTTTAGATTGAATTTTAAAGTGTTTTCTTTTGCTTTTTATTCTTGGTTGTTTGTTATTGCTTGGTATGCAAACATCCATAAATCCATTGAGACACTAGAACAAAAGATTCACCAACAGAGACTGGAATAAGATCGAACACATCAACTCTATCACTGGTCTGTCACATAACTGCTACTTTGTAATGAACATTTTTTCAATCCAACAGTTTTTCAACACACTGAATTTCAGCTACTTTGACCAGATGTAACAATGCCTAAAATAAAATAAAAAAGCTGTTAATTGGGAATGATAATACCCGGAGGACACATTCAAGGCCAAACCCACCACTACAGTGTGTAGGTCAAGGAGGTGAAAAGTACGTACTGTTCACTAAAAAGTCAGCTTTCCTGTCAAATAACCTATCCATAATAACATCCTGAATTCATCTGGGTTCAAGGCAGGCCACCCAACTGGTCCGTTGCATATCTCCATTCTCAAAGAGCAAGTTGTCTCAGTCCCATCACTCTGTTAGCATCCTTCCTGGTGGATCTGTCCCTGAGCTATAAAACCACAAGCAACAAGTCTGGGCCCACTTTGCTTTTCCCCTTAACAAAAGTGCTTGTCGCCACCACATAATTACAACTGCTAAGCCTGGCCTGATAGCAAACACATGAGCAGTAACTGTCTGGACTAAATTGAGGATTTGTCTAATGGTATGTTCAACAGAGAACTTTTTTGAAGGAAACATTATCACTGAAAGTGTAGACTGACTATTCAATAGATTCAATCTGCAAAGGCTAATCATATTTAATCTCTGCCAGGATTCTGCCAACTCATTTGCTGTAGAGAACACCAGATGCACTTATGCCATCTTCTTGCGTACCCAAGCCTTACTGCAGATCTCCGAGCCGGAGACAGCACATCTGGCTAATTTTGCCATCGATAACTGGAATCCTTGAGGTTGACTGCCTGTCTTCTGTGCCACTTATTTTCACTGTGAGTTGCGCTGTTCTAATTTCCAGCTGGACAGTATTTATTCATAGTAATACTATTTTTACTCTGACAGTTTGGGTGTAAACGAATGCATTAATTGGGTTCCTCTCCATTAATTATTACAATTTGCATCTTGGCTTTTCTGTTCTCAGCCTTTTTCTTTAATTTCTTACTCACTCCATGGTTTCTGTAAGTGTACTGCCAGTAGCATTTAATGGAAGAAAATTTACCAAATACGGTCAATTTCGATGTTTTTACTGAATGAGCCCAGCTGTTACCAGCCACAGCGTTGTGGCTACGTCATCGTTCATTGTGATTTAATTGTGTCAGGTGAGATATGGATCTGAGTGTTAATTATCTCAATATTGACGCATTGTCTTTGATCTACTGGACTGGTTAATGTCAGAGGAGAGGTAATACAGCATGCTGTGTTTAATGTGAAAGACGATTACATCTTATTAAATATGTAAATGAAAAGCACTTTCACTGCTCTAATTCCTCAGCCGTATACCTCTGACTGTCACTGATTTAATTTCACTGTTTTGTTCTCCTCACCACTACTGCAATAGTGGCTATTACCGCGTAATTGTCACTGAGTCATCAGTCACAATGTTATCATGATCATCACCTAAATTATGATAATAATCATCAGGACCTGTCGCCAGGTTGGGAGCAATACTAATGTTTTGCTTCTATTGCTATCACTTCTTTTATTCTAATTAAGTTAACAAACTAGCCCTAGTCTGGCCAGGCATATTGTCATTTTTAGAAAGGTACTAAAGGGTCTTGTAAATGCAACACATTGACAGAAACTCAGATATATAGAGGCAGATATATTTCAAGGCAGAAACTCAGTTTTGTCTTTGATGGGGAATCATATGCACATGTAGATGTACATAAAGGCCCAGCTCTGTAAACAGTTTACTTAACTGAACAAAGATTTGATTTGATGATGTAACTGATAATTGCATCATGATTTTTGAGTGACACTTTTGACAACTCATATTAAACTAACACATAGCAGCGCAGACCTGTATAAACACAGGGCCGGTGTTAATTTAACTCTGTCAGAATTGATTTAATACCGAGTAGTTTGCTATGCATCATTTATTTTATTATTGACACCTGTGTTCCATTTTTATATAAATATACATGTGGTTTCTGTGGCCTCATTCAAAGTAATATCATTGATTAATGGGAGATATAATACTGTCTGTAGCTATAATCTGTTTCTATGCTTTTGCCCTTGTGTATCTATGCAAAATGAAAGGTTTTGTTTTTTTTCCTGTATCTCATATTCCAAGGTTATAAGGTTAAGATAAAGTTTGTCAAATGTATAATTTTCCCCTCCAATTTCTTATTAACTCTCATACTCTGGCTGTTTATAGGTCTTTAATCATTGTTTATTATGTCTGTACTTAACAGAAAACATGCTTTCTCATCAGCTGACACGCTTAACTTGCGCTCACATGGACACATTATTTTCCTCTCAGGAATTCTTCCCTCCTGATGACCCAGAGAGTTTCTTCCATACTCACAGGATGACTGATACCTGATACCGTCCAGGAACCTTCGAGATCTTCTTCCCAGCCAAAACGAGTGCTCTGTTTAATGAATAAATAACGGTAAGGCCTGGTGTGCCAGATCACAGGCGAACATGTTTTGAGTTAGTTCACGGCAGGAAGAGGCGACACAGATACTGCTGGGGAAATACGATGAGACCAGGAATAACATTTATGGGTTGAGGAGAACATCCGAGTAGGTTTGGTGGACCCCTCGCTTACATCAAGACAAAAGGGAAGGGTGTGTATTTGATGTGGAATCAAACTGAGAGGACCAGGATCAGTTCAAATGGACGGTAACTATGCAGGAAGTGTGGTGGAGAAATAACTGATGACTTACAGACATTCATATTACAAACTGTTCCACAGACAGAAATAATCAAGTATTTGAGGGAAAAAAAACAACAACTATGGAAACCTATTTCTGCCAGTAGAAGAAAATAAAATGAAAACTTTGCTTTGATGATAAAAAAAATGTCAGTCATATCAAAAATAACAAGATGAAAGGTCAGTTTTACAAAGTCACACTTTGTATTTATATTATGGATAGGTTAGGAACAAGGTGTTGAAGGGGCCACAGCGGTGTATATTATTTCACTTTTACTGTTTCTATAAAATTTTGTGTGTTTTCTGTGATGGGCTTTCATACTTATCTCAATATATACATATATATATACATACATACATATATATATATATATATATATATATATATATATATATATATATATATATATATATATATATATATATACATATATATATATATATATATATATATATATATATATATGTATGTGTGTGTGTGTGTGTTTGTGTGTAAAATTACATTTTTGTAAACTAGTGAAAAGCAACATGGATAAATCACCATGCTAGCTGCTGTCAGACAGTGTTGTTGAGCTAAGTGCTAATGTCACCGTGTCAATGTGTTAACAAAGATTATGCTAACGTAGTGTGATGCCGAGCAGGCATCACCATCTTAATCTACCTGCTACCATATGAACATATGCTAATTGGTGCAAAGCTTAAAACATGCATGATCTTGAAGGTCATGTCATCATTCTTCCATGTATTTGGTCACAAGTGTCGAAAGTGTTAGAGCATCAGTTCTTCCATAAGTTGTAGCCACATCTTATTTAAAATGTAAATGTCAATTTCCCAATGCCAGTCTAATAGAGATTGTAATGGCAAAGTCAGAGAGGCGATCAAAATAAAATTATAGTGACCCCATCTGACTTTGCCTTTATCTTAAATTAACCATGCATACATTTTTTTCTAACACCTAGCAGGTTTTTTACAGTTAAATCTTAGTCGGGAATCACCATCGTCATTATGATACAATATTTAGAGACCACAGAAATATAAAAATTGAATCCATTGAATACCTGTTGAAATATTTAATTCTGAACCAAACTGATTGATCAGCCAACATGCAGGCTGACACTATCATCCTCAAGGCCCTGCTGCTGATGTAGCAACACATCTGTCACTGGTGAGTAAGAAAGTCAGGTTTTTATTTAAGTCAAGGACCATCTTACTCTCTGGGGCTTTTATCCATCTCCTATAATATGACTATGATCTAATTTAGCAATATTTTAGTTTGGTGCTGTGTTTCTTATAAATACCTTTTTTGTATGAAATATGGATTTTTCTTAGTTTTCAGGAGACTTACAAACATCGGGTTTTCAAGATTAAAACAGCTCCCACAGATCAGCATTGAGCATTTCCAGTGTGCTGAGTGATTTGACTTGTTTAGATGTCCACATATTGGATATATGTATGTGTTTTGGAACAGAAGTCCTGAGGTGCTCAGATGAAATATTTTGTTTGCTCGAGGAGGTTCATGCATGAGCAAAAACCTCCGGGGCCCTCTCACTCAGTCGGCCCCACTCATGTCACGACCCTGCTGTGACCCTCATCACTTCTCACTTCCCACTCCCCATTTTCCCACCGACATAATGGCGCACTCCTGATGGTCTCTGAGGCCATTTTGATACAACTGCTGCCACCTTATTTAATCTAAACTCAACAGAAAGCCATAGGTCAAAGTCGTTTCAAAGATGTTTTCCTACTTGTCCTTTTCAAATAAACTCTTCCCCCGCTGTTTTAGTGATACAGTGAGGAAAATAAAAAGGAAGGCTTGTTCTGAAGTGTTAGAGCTCAGACATTGTTTAAACTGCAGGTGAAGTGTGTTTATGGGTTAGTCCAGAGGTCCCTTTTGGAGTGACAACCTTGTCAAATAAACATCACGCTAAGTGTTGGTGCTTGTTCCTTCATTTCCCCACAAAAGTCAAACATGCCACGGGTATATTTTATACTACTTTCGTGCAACTCTCCGGAGAGTTTGTCGTACATGTTTAACTGAATTTTAATGACATGTTCATGAAACATTTTTCCTGAAAGAAAAAGGCTGATTAAGAGCCCTTGTTTACAGGAACCAGTGTATAATTTAAACGCTCGTGGAATTTCATCTTAAACCATAAAGCAAAGAGAGAGAGAAAAAGCTCAAGAGATTCACGTAACATTTCCCCAGATATATATTTCAAGCTGTCATATGTCTATGAGTAATGTGCTTTCTCTACAGGGTTTATCACCCTGACTGAGGACTTTTTCTCCCACAATATTTATTGCTCTTTTGCATTATTCATAACAGTGGTGTCATGCTGAAAGAAATAAATAAAAAGTGTGGACATGGTAGATGTTATCATATGTGTATTTCGTACATGCATAGCATGGACACTTATGGCCGTCTGTCTAACACTGAGGCAACTTTCTTGACAAGAGTTTTGTGCAAAATTTACTGAGGAGATTGACAATCCCCAGAGGATGAGTCCAAATGACTTTAATATGTCCTCTAATGTCATCACCAGGACAAATTTCCCCTTAACCACGACTTTCACCCAGAACATAGTATCTGCTGTCTGCATCTCAATACTATTTCAGGATGAATAGTAATTTTGTAACAGTGTTATAATCTCAATTTTTTTCCTTGACCAGTATATTGGTCCACAGGGTATTCAAAATTACTGGTTGGTTTTGATAACCCCCTAAAAATGTCACCAAGAAATATCAAAACTGGCATCAGAAAAAAATGTCAGGAGCACATTAAAGCTGCCCAGATTATGAACATCTTCTTAAGCATTATAGTATAAAGTCTTCTCTAGCACCACTGTCATCATCATATAGAAAAGCAAAGATCAGGTTCACATGGATTTTCCTCAGGACAACACTTTGATCACTTTTCAACAGGTTTGCATGAACAGCACAGTTTAGGACTTAACTTGATCAGTCTGACCACAGTTAAAAACGGGTGATGCTTGTTGTTTTATTTTCAAACGTGCAGGTCATCTAAAGCGCTGTAATCAAGTGGTGGTGGCCGATCGTGTGATTGCTGGTGTTGTTGTCTTTGGCACCATCGGCTTTCGTTCTCCACTTCTTCCAGACCTGGATCTATATATAGAGAACAGGACTGTGGTAATGGGATGATAAATGGACTCAGCGAGGCCTAATTTCATGGGGCAGGAAATCACTGGAGAAAAGCTAAACTGTAGAGGCTGTAATTATCCTCAGGGAGAGATCAGTCACAAACTACAATACAGGAAATAGATGTATCATGATTCATGGTAAAGTAACATGTTGTGCATTCAGTCTTACACAGTGATACTACCTTCATCTGCTAGTATCCATTTATGTGCATTCTCAAGGGGATATTTCCTTTTTTTTTAATGATATACTATTCAAATGACCTCATCTCGTTCCTCTTCTCAGCTACGCAATGTTGATCACTCAGCACCGTTTCCTCTACAGCTGCACCTACGCCGCATGGTGTACATGTGTATAAACAGTGTTTGTAGAGTGATATACTGTCTAACGGGATCCATGTTGTTCTTTTGCACCATGTGAGATTATTTTACCCCATGTATTTCAGCCTGCTCAGTTGAATATTTGCAGTATGTCGCCGCGTCCACACTCAGAAGAATCTGGAAATAAAAACCTGGTGGGGGAGACTGGAGTCGATTGACTACAGAGCTTTTACAGCTGCACCAGGGGGGGCACTATGACATGAGCTATTTATCAAATATGTAGCTACTGCAGAGTCTGGTTGAGACTCTGTCCTCTTGTAAAAAAAAAGGCCCATGGGTTGTCTTTACAAGCAGCTTATTATATTACAATGTCATAGTTGTTTTATATTGTTAGGTGACCTCTAGTGGTCATAGTAATTGCATCTGAAGTAAATGAGGAAGCAAGGTGAAGTAATAGTAGAAGGTTGGAGTGGAGGGTCTGGTCAACACACAAGACTTTAAGAATTAATGCACATGTGCTTGAGTGTTTGGAACTGTTTGACGGCTGTAGTATTACTTACAAAAAAAAAAGAAAAAACAAATAATTCATCTTTAAAAAGATTGTAAGACAACATTGTATTTAAAGTTTAAGGCGAGTAAATGCTTTATATTCCAACAACATGATCTATGAGTGACAAACGTCAGAGCACATTAATGAACCACACAACACTGAAACATTACTTCAGCCCCACAAACACAGCCACTGTAATTTTTCTCACATTAGTCACACATACACCACCCCGGGGCTGTGAATCCTTACTAAATCACCAAATGTGTGTTAATCCACCGACGAAAACAGTCCACAACAATTCCAACAATTTCCTCATGTGCGAGTTACATTTTTTCCCCCCAAAACCTACAGTTGCCCTGCTGTTGAGGAAATTACTGAGCCTCAGACAGGGAGAAGAAATCAGAGTACTGAGAACTTGTACTGATACTGGGAGCAGAGATTAAGGAATTGAGGGCAACTTAATTAATTATTAGGAACTGAAATAAGAATATTGAGCTCACCAGGAATTTGCTGAATAACTTCAGGTTAATTACTTTTTTACATGACATTCAACAACAGAACTTTCAAACTCCACTTTATTGATTTTCAAATATGACTTAAAATAAAGAGATGGAGTGATAGTGAATTTGATATTTTGTCCTCCTCTTATAAATAGATCGATACGATAAGGGAAATTAAGGAAATTATGCTAGTTTTTTTTTTTTTTTTTGGTGTGTATTGATTTATCTCCTTCATTGAATATTGGATCATTACTTTTTATTATCTCTGGTTGCAATAGCTACACGTGGCTGTATATGACCCTGGAATTCGGTGGCTTAGTCTGGTAAACTTGTCGAAGGTGTTTAACAGATACAGTCTCAAGACTTTAAGCTCAGATATCATATGGAGTAATTCTGTGAAATTTGGGAAAAATGGGGAATTTGTGAAAAAGGTTCAGGTCACATTCCAAAGGTTCGAGGTGGGATGGGGGATTTCTATTTGCTCACCTAATGTCAGTGAGGGCAGAGATGCTGTTCTTGTTCATTCTGAACCAGCAGAGGGAGCCATTCTTTCTAAGTTTGGTGATATCAACTTTCCTCCTTTTACACACAAGTGTCAATCTTGCCCTTGCCAGTTTTTGACAGTTTTGGGTGCAACAGCTTTTGTACTGTTTTCACGGTGTGTGTGTGTGTGTGTGTGTGTGTGTGTGTGTGTGTCGGTGTGTGTGTGTGTGTGTGTGTGTGTGTGTGTTTAGTGTGTAATCTAAGCTGGTCTGCTTAGATGGTGTTTGGCCTTCTGTTGCTCTGGAGTAAATATGAAAATAAAGCTTCACCCAGGAAAGCCCTAATTAGTCTTTCACTTCAAACTTACCGTCCAACCCTCCCCCATTCCCTCTCATCCGTTCTCTTCAACTCCCTCACCGTCACCTCCCACCTCCCCCGTCCTCACCCACAGTATTTTCTTCCCCTGTCAGAGTCGGTCATGAGTGTCAGATTTAATCTGGTGCAGGGGTCGAGCAAGCCCTGGGGTGCATTGAGAAACCCATCATTTTAAGTTTGTTTGTGTGTGTGTGTGTGTGTGTGTGTGTGTGTGTGTGTGTGCGTGTGATGGATAGAACAGACAGAGGAAAGGATTGGGGCACAGAGAAGGAAACAGCCTGACAAATTCAATAAAACACCTCTGAAGAGCGCCCACCGCGCCTTCTGCTTCGCTTCGCCTCACAGAATAAATATGAGTTTGTCTAAACCCACCTCACAGTGCATTACTGTTGTGTATAATTGTCTCATTTTTTCCAGACTGCTCCTCTATTCCGTTGTTTCTCAGAGTGAATCC
Organism: Polydactylus sextarius; assembly: GCA_016801845.1. Taxonomy (NCBI): domain Eukaryota; kingdom Metazoa; phylum Chordata; class Actinopteri; family Polynemidae; genus Polydactylus; species Polydactylus sextarius. The sequence goes on from CM028922.1 coordinate 8,476,788, forward strand.
AATTACAGGTGTCACCATCACTCTCTGTGGTGGATGAAGCAGATGATGCGGCGATCTGGACGATTGATCGGTTGTTTGCGGGGTGATCATATTGATTAGTGAAATGCTCTATCCAACGGTTTCTATCAATCATTTCCAAATGAGGCTAAATTTAAACTGTGGGGGGAAGTAAGTTTTTATCTGTGACTTGACTGTTTCCTCTGCACGATGCTAAAAGTAGACCCCAGATATTTGTCTTAAGGTTGCTTGTGAGAATCAACAGCGTTTTTTTTTTTTTTTTTTTAAGAAACCACAGACCAGCCAACAATAAAACACTGTAATTTCCCCAGATGTAAATGTGTTGGTTGTAATGGAGGAATATATATGTCAAACTAGAGTCTTAGTTCAAGAGGCTGATTTAACATTTTTTGAGTAAAAAAGGTAAGACATACAGATGTAAGAGGTTATGGCAGTGTTTTTTTTTTTTATTTTTATTTTTTATTTAAAGATAACAAAAATGCTTGGTTCTGTAATCCAATGAGTGCAATTGGCAGAGTTTGTGGATGGGAAGGATGTGAGGGATTGTGTCCTTCTACTGAGGCATCTTTTCATCTGATGGTTCTTGAGACACAATTATTTTTCCATGAAGATAATTTCTATTAATCTTGCTCCTCCATCCTCCAGCCCAAGGTCTGCCATTATTGAAGAAGTTCCACTCCCTTGAATTTCATTCAGGAGAAATGAGGCTTAGCACAGACCCACTTTTGTATCATACTTTGTGTTTATACACACACACACACACACACACACACACACACACACACACACACACACACACACACACACACACACACACACACACACACACACACACACACACACACACACACACACACACACACACACACACACACACACACACACACACACACACACACACACACACACACACACACACACACACACACACATATATATATATATATATATACAGCTAATTTTGCAAGATTCATACTAGGCATACCAGGGCAAACGTCAATGACAGCATCATTGCCATGTTAATGAAATTAAATTATGAAATATCCTGTAACTTTGCCTGTTAGCCTTTTTTTCTTCTCTCCCTCTGTTATTTCCCATTCCCCGTGCGTCTTGTGTCATTAGTCACATCAGTCAGCAGCAGTCATCGAGGGTCATTCGTTTTTCATAAGTCACTTAATTATAATGAAATAATTGCAGTATCCTCAAAATAATGCTGACGTGAGCGAGGAAGTCCCATTCGGTGAATACAAATCATTCTTTCCTCACGTCCCGTCTTCTTGTCTCTCGCGCATAATAAAGAGCGAAGAGACAGCAGCGTGAGAAGCCAGGAGGCAAATGGAAAGAAGCCCATGTGTCATGACGGTACAGTAGAACATTTCTGTCTGCAAGGTTTCAAATGAAAGATTGCATGGTTAAAGAGAATTGGTCATCACAAATTAGGGAGAAAATGGGGAAAGCTTAGTCACTAGAAAACCCAGCCAAAACTAAAATAAATGGCTACTTTATTGACAAAATGTATCTTCTCTGTGTTTTATTTGATTGAGTCCTGTTTGTTCCTAAAGAATAAACTAAAGTTACAAGGCTAAAGTTGAGTAGACACATTGGATGAGAAAAACTCTTAATTGTTCACAGCATCTTTTGTCCAAAGACATGGATCCATTTTGTGAACTAAGCACAAACACCACAGTTATGAGCCTGTTTCTCGGCCTTGGGGAGGTCAGAGTTAAACGACGGGGTTAGAGGTGCAGGGAACCGATGCCCTGCCCTGAGTTCGAGGGGGCGAGGGCAGGACTCTCTAATCAATGGGCACAAGTTCTCAAGGTCTCAGGACCAATGAGGGTGTGTGTGGACCACTGATTCATTAGATCCACTGAGTTCAGAATTAAAGTGACACTAATGATCCCCTTCCCTTAACTTCATGTGGAGTTCATTTCATGCTTTTTCATGTGTTTGTGTTTGCAAATGAACCGGTTAATTCAATTAAAAACCTTTTTAAAAAAAGAAACTTTAACATTACTGGTTAAATTCAAATACTAGTAAGGGTGCAGTTCACGTATTTCGAATATTTAGTAATAAACAGAAATTAGAGAAAAACAAGAGACTGTGTAGGTGAGATTAATGAAAATAAAGTTATCACACAAAACCCCCATTAACTGTGTGATTGTTAACAGTTGTATCCTGACTTCATCGTTAATCTTTATGTTTTATCCTACACTATCGAAGTAAAAAGAAAAAAAAAACCTAAACACTATATAATCTTGCCCAATTTAATGTATATATGTATATGTAATGTATAATGTTGCCCAATAATCTTGGGCAACACTTTCTAATATAGTCACATATTTTATTGTAAAATTGGGTTGAATGAATCAACGGGCTGATCAAGGTCGTAGTCTTTAATGTCTGCTTCTTTTAATCACACTGGAAAAACATGGAGTTGGGATCTGAGTGACAACAGTAGCTGTTGTTGCCAAAGAGGAAGGAATAAAAAAAAAGTTTATTCATCATTGTTTCAGTTTTTCATTCCTCCATAAAACACAGGTTTTCAGTATTTACAGAAACACAAGTGGTATTTACTTCTCCTTTCCTTTAAAATCCCCAAATGTTTCTTCCTTGTTCTCATAGTTTTCACACTTCACACTTTGAAGCTTAACTGTAACTTATAGGCTGTGATATGAAGAATTACCCATTAGTTGCGATATATGTGCTCACTGTGTATAAAAGCAAAACCTGTCATCCGATTTGTTTGGTGTCAACACCAATGACGTCCGACTGTTTCCTCAGAAATGTCAATGAAAAAAAAAAAGAGAAAGGCTTTGTAACCAAGTATTATTTTCCTCCATGGAAATATTTTGTGTTAGTGGTTGAAAGTAACTGTTGCCTGTTTGTCTGGATTTGAAAGTTGAGTTCAGCTGAATCCTCCGGCCCTGTTCCTTAACCGTGACATATATTTTATTCATTCATGCTGGATTTGAGGGTGTCATTACACTTTAAAGCAGGCTGGAAAAATCTGAAAAATGTTGACATGCGGAAGAGCTTCAGCTATGACATTTTAAAATATTCAAACAAGGATGGTTTAAAAATGATTTTATTTTTGAACCAAACTTTCTGCCCGATTCAGCAAAAAAAGAAAAAAAAAAAAAAAGAAAAAATACTGCCTTTATCTGTTCACATCTTCGTCTCACAACTGTTGAACCGATTGCAAAGAACTTTTGAGGCTATATAAAGAACCAGTCTGCACTACGAACTTTTCAATTATCTGCTTCTTACTGATCATTTCGTATTCTAAAAATAACTCAGGTTTTTGTTGCCTGATTTTACGCCGCATAAAAACTCATTTCCAGAGAGAGGAGAAACCTTTGTTTGGATGCGAACTTAATTAAAATAATAGTTTTACACTGTCTGGAAACTCCAAACACTTCAATTTGTTTCTCTCTTTTGTATTTTCACTTGGAGGTTTGGTTTCCTACTCCACCCGTGAATTCTGTTCATTGTGTGTAAACTACCTTGAACTGTTGATAATCAATGTTCACCCATAAAAACCCGGTTGAGCCGCTCCCCCGGGGCGAGGCGTGGCGTGGAGGTGTCTTATTTATGAAATTCAATATGCGTGCAGAGAGAGTGGACCGCGGTCCTCGAGGGTATCAGTAATCGTCTGGAATAACTTCCAATTAATGAGCCAGATGGTATTTTCACAGTAACACCTGGGATGTCCAGGCGCTCAGCAGGTGGGAATTAATTCCACTTAGAGTAATATTTCAAAAAGCGTTATCCCCTACATCACTGTTCTTTCTTTTTTTCCACTGCAGGCTGCTTAAAGATGTAATTAATACCCTTTGAACCTCACTATTAGAGGAAGCATGAGTCAACTACATAGGCCTCATCATCTTTTTTCTGGGGGTATTAGTCTTTAGTACTTCTGCTGAAAGACAGAACTGTACAGGATGCCTTCCAAAAAAAACAAACAAAAAAAAATTGAAAATGGCAAATTCCATCCATGTTGTTCTGTATATAACTCAATATGCCACTCGGGCTCCTGCAGAGCAGAGTGAGGGCTCTGGCTCAGTGCACATGGGCTAAATTGTATTAGTTAGCCAAACACTGCAACATGACAGGATTAACCAGGAATGTGAATGAAGGCACAGCAGCCAGCAGGGTCCACGCTCAACTCACTGTATTTTGTCTCCAGTAAAAATGAGTCATTATGAGTAAGATCAGTGAATTCATTGACCACATTTGCCACAGTAATAAATACAATGCTCAACATGTAGTAAATGGATCTCTGTGGGGTTATTTGGACAGAGTGATGCATTTCAGGTAAAAGGTTGTGTGCCGCCGGCTTCTATGCCGATGTTAATTTAATCAGTGTTTGAAGTGGGTTTAGTTTGATAAATTGAGAGATTATAGAGGTCTTAAGATGCAAAGTATAACCTTTCCCAAAGAAAGTGGATGGATAAACATTTTAGAATGAAAAAAAGAAAGTACGCTATACACAAATCAGGAAAAAAAAAAAAAAAAAAGACGAAACCGCGTGAAATACAAAAACTAAAAAACAAAAGTAAATTAGAGACAAAGAAAAATTCAAAGACATTCCAGAGAAGACATTTCCTAAAACTGAAAACACAATCTAAATAAAGACCAAACTAAAATTAAAAGAAAACAAATTAAGCAGCTTGGAAAGTTTCACACACACACAGACAGACACAGACACACAGTCACACACACACACGGACACAGACATGGACGCAGACACGGACACAAATTCATTAAAAGAATCTGGTTTTAATTTCAAAGCATAATTAACTAAAACTTAAGCATAAATTAAAAGAAATATTTTCCTGACACCTGCTGGGCTCCAAGTTACACCAAATAAATGAAAACAGAAAACAAAGCTATAAAACACCAAGAAAAAAAAGTGTGCTTGTTGCTGTAAGGATAATTCAGTATGGGTGGTATGAATGTCAAATACATTACAGACCAGACAAATATAAAGAGAAAATGACCCAGTGGAGCTCCAAACCACAGCACTGAGGTTCATGTCTTCACCCTGGGCTTCAGGCCTGCACAGCGCTGGTGTCTGACCAGAGTAATTAAATAAAAGGAGCACACTCTGTGACATTTGTACCATTTTATTCTTGCAGGAAGAATCATATTGTGGCCACAGAGGGAAAAAAAAGAAAAGAAAACAAACAAACAAAAAACCACAACTGTCAGGTTCAGCAATATTCTCACTTGATTAACACTGTGGTTTTAGTTTTGTGAGATAGTGGTAACAAAAAAGGCTTTAAATATGTTTGGAAAGAAAAATTCAAGAAAAAGTTTCCGTTTTCTTTCTTATTTCTTCCAAAGTATCTGACGAGGCCCCAGAGTGACAAATGCTTGGCTTTGTGATCAGCATTTAAACTGCACTTCACTAAAGACATCATCATCTACATCTTCTGTACAAATTCAAACAAATTCTCACAGGGCATTAAAAGATGGAGCACATATCCGGAGATGTCAGCTGCATAATACAACCATCATTCCACAAGTATAAATTTCAATATCTACAAATATCTACACTTTTAATACCAAGGCATTTGCCCCTGTTATGACTTTGAAATGCTTCATTACATAAAAAAGTGAAGAAGAGATTCCAAAAAATGTAACTTGACATGTTTTGTCTGTGCTTCTTTGCAGGGACATTGAGTTTATTGTCAAATGCACAATGGGCGTGCTGTGATGAGCTGCCTTTGATGATCATAAATGAAATCAGATCTCATTATGATGAGTTTGTTGATCATCAGCCGGTCCCTTTCTTTTCCTGCTCGTAATGATCAAAGTCGATTCAATCGCATCTCCCGGGGAAATGCTCGTACTCGCGGTTTGCCGTCATCTTGTTTCCAGGGGCAGAGCTGCAGCCTCGGGGCTCGGGCCTCCATATGGAAGACATATGCACCCAGTTATTTGCTCATGTAGAGACAGCCTGCCTCTCTGCCTGTACTCTATGATGTAATTAGTAGCTTCCCTTGTCAGGAATGAGGTTACTGTTTATCTTTGTTGAAGCCCGTCCATTAAATCATTATTAGCTGGCTAAATGCTGCAGGAGGAGTTCGCTGCCTGCGTGGCCGCTTCACTGAGTTATGGCCAAATATCGCCAGTGTCTGACTGTCCTATAATTGATGGCTCTGGTTAAGCTTGGGTCGATCCATAAAGAGCAGTTTCTGCACTGTGGTTAATGTAGGCCTGGAAACTGAGGAAATATGAGATAGAGGAGGCAGTGAGTCACAGGAGGACACAAAAAGTCCTCACATGAGAGCCAGACATGGATCCATGCACTGTAATGTTACTCTTGTCCACCAGGAACGTAGCCTGTATTACTTTTTAGGAGATTAATAAGAGGTTGTTCTCCCAAGGGCTCCTTTATCATTTAATTTTTATTATTCCCCTGCATCCAACATATATCTATGAGAAAAATATGAACCCTTTGAACTCCTCCTTACAGGCTTATGACTCAGTCACTTAATGTCTCAGTGAGGCATGCCATATGATGTGATTTTGAAAACATCAGATCCCCTATTTGATATGTGCGGTTGCTATTTTTTCATTAGTAGCCATGTCGGTGTATTTACATGTGTGACTAAAGCTGTATTATTAATGACGTCGTGTGCCGTTTCCGTGCTCGATACAAATTGCCTACCTATGCACGTGGGACACACAGGATATGATGTATGTATGTAATTTAGCATTGGACTGTAAAAACAGCATAGCTTTTATTATGAAGCAATCGCAGGAAATGCATTGCGTTTGTTCTATTAGTTCTGACTGCAGTCATTCATCAGCATAGTTTGAGTTGGTTTGGCGACATTGTAAACACATGGTTTCTCAAAAGTCTGGGAGCTGTTGTATCAAACCACACTCACTCACACCACCAGCAACCACATGTGTCTCCAAATCAACCTGGCCTGAAATCCAAGGGATTATTATTGTCAAGTCAAATTACTCAGACATGCCATCATGTGGTATGCTAATGATACTACACATATCATAACAGCTCTCGGTCTTACACTGTGCGATGATGTTTGCATTTTTGACAGCGCAGTAAAACACAGAAAATGAAGTAGACTAAAACACATAAAAAAAGAGAAATCTTCTTGGTAAGACAGGATTTATATGCCAAGGATATACTTAAATAATGTTTGTCAGAAAAATCCATTTAAAGTGGGATCATTAAACTGTCTGTTAGTCTTGGGAGTGGTGGTGCATGAGGTCAGTCGTGGAGGTTGTCTGTTCCATTTTGATATTCGTTTTGTGCAAAATTTGACATTCTGTCCCTTTTAGGAAAGGTCAGAGTGGAAATACTGTAGCTCATCCTCTGGGGACTATGACTACATACAGTAAAGGTTTGAGGGAATTTCTCAGGCTCCTATAATGTGGATAAATCTTGGATGCATTTGGAATTTTTTTGGGTGGTGTTGGTGTTTGAGGAATGGTCAGAAACATTAAGGGCTTTGCCTCAGGGGACCATTAATATCTACAGCAACATGTCTACACCTTGCTGTTAGCTGGTCACAAAGACCTGGAAACCTACAATTTATAATGTTCTTGTTTCTTTTGGCAGGGCCCACTTGACAAGGGAAGAGATGCAAAGAACTGTGTGTGATGACAAACGGTGCGTTTGAACTTCTGACATAAACGTGAAATATTAAAACCTCCTCTCACTGTTTGAAGTCCTTCGCCCTTGGCAGACCTGCTGAGGACTCGCAGGGAAACGTCTGAGACTTTGTGTGTGTATGTGTGAACGCATTTGTTTGTGAATATGTGCGTCCCTCTGTAGTCCCAATTTGCCAGGAAGTCTGGCTCTGTGGGCAACATGCAGTGATGCATGCTGGGAGCCTGAGGCATGGAGATATTAATTAGCTCAGAGGAAACAATAGATGACTGGCTAACAGTGAGCAGAGCACAATAACAGCTTTCAAACAGACTCATTTTCATTCTAACTGAATTAAATGTCTCATATAGACACTATAATTTAAACAACACATTTTTTTTTCAATCTAATGTGAATAAAAATATACTATATTTTTTATGGTGCGGTATCAGAAGCTCATATTACATTTATGATGGAAGATGAAGAAGAAAAGGCTGCTCTGTAAAGAGATCCCTAAACAAATAAAGCGGCTTGTTTGCAAAGTATTAAAAAGGTAAAACTGAGTACAAGTCTTCATTACAGGTTCTTAAATTGTTTTCCAACATATTGCAGAGTAGGTGGTACTGTTAAAATCAGGTTTCCCATCAGGCAGTAAACATTAACTGAAATTCTTTGAGCAGTGAAATCAAACACATCATCATGTTTTCATTTAGGCCGAGTTTTTGAACCTCATTTTGTAACATTAATATTTCAGTTCTGCTGTCAGGGATTTGGTTTGAAATGGGAACATTATTATCATACTGAATTACTACGGAACGAGATCGACTTTTAATAAATAATGCTTTATGTTGAGATCACAGACAAGTGTGATTGAAACAGATACTCTCAACTGGTTATTCGTAAGTTGTTACAAAGTTGTGAAAATGAAAGGTAACTCTGCTTTCATTTCTTTTAGAGTGAAGAGAAAAGTCTAGTCCTTCCACTGGAGAAAGAAATAATGTAACTATAGAGATGAACTGCATTTAATCTATAGTCCATAGGGTTTTGTTCAAAACAAATTAATAAACTGTTAAACAATGTTATACATTTAGTGGTGGAAAAGTTTATCCGATTGTTACTGAATACTTCTTTATTCCTCTCATTGCTATTTTGGTTCATGTGGGTGCAGCAGTACAAAGTACAAAATGGCTGAGTATGATTGAGCGTGCTGTGATTAATAAATTCACTCTTAGCCAAGTCAGACTTCTGCAGGCAATCGCATCTTCTCCCTCCATGCGAAATGTGAGCTCTGAGTTTTGCACCAAAAATGAACCACACAGATGAGAAACTGTTGAACTGCTGCTGCTGCCGCTGCAGAAACAAAGCCCTGAAACCCTCTTACGACAGTGGCAGGCAAATTGTGGCCTGTGGGCCAAAATCTGGAGGCTCCAACAAAAACAATTGGTCTGACGATGAAAGCTTTCCAGTGAACATAACCTTGTTACAATAAATACAAACCCAAATAGGTAGCACTCTGATAGACATGGCACGGCTGACAGGCAACAACAACAATTACAAGGACTTTCATTCTACCATAAATGGAACTGGGCACTGTTCGTTGAGTGTGGATAACCAATTAAATAAATTCTAAAGTCTAACAAAGCAACACAAAGCATATTTTTCTGCATATGAGCCATTTTTGGGCAAAATAAATTTTACAGTAGAATAAGTTATTTTTTCTTCTGGTTATAAAGAAGCTGTTTCTTGAATGTAAGTGATGGAAGAAAAAAATTCACAGCCCTTGATCTGTGCACCAACGTATTGAAATGGATGTTTAGCTTATACAGATATCAGAATTCATCAGCCTGAGATTAACAAATCAACCTGGCTTCTTCCTGGAGGATACAGGCTTTTTAATATAAAAATCCCTCACTTTGCTATTATGTCTGTACTGGAACCCAGCACAGAAACACTGGGTCAACAGAAACACTTAGTCAAACAATTGTATATTCAAATAGATACCCATTAGATGACATTGCCTTTTTAGCTGATGGTAACATGTATTTTGAGTGATTGAGTGTGTGGATTTTGTCTGCCATCACTTGGGTAATGTATGTCTTTTTTTTTTTTTTTTTTACCTCGGTTGGCACGATTAGGAGGAACAATCAAAGTCAGCAGTAATACTGTCAGTGAACATGGAATGCGCATAGGTTAGTGTATTAAGTTTTAAAACAGATGTGAATCAATGTGAACTTATCCTTCAAATAACACAATACATCACTGCTCTTTGGCATTCACTGCAATTTCTGTTTTTTGCTTTATGTCCATACTTAAGCAATAAGAGAACCTTTTAACCTCATAAACATCTAAAGACATTGCATGCAATTATTAAAAAAACAAAACAAAAAAAAAACATTGTACTAAGATCTGTGGGTAAACACTACCAACAAATTTCACCAACTTATCAGCACAGGAAAGGCTGTCATGTCCTGTTGGGCACTACTGATAACAAGCTCTTTCGGTTTCCCCAGTGTTTATTTCCAATGCACAGCCAATGGAACAGTCTTGCAGAGCAACAGTGCGTTTCCTGGTAACTGCATGTGTTTTACACTCATATTGTCTTACATGTACATGTTAGAAATTCTTGCAAAAGAAATATACCTTTAAAAATGCTATCTTTGTTAGCATATTAGCTGACCCATAGATTGAAATAATGAGAAGGCCGGCCGACATAACACCTCTTTGACACCGTTTGCCATTTTGTTGGTATTTTACAATGCACACGGGACACCCCCTATATGTCTCCCATTTTTCTTAAATCACCATCGTTGACACCTACGGGCCGCGAGCAGGTACTAAGAAAGTCGATTTACTAGCCCACTAAAACCTCAAAAAGGTCGCAGCAGGATGCGGGCAGAAAAAGCGAACCGATGTTCCGCCGTGACGAGGTGAGAGCTTTTCTCATGAGGCTGCGTAACGAGCCATGGCTGCAGTGAGCGTAGCTGCGATTTCCGCCCATTAAAAAAAAAAAAAAAAAAAAAACGTGGGTTTGGCCCGGCCGTCGTTAAGAGGCAGCTGCGTCTGCGAGGGTCAGTGCTGACATGGAGCTGAGCTCTGATAGCATGTCTCTAGCTAATTGTGAGAACACTCATTATGTCTGATAAAGAAGAACATAAATCACAAGGAGAGGCTTGACCTGCGGCTGGCCCTGCACGTTTGGCGAAGAAAACTCTCAGGGGCTGCCTCAGAACGACTAAGATCTCATTACGTCTTTGTCTTGACAGTGAGCCAGCAGCATCCTTGATACTGCTGGGGAGACCTGCTTTCATACACACTACCTCTGTTCTATGTGGCCAGATAAAACAACCCAAGACTGATACCAAATCTGGCGGCTAGTCTCTGATGCTTGTGATCATAAGTCCTGCCTACCTCACTGAAATCATCTGTGATCTCTCCAAAATGAGGCCTAGTGATCCTGACCAACCAGCAGAGGTGAAAATGCCAGATACACAATCATATGACAGAAAATGATTACCATCAAGTTTTTATCTGTTACAGGAGGATCTGCTGCACTGCAGCTTTCTACTTGATAGAGAGAAGTTACTCTTGTGCTTTTTCACACCCTGGTTTAGTTTGGTTTGGGTTGTTTAGTCTGGAGTGAAAGCTGCCAGTTACACTGGCACCGACTAGATCCATAAGTAAGCATGTTTATTAATATAGCGCCATTCAATAGCAGAGTCAAACAGACAGATGATTAAAAGAACTGTGTAAAATTAGATATGACTTGATCATGAATGCAAAATTGACAGAATCCGTCTTCTGATAGCAGCAAATTCAAGGAAGTGATATATATATATATGTGTTTTCAGATCTTTCATTTAAGCAGATATAATCACTGTATTACAAGCACGGAAATGTTTGTATTATATTGGTGGATTATAATCACTGATGCAATAATTTAAGTATTATTATTCTGTGGGGGCTAATTTTAACCACGCCATATGCCGCTGGAAAATTCAATCTATAATGTGATGTCACAATTTATGTTGTATATTTATTTATTTTTTTGAATTGGACTAATGAGACTGCGATTAAACTAACAAACTAAGGCTTTAAGACAAATGGAGTAGAAATGCCAGAAGATTCAAATCAACAGTTATTCAAGAATAGAAGTATTTGGCTAATTTCCACCATTGTAAGCAGGTGACAAGGTTATAAAACAGGTTTGTCAATTTCCTCAGAATTATATCAGCACCATCATTGTCCAACCAGTGATTTAACTGTCAGTACATGTTTTCTGTTCCTGGTTTAAATCAGTGTGAACACAAATTGAACCAGAGGAGAAAAACCCCAAACTGATTAACTGATGTCTCGGCTTCTTATTTCCAAAGAAAGCAAAAACAAAGGGGAAATGACAAGTACATGGAAATCCACAACCCAAGACATTACTGCATGTAAACATCAGGACTGAAAAATAGAGACCCTAGAGAACAATGTTTTGACGAAGAAAATACTATTTTTGTGAATTATGATTTAGTTTTGATAATGCCCCTCAATAGAGCGCCACTTCCTCCCGCACAGGCCTGTTCTCAGCATTTCACTCTTCAACAGCTTCACACATCATTAACATGAGAAAACAGAACAGAGATAAAAAAAAGTGAAGAAAGAACAAAAAAAAACATTATAATTGCGGTTTTGTAAGTTTTGCCCTTGTGCTGTCGCCCATCCATGTCCATGTTCTCTCCACATTTCCTTTTCACGTCCTTGCTCACTGAAGCCAAACTACGTTTTTCAGCTTCTTGATCTTGATAGTAAAATACTCGCAAAGGCCTTTTTACATACAGCCTGATTACAGTTTGTTTTTGAGCATTTTCTTAACTTGTACAAAACTATTCCTACATTCTGCTGCAAAAACATACAGATTTTGCAGCAGAATGTAGGAATAGTATCTGATTACTTCACCTTCATACTTTCTGGTGTAAACCTCAGGTTTTTAGTTTTAGAGGGAGTGGGAGGATTTAGTTTAAGGAAGTGGTTGATCTTTGACCCTGGCTACATGCTACCTAACTGCCAGAGGCTTGACAGCACGTTGCGTTTCCAGCTTCCCTTCCAACACCTCAGTTTTCTCCTCTAGAGGAGCATGCCTGTACATTACTGCAAGACTTTGACACGTGCTGTTATTCTAACACATGGCTAATTTTCTCCCTGACACATTGGAAGCCAAGACAAATATTCACTTTCACTCTACTGTGTGAGTTTGGATTATCAGCCGGAGATTTGACAGCACAGTATGGAAAGTGCAGACTGGAACATTTTGCCACTGTGGTGGACTGCTGAGACTCCTCTCAAAAGGCCTCATTGGTTTGGACGTTACATATACTTTCATTTGACATGAGAGACATGGATGTGTCCGTGTCCTCAGACAGTATGATTCAGAGTAAACACCGACTATAACAATTTCCAGAACATTCCAGCACTGTGAGAATCAAGGCGTACTAACATCTGTACGGCGCACCCCTCCTGATTCAACTTTTGACCTAGAAGGAGCCAAATTTATTTCCAGCATGTGGCTGCTTTTCAAAACGCTCTGAAATATGCTTTATTTTAGCAATTTACTGTATGTGATTTAAGAATTTACAACAAGGCTGGCAGAGATATCTGAGAAATTTTGTGCAACTAATTTTTCTCCTTCAATTAACTTTCGCTAATATCGATGACAATCTCACTGCTCTTTAAATCAGACAACAAGAGACTTCTGGTTCACATGTCTCGTTTGACTGCATTTTGACAAACGGCCTCACCAGCACACAGCCCTAAGGTAATCAAAAGACATCATCTGACTCGCTGAAACCATCACAGTTTATTGCTAGCTGACATTTTCTAACTGCATTTCCTGTCAGCTGCAGTCAGTAATTATGATCCACTACAGCTTAGATGGTTAAGATTAGCTGGCATGTGTGCTGTGTTCAGAAATGTGTGCCGAAGTTTCCTTTTTTTTTTTTTTTTTTCTTTGCATACTCCAATTGGTGCCAAAGATGAAAAATTTCAAACTCAACACAGGGCTTTAACATGTTACAGCAGCTAATACAATGGATCTTCTTGTAAAATCAAGTGAGATTTGTCAAAAAATGCCCCAAAATCTAAAATTACCTTTTCCCTTCTGCTTTTCTTTTCTCTTTCCATCTACCATGATCATCTTTGCCACTACAAACATGCGAGTATCTATCCTTGCTTGTTTTATTTGTAGATACAACACTTGCTTCACACACTCACACATCCAGTGCTGCTAAATCACCTGCAGTTTGTCCAAAAACTGTCCCACATCCATTAAAAAAACATCAGCGAGCTGCACCGTGGCACTTGATGACATGTTCCTTCATTACCATGAACTCTCACACACTCTAGTTTGTTCTGACTCGGTCCCTCGTACATCATCCTGCTGCAGTACTTGTCAGAGAAGGTGTGTTAATCTGTCATTAAAAATAGACCCTGCCAAAGCACTAGTCACTTTTTTTTTTAAGTATGTTTATTCAGTAATTAAAAAAAAAAAAAAAAAAAAAAAAAAACACAATTAAAGCAAAACAAAACCAGGTAATATCTATTCTAGAAAAAGATTAACATCTGTGGTCAAAAATGAAGGGCTGACATTGACGAGGCAGAGGCCACAAAGTAAAAATGGATGGATTAAGATGTTTCAGTGTTTTTAACACCACTGTTTTTTTTTTTTTTTTTTTTTTTCTTCAGATTTAGTTGAGATCATCTTTTCAGACCACAAAAAAAAAAAAAAAAAACACCTTTTTAAATTTGTCAGTTGATCAAAAAAATAAAAAAAAGTTTGGTGTACAATTTTGTGCACGAGTTGCTTACAGATTACCTTTTTGTATCCATGTTTTTAAGTAGTATTTTAGGAAGTTTAATCTCATTTAACAGTCTGCAAGAATAAATAAATAAATAAATACATAAATGTGGAATAGCTGAGCAAAGCCAGATAGCCACATAGAATCAATGACTAGCTATTACATGCATCAGTCAGCGTTGTGCATGCAGCATAGTTAAGATAGATTGTATGATTAAAGAGGTAAGAAAGGACAAAACCCTGCCATATATCCAAACAAAAAAATTTAAGTGCAGTGTCATTTGTCTTTCGTAATAATCGGCTGTCTCTATGTGACCTGTTCAGGCCTGGGAGAGGTGCCTCTTAGTGGCACTGCATGACTAATGGACCACAGTAATTCATCCATCAAACCATATGAGCAGGCGTCTGCAAGCCACCATACAACTACTACACACTTCTGATCCCCAGGCCTGGGTAGTGGCACTGTACTGCAGCATGGGAACCAGGTGTCGCCTCACAGTAAAGCTATGCTAATTAGCCAAGCAATAAAAACATTCAGGATAATTAACAATGAAAAGACATATAAAGGGAAGGAATGTCAAACAGGACAAGAGGAGGAGGGAGGGAGGAAGGGGTGGGGGCTCAGACTGTGGCTCACAAAGGAAGGAATGTTGAAGACCAAACACCAGCTGAGGGTGTGCTGAACGTGCTGCTGTCTGTCTGTGGGGTTTTGTGGGTTTTATTTTATTCTGCGTGTGCATGTGTGTGTCACGGGGGTGATTGTGTACGAGTCGAAGGCCACAGTGTCTGAGAATATCTTGCCTATCAACATGATGTCTGATGTTTGTTCTAATTACAGCCTCTGCCACATTAGGCAGGTTATTCATTTTCCTCCTCAATGACACTTTTATTTTTTAATTTGAGTTATTTATTAATTAATCCACAGGATTCACTGAATGCAAGGTTTAACAAAACACACTGAGAATGCTAATTTCCGCCACAGATGCAATATTGTCAACCTCTCTCATCAATATGTCCTACTGATTTTACATCAATCCATTTAATGCTTACCAACTTCTCCTGTAAACATCACAGAAACCATGTATACAATTATATAAATGTGTTCATATCTCTAAGAACACATAGGTCATTGATTACACAATTATAAAAACTCATTATTGTTTAATTAAATATTTTATTTGCACCATATCAAGGCTGATATGTTTTTGGTATTAACTTATTCATCCATTTATATTGCTTTAAAAAAAATGTACATTTACATACTGAGATGATGACAAGAGCAATCTACTCATCATACCAGTAGCCGGGTTCACTCAGTTACTTTTATTGCGGTAACGTAAACATATCATGCCATCTACCAGTTCACAGAGCGTCTTTGTGTTTTGTTTTTTTTTTGTGTGTGTGTTTCTCCTGCTGTGTTGTTCTTAAGATTGTAATTTCATCTAATAGTTATTGAAGAGGGAGACTTCTTCAACCAAACTAGCTTTGCCAATTGTCATTTGCGGGACGATTTAGTTAACACAGTTAATCCAGAAGATGAACTTGAACCATCAACTTGTCTCACAAACAATGGCTGTTCTGTGGAGATTCCTTTCACTGTCTGTCGCACAGCTTCTTGCAATCACTTCCGCCATTTTCTCAACGATCAACAGTTTGCTACTGTTTACAGACAAACCAAACTCAAGTAATATGTGGACACTTGTTTGAGCCATGTTGGCACATGTTCCCCCTATTTACAGATTTACACAGTTTAGTTAAAACATCTTGGATGTCCTCTTAGACATTTTTCTGAATTTTAACAACCAAGTTAAGAGTGTTGTTTTGAAGGGCAGCTTTTATCAGCTCAGAACCAAAAGAAGCTTTCTTTTTTTAAATCTCACAAAAATATCAGAGATATATCTCTGAAGGAGCTGGAAACAGCTATCTGTGCTTTTATCACCTCTCTGCTGGATTACTGTAATTCCCCGTGTATGAGGGTCGACCCATACTGCCCTTTCTCGAACACAAATGGTCCAAAATGCAGCAGCCAGACATTTAGAAACAGGCAACATATCACACCTGTACTGGAACACCAGTAAAATACAGGACTGATCTTACTATTTCTTTAAGAAGCTGCTCATTATTTAGCTCCAAAATACATCATTGATCTTTTGACTCCATCCTCAGGTAAATAAAATAATCTCACAATTCCCATCAATTTCCAATTCAAACTGAAAATCAAAGCTGACTGGACGTTTTTATTGTCACTTCCAGGATGATACACTCTCCTATTAAAAATGTAAATAAAAACAGTCTTATTTGACTTTCTATTAGTTTTGTTTTCCTTCTTAGATTTCCTAAATTTCTGTCAAAGTCTTTTCGTTGCATTTTAGTTTGGTTGTTTTGTCCTGTTTCTTTCAGTTCTCCTACTTTTGGACTTTGTCCTTACACTGATCCTCTTGTTTACTTACATTGCCAAATCATCTGCTTTAAATGTGCAAAATAAATAAAACGGACTGAAAGTTGAATTTATTGTGAAAGATTCGTGCAGATTTTCTTCCCTGTGAGGGAATTCACTGACGTCAGGGTTCTGGTGTAATGAATGTTGTCTCAATAGAAAATCAAAGTTAGTGGATCAGCGTTGCCATCATGAGAGCCACAATACTAGCCTGGGTACTGGTCCTCAATTTCCTTTACAAACCAACTCCAAGCCTTCTCAGTAAACAATTACACATGTTTTTTTTTTTTTTTTTTTTAAATCCCAAACTCTTCAATATATAGGGCATCTAAAGCAGGATAAATGTGGTCCTGAAGAATGTCTCACATTAAACAAGCACTTTGGTTAAAGTATGTTTCTGTAAAAGGAAGCTGAACAGTAACCAAAACCTGAAACGGAACCAACCCAGCTGCAACAATGTGAAGCAGTAAAACAGACTGTAAAGAGTAAAAAACAGGAAGAACTTCCAGATTCCAGCACATCTGTGTGTTGTTCAAGTATTTACAAGGGTGCGGGAAAAAGACTTGCAAAACACCAGCCTGTTCTGGCTGAATGTCTTTCACACAAGTCAGTCAAGTTAAACCCACACACAGGTGAATAACTATGAGGGTGTGTCTGCTTAGGGAACAGCAAAAGAGCAATCAAATCCTTTTTGGGACGGCAATTAACATAAACACGATTTCACAAAAAGTTCATTCCAGTGGAGATGCCATGATCAGCGGGGATGAGATGAATCTGTGACAAATCTTTTACACAACTTGTTTTTGAGCTTTTGCTTTAAATCCAACTATTTATGAATTCACAACAGGCGATAGCAGAGAGTCTAAATCAGAGGAAGCTATCATGGCCAATTTCACATCACCCCACAGTGCCTTCACTACCGAGTAAACTACTCCTGGGAAAACATTTCTGGTTTGCAGTCATTGCCAGTCTACTAAGCTGGAATCATCAGGAATGTCAAATAATGTGCTACTGTCCAATTACAGAGCCAGCAAAGTTTCTTGACACATAATCACTTGTTTCCCACGGCTAGTATGTCCGAAATTAGCTTGTCAGACACAATAGTTAACCGCATTGCTGATTGAATATTTAAAGGCCATGGGATAAACTGATTTTATCTCAGGACAACATAATTTGCATTATTATGTAACTTATGGCTGAATCTGGAATGTTTCACTGTACAAGTCATTTGGAAAAGCAGCCTTTAACAGTTCAATGCTGCAGACCACAGGGTCTGTGTGTTTCCTGCTGTGCAAGCCAACCAACGTGTTGGTGGTGTTTAGCACATCTTTGAGCGCTCTAATAAACTCACACATGTGTCAATTATTAGATTTATATACCCTAAAAACAAGACTTATGTTGAGAAAAATGCAGAAACACGTTTTAATTCAATTTATTTTAGACTGCGGTGCACTAAAAGTGTAGGTTTAAATATGTGTCATGATGTACTATTGGGAAGAAACATGTTATTCAAGCAGAAAAGAAAAAACATCGTAAACTGGAGCAAAAACCTTTTTCACACTGAACAACCCAATCTGTCTTCATGTTGATTTTTTGTTTCCAGGGTTTATTCCAGCCCAGTAGGTCCTGTGGAGTTGTTAAGATCCCCAAGTGCCCTCAGTGTTTTACCTATTACAGGGAAAAGAGATGAACTAAAAGTCCAAACAAACATTAGTCTTAATGAGGCTTAAACAGTTAAAGAGTGAACAAACACATCTGTTAAAAGGTGGAGCCTGGGCCACAGTGACATAATTGCCCCTTTGAAAGCAGCGACGTGATGGGCCGACTGAGAATCAGGGTTTATGTTCTCCTGTTAAATATGAAGACGCCTTCTTAAGCATGAACCCTTAATTATCAACATGATTCCCACAGATCAGACCCCAGACTGCTGCTGTGATGGCTCTTATTCTATTAAAACGCTGCTGAAACTTTCTGACCGTGTAATGTTTATATATCCACAGACCCAGAATGAGGCACAGTGCTGCACTAAAATAAAGAAAAATGACACTTGATGCAGGCTAATTTGGAAACATGGTAATTATTTCATCATTCTGGCCGAATTCCATTTAAAAAACTTGCTTTCATAACAGGCTTTTAAGACAAAGATGGTTCATTGTTGAACATCAACATCATTACTGCTAATTTAGCAAACTGAGAATTTGTGCAGCCTGTATTGTTTGCTTAATGTGCAGATTTACATCAGAGCGTTTTAAGACAGACATTAACAAAGACAGAAATTACTGCCACGTTCATACAACTCTTAAAGAAGACACTACAGACTCTTTACCAGCAACCAGGCCCCAAGTAATAAAACACAGCCTTACAACAGTTTACATATTCCATCTTTTACTTGTGAGATGTTGGTACTTAAGGCCATCGTCGAACTTTGCTTTCACTGCCACCATTAACAATAACATCAATTGAAATTCAGAATACATCACTGCAGAGTTTGGGACTGGAAGGCTTAACGCACGAATGTGTGTATGTTCCCACAGAAGAAGGAACAAATGACCTGATGTCCATAAATAAAGTCAACAATTGCATCATGACTTTCTATAGAAAACAACTTGTGTACACAAAGGCCATTCAGAAAAATAGAGAGAAACATCAATTAATGTTGATGACTCAACAACAATTGCTTTGTTGGACCAAGACACACTTAACTACAAGCTTAAAGGGAAAATCAGGAGTTACAGATATTCTAGTGTTTTTTTTTTCAGATTGAGGAGTTCATACTATGTGTTGGTAGCAAAATCATGTCAAACAATTTCATTGAGACAAATTGCTATTTTCTTTAAATTACTGTGAGGCTCAAAAAAAGACTTACCTGAAGCAGTTTTCCTGTCGACGCCATCTTGAAAGTCTGTAGTTGATTGTTGACTGCCACATGCAGAGCCAAACACTCTCAAAGTTGTCGTATTTACAATTTCAGATCGACACTCGCCTGGATATTGTCATAAACATCTAAATAAAGGAGCATTTCCATGGAAATACACTCCTTGAGCTCTTTTGATATGACTGAATGTCCTGGCTGAATGGGACTGGTTGAATCTAAAATGGTGGAGACAATGAAATTGCAGGCAGATTCAGTTTGGAACTGGAGTGAGTACTAAAAGGCAGAGATGAGAGATTTCCAAAAACATTCACAGAGGCAAAGAAACTAACTAGAATTGGTTCAGTCTGGTGTTTTTACCATATGGTTGACTATGTGACCTGACAAGGTCTGCAAGACTAATCTGCTGTTTCAAACTGCAGGTCTTGATGAGTTGATGAGGCCAATAGGAAACAGGTGGCAAGACAGGAGACCAACCAGGAAGCCACTCCCACTTAAACACACACAAACACACCAGCACAGACATACAAGACAAAATGGGGGAAAACAAGAGACACAAGGGAGGGAGCACAACAGGGAAAACACCAGGGACAGGCAAAAAGGGAATAGGGAATAGGCAGATCCAGAGTCTCACATACCAGTGATTAAACTTGTTTTTGCGTATGAATGTCTTCATTTTATTTACTTTGTAAATGGCAACTATTTTTATTTCTTTATATAAGCAAATCAATCTGCTAAAATCTGCTGAATGTGAAAATTTACTGATTTACTGACACAAAACCACAAAGTTCATGAAATTTTCTTTAAAAAAACAAACAAACAAACAAACACCCTATTTATTTATCAAAATAACATCATGCAATAAACTTCACTTCACGATTACCCCATGCAAACAGTATATAATACCAGCTTGGTGTCTGCAGACCCTTTTTTTCATACCTCTTGAGTAAGACTCATTATTGGATGAAATGATGTACAACCCTGACAACAAAATGCCAGAGCACAATAAACCAGGCTCTTAAACAGAACCAGAGAGAGCCATGATGAAATCCAGGGTATCCTGCTATAAATAATGGACATGGCTCCATTTTGCATCGTTGCATTTGTTGCCTCCACCTCCAAGTGTTATTTTCATAAATGAAAACACCCTGTCTGGCATTTATAGTTGCTTTCAAGTGGGATCATGTTCACCGTCTTTATGACTTCCTTTCAGTAAGTCAGCAGTCTTGTCCTTATGAGTTTGTACATGGGAAGTTTGTGAAAACTCCAACTTAATATTTTTTGACATTTTCTAAATTAAAAAAGAAAAAGCCCAGTTTTTCATCGCTAATGCTTCTGTCTTCCTGTTGTCAGTCACCAAGTGACTTAGCCACTTTAATGACATGTGTCCGGTCTAAAAGCACAAGCTACTACTCTTTAAAAAAAAGAAGAAAGAAACGTAATGGTCTTTATTTGCCAACATTATTAGACCGTAAACTACTTACGATCATCTGCTCCAGATTTGATTTCAGGAAATTCAGTGACTGTTCCAGTTACTTTGTACCACTTTGGTCTAATTCTGTATGAGCAGAGGTCAACTTCTCAGTGGCAGGTTGTGTATGTGTGTGTGTGTGTGTGTGTGTGTGTGATAAAGTGTGTGTTGTGAAGCTGCCCTGTCTGTGAGCTGGCTCTTGGGATCTCATACAATGACACTGTTTTGAAGTGCGTGTCTGCATACAGTAACTGTAACCGTGTGTGTGTGAGTGTGTGTGTGAGTGTGTGTGTGTGAGTATGTTGTGTGTCCTCCTGAGGCTGGAAGAACACCTGCCGCTGCACCGCCTGCAGCTCCATGTAGTCCCATGTGTTTCAACTTCATGTTGTTGTTGTGTAACAGCTACTGTAACATGCTGCTGAAGACTTAAACGAGGCATCATAAATCCTCTTTGTGCTACTATTTTCACTAGTGACTTCTTTAATATTAAATTATAATTTGTGTAAATTGAAGAACTCAACAACATGCCTATTCAGATTATGGACAGCTCTAATAAAAGGTCAACAGAAGCATATTAGATTTAAAAAAAAAAACATATGCTGAAGAAAATATGAAAATCAACTTTCACAGACTGTTCTGGCGAGAGGCCATTGAGTAAAGATAGACCATCAAGCATTTGGCTCCATTTTGTGTTGTGCCATGCCTCCTCTGCTTCCATTTGTTGTTGTTTCATAAATCTTCTCATGCACTTCTTATTGCCTTCAAGTGGGTTATATTTACTGTGTTCATTGGTAATCAGTTGCAGCCACCCCAGCAATGTGGTTTTCATGACTTTGTACAAACAGAGTTTAGGGAAGACGCAAGTTGACGATACATTAAATGTGCAGTAGTATTCCACATTAAACTATAATAAACTTATCCTGGTGAAAGGTGATTAGTTTATCCAAAACCTGACACCTCAGCACCTTCATTCTAGTACAGTTCACAACATTTGGTGTTACTGAGCTAAATTACACACTTAAATACATCTTATTATAGATAAGACATCTAGCGTATAAGTACTAAGTATATCACAGCTTATTTATCAATTTTGAAGTTTGGCAGTCCTTTTCCCATTACCTTGACCTTACAGAGATAAGACACTAGTTTCTATATATACCAGCTACTATATATATACGTAAAATCATGTTGTATGCTGAGCCACAAGTAGCCTGCCGTGCTAAAACCACTCCATCAGCAGGTCCTACAAAATACAGCCACTGCAGCAGGACTTCCCGCGGCTTCATTAATGCAAAAACACACTGTACTAGCTCAGTGATTTAACATAACAATTATTATTCAAACATTATTCAACAGTGGCTTAATATATCTATTGTGAGGAATAGGTAATTATCAATCATGATGCTCCATACCGTGCTGCACCAGTACAAGAGGCCATTTTGCCAATATTGATTTTTTTTTCAAGGTATAGGCTTTACCCTGCAGTCCTCTATGCGTCTGAATAATAGATTTAGCCCATTTCACCAGCCTTGAGTCAATCACAGTGCTGTGCTCTGTGTTTTCCCTGGCTCGGCTCACGCCTTTCAGAGAGCCCATTCAGCTCGAAGCCATCTACAGCAAGAGCAGAGAGCAATGAATATGTTCTATTCCACTCAAGTCTTTATTTTTAGGTTTGAGTAGACTTACAGATGGCCTACATAAAACTGAATGGGGCTTCATTTTAACAGCGGGGCAGAGAATTGGCCAACGTGCCATTGTGTGGTCTCTATTATGGGAACACTAGGGAGTTCTGTAATACAGCCTGTCCCTCGCTGTCCGCGCACACAGCCAACATGATTTTCCATGATGATTTCTGAAAATGGGTTTGTCCTCAGGGTTTGCGGCTTTGCTACCCCGCGGTCGAAGGTCACCGTTTTCTGAAGAGGTGGTGCGATTGTTTGGCTGCTGATATTACATCCCGTGCTCCCAAAACGATTCATTTACCAACGCCTGTCGACCAATTCCATCTGCTCGAGACCTCACCTAAATTGAAGGGGACAGGAATAAAATTTTAGCGAGGAAGTGCTATGAGAATTAAAGTGGAGATATTAGTAGTAGGTAAGGAGAGGGGGGGGGTCTCCTGTGCGAGTAAATTAACATGAGCCTCACGAGACTTTCTTAAGACTAAGATGACAAGAAAATTAATCAGAAAAATGAAGGATTATGAATTTGAAGGTGTCAGACTGGTAACACGAGTCTGTTAAATATGATGGTTTCCTGAGATTCCACCCCAGTCTCACGGCTCATTTTGACCACAGTACCAGTCGCTGTTTCCTTAAGATATGATTTATTTCATTTCATAGCACACGGCTACTCTATGTCCTGAAACTCCATAAGCAATAAATGAATTTTTCCCCAGTTGCCATTGGGTCAAACTCTGCAATCATGGAGTCACAAAGTCTTGGTGTAACTTGGTGGTTAAAAAGGCAATGACCTCCAATCTTCCACCTGATAGAGCCAACAAACAATATTGCATATCAGAGCTTTATAAAATTGAACCTTGAATATTTCATTTTCATGTGGAGGTAAGACAGTGTCTTTTTCTTTGCATGAGTGTGCTGATGCCCGGCATGTGTCTGCTGCTGTGGCTACAGGTATAATCATTTAGTATAATACTCCTAACATGAGAAAGAATCAGGTGGATACAGATTGAAGAAATCAATTCTTTATCCTTTACCATGGTTACAGTTGTCCAATGACATGAGGCATGGGAAAGAAATCTGCCGCAGTCCACTATGATACGCCACCAAATTGTCCGATTTGACATTTTGTTTTAACTCCCAACACTCCACATTTGTCGCCCGGGGCCATAATTAGCCAGGCGTTTTGCAGTCTAAATGTGTAACAAGGACAAGTTTTTCTAATTTAATAAAAAAGTTATATCTTATTTGGTTGTTGGTCTTGTGGAGCTTCTTTCTCTCAGGTTTGTTGAAAGTTGAATTGTTTCCTGTTAATTGTTGACTGCATGATGAATAAGAAGCAACTTTATTTTAAATGTCCTTCAAAAGAGGATTCACTGTAATTCAACCATTCAATGCTTTATTTCTAGTACACTGAGCTATGACCAATGCATCTAATAGGAGGCTTAGATTGAAGGTTTTTCAGACACTCACAGCCATCTGGAGAGTGAATATATTGTAAGGCTGAAATAGTATAACTGTACTGAATGGTTTGCCTGAGATTCACACTTGAACCTTCCATCCCTTGAGGCAAATTACTTTTACATCTTAGATGGTTTTATTTGATTAGAATAAAAAGGAAACAACCATATTTGAAAAAAGTTTTTTTTTTTTTTTAATCCAGCAAAAAAAAAAAAAAAGTCTGCTGCTACAACAACATTCATTGTGCTGATTTCAGGCTTTCCACACATTTTTGGATTTACTCCTGTTCAGCCACAAGAGCATTTGTGAGGTCCAATGCTGATGCTGGGTGATAAGGTCTGGCTTACAGTAAGTGAACCAGTTCATCCAGAAGATGTTGGCTGGAGCTGAGGTCAGGGCCTTGTGCTCAACTGGATAATTTATTTCTTTATGTACGTGACTTTGTGCTTGGGGGCATTATCATGTTGAAATAGGAAATGGTGTTTGCCAAAAACGTTGCCACAAAAAACAGTAACACATTATCAAATATCATTGTATGCTGTAGAATTAAGATCCCACATTTCTGGAACTGAACTTATCCCCAAACCATGAAAAACAGCCACAGACCAAAAGTACAGGAGACAGTGTCCACATAGTTTTGGCCATATAGTGTATCTCTTAAAAAAACAAACCCTTAACAGCTGCAGTGTCAGTCCACACTTTTATCTCCTGCTCCCTCAGACCAAACAACAGTAACCAGCAGACTCCACTTCGTGCAGCTGACATTTTCTCAAGGTGGCGGGTTTCTTCACAGCTGAGTTAATCAAAGTGACGCACCTCGCACCTCCCGCTAAGGCGTCTGCTGAGCGAGGCGGGCTGCAGATGGAGATGCTGACAGAAAACAGCTTCTAGGCTTTTACTTGTTTTTCAGCAAAATGATGGAGAAGCTTCGTCTCCTCACCCTCACCTTCTCAGGTGATTTGATGCAAATTATATACAGATGCTCAACCATGAGATCATGCGCAACACTCCCATGATGTCATGTCGCTGTCCAGGGAAAATCATGTATAGAAAGATTACATGTTTGTTTTTGTTTGTTGCTTCAGAAGTAACTTCCCATGGTAATAAAACTCCTTATAAAATGACACTGTTTTCTTTATTCAGAAAAACTTTAGTTAACGATAGTATAATGATGAGCTGTGAAGAATTCATCCCTCATGATAATGAGAGGCTTTGGCGGTCTAAAGTTGATCTTCCCAACAGTAGAGCAGATACAGCGGGTCTGTCTGCAGCTAATCCTGCTACTGTGAACAGGTTCCTGGCGCCTAAACATAAGTGGAATCCCTGCGTTTTAAATACTGATTACATCTTCCACAGCGAGGTAGGATTACATCGATTGCATGTTTACTTCTTGACACAGTATTCATAAAAGTTTGACCGATAATCACAGCTGATGTGACCACCGATGAGGCCACAGAACAGGAAGTGGAAGTGTCACGGCAGATATTTTTTTTCCCTCAGACCCAAAACACTGATAAGATGAGACTAGTTATCAGTGGGAAGTCCAGTCTGAGACATTCCCACAATCCACCCTCTGTCAACATGAGACATGTACAGGAGGGAGCCAAAAATAATAGAAAAGAGCTCAAGGTTGTAAGGACTTTAGCTGGATGCCAATTACAAACTCTTGGTCCATAAAGGTGGGTTATTATGTTGAATTACAGCTACCAGCATCATTCTGTAGCCTGGCACACCTGACAATCAGCAATTTAATATGTGAGTTTCCATAACAACAGGAAACTCAAGAGCTCAAAATGGTCAGAGTAGGTAATAAGTGCGAAGTGCAGTTACATACAGCATGTTTGAATTATTCAGACACGGAAATGTGTGAATGTGAATGTTTATGTGCTGTTTTTATTACCACTTTCCTTTCTGTGTGATTTTATTTTACATTTTACATGAACACTGTTTCCTTTCTCTGTATATTTATATGTTACAAAGGGATTTTTAAAACTTTTAACCAGTTGTTTCTGGCCAAGATCTTTGCATTTCATGCAACTTTAACTTTAACAGTGTGTTGTTTTCTGAACTTATTTTAAGCACATTGGTTAGGTTTAGTTATCTGCTACAGTGTTCGCAAAACTGGTTAAAGTTCCGCTTAAAGTTAAATGAAGTGTTCATGTTATTTCATCTCCCCACTGTGAATACAGCTGGTAATGTTCTCTATCTCTGAATAAGTCTCCATTGAAAAAAAAGTGACTTACACCCATGACTGCAGGCAAATCTGAGCAAGAATGAGCTCCACAAACCCCGTTTATCCCAACACACCCTCGTCCCTGAGGATATTTTTTATTTTTTTTTCCATTTGGCGCGAAAAATAAGTTTTCAGATTAAAATGTTTTTTATATCCTCGTGGTGCTCGTGTAACTGTTCATTTTCTTTATAAAAACATAAAAAGCAAGAAATACAAATACACAGTGGGTTAGAGTTGGAAGATACTGAAATTATTTCACATTATGATGGTCTAAATGCTTTTTACAAGACTTTTACATTCTCCATTGATGTTTTGTGGGAAAACGCAATGCTGGCCTGATATGCTGTTAATTCAAATGTATGGAAAACTGACAACATGTTGAGAAAATACCGATCAACTATCCTGATTTATTTCACCCACTATTCAAACATATATGAACACGAACCAACCAAGTCTCCTACACATTTATACACCACAGATTTATACTTTTGCTCTGGTTTTAGAAAAAAAAGAAGGAAACATTCATTTAGTCACCACACAAAGTTCATAGAGAGGTGGATGGTGGGATGTACAAAGCACATGACCCTAAGCCTAACCCCTTCACACTGGAGACTCAGGCTGAGTCTCTTCTGTGGTTTAGGCTACAAAAGCTCTTTAATCAAGGTTGAGGAGAGATTGTGCTTTAGGAGGAATTTCAGTAAAATCAACACACTATGGCTTGTGCTTCAAACCACTGCAGATTTTTTCCTCTATCAAACCAAGACTTTAACCTTTCTCTAAACCTTAACCAAGTGCCTAAATGTACCAGGAAAATATCTATTAATGTTCAGAATAAAAATCTTGTGGTAAATATGTCAGATATAACATTTCCCAATTATTGTAAAAAACAAAGTCCGGGCAGCATTAAGTTCCTTATAATATGGATAATTACGGAACGTAAACTGATCTCAATGTCCATTTATCAAACTCAAGCAAACCAAACCAGTCTCTTTCCAAAGAAAACTGTCAGTATCTTGACATGAGGCAGAATGAGGCAAGCAAAAATTAGTTTAGAACTGAGTTGTAGACATAAACGACTTCATTAAACGACATTTAGGATTCATAAGGAGATTAAAATGGCTTTTTGTTTTTGCAGTAGTGTCTCTAACCACTAAGGCCTCTCTTCGCTCTTTAACTACAGTCGTGCAGACTGAGCGTTAACCCAAGCGTGTCCTTCACTTAGCACCTGACCACAGGGCCGTCTGAGAATAGAAGCGGCCCCTCAGGACCATGAATCAGGGTGATGGTGGACTTGGGTGTCACAAGCGGTTATGGGAGAGAGGAGACGGTCAGTGACTGTAAATCTCTGCCCAATCTACAGCTTCTCTTCACTTCGCTGGATGTACCGTGTGTAGAAAAATACACTTTACTACATGTCGATGACAGAGGAGAGAGACTGGAAATATCCAACATCAATCTGTTGAGCTGCAGAGAAGGGGAGTAACTTCAAAAATATTTAGGCCACTGTACTTCAAGTACAGTTTGGAGGTTCTGGCACTTAATTTTATTCATTTATCCGACCGACTGGTTTAAAAAATGGACAGAAGTAATATTATTTTACCTTGTGTCTCTTCTATGTGCGATTCTGCAGGGAAAAGACAAAGGACGTATTTTGTAGTTTAATTTGTGGGGTTTCTTATACATTTTTTACATCAATTCAGCCTCATCGTCATTACAAGTAATTCAACGTTTCACGCTTGGTTCGATTTTAGTTTGAACCTCTTTTCCTTTACTAAAGAACCATTTCAAACTCGGTGTAGTTAAAAAGATGAGCACATGGGTGGTTTCTAATGAAAGACATCATAATGAAAGACCATTTTGTTTTTAATCTGCCTTATGTGACTCCCCTAACTTATTAAATTGCTTGAAATGCCCCACTAAAGAGTTCATAGCTGATTGAAGCCAGAAATCTAGATTTTCTCCAGCAGTGCACTTGGATTCACTGCTGATGAACAGGTTGGTACATTTGACCAAAGAACAGCATGTTCTTGATCTTTTTTCTGAAATTTTCCACTTCTGTGACAACGCAGCCATCTAAATGCTACAAGATGATGTCTTAAAACTTTTTGCATCAGGCCGGTGGAAGGTTGGAAGATTCGCTGGAGAGACAGCGGAAGGAAGAGAGAGCGACTGAGACGGAGAGAAAGTGAGAAATTGAAGCAGACAGCAGGAGAGGCAGAGCGGAGCGAGGAGCAAAAGAGCGTGTGAGACAGAGTTTTCTTGGCAGAGCTCCCTGAAGCGCTGCGCATTCTCGCAAGATTAATTGAAGCTGTTTCTGTTTTTGTTTTGTTTTTTTCTGTTTTTTGTTCAACCTCTGAATTACCTCCAGATTATAGAGAAACAGCTGTTCACTCACATCCCCCGGACTCAGCCTTTGTGATTATGAATCAAGTGACAACCAAGACAAACATCCAGCGCTCGCTTGAGCTGCGGCGACTGAGTCTTCACGCCTTTTGATGCTCTTTCCATTTCACAAACTGTCACTCATTTACACAGCGATTAATAAAACCAAGCAAACACCATAATTACAACGACAAAGAAATATTTATTAAATCTTTTTTTGTTGGTTGTTTTAGTTAGTCATAGCTGCTCCAACACGTGTATTTACAAAGAAATGGCCTTCTTGTAGAAAAGTCTAGTGAGGGATTGAGCAGGAAACAGACATTAGAATAGTTTGGATGAGTACAGGAGAGGAGAGGGCTCATATAGGCACAAGGTACAGTTACTACAATGTTAAAGAAATGTGCAGTTTTGTGGCACATCTATGTCTTGTTTGGGAGGGGGGGCGGAAATACAGTTGTGGCTTAAGTAACAAAACGTTCCCAATGCTAGATGGACTGACAAAAGCACACTCCTTTTTTTTTTTTTTTTTTTTTTTAAGATACAGAGGATGGAGAACAGATTCTGCAAGCCAGAGACACAGTGGTGTTAGCTTTAGGCTACATGGTACAAAAATCAAGTGAAGAAGAAGTCCTTAGAACACATTACTCGCCCGCCATGTAGCACAGTTTGTTCAAAAACCATGAAACATCAAAAATTGATGAGGAATTCAGACTTTCTCCTCCTCCTCCTCCGCCACAAACAAACACATCCGAGTGTCTACAACACCAATAAGAGTTCAATCACATCTCCTGAATCCTGAACAGCGTCGTGGCAATCTGAACTGCCACTTCGCTTGGAAACAGCTGGAGGTGAAGATTAGCGAGAGACCACAAACGGAAACAAAGAGCGTACTGCACCTTGAAGACACTTTGGATGCAACAATACAATGAACAAAAGCTGTTTTTTTTCCTTTATATAAAAAAAAGGAGGGAAACAGATTTTTTAAGCTCTTGGAGATCCATCTGTTCTTTCTTCAGGCCCTTTGATTCATGATTGTAACCCGACCACACTGCATGTTTGATATGTGCCACGTTTGCACAAAAACAGTTACCCACACGGGGTGCAATGTTGATCCTGTTTTTTTTCTGTTTCATATAAAAGACATATAAAATGAAATAAAGCATTTTTTTTTTAAATATATATATATATATATATATATATATATATATATATATATATATATATATATATATCAAACATTGACTTTTTTTTGTTGCCAAGAACATTAATGTGTCAGTTAAATTGCCCTTCAAAAGAGGTGTGAAAAAAGAGAAAGTATTTAACACTGTATGTTACAACAGGCTAATTGTTGGATACACAGTATCCACAAAACTAACTGATTGGTTTTTTCTCATTGTGGCTTGGCTATAGGCAATGATTTCTGTGACAGCTGACTTTTATTGTTGGACGTTTATTGTTCTCGTCGTATGGAGGCTGAAAGGTGTCAAGAGAAAAAGCTTTTTCTTTTCTTTTTTTTTTTTTTTTTTTTTTTGACAAAGTAGTAATTTGTGCCCTCAAATTCAGAACTTTTTCCCTGATAAACAACATGCTATTCTTACTCTCAACATGCTTCATTTGTGTCAAAAGTGTGGGTCGAAAAATTCCTTCAAACTAAGATTGTGATTCTTTTCTCCTTAGCTCTTGCCATTTAAAAAAATTAATAAAATAAAAAGAAGAAAATAAATATCGGCAAAGAATTCTGTCATTTGAGGGAAACTTAAAAAAAAAAAAAAACATTTTAAATGGGCTACTGTGGCTCTGGCAGAAATTTTCTGAAAGTTTGAAAGGAAATGACTGTAATGACATCAGCTACGTGTTCAGTAGTTTGACACCAGGCAGCCTCGGTATTGCGACCGAGTATTAGGGCCACTCTCTCGGGAAACAAAAATCTAACGTTTGGACCTTTATTCTTTTGACTTTTTGATAGTAAAATTATTACTTGTCAATAAATACTCATTACATTTTGACTTGACTTGACTTTTCCTCCTTTTCTCTTGAAAACTTAAAACTTTATCGTCACTATATTATTCATTTTATTCATTCTTACTTTGTTTTCCAAATATTCTTTGTTTTCATACTTAGGTCTATTCTCATCTTGGCTTTCATATCAAAATGATGACTTTAATATCAATCTGAGATGGTTTTCCCCCTCCTCAAGTGGCCCTATACTCTTTCGCACAGCACCAAACAAGCAGGTACTCCAGGGTTTCACTTTCAGCTGTAAAACTAGCAGGGCTGTGGTTTCATTTGGCAGTGAGTGCATGCGAAGGTAACAGTGCTGCTGCAATTGACAGGTTGGAAAAGGATATGTTTACCGCATGTATCTCTTTAAAAGATTAAAAAAAAGGAGAACATGTGTATTGATCTCAGCAGGAGCACTACAGAGCTTCACATCTCACTCGTCTTCTCGTCGTCTCTCAGGTCCACTGCTGGTAGAGTTTCAGTTTGGCCCCGGAGAGAACAGGACACCTCGCTCTGTTTATTCCATCTCTCTTGGTGGTCGATTTTTCATTCCAGAAATAACTGGTACGATGGGTGCCCCTGGTGTATTTTCTGTACAGACGCCACTTTACACGACATCAAAGAACGTAACCGAATCACACAAGACCCCAGACCCACACATACACACTATTACCACCTGCTCTGTAATTCGGTCACTGTCTCACGGAAACATCTTTAGCCACGGAAAACTTGTGCTGCTTTATTCGAGGAAGATTAAACCCCTCGATTAAAATAATAATAATAAAAAAAAAAAAAAAAAAAGACTAAAATAATTTTTTTTAAAAACCTCGTGTTAAGCATGGACACATCCCTGAACTTTATAGGAGATTCGCCTCTATGTACAATAATTGTGTTATGACAGTGATTCACAAAAGCAATAGTGTAATAGTAAAACTACATTTGTGACATTCGTTAATGACAAATTGGAAACACAAATATTCTACGATTTCTACACCCTGATAGCACATCAGACTTTTTTTTTCTTCCTGGACTTTGTTAAAAAAAAACCAAACAAACAAACAAAAAAAACCATCATCAGCAATTGATCCAAACAGATACATAAACTGTACTGTATTGTTTTTGTATGATTGTATTGTAAAGTAACTGTGTATAATATGAACTAGCTGTAACTGGTGTAGTAAAGTGTAGTTGTTTCTTTTTTTTTTCTTTTTTTATTGCCATTCTACCATACGTACAGACTAAACCAGAACAGAAAAAAGCACGAGGACTTCACAATAAATAGGAAAATACAATTTGCCTGGCAAAATACCATAATGACTTCTACGCTCTGTTCAAATATTTTACTGTACACCCGTGTTGGCTGCTACAATTGAATTACGTGATTTATTAAAAAACAAAAACAAATACATTAATCAATCATTAAATCGCCCCAAATCGCTCCAAACATCCACAGATGAGTGCTTCTTCAACTTTCTTTCTTTCTTTCTTTTTTTTCCTTTTTTTTTTTTTTTTTTTTACCTTCAACAAGGGTCCTTCACAGTCTGAGACGATGCTTCCTTTTTAACCTGAGAGGAAGGTTAAGTCATCAAAGGCCTGTCCCATAACTCCACTTGCCCTTGGCAACAGTCTCTTAGCAACAACATCCTTCTTGTTTTCCTTTCTGTTGGCCTGTGATGTGACGTGTTGCTCCCATATCTTCTTTAAAACCTTTTCCACTTTGACGTGAGAATAAATCATGTTACATGTCGGGGTTGTGTGTATGTGTGTGTGTGTGTGTGTGTGTGTGTGTGTGTGTGTGTGTGTGTGTGTGTGTGTGTGTGCGCATGTACGATGTTCCTGAACACAAAAATGCTAAAGAGTCTGTAAACTTTTTGAGGGATCCTGCTGTGCTTCTTTGCCATTGGAGCTAAAGAGTGTACTGATTATGATGTTTGTGTTCGATGTATGTATATGTTTAAAAAGCATGTATGTGCTTCTCTTAAACACAAATAAATGTGTAATATCTGCATACTGCGTAGCGAGGCGAACAGGTAAGAGACTTTTATCACCTCAGGGTGCTTCGACCATCAGCACCTGTAGGTAAGTCAAGAATCACACAAGTTGGCATTTTTCAAAGTCAAAAAAAAAAAAAAAAAAAAAAAAAACCCAAAAAAACAATAAAGGCTTCAGCACTGAAGTCTCTTCCTCTCTCTTTTTCACTGAGAGATTGTCAGTGTTTCTCTTTTTTTTATTATTTTAAAAGTGCTCCTTCAGGGGAGGGGGTTGAAGGGTAGGGCGGCCTGTGGTCCAATCAGGACAGTCCATTCCTGGGTGGGTTAGGATGGGGATAGGGTGGGGATTCCTCATACTAGGTGCTATAAAGACAAGATGACAGCCAAGAGTGTGAGGGCGGAGCTGAGCAGGAGGAATGAAGTCTGGCACTGACCAACAGAGTTCACGTCCCTTCGAGCTGGCTCTGGTGACTCGTGACTGATGCCGTCTGAATAGGAAGATATAAAAATTGTCGTCATTAAGAGGCAAAAGGGTTGACATACGGAATGAAGCTTTTGTTTTCTCTGTGCTAAAGCAACAGCAAGGCACTTATTCCTTTAATTATTTCATCAATCGAGCTGTACAAGAAAGAAAAACAAATTTTCTGAAGGGAAAAGAAAAAGGCAACGTTCTCACTGACCTCTTGGTTCTAGAGAGTTGTGACTGTTGTCGTCAAAATCGACCCCCTCCGACACGCTCCCGGAGTTTTTCACACAATTGTCTTTAAAGGGAAAAAAAGGAGAGTGGAGATGTTAAGATTAGACAGGTCATGCGTCATTTGTCCACAGCCTGATCACAGCTGGTGCACAACAGCATGGAAAACTGAGGCAGAGTAGACACAACAACCAGTGACTCACTCTGAGGCCTGACGAAGACTTTGAGTCGCAGGCAGCTCCTCCTTCCCTTGTCGTCAGTGATGGAGGCTGCGAAGAACATTGGACACGGTTAAGAACAAAACACTTTCCAAAATGTTACCTACACTTTTCCATTTCAAAATGCTTTGCTTGATCTAATCTAGAGCTGGACAATTATAGATCGAAAATGATTGACATCATTTGGTTTCCAACAATGAGATCATGACGATTCTACCATTGTTGGAAACAAAACTGTTTTTACTGAACTGTAACATTTGAATTTGACAGAAGTGACCTCACTTCCACATATTACTTCATATTCATTCAATATGTACAATACAAACCTACAAATCAAACTGGGAATGAAAGTCAAACATTCTCCAGTGTCAGCAATGCAACTTATCAGCTTTAATCAAGAAAATGTGCTTGAAAAATCCGAAATTTTTCATCACATGAGATCAAATAACATCTGATTTAAATCAAAGTATGAACAGTTTACATTTCAACAAAGTTTCATATGGATTCTTGTGTTTAGAAAAGCTGAAATTCTGATGACTGAACAAATGACACTCAGAGCTACCACAGAGTACACAGTCATGTGCCCAATATCCAGCCCATCCAATCCAATTTTCCAGTCCAGACACCTTTTCACTTAATGTTCTTGTAATCTACTTATAATCTAAAACCACCCAAGTCTTGTTAATTCACTATGTCATTAGATTGTTTGTATTAAAAGTTTAACTGGCTGTAGCTAATGGCTTCAGGCAACAGGTGAAAGCTTCTGGTGATGAAACTTAGTGTGAGGATCAACAACTGCTTGTTTTCATCACACATGTGAGATCATAGAAAATAACTGACACAGCATCTCGGATGTTTTGGCTCAAAACACTTTTTTTCACACATCATCACATATCTCCTGATATAAACCAACAGGAACAGACAGGGATATTCTGTTGTGGTCACAGCCTGATCTCAAAAGACAAAAATATCACATCAACTGATTCCACTATAAAGTTTCCTTGTCCTACTTCTGCAAACCCACTCAACATTCTTCCTTCACATTCATCTGAGACCTCTTGACTCTTGAAATCTACCTTCATTCATAAACATCAGCTCGGCAGCAGAAACGAGCAGTCTGACAAGGTCGATTGTTTCTTCATCAGAACCACTGGCACACTTAACCTCCTTTAAACTCCGTCTGAAGAGCTTCATCTCACCGCCTGAACTTCTGTCTCCTCCTGATGTAAAAGTGTTTCTGCTCCATATTTTATGACATGAAACAGCTTAATGTCACCCTCAGATTTCCGTGTCTAATTTGGCCACGGGCAGTCATTTCTGCAGATGTGAGGCGTGCTGTTATTCTCACCTATAAAATCTAATTTCCTCTGTTTTCTGATTGTGAAAGGCAAAGATTAAAAAAAAACAAAAACACATTTTATTTGAGTTGGTGTGATTGTTTTGCAGAGCTAACAAAACTAATTAGTTTTCAAGTAGTGCTGTGGACCCATTTGCTAATAGAGCACTATGGGTGTCTCCAGCTGTGACGAATGACTTCCAACTTTTTAACTTTAGAAAAGAATTTTTTTGTTGTTTTGTCTGGCTTTATCTTCAACCCACAAAAAGATTTTCTCTTTTCCTCATATGCATTGATAGTCTGACCTTTCCTGTTGCCTGCCAAGTCTCAACACACACACACACACACACACACACCCACCCACCCACACACACACACACACACACACACACACACACACACACACACACACACACACACACACACACACACACACACACACACACACAACCTTGAGTGTGTGTTTGGATATTCATGACTGTGTGTTGGGTATGCATGCGTGCATGTATGTGCTTGTGGTTTCCAGAGTATGTGCATCTGTGCACAGACGTGTCCATAGTTTGTCCACAGACACTCCTCTATCCTTTCACACAGACGCTCCATGTGATGGATTCTGGCCCGGTGGTGAATTCCAGATAAAAGTAAACCTTGTCAGTCTTTCCACTGCTGCAAATGACTTAGGTTCTTATTTCAAAAGGCACTTTATCAGATGCCGTGCGGCTGTGAGAGAGGAGATAAAAATCATCTTTATAACTCCACCAGCAGAGGGAGGAAATAAAAGAGAGAAACAGTGTCAATCATGCTGCTTCTGTCCGTGTCAGCGAGTATCGAGTAACTTACCTCACACCCCAACAGTGACCGGAGCAGACGGGGGAATTCACTGTCTCAGTTTCTGTCCCTGAACTGAACTGACCAAAAAAAAAAAAAAAAAACTATCTATTCTACTATCTAATCTACATTTTTGACAAAAAATGGGGGGCTCTCATGCATGGATGCCTTTTGACAGCTATATCAAGACACATTCCAGGAAAGGGAAGAAACAAATGTCTCGAGCTCTCATCCAGAACGTTTTGTTACTCTAATTAAATTACAGCTGTGACCAACCAGTCTTATGGTTATTAAACGATGATGTCATATTGAATTATTCATCTTTTGGCTTTTTAATAAAAAGTCACGGGGTAGAAAAACTGTCCCCAATCGTCTCATCCGATTTGTAATGATATCATTCACAGAAAATCAGAAAATCTTAACCTTTCAGGTAGTAAAATGAGCATATTTCAGCACATTTAGTTATAATACAGATCCAGGTGATGACATAGAAGTAGTAAACGATTTTACATCTCATAGCATCTTCCGATACGTACACTTGGACACATTATCAAAAATAATCACTACACAGTCACTAAAAATCAGTGAGTGAGTTATGCAGGCAATCATGGAAATGACGCATTTGCTTCACACTATAATAGGTGAATTTTCCATTTACAAACAACTGAGGATACGGTACCACATAAATGTTTCCATAATGTTATATCAGCTTATATGCAGAAATTTTCACTATTTAGAAAAAAGCAGTTTTCCCGGAGACCCGTGAAAATGCTGCTGAGGTGAATTTTTATGTGACACATGCCACGTTTGATGTGTGACATCTTTCAGCTGTGGCAGCAAACATCATGCTACATATTTCAGTGATAATGTTACATGAGGCTAAACACAATGTTAGCTCTGCAGACGGGGGAGAAAGGACCTACATATTTGGCGATGATTTTACATTAATGCACAACATTTAGCATGAAAACACTCATCTTGTTAAAGCTGTTTGGTTCAACTGCACAGCTGCATTCGCTCTCATTGTTATATTTGTTACATTAGCAGAAGTGTTATTTCAGAATATACCAAAGACTGAGCGAAGGCCAGATGTGCTACAATAATCCAAAAACTCTTATTGGAGTTGGCAGCAAATGGCGGAGTCTTCACTCCTAAAAAAAAAAATGTATGCAGGATTTAATCATTACATTAGTTCTGATCAGCCAAACGGGATCATGGCAGGAGACAAGAGTCTGTTTCCTTTTTCATCTCAGGGAAATTACAAGCTTAACGACAGGACACATTTTTCATCCAAAGCCTTCAGTCTGTTCCTCTATCAGTGGTGTGATTCCCAAATTGAAACTCTAAACACACATCCAATACAAAATGTGGCAATATTGATTAAATAAGCTGCTCATTCCTGTAGTTTTGGTGTAAAAAAACATCCACATTCCTCATGAAATCCTTGGGTCTGACCACATAACTGGAGCTAACGGCTAATACTGAACTCTGGTGAAACAGGCAGGTTTCTGTCTTAGGATAATTAACTTTTTTTTTCCAGACCGAGCACAGATGTAGTTATATCTGGAAGCTTGGTGACAATCCAGTAAAATTATTAATTGCAGATACAAGACTTTCTTTGGGGCCTTTCACAAACAGGAAGCAGCTGTGCTCTGTGCCTCAGATAGAGACTGATAAAGATAAAAAATGCACTGGCGGTAGCAGTAACAGCAGATATAAAAGCAAAATTAAAAGCATAAAGCCACTGTTAAAATGTAAAAAAAAAAAAAAAAAAAAAAAAAAAAAACCTCAGCCTCTGGGAAACACAACACAGCCACTCTTGTTTTCCTTTGGTAAATGGCCATGGTATAAACAGGATATTGCACCCTGAGGTGTCATATTGTATATCAGCAGACCTTGTCACGCATCCTCTCTCTGACTTGTTTTATTTTGAGACTAACAGTAGTGCATGTTCTTTAAAGGGTATTGCTGGTCATCTGATCTCTCCTCTTTTAGATGCTTTAATGTTACTGTTTTTGTTCATAAACTGTTCCAGTTGCAGCTGTTGAAGAATCTTTTCTTTCTCCTTCCTCTTTCTTGATCTAATATTTCTCATTCTCACCCTGTTTTTTCTGCCCACACCACCAACCCCTTCACAGATTCCAACACACACAATTATCCAACTGTCTTTCTTCCTTGCTTTCATGTCTGTCACCGAGGTCAGAGTCTGGGTTTTCTGTCCTCAAGCAACACATCCGGACTTCACCATGACTGTAACTCCAGCTCTGCCTGCAACTCTAAACTCCAGCATTAGTCAGGTCATCTGGACGCCGCCTCACCATGACGACGGGGTGGCGGAAAACCTCCCGGTCACACAGTCAGACATTCTAAGCGTGTGCAGTCATGTGCTACTGAGCCCATGATCGTTGAGATCATACGTTCAGTGCCAGCAACACATGTCACCTAACAGGCTGGGGTGGCATGTAAGGCTGGGCTTTGGTGTGACTGTGAGGTGATTCAGATTTTGATTTAAATATGGTGAGATCAGATGTTTTTCTTTTTTATGATCGGTTTATCTTAGGGAACAAAGCCATTTGTCTTTGCTTCAGCCGCGTGAAGCTGAAGGGAGACTGTTGGGGCACTGTGTCGGCAGGATTCATGTCATTATCGATGTATATCTGCATTGGCGCTACAGAGTGGGACCCAGGCTTTTGAAGCACGAGGGCTTTACAGGGAGACAGTCATCCCTCTCACACGGGGAGAGCCAGACTCTCAACTGTCTCGTCTGAAAATTGGATTTCTATCCCCTGAGATTAGGATCAGGCTTCCCCCGCTCCACTGCAGCTCTATTAGAAAAACATGCCGCCCTCTGAGGCCATGAGATGCTTGCAGCTCAGACCTCGGCTTCATCTTGGTGACCTTTGACCTTCTAGGACTGGCCGCAATACTGATCCCACACCAGGCTTTCCCTCGGGTGTCTGTCTTTCTGCCAGACGGACAGGCATGTAGCCAACTGCAGGTGTCATCTAGTGGACGTGGCCCCGCCTCTTATTCCCCCTGCCTGGGGCGAATGACAATCACCATGAAGGAGGACAAAGAAGCGTCTGTCTTCAGTGAGACAAGCAGACATGAGCCCCCCTTTCTATGTCATGTACTTGGCCACTTAATAGAGTCTCAAACCATATTATGTGTACAACACAGGTATTAACTATCATCTTTTGTTAGGATTTGTTAGAACAAGACACTAGTAACATGCAATTTGACACTGATACCAGCAGCTGATAAAACATACAGTAGTTTACTGTAAAGCCGCCAGAATTTCT
Source organism: Polydactylus sextarius (assembly GCA_016801845.1). NCBI lineage: Eukaryota > Metazoa > Chordata > Actinopteri > Polynemidae > Polydactylus > Polydactylus sextarius. The sequence goes on from CM028922.1 coordinate 8,516,176, forward strand.
GGATCTGTGTGATACTGATGGGAAGAAAAACAGGGATCCATCTGGATAAATGTGTTTTTCACATAGTACAGTGAATGTGTTTTCTTATGGCGTTGTATACATTTCAATATTCCAGGAGTGACTTGAATATATGGGTGAATAAATGATGACTTAACCATTCAGATAAAATAAAGATCCAAGACAGGAGTAATAGCCCTGTTGTCTTGCACAGACAAAGTCAAGTGGAGTTGGAGCGCCTCAAGGCTTAGATGGACATTAAACTCTAATACTAAGCAGCTGTATTATAAAATATCTTGTTATATGATGAAAAAAAAAAGTCAGAGGTGAAAGACTGTGGAAATAAAAATGTGAAAAAAAATGAGTTACACTGTGAAGAAACCTGCTTAAACAGCTTAAAGCTGAACTAATAAACATTGCTTTATTAAGAATGGATTAAGTGACTGCGTGTTATGTGAAAGAGTTCATAAAGTAATGAGAAACCTTTAGAGAGTTATGAACTCTGCAGCTGCTCTCAGGTCTATGTCGTATGTTAGCTTCTTTTAGCCAAATGTTTAGCCACGCTTTTTTATTTCACTGCTTCAGTGTTGTGGTTTATTCTCATCAGCCTAGTTTTCAGTGAATAAAGCTAATAAATCCACTGTATGCTGCCAGCCCTAACACCAAGACAACAGGCACAGTTAGCGGCGAGCTAACATTAATACAGTGTTGTAGCATTTACAACCTCATTTCCCCCAGGATTTACAGTTTCCAGGTGGCCAGAAACACAACTCCAAATGAATGGGAATGGTATTATGTGTTTGCTTGATGTGTAAATTCTTCTGTATATACTAGATATTACCATATAAAGTGATAATATGCCAATGTCGTAATTTTTCTAAAATGGGAATAAATCTGCTAATACAGTTGTAAATCAGTTGGGTTTCAGATTCTGTGTCCGTTTTGGATTAACTCAATATGGTGCAATGTTTTATCCCTTACTGTTTTCTGACCAGCTTTTTTTCAAAAGCAGCTGAGGTTCATGGGAAAAGTGATAGCTACATCATAAATCTATAGTATTGTTACATTATCCAGATGATCCCTATGTTAAGGAATGAGGAACAGTGAGGATATCGTTAAAAGAAAAGCTTCACGTTGGAATTTAGTAGTAGGAATACAACGGGGGTAAATGATGGTATTATGTTAAAAGTTCTCACTACAAGGTCATGGTATGCTCCCTGAGGTGTCTTTGTCTTTTGTTATTTCATATCATTGTAAGACGAGAAAAAGAACAGTGTCTTTGGTGAACAACAATCTGATAGATGAATCACAAATCTGAGTCAGCGAGAGATAGTCCATATGGCCTGAAACTGCTCAAAGCCATATGGACGGTCTCTGTGCCTGTCTCCTCGGATGATCAATCATCATCAAAGTCTGCAAGAACATCATCTTCACTCAGATTCACATCAACCAGGGCCAGCAAAACAAATGCACAAGAATTAGGCAATCTCTGATGTTTCTTATCGACATCCAAGGAATTGTAGCAACATCAACAATTCTCTGGCAGAGTTGACAAGAGACCGCAATTTCCCTAAACAGTCACATTTTACGCAACAGAGTCACGTAGACTAGCCAACGAACACGGGAATCCAACAGAAACATTCAGTGATGGGTAATACATCACAATACAAAATACCACAATCGAAATAGTAAGACAGATGTGGTGAAACTTGCAGGAAAGACAATTTTGATGATCTTGCAGTTTCAGATAATCGTTTGGCAGAAAGTTCAAGATCAGTGAGATAAAACCAACAGTGCCTTGTGACTGATCTTAGACCTGCCTTGTAGTTGAGGTCACAAAGTTTTCTAGCTTTTAAGGGCTAAATTTAAAGTTGTTGTTTAAAGGGTTAAATCTTATAGATAGTGAGGCCTGGTTTGCAATTTGTCAGAAACAACCTCCCATCTCTTCACATCGGTCAGATGAGCCAAACTTTTCTTTTTTTTCTTTCTTTTTTTTCTTAAATCTTTTTTAATGAATTCTGAATCTCAAGGAGCTTTCTAAAACACCTGCTCTGGATATGGAGGCTGAAAAGCTGCATAAAGAAGAAACTTTTCTCAACATTTTCCTTGGATCTGATGTCTTGGAAGTTGTACTTGGTTACTGCCAAAATAGTGCTCTCTTTCCTCTCACACCTCTTCTGCTTCTTATTATTGGTTCCTGTAAAAACCTATGAAGCTCCGCTGACCACAAGTGTCAACTAAATTCCAAAAATCTATCATGGAGCTCACTACATCTCATTTAGTCCCTCTCTTCTGGCCCTTCAGGGCACTGACTTCATTTATGAAAACATGACTTCCCAGCTAGTTGTTTTCCCATGTCCTCACACGAGACGACATAGACAGCTGAGCTCAGCCAGTCAGGAACAAAAGATGCTTCAGACAAGACCAACCAAAGTTGAGATGTTTTGCTCCCACTGGCTCATGTTTTGACTTGGCTCCTTTCCTTCCAAGGACTTGCAAAACAAAACCCAAACACTGCTGCTGTCTTTTTGCAAGAGTCCAAGATGAAACTGATATCGATCTTCTGATGTAATTCCCAGATCGAGCTTGGTATCATTCTGAATCTCTTTCTTAGTAGTCATGATATAATACCTGAGTTTTAGTACTTTTTTGGGGGGTAGTTTACTTTGAGAAATGTTCTACAAAATTCTTTCAGTTCACAGAGTCCAAGTTATCAAGTGATAAATGTTACATAAACAGAAAGCAGCCATACAAGAACCTTAGTGTGGTAAGTGCATACTCACAGATATAATAATACTCTCTGCCTGGGCGAAACTCGAAGCCTAAGGAGAATGGAGTAAAGAGCTGGAACTTTTCGGAGAACTTGAGCGGTCCATTTGGTGACAGAGGCCTGTTGCACTCCCAGCGTTTGAAGCCTTTGGCAGTGTGGTCGCAGGAGCTGTAGCCGTCGTAGTTCACCATGTAGAGGATGTAACGTTCTGCCCGTTCGTCGGACACTGGGCCAATGTAGTGTGGACAGTAGACGTCAAGGTAGTCGTTGATGCAGACATCGATGTGGTAATCACCCCGGTAAAACCTGGAGAAGATAAAAGAGGGAAATGTTAGTACATCCAGAGACGACAATGAATCTGAAGTAAGTTAAGTTGAAAGGTAATTTCAGATTCTTTAACTTTGATTGAGTTTTTGACCATTAATAAAGCTATGGGCTGAGGTTTTTATGGTTCTAAGCTCCCTTTTGCACACAAAGGTACAAAAGTGATTGAGCACATAATCACAGGTACTTGACGTTAACATACTAAGAAATACAGCAGTGTGCCAGTTTAGAAGAAAACACCACAAGGCAGCTTTAACTGCCAAATTTCAGGTCAATATCTTTGAAAGACATTTTTTTAACCCTTTCAGTTAAACCAAAGCAGCATGTGACAACTTGTGCTTAGATGACTGAAATGTATGTATTCATAAACCACAGTGACGGCAGTTTTTGTGTGTGTGTAAGCAATAATAAAAACCTAATTAATCCATTATTGGTTAAAGTGATTGTTTTACATGTTTACACACAAGGATAATTCCCACAGTGACATCATAAAGGATCATGTGATTGCTCGTTTTGACCTTTCTAATGATTTATTTATCCAGTGAAAATGCGCTGATCATGCACCAGCCTCCTTTGTGGTTGGTGCGCATTTAACATTCAGATAGCCTGAAGCGGGGGGCTGCACATCAGTAGCAGCTGTTTAAGTGTGCAGACAGTTACTCATTGATTTGTTTGAAGAGTCTCTCACCAACATGTTCCTAGAAGATGATTTCTCTGCAGAGTTATGAGTATACCAAAACCTGATGACAACAGATGATACTTGGAGTATCGTAGCGTGGCCACAACTGAGGAAAAAATGTACCACATGTGCTCACAAACTGAGGCCGGACAGTGAAAGACACATTCGGGCTGGAGCTACTCTAGTTTTGTTTACAGGATCTCATCATGTCAGTTTCAATCATGCTGTGCCTCTTGTGAGGCTGAACTGAATCCCCCTGTAACACACCCACCCTGGCAGAAACTCCTTACGACACACGCTAGTCAGTCCTAAGCCATATATCAATGTTAGTGCTCAGTAGTGATGACTTATGCTGGTGCTGAAATTAAAGTCCCCTAGCGTTACAGGACTAATCCCCTGGTTAGCATGTGCCTTTAGCAGCTTTAAGAGGATCCCTCTGTAGAATGAGATTTTCATTAGCTCAATATGACAGCTTGATGTAGGAGCCCCATGTGGAATCTCCGAGTCTGGGAAAATGAAGCCTGTTCTCAGGCATCATCTTGAAACAGCCTCAAGATTTTCCGCCTGGTGTTTACTGTAAACCAAGTGGACAGGAGAACAGGGAAAAAAGTGGAGCTGCAAGATATGCCAGGTATTCATTCCTGAGAAGAGTGATTGGAAACACATATTCCCATAGGCGCCGTATAAGGTTGCATTTCTGAGGCTTTTAACGGAGACAGATTAGGCCTGGACGGCTGGATGGTTGTGTCTCTGTAGCTGCTAATGGCCCACGGTTCAGTATCACTGACATACTGCGGATGTCTTCAATACTCCACCTCTGTTCATTGACACAGTGAGGGCCGTCAGGGGAGACGGAGCTAGAGACCATTTTGGAGCGTGTAACAGTCTGATGATCCGATACAAGTGAACTCGCCAGAGCTCTGTGGGGGGTTTCACCCTGACGTATCCTCGGGCCTCTCGCCACAGATCGGATATTACGCCTACTCCTGCTCCTCGGTGAGAGAATGGGAACACCAATCAGCTGATCTGAGGCCAGGTGTAACGGGAAGGGAGGGGTAGAGACGCAGCTGTTGTTGCAGACACGTACATGCTCAGGCTTCAGGAGACATGAGTAGCATAAAGAGAGGTGTGTCCTCGCCGCGTCCTGCTGGGGGTATCAAGTTGTCATTACACAGATTGTAAATGTACTGCAGGATTAGTGGCCGTCCTACTGGGTTTGCTGGGGCCACAAATGAGCGGATGTGTGTGTGTGCATGATAGTGGGGTGTGCGGGTGTTTTGTGGCATCGTCAGCCATATTGTAATCTTTTTCTCTCACTCTAATTATAGTCTGGTCAAACAAGAAACCAAAGTTCTTGTTTTCCTTCTTTCATTTTTTTTTCTTTCCTCCAACACCAGCTGAGCGCTTTGGCTCCAGGCAGGCACAACATGGCCTTCCATAGCCTTAGTTTCAGAGGGGCTGGTTGATATTATGACTACTAGGGGTCAACCGGCTCCGTGGTATCATGTCCTCAGCCACAAGCACCATGGGATAGCCTGCTTTGTCCTACTGTGTCTGAGCTAAGCCTTAAATGTTAGCTCCAACCCTTCAATTGTCAGTGGCTGTCAGTCAAATCTGGCCCAGGAGTAACAACTGAGATTAGTCAGGATTAAGAGGAATTTCTATCTAATGCTTTTGTGAGAGAAAGGTGGCAGATAGTTTGTGAAAGTGACGATGACCCTTTTTAGATCTGGATACTTAAATATAGTCAAATTCAGATTGTGACTGGAGAGGAGTCATCAACCTGTCCTGTAAAAACTGCAGACAACTCTGGGGATTATGCTGAGAAATGGGGACACTTTTTTATGGAAACACAAATTGAATTTAAGTTGTAATTTGAAAACTTGTGAAACAGTGAATACCACAAACAAAAACCTATTCCCTTCCATTATATTGGTTCGAGGATCGATATTTTTATCTCTTAAGATAAAGTGAAGATCAGGCTACTTGAAACAAAACCAAACTAAGAAACTTCTTTGTTTTTGTCCTTACTTCTTAAGCCTGAATATATAGTTTCTAGGGTGATATATATATATTTCTGTCCATTTGTGATCTGATCACTGTGGCCAAAAATATGCAGCAAAGAGGATGTGCAAGACTAAAATATACTGTTGGTGTTTATTACAAATGACAATAAAATGCACGCTGAGAGTAGCAAGAATACCAACACATGCTCCAGATGTCTGCCAGATGGAGGCTATAAGGAGGGTTTTGAGTGGCAGAAATGAAATATTGATAAGACACAGCCATAAACACACAGCCTGGCTCAATATGTGGTAGATGACATTTTAACTCTCAGTGTCTTCTGGTTTCTCTTTCAGTTTGGCCCAAGACTTTTTTCCTTCTGATCACTGTGATATGGATTCATCCCTTCGGCTGCTGTGGACTGGACTGAAGCGTGAGAACCTCATATTCATTTACCGAGTTATAAACCTTCATCAGTGTTTGTAATCTTCTGCATCAGGGTTTCTCCGTTTTCACTACCAAGCAAGATTTATTCATCTGCTTTTTCTTTTAAATGGTTTTGTTGTTATAGGCCATTTAGTGAGTCATTAAGCCTTCACAGGGCTGATCGAGGCAATTTCAACAGTTGTGTTTTCCTTCTCGTGTTGTTCTGAGCAGCAGGAGGTGGTGAATGCTGATCCAGGGTTCAGGGTTTTGATAGCAGGGGGCAGAAAGAATGATCAGACCTTAGCCAAAAAAAAAAGAAAAAAAAAAGAAAACAACCCTAAACTAAATCCATTTGTCTTGGGGATTAATGATCCCTGATTGGCTGAATTACTTGCAGCCAGTTAGAAGGGGTTTATCAATGAATCAGTGGTTGGGGGCTCTTAACAAAGCACACATCTATGGATAATCCCTCTTTTCAATCAGCCCCCCACCCCCACTCCTTTACTTATTTGCTTTCTTTTGCTCCATCTGCTGTGTTTGCCCCAGCACAGGTAAAGTGAAGCATGGAGAGGAACAGACAAAGACAGAGTTTGGCGACAGTGTGTTTGCATGTGTTTAGACTGAAAAAAGAAAGAGAGAAAAGAAGAAAGCAAACAGGACAGCTCACTAACCTCTAACTACTAGAAATGAGTCTTTATTGGCCACATTACAAAGCTGTTTCCAAGAAATGCTGAAGCAAATTTGTGTAATCACGGCCATGAACTACTTTATTTTTCCAAGATAAGCGTACATGACTCAAAGACACATGGCCAAGAACTAAAATTTATTGAACAAAATGTGAATTTGAATTTTTATTATTTTCTAAAATGTTGTTGGCATAAATAAAAATGAAGTTTGCTGCTGATTACTATATTTATTTATGAAATTTCGTTCTGATTGAAGTTGCGCTTTCTTTTGACACGTCGATAGTAAAAAATAGAGAAAAGAAATTTTGCTAAAGCTTTCCAGAATCAAAGAGAGAAGAAGGGACAAGAGTTAAGAAGAGCAAAAAGATAAGATGTAGAGAAATAAACTACTGAACAAGAGGGTAGAAAACAGAAAAATGGGATGAGAGGAGACAAAGCGAGCGGTGGAGAGAAAAGCAAAAATAAGACAATGTAATGAACGCAATTAGAAGTAGAGAGGAGGAGAAGACAGGTGAAGAGGAGCAAGATGAGGAAAACAATTGAGTGAGAAAAAAGGAACGGAGAGGAATGAGAATAAGACAACAAAATAATGACAAGTGAGACAAACAAGGGGAAATTATAAGTGAAGAGAGCGGAGGAGAGAAAAATAAGAAAAAGAAAGGAGCAACAGAAAAAGACAAGAGATGCATGACAAGAAGAGTGAAGTAAATGAAGGAGAAGAGAGAAAAGCTGGAAGGAAAGAGATGGAAGAGGAAGAATGTAGACAAAACAAGAGGGCGGGAAAAAGTAAAAGGGAAGGAAAGAGGATAAAACCCTCCTGTTGTTTTCCTCATGAACACAGTTGGGTCAGACGAGGGCCAGCTTCCCAGGGTTATTCCACAAAAGAAAGAAAAGAGAAGATGTTTTCATCCCAAAGAAACACATGAAGCTCCTGTTTTAACACACACACACACACACACACACACACAGTGATGAGTGTCTGTAGTGAAAGACAAGAGAACACACGAACCACAGACCTCATGCTGCTTCTATATCAAGTCCTTCAATTTACTCCTCCACAAACCGATGTGTACTAACTGACTCCTAGAAAAAAACATCATGAAAACCTGTAGTTCCCACTCGTGGCCTCTAGGGGGAACTCTTTATGGGGCCAAAAAGGGGGAATCAGACCTACATCATGTGATGTGATGTCACCAGATGGGGTCTGTCCATCCCATTGCCCTCGGGGTTGGGACGTCTCGACCCCCACTCCCTCCACCTGTACCATCACTCATGGATTTTTGCCGCTGGGAGGTTAAAGCCATTATTACTTAGTTGGCTAATTATATACACACATCTGTCCGCGGAGTCACAAACACACATCCACACACAGAACACATTTAAACACATAATGTGTCTGCCAGGGGGCTCCGTCGGACTGGGCGTTGACAGCAGGGAGATGGGAAAAATGGAGCCCGTAAAATATAGACAGTTCTCTGTTTCTGTTTTTTTCCTGCTGGGAACAAAACCAGAGGAGGTGAATAATTGGCCTCAGATTGAAAACACATTGCCGCTCGTGGGAAGGCACCTCAGATAGTTAAAAAATAAAACAGGGGCTGAAGAAAAAGGAGAAGAAAAGCAGAAAGAGAGAAAGAGAGAGAGAGAGAGAGAGAGAGAGAGAGAAAGAGAGTGGAAGAGTGGAGAGCGGACGGTGTGCTTATGGATCCTGGTGGTCCTGACTGTGCCAATCACTAAGTCGTTCCTCAGTGCAGCTGCAGAAACACTGTGTGCCAGTCTAACAGACAGACAGAGAGTGTGTTATGTAAAGCTTCATGTATATTCTGATCCCTGGCTGTTTGCAGATTAGGTCTTGTTGTCTTCTTGTCTCGTGCAGCAGCGCACACTGTGAGAAAAACCAGAAACTGGCTGAAATGATGCTCATACCCAGAGACCTCACTTTGAGAACTGTAATAATGTTTGTAATGTAATGATGTTTTCCAACTGTTCTTAAATGATGTCAAACATAAGCACTCTATTTAAAGTTTTATTATCAAGGGCCATAATTTTCCAGGGAAAATCTTATAAAACAAAAATGTAATCTGATTTTAGCATCATAAAAATTGTAAATGTCCCTGATTCAGTGCTATACTAATATAACACCACTAAAGATAGTGGTATTATATTTTTCATTACACTCCGCCTGTGGTCCTTGTGTCTTTCATGATTTGGATGAATGTATTATAGAAACTGGATACGGGATTCAAAAGTGGTGCCCAGTCACTTCGATGAAAAATGCTCGCCTGGTGCACGGGCCAAAATCCTTTCAAACATTTGGGTTCGTGTTGATGCACTTTAGCATTTCCCCTGCTAACCCCACCCACACACTACCGCTTACACCATAGATTCTACATGTGATGAAACATTATATGTAAAAAACATCTTAAATCCCCCGCGGAGTAAAATACCATGACCAAAAGACTAAAAACTGACCTCATGTGTTGCACAGATGTCTCTTTTACAATGTGGTCTATGGAGAAAATACATTTTGGCCACAAATTAACATTTGATCTTCAAACATAAAATGAGCGGTGTGCCCCTTTAAATTCAATTAAATATAGTTTATTACTACTCTTTTATTATTGGAAGCTATCTTTTTTTTAATATATATTGAACTGTATTCAAGGCTGCAGGCAAATTTCACACATTTGCATGTTACACTGACCTGCTGTTCTCTGAGTAAGATGTACTGCAAGTGCATGTATAAATACACAACTGAAAAATGTGCTTTGAGAAAGTGAGAAGAATAAAAAAAAAAAAAAAAAAAATGCCCTTGCTCTTGCCCTTTTCAAAAAAAAGCAAGGGCGCTTATAAAATATCTTGCTTTTATAACAAATATTATTAGTTGTGCGAATTCCCACAAAATTACAGTAGGCTATCAGGATGTGAGTGACTCGATTTGAGCAAACCGACACTTTGAGATGAAGATTTGTGACTGTCTACAGATGAACTGAGACAAGTGATTCACCCCCAGTCTTACATGGATGAGGCTGGTTAATTACTGACAACGCTATTCTGGTGTTAAGAAGGTCAAAGCAGCAACAGCAGCATGGGGTTAGTGTCAGTCAACGCACACACACACACACACATATATACACATACACACACATACACATACACACACACACACACATGCACACACAGCAGGACCCTATCACTCCGTCAATGTAAAACCCCAAGGGGCCGACAGACTGCCTCATAAACCCCCTTGGTGCCAAACATGGTTGTTCGTGTTGCCATGACGCCTATTTACAACAACACAATGTTTTGACCACAGTAGCGGAGCCTTTGAGAAACATTAAGTGCTATACCTGCAGGGTCACATATATATAAATGTGCCCGGATACACAGGAACACACACATGCAGCTTCTCAACTACCTCTAATGCCACATTGTGTAACTGCAGGAGGCACAGAGCAGGTTCTGTTAAAATAACCTCACTGAAATATGTCCCATCAGCACCTGCCAAGCAAGTGTGCTCTGGAACAACATGGCAGATGCTACACTTCACTGTGTATACATGTCATCATAGTAATGATCATACTGTACAGTGACCACATTAGTGTTTCATTAAATTTAATATGGGGTCTTCCTGCAAGAACACACACACACACACACACACACACACAGACGGTGGAACCAGGCTGAACGTCCCAAGATGCTTCACGTTAGACGAGCGGCTTGCTGTGCTCGGTCGATATCGATCTGACACCTTAGACTCTGAGCCGAGGTCAGGGGTTAGTGACAGCCCATTATTCAGCCTAAGAGCCAGTGTTTGGTCAGTGTCTGAGCCCAGGTGACGTACTGACCCTGCTGTCGTCCATCTTAGGAGCTGCTGAGGGACGGAAAGTGAAGTTTAAAAAGTCCATTAAAAAAAAAAAAAACTCTTAATAAAAATGCATTATGCTCCTTTGTTGCTGTATTTTCCTGTAAAATCTCATTGTGTTCTCACTCAGCTTGTATCTCAATGTCCTCAGTTTGATCGTTTACTTAAAGGTCCTTGCTGACACCGAAGTGTCTAGGTTCACCACTTTTACAGTTTTTTTTTTTTTTTTAGAAAACTACAGAAACTTTTAATTAAAAAAAATATAAAAAACAGGTTGATGTTTAAAAGTTACTCATCTATTTGTCTGAATGTGTCATGAGCACGTAGTGCTCACTTTAACTACTTGTGGCATCTTAGCGGTAATTTTTAAGCTATTAATTTCTATGACTAATATTTTTCTTATTTAATGTATTTTAAGCTCAAGAACAAACATGCCTACCGGAGTTAACCCTGGGTTTATTTATAAATCGCCGTAAATTAAGGCTACGTACTCCTGTTGTATTGATATAGAAAAATGACACAAAAAAGCAACAGAAGAATGTGTTGAAACATGCAGGATACTGCATATCCACACACACAGAAATCCAGATGTGCACTAGTCTGAGCAGCAGCGACTGCAGCAAAGCCCCCACCTGAAGCATGTTTGACTAACATGGCCCTGATCCTGGTTCGGCGGGGCTGAGATTCTCACCTCTGACCTCCCTCCCCAGGGGCGATCCAAGCCCCCTGCGCTGCCCTATCACTTTACTGCACCCCAGGGAGTCGTGGCCCTGCCTGCCTCGGGCCCAACACACTCTGAACCCACAACTAGAGAGGGAGGTGGGGTGGGGTGGCGGCGGTGAAGAGAAGAACCCACAACGTCTGGACTCAATCACCCGCCCATGACAAGCCTGCAAAGCTCTCACACACATCACGGCTGCTTACAAACACACACACATACACACACATGCACACACACACGCCAACACCAGCACTTATCCACCAGTGAGGTCTCACACACATCAAAGTGCGGTGGAGCTGACTTGGTTGAGTAATAGGCGTACTGTGGGGAGATGGTGAAATGCTAAAAACTCAGGCTCGGAAAATTTGTTGTGTTCAAGGTTCTGAGAGGAGAAGGGGGAGAGAGAGGATTGCATTAAAGATTTGGAGAGAGGGGGAAAAATAAAGGTGGTAGAATTAAAGATTGGCTAGTGACAGAGACGTGAAAAAAAACCAAAAGTGATGTGAGAAAATTTGAGGGATGTGAAAAGAGGGGAAAGTGGGAATGAGAACATCCTTGATTTAACACTCCCATAGGTCCTGTATAAGAGCTAGGAGGTCTGTGAGTGTGTGTGTGTATATGTGTGACGCCTCTGAGTTTATTTGTTTGGCCCAATTTTCACTTACAATGTCTCAACGGGTCATACAGACCTGCAACATCAGTGGCTCCCGACCAAGCACAATTTTTTGAATAAGACATATTTATATATACAAAAAAAGGAAAGAAAAAAGAAATAGACAGAAATCTTTGGTGTCCACTCACACAGAGTCATTCTGGGTAAAAAAAGAAATGCCTTTCTATGTATTTCAAAGGAAAAATACAATTGGTAACTTTCTGACAGGGCAGCACTCCAATGTGGCAGCACGAGAGAGTCATGTAACTAAGGCAGCTTAAGGCATCGATAACATATTTGTATCATATAGAAGTGATTAAGAAGGAAAGTGGACATCCCCACCCTCCACTTTCAATAAAACACAAACTGTGTGTCACATCAAATGGAAACTAAGTGAAAGGTTTTTAAACAACCAGTCTCGTTTTCCCTGTTGTTTTACCTCTATAATTTTCCAAAATGACTATGAGTCACACATCATGGTGGTCCCTCAACAATCTCCTGGTGAAAGAAGTTGAAAGACACTTTTCACATTTTAGGAAATGCAGAGCAGATCCACTGTCAAGTTGCCAGTGGAGTGACAACAGATCAGAGAGGACTGAACTGTATTCCCACATACTTCTCTGTCCCCCTCGGGCAACGCTCACAATAGACTGTGGTTTGAAAGAAAGAAAAGAAAGAACGGGGTTTATTGATGTGGGTACAGTGCTACAGGTACAGGTGAGAGGATGACCTTCTCTGTAACAACGCAGCGCTTCTATTAAAATGACTGCGGAGGCTGTGTTTTACACGTCGCTATTGTCCAGGTGTAAACAGTGAAACAAAACATGAGGAGAAAGTTGTTATGATCAATAGAAATTCGACACACAATGGTTTTGTAATCCAACAATACACTTTATGCTAGTTTACATTCTCATTTTTCAAAAGTTGTTTTTTATAATTTTTTCACACTTTTTCTGCCACAACAAAGCTCATACTGAGAAGCATACAGAGAATACGTTACGAGAAGTTACACCCTGTAATTTTTTATTAGTTAAAATCAGTTATAGGTGTTTATGTGGGTAGGGATTAAGGTGGATACTAACTATCATTATATATAATGAATATCATCAGAATAACAAATAAATTTAGAATAACATTCATGACTAAGTTTAATACTGCATGTTTGAGTTAACTTGAAATTAATACCACTTGAGTTTTTACATTGTTGGATTATGATATGTGGGACACTCCTGCACAGACTAAAGCTGTTGGCACAAAGCCAGTAAAAGAAGAAGATCTATTGTTAAGAAACTATAGTGTGAGAACCACTTAGGACGCGCAGCTCTGTCCCCTTTACATCCCACAGCAGGCCCAGAAAAAACAGCACATGTAACATCATGTAAGTGCTAAACATAGAAGCGCCCTCCGAGTGCCCCGCATGCCAGCGCCAAGCTGTACCACCTGGTCCGCTCAATCTGGCCCCCGCAGGGCCCCATAACACCCTTCTGCCCCTTCTCCTTGACACAGAATGGCTGTAATAGTCTCGTCCATCAGAGATTCCCACCAGAGACTCTCAGATCTGCACATATCACTCGAAGAGAAGCCCGGCTCGGGTTTGCACGAGCCACCTTTAGAAGTCCTGGGCTCAGATTCAAGCGTTCCACCTTAAGAGGGCCGTATTTCATATTCACACCCGCTGTAGCGCTCTGGTGTCAGCGCCTGTGGAGGCCATGTTGCTCATTCACATATTCAGCGCAGTGCGAGGCATACAGTCACTCAGGTAATGGCCCGTCTTTTGGGACCTCCAGTGGGCACATTTCAATGCATATTAAATCGTTTCCCACTGATACAGAGCACAAAATGGATCAGTGAGGTTCCAAAATTTCAAGCACATTTAAATATACACTACCTGCAAATACACGCACACATGCAGTGAGACAGCAGGAGCTAAAGGTTTAGAGAGGTGACTGAAAGGCTGTTAGTTCACTCTCTGACTGAATGTGAAAAGAATAATAAACACATTTTCTTTTTCCAACCAGCACATTCAGATAATAAGACAGTTAATTCGTTCCATTGAATTATCAAATCTAGAAGGATTATTTCTTTTGATTATTTTAAGGAACAAAAGTTCTCAATAATACATTTTGAAGAACTAAAATGTGAGACATTCAAAGGAACTTGAAGGAGAGGGAATTAGTAAAAAAAAAAAAAAAAAAAAAAAAAAACCCGATTGGAGATTTGTAAAACTGACACTAAACCGTCATGTCACCTCCGGAAAAGGTTGTCAGTATTTTTCATAGGACTATTTCGTTCGAAGAAATAAGTTCCAGACAGAGATTAAAGATAAGTTCCTACAGTTGAGATTTTTTACATTATAAGTTTCGAGCACCAAAACTGAAAATGTTGGCAGGTATATTACAACCTCAGTAATTAAAACAAACAAACAAACAAAAAAAATGTCTGCACGAATAAAAACCACTAGTAATTTGGTGATTTGGCCCTTTAATAAGTGAAGCCACTACATCAATTTGGAACCAGATCTAAAGTAAGTTCAGCCCTAAGGACCAACAGTTAAAGACCGTCGTGTAGGTGGTAATGTGGCCTAAAACAGGGCGTTTCCAAAGGAAAAAAAAACTCTCTGGGTAAATAAAAGTTCAGAAAAACAGCATGTATACAAATCTATCCGCCCACATGAACATGCACTTTCCAGCTCATATTATTCTGAGCAAAAGGCCACAGAGAGCATCAGAAATCTGGCCGGGGACAAAGCAGACCGGTCCGACGGTGGCAGACTGTCCAAAAGAAATATCACCAGCTGCTATTCAACAGCTGAGAAGCCTTAAACCAAACCAGGCCCACTCCTGTACAGAATTACACCTTTCAAATGTCTGAATAAACTACATCTGAATGGCAGCCAAGAAACATCATGTGAACGTCTTCCTCCTCATCTGTTCTGCAACACCTCAGACATCTCCAGCACCGACCGCCAGTCTCTGAACTTAACTTGTTAAGTGTGCGTCCGGTGCGTTCTTCGCAATGATGAGTGTCACCTTGGCTGAATCTTGGGCTGCTTGTGGAATTGCAAGATGGGAACCACATGTCAGCAGCTCCATGTCAGTTTTAGGAAGGATTTACTGCTTGGATGTGATGATGGAGTGGGCCATAAAGCAGAGAGAGAGCCGTTGTTGATAGATCACCTCACTGCCGGCCAATTTTCATCTCTGAGAACACAGGCGGGCTGCTTTTTTTCTTCTTTTTTATTTTCTCACCTCACCAAGGGGAAGGAGACATAAGACAGATGTGTATCTCTTTTTGTGACAATCTTGTGTCAGAAACTTTCTTTCCATCCCCCACGCTGCGTGTTTTTACACGTATAGTCTGTGTCTGGGTTAAATTAAGCATTTCACAGCAGCTGAACCCACCCCTCTGTCCACGTTTTTAGGGAGCAGACTGCAGTGATTAGCCCCAGCCGCTGAACCTTGGGCCACCTCATTTAACACACCACTTGATGTAATTGTTATTGGAGTGGAGATACTAGCTCGCCGTTCAGGCGGCAACACTTCTCTCCTGTCTGTCTCGCTCCGACTGTTGCTGGCAACACCCTGCGCCGCCCGCCCTTGTTTGCAATTCGGAAAATCAGAGGAGACAAAAGAGAAATCAAGATTTGGCAAAGACAGCAGAGCGCTAACAGTGAGAGTGAAAAATGTATGAAGGGAAGCCAAAAATACAGATAAAGAGGGTATTTATTGAAGCCAAAAAACCTGGAAAGTGAGAGCTATCTGTACAAGTCACTTGTGACTTCTGTGATTTGCAGATCAAAATAAGCGTGGGTGAAAACTGGGCTAAGTTTAAAAGTCAGGCTGTTGCATAAACTGCGGTTGTGAGTCATCTCAATAAAATCAATTGAAAATGACACAGGCAGGTCACATATGTCACTCATTAGTGATTGTTAGAGTAACAGGAGACAAAATAATCCTTCTCTCTAAAACAAAGATGAGGAAAAAAATCAACAGGACATCGAGGTGATTCAGTGAAGTGCTATGAATTAGCAATTTGGTCTAATTATCAGAGCGGCGATGACAAGACTGAAAGGTCACAGACACGACTTGGATTTGTAAAAAGTATTGTAGCTGTTGTTGAAAGTCTTTCCTCTCACCACATGACGCAATGAATTCAGTCAGTCCGCCTAAGGTTTGTTTTGGCTGTTGCAGCAAATGCAGCAGTTGCTCTTCTTATTTTGCATTACTGACAGGGTGGCTGTTCAAGGCGCGGTTGGTGCCCCCAGTGTTCGATACTCGTCTCTGTCTTGATACTCGTCTCTGCCTTCAGATCAATCAGGACTGAGATCTTATGGAATATGACTTGACATGCTGGTGAAACAACAATAGTACAAAACCTAGATGACTTAAAAAAAAATCACCATAGTTAATGGGTTAGTTTGTCTGTAGACAATCAGTCACCGCCTACACAGCTACAATTAAACTAATGTAATAATTAACTACAAAGCTCATGTTAAGTGATTTTACAAACATTTGCCCTATGGTGCCATATATTAGAAAAAGACCTGTATTAACATCAGGATATGGATTTAATTTAACCTGAACTTTCCAGATGAGTGTTTCCTGGGATGGTACAGGGGTCATTTCAAAGGTAAAGACACAAAGGGAAATGTGAGGGTGGGAAAAAAATGACGAGAGAAAATTGAAAATGAAAGATTTAAAAGAGGAAATAGAGGAAAGGCAAGAGCTCAAACAGGGATAGAAACATATTCAGAGGGAGTCTTGGGGTGGAGGGCTGGATAAATATACTCCACAGCACTGAATGACAGGCATTCTCATCTCTCATCTACCCCCTGGGGAGATGGAAAGTGCGGAGCAGGGCTGGACCTGCCATCTTAACCCTTCCTCTGTGCTCATTTTACACTACGGCACTATTCCTTTTTTCATCTCTCTGCCTACTCTTCTTCCACTCGCACAGCAGGCTGCGATCTTAACCTCCGTATCTGTAATGATTTTAATACAGCCCCCCTAACCCTCTGTGTCGACTCCCCCTCATGCCAACCCCCACCAACCCCCCACCCCCTCTTCGCCCTTTCACTGCTATTACCAACCCCTCTCCTCTCCCGTCCTAAATGGCATGTGACCGCCATTATCGCCTTGTGGAAAGAGCGGCGTCATCATGTGTGCCATCATTTTCATCCATAACCATTAGGAATGTTGTAAAAAGATACGACCACTCACACAGTGTCTTCAAATAATGGACTGTAGGCACACGGTTGGACTGTAGACGCTGTCATTACTTTTTACGACTTTGAGTACTTTGGCCCTTAATGTACATCCTTCCTGCCCTTCAGTGTTTGAACCCAGAGGAGGAGGAGGGCAGATTAGCGGTGGGAGAGACCATCCGGTTATCAAAACAGCCACAGGTTCAATCTCTGCACCAATTAGCAGCGCTCTGTTTTGAACTCAATCAATGTCGACATTATTTGTCCTGGGAGGGGCAGCAATTCAATAACACTGGTAATCATGTTTCATTAGAATCATATTCTGATGCATTACTGTCTTATACTTGTCCTGAAGCACGACAGAACCAGGACTGGGACAGGAAAGTCTGTAACAACTTCTACTGCAGTATGTCTGACCACAAATATTGCTCAAGTCAGCAGGATATATCCTCCGTGGACCATGAATGTCTGAACGAAAACAATCAATGTGTCATTTTTGAAAAGTATACAAGAGGGTTCAGCTTTTATGATGAAGGGTATGAACATGTTCAACCAAATGAGAATATACAGTCCGGATACTTTAAAAGTTGACTTTGAGTTATATTTAATATTTATTATATTTGTTATATATATATTACTGAATTGCCAATATGAAAATGCTGTTGTTTCCATGGTGCCTGACTGAGCTCTGATCCCTGAAGTCTTTGTGAAGCTTACATTTTCTGCTTTTTGTTCTGTCTCACTTTTGGCAGTTTCTTAGGTTTAGGCTGACAGGATTGCATTTCAATGAGACAAATAATTATAATAAAAAACACACACACCCAAAAATGTTGAGCTGAATCAATATTTACTGAATCAACAATTAAATCTGAAAGTCAGAGATAACCGAAAAGGAAACACCCTGAAGGAGACATGGAGTGACAAAGCAAAGTCTGAAATAACACTGAAAGTCAGCAACAACCCTAAGAAACTCTCTTTGTGCGTGACACAGACAGTTTAGGTAACAGGGCCGAGGTTTAAAATCACTCTGAACCAGCATCAGTCAACACACACGCTGCCGTCCACGCAGCACACACATCAGCACTCACGGCTTTATACACACACACACACACACGGAACACTTCACATGCTCAACACTTCTCAGATAGTGTTTACCCTCTGAACAACAGCCAATTACATGGACAGGGAAGCTTTCAGCAGCAGCTAAACCTCAACCATTATAATCACAGAGACACAAACATTTGGGCATTTTTCCATGTTATTCTACACAACGCTGTCAGGGTTAAATTAAATAAAATCAAAGTGACCCACATAACGAGAAATAAATACACTGTTACAAACATTTGTCAACTCAGACTCGTGTACACTAACCATCAAACTCTGCTGAAGTCTTGTCAGTGTTGCCATTCATCAAATCCACTATTTTACATCTTATTTTGACACTATTTGTAAGACAATCTGGTGAAAACTATCACACAAACAAGTCAGTGTGCGTGGTCATTTAAAGCTCATTGGTGGCCTCTGGCAATAATTAGCTGCTGGGTTCCTGTTAACACCCACGTTCCTCCCACTCTCTGTGCTGGAGGCAGATTTCCAATACCTATTATATCATTTGATGCCATGTTTTGAGTTGAGTTGAGTGCCTAATCCAAAACGAAGTTATAGCTAATTTAGAGCATACAAGTTGACTTACTGTATATCTAATTGTGTTTCCTCGTTGGTAATAAACATGTACTGTTATTTTTATATAATTGCATTGATTTTTGTGAACTTTCACTTTTGGCAGCTTCATTTCAACGTAGTTGTTAACTCATGTATTTGCTCATGTAGTAGTACACTTGACATTTGAAATGATTATTGGTACAGAGTATTATGTTGTCAAGCCTCCCGTGGATAACTGTTGGTCCATTTGCAGTTAAATGTCAGTCAGGAAAGCAAAGAGTGACCTGGCTTTATGTTGTTACTGCATACGACACACTCAACACATCAGCCTTTGGGTTTCAAAAAGACATCAGCCGAGCAAAGTTCAGCTTCTTAGAGATAGTCTCATTCTGATGATCATCACAGGATTTCTTATTTTTTCTCTGATGGTTCATCATACAAACTCAATACAACCAAATGTTTTTCACCAGCGTTATTGTCTGTGAGGCTTAATTTAATGGGTCTGTAATTTCTCGCTAAATTCTCAGGAAGATTCTGGAAGAGTACAAAAAGTGTAATTTGGTGCTAATTATAGAGAAAATGGAGACAAAGTTGTTGGAGATTAGTCAGTTGTGTTGAGTTTATAACCAGATTTCCAGAGAAATCAATGTTTAATTTAAGCCAAAATAAATATTCTTTTTTTTTAAATCATTGTTTTTGTTCAATCATTTTTTGGATGTTCTGCTGGTATTTATATTTGATCCACTGAACAGTGTCTCAGCAGTGTTTGTTCTATTTTTAGTATCAAATTATGTCCTTTTTTCCTGGAACAATCATAAGAATTAAGAGTTACATATAATTTCCTTTGTACAAAATTAAAGGAAACCTTGGGACATAAAATAAAGTGGTTGCCTTAGTCCCTCAACAGATGACTTTCTTAAAGTATAGTTTTCCAGTAATGACTATTGACAAATGGCTCATTCCCCATAAAAAGACCATATAACAACTATAAAGTAAAGATCCTGGTGACTAACTGGTCTGCTACTGTACAGTTTTGCTTATAGGTTTATTACAGGTTCTTATTTTAAGTATCACTAAAGGACTTATACAAACTTTTGCCATCACCGCCTTCAGAGTGAGGTCACTCACATGGAAAACCAGTTCTACGCTGAGAGTGAAGATGTCATCTCGCACATTCAACCTGTCTGATTGCACAGCCAGGTCATTGCAGTTGGGAAGAGGTCTCAGTTTAACACCTACAGGTCATGAAGTGCACCTTTCCTCTGTCATTAGGCGCTAGCTGAGCCTAACCCAGGGAGTAACCCGAGCTAAGCCCTGCAGGCGGCTAATCCTCCTCAACAAAGCCTTTCTGCTGCTCTGACAGTCTGAGCGATCATCAGTCAGGTAAAGCAAACTGCTCCGACCTGACCACTATACACACAGGTGGCTTTACTGACCGCTCTGTGTGTTTGAGTAGGTGTGTACTCGCGAGTGTAAGCATGTGTGTGTTGCGCTCGGGTGGTATGAGGTCGGAGGAAACACATTTGATAAACAGTGTGTCCCTGCCTGCCTGTGTGTGTGTGGTAGTATGAGCGACTCATTCAGAGTGTGTGACGTGTCCGGACCTGTTAGGTTTCACTCGACATGAGACGGTCCGACGCTGTGACCGAGGCTGCAGACAAACAGACTGATTAGGTCGACTTTTCTCAAGGCAGGTAAAGACTAAAATCCCCATAATCCCTCAAATGATTAAACAGGTCAGGTCAGGAGTGATGGCACACACAGACACACAAAGGCAATGAACTCCAGGGCAAAAAACACTTCTTAATGATGCTAGATGGCTCAGTCATATATAATAAATTAAAAAGACACAGATTTAATTTGACAATAACAGTTTCAAAACTTTTTTTTAACTGTAGACAGCTCTCCACTATATCCATCTAATCATCAATAGTGTAATAGTTATTGTTAAAGCATGGTGTGTGTGTGGGTGTGGGTGTGTGTGACATGATAGGTTGAATCTCATAGTATTTTATTTCTGCCAATAAATCAAACCAAACCAACAGTTCAGTAATTAAATAGTGAGTTTGTTGGGGACCATTTTCAGCAGTGGATTAATACACATTAGCTGCTTAGTGAGTATTTCTAGCAGCCAGTGTTTGTATTCATGGGAATGAAGGAATATGTCACAGTCTAACAGTGTGGCTCACTGATGCTAGTATGTTTAACAGTTTTATGAGTAACAATGGACTCTGTGTTAAAGAGGAGTACGATGAATCAGTTTGGATAAACACACATTATGCGTGTTAGTGGAATTGACTCATTAGTGGTTATATTCTATATAAACACATCAATGGTATAAACTTATAATGTACTCCGAGTTGTTCAAATATCAAATATAATGTAAATCGTATTATATGTTGTTGAGCTTTATCTGTTACTTACCTGACAAGTCCAACAAAACAGCACTTTGTTAGGCTCCTCTTTCATTATTTGTCCTCAAAAAACATTCAGCTATATTTTGGTTTAAATCAAGGCAACAGTTTTGCATGTCTACTGTCGACAGACTGTGGTAACTGTTGACATTTAAAATACCTAAGAAATTCCCTTCCTAACAAGTAATAATTACGGCACTTAAGGTAGAAACAGGAACAAGACAGCTGGTGTGACATAAAAAGGAAGTGAAATATTTTTTTTTTTAGGCATCTGGTTGAGATTCTTTAAAAGAGGCAGGTTAGCCGCAGGCGACCAAACTAAGAAAACAAAAATGAATAGCCTTCAACAAGCTGGTGAGAGAAAAATTCTTCCAGTCTTAACCTGTACGAGAGGAATGAGGGGAAAATATATATGCAAGTGTCTGGTGCATTCCTCGGTGCCTCCTGGCTCTTGTCCCTCCACACTTGTCACCGGGCAGCGCAGGGCCCTGCGGTGTGCGCCTGCCGGCCTCGAGAGCCTCTCACAGGCCTGTTAGCGTTCAGATGGTGTCAGGTGACAAAAGCCGGAGCTGCAGGACGCAGATGGAGGCCGGTGGCCGCTGTGGCCTGCAAGAGTTTGCTGCGCCGACATCTCGTGGGGGAAGTATAGCTCACTTCATAACTCTACAAACAACATCCTGGATCAAACTCTGGTTTATAACTGTTTTGAATTAATCAGCAAAGGGGCTTAGTTTGATCATAGTTGTTTTTTAAAGTTGAAAAAAAAAAAAAACACAGCATCAAATGAACATTTTGAGTTGTTGTTTTTGTGTGTTAAATTCTATACCATTATAGCATCTTTCAAATTATGCAAAACTGACAAACAGTGATATCTGTGTGGACAAAGCCTGAGTCTGACAGACAGACACACAGCGGTTAGTGGCAGCAGTGTTGGTGGTGATGTGTGTGCATCAGATGGGGGAGGGAGCGGTGAGGGTCTTAATTGGGAGGAACTGCATTGCTCTTTTCAGCTCAACAGCAGATGTGAAGCAGGTTTCAGACAGACAGCACATGAGGGGAATGTAAATAACCTCTTTGACCTTTATCACCTATCAGACTGAGATCTCAGTCTCCACTCTTTATTTCAAAATAAATAAATAACACCACTATATTTCTCAGACGGCGGCATTTAAAAAAAAAAAAAAGGTACTGCTTCTGCTTTTTTGTCTTTAGTTACTGTGGTGTGGTTTTCTACAGAATCACAGTTCCCCCTTTTCTTTAACCTTCCTTTGAAAATCAAAGTCATAATTCTGGCAACTGCACATGAGTGTCCAAGTTGATGTTCAAGTGCTGTACTCGCTTTCAAATAGTTTCTCCTTTCAGGCTGAGGTATGAACAGGGGGGTGCGTCGGAGGAGGCTTTGGGGGATCCCAGGAGGAGCGAGAGACCTCACTGAAGGGTCACAAACCAGCTGCGCTCACTCGGCTTTATTTCACTCAGGAGGAGAACAGAGGGAAGGAGGAGAAAAATTACAGGAGATAATAGATGATGGAGCTGGGATAATTGACTTTTTGGTGGTTTATGAGCACAAACACTTGTCAACACTTGTCAGTGTAAGTGTTTATACAATCTGTAGTAAGCACAAAATCCACAGTTAGAATATATTGCATATTTATATGTGGCACTGACTGTATAGTCTACTCTGCGTGGAACAGTATGTCTTGTCATATTTGTATATTGTACGCAAGGTACTGTTTATGTTTTACCACATGTTTCAGTATAAACTGTCACTGTGGCGGCATCACCAAGACAAATCTTACCTAATTAATGTTTCCTAGTGTTTCATTGATACTTTACTTTCATAAATTCTCACAATTCGGTCAGTTCATACATCTTTCATTGTCATCAAATGTAGTACAGATCAAATAAAACAGAAGCTCACAGCGCAGATAATTAAAACGGGAAAACTCGTAAGACTTAGTAACTGTTAATGAATCTTGAAGATGGTCTTTAATTTTGAAATCCTCTCCGGTGTTGTCTCATCCTGTATTTGTCATCATAAAAAGGAATTTCCCCTGTTTGGAATAAATATTCACCTCTCTGCTTCTTCGCTATGCTGGATGATCTGACACCGGAGATGAGAGCTCATACTAGAACACACACATACACACATATACACACACACACACACCTCCAGGCTGTTCTGCTTCTCATTAACACTGCAGTGAAGTTCACAGATGTATTCATACAAAAGCACGCACACACATCCCAAGACATTTGAATTCACACTCGCACTAAAAGTCGCAAATGAGGCTTCTTTCAGTAGAATCAGTCATCGTGCACATTGGCCAGTACTTGATACAATTCTTTGTTTCTGACACACACATCACAGAGGGCTGCGTTCCATCACTCACTACCCTACTCTCACAAACACCCGTGGACTCTGCCATCTCTGCCTCTGGGCCTCTCGTCATGACTGAAGTACTCACTACCTTGCCGTAAATGGATGAGAGCATCAGGGTGGCCCGGCGGTCAGCGGGACCGGCCCGCAAATGACATGTCACAGATTCGGTGCCAACGACTGCCGATATGCGCATCTGTGGCCACACTAAGTGGATGGTGTTGACAGTGAACGCTGCACAATAGGATGATATTACAGTCGATGAGTTTTTAAATGGCCCCCGAGTGGATTTCTCAGCACAGAACATCAGTGTTTGTCCATAGATTGCTCCAACACGGTGAACTTGGTAAAAGACTGCACATGCGCCTGATAGGAAAAGGAAGCTGGAGCAGTGAAAACCAGTGATTCAGCAAAATATGCTCTCTGATTTAAAGGTATAAACACCTACTGAAAAGGATAAAAGCATATAACTTGGAGAATAACAACTGACTGACATGTAATGAATTTTGAGATCAGTCTGTATTCTGTCAAATTTCAAGAAACAACTTAAAACCGAAAAATATCTTGATTAGTCTAAAACCCAACAACAACAACAACAACCTAGAATTGAAATTATTCACTCTTGTCGACAATCCAGTTAACAGATCAGAAACAATTCTGTTACATGATGCCATTTTATTAATCACATGATGTGGATGTTCAAGCAGGTTGATGTACCAAAAGTTTGAAAATTTTCTACCAACTTTCATTGCATATTCTTTTTGCAAAGTTTTTCACCACAGCTGAGGCTAAAACCTTTCGGGAATATGCAGTTTTTTTTTTTCTTCTACCTATTCTGGACATTTTTTGGTTTCCCCAAAGGGTAGGAGCTGAACCATTTTTAATTTAAGCCGTGAAGTGCCAGCTTCAGTTTCCATTCAGCTAAAACTTGCCAGAATGCCAGGCACAATTTCTTCTTTTCTCTCTCTTTTTTTTTAATGTGACAGCTGCGATAAGTCCTACTCTACCCCTAAGAGTAAGGAACAGTGGCTGGTTCGAGGCAGAAGAAGAAGAGGAGGAGGAGGGAGGGGATTGGTGAAGGATGATGGGAGTCTTGGGGGTGGGAGTCATGGTGGAGGGGATTCATTGCCCTTCACCGAGGCTCTAATCCGCCTGGGCTCAGGAGAAGGTGTCGGCATGGAGAGCTTGCCTGTCAGCACCCGGAGATTCCATCCTCTGCCCTTTATCCTTCTCTTCCCTTCTTCCTCTCTTCCCGTCCATCTCTGATCTCCATGCATTCCAGCATTCCTCAGATAATATGGCAGGTAGGGAGGAAGACGAAGAGGAGGAGGGGAGAAAGCTGAAGGGGGCAGCTGTGGCTCAGGGCAACGGAGGTGCGTTGGGTAAAGCCCACCACTGAAGCACTGATAAGCGTATCTCCCTGCGTTATGTGTGCCAGACAAAACCCATTTGTTTCTCATCTGTTCCCCTGATTTGAGCCTGACAGCTCGGGGTGAACTGTGGAGGACCAGCGACAGAGTGATGGAGGAGAACTGAAGGGGGAAAGGGTATCATATGCCATGTTGTTTAGCATGTTGGCAGTTTCTTTTTGATTTTGTTTTTAGCTCGATTTTGGCTTCCACCAAATCCAAATTTGTTCTCCTCTGTTTTTAAGAGTTTTATTACTTGCAAAATTGAGAGAATTTGAATCAGCAGACGAAAGTTCTTCATCAAACAGCAGCCTTCCACAGTCACAGTGTAACTTTCCAAACACAGAAAAGAACATGTGGCGCAACCGTGACTGAGGCAGCTGTTGTACAAAAGCTGGACGTTATTCAAATAATTTACAGAAGTGACTGCAGAGAACAAGGACTAACGAGGAGGAAAGAAGTGTGTGGTCGTGCATAACTCAACTGGCAGAGCATGGCACCACCGCTGCCGTCAGGGTGGCGGTGACAGCGGGGCTGGTGGTGCATTTCCCAGCAGAGCCGCCGACGCTAAAAATGTAACCACGCATGGTACGGTGAGGCGCTTTGGATAAAAGAGTTCACTAAACATCACAGGGGCACAAAGGAGAAGACGAGACGGAGGCAGAACGTGCCTGCTGTTAGTAAATGGACTCTCTCACTCCGTGTTCCTCCCTTCATCCTGTTTTGTGTGGATGTAGGTCTCTCATCCCTCATAATCCCTTCCCCAAACACCGATGAGTAAGTCCTGACACACAGACTCATTGCCAGACTCGGCCCTGCCTGCCGGGGATTTACTACCTAAATAAACACTGCACACACACACACACATACACACGCAGATGCATAAAAAATAAATTGAAGCAATAAATTCACACTGTCACCTGTTACTAGAGCTGGATATTGTTGGAAACTTTCTGATTCTACTGAAATATTCAGTACCAAAAGCGAGGCAATATTTTTTTCTGATTCCTACATTTTAATTGATTTCCCTTTTTCTCATTTAAGTTAAGAATTTAAAGCTCTTAAATAGTAAATGTTGTCTGGGTATCAACTTCCATGGTTACCCTATAAATAAAGCAGCTCTCCTTTCAACCTTAAAGCACCAATTAGACATTGAAGTTAGTTGGGTGTTTGGTGTATCCAGTTAAATCTGTATTTTGCATCTTTTTTCACTTTCTGCTGTTGCGTCTTCATATGTTTAAGTGTCACTACAGGTTGTGAAAATTAATTAGATAGCCACTCAAAACTGCAGTGTCTCTCTACACTATCGAGCTGATAACAGATCAAATTTATTTATAGTTCTGTGGAAATGTTAAAAGCTTAGCCTAATTAGATTTGGTAAGAGGATAATTGTGGAAATGGATACTGGATCTGATTAATGCTAACTTCAATAAACTCTAAATCTTACAAAGAATATGTAAACAAGATTACAAATCTGAGTACACATTATAACGCCAGCTTTGTGCCTCAGACTCACTTTTTGGTACCAGGGAAATTCTGAGGTTTATTATTCTTACAGATGAAATAGCTTTTGGCAGAAAAGCTGCATGCGCTCCAACTTTCCTGACCATTTAGTGCTCTGCACCTGAGATGTCATTCTGCCTTAAAGAACTTTAATCAGCAGGAGTGTCCGTTGGGATTTTTAGTGGTGCATCAGCTCAGTTCTTGTCCAGGGGTCAACATTAATTCCGTAGTGAGACCTGAGGCCTGCGCTACAGAGCACGATCCGTGTTAGGTGAGTAACTTCTGGTAACTTTTGGGTTAACTGCGTTTTTTTCAGGTTTAATAAAAACGGAAACTTATGCCAAACATCTAACTACCTCCAGAGCAGGTTATACTGGAGATAACAGATAAAAAAAAAAAAGCATCGCCCACTGACTTATCAGTTCTCTTGGAAAATAGCGTCACCATTTTTACGTCCTGGTGGGTGGATCGTGAAAGGGTCTCTTAGGAAGCAAAGATTGCTCAGAGACCAGATAACTTTTCCTTTACGATTTTTTTTTTTTTTTTTATTTAAGAGTGGACTTCATTATTACAGAGGGCCAGCTCCTCAGCAGGAGTGTACTCTGGTGTAGCAGGGCCCCCTCCTGTTTACTTTATTTCATTTTTTCCTGTTGGCTGCAACAATGTCAAAGCCATTTGATTGTGCTTTTGTATATTGATTATCATCCCACAACAGAGACTGTCTGAAGCACTAAAGCCTTGTACAAGTTGTACTTATAAGATATGGAAGAAAGCCTACTGACTGCTTTCAATTATGTTTTAATATCTATCTGTTGTTTGCTCCCAAGTCTGTTTGACACAGCTGGGGTTGCAGCAGAAAGGGTGAGCCTAATATTTACACATGCCTCATAGAATACATTTAAGTAACACATTAATTTTGAAAATACACATGTGTAATTATAAACTGATCTACCCCTGCCCTATCAGTTGAAGCTGTGATATTAAAAGCCTATTAATTACACATTCAAAAAGTCAGCAGTTTTTTGCCTCTGCATCTGGCAGCTGCAACTGTTGCTTGGTTGGGTGGCTGGGATTAAGTGTTTAGCTTCATCTTATTTCTGTAATACATAATTTTGCTACTGGTAGATCTTTTTTTTTTTTTTTTTAATTAGACATATGCTGCAAAGACCATCACTTTTATGTGAACGTGCTTGAGGAAATCTGGGCTGATGTGTTGAGTTTATAACCACTGACTGAGCATGCAGTTGTCAGGCTCTGTGAAGAAGCCAGATAATGGAAATATCCTGAGTGCATTGAACATGCTTTGTAGTTCAGGCTCCTGGTCTAAAACAAAGTTAAAATCTCATCTAAGATAATATAAACTTTTATGTTCTTCCTAATGTGATCCACAGATTCAGCAGGACAAATAGCTCCCATGAGGTTTCAGGCTTCCCTCACAGTATTACTTCCGTTTTCCTCTCTTGTCTGTCTTACTCGCCCTCTTTCCTCTAATGGCCATGCTGCTTGCTGGCATATGGCCCATGTCGATGTATAACCACCCACCTGGCCTGTATGTGCTGTCTGTGTGGGTCTGTGAAGAGGCCACGATGAATCTGAACGTGATGTGGCGTGCGTGTGCATGTGTGTGTATTCAATATTTTTCCAGCACACCTGCTGCACATTCAAACAGCACTTGGCCTGTTAGCTCCTCTCAACACTTTGTATTGTGCCGTTAGCCAGCGTGGCGTTGCTAATCCGAAGCGTTGGGGGTTAGCTGGAGTTTCTACCACGCTGCTGTTTTTGCACTTGTGTGAACGGCAGAGGAATGTGGCACAGATGTTCACTATGTGGACCATGGCTGTTGGACATGCCATGACACGGACTGTCAGTGTACTTACCTACTCTGCGCCCCCATATTAAAGAATGATGACATTTTAACATGGTGTTACAATGACACAGTCCATTTGTGCTGTGTATGAAGCCATGTTTACTATAAAACTTTAAAGCTGTCACTGAGTTACATGATACTGACACAAGTGTGCCTTGTTTTTTTCTGTCCTAACTGCTGTAGCAGTATAACTAGTATATAACTAGTAAGTATTTATACTGGTTTGACATGTGGTAATGTTGCCCCCAACAACACACGATGATCTGGAAAATCATGTGCCTTGACTAATTCTTCTCTGTGGTACATTTAATGTGTTCTGCAGGTGTCAAATAACAAGACACTCCATGACATGACTGGTATGTGTAGCCCTTTAGCTGGTGACATACTGTGAAAGCCTTATGGGATCCCTACAAAAGTATTTTTTATTTCATCAAATACTACAAAGAAAATACATTCGCGTTAAGAGATGGTAGTGGAACAAAGTTGAGCCGGGAGCAACGTTAGCGCTCCAATTCTCAAACAACACAACAGTTATTTTAACCAGAGGATTAGATTACAGTCAGTTAGTGGGTCTGGTGTCTTCAGTGTCTTGGTCAAGGACGCTCACACATGACTGGACACAGCGGCTCTGGCAGGAATCAAGCCACATGATGTGACATTGAAGCCACAAGCCACCAGTCCATCCAAACACTTCTTACATAAGTATCAAACCTGCGGCTCTCAAAGCTTTCCAAGAGAGAAACATGCAAACAACTTCAGCAGGAAGACAATGAGGACATAACTCTTCCTCCCTGAAAGGATGATTATGACAGCAGATCCATTAGCTAAATGGAGAAAGAGCATGTGCAGCATGTAGCTGTGGCTATATAAATCTGCATCCCTTACCCTGACCTCGAGTAGTCACTCCCTGGAGGAGTTGACCTGGGATAATTCCAGACACCCCACTGTGGCCTTACTTGGGTCATGTCACCGTAAATTTCATGCTGATCAAGACCAAGTGACACCCGGGAACGTCCCTTTTCTTCCTGGCAACGTGGCGTCAGCGGTCATGAGGTATGTCAAGGACTTTGTCACGACCAAAAAGTGCTTAGTTGGGCAGCTGGTGGTCAGGAAGCGACCAGAATCACGTGTCCCTCCTTTTTGGTTTTCCACTCAGGATATTTATGTGTCCCACTGTGGGCCTTCAGTAAAGAGAGAGAAAAGAATTAACTGTGGCTAATAGCCATGTTAGCTAACGAGTCACACGTGTGTAGGGGTTAGAGAATGACTTCCCCTCCGTGCTTTAAACCAGATGAGGGTTGTGACCGCACAGTCGCACAGTAAGAATCAGGACGTAAATTAAGGCTTTCTCCTTCTCCTCTGCTGGAAGTGTTAGGTGAAAATAAAGGTCTTAAATCAAACGTTCCACTTGCCTTCATCCAGCTCTTGGAAACAAGACCTAAAAAAAATCCTCGAGCTGCGGCATCCGGATTCATATCAAAGACATGAGCTGGAAGTTCACGGATGATAAATCCAAGCAGACTAATAAGAACTGGTATGATCAGTTTCCTTAAAAAAAAAGTTTAATTTACAAGTTTACAAGGGCAAATAGCAGAAACATGTACTCTTTTACTTTTGCACTTAGAGCCTCATATATCAAACAACAAACCCATAATTTCTGGGCCAAGCAGAGATGTTAAAGTGAGAGATACCTCTGTTTATAAAATTATACACAATCTCTTGACAGTTTGAAACTCTTTATTATCCCACACTGTAATAACCTAATATATTTTTTGAGAAATTCACTATTCACTACCCTGCATGTCCATCCTGATGTACTGCCCCGAGTGTTCCTCCTGTTCTAAAGACAAGATTTGAATTACAACATTCAGTATGTGGTCAGTGTTCACCTCACCTACCCTCAGCAAATTCTTTTAGTACAGTACTGCACAGGCCTGCAAGACTGTAACAAGACTCAAACACACTGTTACTGTGGCTCTCCTCTTTAAGTGACCACAGTCAGTGACTCCTTCCACCATATTGATATCTAGTGTTTTATCGATATCAGCTGTCTGGACGTGTCACCGCACACTGGCAGGAATCCTGTCCTTTCAAAGAGCGGCACTGACGGATGTATTGAACTGTTTTGAAGCATTTCCTCTGATCTTCTTTGTTTGGGTTTGGGTGTGTGTTTATATTGATGATCTCAAGAGTATAAGGGGAGGATGGGATACAGGAGGAGGCAGAGACACCATGATAAGGTCAGGCCCCTCTTACATCTCTATGTGCTGATAAAGCAGGACACACACTCAGACAGCCATACCAAAGCATCAAAGAGTGATAACACATCCGTGTTATCTCCCTGTGGCTTTGTCTTCAGCCACAACACTGCACACACATTTAGGGGTTTCAGGAAGGCGCATCTATCGCAAAGTGTTTACAGGAGCTTGAATACATGCTTGATTCAGATGAAAAGTTTAACCAAAAAAAAAAAAAAAAAAAAGATTTTTATCAACAGGAAAGAAACAGAATAACACTGGTTACTCATATCAAGAGGCAGAAAATAAAGATAATGGTGCTTTTCAAAGCTCTTTTGCTGCTGTGTGATGTATCACCAGAAGGGGATTTCAGTAAATTCTTTAACATGTGATTGGATCTTTTGAAGATGTTTGGGAATTATTTAGTGTGACAATGCAATCCAGATCTGAACAGAAATATGGAGTTAGGGAGTGGCAGAGGAATAGCTGTTAATCTTAGGGTTAGGGTTAGCTTCTCACCAGCCTAGAGTTAAATACAGTAACATATGATGTGCAAGGTCAGATGGTCACCCCAAATCATATTCACTCCCAGAGTGCGTCCAAAGTATCCAAAGTAAACAGAAAGATACTTATTTTGGAAACATTTATTTAGCATTTAATGAGATACTAAGGTGTTTCTGGGCCTTTAATCCTTCAATTTACATGAAAATAATGTGTTTCCACCTGGCAACAATACAATGGTGTGTTAAAAGTAACATCATTGATTTCTTCCCCCCATATTGGATATTTTGCTT
Organism: Polydactylus sextarius; assembly: GCA_016801845.1. Lineage (NCBI taxonomy): Eukaryota > Metazoa > Chordata > Actinopteri > Polynemidae > Polydactylus > Polydactylus sextarius. The sequence continues at coordinate 8,547,766 of CM028922.1, forward strand.
GCAAATGAACTATTTAAATGCACATCCTGTTATTTAAGACTGTGGTTGATACAAGATCTTTATTTGTAACCAGGAATTCCAAGAACACTATGATTGTTTGCTTTGTGGTGGAAACCCAGCCACTGAAACACAGACAAGGTAAACTGAAAAACCTTGGGCATTTTGACAAAAGCTAAATCCAGACAATAGTCTTATCCCTCAACCAGTACAAAGCCCATTCATTCAGCTCTTTCATCTGCACAAACAGGGCAGGGAGGGGGGACAGAAAACATTTGATCAAGTCAAAGTTAATCTTCCAACAGTTTGAACTCGCCGAGTCTTGTTACAATGGGACCCATAGAAGGATTTTGCCTGAAAATCACACAAAAAGAAAAATGTCTTTTCAGCATTACCTGGCGTCCCGGGGTGTTAAAACAACAGCATTTTTGTGCTGCTTCATGAGGAACTCTCATTATTTCTTCTTACTTTACTCTTTCATGTGTTTTTTTTTAATTTACTTTATCAACAAACACCTTTTGCACATGGGAGCTCATAAAAATTCCTATTATTAAAAGGTGATAATATAAAAATCACATAACAGATTTTAGGGTTTGCCATCTTCCCCTACGGGTTATCAGTGAATTTCAAATGAAGTCGACTCTCATCAGATAAGCAAGATGCCTGAGAAGATTCAAAGATGTTGAAGAATTCTATGTGTTTATTTTTGTGGTTGTAACATATGTACAGTATGTGTAGAGCTCACACATTCACATGCTCACACTGCACTGTGTGTATGTTAAAACCTTCAATCCTCTGCTAAGTTGTCAACACTTCTCTTTACCAACAGGAAAACCAACTCCTCCTAAGGTTATGACAGCTAAAATGATTTTTTTCTGTTCACTCTAAATATCAAGTTCATGCCTGTGAAAATAACATTCCTTTAACGTTTTCATATCACTGTTCACTTAGATACTGTTACTTATGCACCGTTTTGTTGCAAAAAGCAGGAATAATGAGTGAGAACTGTAAAGTCAGGTACCTTTGAGAAACTTGACCCTGAGCTGCATGATACAAAAAAATTGGTCTCACACAAGTTGATAAGGGCATAAACTGAAGTTATTAAAGGGCATAAAGTAAACAACCACGCTGAACTCGACTCCTCGGGCCCCTGGCTGGCAACACTGGGCAGTAGCGCCACCCGATCCTGGAGCCGCGGGGCCTCGTCGCCGTAAATCAAGAGGCATCCGAGACGCTGAGCTCGCGGGTGAGACGAAGACGAGACCGCAAGCAGACAGACAGGAACGCTGATGTGTGTCTCTGATAACACTTACTCACTCATACACACATACACACACAGATTTCTGCAAGACCCTTAGCGTTCCCACTCAGCTCACAATACAGCACCACAAACAGTCGAACACAAGAGGAGATCACAGGACGACTGACATAGTTGTGTACACACTAATTAGGCACACTGGCATGACCACAATAGGCTTTTTCATCGTCTGCATGCACAAATCACACACTGACACACACACACTGGATGAGTATCAGGGTTGGGATCTCTGCCATGTTTGCTATGATACCCTCTTTGATCTGGGGTGAGAAGTTCTCTGCCCTGATAATAATAAAAAACGAGAGACAGGCGGGTTTTTGAAATGGTGGCAGCGTTTGTTGAGTGTTTGACAGTCGCAGTGTGAATGGAGGATGCTGTGTTTTGTTCCGGCTCTGTATGAACAGGCGTTTTGTTTGCGGCATGACATTTAGACAATGGCTGCAGGACGGGTGGGAGGAGGGAGGGTGGATCTGTTGTCGGCAGCGATCATATGAGCAACGTCTGAAGCTTTTGTGGTCTCCTGGAGAATAAGAAGGGTCAGCGGGTCAAGACCGAGTGACCTCTGCTGGCATCAGGGCACAAAATGATGTGTGGAGACAGGAACCAGCCGTGGCTGCATGCTGGTTTTCCACTAATACCTTGTGATTTAACATCACAAGACAACTGCACTATAAAGCTCCAGGACATTATTGTACCTGACCAAGAAATGCTAGAATTTGGCATTTTTACATTTTCTTTTTGTACTGATTAAAACTAACTAAGATCAATTAATTAAAGACGCTGATTTTCTAGATTTTCTTACGGCAGCCAGTGGCTACTTCTTATTTACTGTGTTTACACGAATGAGGTATCAAACTTCTCATCTTACGCTCAGCAGTTATTGTTGGAAGCGGTGGTAGTAAATTGTGGCTATTGTGTTTTTCTTGGTTGTAATATTGCAACAGCTGAAACTTGGATTCAGTATCACCTCCTCAGCAGATTTGAAACCAATTACAAGAGAGTTTTATACCACCTGATGTGCGAAGGCAAAGGGTGCAAAAAAAAAAAAAAAAGATAATGCGTGCTAGAAAAAAGAGATAAATTAAAGCACGTCGACATTTTCACTTATTTGCATTCAAGGAGGTTGTTGAAGAAGAAGAAAAATGCCAGAGGACAGCACTGTAAAATGAACACTAAACAAACATCGCCGCAAAAATGCAGTGTGACAAAGAGTGACGGACACTAAAGCAGAGTCTGTGTCCAGCTGTGTGTCGAGTGACTTCCTGTCTGCCAGCTGTTTGTCATCTTTTCTCAGGACTGTGAGCCGATCGCTGCGATAAACACAAGTCATTACACACAAACATGCGTGCAAACATACAGGTAAAACCAAACAGGTCTGTTTGGTTTTGTCACAGTTATTAAGCACAGGTATGGTGACTCAGGTTGAATCACCAGACCATCTCAGCATGAGTGAAGCGGTAGCAGACAAAAGATTAGATCATTATTTGGTCAACATGGCAGACCTCGGGCTCTCTCTTACAACAACTTCATTTAAAATTTAAAAGGAAAACACAGATTTTGTTAATGGATTAATGTTTAATTTCATTCTGATCACTTTGTAAAAAGCTGAATATCTTTTTGAACTTGAACTGATGGGCCGATAAAAGAAAACATCAGATGTCATTTTCTAGTTTTATGATGTTTTATAGAATTAACAACTGACTGATTAATCAAGAAAAAAGCAAATGAATCAGTTTATCCTGTTACACTGGATCCTTTCCAGCTGAAATGTAGCTGATATTATGATATATTTAAAATCTAAGCTAGCAATAGCTGTGTGATATTAGTACTTGTATATGTGGTCACTGCCGTCACTTATATGATCTCTTTTAATTCAGTCACTATTATAGAATAGTTAAACTTGGGCCATCAAGGCTACAGACGGACCATCACAGACCCCTAAGCTTGGCCTTTATCCCCCCCAGACTTAAACACCTCATCAATCCGGACTTACACCTCACCCAGAAATAGACTCTTTCCATAGATAGTAAATAAAATAAACAGTTGTGTCTCTGTCCGCCTGCCTAACCCAAGAGAAGATTTCTGGACTATCAGCTGCTCTATGACAGTGGTTAAAGAGAATCACATGTTTGGCCTAACATGAGAAAATTCTGTCAGATGAAGAGGAAGAAAGAAAGATGCTGATGAATAAGTGTGAGAGAATCAGGGTGACTGGTTTCACTGGTTGCCTTCCAGGCCGCCTTCAATTTCCAGCCCTGTAAGCTCTGACCAGCTACGTGAGGTAAAGAGAAACAGATTTTTATGGGAGGTTTTACTGTGTGTAATATATTGGGTGTTGATAAGGCCGCGTGCGGTTGCAAGGCTGAGGAAAAAAAAAGAGCAGAAAAGGACTAGAGACTCGGTTTTATTTTTGGGGGTTAGTTTTCCCATCAATTTCACTGGAGTCTCTAAAAGGTCCATTAAGGAGAGTGGAGTAGAACAGCGACAGAGGGCAACCTGACATCCATCACCTCTGCTGGTTTAGAGCACTCACACACCCTAAAGAAAAAGCTAACAGAGAATTAAAAAAAAAAAAAAAAAAGTTGGTGGAGTTGTGGGTGTTTGCTGCATGCACGAGCAAAGCGCCGTCTTCAGTGTACAATCCTATCAGTGTCACAAAGGTTACGCTCCCTCAAGATAACCCGTGCAGATCGCTTTGGGCTCCGGCTCATTTTTTTTCACTCCTCTCTTTTTGTGATTAGGTGTCAGCAGAATTTCCTTGGTGCGCAGACGACGGCTTTCATGTCGAGGGTTTCTCATGGTCTTAGCCTATCGGGTCGCCCATTCAAACACCGCGCAAAGCGGCTGCAAAGCAAAGTACACATGTCTTTTTGTAGTCTGGTTGCACAAGCATGAATCCATATTTATCCAAGAATTACAGAGCTTACTTCTGCACTTTCTCTTGGCAAATTTTGTTGTATTTTTAGTGCCATTAAATTTAAGACTCTCAGTGAAAACTGCGAAGGGTCTTTTTCACAAACAATACTCACATAACTTGACAATTTAAAAGCCTGGGAAAATCTCAGCCAGACTAGAACGGGAGAAAACTGATAAAAATCATAATCTTATTGTGCTTGAGCTTGAGATCCTCTGATTGAAAACATATCTACATATTTCGGGGGGGAGGAGAATGCAGCAGAAAAAAACTTTTGAGCAGGCACAGATGTGGTGGAGCTGGCAGTGTGTTATTTGGCAAAAGACACACTGTGTCTGGAAACATGATTTGTTCTTCAGCCACCACTTCGGTGGACTGTGGTTCCTTTGGTATGTATTTTCTTCTTTACACAAACTCCTCATTTAGTGCAGTAAACATCTCGGAAAGACCAGTGGCACCGCAGGGCTGTTGAAACTGAGCTCAGTCCCCTTCATGCTACCACCTGCACCTGCGGCTTAAATCACTGATTACGTTCCAAGAGTTTTTCCAAGAATATGTTGAGAAGCAATATCATGAACTGCATCATGGCATTTGTTGCAGAATTGTGAATGATAGCCGTGACTCTTTTATCACTATATTTATTCATAGTCATCACAGATACACTGGCTGTTAAAAAAATATTACTCTTAGGGTTTAAAATTCCCATGTAAACTGCAAAGTCAACTTACTTGCACAAATAAAATGTATTAAAACCTTCTATAAGTGAGATATAGTCACTGAAAGTGTTTTAAGTAGAGTAGTCTTTCTTATTTATATTTGTTTGTTTTCCCTGAATTTGGTGGTGTCTTTAGTTTAACTACTTATCTCACAAGCATTGAGAGGAATGAGAAAATTATTGCCTCTCTAACTTAACCACGTTGTAAATTAATGCCTCAAAAGGAGAATAAAGAGCTGTAAAATGTGCTGGTTTTTAATCTTCTCCCCGATACCTATAGCAGCACCAGTGCCAGAGAGTTATGGTTTTTTGATGCAGCTGCTGTGGGCCTGAACACAACCTCTCCCATGGTATTCATTGCATTCTGGATGAGGCCTGAGATGTAAATGTGAATGTGATTTACCATGGGAACTTCATGGCATTCTTCTTGTTTTGGAGGACTGTGAAAGGAAGCGGACTTGAGCCAGCTGAAAAGAACAGTGAGGTCTAACAGCCCAGAAGCGGCTGCAGTGAAGCTAAATTGAGAACGCCATATAAATCTTGGCTTTTTTAGAGAGCAACATCAACACGCAACCGCGCACACACATGCGGATGCGCACATGCACATCAGCTCTGCAGTGAACAACTGTTTACAGCTGATATGTTAATAGTTCATCCCAGGCTGGTTTGCAGCCAGGGGTGCCTGCACCGGCCACTGAAAAGCTCCAGTTTTAATGAAGACAAGTTCACAAAACCCATTTACACATGGAGGACACAGGAGGAACTCTGAAGGGTGTCCTGTAACTGAACGCAAGCCTGCCAACTAGTCAGTGTGTGTGCGAGCATGTGTAAAATGTGTGTGTGTGCGTGCCTGTGTGTGCAGCATGTGTAAAAAGAGAGGGGAGGGAAACGGTGGTAGACAGCGAGAGACAATGAATGAGAGAGAGAGAGAGAGAGAGAGAGAGAGAGAGAGGAGAGTGGGTGAGAGAGAGAGTCAAAGCCGAACAACCATCCCAGCACTAATGCGCACCTTGAGCAGAAATGTCACAAGAAGGAAAAGCGGGGGAGGAAGGGGTAAGGGTGAAGAATGTGGGAGAGTGTTAAGAGCAGTGTGCAAGTGAAAATGGAGTGAGTGAGTGAGGAGGACGGGCTTTAACGAGCGGTGGAGACGGCGGCAGAAGAGAGCGGGAGCGGCTCATCTCACGGCTGGAGAAGCGTGGGGGGCAGCGGGTGTCAGGGGGCTAATGTGAGGATGTGTGTGTAGCAGGGGAAGGGAGGAAGCCAGGGGGAAAGGCGGGGGTGTTTCCTGGATTGTGATGTCACAGTGGAGACCTCAGTTATAAAGATGACCCCCGGGTCTGACCAGGCCTTCCTGATCCTTATCGGGTCATTGGTGATATGACACTTTGATCTGGACCTCCTCACACTGTTTGAGCTGCACATTACGTTCATGAAATGACGAAAAACATTCTTTAATTAACGGGTGTAACGGGTGTGATCTGTTCTTAGGAAAACAAAAGACGAGGTCATTATCCTTTATGTCATTTTATAGAGGCCACGTATAAAAGCAGCCGAGCCAGTTTACTCCTTCGTGTTTTTGTAGGTTTTGAAAAAACTAAAAAAAAGACTTGCACCATTTCCAAGGCATTTTCAAAGCACACGTTATCGCGTACAGCTACGGACCGTCAGCGCCAGATGCTGTCTGTAGGGCAAAGATATTCCGTATAATAATCAGTCTCAGCAGAGACAGAGCAGAAACCTCTGTGCTACTTCAACTGCTCCTGCTTTTTGTTTCGTGACAAGACATTAGCATGATACCTGCAGACAGCTGAGAGCTAGCATTAGCCATGGGCAGGGACAGACGGTAAACTGCAGCAGGTGTCATGTTGTATTCACACTTAATCGAACCTTCATGACTCTTGACAGTTACTATAGCCATCATCCGTGTTGCTTTTGGACTGAATATAACCTTTACATACGTTCTAACTATAACTCCCATTTTCTTGGGATAATTTTACTTTTTTTGTTAAAATGAATCAAATTAATTCAACGTATGCAGCATCATAATGACAGATATTGTGTTTACACTTCTACAAGCTCTGCCAACATGGTGAGAATATCTCATTAACAAAGATGAAAAGTGGGAACCAGCTCTAAAAATGAACGCTGATGATGGTCAAAGGAGCATAGCCATCAAATTACTGATATTCTGCCAAATTTTGCAGACTCTCTCACATATGAACTGCATCATCTAACAGCAGTATTGCTTCATTTCGAATGAAAAACATACTATACGCCTTTGTTGAAAGTAACCCAGACAGATACAACGAAGCTGGCAGATGCTTAACTCATGATAAATGTATCTGGCCCATTAAGAAAAGGAAAACATTTTTGCTTTAGAAAATGGCTGTCTTTTCTCTGCATTTTTTTTTATTTTACATCCCTGCAGAATTAAAGATAAATTTCCCCCGTCTGGCCTCTAGAAAATATTCAAATGAATCAGTGTGATGAGAGAAAAACCACTTTATGGTTAAAACATACTGTATTAAACCTGAAGAGGGGTCACAGGTCCTTTATTATATATATATATATATATATATATATATATATATATATATATATATATATATATATATATATATGAAGCAAAACCACTGATTTATGATATTAAATCACTGAAAACCAAAAAGTACTCCAATTTTGCCTTTTGAGATCATCATGTAAAGTTCGGGGTGTGTTATTATGTTTTTACAGGATGGGTTCAGGTAGTCTTGGGACTCATTAAAGAATTTAACAACCTCACACACCCATGATTAACATATTTGAGTGTTTTATTCATTGGATCAGTAGAAACATGTGTTAAAACTGTACAGTTGAGGTAATGAACCAAACACAAACACGTGAAGCTCGACTGCTGCCACTTGTTTATTTATTTCCTTCTCTGGGTTTTCCCTTCATGCTCTGGCTCAGTCAGCACATGCTAACTGTAGGCCAAGGCCAAACACCCGCAGGGAACGACCCTGTCCTCGTCACCGCTGCCTAGCACATCATGCGGCTTCTTTCTGCCTCCCACTTAACCTTCGCCACACACACAAATATGCTTCCCGCCGCTCGAACACACAAAATATGCTGAGACCAAATAAACATGCCGAGCTGGTGAGGAAATGCGAATAAATGCTGAGATGTAGAACAAAAATTCTACAGACGCTGAAGCCAGGCTGAAGGCTGAAGCAATGCTGGCGTTGCACCAACACACATTCACACACACACACACACACACACACACGAACACACACTCAGGTCTGCAGCAGAGCGAGGTGTCAGAGCCCGTTAGAGGCCTTTGGCTGGACGCAGCTCCAGAACAAGCTGGACAAAAGCGTTGCCTGTCTCCCCTCATTAAGTGATTTAAGATCCCGTGTTCCCCCGACTCCTTTCATCGCCATCCAAAGTGAACACACTTAAAAGGCCCAACAAGAATGCCAGGGCCTGCTGACATGAATGGGGTGAAGAGGGGCAGGAAAGCCAAGTTCATGGCAGAGGACCAGGGTCTAAAGCTGAGCTACGCTAGCCATTCCTATTAGCCTGCGCACAGTTGGAGGGGGGGACATCTAGCTTGAATAAACTGGGGTACGATCGAGGCTTGGCCCCCGGGTGGGAAACAGCAGCCACTTAATCCATTAACAGTTCTTCCTCCACACAAGAAGAAGCGTTTTCCCATGAAGGTTTAGTTTAGCAGAAATGTGCTGTCTCTACATTCCTGGCTAACAAGGCAGCGCTATCTGGGGAGGTGGGAGACGACGGAAAGATGGAGGAGCTGGAAGGAACATCAGAGCTGCGTCCAAAATCAACCTCATGAGAGCGCCGGTTTGGTCGAGCTGTGTCATAATTACAAGTGATTAAAGCAGACTATCGTATATCGCGCTGAGATCTCCATTGAAAACTTGCCTTCTATGATCTGGGTTAAGTCTGGATTTGTCAGCAGAACGTGGAAAGACCGAAGGTTTTAGCAGCTGCTGCAGATAAATCGCCATTTTGTTAAATCACTGAGCACAGTGAAAATATCTGGTCATTTCAAGAGTTGTCTAGAAATGAGTGTTAGCATCTTGAAGATAGGACATGGTCATCTTGAGGCTGAAATCGTCAGTGTCAGAGCAGTCTAAAACTTAAAAAAAAAAAAAAAAAAAAAAAAAAAACATCAGAGAAGCTCACGTAGAGGCCGATCAAGTTGTGAATGATCTGATCGATCTAAAGTAGAAATTTGAGCAGTGATGTGCAGTGTAATGTTCTTTCTATTACAAACTAGGTGAACAAGCTACTTCAGTCTAGTTCAACACAGACTGACATTGGGGTCAAGCTCATTGAAAATTCCCACTCCTGATACAAACACTATTGAGTTTGTTGAGGCTCTATCAAGTGCCAAAGACTGCTGTGACATCCTGAACATAGAACTGGAGCTTCAGCAAAAAAAAAAGGCTCAGGAAAACACTAGCAGGCAGTTTGCAGTTTTCCCCTCAGAAGGCTTGAGGTAACATTTTTCAGTGGCGTTGTGGACTTTGACTGAGGCAGGCAAAAGACAGATAGTATCAGTGCTGCTTGATTTTAGTAAAGCTGAGGGAATGTCCAAATGCTCTGAGATGGTGCAGGAAATCATGAACCCTGCGCAACTGTCACCACAGACAGCTGCCATGACATTTCTTCATGACAACCAACTGCACAAGCTCTTTCCAAATCTACTGAGTTGCTCCACGAACTGCACTAACTCTTCCAGTCACAGTTTCCTCTGCCAAGTCAAGTTTTGCAACTTAAGTTCATGAAAACATGCCTGCATTCATCAACTGGACAGGAATGTCTAGGTGAACTTGAGCCTGTCACAACTGCTCGTAAGTGGCTGTTATATACTTCTACTGTGTCACATATACCATCTTTGGAAAGTCTGTAAAATTTTGTTTGATCATCTCAGTTTCTAGATGAAACAATCAAAATATATTACTATTTTTTTTTAACTTACTTATTTAAACAAAGTTTAAATTTCTGTGTCTTAATAACAGACATAAATCACTTGAGAAGAAAGAGGATTTTGTGTCTGTGAATTTATAGAAAAACACACAATCACACAGATACATACACATATAAACATACCACACACAGCTCCAATTAACACCTGAAAGGGTGCAGGCTCCTGCCGGTCATTATGTCATCTGTTAGCATTCAGATAGGAGCTTTGAGAACACCTCCCGACATTCACCACCACGCGCAATCTGTACTTGGAAAACAACTTTCTAAAGCAGCTTTGATGGAGGCAGAAATGTGTTTGATGTCGGTCAATTCTTTGAGAGATGTGACGAGTGGAGGGGAGCCCCCTAACTGAGCCGATGTCGAGAAAACCTATAATTCAAACTCGTCTGATGCTGCACAGACCTGCATCAGAGAGGGAGATCATGGCTAGGAAGGAATCTTTAACATGTCTGTTAAAAGAAAGAACCTAATTGGAGAGGGAGTGTGGTCTGTTAGTGGACAGTGTACAGAGAATGCAGAAAATGCACTATTTGGATTTGGGGGGAAAAATCCTTTAAGCAGCCAAAGTCCAATTAGTGTGGTATACAATGTGGGATCCAAACATTTGTTTACAAGAGGCTGTTTTTTTCCTCAGCTCTCTCTCTCATGGACAAGGAACCCTGGTTAGATTCCACGGCGGCTCCACAACAGAGTGGGTGTGGCTACACCGCACAAACCTCGGGGCCTTTTGACATTACACTGCGCAACCATGAGGTCAGAGGAAGGCTCTTTCTTCCTCTGCACAAAGGAGTGATTTTTCACTCGCCCCGTGAGAACAGCAGCGAATAATGAACTCTCGGGCCCCTGGTATCACGTTCGGTTTCACACGCGTCAACTCCATTCTGGAGCGGAACAAAAGGGCAGTAGGAGAAACATTTGTGGGGAGGGCACAGCGTGCCCAGGGCATGCCATGCAGGGTGAGTCTGATGCATTTTGAGGCATTTTAATGGCTGTGGTACTCATAAGGACGATGGGTATTTGCGTCCTTCAGATAAACAGAGAAAAGGGAGCGACTGAGAGGCAGACATACTGTACGCAGATGGATGAGCACTGTGGGTGAACTTGTAACTTCTGGTGGCAATAGAGCACAAACAAAGTCAAAGTTTTACAAAACAGTTACTGTTTAACATTGAGTGAACAGAGCACTCTGAGCAAATGTCTGGATCTAACTGTGACTTGACGTTCCATCAGACAAAGGACAGAAGATAAACTCTGCGTGGGATCATGTCATGAGTTCAATGATGCAGTCTACATAATACGCAGGTATACTCTGCATTGATAGCTCTGGGATCACAATAAATTCAGTGAGATTGTTTTGCAAATATGGGTGGAATATAGCTACTTAAAAACAAGTTTTGCAGAGAAAAGCATCTGCTCCATTCACTTCATTTCCATTCATAAAATTCACCCTGTACACTTGAAGCGAGGAGTGTGGTGATATCCCATAGGATGCATGAGTGAGGTGTGGCTTAAGTGGGTGAGGATGGAACCATATACATGTACATACAATCACAATATATAGATCCACTGTTGTGCTGAGACAAAACTCAGAAAAGACATGTTCTGTGTCACATATAATGTACATTCAATTTTACACTAACCTAGACTAAAGCACTGCATGAGTAATCTAACCATAAACTAACTTGTCTTCAATATTAGGAATAAAAAAGTATGTAGTTAAGGCTCATCGTTTGCCGTTTTTACTGATTTTTACTGAGTGGATCGGGTTTAACTGATTTTGACCTTGGATTTCGGATTTGGAGTTACGTCCCCATAAACCCAATTATTGTGTCTTCTGCTTCAATAACACACTGTTTTAGGGCAGATTATGATAAAATGATCTAATAGCAGCAAGCACAGTTCAAAATAGGCTACATAAAGTTCAGAAATCAGAAAATTTTCTTTGGAAATTCATCAATAATTTCCTGCAAAAAATAAAGAATTACTAGTCCCGCCAAAAGAATAAACAGTGCAAGTGAATCATTTGGTTCCCTGTAGTCTAACCCTGTTGCAAATTTTCTTACACCTACGCATCTGAGATATAAAATACAGGCAGAGCGCCTGTGCAGGAGTGCAGACTTCTCACCTCCACAGATTGTGTAGAACTGTCTGAGCGTGAAGGCAGATGTTGCTGAAAAATAAAATACCATCGTAGACACACATTTCATCAGTAGGGGCAGGAATTTATTGCGCTCCAGACACAATTGGGAGTTAAAAAAAAAAGAACCTGCGACTTTACAGACGCTCAGTAACCAGCAGCAAAACACAGCCACCCTGTTCTGTGTCATCTGCTCTGCTAAACTATAAAGCATTTTGGGAAAGGCCAGACGGATTAGACTGCAGTTACTCTGACATAAAAAGCTGCACTTAATTCAAAAGCTCTCATGGCTGATTAATCACAAATTATGATCAAACAGCTGACTTACAGGATAAACATATGACACCCTGCTCACAAGTCTGTGTCTGCATCTGTGTGTTTGCCTCTGTGTGCAGGCATGCATGGCCTCTATGTGTGTGTGTGTGTGTTCGTAAAAGTATGTGTGTGGTTGTGTGTGTACGCGCGCACACGATCACACTGTCTCCCCAAAGTCTGCAGACTCATTTTCCACAGCAGATTAAATGTGTGTCTGCACCCACAGAGCACACCGCCAAATTAAAGTCACCAGTGCACTGACATTCGTCTGTGCAGCATCTGATCTGCCCGATCACAGCCAGAGCAATTTTCTAAAAAAAAAAAAAAAAAGACCTAAAAAATTGTTGTCTGGAGGAGTATTGAACACTCAGATTCAGCAAAAGAGAGGAGAAAAATCTGATCCTTGACAGCGAGAGGACGCTCGTAGGACGTCGCACACATGGAAGAAGTCACTTCAGCTCAAACCTAGCAGAGAGCGAAAGAGTCAGCTGAGTGGTCAAGAATGAAAATGTACTGTTTTTTTAAAGAGCGGAACAAAGCTGTGAAATCTGAGGAACCTTAATCGCCCCTTCTCATATCTGATAGCAGGGCAGCAGGAGTCAGCAGCTGGATCACAGACATCTGGACACCACATAGAGCAGACTGGGAGGCAGCTCAGGCCTCTTGGACGTACAGTAACAGGGACCTGGAGCCGCTATCTACTATGACATATTCCTTCTCTCATGCCAAGAAGTTTTTTTTAACACATTTTGTTATTATAACATATCTTTGAAGCTGCAACACTAAATACTGTTTTTGGAATTTATTATGCATAACACATTTCAGAGGCAATATGTTACGATTTTCAGATTTGAAAACAGTAAATTTTATTACAATGACACAACATTACAAAGACCTGTGACACATTTTGGGGATTACGACTACGTTTAGTTGTACTACATCAAATTTGGGGGATTTGTGCACACTGTAATATACTATTAAATCAGAACACGAGTCCAAAATACAAATTTTGTATTTGCAAAAAATATTAAAAATTTTCAGAAAATATTAGAATGTTTTCGACGACAAATTTGCGTGTAGCTTTTAAAATACAACATCTGTACGTTCAAGAGACGTACATACCTTTTTTTTTTTTTTGCATCTGCACAGCAAATTTATGGAACAAAACCTTGAGAAAACATTATCAGATACATATTTTCCTACACTTTGGGTAATTCTAACAGATAATGTGATTATTAAAGGTGGAAGGCTTTAGCGTGAAAGAAAAGTGAAAGAAAAGTTAAAAACAAAAGAAAAAAAAGGTGAGAGAAGGAAAATTGATGGAAGATAATGAGCAAGCATGAAAGAAAAAAGGCGACCTCAGCTCCCTGTAACCTTCTAACATTTACACCGCGGCAGACGTTGTGACTGTGTATGTGCGTTTGTCCTTGCCACAACGAACTGAAACCATACGGTGATTTATTTAGATCGTTGTTGGCATTTGAGTTTGAGTATCCCCCAGAAAGCAGCAGGCTGCTGCACCGTGAATTCAACATGCTGCATTAAGAGCTTTGCTCCCTTCGGGCAACAGGAATTCTGGGTTATTTCTACCCTGGTGTATCTGGCACAGTTTTGGTTATCCGTCCTCAACGGGCCAATGAAAGCACAGCTGCTCTAGGGCTCATTGGCTGCCGCAAGGTAATAGGTTAAGCCTGATTGGTTACTTTCTGAGAGGACACACCCCTGTTTTTGTATGAGGAAGGGGGGGCAGTTTGGATCAATTTGCATATCTATCCAGTTTCACTGTAGGGCAGAAGATTTGTAACCTCATTTTTTCTGTAGCATTTTTGGGCACCAAATGACAAAGACATATATGATATCGCCAAAAAACATAGTAAAGACCTCTCAGCTGGTGCAGATTTACTCTTCAAATGTATGTGTGGGTATGTGTGCTAATTCTACAGAAGAATTTTTTCTTTTTTTTTTATTTCTTCAAAACTTCAAATCCAACTTCACAGTCCCACTTAAATCTCTTCGCTTTACTTTAAAAAAATACAAAATAAAATAAAAAAAATTAGAAAATACCGTCATTTCTGATCAGATAAGTCAGAGTGTGTCAAACAGCGGCGCTGCACCACAACACCACAACTCCCACTACATTGCTCGGTTGCTGGGCAAAATTTAGAACAGGCCTGCCTCCATACAGGAGTGGCTTGGTGGATGGTAAATGTGTGTGACGTCTTAGTCGGCGTGTTTCACTAACCCCCCTGTGTATCGCGTGTCTAGACCTCACCAACACTACTTCTGGAAGGACCATGTGACCCAGCGAAGCAGTCACAGGACTTCAACATCCACACATTAGCCACCCCCCATTTTGTTTTTCCTTCGTCTTCGTTCAAGCTCTTCCCCTTTTAGTAATGTTAAGGCAAAAATACGTGAAACTCAAGGAAACTGACAGAAGTGGAACCCAAACTCAACGACACGAAGCTGCATCAAAGGTTCGACGCTGCCAACGCCAGCTTGTCCCCCGTAATTTATGTGAAACACCCATCATGAAACTCAAGATCAGTTTAATTTCTTTTTTTAAAACTACTAGAGTAGTGCAAAAGGTTTTTCTTTTTTCTTTTTTTTCGAAATTTAGAAAAATTAATTAATTACTTAATTTTTTGGGCTTCAGAAATATTTCCTCTTCGCGTGAAAATTCAACTTTTAATAAATTTTAAGACAATATTCATCATTTTCTATATCAACATTTAATTCTTGTCTCTTTACCTAAGTTTAGCCGTAACATTATTCATTGGAACAGTATTTTTATTTGCTATGGGTTGGTTCAGTAATATATTCATATTTGTATATCATATCTTTTTTCTTATTTATTTATTTCTAATATTTAAATAACGCCATTTACGCTGATATCTAATTTTTTAAATTTGAATATATTTTGAATGTTTCGGAAATATTAAATCAAATAATTTGAAATTTAAATTTAAAAACAAATGTTTCTAAGTCTCTAAAAATAAAAATTATATTCAAATAAAAAGGGCGTAAAAAAAATGACACATAAATACGAATAGAACATGTATGTAGACGCAAATTTACGTAACACTACTGATTAAAAAAAATAGCAATGCATTTAAATTTGAATATGTTTTTCCTTGTGATGCAGAAATTAAAACACCTGCTGTAAATTAACATATTACTACAGAGATATTTATTCCAGCATCACACTGCAGTAAACAAAAGAAGTCTATTAACCAAAAGAAGAAAAAAAATAATAATTAGTGAACTTGTGGTGACCAGACATTTGCTACTTTCAAAAGTCTACTAAAACTTAATATCGCCTCCATCCAGAGACAGAAATATGAGCACTGAGCCATAAAGACTTCTGATGGAAACCTAAGCAGCCGACACACTCAGGAAACAAATAAAACATCTTTATGAGCGGGATTTTATGATCTTAATAGGCACCGTCCCGGTCCAGTGGCCTCTAAGTGCTTCACTGGACAGGTCTGTGTTTCAGAGCCGACTTCAAACACCAGCTACTGTCTGCACAGCGACACACACAAAACGCTGCACAACTTGGTGCTTTCATTTCATTACTCCGGGCTCGCTTCATAATTAAAAAAACACTTTCTCCGCCTGTGAAATTCCAACAAATTCCCATTAGCTGTGGCCAAAGTATATTTTGCACATTAAGACACAAACTTTGAAACTAATTGTTACACAACAAACACTGTATGAAGTAGATGTACAGTCTGTTCAATGTGAGATTAACTGAAGGAAACTAAACTTCTGTAAGTTTATTTTGTTGTTTAGCCACTTTTCATCTCTTCTCTTTAAAAGTGAAGTAATTACACTGTAAAAAAAAAAGTGTATTTGGAAATAAAAAAAATAAAAACAGGACATGAAAAGGTCTGCTAATGAGAAGAAATGATATAATGTTCCAGAACAAATTAACATCTTTTAAGTATCTTCCAGACTGAAGACTTGTTTCCTTCACTTAAAAAAAAAAAAAAAAA
The DNA here is from genome assembly GCA_016801845.1 of Polydactylus sextarius. Taxonomy (NCBI): domain Eukaryota; kingdom Metazoa; phylum Chordata; class Actinopteri; family Polynemidae; genus Polydactylus; species Polydactylus sextarius. Next base: position 8,564,155 of record CM028922.1, read on the forward strand.
AATATTATTTTGGATATTATTTCTACAATAAATTTTCAATCGAGGAACAGATTACAATAGTTGTTTTCTTTTTAGGAAATTACAAAAGATTTTACAGATTGAATTAAAGATAAAATGACTGAACTTTTTTTTTTCTCTTTTTGCTCTTTTGTTTTGCTTTACTCGGCTGTCTCGTGTTAGAAAATATATACAATTACAATTATATATATATATTTTTTTTCGTGAGTGATGGAATTAAGTAATAATAATAGCGAGAGTAAATTGCAATTTTACTTGGTGAACTAAATAATAAATATTCACATAAAATTACTACTGAGATTTTAAGTTATTTTATTCAAACTGAAAAAATTGCACTTGCTACATATTTTGTATCGTGATCCTTCTTTTTTTTTTTCTCCGGGTGTATAAAATTTATCAGGATTACTTTTTCTTTTGGAAAAAAAGAAAGCAATTCATGAAGTGTTGGGCGAGGCAGTGGGTGAAACCATTTGCTGTTTTTTTTTTTTTTTTTTTTTTTCCTAAGACTTTGTGAGTCTCTTTGAAGCAGGACGGGACAGGTTATCTGTGACCTTGTCTCTTTTGTTAAACAGACAATACAGGCTTGTTGGGCCATTAGTTTCTCTTTGTAGGTGCTCGTCTAGGTGTGATATCCACCCTGTCACTGCTGATACTGCAAAGGCGACCTCATGATTGCACTATGGGGACAAAGAAAGCTTTCTGAAGCAATAAGGAAAAATAAAATACCCTGAAGTGATTTACAACATTCTTTTCTAGTTTAAATGGCATCTCCAGTAAAATGTAAATGATCTCAAATGATCTGATTCACCTTGAAGTTTTAATACCACAAATAAGAAGGAAAAGAAGACAACAAAAGCTAAGAGAAGCACGGATAACGGAAAAGTGTCTTTCCCGATTCATGAGAACGTAGTACTCCGTTCAAGTGGAGACGTCTCATTGGTGGAGCAGAGCAACGCTGCGATTGGCTGAGCTAGTGACATATTCTGTGTCGACTCAGCCCTGGGACCTGTTACGCCAGATGCCCTCCTCTCGTCCCCTGCAATGTTTGCAGCCCCACGCACGCGATCCCTCGCTCCGCTTGACTGCACCCTCTCATCGCATTACTTCTGCTATTCTAACTCCTCCATCAATTATGCACTAGAATAACTCTGGGCCCTGATGGAGCCAAGACATAAAAGGGGATCATCAGCACGAGCGTGAGCAGCGTCTGCCCGCATGTTCCCACCGTGCTGCCTCTGCGACCAGTGATATGAGCACCAACGTACCAACTCATATAGGGCAGCAGCCATGGCACACACCGACGGGCTTGTGCATAAACAAACACAGGCTGTCCCATCACCATCGTGTTAGTAGGTCAATCAGATTTCGTGATGGACTTCCCTGGCTGAAGGCCAAACCCCAACCCCAATTCAACAGGGTCATGAAAGCTTATTTTAGGACGATTATTTCTTTTATCAAAGATAAATAAGCTTATCACACCATATTTATGTTAGCTTATTCATCTGTTTTCAAAGTAATTCATCTTAATTATTGTTTATTTTTCAGATGGAGCCACAAGAGACGAGTCTGAGGAGTGGACTGTTTGGTTACTGCATTAGTTCATACATCTGTTAAGAGGAAAGTGGATGATTTGACTTATTCCAAGAATGGTGCCAGTTTGAAAACAGGACAAACATTATACAACTAATTATACAACAAGTAATTTAAGACATGAGCAGAGTCTTAACTTTTAGAAGTTTTCGATTTTTAGATCTATTTAGGAATACTTTGTCACTTGCATTTGGATTTCTTTACATCAAAATATTAAACTTTTTGGAAGTTTTTTTTTTAGCAGTGCTGCTCCCCGAGTTGAAACTTCCCACAAAGACAGGATGATCAATTTAACACTGAAAAACTTGGAGCAATATTTAATTTTCTACAAACGAGAAGATACTGAAAAGAACAGAAATTGCGCATTTTCCAAAAAAATTTGATTCTTTATCTTCAAACTCAAGCGGGTCAGTGCAGCACAATGAGGAGAAATGAATGAAAAAAGACAAAAATCTGGTAAAATACTGAGGCTGAGATATTTTACTGCCAGAGTTTTTCACGCTTTACAAAAAAAAAAAAAAAAAAAAAAATCTGACTTCGAGAACCACATAGCAGATGTAAATTATTTCTTTTACAGACATGAATGACTTCATGGTAGATTTTTTTTGCTATAGTTGAGATTCAGATCCGAAAGATCAGAAACCGCTCAAGTGACATCCCAGGATTCGTAACCTACTTTTATTCCCTGAAACAAAATGGAGTCGAATTTGGAAAATGGCTGCTTGTTCTCTCCGCTCCGCCACACACCACAGAGAAAAAGGCGTAGAGAGGAAGTCTGCCACGTCTATGGAAATTGTACAGATCTTGGCAGTCTGAGATTTCAATTAATGACCCTGCAACTCAAGTTGCGCGATGATAAAATACTAAAAACAATTTAATCGCAGTCATTCATCACCAAGGCAGCACAGGCCAGGAAAGGATTGCAGAAAATATAAAAATAAAAAAAGGAAAGGCGACATAATGTCGATCCCCTCTATTAAAGTTGTGGCGGTCTTGACCTGAATTTCTCCTGGTTGCGTGTGAAGGTTTGTCCAAGCTCTATCGTGAGATCACAAACAGCTTTTTTAATATTTCATGGATCCCTGAGCACCACGTGAGCCGAAATCCAACAGGAGGAAACACTTTAAGTCTCGACGGACCAGAGAGCCACACGAAAGGTCCCGCAAAGTCACACCAAGTTCATGAAACAACAACTGTTCCTCACCCGGAGATAAATAACATTTGTCTTTTCAATATTTTCCACCACGGGAGTCTGAAAAGGGCAAAACAAACTAAGCCCTCTTTTCTGTTGTGGTCTAAAAAACACAGCTCCAAACCATCATCAGATAAACTCTCATACCAAAATGATTACATGAGACATTTGAACCCGAGAAACAAAAGCAATTAGACAGCAGCACTGACTCCCACGAAAGCATATTTTACTTCAACGGAGATGTTTTGCTTCGTCTTTGTGGCTGAAAGAAAAACTAATGTACGTTCGCGCAGCTCAGAGTTTCATCACACTGTGAATCACATATGATTCACAAAAGTGACTGGAAAAGTAATACACTCACACATCAGCTTTGTCTAATTTCTTCCAAGATACACAAAAAGCTAAAAGTCAGCAGCCATTTAAGATCAGGAAATATCGCCCTGATGAGGAGGTACACATACTTTTGTTTCAGGCCTCGCTCCAAAGCCACAGTGACCCAAATATAGTTCCAGAAACATTTACTTGGAGGTTTGGCCCCCACTGTCAAAGTGATCACATTTGCTTTTTATCAACCATATATTGCAAGCCAATTTACATTTCAAGCGTAATCATATATGATTCCAATCTACTGATGTGCCAATTTTCTTATTATCTCCATTTGTCTTAAACCAGAGGAGACAGAAAAGTCTTCTTGGTCAGGATATCCACACCAGGCCATATAGCTACAGACATCACAGCTAACAAGTCAAAACTGCAGACATTTAACTTACAGTTTTTAGTCCAAAATGAAGCTTAGAAATCACCAAAGCACATTATTCACTCAGATTTTGTCGTTTTCCAACTTTAACTCAGTCCTGTTGAACCACCTCATTCGTCACATTTACTCTACTTCAAAGAACAGATTGTAATGTACTTTCAGTGTCTACGCTGCCAAAAATCTCTGTGTTATCGTGTCATTTTGTCAATTGTGACCTGTACAGAAGAATAATATCCCAGTGAAGAAACATTATTGCAAGCTGTTTCCAATACAAATGAACTTGCTGCAAGAATTTTCTGGTGAGAACAAACATCAAATGAGGCCAAATGTTGCACTGGAATCAAGAAACGTGAGGCTGTAGAAAAACTCTGAAACATGTTGATTTGTATTGGAATCAAAAGCAGACATAACACATTCCTGCAAAGTAACATTTCTGTACAAGGAGAGAAATCTTTTGAGATTCAGTAATATACAAAACATTTTTCCCTTTTTTTTTTTTATATTAAAGTCTTGAACAGAAAACTTTTGTCGGTAAAAAAAAAAAAAAAAAAAGAATCTAAGAAGTACATCCACCCAGTTGCTTGAATGTCTGGCTAACTTTCACAGTTTTCTTGCAGCTTACACAGCAGGTCTTGACAAACCATATAAACTCAGGTTTCACTATTTGAGAGTGTTTAGGACAACATAAAATGCAGGATGAATGGCCAAGCAACCACCCTGTTATCTTTGATACTGTGTGATACCCTGCAAACAGCAGCAGCCATGCTCAGTCTGTTAGCAGCTTAGTGGCTCTTTAGGACCATTTTGGAAGCACTTTTCAGAAGCTTTACTGCAGTCATTAGGAGCTAAGGCTGATTAATGTGAATGGTCAGGCAGGGCCTGGCTTTCTGAGGGAAGAACAGAGAGGGGTGAAGGGTCCCACAGGAAGTGTTTTGTGTCTCCACACAAAGGGAGGGCTGACCTCTTAAGCCCCTTAGAGCCTCTTTGCTAATACCCTCACCGGTGCCTACAAAGACACAGGGGATGCCATTTCACCACTCACATTTAAACAGCGTACACAGGAAAAAAAGCCCCACTAAGATTAAAACAGCAGAAAAGTGAACCTCTGTGCAGTGGAGTGAGACTGTGAGATTAGGCCCGAAGAGTCCTCCGCTAATCCATTGACTGTCGCACATATCAAACAGAGGAAGCGAAACTCACACAGTAACCAATCTGAGGACAATGCATCTTATCAAGTCACTTTGTCCACTGTCGGGCCTTAAACATTTTATAACCATAGAAACATTGTTTGACTCTATTGTCAAAGTCATTTAAAGTCACATTTTTTGAGAATTTCTAGATCTGAGCATCACATTTTCTTAACCTATTGTGTCGTCCTTTAAAAGAAAAAAAATACTGCTTTGAAACCAGGTTGAAATAAGAGTACTATGGACAGTTCTAAGTGCTATATTCTTTATGATAACAAGATTCAGCTCTAGGCCATACTTGAAAGATAGTGGCATGTTTTAAAATTTGGCTAACACGATTACACTTTGCCAGCAGATTCTTTTTTTCTTATTTTCAGTAAAGTTTTCTGGCTCTCAAGTCATTTTAAGGATTCTAGTATCGGTCTTGTTCTTGTGCTTCATGACCAGAGGTTTTCATTTTATAACTAGAGTTTTCTAGATTGATTGATTAGATGATTGAGTCTCCATTCTAGACTACACACACACACACACACACACACACACTTAAATAGGAAGAATTGTCTAGACTCTATCATTTTTTCTAGACTCTCAAAAAATCTTGATACAAGAATACAAGAGATGTACAAGTCATTTTAAGGATTCTAGTGCAACTTCCTGTACTCAGCCTTCTTCCAAGACTTGGTTCTAAAAAAACTCTTAAAACAAGTGGGTTTGTATAATACAGTTACTGAAAGGATACTACTGTAACTCCTAAGTATTTTTTTCAAAAATTCTGGGAACAAGCAGATTCCATTTGGGATTTGGATGCGGGAATCATGTCAAACTCATCACCTTTGTTCTCTTGTTTAAGAAAAACTGGACTCTAAAATTGACAACAAAAGATGTTTTAAGGTGTAAATTGCTGTGATGAAAAATACAACTGGTAAAAAATAAAGTAAAATGCTGCAATGTGTGAAGGTTATCGTGACCACAGTGCATTCGCTGTACCAGAGCTTTGGAGAATTATTGCTGTAAACCAATAAACCTGCCAGCCTTATTAACCTCTTGTCACTAGTTCCTGTCAATCACACCCTGGCAGCCCGAGGACCTCGCCTTATTAGTCAGTGCACAGAGGGAGGGCTGGGCCTGCTTCTCTCTAGGCAGGGTCGTAGAGAGCATGAGGAATGAAGGGTGTCCCCGAAAGGAGGACTATTCCTCCTTTTTTGCAGAAAGCTGAGCACAGAAACTCAGCTTTATTCATCTAAAAATTTGGTCTTTTAAGTACATTCTGTAAAGTAAATCAGAGTGGTAGGAAACAGACACGTATAAGAAACTGAATATGGGAGATCTCACATCTAAGATGTGACACTCTTTCATTTCATGCGCTGAGAGACTAAAGTGCTGTGTTGAAGCTTAATGCTCCAGCACTTTGTAATAAAATGGAAAGTAAACCTCAGATAAGAGGCCTCTCATCCATGGTTTATTGATATTTTCTGAAGACCCCTCTGTAGGAAATCACATTCAGTCAGTTCTCTTTGAAGCCTTTTGAGACTGACACTTCCTCAGGGGTGAAAACACTGGTTCTGACCCCACCCTGGGACCCCACGCCTGGACACTGTTTCTCTGTCATAGCCTCTGGCCTCTACATTCGGAAGTTTCTCTCACCCCAACAACTGTGTTTCCCTCCTGTTACAGACTGCCTGCCCCACCTCGAATAACATATGCACACTCCAAAACCACCTCTCCCGTCTCCTCCCTCTCTCAGTCTGCCTCTCGGCAGAGCTAAAAGCTGGCTATGGGCCGCTGAGTATGAGCGGAACAATAGCGGCCTTTCAGGCGGTCTGTGCCGGGCTCTGGGAGAGGGCTGCAGTCCTGAGACCCAGTCAATATTTGGACGTGGTTGCCTTTTTGTGTCCGTTTTTAATCCAAGCGGAACCAAGCAGCAGGGAGCCGGGGAAAAGGCTGAGAGGGGAAAGCGAGGGTAAACACTAAGAACAATGCAAACGGGGGAACTTACAATGCTACTGGGAAACTATCACAACATCAGCTCGCCACCAAGTGAAAAATGGAGTATTGTTTCTTTAAGTGGAGATTAAAAAGAGAACAGTGCAAGAAAAGCAAATAGCGGAGATTATTCTGCCATGAGAAGAAATGTGCACAAGTGTCAAGTTGAGGAGCTTTTTGAAATATTACTTCAACCTGTATAATCAGAAACAATGCAGGAAATGATCATTTGGAACATCAGAAAGGTCTTAAAAGTCAAGAACCACATTTAGACCAAACAGGGTGTTGAAAAGATTGTTTGATTGTCTTAAAGAGAAATATCTTGCATCTGCTGAGGAAAGCTTTGGATGGGCATTATCTGGGATTAAAGGAAACCCCTGGGGTGACAGTGCTCTCCCTGAATGCTGGAATCCTTCTTTCCCCAGCTGTCAGGTCGTTAGTCCCACCCAATGAGGTTCTTTGATGACGAGGGGTATCGGTTTCCATGGCGTCGGGGACACAAACAGCTTGGGAGATTAAGGACGGAACTCGGCCCTGATTCTCCGTTGATCCCACCTATCAGCAACAAATAAACACCTTGGGCCACGGCAACGCCTGCGTGTGGACCATATGGACCCGGGTGGGTTTTAATGAAGCAGCTAAATAGCTGGTGAGTAGGGAATTCACTAATAGCTCCTTGTCAGAGCAGCAGTAAATACCCCACTCATACACTTTATTCCATCATTTGGTTGCCGACACAGACGGCAAAGCTGACAAGCAACATCTGTGGCTCATTTTTCTTACATGGGCTTTTCCACCACCAAACGCTACGGCTTTTGTTTTTCAGGTTTTTGTTTTGTTTTTGTTTTTTTTTTTTGCCTTGATTACAATGTTTTCTCTTGGTGCCACTTTCTTACAAACCCTACTTGATACAACATTAGTCAGTTGCAAATATAACCGGGTTAATGATTAATAAATCTGTTAACAATGCTTTATACCTCACACGTTCTTTCAAGATATCTGATCTAGACACAGATATACTTCATACAGACTTTGTAGGTCACAACTATTGACATTATAAGTTAAAAGTAATGTTGACTAATGATTACCAAAGCAGTTATTAATACGGAATAAATCGGAAATTAGCAGGTAGCCAATGGTACAACAAAGTCTGATTTATAAAGCTGTTATCAATTATTCATTATGCATTTGCTAATCAGTCTAATCTTTGTTATAATCTAATCGTTCTTTGTTAGTATGACTGGAGCTACATTATAACAGCAGCTGCATATGATTCCTCAGTATTCTTTGATCACAATATCTGAAAAACAGACTGTATTTACAATTACATTTCTATTGTTTCTGTGTTTTGTTTTTTGTAGTTTCTGTCTTTCTAATAAGCCAGCAGATGTGTAATTAGAAATATTTGCAAGTTATTAATATAAAGCTGCTCTTCCAATATGATATTCCATCATGTCCGCAATCTGCAAATGTTATTATAATAGTTATTCACATGAATTTATTTTGGTCTGAATGTTGCGCAGCCATTTGCCAGAAAGTAGGAGCATCGAACCATCAAGAGGAGCAATCTACCATTTCAAGACCTAGCAGTTCAAAACATTGTTCTGACAAATGGCTTCATGCTGATCTCTTAATAAATTATTCAACATTAATAAGGCCATTAGTTACAATTTGTAAACCCTCTATATTATATGCCTTATTAGAAAGTGGAACCAAGTACTTAGGACTGATAAACCAGTCTATACTTCAAACAATATCTTGTCAATATGACTGAAGAATTGTAGTACAGACGCTGCGCAATACTCTTCATTGCTTTTCCATGACACTATCTGAAACCACAACTAAAAAGGAGCCAGACACAACAGTGTTTTGCAACATACTCGAAAGATTTTTGGGAATTTGCTGCATTTTGTTTACGATTAAATCCAAATCAGGGGTATTTCCAGTCTTTCCAAACCTGCATAAGAATCATGTGCACAGCTTGCATACGCCCACGTAGTATTGAACTGACTGAGTAGACTGAACAATGCAAAAGATTTTACTGCATGCGGTCTCTACGACGAGAGATAAATAAGAAAACAGCAAAACTATGAAGCCGTTTTGGGGTTTTTTTTGGCACAAAAACAGCTAGAAGTCGTTATATAAATTGTATCTCAGCAGATATTTTGTCTAAAAAGTCTCCCTAATACTGGAAATTCATTTAATTTCATTAAGTAGCATCTACAGACAGTCACTCACTGTCACTGTGGAAGCTTTTCAAACTCCAGGCAAGACTGAACCATCCTCGGGGCTATAAATCCCTCAACCACGGCTCTGAGTCCTGCTCGTCTGAGCCTAATCAGCAACAAGCATCAGTGCAAGAAGATTTTGCTCTGAGATGAAAGCACGGTAAACACGAACGCACGTTTATCTAAATTACAAAACGGCTCCTTTCTGCCCCTTTGAAACAATAGAAAACATGAAAATGTCATTGCATTTCCATTTTTCACGATTCACTTCCCATTTCAATTCCAGAGCTCCTGTAGGGGATTTCATGAATGGCTGAGTATGAACTGCTGCTCTGGATGCCATTTTTCCCCACTTTGGCCAAATATACAGCACTGTAGGCAGAAGAGGGGGGTAAGAAAGCTCATCTGGAAGTTGGGACTGTACCGCAGCAGGTTCCCAGGGCTCCAATACTGAATATGGTTACATTAAACAGCAGGGATCCAGGGCCCGCAAGCTCGAATGGAATACTGTTAGGTTTTGCTGTGGGTCAGGGGGCCCCCTGGCTTTAAGCATGGCCCTCTTTTACATTATACAGGCTGGGTCAGGTTTAGATTAAAGTCATGAATGAGAAAAGGAGACAGTCATTTAGAGTTACTCATTTATTTAGCTCCCATTCTGCCTAGACAAAGCCCAGGCGGGGTGCCGTACCGGGGCGGACACCGGGCCCCATGGCTGGCGGTACTGCCCCGGTTTTGACCCTGACAACGGTCCCCTCTGTGCTGCTTAACCCGCGACTCGCCTGGTTACTACCGAGTGTGTGACCTCAGCATGTGTGGATCTCTCACAAGACTGAGCATCACGCTGTGCCTTGGCCGCTGCTGAAATACCCCTGTGTACCCCTTTATTGTCTGCCCCAGCGTGGGCTGGGAAGGGGTGGAGGGGACACTTGGATGGCGAAGCATGGCAACTAAGAAACCAGACTTGGGAATTGGGAACTGTTTGAAAGCCAAGTAAGAGAGAGAGAGAGAGTGAGAGAGAGAAAAAGAAGCAACCTGGAGCCTGTGTGTGGAACAGAAACTGTTATCAGTCTCAGATATCTGTCTGTTAGTAGAGCAGGAACTCCATCAGCCTTTCATGTCTCCACTGCAACATTTGCATTTCTATCATTAACATCCTGTCAGTTCACCTTGTCTAAGCTAAACCCTCTACACACATTTTGCCTCAGGGTCACTGTTACAAAGACAAATAACAGCCCTGGTGTGTGTTTATGCCAATGGCCCAACAAACCAGTTTCTTGTCTCTAAACAAATGTTGATATAATTTTTTTTGACTCAACATCAGTATACTGGTACTGGTAATGCTCCAACCGAAACAAAGTGACGCACTCTTTGTATCACCATGTGTTCGCACCAAAACTGAGACTGAGTCACCAGGGAGGTGCCCTGACATACACAGGAGGAGAAATGTCATTTAAGTATTGGTAATAGAAGAATCTGGGCTCATGTCCAAAAGTTTCGGAAGAACACTTGTGATAATTAGAACCATGGGAGCAACCTAAAGTTTTTAAACTGCAGGTTTTAACTCAACCAACACAACAAAATAGGTTTTAACTCAACCAACACAACAAAATAGACTTTGTCAGCAATTAATTGCAAAGCAATAAGTCACTGAGATGCCCAGACAAATAACAGACAACACAAAGTCTGCAAATACTTGGCATAAAATACCCCCTAACTCCTACTTGATGAGTCTCCATTTGGCACAAAAACTACTCTGTCAATTCCAATCGATGGCAGCAGGCTGAGAGCAACTCAGCATTATTTTAACCCAGCGGGTTGATGCTCAGCGGAGTACATTTCTCCCAGAGCTCCTAACACTAACACCACTCATGTATTTAATTTTCAACCTGGATGTGGAGCAAACGCTGACCATTAATGCGTAATAGCGCGTAATGGCGCGTTAATGGCAAGCAGCCTGTTCAAGAAAAAAGAGAAAGAAAAAAAAAACACTGGGTTGTTTCACTGTCAAGTGCGATCTGATGCTGCACAGTGTGTGAACACGACTGACTGCGAAGATGACTCTGATATGGAGGATTATTTATTTGTGATCACCACGACAATCCCTCAATGGATACAACAAATAAAAGCTTGTGGAAGAAGTGACATTAAATGTGGCACCGATTTAAGTTCATAACGCTGTTAATTTAAAGCAACTGGAACAACATGATAAACATTATTACACGCTGGGGCATTCATGTTTGTTTGTTTTTGTTTTTTTAACTGTGCGCATATAGAATGCAGTTTTGTTTATATCATTTTAGTGACATTTTAAAATGATATTTTTCCCTTATAATATGGAGCTCAGATTGGACCCCAAATATCAAAACCCTACAAACTACTACAAACTGGTTTGAGATCAGCTTCAACCGGGAAGAGACCAGGGTGAAGACCGGGCGGAGGGAGCCTCCGTGTGCCGGTGCGCCACCGGGCTAACGATCGAGCGGTCGGAACGGTTACTTACTTGGGGTTGGTCCGGTTCCAGTAGACTGCATATCGGTCGGACACCACCTTGGAAGCCGGGTCCTGGCCGTACACACACATCCCAATGATGAGGATGAAGAAGATGATCATTTCCACCTGCGGCATGTTGGCTGTGGAACTCCGATGAAACCAAATCGGTTCCAGTCCTTCCTGGTTCCTTCTTTTTTAAAGGGATTCTGGTGAATGTGTTTGCTATGATTCTGTGACACCCGCACAGATTTAGCTCCTTTCTCTGTGTTTATAATATAAAAAATAAAAATGATAAATTTCTGTCTGTTACAACAGAAATGTCTTGCTCTGTTTTCGTTTAAACAGTCAAGTTTTTTTTTTACTCAGCGCCAAACTCGCTCGCTGGCATAAAAAACTAGTGAGTGAAACGCTGAAAATCCACAATAATTCAGTCTGTGCCACCGCATCAACTCCAGCTCCGCTTAGAAAACAGTTTCTCCAACTCGCGCTGAATTTCCCAGACAAGGAGTTAATGTTTCGCAAACAGAGGCGACAAATTGTCAAGAGGATAAAAATGTCCCACAGTTTTAGAGATGAAGAGATGAAGTGATACAGTCCTTGCTCGCGATGTCTTCTCCTCCTCCTGTTCAACGTGGATCACCGAGCAAAAGACTCAGAAAACCAGCAGCTTTGAGCTCTGGTTGCTGCCCGAGCGCTCTTGATCCTGCTCCTGTTCCTACCGAACGACGAAACACGCAGTAAATCAAACCTCTCCACCGCGCGTAAACGCACACAACCTCCGGGTTAAATGTCCCCTGACGAGCGGCTCCGCCACATAACCGAGAGCGCACGACAAGCGGTGTTATCAATCTGAAGGAACCAAACCAAGTCAGCAGCGTTGTGGCTCCTGCGGCCATGCTCTCCCGGACCAACCCCCCTCCTCCTACTCCTCCACCCCCAATCTCTCTCTCTCGCTCTCTCTCTCCCTCTCCCCTTCCTCCCTCCTACTGTGCCAGCCGGGCCACACTGCAAAAAATGTTCGTTTTGGCAGTTGAGGCGTTTTTGGTCTTTGGAGGAAAAACTGTCGAATCATCTGGAGCTTGTTTTCTCAGAGGAAATAAAGACAGACATTGAATTGAGTCGTCAGTTCTGCTTTAGTTCCGTTTTATGGCGTTTCAATCTTTTACATGTGTCAGAAAATCATCTCAAAGCAGATCAACCCACCTCGCAACCACAATAAAACCTCACCAGTTCACACAATATAGCAAACATCAGAACCTCTCCCAGGCTTGGACCTGCTGTCATACATACATGAAGTTTTTTTCCCTCATGCAGGCTGTTGAACGTGTGGCGTTTGTTTTTACAGATGGGCATATTTCTTGTAGTGTACAGTTTCATGGTTGCGCACGGTCTCATTGGCTTGGATTTTGAATGACGGGCGTTTCGCTTACAAAAACAACATCCCTCCTCCTGGGGGGTATCTGTGCTTCCCAGGCCCAAAGAACGGATCCCAGATCGTTTCACAAACAAGACCCCTTTTTAATCAAAAATCTTAATATGAGCGTCCAGTCAGAATTCCTATAAAGTTTTCTTCAATCATGCAATAACCAAATGTTCAGCTGCTTTCAATGGAAATTGACTCATTTTATGATTTTTTACGAAGTTAAATTATAGTGTCAGTAAGATCATTACTATCCCATTGTTTTTCATGCTTCAAACAGTCTTCAAATGGTTTCAATACGGTGTTTTTTAAACCGGAGGAATTACCCTGAAACCAGTTTGTATGACAAGTATCTCAGCTGGCAGACTTTTCACTTGTTTCGGGAAAAAACAATATTTCCATTCTGCGCTAAATGACTCAAGAATAGCCGCACATTTTATTGTCAGCACAAAATTAAAACAGCTTTCATGCTCTCAGCATTTTTTTTTATTGGCCACACATTCGTCTAACAGACATTATAAGTTTGTCTCCCGCAGGTTTCAGGGGGCTGTAGATCAGCAGTGTGCCATGCAGTGGTTTGGAGTTTATGACTCAGTGCGCCACATAGTGGTCATTGTGGAAAAGCCACCATGAATTATCTGAAGAGTCTTACATACAGGGATTCTATTGTCTTACTTTGATAAAAGAGACAGTTTTAACTGCTTGGTGGCAAAAAAAATAAATAAATAAAAATTAAAAAAGTATTTAGACTACATAAACATCACCATGTGAAAAGTGGAGATTGTCCATTAGTGAGTCAGCGCAGACACAGACAGGGTTCAGTCTGGTAGTTGAACTAATCCTCCCCACAACAACACTACCACGGAGGGGGCTGGTCCGGGCTCTGCAGGAGGATTGTAAACTTTACTGAGACACTGAACAGTCTCTTCAAACGGTGGCTTCTGTTCACAAACAGCCTGATTTATTCCACTCAGTGAACTCCATCTCAGTTGGTTCAGAGTTTCTCTCCATTTGGACTCTTTACACCCCAGTGGTACACAGAGTATAAAGAACATAAAGCAAAATAGCTTCATATAGAAAAAGAATAAGTTAAAGGGATGAATGGGAATACTTTTTCACATGATGAGATTTTTTGTATCTATATTTTACCAGGACAAAAGCTCTCGGGTCAGCACCTACGAAATGAAGCAAAGATAGAAAGGGGCACTGGGTTGATATCACATCAAATACTCTATCGCCTGTGACTGAGGAGCAGGGCGGCTAAGAGGTCCACATTGCTGTATTGGAGTTAGATAACACCAGTGAGTTTAGATCCAACATTGATTTTACAGTTCAAACGTACTTTTTTTACTTTTTTTTTTTTTTTTTTTAACAGGCTAAATGTTAACCTGTAGTTTGTTGCTGGCCAGTGAAGTGAGTTCATCATAGCTTGGTTTACTGTATATATATATATATATATATATATATATATATATATATATATATATATATATATATATATATATATATATATATATATATATATATATATATATATATATATAGTGTAATAGTGTTCTGGGGAAAAAAAACTTGTTTGTTGTGTTTGTTTGTCAAGAAAAGCAGGGTTCAGTTCAGGCTACAGGTTAGAGCTGATGAGATCCAGATATGTTAAGTCAGGTTTGTTTCACAGCTTTAAAACATTGAGAACTGATTAAATCGAAACCTGCAATGTTCCCGTTTGAATGTATAACATGACAAAATTGACGTTCTAGTGATGCAACCTGCTGGTATCCTTGTTGGCTCAGAATGCTGCTGCTGAAAATCACCACATCGGAGGTTCAAGTCCTGCATGAGTAATGAGTTTTCTTACATAACAACTGCTGAAAAGTAATTAAAGTTTGAATGTAGATGCAACATGACATTAAACAGCTTTGACAAATGAACTAGAACCCCAGTGTAGTGATTTATTTTATAGCGAGAAAATAGGATAATTAGCATAAAGCTAATTAGCAGCACAACAGACACCATATGATGGTTCTATTGTTTATAATAACTTCAGTCTGGCTGTCTTAAATAACTTGTTCCGTGGTGCCCGTTTCTTTAATTGCATTAAGGTGACAGGTTTGAATTATGAAGTAAATAACTAACTTAAAGGGAGGAAGTTTGGGGGGAAAACACTAACCTGACCAGGACAAGGTTTGTCTGGATGTTTCCATGATGATTAAAGTCAGACTTTATCAAACCTTTCCTGGAAATAACCCTGCCTTACTGAAAGAAATCTGGTTTCTCCAACTTTATGAGACCACATGTGTTGAACTCAAACTCAACAGCATCACAGTCATCATCCTGTTTTTTTTTTTTTTTTTTTTTTAATTTAAACAATAAATCCACTATAAGCCGCATTAGTTAGGGTGTCATGTTGTGTTGTGGTCAGTGCCATAGTGTGTGTGTGTGTGTGTGTGTGTGTGTGTGTGAGAGAGAGAGAGAGAGAGAGTGTCATCCTGTAAATGCTTGCATACTGTATGACCAACCCTCTGAGTGCTTTGCAACAGGCACTGTTGAGTTTATGCTTCATTGTACATGTGTGAGTGTTAGTGTGTGTGTGTGTGTGTGTACATGTGCACATCAGGCTGATGATCCACCACAGCCAGGCAGACTAATCCATGAGCTATAATCACCTCATCTCAGAAGCTAAAGTGCCTGTCCTACTTCATTTATGCCTGATATGTGTCTGTGTCCCCCAAGACAATGGAGTCATTATAAATTAGGGTCAGTGGGGCTCCCAGCACAACACACAGCGGTGCATTCTAATGTTTCTCATGGTCTTATGAGTCGGCTGTTACACACTCACAGAGGAATGAGAGTTCGTACCACACAGTTTTACCACACAACATGGACTCACATACGAGCAGAGAGAGGGCAGATTCCCCCCACCCCGTATTTCTTTTTAACACAATCTGTAATAAAGAAGCACATCAAAGTGTCATTGAGTGTTTATGTTGTGACATGAGCATTACAGCCACTCGGTTCTCCTCCATTAGCAGCTGGTAAAGTCCCTGTAATAATGTTCAGCTCTGCAAAAAAAATCCCTTTCATTATTCTGATCTTGTGCTGAGAACAAAACAAATTGTTTCTTTTTCCACAAGGCAAGTTTAATTTCTGCCCTATCCACTTGAGTTGTCTATATTTTATTTGACTTTTTGTCAAGAACTCACCAAAGAACTAATGGAGTTACCTACACCAAGGTCCACTTGGTATTAACATGATGCTTGGAAGTCATTTTTATTGTCCAAATACTGCAGATTCAGGTGCGGAATCAGGAGAGCAGACTATCTAAATAGTATGAAGAGTAATTCGATTCAACTAGGGAAAAAGAAAGTAATAAATTCAAGATTCTTAGATTTTTTTCTCTCTCTCTCTTCTTTCACTAAATGAATCACATTTGTTTGCTTGTGTTTAAGGAAATCCAAAGCACCTGGTTAAGATTGTTGTCCTCATTTAAAAAGTTGGCTGCTTTCAAAGTCAGTGCTGACTTAATGAACAAGACATGACATGTTTGCTTTTTCAATATTCAGTCAAATCCACTTTTTTTGTTTTTCCAACCAAAGTGTTTTTGTAGCCTAAACCAGATCACATGCACATCACACAGGTCTCATGCTGTCTGGGCAGGGATTTTTTTTTTTTCTTCTATTTTTTTTCTCAGTGAACATTTTTCGAATGGCTGATATTACCAGCTGTTTATCTTATATGTCAAGGTTTAGGTCAAGTTATAGAAGCTTTATTTGTTAAGTATTTTTTAGACCAATATTTTTGTGCATATCAGATGCAAAAAATTGCAATCAATTTTTCATTTAAAAACAATCAAAGCCAGCTCTGCTTATTCTCTCTTGTTCAAAGCCAGCAGTTTGTTTTGGTGACCTGCCCAAACCTGCAGATTAATGCCTGGTAATGGTTATAATCACTTAACATTCTGCAAGCTCTGCTCTGGGAGAAAAAAAAAGTCTGGTCAGACATTGTTATTAGAATAAACTGTGCATTAGATATAAACTGATGAGTCAAGTACTTCCCTTTTTGTCTGTGTCTTCTATACTCTCACTGTCCACTTGACTTAGTTTTTAGGTTTACATCTTCCTCTTTTTTGACATTTCCAACTCATCATCCCCTCACGGAAAAGTAAATGTTTACATCTCACCAAAGGGAGCTGGTTTATTCGTCTGTCTCTCCGTCTGCATCCCTCTGTCTGAAACTTCATTGTGAACCTTCCCAGCTGGCCTTGGACGCAGCCAACATACAGTATGTAGGTGTTGAGGTTAGAGGAAGAATAGCTTCTCATAAAAAAAGGTTTGGATGTGATGAAAAATAAACAAATTAAAGTGAAATAGGAATTGAGAGAAAGAAGGGTGTGTGTGCGTGTGTGTGAGGATGATGCGCGATGACAAGTTGACTCCGACTCAGAAAGACGTGGGAGGTCTGAGTTATTCCTGCCGAACCTGCACTTGTAAATCTGTGTGTGGCACCTGGTTGAACTCTTTTTGTATACATGACCTCTGCAAACACAAATACACGAGCTCACACTTGCACACAAAAGCCTGGGAGTAAGCAGGACTGCATGCGCACACACACACACACACACACACACACACACACACACAGTCTCTCTCTCTCTCTGTTTTCACAATGATGTTTCCCTGCATGTAGGTAAGTAATGTCTGTGACCCATGGAGCCTGCCCTGCTTAAAGTCATTCAAACTGAGTGCTGCTGACACTGGAATGCTAGCTATGTTAGTGGGGGGAGATTCTCACCAGATTTGTACATTTATACCAGTGACGTGCACAGAGGGTGGTGATGAAATGAAGTGCCCCCCTTTTTTTGTTGCCTTTATGTTCTGTAACATATGTCTTCATCCCACTGGAACAGTTTCATGCTTCATTTCTGCTCTGTTGTCACACCAAAAGTGCACTTGGGTGGCCCAAATGCCCTTCAGATTCACCATAGAGCGGCTTTGCTTTACCAAATTACCCCCAAGTGCCCCCTTTATTTGGTCCAAGAATCCATCCTGTTGAACAAAAAGTACCCCTGTGATAAAAAAAAAAAAAAAAAAAAAAAGTGCACCTGTGACTGACCCAAGTGCATTCCTGGTCAGCCACAGTGCCCTTCCAATCAGTTCAAGTACACCTCAACCGAGTCTCCCTGTGGTCAATCAAGTTGCAGTTCTAGTCAGTCCGAAGGTCCCTTGGGTTTCCCAAAGTATCTCAACCAAAATGCTTTTTTGATTGACCATAATAAGCAGACCTCATCCCTGTAGCTCAGTTCAAATGGCCATGTAGTTGACTGAAATGCCATCCAGTTTAAATGCTCCTCTGCTTAACCAAAGTGCCTGTGTTTCCTGGCCAAATAGATGTTCAACTAGCTAAAACACCTCTGTGGTTGTCTAGAAGGAATTTTGTATGTGACAATGAGACAAAACAAAAGAAGGGAGTGGTGACCCATTATCTATGCCCCCTTGGCTCTCAAATAATCTGTGCACAACCCTGCACAGTTCATGAAGAGGTGATTAGGGCTGACCTAGGATCAGGTCACTGCAGGCTCAGTTGAGTCACAGCTGTTGGTGACCGCCCCAAAGATTAAATGAGTGGGTGTCATCTGAATCAAAGCCATATCTGCCTCAGGGAGTCACACTGTGTGGAGCTGAAGGTCCAGAGCTCATCTGATTATCGATTGCCCCTTATTGCTCTCTCAATCAATCCACTCACACCCATTTCCATAACACAATTTTGCCAGCTTGAAATTAGCTTATTTCTAAAACTGCAGGAGTTGAAATTAGATTTGGGGAGAAGAATAAAGACAGAATGGAAAATTGCTTCAGAGATTTGCATATACAGAACTGAGAAAGAGATTTTGTTTCATTGCCTGGACATAGCCTCTCTTGAAAATCAGAAAAACATCCCGTAGAGTGTGTGGGACGTGTAAACAAAAGCAGAAATGACCCTTTGAAGTGGCTCTTTAAGTTAAACTCATCCGAGTGATTAATCATACATACAACACTCACACCTTTTAGTTCAACAAATGAAAAGGTCTGGAAATTAGTTCAGCCAGCTTTTATTCATTAGCCTTTGATCTAAGGCATTTTAAGCTGAAGTAGGTACTTGATCATAACACGACACAAGGGATCTGTGAATCGCACTGGTTGAGCAAAATTGCTCCAAGCTCAGTAAAATCGATAGGAAGCCAATGATTGAAAGGATTCATCAGCTCATGTGTCTCTGAGGGAGATCAAGAGTTGGCAGGTCAAGATCTCGACCTGACAGGGTCCTGAAGGGGGCGGAGGAATGTGGAGGTGCAGGAGGGAACGCATTGTCTGGCTCTGCTTCCGACAGATATGTGATCCCCCTCTGGGAAGGTCTGTGCGAAAATGAAACGGACACTTTTCAATAAAGCTGGTGGCCTTTAACACATGTTCTGAAAATAAATGATTTGTGCTGTGGTCATGTTGAGAAAGAGCTACCAAAATCAAAATAGAAACATCTGATGATTTGAAGGGCAATTTCAGCGTAGATAGACTTGATAACACAAATAAACTGCAGAGTTACTTGTGTTGATGTAAGTATTTGATACTTTTAATATAACTGTAACTCAACTAAGGCAGGTACCGGGAAACCAGCTGATCTTCCCCACAGGATTTGCCCCAGGAGCTGTGACGAACATTTATTTTCATTATCAGTTCATCTCTTTATTGCATTCTCCATTTACTATTTGGTCTATAAAAGATTAAAATAAAAAATATCATCATGGAAAATAAATGGAATGAATTGAATCATCACAATGAGAAACACAGTGACAATGACATTGAGCCAGAAGTTTGCAGACTATATATTTAATTTAGTGTCTTTAGTGTCTTAATTTAGTTAATTTAGATCCCTGCTTTGCATAGAAATCCACACTATGAAATATACTGGACACCCCTGACCACCTGCTTTTATGAATGTTTGATCTGAAACTTTATCACCCAATGAAGGGATTGTTGTGGTGAGAAAAGAAGAGTTGTGGTAGTTGTAACTGTGTATTAATTCCTGTGGTTTTGGAAGGTGATTGTGTGGGTAGGTTGTAAAATTCAATGTCTGCATACTTTTGGCCATGTAGGTTAAAAGCTGTCTTTCAGCGATTATTCTGTTCAGAGCTGTCAGGGTCTCACAAGCTGATACTGCAGCTGCAGTATCACATCTCAATCTACTTAATGATGTCAGGAGGCCAGACTCATACATGACTGTAAATGATGAAAGCTCACATCAAGAAAGATGGAAGAAGACGGTCAATTAGGAGCCGGTTGATCCTTGTAGAATAATATTCACACACTGCATCAAAAACATCTTAATATATTCATATTTAACAGTTATATAGATTGAAACACAATTTAAACAAATCCAAGGAATGCGTTGTCAGTTTGTGTAACTGTTCTTTCAAAGTTTTGGCTCAGCACCAAAAATTCCTGTACAACGTCCTGCAGGCAACCAAATCATCACAGAACCTGTCAAAGAGCCAACGGGAACCAACTGCCAGGTGTAGCAACGGTTGTGTTTCAGCGACTGGTGGGGGATGTGTGGCGACAACAGTGTTTGGTGAAAATGATGTCACTTCAAAGATCTCCTGAAAGCACTCATCATCAACATTTACAGACATTTCTCGGCTCTGCTGAAACATAAATTGTTTAATTTGTGGCAGGTGGTGAATTGAGATTCAGCATGTGCTCAAATGAAAACACAGCCCCGTAGTGTTATGTGCACAAGATTTACATATGTCACATATCTGATGGAGCTTAGAGATTTTGAAATTAACATTAGTGGTCGTCTTACCCATAAAGTGTCAGCACAAGTTATCTTCTGGATTTAACTTCTTCATTTTATTTTAATTTGTGCTTTCCTTCCACCCCTTATGGAAGTTATTTCTTTGTAGGACAAAACTTTTTGATATAACGACATATTTAAACATCCTCTAACTGAGCTAAATCTAAAATATCACCACTCCATGTTGGGCACGCATGCTTAACTTGAAGATGTTATTACACCACGGCTACTTCACAACTCTCTGCTTCTCCTAATTAGCAGAGAGCCTGTGGAGAAGTGTAGGGCTGAGGTGACTCTGCATTGGCTGTGGCTGGTAATGATGGATCACAGGCGTCTGTGCCAGCCCAGCAGAGCGGCACAGCCGGGACTCAGAGGAGGGAGAGCTGCAAAATATCTGCATGTTAGCACTGATTCTATCTTGTAGCGAAGTCAAATAATCTGTGTTGCTTCCCTTGACTTTTTACGTACAGTGAGAGCTTAAATATGAGTGATGATAAGTGACTTGACAACATGTTTGTTTTCTTAAAAAAATTTAATGTTGCACACATCAGTGTTAATAGTACTCTACTGAAAACTGTTCTTCATCCAACACTGTCTGATGATCTGTTTGGAATTCTCATGTGCATGTGTAAAGGGGATCAGGGGATAATTAAAAAAAAAAACTCACTTGCAGAATTTATGTAGATTTTACTTTGATTCTTACTAATTATAGAACAAGCAGACAGTTTTTTTTTAATTCTGTCCATGTGGTTTTACTGTTCTATTCTTTCCATTTTCAAAGCTATGATAAAGGCGGAGTACAACATCCAGTTGTCTCAATAAATAGGCAATTACAGATACTTATTTATCCAGTACAAATATTTTCAAGTGAATGTTAGTTTCAAACCCTCTAACGTCCAATTGATCTCCATTGATCAAGTAAACTCCTGTTCTTCTTTGCCTCCTCCAACAACCGGACTCTTTTTCTTTTGCTAGTTTCCACAGTTACTCCACTTGTTACACTATCTTCCATTGCTGATACATGGGCAAAAGCTGCCAATAGCTACCGGGGAAAACATAAGCGCTGTCCTTTTCCTGTTCTTATTGAACAATAGCAGGCATATTTCCTTTGTACTATAAATTGAGCTGTCATTTTCCAGGAGACAGACTTTACAGACATATCAACAGAGTAGCAGAACCTCTAAAATGAGACATACATTCTGAACTTGTCTCATTTTCTCATGAATTTATGCTTCCAAACATTTCCTCTAAACAAAAAAGCTGACGAATCCAGCTGATTGTATACTTTTGAGGGGTCTGTAAAAGAAGACTGATGTGTCTTTTGATGGCCAAGCTTCTGGTAACAGTTTTCACAAGAAAAATGAAACACATTTATCTCGGTGAGGCGGAGAAAAGATATAAGGAGGAGGAAATCAAGAAGCAAATTGCAAAACTCTCGGAGGAAATGTGTTTTGAATCTCTACAGCTGACTATACTTAAAGAAAAAAAAACAACTTCATATGAAATGAAAAGATGGTATACAGGTGGATGCGATTGCAAAAACAGTTAAGCTTAGAAAACAACGGGAATAAAAGGTTAGAAAGCCAATGAACCTGTTGTGTTTGCCTCATTCTCTATCTGCAAGCAGTTCCTGTTCACACTGTGAAAACAACAATCACTTGTGTTACTACTAAAACTGAAGAAAAAGGTCTTTTCAATATGATGCTGAAATATTTGTGCGGACGTCTGTGTCTGATGGACGTTAAAGATCGGTGGAAACAGTGAATTCCATTGTTGCTCCATCATCTGTGTTTGTTTCAATTCGACTGAGTTATGAGTGTGAGAGGAAATACTGTGGCGTTTGTGGTAAAATTGTGTCAATTCGGGGAAGAGCATTACTGAGAGAATGTTTTTGTATCTGTTCAGAGCACTTTGTCTGCGAACATATAATGTATTCATATTCACTCACACCCCGAGGACACACTGTGAACAGACCATTCAACTTGTTGTTGTCATGTCAGATCAGCTTATAAAAAATATTTCCCCCCCGCAGTGTGGGGCAATTGGGGTGGGGTTGTTGGACCACAATAACCACTAATAAATCTAATACATAATAAAACTGATGAGATTCAATTTAGACATTTATTGTGAGAAGCTGTGAGAGCAGCCTTCCCACTATAGATGGTCATTAAATGTTCAATGACAAGTTCATCAACCCCTCTAGATTCCATTGTGTACACGCTCCTTTATGTATTTTCAGTTCAATAGCGTTATTTTTGTTAAAATAAGATTTCATGTATTCTTTAAAAATGGTTGTGCAAACCAGAGGAATGGAAGCCCATGGCAGAAAATGAAAACTTTTGCTCAAGGACAGATCAACAGTGAGTGACACACTGATTGCTGTAAAGATGAAATGTGTGATTTCAAAGTCACAGGGTGCCCTCAGCAGCTATCAGATCACAGTGCCTTCACAAATGGACACCTCAGTCTCATTCATGGTCTTTCTTCCTTTCCCCTGCGCAGAGACTCATCTCTCACCAGTCTCCTTGAAGACAGATTTAGCCTCCAAAGGTGATATATTTGTTTAGTTAATCTCCTTTACAATCCCAAAAGCCCTAGCTGGTGAATTGTCAACGAGGATTATTGGGTAAATCTGTGAGGGGCTGCATGGAGTGAAAACAGGGGTCACATTTTTTGTGGGGGAGGTGTTCTTCTCAACACAATGTTAGTGAATTCATCTTTCGTGCTTAAAGTGGATGATTACAATCAATAGTTTAAGACATTTTCTCCACTTTTGGACTCTTGGGGGAAAATGTGTCAAAAAAAAAAAAAAAAAAAAACATCTACAGGAACTAAAAATAACATTTTATCTGTTAACAGGGGAAGACTTTGACATTGACATTTACCTGACAGCAGGAGTACACAAAGAAAGTAAATTCCTCCCCAGCCTCTGTTTCGTGTCACACAATGGATGCAGCTGAAGTGATTCATTCAAGGTTGAATGGGAGCAGCAGTGATAGCTCAAGGTAATCAGCATTTCACTGACTGGGGTGTCTGGTTATTGTAACCTTGTCATGAAAAAACAAAAGATTCTCATAATGATCTGAAGTGAGCTGGACTAAAGCGAACAAAACTCAATCTATCAACTTTACTTGAGGTCAGCTATGTTAAAAACTACCAAAACAGAAACTTTTTATGCTTCCTGAGTAAATGCTCTTCTTATGAAGTGATAAAGAGGAGGCCAAGACCCAACCAGGCAATGATGATGAGGATTAAAGTGACAGAATTAGTCTTAACTTTTTACCTACAGTATGTGGAAAGGAAAGACCAAATCTGCGCTCTATTCATGATTTATCCCGGTGCAGTTCCCATAAACCATATCTTATGTATTACTGGGTGGTTGCCTTTTTTATTTGTGAAAAACTGGGAGACCATACTGCGTTTTTTCAATAAAAAAGCTGTGCTACTAAAATCACCATTCACAAAGAGAGACAGGTTCTTTACTTGGTGTTGGCTTTTTTCAAAACCATTGAACCTTTCAAAGCCTTTCAACCTTTCATTTATGAACTACAATTTTCACAGTGTTGCAGAGCTAAATGACCATTTATCTCTCTGCTGAAATTTCAAAGTGAAGCCCTCTCATCCATATCACAAGTTAGTCAGTCCAATAGCAAAACAGTCAGGTGTGTATTATCAGAAGATCAGATCATCTTTGACACAACTGGCCAAACTTGTATAGAAGCCAAAAGTGTTCAATATTAAATAAATAAATAAGCCACATGCTTTGAATAACTAAACATAGAATTAATTTGAATATTTATTTTATATAATGTCATAGACAGTTACCCTTTTTACACATCATTTTGTACAAATGACAACAAATTGTAGGTTACATAAGTGACTATGGCATTTTCCAAGACTATCTTATATTGCAGCCGAAGCATGAAAAATGATCGCTGACAATCGCTGACAAGAAACATGACCATTAAACAGAGCAATGATCTTTCCTGAGACATTACCACAGAGTTTTAGTGGCTGAAGTTTCCAAAACTCTCACTATAGAGTTGGCTGTCTAGAAAAAAGAGGTTTAAAATTGGAACAGGAAAGTTATTTCACACTGTAAAACAATGAATCTTTCTGATCAGTTATTTTTTTTGGATGGTTTGTGGCATTTATTTATCAAAAAGTCAGTGCATTCATGGTTTTCTGCAGACATTAAGGACAGCTCTAAGCAACTGTTTGTCCTTGAGAGCCTATTATAGCAGTGATGTCCTTGCTGTGCAGATGGAGCCATTAGCTTTGTATTGCCACCACCTCTTACTGCCACTTTATGAATAGCATTTTTTGAAATGTATGTTGTTTCCCAATTTGGTCAATTAATAAAATTACAATGAGCTTTTTGATCACATCTCTTCCTCCTGACAAACTGTGATACAACTGGACTGCTCTGGTCTTCGTCAGGCTGCTTGATGGCTCATGAGCACATGATGATTTTCTGCATTGCTTCATCGTGGCACATATGTAGATGCAAGTAACCATTATGATTGTGACTTGCATCTATGATGATATCACCATTATCTTGTCGCTTGGCTCCACTGTTATTACATTTCATAGTTACCCTGATGCTGAAATTATTATTCACTTGCTGTAAAGTCATGTCTTTGCAGTGAAAGCAGAAACAGCAGCCTCAGTTCTCTGTCACAGTGTCTACACAAAATGTGCTCAATCCTAAAAAGCCACCTAGCTGATTGAAATCGAAATGATTCTATTCCGTTGGACGTGTGTGAGACGAGTGGAGAACACAGCCGAAATGTCTCTTATGTAGACACTTGTATCAACAGCAGAGGCAGCTGTTGTTGTTGTAATATAGCACCAGTGTCATGGTCGTCATGGCTGTCACCGTCTTGTTGGGTAGTTGCCGAACATCAAGAAGGAGGATGTTATCGAATATGAGCCTGTCAGAGGGAGACGCAGCCAGAGAGAGAGGGGGACTAGAAAAAACACCAACACAAGAACGCTGGCAAACTCCTTTTATCAACATTGTGACTGACAATGAATAATAACTCACATCCCTGAGGTTTTTGTTTTGTGCATTTTTGCATCTGTCTGTGTTTTCATGTTAACTTAAATGAACTCAAACCAACATCAGGCTGAGAAGGCTCAGTGCACAGTAGTCCTAGCCCATGGGATGTGATGCTAAAGACAATGGGGACAAGTCAAACTCACCTGAGTTTGGTTGGCAGGCAATGAACGCACATGAACAGAAAGTTTAATCAGAAAAACATTCAAAAGTTTGCCCAATGCTTTAGAGGAAACAAAGAGTTTAAAGCGCTGTAGTTGTTCCCAGTGGAACGATATCTCCAACTGTTGAAGTTGACTTCAACTTGAATTCCTGGACGTTTACATCCTGAGATTCAAATGTGCCAGTCTGTTGTATGATTCACACAAATTAGTTCGATCCAAACTCAAAACATCTTGTCTCACATTTTTATAAATCAGGTGTAGAGACCAGTGCAAGCCTGATTCACAATGATATCAAAACGGTGAATTACATAGACACTCTGGGACATTTACTCAATAAGTAACATTTTTCATATGACCTTTATTTTCACTGGACAGGGTACATAGTCTGACTGACTAGTACCCTGTATATATTGCAGCCTCGAGCATTGAGAAATTTAATCCCACAGAGTGGGGCAATAATAAATTATATACCTAGTACCTGTGGTGACAATGGTGATACCACTACAAACATCAGTGCCTGTAATGGCAAAACCACTGCTGTTATTTTAACTATAGTGTCAATTAGTGGTTTGAGTATTTATGATAGTCGGTTCATTACCCATAGTGGTGGTCCATAATGTACAAGAGTTTTAGGAGTGTCTTGTGAATGGATGCCAGCATGTTTTCACAACCTGGCATTAGCATGTCATCCTATTAGCTATGGTGCTAATTCAACAAAGAGTTTCAAAAATGAGAAGTGACTGCTTCAGAGTGAGTCAACTAATCTGTTTTTGCCTTTGAGACTTCACAGCACTGTGTGAAGCTTTTTATATTGCCACCTTCTCTTCAAGCACTTTCCTGTGTAAGGGTGACACATAAGAGAGGAGCAAATGAAAGATGATGATGATTAAAATAATATGCCTCTTATCGCAGCGGAAGAAAGTCTCTCCGTGCCCACTGAAGAGCCTGTTTCAGACGGTCGATATTGCCTCTTTGTTAAAAATGAAAAGTATTGATCGTTTTTTACCTCAAGCCGCTCAGCTGATTGAGCTTGAGAAAATCTGTATCAGCTGCCAACCCTCACAAGGAGGCCCGAGAATGATAAACCAGATGAAAACGCCTCAGAGTTCATCTGAGGGGACGGCATTTCCTGTCAATGTGATTTCAGGGAGCAGGGCAGAGTCGCTCGTCCCATCCAGTTCTGTAAATCACACTGATAACAGCTTTATCTCTGAGACGCCTCTGTCCTCAGTCACACCTGGACATCCTCCAGGTGTGGAGGATAGACCTGCGTATAGGATGTGTTTGGGAAGTGAGGCGTGACCTCCAGCTTACACTTACACATCTAACTGGAGCTGCTGAGGTGTCTAAAATTGAAGTAGAGGTTGCTCACTCCCACAGTAATCAGTCTGGGAAACAGCCACAAGCTATCATAGTCAGCCCAGACATAGCTTGTCACTGAGCAAAAGGTAACATGTTGACAGACTGAGGTCTGTCTTCACCAGGACTACAGTCTCTTTCATAAACGCCTGCTCACTGAGCTCACAGCTGGATGATTAGATTAGTGTGACCTGTAATCGAATGACAGGGTCCGGTGACACACAGACACACACACACTCACAAACAAACACACCGCAGCGGGTGATTCCTGGCCTTCGCTTCGTTTCACAGCATCACATGCTCATGCACATACCAACACACACAAATACTGTAGGTCAGATGAAACCGGAGCATGAACACAAACACGTCCTCACTGAAATTGTCCCATCAAAATGTCCATGTGTGTTTGCTCCAATGTGAGATAATGAGAAAAGTGGCCAATGACACAGGGGCAGAAATCCCCTGCTCCATACTGATGAGTGACATTGATCACAGGATGCTACGTTGTAGATGACTGGCTGGACGGAACACATGATAATATTCAGCTCTTTAATTCTTTTTTCTCTGAAAGAATGAATAGAATAACTATTAGAACTGAAAATTACAAAATTGTAGTCCTGGACCAAAATGGACAAAAAACACTTAATGGTAGTGTGACAGCTTATGTATCAGTGCCACCGAGGAATGAGGAAACTCCTAGTAATTGAATTAGTATTGCTTGAATGCAGTTTCCATTTCTGGCTTCTTCCACGTGCTTCTATAAAATGAGAAAATAACAGATAAGATAAATCTCCTCCATGGACCTTTAAACATGACGGAGGATATGCTTTGGTCAATTTCTAATAGTGTTGCTGGCTAATTTTGACTTTCTGAAGATTAAGTAAATATTTTTTTTTGGCTTTATTTTTTTATTGGACAGTGGAATTTTGAATTATAGAGCTATGTTTCAATTCTTTAAAGTAAGGATCTTTCCACATGATGCTGCATCATTTTTCCCCAGGTCTCTCACAGGCTTATGGTGTGCATTGACTTGAATAGAAGATTCCTCTGTTTGTCAAAGTATATTGGTTGTTACTTTACATCCACTTGAAGTCATATTTTTCTGCCTTGCAAGTCACTTACGACAGTTGCCGATTGTACTTTACAGTTTTCATCAAATAGGACTGTGATGCTATGTGCTGCTCCTGGATCAAAGCTACATCACAGGTAAATCAGGATAAAACAAATAAAAAAAAGGCAGAACACAGACAGTAGATAGGTGAAAAGATGATGACATATCAAAAATAAAAAAAATGATCTTCAAAAAGATGCTTGATGCTGATGCTTGAAAAGTAGCTTTTGGTTTAAAGGTGCTAAAAATCTCTGATCTCTTATATATAACAGCAGTAATATACACACCTCTTAAGTAGTGACAGGTCCTTACGGGGCTCATGCAGCCTTGAAATAGCATCAGACTACGAAAACAAAAAAATCTAAATAATGCACAAAATATAGAATTAAATCTGAAATAAAATGTAATAGACAGATTTACCTAGAGTTACTATGTGCTACTATATTCACGATCTCTCTGATTTTTGTGTGTTTTGTGTGGCAACTTACAGGAAACTTGACTTGAGCTGCAACAATTAGATTTAATAATCAACAACTGCTCTCTAAGTAAAATACGTTAGGCGTGCTAGAAATCCCTATAATAAAACAAACTACCCGTTATAAAAGGCATGCCACTTTGTTGCACATTCTCACCCCATTTGTTTTTAAGAGTGTTATTGCAACAGACAATTGAATGATGACAGAGTGAGCATTAATGCATGTAGTCTGGTTAAGTAGGGAAAAGAGAAGGCGGGAAGATGAGAAGCAAGTGACAGGGCACTGTTATTTGTGACAGTGGATGACAAATGAAAGGATAAGGAGCAGCGAGAGGTGAGAGAGAGGGATGAGGGAAAAGGAGGGGAGCGGGTATAGAAAAAGGAGGAGGAGAAGGTTAAATGCTGAAAGACGAGAAGCGCCAAAAGATGGGAAAGAAAGAGGTTTTCGCGAAATTTGAGAGAGAAAGTGGAGGAGGAATAAAAGCAGGAGGACAGAGACATGTCACTGGAACAGGAGGCCGGGGAACATGAGAATGAAAAACCAAGAGATAGATGGCAGTAGCAAAGTACTCAAGGTGGAGGAGGCAAAAGAGAAAAGAAAAGAAGGACAGGGAGGAGATGACTGACACAGAGTGGGAGGTGTATCTGACTGGTACTGTGGCTCCAGGCTGATTCACCAGGCCTGCCTGCAGGTCATGGAGGCCACAGCTGAATCCACAGATGTTCCTCAGGCAAGAGGATCCGATGGTGACCTCCTCCCTGAAAGAGGAGGTGATTTATCATTTAAGCCATAAATCAGCATGTCTCTACTCCCCTGCACACAGCTCACGCCCTGAGATGTTTACTGTGCCACCCAAGCTATCCATTATGCTGCAACTGTCAGATGCAACAGCAGCAGATACTCTAATGATACACTGGTCAGAGTCATCCCGGGCTGGGTGATGGACTGCTTTGTGAGCCGCACACTCAAAGAGTGGAAGAGAAAAAGATTCAAACACAAAACCATGTACATGCAGACACCAGAAGAGTATATATCTGTAGAGGAAAGATTTAAGTGCAGACCAAATTGCTTCAAGTTTCATAGCTGTTTATTATAGAAAGGTCACCTCTAGATAACATGTTTTTTTATGTGTGAGGATTATAAAATGGACAATGAATCTCAGATGTTTGTTTCTGGCTGCCATCACCAGCATTAGCAGCTATGGCTATGGCTGCCTGAATACTGTCCAAACCATGAAGCAATTTTATCTAAAACCATGATTGTCGTTATCAGTGCTGAGATAAAGGTAGAGGTAAAAACACATTGTTATGTTAGACTTCTTCTAAACTGAGTTAATAGAAATAATTGCAACTGAATGTTGGTTTGGAGCTTTCTCCAAACTTGTGACTACTGAGACTAACTCCTGTGGGACACAGAATCGTTGCGCCATTGGACCATAAAAAAGATCCATGAAGTGTGTCTCAGTTGAAAAGACCAGGACTGAACTTTTGACCCAATCCACTTATGTCTCTCACCATCCAGTGAATGACTGTCTGAGGTCTTTTACCTTAGTCTTTCTTCTTTAGTTACTCTGATAGTAAACAGGAATACTACCCGTGGCTGAAGAAGACAAGAGTGCTGTGCTTTTTCTGTTTTTGTTGTTGTGCAGTGACAAACGTGCCTCCTTTGTGTGCTGTAACCCCAGCTTTCATTTTTTTGTGAAAGGACTGCCTAGCGAGAGGACAGCATGGTGAAAGCAAAGCTTTTAGGAAACCATTCTAAACAAGTGCAGATGTGTCATTATCCCTTAACCATTACATTGGCCTATCAGCATTTTATCAACAGTTGGAAGCTTTAGCAGCTGGTTGGTTGGGGAGTACAATGTGAAGATGCAATATGTTTTTGCCAAAAACATTGAAAATATGTTGTGCTGTCCACATCCAAGTTTTTTAGTGCCTAGACTTTGTAGAGAGGTGAACGATTTGGACTGGGATATGTGTGCCATACTCTTTATACTGCAAACAAGCTAAGCTAGCTGAGGTTAGACATTGACTATGTTTTGCCTGTTTCCTGAAATTCTAGTAAGATGAATGTGTTGCTATATTAACATACTATATGTGTTTTTCCGTTTAAATGAGGTCAGCACCTCAAGTGACACAGGCAGAAATCACAAAATTAAAACCACAGGAGGATTCCTCTGTCTGTCTCTGCTGGTCTCCTACAGTGTTGGTTTAGATAAGCTAAACTAACACACTTAAACTAATCAGACTTAATAATCTGGAAAGTGGAGAATGTAAACAGTGACTTATCTCATGGCTGAGGGGAGGCTGGTTTGCTTTGAGGTTGTGATTGTGCCCCTGCTGGAATTAGCAAACACTTCTGTTACACAACAGAATAATAAAGATGTTTGAAATCATGTTTCATACATCAGTGGTTTCCCTGGAAAGAGGAGGGGGGGTGTTTAGATATTAATTTGGTTCCATGCATCAATTTATTGCATTTATGTCCACTACTAAACATTAAGATCTGATGGAAGTGACATGTATTCAGAGCCACAGTGTGTTTAGGCAAATGTTGGCATGCTAACGAACTAAACTAAGATGGTGAACAGGGTGAACATTATTAAATACCAGCGTTCAAGTTCTAAATGTTCATATTCCGATACCGGTTTCTCTGACACCACAGTGACACTGTTGTGTCACTGTAAGTTTGTGCCACCAGTATTTCTGGTTTTTCTTACCAGCAGGTGACTCTAGTTTGCATAAGCAAACATTATTTCACTGAACAGCTACATTCACTAGAAATGTGGATAAAATAATAATCTCTCTGTTAAATAATGTTAAAGTCCTTCAACTCATAACGTGCTACAACATAATAAGAGTGGGCAGTGAGACAGGGTTTTTGATGTGCACTACAGAGCAAACAGAGGATGAATCTCACTTCTGTATCTCTAATTTCCTTCACAGCTGAGCTCTCAAATAACATCATAACTTAAGAGGAGTTGACATCCTTGTTATCCTATAGACTTCGGTGGAAGTAATAGACCCCATGTGACTTTGCCGTGCCTCCTGGTGCCTGAATGTCAGCAGCACAGGGTGGTGTCAACTCACAGGATAATGAACTGTAATCAAATAACCACGATGAGATACTTGGAATCCAGTTAGTTCATATCAGCACAGGCAGACAGCAGCCACATTCAGATGGAGAAAATTAAATCATAACCATATGAGGTCTGGAGCAGCATGTGCGGGTGCGTTCGGGCCTGTGGTTCAACCATGCATGCTTTCCCTCACACAAATATAAAATGAATAAAAAAATAAGCACACAGATGTACAGTTGTATGAACAGATTGCACTAACTTTACTATGCAGCTTTATGATCGCCGACTTTACAACTACAACTCTGATCAAACTTGTAAAAACCAAAAGCTCTGAAGTGCACACAACTCAGGGAGGTTGTATTGCTCATTACACCCTTCAGTACAAGCATGTTTGCATACACAGTAACAAACTAAATGCTGCTGGTTTTACCCTTTGTACACACTGACACCCAAGAAAATCCATGGCAAAAGTAAAATTAAGGCGCAAAGATACTGAAAGATGACCAGTCTGTTGGTTTATTAAACATATTGAGCACATATTGATATTTTGCTTTAAAATTTTCAAAAGTTTAAAATCTCAAGCATTTCTCTGTAACATTATATATCTATGACTAGATAAACAGCAGTTAAAGTTTGGTCAGGACTGTTATAAGATAGTGATTCACATGTTGCTAAATTGACTGGTGCATAGATATAACTTTTTTTTTTTTTTTTTTTAAATGAGCCCTGCCCACTTCAAATCAGATGAGAAGAACACCTTTGCAGATGTGAGTGTGGTAATGTCATATTCTATCACTAATAGTAAAAAGCAGCTTGACAAAATAAGTTTTTAGGACCTGAGAAGGTTAATTTTCTGGGGAGCATTCAAGCACCCAGTAAATTCTATGATAATCTCCCCTTGTTGCTTTGATATATATTTTCACTTTAGTTGCGAGTTGATAGAGGACAGACGACAGGAGATGAGTGGAGAGAGAGATTAGGACTGACTGCAGTTCATCTTGTGGAACTGCAAACAGGGAAAATGAGATCTTATTCAAAACTGACACAAGAACAATAAAAACTGATCTGAAACAGACTGCATTGAAAACGTGTGGATTCTGATGCTTTTTTTTCATATTGAATTTCAGCTGTATTGCTAATCCCTCAATTGTGTGAATTTAAAACCTGCATTCAAACTGCTGATATGTGTAACAATATTACAAATAAATAGAACCTGGTTGCCGAAAAAACAAAAAAGTATGGGATCATTAACATTAACTTGCAACCTGCAGAGAACATGAGTATCGATAGAATCATGGAAAGCACCAATTAGCCTTTAAAATAACTTGTCAAATTCCGCAATGTTGGTCAAAGGGAAAATCTGACCTGATGATGTCACCACAGGAAAGGTTATGGGGTCACCAGAAGCCTTAAGACCCATCTGCTGCTGGGAAATACAAGTGTCCACAGCAACTTGAAAGAAAATTTAACGTGTGTAGTTTTTAATTGCCGAGACTTTCATTTATTTATTTTTTTAAGATTTAAGGGGATATAAACAAATTTGTTGTGCCTCCTCTGAGAGCAATGAGTTAAACCTGCTGCTGCATCCACTGCAACTGAAATGCAGCATGTCGTGTAATGTAATCACTTATCCTGCGTCACAGGAGCTTGTGGTGCGAACTCGTAGACCACATGAGGAGTCCACATTCCACAGACCAAACTCTCCTTGGACATCCAGACAGGGGTCCTCATTAGCAATGACCCCTCTGTTAATAGCTCTTAATTTCACATGAGCAGGGTGACCTTTAGCACATTGGGGTCAGAGGTGATGGCCTGGCTCTCGTTAGCTCCGTGAGAGGACACCGGTTACATTTTATATCTTGGTGATTGAACACAAAGCTTTGGTTCATCCCGATTTCAAAAGAATCTATTCTCTGTGTGAGTTTACTCAACCCTAACACTCAGCTCCTTTTGAAACCAAAGAGCTTTAATAAAAGGGACGCAACCTCCACACCTAAACTTGGCAGCCTGTGGAAGACGAAACACTGCAGCTGGCAAAAGAAAATGTAAATTAATGCATATTTCAATCCAACACAGAAATTGTAAGTCAGAATTATAAAAGCAATTAGTAAAATGATAAACAAACAAAAGTTTTCATGATGAAATAAAAATGAATCATACCTACAAGGCTGCTTGACAATACAACACTAATATACCAACAGACTGTCACATTATCATTTATTTATTTTGTTGTATTCAGAATCAACTTTGAAAACCAATTCACTCTTCTTTTAGCTCTTTTCTTGGTCTCCACCAACTCCCCAGGGGGGAGATATCTGGTTATTTTGGAGTTAAAAGCATCAGTATGTTCAGTAGCTAATCACTTACTATGTCTTTCTGCCTCACAGGTAGCGCACAGTGGGTTTTTAAACCCTCTTCACAGAAAAAAAAGGCTCCCCACTGGTCGGAAGCAACGCTGTGAGATTCAACCTACAATACAAAGCACTGCAGTGGAGTGGTCAGGGTTTCTTAGTAATGAATGAATACCACATCTCTTTAAAGTATCTGGAATTTTTCAATAGTATTTTTCACTCACTTCCCTCTTCACAAGCTCAACTTATTTCATTTGCTGATGCTTCATGTGATTTTCTTTGATGCTGTGTTATTAAAAGTTGTTGTTTGGTTAAAACTACTTTTTTTTATCTTGTTCTTTTCTTAAGAAAACCTCAGGTGGTAAAACGCCATCAAACCAATTATCAGTTGTATTATTAGATTTCCTTTTTCTTTCCCTCAAGCAGAAACTATATATTTGACATGCAGAAAATAAAATAAACCGACTTGATTTATAGTCTGCAAACTTTAACCCACCATAACTGACTGCAGCCATGTTGGGATGAAACCCTTCAACCTAACAGTGCTACAGTTTCTCATCTGAACTGTGCCAGTGCACACGCGAATGTTGTTTATCCTGAGCCGAATGTTCACTGAATGATGCTGTAATTTGGGAAGCAGGTGGGGACTTTTCCACATGATGTCATCACAAGACTCATGGGTGTAACAACTGAATCTTCAAAGGTGGAGACCAGGCCAAGCAGAGCTTTTCACATTCAAACAACACAAAGAATGTAAATCTAAAGATCGAGTTACTGAAAACAAACAAGCAGCAAGGCACAGGGTTTCTGTAAAATAAACCTTTCCTTGGAGTTTATTAATGTTTCTGCTCTGATTTGATCAAATAAATGGCAGATTAATTTCAGTGAGGGGAGAGAAGAATAAAATGACCAAAGTCAAGGTGAGTCAAACTTGATTATATACTTGAGTATGTTTCTTTGGCAGAGATCATCTTGAGAAAGAAACATAGAACAAGAGACACGACTTTATAAAGCAAAATCAAGAAAATACAAGACATTATCACCACTGGAGCTCAGTGCAGTAACCAAATCCTGCTGTTAAGTTACTTGTATATGACTTAAATGTTCATTGGATTTCCATAAAAGCTCAGTTGAACAGATCCCAGAATCTCATATGTGGTACAGAACCGTTGGATTGATCCGTTTCATAATATAAGTTAGCAGAGAGGATTTTTACCTGATCCTCAACCTCTCATCATCTGACGTTCTATATTTCATACTGTAATCTCCTCTGGATTAAACATAATTCTGCTTCTCCTCCCTACTACATTCCTACTACACTACACCCTCTTTTTACTTTAAATCAGACAGAAAAGAAGAAGAAAAAAAGGTTAAAGAGAAACTCAAGGGGAAAAGAAGAAAAGACACTAAATTAGCCATTATACTATAATCAAAAGGCAATTAATCAAAAAAAGACCCTCACTTTAATTTCCTCTACTTTTAAACATTTATTCTAACTTCTCATTACAGTACTATCATGTTCAGCCTTCATGAGAGCGTCAACGTCCATGTTTGTGGTGCTGTTGAAATGCACTTCATTATATTGACAGATGTTCTTATTATTTTGTCCACTCCATTCAGTTGCCTAAACAACAGACCTAATGGAATATGGTTCAACAGGAGCACCGAACTGCGCAAGCACAGTTGAATCAACACCTTATTTAAAAATGTTGTTATTAAAACATCATTACAAACGTCTGTGTAGTTTTAATGAGGTTTTCTTTCCTCTGAAACAGAACCAGGGTTTTTTTGATCTGTTGCTGATAAGACATAAACTGAAAGCCTGAAAAGCAGACTAAAAGGGTGTGTGTGTAAATTATGTGGAAGCACAAATGGGCGCATACACACACACACACACACACAAACTAAAACAACATCACATGATCACCTCAGGGCCCATCAACAAGATGTCAACCACAGCAAACATATTGAGTTGTCTACCAAGGCCTAATGACAAACAAAGGCTTACACACACACCCAAACACACACATTTGCAAACACACACACACACACACACACACACACACACACACACATATAGCCAGACATCATCAGACTGGGAATTGATGCTGACAGTGGTTGTGCGTCTCAGCTGGTGGTGTGAAGAGAGACAACACAATGTTAAAAGACTGATAGAGAACATGGTTTTGCATACTCGCTGCTGATATTAGCTGACGCCTCCTAACACCTCAGCACAGCAGGCAAATAACACTGCTAATGATTTTTGCAAATGCAAGTGGCAAAATCATTAAATATTGTGACAAATAAGGTTTATTCTATTTAATGTGTACGCATCAGATATTATCTCATTGTTATTTTTTAGGAATTCTTTTCGCCTCAAACTGTTTTGGGGATGAGACAGATAATAGGATCAGACGACTTCTAATTAATGAGATTTCAAGCGGTTAAATATATGACGCTGGTGATATCAGGCAGATGTTAATGATTCATTTGCAACAGGTAAAAAATTTTTAAAAATAAACAGGGAATGGTTAAGAATACAAAATTAAGAGTAAGAGTAATCTCTCTTCATCAAAACTGAAAGTTTCAAGGAAAACAGCTGGGAATAATTTCTAAAATATATCTGTGGATATTTGTCTTAATGATTTAAATCATGACTCTTTTAGTGTTTAAACTGAAGGGAGAATTTATTGTCCCAAATAAACCGTGGTCTGAGAAACTGTCCAACGTGTTACCTACCCTTGTTATCCAGAAATTAGATTCATATGAACCAATTTTCCAACAGCAAATATGTTTGATGAGGACATTATGCCACCTAGATGATGTTTTCTGCATCATTATTATCAACATAATGAGAACATTTTGTTATTTATGCATTTGGTAAGTTGAGAAACTGAAGCAGATTTCTTTATATTTTACAAAATACCTCCCAGATAGCAAAGATTCTGGCTGTAGTCTGGCAGTTAATTTTTTGATTAATTTTGTCACAGAGGAAGCAGGGTGAAGGCCTTTGTTTTGACTATGGCATAGTTATGGTTTATCACACTACTTAAAAAGTAAAGGTAAGCAAGGTAAAGGCTTTTGGTTTGACTGAGTCTATTATAGTCTAATATACTATCCAGTATATTAGAGAAAACTTAAATACTTTAGGTTTTTGATGCACACACAAACGGTTGATAACTTATGTTTTATTTTAGTTTTTTGTCCATGTTTATGCCCGTGCAAGACAGATTTCCCCCAGCTGTATTTTGTAATGGCTGAATTGAAATATGTGCACTAACTTAACTTGACTTAATGGTTATTATAGAACAGAAGACAAAAAACAATAACAATGGAGAAAAAAAAAGGCACGAAGGCAACAAAGCTAAATGAGTAAATTATTTCCATCTTAGACCAGTGAGAGCATTCATTTACCCACCATTGTGTTATAATGATTAAAATTGCACTACATCTACTGGCAACGCAATAAAAACATTTTTTCTCCTCTTTGTAACTATTTCCAACCATTATGCAAAATAATGTCAGTGTGGTCTTTAAAGGAAGTTGGACCGTCATATGACTGAGTGCAGCTGTGCTGCAGGGAAACACCCAAGCAAAGGAAAGCTGAAACACACATGAGCTCAAGAAATTCTTCCACAAGTAAAACAACGACTGTGGGAACATAACTGCAAATTTATCCTTCTTTGTGGGGTATTCAACATAGTTGTGGGGTCAGATTTTATAAGAAAAGTGGAAAAATGGTAATGACATAAGTTAAATTAAGTTGTCTCTACTTTAAATCACCTGCTATTTGACTTTATGAAGCCAACAATGCGGAGGCTTGAGAACGATGACAGACCAGCCCTGCCAAACATTTACAACCTGCAGGCAGACACAAGCCACACAGGCTCATGGAAACACACACACACAAATCACACTAATCAGGGCTTTATTAATCACTATACCATACCGACTCTGCACTCATTTGAACAGCTGTGTCATGTGAAGTATCAAGGTTATTCCAATCAACTAATGTTGTGACGTTGATGCCAAAACATTATTGCTTGGCTTTGCATGACCACCTGTTGTTCTAATAGCAAAATCATGGGTAGCACAATAGAAGCAACACCCATATACTGCATATACTGTGACATGGCGATACAGCTGCTAATAGAAACTGTAAGGCTGCAAAGAGCATGAAATATACTAGTTTTATTGTCAGCACACCTTGATGTATCACAACGTACATGTCACTGTTTTCTTGAAAAGTTTGTCTTGAAAATGGCTTTGAAAGTTGATCTGCGACCAAATCAATTTCATCTTATCTGCCAGCCTAATCAATCCAAATCATGTTATCAAATGTTCTTGCTTTTGTGCACATTTGCTAACCTTAACTGCTTTCTGACCATCTACTCACTGAAAAATTGAAAATGATGACATCACCTAGAGCCTCCTTTAAGACACTATGAGGCCATAAAGTATTATATACATATATATATATATAGCATATTATAGACAGTGTTGTTAATTCAACAATTACAACTTAATTAATTAGTTTTAAGTGTTCTCAACAATATCATCACTCTTCTCTTCTGTAATGACCATGTAATGTTACATGCTGACTGGGACTTCATACACTTCAAGTCAACTTCTCACCCACCACTCATCCACCACTTCCCTAGATGTGAAGCTGTTTTTTTTTAATGATAGTACAGTGAAGATAGACAGGAAAGTGGGGGGTGACATGCAGAAATGATTGTTCAGGGCTCGAACCGGCGATCGCTGCATGGCTTATACACCAAAGGGTGCGCCCTAACCACACGGCTATCCAGGTGCTCCATGTGAAGCTGTTTTGATGAGTGAGGTGATCAGCTACTGCTTACAGTTTGTCAGACTCTATAATCCAGCGACCTCCATGCGCTAACTCACAGCAGGTGCTGAATGATCAGTGTTGTAACAGCATGTAACAGCAGTAGCTGAGACAATAATCAAAAGCTTGAAGGCTGAAATCACAGGATCTTAAAGCGTCATGCTTTATATTTAATATTCTATACATTATACACAACCCATGGATGTGTGTGTGTGTGTGTGTGCACACACGTGTGTATATGTATGTTTTTTTTTCTGCAGTGCTATGTTTTCTATCACTTCCTGGTAATAAGCAGCACCATCATCACAGTGTAACTTTAAGAGTTATTTGTTGTACATGTGCATTTATAAATATGTGCATGTACATAATACATGTAAGCATAATGAACAAGGAGCTGCAGGTACATCAAACTCCCCTGTGGCAACAGAATGGATGCTGTATGCATACATGTAGTTCTTTGCAGTTCTGTATGTATATGTGTGTGTGTGCATATACAGTATAATGAATGACCTCCATCTCATGGCTGTCAGCATATTTTTCTCATTGATAATCCTGCTGTTTCTCTGCAGGCCCTGTGTGCAGGTGCGCAGGGATTTAGAGCAGGTTTTGTTAAGTGTGTTCCAGTGTTGCTCACATATGTCTGGGAGTATCTTCTGGCATGTAAACCAAGTTATGTGTGTGTTTACACCCCATAATCCCCACAATGCACCCACCCTTGTGCACACTCGCTACAATATTTACAGCTTCAGGAATGTAGGTTTTCAATTGCTTATTATTTATTTAAAGCACCACTGAAAAATATTTTTATATTTAGAAAGGTTCAAAAGACAATGTGAAAAAGGTTATTCATAATAAACCATTAAACTCTACTTTCCCATTACCAGACAACAAAGCATTAAAGTTATTGAATATTAGGCTTAGAATTAGTGGTTGGACACAAACTCAATTTTGAATTATTAAGAATTCTGCTCTGGGTCTTCTGCAAGTGTAAGTAAGCAACTATTTGTTAATATGTTCACCATATCAACTTTAAAGCCAGAGATGTGGTGGTAGCTGTGAATCAATAAGCTTGTTTTGTTGTGTGTCTGGCCCCTAGTGGCCAAAACCTGATTAATGCAGCTTTAAACTAAATAAAATTCACTGTTTGCTTTGCTTTTGCTGACAAACAGTTGACAAGTTAATTCAGCAAAATAGCTGAAGTAGCGCTGGATGAGCATATATTCCATTTACAGATTAAAATAAACCCTTAAGGGTTTAATTTAAAAGATATATAAAACATATTATAAATTGTGTGGGTGTATATATATATATATATATATATATATATATATATATATATATATATATAGTTATGCTTTTATATATAGTTATGCTTTTAATTAAAGAAAAATTACTAAGTCAATTAATGGTAACATACATGAAGCATGTCTCTACGCTCCAGTGGAAAGGTGAAGAAAAAAAAAAGTGTGGAACAATAAGGAGACTACTATAGCCTTCCTAGAATTACTACATGACACAAACATCTACATTGTTTTCCACCGTTGACTGGACCCATTTAATTACCGCTTCTTATTGCACCTTCTGCACCGGTTTAATGGCACCTGACTGGAAAATTAGTGCCACTGAAAGTTAAGCCAAAAAAAAAAAAAAACCCTCCTAATAATCACATAACAGTGGATGGAGACTGTTGTTGTTGTTGATACTGGAGGGTGGATTGGGATTTCTCACTAAGTCAGCAGGTAACACCTAAGACACTAGATGTGCACTTTGTCTTGTTTCTGACTTGTGGATGATTTTTATAGATATAATAATTAATTAGAAATAACCGCTTAAATTAATTAACATTTCATTTGGTGAAGACAATAAAAGTGAATATTAGACTTATTCATTAGTTAACCAAACACAACAAATGCTAATTTTGCTCAGAAGTTATTCTGACCCTGTAACAACCTACAAAACAACAACAAAATGTGTCTTTGAATGCAATCTATTTTCTACCACCCTTATACAGTAGTGCTTTACTATCAAGCATAATTTTCTCCATAGCTGCATATCACCCTGCGCAAACACACATAGATACAAATGTATATATTTAGACTAATATCCACAGTTTCTGGTTCATAAACATATCCTTTTGCACCATGAGATCCTGTCTTTCTACCTTGTGTGACATTATTATATCCTATGAAGCCTTATTAGGTTTCAGGTCTTTGCCAATACAAACTCTTAAACAGTTATTGGTGGCTGAAGCAGTTCTGACCATCATAATATCATGTTCCCAGAGGGAAAACAAAGAGAATTTGATATTTCATTTTAGGCGTCTTTGTTTTATTATGAAGGGTTCTATTCGTTTTTAGAAGCACTAAACACACAGTGTGTACTGAGAGTGATATGCCGTTTAGGGAATATTACTTTTGTACAGAGTCAAACAAAGTCCTGACTGTTTTTTCTGAAGCGTCTGCGATTTGTCAGAAGATATGATTAGCAATGGATTTGAGTAAGCTTGAATCAGCGCCCATTGGCTCAAACATAGTGAAGAATACAAAGACATATGGTTTTGTTAATCATCAAACTAAACAATGGGACTATAGACTTTTCCTTATTCCACACAGACCACTCCAGGTTGTACAGTGGACCTGTTAGAAAGCAAAAGAAACAGATATAAGGTAGGAGGATATTGTGCCAAGCAGCATGATCGTTTGTGTTGGGAGCTGTGATCTTGAAGGGAATACAAAAGAGCGATCCCAGGAGCTAATAAAGATCAATTGCTTTACTCATTTGATATCACCTGAGTCAGCGTCAGTTGGGTCTGAAGCTGTTTGTCTCTGCATGAAGCTGGCAGCTCAAGGTTACATTAGCTGCTATAGCATAACACACCTGCATCCCTGACCAACTGCTGGCAATCAAGATGAAAGAAGGCAAAATCTAATTTTGCTGCATGAATTTCGATCCTTTTGATTTTAACTTTCACTTATGAGTCAGACAGTTTTATTGGGAAATGTTAAATTGGCAAAGAGAGGAAATGATGCTTCGTCTACCAGTAAGCCTGAAACTACTTTGAAAGACATCCATCCATCCATCCATCCCTTACCTGTACTATTTATACTGTTAAGGGGTCACAGAGGGATTAAAACAAATCCCACTTGATTGTTAGCAAGGGCAGGGAACACTCTGGACAGGTCGCCAGTTGGTAACAGGGCTGATATGCACAGACACTCAGATTCACACCTCCAGGCAACTTCAAGTCACCAATTAACCAAACTTGCATGCCTATGGAGAGGAGGAGGAAGCCACAGGACCCACAGGAAACTTCACATAACAAAGACATGTATTTGTTGGGCTAGCTCAGTATGTTGCTTGATGTAGACGGCAATTGCCAATCAGAGAGGTGTGGGAGAAAGGTGTTTCTCAGGGTTTTCAACCACTGGACAGGATTAAGTGCTGAGGCACCCTGTGGTTTAAAAACCTTGTGCCTTTAGTCTAGAAACCTGCACTGGATCCTTGAGTAGAATATCCCTCTATTGTGAAGAGGAAACAAGCATGTTCGCTAACAAAGTTTAGATGTCTGCCAAACAAAAGCTGCATAGAAAAAAAAGACTAAGACTCCATGAAAACAATTATTAAAAGGTCTGTTCAGCTGCCAGAAATGCGACAGCTTAATCCTTTCAGACTTAATTTAATTCACACTTTACCTTGTTACACTCCAGTGGGGTCGGCTCACATGATTGGTTATTGTGTAAAGCCACAGGGACAATGTCAGGTTCAGCATCTCGCTGAAGGACACTGACAAAGACGGAGTCAACTCTGTGATTTTTGGAGCGATAGGACGCTCTCTCAAAGTAACAGGACACCCACCTGCACATTTTTGTCAGCCAAGTCTTTCCACTGCTGAATCTGTGTTCTTGACCCTGTGGCCACATCCTTGTTGATGTTCAATGTGAGCTGTGTTTACAGAGGTACTGTACTTTGTCTTTACTTTAGACTAAAAAAAAAAATGCTGCATTCGCGTGAGAACTGATCTTCAAATGATAATTTTACTTTGACTTACATCCTGCTCAGACCTCTTTGCCTTTTTATTCTTTCTCTGTCAGACGCTCCTCCCATTAACTGTGACTCCACTGGCCTTGCTGTCCCAGAAGCCCCTGCAAGGAAGGCAATCTAACCCTGAACAGGAAACCAGTCAGCCTGTTATTGCTGGCAGCCAATGGAGCGGCTGTGTTTTAATATTTATCCACCAAACCCCTCGTACCACATAAATCAGGGGTGCAGAGGGGCAATAGTAGACCTTACCCACTGTTACTAAAACCACAAACGTCCTTGGACAGGAAGAAAAGGTAAATAGTTGAGCAGATTGGCAGAGAGGAAGGGATCAGCGGTGCCAACATAGAAACTGAGCCGGTACATCGACAAATGAGGAGAGAAAAACTTAGAAGTTTTGTGTGTGAGAGAAATGAAAAGAAATGTTCTGCTCTTGATTTAGATTAATCTGAATCACATTTACTTTAAATCCCAAGGATAATAAATGACAACAGTTTTCCTTCATGATACTGTTGTAGACATACAGACAGCTGACTATACATATATTGTATGACACCATTCAACACAAACAGTCAGTACATGCAGGTTAACTGATACATCAAGCTGAGAGGAAATATGGTTTTCCTTGGAAATAATTCTATCTATTCATTTATTTTGGGGATTTTATAGCATTGCAGTTGCCATATGACATACAGCATGACTAATGTGTTTCTTTGTAAATTCCACTTGTGAGCCCCAAGTAGTGTACATAATCACATTTCGACAGACAGGCCGAGCTGAAAAAGCAGCCAGGAGCAACATTCCCCCCGAAGGAGGTTTGGGTTCAGCTGTTAGTTCACTGAAACTCCGGTTGTTGTTGGAATCAAACCTGCAAACTTCTGGGTGTCGCGGCTACACGGAGCGATGGCAGAAAACTGGAATAAAGCTCGATTAATGAATCATGAGTAA
Source organism: Polydactylus sextarius (assembly GCA_016801845.1). Taxonomy (NCBI): domain Eukaryota; kingdom Metazoa; phylum Chordata; class Actinopteri; family Polynemidae; genus Polydactylus; species Polydactylus sextarius. Next base: position 8,608,278 of record CM028922.1, read on the forward strand.
TTATCTGTGATGCATCTTCGTACAAATCCACAGCATCATCGAACTCCCAGGTTGGAGCTGACAGCTGGATTCTGTCTGTCACTTCCTAAGCCAAGGCCAAAATCCAGAGCAGGGGTGTAGTTAATCCTGCTGGGCTAACAAATTGGCTCTTATCTCTCCTCTGAGGAATCAACTTGTCAGATCTAGCAGATAGTTCTCAAGCAATGAAATGGTACTGTGCAAACCGTCTAAACACATAAAGCCATTAGCGTGTCACATTGGAACTCTGCAGGTCCTCGGGTCCTATAAACTCAGTTTCAGCCCGGTGTAGAGATCAGCGGCCTTGGAAGCATAAACCGCGGCTCCAACATGGATCCTGTCACCAACTAATATGTCAGTCGTGCTTTTTTTTTTTTTACACACAGTACTTAACACAAAGGAACACTCAAGCTATTCACTTTTGACAGACTTTCAAGGAGGTATTTTTTTATTTTTTTTTTACACAAAATGCCAGATCTCTAGTTGAGTGTGAGGCCAACGTATCAGTGAATTCCCCAAAGCACACAAATATTGTTTTACACAGTATAACTGATAAAAGGTAGAGATTATATGTTTTCGGTTTTGCTCATATATACATTGTAATTTTGCTCAGGAGTAGGAGAGAGGGCAAAGGTGTACGGAAACACGGTGCAAGTTTCCTTCATAAAGTCTCCGAGTGTGACATTTGTGCACATTTCAACCAATGGAAAAGCTCAAAGTGGTTTCTCTGCATCCTTAAGGTCCGGTGTCATGGGGAGTATCTGGTGTCAGGTATATGCTGCATATGCTCCACTCCCCTCCTCTTTATAGAAAGCCCAGATGTTTATGAGAAGATTTATAAGCAGCTGAACTGCGGTGTGGAGCTGTCGCGGTGTAGCAGACCATAGCTTTTAGCCTGGCACTCTGTTATTGCAGGTTGCTAATTCTTTCAGGAGCGTGCAGTTTGAAGAGGAGGTATATGGAGCCGAGAAGAGTAACAACACCCACGAGGATGATAAAGTCAGAAGCAGTCTTGATCAAACCTGCATTAAGACAGTGAAAGCTTTTTTAAGTTTGTTGTTTTTCTGAAGTAGGAACATGACATATTGAATATGTTGTTAGTTTGCCTGCTTATTCATCTGCGTGTGAACAAGCACCCTCTTGAGGACTTTTATCTAAGTAATGTTGTTAGCAAAAGTGAGGAGGAGAGTGAAAGAATGAGGAGAGGTGAGGAAGACAGAAATTAACTGTAGATGCAAGGAAAGAAAGTTGACAAAAGATAGATTTTATCCCTGTGAACATAAAAACTTTTGAATCTAATGATCATCATTTACACACACACACACACACACACACACACACGCCTATATATAAATCCATCTAAAGAAACAACTAAACAAACAGTATAAAAAAATAGATGTTGTTAAGCAGAACTGTGCAAAATATCAAATATAAAAAAAGCTACACAGAACAATACTTCACACCAGTGCACATAATGAGTTTGTGCACAAGCCACATTTTTCACACCAGATGTTTGACTAATGTTAGTGTAACTAATAACATTAACCACTGCCCCATATTACTGTTTCTGTAAACCATGACAGTGACAGAGAACCTGCATGTTCAACACCAAGGCCCCCGCATCTGAAGCAGCTGTACAGAATTCAGCTATAATTCATTTTATAGGGAACAGAGAGACACAAGGCATGTTGTACGAGTCTTAATTCATTTCTCAAGCCATTCAGATCAGGCTGAAAATTAAGGAGAAAATCTTCATCATCATATGTCATTTTGAAGATTCACACCATGAAGTCACACCATCCATCGCCAAAACCTAATAATTAAATTGTCAGACTGTTAAAGTAGTAATGTGAAATTCTAGGATTGTATCATGGAAAAGTCAATTTTTATTTTTTTTTTTGTCAAGTCAAATCATGTTTTTAAGAAATCAGCTCTTAAAACAGTCAAGCTAAAGTCAAGGCACGTCTTAAATCTGCTTTTTGCGTTTTCGCAGACAGCTCATCAGCAGCACCGGAGCATTTCCCAGCAGCCTGCACGTCATTTTGGCCATGAACAGACAGCTTAACCAGCACAGGCAAAGAGTCGATAGACCTCTGTTTTTGTGCGGTGTAATAAACGGTCATCATTGTCAGAAGACAAGGAAAGTATTTTTAAGTTATATTTTGTAATCTGGATAAGTTTTCCTGCGGCTAAATGAATAAACATTCTGGTACCTGTTACATCAACAAATATGGTTAGCCTACAAAATTAGTGGCCTGGTGGTTTTACTGGGATGGGGTCAAATTCCTGGCCTGAATTATTATTTCTGTTCACCCATGCGTGTTTCTCTGCCCTCAAGTGGCCAAAAGACACGTTAAAGTCAAATTAAAATCCATGTTTTGCGGTCTCTAATCTACACCTGCAGCTTCTCACATACGAAATGTCCTAAAACTTAAAACCACATGTGCCTATAATATGTGTTTCACATGTCGTAAATTCACATGAGATTTTTGTCATTGTACAAATCAGCATTATATTAAAAAAAAAAAAAAAAATCCAAAACCACATGAGTGTATAAATTTTCATGTCACGTTAAATTATTTGCCCCGTGATAATTTCACATATGCTTTTGTAGAGTTTATGTCCATCTCACTATGTTTACATCTCTCCAGAGAACATTATAATACCCGGTCTGTACTACAAAAGAAGAGACGGGAAAGAAGGGAGAACAGAGAGGAGATAAAGGACAAAGCAGGAAAGAGAGACAAAAAAGAGCAACTGGAGGAGGACAGAAGAGTCATTCTCGCCCCGGGCATATCTGCCCAGATAATGACTAGGTGAGGAGAATCTGTGTCACCGGGTGGCGTGGCTGGCAGCGGCAGGAGTTGATTCTCATCGACCAGCTGGACAGTCAAAAGGACGAGGAGACATCCATTTTATTTCATTACTGCTAATGTTGAATGTATTTCACCTCACATCATGTCACGTCATTTTTGCTTCATAAGAACCACAGCTGAGATCAATCTGTGTTATATTCAAATAAAAAAAAAAAAAAAAAAAACATCAGAGAAAAACAGCATGACTTCCATAGTTTGTGATGAGATGGTGAAGTGAGAAGCCGTCACAAAAATGTGACAGAAAGACAAGACACACACAGGCAAAGAGAGCAGGAGATAGACACGCAGCCTGATTGATGATGACTTAGTCTGAATTATTACTCAGTCTTGTCACAGTTTGAGGAGAAAACAGGGCAGGATGCGTGTGACTATTATTTTTGTCTGTGATAGGATATGATCCTAATCTAATCTCCTCATAGCCAGAGGTAAAAGTTGAGATGTGTGATGTAATACGTCTCTTGCCCAGCACCTCTGTAACTCTGGAGGTGAAACAAAGAGAGCCACATGTTTTTAACGCACCGTCGTCTCATATGGATCTCCCTGAGGGCAGATTTACAATTGTTAAATAAATACATTTGTTCAGTATTAAAAACTTGGTTCAGTTTTTCTCTCTGATGACACATTTGCCTTTTCAAATACTGAAAAAAAAAAAAACTGAATGTGAAATGTTAACATTACATGTCATATGCCAGGGTTTGTGTTTAAGACCAAGGCTATTAGAAACACTTATATATAATAATCATAATGCATAATAATCAAGTATCAAGGGTAAGATGAATTGTCTGAGGCTATGTGGAGTTAACAAAATCTTTTTTCTTCTTCTTCTTTCTTCTTTTTTTTCTTTTACATAAAAATAAATAAATAAAAATAAAACTGGACTAGACTAGACTTGATATTTCAATGTCAAGTGGCCATTTGTACTGCTCCACATCTCCAGCACATAAAAATCAAACCTCATCATCATGGAAATTTGAATAACTGAAGGTTCAAGTTTCTCCCATCGCTGTACATTCTCTCTCTTTGTCACTGAATGAAACTGCTTTTAACAGCTTTATTTATTTTATTACAATTTTTTTCTGTCTGATTCACCCCGTGGCTCTTTGTCCACCCCTTCAATCTCTATTCATATCCTTCTTTTACCTTCTGTACTGCCTTTTCCAAAGTTCAGCTGCACTCCCCCCTATCCCATTATCGAAACCATTTTACCATGCAGCGGCAGCTTGCTGCTTCCTCCATGAGACGAATAGCCTGCCTTTCACAGAGAGGTGTTCTTTCCCCCTTGAATACATGGTATTAATAGCACCTACCTAGCATGCAGCTTTCAATGCAGTCTCACAAATGGAAATGTTTCGTATGAAGGTGTACTTCTCAAAATTGTCTCAGAAGGAGTCAGCGGACTAAGTGCCATGCCACTGGCACTATTATGATTTTTTTTTCCAGGCTATGGCTGAATTATTGATCACATTAGTCTAAAAGAGTGGCAGCTCACTGATCGATAGCGAGCCCTTAAGGTTCCATTAGCTCTATTGTTCAATAATAACTTCTTCTTTTGCAATGCATTTAACTGGCGGTAATGCCATATTCCCCATTAACTCTATTCAACCTATATGAGCTCTTGTCCAACATAGAGTCATGACATATGACACAATGGCCAGCATGGTGCCAACAGCTTCTAGCAGTCGATTGAATTTCAACTTTATTGAGTAGACGTGGTATATTTAGGTTGTTTGACATGGCAAAAAAAAAGCGAGCGGAGATACACACACACACACACACACACACACACACACACACACACACACACACACACACACACACACACACACACACACACACACACACACTCTCTCTCTCTCTCACACACAATCCTCACAATATAAAGGTGTCACAACTGAATCATGTTTATTAGGGTGGTGTTACATAATATATTAATCATTTCCTTTTTGAAGTTTATCTGGAGCCATTTAAAGAGACACTAAACACTTCTGTCTAATGAAAAGCAATAAGCTGTAACAGATAGTAATAATACAGCATTTTATACCATAAGCTACTCTCATTGTCATTACACATAGATGCTGCTCATTACGCACAGACAAGAATTTATGCTAAATCATTAATTCATCTATACAGTCTGCCCCTGTAAGTATATTCAGGGTGATTTATTAATATTAGTGTTCTTAGAGACTTGACACAGCCTGTCTCCTCCTGATTCAGGGGTCACTGCACCCTAATGACTAAACAAGAAATCTCAGATATTGGTGTAGACAACACACCAGCACACACAGCAAAGGGTAGACTCTGTAACATAACATTTCTCTCATGCCACTACATTTTTAACTCTTGTATTTCCTGTTTACACTGACTTCCATTCATGTCTGTATGTCTGCATTATCTCCTCTGTTGCAATTAACAGGGTATTATCTGGTAACATAGCGCTATATCGATTTGACTTGCCTATTTGCGACGTTGGTTTGCTGAAGGAAAAAAGAAAAAGGTGACAAAAGAAATGTGACATTTTGCGGAGAACAATTTTTTGTCTCCGTTTAGTTTTTGATTGCTAAAAATGACACTTTCTTGGGTTTTTATGTTTTATTTCACTCCTCTACATGAGTGTAAATCTTTCTTACATCCAGTTGCTCCAAATCTTTTTGAATTTTGATTTTCCCAAAAACACACTCGCTTATGTATTTGTGCCTCTGTCTCAGACAAATAAATAAATAAAGTTATATTCTTACCACACATAGTGTTTCTCACTATATCCTTTAGGCCAAGTTGGAAATATAAAGAATACTTTGATTAGTTTACGAGTACAAAAAAAAAGGGTTCTAACCATATTACGACATCACCAGAGGGAAAAAGTTAAATTTATAAGATGAAAACATGAAAAATGTATTTGCCTACAAATACTGACCCAGACAGTCGTGTCTGGGTTCAGATTTGTTTTATCACCTGAAGAGCTAGAGCCTTCTCTTGCAGTGACACTCTCATTTTGTAGGTGCTTGGATTTGCAGGAGCTGTCTAATTTCAGTGCCATGCTTTCCCCTGTCTGAGGGTGATCAGTGATCTACACAGACACATTTCTCATTAGTCAGGTGTTAGTCTGGACCACTACCTGGTGATCAGTTGCCTGTTCCTGTAACACCATGGTGACAAATCTGTGGTTGTTTTTTTGTGTATTCATCTTTTTTCTAATATGACATTTCTGCTACAGTCTGTAATCAGATTTAATGGCCTGTGCTGATGTTTTTCTTGTATTTTAGTGAGTGATGCAGCAGTGTATGTGTAAGTGCATGACGCACTGGCACATGTACTCAGCAGGACCTCTTCAGCCTTTTTCCTTGGACCACTCACTGTGACTGTCACAGTAGCCGGAAAATCTTCAAGCCTGTAATGAGCTAAAAATGAACAGAGAAGGGGCAGCAGATGTGGTGTCACTATGGTCCTCAGCACTAGCTCAATCTCCAATTCAAATCCCTCAGTCACAGCCATGGTGAGGGCATCTTTGGCCAGTGAGCAGGTTATTTATCTAAAACCACAATGGACCAACATTATCAGAAGAAACTGCTGTAAATGGTAACAAAACCACTCACATTCACTGATTTTTAGTAAGTCTTAACCCATTTTTGTCATCATCTGTCTTGTCTTTTAGGGACAGCAGCTTTTTCTTCAGTTGGAAAATAATAACAAAGATAAAAAAAAAAAAAAAAATGGGGGGGCTCAGGTGCCTCAGCTGCACATTGACTGAAATATAAAGCATCAATCCAACATGGCATGAGTGCAGAGTGTATCCCATCATGTCTGTGTGTGTCATCACAGATACATAAATAAATGGTATTTTTTCATTTCCTCCTAAACTGCATCCCAGCCCACTAGAGCTTGATAGAGAATAATAAAAAAAAAAAAAAAAATCAGCCAGATCAGGTTAACAATGTTTTAGTCGTCTTTCATAAAAACATTTCAATTTTCATAAATATTTGGTATAAACAAGAGATAACTCAATGTAAGGGATAATAACATTAAAAGTTACAGTATCAAAAATGAAATTTTCATTAAAGTTACTGGATTAGACTTTTTAGAGCTTTTGACTATGGACCTTGACTCCAAATTCAGGGTCCACAAAGTGAATTTGTGTATATAAAGTTCTATAGTAGTTAGTAAACCTCAGTGTGACCTTATATGAGGCCACACTGCAGTAGATTATTTTTCACACTGCAACACGTCCTAGTTTGAAAAATAATAAAATGGCTAAAATGGTATTTCATTCAGTTTCATTAGCCGTCGTAAGTTACTGGGAAAGTTTCACGAAAAGAGCCACTGTTGCTGTTATTAGTAACACCAGTGCTTGCCCAATATAACAAGTCAAAATGTCTGCTGTGAAAAGGCTGACAACAGTTATGAACTGAAGGGAACCCCTTATCAAGGAGCTCGGCAGTAGGTGTTGAAACTGAACAAGCTGAATGACTATTTAATGAAACATGCACCAAATAACCACTTAAAGAACATCCAGATATTTTTTTACACTGATAGTTTACTACAGAGGCTCACAGTCAGTGCAGCACAAGATGTTTCACAAAATTCTCATTTGAACAAAGCTGATTTATTATGGTCACATGCTCCTCGGTGTGTCACGGCTTATGACTGTATTAAACATCTACGTATAGTAAAAGACTTCCCTGAAATGAAGGAATAAGAGCAATGATTCTGTTTGTGTTCCAGCAATAAAAATTTCATAGACGAGTATAAGGACAAGTGAAGGAAAACAGACAGGAAATGAGTCGCAAGAGGAAGCAAGCAAACTGCAGGAATAAAGGAAAGACTGGATGAAAGTTAAGGTGAAATGAAGGGAGCATATAAACAAGTGAAGGGCATTTCATAAGGGAGGACAAAGGATATGCTTTAAAACAAAATCAGGGAGACAAAACAGCTAAAAACATGAATGTGTGTGTGGTTCTGTGGGCCAGGCAGCAGGTGCTAGTTTGGTCCCTGCTCCAGTGAGCTGTGTCTGGGTGTCTGGGTGGCTCCACTCCCAGCTGGGGCACAACAAGTTCTGAAGTGTGTGTGTGTGTGTGTGTGTGTGTGTGTGTGTGATGAGGGGAGGGGAAGTGAGCTGCCATGTGGATGAGGTGATTAGATTAGCAGCATCTGAGGCCTGGGTGCTTGGCCGGGTGACTGTCAGAGGGTCAGGGCTCGTCTCTCACTGTACATTTCAGCTGCTCTGTGATTAGCCACTGATGGGCGAAGTCACCCAAAACTTACAACGGAGCCAACTTTTCTTCTGGGTAAACAAGTAAACAAGGTGACCGTGTTCCACATTTGCCAACATGTCTCTCCTTATCGAAAACTAATGAGCTCACAGCTGCGGGTTTCTTGGCTGACTGTGAGATATCAGTTATGTTTACAGAAAGACATTACAGTGGATGGTCAGCTGGCAGCTTGCTTTCATTTGTCTGCAAATTCTGTTTTTTTGGGTTTTTTTTTTTGCATTTGTCCTGACGGATTTTTGAAACACTACACACAGGTATTCGACTCAGGTCAACTGATGGTCCATTCGTTTTCTGACAACGGAAAAAACTACACAAAATGGACCAATGACAGATTAAATGGCGAATGCTTGTTTTAAAAAAGAAGACATGCAGAGAAGACAGGAACTTCACGTAGTGCTTCAATTAAAGCTAACAACAAACGTGACAATAGAGGAAAAAAATGATTCTCAGACAAGATTACTGATGCCAAACAAGTTGGTTTGAGTGTCTCTGAAAATTCCAACTCAGAATGGTGCGAAAAGCAAAACCACTGAGTGGAAATTCTTTTGTTGATGATTGATCATAACTGACAGAAAAGGCTACAGTAACTCACACAACCAGTCTTTCACTACTGTGAGCAGAACAGCGCATTTGAGAAGGAACAATGCTGAGCTGGCAGAGGACCACGTTGGGATCTACCCCTGTCAATCAAGAGCAGAAATCTAAAGATGTAGTGTAGCACAGATTCACCAATACTGAACAGCTGAAGGCTAAAAAATGTAGCTTGGTTGGATTAATCTTGATTTCTGCTGAGGCAGCAGATGGTGGGGTCAGAATTTGGCGTCTGCAGCAGGAATCCATGGATCCAACCTGTCTTGTGTCAACAGGCCAGGCTGATGGTGGTGATGGTGGTGGTGTAATGGTGTGAGGAATATTTTCTTGGCATGCTGTCAGCACCTTATTATCAGTGGAGCGTGGCTTAAATGCCACAGCCTATCAGAGCGATGGTGGTCCCTGACTACATGTGGTAGAACGGAGAGATTGGCAGCATGAATGCGCAGTTGACAGATCGGTGGAAACGATGTGATGCAATCATTCAACATGTCAACGCAGAGCGGATTCTTAAAAGAATGTTTCCAACATCCACATAATGAAGCATTAATGTGAAGGGAGGCCCAACACAGAATTCAGTATGGCATTCTGAATAAAATGCGAATGGTGCAGATCAGGTTTGAATCTTGCAGAGAAGTCTAGTAATTGAAAAAACAGCCATGATGAGCTGTCTAAAGACTGAAAATACCGATAATCAAAACAAGTATTTGCATAGTCACTGCATCCACAGAATCGTGAAGATCAGGCAAATTACACTGACACTGAATCAACAACATAATCTTTGCGACTTTCATGCAGCAACAGTCATTACGGTTTTCCTTATCAATTTCTGATGTTTGAGTAAAAGACACGCATCTCGTAATTTATCTGTCAATTGAAGTTGATGTGTTGATGATTAAATAGGGTCAGTCATACTGTGGTGATGTCAGAGATATTTTTATGTTGTTTGTGGCGTTACTGAAGTGTTAATGAAATGGTGCCCGAACCAAGAAGCTGTGAAAGCAAAAGAACAAGTGCATTATAAGTTGGATGTGCATTTGTGACCAACATGTAAACTGTAATCTCAGCAGCAACTAAGGAATCTTTTTTTTTTTTTTATTATTTATTATTTGAATGTTTTAAACCCATGACAACCTAAACAAGTGGTTCCATTTAGATTAAGGTGACAGGGTAAAATACCAGCCAGTGGTTGATAGTAACAGAAGAGGTGCCAAGTTTCTGTGAGGTTGTGGGTTTATATGTTCTGAGTTCCCCTCCCAAATCCCTGTTAACAAGTCATGCAATCTTCATGTCACTCACAGGCCTGACTCTTTACATGAATACGGCCTCCCTTGTAAAATTAAATTAGCCAATTTACTCCATTCTAAACTGAGAGTAACTTGAAATTAGGTGCATTACTTCACTTAATGCTGAAAGGCCCTTTAATGGTTGCTCTGATTACAGTTGAATAGCTCATAAAGTCCAGATGTACGTTTTTTACAACATGCTGTTAAGATGTGGTTGTTCAGTCCAAAGCTACGGAGGTAGGTATATTTGGATTCATCAACAGGAACGATTGTTTGTGCACGTAGGAAGCCAGGAAAACAAAAACAACATACAACTCAGTTAGCAAAATACTGTAGTTATCAAAATGGATTTTCTGGAAAATTACTTATGACCAGGAACGAGTACTTTCTGCAGGCAGGAACTACAACCAAAATTTCTATTTCTGTGATGGCACCAATTTTCCAGATATTTTTCTGCAATCACAATTTTTACAAAATAATAATAATAAACATAATGTACTGGTCACTGTTTAACTGCAGACAGCTGTAGCAGTAGCCCTTTTGGTAAACACCAATCATTAAGGCTTACAGACTAGATTTATAGAATATGCCTGTAATCCTACAATCTGCACCTAAAAGCTTTGCATATTTTGACCAAATTCCCTTCTCAAACAAACTTTTCACTCGTCCTTTTCCTGTCTTTGGTTTATAACTGCGCATGCATCGCCTGCAAATCTCCCCACATTACACTGGTTTCACCTTACGAGCTACTTAAGTCTGTCACACATCCATATTCAACATCCTCCTTCCATCTTGTATAATCTCTTTTGGCTCTGACCCTTCACTGAGTGATGCTCCTTTTTCTCTCTCTCACCACTGCCCCGTTTTAGCTGGTGTGGCTGGCAGCCGAGGTACCCAGGTGTGGTGCTGGAGGTACCCAGCTGTGAGGCCACCAGCCCAGGCATGACTCGTAACAGCGTCCCCCTGTCATCTTGTCAGTCACGGCTGACAGAGGCCTCAGCAGGACACACAGCACGGAGGGTGACAGAGTGTCTGATGGCAAGTTTGAAATGTGAGAGGCCACATGATTTTTTTTTCTATCTGCATGTGTGTGGCCTTGGCTGTGGTCCAGAAGGTACATTCAGGATGTTGTGTGCGTGTGACTTGATGAAGAAGTCTAGCATGCATTATGGTTGTGAAGTACACTGTTGATGTGGAACCAGGGATGGAGAGAAATCGCCTGGTCACTGTCGGCGTGAGCGATTCTCTCTCCTGCTCTCGTTCTCCTCGTGTTTCAGCACATCAGAGCCCAGATGTGCTCAGTCTTCCAGGAGGAAAGATTAACTCTGTGCTCGGTAGCATCGAGCATCAAATCCACTAAACAACACTCAGTTTTGCTGTATTATATAAAACCTACAGTTTGTCATAAAGCAACTGCATTAGTTACTATGGAGTCAGTTTGGTATTACAGTGTTTATGTTGCTTTTCTGGGAAATCTTTTTTTCATTATTATTTGCCTGTCTGCCAAACATTTTTCTAACGTCACGAGATTCCACATGTGTTCTGAAGCACCACCAGTTCATATTTTAATTTGTCAAATACTTTGCTTTATGACCTAATAAACTAATTTCTTCATTTCCGACAGTCTCGGCTGTATTTTATGTTTTGATCATTAGCAAATGTTGGCAGTAAAGATAAAATCCAAAAAGCCCCAAACATGCGAGCACACTGACGTGAGCACTTAGCACACATTAGCTTTGTGCCCGTGAGGGTGAAGTTTAACAGCTATTTAACTTACTTGCCCGACTGTGGTCTTTTCTTCCTTCACCATCTTCTTTCCACTGTCCCTTCACCTATATCACTGCCGCCTCATTCACTGTGTCCACCCATGTGGAAGTGATGATCTGTGAGCCTCAGCGCTGAATGCATGTGCCTCTGGAATGACCCATTATTCTACACTCAAGCAAGCGAGACCATATAAATAAAAGACTACTCCCCCTGACACCAGTGGTTCACACTTTCTCTTCTCTTTTTACCTCTTTATTTCCAGTCCCCTCAGCCTCAGACACGTAAATCTCCTTCAAAAACAACACTATAAAAATTCCGCCTAACGAGTCTTATAATCTTTATGTCACAACATAACTCTTTGCATAAATACAATTTAGCTAATTTTGACAGAGAGTAACTGAAGTGAGATGCATTCATTTGCTTAACAATGAACAACAACAAAAAAAAAATAATTTAATGGTTTGTCTAATTACAGTTGAATAGCTAACAAAATCCAGATTGAAGTTCTTTACAACATGCAGTAAATATGTGATTATCCAGTCCGCAGCTACACAGATAGTCTGTGGTGAATTTGGATTCATTAACAGAAGCGATCTTTTGTGCACAAAAACACAGCCAGGAAACAAAAGAAAACTCAGACAGCAACATTCTGTAGTTATCAAAATGGATTTTCAGGGAACACATGAAAAGAGGCAGAAGAGAGATGAGGCCTTTACCACCAATTATTACTAATTCCCACTTCTTTATGAGTCCACTGTAACATTATTTTAGTAAAAAGGTCATCCTGTTTTCTGTTTTCTGCTCCCGGTTTGTTGATGCAAACTCTTGAGCTTCCTCTGTGTTTACTAAATTCATTTTAATGGACATTTCCACAGTGCTAATGCCATAAGTAACAACAAGGGAGTCGTGTCATCACATTTGGATTCATTAACAGATGTGTTGTTTTTTTCCACAAACACAACCAGAAAACAGAAACCGGTTCAGGCAGCAAATCATATTGTAGCTTCCCTAAAGGATTTACAGGGAACTGAAATTATTACTCATTATACCTGTTTTCATGAATATATTATAATATATAATGATATATTTTAGCAATCCCTCTACTCCTTTTTTTCAGATGTGCTCCTAATGATGCTTTTCACTAAACAGTACAAAAATATGTCTGTTCTATTTCTCTTCAACAAAAAAAATCTGCCTTTCAGCTTTTGATCACTTATTGAACATCTTAAAAACACTTCATGTATTTGAAGAGCATACATTGTGCTGTGGTGGTACAGTGGTGGGAAAAAGAAACTGCAATAAAAACACTATGTTATTTTGAGTAGAAGTGCATAATTATAACGTCCAACGAAATGTACTTCATGTATTATCTTTTTTTCTTTTTCTTTTTCTTTTTTTAAAGGAAATATTTGGGACTTTTTTCAAGACAAGCTCTAACTCCATCATCCTGATTAGAAACACGGCGACGTCTCGTAAATCTCAGCGTACAGGATGTTACTCAACTCCAGCGTGAGGAGGTCTAATCAGGCACAAAACTGAAAACTGAAAACACCTGTGTGACCATAAAGTACAAACCAAACATGTGTTTGTGTTTGCATGAAAAATCAAAAATAATAGCAGCTATGAATAAAAAAGAGACAGTACATAAGTGTAGAAGTCCCATAAACTAGAGAACTAGAGAAAATACATCAAAATAGTAATAATTACTGTTCATACGGTATTTGAGCAAATGTCCTTGGGTTTGGATTCGAAACACTTGGAAGAAGTTCTTCACTGACAAAGAATTAACTTGCTCAACATTGGTTAAAACATAAACTTCACATAAACCTGTTGAACAGTTCTTTAACAGATTTGTTGTTGACAATGTTTTTCTGCTGAAGAATATCAAGATTATCATTAATAGATAATGATGGAAGTGGAATTTACTCAATGACAAATATGCACAGAAATTCTGTGTTTTCCCTCAGCTCTTCATATGTCAAAGCTCAAAGTGTCCAATATAGCAATGGGAGCAGTTGGGCCTCGAACATTGGTGTGTTAACATTGGAGTCAGTTAAAAATTCTGTAGGCATTGTAATATAAGACACCGTCCAGCAGGTTTGACAAAACATCAGTGTTGGATCAGGTACCTTCACTGTCCTCAGTCCTGTCTGGATTTTATTTGGGGCAAACTTTTATCTTTTATTTGTTCGTACTAGACATCTTTTACTAAAAACTTAATTAGGTAGGCCATTAGGTAATCGGTGCAAAAAATATCCTTGTTTAAATGGGTTCAATCTGCTGAAGAACTTGAACTCTGAGAAAATTCAGCCTATGATTATCTACAGGTGGTCTTTAGATGTTAAATATATTTGTATACACTGGACTATATAGATATAAAGGTTTTATCCTGGTCCATGTTGAATTTTAAATTTGAAACTGTCAGGGAAATTACTGTATTTTAATATATTAAAAATAGTTCCACATATTTTCCCTCATTAATTAAAATGCATGTTTCTACAAAAATAGGTTTCACATCTGATGTACAATTATCACAGTGGGGTATATTCCAAAGAAACCACACATGCTGTTCTCCTCTTTTTGCTCTAAGTCAAAACACCTCATAAACACCAAGGTCTTCACACATTTTTTTTCTTCTTTATTGGTGTCTTAATTGTAGTGTGAGTTAACTAAATCTGGAGAGGAAGGATTGCAACAGAAGAAGACAGGAGGCATGAGATCACAAAAAAAATTTGCATCAAGAAAAAAACAACGAGGCTAAAAAGAAAACAGCATCCGAGTCCCACACACAGAGAAAAAAAGGATGATTATTTTCTACCGGCCTCACACATGCTCCTCAGACTGCTACTTGTGTGTGTTACTGTATGTCTCAAAGCCTGTGCCTTTCATGGCCAGCCTCTTAGACCAGTGACCTTAATAAACTCCAGCAGAAAAACAAGTGATGGATGCTGTCAAAACGACATCAGCACATAATCTTCTCCACAGAGGACAAATATAATATCACATACGGGGCTGACGGAAGGCTAAGAAATGATCTGGCTCTGAATATTAGAATTTATTACAACAGGCAGTTATAGAGGTTTGGGCTATTAGCACAAAATGTCAATCTAATTACAGTTACCCAGGTAATACAGGAGCGAGCCTTGTCCCCACTGTGAGACGCAGGCGACGCCACAGTATACAACAAAATAAGGTTTCAAGAGGCCTCTCTGTTCAGTACAGTGCTGGGTCGCGTTGAGAGAGGTTGTTTGGGGGAAAAAAAAAAAAAAAAAGTATAATCCTGAGGTGGTTCTTGAGAATATGATTTTTTTTTTTTTTTCACATTTTTTTCTCTCTTTCTTAAAGCTTCGTCGACAGGAAAATTAATTACGAGTAAAAGGTTGTGTCTGCTCATTGCACTTTGATTTTATTGTCCTGCAGAGCCCTATTACAGATAGATGGATGGATGACTTTTTTGGATTTTGCAGATGGAAAAGAAGGTTTCCACATTTATTAAAGAGGCTAAAAAGAGAAAACCTACGCACACGCACGCGGCGCACACACACACACACACATGCTTCTTTTTTTGCTTCAACTCCCTTTAATCTGATCTGTGATCGTGGTGATCTTATAAACACCACTGTCCAAGTTATTCCAGGACGTTACTGTTTAATGTGGGAGTGACCAGTTAATAAAATGCACCATCAAATCTCAAATAGTTGTGGTTTATTTTATTTTCTTCATCTGCAGAGAGAACCCAGCCTTTTTTTTCCTGTTACATATTTTAAGATTTCTATGCGTATTGTGCTACGTTTTAAACATATTTGACTGAGATGTTCCCAATTTTTCTGATTTGTTCCTGTCTTCATTTGTGGTTGAAAGAATTTGCTCGAAGTTTAATCATGTCACAGTCACCACTCTGCTCCTTTGAGTTTTGCAGAACTACCCTTCGTATTCACCGGTTATTTCAAGTGGCTTCCATCGGAAAGTTTTTTAAAGCTAGTAAACTGCTGCCATTAAAGCCTTCCAGCTGCTCCGAGGACATAATTCCTCCTGTCGCTGGTAGGCTTTTAATTTGAAACTGCTCCATTTGAAAACATCACAAACCTCCTCCTTTCCTGCCTTTTGCTGCCACACTGCTGTTTTTCATTGTGTGTTATAACTCTCGACTGTCACCGAATGGTACAATGGTGAGCACAGACGATCGCTGTGCGTCAGTCCAACCAGCTTCTGCTGAATTTTATTTTTTTCGTCTGCCATTTGGCTCGTGTGATTGGACTTTCTTCAACACGACAACAGCTGTGGGGCACCATATGATCGCACAGCTTGATACACACTATCTTTGTTTCCTGCAAAAAGTTCCCAGTAAAAGTCTTTTCATGAATTAATATATTCTGGTAGGTTTCATTTTCAGCCTGAGCATAAAACAACACAGTCGCCCACCTGGATTTGGGAGGGGAAAAAGGTTGCTGAGAAGAAAATTAAATTTCTAATTTGATACAGCTCCAACCAACAAAAAAAAAAAACCTTCATTTGAAAACTAATCAAGTAAAAAGCATTCTACTTCATGAAAACTTATTACATGCACTCCTCGGTCACTCTACTTCTACTTCCATCTACCATCTCTGTGCATCTTCTTCCCTCACAAAACCAATCTAATCTACTGAACTACAAATTGTATTTTATAATACAAGTTTTTATTTATTTTTAGCATCTTGACTTTGTCTTTGATATTTTCTTATTCACTAAACAAAAGAGCTTACTGACCAATTTGGCTTTCACCGTTTAAAATTTGATCTATTGTGGGCTATTAGACACTTGAACATCCAGTGAATGTAAACTCATAATAAAGATCCACAGTATTAACAGAAAACAGCACCAGCTCATCAAGATTCCTCCTAATCCTCCTGACTATTCAGACACTCTACAGCATCTTTTTTCCATTACATTTTGTTCTGTTTTGCCAAAGTATACACTATAGCACAGAACACTAAGATTTTTTTTTTTTTTTTTTTTTGACATTAGCATTTTGCTGTCTTCCATGTATTTTGGAGCCGGAACAGCTGGGAAACCTCCGAGGTGCTAAGAAATATTTTCTTTTTTTTTGTTTGGTGTGTGAGGTTGTTATGGTAACTTGCCTATTGCCATTCCATGATGTATGTGTGAATAATGTTCCCGCTGTTGCTCAGAAAGGTCAGTGTGCCATACTTGATAATTTTCATGTTCTGCACGACTTGTCATCCTCTGCAGCCGCAACAATTACACTGATCTGTGGAAGTGAAGGGGGCTGGATTAAGTCCTGCTGCCGGGAGAAAGATCTCTTCTCCGGGCCTTGATTAGATTCACATCTCAACCTGGAATCATCCATTTGATGCAGTAAATGTACATTTTAAATCAATTATCAATACCAGTGAGTTCATATCTGTGTCAGTGCCAAATACATGCACAATTTAATCATCCAAATCCCCAAGAGGGAATCTTTACAGGAAAAAGATGTTTATTAATAAGTTCAATCAGTCAATATAAAGTAATCCTTTCAAACATGCCACTGATTATTAATAATGCATATCATTTTTATATATGACATGACTTTATTCATCAGTTTTAGTGCTTTATTTGAGGCTGAGTGAACATGCACCAACTGAACATTGTTTTGTTTTTGTTTCATTGACACATGACATTTTATTTGTTGCTAAATAAAACACTTCCAATTCACAGAAATCTGTTTTGATATTTCGACTGCGATTTCCTTGTAAATTTAGCCTCATACAAACAGTTGGAATCGATGCAGATTCATCTCAGATCTCAGGATTAAATAATTTAAATAATTAAATAAGTTTAACATGGCTGTCTTGAGTTGTGGTTGCAAGTTGTAAACAGGTGAACTCTGAAGATAGAAACGCTGCAACGGTGGAACTGGGGCTTTTCTGTGTAGAGTTTGCATGTTAAACTTTTGTCTATGTGGGTTTTCTTCAGTCAAGCTGATTCACCTAATTTTAGCAACTTCTGCATTTGCAAAATCCGACTTTGTTTAGATTCAAAAGTTTACCGTTTTCTCCTAACAACTATATAAACAAAATGCACAAAAACGGTACGAAGATGTCTATATTAGGAGCATACAAAGATCATGAGACTGTTCAGGTTCACCATCAAATTATAGCATTCTTGGCTAATATCAGTCAACTCTATTTGGTCCAAGTCTGCACAAAAAAACAAACAAACTCTGGCTCACACTTCTTTTATTTGAAGTAGCAAAATAATAGAAAGTGAAAAATACCCTGTTTCAATAAACTGTCCTGAGACAAAAGTCAAAGCCAAAAAACCTCCGATTTCTTGTGGTTTTCTGAGCTTGTAGACAGAGTTTGCTCAGTTGTCATCACTTGACTGAACAATGTCCCCGACAACTAAGAGAGACTGTGAGACAGGCGCTGGCAGCAGACAGGATTTTTTTTTCACAAGAATTAACTTTCACTGTCAAGAAGACATTCTGTGATCGTACAATCTAAAAACAGACAAGCAACCAGTAACGCAAGACTATTAAAATCACAGACTCAACAGTTGCAACAGTTTGCCGCTTAATCCCCAATTATGTTATTACCCCAACTTTTTCAAACATTTTGAAGAAATAAAATATTTAGAGAATGTTTAGTACGTCTCATGTCACCATTAGACTGCTAATCCTACTTGCATTCATTTAAAGTTGATCTCAGTTTAAAGTCTCATGCAAACAGGATATGAATATTTCTCCAGACAACTGAGATGAATACACTTTAAGACTTTGAGTGTCTCTCACTTTGAACTTCAGCACCCAAAGACACCAAAGGGAACAATATGATTTTTTCTACTCGATGTGGACTGGTCTCAATAGAAAACCGCAAAGAATGGGAAAGTGATTTTTTTTTTTCTTCTTACTGCTGTGTTTCTCTTCAGAGGCTGACTTTCTTCAAAAACAGACTGTAAATGAGGTGAGTGAACAGGTCGGTGCTTTTGTATCGTCATCAAAGTGTTGGAGAGGAGACTCCTGGAGAGAATCAAGAGGTGAAAAAAAGAGGAACCAAAAGCAGACAAAGGCCACATGACCATAACTGTAATATTGTAGAACTGTATTACTAAAAGGACAGTTGTGTCAGTATTCTCAAGTACTCTTTTGACTTTTCTGATACCGAGAGGATTGGTGAAAAAGCTGAAAGGCTACAAGCTAGTGAATACGGCATGGTCTTCCTCTTGGCTTAGTGACATCTTACTGTTCATTTTTAAAAGAAAACAAAATCATAAACATAAAAGTTCATGTCCACAGTCCACAACTTGCAATTGATGCTTTTGAAGTAGTCAAAGGTGCTACAGTTCTTAAAACATTAAACAGGTTAAGTTACCTTGTTAGCATAGTAAAACACACACACGCACACACACACACACATATACATAAGCTCTTTAATGTGCATTTACTGATGAATGTTTGTTTTTCTAACTTGTTCTGCAACCACAAGCAATATAGAGGACACATTTCCATGTTTGTAGATAAGTAGTGTAGTAGAGTAGTGTAGTGAGATGTTAGCGAGAATGCCAATGCGTACAGTTTAGTCTGGTAGGTGTAAAGAAAGAATGAGGATAGACTGTGCATGTAATTAACAGACCTAAATAAATAAATAAAAATTGCTCTTTTTGCTGTTCCAACCAAGTATTCATCAGGGTTCGTAAGGCCATGAATCATTGGTCAGCTCTGATTTTGCATTAGTGAGTAATGAATACTGAAATACAGGCAATGGATTGCTGGAAGGGCGTTTTCTGTGAGTTGTCACTTACCACTGGCACTGACATGTTGTATCTGACAGCGACAGAAATCTGTGTTTGTTTGAAAATCTGGTGATGATCATAGTGTGTGGGAATTTTGACAGATATCTGGGTTGCTAATGAAAGTCATCTGTTGGACTGAGATAACCCATCCAAATTGCTGTGGCTGTTTGTACACGAGACACAGAGATGTGGAATAAGTGAGTGTATGAAAAAGAGAAAGTTCAAATCAAATTCATTCCTTGAGCTGGGAAATAAAAACAAAGCGTCTGAGAGTTTGGAAAGTAAAATCTGATTTTTGAGTCATTTGTTTCCAGTATTGTAGTTCACTTTTATCAAATTATTCATCACATTATCAACAGTTACAGAGGCAGTGCACTTCAATCATGCAACACCTTTGACAGTAATAAGAGTTGCAGTAGAGAACGTCAACACATGAGGATGAAGGCGAACCATATGTAGCATATCAAAGTTTGTCAAAGATTATGGGATAGCAGCCAACAAAAGGGGTAGGTGCCAAAAAAACTGAAAATATCACATCTATGCAAACAAAGGTAAAATTCACCTGGAAACTTTGTAAAGATTTGCCAAAATACTGACAGAGATTTAAAAAAAAAAAAAAAAAAAGTTTGTGCGTTGTTTTTTTAAACAAAATTTTTAAAAATCACGCTCAACACCCACAGCAACATATGGAAGAGATAATACCACATGATTCCATTGAGTCATCACTGTAAGATTTCATTTTATAAGCCACTATATGTAAAAAATTATGGTGCCTTCTTTGTTCTGTTCTTAACCTTCAAGCTGATGTAACAGTACAATGTCCCCTCAGTGGGACTAATAAAGGAATTTGAATTTCAGATACCAAATACCACAGCTTCAACATTTTGGCCTGGCTTGTATCTAATGCAACATGGTAAAGAAAAAGTAAGGAACCGGATAGTGAGACCTCAGAAAGTGACATAACACACAGATCAGTATTTAATTGACCTTGCAGTAAAAAAAAAAAAAAAAAGACAGGCACCAAGTAAAAGCTCTGCGAACTGTGTCAAGAAGAAAATCATTGATCACAAAATGTCAAATAACTGCTGGATTAAAAAACTGAAAATGTAACCGAAATAAAGAATTTGCCAGGAACAGACGTTTCAGCATGTTCAGTGTGGATAAGGTCTGCTCAGGACTTCCACTGTGACTTCACAGTGCCGACCGTGAAACATGGACGTGGGAGTGTGCTGATACAGAGACACATGAGTGCAAAAGATGTGAGCGAGCTGACATTTATAAATTAGTTTAGTTTGTTATACACTAATACTGAATAAAAAGATGACTCTCAGGCTGAACAGGCATAAGAGTAAGGCATAAGAGGTTTTTTCAGTCAGACAGAAGACCTTTGTATTGTTTTAAAGCAGCAAAACTGTCAGGAAAAAGTACAAATTCGTTAAATTCATTGCTATCACCCACACAGAGGAGTCGCAAATCTAAATTGAAGGACATGCAAAGTATTTGAATATAAAAGAACAGAATGTCACTAATTCATCCTCCAGTATGAATTTTCATTAGAATCTAATTAGTCAAACTTTTTTGTTTTTCAGTTTTGAAATGGATCCATTTTTCTTGGAGTTTGGCTAAAGACAAAGGAAGTTGTATTAAACGGAAAGGATGTGTAATTACTGACCATTTGAGTGATACTGACCAGGGATGTGCTTAGTTTTGTTGGATACGTTGGTGCGACAAGCTGCCAAACCTCATGAATATTAGTTTCAGAAAACAGAAGAAGTTGAGTTACAGTAGCCAGGATATGCTGAGAAACTGAAGGAAAAAAGTTGCTTTTTCTGGAGCATTGACAAGAAAGAAAAAAAAACCTGAAGGAGCAATTTTCTTTACAAGCAGGAGTCCAACAAATACATTTAATATTTTGTATACAACACAGCACGAGATCCATATCTCCTACACTGTCATCATAAATCATGGCAAGAAGAAGACGCATTGACCTGACATCAAGGTCAAAAGACAACGTGTGTCTACTACACCCTACACACTGCACAAGTCTCCACAAATTGTAAATGAACACAGCAAGGTACTGAACTTGTAACCAACAGATCCAGAATATAGAAGAAACAGATCAGCTGCAAACTAACATCTGCATGCACATTTGAAGACAAAGACTATTTAGAAGTCACATCCTGAATGTGACCCAGGGTGCAGTCTTCACAGCGGGGACGGGAGCTTTCTGTGCAGCTGCACTGCCTGCATGCTGTCTCTTCATCATGTAACAGATGCCTTTTTCTTTTTTTTTCTTCTTTTTTTCTCAGAGTGAGGTGTGAAAAGTGGGACCAGGTGTGGCTCAGAATTGTCACTGTATGCAGCCAATTTCTGCCTCCTCTTGTGGTTTTTTGCTGTTCTTTCCCTTTTTTGACACAGGTGCTTGTCAAACCCCCCGAAAAACCACACAGCAGTTTCCTCTTTGTTTCTCTCTGGGCTCTGGTAAACAGAGTCAGATTTGTTCTGTTCAGAAATCAATTTGTCCACCGCTGCCGTCCTTTCCATCCCCCTGCAGTTCTCATTAAAACCCAGTTTTAATGCAGAGCTGTTAATAGTTGTAATTAAGCTACTTTTTGAGCAAACAGAAAAGTAAAGTGTAGGACGACTGTAGAGGTAGTTTTAAAAAATTACCATGAAAGACGCTCATAGCTAAAGAAAGAAAATATATATCTTACATCACTGATTTGCATTTCATGTTTCCTTCCATGTGACTATCTTTTGTCTCACTGCCTTCAGGTAATCTTTAAATAGGAAAATAAACTATGAAATCACAGTGAGCTGTTTCACATGCAGTATTCAGAGATTTTCAGGTTAGAGGAAAAGCCTTTGGCAAACATCTGGCTTTCTGCATGGATCTTTAAAGTTTAAAAGCACGGGGAGCTATTCAGATAAGAACTGCTCTCTGTATTACTGGCAGAGCGGCCTCTGCTTCTGTGCTGCGTGCCGGAATGTGAGTAGTATTAGAAAGCACTTGCCCTTCTCATCACAATTCGAGGAAGGAGCCCCCTGCAGCTGAAGGCGACACTCAGGTCCATCTTTGACGTTCCCATGGATGCCCCCCCCACCATCACCACCACCACCAAGATCTCGAGGCAAATATGGAGAAATAGTGGCAATGAGGGTGACATCAGAAGGAATCACTGAGGGGGAAGAAGCACAGAGGTGGAGAGTGTCACCTTATTATAACCTGACCCAAGGGCACTGGATTTCTACCAGCAAGAGCTCATGAGTTGGTCACTTACATGATGTAACACACACACACACACACACACACACACACACACACACACGCGCATCATACATCATCAGAGGAAAATCTGGGTGTCTAAAATAAATAGGTGAACTGCCCTTAAGCAAGGCACTGAACTCCCTGCTTTACTGCTGCAGCCATTCAGAAGAACTGAATGTCAGAGGAAGGATCCAAACTGCAGTGAATGTATGAATGTGAAGCAGGACGGGTCTGAGAATGAGTGAATTCCCAATTATGATCTCCTATTTTAAGCTGTATTAATATTTTTTATTTTAATGATTCGTCAGATATCTGTGTAATTTTAAAGGGATTAGTTATAATGTTGAACCCGCAGAGTTTTCTCCTCTGAGGAACCTTGCACACACTTTGAGATGGTTATTGTTTTACAACATGGTTACATGGCTCAGTCTCTTGTTTTTGCAGTGCACCAGCTGTCTCATCAAAAAAAAAAAAAATCTCTGCTTAACCTCACTGTGTGCCAACTACTCAGCACCAAACAGCAAACCTGGCAAAGTTAGCAGCGAGCTAAACAAGAAAGTGGAACATCTTGCCTCTAAGCCTCTTAAGACTCAGCAGACAAAAACACTGACTGACCGCCTTGCAGTTTTATGCCTCTATCACCAGTCTGGTAACATGTAAAATTCATGAGTTCTAGCAAAAAATATATATAAATAAATAAAAACATGTTTTGTGCACGCCCAATTTTGTCGTTACATTGCAAAGAAACATTTCCTGTCACAATGACAGAACAAAATGTAATCAGTTCATCAAGTCTATTTTTAGTGTTTGTGCCAAATTTGAAAAGCTTCCATTGAGGCATACTCTTAAAATTCACAAGAATGGGACAGACAGACAAACCTTTACTGTACTTAGCACAATACAGTAGTACTATAACATTGCTGTAATGTTGACATGAGGATTTTGTGGTCATTTTGTGGTCACACGGATACAGACTGGAAACACTGACATGGTGTATATACAACATTTGATCTAAGAGGCTATGAAATTGCACCACAAACTATAAATACAGATAACAGTTCATCTCTTTACCTGATGAAGACTATCTGTGGTTGATAAGCTACTTGCTACTCATGTCTCTTTTTTTTTTCTTTTTTTTTTTTTTACAAAGTATCAGTACAGATTTTGGCTGCTGTACCTGCTTCTGTAACAGGAGTATTAGTCCACATGTTACTGTAGCTGCTTAAATTAAAAACCAAAAACTGTATCAACTTTCTGCCATGAGCAGCGCAGACAAAAGCGTCCTGCAAGGACATCGGCTAAAAATAATAAATGAAAAAGCAGTAAGTAACAAAAGCTGCACAAGGACTTTTGAAAGGTGAAATTATCCTTGATTATATGAGTGTGGAGCAGGCTTTAAGAATAGAATGACATTCATCTGCCTGAAGAGCAACAGTGAATGAAGAATGAGAGAAACACTGGATAGGAGCGCTAGGTGCAAATCCCTAAATATGCCTGAAACCCTCTTTTTTTCCCCTCTCTAATCCCTGGTGCTTCTCTTTAAACAACTACCTCATAACCGCTGAATCACACAGAAAAACACATGTAGACACCCACACGTGTAAATGCATGAACACAACACTCATACTCATCACTTGGCTGTGTTTCGTGCTATTAATCCTCCCCTGCATGCCTCATCTTTCCCTCCAGCTGCCGTGTCTGAATGACAACCAGTTTCATGGGCTGCACTAAGACGGAGGCTTTGAGCCTCAAGGCCCCTGAGCTTTATCACTGGTCTGAGAGAAACTCAAACAGCAGCGTTGATAAACTCAGACCTAAAAAGCGAGCATGTGCACGCAGACCTGCACACAAACGCAACAAAGATGTGCACACTCATAGCGACATAATGGAAAAAATTCACCATGGCTGTGCCGGGTGAAATTATACAGTAACATCCATGTCCTGGTGCATGGCTACAGCAGAGAGATAACAGCAAATTTCTTCTTCTTCATCATCATCTTCTTGGTTGGTGATTTACGATCATGCTGGGGACTGTCTTGGGTCCGCTGGGAGCATCGGCATGTTTGTTTGACATCACAGTTTTATTTTCATTAGACTGTCAAAGCTGAGGAGGACTGCAAACACAAGATCACGCACTCGTGGAATACCAACGACGGACATATCTGTAAAGAAAACTGCATGTGCGGTGACTTTGACATGATGATGAATTGCGTATGAAACAGCCATGTTGCGGTTTCCAGTTCACCGGTACCAATCAGATGAGATAAACTCTGGAGGGGAAATTCGCATTCTGTCCGCTCATGCACCAACACCACAGTACATATGAACTGTTGCACTGAAATGAAAAAAACAGTGAAAGCTGCATTTAAAAGAAAATCGCAGTCTCTCTCATTTCTTCCGCATGCGTCACATGTCATCAAGTCATCAGAATTTATTTCCTCAACCAAGGAAAGCAGCGAGGAGGAATTACAACACCCGGGCTGTCTTTTCTACTTCCACATATCCTGAGGTGCATGGAGGTAATTGCAACTCTTGTCCTAGCTTTTATGTGAGTAATAAGAGACTCAAGTAATTTCCGACCCACTCTTGCTCCCTGACTCTAACACGCGGGTATGAGGGATACAGCAGCTCCTCGTCATTAGTCATGTAATCTGCCTGAGAGGCTGACGGAAATGGAGCAGATTCTGCGGGTTCACAGAGGACCCAGCGGACGGCGGGACCGGCCAACACCAGCAGGATGTGGAACCCAGTTCATGAGGTGTTGCTGGACGGGGACAACAGGCTTCGGCTCATGAGGTCACCCGCTGCTCACTTCCCCCCCACTTCATCATCGCTGTGTCCGCAGCGGTCAGGCTGGGAAATCTTGGCGACAGGTTTGTGGTTACAAGTGGTCTTGGTTTTGGAAATGGGTAACTTTTCCACCTTGCTGGTATTTTATGATTAAGCTAAAACCCTGAGGATCATGTGGGAGACTTTATTTTACCATAAATGAGCAAAGACAGAAGCTTCTCTCTGAACGTTCAGTGAGCAGGGGTGAATGTATGGAGAGGACATGAGGGGGCAGATGCCCCATCTAAGTTACAGAATACACACCTTACTTGCACCTGACCCTTTCCACCTCTTAAAATTTGCAGTTGTGAAAAGAGTTGGACGCATATTTAAAAATAATCCCCACATTTAAAGTATTTAAAGTAAGTACAGAAGTGTAATCAGCAAAATATACAATGCAAAAAAAAAAAAAAAAAAAAGGTAAAGAGGTAAAATGTTCATGATACACAAACATATTTAAATAAAAAGAGAACTAATAGTTAATTTTTAAATTAACATTTTAAATTGTTAAATAAACACAGAATGGACTCTCCAATGTAATAAAATACATGTATAAAGCAGCATAAAATTGAAATACTCAACTACGGTATGAACTGTGTGTTTCAGTTCATATATTTCAGCGCACTATTTTGAGTACATAAGTATGTTCACACTGACAAATATGGCAAAATGCAGTGTACTGTTAGTACCCGTATGGTTTCACTCATAATGGTCAAAAAGTTAAGTGTGGAACGATGGACACTCTTCACCCTCAATGAGCGCCATCTTGGCTACGTAGTAGAAGGGGAGGGGCGGCGGCATGGAACTCGCATGAAACATGGAGCCCACTAGTAGTACTAGTAAGACTTTCATTCTTGATAATAATTGAAAATAAGCCAGCAGATTTCTTGGCGGTCAACAATCGTGGTCCAAATCAGCAATTAATGTTCCATCAAGTGGCAATTCACCATTAAAGAAGAAGACCATGGTCACCATTGTCATTGCCGGTAAGTTCACAATGATTTAAAATTCACTACGGCAGTAAATACCTAATTGTACTATTATACACAGTATACTACATGGAAGTGTACAGATGGAAGTATCAGATATATTAGACACACTGTTGGTTTACTTTCCTCTGTAGCGCTGCATCCAAGTTGCACAGCTGAGTTGACTCACTCCCTTTCATCATGACTCACTAAATGCATGCACAAATGGCAGTTACATAAAATACATGGTATTGTATTTCACATGAAAGCACTGTGTGTAATATTCAGGAACCTTTGTTAATAATGACACTCATGGTCTTTAAGTGAATTTGCCATCAGCATCCTGTAGTTCCCACTCAGGACTGCGTAGGTAAGTATGACCAGTCTTCCTGTGGCATCATGATGAGATATTCACTGAGAGTGTGGTTCACTGGCATTATGTTCATAGATGAGGTAATTAGCCTATTATGTTATAAGTATAGGAGCATATTTGAGATCATAGACTTAACTTAACTCTCCAGTGCTGACACACAGTTAAAAAAAAGTTTCTAGTCTGCTCAGAGATGTTAACTGAGAAAGTCAAGGTAAGTTTCTTTCTTTCATTTTTCTTGCTTTTTCTTTTCTTTTCTTTTTTTTCCAACAATCTCTTCACACACGTTGGCAATCAAAAAGCAATCATATTCTTACATTTAGTACCTGCTGTTTAATTTTGTTTGATTTTATTTCAGCATTTTAAATCTTCCATAAGAAGTGAATAAACGTACAAGAAAATAAACTAAACAAACTTAATCGTCTGGTGATATTCCAGTGTTTTAGCACAACATAAGGGTTTGTGTGTGTGTGTGTGTGTGTGTGTGTGTGTTCTGACAGTTACAACTAAAGCCTTATTTGTTAAATGGACGTTAAAGTTGTTAAAAGAAAAAAAAAAACAGCCTTGTCTTAATTATACAACTATATCAAAGACTCTAGACAAAAACAACTTTTAGTCTAAAAGCTTAAATATTAGATGTAGCTCACTCACATTTTTTTTTTTATTTTTTTTTTTATTTTAAATCAGAAAAAATACTGTTCTTTTTTTTGGCTTTACAGATTGCTTAATGGTGCTTTTGAAAACCCTTTTCTATCACACCGCATTGGAAGACAACAGGAAAGTCTTCTGTCAGCAACTGTTTCCTATGCCACAATGCGTTATGTGTTATGACATAATGTATTGTAGGCTATGTATATGTCTGAGGCCCAACATTTACCAACACTGTCTTCCTTTTCTACAATGACATTTCAGTACAAAGAAGGTTGTCACTCCATTCTCAACGCTGAAAACAACTCAGACTGGACTGTCATCGTAATGTTTCCATCCAAGTTGTGACATGGCTGCATAAATAGTGCAAAAGAATACACTTTTGTCTTCCAAATGAAAACAAACAGCAGCATAAAACAAAAGGAGAATTCCAATCTGCGCAAAAGTCAATGAAAGAAGGGCTCAGACGCTGAATAAAACATGAGCGAGAAAAACAATGCTAGCTTGTGACAGCAGTCACTGAAAAGTAAGTCAAAGGAAATTATTATTACTATTATTTTTCGTAATATGTTTTGTCAGATTGACTGTCATGAAAACATCCAAAGAAAAAAAAAAAAAACAGCCACTCCGGCAACAATCAAATCTCACAGCGTGTGCCACAGAAATCCATTTCCCTAATTAGTTATCAGCCAATAAAACAGCAGAGAGATCGAAGAGCAAGAATCCTGAAGAGCCAGGACATCTTTTTATTATAATAGCTATTGTGAGAGACAGTTATATGAGACAAAGAAGAATAACACATCTGCAGTGTATTCAAAGCTCCACAGGATTGTCCAATTAGACAAATATGAAGCTGAGCATGTTTAGAGGTAACAGTCTGTGACACTCAGTCACCTTCTGTCTGGTGAAAATGAGAGAAAAGGTGTGAAACAGCCAATTAATTTAATTGGATCTTTTACACTGTCAGGTGCAAAAAGATTAATTTATCCTCTTTTGACTGAAATACAAGGGCAAAAATCAAATATGGATTTTTAAAACTGTGTTTTAACTACACGGCATTCAATTAAGGTATTAACGCCGTAATTCTACAATCTTCAATCTACATCTTTTATATTAAAGAGGTATATCAACAATCAACTGTGGAGCTATTTTAAATTCAAGTGTCTGTCGGATTTGTATCATCTGTTACAAGAAGCATATGTTTGCATCCTGAGTGCCCTCCGGGTTGAATTTTTTTTTAACATTAATGCTCTGAAATTCAACAGATAGTGTGATAGTGTGGAAGGAGCGATGGGCTTCATTTGAATAAACAGCAACGTCACAGCACTTTTATACACATTCTCCATTTTCAAGAGCAGGTTTTATACTTTTTGACTAAGTTTATAGTTACTGGCAGCTCCATATGAAATGAGATGATTTGGTACTGCACTGTATAAATGAAATTGACTTTATACGTTGCACTACCTAAGGTCAAAGAAAAATCGTAAGAGATATCTAACTTCTGGAACACGCCAATCAACTTTCTGCAAGCTAAATTAATATATTTTAAACATGAAATCTTACTGATTGAACTCAACAGATAGCAAGACGAGAATCTGATTTAGTGGAAGGTGTGTTTTTGTGTTTGCAAAGGAGCAGGTGAGTGAAGCTGGGAAGGTGTTTTGAGCAGGAAGAGAATTCAAACTTGGTTGGGGGGAAATTTGACCAGACAGACGGGACAAAGACGCAAAGCGAGTAATCAGGAAAGAAAACACCAGGAATAATATAAACACTAAAGTGAAGTGCACAGTTGTATCCTGTACACTGCTGAGTCCTAAGATGTTGGGTTTTGATCACACGATGTGGATCAGATGTTCGAGTGAAGCAATGGGAGTCAATCAGGAAGCCACACCCAGCTGTGCACACACAGAGAGAGAGAGAGAGAGAGAGAGAGAGAGAGAGAGAGAGAGAGAGAGAGAGAGAGAGAGAGAGAGAGAGAGAGAGAGAGAGAGAGAGAGAGAGAGAGAGAGAGAGAGAGAGAGAGAGAGAGAGAGAGAGAGAGAGAGAGAGAGAGAGAGAGACTGGTTTCTATGGTGGATGGGGAAGTTTCTGATCATCACCTGTGGGGACCACACACAGACAAACTCGGCATCCGGAGCAAACACAACGAAAAGGAAGATGCTGAACCAAAAATCTTATTGATTTGCTGCCAGAAATGACTATGTGGAGAATGTTTATGTGAAAGAATGGGGCAAGTATCATCAGCATAAAGCAGGAATGCAGAAAATCGTTAAATAATTAAGGTAAATGCTTAACTTTTTTTTCCATTTTTGCACAAAATATGATTATTACTGAGCACCTGGAAACTCAGGACATTGTGATGTAAAATGTCAATCTCCCACTGTCAATATTAAACATCATCAGCCTAGAAGGTGCTTGTATGTGTGTGTGTGTGTGTGTTGAAAGTTATTGTTAATTGTTAGTGCACCATTTATATTTGGGAAGACTTTTTTGAAAAGAAAAAAAACATTTAAAAAAAATATTAACTATGTGGGAATGTTTCATGTCAAATATCTCTATGATCACAGCACTGTTTACTTTGTTACAGCTTATTGTGACGTGTCGAAAAAATTGGAAATTTGAAAGAAAAAGCTACTTTTTTTTTCTCCACAGTAAATGACTTTCAGTTTTGAGATCTGTGAAAATCTGAAGATCAGTGCACAGAAAAACTGCATCATGTTGCTTTAAGGGTCAACTACAAGAATCGGTAATAAAACAGATAAAATTGTGTTGATTAAATCAAACAGTGGAAAGCAGCTGTCATGTAATATTATTTTCTATGGATCTTAATAAACAGGAGAAATCACTGTGTGTAAAACTATACAGCAGTGTCCACTGTCTCCCCATGTGGACCTTTGAATATAAAAAGAAACCTGGATAAACAATGGACAACAATCCTGAAGGTATACCCAGTGAAGATTTTTTATTATTATTTTATTTTTTAGAATTTTACTGAAAGAATTCTATTTGGGTGAGAATTTCCTAACAGCGCAAAAATAGAACTAAAATGGGCGTCTATGGAGAAACAGTCTGAAGGGGATTTATGATCTCAAAAGATTCAACAATAACGGACCAACCAGAGTCAATTAGGGAACCATGCCCATACAATGATTGTTGGGTTTAGTTTTAAATAAGAAAAACATAATTTGATCATTTTTAGCTCAAAATTGAAAGTGTAACAGCTTTTACATAGAACTACAAATGAGCTCTGAATTCATTCAGCATCTGGGTTTCTGTCTTGAACAATTTTGATGTGTTTTCACACTTCAGATTCACAGGTATATGGATGACTATAGGCTCTGTATGGTATTTGTATAGATCGATTAACACTTATGTTCAATTTATTTTAGTGTCATATGAGGAGTGACAAAAATAATAAAAACATACATATGAAAATTAAACACAACTCAGTCCCAATCAACATGTCCCTGAAATCATCGCGGTAACAGTCACACAGACACACCTGCACGCGCGCACACGGACAGTCATACGTCGCGCACATGTACATGAAGTAATTATTCACCGATTCATCTAGGTCGTCTAGGTCGAGTGTACACATGCCGTCCTATGCAATCATTCCGCGTACACATCATCACATAAAGCAGCTCTCTTTAACTCACCGCTCCTCTCCAGTTTCCACCTGTCATCCGTCCCGCGTCCATTTAAATATTGCGCACGTCATCGACGCGCTTATAAACGCCGCATCGGCGGGCGCCGTCTAGTGACGTCAGCGCCATATGTAGTTTTATTTGATATATTCTTTACAGGAGGAACTGAACTGAGAGCTTGTCAGAGTTTCTTAATTTTATCCTCATTTTTGTTATTATGATTAACGATGTATGATTATATCAGTAATGGGAGGAGTCAAGGCCTGCAGGAGGTGAGCTGCCTCCATGTTGGGGCAAGAGTTGGAGAATTTAAGGTAGTGAAGGTAGCACATCAAGAGAGAGAGAGAGAGCACGAGAGAGATCAACTGTAATCTAAGTACTGTGTATGTGAATAGTTTTTGTAAATATTTTTCTTATGGAGTCTTATTTTTTATCTATTTTGTTACATAATTAGTTTCTCTTTTCACCACTGCACTGGGAAGCTGAGGACAATAAATCACCGTCTGTGAATAAACTACTATGCGACTACGACTACTAGTATTTTGATGGATTTATAGTATTTTTATGGTTTCCACAGAAAAAAGTACACCACCATTATTCTAACTATTATTGACTATTGTGAGAGTCAACCAGTAATTTTAGTGACTGTCATCCTTCTTTAGTTACATCAATCATTTTACTCTTTCAGCCTGAAGAAATAAATGTTGTTGGTTATAACCATATATTACCACCCATAGGAACTGGACTGCTAGTGGTAAATGTCAAAAAAATCTATGGGTCATAAAAAGATAACTTATAAACGCCTATAGACTTCACCTCTCTTGCTCTAATGCAACCACTAGAGTCAAAGTTTAAAGTTATCCTGTGAAATACCTCGATATGTACTAGATGGATTTGCACAAACTTTTGGTGGGACAGAAATAGTAAAAGGATGAATGAATTCTAATGGCATTAGTTGTCATTAGACCTTTTCTTTAGAGCCATCATGAGGTTTAGTTTTAATTTTTCAGTGAAATGATTCAACTAGACATTAATGTTGCCCTCAACGATGAATTGATCCCTGGCTTTTCATTTCACACCAAGGTCAAACTTTTAATGCACCCAGCACTTAGTGTAGGTTTTTAACCATAAAGAATAATGATACATAGTATGGTGGTCAAGGCTAATCTACTTGAACTTTACATGTTGCTGCTCAGCTCCTTTTCACACTGTCAGCTTTTGCATAGACATGGAAAAAAAAACTCACAATGTGCTTTACATGGTTAAAATACAGAGTGATAAATATATACATCTGATAACAACAAAAACAAACAAATCACGGGGAACACTCTGGGAAAGCCTGCCTAAACAGGTAGGTTTTTAACATGTTATGTTGTGATGCCTGTGCAGATCAATTTACAAGTCAACACATGGTCCAGATAGAGTTGGTGATAGACTCACAAGGTTCAATGGAGACTGAGAAGGGGGTGATTTAACTTGATGTATGATTGATAATGTGTCAAAGGAGAGATGGAACCCTATCAATCTGAGCCTTTGCCCTTAAATTGCCTGTCATACCTCGGTCCCGACTACACAGAGGCAGCTCCTGAAGTTTTAGTTTCAGATCCAAGATCAGTTCTTGCCCAGTTTCTGACACAGTTACAGTCTGGCATGACGCGTGGAGGACAGCTTTAACTTCTGGCTGCCGATCAGTGGTTTCTCCCCCTTTCACTATTGTTTCTGCTGCACCCCAGTAAATGTAAAATGAGGTCAAGTGCGATCACCATGCTACTATTAAGTCTAAGGATCAGAGACATAGCATGTTTCAGCTCAAACCCTCTACCTTTGGCTTTTATTTTACTGATATGACATTACCCTTTGAAATCCTTACTTATTACATGGGATAAAACTTTAATGTGGCCCAAGGGAGAAACTGAGAAAGAAAGAAAAAAAAAGTAAGACATCATTTCCGGCCCCTGTAATCTGGTGAACACTGAGGAAAAGATGATAGTAAAAAAAAAAAAGAAAGAAAGAAAACATGAATTAAATATGGCATAATATGGATTCAATGACAATATTTAAAGAATATTACTCTTACATAACTAACCTGTTATTCAGCTAAGCTATTAGCACTTGATTGAGCTCATTTAAATCACATACTTTCGTGGTACATTATTGCAGTGAATTTCACTTATATAACCACACAGAAACATTATAACAAATATATAAAGAAGCTTTATCTGTTCTATCTGAAGTTGAAATCCTGCAGAACCTGTTCCTATCTATCTATCCTCCCTTTAGCCATACCACTTATCCTCTGAGGGTCACAGGGAGGTTGCCCAGTGTTGGAGCAAGAGCCCTTCCCAGTTGACATTGGGCAGAAGGGGGAGTGCAGCCCAGACAGGTTGCTACTCCATCTCCATCACTGAGCTGACACCTAGAGACTTACACTGACACTTAAACCCTCATCTACTTTAGAGTAATTTAGAGTCACATTATTAATCTGTATGTCTGTATGTCCACAGACATACAGGTTAATTATATATATATATATATATATATATATATATATATATATATATATATATATATATATATATATATATATATATATATATATATATATATATTCATCATGAATAAAAATAAAGACTATCAACTCCTTGAAATTGTCTTCCTGTGGGAACATTTTCATTCTTTCATTTTATTCTTGCACTCATTTTTCTCCGCCACAACTGCAACAATATTCAAGTCTGCAGATATGTTGAAATTATGAAAAAAAAACAAAAAACATAACACCTCATTAGGAGAAAAAAATTAACCTGTTGGCTGCAATATTTTGAGTTTTTATTTATCTTGATTTGAATTAATAGATTGTAAAACCAGAGTGTTATAAAGGTTTCTTAAACAGAGAAACAGAGCGTGGTAAGTGGATGACACGTTGTCCTGATACTCACCTGTGTAGCTGTTGCTCTGGTTCTCTATAAGTAGATCAGTGACTTATTTTTCACAGAGAACAACTATCCTCCTTCTGTGCCCATGAACTGTAATCATTTCAGAATCCTGTGTTTGCTCTTATTGTTTCACTCAAGTTAACTGGAGTATGTAATTTAATAAGTATAATTTCTGAAATTGTGTGTGTTTTACAAGTGTGCCTGGTTACGATACTCAAAATCCTCTAAAATGCCATTACAAAGGTTATAATTTGATCACAACCTCCTTTTCTGGTCAATTTAGCCCAATCTTCTCACCATAGCCACACTTATTAGCTGCTCCAACAGCTGGGAAAAAGGAAGTGCGTGCACAACATTGTATTACTTGCAATAATGTCACTGAAGTTAGTTTCTATTACATCTCGCATGTAAAACCCCACATTTACAGTTTCATGTTTGGCCATTTACGAGTTTACAATAACAGTAACGATCATGTAGTGTTCGTTTTTTGGAAAAGCATCTGCAAATTCTGTAATTTTTGGGCCACAATAAACAAAATAAAAATTGAATATATAATACCCTGGAGTGCCTATTAAATCATGAAAAATAGTATGACAAGTTACTGCCTGTCTCTCAGAAAAACCCTTCATATCTGCAGAAAGTAAAGTTGCAACTGTGCTCCTTGTCTTTTTTTTTCTCTGTTACATCCCAGAAGACATATTTCTTTTTGCAGCAAGAGCACAGTGATTTCAACTATGTTAATATGAACTTGAAGTGATTCAGCGTCTTTAATCTGGTTTCCAGTCACTTGTACCATACAATGCATACATGTCTCTCTCTATTAAACACCAGAGTCCATTTCTAGTTGTTTCTATTATTTACCACTTTAGATATGACCATGTCACACATTCAACATGTTCTCATTATACATTATCATGGTGCTAGTGAGTGAATTCATAGCTTCAGGTGTTTTCTGCCAAAATAAGTGTGTATTTTAATGATTAAAGATAAGTGGTTAAGTAGAAGTACATTTTTTTCTATTTTCAATTTCATTTGTCAAAATCATTTCATTTCACCAAATCTTAAAATACATTTATCTCAAGGCACTACCATTATCTAATATAACTTGTGTTTTAGTCCTATGTGCAAGTTGTCACTTATTTCATTCATGCTCAAATCATTAATGACCCACCAAATTTAATTTGAAAATGTGGATGAAAATGTCAAAATTGTTAGTAGCAGCCTGTGTCACTTGTTTTAAATTGTTTTAAATAATGATGGTGTTTTGCCAGTGTGTTCATTGTGATTATTAAAGTGCTGTGACATTTTTGTATTTATAATTTGGCTGGGAGAAGGTTATCCATTGTCTAAACTTTGTGCGCTAACTTTGTTTAATAATAATAATTATTAAACATATTACTGTTTATTCCATGGGGAGACAAAAGGGGGAAGGAAGAAAAACAAACAAAACATGTTCCAGTGGTTGTGTGTCTTACCTGTTCATTTCACTTTGCTATAGTGGTTCTATCACACCTCTTGAGAGGTCCATTGTCTTACAAATAAACAGTTTTCAAGAGGATGCCCTTTGTAACTAACAAGCCGCCCCAAAATACTGCAGGAAGATGTGGATGTTGAAACTTCTATGATATGAAGAATTCCCACATATCGCTGCGAAAGGCCGAGCTTCACATCCAGAGAATGTCTCCCCTGTCAGGTAACATCGCCGACATCACACTTTGACTTCACTTCTGCTTGTTTACAGAAACTCAACCGTATAACATGGCAAGAAGACACGTGGGACACATAAAGGAGATTGTTAGAGATGCAGCTAGTATCTGATGGGAGGAAACAACACTTAAACAACACTTCCCTTCGACCCATTACATCCTGCACAACTCTGAAGACCTGGGCAATGTAATGAGAGAAAAATGGAGCTTGAGAGCGCACAGTGAATTTATGGGCAGATCTGTGAAACCAGAGCCATTAGCATAGATAGCAAAGGGAAGGGCTGCTTTACCGGCCTAATGGCAAAAGCCAATGTAATGTTACATTAGTGTTCGATTTAATAAAGAAGAGTTGTTGAAAGCATTGCCATGTGCCAATTACTTCAAGGCCTGCTGGTCAGCTCACTGTAATTGAAGGTAATTTTCAAGCCTGCGGGGACAATCAGGAAGTGCAAACTACCATCGGACCTCTCTAGATTACAGTCTTCATCTCTACAATCTGACAGGCAATATGTCATGTAATTCACTTTCTTTGAATTTTCTGAGCTTTTTTCAGGCCAAAGTAAACCTAAATTGGGCTCTTTCTGTACACATGCGGGCCTTATGAGAGCCCAATGTGATGAGAAACTCTCGTTTTTTTAATTAAGCTCCACAGTGGTCCGCAGTCCATTTCTGTCTTGCAAATTATGCTCTCTGCTTGACTCTTCCTGTTCTAGCTCCATCTCTCCATCACCGTAATTTCTCCCATAATGTTTCCGTCACCCCTTTTCTTTCCTTCTGTCCATGCCTCTATTCATCTTTTTATTATGCCTCTTTATTTTCGCTCCTACTTGATGGCAGCCTCTCATAGATCCCCGACCGTCCTCCTTTCTGTCCCGCTGTCTCACTCATTCAAATATTCAGAATGTGCTTCTCCTCTTTTCTTCCTCTTTCCCCTGATCTCTTAATTTTGTTCTTCCCCTTACATTTCTCCTTTCTCTAACTAAGAGCTGACATATCACTTCCTACTGATGGACTCTAATTACAGTGTCCACTCTGTCCGCATGGCCCTTCATGATCATCAGGGGAAGCACATAACATAATGAGGGTTATATTTAAAGAATTGATTTACACACCAGGATGGAGCTTCCCCCCAAATGAGTTCAATCACCTCTGGGTTTTGTTCATGAGTCAAAGTGAAGGATCATGAATTCAACAGATATAACACAACATGTAAAGCAATCTACCAGTTTGCTTCAGCAAAGGGAAATCTCTGTATGAAGCCAGAGTTTTTGTTTTACGTCCGTATAAGTTCAAGCCTTTCAACGATGGCCATGATTTCTGTGTAATGAACAAATGACAAGCTGATGGCTGCAAATAGTTGAAATAAGTTTCCTTCACCAGGTGGCTGGACGGGGGTGGGATGGGATGTGGAGCTCAGACATCTGAAAAGAGCAAAAATTCATATGCTCCTTCTTGTTAAAGGGAGGCCATGGTAGTTCAGGCATCTAATTAAGATTCTTCCCTCTGGAGGTATTCAAAGCATGTCCGAATGGGAAAAGATCCCAGTACAGACCCAAAACACACCAATGGTATTATATATCCTATCTGCTCTGGAAGCGCCTTGGGGTCCCTCAGGATGAGCTGAAGGATAACTGGGCTACCTTGTTTAACCTGCCACCGCCAAGTCCTAGACCTGTTTAAGTTTCAGATGATGGATGGAGCTGTGTCAACTATCCTGGCTGTGAATAAACACCATAACACCTATCAATCAAACAAAGATGCTCCAAAACATACCACTCTTTTTTAGATTATTTTTCTGACACTTTTGCTTTTATCAGACTGGCACTGTAGCGACAGAAACAAGAGTCAGAGAGTGATGACATCTAAAAAAAAAAATGCCCCCGAAAGGACTGCAACAGGAAAATCATTTTTAAACCAATAAAAACATTTCCAAACATCACATACTTTTTTGGTTTCTGTGTCGTTTACTGACAGCCATTGTATTTATAACCAACAGATGATGTGATGATCCTTCAAGGCCTGTCATGGCTTACTAAACATACTAAATACCTTAAATGTTTAAAAATACTAGTTTAGAAGTAAATAGAGAAAGTTATAGCTGTAGGGTATTATACAGGACAGGTAGATCGAAGGTCTGACATGTAATAGTAACACTCTTTTTTTTACTCATTTTTTAGATAGTATGAACATCCACACTCTATGTAAATATTTTAATGTTAATATAAAATCAGTAGTGTTTAATTTTAAAATGAATTTAGATGTAAATTTGTTTTTAAGTTGAAATCTCAAGAGAACCTCTAAAAACAACGTGTTACTTGAAATAGCCTGAACAGAAAAACACATTTATTGGGGATTTAGAACAAGAAAAATTAAAAATTAAAAAACCTTAACACACCCCCCACCCACCCAAAAAAAAAAAAAAAAAAAAAAAAAAAGGCCAAAATATACTATCTAATTTCCCCCTCCCCTATTAATTTCAACATGGTCCCTGAGCATGGTCTTGGACAGCATTGCCAGAGTTGAAAAGTCATATTTTACATGGCATGTATGAGTAAATATAATACATCTTTAAGTACTTTAAAAGAAATAAACACGGGGTTAAATCAAGGCCAGTGAAGAAAGTACGCATGTCTGCACAGCAGGCGAAAATGTGCGCAGGATATGAAGCTTCCAAAGGCCGCCTCGTTCAGATGCCACAAAAAACAAACACTTACTTGAACTTGGGAGATCTGTGGCTTTCACCTCTGTGAGGAGTCAGTCAGTCAGTCCAGCAATATTCACATGTTAGTTCAGTGCAAAAGTACAAAAGCTAGTTCACAGGGATGAACTCAGATTGTTTGTGTTATTCAAAACCATCGACACTAGGGAGAAGTAACAGTTCACAGCTGAGAAGCATGAGCCAGTGAATGTTTGGATCTTTTGCTTGAACTACATATAACAATAAGGTGGGCAGAAATGAATTTTCTGCAGATGTCAATATTCAGTTAATTGACAGATAATTGCAACTTGAACAGGGATTCAAGTCAAAGTCAACTCTCCGCTCTCTATAATTTATGTTAATAATATTTCGGGGCCTCAACAAGATCCAAATGACCTTGTAAAGTCTGAATTCGAGAAAACAACAGTAAAGGAAATCAGGTGCTGGTCCCACAGTGACAGCAGAATAACAACATCTGTTGTCCCTTTCACTCTTCATGTTTAGAGATGAAAGGTCACTTCAAACTGGTTTTAGCCTTGAAGCTATTGTGCACTCCAACACACTTTAAACTGCATCCCTCCAGCGTAGACCTCGGTGGCGGACAGGGCTATTTGCACTCCAAGGCCAATCTAACACTGTGACTTTGTTTGAGGGACTCCATTGCAGGAGACAGTGTTAAATGGGAAAAGTAGACTGCAGTGAGCAACACTGGTGAGTAGGCCCCAAGGATTGAACAATTTTTATTCCTCATAGGCCCGTGGGAGGACTGTTATATATAGGGGACGTATTTTGGCTTTTATTGTTGGATTTGAATGGATTCACAGAGAGATTGGAGGCCATGAAAGAGGGATTCTCCCCTCAGAAAAATAATGCTTTCAGTGCCTTGCAGGTTTTGGTGTTCTGAGGGAAACTGCTGCATCGATTTAACCAGGGCTGACTGAATTGTGGGGTCCCAGTGGTCTGTCCTCATTGCCACTGCTTTCATCCACATTTTCCCTCTCCAGCTGCATCTGCATGCTTTCTGAGTGAAATTAGCCCAATGTGACGACTGATGTGCCACTGGGACCCCGCTGATAGCTGCCAACCACCTCACCTAGAAGCAAACTGCCGAGACGGCAGGCAGCAGGCTTCGTTGCCAGCAGATAAAAACACAAACATGAATTGTTATTATTATTATCCTATCTCCCGTCTCTCAAATCGGCTCCAAATATTCAGCCACCCTTCCCCTGTGGGTTGTCAATAGAGGAGCCAAGAGCCTGCAAATCTGTCTGTTTATATACATCACATCAAGAGCAAATATTAATGCTCAATTTCCTAGCAGTGGGCCATCCTATAATGCATTTATCCTCTGCAAATAGCAATGTCACGCCAACTCTAGGGAGAGGCGTCAGCTGAAATGTTATGAATAACTTGATCAAATTACACAGTCAGAGCAAGAGGGGAATAATAAGGCTGGTGCTGTGGTGCTTGGCAGACCTTAAGGGCCCAGCCAGGTTAAGGCACCCAGCCAGACACCATGCCTGGAACTAAATGAAGCTGTTAGGAAATGCTACAGGTCGTTCAGAGGTGCTCTCTGTTCTCCCTCAGGGCTCACCATCTGCTGACGCATGAAATACCAAGATGAAAAAACAAAAGTAATTTAATACCTTTAAATAGAAGTTGGACTTGTTAGTACTTACCTTCTTTTTTTTTTTTTTTTACTGGGAATTTGACTTTAACAAGGGAGTAAAAGTATTTATAGCCATTTTTTATTCTTGGAATATTTAATTCCTTTTTTTCTTTTCTCAACAAAATTTAATAAATGGAAGAAAATGTTAAATACAATCTTCCTCTGTCTCCTTCTGCCCAGTGTTAGCTCTCTCCTCATCAACCCATCACTAAAACAAATGTCCAAAACACTGTGTGCCCAAATGCCCCAATGTGGACATCCCTGACGTCTGATTTAGTATATTTCTGCTCTTCACTTTATTTTTTAATTTTTAATTTATTCTGTTCAAGGTTTAATTTATAATTAAATCTACATATCTATAGATATCTACAATCTACATATCTATCTATCTAAAAGTATAGGAACTGATATCGCTGTCATATCAGTTTTCTTTTAGTATATTATACAATGGTGTGCCCTAATCTCCAATGGTGAATCTTAATGCAGAGTGACATACTGACATATCACATCTAAAGGTTTGAGGGTGGAACTCACTGCCTGTCCATAAATAACAGGAAAACTGTCTCCCCAATTCTTTTTTCCATAAATATGTGAGTATAGACTAAAGCTACAGTTTTATAATAGAGACATTTGTGTAATTGCAAAAATAAGATTGGTCCAAGAACAGAACTTTGAGGAACTCCGTTTGTAACAGGTAGAAAAGACAGAATGTTAACTGCCTTGACACATTCCAACCCATCATTCTGAAACCACAGGCATCCAGCATTCTCAAAGAAGAAACTTGTTGTGAAAGCAGAAAACGATCAACTGTGTCAAAAGTTTTTATTAAATCAATAAAAGAAAGAGCAGCATTTCCTGCCAGATCCTCTCAAGTTTCGCCGGATTAGATGAGATTTTTAAATCCAGGCTTTGACTCGGGCCACTCAAGGACAATCAGAGTCTTGTCCTGAAGCCACTCCAACGTTTTCTTGGCTCTACGCTTTGGGTCATTGTCATGCTGAGAGGTGAACCATCGCCTCCAGTCTTAGGTCAAATTATACTCTGGAGCAGGTTTTCTTCAAGAACCTCCCTGTGTCTGGCCTATATTCACCCCTCACTCATCCAGCAGACTTTTGATCATACAATAAAGTTAAACATGAAAGAAATATTAAATAATAAATTGAGTAATGGCAAATAAATGCCTCCACTACAAATCAGTCAAACAGACAAAGAAAAATCTAATAACAATAAACACATAAATACAGAATTAAAGGTAAATATATATATAATGGTAATATAATATATATCCGTTCTCAAAAAATGATTGAAATACAACACAATAGTCCAGACTCAATGGATATGGGTCAAAAAAGAACAATAAAGTGCTACAAGTATCTGTAATCAGTAATTTTATTGTGATAACACCACATTTCAGTCATGTGAAACCAGAAGGATGTCCACGGGCAAAGCTTAATAAATGGAAAAATGGAGTGGTGGTGGAGGTGGTAGGGAGAGGGGCATTAAATCATTATGTTTGAGCAAAATAGTTCCCTAAAACTTTTTTTTTTTCTCTCCTCACACTAATTCAATTATAAATCCAATATCTTTTCTCCCTATGCCAAATGTCAAGCTGTGCCTGAGTTATTCCTGACTATGTGCAGAATCAGTTGGTTTTGGCCAGAGAGATTTGATCCAAGGCATGCTGGGATATCGCCGGCCCAGCTGTGTCTCTGCTTGCAGATTGATAAAGAGATTATGAACTCCCCGCCCACACACATACACTACATGTGACCAAAAACAAGGTCATTCCGGTCAGATAATATACTGTACATGAGCTGTCATCATCAACCACATGTTTCCTCACAGTCTGTAACAGCAGAAATCATATGTCTTCTTTAACAATAGAAGCCCAGGTGTTCAGAATTACTACCTTGGAGTGAGAGCTGACAAAAACAATATTTAGAGTACCAAATCAAAATGATGATGATGATTTTTTTTGTTTTTTTTATATAAAAGTGTATCTGAGCTTTCTGGGTACGCATGAAAGGAATGCTTTGTGTTGAAACAGCTCCAGCTTGCCC
This sequence comes from Polydactylus sextarius, assembly GCA_016801845.1. NCBI lineage: Eukaryota > Metazoa > Chordata > Actinopteri > Polynemidae > Polydactylus > Polydactylus sextarius. The sequence continues at coordinate 8,650,649 of CM028922.1, forward strand.
TGTTATTGAGGCTTTAAACGGGAGTGGTCACTGAACTCAATTATCATTTTCATCACTGGACAAAAGAAAAGTGATACCTATCATATCATCTCATTAATCATCAAAGATATTTGCAGAGGATTTCAGTCGTTATCTGGGTTACACCTCACCAATCTCCAAATTTTGAGAATGACACAATAAAATATATATATATTTTTTAGAATCATCCTCACAAATGTGAATGAAGGAAATAACTATTATCATCCTCCACTCCACCAGTTGAGCTTGATGTGTTCTTGAAAGACAAATATAATGTGATTCACTCAAGAACTAGTGACCTTGTGCCTCTTATTATGTCCTCACCCACACTCACTTAATGTGGATTTAAATTAATTCCCTGAAGACTGCACTGAACCTCAGTCAGAACAACTACACTTCCATTAACCTAAAATGTAGGGGGACTCGATTTTTTGACCTCATGCTTTGATTAAAACAAATATACCAGGCCATTTTCAAAAGGAAATCATACTTAATGAAGTTTAAATGGTGGAATTGGACCATGAAGGCAAATCTCACCTATGGGACAAAAATACTTAATCTCATGCTGCGACTAAATACAAACAAAATTCAGTGTTGAATTGACCGTTTTTGTATATTAGTATTTCTATTGAGTATGAGCTATATTGAATATTCTTATTCTTTTTGACTGCCATAGAAATGCCAATAAGGTAATGAGCTGTCTGATGTTACAGTGAAGATGTGAGTAATGACACTCAATCAGATCCGAGATCTAGTCCCACATGATCAGAAGCAATCTTGACCTATTGACCTTTTTGTTCAGCCAATAGTGTGCTGACTGTTAATTATCTGTGTACATGTGTGAGGAACAGAAAAGACAAATGAAAGAGTCACATAAAGACTTCCTTCCCTACCCCATTGTTTAAGACTCTGTCACCCTGATTATGTCCTGCTCCTCATTGTTATTCATGAGCTGTCTCGACATGTGTGAGGATGCTTTATTGCTACTCTGCCATTCTGGCTGCAATGACTCTGTGATGAGGCTGTGTAGCCTGTAGTCAAGTTCAAAGAGTAATTTGCCTGAGTGTTATTTCAATGGAGTGAGATGGCTTCTCATCACAGGCCTCTTCCCTCCCAATAACGCCAGGCTGCTAGGTTGCCATACTGCCTGACACGTGCCCATACCTCACAGAATCATGATGAGGAAACACATGATTACAAACAGACGTATACAAAGGAGATAGCACACCCGCAGATAAGGTCCAAATGCCTTTTTGATGTGTCATATCTTCACTGGCAGCATACAGTCAACATACATAGCAGTTCAATTGCTCATATCAAGCTCCATCCATGCAAATTTAGTCATGGCATTTCTCAATAAGATGCGAGTTGGCCAGTCTATTTCTAGTCCATTTTTAATTTTTCTTGTTCACCAATGTTGCGAAAGACATTTTTGGTTATTTCAAACACTCTATGCATCTCTAATAGGCTAGAACATAGCCAGTCTTTTTAATAATAATAATAATCATAATGATAACTTGCATTTGTATAGCACCTTTCAAGGTACCCTAGGCGCTGGTTTTTTCATTAAGATTGTGTGTAATGTCACTAGACAGAGAGCCTTTTTAAAGGGAATTTCTAAAAGCTTATACAATGGGGCCCTGGTTTGACTCTCAGCCAGTTAGACCATTTACTTTGCGCCACCCTATTTCTCTCCTTCATTTTCTGTCACTCTTCTGTTACATCTGTCAAATAAAGGCATAAGTTGCCCCAAAAACATCAAATTAAAAAGGAGAGTTAATCAAATTTGAGCTAAATGTGAAAAATTTGACCAATTTTCCTTTGCTCCGCGAGCTAATCTACTAATTAAGATATTTCATTAACTAATTTCAGCTTCAACTATTCAACAATTACTGTCACCATTTTAAATTTTAGTGTTTCCAGGCCGTCTGGCTTTGATCACACCAGATGACTGTGTGTGTTGAGGATGATGAGCCCCAATGGTTTAGCGTGCGTTAAGAAAACTAGGTTGTACAACCACAACTAATTGCAAAAGTGTTTATGCTGGTTACCAATGTCAACAAATAGTAAGATTAGAAACTTGGCATCAAGGCTTCCTCCTGGCTGCAACCTACTGACTCCCAGAAATTCATTTATGACTTTGTTTCACCATGATTAATGGATACAAATGGATCTCATCAAAAACCCATGGATGTTTCTGTTTTAGTACACTTAAACTTTGGCCCAGCTATTGCTCAAAGAAGCACTCCCTCCAAAATCTATTGAAGCTGACAGTCAATCCCTGATATAGGCCATTCTTCATAAACTGTTTAAGTTTGTCTCCATTGAATTTATCAGTTACATGTCACATATCATATTCTTCACAACATACATGGGAGGAAAATTAAATAGTTGATTGTGCTGGAATAGTGATCAGAAGATTCTTTTGGGCGCATCTGTGTTCCTGAAGTCACCACAGGAATATTTAACCTGACATTTATTCAACAAACCACATCACATCACAGTCTTGGCTACGAACACTTTGGCAAACTTTTGTGTTGTCTTCTTGTCATATTGGAGGAACTGGATAAGAGGGAAGATGGCAAGAAAACCAGACACTAGATGTCCTCAGCTTTCGACATAAATCTGTGTTTGCACTCGTAAAATAACCTCAAAGCATGGAGTCAGTTTTATTTGAAACTACTTGGACGACTTATTGCTCTATTGTTTAAATGCGCGTGAAAGAGCCTGGTGAGATCACTTTCACTGTCAGCAGGTCAACACACAAACAGACTGATGGCCTTTAACCTTTGTTATATATATTGCAGAAGCATCATCATAACCTGCAGCAGCATGGTAGTGTTTACTCCCCGAGCGTCCAGTCAGTCAGTCAGTCAGTCAGTCAGTCAGTCAGGGGGTATGAAGAAAGCTGAAATCAGACAGAGAGATGGCAGGCAAAAAGAAAATGTGGCAAGGCAGAAAGTCGAAGAGAAAGAGAGAAAGAAAAGGGAAAGCATGTCAATGAAATCGCATAATTGCGCCGCAGGGAATTTTAATCAATTAGAACTGCAGAGCTAATTAAAGGCGGCATTGTGTTTACTGACTCAGAGCGGAGAGCTCAGGAGGGAACAAACAAAAAAAATACAGACATACACACACACTTCCTGTTGACTCAAATGTCCCAGGCACATACTGAACCATGTACTTGTATGTCACGGGCTCAATTCTGACTCACGTAATTTTGTCATCTCTCCCCCCGTCTTTCCATTAGACACTGCGTCCAAAAGGCTTCGAACGTGGTTAAAAACAGATAACAGGCAAAAGAGGGTGAGCGAACATGAACATACAAAAAAATACAACTGCACGGCCATGGGCAGCCGGATCCATTCATGAGCACAAAGCCTAGTCACGCTTTATCTGTCAGTGTTGAGCTAAGAGAGTTGACCCTCTCGAGCAGCCGGGCGCTGAATGTCTAATGGTGTCTGACAGTGTCCAAATGGACTCCCATACAGTTCAGAGAAGGTCATTTACATCATTTAGTGCTACTGATGAGATGAATAATAAATGAATTACTGCTCTGATGGATGAGCAGAGGGGGGGAGAAAAAAAAAAGAGTGAGTTGATTGAGACAGGAAGCTCTGCCATTGGCTGCAAATTAAGGCAATGCAAACAGGTGCTGTGTTCACTGCACGCGCTCACTGAGGGGCCCTCTCTCCAGCTGTAACATTTTCCTGACATCCTCCAGAGTGAAGGTAATTTCATTACCCGGCATCCAAACTCTACATGCTTGACTAGTCGAGGAGAGAGAGGAAATCAATAGACACCATTACCATGGTTCTCAGTTGAGGTGTAATGGATACGCACATGGCCAGTTTGTGTGCATGTGCATGTTTGTCATAGTGTGTGTGTGTGTGCAGTGTAAAACAAACCTCATTTACTGTTGACTAATGAAGATTTAAGAACCTACTGTTTGTCTTTCTGTGAGCAGCTGTCAAGGGTTGATTACATCTTCACATCATAGAGGAGTCCTTGCCCAAGTATAAGAGTGTCATCTTACGTTTCATGCTTGTCTCCTCTGCCCTGGTCCCCGCTGAAGGATGGGGCCTGACTATGACCCCGTGACCCCGGAGGTTGACAGGAGAGAGACGGAGGAGGATGTGTTGAGGGAGGAAGTGAAGGAGTCAGACAGGTCACCGGAGTGAATCGCACTATGTCGGGCCACCAGACTCCTCCATCTGCTATCAGAACTGCGCCTGTCTGCTTGGTAATTAAAATTAATTACCAAAAATTAACTGCAAGCCCGCTTTCTCACTGTCACAGCCTCCTCACACACACACACACACAGCAGATAAAACAGCAAATCAGCACACACACAAAACAAATAACGTGCTGTCGGCAGATCAGCGAAAGCTCTCCAATTATGACACTGTCCTTGATAGGCATCATGTCTCCTCCCTCATTTGTTTTATATACAACTCATCGTCAGGAGCGTACGGTGTCGCTGCTGTTTTGGTTAACAGGCTTATAAAGCTCCTGCTAAGGAACAGACAATTTGTCTTTTAATTCTGAGACAACATCATTTTGCATGTCTCATTTCAGAGACAGTGGGAGACTCTCTTGGCCTCTCTTGATGCCGCTGTCCTCATGTCCCACTGTGATGTATGGATTAGCAAAAGCCATCCCAACAGTCAGCAGCACAACCGAACGAGCGAACATCCTCATATATCCTCTAACCACATGCTGGCCGTTGTCTAAAAATAAAAAAAACAATCTCCATAAAGTTCTGCCAATAGGGAAAATTACTGAGATATCGTTGAGGAGAATTCAGTCAATTTATTTTACCTCAGTGGCAGCTGTAGTCAGTATTATCATAAAAATGAAAAATAGTTTTTATTTTACAGCGCTGGACTTAGTTTCTTCAACTTTGTCAGCAGTGCTAATACCTGCCAACACCTTTGTAATTTGAATCTGAAGATGTACTTTAGTGCTCTCAGGCAAATCTCATGTTTCAGCACATTATTTCAACTAAATTATCTGGAAGGAAATCAAAGAAAAAAGATAAACATGGGTAAAGATTTTATAGTTAATACAAAATACATTTCTCTTCTAGAAAGTAACGTCAGTGTTCAAGGTCTCACCATCATTCATCGTCCAACGCAATGTTTGAGGTGGATTTTATATCATAATGTTATTCAGTTTAACAATACGATATGAGTTTTTAATAGTTTTCTTGACAACAATGGAGCTCTATGACACATGAAAAATAACACGCATCAAGCTTCAGATACTGACTGTACTTGTTAGTGAGCCCATAAATAATATTTATTAGATATACATCAAACCATGTCAGTTTTATCAGTTTAATTAATATAATTTTGACAGCACTGATAATTGGATTCTTTTTTTTTTTTTTTTTTTTTTTTTGTGCTTTCTTGCCAAGGAGATAATGAGAAGATCGGCCATTAAATATGAAGCTGCAGCTGAGAGACAGTGAGCTTAGGGGTTTTTCCATTTATTTATTTATTTATTTAACATAAACAAAACATAACATAACATAACATAACAACTTAAACTTATTTTTAAACTTTATGTTATTGTGATGCTTGGAGGTGGATTGTTTTGCCCTGTCAGGCAGCTTCAGGTTGTTTACAGAACTAAACTATACATATATATACATATATTATACATTATATATATACATAAAACATATAACATAATAATATATATCATATATATGTTTTATGTTTTTCTCATTTTTTGTTTTCAGCTCGCAGCATTTTACCCAGCTCAAACATCATTGATGTGTGGCAATGCAATAAATTAATTCCAATGTTAATTAGTCTGTACTGCTACATGCTGCTATTAACTCAATGAGTTGTTGTGAACTAATCAACGCAATCATAGCGAGACAACAATTTGCATTTATTACCCAGAGGCTCATGTATCATTATTCTATTACTTAATTAGAGTGACAGTCACCAATCTTTTTTGATCTCTGGCAAATAATTATTAGATGAATTCATTATAATGATGTATTTATTATTAAGTTATTTTTAGTCTACATCATTAACATTGTAAATTTAACATTGTTTAAACATTTTGGGGACAAAGTCTTTGTTGAAGAATGTAATTGTTAAAATACACGGCAGAACCAGACTCTGGTCCAACGCTTCATCTTGGCAAACGCTTTTCGCCATGAATCAACACAGATGACATCAAATAAATCCACTTTGGCAGCAGTCTGCATTGTGACCTCTGTGTCTTGTGCTGCAGCAGTGATTCAGATGTTGGCAGAACTGCCTTAAAAAAAGGACAAACGTACATCCATCATCTTGTTTAGAGGAAGGTTGACAGTAGATACTATGTACAGCATCTGTTGTCAAGTTAATTTAAATATATTTATGGAAACATGTGGGCGGACAAAGAGTAGTGCGATACATTCTAGAAAAGTAGACACAAATTATCCATTATTTACTGTGTACTCTTTGTTTGGATTGTTTGTTTATGCTTTTATGCTTTTATGTATTTGCTACAATAACAACAGTTAGGACAGTACAGTCACAAAAAAACACAAAAATTACAAATGACCAACAATGATGACACATCACCATGTTTTTAATACTATTTATGATCAGTCTTTTTTTTTTACATTCAGTGATAATTCGTCTTTGGTAGTTTTTACAGTCACCATTCCCACGCTGGATCCAGACTACTGGCCAAAAGCACAAAGGATTCACAGTAAAAGCATGCATGCATGTAATCCAGCACGATTTTTATTTCAGTATTTCAGCCTCAGTTTTATTCTGCTCTTAACAGAGTCAGAACTGTATGAACTTCCTGCCAACGCAGACAGAACGTCTTACTCCTGGTGTTTCATGTTCAAAGAGTAGTGACATATTGTGCGGCAGCCACTTGAAATGTGTTTGTGATCAGAAACTTTTCAAAGGGTCATTTTCTAAAAGAAAGAACACATTTTCTTTTTTTAAAAAAAATTAGCAGCTGAACATGACGTGGAGCAGCCACACTGAGCTGCACTTTCTATTCTTCAACAAGGTGGCCAACCTTAACATTTCCTGCTGAAATCACATTGTGGTTTAATTTATTTTTAAACGATTAAATAAAGAGCTTGTTAGTTGAACTATCAACAGGTACGCCTGAAGATGTTTAAGGAGTATGCTGTGGAAAAAAATAAAGAGTGGGTTGTATCAAACTGAACTGGCAGTTACCACAGTAACAGTAACCATTAGTGTCAGCAAATCAATCAGAAATTAAAAGCTTATGGATTTTCACGTCAAAGCTTTTATGATGATTTTAGGATTTTTGGATTTTGGTGACTTCCAGTGGCATAAAGGCAGAATAAATTGACCCATCAAATCACAGATACTGGAAATACACAGAAGTTAATTTGAACTCTAATTCTAACTCAGTCACGGTTGGTGTTTGACTTGAGATAATGACTATGACCCTACGAATAGAACAAAATAGTTTGACCTGATATTTGGGCCAATTTAAAAACTATTAAATGTGTGGGAAAAAGTGCAAGTGAATACCATGGGCTGAAGGAAAAAAGACAAATGTGTGTGCACAGGTAATACATTATTTACAAGTATTATAAATAAATTTCTTTCTGAATAATCATCACAGCGTCGTAATTAAAATAATATAATGTTAAATAAATTAACATTTTTTATACTGTATGTTTGAGGAATGTAAAGGTTAATAGGCATAGGGTCTGTTTTAATGCAGCCCAGACTGCAGTCCCTGAGAAGAAACCTTGCTAAATGCAATGTAAACTCAGAAATCTATCTACTTTTAGCTGCACGCCCCTGTGCTACTCACCAGGACTCAAGGCTGCTGACAGCTTTACCCTGCAGTCTAAATCAATACAACAGGTTCTTTGAGCATCACATGCACATACACACAGCTGCAGCTGAGGGATATCCTTGAGACAGACCCCACGATGGCAGAAAAGAATGAGTGTGGAAAGTGTGAGGAAAAGAGAGAGAAAGGGTGTGAGTGTGTGTGAGGGAGATTTTTGGGAAAGACACATGGGAGGTAGCAAAAGTAATGGTTTTCCCTCCTGTCCAACAGGACTCCAGGCTACAGAGAGTTCTTTGTAGAACAGCTGGTCGATTGTGGTCGGGGAGAATCTTGCAGATACTAATGAAGCAAAGGGTCTGACTGTGGAGTGAAGTACAGAAAAATAAAACGAAGAACCTACACTCTTGCTCAAGAGCGGCTTTGTGAGGCTAGTAGCACTATAAGATACAACTGATGCTAAAATATTCACAATGATAGTAATAACATGATCTTGTTTAGCAGGTATACCCCTCATGTTCATGTTCATCATCTCAGTTACAGATTTTCTCAGTTGCTTTGGTGCATTTCCCAGAATATAATTGAAATTCTCAAAACTGCTTGTTCAATTTCCACACCCACTAGTCACTTGTGCACATCATAACAGCAGTTCCGAGTTCATTTTGTCATTTTGCACATGCTTTTGTACGCTTAGGCGGACACTTATGTGCAACTGGCAGAAGTATCATACACCTTCAGTTTCCTATGTCATACTGATCAAAATGCACTGTACTAGTCCTCAATTGAATATTTCAAGGTACGCGTTGCTGTTTTCTTGAAAAGTTCGAGTCTTCAAAATGCCTTTGCAAGTATGTCTGCAACCTAATCAATTACATATTCTCTGTCAGTCACTTTGGGTTGAAAAACAAAAACAAATCTTCATCAAATTATCAAATCTTCTTGCTTTTGAACACATTTACTAGCCTTGACTGGTTCGTTTTCTGACCATCCAGTACTGACTGTCCCCAATTAAGGCTATACAGTACAACCTTAATTTTCTCCAAACCTTCTTCTTTTTTATGTGTGTTTGTAAAAAAAAAAAAAAAAAAAAAAGTGATACAACGGTTTTCATTTATGGACATCATTTTTAATTACTGAAATGTTAAGAAATGCCTTTATAGTCACTTTAATGTAAGGAATAGCTACAAATACTGCAATATCCATGCTCCTTAAACCACTCTTGTTATGGAGAAACAGCTAGTTAGAGGATCAAATTAGCCGTGTAGTAAATTGCTTTACCATTGTAATTAAGAACAAAGCATGGCGCCATTACTGAACTCATTTAACACTGACCTAGAATCTGAAAATTGAGTGATAAACTGCTGAATGTTTAATCATGTTTCCACAAAACTTCAGGTAGGTTGGAACGCAAACAACACAAGCTCTGTCATTGGATGTTTGAACGATAATGATTAATTAACTTCTCTTCTCAAGACTTGTGCCTATGAAGGTTTTCTTTCATAGGAACAATCAACTACACACTGTCGATTAGACTTCCATATCCATCTTGAAGTGTGCCATCTGTCAGCTAACTGAAGAAGACTGAAGAAGGTGAAACGTCTTCAAGAATCTACAACCAAGTCTAATTTCTTTAGATTCAACACCTTTGGATCCATGACACAATGACTTGAATTAATGAGAATCTTCACAGACACTACTGTGAAGACTGGTACAAATGAAGACAGGACAAATAAGTTTTGCAGACTGTTGAATTTGTTTCTTTTTGTCTTCAGGCATTCATTTGTTTCATTTCAGTATGTTGAAAAACTTAAAACTTGCCTGAGGGTGATCTGTTTTAACAAATAACCGACCTTATACAAGCCAACCTTATTAATTGCTGTGCTTTGTAACAAAGTCCTCTGAGTCGTGTTCATTCTGTACAAAGACTATTTTGAGAGACTGATAGATGGAGCACTTCAAGATGAACATGAAATTCTACCTATTGAATCACCGGTACAGAGGAAAAACCATCATAAACATCTGAGTCCACATACAACAGAACTTGAGGAAAGTTAACTAAGTACAGAATATTGTTCAACACATCCAGTAACAGAGTTTTTTCTATTCTATTCTAGGTCTGTGTTAAACACACTTAATAATGGGTGACAGCAGAGCAACCTACCAGTGCAACACATTTGAAAGAATTTCTCTAACAATGTTGGGGAAAACTTTGTGAACAATATTGGATTTACACAGTAGAAAGAATGCTACAAATATGTTTCAGCTGATGGATGAGTCAGTGATTTATATTAAATTTAGATCAACAAGAAAATCCCATAATGTTTTGTTTTTTAAATATCCGATTTTTTTTTTAATGTACTTTGTCCCACACTTTAATTTCAGAAACACTGAGACTGTGAATTATGTAAATAAAACTGTTATAAAACTTTTGACTGGTGGTGTGTGCAGGGAGAGGAAATAAACAGATTTCCTGCACACTGAAAGAGAGAGTTCTGGTTGTCCATGAAGAGGGAGTCTTAATTGTTTCCTTGGAGATGAGCCTACCCATGAGTTCAGACTCTGACATCCACACTTTTCTCATTAACGAAGGAACCTGACATTCTGAGCAGGAAAAAAAGAAAACAGTACTCTCCGGTGACTCTCTCTCACCTCTAAAATTGGTCGACCGTCAGACTGAAAGAAAAAAACAGCTTCTTCATTAGCCTTTTGTAATTCTTTGTTTGTTGGCCGAGTCAACAATATTAATCCCAACAACTGTTCCACTGTTGGGGTTTTTATTCATGATTTTCAACTTTTCTTGACTGCACCAATACATTTTATCCACAAGGTATGATATGCAACATTGCTGCTACCCATTTGGCTGCAATATAAAGAAAAGTATCCATGGATACTGTAAATGGATGTGTATTTTTATGAAATAAAATCAGTCTAAAACTGTAACATTGGTTGTTGTCTACAAGGCTCAGTATGGTTCAAATGAAGTGATGATGAGTTAAGACAGAAAGATTTTCTTTGTCGACCATTCAACACACTGACATTAAAATAAGATCCACCAGAAGAATTCTTAGTTGATCATTAAGAGTTTGTGAAGTTGGGGGATGCACCAATGCCACTCTGCTGAGTGTGACCATAATAGATAGACAGATAGACAGATAGACAGATAGACAGATAAATAGATAGATAGATAGATAGATAGATAGATAGATAGATAGATAGATAGATAGATAGATAGATAGATAGATAGATAGATAGATAGATAGATAGATAGATACTTCTTACTTCTTCTTATCAGACTTAGCAAGATATTTAAAAGTTCTCTTCACACTTTCAAATCAGCTATTTTTCTTGTTCCATCACTGAAGATAAAACCATGCAACACTCAACCTCAATATCCTGCCGTGAGATCACCGGCGCCTCTCTACTCTCCTCAGCCAGCTTTCCACGTGTCCATGGCAACATTTCAGTTTAGTATTGATTTTACCATTTGAACACTTTGCAGATCTTGTTATGCCTTATTATTGCCAGACCGAAATGTCCTTCTTCAGCCACTGGACTGTGCTTTCGGTTGAGAGCCACACAGTCTCCATTAAGAGCAGGCCTCAGCCTATTTGGGCCCCAATGAAACACTATAATGGTGCCATTAGAGCAGGTAGATTAGTCACACATGCAGGCACACTCATGTGCTCGTGCTAAGTTGCACGTTCATGCTGTGAGAGCAGTCAAAAACTGAAAGTAAATGTAAACTTGAAGGAAATCCAGAAGTCTTGACTGTAAGATTCAAAGAAAGGTGTCTTTAGATGTGTCTTTAGATTATGCCCTAATATGGTTTGTATACAGTGACTACATATGTATACTATAAGAATGTATGAAAAGTAAGAAAAATACACTGCTAATCTGTGTCTTATATGAGCACTAAATCTGTGCTGATATAATAACATAGGCAGAAAAAACAAATAGCAAGAAGAATCAAGGAGAACAAGAGGAGGAGGGGAGAATTTATTAGCATCACTATAGATAGAAAGATAATAAAATGTGTAAATGTCTTAGAACGTGATTAAGAAGATAATACTGATTGTGCAAGCTTCTGATCCTCGGGGAGAGTGTTGTAGGAGCAGGTTCTTTGCAAAACTGCTTTAATTTTCTGTCTATTTTTAGAAACAGCTTTTAGGTGTACTGATGCACTGCATGTATGAGTGAAACATGCTGGAACATCAGAGGTCAAACAACATGAAAAGATTGCACTACACTACACACTACTACAGTGGAGTTATGACAGCAATCATAGTAGAGGAGACAGTTAAGGACAGGTAATTCCAAGCAAGGATTTTCATGCTTTTACTGAAATTTTTTCTTGGATGAAAGAATGGTTGGACGTCATAGGATACAGCAAGCAATTTAGTACTGGTATACATTAGATTTCCACTGCCCTATACACAAAGCCAGGTCACTATTCATCAATCACACTTTCCCTCTTGCTTTAATTTTGCCCTATTCAAAAAATATTCAGTTAATTCCCTAAAAGAAAAAGCTTATGTAACTTCCTTGTGCCCTTGACTCTCAGTTTGAGATCAGTTTCTTTACATTTTGTTTGGGAATGCTTTTAACATTTGGTTTTTAAACACATTTGGCAGTGTGTCATTCAGTCCATCATTTTCATTTTTTTACTTGAACCTAATTAGGTTTTAAATGGCACTAAATTGCGGGAATGAAGTGAGTAAAAGTGATTGCACTCTGTATACTCACCCACCCTGCAATAGTTACTGTACCAGGCTCAACAGTAGCTTCCAGTGGTCCAAACATATTATAAGCCATGTTCATGTTCCTTTGCTATATGATGTCAGATTTCATGAAACTGTTTGTTACAAATCAAGTATGTACAAGCTGCTTTTTATGTATTATGCCTATATGTATTACATAAAAATTTCATTGTTCCAGGAATTCACTTTTGCATACCAAGTCGTACTCACTACATATTTATTCCTCTTTAATATTTCATGTCCCAAGTTTGTAAAATACAGCTGCAGAATTTTTATCTGTAATGAGGTCTGCCTTCAGTCATTAATAATGTTTTTGTATTTGCTCGTTTAATAGACGAGATCTTGCACAGGTAAGAGGAAATGTGAGCCAAGTGGGAAATCACCTAAATGACAGTGAGAATGTCAGACTTTATCCCTCTCTACCTCTCGGCTTCATTTGTTCTTCTTCTGCTGTCAATAGTGCAGCTGGGTCTGTGTTCCCCATAGGCTCCATTTAGAGGCCTTGTTTTGATTTCTTCACATGACATATCACTCCATCTTTAAAGGCCCAGGGGTGGCATTCCCCCAATCTGACCTTTCCCTGTCAGTCAATAAAATGAACCCTACTTTCATCAGATGGACCCACAGGAAAAATTAATGCATCATTTGCTGCTGTATTTTACTAGAAAAACCACTGATTTTGGGGCATTTCATCTCAGGTTTTTTGTCATTGCTGGTTTTACTGTTGTACATGAAAAACAGTTGGTATTTATTCATGTTATTGAGCAAAAAATTGCAACACATGTCTCTGTAATGGTACAGTTGACACAAGCTGTCTCCTTTTCATCATTTTATCCTTCCTTGCCACTTTCCTCCCACAGTTTTTATTATTTCTTTATTCCTTCATGTAACCAGAGAGCATGAAAATCCCTGTAAGTGTCTCCTTCATCGTCACTATCAATGTTTGCTTTTGACACTTAGGGACATCTTATGATATTACTTAACTTGACTCAAGTATATAGATAGAATATGGCACAGACTTACAAGGCACGGGTGTATGTGAACCTCAGGCTTTGTTTTATGCATGAACAGAGCGCCATGTCTGGAAAACATCCTGGTTTTCAGACCACGGACTGTAAGGCTTTATTGTGGCAGCCCCACATTTGATTGATTTTCTCACTTCCTGCAGACTCAGCATTGATTTAATGTGTGTGCGCTGTGAGTCCACATCAGCGCTGACACCAGTTTAGCTCTGAGCTCAGCCTGCTGTTTACAATTCAAACCACATATGTTTGATAATGTTGCATAATGCAGTGTTGTTAGCACGCTGAACACTTACATTACTCTGCTAACTGCTGACAGCCAGCTGCTGCTGCTGCTGACTGATGGGCCGTCCACATCAGGGGGCAACAGTGGGTGATAAAGAGCTCGACAGAGTTTTAATTAATGGTGTCTGTCCAAGGTCAGAGTCATCATGTCAGTGAGCTGTGGCCCCACAATTGATTGATCACATTCTGCTCCCACATTGTCACATGCACGGTCAGGTGACACACATTGATCGGGCTCTGCGGCCTGTGCCAAAACTCCAGAAATCATCCAGTTATCCACCCATTCATTATCATTCAATTTATTCATTAACCATTGATTTTTTTTTTTTTTTTAGCAACTTTAAATTTCTTCCTCTCATATATTAAGGTTCAGTTCAGACTATTCAAACAATATATCAGTTGAATTTCTTATTAATTATTATTGCACAATTTCACAAAAATTTTAAACTGTAGTCTGCTTCCATCTACTAGCACTCATCATCTCAGCAACTAACACAGCCTTTGGGAAGCAGCTGTCCCTGAAGTGACTGGACCTTCTCAACCTTGAGCCTGCCCAAGGGAAGGGTGGTAAATAGGAAGTGACCAGGATATGAAGACACCCTGAAGATGTTGTTTGCTTACCTAAGTAGATAATTTGAGTGGACATCTTCCAGGATTGGAAGAGAGGTACTGATAATCCGTTGACCTGTCCTCACAATCCTCTGGGTACTGGTGCTGTGGATAATGGTAGAAGATGCGAAATCGCCATTTTGACCTTCTGGGGTCTGTTGGAGAGAAATTCCTTTATTAAAAGAAAAACAATTTACAGTGTGTTTACAGTTTGTCTACTAGTTTCTTCAGATTGATGGAATTGAAGTCTGAATAAAATAAACACTGGTGCTGAAGTTTTCCAGGTGAGTGAAGACAGTATGAAGTGTGAGAGTAGTGGCGTCGTCTCAGGATCTATTGACTTTTTAGACTAGACTTTTTAGACTAGACTGGGAGACAATGCAGGCCTTGTTGTTATATAATACCAGCCTTTCAAAACATTTCATTATTACTGGTGTGAGGGCAATGGGCTGGTAATTATCAAGGCTAGTGAATGCTCTGGTCTAAGAACAAAGGATAATGGTGGTAGTTTTCAGACAGGAACTGCAGTCTGTTTTAGCGACTGGTTGAATATGTTTGTGAAAATTGCAGCAAACTGATTTGCACATGCCTTAAGGGCTATGCATGATGAATCTCGATGCAGTATGTCTGCAGGATTAGACTTCCTCCAGGTTTGATTTGAAACTTTTAGTTATATTATATACTGTGGATGTTGCAATATCCAAATCCCTTTGAAGAACATGAGTTTTCTACATATTATTTTCTCATGGATTTATTGGTGACAAACAAAAACCTCAACCAACTTCTGCTCCTAAGGGATGAGGCCTTCCCTGCAAGCTGCTTTTGCACCAACAGACCAGAAACTACAGCTTCAGCAAACATATTCCTGCTGCTGTATAGTTTGTTTTTGTTTTTGAATTTACACATCAGCTAAAACTTCATGAAACTGACTCAAGAGGTATAACCACCATTAAACCCAATGTATTGACCTTGACTATGGACAACTTACCAGTGTGTTTGAAAATGAAACAGCCATGTGCTTCTTCAATCTTTACATTTTATGTTTATTTTTCTCCCGGCAAATGACATGTTTCTACAGAAAGATAATCCAGTTGACTGTATCTGACGTCTCAGTAAAAGTCATGGAAATAGAAGCCACTAGTGTATGAACCTCTAGATTGACAAGTACCTCAGAAAAAAAAATATTGACCTGTGTGACCTTGACCTGCATCACTCAAGAAAACGTGACCATGACCTTTCAGTCATATATTAATACTATCATATGTAATATAACATGGATTGTGGAAGGTATTTTGGTTTGATGGAACCAAATTTTATAACTTTGGCATTTGGTGAAATATGGTGTCTGGTTAAAGTATACAACCCCCCTGGTTAATTTTTTTCTTTTTTGGATTCATCCATACACTCTTGTACTTCAACATTCATCATCCCTCCAGTCAGTCATTCATTCATTCATACATTCATTCATCCTCTTTAACCCATTCTATATGGGATTCACCCATTCATCCATTATCCATTTGTTTACCCACCCTGACTCTCATATGCACCCATTATTTCACTATCTTGATCCATATCATCCAACATGTTCTTTTACCTATGGTACAATTCATCCATTTATTCATTATTCATCTACGATCGACCCATACCTCCACGCATCCATTATTTCGTCCATTCCACCATTTATCCATCACCCCGTCATCCATCATTTATCCTTTTATGGATTCTACCTTTCATTCATTCCTCCAATCTTTTACCTGTTCTACCATTCATCCATCTGTCTATCCATTTACTTTTGCATTCACCCATCCATTCATCTCTTGCTTCACTGTTTTTGTAAATTTAGTAATAAAATCTACTATCATATGCTTTGATATAAGATAAATGTGAACTGAAGGATACAAGAACCTTGAATATAAAGAGATGAACACAAAACACTAAACCATGATAATGCATAATTGGTAACAATGCTGCTCTAATTTGTAACAGTGAGTTTTAAAAGAACAGACAGTATTTGTATCCCTGCAGCGGCAAATAAAATTGCTCCACAGGCAGGTCCCTGCAGAATCCAGCAGCTCTGACAGTGAAGGTATGATTATCTGTGAGATTTAATCTGGACCTTG
Source organism: Polydactylus sextarius (assembly GCA_016801845.1). NCBI lineage: Eukaryota > Metazoa > Chordata > Actinopteri > Polynemidae > Polydactylus > Polydactylus sextarius. The sequence continues at coordinate 8,667,257 of CM028922.1, forward strand.
GATCGAACGATCGCCCAGAAAGTAGCTCTGCATGCATGCTGATTACCTGTTCTCTGTCCATAATGTTCATCACTCTTCAGTCAGTGACATCCTGTCACCACACAGCCCCAGCTGACCGTCAGGGTACTGACCAATGAAACCCTCCTCTGTTAATCAAAATTAGACAACGCTCGGGGAGCTGTGGTCGATGAGAAATGGATGTTGCTGGAGGTCAGTCTGGCAGGTGGCTGCAGTTTCACTTGAAATGATCAAAGCTGATGCTGTGTCTGAAATGAAGTAATGTAATTCAGTTGTTATGCAAACAGATCAATGTAATTGTCTCTAGGGATGAGGCCCCCACGAACAGACAATTTTTGTACCTTGGCCACTGTCATGTATGTTTGGACATGTGTCACCTTCTAGAATACAAAAGCAAGTCAAATGTCAAATGGAGTCAGTAAGCTCAACCGAAGGATGACTTCTACATCTTCTCTACTGGTGAAAAAACAGCAAAAAACATTTTTTTTTTGTATTTAAATCTGCTACGAGCCTTGTTTGACCAATAGGAGCCAGTGAAAACAAAGCTGTGAACTTAACCTTTTAAGCTGATATGCTGAACACGCATCCAGCAGAGCAGCAATCACATCCATGTGAAGGTGTGATATAAAACCTGGGCTACACTGTTTGTATCACATGTGCGTATGTGCTAACCTGCTAACTGCCCTGTCCACACCACCTGCATGGCTGCTGCAGCGTTGCTGTGCACATCTCATCTTCTTACATCTACTTTACCTGTGATAACGGTCATTAATAGTGTTGGGTGTAACTAATATAATTACAGTAATGCATTAGTTTTTGTTGTAACACAGTGATGTAAGGCATTAACAATACATTTTCAGTGATATTATACTCAGTAACATGCATCACAACACACTTTAAACCTGAAGTTTTCTGCGAGTAAAACAGCTACTTCCTGTAGCAGTTTGTCAGTGTTGTGGCCGAAGACAGACTGAACAATTTTGACACATGTAAATTGGGATGTGTGAGGTCCAGAGGAGGATTGGTGCCTGCACTCGCCTGCAGTGGCAACTGATTGGACCGGTGCCCCAGTCCCGGTTCCAATCTTGAGGCCAGTTCCAGAGACCAGTTTGACAGATACTTGCAGCATCCTGGATTGTCAGTGAGCCATCGTTTGTGCTTTTCTATTACTGACACCATTTGTTTGGGAAGGACTGAAATAGTTAGCACACAGCAACTCTGTTAGAGGCCTCTTTCCTTTGGTTACATCTGTTTTAGTTTGTTTTGAGTAGCACTGATGGCCCTTTCTGTTCTCTATTGTTTGTTTGTTAATTGATATTTGTTTATCTCCAATAAACTGATAACCTCTGTTTAACCACAGCAACGTGTTTTTATACTACTTCTCCATTTCTCTAGTTGTGAGTGAGTCGTAACAGTCAGAGAAAAAGACAAGAAAATGGTAGTGAAGTTCAAACTCTGTGCAAACTATACTTATCATTTCAGAAGCCAAGTCCTGCTTCCAAAGTTATTTTGGTTAAAAGTAACTCAGACATAATTCAGAAATAACATAGCGCATTACAATTTAGAGACAGTAATATTGTAATGTAACTAATTATTCTGAAATAACAGTAACTAGTAATCTATAATGCATCACATTTTAGAAGAAACTTGCCCAACACTGGTCATTAATAATAATAAGGATGATGTGAGGCCACGACGTGAGTGATCACATCACTATTGTTTTCCTTCGTGTGTAGAAAAGTAAAGAGGGAGAGAGAAAAACACTCCCCGTCACTCTAATCAGTAAAACTATAGTGGAAGGTGTTTTTTTATGAACATTCCATGTTGTGAAATGTCTAATATCATATCAATGTGATCAATCAGTAAATCTCTTTCCTGTCTACTTTTGCTAAGAACCGCACATCTCACACAGGTTGTGTGACTCCTCAAACTTGTTAGCATAGAAACCGAAATGAAAACATAGACTGTGAAACAACCACACACATGCCTGTCACACAAATGTTAGTCTTATATTCATTCTTTTTTAGCTTTGTTGTTGGTCTCCTCCAACTACTGATTTAGTTACTAAATGTTCTTCTTTGTTCACTACATAGTTATTTTTTTCAATGTTTGTACTAGACATAAGAACAAAAATCAGCGAAATGCTTATTGTCATAAATGAATTTCAGTTTTCAATTTGAAACTAACACATCACCAAAGGAGACCAACCATTTTTGTGGCTTAAACACTCCGAATTTAATAGAACTGGTGCACTTAATTAAATATAGAGTGAACACAGATCATAAATACCAAGAGCCACAGTTTCCATCAGAGTTTCTTCAGCCTCTCTTCAGACACATTCACTCTCCTGTTTTACAAAAAAAAGCAGAACCTCACCTCAGTGTGAATTTAATCCCCATAAAAACACTGAATTCTTAGCAGCATTAAGCGCAGCCGGACGAAAGGTTATACTAAATGCAATAAACTGGCATTAGAAGTGCATGACCCGCTCACTGCAGCCTGAGACAGAGTCACGCGGAGAAATCATCGACGTGGCTGCAGGCACAAGAGACACTGGGAGTGATTTCATTTTCCTGAGCTCAAACTGACTTTATTTCTTCATGCAGCAGAGACGAGGTAATGACTATTGATCGCACATAATCCAGTTTCAAAAGTTCTAACAACAAATTGCTATTTTTTTTTTTTTTTTTTTGCAGTAATAATTTTTTTTGATTGATTTTGAAAATTGTTGTGTGTTTGTGTCTTGTTTTGCTTTGGTTGTAATGTGATTTTAATATGTGACTTTTTTTTTGTTTCTGTACTTTTCATTTGAAAAGCTTGAAAAGGAATCATCTTTTCTTTTTTTTTTTCTTTTTTTAACATAACCTCCTCAGTGTTGATGGAAATATTTTTAGTTTCTGGCAACTCAAATTTAAATCTTTTACCTGTTGATCAAAAGAAAGAAAAGGGTGTCTCCATATGATCCTCTTTAAAAAAAAAAAAACAATAATATCACAGCAGTACAGGTTTCATAACCATTACTAAGAGATATGTTGTAGGTCAGTGAAAATAAAAAACTGTTAGTATCCATACCTGTTGCTAATATTTACCTCAAAGACATCATCCTGTTGCACTAATAGACGCTGAGCTGTAAACTAATGCTGCACTTTCACAATATGTTGATATTCTAGCACCACCTAGTGGACAACTTTGAATTCTTTGTTGGAATCACAAACTAAATTAACCTCTGAGATACAAAACAAGATCATGTATATATATATACTCCTACATGATCAAAACAAACTGTTAGTAACATATAGTATTGCATTTTATACAATATATTACTGTTATTTAAAGTGACTGGTTTCCCTTAACATTACTTTAAGTACAGTACAACTTTATAATGTTGAAGAAAGCAGATGGTATTGTTAAGGTTCCATCTAGATGTCTTTATTCCAGTATTAAAATATCCATCTCATATGAAATTAGCAACTGTTTCTTAATGAAAAATCAACAGTGAGCTGAGCTGTGACTCATTGTGTCTCAGTACCGGTGATTTTCTTGTCTTTTTTTTTTTTTTTTTTTTTTGCGCTGATTGTTTTTATACAAGGTCTCAGGCTGTGATGAAGTGTTAATTGCCTTCGGTTATCTGCTCACTTTATTGACCTCATTTCAACACCTCCTCCCCTTCTTGTGTCTTAATGACGAAGGAAATTACCCATACGTAAGTGATTTCTGAGGATTCCAGAAAAACCAATCAAGTGGGGAAAAAAATAAAAATAAACAAAGAGCAAACACTGCTTCTAAGAAAAGAAAGAGAGCAGTTAAAGTTAACAACTACTAATGAAGACAACAGGAAAAATAAATCTTCAAACGCATGTTCAACTTTTGAATCACAAGGAATAAACTTGTTACTGTGTTAAGTCAGTTATTAACTTACTGGTTAAATTACAAAATACTGAACAGGCCTTAATTACTTACTTAATTACTTGAATATGTCTTATTTTGTAATTTTCTATAACAGAACATGTTAATAAAGTCATTTCAAGTGACGTTTGGTGAATTAACACTCAAGACAACAAGAGTGTGAGAACTTTAGGTCTGAGGTTGTTTTTCATAGCTCATACGTCCAATGATGAGTCAATATCTGTTATTAATCATTCAAATATAATTAATAATTCACAGGGTTGTTGTATTGCAATGCAAAACAACTAGTGATAGACTCTTAGACAGTTGATAACTTTCATTTGTCTCACAGTACTTATGGTCACTCACTCCAGTCGTGTGCAACCGATAATAATTAACAAATGTTCAATAAATGTAAATGTTCAGTTCTTAACACGTCAGTGAAAATGTTTTAGTTTTTCACTGCATTTTTTTCAGACGGTCCATCTCCTGGTCCCTCTGGCAGGTGACCCCTCTGATGTTTCTTGAACTCACCGCTATGTATGAATCCTTTCCCACAGACCAGGCAGTGATACGGTCGTTCTCCCGTGTGGATCCGTCTGTGTAGCTTCAGGCTGCCGGACTGTGTAAACCTCCTGCCACAGATGTTGCAGCCGTACATCTTCTCCCCCGAGTGAATCGTCATATGCAACTTGAGATTGCTGGGGTTGCTGAACTTTTTATCACACTGATCACATGCATAAGGTTTCTCCCCCGTATGGATGCTCATGTGGTATTTCAAATTGGCCATGCAACGGAATTTTTTCCCGCACACACTGCAAACTGGCTGCTGCCCCGGTTTCCTCCCCGTGTGGATTCTCATGTGGTTCTGAAGTGCGCTGGCATGTCCGCAGCGTTTTCCGCAGGTCTCGCAGACGTACGGCCTCTCTCCCGTGTGGGTCAGCATGTGATGCTTCAGAGCGCTCTGGTGACTGCAGCCTTTACCACAAACCTCACATGTGAAAAGTTTTTCTCCAGTGTGTTTGCTCAGGTGATTTTTGAGGACGCTTGCGTCGCTGCATCCGAGGCCGAGCATGTCGCAGCAGTTTTCCTTCTGCATGTGAGTTACCCTGTGAACGGCCAACGATGAGAACGAGAAGAAACTCTCGCCACACATTTCACAAACAAAATCTCTGTCTCCTGAATGTAGATTCTCGTGATCGGCCAAACTCTTCCTGCAATCAAAGGTCTCTGGACAAAGAGAGCAGACAAATGTCTTTTTCAGGGCACAACACCTGTGCCTCTGAAGCGCCAACGCCCCAGTAAACTGGTTCTCACACAGCATGCACGTGTGGGTGCTCGGTTTCTTCAGACTGTGCTGACGCATGTGTCTGTCAAATGTATACTTGTAAGCAAACTCAGTCCCACAGTCTGAACATTTGTAAAGCTTCTCTCCGGTGTGACGTCTTGAATGAGCGATGAGACCTGGGAGTCTGGCAAAACGTTTCCCACAATCAGAGCACAGGTGAGGCTTGGAGTGAGTCAGGTAGTGTCGATCCATCAAACACTTCAGAGCAAATGTTTTGTCGCAAGACGGACATTTGAATCGCCTTGTGGTCTTGGACGTGGTGGGTGAAGCATACTGGACGACGTCTGTCTCACCAACATCGGAGGTTGGCTCAGGTGCCGAGGTCGCCTCTGTTAACATCTTCCCAGGTTGGGACACAGACCCAGAGTTATTCGCTTCATGTGTGGCTACATCGGCTGAAACAAAAAGAACATATTGTTAACGACCCTGAAATCACATAAAGAACACAGCTAATGAAGAAACACAGCACCTGTCACCATAATTAAACATAATATCAAAACTTAAGGAAAAAAACAGTACGCAAAACACAAAACTCTGTTTTATGATGTTAAAAGCGAAAATATAACTGTCAGACTGCAATGAATGAACCAATTAAAGCTTTTGTTATTCAGACACTAAAAATGATTCAGCATGGAGCACAGAACAACTATTACCTAAAAGAAACACACAAAAACTTTGACTTTAAAGAGAATTAAAACTACAAATGGCTAAATTAAACTACCATTCATCTCTCCAGTTTATTCTGATTATTGGATGACTCTTCATTGTTATGCATTAATTGGATGGAGTAAAAATACAGTAAAAGATTCACATGCACTTGTGATCTATAAAGCTGTTGTTGGTTAAGTCTGTAAGGTTAAATTTCAACAAAAGCTTCAAAAAATATTTGAAAATGCTAGTGTCATTACAACAGTAATGGTAAATGTGAGTGTTTTCAGATAACTAGATGTGTTGACTACTTGACGGCACCATTAGGTCCTGGTCTCTCTTGGAAAAGACTTGATTTCATTACATAAAAGAAAATTAAGTACATATGGATACAGTATCTGTTCTGCTGGTTCATAAAGGATCTGGTGTTAACTGGTTCAATCACAAATTCTGTTTGTTGAAATACAAAACATTGTGACATTGACTTCAGAAAACCTCACAGTGCATTATCAAGTCTTAAGAGGGATTCAAAAAAAAGATATAATAAAGCTTCCTATGTAAGGTTTGTCTAGAACCTCTCTTTAATAGGAAATGAAGGGAATCAGAATAATACTCTGAAACCACAGGAATGTAAAAGTGCAACAGAGCTGCAGAACAAAAGGGAGAGATTGTAACATGTAACAATATAGCTTTGACTTAGAAGGAAATAATTTAATTCTATGTCTGACTAAATCTGAGCCAGTGAACAAATTCAACTTTCTTCCTTTATGTATCTAAAATAAATGATATAATACAGCAGATGCCACAACACCTTTGGAAAATGTGTGGTCATGTTCCTTTCTTATAGCTGGTTTAAGTTTTCCTTCAGTTTTCTTTCTTTTCGGACGAGAAGTTCTGGCTGATGATTCTGTAAATTAACAACAGCATAAAATCTTGTCAATATAAACAACAATACCACTGTGTGAACATAAAAAAGCTTTTCGTTGACTTACTCTTTTTGGAGCTGACCCTTTGCCCTACATTCAACTCGGTGCCTGTCTGTTTCATGTTAGTGTCGTTCAGCACAGATCTGTGCTCTGCAGCTGCACTTTTTTCAGTTTCACACATAGACACTTTCAATATCATTGATATTTTCTCTGCTGCATCTTTGTTCCATGCTTCCATGAGCGCTGCGAACTTGTCCTGTAGAGGCACAAGTAACAAAGAATGACTATTAATGAACTGTTAATTATAAGTAATACATTAATAATCTGATAATTCAGCACAATGGGTTATTAGGGCCATACACAGGAAAAATATGATATATAATATGATTATATGTATAGTGTGTGTGTGTGTGTGTGTGTGTGTGTGTGTGTGTACACACACACACACAAGTTATACAAACACAAGTTACAAAAAAATTATAATTTAAATATTTAAATTATATAAACTACATTATTATTTAATATATATGCTACTTCTTTCATCTATTATAAGAAATCTAACCCCTGATATTATTTTTTAATTTTTTATTATCTATTTTTCGTTTTTGAAAACTTTTGAAACGCCCAGCCTCGAGCTAGCGTACTCTCCATGGCAACAAGCGCCAAGACTCATGGGTAGTGTAGTTTCTGGCTAGTACCGACTCACATGCAAGCAGCACTATTTATTTGATACTTAATTTAATAAAATATTCATAACTGGGACTTTTAATATATCATGAAATAAATGATGTAGTTTTATCATCTGTCCAACCGCTAACTATATATCTGTGCACCGAGTAGCCAATGCTAATGTTAGATAACTCTAACTATGTATGAGTGTGTTACCGTTATAATTTGAGTAAACTGCTGCCTCTGCTCCGGTCGAGTCACTTCGCTCTCCTCCTCCTCCTCCTTCTTGTTCTCCTCTTCCTTACTCCTCACTGTCGTCGGTGCAGCGGGAGCAACGCGGTCCGGGGCGGCAGCCATGACTTTAGCCCAGTGCTGCTCCAGCAGCCTGCTGAGCTCAGTCACCGCCGCCTCCACCGCCGTCCGCATTACTGCACATATCTGCCTCTCCAGCGTCTCCACGTCCAACATGTTAGTGAGTAACAGTGTTAATCAGTGTCGCATAGTCTTCACACAGTCGCTCTGTCCGCCCCGGAGCAGGCGGTCAACCTGTTGTTGTAGTTGATGGTCCTCCGTCTTCTTCTTCGTGTGATTCAGAGCAGACACAGTCACGTGTGGAGGACTTCTGCCCTCCACAACACATGAAGTGTCACAACATTTCTCACCAGGCTTAATCTGCGGCCTAAATATGACTTATGAATAAATATGAATGAATCCCAGTCCTGACAAATATAGCATTTTAATAAAAAGAAACTTTGGAATAATTCTGGTATAAACATACTGTATTGCTCCTTACATTGTCACTGTATCTCCTCTATTTAAGGTCATTTTCTGTTTTCTTGTGCACCCTCTTTTTTTTAATTCCCACTTCAAGTAACTTGTGAACATACTCTCATATATGAAAATGCATTTATACAAATATTAATTGTGATTATTTATTCAGTCAAGTGCATCAAATAATAAAACAGCAAACATAATTTGATAGTTTTTCCTATTTGTTTGATGTGTTGTATAATTTTAGATCGCTTCATTTTTTTTAAAGTTTTCTCCTGAACAGAAATACAGATGTTAACATTGTGCTGTTGTACTATAGCACTGCCACCAGTAGAGGGCAGGAAACTCCAGTAAGTGTCTGAATTGTGACGACACCACAGATAATGATAAACTCCACATTGAGGTTCCTCTGCTACCATAGTATATGGTAAAAACACAGATGTTAATGATGTAAGTGTTCATGATCTATCCTTAAATAACAGTAACCTAAAGTCAAATACATACTGACACAGCACTCAATTGACATCTCCAGTTATCCCATTATACAAAATGATGGGCTCAGACTGTACTTTTCCACTTTGAGATGTTTCCACAGATCATCTGCTTGATATTAATAACAAAATGTTGCGTGTTGACGAGACTCCTGTTCCTGCTGAACTGAGCCAGTGTGTTTGATCAAACTGCTGTCAGCTCAGAAGGCACAAGAGGGAGGCCAGATGTTCCTCTTGGAGTTATGTCAAAACCATGAAGAAGAGACGGCATATGTGGCATGTGGGAGTGCACTTTCCAATCTAAAGCACATTGTCTTTATTGTAATTACTCACAGGCAACAATGAATTTTATATTACGTGAAGATATTTGTTTATCTGTTGACATCAGCCCTAAGGAAAATTAAAATAATCATTTTTCAAAGCTGAAAAACAGCTACATGTGGTTAAGGGGTCAAAAATGACTCAGGTCTGTTAAACTGGGACAAGCTGGTAGCTAATCATCTTTTATGATAGAAAAATATATATAAAATATATGTAAAAAGACAAATCCATCACACCATTTATTTTCCTAAACATATCAGCTTAGATGTGTTTTCAGTGCTCACATTGATATTGATCTATAATATACCATAATTTAATGATTTAACTTCTCTCATCGGCTCTTATATACATACTGTGTTTAAAGAATTAGTTAGGTCCTCATCCATGGACAGACCGTACAGTAGTTCACCATTTACTAAGTTGTTGAATGAAGGTGCTTTTATATGATTAAAAAGATCACTTGAGGTATATAGTTGATCTCTTTTAATAACAATCATGCATAATCCTCAGTTTTAAAGTTTCTATTTCTTTAAAAATGGTCAAGAAATATGTATTTTAATTTTTTAGATATTCATGCAGCTATGCACTATGGGGTTTTTTGTTTTGTTGTTTTTTTTTTTTTTTTAAACATTACTCAGACAGGACTAAACGGTGCATTTCCTGGGGACTTATTCTAAGAAGCAGATTCACCCACATTTAGTGCTGTAGTCAGTATTTACAGCAGCCGCAGCAGCAGCAGGATGGTCTGTGTGGGAATGACTCAAAATAAACAGCAGCGTGTGAGTTCATGGTAATGAAAGGAACATGTCACTCAGTGTAGAAGTGACTCACTCATGTAATCAACAACAGTGGAGATGAATCAAACATACTACATTGGGTTTTAAATAAAGAGATAATACTTATCAGAATCAATTCATTTGTTTCTGTCGTATTTTTTCATTTTTTTTTACAACAAAAAATACAGATTATTACTACTCTTCTCCTTTAACAACAAAAAGTAAAATAACAAATATGTTTACAGAGACAAAAAGACAAATACCCATATTCTCACTTTTTAGAGTTTGAGCAGAGCATCTTCTGATCTTGTTTAGTTTTTATGTATGAAAGTATGTATGTATGATAAGATCATATACAATGAGCTGGGTTGTTTTTGTCATACATCCCCTTTATCTCTGTACAAGTGAAGAACTTAGCCACTGTGAACAAATTGCTAAGACTCCGTGTTCAGCAGTCGACTAAGCTCTGCACCTGATCAGAAGCTCCAAATACAAACGACACGACACAAACACAATAATCCACTCATCTTGCCTCAGAAAAGTTCCTCGTTCAGTACGGATCCACCAACTGAAAGCTTGATAGAAATTCCTTTTTAGAAATGTTTCAAAAGAACAGCGCAGGTAAAAAAAAAAAAAAAAAAAAAGTCTGACATTCTTCTGGTAAGACAAAAGAAATACCTACATATTATTCTCCAGGAGCAGCGGTAGTAGAAGACACCGTAACAGTGTAGTAATCCCTGGCAATGTGATTTTTGTTTTCTGTCCCAAATCATCATGCCAGAGACCCACACAGCCACAGCAAAGACACAACTCTCCGTCCTCCAGGAAAACTCACAACTCTGCCTCTTCTTGTTATCTCTCTCCTTTCTCCTGCTACTTTTTTTTTCTCACGTTCCTCCCTCCCCCACTCTCTCCTCTCAGGCTCCCATGCTCGGTTTAACTTTGGGTATTTCCCTCATTAACTGCTACGCCTATATCAGGAACTCCAGAGAGGCCTGAGGAAGTCTGCCTTTTAAAATAAAATGATAGGGTGCTCCTCTGATAGTTACGATTGATAATCACCTCCGTGGCAGGTGTGAAGGGATTCTGGGCCACACAAACTTAAAGACTCATTGATTGCACAGAATGATAAAAGCCCTCTCTGTCTCCATTTGTTGTCTTCTTCTTGTTCTGATTCTTGTCTTATTTACTGTGCTAATGAATGGGGACAGATTTTGATCTGGATTTCATTTTAATCTATAGTCTGGTGAATACTTTAAATGGAACTACTCCCGTTAATGGAATAGTTCCTGAGTGTCAAATATTTATCTCTAGTAGGTAAACCAGTAGTCCAGGTGTCTACTGTGTTTTTATGCCTCTGTCCCACCAACAACTGCAGCCAAAGAAATTATGATTTGTCCATTTATCTGACTCATTCTTGTCACTGTGATATCTCAGTAATGCCTCTCTTCAAATTTTGGTGAATTGGACTTAAAGATAAACTGATCAGAATTTGGTGGTAAAAGGTTGAGATCACTGTGACCTCACAAAATGTGTTTTTGGCTTCGTGAACAAAATATCTCAGGAGAGGATTGCGGGAATTCGGCACAAATTTAGACTTAGGACATTTTGGTACCCAAAAGGTCAAGATCACTGTGACCTCACAGAAGAACTCACACTTTAATCAACTACAGCTGGACCGAGACATGTTACTGCGGGTTTAATCCTTATTCTACTTTGTTTCATTTACTGTGACAGAGCGACTGTCTTTACTTAGTCATTGTCCTCAGTGTATAAAGTTTCTACCATCATTGGAAACCAGTGAGAGAAATTACCATCTCTTCAGTCTCTTATGTAGTATCTTCACAGCTACCAAAGCCTTGACAAGTTACATTTTTTGTCGGTGAAAATAATTCTTCTTTATAACCGGTGGGATAGCTAACAGCATTCAGCAGCCATGAGGCTGTATGTGAGCTCCATACCTACACCTTAACCCCCAGAACATCCAAACATAAATCACGCTTTTCTCTGCCCCTGGGTCTTACCTTAAAATAAAGTTTTAATAACCTCGTGAAGCTTTGGTTATGTTTCTGTTGTAGCTTAGACTTAACTGGAATGTTATGCTACTGATGGAGACTATTCCAATAAAAAAAAAAAAAAAAAAAAGACAAGCATATACAGAGGCTCCCCCAAAGTGTCATAGCAGCAGTTTTTCTTTTTTTCTTAACTGCTTTTGCTTCACTTCACATTTGTATTACCTCACATTAACTTGTGGATTCTCATGACATATATGTATATATATATATATATTTAATCTTTTTGAGTCCAAATGAAACAGTTAGTGTGTTGGTCCAGTCCACTTTATGTATTGTTTGTATTGTACTTATTATGATCCTTTAGTTTTTAATAATAATCCCATCACATACAAGAGCATCAGTGAGAGGAGAAAAAGAATTAACCTCAGATTAAATGGAGCACACACAACAGCTTCCCTGGGATTTTTAGTAGAAAATGGTGTTATGCACTGGGGGTATGATTTTGGATGAGTTTGGATTACAGTTAGTACTGTGCCTCTGTAAAGGAGCTATACTTTTACAAAAAAATTAAAAACTATATTAAATATCGGGCTCTGGCTCTGACTCTGCCCTCGCTTTAGATTTGACCGAACAACATACTTCCCAAAAAACTGGACTATTTCTTTTACGAACATGTTGATCATGATGACGTCTGGATAGACACTAAAGTGAAGGATTTGATCTGTTCTGCTAATGACAAACAGGACAAGGTGTGCTGTTACCCCAAGTGATTCTGTTTATGCAAACCAGCAATAATTATAGTTTCATCACAGAACCAAATCCATCTGTGCCTCCTCCTTTGTTTCCCAAGAGAAGAGAGGCAGTGTGACCTGTCAGTGAGTCCCTGGCTCCTATCACAGCTGTTTTATTGGACCTGACAGCAAACTCACAGTGCAAGTCTATACCACCCACTACAAAATGCCCTGGTGGGAGCATATGTCCCTGACAAGAGGTTACTCTCAGAAAGAGAAGGAGAAACCGATGAGGAAGAGGAAGAAGAATAGTCAGTAATTCCTATGAGGGTATTTCCATACAAATCTAGGTCATACACAAGGCCAATCTGAATGTTTATGTCAAAGGAAATTAAAACTTAGTTGTCTGTATTTCTGATCTGCAAAGCAAAACACACAGACACCCCCAGAAAACAAAAAAAAAACAGCATGCCAAATTTAAAGCTGCTGCTGTTGGCTGAGCTCATGTCAGTTCTGGTTTATATTTCCTCTCTGGTGCTTAAGTTTGGATTTTCTGGCTCCAGTATAACTGCTAAGATGGCAGCTATCGATACCCAACGAAAAGCTTGCAGATTTGCTTTTGAGATTGGAAAACATTACATCAGAGCCCCGTGGGAGTTGTCACGAATGTCACTTGCAAGTTGTTCTAAAATGTGAAGTGTAGTTTAATGGCATCTTCAGGTTGGAATAGGAAATATTTAAACCTGTTAAATCTATAGCTAGCATCCCCAGAGATGAATGAACACAAACATATGGCTCAAGTATAGACTGGACTTATTTTGTTTATTTCTTTATTAAATTTCTAATATTCCTCCAGCTATTTGTTAACTTATTGTGGTGCTGAGTAACACACGGTCATGGGTTTTTCAGGTAAAACTTCTGTTTGCTGCTTTTGGAAATAAAGCTAATGACAGTAGTTAAATCTGAACAAAAAAACAGGCAAATGGCAAAGTCAAATATGCATTTGCGTGGAAAGGCGTGCTAATCTTTTGTAATGTTGGCGCATGCCTGGCCCATTTCAGATCCACATTAAAATGCTCACATCGTACACATAGAAAGAGTGAATGTTTATTTTTGACAGATTGTAATTCAATGGACGAATCTGCAGGGATAATAGTGAACTCTCATTTTGTAATCATATCATCACTTTGAGGCTGAAGCTAAGTATCAAGCAATAATACCAGCAGGCTAATATTCAGATTATTTTGGGGCTGTTTTTTGTTATTTATGTGAAGATACAGTGTGGACAGATGAAAGAGTATAGAAATCCAGTGCCAGCAGTGAGTAAGTTATGTCCTCAGCTAATCAGCGGTGATTTATGGTCCGTGGCTTCACTCCACAGCTGCCTCTTAAACCCGTCACTCATCTCAGTTTCTCATGTCACACAAATGATTTTCATAATAAATTCTCAGCTCTTACCCAATTCCTGTGAGACACCGTGCTCAGAGTTTGAACGAGTTCAAGCTCACGGTGAACACAACATGCTCAGGCTCATGCTAAACTATAATATGATCTTGCTGTACGCCGAGTGGGTGCCAGTGCGTGTGACTGCTGGAGCTTACTTAATGGGAATCACACTACAATAACACCCTCAATCCTACTTGCTGGGGTTTCAGTTTTTACATGTTTGATCCACAGAGGCATGACATACCAAGCATGATCTTGTCATGTGACCCCCCGACAGCTGTTCAGCCACCCTCCCCCTGACCCCCAAACCCCTGAGAGTCAAAGTCAAATTATGCTTGACTTGGTGGGGCCTTTTATGAGAGGTGGAGGCTCTGTGACTGAAAGACTGTATTTGAAGCATTAGAGCAACTCTGTGGAAGAAGAGGTTTGAAATTCCTGAATTGCCACACCACATGCCACCAGCATTAATAAGCCCATGGTTAAAAGCTGCCGTTACAATAAAAAAAAAAAAAAAATCTTCTCTCCCATCGTTTGTGTTTTACTGTCCTGACTTGCAGTAAATGGTGGAACATGTGTGTTATTGTTCATTAAATGCTTTTAAAATGTCCAAATGTTAACTGAGAATTGAGAAGTTAATATTCTCTTCACCCAAACCAACCCACCAATTCCCACAACCTCCCAGTTACAAACAGTATTTCTAGCTATTGATGCCTGTCAACTGTCATGGCTGCCTTTTTCGACTTCTTATTTGTGAGGTGTGCTTTTTGAATTGCTTCTACTCACTGTTTCCAAACCCTCTTTTCATTAGCGATGCAGTAAATTTTGCTTTTACCTCATGTGCTTTTTTATGAGTCAAGCATTTTAGTCAACAATCTGTTTTATTGAGCCATTACACTCAGTCTCAATTGAAACTCTTGTCTTATAGGTTGCAAATTGGTCTTTTGGAGTAAATGAGTTTTATACCACAGAGTTACATAAATAAATATAATGATTTTTAATGACACATTGAATTTCTACCTTTTTTTTCTCATCCTACTTCAAGGCAAGAAACCAGCTCTTCAACTATCATCAGTGCCACGAGACAGTGTGACAGCACTTTGACCAACAAATACGCACGTGCATGTCAGCTTCACTTCTCTGCGCTAGATCAACACACAGCTAAGACACAAAAGGGTATATTCAGACACCAGAATACTCAGCACACACATAAACATTGCCTTTATGTATAAGCATGAAGGTATTCATGTGCTGGCATTTTGGTTGAACTGCAGCAGCCATATTTATGCAGTCTTGTGTGTATGCATCTTCTAAAGAATCAGAAATGAAGCTACACTTCCTGTGTAGCTGACTTAATGAATTCATCCATTTCCCATGTTCCAGTCTCCAAACTTCAGTGACTAAGAAACAGTAACTACCTGCACCAAAGCAGCACAGCGAGATGCAGGTAAAGATCAAGTATTCTCATGGATCTCAGCAAACAAATCCTCATCCCTGCTGCATTTCAGCATCTGTATCTTTCCTCGCATTAACCATACTGTTTCAGCCTGCATTATTTGATCTTTTGGCCACTTGGGGGCAGTAAAACAAACTTAAAATATGGCATTTGAGACCTCATAGTAAATGAATGGTACCAGCTGGTACCAGCTTTTTTGTACTGGTACAACTTTTTGTTCTCCCTCAACTCCTGAGAAATGAATTCTCCACTTCCTTCACAAGCTTGTTGCTAAATTTGCACGTCTGCCTTTGTTATTCTCTGAACACAAACTGAAGTAGACAGTGAATGTGCAGTCAAATTCAAAGGAGATACCAGTAGATGCTCCACAGATCTGCAGAGTCTGTTGATTCATCATCACAAGCGACTCCAGTCACATTACACAGTCATTGCTAATCCCATCTCATGTGATTATTGAGCATGATTTTAATCTTTTTTCCCTGGTTGTTTTGCTCATGTCAGTGGCAAGAATAATAAGAGCTACACAAGAAAACATGCAGAGACATAGAAAGAACCAAGACGGTTTCAGTTTCACTGAGTGCAGAGCATTGGTCTGCAGTCTGCACATGTTGTTCTTCACAAAGTTGTGGTTTAACCTTGTCACACACACCACAAAGGTGGTCTCACGGCTATATTTAACAACGCTTTAATCAAAGCACATTTCAAAAGACCTTATATTTTTATAGCAGTGTTTTTTCATAGAGGAATAAGACATCAGTAATAGCTATGATCTGTTCAGATGATGCAGCAAATGTCATTAAAAACGGGTATAAACACAGTAGCCTTTAGACATAACCAGACGCTGTACGAACTAGTTTGTGGTATGTGGTGGAACATGGAATTTTTGACTCTTAACAACCCAACGGTCCTTCTTCTAGCTCTACCCTCAATACAAACCTAACATGCTACAATATGTACAGTACAGTATAACTGCAGTGTGCAAATCTTTACATTTCTGTTTGTGAATGCACAAAACATGTTTATTAGCGATCAGTAGAGCTGTTAGTAGGTAGCATGTTTTCCCATTGGACAGACCCAAGTTATGTGTTTCTACCCCTTATGCTAAGCTAGGCTAAGTACAACAAACTCTATAAACAATTTGAACAACCATTTTTATTTGGCCCTACTCTCTAACATGACTTATAGGAGCATTTCTTGAAAGGCTTAGTAAAGTTCAGGCACAAACATTTTGGGGAAACATTGTGATTTTGGTTAGAATATGTTAATATTAGAGGATGTCAGTCATCATGGGTACATTGTTAAACACACGGATAAAGTTAGTGGGTACAGCAATCATGGTTATGGTTAAAAGAAACAAAGAGAATACATGGTTGGGATCAGATAACTAACAACAGTCTCCTGTGTTAAAGTCCAGTGTTTTGTCGTTCCAACGATCCACCTGACTGAAGATTTTAATTCTTTTTATTTCAAGGACAATGTTTCTTTCTTCCATGAATCCTAATACTTACCACATCCCTGAGACTTTTCATGTTTCTGCTTTTCATCAGTGAGTTGTCTTAGGTTTAGTCTTACAAGAAATTTCAACAATCATTTGGTTAAAGGAAAGAAGGTAGTTTAAAAGCATATTTTGAAATGACAAACCCATGTTGACTTACTCTACAATGTGCACTGTCGACTCTCTCCTGCAGTGACCCAGTGACACCGGTTTCCTGCAGCTTCCTTGTGTATCCTGAATGTCAGGAGGAAGGAGTGGGCTGAGACTGACGCCTTTCTCTCCTTTATAAATCAGGCTTTATGAGTTGACATAGTGTCACTTGTGCATTAGGCCTGCCTTGACTCCGAAACAATTCAAAGAACAGTTTGTTGGTCTGTTCCTGAATGGCACAAAGCGGCTCATTCAGCCCAAGTCTGAGTGTAGGAAGTCATTTACCCCAATTCAGCCCAATTCAATTCAGTTCAGATTAACAAAATTTTATTGGTATGACGGTTTGATCTACAACATGTTTGAAAATAATAAACCAGCCCAATGTAGTACATCTGCAAGGGGATGATTCATGATTATGATTGTTTGGGTTTATACTGGATCTGAATAAACACCACCTCATTTCCTCCACTGGGATTTTTAGCTTCTTTTAGCTGTTTATTTTGTTTTTTATGGCACATTTACTGTTTACTTCAGTCTGGCTAATCAAGTCATTGAAAAGCTACTGTGATAAACAAAGTTTACAGGTTTTTGTGATGTTTGTATGAAAAAAAAGTCTTCCTGAGACCTAAAAGCTATGTGAATTTTAATCACGTTTAATCATCTCAGTCCTTCTTTTTAGTTAATATTAGATAATGAAAACCTTGAAGATTTTGGACAAGTTTCAGGTAAAACCAATGTTTACTGTTAGTGATTATTTTAATATCTTAGTCTTGGTCAGAAGAAATACTGTAAAACATCCCTGACAAATCACATCTTCAGTTGATGTGAGTATTTGTTTATACTTTCACCAAATACAGAGCAACACTTAATCATTTGTAACCATGTTGATCTCCACCAGAGGAGTGAAAATCCCATTTTCAATCTATTGTGGGAGCTATAGTCTGGAGCAGCTAAATGCTTCACTGAATTGACCAGCTGGTTGATAAGTTTGTTTCTCTCCGCTGCTTAGTGCTACTCACATTCTGACTGAATCACAACAGTATAGATGTAGGTCAGAAAACCTCAACAATGAACTGAGGGAAACATCCTCAGCAGGTTTATCACCATAAGAAACCGCCTTCACATACAAGTATACATTATTCAATTGGTAATATTAAATGTGTGTGTGGTCTGATCTTATCAAAAACATTTTAAATGTATAACTGATAGTCTTAGTCATAGTCTTGGTTTGAGAGTGAATCTAAAAGTCCTTTACTCAAACTATGACAAGAACAGTGAAGAGGCTTATTGCAGCTCCTCAACTAACCAGCAGATGTCTGTCTTGTTTTATTTTAGTGTATAAATGTATCAGACTCGTTTGCCTGAGGAGAAATATATCCAAAGTTCTTCAAAGTGTTGACAAATGTAAATCTGCAGCTTTCTCTTCAAATCATAAACTTCATCTGCATTTTAGCAGCAGAAAATTTTGTTAAAATTGTCATTAAAACAAATCATTCACTGATGTTTTATATGCACACAGTATGTGGTGTGCATTAAAATAAATCAAACAAAATCATGAAATAAACCAACCAGTTGTAATGTATTAATTAAATTAACTGTACACAGTTGTTTAGTGTTGAGTAGAATAGGTTTGTGATCTGGTAGTGATTTTAAATATAATATTTAAAACTGTGTTTAACTTTTCCCATTTTATAATTCATACGTCAGTCTGGGAACTCCTCCTGTGTCACTGCCTGCCTCTCCTTCCTCTCTTCATCCCTCTATCCTTCACCAATCTGAGTTTCAGACCTCAGAGAGCATCTGAGGCACATAAGGGATAAGACACCTGGTGAATGTAGATTCATCTGAGTGTATTAGACAATCACCACATGAAGAGGTAGATCTTCCATGTGAGGAGTTTTTGCTTTGGATTTTCAAGATTTAAGATCTAGATCATTAGTCTCAGGAGTATGAGGGCACTGCAGCTGTCCATTTTGCTGGCGGGACTCTGTCAGGCCCACTGTGCAGTGACAACAGATTATGCCTCCAGATCACAGGAGGCAGGAAAGGTTCCCGTGTCTCAGCTGACTATGCTCTCACTGGGACTGGCTCACCTGCTGCAAGGGGTGGAGGAGAATGCTGTACAGATGGAGCAGCAGGGACAACAGGTGATGGCAGAGTTGGATGGAGCCACAAGGAGCCTGGAGAGTCTTCGGAAGCAGACTTTACAGGCAGCACGGACCCGCAGGCAGGTGAGGAAAACGCTATTTAAAAGTATGTTATGAAAGTTGGCAGTTTTACTGTTTGAAAGAGTGAGAATCAAGGATTCATGAGGTCCAAAAATTGATCAGAGATAATATCAGGAAACACAATGTGATGTCCATCAGGTGAGGAAGGACCTGCAGATACTGAGTGCCAGGGGAGACAGGCTGTGGAGGACGGTCAAAGAGCTGCAGAAAGGGCTGGAGGATCTGGAGACAGAGCACAGAGACATGCAGCAGCGAATGAACCGGATACTCCAGAGGGTGAACAGTGTGATTGAGCCAAGTTCAGGAGGTCAGACTCAGTTTGACATCAGCTCAGCAACGGTGAGCAAAAACCAAAAACTATGTGTATGAATCTAACAGGAATCTGTTTTGTTCAAACGGAAAAGAGCCCTCCTCACACTATGGTTACATTTACAATATTACTGTATGTTATAGCTTTGACATTTCCCTGCATTGGAACTAAAAACAGACCACAAGTATACATGGTGTCTACATAATGTTGGCCAAGTAGTGGCATTTTTCTTGGTCTTGTTTTCTGAAACTTTTGATCATAAATGAGTTTATCAAATATAAAATACCTTTTTTGTGTGTTCCAGTGCTGCGTTGTGTGAGAGCAACAGATGTGACAGACAGATTTCTGTTATAGGTGATCATGGATAAACAGGCCAGACAGATTGCAAGTCTAACTTCAGAGGTTTCAGCCCAAGACAGACTGATCAACAGACGCCTGCAGCGCATTGAGCATCTGGAGAAAAAGGTATGAAACCTTATGGTTGAGCTCCACTTGGACGTATGCTATGATTAAAGGTCAAAGTGGTAGAAGTTCTTTATTTAATTTAGATGTATTTTAGTCCAAACTTAATGTTGGTCAAAGCTGTAATTTGAAAAAGAACAGAAACTGATTACTTCCATTATCATATTTAGTTTGCTAGTGTATTATATTAATCTAAAATAATGGAATGACGTGTGATGTAGTAACATTGAAGACGTAAGTGAGATGGACATTCTCAACTCAACAGGGTGTGGGGATGTACAGCTTGAACTAAATGTACTGTAGCATCACTGTATCCTGGAGCGAGGTCATGAAACAATCAACAGAAAACCTAGATTTTAGTATAGTAGTAGAGGTAGTAGGGCTATAGGTTCTATGGTTAAGGAATAACGCATTTCATAATTTCCGACCTGTCTCTGTGCATGTTTGTTTTAGATGTCTGACAGCGTCCCAGCAGCACCGAGGCCAGGTCTTGACTCCGACTGTGTCTGATGAAAACAGCTGCATCAACACAGACCCTCGAAACCAACACACTCACAGGCAACGGTGAAAATGTTTTTTTGTAAAGTCCACAAGATTAAATGTATTGATAATCACAAAAGCTTATGTCACAATCAAATCAATCAAACACTTTTAGGTAAACACACATTTGTATAACCTATCAGTAACAACAAAACACTATGTTACAGTGTATAGGCTGAGATGAACACTATTGTGACTACTATCGTATTGTCCTCAACAAGATATGCCTCTGTTTATAAAGGCTTCAAGAATAAACTTTCTTGTGAATGTGTCATGTTGTTTTGGCTCTGACTTCCACAATATTGTGGTTGATAATGCTGGTGAAATGTTAAGACAGTTTGCTCAAACTCATACACGCAGATAAACCTATACGCACACAAGTCAGAGAAACTCTCATGGTACGGCACACGCTTAAGAGATATGGTCTGAAAAAATCTAATTTCACTAAGCTGTAAACAAACATTTACTTTGATCTCATTTGAGAGAAAATCTAGTTGAACTCAAAGGCTAAAATTGAAGTTATTGTCATACTCTGCAGGATTATGGTGTGTTAAAAATACTCAAAAGTTTGTTTAACATGAACAACATAAACTATAAACATTGTTGATAAAAAATGTTTGGTGATTTCATGTTGTCACAGTGTGATAAACAGGAAATTTTAAAACACAGAATCCAAACCACCAGTTCTGCAGCATTGCATCTATCTCGCAGCCAAATGTGACAAAGGTTGTGTGCTGACTCTTGGAGGACTCCGTTGATATCTGATGGCCTCAAGTCACTGTCTTGGCACCCGACTTGTAAGCAGCCTGTCTTCTCCAGTGTTCCCAAACAAACCTCCAGCAACTTGAACTCTGGCCCACTTAGAGGACAAAAAAAAAAAAAAAAAAAAAAAGTTGGTGAGCGAAAAAAATTGTACTCGAGTAAATGATAACTAAACATCAGCGAGAGCAAAAACAATTAGAGAGGAACTCAAAGAACAAAGGAAGGGAAGAAAAAAATAAAATATAAAAATTAATTCACTTGCTTCTATCAACAGGCAGCAGGAACATATTGCACAGCAGCTCAGATTATTAGCGTTTATTGCACCCAGCAGTGTTAGTGTTGATGTTTATGTGAGAAGATAAAGTTTTCCTTTGATACTGTCAGCTGTCAGAGCTGTAACAGCGCCCTCTAGAGTTTAGACAGAAAACTGACATTTTCATCCTTAAAATTATTTATGTTTTCCTGCATGTGTGTTGATTTGATACGTATTTGTCTCTACCTTTCATAGATGTGATATGAGAGCTGACTGCCATGCTGGTAATATTATACTGAGGTGTTTTTTGTGTCTGGTGTGTTTTTATTTAACAACCAGATATTTTGTCTCTGCCGGTGTGGCTGTCGGCAACAAATTCAGGTGTAACTTACAGCAGATGGAGCTCATTTCAGTTTGATTTAAGAAATAATTGGTATGATTTACCATGACTAATCTGCTGGTAGCTTCACAGCTTCTAAATGAAATGACTGATGATGAGTGGGAGGATGAAGACGTGTTGTTTATCTCAGATATTCCTACAAATCTAACAGTTACTGAGACAGAAACTACACAGAACAAAAGTTATAGAAGATGCAAAAATATTTTAATCAGTGTGTCATCATGATAATTCGTAACTGCCTTGATTTTATAAAAATGAGTTCATATCGATCAAAATGGTAAAAAAAAAAAAAATAAAATAAAATAAGTTGGTGACTATATAGTGTCTTTTACAACAATGTAAAATACTGTAAATTACTGAGACATTGTTACTACTGAAAAAACAGCTTCTATGACTGATCTATTTTAATATATGATGTTACTGGATTGTTTATAGAAACATATTGATGTTTAAGTAGCGGTTTTATCTACTTCACCTACTTTATACTTACTGGTTAATGACTTAGATCAATGACTGAATGAATGAATGAAATTAAGAAAAAAGTATTAAATTTTATTTAAACAATCACATATATGTCTTGTATGGAATCAAAAGGATTGTTAAAACTCATTTTAATCTCCATTAGCATGTTATTTCTCATAGTCTTATCATATTTGTTTTATTTAACGTGAAAAAGGACACAGTAATCTGATGCATTTAGTTGAGAAGTACAGAACCTTTAAACTATATTTGTTTAAATATATTTAACCTCCTCTCTCCATTGTCCTATGAATGTATTAAATGCTTTCGAAATGAAACAGTTATGACTTTTAAACATATGCTGCTAAACATCTAATAATCAGTATCAACGTCATTAATTGATGAGTGTTATCATCACAATAAACATAACTGATATTGAGGTTAAAATATACTACTCTGTTTTAAAATAAAGGCATAAAATGTATTACAATATGTCAGTGATTAAAAAAAAAACAGAAAAAAGGAAAATCAAAAGTGAAAAGTGATGTTATTCAATAGGGTAACTATTAAAAAGAGCAGTCAATGAAAAGGCAGTAAGGGTAGTAGGTATTTTAACTTCTGCTTTTAATAACATTATGTGTGAGAGACTTTTGCATGTGATGTTAACAACTACAACTCAGTCTAACTCATAACTACTGTGGAACAGCACAAGTAGGCGGAGAGACAGAGAGAGAGACAGAGAGAGAGAGAGAGAGAGAGAGAGAGAGGGGAGGAAGTGGTGAGGATGTTCTATAGTCGCTGCAGCACTTCATCTCATCTCACCACAATCAGTCACTCAGAGAGTCAGTCAGTCTGCTGAAGGTTTTATGTCTCACAGCATCATTGTTTCATCAGTATTTCAGTGACCCGCATTCACCAGCGCCTGTATTCGACCATGTCTTTTCAGGTAAGAAGACAGACAGCTTTCATTTCTACTCAACTATGTTGTTCTTCCAAGTGGAACTGAAGCCAACTTTTGTTTATGTATCAGATTCTCTCAGCTACTATTTTGTTGTTTATCTCCTGTTATGAGAAGTAATAACGGAGTTGCTAAGGAGGAACACGAAGCTGATGATAGTATCACAAGAGGAAATGAGCTCAACTTCCCTTCCCTTCAGTCACAAAAAGAAAGCAAAATGTCGGCGGTGAGCTGGATGGGGTTCTCATCCTTTACATGTATGCAAAATAGCTGCTGTGCGCATGTCATGCGAGGAGGAGCAGGTGTATCTACCTGAGTACATACTGTATGTATTCAACACACCCGGGTAAAAGCTGTATCTAATCTAATACAACAGCACTCTAGTTAATCCTTCTGTATATCTATGAAAGGTGTAATGTTCAGTTTTTCTGGAACTCTTTTAGAGATGTTGATTTATTTTTATGGTCCTTCTGGAGGCTGTAGCTTGTGTTGCTGTTGATTTGAGAGATACTAGTCTACCCTACTTGATAGTTTTACCATAATTTTAAGTGTTAATTACAATCAAAGAGTGTGGACCATGGTACAGTTTCTATAAAGGGATAAAGGGATGACACTATCAGTCCTCTTTGGTTGGTCCTCCAACATCCCTGAAGGACAAATCCTAATAACTTTGGTGAACCACTGACTTTTCATCTTTTGCTATCATGGGGTTGTCTTTTTTTGCATTTAGTTAAATATCTCAACAAATATCGGATATGAAATTTGATACACACATTTATTATGCAAATTCCTTGGGTGATCCCCTCACCTTTCCTCTAGTAACAACAAGAAAGTTCTTACTTGTGGAATATCTTTAGATTTCACCACAAACAATCATTCTCAGATGTTGCATCCAACAGACTTTGACTGTTATTTGACTTAATTTTTGGTGACACATCTCACCTGCTATTGACATGAAACATGATCCACACAGTCAAGTCCCACCTGATCTAATCCAGGGTTGGGTCAGAAGGTCAAAATTTGAATTTGAATTCTTTGATTTATGACCAAATATAACAACATGCCCCCATCAGCTACATCTATGATTTGAATTTATTGCAAATGAACTTTAGCGTGTAAACACGCAAAAGTACAATTGTCTGCTGAATGTCAGCTTATCAGTAGTGTCACTGGGCGTGTATTTAAAAGTAAAAAACATACTCTTTGAAAGCTGTTGCGCTGATATAACATGCAATGACAGTTTTCAAATAATGGAGGTCTAATTTGGTAGATGTAATTTGTGTTCTTGTGTATTTGTAACTGTATTTGTAATTAACACTCTATTCAGTGAAGTATAGTATAAGAAAGAGTAATTAATTACTGTGGTTTTGTCTTTAAACTGCTCACATACACTTTCTGGTTTCAATCTGTTCATGTAGGATGTTTTGTATAAGCTCTAAGTCAGATACACCCAGAAATGTACAGTAAAAACAGCTAGGGGACTATTTCTTACTAAGGTTGAGGTCTTCTATTATGGAACACACCACATTTATGGTCACAGTCAAGTACATGTATTGTACTTTCATTTCTATTATTATTAGCAACGTGATATATTTTTAATTTTACTCATCAGCAATCAATCTAATTTAGAATTTACTTTTACCATTGTTGTCAGTTTAAATCTTTAATTTCCACCTAATTTCTCTTATCATACAAACTAGTATACTAACAAATACTTAATCCTTAAACTTGTTTTCACCAGCATTGTGTTATGTCACTCTGTGTGTTTACACTGTGTATGTAAAATGTTCTGCGTAGGAAGCCTGAAATGAACCGCCAAAGAATCTCTGTAAATTAACATTCAGTGCTCAGACCACTAATCACTAAATCTTGAACAGGAATAATCCTTGGCAAGTTTCTTAATCGCATGGTCTCTTGATCTCTTTGATTCAAATGTACAAATAACTTGAAGAAGTGCAGATACAGATCTTTCAGAGACGAGCGTGCTCGTTGTGACCCCCAATACCACATCCTGAGGCAGAGCTTAAAATAAACAAACATTCATCTGGTAGGATCTGTGCTCAATTCTGTAGGTTTGATCATTGACAGTAAATGTTTTTTTTTTTCCTCCTGTACTTTTTCAGTGTTAACCGACAGCAACATTTTAAAACACCCCTTCTAGTTTCAAGCCAACATTTACTTTGTGGACATATTTGAAATTTTGAATATGTCTTCATTACCAATTTACCAGCCCCAGGACACTGATATGGCCTTTGTAGAGCCTCTGTGCTTTGTACTATGAACTATGACCATTTCTACATCGTTTGCTATCACCACACCTACTTCTTAATGATTTATCCATTGTTTCTGTTTCTGTCCTCACTCTCTCTTTTCCGGGAGTGCCACACAAGTAGCTTATGTGAGAAAGCAGTCTTTGCATATGGTTATTAAGCAGGGGGATATGGTACGTAATGGTTTTCTAATCCTTCTTAATTGGGATCAAAGGTTTCTATGAAGGATTGTGGAGTTAAAGACTCCGACTAACACTGGTGGTCACTCAGACCTCGGCAGTACCACGGACAGTGAGGTCTACACATTGAAAGGGTCAGTCCGTAATATCAGGAGTTTGTATCAGCCAGAAAGATATCGCTTAAAGCCTCAAGACATAATTACAACTTGTTTATTCGGTCAGGGTTGTGTAGTTTTTCCATCAGCTGGCTTGTGCTTTGCATTGACATCCATGTAAATGTCACACATGGTGTAACTTCTCTTCTCTCTACCACATCTTTAGGAGCGGTGTACCTGTAAAATGCAATTTCGGTAAAAGGCCATTCAAGGTAAATCAGTGCGTCTGGTGGTTCATCATTGAAGGGGAGAAAAAGGAACTCGCATTTGGCAGAGCTTCCCTCTAATCAACTTCTCTTTGTCCAAAAGATGTCAACCTCCTCTGCCGACAGTGTGGGAGGAAGAACTAAAACCTTTAAAGTACCAAAGGATTTTAAAAAGGTAAGCACACAGCACACATTATTTGTGATAAAAAATTCTCTTCAGTGAAGGAAATACCTCAAATTGTCATCCTCTATTAGGATGGCAGTTCCACTCACTGCAAAAACAACAACAGACTACAGTTTAGACTCTTGACGTATGTAACTTCCTGGTTGTCATACGTCAGCTCTTATGAAATACGCTGTAAATTCACAACATTGAAAGTTTTATGTAACATTATAATGTGGAGGTTTAGTTCTCTCCCCAGTTACTCTGTAGAGTTATATATAGAGATGGAGGACAGATGCATAGTGATAAAGGCAATTTGGTTGCAGCTTCAATTACAAGTTTACATACGACAGTTCAGACTATTATGACAGCTCAGCTTGTTGGAAGAAATGTTGTAAATTTACTGAAAATGTCAATGAATGTTTCTATACTGAAATACTCTTGTGTCAATTTGTTGTTTTTTTTAAGAGTTTTTGCAGTTCTGTGTGCATCTGTTAGATGTGAGTTAATTAAGCGCAGTAGTTCTTTGAGCTACATGCTAATGAAAGCATGCTAACATGTTCTTTGCAGGTATAATATATAATATAGGTATTAGCACTGGCAAAATAGTACCAAATTCAAAAATCCAACTTAAGCTATTAGGACTCAAACTCTTAAAACTAATATGTTCTTTCCTGTTCCCTGTTATTCGTTAGCCCACAGCATCAAGCTTGAAAGGAGCTATCCAGCTGGGAATTAGCTACGCTGTGGGAAACCTCAGCTCCAAACCAGACAGAGATGTTCTTATGCAGGATTTCTCAGTGGTGGAGAGTGTTTTCCTGCCCAGGTAAACACTCATTTATGCAACATTTATCTTTGATGTTTGGCTAATATCCCACCAGGGATAAGGTTTTTAAGGTTTGTTCAAAATTCAAAACTAAATTGTACAGCAGTTTTCAAAAAGAATACCTTACAGACTAACACAATGTTGTTCAGATCACCTAATATGTTCTAATGAGGACAGACAATAACCAGGGACAGGGCATAACCATTAAAAAAAATAATAAGACAAGCACACGCCACAATACTGTGGGGTATGTAAAAAACTATACAACATAACTTTAATTCTAAGAAGTAAAGGTGTGGCAGGAAACATTTTGTTAATGTTAATAAAATTAAGGAAGTCGTTTTAGGAAATCTGCAACCACAGTGTTTGTGGTTTAGCAGAAAACCAAATTTTGCAGCAATAGCCATTTTTGAACAACAGACATTTTGGCTTGGTCGTGGTTTGAAAAACAAAGCTGATACCATCACAGATGGCTCTGATATGTCCAAGTGTCCCAGTAAGTTGCGACAGTGTGACAGAGAGAAAGCTTGATCAAGATAACAACCTTAAAACTGAAACATACAATTTGAAAAAACATGAATTTGAATTGAATTTGGTCATTCGTTGTCTGTTATTCGCAGTTTTGTTGTTCATTCATTAAAATGCCCAAGGCGTGTGGCAAACAGCTGTTGTTGTGTTATTTATTAATGTTTCCACACAATAACTTTTAACAAATTTATTTGTTCTGTAGTGAGGGCAGCAACCTCACTCCAGCTCATCATTATCCAGACTTCCGTCTAAAGACATACGCCCCACTGGCCTTTCGTTACTTCAGAGAGCTTTTTGGCATCAAGCCAGATGACTATCTGGTAAGTATGGAGACTCTGAAACACCATCAAGTTATTTTGATCGGCATTGTGAGACAGAAGTTTCCACCGAGTTCATTGCGAAACTGAAAGTATTGCATCACTGTGAATTTCAGTACTCCATCTGTAATGAGCCTCTCATCGAATTATCTAACCCTGGGGCCAGCAGTTCCTGGTTCTACCTTACCAGCGATGATGAATTCATCATTAAGACAGTGCAGCCTAAGGAGGCAGAATTCCTGCAGAAGCTGCTGCCGGGTTACTATATGGTAAGCTGCTTACATGCACATATTCCTAACTGCTTAAAGTGATTTTGCTGCATTGTTTGCCAGATGTCAATAAAAACAATAGCATCAGACTGGCAGTGTAAGTATGTATTGTATCATGAATTATATTCAGCCTACCCAGAATGAGACAGAAACGCCTGCTCACACATTTGTTATCCGACAAAAAGTCTATCTACAATACAGCATCTTTTATATTCAAGCTGGATCACTCACTTCCTCCATTTCTTAGCTTTTAAATGTTCCTTATATACCCCTAAACTGGAAAACACTCTAAGTATCAAAATAGAAAGCTCTCTTGGTATTTTACAAAAGAAATTAAAGCCCTATTTTTATAATCTGGCTTTTAATGTGGATCATATGGACACATCTGTAGATTTATTGTAAATGTTCACACAATAATAACATGTATAATAATGTATCACATGAATTCTGGTTTGTCTTAACCTCATAACACTCAGCCGTCTTTGTCTGTGTAGAATCTGAATCAGAATCCCAGGACGTTGCTTCCCAAATTTTATGGCCTTTACTGCATCCAAACCATTGGAATCACCATCCGTGTGGTGGTGATGAACAACGTGCTGCCACGAGCCTTGAAGATGCACTACAAGTACGACCTGAAAGGCTCCTCGTACAAACGCAGTGCCTCTCGCAAAGAACGAGCCAAATCCTCACCCACGTTCAAAGACCTGGACTTTCAGAAGATGCACGAGGGTCTGTACTTCGACGTGGACACATACAGCGCCCTGATGAAGACTCTGCAGAGGGACTGTCGGGTGCGTTCACATAAATATCTTTTTTTCTTTTTTTATTCTAGGTTCTATAAAACTCAAGATTATGTGGAGTATTTCAAAAGCTATCATTGCTGATGAGTTTATTTTATCATTTTTAGTTCCTTATTTATTTAATCAACAAAAATATTAATAATTTTCATGCTCATGATATATATAAAGATTGTGGGATCAGGGAATCACCCTAATCAGGGTCATGTAGCACTGACCAAGCCGGTGATAAAGGAACAATCCATGGCGAAAATAAACAAGAGGTGAATAGGATTAGAAATAAAACCATGAAGCTTAATTCTCCACAACAGTGGAGAGTTTAGTGGTAATTTTTTAAATATATATTGCTCTCGACAAAAATATCCATCCATCCATTAGACAACATCCTGTCCAGCTCACACTGGGTGAGAGTCAGGGTAAAGGTCGCCTTTCTGATGGTGATCACCACACAGCTCCATCCCTCCGGCAACATTATGCAACCATGACGAGTTCCCCTCATTCTGGTGTAATGACCTCATCATTGCCTCCCTGTTATTACATTAGTGGGAAACAATAGTGGCCACTTGATGGAGGATTAACCTCCGCCAAAGCACCTGACTTGTGTAATCAGCCGGAGCAGCTGGACTCTTTAGCACAAAATGGGCTGCTCAGGCTGTGCTCCTGTTGGGCCCCTGTATGTGACCTCAGTAAGCATGTTAGGTAACACAGGGGAAAGTAGGGGCAGTAAACAGGTGACAGATACAGACTTGAGGTTTAAGTTGTACTGTACATGTAGTTTGTACATTCAAGTTTAGCCTCTTTAACTGGAATTTGTTTTGGTGTTTGAGAGATCAACTTATGGTACAACTTGTTTCCAGAAAAGTCTTGAAAAAACCCCACACATAACGATCATTAGACCATTTATTCCCACAGAGGAAATTCTTCTCTTTTGTCAGGTGTTATGTTACATGGAGGTCAGAGGTTATAGTTGCATGTTTGTTTTGTGTTTGTGAACATATATTAGACATGTCACTCCACAGCACAGCGATCTACCACGATACAAACAGAATATAGCACATACACTGTTTTGCTGCTCAAAGTAAAAGCTGCATTTTTCACGGAAATGTTTCTAAATCAGAGGTTTTGATCAGCAGAACTTCAACCACCAAAGTCTTGTCTGCCTTTGAATTACTGTAGCCTCCTTTTTAAATTAATTTTTCTGTTTATTTGCCTTTTATATTGACTGTTAACATTCAGTTACTGTTTCTCATCAGGTCCTGGAGAGCTTTAAGATCATGGACTACAGTCTCCTGCTGGGGATTCATATTTTGGATCGGAAGCCGCTGAGTAGAGAGAATCGATGTGACAGCAAGAGAGGACAGAAAGTCCTCTACTCCACTGCCCTCGAGTCCATTCAAGGGACTGTGAAGGACCCAGAGCCTGTGGCTGATGATGACACGTGAGAAAACATTTTACAGTTTCTGTGTACTGTGCTGTACTGTGCAGCGTTTAATGTGTACAGTGAAATACAGTTTAATATGTTACAAGTTCACTGTTAACTTTTATGTCTGTCTGAGTCTCTCTCTTATCTCGCTATCATACTCTTCCACCATCATTTTTTCATATGAAAATATTCTGGTCCAAATAGCGCCTAATCAAATATGGGACTGACTGGACTTATACTGCTGCTATGGCAACAGTTTCAAACAATACATTAGCTATATAACATCAGCTATATTGTCTGTGGCACTAGTTTAAAAGTTTTACTAAAGTGTAGGAAATTATGAAATCCATCAATCTGTTTTTTTTTTTTTTTTTCAGATTGGGTGGAATTCCTGCCAAACATAAAGATGAGAACCTGCTCATCTTTTTAGGAATCATAGACATCCTTCAGTCCTACAGGTGAGTCACAGTATAACACACACACACACACACACACAAATATAAAAACAGGATCTTGCTCTCACTGGTTTCACTCTAAAGTCAATAGACACATTTATATTCCAGCCAAGACGTATCTTTCACAAAAATAATCTTTAGTTATTCATTGACTCTGCTGCTTCCGCATTTACCATTTTCATTACATGACCAATTAACTTTTACCTTTTTTTCTTAAACATATTTGTTATTTTCACTTTTATTTATTTTTATTTTTGGCACACTCCTGATTCCTGACTATTAACCGTTGTACATGTTAATATTCAGGTTCATTAAGAAGGTGGAACACTCTTGGAAAGCTCTTGTGCATGATGGGGTATGTAACCTACCTCCCACCCACCTTTGTACCTGCAGACTCCTATGTCCAACTGTGTGAATATGTCCTTGTGCATGTGCAAGTGTTTGTTTACAAGAGCTTTGTTTTACATTTCAGGACACAGTCTCAGTCCACAGGCCCAGTTTTTATGCAGATAGATTTCTGAAATTCATGGGCTCCACCGTGTTCAAAAAACTTCATCGTAAGTTGTTCAGCCATCATAACCTTTGTATTCTGTATCAACAGTCAACAGTCAGATCAATGCTCTTTTTAATTTAACGTCCTCCTTTTTGTTTCAGCTTTAAGAGGAGCATCTTCGAAGAGGAAGAGACAGTCCCTCAATGCAATGAAGTCAGCCTCACAGGAGATTCTCTCCCCGCAGAAGGATGAGAAGAGGGAGGAGAAGAAGGCCCAAAGCATGGACAACCTGGATGGAAACTGTAAGCTTAAAGCATTGTGTTTTAGGAAACATTTTTTTGTTTTGTTTTGTTTTAGGTGGTGCATTGTTTCTTCTTCTTCTGCTTTTGCTCTTGGTCGTCCGATTGATGAACTGTTTGTCGTAACAGTTCACAGTTCCTCCAAACAACCAGATCTTCTTCCGAAATCTGTGGTTTCTTTTGCTTCCACCCAAAGTGATGACGAGAACCTTGATAACAGGTAATGCAAACGGTAACTCAATTTCCCACCAGGGATCAATAAATATTTATTATTATGATAAATGTGTACAGATCTCAGATCCACTCCACTCCATAATAAAATTATTTGACAACATCACATCCACAAAAGGAAAGACACAAAGTGCTAAATAGTATTTTTAGTGAAGTAGTATTTCTATAATGTAGAGTCTTTTTTTTCTTCTAATAATAAGCTATGCTAGCTGAAGAAAAGTGTAGCAGGTCATCCAAAGCCAGGGTTATTCAAGCTCTGGTCAACATAAGTGTCTGCACAAAAGTTGGTAATCCTGAACAAAAGTGATAGACAAAGGGAAGATATATAAGTATTACACAAATATAAAGAAGCTTCAGTCTCTAGTTTTTCCTCTTTCTTGTAGAAGGTAGAGAGACAGTGTTGTTTTGAAAATGAGCTTTGACTTCATCTTTGACATGGCTTCAAGCAGAATAGATTTACAACATTGTAAGAAAACTCTTGTGCTAACTTAGGTCTGTGTTCCTGAGAAGTGACTTCTTGTGGTTGTGTGAAACTAAGCAGGAAGTAGTGTTGCTATAGACGTCACAGTGTTGTGGAACTTCTTTGGGAGGATGTGACAAGTTAATGATTTTTGCATACAAACAATATGACCGTAAACCTAAAAGCTGCTGTTTTTTTTTTTTTTTCCTTTGTATTGCCTAATCTTAGAGACATTTAATCGGTAGAAGTTGCCAGTAATAAATGCTCATATGAAGCATTTTTATCACACGATATGTGTCCTCTGTGGGACACAAAGATGAGTTACATTTGGAGGGCATGGTGAAGTTATGAGCAGGCACATCAGAACTGGACCTACAGGCAAAAAGTTTATGTACTTTATACCATTTACTAGTATTTTTATGCTGCAGTGAAGACCGACGAGCCTCCAGTTCAACAATTGCTCTGGACGATCCTCTGCCGACGCCCAGCAGAAGCCAGTCGGACACTGAACTGGACATCTACTTGGTATGTACAAGTATTTCATTTTTTTCAATTTGCAAAAAGGAAAAAAAGGTTCACTAACAACGTCTTAAAGGATAAGGCTGGTATTATCTTGTAATGATCTTACTGTTAACAAATCACATGAAAATACCAAAATTAACAACACGTGAGTCCATAGATTTTGTTAATTAGTTTTTGGTTTTTCACACCAAGAGAAGCAAAAAACAGCCTTATTCTTTATTGATTCCAACAAAACACCTTAAATCAATCTGCTTATCATTTTCTATGTTTGCAAATATATGTAATATATAATATATATTTGTATATTATATATTGTATATCATATTTGTTTTCATTAATAAAAAACCACAAGGTTGTAATTATAATGCTAACATAAGAATAATGAAGACATCTGTTGTCACGCGTATGTGTATGAACTCTGAGGGGAGGCTTTAAAGCTTGAATTTTTATTAATGCTTGCTGCCAAGCATTGCCAAGCTTGTCACTAACTTGAGCCAAGAAATCTAGATCTGTTCAAGGCCCAGGTAGTGATGAGGGAGAACGGGCAGGTGACAAACACCACAAATTGGCTTAAAGTCTTTGCCCAAACATTTCTAACATAATTCCAAACTAAACCAATTAGGCATTGTTACACATATTAGAAGTAAAAGTAGTGATTTGAGATAATTAATTCTTGTGAATACAATGTTTTGATCTGGTATTTAAAGGCAAATATTTGAGTTTTTGAAAGCACTTTTGTGTTAAAGACAAACACAGTTAGTCACAAAGATTGATACCACTCTCATGTGCCCTTTTGCTTTGCTTAGCATAAAGACCAGCTAACCTGGCTCGGTCCAAAGGTTAAGAAAATCCACCTATCAGCACCTCCAATGCTCACTGATTAACAATATCATTTTATTTATCAAGTCTATATTATAACTGAGGTGCTATTGTATAAGAACAAGAGATAACAACCTTACAATTCTGATTTATATAAAGATAGAACTAATAATATATAACTTATTTTATCTATCACTGGAAACACTGGTAGGTGGATTTTTATAAACCTTTGAACATAGCCCTACAGCTGTTTTCCCTCTTCTCATCTCTTCTCATCTCAGCTGCTGGCTTAAGATGCTGAAGATTTAGCAAACAGACAAAAGAGTGGTCTTCATGTTAAATATGCATGTCAGGGAGTTCAAAAACATATGTTGATCCATTCAACACATTCTGATATAAGGTATGCGTGCCTGATATCATCTGTAAGCTTTAAATACTGAACACATTATTTTAAACATATATAAAACTACGTTCCGGTAATCTTACCACTTTTTACACACTCTAATAATTTTCCGTGGCCCTAAGGCTTTATTGCACTGATGTTTTTGAGAACATCATTCCCAATGAACTCAGGTGTCTCTGCATTTTCAGCATCACACAGTCTTACCCAGACGAACCAGCTGGAGTTGATCAGTCCTTTGTGTCCAGGCATCTATAAACTGTAAGCAGCAAATGACGTCCAAAGATTTCTATCGACTTTTGTCTGATCAGCTTCAACATTGAATTGTGTCATCAATCAATCAATCAATCAACAGGGCTCCTTCTGATGACTGCCCTGTAGTTGATTTATTATTTTTTTAACAATGGGGATGACACAATGGGAGCCTAATAGCATTCCACTCATCCCTCTTTATATTCCCACTTGTTTGTCCTCAGCATTGGCCACTGCATAAAAATGTAGGAAATGAATTATGACCATAAAACTGACCTTTATCCAAGTTAAATTTTTAGTTCTTCCTTCTTATATTTTTTCACTATTGTGTGAACATTCACTGATGTCCATTCAGTGACTTAGCTGAGACCTACAGTTCCTACAGTACTTATCTTACATAACCACAAAATCCTTACTCAGACTTATACAGAACTGTTCGTCAGCCCACATTACGTATTTCTGCCCTGTGGGAAGCCTTTCAGACGTCTGAGTTAATCTCAGGGATTGTTCAACTATAGCGAAGGTGAAAAAAAAATCTGGGCCTTGAATTGATCTGCCAGGCTCCACGTGTCTTGTTAATACTTATTTTTGCTTAAACATCACATGTTTTTAGTTGTGTGCTATTGCAGGGCAGATTTCACAATCTATTATGACAGCACTTAATCAACATTGACAAGTCATAGAGTATAATCCCAAACATGACACCTCCATTCCCCACCAGAATAAGGAATTTACATTAAACACAAAAACTCAATTTTAATACAATTATATGTTTCATTTAGGGGTATTTGATTCACCCAAGATTTGGAAATGCTGCCCCATTGAATTAAAAAAAAAAAAGCTCAAGCATTCAGTGTCTGAAACCTGAACTGATCCTCTACCATGATCTCCAAGACCTGTCAAATTTGTTACTTCTGCTCTGCACCAGTACCCAACTGTGATTATATGTGCACCACTGTTTTGCTTTGAATAACTGGGTTGCTAATCACACAAAAACTGTGATTATGGTGTTTTATGTTTGGTTATATGTGATTTATGGTTATAAATTACATTTATGTGCATGACTAATGAAAATGTGTGTCTGTTTGTGTCTTTGTGAAGCATTAATTTAACATTAAAATCATGTAACCATTATATAAACCAACTGACAAAAGTGACAATTAAGGAAAATGATAATGTAGAATCATCCATGATTAAACTGATCAGCCATAGCATTATGACCACTAACACTGAAGTAAATAACATTGATTATTTAGTTCCAATTAATATGAATATGAGTAACTCTACCTGGACCAAACTGTAATGGCAAGGTGACTGGATCAGAGCATCTACAAAACTGGGGCTCTTGTGGGATGTTTGTGGTCTGCAGTCGTCTGCAGCTACCAAAAGTTGTCCAAGGAAGGAAGACCAGCGAATTTGCATGGGAAGCGAAGGCTTGTCCATATGGTCTGACCCAACAGAAGATTCACTATAAACAAACTGCTTAAAGGTTTATGCTGGTTATGATAGAAAAGTGTCAGTGTCACACTAGTTGCCCATGCTGACCTTTGTCCATCACTAAAAGTACCAGCGATGATCGTGTGAGCATCAGAATTGGTTCCAAATCTCTCAGATCACAATCCAATCAAGCATCCGTAGGATGTGCTGGACAAACAAGTCCAATCAATGGAGGCCCCACTTCACAGCTTACTGCGTTTTAATGATCTGCTGCTAATGTTTTGGTGCCAGATTCCACAGCACACCTGAGGTCTAGTGGAGTCCATGTCTTGAGAGATCGATACCGGCGTGGTGGTCATAATGTTATGACTGATTGTTGTATGAATACGAGCCCACTTGGCTAAGACCCAAGTCTTTCTTATTTCAACCATTAACATCATCTGTTGTCTGTTAGCTGGAGAGATAAACTAATCTTTTTGTTTTCTAGTAAGAAGAAATGAGTGATGGCTCTTCTCCAGGCAACAAGTCTCACGGCCTGAAGAAACAAGGACCTCACAACAACGACGTGTCACAAACTACAGGGAGAAACGTAATGTTTGTTTCAGCCTTTCCACAGTCAGCATCACTCTGTGCCTGTTTGACTTTCCTTTGCAAGTCAAACTACATGTGCCAAATTCAACCAGAGTGGAAACAGTCAACTAACACACACAAACGGTGTGTTTAGGTGTATTAGGATCACTGGCCTGTGTTAATTTAAAACACTATCAAGCTGCATTTTCTCCCTTTTTTAAAAAAAAAACCAAACTTTGCTGCTAATTTAAAAACAGTGCTAACAAAGGAATTCAGTTTCAGTTCATTATCACCTGGTTTTATGTATAAATGTTCATATTTCTCAGTGGCTGGACCCCAGAAGAAATTAACTTCTCAATCCTTTAAATTCATGAATTAAAAAAAAAATCTATATCTATATATAGATATAGATATAGATATATATTTTCCTGCTGTTAAAATTATATTTTTCTATATAGATATGTTCTAGGATGTTTCTAGTTTGAGGTATTTGAATGAAATATCAGTTCATCTTTCTGTACATGATACAGACAAGACTGGAAACCTTACGTGTAACTGATTTAAAATACAGGATTTGCATTAAATTACCAATCAATAATCTGACTCGTATTGAATCGTTTTAAATCTGCCCTATTCATAGTTTTAGCCAAACATACAGTGTGCTATCACTGTCACAACAAAAATGTGCTGAGCTTTTAACAACAAGCAGCATTTCTAGTTTTTTTATGTTATGGTGTTATAATGCTTCAATAATATTACCATATGTTTGACAAACTATTTTCAGTCTTTGAATTTACGTGTATTATTATGTCATTTCTGCAGATATTGTTCTGTCTGTATTTACTGGGACTGAATGCAAATGTGTTATAAACTTTTTTTTTTCCCGAAAACCGTGTAGATAAATAATGATTCATATGTCAATTGTGCTCTTTTGTTTAAATGCCTTGAAAGTGTGTCCCGTGATTTATAGCCCTCCAACTGTATTATAGCAATACTTGTATCTGTGAAATAAATTAATATTTAATGTCCCTACACTGATTCTTGTGCTCTGTCTCGAAAATTACACTTATTGACTACACTTAAATAATCCAGTATATTACTACAATATATTAAATTATAAGACAACAAACACACACGTTTAAAAAATCAAGAATATATGTTCACAGACTCGTTGCAAAAATAAATAACATTAATGGTGGGGGAATAAAAATGTACACTCTGCTCTTCTTATTAAGATTATTAAAAATGATTTTGCCATTTATAATATTGATAATAATGATAACAACAACAACAATAATAATGATAATAATAAGTGATTCATCCAATAAAACAACAGTATTATGAATTACTAATTCATAATTATTCAGAATGAATACTGTGCAAAGGCATCTATTGAGCTATTAAAAATAAGTTGAATATACTATTGTGTCTTTAACAATTTTTATTCTATTTATTTCAACTTCTAAACATGTGTGTAAGTATGTACATGTAGACAAATGTCTGTTGACTATATTGGAAAAAGTCAAATGAAGAATTACCTTTACATCAATTGTTGTATTTTATGTAGACACAAGAGGGCGCAGCAGTGATGCAGGAACACTGTATATGTATGTGTACAGAGGGATACAAAAGGTGGTAATAGTTTTACCTTGTGGCTCCTCTGTGACTTCATAGTGTTGCAAATGACAATTGAGTATTTTATTGACAGTAGATTTTAGAATGATTGTAACACTTTTCTTGATAAAAAAAAAAAATCCAAAATATATAATTGTATTTTGTAAAACCATTTCTAAAAAAAAAAAAAAAAAAAAACGGCTGTGTCAACTTGTGTCAGTTTGACTTCAATTATCCAGTAATTATTTTGTGTCAGTGCTCACCCACTGTTTTTTTACTGATTAGTGTGAAGCCAACACTGCAGGTTTAGAGGATTTATGTTAATCTGACATGGATGAAAACATCTGCCTGAAGTGGAAATTAACTAAGTGCTCTCTCTAATGCTCCAATTTCAAGTGTGATTTTAAACTATCTGGTATTTTATTTGGGAATTCATATATTTTAAACCTAACGATATTATTTTAAGAAAATATAT
This sequence comes from Polydactylus sextarius, assembly GCA_016801845.1. NCBI lineage: Eukaryota > Metazoa > Chordata > Actinopteri > Polynemidae > Polydactylus > Polydactylus sextarius. Next base: position 8,705,932 of record CM028922.1, read on the forward strand.
GTTGATTATAATACATATAAATGTGTTCAGAGATTGTATGTGTGTCTGTTTCTCCTTTGATCCAATATATTTCATCAGATCTGCCTCTGCTGGTGTTTACATTCGTCATGTGACATGTTGTCTGTTGTCACTGCGGAGTCAAGTTTCATTATTTCAACGACAAATTGCAGAGGTTTAAGAGCTTTCCTGTGTTTCCTACATCGGCCACATCACAGGGTCTTAACCCAAACAGGTCAAACCAGTCAGACAAGAATTAAAATCATAGCCCCAGTGTTGTGTTTGTAACGGTTACATCTACTTTATACTACATGATTTATAGCAAACAACAGATCATATTTCCAGAGGGGGAAGTATGTAGTTACTGAATATCAGTCACTATCAGTACCTGATTTGACCTCTCACATGTTACATTTAAAGTAAATGTTTGTTGTTTGTTTTTTTCATTTAAGATGCAAGAAATTACATATGCATTCCACTACACATGGACGTGGTTTATCACTGTCAGTAATAATAATCACTATCATTTGTGTTTATGATTGTTTGATGCTGTTTATTTAACGCCTCTTTATCCCTCTTTTATTGCCCATTAGAATGACTCATGGATAAATCTATTTTTGCATTTATAAAATCTTTACTAATCACTGTTTTATTGCCCATTTATATATTATTGATAAAATGCTTTGTTTTACTTGATATGATATGATATGATATGATATGATATGATATGATATGATATGATATGATATGTCCTATATGTAAACTATATTTTTCACCATGGGGGAAAATGAAATGAAATGTATTATATCAGCTGTTTGTTTCTCATTAATGACAGATAGGGGGCAGCATCCCGTCAGTGTGTGGTAAAAAGTAAATGTTTGTGGTGAATTTGTAGATCGTTCATAATCATGATCATTTCTTTTTTTTTTTTTTTTTTTGATGAGCTCACGACGTCCCTCAGTTTCATGTGTTCATAGTAAAAAAAATGAGTCACCGTGTCACATGTAAGTTTCAGGATGAGTGAGTCAGGATCGACGGCTCCTTCCGCACCCACGGTCACAGCTCACCTGCAGTTTCTAAACCACGCCCATATACCTGCGAGAACCAGGAAATCCATGGATTAGGAGTTGTGGCGAAAACAAAATACTCCTCAAAAAAAATTCACTGTCTCATTATAACTCTCATCTCCTTCCTCTCCTGCATCACCCACCTGTATCTTCATTATTGTGTTGCGCTCGCGTTAAAACAGGGAACAGACGGAGTTTCACCTGGTGAGTAAATCCCTCGTCTCTCGACCTGAACGTCGACATGTTTTCTCCGCGACTCGTTTCTCTCTCTCTCTTCCTGCCATGTTAGGACGTTTTACACAAGCCACCAGACGCCCTGTGGGTTTAACATGTTGCCATTTTAACAAGTTAACAGCGTTTCTGTCTTTATTTTATTTTACTTTTTACGTATCTTCTATTTGTTTTGCTTTTATCTGATATTTTCTTTTAAGTTAAGTGGCCTACATTACAGGAGTTACAGTTGAAATGTTTGTTTTATGTTCAGGCACATTCACATGTGTGCACACACACACCTAAGCTATTGTGTGTTTAATTGGTCTTGTATGTGTGTTTCTAGTAAACTCTTAGGAGCCTTTTTCGCCTCCACTTTTCGATAACACTACATTTTCCCCTCCATTATGTTTTACAAAGTAATTTTAAACCAACATTACTCCACCTGACCCACATGCTTTATATTTATAGATAATCAAAATAAACAGTACACTCAGTTGATACTATACACATTCGGGCTTAAATAGACTTTTTATATATAAACTAAAAGCTCCAAGGAGGTTATAGAGATCATTTTTAATATTAATATTAGTTTTGAGGCAGTTTGTGGTGCTGTTGAATTAACATAATGTTTAAATTCTGTTGATTCGTGCTAATTGATAACTAATTAACTTCACCTCATACATTCAATTGGTAATATACTAAGTCTATATATCTAAAACTAGGGCAGTGCCATGAATCTCCCTCAGTGAAGGTTGTAATTTTGAGTTTGAGAGGTTCAACTATGGTAATTTTGTAGTATGCAATAAAGTTTTGTGTCTTGATGCACTATAGTACACAGTGATATTTCTGTTAGTCTGTATTTTTTTTTTTTTAATTGAGAGAACAAAATAATTGACAGACATATTTAGTGTGCCACAAAGCCACAAAATGCAGCCTTCAAAATTACTGTAAAGTTAAATCAACAGTTCACTAGGACTGTTGTATTAGACTGCAGGCTGAGTAGAAATTAGGTTGGAGCTGATTTTCTTTTTTTTTTACACTTTATTTAACTATCCAACTGTTTAGATGTAGTTTCAGCAGGATGGTGGTCTAACTGATTGTGTTTCAAAACTGTTGTTGCAATGTTTTTTTTATCATAGTAGGAAATGCACAAGTCTAAAATAATTAACAATAGGTCCTTTCAGTCCTGTAAGGCATTACATGTTATCAGTGAGCTAGTATGCACAATACCAGACACCTGACACCAAAGTAGTTCCTATAATTAAAATATTTCCTTTAGTTTCATGTCAGACTGTATTCCAGAAAAAAAAAAACACTGAAGAAAGTGGGGGCTGTTATTCATCTGTGTCTCTCACTGCTCCAGTCCACTTTAGAAGCCAAACTACTTTAACCTACTTGTTAAAGTGACATCGAGTCTCCCAATGGTCAGGCCAGCTGTCTGACTGATAAAGTCAGCATAAAAGAATTATCAGAATTAGTGTAAAAGACTTACTTTGTGTAATTTGTGGGGTGTCTTTTGTAATCACCAAATTCCTGGGAACAATAGACCATTTTTTTTAGGGCAGACATATCCTCAGGTGGAACAAGTTTCAATAATGATGTCTCTGTTCTGCCCCAGTGTCTCAGTAAACCCTGCCTGTGAGCCAGCGTGCATGACTGGAACAAGCTAATGTGAATGGAGTACTGCCGTCATTAACATCATTAGTTATACTTGTGCTTTTCCTACTATCAGAAGCCAAAATGTCTGTATGTGGAAAAAATACATACTGAGCTGCCCTCTACAGCTCTGACGGTGGTGGGATTTAGCAGGAAGCAAGAGACGGACTGGATCTCAAGTTTTGGACTTTCCATTCCACAGCTGAAACTCTCAACCATTAAAACCAGAAGCAGGAATTTTTTTTACACTGATAGTTCTTGTTCCTTGATGACTCAGATTGTACCTGATTGTACTGATTCTCCTTCCTCTTCCTCTGTTAACTTCTCTCCGTCTGTGTCCTTACACCCTTATCACAGATTTGTGAATAGCATGCATCCATCGGTCGTGCCCGCACATGCATTGCATATGGACATTGCGTAATGGCCTTGGGTTTTACTAATGCAGCCCTACTCTAACATGAGGGGAAGTGTCAAGGGGCAGAGAAGCAAACTGCTTACGTAAAAGCATTAAGACAACTAACCAACTCCTGTTACATTTACTCACACAGCTGAAAAAGAAAAAGTAGCAAGCAAATTCAGGGTTCATTAAATAGTGAAAACATTCAGTGACAGTGTTTTTTTTACTGAATATGTTCATATTTACCTGCACTGGAAACATTATACACATTTATCCAAGAGATCAGGCCACGGCCCTAGTGGGAGTGTGTGCGTGTGTGTGTGCTTTGGAGAAAAATAGAGATAACTGCAAAATGTGAAAAACACTCCAGTGTTTCATGTTGTGAAAATGTAGCAGGAGCAGAGCCAATCAAGTCATGTTGCTCCTGATAACATCAAATCTTGGCTAGAAAGTAACTACCAGTATTCGTCATGCAACCATCTGCACAAAGCTAAGCTGATCGAACTGCAGCTGAGGTATGCGAATATTTGTGCTTGGTAATAATTTATTTACTCGACAGTTGAAATCATCAACTGTGAGCGTGCAGGGGAGTGGCATGAGTCACAGTTTTTATCAGGATGGATGTTCTTATGAGTGCAGACAGCGTAGAAAAGGTGTGAACAAGTTTGGCTGTCTTGAGCTGATGAATGAAGTTCATGTGTTTAATACATTGGCAAACAATTTCCACATTTATGGCAGAAACATAGCTGCGCTACCATGATACTGTGGTCATGTTTGTGTCCATCTCATGAATCTAAGTCTAATAATTATTCTCCTTTAAGCTCTGCTTTAGTCACCAGTCACGATCCATGCAGAGCAAAAGTGGTTGAATAAAACAAAATGGAAGGGAACCCTGTTTGAAAGAGTAGGTTTAACAAACTCTGAGGCTGACCCTGAACTCACGGGAACAGCTCATCTCAGTTAGTTCAGTGAACTCTATGAGCGTTTGTTGTGAAACGGGGGAAAAAAATATCATCAATGGAGCTCAGATACTATGATTCGCCATGGCAACAGAAAAATAAGAAGCAGTGTTAATCCAGTAGTGCTTGAGAGATTAATGCGATGTAATGTGCATTTATCTTTTATAAAATAACAACAGCAGTAAAAGAGCCACTGTTGAAGTCAGTAAGTTGACACAGTTACATTTTATTCAATGTTGTAAACTAGACCACACGGATCAGTAGACGTATGGATGCTCAAGTGCTGAAATGTCATGTTCATGGAGTCAGGGTTATAAAGTATAAAGAGTAAGTGTCATATATGAATGAAAGAGATCACTGTCTCTGTCGACTGATGACTGTAACATTAGCACAGACAGGTCTTGGGTCACAAACTGCTTCTGCAGATTAATGTACCGTGATATCCGCTTTGATCTCGGCTGCATGAAGAAGGAAGTGAAGACGTGTGTCGGACAGCTTCTTGTTTCCTTCGTCTCTGGTTTAACAGATTCAGGTGCAATCGTGCACCTTTTGGTCTGTGCGGTGTGTTATCCTTTATACACACACATTTACACTCCTGTGTCTCAATTCAGAAATGACTGGATGACTGTGCTCTGTGAGATTAGTGTTAAGTGTTGGATTATAATAAAACCGCCTGTCAATGTTATGCCGCTGTATAAATTTTGCTCAGCTTAAGGGTTTGGTCTCTTCAATGCTTTTAACTCAGACAAGGCTCCTAATATGAACACAATTTGTCCCTAAAAGTCCCCTTCCTTCTTTTTCCTCATTCTACCCTTGTACTGTTGTTACCCAAGGTTTTTAAAATAGTAGCTTGTTTTTTTTGTGTGTGTGTGTGTCTCCCCTTCGCTGTGCTCCTGGTATTTTTTTCCCTCCTCCCTCCCCTTTTGACTGCTGAAGGATTTCTGCTGCTGGGTGAAATCTGCAGCAGCTCTCATGGCACGACCATCCAGAGGCGTAATCCAGACGTCCAAGCTGCTGGAGTATAAATCCTGTCCAGAGTTTGCATCGGTTGGCAGCTCATCAAGAGGGTGGAGAGATTTATTTATTTATTTCCAACCTCTCAGGACATGGCAGCCTGCTGTCAGCTGGTGACACGGGGATGACACGACAGTGACATTTAATCAGCGCGCCAGTGCTTTTTTTTCCCCCAGTTTAAGAGCAGAAGGCATGCTCCTTATCGGGGTGAAGGGCTCGTCAATGCATAATTAAGCAAACGAGTGTGAAACATATGTTTAACAGTGATCAGCCTGAAAATCCTCATTTTTGAGGACAAGTTGAAATCAGACTTGACCTGAAGGTTAGGGTTAAGGACTTCCTATATCATGTCCTCATAAGATCTTACCACTGCTCTCCAGTGCATCTGCTTTTTTTCCATTTGTGTGAAACATATGGTGCAAAACTACATTTATATTATTGATGTGTTCGGGTTGCAGTTTAAGTTTTTGGTGATCTACCAGCATTTTTGTGTTTGAAATAAAGTAATTTTTATATTCACCAGTTGCTTGTCAAATGGTTGAGTTGAGTTTATAAACTGATTAAGTGTCAGTTTCTTAAACTTATGTAATTAGACATGAGCCAAAATAAACAATGAGCTAGAGGGGGCAGGATTTCCATTATAATTCATTTTTAAATTAAGCAGCTTTCAAATGAACCCCCGGACAAAATCAGGACATTGCGCTCTTTAAGTGCAGAGTAATTACAGTTTAGATTTCTTTACTAGGAGTGTACATCATTAATAAAAGGGTTATCCCTGGTAAAGAGGTGTGAGAGTAGGTGAGGGTGAGGTAGATGGGTCTGTCTGGGTGTAAATGGTGAGAAGACTAAGCTTGGGTGGGTGGGCGATTATAGGAGAAGGGGGCGGGTAGCATCCATGATCTGTCAGGACTTAGTACCACAATTATCCCAGCGGCCCAGCTGCAGCAGCAGCCGCGGCAGCAGTGGTGGCAGAGGCTGTTTTCATTAGTGTAATGTCCAGAGAAGCTCCAGAATTATGTAAGAGTGACGTGCTGTCATCCCTACTTGGTCAGCCCATGGCCTGGCTGAAACGTGGCTGTTTGTTTTCCTTTTTTTTTTTAATCTATCCTCCCTTGCTCAGAAAAGCCAAAAGGACATCTGAGTGTCGGCGGTCTGGGACTGGAATCGTAGCTGCACCACCACGGCGACTTTGCACAGAGAAAGCGATGCACTGAGGCAACAGATATGACACGTTTCTTGTCTTGATGATGCAGAAGATGAGCAAAGATACAGAGATCTTGTGCCTGCTTCTGGTTTTGCGCTTTGTCAGAGGATGAGTGATGGATGTGTAGCAGCAGGTAGAGCAGAGTGTGACGCTCGCTGTGTTTGAGGAGAATTAGAAGATGAAGTTTAAGAAGTTTATCACGATCATGCAGGCAGCCATGGGGATCGTTCCCCTGAACAAAAGGGAGCTACTGCCGCCCGGTAGGAAGCTGTGGAGACCGCCGGGGTGAGTTAGAGCACTGTGTCATCGTTATGAACATGTATCTGTGTAGGGATCTGTTTCTAAATCCTGATAATGTTTCAATAAAATAGTCAACTAGATCAGGATAACAGCAGATACATTTTGCAAGAATGTGACTTGTTTAAACTCTTATTCATTTAGTGTGAAACATACATACAGTCTGAGGTGACAGTTTATTAGGTTTATTAGACAGAAATGGAATGAACAAAATAACAGTAACACACATCAGTATTGCACTATGCAAATTTTGCCCCTAGCAAGTTAATGTGGCCATGCCCAGCTGGGATCTAAACCTGTCTTGTGCTCTGGAATGAAGTGAGTTATCTCTCGAGCTATTTCAGTTGATCCCGGATATGTAACTATTTTTTCTGTTGTTTTTTTTTAACCTACATGTCTGTGCTTATTGTGTAAAGGGCATCGGTTTTAGTCATGCAGAGACTATGCAGAGATCTGCTTTGTTTGCTCTCGGCACAGTATCGCCGCAGTGAGTGTTTTGTGTGATGCGTTCGTGCACTTCACATACATGCACGAGAAGCTTCGTTTCTGACTTGCAGCCACAAAGTTGTTTCATCTTGTCATAGATTTGCCACGTTCAGACATGCTGTTAGCTGTCAGGTCAGAGTCGTTGCTCTTGAATCAAAACTGCAGATTATAGTATTATAGTAGTGAGCCTTGTCTCCACTAGTGAATCTGGCTTTAGTGAGGAGTATGGGGATGGGATGGCTTAGTTCTAGACAACACGTGGATTATTTTACTCTTGCTTTTTCCCTTAAGAGAAAAGTAAAAATCATTCATCATTAAGTGGTAACGAGTTTTGATTTGTAGTAACGTCGGGTTTTTTGAGTCTGCTGATTTATTTTCAAACCGTCCCAGTGGAGGACAGGGTGGAAGGGAATATGCATCTAAACAGCTGAAAATCCACCAGTGCATGCATGTTTTTGGGAGAGGGGGGAAACCGGAGCTACATGCAAACTCCACACAGAAAGACCAGCGCTTAATCCAGGAGTTTAACCTAGGACCTTTAGCTGTGAGGCGATAGCACTAACCCCTGTTCTGCCATACTGTCCTCACTGTTCCCCCCAGTGTTAATTATTTTAATTAATTGTATACCTGTATATATTTTATTGCTACACCCAACCACAGCTATGTATTAATTAAGTATTGTAGTATTGCACTTTTAGCAAGTTGTGGCACTCCACTCCCATAGGACACAATATTTAAAAAGGATGGTCAAATTTTAAGCATCACAGGCTGAAATATCCTTTGTTGTGGTCAAATTCCAAGAATACTGCATCTTATCTTTCCCATAATGTAATGGTGTTTAGACTTTTTTTTGCCTGGTCAACACCCAGTTCTCTCTAACAACTTTGTAACTTTTTATTTCAGTTCTCTCAGTGCCCAACTGAGTGAACATATAACATCCAGGATTAAGTTTTTAATGATCGTGTAGAATTATATTCCCATTTTTTTATATAGTAAAAAGTTCTCAGTTAAAAATATGTGTTTCTCTCTGTGTGGACAGGGACCAGCCTGGCTCAGACCAGACCAGCTCTGACCTCGTCAAGTCTAGCCGCAAGTTCTGCTGGTCCAGAGAAGCCCAGTACTTTTATCTCCGCCGCCTCTCTTCACGCAGCTACTCGGCTATTATGATGGTATGTTATATGATGGGTACATGATGTTTAATGGGGATGCTGTGTTTCCAGAGTGACATAGACTTGGTTTGTTGCCAACTTTTTCTGTACATGAGATCTTGTTGACCACCCACCCCCAGTCTACATTCATGCTTCGTGGGTTTTGAATATATTAATATTGAAGCATTAGCATTTATAATGCTCCAGACTTTTTATGGTTTTGCATCCAGTTATAGCTATATTTGTAGATTTTGATGAATATTTTATGATTTGAATGAAAGCTCTTTAATAATCCCATCACTGGATGAAAAATACATAAAAATACAAACTTCTCCCCCCATGACACAGTGTATTCCTGACTTCTGTTCCTTTTCACTTATTTGAGCACAACTACGCTTTAGTGACCCCTCCTACATCCAGGATGATTAACCATAGAGACATGTCACGCCCCGGACAGCTTCATTGTTTTAATGACTCAGTCACACAAATGATTCAGGCCAGTGAAGCTGATTTGCATCAAGACAGCCCATTTTAAGTCCTATGTTGCATAGTTCATGCCTGCTGACATTCATAGAAGTAGAGAAAGCATTGTCTTCTTTTTTCATTTGGTGGATATTAAAGGGACACAGGTTACACTTTACACAGTGTTAGGGATTTTGGATATTTTCAGGGTCAGCTGGTGTTCTTATCTGTGATTTGTCCCGTGCTGATAAAATACCAGATCAGGGCAGGCTTGTATAGTTATAGATACAGTATTACACGCACACAAACACACACACAGTCACACAAACAAACAGACAAAGAAAACAATAGGTTATTGTAGAACAGCTGCACTTGGTCGTCTAGTTTTTCCAGACCTTTGCTTCAGCTGTTCACGCATGAGAGTCTTAGATGTTTTACATAGCTCAACAGTATATCACTGACTACACATGCTTTTGGTTTTTTTTTTTTTAGGTCTTAAGAAAGGAAAGGTGGGTACTACAGCATAAATCATAATTTGACAATAGTGTACCTTCTTAGACTTTGTGGTATCACTGTATGGAAGATCTTTTATTGTTTCAACATGACAGTTCCCCTCTGTTTAAAGCCAAAAGAATGGTGTGACTGTCCTGACAGAGCCCTGACCTCAACCCCATCCACCAACCTTGAGATGAACTGGCATTCCTGTGAACTGTAAACCAGACCTTATCAGATAACATCTCTGCTGGACCTCACTAATTATCTTGAGAGCACGTTTCTGTAGGTGTACTTCACATTTATGGCTCAAACATTCAGGAATCCACATGCTTTTATAGCGCATCTTTCCGGTCAAATTACACAAAACAAAACCCACGAAGCAGCAACTATATATGTATTTTAAAAAGTATAATCAAAACTATATGGTTTGCCCTTTCCCTTTCAGGAATGTTGCTTTATCTCTGGCTGCAGATACCATTTTAAAATAGTCTTTCATCTTTCTCAGAATAATAAACTGCAGCATTAAATGTTTTTTTGTCTGGGAGCCTCACAGCAGGCTCCCTAAAAATCAATGGGAGTTATGGACTGATCCATCCCAGAGGTATCAGAGGTGTAATCTCCTTCTACCTGTATATATAAATATGTATTATGTTTGATTTTATTTGTGGTTCTTTATTAATGATAACGGTAATAAATTATTTTGTGAATCATTCTAAGCTGATGTTACGAAATCTCTTTTCAAACTGATTTTATCTCTCACTTGTTGCTAAATCAAACCCCCCCCCCGCTCTGATTTGGTACAACCTGAGCCGAGCTAGGAGTTGTCGGCGCTAATTTTTGCCCTCAAACTCTACACTTAATGTTTAAAGTTAGCAAAGTGCGCCATTTATCAGGGGAAAGAAGATATTTACTTACATCTCTGTAACGCTGGATTTTATTTTAATTTCTTCACCACCGACTGGAAACTTCTAACTAGTCAGGGTTTTGTTTAAGTCTTCAGTACCAGTCAGAGACAGTTCAAAGTGCGTGATGCCAGTAAACGGAGGGGGGCTGCTCTCTCTGAGCAGATACGCCACTCAGTACTTCACCGTAAGTACAAACATTTATTAAACAAAAGTAGACATTTTCTAACCCTGATACGCTCTTGTTAATATTTTCCGTGAAACTTTATCGTTTTGAGGAGGTTTTTTGTGTGTGGGGGGGAGTTTCCATGAACCCCTGTAACAGCCTGTTGCACCTGCTGTTAGAACTGTCAGTTAACGTTTTATCAACGGAAGAAACACGTTCAAACTTTATAAATTCTGATAAATATTTTCTTTTATCATCGTTGCTACAGCAACGACTTTTTTTAGATAATCATCTGTTTTCAGTTTGTTAAATCTAACAGCGTTTGTCCGCTGGTCGAATTATTATTTTTTTCTTTATTTATTTATGCATTTCTCAAAGATGAGTAATGGTGATTTAGATTACAACAGATTATAAAGGCTATAGATGTATAAACTTATTGTTTATTTTTAATTATTCGTACATTGACGTGGTGATGTGTTGTTGTCTGGCTCATGTTGTAACTCATCTCTGTCGCCAGTTGAGGGCAGACTTGTTAAACGTTTCTGTTGTCAGCAGTATTGAGACTATTGTTGTCTGATTGCATGTGTGATTGTTTGCATCATTGTTGGGTAGTTTTGAGTTTATAGGATATTTGATTTGCAGGAGACACACACACACACACACTGAATATATGGCCTTATATAACTTAAACCTGACTTATCTAAAAGACAAAGGTCTTTAATTGCATGTTTAAGAGCTATAATTCTCCCTTTCTGTATCCTGTACTGAAGATTGCATGCTAATTTTAATTAATTACATTTTTAATTCATTTTTTAGAGCTCAACCTACAGTCACAGTTTTGCAGATTCTCAAATATTGTTGTATAGATAACACAATATGTTCCAGCTGTTGTAGGAGTGGTGCTGTTCAAATTGTATTGAAAGATATCAAATAATATCAGCTTTTTTAAAACTTAAGTATTTTAACTTATTGACAAGCAGTTCAGTAATCAGTGAAGTTGGTCAGTCAGATGAGTATTTTTCCAGCACAATATGTTGTTTGGTTCCAACATCTACTATCAAATGACTCGCTGCGAGTGTTTACGTGTTTGATATTATTGTAAACCACGTATTTTAGGGTTTTGGCTTTTTATCTGATTAAACAGGACGTCACTGATTAAATCACAAGCTGAGGTGGTCGAGCTACAAGAACACTGCATCTTTGCGACCCTTTTTTCCCAGTTAATACCCAGTTCTTTCAAACAACTTTGTAACTATTCAGTTTTCTTTAAATATATTAGTAAATGACAAGTTTAAATGAATTCAAACTCATCTGAGTACAGAGATATTTCACCTTATGTGTCACAGATATTGTGAACTAAATGGAGATATGAAATGTTTGAAATATGAAATATTTGTGTGGGTTGGTTTCTACCTTTCTGGTAATTTGTATAAAAGTCTTTTAGATTTATTTTTCCACCCTTGTGACTACTTATGTAACCACACAATGAGAAAACAAAGGGACAAGGATTTTGTATATGTTTGAATTTGAATGTTACCCAAAGAGACTTAGTCACAGTGTTGTTTTCTTATTTTAATCACAATCTACCCACACACTCTATGTGTCTGGTCTTTAAAAAGAAATCCAACCTGACTCTAATATCATTTGTTTTTAAAGGATGACCCAGTATTTCAGCCTCCTCATTAGTGGAAATGTGCATGTGTTTTGTTATGTAATGGCACACACTCAGGAGACCGCGACTTATCCAGCAGGCCTGCCCGCGAGCAGCAGTCACAATTGTATCACTTTGTACAAAAAAAAGGCAGTCTGATTAAAACTGGTTTGGCCTTGCTTGAAGCACTTTTGTTGGCTGTTCGGAAGTCATTTATCTTGCTTTCATGAGTTCAGTGTTTCCTCTGCAGCGGTTCTTTTGGCCTCTCTGGTACAAGGGCAAATCAAAATGCTTGACTCTCAGTGTTTCTCTTATTTATCAGTGGAACAACTTTCCACCCTAACCGAACAAATACTGTATGTGGTGTATGAGGCTCCCAATTGTAGATTTGTCACATGTGGCTAGAGAAAGATCAACATTGGACAATCATCTGACAAGATTTGTTATCCACTCGTCAAATACAAACAATTTAGTCCATAGGTAATATTTGTCGTTTTGTCTGCAGTGTCTCAGCTGCCGCTACTTGTTTTTCCTTGTAGGCCAGAAGATCAAAAAAAAGTGGGTTATGATGAGTGTGCTGCCAGTGTCAGTCGTGTCCTCGTTTCTATAAGCCTTGGCCTAAGACGTCCGTGACACACAGATTTCTCTTCCCACTCCCCCCAAAAAATCAACAACTTAAAACCCCAACCTTTCTGCGTGCTGTCAGTGATATAAAGTTGCAGTGATATAAGTTGTCTTTGCAGATATGCGAATCATCTCTAAAACTTCGACAGTTGTTTATATTTTAATATCTGAGCAGAAAGTAAACCCGCAGTGAGTTGTGTTTGTTGATGAAAAGTCAGCGGCGTTAATCACCGCGTGCGTGTGCAGGAGCTGGTGTGTCTGTGTGTTTACACTGCAGACAGTGGGATTTGTGCTGAATGTAGGCCAGCAGAAACCCTCTTACGTCAAAGGCGGGCAGATGCAGGGAGAGAGCTGCTGGTGGTTGTGCAGCTGTGGCCATGGAAGAGGCTGTGGCGCACATCAGTCTGCCAGAGCACCGCTGGCGGTGAGCAGGGAGAGACGCAGATAGGAGGCAACACAGAGTGCCAACAATGAAGACCGTCCTCAGCCTGCATAGGAAATGGGCACACGCAGTCAAGACCATACGCATCCTGCAGGGACTCGTGAGTGCGATTCTGCTTCTATGGCTCAGATTTGATCAGATCTGTGGTTTAGACAAGTGACCGGAGTCGGCAGCTGTTATGGATCTAAGTGTTTGAATCACCGGCTGCTTCTGTAAATGCTCTTTGTAAAGTTGTATAGAGTCAGATGTTGTTGTCGGCATCGCTGCAAAGTGACACCAACTGTTGTAAAGTTAACTATCATATTTTTATAAGATAAAGATGTTTGGTGAAACATTTTTAAAAAATGTGTTATGATTAGTGTTTTTTAAATGTGGAAATCTGCTTTTCACTTGATCTTCAATGGTTGATTATTTATCAAAAGTCAGTTTTGTTGTTGTTTGGCTGTCTCTTAAAAGCAGGTGTGATTATTTGATTAAATCTACAAAATACTGTTTTCAGTTTCTTTAATTCACAGATTTGATTCCTTTTTTCTGTTGGACAAAAACACTTTTAGGACACTGGTCCATCTTCTAATGTTACCCTTCACAATTAATCAAAAATAATTAATAATTAACAGTTGTTAGTAGCTTCTCTGATCCCTGCTGTATCGGTTTAGACCTGACATGTATCTTGTGGTTGATATGTAAAACCTGTTGTTGTTGTTTCATTGAATGATCTGTAAGAACAAGTGCTTTCATCTTAAATTATTTGTAAGTGCTTTTTTAAGAAAGCAAGTGGATGTTCAAGTGTTCTCATCAATATTTAATCAGTAGTCAGAGTCAGAAGTTTCTCAGTCCCTCTTGTAAACACCCTGGTAGAGGCCTCTTCTCATTGTTCTTCTGGGGGCGTCTGGTTGTGTAACGACAGCGTTGGCTATTGAACGCATCAAATCATACATTATTAAGCTGTGCAGTGAGACGAAACCTACAACGGTGACTTTTTTTTTTTTTTTTCTACAGAATCCAGTCATGGAGGAGACCGTGTGGGAGCAGTACACTGTGACCCTGCAGAGGGTGAGTGCGTCTGCAGCGAAACACTCACGATTTACAATATTTACACGATGGCCAGAAACCCAGGAAAAAGCGCCCAGACTTTCTCCTGTCCTCTAAATAAGAGCCAATGCTCCATTAAACATTAAAAAAAATTAATAATAGTCATTTTTACTTTTTAGAATGAAAAACTAGTGTCATATTTTAGTTAAAAATCAGATTAAATGAAAACAGAAGGAATTAAAAAGCTCTAGAAAGTGACAAAGTCTAATGACTTTGGTAAACATTAAAGACACAGCAGGGCTATAATGAAAGCTAATGTCTGTTTTTACTAAAATTGCGATACAGTGTGCTGGTATTAATTTTATTTTAAATTAAATGTGTTAATGTTTTCTGTATACATTGTCTTCAAGTGGGCAAAAAAATCCAAATGGTCAGAAATGTAGGAATTTACATATTCCACAGTATTTTTTGCATTAGTGTTTACATGTAGTTCACATCGCTCTAAATCGGCTAATTAACAGACATCATGACAACATGTTTAATTGGTTATTGAGGTAAGTACAAAACAAAGCTTTCAGAGTTTTAAAAGGTTGTCATGTGTGTTGTTGTTGCAATAAAAATGCCTCAGGTAAAAGTTCAGTTTTGGTATTTTTTTTTGTTGTTTATCATTTAACAATTTCCCACAACCAATTAATACTTATTTCTATCCCTTACTTGTATGGATACAAATATATTTCCTACCAAAAAAGACTGGTCGCAATGATCAGTAGTTCCAGTCATGTTACATCTTCATATCTTAAATCCCTGAGCTGTATGTAATGTGAATATATCACACGTTCACCACATTTCACCACATCATCAGCGTGTTGTTAATATTAAACACGTGCGCGACTGTGAGAGCAGAACAAACCACTGGAGCTGAGGTAATCATAGTGGTAAGCTCATTGTTTCGTGCTGCCGTTCACTGAGGCCAGAAAAGCAGATTTAGAGCAAAAAGGTCCTCCACCGCAGGCATGTGACCTCTGACTCTCCACCACAGCCAGCTGTCACACTCCACTTTCTACTCTCTGCTACCATTTGTGAACTTTAAACATGTCCTCCGTGCTGCTCCTTCTGTCCCTTGTTATGTCCTTCCCACTCGTTTTGTTTAAAGAATAGACCATCTGCAAGAGTCTGTTAGGCGACACAAAAAAATGAAGATCAACTTTGATGACAGTTTTCATAACATAACAGCTTCTCCACCATGTACGTGTTTCCCATTCAGACAGATGTCTGAATGTCTTCTGTAGACATAAATATAAATAAATAAAAATCAACCTTTTAAAACTTGTTACAGAATGAACATGCAAAAAAAGAGCAGAAACAAAGTTAGATCCTTTAAGTTTCCATTAACGTAGGTAGAAGTGCAGTTTTTGGATTTAACAGTTTAACAGTTTTGATATGATAAAACTGTTTGCTCCGTTTTTTGGCAAAGTCAAGTAGGTATCGGGTGATATATAGTATTTGGAGTATTTGGACACATCTGGGAGTGAAGACAAAAGGCAATCTGCTGCTTTCACACTCTGGGAACTGGAAACATTCCCGTCAGGTCTGATGTGGACGATCAGAGAAACAAATCCAACATCCAACTTTAAAGACACGGATGTTTATGTTGAACTACACCATTACATCCTATCATCATCATCTGCCCCAGTGCTGGTGGAAACCATCATGTAGCACAAAGTCTGAGCATGAGGCTCAGACTTTGTAATATTATCATATTTATTTGTTATAACAGGAAGTAAATACTCTTTAACATTACTGTATCAGAGTGAAATGGACTTTCTTCGTCTCTCGTGTTTCTTTTTTAGTCTGTGTTTTTCTCTGCTTTCACTTTCTCTCTCCCTCTGCCTCCGTAGCCATCTGCTAGAGACAGAGTGAAGTGCTGAATACTGTGTGGGTTTTTAAAGTACAGATGGAAGGGAGGGGATAAAGAGAGGGGGGTCATTAAATCTCCGTCCTAATCTCATCTGGACAAACTGGAGCAGTGGCAGGTAGAATAATTTAGAGTCCAATCTCATTTCCGAAGAAGAAACGAACCTTTAAAAGCAAAGTTACTCATGAATTAAAGTAACAGCGTCAAAAAAAAGTGGGCAGTGTGTATATGTATTCACTTACACACATGCATAAATTTAAAAATTATTAAACTGAGGATTAGCATTGTAGTTAATCTCATGCTACACACAAAGCTGCAGTATCTACTGAGTATCTACACAGTCATACGTGACTCCACAGCACACGGCTGTAATTACAGTCAGTGCAACAGGACACACGCCACAGGGATTAGAAGACCCCTTTCTCTTTCTAACACACACAAATATAAATGCATACTGTGACATAGAATAGACTCCAAATGATTCACTTGTTTCTTTTTGTTTTCAGGATCCAAAGATGGGCTTTGGCATTGCAGTGTCTGGGGGGCGGGACAACCCGAATGATGAGACCGGTGAGACGTCCATTGTGGTGTCTGACGTCCTGCAGGGAGGACCTGCTGATAGTTTGTTATTGTACGTACTGGGTTTTGTTTTAACATACTTTTTTGGCAAATGTATCTGTTTATCTAAAATTTTTATACAAACCGTCTTCCTTCCTTTAAGAAGTCTTTAAAGAGATTCTCCTGCACAGCGTTAACAGAGCAGTCTGTCCCCATAATATCGCAGCATGTTTTAGATCGTGGGTGGAAATCATTAAGCAAAACCATTTTATATATTAATAATGGATTTACAGGATTTTCATGTCTACAATATATGAGGAAGCACCATTATTTGTCCGGTGCTTAATTCACAGGATTTGCCTTTGAACAGACATCTCTGTCTGGTCAGTTTATCCTTCATCATCCAGAATTCAGTGTTTAACAATGTGCAATGTGAAATTATATACAACAGGGGATTTTATCCGTTTTGGACACTTTTATCAAATGATCAGTATAACGTTTCAATTTACTCTTATATTTCAGGAAGGATTAATTTTACTTTATGTAGTTCTGGATGCATAAAGCCCCTGAAGTATTGGCATAAAAACACTGATTATTTTTAGCAATTAAATAAAAAACAAAGCCCTTTTTTTTTTTTTTTTTATTGCTAAGAGGATTTATCTGGCTGTTTACAGCCTAATTGGGAACGCTCCAAGCAACTTCCTGAACAGAGGCAAATCCATTACCACTTGTCACTTTAAGAGTTTGTGCTGCTATGAAAATATAAAATGCACGTTCACATGTAGCACACGTATACATATACTTAAAATAACCTTTTTAGTTCAGCTTGCTCACATCATCACGTGTTTGTGTTTAGTGAGGGCGACCGAGTGATACAGGTCAACGCCATCGCCATGGAGGGAGCGCTACACTCCTTTGCCGTCCAGACCCTCAGGAAATGTGGAAAAGTAGCAAAAATTGTAAGTAAACCATTGTTGTTGAACCCTGCTGTCTTTTTGTTAGGTAGTAAATGATTTAGAACTGCTCATTTAGGTTTCATACTATGTGATTATGTTGTGGTTTCATCCATTAGTTTTTATGTCTCTTTTCATTTGGACACTAATAACCTGACACAGAATGTGAAAAGTCAAAAATGTGGGAAAGTTGCAGCAGCAGTAAAAGTAAAAGTTGTCGAAATAATAATAGAAATAAGACTTTAATAAGACTAACTCTCCTCATGCGTGGAGTTTGGATTTCTGTTATTTCTCGTTTTGGTCTTCGACCTCTGACCTTTCTGTTTTAACTGAATTACCTACAGACAGTGAAGAGGCCCAGGAAGGTTCCAGTGAATGTGATGAACCGTCCCCCGTCACCTGACGACAGAGTCTTCAGCAATGACTACAATGATGACTACAACTACGATCAGGACCGCCGCAGTATGTACAGTGGGCGGGACCACAGCCCAGAGAGGGAGCGAGGCGGCGGAGGCTACATGGATTCCGGCTACCACACACGTGAGCGTGACTATGACAGGGACTATGACCGACGGGAACGTGGCAGGAGCACGGAGAGAGACCTGAGCCCGGACAGGTCGTACAGGAGAGATGGCAGCAGAGGCCGCGCTTTAGATCGAGAGCGCAGCCCGGATCGCCGCTACAGGAGCGACCACGTGCTCGACCGTGAATACAGCCCGGACAGACGCTACCGCAGCGAGCGCGCTCTAGACCGAGAGCCCAGCCCAGATCGCCGCTACCGCAGCGAGCGAGCCCTCGACCGCCCGTACAGCCCGGACAGGCGCTACCGCAGCGAGCGGACGCTGGACCGCGCCGACAGCCCCGACATGCGCTACAGGCGCGACAGCCCACCGCGAGGCCGCGGGCAAGACCACAGCTTCGAACGAGGGCGGGAACGCCTCCCCAGTGACCCCAGGAAGTACGACGAGCCGATGAAGCGCAGTGGGAGCAGGGACCGCCTCGACCGCTCACCATCACCTGCGCTGCCCATCCCTATGCCCCGCCCGGCCCGCGACCTGGACCCGCTGGAGAAACCGATGAATGTGTTGCTGCTAAAGAACCGACCCAACGAAGGTGAGAAAGGATCAGAACTTGTCAATTAAACAATCAAAAAAAAGTTTTTAGACTGAAAAAGACAATATTATTTAAAGTGAAATGCAGATTTCAGACATTTTTCTGTGTTTCAGACAAACTTATCATAACAGTTTGTATAAGTTGTGGAACTTTTTTATGTGTAAATACTTACTACATACTGTTTTGTTTTGTTTATAATCTTCCAGAGTATGGCCTTCGTCTGGGCAGTCAGCTCTTTATCAAGGAGATGACCAGCACAGGACTTGCCAGCAGAGATGGAAACCTGCAGGAAGGAGACATTATACTGAAGGTAGAGTCAGTGTTTTTCCTTTGTAGAATAGTTCCCAGTTCCCAGAACAGATATTCAGTTTACACAAATCCTCCCAGTTGAATGAAGCAAATCATTTTCATTTTTCTTGATAAACAACCATCATCATCATCAAAGTAAATACATTTCCCTGACTGATCCTGAGTCTCAGCTCCATATCTCTGTTCCAGTATTTTGTCACGATCACTCTCCGTCTGCATAATGAAACCATTTAACCGCACAAATCTCATCCCTTAACTTTGTTCAGTCGACGAACGTCTGATCGTCTCCTAATCTCCCTTCTCTCTGACAGATTAACGGCACAGTGACAGAGAACCTGTCGCTGAGCGACGCCGGGAAGCTGATTGAGAAGTCTCGTGGGAAGCTGCAGCTGGTTGTGCAGAGAGACAAGCAGCAGGTGCTGATCCGAGTTCCCCCGATGGTCGACAGTGACTCGGAGCTCGATGGTGAGAGACAGTCGAAACTGAAAAGCAGCAGGTCCTATCCAGTGTAAAGGCAAACCTGGAGAGTAGCCATCATCCTCATACATATATATACCCACTGCATGTCAACTTCATATATATCAACTGTGGAAATGTCTTTGTTGTTGTTGTTACTGTATCTGTCCATCCCTACATAAAATAAAGGTTTTACTCGCACATCAGTTTTTAGTTTCATTTACATTTTGTTTAATGTGTGAAAATATTTTACTAAACACAAAAAAACACTAAACTAACCAGAGATTCGCCCATCACTTTTCCATTACCGTCACCATCCCTCTTTTATACCTGTTTTTAATGTCACATGACTAGAAGTTGTGCTGTGATTGGTCGGAAACAATCTAGTTAAATGTTGCGAGTGGATTGTTCACTGACCAAATGTTTGTAGGGAGGGAGGTAATAGCTCAGAAGACTTGTGACCCACTTTGTTTTTTGTTTTTTTTTTACTCTGTGTGTATTTGGTGTGTATTTCTCTATGTGTGAAAGTGTCCACTCTCCTTTGGTGGGGGTGATCTAATCCCCCGTCATAATCCTGATATTGGATATGACAGAATTTTATTACGTACAGGTTTGAACTGCAGCGGCCGTTTGGTTTCTACCATCCAGGATCTGACACTGTAAAGATCCGAAAACATTTGGAACTTGTCGTGTGTGTGAGAGAATTTTCATGTTAGGACTTGGATGCATCTACTATCTAATTTCTTTTTATGATGGTATTATAATGCTTTATAATTCATGTTGTGCTTCAATACACAGAGATGCATCCTTAGCTGTTGTTAGTCATGATTAGGACTCGTAGAACTGGTTAATGCATAGAATTAACAGCACACTCCGATGTGAGTAGTGATCTGACCTTGATTTAACACCAGTGTGTTTTCTGCCTTCATGACCTTTGGGCAAAATTGTGGCAAAAAAAAAAAAAGCCACGTTATGTAATTATGATAAAAAAAATACATCCACATGAAGAGGAAATTAGTTATTTTACTCTGAAGGATCCAACACAACCAAAAAAAAAAAACCCCATTAAATTCTTGTTCATTCTGAACGGTTATGGTATTTTTGTTGTTGTGTTGTAGATATCTCGGAGATTGAGTCCTACCGCTCCTACTCGCCGCAGGATGACAGGCGGGGCCACCACTCTGACCTGTCCTCCCACTCCTCCAATGAGAGGCTTAAAGAGAAGCCCAGGTAAGTTTCCCTCTAAAATCTCGAGATTTAACTGTCTGTGACCCAGGACTTGTGTTCAGCCACAAAAAGAAACAGGTTCAGCTTTAGTGAGATGTTTTATGAACCTGCATGTCGTTAAATAGATCAGGAAAAACAGGATGATGCAGGATTAACTGGATTGATGCTTCACAAAGCTCAGCCGGTCCATTACATTAAATTAAATGGTTGGAGTTGTCTCCAGGATGTCCCATTAGAGATGAGAAGGATTCTCACACTTCTGTTTGTGACCGTTCCAGAGACGACCCACCCAACAGGCTGGCGAAGATGGGCGCCATGCCAACACCGTTCAGAAGTCACGACAGAGCTGTAGAGGACACGCCCCCCCCGCAGGCAGAGAGGGAGGAGTCGCCGCCGCAGTCACCACCAGGTAAACACCTTTCTGATTCTGATCACATCAAGTCTTAATAAAACAGTTAAGTTGACGGTTGTGATTCTTTTAACAGCAGCAGTCGCCGTCGTCCCAAAGTTTCACCTTCCTCTAAAGGTGCCACTGAAGCCAAGTGTAGAGGACCAGGAAGTGTACGGGTCAGTACGTCAGAAATGTTTTAGTAACATGACAATACATCATCTGCCCGTCCTCCTGGATCTAAAGCTAATTAACATTTGTTTATTCTTTCCTTCTGTGTTTGTGACTCGTTCAGACCAAACACGGTGATGGTGCGTTTCCAGAAGGGCGACAGTGTTGGTCTGAGGCTCGCAGGAGGAAACGATGTGGGAATCTTCATCGCCGGCGTTCAGGAGGACAGCGCCGCTGAGCAGGAGGGTCTTAAGACGGGAGATCAGATCGTGAAGGTGAGACGTCTTTTACCACACGTTCAAAATCTGCAGAAGAAATATTCAGATGAATCAACAGCACAAAGACAGAATGTGTAACAGTTATTATTCTGTGAGCTGCTTCTAAACAAACACAATGTAAAGATGTAAGGAATTTGAATAGATAGCTACTGTGCCAGTGATCTGGTATCTGATGTCTTTGTATAAAAAAACTGTTTAACTGTACCACTGTACCTCATGTTATTTCCTGTCGTGTCTTGTCTTTTTCAGGTGAATAACATGGACTTCCGAGGCATGGTGCGCGAAGATGCTGTTCTCTACCTCCTGGAGATTCCCAAAGGAGAGGATGTAACTATTCTGGCTCAAAGTAAACCTGAAGGTACTGAAAACAAATGTTAACACTGCTACACACAGCAAAAAAACTGACTCAGAATGATAACATCTTTTCCTGTTTCTGTTTTCTTTTTCTCTCAGTGTATAAGGACATTTTAGAATCTGGAAGAGGCGACTCTTTCTTCATCAGGACACACTTTGAGTACGAGAAAGAGGCCCCGCAGAGTCTTCCTTTCGCTCGAGGAGAGATCTTCAAAGGTGACGGACACGCTTTATGATGGCAAGCTGGGCAACTGGCTGGCGATCCGCACCGGCAAAGACAACCAGCTGCTGGAGAAAGGAATCATCCCCAACAAGAGCAGGTGTGTGTTTGTGGGTGTTGGCAGTTTGTACATGTAACAGTAACAACAAAACAACAAATCCTTATTTATGGTGAAAATCTGTCTTGTTAGTGTAGCAGAAATCCTTTTTCTCATTCACAAACCCTTCTCCCTGCATCAAAACCTGCAATGCAAACGTTTAGAATTTAAAATTTAACATCTTAAATTTAGATTAGATTTTGTCAGGCAGATGGTTGAAGTTCTGTCTCATTTTGTTTTGCAGAGCGGAGCAAATGGCCAACGTCCAGAACGCTGCTCGAGCTGCGTCAGGAAATGACAGAGGTGACTTCTGGAGGCTGCGAGGTCAAAGAGCGGCAAAGAAAAAAGATCTGCGCAAGAGCCGAGAGGACCTGAGCGCCGCTCCAGTCACCACTAAATTCCCTGCCTACGAGAGAGTGGTTTTGCGTGAAGGTACGAACAAATTTGTCCATTAGCTGAACAGCAGTTTCACATGAGATGCATCGTTCCAGTGCTTTGTCCTCCAGGACTCCTGTGACTGAGTTTGTTTTCTGTTTAACGTTCAGCTGGATTCAGGAGGCCTGTGGTCATATTTGGGCCCATTTCTGACGCAGTAAATGAAAAACTGGCCAATGACATTCCGGACGAGTTCGTCGTCGCCAGTAAGCACTTACATCATCACTTACATCATTATTCCTAGGACCACGTTTTCATTGTTTCACTGTTAGTTTTGCACATTCACTCCGTTCTGTAAATAATTTCTTTCCTCTTCCAGAAACGGAGCCTAAAGATGCAGGCACTGAGAAATCCTCCGGAGTGGTGAGACTGAACACCATTCGACAAATCATCGAACAGGTACGTTATCGGAGGAGAAATGCGCATTTTTCTGGAGGGGGAAAAAAAAAAAAGCTATACCATGTGACGTGACCGTTTCCCCTCCTCTCCTCAGGACCGCCACGCTCTTCTAGACGTGACTCCCAAAGCTGTGGACACGTTGAACTACACTCAGTGGTATCCCATCGTCATCTTCATGAACCCGGACAACAAGCAGGGAGTGAAGACCATAAGGAACCGCCTGGTCCCCGGATCCACGCGCAGCGCACGCAAACTGTACGAGCAGTCGGTCAAGCTGAGGAAGACGTGCTCGCACCTTTTCACCGGTTGGTTTTGTTACGCTTGATGCTGAATCTTTCAAAATAAAATAAAATGACTGAGGTTCAGAACATAATTCTGGTTTAAATGACACATTGATGTGTCATGGATTTGACTTTTGGTTTATTTTTGTTCAGACACCATCGACCTGAACTCGGCCAATGACGCGTGGTACGGCAGCGTGAAGGATTCTATTCGGGAACAACAGGACAGAGCCGTGTGGGTGTGTGAGGGCAAGGTGAGTCTCATTATCTGTCATCACAGTCACAGGCATCATCTGTGAGGTTGAGTCACTGCTGCCAAGACCAGAAACATCCCTACAAGTCACTTCTGCAAGAATTTTCTCAGTTAAGTTTAACGGGATCTGAGAACAGACAGTAACAAGTCGTCTGTGTCCTCAGCTGGACGGGTCAGAGGAGGACCTGGATCTCCACGACGACCGCATGTCTTACCTGTCGGCGATGAGCGCCGATTACCTGAGCATGGACAGCCGTCTGACCAGCGACTACGACGACACGGCAGATGAGGGCGGAGCTTACACCGACAACGAGCTGGACGAGCCGCTGGACGAGCCCCAGCCCGTGTCGGCCATCGGTCGATCATCGGAGCCGGTGCTGCCCGACGAGGTGAGAACGTCCACTCATCGCTCTGTGTCTTTTACAAATTTTGCGTTTGTACGACCCGACACTAAAAACTCTCCTGCGTGTGTGTGTTTATGCAGAGGCTTCACCCTGAACCGCGGGCTCGTATGAGAGAGAGCAGGAAGCAGAGAGATGCTCAACAGAGAACCCAGTCCTCCTCCTTCTTTTGTCCCCGAACCCCCGAAGGTAAAAACTTCCCTCCTTCCTCCTCAAAAACTCCTCATCACATCGCTAGTCACCCACATTCTTGTCATGATTAATACGACAATGTGTCCAACTCGTACGGGGGATTAGTTTTTTTTAGAAGTATTTAAAACTGTTGATGAGCTGAAAATGGTGAAAGTGACACATTGTTGAATCAGAGTTTGTCTTAACAAGATGCCACAGTTTCAAAACTCTGACAGGCTTTTTTTTTGCTTCTCCCAGAAAAAATTATTTTTAACTTGGTTGTGGATGTAGCTGTAAGGTTGTCAGTTTAAAACCCCCGTCCCCGGTTTCAAGATGAAGTTGGCGTCTTTTAATTTAAAGGAGCGTGATGATGGAGCAGACCCCCCCGCTCCCAAAACAGCCAAACAAAGTTTTTCAAATGATCCAGACTATCTGGTCTTAACCGGTCCTCTCCTCTCTTGACAGGTGCGGGTTCAGGCCCGGACAGATTCGGCACGGAGCTATGACTCACACTCCAGCAGCACCATCAGCAGCGATGCAGTGGGAGGAAACAAACCTCCACCACCTCCCGTGGCCCTGAAGCCCAGTGTCAGAAGTCTGAACCAGACCTCAGAGGAGCAGAGCCCAGACAAGGAGGAGGAGGATCCTGCCAACAAATCCTTCCTGGGCAAAGTTAGAAATTTATTTATTTATTCATTTATTTTTGAATTAATTACATTTTGTAGAACAAAATAACTAACTGGTGCATCAGAATTAATTCCTACTCTGACCTTTTAAATCTCATATTTTCTGACATTTTCCTGACAGGCTTTGACTCAAGTTATTAAATTGTTGTTTTTTTTGTTTTTGTTTTTAATTCATTTTCTTCCCTTTTGACTTTCATTGCTTCTAATATCAAATAGAAAAGTGGTGACCAGGTAACTGAACGTCTGTGTTCATCTTCAGTCCTCATTTCAAATACATAACCACTCGTCCTCCATCATAACGAGCGTTTTATCTTCATTTCATTCAGTGATCACTCTCAAAATGTTTCGTCTGACAGTCTCGTCTATAAATCGTGCCTCGTGGGTGTTAAAGTATCTGCTGTCAATAAATCTGGAACATTCGTTGACTTTAATTTGTTTTCTCTCAGATTAAAGCGTTTGAGAAGATGGATCATCTGGCTCGAGCTCAGAGGCTCCTGGAGCTGCAGGAGGCGGAAAATGCTCGGGTCAGTGCTGATTCGATCAATGTCACTCTTATTATTTCTGTAAAAGTCAAGCCAATCCTTTTTTTTTTTATTTATCTATACGGTTTGGACAACAACTTCTGAAAGTAAACAGTTGGACAAAGCTGTAAAACACTTCTATCCTCGTGGGCTGTGTGTAGAAGTAGGTTGTCGGGGGTTTTTTTTTCAGTGTTACATCATTTCTGACATTTCTGGGTCTTGTTCTTTTCTCTTCACACAGCTGGAAATCGCCCAGAAGCATCCAGACATCTACGCCATCCCAGTGAAGCTGCCAAAACCCAACCTCAACCGTCCTCAGCCAATAGGGTGAGAGCGTCTTCTCTGTCATTTTCCGTGAAGATGTTGTAGATTATTACCCATTAGTCTAATGAAAGGGAAAAGCTAAACCGCTGAATAATCGCTTTATTTTTTATTTTTATTTTTGTGCGATCAGTTCAAGTTCCCACCCCGAGCCCCAGGCGCCCGCCAGGCAGCCGTACTCAGAGAGCAGAGGTCGCCACGACGACGATGACGAGGCCGAGTACCGCCGACAGCTGGCCGACCAGACCAAGAGAGGATACTACAACCCCCAGAAATACAAAGACACCGAGCTGTAAGACCTACGCACCGGGACGTGACATCATCACTGTGCTCCACTCATTTTTCTCCCCACACAGATGCTACAAGCGGTGACGAGCTCGTCGCCTTGGTAACAGCATCAGAAGCTTTACCTCGATGTGAAGTCTCTGAACTTTTCGTTCGCGGTCAGGTTCCTGGAAAGTTCATTTCAGACGTACAAGTCTCACTAACACGTCGCACACTGCGAATGGTACATTCACACTGCGCTGGTGTTTCTGACGAACCTTTTCACACGTGATGTCTCAGTATGTATATTTATATATTATATGTATCTTGTTTTTATGTCCAAAAAGGTTTTTGTGACAAACAAGTCTTCGTTTTACTCCTTTACTCTAAAAGGCCGAGCTCCAGTTTGTGCCTCTCACGTTGTCATTACATTCAAATCAGAGATTGTCCTGAATCCACGAAACAGCGGAAATGCATCAAAAAAGAGTTTCAAGTCTTTTTGTTTTCATCCAGAAGACAGAACATTTTATCCTCCAGATGTTTAGAACAGTGTTTTTATTATTTTGACCATCAGATCAGCATGAACAAACATGGATAACTGTTACCAGAATGGAAACACATGAGAGGAAGAAACTGGAGCTAACAACCATCATGCTGCATCCAAAACACAGACACAATCCTGAGTGAACACAGTATCAAGACTGTTTGGTTTTTACGTATCGGACAGCGTCCTGCAGAAATTACGGACAAGTCAGACACTGCGTTAACAGCTGTTCTGAGATCAGATCAGTGTTAGTCTTCTCTGTAAGCTTCTACATTCCTTGTTGTCATATACACTACACTGTAGTATGCATGCATTTCAGGATGCAGCATTTTTTTTCTGAAGTGCCTTGCAGCTTCGATTTCTCAAACAAGAAAATCTCAAAAATCTTTTGACCAAAACAATCTGATGCTCACCAAAAAAAAAACCAACAATAATAATGATAATAATAATAAAAGGTGTACGGTGATTTGTCAGTGCATTTTAAACTGTAGTTAACATTTTAAGGTGGACTTTTCCTCTTCCTCTGTTTTGTTTTTCTTTGATTGATCTGTAAAGGAGTGTTTTGACTTCACCAAAGAAAAATTATGGAGATTCAAATTACAAAG
Organism: Polydactylus sextarius; assembly: GCA_016801845.1. Lineage (NCBI taxonomy): Eukaryota > Metazoa > Chordata > Actinopteri > Polynemidae > Polydactylus > Polydactylus sextarius. The sequence continues at coordinate 8,733,064 of CM028922.1, forward strand.
ATACAGAAAGATCCTATCAATGCAAAAAAATATATATATCAGCTGTGGCTTTTTAAAATGCCAGTGTAACAAAGGAAAACGTGTCGTTACGTGTTTGTGCAGGTGCCTGGAAACATTTCTGTGTTAACGTCAGCAGGTCAATAATGTCACAGATTTCACTGTTAATAAAAATCGATGAGGACGTGGAGGTGACAGATTAAAGATGCAGCGCAGCATCACGCTGACGTCCATCACTGTTTTTATATCTTTGTCTTTATTTGCTGCCTGTGACACAGAGACATCTTTTTATCTCATCTCATGTTTTTATATTGAATATTTGCTGAACTCAGTCAAGTCTTTGTACAAGGGAGTATTGGGAATGTGGTGATGACAATCATGTCAGTTGATCAGTTTCTTTATAAATGTCTGTTTGTGATTTTCTTTTTCTTTTTTTTTTTAGTTTGTGATCTCCTGAGTGTTCCAGGATTCTTGGGAAACTGAATAAATAAACTTTTTTTTTTTTTAACAATGTGTCTTCTTAGAAATCTGTTTTCAGTTTTGTTATTGGAGGAGTTTAGAGACTGGAGTCTGAGTCTGATCAAGACAAACTTTTTTATACTGTCCAACAACGTTTAATTGCAGAAGCTTTTATAACGTGTTCACTGTCTGAACAAAATGTCGACGGTCGCAGTCGGTTCAAATCCCTCTGAATAAACCCAGACGGAACCAATTGGCCTTTTGTTTAGAGTTTATTCAGCAGAACTGTACATGCATTCCTCCATTGCCTCAGTGTAGAAGTTTTTTTTTTTTATCACTTGCGTTGCCCTGACGACTTATAGGTCCACCATGATTAGAGTACATTCAAATATTACAGCTATTTAACCAAAGCTAATATTTAATCTGTTTGCCATCTAAATATGCACAATAAAAACCACGATTTCTCTTTGGTCAAACATAACACGTCACACTAACACTCGGCCTAGTGACATAATCTGCCTTCTGCTGTCGCACTGTAGCTGTACGTGTTTTTACATGACACTGCACTGTACAGATTAAGGCAAGTCAAGTGATATCAAACAGGATGCAGAGGAGAAAGGTAATAAACAACAAAAGATGGATGGTCAGTAGTAAAGTGATGCGATGAAGTGTGTGTGTGTGTGTGTGTTCAGATGTAGACTGGTTGTTCCTGTGCTGTCAGCAGACGGTACATGGCTGCAGGCATCGTCTTCATGTGAATCTGGAGCAGAAAAACAAAACAAAAGCAAATTGAACTTTCTTTTACTGTTAATTTCAAAAAGTGACATCCAGAGCAGCGTTACCTCGCCCATGGCGTTGGACAGAATCTGAACGATTTTCTCGTGAGGCGTTGCCACGACGCTCTGCCCGTTGATCTCGATGATGCGGTGACCGACGCGGACGCCTCCTCTCTCAGCGATGCCGCCTCTCATCAGGCTGCAGATCTGCACACACACACACACAGGAAGTGAGTGTTAATGTGTCCTTGACCATCACTAAAACAATCACTGCTCCAACTCTGTTGCTAAGAAACTGAAACTGATGTTGGTTTGGACAGTAATACACTTAGAGTTAACAAAATAAAAGTCTCTCTGAGTAAATGGGTGGTATGTGTTCAGCTGTGATCTCTTTGTGTGTGTGTGTGTGTTCCGTCCTGATACTCACGATGCCGTTCTGGACGCTGAAGCCCAGCTGGTATCTGAGGTCTGGCCTGCGAATAAGCACCATGGTGACAGGAGGACACCTGACGATGTTCATCTTGATCCTGGACTGAGACTTTAGACCCTGAGGGAAGATACAGGGAGGTTAGTTAGTGAATCCATAGTGAAGATGAGAAAGTTATAAACAGAGACATTGAATGATCAATGTGTCACACAGAGCAGTGACGTACCTTGATGATGCTCTGACAGGTGCTGAGCGGTAAACCCACCAGGCTCGTGCCGTTGATGGTCATGATCTGGTCTCCGATGTTGAGTCGACCAGACTTTTCCGCTGGACCAGCATGCATCATGCTGGCGATGATGACGGTGGGGAGTATGGACCCCCAGCCCGACTCCACTATCACCACGCCGAGGATCTCGCCTTTCTGCTTCTCAATGTAAACCTGAAGTAAATGAGTAGAGCTTTATTTATTATTGATTATATTTTATTAAAAAAAAAAAAAAAAAAGGATGAGCCATTCCTCATCATCCAGTCTTAATTTAGAGAGAATTTCCTTTCACTGAAAACAAAACCCAACGTTTACTGTCACGATACAAAAAGCTGAAGAAACACAGTCATTCAAACAAAATGAAACAGCAACAACGCAGCCAGTCTGAGCTTCTCCAGGACAAGTGTCTGATCGTGTGTTCAGAGGCAGGATGGTCTGAGGTCAGACCAGGTCGAGTGTCTCAAATTCACCTTCATATTGAGGTTATACAACTTTTTTTTCTTCTTGTTTTTTTTCGCTAAAACCAAATGACATTTTTCAGGACAACTGTCCCACAGCTGTGAAGCTCCAAAACCAGCTGCTCATGAGAAAACCACTGGGAGGCAACTAACAGAGCAGACTGAGCAGAAAAATAATGGCTTTGGTTCATCTGAGGCAGTGAAGGTTTAATAAAAGTTGGAAAAACTTTAAAAACATATCGATGCGTAAAGTAGAATATTTGTTTAATTCCAGCAGATGTTTTTGTTTTTTTCTGTCACGTCAAATTTTCTCAGTGAGAAATTAAAAGTCAATTTAACAGGAACCTCCCGTGACTGTGCTGCCACCTGCTGTTTGACTTACGTCTCTGCAGTTCTCTGACTTGGAGAAGTGGATGAGGTCGTCGTTGTACATGTCCTGAGTGTTGAGCAGGTCGCTGTACTCTCTCTGGCTCAGATCCTCGGGGTCGATGCCATTGGCCCTGAGGAACTCCTGGTAGGCGACGCTGAAAGACTGACCGATCGACTGAGCTATCAGCTGAGCCTGAGACAGAAACAGACGGGGAGAGAGAGACAGATCAGGACCAGAACTTGTTAGTGGCACTAACTTTCATATTTCCCGTGAGAGATCTCACGGCACGGACACACTCACACTGTACAACCATACACAGCGAGGATACAATGACACGATGATTAATTTAAACCATAACCCAAAAACCAAGTCTTAAAATATAATTCTGATTTATTATAACTTTTCATGGACTCTTCCTTTATTCGGGAGCCAGAGTAGACAGAGAGAGAAAGGAAGCAGGACATTCAACAAATGCTGGAGTTGAACCATGAATGTTGGCTTGTTGTCAGTTGTGAGGCACGCACTCTAACCATTAGCTGCCTCAGTACTGTGTTAGTCTCACTGAGAGGAACACTGAGGTTAACTAGCACCAGTTCTTCTCTGGAGTTACAACTGAACTCTGTGTTTAGCCTAGAACACTGGAACCAGGTGGAAACTGCTAGCTTAGCATCATTCCAGGTTAGCATCTAACAGCTTCGAAGCTTCACGTTTACAGTCTTTATTTCACGTTATTGAACAATTTAACAAGTTGTTTCTGCTGCTATTTACTAATCAGCAACTAATGGGACTGAACATGGACCCAACGAGACAAACATGACGTAACATGTGAACAGGGACTATGTTGAAGGTGTATCTGGCAGTTTCCAGTATTTGCGCTAAGCTAGCCTTAACATGTAGAAACACTGATGACAGATTTCCCAAGAAGTCCCAACAAAACTATAAAACTAGTTATTTCTCTGAGATGCAATAGCACAATCAAATATAGTGGTTTCTAATAAAATATTGTGCCGCAACTTAAATTTGAGATGTTTTTTAACGCTCAAGAACTTGTTAACATTACACAGAACACAGTTTAAAATCCATTACACGATCATAGTGCGTGTTGCGTGTCAGTGAGCTATTGTAACAAGCAGTAGCGTTCGGATTATAAAAGGAATAAACTACCTCCCACACATGATCCACTGTCAAAACAATCCCACATTTAGAACATAGGTGTGTAATGTCTCCTGACAGCTCACAATTAGCTGCACAATAATTTTACACCCAACATAACTTCTAAACCCGCAGGAAAGCTCAATTCAACACTTTTCATGTGATAGATCCATTTCAAGGTATGAGTAACCCCAACGGCAGCAAAGAATAACTCACATCTTCAGATTCAAAGACGTGGCAGATCATCCTGTACAGCCGCCTGTCGTCATGGGTCATGGTGGTTTGCTCAGCTGTGTGGTTCAGGTTTTCCTGCGCGCTGCGAGACCGGACCATCTTCCCCCGAGCCATCAGCACCACCATGTTACCGATGTCAGCGATGTAAGAGATTGTCCTCAGTGGCAGGTCCATTAAAGACTCCTGGTGAAACAAGACATGAGGTACGAACGTGAGGGGAGGGTGGTGTTGGGAGATTCTGTTGAATTTGTTGCGTTTTTTGTTGCGTCCAGTATGAAGGTAAAGTCATTGTGTTATACCTGAGTGTCTGCATTGAGGACTTTGATCCTCTGCGTGGACATGAACAGGTCGACCTCAGCGGTGGACACAGCCTCGCCGTCCGGGCTCTGCGCAGCCGCAGAGAAACAGAAAAAAGAAGTGAAGAAGAAGAAGCAACAGGCTGATTAACGGCAACGAATAAGGGAGGAGAGTGGAGCACGTGTCAAAAACTGTCAAGAAGCATCAAATCTAACAGCAGCAAACGGAAGAAACGGGGACAAAACAGTGAAACGAACTAAAGAAAGCAATCATAACAGAGGGAGAATGTAGACAAGACAGTAGAAAACAGGAGATAAATAATCAGAACAATCGTCAGATCTTATCTTCATCTAGCAGTAAATCATCTTTTGTATGAAACTTTAAAATTATAGAGTGGACAAAGATGAAGAATTTACCTTTTTCCTATTCTTCGCCTGCTTCTGTGCAGCCTGCGGCGATCAGAAAAGAGAGCACAGACTCAGAAAAAGACAAATCAAGACAACGGTCTGAGAAAATACCAACAAACATCCATTCGCCTCATTCACTGTGGACTGTCTGCATTCCAAATGCCAAATTAATGGACAAAAGGACCTTAAAAGTGTTTGCTCTGTGTGTGTGTGTGTGTGTGTGTGTGTGTTTATGTGTGTGGGAGGACAGTGATGTTACTGTCTATCACATCTGACAACAGCAGACTGCCTCGGGCCTTTGCAGCAAACATTATCAGAAGTTTCCTCTTCATCAATGTGACACAAACGACCCTGAAGAGAGAAAAGTGACCTTGTGTGTTTCTGCCAGACGCCTCATCACAGCTCAAGGTTCGTGTTTACAAATGTTGGCTCGTGACACCGTCTCCTCCGCTGAAATGAATCTGTTCTCTTTCAAACCTGTTCACCTTCACCAGTGCAGACGTAGTTGATTTAATCTGAAAGTTTTTACTTGGACTCAAATTATTGTACAGTTTGTGTAAAGCTTTAATTGGACATAATCCACCTGAAAAACTCATTTTCAAGCTGAATTTGTAATTACTGCACCGTGTGATTTTTTTTTTAGAAATACAACGTCTATTGTGACGGTACTCACTGTTTAAATTAATTCTTTTCTTCACAGCAGACACAGCTGTTTGTGTAGTTCTGGGCTGCTGCTCAGACAAAACAAAGAGTTGAATTTAGGCTCTTTGAAAATGGAACCAGCATTTTTTATTATCTTGAAATGAATCTGCAGACTAATCAATAATGACAATCATCAGTGGCTGCCTAGACGCATATGTAAAGAGAAGAGAGAAACTAAAATGCACTTGCATTTTTGGATACGAGCTTCACTTGTAAACAAAACAATTTAGTCCTTTTATAAAGGCTTTTAAAAAGGCAATTAATGTCACTGGGATCCAGTCAAATTTCATCTTGTTTTTAAGGTTGTTTTCTCCTGATTGTGGTGTTAAAACCTAAAAACAGACCGACTGGAGGTTGTGACACCGGCTTTTGTGTGATCAACAGTGATTATTATTATCGATGATGATTCACACTCTGATGAAGGCTCTCTGCCAAAACAGTGGTTGAATTAAATGTGAACTCTTCTGGTAAACAAATCAATGCTGTTGATTTATTTCTGTTTCCAATTTGGACTCTCGGCATGATTTTTTTTTTTTTCCAAGCGATGCAGCAGCAGCTTGTGTCCAGCCTTTATGATAATGTCCCCTATGATATACCAGATCTCTATTAAAGCTGACACATTCAGCTAACTAGCATTTATTTATTCACTAACAAACGTTTCATCACTACAGTAGTGCTGTTGTTGCTGTTGTTGAGACGTTCCCAGACCCAGGAGAGAACACGTCAGTCCGTTCATTGAATCCTTTGCTCGGCGTCTCCTCAGGCTGCGCATCACGTCGCCACGAGGTCGAGTCTGACTCCTGACCTGTGGTGAACGTCACCGTGCATCATCCGCAGTCGTGTCACCTCCATTACTTCAGTTTGTCGTCGGCAGACAAGTCGTGTAATAATCAGCGTCCGTCTTTCCATGCCGTCACAGTCCTGCCTTCAGACCTCAGGCTCATGAAGTCAGTGTCATGTTTCATACACACACGCACGCACATTTATAATCTTGTTTCTACCCATTAAGTCCATGGTATATTGTGATCATTATACAGTTGTTTTGTGCATTTGTCAGTATGGACTCTTCTCATTATATATTATATAATTTTTTAAACACTTAAGCTTTTTTAACTTGTAAATCTGTAGGTTCTTTTCTATGCAAAGCTAAGCAAACATAATTATTCATGATTAATAATGAAAATGATACAATACAACAAAATCTGCTTTTGAATCCAGTGCTTTAGATTGATACTGGCCAGGTGTGGCCAGTCCATATCAAACAGATCACTGGTCTGGTCTGGTCGTCTAATTACATGTTGAGAGGAACATCATGGTAACAATAAACTAAGTACTGCAATTAAAACACACTTAGGAGAGCTCTACTGTTCAGTCTCAGTTTGTCTGACAAAAGACAGAAGCATATACTGGTGTCTAATGACACCACAGGACATTAATCACAGTCATTAGACACAGCAGGAACTCTGTGTGTGTGTGTGTGTGTAATACAAGGTCATGATGCTGCGTGTCACTGAGTGAAACGTCAATAACACAAGTTCACAAAACTTTTAAATAATAATAATCAGAATTTGTATAAACCCAGAAAGATTCTGGTTACAATTAATCTGATGGTGTTAGTTAAGAAGCTGATTTAATGTTAATGTTAACTCGCACAAATCAGCTCCACGTTGAGGTCAACAGACTTCAAATTGGCACTGGTTTGAGATCAGTGTTCTGTATGAAGCCCTAAGTTAGATCAGTGCATCACAACAAGTGAGACATCAGCTCACTCAGTCTGTTAGACAGCGCTCCTTCTCTCTTTCTTTCTAAAAAAAAAAAAAAAAAAACTTATGCATTCACCTCATCATTACAGTCAGCCTCCAACCTTCTCCTTCCCCGTAGCTTTCTCAGACCTTAACGGAGGCGATGTCCTGGAACTGTCAGTCAACCATCCAGAACTCAGAGTTCACCTCAGCTCGTGTCCTTTTCCTGCCTCCGACTCTCTTTGCTCTCTCTCTCTCTCTCTCTCTCACTGCTCATCTTTCCTACTCACGCAGTCTTACATTTGAATGCCACGCTGTCACTGTCAGACATCTCTGTCACCAACTCCCTGACTCAACCTGCCTTCAGCTGTCTCTAAGTGCATTCACACAGGCAATGCAATGAGTCATATCTGGATATCTCCAAGAAAAAAAAATTGAAACACAAATAGCACAAACCCCATTATATGGCCTAATGCATTTGATTATTTTGAAGGTTAGTATAGGTAGAAGTTTCTTCCCTTTGCGTGATGCGTGTTTCACATCACACACTGTGAGTGGAGCGGAAAATGTGGTCTACAGTCTCTAGGGCTTCACAGCCTTGAACAGTAGTTTATATAATATCCAGTGTAGCTGAGCAGAGACGCCTGTATGACTGTGGATCATGAGCAGTGATCTGTGGATGATGCATTGTGCACAAACTAGCGACTTTTCGCCCACTGGCTGTGTCTCCTGCTCAGGGTTTCTGACTTTAAGAGTCAAATAAGAAACAAACCTCTGAGTCTGTTAGGAAATGAACTCTATGTTCAAACCAATGAGCTGCTCCTTTAATATTTTATCTCCTTGATATCTACGCTGACTACTATTGTTGATCAGAGTACAGCCTGAACATACTGATAGTAACATGAAATAAACAGCGTCTTCAAGATATTTACACCTGTGTAACAGCTCCATCAAATGGAAATATCTGACATGTTTACATATCAAAGTGTAGATATATTTGAAATTATTTATCATATTTCTGTCACAATATAAAATCATCTGAAATATTTAGCTCTTAAAATGAAAAAAGAAAATTGTGTATTTGTGTATATGTGAGATAAAGAGTTGAAAATGTCCATGTTATCAAAACAGGGGTTGTGTGCCCATTTAACATAGTGTGTACCATATTTATAATGTGTTAATCTAATTATCTCAATTACAAATTCCAGACAAAAACAGACCCATTTGGGCAGAGAAATGGTCAAGCGCGGTCAGTGTTAACAGTTACCACAATTAACACTGTTAACACTGATAAAACTGAAAAACATGATGATACATTAACATTGTTAATGTATCATGATGACACATTAACACATATTAACACTGTTAATGTATCAACATGTTTTTCAGTTTGATATAGATTCAATGAAATAAATTATAGTTTCCTCTCACCCGGACTCTGCTCATGGCCTCCTGCGCCTGCTGCATGCGGGCGCTCTTACTGGGCGTCCTCTCTGACAGCAGGTGGGTGCAGCCCAGGTAGGTCGCAGCAAAGATGATGCCGTCGATCAGATCTTCTGGGTCACATGGCCCCGGGACTGCATGAGGCAAATACACTCATTAGGCACACGGAAGCATACTACAGAATAACAAATGAAAAGTGAAGTTATCTGGCGAAACTACACACAAATATATTGTCAGATACATGTATTTATCTTGAGAATGCTGAGAATAAAATGATTTTCACATGTGAATCCACTCACCATCCACAAATGTGGGGAAGGGCGGAAGAGATCTGCGCATCTGAGAAGGCACAAAAAATAAAAACCACACCATCATCCTTATTATTTCCACTCACACACTCCAGGTACTCTCCTAACTCATTTAAATTCTGCAGGACTTTTACTGCTGTCAGCCTTTTAGTGGCTGGCAGATAAACACTTTGTGAAAGATGCCTGCCGTTGCAGGACCTACCATCAAACTTGAGTGTTACCCTCGCCGTAGATTTTTCCATAGATTTCAAATGGGTTTCACGGGAGTAAGACAGTTAGAGACAGTTTTTTCTAGTCTGAGAGGACACATATGAAGTATGCTGGAACAGCACAGGCAAGTTCCTGTTTGCTTACGGTCTTGCTGTTATCATCATATTACTTTAAAATATGCTGAATCTCAGACCTGTCCTGGAGTTCTATTAGTATAACTGTTGTTTTCTATGAAATCAACTGAGTTTTTTTTTTACATCTACTCCAGAGCTCTCACCTCCTGGACAGACGGCTGCTGTGGAGGCGATTGTGGTTGAACTTGTGACCTTAGCTGTTGAGGTGGAAGCTGCTGATGCTGTTGTTGATGCTGAATCGGTTGTGGTTGCTGACGTTGTTGATGGTGATTAGGCAGCATGTGCGGATACGTCTGTGGCTGCGTATACGTCTGCGTCGGCCTCACGTTGTCCCTCTGCTGTGACTGGTGGCCTTGGTGGTGGTGGTGTTGTTGATGGTTGTGTTGGGGCTGTTGTTGATGATAATGTTGGTGATGAAGCGGCCGGGATGACTCAGCGGTCCGCGGACTGACCGGCTCTCGAACTGGAACTGAGGCGTAGCAGGACGGAGGGTCGGACACTGGCCGAGACGGAGAGTGAGGAGAAGACTGAGAAAAAAAATAATAGATAAAAAAAAAAAAAAACAAAGAATTTATTTAGAAATCACTCCCGCAATGCAGCAGCTTCTGCTGACATCTTATTCCACGGAAACATGATTCAGGATTTGGGCATTAATCCAACAAACACAAAATGAAATGAAAGGCAAGGATGTAAATCTTGTTGTAAAACTTCCTGGAAGCAATGAAGTCGAATTTAATTATTGCAACACTGCAGACTAAACTCCTTGGGCAAAGTCACTTATCAGCACAGCTGTAAAGGAGATGATCAACGTTTTGGAAAAGAAATATAAATATAAAAAATATTGAAAAAAGACTAATGAATGTGGATTTTTTTTATTGTGAGGGCTAAACAAATAAGCAATGATACATTTTTTAAATCTTTTTGTACACATATTTATTCATTTTGAACGACAGAAGACAAGGCTAGTTATTTCTGTCTGTCTCCAGACTTCATGCCAAGCTAAGCTAAATAGATCCTGACTCCAGCGCCATATTTATTGATCTTTTAATGCCACTGTTGGGAAAAGTGAATAAGCATATTTCCCAAAATGCTGATCTATTCCTTTAAATCTAAAAACCCAACCAGTGCCAGTGTAAAGTAAAAAAAAGTACAAATATTATGTAATTTCACCATTTTTTTCCACAGTACTGTACTGTCACTGATTTTCTCTTCAACCGATGCAATAAAACCATGTAGAACTGTAAACTGTGCAATAAAATAATGTAGAACTCCTCCTTAATAGTGAATAAAAAATGCATTCCCCATCTGATAACAATTAGTTCTACTATCTCTGCAACATCAACCGGTTTGAGTTTGAAACATTTCACTTTTCTTCATATAATTAAAGTTATATATTTTAAAACGCAGGTGAGAGAACTGTGAATCCTTTGAGATGCATTTAACAGTGAAAAAAATAACAGAAACAATAAGAATTAATAAGTAGAGTCATACTAACATGGCCAGTTGTGGTCTGCAGTGGGTATACGTCCTCTGTGGGGCTGACCTCCTGCCTCATCACCCATATCGGCTCCACAGGCTGGTCAGGTGTGTAGGGGGAGCGTATTGTCTTAGTCTTCACCTCCTCAATGGCCTCCTTGATGTCTTTTATCGCCAGGCTGATAGCGTCTCCTGAGCCCCTTGAACCTTCTTCCCCTGGGAGACCCAGTACATTCCTCTCCTCCTGTGCCTCTCCTGAGCTGCTCTGCCCAGACGAGGGGCTCTTATCCTGAAACTCTGCTCTTCTCGGATCCTGCCTACGACCTTTGGAGACAGGACTTTGATTGGCGCTGTCCTCCTCACCATCAGACTGCCCGTCATAGTGGTGTAGCCGGCAGCCAACTGAGCGATCCAGAGGGGTGTGATGTGAACCACGGTCTCTGGCCTGCCTTGGTGCATGATGGGAGCCCTTGGTGGGGGAGGCTGGGGCCAGTTTTTGTACATTCTCCTCTCTATGGCTGGTAAAGTGCTCTTGGCAGGACTCCTGCTGGGCCTCATAAGACTCAGTCCTCCAGTTAGGTCTCCTGCAAGGTTCTCTGTGTAACTCAGGGTACGAGGTCTTAAGAGGTTCAGGAAAAGAGTCAGGATGAGATTTCGGCTCTGAGTAGGACTCGTAGACAGGCCCCTGGTAAGACCTCTGATGGGACTCTGAATAAAAGTCTGCATAGGTTTTTGGATAAGATTCAGAGCAGGAAGTGGAGTGGGACAGTGAGCATGATTCAGAGCAATCGTCATCGTCATCTTCAGGTAGGTCATTGTCGGGTATGGGGCTCATGCTGGCATCCTCACTGAAGTGGTCCAGCTGGGGAAACGGTGGAACATCTGGGGATGAAGGAGGAGTTGGAGACTGAAGCGGTGGTGGGCTGTGGAGAGGACCATCCATACTGAGTGATGCAGCACTCTCTGTGTCAGAGCAGAGATCAGTGATTTCACTTCCCTGAGCAGCAATGTCCTCCACAACATCATCCATCACTTCCTCCTGATCCTCTTCTCCCCTCTCTGCACACTCCTCTGCCTCATAATCAACTGTCTGCACGTCGTCATGACTGTAACTGGTGTGACCTGTAGTGGCCCCGTGTTCTCCATCATCCTCTGCCTGCTCTTGTTCTTCGTCCTTCTCCTTAATTTCCTCAAATTCCTCTTCACACTCAACTTTATGGTTGTGGACTTCTTCCTCTGCCTCAGGGGGTGGAGTGAGTTGCAGATGAGGTTGCATGTCATGAGTTGCAGGACCAGGTGAGAGATGGGTGGGGGTGATGACAGCGACAGGAGTGTGGTGAGGAGATGTCCTGTCCTGTGACCAGTCTGTTACAGGATCATCTGGGCGTTGCTGCACTTGCACCTCTGCTGGACCTTCTCTATCATCCACACCATGTGAGGAGTCTTGCAGCTCTCTGATTGGTTGCCTCTGTCTGTGACCTCTGAGCCTGGGGTTGGGATCGCCGTGACGACGGTAGCGAGTAACAGCAGGGCGGGGTTGCTGAACAGGGTGAGGCTCAGGGTCTCGATTTTCAACCACATCGGATCTGGAAGAAGCCACTGCTGGGACCAGACCAGGGCTTTGAGCCTGGTTTTGGCCCTGTCCTGACGGAGGGCGACGACGGTGCCGTGGGGGTCCTCGACCCGCAGGCGGGTGATGGTGGTGTTGAGGAGGGTGGTGATGATGATGGTGATGATGATGGGGATTCGGTTCCCCATCCTGGTTGAGCATCTGACATGGCCTCCAGGACCGACGAGCAGAAGGTTCCCCGCGTGGCGGCCCATTGGACTGCTTGGTCCTTGGAGGCACCTTGTGCTCGTCGCCTACTTCCCCCATCACGTCTCCCTGATACTTGTGGCTCATGGCTGCGATGTGATCGAACTCTGATTTTCAGAACATGCCTCTCTTGTCTCCAAGAAAACCCGGTTCATAGCACAACCTGAGAATAAAGAACACAAGGAAAAAGCAGGAAAAGTCAAACAACATAAAATCTGAATTGTGATTTTCAATGACAATTTTTGACTGAGCTCTTCAGAAGAACTCTGAGTTCAGACCAAATTTAACCAATTAATACTCTGGTTTTTGAGTCTGTTATTTATTTTGTCAACAAAATAACTAAATCAGTTACATATGATTGTAAACTATTTAGAAGTAATCTTCTGAAATATGGGGGTAATTTCCTGTCAAAACAAACAAATTCTCATTCAACAAACATACAAATTTTTAATATTTGACATTTTGACAAAACATTTGCAAAAAAGTAATGTTCATTTGTCTGAGTGTCGGATACATATCAGCTTCAGGATAGGTTCTCCCTGTCTCTATACTGCTAATAGCAAACCTAAATCCTTTGGGATTCATCTGGCTGTGTAGTGCATTTTAATCTGCACAACATTCATCTGTCCACCAACAGCTGGCAGATGGCACAGGACAGGAGGAGAGAAAAGGAGTAAGAGGAGGAGAAGGAAGAGGCAGCCAGGAAAGGGGGACCAGGAGGGCCATCTCTCCAGTATCAGATAAGACCCGACTGAAAGGAATGGATAGGGCACCAACCTGAATAATAAATGTCCTCTGTGAGTGAGAAGCCCACTTTTGATATTTATTTAATATGATGGAGCTGTTAGAGTATCCATCAGCGATCTCCTATCACAGGATTCACTGTGTCTCAGGTCAACAAGCAGAGAAAGAACACCAGAACATAATCCTGAAATACCGTATTTTTTGGACTATGAGGCGCACTTAAAATCCTTTATTTTTTTCAAAAATTGACCAGCGCCTTATAATCCGATGCACCTTGTGTTAATTCTAGTTGTGCTTACTGACCTTGAACTGATTTTATGTGGTACACAGCACTCAAAAATCTGTCAAAATGTTTTAGTACGACTTTGGTAAATTACAAAGCTTGATGGATTGTTGGAGCATTACGGCCACTGTAGTCAGGAGCCTCGCGGAGTGATACATACTGTGCTTCCACATAATATTACGGTGTGTGTGTATAGGACTTATCTTGCTGTTTTGTTTCGCTTAATGCGCCTTGTAATCCGGTGCGCCTTATAGTACGAAAAATACAGTAAATGATATTTCAGGAATAAATAAAGTGATTCCATAAAAGGTCACCAAAGGAGGAAAAACATACCGTAATAAATCTTAAAAGCATTTCTCATTATTGATACACGGCTGCTTTCATGCATTAAAATGAAATTTACTGTCAAGTACTAAAATAATCTCACCTGAAATTTAGATCAGTGTCACATGTGCCACAGAGGTTATGTTTTTACCATTGCCCATTTGTTTGTTTGTTTATTTATCAACAGGATTAAACAGAATCAAATGAACCAATTTGTAGAAAATTTGGTGGAGAGATTGGGTATGAGCCGGGAGGGACACACTAGGTTTTTAGCACAGATCCAGTTAAAATGGTGGCTCAAGGATTTATTCCATCACTTTTGTTAACACTGCAAGACTACAAGGCATTTTTCGGAGCACCCGGACAGCAGTTTGAATCCTGGCTGTGAATCCCTTCAGATTCTGCGTGTCATTCCCCCACTTTCTTCATTTACTATCATTAAAGGCAAAATTGCCAAAAAACATATCTTAAAAAAAAAGATGCAGCATTTTTGAACCTCCCTCATCAACGTCTCGGGTAATAATATAGTATAGATCGTGATGTAAAAAAAAGTCAGATTGAGAGTTGGGTCAATTTAGTGCATATGTGGCAGACGTGTGTAGGAGTGTTTGGCCTTAACAAAGGTGTGACTATACTGAGTGATATTCTATTATTATTATTATTATTATGTTGATAGGTGTGAGCAATGTAGAAATGTAGCGGCTGCAAGAAACCTACAGCAGAGTGAAGGTGATCTCAGTTGTTAATAAATTTCGCTTTTAACGCATTTTCTCATTCTTATGATTTAAAATATTGTTGTGCAATGGAAAACTTACTATATATGGGCAGTTTTTGGGGCTTAAACTCTGTTTTTGGTCTCTCTGTCTTGAAGGATGTGTCTGGCTATTTAGCTGATGAAAGTTTTAAGTTCACCTGAGAGATGCCCACTCTGGCTGAAAACTGTGAACTATGAGTGTGAACTGAAGCAGCAAAGTTGTAGCTGAGACAGTTGAAAAATGAGCTAAAATTCAGTATAAACCTCATCATTCTCTGTGCCCTTTTTCACACTGTCATTATGAAGCTCTAGTTTAAAGTAGCATAGCTCCTGGTAAATTCCTGAATAAACATGTGATATTGGATTAAGGGACAACAGAAAGTTTATTGATGTGTCTGTCATCTAATATGCATGGATGAATTCTAAACTTTGGCAATATAATATGGTTGACAGAGAGAAGAGACAAAGTCTAAAGGTTAATGTTGATCCTGTAATCTGAGCACAAACCACAACTGCCAGGGAGGGAACATGAAGGGACGCAGCAGGAGTCAGGGCGGCTCCCAGGGTGGCTTATGTCCCTCTCTGCCTGGCGAGTTTAGGAGTGAATGGCAGTGGTTGGGAGACACGGAGGGGGGAAGTCAGAGAGGCGGGGTTGCCCGGGTCACAGATGGCCCTGGCAGCACAGCATGAGTCGGCCCAGGTCTACAGAGCTGTGAGCCGAGCACCACGCTCCCATCTGTCAGGCTGCAGTGAAAGCTGTGGGGTGGGGGATTTACTAGCCCATTAACTCCCGGATCTTATACTGACAAGACAAACACACACTGACAACAACGCACGTGTGTTATACGTACTTCCAATCACCTTCAATGACTACATCCACTCACTCGCCTTTAATTCTTTCCACTACAGGATTAAAATTAGGACTTAATGACGGTAAACAGGGATGCACGTGATTGGCCGACTATTGAGCGTTACTACCCTCACTAATCGGCACCAGAAATATTAGTCATTTAAATCAATTATTAATATTTAATTATAGTGCAACACCAACTGTTGCCTTGCTTAATGGCAGCATAAACTCTCTGCCAATAAAAAGGGCTACTGACAGTGAGCCTGACACTGATTCAGCTCTAGCCCCTTTTACTCTGCCTTTTTAATTCAGGAATGTCGAGCCTTTATTCAGCCTTGCTCTTCTGTATAAAAGGTAGTAAGGCAGAACGAGGAGGTATTGTTGTTCTGCCTTAAGTCAGCAGTGGAGATAGTCACGGAGCTTGAATCGGTGTCTGTGTGATTATGGCTCACATGGCAGGACAGACACTACCTGATGCTGCTGTGTTTTATGTCACGCCTCTGATGTCAGGGCACACACTGGGGCAGCGTAATAGCGGATTACATTAGTTCAGTGTAAACAAATTAAGGTGGCGTAACAAGCGATCTACTCAATCGTAATACAGTGCAATCTCTGTGTGAAAGGGGCTTCTGTGACTTTCTGCACAGAGTGCAGTCTTAAAAGCAGAACAACAATGCCTCACATTCCCTAGTCGTACCTTTGATACAGAAAAGTGAAGCAAAAATAAAGACGCAACCTACCAACACCAAAGAGGCTGTGTAAAAGGGGTTTTACTCAGACTAGCCATCAGTGAGACGATGGACTGTCAGAAGCAGCAGGAGAAATTCTCCTGCATCAGGGGTCTGTGGTCTATTAAAACCCTCCAGAAAATTCTAAATAAAACATTCAATTTGCATTCAATCAACACGGAAAGTAACACTCATTAGTAACACTTCTAATGGTGACAAACAAATGTCACAATACTTATGCGTGACAGATTATTAATGTATCAGTCAATTGCTGTAACAGGATGGACTGTTTCTGCATCCCCATCATTGAGCTGCGGGACCAGATCCATACTTCATTCACAGAAAGTTCTTGCACATCATTATAGTTGTCGGTTACACCCTCCTTTCATTAACACAGACACACATGTGATATCATCCACTCTGTTACTCCAGACGCTGCTCCCATGAAGTGCTTTCTTCATAATCTCGATTTCCCACTTTCACCCAGACTGTGGACTGCATTATCAGAGCAGACACGACCTTGGACTTGATCTATGCTAATGTGATAAAAGCCTGGGGAGTCGAACTTGCACATTCATTTCTGTACATTATTTCTGCTCACTTTATGTTCTTTCTATTTTTATCGCTACTGTTATTTGAAACTGTTTTTTTCTTATCTACTTCCACTTTCCTTACTTAAAATTTTAGATGATGAGGTTAACAGACTGATAGTATGGTGACGGGAGGGAAAGACTTCAATGATATTGAAATGACATATTTAATCCTCAGTTTAAGATTCAACCCAAAACACCACACACATATAGCCCAGACCTATTTTCTTTGTATTATGTAAATTAAAACCAAACCACTATATCTATGAACAAGCAAGAATAGAACAGGAATTCTCCACATTTATCTGCTCCTGAGTGCATGATTCATCCTGTCTCTACCTCTCACACTCACACACAGACACAAACACACACACAAAGTGGTAGACCCCCTCATTCAGCAAGAATAAGGTCCATGTTAGGATGCATCAATTATTACTTACACTGTGTTTACATGTAGACTACGCCATTGCTCCAGAGGGAGAAGGTTAATCCATGAACAAATGCCAAATTGGAAAGTGCTTTTATTTTGAAGGCTACTAGCTTCTTAAATCCCATCCCCATGGCCTGAAACGATTTTATTTTATTAAATAAGCACTAACCTTACTTTTGAGATTACTGCTCATTATCAATTAGTTTTACACTAAGCCTCTCTGAAATGCGTTTACAAATTCATGGTTCTACTAAATAATCCGGGTGTTATTCTGAATATGATGGACGTATATCATTGGAATTACATAAAGTCACTATGTCCCAATGACTAAAACACCTGACATGTAAAATTAAAATGTACATAAAACCTGTCAAATGTTTAAATACAATCCAGATTAATCTCTATAGGTGTGGGATCCGCCATCAGAGAAAGCGACCTGAACACAATCCCATTCGCCGTCCTGCCCCACTATAAACCCGGCCGCCTGTTTACGGTCCCCGGACGTGGGATTCACTCATTTACCTGCATGTCAGTGGAGGAGAGGCCCGGGTCCGGCTGCTGCAGTACACATCGCCCCTGTCCTGCCTGCTCGCTTGGCTCGGCTTGGTTTGGCTGTCGCTTGTTCCCTTCAAACAACTTGCTCTCTCGGATTAAAGCAGAGAGCTCAGCCCCTCCTTCCGCACCGTGACATCAGAGCGGATTATCGATGCACAAAGCGCCTTTACAAACACTGCTGATGCTGGTCGCCCAGACACGAACCGATCTGTATGGCTGCGAGCGAAGCCTCGTCCCACCTACTCCATCAGCACCGGCCTGCGGAGAGAGAGAGAGCTGCTGCCGCCGGGGCTCTGCCCGCCTGCTGCAACACCGTGGCCAAGTTCCCACGGTCTACCGGGGGTGTCGCTGTTATCTACCTTATCTCTCCTGGACCACTTAAACACCTGTATGAAATATGCAACTAAAATAAACAATCAACAAAACATTGGTTTATTTATCTGCCTATTTATCTACCCCACACTAATACCTGTTAGGGCACTTGTCGGTCACATTTTAACCATTTAACTCCAACGTTAACGTTGCTAACGTTTAGCGCAGTTAAGCTAGCTAGTTAAGGGCTAAGGTTTTTAAAACAAACGCAAACAAAACTTTTAAAAACACCTGTAGGATTGTTGATACATGCCATCATCTTAAGAAAGAGGAAGACGGTCTCCCCCCTCTTGATCCGGGTTTAGAAATCGCAGGAAAAAAAGAAGAATAAGAAGAAAAGTAAAGAAATACCTCGTTCAGCATCATCGTCGTGCTAATTAAAGATGGCCGCCGTTCTAGCTACAGCTGAAACGGAAGTACATTGCCTCAATCACTATCAGTCAGGTTTAGAAATAGTTTTCAAAACATTTAAATTTTTGATTGATTAATAATTTATATTTTTAATATATGTCTATAATGTGCAAAACTACAAATTGGGCCGTTTCAGTGTTAAACAATGCTTATTGTTAGGTTTTTATGTTATTAAGTTAAATCTGTTTGTCACCATGTCTGAACAATATTTGATCATTGCAAAAATGTGAGCACACTGCTGACTACACATAAAAGTTATAAAATAATTTATTTTATTTATTATTTTCAATCTACATTTGAAATTTGAAATATTAATAAAAATACAAAATATAACAGTCTGTAACCCTTTTGTTAAGTCCTGGCAAAACAATTCTGAGATCAATTAAACTTCTATTAAAACAACAGCATTGACTAATGATAATGATATGACACTCATATGGTGAGACTAATTTAATTTTAATAAGACACTCTTGAGTTTATTATTTCTCATTATAATCACCAGCGATGCTGCTGAAGTGATTCATTAATACAGTAGTTAATGAACATTAACGCATGAGCATATCTGTCTTCGTTTTCATTTGAATTTTACAGCATCTGCAGGTTACAGCAGTAAAATCATATATTCCAAATTTTAATGCAGATTTGTGTAAAAAATAATTTAGCGTAATAATCTGGGTACGTGTTGGTCTCACTCAGGGCCTGGACCAGTAGATCAATAGGATCTGTGTCTACACATTGCTAAGCTCTTGTAACGCATCCACACCTAAGTCACGTGCACCCCTCTACCGGAGCAGCCGTTCCCATGACAACAATCTGTGACGGAGGATGGTGATGGCGTGGTGTGGAGTAGTAACCATGGCATCCAGTCTGTTATTGCCCGCTCTGCAGCCACACATCATCTTATCCCACACAAACAGCCTGCACACTTCTGTAAAGTACAGGCTGTGAACATTTCAGTGAATGTGGAGGTGGGTATGGCACATTTCTAAAACCTGAGCCAATAAAAAATAACACTCTGCAATATGGAGTGCAACATACAGAATCAGGTCATCAGAGTGTATCTGAGGTAAGGTTAGCTGCGGGTGGCATTAACTCATGTCACACAACCTATATGTCATGCTCCGAGACCAGCTCCCTGCTGTTCTATTTCCAGGGAGGACATCAATAATTTCTTGCTCTCTCTCTGCATACATGGATGAAGGTATACTGTACATGCTCTGTTGGTAGTTGTGGCATGCAGAGAGCACGTACTGAACCCATTACTGGAATTAATACACATTAATGTTTCATCATTTCCCATTACGGAGCCATTTCTTATCATGCAGAAAACCACCAGCCTCGATTAAAACCACTCTGCAGGATCCATTGTGTTCATGAGACGGTCTGGATCCATGTTCACCTGCCCTGGGTCTGTGTTTTCAACCGGTCTGCAGGTGGTGCTCTGCAGCAGGATGGGAGGGGACTGATGACAGGATAGTGTTAACACTTAATTATCACTGTTTTGCTTTTATTTATTCAAATATGTTGTGTTATTTTTCAGACACACCCTGTACACACGTGCGCTTTGGGAGCCACCCAGCTGATACCCCTGCACTCCCTCCAACCACTGATGAGCTCCACAGGACGAGCTGGCGCTTAACAGCTTTACTCAAGGGCACTTCAGTGGTGGTAATGAATGAAGGGCAAGTTCTCCTCTTTCACTTTACCGACACTAGTTTGTTTTTCTGGTCCAGGAATTAAACTGGCTTCCTGCCATCATTAGTCCTCTACTGACTTACAGTTTATTAGTATCTAACAAACATGAATGCATAGTTAGAAGATTTGTTAAGACATTTTTTCTTTTGTAGCATCAAGGTGTCATTTTGGTTTGTAATGAAAGATCATGACAACTATTGGTTGGCAACTATGAAAATTTGGCCCAGACACTCCCAGTGCCCAAAGTAGCTCCAAGATTAAAGGCTGACATTTTATTAGTTATAATATATGAGACCTTTTATGTACTTAAATAATGTGAATATTGTATGACATGTTTTTTTTTTTAATTAACTGATAACAGTTACAGGGCAGAGCCTGTGATGTGAATGGTTTTTGTTCTGTGCTGGTGTTTGTGTTGATTGAAGAGCTTATGATGGTGAAAAGTGTTATTCAGATATAAATCAGTCATCTGGGAAAGTGGCATAAAATAAGAAACAGCTGCAAAGAAAAGAAGCAGGATCAAATAACATACATAATAAAACAGAGCAAAGTAACTTCAAGAAATTTGTTCTGCATACAAACAATAAATGTAGTAAGAGATTAAATAATTTATACATAACACCCACCACTGACAGGAGAGAAGGTCCAGTGTTTCATGACTGAAATCAACATTTATCTTACAATTAGGTATTTTCATAGAAATGCAATCATATCATAATATTTATTCAAGGTTGCTTGTTCAGTTCTTGGGTGTAGCGTGCTCTCAGAAGAAGGGTGGAGCGCCAGGGGGATGCAAATTTCTTACTTCACTGGCCAGCAAACACATACTGCGGAGAACATGTCATAACCTTCATCTGCATTCACTGCACACGACACATTGTGATACCATTCACTTCTTTATTAAAGCTCTGTAATATTGTTTATAAGGACAAAGGCAACCAGGAAATTAAACAGATGACTGGTGGTTTGTGAGGATTTAAATTTAAATCACTCAAAGACATAAATTGTCTTTGGAACTGAATGAATCCTTGGACATAACCCCCTGAGCACAGCCAAGGATCGTCTCTCAGCCTCCCCACTGTTCTCTGTTGTTTTCTGTTCTTGACCAAACTGGTAAGTATTGTTTGGATTTACACTTGAAGACAATTACTCAATGAGTCATTTTCACTCTCACTAAGATCCTCATT
Organism: Polydactylus sextarius; assembly: GCA_016801845.1. Classification (NCBI taxonomy): domain Eukaryota; kingdom Metazoa; phylum Chordata; class Actinopteri; family Polynemidae; genus Polydactylus; species Polydactylus sextarius. Next base: position 8,754,660 of record CM028922.1, read on the forward strand.
GTTTTTTCATGAAAGGCATGGCTGCACTCGCTGCTTTATTGGTGAAATAGGGACAGGATTGACTTTCACATCTGGTTTTTAAAGTGTACACAGTGTCCGTAGTGGAGGAGGAATGACCATGTAGAAGGCTGCAGAAAGAGGAAGAAAGACAGAGACAGAGAGAGAGCAGGTCTGACAGATGGATCACAAATGTGGATGAGAGGGCTGTTTGGAAAAAAAAAAAAAAAACAGAATGAAATCTTCCATATTCAACATGGGACATTATTTTCTTCTTGACATTTCATGGTTATTCACTTCTGCAACGTGAAGCTGTTGTCCACAATTCAGATTTCACTTTTTAAATATGAATCAATAGTTTTGATTAGCAATTAAAATAGTTTTTCATGCAAATAGTATTTGGATCTTTACTTAAGTTCATAATCTTTCCAGATCTTTTTAATTCAAATTTCCACATGACTCATTTGGAAACTGCATGTTGATGTATTCAGACTTTTGTTAAGTGCACATGTACAATTAGGGCAGAATTATTTAATATTCTTATTCAAAATTACCAAATGCCTGCAAGCTACTTTGGGCGGTAGCCAGTAGAAATATTTACGATGAGAGTAAAATACTTTGATTCTCCGGTGTGTAAAACACAGTTTAGATCATTTGTGTATTCAGGCCTCTCCTTAAACAGTGAAGCATTGTTATAACACAGGGTTGAAGTGGGATGTTTTCATTCAGTCCTAACATACAATACACAAAATAGTTGTTAACATACTGTACAATGTTTGGCCAAAATCATCTGAGTATTTGACACATACGTATGTGATTACTGAACATGATTCGGCTAAAGAAAAGAATGTTTATTGTCGGCAGGAAACAGGAAGAAAACAGTGGTCCCTGATGTCAAAGTCAGACTTAGTCTCTTACACTAGTCCAACATCAACTTCCTTCAGCCTTTGCATTTTGCTGAATGAGAACAGTGACAGTATTGTGGATAATAACAGTCTTGTGGATAATAAGAGCCTTGTCTCTGCTAAAATGATACATTTGGCAGCCTGGTGAATAAGAAGCACTGATCTTGTGCGATTGCACGAATTGAGCAACCCTCCGGCAGGTAGCGTGACCACCTGCTCACTGTTTTTACAGCTTTCACTCATTCACCTTTGCTCCTCTTCTTAATATGATGATATTCAATCAATTTTCTGCTGAAGAAGATTTTGCTCTCAGCTCACCTACAGTAATTACTCCGGAGCCACAAGTGGTTGCTCACAAAAACTGATAAATAAGTTTCAATGTTCAACCAAAGGATCATTTCATGTAGACACATCTTCAAAAAGATCACCCTTTATCTTCCACCCTGTTCTTCCTCTATCAGTCTTTCGCTTTTATTTGTTCTCTCTTCTTCACATCTCTCCACTGTTTCTCTCAACGGCCGTCCCTCCCACCAGTTTATCCCTTACCTTTTTCTCCTCCCTCCCTCCCTCCCTCCATCCCTCCCTCCCAGACCTCCCTCTTTCTCCTCCCTGCTCATTCGTCTGGACACACAGACTTCCCAGCGGTGAGCCTGCAGTGTGCTGCCAGTCTGTGAGCTGGAGAGACACTCGGGCGACTCACACAAGAAAAGTCTTCAACAAACAAACTTTTACTGCAACAAACTTTTTTTGTATTTTTCCAACTGTGGATGCAAGAACTACTTTTTCTTTTCCAATTTCCTCCAAGAATCAACTTATTTCCACAATCAAAGCCTGCAATGCTTCCATTCTACCTCTTGACTTTTGCTGGTAAGTACATTTTAATGGATGTGCCCGTGCTGGTGCATGAGGGCATGTTTCTGTTAGTGCCAGTTGCTATGATTCATACGTACCATTCCCTCTCTCTAACGTCTCTCCTCTCTCCTTTTCTCTCTCTCTTTGCTTTAAGCCACCATCCAAGCCCACATCCAGCTGTTGCCAGGCTCCTGCAACTTTGAATCCAACACCTGCGAATACACGTCAGATGCAGACTTTACGAGCTGGACCCTGCACAAAGATGGTACTAGACTACTTTAAGAAATACCAGCATCTTCAGTCCTGTGTTTTTGAGACTTTTTTCATTTAGGGATGAATGTCGTCTGCACCTTATTAGTATCGGTTACAGGTTCGACTGGGATGTTGCAGTTATTTTGGTTCTGAAGTTAACCAAACCACTTAGGCACACTGGTGAAAATAAACCCATCTGGTCTGCATTGATCCCAGCATCTCGGTCTGAACATCTGGAGTCAGTGAAATAACACATTTAGGTATTCTTGTTGGTACTGCAGCTGATACAGATGAACACCGCATAGACCCATACCTAAGTTATGTCAGACTGTTCAGAAGTGAATGATCAAAGCCAACAGATGCATGCAGATAAATAATCATGATTTAATGAATGCGATTGAAAGCAACAGAACAGCTGCAAAGCTCTCTCATATTCATATTTGTTCTTGGCTGATTTGTGGAGAGCATAGTCTTTGCCGGAAACACTGAGACAGCTCTAACTGCAGGTCTTTTGTTGAACCAACAGCAGGAACTCATCACATTAGCTGTGACATGAAATGAGCTCTGTTTTAAAAGGTGGAGTTTAGGTTGATGTTACAAAACTCTCCCTCTGATCTTTAACCCAAATTTAACCATCTTTCACCTAATATTTCTACATTTTGAAGGAGGATGAACAAGCATCATTGGTTCAAGAATTGGTCTGATTCCAGGCGCCCAAAGCTGATAGGGACTTGATTCTCAGTGTAAGACCAAATTCACATTCCCAAATCCTAACCAGTGGTTGCCTAACCTAGGTCAAACAGCCATATCAGAGTCAGAACGCAACCAGATTATATCAATATTATTCGAAAGTCAATTGTAATGATTTTAACCTTGTAGCTTGTGGTTTACTGAGCTGCTTAACCGGAAATAGAATGCAGGGACTTGAGTACAGATTGACTTCCTTAGCATGAAAACCAGGAGCAGATTGTGATTGGTCATGCCATAACTACACTTAAAACCACAAAGAAGTGTTTTTACACTAAACAAGTGGAATATAAGTGAAATATTTTGCTATTAGCCTTCCAAAACATGATAGGTATACCTTTGAACTGTGGACAGTCTTGTCTTCAGCTCTGCACATAATCCACAGAGAACAAAACAGTGGCATTGTAGGTACTAAAGGAGCGGATATAGCCATGTCATTGAGAATCAACTTCAACTAGTCAAAATTCTTCTCTACTAATGAATTTATTGCCTATGTTCCTGATAAATCTTCATCATCGTCATCATCATAATTGTCAATTGTCAACAAATTGTCAAATCCTCCTACTGCAGTGTAAAAATCAATCGGCCTGTGACCACGGACCAATCATTTGATTGACAGGTTGTCTCAGAACTGTTGAGAGGTACAATCACAACTCACTTAGAATTACCGTTCGTTCTGGGTCTTACCTAACCAACCTCAACGTCTTTAATTTATGCTCTTTTGATTGGTGGTGCAGACTTCTTCCAAGAATGACTCTGTCCCGTTGCTGCAGTAACAACTGCATCTACAGCCAGACCCGCTGGAAAAACTTCTCATGAAGACCTTTTTTTTCCATCGTTTGTTGCTCGAACTTGTGTGAAAATTGCTCCACAGTTGCAGCCTGTCTAACTGTCCGTCTCTCCTTTTGGATACGTCAACTACTTTCTCTTTTCCTGTTTCCATCTGTGTTGCTATTGCTGCCGGCTTGTTAAAAAGGTCAGACTAGTTGGTTTTTTAATGGTTTGCTAAGTCATTCCTCATTTGTTCTTCTCTCTTAATCCCACGTTCCACTTTCCTCCAACAGAAAATGAAGTCATGTCATATATATTTGTACCTTCTTTCCATCAGTATCCAAATAGGCCAAATAGGCAGTAAGTAAATGAAGAAACAACGTCATTATGTGTAAGTCAACTTTATGATCAGGTTGGTTGCTCTCAATTCACTGTCAAAATACAAACATTTGTAACCATTTGCATATAATTGGCAAAGGATTTGAAACAAACATCTTGAACTGACCGAAGTGAGAGTGAAGGCTCAGCCTCTCGTGTGTGTGTGTGTGTGTTTGTGTCTGTTTGAATACACATGTGTTTGTCAGGATATAGGAGCCCTGGGGCAGCAGGGCATTCCACAGGGACAAATAATAAATGACAGACCAGTGAGTAGAGCTCAGAGCTCCCTGGAGCAGAAAAGAAGCTCAGAGTTGTTACCGTAACAGAGTAGAGTGTTTTGATTTTGAAAACACATCCTGATGCTAAATGTCTGATTCAGTGAGTTTGTGTAAAATTTTGCATCTAGTTTGAGGTAGAAGGTGCCTCAGGAAACAAGATCCCAATTTTTTAACAAATTTTAGTTTCCTATTGGCAAAGAGAAACTATTTTTCCTTTGCAAACCCAAAAAAGTCACCCATTAGTTTTGAGTGTGTGCCAAGATTCAAATCAGGTCAGTTTAAATTCAGACTGTTGTTTCCAAAATCTTCTTTGAAGAAAATGGGATAAAATCATTGTTATAGTGGAATTAAGTCGAAGCTTTGTCCCTAAAATTGTTTAAATTAAAGTAGCAATGTTCACATTTTGTTTGTTTAAATTACACACACCTTTTTTGTTTCAGGCCACTTTGTCGCAGTAGACGCAGTCATGGACAAAGACCAGGATGATGATGATGATAAAGGTGCAGACGACAGAGCGCAGGAAGCGATCACAGGAGTCCTGCTGAGTTCGTCTCTGGAGCAGGGAGAGTGGAGCTGCCTGAGGCTCGTCTACCAGATCACGGGGTCGGGAAGCCTGGAGGTCCTGCAGCGCACAGAGGGGAAGAGCTTTGACAAGCCACTGTGGAGCAGCCAGGTTTCCTCTGACAGCTGGGTCATCTCAAGCATGGACCTGCAGAACAGCACCGAGCCTTACAGGGTAAAATATTCCTTAGTGTCTGATCTTTGTTTAAGGAGACAAACTTAAAATAGAAGCAGTACTAAAGTCTAAATCCTCCTCTAATAGTCCCTGAAGTTTGTTTATGCTTATTTTAGTCAAACAAATAAAACTGTTTTATTATTCTTTACAGAACTAAGAAAAGTTCATTCACTTTCCAAAATAAAAAATTAGTCAACGTCTTACATTTTGATCGTTTTAGTGTAATAGAGGAAAGTGCGCATACACACACACACACACAAACTTACATAACATTTATCATCCTGGGACAAAGACTACAAACAACAACTTAGATTTAAAGTCATATGTCAGTTTTGAGACATTAAAAGAGGATGAAAACTTCATAAAATTATTTGGAATCGTACAAAAAAACCACAGTAACAGTTGACTGTTACGACCTTTAAACATGATGCAGTGTGAACAGCCGCTGTTGGAAAACAAAAAAATGAAAGATTTGGAGCGTTAAGTGGAAATATTGTAAAGTTGTAGGATCCTCTGGTGATAAATTAGTGTATTGACGGTAAATTAATAATAATCTAATAGCAACATACTTGTGTGTTTGTGTGTGTGTTTATTTATAGAATATCCAAATTTATGAGTATTTTTTGTCGCAGCACTGCACACTTAACTGCTGTGGACTCAACCCTCTCACTAAAAAACAAACAGTAGAAGTTCAGACATAAAACAACATTTCTGCTGCTGTTGAAAGAAAGGCAGATATAGGTTGACGTTAAACATGCAGACTTGAAATGAGGCCAATGTGAAGTATGTTGAGAAACACACACACACCTACAGTGGCACACATTATCTAAACATGGTGTGGGAATAGTACAGCACATGTTTATATTATGCGCAGAGGCAGAGTTGAGTCTGACAAGGTTGTGACCTACATGGTGCCTGCGCTATGCGAGGGCCTCTCTGCACATAAACATATTCAGTCCAGACTGAAGTGCAAAATTAAATATGACAGAGGTTTAAACGTCATACTGCCTTCTATAATGTTATGACATTTACTTTCACTCAGCATAGACCCATTTATTCTAACTCTTTATGATTATTCTTTATTCCCTAAAGATGGAGGAATAGTTCAGCATTTTGGAAATCGTTTCCATGTGTTAAAAAAGCAGATTTTATATCTGTGATTTAAATACAATGGCACTTATCAAAATTTATTTAGCATCAAGTTTGGAAGCAAGCTGGAACAACTAGTCTGGCTTTAATAGTGACATTTTGCTGCTCCACTTATTATGATGTGATAAAACATTTATACCTGTATGGATTAAATAAGCCTTATTCACTACTCTAATTAGCTTTATAGATGTTTGTTGCTGTGTTTTTTCCATTTGAAGAGATCCAGGCTTGATGTTTCCCACTGTTCTCAGCCTTTAACCCCTCTGAGTCCTGAGAACAGACTTCACATCAGTCTTAACAGCAAATTACAATACTTCCCAAAATGTCAAACTGTTGTCTAACAATAAAAGACTACTAGATGGAAAGTAGCAGTCGTTAAGTCTGGTGAAAAAATCTAGTCTCATTGTTTGAGATGGATGGTTTTAATCATGCTCCCTGACAAATAAAAACAAATGCCTTTGAAAAATGTGACAAACTCTGAGAGTAATTTTAGCTTATTGCTTCGGTTTAGCAACATATTTACTTGATAGTGTTACCGGTGGTTGAAATGTGCAACTTTTTGTCAGCCAGGTGTTTATTGTTCAGGTCTTGTCCACGTTTAAATCAAGGCCTGACCTCATGTTATAACAGGTGTGTCTCTGCATTGTCTGTCTTTGTGTTGTTTCCTTCCTCTTAAAGTAACTTTACATCAATCCTGCTGTAACTAGAGCTTTGACTCTATGTTAGATTTCTCCATGTTTCATTCATGCACTCTCTCTGACCCTGCGTGCTTTAGCTCAACATGTATGATGTCATTGGTCTGTCACTCTTTATCATTGATTGCTGGGTGTTACTGAACATGTGTTGGTGATTAGGTTGTCATTGAGGGTAAACCTGGTCGGAGCCCTGGGAGCAGCGTGGCCATTTTTGAGATCCACATCACCCCTGGATACTGCCTGGGTCGGTAATTTCACACATATGTCAATCACACGTTTTTCTTTATGAAAAAAAAAATCCACATGTGTGGATGAAGACCATCTGTGCTCTGACTCACACAAACAGACACAAGCATATTTGGTACATTATAAATTTACTACAGCATGAAAGCCTTTTGGGTCCACACCCATAATATTTCTTTTTCTTTGTACATGTAGAGTGTGACTTTGAGGAATCTCATCTGTGTGGATACAGTAACCAGTGGAACGCCAATGTAAACTGGTATGTTGGAGGAGGTGAAGTCCTGGTGCTTCAGGACAACATGCCAAAAGACCACACATACAACAACGGGACAGGTGAGTGAGATTCTCATTATGGTCATAATAAGATGATAATAAGAACACGAGGATCCATTTGTTGATTTGCTCTTTTTGGTTTGGTTCATTCTTTTTTATTTCTTTGGTGACACACCATTAGACTAATTCTTGAATTCTTAAAGACTGAAGGATGTGTCGTACCGACTACTATCAAACTCCCTCTCAGGTCACTTCATGTACGTGGACTCCATCTACGCCAAGACCTTTAAGGAAGTGGCCAAACTGGTGTCACCTATGACGACAGTGCCATTGTCTGGCTGCCTGACTTTTCAGTACCGACGCAGTGAGGACAAAGGGAACCTGTTCTCTGTGTTCTCCCGTGACCGACTGGGCCAGTACCAGGAGCTGTGGAGGGCCGGGTCAGAGAACCAGAATGACTGGAGCGAGACACTTGGAGAGTGGATACCTGTGCAGGTGGACCTGAAAGCACCGTACTCTGCACAGGTGAGTTTAACATGTTACAATTATTATCTCTCTGTGTCATCATAAAAAGATCCTTAAGTGAGATGATGTAACTTTTGAAAGTAAATGTAGACATGAAAAACGGACTCATCCTTGCTCTGGTATGACTTGTAGTTCGGGAAGCTTAATGTTAAAAACTTAGCACCTCTGTTACTCTTGCACTACATTCAAGCTCAATCAGATTTTCCAGTGACCTCTTTAAGACAAATGACTCATGAGAACTATGGGAAATTTAGGAAAATTCATTGAGGCATTTCCTTGTAATTGTCATTTGCGGTTGCAGCGACCACTGTTCAGCAGAAGTTACGTAATATTGCTTTAGCTTTAGCTATAAATTTTTTTTTACCAGTGTTTTATTTGACTCTCTATGTGACAGGAAAGCTTTTCTCTCCACTGGCCCTACAGAAATGTGTATTCTCTATGTATCTACTCTGTTTAGTTGAAGCTGCTGCACAGGAAGTGACAGCTAATATGATGATACAGAACAATGATGTTGCAGATCTGTTTCTCAGCCCATCATTGTTTTGATCATCATCTGTTTCCTGACTAACATTATTAAAAGAACCACAAACTGTAGCTGTGAATATTGACCCTCTGTTTAGGTTGTTGTTATTGTGCTAAGATGTCATTTTTTGGGGCGGCGTTGCCGACGTTAGGAGATTAAGCATCAAACAATCAACAACAGTTGTGATTGTGAGCTTCAGTTTTTTAGTTTCCCTTGTTGCGATAAATGTTGCAGGGGTTATATCTTCTGCTTTTTTATTCACCTTGTTAGACAAAAAACAATCAAATAAATATCATTTGGCATTTTTTAAGCGCTTTGTACCGTTTATTTTAGATTTACATCTGTGTGTGTTCACATCTGCCTGCACTTGATTGCCTGCAGCCTTGTTTATGAGCATCTGTCTCCACGTGTCTGTCTGGCGCTTTAGGTGGTCTTTGAAGTGGCATTTAACAGTCCAAGAGGAGGACGAGTTGCACTTGATGACATTTCCTTTTCTCCAGAATTTTGCAGCACAGACACTGGTGAGCCGCAAATCACAATTAATCATTGTTAATTTAATTATAAACAGGCCCATTTTGAAAACTGTCATATTGATTATGTAATGATTTCTTGGTCAAAGAGAGTGAGTGTGGGGAAGAGAAGGAAAGAAGGATGAATGGAAAGATGCAATTAAAGAATGAAGGAAGGTAGGTAGGACTAAAAGCTTTAAACTCAATCAGCAGCACATAAAGGCTGCAACCAGTATTATAATTGATATTGACTCTGTACAGGTGAAGGTGAAACTTTTGACCTGCCAGGAGCTTATTAATCATCTGTGACAAATGTGAATCAGTTGTGGAGGTATCTCGCTATAGATCGAAGGAAGATATGATGTAAATTATGAAAATCACTGTCGAAAAAACACACTTTGTCCCACAGAGCCGACCTTTGACCCTTCAATCGCCAGCTGCAATTTTGAGGCCGGTTTGTGCCACTACACTCAGATGATCGGGTCAGTGTGGAGGAGAGTTTCTGTGAAGCCCAACATATTCAGGAATGGAGACCACACCACAGGAGCAGGTGGGAATAAAACAATATTTAGAGATTGTAATAATGAACTGACATATCTCATTTAAAATAGCTATGATTCACATTTTAATTAACAATGACAATGTGAAAGAAGTAGCAGTGCATGTTATTTCAGTCTGGAGTTTGTCAAGACTAAAAAAAAAAAGAGCTAGAAAAGAAAGAAAGTTGGATGTTGCTTTTATCTGTTGGACACAGAAACAACTCCAATGGGATAATATTATTATGTCTGCTGAATTGTTAAGAAGCTATTTTTGCATGTTAGCCAAAATAACTTAGTAAACTGATAATGTTTGCTTGGTTTTTTTTTTTTTTTTTTGTTTTTTTGTTCTTGTGTACCTTTGTTGTCCCGAAAGCAATCCACGCAACTTTAAAAACAGAAGCATCTGCATCCAAACTGTTGAAATTAAGATCAGTACCAGGTGTAAAAGATGGAAACATTCATGGCAAGCAGATTCCCAGGATGTGGGAACTTCTCAAGAAAATAAAAAACTGTCTTCTCCTTCCAGGATCTTTCCTGTTGGCTCACTCCTGGTTGAATCCACGCTCTGGCTACGTAAGCCGTCTGGTTAGTCCAACTCTACCCGGGAACATGAAGTTCTGCCTGAGATTTTACTTCTCTCTGAGAGGTGAGCAGGACCCAAAACTCTCCAGAATGAAAGATATTTTAGCAAAGACTCATTCTTTTGGTGCTGTTTGAATCTATATGTGAATCCTTTGCCGTCATTTATTTTTACTGACTCACTGAACAAAAATAACTCTGGCAACTGCAGGTTTCAACCAGACAGACCTGGCTCTGTCTGTATATCTGCAGCACCAGAACAACAGCCAGGAGAAGATCTGGACTCAAGGAGAGAGGTCCAGAGGAATCTGGATCGCATCAGACGTCACCTTTCAAACATCACAGCCTGCCAAGGTAGAAAGGAGGAAAGGAAGTGGAAATACGCATAGCACTTCAGTCAGAATAGTAATGGAAGATCAGAGGAAGATGTATGAAAATTAAAAAGAAAAAAAGCGAGAGGGAAAAGACTGAATGAGTGAAGCAGGGAGAGAAAATAACAATCAATTATAGCTGAAGGAAGAAAAAGACAAATAAAAATTCACAAAAAAGAAAAAGCAGATGGAGAGAAGATGGATTAATGGAGAGAGTGAGAAGAAAAGTGATGTAAGGAGTTAATTTAGAAAAAAAAACAAGCAAATAAAGAAACGGACAAATGAGTAAACAGAAAAAAAAATCAATAAGGACAGGAAAAACAAATTAAAGCAAGAAAGAAGGAAATGTAATGGAGAAATATTAGAGTAAAAAGGAAAGGAAACAACATTTTAAAGACAAAAAGGACAGAAAACCAAGCATGAAGTAAATGAAAATAATGCAGGTTAAAAGGGTCTAAACAGTCTAAAGAACAGTGAATGACAAATACAAAAACAAATTGCTCATGGTTTTATTTTTAAAACTTCCCTTTCTTCTCTGATGTTTGAGCCTTTGTCAGTTTTATTGAAACAGCTGCTGTCCATAGTGTCATCATCATGTGTGTCATCATGATCACGATGGTCATTAATTTCTGCCGATGCTGAAGAGTTCAAAGGCTGTTTTGTAAAACCCTCAGAATTAGATCGATGACTTACTTCCTTCCTCACGAGTGATTTCAAACAAACATCTGAGCAGAAAGAAAAAAAACGCAGCAAAGTGTTTGTCGCTCGAGTGTTTGTGATCTGTAAACAATCTGAGTTTCTCTGGTATTTTTGCTTCTGATGACGACGTCTCCATGTTTCACTGTTCAGGTGGTCTTCATCAGCACCTGCAGGAGCTTCTGGGACTGCGGCTCTGTGGCTCTGGATGACATTAGTATGAGCCTCGGAGACTGTGAGCTGACATCAGCAACAGGTCGGTATCAACCTCTAAATTATGTGGATTTAAAAGAAAACACTGGAAATACACATCCACTTGTTACTAACTACAGCAGCACTTTTTTTAAACTTATATTTTACTCATCAGTTGCTTATCCAGGTTTGAGTCACAGTGGCAGCAGCTCAAAAAACAGTCTAGCTGTCTCTTTCCACTTCTTTCTGGGGGATCCTGAGGCGTTCCCAGGTTAGAAGAAATATAGAGTCTCTCCATCATATTCTGAGTTTATCCTGAGGTCTCCCCCCAGTCAGGTGTGTCTGAAACCTGATCAGATGCCCAATCCACCTCAACTGGCTCCTTTCATCTCCAAGAAGCAGCAGCTTATGTTGTCGATCTCATTTTTTCGGTCTTTACCCAAAGTTTGCGACCGCAGATCGTCTGTTAAATCAACAGCTTTGCCTTTCGGCTCAGCTCGGCTCTTCACTATGAAGGTCTGGCACGGCAGCTGTTTCACTGCTGACACGAATTCAATCCATCTGTCACTCTCTTGCTCTATCTTACAATCACTTATGACCGAGACCCCTGTAGTCCCTTACATGAGGTGGCAATACTCTACCCCTTTACAGCAGAGAACTATGACCTCCAACTTGAAGGTGCTGACTCTTATCCCATCTGCTTCACGCTTGACAACAAGCCCCAGGTTGCAGTGTGATGGAGCCAACATAATGAGACAGCAGGCTCTACAAAATCTTCCCTTCTACTCTTCATTTTCCTGCTGCAGGTTTGTTATCATCACCACTGCCAGGACACTGTGACTTTGAATCAGGGATGTGTGGTTACACTCAGGACAAGCAGACTGATGCTGCTGACTGGGAGCGGAGGCGAGGATCCACCCCGACCTCGTACACTGGACCCAGAGGGGACCACACCACAGGACTGGGTGAGTGTCTCCGACACTGGAACTCTCCTCTCACTGCAGCATAAAAATTGCTCATAACATTTGAATCTTAATCAGCTATAGTCAAACCTGTCGTCTTTTAACTGACAGGATACTACCTGTACATGGAGGCGTCGCCCATGCTGCCTGGTCAGAGTGTTCGGCTGCTCTCCCGGCCTCTGAGGGGCTCCAGGGGGCCTCACTGTCTGCGCTTCTTCTACCACATGTACGGCTCGGGCACCGGCCAGCTCAGAGTTCATCTCAACAAGGACGGAAAGGACATATTGCTGTGGCAACAGAGCGGCGAGCAGAGTGTTGCTTGGCTGAGGGCCAGAGTGGAGTATCAGTGTGACAGACAGCATCAGGCAAGAGTGCAACAAGTTTTCTCCAAGCTCTGTTTCTTCTTCTTCCTCTTATTATTATTATTATAGACAATTTTATATTTTAAGAGTGTGACTTTGACTAATGCAGTAATATTAAATCTTTGATGACCTCTTAAACCAAAATATAGCCCATAATCACAGCACACAGGCTGTGAGTACATAACTTGGACCAATGCCTCATAAAATTTATAGCTTAGGCTATAAATGTGTCTTATATATTAGTTATTGAGGTTTCTTGGAGCATCTATTTGACTTTTAGAGGAATCTCAACCTCCAAACAGCCTTCAGCACCAACTGGTGTCAGTTGCTGATTGGCTTTCCACTTCGGCCAACACTTCACCTTCACAGAATCTGATAGAAAACACACAAATACACAATTATATAAAATTAGTTTAATTATAGACTTAATAGATAAATTAAAGCTATTATGAATATTCTAAATAAAATCGACATTGTCTGTGACAGACTGCCAGCACAGTCCTTTTGATATTTTGTGGTTCAGGCTGAATATTATAGGACTAATAATAACCATGACTCCGCTGCCGTTTTGGACCAAATTTCTCCAGAATGAGCCAACATCAGCTTGGCAGGAAGAATAGAAAAAAAAAAAAAAACAGAAGCCTTCTGCGAAGGAAAATTGGATTTAAACAGCAAAAGTGTTTATGACATGTATTAATGACGTGCAATACACACATTTCTATCTTGTGAATCAACAGGATAAATAACCGTAAATAACCATACTGTTGTTATTGCTTGTCAGTGTAATCATTTCCATGGAAATCAATAAAATCACTTTTTCTGTTGGATCATCTCAGCTATCTACTGACAAAACAGCTCCTGTGATGCAGCCCGCTTAAAAAAAACACCACATCTGGACAGGATACACCTGTAGCTCCCTTTTCTAGACTCCTCCTCATCTCCTCAGGGAAGCATTTAAAAGACTGGAATGTCCTAAATGATGACAGACATTGATCCGCCTCGGCATCTTTCACTCTATATAAATATGAGGTGTGATGATGGACAAAAAAAAGTCTATTTCTTTCCCATACGTTTTTAAAACAATCTAAATTCTTACTGTTTCCATTTGTCTGTTGGTTTCAGATTGTGTTTGAAGCAACCAGGGGTTCGTCAGTTCGGAGCGACATCGCCATTGATGACATAATATTTCAGGGTGGACCTTGCCCAGGTAAACAGCCTGTTTATATAACACACTGCTAATAAATAGAGGAAACACAAAGTTAAGCTATGTCAAGATGTGTCACAGTTTCCTGACTCCTGGTCTTTATTTCCGCTGCAGAAATGGAGATCAGAGCCACCGTGGGAACCTCCAATGAGATCGAGTAGAGGAAGAGAGGAAAACATCCGTGTATGATGCATGAACCCTGTTTTTTTATTATTATTATTTGCACATTAAAGACAACACAAAGCGTTGTCAGCTCTTGACTCTTACACGTCAATCGGAAACTTGTAGGAATGAATATGGGTAACAAAAAAAAAATCAATAAATAAAAGGAAACTTTTCATGTAGATTTGTTTTCATGGAGCAGTCGTCAGTTTCTCTCTGCACTGTAGCAACAGAGTGTGTGTTAAACTGTTTTTCTTCACATTTATATGCATTAGATTAATGCTCATCGCCGAAATAAAAGAGAGTTATTCAACACGTCTTGTTGTTTTTCTTGTCACCATTCACTGTTGAGATCAGACAGGAAATATTTGACTTTACTCAGGGATTTACTGATTTTAATGGGGATAAAGTTCCACCTGATCTACACAATTATAAAGGGAAGGCAGTGTTAGTATAGTATAATAAGTATCTTATACAATGAATAAGACATTCCTATGGAAATATATATTAAATAAATAAATAAGTAAACTGCCATGTACTCTTAGCAAGAAAATGACTATAGGAATAGACCGGCCTACATTTTTTGTTGTTGTTCTGTAACACTTGAGTATTGACAACTATCACAGCTGAAACAAAGATGTCTATATTAACATTAATAATATCAATTATCCCGTGGTTTTATAAACAAACTAATTCCTAAAAGTTTAATCGTCATTACAAACACAGATCTCAACTGGATTTGGTCAGAATTCGACAAGTTATTAAGTACATTTAAGGCCACAATGTGAGAAATGGAAAACTGTAGAGTTCACAGGTTCAGAGCAAAATAGATTTGACAAACTGTGTAGACGCTGTTTCACGAGCAAAAACATAATTTATTTCTGGCATTTGCACAGCGCAGCTCCTTAATACTTCTCTTGCTGAGGTAATCGCAGCTCAGAGACAAAAGAACAGATTATAAAAGAGAAAGTATCAAATAAAATTTTAACACAACATAATAACATTTCAAGACAAGAAGTAGTTTCACTGTGACCAAAAGGCACTTTATGTGTTGTAACAAACATTAGATTTAAGAGAAAAATCACACAAACCCAAATAATAATAAAGGAAATTAATCACTGAGTGTTTTAGGGAAGAAATCATTCTGAGCATTTGTTCTGAACACAAACAAACACATGACAACATAATGATAAAATCAATATATTCAGATTTATTTAAACCACATACATACACTGTACATTTCAAAAGTGTCATTTGGTCCCACAGATGGACGTTACATAATACACGTCCCATCGTTCAGGTATTTCATGGACTCCATCTGTTTCGTCATCGCAAGAACTTCGTGAAATCCGGTGCTGAGTCCTGACATGTGCTGGAAGTACGCCTCCTTCTCCACCTGGACTGACAGATTATTTACGCCTGCATCTTTCAAAATGGCTGTCACCTGTGAACAAGAGGAATTACACAGTCACAGACGAGTCAGAGCGGTTTTACGGATGATGAATAAATCAAATATTTGTTTACCAGTGAACCAAAGTTGAAATTTCATTGCAATTTGCCTTCAACATTTCTTGGGAAGACATCAAAATTTCGATTTTTACCACAACATTATGAATGGTGGCTACTGTTTGTACCAACCTGCTGTATGATCCTCTGTTCCACCACGTCTGACATGATCTGAAGGTGGATGGTCCCTGCGATCATGTTGGCTGAATGTCTCCAGAAATGAGGATCTCTGTATGACAAAACTCCTTCGATCTTTTCAATCTAAAAAAAGCACAAAACAACTAAATATTAAATATAAGCTAATTTTGTTCAGCTTATATTGAAAAAAACCCTTTACAAATGTTTTCAGTTTATAACCATCGTGTGTTAAAGGACGTGTGCAGTAACTAAAAGGTGACTCATCACCTTCTCCAGTGCGCTGTTCAGGTCCTTCTCGTTTTCTGGGGGAGTTCGTAGCAGCAGAACCTCGCAGGCGTCCTTCAGCAGAGGGATGACACTGAGGAAAATGAGTGTGGCGATGAAAAGCGAACAAATTGGGTCAGCAATCAACCAACCGAACTGCCTGATGAGGATGGTGGAGATGATCACACCAACGCTGCCTAAAGTGTCGGCCAAGACGTGAAGGAAAACACCTGGCGAAAAAAAAAGAGAGACGTAAGGGTTATAGTTGAATGACACTTTCCTTTTCACTAGGTTTATTTCTGTACTTTGCCAAGAACAGTCACCTCTCATGTTAGCGTTCATGCCTCCACCCCCAGAGCCGTGAGAGTGTCCGTGTCCTCCGTGTCCGTGTCCGCCATGTCCGTGTCCTCCGTGCCCGTGTCCTCCATGAGAGTGACCATGACCTCCGTGGCTGTGCTCGCTGTGAGAGTGGCCGTGGTGCGAGTGGCTGTGTTCATGTGATGAGCAGGTTTTGCCACCGTGAGCGTGAGCATGACTAAAAGCGCAGATACCGACCAGGTTGACCAGTAAACCTCCGACAGACACCGGCTGCAGGAGACAAACCGCACACAGAGCTGAGTTTTTGTTCAGGTATTTCTACTAATGTATGTTTATATCTGATAAAATATGATGACAAGCCTTTATTTGAAACTGTAGAGCAGTTTACTCACAGTCAGCATGTCTGTATTTATATTAGGGGGATCCACTAAACGGGTGACTGACTCAACAAAAACAAAGAAAGCGATGACCATGAGGAACAGGCCGTTGATGAATCCAGAGAGTATTTCAACACGACCATATCTGCAAAAAAAAAAAAGTTGAGTTGTAAATACTTAAACTATTTCAATATTTCCTATAAAAGCCTTTTCACATGTTCTTAATGGACTTTACCCGTAGGAGAAGATCCTGGTAGCTTTCCAGCGGGTCATGAGGGCAGCGAACAGGCCCAGGACTAAAGCAGAACAGTCAAATAGCATGTGGAAGCCATCAGAGATGAGGCCCAGGCTGTTGGTCCAAACACCATAAAACAGCTCCACGAAGGTAAAAGCCTGAAACAAGCAGAGAAACAAACCAAAGTCAATACGTCATACCATCCCCCAGTGTGAAAAAGACTCTCATAAATATTTTCTAAATACAAAGCTTTCATTTGCATCTTGAAAACAATAACCAAATTGTATTTTCTCCTTTTCAACACCATCTCAACACCTTCTCCTACATTACAATAATAAGAATCAGTTATGAGTTATGTACTCTTGACACTGTACGTACCAGGTTGAGACACAGGAAGTAGAAGATTTGTCTGGAGTCGTATTCCTCCAGGATTTGTTTCAGTGAATCTTTGATGAACCGTGGGAGGGACTGTGACGTGTGCTGGAGGGCATCACCCATGAAATTATACAGAGGAGTCCCTTCAGGTGAATATCCCACCAACGTGCCCTTCTGACCTTTCTTTGATGGAGACGAGAGGATACTGGACGCTGCACAGAGAGAGATGAGAGCAGAGGGAATTTTGATTTCAACTACATTCCATAAAATTCTGAGTTCCACCCTGTGTATTTAGTAAAAAAATAGAAATAGGAATAATAATAAGACATTAATTCATCCCTCTGGCTTCCACCTACTTACACATAATGAAGAAGATGGCGCTGACTAGCACTCCTCCAGAGAGCACATGCTCTGTGCTGACCTGCTGAGGAGGTTTGCTCATGGAGCGCAGCTGGTCTGTCAGTGGGTGAGTCCAGAAGTTGGCCAGAAGCAGAGCACTGAGGAAGAGGGCGATGGTGCCATAGCGGGCGCATCTCGGCGTCTCCATCTTTGCGTTGCAGATGGCCTCCACATAAAACTCCAGGATCATCACAGAGAAAATGATCATCCCAAAAGGCAGGATGAGGGACGCCCACGACTCCACTTTACTCTGGTGTTCAAGACAGAGCAAGAATATAGTCAGCGAGAAGATTAAAAACAACAGTAACTTTAACTTTGTTAGCTTGTGAGTTTAACAGGCTGAGGAATTTCATCAACCTGGAATAAAAAAAACGTAACTATCTGCTTATATTGCAAAATGAGGGCATGCTGTTACTTTGCCGCAATTAGGGAAACATGACTGAGGCTCCACAGCTATACTAGCAGCTGTAATTAACCACGGTAATGGTTTGAGCCAAATGCTAACAAAGGGATGTTTAGCAGAGATAATATTTTTTATGTGCACCATCTTAGTTTAGTGTGTCAGCAAGTGCAGCTGAGCCTGATGGGAAAACCATTACCTCTGAAGATAGAGTGAACTGATAAATTAGCACTGCTATTCCTAGAGTAGCTAGCATGGCTAGAAATTTGAAAAACAAGCTTTATGTAAACACTGGAGTGTCCACTTACTTCTGTAGTTGCTGAGAGCACGATGACCCAAGGCAGCAGCACCATGGCAGAAACCAGGTTGTCAAGGGCATAAAGGCGTTTCGAACCTCCTATCTCCACTGATAGTTTCCTGGATGCTGTGTGGAAGCCCACCTTGAGACACAGGGAGACCACCAGCAGCATAACACCACCCTGACAGGACGAAGGAGGGAAACAGAAGGTGGAAATTAATTTGGAAATCAAAAGATATTTTGTTACTATGATTCTCTTTAGGCAAAGATCGATATAAAACTTTATGTGGAACGTGGGCCTCACTTACTTTGTGATCTGCAACACCTAAAAATGCAATGGCAGTGTAGAGGAAATGAGTGAGTGCGCTGTCATGGTGTCCCTCAGCTTTAAGAAAATGAATCAAGGCAAACAAAATACAACTATGTGATGATAAACAACACAAACGGGTCAGTTTAATAAACAGATCTGCTGGAACTGCTGCTCCTTATGACAAGCAAAGGATACGGTGCTCAGCCATCTTTGCCATGAGATCATCGTTGTCAAAGAGGAGGAGGCAGATCACAGCGATGATGAACAAAGCAGCACCTCTAGTCTGCAGAGTCAAAAGAAATGCATATAAGGTAAAACATGTCTCAACAGGACATTTTTAGAACTAAAAGTTTTGATTACAAACTAGCTGCGTGACAGTGTGTCCTCCTACCTTGGACGGCCCTCCTCCTTGGCTTGTGAACAGGACACCAAGCAGAGCAATAATCACTACATCGCTGTGCTCAAATAGCAACAATGTTCTGTGAAAGACATGGAATTAAATTACATACTGAACACAACATACACATACGTATATGATCACAACCACAATGTCTGGTACAAATGTATGGCTTTGTCAAAACATCTCACCTCAGAGGTCCACAGAGAGTTAGACCAAAGAATCCCAGTAGAGATATAACGCAGCTGAACACAGCATGCTTTAGCAACTTTATCCACTAAAAAGAAAACAGGTTTACAAAGGCATTAATACAGTGCAATACATGGCAATATAATATTTTACTGTTGTAAATTTCAACTTTAACATTTCTTAAAACACTCCAACAGGATTGCAGATATAGTTATGAACCACAGAGAAAACTCAAATGAAAGAGGCAACAGGGATCACACACTGCAGAAGGAGAAATCCAACAAACCTGTCTTTTTGAGATGGCTTTGCCAGATGAGAAAGGCTTTTGGAAGAAAAGAAGAATGACAGCACTCCTGCAAAAAGACAGGAAGCTCTGTGTCAGTCTGTGGTCACCATCCATGCATTCATAAATATACTGAAATCATTAATAATAACAAATTAAATTTAAATACGGAATGAAACTCCAGTAATAAACTCAGGAGTACTTACCCTAATTTTAGTATGAAGATGAACTGAACAATATGAACGACCTTTAGGATGTCATACGATTCAAAGATCCCAAGAGCCTTGAGGACTTTTGAGATCACCAATAAAACTATGTATCTAGTTAACCTGGAGAGGAGAAAGACAAAATATGATATTAGAGCTTTGTAACATAATCTTTTGTGTTGATTTATGTGATTTGAAATGATATATATTTGATATTTAAACAAAACAATCCACTGCACAACTGTGATGAATATTTGACACAACTTTAGACTCTGAATTGATTAAACTACGCATCAATAGAAAGTTAATGGTGTCGTTTCAACTGGTGCTTGGACTATAGCTACAGTAATCTGTTGGATGAGATTATTATAAGATACAAATATAATACAAACCTTGAGTTAGGCACCTCGACCATGCCCAATTTCCCCCCTGAGAGCACATTGCTGCTGTATTTATCCTCCATTTTCAAACCCCCAATCACGACCAGATTAAGTCCAGTTGTATTTTTGTCTCCGTTACCTTATCATCGCTGCTACCTGGAGTGTTAAACTGAAGCTCGTTTACAGCTGAAGAATATAAACAAGCTTCTCCTGGCCCCTGTACATCCTACTGCTTTAACTTAGGCGAATCTATAAACTGAACTGTAAACAAACATAAACCAACAGTCAGCTGGTAGTCTCTTAGCCTGTTAGCTAGCTAGCTAGCTTAGCTAGCCACCTGGTTTGCCAGTTAGATTCTAAAGTTTCTAGCAGCGACACGTCTTCTGTGTGCCGTGTACGTCAAATAAACGCATGTGGTCGCTTGGTTAGAGCAGAGTAATTAACAAGTTTTAGCTCACTCTGGCCACAATGAACGATAAAGTCCGTAATGGGAGAGTAAAACACTAAGCTGGCCAAACAGCCACGGCACTTCCGGACACGGTAAACGATCCACGTCATGTACGCGTGTTCGTCAGCAATGCGCCTGCGCAGTTCAGGGCCCTGAGCGTGGACCAATTGAGGAGGATAAAGAAGACAACGCAAAGTGTCGGCGGTGACTGCAAAAATCTGCAGTATGCAGGTGAGTTATGTCTTTGAGTACCCGCGTTTAAGACAAACATTTCAGACACGAGGTGTAAATTCAATGTGACTAATCAGTATTTATCTCATGATCTTTATTATGATCTATTCTGTGTCACAATTGCAAAAAAAACAAAAAACAAAATACTGAGTTTATTATAGTAAAATGGCAAAAATGTACATTTTTATCACAAATGCAACATTTTCACCACTGATTTTGTAATTTATTTTGCAGACAGGACCAGATTTTTACCCAGTATAATTCTGACAGTATATGGCAATAACTTTTAACTGTTTTTATGTTGTTTCGTGTTGTCTTTTGGAAATGACCTTTCAAAGTATCTGTTACTATATTGAACAGTTTGTAAACATTTTATTTGTGTAGCTGTAAACAACTACAGCCCCCATGAGCCTTTGATAAAGGTTTTATAGCTCATGGGATATGTCGTTGTATTTATTTATTTTTTTTATTTAATCAATACCTTTCTGTCTGGCTTAACTGAGATTTCATCTTCCTCTTCCTTAAAAAAAATCAAGGTTATATTGATGTATATTATAATACATCAATATAACCTTGATTTTTTTAAGTGATGTCTTTTAAGTGATGCTGAAGATTTAAATGATGATGAAGAAATTATAACAGAGTTATGGAATGCTTGTGTTATTGATACTGAGATTAGACCTTTATTAGAGCATCAACCCAAACAAAGACATTAGGTGGACAAGATAGCCCAGATTTTCAGTAGAGTGATATTAGCAGAAAATCAGTAGGGTCCACATAGCCCAAGTAGCACTTTCTGGTAATGTCCATCAGTTTCTTTCTGTTAAAATGAGACAAAGTTGCGGTCAGTGAAAACCAGAATATAAAAAGCATCCAGAAAAATCAGGAAATGTCACATTTAATGGATGTGACTTCTTACCACAATGTCTTCCTGTAGGCCAGTGTCATACATGGCCCTGTATTCCTCCACAATCTTCTTCAGGTCGACCTCAGAGCGGCTCACCAGGATTCTGGTCAGCGTGTCCTCACAGGTGCCGTAGCCCTGTGGCGTACACAGGTCAGAGCCTTATATTATTTTTATGTAACACATCTGTATATTAGTTACATAGGGACATATTAGTGGTGGTCAATAAAATATTAAAGTTATAAGCTCTCAAAGCAGTTATGTGAGGAAAATATGAATACATATACAGACAACTTCCACTCAGAGAGACATTCATACACACCTCCATGGCCCGATGGAGCTTCTCTGAAAAGTAAGCTGGTGTGCTCCATGCACATTTCACTAAACATCAAAGAGACACAAGCAGAATTTCACAAATCCACATCACTCATAGTGAGGGAAATAACAAAATGCTTTTCAAATGCTTTTAATCTGCAGGTCCCACAAAATGCAAATGTACCTGTTCCAGTTGTTCAGTGATATAACACCTAGTGATGTCATATAGCCTTACCTAGGTCAATAAGACAGTCTTCAATGTCTCCGCTCAGCTCCAGGTCCAGAGCTTTAGGCAATGAGATGTCACTGACGGCAGCGTAGTTCTGGAACACTGACAGGTAAACAGACAAAGAACATGTATTTATGGGTAAATTAGCAGACAGTCAGAAAGAAACCAGATGGATGTGGTTTTTCAGTCACAAAGAATGAGCTTGTTACATGCACCATAAACATTTCAGGAATTTCAAAATAACTGTCTTTTAGACACAAACATCCAGGATTGTTAATTGTAGATGAACAACAAAAGATGCACGGTTTTGCAATGAGAAGGCAGCTACTGTCTACAACAACAGCTATAAACAACTAAATTTGCTCTATGTAACTTGTGATGTTTAAGTATGTAGCACAATACGCATGTACTTAAATAAACCCTCACTTGATATTAAATATAGTTTTTTATTTTTTTCTTAAAAGAATTAAATCACAAAATCCTCAATGCAGTAAAATCAACTAATAATTTAATTTAAAAGAAAAATCAGTCCAATTTCACTGTATTGTTCCTTCAGGGTTGGGTGCAACATGCTCTACCTGTTACTCTTGTTACATACAAGAGTGTGGTTCCACCTGTTCGCCCACATGTGTTTGTCTTCACTTGAACACAGTTTCAGTCTCTAATGAGTCCTAGCTAACACCTGAGGCACTCACACATTTTATACACTCACTCTTTGAGAGCTGTCGACTGTTTCGCGTTGTCAGGATGTCGATGAAGGAGGACACGTTGATTCCTTCGACACCCTCACCTGCTTCAAACAGAATCTAGACGGAGAGATGTAGATGTAGACTAAACACACACACACTGCAGTTTATTTTCAGCCAATCTTACAT
Source organism: Polydactylus sextarius (assembly GCA_016801845.1). Taxonomy (NCBI): domain Eukaryota; kingdom Metazoa; phylum Chordata; class Actinopteri; family Polynemidae; genus Polydactylus; species Polydactylus sextarius. The sequence goes on from CM028922.1 coordinate 8,777,637, forward strand.
ATACCCTGTAGAAAACAGCCAGGTTCTAAATCTGTATTAATCCGCTCCAGAAAAAGTGATGCATCATCAGTAAGAAACCATGAGCTTGTGAATGCTACAGACATTGTGGGGGAATCAGAGAATATTTTTGCTTTTATTTTTTCATGGGTCATGGCAGTCACATCCTTTAAATGTGGATTTTCTTGATCTTACCTCTGCATCATGTCGGGCTAATTCTATGTTGACTTCATCACCCTCATCTTTGTTTGCCCTCAACATGGCCAGCAGGGCTGTGGTGAAGTCACCACTTGTCTCATCCTTTATAACTTCCTCCAGCTCTTCTTCGTACTCTGATGGAGTGAGAGCATTTTAATCACAAAGATGACAATCTGCACATCTAGTGTCTGTCTATCTATCTATCTATCTATCTATCTATCTATCTATCTATCTGTCTGTCTGTCTATCTAGATTTGCAGTAATGTACATGAAATGAAATTAAGTATTGCTGCAGGGGTTACAGCATTCACTCAGAGGCTTAGGATGATCACAGTGCAGCACTGTCTTGGAATTCAACATTACCGCAGAGCACAGAGCTCAGTGACATACCTAAGCTGTTACATAAAATATGAAAAGCTTTTTAGGAGCCCAGAACAAATAACAAGGCAAACCTTCTTTGAAGACTCTCTTGATTTCTTGAATCTCCTGGTTTGTTCTGGTTGCCAGAACTTCCACTAGGATGTCCTCATCTGTGCCCAGACCCTGTTGATTTAGAACAAATGCCAGAGGTGGCACAATTAAACGTCTGTGTGTGTTTTTTCTCCAGGTACTCTGGCTTTCACTCATAGTTCTAAGACCCAAATTTGTCCATAGATGTTGATGTGAGTTTGTATGTTTGTTTGTTTGGGATTAGCTTCGACCACTTGAAACCCTCAAAATAAAGGTGTTGTAGATAATGGATGGATGGGAACACAAATAACAGAAGCCATATCTACATAAATAAACAGCAGTGCAACAACAACCAACTATTACAGATAGAAATGCCAGATACAGCTTCAGGTTATTTGCCTTTGAGTATTTTATTTGACATGGTTCTTTAAATATAACTAATAAATACCCTGTGTTCAGGGTATACACACAGAAGCATCTTGAAAAGCTAATTTCTTTTTTTGTAATGGAAAAGACAAGGAATCAACTATGTGACTACATCTTATTCCTGCCAACGTCAAGAGTGTGGAATAGCGGGATAACTCTGATCAAGGGAAATTAGTTTATAATGTTACCAACTGCTGCAGTGCAGCTCTGCAGACTGACTGGAATTACAAACAGTTTCCAGGTTTAAGTGTGTGTAACTGCTGCTGAGAGACAAACTCCCTGCACTGTCAGCTCAAATCACAGCTTCTTTAAAACAGTTTGAGCAGACAGTGTGTAGGAGTTTATCTTCTTTCTTTTTTTTAACCTCTTCTCGCTGTTCAACACAAGGTCAAATATATACATGTATATTTTTTTTTAAAACACAGAAACCATCCAAAGCTGAATGAGAGAATAATTCACTTGAAGAGTATTAGAGGCTTTGATATTCAGGACACAACTACTGATATTTACCTTTGTGGCTTTCCTGAGCAAGTGTGCATCAAATTCAGCCGGCGTCATGAGCAGAGCCAGAGTAACATCCTCCAAATCTGAGCGGAGAGCTTCCTTCAGAGCTACTTCCAGCTTCTGCAATACACAGGGACCACACACATCATGCTAAATCAATCTGGTTTGTATGATTATATGTGTATGTCATTTTTCTTGCAAATCTGTAAATGCAAATCACTTCACATTGTGATGGTCAACATTTACTAGACGTCAGTTTTGGTTTTGGTGTTCAAACTCGTTTGGAGTCTTGACTCTGTCTTCGTGTGAAATAAATGTCTCACCTCTCCAGTGATGACTTCATAAACTGTTTTTATCTTCTGCCTCTGTTCATTGTCCCTCCTCACCAGGACCGCAATGATCACATCCTCATCCACGTCTGGAAAAGACAAGTCACAGTTTACCTTACTTTTTGTAAAGCACTGAAGGAGAGGAGAGAGCACAAACACTTTTTGCATCCACCAAACTGACAAGTTTATTTTTGGATAACATGAGTATGCATACACACCATCACTTTCAATGGCGCTCATAAGAACTGCAACATCGCTGCTGGCATCAAAGTCTTGATATGGGGTGACTGTGCCGTAATACTTAGCCTTCGGCTTCCCCTTCACCTGAAATGACAAACCACGGATACACAGGTCTGACTCTTGCAAATTAATATTATGATTCTCTATTCATTAATTAAAATTAATTTTCCTCACTAAGGGTTGTTCCAACAGTTGATCTAATACTCACTTTGATGGTGTCGTCATCATCAGGGTCTCTGTTATGGATAACGTTGTCAAAGAATTTCCTGAAGATGGACATCTTTGTTTGGCTTTTAGGTTAAAAAAACTGCAGAAGGAAAAGGAATAAAAAAACAGAAGATTAGTTGGTTTATCAGTTTAAAGAGTCTTCTTTTGTTATATTCAAAAATCTAGATCTAGATATGTCACCTGTGCTGCTGGGTACCGCTCTCTCCACAGGCTGTAGGTCTCTGGATAATAGTGAGACTATTTAACTCACTGTGCTGTGTCTCCACCCAGTTCTGTGCAGGTGATTTTCTTTCAGGTTTGTTTCCACCTGCTGAAGATCAGCCAATCATCTGGCACCTCAAAGACAACATTCCTGCAGGGTGACATTGTGAGGTTTGAACACCTCTAACTGGTTGGGTTACTTTGTCTGGGCTTGTTGTAAATTTTGTAAAACCTTCACCTTTTAATCAAACAAATGTCTATTCATGCAAACATGGAGCAGAGGTAGTTAAAAAGGAACTGGTGATGTAACTCTCCTAAATACTGACCTGAGACCACTTGTTGTTTTTACCCAGTGACACGACTGGACCTGAAGTTCCACATTTTTCTCTTGGGTGGTTTAAATGAAACTCGATTGTTTATAGGTCTTAGGGAGTCTGTTTTCAAATGATGTGACCTGAGTCAGCGTCACTTTGGGGAAGACTGCAAGTTTGAAAATAAAAAATATTATGAGATGTGGAGTTAAAAAAAGAAGTAAGCCTATAGCTTCCTCCTCGTCTCTGCTTGAGGCTACCTTAGCATAGCACACTATGAATCTCCAAACAGAATTCATAGTTGCATTGTGGGTAATGTAGGTACCAGATCTAGGCAGGCAAGACTGAAAAAATAATGCAAAACTAAAACTGGATCAAATAAAGGCATTTGAGGGCAACGGCTACAGATATATTTACTTATTTATTTAATAAAAGATGTTACATTTTTTGCAAAGTCAGAATCTCAGTATGAATTACAAAGACAACGTAAGAGAACACAAAAAAGCCTCAGGCAAACCACACTGTGTTTACATGAAGGGTGTGAACAAACTTATAGCAAGGTCAGCATACTGTAAGCATAGTAATGATATAAATTAATAATTAATTAGCTTTAGGTTTATTGTTTTCTTTCTGATAATGAGGTGAAGATGAGGGGTGGGGGTGGGGGTGGGGCGGGGCGGGGCGGGAGGGTGGGGTGGGGTAACTTGTTTTACAGACCAAAGAAACATTCTTGGATGCAGACGCAGGAGCATCCTGTCCAGGCTGATAAGACACTGAGAGTCCCTTGATGAGGGGATTCTGAGGATCTCACTATTATATCAGCTTATTTGTCATTTCGGATCCTGTCATTATCTCCTGCCCTTCACACCTCCAGACTCTTCACCTGGTCACCTTTGCATAATTACCTGATCTATCCCTGATACATACATACCCGCCCATTTCTACCCACTGTCTTCCAGATGATCTGTTGTACTTTCCACACTGTAGCTTTGCTTGTTTGTTTGTGCCTGTTTCTCACCATTTTCCTGTTTGACTTTTTTTTTTTCTTGTGCTTGTTTGCTTGATTTTCCTGCTGACTACTTTCCTACAGTCTGACTTCCTGCATTACTTGTCTGTCAGTTTTTGTCCACTGGTCTACCATGAAGTTAATTGTTTTGAGCTTTTATCTCTGTGTCTATGAATATCCAGAAAGGAGGTATTTTCACCATGGTATTAGCAGTATGTTTTGATTTGGACACTAGTTAAATGATAACCCATAATTCACTCAGATAGCAACCAACATAAATGCCCAACAGGACCCATCCTGGTCCCTTTTGAACCACAGGAACAGATAAACACAGGCTTCTGTCACATAAAATTATAAGTTGCTCAAGATAAAACTGAGGCTTGTACAGAAAACTTTACAGTAGATTACTGTTTGTGAGGTTACACGTTTTAAAAAATGATCTCAGACAAACTTCAAAATGCTGTTGACGTCAGTCAGGAAATATGAAAGGAAATGAAGGTCCTGGTGGAATACCATTATCTCAGCATTGTTGGATGTGTTTGTGCCTGTTTTTGTCTCCAGTTGTGAAATGAACAAAAATCATCTGCGGGATTAAAACAGCCATCATGGAACTGATTTTCTTAAACTGTTATCTTGGAGGTGGACCTCTCCCACGACCTGGTCCTGCACCTGGACCCGGACCTGGTCCTTGTCCTCTTGGGCCAGGTTGCCGACTAGTTGGCCTTTGAGAGTTGGGGTTGGGTGATGACAGAGATACGTCTTTCTGCAGATCAACAGCTTTACCGTGTTTTGTCTTTGTTGGCTTTGGTTCCGGCTCGGGTGGTTTTTCTGTTTAAACGAGAAAATGATCAAATAAAAAATCTTGGATGTGAAATATATTCACAGGGTCAATATGTTTGTCTGGACCACAGCTGGACAGTGAATGTTTGTGACTGAGTGAGTGAAATGAAGTTACACCATAGGTCAACTCTTGGACATTTCCCACTGGCCAGTGCTCTGTCAACATGTAACATTTTCTGTTACATCATCAGGGAGTGCAACTCATTTCTGTTTACCTGCTGCTGTATTTTCAGCTCCAGTGTCAGTTTTTTTGTAAAGTTGTGGCTGCCTGCTGAGAACTACATGTCTGTCACAGGAATATGCACAGCTAAAGTAGGAACTACTGTTGTTGTGCCAGTCGAGTGAACACAGGCTGTCAGTGCTGTCAGCAGCCTTGCAGAGCAGACACTCCGTAGTGTGGAAGGATTTCATAATTTCCTACAGCTATATAGTAGGTTTTTATGCCTAGACTTGTCAGGAGTTTACTGACCAGGCTCTGGTGGTGCAGGAGGGATGAGGGAGCGGTTCGGCAGCAGGTCCTCCAGGTCTTTCATGACCTGATTGGTGCTGTCTGTGTTGTTCCTGCGATTTTTCTCTTCATCTCGAGCCTAGACAGACAGATAGAGGGAGAGAGAGAGACAGATATAGGCAAAGACAGGTGGAGGAGATGAGGCAGGCAGACGTGAGTTTGCAGTTCTGCTATGTTTGAGTAGTGCACACAACATTTATTTCTGTTTACCATCTGCATTTTCTTCTTCAGCTCCATGTTGGAGTTCTTGTAGGCCTCAGACACTGAATTCAGATAGTAGATGGCCAGTCTGCACAGGAGAGATGACAGGATTTGTCATTTTTCAGGCAAAAGGCAAAATCCATTAAAACATATAACTTGGTCACTCAGCTCAAAAAAAGAAGCTCAAAACAAAATAAATTACATGAGAGGGATGATTTAGATGAAAATCCTAATGTGTGTGTATGCTTATGATCCTATATACTTCCTCAATACTCACACCATGAGCAGCACAGCTGGTATGATGAGGCCCGGGTTGGCTGCGTAGCTGAAGAGGGTTCCCATGAAAGCTGGCAAGTCCAGGTCGATCGTCTCCATTATCACATCAAACATCTTTTGCTTTCCACTGCAGACATCAATATGGTCAGTATGTGCGTATTTTTTACATTCATTTATTTCCACATTCATGTTTCTAACTTTGATCATACAACTCGTGTTGTCACCTAAAGGGTCCGCAGTCAAATGAAGGTGGCAGGGTCATGATGGTATAGACGACAGGTAACAGACTAAGGAAGAGGATGAGGAGCAGCAGACCCATGTAGAAGTTGTTAGACTTGGAGGCCTTGAAGACTCTCTCGTGAGGTACGTTGGTGGCCATGACGGCCCAACATTGATAGTACATGGAGCTGAGGAGGCGGAGCACGTTGATGCCGACCAGACCAGGAGCATAAAACGCACCCATCCTGATGACATGACATCATTTGATCTGATCAGTTGTTATGTAACAAAACATTAAATATGAAAGTTTTTCCTTTAATTTGAAGTATTTAAAAGTTTGATGGGAGTTTCTGACAATGTGTCTGATATCAGCAGGATATAAGGATAATAATATGGTGTAAAGAGTAACAATGTAGTGTAACACAGTAAGATGATGGAACATACTACTACATGTTACACATTACTGGTGATAGATAGCTCTATTCAAAGTGCTGTTTATAATGTATGAGGAGCAGCCCCATGGCAACCTGAAGCCCTGGCACCGCCAGTACAACAGATATTATCTATCTATCTGATGATACTGGACACATGCAGTGACACGCACCCATGCATGTAAACTCACAGTGACTATTGATCACACTGCTAACTCTGTGTGTGTGTGTGTGTATGCATGTCCATGTAAAATAAAAATTGTACCAGATCATCCCTTGATTGAAGACTAATCCAAGAACATTTCCACTGATGTCAAACTCTCCATATGACGGCTGAAAGTGAAAAGACACAGTTAATAAACACTGCATCACTGTTAACACATTTTATTGTATTTTGTAGTATAGTATTTTGTAGTACTATAATAAATAGATAAGCCCACTGTTCATTTGTTTTTCTAATATTGTATTTGGTAGGTGTGTTTCAATTTGAAACTGTGGGTATCATTAAAAAAATCTCTTAAGATACAAGTCACATCAATCATTTTATATTAAAACAACTTACAAATCCAGCCTCCAGGTCCCAGCACCAGCAGTAGTTAAGGAAGCGGACGATAACAGCTCTGGCAAAGTCACCGATCAGGATGGTCAGGTAGGTCACCTGGATGTCTGACACTGTCAGCTTCACAAACTCCTGGAATTTAGGTAAAGCATGAAGTTAAATAAGTTGTAAACATTCATCGGATGTGAATTAAAAAAAAAAAAAAAAGAAATTAAAAACTGATTAAGGATTGTTAGAGGGAAAAAAATGTAATTTTTGTGTTGTATTACAAAGAATTCAGTGCAAACAAGTTAGGGGTATTTTTCATTACAATGCCAACAAGAGTTTCCCAGCAGGGTCCTCTAATGACATCAGCAGGATTCATGGGGGGTGGGGTAGCCTCTGAGTTGTTGACCATAAGTGAGTAGTTGGCATAGTACTCCTTCATGGTGGCAATGGAAGCGTTTTTAATGGCCTGCTCTTCTTCCAGCTAGGAGGCAAAAAGAAGATGATCAGTCAGCAGCTTTCTATGGGGAAAATGTGTTTTCAACTATGTGAATATTTATGGGATCACCCACCACAACCTAACATGAAAAATGTTCCACACATACACACACAACTGGTACATTTCCTAATGCAAAACTAAAATATTTATCAGGGAGGACTGTATGCTTAGTGGTGCGTACTAATGACATCAATAGCAGGATGTCATAAAGTCTTGGAAAAATGAGCAAAAAATCAATCACGGTCTAAAGTTTTACTAAACTGTTCATTACAATCCATACCTTCGTGTTGACTTCATCAAACAGGGCAAACAGAAAAGTGTAGAGGTTTCCCAGGAAGAGGGCAAAGATGCGAGCCAGCTGCCACTTGAGGGCGATTCGAGGATGGTAGTCCTCCAGCTCAGCGATGTTCTCAAACAGCGGAGGACACACCAGACCCAGCAGAGACATGATGATCTCCAACTGGACCATAAAAGGGCAAAATCATCAGTCACCCGTGAATCACCAGTGACACCATAACATTTATAGTTCTTTCTATTACATCTTCACATGCACATACATTTGCAGAGACGTTCTGCAGAGCAGTATGTCATGTACCCTGCTGGAAGTGTTTCTTTTGTGAGTTTTTCCTCAGTGCTGCATGACATGTAAACATTTGCTGTAAGTATATTTGTCTTGTTAGATTTACACAGAGACATCCAAAGTTGCTGCCATCTCTGTGTTCTCTCTTGTAATCTCTTAGAATCTCTGTGACATTTTACTTTCTTACTATGATAGTAATTGCTATAGCAATATTAACATCCTCATCAGTACCTACTTCACTGAAGCCACGTGATCATCATTACCTCATTCTTCTCGTACCAGCTGAGGTCGTCCCTGGTGGCAAACTCCTGAGACCTCTTCACCACAAAGTAGATGAGGTATCCGCTGCCACCGAGGCTGCAGGTAATCAGGAAGTTGGCCAGGACCCTGAGGAAGCGCCGCAGGTGAATGTTCTCATCCTTCTGGTTCTCCTGCTCGTCCACAATGGACTCCTGTTTTTGGCGAAACAGGAAGAGGGAGGATTTACATCATGGATTGGATTAATGTCATGGCAGTGAACTCAAATGGAACCGCAGGTGTCCAAGTGTAGTATATAAATGAGTTTCTAGTAAAATGGTTTCCATGGTTACCTTAAAGCTGGTTGTGATGGAGGCATATTTGTTGTCAGCAGTCTCTGCGTTGCCAATGAGGTAATCCCAGCTGGTGAACATCTTCCAGGCAAATGTGAACTCTCCCTCCTCTCCGTCTCCGCCACCAACGTCGGCGTTCTTGGCCATTCTGGAAAATAAAACAAACTGCATTCTTTACAGGCAAATGGGCAGAAAAGCCTGGGCATTGATAAAATAAATCTCCTAACCCTATGTTTGTTGAAGTCACAGCTTATGTCTTGTCACATTTAGGAAACTATATTAAATCAACTCAAATTAATGCCAAGTTTAATAACAGTATTGCATTATTGTCATTGCCCAGAGATGGTTGAAACATGCTGGTTCAAGTGGTTGGAATGTTTTTGACAACAAATATTAATTAAAAGCAGCTAATACAGAAGTCTCTGAGCTTTAACGCTGCTGCCGACTCACGTGCGGATCACGACCATCAGGCTATAGCCGAAGGTACCGATCCCGACCATGAGATAGGACAGAGGCAGCCTGAACTTCAGCAAGCCGATGGTCCTCTGGTTGTTGTAGTATCCATAAAACAGGACTGAATATTTGCAATAGCCCTGTGAAACAAGGAGTCAATGAAGAGAGATGTCATTATCCTTCATTGTATCTGTAGTTGAATATAACACACAATAATAGATAATATTCTTGTTAAATGAAGATAATTGTTTATTTTTTAATTAAATAGAATAAACTGCTAAATATTTGTTATAACTGGCTTATCTAGACTCCAGATATCTTAATTCTTCTTCTGGCTGTTGTACAAACCAATCAGGAAGAAACAAATTGTGTGACCTGTACATTTTGGGAAAAAAAGTGAATAGGAATACAGTTTTTTGTTATTTACCATATTGTGATAATTTAGGAGTGTCGACAATATCTCTCATTCTGGTGTACAGATGTTGAAAATTTGAAGTGGTTGTTCAATTTTGATTTAGTGCGTTGTTTTGAAACCAAAAGAGGGTAAAACAGACTATTTTATGTATCTCCTCTCTAGTATTTTACATTTAAATGTGGAATTTAGTGGCCTAGGACTTTCACTGCATAAATAAAATGTGATTATGTAAATTAGTGAATATAATTCAAGGCCTGGGAATATACAGTATATATATATATATATATATATATATATATATTATCTAAAAAAACAGCCTCACATTGAAGTCCATGAGGACAGAGTAATCCTGAGCTGTGTCCTGTTCTGCTCTGGGTACGGTTTTCCTGGGAATTGAACCATAGGGAAGGCCCATCAAAACCTGTAAAAGAAAGACATAATCATTTTTTAATAATTTTTTTTTTTCTTTGCTCTTTGACGTGTTTGTTTTAGAAAGCATATCCTGGTTTTATTTATATGTTTTTATATCAATCTGTTCTACTAATTTGTTTTTACAGTTTTAACTGCAGATAAAAGTTTCTATCACTCCACCTCAGGGATCACCACCAGTCCAAAAGTGAAACCGAAAAGGACGAGGTTCATGCCATACATCCAGCGCAGGAAGATGAAGTAAGACGCAACAGATGACCCAAAGTGACCTGAGAGCATCGAGAAGATGTTTGAATTCAACATCTGTCCACAAGGAGTCACTATTCAGCTGGTAAATGCTCTGGTGTCAAAACTTACTCTCCACCTCTTTAATCTTCCTTTCCCAGGGGATACAGGCTGTTCTGAAATTCTCAAAATCCCTCTGAAACTTGATCCATTTCTGAGATTTAAAGTAAAAGATGGAAAATTAAAGCATGAAAGTGGAAAAAAGCAGAGAAGTGCTGAAAAGTCTACATTTTTGAGAAGCGCCTAACCTTCATCATCATCACTTTGTAGGCATACCACTTCCTGCCTTTTCCTTTTCCCAATGCACCTTCAAACTTATCTACAAATGCTTGAGCTTCCCTGTGAAGAGGCAAAGTTACATAAGAGACAAACACTTATTAAACTCATTTTCCACTTAGACTCACAAAAAGAAAACAATCAAGCAGATAGACAGATATGGTGCCCATAGTTCAGATAAATGTCTAATAAACATCATGTACAATAAAAAGTAGTAAGAAGAAGAATTACTTCAGGTGTGTGAGCCTGCGTTTCATCCTCCACGGTTTATTCCTGATGTTGGCGATCAGCTTCTTTTTTTCCTCTACCTCCTCCTTCAGACGGGCCATTTCTCCCTCTGACATGGACTCGTCTTCCTCATCGGAGCCTGACTTTGAATCTGATGAACTGAAGGAGTGAAGAAAGAAAAGGTACAGAGCAGGACAGGAGGACAGAAGTGTGTTGCAGGAAACACAATTTCAGGACTATCATATCAGAATTTTATGAACAAAAATGGAAGTGAAAAATCAGCAAATGATGATCAATTGAAAGGAGACATTGTTTCCTTTTAAAGTTTCACCAGCTACAGTTGGTGTGTTGTTAGCTATGGATATTAATGTTCTCCAGAGGATAGATTGTAGTTGGGGCTCATTCTCATATACCCCTGACTTTTGTATCAAGAAAAAATCCCATTGCCTTGTCATAGCCTTGTCATTCTCCACAAAAGATGAACCTTTTTAATAGTGGATGCTACTTGGAGTTTTCCTTCAGTATGAAAAGTAAACATTGTAAACAAGCTACCTCACAGTCTAAGATACACATTGGCATTAAATTTGCTGAACAGTTTCTTGTGTCCCAGAGGATGAACAAATATAACATATTCTGTTACTTGTTCATTCCACTGAACACTCATACTGTGGGGGTGTAGTCATGGTTTACCGCTATGACGAATGTTGATTTATAAGACACCAATGTTACTCAGCAGCAGGTTAGTTTACTTCTTGTGGCATACCTGTCATCCTTTTTCTTCTTCTTCTTGCCCTTGTCATCATCATCCTTGTCTTTCCCCTTGTCCTTCCCCCCCTTCTTTCCCTTACTGTCCTCCTCCTCCTCCTTCCCCCCTTTCTTCCCTCCTCCCCTCTTTCCCTTCTTTCCTTTTCCACCATCACTGTCTTCATCGCTGTCCTGAGCTTTTCCTCCTTTCTTCTTATTGGCTGCTCCTCCTCGTTTCCTCTTGGGAGCTTCGTCCTCGCTCTCATCCTCCTCGTCATCTCCACCACGTTTCTTTGCAGGCTTCTTCTTGTTTGCACCTCTGCGTCCCCTGGGAGCTTCATCCTCCTCCTCATCTTCATCATCCTCATCGTCACTGGTTGGTTTTCTGCCCCGACCTCTTCCCCTTGCACCGCCTCTTCCAGCTGCCTGCCTCCTGTTTGTTCTCTTCTGGGTGCCCCCATCTACATTAAGACAAACAAAAACACTCAAAATACCATGCAGCATTTCTAGCATTTAGATTAGATCCTGCACTGTTAACACTTTTAAAATCAGGATGATAAAATAAAACCATGAAATACAACTTAATCTACTCACCATCACTGTCACTCACTTCCCCATCTATCTCTATCCCAACTAAAGAGGAACGAAAAATAAAATAGCACAACAACACAATGAAATACTCAACAAATCATGAACAAGTATAATTCTATTTTACAATTAATGATTTACAAATTCAGTCATCAAAAGTCATCATTTTAGCAAATAATGTAGATTTAATTGGGTTGTGTAATTTTTTTTGTTGGTATTTTACAAGTGTAGGTGCAGGGATGGCAATTTCAGTTGGCCTATCACCACTGGGTTAGAAGTTAGTGGATCGATTAAAAGAAAAAAAAAAATACTGCACAAATTCCTTTTTTTTGGGCTAAAATGTAGTAACTGGTGAACTCTTGGTATTTCATCTGACACCACCATCATCAGTCCAAAACCTGCAAAACTAATGACATTTCCTGTCAGTCCTAGTGCCTATTAGCAAATGTCAGCTTACCAACATGATAAATCGTGAATGGTGAACATGTAAAACATAACGTCAGCGTGTTCATCAGTATAAACATGCTAGCTTGCTGATGTTAATAAACCGAAGTGCTGCAATGAGCTGTGATCACAGCTATAAAATATCTTGTTAGGATACACTTTATTTATGACCTAGGTGACATTACAAGTCACTTGAGTGGGAGATTGTTCTTGAGTCATAAAATCCATATCTCAAATTTGTGAATTGACTGGACACAAAAGAAACTTGTAAGATTTTAATATGGTGTTCTTTCTTTCTTGTGCTCTTACAGTACTTAAATAAAAAAAAAAAAAAAAAGCTCACAATTGAACTATGACTATATCATTTTTATATGCTGTTTGGTCTTTCAGTGAAGATACAGTTTGTTGGATAGACAACAATGGAAGAAGAATACATTTATTTTCTTTTACGTTTTGGATGGACCCAGAGTTTTAGTCGTTCTCTGAACCACTGGCCGTTTCTTTCCAAATACTAATGACAGCCTGAACATTTTGGTTAATCTACTAAGTGACCTTCATTTACATTAGCTATGTTAGGGTTGTGACTTCAAGAATGACAATATCAATCTGTCAGTGAGGTTGTTCACCTCTTTGAAAAAGCTTAACTATTAGGTTGATTTACATGTAACACAATCATGACTTTTCCATCAAAACCCTGAGTGCAGGTCTTTGACTGCTCACCAAGTACAGCCTCAGCTGTACTTGCAGTTCTCATTAGAAGATATTAGCTTGCTACACTGATGGACTCAGGTGGTGAGGGTACTAAGTATCAGTATTTCCGCATTGTCATTCTTCTTAAACCAGAGCAGTGTCAAGTACAACCTCACAGAGTGAGGCGCAGAGTCTTAGTGTTGTTTAATTATTGGCTGTCCCATTCAATACATTAATGGGACAGCCAATGAAAATACCCCCAATGAAAATACTTGTAACTTGTATTAAGCATCATTTCATGACTGTGCCCAAATTTATTTCTGTGAAGTCAACAACTCAGCAGCAGGTGGGGACCAGTGGGAACAAAAACACTTGGGAACAAGAGAACTTGTGACAATAGTTATTCATGTCACGCTTCGTTAAGTTGCTGCAGGGTTAGGGTACCGCTGCTGCTGAGTACACACATTAGAGCTGTTTATTGGTGTATTAAGTCTGTAGTAAGTGGTTGTAGAAGTGTATGACAAAAGAAGTGTCAAATCAAATCCTAAAACTGATACAAAATGTAAAATTTTCAACAAATATTATTAATCATATATTTGTCCTGATACAGACATTTTCTTCCTCCACTGAAAATGATCTGGCTGCATCACACATCATTATAACATCCACAATTTCTTGTACACAGTCATACACAATATAAATTAATCCTCCACTCTGTATACTTCAACTCACCATCCTCCATTGCAGTGATCTCTTTTTTTCTTGGCATGATGGAAAATATAAAGCGTCTGTTCTCTGTGTCCTCTGCAGTCTTTGACTGGTTTACCCCCCACCAAGAGTTTGGCTCTCCTCTGCTTCGGCTCCCCGCCAGCACCCAACTCAGGTATCTGATGATGCCGTCACTATGACGACTGCAGCATGTGACCTCTTCTCACCAGGTGTTGTTTGATCAGTCCTGCAAAGTCTTGAGACCAAAGGTGATCCACTGTGGCTTATCAAGCAGATGGGTTGAGTTATTCTCCAGCAACTGGGACAGTAAAATTTTAATATTACAACTGGAGATGATGGTATACAACTGTGGGTACACCAGTAATTCATATCAGGCTCAAAGTGATTCTCCAAAAACAATCAGAAACACACTAAAACTGTACCGCGTGTGACCCTGTGGTGATTAGCTACTTTGGTTTACCTAAATGGCCAAATGAGCACATTATCTAAAGTGCCTGGATACACTCTCACTCACCTTGTTACTGGAGACCACACACAAACACACACACACACATATATATATGTCATAGATCTTCTCTGGGAACAACACCTAGACCTTGACCATAACCACTAAGCCAAAAAAAAAAACATAATTGCTTTCACATTGCTTTCATCCATAGTTGGACAAACCATGCCCAATTAACAGGCTTTAGTTTGAAATGAGTCCTTAATGGTAGTCTGTGGCAGACACAAACACAGGAGAAGACCAGACAGCCTAAAGATTTAATGAAGGTTTATGTTTCCGTATGCAACACTTTAGTAAGTGAGCAGTAAATACCCAGAGGTGACCTTGCAAGTGCAGTGTTTCTGTTTTGTTGTTGTTTTGAGGTTTTGCAGTACGAACACAGCAGGTACAGAAGAGTTGGACAGCTTGATGCAAAGACAGACAGCAGCTATGTGTGTGTGCAGAGCTGGAAAGCGTGCAGTGCAGAAAAATACCCTGCAGCCGCATTAAATAATAGAGTGGAGCTCATTTTTCACATGCAAAATGATTCTATTACACGGTTGTCAGTTACCACAGGTGAGAGGTGATCACATGCTTTCAGACAGCGACTATCAGTGTTGACACGTGTGACACATCTGCCTCATCCCTCTCACCTGAATGTGGACAATGCTGTCCGTTTGTTAATAAAGTGATGGAATGATACCTTACGTGTTGACATGTAGATCTTCATAATTAAGCAGCAGCAGCAGTACTAGTACTGAAGCACAAGAACATTTGGTGGCACAAATGCCAAAGCCAAAATTAGTTACACTGCTCATCAGCGTGAAACCAAAGTAATGTCCCAAATCTGTTCATTGAATATGACCAGCAACCAAAACAATGTTAAAGTTACCGTAGATCGATGTTCAACGTGGAAAAAACACATTTATAAGCATTTTTAACCTATGTAACCAATATATATGTGTGTGTGTGTGTGTGTGTGTGTGTGTGTTTAAGACTAAAATAAACAGTGTTTGACAGAAGGATGGTTGATAATATCTTCGAGAGCAGCCCTGTTTCTGTGGGAGCCATCTGTTTACAAGCTCACACAAACAACAGAAATTCATCATATCCGCCTTCGAATCTGCTCCGATTTATGGTCCAACAATTGTGCAAACACCTTCTTGTCTAAAAGAAGAGGAAGGGAAAAAACACACACATATCAGATTAATATTTCATGCTTGATCATTATGAAAGATGCATGAGAAATTAAAGTTTAATGAATCTGGTCTGAAAGGTGTTTTAATATTACTGAACATCTGTTACATGAGTGTGTATGTAACAGAAAGACAGAAAATGTTAAACAAAAAAATGACAAATTTAATATGTAACTTCTACTAACCATTACAGTCAGACCTGAGTGCACTAACAACTATCACCTTTAATATAAGAATCCTGGTAATATGTTAATCTGACTGTGTTTATAATCACACTGTTTAAAGTGTATAATATCAAAGAATTGAACTGACATAAAAGTTGCCTGGTTGCCATGGTTAAGGTCATTACATATACATATTTTAAATGTTTTGAAGAGTTTAATACTTTTAAAGACATAAACATTAATGTTTGGGTTTGCGCTGTTAAATGAGATAGTATGTGGCTGTTACGCCACCTAGTGGTTATTCACTCACACTTTCCTACAATTGCTGAGAAAAAAAAAAATCACTTGAGTAGAGAAGGTGTGAAAAGTTCCAAAACTGGAAAGTTGAAATGTTGTGATAAATTAAAGACAAAGTTGTCAGAGCCATCGCAGTCACATCTCACTCCTCCATCACTCTACCAGAAGTCCGAAAATAAAATTTAGTATAAGATAATGAACTAACTTTTAAGTGTGTGGCTGTGTTAAGAAATTGCCAAACATTCCTATTCAACATAAAATGTGTATTTAAAACAACATCAGCATCACACACTCAGACAATCTTTTTCTTTCTCTCCAAGTTTAGTTTTAAACAACCTCAGTACTGATCATTTGTGCACGACTTTCACAAAGGTCGTATAGTTGGAAATCTTCTGATGGTTGGTTGCCACTTTGTTCCAGGCTGAAATGGTTGAACTACCATTGATGGGTTGTCATGGATTTTACATTCATTTACATGGGACTGGCACTGTGAATATCAACAGTTTTACCACATCTCCTGATTCATTTGACAACTGTAGCTGCTGTTTAGCAGTTAAAAGGGTTTTAATGTATATGCAGCAAACTGAACCGCAACAGTGGAAGATAATGGGGATCAAAACAAACCAAAGCAAAAACACCAACTACATTTTTTCAAATTTGGAATCACATTTTACAGTCAATAATCTGATGTATTTCTACTACTTTTCTATGACAACAGTGTTGTATTAATATAATCATCAATCAATATCAGGTAATGAAAATACTGTGATTAAATGAAATTAAAAGAAAACAGAACTATGGATTAACCACGTACCACTACAGAGCTAAAAGCTCTGGGTGGTCAGTGATGACTTCTGCAGAGACACAATGTTATTTAGGAGAGAGGAGGGGCTGTGACAGCTGCTGATGCCATGTGCTTCTTGTGCTGATGAATGAGTACACTCTACGCGTGTACATATGTGTGAACATGCAGATGTCACGGGGAACCTGGGGAGCCGGCGTGATAACGTGACCTGAGGTTGCGCTCGCTGCGGCAGCTCCAGTTTCCCCTGCAGAGACACAGAGTCACATCCAAAGACAAGAACTGCGGCAGATAAACCGACCGCAGCTGCTCGCAAATGTTCTCATCATCTTGAATCTTAACAGTTCAATAAATATAGTTTGTAACCTTAAAAACCTTGATAGAAATTGACACACAGACACTGTAAAACAGCTTCACATAAAGACAGGTTGATGTATAAAAGAGGCTCAAGGTTAGATTTAGACGGAGTTAAAAAAAAACAAAAACAAAAATCAGGAGTCTTGATTTTATATTTTTGAACATAATTTATTTACATCATACAATTTATTCTGTATTATTGGAAGATTACGCGCACTGCAGTATATAAATAAAGATGTTTGTACAAACTTGCATAACTAAAGGGTAAAAAACAAAACGAAACAAAAAACACACACACATTAAGCAGCCAGACCAAAACTCATCAAAACTGAAAAAGAATTATTAATAACCTACGTCCACAGGTCTCACTAGTTCACCGCGGCACACAACCACTTAGCCTCATACTCACACGCCAACCAATCACATCGACTCCCACAAACACACACACTTGTGTTTGATACACAGTATGCAGCAGTCCGACACGTCCCGATGTTGTGAATTTGTCAGATCACATTAAAAACAGAAGAAAACATTCAATAGTGAAGTAAAAGATGAAAATCTTAGTGGAACTAAACCCTTCCAAAGGCAAAAAAAATAATAATAATAATACAAGTGTAGGTTACTTGTCATACAACAACACACAGCATACAAACCACTTTTTTCTCTGGGAAAACGACGACAACAAAAGAAATCGAAAGAAACGTCATAGTCAGGTGACGTGTATTGTCATGTGACTTCAGTGGATGTTTCGAAAGACCTAAAAAGAAGAAAAAAGTCCACTTGCCTGCCCTCCAGATCCCAGAAACAGAGTGAGTCACAGCATTCAGTCCACGATCAATGAGAGGAAAACAAATACACTGTCAAACTACATTGTGTTTCTAGTGCCGCACACAGCAGGAGGGAAGGAATACGAGCCAGCGAGAAAAGGCTTGCGACGAAGTCTCTTTTCAAAGTCTTTTTTGTTTTTTCGTCTTTTCTAGCAATACATCAGAGCTGTGTGTCACAGGCGGGCCAGAGTGGACGAAAACTCCGGCGGCACAGAGAAGCATTTTTTTTCCGGTTGAGAATAACTGACCAGGACGCAAAGTCTGACAAATCAGGAGGGTTTATCTCTGATGTCGCAGAGTGAAGTGGAGGCAAAAACCAAACCAAAACAAAACAAAAAAAAAAAAATAAAAAAAGGAGATGTCCATTTTGCTACTCAAGCCAGCAGAGAGCAAGCATGGCTGAGATTGTGCCGTCAGCCAACAGCAGTAACAGTCTGAGAGTCCAAACGAAAGCCTGAAAACGTCTGAGAACTTTCCAGGCAGAGTTCAAGTGATCTCAGCAGGACCACAAAAACAGACTGGACAGCCATCAATAGCAATTTCTAAAAGGGTAATGACTTTTTCTTCCGCGAACTCCCTCAGTCACTTCCCATCATATACCCTCCCACCCATGCCCCATATCTCATAATCACTATTTTGCTTGTTCAATACAACCCTTCAAAAGTGTTAGACTCACACCCAAACAAGGACACAGCTGAAAATAAACGTGAACTTTCATGCACTGGGAAAAAAGATGTCCTGAATGTGTAACAAACCAGAAAAGAAAAACGGATCCTTCACAAAGAAGGCTGGGCTCAAGTCAATTTGTTTTTGTTTTTTTTCCAACCTGATCGCTCCAAGTATTCAAAGTCAAACTTGGGGAATTTTTCTTCATATTCTCTGGATCTTGTCGGCAACAACCACGGGGTTCTCTTTGCGAATCTTGGCAGCAGCTTCCGCTTTGTAGTCGTACGGACAGTTGTGCTTATCAGAGTAACGGTGAAGTCCACAGAACAGATTCCCACAGCGGCAGTCAAAACCTGAAATACCACAGCAGAGGATAGAGCCAGTCAAATCAATAACAAAGGATCACAGACATGCTGGTACAACCAGAGACACGCTGATTGCCTTATCACCTCATCACCACCTGATGTGATTATTTACCTTTCTGAAGAGGTCTTTTTCCCGGAAAAGGCTTTTATAAGAATATTAGACAACAATAAGCTGTAATGAATCACTGCTCCCTGGAGCCTGTTACTTTTAAGAATTACTCACTGAAGAAATAGATTTAAGATTTATATTGGATGCAAATACTTAGGAGTAACAACGCTTTCATGATCATTTTTGAACCATTATCTAATTTATGTCTGTGGCTTTCTTCCCTTTAGACCTTTGCTGCTTCGTTTTAATTTGCTATGGTGACCGAAATTAGTTTATCCACAAACTACTGTGGTCTGACGCGTAACAAGAAACGTAACTAACACAAATTGTCAACAGTAACTGTTCACATTTGTACACCTTAAAATACACCAGCTTTTAAGCGAATAAATTACTTCAAGCGAGTGAAGCTACAGTTTAATTGGTTTAACTTCTTGGGAAAGAGAACAAACCGGTTCTTGGCAGACTGACGGTAAATGATGACATTATATCGTTTATCTGTGTCATGTCTCACCTGTGAGGCCGACCTTCTTACGGCACATGAAGCAGCGATTCTTCTTGGGTTTCGGGGGCTCTGGGGTTTTGGAGTCTTCACTGCCAGCAGTGGAGGGATGGGAGGCTGAGACCGTCGGCTGATTCACCACTGAAGACGTGTGTTTACGTGGGGGTGGAGACAAGATTAAGATTAGGTGTTTGCCATTTAAAATTGTTATATTAATTTGTACTGAAATACAATAAATGTTACAAAATGGGCAGACTCAAATGTAAAAATGAAAATGTGCGTCAAATTGAGGTCGGTGTCTTTCTGACAGTGACAACAAAAGTTAAACATTATACTGCAAATTTAAATGTTACTTCTTGCTTCTTGTAAGACTGTAGTATTAATTGCCAACAATACATTTTATTCAATAAACTATTAACTCAGTACATTTCTCAATATGTGCGTTTATAGTAACTGGTCTATTTTTGGTACCCACCTGGCTCTATGAGCTCTGCTTTACTCCCCGATGCTCCTTTCTCCTCACAGGAGAGACTCATCTCAGTCATCTGTTGTGTTACAGAAATGGCTGTTGAAACTCCACTGTGAGGGATAAACAGAATACAAATCCATAAATAGCTGGATATCAGACAGACAAATTAATTTAACGACCATATTATTGCTGTATCCTGCTGTCTGTGTGTATTGAATAAACACTAATGAGTTACTCCTGTACGTGTATTGTTGCAGATTTACTGGCACCTTCAACTGAGGTCATGTTTACGAAAAGACTCTACTGTAATGATGCACTGTGGTTATTATTCAGGAATTTGCAAGTGCTCATTTTTGGGTAGTGTTGAAAATGTCTGAACCCATAGTCATAGCCAAAGATGTAAACCACTTAAAACTGTGGTCATGGTGTGTACTCAACTTCCAATTTCAAATGTAAAACCATAAGCTTTGTCTGAGTGCAGTATGGTGGCTCTGGTGGACCCCCTCACCTAAGCGCCTCTGTGGTGGCAGCCTCAGCTGAGGCGGCGGCCTCGGCTGCCACCTCTGCAGCAGCGACAGCAGAAGCTGCAGCATTGTTCAAAGTGGCCTCTAATCTCTGGATGGCAGACGCCTCAGCTGTGGGGCCACTGCTGCTGCCTGAGGGAAAATATGTTACAGTCAGACAAATGGGGACAAAAGCAGCCAGCTGCAGACAGAGGTTGAGAGCTCCACTGTGCACATGGAGGCAGGAAAAAAAACAGCAACAATGGCAGACACAGCAGGTCTTACCCACAGCACTCAAAGAACCAACTCCTCCATTGTTCTGCCTTGACAGGTGCTCCTTGTGGCACACGGAGCACATGCCATTAGTCCTAGGGTTGCCATAGAAACCACAGCCGGTGGCACAGAGCATGGGGACTGGGCTCTGATTGGTCTCCTGGGCCATAGCGATGTCTGCCACCTAGTGAGCTGACCTGGAGACACAAACAAAGAGGCACGCTGCTATGTTGAGTGTTTGTGTTGGTGAAACCACAGGGAAACAAATCAGCTGTGAAAAAATGAGCTCTACAATTAATTTGCTTTGCACGAAAACAAATCATCCCAAAGGGCCACTGAAAGGTAAATGGAAAAAGAAGGAAAACAATTACGTTGTTCAAATATTGCACTATATCTACTAGTTAAATGGTCTGGTGTGAAGATTAATAACAGTCTACTGCACTGAGATCCTGGCCAACAGAGATACACCATTAGCGCTGGAGCTATTAATCAATTTGATAACCATTTTCATAACCAATAAACCATTATTCATCAGGCAAACAGTCCTCAAATTTTGGAATTTGGTACTGCTTCTGTTTTATAAAACTGCATTCATGTAGTAAAATTTGCAAGCACTTTTGTTTTTTAAGACTTGTAGCAGATGTTCACATTTACAAACTATATATCATCTGGATTGTAGTATACCATGATGAGCCACAGCAACAATATCAAGTATCAATACCCGGGTGCTGAAATAGAAAATATTGATGTTTTTTTTCATTTGAATCTTCAGAAAATGATGAAAACCAAATCAACACCAGTATTCATAACTCAACCCAGAACACAACACACAATAAAACGTGCAAAACGTTAGATGAGTTTATATCACATGATGTCCTGATCTGTCACAAGGCCATGAAATGAGTACCAGGCTGAGCTGTCATAACAGTGTAATTTCGCTCCCAGCTGTTGTGTGTCTGCTTAACCAGCCTCACACCAGGCTCTGGCTAAACACGCTCATATCACACTATTCATCCATCAGTAAGTAGCAATTACTAACAGGTTTCACAACAGCTCATTATCACTCATGGCCATTTACACATACTAACAATTGACTTTGGCTTGTTCTGCTGATGGCCTACTTAATATAATTAATACACCATTAAACTTAATTTGCACATGGTCATCACACATTAAAAGTCACTTTTTCCAGTCAATCATTCCTTCGGTCAACAAAGTTACAAAAACAACTGAAATTTCCCTGCTTCCCTTTAACACTGCAGGTTTTGGCCTGTAGCCTGCCGAGGTAAAACAACAGCAGGGAAGTGTACTCTTGCCCTTGGAATAAATACAAATTGAAATAATCTCAATGTGTCATCTATTTAATAGTTTTTTTAGGACTTTAGCCAAAGTCTTCATGAGTGAATGAGATGGCTTGGGTGACCTCACATGCTGCCAGTGTGGAAAGTCAGGCTGGGGGTTGAATCAATGACATGTTTTGTTTCAAAGGTGATCTTGTGTGTTTGCAAACAACCCCCTTGATTATCTGTGACAAAGACTGCATGATGTGGTCTAAAGCCCCCAGAGAAACTAGTTATGGGACTTTCAGTTGGGACTCTTTAGATTAGATAACATTTAATATTTAAGAACTTTGGCTTATTTTGTTACAACAGGTATTCTAAAACTTATTTGAATTATCAGCATTCTGAAAAAAAAAATAGTAACAGCATTGACTGATAATATTATATCCATGAGTATTAAAGAAATCCAACTGTAATGTTGTTTGTAACTGTAATGCAGTGTGTAAATATTGGCAATAGGTTTGGATGACAAACATAATTACTTATCTAAGTCAAAACACAAAGTGTATGAGCCCTGTCTCCATGAGGCAAAGTTACTCAGGTAGACAAGACTTTGCATCAGCCTCATGAGGACTTCTAATTAAAGGAAGTCATGATCATATCACTTATAGGGACAGAAGCTGATAATAGTCACAGCTATAAATGGAGGAACAAAAAGGGAAGTGATCACATCATCAATTTCTGGTTCTAGTGAATTTCACCAGATGCTTCCTCATCATCACAGCACTGCAATCTGCACCTTCACGTGTGTGTGCCTGCAGATCTCCTGGCTCACATGGACCTGTGTGTGGTGGCTTTCCTCTCTTACAGGAAAGCAATGTGACACTGATCTCAAAGGCACCCCCACCCA
Source organism: Polydactylus sextarius (assembly GCA_016801845.1). Taxonomy (NCBI): domain Eukaryota; kingdom Metazoa; phylum Chordata; class Actinopteri; family Polynemidae; genus Polydactylus; species Polydactylus sextarius. The sequence continues at coordinate 8,800,697 of CM028922.1, forward strand.
CCCCCCCACACACAATCACGAGTTACCTCAATACAGTAAGGCCATGAACGGATCTATTTTTAGACAACCGAGAGAGTCCTGTAATCAGAGCTTGTATCATGCCAAGGTTTGTGTCCTCCTCAGAGTAGGCTTCCCATTAAACATACCATCAGCTTTCTAACCCATGAGAAGAAACACATGAACGCGACAGAGGCAGACAAATCCCACATCATGGAAGTAGATCAGACTGTGACACGGGTATAAATAAAATTCAACACAACACCTGTAGATGCAGAGATGATCGCGTCCACTTGCTGACCTCAATCTGTTGTGTTATTTAAATATGCTAACACCGCGATGCTCAATAACCTACATAACTCCGTCTGTAGTTAGATATCCTCGGCAGTGTTGCACTAACAATCAGTATCATTTATCTCAGCTGCAGTTCTCGGTAGCTTCCTGACAAACACCGGGCCACAGCCGTGTCACTTCAACAAATCCACTGAGTCATGCTAGCAGGCTAATAGCTGCTGCTAACCTACATCCCTTTAAAAACTGTATTAGATGACACCGTGTGACATGGATATCAACATATTAAAGTCGAGATATAATAGTTTCTGGCTGCAATGGCACGTTAGTAAAGAGGAGTTCATTGCTATGAGGTTTAGTCCAGTCGCTCGCATGCTAACGACTGTTAGCAACAACAACCGTGTGAGCAGTTTCTCGTGATCTCGCTAATGATAGCATGCTAAATGTTAGCTACAACACAAAACTGGTAGCACTGTTGTTGCCTTTGTTTTGTCTGTTCTTTGTTTTTGTCCCCACTTTAGACGAAATGTGTGTGTTGTCAATAAATTACAACAAACTACCGTCATTATTATTAACACAGACGATAAAGAAGTGTTCACAAACACTTATAAAGACACGTTAAATTAAATGTTAATGGTAAAATCGTGATATAGCCAGCTAGATATCACCAACTTGGGCAAGTGTACAGATAATGGTGCTGCTAGCAGATTAATGGTAGCTAACTTAAATATAGATAGTATTTGTTTTAAGGTTGATAGTGTTTTAAAAGCAGCGCTGCTAAGAGTTAGGTTAAGGTCGTTAGCTGCTGCCTCATGCCATGGTTGGATTTAATTTACAACCTCACAGTTGGAGGAAAAAAGTTTTCAGCGACACGTGTTGAGCAAACGAAATATTTCGTTATTTCTCGCTAGATTATTAAACAGATATTACAGTAAAGTCGAGGCTGATCGCTAGAAGATAAAATGCAGGTTAAATATTGTTAATGTTAACGTTAGTGTTTCACTGCTCAGTTCACAAACTTCCTCTACTGGTGCTAAAGCTAACGAGGCATCAACTCGTTCAACTTACCTTCGGTTTCAGAGAAACGATTTTCTTCAAATGTTGTATGTCGACGCAATCTCTTGATCAAACCTCGGTTGGAGCTAACTAACTAGGGCCGTCTAGGTGAGCGATCGTCGGTGCTCTTTCTTTTCGGGCTTCTCGCACAAACGTCGGCTCCTCTCCGCCTGTGAAGACACCTAGCTGGTTTCGTTGACGTCCTCTGTAGCTGATTTGTGGTGGCATCTGTTTTGTTTTACGTGGTGCGTTTACGTCCCCTCTCTTTCCGGTGGACGTCACGGAAACTGTGATCCTGTGATTGGAAGGCAGAAGTGTTGGACTGCGGCCATAAAAGATTTCAGGGCATTAAAGAACATTCAAACCTACTTCTTCTACCAAACAAACAGACTATAGATTCAATCATGCCGTTGTTTAGTTAAAAATCAATGTGTATGTATTTAAGAAAGGGGGCGGTGCAGCCTTAAAATACTCCTTGTAAGCTCCAGTTTCTCCAGGGGATGGCAATTTCTACCTTTACTTCTTTGCTTTTGCTGTTGGGTCCCTCCATCTGAACCATGTTTTTTGTCCTGTAACCTGCACCTCATCGTGTTAAAGTTCAAAGACATCAGAAACTTAAGAGTAAAGCACCATCATGAACAGGCCGGGCACAGCACCAAGAGCAAGTGTTTGATGTTTGGCTGCTATTAGTATTTCTTGTCAAAAAGCCTCACGGTTGTGTAAAAGTTGGGATCAGTCATACATAGATATTCAGATGATACCACATGTGATCTTATTTATATTTGATCAGCTTTTTGTCATGTGTATTTTATAACATCATAGACTGACGCCAAATATTACAGACTTTACAGCTTGTTTGCATGTGCCTATCACTAGCATATGCACAGAAGCAAAACTCAACATGAGAATGAATTAAAACAGCACGAAACACAAACAATAATACAATATAATTACCACAAAACTCTATGAAAAGCACTAGATCCCTCATAACACAACAAATTCATCTTTCAGTGTGACTTGAATTCAAAATAATGCAATTCATGTTACACTTTGAGCATTTTTATCTCAAATTAGAAGATATACTTTTAACGTACAATGTGGGATGCCCTGTCCGAGTTATCATAATTATTTTATACCACCACAGTAGGTAAAAAGTAGTGAAAATCACTATCATTATATGACAAATATAGCAGTAAGATACAATAACAACTTGCGATTTGTTAAAAGTATTTTTTTTCCCACATGAAACAAAGTTACTTTTCTCAATTTTTTCTCCCATGAAACTGAAAATAATAAACACGGGGCATGCCCAAACGTAAGCTGGTGTTTATGAATTGGTACGTGGGGACCGATAATATAAATGAAGATTTTTTTTTTTTTTTTTTTTACATTAAACTTGTTTATAAAAGTTTTCACGTTTGTCTTTAGTAAAACCATCTCTTTATATTTTTTTAAAAAAGAATGTAAGTATTAAATATGTATTTTTAAAAAAACATAGGCAGACCATAACAGGAAAAGGAAGTGAGCAAAAAAAAAAAAAAAATTAAATCACGTGGTCGCCGGTTGTCCCGGGAACGCATTTGAAGCAGATGCGCTCGACCAATCAGACGAGAGAAGAATTCCGAGTGTAGCGAATCAGCTTGTAGAGAGCGAGGATTTAAACCAAGACGCTGAAGCTTAAAACTACACCTCATCACTCTTCCGCACGATTCTCCGTCTTTTGGTCGATACAGTGCACGTTTCGAAATGGCTCTGCGAGTAACCAGAGTAAGTTATTTAATCCTTTTTATTTATTTAATTGTGTTACTTATGGTTAGAAAACCGCTTAAAAGACACGTGGTTTATTTTTTTTTATTTTATTTTTTTTTGTATTTTTTAAAAATGTCCTAGTGCTGTATGTTCTCGTGCGTCTAGGTGGGGCCAGCTCTCGTGCAACCATTACACAATAGAAGGAATTCGAATAAATACTCTGCGTCTTTATATACTTCTGCAGCATGCAACATAAATTTACCCCTTTTTTTTATTCTTTACATTTGTGCAGAACCGCCTGGCTGCTACCAGGACTGACCTCGCTGGAAAGGCCTGTTCCGTGACTGGGCCCACGAAGCCTCGAGCAGTCCTTGGCGAAATCGGAAACATTGCAGTTACCAAAGAACTACAGAAGAAGGTAAAAATGTTACAAAATATAATGAGTTTATCATTATCTGCGAATGAAGGTGGTGTGAAATAAGCCAGCATATTGGATGGATTTCATTTCCGAGTGCCATACAAAGTGACTTTGATCACTTTAATAGGTTTTACAAGCTAATTAAAACAAAACTGAATAAAGTCCTGTTGTGTCACGTGGGGATTTCACGTTTTCACAAGCTGATCCATATTCACAATGCACTAACTGCTCTACTCGAAGGCCTCGGGAGGGACAAAAGGGTTTTTCCAAAATGAAAACGTGCCACCAGTGCGCACTTGCCTTAATTATCATTAATTACTTGCGTTCTCAACAGCTGATCAGTAAAATGTTAAATTGTAGCAATGTCTCTTTACTTAAGATTCTTATCTTGGCTCTTACAAACTGACATAACAGGAGTCAAAACTTTAACTTTGAAAATGTTTGAACCAGTTTTCTTGACTTGTTTGGAAAGTTTCTGTAAACTGATATTTTAATTAACCTTTCAGCTCAAACTTAATCAATTGTGTCTAATTTTATTATCTAGAACACCAAGACAGAGGCCACAAAGAAGCCCAAAGTCACTACAAAGGTTGAAAAAGCCCCAGTAGTTGAACAACCAAAACCAAAAAATGTTGTTCCTGCTAAACCTGAGCCTGAGGTGCAGGTGAGTTGTATTTTAAGGCATGTCCTGACTATTAAACACATTTTACTGCTTGGTGTGGTATTTGTTTGACCTCCCAATCTCCACTCTTCAGGTTCTGCCTGAACCAGCATCCCCCACTCCAATGGAGACCTCTGGCTGTGAACCTGGTGACCTCTGTCAGGCATTTTCAGATGTCATGCTTCATACAGCTATCAGAGATGTGGATGCAGATGATTATGACAACCCAATGCTCTGCAGTGAATATGTGAAAAGACATCTACAAGTATCTCCGACAGCTTGAGGCACGCAACGCTGGATTTTTTTTTTTTTTAATGCATCCAATTTCCTTTCCAAACTTGTCTTTGAGTTTTAATCAAGTTTCTTGTCACTACAGGTTGAGCAGAATGTCAGATCAAATTATCTGCAGGGTCAGGAGGTGACTGGAAACATGAGAGCAATTCTGATTGACTGGTTGGTGCAAGTGAGCCTGAAGTTCCGCCTGCTACAGGAAACTATGTACATGACTGCGGGAATCATTGACCGCTTTCTTCAGGTGAGTTGCAATAAACTTTTGCTTACTAATTTTGAGCTATTGATGTGATAGACTTGTCTGTAAAATACATGTGAACACATCTCCATCAGGACCACCCAGTCCCCAAGAAGCAGCTACAGCTGGTTGGTGTGACCGCCATGTTCCTTGCTTCAAAATACGAGGAGATGTATCCCCCAGAGATCTCCGACTTTGCCTATGTGACCGACCGGGCATACACCACTGCCCAGATCAGAGACATGGAGATGACCATCCTGCGGGTGCTCAAGTTCCAACTCGGCCGCCCTCTTCCCCTGCAGTTCCTCAGAAGGGCCTCAAAGATTTATGAGGTAACTTCACCTTAATCCAGTCCAAACTAGATTCAGCTGATGGGTTTTTGGTCACCATTTACCAGCCACTAACACTTTGGTACTCCCCCCTCAGGTGACTGCTGAGCAGCACACCCTGGCAAAATACCTCCTGGAGCTCACCATGGTTGACTATGAGATGGTCCACTTCCCACCTTCCATGGTGGCCAGTGCTGCTTTGGCACTCACCCTCAAGGTTTTGGATGTTGGAGAATGGGTAAGTGTCTTGTGATTCTACACAAATTCCCATATTGCATGTGCATCATAGCTCGACTGACTATTAGTTTGCACAAATCCCTGTCGAGTGCACCAACAAAACTGACCAGCAGGCTCATTACAACACATGACAAGTTGTAATGTGACCAGCATGTCCATCTTTAGCCTAGTTGTGTTTAACAGTATGAAAAGCATTCACAATGTGTGATGATGGGTTGGACTTTCAACGCTGTTTCTAAAATTGTTTCAGGATGCAACACTGCAGCACTACATGGACTACACAGCAGAGAGTTTGATTCCTGTGATGGCACACATTGCCAAGAATATTGTGAAAGTGAATGATGGGCTGACCAAGCACATGGTGAGTTGCAAAAACCATCTTATCATTGCACCAAACTTGCAGCCAGATGGCGCAATATCTACCATCTGATTTAAATTTGAAGATTTACAGCCACAAGATGTGTATCTGAACTTTAATCTCACTTTAGTCAGTTAACTGGATTTGTCCTTTGCAGGCCATCAAAGGAAAGTACTCTACTTCAAAACAGATGAGGATTGCCACAATCTCACAGCTCAAGTCTTCAGTGGTGAAGGACCTTGCAAAGCAGCTCACCCAGTGAGATGACTAAATGTCTTTGGCACCATGTGCTCATTTGTACAGTTGTAACTTAATCTTTTTTTAAATGTGACTAAAGGACCATATCAGTGGTTTGCATGTTTAACCAACTGGGTGCATACTTCTACTGACTATTTTCCAAAGCATGCTACAAGTTTAATCCCTCTGTTTCTAGGCAACAGGAGGCAGTTCAGTCTTGCTAGATTATTAAACTAGAATGTCATCAATGGACACTAAATCACAAGATTCAGTCTGCCCCAATCTATTACTGTAATGCTACAATTCACTTCCCACTGTCTTACAACAGTGCTAATTAATGCACTACTTGTTAGCAGACTGAAGTCTTGGTTGGTGTATCCTCAAGCGTAATATCTGACACTTCTGCAGTCTAACTTTACTAATGTCACATTTGTCCCTAAAGTTCAGTTCCTAAATTTAGTTTGCTGCAAAGTTACACAGAAGTCTTAAACTTGTAGCATGCTCCCAATGGTCAGCCACATTGGTCCAATTGGCAGGTTTTGCCCAATCCAGCCTTTTTATTGGATTGTTTCTTAATGTGTGGCAGTGTGTAAAATGTACAGCAATACTTTTTAAGTGATTTTTACATTCTTAAATGTTTTGTTAAAGCATCTATTAAATGGTTTTGACCAGACATCTGCTCTCATGTGTTTTCCTCACCACTAGAGGCTGCTGTAAGCCTACATTTGTTTGGCCTTGGAAGCTTCTGGTTCTCTGCCCATGTGCCAATTTGAGCTTCAAAGATCTGAGCTCAAAATTACAAACTTCATCACAGACTCTTGTTAAACTATACAAGAATACCTCACATCCAAGCTACTGACATGGTGGTACTATTATCAGAATTTAAGTTCTCATGTCAAGTCAACTTTTTTTTTTTTTTTTTTTTTTTTTTTCTCCCCTTCTGCCCTAGTTACTGTTTATTTTCCCAAGTTATCTCATTGGCCCATCCTCTGAAATCACACTATCTAGACAAAACTGCTACAAACAATCAATGGCTTAATGCAGACATTTTTAATGAGTTGTACAGCAGTCACAAGCCATGATTTATTTCCAACTGTCTTTGTGCTCTCTGAGCTGTAAAGTTATCTAGGCTGCACAAGACTTAATGGCATTTATGTGCAGTGTTGTAGACCAGTACAGCACTGACACAGGAAGCATTTCAAGTTATTACAGTAGAGGGGAAAAACACTGCTTGGTTCTATTCAAGCACATTCAACACCAGGAGAAATCAAAGCAGCTAAATGGAATTTGTATCATTAATTTGATTACTTACTTGGGTCTCTCCTGCCATGACATGTGGAAAAAGCCCCAAGAGCAAGATCCTTTACAGGGACTATTTAGTTGGGATTTTGCTCATAAGAAAAATCAAGGTATGTAAAATGCAATTTAAATTCCAGAGTGACTATATCCGGAGGTGATGTGGTATGATCCATCATCCACCCCTTCAAATGAGACTTGTAAAACACATGGAGATATCATGTATGCAGGCGATACAAAGGCTCCTCACATCTTCAATTACATCACATCAAGCCACAAGTATTTAAAGCTAATGGACAAAGCAGAGTGGGAGCTATTATCACTTTAACCCATTCACAGCTGAGACCCTTAGGGAACTGGGCCCCCCTCTACATCCTCTCACCCCCAGGGGGATGCCAAGAGAGGTTTTGCTGTACAGGACCATCTGCCATCTGCATGATGCGAGTCAGTGTGTACATCATATGGGTCGTAAGGCCTTCTGGAAAGCATCTACATCTACTGCTGTGGAGCCTGGGACCAGAAATCATCTGCTGCTGAAAGGGGAAAACATTATTTGGCACATTGGGAGTTTGGGTTTATTGAGGTTCATGCACGGAGTTCATACAGTGAAATATGAGACACATATTCCACATAAAAGATCAGTGGCGCATGTACTGTCTTGTGAGGTAAAAAAAAAAAAATATATATCCAAACCAATGCTTTGATGGCTTCACAAGTTATATAACGCTCAATTGTTCGACACAAACCTGATCTGAAATCCTAAGATGTGCATCTGTTACCTGACATAATGACATACAGAGGAGTAATGTTGACACCTTAAGAGCACACCCCCCGCATCCATCAAGCTCTTCCTCTTGTTTTCCACAGAGACACATAATAATTAGTCTCAGTTATCGTGGAAAGCCGGGCTTTTAAACCCACAGATCATACTGAGAATTCATACTTTGAGGCTGAGGTCATGACTGAGCAGCCATATCGTTTTACAAGAGAGATTCCTCCTGTGCGGGGCTTCAAACCATACACTTGCAGCTGCCTGGAACACTATTTGGCTTGTCTGACAAAGCTGTGACATTTATTATGATGGGAAATTGAACATAGTGGCTGTGTAGCTTATGACAACTTGGCAATTGAACACTGAAACATCACATTTGATAGTAATTTGAAAATGTTCAAAGAGTAAACTCCCCCAAATTAAGAAAAGCATCTTTCACTCAACCTTTATTGATATATATATTTAGTTTTATGTGCAGGGTAAAAAGTACGGATTGAGATTTCAGCCTCTATCACAATCAAAGCAGGTTACTGGAATTTAGTTTATGGTTTTCTTTAAAAAGAAAAAAATTAAACTGTAACATATCTTTCATTGGCAGCGCAGTGACATGCTACCCATTTTTGAGCAAGTATCATTCTACATGTCTGTCTCACCTGGACTGATATCAGCACTGATATGAGTCTTCTTGACTTCACTGTGATATATAAACATTTGCACAGACACTGCAACACAACCAAGCCTTTCATGACCTGAGTTGACTGAATAATATCCGGACCAACTCTTGTGTCAGGTCTTGGATTCCAGTCTTCATACTTGTGCAATCTACTGTCAGGTTTGAAGACTACAAATCTTTAACATAAAACCTTAAAAATGTGATGATTCCCCCAAACTTGGCAAATTGATATCTGTGCTTCACAGAGAAGTATCCCAACATCACATGCATTCACGTTGCCTGACTTTGTGCTTTGATGACTTTGGTGATGTCTTACTTTTTGTCCAAATTCAAGTTACTTTTTAAGACATTAATTTTTCTCAAGATATATTTTAATCCTTCTGAGGAAGTATGCATATCTAAACCTGTGATAAACTGGTGACTTGTCCAGGCAAACCCCAGCTTTTGTTTAATGTCAGCTGGGATTGGCTACAGCCCTTTGCGACCCTTAATAATATAATATTAAGTAGAAGAAGTATTAAGTAGATAATGGATGGATGGATGTTGATATTTAACTCAAAGCACTGCTGTGCCTATACAGTATGTAGTCTCCTGAACATGCTAATTCTATTCTGTTTTAATTTTGTTTTTCATGAGAACTATTTCTATGGTAGAAAGTAGTTTCAGTGAAAACTTCATAACAAGGGTTGAGAAGATTCACCTCCATTTCACTGGCTTCAACAGAGGCAGATATCTCAAAACCTACGTATGCAAATAAAACCAAAACTATTTGCTCAACTAGACACCACTAAAACTGAATAAAATATGTTGGGTGAACCAACCATTTTAATAACACCAATGTACAGTCACCCAAACCTGATGGTCGTTTATGTGCTCTTGCACATTTCAGTGTCCTTAAATCCCATATGCTTCTGTCCTTTTCCATGTTTATTCAAGCTCTCCCCATTAAGTGAATTTGCCAGTCAGCACTGAGGTCCAGAAAGAATGCAAAGCTTGGCTTCAGACTGCTCGGTATTTCAGCAACACGGATCTCACCCACAAGCGGATCGTCCAAGACCAGAGTCAAAAGTTTGGAACACCTTCCCAGTCTAAACATCATCCAAGATGGCCAGAGATTTAACAAGTGCACCCTTCAAAATGAGTCAATGCCCATTCTCACCTCCCGTCCACCAAGTCTGTGTGTCTCAATTCAATAATGACAAAGTCAAACAAACAGCCGGCTCGCGGCAGCACTGTTAGGGTTTCTGTGGGGTGCTAATAGGTTGGCAGCTGGCATGCAGAGTGAGGCCTCTGGGTTTGAGAGTGGAATGAAGCACAAATAAACACAGGGGCATTCATTTTCACAATTTATAGATTTTCAAATAAAAATCATGTGCTTCCTGAACTTTACTGACCTTTGACGCTCAATGTCACACAGAGGAAATAAAGGCTGCCATTGTGGCCTGAACAGTGGAGTGCTTGAACCAGGTGTGAATAGGATTTTGTCCAGACCACCTTAACCTCTCTGTGTACGGCTGGAAAGGCGAGCAAATAGTCATCCTCTCCTCACGATCAAGGCTTAGCTTACATGTTTGTTGAATCACTGCAGACTGGAGTGTGTGTTTTCTTTTACAAGAGACTGCACTGGATTTCAGAGAAGAGAACATTTACATTTCTGTGCAGATGTTTCAGACAGTTTGAACAGAGATTAGTGTAAATTAAATATTCAGAAACTAAAATATAAAGTAGATAAAGTCATAAAGTAGATGCATTTATTGCTTTATCACTGAATTTTCTAGCTGCTCTTGAGCTTTTTGGTTATATCATACGGTCTTCTTCAGCAGATCAACCTTGAATGTCTTCTCATCCATTTCATCTGACATGGACAAGCAGAAAATTTAAATGTAAATAAAACATTTAAAAAATAATCAATTGCATTTGAATTCAAACATAAACAATATTCAATAACAACTTGTTTGACTCCAACTGTAGATCGTGTGATATGATTGAGAGTTTCGAAACAACTACCAGATGAACAAAGCGAAGAAAATAAAGCCAAAGTTGTAATAAATCAAACTTAAACTTTAAATCATCGAATCCTCCCATGGCACACATTATTAACAACAGCCTGGCTTTGCAAACACAGACATAAAGTCAAGTTATGCAAAATAAAGCCACTGTAGAATCCTGAATTTTATTACATGCATGTTTTGGCAAGAGATGTTGTTTTGGGGAGACAAAAAGAAGTTATTATCTTGTTTCAGCGCTCAGGGGTTATTTTTGGCCACCGAGCCGCTCAACTGGACCAGTTCACAGTACAATGTGGTTGCAGAGAGAGATGAGGACCCTTGGTTTGTTCAGTTCTCTGTCTGATTTTTCCACTGGCCTTCTCTACACAAATTCTGGGGATTAATAAGTCTGGTCTAAAGATTTTAAAGCACCAGTAGGATGGTGAGTTTCTTAAAGGCAGGAGAGGTTTATTTCAGGAACCAACACAAAACTGTACCAGGGATACTGAGCTCAAATTACGATGTCGCTTCAGGATTTAACAGTTGGACATTAAACTTGTTGAGGACTGTTTTTGTCAAATCAAACAATGCACTTTAGGAAAGGGATGAGGGCATTTTTTGAGACACTGCCACATCTCAGAATTGAGTGAGTGAAAATGTTGTGTTGATGGCTATTTTCACCAGTTTCAGTCAACAAATCAGTGTTGTCTGTGGGATTAAGAATGGTTCTCATATAACAAACTTCCACCAAGAAAACTGTCGACCCAAAAGAGGCATTAAAAATGTAATTATGCAGGATCAACCACGTATATATTTTTGCATTGTGTTTTTTTTTCTAAGAAATGTATGCACCTTGTAACTGCTAACATACTTTCTTTGTTGCCTTAGCAATCTGGCACTTACACAATACTTATACAATATTACCTTCACTGACTGACATCAAAATATGTCTGCTTCTGATCATTGAATAATTCCTCTTGACATTTCAGTTCTGCTTATCTGGCTCAATCAAATACAACTCACTGTTTCCCTCACCAGTGGTCACGTACACTTCACTTCATCTCCATGTTCACATTACATCATACTGACTGAAGCACCAATAGTTTATACTTGTCAAACTGCTCCCTGCTTTACAATCTAACCCCATTGTGCAACATAATAATCACTAAAAGGCTATTAAGTTAATGTTGCCACGCACCGTGACTATCAGTGGTTATATCACACTGGTTTACTTCAAGGGATCTCTGCCAGTGTTTGTGTTTTGATTTACAAGATCAGTAATAATGAGAACATGCCAACCCATGATCCTGCGCTTGGTGTGGTGATTGCACCTATTTTTCTTTTTTGTTGTATGCGATAACAAGCGCTATAGGCTTATTTACAAAACGTAATATTGTATGTGTAATGCCGCGCTGACAGAGTTACAGTGCAGGTAAAACAACAGAACATAAATTACCTTTATGCATGTTGTTCCACACTAACTACTGATAGCATCATTTCTTTCTTTAATTTCAAACTAATGTAAGCACCCAGAATGGCTGTTCTGTAAAAACGTTTCCTCGTATCCACAGTACATTGTAATCTGACCTGTTTGGTGAGTCAGGCTGCGTCGCCTCTGAGCTGTGATAAATCCTCAGTGTGTTGGGAGGTGGGGAGGGGAGACACTGCTGCTCCTGCTGACACATTGTAAATCAACCTCTAGGGTCACTTGGTCATCTCCTTTTGTTGTCTGCATGCGACACAGAGATTGACAGAGAACATCCACAACTGGACCTTGGCACCTCCACCAATTCCTGTCTGAACCAATTTGGTCTGAATCCATGGGTGCACAGGTATCTGTAGAAAAAAATCATCCATCTGCTGTATGTTATATTAATTTCAGTGCATGGTTCCAGCACGAAGTTTACTTCAGGGTACACTATGTTATAACGATTGGTAAAATTGATTCAGTTTTGCGACAGAATTAAATTAGCAGAATTTTCCAAATTTGTTCTGCTACTGAGCCTCCAGAAAGAACTCATTGGATATATTCAAATATTTCAGTCACATTGCTACCACGGCCAAACAAGGATAAATTCAATTAACAAACCTTTACCATAGTTCTGAAATATTTTCCAGCGAAAAAAGAAAAAAAAAAAAAAAAAAGAAACTACATTAGTGCTCAGTTTGTATAACATGGACTGCTGTTAATCATCAAATTTAATACAGTATCACATGTATGGGGTAGTTTCTTTACACGCAGTACTGTTGTGTTATACAAAATGAGCATGGATGTGTAATTTTCAGATATCTGGATTTGGAAATAATTGTAAAATCTCTTAATAATTAAGATGAAATGCCTTCAAAATATCAGCAAAGTTGTTAGATGCTAGCAGCATACTTACATACAGTGACACATCAAGTCTGACGGTTTAATAATATAATTGGAAAAGAACTGTAGAGAAGTAAACACTAAATCCATCTCCATAATAATTAAATGGAAAACTGAATTGCTTCTGAGAATAATTGCCAGATGAAAACATATTGAGTTAATGTATATTAGTAATTAGTTTTTATGTCAGAGAGCAACTCTGGGCGTCTGATTTTTCCTGTTTATTTCTCATGACGTTAAAACTGTGTGCTGTCTGTGTACAGTGCTGAGTAAGCACTCTGTTAAATTAAAATGGAGTCATTTTTTCCCCTTCCGCTTTCACCTCATGAAGGTGAGCTCCTCCTCTAAATGAATATTTCCGAGGACACGGATCTTGTTCAAGAGGTCTGAGATAATTACACCATTTGTCACGTCACTCTCCTCTCGAAAATGACACCGAATATCTTCGATTACAGAGCTCTTTCCATGTTAAAACAGTTCACCTCAGACACATAATGCACCTTGTCTGAGCAGGGTTTTTTTTTTCTCTTTTCTTGCCTTTGCCATTGGGAAATTATGTTTCTGACTGTGACAGATGGTTCTTCACTGAACAACACACAAAAAAATTAATGAATGAATAAAATCGATCCAGTTCCTCATCAGCTGTTTCCTCTGTGACAACATCTGCTCTTCATTTTGCAGAGAATTGGGGATAAACCACTTTTCCTCAAAGCATAATTATGTGAGGTTACTTTTTTGTCGTTCTCATGAGTGTTTTTTCTGGTAGTTTGGTTCATCATCGCACACACACACACACACACACACACACACACACACACACAAGAACCTCCTGGGAGTCAACAGCCAACAGAAGCACACGTATTGATTATATTAGTCAATAAAGGCTAGTTTCCTCCCGGACTATTATACTAATGCACTTAGGGTGAATGTCCCGGCTAGCCTTGCAGGCCAGGTTATAAAGTGCACCAGAGCTCCTAAATTATTCAAGGCCCCTTCACCAGCTCCGGGCCTCCATTAGAGACAGCAGGGGAAGAGGGAAGTGGGGGGTGACGATGATGTCACCCGGCCCCATGGAGCCAGACAAGGACACCTGGGACTGAATGATGGAGTCAGCTGTGGAGGACCAGAGCTGCACTGCAAAAGTCTGCGAGCGTTCAGCCTCCGCAGGTCACTTTACCAGCAGACACTGGTAGCCAGGAGGGAACACTGTGAATACACTGAGTGTGTGTGTATGTTTGTGTGTATGTGTGTGTGTGGGTGTGTGTGTGTGTCAATACAAGCTTATATAACCACAGTTAATAATGACTGATGACTGCCGAGAGAAAGAATAGAGGTCGCTGAAAACTGAAAAGCGGAGAAATGTATTTGAGCAGAAATTGAGACTTCTATACACTGAAGCTGTAAAAGTTCAGATGAGTGGTGAAGTAGTGGAAAAATCAACACAAAGGTGTTTTTCTGCCACAAGCCTCCAGAGCAGCGTCAGTGTTATAGATTGTAAAAGTCTGCGAACAGCAGGGGTGAAGTCTTACAAAACAAAACAAAAAAATCCCACTTTTGATCTTTTGATGATGCTAGTGGACCTTGATGATGAAGACTTCATCCCCAATGATGGGTGTGTCTAACCACTTAAAGACCCCTAAATTCTCTAATGACCTAAAAGAGACTTCTACATGGCATCTAAACTCTGCTGGATGACCACTAAAACCTCATAATGGTCCATCAGAACCACCACAGCAGTGGTGACTAGAACCACCTACAGAAACTATATAACTTTGTCAGAACCGACTAAAACCTGATAAACTTAAATAATGTCTAACAGAACATAAAATGATAGTCACCCACGTTCAGACATTTATCCTGCATTAAAATAATGCAATAAGCTGCATTGGTGGTCTGTGTTGTTTCATGTTTCAGTGAGACAGTGAATTGCTCTGTCTGTGTGAACATGGCCTTATGTACCACTCTGGCTGACTGGTGTCTGAATGACAACACCACTGTGTGAGATGTGAGAAGGTGAAGTAGAGGAAAACCTGACTGGGCTCACTCAACTGTGATTTCTGTGGTGCACAAGCAGCTTTTGAACTACAAGATTAGTGGTTAGTGAGGGATGTTGAGTCTCAAGTCGGAGTTTTTTTTTCCCATATCATGAAGGTGGATCTCTTTTAATGTGACTACATCACCATGGTAACTTAATGCTGAAAACTGAACCTGATCTGGAGCAGGTGATATTTTGAGTTTGGGCTTTAACTGGGCTTTAAAAAGCTTTTGCTGATAACATCCTTTTGGAATTATTCATCATTTTGTCAGAATCTTAAGAGGTTTTCTTCAGAAAGACCATTTGTATTGTGAAAAATGTTAAGAGCTTCTCATGACCTCAGTGAACTGTGATGATATTCTCTATTAGTGTTCAAGATTCTCAGCTGCAGGCATAAGTTACATGAGAAAACTTACCATATGTTAGCAATGCCACCAGAAGTACCTGTGCACTCACAGCTACACAGACTGTGTAGCAGACAGAAGACACAGACAGAAATTTCTGCAGCCATTCCTCTCTCGCTTTATCTGCTGTGACAGTGACTGTTTTAAGATCTCCATAGATCTGCATAGCTCTCCATTATAAAACCCTCTTCCTATTGCTTTAAGTAAGTGGCAAACTAGTGGTTCAATTTGTGCAGAAGAAGAGTAAAATGACACAAAACATCTCCACTATTATGGGAATATGCTCAGACCTCAGAAGAAAGCCTGGGTCAACACAAACAGCTGATAACTGCCTTCATGATACCACTTATCTCTGGTTCTCTGGTTGTTTTAGTTTAGGGACTATCAAACAGCTCAGACAAAGAAGCCCTTGCTATCCTGAGCTCGTACCCCTCTGGTCTCCCCAGGAAGAAAACATGTTATTGACCTTCACCAGCGACTTGCATCGATTGGTTAGCACAGTGCTTAATAACAGCTATTCATACACCATTTAACTTCAGTTGTGTGCCCACTGCTCTCCTACTTGTGACTGTGAACTCAGAGACCTCTTGTGACAGGCTATGAAAACGAAATAAAAGAGAATGGCAATTAAACTTAAAATACAGGGAATGCTCTGCTGCTAATCGAAATTTAAGCGCACATGAAATAAGCCATGCATGTTTTCAGCACAGTGTGAGGTATTTCCACTCTCCCGCTGGTCTGCGTCTGTCTCATTTCTGGGAAGATCAGCTCGGAGTATGCACAGCAAAAACACTAAAACATCGTGGAAAATCAACACACTCAGCAACAAAGTCAAGAAGAAAGTGACTCGATTGCCAACAGTTGTCTTTCTTTCCCGCTCTCTCTTTTTCTCTTTACTCCTGTCACTCTCTCTCTCTCACCCTCTGTGCAAGGGGCTTCAGGAGGTCTGGAATAGGCTTCGAATCACTGGCGCAAACAAACATCTGTGTGTTGAAGCTCTGATATCTGTGGGATATCAAAGCAAGCTCAGTGGATGAATAGTGCACTTGGCCAAAGAACCAGCACCCAGGGACCTTTGACTATAGGTCTATAGCAGAGTGATACCATATGTCTAAGATCTGTGCTTGCTTACACAAACAATGTGTTTGTGATATATTATATGACTTATATGACTATATGACTTTATATGACTTAAATCCTTACTGATAACAGATTGTGTCAACTATATATATATATATATATATATATATATGGAAATAATTATCGGCTCTGTGTGGTTGTACTCAAACAAGCAACAGACAACAAGAATGGGAGTCCACAGCACAAAGGACAAATCTTTACTACGTGCTGGCAGCAAGCAGCTGGAACAGGTGGGAATAAATACTGACTGCATTACTGGGAAACTGGGAACAGGTGTGTGAATGGGATGAGAGGAAAAGTTTCCAATGGCACCTGGTGGACAGCTGAGAAATGACTGAGGATCCAGGGGCCTGAATACATTGGCATAAACAGAAAACCTGGCTAGAAACCATTTTAACTGAGGGTTTGTTAGTTGTACCATAACATTTAATGAACACATTGATATTGCTCATGAGCCATTGTGGCCGAGGAGGTAGAGTGTGTCATTAGTAATCGTGAGGTCAAATGTCAAATCCTCCTTGAGCGAGACACTGAACTAGAGATGAAAATTACATACCACTTAAATTTGAGCCTCTTTTTCCAATTTGCTGTCACCAACTAGGTTGTACAAAAGTAATGCTATGATATTTGGTGGTGACAGAGATGCCCCTGGCACATGAGCATGTGAAAGAGAGACGATGTGAAGCACTTTATACTGGTAGAAGAGTCATCTCTGTAAATGCAACCCATTTTAAAAATGGGATACTTTTGGAAAATCTGAGTGTTCAAACATCAGCTGTAATCCTTTAAATCAGTCAGAGCTGCAATGTTTTTCATTCTCCGACGACTTAACAGCTAGTCAGACCTGAACATGTTGATCTGCTACGCTAATTATTTTAACTGACTGAAAAGAAATTCAATTAGAAATGGATGTCATAAAGACCTTTGGCGCCAGATGACATGTTACGGGTTGACCGAACTATTAGACCTGATCATATTAGGGAACAAAGAATCAAAGCCAAATTAGATTTTAATATCAAGTTTCACCCATATAGAGACAGTCACTGTCACTGCACATAATCCAGTAAATATAGAGATAAATACCATGTTTATGGCTTGAGACAGATGGTAGAGCAGATGTCCACTTTAAAACAAAATGAGGCACAATCTGCTAATATACTTTTTCAAGTTATTTCACATAGTAAAATATTCATGCAATATATGCCCTTTATCTTCGAAATAGTACAATATCTCGTGAAACTTGTTATAATGTTTAAATATTGTATGAACATATCTAAAGTTGGTTAAAAAAGTTAAACAATGGAAGAGAAAAGCATAGAGATTGAAACTGATTTTTATAATGCACTACATGATTAACTGATAGAGGTTTATTAATATAGAATAACAGAAAAATAGAATATAGAATAAACATGTAAAAACAGATTTTCATTGGCAGTAGGATGTTACACTGAAAGACAGTTTTGCTTATTCAGAGGTCTGGAACCAGGCTTCGATCAGATCAGACTGCACACACGCAGCAAATGAGCTGTGAATCACTTCCTGTTTGCCTCAAGTGTTTTGCTGCACAACCATCGGCAAGTTAATGACTGACTTTCTCACTCTAGAGTCTCTGTGGTCCAAAAAGCCCATGTCCTCTATGCTCTCACCATCCGTGGAGACAGGAAGTGTATTTCCTCCTCAGGGATCAATAAAGTGCAGCAGAGGGAAACGCTATGGTGACCACAGTTTTCCACTGAGATCTGCCACGAATGTCCAGGGTTAATGCTGACTGGATTGTACCAAATACCAGTTACCTCATCTTTAAATCTGATAATGTAACAATAAAAGAACTGGCATGACCCTGAATTTCTCAGAGCTGGTTGGGTATCGGTGTCATAAGTTCATGTGGATTAATTTTACTGTATTTTGTCTTATTTTAGCAAGAAAAATGTTAGTGGGAACAATTTCTGGTAAAATGATGATATGTGGCACACAGTATTTATTTACTCAGTTTCATAAATAAGCTAGACATAATATCTCAAGGGCATGAAATAAATAAGAAATACTGCCATTGCAATTTGGTGAAACAATGTACTGATTTTTATCTTGACAGCTTAGACAGAATCATTTCTTTGCTTAAAATGGGTTCCAGATGTTTTTTTTTTTTTTTTTTCTTCCAAGGTACCCCGTTGAGGGTGAAAGCCATTTGTTGTAAACTGTGCAAAACGAACACTGTTGAACAAACAAAAACTTGAAGAAACCATACACAAATGACTCTTTGTCGCTATAATTAGCCGTCATGCATTCACCTCCTCCGACCTGTGTCAGCTGTTTCGACCATTTTAGACAATTGCTGACTCTCGCTGCTGCAACTTGAAAGGTCCAACTGACTTCACAAATATTAAGTGTGTCATAAACATCCCTTCTCTCCATTGTAATCACAGAATGACTCTACTTTTAATTTATATGATTGAAAAGGTGTTGCTGCCACTCAGAACATACTCTTTAAGGTAAACTACCTTTATCCTCTCTATCTATATGTTCATGGCTATGTTTTTCAAAATAAGAGCAGCAACCTAAAATTACCAGAAATAACCATCTAAAATTAGAACAAGATCTTATATTTTTTTCCTGTTCTTTGTAAATAGACCAATAATATGTCATTTAAATGTTTAAATGAACAGTATGTTAGATTAAGTGCTTAAACAGATAAATTGTACACTCCTGTTGTAATAGACAGGTAGACAATGAGTTTCCACGTGACTCGGCTCTAACCCTGTCCCTGAACTATTACTTCTGTTTATGTGTTTGAACATCACTTTAAAGCAGCCACATGGAATCAACAACATCCGTGCTCCATTCAATGTCCCATTACAGGAAACCATGGAAAATGTTCTGGGACTCATCATGTCAACACATTGGTTAAATGGTTTTGGTGCCATCCCATAGTTCCGTTGATTACACGCTAATGTCCTTTGTAACGCTGAATATATTTTTGCTCATCCTCAATGTGCTTGCAATTACTCAGTGATTCATAACTCACAATATGTTGAATTATACTCATTTATTTAAGTTTTGATGCAGTAATGAGATGTCAGCAGGATGTTGTTTATTCTGCCCTGCACCTTGTGTTGCAGCTACATTACACAGAGGTGAGAGTATGCATTTGTTATCTATGCATTTGTTGTTTCAAAAATTGCAATAATTCCAATTATTTCTTTTGATATCTCCTCTCAATAGGTATCATTCTCATTCCATTTACTTTCAAAGGTTTGTTAAGCACCTTATCATCCTAAATGGAATAGATGGAATAGATTTAAGGAAAAGATTCAAGTATTGTGTAGCATGAAGCAGACAGCCGAGCTGTACTTGCCACCCTTTGATAATGAAGTCCAAGACAGTTTCAATGGATAACTAACCTTTCTCCTGCTGTTCCTCAGCTATTAATAGCACCTTTCTTCCACAGAAAACGACAGCCAAGGTAAGCAAGCCTTACAATGGCTCTTAGCAGAGGGTACAATGTGCTGCACTGTAAAAGTTTAACAGTTCAGTGATCATTATGTGTAACACAAAAACTGAGTGACAATGTACGTCCTTGGTAAAAGACTTTCACCATTTCACTATGTAATAATTAGCGGTTTAATATTAAGTTTATATTCACATTTAATCAGCTTAACCATTTTATTTCTATCTCAGTATTAACACAACATTTTCACTGAGGAGAAGCATCTACGATACAGGGGTAAAGTTCATTTTTCAAGGGGCAAAGAAGCAAAGCTTTTGCTAATGGAAAAGCTACTTAGCAGTATTTCCTGCTCACTGATGGATGTGGAGTTTAGTAACAAATGTAACATTTTCAGCAAAAAGACTGACTTGTGACAGTGGTAACCCAGATATAACTAAGTACTGATTAAATGTAAAATTGCATAGCTTCTAGGTCTTAACAGTTTCCAGATGTTGCCCCCTCAGAGTTATATGTAAAACAAAACACTTTCCCCTGAAACATTTATCTGAATTGCTTTCTCGTATGAGGTATGTAAATGTCCTTGCAATTTGTCATAATTTTAAAGGCCTTTTACTTTTAAAGCCACAGACTTCAAGTATTCTAGAATGTCAACAGGAAAATACACAGTGCGGTAGGTATTTATACCGACTGGAAATAGTTTATTTAGCATAATTCCACTTACACAAGATTACTAAATTTTCCCGACTTTATGACTCATTAACTACCTCCTGAGATCTATGAGTGTTGGTGAAGTCCACATGTTAAAACCATTTATCCACAATAAAACAAGACTAAGAGTTTATAGCAATGCTGACCACTCTGTGGGGCAGTATGGAAAAGTAAGTGACGACCACCCATTCATTATTTTGGACAATTTACCCAAACCCAAAAATTTCTACCTGATCATCCTCTGAGGAGCATAAATGCCTGCACCAAATCATATGACCACATGTGAAGACATCTGAGACTGAATTAAAGAGATGAACTGACCAGGAGGATTTCCATCTCTGATATGACACCACTAGCCATCTGTCATGCCATCTGTCACCAAAATGAATTAAAAAAGGAAAAAAGTTTAAAAAAAAAACATTATCTAGAGTTTGTCATTCAATAGTTAACAGAATTAAAGGATTTACCTTGCTGAAACTCTTCTTATGTTGTCAAACAGTGCATGAAATAGTTTATTATAATTTACAAATGACCACAGTTTTCCAAATTGTTGCCCATGAGTCGTTCTGTCAGAGTAGACATTACATTTTTCACATGCTGGATATCTGCCGATGTCTTCAGCCTAATTGTTTTTCCAACCAGAAGCTTACTCCCAAATTCCAAAAAGGTGCAGACATTCCCAGAAACACATCCTCCTTTCTGCTGACTCACTGCTCTCACTCTATATTTTGTGAGGAATGCTCTGCAGTTGTTGGCTGAGGCACTTTGACAGACCCACAACAATAAAGCATCAGAAGTTGTTTTTTTCCACTTTAACCAGTGTTTCCTGGTGGGGGAATGTGTTGCAAGAATTCACAGTCACCTCTGGACCACACACAGACACATGGCTGCAGAAACGTAATTTTTCACTTGTAAACCCACATGAACTCAGACACATCAGCAACAACACCACATCACTACATCCAATTCGTTAATCTGTTTTCTGACAATTGTTAACTAATACGCCATAGGGCTCTTGGGTCCCAAACAACAATAAAAGGTTAACGTACACAATTTTTGTAAATATATATAAACGTTTTAGTTCAGAAGACTCAAAGATGTCTAAATATTGTGTTGCAAAGATATTTAGTGAAGTTTACAAGCTAACCAGCTAGCTCCATCTCATGTTATAACTGTGTACCTCAAGAGGCGATGTGAGTCACTGTAGTGTCCAGTTTGCCCTCTGTCCAACATGAGAGAATGATGAAGTAGTAGTTATGAGTAGACTATAAACATGTGTTTTAGTCATTCTCTCTTTGCAGCATTCCTACACTCCTTCCTTATGCTCAGCTACTGATGCTGTTACTTTGTCTCTTTCCCTCATGTTTCCCCACATCTCATGGTTTGTCCTCTACTCCTGCCACCACCACATCGTCTGTGCCTCTGATTGGGTAGTCAGTCATTAAGGTCAGTTCGACAATAAACAGAGTACACGCTACAAATTACAAAATTATCAGATTGCAAGGTGAACTTGTGTGGAAAACATCATTCCCCAATCAGGTTTGGCAACATGTCAACAAATAGCCTATGCTGAGGTACAATGTTTTCCAGCCAACAATCCTGGAACAAATGAGCAGCACGCTCTCTTGCACAACCTGAATGACAGATATACTGAGACTGACAGGGCTGGTAAAAACTTCATTGATTCTTTTACAGTCCACTTGCCTATTGACGCATCGGTCTACCAAGATCTACTGATAGCCAGTCTGACTATAGCTGGAGGAAGGGGAGGGTGAAGTATCAACCAATGAGTGCATTTCCTCGTTTCTTACGATAAGGGGTGAACACCCCAACTTTCCGGTAATATGCTGCCCCAAGGCTGTAGTTTCTTCTTCTGTGGGTACTGTAGATCTGATTTGACAAAAACATCTGTAATGGCAAGAGTTGCTCTCATAATGACTTACCGACTTTCAGCAGCTCCTTTCTTTTTCTTAAATTAAAGGCAGGTTTTCACATAAGAGTCGGTTAACTCACAAATTTCATACTGGTAAATGACTATTGTCTCACATGTGTTTGTGGCCTCCTGACTGCACAACAAAGATAGTGATTGTAATAATATGTAAGATCCACTGATTAAATACACATCTAAAATAAATTCATTCTCCAAGGCTACAACAAGGAAATACATTTCTGTCTTGTAGCTGCATGGTTTCATGACATTTTGGAAGATCACATTATTTTCCTTGATGTTTTGCATCTACCTTTCTTGTGTCTGATAGTCTGTCAGTATTCCAAGATCAATACCATTATTCCATCTACACTAAGTACAGAGCTGAAATTGGACCGAAGCTGGTGAAACACAGTCCAAAGTTCAACAATAAATCTACCAAGAACTCTATAGCTCACGATAAAGCTATTGTACTTGTGTGCCATCATTTACAAACAGATCTTCAAGTAGAACTCAAACTTTATCGCAACAGTTTTAAAAGAGATATCACAGATGTACAACTTAAGGCAGAATTCAATGATTTTTATTCTCAGATCTGCAGTAAGGTAGATATAGCTACATAGATTTTTGGATTACATTATAATTCACTGTGAGGTGTAAAGTGTCCTAGACTTCCCAGCATGGCCGGTACACTCGTCCCACCATGCACCTCATGTTGTCCCTCCGCAGGATGGGAATGCTCACATCTGGGCTGGCGCCTCTGTGCTCGATGACCTGGCTGTTGTCATCAGCTCTCCGCTTGTACAGAGAAAATCCATTGTGCAGCACCCGCAGGTCCCTCCACAGGCTTGGATCAGCAACGATGATCACCTTCGGCCCTCTGGTTTTCCCCACAGCGCCCAGATCTGCATTGCTGAAGCTGTTTTCAGATGCTTCGTCACCCAGCAGTGAGGCAAAAGTATCCTGCTCCAAGGAGCCTTCCTCCGTCTTGGCCATAGGTAACGCTCCTGATAGTGCATAGCACTGGAAAAAGAGCGCTGCAGCAAAGAGAATTGACATGAGTGACTGTCTCATGGTGAAGATCTTCTAGGGGTTGTTCAGCGTTGGCTTTGTGGATGAATGTCTTTCTCGAGCTCTTGCTTTGCTGTTTTGATTGTCAGATCGTATCGTGGTCTTTTATACCATCTCAGACACATTGGATGGATCACATTAAATCATCTTTCTTGATGGCTTCTCCTGGGGTGTTCAGGAAATTAGCCAAAAGCATTAAAAGGCGATTGAGAAGAACTCTTACAGTGTTCAAGTGTGTTGTTTTGCTGGAAAGTTAATTAAAATCATCGGAAGTGTGGCGGCTGAAATAAGAGTCTTGATGGTAAAACAGTGGGAATTCTTTGAACAGGTGACACCAGGAGAAACATTAATCCAAAATTGCTGCCCTTTAAAACAACAAGGATGGATTACCCACCCATGAAGTTCTTTGTGGTGTCACATACTCCTTGATGAAAGCTGTCCTTTTGTTGCATTGTTGCAAAGATGTTCAATATAGGATTTAACTCTGGATTAGCACAAAAATAGAGACAAATGACTCCTGAAGTGTTTGCTTGCAGCAGCAACTCCTTGCTGACGTGTCACACATGAAGTTAAGTTTGGAAATGTTTCTTCAACGAGAATGTTGAGTAGATCTGTTATCAAGGCCTTGACGTAGAAGCTGATTTCATCTTTTGCTGGACTGCAGCTTAATTACAACGCTAACTAATTATGGTTGGCAGACGGGAACTGCTTGCACCTGTTCCTACCATCCATATGAAGTTTAATTAATGTAATTTATGCAAGTGACATTATAGTCAGATTAAACATAATTATGACATTAAAATGCTTTTATTTGAGATTTTGCTAATTTCACATCATCTGCTGTTCTAGTAAAAGAAAAAAAAAAGATCTTTGGATAGATCCAGATCCTTTAGATCTTTGGAGCAGAGGCTGCAAATAACAATCTTATGAGCACTAAAAGCATATCACATAAAAACTACTGAACAAAGTAGTTTAACAGAAAATGGATTTGTGATTTTACTGACATGATCTGCAGTCTATTACAAAACCTTGATGGCTAGACTTATAATTTGGCGTCATTAAATTGTTAAGGTTATTTTAGAACTGCTAATGTGCAGCTGGGCAGTTCAGATGGGAAGTGCTGTGGACCATTTCATATTGAAAACCATGTCTGTGGTTTCTAAAAAAGTCTGGCATTTGAGAATTATCTACACCCTGTTTATATTACTGTCTGAAAGGCCCTTTGTGGGTTCCTGGAGACAGACAGTTTTGTTTAAATCTTATCTTTCATTCCTGGATGTCAGATAGTCGTATGAAGAGTTGATGGGTTGGGTGGAGCTCATTCTATGCAGTAGGTGTTAATAGTGCACATGAGAATGTCCTAGTTTTTGATGAAAACCATATGGATCGATTAAAATAGAGATGTCTTAGGAATGAATCCTTTTTTGCCAAGATTTTGAAGTAATATCAGTTATAGAGCCAGTGAAAAAAGATCACAAAATCTTTCATGTTAAATATATTATGAAATAATTTCCCTTTTATACCCTGTCTTATGACCTGCATCCAGCTCAATTCATTTACAGTGCTATAAAAGAGTACGGAATATTTTTCACCAGAAAAAAGAGCATATAGGGAATTAAAATAATTCTGATATGCAATAAAATGTCAATACAGAATAAAAGCCAAAGTCAGTGCACTTCCAAAGTAATGTGGCAAAGTAACTAATCACTAAGATCTATTACAACCTATGGTAGTTTCCTGAATTAGCACCTCTACTGGTGGAAGAATATATGTGATGGGTACAAATGAATAACATGACAGTGTTGTGGTTAAACTTGGTTAGATTTAGAAACATAATAAACTTGATTTTTAGGTTTATGGAAATATCATGGTTGGGATTTAAATAAGTGCTTTGTTAATGTTAATAACCTTGACTAGGTGTTCAGTGAACACCTAGTCAAGGTTATAGGACCATTGTGGTCATGGTTGACAGAGGCAATGTGATCAGGCCATCAGTTTGTAAATGGAAACAAACAGTGGCCTCATGTGTCAGTAGAGTGTTTCATCGATTCATCCAGCCACCCTGTGGTGGGTGGCAGACTTTGTCTGACACTGTCTCTTAGGGCCACTAGATGTCACTTAATAATAAAATGTACTGGATCATGATATACTGCTTGCACAAACAACCAAAAGAGGACATAGTCGTTGACTGACATGGGTCATTGGGTGCATAGGGGGACACTTTTACTTTTGTATATTTTCCTACTGCTTCTCATTAAAACCATCAACAAATCAAAGGAGTATTCTTGATCTAAACTTCAGTTGTGAGTTAAGAATTAAAACTCAAATATTTTGATCTATTCATAAGAAGAATCTGCTGATGTGAATTGTGGCTCAAAAAAAGACGTCTCTTACACAGATCAGCCACAACATTAAAACTAGCTGGATAATATTTTGGAGTTTCCCTTTGTAGGGCAACAACTCTGTCCCATTAAAGGTATTGACACGAGGCCTCAGGGCTTGTCCTGTGGTTTATGGCACAATTGGCTCTTTGGGTTGTAGGACGGGGCCTCTGTGGACCTGGTTTGCACATCCCACAGATGTTTTGTCACATTCCTTTAGCCATTTCTTGGCAGTTTCTGTGGTGCTGCAGGACTGGACAAGACACAATTATCAGAGTGTACCTCTGCTATGTCATCAGTGAGAGGTTTGTGTGGATTATGACCCACACAAAACAATAAGCAAGATATGATATTAAGTTTTTTCATTGAACACACGTGTTAAACATTTAGAGTGGTGATAGCAATTCTACACTGGGATAATAAACTTTTTGCACAATATGTTATGCTGCATCTTTTTTTATAAATAATTTTACCCTACGTTCCTTAGTCAACAAACAATTAAAGTGTTATGCAATCTCCTAATGTATTTTTGGAGAGCAGTGGCTTCCTCCATGGAAACCACAGTAGACTAATGAACAGAGTTGCTAATCAACTCAATTGATTCCTTTAAACCTTTAGCTTCGACTCTTTTTTACTTCACCTGTCTTTGTGTGTTGTGCCTTTAGAGTCTACTTCTAGTCATGGTTCTTAATATCTCTAATCCTATCATTGGTTGTTTCTTATTAACATAATCATATTGTGTTTGTCAGTGTTTGTGGTTTAGAAGAAGATAAGATCACATTTTTGTAACCAATTAATGCAGAGTGCAATGGTTTTCCGAAGGCTTTGTGTAGTTTTTCCACACAATTTTCAATGTTGGACTTTGCCATGTAAACATTATAAAACATATACATATTTATGGATCATTTTCTGCTGAATCCTGTTTGAAAAGAAAAGAAAAAATGCACGCACTCCACTGCATGTTCTTTGACAACCAATCATTTTCCTTACTTTCCTGGAAATCAGAGAAGCAGAGGCAAGAAACATTTTCCATGTTTGCCGTCAGTTGTGGGGGAGCAGTCGCCTGCTGAGTGTGTTTGTGTGTGACAGACGGTGTTACACCTCGTTAAGAAGAAGGAGAAGAAGAAGAAGGAGAAGGGGATTTCTAAAAGCAAAAGGCTATGATGTGCTGACCAGCTGACTACACTGATGGACGCCAACCAAAACACAAAGCCTTTGCCCAGGAGTTTAAAGGGAGCGTAAAAACACCAAACCGTGTGCTGAGGGAAGACAGTCACTCTCACATAACACCAGCACCTTCGGCACACAGCAGCACTTCTCTTTATTACAATACTGAGCGGCGGGCTACATGGCGCAAGTGTTATTCCAGCTAGGTAAATACAGGAGACAGATCTAACAGCAGTAAATGTATTAACAGGCACAAATTGAATTATGTTCCTGAAATTCCTACACTGTGTGTCCTGCCAGCTTATTCTGAGGTCGGACCAATTGAAATCTGTTTTCTTTTTCTCGCAGACAGGTTAAGGATTCTTCACCACAACATGCACAGAGGACTTCCTTTACAGGGACAGGAAGTTCTGGTGGAAATTCACTGGATGTTCTGAGACAGGGTTGACAAAAAAGATTTAGAAGTAATTATATAATCAGTTCCTACAACTTCTATTTAAGTTAACTTTACCTCAGTCTTATAGTTTCAAAAAATGTACAACTTTTACTGACTTTCTTTGTTTTGATACTTGGATCCATTTTACCACCATTAACTGCTAACACCCACAGTATACACACCTACACCACTACACTTCTGGATTTTGTGCTCAAACTGGAATTCCAAGAATTCACTTTGGACTTTTAAAGCCACAATGTCTCATCTAACAGAATACTGAGGATAATAATAACAAAACTCCAAACACACCTAACAGGGCCTTGAGATGAAAGCCAGTCACGATGTACAGTTATTTGAGGCTCATACTGATAATGGCAGAGGGTGTGAGATGGTCTGGAGGTCAAGATGTGACTGCAGGGGAGGATGAAAGCAACAAGATGAAAGCTGATCTTGGATCTTGGAGCTGCGTCTGAAAATGATATAACCAAAATACAGAGAATAAAATCCTCACAGAATGTGACATCTTCTAAGAGTAGGGACCATTTGAGCTGCAAGACACAAATACAGGGTTTTCAGGAGAAAAACAGCCCAACACATTCATACCTCATCAATATATCTTGCACAGATCCTGGTCGTCATGGAGATGGTCAGTCAACATGTAATCACAATGCAATATAAAAATAGCAACACTGGCACTCTTTGTGTTGGTTGGAAGACAGAAAAAGTGAGAACTTCTCCCAGTATCATGTTTTTCTGTGGTTGGATGTTTAATGAACCACATGGATCACCTGTCCAGATCAAATAGATGATGCTGAGTGGAGAAATGTTGCTCCAAATTTCAGAAATTGAAGCTTTAGAGATGCTTAACTTGAAAAGGTCGTCACACAAAGTTGCACTAACATTAAATTTCTCTATTTATGTTTTTGTCTGTTCTTCTCTGACTAGATTCAAGTGGGCAGTTTTTTCATTTCTATGAACCAATCAGAACTTTAACTATATAAGTATCAAAAACATACTGTATCTGAAGTCATTCACATGACACCATACTATGTTTTTGATTTATGACCAAGTAGTACATGCTAATGGCATTCCCTTTAGCCTCAGGTCTACTTTTTCTATTTTGTTTCCCTCTTTTTCTTAGTAAATGGTAAATAGTTTCATGGTAAAGATCAAAATTACTATCTAAACATCATCAGGTTACTCTTGTCATTATGAGTATGTTAATATGACATTAGTATTTAGCTAAACATACAGTTCTGGTACGGACTCTTGCTGACTGTCAACACACTACTGACATAACATCAGTGTCATATTGCTCATTTGTCGTAGCATATACTACAGCACATGTGGCATTTACTGCCGAAATAATCACAGATTACCACAAAATAATGGGTGGACACCCATTAGTTTCCATGGCATGACAGGGCACAGTTTGACAGTCTAGCATCCATAAAACACTGATTAGATTTTTGACTGTGCTTCATGCTGAGGCGGTAGACCTTTCCAGACGCTCTGGCAGTGAAAACTCCTCTGCTGTTTCTCAGCAACAGTCTCAGTGGTTTGTCTCTGTGTCTCATATCCACGGTAACAAGCACCAAGTGTTAAATTTAGCAGGGTTTGCATTGATGTGAATAAACACTGTGTGTTTCTCAATGAACAAGTCATTCAACAAGATTTCTGAGCAAATAAATAAAATGTCTAATTGAGGATCAACTCACCCAACCCCCACCCCCTCCATTGATAATGGTGTTCTTTGGTTTGGCAGTAAATTACATTCACCTTAAGGGTATAACAGACAAGAGGGCTGCAATACATACAAATGTGAGGTGAGGTCCTGCTTTAGACAGCCCAGACAGGACATTATACTTAAACAGAAAAGAGAAAACAAATAATCCACTAGTTAAATATGATACTGAAAGATCATTAGAGGACCACTTTTTCATATGATAATTAGCTTTACATGTTATTCAGAAGTCTCTTATGATTTCAAAAGCACAGCCTCAAGGACCAATTGCTCATTTTTCAAGGTCATCGAAGCATCTAAGCAAGGATCTTAAGTATAAGGAGACTAAATATTGAGTGCAGCTATAGAAATAACTTTATTAATAATAATTAATAATAATTCTATATGTTGCAGTTGTTTTACTATTCATATTTGAGGCTTTACTACTTCAAACTGCATGCTGCTTTTTCAGATGGAGGAGTTCAATAACAGTGAAAAGTATGTGATATGCAATGTTCCTTGAAATGCAGCTACGACGAAATGTGACAATGGCTAATGATTGGATGGATCGATCACTGGGATGAATGTAAAGACATTTTACCATGAGATCAGATAACTGCAGTACCGTCTTTGTTAACTTTAATTGCACCTCAGGGGACAAAGGCTTCACCCATAGCTGTCTCCTGGAAACCGGAGGCAAGCCGTCTTCGCTCATCCAAAAGAATGTGAGGGAAATTTTTCATTCCCATTCACCTTTTCATTCTGCAGAAATCTTGCTCTGAAGAATGCTTTTATAATTGTGGCTGGTATTTCCCATATGGACAATCACTATTACAAGGTCAGAAAAGACAGATAACGCTTAGACAGAAAATTCTGTTACTGAAATAAAAACAATTTAAAAAGATATACACATGCTATACTACATACAATAATACTATCTATCTGTCTGTCTATAAATTTTTCTACTGCATTAAATTCATGTCAGCTTGAAGCGTCTATGTACAGATCAACTCAAACGTATGCAACAAGTATCAAACCATGTTAGATAAAGTACCTGTCATTAAGTCATTAAGTCTTAAAGTATCTAGTATTTACTATACTTAATACTTAAATACGACAAGTAAACTATAATTAAATGTACTTATGTAATGGCAGTGAAAGTGCAAGTACATGTTAATAAAAACAAAATGCAGTAAATATGCAACTAAGTTAGGAGATATAGTGAAGTAAACGTGAAAGTTGATGGAATAGAATTATACAACAATGGTATCAGATAAAATACATGAAACAAAGCAATAATAATAAAGCACAATATTATTACAAGTATTACATGTATTATTATTATTATACATTTACACCTCGTTTTTATTTTCTGTCTTTATTATTAGCATTTTATTGAGTCATGATTTATTTTATTTTTTTAATTATTTGTGCTGTAGTTGCTTTCCCGTTGTGTCGTTGCCATAGCGACACTTCCGTCAACAGTTGCCGTTGCTAAAGGAGAGATTCTGAGCTAAAGCCCGGAGGATTTCACGTCGCAGCGCACTACACAGCTGTTTGGGGCCACGTGTGGATACTACAGACCAGGTTTAGTTAGTTTGACTTGTCATCTACGATGACTGAGCAGAAAACACCCCGCAAAAATAAACCTGGAAAATGTCTGGTGCATAACTGGGTAGAAGAGGTGAGTGTAGTGACAGAAACAGTAGAAACAAGAGTCGCTGGTGTTTTAACAGCAGTCAAACCTCATTCAAGACCGGGGAAGGCAGCGTAGGTTGATATATTGAACAAACACAAAAAAAATAACTATGTAACATTTATGTATCCTAACCATTTGGTGCAGATGTATTAGTCAGTGGCTAACACTACAACATATTTTCCATAGAGAGTATATTTTCTAACCTCAAGAGGTCTGTGAGGTGTTATGGCGTGAACTGTGAACACATTTAAAAGTTACAGTGTAAAGACCCATTTCACAGCAGACAGCTTTGGCATGTCATTACAGAACAAGCACTGGTGCGTGATAACTGTAAAAACGACTGTTTTCCATTTAGGTGAGCTGGTTCCAGGGCTCTGGTTTAGTGTATCATGGGGGCTGACTGGCAAAGGATGATTCAAGAAACTGAACCATCATGAACAATGTTTTTCCACCTGTGCTTTACCTGCCCTGACACAACACTGAGACAGTGACAAAATGTACTTATCATGGTTGAAAACGTGCAGGTCTACAGGTGTTTTAGTGAAACACGTCATTGAGCCAGCATGCACTGATAGCTGGATTTCACACATGACATGATGTTAATAGTTGCACCTGCCTTTGATATTTGACAAGTCAAATAGCGTGAGAAACGGCTAATGTGACTGTTTTGTTTTTAAGGTTCAGTTTACTCTTACGTAACCAAGAAAAACTGAACAGAAATCTCTTAAAAAGTGGCTTTAACTTTTAACTTTTTAGTTCTTCTAAAATTTCCTTTCATAGCATTTAATATCAACCTTGTCTGTGCATTTATCCAGAGAGCTGTTGCAGCTGTTGACAATGAGGAGACAAAGACACAAATCCAGAGACAGGGGCACAGAGGAATACTCACAATGGATGAGTCTAAAATGGAGGCCGTCACTACAGTGAAAGAGGCTTATTCCCCTCCGAAGGGCCCAGGTGTGAGACTGCAGGGTATGTGTCTCTGAATAAATTTGTCTCATCTCTTATAATTCATGTACAGACTAGAAATGTACCTCAAGAGTTAAAAGATGTTTGTTCAAGTGGAGGTAAAAGATTTCAGCATCCACACAGACACCGACGGCTAAAGTGACCTTTGTTCATTTGGTTTCTGTTTTTGGTTTTTTTTTTTCTTTTTCGTCTTTTCTACCATTTAATAAATCTTTTTCAAATTATTTCCTATGCAATCCTCAGTTCATCTCTTCTTTTATATTTCCACTCTTCAGGCCTCAGAAGTGAGCTTTTGGAAAAACATATCACCCAGATGATAAGGTAAATCAACTATGAAACAAGTCTTTTTGATGCTAAATAAGTTGCTGTCAAAATTGGTTTGTTTATAGAAACGGAGAACACTGCCTGACCATAACTTGAGGGGAACACATTGGAGCAAAGTGATGTAATATTTACACGTCTGGGTTTGTTTTATCGTTCCATCACAGCTGTAATACCTTTTAAATCTGATTTTATGATGTTATTTTACATAGAGGCCAGTCATCTTAACAGGGTTTATAAAGTCTATCCCCACCTATGTGGTTATTAACATCCTGTACGAGTAAACTGCTCATAAAGAAACACAAAACATCATGTCTTTAATGACATCTGTTTGTCCAGTAGACAGTGTCTCATCACATAGTCTTCAGCCGTACACAAGATTTCCTGGAATTTATGAGCACACACCAACACTGCTTGATTCATACCGAGTTCCTGTCCAGTAAACGAGCTCGGAGGGTTTTTCTGGGCTGATTATGCAGAACACTAAGCCATTTTGAATAAACGAATTAACAGCCAAATGAAAGGTTTGTAGAGTGAAAGTGTTTTGTTTTCCGAGGCTTAAGTATTACATCCGTCTGTCATGGCACACAGCATTTAGACCAGTGTATATTGTGATTGCTGAACCACTGAAGTGACATTAAGTGACGTGCAGCACAATTGAGTTCTTACATCACCTGTCTTTAAAGCTCGACAAATCACTGCTTCACCCACACAGTTGTTTGCTCTGATTAGACTTCTTCTCAGGACTATGTGGGTACAGATTGTACACAGATCAGTAGTGTGGGCTTCACTCTTCTGGTAGGGATGCACCTGTTGAACCTTCAGTTTACATCTTTGCTAATCCTGTATGAATGTGCCTGTTCATAACAGGCACATTCATAACTAGAAACTAGAAAACATTCAGTTCTATATGTTTATTGTCTTTGTCGTTCATCAAGAAGGTAAATGTACTGGACCGTGGCGAGGAACTCAAGCACTCAGACCAGATACTGATGAAGGCTGATAATGTGCTATGTGATATCTTTCCATTCTCACAGTGACAAAATTCGTGCTGAACGGAACCCGCCACCTCCCAAAACTGACTTCTGCTCCACAACGCAGAGGGATTTCTGTGTTGAGGGATTTGTGCCTATTAACCTTGAAGCAACACAAGTATCTGTATGTACTCTATACTGTACAAGTGTACTTAACATGTTAATAGTACTTATTCCTACTAGATATTCCTTCTGTATGACACCATACGTCTGATAGTAGTTTCTTTTAGTCTCAACTCAGTGAAAATCGAGTCTCTTGTAGCTTTTTGGTATGACTCAAAGCAGTTTGAAGATAATCATTTAATTAAAAAAAGGCCGGTCAGGAAAGTAACTGTTAGACTTTATTTTCTCATTGGCTTTTCTTAGTAACAGCTTCAAAAACAGTAACAGAAAAAGAAAATCAGAAGCATGTGCTGTTTGTTTGATGGTGTGTCCTTGTTGCATTTTCAGGGTCACGATTATAAAACTGACCAGGCAATTACATTTTGGAGTGAAAACTACCAGCGGATACAGGTGAGTCATATTGTGCTGCTGTATGTTTACATGCTTACCAAACACATGACACGTTTAATAAAAACTGAATCAGAAACGGACTGATCGTGATATAACTTTACTCTGGTGTTGTTTTTATGTCTCAGGGTGTGACTGCTGTACAGACCCTTAAAGCACCTTTCAGGAAGTCAGCGCGTTTCAGCACACCTATCACCGAGCGGCTGGATGAAATCGAGCCCCCACTCGACGACTGAATTAATGCATCACAGCATCACACTACATCGTCTCATTATCAGTTAATTAGTGGATAATCCACTTTAAAGGTTATTGTTATTTTCAGTGACAGCGACAGTGACACCACAGATGATTAGCTGCCGTTGTCTAACCTGAAAACAGGCATGTGATTTTCTGTAGTAGAGACCAGTTAAGCAGCCTCGGAGACCTTTACCATATTTGATATAGGATGACCTGGAAGAACAGATAGATCAATAGCAGAGCCGCACTGATGTCATGCTGACAAACCACAGACAGCAGTATATTTATGTATGGATTTTAAACCTGCCAAACAAACTGGTCCTTATCAGAATAAAACACACACTAAGAGGTTTGTGTCTCATGGCTTTGCTGAGAAATGTTTCATCTATCAACACTGTGTGTGTAATTCTGGTCACTACCCAAAGCATTACACAGTATCGTGACACACAGTGCAAATCACACCTAGTAAACAACGACTAAAAGCAAAGTAGCTGCTACTCATTCTCTATTCTTGTCTTCTTGTTGTGTTTTCTCTTGACCAGATAACCCTAACATTAAATCTGTAGCTGCTCTTATTCAGTCTTCCTCTTGTGTTGTCATCTTGTTTTTTTTTTTCTGCTCAGTATTTTATGTTTCTGATTTAAACTCTTGTAGCTGCCTTATTCCCTTTGTATTATCAGCCCAATTATCATAACATCCAGTGGGTGAACATCCACATATCATGTGTGCAGTATATTGGAATAACAGAGTAGAAAAAGTCAGATTTATTTGCTCAGAAAGTTTCTGAACACAAATAGAAACATATGATTCATTGTTGCCTTCTTCATGTGATCCACAGATTGTACAAATAAGAACTTGTCACCATTAATTTATGAACAACCAGCTGTTCTTAAGCTGAACAGTAAAAATATTTACACAGATCTAGGTGTAACTATTGCACAGCAGACTGAACTGTCTGCCACAAAGCTTATTATATGAGCAGCTTGGAGTGAAAAAGACAATGAGTAAGACAACTGGCAAACTGCTGTTTGAATAACGAGGTAAATAAGAGTCACGGATAGAATTGAAGATTTACATTTAAGTGCTATGAAATTAGACACAAACTGCTACAATATACATCATTTCACAACACGGTGATGACTGTAATTGAAAAATAAAAACAATTTTCAAAGTAAGATGCATTTACAAATGATTGGTAGGTATGATTTATAGTTACATTATAGCTGTTTTTTGATTGTGCATTTTGCATTTATTCTACAAGAAAAGACTCAAGTTCCTCAAGTTCTAATGATGCAACCTAACTTAGGAAACTTGGATGTAACTGAAAAAGGACATTACACAGCAAAAATGATGAACAAATAGTTGTTCAGGGTCTCCCCTAATCTCTTGTGTAAGAAACTTGGTTTTGCTCTAAAAATTATTTCTCTTGCATGTAGCTCAGCTTCGCTGCTATTTGCACCGTTTCCCCGGTTCTTCCTGTGCTTGACCGTGAAGCTCGGTTTGTTCACAGGTTCCATTCATTCTTTCTATCTCTTCCCTCTCGCCTTTCGCAACCTCTAATTATTGCAGTGAAATGATGCAACAAAAATGCCACACTTCTCCTCCTACGCTGGCTGAATATGTCACTATTGTCCTTGAACAAAATAAAAAAGATCTGTGAGGAGAAAATAGCAGAAAGAGAGACAGAGAGTGCTCTTCCACTTTTGCACATTCGTGCTCTCACAGGCCCTCAGTGAACAGATATGAAACACTGTAAAATCACACCGAGTGTGCTACCGACTCATATATGTGCTCTGTCAATCAGAAGACAATTGCAGGAGCTGTTGATCCTTGCTGAGCTTTCAGCGGGGATTAGTAGGCGGTAGCTATGGCGACAAGTAATTTTAGCTTATATTTATGCAGCTTTTCACTCCAAACATTTCATTATTTCATGGCATGATGCAGGAAAACCAATTTGTCTCTAAAACACAAGGCCTGGAAGCAAATTTGTGTTAACATTTCAAACGAAAAGTGATACATCAATTTAAATGTTTGTTTGCTCTGTTTCATTTCAGTTGTGTTTCTGTGTTATGAGCGTCTCTAAATCTGTTTATTCTTTTTTTCCTGGAGAAAAACCTCTCCCTACAAATTGACAAACTAGTTAAAAAATACTTTTTTTTATATATCACAGCAAATAGAAGCATCTAAAAGAATTTATTTTTCAGACGTTGACATGGGTCTTCACTGATCATTAAATCAAAAAGTTCCCAATTTTTCACATTCTCTCCCTTCTCACACTTCGACCACCCAGTAGTAAATATGAAAGTATGTTTTGAGACTTTGCCTCTCAAAGTTTGGGCTACATGAACATGTAGAAAACGACACGTCATGGTGACAGGCAGCCTGGCTGAGAAGTTGAGCGTGGGGTTCAGCAGAGACCTTCACTCTGCTCACTGTGGCTCTAACAGGCACCGGCCGCGTGTCACTGTGAGAAAGTGGGTGGTAATTACATCTGTGCAGGAAGGGAAGTTGTTCTCCCGCAGAGATGAAAACGCACCAACACACACACACACACACACACACACACACAGTGCCCAATGCCTCCGTTCCACACGCTGATAATGAGCATCTAATGAGCAGTGATGTCATTACAACAAACACACAGCTGCCTGATACCAACTTGCTTTTCTCCACTTCCTGCCTTATCTGTCCACAACTGTTTGCAGTTAATTAGGCTACAAATAATTTCCTGAGCTACACTTTGTTATATAGGAAATATCAATAATATAATAGTCCAGACAGTGTCATCAAAGCCTGTTACGAGCCTGAGATGAGTCTATTAGACTTTAGATAAACCTGAACTAATTGTTATGGTTTGCAAAGGGAAAAGCGCAGAGCTAATATTTAATAGAAGATAAAAATAGCTAATAAAGTCTAGGAGGTGCAGCTTAATTTCAACAGATGTTCCCATAAGGTTGCACGTGATCAACTGCTCCTCTGGTGAACTGGTTGCCACACTTCTGCATCAGCTCTGCGAGCATTTCTGCCTTTTAAATGTGCAATTCTAGTGGGACATCCAATATTTTGGAGAGGGCGAGCACAAGGTCATTTATAAATTCTTTCTGGGTTAAACTTGGATGAAAACATTTGGGTGAATATTGTCAGGAGGATATGGCCCAGATACACACACACACAGAACGCTAACGTGAACTGTGCGATGGCGAGTCTGAGTCTTTAATGCATGAAGCCTAACAAGAATAGACTCATTAGGACTCTTTTCTGCCTTTCTCATGTTACACACTTTATGGAGGCAAATATCAATAACTAACCACAACATTCCCAACATCCAAAGCTAAAGTATAAAAATACTGTCTGGTCCATAAATGGAAAAAAGAGTATTTTACTCAGTTTATTGAACAAAATATCTTACAGTATCTTGGATATACATATATACATATTATTTTATACTGTGTGACACGGTTGATGAACCCCTGCAGTGACATTGATTGTAATGCTGTGCCTCCAAACTTCAATGAAAGAGTCGTGGAAATATTAATACATCATTAAAATTCCAAACACATTATACAAATTTTTAATATAGAAAGCACAAAAAATAAGAATTTATCAGTGAAAAGTACTCACTCTCAGGACATAAAGGTTCTTCATACAAAAACAACTTTAACATTTTTTTTTTTTTTTTTTTTCTTTTGCAGTTACAGTATACAGGTAATAAATATACCTGGAATTTCCCTCTGTGTGATATGGTGTCGTTCACTTTTCCTCTGCACGGAAATCACCGATAAGGACTTATTCTAGAACAAATAAAGAAGTGGCTCGGCCATCAGAGCTTCTGCTGTTGTCTCTGTTGCTGCTGCTGCTGCTGGTGCTGCTGTGCATTATCAGCAGGCCTCTCAGATAACATACACATCAGTCTTCTCCCCAAGAAGCCAGTATGTTCTCATTTTGCCTTTGCCCTGGAAAAAAAAACACAAAAAAATCAATAGGTTCATCAATGGAGATGAAGTGAGGGGGTGGGTGGGAGGTTGGGTGGGAGGCTGGGAGGTGGAGGGGTGATATCCTTGATTATGTCGTCCTTCTTTAAGGGTCACCCTGATGGTTACCGTGGCTCAGTTTACACGTTTCACCACAAATGAGGCATTATACATAAGCCAGAGCACAATAAACTATGTTGCACTTAAAAATGTCAACAGCTTATTGCTGTTGTCAAAAGAAAATCTTGTATCCAAAGGTCAAACTCAATTAAATGGGTCTCATTTAAATGCTGAAACAATTTAGGTGATTAAGTATCACTTAAAGGATGTATCTAGAGTGTATTAGGTATTAACTCTGCTTGATCTGTAACTGTAGAGCATAAGCTGCTACACAGAAACACCACCGAGGACACAACCTCAGTGTCCTAAATGGTAGCCACAGCAATATAGACTCAACTATTCATTGATTAATCTAAAATAATATTCCTCAGACTAATCAATAATTAAAATGATCATTAGTTTAAGTCCATTCTCCATCAAGTAGCAAGTATGATTCCTCCCCAAAGTAAAAGAAAAGCTTTCATTTGATTTAGTTCCAATACTAATCAGCTTGTTTAAATAATAAAAAAAAAAAAACTAGTATAATTCCCTTTGGTGCAGCGACTTGACTTATTCTCAAATTTTGAAAACAAGACAAATTGCACCAACAACAAATATAATTATATCACGCTCCTGGCACAATTTTCTGTCATCAAATCTGACTCTGATGCCAAATGAGTTGTTCATAATGACTTTTTGTGCGTGAATATGATTTTATTTATCATTCAGAAACAGATTGTTACCTTCATTTCTACGTCTCCACGTAACTGGAGATCAAAATAGCCGAACTCATCGAGAACTTCTTTGGTGGCTGAGGATACGTGGATTTTCAGCGCTGCAATGACAGAGCATTTTCACATTGTGAATGACACTTAAACTCTTAATTGTATCTCAGTTACCACTGCACTTCTTTTATCTCAGGCTTCAGGACGTAGAGCAGACAGATACCAAGGAACGAGACAAGCTGATGTGTTCAGTCCCATCAGACGCCAGCTGCTGAAATGCTAACGGTGATGAAAATCTTTATTGTTTTGCCAAATTAATGCACACAATGCAGAGATATGAGACGTGATTCCTGTCTGTAAAGCTTCAGGCTGCACAGTTTATCGCTGGCTAAGGGCTCTTGGCTGTAAGTGCTATCAATTATTTACCAGTGGAGGCATAATACAGGAAGCGACTCAGTAGTTAATCAATACATCTGATGATCCACTCGCAAAATATCCAACCACAGTTTCATAAAACTGGTTCCTGTCACTGCCATTTAAAAACATAAATGTCAAGGTAGAAAGTATAAAACTTAGCAGGTCATTGCATCTTAAATCAGCTTAGAAATCATATTTTTTTACAACCACAGGAACAAATACTTCTTTCTGCTTATTTCAGCAAAGTCGGGATAAAAATGATGTTAATGTGGTCATTTATTCTTTATTACAATGACCCCCCCTTAGTAGTTGTTACCTTAGTAATGACTACCCATCTCCCTTTGATCTCATTCTCATAAAAACTATATGATTATTACAAATAAACACAATCAAAGTTCAGCAGAACTAAACATAAGGAAAGTCTGTCTGTTTATTTTTGACATCCAAAAAGCAAAAGCTTCATCAATTCCCCAGCAACTCAGTCCCACAGACAACATCCTGCTGTACAGTACCAAATGTGTATTCATCCACAACTGGAAATAGTCCCCAACAATAGCATTGTTTACCCCTGCTTGAGTACTGTTTGCCTGAAAACCACAATGTCCTCCTGTTAGAGGAATTTACTAGGCTTAATTTAAAAACAATGAAACTATATAGACGTCAACTGTTTTTTTTTTTAAAAAAGGTTTATGTCTTAGGAGGGACCAACTGACTTGGGGTGGATAGCCACAGACTTTAGTTAATTCAAACTGAAACCCTGAAAACCATCTTATACTATAAAATAGTCAATGTTGGTTATAAAATCAAAGTCCAAGATCTGCCTCGGAGGGTTTTACAGTCACACAAATCAATTTAGATCAAGAAAAAACAACAAACATTAAAGCAACATGAACAAACAGAATTCAATTATTAATCAGACATAACATGGAAATCATGTTATGTGGTAGACCAAAATCTAAAACAGGAACAGAAAAAAACTGATGACATCCCAGTTCATACATCGATATGCGGCATATTCCCTTTGAAATTCAGACATTTAATATTAACAAATTAATTAACAAAGGACCAGATTAAAAAAACAAAACAGAGTGAAACCATATGGCACCTACCCTCTCCATTGGACTCCATCCGAGATGCCGTGTTGACAGTATCCCCAAACAAACAGTATCTGGGCATTTTCAACCCGACCACACCAGCACAGACTGGACCTATAAAACAGAAACTATATATAGTTAAATTTTATAGTGGAAAAAAACAACAATAATATCTGGAATGCTGGGAGTCACTGGCGTCATTATCACACAACCACCTCAGTGTAAAACTTTTTTTTTTTTTTTTTTTAAATAGGACAACAGAGGTGTGAACTGAAACCATGTTCAGAATGATTTAAATTAGTCTGACAACGCTAAGTACCAGCCTATGCATGCTGGCCCGTCTCTGCTGTATGTCAAGTGTCTGAATAAGAATATAAACAGTCCCGCCACGAGCTGATACAGTCTAAATACTGTCAGAAGCCTCTCGTAAATTACATCACGCAGATGGATCAAGATAAAACACCCTGAGTGGTGTTGTCCGCTTGGTAAGTCTGTTTCTAAGAGTGGGAAGTTACAAATCATTGTAGCCTCTCACTCATACTCTTATAAGCCAGTTTATTAGCTATACCTTGATAAAACCGATGCAGGCGAACGGAACAAGCAGTTGAAAGTTGAACTAAGTTTAATCACTTTTAACAAGTTGAACTGCAATAAATTCTGAGAGGTGTTTCTAATATTTTGTCAGTTATAACCACACTGAGTGGTAAGTAGTCCTTGAGTTAAGATGAATTGATCACTTAGTAAGTAATAAAAATGACTTGAGATTAAATTTTCATTCCATTGATTGTATCAATATGTTTTACTAAGGCTTAACCTTCTTAACTTTGATTCATTTTTTTTATGATAAATGGCATTTAGTCAAGTACATTACTCTTGAGGGTTGAGATGCTGAGGGTTTTGTAACAGCGTGCTCATACACAGACACTATTACATAATCCAGTGTTTTTGGGGGTTTTTTATGCCATGTGTTCATTACCAAATAAGCTCTTATCCTGAAACAGCTCATGGTAGTGAAGCATGAATCATCCACCAGTTATTAAAAACAAACACAGTGACAATACAATGAGTGATAACGAGACTTTGATGTGGCTGATCAGAAATCTGAACCCACCGAGTAAAAAGAGACAGACAGAGATGACTACTTTTATTGGATAGAAGGCAGCTATTTTAATTTAGTCATTTTAAATTGCTCTATTAAACTCGTTTGAAAGCACATTAGTCACATTTGTCACATTACACAGACTTATTATTTAAAATTTATTTTAGATAGAGGGGAAAAAGAATTTTGTTTAGTCAAGCTTTGTGATGGGAAATGATGGCTTTCAATTGCTGTTTTTTTGTGTTTAATTTCTTGTAACCTCTGTTGAAATAGGGGGGAAAAGATAACAATGATATTAATGGCTAATTCAGGGAAATTCCTTCTGTTGCTCCCACACAAGACCCAGGACATGTTATGATAACTAACTGTATTTCCCAGTAATAGGTGGAACTGATTAAGCTCTCATAATTATAATAAGTTAGCCTGGTTGAGACCTCTAAATCACTTCCAGCTTCTTCAATTAAAAAAGGTCTGGTTTTGAGCTCATTGGTGGTCATTTTCTCCATTGGGAGCCAATCAGTTGTTGATGGACACAAGACAGAGGATAGTCATTCTCTTGAGTGAGAAAATAGCTACAACACATCAGTGAGAAGTAGCAACAGAACAGAGCTGTGCAATTTGTTGTAATTCGTTGTTCTACTTTTCACAGAATGTTCTCCTGACAGAAAGTGACTAAAATTGAGTAATATTATTAGAGAACTAGAGAAGACTCTGCAGAAAAATTCCCAGCATAAAAACGACCTGTAACGAATCTGTACTTTAGTAAATAATACTGACATCATGAGCGATCAGATCTGGAACAGGGTCTTGGTTCACCTTAGTCCAGATGTTTACAGGTTAAACTTGGGGTTCACGCTCACCTGTGTGTATACCTATCCTGAGTCTCAGCTGGTCGTTGGGTCTGTGTCGAATCTTGAATGTTTTGACTTGCTCTAACAAAGCCAATGACATCCCGGCGATCTCTCTGGCGTGGAGTTTTCCGTTCCGCACGGGAAGTCCTGACACCACCATGTAGGCGTCACCGATGGTCTCCACCTGAGGGACCAGTCAGAAGAGATCACAACATCAGGAAGTAAAAAACAAAAAAACAACAAATTTTCGTCATGCTGTAATTATTCAAGTTGAGGTAATAATGTTCATCCTGACGTACCTTGTATACATCAAAGTTATCGATGATGGCATCAAAACAGGTGTACAGATCGTTGAGCAGCGTGACAACCTGCAGAGAGACAAGAGTTTTATTTCCATTTTATCAGAATTTATGTAACTTCATTACTAAAAACAAAAACAGCACTGCCATCTCAGAGCATTGTGACGCAAATGAAAAAAATGTAAAAACACAGTGACTGTAAATCCAACGTCAGACACTGTGTTTTCTTTTTGTTAAAAGGCTGCCAGCTCGAGAGGCCAGTTGTGTCTGTAAAACCTCACAGTCTTTCATATTATCTGTGTCTGGAGCTGGACATTTGCCCACCAGAGGATTACTGACACATTTACAAGATCATAAATCTTATCCACAGATGGAATATTACAAACACGCTGCATTAAGTTTACAAAACTGGGTTGGGCATAAAAGTTGTAATGTATTTGTAATGTCAGAGGCTGTCTACTTATTCAAAAAGCAGTTATTTATTTAGTCTTCATCTTCATGTTTTTTCTTTTTTTTTTTTTTCTTGTGGATTGTCTCTGAACCTCAAATAAAACCCAGCTGGGGTTGTTCTCCACATCAGGCAGGCAGGGACATTTTGTACTGTACTTTAAGAGTAAGCAGAGCTGAGTGAGTGAATATTTGAACTGTGGTAGACTATTATCAGAACTGTGAGAAACATAAAATCAGCTACTCCACTAAAGCAGGCCTGTTTTCTACTGCGGTGAATAAAATGCAAAAAATAAAAGTTATCATCAGGAATATTCTTCATATAGAGTGATGTGTGTGTGTGTGTGTGTGTGTGTGTTGCATGGTTTTTCCATGCAGCTTGAGAAAAGAAACAAGATGATGAGTAACAAATATTTATCCTCAAGGTGATTCCTTTCTGTTTGAGATGTCAAAATGTCCATCAACACCTCAGACCTCCCGCCTGCGTTGTCACGTCATGACAATGTCTTTTGTCTAGAAACATCCCTTTAGTATTCAAGCGAGAATGAGATATGTGGAGTCATAATATGACTCAACTCTGCGTCAACACACTCTTCCATCTAACAACTGTACTATTTTGAGTTGTAGTCCGTGTGTGGGAACACACACTGTGGGGAACTATGAGACATACTGTAGGAAGAGACTTGATACTGATGAGCACTTTCATGCATGAACAGACGGAGAATTCAGTATGACTGTGATCACAACCGGTGATTTAAAAAAAAAAAAACAAAACACAGGGATATTGAGAAAAGTCACGTAAGGGATATTAACTGCTGTTTACCTGTAGCGGCGTACTCTCTGCAGACATGGACGTGAAGCCAACAATGTCACTGAAATAAATTGTGACGCTGTCGAATGCTTCTGCCTGCACCGTCTCCCCTCGTTTTAGTTGCTCTGCTACTGAGCTGCAATGTGAAGAGAGACACCAGGTCAAAACATTCACGCTGTGAAAAATCTAGATACTTAAAAGGAATAAAATGCTAAAGATCAAACAGGCAACCCTGATGAGGTGATGAGATGAGAGTTTGATTTTGTTTACACGTCAGATGTAAGTAAAAAAAAAAAAAAAAACCTTATAAGATTCATCTTTATGAAACACGATTACTTACACTATCTAGTTATGATACCAAAGGCAAAACATTCTGGGGAATAAATCAGCTCAAAACTTTCTCTAAAGCTTCTCTCAGTCTCAGACTTTGTATGGAAGAAGATTTTTTTAGCAGGAAATGAGCATAAATGTTTGAGAAAGAAGAGATTTCCTTGTTTGGTGTTATCCAAACGCCTAAACTCGCTACCATGTCGGTTCTTCTGTTTCACCTTAATGAGCAGTTCACTTGACAGCTCTCCCTTTCCCCTTTCACCGCACTGAGATCACACCACCACCGCTCTGTTAATAAACCCTAGTGTTGGGAAGAATTTAAAGTCCTTTAATTAATACAGGGATTTAAGTCAAGTGACAGGCTGTCACTGAGTCACGCTGCTAATATTCCCCATATGTGCTAGATTCAAGTTAATTGGAGTTTCAAGCTTTAGGCTAGAAAAACAAAAGTGTGAATATGATTCAACCCTTTTTTTTTTCTTACTGTGGTAAAATTTGATAGAGGAGGTTTTCAGCTTTTCTTTTCTCCTCTAGGTAGGCTTGTGTTCGCTCCTCTACCAGG
The DNA here is from genome assembly GCA_016801845.1 of Polydactylus sextarius. Classification (NCBI taxonomy): domain Eukaryota; kingdom Metazoa; phylum Chordata; class Actinopteri; family Polynemidae; genus Polydactylus; species Polydactylus sextarius. Next base: position 8,845,571 of record CM028922.1, read on the forward strand.
TTCTCCAGATTATTGGCGTACTGCTCCATCCTGGACAGCAGGTTGTTAAGGATACTGGTGCTGCCCTCCCTGTAAAGGACACAGAGTAGAGTTATGCAACATCCACATAAAAAACAAAAATACAAAAAAAAAAAAAAAAAAACAACCTCGGCCAGCTCAGGAACTTTCTGAAAACATTACTGTATTTACAGAACATGATCTGGTCTAGCAAATATTCACATCTGTAACAATAACACTGTAATCACAAGTTAATTGACGAGATGTGGGAACAAAGCATTGAATTTACACTCGGTCCAAAACGATAGCCTCGGTAGCATCTGTATAAACCACTTTCAGGAACTTTCTGAAATCTGACATTCACACCCCTTTAATGCAACGGTTGCACAGCTGTGTGGAGCCGAGACAAGAGCCAGGCATCGCTCCTCTATCTCAACTCTCTTGTTTTCCTGTGTTATGTTATGTATGTGCAACACAACGTTGGACGTCATGCAGGAGGTGAGAATGTTTAAAAATGTGTTCCATCATCTCTGATTTTTTTTATCAAGTCTCCACCCTCTGTGTCACAACCGACGCTCCACCATCAAGTGTAGCTGTTCAGAACGAAGCCATGATTGTCTTTCTCTTTCTTATTAACAGCATTTTCAGCCAATGTCACTATTGGCAACCACTTAAAAAAAGAAACTCATTTTCTACGCACTAGTAAAACAAGCAAAAAAAAAAAAAAAAAAAAAATTGCTATCCCACTGTAATTTCATCCAGTAATCATATATTTATGTTTTGTTCTAATAAAGTATCTTTTATAAATGAACATACAGCAGTTGTTACCATGGTTCAGTGTGAAGGACAAACAATCACAATCGTGTGAAGGTCTCTATTTTCATCCTTACAGCCGCCATCTCCTTATATAATACATGTGTTGTATAATGTTTGTGTCTCAGGATATTTCTACATTCATATGGTTATGCACGGATACCATCACACACACACACACACACACACACACACACACGCATGTACACTGAGCGAGATGTGATGGAGCGAGAAGGTGAGTCACACTCACACACACACCACCATGACGGCTGAAAGCATCAATGCCTGGCATCCGGCCACGTTTCCTTTGGGTCACAGATCCTACACACACCCACATGTTGTTTAAGTTTAAAGAACAAAAACATCAGAGGGAGATGTGAGAGACATTGATGAGTATCAACTCTGAATGCAATCACCCGGGCCATGCACTGTTTACTGTATCGCACATCACAGACGTTTCCCCACCATTCATCCAAACTGATACTAATGGAGAAGACTTTGAATGGTCTGTTTGATGAGCGTGATGCATTTCATTTCAGCAAGTAATTTAATCCTGCATCCTGTCATCTTGTCTTAAAGCGAGTGAAAAAAAAATGGATCTGATAACTCATCAGTTACCTCCAATATTTGTTTATCTGTTAACAAAAGGATGCTGGTGAAAAGGTTCAGACACGGACCAAGAAGCAACTGATACATTTTTTCATGTCAACACCACCACTGACTGTTTACGGTCCACTTGCACCACAAAGAAAAAAGATTATTATTATTTTTTCTGGTCTTTCCAATAATACAGGTATTTCAGACCGCAAGCATCTAGCGCATGACACCACCAGTGTCTTTCAGTGTAGAAGTGACAGCTGATGTCCCTGAGTTTACACACCAGCAAGTAGATAGATAGATAGATAGATAGAGAGAGAGAGAGAGAGAGAGAGAGAGAGAGAGAGAGAGAGAGCACAGCTGCAAGTCTTGAGAACATGAAGGATTATTTGTCACATAGTTAACGATGATTGACCTTTTTTCAGTGTGCCTCTATTTCACTGTATTGCCAAGGTAACTGTGATTCTTTTAGTCAGTGCACAAGAGGTCAGCTGAAAAAACAAAAATATGAGCTTAGTGTATAAGTTAAATTAACACAAAGTTTCTAAAGAGCTTGTCTTTTAAGGTCATTTGGCAGGATCACAACAGATGCTTTAAAAGCATCCAAATGTAGATGACGCACAAACCAGATCTGTCAAAACCACCAGCTATGGTTTTGCAGGAAGTCATGGCCTTCATTTGCTAAATTGTCTGTCGTTGTTTATTTTGATGCTGATTTGGATCCAGATGCTGATGAAAAATTAGAAACATTTTGACTTGCAGCCTTGGCTCAGTTGAGCCTTGAGTGCTTTCATGTTTACAAAGCAGCTAAACACACTGTAGAAAGTTACATTTTTTCTGATAGATTTTAGTATTTTTGCCTGTTGTGTCAGAGCTGCTGAGATATAAAGTCTAAACTCCACGTGACATGAATATTTTTTGCAGTATGAGTAGTGACGTCGAACAGTGAAAAACTCGATGTGCATGGTGAGAGGTCAGCTATTTGTGGCAAGCAAAGTGTCAGCTCCCTGTGTGGGTTAAACCGAACCGTTTACTGCTGAACACCCTTCTTGTTACTGCGCCCTTCAAGCTCAAGCCCATACATACACCAAAAATAACAGCCCATCCATCACATCATGTCAACAACATACATTTACCTAATGAAAATAACCGGCAAACAGTGCATTAACACACAAGCCTCTGAGGTGAAGGGCTTCATACCCATAAGCAGGGACTTAGCATGTGGCCGTCAAGAACATCCTTGAGTGCTTCTGAGGATATAAATCATACAGAGTTCTCCACTCAGAGCCACTCCAAATGGATAGCTATACATCATTGGGCTCATCTCACTTTGACTTACAGAGCTAACAGAGGAGAGGTCAAGCTGAGAGAAAAACACACCAATCACACTGATCTGTTTATAGATCTCCTTCCAAACCACCTGTTTTTAGATTCCTTTGCCACCAAAATCAACACATGCAAGCTTGTTGCTTTGTACATCTGTCGCACGGATTCTATCTTTAAGGGGTCTTAAGGTCTCCTGGACCCTGTAAAGTTGTTATGTGCACTTTACTCTAATCAGTTCCAATTTCATTTTTCCTGGTGATGGAAAGAATGTTCTGATGTCCAAGGCTAAGATTTCAACAGAAAACAGCAAGATTTTGAATGGAAAACGGGATGTTATCCATGCCATTACATCTCTGTGTGAGTATTGTTTGTACTTGAGGTTCAATGCTCAGCAGCCATTACAAAGTACAGGGTTGTACAAAGAAATGCAGCTGTGGTCTTATGGGTTTTGTTTCACAACAATGTCAGTCATGAATGTAATGATCCTTTGTATCCAGCTCGGTCAATGACCTTGGATTCACCGACGAGGGTATTCATGCTCACAGCAGGTAATGGTAATATAGTTGATGAAAAGGGTTACTGTGATGGATTACGTGTTTCATGCAAGATTTTTTTATATGGTATTGAAATATATAGAAATACTTCATCTGTGAATAATGAGCTGAAAGCACAGACAACATTGGTGCTTTGTGTGAAAGTAAAATAGCTTAAAGCATTAATGTGTATCATTGATTCAGCTATTTGTATATTCACCTATATTTTTCACTTTCCATGTGGTGCTGTGCTACTTGTAACTGTAGACCTCTAAATTTTCAGCACCACACTTTCTGTTTTTCTTATTCTTGCACTAGTGACCTGATGTCTGTAGTCTTTTCTTTGTGACAGGTTACTGTATAGGGGGCAGCTGAAGTCTTCCTCAGGTTTTGCAGATCACAATTGGATGACTTATTTTATGTAAGCAGCAGAGGACCATTCATGCATTTTTTTTTTTTTTTTATCTCTGCTAGGATACTATAAATACTGGAAACTGTCATCCCTATAGGATGCACATACAGTGTTTTATTCTCCAACCTGTGAGTGTTTTGTGTGTTTGTTGCAGATATAATTCATAATGAATGACAAATTTACCAAAATACAGTATCTAAAAACATTGTTTCTTATTTTTCATGAGAGCACCAGTCAGACTGTATATGATATATGGGCAAATATATGTCACAAAGTCACATGTCACAAATGTACAGTTATCAAGTATTACCAAGTATTATTTGTTCTGCATTAAAAGAACTTTTGTCTGCTCCTTGTCAAATATACAAGACAGCAATGAATTATTCAGATAAAGCTGGACTTACTAACAGGATACAGTATGTACATACACGGCTGTTGGAGCTGACATGTACGAGTTACAGTACACGTCTGTGTTAGTGTGGCTGTCTCATTCAGACCACAGGAGCTGTGATGGGTCAGGAGATATCAAGCAAAGTGAAGGAAAACAGAATGATTTCCTGATATATTTTAACAAACTGCGATTAAACAAAACCATCTCGACTGCAAACCTCCTGCTCACAGCTACTTCCACCCTATTACAGTGAATCAAAGAATGTAAACATAATTACTGTGACTTAATGTGCGCTACTGACTGTATGACAACTGTGTCCTGTTCAATGCTGAGATCAGGTAAACATTCCTGTTATTGCTCTATATTATAAAGACTGTAAACATATTAACTGTGGTGTCTACAATCACAAGCACAACACAACCACGATCATATGTGCAACATCTGTCTCATGTTTTCAACAGGTGAAATTCAGCATTGGGCTATAAATCACTTTTTTTCCCCACAGACTCTTAAAGCAGCAAGAGGACCGCACATGGCGACACACACAAATATAACTGTATCTTAAGCTTAGCTAGACACCACACAACATGACCATGTCAGAAGCCGAAAGCTCCAAGTTGCCATTCAGTGTAATGAACCATGACCCGTGTTTTGATCTCCCTGTCACAACTCACAGGACAGGAAGATCGACTGCAGCTGGCAGGAAGAACATTACAACCTCTGGCAGCAACAAACTGCATTTACTTAGTCTCTGTGCTTAGCCTCCTGAGCCCTGATTCCACCTTTAAAATCCCCCTTTATTACCATTGTAGCTAACAAAACAATCTTTTTTTGACATTATATGACAGAATTACAAATACAGCTGCTTTGAGTGAATGAAGTTTTTAGAGCCAAGATGCCATATTTATTATGGCTCTATTGTTACATCAAATGAATATATTCCAGATGTCTTCATTCTTGATTTTATACAGATTTCCTCCATAGTTATTCCTAACACCATAGACAGTGTTTTTTGGAAAAGTTTCCAGATCCTGACTAGAATTGTAAAGGCCTTTGATTATAGCTGGTGGTTTGTTCAGTCTGATCAAACCATATTCATATTATCCAAATTAATTGAGAGTTTGAGTGATAAATGCGTTGTCAACTTATGTTTTTGATCATTTCATTAAAGGTAAGTAAGTGGCCCAGTTACAGGTTATTAGATCTTAAATTCACATATGTGGTCTCAGTGACCTTGATCTGTGACCTTTAACAACCAAAATCCCTCAACTTAACATTCTTGACAAATTTTGTAGTGATTCCTTCAAGTAAATCTTGACATATCACAATAGAGTAACCAAAAATACATTTATGACCTTCAAGTGACCTTTGCCATTTAGCCACTAAATCTAATTAGTTTATGCTTTGGGTCCAAGTGAATGTTTGAGCCAGATGTCATAGGGATTCCCTCTGGATATTCCAGACACAACACATTCACAAGACTGTCACTTTGACCATCAGTTCATCTTTGAGTCCAAGTGCCAAATTTGAAAGGAATCCCCTTAAGGTGCATCTGGGATATTGTGTTAACATGAATGGGACAAACTGACAATCTGAAAATATAACACCTCTGGCTATGACAGTCAGTCAGTCAGTCAGTCAGCCAGTCACCCACACAGAGGCAGAAAAAAAACATTAGGATGTTTAAAAGATGAAGGGGGATACAGCTTGAAAATAATGAATAACTAAGTACAACAATAAGAGATACCCATCAACAAATATCTACATATAGTAAGAATGTAAAGAGAGTAAAAGAGATCCCATTATAGAGTCTTGAGGTCAGAGGAACACAACCAGAGACCAGCAGTGTTGGATACAAGAACAGATTTTTGCTTTTAGACATGAATGATCCAGGTTCTAGATAAATACTCATGATTTGAGGCTAATTTATCAATGTCTCAATAATAGAATAGTGTGCAAAATCTGCATAAACGTGATTATCCCTAAGTTGTGTTAGAGTTAAACCTGTACAACAACTAGCCCAACAGCCAGTTGTTCAAATCCAAAAAAATGCATGATGAATTTTGTGTTCTTGTGAATTCGTGCTCTTGAGTCACTTTGTATCAGCAGGGATGCTTAGCAGAAACAGAAACAGAGCTGCCCTGCTCAAGGGAAAACATTTGTGCCTCCCTTCCTGTGTCGACATAAAGCTCAGGACCAAAATATGCATATGAATGATTCATGGGATTATTGAAAACAATACCAGAAACACTGAGTCTCACACTCCCCTTTCTTACGCAAACATACATACGTACACACCCAGGGATAGAACAGGCAACAAAGAGCACTTCCTGTCAAGAGCTGCCTGTCAGGAATTACAAGCAGCCTTTTATCTAAAATTGTCCTGGTGATTTCCAGAACATGATTCTGTTTTTTTTTTTTTCCTGTTCCATTTTGCATCTCTAAAATATATCAACTTTCATGGAAGTCAGAGGGACATCGGCTTGTTGGCAGGGGTGATACTGATAGTGTGGGGGGAAAAAAAACAGCCTGTCAGTTTCAATTTGTTAAATTATCTCCACTTCGAAAAAAAAAAAAAAAAACCTATGGAAGTGTAGAAAATGTTAAATCATTCAAGAGTGCTTCCAGCAGCCAGTGTTTGTGAATAATTGAATTCTGTGATTTAAAGGGTACCATTACCCAAAGTGTTTATTAAAAAAAGAAGTGAAAGGGTCTCACTTGTTGAGTTTCGCCATGTAGATCTTGATGTGGCCGAAATCTGGCCTCTCTGCGGGGTCTTCGGCCCAGCAGCCCTCGATCAGGATGGTCAGCTCCTCCGAGTGGCATCTGTTGTCCGTCGTTGGTCGAAAGTACGGCTTCTGACCGTTCCTCACCTTCTGTATGATCTCTGAGGTGAAGAGGGCAGACAATATAGTCTACAGTGAAAAAAGTGTGTGTCTGGAGGGACAGGTGTATGATTTGATTTAAAGTACTGTGCAGCCGTGGCTACAGTTGTATACATGGTGTAGATATGTATGTATGTATGTACATGTACACAAAACAATACAACAGTCATACCCTAAAGCTGGGTCATTTTTAATGTGATAGTCAGAAGTAATTTGAACGCAGGGTTTATTTCACCACGCAGTCGAGTCAAACATCCACTTAGGAGCTATTTTAAGTTGGTTAAAGTAATATCGAATTTGACTGTCTTTTGTTTTCACAGCCAATTAGCAAGGAAAATGACTAATCTCCTGATCTGGAACAACATAAAGTGGTCCAGATGAGCAGATTCATAATTTTCCTTGCTCTTCACAGACACGTTGGCTTGTTGCTAAGGAAAATGACAAATCTGCGCATCTTCATCGCAAGTTGCTATGAAAACAAGATGTTGGGTAAGTGTTGTAAAACAGTCTTTTTTCTCTCAGTACTGATCTACTCTCGGTAGATCAGTACTTTAGTTTATGTGTAGAGGCTCTATTGATGCTACTGTCGAAGTGAAGTGATATTTTTAGCTTCATTACTGGTTAAAAAATGGCGATTTAGATACGTTTGGCCGACGGGCCCCACTTACTTCCAATGTTAGCTATTTGGCTGTGAGAACAAAAGACAGTCAAACTCAATATTACTTCAGCCAACGTAAAATATCTTTTGAGAAGGTGTTTGACTCATATGTGTGGTAAAATAGACCCTTGGTTCACGGACCATCACTTGAAGATACCTTTTTGTCAAAATATATATACATATTCTCTTTCTATCTCAGATGAGGAGACTGGCATATAAACCCCAGTAACACAATAATTACCTGATTACTTCTGTTTCTAGTCTTTGTGGTAAGTTAACCAGCTTGCTACATATTTTCCACACACATGACTCATTTAAAGTAAATCTTTAAGGTAAATCTTCCTCTTTTAGTCAGCTAAAACCTGTAAGATTCTTTGAATTATGTTGATTTTCTTATCATCAAGTCAGGTCAGGTCAAATTTTGATTTGTTCAGCCACCGGGGAAACTAATGATGCTTCCATTAGCCTCAGCAGTGTTCAATTAGATGCTAACGTCAGCATGATGATGCATGCTAAGGTTGGGTTTAGACGTAGTATACCTGTTAATCATTAGCAAATTAGCATTGGCAGTGTGAGCATGCTTACATACGTTTGTTACAATTTAGCACAAAGCAACTGCTGTGCCGCCTCGCAGCACATCCAGCATGTTTATCTCATCGTTTATCACATTTTATTTTGCTTTTTTACGTGTCAACTGGCGTAAAAAGTGTAAAAACACATGGGTGGATTTGCAGTCTATGCGGCTGCCACATTTTTCCCATCTTAGTGTGAATTTTACACCTCTCACTGAGTGTGTATTTAAACTACTAACTCCTCACTGTGATTATAATGTTGCTGCAGTGTGAATTATTGTTTTGGGGGGGATTTCAGAGTGGCTTCTATATTTCCCTCCTGTTTTAGTATTTTAGTGCAGGAGATACTACTAAATAGAATATATTACTATTATCAGTGGTATTAATATTTTTTTCATGGTTCTGTATTTAAATTAACGTGTTATTTCTGCTTAATGAGCTTTACTGTGTTTCACAATGCAGATCGCAACTCTCCATTAATAATATCAAATTAAAAATCTGCAAGACACATCATTCCCACAATTATTTCTCCATTTTATTTCTATTATCAGTATCATCAGCACGACATTATTACAAATACTGTGCTGGTGAGAACAGGTGACGGCTTTCAGTGCTCTCAGCTTGTTAATGGATAAGTATCAAGCACTTGTTCAATCAGCATCATGCATGACGGTGAATAAAACAGTAATGAAAGACATCATGTAGAGGAAGCACCCCAGGAGAGTTTTACTCATCGGTCAAGTCAAGATCTTGAAAAACTTTCCTCCCCCTCCTCCTCAGTCACTGAGCAGGAGCAGCAGTGGAGGTGAAAGTGGTGGTGCTGGTGAAAAACCGTGGTCAAACCACAATTGCCAACATGTGTGCGGGAAGGTGACGAGCCAACGTGTCAATACCTATTAAGCTCAGATTGTCTTTCAACTCTTAGTTAAATTAGGAAGATAATAATGATGAGTTTGCGTTTTCCAGTGAGAGAAGGCTACAACTGCAAGTTTATTCCAAATTACATCTGATGCTAATGGCTTTAAGCAGTCTGAGTTGGACAAATGAAGCGGAAATCTTCCCAAGTTACGTTGCTTTTAGTACCAAATTTCCTCTTTGTGTGTCTGAAAGCAGTGTCTGCTCTTTGCTGAGCTACTTTGGAGCGACGGTAACAAAAAGAGATTTTTATTTATTTATTTTTTTTACTAAAAGCTATTTTGAAAGATAAACATTTGATTTATCTAACTCTGGAACTGGTCCACACCGTCACTAACACAGAAATCCCTCTATAGAGAGGACATTTTTGCAGTTGGTATGGAAAAAGAGAATATTTAAAGCAACTGACAGTGAGTTTAGGCTACAGAAGATTATTTTTATTTGAGAAAATATGAACCTATCCTTTTATCTATTGTTGTGCAAATACTTTCCTCTATGTTTAGCTTCCCCCTTTTCTTTAGCCTAGATTACATAGAAATTATGCTAATAATGGACAAGGAGCACTTAATTTAAATTAGTGTCAAAACAATACAATAGTGTCAAGTGTTTGTCTCGTGGTATAAGTGGTGATGGGCAATCAGTTTTGTTTACTGCATATTGTTGAGCTGAGCTGCCTCATATCTTCCATCTTTTTTCTTTGATACTGATGTTATAGTTTTTTTTTTGTATCCAGATGGCACTTTCTTATCTAAAACCATTTTCCTGGCCTAAATGGTTATTGCGCCTCCACCTGCCTTTGATATGTGGCCAACATGTGTTCTTTGTTTGTGTTTATGACTGCAGGAGCACAACATGGTAGTGTGACTTTACAGGCATCCACTTTGAAATGTCAGTAAAGAAAAAAAAAAAAAATGCTGAACTTTTCTGTCTTCAGTCTTCAGAAATACAATGTTGCTCAGACTATTTTCTTCTGAAGAAGCTTTAAAATGTCACAGAAATATTTTTAATGACTAAATAAAGCTTTTTTTTTCCTCCTCCGAGTTTATGTTTTTTACGTTTTAATTTGCTGATTTAAAATCTCCAGGTCATTTTAATGTATTTCACCTTTGGGACTAAGGTCCATGCCTTCAACATAGAAAGGTCCGTTCCTCAGGGCTATTTCCTGCAGTATGATGCCAAAACTGTACACATCACCCTTCTGAGTCCCTTGCGGAGGATGACGGTCGTATATGAGCAGCTCGGGAGCTGTCCAAAGCTTCTCTGAAAAAGCAAATCACAGTGAGAGACACTCTTAAAATGTATAAGCTACAACAATAGCTGATATTTTTTTCTTTTGTGTTTATGAGTGAATGAAAGGATTCAGTGTCGTGGCCGGAAACTAAAAACTCTTACTTACTTGCATAGAGTGCGTGCGAGTCATCATTTTCGCAGGATGAGCGGAAACTGGCCATGCCATAATCCGTGATTTTCAAAACAAATCGACTGTCCACCACGCAATTAGATGACTTCAGATTTCCATGGCAGCCAATGTAGCTGTTGTGGAGATAGTTCATTCCCTGGTGGAGAGGAGCATTAAGTCAAGCGTTAAAAAGGGGTGCTCTCTCTCTCTCTGTGTTTCTCCCTCGCTCTATTTTTCCTTTACAGCAACTCATACATGAAAATACACAAATCCAGACATATGGAACTAATACAGTTTGACAAGTGTGTGTATGTTGAAGGCTTTTGAAAGAAAAAAGATGCCGTGTCTCAAGGAGCGACACAGTCATGGGGGAATTTCTGTAAAATTACTGTTAATTCCTTAGGGAAAGGGGGGACGACGGGCACCGAATGTACTCTTGTTCAATATTTTGTGGTAACGGTGAGTCAAACATCCCTCACAGCTTCAGCAGAACGTCTCTTCTCTGCAGAACGCTTCTATCTGCGTGGAGCAATTTTAGCCTGCAGAGCTTCACCGTGGACGTTGTTCAACATCGAATACGACCAAGAGGCCGATCATCTCTACACAAAAAGCCTCTTTATTAGGAGGAATCAAAAATAATCTTCTAAAGTATGTACAGGATTAGTTTTGATTAAGCTAGAAGGAAACTTTTAGCAAAAGTTATGATTATGTTTCTGTCCCATTTTACACTATATAATGGCAATATTAATCATAGTTTTATACAGCTGCACTGTGCCAAAAATACATTTCTGTGTGTGTTTCTCTGCCTCACTCTTCCCTCACTTTCCCTGTCCATGTGAAACCATGGCAACCAAGATGTGTGTTTTTTTTTTTGTGTGTGTGTGTGTTTGTCTTTAAAGCACACAAAGTAACTCATTTAACACCGACCAATAACCTTTTATGCAAACATTTATATGAAAACAGCAGATAAATCAATGACTCTGTCCTGCTTTGACTCCTGGGGTTTTGTTTACAGTGTCATCTAACCACCACGTACCTTCACAATGTCATTGATCAGCGAGTAGCGGAACATCCAGTCCAGGTTAATGCTCTCATTCTCCAATATGTCCTAGAGAGACGAAAAACAAATCAAAAATAGAGACCAAAACTTTCACAGATGAGAAAAAAAGACATCTAGTTTCTGCTTCATCTTTTGGACTCTGTGGCTCAGCAGCCATTTCAGCCCCAAGGTTTATTTTGGGACTAAATACAGAACCACCTTCAGGCCAAATACCATGTACTCGTTTTCATTCTCAGGGTCACAAATTTAGCAGAGCAGGAAGTTAATGAATAAGCCTCAAAGGCCCAACAGCCAGACGGTTACTGGAATCAGCTTTGATATTCGGCCACATCACATCAGCTGCAACTATTTGTCTTTTTCAGACAAGTATTTTTCTACAAGTATGAGTGATGAAGTCCGTGGATGAGTTTCCCATCATTTTCAACTTGTCCATTTTAGGAAGCAGCTGGCATGCTGGGAGCACCGAGGGCCATCCAAGAAAAATTTCACATGGAGGATTGTATATTTCTTTAGACAAATAACAAAAACGGAACATAAGACAAAGATAAAAATATGTCAACTAGAGGAAAGTATAGCGTACCCTCACTGTGGACTAAATAAGGTGATTTTAGTTGGTCCTGTACGACTCACTCTGTTCACGCTATCAGGAACAAGGTGTCCATGTTAAAACCGACCTGACTTTGAAACTATGTTGTGACACTGTAATGTGTGAACGTACGATTTGCTAGCAGATATGTCGAAATTCTGTTGACCGATTTCCATTTTTTCTTCTTTTTTTTTTCCTTTTTTCTTTTTTGTTTTGGTGTGGATCCAGGAATTTCTGAAAGGTTAAAAGTTTCATGGACTACTCTCCTTACTTGAATGCAACAAATAAACTCTGGAAACTAACCCTCAATGAAACAATGTTCCTCTAAATCTTTAATTTAACTACTAAAATTTAAATTTCTTCAAAACTTAAATTTCATTTAAATGATCAGTATAGTATGAGATTATACAGCTTCAGCTCTGTTAAGGCTTTTTGTTCAGTTTTGTATTTGTTCATTGAGGAGACAATTATTTAATTCATAGATTTAAGATACATAAATAATCTGTTTATCTGTTGTGTGTGATGTGTTTCATTTTAGTTACCTCATCAAATATGAACCTACTACTTCTTGCTTTATGAAACTATAAACATGCCTCTTTAACTACCAAACATTAGATATATTCTACTTCACAGGCAACTCAGCTGACTTATTAGACCATAATTGGTTTCCCCACTAGTTGTGATGTCCATAACCTGCACATATATACACCTACATAAACATATACACAAATAGACATTACCTGCAGGCTGCCTCTGGGACAGTACTCTGTTACGATGCAGATGTTGGGGGGGTCAATACAGGCCCCGATGAACCTGGTTAGATGGTTGAACTGAACGTCTCTCATCTGAAAATAACCACACAAACACACTGCAACTGTGAGTGTAACTCTTTCCAAACATCACATACCCAAACCCCATGGAAACAGAGGACGGGGAGAAGGACTGACGGTTCATTTATATACAAAGTTTTGAGAATAACGTTGCCAACAGTTCATCAAAATAGTCTATTTGCAGTTGGCTAGCTGGCACGGTGTCTTATTCTACGTGTTGAGACGCATTCCTACTCAGGGCACCCAGTTGAAACATGTGCATGTGCATAAATTGCCCTTGGAGGTTATGAATGAGCCAGTGTGCTGGGGGATGATGAAAAAAAAAAGCGTTGAGGTGTTGAGAGGATGTACAAGTAGGAATATAGGAGCAGAGCAGGCAAAACGTGTAAAACTGCTCTACATGGAAAATAATCACTAATCACACATTGGTTTTTACGATACAAAATGTCTTCCAAAACATGAATCACTTAAATATAAAAAAGTATGAAAACAGAGATGTTTGAGGTTAAGTGATTAAGAGGGAACTTGGAGAACATTTTTTGGCACATTCCTTTTATGAGAAAGTGAGAAAAAGCCCAGTCATTTTTTTTTTTTTTTTTTATAGAAACAAGCTACATGGACGTCCTCCTTCATTCCAGCTCGTACGAGCGCTGACAGAAGCAAGAAGCAAGAAAAAAATCTTTCTGCAGCCAGCGTGAAACTTCAAAAACAGTGTTCATAATTTCAACAGTGTACTTTTCTTCTTTGAGAGCAATGAGTGACAGGCACTCTCACACCAAAACCAGGGAGTTAGTCGCTCCTGTTTCACGGCTCGGGAGATGTTAGCCTACCCTTTGGCCTATATAATTTCCCCTGCTGCACACTGGTGAAGAGGAGGGGAATGAGAGGGAGGAGGAGAGAGGGCTGGAAGACAAGTGGTTAAGTTTCCACTGGCAGATCCGTCTCTTCCCCCATCTGGTTGGCTTTTTCATGAGCTGAGGTTTGACAGCCGATCAGGCCCCCGGGGCATCTGAGAAGCTGCCAGCTCAGACAGCAGCCTCTCTCCCATGTGTGCATGCTGACTGACCGAGAGACCGCAGAGGCATCCAAAAAAGCCCAAACTGCTTCTTCCAATGGCCTGCAACTCTTAATACACAGAGCTGAGACAGAGAGAATTTGAGTAAGGAAAGTTGAAGACTAAAAGATGAGGAAAATGAGGAAAATGGCCAAAAAAAATTCTTCCCCATGAGCATCCATCTTGTTCATGAGCCTCCTCAGTGTAATTTCCGAATTCGGGGTTTCCTCTTGCCACACAGTGTTTCCATCGCCAAACCACATAAATTGTGTGGATTTTTTTTTTGTCCCTCCGCTTCCTTATCGCTGTCTCGTAAATATTTTCCAGTCAGAGACCTCTTAATCAGCAGCTGCTGTTGCTGATGTTGAAGAGACAATTTAAGGATGTTAATTCTACGAGCGTCTGAGTAACAAGTGACATCCGGCTGTGGAACCGGTCACAGCAAGTTAATAAAAAAACAGGCTACACTACTTCTTCCACACACACACGCTCTCTCTCACACACACAGAGTTCCAAAAAAGTGAAGAATAAAGCTTTTAGTCCTTCTACTGAGTCAAAGAAAATATTCTGAGCCAATATGGTGAAATAGTTCCAGTTTTCAGGAGCCTGTTGTGTAAAGCAGGTGGAGTATTTGAAACTTGCATGAAGGTCTTTCATGCTGTGGTAACACATTCACAGTTGTTTTTATTTTAGTGAGAGGATAAATGATTTGATGATTACAACTTGAATTGAAGGATTTTTTTATAATTAACCCCAAGGTCTCAGTGCATGGCTTTCATCAAATTAAGGCCACTGACAAGTGTTCAGAAACAACACACGCCAATGGCCCAATACAAGAATTCTGGATTCCTTTTGTAAAAAAAAAACAAAAAAAAAAAAAAAACTAAAATTAAAGTGCAAGAGTCTGTTAATAAAATAATAATCAGGATTTATTCTCAAGAGATTCAGAATATCTCGATTTCATGACAGTCAGGGCCTCTGGATCAAAGTGTTGGACACAAAACCAACTACAATTACTTCATGTAAGCTTCTACCTTTTATCTAAATCTAAATATTATTGACCTTTAAGTTGATTTAGCGAACTTGGTACCAAAAAGTAGCTTACTTGCATAACCAGTAGATGCAGAATAACGCTGAATAACTTCAGTATTAAACTGAAGTTGTGTTTATGTTCACCTGATGATTGTAAATCCGAGGCTTATTCTTCTTTTACTGACGTTTTGGCCTTGACCAACTCCTAAGAAAAACAGCTATAATCGCAAAAAATTGGCTTGTGGCTAACGTTTGTGTTTTTGTGGATTTCAGAGGTTTTTTAAGCTGCAAACAGCTGCCCACTGTGGCTGGAAACAACTGTAATGAGAGCAGCGAGGGTGAACCCAAACAGTAAAGTTGTGGGTCATAAAACCAAAACAATGAGCTAAATGTTGGGCAAGAAATCATTTGCGGGGTTATCACTACATGAACACCTCTTACATTTGTAATAGAAAAATATTACATGCCGAAGGTTTGAAATAAACACGTGTAACTATAATCTTCCCCATTAGACTTTGATGTTTCTTTTGTATGAGCAAGAAAATGTGGATTTTAAAAATTATGCTTTAAACTTTTTCTCATCATGATTAGATAAAAGGTCAAACAAAGACAAATAATATAAGCTCTGATAAAATGTTCTCATTTTAAACTGACTGCAGACGACATACAAAAAAAAAAAAAAACTTGGTAGATATAGATGATAAATCAGTGTCATGTGTTGCACAGATAACTAACTCCCTGGTTTGTGATTTAGACAATATTGTATATATCAATATAAAATAATATTCAACCCTGCTACAAAGACTGTCAGTTTTAATGAACACTTACGTGTTTGAGTTCCAGTAAGACTTGTCTGGTCAGCTCGATCCTCTTCTTATTGACATGCTTGATGGCCACCAGGTTCCCCTGTGTGTAACACAAGATGACACAGGGGCGATCAATTCATTCCGAGAGACAGCTCTAATGAACAGTTCAGTTTATATACAGTCTTTTATTATGTGAGGAGATAAAAAAAAAAAACTGTGGAGAGAAAAAAAAAAAAACTACAGCAACAGAAACACTGGAAATATGGTGAGAGAGCAGCATCTTGCAGTAAAGTCTACAGGTACATTCGGGTTCTGTTTCTGTTGAGGGTCAGTTAAACGAAGGAAGGTGAATTCCTCAGAGCCTCAAACATGACGGGCTGAGAGACAGACTGAGGAGGAAGATGAAACATAGTTCATGTGTGAGTCCGTGTGAGAGCTTTAGTTTTATTCAATACAACGTATATAGTCGGGAGCAAGAGGTGGTTGTATGTTTGAAAGCAGATCCTTTTGGTGTCAGACTGCTGAATAAAAACGCAATTAATTTCAGAGTTTATTTTCCAGCCATCAAGGATCTCGCTCTTCTCCGTTTGTGCCTCGGTGTCAGATTTAATCATCCCTGGCTTGTGCTGAATTTGAGAAGAGAGTCGGTACAGCTAGTGGCCCATGAGACGTTCATTTCTGTACCGTGACATCAGCATTTAGAAACTTAAAACAACAGAGAATTATCTCATTATTCAGCAGTCTTCTTTTTTTTTTTTTTTTTTTTGTCACATTTCCTCACACACCTCCTCCATCATAAATGGTTAAATTAACAGCAGCAACAACTTGATGGCTGTGTCCAGACTGCGAGGCGTGAACGTAGAACCAGAGAAAGAGAGAGAGAGAGAGAAAAAAACAGCAGAAGAAAACTGACACATTCTGCAGCTCACATTAAAACCAACTACCTAAATTCGCCCACACTCTCGCTTTCTCTCTCTCTTCTCTCCAGCTCTCCGGCGTTCTCCGCGAGTGTGCACACATGTGGGTGGGAAAGGAGTGCGCAGGAGTTGAAAATGTCAGAACTCACTAAGCCTTACCTTAAAATAGCCCGTTTTTGCAAATAGCTGATATTTTCCATGGGCAGTTATCAAGGAGCCATAGCTGGAGCCTCTCTGAGAAGGTGGAAAGGAATAGTGAAGAGAAGAAAAAAAGGGGTGTGGGAAGTTAATTTGTGTAGATTAAAGAAAAGAGGATTAAATCTTGGTTATTTAAGACTCATTTGAGACTACTAACATTTATTTCCAAAGTACTTTTCTCTGTTCAACATAAAATTGCCTTTCACTCATACAGTATTTGAGAAAATAAAGTGTTTTCAGTTTTTTTTACAACACCAACCCAAGTCCTTGGGCTAATGTCTGCAGTGCTCACAGAGTGAATAAAAATCAAGTGGGCGCACAGCATACAAACAGCCAGCACAGTCAACTACACATTTGTATAGAATGCAAATATTGGCAACACATGGTACACTGGAAAATACATTGGTCTGGAAAATTACTGTGCTTTCCACACACACACATTATCCCAGGAATTGGACCAAAAACCAGTAATGAAAAAGGTGTGTGCATGTGCTTCTCGTGAACGTTTGCACGTGTGCGACGGAACACAACCCATAGGAGTCGTGTTTCTAGGGGAAAAAAACCACAAAGTGCATCTTAATACGCGGTGCACAGCGTGTAAACAAGGTGAAGCTCCAAACTTCAAAGACGTGAAATTAGCGTTTTTGGATTTCAGATGGATTCAGTTCTACAGAAGCAACATTGCACGACTGTTACTCAGTTGGGTCTTGTATGAATGAAAGCTGTGGACCCAGTGTTGAGTCTTTCCCACTGGCAAACATGGCAGCGCAGACTGCCAGAAGCACAACTTGTTAATCACAAATGGGAGGCTGTGCCAGTTACACTGACAGAATAAAGGGGGCGATATAAAGCTCTGGATTATTAAGAAATATTCAGGGCTGCTGGCTTCAATATAAGATCCTGTGGTGACATTTACTTTTTAACTTCTGTCCCCCACTCACCTGCACATTTTGTCACAGATGGTGGAAACGTACGCCACCGTTTGAGAGGACAGTCTCACCTGAGAGAGGGTGAGTCGACTCCCAGCTCGTTTGTGGTACTTATTGGGGCTCTCGAACTGAAGGTCCTCCCACCGAATCCTCCACAGCATTCCAGCCAGTTCTTTCTCCAGCTTCAGTTTCCTATGAAAAAGGAAAAAAAAAAAAAAACAGGTGGTGAAATCAACAAGGACTGCAGCACAAAGAACAGAAGAACAATCTCACATTTAGAGCATTGGGGTTTTTTGGATGTTGTGGAGGTCATGAGCTAATGTTTTTACCACACAGGCGCTGGACTTTAGAGTTAAAAAAAAAAAAAAAAAAAAAAAGAAAAACATCAAGGTGGTCTCCTGAATCACGGTTTTACTTTGAGGAATTAGTTTATGAGGTTTAAAACAACATGGATTTAATCTGACCAGTCACCTTACACAAAGAGCTATCTGCTCCATTGAGCGGTGGCGTTTAATCTCCATCTTACCTCGAGGTATTTTCTCAGATAGGGGATCTCACATCTGATCGCAGGCTTAGCATCTGCAAATAGTTGCATGTGTTGATTCATGCTTTTGTGTTTGTGCTTTAATAGATTTGTTAGATTCGCTGGTGCATCTGCTCTGGTTTATCGAACTGCAGCAAAGTCGACAAAACAGAAATGTTGGTCAAGAGTAAAGTCAACATCAAAACAACCGTCGTGATGACCTTTTTTGACCCTTGTGAAAAAAAACTTGGGACCTGAAACAACAAATCTCACACTGAGACTGTCACTAAAGCTGTGAAATGAGGGTGTTCATAAGTCCCAGCATGCATTGCGGCATGTACAGAAAGCCTTCAGTATTCCATTTTAAGTAGAGCTACATGATAGAGACTTATTCGAATGACTCATGGGTCTTTTCTTCTGTGAAAAATGAAAAAAAAAAAAACAATAATCATGATGAAGATTAGAATCCACTTCAATTCTTACTCCCACGCTCTTTATTTTTAACTAACTCACTGAGAGAAGACTCGGATGTTTTAACCTTATCTTTGCACTAACACTGGCAACAAAAATATAGAAGAATTACGATTCCTCAAAACTTAAAGAAAGAATCTAACCAAACCACTAAGAAACACATCCATATGATTTAGAAGTTATGGATTCGATTTGACGTCATGAATCTCTTTTATAGCAAGTTAAAATTGCTTTGGCTCCATTTTCACAACAGAGATCCAATACACAACATGATGTAATCCTTCTTTGGGGCTCAAACTCTCATATAACACAAAACTGAAAACACTAAGTAATACATCACGAGACATGTTTATCAGAACGTTTAAACATTGCATCAGTGAGTTTTAATCACCGTAACATTCGCAATGAAACAATCATCATCACGTTGTGCTGTCAAACCATAACTAAATTTCATCACAACAGGATTTGCAGTGGTCATGTCCTGGAGGATTATACAAAGGGCAACAAGGAAAATAACTTACATGCAAGAGTTTGGCACTAAAATACGTGACGGTAATAGTGTAACGCTTGAAAGCATAAAACAGTTAACCGCAGACTGCAATAACAGAAACTCAATATGACATTTTACAGTGAAGAAATGTTGTTAAAATATAGTAATATTAGCAATTACGGCAATTTAATGGTATTTATTTCTAGGAGTTACTGTCTGGACTTTGAGCTAATATGATGTGACTGTACTCTGAAGAGGAGTCAAAGCAGTTTCTTTTTTTGTGTGTGTGTGTGTTTAAAAGTAAAATCTGATGAGTTAAAGCAGCTCTGTGAATAAACAGTTTGGCCAATTGAAACCAAGTCAAATAACATAACAAACAACTTCTCAGATGAGATAAATCATTTGAAATAAATTCAAGACAAATCTATGATGGAGTAACTGTTATCTTTATATGAATATATTTGATATGCTGTGTTCATTGCATCAATAATCATTCTCACATCAATAAATTATGTCATTGTATTAGTGGTTAATGATATGAGCTTATGGTGATATTCTATGATGTTATTCAGTTGGATTAGATTAGGATACACCATTATGTTGTATTATATTAGGTTGGACTGTGTTGGTTTTAGTTAATGTGATGTTTGTGCTTTGTGTCTTCACAGTGAGTAAAAGTTTTTTTTTTTCAACTTTTTCAAAGTTTACAATATCATCCATCATTCACTCTGCGGGATGCAGTAAGGATGCAGTAATGGATACAAACTGCTCCACAATTTTAAACAACCCCCAAATATCTACAGAGCCAACCAAATTAATTAATCTAGCAATTTACATGTCAGTGATATTTTTGACATGTTGTGAGTGTTATTTTTGAGCATCAGTCTGACTGGCAAACACCACGAGCCGCAGAGGGAACAGACACATTCCAGTGAATCAACACATCTGGGGCAAATCTCAGAGGAGCTGCTGTTTCTTGACACTTAATGATTTACAACAAAAATGCTTTTAAAAAATAAAACTATTAGTCCGCAGTTGTGAAAAACCAGAGACCAGAGGTTTTCTTTTCTTTTTTTTTTTTTTTTTTTTTTTGTTACAAAGGAGGAGGAGGAAATTCATTTTCAGTTTGAAACACTTAAAAATGAAAAACGAGTGGAGCCCACACATTCCAATCTGATCTAAAAGGTGTAAAACACTTCCAGATGGCTGCAGGAAATTATTGCAGCGTTTGCATATCACTGTGTTTTAGACCTTTCCCCGAACCGTCCCGCTTGGCCCCAAAAGTAGTCCGTATTTTCCCTCTCTTTTTTTTTTTTTTTTTTTTACTTTTCACCAGAACTGACTCTTTTGTTGGACCCAGAAAGTTAACGTGGGGTTCTGATGCTTGTTTGCGTCTGCAAATACTCCAGACCGTGCCTATGTGAAACCATTTTCAGGACAGGAAACACCATTAAACCACTGGTGCCCTCTAGCCCCATCCACCACCACCAAAAAAAAAAAAAAAAAAAAAAAAAAAAAGGTATTTTTCTATTTAAAGAGACCCGTTTAGAGACCTTTGGCAGCCAGAGGGGCAAAGTGTGGGGCTCCACACTGGGCCTATTGTTTCATAAGTCCCATATGTGAATACCTCTGCTGGACCAACCCCTCCATTAAAACAACAGAGTCACTGCAGCTCTGTTCAACATCCCCTCACACTGCTGCGCAGCAGACTCCAAAATCAAACAGGAGCAGCCGACCGTCGGACTACTTCATTAAATCTACTGAGTGCTGCTGGATAATATTCAACAGTAACCAGATAAAACATACAGCTTTGTTTTTAAATTATTATTCATTTTGGAGTAAAATATTTAGTTATTTAAATTGGTTTCAACAATACCGTACCAGTACAGCAATAAACCATAATCCTTTTACATTTTTTAAATCTTTTCTCTATTTTTGAAGCTGAATTACTTAATTTATTCTACACTTAATATTTTCAATATTTTTGTACAGCCTATATTTCGCCAAAAAAACAAAACCAAAACCAAAGACATATACTCAATACACAGGTTCCTCTTTATTAAATTGCATATCCAACACAATTTTACCATTGTGTACATTTAACTCAGGCAACAGTTGTGAGTTTCATTATTTCAGAGGAGCAATCTGCTATAAAAACAAAAAGGAAAACAATGATTTAACCCACCACCTGTTTGTTATAAAAAAATACACCAACAATTTTATGACACATCCCTCATGTCATTGTAGATTAAGTAAAGGATTTCTCTCTGTGTAATAGATTTAAATCCCCCAAAAATGCATCCCAAAACAGATTTATTAATCTGAGTATAAAATCTTTAGTATATGTATTAAAAAATAGACATATAAGCAGCAGAAATTATATAATGTCTTTTCTGTTAAACTTTTCTCATTAAAAAAATATATAATAAATATTAATACATCCGTCTAATTAATTGCAACCCCATAATGCTAATCAAGCGACCCCCAAGCGACTGACTGATCTGAGAACAACTATAACAGTGAATAAACTCCAAAGTGTTTTAAACGTTTTAGTGGTGTTTTTTTGTAGGTCAAGTATTGAACATGGAGGACTTTCAACAGCTGGTTGATCTTTAAGACGGTTGTAAAAAAGCTCTGCTGTCTCTGCCTCGCTGTCCATCAGCAAAGTTCCACTGGTGTCTGCGAAAACAGGAAGCGATTTGTTAGCCTTCGGTATCAAACGGCCGTCACTGAAAAACCTCCAGCTTCTTAAGATGCTGTATTTTATGCTTTTTAACTTGAACAGGAGTTCTGTGTTTATAGTTTCATGGCCTTGAGGCGCATGAAGTCAATTCAAAAAATCCAATAAAGAACAACATACGCACTAAGAAATAGCTTTCCAGTATATAAAACTGTCATTGATGTAAATGATGAATCTAAATATAGTCCGACTGGGGCAGTGAGTGCAAAAAATTGTGGGCCACGACCAAATATGCATCACAGAGTTTCCCTCTTGGGACAGAAATAGATACTTGTTGCCGTAAGTGACCAAATGTTACATTTGGAGTCGAGAAAAAAAAAAAAAAAAAAAAA
Organism: Polydactylus sextarius; assembly: GCA_016801845.1. NCBI lineage: Eukaryota > Metazoa > Chordata > Actinopteri > Polynemidae > Polydactylus > Polydactylus sextarius. Next base: position 8,868,037 of record CM028922.1, read on the forward strand.
AACTCCAAGGAAAGAAGACATATTTCACAGAACTTACCGGCCGAGAGTCCAGGAAAACTAGCTAGCTGGTAAGGAAACCATGCTGTGCTTGCTGTACAGTGAGCTGCAAAAAACAGAAAAGGAAATCTTAACGCTTTCAGAATTAAGTGCATGCTCTGCTTCTAATTATCTGGAAGTTATTTGATATTAAACATAATCAACTCAGATTCAGGTTTAGTGAATTTACCTCAGGTGGATAGCTGCTCCTTCGTCTTTCTTCCACCATCACTCTGATCAAAATCCATTCTGATAGGCTGGTGATTAACACTTGTTTGTGTTAATAGTCAGTATTAGAAAAGTGATCAGATTACCAGAGTGATTTGTTAGTTACATATAAATCAGCTCCCGTTTACTCGGAAAAATCACCGTGTTTATTAGCCGGGAAACATAATTAAGTGCCGTGTAGAAGAGGACAACTTTGAAGAAATGATGAAGAAGGGGAAAATAGAAACATTCATTTCCATTCATTACATGCAGATTTGTACCCATGACACTAACCACCATTTTGCAATCTCCTAGTAGTTTAATTGCTTAGGGCATGCATGATTAATTTCTTGTGTAATTAAAGGAGGCTCAATCTAATACTCATTATGATTTCCCCAAACATGGAGACGGTGCCATTAGGGACACTGTAACAGCTTCATTTAAACTCATTTCTACAGCTGAATGCTGAGCACACAGCTATAACCATTAGAAATGATGTGGCAGGTAATTTCTTTATTCTTGAACATACAACAACTGCACGTGGCAGCGATTAACAGTTAAACTCTTTCACTTATTTAAATACTTAATTGCATATTATCAAATCCAGTTTATTTTTAACTTCTCACAGAGAATCAGAGGATGTGTGGGCTCTCTAATGCCACCTACAGTAATAATGTACGTGGTATTGTCCATGCTATTCACTTCTTATTAGGTTTATTTCTTGGAATTAGTTGAAATAAGTAATAAAATTCAGCAGATTTTTTTTTTTTTTTACTGTTTTATAAACTCAAGATTTTAGATTTAGTGAGTGTAACACCGCAAAACATTTCCATTTTATTACATTGTGTTATTTTTGTCCCAAAGTCTCGAAAATCCTCGGAAAATCTGCCAGAACAGTAACATATAAATTATTAAAAGTTTTAGAAAAACACCAAAGTAATTAATTCAAATTCTTCCAGCATGATCCCAACCTCTTCTACCCAAAACATTTTATTAAACGTTTTATTTTCTCCACGTTATATTCATTAATTTAACAGTTTGGTTTGGTTTTTGGATACATTTCATAACATGAAGCAAAGGGCCTAAATGTTGTTTTAAAAGGAAGTACCAGCGCTGCTTGTTGGAAAAAAATATATTTTTGCCAATATTCACATTTAAAGATATTGAAAAAACAAACAAACAAACAAAAAAAACATATTTTTGTGATTAGAAGTCGGATGTAAACTTGATGTCAAATTCCCGGGAACAAGACAGAGAACATGACCTCAGCCACGTAGTCCAAAGCCACAGTCAAGTCAACACTATTTTATTTATAAAACTTAAAATCACGTCTTTTAAATCTGCACAGAGCACAGCACCCATTATCCCTAAATCCTCAATTTGAATAAGGGAAAACAACTCTTCCCCCCTCCAGAAAAAAAAAAAAAAAACCTCAGGTCTTGTTTGTTTCAGCAAAGTCAAGAAATGACTGTGAGCAACAACACAACAAACCCATCACTGTGGTACAATACAGACAATAGAGACTCGATTCTAGAAAACTGATTTGCATTGGAAGCACATTAAAAATGACCTTAACCACAGTGGCAGATGTTTTCACTTGTTGGATTTAGTGCTCACTTTTAAACAAAAAAAAAAAAAGAAATTTCAACAACTTCACTGGGTTGAGAGCTTTGCTGCGTAAAGGTTTGCTTTGCTGTGTAACAAATACAGGTTTGTTTTACAGTTGAAAACCAGGCGTCTTTGTGCTTTTTCTAATAGGATTTTAAAAGGTTTTATAAGCCCAAAGACTTATGACGACCAAACAAACAAACACGTATTCCTTTGAGGAGAGCACAAAACACACCTAGGCTGATGTTTTCCACCTGACATCAGCAGTGTGTGCGTTATTAAAATAGGTGGCATTTAGCTTCAAACCAGAGCAAAGAAAATACACTTAATGAACACACTAATGATCATTAAATGAGAATAGCGGTAAGGGTTGTCTGCGGCCAGTATATGAGCTCACTTGGCAGCTGAAACGCACTTCACCAGTGCTTTAACGCCATCACCTGCTGAGCTGTTGCCGTGGCAACAATTGTGTAAATACCACACTGGCACCTATAGCAGCACGACCCATAACTCCTGTTTTAAACACATCTATGCCTCTCTCTCTCTCTCTCTCTCTCTGTCATTCTGTCTCTGCAAAGAAATGAAAAATGTCTGCCGTTTGTGCTAAGAGAAGTACATACAGGAAGCGTCAGCTCGATGAGATCAAACTCACCTGTAAATGAGGAAACTGGAGATTCCAAAAATGATGAGCGCTAAGCCGGATCCCACGGCTACAATACCCAGAACTGGCAGATGACCTGGAAACAGGAGAAGGATTCCACACTCAGTTGTCTTTCATATGTTCAGCAGATGTCCACATTCATATCTTTCAAAAGAAGAAGAAGAAGAAGAAGAAAGAAGGGGTGGTGGTGGTGGTGGTGTGTGTGTGTGTGTGTGTGTGTGTGTGTGTGTGTGTGGAAGAGGGGGTGGGGGGTGCTGCCATGAAAAACACAGCTGTGACTTCCTGAAATACAGCTGCGCTCCTTTAGCAATCTGTCAGCTGCAAATGCCAGCAACAATTTCACACACTCGCACCACTCTGACATTCCTGATTTTTATTTTAAAAACCCAAATAGAGACTAATTATATCATCTGCTGTAATCACAAGATGAGCCGATACTGGAGAAATATCAATTTCTAACACTAATCACCACCAGTAGATGTTTCACTTAACTGCGCTTGTAAAATGAACAGAGGATTTCTTTGGTCATTTTTTGGTTTTTAATCAACTGTTTTATTCACCAGGTTCACTATCAGCAGATCTGAAGTTTAATTTTGTGTGGTTTTGTAACTCAATTGTTCATTTTTAAGAAACATTTTACTCTCGAGCTTTTCTCTATTGGCCTCCACTTTATCACTACCACACAATTTAATATTACTAGATTCCCTGTGCTTTTAATTAATTTCAATTATCTCATTATCTTAAAACACACTCCTGGTACTAACAGTGGAATGGTTCAGACTAAACCAGCCACCTCTGTTCCTTTACTCTCACTGCACTATGTGCCTTCACACATGGTGGGAAACTGTTCGTCGTCAATATGTTTCTGCAAATTCCAGAGCATGAATTGTCCTTGGTGCTGAAAGCAAATTGGATAAGACACCCAGGCTCTCAATTTTGCAAATTATTTGCGGATGGATTGAGATTTTGGTACGGGAACGGATTTATGGCTCCTCTGCTCATTATCCCTCCTTCAGCCAAAATGCATCTGTAATTGCAGTGTTTTTCCTTTTTTTTGGTCCTTCTCTCCACTAAAACTGTCACTCTTCTTGTACAGCAAAGATCAGTTCCCATGTTTCACCGAGCTTATTATTCAAGCAAATATTGCACTTCTAGATTGGCTCTTTCATCTCATTGAGGCAATGAGTTGGGATGAAGTCAATTAGTTAACACATGTTGCTTTGTGGAAAATAACTCTGCAGACATAAAAATAATCTGTAGACAGAGTCTGAATAAAGGTCACGTGTCTTATTATGATTGATGAGATAGAAGTGTCATACCATCATTGCATGAAGGGTCATCAGTGGAAAACACACAGGGTGGGTCATCCAGCGGCGGTCCCCCACTGGGCCAGTGAATCTTCTCTGTCTGGGACCAAATGATCTCTTTGGTGGTTCCATTGTAGTACGCAACAAGCTGCAAGCACAAAGGAACAGACCATTAAAAATGGGTGAACATAAAGATTGTGATTTGCAATTTGTAATCTTTTCATCTAAATCAGTATAATCCCTCCTTGTGAGTTTCTTTCATTGGTAAAAAAAAAATGGTATGTTGTTTTTTTTACAGTCGAAATTGTAAGTAAGTAAACCCAAAGATAAGTAAGTACTTCCTATTGGAATTCAAACGCTGTAACTTAAATGCTGTTGAACAACAGTTTGTAAGAGACTGATGTTGTTATTGTTGTTTTCATTCACTTTTTCTTCTATTAGGTTATTAATCAAGCCAGCTAGCATGGCTCTACCAAAGTTTGCTAGGTTAGTGTCTCATTTCATGTCTGAGTTGTAAAAGGTTAGCATGCTATCAGTGTATGTGGTTAATAAAACCTGCTAAACATAATGATAGCATGGTTGTTGGGTGCATGTGTTCAATTTCCCACTGACATAGTTAGATAGTTAGATAGTTTTGTTTTTTTTTTTTTTTTTAAAAACACATTTTAATGTTTTTGTCCTATTTTTGGCAAAATATACCAATTAGCTTTCTTGCCAAGAGAAGTCACTCTAATGTCTGGAAACTCAATATATAACCACCAAGACAGGGAATTAGCCTAGTCTAGCATAGCATAGCTGCTAGTCTGACACAGTTTGCTAAATCTAATTGATAAAGTTCTATTTATATATAAGATCAGCATTAATTTTTACAAAAAAATCTTATCAATTTAATCATGTCACTTTCAATCACAACATTTTCTGATATTACAATGTTTAATTTTTATATTTAATGATTTATTCTGTTGTGTAGTTCTGTTATGTGAAAAACCCTAAAGCGACATTTAGCTTGCTAACCCTGAGATAGAAAAAAAAAAATCCAAATCTGACATTCAAATCATGACCTTTATATAGTTAATTATGGGCCGATGTCCAAATGATCAGACACATAAGGATGGTATATAATACTGTTCTATTGGCAAAAATAAAAATATTTTTTTTTCTGTGAACTAAGATAAATAAATAAAATATAAGCTAAACAGGATGTTCATCTGCCAAAGCAAAGTTTTAACAACATCCTGAATAGCTGATGTGCATGAGCTTTATTTTGACGGTGAAGCTTCACGAGTAGCATCTGTTGTCCTGCTGTGAAACATGACTCTCGTATTTCTAACTAGCTGGGGGAGTTTTTATGTTTTCCACCTCTGCTCCCAGCATGTTGTGTCTCCTCTGCTAAAACTTTAGAGGCCGTCACCCCTACAGAGGGTCATCAAAACAATGCAGGATGTGACGGGTGAGGGGACAAAAGCTGCGCAGTCTTAAATAGCTCCAGTATTTCAGTGTATGTTATCTATGTAGTCAGTCAGTCAGTCAGTTTTTATGGCAGTCTGCTACCAGCAGTCTGCTGCCAAAAAAACTCCAAAACCACCAATTTTCATTAGAGCAGCTAAATAAATAAGTTGAGAAAACATGAATGTAAGAGTAAATATATGAAAAGAGGAACTGGAACAACACTAATCTAAAATATCACTGCATGCTTTTGCATTAAAAGAGAGCTCATCCAATTATGGCCCTTTAAAGTCAGGTGTTGCAGGTGTTGTGGAGTACAACAGCATGAATATGTGCAATAAAAAAAGACAATGTCTGGTTCTGTTCAGTGAAACGTTAAATCAACAAGTGTAGTCTGAGGATTTCACCAGCCCAAACTATGAAAAAGGACGTGTAAAGTGAGTTTAAAATCACATCATTATATGTAAAGGCATATAAAACACCTGGACCTACATAAACATTACTGTCCTCCACATAAAAGTAGTGCTTACAGTAATGTAAAATACACATCTTGGACATGAACATGAATCATTTTTTCTCTGTAAGTGTTAAGTGAATTTGACATATTATTGTTAATTCATAAGAAGGAAAAGCGTTTACATTGGAAGAAGCAGACCAACGGTCATTTTGATGTATGGACTATACATCATATTCAGCAGTGTAAGAGTCTGAAAACTGAAACCATCCTGTGACGTTTTCAACCAGGCTGCTGGCGTCTCGGGTCAATCGTCCATATGAATCAACCAATTAAAAGCCAAGGATAAATGAGACCAGGAAGTCCCACTGACAGCCTCTGAGGACCGCTATGAAATTCTAACTGAAGTCAAATGTTGCTAACCCACTTCTTCTTCTACCCTCAAAGCAAAAAAAAAAAAAAAAAAAAACTGAGGTGGTTCACAGCAGTGTTTGCAGAGCACAACATACACAAATATTTTCATCAGACTGTGAGGGAAATTTGAGGTTTTATGCATCTTATCATTAGAGAAGTCAGGACTGCAGGATATTTCCAAATTTCCAAATAGTAATATCCATTTGCCTTTGCTACATCACCAACCGAACAGAAGTACTACAACTACACTAACTAATTGTTATAGACATTGAAAATTAACTAACCATATATTATTTCCAAATGTACACTCTAAGACGGCAGATTATCCATTTAGTGTGCATCAAAAAGCTCCTCTGACAAAGATTGTTTTGTAGGCGGCATCTTTTTCACATTAATGTTAAATATTAGCAGCTCTTATGGAAGCATTACAGCAGTGAAAAGCACTGGTGAGGTGGTTTTTTTTTCAGAAAAGTACCATAAACAAATACAAGAGCACCTTTTCAACATTTCTATCAGTAATAGTAATTATGTGAAATAAAATTATTAAAGAAAGAAAAGATTTGGTGCATATAGAATATTAACTGATCAATTCAGGTCATTTCTTATTTAAAACATTTCTTAAAAAATTTAAGAAAATGTATTTACGTGTCCTGAATGTGTTATTCTGTTACTTATTAAGACTCATTATCAGACTTTACTTTTATGTTCTACAGCAGTGAGTATCAAAAACTCATAATCACAAACACATTAAATAAAGAGCAAATTGAGTGAAAGTAAATCACTCACCCCGTACTCTCCTGTCTCCTGGTTGGTCATCGCCCACAGGTTGACGTCTATATCCCTGGCATTTTTGTGGTCTGTGTTTACGAGCCCAGTCACCCCTAAAAAAAGAAAAAGGAAAAGAAAATATCCACATCAAGGATGCGAGTCACCATGTGATCATCATGAATGGTCCATGAAGTGTGCTCATTTCATATGTTCCCATTCAACATTAGAACGACTCAGCGTGCACGGGAAATTCATGCTGTCATGAATATTTGTATCAGAAACACGAACATCGATTCGGAATAATTGCAGATTGATGGACTGTGATTAACATTGTTCCAAGATGGCTGACATTGTCGACGCAAGAGTCACACATCCCTCGTCGTCCAGCTCCATAAACATTGACTACTGGTCCTTTCAGAATATACAAATAGGAGTAATCCTCAAAGAATGGTGATTAATCTCATTATCATTACAATAATAATAATGGCTTGCTCTTAAGAATGAACTCTCTTTGTTACAAAAATCTTTGAAAAAAATAAATAATCCCCATACCAAATAAATAAATAAATGACACATTTATAGCAAAACTTAACCTATCCTAAACCCCTCGTAGTTAAGTTGTATGAAATAACTAACTAATAACTAATAATTTTACTTCTATAGTTTACTATTATCACTTAAATATTTATTTTTATTTTATTTATCATTAATTTTATTTTGTTCTATTTTTTTCTCCTTATTGTTTTTGCATATTTGTTTTTGAATAGCAAAGGAGGTGTGATTTTTTTTTTTGTTAAAAATGTGAATTAATAAGACTATTTGATTAATTAATTAATTAAGACTATTTGAGGTTGTCATTGTTCGTGTATGTTCAAATAAAGTTCAATAGAAAAACTAATTTCTTTGCATATTATTTTGGTGCAGCTCCTAGAGCAGTCGTGTCAAACTGAAAACTCAGTGGGCCGAAATAAAAAACTGTATCCAAGCCAAAGGCCGACATATTCGATAATTATTGAGGAAAAAATTATATATTATTTTCACATGTAAACATAAACTTAATTTCTAATAAACTGAATCTGGAACAAGTACCCTAAATCTTAGGCCTATTATTGCCGATAAACACAAAGATAAAATTTCAAAATAAAAGAAGCATCCATTGCATTCATTTCTTATGCCTTTCTTAGTGATTTCCAATGAAAACATTTTTTCCACAGGATAACAACAGCCAAAAACTAATGTCCTTCAAAATATTAACAGTCCATTACATTGGACTGTTGCATCTTGGCACTCGCAGTATTAGCGGTGCATGCCTGCTCTGTTAGACATTAAAAATTATCTGGCGGGCCAAGTAAAGCCTTGAGTTTGACATGTGTGTCCTAGAGTATTCATTCAAAACAGATATTGTGATAGTACCACAATCAATCATCTGCAGCATTATCAAGTTTATTTGTCACAATTTTCCAACTTAATTTCTATCTTGAAAAGACATTACACTGACCATAATTCTGCCTGGAACAACTGGCTGTTGTATGAAACCGCTGGTTACTTAAAAAAACAAAACAAAGCAGTTGCTTCTACACAATCGTTTCACATTATCAAAATATTCACAATAGTGAATTGGAAGTTTCCATCATTATTTTCAACATGGGCTCTTGTGTTTTTTCCTCATCAACCCTTTTAAAACTGAAGCAACAACATCCTTTTGATGTGAATACAGATCTGGAAGGCAACATTATAAACAAGGAAGTGTATGAGCACCCACATACTATTAACTGGACTGTTGTGTGATAACTGTTCAATAACACTGTAATTATTGTGTTGAAAGGACATATTTTAACTCATTTTGTGTTCAGCGGGGCTTTCCAATGTTGTGCAGCTGGTCCGGTCACTAAGTATTGTTCCCTGTACCGACCTATACTTATTCTCAGCACAGGAAGAGACACATTTTGCACAAGATTGCACATCCTTGGTTAGGTTTATGCTTTTTTCTTTTTACACTTCTGAAATGGTTCCCATGTTTACTCACCCCAGAAGCTGCGGTTTTGCGTCCTCATCGTGATATTGATGCCATCGTTTTGGGCTCCACCCTCTGCCAAAGTCTCCTCCAAGGCCATTGCATACAACACGAAACCATCATAGAAGCTGCCAGCAATGTAGTCCATCTGCAAGAAAACAAACACATTTTTGAATAACCAACAATAGAAATTTATGCACACGATTTTGACTTAATTATGGGAAAAAAGGTTCCTTAACATTTTAAAGTAAGCAATACCTGTCCTCCAGCCAGAGGCTAAACAGACTATGTCTATGAAATGATACGATTTTGGCCAACCAATGTGCCAAATACCAACAAACATAATAAATGTGCAACTTCTTTAAAAACTACAGTCTAGTTTACTTTTGTTAAACTCACATACTTAATAGCTGAGATGAAAGCAGTCATAAAAGTAAAAGTATTAATTGCTAACATTATTGTAAACATCATTCCTCATTAACTGCTGACAATTACACAGCACAGTGGGGATTTTTCTGCGCAGAATACCCTATAAAAGATTAAAGAGGTCATGACGCTGTGCAGAACGCACAGGGTTTTCATAGCCTGTAACTTACCAGAGATGGTTCCAAGTGCACACCGAATTCCTTCTGAGCTCTGGCATGAAGTTTCTTCTGAAACTCTTTGTACTCTGGATTATCAGGGGGCCGGTAGGTTATGACGAAAACAGACTGGAGGAGACACAGAGGCAAGCGTGAGAAACTGGACCTGACGATTGATTGATCCACAAAGGACCTAATGCATCTTTTTCAGTTGGAATAAGACACAGGATGCTTTGTGAAAACATATTTTATGAGTTTCATGCCCTAACTGTAATATGAACTAGCTGTTTCACATTATTTAATCATATTTTTATCCTTTAATGTTATAAAAATAGTTTTAAAGGAATATGGCTGGAATTATGTATCACTGTTTTGTCTAGTTTTATAGCTGGTTGTTAATAATGCTAGTTAAGTTTTGCAACTCTCTCGGTGACTGTGTAGTGTTTCAGTATAGAAAAGGCCAAATTCTACACACAGCACATTGCCACTGGCATTTTCTTGCTGTTGCTAACTGACTGAGAGGTTAACCTGCATACAAGCTACAGTCATGGACCTTTTAGGATGCTAACAGTCAAACCAATAGCTAAAGGTCATTGAGCTTTCAGCATGCTAATAGTTAAACCAAGAGCTAATGGTCACTGAGCTGTCAGTATGCTAACAATCAAACCAGGGCTAACAGTAATTGAGCTTTTAGCATGCTAATGGTCAAACCAAAAACTAGCAATCAAGCTTTTAGCATGCTAACATTTACCAAGCAACTTGAATAGAAATGATAGGCATGTCGTCCATCTTGTTTGCAAAACACAGAGAGCGCAGGAACAGAGGAGGGTTTGTTTTGTGGGACATATTAGTCCTGTCTGTTTGACTCATTAATCCTTCATCTCACTGAGATTTGTGCATCTTGGAGTCCATGATTCTGACCATTGATCTGAAATATGAGTAGCCAAACTGTGCTGTGTTTTGATAAAAGCATGGCGCTGTCCGTGGTACTGAAGTAACAGAAGAACTTTTTCCTCTCAGTCCCACCCCTTTATCATTTTCATCTTAGATGTATTATGTTCTCTGCATTATATGCTATAAATACTCATTGTAGTAGCATCTCTGTGATAGAAGGATAGAAGACATTTTCAGTAGACGGAGAGGGAAGGTACCTTAACAAAATGTAATTGTAGAATTAGAAATGTCACATTTATTGATAAGGCATCATGTGACAGCACAGTTTGTGAGTTGCACATATGTTGTGGTGGCATGAAGAACTGGCTTCACCCCTGTTAAAAAAATCTAATAAACAAAATGCTTAATGTAAATGCTCATTAAGCTTTAAGCATGCTAATGGTCACACTAAACCTAGCTGTCATTGTTGAGCTGTTGGTTATGTTATGTGTATTGTTGTATTTTATTACTTCTTGAAGTTCAGTGCTAATTAGTGCAACACTGAGGTGTCAGCAGTTCTGATCTAAACCTGGTTGTATCACATAATCCTTGGCAGTTATGTGTGTTTTCTTTTTCTTTTGTTTTCTATATTTGTGCAGTCATCTGACACCATATTAGCAGCTGGTGATATGTGATATGATCAGTAGAGATGAAGATCAAGTCAGTCATTGTGGAGCCACACCATTATCATCAATTCCAGTAGTTTTTTCTCTTCTCAAATTTTCAAGGGTTGCTATCTTAACATAATATCATACATTATTCAATCAAGAATCATTAAGCATTAAATGTAATCCTTAAAACCCCATTTTCACATCCAATAGCACTTGAAATTATCCTCATAAAGAAGTCTTCCCAGTATACTATCCCATTATCTTCCTTAAATTTCAATGGATAAATGCCCAGCAGAGTCTGTAAAAAATCAAACTAAAGCAATGCTGTTTCAGCTCCTCACATTTTGACTGTAAAAGAAAGGAAAATACTTTATACTGCATGTAATGGGGATGGATTGGTCACATAAGCAATGTGCTTTTCATTATAAGTCAGTGTTCTTTGAATTAGTTAAAACATCAATAATAAGGATTAAAGGGAGTTTTTAAACCAATACCATTGTTTTATGAAACACATTGCACTGCTTTACAAAAACACTGGTCCTAAAGTGACAGTCTGAATGAGTGAGTGGCAACAATAATTTCTCTCATAATTTTTCATATGGGAAATGTCGGTTACACGCAGCGGTAACACCAGATGAGTAATGACAACGACATTCAATGTTTGACCAAGGATGTCGATAGGGAAATAAAAAAAGTTCAACCAGTCCAAATATTTGCCTCAGCTGACCTGCCATCTATACTTTCCACTGTCCCACAAACAAATTTTAGAATTTTCTAAGAAATCTTTTAGTGTTTGCTCTCAACTGGAGAAGCTCCAGATTGTTGTTCATGTTACAACAGTTATTGGAGCCCGACCACAGACTTCCACAAGCATTTATCGCTCTGAAGGAAGCATATTGCCATAATGAGCCCTGTTATGGCTTGCAGACAAATTAACACTCTGCAAGATCAGCAAAATGAAAACCAAAATTTTGTTCTCAAGCCAAGGTTAGAAGTTCATATTCGGATAAACAGATATTGAGACAACTAGAAGCTGTTTAAGGCATGGTTTCAACGCTGTAAAAAAAATCAGCTAAAAAAAGTTATTTCGTTTTCAATCTTAAAAACTGCCTTAGTCCTAAAATAAATCCCGCCCAGACACAAATTATAAACAAGTTTGAGTAGAAGTGTCTATCCTCAATGAGTTCAATGAGCGTTTGGCAGAACTAATTTATATCACTTTAATCATTATTATTACATTTGACTATTGCGATGGTGTTGGCTCAGAACACATTTCGGAGAAACCAATGAGATGAGTGGGAATTTCCAAATGTGGGGAGGTAGAAGGTGGAGATATGTGAGTAATTATGTGCACAGCCGCAACACCAAATCACTCTTACATCTGTGACATTTATCTCCCTGCTAACTATGAGTTAACACATTTTAAACACTTAAAGCAAAAACATATGTCCATCAGCTGCCATAATTATTTTAATATTATTTTAGATGTACAGTGCATTCAAAGAGAGACACCTTCCCTCCAAACTTGGTGTACACTGAATTAAGAGAAGCTGCGGTGACATTTAGGGAGATAAATTAGATGAGCGAGACATCTGTGCCCACTCTGTTATGTCTCAGCGCACTAATGTGTAAGGCTAAATGGCTTCCTGTGAAAACACATCCCCTAATTCATTAATGTCATGCAAGAATTTCACTTCTTTAAGTGGCTGAACGGGTTGATGGTGGTGGTGGTGGTGGAGGGTGGGGAGGCCTATACGTCCTCCGGGAGACTGAGTTTGCCCACCCGTTGGAAAAAATGATGCATCTTCCAAAGATCTTCGCAGAGTGCACATAAGCTTTTCATATAAACGGCTGTCAGTCTGATTATCAGATTAAGTTGACATATTTCATTGGATCAACTTTGTCGGTTTTTCTGGTTTATTCAATCTGTGGTTTGGAACTGAGAAGCTGAATAAAGTTTTTTTTTTTAATTATAAAATCCTGTTTCATTTTTCTTGATTATAATTCAGTGGAGCTTTCCCTCATTCTTTTTGTTAAATAAAGATGTAGACCCCCATTTGTAGCATATTCTTGAATAAGATCATTTCTGTTGGAAACAAGTTAAAACTGTCTTACAACATTTGCAGTGTTTTGTTTTTTCACTTTCAATTTAGATCAATAGGTTTTTTTAACCAGTCTATACATGTGTACGTGAATGTATGTATGTGTGTGTGTGTCCTGTGCTCATTTTACCCTGAAAACCTTGATGGGATTGGCCCAGTCAGAGTCAGGGTTCTGCCAAGGTTTGCGTTCCGTCAAGCTTTGAGCAAACACGTCCAGATAGAAGATGGCATAGTTTTCTGGGTCTGGGATTTCACTCTGAAACAGTTTCATGATGGCCAGGAAAGTCTCCGGGGGTCCGCAGATATACACGACTGCAGAAGAAAAACAACAAGATGTTTATCATAAAATAACAATTAATACATTTCTGCAAACACTAAAAGCATGTTCATCTTATCAGACAAATTACTTTTACTGCATCAGTCTAATTATTTGGTCTTTTTTCCAATATACTGACTCCCAAAAAAGTCACTGAAACAAGTTCAATTGCATTGGAAAGCAACCAAAAACAATCATACACTGTGCGCTGCAACACATTTAAAGCACAATAATAAACTCCAAATGCCTGATAAGATAGAGATATTTTTAAAGTGTAACAGTTCCTCTCAGTGTTGAGTACAAAGGCAAGATTTATGTTACACAACTTATTGCATAGTTCAGAATTTTGTCCACAAGTGAGTTTTTTGGCCACCTAGCAAGTCATATTTGATTATTTACAGTCAAAACAAGAGTTGTGCATACATGAATGAACACCAGATGTAAGGCTGCACATATGTGCAGAGCCCAGATTACCATCTGCAACAGGCACAAACAAGTCATGCATAATAACCAAGGCTGTAGCGAAGGAGGGAGGATTGGAAACACACTGGTCTACGGCTGGAGGGTTAACCATAGCTATGGGAGGAGCCTGTAACAAATGGGGTGGAGTTTTACACTCTTTAGACTCCTTGATTTTGTTGTAACTTGCCCAAATCCTCAAATTTCCTTTTAGTGAGCACAGTGTTGATGTTTCAAAGCCCAGCTGTGACCTGTGTTGAGTTTCACAACATCAGTGAGCTCAGAGGAAAGCTGGGAGCGATATTACGGATAAACAAATTCAGCCTTTAGAGCAGTGTCTGTAGAAAATGATGTCATGTGCATGGTGCTGACATCAAACATCAACATTTATGGCAGCTGAACATTTATGTAATTAAATGTGTGTTTGTTTCCTTTTAATCTGATTAATCAAATTGAAATTATAGTTTTTACATAGTTTAAATATACACACAAGCAGTGATTCAAGTATTTTACCTAAATACATCTATCTATCTATCTATCTATATATATATATATATATATATTCATTTACACTATGAACTGTCTGATTACAAACTAATCAACAGAGAAACTTTCCAGTGTATGACAGAAATATTTAAGTACTGGGTTTTAAACATAAATGGAAGGTTTCAAATTTCCACTTTAAACTTAGCAGCATGGTAGACATTCGCAATGTTGCTCAAAGACACTCCAACACTTCACTGTTTGTTGTTGTTGGACTCTAACTTGAGACCTCAGTTATAGTCACTGATGGCGTCTACCTTCACCCTGCCACCTACACCCTCCTGCTGTTGAGTCATGAATAAAAAAAAAAAAATTAAAAAGTAGCATTATTTCCATTTGTAGCGTATGTCAGAGAGGCGGCTGCCAGCTACAAGGCAGTGCTCCCAGTTAGCAGACATTTCCTCATGTGTTAGACCAAAGTCGGCTGGTGTTTAGACCCCAACATTTAGCCCTTCCAACATGGTTCACCATGCCAAGTAGTCCTGCTGTCTCCTGGACCTGTCCCAAAATAAATGCAATACACAGCCGAGGGAAAATGTCCTCCTGTGTTGTAGGAGTCGTACAGTATACAAACCTGCTCAGGCTTTACACAAAAGCACATTAAATTGTTTGGTACAAGTTGTTCCACTTCACAGACTCCAGGATGGTAATCAGCTCTGCTCTCTACTCACAGAAAAATCTCCCTCTCAGACATAGTAATTGAGCCTCTTTAAAAGTCCTGAATTCATATTTTCATAGGACAAAATTGCTTGAAGAATTTTCTATAATCAAGTCCCATTTTTTTACCTTGACTAAGGAGGTAATGTTTACAGTTCTGTGTGTTTTTATTCTGATAATAAGAAAGATGTCTGATAAACTTGGTGAGTGATTTGATGGTAAGTTGAGCCAAAGAAAAAAAGTGCTTTGTGTTTGATGTAGATCCATGATTTCCCAACACTGTGTCATTGCATATTTTCTATTTCATAACAGCTCTCTAGTTGCTTTGTCCTTGATAACAGAGCAGTCTGGTGTTTTGAGATAATGACACTCATACAAAAAAAAGTCAAAACCCAAGAAAAGTGAACCAAGGAAAACATAGAAAATGTGATAAAACATCTATGTACCTTGTAGACTGAGAGTTGAATGACACATCAAATGACTTAACGGGAAGGATGTTTTTATTCTGTCCACCACACTTGTTTTTCTAAGGATAAACACTTCACAAGAGGGGATCAAAGGAAGCAACACATGCAGGTACTTTGACTAAAGCTGACGCATGCAGGCCTACCATAACTGTCGACAAAGTTTTCAACCCTTCTTTCACAAAACAACATGAAGCAATGACTCTTTTCAGCCAACAGTTTGTTTGGCATCTGCTGTAAACAGATACGTTTCTGACAGAGCAGCTGTGTAACGCCCCAGTGGTTGATATTCATGTTCTTCTGATGGGAATTCATGGCCTCGTATTATTAAAGACACTTTCTGTTGCTGAAGAAATTGCCAAATAATGTAGCACTGTTGTAATTTCACATCAGATTTACATTAAATTTCACTCATCATTACTATCAACAGTTTAATCAGATCCTTGCTGATATGAAAGGAGTTGATAAAATATTAGGAACACTTCTAACCACAAACTACAGCTCCCATTAGAACCAAGTTGCAAGAGAAAACATTGTGATGCTGTTCAACCATCATGTTCATTATTTTTCTTTGATTGGTTCACATTATCACTTGCTCATTTAAAAAGAAATTTCATTTTATTTCAGATTTTGGTAGGGAGTATGAGTATCTCGAACCAAGTAAATTTCATTTTATGAAGTGATAAAAACAAGCTGATTTCTATCAGAAAGCTGTGAAAAGGGCTCACAAATAACCTGAAAACTTATATGAAATGACAGATAAAGATGATTTGTTTGTTGTTGTTGTTCCACTGGTTTTATTACAAACTCTTTGCACCAATGGAACCATGTCCTTTCCCTGCACATCTGGAACCCTCATTTTATAATTAAAGCGATTTAGATTCTTAATTACACTGCGTTTGGTTTGGTTTGCAGATTGGGACATTTCCACGTTTTGGATGGCTCCATAGATAATCACATGCAAGTGCACAAACAGAGAGCAAGCCAATTACTGCTTTTGTCGCCTTCTCACAATTGGATTATGCAGCATTTTCTGACACTCACTGTGTCGTGCTTGTTTTGCTGAATCTTTCTAAAAGAAGATTATCCTCCAGCTCTGTGCTCTCTTCATGGTTTAATCTGTCTAGGAAGCAACTGGGACTTTGCTGTGAAATAGATGAGTTGTAGCTTTGCATTTGTAAAGCTCCTTTTTGTGAAACATCTAATCTTCTGCCACTTTTGTATCCAGGAACTTTTTTTTTACAGGAAATAGTAGTTCTCTAATTAAGCCAAGGTACTACCCAAGCTTCATTGTGAAAAGACATATTTCATCACTCACTGGGAGCGGCAAAGCACTGGCGCATGTACTGAAGAAAGAAAGAAAAAAAGAAAAGACAAAAAAAAAAAAAAAAAAACGCAACAGGCTGATGTATTCTTCCACTCACACAACTGAAATTTCCCCTCTTGTGTGCCATTAATGGACTAAAAAGCATCAAGCAAAAGTGTCGCTGGGCAATGTGATGGGAGCTTGAATAAAATCACAGTGTTCAGAGAACTGCTTTCACCTAACAGCCATATCAGAATCAGAAGAGGGGTTCAAAACTCAATACACAATACAAAAGAGCACCTACCCATCCACATCATTTTCCCTTTATATGACCAGACATGTACTATATATCACTATATATATATATATATATATTGCCTTTAATGATAAAGACAGTGAAGAGAGAGACACAAAACGGGGAGGGGAGTGGGGGAAAGACAAGCAGGAAAGTTAATGTCTGTTCAAACCAGCGAACAGCTGTACAGAATATATACGCCTACATGGTGCGCCATAATCATTTTGCCATTCAGGCACAGATATGACTATATTTAAGTTACAGACAATTTTTGTATTATTATAGTTAAATTATTTTGATGATCCCGGATGACCCCAGACCACCACACATCATCATAAATTCCATATGTGTTGGATTTTGTCAGTTTGGTGTAAAGTTTTCCTTTTTCTGAATCCCTGAGATTCTCTGGCGAGACACTGCATGAAAGGTAAAACGCAGACTGTTTGGTAATCAATACTGTACCATCAACTGTCTGAGGCGGTAAAAAGAATGCAGTGGAAGACAACAAGAAGGTCTGACATAATGGAAAATACTCCAGAAAGGTACCAGCTCCACAATCTGAGCAAGTGTACTTGGTTGCTTTCCTCATCTACATTTTTTCCAGGTATTAAAATGAAGAATTTGGAGAATTTGAGGTGGTGGTTGGAAGGTTGTTGAACTCAGCAGCAGCATGCAATCACTTGATCAGCTGTCATGGCTCCAATAACATGGCCTCACATTGAAAGCCCCAGTTTTTCCTTTTTTTTTTTTAAACTCAAGCTCAACCTCTTACCAGCAATTGGGCGACTTTACAGAGCTGATAACCCAGAGGTTATCTGCCGAGAGAAAAGTGAGCTGAATGCCAAGCCAGGACAAGCCCCGACAAAACCATTAGCTTTAGTGACCTCCAGCTCACTGCAGCAGCTCCATAATTCATCCCGAGAAGGAGAGGTATGTTTGGTGGCTTGCACCTTTCCCCTCTTTCCTTGGCTGCCGTTCCACCATTTAATTACCTTTACACCAAATTTATTCCATTATTTGTTACAGCTGTTACTGTAACAACAGATTAATACATTTGATGATTAGTAGGTTTGTTTCACTGCCAGAAAACTATACTACACCAGGATTTACTGTTTGGAAGCAGATTTTGCTCTGAGATGTTGAACTGGTTCCAACAATGATTCAAGTCAAATGTTCACAGGACTATAAGCAGATGCTTATATTCCTGTGCAGCGTTAATTTTAGCACTACACATAATTGCGATCGACAACGCATTTTTAAATACTTAAACACAATTTGAGGAGAAACATTATATCAGCACAAGCATGTGTACTCAACTGTAGTTGCTTTTCTTCTATCACAAAAAGTATTTTAGTGGTGAAACAATATGATGCAACGACAGAGGAACATTACCCACGATAAATACAAAATGCATCTTTTGCTCCACCAAAATCAGCACAAATCAGCATTACAAAAAACATGAAAACATTGGCATAGTTAAGGTTTGGTTGGCTTAAATTTAAGAATGATATTAATGTTGTTTTTGAGAGGAGCATGTGACTCTTTCAACTGCTCTGAAAGCATAACAATTCCTAAAATAAAGATTTCTTTTTCCATCAAATCAAATGCAATACATCCATTATAAGCCACTGATACAACCAACTGTTGATTATCCTGTTTCTGTTAGTCTCATGTCTGTGGTTTATATGTGGGGCTGAAGTTGGGACGTGAGCAGCCTCATTTAGCATAAAGACACAGAAACATGGGAAAGTAGCTAGCCTAGCATATATTAAAAAAAATATATGTCAAACACTTCTAAACTCACTAATTAACACCTACTGTACATCAGCCTAAATGTAAAGCAGCAATTTGTGGTTTAAGGGGAATAATCGTCCAGTCATACTACAGTTTATCACCCCGACGAGCACCTCAGAGTCTCAGGCTGTGGTACACGTTCCAGATACAGTCATGAACTGTCGGGACAAACACAATGGGAGCGAGGCTACAATCTCACTGCTTTGTGACCACAACATGTCTGGAAGCTGCACATTCGCTGTGCCTGGCTGCCAGTCATCAACAAGTCATGGCAGGACCTAAGTTCTTTTGA
The DNA here is from genome assembly GCA_016801845.1 of Polydactylus sextarius. Lineage (NCBI taxonomy): Eukaryota > Metazoa > Chordata > Actinopteri > Polynemidae > Polydactylus > Polydactylus sextarius. Next base: position 8,887,305 of record CM028922.1, read on the forward strand.
AGCTACAAACTTTATGTCCAGGGTGATTAATAGTGATACAACTTGTTAATTAGTCAAAGGATTTTGTCAGGATATGTTTAGTCTTCTGGCAGAGCCAGGCTAGTTGTTGACTCTACTTACAGTGTTGACTCTAAGCTAAGGAAAATAAAATGAGAGATCCGAAACAGAGAAAATACAAAGTGCTTGGATTTGGAGCATTTGAATACAGGGATATTCAATTTTTTTTTCCCTTCTTTGCTTCTGCGCTTTTAGACAAAGACGTGTGCAGCTGCACGCGTGCACAAGCCATTATTCTCACACACTCTCAGTCACGCAATTAACTTTTCACAACAGCAGTAATGACTGAGTCAGCCTCACAATGTTTCCACTTAATTAAACTTAAGGCGAGAACACTGACAAGAGATTTAACTGCCTCTCTGCTGAGCAAATAAATAAAAATCTTTTCACAACTTCAGAGAATATGGGGGAATTAATTATTATTACTTTTTTAGTGTCTAAAGAAGGATTGTATATAATTGTATCTTTCTCATCATATTTTTTAGCTCTACTCGTGTTCACCTCCATTATTCCATCACTTATTCCATCATATTTCACCCCAAATTTTCATGACACATTTGGCATCTTTTGGCAGCTTAACTGCAGGTTTTTAAACAAACTTTTGTGTGTCTGAATGAAGTTTGACCTCATAGAAAGAGTTTGTAAAGATTGGCCAGACTAGGAGGGTTGTACATAAACCCCCCCTGGATTTTAAACAGCTGCAGCAGCAGCAGCAGTAGCAGTGAGGAGGCATCGCCTGCAGTGAAACACATATAGTACAAAGCCTGTTTTGGCTGAGAGGGCACCCATTTGATCACGACCTCTGCGTGTGTGTGTGTGTCTCTCTCTCTCTTTAAAAAACGCAGGTGGTGGTCCTCCGCAGGCAATAAACCAGCAGCAGCAGCAGACTGCCCACAGCCTAAACATTCCTGTGTAATAACTCCGAAATAAACAGGCTTTTCCCTGCACCTTTCCCAGTCCACCTCTGTTTAAAACTCTCTGAGAAAAAAAAAAAAAACTTTTACTCTGACCTCATTGTATAAAAACAGAATCTCAAATTGCAGCATTCTCTAAATGTCATTTCATCATTTTTCCTTCAGACAAGAGATAGGAATCAGGATGCAGTCAGAGTGGAGTGAGATAGTTTTACTAAACTACTTCCCAGGCACATCAGCCACTTAGAGGAAATTTCCTTCTCTATCCCAAGACATTATCTTTATAGTAGCCAGCTGGTGATCTGCTTTACTCTGAGATAAAGTCACATGCTTCAAAGACAAGTTACAAAAACAGGCCATGCAGAAAACCAAAAGATTTCTACATTTTATTCTGACACACTGACTGATTGTTGGTTTGAAGGTGATATTTGTTCTTTTTGCGTTTATTTAAACTTTCAAGCATTTTAAAATAAAAAAAAATTCTGGCTTCAGCATGAACTTACTCCTCCCGTGCTCTTTCATAAAAGTGATGTGCTCCTTGTAGTCCTTGAAGTCGTCCTGGTACGGCTGGGCCTCCACCGTGATGTTCGTTTCCTTCAGCTTCAGAAAGATCCCCTCTGAGAGGAAGTAGTGAGGCCGGTCGTCCTGTCGCAGGTCGTGGAAGATCACCACGGCCCGATTCGTCCAGTTAAAGTGCATGTGCAGGGTTTCAGCGAAGTCCCCGAGTTTGGTGGTGGACGGGCCGCTGCGCACGATGGTCCTGTACTCGTCCCGCTTGTCGAAGCCGAATGCGGGACCTCCGGCCGTGATCAGTGGGAGTTTCCAGTGGGACGCGAATCTACCCACGGAGGCAAGCGGGTACACGCACCCGGGTCCGAAGAAAGCGTCCGGACGCATGTAAAGCTTCGCGTCTACGGCCACCACCTGCGCCCGGCTCTCTGCGCAAGAACCGGCGGTGGGGTCTTCGGTGCTGTAGTTGAGGATGTTGATGGAGCGGCCGAGCAGCAGCCCGTGTTTACCGTGCAGGTCCTCGTGCGCCATGAGGATGGCCGGGAAGACGCGCGGCAGAGCCCACGGGTACTTGTGGTGGTTATCCGGGAGCATCACAGCCACGGTGATGTTACCTCTGCAGCCGGGGAAGAGGCAGCAGGACAACGCCGCGAGCAGGCAGCATCCCAGCGCGCTTCTGCATCCCATTACGCGCCGCTTGGAAGTCCCGGAGAGGAGGTACAGTTTGGAGAGGAGACACGGCCGGCTGTGGCACTCTTAAACCAAACCATAAGTATCCGCCTCACACACTCTCTGGCCCCCCTCACTCTCACTTTCAACACGCAAAGAAAGTCGGTAAATGAGTCATCCTGTTGTGCCAACCCGGCGGTGCCATGCGTCTGTGCTGCGTAAATCCACGTTAAATGAAGTTCTCGTACTTCCTAAAGCGAGTGTCCAGCGCAGAGCGGTCCTCACGCTGATAGTCTCACTGAGAGTGATAACATCCATCCAGATGACTGCAACTTAAATCAGAGCAGCCCTCTGCTCTGCCCCCGCACGTCACACACTGAAAGAAGTGTGTGTGTGTGTTCCCTGCAGCGCCAATAAATCACCACTGAGTCTTAAAGTAGGCTGTCATTTTCAGTAGGTAGGTGAGTGAGAAGTGAATTGTGGTGATTTCAGTGCAGATATTTTGTAACCTTTCCTCAAAGATCTGCTTTAATCTGCCTCCTAATAAAAATAACTAATTACACAAATTAATACATTTCACACATTAAACTGCACCAAAATAAGAGGAAAGATAAAGTTCTTTATGTTCTATGCTGAAAACAGACAGTATAGCAAAAGACTGAACCAGCAAACATGTTCAAATAGTGGCATTTTTTGCAGTGTATTAAAAATAATCCTCTAAAATCGGGCACCAGTCGCCCCCTGGCGGCGCTCTCTGGTGCTCAAAGGAGACCTGGGTGGGTTGGCACACTTTCCACTCTGCAGTAAAAGCTAGCGTCTCAACAATAAATAAATATGATTAATGTTCACAAATGTTTTCTACAAGTAGATTATTGCAATCACTGGGTTTGTTTGAAACTATAGCAAGTAAGTCTACGAAATTCCGCGACTTAGGCGGAGAATTCAAACAGATACAATTACCTATTCATTCCCTCTCTCTCTGCAGACAAGGTGATGCAGGCCAGAGCGCGTGCACTGAAGCAAATGAATAAGCACGAGTTCTGTGTCCACAACTAAAACACTCTGTATGAACACGTGGAAGTAAAAACGAGCCTGTTCAGAGTCGATATTAGCCGTGAGCACCATTCTAAATATTATCACAAATCAAGTCAGAGATACATAAACACAATAAGAAGATGACCTGTCATGAAGCAACGTGGCCTTGAATCCTTTTACATCCCATAGTTTCCTCCACCTCAGAAGAGTCGTTTTATTTTGCTTATTTAGAACATTTCGCCTTGGTTGTGTAGACAGTCTTGACAATGGAGGAATCTGCATTTTTATTTTGTTTAACTGATCCGCCATTTTGCTCTTTCTACTTTTTACTTCTCATGCGCGACTTTGAATGTTCTACGCCAGGTGTGCGTAAGGGGGCGGTGTCTGCAGGGGTGCACCAGTTGTAACTGACAGGGAGCTACTCCTCCCCCTCACTCTGATTGGTTAAAACACACCGGGAGCGGTGGATTTTTACTGATTACAGGCTGTTGGTGGAGACAGAGGAATTGGATATTTTATTAAATATATATTAAACAATATAACAAGTTTGATTGTTTTAGGGTCCAAGATTTAAATTGGTTTCATTAACTTTAAGGGGGTTTAATAGGTGTAGCACTATATCAACATGTTGAATTTTATTGGTTCACAACAAGATTTAGTTGCAACTGCTACAGTGAATAGATGACTGCCTGTTGATGGCACCATAGATTGACTGACTGCTTCATTTGATTGGTATGCACAGCAGCATGTAGATTAAAGTGATTGAAAAGCACCCCCTGCCTTGGATTATGGCTCCAGGCTCTGACACAATGAAGAATGTCACAGCTGATGTCTGCTCATTAGGACCTGTCATCCAGTCTTCAGCATCAGTTTGACAGCGTGTCAGCTGGAAATTGTGAGTGGGGTTTATTATTTTTCTGCACAAATACCGAAAATGTCCTAGTTGTAGCTGTCGAGTTCGTGACTCAGTTAAAGAGAATAAAATTATATGTACAATACTTTATCCAAAGCAGTAATGTTTCACATAAAACATCTTCATATGTAACAATTTGAAAAACAAAAAAGTGTTATTTTCACGCCAGTTTGTGATGCTGCATCGTAGGTCAACATTGCTTGATTTTAATATGGTCAAATAGACATTATACACGAAAATGTTATTGTTTGAGCAGTCATCTCACGTGGTAGTATATCCATGCATTCAGAGAGGTCAGAGCGTGGTCAGCTGGGGCATTATAGTGCCTATAATCTCACTACCTCTTCTTTCAAACGAGTCTGTAGTCCCATTTCTTATTTGAATTAACTGTAACTTACTGGGCTCAGTCCAATCTGCTAAAAGGATGCTTTTAAAGAGATATGAAACACTATATCCTGCTCTACCTAGAGAGACACAACCAATAACTGTTTGCTCAGATGCATCTGATTGGTGTAATTATCTCTGCTCACAAAGCAGCATTTTGAATAAGACACTTATGATTGAACATTCTCACTTAATAGGAACAATACACACATTAGCAGTCAGGTGCTTTACATATTGCAGAAACATACATCTTATAGCCAAGGGACACAAGGAAACACTGTTTTCTTGGGGTCTAGCTAATGTCTTGAATATATTTCTTCTTAGTCTGAAACTTGCCTGGCCTTTTCTAGTATGTTACTGTATTTCTTGGCATGTTAGTACTTACAGTCAGTTAAAAGGTGTGAAATCAATGGCAACCCCATTCAGAAAAACATAATGTCATTAGTGCTCAAAATCTCCACTGGGTACCTTAAACATCTACTTGACTACACTTAAGTGCACTTGGCATCTTAATGTACAATTAATTTGTATTTTTGGTAGAGGTACAGTGTTCACTGGCTCATGGGGACTCATTTGCATCAACTTTAAGTAACACACACTTGTAGTGCTGAATGAATGATTTTATTTCTTTTAATCAATAAGAGCTTATTTTGGGGATGACAGTGCTTTAGTTGAGACACCGGTCACATACATATCAGACATTTTTATGGCCTAGCTTCATACAAATATACATTTCATAATCACATTAGATAAATGAGATGACTGACTTCTGACTTTCATTTAATGTTGATCCCAATGACACCCAGGAGACATTCATAGCTAGAAAACACCAACAACATTCTCAGTGTTCAGGTCATTTGTAGCCCTTCAAAACTTTGAAAAGAAATAGAGCTATAGATAAACACACACAGGCTCTTTGAATTGTTAGCACAACTCAGCAAATTAAAGCCTTGAATCAAACACTTTGCTTGCTTTTATACATTTATTTATCTGAATGTTCTTTGTTAGGATAACTGAGTCTATAGTAGATATGTACTTTTAAAGGAGTCTGTCTGTTGGTCCATTTTAAGGTCCAGACATATTTTTTTTGGCTTCAAATCCTCATTCTTTACTTCTTCAGCCAGTTGAGAAGCTGAGGTGTGTAGTAGGTGATGATGATGTCAGCACCTGCATCACAGAGTGGGGAAAATGACAGGTTAGTATGAATCTATGCATTTTAAAACACATGAATGTTTTCAGTTGAAAAGGAAAACTACCAGCATGTACTTGTTTTAAGCACAAGTGTATAAATGTGGTGTAAGGCACTAAGGTTCTACTTTCTTCCTCTAACCTGCTCTGCGGAAGGCGGTCATGGCCTCCATCACAGCAGCCTGTAGGTCAAACGCTCCCGCCTGAGCTCCGTGCCACATCATTGCAAACTCCCCTGACACATTGTACACCGCCAAAGGGTGAGTGGGGAACTGGAGAAAGTTAGACATGACATGGAAAAAGAGGAAAATAAAAACTAATCCTAATGCGGACATTTCCTTCACCGTGCACAGTGATATTTCAACATTATTTAAAAGGAAACCTCTTTTGGTCCTTGGATTTTCATTGCCCTTGACTGATTTAGTTACAAACCTTGTCTTTGACTTCTCTCACGATGTCCAGATATGGCAGACCTGGTTTCACCATCAGCATATCAGCCCCTTCTCTCACATCTCGTTCCTGTGGCACAGGTCAACAGCAAGTTCTCACACAACTATCAACATAACATCTGTAACACAAATGTATACACACACAGATTAACTCACCACAGCTCGAATGGCAAGTCCTCTTGCTCCAGGAGGCAGCTGATAGCAGCGTCTGTCCCCAAATGCAGGTTTGGATTGAGCAGCATCTCTGTGTACAAATAAAAGCAAGGAAATTTAGGGCATTAACCTCTTAAAAGTCAAAAACTTACTGCTCTGTTTACGCCTGATCCAAGAACATTTACATACCGGAAGGGACCATAGTAACAAGAGGCAAACTTTGCACTGTAGCTCAACACTGAAACCTGGAAAAGAAAAGCACAAGAAGTATATTCATTACTGTCAACAAGTCGCATGAAAAGACCAACGTCAACAATGAACTGAGCCTCCTAACTACTGCAGCCCAATAGGTTTTACTTCGGAGCCACAGTGCTCCATTGTCATCCAAAAGTGGATTAATCCACATCTGGTGCTGTTTCAGAGCCATTTGTGAGAAATTGAGAAAACTGTATTTGCAGATTTCTGAAGCTCGATGAAGTCAGAAAGTATTAGATTGTTTTTTTTCCACACATTTTCTTAACAATAAACAATGCCTGTAATATATTCAGACTGTACCTTGTTTCCCAAACCATTGGATATCAGGGCTTGTTTTATGGCCCTGATTCTTCCATCCATCATATCAGATGGAGCAATGATGTGACAGCCTGTAGAACACATGAACAAGACAACATAAGAGGATAAAAAGGGATCCAAAACTTTAACCGGTCTGGTCTGACTTCACCTGTCATATTTTTCAGAAGAAAGAAACAATTATGATTTTACAGTAATTTTACTAACATTAAAAACAACATTAGAAACAAGAATTACCAGCCTGGGCGTAGGCCAGTGCTACTTCTGCCAAGCGCAGGCAGCTGGCGTCATTGTTCAGAGTACCATCATCATTCAGTATACCTTTAAAAAAAAACAAAAAACAGAAAACAAAATGAGCCATGAAGCCCAAATATGTGACATCCATCATGTCTATCCATTTACAATGAGGAGATACTAACCACAGTGCCCATGTGACGTGTAGGGACACAGACAGACGTCACACGCCACCAGCAGCTCTGGGAACAAAGACCTGATTTTCTTCACTGCCAGTACAGCCGGTGTATCATCTGTGTCCGCACCTGAACCTCTGTCATCCTGTTGAGAAAAGACAACATCATGGTGCTTTTGTTTGAGTGAAAAGAAACAGCGAGTCCCTGTTAATGTTAACTGTTGAACCGATGAACATATTTTCCCCCGTTTTAGTTGTACGTACCTTTTCTATTTTTGCTGGAACACCAAAAATCAGCACACATTTCAAGCCATTCTCCACAAGCGGCCGCAACATTTCCTCCAGCTTGTTTACCCCATATCTAGTAATAAAAATTCATATAATGCAAATGAAATGAATGAAAGAAAGCCCAATATGAAGTTAAACAAACACATGACAAAAATCTCAGCCATATTATTACAAATATTGACTGAACATGTCATATTTCAAACAGAAGCTTTGAGGTTGGTAAAGGCAGGTTTGCAGCTTGGGTTTTATGAGGCATAAAGGTTTAACGGATTCTCCTCTTATCTTGGTACATGTCCAGTGTTTGGCTCTGGGTCCACCCTGCCTGACTGCTTTTATCAGAGGACAACACCCACAATGAGGTCACAGCTGTAGTCAGACACTATGCCTGTGTGTGTCGTGTGATTTGTGTTTTAAATGAACACTTTTTAAAACAACTGAATCACCCCTGTCAACACAGTGCACAGCATTAACATAGCATTAATCTGTACTGGTATTTCTGGATGTCACTCTCACCTCGCCTGTCCTGGTAGGCTGCCGATGGGCTCAACTGCATCTGCACTGTCTCTGTTGGAGACAGTGACAAAGAAGGTGAGAAGGTGAAAGGCACAACAAAATATATGATGTCAGTAATGAAACTATCACATCAGTCAATCTCTTGTACACTTCGTTTGTCATGTTCACATTAACTGTAACCTGCAATCACTTGTAAGAAACAAAGAAAATTCATTTACGTGATAAAGATTGGGTAGATGAGATTATCAGGCCTAAGATCTGTAGCACAGGTCTGCCAGTATCGTAGTGTTGGGTGGAAATAGCCACTGTGGATGATTGACTCCGCTGGTGTTTGCATGTTTACCCTGAATAGAGAGAGAGAGAGAGAGATCAGTAAAAAAAAAAAAACAAAGAAGATAACATAGGGAACAGTGCAGACTCATTATTTGTCATAGGTTAATGAACTGAGCTAAACTAATTCCTCTGCACTCCAGTGCTTTATCACAGCTCAGTCACCATTAACACTGACCAAGCATGCGTGACACTGCTTCTCCAAATAGCACCTTGGCTCGACCTCCTTGCAGTATAAGCAAGCTGCAAGTTTTTAAACATATTAACAAGGACATGTATTGTTTGACCTGTTTTCCCTCAGTGTTTACTCCCTCATCTGCCATACAGCTGATTTTCAGTTCAATATTACTATTAACATATTGTGATGACATGGTTATTATCCCATGATTTTACTCTTTTCAATAATTCAACTAATCAACACATGATCTTGGTGATATAACCACAAACAATATCCAGCATTAATCCAGTTATTTGGTTATTATAGTTAGCTTATAGAGCTATATAGAGTTCGTTTTCATTAGAAGTCACTTGGCTGTCGCAATTAAAGACACAAAAGCGCCAATTACGTGACACACATACGAAAAAAGAAAAAAGTCCTGCACAAGATCACATTAAATGAACATGGAACAACTTGTTCTGCAACTTGTTCTTACTGCAATACTGTAATTTCTATGAACTTGTGAACACGGATATAAACCCAGTATCAACAATAAGACAAACTGAGACTTTAAGATGACAAATCGTATGTGTTATGTAGTACAACGAGCTTTAATCCCACATATCTTGACAGACACAATAACCACTGTAACTCCCCTTAAAAGAACACATGTATGTTTTAGTAGTCTGCATGTCATTGTGTCACTTTAGCTATTAACTATGTAATGCACATAGGGTTTTATAGCCACAAGCCACAACAAATACTGCCTAAAATATGTGACTAAAATATATCTGAGGACAAGCATGAAGTCTTAATAAATGCAAAATAAAGCCAAATTTACTTGCCTGTGAGTGTAAATGCGACCTCTCCGCACTTCAGTCAACTCTGTGTGTGCTTCTTTTAATCGGTGGTTGGCGGTCGACACCACGACGAGCTACTGCCACCTACTGCCGGGAGTCTCTAGCGTTTCTATTAAGCCCGAATGGTATAGAGAAAAAACACGTACTGTCAATATGTAAGAATCAAAAAGTGTTTGATACGTTTATAGCCCTAACCACTGTGATACAAATTTTATTTTAAAGCTTGTAAATATTCGCAATGTATGGTCTTTTCGGCCACCGTACAATCTCGTATGTTCTCGCGATAATATCTCAGTGGGAGAAAAGGCGAAGCTATGATGCTAAGGGTTCATTAGCTTTGTGTATTGACAGACTGACGTCCAGATACATGGAGGAAATAACGCCCAGCTGTTGTTAAGGTAAAGTAATGTGTTGTCGTACAAAATATGTATCTTTTGTACATATGTGTTGTTTTGTGATTAAAGACGTTGTATCACCTCTGACTGTGGTTAGCTTAAATTGTAGCAGAGGGATCGAGCACAGGCTGTATCATCATCGTGTGACTGGAGCTCTTTTTGACCTGTAACACTGATGTCATACCGTGTATTTAATGTTTAATACTAACTGACACCGGGGAGAAACGATGGAGAGAGACAGATGGATCCATTGGCGACTATAATAAAGCCACTTCCTGATTCAGTGAGATGTGATTTGGGCCCAGTTTACTCAAAGTTGCACACTGTGTGTGGGTGCTATTATGTTCTGTTAGATGTGTCACATTTTAATTCCCCTTTCTAATGTTATTTTTTCTTGATCAATTTTGAAGAAGGAAAGGTTTCCAGAGAGGCTGACACCGGGAGTACTTCCTGCAATCTACTCTGATCAACTTCCATAGGGTGGATCTGAAGATGTAGCCAAGATAAAAGAGGGTCATCGTTGCTGGACTTCACTTGCCCAGGCATAATTGGGGAAATCTCACTCCCTGTTATTCTAACTCTGGAGCACTCTGACACCTAACCAGGTCTGCCGAGTGCGTGACTTGCCATCCTCAGTCAGTCCGTCCCTGGTTGAAGACCACACCGTTCTCAGCCATGCTGTTTTCCCTGAGAGAACTGGTCCAGTGGCTTGGCTTTGCCACCTTTGAACTGTTCCTCCATCTTTTAGCTTTGCTGGTCTTCAGTATGCTGGTCGCCCTGAGAGCTGACTTGTTCACACCCAGTCTGAGCTGGTGGCTGGTCTTTGTCCCGCTGTTTGCCGCTGATGGCCTGAGCACCTATTTCACGGCTATTGTGTCCATCCGTCTTTACCAGGAGAATGAGAAGCGTCTGGCTGTCTTACGGCTGCTTTGGGTGCTGACAGTGCTTAGCCTGAAGCTGGTGTGTGAGGTGCTGCTGTGTCAGAAGCTGGCAGAGCAGGAGCAAGCCAGAGACCTGTGGTATGGCCTCATTGTCTCACCGCTGTTCATCCTGCTGCAACTGCTGATGATTCGAGCATGTCGTGTCAACTGAGAGGAGGCAGCTGGTGCTTATGCAGAGAGCAGTCTTTATCTGCCAATGGAGATTTAAAGCATAACTATAGTGTACTGTAATTTTTCTTTTTGCTCAATGGCATCGTTTTTCCACACATGTTCATGGTTACGTCAGAATTTAGAGTTTAAATTAACAAAATTTCAGTGCTTAATTGAGTTAAATTGTCTTTTAAAAGGAGTGGACAATCTGTTTTGTGTGTTGCTAAATGCAGAAACTGCACTCTACGGACAGCCTGTCCTTATATGTTTGTGTACGTTTAGGGGGAGTTTCTGGTTTGAACTCACTGGTTCCAGTGAAAGGAAATCTCAATCCTACAGCATACTTTGATATTTTAAACCTTAGTGTGCTCCAACTTTTTGGCAACAGATTGTTTTGACTTCATTATATGTCCTTGTGCAAAAAGCCTGCTCCATAAAGGAATTGCTATCTTCTATGTAGACACTCTAGTGCTTCTACATATGGTAGACAATGAGCTACAGAGGACTTTATACCACAGTTATGTTTTAATGCACATGTGCACACTACACATATGAACTGAACACATATTAACAGGTAAAAACTTAAAGGTAATTTATTGGTTGCTTTTTCCCACAGAGGAAGTAATTGAATTCCAACAAAATTTGGTTACATTTAGTATCTGTATTACCTTATCGCCTGTTACTGGGAGTGTTACCCATGCATCTTACCTCCGAATTGCCTTGTTGGTAAACTCCATCACTGAGATTAGACAGGACAGTTAGATGCTTATTCTGAAACCTGTTGCCAGCTCACAGTCTCACCTCAACAAAGAAAAACCTAACGTGTTTTCCGCTGGCAGTCAGTTGTGTGCACACGTCTTCCCTGACTATTGCTGTTTATTTGTACAGTATGTAAGGTTTTTGAACTTACCTTGTGTCTGTACTGCATGTATTATGTATTATATTATGTAAGTGTGCCTCATTTTAAGGTAATTCCACATGTGAAATTCTGTGTAATATGTATATGTTGATTTTTGGGACAAAGATTTCACCAGATCTTATTTATGTGGTTATGGCAACCTTAATTGTCACTTGTATATACATGTAAATAAACCATCAACATTTTACCTGCTTTGTTTCAATAAGAATGAATATTGAATCATCAATAAGTCTGGTAGGGAGTTCTATGAATTGTTGGGGTTGTGTCTTCTAGGCCACAAGATGGCGCCACTAGTTTTGTTTATGTTCGTGGGAAACTACAACATGAAGGACCATACTGGTAGTGTTAATGTTCTCTCTGTGTTAAAATCATATCATCTTCTTTGAAGATGTTAATAATGTCAAGTTTCAGAACAAACAAATAACAGCATACATTTATTTATTAAGCTTGGTGGTAAAGAATAAATCAAGTGTAAACAAGGTTTTTTTTTATTTATGTCTAAAACAGTTAGATTTAACCATGCAACACACCAATAAATACTAGACTACATATTAATAAGCCTTTAAATAATGTAAAACTGTTTTAGATGTTGTGTAAACCTTTCACTTAAATTCACAGAAATGTCAAAGCACATTTTGAGCTTTAATTTCCATCTTTAAAGCCAAGTTTAAAGAGGAAATAAGCTACATTTGACCCACTTGTTTATGCATTTGATGCATTTGTTTCTTTCATCTAAGCTCTTTAGCCTTACTGTTCTTAATTATGGCTTGGTGATAAATGTTTGATGAGGAACAGTAATCTCCTGTAGTACCCAAGAATAGCCCTTTAAGTGCTGATTCATGTGTAGCAGGCCACTCCTCAGCTCATTTGTTTACTGCAGCCGGATTATCGACAGGTAGGATCACAAATGCTGAATGAACAGTCGTCAGTCTCCGCCCGGCAATGGATACTCCCTGCTCATCACACCCCTGCTAAAGCCACAATGGTTACTATATTGGAGTAATAACACTTCATGGAAACTATAGGACAAATACCATAAAAACTATATTCTCCATAAAAAATACTGAAATAAATAAGCCTATTTAGCGACAGCAATGACAGTATTCAGGCTTGTGTGTTTCTAATGTAGCAGATTACCTTAGATTCGCAACTCTTGTGTTGTGGTAATAATTTTGATTAATTTTGAAATAAATTGAATCTTTTAAAATAAAACATCAAATTTGATCATTATTAGTACAAACGATATTGTCAATAAGTCCGTATCCATCATTAAATATAAGGTTCATCCATTATCAGTGTTACATACGGTTCAAATATAAAGGGGCGGATTGCACCTGAATGCAACATATTTGATTGACAGGTCGTCCTTGGGCGGTCAACAATAAAAACGGGAGTGGTTTGCGTCAATGTGCGGCGTTCTACAGAGAGATAATGGGCGTGTCTGTAAATCGCAACGACCAATCAACAAACGGATGAGAACAACTGAAGCCGCTCGTGCTGCAGCGGAGGGGCGGGGCTGCGTTCAGGGGCTGTGGGGATCGAGGGAGCAAGAAAGAAAACAGAGGGAGAGGAGAGAGAAAAAAAGACTCGGTAGGGATGTGTGTGAGCGTGCGGTGATCGGTGCTGCAGGTACACAGCCAGATATTGGTTTTATAGCCGCACTGGACCGCGGCAAGACCGCCTCGGAGCCTGCCTCTGTTCCTCCTCATTCCCTCCAAACAACCCACTGCAATGTCTGGCGGAGCAGAGGTCCGCGTCCTCCGTCAAGAGGCCGGACAAGAGAGCCCGAGGATGCCGGCCTGGAAGCGAGAGATCTTGGAGAGGAGGAAGGCGAAGGGCGGCGGGTCTGGGGGAGCCGGTGCCATTGAGACAAGCCCCGGTGGTGCGGGTCCGCAGCGGGTTAACGGTGAAATGTCGGGAAGCGTGAACGGCAGCAGCACCACAAGCAGCAGCAGCAGCACTGGCGGATCTAAGAGAGACAGTGGACCGAGCGGCGGGTCCGGTCGAAACTACACCATCACCACGGCCAGTCAGCTCTTCACTAACAACAAAGAGACACGACCGGCGGCGGTGGAGAGGACGACATCCAGGGAGGACGACAGAGAGGAGAGCTTGGTGTTACAAGAAAGCCTGGGCCCGCTGGAAGAGAACCCGTTCATCAAGCTGGAAAAGGAGCGGAGGAGGCGACAGGACCGAGAAAACGCCGCTCGCCCGGTCCAGCACATCCTGGAGCTGTACGGCAGCGTACCCGGTATACGGACTATCCGTGCAGAGAATATTATCATAATTGAATCGGATCCAGATTACTTTCCGGAAGATGGAGAGGTAAAAACCGGGTCTAAGTGGCAACAAAACGGTGTCAGTAGTTACAGCTCTTTGAACGACCTCCTAGACCGGAGAGGGAGTGCTGTTACTGAGATAAGAGCGAAGGAAGTGGTCATTTATGACACCACGTTAAGCAAGAGTGAGGAGAACTTGAGCACCCTGGGCCGGCCTGATCATGTGATCACATCATATGAGACAGGTGAGGGTCAGGGCAGGGTCAGTCGGATGCTGCAGAAGTTTGACAGCAATTATGGAAAGCTGCAGAAGAAGTCCCACAGCACAGAGAACCTGCTGGACCTGGATTGTAGTGCCAGCAGCAGGCCAAGACTCTGGCCCAAGCCACAGCCAGATCTGGTGCCAAAGCCCAGGCCGGGCTCATCGTTCAGCAGCCCGGGCAGCAGCAGCCACCCATCGTCGCCTGTCTTCCAGAGTCCCTGGTCTTCCAAACCAAAGCCACAGTCTGTTGTCTCTGAGCCAAGCAGCCCCCAACACCCCACAGGGCCCCCACAGTCAGTGTCTTCCTACCGTCAGCGGTTTGAGGAGAGTGGGGGCCGTGGTGCAGCTGTTGCCCCCAGAGATGAGCCAGACAGGGCGTTAACCAAGCCCACTAGAGAGAGAGACTGGGAGGGTGCAGAGGTGCCACCCAAATCTAAGGTGCCATGCTCTCCAGAGACCCGTCGTACCTGTGCCGAGCCCCCCTCAAGTCCAATCTCAAGCCCCACCTCCTCCAAGGTGGCACGCTCTACACCTGACTTTGAGATTCGTCCCTCTCCGAAGCCAGACCTTGATAAAATCCCTGATGGGGATGCACAGGCAAGGGCTCTTGCAAACCTACGGCTGCAGTCCCGAAACTCCTTCACGGTGATCCCCAAGCGCCGTCTCGCTGCCTCATCTGCAACAAGCAACCCAGTACCATCATCTGGTCCAATCAAGTCCCCACCTTCTCACAGAGTGGCAGAGGTGCCTGTGTCAGGAGTGCCAACATCCCACTCCCTTTCACCTACTCTGACACCCACAAAGAGGAAGGAGGAGAAAGAGCAGGAAGAGAAGGAGGTGGAGAGGGTAAAAAGGCCATCCAAGCCTGAACCATCTCCTATCGCCACGAGTCCTACACTTCCTCCAACCTCAGAACCTTTGTCTCCGTCTCCTGCTCTCACTCCAGCCCCCTTGTCTCCACCTGCCCTGTCTTTACCTTCATCCTCTCCAGCTGTCTCATCTCCCGTCCGCTCAGACTCTCCAGCCACATCTTCCATTCCCTCCACCCCATCTCCTGCTATAGAGAAACCTCCCACGGATCAGCTGCCAGTAACGAACATAGATGACATTGAGGTGGAGCCCCCGCAGCGTGTCCCCATTCCAAGCCCCATGGTTCAGAGGAAAAAGGGGAACACCTTCACTGTGGTGCCTAAACGTAGGGCAGAGCCTGAGGCCCAGCCAAGTTCACCTGAGCCCCAACAGGAAGCTCCAACTGAGACCCCCACACCAGGGTCCACACCCACACAGGCCCCCTATGCTCAGCTGGGCAGGGATCTGAAGAAGCGTTACCCTGCTGTTGAGGAGATTGAGGTCATTGGTGGCTATCTGTCCCTCGCAAAGTCCTGCCTCTCCAAGACGGGCTCCACAGGCAAAAAGGTGAGCACTAAAACTGAATCAGACTCTTTTGGCTTTATGAACAATTTAGCATGTAGGGAACACACAGAGTAGTGTAAAATTTGAAAGACTAAACACAATCAAGAAATTAATCCATAATGAAACCAGTGATTACTGGTGAGTGACATTCTTATGTTATCAGCCTTCAGCTAAAATAAACACATCAACACTGCAGCAGGAAGTAGCAGGTAATATTCTTGTGTCCTTACAGCTTTATGCAGACCATGTAGCAAACCTCCTCAGGGAGATCATTAAAGTTTCTTCTGATCTAAATATAGTCAGTTGAGGTGTCAGACTGGAAACGCTCTGTTTTTTGTTTGTTTTCTTTACTTTCCTTTTCATCACTGTGCATTTGTCACCATTGTTTAACCAAGCTAGTTCATTCCACCTGTGACTCAAGCAGTGTTTCCACCTTATGGTTAATCCCCACAGTTATTTCCGTGTGGTGTGGTGCAAGTGTGTGTGTGTTTCTGTTACTATCCCATCACTTGACCTGCTCTCAGGCCTTCATGCCTAAGAGGATTAAAAGCAAGTGTTTACACAGCCACTTGGAACGACACATCGCTTTTTTTTCCTGTGGATTGCCGTCCCACAAAAGCATGTTATTTGTTGCAGAGCACATTATTGGGTTAGGTCGCCCTCCAAGCCTATTGACTGAACAATCTCATCAAGTCTATATTCCATTCTCAGGATTTAGTTTAGGGATTCGGGCCAACTCTGACAAACATATATGTTTTTATCGTCCATTTCATCTGTGTTTTTGTGTAAAGCTAAAGCATTCACAGCTCTAGGCCTAAATCACAATTAAATCAGTGTAAAGTGTATGTTTCAGGCGTCACCATTATCTTGCAACCATAATCAGATATCTTGGCGAAGGTCTTGCTGTAAATTGCTCCAGTTTCATCGGTATTAGGGATTAATTAAATATCAGAGAGTGTTTCTAATTAATTGTGTAAGCGCTGCAGGCTGCTTTTAGATTCAGCCTTGGTTCAGCCTGTGTGCTGCGTATTGTTGTCAGCATGTTGTTTTTTTTTTATGTTACTCTGGTATCTGTAATGAAGGGAAACCCAATCATTGCAGCCTGGGGATTGAATTTTACCTTACATCATACATTTTATGGAGCTGGCTCTGATGTTCTGGGTGTGGATCATGTAACCACCACAGCATCCTGAGTCTGAGTCCAGCCTGAGACCAGTGGCACACGTTGTCCTTTCAGCTTTACTCCTGGTCTTCAGTATTCTGTCCACCAAAGTGGATATTTATTTCCATGGCTTTAAGATATATTCAGTTACATCACATCACTTCGCCTTTTTTTTTTTGATCTACAAAAAACCTCACTGAATATTTTGAGACTCTGGCAGCTCCTCAATCTAGGCCGGTGTCTCAGCCTCTCAGATGTTGGCCCACAGCCCTGTTTCCTTGACCTGCTCTGCTGTAATCCTCTGCTCTCCAAGTAAATCCAACTACCTCTTACAACACGGGAAAGAAACTCAGCCCACTCATGATCATTATCAAGTGGAAACTTTGCAGTCACTTAGATTTGTATAATCTAATTTCATTCATCATCACCTCTCAGATACAAATGTACAGCAGAGGGGAAATATGTTTGGTCACTTAACTCAACCAATGTTGTTTTATTTAGATACATTAACATGTATTTCCCAAACTTTGGCATCCCAAAAAGTACAGTTTTGTTTTTTTCCTGAGAGAAAATCAGGTATTTTCCCATTTGTGTTAGTGAAAAATTCAATACTCTGCACTAGTGCTGAGTAAAACAGCTAAAATTTGTAATAGCTGAACCACTGGGAGTTTGTAAATGTCTTGTGCAGCGTGTGTTGTTCAGCATCATATATTTAGTATCAATGGAAAGTGTGGGATTTTAACTACTGTAGATTTTAAAATAAAGTTCTGTGGGTTGGAGCGATGCTCGCCTGCACATCATGACTTTATAATAACAGATATTCAGGCTGAATACGCGTTCATGTGACCTGACTGTGGTGTGCATGTTTTATTGTGCGCAAATGCGCATGTAGACGAGCAGCGGTCTCGGCCATGAGACATGAACATATCCTGTCTTTTGTCCTCGTTGCTCACAAACCAAACACTTTCTCCTTTTGTTGTCTGTCTGCTCTTCTTGGTCATCATCAAGCCCTGCATTTTTTTTCTGCTTTCTTTTCTTTTCTGGGCAGGGCTGTACAAGCAATTACAAAAGCACCGAGGCTTGGCCCGGCCTGTATAATTTGTGTGGAATTTTAGTTCAGTGTCTCTTCTGTGTGAGAGCAGCCTCCGAGAACGGCCTCAGCTCAGCGTTCCGGTTTGGGATTGGGTTTGTTGAGCACTTTTTTTCCAACAAACCAAACCATTTTTACGAGGAAGTTGGCTGGAAAAGAATGTTCCATATGCGCGTCAAGAGTTGAGAACCAAAACAGATCATCAAGTCTTCCTCTTGATTTTCCAAAAATATTTTACTCTCATCCGCTTTCACTCGGCGCATGTTCTCACTTCTGAGCTCTTTCAAAACTTGCATGAAAGCTGAATGCTGGACCGTATCCAGCACAATTTCTCCTCTGTGCTCATCTTTATCGCTCCACAAGCACCACTCTGCTTTTTATTCCTCCCCTACCCAGAGTGCATTGCTTTATTCCTGTGTGGTGGTGGTTAATAAGCCCTATCCTCTTGCTTCAAGCTTCCTGTGATCTCCTCCTCTGTATTGGGGAAAGAATTGTGGAAACGCTATATGGGTCAAGTGCAGCTTCTTGTACCGCATCACTCCAGCATTTGCATAAAATTGATTCAGGCTTTCTACTGAAATATATGAGCCAGGACAGAGTCAGTTTCCATTTTCAGTTTGATTGGATTGGGCTTTCTTGACTTAGCGTGGCCAGAATTGGCTGTTTTTTGGGGTTTTTTTTAAAAATTTATTTATATATTTCCTTGTGGTAGATGCTGCCACTCTTTGTCAAGGAGAGTTGCAGCTGGCAACAGGACACGAGTGGAGGCGGAGTGGTTTGTTTTTTGAAGTCTCTGCTCCCTGTGACCGGTTATTATGGGAAAAGAGAGACGGACCCATGTGTTTGTCAGCACAACATCTAGAGAGAGAGAGAGATGAAGAGGCTTTATGGAGCTCCCTCGCTTTTTTCCAGTGTTCATAGTTTTTATGCATTTGCACAGAGGAACCAGTCCGATTACTCATTTTAAATTGCTGCAGCATATTTATGTGTAATTATGATCATTTTGTCAAGCTAATGATTAGGTTTAGTAAAGTAGATCGTGTGTTTGTTACTGAAAGTACCGATTATACAGATGAGTGACTATTATCCTAAAGAGAGCTGAGGATTAGATGCTACTGTAACTCTTAACCTGTTTGGTAGATGTAGATCAAATAAACTAATGATTTTGCCCAAATGGGTTTCATCATTAACTCCAACAAAAGTGTTGCAACAGAGATGTCATGAAAACTAGTTGGTATTCCAGCAGAAAAGTCTAAATATATAACAAGTAGAGGGTAAACGGTAGCAGGATGCAACTTTAGGTAGAAATGGTTCAGAAGGTCACCCCCATTCATTTGCTATGACAACAAAAACAATGGAGTGGTTGGTCAAGAGTGGGTTAATCTTTACCTACAGTAGATGAATGTCAGAGGTCATCAGTTTTACTTTCTAGGTTTCTCTTTTCTATGCCCTTGACCTCTAGGAATCCAGATGGAAACAAAGCGATGTTGCAGGATCTGCTCACTTCCTGTTGGTTCTTCTATCGTAAATATGAACAGATCCAGGAAACCTTTTAGCTCAATTAAGGCCATCCTATCTGTCGAATAGATACTTGAACCTGTCTGTTCAGGCTGTGGGGGTAATTTGGCAATAAATTCTTAGTAAAGTGAATTATTTAATCATAAAATATCACTTTGTTGATTCTGTTGATACCAGCACGTAGAGACAGAAACTTTTTGTGGTACATTATAAAGCGGGACAACTTGGCCACTAATGCTCATAATCATTTATTACAACTGTACAAAAGTACAGTAAAGTCAAGAAATGATAGTGTATATTGTTATATTGTTATAATATTGCCGATATTGCCGGCTCAGTCAAGCACTACGAGCGTTTATTGGAACGAAGTACACAGTGATTTGATGTGTTAATATCTCTAATACAGGCGTGATAATTCTGGAAAGAAAAGTGCTTTATAAATAAATCACACTCAGTAAGCCCTCTCTTCCTCCGTAGCAGTCATATCAAAGTTATGTTTTTGCAGCGCTGAGCGCACGCCTTCGCCTCTGCGCTCAAACATGAAAGATGTTTCCTCCATCTTTGTTTAGAGAACCCAGTTTTTTGTTTTTTTTAAAAATGAGGCTAAATGTCATGCATACAGCAGGTTAAAAATACCTAAACCTAAATGGTTAAAAGCTCAGGGTAACTCAGGAAGGCCAATGAAAGGGCACACTCCTACATTTACATTGTGCGCCTGGGCTACAGGTGTGAAAGTCCATTGTGTTTAATTATTTACCACCCAGCAGACATTCCCCATCTCTCCTCCCTTACACTTCCTGAAACCTACCACCCCTCCCCCTTGCTTTCTTAAAATAAAGTTCCTTTTCAAAATAAAAGATCGCGAACCCTCGTACTTACTTTTAGTTTAGTTTAGTTTTTTTTTTACTTTATTTGATAGACATCGACTCTATCTCCAATATCTAGCTCATCTTATCTGATGAGTTAGAGATAGGTGGATATTAACTTCTCAGAGAGCAAGAGCATTACAAATGGCCTTGTTGTGAGACAGGACATTTTAATTCTCTTGCATAGTCACTTTATTATACTGAAATACAAACTGACTCTGTTCCCAGGTCATAAACATCATTGGAATAGTAGTTATTTCTCTCTTTTTTTTTAATAAATAGTTATTTTCTAACCCTGCCCTGACAAAATTTGTTTTAAGATATTTACTGCTGCTTATAAGTCTACATCATTAAAACAGCTTTGTTTTAATGAATGAAACAGTTGTATGGAAGCTTCCATAAGACATTAAGTTGCCTTTAACCGTATTAAACAGCAAAATTATGATCTTACTGACATCTGTAACTTGTAAAGTTTTTTTTGAGAAAGGTGTTAGGACATAGTTCCTTTTGTACACACCTTACTGAGCAGCATTAGTATTGATTAATTAATAAATATTTACTCTTTTAGGTCTATTTTTGGTCTCCACCACCCACTAACTGTTGTCAGGTAGTGGTATGTAGGTTAATCAAAGCACCATCAAGACGGAGAATATGAAGGTTTTGTTTATTCCACTTCATTATTCTTAACATTTAGTCATAGTGAGTCATATTATCACCAACGGCATTAAAACATCATCATGTCTCGCACAGTTTGTCTCAGGACAGAGGTGTCACTTTCTGTTTCCACTATTGATATCACTGGTGTGGTTTAAATATGATTTCATCTTAACAAGCTTGTCATTTCTATCAGAGGGGGAGGCTTGGTGGTTGTAAGATGCGAACACGCAAAAACTGTTTCTGGCACGTAACACACAAACGCAATCAGGCCTTATTTGTGCATAGACACCCACGTTTGAAAACACATGTTTCCCACACAGCCTTCAGGCACATGTGCAACCCTGCAAAGTCGATGTAATTAGAATTCAACCAGCAAAGCCCTACTATCATAGTCATGTTTAATTCAGTGTGTGTGTGTGTGTGTGTGTGTGTGTGTGTGTGTTTTAGAGCGCTTGAGTAAGAGATGAAAAGACAAAGAGCAGGGGATGTCATAAGACGGGGCTTTTTCAAAGTTTATATAAAGAAACACAGCAGTTGAGTGAAGGAAGCAAGTACAGGCCCACTGACTATTAATACCTGTAGTGTTTTTTCTCATTTGCTTTGACAAATGCAAAGCACTGCTGGTAATCTGGGGCTGTATATGTTGCTTTTTGGGAGTAATGTAAATTTTATTCAAATATTATCTCCATTGAGGCAACGTTTGATCCACCTGAATTTTTTTACGTGTTAAACCTGAGTCGAGCCTGACATGCGCGGTATGTAAATGATGTTTCTGTTTGTGTTGTGGTCCAGTCCGCCACCATGTCAACCACCGATGCCTTTTTTATTAATTTGTTTTATCTATTTATGTGATTTAAAAAAAAGAAAAGAAAAAAAGCCGCCTGTCTCACTGCCATGTTGCTCTCCCTCACACCGTCTGTCTCCACCTCTACTCTCCCGTTTCCCTCTGTCACATATCCATGGCGCCTGTCGCCAGGGCAACACGAGCTGCAGCCATTCTATCCTGCCATTAGGACTCCAGGATACGGAGACGCTCGCTGTCTCACTCTGTCTCTCTCACAAACACAGACACACACACTTTGTGACGTCAGTGTTGATTTCGTAGATTGCGCTATTGGTGGGTATGTGGATGTTAAAAGTAGCATTGATTCCCGACGGGGGAGCTGTATGAAAGCGACATTGTCTCATGAAGATGTTTGAACGGGTTTACTGGTGAGCTTGTTCTGTAATCGGCAAACCTAAATCAGTGTCCCCGTGGGTGGAGACCCAAATGTCTCTGACGCTTAACAGAGGCCCAGTAGGCTCAGTGCAAGGTCGGATATTTCTGTACAGGGATGAAAAGAAAATTCTCCAAGCATGTTTGAGTTTTCTTTTCCTTATTTGTTTGTGATTTGTATTATTATCTTTCCATCTAGTGCCACTAGCATAGCTTGAAGGGTTTCTGTCAATATGGTTATTGAAATACTGTGATCCAAATAACAATGTGCACATCTGTTCACAGTTACAGAAACTGAACTTTTCTGCGTCTTGTGTGACGCAGTTTTTTTTTTTTTTTTCTAAAAAGATGCCAATATTGGAAAATGTGTAAAAACATGAATTATTCTTGGACGTTGGATGTTTCTTAATGTGGCACATGATGTCAGATATGTCCTAAAACAATCCCTAGTTCTGTATTTAGTCAGGTTTCACACTGTAGCTGTGAAGTGTAGCTCCCTGGATGAATACACAGTGAAAAGAAAAACAAAAAAAAAAAAAACCCAAAAACATTAATACCTCAATTTTTTTGGGGAAACTCCCTTATTTGCCTTTGTACCAGGAGTCAGATCTGAAGATGGGTATTAGCATTTGGCAGTTTTTTTGTTCTCTCTTTGTGTGTGTGTGTGTGTGTGTGTGTGTGTGTGTGTGTGTGTGTGTGTGTGTGTGTGTGTGTGTGTGTGTGTGTGTGTGTGTGTGTGTGTGGCCTAGCTTAGCACAAAGACTGGAAGAGGGGGAAACTGCTAGCCTTGGTTTGTCAACACTCTAAAACATTATTACTCATAAAACTCACATTATTAACTCATTTATATGCTGTAACTAGTGATATTAACAGGTTGCTTACACTGACATTTTGCTGCAGCTTTTCCTGATTCTGAACTAAACTGATCGTCAAGTGTTTTGGTAGTTAGCATGTAAGTTTAGAAGATGCAGTCTATTAAAAGACAGTACTTACAGACCTAACTACCTACCTTTAAATCAAAAAAAGTTTGATTCAGATCAGGTCTAACCTTAATGACTGGGATCTTTCATTGCTTGTTTGTTAGCTTACCTATTTCCAAAGTTATGAGAGCAAAGGTCTTTGACAAACTGCCTGGGAAACGTATTGTTCATGTTGCACAATTCAACAGAAAACACATTCAACATGGCAAGGTCACAAGGTTTTTGTTATGTTACATTTTCTCCTGTGCATATCATACTCAATCATGCTCAATGAAACAATGGCTTTATCTCTTCCTAAAATCCAATTGACTGCACAGGCGCTCACTGCCGACTCAGCATGAGACACACCCATGTCCTCACTTTAGCCTTTGTATCTGTACACAGTGCCTGATGACGAAGCCATTGATGAATCGTATTGAGTCCTGGGAGTATGATGTTGCAAATATTGACCCTTGGACATCCCATAAGGAAGCCTTTAAAGGAAACACGGGCTCTCCTAGAAGATTTACAAATTGTTTAACCCAGCTATGATTTTACTCCCTAAGAGTTCAGAAATTAAAAATGAGAGATCAGAAAATAAAAAAAAGATCAACTATATTTGATCCTACATCCATCTGACTTCAGTGAATATGTGCCAGGGCTCAGGATCCTACACTCCTGTCCTTTGCTTGTCAGACACACCCAACTATTCACCACTATATGTATTAAACGCCCTCAACGCTCCCACAATGACGGTGTCTGTAAGGAATAGTTTGCCGATAGGTTTCAATCTCCACCCTGCTGGTCTCACCTTTCATATACATATATATATATGTATCCTTTCATATACATATGTGTATTCACAGTGAATTAATCTGTGCCAGGTCATTTGTAATACTCTCACATGGGAGAAACAGTTTTCAAGGGCTTGTTGATAAAAATAAATGTGAAGAATGTGTCTTCTCTCTCATTTATTTCTTATCAGTTAGATAATACAACCCAGCAGGGGGGGAACTTAAACACACACGTGCTCATACTTACACAAGGCAAAATGGAGCATAGTATTACAGCCGTGACTCATACAATCTTGAGACATGGCAGTGTAAATACACATTTTCACATTTGGCACCGCTCGCTGCCCACACTGTTAGCCTGAGCTGCGAGCACCAACCACCTACACAAGTGGAGAGTTTTTTTTTTTTTTTTTTTTCAGTTACATGAGCGTGTGTGTGTGTGTGATACTCGTTCATTAATGGTTTTATCACTAGAAGAGTTTCCACTTTTAAACACTCGATCAATACGACCTCATACGTGATGAGAGATCTGATGTCGCCCACACAAGAGCATGTACATTTTTCACACGAATCCACAGTACAGATTACAGCTACAGGCGTTTTATTGTAGTTGGCCTGTAGTTTTTCTTTTACTCTGGTGCGTGGTGGACTTTTACTGAAATATTTCAGGTCAGTGATGATCTAAAGGTGTTTTAGTTGGAGGTGGACAGCGCAGGTTTCAATCTCTGGATCCAAAGAGTCATGTTGTTTGTCATCTCAATGAGGTGAAATTTTCTGTAAAGGTGTGTTTGATTTACAGAAAGGTGCTGGTGACATTCATCAAATGACCAGTAAATACAGTGAAGTGCTTACGGGTATGATTGGTATGCTGCACTGACTAATAACAAGTTCATATTAATACAAAAACAAATATCTGCGCTACATTTCAGACGAGTAGAACTTCATTCTTACATTAAGAGAGGATGTTTTAGTGTTGCGTGTGTTTATGAGGATTTATAATAGTGTCATTAACCAATCTAATCAGCTCATCACAATAAATTACCAATTAAGACTCATTTTATTGTTCTATGAATTACTGTAGCTGTTGACCCACTGCAGAGGTATGAGGTCAACATAAATGAAATTAACTGTGTCTGAATCATCCACACAACACAATATCAACAGTTTTAAACATTGTCCTCTTAAATGTAGGATCCAATAAAAACTGTGTAGAAGAAAGAAATCTTTTGAAATGTGACCTCAATATTCTTTCCATCTAATCGTTGTATTTATCCTTTTTTGCTGCCCTGCGTGGCATCCTCAGGTTCACACTAGTTATCCTAATTTATCAGCACAGTGGAGATACACCACATGCTTTGTTTGAGCACATGTTGGCTTCATTATCCCCCTTGTCAGTCGCTAATGCAGCTGCAGCTAAACTCTTCAGCCAGTTCATTGTGGAGCTGTGCTAATATTATCTATGTGACTGGAGATTAGCTCTAATCAGGCACCTGCTCAGGTTCTTACAAGTCGCTAAACACCTGTGGTCCATTTCAAGGCCTTTAATGTGCCACGTTTGCAATGTGTGTGTATGGTGTGATGGCAGAAAATGTGATTTCATATGATTATGTTTCTCTCCACGAACGTATCAGATGCTTTTCCACACAGGTGTGCCAAAGCCAACATGACTGTGCACACCACACCCCACGGCACCTGCCAATACTGAGATAAATACAAACACACTCTATAGAGATGCACACCCAGACAGACATGTAAACATGAATAGTCCGCTGCTGCTACACCCACAGCTGTTAGATAGAACTGCACCATTGTGCCGTAGCTTCACTGTAACAGATTTCAAATTCATCTCAGTCAGTGTGTTTGTGTGTGTGTGTGTATGCATGTATTTGCGTGTCCATTCAGTAGGAACCACTTTTCACCAAACGAGGACAGGCCGTGCTGGGTGGCCTGGAAAAAATTCCTGGCACTGCTCCCATCTCGCCTGTTGGACGAGACACGTTCATGAAGACATAATCTAATCTACTGACTCTTTTCTTTCTCTCTCTATCTCTCCTCGCTCTTTTCTCTCTTCTCTCACTTCTTCTTTTGTCGGTTTTCCTCATGTCCCGTGCCTCGTGCACTATATGCAAACAACGACAACAATGAAAAAATTAAACCCACACAGCTGATGGAAATGATGTGCTGGGAGCTTGTGGAATAAATGTCAGTAGAAATATCGTTCGCTCAGTTTGGTGGCTTCCTTCTGTGCAACTCTACAGATGACCACAGTCCCAACAAATCATTTTCCTTTTCATTTCTTCTTTTTTTTCCCACAAGAAGCAAAATAAATCTGCCAAATTTCTGCTGAAATGATTCTGCTTCCTTCCTGAAGAGTCACAAGGACTTTTAACTGCCATTTCTGTTGTTTACCCCAACTTTTAACCCCTTTTCCTATAAAATACAGACTTTTCATTGGTTAAAAATTGGTTAAAGATTTAAAATGATTCCTCTTTTGTAACGTGCATTAATGTGTACAGTGTTACACATTCTTTGCAGCTCTAAATCTTGGGTAATAATTAAAAAAAATCCTCTCAAAATGTTATTTTTTCCAATCGGATACAATGTGCTGTATTTTTAACCCAGACTGGTTCGGGTCAATAAATAACCTGTAATATGCACGTCAGTCAACTTGAACTTGTTTGCTCTTAGCTTAATATCTTTACACGCAAAATTTATGAATCTCCTCCTTTTTAAAGTGCTTATCTTATCACACACATACACACTCACGGGATTTCCTTCACTTAGGAGACAAAATACATAAATCAAAGTGAAAGAGTCATTTTTTCCTAAATGGTACATTAAATTTCCTTGTTTTAATAACGATAACCTAAGCATACGCTGCCAAAACAAAGCAATATGCAGAAAACTAGTGTTTTCTGGGTATTTTTAGTGTATTTTGGGTTTTTTCCTGTGCTCTTTTCTTTTCTTTATTTCCAACTTCATTTTATTTTCACACGAGATAAAGCAGAAACATCGGCTTTTTCACACGCATACAGACACATGCTGCAGTGGATAGTCAAGTCTTTGAACATGAAACAAAACCAGAATAATTAGTCAGTCAGTGCCACAACATTGTGTCTCAGCACCCTGTGGTGAATGAGAAGGGTAGCAGGCCTGAATTGGGCCCCTGTTGGCCCGTCCCATAGCCTGAGGACAGAAGACAAATCACTTCTGCCTCCACGATGCAGGCTTTTCATCTCATGTAGATGAAAAAAGATCCACAACTGAGGCTCAGACATGAGCGGCAGCAGGGTGGGAAAGCGACACCACATGTAAAGATTACACTTCTGTTAACCTCCCTTTTTTTGTCCTTTTTTTTTTTTCCTAAATTGGATCAGTGTTGTTGCAAAACAGCTTGAATTTAAAGTCGGAGAGGCCAGTAACTAGGAGTGTCATCTAACAGGAGTCTCATGTGAGAAGAGCACCAGAGGAGCAGGCGAAGTGAAAAGTGGGAGACAGTGAAAGGGGAAGCGAGCCCAGCAGCGAGCCTGATTTATTGATAGACAGATCGCATTTGGCATCCAGAGACTTCCTTCAGGACAGGATGCCAGTTTAACAAGGAAACGCTTTTTGTGGTGTAAGATTTTACACAGGAACCCAAAAAAAAGGAGGTTTAGGGGCTAAAAATAGGCGACGTCTAGAACAGAGGCCTCTTATAAAGATGGTACCATAGTGCCAGAACCTGTATCCAAACACAAGATATGATTTGTTCTGTTACCATGGTTGAATACTGACGTTTTTTTCCCCTGGTTGTCAAACAAAAAGTCCCTGATGTTTTATTGAATATCCAGAAACAGAAAAGCTGGAGCAGAGTTGTTACAACGTGGCTGTTACTTACTTTTGTCTTTGAATCTTTCCTTTGTTCAGTTATACAGTTTGACTCATGTCTCAACGTCTACGTGCACCTCTAACGTCATCGAATTATTACATTTTAAACTACCGTGTACCATTAGATGAAGTGATTGGTTGTAGCGTTACAGTTGTAAAAGGCTTTTTGTTAAATTCACAGGGTTCACTGTCTGATCTGTGAACTCTTGTCCCTATTTGGTACCTGACATGACTGTCAATGAGCAGCAAAACAATACAGCCTCTCTATTCATATCAGTATGTCAATAGATGTAATTATCTTAATGCACTTTATACCAGCAGTGATATTAAATCATCAAAACATCCTGTTGAGATAAGTGGAGGAGCTGCTCGGTGGGATTTATTTCCAGGAAGTTTGAACATTTCTAACCTCATCTGTTGTTAGTTCTCTAATGTCCTGTCCAGTTTGGACCGAAATCTGTAATTGATTGATGACACAGTCTCACACAGTCGTTCTTCATCTTCATCTTTAATCGTTTGTCTGTTTGTCATTTTTAATATACAGTCTTTTTTTAATCCTAAATCTGTAGACCCTTATCCTGAAACCTCCTAAATCCTTACTCAAAATTTGTGTCCTTTATCTCTTGACTGTCTTTTGGAAACTACAGATACCTCCCTGCAAATATTGTGGTTCTCATTCTATAGATACTTATTTGTAATCAATAGATACTCATCTCAGTTGTGAGCGTCTTATGCTCAATCTGTACAACTCGTACTCTGTACTCGTTTTTGAATTTGCCCGTGGACCTGACACAGATCTAAGGACTCTAGTCTTTGATCAGTTGACTCAGCTGACCTGAATCTGTAAACCCGTGTCTGTCAGATCTGTACTTCACTTTCAGTTCAGACTTTCATCTGCAATGTCTGAGACAACCCTAGTTTTATATGTTTCACAAATACAGTATATGCAATTTATTTCACTTTTCTTTTTTGGATTCAATAGAAATACATTAGCTCTACCAAAAAAGAATTTGCTTGTGTGTTCTTATTTAAGCGTTACTCTTAATTAGGTTGATTTATTTTCACTGAAATAGTCATAATGAATAATAATGTGTACACTTTGCCTCAGGTAGATATTAGTCAATAGTTAGCTCAACAGTGACTCTAGAGGATGGATTAATTCCCATAATTCCAATACTGAAATGGACACCATGTGCACTTTTTAACTTGTGGGCTTGTTGATTTATGTCATATTTTATTTGAAAGAAAACTAACTAACCACCATCGCAGACCTCAATATAATTACAGGGACAGATCATAAAGGAGTCGTAAAACAAATGGAATAAGCGTGAAGTCGGAGGTGGTGCTGCTGGCTCGTTGCCTTGTGATGGAGATTAGGGCAGATTTACCGGGTGAACGGAGCCAGGTACAACACGTTAAGAGCAGTCAGCTGACGACCTCAGGGAAGACATGGACAAATGTGCTGTTATACATGTTTGGATCAGACGTCATCTCCATGGAAACTCAGTAGACAAACTTATTTAAGTAATTCATGACTCTCATCTTAACTGTAAACTGTTGATCGCACAAAGTTTCTTAAGTACATCGCTACAGATGTTATGATCAAAAACTGATGTAGCAGTAACATCTCAGAGAAACGGTCACATCTCCAAACGGGCGAGACGTCTCCTTTGAGAGCAACCGTCAGTCAGTCCAACCACCGACAGCTGAAACCACGAGGTCTCTGGCTGCACAGACGCTGCTCATGTTGGATTACACGGCGCAGCAAAGTGCAAGAGCCCGTCTCACCCTGCGGATCCGTGTTCGCAGACCACTGAAGCGATGCCAAACAGACATGTCTTACAGTAAACGTCCTGCCTGAGACGATCAATCACGGAGCCTTGAGCTCCTGCGAGGCTGCCACCTGTCCCACTTAGAGGACACTCAAAGTAAAGTAGACACAGCCACCGACAGGTCTAAACAAACTGCAGCTGGCTCTCTAAGAATCCCAATTAAAAGCTCTGTTGAATAAGTTATGAGGTTGCAGATTCTTGTTGAGCGAAACTAGAATTACGACAGCGTGATCAAACGGTGAGACACGTGATAATGTTCGGTTTAGGAGGTATAATTACGCAGCAATGAGGAAGTAATAACCTGTTAATGTTTCTCCATCTCAACAGTTGCAGCAGTCTTAAAAAATGATGTCATTGTTCAAATCCGTGTCCTCAGTTTGAGAGGATATCTGACACTTTGAAATCTTGGCTAATGGCTTCTAAAGTTGGCTTCTTTACCAGCCAATTCAGCAAGCAAACAGTAAACAGTGGGTGGCTTGTTTTCTTGGTAAACAATTCTGGCCTGTAAACAAAGAAGTGGCCTACAGAGGCTATAAATGGTTGCTTAGGCCGCTCAGTTACGAGGGACCCCGCAAACAAGTGGAAAATGTGAACTCGAGCATTTTTTAGTTTTTCATTCATTCCTCTGTAATGAAGAAATAATGAATGTCATTCAAGCATTTATAGAGGCTGTAGATAAGTGTTAATTATTGCTATGTAGTCAAATTTAGGATTAAGAGCTGTTTATTTAGCAGACGACAGCGTGAAACTTCATTCCAGAGCTGTATCCAACTGTGGTAAGAAAAAACAAAACAAAACAAAAAAACACCAGTTAGTTCCTGCTTTGTTTTTGTTTCTATCACTTCTTTGCTCCCAGTGATGCTAGCATGCTATGATCGTCTCTACCACAACCAGAGGTGGATTTCTGAAAAATCTGAAAACATGGAGATGAGACGGTGCTTCGGGATTTATTTGGGGTATTATAACAGATTTAGGGGATTTGACAAAATGACTAATATGGGTTTTATTTGAACAAAAAAACTCCAGATCCGCTTAGTAGCTCTGGAATTTTCTAGTCTATAAAATTTGGTAAGAATAAAACTACAGCTAAATTATATCAGGTGGTTCTAAATGTACTGAATTGTGCAGACTTTATGGTGTTAGGATTGTTTTGTCAGGCAACAAATTATCATACCATATTTTGGGATTTGTGAGAATTGGGGGTTTTAAGTTGTAGCCGTTTGTAGCAGTTTTTGTGTCTGAGTGTTAAATCCTGTGTGAGACGCCAGAGAGGCTTTAGATGTGCCTGTGGAAACAAAAGTGTTTCAGGAAACGACTGTAACCGATTGTCTCCTCGTCTTTGTGTCGCCAGCCACCGAGAGGCTTTTCTAAATCAAATATTCTTTCCAAATCATGGAACAGGCAGCTGCCCAAGTTTACCAAGCGCGGCCAAAATCCACTGGCATTTGGCTGTTGACTGGTGATGTTATCCAACCGGTGCCTGCGAAGTGAAAATAAATTATGGAACTCAGAGAAATCATTGTCACCATGTACTTACAACATGAGTGGAACAGATGATGTTGTTTACTTATTTGTACTATTTATATCATCTCTGTTTTTTGTATTAGTTTGGGAAAAAAAACAGTGAATTAAATAGACAATGTTGTCAAATCAAAAGCACTTTGACAACACCTACATAAATTCTCTGTCTGTGTCTCTTCCAGCTCACAATTTCATTCAATGAGTCGAGTCTCCAGAGTACATACGAGTATCCGTCAGAGAGCAGTGTGTGGGACAGCGGGGAGGAGGACGAGGAGGAGAAAAGGGACGGAAAGATGGCGGACGACCAGCCAAGCATGGTGGGACGCATCCACATCCCTCGACCCAGTTTCACCAGTTCGCCTACGCACACGACCAACAGCAACGGTGAGATAACATGAAAAGTCTACACGCGTTCCTGCCCCTCTGAGGATGAAGCACAGTTTAGATGCTCCGTGGAGTGTAAACCATGTAAATAGATTAAAACTGATCACTTGTTTTGTTGACGGATGAAGTAACAGCGATTATAAATTGTCTAAAAAGTTAATTATTTTTTGAAGAGATTGGGGGTTGACATACTGTATCTTAATGCATTCAGGAACTACAGTATGTCTACTAGTATTTGTGACTGTTGTCATGAAACACGGCCTTCGTTCTGACGGATGAAGGAAGTGAAAATCTAATTTCCAAGTTTACTCGTCAGCACTTTCCCCAGACTGGACCTTTGATGAGCAGATAAAAGTATTAATTAGGCAACAGAAACTGACTTTGACTTTATCCTGACATAAATTGTTTTATAGTACATATGGCAGTATGACAATATCTTGTTGTGAAGATGAAGAAAAGGGATAAGAGAAGAGAATTGCACATCTGACTGTATCTTATCATTGTATCAGTGACCAAATGGACGTCTTGCCATAACAGCCAGTACCGTGATGCTTTTAACATACAGCTGAATCACAGGCTGAGTCAGAGGCGTGAGCTCATTCTGTTGTCATTTATTGATCTTTTTTAGTTCAGATTTGTACTGTGAACGTCTGTGTGCACATAAGGCCGCAGATTGACTTTGTTTATCGATCGGGTTTCTCATTGTGAATCTGCACAAAAAATGGAATGAAAATGAAACTGAAAGTGAAAAAATTTTCTGATTTTTTTTTTTTTTTTTTTCTATTTGCTGCGACGTAAAATGTTGCTCCGACAGTAATAAAGATGAATTTTAGGGAGAGAAAATTAGCTGAAGCTGCTAAACTACACTGATCTGGACATTAGGCTTCTTTATTATGTCCGCGTCATTGCCCTCGTTTGGATGGTGCAAGTGTAACAGATGAACCTGTAGTAAAGTATGAAGACTGGGACCCCTACTGGACAAACTACAAACTACATCTGAGACAATATGAAGTTAAACTGGTTTAGCTCTTCAACATTATCTGCTCAAAAAAAACACGTCCTGTAAATCATTGATTATATGTGTGTACAGTTGAAAATTGCTTAATTTATGTCTAATTTATGAATACAAAAAAAACACACTTTAAAGCCGGATTAAAAGAAATGAATGATACACAGATGATAAAAATAATTATTAGCATGAAGATAAACATATTCTGTTGTTTCTCCTTATTATTTCAGACCTTTCCAGCTACATTCCCAAGCACTCTGTGGACTTCAGCGCCTGGCAGGAGCACAAACATGATGAAAGTGTTTACCAGGAAGACACCACTTCTCAACAGAACCAGATGACAGAGGAAGTTATGGTGAGAGAAAACTGACTGACACAGTTAAATATAATGTCAGGTGTTGCTGACGCTTGGATTTTGCTTAAAATCATTCAATTAAAGTAAAGTGAAATTATGTATGTGTCTTTTTAATGTGGAGTTTTATATCTCAAATTTAGATTGAGTCCTCAGATATATCTTTCCTTGGTTCTCAGAGCAATTCTCTACTGATGAGATGTGATGAAATCTATCAGAATCTGGTTTTTATGGTTTGTAATATTCTTAAAATAAATCTGGCATTATTTTCAATGGAAATTGGTATGAAAAGGCTTTAAATAATGTGCTAAATGTGAGGTGAATTGGCATTCGTGTTTTGCAGAACGAATGAGTTTCCTCCTCAAATACATGGTGAAATCAGTGTCACAGAAAGTGTAAAATATTCTATTTTACCCACAGCATATTATATTATACCCACCCAGTTTTACAAGACAGTTACAATGAATTAAGGCAGATGAAATGATGAAAAATGTTGCCTTTTCTCCACAGCTCACACCGGCGGACAGCTCCTCCCTGTCTGACTACAGCAGCGAACCTGCTCTTTACTTCTGATCAGTCAGACCAATCAGCTGCACAGTAGCTTTACGGCATCACACTCGTGGGACCAGTCTGCAGCCAGAGCCCAGAGGAAGTCGTTCAGACCTGGGCCCGACCTGCCTCCAGCTCTACACTCCAGCATCTCTAAGCACATCTTCCTGATCAGAAAGGAAACGTTATAGGGTTTTTGTTTTTACTATTATTTTTATTTTTTTATGTTTTTTGTTTTGTTTTGTTTTTTTTCTGACTGATTTCCTGCCACGGTACCACTACACGCCACGTTATCAACTGTATATCAGAGCAGAACAGCTTTCTGCTAGTCGGTTAGCTATTGATTCTCACCTTCTACACAAACAAATTCAAAAAGCAGCTGGACTGTCTTTCACCTCTGATCCTGGACAGTTGATCTGTCAGCCTCCCTCATCCTCACAGAGATCACTGACAGCATCAAATCGATCTTAAAACTCTGGGGAGACGTCTGTCTTCCTCTGCAGAATGTGGAAGAAGTCCACCACCGGCTTCATGTAGCTCCTGCTTCCAAGTCTGTATCTCAGCTTCAGCGTTCCTTTTTGTTTTTTGTTTTTGTTTTTTTTTTCTTTTTGGGAGATGATAAAAGGAGGAAAAAGAGTTTTAAAAGAACAGGAAGCCGTCAGTGCCCATGTCTAGGTATCGCCACGGTGACAGAGTTCAGTGTTAGCATGGCAACGTGTCGTTAGGATGTTCTCCAGAAATGTAGGACCTGGAGGACAAGACCACTTGCATACAGATTATTGATGGCAGACTCAAATATACAAAATCAAAAAAATGGTTAAAGGGTGCCACAA
Organism: Polydactylus sextarius; assembly: GCA_016801845.1. Lineage (NCBI taxonomy): Eukaryota > Metazoa > Chordata > Actinopteri > Polynemidae > Polydactylus > Polydactylus sextarius. The sequence goes on from CM028922.1 coordinate 8,921,672, forward strand.
TTGTAGTTTTGTTTTTGTTTTTTTTGTTTTTTGTACCTGCATGTTTTGATTTCAACCAACACTTCGGTTGGTTCTCTTTTACTGTAAAGCTTCTGTATGCCTTTTTAGTTTTGTATGTTTTCCAGCAAACTATGCTGTACCGAAGCTGCTCGACGTTTGGTAAGACGAGTCTTTAACGGCAAGCAAACTTCAACACACTTTCTCCCCTCCACCGTCCATAACGAGAGGAGGACACATTATGCACCACCGGGGGAATAAAATAAATCTTATCTCTTGTCAGTCAGTAGCAACTCTGATCCCTGACCAAAATGCTTGAAAAAAGTGACCTTGGCCAATAATGTCTGTATGTCCGTATTGCTGGTGACAAAACAAAAACATCATACTGTAGAATGTGTCTGTATCTATCAAGGTTATTATCTGTGTCATGTTTATGGAAAAAGCTGTCAGACCTCCCGACACTTTTTATCTCTGGCTTCTTATGTATTTATTCCTGCTTCAAGTTGAAGTTTGCATGTCTGAGACCTGTTCATGTACAAGAAAAGAAAAGAAAAAAAACATTTTTGTAAAGAAAACCGTTGCTGGTATGGAAGGAACTGGACTTTCTTTTGTTTTGTTTTGTTGTTTTTTCTCCCAGTCGGACCTCATGTACTTTCACATTCCACAGAGAGAGAAGCCGGTCCACTGAAGTAACAAAGGCATCAATGATTATGATCACTCATAATATGGTATGTGTGTGACAGCGAACTGAAGAATGTGTGTGTTTGCGTGCGTGTCTGAAAGAATATGTAATGATTTTTTTTTTTAATTAAGATTTTTTTATATATACAAGAATGCACCAAGTTTCCAATGATTTTTTTTTTTTAAACTCATAATGCCAACTGATTAAAGTGTTGCTGTAACAGCCTCACGTTCATTCTTTACACTCCCAGGATCAACTCTACGGCCAGTATTGTTGTACAGTTTCCAACATATTATCATGAAAATGAAGAGTTTTTTTTTTTTTTGGTTTAAGTTCTCCAATCAGATGAAGGTTGGATTTTTGCTGTTAGGAGATGAGATTTTGTCTTTTGTGCGATGAATTTTAGGAATCATGTGTTTTTTTTGTGTTTTTTTTCGTCTGAAGAGTCTTGGATGTTGAGTGTCTTTTGCACTGTCATGCTTTTAGCTTTGTTTTGCACCTCGTCAGAAGGAACAGTGTAGGCGACGGGAGAGGATGTGCACATAAAGAGAGAGCAAGAAGTCTAGTTGAAGAGTTTTGTTTCAAAAAAGCAATAGCCACTATTTACACTTGTCATTATACAACCACTGACTGTACGTCGGATAACTTGTAGACTTGTAAGAACTTTGTGCTTTTCTTTTTTGTAATCGAAACGAAACGAGTAGCGTTTTATTTTAATTTTTTTTTTTTTTTTTGGAATACAACTCTTAAACAACTCTTGTACGTGATGAATGCACTGCCGATGAATGCCATGTCTATTTTTTACCCTTTGCCACAGCCTTGCATCTAAAAGTCTTAAGATTGTCGGCCTTTGCCGCCGTGACCACAAAGAGCAGTCCCATGTGTTGTTTTCCACACAGGTCCCAGGATTCATGTTTTTTTTTTTTGTCTTAGTTACCTCAAACATCCCTGTAAAAATCCTTCATCATTACTGTTATTGACCACTTTATCTGTCTGAAATGGATATATTTTACATTACTGTTATCTGTTTGCAAACCATGCCACTGTGTTTAGAAGTTTGAATGTATTTTTTAACAAATCAAAGCATCTGTTTGTTTCCACTCAGTTTTAGTGGTATGAAAATATACTAGAGCGTAAAGCTTCTGCGTAGGCCGTCACATTGTTATTGTTACAAATCTGAACAAGCGTTCAAACTTGGCGTTAACTGTGATGGATTACAAAATGGAGGCGGGAGCGTCTACTAATTCACTTTCATACCATGAATAAATGAATGGAAACCAACGGTTGCTCAGGAGTAGAAAAAAAAAACAAAAAAAAACAAAAAAAAACACACAAACCTGTACAGCAAGCATTTGAAGATATTCAGCGAAAATGTAAATGATATGATATGTAGTTATGTACCTAAAACCTCCAAATGCGTTTGGAGTTCTTTGAATTCAACGTGGTCCGTAGAAATTCCCTCTCAGACCTGCTGTGGAGCCGTGGCCACGTGACACGCCTGTGCATCCATCTGTGGTAACTGCTGCCTTCAACATCAAAACAAACAAAAAAACACAAAGATGTCATCTCCTCTTTGTGGGAATCTGTTTTTCCCCTCTATCTTTCTGTGAGCTGAAGGAGAAGAAAGAAAGAAACAAACAGAATGAATTGTGGGAAAATTTCACTGACTGTCTTAAATGACACCAGCAAGAACTTTTCTGATGGCCATTAGTGGCACATATAATAGAGACGCATTCTCACACTGCAGTGTTTTTCTCACCTGTCTCTTTTCTGTTGCAAAGTGAGCGGTTTGTGTTGGTCACACCGTAGCGACTCTGTGGTAGAAGCTCCATCCTGCCCCCACCCCCTTCTTCTTTTTTTTTTTTTTTTAAACTTTTCCCCTCGTCTGTAAATCTCAACGCAGCAGATGTGCTTACTGTAAACTTATCGTCAATGATTTGGGAAAAAAAAAAAAAAAAAAAGAAAAAGGAAAAAAAAAAAAAGGAGAAAAAAAACAGTGATGTCATACTTGTACAAATGAAAGCTCAATAAATAGAAGACTTGAACAAACAAGTGCTGTATTTGTGTTGTTTTAATTTCCCTTCACAAGGGATACGTTTCTAGAAAATGAAAGTACTAATTAAAAATCTGATGTCCGTTACGTGTTCACCAAAGACTCCTGGGAGATTTAAGAAACACATTTATTTGATTAAAGAATGTACAACAGATGAATCACACATATTATAAATAGTCCAGAGTTGAGTATAAACTGCGTAAAAAGTGCAGAGTCAGATGTGCTGCTGTGGTCGAAGCGAGTGGTCTCTCTTTGCAATTAATGCTCCTTCCTCCGAGGCTCAGTGGCTTTACTGAGGTTTCCAGCTTCCTGCTTCAGAGCGCTTAGAAGAGACTGTGAACTCTCCAGGATCTATAGGAGCAACACAAATAAAAAGAAATCTCAGGGAATATACTGTACACTATTAAAAGCAAAAGTCAAAATATTACGTAAATGACATGCGGCCGATAGTGTAAAAGTAATATTAAAAAGGTCGAGGCGCTCCCGACTCCTATGTTGTTTTTTAATAAGAGAAGCTCAGGAGTGTGTTTGCAGTGATTAGTGTGAGCGCTCAGGGAGTTCACCATCAGAGGGCTGCGCCTGTGTGAGATGAGACTGCAGCAGGAGGACACGATGGTTCACCACTGACTAAACCCACCAGGAAAAAGATAATGGTTTAACAAAAGGCCACAGAGTCAGTTCGATATATATGGTGCAAAGGGCATCAGACTGTGTCATCATAAATCAACTGAGCTCTCTGACATCATCCTCAAACAATGACTTACTGTATCTTTTATTTATCAGATTCCACTGCTTCATTAGACCTTTTAGAAATGTGTCTTTACATTTATCTTAGACAATTTAATGTATCTTTAGGCTAAACTATACTCACTATTAAAACTCCATGGTCTGCTCGTTTGTTCAACCACCACTGCTGTTTATCTATCATCACTAAATGACAAACACTCTGAATGTTGTGTGTGAGTTTAAGAGCAAAGGCAGGTCTCCAGGCTCAGGTTGGCGTTGTCTCAGTAAACACTGCTGTGCTGAATCAGGCCCATGACAGTGAAAAGGTTCACCCCACATGTGGAGGAGTGACTGACTGATAAGATGCTGCTCTGTGACGAACCATCAACTACAACATACCAAAATTCCTGTTGTTTATTTATTTATTGCATTTGCAGTTGATGAAACATTTAATATATATATAATAATAACTAATAACTATACTAATAATATAATATACTTGATTGAGTTTTGATAGTTTTCTCACCTCATCTTTGTATAATTTCATCTATGTATCAGATTTATTTGTAATTGACTAGAAGTGTAACCCAAACACAAGTCTGAAGTTAAGATTTAACCCATTTTTCTTACTAAAGATACCTTAGGTATGATTTACCAAAATAAGTAACCCCCTCTTATTTGGCAAACATAGAGAAGGTTTAAGAAAAAATTCACAAAAATGTGACGGTGGACACCTGACAACCTGAAAATACATTAGTCTTCCATTAGTTTCTCTCCCTTTGTAAAGATTGATGTTTTATAAGGGTTTGACTCACCTAAGATAAGTACAATTTACAATAAATCACTTCATTTTTAGAAGGAGAGAGATGGAATCATGTTCCATCATCTTAATCTTTTTCTGAATTGGCTTAAATAAATTCAAACATTTTCTTAAATATGTTTACAGGACCCGTACTGGTCTAAAGAGCAACAACACACCTTGTTGTATGCAGCCTCTGTCTCAGCGATGGTACGGTCGACGGTGGCTCGGGCTGCTATTCTCTGTGACAGGCTCTCATTGACTCTGGTCAGTTTCTCTGTGAGGACGCGGATGTCGTGCTGCAGCAGCTCCTTCTCCTGTTCCTCCTGCTTGATCTGACGGTTCAGCTCTTCTCGTTTGGAGCGTAGATCCTCAATACCTGATGGAAATAAAGATCATATTCAGATTCACTTTATTGTCCCACGAGGGGAAATTAGTTTTGCAGCAGGCGCAGAAAAAGACAATACATATGCACATACACGGGGAACGAGAAAAGAAATTGCCATTAACATAACAAGATCCTGTGTTTGTGGTTGTTAGATGAAACAAAAATCAAAATGGCAGCAGGTGATTTCAAAAACTGTACAAAAGTGAACTGAACAGAGAAATAAATGGTCTAATAGTATTATACCATTTATGTATGTATCATTCTTACAAACAAAACACTTTGATTGTGTATTTGTGAATATTTCAGGAAGGGAAATGGCCAATAAATTGGTCAGAAAAATGAAAAACTACTGCAGATACTGATGAATGACAGCTCTCAGCAGCACTGTGGTCTGCAGAGAGTTAAAGGATGACTTCCAGCTGACACACACATAATCTGCGTGAGTTAATCAGATTGTCCGGTACTATCCCGTTTGCTGGTCAAAGTAGCAGGAACAAGGACAGCAAAGAGCTGCGACCAGCAAGACAAATAATCTGTTTTAGAAAGTAGCAGAGAGGGTCTCTGTATGGAGGTAAACATGTCCTCTAACAACACTTCTGATGATGAAATATCACTGCTGTAACCGTCACCTATACGTGTTTTTGTAGCTGTTTTTAGTGACTGCTAAAAGCTCAAACTAGCTCCTAAAAGAGAAATCATGTGACTTACATTTGACAAGTTCATTGTTGTAGGTCTGCATAGCAGCAGCTTGCTGGGTCATGTCTGGTTTTAGTTGACGAGCCGAGGGTCAGACATAAAAAAAAAAACACTAAAGACTCAGTCGTCCCTCACTAAACTGCCTCAAATCAAATGCTCGTACATGGCGGGTTTCCTGGACAACCGGGTCGGTGGGACCGTCCACCGGAAGTCACACTGACCTATCGACAACACCGGTGACTTCCTCGTGTTCTGGTTTTCAGGTGCGTCACATGTGTTTAAGTCCGCTCGCGCCCTCTAGTGGTGACTATAAACTACCTGTAATTGATTCTTTTTTTATTCCTTTACAATTAAGAATCACATTAAAATGTTATTTGAGAAAAAAAATAAAGTTAAATGGATATTATTGTTGTACATTACTGATATTATTGTTGTTTTACTGTTGTACATTATATTGTATGAGGAAACTGTATGCGGGTAATTACAGCTGCAAATATATGAAGCCAAGTAAAATGTGTAATATCAGTGTTCTCTATGTATTTGTTTATTTATCTGACCACTTAAGCATCCATATATATTTTATATTTGTATATTTTCACTGAATAATGTGCTGGAAAACACCAGACAAATTAATAACATTTAAAGAGGTTAATTGAATTCCAGTCATTATCGCAATAATTAGATATTTGGAAAGAAAAGAAAAATAAGTGTCAGACATTCACGAAGCTGTGAATATGAATACAAAGAGGTGGAGAGGGTAGAGTATATAAATGAGGACACCTAGTGGGATACTACAGACAAGACAATGAAACATATGAAGTATTTCATAAAGCACATTACTACATAGAGATTACACTGACTTCATTAGATCAGGCCTTTCATTAGGAAATTTTACACTGTAGATTTAAATAGTCAGACTTTGTTACCATGGACTAGCCTGAGATTACCCTGGTTCATGTTAGGTTAGTTAAAGAGTATTACCTGTGACCAGTTGAAATTAATACATCAATATTTTTATCACAGTGTTTAATATAATATCTTGTTTGTTACATTAATCAATTTCCTGCTTGGTTCATACATATATTTATGTACATGTCTCCATCATCAGTGATGTAATAGCTCTAATCCCATTAAGTATAAGCATTATCAGGACCTGATGACATGTCATAATAGGAAAATGACAGATGTTACTCATACAATCAACAACAGGTCTGTTCTGTTCAAGTGATTCAGTCAGTCAGTCTGTTTTATACTCATTTTTTAAGTCGACCTGAATGGGAAGTTGTGCTCAGAGGAATAAAAGATTACAACTGGGAAACTCCACCTGATGAGGAAGATCATGCGATATTGTCAAGCTTGACCTTTTAATTATAGAAGTCATCCTGATTACCCAGGTAGCGCGGTGGCACAGGGGTTAGCACTGTTGCCTCACAGCAACTCTGTTGGGTTCGACTCTGGAATTTGCATGTTCTCCCCGTGTCTGCGTGGGTTTCCTCCAGGAGCTCTGGTTTCCTCCCACCGCCAAAAACATGCAACATGGGGGATAGGTGAATTGAGCATACTAAATTGCCAGTAGGTGTGGATATGAGTGCGAATGGTTGTTCGTCTTTATGTGGCCCTACGATGAGCTGGCGACCATCCAGGGTGTACTCTGCCTTCGTCTGTAATCAGCTGGGATAGGCTCCAGTCTGTCCGTCCCCCGACCCAGAGTATGGGATAAAGGGGTAGAAAATGGATGGATGGATGGATCCTGATTGCCCATTACTGTTCAGCATACTAAACCTAATACAATACATATAATTAATTCTGGACACTTAGAGATTTTGATAACAGCCTTGGCCTACAGTCACCGGGGAATGACTCCATCTTTAACAGGATAAGCAGAACGAAAAATGGATGGATGGATGGACCTAACCACACACATATGAGTAAAGTTACAATAGATTTCTCCAAATTAATAATATATTTATTTGTCATAATTAAATAAAAATGAGGAAGCTGTTCTATGTCCTACTACAAGTGACTTCCCACTGATTAGTAACAGTTTCAGTTCACAATGCTTTATTGTATTTTTTGCAGTAGAAGAATATGTGAACAGGCCATAACAGTACAATAACGTAAAAATAGCAAAAAAAGAGGGCGTTTTATAGCTTCTAGCACTCTACTAGCAGTCTTCTGTGTTGTTATTTATGACTAATTAGACTTACACCCAGTCTAAGGTGTGTAATTATATGACCTCACCTAATTTAACGCAATAATAAGACTGATAAGTATGTTGCTGCACCTTAATGTCTGTAACAGAGACACGTTGAAAACAGTCTGTATCTGCTCACATAGTTCAAGTGAAGTGATCTAGTCCAACAACAGGAGTGAAAAACCTGTGTAAATACCAAGTACCAAGGGTGTAAATGACCTGTGATACTGCTTCAGTTTGTGAGTAGCATATTACAGTTGTAGCCGGTCAAGTGACTTTGACTTAGTTCAACTACTTTACTCACATACAAACCAGCTCAAGTGGCTTTTAACCAAGAGGTTGGGCCACTCCAAGGGTTTGCTTACAATGTCTGACAGGAACTGAAAAGATAAATTGGATATAAAAGATGAAAAATAAAGTTCTCATTTACAAATTCTTGTAAAGGTTTTTCTTGGTATTTAAATGAAACAATCTAGTTGCTCTTTTGGACACCACAAGCCAAAATTTAGGAAACCACCGGCTTATCGTTAAGATTGTATTCTATAAACTTATAAACACTTTTTTAAACGAAAAATCTTAATTGTAATGAGGCAGTAGTATAAGGTAACAGAGCACTAATATGAAATAAACATCAATTGAAAATGTGGCAACTGCTGCAAGAAGAATTTACGTTGGTATGTACCTGTAGTTTTACACTAAATTAATGCCTCATCTCATACTGTAGTTGCTTTCCAAAACAACGAATGAATTTAGAAAATACAATGACCACACGTTTGTTTCCTAGTCACTCAAGTCAAATATAGAACGAGACCCAGTTAGGTTGCCCACAGACTTTTAGGGCTCACACACATTCTGAGACTGCTAGAGAATAGGCCCCTAGAAACCACCATCTTGGGTTAGAGCACATATGTCAAGGCTTCAAAGAGAGCCGGTCTGTCGACCTTCCTTTTGAGCTGTATATGATCATACATTAAGTTTATTTGTTCTGTGAAGGGTTACAATCCATGGGTTTTTATTTTCATCCAAGTTTCTTCCACATACCTGAACAAGAGGCCAGACACTGAGAGAAGCTCAGACTTCTGCTCTCTGCTTCCTCCATGTAGGTTAGCCACAATGGCTGCTACTGGCAAGCACATGGCACGGCTGCTTCTCTCTTTAAAATGAGCCTGTCCTTGAACTGAAAAATATTGCAGTAGGCAGATAAGGTACAAGTTTCTGGAATGTACAGTCAAACTTTCTCTAGTGCGTCTCTGGTGAAATGGTCCAGTTTTTACTTTGGTCTGGGTACGTCTGCCATCATTACTTTGGCACATCAGTATGAAATCATAATGCTTCAGTATATAATAGTATTTTAGAAACTATTCTGGTTCCACCTGCATGAAATGCACAAAGCAGTTTAGGTTCAAAAAGAAATTATTTATCCAGTTTTGTAAAAAAGAAATTCGACTAATCTGCACAGAGCCCTGACCTCAAACACGTTCGACATGAACTGGATCACTGAGAATGAGAAAACCCCTGCAGCCTTGCCTTTAAATATTGTGGCAAATGGCTGAAAGGTTTATTAATATTGTAATATAATATCAATATATTAGTTATCTTCAGATTGACAGATCTGAAGTCAGGGATGGTAGTTTCCAATCATATGCACAATTTTGTCTGTATTTTAATAGTGTATTATACATTTAACTATATAAAAAGATTATTGTGGTGTCTTTAATCTATTAATCTTTTTCAGTATGGTTGATGTAGTTAGGCCACTAAACCTGCTCACATGTGATGTGCAGTTTCTAAATGAAACATTTTACGGATATCACGTGAGCCATTTCACTGTTGTTTTTATATCAGAGGATAATTATTCATTTTAATGATGATTATCGACCATATAGATAATCACGCTGCCAGGTCTGGCATTACACCGTTTGCAAATCAATAAATATGACGTAATCATGGATGGGCGGGGTTTACGTCCAGGCACCATGGCTTCGGTAGGGACCGAGGTGAGTGTGTGAGCCTTGTCTTAGCCAAGCTTGTTTTACTTTCACACTGTTTAACGCGCCTCGGAAAATGTGTACCGCCCCGTCCGCCTGAACATCCCTTGTTAACGGGCGAATTGTCGGTGTCGCGGTGCCGGTTTGTCGTGAATTTCCCGCGGCCAGTCTGGAGTCACTTGCTTTTGTGTTGGACCGGAGGGCAACTGAATGTGCAGGAAGATGCTGCGCCCCGGAACATGAATAGTCGGTGCGGGCGCGTTGGGGGCTCATCTCCGGGGTTTAATCATTCACGTTCCTGGCTCAAGTCACTGTCCTGCTTCAGTCCAGCTTTAGCGGTTCAAAATAAACCTCAGTCAGATATGCATGCGGTTTTGGCCGACATTATTCTTGGTTTTAGCTGTGTTGTCTGTCACCGGCTCACTGACGGCTAATTTGTACACTGCTATTTAGCTAGCTGCTAGCAACCATGCTAGTTAGCAGACTGTGCACACTTTCTCAAATCGACATAAAAACAGATTTCTGAGGTTTTCATCTTCTGTAGACGACAGAGGCCAGTCTCTGTGTGATTGGGAACTAGAAACGGATAAATGCAGGGCTGACAGTCTTATCTTCTCTGTGCTGTGCAGCCTGTTAGCTCCATGATAAATGATGCAGTTAGATGAAGCCAGCATTGGCAGTGCTGCTCAATACCTCCAACTGTAAACATATGGCGCCAGCTCTTACAACGAGGTTCATGTTATAGGCATTTGCATTTTTACACCTTAAACCTTTATCGTGATTTATTTTCCTGCTACAGGCTTGTCTTTGTTGGTTATTGCTATCCAGTTGCTATGGCTCTCAGTCGGTGTAACCCAGTCCATGCTGGTTGTAAAAAGTTGCATTGTTTTGCCTGGTTTTCTTGAGCAAAAATAGTTTAATTACATGAATCGCTCTGTTTTAATTGCACAGAGTTGTGCAAATGTACAAAGGCTTCTGTCTTTGTTTCTTTTTTCTTTCGAAAAGATATAATCCAGTCTTCTTCGGCAGAGGTCGCTCAAACATCGTGGTGATGAGATCTCTTCAGCAGAGCTCAGTATCTGGACTCAGCACACAGAGGTGTGGGGCTTTGAGATTTGCAGACACTTCCGTTTACGCTTACAACTTTGTCTTGTGTGGCGTGTTGATGCATTTGAAACTTAAGGAGTTTATATGGTCCTCAATGCTCACTTGAAACTTAAAAAAATAAATAAATAAAAAAAAAAATGTAAAAAAAATCAATATCCTCTTTTCTTACATCAGTGCTATTTGCACTGGTTATGGGAATAGTTTTGGCTTCATGTGCTAATGTTTAAAAAATGTTTGTCTCTAAGATGTTTGCCTCTGTCCCAGTACAGTGGAAGTGAGATCAGTTTGACTGGACTATTCTGATTTGCTGCTGTTTTATACTACAAGTTATATGACATTTTTATATGATTTGGACTTTTGCACTCTTGGTTTGACATTTTACAGATCAAATGATGGATTTAAATGATAATACTAGAGCTGAATTTGTATATCTACAAACAATCACACATGCACACAGAGCAAGATGCTCCACTTTGTTTCTGCATCTGCACAGATTGTATCCGACCCTGGAGTTTACTTTAATTATTCACTGCAAATGTTGAATTGTGCGCCTCTGCTAACCTCTGAGTCTTTAATGTTGATTTTGCTGCATATTACAAAGAAAGTGGGATATGCATTACTGCCCATAACATAACCTTAGTCTGACTTAATTTGCATGGTCCAGATGCAAACAGATAGCAACTAACTGAACCGCAGCACATTAACAGCAAGTTCTTTCACAGATGATGAACAGTATGAACCTTACGGTTTACCCCCACAACATAGATAATATAATGAACAATATGTATTACAATATATCAATAATTGTTTTATTATATTTTTAAGTAGATTTCAAATTGAAGTAAGTTAGAATTAACTGCAGCATTTTGGCCTTGCATTACATTATACAGGTGTTTCTAATTTCCTGGATACTCAGTGTACAGTGTGTATGTGTTTTATTCAGTGCTCAGTCCATGTGCTCATTCAAAAAGGAGAAACTGCAGTAGAAGAGGCTTAGTTTAATACTAAGCAGTGCTTTTTGCTCCCGTAGTTATTACATACATACATTGTTTGGGTGAAAGTACAGTTACTGGTCTTGTGACAGATATAAGTAACCTGATGTCATTTCAGTAGCTCCGTAGAAATCCAGTGTGTAATTGTGCTGATATGTGATTGTCTCTGTCAGACAAACATAAAAATAGGCACGTAGAAGACCACGTCCCATTCATTAAACAGCCCTGATCAGTGTTGAAAACAGTTAATATAGATAAACAATTACTCTGAAATGGTAAATAATTTAATTATGCTAAACCTACTGAATGATGAATAATCTAATTGATGATGGCAAAATGCATTACAGGCTTGTTACTGTTACGCAGCTGTCAGCTCAGTTAAAGGTGCTTGTAAATAATTTTTTTTTGTATTTAACCCATGACAGAAAGAGAAAATGACATTGCAGAGTAATCAGCTGGAAGTTCCACAGTTTGGAGAGACTGGCTGAACATCCAAGCGCCGCCTCGGCCTTGGTGGAACTGCACACAGTTCTCCAGAAATCCTGACCTCTGCGCACGATTACACTCCCTCCAACTGACTTCTCAGTGTATACGCAGCTGTGGTTAACATTTGCCACTAAGAACACAGAATTTAAATAAGAAAATTTTAGAACTGCAGTTCTCATGCCACCTATCCTGTATCTGAACCATGATCCAGAGCAGTCTGCCTGTTGGAAAATGACCAAACTGATATCAACCCTCCTTTAAACTTCCAGTAAGACAGTGAATAAGTCAACTCCCAAATGTCTAAGTCACGGAGCCTTACTGGAATAACTAATGTTATCATAATTATTGAATTTCAAATTGTTCTGCACTTGTTTCAGGGGAAAAAAAGTTAATTGCATTACTGTAACATTACTACTGAGTGATGCATTACTGCCCAACATGCAACTGCTTGATTGCTGCTTGTTGTACAAAATTTTTTTTGAATCTTTAAGTCCAGTTTCGCTCTCAGTCATTGTTTTGTATCGCAGTTCAGTGGACTAAAAGCATGAGTGATTTGGCTCACAAGGTATTGTGGAACTGTTGAAACATGTGAAAGCACTTACTTTACCATGAACAAGTAAGTCTGTGAAAAATATGTTCAAAGTTCATTGGAGCGTAGTTTATTGAATCAACATTGGCTAAAAGAGTCTGACCAAATGTCAGCCCCTTCTTTAATGAACTTAGCTGGTTTTTTTTTTTGTTTGTTTTTTTTTTCAAAAAAGAGTTGGGTATTCATTTGCATGTGCAAGTGAAAATTGGAACGTAAAATACGGAAGTAGGGCTGCCCACAAATTATTCAATTTATGAGTTGATTTTGGCCTTGAGTTGCCTCTCATTTTGGCCGACCAATCACAGTATTTTTATTCAGCTGCGTCATTGTTCTCTGAGTAACTTGGGATAACATCATGATAGGCTATAATTTGAACAAAACCAGACTTATCTCAAACTACAACACCAAACAAAACTGTGATGGAAATGGAGAGGAACAAGGGAGGTAAGGCTCTTTGCTGATATGAAACTCAGCTTCATGCAAGATGTGAGTAAAACCGGCTAAACTACTGTTGAACTGAATGATAGTACAGCCTCGTCTATTGTTAGGTGTGATTACGCACTATTTCTAAGACACTGGTGGAGATTTGCACCGTCTGCATCTTGGAAACCAGTTTCATTATGAATTATTATGATTGGACCTAAATAGTCACATGACGCGTGCTGTTGTGTAATAGTTACAAAATGCACACAATCATTACTTTAACCCATTCATTTGAAGCACACAAGAGGCTGTGGAAAATGGCAACACAGATGGTGAAATAGCAAACTGAACTGAATTGAATACGTAACATTAAGCTGGCGGGGTCACCATTGATTTCTCCAACTAATTCAGTTCAGGTTCCCTATTTTAAACAATTTCTTATACAACTCAGTATTATTTGTTTGGATATTTCAGTTACAATACCATTTTTTTTAGATAGGAAAGAGCTTTGCAGCGAACTAATGGTATAAATTGCACAAATATGAGAATATAAATGGTACTGTTTTATTTAACATGGCCAAGATGTGGTGCAGACATAGGACAAAAAGTCAAAAAGCACAAATCTAATATATTTATCATGTACACATTTCTTCAGTGTATTAGAACCAACAAGTTACCATTTTAACTTGTTAGCCTGTGGAGACTATATACTGTGATTGTTCAACAAAGTCATGCTATTAATAGCAGTGGTTGCAAAGGAAGTCACACATTGCATGAATTCAATATTCACAACCACACCTTTTGTTAATTTGATATTCAGTGGCAAAGATTGATTTTACACTTAATTTTACACTATATACAATATGCATTATTTCCACTTCTTCTGACGTACATCTTTAGGTCTGGACCTTTTTGTGTGTTGGCAGAGCAAACAGGCTCAGGAGAGCAAGTAGAACACGCATGATAGTTAACTGATCATGAAATGATGGAGTAAGAAATAAAATTGAATGGTAAAATGGGTGGGGCCCTAAATATACCTGGGCTGCTTGCCCAAGGAAAATCAATGTGTGGTTTGGGATTACCACTTCATTGAATATTTTTGTAAAAAAAATTCAGTAAATATGTAGTGTGGCTCTTGTGTATTAATGAAGTCTCGGATGCAATCATTTCAAAAAGATGAAAATGAAATGGAACAAGACATCGGACGCCTTTGACCATGATGCTATGTTCTGTATCGTATCCAAGCAAACCTTTTGATTGTTTCATATGGAGTTTAAATATTTGGACCTTGCTGTTATTTATTTAAGGCGTTCTATGTATAATTATTGTAACCAGGTAGACTCTGGTGATGGTCATTTTTGCTTTTTGTTAAGCTCATCAAAGCTGAACATTTTATCCACGTGTGAAGCTCTGTAGTTTTATAAATAAATGATGTGGTAATGGATCAGTGGATAGACTCGTACATGATGATACCTGATCCAAAATTTGCATGCCGTCATGTGTTGTATAAATTGTACTGCATTCATTGCTGTAAGTCTTGCCTGTCTCTTGTGCTGATGCAAAGTTTGCCTAGATATGGATCCTTAGTCTTTGACCTTTGTCATTGAGGAGAGAAAGGCATAATATCATCCACTTAACTGTTTTCATTGGAAGTGTACGACGAACCAAAGAAATACCATCACTGTACCAATATCTGGTTCAAAATCCATCATCTAAATGTTAATTTGAGGCTAATGTCATGATTAAGCAGCTTGAGGCAGTAGTTTTCAAGCGGTACTTTACAAAATCTATGTTATTTTTCCATGTAATTTGTGTTATCGGGGCCTGTGGTGGAGCAATAGTTGTTGGACCAGTTGGACATGGTGTCTGAGCAAAACGTGTCACTTGCACTGTGCTTTGACAGCTGTTAAATATCTGGCAGCATCAAATGTGTTGTCATATTTTATACTTGGTTATTTACTTTTTTTTTGACAATACAAGTCCTGATATTAATTATTTGGCTGGGGCCAAATACAAGTATCATGTATATATTGCAGGAGATGTAGCCATTGAGAAATTTTGACATCTTACCCATTTTCCAAAGAAGAAATTGCCTGACAACTGCTTTATACAGTTGCCAATTTTAAAATTATTATTATTATTATTATTGGTTGTTATTATTAATATAAATACCCAGAGCTGACATTGGCAAATTCAGTCTCATTTGCAGATGGGCCGATGAAGAGGAATACTGGTTGATAATGGTATTTCACCATTGTTTTTGTTGTTGTTGTCGTCATTGTTTTTTAAGTGAGTTTACTAACTGGGAACAAACATACACCGTCGGGGAAGATTTTCCAGTTGAGTTGTTGTTTCCCTTACCCCTGCCCACGACAGTGGTCATGATGTATCATAGGTGCAGCTGAACGAAACTTGTAAATTTTGCTAATGCTACTTGCAGCGTATAGTCTAGATCTTTTTTTTTTTTTTTTTTTTAAATCGGGAGGATTGAGAGAAAATCGTTTAGCCCCCATAGTTCACTGGGGCTGTTAATCGTGGGGCTAGACTGATACAGTTGTATTCATTATTTAACAACAACCAAAATCCAGCAGACTTCGTCTTCTGCGGACGGGCCTTTCTTTAGCAAAATGTCCAGTTGTTGCTTGGATATTTCAGTCTGGACCAAAGTGGTAAACTGACCAACAGACCAACATTGCTATTCCTAGATCCGTGCTGCTAGCGTAGCTAAAAAAAACTCTACATGACTGCAGCTCTGTTAGCATGGCTACAAACAAGGCCTTGTAATAGTCACCTGCTTTGCTTCAGCATTTTAACATTTTGCTCCCATTGCCATGACATAAGGCATCTGGTCTGTTTCTTCATGGTGAATGTGGAAATCTGTACGGTCATGATGCATATTAACGTTGTCCCAGTCATATAGACGTTCTGCTGGGTCCTGATATACGCTGAGATGAGCAGATGCATTTCATGCTGTGGTTAAAAGTTGAGTTTCACATTACAATGTTGCACACTCCAAATTTTCATGTGTACAAGAGGTTTTTTTCAGTGACATTCAACAGTAAGCTCCTCTTTAGTTATTTGTTCTTTGCTTTTGGGTGGTGTCCTTTTGTGTCTTGTGGGTGTTGCATAGCTCATAATAAAAAAAAAAAAAAAAAAAAAGCAAAACTGTTCTTGTTTAACTGCATTGCAAGTGTTCTGTAACCACTCTTACAATATCAGGCACATTTATGTGTTTTTACTTTCTTGCATTACTGGTATTGTGGAAAGAATTAAGTTATTTCTTTAATTCTCTTGTGCATTGGTACCTGAAAGTTGGGGGAAAAAAATGAGCTCATATGTCAGGACATGGTTGTTTGTCATTGTTTAGTTGTGAAACGGGAGAAGCCACCTATATCTCTACATCTGCATTCCTACGTGTCGCAGATCTCCAATGAAGAGAGAACACATTTCATTTTGTGAAGTGACAAACCTCTACTGTTCTGTTTATCAATATAGAATAGGCAGGTCATCGTAGACATCACAGTAGCTTGTTGTAAACTTTGACTTTGAGCTGCGGCCATGATAGAGAATCAGTGTGGAAAATAACCTGAATGGGATCCAAATGAGAACAAAACAGACTACATGAAGTGCAGAGACCTGACGACGCAAGGTAAAGATGTGTGATGCAAAGTAGGTGCTGTATGTTTATATACCGTTGGTTTGTGTTGTGCACAGCTGAAGGCATCAAGTTATCCTTATTCTCTTCCTTTTTGTGGTTTCCTTTGGATCTTTGTTCCAGGCTTCTCCCCCTGTGGCAGCTCGGTCTGTTACTTCATTACTGTGACTTAATATGTGTTGCATGGCCTGGCAGCGTCGCGTTTTGCTGCCTTCATTGGCAGTGGAGACAAAAGACTCTCCTGTTGAGAGGTTTGGATTCAGTCTGATGTCTGGTCTGATGGAAAACGTTTGTCCTGTCAAGCTCCCGACTGACATTCTGATCTGCCTCTGTAGCTTTTATTCTTCTTCTTCTACCATATTTTTTTTTCCTCCTGAGGTGCTCCCTACGAGGCTGTGCATGCACACTTAGCTGAGGCCTGTATTTCCCTGTTTCCATTTCACATAAAAACAATCATAACAGACAAGAAGCAACAAGAAATATTAGAATTTACAATTTGGAGAGACAGTATCAAACAATATTACAAGAAATAGATGAGTGATTCTGGCTCATTTTTCAAAAACTATTGTTGACATAAGAATTAGCATGAAGTGTGAGAACAAGATTATCAGGTTGTAGGTTCTGCAGGATTTTAAAAATGTATTTCTCCGGTCTTACTGACGGGTGGTGCGTCTATGGTGACTCTCTTCCAGTGGATATTTTCAATGGCAGTGAGATCTTCCAGTCTAAAGAAATGGAGTGGTGTTGCTGTTTGAGCTGACTGAGCATGCTCTGTGGAGACCCTCTGAAGAAGAGGGCCGACAGAGGGAGCCACCAGGTCACATGACCGGCGAGGTGAATGTGCATGCGGGGAAAGAAAAGGAAAAGAGGAACAATCTGTTCGACACATTCTCGCTCTCTCTACCTCTCTCCGTCCTCCCCCTTCTCACTCTCTCTCTTTCAAACACACACTCACTCTCTCTCTCTCCCTCTCTCTCTCTCTCAAGCACTCACTCTCTGACGCCTTCTTCTTCTCAATGGAGGCCATGAGAAGAAAGCAGGTATGATGCTTCCTGGAGGCACACATGGGAAAAAGACATGTTAGCTTTATACTCTTCACCCTTGGTTGGGTTTGAATAGTCTGAGGAGATGCATAGTCCTGCTTTCCAGTTTCTTTTAGCCATTTCCTGTTGAAGTTCATCTGATTTGAGCTCTTGCTGTCTTCTTAATGAGATGGTTTCTCAGTTTGTAAGAGGTGCCTCTCAGGACAGTTGCTGCTGCTTTATCAGTGACTGATTGCTCTAGAATCCTGAATTCGAGGACTTAATCTCAGGGAGCAATAATGTTTTTGGTAGCAGTGCTGCTGTATCTGAGAGAGATTTGAGTGTGGTGTCATGGATTAGCACAACTGCTGTATTTAGAGCAGACAGGGCACAGGAAATATGATGTCATTCTCAATGTGAGAAGATGGGAATCTGACCTCCTGAACATCTGGAAACGACCCCAACAGTAGATTTTCATACCCAGACTCTTTTTGTCTTCTGTTTGTTTTCACCTCTCCTCGTGTTTGCTCTTTCAGTGTGTCCTTCATGGTTAGTATATAATGTCATTCTTGATGGATTTTATGTATTTGCAGGCTGGGCTGGTGAGATCAGGAAATATACGGGAACACGGCTGCTTATCAATCTAAATGCATGTTTGGCTGCAGAATGAGCTTCCATGTTTCCCAGCTGCAGGCCTTCTCAGCACCTCTCTGGCTGATGGTCACAGCTTGCATGTCTTTATCTGACAGTCACTGGAGATTATTTAAGATTCAATGCAATATAAGTATTGTGCATTTCCCTTTATTTGGGCTGTGGAGAAGAGGCAGGAAATGAGGACCGAGAGGAAAGCATTCTAGATTTGGGCTGACGTTGTTGCAATTACAGGATCTGTGTGTCAGATTGTTAGGCCATCAGGAAGCTCCACATTTTTGATTTGTTGCTTTGAGAATATGTAAAGCCAATTGTTGTGTCACTTTTCTTAAGAAGTGTTTTCTTGAAACTTGAAGCCGTTACAGTGGAAGGGGCTACACGATCACTCTGAGGGTTTGTAAGATGACTTGCACCTTATGAAACATTTTGCAATTGTGGGTTTTGAAAAACAGTTGCTTATTGACTTAACAAGATAGGGAAAAACAAACAAAGATAATTTCTGCTGCAAAATCAGTTTCCATCCCAGCCAAAAAATAATTCAAACTAAACAATATGAGAAGTTGAAAATTACCACTTTTTTTAAACAGATGCAGCTTCATTTTCAAATGATTCACAAACAATGTAAGGATCACAGCTTAAGAAGGCCAGAAAAGCAAGTCTTCCTGTGTTTCTTTAGGCCACGTGTGTAGTTTATTATCTTTTTTCTCTGGGCGTTGGCATGTTTGTGTTTGTCACTAGCGGTGGAACAGCTCATCGTGTAATGTGTTTTTAGGTAGCTCTGATGAGTTTTCAGGCCTCTTACAGTAAATCTAAAGATAGGTCGCATGGGGCCTTGTTGCATACCACGGTCATTATGAACTACAGACAGTGTGTGACCTTTGGGATACTTCATGAAATTAAACTGAAATTATATTTAATATATGATCTGTTGTGTTTTTATTTTAAATGATTACCAACATTATTTGCGGTTTAAAAAAAAAAAAAAAAAAGGCCCGATCCCGAATGTAAACTCTGGAGCTTTATTTTTGCAGACATGGCTAAAGCTTTGGTTAATTCTAACATCTGTCAGTTTTTTTAATGTGCTACTTAAAGCTACTTATTGCTTTGGTTTCATAGCTTTGGAGCTTCTTTCAGCAGCACCCATATCCCCATCCACCAGCCTCTAAACCCCTACGTTCCCCATCTAGTGGAAAACTGCTGCAATGGCCGCGTTGTGTCAGTAAACAATCTGGTTGCGAAATGGCGGAGATCTGCAGACAGGCTTCTCTGCCTCCCCCACCCCCTCTCTTCTCTGTCTACAGCGTGTAAATGCCATTTTTCACCACTAGGGGGAGGGATGAGGCTGGTTGGTGTTTTTAAAATCTGGCTTGACTCAATCCATGAAAAGAAGGAACAAAAAGATTCTTCTTCTCTTCACCTTCACACGTGCTCTATAGATTCCTGGAGATCATTCACCACAGAGCATTGTCCCAGACCTGATGCTCTTTGTGAAGCGCCCTCAGTTTCTGTGCTCTCATGCTGGCTCTTGGCCTAACCTTATCGCTGTTTGACAAGGTGCATGTTCATGTTCGTCTCAGGGGCTCAGGAGCATGCGTCAGGAAATTGATTTGGGAATTCTGTTCTGATGGCTCATTCAGTTGGGGTCTTGGTTGTGTGGCAGGTTTCAGGACACATGATCTCTGTCAAATGTGAGAATCTGTCTGTCAGAGTCCTTGGAGTAGAGCTTTTGACTGTGTCTGATTCAATTTGTTGTGAGGCTTTTACTGGTCTCTTGTCTTTTTTGGTTAGCTTGTAGTGTTGTAGTGATTGTAGTGTTGCCATTGCTTTCTTAAGGCAATTACATGCTGTACCTGCTTTTTTCCACTCAGTAAGTGTGACCCCTGCCCCAGTCAGTGCATGTGTCTGTATGTCTATCTTTGTTCTGCTGGATAAAAGCCTCACATAAGGTTGAGGAAAGTGCAAATCTTACTCTACAGTGCTGGTGACATTGCATCTGAGGGGCAAACTGACCTAGGTCCACTTTCCTTTGACATTTGATCCACAAAGTTGTTTAAGTGTGAATGGTTGGAACAGGGAGGTGGTTTTTACAGCCACATTGGGCCAAAAAAGAAAGCAAAAGTGGGTTTGTAATGTTTTTCTTCTGGATCTTTTCTTTTGTGCCCTTGAGGCCTGTTTTCCCAGAGTGAGCATGAGGCTGATGGTCTACTCTGGAGGAGGAGACATTTTTACATTTCCTGGTGTTGCCTCTTTAACTGCTTCCTCCTGTGTAAAGACGATCTGTGGGTGTTTGAGATTTCTTTGAGGCTGCGGCAGGCATCTGCTGCTCTTTCTGCTGATTGTTACACAGAAGGGGAGAAGACGAGACAAAGAGTGCATGGGGGTCGCCCTTCTCTCCTGCTTTACTCTATAATGTTTGTGACAAAGGCACGTTAGTGACAAGCCTAAACAAAGAGTGTTTTTGTAACCTTATATGGCTCAAAATACCATTAGAATCGGTTGCCAGATTCTTTTCTTAATTCTTTTTCAAACAAAAATGCCAAACATCTTCTGGTTTTAGCTTTTCAGCTGTGAGGATGGATTTTCTTCTTATGTCTATTTTATTTAAAATTAACATGCCACCTAAAGTTTAAAATCAAATAAAACAGACAAAAGCAACATACATCCTCACACGTGTGAAGCTAAAACCAGAGGATGTTGGGCATTTTTGTTTGAGAGACATATCACATGAATTGATTTGAACATTTAGTTAATTAACAACTATTCAGCACTTGTATATTAAAGGATAGATCTTTGTGGATTGGATGGTTATTGGCCAAAACAAGCACTTCTAAAATGCTTCCTTGACCATTTTTAACTAAATTTCCACATTTTATTGATGAAATCCTTAAATGAACAAGTGATCTACGGTTATCTAGCATCTAGCAATACATGATAATAACTGCTCTAAATTTGATATAACTGACATGTTTGTTGTCTTTTCTCATCAGCCGGCTGGTCTAGCCAAGGGCAGTGTGGATAAGGTTGCAGCTACAAAAAAAGAGGGATTCAATCCAGCAAGCAACGGAGAGGAGAAGACAGGTATTAGTTGAAATAAACTTGAAATTACTTTATTTATTGGAGTGAGCTTGTAATTTGCGTTGGTTTCTTTGGGTTTTGTCCACAGATGGAGACAAAGAGGTAGCAGCCAGACTGGCCTCTTCCCCTGCAGCAGAGGCAATGCTCAACGGCATTGAATGTGACGACACGAGGCAGAAGAGCCTGACACACGGTTCCACAACAGGCAGCAACAAGACTTTACTGTTAGTAAATGAAAATGGCATGTCAGACACCGAGCCACCGCACGGCTCCGTCACTGGAAGCAATGGATTCATTCTCACTAAGCAGCCGCAGCAGCAGGACGGAGGCTCTGCCGTGATGCCAGGTTTGGGAGTTTCCCCTCACAGGACTAACTGGTTGCCTTCGGGCACATCAGCTGGGGGACACATGACTAAACCTCTCCCTGCTTTGGCATCGGGGTGTGCACAGACTGCTGGTGCATTAAGGACTGACCCCAGTACAGGGACTACGTTGGGACAGGTTATATCAGACACTAAAAATGGCACAGCCCCATCTCCTGCACCGGCTCCAGCGCCTGTCACGATACACAGAGCTCGCAAGACCATGTCCAGACCTGCTGTCAGCCCGGCACAAAAGGTAAACAATCAGGACCTGGTGCTTTATCAACAGCTCATTAATATTTTCTGACCCTTACCCTCTTTGCTTACAGGAAACTCACTAAATATATGAATGTCCTAACAAAGTATGATCTCACACAGATATAACACCTGTATGTGATAGATCAGTGTGAAAGACTTTGGTATACAAGCCTTAAAACCTGGTTGCTTTGATCCTATCCAACCATACCTGCTGTTGTTTGAAGATAAGGTCTAACTTCACATCCCTTTATAGACCTGGCTTCTAGACAGTGGCATTGTTAAACGCTGAAACAGGAAGGGGCCTTCAGCAATGTGTTGGCACACCATTGGAGGCAAACTGTAATCTAAGATCTCATTGTTTACTGTTGAATTAACATTAACGTTAACATTTTCTTTCCAAAAGAATGAAAAAGGCTCCAAGTCCAATAGTTTACTATGAATGTATACCTTTAACCACACTGATGTGGACATATCACATATAAAAAGGTCATTTTTGAATTCAGAAAATTCTTGTTCAATGTAGTTGGCTGTTTTTAATTGTATTAGACAAAACTCTTTGTATGGAATTGATTGGTGTAAGATAATTTGGGGAAAAAAATGGTTACAATCACCCTACTTTCTATTAATGAGAACATTTCTGAGCTGTGCTTTTTTGTAAGACTTTGTTCACTGTAAATTGGAGGCCATTGTTTTCCTGCAGTAGCTATAATAGAAATACATGTTTGCATAATCAGTTCTGAACAAATTGGTTGTTTATAAATAATCATATTTTGTGGCTGAAACTGACCAAAGCAGGATGTTACTTCACACCAACAATCATCCTAAAAGCTTTTGGTTTTATGTCACCTACAGCTTCTTAACAGGGAATTAAGAGAAGCAAAAAGTGCCAAAATGGAGAAAATGGAGACTCAAGTTGCACCTGTTGTGCAGAAACCCTCGCAGCAGTCCTCCTCTCAGAACCATCTACCTCAGACTCCACCAGATACGCCAGCTTCAGCACAAAAAGCGTCATCCGCCTCACCAGCACCTCCGCCAACTCCAACTCCTCTAACTCCTTCAGCTCCTCAAGCTCCCGCAGCTCCTCCAACTCCTGCGGCTCCTCCAGCCTCGGCCCCAGCCAAGCTCCAACCAGGTCAGACACTGACACATCACAAACACTGACCAACTGTAGAAAAAACGAATTTGCTCTTTGATTTCATCGGGAAAATAATCAGCTTAAAGGAACAAAGCACCATCTACACTCTTAGGTCTCACAATGAAAATGTGTCATTTTTGTCTCACACTGTAGGCTCTCACTCAGGAGGTTTGGCATCCCGCAAGAAGAAGAGGAGGATGGGAACATACAGCCTGGTTCCTAAGAAGAAAACCAAAGTGCTTAGGCAGAGAACGGTGCTTGAAATGTTTAAGCTACAACCGTCTCCCACGAGCCCACAGGTCTCTGCTCCCTATATTTATTTGAACCAACAAAACGAAGCACTTTGAAACAAACAGTGGTCACCACCACTTAATATGGAGAGTTTAAAAGTGCAACCTGCACATGTTTAATCAAATTTTACACAATAATCTTTGTATCAGTCTGCCACCTTTCTATATGCAATGCTGAGATTCCTAAAGGGAAACTATTGCATTGCTCCAGAGGGAGCTGTGTGACATATGATAAATGTCCTCGAGCGACCAGAGTCAGTGTTGGTTAAAAATGGAAAAATAAAAACAGAGATATGGCTTTAGAAAGAAGAGAGCTTACCAGGCATCTATAGCCCACCCTGTCTGAGGCCAAAAATGTTTGGTTCTCAGCATATTTATATTTAGAGATTACTTTCTGTTTAATTCCTGTCCTCTCTTACAGACTAAAGAGGTAGCAAACATAAACGGGGAGAAGTTGGAAAATGCATCTGAAGAGGAAGAGTCAGAGGAGGTGGAGTCTGAGGAAGAGGAAGGACAGCAGGCAGCAGCAGAGCGCGGCAGTGCTGCTCAGGAAGCAATATCTGAACACATCTCTCAGGTTGGCACATAAAACACTGCTCCCACATTGTTCTGTCTTTACATGTGGCCATTTGAATTCTATGCAAAATGCTCCACTTAATCATTGGACCAGTCAGTGGCAGTTCATAACAAGGATATATCTGTATCACAACTGTATCATGATGGCTGTATCACAATATCACGAGTATTATACATGTTGCAAAAGGCCGTCGTTCAAACCATAATCATGGCTGCTCTTGTTAAACACATGGGTACTTTTAGGTACCTGTGAGTTTGGAAGTAGTAGAAATAATGTATTTATTTTTCTGGTGTCTGTCTAGCAGGACTGTATACTTGAGTATTTATTCACCTATTTCAAGTCATATCATCAGCACAATGTTCCATGTGTTGAATATTTGTATATTTTTGTTGTGGTGGAGGTGGGAGATGAGCAGGAGTCTGAAGATTCTGGAGAAGAAGAGGGAGAGGAGGAGGGCACAGAGTCCGACATGGTAAGACCCATCACCGTCATTACTCCACTTTGGTACATCTTATCTCATTCCACTTCTTTGAACAGAAGGCGACGAGAAGTGAGAAGTGTTCTCGTCTCATTAAATGTTCTGTTATTGT
This sequence comes from Polydactylus sextarius, assembly GCA_016801845.1. Taxonomy (NCBI): domain Eukaryota; kingdom Metazoa; phylum Chordata; class Actinopteri; family Polynemidae; genus Polydactylus; species Polydactylus sextarius. Next base: position 8,946,407 of record CM028922.1, read on the forward strand.
TACTAATTCACTTTCTGTCCATTATTGAAATCATCTCTGTGAATGAACTCCGTCTGCCTCAGAGCACAGAGTCTAGTCTGAAGAAGAAGTTGAAAAAGAAAATGAAAGGGGACAGCGCGTGGCTCAGGCCATCCAGGAAACGGAAGCGGAGGATAAAGGTCACCAAAGGTGAGCCCCACCCCGTCACACTCAACCTCTCACCTGAACAGAGTCCACATGGTTCACATGTCAACTGACAGGAAGGAAGTGCCTCTGTCGTTAACAGCAATCATTTATCTCAAAATAAATATAGGGTACTTTCACTGTCCCTTCATCTGGAGGAAGTTAGAAGAGGAAGATTATTTTTTTCATTCGTCAGTGAAACACAATAAACTATATATATATATTCTGAAGTTAAATCCTGTTATACTTTCTATTCTAAATCTATTGACTCTGTTTGGACCTGGCATCAGATTTTATTGGTTGAAAAATGTCCATAAAGCAGTTGTTCACAAGTTAATGTTGAAACAAGTTGAGCCATTAGCTGAATTCGAACTGGCTGAGCGAAGAAGTTTACATATTTAAGGACCAATCACACAAGGATTATACTTTCTTTGCACGCCCTGTCTTTGTTGTACAGTTAATAAAATTCAGACCTATTGAGAATAATTTTGGCAAATCGTAACAGAAACCATATAAATGCTTTGCAATGTAAATCCTCATTTACAAACCCTCATATACATTCAGATCCAAATCCAGTCGCTGTGCAGTTTACTGCTTTGCTGAATAAGTGTTTCCTTTCACCTTATACAGTCTCAAACATTTTCAGAAGTGATTGAGCTCCAGCATGGTTGCTTAAAGCTTTATTTTCACTCTCTTCTTGTGACTCGCTGCAGTCTGATGAACACTGAGACACTTTCTTACTGTTGTTCATTGATGACAGGCTCGGAACTGGAGGTGGTGGTCCAGCCTCAGGCTGCAGCTCAAGCCATGACTGGTGATGGGAAGGAGTACACACAGATTCATCCACCTGAGTCTGTCACCCTCAATAAGCCCCAGGAGACTTTGGAACAGAACAAAGGTGAGAATAGAAATAATCCATCCTATGTGTTTTATTCACTGCACTTACAAATTAGTGCCTTTAATCTCAACTTCATTTAACATCTTCATGTGGTTCCAAATCTGATTGTAATTCTTGTTAAATGATGAATGGTAATATGGCTATGTTGGCATATAAAGCAGGATTTTTCGTTGTGTTTATAGCTTAGACATAGAAATGGGTAGTTAATTATGCTTGGTTTACATTTGTTTTCATTTTATATTAAGAGGTGATTGCTGTTTGTTCAGTTAGTAGCATCCGGTTGGCATGACTTTCAGTCAACATGGGAACTGCAGTAGTGGTTGCCAGGTGGAGTTAATGTAGTGTTTGTCATGTCAACTGAACTAAATTACTGGATGTCAATGTGTATTCCTGTTAGTTGTCTAGTAACAGTAGTAATCAGTAGAGCTGAGTGCATTTCATGCACACTTTTCACTTTTTCTTTGACCGTCCACCTGTCAGTGATTTTGAGAGTCTTGTCAACTGAAGCAGTGACAGTGCATCATCTCTGTTGGGAACCAGTTCCACATTTTCCAGCTCATTTCTGAATTGTAGCACCGAATCAGCTGATCTAACTGAAACAACATCAAACCAGTATGATGATTAATTTACACTCAGACATTTCTTTATTTCAGGATCAGCAGTTGAAGAGGCTCAGGAGCTTCCTCTCTGCAGCTGCCGCATGGAGACGCCCAAGAGTCGAGAGATTCTCATCCTGGCAGACAGGAAGTGCATGGCCACAGAGAGCATTGATGGACAGCTGACTCGCTGCCAGAGTGCTGTGCTGAAACATGAAATGATGCGTGCCTCCAACTCTGTTCAGCTGCTGGTTCTGTGCGAGGATCACCGCAACGGCATGGTGAAGCACCAGTGCTGCCCTGGCTGTGGTTTCTTCTGCAGGGCTGTGAGTTCACTCGCTGGATTAGTTTCATGCCTTCGACTGCAATTTGATCACGTCTCACTGGGTTGTCTGTGCTTTTGAATGAAATGAGTGGGTCTGTCAAGAGCAGAGTCGAGTCAAGGCCAGTTAATAATGTATCACTACACACTTGAGCACATGCACACCATAATCAAAAAATTAATAGATACTGAAAATATTAAAGAGCTTCAACCTGTAACTAGTGTATTGGAGAAATCAGAACATTAATGCACATGTAAAAGTGTTGGATTGACTTCTCATAGTAATCTGGTGTTATGTGTAAATGTAAACACACAGCTCCACTCTGCTTTGACCTTTTTTTTTTTCTTTTATAATTTTGCAGGGGACATTCATGGAGTGCCAACCGGACGTCAGCATCTCTCATCGCTTCCATCGCGCTTGTGCCTCGGTGCTGAAAGGTCAGAGCTTCTGTCCCCACTGTGGAGAGGAGGCCAGCAAGGCCAAGGAGGTCACTATTGCCAAGGCTGACACTACCTCCACTGTACCCGCTGCTCTTGCACAGGGGCCTGCCACACCTGGGGCCCCTGAGGGTCGAGCCGACACCACCACTGGCAGGTAAACTACCAACTCTGCTGCTAGTAGTAACTGTTAGCAGTAGCCTTCTGATGCACACACAATCAAAATGCAGTGCGTTTTAATGGGAACCTCAGTATAAATAATTAATAAACTGTATTTGCTTGTTTGTTTTCCAGCTCTTCTCGTCTGGTGGCCGGAGCTGAGGTCAGTGGTCGGGCTGACAGCTCCCTGTCTATTCGCTCTCCACATGGTTTCGACCCCTCTGCCGTTCCTGGGTCTTCCAGGACTACAACACTGCAAGCCAGCATAGGAACATCAGCTTCACCAACAGTTCCTCAAGGACTACCTAAAGAAACTTTAGAGAGCATCCTGGTGGCTCTTGACACAGAGAAGTAAGTTTTACCACTTCATTTATCTGAACATTCAGATATCTGCGCCTTTGAGAATAACACATTTTTTCTTTTTGTGCTTGTTCTAATTAGGCCTAAGAAGCTGCGTTTTCATCCCAAACAACTTTACCTCTCGGCCAAACAGGGAGAACTCAAGAGGGTCTTGCTCATGTTGGGTACGTTAGCTTCATGTTATAAATATCAAATTAATGCTGATCTTCCATACATCTTTTCATCTTGTTGTTCTTTATGGTTGAGTTGTTCTCTTTTATTCATCCAGATGTGTTTTAATTAAAATATTAACTTCATTTTCCAAATTCCAGTGGATGGCATTGACCCTAATTTCAGGATGGAATCTCAGAACAAACGCACACCACTTCACGCTGCAGCTGAGGGCGGACACAAAGACATTTGCCACATGCTTGTACAAGTACGTTTCTTTATGCTTTTCTTTTTGTACTATTCTGTTTCTAAAATTCAAATATGAATCACAGAATTTAAAATCACAGACTCTAGTGACTCCCTCTGCCTCTTTTAATGGAAGCACTTCACATTTTCTATCCCATGTGTCCTGCTTCAGGCCGGTGCAAACTTGGACATGTGTGATGAAGATCAGCGGACTCCTCTGATGGACTCCTGCGAGAACAACCACATAGAGACAGTTCTGTACCTGCTGAGAGCTGGAGCCAGCGCTACGCACAAGGTAGATGTTTCATCAGGGTTTCATCAGCCAGTTGCACTGATGAGTAAAACTAGAATGTAAGATGACCTTTTGGTTATTTTAACAGCTGCAATAGCTCACAGATAACAAGTGTCAACAGTATAACATCATTTATTTAAACTATATCCTGTTTGTCTTAATATGACAAAGAAATATTTGAAATTACAAATTGGTCTCTGGCCAGAGAAACTTGTCTCAGAATAATAAAAAAATCACTTCATCATTTCATCATGTGCATCATCATGTGTAGTGTTTTTCTTTTATAAGATTACTGACTTTACACTTCAGACGTCGGCACTAAAGTAACTGTCTCCTCCACTCAGGATGTTGAAGGGTTCACGTGTCTCCACCTAGCGGCAAAGTCTGGCCATTACAACATCGTTGAGCACCTGCTGTCAACAGGACTCATCAACATCAACTGCCAGGTCAGTACATTCTCACAATCTCCTTTCACAGAGTTTCACACGACAAGAATTTCAATATAAAAAAGCCATTTACTGGTATACTAGTCACTGGGTTGTTTTGTTATTCAGTTTTGATCAGGGATGTTGATGCAACCGTCAACAGCAATTTATGTCGCCACTTGACTCACAGCTGATTGAATATCAGTAGCAGCTAAATCTTGATTCACCTGTAAAGGGATGATGAGCTAATTTATTTATTTATTTATTTATTTTTTAATTGGCAGAAATGATTCAGATATAGTCCAGAAAGTCAGCATGGCCAAAGATCAAAAAGTGCAGTGTTGAAGTTCCTGTAAAATCATCCTTTGTCACTGTTGTGTCTGACTCTGTGTACAGATTAAACAAACAAGATACATCATGTTGTTAGTGAACTTCAGAGGTGCTGGTGGCTGTTGTGGCCATGCTAAGCTAAGCTAACCAGCTGCTGGCAAGATCTTTATATTTATATTTGGCTGTCAGGGTGATATCAGTCCTCTGGTCGAACTGTAGCCAAAAATGAACGCATTTAGTTTTGATCTAAGGTCTGAGATATGACTGTTCTCAACAAAATCCTCTCACAACTGACACATGTTTAGCTGTTGAGCCTCTGAGCTGCAGAGCATTCAATGTGACATCCAATAGTACTTAGCACTCCAACGCTATGATGGCAGTGAACAGTGGTGAATCATCCTGATGAGGACCCAGTGCTGAAAAACATTGTTGATATAAACAAGTTTGTTTCCCCCTGAATCAACTGTTGCTGAGTTGTTTTATCACTTTTGGTTCATTGCCACTTGAACGCTTTATTGGTTGTAGAAGTGTTGACAGCCAATCTTTCTCACAAATACCAAAGATATAAACAGTGGTGAGCGTTTCCCAGACTGCACTGCATCAGTTTTGTTTGAAAAAAATCTGACCTTGCTGCAAATCAGGAAACATAAGGACAGTCGTAATCACGTAATGACATATTTCTGTCCTTGGATGAACCTTTGCTCCAAGTGGGTACCACATGGTGGTGTTTCTAAGTAAAAAAATAGTTATTATTGAAGGTTTAACAGGCTTGTTTTTCTTTCAGGAGGATTGTGGATTTTATCAGTATGTTGTTCTCTCTCTGTGCCTTTAACTTAATTCTACTGTTGATTTGTTTTTTTTCTCAGGATGATGGGGGTTGGACGGCCATGATCTGGGCGACAGAGTACAAACATGTGGACCAGGTGAAGCTGCTTCTCTCCAAAGGAGCCGACATAAGCATCAGGGACAAGGTTGGCAAATACATCTGTCCTCTCTGTGTTTAATATCCTTAAAGATGAAAGCCTTTTTATGTAATTTGTTCTTTAATGTTTCCTTTTTTTTCAATTTTTTTTTTTAGGAAGAAAACATCTGCCTTCACTGGGCAGCGTTCTCTGGCAGCGTGGAGATCGCAGAGCTGCTCCTCAACGCCCACTGTGATCTGCAGGCTGTCAACATCCACGGAGACTCTCCTCTACACATCGCTGCTCGGGAGAATCGTCTGGATTGTGTCACGTGAGTTACCAGCAGCAGGAAAAAACGCTCACACTAAATATACTAAATATTATACTATAACTTAAAACAGGAGGACAGGTTTAAAAGAATATTTTAAAACGTTGTCACAAATTGAATGTGTTTGTCTTCCTCAGGCTTTTCCTGTCTCGAGGAGCAGATGTGTTTCTGAAGAACCGCGAGGGAGAAACTCCCCCGGACTGTTGCAGCCACAACTCAAAGGCCTGGGCAGCCCTGCAGGCCAACAGGAGGGAGAGCGATGTGAAAAACGGCCGGCACAGTCGAGTAGAGGAGAAAGTCCTTCACAGGTTAAATTAAAAGTTGCACATATTACACCGGACGGCCAGATTGAGTCAGTCAGTTATCTTCCCTGTGAAAACAGCCTCTAACCTGTGTTTCTGCTTCATATACAGTGACATCGCTCTGGGGCAGGAGAGGGTTCCCATTCCTTGTGTCAACTCTGTTGACAGCGAACCTTGTCCAGACAACTACAAATACATCCCTGAGAACTGTGTCACGTCCCCAATGAACATTGACAGAAACATAACACATCTACAGGCAAGTTAAAAAAAAACATTTTCATGAGGAATTTTATAGAACAATAAAGAAATAGTCAGTGTGAAGTGACCAGTATTATTTTTGTCCATTCGTCCAACAGTACTGCGTTTGTAAGGAGGATTGTTCGGCAAGTATCTGCATGTGTGGACAACTCAGTTTGCGCTGTTGGTACGACAAGGTGAGACCAAATTACTCTACGTGCACATACACAAATGAGCAGGGTGTCCTCGTGCTGTGTGGTTTATATTGTTATATTGATATATCATGCAGTATTGACAACCTTTAACTATTATTTTTTTTATTAAGGCTGGTCGTCTTCTCCCTGAATTCTGCTGTGAGGAGCCTCCTCTCATCTTTGAGTGCAACCACGCGTGCTCCTGTTGGAGGACCTGCAAGAACCGTGTTGTGCAAAATGGAATTAGGTATTCAAAAAATACAGATGTCACCCATAGTCTTTAGAAAGTCGCATACTTTAAACAATTGTTACGGCAGCAGGACTACATGAGCTTGTCTCCATATAACTATCTGTCACGTCCGATGCTGTGAATCTTCCAGAACCAGACTTCAGCTCTTCAGGACCAATAAGAAAGGCTGGGGTGTCCGGGCCATGCAGGACATACCACAAGGGACCTTTGTATGCGAGTAAGTCCTATTCTCTCTCACACACACACACACACAAAAATGTTTCTAACTTCTAAACATATTTGTTAATGGATTTTAATTTTTTCCACGATTCAGTCGGTTATTCAGTATTTCTCATCATAGTTTCTAGTTTTCGCCACAAAAAAAAGAGAATGAAACAAGCCAGTTTCTCCGCAGGTTATTGCCTCCAAAGATGATAAAACAATGCAGCCACAGTTTGCATCCCTGCAGATCTGTTATCGCTCAGAAATCTGGGATGGACCTGGAATAGACATGTTGTGTCAGTTTTTCCCCCTGCTACTCTCACACACAGTGTCTGTAACTGATGCCAGATGGCAGCAGCTGAGACCGCAAGTGCAGCAGACAAGAGACGCAATTATTATTTCTGCTTTCTCATGTTCAAGAGCGCTGTAGCTGCAACCGAGGTGTTTCACCGTGGTGTCAGAGACTATCCCGCTAATGTACTGTGACTGTTTCCCACAGGTTTTCTGAAAAAAAAAAAAAAGTCTGACATTTAACGTTCTTAGTGCCATTTCATTGTTGGGTAATTCCTTAAAAAAAAAAAAAAAAACCTTAAGTGTTTCTTTTGTCTGTTCAGCAAAATATCTGCTGCTTCAGCCAGTGTGCTGGAGTTGCTTCCAAGAAAGTAGCTCCAGGATATGGCTGGCATTAGTGAACATATTCAATGACAAAACCAGTTTGTGACATCTCTGTTGATGTCACACTGTTTCATTTTCATTTCATTGCCACTGTTCAGTAATTTGATGTGCAGCTTCCTCCTTGGTGAGTATTACAGCAGCAAATCGGTGCATGTGAATCTGACATAAAATAAACCACACGGTGTGTGCTCATGTAAAGAAGGAACATGTCATCGGTGACGCGGTGTGGCACACTCATTTAATAATAGTAAATAGTTTCTGGGCAGCAGCAGATTTGCAGAACACAGGATCAGTTCATGAGATTTAAATATGGAATATTAACATGTATTAAAGTTGATGCTGCCAATATTTCTATTTAATAGACGGTTCATTGTTGTTTTTATCAGTAGCAGTCATGACAGAATAGAGATATTTTATTTTGTGCTGTTTGTTTGAAACAACAGTTGTGTTGCTTCCTGTGTGATGATTCTGGGGAATAATAAAACAATAAAATAATACTAAAATGATTTTTTTTTTTTTAGAAAAACAGCACTGGCCACCTAGTTACCACACATATACAGTGTGTTTCATTAAAACTGAATCCTGTTAAATAATGTGATAATTAATACTGTGTCAGATGTTAGTTATTTAATTAAAGATGACCTTTTGGGTTAAATCTTTTAAAAGATGTGAAAACGCAGCTTTAGCAGCAGGGATGTTAAACCTTTGAAGCTCGCTGTCTCAGAACCACAGTCTTATCAGACAGAACTATGAATATTATTCCAGGCTCATGTTGTAAACAGCATCAGTATGAAAGCATTGAAGTGATGTTTACAGCTGCTGACAGATTATCTGCCTTCAGGTACGTAGGTGAGATCATCTCTGAAGCGGAAGCAGAAATGAGACAAAATGATGCTTACCTGTTTAGTCTGGATGATAAGGTAAAGTATGGACAAGAGAGGCAATGTTACAATAGAAAGCAGATCTAAAATAGCTGCAATTATAGTTATGTTCTAATTCTTGTTTCATGTGTATATTAATAATAATGTGTTTTTTCTATAAATTCTGTATTCCAGCCAGAACTGTAGCTGCTCTTTAATGTGACATTTCCTCCTAATGCAGAAGTCTCCTCTCAGTCGTGTGCGGACAGCTTATCTTTTTTGAGCCTTTCATTTATTTTTCCCCTCCCAGCCACAAGACATGTACTGCATTGATGCTCGTTTCTATGGAAACATCAGCCGCTTCCTCAATCACATGTGCGAGCCCAACTTGTTTGCCTGCCGAGTGTTCACGACACACCAGGACCTTCGTTTCCCACACATTGCCTTCTTTGCCTGCGAAAACATCAAGGCTGGAGAGGAGCTCGGGTAAAGTCCAATTTTTTAATGTTGCTGAGAATCATAATGTGATGTATAAACAATATACTTTTTAGATCTATGCAGGGTCCTAATTGTGAGAGAAACGTAGAAAAATCATCATTCGTTGACTCAAAATGGTGATTTAACATCACGGCAGTGATACATCAACTAATAACCAATTATGTTTTTCTTTCTCACTTTCCCCTTTCAGATTTAACTATGGAGACCACTTCTGGGAAGTCAAAAGCAAACTGTTTAACTGCGAATGCGGCTCTTCAAAGTGCAAGTACTCGGCGGCGGCCATGGCATCGCTGCAGGCCGACAGCACCCCAGAGGACCAGCAGCAGCCCAGCGCGTCGCCCGACACCAGCTCTTCCAACAGCCCCCCCAGTCCTTCATAAAACACTCCTCACACTAAGCTTTGCTACACGCACACAACTGACAGGAACACGGAGATGCCTGTGTCCATTCATCCTGAACTTTGAACTTTGTATCTCCTCTTCTGATTAAATGATCATGGACCATAGACCACACACACACAAACACACTCTCACACACATACACATACACACAGACACAGTTGCACAATCAAATCCTGGATGAAGTCACTGCTTCTTTATTCCAACTTGTGTAATATGAACAGCAGGGGGCAGTGATGTCACGCACAGAAAACATCAGCGGGACAGTTTCAGTCTACATTTCATACATAACTTTACTGCGAAGGAGAACTGTGCATCTGGTCTTTTTTTAAAAACAAAAATAACTGATCGACATTATTAAATGGCTTTTCTTAAGAGTTATGATCAAGGAGCTTCGGGATTTCGAGACGAGTTTGTTGGTATCTTTCGCGAAGACAACCTCGGCATAAAGCTGAGTTTAACTTGTTTGACCGCTGTGGTCATTTAACATTGAACCATTCCAGCAAAATTAGCTGATAAATACTGAATTATGTTGCCACTTTTTTGTGTCACTTCATCTTTGTTGCAGTGTTGTCCAACATTCGCCACCAGTTGATTGTAAATTGAAAATGAATTGACTGAAATGATGTGAAAAAGTGGACTTTTTTTAATTTCTACTCAAGTGAGTATAGATTGATAGGAAGATGCTGTACCATTCCTCAAAAATGAGGTGTTTCTAGTCTGAATAAATTGGCTGACCTTTTTATTAAGCATGGGGATCTTAATGTGTCAGATATTTTGCAGCGGTTGTGGAGGAATTGATTAAACTGAAATCAAGATAAAGGAAAAAAAAAAAAAATACCATGGTGCTGACAAAGGTTTTTAACTTTTGTTTTCATTTGTATTACCCAAGTGAACATAGTTTGTAAAATAAGAGAACATTTTAAGTTTTTTATGTTTTAATTTTATCTCCAGTTTTCTAATCGTAGTTACTGTAGTTAGCCTGTTTTTAATTTTGTCTCATCATTTTGCTGACAGAAGCCAACCCGTCTTTTTAAATGTTGTTAGTAAAGCAGTGACTGTTGTGCAAAGTTTTGAAAGGTATAAATGGAAAAAAAAGGTTATAAAAATGCACTTCCATTACGTTCTGTTAAATATTTCTGGACCGTGAACCATCCATCTAATTGGTTGTATCTTTTTCAATAAATTTACTACTAATGCATTTATTGATATATATTTTTTACTTGTCTCAGTTTCTCCCGTTACCTGAAAGTGTTGCTGCAGTATTTCTGTATCTGTCAGAAAGATATTCCTTTTAGCTCATTATCTTGTCAACCACAAACATTTTACTGAAATATTTTCAAACTGAAGCCGTCAGCTAGTTTGACCCCTTCAGGAGCAGCTCAGATTTGACAAACAGGCTCAGGGCCTTGGCGTTGAAATATTTCAGCAGCTGTGACTTCAGAGTGGATGACGCTTCCCACACTCACTTATGCTTATGAGCTGAGATTTTCGGAGCTCGTTTCAAACTGACTGAAGCTACACGGGTGAAACAAGATTCGGTCCTATGTGCCTGAATAAACCCAGACATAGTGTCTGTTCAACATTAGCCAGAGCAGATATCTAATCAACCAGGCTAACAAAAATTTTATCGAGCTAAACCATTGATTTCAAAGCCTGCATTTTGTCATGCAAATATTATATCATAACATCTTTATATACAACATCTATATTACAATTTTTAAATCTTATCTGTAGCTGGTGTGTTTAGTTTTCAATTGTCTCAAAATGTCACTAATTAAGCAAAATGAAATACTTTCCTAATGTATTTCAGTACAGTTTGTGGGTATTTTGTTACATCCCACCCTTCAAACTATAACTCAACTGTGGCAGAAAATTACAAACACCGGAATCTAATCAGCTGTTGCATTAACAGACACCCCCCCCCTCTTGAATTTGGATTCAAACTGTCCCTCTGTAGCACCACGGAGAATAAAAAAACAGTGGGTAATGACTGACTGTGCATCTGCAGGCCTTTTAGGCCTGGCTGATGATTGCTCCCTTCCTGATTACCAGGGCGGACAGTGAAAACAGAGTCGATAATTGAATCAGAGAAAATTCTCCTCGAGCATCAAAAGATGGTTTGGCCTGATAAGATGGTTCTTAACGGGCAGGGCAGGAAGCAGCCTTTTTCCGCATTCCAAGGCCAGAGAAACTTTTTTTAAAACTTTTTTTTTTTTTTGGGTCTTTGGTGCCCCTGCCACCAAGTGTGTTTGGGTCAAACAAGTGTTTTACTGCACTGTGTTCAGCTGGATGTATCCCAGTAACCCTGCAGCGCAGTTATGAAGAGATCACTTCCTAAAAACTCAAAATGGGCAGAGAGACGATCCACTCTGGTTTATGGTACGTTCATTCTGATTCTTATTATCTTTGTCTCAATTTCTTTACATCTTTTTGTTGTATTTATAATAATCAGGATAGTACATACAGAATATGGGCGGGAGCCACTTAACGTAACTCAATGAATCTCAGACTGACAGTCAGACCAATCTCTCTAAGACAAGTCATGAATTGATCAACTTCATGAGAATACAGAATTATTTTTCCTTTTAAAAAAAAAAAATGTTTTTGTGTTTGTAATGTGATAATACTACTGTTAAAGCACTCTTCAGTGAGGCTGTTTATATATTTTAGGGACAAATATAAATAAAACAACTTTAAAAAAAAACAAAAAAACAAAAAACACAGGTTTCACTAACAATAACATTAGTGGTGGCTCTGTTCCGTTCAGGTTTCTCAGTAACAACAACAGTAGCCCAACAGGCCTCTGTAACTGAAACAGCTAAATGGAACGCAGCCATTTTTCCTCGATAGTTTACAGCTGTTTTTTCTCTGTGTCTATTGTGAGGAAGGTAAAAATATCTGATATGACTTAGCAGAGAAGTAATAATACACTTGACCAATCCACACAGATATGTTTATCATTTGATAATATAAATATAAATAAAGAGAAATGCCAGCACCACTTTGAGCAGCCACGTTCACTGTCAAGTGTCAAAAACCAGCATGAACTTGCTTGAGCACTTGCTAACTCAGTGTTAGCTCGCGAATAATCAGTAGCATTTCCCCTAGTTGAAATGTTCAAAATACTTATCAGCTGGAGTTTATTTGTTGTTAATCTTATTTAAACTATACTTTATTCGTGGTCTTGGCGTTTGTTTACTCGTGGAAACCACGGTTTGCTACATAGCTAGTTAGCTTGCTAGCTAAAATACATCGGTATTTTTTATTTTTAATTTGCTGAATATATGAAATAATACACAAAATCTGGTTTATACCCCAGAAGTGATTTTGAGAGGTTTCAATATGTGTACACTTTTTTTAGATGAGCGAGGTTTCGTCTCATTCAACTGAATCGGATTAGCTAATACAACAGCGCAAGCTAATGGCCTCGAGACCAATGACGTTTACGTGGAAAAGTTTGTTTCACGACCTTGTATATAGCTGATATAATTGTTAACTTAACCATAATAGTGATCATGTTTCCCACCTCCCATGGATTAATTATTTGTAACCATCAGCGGTGCGTGCGGCCACATTCGGCTCCTGGCGGATGCTCACTCTGGGGGCGGAGTACGAGGACACCTGGGCTCCGTCACCGGACAAGAAGCAACGTGCCGGGCAGCAGGAAGAGGACCCCGCGGAGGAGACCGAAATCTACGGGGAAGACACGGATGGACCATCATGGAGAGCCGCTGATACCAGCACCTTGCAGTATGACACAGTTTTACATCTTGACGGACTGAGCAAAGATCGAAAGAAAGATGGTGTCAGTCAGATCGTCAAGAATCACGACCTTTTGAACAACTTGCCATGGCCCGGCAGGTGAGTCACACTGACTTTAACTCTTAATTACTTAACAAATAAAAAGACATTAAAAAAAAAAAAAAAAAAAAAAAAGTTGAACAGTTGTTTAAAAAGTAAAACAGTAACAAGAACAGGCACCATCATGAATGAATTCCTCTTTCTGTTTTGTGATAATGTTGTTAATTTAAATTATCCCATAAAATATTGATTTTAAAATAATATTATTCTTTTAACAATCTTTAATATATTAACTCAAAACTGAATAATAAGGGGTGATCACAAGACCCCAAGATAAGGTAGTAAAGGAGGTTTTTGAACCCTGGGGAATTTGCCCATTTTGCCTGGTTAATAATTTAATTAATGTTAATTTTTTTTTTTGAAGGTGTCACTTTAACAAAATCCACTCTAAGTTCAGTCCCGTTCAGTTCCCACAGTAAGCAAGTAAGCACTTGGCAACAGTGAAGAGGAGACTCTGCTTTTTAACAAGACAAGAAGAAACCTGCAGATTCATCTGCCTCGACCGGTTGGAATTAAAAGAAGGAAAAGAGAATAAAGAGAGGAGGAAGAAGAGGGGGAGGAGTGTGGGGTGAGAGGGGGAGATTACAGAGAGGAATAAGACATTTTACTGTTACAGACAGCTTAAGCAGCAACAGGTTATAATGGTATTAATAACAACAATGTTGTTGTCATTACAACAACAACAACAATATATCACAGTAAAGCAGATATCTGGGTATTTTGATTAGGGATAATATCTGAGCTGATGTTGCCAGAGTAATAGCTCAACATTTCTCATAGCAGTACATAAACTGTACCACTAGATGGCTCCTCTGTTATATGGAGAGCATTTATGCAATAATGATTTTATGATATTTATAGATGCTAAATAAATAATGAGCAGAATAACAAAAGGCTGAGGTCATTTGTAAATAGCCTCTAGCTGTGACTTTGTTAATGGTCTAGTCTGCTTTGCAATTGGCTGTTTAAATTGTAAAACAACGTATACCAAAGAACGAATGAATTAAATATGAAAAAGTCAGCAAAGGCTGAAGTTAAAAGGGTTAGTCGGATATTTTAGGTCTTGCACACAAATGCACAAATGTCAATGTATAAAAGACTTTTTCCATTTCAAAATCACTGACATCACACTGTGAGAGGATGACGTTGTTTTATTTGGTCAAAATGATCGTGTCAGCACTGTTTTGATTGCTTATGGGTGTAATGTTTGGTTTCTTACATAACAAAACAAAGGTCCAGTGAGGTAACCTACTGTATATTGGTTTATCTACAGTCCCACATTCTTGTAATCTCTGAATATTAACAGCTGGTGACTCACAACTCGATGAAGCTCAAGAAATGCCCTGCAGTAAGGACACTGGTTTCAGACTTTTTTGTTTTTTTTTTTTTTTTTTTTTTTTAATATTTTGACTCTTGGTACAAAAGGACGAAACTGAGTGTAGCCTGAAAACATACATAAGCTTTAGATCTAAATGACCAACTAAAAACTTTTGATGCTACAGTTTAATTCATCTTCTCAATCTAATTTGAAAAGCATAACGATCATCTCCGGTAAACACCACACACAAAACATCCCCAGTGGTAATTAATGTTCATTACCTAAATTTATGGTAGTCTGTGAATCCTTGTCTCCACCATGAACACGGCTTTCTCACTTCCTTCCTGTTATCCTACTAACAGGCTAATTAACCAATGATGCAAACAGCTATAGCATAGTTCATTATATCACAAACATCACATATATTCAACATCAAAACTGATGGTATGAATAGTCTTTGCATGTAAACACAATAGATGAAATTGAAATAGGTGAATCGAAAATTCAAGAACTTAGCAAACCTATGGCAGATCTTTTGTATCATATCAATATTCACCTGATAATGGAAATTATCTTCACTGGCAAAGCAGACATTCACTCTGGTACACATTGATGACGCCAAACCCGAAGAAGAGTCACTCGTTTTAGTCCAGCAAAGGTCATACCATCTGCATATTTGCATATTTCTGCATAAACCATAGTTTTTTGTCTTGTATCACAATCCCAGCAGTGCAGACAGAAAATAAGACTAAATTATGTTTTAAGGATCTTTTATTTTATATGTCTGTATGAATCCAACTACTAATGATGACTCATGAGCAGCCTGGGTCTTTAAAATCTAAAAATACTTTAACATCTTGATGTGTCATGACTTCTTTTTTCTTTGTTTTAAACAACTTTTTTTAACAGAAAATGTAACTCCAGCCCACATGTCTTTGTCTGTGACTTTGGGCAAACAAAACCATTAGATATGTATGAATTATTAAGGGGGAAAATGTCCATATTTACACTGTTTTTTAAGTATTTTGTCACAAACATCTTATTATGTTATAAAAATGACTGAGCTGGTAGGTCATTCTTTTACCACAAACCCGATTTTAATGTGTTGTGTTTCAATATGGAAAAATAATAATAAAGGAAAAGTGATTATTTTGCATGATTAGTTTTTGTAAACAGGTAGCAGTGGGGATGGGTAAAGGCGAGTTTATTACCATCAAGGTATATTTGCACTTTGTCATACTGTTGGTTTTATTGACATTGAGCGAATTCAATGTAAATTTCTAAATAAAAAAAAAACAACATTTTATTACATGTTTATCGCATTTTATTGCAATTAGCGCACGGCATCTTTTATAAGCAGCTATCAAAGCAGGTTGTTTGTCCCTTGTTGATGTTAATAGAAAGATCGATTAACACTCGTGTTTTGACCCGCGTGGCTTTCCTGGACTTCATTAGTTTTACAGCCTGTGATAACCAGCCAACGGCCTGAGAGCGCGTCTGTGCGCTCCAGCCACTGATAGGTCCTCCCTGGTCACATGCACTGCTCCTTATTCCACCGAGGACTTGCTATATAGCTCTCAGCCCCCATAGAGCGATCAAACAGAAAATCAAAGGATAACTACTGGTGTTGGATTTGCTTGTTTTTAATGTTTCTTTCAGCTGGAAAAAAAAAAAAATTGGAGCATTTTCAATGTTTTCTGACGCTCCTGCTCATTTTTGATTGACGCCCTTAACGTTTCAACTGGTGTTTGGATGCTGACACGATGTTGTCAGGGTTTTTGACTGAGACTGGGTGATTTGGTTCGATTTCAGCCTGGTCTTTCTCCACGAGCCCGACTGATATGGATGCAACAGCCACACAAAAGTGATTTTTCTTACATCTCGGAAGTGCTTTATTGCGTAAAACTTTGATGGTTTACTTGTCACTGAAGATGAATGAATGGAAAGGATCAAGAGAACATGGTTTTCCATGAGGCCACCTTATTTTTTTTTATTTTCTAAACGCAGCTCTTTCTTCACTCTCTAACGCTAAGCTGTGGTTTGAATGAAGTGTGTTTGTTGTGATGCGCCTCTCTTTCATTTCGACTGACACCAGTTTGGATTTTCCCTTTTGGATCTGTGCGTTTCCAGAATGGCTCGCTTCGCAGAAGATCTACCCAGGTACCGAGGGAGCGCAGGCGGCGCAGGGAGAGGTGGACCGGGCGCTGGGAGAGGGGGAGCCCGGGGTGGTGGCGCTCCGGGTGGCCAAAGGATGTACAAGCAATCGATGGCCCAGAGAGCCCGGACAATGGCCATTTACAACCCGAACCCTGTCAAACAAAACTGCCTCACTGTCAACCGCTCCCTCTTCATCTTCCCCGAGGACAATCTCATCAGGAAGTATGCAAAGCGAATAATAGAGTGGCCATATCCTTCCTGACCACCGCGCTCAGAGCCGGTGCATCTGGAGCTCATAACCTGTCTGTCTTTGCTTTGCAGCCACACACACAGACGCACACCACCGCCTCTTAGGGATTTTGTCAGGCTGTTTAGTTAAGGTTTTCTTTTGGATGACATTTATTTATGTTATGTTGTGAAAACGCGCCCGTATTGTTGTATCACCAGTTGTTTCTGCCTGTAGAGTAGCTACTAGTGTCTCTCCGCGCAACACTGACTGCACCTGTCGCTCTGGTTCTTATCTGTGTCCAACATGACACAAAGATTTTTTCTCAATAGGTTCGGGCAGTGAAAAGACTTCACATCCTTCTATTGTGTTGCCTTTTTTGTTCCCAGCTCAATATAGTGCCTCTGGGCGTCCACATCCATAGATAAGTTCTTTTGTCAAAATGTCAGCTGTAAACTGTATGCCGGGTACGGACAGCAATCCTGGCGTTGTACTTAATCATGATCAAACATCGCTATTGACTTATGCAACTAGAAGTCAATAGAAAGCTGCGTGCGTAAAAAGGGTGATAGTAAGTCGGCGCTGTCGCTGCTCTCACTGACCGCCCCCTCCTGCTCATCATGTTCTCCAGTAAAATCGTGTAATCATCAGGAAAAGGTGCAGCTTGCCGTGGTGAAAAGGGACCGCTGGTCGAAGGTTACAGCTCCGCCTCGTTATCGTAGACGGGAGCCTTCTCCATGGTGCTGAAGGCGCCCACACTCACCCTTTCACGCTACTCTGTAAACACTGTAAAATGTCCACTTCACCCAGTCAGATGTTTTGTATTTTCTCTTTAAACAAGTCAAGGAGTCTTCCAGAAGAGTGACATTATCAAAACCTCGGTTACTCACGAGTAGAGTAACAGTTAATACACGACAGTTGTGAAAGCTGGGATCTGCTCTGAAAAAAGTCAAACATTGTTTTTCATATATTCGTGAGAAACAATATTTTGAGTGGCATTTGTCAATAAAGGTGTTAGTCATTGGGCATATACCATAAAAACAAACCAGAACAGCTAAAGCTGGATCACCATAAATGCTATTAAAGTTTTGAGACCGGTGATTTGGACTAAAAACTTTGTATAGTATTTTTTTTCACATTTTCAAGACAGAAACATATTTTGAAGACTCAACCTTGAATGACCTGTTAGATTAATATGCTTTTTCGGTGACAAAGCTACGTCTGGACAGGTGGAGTTTGTGTGACAACTGATAGTGAGAACAGCATTAGTTTTAATAAAATAACAATGCTTATCAGTTTATTTGTGCCCTCAGTGAGTTGATATGAATTGAATTTTCACTCCACAGTAATAATAACCTTTACACCCATTTTATTTCCTTTAAAATTTTCTGTCAAGAAAACAATATTGTGGTTGCATAATGTAGGTAGTTGTGTATCTTATGGATATAAACTTTACATCTTGGCTTTAATGGTCCCTAACCTTCCTATTCCCTCACGATTCATAGGCCCTCAATAGGCCCTGACCTGCGGATATCAGCCCAGCGAAAATAGACTGCAGAATGAATCAGCCACTGATAATGGTTGGAAATGATCAACCATCTGGAAGGATCATACGCACGTGTATAGGATGCTTTCTTTCTAGGAAGCCTTGAACCAGAGCATAATGGACGCTTTATGGTTTAGTGGAGAGAATGTGTCCAAATCTAATTGTAATGGCGTACACTGTACTGAAACAGCAAGGTGATTTGCTTTTGTCTGATATCTGTGTTGAGTTGTGTTACTTTGTTCAGTCTTTGCTATCCTGCTAAAGTCATGTATCCTGATTGAAAAGATGTTATGATGATTTAGATGTGAAATCAATGCTACTTTACTTTGAACTTCTCCTTAACCCTCACACTCCATTTGAGTACATGATCCTGGCTACAATTATTGCCAACTGCATTGTCCTGTCCCTGGAGCAGCATCTACCCGGAGATGACAAGACACCCTTGTCAGAACGCCTGGTAAGTGTATTTCATAGAGGCCCTTTCTTTATCCAACAAGCTTTTGCTTTGATTTTCTAACCCTTGTCCGAAGTACCAGCATCCCAGAGTAACAAGGAACGGCCCATAGGAGGTGAAGTGCAGAAACACTCTTGTGGACACCTTTTGTGTTTAACTTTATTTGACTGTGTGTGTCTTTTTTTCCCCTCCATCTGTTATCTTGTAAGTCATCTGAGTCTGTCAGTGGGCTAGCTTTGATCACCTGCTCCTGGTCCGTGTTCACCCAGTTGTTCACACATGCATGATATAAACCAACATTTGAACTCGCATTGCACATCTAACAAGAGAAACCAAAGAGACTATTAGAGAGGGAGAACCAGTGACATATTCTAGCCTGTGTGCTAAAAAAAAAGTACCATGTAGCTTCATGGTTCAGCACTTTGGTGTTCTTGTTTTTAGGGTGTTGTAGCTTAGGGGAGTTTGTCCTAAATAGAGGGCCATAGAGTGTTACAAAGAGCAACAGCTTGATGTGAAAAAGTCAATTAATTCCTCTCATGTTGTACCACCTGCTCCTGTTCCCATTTCAAATTATCTCAGTGGCTGTGATGCAAATTCAGTAGTGAAGATGTTACTACTTGGAAAACAAAAAAGGAGCATTTACCAGTTGAGAGAGTCATTAAAGTGGTTACACAAAGAAAACAAGCATCCTCTCCCTGTGTCCTCCGTCTTGAGGATGTAATACAACAAGAAACCTTTTAATTACAGCAAGGAATCAGCCTTTATTTATGAAGCACTGTCAACAGGAAGAGGAGGTTGATGATGGAGGATCCATTTCAGGTCTTTAACACCACAAGCCTTAGGATTTCTCAGCTGTATTTACAAATCAGCAGTATTTTAGATGTGTGGATAATTTATGTTAACAAATTACTAACAGACATTTATCCAGGCAGACCTCCAGCACTGTCTTAACATAGGTTGATTTGTCGGTCATACATATACTGTATGCCATGCTGAATGGTCATTGTTTTAACGGTGCAGAGTTTTACAGTGACTCTTACTGGCCAGGGCCAGCTTATTTCCTTCTCAATAACAACTACAAACTGTCATTACTTCACCACCACAGCCTCATGCTTGATACAGTAACTCACATCCAACATATCTATTATCACTGGGTGTTTACTGTAGTCAGCCAGCACGATAAGAAAGGTCACATTTCTTATAGTGCTCAGGCCTGTCACACTGCTTTTACATGATTATTTATGTTGGAGGCTGGGTGATGCTGGGGGTTGGGGACACTGTCTGTCAGGCTGTAGTATTCTGAGAACCAGAGAGAAAAATTGAGGGGGAGAGAGTTTAGTGTAGGCACGAGATATCCACTGCTCATACTCTGTGCATTGCCCAAGGCTCTTGCAGATATTAATGGAGGCAAAGAGGAAGTGTTATGTCAGACATGCCTGATCCTACTTTCTTACTTACTGTAAGGCCTAGGGTTAACCTGGCCACATGGTGTAAATGATTAAATTGTGACACACTGTTGATTGTTTGACACTGTTTGGGAGCAATGCCCAAATCAATTATATCATGTCATATGTGTTATGCATATGTGTTATTACCAAATTGGCCTTTCAAACAAAAAGGTTTTTGTCCCATTGTGATAAAGCAGTACTTCTGACCTCCCTTAATGTCACACTAGCGGGACAGTTGAACTTTTACCTCTTTCATTGCCTCAAATACTCCACTAGTTGTCCCAGATTTCTTCCTGGTTGGCCCAATCATCTATCTGGTAGACTTACATAGCAGTTTGGTTGGTTTGGTTGGTTGGCTTAGTCAAACTGCCTTCAGTATCATTTTTGAGACCCAATGAGCAGCCTCTGTTGCAATTTGGCCCCTGCATTTTTTCCAGGATGACACTTTGATAGGATTCTTTGTTGAACAGTTTTATTTGGCACATGCAATCATGTAAAACATGTGTGTTATTAGTTAAATGTCTGTTTTGTGAGATTTAAGTGAGCACACCCATGACTTCACAGTTATACTATGTCTCTTAAGATCATGCTGTGTGTGTATATTTGTTTTCACTGTATTTACTTTCTTTTCATCCAAAGAAGAGAACTTCACTTCTGGC
The DNA here is from genome assembly GCA_016801845.1 of Polydactylus sextarius. Lineage (NCBI taxonomy): Eukaryota > Metazoa > Chordata > Actinopteri > Polynemidae > Polydactylus > Polydactylus sextarius. The sequence continues at coordinate 8,967,302 of CM028922.1, forward strand.
ACTTGGCACACTGTCAGCGCTGGTGTAAGAAGTAAAGGGAACCATCTTTCTTTTTATCTTTTACTTGTCCCCCCGCCCCCTCCCTTTCACTGAATGCTTCATTAAGCACTCTATTACCTCTAACAAAAAGATCTTCCTCTGTCATTCTCATCATCTCCCTGATTCTCTCTGTGTTTCTGTAGGATGACACAGAGCCCTACTTTATTGGAATATTCTGTTTCGAGGCTGCCATTAAGATCATCGCCCTGGGCTTTGTACTTCACAGTGGCTCCTACCTCCGCAACATCTGGAATGTAATGGACTTCGTGGTCGTCATAACAGGGTGAGTCCCTCGCCCGCTGGTTGTCAGCTAGAGATGGAAGCCATAAGTGAAAGAGTGGTTTCTTTTGTGTGCATCTGTGACACAGGCTGAGAGTGACTGTAGTGGAATCAACCTTGCTCTAGTTAGAGCATCTGCCTTAAAGCATCTATATGTCATTCCACAAGAAACACAAGTTGGTAAAAGATGTGAAAAGTCAGTACATTATTATCACTATGTACATTTATTACTTTAGCTTTTCATTTATATTCTTTATTTTAACACTGTTGCTTGTCTCCACCACGTAGACACTTTGTCTACATACTAGTTATAGTTTGGGGAAGGGCCTTTCCTGTTTAAATATGAGAGTTCCCCTGTGCACAAATCCAGGTCCGAAATGAAACAGTTTGATGTGAAAGAACTTGATGAGTCTTTATAGAGAACTGATCTTAAAGCCTATGATTATTGGATATTCAACTGTGACTTTACAGTTTCATGTTTGGGTGTTTGCGCCTGAGTGTTTGGATGGTAAATGAAAGGTACAATAATTACACATTTCATATGTGATGTATGTTTCAGAAAAAACAACAACTTATTGGTGGTTTAAGTTATTGGCGTAGTGGAGCACAGAATTTCTGTTACTGATGCTTTTATAGTTGAAAGTTGTATTTCTTTTTTTTTGTCTTCGTATCGCTTTTCCTTCTTTGTTTAGTAGGGCTCGGGCAAGAATGGATGCCTGGCAGGGAAGCTGTCAGATATTGTGGCTTTTGAGAGATGTAATAGTCTGTGTTTGGTGTTATCAGGAAGGAGTCATGAATGACGGAGCAGGTCAATAGTCCTGAGTAATTACTACTTGGATTTCAACTTGGGCAGCACTGAAGCTTTGTCTGGAAGGTGCTATGGTGCTTTCAGCTGTTGATGGCAAACAGAGGTTTGGCGGCATAAAGTTGGTAGATGAAGTATAATATATGTTGTATAATAACATGTCTCAAAGCTGTGGTGATTTTGCTCTTGTTGTATGGAAGATATTGAAAAATGACATTTTCAAGAACTTTTATGTTTTTTTAATCACCAACTTTGAGTTCCTCCACTTACACACACACACACACACACACACACACACACACACAAGATCACTTTCTACATTATGTCCTTTATTATTTAATCAAACATTTAGACATTAAATAATAATTGAGAACATTTCAGTATTTAATGAATCTAGGTTATTGTTAAAAACAATCTGCTCATTTGTTTACAACTAACTGATGCTGTTTAATATCTGTCTTGCTGGGTTACAAGCTTACAATGTTCAGTTTTTTTGTTTTTTTTTCTGAGCGTTTAGTGTGTGATGCTATTGAACAAAAAGTTGTTTCTCTTTTTATCTATGTGTTTCTAGGTGCTTCTCTATTTAGCCTACCTGCACTGACAAAAATTAGGTGGACAAAATAGTAGAGGCGCAGGTGTGTATAATGGTGATATGTAAATGTGTTTTGAGGAAGCAGTGCTTTTTAAACTTTGCCCAATGCCTCTGAGAGTCTCTTCAGGCAGGATACAAGAGGACCTTCCTCGTGAGCCACTGCCTCATACTAAACCTTGTCAAGGCTTGGAACGCTCCATCTTTAGTGATAAATGCTGATCGGTTCACTACAAACTTCCAGTGGCAGAAGAAGCTATTTATTTTTATTTAAGTTGAAACAGCAATATAACAAAAAACAGTGTATAAACAGTCAAATTGTCCTTTCGGAAAATCTCCCAGTCCCACTCTTCACTGCCTGAAAAATTTGTCAGAAATGTGCCTCTGATAGCCCAGTCAGTTGATAAATGTTCTCTTTACTGAGTAAATTCATGAGGAGAGAGAGATTTTACTGCCTTGACGCTGTATGAGATCTAGATTGGATTTGTGCTGTAAATAATGACTATTTCAAAAAGTCAATAAACAAATGAATGAAGGTGGGATGAGGAACAGAACAAAGATTGCAGAGAGGTGGTGACCTCGAGAGTGATGAAAAAAAAAAACAGACCAGTAAAGATGAAGACAGGGAGGAGAGTAAACACGGCAAAATGACCAATTTTTCTTTGGCTTTTTTACATCTGCTTTAATTTTTAGGAGAAAAAAAAAACAAAATAAGTTCAGGTCAGAGATACTTTGTCTTTCACTTTGATGAACCGTGATGAAATTTTAATATTCCCCTGTTCTACATGGTGGAAGATCTAATGTGTGTTAGAAGATAAAAACCTGAGTTCTTTAAATGTAAAAAAGGTTATAAGAGCACCAGCTGGTGTCAGTGTCATGTGATACGCCTGGTACACGTGGTGCAAGTGTTTTATACTAAAGTCAATAAATTGACAGATAACAGTTGTGTTTATCGGTTTTGTGTATGTTGTGTTATGTTGCTTTTTAAATAAAGAGGAGGCGTGTTTAATTAATTAATAAGTACAGATTTTTTTTTGAACAAAAGTTTGTTAAGTTATTTAAATATGCTTAAAGCATAGCAGAGACTGAGTTTAGAGGAGTCTGTCAATATTTTTTTGTCGACGTTGTGTCATGTATGTAGAATCAGCATCTTTGTGTTAGGGATTTTATTCTATACAAAAATTAAAGCTGGAGAAATGGCTTTTGAGTTCTGGCTGCCCATTGCTGACACAGCTGGATACAAATGAACCATTACGCTGTGTATATGTATATCTCCGTTTGGTTGCCAAGCAACCACACGAGGTAATGTGCTTTGGTGTGATTGGGGGTTTCTGCTTGTGTGTGTGTGTGTGTGTGTGTGTGTGAGAGAGAGAGAGAGAGAGAGAGAGAGACTGATGCGTTTGCTTTGTGCTCAACATGCTCCTGTGGGATCGGGGGTTTGAGGATGTCCGGACAGAGCCCACATCAATCTGAAATCAATCAGATCAGCTCTGGGTATGGTTTGGCTCACTGGTTTGCAATATGAGCAAAGTCTGATCCTGGGAGATTTTGTCCTGATGTCAAATGATAAAAGAACCAAAAAAAAAAAAAAAACATTTAACCATACTCTTAGATTTTCTACCTCCCTAAGTGAGGGTAAGAGGATTAAAGGAACTTCACTGCACACCTGGGTGTTCAAATCTATTTCTGCTTTGTCCTGTAGTCCATAGAGGGAATGAGCAGCCCATGAGCAAGAATTAGTGATCATAAGTAGAGCTTAGTATGGTATAAATGATAACATAGTGATTACTTTACTTTGAGTAGCAAGAAAATTAAAGTCAGGAGACGAGAAAACCATAGATGAATGTAATGCTGCCGCTATTACATGTTATCAATCAAAGCATGAATGATGGATAAAAAAATGAATTTAAAAACACTTTGCAATCAATCAAAAGTGACCAGTCAGTTTTTTTTATTGATCTCACTGGCTACAAATCTAATTTAGAATCCATGCTGACAGGATATGATTGTGGCTCAGGTACCAGAGAAGATAAATTATTTTTGCTTTGTTTGAATTAAAACATTAAGCTATGCTCTATTAATAATCTTTTATTACACAAGTCAATAATGAATTTGCTAAAAATCTGTAATAGTTGTATGCCTGCTGTACGATTCCAGTGCTCAGTCCTTAGGCTAATTATGTCGATACAGCCATCCAGTCCTAATGAAATTGTGTAAATGATAGTTTAGCTGGAGGCAATGGCAGACCTTTAATCTGTCCTGATCAGGCATTAGGAGTCCCCTAATAAGAGAATAAATCTGGTTGCGTTGCCAAGGGCCTAATCAATAAAACACTGAGCTGGTCAGCCCACAAACACTGAGCCAAGATGAGGAGCCCGATGCGGCCAATCACATGCTTAGCATGACGACATGTATGACATGAGGAGAAAGGGCAAGGAGCCTGCTCTGCCTAGAAGAAGCATTTATATCACATGCCAGTTTGAAGCATCATGCTCACAGACACTGGGGAAGAATGACTCAGTAGCTGAAAATAAAAAAATAAAAATAAATAATAATAAAAAAAAAAAAGTCCAAGATGCAAGGGATTAAATGACACACTGGTTTTAATTTAAAAGGTAAAATGTAGTCAGTGTGAATTTATTCTTGTCTTGAACATCTAAAGTTTCCTCTTTTTGGAGGTAAGATATATCGTAAGAACATTGAAATTAAAATATTACCAGTGTGTTAATATCTAGATGCAGTACATACATTTACTTTTGTTAATGTGTTTTAGTAACATCTGAACGGTTCATTGGTTCTCCATTTAACCTCCTCTGCCTCTTGGCCTTTTGATAGCAAGTCACACTGCTGTTATTGACCAAAGCCTCACATGGCCTTTTACTGCCCGTGCAAACACTATGGCAACCACAATCTAAAGCTCCTGGCTGAAGTCACTGAGAGCAATAATCCCACTGTCTGCACCAGGGAAACAACACCAACCAGGGCAGTTGTTTTTATTTATTTATTTATTTACTTATTTAGTTATTTATCTGTATATTTGATTCACGACGAGTCCCGGCCTTAAGTGGTCAAGGCAAGAGTCGGTGCTTGTGTCTACTTCAAAGTTGTGATTTCCTTTTATGTGACCCTCAGGCAATGGGGCAAACACAAAAGGAGGCTTCAAAGTATAGTTGCAGAGACTACAGAGGTTGGGTCACTTTAGCTTACGCTCACACCCGGCAGCATGAATAAATGTTTCCTTTGAACGGCTGACAAAATGTTGCTGTCTGATCTCGTTGGTCTGACACTCATGGCTTTGCTGATGTCACATGTGCTCGATACGAGCTGAGTTTGTGTGTCAGTGCGTGGGTGTGTGTTCGTATATCTGCTGTACATTACCACACCTGCAGCCTAATTTAGGCTGCAGGTTGCAGCCTGATTAAATACCTTTTTATCCTATTTGACTTTAGTATTTAATTTGCTTATTAACTTCCTTAGAATCAATAATGAAATCTGTTTATGTGTTTTTTTAAGCTGTGTGTCTAAAGTGGTTATCTCAGGCAGAAAAGAGCCGGCATGATGCTGGGGAGCGCTTCAGCCCAGTGCTTCATCAAAAAAACGCTGCGTGTGGGTTTTGTTTCTATGACAACAATATCTTGACAACATATCACCACTGCCGTTGTATGATAGACTGGCTTACAATGCATACGGTGATAAAAGCACAACACTCACCAGCAACAGTCGATGTCCAGCCAATCTGCTCCCACGAATGGGCTTTTCTGTCTTTGTTGTGATGGTTTCAGTCTGACATATCACACATGATAAGTCAGACAGAAACCATCACAACAAAGACTGGGATGAGATAGACAGATAGGGCTAGAGAAAATATCTCACAAAAGACAGATGCTATGGAAAAAGTCACTGTGAGTAGTGGCTGCGTTTGGCCACATGTACTGTCTTATCAGTGAGAACAATTGGAAAAAGACATTGGTAAAAAAGGATAGCAAGGTGGTCAGGTGGCCCACATATTCAAGTTATCTCAGGAACTATAGGATGGATTTTGTACAAACATTCGTGCTTCTCCAAGGATGAATCCTAAATATATTGATGATCCTCTGACTCTTTAATTAGGCAGACATTAGTAGATTTTTTATGACTATTTGACTATTGGAGGAATTTGGAGGAATTTGACATGAAATTAGGTAGACGTTCATGGAATTCATATGGCTTTTCAGGGTTTTTCCAGGATTTTTCTTAAATTTTTCAGTTGTATCACTGAGCTGCACTCTGTGGGCCTAATCACTGAAAGCCATGAAGGTTGCATTGTTTTTATTTTATTATTATTTTTTTTTATGTGTGTGTGGTGGTTGTTTTCTTAGTTCAGGCAGGTCTGTTTAATGTCTTCTGGGCAGTTAGCAATCACTCCAGTGAGTGAACACTGTGTGCTGTGTTTGGATGGTTGAGCGCTGCTGCTGCCGCTGCCATGTCATCCACATTGTAGCAGACTGATACCAGCTCTGCTCTGTCTGATGGCAGCCGCACAAGAGCTGTGAGCAGCAGGTGAGAATCTGGTCAGCTTCTTCTCTCCCTGCTCAACCTTACACAGGGATGTGGTCAATAATACAAAACTAAGTTAGAGCTGGAACCAGTGAGTTTTTTCCCCCCACAATTTATTAAACTGTCTTTGTTTATTTGATTATTCAATTAATCAAATAGTCTATAAAATGTTTTGAGATGGTGAAAAATGTCTTAAAAAGTAAACAATCCTGAAACAATCACTGGAATAAATGACAAGTTTTATTATGGTGAAGTTCCTTTTAACATGAGTAAAGAGGCTTACAAAAGGACAGGTGGATAAACAAGCAGGCAAGATGACAGGAACAGACAACAGGATGCAACACGTAGGATGCTGGTGTACAAAGATACATATGGAACATAAGCAGGTAGCAGATTATTTGGAAAACACACTGGACTAAAAACAGGAACTAAAGCCATGGCTGGGAAGTCTTGGCTAAGATCAGGAGAAACTAGGAGCTGGTGTGTTAGTGGGCAGGAAAGCCTCGGTGGCTGAAGACACGAAACAGGTAGGCAGGTGAATTCTGGGGGCATCTGGTGGGCACAGTGAGAATGGCAGTTCCAGGGAGAAACAAGGCCCGAATAGAATGGAAAGAAACTGGAGATGGAGAGCAGGAGGTTAAAGAGGGAAATGTGATGCTGTCACAACATCAAGGTGATGTTTTAAAATTCCATGTTTCTTTCAACCCCCCAAAAAGTGAAGTTACGGAGAAGGCAGCACATCAGAGAATCCATTTGTGCTTATTAAATGACTTGATAGCTTTACTTTATCATTTCTAGGCAGTTTTTGGTATCTTTCGACAGCTGATATTCGAGCAATGACAGATTATAAAGGCAGAAAAAGATTCGTGATTGACATATAACTATAGATGTCATATATATCAGTCTCCTTATGCCATGACGACATCCAGTTTGTTGTCATTTCTAGCTGTTCGATGTGGCTGTGATGTTATTGCATTAGCTTTTGCATATTTGAACATGACAACTGACTAATGAGAGCTCGTGCGAACTACTAGCCCTGACTCATGAATATTTATGAGACCAGAAATACAATAAGCCAAGGTGACTCAGTATAACAATGTAGACCGAACAGATCCGCCCCACATCTGTCCGTTTGCCAATATGCCCATTTAAATCTGACAAAAGTGGCTGCTAGCTATAGCTTCATTTGCAGCAACTCAACCAGGTGTCATTATGACATTATCATTATGACACCTGGCAGGTTCCTGTCTAGTCAGTCACATTTTGCATCATCTGCTCCAGTTGTGAGACCCTGAAAAGAAAGCATTGCTCTTCGTATAGAAGCTTTTGAAGCTAATTTGACTCAGTGTGAAGTTGGCAAGCACACAGACACACTATAGTAGATCTGACGGACTAATTGATGTGCGCACATAGAAGTGAAATACACACAAGCACTCATACGTGTCTAGACACACACGAAAAAAATCCCACACAAAACACATGAGTAATTCCTCGCTTGCTCTTTCTCTTACACACAAACACAGACAATGGCACACACAACATTGTGTCTCTGTTGGCTTTACTGCCAGGGTTCCAGTCAAGCGTGGATGAAAAGGGATGCTTGTCATTTCCTGTAGGTAGAGGAAGTGCACTACACCACAACTGATGTGGCAGATTGGCAGGTTTCCCTGTTCACACATGACTCAGTCCACAGTTAATTAAAAACGATGTGTTGTTTTCTGGCTGGAGCATCAATAATTCTACAGGTAATCCAACTGTATAAGAGCGACACATATGAAATATGGTTATTTTTACACTGTAAGGAAAAGGACATATGTGCTACAGCTATTGAGTTTTTCACATCTGAACCCTGGTTACCATAAATCCAGATATTTTTGTTATAAATTTAGAAAAATCACATCTCAGAAATGGCTAATAAATATATGATGAACCAGGTCAAGCCAGCGTGGGCTTGGCCTCAAAAAGGCCTCACGTTAGTACACCTCCAGCAAGCAGACCCTAGGTTACCTAGACTCACACAGCTCTCAGTAAATAACAGAGACCTTTATATATCAGAGCCTGCAGTCAGCAGCATCAGAGAGAATGTCACAGCATTTATCGTAGTGAATGTGTTGACTCTGAAAGAGGAATGAATGACAGATCAGCCTGTAGGTTTGTTCCCTGTTTACGTGACTGTCACCTGTGTCATAGACCTTCATACAGCTTTGTTGTAGAAAAACCCTAAGTGCAGGGTCACTCGGTGGACAAGCTGTCCTGTTTCGTAATCACAAATTTCCAGAATCAGGACAATGTGATGAAATAAAATGTGAAAAACAAAACAGTTTTATTTACAGGGAACATATAAGGACTGGAATGAATTAGTTTGAAATGTCAGTGTTGTTATTTGAGTATTTAGTGCACGTTTCCATCCTGACTAATGATCCTTTTTGACATGTTCTTTCCCACTGGGACTTGGAAGTCTCTCTTTCTCTCCTTTTCTTGTCCTGTACTGTAATGCTTTGAGAAACAGCAATATTTATTTATATACATTTTGTTTTTATTTATTTTACTTGAGCCACATCGAAGACCATTTTCTATGACATTGGACTTACAGTAAAGTTTTTAGTATTCTGAGTCTGATAGAATTTATAGCTACATAGCAGCATAGCAGGACAACCTCTATCAGAGCTGTAAGTGTGAGGTAGGATGGTACATATATCCCTGATATAAACTGGCATACATCTGTTTAATATTTCTGGTTGTATCAGTCCATTTTAGATGGTGTTGTCAGAGACTGAGCAGGAAATAATGGATCTTTTTGTCTGCTTATTTTGTCAGTTTCTCAGTTGATTCTAGATAATCTGCTATCAAAGTATAAGATGACACATACTTTATGAGAATAATATTTAAAATGTCCACAAACACTTACTGTGGTTCCTACATCAATCCCACTCACACTTTAGATCAAGTAGAAAAAAAACCCATAGGCTTGATCTTAAAGCACAGACTAAAGTGAAGTAAAAAAATGATTATTCGTCTGATTTTAAAACCGTGCGAATATAGAACATTTCATGTAATTTGCCAACAATATTCCAGCAGAGGTCATTTAGTGGCTTGTAGTAAAGAAGTAGAATTTTGGAATCATGTTTTAAACTAACCAGAAGCCAATACAAAAAAATCTGAAAGCGATCTGATGTGATAAAATTATCTTTTTGTTGTTCAGACTTGTACAATTTTGAATAAAATTTAAGCAATTTTTTTTTTTTGGTTAGACCATTGATGAAAAGTGTTGCTGTTGACTGACAGCTCTGAAGCTTTCCATTTTACTTACTATGAATTTGATTTACATGATTACATTGTTATGATTGACTGCGTCGTGGTCCATTATTGTTGGCTACTATTGAGGGCTTTACTTTGATTTCTACCCTCCACTTTGTCATATAGTTATTTGTGTCTTATTCGTCATCGACTCCACATCCTCTCAAATCCAAATTCAAGAAAACCTACAAACAGAATATTGAATTATCAATTCCTGTCTCGCTTCAGTCAGTGTCCTTCTCCTCCGTCCCCTGAGTTTACCTACAAGTGCAGCAGCTGCACCACAAAATAGGCCCCACTTGGTCATAATGCTGGTGTAATGGATGGATTTGTCCCCCTGGTTTTCTTCTGAGCCTTATAGCCAACCCCTAAAAGGGCTGGAAAGTGCCATTTGTGGTGTCCCCTCCTGTTCCTAAACATCTGCGTAATGGAGTGAGTTCTGGCACAAAGAGCATTTCCTTCTTACTGCCTGCTGTCTCCGGCTTCAGGCCGAACAGAGGGCGTGGGGAGTTTTGTTTGCACCGTGCAGCAAGAGAAACAGCATTCCTCCCCCAGTTTTTCTTCCCTTCTGTCTCATTAGATCTACCAGGAGGATGCTGCTGCTAAAACCCTCGGTACCGCCTCCTCCTCTCCACCTCGTCTTCTCTCTGTCTCGCCTCAGTGGAGAGGTGCTCTGTTTGTTCGCCCTCCCCGGCCCTCGTGAAAGCTCTCTCACTGTGGAGTAACTGACAGAGTCACACACAGAGAGGTGTAGGGCACAACAGAGAGGAGGGAAAATGAGGGAGATAAGAGAGGCAGAGATCAAAGTGCTGAAGTATTAGCTACCACAATGGAGAGCATCCATAACCTTGTGTATTTCATTCTTTGCTGATGTCATTACATTTTAGCCTCAGTGTGCATTGTTTCTGTGTGCTACTAGTCACTCAAAACACAACTCTATGGTGTACTTTATGGTGCATATTCCTCAGAAAGCAAAACCTGACAATACCATTTGGTGTGTATGTGGATTTTCTAATTCTGTATAGTGTAATTTTTTAATATACGTTTCTGTTAATGTCACGCTATCAAATGTAAATTCTTTCATTTTGTAATATGTCTAAATGGAGCTTATGTATATACTCTCAGCATTCAAGGAAAACATAGTTGGCTTATTTGCTTATTCTCTTACAACAGAGAAGATGAGTGTCTTCTTATGTATACATTCAATATAAAGCTGGTGTCGGGACAAGTTTAGCCTTGCTTAGCATAAAGACTTGATTCAAGTGATAACAGCAGTCCCAACTTTCAGAGTTCACGAAAACTTTTTTTTTTCCAATACAAGTAAAGCTCACTGATTAACACTGTATTCAATTTGTTTTAATCAGTGCTCAAAGAAGGGCTTATCTTGCTTCAGAAAACACTTTGCTAAACTAAACACAGCTTAAGCAAATAAAATAATTAGAGGTATGTATCAGCAGAGTGGAGCAGCAAAAAAACAGAAAAGGCTGTTTACACATCTGTGTAGAGGGTTAGTGTGTGTCTGTCCTCTCCTCCTCTGTTTTAATGTTGGCTTGTTATGGTCTTGAGCTATTGATCCTCGCTGCGACTCTATTTATGTTGACCAACTTGAGCTTCCTCTGAAGAATCCTTATTAATTGTACTTCAGGGACCACATGACTTATGAGATACTTGGTGTTAGGGTGTTGGCATTAATATTTAGTCTAGTTTGTGTTTTGGCCAAAACACAAATGGCCAAGTTTGTTCATGTTTTAATATTTTGCTTTGTTTTATTTGTGCAAGCAATTAAAATCTAAACATCTAAAATGTGTTGCCATTGATGAGCAGACATGTTGTTTTAGAAGACACAAGTGTAAAGTATCTCTCAAGTATGTCCTCCTTAGACTCATTAATTCAGTGGGTGTTTTCAGCTTTACACAGCCATTATTACAGTTTGAGTGCTAATGTTTTCCTGCTGCTAATTCGATGTTCTGTAACACCATAATTATCCCATCTCTTATCAAGACAAATTGAGCAAATAAAATAAGAAAAGGTTGCATCTTTTTTGGCAAAACACAACCTTTTTGACACAGTAGCTGAACACATTTGACAACATGTTTGGTTATCTAACATTTCACCAGTTTACAGTAAGTCAATTTTGACTGTAGAGAGATGTGGAGACTGGGTTAGGTCAGGTGGGATTGGAGAATTAGTGATATCTCTTGAGTAATTACTGGCGGAGTATCTCTCTCCCTTTATTGGTCCATATGATGAGGCAGGCCTTCAGGCTAAACGTTTACTCAGCAGTGTGGGTGATTAAACAAGCCTGTTAACACACAGAGTGGTGATGCTAAGCATCGATCAAGTCCCAGACTTCAGTTGTCCTCTGCAGTTCAAAGTCTGTACAGTTACAATCACTAATGCACCATGCCTTTTACCAAGGCTACCTATATAGTTTAAATGTACACTTGACAGTATGAATCACTTAAAATCCTTAAGCCCAAAGATTGTTTTGATATTCTATGAGACTTACCAAAAATACAATAAACACTAAGCTAAAGTAAAGGAAGGAGGAATTTAATAGAGTTTATTTCTTTGAAAATGTGCTAATTTTGGGACAATGCGTCACCAAAAGTCTTCTAAAGAGTGCTGCAGGGTGGCTGCAGCAGCTTTTACAAAGACATTACAAAAATATTATTATGGTCTTTGCTTAAATTTTAGGAACTTACTGCTGATTTAGCTATAAGATTAGTTCCACTCATTGTTACATTGGATTTCTGATTCTCGGATTTTGCAGATCTTCTGTCTGTTAACTCTGTCCGTCAGTAACTTCTGTAGAGAAAGCTGAATGTACTTTTGAGTTTCTCTGTGTGTGTATTGTGCTGCTACCATCCAATCTCGTGATACTGAAACTAAAAAAATTTCAGGGGCAAATTAGCATTGGAAAGTTCAGGTAAAACTGTCATCTAAACTTGGCCAGGAGCCCTTTTTAATGAGCTGAATATGAGTCAGTTTCCTTTCTTAGTCCCACACAGACTAAATACACTAATCTGATGACTAATCTTAAATTCTGGATTGATGCTGGCGCTAGATGAAAGGTAGGAGGGCTGCTAATCAGAAATCACTTTCTAAAGTCTTTGAGTACATTTTACTGCAAATGCCAAACACCAAGATGGTTGATGACACATGAATCAACCAACTAATGAACATTTAAATTCTTAGGTACTGCAGGTGAGCCAAAAATGGAAAAACTAACACAATGGTGCATTAAATAATCTAAAATGACAACTGCAATTACCAGTATCTCCCAGTATCTACCATATCAACACCTCTCCAACCCCAGTCCTGCTCTGCTAACACTGACCTGTGCTGTCTGTTCCAAAGATAGAACACTGAATACAAGAAACAATCTAAGAGTTGTTGCTTTTGTGTGCTGAAAGTCCCAAGGTGTGGTGTGTAGGTGAGGTTCGTACTGTGTGACAAGGCCAATCTCTAGAGAGTGCCACTAATACAGGAGTGTTAATGGGAAAAGGGAGTAGCCCACCCTCCCCGTAAACAGACGAGCTGGATAGTTGCCCTTCAAGTTGTGTAGTCAAGGTCTTTTATCCTCACCATCAAATAACCAGCATTATATCTGTCTTTCATTATTTCTGTAGTATAGGCTGCTAGAAAGAAATGACTTTACAGAGTCACTTAACAGAACAACATTACCTATAGATGAAAACATGCCCAGTAACACAGTAGAAATGGGCACATACGAAGGACAAACAGCTAACAAACTGAGTCAATAATGGTCAATAATATCATATGATTAGCAGATATTATTTGTACAATGTATCTTTGGTTTTTTTCTTTGTACAATTGAACACAAATCCTCAATGGATGGAGATAGTGTGTGCTGTGTACAAATAGTGAAAATACTTAGTAGAGGGTGAAATAACAAACTGAGAATTAGTAATATTGGAAATCACAATTTCTCAAAATTGTTGGAATTGAGGACTTTGACGAAACTTTTAATATATTGTAAAGAGTGTAGATTTTAATCATATTTTGTTCGTGTCCAATTTTTGAAACAGACCTCTGGGAATCTAATCCAATCACGATGAGCATAAATCATTTTTTAACAAAAGGGAACTGATCCAAACAGGACTCAAAGCCCCTTAAAACTGGTCGGTAATAGACCAGAGAATAACTAGACCCAATTGAAAATGCAGTCAACACAAACAGACCCTGATAGGGAGAAAGCTGTAGTTGGATGAGCCACTAATTAACAAGTGGCACCAAAAAGATAATCAGCATAGAGTCAGAAAAAAGTGCCTCTGACTAATCACCAATAATAACAGCACATTCTGTCGTTGTAGCCGCATTATAGTAAGATCATTTTTCTCCAGTGATTATTACACACCTCGGGACTTGTGTATTTGATATATTAACTAGCTGGGGCAGCTAATATGTCAATAGCACATATGTCAAGCACACAGTCCTAGTAGATTACTTTGTAACACTATTTATGCAGTTTTTAAACATAAAATGGTTGCTGCTCTGACAACTTTTTACCTCACCAGCTCTGTCTGACTACACTTGGCACTGGTGAGAGCACTTCATAACTCAGGTCTGCAACATGTAAGAACAGAAGGCTGCTACTTTGAAATAACTGTGAAATGATGTATATGTTACCTGATTAAGCAACATGTTATTGCTGTCTGGAAAAATGAAACTTTTCCTTCAGGGTATGTATTTTGGAGCACTGGGTTTTTGTTTTTAGGATAATGGGCTTAGCTTTGGTTTCTGTACATCATCTGCCAGGCAGATTTGCCAGAGTTTTAGGAAATCTTGTTTCAGCAAAAGCATTAGTCATGTAGATTTATAGAGGGATCTTTGGAGCCATTTTCAAATATCCTAAAATAGGGAAAGACTTCCTCATTGCCCATTAGTGAACACCATCACTCCCAACAGCTTGGCTGTAAACAGTGGCAGTGTGAAAAACAAATGTTCTTTTTTCAGATTGAACTTCAGTAAAGTCAAAGGAAAAAATAATTTTACCTGTATCATTTGGATAGATAAGATACTGAGAATGTGGCATCCTAAAACAAAGACAGACAGTCTGTGGGTGTGGTCATCGAGATGCATTTAACTTATCACCATGCCAACGGGTGTGGATCCTATGTTTTATTTACCTCTTGTACAACATTTTTCTTGAAAGAGTCTTTCTGGGAAGGCAAGAAAGCTCACAGCGTGCCCCTGACCACCGTGTGTGCCTTTTAATCAATATCTTTCTGCTGTCTTGTTCCATCTGCTCTGCACCGCTTCACCGCAATCTCTACCTGTACTGTGAAATGTACGGTATGTGGATGTAGATATTTAGAAATAGGGTTTGAGATTGTGTAGGGGGCCTTTTAGTCACCACAACAGATGATTTACTGTTGTGCAGCCACACTACATTAAAAATGGCTGTAAAGAGACAGATGGGAGAGGGGGAGAGCAGTAATGAAAGAGGCTAAGAGCGACAGACACAGAGAGACAGAGAATGTGTCAAATAGAGACCTGCAACATTTTCACTTATGGCAGTGATCAGCAACAGATAGGAGGAAAATGGTCTATAATGATTTGGAGATGACTCTGATGCAGATATAGAGCAGGGCAGCATGTGAAAAAGAAGTCAAAAGTACA
Organism: Polydactylus sextarius; assembly: GCA_016801845.1. Taxonomy (NCBI): domain Eukaryota; kingdom Metazoa; phylum Chordata; class Actinopteri; family Polynemidae; genus Polydactylus; species Polydactylus sextarius. The sequence continues at coordinate 8,982,493 of CM028922.1, forward strand.
GAGTATTTCATTTCACAGAATTTTCCACCATATATCAGTTTATCTGAACACTTCACTGCAAAAAATAATTTCTCTAAAGTAGGCACCTTTTTCTTTAATAACTGAAGTAAATGTCATTCAGTTGACAAGTTTTCCAGGTAATCGCTTGATAAAACTTTCTGTTCAGCTGATGTTAATTGCTTTGTTTTGACTTTATGTCAAGTTCATACCACGTTAGTATTATAACGTTGAGATCTGGTGACTGTGAAGGCCACAACAGGACATCATGGTCTCTTTGGCACTGACTCTTTAAGGCACTGGTGTTTTATTTGCACTCCCATTTTTCACACATACTGTAAATACTGAACTGTGCTGTCTACAACAACAATAACAATGATAATGATGATATAATAAAATAATATATAGTCCTAAAGGTTCTATGTGTACACTAATTATCTGAGGTGGTTATTCTATGTGTAAACTGTGGCCTAATGTTAGGTACTGTGTGTGATGTTTTTTAATAAATAGCTGAGAAGTATTCGTCACTGTCAGTCAGTGAGTGTATTCATTCAAAATATGTATGTTGCAACTTTATGTCAATGTGGCTTTGAAGAACTGTTGATCACGTTTTCAGGCATAAATCACAGCACATGGTTGAAATATTACACATCAGACTTGGGAGTTTATTTGATATTAGTAATGTTAACGTTGGTTTTTCAATTCATTCATTCACTACTTTGGTCCAGATTGAAATATTTCATCTTTACCAATATTTATGACTTTAGTATTCAGCTGAAAAGCACTGTGGTCTCTGACAGCATGGCTGTAGATCCTTAGTGATTTTAAATGATTGCATCTTCATGATTTCTCACTGGTGCGATAGTGATTTCTGACTTTGGGAGTCAGTCTATTAAAGTCTCCATGCTGCAATAAAGCACTGACCCTGCTGTAAATCATGAAATCTCTTTCTGCATGTTTGACTGAATTTATTACCCTCTTGTATGTTTCTCTTCTGCACTTGTGGCTATCCCCTTCAGTCTGACTCTTTCTTTTCTTTTCTTTATCTCTGTCTCAGTTTCTCTGATTTCTTTCCCTGACGATCACCTCGGGGTCATTCGCTACCAACAAGTCCCCCCCATCCCGGCAAATGACATTTAAATGTTAACGCCGCCTGAGATGTCCCCAAACCCCCTACAATGCATTGTCACTTTCCATCTTTATTGTGGGCATGGTTTCAACATGTGAACATATGAGTTCACAGACATGTTTCTGCTTCTAGACATGTTAGTGGTTAATGCTATATATTCCAGATATGTTGAGATAGCATGAAATACAAATCTCTTATTATATGCTATGTATTGTCACACTCCTTCTGTTCTTGGTTTCTTCTCAGTATTGTTATTACCAGCGCCATTGTCTATATTTTAGCTGGCATATGGTAGAGCACATTACTGAATCTGCTTCTTTATTAAAATAAATGTTGTCCCTCCACATAATTTCATAATCAAACATCTGGACACGGGCGGCCTGAATGTAAGCAGAGCACTAGAAAATCATTAATTGTTCGGATCTCATACAATTATTAAATGAATCCATATGTCCAGACACGACAGAGTCAAATTAACAAAATAAACAGAAATATGTGATTCATCCACTGCCTCTTTTCTCTCCCGCCCACATCTCTTTCTGACTCTAACTCTCGTACTCATTCCTTACCCCCGCTGTGTATCCTCCACAAGCCCAATAGAGCCATTGTCATGTCGCCTTCCTGTTTCTATGGTGACGAGGTGCGATCTGTCGCAAGAGAGTCTCTCGCCTCGGTGCTCCTCACTTGCCCCAGTGACTTTCAGGCATGTCCACGTTCTCATAAATGACGGTGATGTCTACCAGGCTCATATAGTATATTTCCAATATTTAGAATGTTTAGCACACAGAAGTGCAGTTATTACAGTAATATCAATCCAGGTTTTCCACGAATATAATGTAAATAATAATTTAGATCTTAGAAAAGGTTAAACAATAACATTTTGAATGTTATGTCATGATATACACCACACAACAGAGTTCTCAAGAGTTTTTTAACTCAGATGGCCTAGTGGTAAGACAAGCTAGCTTTAAAATGTTTGAGCTGTCAATACCGTGACTTGGATACTGGTTCCTGAATCATACTTATTTTGATATTCATTTTCTAAAATCTATTTTGACAAAAAGGAAATTACAATTCAAATTAGATTACAAATCTTTGAATCTTTGCGATTTTTACTGATTTTGCAAAGCGATTTTATATCAAAAATGATCTTTTTCATCTGCAGTCAAATTATTTTGGGACGACACATCTTATTAGTTTGGCACCAGGTGTTGAAGGTTGTGGTTCTAAAATATGCACTCTATTAGCTTAAATTAGACTTACTATTAATTTGGCATTGATGTGCGGGCATACGTTTAGTTTGCAAAAAAATATTGGTGTATTTCTCTTTTTCTATCTTTTGTTTTCGGTAGAATTGATTCAGAATTGAGTCTATTTTCTCTGGGCTGCCATGTGTAGTTTGTTCATTGGTTATACCCAATTAAGATCCTTGTTAGTAAAAGACAGAAAATCTACATCTTTTTCTTTGCTGTCACTATACCACACTTTAAACTGTCTATAGTTGTATTGTTCTGCTTTTCATTTCACTATTGCCAGTAAAAACCAGCTCTTTCTGTCCATCACAATAATGCCATATAGGATTTCAGGTCCAAACAGGCGTTATATTAGCTGAAGGTATGAGCCTCAAACATACACCTGCTCTCCCTCTCAGGCAGGAAGCTGTGAAATGTCTTTGGAGCATGTTACGTTGTCACTGGTCCAGCTGGTACTGAACATCAGGCAGCTGTGAGAGGACATGATTGGCATCATTACATACTTACAAGTCAATACAGCATCATGCAACCATGAAAAACACACACACACACACACACACACACACAGTGGACAAAGACTTTGGACAAAGACTGTACACAAATGCATCACCCAGTATATCTACCAGAGGACTGATGCTTAGAGAAGAGAAACAGTTGTGGTGTCTTCATACCTTATTTACTAATAAAGTTGTTATCATTACATCAAATATGTGGCCATTTCTCCTACTTTTTTTTTTTTTTTTACAGTTGTTTTTACTATCCTAGTTACAGCTGGTTTGAGACACACCCAAGAGAAAATGGCTGACAGAGGGATCCATCATGACTTTATTTCAAAACATGGATACATAAAAAAGCAACAGTTGGTATTATTTAACACATGTAACAATCCATCAAACAAATACCATAAAAAACCTGCATAAAATACACATTTAAATACTCCTGTCAGTTCCACTCATAGATGCCAAGTCTCACTTTCCCCTTCAAAGTGGGGCAGTATAAATAATCTGTGTTTGTTGCATCATCAAACATATCCGAAACCTTCAAATATTTCTTTTTCTATTTTTATTTTTTCTAAAATTCAGCAACATGTGAGCAACACGAGTGCAACACCTCGCTGGCACCAAGGCCCACATTTATGAACCTTTTGAAATATAACATCAAAATTTTACTCAGTAAAAAATGAAGTGTGTGTCCTGCAGTTAAATAATAAAATGTAATACATTGTGAAGTGTCTCTCCTGCACGGTACCTGGCAGAACTTTGCCTCACCGTGGTTCAGCCTGACTAAAAAATATACAAAAGTGGAGGACAGTGTTTGCTACAGGATGGTTTTACTCATTCCTGTATCTCTTGTGATCCATTTGTGAAAAAGATTGAAAGCTTGATTTACAGCAGTGTGTATGGTATTGATGTAGTCTAAAGACATGCACATATAAAAACCCACCCGTTTGTATATGAGATATAGATCATGAAAAACAAGATGAAAATGAAACAAGGTGTATTTGAAACTGTTCAATAATAGACTGTAGAGACTTCACTTTAATGTGAATGAAATTCATTATTCACGATCCGTATTCGTTCCTTGAAGAACAAGTTGAGGTTGTAGCAAAGAGGTAACGTCAGTCATGTTCTTCATTTTTAAAGTGTCGTGTTTGTTGACTATTGGTGCTCGGTTAGTCATTTTGTAAAACGACTATTACTTTCCCTAATGAAAAAAAAATCTCATTTAGCAGCGAGAGTATTCATGTATACATTTCAGATTTTATGGTTGTGTGTGTTTTCAAACAGTGTGATGGCAGCCTGTCAAACAGATTGAAACAAACACTCACTCACATTGGCTCACAGACATAGTGCCAGCTGGTAAACAGCTCCAGCTGATTGAATCGATTCATTCTTCTCAACTTGTGTCCCATCTTTCCTCCTCTTTCCTTTTTAAAAGTATTTTTTCTTCTTCTGTCGCATTTACCGGTATGTCTGTCAATCGATTTGTCTCGGTTCTCATCATATTTGTGTCTTCCTGTTTCTCCTTGATATATTTTTGGCCTCTTGTTTACTTACAGTTTTTTTTTCTAGTCATTTTGTAGCAGTATTGCTGTATCTCTGAAAGTGTAATAATGTAACATTTAACTTTGGCAAATAGTTTAGCTTGATGTCAGATTATATGTGTTTCGGAGTCTGTAGTGCTGCTGCTGCCAAGTCTGTGATCTTACAACAATCAAGGCACAGCTTCTACTTAAATGTTCCAAAATGATCTATGTGCAGAGATTTTAATGTCCTGAAGAAAGCACATGAGTGTGGTATAACTTCTGTTGAACATAGTTATTCAGTTATGGACTGCCCTTCTCTGTACCATGTTTGATCAGTCACCTTGTAATAATACAGACATGTACCTGTATAAATGATCTGGACTTCAGCTTCATCTCTGCAGCTTGACCAGTCACACAGAATGGACAGACATTTAGCCACAAACCACAGGAGCAAAACAGTTCAACCTTTCCAAACAATGTAGTTTGTGAGTGCAAAACAAATGTAAAGTTGAATTAAGTGAGGAACATTGATAGACGCACGCACACCTGGACATAGTATTACCCTGTATGAAGTTGTTAAGGCCTAACTCTACACACCACTGTTTGACCAATGTCCTGAGGATACTGAGCATTTTAAACCAACTCCTTTCACTTTCTTCACCAGCTAGTTGACAACTTTGTTTCTCTGCTGTTTGATGTCAGGCAGTTATCACATGGATTCATCATCATGGATTTATTAGTGATGTGACCAAACCATACAATAAATGTCCTTTATAGGTTCAGAAACATGACCACACTTTAAATTTGATTTATTATTATATAAAGCAAACTGATTAGTGGTCTATAATCAAAGTAGTAATTTGTAATCAAATCATTTTAGGAAATGTTTTCTCTTCATTTTTCTCTTGTCTCATTCACTGAGCTATACACTGTGAGATTTGTGTTTGTACTGTTTTGTTGCATTTGTAACACAATTCAAGGGTGTGAGGGTATCTGCTGAATGCAGTGTTAGTGTCTTCTACCCCTCACTGTCCTGAAGATGCACTCCCCAACCATCCACACAACGTGTTAGTGTAGCAGCTCTGCATTAGCAGCTCTGTGTCAAGGCTTCCCGCTTTCTCTTCAGCTCCAATTCACCAACATAATAGTGAGACATCAAGAGTGTAAGAGGGGGAGAAAGGGGTTGATTGGTTGGTTGGTTGGTTTGGCAAAAGGAGACGAGATGCAGTCACTGACAAGTTGTTTTTGTGCACACGTGAATAATAATCTTGTGCGCTTATGCTCATACATGCATGTCGTACTCTTGTGTTTATGATGTGAAGGGCTCACGGCAATTTCAAGATGGATGATGTGTTATTGTAGTGCTGCTGCTCGGTTGTAAATAATAGATATTGAATGTAATTAATCATGAAGGGGCTCCAGTCCGTTTGTACAGAAACCATTATGACAACCATCAGTCATTTTGTGTGTATGTGTCTATGTGTGTGTGTGACCAGGTTGCTGGTCCACAGGACTCTGGCCTGGCGACACCTGTCTGGACCTGTGGGTTAAATGCAGATGTGGCACAGGTGTGAACCTCCCAGGCTTCACTGAAACAAAACCAGCTCATTTTCCACCTCATTTATCACAACCTCAATCCACAATCTTCCTGACGCACCTGAACTCATCCTTTCTGTGACCCGAGACTCTTTTTAGCATTTCACCGATGCTCTAGTCAGAATAATATATTTATATATTTTTTATATTGAATGTAAACAACATTCTTGACCTCCTGTCCTGTGGGCTTTATGCTGGAGACGTTGTATAATCAAACATACAAACATATTATTATGTCTATAAATAAAATTCTTTGTTGACCTCTAGCAGATTTTGTTCAGTTTAACTCAAAAAACTGTTTTATTTTTATACAGAAACAATTTTTCCCCAGTAAAACTCAGACATTAAAAATCAGCTTTTTGCAACTTGGTGAAAATATTTAGATTTATCTGAATCTTAAAATCTAAATGCGTGGTAGGTCAATCACTTCTTTTTACATACTGAGTGAGAAGTGTTTCCTAACAATATAACTGTAACCTGTTATTAAAACCTGCAGCCTTGAGCTATAATTTCCTCCTCCATCCTGTCTGTATGAATGTGTTAGATTGTTACATGCATTTCTGTGTATTTTAGCAGTTGGGTTGTTTTCACCATAGACATGTATCTATTAGTGTTTGGTGAATATAAAGATCGACATAGCCAGTCTACATGATAGATGTAGTTTTGAAAACCATCTCTTAATGTATAAAAGATTGTTGGACATTCACATATGTCAGTTGGTGTGTTTGTGTGTTTTTTAGGTAAAACACCTGCTAACATTTTCCTCTGTCTTCATTATTTAAACACTTGCAACTTCATGTCATCAGTCATGTTCTCAAAGGCCTTTCTGCTCAATATTCACATAGATTCCTCCCTTTTTTTTTTTTTTTTTTACCAAATTTACAGTCAAGATTGGACTGAATCTGTCACCAACTGAAGTGATAAGGTCTTTATTATGCAATAGCCACTGTGTTGATTTATCTTCTTGTTGCTAATGAGTTGAAGGCCAATCACTGTGTAGTTTAATAGCCCTCAGTAATGGCCTTGTATAGACAAGGTGATTTATGGGTGAAAGTGCTCAGAATGGGACTGGCCATACAGGTTCATTTTCAACATTGATTAGCTATAGTCTGCATCCATAATTGTATTTAGCTGTGTGTGTGTGTGTGTGTGTGTGTGTGTGTGTGTGTGTGTGTAAGAGATAGGAGGCACCAATAGACAAAAGCCTGATATCTTTTAGCCAGGATTTAGAAATATTATGATCTGAGGTAGTGCTCTGGCTTGTGGGAGACAATAGTTCTGCAAGAATATTTCAGGACCAGGCCAAAAAGAATGAAATGTGTTTCAAAGCACTTAGCATCAAACAAGTCTTAAATCATATCTAAAATTAATTAAATTTAATAAAACTAGGCGAGGACGTGTGTAATGTAATTCAAATTGGCTAAAAGTTGAGAAACTGCATTCTTCACTGGCTTCAGGTGTGAGATGTGTGACTTGCCTGTCAAGTAAGAGGTCACTATCAAAGGAACTGCTAAGGTTACTGACTGTTGGTTTGATATTAGCTGACAGGAGGCAGATGGTGGAGTTGCAGTCTGTTCATGGGACAAGAGACCTGCCTGTAGGCAAAGTAACACAAGACAGGGGCAAGCTGTGGCTATCTGTTGAGCAGTGTCTTAACTTTAAAATTCAAATACTTCTTATATAAATAATAATGCTATGGAGATGCCCATACTCCATATGAACAAAACAAAAAGAATAGTAACAAATGGACAAACATCCAAAAAAAGGTGTTTCCAGGGAATGGAAAGATACAAATCACCATTTTTGGTCAAGACTTCAAGACAGTGAAAAGTTTTAATTTATTAAGATTTAATAATTGAGGTTCACTATGACATTATTAAGTGCATGGGGTTATTTATCTTCTTAGTTTTTTTGTTTTGGTGGATACACAGTCTTGGGTTGTGGGTGAAATAAATGTGTTGGTCTATCTATTAAGACGTGCCTGGAGGTGTTAATGACTCACTGACCTGAAGAGATTTTTAGTGGAAGAGGTTGTATAATACTGAAGCAGAAATAAAAGTTCACTCAAACAGAGCACCCTTACAGGAGAGAGTGTCAGTGAATGCAAGGGGACCATGGTTAGCTGATGTAAATTGACTAGTTTTAGCACTACTGGAAAGTTTTTTTTTTTTTTTAAAAAGCATAATTTAAAAAAAGCTAAAATATTAAGCTGTAACACATCTGTGCATGTCTCTTATTAAAATGGTCCTGAAAAACCAGATGATACAGTTTCTTTCCTCTCCCCTCCAAGAGTATATGGAGACAATAATCATCGACTCCTTTCGGGTGTGATTGTTAATGGTTAATATGCAGCAGAACCAGAACAGTGAGCTGGCCTTTCATTGAGTCAATAACTCAATGATTTTAAGTCTCACTTTGCCTTGTGAGAGAGGTTTAATATAAGCAATAAAGGGCTGCACATGCACTGCAAAGGTTAGGCATGCTGAGCATTGCAATAGCACAAATGCATGTTTTGATGTTGAGACCATATTTTTTTATCTTTTACAGACATGATTTAATAATACCACGTATAAAATGATTTTCTGCATCACAGGGGGAAAAAAGCCCACAGCTTTCCATTTAAAATTTGGTCTTTTTCATGGGGGGTAGATGAATACTAATAAATCTGGATCTTTAAAATAAACACCCCGAAAGGGGTGGACATGAAATTATCCATCCAAAGCACATAAACAGATTAGAGATGGGAGGAACAGGAAGCATTTAGTTGGTTGTACAGTATGTGTCCTGCTCATTTCCTGCATCAAAAGATGAATCACTATTTGTTCTGTTGATGATACTGTGAGTGAGTGATTGATGTAGTTAACAGTTCGTTATTAACGACAATCAGATGTGAGTGGTCTAGTTAATGAGTAAAATGTAGGCTATGTATGCAGAAGCAGACTGTAACCAAATTTATTCATGGACGAGTCAATATCACCTGTGCCTTTCAAGTCCAAAATATCTGCAATGTAGTTTTCAGTCTATGTATTACGGTTTTTGAAACCAATTTCCGACATATTTCATTGCTTTTATATCAGTTATACTTGGCCGTGAAGCAGTGTTCATTATGTTTGCTTAAAACTTTAATTTGACAACAGAGACTAAATGGATTAGTTAGATTAGATCCTCTGTCACCCATAAAAATCCCGGCCGCCTGCAGCACAGCATATTTCATTCACTCTCCTTAATTCTTTTTTCTCATTCAGATCCCATTGAGACTGTTTCTGTCCAACATCTGTTAAGCACATGAATTTGTGCTAATGAGTAACTGAACCTCTGAGCTGTTTATGTTCAGAGATGAGATCCCATATGAAAACTGGCCTTCACTGACCTTATGTTTAAGGTCAGTCCTGTCTGATGCGTCACTGATGCTAATGTTATCATAGCATAGGATATTTACACTCTGTAATAGATGTGCCGCTCAATTGGGAAGCAGTCGCACTCAGATACATGGTATTCCCAGAATTCAAGCCCACGTTGTGATGAAGGATGTTTCGGCACATTGTTGGTGATTCTGTCCTGCGGTTTAGAGGGAGAGAGAGTGTAACGCAGGTAATTTTCTGTAGCAACATTTTACTAGTGTCCCCTGAGCTCTTTTGGTAGATGCTGCAATTTACCAGCATTAGATAAACACCTCACATGCAGACTAGGTAGCTGTGCACAGACAAGCTTTCTAATCCCCACAGTTCCTACAACACACAGACACACACACCACGCAGACAGGTATGTGGACAAGAACAAGTTAGTCTGAAAAAAGTCAAATAATGCCTTAGGTTTCAACTGTGCATCTGTCTCTTCTTTCTTCTTTCTTCCTCTCTATCAAGCAGCATCGATTCATGACGTTGACATCATTGTTTATATGCCACTGTGAGAAATACATCATGACATTGTTTACTCCATGCTGAAGTTAAATTGTAATCGTGTGCCTTCAACATTGGGGCTTAAGTGCCTGTGATTAGATTTTTTTTTTGTGTTTCTACCACTGTCAACAGGATTTGTAAAGATTGGAGATTTTTTTCAGCTCAAAGTTGAGATCACGTGTCGAGGTGCCAGATATTTAAAACACAGTTGTACTGTACCACCGCACACGCAAACGTGACATCTGCAAATTAAGATAGATATCACAGTATTGGAGTCATGTTTGTTTGTTTGTTTAGAGATTGTGGCTCTTCTTTAAACTCCACAAACTGTATTTGTTCCGCTGTTGTTTTCCCTGGGGTTCACTATTTTAATGTCAGTTAAAGTGAAAAGTAGTTAAATGGTTTCGGTACGCCTCGCCTTTAATGTCTCTACATACATGTAGATGTTAAATGTCCAATTTACATCAGGTCAAATACAGCCAGCTGCAGGACTATGTTTCCAAATAATGTTTTTTTCTCATCTTAGACAATTGCAATTGTCATTCATTTTGAAATATACCTTCACCCAGCTGTTTTGTTTGAAACATTAACATAGTTTAATTGTTGTAATCAATATTGACAAGCTCAGTCACAACACGTATTTATCTCTGTGGCTTGTTGCACACAGTATCAGCTGTTTTCATCATTCAGTTTGTGTCTTTCTTTTTTTATGACCTTTTGACTCAAGTTAATACAAAAACAAATCTATGTCCTGCTTTAAAGTAATCATGACAGTCATTACATAATAAATATATAACTAATATTATCATGTGACATAGGAATAAACTCCAGTGCTGCTGCCGGCCTGTCACGATTCTGACATCAAATGTAAATTTCTAGAGAGAGAGAATCTGTTAATCTTTGGATCACTGTCTGGGCATTTGACAGTGATCCAAATTCAGCAAGTGGTGGCTGCACGTCAGGGAGTTCTTCTTCCAAGAAAGACAGATCTCTGCACTGATTACCCTTGTGTGAACGACAGCCTGTCTGTTAGCATGTCAACAGGCTCAGAGTATCTTTTCACCACAAGACGCACAAAAACATCCACAACAAAGACATACAAATGAGGAGCTGTTTGTTACAAAAAGTCTGCTCCCACTAAAATGGTCAAATTTAGAAATGTTGGTTAACTGACTCCTTATTTGCATTATGCATATGTTTAGCTGATGCTGTTAGAATCAGAGGAGGTAGTGTGGAATTTGAGTATCTTGGTCTGATTTTTTGCAGACGGTTAATGATTACTGCCTCTATAACCACAGGGGCCAGCAAGTGATGAAAAACAAATTAAGTCCAAGAAGAAATTAGGTTGAAAAAAAAAATGAAAAAATAATACAGTGTCCCAATATTTTGCAATCAATATGGTAGTCATAACACCCAGACTGTTTCATCTGTTCCACAGTGGAGTCTGAACCCACAGGCCGGTGACAGCAGAGAAGACAATAAATCTATCACTGCATAACTTTCATTATGATTTGTAATTAATTAATTCTGTGCCAGGTTAGAATCATATTAGAAGATATTTTGCCTTGTAACATACTTATCATACATCTATAGTGTATGATTTGTGTTCATGTACATTTGGATCCTGTTATGATACAACAGAAATTAGTGGCTTTCAATTGTATAATCATTTAATTATACATTGATTGGTATATTTTTTTAGCTTTATTTCAATGGTTGTACAATTTGGTAGAACTATCCAGTGTTGATGCTCTTGTCTGTTAGTCAGGTTTGACTTATTTTGGAGGATGAGTGAGTGGGGTGTCACTTCTTCCTTGTCTGTTGTAGCCTTTTCTTTGTAGCTGCTGTGGATCTTATTGTTGCGCCCCCTTGTGTCAAATTTTTCATTCTACAGTAAAGACAAGATTTGGGGCAGGTGTCAGTAGCTGCTGTGAACAAAGGGAAATGTGTCAGAGCTGAATGTACCCTTACCTGAGAAGAAACACATTTAGAGCTAAAAAGTTATATTTAGCTACTGTTCATGACATGAACAATGTTTATTCTTTGCCTAATGAAAAAAATATAACAATAAGCAGCCTTAAACTAGATAAAATGGCTTTATTTTTTCATAAAACATTTCTGACGTTTGTTATTCTGGATGGTTCTGAGATGGTAAGAAACTGTATGATGAAGATTTTTATTGCCGACGGGACCTGTTCTCAGCTGATGCAGCAAAAGAAGATGTGATTAATGAACCTTGACCCAGGTTTCAGTTCAACAATCTCCTATAGTCAGTGATTGATTTGATAGTTATAAGATACTCAACATAAGTTACAGTCAGTTGCATATGCTGATGGCCCAGGGAGAGCCCTGATCCAGTTCAAAAGCTAGCTTTAATGGTATCAATTTGTTATTATGGAGCTCCAGCTAAAATAATGAATCTTCACGTGTAATTGTAGTTTTCGGAAAGTGGTAAAAAAAAAAAAAAAAAGTCAGTTCAGATCGTATTCCACAATATATTGACATTATATCTGAGCCATTGGCCGAATCCCTATTGGTCATTTCATATTGACCTTCTTCTAACAGAGAAAACCAAATTTCGTTGAATATTTCTGAACAATATATTTACTGTCTGGCTTGATATTAATCTTACTTTTTATTATGTTTGTTGTGTGTGAGTGTGCTCACTGTTCCCCTCTCTTTATTAGATTTTTAGTTAAGCACTATGGTCTTGAAAAGCACAATAGAAATAAAGGTTGGCTTGCTTCATCTCTGACAGACAGAACAGAGTCAGACAGAAAACGTTGTTTTACATGAAGGCACAGATTCATCAAACCCCCACGGCTACAATTCTACTGATATACCTCAAGATCTATGCAATAACTGCCCACCCATACAATGAATGTCTTCCATAATGTCATGTCCATGTAGCAGAGTTCAGCTGAGGAGGCCAGGCAGCATGATTGCCTTCTCAAACATAAACCACAGAACATTTTGTCATGATATCTCCTGGAGGGAAAGTATCCTCTAATGATAGCTCTCATACAGTGAAAGTAAAAGATACAGTGCCTGTCATGATAGTCTGTGGATAGATTATGTACTTGCTGTGTTACACTACATACCAACACACAAATGTCACAAATCAGTCAACACTTGTGTCAAATCTTACAATATTTCAGTTAATTCACATTATGAATTAAGACAAAGCAAACTGTTAAACATTATATCATTAAAAAGATTATAGCAGAACACAATTTTGTATCAGTAATCTTAGCCAGGGGTGTTCAGCCCATGACTGTAGTGTAACTGATAACCTGCTCCAGGGAGCCCTCACTACTGATTCACGGCCACCATGAGGCCCTTTCAGCAGCCTCCAGGATGTTTTTGATTGCTCCTCTCCACTGTAGTCCTTTTGACTCTTTTATGACTGACAATCAAAACCCTGGCACCCACTGACTGGTGTGCAGGTTAGCTGGACTGAATAAGAAACTTTGTGTGCAATGAGCTCCAGAGCTCTGAGTCTCTCCCGGTCCAGGCACCTCCCTTCTTTATGTCAACCATCTTGTTGTTGCGTTCCTCGTCCACCTCAGCTTGTTTCTCTTCCTGATGCACGCCACTGTAACAGCCTTACTCTCCTCCCCTCTGTCTCTCTCACTTCATTTCCTCTCTGTTTCTATCATTACTTCAGGCACTTCCGGTCTGTGTGAAGAAAAAAAAAAACAACCACTGATCTCAGTAATGATTTTACTTTAACTAACATAAGAATGTGGCCTTGGAAGTGCTTGTGTTTTCATAACCTGGGATTAGGATACATGATATGTTCACTGACTTAAAGGAGTAGACAGACAGAGAATGGTTAAACAGGGTTTTGATCCTTGTTCTGTGATGTGACATAAACACAATAAAATTGTGACTGAATCTGAAATGCCTCAGAAGCTTTATAAAAGTCTCTCAAAAAAGCTATGTTAAGGTGGAGATTTTAAACGTGTGGTTTTGCACCCATTTGGCATCTTTTCAGGCTTAACTGGCAACCTCATTATGAAATGTCAATTTCAGTTTTTGTCATATTTAGTCATTCACATACATTTTTTTGTTTTTAGTCAGCTAAAAGTCTGGAAATTTTAGTCAAAAGATAAATCAATGTATTTTAGTCTACCAAAGTATTAAGTCAGAGTCAACTGGACTGTGGTAATTTCTCGAAGACGTTTCACCTCTCATCCAAGAGGCTTCTTCAGTTCTGATGGAGAGTGGTATGTTCCCAGAATTTATCCTCTGTAAGTGGACACCAGGTATCTAGTGTTCACAGGTGTATCAACAACAGTTGTTGGTGGGTACAAGTTGTTTCGATGGTTGTTAGGTTCACTACCGGTCACTGGGGATCTATTGTTTCTGTAACGACAGTCATTAAAGTCACCTTAGGAGAATTGTCCGCACTTTTCCCACCTGAGGCAGATGACTTGTTTAGGCTTCTGGGAAGGGATGAAAGGACAGCATTACATGAGGGAGACAGATGGTGTCGCAGGCCCCCTCCTCTAGTCTAGTTATAGTCACAACATTAAATCCAAAAAAGGTCTTATGACAGAAATTGTAGATGGATTTCTAATTGAGGAATTTCTAAGAAAAGGAGATATTCAGAATTTTAGCACTTTTCTCATATTCTTTGCAAGAACAAAGAATCATTGTATTTTACTGATGTACTTTACATTTCTTGGTGTTAGTTTCTGTGCTGGATTGCTGAATAAAAAGAACAAACCATCTTAATTACGTTTATGTAGGAGAGGAGGTGACAGGAGTAGATGAACATGAACGATGGAACATCTTATGTCAGGAATTGCCCAGAGGAATTTCCTTACATCTGACATGAACATTCACTTGAACTCAAAGATAATATGTTTAGATTTTGGTCCTCAAAGGATCATGAGACATGTTTTTAGCCATTACTAAAAAAATAAAACGCTCATTAACTGCAATTGAACTGGTTGGCCTAGACATACCTCTGCGAGGCAGTAATTCCAGGTTTTTTTTTTTTTTTTTTAATTTACTCTTGGTTTTAATGGAAATAGAACATTGTCGTATCTAAGCTGACACAGGAAAATCAGAACCATGTTATCTAGCCTGAGGATGTGAGCTAGTTTGTTTTTTTCACTCCCTTGCCTTTGACTTGTTTATGAGTTTAATAAGAAGTAAGCTTGTGTGTGTGTGTGCGCATGTATGCGCCTGCATGCAGTGTTAATTTAAAACCACGGCGCTACAACAGCAGCCATTTTTGACGACGATTGACTTTGGCAGCCACGATGAGTTCATGAGTACCCCCTTCTGTCCTCATGTGCATTGTGGGAAATGCTTGGTCTTCTGACTCTGTCACAGCTGTACACTCACATCGTATAACGTCATGGCAATATGGCTCACCACTACGCACACACATGCACACACATGTGCACACACCATTTTTCTGTTTGCAAAACAAGATGTGACACAAATGCCCGTTCCATGATTGGTTAGCTCATTTTCTATTAGATGAAATAGTAGAAATGAGCTCTAATTGGCAAGAAATGGTCTGTGTGTAATGATGAGGCCCATTTTACAAATTGCATGTTGTGTGTGTGTCTGCAGCTCTTATGTATGAAATATAATAGAAATGAAAGAAAGAGAAGAAAAATGTGCACATTTACAAATGACTGGATAAGCAGATATTCTGTAACCAGACTTGAAGACTGGTCTCCACAGCAGCTCATGTGCTGCTTACTATACTGCATTTCCATCACAGTTTTTGAAAGGGTCAAGTGTCATTATTTACTCTGCTTGCTGTGCAGAAATGGCACGCAAGCAAGAAGACAACAGTACCAGTATGGGAAGCAGGTGTTGAATTAAAATATTAACCAGTTCGTTTTGGTCAAATGTGATGCAAAAAAAGCCAGCAGAGAGAGAGGTGGTGATGCAGACAGACAGTCCGTGACCAGCTGGTAATGTTCAGGCGGACAGGCAGGCAGTTATTCAGTCAGGTTGTCAGCACCATGTTCTTGTCTCTGTCCTCTGGGAGTCCCAGTCTCCTCTTACCGGGATGTGCGAAAAACTCATTCACAGCCCCCGGCCCCCAGCTGGGGAGGGTCACAGTGATTAAACTACATCACTCAGCTTCACAAGAAAGCTGCGTTTCTAATTTTCCTCTCTTTTTCTCAGCTACATCCTCCTAGCAGAGTTCATTTCTATTTTTTTTTCTTTGTCGGTCATCTTCGCTTTTCAAACACACATTTTGTTCAAAGCGCTTTCCCCAAAATGTTACTATTTGCTCAAAGATGAATTAATCATGTGTTGAAGCTCCAGCACAAGCTGCCAAGCAAACAACACTCTTTATCTTTGAAAAATGTATGGCCAACCTGTTAGCTGACAGCTTCCTGTTCACACATCCCACAACATTAGCATTCATTTGGAGTCATGTCCACTTTATGACTGACTACTGAGAAAAAAAGTTCAGTCATTTGCTACACCAATGAGATGCCAGTTTTGTTTGTCTGCTATTTGCTGACAAGCAGGACGGATACAGTGTGGATACAGTGTGGATACAGTGTGGATACAGTGTGGATATAGTTTGTTTAACTTATTTAGAGGGAGCAGTAAGACTGAACCAGAATGCAATAACCTCTGACTTGTATGAAAACATTGAGCTAAAAGAGACTAAAAAGCTCCATAGAGCTGCAGAATTGTTGTCAATTCATTGTGACTTAATTACAGTAAGTGTGTCATTTCCCATTAGGCATAGGTACTTGACATATTTTTGATGTTAAAAGAAGATGTTGTGTTCACTTATTGGCCACTTCAGACTTTCACTCACTTTGCATTGCAATTGCCAACTCATCAGTTGAATTGGTAGGAAGATTCAGCTCGAAAAGCATATGCTTTTACCAAGGACTGAACATGATTATTGGTCATACATTCACATTTATTGCATGATATTTTTGTATGAATATCATAAATTAATAGAAGTCTCTCTCTCTCTTTCTGTCTGGATTTTGACGGACAGCATGAATCCATGAATCACTCATATCTCTCAGTCTTGTACAGCCATTGTTTCTTCAAGGTTAAATCAGTTCAAATTCAATTTATATTCCAGTCATAATGGCGTAATCACAGGATCCTGAGATTTTTTTGATAAACCACCACACAGGAGATGCATTCTCTGTTGTGAATGTGTGAATTTGTGTGTCTTTCTTGCTTTTGTAAGAATGTGTCTCTGTAGATATATTGGTCTATTTTCTTTTGTTGTATCAGTGGTCTGACTGCTGTTTGAACATACTTTAATGATACCTGTGTGTGTGACAAGTCAGCTGTGTGTCTGGTGTGTGAGCAAGTGACAGACGATAGCATCACCCTCCGTATTTCCTGTGCCACTGTCTGGCGCCCACATGGATATATTGTGGTGATGATAAAGGGATATTAAAACTCATAGCTTCTTCTTCTTCTGCCTGTTCCCTGCCCGACTGTCTGTCTACACAGTCATCAAATCATCTCTTCACAGTCAAATGCGCGTGCACACACAGACACACATACATGTGTGCACTTAGCAGAACAAAGTGAGTTATTGATTGTGGAGGACATAAAAAAGCACAGAGGGATGAATCATGTTTTTATCTCCTCTTTTCATTCTGAATCTTCACGTCATAGTGGTTTTATTTACTGGGAACAGACTATTCTTGCTTGCTTCTCCTTTATCCATTAACACCGTACATGGACCACTGACATTTTTTTTAATCACTGGTTTGACTCATCTTTCACGTTTTATTACTAATATAATGTGTGTTGAACTTTGAGCTGGAATTTGAACTGCAAATCATTTGCAATCCAGTTATATCAAGTGACACAGAACATGCTTCTTTGTCCTGGTGCAAGAACAGTGGGATTTTTTTTGTAAAATGTCAGCAATATGTAGTTGTTACTTAGACACACTGCACTGCTGCAGCTGTTGGAGCAAACATTATGTTCAGCAGTTTGTTGCATTGGTAATTCATCATTCACACTTCATTTTTTACTGTTTTTTTGGTGAGGGTCAACTGAGTGATTAATTTCACAACTGATGGGGCAAAATGAATTGATGGATACTGAAAGCTACAAAATACTGTCTGACTGTGTCCTTTAACTTTAGGCGAAGAAGTCTGAGTGAGCTCTGTGTTTTTACACAGACTCATGGATCCATTATGACTAAAATTCAGCCTCTTTGAATAAATGTTTCAGTAAAAGTTGGAGAGACTCAGAGATTGACTGGGTTTGAATATTCAAGTGTTCATTTAATTCTCCGTGTTAAAATTCCTGTAAGTTTGCATGTACATGTTGATGTGCAGGTGTTGTGGTAGATAGGTGGAATAAGAGGCTTTGCAGGCCTCATCAATATGTCATCCTCTATGCTATTCCTCAGCTCTGATCCCTCACTTTGTGGTTCCTTCCTCCTCACGCTACATATTTTTTAATCTGGGTTTCCGACAGAAAGCTGGAAATTGCAGAACAGTGTGATAAGTAATAATCATAAATCATATGGGTAAAAGTATGGGTAAAGAGAATTATAAAAGCATTTGGAAATCCATCAATGTCAGAGAAGTTGATCAGCTACAATGCTTGTACATGACATATGTATGAAATTATATATTCTTTATTAATATACAGATGTTCACCCCAGCAGATTGATCATACACATAATGATAATTCCTATAGCATGTAGGTATGCTTTATCAGTTACCATGCCAACTGGTAACAGGGAAAGAACAAGCAACCTTCTTCTTCTTCTTTTCTTCTGTTTATGTCTGTGTGTGTGTGTTTTATATGTGTTTTTGTAAGTGCAGTTATTTTTTTTTTTTTAAATTTCTCCATGTTAGTCGTTATAATCAGTACATGTTTTGACTTAGACCCAGACCCAACAGACACATTTGGGAAGTTATAAATTATATCATTTATACTCTAATGCTTTTTAAAAACAAAACAAACAAACAAAAACATCATGAAGATGATCTCCAGTAAACAAGGAAAAGGTTCAGGTTTCCTTTCTAAGAGTAAAAAATGAAATTACTTGCTGTTGAGTACCATTAATAAATGACCAGAGTGAGATACAAAGTAGCTACAAAGAGACCACGACTACACAAGGGATTCATAACAACAAAAATCTGCAAGTATCATTTGGAGTCCTAATGTTTCAGTGTGGGTGTCCTGGTCCTATGTTAGAGCAGTGGAGGGGCTTTTATGTGACTGTCATCTCATGATCTGTCATAATCTGTCCATGGTTGTAGGATATTAGAATGATGGTGGATATTTATTCGTTTTATTTCAAAATACGATATTCAGAATTGCATCTTTTATGTTTATTCATTACACTAAACAAATGGTATAACTATTGCAGTACTTTTTGTAGTACTTCTTTTTTTTTTTTACAATCACATTTCTGTTGTTAAATCTCTTCCCTCATCTACCCTGATCTTACCCTGATTAACATCTGCCTTGTGTAACATATATGTAATTGCCATCATGTAAACTCCTCCTCAGGTTATTAGACGCCTCCAGAAATAGCTACAGTCCTGTTTCAACATTTTTTACGGCAAATTAAATAGTTAAGGGGAAAAGTAATTCTCTCAAGAAACTGTTGATATACTTCTTCAGAGACAGATGTTTACAAGATAAAATGTTAGTTGGAATATTGTAGCTTATTAAGTGGAGTCATCACCTCATCATGGAGACGTCTTCATCTCATTTTAAATCTACAACCATGAAACAAGTTCTCACAAACTGAGTATTGTATGGATATGTCAGTCTCTTAGTGTCCAGATCAAATTAATGTAATTCTTGGTCCCAGTTGACTTACCCTCTATCTCTTAACAGTAATTCTTGCTTTCATATTCCTCCTCTTTACTTTCTTCCTGCACTGCATGTAGTGCATCTCTCTCCTTAGCCTAGAGCATGCTTTTTTTCTGCGCGTTTCAGTGGAGCACTTAAGTCTCCCCCTCTGTGTATAGCCTGTAATGAGGACCGCCAGCTGTGGCTCAATGGCCAGGGCGTGCGCACGCGCACACACACACACACACACACACACACACACACACACACACACACACACCAGTCACAGTTGCTCCTCCACTTCTAGATAAAAGCAGATATAAACAGCACATGATGTAATCAGCTACATATGTGACCAACCTATAGGGTGTGTATGCAGCATGCAAGTGTGTGCATTTTTGTGTTTAAGAAAATGTTTTCACAAGAGAAAATAGTATTTTTGTTTTGTTTTATATCATCACCAAGCCGCTTAAAGGCATCATCTTGGCTGCTTGTCTCACACTGTAGAGTGAAATGAATCAACTGAGCTTATTGTATGTTTGTTTCTTTGTGTCTTCACAGAATCTTGACTCTTGTGGGTTCAGCCTTTGACCTGCGAACACTGCGGGCAGTGAGAGTGCTGAGACCTCTGAAGCTTGTGTCAGGAATACCCAGTAAGTCACTCCATTTTCTTACTTTTTAGTTTGTTGTTAAATATTCCAACCTGTTGGAACCAACCAAGTTAGTATCTGCCAACAATAACAAAGTTTCATCATGGCTTGTTATTTAATTTGATGAAGATCATAAGGATGGAAACTAGTGTTTGACAAAGTTTTTATTTTGTCTTTTAATTTGTAAAGTTAATAGTCAAACTAATCAAATAGGAACTGGACCTTAACGCTCTCATTCCTCCCCTCTTCTTCTCCTCTCTGTGTCTCTCAGGTCTGCAGGTGGTGTTGAAGTCCATAATGAAAGCCATGGTTCCTTTGCTTCAGATTGGCCTGCTGCTCTTCTTTGCCATTGTCATTTTTGCCATTATAGGACTAGAGTTTTACATGGGCAAATTCCACAACGCCTGCATGAAATACTCCGCTGGTGAGAACAGCACCATGACTGGTATGTGTTTGTACGACAACAGTGAATGTCAGCTAAAGGAAACGCCAGGAAAACTTTTGTCTTTCAGCTCTGTTCCTGGATTTGTTATAGAAGAGAACATTTATTGCACTGCGTATTTTTGAAGGCATGAATAAATGATTCAACTTCTGTATGTACATGTGTCTTATGACTAGATGGACATTGCAGTCAATGCACGCACATCAACATAATAAACAGGACACACAACACAACTACACAACACACAACAGAATGTTTGACAGCCAGTTTTCACAACTTGAGTTTGATGAATGAGGTTTTCATAATCTTCTGGGTTTGATTGATCAAATAGCGCGTGCTGTAATTTAATAGGGCCCCTTATGTACTTGCCTCCTGAATGCTAACTCAGATGGTGTCAGTGACATTTCAGTTGACCAGGGCATTTTTCTGGTCAGTTATAAAGTTATAAAGTGTAGGTCTGGATAGTTTTAAAGTAATATATTCTGTACATGAATATGAGCCACATGAATCTTTAGTATGAACCTTTAATGTGTAAAAAATTAAGAGGCAGAACAAAACAAGATACTTACACCTCCTCCTCCGTGTGTGCGTTTAACAAACATTTCTGATAAATCACAGCCAGGGTGCTATTACAGTGTTATGATTATACTGCAACATCATAGTAATTATAGGAATGAGTCTGATTGCTCGGCTGAAATTACCCATTGTGTAATGCAGTGATAAAACTTATGAGGAGGCTTTATTTCCCCACTGCTGGTGTCAGATAGAGTGTGAAGGCGTGACTTGAGGGTTATTGGCTGGGCCAGCTGTAAAATACGAGCATCTATCAATGTGTGTGTGTCAACCCAGTCAGGGAGCTTGTAGTGGTGTGAGCTGTGGTGACAGCCTGTTAATGTACAGTACGGGTGATACTGAGTTATTTAAGTCACAGCCACACAGCAGGGTTCGATTAAACTGAGCAGCACTGTTAATAACTTTGTACATGAGTACAGCATGTGTGTGGGGAGACTTTGCCTTTAGGTAAAAAATACACATATTGCCATGAACTATTTATTTAGTTTTGTTTAGGATAAAGACACAGAGTGTTTGAATCGGATCATTTCATTCATTGACATTAATGATTAATAATAATTTAATGTGATTTAAAATTCCCTGTTGTCTTCTGTAGATTTATCACCAAAATGTGTATTTAAATGACATCAGCTTTCAAGCCAGAAGTAAGTGGAGTAGCAGAAGTAGTAGAAGTAGTGAAAAATAATCACAGAGTTAAATGTTTTTCTAAAATTGTCACCTTGACGATTTAATTTCACACATTCTAGATTAAATTGCCTTGTAACTGTATTAAATTTATTGAGGAACTATACCCAGTGAAGGAAAATGGAGAGACATTCCCATATCATCCTGTCTCCGGGTCCAGCTGACACAGCACCTGTCAGTAGGAAGGAAAGGATGCATCTTACTGGAGTGATAACAGAGAGATGTTGGCTGTGCAATCTGGCTCTGCAAATCATTGTTAAAACTTGGCACAGCTTGTGATCAAGGCACTATCCCTTATGAAGCAATCGGTGCACAAGGCATCTGTTATACTCAGCAGATTTATTCTCTATTCTGATCCCCATCTGCTGACGTATGTGCCATCACATCCTTAAAAAAAACTCTCAGCAACTTCTATGTTGTAGCATCTCCTTGTCACTTCACAAGTCTGGAAAACTAAAGTACATACCAGTACATAGATGGTAGGACATGTTGTTTAGTCTGACCACATCCACCCTAACACAATTAAACTTTAACATTTTTAAATAACAAAGTCATGAATCTGGCTTTACCATAATGCTCTAAATTTGATGAGCTAAAACATCATCAAAACGTGCAAATAGTTGATTTAATCTTAGTAAATATTTGTCATTTATTATTGTGCTAATTATTGTATAATATTTCCATTAGGAAAGACAACAGACTTAGTCTCTAAAACACTGTGTGGAGCTATTAAAATATCAAAGTCTTCATTTGCATCTTCTTGTGAAGTGCACATCCTCAAAGATGCTATGCATCTGTGTGAGTAACTAAGGTCCTTGAAGCCACCGTGGTTTATGATGCGTTGGTGGCAGTATGACTACCGGTTTAATGAAAGATAAATTCAATGACATCAAGGTTTTAGGCTGACATTTTTTTAATCATTATACCATAATCACATACCAGGGAAAACATATCCAACATGCACGTTTCAGTGGTTTTGATGCTGCAGATGCAAAAGAAAAATAGTGATTATTGATTTGTGTGAATGATAAGGGTGTTTAGATGAGGTAAAGGCACATTTTCTTGATAGCCATGATCTACAGCACTGACAGGACCATCCTATAAACTATTACCGTTTGTTACTGTTGGGGAA
The DNA here is from genome assembly GCA_016801845.1 of Polydactylus sextarius. Classification (NCBI taxonomy): domain Eukaryota; kingdom Metazoa; phylum Chordata; class Actinopteri; family Polynemidae; genus Polydactylus; species Polydactylus sextarius. Next base: position 9,005,666 of record CM028922.1, read on the forward strand.
ATTGGCATGTGACTAATGAGCCACTTCCACATTTAGACAAGCATTGGCAACTGGTGAGGTCCCTCAACTGTGATTTAAGTGAGGCTCTGCTGGAGCATGCGGCTGAAAGATGAGCAAAGCAATAAATTCTCCGATCGATCAATGTATTGACCTTCACCTGTGGCCACTAGTTTTACGTAATGATTGACAGAATCAGGCCACAGCTTCACTCTGCATGAAAAGGTGAGGAAGCCAGTGGTCTTCATGGATGGATATTAATTGAAGTGGGCAGGGCACCTGGGAGGGTTGGTCCTGTGAATTTGCCTTTTAGAAGTATTACAGCCATAACTGATGATTGATTGTTAGGGAGCTAATAGGAAACATTGGGGCTGCTGGAGGAGGTCGCAGGGGAAAGTGACATTTACCAGCTCTACTGTTCTTGCTGCAGTTCTGACCCACTTAACAAAAATGTGTGCGCATCAATGAGTATTGGATTCGAGTGGATAAACTAACATATATGAAAACATTACATGTTATATTGCAAACAAACAGTGCAGACATTTTGAGTTCCATCCACAATTGTTATCTAATAATTTTATGTTAACTTGATAACAGTAATATGCACATCAACTCATTCCTTTCCTCTTTGTTTTTCTCCTGGTCAGGTGAGAGAGCTGCTGACTGGCCTTGTGATTTGACAAATGGAAGCAGGCCGTGTCCTGATGGAAGCAGTTGCAGAGCGAATGCTTGGGCTGGACCCAACTTTGGTATCACTAACTTCGACAACATCCTGTTTGCGGTGCTTACTGTGTTCCAGTGCATCACCATGGAGGGCTGGGTAGAGATCCTCTACCACGTAAGTCTATGTCCACTAAAGACCTCAGACATTTCTTGTGTGTGATATACACTTGTCTTTTTGTTGTTCTTTGTATTTTCATCACAAGATTCTTCAGTCTTACTGCCTTTGCTCATGTAATTTCTCATTCTGTAGTGGTTTGTTTTAGTTGGTTGATTTATTCATTACACACTTGGTTACACTGGGGAAGAGTATTATTACTTTTACTGGTTCAAAACTAACAGACTACAAACTTGTCTATGACAAGCTATGCTTGTACATAATTATATTGTATAACTGACAATATGCATTATCAATTTACTGTTTAAAATCTTTCCTAAGTTATTACAACCATTATCATTTTGATTATGCTCACCAAACTGCAATCTCCACCCTGCAACCAACTGATCAAGCAGAACTTCGTTCCTGAATTTAAGGGGAACAACATAACAGGTTACAATGTGAACTGGAAGACTATCAGTCCGAGCACAGCTATGAGAAGATGACACCCACACCTACACTTATCCATGCAACTTAAAATTACAGTTTTTTGTTTGATCTTCAATCCGTCAAAATCAAAAGTAATACTTTCATCCAAAGGTCAATTCCACCTCAACTTAGGTATGAGTGTCACATAATCCAATAATGTAGCATGTAGTAATGTAACATTTCTTTTTAATTTATATATTCTATATAATTTGAATTTCACGTAGTTATTATTTTAGAGTGCCTCTTGAATTATCCCTTCACAAGCACATAAATGAAATTCGTTTTGCAGTTTGTTTGATAAAGCAAATCGAAGTTTATCTAAGTTTAAGTTTATCCATTTCTTGAGCTGATTGTAGCAACATCAAATACTCATCAGAGCATGGGCATTGTATTTACCCAATATACTTTTTATTAACACATTGATAGGGTCCAGCCATTGACTACAGCCATGACCCTGTTCTCTTTAGAAGGATGGTACTTTTAAACAGTTTTAAACAACAATAAGTAACAATCCAATAATAAGTAAGCCCAGTTTTGTTATCTAGTTAGTGTTATATGTCTCTGGGTTTTCAGGACAGCCAAAAGCATGACAGTGCCTTTTAAAAAAACACACACACACACAGAATACAAAGAGAAATAACAATTCCTGAAGGATGATGGTTGTCCAACCAAGCAGAACTAAAAACTTAGTCAATCCCACAATGGCTTCACATATCAGCCTCTTTCACACCTGACACATAGTATTCAATTATGAATATAAAATAGCTATTTTTAATTCTTCCCACTAATCCACAATAACAAACCAAACAATATGACAATTTTGAAAAAGCTGCAATCTCTTATTTAAAAAAATGTGTTCATGTGCATCATGTGCTTGCTTTGTTTTGATTACTCTTGTCAAGTCCATTTGTCTCAAATTGAGTTGACTGAACAAACAAATGCACGTGTTCAAGGAATCAGTGATTGTATCTCATAAATGTAGTAATAGTGAGTTGCTCTACATTAAATTAGTGTCAATCAATTCAGTATTACTTTACAAATGCATCATTTTGTCACATTATTCTTACATTTGCTTCTTTACATCTTTTTGTTTTAATTTTCTTTCCTTGCTCCCCCTTTCTGCTCTTATCACCAAAGCACCTATCCTCTGTTTTCTTCTTCCTGTCTTCTTCCTTTTTCCTCTTTGCTCCATGTTTCCTCTCCCATCTCCTAGCAGACAGCCACTAACTGGCACTATGTAGCGAGCCACTTACAGAGCCATGTTTTCTCCTCCTTCTTCATCTCTCTGTTCCTCCTCATTTCACTCCAACCATCTCCTGTAGCTTTTCTTGCTCATTATCCTAAGTGCTGCAAACCCATGCTGCTGTGGTCCAAGAATGCCTTTTCTCTCAGTTGGTACTTTTTTTTTTTTTTTCCAATTCCCTCTACTGAGTCTTGTCTTTTGTTCCTAACAGTTATCTTTATTTCTGTATTTTGCGCATCGTCATGTGCTGTATTTCCTCTTTCATGAACTTCCCATTTTTCTCTTTATCTTGTTGAATTTGAATGATTTTCATGTCCTCTCTGTTTTCATCAAGTTTAAAATAAGCCTCTTTCACACTTGACAAAAACCAACTCACACTGAGTCCTGTTTGTTTAGGAAATGGTACAATCACTATTCATCCCCTTGTCAAGTGACTCCAGAGTTCTCATGGGTATTTATCGGTTGCAGCTCCAGTCAACAGTGATAGAAACATGTAACACACGTGGACGCACAAATTTCTGCCCATTTTTCTGGTGACACAATGAAGCTGCATTGCCTTTTTTAAGTAACTTCCGAAACTCTTCAGTTTATTTTTAATAGGGACAGTGTACAATAAGAACATTAGCCTTGTGTAAAACAAAGAAAGATGCATTGCACCAGGTTCTAGCAAAATCATTTCTACCTGTAGTCCTCTTTGCCCCATCTCAGACACAAATTCCATCCACTTCAGTCAATTTCAAATAGCAGAGGCTCTATTGGGTTTAAAGAGCCCAAAGCTAAAGATAAAGTAAGTGTTTCCAACTTGTCAGTGGCCTGCGTGCTGTTATACTGTTAACTCTCTTTTTTAGGGTCACGTTAGGCAAAATCATCTGCTTGTAATGTGAAAGGAGCCCTTTTTTGCTGGTACATCTGCATTTAAAAAACAGGTTGGAGTATCGATTGACTTTAAAAAAAGGGCATTGACTGGCTTTGTAGATACCATTCACACAATTCTCAAATAGATGCATTTCTAAAAAATATATGGAACAGAAATAAACATATTTACCTGGTACACACCATTTGTCTGTTGAAGTCTTTGGCACTTTCCTCTTCCAGTTGAGCATCCCCTTCCTGGCTTATGTAAGAGACATGTGCAATTATCCACTACATGAACAATAACTGTACAGTTACTTGTCAATAGGCGAGATATATTCAAATGCAAGTAGCCACAGTATTTTCTTTGGAGTTGTGCCTGTCGTCACAGTGATGGGTTATGTCCCCTGATAAACATGATGTTTATGTTGGTGAGTTACTTGTACAGGGGTGGGGATGATTTTGCTCCATCCAGTATATGAATTTAAGAATGCTTTCACCATTTTCCCCCTTTTTTTTGTCCATTTCCTCTGTTTTTATGTTTTATGAACTTAATTAAGTAGCTAGCTATGGGGAAAGATATGATTGGACCAGTATCACTATCACTAGTTTGCTTTCTACTAGTCTGTTATTCTCTATATCAGGACACCTCAACATATATTATTTCTTGCACAAGAACCTGCTCGTTAAAGAACACTGGACACTTCAGAAGTACAGGCTGTTTGAAAAATTACCATTGTAGATGGGATAGGAAGTGATGACATATTTCTTTGACTACTCCTTCCATTAACCTGTATGTCATTATTTAACTGGAACAGATACCTACTTTAGCTCCACAAAGTTTTCCCCAAGGCACATGTCAGACAAAGGAAATAAAAGCATTGATCATGACAATGTTGTGTTGGCATTACTTTACAAATGTAGATGCACTTTCTGTGCAGAGATGCAGTAGGAAGGATGAAGTTTGTGTCATAACGAAACCAGAATAGCCTCAGGGAATTGGCTCTCTTCTGTGGATTATATGATAACCCAGTTTTAACCTTGTAGATTGATGACTGTACTACCTGTGCCCTGAGGGGGATTGCTCAGACCCTCATTACAAATGCCGCAAAAGACAATGTGAAAAAGTGCTCGTCTTCCTCTTTCCTCATTGCCTTCTCTCTGCCATCCACCCCTCCCCTCTTACCTCAGAACATCAGCTTCCCAAAGAAATGGCCTCCCAGTGGTTGATGGAGTGAAATGAAACAGATTAGCCAGGATGATGTTTTTTGCAACATAAAGATTTAAAAGGCATAAAAAGACACTTTGTACATTTCAGTGAGGTTAGTACAAGGGTCCTACAGAAGAGTGCTCCAGCAAAAATCTGCAGGTTTCTCTGGCAAAAATCCAACCTCAACCTGGTAGTGTTATGCTGTTCACAGTGATTATTTATTCACAGTATGTATACTGCATCAACACAGTAATCATATTGAAATGAACGGGTAGGTATTCACTGAAGTCTTTACATTCTGTGACAGAGCCGGGGAAGGGCAGAATGTCACCAAACTCAAGTAGACATTCCTTCTTGATGTTTTAATCATGAACAGAGCAGAGGAAAAGGGAAAGGGTTGCAAATGAAGAGAGATTTCAGCTTATGCTAATGATCTTAATGTTGCCACTTCCGAGCTGTGAGCTGTGCTTTTGACTTGAACAAAATATGCTCCCATCAATGTTGCTTTTAGTGGCTAAACCACATGCTGGATGTTACTGATAGGCAACTGTAGAACGTTGGAAGCCAGATTATGTTGGAATATGCATCCTGAATTTGAAAATATGCATGCAGAGAAAAATAATAAGTGTCATCCTTTCAAAATACTCTGGCTGGCTTTTCGTTCACATTTGCTGTCTCTCCACATCCACTAAATTTCTCTTGCTGTGATAATAACAGTCAGCACTCAAGGTGAAAAATAAATATTAACGCACACTAATTACTGAAGATGACTCTGTATATCATACTTGTTAGTATAATATTTTTCTCCTGCTCAGAATAAATGGTATATATTGCTATCTTCATAGTCATAGTTATCATAGTTATCTATGTTTATACAAAAGTTGCTGCATGGTTGAGTTGAAAGTTGTAAGTAGTACCTCCTGATTTAGCATTACACTCCCTTCAACACTGAGGGACTCCTGTTAGGCAGATGGAAGTATTTTATTTGATCAATCAGTTCCTTGTCAAAATCTTCATTATCCAAAATGCAGCTGCATAGCTGGGAACAGTGAGTTTTAGTGAGTAGCAAGGAGTAGTGCTCTGGTAACTTCACAGTTAGATTTTTGTATTTTCAATCTTCCAGTCTTCAGAAAGCATCACTTCATGACAGTTTATCAGATTTCACATAGCTCCTACAGTACAGCGTACAGCGTTTTTCACGTGCAGTTGAACTCCTGAAGACCTGTAAACAGACTTTGATGTGGAAAATTGGCAGAGTTTTCTTTTAAACATAGAGCATTCAAGGCACTTGTAGCAATGAAAAATACAGTTTTATTTCTTGTGTGGCCAGTCTGGGAAAACAAAGACATGAACCAGCAGTAACCTTAACAATACCTTCCCCTACCCTAGCCTGAACTATTTTCATACTGAAAAACCTTGAAACCTTGATGACAGTGTCTTCAGAATTATAAATAATTCATGTAATGTTTTTTTCATCTAAAAGTTCTGTCAAGATTTCACCCTGTAGATAGGGACTGATTGACATTGAAAATCAATGGTAAACAATGACATAACAATGATAACAATAGGCAGCAATATATATATATATATATATATATATATATATATATATAGTTTGACACAGCTTTTTTTGCCTATGAATTACAAAGATGTGAAGTTGAATGCAATTCGCATTAAATCTTATCTCAGGTTTCAGAGCATACCCTCTTTCTCTGGCTGAGCAGGGTAACATAACAAAACACATTGTACAAATGGCACACAAATAATATCTTAGTATAAGACTTGTCAGATTTCAAATTCAAAACACAAGACTCAGTTTTATCAGTAATATCACAACAGTACATATGACAGTAAAGGCTTGTGTGGATTCACACTGTGACTGCTGTTTTAGCTCTGAGCCAGTCAGTTGGCAAGTGACTCTGTTGTAGCAGCAGCAGGGTCTGTGGGTGGTTTCTCAGCATGGCAATCTTCATTTAATGCCCTGTGATTTTATTATATTTCCACTGTCTCTCTTGATGACCTAGTGGCCACCTTCAAACTGGAAGCGAGCCTAATTACCTCTGCTGTGTCATGTTCTGTCTTCACATTAAAAAAATACACATATCACTCAGTAGTTTCTGTCATTTGAATCTTGTGTTTAAATCACATTTAAAAAAAAGAAAGAACCTAAGGGCATGTTTTCACATTCAGCTTCTTACTATTTTTGCCTTTTTTATGTTTTAAGAGTGATGTTTTTTTCTGTCAGGTTAGAGTTAGGTGGATCTCTGTTGGAAAGAAGGTGATGTTATGTATTACTATACAGAAATCAAAAGGTAGCAGCTCTGTTGTTATAGTAGTAGATATTAGTGTTGTACTGTCTGTGAAGAAAATTGAAAGTCATCAACCACTCCATAGCCATATTGCTACTGTATGTATTGATTGATTACATTGAGTGTTTCTTGTAGTGTGTGTGTGTGTGTGTGTGTGTGTGTGTGTGTGTGAGAGAGAGAGAGAGAGAGAGAGAGGGGTGTGAGGGGTCACAGGCACCTCTCCCTCTCACTTCATTAGAGCTGTGTGAGTCACTGAAGTAGGTGCACCTTGACCTTGTCAGGGCAACAATGCAGTCAGGGGAGTCATGGTGCTCATTGAATCCTTGTAAAAATAGCGCAGCACAAAGGGTCAGTTCCATGTTGTGTGAGCGATCAGTCATGATTGCGTGTGTGGATTCTCAAATGACAGTGGATCTGCAATATGGCTGGATACCAGTACATACAAAAGAGACGATACTGAAGTTACTAAGTTCAGTTCTGTATGTAAATACACGTATGTATTTACATAGTGTTGATGAATACATGTTGATGATTCACTGGACCACAACAGCGAGGCCACAGAGTGTCTGTCTGAGTGACAAAGATACCTCATTGGTCAGCTGCCCAAGTATTAGCTTCCTCATTGGCCGTTCTCTTTCAAATTAATTAGATTTCACCAGGGAGGTGTTTGCAAGCAGTGTTTTCATCTTTATGCTTTTGTCACCAGATATACTGACTGTTCAGTATAATATATCAATAGTGACAGTAGTATATCAATTGTATATCTGACTTCAGTGTTTGCATATAGTTGTCAATTGATACAGCCAGCAACCACAGAGTAAAATTATGATTCATTTGAAGTCATGTCTGTTTTTGTCCTTGAAAATTATTCCTCCATTATCCATTAAATCTTCCACTTTGTTCACCAACAAGTCACTAACATTGTTTGTTTGCTGTTTTTGTGGTGGGATCATAGTGTACAGTGGGTTTATTAAAGATTATTTGCTGTAAACAGCTGCTTACTACTACTGGAAATGAACCTAATGAGCAATATGGTCGGTATGAGCCAATTAGTCTACATTTCTCGACTCATTGTTTAGATATGAATGTAAGTTAGTGGACTTTTAATACCTGTTTACATAAGGAAGTACGTTTTCTAATTAGTTTCATCTGATTTTCAGCAGATTATGTGCAATTTTAGATAAAGAATTTTTACTATTCAGATAAAATAGCTTGAAATGCTTCATTTTATATACCAGACTGTCTTGAGAGACTCAAACATGAGTACTTGATATGAAAGGAACTTAATGTCCACATTTATGTGGTCAGCCTTTTAAACTCAAACTGCTGATTAAATGTCACTAAAATTAGGCTGCTGAACATTAATTTCTATGTCTAGAGAAGAAAACAGTCGACTTTGAGAGAGATAAGAGCCTGAAATTTAATTTAACCAGGAAACTGGTCTGATATATTCTTCTACCTGAAGGATCTCTCTGAAAACCTTTTACTGTCCGTGTCATCAGAGCTGTTGAGTGCAGTCTGCTTGTCGTAAATGTTTCAGGACTGTAAGGAACTGTAGAATTGATTCGGAGTGGCTGTCTTCATCACAGCTGTCTTTTTTTTTTTTGCCTTCGGAGAAGATGTGTGTGTTCATGCATGTGTATCAGCGCTGAAAACTGAGTAGGAGTACACTTTGACATTGCAATTGCATGATGCACAACTACAAATTATGTGGCAGTTTTTTTTTTTTTTTGGTTTTCTCTTCACTGCTCATTCAGTCAACCAGAAATGAGTCATGGGAATAACAGAGGTGGAATAATGATATGAAGGTGCAGTGGATATAAGTTAGTATCTAAAGTTTATTGTAATTGCTTTTAGTCAGTTTCAGGGAAATATCTGCCTAAATCACAAAATCAGCTGCAGCGTTCTTCTACAGGTAGTTTGTTATCAGCCACGACAGTGAGGCTGTAATTATAACCCCGCAGTGGTTTGTGGTCCTGAGTGCAACAAGTTGAATTTAAGTTCACCATAATTATTTTTCTTTCTACCAATAATGTTGATTGGATGTGATTCATTAACATTTATTAATTTAAGACGATTTGTTTGTTACACTCATAACAACATTTTATTTAGGCCTATCTTTTTTTCATATAATACTTAAACAACAGATGGGGTCATTAGAAGCACCTTGCTAAAGGCAACATTGTGCAACAGTAGTTTTGTAATTAACTAAATTAGATTTGCCAGTGGCTTTGATTGCCATATGCCCTGTATTTTCTCTCCAGCAGTGCACACAGTATGGCTTAACCTCACAGCGTGGCTCCATACTCTGTATAGTTAAAGGTGGGGTGAACTAATCAGTCCATGAATATACAGTAAATGATGCATGCCTAGTGTAAAACATATGTCCTAACGAGGAGAACTGGGCACATTTTCAATGATGTATGGGACAAATGCATAGTGTTTGAATTATGAATAAATATATCGAATACAAATATTTATTGATAGTCAACAGACAAAATTATGAATGGATGACAAAGTAGCAGATTGTTAACAAACTGTAGCATCTGATCAAAAGACATGAGACAGTGAGGGAAGGAATGACAGTCTGTTGACCTGAGGCTAAATGGAGGAGGGTTGGTATGAAACACACACCTTAGCCTAAATATATGAATTAAATGGAGAAGGAACCACAGATGTGGCTGCTTGACAGTGCCAGAGGCTGTTTGTAATATACAATAATGGATCACACCCTCCTGAAGTGACATACAGTATGATAAAGTGAAGTGATGGATGTCCTTCCACGCTGCCCACCGGCCATGATACAGATCTCTCCTCTTCTCTTCTCTTCTCTTCTCTTCTCTTCTCTTCTCTTCTCTTCTCTTCTCTTCTCTTCTCTTCTCTTCTCTTCTCTTCTCTCTCTCTTCTCTTCTCTTCTCTTCTCTTCTCTTCTCTTCTCTTCTCTTCTCTTCTCTTCTCTTCTCTTTTAGTTACAACATATTCAACATATTATCAGGGAAGAGCCAGCGAGAGAAAGAGATTGTTTTAGATTTCAAACAATAAACAATTTCAGTTGATGCCAAGTATTTCCCAACAGTGATACTAACTCAGTCAATGAGATACCGTATTTGGTAAACTGTAAATTAGTTTTTCTAAGCAACTACCACTAACCATGTTTTGATAAGCACATCTCATAAAAAAAAAAAAAACATCCATTATTACCAGAAACAGAGTATATTTATATCCTTATAAGACTTAGAACATTAGATTGTGTGTGCTCACTTGTGTTTAGTTTGATCAGCCTCTTACATCTGTGAAAAGCAGCAGCTCTTAGGCATCCACAGTAAGAACTTACTGTTGGCGGAAGTATTAAGGCCATATCAACAGGGGAGAGGTCTTCCCTCCTTAGAGGCAGACTGTGCAACTGAAAGCTGATGCAACAGAGTGTATTGTCAATTCATTTTCTCCTCTGCTCTAGACATACTGGGTTCCCCTGGGGGAGAACCATTAGGATATCTGCTGTTACTGCAAACAGAAAAGAGCAGCATGTTATCAAACTCTGAACAGAGACATTAAACAGGCTACATTCACCACTTGAGAGACATGCTATTACCTTTTAAAGTCAATATGATGTTATAATGTATTTACATAAATAGTTTTTTTTAGCTGCAAACAACAAGAAATTACATGTGTACATGTTAAGTATATAGACACATTAGGCATTGATTTTCTGCTAATGGAAATGTTTTCTAGCACTACAGCCTCACATTTAAAATGTTTAAAACACAAGTTTAATTTCACCGTAAAATAGTAACATGTATGATGTGTTTATCAGAGAAGTTGTTGTTCATCAAATATGCATCTATAAAACAAAGCAGCAGTCATTTTGAGTTTGTTTTTTTCTGATGGTGGAACAGTGTGAAACACTGCAGTGAAAAATGGAAGAAGTAACAGCCACAGTGAGTTAGATGAAGAGCTACAGGCGACAGGCTGTACACCTCCAACTTCTCAGCGAGGTAACCCACTCCTTTCACTGTGCCCTGCTGTTCACAGACTCATGCCATGTGCAGCATAAACCCAAATCTCAGCTGCTCACAGAAAGATAGAAAAAGGCCAGTTATTACATGACCATTTTTGCTGTTACCACCAGTAACTGCAGCTGTTGCCAAATCAACCAGTACAACAAAATGTACGTTACCTCTTAGCTTAATTGACATCCACTGAAGTGAGATGTAGACAAAGGTAGCAGGTGATCACATGATATTCATACCAAGACAATTTTGACTAAACACAGAGAGCATTAAGCAGAGATAGAGAAGACGGTGATGAGATGATGAGACACTGATGAGATGTTGGACACATAGGGGGAAAATGAGGCACAGGAGAAAAATGAAGCTTCTGCCATCCATTTATTGTGGGCTGCTACTTTAGTGACAACTGAGACAGAGGGTGTGCTTCTGTGGGTGTGTATGTGTTCATCTCACATATTTGGGTGCATAATATGGATCTCCAGATTGCTTATTCAGCCGCCCTGAACCTCCCATCACAATTACAGCCAGCATGTGGCAGCGCTTCAATACTGGCGTCTGCAAAATGTCACTGTGTTTCACATAAAACATCAGTCCACAGGTCTGTCCCCTGCTAACAGGCCACTGTGTGGGAAGACTCTAAGACATAGAGGGTGCTGACTCTCATGAACCCTCTGGGGTAAACAAGCATAAACTTCAGCACAGAAGTGCATGATCAGTCAGTATTGGCATTCACCAACAGTATTTAGTCAGTACGACAGTGTGATTTGGACAAAATCTAGTGTAAGTGATAAATGAATGATGGGTCCAGAGTCATGGTATTAGTTTGGAAGTGCTCCATAGGCATGTTTTCCCCAATTTGTTGAGGAGGAACATCACTGATTTGCACAGACATTTTGAACTGAACTGTCATCACCAAACATCAGTGGTTTGACTTTCAGAAGAAAATTGCTGTTAAAATCTTAAAACCTCTTAAGAAGTGTTGCAGAGAATTGGATGTTGTTGCAGCAGCACATAAGTGCTCATGGTTTGGGAATCAGGTGTTAAAGTCTCATGTGTGACACATTCAGGCCTCCACATACCTTTGTGCATTGAATGTACAGAACCAACAAAATGACCCAGTTCCTGCAAAGAATATACAAGCAATAAAATGATATTTCATGACCCAGAAACCGAATGACACGGGTCATTGCAGTTCTCTCTCTCGCGCTTTGTGTGTATGTGTGTGTTTGACGACTCCTATTGGAAGACTAAATTGTCACACCTATTTGTCGGTGGAGAATTCATTCAAAATAGATGTTTCTGTGCAGCAGCATGTGCTGAAGTAAACAGTTGTTTTGCGGTGATAGAGGATTGTGTGATGGATTCGTGTAGTAGAAGGCTCTTGGAGATGAGGGAGAGACTTTTTTTAATTGCTTTTTTTTTTTTCAAACTGAGAAGTTGACAGTATTTTTTTCCATTGATGCGTTGAGTTGGTAAAAGCCTTTTTCCGTCAGCCAAGTTAGTAAAACTTTTCACAGCTGTGAATGAGAAATGGGGAAATGAAAAAAGCATTCATACACGGTCATCTCAAGCTCTGTCATTCAAAACCAAACATCATTACATTTACTTTTCATTTGTAACGTTCCTTCACTATTTCTGACTAAAATAAGTGTTTACATACTTCTTACCCAGTACATACTGTGCTAACACATTTATGCAAGTTATTTTAAAAAGTAAATCCAAGAAAATGAACCTGACAAGGTATTTATTTAGTTATATATTTTATTTAGATTTCATTTTGTCTGTACAGTTGGAAATGGTCATAACTTGTTAATAACTTTGTCCTTAATGTTTTTTGTTCTTGTGTGTGTGTTTCAGACCAACGACGCAACAGGGAACTCCTGGAACTGGGTCTACTTCATCCCTCTGATCATCATTGGGTCCTTTTTCATGCTTAACCTGGTGCTTGGTGTCCTATCAGGGTAAATCAACACTAATTATTATTGTCTGATTGATGATAATGACTGTCCGTGCTGGTACGGTAGCTGTCTCTTGAATACACTCTAAGGGCTGTTCATAAAGTGTGAAGCTACAGCAAACAGGCAGTTAACTTAGCCTAGACAAAAAGACAAACTTGGTCTCATATTTAGCATCAGTCTTATTATCATCACTCAGCAACAAAGTAAGTTATTTCCCTCTAACCGTATCACAAGATATATTGCAATGAATTGCATATTCTGTAGTAACAACTACATACATCTCAACTTCGACAGGCATGAGACTGCAATATTTTTTGCACACAGTTTTTCTCTTTCACCCACACATTCTAAAAATTACATTTGATCTTAGCAGCAGCTATGCCAACAGCATTTTCCTCTTTCTTGCCCTCAGCAGTTGCCCAGTTGTTCATGTCTGAATCTCACAGTTAATAATCCCTCAGATGTGCAGTATGTTTGAACCGTTATATCTATTTTCATGATCCTGTTTATTGTAAAGAAAAAAAAAAAAGGATGCTTTTCCGACCAAGGAAACCAAAACTAATATTTCTGTTTATGAAAAAGCAATTATGTATGTGTTTCAACAGAGAATTTGCCAAAGAAAGAGAACGCGTGGAAAAAAGGCAGGAGTTCCTGAAGCTTCGGAGGCAGCAGCAGATAGAAAGAGAGCTCACTGGATACTTGGAGTGGATTTGCAAAGCAGGTTCGATTTATCTGTGAATCTGAGACAGTTGGCCTTTATATATTTGTTTGGTCAGAAAAACATGACAAGTTGTCGGTCCCTTTTCTCTCCCACTGCAGAGGAGGTGTTGCTGGAGGAGGAGGATGAGATTGCAGAGGAGAAGTCCCCGTTGGATGGTGCGTGGTACAAGAGGAAACAAAACCTTCCAGGTGAAAATCAGGCTGAGTATCTGTTTCCTGCTTTACCATGGTCCATCACCACAGGAGGACAATGGTAAACCAGGTACCGAGAGGTACACTTCATCAATTTCATCCAAAGGTTGATTTTGTATCAGTCAGCATCAATCAATATTTTTCTTCCCTGGTTTCTCCTAAAGGCCCAATCTATGGATACATACTTTTATTTAGAATAGTTTCAATTGTGAAAGGTCAGAGGTCAAAAGCTTTGGCTGTTGAGTGTGAAATAAATTTTGATTCAGGGTCAATTTTTTTCAAACTTTGCAATGTACCTATTTTCTTGTTTTCTGTCGTTTTTAACAATCAATCACTTTCAATACAGTTATATTTTAGAGCAACACTACAGTTAACATACACGACACATTATGTGTGAGGTGGTTCCCACCTTTACAGTAACCCCTTTTGTGTAACTGCTAATTGAGCTGTTTGTAGCAGTGCCATCCAATTATATGTACACATTTTCCATGATGTCAGTCCATTAGGACTGCTGTGAACCACGATGTGAAGTTGGGGCTTAATCAGAGGTATTTGCTACTATAGTCTAATTTGATTCGTTAACATAAATTCACTATACTTTGCTCCCAACACACACTTAAAATCAAAATGCATTTTCAGAAAACATGGACACACTGGAAATGAATCCATTCTGATGACACCACAAGAGTCAGTGGCCAGAGTTTCGTAATTAGTTTTGTATGAGAGAATAAAATGTCTGAATCCAAAGACGTAGAAAAAAAATAAAAAATAAAAAAAATAATTCTGTGTTGTTGTTCAAGCAGAAAATATAGACTTGGCCTTCAGGAGATGAATGGCAGGTATGAGTAGTGGAGCACAACGTCAGTCATAGCAGACTGATTTGATGGAAATGGTTTTACATAGGTTTGTTCTAAGTTGATTAATAATTCACAATTTACCTTGTCTTTTGATTATTTTAAAAAGTGAGAAAATTATCTCCTATAATATTTTTTATCGTGCTAGATATTTTATTTAGAGAGAAAAGATAAATGAACTTTAAGAGTCTGTATGGTTTTGTCTCCTGTTAACCTACAGTTACCTCTTACTGGAGAAAAACGTGTATTAATCTCTTTCTCTAGTAAGAGGTAACTGTAGGTTAACTTTAGGTCTCCCTTAGTTGTTAAAATAGAATTCACTCAGGGATTGTTTCTTAAGTATGACTGAAAAAAATCCTTTTTTATCGAATTTAGTTTTTTTTTTTTTTACCAAATAAATCTGTCAATCAAACAAGGAACCAGTTATAAAAAGAAAATGAATAAACCGACTTTTGCAGTGTTTCTCAGTGTCAGAGCTTCATTTTCTTGGCAGCTTGGTTCTGCCTTCTAACAGCCTTTTCTACTGGAGAACCAGGGTTGTAGATCTTGACTATGAGCCCACAGCTCCAGTGACACGGAGCTGGTCATGTGACGATCACATTCATGTCATTCTGGTAGTTTTTCATTCCAAGGCTGACTTCAGACAGCAAGGCAGAGAAAATCTCCAAATGAAAAAATGTGATTGACGCCTGCCATTTATAGTTTTCAATTAGCTCATCCCTTCACTTTACACACACTTGCATGCACACACTTTATACACATGATTTCATAAAGATTTTACAAGACAGCATAGCACCATCCATACACTGTCATTAATGACTATATCATGACTATATTTAAGACTCATATATGATTATTATTTCTCTTGGTTGCTGCTCTCTTTACAGTCCTGAAACGAGGCAAAGCCAAGAAAGGTAAAAACGACCTGATCGGTGCAGAAGAGGGGGAGGATCCTTTTGCTGACATCTCCTCTGTTGGTAAATGTTACATGTTTTTATCCACAGCCACCGGCAGACCACCTCTGACCTTCACATGCTGTCTGTTCAGAGGCGACCTTTACAATAAAAGCCACTGTAAAAGCCTGTCTTCTACACTGAACATAACCAATACCCCCTGACTCTCTGGACTCCATTTATCAGATTAGTATGTCATGTCACCCTTAACACTATAAAATATGTTGTTAAATGTTTCACAAACTTCAGTACCGTGCTGATCTGGAGACTTTAACCCGTTTCTCTTTGCTGTAGAAGCATATCACCTTGAGGGAAATGAATATAATTAACTTTCCGTAATTAGACTGTTCTATTAAAATAGCAAGAACTGCTGCATATTAAAATGAGTGATTTTTTTATATTAATAGTCTTAACAGTCTCACACAAAGACAACATGTAATTGCTTGTCTGTGGGTGGGATATAAACACGAGCATGATAATTGAAACCCGTTTGTTGTGTCCAATTTAAGAAAGCTACTTTCTTCCCATTATCTCATCTCATGACTGTTTGTCGTAAAATTATGTTCCACAGGAATGGATGAACTGCACAATCAAATTCAGTCTCGTCTCACTAGTTTCTCACCGTAGTCATCTGAACAACACAAAGATATTTGTTGCACGTTTTTAATGAGACCCTGCAAGTAATTTAACAATGCCCGGGTGATTTTACTCTTTTATTTCTTGTCTCCTGCATAATTAGTGTTTCGAGTAGAAGTTTATTGTCTTGATCTCAAACATCTCTCAGTGTGTGTGTCTGCAGATGTAAACTACGCTGTCACAAAAACCTGGAACTGGGTGGGAACACAGTAACTCCGAAAACTGATACACGTCGATGCAATTTTAGCAAACTGAAGCACGAGTGCAATCCTGATGCAACTCAGGAAAAGTGAAAGAAAAAAAAAGCCTGGAGCAAGATTAATAAATTGTAGTTAGAAGGAATCCAGCATCAGCAGGTGGAGATGGGTAAAGTGTTGACTGCAGCAAGAACCAGCACCACAACAAGCAGCAGTCTATTAGTATCATAGTACTGATACACAACACTCCAAATATTAGTTATTATTAGTAAAGGATATAATAGAAAGATAGATATAATGGATATTACTGATTAAAAATTAGTTCAGATTGTTTTTTTTTTTTTTATTTTTTTTTTTACCAAGAATTACATAGTGAAATTATTTCTTGGCTGGGTGGAAGGCAGATAGTCACCATGCCAGAACTACTTTAGCATATAACTACTTTAACATATAACATATAAGAGCTGTTTTCTTCTGTTTGAGGTCTTCATACCAGGTTAAGCAAAGTGTCTGCAGGCTCTAGTTTCATACTTACTCCACAAACATGAATGTGGTTTTGATATTCTCATCTAATTCTCAGCAACACAGTTCTTAAGAATTTAAGAACTTTTATTGACAAGACAATTAAGAGAAAAACAAAAAACAAAAAAAAAGGACACTTGATGGGATTAGATTTTTTTGCAGTGTGAGGGCACTGTCCTTGTCTTTTTTGTGCCTGCAATTGCAAGAAGAGAAGCAAGTGCAGTGTCAAGATTTTGGTGAGACGAGTGATGACAGCTGGATAACATGATTTCTCTCTCACCTCTGCGTTACTGTTTCCAGCTCCTCCTGGCTCTCCGTTTGGACAAGCCAGTGTGAAAAGCGGCGGCAAGATGGACAGCACCTCTTACTTCAGTCGTAAGGAGAAGAGGGTCCGCTTCTTCATCCGGCGCATGGTGAAAGCTCAGAGCTTCTACTGGATTGTTCTGTGTCTGGTGGGACTCAACACTCTGTGTGTGGCCATAGTTCACTATGATCAACCTGACTGGCTTACAAGGGCCCTCTGTGAGTCACATAAATATATACATTCTTATGCATAATTATGGATACTGATGATCTATGAAACTAGATTTTATTTTGGTTTTGTTATTTTTCCCATTCTCTAATCAGACATGGCAGAGTTTGTGTTCCTGGGTTTGTTTCTCACTGAGATGGCCTTGAAGATGTACGGCCTCGGACCACGGAATTATTTCCATTCCTCCTTTAATTGCTTTGACTTTGGGGTAAGTTCCCGCCAGATGTGACACACAGCTAGATACTTGACACTAACCAGCAGTTCCAGTTTGAAAGCACATGAACTCATTCTTTAGTTTAGGGAAACATTTAATGTTTTTTTTAGACTGAAGCAAAGTTAGATACAGCAACTGATAATTAAACCCTCTCTTCTGCTCTCCAGGTGATTGTGGGAAGTATTTTGGAGGTGATCTGGGACATAATCAAACCAGGAGCATCATTCGGTATCAGTGTCTTGAGAGCCCTGCGACTGCTCAGGATATTCAAAGTCACCAAGTGAGTTAAAGTCAGAAAACTTCCACACTGAAGCAGAAAGAAAACACATAAAAGCTTGTTTTCAGATTTTTGCACATCCATAACTGTCAACCTGAAAAGATAATATTTCTCTGTGACATCAATCAGTCAGACAGAAACACACAGACACATCATTCACATATTGCTGCGATCAAAGCACAACTGTCCAGCAGTAGCAGTGTTCATATTACAGACTGAATGTGGTAACAATGTGTGTCTTCCATGTACACCATTGATCTAGAATCAGCCTTTGGTTTTACCGAAGGGTTTATGGGTTAAACCAAAACCTAATGAGCACAGCTGCAGCTCTGTGTTCATCCTGTTAAACCTCCACATGTCAGATGTTAGGTATTTATGTTACAGGAGCTTCACTGTAACTTAATACTTTTTTCTCTGAACTGACAATCCCGTTAAGAGTTTGATGGCAGTCCTTTTATTTCACTAGATTACCTGTAATCCTGTGAATCAGTGAAACTGGCAGCTGTAGAGCCTGACACATTGATTTGTTTTATTCCACACACTCTCACTGTCTCTCTGTGTGAGTCTCTTTCCTCTTCTGTTTGGTTGTTTCTGTTTCTCTTATCAAGTTTTTTGTGTTGGTATTTTGTTTATTTCTAAATCTGTTTGTCACATTGAACAAAAGTTATTTATGAATCTTTCTTTCTTTGCTGCTTGCTCGTAGACATTGGAACTCCTTGAGGAATCTCGTGGTTTCACTCCTTAATTCCATGAAGTCCATCATCAGCTTGCTCTTCGTCCTCTTCCTTTTCATTGTGGTCTTCGCTCTACTGGGCATGCAGATTTTTGGAGGACAGTGAGTAATCTCTTTGACCGTTCTTTTCTCCACTTTCCCCTCCATCAGTTGCTCAACATAGACACACGTACACACACGCAGTCTCTCCTCTTCTGCTGCTGTGTGTGTGTGATCCCTGGCCCGGTGTGGCGGTGGTGACAGACGTGTTGACGCAGCAGGTAGCTGGCAGAGCAGCAGCAGCGACTGTGGCCCTTTGATATCACTCTCAGCAGGAACTCCATGTCTTTTAATGACAGGAACACCTCATGATTCTAGGTTGGCTGCAGATAATCAAAGGCCTGGCATCCATCCATGTCTGACCCAGTCTCTCTCCTCCCATATCGTGTTTTATCGTTTTGACATTTTGTTATCATATAACATGTGTTCATTTTACAGATATATTATATGTGTACAATTTACAGCCTATTGGAGTATCTTAGCCCTTTCTTATCATATGCTCTTAGTCATAGTTATGAAAATACATGATATAAAAAAGATAGAAAGAGTTAATCCACAATATCTACACCATTTTATTTGGATGCACATTACAGGGATGCTCACATTGGTAATGATTCTCAATCAAAGGAAAACTGTGTGGACAATCTGTTGAGTACAGTAACTCAAAGCTTATTAATTCATTAATATTAAATATTATGTTATTAGAGTGAAAAGAAAAAAAATAAAACACTGCTGTTACAGAGGTACCAACTCCATGTCTTTGAAGAAGCAGAGCTGTTGCCATGGAGCCAAGCCTCACATCAGCCCGTACCATCATTAGCATTGCATCAGTCTCTGATGATGGACAAGTGTGAGATGAATCTGACGTCCACATGGTGCCTCCAACCAGCTGAACACATTAGGCTGAGCAACACTCTTCTCTGCAAATAACATTTGATGAAACATTCAAGCTCATTTGAGTCCAGCATTAAAATCTAAAGATGTAGCCTGATGGCGAATAATTTCATAATAAGTAACCTAAAAATAAGAAATCTGCCATCCGTGCGACCTCAGATAATGTGACTGTTTTGAGCCCAAACCAAAGAAAGCACAACCATGGCTCAAGCAGATGATTTGAATTGTCTGATAAAAATAGGCTAGCAGCCGAAATAGAAGACTAAACAGCTCATTAAAAGGGAGAAAAAAAAAATGATTTGTTGTAAACAGACTATTTTTGACTCAGAAATTATGTTCCTTTTCTCAAAACACCAAATGTAATCTCCTGGTAAAAATTGTGAGAATTAGAGGATAAACAGCTTGAGGCAGAGCACTGTCCCCCTGCTGAGGCTCACAGGACATCACTGACTGTTTAGAAAAAAAAATGTGATAAGCTCAAAGGATATGTGCAGGATTTACTGTAATAGAGTAAGGAATTTTAATGGTTACTCCTTTTAGCTTTCAGTTTTAAAAGTCCAGAACTTCTTTGATGATTATCTCCAACTTTGTCAGACACGGTAGAGATGGCATTTTATATTTTCAGCTCAGGCCATTTTTTTTTTTTTTTTTAGAGTGTAGGCTCAATGATAACTTCTAAGTTGGACTTTGACAATTAACTCAAAAGATTTTTTTTTCCACACTAAATTCCAGCTCCTGCTGCTAAATTACCTCCTGCTTATGGCATTCAAAGACTTAAACATTTAATGAAACATTTGTTGTTAAGACATGAATCGTTAGTAAATGTAAACACTGGTCAGTCCACCCAGGAATTCATGATCTTGTTAAAATGTTAAAGTGGGAACCTGGGAAAATGTAAAAGTGTGATCAAATTTATGACATTCACTGGCCAAAGTAAAGTAAGAATCAAGCTTCACATCGAAATTGATCGTATCTTCCCAGGCAGTACCTTCTCTGTAGTCTTAGTCAATCTGGGGTACAAGTTACCTTGTAATCAGACTTAATGGAAGACAACATATAACATGAGTTTCAGTCGCATTCCTTCAGTTTATTTCAAAATAATGCTTGAATTTCATACAAATTATTAGAAAAGCGATGTGTCAAAAATAATTGAAAGTTGTAATAAAAGCACATGGAGTGTCGCTGTCAAACGCAGCAGAGTTTATTGTGCACAACAAACCCAAGGACCCTTCAAGTGAAGACGACCTGCCTGTGTTTACATTCAGTCTCCCTTTATACTCAAGTCTCAAGGTTGGAATCATGCCGTCATAACCAATCACCTACAGCTATCTTATCTATTACTGTCACAAACGCTGAGACTGACAACAGGTCTAAACTGGTTTTTACTTGTTTAGGTTGGCTACTCTAACCTTATGTTGAACCCTCTTTTTATTCTTATGCTCTCATTATGATGATTTCTTTTGGGGTTGCCTTTTAATAAAAACAAAATTTTATACTCTGCCAGACACCATTATGCTTTAACTCCTTCTTACTGCATTTTAACAAATAACATATTCGAAAAATAATATATTTGGTTACACACACACATGTTTTTGAGAGAGGCGTGTTGCTGCTTACACACACAAAGTGCTGCTTACACACATCTATGCTCTTATCTATTGCAGCCCACACACACAATTGGCCCTTCATGTTCAGTGTCTCTCTTTCCCAGGTACTTGTTGCTACACACATTCTACAGTGTGCAGACTTTAACTGAGCCTTGAGTCAAAAACTGTTAGTAGTAAGACATTGATATCTATATAAACATCAGTAGCCATATACTGATTATTCATATCAGTAGTCACACATTGATAATATGTTGATATGCTACCAAAATCATATACTACAAAAGATGCTGCAGTTTTAAGTCATTTTTGGGTTGTCATAGTAAAATCCTGTGAGATTCAGGAGGGGCTGATAAGTTGCACCTTCAGTACGTACAATAGACTCCATCTTTGTTTTCAGCCCCATTTCACATTTCAGTAAAATCTTATTTCATTTCTTGATTTCTCACTAGGCTGTAGGATGCTGTTTGTGGCCAGTTTCATTCCCAATGCTCTTCAGTTGTTGTTTTTTTTTTTTTAATATCACACAGCCCTTATCTTTGATGCACTTGTACATGCCTGTGTATTCTCAGAGATATGTGCTGTTATCACTTATACAATGTAAACATGCCGCTATTGTCTGAAGGATGCAGGGTAAGGGCGGCAGCTTGTGGGGAGTCTAGCCTCACATGACTTTTATTTTCAGGATTGATTTAATGAAGTTCCCATGGGTGCCGTGTGGAAACGAAGCAGCACACTCCCAATCCCTATTATCAGAGTAAACAGAGCTCAGCATACACAGCCATGGCAGCTCGTTGCACTGGGCCTGCTAATCCTCAAGGAAGGGAGGAAGTAGGGAGAAAGGGGAGAGTACAGGGAGGTGAAAAAGGAGAAAGGATGGAGAGGAGGGAAAAGAAAATGGCAGAGGTGTAATTGAGAGCGTGGTGGAGGCATGAGCAATGGGTAAAGAGAGGGGTCGTAATAGAGGATGCAATAATGAGACAGAGAAGGACAAATGTAGAGGGAGAGGATCATGGGGAGCGAGAATATGATGACATACCAAGGGAGAAAAGGCTTATTGAATTAGGTGCTCCTCCCCCCTCTCTTCCAGCTCTCTTCTCTCCATCCCCCACTCACTCCCACCCCAATCTCCCTCATGCATGTACAGTACATATTAGATCCAGTCCAGATACACACATACACACTTAATACACATACATACATATAACTATGAATCCTCAGTTCTTAAATATTTGTATGAATCAGCAAGAATGACAGCAGGAAGTCTGAATAAAACATCAGAGACAGAGTCTTTGTGGGAGGAGACACACATGATGGTGTCATCAACAAAAACTGACTTAAACATACTGATAATGAAGAGTAATGTTAATAAGTTGTAATGTATTCTGCTGGTGGCAAGAGGGGTTCAAGGTAATAGGGGTGTAAGGTTAACAGGGGACCGTTTGTGTAAGGTACAGTCTGTACTTGTAGTTCACAGATTGTGAAGGAGTATTTTATGATCTAAAGCAGTTACATTACAATACATTTAGCTAACTACGTGGATTGCTAGGTTAATTACATAAAGCTGACACGTTTCATTTTTGTGTAAACTCAGGTGTGAATCTAATTTGAATAATTTTTAACTAGAACATTCAGATCCATTTTCCTCACTGTCTTTTTTTTAAGGTTGTGTGAAAATAATTTGTAGTTTGTGAGAAAGAGATTCAAAAGCAGAAACCAGCAATTTGTGGCAAACTGTCATCATTTATTCTCAAACTGTTGAAGTGTGTTCCCGCTGTTGGACCGCTGCTCTGTTGAGCCCAAAACATACTGACACAGGATGAATGTGTGTTTAAACCAGCTTCACAAAGCTGTAGTTTTGAGATGCTGCGCCATCAACGCCCCAGAGAAGTGTGCTTTTGTTACATACTCACCCTCCTGTTTGGCATATCCAGACTGTCTTTTCAGCTGGTAGCACCTTGTTCTCTGTGGTGCTTTCACAGGGGACAAGAAACCTCAACTACCCAGACCCTGGAGATAAGATGTTGGCGAGGAATTAAATCAAAAAGAGAAAATTCCCAAATCTAGGCATCAGTCCAGTGTTGCATTATATCAGATATTTGATATGCTGTGTGCATTTGTTGACACACTACGTCCGTGCTCCTACAATCTGTGCACATAACATGTCAAATGATGTAGCCCTCCACTGCAGAGACAATCTGCTTTAGACTTGAAACTTGGAGCCATGGGTCCCTAATGACAGTTGTGTTCCTGTCACTGGATGTCTCTGTCCGTCTTCTTCTCTATAAGCATTATCAATACAAGACAACTCCTTTCATCTACAAATACAACTCCTACTGCTGAAATATTAAACAAAAAGAAAAATAAAATCAAGGTTGTTTTAAGCCAGAGGCAAGGGAACATATTATTCTAATGTCCTTGCAAGTATAGAAGTGCAGATGTGTGTGTGTATGTGTTAGGGTGCATTGTGAGTTGCCAGTAGACATGAATTGTGTTACAGACAAGGAGATAACAAAAAGAAAAGGTGCATCTGTGACTCAAGGCGTGAATCCGTCTGTGTCTGTGCTCTGTTCTGTGTCATCTTTCTCTTTTATCAGAAATGTGTTGTTTTGTGCAGAAAAGTTCACCAACAGCCTCTTAACATTAATAATTCATGTACTTACATATACATTTAGAATTTCAATCCTATCCTGATTTTTTTTAAAATAATTATTCTTTTAACATCTGTATCCTCTCCTGAATGTTAGAAGCCAATATGATCCGACTGAAGCTACAATTTTATGCTTTTATTTGTTTCTTTTAGGTTTAACTGTGAGGAGGAGCCACCAAAAACAACCTTCGATACCTTCCCAGCAGCTATCCTCACAGTGTTTCAGGTATGAAATCTGCACAGCCACTCTAAGACAAGCATAGACGCACAACATAGGCTTTCATTAAAGGAAATGACTTGTCCATATACTGTTCCCCAGTGAGCTGGTGGATAATCCTTTAATTAGTCTGTACTCAACCCTTAACTCTGAATAAATTCTCAATTATTCTACAGATTCGTATGATGTGTTTCAACACACCTGTGTGTCTGGTCCTGCTCTGACTTATTTGTTTTGCTCAGATTCTTACTGGTGAGGACTGGAACGCTGTGATGTACCATGGGATCCAGTCTCAAGGAGGCGTGCCTATGGGCATGTACTACTCAGTCTACTTCATTGTTCTTACACTCTTTGGAAACTGTATCCTCTTTGACATTTTTGATACGATTAAACCTACATATATGCATATTTTTAGATGTCAGTTTAGTCAGATTGAGCAGCAGGTTTAAGATGAGACATAAAGTAATTTGTAATATAATTTGCAATATTTACATCTTAAATTCACTGGTAGTGTTAGAAGCTGAAGCCTCAGTAGAAGCTGATGACAACTGCCAATCTTGCTTTTCCTTTAATTTTATCATTTGTTGAGCTAAAAATATTTGTCTAGAGGGAGCGATAAGAAGAAAGGTCATAGAGTTATCAAAATGATAACTTGTTTTCCACCTGGGAGCCAAAGATCTGCTCATGGCAGTTTTTGCTTAAGATTATCTCAAACAGCATCTTTTGTGCAAGGCTGACATTTTGGCCATTTTTATAATCCAATATTTAAGCGGTTAATTGCATGAATATGCACAAGAGCAGCAGCCATGGTACAATAATTAGTATTTTCTTTCATCAGTTCATCTTTAAACTACACTTTCTGTTTTTTTTAATGATTGACTTAATGATTGAGTATATGAGATGCTATACAATTAAGAAAGGCTGATTTTGTTGGTTATGACAGACTGACATCATCATCATCATCATCATCAGAGTAACTTTTCAGGTTAGGAAAGATAGTCAAATGCTTTCACTCCTTAAAGAAGGAGCAAAAATTCTGAATAATTATTGACCTTCTATTAAACATTGTAACTGACAAATTACCCAAATCATCGCTTGGTCCTAATCTAATATTTCATCATGCGATAGTCTGTCCAACTCTATTTTCTCCTGAGCTCCGTTGTTATTCAGACACGCTCCTGAACGTCTTCTTGGCTATCGCTGTTGATAACCTCGCTAATGCGCAAGAGCTGACAAAGGTGGGGCTTGTAAAAGATTTCTGTTTTTTTCTGCTTTACAATAAAACATGTAACAAACTCGTACCCAAATAAAAAGCCCTGTACATGCACACAATGTAATATGAATACATTTTTTATATTATGAATGAAGGATGAAGAGGAGCAGGAGGAGGCAGCCAATAAGAAGCTTGCCCTGCAGAAGGCTTTGGAGGTGAAGGAGGTCAGCCCCATATCAGCAGCCAACATCTCAATAGCTGCGTAAGTTTTCATGGGTCTTCTTCCTTCGACCAGCAGCTCTGTTCAGTCTCGAACTGGAGATAAATGTCCCTTTGTGAATCAATATGTCGTCCGTGTTTAAATGTACTGTGTTTGATCTGTGTTTGCTCTGGGACTTCTCTACACCACTCCCATCATGAGAGTGCTCCTGTGGTGTTGCTGTTGTATTACACCCCACCATTTATCCTCTTCACCAGGAGAGGCAATTAAGGAGGCTTTAATCAACTATTCATGCCAGTGTCTACCAGCCTTTTCTGCTTTATGTGTTTATATTTAGCCTATTTGGCCCTTAAAGTAATTTTTTGCCCTCTTAATTAGGAAAACAGTAATAAATAATGTCACAATTTATATGAAAAAATTTTCAGCTCACAAAATAACTTTAAACTGTTTAAGTGTGAAGATAGGTAGATAAAGTAGATGAAGAGCAGAAATATTTTTGAAAATATCTAATGTTTAGTCGAGAAGATGAGAGCTATTAACGAAACCAGATAGAGACAGCAGAAGCTTATGAACAAGATGCAAGAAAACCCTAATCTTCACTGTCAGAAGTTCCCATTTTCTCTAATATAATAATGACGATGATGATGGGATGTCTTAATAAACGCTGATATCTCCTGTCATTCTCAAACTTTTGACCTGCCTCCTCTTCACCACAAGCCTGCAATTGACAGGTCTGGTGTCAAGAGGAAATTAATTGTGTCTCCAAATTTAACCTATTTTTAGAGTCTTGATGAACACTGAAATTATAAGTCTGTCAAGCGAAAGCAGGCATGAAAACTGGAGCGTTTTCATTTGCACCAGTGATTTATAGCTGCAGCATGTAATACTGGAGGTTAGGTGTTTTTTTTGTTTTTTTTTTCTATTGATATTCACAGTCGTTTGTGTGGCATGCTGTTCCACACAGCCTTCTATTCATTCGACAAAGTGATCATCTTTGATTTGCCCTCGCTCCTTAATTGCCATCCTCCTCACTGAGAAATGGGTCATTTTAGACTGTAGGAAAAGATCAGCTCTCGTTAGCTAACCCTTCCCATCGTTCCCCTTGTCACTGTGCTACTGGTATTATGTGATCCTGTACATTATTTTCTGTGCTCTCCGAATATTTTTAATTTGTGTAATGAACAGTGTGGTAACACTAGTGAGTAAACTGGTTTTATTTCAAATTATAATTTTTTTTTTTCTGTGCCGTTTCCGAGAAGCTCAGGATTTCATTACAAAATGGTGACAGACTGAGGAATAAAAAAACCTAAACGAACAATCATAATTTATTTAAAACAGCTTTTTTTTTACTATCAAAACCTTATTCTAATCTAATTTTGAAATGAAATTCCTGAGTTATTTTTATTAAGTTATTTAATTATGAAATGTATCTGCTGACAAACACGCTTTTTGTTGCTGTTTTGTTATTGAAGATTAGTTTTTTACTGTAAAACAAGGGGAGGGGGACAGGTGGACGCACCGATTGATAGACAGTCCACCTGTCCCTTTCACATTTGTGTCTCATTTTTTTTCTTTTGTTTTTGTTCTGCATGTACAGTTTTGTAAAGCAAAATCGAGATGCACTCTCTCGCAGGTCGTCCATCAACAGCATTCAGTCACCGTGAGTTATCACTCTGTTACAATATTCTCCTCATCTCCTCTCCTCATCTCCTCTCCTCTTTTGTTCCTCTTCTGTATTTTCCTTTTCTTATTTCCTCTTCTCTCCCATCTCTGAGCCTCTTCTCTGAGCCTCTATAAAACTAAATGACAGTCTGTCATGATATTATTACTGATAAAATGAAGAGTATTTCTATTTAAAAAAAAAAAGAAAAGCAAAAAACAAATAGGCCATCAGTGCCTCTCCGAGCAGGAAAACACAATTACATGTAAATAGCATGAATTCATACCACATGTTAAGTTATGTGTCCAATGTGAGTGTAGAATTGAGTGTAAATTGCCAAATACATAAACACACCCGTGCTTCCCTCTGGGTCTGTCCAACCATTGTGTACTTGTTGATGGCTGCAGATCCTCTACGTCGACGCCTGCAGTAATTCGTCTTACGCACTGTGCTCTCTGATGTGAATAATTTGTGTAGAAACGTTTAATTTCTTAGAGCGCTAGACTGCCGCGGGCAGTTTGGCATTTCCAGTCTGTTTGTTATCGTAGACCCCCGGACATCACTTTAAAAGACGATATGATCCAAGGCCAAATTTAAACGCAATGACCAGCTGTGAGTTTTCTTGGCTGCCTGGCAATCTACTGTCTCAGTTAATTAAAATGCAGATGGAAGGCCAGAGATGCTTATTTAACATCCCGCCACCTTGAGGTAACACAACTTATTACGAGAACTAAATTTAATTCACCCTTCTTGTGTGTTTTTCGGTATGTGCATGTGCTTTAATATTTTCATATTTCACAAAATATTTCTCCTATCCCTTCAGCTTTTCATCTCTTGCCTCTGTCTAAACACTACCTGTAAGTCTGTTGCTCACTTGTCTGTGGATACCTGTCCTGTGTCCTCTGTGTTTCCTGTCTGTCTGTGTCCTCTGTCTTTTAGGGCTTATAGTGTCTACTGCTCCCCTGCCCGACGAATTTTGAGGTACAGGTGACCAGATGAAACAAACTTTACCCATAAAGCCCCATGTCAATGAATCATACTGTGAAATAGAAACAATATGCAGTGGCTTCACATAATGTATGTTGGATGGAAATATGAACACATCAAAGGATTTTTGATCGTGTTCTTGATCCGTTTCAGCGATGCATAAAATCCCATGTTCAAAAATGCCAAACCAAATACATATCAGGAATCACAACCACCCAGAGCATGCTGGTCCTGCCTATGCCATTTACACGTGATCTGGGTCAAACAGACTTAGAAAGATCTTTTCTGTTTCAGTTTCTGTTTAGTCTAGTTGGTGGTTTTATTTGGTTATATGGGTAGAGAGAGTCCTGCACAGTCATACAGCAGATTTATGATCTGATGAAGGCTTCGAATGAAATCATCAGCAGATTTCCCAGTCTATTGACTCCGCATGAGGTCATTTCTTTTACTGTTTTACCCAAACATAGTAATGAGGAAGAGGGAATTAGAAATTAAAACATAACTGTGGATATTTAGTATCAAATCCATGTGACTCAAAATAAAAGGTTGTTGGAAAGTAAACAGTCATAATATTTATCAAAATAAATTTCATATCGAAGATTTCAATACTTTCTCCATTAACTCAAACATGGTAAATAAAAGCTTCAACATGGTGAACACTGTTAAAACATCCATAGACTGACTCTTTTCTGGTTCTTTCTTCACTTTACTTTTAGGGCCCTGATGAGTAAAATGAAATAAAGTTTAAAGTTGTCATCAATAGATTGGATGGAACTCTTTTCTATTTCTTTCTATTTGAAATAATAAAAAAAAAACTAAAAAAGCTTATAGCGATAAATAAGACACTGATTTTTTCTTATGTCAGTGTCTTTCATCATCACATGATCTTTTTGTTTTGGGTTTGATTCCTGTGTTCAGTAAGGAGCAGCAGAGATCCGCCAAATCCAAGTCAGTGTGGGAGCAAAAGACCAATCAGTTGAGGAGACACAACATCAGGTCGAGCAGTGAAGCCCTGTTTAATGAGCTCGACCCAGAAGAGCGTCTGCTTGTATCCTCCGCCCTTCACCTGCATCCGGACATGAAAACTCACCTGGACCGGCCACTCGTGGTGGAAGCCAGGAACGGAGACAAATCCAGCAAACCTCCTGAAGTAGGACGGGAAGATGCAGTGGATGGCAATGGAGACAACTCACACACACACTCCAGGAAGCATCACCGCCATCGTGACAGAAATGGGGAGAACAAGGATGGAGGCGATGGCCGAGGAGGAAGGCACCACACCCATCATAGCAGGAGCAGAGATCACAACACTGACAGCAACCAGACAAAGGACAGGAGAGGGGAGAGGAGCCAAAGCCGAGATGGAGGGCAGGGTCACTGGCACCACTACGAGGCCGGCTCCCCTGAGGAGGAGACCAACGACATGCAAGAAGGAGGAGGAGAAGAAAGGGTGCACCGCCATCACCACTCCCATCGTCCACCTAAAGAGGGAAACGGGATGATAGTGAATGGGGCACAGGGAGAGCGCAAAGGGAGGGGGGCAGGAGACAGTAATGGAGAGAGGAAGGGACGCTGCTCTCACAACGTCAGAGCTCAGTCTATTCTGGATGGAGACGACAGCAAGAAGAACAAGAATGGAAGCAGAGGTCATAGGTGAGGCTGCAGATATTATATTCTATCATTCAAGATGTTTTTGATGAGATACAGAAATTTTCGGTGATATTAGATGGTTTTGTCACAATTAACGATTGTATGGATTTAATCTAATAACTGGTACAAGTTAACTATCAAACTATCATATGAGCTGGTTGGATTTAATGTCATATTCAAGACAGTGTGAAAACATGAGAACAACATATTTTGCAAGAGTTTTCATTTTACATAAACACCATCTAACTGTATGTGTCACCATGAGAGCAGAGTGTATTGATGCTTATTCTAAGATCAACATCTCTTTCCTCAGGGAGAGGCAGCCAGATATTGAGGACAGTGGTCTAGCCTGTAGTCCTCTACAGCCAATGCGCAGTAGCCTGAGTCTTGGAGAAAAGCAAGAAGATGCTGACAACCAGAAGAACTCCACCAGGGCCAGTCAAGCCGGCCTCAATAGCAACACCATCCACATCCCTGTCACCATCACCGCTCCGCCCGGAGACTCCACCATCATACCCAGTGAGTTCAGCTGTCAGGGTCATGAAACTAGCTATAGTTTCATGAAACTAACTAGTTTTTATAACTAGCTATGTTTCTGCAGCAGCAACAGGTGTTTTTATAACCAGGTCAGGAAAAAAATGCACAACAGCAGCTGCATTTGTTATATATTTACTTTATTATTAACATTAATTAATATTTACTTACATTCGTTACATTTATTCATTATTTAAATGTATATGTAGGTTATTCATATGTAAATGTATGGAGTTTGTTTTTGATGTAATTTCCATATCAGCATCTCTTACAATTTACTTTCTAAAAAAGACGTAAATTAATATATTTATTTTTCTGCACCAGTGAACAACATCGACTGTGACAATTTCCGACTCAGTGAGGAGAAGAAAGATCTGGAAGAAGAAGAGGCAGCTAATGGGCCTCGGCAGATCCTTCCCTACAGCTCCATGTTCATCTTTGGGCAAACAAATCCGTGAGTCACTACTGAGAGGTGACTGAGAGGAGTGGTGTGGAATGAGATTGATGGTTTGGGTTGAATTAAGAACAAAAGAAAGTTGGTTTTATAGGACATAAAACATTCCTCTTAAAAACTACACATTTAAATCTAAAAATATGAAAAATGTTAAGATGTAGAGCCAGAACAGGACAGAGGTGGAGTAAATGACAGCAAGGTGGGTAGAGTGGGTAGAGGTGGGTAAATGACAACAAACTGGTGTTTGTCTCAGGAGATTAGGACCAACCCAGGGTGTGTTGAAATGTTTCATAGAGAACAAACACCAGGGTTTGGTGAATGGCCTGAGTAGATTTTTCATTATGAAACTTCATATTCACACTTAAGATATACTTTGAATAATCAACATTGTATTTTTCCTTCATCCTGGGAGATTTTGCAAGCATGCATTCTCTACAGCAGAAGTAATTATCGTCCTTCCCCTTGTGTAACTGTACTGTCTGCTGTGCTATTCTTTATACCAGTGATGTAGTTATGTCAGCTTCAACAGGCTATGACCTCATAATGGCGGGGTGGCTTGTGTAATTAGTGGTGACTTAGATTGTTAATATAAATATAAATCTGAGGCCACGTTTCTCATCTCAGAAATTGCTCCTTCTTTATTAATCCCAGAAAGTTACGGTAAAGGACTTGGTTCACCTTGGGCTGGCTTAGAGAGTGAGTATAATATGAAATGTACAGTGAAAAGGAAATATTTTTTCAAATCAGAAGAGATTACACACTGATTCTATTAAAACACATTATGAACCAGATGACCCTGAGTCATGTGATATCACTCAGGGTGATGCATCGCCTTGTTTGCCTTTGATGACTGTACCTTTACCTCCTCAAGGAGGGTTATGCATGTTGTCTGTAGTACGTTGTTAGAGGACTTATATATTTAGTGAGCTGTCACTGTGTGTATTTTTACTTATGTGTATCTATATGTGTGTGTGTGGTCTTGCAGAGTGCGGCGGCTGTGTCACTACATTGTCAACCTACGCTACTTTGAAATGTGCATCCTAGTGGTCATCACCATGAGCAGCATTGCTCTGGCAGCCGAGGACCCCGTGCAAGCCAACGCACCGCGCAACAACGTGAGTCAGACCAATACTTTGGCTTCATACATAAACATCTTGACGTACACAACAAACACGCCACTCACCAGACACAAAGACACACAGACCAGTATTTGCATTAGAATTGTGCAGACATGTCTTGATTGGGCTGAGTGGCTGATTCGTTCAGACTGATAGAGAAGCCCTTGCTAACAGAGCTTGGCAGTTTTCTCATACTAATGAGCAAATAGGAGGAACCACAAAAACAAGTTTTGATGAATCATTTTTGGTAAAATGCTGACAATCTGACTATAGAGATTTTAAGTGCTTATCTAACCTGGCAAAACGTTTCTGCACTGAATATCTTTATATCCGTGCTTGACATGTTAACCCAGTTATATGTGCACATAGTCAGGACACTTGAGTTTCAACATTTTGACAGACAAGCACAACTGATTAATATTCCAGTCAGGGGCACAGAGGGAATCTGAGGTGATGTTGTGCATGTGTGTTTGCGTGTTGTTGACTCGTGTGTGTGCACATGGGTGCTCAGGCAATGTGTGTTTGTGCAGGAGAGTACAAAGCTGACAGAGTCTGAGAGTTCTGAGTGCAGAGGAACACGTTATGCATAACGGGACCATTCATACACACATACACTTCCAAAGTGTTTTAAAGTCAATGCATCTGTTACTGGATCTTTAGAAGAGTCATCTTATGGGAAATTTTCTTACTGTGTCTGTGCAGGTTCTGAAGTATCTGGATTATGTCTTTACTGGAGTCTTCAC
Source organism: Polydactylus sextarius (assembly GCA_016801845.1). Lineage (NCBI taxonomy): Eukaryota > Metazoa > Chordata > Actinopteri > Polynemidae > Polydactylus > Polydactylus sextarius. Next base: position 9,038,364 of record CM028922.1, read on the forward strand.
TTTTGAGATGGTGATTAAGGTGAGAAGACTCGACATACACGTTGATTTGTCAAAAAATATCAAGAATTTCAGGTTAGGCTCAAAGGGTTTGAAGTTTTAAACTTTTTTTAATGTCTAGGTTACGGGCATCAGTGGTTTCAAAGGAATTTTAATCAAACTGTTTCCTCACACACTTAAAACTTGCATCATGTTTAGACATATCATTTTCAACAAAATTTAGCTCAGTTTTAGCGAGATGCCACACCGTGATTTGACCTCCTAATCATCAAGTCTGTGCTTACTGAGAAGCCAAGCACACAGCAGACAGCTGCACTGGCATTGCTAATAGGTTTGTGGTGTTTCTCTTCTCAGCTGTGATAACCATCTGCCCTAATGCCAGACACTTCAGATAATGAATGATCTGGGTCACTGCAAAAAAGGTGCTAATTATGAAAAACCGAGGTCTTTCAAAGATTTGCACATGCTAAAAAGAAAAGACAGATCGGATGTGCCTCCAGAGAAAAATCCATCAGTTTGTATGATTTTTCTATATTATTCATCTTTATTCTGTGACTGTAGATGATTGACCTGGGACTGCTCCTTCATCCTGGCTCTTATTTTCGTGACATGTGGAACATCCTGGACTTCATTGTGGTCAGTGGAGCTCTGGTGGCCTTTGCCTGCTCGTAAGTCGTTATTTAAATTCATTGCTTTTCTTTTTTCTTTTTTTCTTTTTTTTTAACTTTTTATTGAGTTTTGCAGGTATATGTATTTGTATTAAAACATTTACAAAGAGTTAAGAATACATTTTTTCTTTTTAGAAAAACAAAAGAAAGAGACAGTGGTCACTGAGCAACCCCGAAAATAAATAAAAAAAAAAAGAAAAATTAGAACTAGGACAGAAATGGACAAGAGAAACACAGACACATCAGTCAGGTAATAGTAAACTGTAATAGAGAAAGCAACAGACATCCTTAGTACAAGCATATAAGCGTTATCCCAGCAGAAATAACAAATGTACCTGTCTAAGCTGCTTCAGTTGTGTCAGTCAGAGGTGAGTAGACGATCTGAACAAATTAAAGGAATGGGCCGTCCCAAATTTACCCAAGCAGCCAGTTAAAGACAATCTAATTAATTCATTGCTTTTCTAACCACAGCACAGAGCTCTAAGTTTAATGTATTGCAGAGTTGGTCACAACAACAAGGGCATGTTGAAACAACGATCAGGCGAGCAGGCTAAAGACACTGGGGATAGGTACCACTGCTCCTGTGTTTCCCTCCAACATTGTGTTCATCCAATTACTCCATGTGAACTCTGAAGCCTCAATGCTGCCTGGGGCTATTTTACAGGCATGACTATGTCAAACTTATCTTTCATTGTTACATAAAGGCTCTGTGGCTAATGGGTCCATCACAGTTCAGTTTGTCTGATAGATTTATGGTTCAGGAGGGGGCCGAAGGAAAAGAGGAGGCAGATTTTTTTTAAGTGGAAGAATCTATGCTGGCATGTAATTGCAGCTCCTGCAGCCTAACATACTGATATACTTGTATGATTCAATTAAATGTAGTTTAGCAACTATCATCACAGCCACAGAAATGTTGTTAAACAGCACTGGATTGCATTTACACATTCTGCACTTGACATTTAAATATAACAGATCAGGATCATTATCTTATATGTTGCAGTTTAATATACCTAATTATCAGTTTCTGTAAGAAAGGCTCTAGTAGTTTTCTCCATGATGTATCTGCTCTGTAAACTAATTTGAACAGCTCTGATTCTATACCTTGAACACAGGCCATTCATTTATGTAACCATAATGTAATGTAGATGCAAAGTAAGTAAAACATACTCATTTACACCACACTATAGTACTGGTCCAGTTCAGACAAACATTCATTATACCTCAGACACATGTTCATCTAGAAATTATGAAAAGGTTAAAGAACAAATTGATGATTTTAACAGAGACCTTCAAGCCAAATGGAAATACATGTTGTCCTTAATCAAAGTGTAGATGTAATTAAAGACATGGGGCTGAAAACTTTGCATTATGGGTCTGTAGAAATTCCTAGAGAGTCCTCATGCGCTCCACAGTTTGTCATCTGTGTATTTTTCTTCTTTCCAACGCTATCTGTTTTTCTGATTTCTTCTCTTTTGCCAGCTGTTGACTGATGTTTCTCTCCATCTTTTTATCTGTTGCTGACTGTCTCTGTCTTCTGTCTTTCGCTTTTTCCCTTCTTGCGTTGTTTTCTGGCTTGGATTGCTGTCAGGAGTCTTATGGGGTAATGCCCGCTTCTCTCTACCTGTTTATCTGTTTGTCTTCCCATTTGTGTTTCTGCTTTCCTCCCTGTCCTACTCAGCCACTGTTATTTTCTGATTTTATAGAAGTGTCTGCAGCCGACTCTCCTCTCACAACTAAATGTTTTGAACAAATGTCATATTGTGATATTTGCTATTCTTATCATCACCTCCACAGTCACAATCAAAGATACTGGCATTTATCTGTTTGTGTTGTATAACTGTGTTTGTGCTAAATCCGAATTCAGTGCAATTGCCTGTTTGTCTATTTATAGTCTATATTTAATGGGTACTAAGTAAAAACAATATTCATAATGCACAGTGGGGCAGCACAGTCAATAAGAAAAATACAGGACGGTCAAAAATAACAGTTTCAAAGGTTCAAGCTTTCGTTAGAGTGAAAGGTGCTTCAGGATATTCATGAGCACAAAGGACCTGAGTGTTGCTGCTGCTGCTGTAAAAAGTAAACAAATAAAAAAGATCCTAATTGAAAACGATTAAACACACTGAATGGTAGCGACAAACGACTTCTTTTTTCATTTTAGGACTCAAAACTATAATACATATGATGCAACTTCCAGCATCCTGCCAGTATCTTTACAACTTAACAACTTTTTCTTAATGACTCATTCTTCATTTCTAAACATAAATAATGATGTATAACGTTATCCTGTATTGTGGCCCTGTTTTAATATATGTAAAAAAAAATGTTACCACCATCACGTTTCTCCCATGTTCACTTCCTGCCCAGCATTTTGTCCACTCATCTCCCTCATTCATGGCACGTGGGCATGTAACAGGCTAGGTCCACACTGCAAGGCTTAAAGGATAATTACAACTTTAATCTTATTTGGATGTAGGTCTCATTTTCAGTTGTGATAACACACTCCTCAAGCTAGTTACTGACATTTTGGAAATGTAGATTAGATCTCAGACTAGATTTCAGCCTCAAGGTGTGATGAAAAAATAATGGTGAATGAAGATTAACAAAACAGTCTGTTTCTGTTATTTGTTATTTGGTTTTGATTATTTGTCCTGGATGTAGTGTGACTAATGATATTTCTGTATTAGATGTTATTTGTAGTAGTTTTAATTTCAAATGGAATCAAAACCAATCGGAGCCACATTGACATTTTCTCACCTGCAGTGTGAACATCACTCATCATTAACACAGTGAAACTCTGTCTATGACATCATAATCATCCTGCTATGATTTTGATTTGTCTACATGATCCAGACACATACCCAGTACTTCATTTGAATATTTTATGCAACTTGTCTGTTGCTTTGTTCTTTCAGAGGGTAATTAGTTTAAGTGCTTCTATTTATCTCTTATCTTTGATTTCTTCTCATTGTGCTTTGATGTTGTCAATTTAAAAGGCCGAATAATGTCACTGTACCTTCATGCCTGTGTAATATCTGCTTAATATGCCTTTTTTGCTCTGTCTTTCTTTACATGCTGGTTTGCTGTGTTTGTGTGTGTGTGGTGTTTTTGTTGGTATATTGTGTGCGTGTGTGTGTGTATGTGTGTGTGTTTGTTCTTTTCACTGCTTTTTCTCATCAGATCGCAACAAAGTGTGGCCAGGTGGGAACTGTCCCTATCTAACTTTTGCTTATCGTCCCCCTTGTCCCTTTTCCCCCACATGTGACACAGAGAATGCCTCTCTTATCAACCTTTTCATGTAAACTTCATCCCAATGCGCTTGGGATATGACCATGATTTCCCTCCCTCCTTTTTCTCTCACCTTTATAAACATAACCTCCCTCAAGAACAAAAAGGAAATATTTGTAATTACACCTCATGGCTTTCAGAAGACCAACATTTAGCTGCAAATAGTTTCAATCTGCACTGATAATCTTTGGATATCTGCTTTTGAAGACTTTATCCATAAATTTTCCGTCATGTAAATCTCCTTTAATTCGCAACTAAAGCAAGTTAAATTGGACAAACTGCCAAGAGATTAAAGCGTGCAATTCAATTCACCTCCCTGCCCTTCACCTACATCTCTCCCTCTTTATGCAGTCGACTTAGAGGAAAATCAATGGAGATTATAGCGTCTTACCTGGTATCACCTTGACTGTCTACTTCATTGAAATCCCTTAATCCTGTGCAGTCAGTGTATGTAAAGAAACACTGTATTAGAACACTATTTTCTCTTTACAAATAACTAAATGAAAATCAACAAAATAAACAGTTGAACTGCAACTCTTTTTTTATTATTATTTTTCTGCAAATAAGCTTTATTATTATTTATAATTTTTAAGACCAGCTTATTTAATCTTGAATCATAATGAACTCTTGAATAATTGTACATACATTATTCAGAATTCACCATATAATTTAATTCACATGAAACTCTTAAATTGGAGGAGTGTCGTGCATCCTGTTTTGCTGAGGCAGTAAAGTGCCATCAACTGTGTCCCTAAACAGGAAATGCTCCCCTCTCTCAGGAGGGGCAGCTGAGAGGAGCAGTCATGATGACTGAGGATAACCTCATATGCCTGGCTGCTGAGCACGTTAGGCAATCAGTGCTGATCTGTGCCTTGATTTGAACACGACCTTGTACCACACACACACATACGTTATATCTTCCTTGCCCACGGCACTTCTGAAAGCTATTGGGAGACTGTTCTTGCTGTCTCAATGTGTTGAGGTCCTTGAATAGCAAGGGCTGGCATTGACTTCGCAGATTGCATGCCAGAATAACCAAGTCATCTGAGCATGAGAGCTGCATGCCATTTTGTTCAATTCAGAGTTTTCTACAGAGAAAAGGAAAAGCCCCGGGCCAGTGATATATGGAACCATACCTCTCTCCTGTTTGAGCTCCAAGCGACTAGTAAATAAGTTGTTACTCAAAGAACTCCGACTGCCATGTTTTGCTGCCAGTGGTAAAAAGTTACTGTCACTTCGAGCAGATGTTGGACAAAAATATTTAGCTGCTTTGTGAGGAAGAGCACACATGAATAATATTGAATAACGGTGGTGTGTTGGTTTCCTTTTGATGCATTATCAAATATAGCACCTTTTCACAGTCGGAGTAGTTTTGTCCCCAGTGGATGAAAACATTTATTGGTCAGTGTGTCTCTACTGTAGTGACATGTTGGTGTGAGCAGTAGTGCAGCCTCTAGGGGCCACCAACAGGGCTTTTAGACTTTTTTTTAGTGTGCTTGTGTCCTTCATATCCTTCACACATGAAATTATTGCTTTTGCACATCCACAGATATTTACACACTCTTGCCTTCTACTTCTCAGAGTTGCTAAAAGTTGTGAAAACAATAACAAGGAACCATTTTTATCGAGACTGACAGTCACATTGTGTAACTGATTAATTAAAAATCCTGCTCCCAATGTCCTTGGCCAGTGTCACTCTCTGAGAGAGTGATGTCTCAGCTGTATGTTCTTAGCAAATCTGCTAGTTTTTTAACCTTCGCACCCAACTCACAGTCTGTGATTGGTTAACAAAACATGTGTGTCAGCAGTGACTGACAGGACTGATTCCTGTAAAGAAGCTGCCACTTTCTCCAGGGCTGATTCTGCCAACATTTACTCTCACAAAATATACAATGTTTGTTGTTATTTTCCAGAAACAACATGTTACATTTGACCTACATGGGTGATACTAAGATGTCTATAAGAGAATAAAAAAGGTGGATGTAAGAATGAAAGGATGGACAAAAAAGACAAGAAAATAAGAGACATGATAAAAGAAAGGATTCCATATACTCAGTGCTTGTACTTGTATTAGGTGTCTCATAAATGTAGTAATAATAAACAGTTCCCTTTGTAATGTAAGGCTGACAAATAATAACATCTTAACATTACAAATTTGAACTTTGAGTAAATGTAATGTCTTTACTTCATCTCTTAAGGCATGGATCCTATATTGTACCATGGTTGTGTAAAAAAACATTGTACACCCATATAAGTCACACTACTAACAACATATGAACAGGTACTGCTCACATACAGTACAGATGATGTACTACCCTGCTCTTGTTACGGGAATGAGATGAGAGGGATTACATGATCATTATCACTAACACCACATCACCATCATCACCGCACACTAATTGTATTCTCAATCTGCACAGAGGGACAAAAGGCAAGGACATCAACACCATCAAGTCCCTCAGGGTCCTGCGAGTCCTGCGGCCACTTAAGACCATTAAACGGCTGCCGAAGCTGAAGGTACAGTAATCCAATCTCTGTCACCCACCCAGTCCATTTTGAGAAGAGAAAAAAAGGAGTAGCTATTCACTCACCCTGTCGTGAATCAAATGCATGTACAACATGAATATCAAGGAAGGATAGGTTTGTGTGTAGCATAGTTAGCTGTGTGCCATTGCAAAAGACATCATCTGTTTTACATATAGTATAAGCTATCAGGAGCTAATCCTATGGCCAAATGAACATAAAGCTATAGTAGACAGAAATCCACCTATGGATCGTAAAAGCGAATTAGCTACTTTTATCATTTTTACTGTGGTGTATATTTTTATTTCATAGGAAAATTAGCCATCTCCACAAAAATGGAGCTGCCTTTGTTCTGCCAAAATATGGAGATTTTCAAACAGTGACAAAGAATCTCATGCAGAGTGTAAAGTGTATGAAGTGAAGTATGTGTAACAATAAAAAGATGCTGCTGTGATACTCATCAAGGCAACCGTTTCTTATGATGCAGAGATGGCAGCCTCCCTCTGGTGCATGAAGGCGGCTGATCATCCAAAAGTAATGAATCTGACAAAAGATGAAAGATCTGATTGGAATAATAGAAGTGAGATGAGTGAGATAGATCAGAGCTGGCAGAAGGACGCTCATCCTCAACTCTTGTTGGATACTTGGACACAGGAGATTGACAGACAGGCTGGTAGAGGAGCGGAGCATGACGCTCTCTCCTCACTCTGAAGAGAAATGTCTCGATGGCGGTCATTTATACAGCAGAATATTCATCAGTTAGACTGTATACATGTCATGATAGATAGATGCAGCACTTCATCTCACAGTCAGATCGCAGCACAAACTGACTGAGGGAAAAACACTGAAACGAGAGCGACAGGTAGGAGACAAAAAACAACTTTATGCCAAGCTTAGTTTGAGCTTAGTTTGCAAAATATTAATAATATAGACAACAACTGAGTTTATCGTAACTTTAGTTTAAAGGTGAGTTATCAGACATCTACTTTGTAGAAGTCCTAGAAGTCTCAGAATATCGAAAGTGAATGTTTTGTATTAGATTTAAAAAATCGCTCTGATTTTTGCGATATTAAATTTTCATTTTGCTAAGTTTCAACTGTACTGAAATGAATGATGATTTTAATTTCATTTTGAATTGGAACAGAAAATAATCCAGTCATGGTTAGCATTAGCCTCCTTGGAGTAATATGAATCTATGTAGCCTCAAAGCTCTGTGCCGATACTGTAGGCACATGTACTTATCAGCCTTTGTGTGTGTGTGTGTGTGTGTGTGTGTGTGTTTCAGGCTGTGTTTGACTGTGTTGTAAACTCCCTGAAGAACGTTCTCAACATCCTCATCGTCTACATCCTCTTCATGTTCATCTTCGCTGTCATCGCCGTGCAACTTTTTAAAGGCAAATTCTTCTATTGCACCGATGAGTCCAAAGGTTTGGAGAAAGACTGCAGGTACATCTCCCAAGCATACCCTTATAATATCTGAATGTCCTCTTAATCAAACTGTAATGTCAAAATGTCTTTAATTGTGTCTGCCATTTGATCAGATATGACTTCATGGGGATGTTCTTAAATTTTTATTTTCCTTTTAATTTTCTAGCTCCTGTCTTTAATTTTTTTTGCCCTCCTGTGTTTTTTTTTTTTTTTGATAACAAGTCATTTATTGATGTCTCTCTTAGGGGTCAGTTTCTGGACTACGACAAAGATGAAGTAACAGCTAAGCCAAGAGAGTGGAAGAAGTATGAATTCCACTATGATAATGTTCTCTGGGCCTTCCTAACACTCTTCACCGTCTCCACCGGAGAGGGCTGGCCAGTGTAAGTCACACTACTTTGTTTGGGTGAATTTTCTTACAGAAAATACCATGTAGTAAAAATTTAGATAGATATGAGGAACCAATCAGTGTACTAAGTAAAGATGACCAGTTTATAGCTGGTAATCAGTACTCAAAGTATTTGAGAGATTGTTAAAACTCTCTCAGCACAGAAATGTACTCAGCAACACCTGGAGGCAGACAGTATAGTGCAGATTAAAACCAACTGATATCTCCCAGACATAATTACTGTGCGTTGTCTAAAGATACAATCAGGGCTTATTGCATCCACAGCCGAGGTCTGCCAGTCTGCGTCTGAGATAAAGTACCACGACCATATTCATCAACATCACTGTCTCTGCCAACGGCCTTCGATGGCTATTTGCTTATTTCATTCATTGTAAATAAATTCAAAACTGGACCTGTCATGATCATCTACAATCACACGCTTCTAAACAAGTAGTGACACTAGATTAACACAATGACCAAAAAAAAAAAAAAAACCCAACAGAATTTACATTAAGATTTGCAGTTGTTTCTAGTATTAACGGTGCGTAAACTGAATTATACTTTGGCCTGTATATGAATATTTTTGACAAACATCACAATTCTCTTACTTTGTTGTGATTAGGATCATATGCTTTTAGCAAAACATAATTTGATCTTCTTTTTCTGTATTTTATTCTTACTTTTTCCTTTCAACACTATTGCTGCTAGACTAACAATTATCAGCATTTTCATTACTATCATCGTTCTCATCATTGTTATTATGTTTATTCGTAGAACATTTTCTAAATGTGCTTCACACAAAGCAACAAATCGCGTTAAAACTCACAGCGTTTGACAAGTTTGAGACGTGAGCGAAGCACTTGTTGATTTCACAGCGGGAGACATCTTACACTCTTCTGACTCTTATCGACACCTGTAAATATATGTAATATCCGCTGTTGAAGACACATAGGGCTACTGTGCCTGGAAATGTTGGGAAAATATGAACCTCTGTTAAACTGAGATATTATGGAAAGTTTTTTTTTCTTCTTTCTTTCTTTTCCCTCTGTTCAGGGTCCTGAAACACTCCATAGATGCTACTTATGAGGATCAGGGCCCCAGCCCAGGCTTCCGCATGGAGACGTCCATCTTCTATGTGGTCTACTTTGTAGTGTTCCCCTTCTTCTTCGTCAACATATTTGTGGCTTTGATCATCATCACCTTTCAGGAGCAGGGAGACAAAGCCATGTCAGAGTGCACCCTGGAAAAGAACGAGGTAGTGGAAGATGATGCACTCTTCAGGGTTTTTTCCTGGAATATCAATGACCCTCTCTCTGTATATGCTGCAAGAACACACACTGATTGATAGATAGTTTGATTTTTTTTTCTTGTCATTAGAAATTTGCGCATGTATAGATATAATTTCCAGGCAAATTATATCAAACGTGACTTAGAACACTCAAACAGAAGAAAGCACTAAAAAAAGAAAACAGTCTAAAAAGTCTAAACAGTTATCTCCTCTGCTTCTTTGCTTCTCTTCATCTTCACTTCACAGAGACTTAAAATCATGTTGTTTTTTATGTGAAGTACCAGCCAATGATCTCATTTGTTGATCACAAAATGTTCAGACAATTCTCAGTCATTCTTGCTGTTAAATCTAAATTCCACGCCTTTTCTCCTCTGTTGAAAAGTGTGAAGTTCTTATATCAGAGAGGAATCATACTCAGTCTGTTTATGTTTCTGTCTTCATCAAACAGAGAGCTTGTATTGACTTTGCTATCAACGCCAGACCACTGACAAGATACATGCCAAAGAACAAGCAGTCCTACCAGTACAAGATGTGGAAATTTGTGGTGTCGCCTCCATTTGAGTACAGCATCATGATTTTAATTGCCCTCAACACAGTCGTGCTGATGATGAAGGTCAGTGATTCATACTGCTAACGATGTGAAGCGACCAGTCCTCTCAGATATTTCTCAGTCAGAAGTAGGGGAGCGGAGCATCAGCTCAGTGATGCTTAGTCAGTTCACACTATAATATAATACACTGTTGAAATATTAGAAAAAAGATTGTAGAAAGTGCTTCCATAAATCTGAACCATTTAATAATTTAGTCCTTAAGAGTGGAGATGCAATTGCAACAACAAGAGTGGTCTGACTTTGAGACATGATCAACAATTAAAAATCAAACAGCCCCACTGCCAGCGCACCATTGTGACACTTCTGCCAAACACTGCTTGCAGCTGTCTGAGAAGCAGCTCGTGTCTTGGCAGTTTCTCTACTCATCTACTGAGAGGAGAAACTCTCTGGGGGAATGAAACAACCAGTGTGGGTAATGCTGCTGGTGCTTAGAGCTTTATGAATGAAAACACTTTTAACATCATCCAGCTAATTTTAGAGTTTATCTTTTTTTTTTATCTCTATAAAATCTAATTATTCACATGAATTGTCATGTGTTTTAGTCATTGAGCAGCAAGAGAAAATAGCTAACCTTTAGCTTAAATTAAAAACATCATGCTGTTGAGTGATCAGTAGACAACAACTGTATTTATGTGTCAGTTGCCACTGTCTAAAGCTGTTTTGTTATTATGCTGTTTTGTCATATCTGTTTTTTTAAAGTCAATGGCCAGCACCTGGAGCCTGGACAAAGACTGGTCCTGTTCTTACCAGCTGCTCACTAATTAATGCTTTATACCTCAAAAACGAAATGTTACAAAAAAAAAAAAAACAAAACAAAAAAAAAAAAAACATGACAGTTCAAAACAAAGCCTGTAAAATCAAAGATTGTGTAGTTTCTTTCTTATCTACAGTCGATAGTGTTGCTGTGTCAGTGCTGCCCCTTGGTAGCCGAAACTTTCATTACAATAGCCTTGATCCTTAGATCAGTAATGTGGCAGTTTTTCACGTTGTATTTTCTGTCAAATTTTCTGTTCCAATAACACATGAATCCTGTGTGACTGAAATATTGCCTTTCTCTCTCTGGATCATAAATTCACAAAGTCCTGGGTGAGTGTAACAATGACAAGTGACAAACACAAATGCAGACAGGACCAGACATTTTCCATTGCCTTTACAACACTGGCAAGACACAGCCACCGCCAATACCGACGGGGAACTAAAACTTATCTGAACTGACAGACGCATTTGCACCTTTTTAAATATCTTGCCTAAGTATAAGTGTTTGATTGTTGCATTTACACTTGGATTTTCAGTATCATATAGCTCTGTGATCTGTCCACGGCAGCAGACTTGCTGAGGTGGGGTAAAGGGTGAAGTTTTTACTATTATTTTCTGTTTGGTTCTTTAAATATGTTGCTGCATATTCACTGTATGTTTTTCCTTTTGTCCTCAGTTCCACAAAGCACCAGAATTGTACGAGAGTGCATTGAAGTACTTAAATATCATCTTCACGTTCTTCTTCACACTGGAGTGCATTCTCAAGATCATTGCCTTCGGTCCACTGGTGAGCTGTCAAGACCATATGCTGTGCAGTGCTCTGCAAGCACTAGTCACTTATTTACTACTTAGTTTTACTTTACCTAAATCTTTCTCTGGATAAACAAAAAAGCCAGAAACATCAAACTGAATGTGACTAAACTTAAATATGCACGTTTTTGCGAGTTAATTAAATCCTTTAGAATTTAAAAATCTGTTTAGAAATGGATACACAGTGACACTAAGAGAAACACAGATGGGTGATTTTATTTGTAAATAGCGAAAAAATAACACTGGGGGGAGCATTACGTGTAAGAGCCAGTAAGTTAATGATGCACAATAATCTTTAGAGACTCAAATTAAGAAATGAGGAGGGTGAAGTGGTGACAAAAAGAGGAGATGAACAGAAGAGCACGCAAAAAAGAATAAATCGTCTCTCAACATGGGGCTGTCTGGCCTCTAGTGAGGCATTTCAGCTCTGGCTCCGTTCCATTTACAAGCCCCATTTATTAAATAGCTTTTCTCACACACCACTTACCTCCACCTGTTTTGCTGTTAAGCCCAGACGGATGGGCTCGCATCTGCTGGTATAAACACTCGGCTGCTGTGTCTCTGTGTTTCTCAAACTGCAGCTGCGGGGACTGGTAGCAGCTTCTGCCCTCAGAAACTGGATGATTGACCAGTGTGAGGGGGGGATCCAGGCTGCAGGCAGCAGCTCAGCAGTTAGCTTATGCAGGAAACTGTGTCAGCATTTCTGTGTGTTTTATATTTGCATATACATTTTTGTACCCAAAGGGATGTTTAGATATTTTTTTGTACATTTGCACAGATTTTGTTTGGTTGTTTAGCTTCGGTACATAGGGACATATTCACATTATAAATATATTTAATTCTACACATAGACTTTAGCTGTAAATGTTTATCTAAATGCATACAGTTATAACACATTAAAGTGTATTTGTTCAAAATACAAATACAGTGGCAAAAAAAACGTATAAATTTGTGAATTTGTTTTAACCTCGATGATGGCGATGTCAGGCTGTACAGGCCCAGAGGCAGCAAAGCAGCCTCAAAGTGTGATACTCCCTCCACTGTCTTTCACCATCAGGATGATGTTTCCCTGCTGGTATGCAGTGCCCTTACACCATATGTAGTGTTGCGTGTTCCTCCCAAACAGTTCAACATTTATTTGCATCAGTCCACAAAACATTCACCCTGTAGTGTTGAGGAGTGTCAAGCTGCTCTCAGGCAAACTTCAAGCACGCGGGAACAGCGGCTTCCATCATGGTGTCCTGTCATCACGGACACTTGGCTCCATGGTTTGTGTAGTAGACTGATGAGCAGAGAAGTTAACCAGCTATAATTATTCTCTCAAGCCTTTATCCGACCTTGGGCCTCGCTTCTGCAATGTGGCTTTGGAGTCACCTTCCCTGTGTGTCCACTTCTATGGAGAGCAGCCAAAGAACCAAATCATCTCAATTTGTATTTAGACAGTTGGTCTAACTGTGGGCTGATGATGCCTGAAGCTAATGACATTAAAAAAATGTTCACATCCTTTTTCCAGCCTTTGCTGTGACCGAGTGATGTATTTTATGTGTATTATCAGTTAAAATGTATTGTATTTATCCATTATTGTAACTAATACCATCACTTTCATTTTCTTGCTACTGTACACATTTTACTAACTGTCTGGTTAACTCTAAATGCTTAATAATGTATAGAATTTGACAAGAGTTTGTCACTGGCTAGCTGGAAAGGGAACAAATGGCTAAAGATGCAAAAAGAAAAGAGACATTTGTATGAAATATGCTGAAGTTTGGATGAATCCTCTGTGTCCAGTCTAATCATATTGTCATCCTGTTTTGTAGAACTACTTGAGAGCAGCATGGAACGTGTTTGACTGTGTGACCGTGCTTGGCAGCATCGTAGACATCTTGGTTACAGAGATTAGTGATCATGTAAGTGATCGTCATGACTTTTCTGGTTGAGGTCATCAGTCTCAACTAGTCTCCAATTGGTCTGTTTTTTCTTTGCATTGAGATACAGTAAATAGAATCAGCATGAGGAGGAACAATTACTTACACATATGATTTTTTTTTCCATTTGTTTTTATACTTTTAGCTTCTCTATTTCTTTAAGAATGATACATTATTTACTCTGACAAATTTAATTAATTTAATTTATTTAAAAAAGTTGTCAATATCAATGTGTTTTACAAGTCAGAGGCCAAGCTGAGATTTTATAAATTACTTTTTTTTTTTTTTGACAAATTCTCTTCCATTATTATAATAGACATTGCTGTGAATTAGGCTGTTTTGTTTTGTTTTTTTTGTCCTGTTGACTAACAGACAACATTTCTGCTCCAATTTACACATTTTCATGATGGATGTATTTTTATCAGGGTTGTCTCAGTTAACGTGTTAATAACGCGTTAACACACTCTCTCTTCAACATTAACTTTAGCGTTTATTGCAACTAACACTTTAACTAACTTTAACATTTAAAAAAAAATAATGCTAATGTTAACGCATGTTGTATTTGGCTCTGTGACTCAGTTGCGCCTGCCGTTATGCAAAACCCAAGCTGATTCAGATCGAAAGGTACGTGATACTACGGTGTGCCAACTTTGTTGTCGGCGCACTTTAGCATACCGTACACCTTTCGCGCAGACGTCATCACAAATGGGTGGGGGGATGACTTGACAGCTGAATAAAACTTCACAGCTTCAAAATCTTGGATGCAGAAATTGTGCTTTGCTATGCTCTCATACTCTGACATCAAATCAAAAGCTTAGCCAAACAAAACCAAGAACGGGAAAAAGAAATCATGAAGATCAATGCTTAGAAAAGAAAACAAAAATTATTATGTAAAAATGTCAACACATAGCACCAGGATGAAAACTTTCTTCTATGGAAACAGCAAAACAAAAGCATTTGATTTTGAAGACAGAGGACTGAGGCTGGCTACTGTTAGCTTTCTGTGTGGCAAAGTTGGTCTGGCTTCTTCGTGTGATCATTAGTGTTCTTTTCTGTCTCTTCTCTCTTGCTTTTCTTCTGTTTTCTTTTTTTCCTCTTTTGCCATTTTTGTCTTCTGCTGTATCTTTCCCGGCGCCTCTGCCCTCACTCTGTCACATCTGACACCCCTAGACGGTAAGTGGCTTTTCTTGTTGGCCGCTGTTTTTTTCATTTTCCCCCATCAGTGTGTGTTCTCTCTCGCAGCCTTAGTTTAAAGTGTCTGTCTATCCACTGAATGCTCAGAATGACATGATACAAAAGAAGAGCTATTAAACTGTTAGGAAACATATGCTTTCACAACCACACAATCATGACTAGAATAACGTCACTAGCTTCAGAGCTGACATTAAAATGTAATTAAAATGCTGTTAAAAATATTCACCTTTAGGAGTCAGATAAAATAAATTGAGTTAATTAATTTAATTAAGATTTTTATTTAATTGTGAACAGGCTCATTTAGCCAGTTTCATCCTTGACGTGTACATAAAATTGTTTACATTTTCATAATTATATTGTCTCTCAGAAACAACCCAAAGAATCAGTGAATTCAATTGAATGAGTCATCAATATTTCCTTGTTTCCACCTTGTAAGTTCCTGGGTAACGTTTAGGGGAACTTTTCAGGATCTGTGTCTCCACCGAGGGTAAGACCCCAATCACTGACGTAATGGGGGGTGGTGGGCTGGACTTTACTGACCATCTTCTCTGTGACCGCTTCATTGCATTGTTATTACTAAACTACACACTACAAACCTGTGTGTGCGCGTACAAATGAATTAATTTGTGGTGGCCAGTGTTGATTCTGTGGCGTCTGCCACACATCGATCATTAAATTGGAAACCTTGCGATCATTTTGCGAAGGTTTTGACTGTGTCACTTTGTTTGCTTCGATTCTATTTGTAGAAACAATTTATTGATACACTTCTGTCATGGGGTTTTAAAAATAGTTTCTTTGTTAACTGCGTTATGTACTGCCTTGAGTTACAACCAATCAGTAAAGTCAACCTAAAGCCCCACCCAAGAAGTTCTCTGTCTGCCTAAGGGTAGGAACTTCTTGGTTCAAGAGTTTTGCCACTCAGGAACTGTTCCTCTGCTGGAGACACATGCCAACAGCCAAGTTCCCGTAATATTACCTGGAGGTTCCTGCGGTGGAAACACGGCTTATGTTCTCTTTCATAATATTTTGCTCAGTGTCTCACTATGGGATGCATGCCTTGCTGCAGCCCTCAGAAGCATTAATCTCATTACGCTAATCCTGATTGGCTGGTGAACATGTCCGTTTGCCTCCAGTGGTCCCACCACCCTAAACAGTTCATGCGGGCGGCACCACGTCATTCAAACACCTCTTCTCGGGATATCTTGCATCCATGGCTGGCTAGCTACACTGTCCACAGACGGATCTTATTTGGCTTCTGTCGCTGGGCACTACTAGTCTAGGACATTTCTTTTTTTCTGCTTTGTTGGTCA
Organism: Polydactylus sextarius; assembly: GCA_016801845.1. Taxonomy (NCBI): domain Eukaryota; kingdom Metazoa; phylum Chordata; class Actinopteri; family Polynemidae; genus Polydactylus; species Polydactylus sextarius. The sequence goes on from CM028922.1 coordinate 9,054,549, forward strand.
CACCAGACTGAATTTAGTGCTTTCCCTGCCCTCCATGGCCTGGTCAGCACTGTCCTCGACGCCTCACAACGGCGCTTGAGCACCAAGTATCAGCACACCAGTTGATCTCTCAGTTTTCATACGGGGCTAACCATGCTGACTGCCTCGACTCCTGCACACCAGTTTGCATGGAATGGAGGCTAGAACCTCTCATACCAGAGGGCTCGGAGACTCTGGGGCCTTTCCGTGTTGCTGTGGGAACAAGATTTCGAGTACGGATCCACGCCAGGTCTGCTTGAGCTGCCTGGGGCTGGAACACGCATGGCTAGCTATCGATGTCCCTGGCTTGTGCCAACACTGTGCAGTGCTCACTGTCAAGAGTCTCCACAGACAGCTAGCCTGCCAGGCTAGCTTGTCTGGACTTGACCCCGATATCCCCACTGAGACAGCAGGGTATCCGCTTGGCCCCTTATGTTTTTAGCACAATCGGAGCTGGAAGCCAGGATGCACATGTGTATTCTCACACGGCACCCGTTCGATCTGGGTTTTGTGATAAACACGTAGATGAGCACACTGTAGCCGGCACAGGACATAATCTTTCTGTGATTATCCCTGGGCTCGGTGACTTTCACAGTGCGCCTCTCGGCAGAAAGCGAAAGCTTTCAGGACATGTCTTGCGCTTTTTTTCAGACAAATCTGTTACATTTCGATTGTGTCTTTGGTGACTTGGACTGATGGCGTCTGCCATCCTCGTAATCCATCTCGGTCGCCTCCACATGAGGGAATTCCAGCTTTGGATGACCTCATACGGGCTGGATCCTGTGTGTCACAGCACGCAGAGAGTGTCAGTCACACTGTGGTGCACCAGGGCGCTGCGCCACTGGCAGGCCCCGTCCTTGCTGACACATGGGGTGCCCATGGGCTCCGTCCTGTCCAGGAAGGTGGTCACTACGGACACCAGCCTGTTTTCAGGTTGGGGTGGAATTCACAAGGGCTGATCTGTGATGGGCCGCTGGAGTCTGAACCTCCAGCAGTTCTCTTATTGACCTTGTGGCCTTTGCTGCCTCACCAGGTGAGCAGCATCGTGCATGCAGCATGCGTTATGTCCAGTCCGTGCGGTGCACACTTACATGGAGTGGACTAGGGGTTTCAGGAGGAGCACGGGAAAACCTATCACAAAGCGAGTCAGGGTTTGCAGCCACCTGTGGGCCTGCGAGCACATTTGACTCAGAGCTTGGCCACATCCTGGGCCTTATTCAGGGGAGTTTCTGTTCAGGACGTATGTGCTGCTGTGTGTTGGTCTTCACCTCTCACGTTTGTCCGCTTCTATAGGCTGGACATCTACGCTGTTTTGCTGCCCTGATTAGAACAGGGTACTTTCCTGTGGGTTGGTGGACGCTGAATAAGCTTGTCTGACAATACGGTAGCTACCACATCCCATAGTGAGACATTGAGCGAAATATTATGAAAGAGAACTTTAGGTTATTTACAAAACCTGGTTCTCTGAGTAATATGAGTGAGATGTCTCACCAGACAACCCTTGGGCGAGTTAGAAGAAGTGCTTATCTTGAATGATGTGGTGCCATCCACATGAACTGTTCAAGGTGGGTAAGACCACCGGTGGTGGACGGACATGTTCACCTGCCAATCAGGATTGCCGTTATGGGATTAATGCTTCTGAGAGCTGCAGCGAGGCGTGCATCCCATAGAGAGACATCTCACTTATATTACTCAGAGCACCAGGGTTATGTAAATAACCTAAAGTTATACAGATATTGTTATTGTTACTATGTAACATTTGTTAAACAGTGAACACTAAGAACAGTGAAATAGTTTCTGTGATGAACATCTTTATCAGGATTGTTATTATTTGTCAGCATAAGTTCCTGGTTGTGTCAGACCATGTAGGATTATAATAGCAACATTTTGAATGTGCATACACTGCAGTGTCTGAGTCCCTGTTTTCTTTCTGTCCCAGAACACTGGGTTCAACCTCAGTTTTCTGAGACTGTTCAGAGCTGCTCGACTCATCAAGCTGCTACGACAGGGCTACACCATCCGTATCCTTCTGTGGACCTTCGTTCAGTCCTTCAAGGTGGGGAAACGAACACAGCTATCTAAACATGCTATCTTACAGTTTGTGCCTCTGGATGAGTATGTAAAACATGCTGTTGAGTGGGTAAACTGTAAAGGTGAATGCAATGAATTAGATAAGAGAGCAAATGCATCATTCAACAGATGTCTTAAAGTTGACCATGTTGGCTAGGTTGATTTATTGTTAGCTGAAGACATCGATATCATACAAATCACAAATAGCGGGATAAAAAGCAGGCAGAGACATGCTGTAAAATTCCTCTGTTACTGTTCAAATCGAACTAAATAGCTCTCAGCAGACAGGAGTTCGGATTTTCACACTGTGTCAGTTTGCTCTTCAAATCCCCTGGGACAAGTTGAGTTAAATGCAGAGCGCCAGGCTGCAGCAGAGGGAATTTATAGCAGCTTTAATGTCAGTGGTGAGAGCTTTTAAGCCCAATGAAAATGGACAGTAGTTTCAGAGTGTTAAAATGTGGCTATTTAATTACAACAAACGTTCACCTCCTCCTGGCAGAGATATAAATAGCTGGTTAAAAGAATCGACCTTGCAGGTCAGGTTGACTGCTCCGTTTTTTAAACAAGACTGTAAAATCCTACAAAGACGCGAGTCCTCTGTGGAGAATCAGCTTTGTAAGAGTGTGTGTGCATGTGTCTTTGTGTTCATTTCTTTGTTTGTGTGTGTGTTTTAAAATTTGAGGCAGTATATATCAGTTTATACTGTTGAGTGTTTCCAATCTCTATTTATGTGTTTGTCTTCAGGCTCTGCCATACGTCTGCCTGCTCATTGCCATGCTGTTCTTCATCTATGCCATCATTGGAATGCAGGTAAAGACCAGTTTCACTACAAAAAGTGTGAATGTAAATGAGCTACAACAGATGCCTCCTAGAACTTTTTCCTAGAAGTCCTATAACTCCCTTCCAACAGGTTGTTATCTGTTTTGGATGATTTTCAGAACCATATGCAAACACTGCTTCAGTACAGTTTGTCAGTCAAAAGTTTAATCCAGTTCTTTTTCCTAGTTTGTGCTGTTATTTGTCAGACCACCCCTTTTTTACCAGTTTTATGTCTAAGACAAAACCACAAAAATGCCTCTAAAATTTCTATAGAGCTGAATGGACATATTTCTGACATGGTAACTGAATTATTATAGGCCTAGCAGAACATGTCTCTACTGTATACCTGGTCTTTGGATCACATAATAGCATTTATGTGATATAGTAGAAATGAATATGTAGTATATGTATAAAGAGATTGTAGTGGCATTTGTGCTAAAGATGAAACCAGAAACTGTTCCTGTACAGGGTCAAGAGGCTGTATACATATTTGACTGCTGCCAGGTCTCCTGGGCGCAGCAGCCGGTGTTTATAGGCTGAAAGGATGGACATGCCAAGGGGCAAATAAATATTTAAAAAGTGCCCTGGTTGTTCTTGTGGACTCACAATGGCAGTTATTTCTCTCTCCATTCAATTCAAGTCAGTGAAGATTTGTTAGAATGACATTTGAAATAGAAAGATCTTGGCAAAGCACATGTATAACATAAATAATAAATGCAATGTATTATGCTATGAAGAAACAGAATTTAAAAATGGAAATAATATGTACAATATGGTACGAAATGATAAACCAAAACATGAGCCAAAATCTTTTTGGCTCATGTTTTTTTTTTTTTTTTGCTTGAAACTTTTTGTCTACAGCTGTACTGTACTCTCATCACTTAGATTTAGTTTAGTTGGGTCTTAACCCAACTTAAAGGTCTTAAACCTGCTTTAAAAAAGCAGAACGAAACATAAGAAACATGAGTTTAAGATAGCCTAGCATAGCAAATTCAAGCCTAGTGTTGGCAAAAAAAACCCCAAGTTCAGCAGTCAAAAAGATCAGATTGATGAGAAATGAATGACAGTAACAAAACCACTCAAATCTGGTTCAAAAATACTATAAAAAATAGCAAAGTCCTGATTGATCCACAGAAAATAATGACCTCATGTTTTTCCATCTGAGCCCTGTCTACTTCAATTCAGTAATTAGTGTACAGAGGAAAAAAAATGCGGTAATCTCTTATGTGAAACAGTTTTGTAAAGAACTGCATGTTAACATCCAGCTCTATCAGTCAAAGTAAAGAGCTGAGTGAGAAAATTGGTTTTCAGGATCTTTATAGACTCTGGTGTAGACTATGGTCTTCATTTGAGGACCAAGGAGGGCTCTATTATAGTCTCTGAGTTGTTACTCAGTTATTCAGTTTTACCATTTAGAGTTTGTTTTCTCCACCTACTCTCATGCTTTCTATCAGGTGTTTGGAAACATTGAGCTGAATGAGGAAACGGCCATAAATCACCACAACAGCTTTCAGACTTTTTTCGGCGCTTTGACTCTTCTCTTCAGGTAATCCTGCTAGCTTCTCCACTGTGTACCCATGCTTGCAGGCACTTATTTGTACTGATGTGGACCCCTTCTGTAATTTGTATCTTTCAGGAGTGCGACAGGCGAGGCGTGGCATGAGATCATGTTAGCGTGTCTCAGTAACCAGCCATGTGATAAGCTCTCAGGAACTGTAGGGCCAGAGTGTGGAAGTGATTTTGCCTACTTTTACTTTGTCTCCTTCATCTTCCTCTGCTCCTTTCTGGTCAGTATGAAGAAAATCAGATCCAAAAATTATCCAGTTTCATTGATTCTTTACGACAATTTTTATACCTGGTGTTGTCATTATGTTGAATTGGAGTTACATATACATGTTACAGAATTTATCTATCTAGACTTTATAGACTGATCAATTAAATTAGATCATATTCAATTTTCCACTAATCCTCTCTTTTGTGTACAAATAAAGATGTGTCATTAATGTATTTTACATCTTTCTCTTCTCATTCACCAGATGTTGAATCTCTTTGTCGCTGTCATCATGGACAACTTTGAATACCTGACCAGGGACGCCTCCATTTTAGGGCCTCATCACCTTGATGAATTCATCCGTGTGTGGGCGGAGTACGACCCTGCTGCCTGGTAGGTGCTGCAGCTGATCTCTGACCAGTAACCTAAAGCATATTCCTCTGCATTAGCCAGTGTCAGTGTCAGTGTTTAGTCAGTGGGGGGTGGTATTAGGGTTAGAAAGAAGGAGACGAAGTAACAGGAAACTGTCAGATTGGTTTCCGTGTTCCAGCAGGATGATTCTGTGATGTGGAAATGGAAGAATCTCATTTTAGCAGCAGTGGGTGAATGACATTAAGCTTGAGCACAAAGTGTTGGTGACGAGCCCCCTGTCGGCCAGAATGATGCATGTAAATCCGGTGTTTCGCTCGGCGTCCGCTCAGCCCTCCTCACTGCTAAGCCGGCAATTTCCAAAGCTCTTCAGTCTTTTACTGAGGTGTGAGGAGAAACTGTTTCTGTGCTGCCAGAAAAAGGAAATAAAGGTTTATGTCAGCACCTTTGTTGCCCTTTACACCCATGTTGTTTAACCTGATTTATGCACAGTACAAGTTTTGAGTGAGACCATGTGAGATGTAATCTGTCTCAGATTATGTAAGGTTCATTAGGTTTTAACGATGGCTTCACAGGAGTTTTGTCAGTGAGTCAGGACTCCACCAGAGGTGTTAGATGTGCAATATGACATTGTCATCACCTAACAGACATAATGAGAGAAGAATTATTATTGAGTCCTCTGATTATAAGTGAGCTGCTCCTCAGACATGCCCACAGTATATTTTCAAGTGCTCTTACTCATCATCATGTCAGATTGCAACAAAAAATGCATTTAAAGCTCCTTCTTTTAAGTTTTGGTTTCACTGATTTTTAAAAAAGAGAGTAGATTGATTGAGAGGATTAGGTATTTTTCCACCAGAATTTTATTCCTGACATTATGGAGAAAGCTTTAAAACTGTGTTAAATTTTTACAAGTACAGAAAATATAATCAAACAGAAACCAAATCAAATCAGAGCCAGGAGTATAATGTTTTCTACCTGCTGCCCCTCACTGATATTCTCCTGAATGTTAATGCCCTCTAATGGATCACAGGTTATTATGGGAAGATGTAATGAAAGTTGTTACCTAACTTCTCGAACATGTCTCATCTTTTTCAGCGGAAGGATATGCTATCGGGATATGTACAAATTGTTGCATTTAATCTCGCCTCCTCTGGGCCTGGGGAAGAAGTGCCCTAACAGGGTGGCTTATAAGGTTTGCACTCCCACACAGTCCTTTTATTTTCAAAGGGACTGTGATGGTTTCAGACAGTAAATGTCTGTTCTCATTCCCTGTGGTGCCAGAGAATGATCCAACTACACATGCATACAAACGCATCGATCCTCCACTAACCAGCTGGCAGCTAACCATGACAAGTACAGGAAACAATGCCACAAGTCAGGCTCAGACAAATGGCGTCAACAGTGATGTTAAAAATGTTCTTGCTTCCTAATACAGGAGTGAAGAGAAGAATGGGTATTGTAGAGAGAGCATTGTGTGCTTTGTTTCCACTTTGGTTACTGCAGATGTCTCTTAGCATGCAGAAACAAAGGGCATCTTAAAGGAATACTCCACCAAGATGCTTTCAGTCTGAAATACACAACCTTCTTGGAATGTGGCTCTGTAAAGTTTGTAATTGGACCATTCAGAGGGAAGATACCTGTAGTAAGAGAGGGGGGAAATCAGATAAAAATGGCAAAATAATCCACTAATGTTAAAATGTTTAGTACACGTCTGACTCTATAACAGATTAAGGTTACAAATTAAGGTACGAAGGTTATATCAATTTACTCCATCTTGGGTTTTTTTGACCCGCTGTATTATTTTCTTCATTTTATACATATTTAACCGTCTTCACATGCTATACAGTTACACTACAGTGGGAATTAATACAAGGTGTCTCTGTCACTTGTGTCACCTCCACGCAACTCCGCTGATTGTAGTGATTTTTGTCCATTTTATGGCAAAGTGATCAGTTTTTTTTAACCGTACTGATCAAGATACTGATCTTATTAAGATTATTGATGGAGAATTGGATTGTTGGACATTTTAACACTTGAATACTTTAATGCTTTGAAACAGGGTTTAATCTGGAATCTATTGTAACCACTGTGAGTCCAAATAGCCATTTTTTTTAGAGCCAGCTTTCAGGTGATTACAGGTGATTATTTAATGCTCAGAAGATTTTTGGTGAAGTACTCCTTTAACATAAAATGCACTTAATTCCCAAGTGCATATCTTCCACCAGGATCCCTTCACACAGCATCTCTCTACAGGGAATCCTCCGGAGCATCATTCCCTCTTACTTCCTCTGGGATCCATTCCTGAATTTGTAAATCTAGTTAGGATGGCATTCCAGTTCATCATATCCTGGAAATCTTATTAACAAGGATTTCTGTGTCTCCCTCTTTTTTTTCTCTCCCATTCTCTCTTTTGTTTTCTACCACTTTCTGTTACAATCATCTTCCTGTACTCCTTTTAATCCCCTCTCCTCCTCATCTGGGAAAACTTCATCCCTCCTTCCATGGCCTCCCACTGTCTTTCCCCTGGGAAGCGGCCGCATGACTTACCCCGATATGTACAACATGCTTCGAGACATGTCCCCTCCACTAGGTTTGGGAAAGAAATGTCCACCCCGAGTCGCCTATAAGGTAGAACTACTCCTTCGTCCTCCTTTCCCCTCTCTTCTGCAGTCACTGCTGGTTCCCTGTTTCTACCTGTCAATGTGTCGCAGTTGGTATCTTCTAGTCTGCCGTGTTGTTCTTTCTTTTTATCTGTAAAGCTCTGTGGCCTTTTCCTGCGTTGTGAGGGTTTGTTGTATCTGCCATAAGGTCATGAAACTCATCATAAATGAAAACAGATCAGAGAGATAAAGTAAAACTATAATATCCAACATATCTCCAAAGACAATCATCTTAGAAAAAAGGAGGTGGTGGTTATGAAATCAGCAACAGCAGCTGCTGAGAGAGAATGAACTGATGAACTTGCAGCCTTTCTGAGCTTTATATAGCCTCTTTTAGTTCATCGTTTTGGTTTTATAGCAGTCTCAGTGCTCTAAGCAAGCAACACCTAGGTGATAAAGAGCAGGTAAATGTGTTTTTCTTGGGAATTAATAGAGAACTAGCTCCATTTGTAACCTGGGGAGTTTACATTACCCTGTGATTTATTCAGATAACTTTTTCAACGTAAACATTAGAGATGATTTTTTTTTTTTTTTTTTTTTTTTTTTTTTAAGTGAGACTCAAGAAGGGCACTCCAGATTGAGTTGTATGGTTTTCAACAGTGCAGTGACAATAAAGGCATTTTATTTATTTTTTTTACTGTTTTTGTGATCTCATAAATATCTGCAGTCTCCCCAAAACTATGATGCCTGAGGCAAAACCAATGTTTCCACAGACCTCATTGGTTTTTCCCCCAAAGTTCTTATTCATAACTCATATCTGTGAGATCAAGACAACATCTCTGAAGATAAAAGCTGTTCAGTTTTCTGCCACAATATGGGTAGAGCTTTGGAATTTTGTAGACATTCATGATTCCCAAGGTGGAAAGTACTGATATTGATGATTGAAATGATTGCAGTGATATTTGGCACTGGATTCATTGTAAACACTACAGATTGTGTGTCTACTGCCAATCAGCAAATATCACATGCTAACATAGTAAGATAGACTAAAATGTTGAACCTGATGACATTAACTTTTAGACATCAGCATGTTTACATTGTTGTTATGAACTGCTTAGCAGTACGGTGTTACCTTTTAGCCAAAAGCATGGCTGTTTAGCGAAGTGTAGCCTAGCATACACTATACTTTTTGATTTGTGTTGGTTACAATTACTGAATCAGTGACTGATATATGAAATTCTGAATTCACAAATGGGGCTAGAGAAGCTGGAACGACAGTTATTCTTTTATGATATGGAATAGAAATTCAACTCCAAATTTAAGCCACTTGGCTCCTTGCTAACAAATCATCAGGTCTTAGTGTTTATAAAAGTGACATTGCACCAGGATATGTCAAAAACTTGAATGCGGAGTTTACAGAGGGATATCTCAACAAGTTGGGGCGCTTAAGGACATTTTCCCCTTCTCATTGGCTCATACACTGACGAGGATGAGTCAAGTGTCCCATGTAAGACATACTTGTGAAGTGAGTGTAAAATATTGAGCTCAACAATCCTCAGGTAGTCCCAGTGCCAGCTGCTCAGTTCTTAGTATGCAGACGTAACATGAATGGTTCCAGTGCGTGCACAGCTGTCGAAATGAATCACATTTAAAACAGCCCTGCCCTTGCCCCAGTTAACAATGTCTGGGTGTGACGTGGTGGCATCTCCAAATATAACTCTTGTTTTTGTGAATCAACAGAGAAAGACATGAACAAAGACAGAGGGAAAGCAGCAGGGCACTTGAGAGCAAGGGTGGATTTTTTTTTTTGTTCTTTTTGCAACGCTTATCTCTTTTTTTTCCATCCACATTTCTTTGCTACTGATCATGCTCTTTATTAATCTCTACTCCTTATAAACACATCTTCCCTGACAGTCACGACTGTCCCTGTTGCCTTCTAGTTCCCAGTTTTATGTTTTGTCTTCAGGCTAACTTCACTCTCAGTCTTAAATCTTTCTTTTACCCGGTCTAGGGATTTCTACCCACTCTTCACTGCATGAAGTCCTTTGTGTGTGTTCGCATGACAAGTTTTCTGCACATGTGCTTTGAAAGTCTGTTTCTGTTCATTCAATTACTTGTTGCTTGTGTTTACTCTCTGTTTAGTTTTCTGCAAGACTTTTACATGTCTTGATGTTTTCCAGTGAAAGCACCCCCCGTCCCTCCTCTGCCTCCCACCTCTCTACCTTCATCTGTGTTGTTATAAACCCAGAATGGCTGTACAGTGGTCCCTCACCTATCGCAGGGGTTAGGTTACAGAACCCACTGCGAGAGCTGAAAAACCTCAGAGTAGGATCTGTATATTTATTTTAATTTTAAGCCTTTATAAACCCTACCCACACTCTTATAAACCTTTTCCCTGCTTGCTTGTTATTTATTTTTGGGCTAAAAATTTATTATTTTACTGCAAAAATAATTAAAATCTAAAAAAAAAAAATAAAGATACCTGTAGGCAAAATCCTGCAATGTAATGAAGACACCCATGATATAAATTATACTAGCCACAAAAAACCGTGATGTATCAAAGCCGCGAGAGGTGAAGCGTGATATGGCGAGAGATCACTGTACTGTACTTTTGCTTTTTCCTGTTTCTCTGTATGTGTTTTGCCCTCAGTCAGTTTGAAGAAAATTAGAATCATGAGCTCTAGTTTTGTTTTTTTTTTCCACAAATCTTTTGATGTTTTGTTTTAGCTCTGTATTTTTTTTTATTTTGAAATTACAAGTTCTGTATCCAGTAGGTCTCTGTGCCTCCCTGCAGCCTGATGCTAAATGTGTTGCATGCATGTGTCGTCTCATTGCAGCATTGATTCAGTTGCCCCGCATGGCATGAATGCAACATATTTTAAAAGGGGATTCATTAATAATAGCTGCACTTCTGTGCTTCTGTGTCTTCTGTTTGTTACCAATAGTTACTGCAGCAATGCAATACCAACAATTGTTCTAACTTCGTTGAAATGTGTGCATCATTCTATAGTGTTTCAAGATTTATTAAGATTAAGTCAAAGCCTTAAATCCAGCCTCCTTTTCATTGAGCTGCTCATTATTTGTTCCTGGTTCATGGGCCCTCCTCTCTTGCTTTCATTCCTCTCAGCGATTGGTGAAGATGAACATGCCCATTGCAGATGACAACACAGTGCACTTCACTTCCACACTCATGGCCCTAATCCGTACGGCCCTGGAGATCAAACTGGCATCTGGTGAGAGACTAAAACTACAAAACCCAGAATCCCTCGCAGGCCCCCTGATGACTCTGATATTAATGTGAATACCGGTGATCTCAGCAGTGCATATTTGATGTGACATGTTTTCCATGACATGTTGCCCCCAGGGGTCCTGGCGCAGCGTTTGTGCGACGCTGACCTGAAGAGGGAATTACACAGAGTGTGGCCCAACCTGTCCCAGAAAACTGTCGACCTGCTGGTGGCACCACATAAATGTGAGCACAGTTCTATTTGGGGTTTACTGGTTCCTCTTAACAACAAATTGTTTGCTTCTGACTCTTCCTGTTTATTTTTTCCTTTTCCCTCTCTGCTTTCTTCTATAAATGTCTGGGCAGTGAAAAAGTGTCTTACTTTGGTCTGCTTTCATTTTGTCTGTTTGATCTCTTAAACTTGATTTCAAAACAAATAACAGTGAATTTTCTAGCTTCAGCTTTTTTATTACACCACATGATCTGTCTCAATAATGCATTTCCTTGCCAGTTGTCTTGATACTAGTGCAGTGATTTTATCGTGTTAAACATTGGATTGATTCATAATAGATAAGAATTAACAGAGAAAGCATGCATCTGTTGATATAATGAAGATTTTTTTGCAGTGTGGTCCTTTGGTAGCAGAGCTCAGATCACACTCACACCAGTCAAGCTCATACTGTTTGTGTCCACTTTCTCTGAGTTGCACTTTACTGCTCATCTGGCACCATCTGCTGCCATGATGGTGGAACTGTGTCTCATTGTGCTCATCCGCTCTTCCTCTAGACAACGAGCTGACTGTGGGGAAAGTTTATGCAGCTCACATGATCTTTGACTACTACAAGCAGAACCGTGCCAAGAAACTCAATCAGCAGCAGCATCCTGCAGGAGGCCCTCAGGTAAGCGGTGTTTACAAAATGTTAGTGGTCGTCTTTATGGATATTATAGTACCAGCTAAACAAAACTTAATACCCTAATATTGGCTCAGTATTTTGGTTTTTCTCACCATACCATAGTCACTATTACATTGTATTGTAAAATAAGTCATAAAGGGTGAATATGAGTTATCTGGCCTTTAAAAAGATTGTAAAACACGTAAACTAATTTGTTGCTCTTTGACTCTGTATACACGTCTTTCTGCTGCTGCCTAAATCCAATTGTTGATGTCAATTTGATAACCGCTGTTGATCTGTTCTGCAGAGTAAACTGGGGGAGTTGTTCCGTCCTGTTCTGGCCCTCACTCAAATACAGGAAGTAGAACCACCTTTCTGCAGCCCCAAAGAGTCACTCGCACCCAAGTCTGAGCTAGAAGCTAAACCAGAGGCTCCCACCACCACCATCACCACCACCACCAGCACAACCTCCACATCAGTAAACAGAGATGCCATGTGAGTACATTGAGTATTATTATATAAAAACATACTTTTATTCCACAATATATGCCACAATATTACCAATTGTTTTTTATTGTATCCTTTGGTTATATTCAGTGTCAATATAACTGCACTCTTTTTCATCCACTTGCTCATTTTTTCTTTTATATATTGCCTTGCACAAGAATATGAGGCATGGCGAATGGATGGATAAATTACACTACTTTTGTTTTTATCAGATGCTCTTGTTCGAAGTAACTTTCTGTAAGTGCATTCAAATTAGATAAAGGAAAGAACTATACTTCATAAAAAACTGCATATTTCTCCACATCATCGCTAAAAGCTAGAGATTATTCATAAAAATAGCACCTTGTACCTAAAGGGTTTTAAAATAGGCAGCAACAAACAGATTAAGGTTGGATGTTGGTCCTGACTTCAATGAGGGCTCCACTTCCACAACAGTGTCCTCCATCACCAGGTAGAATTAGTGGATGTTATGTATCTAGTTCCCTTCAAGGGGAGCCAGTCTATTAAACACAGAAGCTGAGTTGCATGAGAAAACAAGGGGTGATTGAGCACCAGGTAGCTGGCTGCAGAGGTTTCATGGCAGACACACGGCTCCAGTGAGGAGCGGGTTGGAGGAGACCAGGCAGGAGATAACAAGCGCCTGGATACACAGAAGAATCGACACGATACGGGAATGTTTTCTGAAATCCACGGTCAGTCTTTGTTATCTGAGCTAGTGTCACCACAATGCTGGAAATATGGAGAAACACAAGCTTTGTTTAGCTTTAGTCTGCGGCTCAGCGGCCTCACCACCATGTCTGCCAGGCAAGTAGAGATGCGCTCCTCCACCTGAATGGGTGTCATCAACATGGCCGTGGTATGAGAACTAGAAACAACAGAAACTCCAACCACAATAACAGTCTGGATTGATTTCATCTGTTGTTTTTGTTTATCTTTCTAAATTGATGTATAAAAAACATAAAACTGAGAAATTAACAGAGAAATAACTTGGAAAGGTTTTTACAAAGATAGATGTTGATTATGGCTCAGCCCTAACTGAACACTAACACTTCAGAAAGATGTCGAACAGATTGTGAGCATCTGTACAAGTACGACATACAGACTTTTTTCCAACTAAAAAAACAAAACATCTCTGACCAAGTAATTGCATACTAGTCTGCTTAGTTCACTCAAGCAGAAAACATTTTCCTTCTGGAACAATTAAACAAGTAAATGACTGCGTAGCATGTGACTTTAGCACAGTGGAGCCCTGTAGCTGAGTTGAGATGCTGTAGCAGAGGTCAACTCTTCTGTATCTGTTACAGCAGCCCCTTCTGCTTTTCTCATCACACATAATTGTCAGTAAACCCAAATCATGAGCTATATTCCTTTCTTTTCTATTGGTCATGAGGTGTCACTGATTATTTCCTTAGAGACATGGCTTTTAGTGTCAAGTTAGCATGGAGGTGGAATGTCACATGTCACTGATATTTTAGGATTAAAATAAATCAGTCTTAACTGTATTAGACTACTGCAAATGCAAAAAATGATGACTGTCTTAAGTTGAGCTCTTGAATGTCTATATGCAGGTTAAACCAGAGGAGTGCCATAAAACATTCCCAGTCTGGAGATGTTTCTCAGGCAGCACAGAGGTCCAAAGGCTGGAAGAAACTACAGAGAGGCCAGTCAGAAGATGTGCCATACTCCACCAGACCTCAGGTATAAAAAAAACGCCCATCAACAATAGTCCATTATCTAAATGTTATTTTACACTGTAGATTTCTGTGAAGTCTGTGTCATCTGTATTGCCTCCACACATGCTGCTTTTTATGATTTCTTTCAGGAACTGGTTGAACTGAAACAGGTGGAGAACATTTCAGATACAGAGGGATACCCCAGCCTAGAAGGCCACTTAAGAGCAGCTTCACTACCCCGACTCAATGCTGAGTACTATGTAAGCTCTTCAGTACTCATGGTTCAGTGCTTCTTCTTTTATATCTCACAGAAAAAAATATGTTTGTTGTTTCATTTACTGTTTGTTTTCTTTAAGCTGCTGATAATAGGTTTGAAAATGCAGACAATGTGTCAGACACTGTCTTGATTAATACGACTAACAAAAGGCTGAAGTAGGAGACACTGGAACAGGCTGAAAAAGGCTGATGGGATGCTGAGTCCAAGCCAGTTAGTGGGAGCGAACTGGCCGTGAGCTAACAGACGCAGAATCGCTCTCTGTCAGTCCGCATTAGTTCTTCCTGCTGACACTGACCTCTCCAGTCTGACTGTTTTTCATTTTTACAGAAGAATTTCAGGATAGAGATGGACACTACAAAGTGGACAAGTGGACTAATAGACTTAGAAATGTCATAAATTCCTGCCGCCTACAAAATAGATGTTATATTCAATTTTAGACAGAACATAGTCCTAATTAGAAAGACTGACTGCCCCTTTTAAAATACCTCACTTCTGACTCTTTGATCACTATTACCAGCTTCATGAAGATTGAATAATAGTCAAACCTTTTGAACAACAGCAGTAGTTCTGTGCTGGACTGACAGTTCAAAATTACATGTTTTAAACATTTTTCCCTCTAGGTCTCACTAATCATATTTAGGGCTACGTGAATGTATTTCCAGACTTAGTTTTATGTGAGAAACAAAGAGGTACATGAAACACGGAGCAGCTGGGAGCAAATTGACTTCAAATTGTTTCTGCTAGTCCTAAACTCTCCTCAAAAGTAGAAGAGCTTGTTGTGTAATTGAGCTTTAGAGAAGGTGGTGTGTGCATCTGTTTCCCACTGCCTCTAGACTTTATATTCTAAATACTGAGGCACTAAAAAGACTGAAGTCATGAAATGAAGACACAAGTATGGCATCTGGCAATGTTCACACACACACAAACACACACACACACACACACACACACACACACTCTATATGCCATATATGCCATTAATAATTCTGTGGAAAGGAGAGATACTCACACAGCATCAACATATTGTTAAACACTAGAGAAATCTATTTTGGTTATACTGTACAATTATTAATTGTATTTATTTTATCTTTATTTATTTCACTGTCATTTAATGGGTTACGGCAGCTGATCTTGTCTGCTGCATATGGATATCAAGTCAAATTATGTTTCAGTCCATTGTTTCTGTTTCCTGGATTGTTTCACCTCTGATCTTGTCTGTTTAGCTTCACTGGGCTCTGTGCTTTTGTCTTGTCTCTCTCCGTTGTCCTGCTATGTTCCACAACACTTAACATGTGCTTTCCTTGTGTTTATGTGTTTATGTTTATGTTGCATTTGCATTTGAGCTTTTAATCTCTTTCTCTTCACAGGATGAAACTGGTATTATTCTATATTTTTGTTTTTGTCAACAAATTCTACAAAAAAAAGTTCAAAACCATTAAAGTGTTGTTCTGTTCTGTCTGTGTTTTGAACAATGGTGGAGATATATCAGATATACTAGATCAGTTCAATCATTTGTTGGTTTTGGTTGTTTAATTAGATTTTTTTTGGCATTAGGAAAAATATAGAACAGTACCAGATTTCACCTTCTTGAGTCTCTTCCTCTTCTGTCCTTCCATTTTCCTTAATTTCAATACCCACTGCTAATGTTTTGCCCACCTCCCTTTTGTGTGTGCTGTCTAATAGCGGAGCCACCTTCGCCACGCCCCTGGGACCCACCTGGCAGTATGTACCACCTGTTGCGCCACCTCTCTTTTTTGCCTTACTTCCTTTCTTCCCTCTTCCTCTTGTCCTCTCCCTCTTTTTTTCTTATGTCTGTGTTTGCCTCCATGTGCTCCTCATCTCAGTGTAGAGTTCACACCCTTCCACCACATGGACAAAGTGACCTTCCTACATAAACAATATACAGTGGTCATTTTATAAAACTGATGCCGACACACATTACATCCAACACACAAATTTACATTATACACAGTCATACCCAGATTCCACCCCTGGAACATCTGTTCATATGGGTATGTCAAACACTCTGTCCTGCTCTACTGTCGTTAAGTTGACTACTATACTACTCTTTGGTAAATAGTGGCTGTGTGTGTCGTTATGTAGTAATGTAGTAGTGTGGTAGTGTATAGTTACTTTGTGGGTCGGTGTGTGATTGTGAACCAAGGCAGAGACAGTGCTGCTGCTTTCTTGCTTTGAAATAACTATTTTTTCTTTGACATCCTTATCTTTCGCATTCAGTCTTAAAATCTTATTCTTTTTACACAGCAAACACAAAATCAAACAGATGAGTCCAGTTATTCTCCTTGACCTTTTATTCACTCTTTTAGTAGGGTAAATAAATACAGGGGATTACGATCACTATTTTTTTAATTAATAGAAACATATCCCATGTATCCAAAAAGTAAGATTTTAAGACTGCATACTATATGAAATGACTCTTTAATATGGATATTTTTGCAGTGTTGTGACTTTGTTTCCTTGACTGCTACAGGCAAGACTGTAAGGTAGGAATGACAGGAACAGCACTAACACCCCAGATATGATACCCATTCTAGTAAAAGAGATTCTTAAATCCAAAACCTTTCACTGCAGGCCCCAAGTTATTGGGAATCAACCCCCCGACCCTTGCATCATTATATTATATTACATATTTGCAAACAAACCAAATCATCATCATCTTCAAAACTGGAGTAAAATTGTAACATAATCTCTGCAGTAACCAGCAGGTGGGGTGGTATCTTAGCTGCTGTTCCAGTTCCCTGTCACATCAGTTTTTTCCTGGTAGCTGTACTGGTCAGTAAAGTAAGAATTAGGTGGGGTGAATGTCATTGTCCTCAAAGAATTAGTCAAAGTATTAATCGACCAAGTAAAAAAAAGAACAGTTGAATCAAAAGACATTTAAGCTGCTACAAAGATTTTTTTTTTTTTTTAATAATGTATCACATGAATAGTTGTACATGAAAGGTGCCACTTATACAAAACTATCACCTGCTTCATTTCAGCTCTACAGAAAAGATGCAGCTTCTATTAAAGTGTATACTACAAATATATAATGGGACCTGCACATAAACACTAAACAAAAAAGTTTTCCCCATTGGCCCACGTGTTTAAAAGTTTTATGAATATAAAACCTCAGTGGATGAAACATTCATTAAAAACCAAAAACTGACTTCACAGTTAAAGTTGTATAGTCAATCATTTTATATCTCTTCTTCTATGGTAGTTCATGGGAATAATGCATTTTGGGCCATAGGATATGATAATACAATTTTTGACCAATATTCAGTCGGGTTGATCCTGAAAAGCAGAAATTCTTCACCTTTTATCCTGTAATCTTGTATTTATTGATTGATTTAATGATATTTGACATAAATTGTTATTGACCATTGACAAAAACGATTCACTAAAGTATTTTTTTTAACTAAAACAAAATGTGGCAATGAGCAAGAAACAAAGAGAAATACTACGCTTCTTTGAGGTTAAAAAAAAAAAAAAAAGCCACAGAGGCCAATGGCAATGCCCCACCTCTTCTTTGTTCACTAGCAGAGACGCCTGCTACTGAACAAATGATGTCAGTTCTGTAACAGTAACTATTTTGTTACAGTTTTGTCACAGATTTGTTTTCATTCTTCTCAAACTTTTCTAACATCTTTGCCTGGAGAAGAACGGGTTAAGCATCGATTTTTAAACTAAACGTCAACTGGTTGTGTTATTTGTGTGTTGTGGATATTTTTGGTGATCCAGTGCAAGTGATCTGGGCAGCACCACCCCAGTCGCCCCTCCACTCTATTCTCTCATCACACCTCTCCGCGTTTCTCCTCCCCCTTACAGCCCATTGTTGACCTTAGTCCTATAAGACGCTCAGCGTCCTCGCTGACACCGCAGGACCACCAAGATGGTGGACTGAGGGAATATGACCTGCAACGTCCTGACCTGGCCCAGTCCTCAGTAGGACCAGGGCCAGTCCAGGGCCAAGACAGGGCCCACCACCATCACCACCACCACCGGTGCCATCGACGCAGGGACAAGGACAAAGAGAAGAAGCAGAAGTCTCTGGATAGAGCCACATCAGTGCAGCCGTCCAGCACTGTCGGTGAGACAACAAAAACAAGTAAAATCACACTATTATATCATGGATCTGAAATTTTAAAATGTGTCAGCAGGTGAAGTTAAGGTCACATTCAGGTTGACATTAAAACTGCATGAAAAAATGTGGATCCCTCATTTAGTACAACAACAATATATCCAGCCAGTAAAGTTGAATCTGGCTTAATTTTTAGAATTAATTTTGAACAACCCTTTACCTCCATGTTACCTCCATGTTAGCTGGAAAAAATAACGATATATATATATATATATCACTATAAAGAGCTTAAATCCCACGGAAAGGATTTAATTCTGTCATTGGAGCATACTTTCATACTTTAGCATGTTGAGAGATTATTTCACATAACACAGCATTAATAATTCATATAAAACAGCGAAGATATGCTAATAGAAACTTGGCATAACTTTAATGGAGAGACAGATAGCAGACGAGGGTTTTCTCTTGAATGTCTTAACATAGCTGAAGGAATTCTTAAAAGGATTAAAGTTCCATGATCAGGTTATGTTGTGAGGGTGAAGGGGTTTCTGCTGTACTACAACCAGAGACTTTACATGTCAGGCTTTTCATCTGATTAGCAGAGTTGTGAGCTCTCGGAGGACAATCTTCTTTGCCGGGGATTTTTTTTTCTTCTTTATTGGCCGTGGTTCCCTCTGTTCCCTCTGACCTGGTTAGTCACATTTATATAATGTGGACTGAAATCTCTAGTGAGTAACCCTGCACATAAAGTTCCACTTAGAGCTGCAACATGAATTTTAATTGACATTTTCTTGCTTTTCAAAAACAGAAGAAAACCACGGCACGTTACGAAAAAAGTGTTGTCACTTTCATGCACACACTCACATGAATTCACACGTACTGAAGGATACATCTGAATTCCCCATTGTAAATACTCTTGTCACATAAACAGGGTGTGGCAGTGCTCATCAGCTGTTTGCTATGAATGAGCTCATGCTTGACACTGCAGCTGAACTTTGAGGTCATCTGTAAATTTCGTAGAGTAAAATGAGTATGTTGTTAGATTATTTGCTGTCGGGATGTACCAAAATAAGTGAATCTCACCCATATCATGCTTTAAAGAACTGTACATTTGGCCTTTACTTGACAGCCGAGACAGAGACAAGAACAGTGGCAGAAAGAGAGAAAAGTACACGACACACGACGGGCCCCTGGCCGCCGACTGAACCTCAGATGTTGCAGTTATGTGGTATGCACCAAACCATTAGGCCACCAGACGCTCCCCTGCACCATTACTTTAGAATATTTTGCTCACTAACTAGACTGTAAGTCTGTGCTTTTATTACTTATCTTTTGGATCAGTTTATGTACACATAACCTTTGCTTAATCACGTAATCCAATTGAAATACATCAAAGTCCTGAGTATAGCAGCAAGCAAGAAGAATAGTCATATCCAGACACAAGAAAAAAGGACATATACAGACACACAAAGCACAAATACGTATAAACAGAGTCAGACATAACAGAAGCACATACAGCATCAGATATAATCACAGACATAACTAAATATATTAAAGGTTATCCAGTGGGATGGAACAAGCCTGAGCGTTGCTTTTAAATTTAAGGGAAAAAGCAATATACTGAGGCAGCATTTGCAGGAGATGTTTTGTAAATAAATAATAACAGAATCTGGTTCTGTTCTTTCTCGCGGCCAAAGAGCACCAGTTTTTCATATTATTACAATTTAGTTTTATCATGCACACATGGTGATGAGTTTGATGGTTAATGAAATGCAGAGCACACTGATAAACTGCACTTTGTTGTTTCAAAGTAGAGTAAGCAACATTAGAATAGATGATTCCATCAATTAAATCATTTCATTTCAGTCAAATCAGTCATTTTAAGACTGAACTATTTGAATTTCAGCTCCAGTAAGTTTTATGGATTCTTGAGAATGACACATTTTGTTGATATTATACATAGATATCTATTAAGAACATTAAAAAGCTGTAATCTTGACATTGTTGCTGTTGATATGCTAAGTCTGTGTTGGAGGATAATATTGTAATAGAGTGAAACCTGTGTGTGTGTTGGCTCACTGTTTTTGCAAACAGTTTTTTTTTTTTTTTTTTTTACCTCTGTGTTAGATTTCACAGCAACTTTCCCCATTTCCCCAACATCTCAGATGTTATAGTTTCCATAAATACACCACCGAGAACGATTCTTAAAAATAGTATCAAGTAACAGTAACATACATTTGACAGAAAACAAAGGTTAAAGTGTAATAATAAACAGGCTTCAAGTCTTTGCATGTTGATTTTCATTGGTTATAATTAAAAAGAAAGGTGGTTTGAGTATTAACAGTCTCAGTCACAGGCTTTGTTTGACATCAGGGGTCGTCAGCCAGAGTGATCAGAGCCTGAGAGCTGGTGGCAGGGTGTTTTTTCTGTTAACACTGGAGGGCAGCAGCTGGGCTTCATTGCTGGGATGAAAGGGGCCACAGTGCATAGATCCAGCCCAGAGATTTATGGATACCTGTTGGTGATAAAGCAGAACATCCTGCAGCTCTCTCTACATCTATTAAGCTCAGAGAAACAGCGAGAGAGAGCGAAAGACGCCCGCTCATCAAAGCTTGTCATTCCCAAGGCAGACATGACACATCAGAATGATGAATAGGCTTCTGTGTTTCTGTCATCACAGTTTTAATCTGAAAACTGGAATAATTCCAGAACCGAACAAAGTAATTTCGCCACAGTGCTTTGCTTTATACCACACACCCAAAGGTCTAGAGAGAGATACATACACACACACATACAGTAGATGAGTCATTTGCCTTTAATTAGAGGTGTAATGAAATATCAGGACACCATGTTTCACACTTAAACCACTAAACCATAGTGGTATTGTACATGTCAATAAATGATTCATTATATAACTTTGTTACTTAAATTCATACTTTTTGCAGAATGCCTTATGAACAGTTAAAGCTGTGTTTAATTGGATACATAAATGAGAATATACATGTGCAGCTTTGGCTTCCACACTTGGGTCACAAGTTAGTAGGTAATTTTACAGATTTGATGTAGTTTAGTATGTTCATGTTCTCATTTCATGATGATGTGGTCACACAGGTTCGTTCGCTGACCCTTCGGCTGAAGGTTTGTCCAGAGAACGAGCGAGGGAGCGAGAGCGCAGCCGACCTCACGAGAGGAGGCACCACTCCTCAGCGGGCGAGAAGCAGCGTTACTACTCCTGCGAGCGTTACGGCAGCAGGGAGCAATGTCACGCCAAGTCAGCCGGTCCCAGCAGGTCTACGTCTCCTGGAGAAGGACACGATGCTGGTTTACTCAAACAGGTGAGTTACCTTCCTTTTCAGCAGGGTCCCTTGTTACTCTGTGTCATTCCAGGCTAAGAATCATATCACATCAAGTTACTGTAGCACCAAAATCAACTCAGTATTATGAGGAAACTGTGTAAAAAGTGGTTGTGTATATAGAACTTTCTAGTCTCCTGGTGAGTCAAAGCACAAACCACTCAACACGCTTACACTACATTTGATCCATTCAACCATTTTATCTATTTTGCTAACCATTCACATGCTGGATAGCAAAATCATTACAGGCCAAATTTGCCCCAATTTTGGCAAAGTTTTGGAAGGATTTACGACCTCCACATGGCCCAAATTAAGAGTGCAAATGACAAAAACAAAAAGACGCCAAAACTCAACAATTATGGAACTCCAAAACAAAGCCATAACTGCCCCATAGAGTCCAAATTTCCCACTATCAAGCCAAAAGCTTTTACCTTGCTTACCTTTACTAAGTCAAGTTTAGCATGGTAACCACAACTATGCCACAGTCAAACCAAAGACCTTTACCTTTGTTTCCTCTGTGACAAAATTAATCCAAAAATGCTGAATGTACAGCCAGAACCTTTGCTATCTGGGATGCAATCACAACTTGGGACTCATTATCTTACCTAAGTGCAGGTGATGGGAATCAAACCATCGACCTAATGACTCACTCTACTTCCTGAGCCACAGCTGCCCCTGTGATATTGTCACATGCTGCCAGTGAGATTAAAGCAGCTGTTTTTGATGCTCAAACCTGTGTATTTTGCTTCTTCAGCACGGTAGCAGTGTGATTAAAGCTGGCGCCGTGACACTCCCCTCTGGTTCGAGCACACCAGGCCGTGGTCGCAGGCAGCTGCCACAGACACCCCTCACCCCTCGTCCTGCCGTGGCCTACAAGACAGCCAACTCCTCGCCTCTCACTCCCAGTGCCACCAACACTACAACATGGCACCAGACTCGCTTCAGCCATGGCCTTCCAGAGCACGATCGCTTACTCGGGAGCCATGCCGAGTCTCCCATACCAATCACCCACATCAGTTCAGACTCCAATTTAAACCGACAGCTGCAGGACACTTCTCAACAGGCCCTTCTTGAAGAGACAGAGGACTTTGAGGACGCAGTGAGCAGCCACGGAGGGGGACGATCTGCCAGACCTGCTGCCTCAACTACAGCCTCAGCTTCACATGGAACTGCTGCTGCACCCGTCACAGTGCCTGTTACACAAGGACGGGCGGGGGTGGTGCCAAATGGGTACCACTTCACCCTTGGGGTCAACTCTGTATCTGGGCCTGGGAGCAGAGGAGCAGGAAGTCTCAGGGAGAGGGAGGAGGAGGATTGGTGCTAACATGGCAGAAAACTGGTGTTAGCTGAGAACAGGGCAGCTTATCAGTGTTGTGCAGCGCTCATGTCAGGTCTAATGAGCTTAAAGGAAGCCAGAAAGTTGATACTGAAGGAAAGATATTGAAGGAAATGCCAGTGGAAAGTGCTGTAAAAGGGGATCAGAAATCATTCCAGCTTTGTATTGTTACTCTCCTTTTTTTATACAACAAACTCTTTAAGGAAAAAGACACTGATGTGTTTTTGTACCCCCTTTACTTGCACTGAGGTTATAGCACACATGAAGACCCTAAAGTATTTTGCCTTGGCCAGTAAAATCAGTGTTGGAGCAGAATGGCAAAAGCCAAAATCTCCTCATTCTTTGTGTGAAACTATGAATTGTGTTTCAGCTTGAATGCCTCACCCCTGATATTAATATGGCCACTTACAAGACAAGATTTTATTCCAGTATGTTTCATTTTGTCTGTGTTTGCCATATAGGTTAGAGAAGAGTTATAACATGATCATATTAATGCGAACACCAAACTTATTTTTCTCTCTCTTCACTTTTTTTTTCTTCATCTGTTCTTCAGTGGTTATCAGTTAATTCTGGTGAGTTCAGATATTATCAAAACAATTATTATTTACATCTTAATGTTCTACCATGACAGTTAACAGACACAGTTATTAATGTGGTCAAAACTGGATTGTTAGAGTGGAGGTAGAGCTGAGTTTTATTGATCATGTTTTGTTTTGTTTTGTTGTTTGTTTGTTTGTTTTTGTTGTAAATTGAACCAGATGTAAATTTCTGGAGTGCACATAGGAACTAGATCTCTCTATAACATTTTCTGACATTATGTGGCTGAATACTAAGTGCCTCGTTTTTCCAAAAATGTATTGAGATGCAGCCTGGCTTTGGGTCAGATGGACTTGTAAACAGTAGAACAAAGAACAAAACTCTTGTTTAGAATCTGGTATAATGGGACAGAATGCAAAAAAGATTTTTTTTTGTACTGAATCTTGTGGTAGGTAAAACAGAATTACAGATGCAAAGTAAGCAATGTAGTGCATGCCAGGGTCTTGAACTTGTCAAAAAAAAAAAAAAAAAAAAAAAAAAAAATATTGTCTGTACTTTTGCTTAAGGATTTGTGGTTAGAAAAAAAAATGCCTTTCTCTTTCAAATATACTGCCAGACAGTTGGTGGAAATGGTCTCTGAATGGAGAAAAGTGCCATGTTTTGATTAATAATCAACAAATATTTCTCATGTTCAGAAACGTCTGCCTCCTAAAGCATTCAGTCTACATGTCAGCGTCTCTGCCATATCTGCCCAAATTTTGTGGGTTTCCTTTTCCTCTCACCTCTTTCCACTGAGAGCAGTACATGAGGGTTTGTAGGAGAGGTTACCTGTGTTTGTTTTCACAGGTATACTATATAAGGAGTTGTGTTGTTGCTGCTGACTGTTGACTTTAAGTAGGGCTATGCAACAAGACGACACTTCATCTGCCCTGTAGCTTTACCCTCTGGAATCTCCAGGTTCAGGCTTTAGTGCGACTGCGACCAAATTTTACATTTCTGTGTGAAGAGCTGTAATACTGTAAATATATTATATGATGTACAGTTAACTGAAAACACAATGAGACACACAAATGGTATTAAAGCTGATATATGTGAATCACAGGGCATTTTCAAGATTGGGAAGTTGACTGCATGACGCCTACCCAGATAGAAATACCCACAATATAAAACTGTTTTGTTTCCAGACTTGGGTCAAGTTGTGTTTGAGTTTCTTTTTGTTCAGTGAATTAGTTCAGTCATATATCCCATCACCCATAAAAGGCTAACTAAGAAACATTTATTTACACAGTTATGAATCTAAAACCTTCATGTCCTTATGCTCTGAACCAGCTAAACCCAACTGATACTGCCAGGTCACAGACCAGAGGCTATATTTGTGCCATGTGTCATCCATTACTGAGCATTAGCCTGCCAAACTAACACAACAAATTAGTTATGCTCTGACTCTCTCCCACTTCCCACCGGGATTAACATAACTAAAGGATAAGACCTCCAATGTTCCTCAGCTCTAAGTCCATGAGCAGCTATGAAGATAACACTCTATAAACAGCTCACTATATCATTTTAAAATGCTTGGTATTTTTAATTTAGCAGCATATCTCATCAGATTTAGTTTTTTGTCAGGTAATACTTTAACTGGTCTCCTTAATTGTAAATGTTCCAACCAGATTTTTCACATCTTTCCAACTACAAATATGATTAAATCAGAATAACCAACTTCTAAGTTTCTAAATCTCTTGGAGCTCATGGTATTATCCCTCTCATCTCTAAGCAGATTTAGGAACGTGTTAAGTATTTGTCTATATTATCTGATCCAAGTCTGATTATTTCCTTCTGTTTTCATTTACTCCCTGTTGTCTCATATTTGTGTAATTTATTTGACAGATTATCTAAAAGGAGACTTTTTTAAAACTTTAAAGCAGTGAGGTCCAACTGTAGGTGTGGCTCTGCTCTTTGTAAAGGCAACACAATAGATCGCTTGTCATCTCATTGTCTTTAAACATGCCACATTGGAACACAATGGATTTGTGTTCATCTCTACAGTGGATGTCTACAAAAGAAAAAAAAAAAAAACGCACATTTTCAGACCTCTATTGAGCTCTACATAAACAAGGTGCCAAGTTTTCCTCGTACAGTTTTACACTGGCTGTCCCCATCTGGACATGTCCTGTTTGCATGTTCTGAAAAGAAAATTGTGCATGTCAACAACAAAAGAAAAAAAAGAAAAATAGAAAAAGAGAGAAACATTGTTTGACTTCATTAGGTCCACTATTTGTACAATTTGTTTCCTGGTTGTATTTTCTGATTATCAAATTACACATGTATCTGTTTCAGGTGAAGAAAAACAAAACAAAACAAAACATAAAAACACGTACACAAAACAAACAAAACACAAGTTTGAATAACATTTTGTCAAACAACCACCAAAATGGAAACAAGGCTCTTTCACAGACAAGAGGCTCTGGATTGGCCGAATCCCGTGCTGCCTGAACTGTTACTTGACTGTCTCCCCCACGGTCACTTTGACTGTGTCTATAGATTTTGTATGAATATAAGTCATTGAATAAAGAGGTATTATGATTATGAAATCCCATCATATAGATTTCTGAATAATTTGCATTGAAATGAGTGAAGTTGGGTTGATACTCTGTGTTGCTTGTTGTTCCTTGTCAGATACAGTTTTCTGTCATTTTTAAATAACAGATAAGAAATAAGGGAAAAGTTTTACATTTATGAACTTTGAGACAATATAAGGAACACATTTTTTTTAAGAAAATGTTTGCAGAAGGTCTTACTTTTGACCTATAACTGATATTAAAAGGACACTCCACTGACTGTGCATATGTAGGTCAATCTACATGTCATGGGAAGTTTTGCTCAGCGCATCTTTATTTGAGAAAATAACTGTGATGTCATCCGATTTAGTCAGTTTTAATCAATATAGGCCTATTGATTGAATCAAAAAGGAATCCCTCATAGTCAACTAATCTATCATTAGGGTCTACAAGTCCTCCCAGATATTTGGAGCTTTTTTTTTTTTAGGACTGGGTATGTTACATAAGTTCATTTTGTTTAGTCATTCACCACTCTCAGATTAAACCTGTGTGATCATTAACCACACATTTCATTTATTGTGATCTTTGAAACATGAAAACACACCAGTACTAATGTGTGATGCTCGTTGCCACCCACTGAGTTGTTATTTGCCCTCTAATGTTACAGTACAAGTGGACTTAGGCCACTCATGTTCCCAGTATCTATTGTATTCGCTCTAACTAATTTGCAGACAGGCTGTCGAGCAGAATGGGTGGAGGCTCTGCAGGGTTTTAATTGGTCCATAATAGCAGGAGGGGGCGGGGCTTTGGCTCGTTGCAGCTGCTGGAGGAGAGAAGCTGCTGCTCCTGTTGGAGGAGTAGAAGAAGGAGGAGGAGGAGGAGAAGAGGTGAAGAAGATGAGGGAGTAGTCAGTCTGAACCCAACTCCTGTTAAAACGCCATACTTCAAGAGTAAAAAAAAAAGTTCTTAAAAATGTCTCCAGTGTTTAATTTAGTGTAAGTGGAGCTGGTCATAGGTGGAGAACACGCTCAGACACTTGTCTTAGTTGTTGCATGTTTATTTTAAAAAGCTTTAACTTCAAATGCCAAAGGTGAAGATGTTCCGATGCTCGTTAAAATGGACATTTTGCCTCTTTTGGCTCGTAACGACGAACACCGGTTCTTCTGGAGACACAGCGGGGGATTTCGGAGGCGAATCTGGCTCCGGGATGCTGCAGTCAGGTAAGACTGGTGCTGACACCTGTGGAGCCTCACACACCGGTGCACTTTATTTATTTATTTTTTACCATGAAAAGTGCGATAGCAACATTTATTTATTGCTGTTGAATTAAAAACTCAGTCTCATGGGGAATAATTAATGTGACAGAAGCAGTTTCACAATTCACATACAAAAACTAAGTCTTTTAAATAAAAGCAGTCGATGACAACATGTTTCTGTGTTTGCAGCTTGAATTTAAGATAAAAAAAAAAACATATGATGTAAATACTCATGCAAAACTATTGTATGTCTCATCTATACTTAAAGACTGAAAAAATAACCAAAATACAATTTTATATAACATAAACCACCTGTTTTTTCTTTTGCAAAAAACTCCTTTGCAAGCAATCCCAGGTCAGACTTTCTCAGCTGGAGCTCATAACATTATTTGATCGGTGCAGTCTGATGAAAATCAGACCGCTTCCTCTAACATCCAGCTGCTTCACTCAGTCCAACTTTGATGCTGTAACTTCTTTTATACTTTTTATTTCATTGCTGTGAAACCCAAACAAAAGGCTAAACTCCAGACTGCAATGAAACAATAAGGCTTTAACTGTTTTCACTCCAGGCCAGTTGCATTAAATGTGTTTTCGTCAATTGTTATATCACTAATTAAGAATTAAAAACCGCCAGCCTGCTGATGTTTGTTCAGCACCAAGTCTCATAAATGCAAAGCCTGAAAACCTGAGAGCATAAAACCAATTAGTAATGTACTACTCGCCAGTGTTTGCATATTGCTTCTCAAAAACAAAGTTGTCAGATTGTCTTCAAATTTATTGTTTTTAATCTTGCATCTGGTTTGGCACTGAAATATAAACAGACATCATCAGAAATGTATATAATTGTTCCCCTTACTTCGGCTCTGAACACGTACGATACATCATACACGCAAAATGTGTTTAGTTTGCATAAAACACATGTGAATGTTGAAGCCACAATTCATCTGCAGTTATTATCAAATGGAATGCTTTTATTGTGCCAAGCAGACTTAGTTAATCACAGCATCGTCTTCCACAGCCAACTCATGTTGTCTCATCACTGTTTTCAGTGTCTGGTTCCTCTTTGTTTTACCAGGACTGTTGATACAGGGGCAGCACTGTACGTCCTGTTCACACACTTGGTCTGTGTTTCATACATGACCTGTTGAAATTGATCTTAAATTTTGGAGCCGTGCCAGGCGTCCAAGTATGACATGACTGGATATCATAGCATCATGACGCATGTTGTTTATTCTTCAGTTTGGGTGTTGTTACATTTCCTCACTGCTATCATCTGTAAGTGACATGGACAGAGTTGTCTGAAGGAACCAAGTGAGAGTCTGGATTAGACTGGTGAGGTGACAGACAAATTGTGTCCAGTATGTCGAATGTTGTCATTGTGTGTTTTCAGAGAGTTAACTGTAGATGGCAGAGTGTGAAAGCCTTGTGTAAACTTTCTCTGGATATCACCAAGTAGACTGACAGTTATGTAATACCAATAATACGCAATAATCCTCTTACTTGATGTGTTATTGTTAGGATTCCTCCGTTAAATCTCAACCTGTCCCATATGTAGTTCATATGTGAAATTTGTGAATATGTGAATGTGAGACAGCAACAGGCAGATTATCCTGAAATAGTTAAAGATGTAGAGCTCGTTTTGGGGTTTTAGTCTACTTATCCAGTGTTAATTTAGAAAGACCTTTGTGCTTTCTCGTATGTTTTCAATAAAACTATCATCAGTCGAAAACTAACTCAGGGTTTCTGGACTTAACGATATCTTTATTAGATAAGATTCATTTAGCTGACGTGAGTCTTGACTGGATGCAGGTCTGCAGAAAGCCTGTGTTGGCTCCTCTGCCTGAACTAAACTTACTCATTATGTAATTGGTTTACAAAGTAATGTGATTATATGTCCGTTTTATGTGTGGAGTTTGGGCATTTTTTCAGTATTGGCAAGATGAACCAACCTTGAGTCCAAGTTGAAATGACTTGGAACATTATAGTAATACGTCTTGTAAATGCACTTTAAGAAAGAAAGCCTAATGAAGCAGGTACCACTGTGATCTTTTGTGAAAGAGTCACTCATCTTCATATTTGGAGCCTTTACAACTGCTATGAATCACACTCACTGTACATGAGGCATTCCTTTCCCCCAGGTCTGATGAATTGCATTCATTCACACAATTATGTTAAAAAATTCCTCTGCAGGTGATTTATCTGTTCTACAAAGGTGTTATTGTCAAACCAGCTTTGATTTGGCTTTGAAGCCTCTCTCTTTGTGTGCACAGTGCAGTCAGCCATCAGACTGTAGTGAGCAGATAACTCTGCACAGAAGTTTCACCCCACCTGACACGTGTCTGTGGAGGTTTCATAAAGTTTTTGGTCCTACCATATGTGAGACATACAGTAAGTGAGTTGGTCGGTCCTTTCAACTCTGTATTTTAGAGGAAGACATGTAGATCCGATCAAATTCCTGTGAAGTTTTCCATGGACATTCATGTTTTCTGCAACAGTGAGAATTTTAGTCAATAACATAAGGAAATATTGTATAAAATAGGGATCCTGCACTACCAGAAATTTGGTTGTTCTTAGCTATTCTGAGTACCAAACTGAGCACCATGGTAAAGAATAAATAAGTTAAATGATTGTATTTCAAAACAAACTCTTCCCTCCCTTTGTGGCTACATTCTTCTGGGACAGACAGGGTTTATTATACTGCCCCTTGTTGGTCCTGGAAGCTTAAATCCAAATTCTGATGATTCATCCAGCTCCATGATTACATTAAAAAATTGAAAATATCTTAACTTGTTCATGCTCCTCAGAGGATGAATATTTTTCATTATAAACATTCAAAATTTTAGATCCCTCCATTTTTTAATTTCATTGATCTTCTCAACCACATCTAGAGATGGTATTAGTGTCTGAGTATTTGTAAATGGACAACCCTCCACATATTTTTTTGTGTGCTTCTGGTCTGAGGCAGTGTTTGTGGTTTGGTTTTGGCTCATATTTAAAGAAACAGAAGTTCATATTTATTGTAGGAGTTTGCAGTTTTGCAGTTCTGTGTAAAGTGATATAGATAAATCAACAACTTCAGGAGCAGCTGGCTCTCTATAGCTCTGTATCTCCTTGAATTTAGGATCAGACATTTGTGTCTATTCATCCATCCAGTCATCCAGTCATCCATTCATCCATCCATCCATCCATGCACCCAGCCAGTTATATCCAGCTTTGATATGTGGCTCCCATATGTCTGGAATAGCTCACTGTAACCTTTGAACCTGTGAGATAGGTATTACAGTGGAGCAGAGTGTGCAAAACAGCTGTTGAGAAGGGTTTTGTGATGCTTAACAGGAGTGTGCCTATGTCTGATGGTCTCCATATCTCAGCATCACCTATCCTCTCACCCAACTTAAATTTCACCAATAACACATTTTCCTCAGAAGTGGAAATTGCTGACTAATCCATTTGACCTCTCGTGTGAGTGTCAGTGGGCCTCTGACAGTGAGTCACTTTGGGAACATAGCCGTAAACCTTTTCTTTTAATATTTTCAATCATATGTACCACAGATGACATAAATCTGCTTTTGATTATCCACCTTCAAAAACTTTGCTGCCCCCTCACAGAGGGGCCAAAGAATGTGTGTCTCTCCGTCTTTCTGTCTGGAGCTGTGAAACCCTACAGGGGACATCTCCAAAACTACCAGCCAGACTGCCATCAGCTTTGAAGTGACTGACGATCCCCAGAGGATGAGTCTTCATTATGTTTTGGTGGGAGTCTGTCTAGAAAATTACACAACAACCATTTCATGTTTAAGTTTATATTAGTATTAAACTGTCCTGTAGAGCCACCCTCAGTACAGACTGAGTGTTTTTTTTTTTTTTTTTTTTTTTTTTTTTTTAGCTCCATTCCTGGTTAAGGTGTAAAAATAGCTAAACTATTATTTTTGTGTACTTTCCTAATGGACTGCTGGTTATTACTTAATGGCCTAATTGTGTTTTATTTATTTGTTTGTTTATTTTTACATGCTAATATAATTAAAGTCCCGAAAAGATGTTTCTGTGTTAACAAATGTGACATCATAACGTCTCAGGATGTAACACTTAATTTTTACTCGCCTCCGCACAAAGATCATCATCATTCAAATTAAGTTCAGTGCTCTCTAATATGCTCGACACTCAACACCTAAGTCGCATTACGAAGCCCTTGAAAAAAACCAGATCAAAAGCACAGCGAGCCGGCTGTGTCGTGGTAACATTCATGCCCTTCCAGCAAGGTGAGCTCATGATGTCATCACCAATATAATGCCAGATCTATAACAAGGCATCTGCATCCAATGAAGCATCATGCCTTCGGTGCGTGGTGAGCCCTGATCTGGAGCCCATTAGGCAGCCTTAACCAGGCAGAGGCCCACAGACTGTGGTGTGTGTGGTTTAACATTCCCTACAGTACACACAGGCTGGGTCATCGCTCTGGTTGAGGCAGTGGAGTAGGTCACAGCTTGTGGTTAGCTTTGTGTGAACAAAAATGAGTGGAGAGGGTTAGGTGCAAACCACATGTTGAAGCAGACGCTCCTTTCTCGTCTACAGTCTCCTCTCAAGCCAACGTGAACCAGATGGCAGGTAGTGTAGCTTGATGGTATTTAGACGAAACTCCAGAAAAAAATGCTTGCTGTTAGTGATGAATAAAAGAGAAGGCTTTTTTATTTCTATTTTTTTTTAAATATTTACACCATTATCTCAGTGACCACTTTGTAGTATCATTTCTCAATGTGTCACCCATTGCTCAGCCACCAGGAAGAGCCTGCAGACACAGTGCAGCCTGTAGCGCGCAAAGACACACATTTATGTGGAAAGGGCAAGTTAATGAACTGGTGTTTTGTCCCATACGAAGCTGTTTGTGGTTTCACTTCAACTTAAGTGTTGACACAAATAATTGTGTCCATTCCCCGTGCATAACTTATAAGTTTCCTTGTAGCTTGCAGATGTTAAACACCTGGATGTTTGTGGTTTTAAATCAAAGTGTTAATTGTGCACTTTTTTGCACGGAGGGTACCTGCTTAAATCTGCCCATGGTGTTGCTTGTTGTTGTTGTTTACAATATGTCACATCATCTCTGACTTGTTAAACAACCATGATTTGATTTGAAACACGTGCTCATTTAAGAACTGTGATGGACTATGTTGTCATGTATAGTATAATTATGAGCTTTTGTGGTCAGGATGTTCCTTCTCTTTCTTTTTAATTTCAATCATCTTGACCTTAATTATTGAAAAATCTGGTATTTTGAATAATGACTCATCCACTGGGACACTTGAATAGAACAGACCCATTGTCAATGTCATTAATAACACCTGTACTCTGCTCATTATGGCAAGTTAACACTTCTGTGGGGGGAAAAAGGGCCTGTTATTCAAATCCCACATGGCTTTATGATCGTTGCCAACAAATCCATTTAACTAATCTATTAACTTATGAGGTGTTGGTGTTAAATATTTCAGATCATAATTACAAGCAGCTGAATTGTAATTCTGATGAGAGATAGAGCGAATCTGACATCTAGCACATCTTCCACTTGGTAAAAAAAAAAAACACAAAAAACTAAAGGAATGTCAACAAACTGTCGTAAAATGTCTGCAGAGCTCCAGTATGCATGATTAAAAAAAAAACCAATATTAACACTAATTGAGTAAAGTCAGCTAGTTAATGAAAATGTAAACTGCTGTGTTATGTTTTGTCATGTGCTACTCATCTTGCCAAACTAAAATCACACTGTCTCTCTGCCTTCAAACAGCGGATATTAGCTACGGGTTCACTAACAGCCCTTGGCATGAGTTTGGCTCAGTATCTTCAGCGTTGGCAGGCACACAGACACAAATCTGGTGCCGATTGGTGTCTAATAGCAGGGCCTGACTTTATTTGGCAACCATTAGCCCTGTGGGACACATTTAAACTATCATATTATTGTAATTCATCATTTAAAAAAAAAAAAAGTCAAGGTGGAGCTAGGAGGCCATTTTTAACTGCTGCAGCTGTGACATGTGTAACTGCCTTAATACGCTTGTGTTCCGCAAAATAGATGCCAGGTGATGCAATGTTGTTTCATACCAGTGAGGCACACACATGCACTTACATGCACACACTGCCACACACTTCATTGTTTCACAGTACATCATTTTTTTTCCAACCACATAAAATTTTGTACATTTTAAATGTGTTAAAAGTTAATAATTAAGGGTTTCTGGTTTGTACTTTTATGACTTCTTATGACTCCCAGACATACAGTCATACTTTCCCACTACCCATCTCCATTTTCACTGACTGCCATGTGACATCACGTGATAAACTAAACCAAGAACTCTGTCTATCAACCCAAACATGGTTTGATAATCTCATTCATGTCATTTTCTAAATTGTTTTAATTTCATTTAACTGAAAACCATTTTCATGTCTCCTCTCTGCTTTAATTCGTATTATATGTTTTATATTTACAAGATAAGGCCCCTTTCCTTGGGGACTTGTTTTACTTGGTTCATAAAACTACTTTGGCTGTATTCATTGTGATAAAAGAGTCAAATGCATTTATTTGATTTCATAGTTTTATGATGATAACAGCTCTGCAGCATGGATGCATATGCAACAGTATTGCATTTTAGTCTTTTTTAAATGGCGCCACCATTTGGTCGTTGCACTGAAACATTTGAATTGTCCTTTTTCTTAATTTAAATTTAGAGACCATTCTTTATTTTTAATACAGGTAGTAAACTTGCAGGCTTTACATTAAATGACTAGCCTGATATGCTGAAATTAAGAGCCCCAGACATGTTCATAAACGTCCTCCATCGTGATGAACATGTGCTGATGCTTATCTTTATTGGTTTGGCTGAACTTGACTGACATAGGACCTGAGGTGACAGCTCCGTTAT
This sequence comes from Polydactylus sextarius, assembly GCA_016801845.1. NCBI lineage: Eukaryota > Metazoa > Chordata > Actinopteri > Polynemidae > Polydactylus > Polydactylus sextarius. Next base: position 9,088,804 of record CM028922.1, read on the forward strand.
GACTAACAGCTCTCTAACAGGTCCTACATAGGACAGCCAGAGGGAAAGACTCAAAATTAGTTGTATTTTCCTTTTTTTTTTCTCTACTTTGCTGATAGTGAACCATGCCCTCGCTTTCAAACTCCTACGAGCCGCTGTGTGTCACAACCCGTTCGACCCGTTAAGCTTTTGTTTACTTGACTGTGATTGATTTGTTTTGAAGTCTTAGCTCAGTCCAGTGTGTCACCCTCGCTCGTCACATTTTAGCTCAGACTGTGCAAAGTTTATCAGCCTGAGACGACCTGGCTCTGTCTGGGGAGCACAGGCAGCTTTTATTTCTCTACTCGTTGGCCGCATGGCCCTGTGCCATTCTAATCAAAACAGTTCCACAAACAGACATTTGACATTACTGTCTTTTTAGAATTGATCTTTTCTATGCCTGTGTTTCTCAGAATGCAGGTTTGTTTGCCACATGTTTGATTGTTAGCTGTGCTATAAGGATGGAGGTGATAATCAGTGTCGCAGTCTGGGCTGGATAAAGATCTATGTCAACATCTTATGCAAACCCGAAGGTCTCTGCAACAAAATACTTGAAACAAGTTGATTGGCTTTGGAAAGTGAAATTATCTCACTGCTGTGCCAGAATGTTTAAAGAAAATATGATGCTTCAAGGACTTGTTTACAGATGAAAATGTCCTGATGGGGATTTTTTTTTTTTTTTTTTGTAGGAGACGTCTAACTTTCAAGAACATTTACATATGTTACAGTTGTGTAGATCGTTTTCCATTCCTACATTGACAGATTCATAGAAATCTATACGCCAATAGGGATTCCACTATTAGATGTAAAAAGAAAACAGCTGTAGTTATTATTCTATTCAAGTGATTACAAATCTGATTATTTGTCTTCTGTCTTTGTGATGGCTTCATATGACTTCATATAAGTCAACAAAGTGAATTGTGAGTATCGTTACTGTAACTGTACAGACAGTGCTGCATGCTGCACATGCTGTTAAAAAAATGCTGTGAACAATGAACAATGGGAAGACACAATGCAACTGATTGTACTTCTCTGTGCTGCTCAGTCTGCAGTGCATACCCCAGAGACATGAGATTGTACCTGCAGACTGACATGTTACTGATAAAAACTCAGCCAGCTACATTCCTGTCACTTTTTTTTTTTTTTACAAGGTTAATTTGCATACATATTAACCCTTCTCGCACATAACGTCTCAAAGACTGGGTAAGGGATGTATTAAAATGTACAAAACACCAAATGAGCTTGTACTGACTGTTTTGTCTTGTTTTGCAGTAAATATAATTTTTAAACCTAAAACAATGAATTAAGGTCCTAAAACAATGTACTTGCATCACATACATGCAAAAGCCTTCCAAATCAACCCACAAACCCGCTAGAATCAGATGTTGTCTTTGTAAGTATCAACACATGTCTCAAGTTATTGAAGTTTCAATCTTCCACAGCGTTGAATGTTTGAGTCTACAATGGCAACCCCGCTGCTTCATGTCCATCTGCCATGTTGGCAGCACTAGCCTGTTTGTTATTGTGCTCAGAATGAATGAACCAGGCTGTTAACCTCAAATTTATGTTGAAGGTTGTAGCTTGGAATGGATCAGTTGGTGGAGAGTTTATCCATATCACATTAAGATTTGGGAATGCAGAATAGAGCAGCTGGTGGAATAAAACTCACAAAAGCACTTCCATACATATTGTATGGAGGTGCTCCACTCCTGCTGAATTCTTAACAACTGGCTGTTAGAAATAGAGAAGTTTGTGATGGATCCCTGCTTGGTAACTAGCTGTGAAAATCAATCAACCTTCAACATCATCATTATGTCCCTGCTTTTGTCCCGTTTTTTTTTTTTTTTTTTTTGCTTCCTTGCTTCTTAAATCAAGCAGGGATAACCTGGTCCTGACCTGGCTGTATTCTCATCTCTGCTGATTAAGTGACAGTGACGTAGTCGACTGTGGTTTGTGCTGCTGACAGACATGAAGAGAAAACCAGTATCTGTACCGCTGGCGCCCTTATGCACAGGCACATGCCTTTCAGGATGTCTGAGTGTGGTTATCATTACTGTGTTGCAGGACTGAGTCTGTATGCGGATTGAATTTCCATCATGTTTATGCAAAACAGGTCAGCTTAAGGACATGCTGCACACGAGAACTCATTTTCCAGTATTCACGAGTCTCTGCGCGAATGACAGCCTATTACATTTTACACTGTGTCCAGTCATTCTGGAAAACAGTGACCTGTTTTAATGCAGCAGTGACTCGTTGTGGTTTGCTGTGGTGGAGTAGATTTGCAGGGTGCATCCACCCTCCATCCCAAGCTGCCAAGGCTTATTAGGCACAGTCTCTGAGAACTGACTGCAGCTGGGAGGTGGCGTTTTACATTTGCCATGTACTTTTGTGGCAATGTCAACGTGAAGCAACATGTCAGCACAATTTACCAAACATAAAATTGGCAAAACAGTATTTTTCACAGCTAGGGTAAACAGCTTGTGCTTCACACTAAGAGTGATTACTGAGTTTGAGGCAGAGCAGAACGATAATGTTAACATAGACAAATGCAGTCTCTCACCAAGACATCCTGTTATTATGTCATATCACTCAGTAACTTGATTTGTCATTTTCATGGAAATTGACTTGACTTGCAAATGATAGCTGATGTCCTCGCAAAGAGAGGACTTGTCTCAGTTGGCTCATCTGTCCTCAGTCAGTTGTTAATGCATATGGAAGATATTAAATCACAGAGGCTTATGACTGGAGATAGCTTTTAAATCTTCCAAAGATGCTCATTTGGGTAAAGATCTAGTGATTGTAAATGTGCTTTTTGAACCTTTTTGTTTGTTTGTTTCTTCATTTGTTTATTGAATTCTTCTTCACATTAGTCAAACATATGTATCAAAAAATGGCTGGATATGTTAAGACAAATCCACCACAGTGGCTCTATAGGTTCCACAGGTGCTCACATACACAGTAAATATGTTGAATCATCAACTTCAGTTGTGAAGATTTTAAGAGATCTTCATCTCCATCTTCATCTTGTGTCCTGTGATGATTCTCTTCTTTATTGGCATGACCTCTCAGCCAGTTTATAGTTTACTGGAAACCTGAAGAGTAGCCAACTGAACAGAAGTTGACTCTCAGGGTCAGGATGCATACAGCACAGGGCCATTTACCAGAGCTGAGCAAGTCTTGTAAAGGTTTTTACAAGAGTCTTTTACAAGCAGTTCAATGACTTTGTCAATGTGACAGTGGTGTTTTCTTTCCTCATTTATCCTGGTCTACAAGTTAATGATGGACTTAACAAGACCAGTGGTGTCTCTGTCTTTAGAACCTAACTTTTACTGGGACAATCAATTGATTATATTAATATCAGTTGATTATTACAAAACAAGGTTTGTCGTATTGTATTTTGTATAATGACATATAAATTCCCATGTTGTCCACATTGAAACTACATGTAAAGCAGCTTTATTAGGTTTTACTTAGGAACAGTGGTGCTTTGAGCTAAATACTGACGTTGGCCAACATACAAACACTGTTTGTTAACATGTTGATGTTCAGGCATGATGTTAACTACATGAACACATCTTAGTTATTTTTAGTAATGTCATTATTTTTGCAGATATTTGGATGAAATATTGGACAAATGTTAGTTTGGCAGTGGATGAAACTAGACTTATTACATTTCTTCCTGACAGGAATATGAATGTCTGAATGAAACTTCATGACCATACATCCAGTGGTTTTTGAGTTACTTCACTCAAAACCACCTTATGATGTGGCTACAGTAAGAGTGAGGGATTCACTAAGGTCATTAGGATACATCATCAGGGAAAGTACCACATTCTGTGCCAATCTCTCCACCAGATGTTGAGACGTTTCAATGGATTTGTCAAACCTTTATTTCATAGTTACATTTAGTAGCAGTATAGCCTGGCCCTGCCCATACTGCCTGTGACGCTACATATGGAAAAATGTGGCTTCACCTTCTGCACACACTGCTTCACTTTAGTTCTGGCTACTCACAGTCAGAGAACTTATTTCAAAAGGGGACTACGTCTTGTCTAAGCTGAGTTTCACTAAATGCTGTTAGATGAAGTTCTCCAAAAAGACTAGATAGTTTTATTTAAATCCTCAAAAATCCTTAAAATTCCAAAACTGATCTTTGATATTTCACACCACTCATAAATGAACATGTGTAGTGCATCTTCTCTAAATATATACACTCTAAAAATGTAGTGGTCACTTTTGTAAGTGGCCTGTGTAAATACACATTATACTACAACTTAAGGGAAACAAACACTGCACCCTAAATATATGCATATATATATTAATCTATACAAATACTCACAACTGTAAAAAAAAAAAAATATGGAAATACCCTACAAGCAGCACTTGCATGTTCAGGCAACTGTAAAAATATCCTAAGATTCACAGCTGTCTGCAGGTATCAGACTGTCGTCTTGTGGACGCAAACAGTGTAGATGAATTAGTGAGCTGACTATTAGTTTCTGACCCGGGTGTGCTCTGAGCGATCATTAAAGTTGATGGTTGTAGTCTGTACTTAAAGTTCTGCTTCTGACAACTAGTTATTATTGTTACTCTGACTGTTTTGCATATTATGTTGTAGTCGTTTTACATTTGCCTACTGGGATGGGCCAATTGTACAATGAATCTATGTTCAGGTTTCCATAAAGCAGGGCAGCTTCAGAACGCGCTGTCCCTTCCCTAAGTCTTCATTGTGCAAGTCTTCGTATTCTGTCTCCCATTCTTGTAACCGTTCAGGGAGTTGGTGATGTGTTAAAGCTGTGGTGAGAATTACATCGACAGTCTGCAACAACCAGCTTTCTTGAGATAATTGTTCTTGAGGTTTACAAAAAGTTCTTCTTGATGAAATGTCAAAAATGTACTTGAATGTCGTAATATTTTTTTTTTTTTTTTTTTGGGGTTATGCTCCTTTTCTGCCACAGTTCAACAAGTCTTGTCACTTTCCCATGTATATTATGTGTTTTGTCAGTTAAGACAAATGGGAATTTTGACCAGCTGAGGTTTTTGTCATCACGTAGACGTATATACGTAGACATGGCCTTTCGCCTGCTTTGGCCTTGCAGTGGTAGTATGCACAAAAGTTACTCATGAAAAGAGATATCTCAGCTGACACAGATCCAAGCACATCACTAACATTTGTGCTCTCATCCACTGCCAAACTGTAACATGAAGTGGAGGTCAGAGGCTCGATTAGCTGCAGATGAATGTCTATGCCAATATCTTCAAACCTTCTTATTATAGTTGTGTCCAATATCTGCTGCCCCTCTCTGTTACAGAACAGCCTCTCTGTTCCTAAAGTGAATATACATAATTCTTTGTACGCAGTTTTTCACAACAGAGGGAAAACTAATCTGGCCATTTTTTCTAAAACTTTCTGTGTTCATTCTCTATGACATGAACCTTCTCTCTTTTTATGAACCTGTTCACCCTTTCAACCGTTTGTTTGTCCATTTCCTTTCCTCACAGAATATGACCTGTGCAGAAGCTGGTTGTTAATTCTCTGGCCATTTTTGTTTTATCACAAAACAATCCATAATTTATTATGTGCTTCACATTTTAAACCGTGTTAAACTGCTCACCTCCTGCCACAACTGAAGCCTGCACGCATTACTAACATAATCCTGGGCTGTCGACTGAGTCTGGACCAAAATGGTGGACTGACTGACTAACATTGCCCTCCCCGAGTCATTTAGCATGTACGGCTGGAAAACATCACTTAAGGCTGAATGAAACCATTTAAAACACACATTAAGACATGTGTTCTGTAACATTTAACAAGGTTGTTAAGTCTTATATGATGAAAGGCTGACACGTTGGAGATACATGGTTTTCTCCTGACAAACAGCGTTACGAGTATTTTGACACAGAACAGATCTATTTCACACAGTGTTTAACTTAACTCTAAAGTGTTTGTCACATGAAGACAGACGCAGCACAGTAGACATGTACTGATTGTCCGGAGGTGACAGCAGCAGCACTCAAAGTGGCAGTCTGACAGTATTATGGAACTATTCCCGCACTGACGGGCCTGGATACTATTTAATTTGTCAGTCTGAAAACATTCATTTTCCAGCTTGAAAAGAACGTGCCTAAATCAGGTTTAAAGTAACACGAAACAAAGAGTAGATACAGTATCAATTATGTCGTCTGGAAACTCTAATCTGTTTTTCTGCTATGGCATATGGTTACGTGTTTCACAGATAACAGAGTATCCATGAAACTATCAACAAACCTAAGGGAGCTGTAAATTAAAATTTAATTTCAGTCTGTTGAGAGAGAGTTTGACGCTGTTTATTAATGTTTTCTGTGGAAATAGAGTGGCCTCTTTCAGTTGGAAACGTTTTTTTTTTTTCCCCATCCCCTGATCATCTCTCAGTGGGTGCTGGGATTTGGTGGTTTGTGCACAATCCAACACACACCCAGTTTTACTCTTTGCATTTCCACTCCAGTTGAGATGTGTTTCTCCTTAGTGTTCCAACAGGCTCGTTACCTGACTCACCAATTCCCTTGGACGTCCAAAAGCCCCTTCTCTGCTTTCCTCATCTCATGTAAAATACTAATTTACAGACCATCCTGCCCTCCCCGCCCTGTGCAGCTTTATTTTTCTAAGAGGTATGTAAGACACATGTAGCACAAAGGCACCCCCCCATCTGTTTGCATGTTCAGCCGTCACATTCCTCATCTGGATGTGTGGTTCTTGGAATTGTAAAAAGGCGGTTGGAACATGGAAAGAACTACACAGTAATTTTGATTGTGTTAATGAGCATGTAATCACAAATAACTGCCTCAAACTCCTGCATTTCTGAAGCTCTGAAGCTAAAGCCTTTGAATAAATCTCACCAAATACCGTGCTTGACATGGTTAAAGAACTTCTCATGTTGCTTGTAAGACACAGGCCAGTGGATTACCACAGGTGCTGTTTATGTGCCTGGTCAAACTCCAGCTTTGGGGACAAGCTGTCTCCAAAGTCTACTTCTCCAGATGTACTTGAAGTTTGTCTGTTATGGCCCTTTCACCCCTTTCATCTGTTTTGCTGTCTCCAAAGGTGGGGTCCAGGGATGTATCCTCTCCCAGGAGCTGAACATGCATTGTGCCTATGTGTCCACTCAGTGAGAAATGAAATGTCTCTCATGCAAAGCAAACTGTCAGGCTCACATCTGTGAAAACATGCACCCTATTTGCTTTTTGTGAAATCTGTTACATGTTTCAATGAGAGTTCAGTGAGGTTTTTAAATTGATGGTCTAATAGTTTGAATGATATCAGTTTTGGATAGTTCATGTACTGTAACTTAGTAAATTTCATGACTCATACATCTACTCTTCTTGCAATATATGATTTGCAATGTCAGTTAGTTGATTATTTGACTTAATTTGTTTGATTAGACTTGAATATCTCAACAACTATTTCATATAATAATATGATAAATAGCTGACTATGTAATCCATAATTAGAGTTTCTGTATTAAATCAAAAATCCTCTTAGATTGTCTGTCTAGTCACACTAACATTGACCTTATCCAAAGTGACCTGTGGGTCTCCATGCTTAAGGGGGAGTGTGTCAAACAATGGAACAAACCTTTGATGGATGGCCTGGATTCCCCAGAGTCAGACTGACTCACCGCTCTATCTCCTGCCCTCTGCCCTTATGTCATTCACTGAACATGAGATGCCAATGTTACGCTGCTCTGAGCTATGTCATTTGCCTGTTGAATGTCTTAAGGTCGTGGACTGTCAGTACATTAAAGAAAGGAAATTATACATTGAACTTGGCTAAAATGGATGATGCCTGTTGCTGTCAGTGTAATGTGAGAACTGCAGGCATCTGATATGTATTTTACCCCTATAGTATAAACCTGAACAGCTTCACTGAGATGACACTTTGACAGTGTTCACCTTTGCAGTGTTCATTGTTTTGATATGCAGACATACTTCAAACCTTTTCAGGGCCATAACCATATCATTGGTGCTATTCACTCCTTCAAAAACAACAGAGAATTTGACCCAGGGGCAGTTCATCACTCCATCCACTTCCTTTGGTGTCCTCTGATGAATTTCCAAACAAGCAAGTTTAGGAACAGACCAGGGCAAGTGTTAACTGGTTGCTCTTCTATGTTTCCTCTCCCTAAAGAAAAGTTGACCTAGGGAAACTATAGCATTGTCTTAGACAATGACTCGCAATCAATCCTCTCTAAAATGGCATTCAGATGTTTACAAAAACATTTTTCTTGATTACACACACCCATGGGTCATGCTTAGATACTACTCATCCATAGAGGGGAAATGAGGAAACATTCAAGGAGGTTCAGCATAGTCGTGGGAAGAGAAGTTTATTGTTCATATTTTGTTTTTGTCGAGGTCAGATGTGATGGATTTCATGTGTTTTCCTGCGAATGAGTCGTAATTTGCAAAATCTAGGTTTGTGTCTTTGTGTTATTTTGTGGTGTTGATTCGATTCGACTGTGCATTCAATTCAGTGAACACACCCAGTGCACCAAAAACCTATCCTTCTCAGTGCCTAGCCACACTAAACTGTTGTCTCCACCCCAATACAATGTAGGTCAATGGAATTTAAATATTTTCTTTAAACCATAAATAAAATTGCTGGTGACTCTGAGAGGCTGTACTTTGGTGTTTGGGGCAAAACTACTGTCAGCATGCTAACATACACACAATGACTGTTAATGTAGTTGGTGTGACTTACACCTTTCTTCTGCGATTAAACGTCCATAAATCAAAGAAAAATAGATGCTCTTTAAAGCTTCAGAGCTTGACAGAGATTTGCTCATTGTATTAATTTTCTTCAGTAACAACCTGTTGGTTGTCTGTACATTGCCACTTTTAATAGTGTACAGTTCAATCTTTCTTACTGTAGCAACCTTTAATACAGGAACTTACAGATGTAATCCAACTTAAAGCATTAAGAACCACACAGGGACTCTCTCTTTCTCCTAACTTATACCACCGTGTTTAATTTACTTTGCCGATGACTGGCTCCAGTGTTCTTAAGTTGCCCTTTAAAGGGATTACAAATGCAGTTAAGCGAGAGAAAAACAGCACAGGAAGTTTTTATGTTTCTCTCTACCCTCCAGGACAGAGTGATTAGTCCCTCTGGATAACCACTCTGAATACATGGAGGAAGAGAACCAGTGCTGCAGGCTTACATGTCCATTCAAAGAGAAACAATGGTTCTTTGCTTTGTTTTGAAAGCAAAGAAAATTTAAGACTATATTGTAGGAACATGATTGTGCTCAAATATAGACTCAATCAAAATTTACTGTTTCCAGAAGTTTTTATTATTAAGAAGGTAATATGGTGTACATGTTCAATGTATTTTACTTGCTACTGCTGCAACTCTGGTTTCAATCTGTGTCCAGATCCCTCTTGTCTCTCCAACCGTACCTTTCTAACATCATTGCTCCTAAACACACCCCTGGTGGCACTGTAATTCCCCTCTCCTGAGTTTACATGTTTCCTGCTTTTCCAGACAAGGAAATGTTCTAGGTTTTTAAGACAAGGGCTTGAATTTACTGTTTTCCGCGTCAGTTCCTGGGCCTTGTTATATTCAAGCTAACAGCATCGCTGTTATAACCATTCAGACCATTTAACTCCCTCTGTGTCCTCCATCGGGCTATAAGCCCAGTTAACAAGTCTGTATTCACACAAAATACAGGTTTTACTTAAGATTACTATATGCCCTTTAAGGGACACCTCTTGAAAGAATATCCCAGTACCTGACAGAAGGTATTTCTATTAGTGTGCTGCATCTGTGAGCATTTCACAATCTGCTGTTCAGTTAAAACTTAGTGTGGCAGTAGGTGTGCTCATCACTCAAAGCTTTGTTGATGACTGACTGATTGAGATGTTTAGGAACACAGAGTTTCTTATGTTTCCTGTGTTCACTCCAACTTTCCATCTCTCATTTCCTACTTATCTGGCCCGGTGATTCCACCCTCGTTTTCCACCAGAGCAGGTGGAAGTCTTTAATCTTCTGCCAATTTGGGCTGCTTGCTGTACCAAAGCAGAGGCCAGTAATTGGACCAGTACAGTAATTGAGCTATCTGTTGGTCTGTCCCAGCTTATTAGAGTAATGTGATCCCACCACAGGACGGCATGGCAGCCAGCTCCGATTCCCTTGATTATGGTTGCTGGAGGTCGGCCAGACCAGGAGGCTGTGGTGGATGGGGAGGGTTTGATTTAGATTGGTGGGAGGATGTCTTATCATGTCCCTGTGATTATCGCCACAGTAACCAGCCACCATTATCTGCGGTTTTCCAGGGACAAAGGGATACTGCAAAATGACTCAGTGCAGTTATTAATGTTCATCTTTGAGGAACAATGCACGACTTAAGTGCATGAATTGCATTTTAAGACCACGTGGGAGGGCTGTAAAACTCTACAGCAACATTTATAGACACACAGCCCTGATACATTGTCCACATATAAAATTGTTACTGGCTCTGATTGCAAATATGTTCACATCCAGCAGATGAATGGCAACATCAATATTCATTTGGAGTTGTGTGTGTTCACTGTTGAATATAAGTAAGTACAGTTTTGCTCACCACCTGAGAAGCATATTTAACTGTTAAATGTTCCACTTCTTTCAGTAGCCAGCTCATAACTTTGTCTTTAGACAGGCTGCATACAACAGTGAGTCATGGGAGTTAGCTGCTCTCTAGTCTGTTACACCGAGCACAAAAAAGTATGATTATTTTTGTTGTGCAGTCATTGTAGGCACTCAGCTCACACCTGTAACTTGAATGTTTCAAAAAAAAAAAAAAAAAAAAAAAGTAACAGGCCATTTCTGTCTCTCCTTGTCTACAATTCTGGCTCACATGGATTGTTTTTGTTGGCTTATAATTCTAATGTCAAAAATCAATCTCTCCTTACTACAACTATGATATTCAACAGCCTTCAGTTTCGCAAGAATCACTTTACTTAGGTTGCTCTAAATTAATTGGCATGATTTACTAGGAGCTCTGTTCTCTCAGATTCCCTTGGGGTTCGCCACAGTGCACACTGTGTAGAGTAATGTATAAACAGTACAAACGTGCCTGTCTGTGTTTAAGGAGGAAACGGGGCCCCACTGGTCAGCTCACAAAGTCAATGTGCCGTAGAGAAAGTTTGAACCTCTGGTCAGAGGTGGGAGAACATTCAGTGTTTGTGTCCTGTACCATTGACCCTCACTGGTCCCTGCAAGGTCCGACCTTCGCTGACAGATGCCTGACATTCATAACCACTAGTTAGTCCGGTGGAGGATCAGTATGTGGAAAATCCTAAACAGAAGAATTAGTTTTATGCTGTAAGGTCTCATCATTCAAAGGCTGTGAATGAAAGAGAATGTGAAACAACACCTGTCTTTTAATGAAGGTGAACATGCATTGTTTTCAGACACCCCGACAATAATGATGTGTTTGTATCACCATTAATCTGGTAGACTACCATTTCATTATAGTTAGTCTATCACAGAACAGATGGGTTCATTTCTAATTAAATTAAATATTAAGATACCACTGCCACTGTATATATATTTAGAAAGTCCCCAATCAGTTAAATACACTTTAAGCGAAAGTGTGATTATTCAGTTTGAATTGTGCGTTTTTTAGTCAGTTATGGCTGACCACTGATTGATAAGTTGTGTGTGTTTTATCTCTTTTCTGTAAAGCAAAGTCTTGCAGCTCCTACAGACCAGCCTTGTTTCCTTTCAAGCTGAATGTACCGGGCTGACTCAGAGCTGGGCGTCAGCCAATTCTGATAATTGCTGCCACTCCAGAGAGTTACAAAAACAGAGGAAGTGTGGACTAGCTTTATTCTGGCCTCATGCTATTCTCCATTGTTTGCTCGTGGTGGACCAGAGTCCGCCATACCTACTGAAATAGTCTGACAAAGTCTGTAAGCTTCTTACCTGCTTCACTGATGTCTGAGCCAAAAGAAATTGGTGCAATCAAGAGAAGTGTGTCTGGGGTCTGGAACTATGGACGTAGACTGAAGTAGTGTGCGCCTCCTCTTTCTGACCTCCCTCTGCTCAACAACATGAAAGAAGCCTCCAAAGAAAATCCAAGTGCTGGTGTTTATGTTCACTCTGAAGCGTTATCCCTCGGGAAAGAGAATATTTAAATATTTGAGGTTTTTCACTTGGGAAAGCCACACATGCTCAAAGGTTTTGTTTTATTCCACTTATGTAAAACTTGCTTCATCCGTTTTAGGTTTTCCGCAAACCATTTTTCATGGCTGTCAAAGATATTTTTATCAAAGAATTTATGACAGCACTGTAAGACAGTATTCTTTTCTTGAGGTCACTTAAGCGGGTACAGAGTAAGTATGATTTAGATTCTGTGGTTACTGAAGACTGATTGGATGGTCGCTGTACGGTGCACAGTTCAAATGAAAGCATTTCACATCGGGCCTCATTCAAAAACAAGCAAATATGAAGTAACACTGCCAGATTTCACAGCTGTTGGTTTTTGTTGTTCGGTTCATGGATAATGCTTAAAGAAGTTAATGCATGATTGTAAATGGAATTCTACTGATTCAAGTACAGATGTGTAGATGGCACCTGATCACAGCATTTTAAGGTGGATTTAATGAATGCCACTACCTTTATCAAAATGGCTGTTTCAATGTAGATGCCTTGGGCAAAGGATTTGATAAACATTTTGGCATCAGATCTTGAGCATTAATAGCACCACTTTCAACATGACCCAATATGTTGAAGCTACATTACTAGATTGTGTCGTGAGAATTCATCATTCACTTGTGTGAATAATAAGAACGTTTCCCTTGTTTGGTTGCTGGCTAGTTTTTCAGCTCGCTTGATGTTGTCCTGAGTAGAAGAACACACATTACTTTTCTGTCAGTCATCTAATCTATTAAGTAACAAATCGATTCTCCTCTACTTCCTGTTGCAAGCTGGTTTCACGACATGTCCTCACAGGTAGAAAAGAGGAAAGATAGCTGAGTGTGTTTGCTTATATTCAAGCAGTGAAGTATGCTTCAGCAAGCAGCTTAATCTGTGAATGCTACAAGCATTAGCTTCCTTGCTATGACACAACCCATTAATGTACAAGTACAAAGATTCCTTCATCTGCAAATTACTGAAGATCTCTAAAAGACAGAGGGTGAGTAAAGGTTAAGATTGTGACTTAAATCTCTGAAAAAGAACAAATTAGACAGGTCTTGTTCTTGAGTTTTTTTTGCTTCCTTTTTTTTTTTTTTTTTGGCAAACATATTTAACAAAAAATAAATAAAAATAAAGCTTGATGCTGTACAGTCAAGCAGCTCTACTTTGATCCTGTACATGTGCAACAGCAGTCATGTAATAGTCACATTCAGCACCATCAACATTCGCTCACTGTCTCCGACATGTGGGGAAATCATGATAAATGGTGGCATCTAACGTCATAGTACAGAATGCATGAGAAACATATGTGTGTCTCATAAACACAAAATCATTTTCAAAAGGATCATAGATGAGTTACATATGATCATCTTGCCAAAAAAGTTTTTCCCAGATAAACTGTGCATTGTGTTTAAACAACAGGCATGTACGTTGTTAATCAGGAGAAAGTTCTTAACCCTTTGTTATCTGAAACTTACTTTTGTCATTATGAGATCCATTGTTAAAGTGTCACAAGTGTTAAAATCGAATAAATCAAAGTTCTTCTGGCAAATAGTAGTTGCAGTAGCTGTTGAAATGGCACAAATAAACAATTACTGGGGTCTTATTATTATTTGTCTGCATCTCTCTCGAGGCTTTTGTATTATTTTGTATGACAATAGTGGATCATCATGAAGGCTTTTTTTTAATTGCACAGATTATCACTTTCCCTCATCAAAGTGACTGACTAGATTTATGGAAAAGATCAGAATATGGCATACTTACAAAAAAGATGAGATGTTTAACAAACTGAATTGTTGTTTGCATTTGTGATTTTCAGCAAATTTCCCTCCATCTTTGTTCTGTATCTAGGATGCACTTTGTTTTTCGCTGGTGTTCAGTCAGTTTTTTTGCTTACAGTTACCCATAGGACATATGGTAAATATTATTCTTATCACAGCCTTATGGGGAAAAAAATGTATATAAAAAAATAATAGATTTGGCCACTTGAAGGTATACCAAACACTGTTTAAAAATACCAATAATAGAACCCAGGTGGTATACTGATTCAGTTACCAATGTTGATTTACACTAACAAAGACCTAGGCCAAACTCAATTGAACCCATATTTTTTTTTGTAGTGTCAAATTCTTTTAGCAGTATACTACACAAGGCATTCATAACCCAGGCATCAGTGGTACAGGACCACACCTGAATAAAAGGTTAAAAGCCCGATGTTACAGAGGAGGTATTATTAAATTATCTGACAATTTCTGCAGGCATTCTCTTTAGCTCTGTGATATTTGCTGTTATCAGCTGCTTCTCTTCACCTGCCAACTTCACTTGGAGGATTTAACACACAAAAAGTTCTTCCTTCTCCCAATACCAGAAACCTCTGTGGAGAGGAACTGAGTAAACCACTATGCACCAAGGATTTGAAAAGGCAATGTGGTTTTAATGTGTGAAGCAAGCTGAAGGTATCATATCATATTACTTGGAACTGAGCCTGTGGTCTTTGTGGTGGTCTGTGGTGTTTATCATTTATGTATAAACCCTATGGCAGCCCAGTGACATCTGTCCACGTTTAACGCTCCCCTTTTACCTAGTGTATGTTTTGTAAGGGTGCAGAACCCACAGCCCTGATGGGGATTGTTTAGATAGGCAAACAGATAGACAGGGCCTTGACCCAAGCTAATGATGGATTGATGTACAGATTGGACATGAGGTGTGAAATTTTCAATTTACATCAGAGGAATTATGGCAAAGACTGACTGACACTGGACTAATGAGAGCAAAGTATTCATAATTGACAGAGGTCAGATTTTTTTTTTTTTTTTTGTCCACCTGGTTTGAGCTTGAATTTTGGCTCAAATTCAGTTGGACATAAACAAAAATCACATAGGTGAAGCATGTGCACTTACTTTAGTTAACCTACAATTTGAAGGCAGTGTGGTCACTTAACTCCAAGAAACTCCACATAGACACATACAGAATTGTGAGCTAGTCTGATTGTGGGTAAATAAGTCAAACAGCAATTACCCAATGCCTGAACTAACCCTGAAAGTCCTTAGTGTTCACACATTTCTGGTGGTGCTCAAACATCTGTTTTGCTTTTGCATTAAACAGCACAAGCATGACTGGCAGGCTGCTCCCTCCCTTCTTGCCCCCCCCCCCCCTCCCCATCTTAATGGCTTGATCTTTTGATTATAACATTGGGAGAAAAGCTCACGAGTATGTTCCAAGGTTTTCCTTGAGGGCACAATGTTTCTTTCATTTTCTCACAAAAGTTGGGTGTAATAATAACGAGCATTATAGTATTAGATCTGTAAATGTGTGAGAAAATGTTCCAGTTCCAGGGGGCTAAGAATTACTGCTCATTTAGATTTTGTAACATCAACAATCCTGCACACCCCTCAATGACAAAGGAGTTTGTGAAGTATGTGACTGATTAATAGTTAATAGTATTATGGTTCATTCCAATTTGTAAATTGTTAAAAGATTATGTAACTGTGGTTTAAAACAACAGCTGATGAATAAGAAACTTCCTATTGAAAGATACATTTCTGGAGACTAACAGAGTGACTGTGGCAGAACCTATAGTGCAGTTATTTGCAATATATCCTGTACCTATTTGTTCTGAGTTAAACTGGGTGTTTCTCCCCATGAGGTCAGCGTTTTCACATTTATACCAGTGATTGTTTCTCAGAATTGTTTTGTGTGTGTTATTCCATTCTGCAGTAATGAAACAATCAGTCAAAAATCTGTTGGTTGACCAACAACAACTTTAATTGTGCATTAAGAGGATTTTTTTTCTTTGTTTAAAATTATGTTATTCACAGTTGTTTGGCAAACCAATCACCCACCCTGGGCTCTGGAAACATGCGGTGATCATTTTCTCTCGCGTCTCATTATTTAATAGATTAACACGATATTTCCTGATCCTCCTTTACACTTCATCATTTTATTTTCAGTCTTCAATGAATTCACCATCAATATGTACGTCAACACAGAAAAAAATGTGTCTGAAATCATCTTAAAGAAGACTTTTCTTTGATGTAACATCATATCCAAAAATGGTAAACCACTATTAACTAGTCATTAGAGGAAAAACCACTAATGACAGTTTGTTGATCATGCTGTCTTTTGATGTAATAGATGACTCATTTTACTGCTTGATGGCGCTGTGGGAATTCACTGGTCTCCTTATCATCAGTGCCCCATGTAGTTTTTTTTTTTTTTTTTTTTTTTTTTATAGCAACGTAGAGTATGTTCTCATCCCATGTAAAAAAAAAAAAAAAAAAAAAACTCCTACCCCTTGTTGTTAACGTTATGAAGGAACATTTTTTTTTAACCCAGTGGGAAAATGGGAAATCATAAAACACAGTCATTATGAGCTTAAATCATTTGGCCTTGGAGCTACTGCATAGCAAAGTCAAGACATACCAGTCTACCGCGGTATACCATTCATGTGATCACGCATGTTGTGGAATTTTAAAAGCATTGACTTTTGAGCTGGATAAACCTGGGAATGGATCGTCAATAGATATCAGTTAGAGGCACTCCAGTGATTTTATTGCACCTTCATAAGTTTGATGGAGTCACAGGAGACCAATTTAAAAATGGACAGATGTATCACAGCACGACAAGATAACTTGGAGCACAGCCTCATGGTTTACCTGCTTGTCTGCACTATCTCTTGTTAACTGTGCTGTTTACTGCACTGCTTCAATAAAAAAAAAATGCCTGATGGCTCCTATTAAAACAGGTGGAAAGCTGATATGCTATACTGTGGTACACACAAATGCACACTATTTATATCTAGACCATCTTTATTTATTTTATTTATTTTATTTTATCATGTTATAATTTATATTTTGTATTGATTTATACTCTTTACCTTTGACATTTGACCACTAAAATCTAATAGTATATCAAGTTCAAGTGAACTTTTCTGCAAAAATAGAAGAAACTCCCACTCATGAGAATGAGATAGACATATGTTCAGATGTACAAGAACCCTGTGAGCATTTGAAAAACATTAGTAGAACAACCGTCTGTGGGAACTTGATAAAAAATGCTCCATGTATTTTGTCATAAGTAATAAATTCATGGTCATCATGGTGACAAACACAATGCTGTGTGAGAGGCATAACTTTATGAGTAGAGTAGTTTATAGAGTAGAGTGCCTCCTCAGCTCTGGTTTGCGTATTTTGTTTTTAACATAAGATCACCTCATTACTGAGTAATATTCACTGATCTCATGCTGTATGTGTTTGTTAAGAAAACAACATTAGGGACAAATTATGAGAATAAAGTCTGAAATTGGACTGAGCAGATGCTCTGTTCACCAGCTGGGCTCTGGTGGCCTGAGATGAATGAAAAAAATATCTGTCATTTACTCAATTGCTGCTTCATTAAGCTCCACTACATTGTTGTCTTGTTTACTTGACTATTTTACCTTATGTCCCTCATGGTTGTTAACTGAAGGTTAAAAGTGCAGGTTAAACCTTTATTTAAATCATTTTCTTTCCTCTCTAAGTGCTCTGTGTCCATATATTTTCCAGAATTCCTGGAAGGCTGCTATGTTGGAATTTTTAATGCGACACCAGATATGTCTGCCTGGTGCCATTCCTCGGGGCAGCAGAGTGTGACCACACAGTCCTCCATAGACCAGTGATTTGTATTGCTTAAGGGCTGACAGACATGGATTCATTTATTAAAATCCTTGAGAGGACTAGGGTTTAATCTACTTGAGCACTCTCCTGCCGGCGGAAAAATACCTGAGGCCGTCTCAAACATGTTCATAGTGGTTACATCCCAGATATTTGTGTCTGGTTGCTGCTGTTGTAATCTTTAAGCACTCTACTGTCCATGTAGATTACCATAGCATGAAAGTTATTCAGTGATTTTTTTTTTTTTTTCTTACATGTTATGTAAATGTACCCTCTTCATAAACCTTATCAGTCTCATCATGGACTCTTAAAGAATGATCTCAGTCTCTTCCCAAGTAAGTGTGATCAACATTCAACAATACCAGTCTTTAAGTGATTACTCACTTTATCCATGTATGACGTAGAGGTGTTCTCACAAGCTCAGGATGAGCTGTTCCATCACATGGTAATCAACAAAACCCACCTGTAGGCAGACAGGGCAAATTTTACCTGTTCAAGAGGGATAAGAAATGAAAGGCTCACTGAAAGCTTCCAGCTAATGATTGGAAATGAATGAGTGGTTGAGGGGTGAAACAATTATCCGCACTGTAGGGTACCACAATCAAGGAAAAACCAAACTTAAAATAGGACGGAATTTTGTAGCGGCCTTCGGCAGCTTTCAAAGACAGAGTGGTTTTCCGGTTTTTGGTAATGCAGTATACAACCATCAGTGAGTGGTCTGTTCACAGAATGTTAAGGTTTTTCCTAAGTGCCAACAGATGAATCATTTTGTGTGGTTGCTGCAGTTGACTGTTGCCTGCCCCCCCCTAATGTTGGCACAGTGCAGAAAATGCTCAGTAACCAAATATATATGGACACCCAGCTGCTACAGAAAACCCCGCAGTTCTTTCAATGTTTTCGACAGTTGATGTTTTCATTCATCCTGAAAGTATTTGACAGGTGTTGTCATGCTGAAACATAATCATCATCAGTTCCTGTAGTTTATTGCAGTGATTTGGTTGCTTATCAATAAGTGCCAGTAAAACACATGCAATTAATCAAATTAAAAACCCTAAGGGTAGCAGTAGTTGCAGTTTGCATAAAATTAGCATTTTGTACTTTTTGTATTCTTATGAGTCATAAGTGTCAAGTTTGAACACACAGATAATGGTACATAATTATTTGGATTTAATGTGATTCCCATAGATATAAATAAGTCTGATAAATATAATCCATAAATAATCCACCCAGACCTTGCCTCATCATTTTAAGTTTTTTTTTTTCATTATCTGAGTCCCTCAGTGATAGTTGTCTGTACATCCAATGATACACTGCAAACAGGAACTGCTAATAATTAATGCAACATACCAAAACCATGAGGAGTTGTCACACCCAACAAACTTACTTCATGGCAACGCGTAGAAGTTTGGAGGAAGGACTGACATACATTTTTCCTCAACTATCTCCACAGACAAGGTGAACGTTCTGCAGGAGCTCTCTCTTCAGGTTTCAGACTCCAGTAACGCGTCCATAACTGTGGAGGACGGCGGGTGTCCAGTTGTCCAGGTGGGACAGTACTCCACCTTGGCTCTTCCTCTACGACAACTCTTCGCTGATGGGTACAGTTTCTTCTCAACACCTTATCACTAGCATCTTATGAGTTCATTTAAGATAAATGCTGTTTGTTCACTTTATTTTGACTTTATTTTTTTTTACTCACTTCTGCACGTTTTCAAATGATATTTTCTTTAGCATTATGTTGATATCTGTGAGTGCTTACCACTGTAGGTTTAACTCATTTAACAAGGTCTAGTGGAGACTAAGGGATAACTAAAAAGTATCTGTCTTTGTTTGTATTTAGGTTTGCTGATGAGTTCAGTTTACTTGTGCAGCTGCGGAGTCCCCAGAGAGAAGAACGTAGCGTCTTCACCATGCTCAGCCCTGACAGCCACATCATGCTGCAACTACGGATCAGTGCATACGCCATTACCTTCATAGGAACACAGCAAAGACACTATGAGTGAGCTCACCTCTTTTTTTTGTTTGTACTTTCCCCTTCCAGTCCCAAATTGACACAAATTATATAAAACATTTTAATAAACACATACATACATTTCACACACTGCTGTGAAACCTCTTTGGCAGATTTAAGACATTTTTTAAGTTAACTTTTATACATTATATGTTTATCCAAAAATTCCAGAACTGAAAATGAGGTTACAACATCCAACTCAGGTAGCTGAGGACGACTCATGCCCTCTCCTGCTTCTTGTCAAAAGTGTATGCAAATGTATCTGCAAGATGAGGGAAAGTTCCCTGGAAGTGTGTATGTTTGCAGCATGTGTCTATTTGTTTGACTGCATTTGGCTGTTTCCTCGGAGAAATGATTTACTGTGCGAGTCTTGGCATGTTTCTCTCCTTCAAGAACCACAGAGCTCGAAGCAATACATCACTGTACAACAGCAGACAGAACTGGGCCAAATGATAGATACATACAGATACTGTACCTATCAAGTATTGTTGGCACATGATTGATTTTATTTTAAAGCAGCTTCTATTTGATGTGTGTTTTGGCAGCTTATTGTTATTGCCAGCTTCTACATTCAATGTTTTTTTTTAATCTTGTCTTTGGTTGTACAGCTTGCATATTAGGAAAAAAAGTTGTATAAAGGATTTTTGTGAGATGCACGAAATCTGATCTTTATTAAAAGAAAAATTTAATCTGAGAAACCGCAACCGACATTATTATTAAGTGGTGTTACCTGAGTCAGTGTCAGTTGGAGCTAAATATTAAAAAAACAAATCAGCATGTGTGGAGAAAGAAAGAAGTCTACCAGACATTTTCAAACCATTACTTGTCTTTCCTGGAGGCTAGCAGCTCAAGGCCAAAGTAAATAACAACATGACACGCCTAAATTTGTTACTGAACTGTTTTAACCCACAAGAATGTGTGGAATTAAAAAGAAAAAAAAATCCAAAAAAAAAAAAAAAAAAATAAATACTGCTCCACCAGATTCTCCACTAGCTGTGAACTGTGAGTCCAACTATGTTGTAAGAGTGGACCAGATTGGATGACGTACTCCTACTTCGAACATGCCAGGTCTATTTTGGATGGATGTAGCTTCTGGGACATGTCTACATGCAGTTCAACTGGCTAACCAGGAACATCGTTCTCATTAATATTTATTTTTGTGCACAACAGTAGTCAGCCAGTGAAAACAGGAGAAGCATGTACAATGAAAGGTTTGTCATAGAGGCGGAAAAATACTAAATAATTGTAATATTACAGCATAAAAAATACAAAAGAGTGGAAGTAGAAGAAATAATTTATTTACTCATTGTGGAAACTGAAACATAAGCAAGGGTATATTGCACAAAGATTCAAGCACCTCAGCTTATTTTTCTGAAATGGAAAACTTTGTGCAATGGTGTGACGCTCACCACCCCACTGTGAATGTTTAAAAAAGCTAAAGAGATGGTCCTAGACCTGAGATCAGTAGGGAACCATAGTCCTGTTGTCATACATGACTCACCCATTGAGCAGGTCAGCTCATATGAGTATCTCAGGGTTCACTTATATGACGCTTTTAGTTAAGTGCATGTTGATAGTTTGTGTTCTCAATTACAGCAGAGACTGTATTTTCTGGGCAGACTGCATATGGGATAGTGAAAAAGCATTATGTTTTTATTTTAATAGGGATGTCATCTTGTGTGGCAACTTCACTATAAAATGAAAAACTAACCTTGCTCATCTGGTGCACAAGTAAAGTTTGTGCAATAATTTTTATAATACTTTTTTTAGTGCTTCTAGTATGGTTTTTATTATTAAATAGTGTATGTATGTGTTACATTATGGCATATGGGCAATACTGTGAAGTTGTCAGTATGTTGGTAGGATGTATTGTATGTATTGTGGCTGTTGAGGCATTTATGGCGCAGTTACTGAATCCAAGACAAATTTCCCTAAGTGTAAAGTGTATTGTATCGTATATTTTCCAGTACAGAGTACCACGACTCCAATGGGAGTTTAATTATGTGCAAAAAGGCTAACACGTTAGCCGTCACAACTTTAAATGGTGATATAGCTCAGAAGTGTTTTTTGGGGGGTTTTGTCAGCATTTTTGCTCTTTCCCAGAGGTGACTGGTTTAATGCTGCTTTTACGGTGTTAAACAGTTTATCTTAGCTTCTGTTCCCCTTTTGTTGTGCTTTTTTATGATGCCAATAATGTTTCATGCAGAGATTTATTTCAGTCCAACATAATATCAGATGCTACACAGCCGCACCCTCGGAGCTGGCAGGAATGTTGCTTCTTCAGTGGGCCCAAGCATGATTTAAATTAATCTCCTGAAGTCATGCAGTTAGTAATTTCAAGAAAAACAAAACCAAAGACTAGATTACATAATGTTCAATATGTCTCTCTGTCAGGTTCCCAGTCAGTGGTCTGTCTGATGGAAAGTGGCACCATGTGGCCATCAGTGTGTCTGCCAAGCAGCTGGCGGTGTATGTGGACTGCTCTTTGCTGGAGAGGGTGGACTGGGTGTACCACAGCATGGGGATCAGCATGGACGGGCTGCTCATGGTTGGAGGAATCATCGAGGGCTTTGAGACTCCATTTGAAGTAAGTGTTTTTCATCCAGCTTTATCTGCACTTCTGACTCTGGCAAAGCAACTGCCAATTTCTTTCTATACATGTACAAAATGCCTGGAAGCTGAACTGATTAATTTTTAAATGATCTGCTTTTAAAACATTAAATGTTATTCAATATTCCGTGTGTCTGTATTAATACATATTTTATGACCGGATGGTTGTAACACAGCCAGATGATGTGTAAAACAACTGTTTCAGGATATTAAACCACATGTGTAAAGTTTCAGTTCCTTTGAATCATGTCTGAGAGATACATGTCTGCTCATCCACACATGCACACACACACACTCACACACACAAGCACAAAGGAAAGAACACACAAGTAGATATTCCTGCCCTGTGGCCCTAACCAACGCAATTCCCTTTTTCATCGCAGACACAAAGACACATAGCCTTTAGTACTTAGAAACCATGTGTTTGTTTTTATAAAGTATCCATAGAAATCCCTATAACCTGCTCTAACCACTACTTCAATTACCTCCCAATCACTAGTGTTAACTTAAAATTACAGAGGGAACAAGTGATGAGTGTTTGGACAAAGGATGAGTTCACTATCCTCACGCCCACCCTCCACCCCCCTGTTTTTTCAACACGATATGAAGACATCTCATTTTGCTCTACTTCATCGTTAACCATATTTGCATGTCTTTGTGTTGTGGGAGAAAACCAAAAAGCAGGACATAAAAACTGATTTGTGATGAACAAATCATGTACATTTTTTCAGATCATTATCAGATGCATACTTTCTTTTTCTGTCACAGAGAACTGGTTCTGCAGTTTTAAGTGTTGATTATATTATTAGATTAGATATGGTCCTTTAACATTTTACATATGGTGCTTTGGATTATGGACATTCTGTCCAAGTTAAAAGAAGCACTCATGTAGCTGGAGGATCACAACAGGGAATGTGACTGTATCACAACGGGGGTGAGGAGGCAGCATCTGGATTTGTTCTTAGCACCAGATAAAATGGATTCTCCAGCGACTTGTTTCCCCTGATGACAGCTTCTTACTGAGCTCCAAGGATGGAGCACTTCAACACTCAAAGGTGGTGACAGTCTTCTCTCTGGTCTTTCATTTGTGCCAGGCAGCGTTAAACCATATATTACTGTACTCTGCTTTTATCTATAACTCTTAGTGTCATCCATTCCAGTGCAGCATGACTGAGAGGGATGCATTGTGCTTAATTCTTGTGTTTTAAAATGAAAATATATGACAGAAATGAAGCAAGCTTTATGTTGCATGTGTTTTAAAGGCTGTGGGGTCATAATGTGTATTTTCAGTGACATGGACTTCAGTGTTATCAACATGCTGCAACTCTTTCTCACCTCTTCCCTAAGGTTCATCTTCATGTTAAAGGCCTTTGATGCTTATTAAGTAATAATCTTTTCATCTAGATACAGTCCTTCATTAGGTGTTAAGATAACTAGATGCTACATGTCTCTTTTTATTTAATCTCTCACTTAACAGTTGCCAGGAATGTAATTACAGACTGGTCCTTGTCTGTGCAGTTTTTTTTTTTCCAGCAGCAATTACAAGATGTATTCACTTCATGCAGTCTACCTGCAGAGGGGTTGCCATGTTAATGTCTTAATTTGATGCCATGGTAACACTGACCAACACTGATCTATTTTTTATCATTTTACAGTCGCATGCTTCAGTGTTCTCTCTTCTTTGCCTGGCGCAGGGCTGCATTCTCGGTACATGCTTACACACACAGACAGCAATTGCAATAAAAAGTAAAAAGCTGAAGTACTTTAACAAACCATATTTCCAGCATGCCGGTAGATAAGCCATATTTGTTTTCAGCTGTTTGTTATGCAGAAGCAAAAACAAAAGCTGTCTGTATGCAGTCTAACTGATAGTTTGGTAAACTCTTATAAACATAGCTACTGGCTGGGACAAACCAGCGCTCCCTTTTCCACCGGTGGCACCTGCAGATAGTGCATCACATCAGCAGCAGGGGGGTCAGAAGAAAAGACTGTTACTGACTCATGTTTGTGTTTTTAGTTTCTAAAGTTCGAGTAGGGACAAAAGTCTTCGTCATCAGCCTGTGGCCTTAAAATTACCATTGAATTAGTGTTTGATTAAACGACACTGCCTGAATCTAAGCTTATTCTCTGTTAATTGACAGTGACAATGTCTCTAAAAATGATTCTCTACTTTCACTAGTGCTGCTCTGCATCGAATAACAATCAGCAGTTCTAAGACGTAGTTCCTCGTTGTGTTTCCCACTTTCCATCTGTCATGGAATTTGATTTAGGGTGTGAGATCAAACAGCGTGTTAAACTGAGTTTTTCCTAATGGGTCCAATTTGTGCGTATTAGTGGTTCGATGTGCACCAGCATGTCTGAATGTAGCAAAACAAGGGCAAATTTGAATATTACAGATATAATCGACTGAGAATCTGTGTGATGATATGAATCCAATCAATCTTTAAACAAAGGCATTAATGACAAACTGCACACACACACACACACACATTCTCACATCCTCTTAAACAACAGCCCAAGGACATAGTCTTTAAATGTTTGTTTATGTTTTGTTTGTGATGTATGGCCTCATGTCAGAATCAGTGCAGTTAAATGTACGACCCATATTAACCTCCTCCTGTCAAGTGGTGAGTGTTGAAACTTGCCGTGCTGATATTGTGTATATACAGGATACATGCATGCATGAAAAGCAACACTTTATATAAACAGATAAAGAATATGTCGACAGTAGGTTGCAGTCCTGAAACAGAGAGGGTTAATTTTTAGTCGTTGTCTCCACTTTGACATCGCAGGAGGAGGATTAGAACATGTTCACTGTGACCTCTGTTGTCAGCACTTATGGAGTTGGAGCCAATCCCAGCTGACAAGTCGCCAGCCTATTCCTCTGGCAGCAAGTCCCTCAGGATATTATTAGATTTTATAAAACATGAAGATTTAATAAAGATTAGAGAAAGTAAAATTGATTTTTGTATCAACCCTGTGGGTTTTCCTTTCTGTCAAGTTCATCAGAGTTTTTGTCATTTTTGGAAAATTATTATATTAAGTATATTTTAACCTTTAATTTTAAAGGCTGTTCATGATTTGATCTTGAAACTGGTTTCACAAGACCTCCATGTCAGATAAAAAAAGTTAACCCTTCACATACAATATAGCGTTACGCACAGATACTACTACCTTAGTGGTTGTTTGTTTAGTTTTCTAGATTCATCTGTATAAACATCATCTTTCTGCCAGATGTGGTCCACTTTTTTTTAATCTTGACCGCCAAAGACATGCTAATTGCATTCGTTTGTCAGTGTTCAATATCTCTCCCGACTCATATCTTACAGTTGTAATAACTTGCATTCTCCAACTATGTAAGAGAAATGTACCTTTACTTGTGATGTGCATCAAATGTTCAGTGCTCACACTGTGTTAAATGTCCCCGTGTCCACAGGGTCATCTCAGACAGCTGACCTTCCTGATGGACCACCCAGACGCTGCCCGGCAACACTGCAGCCACCATCCAGTCCGCTGCAACGCAATGCTCCCCAAGCCTCCTCGCTCCCCACGCACCAGTGTCCTCGAGGTTAGGAAAGATGAATGGAAAAGAAACAAAAGGGATCAGGAAAATTCACATCAAGTGAAATTAAAGTTTTAGTGTGGTTCCTTTGACTTATACAAACAGCGTGGCTCTGACATGTCGCTGAGGTGTTTAGGGGGACGCCAGAAGTCTACAACCCAGACACTCAGACTCCTGCAGTTCATACTCTGACAGCAGTGTGTTATATACTGCGAAGCGTGATACAAGATCGTCAGAGGATTTAAAACAAAACCCTCTCTGACTCATGTGCTTTTGATCCAGGCTGGTTGCTTTAACAACTCTGGGTGTTTGGTCGTTGATCATCATAACCTTGAACTGTCTTTGTGGCTTTTAAATTCAGAAATTGTCCCCTCTGTTTCTTCACAGAATAGACTGCTATCCTCAAATGACCTGGAGGACCTGTTGGGGGGTCCCAAAGATGAGTCATTTTTGAGTCTTGGCAGAAGCGTGAGTAGAAGGTTTTTGATGGTTTAATTGTCAATAAAATATTCCAAGGCTCTTTAAAGCTGTGCTAAAAATCCCCTGTTCATTTAGGTGTTAAAAACTAACAAAATCAAACAAAAAAACAAAAACCTATACCTTTGCCTGGTTTTGCAGCTGTGCCCCAAAGCTCTAGTTGGAGAGTGTAGGCAGCTGACCAGACATCATGGTGATTATATCCAGCTGCAGACTGGCAGGCAGTTACAGTCATGTATACCAACTACTGGTCTGGTTCCATTGGCTTCATTTTTTTTCATTTTTTCATCATATTCTGTCTGTACAACCACCACCCCAGAGTCTGTGATTAATTAGTGCTGTGGTGCTGAGCCCCAGGCGTCAGAGGCCCCAACCAGCAACCCCACCTCTTATCCTTGGCTGACTGGCCCAGTTTGCATGTGCATATACTGTTTGCATTTGTGTGTGACCTGTAAAAGGCTCTGACCTGTCTACTTTGTGGCCCATCAATCTGTGTCTGCTTGTAAATCTTTGCTGGAGCTTGTTCAGTAGTTTACCTGGGTGTTGTAGCTTGGAGTCAGTGTTGATTAATTATAGACAGGGCTCATTTCTTTTGCTTTCTTCCCAAATGATCTGGTAATGTATTGGTGTTTTATTTTGAAAAATGAAAAACAAAGGAGCAAAAATCTTGGGGAAAAAAAAGTTGTGTATGCATGGTAGTACCCTGGAGTACACACAATTTACTAATGTAACAAAGTTATACATGTAAATGTTTAAATTTAACCATTAGCCAGCTGATTTGTGTGGGTTTATTCATAAATTCATTCTGAAATGGTTTGAGTTCGTCTGAATTAGAGAATAGTAAAATACTTTCAAAGGAAAAAGTCCTGTGTTCATGCTGTTACAGTTTCCTGGAACAGAAAGCACAGTTACTTTATACACAGTACATACATACATACATACATACATACATAAGCTATGTAAGCTCTGACGTTAACTCTGTTTTTAATTAACTTCTTTCTTTATCTTGTAAAACTAACAAATGAACTTGTTGAAAGTACTGTTCAAGTACCAGAATAAAGAGAGAAGAGTAGTAGTTGTAGTAGTAGTAGTAGTAGCAGCAATAGCAGTGGTGTCTTTATGATGCATCACCACTACAGTAAATAAACCTTGGTAGGCACTGTATAGATTATACCCTGAATGGACTATGCTCTGATATGCTCTGGGTTTGCTTTCAAAACAGACCATATTGCCTTAATTCTTCTTTTTACTGTCTGTAACAAGTAAAACTGCACAGTCTAGTGGTTTGTTTCTCCTCTTTGAAAGCAGCTGTGAGGACACAACCATCTTGTTTTAATAAAAATGTCATTGGGATTAACCAATGATAAAACCAAAGGTGTAGGTGTTTTTACATTTTTTTTTTTTTTTTATCAATGTCCATGTTGTTATCATTAAGTTGATATGTCACTATACACGTCATTCATTTAGTAGCTCTACAGTGTTTGCTCAGCTAATTCAACACAAGTTGTGTCATTGTTGTCACCTGTTGTCTGTCCTAAATCAAACAGCCTCAATATCCCCTCAAACAGCCTTAATATCCCCTTTGGGATATTAAATACTGAGGGATCAGTCTTAAATGGAAACCAACCGAAAATCCTGTTTCAGAAGGAAAATATCATGCCAAAGAAGTCATGGTAACATTTTATTTAACATTAAAACTTGTGATGATGATGTTGATTATTTTAAACTGATTAGTGCACATAAATTTACCAATGAGCTAGCTTGTGCACTTTAGAAATTAATTTTGTTATGACTACTTACACTATAGTTTAATATTACAGACCAAACAAAACATAGTCCCTGCAATGCATTGGAAAAAATGGAAAAGCAATTTAAATTTTTACTTGCACAGAAAAAAAAAATGTCTGAAATAATCAGTGAGGACCTGGTTCTCTTTACAGAGTACAGTAGTGCACAGCCAGAGGAGTGACTACAATCATGCACATAAAGCACAGCAGACAGTGCTGTGCCATGCCAGCCCCACGAGGCACAATCACTCCATTGGGATGGCATTGGGATGCCTTTGAGATGATGTAGACGACAGAGACCTCTCCTGCTGTTTTGTGTTGTGGGTAATGTTTGCAGGAACAAGCTGCACCAGATCTGTCTTAATAGTTAGTGAAATCTTCCTCAGCTGGCGGCGTCTCATTATATGTCTTTCCACATTCATCTGTTTCTGCTTTTCTGTTTGTTTTTTTGTTGTATCTGAATCTGTCTCCTGGCTGGACGTCTGTTTCTGTGTCTATGTGTCTTTATATGTTGTAATGTGTATCTGTGTGGAATTGTTGGTTTCACTCTGCCTGTCGGAAAATCAGCTATGTGTCACCTTGAATGCTGCATCCACAATTGAGACTTCAACAGTGAAATATTATTTTTACACTTCTGTTTTTATGCTGCAAGACAAGATAACGTGTTCATTGGTGAGATGAAAAGGTTACAAGTCCAAGAGGCAAGATTACACTCGGACTGAGTCAAGCCAGCTGTTCACCCCTGTTTTCAGTCATTATGCTGAGATAAAGCTGGCCCCAGCTACATATATAAATAGATGTTTTGTCTGCTGTCTCTCTCACCCAGTAAAAATGACAAACATTCACAGCTTCCTGCTCATCTACTGTGAACTGTTGTCTGGACACAAAAAGCAATTTGAGGACGTTACCTCGGGCTTTGGCAACTTGCAGTGGGCATTTACTGATGGTTTATGGACTAAACAGCAAATAGACTAATCAAACAAATAGTCAACAGATGAACAAATGAGGGATCATTTGTAGGTTATTTTATCGGAAATAGTAAATGAATAAATTATTTAGAGTGTAATTTTATACACAGCCTGTTTCTCATTAAATCCATACAGACTGCTTTATTAACAAGGTTCTCAGTTCTGTCTGTCGTCTTTGAAGCATAACATTTCTAAATGCGGGGCCACATTGTTGGCGTTTCCTGCCTGACTTTGATGCATGTCCTGTCTGGGGCCACCGGTTTCCTTGACAGGTGCTCTCCTCAGAGACGTGGCACCCGACCAGTTAATCTACAGCTCCTTCAATGTGCACTAAGATGTTAAACACTCCTGGAGGTCAGGGACCTTAGCTAAACATGTAAGGAGTATGTTGATGGCTTTGAACCCTCGTAACCAACATATCCAGCATGAGTTAGAATTACTTAGAAATTGTCAAACATGCACATTTCTTTTTTCTGACTTATCCAACAACTTTTTCTTTCTGAAGTGAGAATTGGTTGCTTCTCTGTGGTTTTTATTGTTGTAAATTGAATCTCTTTAGATCTTAGACATTTATTTCGTCAAACAGAACAAATAAAATTAGTAAGTAATCTCTTTGCTGGCTGGTAACATCTGATGACCATTTGCTGATTTATAGACTAAACAGTTAATAAATTAATTGAAAAAGAAGTCAACAAATAAGAATTATTAGTTTGTGATTGGGAATTTCCTAACAGATGTGGGTGGAGATATGGAGTTTCTTTGTGTATATATGCGTTATATGTGTGTCAGAAAGAGGGAGAGCCTGAGCATGACAGAGCCCAAGTTTGTTTGTTTTTCTACACTGAACGTCACCACAAGAGTGAATCCAGTGTGTCAGAGGGCTTTCAGTTTTATAAATGGTTATAACACCACTTAAACTTGATCCCTAAAGCTGCATCTGTCAGAGAGAGGAGCACACACACACACGCCTGTGGTCATAATATTCCCTGTTCCATATCCTATCACAACCAAGTGTTTCCACTCAGGTCTCTAGAGAGGCCTCTTTCATAAAGCATGTCAAACAATAGCTTTTAACTGGCAAGCTAAGACAGAAACAAAGAGGGGAGGGGGGATTCATCGTTTTTATACTTTTCCGTGATCGTGTCAAACCATCCAGGTTCATGTAGCTTTTTATTATAAGTCTGGAACAGTTACCGATTAAATATCTTGAGGTAGAATATTTAAGTCTGACGAAAGTTTAAGTGCTGGAAAAAGAGGAGCGTTGCTTATTAATTAATCACCCATAGTGACACTGAAATTGTTACCTTTTACTAATCACACATTCATTAATTGTTGGCTTACTTAAACAACACACACAAACAACACAGCACAATTTCCTCTTACTTATTTACTCTCACTTAGCCAGCTGGCCGGAGGTGAGGTCAGAGGTCAGGTCTGGGTCAGAGTCGTCATGGGTTGTATAGAGTCAGGTGGGCAGGTTATCCTGAGTTCACGTCTCGTCCGGACTGTGAACGCAAGATGAGCTGCTCCTACGAAGCTGTCATTATAGATGTCATCACTTAACTCTGGATGTTGTATCATCTGCTTGTCAGAGGAGCTGAACCAGCACAAATTGTTCACAGGAGAATGAATGAATGGTTGATATCCTACCTTAACTGTCAGAGCTGTTACAACGTCAGCCAAAAATAACATGCTCTCATATCAGCAAATATAAAGCAAAAACATATGTTTATAAAGCTCCTTAATTTACAGACTCAAACTGTCATTGAATGTACTGTTTCTGAACACAATAATGCCCAGAAATAGATGAATTACCCATATCTTGTCATCAGTTTTTGTTTGTGATATTGTAGAATATTCTACCAGCGTGCTAAGTAGAAGTCCCCTTGGTTTTGACTTGACAATAATGAGTGTGCTGATATTTTCTCACAGCTCTTACTGGGTGTGCAGGGCTCTGTGATTAGTGACTGTCATCTCCTACACACACCAGAGACAGAAAAACAAAGCTAAATCACTTTAAGCAGTCTTGATGATATTGTGATGAGTTGATACCATTGGTTCTCAGGCATTATAAAGAGTCTCTGTTTATATGGTCTCTCTATGACTGATGACATATGATGGAATTATATATAGTTGACAGGAATAAGATGGTTATTTAGAGAAAGAAAGATCAGTTTCACAAGTACCCTCATGTTGTAGCCCTTATAATGTTTTTGTGTTGGAGCTCTTTATGCAGTTAACAAACTATTTTTTTAAAACACAGCTGACACTATCAATTAATTGAAACAAGAAAGAAAGAAACACAAGGAGCTATTCACAGTGTGGTGGAGCAGCTCCTAGTGTGAACAACATGAACTTGTAAGGGCAGCAACAGACAGATTACAGCGGGACACAGACCTCAGTGTAATAAAGACAAAGATTAATATTAAAATAATCCCCTGAAGCCCATGTGGTGGGATGGATTCTGGAGCTAAAAGTTGAGGAGTTGAATGATGTATTGAAGAATAAGTAAAGGATATGCAACAGTGGGAGTGAACTATTTGCTAAATTAAAACAAAGGGATGAGGAAATGTGCTTTAAGTTTGTCGTTTAAAAAAAAAAAAAGGGAAAGGACATCTGGACATCATGCCTTTGTTTTTAATCAGCAGGACGTTTCTGCACACTGTCAAGTTTTTCTTTTACACATATTACCATAGATGAGCAGCAACTTTTCATCTGCATGGACAAGGTTTAAAACTGCTTTCAATTTAAAAATAAAGTAATTACAGACAAGCCAGGAGACCCACAAATCATGGAGTATAAGAGGAAGTGGGTTGTTAAAAGCGAGGATGCTCAGATAAAAGAACAAGAGGAGGAGATCAAGGATTTGGAAAGATTGAATGGAAATGAAGAAATTTTGCCCAGTTGTTTCTTACTTGTTGTCACTAAGCAGCGCAGAGACTCTTCTTAATGAGAGATACCCCAGCACGCTTAAACCGATAATTTTCCTCACCAAACCCATAATTTAGTGTAAGTTAATTTTGTGAATATACATGTAAAGATTTGCTTACATCCACAATGTACAGTCACACCCCGTTCTGTGCCTTCCCAGTGCTAACCCACTGCACAGGGTTTGAAGTCCTTACCCTGTAAGCCTTGAGTCTTAAAGTTAGGGCCCTAACTATTTACGGCCCTGCACTGGTTACATTTTCAGTGGAACTCTGGAAACCATTATGTAGCAGGGACGACGTAAATGTGCCTGGAAGTTGTTGAGAATTAAAAAAGGGATCATTGATTTCCCTCGGCACATCTGCCCTGCAGTTTTAAAGCATCCCCGGAGGGCCCGTTCACCCTGAATCAACCTCCTTCTGCTCTTGTTTATTTATGTTGCCGTTAATGCTAGGCCACCTCTTCTTTTGTTGCTAATAGATATGAAGAAACACTTCCTGTGTTGGGGAACTGCTCCAGTGATTTTGACTTTTCACGCAGAGGAGGTCTCTTCTGCCTCAACCTGATGGTATAAATCATGACAGCCTCATAGAAGTCATGGTGAATATTTCCCTCAAATGCTCTTTCAGCTGTGGTTATTCCACTGACTATGGGCACTGTGGCTTTCCTCTCCTCTAATCCCTCTCCACTGATTTTTTTATTTTTTTTTCCTGGTGTGCATACTCCCTCCAACTAAGATCCATTAATGTGTGAAAGCAACGGGGATTCCCTCACATCATCCTTGTCCCTGTTTTACTTTGTTCTGCTTCCCTTAGTTGGAAGGAACCGTTATTCACTCGAGCAGATTTGTAGTTCTGCGTGATGTTGCGCTTCGCTTTGTGCCAATAGCTCACTGCGATCAGATGTTTCACACTCAATATGTTTTGGTTAGCTGACTGCTGACAAACAATTTGGATGTTGAGGATTTGATAATGCTGCATGCTCAGATTTTTTTGTGGATGAAAGAACGGATAAAAGTATTTGGTTGAAAAGTTTTTGGTTGTTTTAAAGTTTAAATTGTCCCAGATTTGACAACACTTACTGTTTCAGTCAGACACTACTGTCTCTCAGTGTCAATTTTTGTTTCTCTGTGTGTTCACAGAGACCACTCTAGGGGGAAATGGGCTGGGCTATATCTCCTGCCAGCTTCATTGTATTGTTTGTACAAGATGTATGGCTGGTAAAAGTGGAAGGGTGTGTACCCAGTAGGTGTGTGGGTGTGTCTGCTGGGAGCTGGATCAGCCTCCTCTGCTCAGGGCTGCCTGTAGGTACAATGTGAACTGGGCTGAAGTGTGGACAGACCTACAGTGTCTCCTGCAGTCATGCTTTACCATGTTGGATGGTACTTGCTGCTGGGATGTCTTCTTTTGGATTCAGAAGGAATACACATGAAAAGTCAAAGGCGACAGAATGCAAAGGTACTGCCTGATGTAACTTGACACACACAATGATTCTTCCTTTTCTTTTGACTAATTTGCACTAACTGGTTGTTGGACTCTGAAGACCAATTCAATGTGGCGGTGCTTAATTTTGTGTGTGTGTGTGAGGATGTTTTTGTTCATTCAGCATGGACTGTATTTTTGTGAGTACATACTTTGGATCTCTAGATGCTGTAATTATTTGTATTAATTTATCAAATCAATGTCATTTTGTTAATCAGACCAAACACTGAAGTGTTATTTTTCTGGATTTTTTTTTTTATGTGTCCAGTTTTTCTATAACCATGCCTCTCCAGATCATATGAGTTTAAAAGTTCTACTTCTTAGGATAATAAAACATTTCACAAAGAATTAGGTTATCTCAAAACCACATCATCCCGCCATCTTACAAAGCTATTTTGGTTATGGTGTTATTATGACCCCCAGGTGATAAACTCACTAGCAGTTAACATCATTGCAACCTTTGTGTACTCACACACATATGACACATTGCATTACCACTTAGCTAATTTTTTGTATGACTACGTTCTTATAGATGCTGTTAGTCTGATGTCATTTACCATGTGTGAGTCAGTGGCATTTCATCACATATATGTGTCAGTAAATCAAGTATATAGCACCATCATCTGTCTAGAATCAAAAACTGTGAAGGGATTGATTAATCCTGCACGCTGTCAGTCACTTGTACATTGTATATTGACCTGATGCAACTGTTGCACCTTGGCCTGTTTGATTTGAGTTTCCCACTACTGCAAAACTGAGTTGCCAACATAGACAGTGTAGGTTGTGCTTCAAGTAGAGGCTAGCTACAGTTTGCAGAGCAATTTTATTGTGCAAGAAATGTCAGACGGTCTCCCCCCGTCTATATGTTTCATGACCTATTATATTTCCCAGGACCACCACTGGCAACTTGGTGGACACTTTGATCCCAACGAAAATTGTGGTTTTTCTAACATGGGTGGTCCTGCTGGGAATACAAACCCCGACCATGACGGTGTTAATACCACGCTCTCCCTCCTTAGGCCCGGCACGACTTTGTCACAATAGAAAGTCACACAGTCACTTGTGCGCATTGGACAATGTTGATGAACACACAAACACACACACACAAAGACATTTAAACACAGACAAGAATTACCATACATGCTTATAGCCTTGGCCTTACATGCCTTGCTCACATCACCACAGACTATGCAAACTTGGAATTCAAACACACACACACATAAACACACATAACTGAATCTGTGTTTCATCACTCTGTGTCAAACTATCGTCTCTGTTTTCCTTATGTTTGTTTCAGATTTCTGGCCATGACTGCAACATTTATAGCAGCTTTTATTTGGTATATTTTGATAGTAATTGATATAATGGCAGTCCTTTGATTCTTATCGCACTGGGATCAATCTCTGCTGTTTTCCCGTCTTTATTGCTGAACCATCAGACTACTGCCATCATGCATTTTTCCAGGCCAAATTGCCTACTGCTGTTTGCAAGACCCAGCCAGTCTGAGAGCGTCTGCATACCTGTGTCTTTCCTAGATTTACGGACCTTGCCATTTGATTAGCCCTTTGTAGGAGCAAGTGTTCATTGTCTGTGTGTGTGTCTGTGTGTGTGTGTGTGTGTGTGTGTGTGTATGCGTGCGCACTCTTTAGCCTCCAGCAGTTGTGACAGGCTGTGAGGTCTTCACAGATTTCTCATTGCTTATAACAGGATTTGTCAGCTCAGCTACACATGCAGACAAGCTCTTGAGAAGACCTGTGTTGATGAAAGGTTTCAGTGATTACTGCTAAACATTAATCTAGTCCAGGTGTGCCATGTCGACATCTGTCCTAAATCTAATTTACTGTGTTTATCCACAAATATTTATTTAGTGTTGCAGAAATATTAAGACATGATTGTCTTACACTCAGTATCAGTAGATAATGCCCATAAATGCATCAGTTAAATGGAACTGTAATTGTACTGCATATAATGATATACTAGTGACTAGTAAGTACCCCCCTTAGGTAGTTTTAACATATAAGTAGATTTCAATTGAATTGAAGTCTAAAGTAGCCAGAGCTATACCATGAAATAACACTGTAAGTATGAGAATGATAAAAGCAAACCACTGACAGAGTGATGGATTACAAACTTTCAAGTCCTTGCAAGTTGAACCACTGGCTGACTTGAAGGTTGAAAAAAAAAAAAAAGCTGAAAAAAAGAAACACTGCAGTATCACCTGACTACACTTTGTTAGGTTCCCTCCCTGCAGCAAACAGTACAATGTTGTAGAGTGATATTTCCCTGTGCCAGTCAAATAAAAATCCATGTGGCCTCTGTTAATGATATTTATTATCTTGTGTCAGGTGATTAGCATCTATTAACAAAGCCCACACAATATGCCCAAAAACTACATCATGTGATCAGACACCCTGTTATTATACCCACGTGTGAGTGTTAAGCATGCACACGCTCTTGTTCTGTGGAAGTCTTTCCACATGATTTTTCAGCCTGGTTGCAGGGACTTGCCCACATTCAGTCATACTAGTGAAGTCCAACACTGATGTTTGTTGATAAGGCCTGAGTCACACAAAGTTCGCCCCATAAGTGTTGGCTGAGGTAGAGGTCAGAGCAGAAACTAACAGGGAAAATCACTTCTTTATGGACTTTCACTTGTTGCCAAAAAGAGCTGGCATCCGACTTTTGTTTAAAAAATACAGAAGACCAAAGACGTGCATGTAAGTTTG
Source organism: Polydactylus sextarius (assembly GCA_016801845.1). Classification (NCBI taxonomy): domain Eukaryota; kingdom Metazoa; phylum Chordata; class Actinopteri; family Polynemidae; genus Polydactylus; species Polydactylus sextarius. Next base: position 9,125,177 of record CM028922.1, read on the forward strand.
ACAGCAGAATATACATATTGTTTTGGCCACATAGTGTATTTAACGGTCAAAAAGAAAGGAGAAGTTTTAAGTTATACTACATAGTGGCATGAGTCTGAGGGTTGGAGCAAAGGACAAAAATATCAAGAGCATTAAGGGAGTATTATTGTGTCTTGGAAACTTGTTCTTTTTTTTCATCAGCCTGAAGAGGTACAAGCCAACCGAGTGAAACACTTAATACCCTGACTGTCGAACATTCACCTATAGAGGAGGGCGGAGCAAAACCTTGCACACCGCATATTGTTCCTCCACTATACATTTTCCTGAACAGTGGTAGTTGTAGTCATCCAGGGTCCAAAAGCATAAACACTCACTCACATACACCAATGCTTTGATAGATTTGGAGTCTTTGCTACTACAGAGCATAAAGACAGCAAGTCTAAACATTGTCTTGGCACATGATACAAAGGCTTAAAGGCTTACATGAAGAGATTATTAGTTTTGTTTGACAGGAACTTCTCAGATTCAAACTCTTCAGCGTCTCTTCTATAGTTTGTCTATGGGGCTGCTGCATTTTAAACCTGATGACTTTTGGACCCCTTAGTTGTACTGACTGTCTGGTCACGGTCAAAGTTCGGCTCCAAGATTTGTGTTGTTGTGTTGAAATGATTTATGTTGTGTTACGTTACGTAACATGTTATTAAATCATGTTAATGACACTGAGAGTCCAACTTTAAAGGTAGACCTAATTCTAAAAATCCACCAGCTGAATTCTCATTGGTTAACCATTGCCCCAGTTTCCAGTGGTGACCTAAAGGTCAGAAAGGTGACCCAAAGGTTCCCAGCTGGATCTCTGGCCAGACAGGATGATTGTGCTTGGAGAAATTAAAAGAACAGCAGTTGTTTCTCACTCATTACTAACACTTAACAACCCCTGAGTACGGCCCTTAACCCCCAGTCAGGGAAGCTGCCCAGTGGGTAACAGACAACTGGGCAGCTTCCATGAATAAAAAGTGAAAAACACATTGTTGTCATTGTTATCGACAGACTCCTTGAAAAACCAAAACAAACTGCTGTGGTTTGTTTTTTAAAACTTATATCATATTTTGTGTACTTCAATGTCTCTAGTCATTAGATTCAAATCCAATAACACACCCTTGGGATGTGATAGAACAGGAGACTGGAAGCATGAACATGAAGCTGTGATGTAATAATGTCAACATGGAACAGAATCTCACAGGAATGTTTCCAAAATTTTGTGGAATCGATGCCATGAAGAATTGAGACTGTTTTTTAGAGGCCAAATCCGATATTAGTAATGGTGTTCCTAATAAAGTGCATAGCTAGTGTACAGTTTCACCCAAATGATGCCAGTGATGTTTTTGTAACTGTTTTTTTTTTTTTTTTTTTTTTTTAAACAAAGTTTGTTTATTCTTTTGTGTGGCGGTCCTCTTAGTTTTACTTTGATACTCATGTTCATTTGTCCCTTTTCATTATCTTGGACAAGTACATGGCATTCTTAAGCAGCTACATTTGCTTAAACTATTAAATCATATTGAGATATTTCATGGAGTTTGTCTTTCTTTGGCTAAAACTTGAAGTTTTTCTGCTCCTGACTGACTGGCCAATGTGTAATGGTACTGCAGCTGAAGTGTGGCCCAGGCTGGCGTTTGTAGCTATATCTCACAGACTGGAAGGAAGATAAGTTGAGGGGACGGTGTTGACCAGAGGAGATCCAGTGTCAGCTTATCAACCAGGGCTGGCTGCCTGACTGCAGCCCAGGACAAGAGAGAGAGAAAGGGCCTTTGTTTTCAACTGGGGCACCTCATTTAGTCTTTTGCCTATCTCATTCCCTCACCGGCCCTTGTTATACATAGTCAGTCCTCCATCAAGTGCTGGGTTTCATTGCGGCTACACTATTTAAGAGTGTATTCTAATATTTCAAATATGATGAATGAAAGCCAGATTGGCCTGATTATTTCTGAGTTGTGTTTGGGCACATCAGGCTTTTCCAATAATATGATCAGACCATGCTCAATTGATTTTTGCCTTAACCAACGCCTGTAAGGATATAGGAAACCTAAAACTAATTTATAAAATGTGAATGATATCATTTCACTAGTTATGTGTGGTACATACACTAACTCCTGTCTGTGCTTTGAGAGGCCAAAGTATAAACTTGTACATTACTGGACATTACTGCAAAAATGGAATAGGCTCTTAAATCTTTAACTTCACTTACGGGAACTGATTTTTGTTTGTTATTTTTGTTAATTTTTCCACTACATGTATCTCCCTTATATCATTACAAAGGAAAAAAAAAACACAATTAAGAGTCCACAGCCATACTGGATGAATTATGGATTTTATAGATGTGTGTACTATATTTCACAAATGTCCATTCCATTTCTGGCTAAATATTTATCCGAAAACTGTAAATGTCTTTGGATAGATGTACCAACTTTGATAACAGTGAATCCAGTAGTTGTTGAGATCTTCTAGTCTGAGCTAATTTGGAAGGATCATCCTGAGAGCCCAGAGTACAGAGATCTAAAAAGAGTGCATTTTTCTAAAGGAAAAAAAAGTAATTTTCACAGATGTATCATAATAACAGGTAAATAATTATCCCCCTTGAGACCAGGTGGCTGTCTTTTGATCCACCACAGAGATACAATTGCATCTTATTACAGTTTACAATCGTCAAAATTACAATAATGTTCCACTTTTGTTCTTTAATGCAGTTGATATAAAAAAAAAGTTTGTATTGCCATATGTCACCTTTATAAACAGACACACACTCACACATCACTCCACTGAACTCTCTTAGCATGCGCTACGCTTCCCTTTCCTCCTCCTTTCCTTCTGCTCTCCATATGCCTCTCAGCACCACTTTAGTGCTCTCCATTTCAGCCCATTAGGGTCATCAAACAAAATTTACAGCCTTTTGGTCCTTTCCCCTGGAAGGCCCCTCTCACTGCGCCACCGTTCCCTTAGGTCCAACATTTTGATGTGTTTTGTTGTGCGTGTATGTGAGTGTGTGAACGTGCTAGTGTGTGGGTGGGAGGGTGTGTGTAATACAATATGACAAGCAGGGAAAAAATGTCTGGGTTGTAGTGTTTTGCTTGTTGTTGATTTTGGAGTATTTTTGTTGTCACCTTTGGATACCACATAACGTTAAACTGCTGTGTGTGTTTGGAAGATTTCTTAAGTGGCTAAGTTTTTACAAGACTCAGTAATAAGTTCCCATAATAATAAGTTCACATTGTGACAGCTGACATTAATTTACAGTGTGAACAACTATAGAAAAGTTTCAATATGAGTCAGTTTTATTCTTACCACATAAACTACAACAGACAACTGTGTCGTTCTGTCTGCAGGGGGAAACACCTTCTACCTAATGAGTCACAAGATAGAGGGGTCAAGGCAGGTATTGCATCAGAGCAACCTGAGACCAAAACTCTGCCCAAAAAATGAGAATGAAATGAGAATCTTCAAGAAGGCATTGGTTTGTGAAACCACAAAAATCAGCTTGCCTGTTTGTATCATCATCTACAGCAAAACAACAGTGGTATCCCAACTACCTGATAATATGGAGAAACATGGACTTATTGGTTGAAATAGGGAGTTTGTGTTAATTGAAAACAGTTCATTTGAGTGTTGTTGAAAGCAACAAGACAAAATTAGGTTATGAATTATGATGTCCTGTTTCTGATGCCAGGCAAGTCAGGGGTCTTGCTGTCTTAAAGCACTGAGAAACTAATCGAGTTGACGCCAGATGAAATGATGCCAGATGTTAGTGGAAAGCTATTGACAGCTCAAGAAGGGAAGAAGGTCTGCAGCAGTGAGGGTTATATCAATACGACATACAATTTTCTTGTTTAATTTTCTTGTACATTTGTACTTTAATAGGATAGTAATGGCTCTTATTTCTCTATGCTGAATAGTTACGTTTTTGGATCCTCTATCCTGGCCGTGTGAATTTTTATTCTTTTTCTTCATTCTCCCTACAGTGTACTATACCTTCAATCCAGAGCTGCTCATTCACTACCATATCTTTTCTTTTATTTTTTGGAAATTACAAACTGGAATTATATGATCTGAAATTTTTTTATTAGTCTCCACAAAAAACACAGAGCCACACAATATCACATCTATCCCCCATCCAGCTATTTACATGACAACATGATACAAACCAGAAAACCACCATAGTAATAGCTTAAAGATTGTTTTTGAATGAGCTTCCATTCCTCTTTTGTTTCTTAACAGAATGTGTTCCTACGGCGAGGGAGTTCTCGAGGGGATGGGACAGTGCTTTCAGGATCCAATCGGAAAGGTTCAATAATTCGTGGGGATGTTTTTGTGGTGGATGAGGACACTGACTTGCTGGATCCAGTCTTTCAAAATGGTGGACAAGTTAACCCTCATTGGAAGCCATCCAGAAATGGCCTTAAAGGAAACCAGAAGGGGAAGCCTGAAATGTCCTCTAAACATTTGGAGGAAAACATTACCACAGAGAAGAAGACAGATTTGAATGAGAGGACTTCATCACTGTTCCCCAGAAAACCTGCTAATGATATAATTGACCTGGACACTGGAAACACACCCAAGAAGTCCACAGTAGGATTACCTGTACTTCCAAGGAACCCTTCAGATCCCACAGCATCCACAGATTCCACCAAACTAGGGGAAGAGACATATGATCACACCAGAACTGTCTCACCTACACCTCATATCATCACCTCTGATCCATCTGAAAGGAGAGTAGTTGAGAAGAACAAAATACACACTGATCATAGAGTCAAAATCAACAGTAAACAGCCAGAGAGGGAGCGGCCAGGAATCGTGTCTGTTGTATCCAGAGATGGTGACCTGGTCCAGGGATCAGATGGCAAAAGGTACCTGCTCAAGAGAGGACCACCAGGCCGAATGGGTCCTCCAGGACAAGAAGTGAGTGGGGTCATAGTGCTTATGTTACTCTAATGCATTTGTTTTTCCTGCTGTTTTCTTAAAAAGTGTGACAGTGCAAGAAAACAAGAAGTATTTTTTAGGTTGTTCTGCCTGATGTAAACCGTTCAACAGGAAATTAATTGTTTTTGCAGAAATTTCTATTTTTAGAGTAACAGTAAATTGAATGTATGACATCAGAGCTATTTGTTGTTGAATAAGTTAAAAAAAAAAAAAGGAAAAGACAGTGAGAGCCTTGTGAATGAAGAAAGTGTGACGTCTGTTTATGCTTTACAGCTTACAAGAGCTGTTCTATATCAGCTCCATCTGAAACTGATCTGGAGAGGTTACGCTACTCAAACACATGTTGATCCACATGTCTTTGATGCCATGATCTGAGCCCTTTACTGAACCACATGGTTAACCAGCCTCAGCAGTTCATCGTAGCATTCCTTAATATGACAATCTTAACTTGTAGCTTATGTTGTCTGATTGGAGCAAATGAGCAAACTCATTTCATAATATCCAATCTCAAAGTTTACCTGGGGTAAGAGGTGGGTCATCACAGGAACTGTAGGGCAGACAGAACCAGAACCAGACAGCACATCTGGTCAAGTCTGGGCCAGTTTCTGGAGTCACGCTGCCATAAAATGCAGAGAATCACTCAGCACTATTACTGTGATTGGAGCCGGCTGTTGGGAACATGAAGGAAGACGTCCTGTTGTTTTCTCTCTCATGTACAACATCTTAGGTCTCACTTGCTTAGCTTGTTGTAATGTAGACTAGTTTGTAACATCATCCTCTACAAGTGTGGTTACAAACTTGTAGAGGATAGGAAAGGTACTTATTTAAAAGAGTATGGCCATGCTATTGCATCAGAATGTTTGGGATGCCTCAAACAAAGACCTAGCTAACAGTTTAATCACTGTTAAATTGTGTAGAAATCTGTATTAAATATCATCCATCACCATGTTTGATTAATGTTGCACTCCATGATTGATTTCTCACTGAAATGGACACATCTGACTACAATCATTGTAGTCAGATGTGTCATTGTAAAATGGATTACTATTGAGCATGGTCTTCTTTGCCTCTTTGCACCATCTGTCACACTGTCAGGACACTTTGTAATGTATGTCGTGTACATTATGTTTCTACTTCTTGTTGCCTGTACTTCTATTGCTCCCTGTACCTCCATCATAAGTCAATTATGTTGACGTCTGGTTCACAGAAGCTGCAGAGATTGCCAGACCAGTAGCAACTCAATTTTCAGATTTTCTCATCAAATGCCACAGGAAGATTGTAGGGGATTATTATAACTACACTGCACACATATAGAATCCCAGTACACTAAGCTATAAAATCTTATAGTATTTTATTAGTATAGGTTTGAGGAGCAAGACCTTAAAGTGACAAGCTTTTGCTTTTCAACAGGCCTAACAGCTGTGAGTTTTTACAAGAAGCTGGTGGTTTGATGGTTTCTTAGGTCACTGGTTTTGACTTTAAAGAGTAGTAGAGCACTTTTTCAAATTGTGTATTGTGTAATTTACAATTTGGTCATCAGTTTAAGTGTGCCTTTTTATGTTAGTTGGTAAACAACATTTAGTGTCTTGGAGGATGCTTTTGATGATGATGTTTTCAACACTTTTTTTATTTTTTATTGAGGGTTGTTATTGTTTCTACAGGGCTGTTCCGGTGAGCCTGGCCTGTCTGGGTTTAAAGGTGATAAGGTAAAAACAATCCTAAGCTACAACATCATAAGCTATTATGTTTACAACATAATAGCTTGTGATGATGTGTTAAGTTAATTCACTTGACTATTTAGGATTTGAGTGCTGTGTTGTTCTGGGCATCTAGGACCATATTTTGTTTTGAAGCTCAATTTCACCTTTGATATCTTGATATATATATACCTATAAACCCCTGCCCCATCCTCCATTATATCTGTGTATTTTATTTATGCTGGAACTCTAGTGCTGTAAATCACAGCTATGATGTAATGTTAAAAACAATGTTGTGCTATAATACTGACTAGCTCATATAAATTGATCTGATGCATAAACACACTGCTTACTTTTAATCTATCCCAGGGTATAACAGGCCCTCCAGGCAGGGTGGGAAAGAAGGGGGAACGAGGACCTCCTGGTCCACCAGGTTTACCAACCCTCTACCTATGGAAGAATACTGCTGAGGAATGGGCTGCCTTCCAGGTAAGATGATAACCACAATGAATCCATTATATGGAGTAAAGCATGTTGTTTAGACAGATTCTCTCCTGCCCGCTCTCCTAATTTCTCTCTTTGTGTTGAGTTCTTTGTATGACTTGCAGTAGAGATAAATGTTAATAAGAACATTTTAACCATACTGTTGGCATGGTTGGCTCTGGCTCTGGGCTGATATGTCTCTTGATGCACCACTTCAGTCCAGACTGAAAGATCTTGCCAACTTTAAGACAAGTTGAAAAGAGACATGTATACATTCAGAGAATACAGATATTCACATTCCCCTCAGGTTGAGTTGGGGAATATTTGAGGATCTTCCCTTTTCAGTACATAATTTCAGTTTGTCTGATACTTTAGTTTAAGGCTAAACACTGGTGGGATAAACATTCCTGTCAGTTTCTTGTGAATGAACCCTATGAAGATGTGCAAACGAGGATATTTGTGATTTATCATCACACATTACAGCGAGCATAACCAAAACACAATCCATCTTTACCAACCAACAACAAATGGTCACCGCACATTATATCTTGAAAGTCTCCTTGTAAGTCCACTTGTAACTCTAAACATCTGTTTCATCTAAACCCTACTAAGAGACCACATTTCCCACTGTCCCTTTAAATATCTTAACCAGATGAACTGGAGTTGACTCTTGCTCTTCTCCCCAAGCCCTTGTTGTAATTCATTGTCAGTTACCTAAATGACACATTGGACATCAAATGTTCTTTGAGACTAACCCATCTTTCCCCAGACACAGAGTATCCCCAGACTATTTGTAAAACCTTTGACCCTGCAGTTATCGTGCGTGCAAGCTGACGCTCTGTCCTCATCTCTTTAATCTCTCTGCAGTGGCCACAGCTGTTTGTCGTACAGTATGACAGCATGATGGAGAACTGTCTGTTATTAAAAAAAGATGAAGAAAATAAAAAGTCTGCTTGTAGTTTGTGATGACAATTTGTTACTGTTTATGCTTTGAACTTTATGTGGACAGATCACAGAGGTCATTCCCGTACCTTTACTCATCCTAAATGTGGCTCATGAAGTAAAGCAAAGATAGTTGTTTCACGTACAAAAAAACTGTGGAATATGAGATCTGTCAAAAAATCCAACCCCTATATTCAAACCTTTTTTGTTATTCTGGGTGTGACAATTTGCTCCATCTCCAAAAGCCTCCAAAATCAGAGATTGAATCTATTTTAGAAACTTCCTTCCCCTTCAAGGTTCTCACATCTTGCATTTTAGACAGAGACACTGATGTCATCCACATCAGTGTTTTAATTTTTGTGTTTTTATTCTGTGTTTTTACTCCTGGATCTGTCTCTTAGCCTGTTTATTTTCATTCTTCCCATAGCAAACCAATTTCTATCAGTTACTTCGTACTGGTTGGCCTGTAAGTATGCTGTGATGGTTAATATAATTTTTTTTATTAATATTTAATAGTTGATAGTTCCTGTTGACCTGAGGCTGGTTTCTTTTTTGTGAGCTTGCAGAGTGAAGAAGGTCCTGCAGGACCACCTGGAGAGATGGGCAAGCCTGGCTTTCAGGTTGGAAATGGGCTCCATACAATTTTGATTGCTATGAAAAAAAAATAGATCATAGAATTGATAATTTGTATTCTTTTTGATCTTCTTTCTCAGGGGCCAGCTGGTGAACCTGGGGCACGTGGACAACCAGGGATGCCAGGAGAGATGGTAAACACACAAACCTGCCCAGAAGCTATAGTTATTAATTAAATCAGCATAAACACAAAATATGTTTCAGAGCCTCAAACTTGGTGTCACCAAGATCAGTCCATGGATGATCATGATGATGGTCTTGAAATTTTTTTTTTTGACTTACAGTGATGTCTAGGAACAAACTAAATGCTCAAATGAAGCTATTAAGGCCTGAGAGACCTGTCAATCAAGGAATCCCATCCTAAAACATACTTTTCTTTCATGATATATGTTTAAGTGTTACATTTTCAGCCATACTAATAGCATGACTCTAGGCACAAACATTGACAACTCATGATACTCTCTTTGTGTTTCATGCTAATTGGTGTAGGCGAACATGCTCAACTAATACCCTAAAAATTAAAACAGTCACACCTGATGTTTGTCAGCACACTATTATTCTCTCTGTGACAGTTTTATGACCCTATCATCACAAGCAATAGAAATGATTTACATATTCTGTTCCGTTGTTTTCTATTCTTTCATTTTAACACAGTCTGATACATTTGGTGGTATCCTTGGAAACTTTGGGATGTTGAAATGACATTTTGTGGGATTGGCTGATGTTTTCTCAAACAAACCAAGTTTAAAAAGAGGAACCCTTCACCATTGTATCCAGCAGAGTTAAACAATTGAGTGTCAAATGAAATTAAGTGTAATACGGCTGGTGGAGCAGAGTGAGTGCGGTTTAAAGGAGTGGGTGTTGTCTGCCTGTGCGTGAAACTCCCTATGATGTAACCATTCTCATATTGAGAGAATAAGCAATGAAGGTTTTATTGTTAAATTAAGAAGCTCCATATTTCTTTCTAAAGTTGAAAACACTGAGACGTAGTTGATCAAGTTTTCTAAATACTGTGTTTATATTGTGTAATTTCATAAGTTCCACATTCTCTCAGTGAGACCGCCCTCATCATTTAGTACTGAGTTACATAAAATCTGAAAACCACTGATGTAATATGTTTGGATGAACAGCTTCTAAAGGTAGAGGTACTGTAAATTTTGTTACTTCCATCTCATAAAGCTTCTCAGTATACATAAACATGAGTTTATGTTTATGTACACACTGTCACTGTATGTATGTTTATGTGTACACTGTCACTGCATACACATAAACACTGTCACTGTATGTAAAATGAAAGCCTGGTGTCAGGTATTGTGTGAGGTCTCAGTTGGGGTAATGCATTGGTTGTAGGGACCACACAAGATTTCGGGCTGAAATGTTCAGTGGCCCAGTGGCACAACAGTCTATAGTGACTCTTCTAAAAAGCAATGACTAAAGAGGAGATAATAAACAATGCAGTGATTCCTCAAATAATTCAGCTGCCTTTACGTTTCACACACTTAATTATGGTGTAAATGTAAGTGTAGACAAAGATTGCATTTTTTTTAAAACCTAATAACCCATAATAACAAAATGAGGGGATCTTGTTTTTGCAAATTTGCTACATATCATAATCTAAAACTTCTCAGTAATGAAATTATTCGTACAGTTCCTCTAACAGCAACAACAGCTGTAAGTCATTCATTTTAATACACTTGGATGGGATCTTGTCCCAATAGATCCTCCCAAGCTACAACAGATTAGATGAGAAGTGACTTTGTCCTACTATATTTAGAGATGTGGTGTTTAGAATCTTGACCAAGAGGGTTAGTTTTTGTCTCATCACACCAGAGAATCTTTTTTTGTTTAGATTAAAGTCCTTTAAATGCCACTTGGGACACAGGCGTCATATGAATGTTTCTCACAATAGCTTTTATCAAGTCACTTTCCCGTAAAGGCCTGACCATCTCAGCCAAGTAACACTGAGATAGCAGGTTCTCCAATCTCTTGAAAAAGACATCTGAAACTCTGTTAAAGTGATTGTTGTATTATTGGTCACCTCTCTGATCAAGGCCCTTCTTGCCTCATTGTAACGTTTGGTCAGACATCCAACTAAGCCAACTAAGAAGAGACCTGGTGGTACCATACTTCTTCAGTTTCACTATTATTGTTCTCCTGGGAACATTTAAAGCTTTAGAAATGCTTTTATCCCCTTACACTGATCAGTGCCTCGCCACAAAATTTCATTGTGGAGGTCTACAGCGCGTTTCCTGGATTTAATGGTTTGGTTTTGTCCTGACATGCAGTGTGACTTGTGGGACTTTATATACACAACTTTTCACTTTCCCACAAGTGGACTCGTATCTAAAGGATAATCATAACAAATGGGACCATTTAAAATAAAATACACAACACAATGAAGTATGCAAAAAAAGTGGAGGCATGTAAAAACTTTCTGAAGCGACAAGAAGTGGCCAAAAGTTAGGAATGTGTTTATTGGCAACTTCCAGGCCTAAATGTGTGTAGTGAAGAAGAATGAGTAAATTAGTAAACATCATGTTATATAAATTGTATTATCCTTATTTGAAGAAAAAAATGCCAAAGACAAATTAGTTCCAGCTACTCAGCTGAGAACAATGACTACCTTATGGATTGTGTTGTATTTTATTATATTCTTTGTTCATTTATTTTTCTACCTTCTGTATTTACTCTCTGTAAAGCTGTTGTGCTATTCAAACCCCCCCCCACTGGGAACAATAAAGGAACATTTTATCTTATCTGCAAATTTGGAAATTGAATACTTGGCAAATGAAGTTGGCTAGAAAAAGACATAAAAAGATGTCAACTTTCCAGTCCAGGAAATTGTTACTGTGGTTCTAATTAAATGATTACATGGGTAATCATAAAGTAAAAGAATCACTAGTTATGTGTAAATGTATTAGTGTGTAGAACTGAACCTGGTGCATTGCTCTCAGTGAAACTTATCTTGGCAAAATAACGGTTTAAAAAGTCATTTATCATGCCAGTCTCAGCCTGTACAACAGTGTATCCATCATCCTCCACAGCTTAAAATATCACATCACTCAGTGCCAGCACAGGTGGTTTAGCCATTCACACTGAATCGGTACTAGTTTTCCACCTGTTTTCAGGCAGAGTTATTGCAGACCACAATCTTCTAGACAGTGTGTTGTTATTCAGGTGATACCTTGTCTGTGTGATTAATGGCTCCACAGAGTGGTGGGGAGAGTCAGTGTCTTCATGGCACAGAGGTGTAATTTATAATGTAATTATCCTGGTGTGGAGCTCACCACAGTGGTAGGGTTTTACCTTTTCTAATTTGTTTGTTTATATTTTATTTTTTGGTTTTGCTTTGTTAGTTTTCTTTTCATATGGACTTTCTGGCTGGCAAAAAGGCAGTCGGTATCAACAGTGGCCTACCTCTGATAATTTATGTTTCCTGACAGGGGGAGCAGGGTCCTAGGGGCCCTCCAGGACGAGCCGGGGCCCCAGGGAGAGACGGTGAAAATGGAGAAGATGGTCAGCCTGGGCCACCTGGTGATCCCGGATCAAAGGTGGGTGCATTCTGTATATAAAAACAGAACACAGTATGTAGAGGAGTCTGTGTTATAGTTGGCAAATTATGTGTGTGTTTTATTATTTTTTTGTCACCTGTTGAAATGTTTCCATCTCGTCTCTAATTGACATCAGGGCCCCTGGGGATACAGGGGCGAACGAGGGTCCAAAGGGGAAAAGGGTGATGAGGTAAGGAATAAAACAGCACAGCTGCTTTTGCAACAAAGAATAGTCAGTGCCATTTAAACATTTGATTTACGGTTTGTGAAATTATACATATGTGGAGCCAAGGAGGCATTGTAGTAATGCTGTTTTAGCAACAACTTGAAAACACAACCTTTCTGTCGACCCTTCAACCGATGAGCATTTATTCAACACATACATTGTTTATTTTGTTCAGCCAACACTTTTGCCCAAACCACATTTGACTCAGTTGTTTAATATGGTTCATTTAAAGTTTTTATGTCCCTGCACCAAAAACAGCTGTGGCTGAGGTATTATGTTTTGGGGTTTTCCGTCTGTCTGTCCGACCCATTCTCAATATCTCAGGTAGACCCTCAGTTTCACCTAGACTCACTGATAAACTGGTTAAATTTCATGGTCAAAGGTCAAAAGTCACTAAGGTCATAAGGTCACTAGGACCTTATATACCCATAACTCAATGACATAATTTCACACAAAATGTTTAATATGATAAAATTGTTTATAAAATTTAACGATCAAAGGTCAACTTCACGTTGTAATGTTCTTCAAAAAAGTCATAACCCAGGAACAAAAGGGGAAACTGTGACCATATTTCCTCCTATTTGAAAAGGTGGTAATTCTGTTTTGATACGTTTGCCAGTTGTACAATAACGTTCCAGTTTCCCGGTTCCAGTTTAAAATCAACAACTTATTTCATGTAAATGAGGAATTTTTAGATCAAGGTGAGTGATGCCAGTTTTCATCTCATGTTTTCCATACTCAGTGCCAAGAACACTAGCTGGTAACAGTTGTACCTTTAAACAAGAGGTTGAACTGCCTAATTGAAACCCGAACTGGAACATTGTTTTGGTGGACAGGTTGACGTGGCGAGCTTGTTAACAAACATGTATCTACAGAACACTACCTGTTTTGTCTCCCTATAGCTCTGGTGTTTCTCTCACCTACCTCTTGAAGCTTCCTTGGCAAAGTCCTCATTCGTTTGTCAGACAATGTTAGTAACTAACTGCTGTTTGCTGCAGGCTCTGTTTTTAGTGCCGCTTAAAATGGTTGCTAGCTATAGCCAAAACAATGTTATCAAAGGAGTGAGCTACTATAAGCCATCTGGTGAACACAATTAATCACATGATCCTCCATGTTTGATCCTTTTCTCAGAAATCTTTTTTTTCTCCCCCTTCCCCCACCAGGGTCTCAATGGCTTCAAAGGTCTAAGAGGGGAAATTGGTGAACCTGGAGAGAAGGTAGTGATGTGTTTATCTACCATCCATCTTTTCAATATGTTTTCAATTGCTACTTTGTGATACTGACACAATATGGTATAAAACAGCCTTTGATGCTTCATGGTTGGCTTTCAAGAAAAGCAACGATGTGGATTTCTTACCTGTAGTTCTTTCACTACCTTTGTTGATCATGTATTGTGTTCTGTCTATGTGAAGGGTTCAGTTGGTTTACCTGGTCCTCCTGGTCTTGCTGGACCACCGGTGAGTGTCTCTCCTATTATGGCAACTTCTAATATGTCCAACAAACTAAAACAAAGTCCAGAACAGGGCATTTTAATATACAACTACAATGTGCTGGACAGAAATGCAGCACATTAAAGGACCACTATCAAAACAGTAAGGATGGGAGTAACATGTCCTGACAGCACATCTAAATCCGTTTTAATTCCCAGGCCAGTCCCTCTTTGAACTTCACGCTTCAGGCAATGAGGGACTGACTTTAGTTTCTCTCTTTAGTTTATTCTTGGGTTTATTTTGAATCTGTTTAACATGATGTCAAAAAATCTGTTTCACTGTGTCAGGACAGACACTCTGGGCAGCAGGCAGTAATCCATATCAATCATCTACACTTTGACTACAATGTTTGCTATGTTTTTTAATTTTATTTTTATTAAGTTGACATCCAATACATCTCTAATCTTCTCTGCAGGGGCCTCAGGGGATCCGAGGTGGCTACGGGCCAGAGGGGCCCCGTGGGCCTGATGTAAGTGTTGCGCTATGCAACTGTAGTGGTTTGAGAAGTTGATCTTTAGCTTTATTTTTTTCCCCTCTTTAGTACAAATGAATATTGTTAATTCTTCTGTTTAGTTATTATTTTTGACATTCTTCACTACTGTTTTACTACTGTACTACTGTACTGTGATCAGTTCACCTGCTGAAAAAAGGTTTTTTCAGCAATCAGTAACTTTTGCAGCATAATAACCTGGAAAAAAATTGTGAGATGGGGCCTTCATTCTTAACAAAAATATAATTTAATACTGATGATTACTCTTAAACATGTTTACATAAACTCTTTCAAATTAACTTCGAGATATTTTAATGAAAAATATTCAGAGGTGTAATTTTTAACTCACGGTGAATGAGGAAGTATGCAACAGTGTATCATTTCATATTGTTATATTATATTTCATGTCATGTACATGTGCTGTTATTAGGGGGACAGTGGATTGGATGGCCCCCCAGGTCTGCCAGGGCCAACGGCAAGTAGATGCAAGAATTATGTGTTAAAATTTTTGTTATTAGTGAAAATTATGAACGTACAGTGTATATAATATTTTTTCCCTTTATAGGGTGCACCTGGTGCCACAGGGCCTGTTGGCGCTCAAGGAGTAAATGGCTCAAGGGTGAGATTCTACTCTACAAGTACAAGTTTTACACGTATTTCTTAAGTCAGTTCATCTATAGGTTAAATAGAAAACAGATTAGCATTGTCAATTAATTTTCTGTTCACCAAGAATTGTTTGATTGAAACAAAAGTAGCTATTGTGAATAAGATGAAAGCTATAGGGTGATCCTGAAATATAGGCACCAGTTTCATAGCTTAGAGGTGTGTTTTTTTTTTTTTTTTAAGTAAAAGATAAACATTTCTTTCAGGGCGACATGGGACCTGCTGGCAGCGTTGGCCCCAAAGGTCCACAGGTATGTCCATTTGGTTTGATTATGCTTAGGGTTATGTTTTGCATAAAATATGTAACCCTCTGTTTCACCTAATTAGGGGCCTCCAGGTTTAGAGGGACAGATTGGACCTCCTGGACTCAGAGGGTCCCAAGTGAGTACAGATCAAGGCAAGACCACTGATAAAGGCCTATGACCGGTTGTGTTGCTGCTTTAGTAACTTTGTAATGAATGTAGTCCAGGTGCTTAAAGTCAAACTATGCATCTTAACAGGGACATACAGGAGCAATTGGAGCTCCCGGCCCTAAAGGAGATCCTGTAAGTCTATTTTTATAATGTTTTCTTAAACCTTTTCTTTTATAGTTTTAATTTTTTAAACCTAACCTCACAAAGTAGAGGTAGATTCAAATCCCATTGTATCTATTGTGGGTCAGTTTAAATCTCAGCATTATGAACGGAATATATTCTATCTTATCATTGTTTTTTTTTTCTTTTGTGTTCATATCAGGGACCTGTGGGGCCAATGGGTTCCCGGGGGGATCCTGGCTTTGAGGGGCCTATGGTGAGTTGCACTCATACATATTCACCAGGATATTACGTCATTAACAGACATACCTATAAAAGGAGAAAATACAGTGGCAAGAAAAAAATATGCAAAACCTCTTAAGATGAAAAGTGATCTGGTCGTAAATCAATGTATTGCCAATGTTTTCAGACTGACACGTCCATAGAACATAAAAACTGGTGGCAACAGTGACTGAACCCTTGGGTTTAAAAACTAATTGTCAGTAATAACCTTAAACCACCACTTCCAGTAGCTGCAGATTAATCACCAGAGATCCAAAGAGATGCATGTTGGATGTTACAAGCAGTTGTGAATATAAAAGTAACACCACTTGTTTTAACTGGTCTCATAACATTTGTTACCACAATAGCTGCATCTCACTGTTCACACCAACAGACCATACAGTGAGATATGTTTTCATAATAATTTCTCAGAGCTCTCTCTGATAGATGATTAGCTGCAGGCGAACAATGCCATCTGCTGGTTGTAGGGTTGTGGTGGCTTTTAATGTGTTTGTATGAAACACTGAAATCTATGTCCTCCTCATTCTCTACTGGACATAGTGTAAAACAGTCTTAACAGTTTGAAGTGTAATAGTGGATGCACTACACTCTAGCCTCCATCTTTACTAGCAATTTAATCAAATATTTGTATTTTAAAATGTCTTTTCATTATTTAGGCTGTGCCACGTGGCAGATATTATACTAAAATATTATAGATAGATAGATATTTATAGATATTTAATATATCTGTGGTCAACATTTCTAGTTTAAAGAATATGATCCAACCCTTTTGTTTATATTTACAGGGCCCTCCAGGGCAACAAGGTACAGCTGGTTTTCCTGGAGTAACGGTAGGTACTCACTATAGATTGAAAACATGCTGTAAAACATTATTGACTGAATAGATGTTTGACCATTGTCTTGGACCATCACAGGGTAACAGGGGACCAGATGGGGACAAGGGGGAACTAGGACCTAAAGGCAACAAGGTAGGCAGAAACACCTTTCTGTTTGATAACACTGGATACCAGGGGGCTGTTTCAATTAAAAAAATACACTTATTTATTTTTTTTTCAGAGGTAGATGTGAGAAATGACACCTCACTACACTACTAATGTGTACTAATGTTACAACTGGATACTCATTTGTTTAATTAGCACAAGAATGAAAGAAATAAATGAAAGAGAAAGATGAATAAATATGTATTTCTTCTTCTGAATCAGAGAGGTCTCTGTCCCTTAGAAAGTCTCTGTTTTTTCTCTCAGGGTATTCAAGGGGCAACAGGCATTAGGGGTCCTCAGGGAGAGAGGGGCCCCACTGGTTTCATCGGGATCCCAGGGACCAAGGGCCAGCCTGGCCCCAGAGGGACTGAGGTAGTGTGCACTACTGTAGTTAACTGTATTTTTTTAAGATATAAACAGGCTTGAAGTGAGGATCTCCTGCTTATAAATTCAGGCATGGCACTACTTGTTTCAGATTTACAGTAGTAAATTATTTATACGGTAGTAAATATCGTGCTATGGATAGACTATGGATAGTTTTGCAACATTATATCACATTACATGCTCTTGTAAGCAGGAGAAGGAAGGTGTCAGGTGAATATAAAAAAGATAAGCTTGACTGATTTTATGTTCTTCATTCAGGGCACAAATGGTGAAACTGGCCTTCAGGGAAAACGAGGGAACCACGGGTTAAAGGTCAGTGATGATTTGCGTGTCTGCATATGTAGAGATGTCAGATGACTTCATATGTTGATTCGAGTACCAGATTTAACTGCGTAACATTAGATCTTCCAATGGCCTAAAGCATGTGAAATTTAACAATCCAATTTCGTGTGAACAGCGAATAAAAAATAAAAAAAAAACTTGCAGCAACATGAATCGAATATACTGCCATTCCACAGAAACATTGAGTGTTATAAATTAAAAAACTCCAAAAGTAATAAAGTCCTTTTCTTCCAGGCAAAATTAATACAGTGAAATTTGAGTTTTAATCAGAACCACTTGCCACGGCTAGACTCAACTACAGCCTTCTACTAAATATTTCATAACCACAGCACGTAACAAACAAAAAATAACAAACTGTTGTTTTTTTTTTTTTTTCTATCTGTAGGTGAAAACATGATTGTTAAAATGTTTTTCAGACCCACCCATTAATCCACATTTTATAGTCTAACTAGAGACTCCAACTGTTTTATGCCAATGATATACTGACTGACTATCAATATTATATTGATATTGTGCTATTATTTTTCAGGGAGTTAAGGTAGCTGCCATATTTTAGTTTAAGATGGAGCCACTATAGATGTAAGACAATTGTCTCTTAAATAACAGCAATTAAATATTATTCTTGCACAAACTTGGAGCACTTGCAGGCAGACTGTGTAACACAGGCTTTTACGCTTTTATGTTGTATGATCCAAGTCCAAGCCAAAATAATCGAGATGATATCACTATGACATTATCAGACTTGACAAAGCTGCTCCAGAGCCATAAAAGACTCGCACAACTGTTTCACAGGATCAGTGGTGCTAATCATCATGGGGTAATATGAATTTGGGAGATTTTTTTTTTTGTTACATGATTATTCACCATTTTGTCTTCAGGGATTCTTTCTTCACAGAGACACAAAGATAATGACTCAAAATTATTAATCAATAATCTTTCATTTTTTCATCATATTCTCTTTCCAGTTTTAAGAACAATAAAGCAAAGACATACTCTTTTATTTAATTGTCATTATTAGCAAGAAATGAATCCACAAGTATTTGAAAGATGATGACAAAGACTTGGGACTGACACAAATATCTGAATGTCCCTGAAGGGGAACAGAGGACCAGATGGACGTACTGGTAAACCAGGACCCAGAGGGAATAAGGTATAACACTCCTTTCGTTTCATTCAGTTACCAGCCACAAACTCACAATTTTGAAAAATCAATGATACTGTGACCATCTCACATAAAGCAACAAGTTGTTTCTGGTGATTTACTGCTCAGATGTTTCATTTTAACTTTCCTGCTTTCAGTTGAAGTTGCTTTTGTAGCACTTTGAGTTAATGCTGTTGTTGTTTTATCTCTCTCTCTTGTTTTTTTCTTCTCCAGGGTCCAGCTGGACCGAGAGGCCACACTGGCCAACCAGGCCCATCGGTAAACTTACCTACCAAGCCTGTCAGAAACGATTCATACATTTATTCATTTCCAATATGATGTCATTTTCTTTCTGGTTAGAAACTAAACAATATGTTTTATGATTACGTTGAGAAGGTGCTTGTGATGAATATTAAACTGCCCTATACATTCACCTGTCATATTGATATACAGAGACTAAAACAGAAAAGGAATGGTTAGATTTATCATTAATTATTCTTGTGTTTCTTTTAAAGATATTTAATGGTTTGAAAGTAACAACTGACAACAGGTTCACAGGATGACCAGTTAGCATGTGTGTGTTTTTGGTTGATTCCATTCAGGGTTTGCCCGGGCCGCCTGGACCAGAGGGAGCAGAAGGAAAGCCTGGTACACAGGTTCCCATTCTCTATCATATCTCAATCCCATCACCTGTAAATGCTGTGTTTGTCTGTGTGTGTGTGTGTTTCCTATATTCTTTGTCACATATATATGTGAACTTATCTCTCACATTTGACAGCTTTGTCTTTTAGACCATACAGAGTTTGTAGGATGATGAGTTAAAAATGTGACTGTTTGGTGGTAGGTTTCTCAGGACTGATAAAACTAAGTTGACAACTAAGTTGAAGTTACACTTGTGTAGAATGTATTGGTCTCTTTAGAACACTGAGTGGAGCTGTTTTCCATTTTCAGGTGTACAGTACAGTAAGTGGTGTAGAGTTTGTGCTGTATCTCATTTATTAAGCTGTATATTTTATCCAATATGGTAAGAAAACATTTCATTAGACTGTGAGATTTGTTTTGTTCTAATAGTGGTAGACATTTTAAAGATGGTTCAGTTTTGTAATTACTTTTATCATGTGTCTAAATTTAGTCTGAAATTCTGTTTTATGTTAATTAATTAAAACGCTAAATTAAATGACCCGAGTAAGATGAGGATTAATGTGAGTTCATGCATTAACTATTTGCCATTTGCACTTTAAATGACCTCTGCTATTGGGGGGAAAAAGATTACACTTTGGTATTTCTCTGTCTCCGTCTATTTCAGGGTCCCTCGGGTCCAGCTGGCATCGCCGGCAGTAGAGGACTGATGGTGAGACTGTTTGCCTCAAAATGACCTCAACGTTTAGTTCATGACATCATCTCTTTAACACAACTTTTTTTTTTTTTTTTGGCTTTTTGCCACAAGCTCCAGGGTTCAGATGAACACAAACACACTATTACAGTTTTACGAGACATCCCAGGGTCAAATTATGGAGGATTTTATAGATTTATGAGCAGGCGAACACAACAAACACTGCCAGAAGTTTTTAAGAGGACACAACCGAACCTGCTACCAGCCAGTTAAATGGATCAGGTGTGTTTTCTATAAGTTTTATGAGTGACGGAGCTGATCATAGTGCTGAAGTACATCTGTCGTTTTAAAGTAGAAGATCAAAAAAAATGCTGCAAAATTAAGATTTGTCTGGAGTGAAACACAAAACCATGGAACCAACCTCAGACCGAATATTTTACATTTAATAATTGAATCTCTCGAGAAAACTGGATTTACGATGTAACGACTCCAGATGTGCTGCTGCTGAGTAACACGTTTGTGTTACCAAATTTACTGTCGCCATATTATTAATTGCTCAAGTTAACGAAAACAAATTCAGCTTGTTAAAGAGTGTTAAACCCTTAATTACCAATACATTATCCATAATGACATTTAGAGGTTCGCTTCATGAATTCTATCAAATGAATGGCCAAGAAGTAATTAAATGCTAGATTAAACAGCTATTAGTTTTATATTGAATCAACTAAGTTAAACCAAAAATGTAACTGGAATAAATGACATTTAGTTTCATATTCGCATTTGCATGTTTCATTTTTTGTCAGCTTTGCAGTTCTCATAATGTGTCCTCTGCTTTTCACTTATTTTTTTTTTTTTTTTTTGACATTTCTCGTTATTACTGTTACTTTAGGGTTCTCCAGGAGTCGCTGGCGAGAGAGGAGCCGATGGCCCACCTGGTTCTCCGGTACGCTAAGTTGTCACTCTGTGGCCTTGTCACCTGAAAGACAGAGGACTTTCAGATGAAACTGCAACTTCTGTGTGAAACTTGAGTCTTTCAGAGTTGAGGCAGCCAGGCAGGAAGTTTGGAGTGAACAGGTTCACTCAAGCATGTAATGCAACTGCAGTAGCTGAACCAGATAGCTGACTGTAAATCTGTTAGCTGTGAAACAAATATGTAGGACAACAGCCAGCAATGTTTTCCTCAAAGTTGAGAAGGTTTAGCTGAATTATTAAAGTCACATCATTCATCTGATATTATTCATCTGACAGCAAACAAGTACTTATTAAGAGACACAGCTTTATTTAAATTTGACGGGCACTGTCCTTGTTTTTTAGCTGTGAATGTTTCCATAAAGTTCAAGGTATCTCAGCTGACATATTGTCTGTGCAGTCCTGCAAATCTGGTAGCAGAGTGGATAAACAGAGATGGGTGCTTTGGCCCTTTGGTGACCAGAATGTTTTCATCTAATAGGGGCCACCAGGGAAGACAGGACCCTCAGGTTTACCAGGCCCCCCAGGAGAGAGGGTGAGTTCACACACATATATACCTGATGCATGTGTATATTTTGTCAAGTTTGTGTCATGTAGATGTGTGTTTTGTGTAAATGTTTTCTCAGGGTTTCACAGGGAAGCCGGGCATGGAGGGACCTCAGGGCCCAGTAGGCATGTATGTAAGTGATTCTTCAGCAGGGCAGATACAAGGAATGCACCTGCACTACCTTTCCATAGCATATACACACTTTATGTTGCTTATGCAGTACATGAACAGCATAGAGATTTGTTGTACAATAAGAAAACATTCACATATGCACTTGTTATGGGTTCTTTACAAAATGATCAGAGCATAGGACACTTATGTTTGCAAACAAATCTCTAAAAAGAGAGATATTGATTGGATATAACAAATACAGAAATAATTTTACTTGCCCACAATCAATAGAGTTCACAAAATATAAATGTGTAAATGGAAAAATGCCGATTTCTTTGTTCAACATACTCTGTCCACTAATAATGGATATCCAGAGCAAGTGCTGTGTAGTGGATGAGCTGTATTTATAATGATTGATATTTCAATTCTCCTGTTTGTTGTTATCTCTTCCATCAGGGTATCCAGGGGAACGTTGGCATGCGTGGGCCTCCAGGTTTCATAGGAGAGAGGGTATGTTCATCTTTGTCTCACCCATCTCTAATATTAAAGCCAAGGAAATATGGACTTTGAATAAAGAAAGTAACTGGAGAGGATCGTATGTCACTCAAAAGTTTTGAAAATTATAAAATCAGTGGCAGCAATCCAGCCAGAAGAATAACACTTAAGAAAGTGCAGATTTGTTTTTCACATTCACAATAATGATCTATTCTTTTCTTCATCACCAGGGTGAGCCAGGTTTGCGGGGTTTACCTGGTCCTCTTGGGAAGCCAGGACATCCAGTAAGTGTGTACAGTTTATTTTTTGTTTTTATTTCCTATGAATGGACCTCTGGGAACTGTTAGGATTATATGACAGAAAGACTGAGTATTGTTCAGAGGTTTTGATTAAGACAGCAGTAATTATAGGGTCACGGCAAGGAGGTTTTGGTAATTAAACTGTTGAAGTGTGCAGCTGGTGTGCAGGGACCACCAGTTTATGGAGGTGAACAGGCCACAGTGATTGATTATGTAGGGGGCACTGGTGGCAAATCAGAGTGAGCTGGCACGTCCATCTGATGGAGGACAAAGAGCTGAGTGTCTCCTGTCCTCCTCACCCTGGAGGACAGGAGACACCCTTAATTATAAGTAATAGCACAATTCTAGGGTACAGTCTTTGGCAGTCCAGTAGAAAAACTGAATGGTGGCAGGAGTTTGACAGTGTTTTGGCATCTTTACATCTTCACAGTAACTATTGTCAAGAGGAATTTGTCTAAAGTCTAATGTCATGCTTGGCTGAATGAAGGTGAAAAGTTACATTCTGTAGATGTTTTGAAATATTTCAACAACTATATTAAGCATTAATATAGATGCCAAACTCACACAGTTTTCACCTTGAGTGGACAGAAATACTCAAACCAGGCAGTTTGCAACCAACCAGTCACTGAGATCACATTTTTATCTCATCCTAATATCTCATGTCAACATCACCTGAAGCTCCTGTAGCTGTTTGATTTTATACATTACACTGCTGCTGCAGGATTGGCTTGGTTGGATAATTGCTTGAGTAAACAGGCGTACAGGTGTTCCCCATAAAATGAGTGTAAATACCCTTGACACATACAACATCCTATGTAAGCATGCACTGTGACCACAGATGGAAACAGCAGAGATAAATCAAACTCTTATAAACAACTGCATTGTTTTTACAATGAGACTAATTCTTTACTTTGTTTGAACTGATTGACTTTCCTCTGTCTCCTTCATTCTGTATTGGTTTGGAGGTTTGGAGTGAAGCTTGAAGGTCAAACTTTCCTCTTGAAACTCTTCAAAACTCTCTGCATCCTGTAAATCAGGCCTCTGTTTCGGTTGGTTAGATTTGGGAATAAGAAAGTCCCTCTTGCATGGAAAGAGTTAGTTTCAGTAATTGAAGTGGGGCTGTGATCTGAATTCCACTTCTTCACAGTCTGTTTTGTTGTGTCATTGAATGTGCATTTTGCCTACTCACTTTCTCCTCTGCTGTGGTGAAATCCATCAATCTGACATAAAGTAGAGTCACATTCTACCAAGAATGTGGATTTATCAGCTGCCAGCTTGAACACTGAATTCGGCGTTGAAATGAATTCTTATTGTGTTCACCTCTCTGAATGCATTGGGAGTCCCAGTCATCACTGTAGAAAATAATCCTCACAACATAAGGAACATTGCCTGAATGAAAATATCATGTCCAGACATTCTCAGGTGGATAAAAGGAAATAAGACTGAGAGCAGATGAAGCTTCTGGAGATCAGTTTAAAAGTGTAACTTTGGAAAAAAGTGTAATTTTCTGTTATGGTGTACTCATGACACAACACAATTCATTATACAAAAAAAAAAAAAAAAAAAAAAAAAAAAAAGGAGAAAGGAGATATTCATTAATCAAAACTCACAGAGTGTTTACTCTCATCAACAACATGTGTCACAAAGCAGCCAAAAATAATACTGTCATTTTGTGTAAATAACACATCTTACATACTCAGCTGGAAGTTTATGTTCAGTAAATATAATGTAAATATACATATATGTGGGATTTTATTATTGTTGTTGTGTTTTTTTAATTCAACAATTCATAAAACTCAGATCTTCTTTTTTTATTTCTACCACCAGTGCTCTGATGGAAGCGTGAGTTGTAGGTTGGATTATCATGTAGTGACTTGCCTTGTCTGTTTTTCTCGTTCAGGGTCTGCCAGGTCCTGTTGGAGAGAAAGGACTCCGGGGACCTCAGGTGAGACAAACCTTTATCAGGAGAATTTGTGCCATAGTTCAGTTCACTGGATATTGTGGTTCCTCTACATGTTGTTGATGGACTGAAACCTTTGAAAGTGTTTAACTGTTACTGTTCCTATTCAGTTTGTAAAACTATCACAGCAAACATAATGTATGACATATAGCCATGCACATGCTAGTTATCTTCTTCTCTTTCTAATCATTCTGGAGAAAAAAGTGAACAAAAACACCTCTTGGGACTGTAAGGAATTTTGATGAATTGAACTATAACACTAACACAGAGGACAAGCTTGGTGGGAAATTTGTTGTGCTGTTTTTGTCACAAAGTAAAAAAAATATACATATTATATATAGTTACTTTAGACAGATGTGGTTACATTTGAAACCCAGAAACTTTCAGGACCAACACACCATGTGCAAGTTTTCTGTTCACCCAACCATTTACTTACATTGAGCTTCTGTTGTTTCTCACAGGGACGACCTGGAGATGAAGGACCCAAAGGGATACAGGGCCCAGTAGTGAGTTACAGTTCACAGTGAAGTTGAGCAGGTTGCATATCATGTTTACATTTTAACAAAGGCACATCATTTTAAGACTTTATGTTTGCATTTCGTTTGCACTGTAGAAGGGAATGTGTAGTTTATAAAAGTTTGGCTTGATCATTGTGCTCAACGGAAAATGTGAATTGAACTGAGGCATTGTTCTGGTGTGGTCTGTCTGTCACACATTACGTTGTGTTCTGTACAAAAATCCTATTACATTCAAGGTTCTGTATATTCCCTCATCAACAAATTAGACCCAACATATTCATGCAGCTCTCTTTGATCACAATTTCTGCACACAGGCCTCACACACCATCAAAGACAGAGAATAAAATTATATTACATTAGTATCAATGTAGAACAAGTGCAATACAATTATGAATACAATGAAATTTCACATAAATAGATCATTTTCATTAAGCAAGTATTCACTCCACCATGAAATTGAGTGCACTGATCCTAAATTGACTAAAAAGGTGTTTTAATTGATTTGAATCAATGAGGTCCTTACAATACCTGCTGTCTTACTCATAGTCAATGAAGCAATCTTCACAAAAATAGGAAAAACGTGAGCTGTAATTTGATGACTGCACTTGTTGATGTGCACCACTGATTCATAAAACAACATCAGTTGTTCTGCAATTTTACATATCTATGTAGTTGTTGGGTGCAAGTGCTCACTTGGATCTCCAGTCCATCTGTCAATTGTATCTTAAAATGAGTAACAACTGATTGAATGTTATTGATAAACAGTATCTATAAAACTCAGAAGTAATAACAGCTACAAAATTTACAATAGACTATAGAATAAATCACTGAGACTGTCTTCCAAGCATCAGGTTAAATTATTTGTCCACATATATTCTGATATAGATGTGTTCTAACAGCTGCTCTATGATCTCTAGGGTCCTCCAGGTGTTCCAGGTGCCAATGGGGCAAGTGGGAAACCTGGACCCAGGGGAAGCATTGGGCCCCCGGGACCTCAGGGGCCACCAGGGCCAGCAGGAATCCCAGTGAGTGGGTACCTAGCATCAGCTGCTGTTTTCCAATATGTCACTTGCAGCACAGAAATAAACAACAATCATCTTTATTTACCTTTACATCAATTATCTGAGTATGTTACATCCTCCTCACATTATAAAAACAAACACACAGAAATGTAGATGTTGTTTGACAACATGTTTGTGGCGTTTCTTCAGGGCCAGCAAGGTGCTGATGGGTTGCCGGGAACAACAGGAGAAAGAGGACAAAAGGTAAACTACAGTACATAAAAGAATCATGTGATAAGACAATTTTATTATTTTTGTTTGTTCTTTATATGCTCAGTTACTGAAATGATACTAAAATGCTCAGGGCGTACCTGGTCCACCTGGTGATGCTGGCCCCACAGGACAAGATGGACAACAGGTTGGTAAAGGTTTAGAGTGAAGAGAAGAATACTATATTTTGTGTGTGTATATATATATATATATATATATATATATATATATAGTGATTTTCTGTGCCATTTAGGCATCCATAGTGCTTCTTAATTGCATTACAAACACAACAGAACTAAGCAACAAGATGATATTCAAATGTACAATTGCCCTTTTCATGATTGGAGACTGCAGTATGGCCTGTGATCATCTGCCTCTCAGTAGCATCTCATCAGGCAGCTACTGTGAAGAAGCCAAATCTTTATTTATGTGAAATTTTAAAAAGAAACTGTGGCTGCCAACAGGGGAATTAGATTGAATAAGATGATGGACAGGTCCCTGTGGGAAAAGACCAAACACCACCACTGTGTTCATCTAGATTTATTGTGGTAGTAGTGTATTAGTGTCACAAAGCACTTGTTGTTGCCAGTTGGTCATTGTTTTGATTTTGACTCATCAGGGTCTCCCCGGCCAAACGGGAATCGAGGGCCCACCTGGACGGAAAGGAGACCAGGTCAGTGATTGCAGCAGCATCTTTCCTGAGTCTTCGTGTCACTGTTTGCACCCACAACAAGCCAAAATGGCTTTTTTGATGTTGTGAAACAGTCTGCAGCCTCAGGTTTGGAGAAATCCAACTGTGTACTTTCAGTGAACAGCCAGTCTGATTTCTTGTCTTGTAATGTCATCACATTTGACAGGGGGACCGTGGATCTTGTGGGATTCCTGGTCCTCCAGGGCCCCCAGGAGAAAGAGGACTTGAGGGCCAAAAAGGGCTTCATGGACCACAGGGACCAGCGGGTAAAGAGGTAGGTGTATTTATCTGCTGTTTATACAAAGGTGATGTTCACTTTAATCAATTACAGGTGTTGACACATGTGGAGCTGCTGTCTCATAATTGACAAAGCAGCTGCACAGGAGGTGATTTTCCTATTCAGTGAAGAATTTAAGGACCTCCACAGATCACTATCAAAATCATCATCATCAAAGTGTGCTGCATGGTCAACAGATGTGCTTGTTTTGGCTTGTGTTCATTTTATTGGTAGATTTTGTTTTTAATCAGCCTATAAGGTCTAAAAATATTTCAGCTGCTCCACGAAATCAGTGTGAGAATTGTTTTAAAAAGGCATTAAATCAGTTACATAAGCTGTGAAATGACATTTTCCAGATGATGTGCTGGTGGCAGTGGTTTACTTGGATTCCTAAGAGGATTGTCAGATGCTTATAAAAAACAAATCAACAGAATGAGCTAGCTAGTTTGTGGTTTCTCTGATGCCCTCATCAGGTAGTCACTCAGTTTGATGATACCCTTCACCATGAAGCATTTGAAAACAAAATGCTATACAATTTAAGGAAATTTGAGTATAACAAGACAGGTTCTCATGTCCAGACTTCTGTTAACGCTTCCTCTGCAGGGTGACATCGGACATCCTGGTGAAGTTGGAGATCCTGGTCCCCGTGGGGACAAGGTGAATGTTACTAGAACTTTACTAGAAAATTTGAGTGACTAAATCAAAGTTCATCTTGTTCAAGTCTCTGTGATGTGTGCTGTATCTGATCGGGCCATGGTTGCTGTCAACAGGGTGAGGTGGGACCTCTAGGTTTATCTGGTCGAGAAGGTCCATGGGGAGCCCTCGGAGAAAATGGAGAAAGGGGTCCGAAGGGAGAAAAGGGTCACATTGGACTAATGGTAAACATTTTTACTCGAAAACTATTTCTCTTATTCTAATGAGACAGCAACATATTACCAATTAGTTTATGGAAACTGAGTATAAAGTCCTTATAATCTGAAGAAACATGATTGATCCTTGGAATTTGTGTTAGAACAGACATTGTTCTGATATTTCAGTGAAAGAAATTTTTTTGAATCTGTTCCTAATTTCACCCTCTTTCTCATTAATAGGGTGAACCAGGACTGATGGGCGAAGTGGGACCTACAGGTCTGCCAGGGTTAAAGGTCAGTTTGTTACCAAGATGTGTGGATGCTGTCGATGACCTTTTCTGAGCATTTTGCAGCTGTGATTGACATGTATTGATATGTTTAGGTTTATTTTTGTCACCTGATCTGGTGTTAATGTGTCAGGTTTTATGTGTGGTGTGTTTGTGCTAATTGTAGGGAGGTGTGGGCCGTCGCGGACCTCTGGGGCTTCATGGACCACAGGGAGAGAAGGTAATATTTAGTAACCAACTGCTGTCATACCCTCATAAAGCTCTTAATGACTGTTTTGTTTAAGGAGACCAAAGCAGGATAAAACAAAACAAAAAAGTACTAATATTGATGTTTTAGAATCACTTTTATTGATATATTGGTTATATGAATATGAATGAGAATCATCGCAGTTGTGAGAAAATCATTTTACCCAAGTAAAATGTAAAACTGTGTGCTCAAAATCACAAATGTGGCCATTCTGTTTACTCACCCAGGTCCGGATGAAAACTTAAACCACACCAGGCATATACTAGATCATTTCTGATCTGTTTTTTTATATAGATCACCCACACCACTCTGCTTGAATCTGATCTGTTAAATCAGACAAAATGTCAAAGGAGCAACATTAAAGCTTTTCTTTCATTTCCCCAGGGGGAGTCTGGGCCCTTAGGGATAACTGGACCTCCTGGGTCAAGAGGCCCTCAGGTAAACTCTTGTTCAATGTAAACAGTTTTTGCAGCACTGTATCGAGTGTCTGTAGAACATGATCCACTTTGGTCTCTGTCTCGTTCATAGGGAATAAGTGGAGCACGTGGAGTCAGAGGAGAAACAGGGAGGTTTGGACAACCTGTAAGTGTTTGTGCATCACATTTGTTTTCCATGTTAATTTTAACTAGCACTAAAGATATTCCCACACTTTTCTCTTGTCTGAACTTCATGAATCTCATTCTGTATTTGACACTTTGTCTACTAGATTTTAAAGTATACTTCCATTGTCATGTTAGAACTGTCATTGTGAACATCATCGTTATCATGCTAATGTTGGCATTAAGCCACAGGCTTAATGCCTGCGGCTTAATGCCACAGGCATGAAGCCTGAAGTTGTTTGAAGTTGTTTAGTGTGTGCTGTCTGATGTTTACACTATTTTACTTTCACTATGTAATTGAGGTTTAGTTGCTCTTAAATGTGGTGACCAAGCATGATTTTATTTTTCTTAAGTAAAATAGGTTTTGTTGGTCTGAATTTGACACCCACAACAGAAAAAAAAGAAAACAAATCATAGTAACTTGTCAAGGTGATTGTGTTGTATTACTAATGTGGTTTTATGATGTTTTCACGGCAGGGTCCAGTAGGACAGGTTGGACCTCAAGGGGACCTGGGATCTAAAGGGGATCTGGGGCCAGAGGGAACAAAAGGAGAGCCAGGGGCCCCAGGTCCTCCAGGGGAACAGGTAAGTGCGATTTTCATATACTTTTTGTCTGACAAATCCAAATCCATGGCTACATGGAACTACACCTTATTGTAATGTAAGGCTGTTTACACATATCCCAAAATCTACCTTTGCAGGGTGAGGAGGGTCTGCCAGGAATCCGGGGTCCTCCAGCTCTCCCTGGGTTAGAGGTGAAAACTTGAATAACTATTAAGCAGCTTCAGCACTTTATCTGATGCTCATTAGCACAGCTTCTTTTCATCATCAGCTCTAACTTTATTATTTGAGTGTGTTCTGGTTCTTTTTCAGGGACCTCCTGGAGAAATGGGACCACAGGGTCCTCCAGGTCCTTCAGGGGCTCCTGTAAGTATGTGGACGTGTACAGGACAGTACACGGCAAATGATGAAATTATATTTTTGCTTTTAGTAGTTCTTGTATAATTATACATTCAAAACTGTAGATGATAGCTTTGTTTGTAATGTCTTGTGTTTTTGAAAGCAACATATTTTAACAGCATACTTAGAAAAACAATTTTTCCTGTGCAGGGAAAGCAAGGTACACCAGGACCTGAAGGAAAACAGGGCATAAAAGGGGAGAAGGTAAGGTGTTCCTTTCTCATTCTAGTTATAATGCAAAGCTAACCAGCAAGTGTTTGCAGCCTCATATTTATTCTATAGACATCGATAGAGAGAGTGGTATCGATCTTCTTCTTCATCTAACAAACTAATATACTAAGTAAAGAAGCATTTTTCCAAAATATAATTTCTTTAAAACTTCTGCTGCTGCATGCATTTAAAATCTAACCAAAGCATAATGGGGGCTGAGCTGTGTCAGTAGCACCCTCAGTTGGTTTGCTAACACTGTTAAGAATGAAAGAAAGTAATGAATAATTTATCGGCTCCTTAGATCATAATCTTCAGCATCAAACAAGGAAGTTTTCCCTTAAAGTTTCCATATATTTCCCTACCAATGTAAGGCATTTGACTCCATTTTGCAATTAATAGTGTCCATATGGTGGTCACATTTGTTTGTCTAATGTCTAATTACATTTTATTATACCGATGTAAGTCATTGATTGTTTCATCTGAGTTGCTTTCTTTCAACTGTTTTGAAAAGAAGTAAAAGTTTTGCTCTGTTAAGTGGATTACATAAAAATACACTGCAGCTGCTAAAAAAATATCCTTTGCAGTTGACCCTTTGTCCAAAACGATGCTAAAGACCAAATTTTGTTTTAAACCTACAGGGAGAAGATGGCAAGAATGGATCACCAGGAAAGACTGGTCATGCTGGCAGGAGGGTAAGAACTTTCTGCTCCAGTTTGTAAAGATGTCTTAAAGTAATAAAATGTGTCTATAGATATCACAAATTTAATGTAGGGATGTAGCAAGAACAATTATACTGGATCCAGGAGGTCAGTATTCAATGATTATCTCTCTTTTTGTACTTTCTACAAGTAGTTTTCTTTAGCTTTGAATTTTCATGGAGTTATCGTGGCACGTGTGTATAGGAAGGAAGAAAATGACCAGGAACAACAACTTTGACAGTCACTGCATTGACAAACTTAAATATAAAATATTAAGTTGTTTTGTGTGTGTGTGCACGCGCATGTGTATTTGTCCTCTTGTTTTTGGTCGCCTCATTGAAAAACATTGCCAACATCCTCAGGGGAAACGAGGGAAGGCTGGAGTCAGAGGGACCAGGGGAGACAGAGGACCAAAGGTGGGATATATGGAAACAAGACCCCAGGCTTTATGTACACCTGCTTTAATTATGATGTATGAGCCAAGAAGTAAATTGTGTTTTGTTGTTTAGGGCGAAAAGGGAGACACAGGTCCAGAGGGCCTGGCTGGGTGGCCAGGTCTCATCGTAAGTTGATTGATTCGTTCCCTTAACATTCATTCATCTTTGTCGACAAGGTGAACATATTTAGACATTCAGGCTGAGTGTCTACTCAGCACTCTATCTCATGTAATGATTTACATAAAGAAAGTGTAGTGTGAAATGTATGTAACAACCAAAGTGCTCTTGAATAATGCAGTGAATTGATATCCATTTGATATATGCCATCTGTCGTTGTCCTGAAGGGGATCCATGGGTTACGTGGAGAGCCGGGGGATCAAGGTGAAAAGGGAAAAGAGGTAAACAAGTTATTAAACTTGACATGGATTGATTGACCTCACTGGATTCAGCAACATCAACATGTTCAACTGCAGTTGTAGCGGATCTTTTCTCTTTCAAGATCAGATTCAGAGAACTAAGGAAACACTTAACATAAATATTAACCAACAGTCTTTTTTATTTAAGTCTCCAAAAAGCACTGTAACATATATTATACAACATTTAAAAGGAAATACAGTCTGATTTAAAACCATAACTGTAATCCCTAAAATCAGGGAATTATAGGAGGTATTTTATAAAACAGCAGCAGCGAAGGGCTCATAACATTATCATAACCAATAAAAAATTGGGCAAATCATCTCCAAAGCAGTGATAAATTCTTAACAACCTCTTCCTCCACTTCATGAGAGTGACGCATGAATAAACACGCCAGGCAATATTTTTAATGTTGCTTTGATTTTCGTAGCAACATGCTGATGGAATTAATAAGCAGACTGTTGATAGTGAGCTGTTGTTTTGATCTTGCTCATAAAATGTATTTACCCACAGGGTTCGGTTCAGTTTTAGCAGATCAGCACAGTTTGTTTGTTTTTTCTTAATTGTGGATGTTAAGCTGCACTACTTGGTGTCCTCAGGGTGAGAAGGGAGACATGGGACTGCCAGGACCACCTGGAAACGATGGCATGAAGGTAGGGGTGTTAATAAGTAGATAAACATAATGTCTTCTAAGCAAATATTAAAGGTTACAGTTAGCCAGGATGTGAGGTTATTAGCATAAAGTAGTGAACATGCCACTTTTTTTAATTGTAGGGCACATTTATATACCTAAGCAGTAACAGTACAGGTGAATATTGAGTATTATTCAGTAAGTGATCTCCTAATGAAGGAGGATTTGGACCAAAATATTAAAGGAAGTCTGTGATGAGTGTGTGTTGTTTTACATCTAACTGATGATGTATAGAGATCTGACAGCAGATCAGAGACTAGGTGGTGCCTGTTATGTCACTTGTTTGTCTGATGATCCAAGAGTGTTTTTATTTCAGAGAGAAAGGTCAAGGTCACTGTGAACTGACAAAATGTTTTTTGTTTCCTGAATGTGATGACTCAGTAAGAAATGAGGACACAAACATTCGCTGAGACTTAAGAACGAATTGATTAGAGCAACACACATGTTTTTGACTATAACTCATGAATTTCAGCCCTAATTACATACAACAAGCCTGGGTGGCAGACTCAACCCCAAAGCGGATATTGTTGTGAATGAAACTTTCCCACAAACAAATGTTTTATGGCTACTATGACAACAATTTAAGAGAGTTTGGAGACACTTGTGTGAACAAGCCTCGCAGAAGAATGTGGGAGAATTTTTGGACAAGAATCAGAAAATGTCCTTACGTGTGATGTCATTCTTCCTGTGTATTGTTTTGTTCTTATTTCAGGGAATTCGTGGTGCTGTTGGGTTGTCAGGTCCAGAGGGTCCAAAGGGAGAGCAGGTGAAAAAAATAAAGTCTGTAGTTTGCCATGTTTGTTTTTTGTGTTTTGAAGATGAAAATAGGTCCTTCTGTGATCTCCATTTTAATTTTTGCCTCTTTTTAAGGGGAGTATTGGTCCTCCAGGGCCAAGGGGTGCACCAGGGATGCCAGGACTACCTGTAAGTGTTTATTTCACTTTGTATAACTTGTGCTGTGCATTTTGTTCATTTTTGTTTTTATTTTTTTGCCCTTTTGTGTTTTTATTTTGCTTTTCACTTATATTTTTATGCACTGTTGTTTTCTCTTATGGGGAGAACCTTGCAGCTATGAAATTCTTTTCCATCCAGAATTAATTCATTTTTCCTTGCTCTTTTGTTTTCTTTTTCTGTTGGTGTTCCACGTTATAAATTAAAGCGGTGCAGCTGTCACTCGTATGCTTTTATTTCAGATTTTATCTGAAAAAGATAAAAAGAAAGCACAGAAGATGAGCACACAATAGGGATGTTATTGTTTTTATAATAGAGTGATTCCTGTAAAGCACAGACTGCTATCTGTCAGCCAGTTAATCAGCTGCCAGTCTGTTGAATATTTCACTATTCAGTAGCACATGACGGCTGTGTTCAGCTCACTGTGTCTAAGGGGGAAATATCCATTGACTTTGCTATAAAAATCTATGAATCTATATTTGATGGGCTCATAATGCAACAGATAAAATGACTTAGAATCAGTTTGTTAATAAATGCACTTCATAATGGAAAGTAACACTAATGGCTCTTTCTTCTCTTCTCTTCTCTGACTCAGGGTTTGTTCGGACTAAAGGTATGAAATTGTTAAGTCAAGTGCTCTTGTTCAAACACTTCACCTTTTACTTGTTATTATGTGAAGCAGACACCTCAGGGGATTTTTGTCATGTGATGATCTCTGGTTTATGTTGATAGTGGAAAAAAAATCATAAAGCTGTCGCACCTTTGAGTTGGGTTTTAAATGTAATGGTGTCTTTTATAGTAGATGCTGGGGCATGACGGCGCAGAATTGGATGTTGTCCTCATCATGTTCTCTTTCCTTCAGGGTTTGAAAGGATATCAGGGTTTGCCTGGTCTGCCTGGCAGGAGGGGCCTTCCGGTAAATTTACAACAGAGATAGACAACCCAGCATCAAACAACCCAAATTAAAGTCTGACTGGTTTAAGAACATGCACCATGTTACTGTAAAACACTTATAATACAATAAATACACACACACACACCAAATGTAGACAATATTAAAAGATGTCTACAGATTTTCACAATATTCCTACCTGGAAATTAGTTATGTAATAGTAATAATAACATTTTAACAGTGTAATAGCCTTGTAATTATATCCAGCATTTTACTAATTGGATGTATTAATCTTACGTTATTTGTTTATGTTTTTATTTTATGTCTCATTCAGTTGTGTTGTCATTTGTGCCTTTAGGGTCCACCTGGTGTCCCTGGACCTCCAGGGGAATCGCTCAACATGACCTTGACTCAGCTCAAGGCAAGTCATTCAGATTTTTAGTGTCTAATCAAAGTATGTTATTTAAGGTGGAATTGCAATTAAAACTTTCGTAAACATCAGAGCATGTGGAATATGTCAAACATAGACAGTACAGCACTTTCTGTTTAGATGTTATTCTTTGTTTTGATAAATCCATTATTGTTTCTCCTAAAATCTAAAAATGATCTAAAAGCTTCCTTCTATGTCTGCATGTGTCTTTTGTGATTCTCTCTCCATGTCCAGGACCTGATGTATGTGTCCGATAAGCCCAACTATCCCCTGATCCAGACGCTGCTGGCTTCTCTGGAGCAGGATATTCGACTACTTGTGGATCCTCCTGATGGCAGCAAGGAGCATCCTGCCACCACATGTCTGGAGCTGTGGCTCTGTCACCCTGAATACAGCAGCGGTTAGTCACAGTAACACTGACATCCACACTTTAACACTGTGTTTTATATGTAGATTCTCTGAGAGAAACTCTGAAATACTGAGTCCATCTGGTAACATTTATGATAAACAAATATTAAATACAATGTCATGGAAAAAGTTCAAAGCAATTTTTTACACATAGCCTTGTATCTCTTGTAATCTTGTATCTTCTTTAGTAGAGTCCAGTGTGTTGGAGTCTTCCATTCAGTGCAGCGAACTATACTATCTGATCTCTGCAGATCTCACCAAGCTCTCACTAACCTTTCTCGACAGGTATATATTACATCGACCCCAACCAGGGGAGCCCAAATGATGCTCTGCTGGCTTACTGCAGCTTCTCTTCCACATCAACACAGACCTGCCTTCATCCTCAGGACTCTCAGGTATAAAGACATCACCAGAGAAGGGCTGCGGGAAATTGTGCCTCTGGATCAATGGCTTGTCTACTAACTTTATGTAGCAGTGTTGCATGACCTGAGTTTTAATCGGATACATTTTCATTCACCGCACACCTTGATAGTGTTGGCTGAGACATCTGCTGCGATGACATCAACTTGAAATTTTGTTTTTCCTGACCTCAATCTAGTTTTTGATAGTTTGTATTATAGTGACATTTGATTTACTCACTTCACACACTCATTCTTCTACTCTACAATCGCCAGAACCCTGAAACTATACAGGATAAAGCTCAGTCCACAGTTAGAAATACCTAAAAAAAAAAGTTTTGTGATTTGTAACTTTTTACATTATAGACAACAATTAGAAAACAGCTGAAATTAATATACAGCCTGCAGAAAGTGGTTGAACAAGGACATTTATAAAGTAGATAATGGATATTGACAAAATGATGGATGTAACAATGTCAGTTAAATTATAATAGCCATGGAAATGCTCCACTAAACTGAGCTAGATGGTTCATTCTTTAGCATTATCCTGATTGAGAAAATTTCAAAACAAACAAACAAACAAAAAAAGCCCCTGACTGTTTTTATTAACAGCTGAACCTTTTGACAAATGATTAGTTGAAATATACCAGTAGAGGCTGCTACGAGCAAAGAAGTGCTGAAGTGAAACCAACCCAACTAAATGTGTTACAGTTTGATGTCAATTTTTAGGGAAAATATCATGTAACAGGAATTGGGAGCACATTGTTAAATGACATCAAGGCCAAACCAAAAACACACATACAAGACTAATTAAAGTTTGTTTTTATTCACGCTGCCTACTTTTAATGGATCTCACATGTTCTTCACTTATCTTTATTCAGTGAATTTAGGCTGAGTGCTGGTTCATTTAAAACAAGACTACGTGACTTTTCAGGGTAGTAATGCATACAACAGTTCCTCTTATAAAAAGGAAATAAAACAGACCCTTGCTAAGTGCAACTCATACTTGCTGCTAATTGTTTTTACTGCATTAACTTGTAATTACCACGTGTGACCACAGTCGCCCTCGTGCATTAGAATTCATAGTCCGGCTCCAACATCATTTGTGCTGCCGGGTGGGTGAAGACTGCGGTCAAGGAGAGTTAGATCTCATGAGACCATCGTTGATTGAAAAAGATTAAACAATTAAACATGTTATTACAGCAAGTAATATTTTATCATGTATGCAAAAAAACAATTACTAGAGGTCAAAATTAAAAATGTTGCCTCTCTGTGGAACGAAGGGGAGCTGTATATGGATAAATGGGGCTCTCTGTTCATTCAAAGAGCATCAAGATGAACAGGATATAGAAATTATTGTTGTTTTCTGTTCTGCAGTCTGCACGAAAACACGTTCACCTCGCACCTTTTCCACTCAAATACATTCAGTACTTCATAAAACTGGGACTCACTCGTCCATAGAATGATATGAATTGGTCATAGGTAGTGTGAAGTGGACACACTTCTTACAAAGGTAACCAATTTACTTCTGGTCGATGCTCGAGCTGCATGTTAATGCAGAGTCCATTAGCGGCTGTCTGATCACCACTGACCTTCACCTTCAAGTCTTTGTATAAAAGTAGGACACACATTGAGATTTATTTCACGCCATGTGTGCCTTCTCTCCTCCACCTGCAGCTGCCCATGAAAGCTTGGATGGAGGAATTTACTGAAGAGGGTTCATTTGAGTGGCTCAGTAGACTGGAGCAGGGGTTTCAGGTGAGTGACTCCTGTTGGATGGAAACACTGAGATAAACACCTACTCTAATATCTCACATCACTGCTCCAGCAGCTGCTCATTGGCATATGATTTTTTTCATTAAAACACACATACTAATGAATGACATATAGTTGACATAGCCATGGTGTGAGCAAGAATTTAAGTGTTTGTCTTTGGTGTCTTACTCTGTCTATCGTTTAGGAGATGCTATGCAGTAATTTTCTCCGAATATTTTCAAGCATTGTTTTCTGTCATATAATCCATGATTTGATATAATGAGATTCTGTTTATTTTCCTTTCAATGAGTGATTTTGTACCCGTTTGTTTTCATTGATCTGTGATCAGAACTCAACCTACATTGCTTATATGTTTTTAAATTATTGTTCATGTCTTCAGTTTCACTATCCAGGTGCCAATGTGGTCCAGATGCGTTTTCTGAGGTTACAAAGTAGCACTGCCACCCAGAAGTTGACCTACTCCTGCCATCCAGGACATAGACTGGGCCAAAGAGACAGAGATGTTAAGTTCCTCACTGACACGAGGAAGCAAAGTTACCTTGGAGCCCTTCAGGACTGTGTTGTATGTAGAAAATCCTCTACCTTTTGTGTTTGTGCTACTGACGAGATGAATGTTGATCATATTTTGACTGATAGTGAAGAACACCCTCCTCTGAGAGAAGAGAAAGACTCACTCGCAAATGTTCTGGGTCACAAAATCTTTGACAGCCCCTCTTTATATCAAGATGTATTATGGAGCATATTTTAACAGGTTTTTTCAGGTTCAGTCTCAGGCTTAGGTCAAAATATGTGATCATATGTGAAATAGTAAATACTCCTAAGGCATTATTCTTTTCCATAAAACCATTATTCATTATTCTAATATTTGTCATTCCTATATTAATTCATCTTTATTTTTATTAAGATATACAAAATATAAGATAACTTATGCAATGTGTGTTTTCTGTTTTCTGTTTGTCAGGCAGGAGAGGAGACACCCTCTGGACCTCGTGAATCTGTCTTTGAGTTTGAGGACCTCCAGCTGCTTCCTCTGAGAGACTTGGCAGTAATGGGAGGTGCAAACTTCACACACCAGTTTAGCATCACTATAGGACCCGTGTGCTTCAGCTAGAGGTGCTAGAGCGCTGTGGTGTCCCAGAGGACTTAAGGGTCTGGGACACAAACCTCTGGTCAAATACATGGACACCAAGAGGACAAATGGACCATATCCTCCATTTTTTGAGGACTTCACTTCCTTTTCTTCTTGTATTTGGGGATTTGATCTCTTTCTCTCTTTCTCTCAAGTTGAGTGACTCCATATTAATGAATTCGAGTGGGCGCAAGGACCCCCTCCTGCCTTTTCTTTAATAGAAAAGTCAAGTTTGTTTACAGAGACATTTATCTTGCTTTGAATAATTTAAAAATGTATGTTTTTTATCATTTATATGCAGTGTTTTTTTCTCTGTTTGAATTTTGTCCTGTATTCAGGGCTTCTGTTAT
Organism: Polydactylus sextarius; assembly: GCA_016801845.1. Lineage (NCBI taxonomy): Eukaryota > Metazoa > Chordata > Actinopteri > Polynemidae > Polydactylus > Polydactylus sextarius. Next base: position 9,164,160 of record CM028922.1, read on the forward strand.
AACCCGCCCATTGTGTATATAAAAGTCAGACTGTCCAACTTGACCTCTAAACAATGTGTTCTGGATGGGGACACAGCTACTGTCGTCCCATTGGCCGTACGTGACCAGGCCGGTAAAACTCTCTCATTGTAATGCTTCAGTAACATATGTACTGCAAATGAATTCTGATGTGTCATTTTTCTCAAGGTGCTGATCCAATTTTATTTTACAACCAACATTTATTTAATTCAAAAGCAACAATAGGGTCCAGTCATATTATCTCCTACATACTTGATTCTGTCTGTTGTCAATGGCGACACCAAATTTCCTCATGTTGTTAAAATACAAAACAGCATTTATTGTTTTCACAGTTTGATGTAATTGTATGTTTTGTTTTTTCACATCTCAGGTATAACACTTAAATGATACAAACATGGGCACTGAGCTGCTGTTTCCACAGTATGTTGGTCAGTTTTGTTGTTTAGTATCAAAACAAGATTAGAAACTTTAATGAGGACCAAAACCAACAGTGATGTTTGTAGAGAAAGCCTGAAGAAGCTTCATCTTTGAGGTTCGTCGTTAAACTGTTCCACATGCTGTAGTTTTCACAAAACTTTCCACATATGCCGTGTTGCAACTGGAAATAGGCTGTAGAGCGTGAAATTTGTATTCATCCATTCACAGGTTTTGGGAAAATACTGAGACTTTAAAAAATGCAGCCAGTGATTTATTAGCAATTTTTAAAAATGTATATTTTTAGGGGGGATATTCGGGTGAAGAGGTCAGATAGAAGTCAGACAAAAAAGTAGCACATTGTTGGTTCTGGTCTTTTCAAGGGATTTCTTGACAGTGTAACAAACAATATAATAACACCAGCACTTAAAATGACCTTATACTGTAATGGTGAACTCCTTCACATTGTTCATTTCTGTCACAGGTCTTCACCAGGCTTGAAACAACAAGCAGCATCTTTATACAACACGCACAGTCTGCATCAGCCAGTTAGAAACAGGACCAAGTCACCCGAACACCTGAGGTGATTGAACATTCAACAATCTATCAGAATAGATTCAGAGAAAGACAAATCATCACACCTCATTGGTAAAAAGAATGAAATGAAACCCTGAGATTAGAAAGTATTGTGCTGGTGTGTAAGTATTGCTTTCCAAGCAGAAATTTGTAGACGTGAACACAGTGTCAGACTGAAAATAGAGTGAAACTAAATGGCAATTCAGTTTTGTTATTAGGTTGATATTTCCTCTCATTTCCCTGATGATCCATCACAAAAATGGAGCAGCTGTACCAAAACATTTTGCGCTGACAGATCATGAGAGTTTTATTCTGCTGCGTAGCTGTCCAACAGGTTTATGTCACATTATTTACTGTTTTAACAAAAGAAATATCAGGTTCAAGTTTGTTATGGAGATGATCTGTTTTTGTGTAATGTAAAACATGTAAAACAAAGACTGGAGTTAAGAAACCAGAGCTTATCAATTCACATATTTCCTCACAGAACAATACTATGATTAAAAAGAAAAAAATCACTGTACTGTAGAGATCATGCATCATATTAGCTGTATAGTAAGTGCAAAAGCAGTAGCTCAGTCTTGTAGAGCTTCCTTGGCTCCTGGTGGAAAAAGAAGTGCCTATTACTACCCACTTAGCATTGAGTAATTGCTGTCAACCTGAATTTCTGCTTCATTCAATCTGAGAAGTGCTTGGGTGCAGAGAAAAGAAGCAAACCTTTTAGTTTCTCAGCAGAATCAGGATTTTGTTTTTGTGTCCCAGAGCTGGTCTGCTGTGAGGCATGAGTACTGTGGGCCACAGTGTGCATGGATTAGAGGATGATCTCAGGGAGTTTGGGGTGAGAATGTAGTCTATCAGTCACCAGTCAAACACCACAACAAACTGCTCTTGCTTATACTTAGTTGGCTCTAAGGTTTTCACAGGGATGAGGTGTCTCTGTTATCAGACGGAGAGGAAATGTACTTCATCTAAAGGTCAGACAAAGGATTTAGTTTTAAATGTAAGTTTTGTTAGCCCCAGGTCTGGTCTGGTCTTTTTTTAAAAGTTTGTTTTCTTTTTGTATTTAGATTTGACATATCATCATTCCACATGATTGCCTTAGCTGGCTGAGACTGATCATTGCTACATTACTTTTTTTTTTTTTGTACAAATTGTCATTTAAAAAAAAGAAAAATCTGAAATGACATGCTGGACATCTGTCTTGTTTGATCCTTCCATCAGCTCATTCAAAGAATTGTGTCAGCTGAATAAAAAAATATAACCAAATGACGATGTGTGTTGTATTTTATCATTAGTTTTGATATTGTAGAAGTATTTGGCCAGAATTATTTAAACAAAGTTAAATTTAGTATGATTGTGGATCAACATGAAGGGTGAAGGATCACTGAAATGATCAACCATGAAGAAACGTCATGGCTTTTAGGTGTTACTGCCTTGTTTGTGTGTTATTCTGTTATAATGCCTGAAGAAACAATATTTTGAAAACTGAAAACTAATTATTAACCATTAAATAATAATAGCAGTACATTCTTGAGATATTATTTATGCTTTTAAATCTGAGAAGTATATTATAAGTGTATAATTGTATACCGTAGAATATAATAATAATAATAATAATAATAATAATAATAATAATAATAATAATATATATTATTATTATTATTTACAGCCGCGGACTAGATGCCTCTTATCAGCTTAAAGGGTTAACGCTCAACCAGTCAGGACACGTGCACACGTCACATGACGTACTACGTCACCTTTCGCCAGCTCGTTACTTTTCCGCATCTCTGTGGTTGCTGCTCCACGCACGCTAACTTTAGCCATGTTTGTCCCGGTTTAATTCGTTTGACAATCCATGTAGCAGCACTTGGACCTGCGGGACAGTGGGACGAGGCGCCGCCGCCGTCCATGTTGACGTGTCTGACAGTCGGACACTTTTACTTTCCATTCAGGAACAAGTCAGAGAAGAAGCTAACCCCGTCGCAGCTAGCTTACAGCTGTTTAGCTCTCAGCAGAATAACGTCGCTGTGGGGCAGCCAACCAGGCACAAAGGTGAGTGGGAGGCATCTCTGGGTCTTTTGGTGATTTGTTGTGTGTGAAAGATGATGTCAGTGATGTATAGAAAACAGGTGTACGATGTACAAATTAGCTTATTTAGCGCTAACAGTTCGTTGCTTTGACACTAACAGTAATTACATTGCATATTTTAGTGCATTATGGCATTATTCATTCTTATAATGTCACATGTAGACATAATACTCTGTAGAAACTACTTAAAACAGCATCACTGTATTTAATTCAGGCCTGTGTGTGATAGAAGTTGATGTAGTAAGATAAAATTAGCTCGTGAAGCCTTCAGGCTTTACATTTGTTTCCTATAAACATCACTCAATAGTTAATTGTTTATTGTCAGCTGTCCATGATGCTGATGACCATGAAGGTGAACACATTATTAAAGTAGTCATCGTCACTCAGCAGTGAAATTTGGAAAGTGAATGTCTCTAAAATAAACATGAAATTAATACTCTCTTGCTAATGTGACTACATAGCTCTTTCAGCTGCATGGAGACATTTTTTCTGAATCATTGTAACTATATAGATATTGAGAAGGTGATTGCACTGAGATGAGCAGCAGAGTAAGTATCAATCACTGGTTAAAAAGACAAAGACTTGATCTAATTCTTTTGCACACATGATTAAACCACAGTAGAGACAAGTTCTGACAAACTTTGCTTGGGTTTTTTTATGCAGGCTGTTTTTATGTTGTGTTTGTGTATTTTAGTTGACTTATTTTATTCATTTATTTTTGCTCTCACAGCTGTAAACTTCTCTGGGAATGCATACAGATGTTGACACTGTCAAATTAACATTGCTGTAGCTGGAACTGGAAAATGCCCTCATATATGTGTAGATTACATATTAGAACAAAACATCAGGAAAACTTGAATATCAGATGAAGGGAAGATGAAATGGAAGATATAACTCAAATAATTTAGTGATAGCTAATTGCAGGACATGTTGAGTATGTTTAAAGGATCCAATATACGTCACTGTTGCTCCAAATCAACAATTTTGTCCGTCTTGTTTTAGTTCTGATGACATATTTATTAAAAATATTTACACTGTCCTCTATATTTACACATCTGGCTTTAAGAATCTTTCTAAACTTCCACTTTTCAGCTCAAGATAAGGTAGTTTGTACAAATATTTTAGATAAAAAATAGATAATTAAATGATGAATAAATAATTAGTCAGAATAATTTGATGTATTTAATTTCACTTGTGCAGCTTCTATGACCTACAACTGTCCGACCGGATGAGAGGATGTATCCGCCTTCAAGAAAAGACTTCATCTCTCTGACTCTCAGTGATCCACACTGTCATTCCTACAACAACGGCAAACACCGCAGACAGTCCTGCTGGAGGGTGAGCGGTCCTGTATTGATCATTAGCTTAACCGTGTTGACACACAGGCTCTTATCTGTGTCTGTAGGTCTGCACACATCACTGCCCATTGCTCAGTGAGAGTTATTGTTTATTGTAGAGAAATACTTAAGAAAAGCTGAAAAAGTCAACTTCCTCATATTGATGCATCAACCCTGTAAAGAAGTCCTGGTCATTGATTTGCAACATTGACTGTAATGACTCAAAATTACACAACCACATGTATTGGATATAAGTGATACTGCCTTTGATATTGACAGCAGAGAAAAACTGAATTTCCTTTTCACACTCACACTGTATTTATTATCACATGGCCCAGCCCAGTTGAACTACTTGTTACCATTAATTTCCTTGTATAAAGTGCAGTCAATAAATATCTTTAGGGGCTGTACCTGGGTTTCAGCATCCTCATACTGACTGCACCTGTACTTCCCTTTTTCATAATAACAAGAAAAACAAAACAAAAACCAAAAAACGGAAACGAATAGTGATATTTATCTTTAAACACAGAAATAGATACATCTATTTACATCTATTATATCTATTGTTAAAGAAGAAGCAGGTAGTGGAGGGAAAAAAGACACATAAATTGTCTCACTGTCTCTTTCACATCAGATAGAGATATGTTATAAGAGATATATTATAAGATATGTAATAATTTGGGACCAGTTAGTTAAAAAAAAAAACATCATCTCTTCTATTTCTCCTTTGGTTTCTTCACTCTCAAATTTCCCATATCTCTCTCTCACCTGTGGTGATTGTGATTCTCAGGCTTTTTTTGTATATTATGTTGTTTTTTATTATATCAAACTTCATACTTTTGTTCGCTATGAGTCTTCAGGGGGTTTGAGCTGCTTCACAGGTTTCATCTTCCTTCCTGTAACTGGTTTTACAACTTCACTCACAATGAGAGTTACTGACATGTTCACTTGTTACTTGTGTGTAACACAGGCGACAATATTTGAAGGATGAGATGTTTTGTATTTTCACAATGCAGTGAGAGATTTCTTGCTCTATTAGTGTTATGTTCAAAATTACAACAACATTCACCGTTTCTGTAAAAACCAAAAAAAAAAAAAAAAAAAAACAGCATGGTCAGCTGTCTTCAGGAGGATTCATTCTGTATGAAATGAAAAGGCAAACCAGTGCTTTTATCGACTGGTCTGTAATGTTTTATTCTGGCAGTATATCTGCAGTCATTTCTTCTATAAATTTAGTTTTATAGTAGAGATGTCGATCTGGCTCAGCACTCCCCGATACCCACGGTCGTCAAATTTGATGGCGGTTTATGGTTCCTGAGAAAACCTTTCTCTGCAAATCATGTTCCTTTGAGTAGCTTGTTGGCTCGATGTTTGCTCCTCCTCACACAGCAAAAGAGCAGCTCGCCAGGTGCAACACTTCACTTCAACGTTTCCAAAAACACATCAAGTGGAAACTCTCATAATTATGTATGTGAGGGTGATTAATTCTGTCTCAGCAGACAGTTGACCTGAAGCCTAATGCAACATTGGATCAGGTGTCTTGAATCCAAGCCAAGAATTTAAAAAATGTATATATTTTTTTATTTCTTTTAATATCATGTTGTACAGAATTGTGCTGAACAGAATGATCTCATGTTTTACCAACGTAAATGAAAATATCCCCTGAGATCAAATCATCTGTGTGCCTCCATCACAGCACACACACACACACACACACACACACACACACACACACACACACGATGGCTCAATAGTTTCAAGGTGTTGCATGGGTGTTAATTAGAGCAGGTGACATAGTGGTACAAGCCTGTTAATCCTGAGAGACCACGACTTTGTCCCTCCCTCTGCGCTGTTGGGTTGAACTGGTTCTATTGTTTATTCTTGAGCTCTCACTGTATGTTAACACATCAGATGGAGAGAGATGTTCAGTTTACACAGGGTAAGCCTAAAAGCAAGTAAGGCCGTCTGTTCCCTGTTTCACTGTATTATTTTTTTAAAGGAAGCATAAATGGATTTATCAGATATTTGAACAGTGGGAGGATTATAAACTGGAATTCGGAGCTGTTAGTCATGTTTAAGTAAAGTAAATTATTTTCTGTTTCTGTTTTTCTGTTTTTTTTTTTTTTTTTTTTTTTTTTCTGCCTACAGAAATGGAAGCAGCTGTCTCGGCTCCAGAGAAGCCTCATCCTGTTTCTGCTGGCTCTGCTGCTCATATTTGGACTCCTCTCCTATCCAGGACTCACAGAGCAGTGGGGAGGTAAACAATGCCCTCTCCATACTACACTCACACACTCACAGACACAGACAAGCCTGGCATTAATTCTAATGGTTTTCTTCCATGAACAATTGAAGCTGATGAGTTGGATTACTAACCTGTTTGTACCTTGCAGCGATGACGAAGTTGCATTTACAAACAACACGTATATCTTTTCCTTTTGTTTACTTCAACATATACTATTTTTGTTTTCAAAGCACGTCTGCTAAGATGACTAAATCTGAAAATGCCTCTAGTTCTCTGTTTGGACGTTTCATCCATACACGCAATTTCTTAAAGCCAAAAACCGAGCTTTGCACAAAATCCTTCTCCAGAGTGGATGAATGAGAAAACAGGGAAAACTGAGATTTTGATAAAGCATGATATATTGTATCTCTGCCCAGACCCGAGGCTTATATTTATGTAGCATGGGCTTAGTCGGAGTTTATTTTGGTGTTTGTTTTCTGTGTGCAGGGTTGTCTGAAAAAGAGGACTGGCTAGAGCTGAATGACAGAGACTTGAAGGCCATTCTTCCAGGTGTGAAGCCTGTTCTGCATCCAGCTGCAGATAAAGCTCCAGTTGCTGTGGCTGGGCCACATGTGGGACCAGAAGGTCCAGGTCCAGCTTTAGGTCCAGGTCCAGGTCCAGGTCCAGGTCCAGGTCCAGGTCCGGAAGTTTTGGCAGAACCCAAAGGACCAAATGTGCCACTTTTGGCCAAACCTGTCATTAAGGTTCGAGTTGTGTTTTTTTTTTTTTTTTTTTAAAAAAAAATCAGTCAACAATTAATCCAACTCTAAGAGATACGTTGAAACTCTTATGGGTTAAGAATGGTTTTATTGTTATGGCACTGCGATGTGCTGTAATGGTTGCAAAAAAATTTAAAATCTCAAATTGTAAAACCTTATGATCCACACATTTTTTAGTCCTCCAGCGAGGTGGTAAGTTTCCACTGAAACTGTTTATCTACAGAAAAAGGTGTTTCCAAACAAGAGAGGTCCACCGAGCATTCAGAAGGATGGAAATGTTTCAAACACAGTTGGTGGACAAAACCAAGAGCAAGAGGTGGCTCAAGATGGAGGAGGAGAGGATGAGAACAAAGAAAAGAAGATTGTCAGGTGACTGATTTTATTACAATAACTTAAACTGCACATAACTAAGAAAATGTACATGACATCAGCTCAGAATCAAGAAGCTGTTAGAAGAAACTGAGGAATCAGACAGGTTTTTACTTTTGTCTTGCAGCTGGAGAGGAGCAATGATTGAAGCCGACCAGGCCACAGAGCCTCCACCTTCAGCTGTTGAGAAAGAAGCAGCATTGGCTCCAGGCAACGCTGCTGCTGACACTGTACCACTGGAAGGTCAGTGCTGAACTGATTGAAACACTTTACACAGATTTAAAGAGCTTAGTGTCACATCTTCAAATATCTGACCAACAGTCCGGAAGCCTAATGCTGTCATTAGGATAAGGAAGTATGGTGTAGTTGAGAAAAGTTCAGACTTTTCCTGTTTTATTCTTTTTCGGTCCACTGATGTAGTTTTTATTTTTCTCCTCAAAGAGATTCTCTAACATGGTGTTGACCAGCTCTGCTGGTATATGCTGTTTATAGCTCACCACCTTTAAACTTAAAGGTTGAATATTTCTTACAGGATAAAGCTTTGCTGAGCTCAAGGCAGCAGCTTCAACACATATTGAATATTCTGCACACTTTTGATGTAAGCGTTGCCTAGAGGGGCTTTTGAGACAACTCTTTTCATTTTTTATTCATTTCTTTGTGGCTCTGTAGTTTCAACTGGAAAAGTGGACAGACTGGAGGCTGTGCGTGATGCCTTCAGACATGCATGGAAAGGCTACAAGGACTACGCCTGGGGCCACGATGAGCTCAAACCCATTTCCAAATCTTTCGGCGAATGGTTTGGCCTGGGTTTGACCCTCATTGATTCTCTGGACACTATGTGGATTATGGGCCTGAAAGAAGGTATAGCTCATCTCTTATTCCATCTCTTAGTGCTGGATATCGTATTTGTACACTGCTGATAGAGATATGATATAGAGCTTTGTCACAGACACCAGAAGGACTTCTTTTTGTCAAGGTTGTCAACTTTTTCATCTTCATTCATGCTGCCTGAAGCGAATGTGTCTCTCTTCCCACTCACACTGGTTTGTTTTGTAGACAGAGTAGATAAGTGAGTCATTGCTAAAGGTGAGCTATGCATTTGGGAACTTGCTGCTTTTACATGTGTCTCTTGGGTCTGTAGAGTGCAAGTTTAACAATGAAAACAATCTTGAGATGCGGCGTTAGAAAGAAGTCAGCTCGTCGGATAGAAGCTTTCATCAGGGAGGAGGAATGTATGGAATAAAACCGTCAATAACTGTGGTTCTGCTGCATCGATTTGAATCTGTTTTTCGGCGCGAGTTAGTCAGTTAAATTAACTCTACTCTGCCTCGCTTTACACAGAGTTTGAAGAAGCGAGGAGCTGGGTGGAGAAAGAACTCACCTTCAACAAGAACGTGGATGTAAATCTCTTTGAGACGACCATCCGTGTCCTGGGGGGTTTACTGAGTACCTACCATCTAACAGGAGACCAACTCTTTTTAGACAAAGCAGTGAGTGAGCCCATTACAAACACTATTATTATTGTCTGTTTTCTTATTTAGTGTGGCTGCACTCCCCGTAGCTTATTTGTAAAGTACATTGTAAAGTTGGTGAGTTCACTGTCTCACTTCTGGTAAAATGCTAAAAGGTGTCTTCAGATTTGTAGTTGTGTTAATGTTGCTTACTTAATTTTACTGATATAAAAATAGAATGTTCTACCTGTAATTCTGTTTTCTCTGATCTTTTTTTCCACCTAAAGAAAGATCTTGGGTCCAGGTTGATGCCTGCCTTCAAAACTCCTTCAAAGATCCCGTTTTCAGACGTCAACATCGGGAAGGGAACCGCCCACCCGCCGCGGTGGACGTCGGACAGCACGCTGGCCGAGGTCACCAGCATTCAGCTGGAATTCAGAGAGTTGAGCCGCCTCACTCAGGATCCTCAGTACCAGGTCAGAACATAATACTCAGTCTCTACAATAGTAAAATGTGTGTGTATGTGTGTGTCAGATGAATAGGTTTGGCATTCAGTACTTTCATTTCACTGTTATGGACTGAAATAAGAATTGGAAGCAGTTCATATGAATATTTTCTTGCTTCAAATGGAGCATTTCAGCTCAGTTAAAATCAGACATTAAGTACAGTTTGCAAACACTTGTGTGACTGATGTGACAAGCATGAGCGAGGATTTGCTTTGGATCTTTAAATCCATCATGCTGTCAGTGTGTGAGTGATTCCAGAAACGAGAGCTTGCGCCTGACGATTTTCAACCCCAGTATGACAGGAACGTGAATAATATCTGTCATAACCTGCACCAGCACTCTGGGACGTGGCGTCTGATGAGTTCAATTTCACCAAAGTGTGAAATTGTTCATAATTTCCTGATGATAAATAGTTTAAACAGTCTTCTTCAAACATATTGGGCCCATAGATGAGCAGTAATTGAAGTGAAGCTTGTGGGTTCATTATCTCGTGTCAGGGCATTAATGTCATCCTCTTTTTTTCTTGTCTAGGACGTCGTGAATGAAGTGATGAAGCTCGTCCACAAGCTGCCGGGCAAACATGACGGACTGGTGCCTATGTTCATCAACACCAACAGCGGCCAGTTCACCCACAAAGGAGTCTTCACACTCGGCGCCAGGGCAGACAGTTACTATGAATACCTGCTCAAACAGTGGATCCAGGGAGGAAAGACGGAAGATGAGTAAGTCCAGCTTTATAGTTCTGATCTTTCTGTGCTTGTAGGAAATTTAAAAAAAAACCCAAAAAAAACAGTAAAAGCTGAAACAGCAGAGCCATAGAAAAGACAACTTACTGTAAACTCATAAATTCTAAATGACTTCACAAGAATCCACTTACAAAATACTTATCAAAGTATATTGAGGATGAAGATAACATGACAATCAGTGTAAATATTAAAACCGTACAGCTTGTTTCTGTTTAGTAGAGTCACATTGAATAGATGTTCCCTGTTTTTCTGTTTATTAAACCAACTAAATTAGATTCAGAAATGTGACCAAAAGAGTCATTTTGTTTCATGATGTATGACTTTTATTAAACTTTTATATAACTTTTATGAAAGTTGTGATATTTCTGTCAATCATTATGTCAGAAACCAAGTCCAGTCAGACTGAATTATATGTGTAATATAACAATGGCTATTATTTACATAACTTGCATTTCCATGTCTGTATGTGTGTGTGTGTTTTTTTTTTTTTTCTTTTGTTCCAGCTTGTTGGAGGACTACCTACAGGCTGTGGAGGGAGTGAAAAAACATCTTGTGAGACAGACGGGGGCCAACAGATTAACCTTTGTTGGAGAGCTGTCTCACAACCGCTTCAACCCTAAAATGGTAAAGATACTTAGAGGACATCGGTGTGTTAAACACAGAGGGTGTCGGGAGGTTTCAGACATAGATAGGCTTACTGTGTTGTTTTTTTTAAGTGCGAAGAACAGCATACAAATGCGGAAGTGGAACAGTTGCAGACAGTGGCCACCTTGTTAAATCCATCAACCTCTGGTTTGTTGTTAAATCTGTAGCTGTAGAGGAGTCGGTCTCTGTCATCATTATCTCTCATTTTTCACTTCATGATCGCACCTCTCCACCACAGGATCACCTGGTGTGCTTCCTGCCAGGCACCTTGGCACTGGGTGTCCACAACAATCTCCCAGGGGACCACATGGATCTGGCGGTGCAGCTGATGGAGACCTGTCACCAGATGTACACGCAGATGGAGACTGGGCTGAGCCCAGAGATCGCACACTTCAGCCTGCAGTCCAGTGATGGACGTGATGTTGTTGTCAAGGTGAGGTTAATGGCAGATAGTTTGCCACTTGATTACCTTTTATTGCTTTTCCCTGTGATTTGCACACTCAAGCTTTTTGACTACTTTGATTACTTTTATCATCCAATAGTACTTATCTATCTGCTTTAGATGTATCTGCACATATCATGATTTACAACTTGTATTAAATGTGACTACTGTTGTTAAGTTTCATTTCAGATTTTAACTCAATATAAAATTCATTTTAAGCCAGGTTCAGTAATTAAATGAATACACTGGCAGCACTCATAGTGGACATAGTTCTTATTATTATATCATTATTATATTCTATACTATATTATTATCTTTTTAAATTCAAGTGGAGTGTAATAAAAAAGCATTGACTTTTCTGCACTGAGCTCAGTAACCAACCAACCAATGATGCGAGAACCCAGTGCTGATTCATGAATGAGCTTGTAAAAAAAAAGTGAATGAGTTGGTTGAATAATATTTGAATGTAAATGGATCAAATGTAATAAAATTTTAAAGCTCGTTTAAATTTGACACAGCAGCTGTGACCTTCCGAAAACCTCGGTAGGTCACAGCGGGTCCTCATTTCTTTTTTTTTTTTTCCATTAACACTAAGTTTATGGCATTTTTTTCTTGTCACTGCTGCATTCATTAACTTCAAAAATATGTATGAAATCAAGTATTAAAATAAACCAAACTACCGTCAGATTAGAAAAGTTATTCACTGTGATAACTGATCAAAAAAAAATAGAATTTTTCCTGCGGTGGCTTATCCTTGGATGTTTGCCTTTCATTACACACAGAGACGTTGATTTGAGGTATAAAATTTTTATTCAGCGATGGTTGAACACAAAAAGAAAAATGAAAGAATATTAAAAAAAAAAAATAAAGCTCAGATTATGTAGTTGTGAGAGGGGAAAAAAAAAAAAAAAAAAAAAAAGAGGGGTGGGGCCCAGAAAAAGACAAAGGTTGTTCCAGAGCCTTGTCCGTCTGGTTCTTTTGTTGGTTTGGACCCTTATTCGACAGATTATTTGTACAGATTATTTATTTACTTGTATTCTAATATATATATGTGTATATATATATATATTCTGTATTCTCCAGCCTGCAGACAGACACAACCTGCTGAGACCAGAGACGGTGGAGAGTTTGTTCTACATGTACAGATTTACCAAGGACACCAAGTACAGAGACTGGGGTTGGGACATGCTGCAGAGCTTCAATAAGCACACAAAGGTACAGACAGACTGAAGAGTTCTGTTATATCACAGGATTTACACGACTACAATGAACTGAAATGTTAACGTTTTATGTATTTGAACGGAAAGAAAAGAAAAATCCAGGTCAACACGTCAGTTTAAACCAAAACCGTCAGATTCAGTGGTGTAATTTTCTGTATGTGTAAAACATCTGGCAGCTCAGGGAAAGTTCATATTGCATCATCTTTTCTCCTTCATTAAGACATTCATCACCAAATACGTCTTCTCCCGCAGGTTCCCGGTGGCGGCTACACATCCATCAACAACGTCCGTGACCCCGTCAACCCCGGACCGCGGGACAAGATGGAGAGTTTCTTTCTGGGTGAGACGCTGAAGTACATGTATCTGCTTTTCTCTGACGACATGGAGCTGCTCAGTCTGGACAAATACATCTTCAACACAGAGGCCCATCCTCTGCCCATATGGCCTTCTCCACCTAAGTGATGTCAGCGTACAGGAGACGTGTGTAAGGATCAGACCCACAGAGATCTGTCTGTGTGTGTGTCAGAGTGTTATCGCCGCTCAGTCAGCCACATCTCTAAGCAACCATCGAGGCTGGACCGCTGCACTGAGCAGATCAGCAGATCTGTGCTGTCCTCCCGTATCTGACCTGATATATGATACATTTCCATGTGGAAGTTTTTTTGTTTTTTTTTAAGGAGTCTTTTTGTTAGAGCTGGTCTCTACTATTAGTATTTTTTAAATCAGCTCTGACTGGCTAGAACAAACGGGAAACGAGAGAACAAAGTAGGAGCTTTATTATTTTGACCGGGGGATTTGTTGTGTACGTGGTTATAGAATCAAGTTTTCGTTCGCTGTGTCTCACTAGTCCTACATAGTCATGGCTGTGAATTGTTAGAAGGTGCAGTTACTAGTGATGGAAATACGTGGAGCATGTTCATCTGGATTTATATTTAAACATATTGTTCTAACTGTGTAAACAGATTTTTTTTAATTATTATTATTTTCTTTGCCAGTGTTCAGTGCACTTGCTCATGTATTGAAATTACAAAAAAAGTGAAGTAACGTCTAGAGTGTACGTTTACTTCCTCTCAGGACTTTGTTTCCCTGTACGGTCGCGTCCTGTTGTGTGCTTTGGGGCAATTTAGTTCTGTGGCCAGTGTGGGGTAAAAAACAAAGGCAGCTTATCCCTAATACCACCATAACCTGCCTGTCTTTAATCAAATACAGACTTTAAATAAAGTCTTAGGAATGTGGTTTGATCAGATTTAAACACCGGCTACAGTGGTTGTTTTCATTAACATGGGACGGTTGAAGAGTGGTAGAATTGTGAAGCCCCAGAAAACGTTGCACTTCAGATTGATGACTTACCCGGTCGCTGTTGCACAAAGATAAGAAATGAATTATGGGGAAGATGCACATTCACATTGTCTGTGTGTCTAGAGAAAATAATCAGGTTGTCGTGGGATCTTTACATTTATTGAGACGGTGCAAAGAAGTTTGAAAATAAAATGTATTTAAAGGTGTAATGAATGAAATCCTGAATGATTGTTTTTTTTTTTTTTTTTTTAACCCGGGGGTGTCACACCTTGTTTTATTAATGAATGTAGTTTTTTTTTTTTCTCTCTCGCACAGACGAACACTTATTTGTGCACTTTGAGCACTATTTGTGCCCCAGTTTGGGTCTTATCCTGGTTTTTCATTAATTCACGCTTGTTTTTATTTCGAATCAAGAGGAATTATCTGAGGCTGCCGTGCAGATTTAAACTCGCAGTTCGCTGTGAAGTCGGATCAAAATGAACCGACTCGGCACATCATCACTTCCTGCGTCAGGGACAACACTCACACACACGTGCACGCACGAACACACGCAGCCATTCATTCTCTTTTCACAGACGACTTGTTCAAGAAGCGAAGTTTGTTGAATTGTTTTCTTCATACTTGAAGGAGTTTGATTCTTGCTGTTTAGCAATCCCTGACTCCCTGTCAAATGTGATGTAGAGCAGCGTGGGAGCTCTTGTTTTTCCATACACTAACGTTGACAAATCAATTTGAAGGACGTATCCGGTGTGTGTGTGTGTGTGTGTGCTGCTGCTTTTTTTCTAAGATGGTTGAACCCACCCTTCGTTATTCAGATATCACCTTCTATTCTTCACTCTACAAAGAACGCCGTGTTTCTGTTTTTTTTTTTTTTTGGCTCATTTCTCCACAGTCGAGACAGACGCTCGTGTTCCGGTTTTAACCATCTCCGCTTATTAATGAACTTCGTCCGACAGAGAGCCATATACTTACCCACATCATTGAATGTGCACTACATTTGCCAACGCTCTGCTGTGCCTGTTGAAATGTATATTGTGCAATGGTGGTTTGGGGGTTTTTAGTTTGTTTTTTTTTTTTGTTTTTTTTTTTTTAGCAGCATCATTGGTGTCGATTTGTGAAGCGCTGTGTGTGAAAGATTGATTTATAACTTGTGGTTTCACTCTGACTGGGTGGCCGACAAAACAATATGGGTGTGTGTGTGTGTATATATATATATATATATATATATTTTGTGTAAATTGGTTCAAATTTGTCTACTGAATCGATCTTGTATGTCTGCTGATTTGTGAAGCTATTTCTTGGTCTTAACCTACTGTGCCATCATGACAAAAAAAAAAGTTCTACTTCATGCAGGTCTCTATTTTATCTCTATTTTTTTCGCTCTTTTTTTTCCCCCCCTCGAAATCTTTGAAGATTTTCTAACATGTCTGCCTTCACCTCACGTATGTTAAAGTGAAACTCTCTCTGGCAGCATTAACGACGGTTTTAATGACTGTTGATGTCTTTTGTTTACTTATTTGAGCGAATTCTATGTGTGAAATGAAGCTACAGAAGCTATACCTCCACCTCAACGAAATCTGCCTGCAGACTCCCACACGTGATTGGGATAAAGCTTGGCACTCGTTCTTTTTTTCTTTTATTTTTTTTTCTAATTGTCATCGGATGCTATGAAAAGCAAAACCGACGCTGTTAGTCAGCCTCTCCGTGTTTTATATTTGACTTTGCCCTGCAGCGTACTGGCTCCTACTAAAACTGTTAATCATCACGGTGTCATTTTCTCAGTTGGGCACAGTAGTTTTTAGAAAATACTACTGAAACAGGACTAAATAGTGCTTTTGTTGGGGGACTGTTTTCAGCTGTTGATTAATATATATTTACAAAAGCGTGTATGTGGGGTTGAGGCAGCATTAACTAAAATGTGTATTAATGAGGGAACATGTTATCCAGTGTAACACTGTGGCCCTTTAGTACAAGAAAGGGACAAGATAAATCAGGATTTGCCGACACTGGCAATTTATTGACCTTTAGAAATATGTTAACATTCTTTTTTATCTTCGCGTCTTCATCAGACAGATGCTTTTGTATAAAAAGCGATGCACAAATGAGCTATGAGGTATGATGCAAGCATTGTCTCTTAACAAGAAGGTCACAGGCTTTTTTTTTTTTTTATCAAAAGACTTTTTTTTCATGATGCAAGAAAAGCAGTTACTGTACTGCATTTACGCTAAGCTTGACTTACAGTAACCTGTCGTCCTGTCATAAGACATGAAAACGCAGAGAATGTTGTGTTAAGTTGGTGGGAGAAGAAAAGATAAAAGAGCAGAGATGACTCATTTATTTCCACAGAATCTCAGACTGAAACTCACTCAACTCTGGCATTTGGTATTCTAATGGTTTTCAAGGCTGATTCTTCCGCCTTTTATCAATAATTTACTTTTTAAGGGAAATTGGGCTGTCTAATCCAACATTTTATATAAAATTGTAAGAGTAGAAAAACTGATTCTGACCAGAATTTTAAGTTTTGTTGTGTTTTTTTTTTTTTTTTTTTTAAACCAAATGTATTGTGGGTGGTTTAATGTATAGAATCTGTTCTGCTCTCTCTCTCTCAGCTGATTGGCTGTATCTCCCTCTTGTGATGACAATGATAATTATTAATGAATCCAAGCCATAACAAAAAAAACGACAGCTCTACTGTGTCAGCAGCTGAAGGCTACACAACGTCAGCGCTGTTCATTGCTTCTCGCCTGCAGCTGTTCCTGCTTCACTGACTCTGACCCTGTGTCAGGGACCAAAGACATGAATCAATAATGTGTTCATTTTAAGGAAAAAAAAAAACACATCTTGACATGGTGGTCTCCCTATCTATAATGGCAGAGCTCATAAGTCAATAACTCATCCGAACATTGTGAACACATGCTAAAAGTGTTTATGTTCAGTGGTTTGTTCTTCAGTTTCTCCTTCGTCTTTCTACTTTTCAAGGTGCATCGTTTCTTTTCTTACTACATCTTAACAGATCAACATTTACTGTGCAAATGACTGATTGAGCACTTTGTGAATCAACTTGTGGCTTATTGCAATGTTCACCAAATTCAAAAACAATTTTCCTGCCAATTACATTTTTTAAATAAAGCTTTTTTCAATGAAGTTTATGTACTGTATTGTTTCTTTTTTTTTTAAAGCCTTAAAAAAGACTCAAAACTCCAGTTTGCTTGAACGCCACCTCGGTAGAGCAGTGTTATATTAGCAGCCTAAATCAAAAACTGAAACATCAATCTCAACTCGATGACTAAATACCAATGTTGATATGTTGCAGTGGTGTAACACCAGGGGGCAGCAGAAACCATCCATCACTGTCTAAAGTACTGATTCTTCCTAATGATCCAAATGAATACACAAGAAGACTCATGCAAATGTTACTGTTGCAATATGGCGCATTGTATTACAGCAGAAACATATGCACGACTGTTCTCCTTGTTCGTTTTTTTAATATATATTCGTTCCCTTTTTTTTTTTTTTTTTAATTTTGACTCCAGTTTGATGGACATCACATTAGTAGTGAACCAACGTCCAAACCTGCAGGTTAATGTGACTGATGTGTGTAACACAGTCGAAGTGTTTCCACAAAACAGTGTTGACATTTGTCGCTTCCGACTGTTCAAAATGCCCAGAAGGTTTCCAGGTTGTTCTCTTGTCCACAAAATCACCTGACGTGTCCTTAGACCAAAATGTTTGATGAATGTCACAGCTACTTAGAAGTAGAGGAGATTTTTTTTTTTTTTTTTTACTTTCATTCTAACCACAAAAAAAAAAAACATTTTATCCCTTTTTTTAATAATGTGTTGTTAAGCAGTTCTGCATATAAAAGATACACTGTGTGTTTTAGTCACATGATAAATATAAACGGATAAAAATCCACAAAAATAATATATAGGAAACCATAATGAACACTCAAGGCTGCAGGTGAAGTGTGTGACAGTTATGCATCAGAAGAAAAAACAAAGCCGATTATCATGACCTTTATTGCACACACTCATGAGTCACACTCATGAGCAGTCTGCAGCATGTGTGACAATTTTAAATTTCATCATCAGTAAGTACAGTGAATGTACATCAGAGATTTGACTATGATCTGTAATAATACTGTTGTTTCAGAGATTTTCATTTCAGGCTTATGTTTTCATATCATATGTATAAATTGTATAAATGTCCATGTCTCCATGTGTCACGTTTTGATTTTTGCTGAGGTGCTTTTTCATTCAGGATTACAGATTGTGTCTTTCATAACTGTTGATATGAAATCTTCCTATCGTGAACAATGTTGTCAGTGGTAAAATACGCTGGTGGATTTGACCAAAAAAAAAAAAAAGAATAATAATACCATCCAAGCAGCAGGAAAAACTGGTTGTCAATATAACCAGTCTGTGCAGCCAGACACTGAATCGTTTTTCACTGATCTTTTCAGAGATTTTAGCAGCTTCCAGTGTGGGATGCACCACTGCAACCAGATGGTGTTAACTACAAGTATAATCCAACATTCTTTAATTTTCAGAGCGTAATTAATTGTTGGGTGTTTGTCAAGTTTTTTCTTTTTTTTCCCCCATGTTGATGAACTGAGGCCCGTTGTGTGTTAGTACAACACTTGTTTGTGGTTTTGTTGTGAGACTTTGGCCTGAGGCTCAAAACTGCAACTGTTTCTCCCAAAAGGATGTGAAGTATAAGTTTTAAGAAACTAATTGCTGCCTGAAGGGGAATTTAGATAGATTTTTTTCCCCCAGAACCCACCAGCTGTCAGGTAACTCTGTGCCAAGAAATTGGGTCGAAATAGTTTTATGAATGTTTAAGTTTCTCTGTATTCAAATCATGAATTTCCTTTAACAATTTAGTATTTCAACGTTTTGAACCCTCGTTCTGTGTGTTTTCTCTCAGCCTGTGTGTGTGGGTAAAGGTTTGGTTTAAGGCTTGAAGAGGAAAAGTAGATTTCCAGATTGATCACACAACCATCGGTGTGATTTTGTGACTAAAGGTTACCATCCTATTTGTGATAAACAAGAAACAACACAACCTCAATATTTCTCATACGCTGTCACTGTCTAAACTCATTTCCTGTCTGCCTCTATAACAAAGGCCCCAAAGGTTAAAGAGCACAGTAACAACCTTTTTGCTGCCACGCAGTGGTTCAATATCCCAACTTAGAGCTCAGACATTTCCTTTGTCTGTACACTGTGACTCTGACAGTGTGTTATAATGAGAAATCTTACATGTAAACACGACTTTTGTTCTCCACAGGAAGCCTGTAAGTTTCCCTTCAAAGGTGGCACCTGGGACTCCACCAGATGTCAATCAGAACTAAAGGAACTTTACAGATCAGAAGCAAAACCAGAGGGAACCAATGGTATAAATATTTGATTGGGATATGTCTTAACCAAAACAACTTAAAGTGTTTACTCTTTAAATACAGGTTTGTTTGGTTTGTTTGTCTCTTTTCCCTGTAGGAGGCTGAAAAGCTAAAGTTGATTATCTTTCTCTTCCATCTTCCTTCCTGCAGCCTTTCCCCTCTCTCTCCTCCACCTCGGTGTGGTGTGATCCATGGATGGTGCAGGCTCACAGAGCAGCATGACTCCTCTGATCACTGAGAGCAGAATTCATCTGAGCAGCCGGAGACCTTGGCACCAGCCTGCGCCGTGAGCTGTTATCTATCAGCAAAAATGTCAGCCGCAGCCCTGTGGTCTCTCAGATGAGAAATTAAAAGAAAAGGCAGGGGGAATGAAGGAAGGGAAGATGGAGAGATGAGAGAAGCTCTGCTCGCTGTTTGCCAAAATCGTCTTTGTAAGTTACATTAAGGCCTTTTTCCGCAAAGATTACCTCAGAAAATATTCTATCTCAGAGCAGCAAGACCCAGAGCGGACTGCATACGGAAATCATATCCTGAAACTATGTTTTTAAACACACATCTCCAAGACAAAGGCTTTTCTCATTTATAACTAATATTAGTTGGATTACTCATGTCTCATAAATCCATCACTGTATTTATTCTGCATTTTTGTTGCAAAATATTTGATATCGTGATTTCTGTGCTCATAATAATTTGCAAAAAACATCATTCCAATCATGTTCTCAGTCTTGATGATACTGATAAGAGCCTGACGTCCATATATTTGTCTTACACAACTGATTAACATTATATATATGTTACAGTGCTGCTGACCATGTCAGAGGCTGCAGCTTGTGACTGTTGAATTCGGACTGTATTGT
Organism: Polydactylus sextarius; assembly: GCA_016801845.1. Taxonomy (NCBI): domain Eukaryota; kingdom Metazoa; phylum Chordata; class Actinopteri; family Polynemidae; genus Polydactylus; species Polydactylus sextarius. The sequence goes on from CM028922.1 coordinate 9,184,520, forward strand.
GTGTAGTGACACTGAGTTTTCTTTTTCAAAGTTTCAAAGTTTTTTTTTTCCAAAGTGTATCCAATAAAATGTCAGATTTCCAATTGTGTTGTGGAAATGTCACAGAACGACCTGTAAAACTTTGCGTCAATACATAAAAAAAAACCTTTGATGTGTTCTCTCTGTCTCTTCTCTGTGTCATATTTTCATTTATATCAATTTTATTCTTTCTGTTGTTTTCTGGTAAATGCTTGGTTTTGTTTAATGTCAGTGTGCATTTATCATTTGTTATCTGTATTTGATATTTTGTCAGTAAAGCATAAAAAGATTAGCCTTGAGAGATGAGCCTCCTGCGCACAGCGGCTGTTTCTGTTCATGTGAAGCTTCCATTCACCTGTGTGCTGTAATTTTTTATTGGTATTGATTATAAATTACTTTCTTGTGGCAGCTGAGCTTGTTGTTTGGCCTCTGCATTAAGATGCTCTCATGCTTTTTATTTACTCAAGTGGTGAGATTTGAAGGGTCATGTTTGAGTGTTTGGCTGAGCTGAACCACTACAAACCCTCTAGACTCATGTGTCCATGCTTACGTTTCAGTCCCTGTAATACTGGTGGCGTACTTTGGGGAAATATTCTTACTTCTTGACTTGAAAACAATTTGATTTGGGTGTTCTGCTGAGAAGTATTGAGGATGGAGAAAGCAGAGGTCTTCGTGTTTTTTTTCCCAGAAACTTCATTATGAGGTCAGTGCCTGTGAGATACATGTGTTTGTACAAACTGGAGACTGAACAGATCAGTCCAGCTTTGAAATCATGCGATCTGTAAGTGTTTCTGGTCACGTATGATGCTTGGTTTTTTCCATTCAGGCACTGTTCAGGTTTTCTCTGCTGTGAGACAGAGTCGTCCTGAATGTGCAGATTTTAAAGTGCAGCATCAACAGCGACTGATGATTGATGTTTAGTTTCACGCTGCAGATTATCTGACTGGTCATTTGCAGTGTGTTAAATGATAGACCTGCACACTGCCTGTGTGTGTGTATGTGTGTACATTATCTACAACTGTATCATTTGTGTATCCACAGCTGCCATCACTGCAGCAGCTTCACTAGCTCATCAGATCAACTAAGCAATCACAGACACACTGCTGCTATTTATAGATGTGGATCGATATTGTGTTGTGAAGTGTGAGCTGGATCATGAGTGGGCTGACATAAAAAGACTTCAAACCAGAACCTTATGTTATTTTAGCATTTATGTAACATGACATCCTCCACAGAAATGCGTTGATGTTGTAACTTATCTTATTATCTGATTATGTGATTATATGGCTAATTAGCTTTAAGATCTGTTAATTCAACTTTTCTCCATTTCTGCTCTTTGATTTGCATGTTTTATATATATATATATATATATATATATATATCCATGGCCCACCTTATTTAAAAAAATAAAAGCCTGAATAATATATTTCCTGACATATGTTCAGTGTCTCTAGTTCTTCTCACAGTCTGTCAGCTTCCTCTTTAAACGCCATGAAAGTGTCTCCACAGGGGAGCTACTCATGTAGAAAATTGAAAAGGCTAGAAAGCAAATTCACTAAAGTGTTGTCCCCTCTTTTTATCTGCAGATCTGTTTACTGAAATTTAAACCATAATTAACAACTAAGACTGTGTAAAATCAATTTATTTTATTTTTCATGCAGATCCAAAAGCCATAATATATATATATATATATATATATATATATATATATATATATATATATATATATATATATATATATGTGTGTGTATATGTATATTTCTCGTTCTTTTATTGACACGTACTTCAGCCATTTTTTTTTTCAATATCTGTCAAGGATGGGTGTTTCGTTTACATCAGCTCATTTCTGACAGCGAGATTGTATTTCCCTCTTTTAAACTGTGTAGCAGTGCACAGGAAAATTGAATAATTCTTTGAATTCATAAGTCGTAGTTACTTGTCTGGGCTCGACCTAATCAGGCAGACACTTAAGTCTTGTTAAGTGGAAGACACACAGAAAAGATGTTAAAAGATTAAATGAAAAATTGGTCTGATTCTAACCTAAAAGGCAAAATAAGTGGCAACATTAATGGAATGACAGGCTCCAATAGATATGTTTTTTTTTTTTTTTCAATTTTAATATTGGATTTATTTTTTTTTTTATTGATTCAAAGTTCTGTCGCAAATATTAAACTGTCAAATATGTCGTGGTGGAAACTAAGTTTCAAATTTCCATTTATCACCGAGTTTTGAAAACTGACAAATACCCAACTTTAGTCAGATTAGTCCTTTTGAAGAGCTGGAGTTGCGCTTTAAAGTTAATCTTTAATATTGAGCGTTGGACAACATTGAATCTTTAAAGATTCAATGCTGTGTGACTCATTAAGGTGTGACTCCAGTCTGAGTGTTAACGTGTTCAGTTCTACTCACCTGCCGTCTGAGCTGCTGTTGTCTGCTGACCTGTCTGTGTCACTTCAACCTGACGGCCACATGTATTCACAAGCCGTCTACTGAGAAGACTGCGCTGTGATACTTTAGCTGAGTACCGCTGTGTTGTCAAGCATGTGAGTCCATGTTAAAATGACAAATGAATACATAGAGTCTGTGTTGTCTCAACAGACTTGTTTTGTTGCACTGAGGTTTAAAAACAAATATTTCAGTTGAATCAATTATAATTCAGACATGTTTCTCATGACAACATCTGAGAGGAAGAGAACTTGGACCTAAGCTGTTTCCTAGCAACACAAGTCAGATGACTTGGGTCATATATCAGGTACAGATACAAGCTGTAGGTTTAATTTCAGTAGTGTGGAGGCACAATCAAGTCTGGAGTCTGTAATTAAGTTATTCAATCTTGCGCTTTACTTTGCCACTCTGTTCACCAACTTGTTTCTGCTTTGTCTGTATGTTTTTGGAGGTGGGTGGCTAGTTACCTGTGGATTTTTTGTGTTTTGTCACTGAACTCTGCCATATGCTGCAGCTGGAAACAAGACTGTGAGCCCTGAAACCAAAACAATGAGTTGAAAGATGCTAAAATGTGGAGTGAAGCTAACAACAGCTGCGTTTATCTTTGTGTGTGAGCTCCATCGCAGTAGTCATAGTTGCCCGCCTGGATGTTAATATAGAAAGATTGATTGGTGCAGCCTTAAGTGTAATTGGCTCTTGTCTTTTAGTGCCCACCTGTTTGCAGCTTATTTATCTTCCATCTGATGAGAACTGATCACTCTGTTGAGCTTTTAGTCATGAGCAGTTAAGCCTATTAAGTATCCAGGCCTTGTTAAGCATTTAAAATGATTTCAGTTAACCATGAAATGTGTAGCCTACTTTCTTACGTTTATGTTTTTCTTATGTTATGTTTCAAATTTTTGGCAAAGTGCTGTGGTCACACTAATCAGATTACAATGTACCTGCGTTTCTGTCACCACACACACACACACACACACACAGACACACACACACACACACATACGGAGCTGTGATAATGCAGTGGTTCAGCTCTGACTCATGGTCATCTCTTCATTAACACTGAATGATAGAATCTGTCTTTCTACAACTCTGGGATTACATTGCAGGTCATTCAGCTGAGAGTTTTTTGCAGCTCAAATTGAAAGCAGTGATAATAACCAAAATCATTAGCTCTGTGGGTGTTCTCGGAGAGCTCATTGTATTCATTCTGTCTTTTTTGTTTCTGTTTCTCCTGTTTCTCCTTCTCCACATTCTGTGTATGTCTTCTCTGCTGCACTGCTTGTTTTACAGCGTATGTGCAGTATAATACTGTTTGGCTTTTCAGTGTGTGACTCTGATGAACTCTCCTAATTACTCTCATTGATCAACACACACACACACACACACACACACACACACACACACACACACACACACACACACTTGCACACATGTAAATGCATGTACGCAGTCTCTAACACTGTCCAAATGTGTGCTGCTTCAACATTTTTCATGCACCGGCAGCAGAGCTGAACAATCTCTCAGTGTTATCTCTTCACTGTTTTTGTAAACAGATATTAAAACTAAATCAGACTGAACTGATGTGGTTTTTGTCTTATTTACTCTTTAATGACTTTGCTCCATGTGTTGGCTGTCATTTAATTTTGAAAAACTGACTCACATTCACTTTATTTATTCATTTATTTTTGTCACTCTGAAAATTGTTAGTCAAAACATTTTTTGTAGGCTGCTGCACGGCATTTAAACTAGACAGGATCGTTGGCCAAAGACACTTTTCAGTTATGCCAGTAATTTAAACATAGCTGAGCCTGCAGGCTTCCCGAGCCAACTCCTGTCATCCTCAGAGTGCTTGTTAAAAATTTCCTCTGGTTTGTTGGTAAAGACAAGAGTTTTTTTTCCACTTTCCTATAGATTATGCAAATGAATCTCTGCTTTCAGGCATTGTAAGGCTACAAAGTTCATTAAGAATGAGTTTTGTGTGAGAATGCACATTGATTATATTTGTTTTGTTAACCCCTTTATACCTAAGTTGCACTAAAATTACCATTGCAACCACATTCACCATAAATGCCCCTTTTTTATTTGAATTATTGGTAGATTTATTATTCATTTAGAAAAAGTTTCTCTTCTTTTATTGACTTATGACACAAGAGTCCTCCTTGGTGTTGCAATAGAATTGGAAATACATTATTTTCTAGGCTGTACAGATAAACAGATAAACAGGACTAGGAACAGGAGGTATGGAAGAATGAAAACAGTAGAGTGGCTACACAACACAGATGGGACAACAGCCTCACTTGTCATTCTGTATTTTATCTGTTTTCCTTTTTCCAGCATTAAAGAATCTCAAAAATGCCAAACAATCTGTGATTCCTACTTCTTACATGTGGATATTTTCTTGTTTTCTATTGAATTTCTTTGAAATTTAAACTGTTATTAAAACCAATTGAGCAATATGAAGATGTTGGCTTCTGTTGTTGTTGTTGCTAATGACATTTTACTGATTAAATGATAGTTCTGTTAATCTTTTCTTTCACTGTTTTACAAAATAATCAATAATGAGAATAACTGTTAGCTGCAACCCTGATCATTACACCAGTTACTTTTTTTTTTTTTTTTTTACCATAAACTGGAAATAATTATCATGATTATGAATGAGACAATGAGCCAAGGCAGCTTATTTAGAAGAGGACGATTGAAAATAAAAGAATCATTAACTGATAAACGCTCTCCTCTGAAACCATGTGTATGCTATCAGATGCTCTTGCTTTTATCTCGGGTGCCTGGGCTGCTGCTTTGCTGACAGTCTGCTGTGTCACTTTGAGCAGGCGGAGTGCTGACTTCATCTGTGATTTCAGCCAGCGCTGCTTTAACCGCACTCGCTCCTCTGGTGTTCAGCGCATTTTCCATCTTATTGAATCATTTCCGAAGACAACTTTCATTTTTCAAGTCTGTTTTCATTTTCTACAACCGTTGGTCTGCCTTCAACCGTGCTAATTACTTTAACACTAACAGTTTTATCACCCAGCATGCACTTGGCCACAATTTCAAATTAAAATGACACAATAGTTTTTTTTTTCTGAGAATAGGGTGTCCTCAGTATGCTCTGGTCAGCCTTTCAAAATGCTGCAATTACTGCTTAATAAAGTAGAGGAAATATTTGGCTCCTAGTGGCTGCAGCTTTTAAGGAAGGCTCAGTTCTGCCAAATCCGCACAGTGCCATTTGTCAACACAGTGGCCTCAGAGCACAGGGCTTCATTTGCAGCTGATATCGTCATCATTTTGCACTTGTGACTGATCATTTGGGCAGCTGAGTTCAACCCCACTTTGCCCCTTTTGGCTACAGCTCAAGGACTCATGGATCAGAGATTCCAGCGACTATGGTTGCTTGCTGCCAGGTGACCTGCAGGCAAAGACTGATACAGAATACCCAAGAAAAAAACAAGGACAAATGTACTAAACTGATGTGATATAATATTATAATGCTCCACTTTTGCAACGTGGAATTCACAATCTTAAACTCTTGACATCTACTTAAACCCCTAGAACTCATTTCTGTTCATATGCAGAATTACATATCTATAATCGTTCCATCCAACGTTACATCTCTTCGTGGCATTTAAATGACTTGGATGTAACGACACCTTTGTCTCATTTAGCATTTGTGAATCTATTAATATGCAAATTAGCCGCACCACTATTTCCATGTACTTTGCAAGTTTACAGGATGATACGTGATGAAAGAAATCCAGGCTGTTTGAATATATATGTTTTTGTGACCGTCATTGGTACGCTGCAGTTCCTTAGAGGAAATGATACAATACATCCTTCAATAAACACTGTGTGGGCTTGTTAACAAGATAAAACAATCAACTCAGTTAGAGGGGGGTCTAATTAAAGTCATTTAACACAAAAAATAAATAAAGTACAGTTATCTCAGTGGGCTGCAGAAGACCACAAAACTATTAAACATCTTTGAGTTTAGGTTTTTATTTCATGTAAATATCAAATTTAATTTGGCTTTTAACTAACCTCCTTTTTATCTTACCTTAGATTTTCTATCTTTAGATCTGATATTTAGCCCTATTTTTTCACATTTTTTTTTTAATTTACAGTCTTATGTCTCATTTATCTAGTTTATTTGTATAATTTATTTTATAGTTCAACATTTAATACTTTCTTTATCTTATTTATTCTATTTCAATTGCTTTACATTGCAGTGGTTTTACTCATTTTAGCTAGTTTTTAGTTTTTAACTCCAGTGTTTCCTCAGTGGGAGCCCACAGCATCGGGGGTGGCTGCTGGTTCTGGTTGCTGGCTCGGGGTCCACCCTCCTCTGGTTGTGGTGAGGCACCTTCCTCACAACAGTGGGCCCTTTGACCTGCCTGAGGTTGGGTCATGGTCATTCCCTCCCAGCAATATTACCTGTATTATTATTTGTTCTTATAATTTCTCTGTATGTTATATTATTAATAAGGATTGGGGATGGAGGGGCAGACGTAGGGGTGAGGGTGTTTGAGTGGGGATGACTGTTTTTAATATGTAAAACACTTTGTGCTGCATTTTTATGATATGAACAGCACTATATAAATAAAATTTGATTGATTGATTAAAATATGATTTTCCTCTTCCCCTACCAGCAGGTGACTGCTCAGCTGATTAGTGATTCAAATGTCTGAAGAATAGTGTCATGCATTAGTGTATGATTATTATTTCTATGATAAAGTAATTTAGCGATATAACATCATGGCACAGTGTGGTTCTACTCTGTATGTAGATAGCTAGTTCCACCATAAACAACACATTCTCTGATCTAATATGACAGACAGAAACCATAAAAATGATTATATATTATGCGTAATGAATACACATTTATCTGTTTGACTACTGAACAGAAGGATAATATGTATCAGCCTCTTAATGAACACAAATATCTGACCTTTGAAAATCTCTCTGAAGACAATGATCTGTTTTATTTAATGCACTGCAGGTTGTGATCATGTGATCGTGCATGATTACCTCATTTATTTGTATGTGTAAACAAACAAAAACAAAATAAATGAAAAGCAAAATAAATTCACCCATAAGTCACAAGACTTTTTTCCCCATTTCCTCAACTTATTATATTTCTTTCAGTGAATACAGTATTTGATGTTTTGCTCATTTATAGCCACTGTTGGCACTGACCAATAGTGACCATTAACCTTGTCAAGTTAAGTAAAACACCTACAATAACAGCTTATTTGTCACAACTTCCGTGTTCCTGTAATGGAAACCTGCAAACCACCTGACTTTACTGTGAATCAACCAATCAGCATGAGCTCACACAATGGCCGCCGGTTCAAATACTGCGAGTTGTCTGTTCTGGAAACACGGAGACGTTATTTCTCCTTCCTCGAACTCGATGAGAGAAAATAGGGACTACCGGTGAGTTGTAGTCTCGGTGCCGATGTGAGGACGTTCTCTCCATTCATGGATAATAAATTCAATCTTCTGAAACACCTGGTAAACAAAAGCTAACCGCAAAGGAACTCAGTGCCAACACCGCTGAACGAGGAGCTACTGCGTCCAAACAACTAGAAAAATATCTGCACTGTGAGAGCAGGTGCATCCAAACACACTGTCAGGTTTGTAGTCAAGGAAGTGCAACTTATGTTAACAGTTGAGCCAGTTAAACAGTAGGCTCATATCATATTTACGTCATCATGGCCATAATTTGAATAAGCTATGTTTATTTGTGCATCAGTGGGGGAACTGAAGCAAACATTAAACATGAATTAAGAGTTATGTTTCCTGGTATCAAATTACCAAATTTATGCAATATTTGTGAAAGTAGGAAAGCTAAGAAAAACACTGTCGTAAAGGAACTAAAATAAGAAAATGAAAATTGTTAACCACTACTTTTTTGGGGGGGGATAGGCTTTTGACATAAGACATCTGGACTTATCACAGCAGTAAAAACACACGTGTAGCCATTATAATGAGAGAATTGATTGTTGAGTTTTATACTCTACTGTTTAAGTACTTAAACATGCTGTCTCACTATATTTATCAGACAAGTCAGCGGAAACCTGTTGAAATAGTCCAACAGATAGAAACATTAACAATATATAGTGTAGTTTATGTAGTGGAGTCTACATATGTTATATAACACAAAAGGTGTATGAATCTGGAACAAAGTGGCCAAAACCAGGTTACGGGATGTCATTAAAATCCTGTTCGATAACACATTGGTCGCGGTTATGTCAGAGTCGCGAGCGCATGTTGTTAGCCAGGCGCGATGCATTGGCTGCGCGCGGCTGCGTCATTTCCTGACAGGGGGACGGTCTGTGTCGGTGGAGCCGACGGTCTTCACTCAGTCGCTGTAGTAACGTCTGGGAAGCGTAGACACCGAGCAGCGGGTCACCTCCATACCGCAGCCGGGCGGAGAATCGAAACACAACCAACGAAACAAACGTCTCTCCCTTCTTTGAGACGCAACTGGATATTTATATTTTGTGAACTTGACGTCGTTTGGAACTAATAACCGTGTCCGGAGCGGGATATTATTTACTCCTTGGGACGCTTGGCAGGAAAATAAAAACAACTTTTTTTTCTTTTCTTATTCTCCGTCGAGGAAATAGTTGTTTTTTCTTTTTGAATTGGTTGCGCAACAGTGGACTAAGTATAAAAGTATAAGTCCACAGTCTCGCTGTTGTTGCTGTTATTCGTTCCGTGTCGCGGAGCTGTTGACGGCGAGGCGGACACCAGAGAAGCGGAGGCTCGGCAGCCACCTGACCTCCTGGAAAATAAGACCGCAGCTAATGACACACAGGCTGAGATCCTAACATGGCTCATCACTAAGCTCCCTGACGGAGAGGAAACACTTTTCCGCGAGGCTGTTGCATGTGTTGTTTTGAAGCACCGTCTCGCGGATGAAGTTTAGCAGAATCCAATTATTGATATTTTAATTATGGTAAGTGCTAATTAATTAGTGTCAAGTGTGAAATTGAATTAGCTGGACTTAATTGCCCAGTGTAGTTGGCCACATATTTAGCTCTATCCAGAAAACAACTACCCTCTGTCAAAACCAGGCAGCATGGATGTAACCGGAGTGCGTGTCTTCCAGCGGTCGTGATGCCACGCGCCGGTCTAAACCCGCGCCGCCAGCCCGTTATGCCTGCTCTCTAACCCGAAACAGTGTGGCGCCGTGTCCCGGTCACACCGCTAGGATGAGCAGCACCGACCTGGAGCGCATGTCTCTCAGCTCCTCCGCCAACTCCGTGGCCTCCAGCGCGCGGACGCTGTCGGCCAACGTGAGAAAGCTGCACAACGCGCTTAACCTCCTGCTCAACGACTTCGAGAGGGAGCAGTTCATCCACTGTCTGAACGTCTACCACTCCAAACGCAACGTGTACGACCTGGTTCAGACCCTCAACGTCATCCTCAACGCACCCAGCAAACGGCAACTTCTTCCCATGCTGCGTCTGGTCATCCCCCGCTCCGACCAGCTCCTCTTCGAGCAGTACACCTCGGAGGGCCTCTACTTAAAATCGGATTTAGTTGCAAGCAATGGCAGCGCCGAAACCCCACCGGGCGACTTCCCCAGCGCCAGCCCGACTCCACCGGGGCATTTCTCGCCAAACAACCCGCCGGAGTTTCAGGTGGCGCTGAGGGGCTCGCCGGACAGTTTCAGCACCAGCAGCGACGGGACAGCTCCGCTGGTGCCGCTGCTCGGGAGGAACTTTATCCACGAGCCACCGGGCGAGTTGCGGCAGGTCACCATGAAGAGACACAAGAGCAACGAGGGCCTGGGCTTCAGCATTAGAGGCGGCTCGGAGCACGGGGTCGGGATCTACGTGTCCCTGGTGGAGCCGGGGAGCCTGGCGGAGAAGGAGGGTCTGCGGATCGGTGACCAGATCATGAAAGTTAACGACAAAGTCTTCGATAAAGTCACTCACGCTGAAGCAGTGAAGGTAAGTTTGTCTTCTCTTATCTCCTGCACATGCTCAGCTTTTACAGACGGTATATTCATCCTCTAAGTGGCGGTTATAAATCTAATACCCCACAGCAATTCAGTGAACTGGCACCGATGTTAAGAGTCATGGGGACCATTTGTATTTGCCTTTTATTCTAAACCTACATCTTCTCTGTATAATAACCTCCTTCCTCACATTAATTAAGCTACGTGTTTGGCCTTGGTTTCTAAGACTTCTTTGAGGTAACAAGCCCTGAATTTGTAAGGGGATATACTTTTGTTGGCTGGAAGCAGCTTCTTTGTAATATCAGTGGGCAACGTGTTGCAGCGACAATGTTGTGTAAACTATACCCCGACTAGTACTTCTAGGAAACATTGCATGTAACAAGACACCTACAAAGCAGCTGGTAACCATAGGGTGGTGTGTGTTTGAGTGGATGTGTGGGAACAGGTGGAGGTTGGCCCTGTTGATCTGATGCCATAATCTAAGAATGACTAGGACTACTTCTTTTTCTTATTATTCATGACACTGGATGTAAAGAAAGCCTGTTAGCAGATGAAGTTTAGTGTATAGTAAAGATTGATTTATGAAGAAGACTCACAAGGTCTTTGGTTTCATGCGTCCCGTGAGCTGTCCATTGTGCTGAAAATTCATTTTATGTTTTCTTCTCTTTCCCCCTGACTGTTGTTACCTTGCCCTCATTCACTCAGATTTTCCTGTGCTGCACAAACTCATATCACAAAGATTAAGAGTTCACACTTCTTTAACAAAGTTAATTTGTCAGGTGTAAACGATCTGAAAAATAAAGCACTCAATACTTTTCAGCCTCAGTCATATCTGCACATTATACAGTATGCTGTTTCATATTGTTTTACTGTTGTAAGAGCTCCCTTTTAGCCATATTGTATGATTTTTTTTTTTTTTTTTTTTTTTGGTAATGTTCTTTTTTCACCCCCTTGGCAAAAAATAGACTCATCATTAAAACAAGACTTATTTATCAGTAAAAACTGCTTCAGCACAGAGTAATAATTACCAAATTACCAGACATCTGTAAGCTGCTTTTTAAAATAGTGATTGTTTCTAGTTGCGGGGTCAGTGGTTTGTTCCCTCTGACAATCATGGATTATAGTGTAAATTAAGTCCTTTCTAACCTACTGTGATTTTGAAAAAGTCATTCACTCCTCCTATGTGGACCATTGTAATTCACTTTATGCAGGGTTTAGCTAAAAGGCAATCCTCTACTTTCACCTTTCACTAAACCTAAAATACTACCTGTATAGGCTTTTAACTAATGCCACGAGATGAGAACATGTTACACTCCATTTTGCCTTTTTTAACTAAGGTCAGATCTCAGGCTTTACAAGGTCAAGGACCCAATACTTTTATAAATGTCATTCCTGGTCCTATTTGAGTTCTCTGGATAACTTTGCCTCTTTTTTTCCCCTGTTCCCAAGTTGATACCATCTTGAAGATTAATACATTTCCACTTTGTAACTTTGTTAGCCTAGCCTGTCATCTCCATGCTCCATTGTTTGTGAAGCAGTCATTGTCCTAGTTCTGTCTTAGCAGTTAGCAGTTCTCTAACTACTTCTTTCACCACACTGCAGCAGAATGTTTTTGCGCCACATATTGAACACGATCTCAATCCACGTCAGATGGAATACTAATGACGAAATTAACCATCCACATTTTTCCAATCAATTTCTCTCACATTTAAAGTTGTCTCTCATCTGTGGAGCAAAGACTATTGATTCCTGCTACTGTAAATGACCGATTAGAGGGTTTGCTGAAATTCCTTTTAGAGAGGTCATTACCAGTCACAATGGGGGGCTGGTATGTGTGTGTGTGTGTGTCATGATAGCAAAATGTGGTCTTGCCTCCTGTTGTGAGAACAACCCCTACAGCAGCTGTGAGTTCTTTGGAAGGTGTTTAAATGTCTCTCTGACTTTGGGTAGACTTTGTCCCCGTGGTAGGATGAAAATAATACAAGTCACAGGTGTGTAGCTGACACCAAAATGTAGGTAAAATTTAAAGGTTAAATGTCTGATCGATGAGTAGTGACTACTCATCTTTTAATGTGATAACTACTAAGTTCTCATGGATCTAAGCATCAACATGGTGACAGGTGTCAGAACCTGTGTGATTCCCATCACAAGAGGAATGAAAGATATTTGCTTGTGTGTGATGTTTACATCTCTCTGCAATATATTATTCCTCCGTTTCCTTTAGTCTCACTTGTGTCACTGTCGGCCAATATTGCTCTTATGATTATTCAACTCCTGTCCATCATGATGATGGTACATATATAACTATGACTACTAGTTACATTGCTACTACTGCCACTCATCCTCCTGCTGTTATTAGCCTGAGAGCGCAGGCTCCTGGCCAGCAGGGGAGAAACCTTGTCTGAGATAAAATCCCCCTGGAGGTCATTAATGCATTGAGTTCAGTTGTTTTATGCCCTCTAGCTTTAGCCTAAATGTTATTACTGGCTTTTAGAACCATAATTATTTTAACCTTTTTAACTCTGCCAGACCTACTAATGAGTCCAACATTACATACTGATTTTGTGCGGCCAAACTTATCTGGTCTTGCATAGAACTAAACAATTACGTTTTATATTCTGCTGAAAAAAACAGATGACATCTGAAGTATTTCTACCGGATGATGCAACATATTAGGTTTGAATATTTAACTCAGGTCTGAGCTTTGTGTTGTAGCAAGGAGAGTATGTGATGGTGTCTATAGTGAAAAATATTTTTCTAAATTTAAGGAAACATTTCAAAGCTATTCAATTTTCACCATGTTATACATCCCCCTATTTCACTTCAGGGAGTTGTAGACAAATTGTGGAGCCATGGAGCTATTAATTCGAAAACCACTTTCTTCTTGTTTGAACAGCCTAAATACTGAATTTCAAGTAGAACTGTGGGACAAAAGTAAACGCTCGCAGTGTTCTGGGGTTTAAATTCTCTTTCCTGTGGGGACATTTCTGTATTGTACACCATTAGTGACCAATGAGCAAGTTTGCCAGAGATGAAGAGGGCGCAACAGTAGTAGGCTACAGCAACTAGAAGTACAACAGAGCCTGTGGCAGAAAAACCAACCAAACATCACAACAAACACAACAAGAGAAATTTATGAAAAAAAAAAAAAAAAAAAACAATATGTTCAGAGGAATAACTTGATTGAAGAAAACCCTAGATGGTGCAGACTAGATTACCATTGGTGTTGCTTTTCTTTATTGAAGAATGCAGGGATAGTTTGACAGTCATAAAATATTTGGACTTGGCTATATTGCCATTACATTAACTCTATCTAAATAAGGAATTGTAGCCTTGGAGCTGTGGAAATTTCTCCATTTGAAAGTGTTTGTGCAGTTGCTCTCCTCACTGCCAGAAGAGGGAGACAAAAGTTGTGCACTGCAGGTGTAAGTAATAACCCAGTCATCTATAGACAAACAAACCACAGCACTGTGAATAACAATACATTTCTTTGACAGATAAACTATCAAAAGTATATATTCGGATGAATGGATTTAATTTCTGGAGTAATTTTATTTAGCATAGTTGCTCACTGAAGTTAGCTATGTTAACACGTTAACATTTACGATGTTTAGTATCTTTACGGTACATTTAAGGCACATTAAAAGTTGTCATCCAAGTCTGAAAAACAGCTCTCTGAATTTAAGCTTCTGGCACATTTGACAGATGAAACGTCACCTCTGAATAAGAGGCTGTCTGGACAGTTTTGATGAATCAGTTGTGACAGCAGTCACATCTGCTACAGTGTCCTCACCTCAAACTGAACTTACCTACTCTGGAGTATCCATCTTTAAAACTTCACTTATCAGTATTTTTTTTATTAACCTTTAATTAAATTGTTTTGTGTAATGAGAAAATGGCTGTAATGACGAAAATAAAGACTCTCTCCAACAACTCTATACAGGGTTTTCCACAAGGATATGGAACAGCTTTCTAGAGGAGGTCTGGGGGACATGCTTCACAAAAAAAAAAAAAAAAATTTTTCCACAACGGCCCAAATGTAGTGTCCCGTGGTATGTATAATGCCTGAATTTCATCATATACAGTGATTCTAAATATTGGATATTCTACTTAGCTTGTCTACACAGTTGTTCACATGCAGTGAGTTATTGTAAAGCAGAATTGGGGTTCTTGAAATAGCCTGCATTTACCTCATGACATAGGCCTGTTACTTTGACACCAGTGCCTCATTTTAGAGTGTGTTTGCAATGTGTCTTGAAAGTGGCACTGCTGTAAAAATGTGCAGCATAAATACATATAATTGGACTTTTTAAAGTTCATTCTGCAATCATCAAGTTGTTGCCAACAGCAATTTCTGAAGTACCCAGTCTAATGAGCATGTACCCTGTTTGTGAGATCAGTTACCGGCTGGACTTAAATGTGTAGTCAACTGTTCCGTGAAGCTTTTTGGCTTCTTTGAGCTCAGTTCTCTTTCTGAGAGAAGATTGCTATTGGGGTTGATCTGCTCAGCACCAATTAACATTTAATCAATGGCCACTAGATAAGAAAGACGGTGAAAAATCTATCAAATCCAGTCCAGTTTTATTTCTAAAGATTCACATTTAAAACAACTGTGTTCAATCAAAATTTTGTATAATAACAATAAAATACCAAAAAATAGACATAAATAATAATAATAATAATAATAATAAATAATCAAAGACATAAAACAGAGACAAATGATAAAAACAGCAATTGGCAATTAAATTGCAACATCTTACACTGTAGCAAAAGTCAATGAAAACAAATGGACGCACCACTTGGACCAAGCAAAACTAACCTCCAAAAACTCAAAAGGTTGAATGCCATTCAACCTTCAATGTTATCAATGCATTTCAGTAGTGGTTGGATGAAGTATGTTTTTCCCTTTAGAAATAAATTTGATTAATCATTTACACAACAGTTTAAGGAGATCTAACGTTTAAGCATAATGGAGCCCGAAAGAAGAAGATGGAGAGAAAGAAAATAAGAGGCCCAAGAATCGAACATTGTGGCATCCTGCACGAGAGTTGCCACAAGGTTTGATAGAGGACACAAATCATCAATATTGACACAAAAACATATGTCAGCCAGGAAGAAAAGAAAGCAGTCTAAGGTTGCACCTTTGCTGACCATCCACTGCTCCATACAAGAAATAAAAATACTGTGGTCATTAGTATTAAAGGCAGCAGTCAAACCTAAAGCACAAGGATGACTTATGACTTAAAGATTTATTTATTTTCTAAAAGAATATCATTAAAAAAACTTATACTTACTTACTTACTTAAAACTTAAGTGCAGTGTTGCGTAAGGTTTTAAATCCACACTGGGATGACTCAAGGATACCATCCCTGTCCAAGAAAGCATTTAGTTTGATAAAAAAAAATATATATATATTTTCTCCATATTTTTGAAAGGAACCCCAGGAACCAAACTGAAGGCAAAGCTGTAACATTAACAATAGCTAGGACAGAAATGATAAATGGACTGCATCCACACACACATTTACACAGGGCAACTATACAATGTGCTTTTCTAATCTAATTCACACGTGTTCATATGCAAATAGAACAGCCAACAGCCAACCCTAAATTGCCAGAGGGGCAATTTAGGGTTCAGTATCTTACACAGCTCCAAAGCAGCTATAAATTAGTTACAAAATTACTGATGTCACCTATGACTTGACTGTTACGGTGAGTTGAAGACTATCAGAAACATGTAGCTCGTTGTTATATATTTACTAAAAATCTGATTTCATGTAAAACTGTTGACATAAATAATTCCATAGAGAAAGGAAACATTTTACCGACGTTTTCCTTAATCTTTAATGTTAATAAGCATGTTCGATATTTAGCTTAATTAGCTGGTCCTTACAAAACTCCTCTCTTGAAAATAAAAATAGGATTTCTGCACATGAGTCAGACAAGTCTTCGTTCCAAAGCCATGCAGGGGATTTCATGTTGGCTTTGTGAGAGCATTATAGCCAGAAAGAAAAACCAAATACCCCATAGAAGTAGCCTACATGACATAGGCCTAAATATAAACATTACAGTAGCTATGACAACCTGTACAGCAAAAACAATCATTTGATTAATCATGATTTCAGTGTTGACCAAAATAATCGTGATTATGATATTTTCTATAATTGAGCAGCCCTACTCAAACTGATTAAAAACAGCGTGGAGACATTAATAGATGAGTCATATGAGGAAAGTGAGATGAGTGCTATAGTGGACTCAACACTCAGATTTTTAGACTGGTAAGTTGGGGGACATTAAAAAGAGTTAAAGTCTATGAGCTAAAGCGCCAGATATTTCTGTTGAAACACACTTGAAACAAGAGTGAAAATTGGAAAATGAAAATGAAGAATAGTGTAGATAGATACAACATCATAGGTGATGGTCATAGGTGGATCATAGCATGTTAGTAAACTATTGTCCTCAGGTGTGAAAAACCAGAATGAATGTAGTTTTAAAACTGCACCGATTCGATCCACAGTACGGCTCATTTGCTCATATTTTATGAAAGTCACTTATGTTTACCCCACTCGCACAAATGAAAAATCACTAATCCCTCACAAAAAACAAGCTTGGTTTTAATTTAGTCTTTGAAATTCATTTTATTCCTTGCACATTACTCATTCATGCTGTTTTCCACTGCTGTATATCTCTGCTTAGGCTTAATCCGCTCCACTTTAGCAAACCTGTGTTGCCTGATGAGTTGTTTGAGACTAGATTGTTGTTTGGCCCAGGGGACGAGTCAAGGACTTACAGCTGTATTTTTTTCTGTCTCTTACTCTTCTCTTCCTGAGAGCCTGCCTTGGCCCCGGTCTCTAGTGTCACTGCCAATGGTAGGTACCCAGTCAGCATCCTGGTCTTTTCTTTATCATCTGTGTTGGATGTGCTGGACAGTCAGGAGACGTGATGGAATAGGGATAGGGACATAAATCGTGTTGTTTTGGAGCCAGAACCACAACATCAATAAGACAAGCAGTCTTGTCTCACCCTCAGCCACGGGCTGCCTGTCTCTCTTACTTTTTAATCAGATTGGTTAGGGAGAAACAAAGGCAGGATAATGGCGTGGAGTCACATGGACAGACACCTGGAGAGACAGATGAGACGACACAAGACGAAACAGAGAGGGACGACCTTGTTTGTCATAATGTTTCCTTGTCTTCCTTTTCCCCTTAATTAGTTTTGAACAAAAAACTGTCATTCTGTGTAATTTAGGACACAATTGTTGCAATGACTGACCTACAAAGGGACCCGAGAGTGAGGGGATTAAATAAGCAGATGAAAATTTGGTCGGTCTAATTTTACTGGGACACCTGGGCTGCAGTTGGACACGTGGTCAGTGTGCTGATTAGATGACAGGAGGTAGATATAAATCTTGTTATTCTTAAGGATGGTTTTATTTGATTCATATCTCAGAGCTGAGTCTGTATATGTTCATCATGCTTCATGCTATCATCATGCAGACTTGTATCTGCTGGGGAAGGTTTTTGATCATTTATTCCACTGAACATGTTATACACCAGTTAAAATTTCCCACCAGTGGGCACTTTTTGAACTTTAAGGATCCCATGAAATGGCAAGTTTAGTTTTTCAGTGTGATGTAATGGTTTCTAAAATAGGATGCTGGTGTGGGACAACTTGTGCTAACTGGTGTCTCTACTGTCAATGTTAATATGCCTAATAGTTCATCCTAAAATTCAGCCTAAAAGGTGTTGTGACCCTATTACAACTTGTGCCTTTGCTTCAAAGACACAATGGCCATAATTCATCTTAAGTTTATAAACCAAGAGGAGTTACAGATAGTCTCACCTGTGAGAGCTTGTAACTGCTTTTGTAATGTGTTTAGCTTCCATAGAGGAAATACATTTCTGATGAAAATGGACAAGGGCCTGAAACATCTGTCAAGCTGCCAAAAATTACTGCTCTCACAGATTGTCATGTTGAGGAGAAAAAAGCTCAAACATACTAACACTCTGAGAACATTATCCTGATTGTTACAAGAGCCTGAGAAAATGTGAGAACGTGACTGATACCCAAGAAGCACAAATGTGAGATTTATACCATGGCTTATTGGAAGTTTTTCACATTTTACTTTTAAAGGCTTCAAGGATGAGGGAAATCCTTGAAGCCTTTAAATTAGTGCTTGAGTTCCTGGCTCTGAGTTTGCATGCAATGCAGCAGCAGTTACCACTCATGCATCATTTGTGCATCTGTGGGTCTTGCAGGTCTGAAAACACATTGAACCTGTGCTCCTATAGCTGATGAAGTACTGCAATGAGCAGTCTGGACTCAATGAGATACAGTGCCTTTAGGCTTGGCCTCAAGGTTCATGTTTTCACACTTGTGTAGGTATGTATTAGTGCTAGAGGATATGTTACAATTTTCTTACTAGCCACCGTCTGTTCAATGACTGAAGAGCGCCAATATATTTGCTTATATGTATGATCTCTGATGGCATCAGATGAAGGACACCTCTAAATGAACAAACAGATGGGGATTAGCCACTAAAACATTTGAAAGGTTTATTTAATATAATGTAGATCCCCTCTGAAAAGGTGGGTGGTACATGTCAAAGTACCTTCCATATAAATGCTAGGAGCAGTGGATTCAACCAGTCCAGCACAAACAGTTTGTGGTCTGTTTCTCAAATACGATTTATAAATTAATGTTGCTTTTCATCCCCAATCGATCAGACCAGGAATCATTAAAGACAATATTTTTGTTAGTTTTGCTGTTACTACATAGCCATAGATCTTATCATAAACAATAGCAGTTTACTTTTCAGTTTAGATAGTATCAGACCTGCACCAATAGCCGTCTTTGGTGTAAAGCAAACTCTTTTTTTTCGACTTCTTTTCTTCGCAGTACAATGCAACTCTAATCTCCACTTCCTATAAGAGAGAGCTTTAAATTGCACCGTTGATTACTGAGTTCAATTCTTATGAAGGCAGGCCATTAAATTGGTATTAAAATGTCAATATAAATGCCAAAAATTGCCCCAAGCAACTAGTGATGGACTGGTCATATATTTGTCCCATCACCCAGCCCTTGGATGTATCTAATAACACTGAGCTACAGATTTGTTTATAAAGTCTCTCAATATGTTTTGAGTGCATCTCTTTGTAAACATGAGGTTGATTGTTGCCTAAGGCACCTTGAAGGTCAGACAGCTCCACAGGAAACAGTGCAAATGCTGTGCTGGTGAAGTCACGGCATTCTTAGTCTTACTCCTTCTTATTCTTAGTCCTTAACAGCTCTTGCTAACATGCCCTTGAACAAGATGCATAACTTTTAAACTGATCAAATGGCAAAAAATTGCTATCTTGTAGAATTTCCCACTATTGTGCGTCACTGAATATGAAGGAGGATATCAGAGGGGAAAAAAAAAACAATGCAGACTCAACAAACCTTCCCTGATAAACAAAATACTTAATGTATGTTTAGCTTCTTTCTGCCATGTTCCATTTATTAAAATCTGTGAGAGCCCTTTGGTTTACGCAGCCACTTCTTGGGGCGTGAAATTTCATTGTACATCAGCACCAGCATCATCAGTACATTGTGGTGAATGTGTGCAGTCAAACAAATAATTAATGTGTTTACACATTGTGTTGCACACGCTGTGCTATGATTTGTATGTAAGGTGCATCCACTAAGTGGTTAGAGGATTGCAGTTGTTATTAGACAACACCATCTCTGTGTTGTGGTGAATTATTATTTCATTTTATTGAAGTGCTCGGTATAAGTTTTACAAACAGTTGTGATGCAGTTAAGTGACATTGAGTTGTTGTTTTTTCAAAGAGTTCATGTTTAAAACATTTGTGGATTTATCTCACCTTTTTATTTTTAAGAATCACATCTTGCTTTAGCTACGCATAGTTCATTTGTGACATTTTATTTTATTTATTTTTTAACAGATACAGTATTAATAGATAATTGATATTCTATCCTGCAAAGACAAAAACAATAACAGCAAATAAACAAAGGCTTAGTCATTTCTCCATGAAAGTGCAATTTAAAAAAATAATTACACAACCATCAACAACAAAAAGCCAATAATGCAGTGCACTTAGTTTCCTGTGCAAATTAGTCATGGGAATTTGTCAGAATCATTTAAGATCTTTTGTATTTCAGTGCTTCATTCACTTCCGTTGTGGTGCATGATCACAATTTATCTTGACAGCAGGTTTCATTTGTTTCTCTGGTAATTAGTTTTGACATTATTTCATTTTCTTGAATTTTTTTTTCTATATATCTCAAAAAATTAAGTGAAAAACTAACCTTTCTGTTGTTTCACATCACATATTGAAAGTATTAAAATAGTAACGGTAATTTTTTCAGGTTTACAGAAACATATATAAATATGTACACATATAAAAATGTTATCAGCTCTAAATCCTCTCTGTCATTGTTATTTGGAACAAAGAAGAATAGTTTTGGTTTTGTGGTTTTGTAACAAAATCAAGCTTTATATCTTTAATATAATATATGCAGCTGTAAAACAGGGCTGTTAAAATGCTGATTTTTCTATTTTGGCAATAGCTGTCTATAGTAGAGGGAAGCAGATTGAAGTGTTGGACCAGCTAGGAAAGTTATTAAACAAAGTGTGGACTCATTGACGTTACTTCAAAAGCTACCCTTGTGTACCCTTGAGCAAGACTCTCAGCACCTGACTGCTCCACTGGCCAACTGTTATTTGGCCACTCGCTTACACTGGCCAGCTTCCAGTTATGATGGCATGTGGCTGTATGAGTATGAAACAAGTCATGGCTGACGTTTGGAGAATCAGCACTTCTCCTTATTCTTCTTAAATTTATTTTTGGCAGCTTAAACTTTCTGCTTCAAGGACAGAAGGAAATTTCCATCAACTATATAGATCCAGTCCATCTGTTAGCACATTGACCACATTGACTCATAGAGTGTTAAAACATTTACTCAACCTAGAGTGAATGGATTTTAACAAAGTATTTCCTTTTTTTTTTTTTTTTTAATCAAAACATGGTTAGAAAGTCTTTTTGCCCGTTTCATTTTATGTGGCCACATTAAGACCCACTTTTTTTTTTCTCTCCCAAAAAAGAACAAAAAATGTTTTGTTTACTTCAGGTAAATAGTGAGAAACTACTTAAAGAGGAGCAGTCCAAGTCTCTCAAGCTTTTAATCAGGAGGGAGTGTAGCAGAGAGTGTGTTGGTTTGGTAATTTGGCTGCAATATCGGGAGTTGGCAGAAAAAAGGAGATTGGGTGTGGGTGGAGTGTGGGTGGTGGTGGGGTGGGCACAGAAACATAATGGATGGTCGGATGGAACAATTAAGTCATAATGAAGTTTTTATCTTGAAACGCAGTTCACTGCCTGAAACATCATCTGTTTCAATATTTACATGTAATTATTATGTTGAACATATTATGGTATAGATATTGAAAAATTATATCACGTTATTATTTTTGATTGAATTCACATTGCCAGCCCTTCCAGTAAACACTTCATCTGAAGGTTTCATGTATCTCCTCAGTTCCATTTCTCTCTATAATTATTACCTGAAATATTTATACATTTCTTTAATTAAGTGGGTGGTTGCCCATTCCCACCGGCATTGTGTTGTGTCATCCTGTACCGATGAATATTAAAATGTTTACTGGCGTTGGAGGCTCAGTGATGAACACAATGGAGATGATGAAAACACACCAAGAGGAGTTCTTATTGTAATTTATATGCCACCTCAGTCAGGGTAGGAGATAATGTCATTTTTAAACTGTAATCTTTCACATTTGTTGATGTTTTAGTCATCCCTTCTCCATCTAGTTCATCTTCTATCCTTCTGAAACATATTTAGTTTTCATATAAAACTGTACTAGCCATCCATCGTCCATACAAGAGATACATTTTATTTATTTCCTATTTGTCACTGACTTGCAAGGCCAACCTCACCTGTATAAATACACCTTGAAATAGTGCAAACACACACAGTTTTGCAGTTTTTCCCCTGTGAGGTGTTCTTGGCACTAAATCAATCCTCTTTCATCTACTTCAGTGTCAAATATCTTGTTGTTGGTTCATCTTTAGGCCGCATCTTTATTCTTCTTTGGTTGACTCACTTGAGGTTGCTTAAAATGATTCCCTGCCAAAATTACTCTATTGTAATGGTCTAATTGCTTTACAATGCAGCCACCAAATGCTTCAGTTCACAGTGAAGGTGTCCTCAATCCATCACCTGGTCTCCACAGCATTAAATCACCTGAAACAGCCATTAATATCCAGTCAATGAGCTGAATCCCTCGATTTCTGGTCACTTATGTCTACAGACAGAAAATGGCTTATTCTATTAGTTCCTAGGTTGCTCCGAGTTTAACATATCAGATTTCATTATGCAAGGCCTGGGGTGATACAACTTCTTTATCAGTCCTGATACTTTAATTTTTAAAGCAGTTCTTAAGTGATACTTTGTCACCATGTTACCAATGTTACAAAACATTTAATAACATTTTGACAAAAACAAAATTACATTGAATATTGTGGTACTGTCTGTCAGATTGTTTTGTTATAAAACTGCTTAAATCAAGCAGTTTTATAACATAAAAAATACAAAACTGCTCACCATTTTGGTAAATCAAATTATTTTATGTTAATTAAATGTTGATTAATTAAATGTCAAATAAACAGCCTGACTCATAGCTGTATACTAGTAACAGGCAATTTGGCCAAATTATCATATCACAGCCTTTTCATTAGCATCACAGGACAGTGAGTTTATGCTCATGTATTGTATAAGCATCTTAGTCATACATAGATATGTCTCAGTACTCAGTGTGACGCATCTTAATATCTAAGCAGTTTGGATGGTGCCATGAAAGTAGTAGTAGTAGTAGTAGTAGTAGTAGGTTCAGCACTAGGCCCTGTGCAGATCCAGTTCTCAGTATATTTGTATGCCTCTAACATTAATGCAGGCAAATAACACAACCATGAAGAAAAAAAAAAAACATGAAGGTTATATTGTTCAGCTTTCAATATGACTCAGTTGACTCTTTTATGTTGATGTTGTTGATTGAGGTTTGTGTTGTTGTTACATTTAGTCAGCTCACACTGATAAAGGACTCTTGTATTAGAAACACTAGATACAGCTCTAACGTCAACATGTGGCGTATAACACTGCATAAAACAATATGACAACACCATGTAGCATCGCCACCAAAGTGGGATGAAATCAAATCTTCTCTGACACGCTGAGGAAAGTGTCAAAGGAACATTTTACTGCAGGGCTTTTGCATTATATTTGCATTTCATTGTGCAGATGCTCACTTTAATGCATCTGCCCTGTCAATATAGAATTCATTTGGTTTGGCACTTGAACTCTGAAATAAAAAGCATATATATTTCTATTTTAAAAAAAGTTGCTATATCTCAGACTCAAATTCTGCATATCACAGTGTCTTCTTTGCATCCATTCCAAGATCTTTGAGCACAGAGGATAGATGTATGGATACACAGTACTTTAGTGATCCCAGGGAATTATTTCAAGTATCGGCCAGTGCCTAACCTAATATTTATTGTGATTATAGGTATTTTAATTTAGTTTTCTGGTAAGAAACGTGCTCAACATACACATATAATGACAATTAATGTTAGTAAGTAAGTATTTAACTATTGGCTCTGGAGAATTCAAAAGAAATGAACAAGAACTGGCATTGTGTTAAGATTTATAAGTTATTTTTGACTGGGCACTATTCTGATCCGTCAGATCGGCTTAGGACATTCATATTTATATTGTCTATTATGATGTTACTGTTGAGACAGTCTACTAAATACATGTGACCTTAGACCCATTAAACAATTTTCAACAAAGGCTGGAAAGTAAAGGCCATGTAAGGATCACATCAACTGAAATATGACACTGTAAAAGGTAAAGAGTGGTATTCAGCAAGCTAATGTGTTCTTTTGAGTGGAGGTTTGTCAGATGGTAATGACTGATAGATCTGTTACAGTGATACCCTCCAGACACTGAGATGTATGTGTATAAGTTTGATCAGTTGTAGCACTATCAGAGTACAGCTATTTAGACCTCAGTGGGGATTTATGTTGAATTGAGATTGTTGGGTATTTTTATCCAAAGCTTCACACAATCATCATGGGAGTCATGACACTGGTTTGAATATCAATGAGGATTTGGAAGGTTCAGTGTTAATTTGGTTTTGACTATTGCTCCTTCACAGGTATAATCATGAACTGGGCACACACCTCAGCCCAGTGGTGATTACTATCCTGCTCAGAAAGAGAGGAGTTTTTGTGATAAACAAGAACCTTTCTGGGTTGATGGTTACACGACAGAAACTGCTTTTTAAAACATTTTTTTTCTTTTAACAGTGTTAGTGTATTATTGTCATTTTAGCCAACTTTATACAGGGCATCTGAAAACCCTCACATATTTCACTCAGTATAGTTCATGTAGAAATCCATCCTAAAGGAAACATAATATTTGGTACCATTGTCACTTATCAATTAATGTAACAACGTCCTGAGCTGAGTCAGTAACTAACTTATGGCTTAAATAATACTATACCCATTTGATGGGTGACCTTTGCTCTGTGGTACTTCGTTTTTTACTTAATTATATTAAAAAAAAAAAAAAAAAAAAGTTTAATATTGTTTCTTAAAGTGGGTGCAGGCATTTGTTAAAGGCCATGTCACAGCTCACGGCTCTGTTTCAACTGATTAACTGATGTTTAAAATGAGCCCAGTAATGGTCCCAGTTGTGTCATTATCTATAGAGAGGTTAACTTTTGGCAAAATTAATTAAGCTTAGAAGAACATAACATTTTTCTTTAAAAAGTTGCAGTGATGAAATAACTCTTATCTGCTTTCTGTTCAACATTTTCAGTGCATGATTACGTTATCTGAAGAGGCTTAGTTATTGTGGGAGCACACAGAGACTTACACACATTCAGGCAATTTCTCTTTCACTGTTTCATTGCTTGATTCAAGTAGCCATTCAGTGGTTGCTCTACTGGAGGAGGAAGAAGGAATTTAACAGAAATTTAACACAGTTACACAAACACAAGAGAGGATGATTAGAAATAATCTCCTCCCCAGAAAAAAGCACATCCTGAGAGGTTGTGAATTCCTGACATGTTGGTTGTAAGAGCAGAATGGTAGTAAAAACCTGAGCTTCCCTCAGTTCCCACAGAGTTTGTGTTAATCACATGAGTGAAGATCTTTGTAATTGCCCAGTTTTAATCACTAACATATTGGGCAAGTGACCACCAGCAGAAACCTAAATCCTCTTTTGTGTGGCTGTCAGATTACATTATTTACTATACAACACACACCGTGAGGGCTAACGGTGATCTGTTAGTCGGCACAGATGTCTCTTTTATTCCTGCGACAACCGGAGAGGAGCTGTGACGGTCATTTGATACTATGGAGCTGTCTTACCTATCTCCTGCCTACATGCACACATATCTAGATACACATGCACAAATACCTCCTCCATACCATCTGCTGTCCGCCATTCTCCCACCTCCTTGAAAGAGGTGCACAAACCTGAGGAGTAATAATAAAGGAGGAATTGAGAATGTAGGAGGTGGTGTGAAGAAAATGGTGAGAGACACATTTCAAGCAATGCATGTAATTATTTGATAAGGTGTAAATTAAAGTACAAGTGACATACATAATGGACATTCAGTATGTACTGTTATCTGCTGGAAGTATGCGATCAGCAGCCTGAGTTTCCTGAGTTTGAATAATTTAACAAGAGAGAGTGTTGTCACCTTGTTGCATGCAGTTGACTTATGTCTGTTTTATCGGTGTGGTTTTCAGTCTCAAGAGTCAAACTGTCGTCTAACACTCAATGCAGCAGTTCGGAACTCATACATAGGGTTGCACACAATAATCTCTGATGATTTGAATTTTATAGCGTTGGTTATGAGAGGGATTTTTTTTTGTATGTGAGTAAATTAAAGTCATAAGAATGTGTTTATACAATGTTAGATGAGTAACAGTTGGAGCACTTAGAGCTCTGAATCACACTTATGACTGGCTTCTCTACATTAGCAACTGGAACCCATGTGTCCCAGTTGTGTTTAGAGTTTACATCCCACACTGACAGAAAAACTAATTATTTTTTTAAAAAATAGAGTAGAAATAAACAGAATTTATTAATGTGATATAACCCTATTTTTAGTTAGATTGTATGTCAAATATATCTGTAAGACAGAACTTCAGTTTAAAATAAAAATGGCAATTTACAGGGCAAAAATACTTGTACCAGTGTTTCCTTCTATAGTGCAATTCTTTTGCTTAAAATAGTTTGACATCAGCTCAAATCCTGAAATATTTTTTTAAAAAACATGCTGTCAAACCTCAAAACCTTTGTCTTCCCTCAGAGGACAGAAATCCATTAAAACAAGTTGTACACAGACTGTAGTTTTTTTTTTTTTGTTTGTTTGTTTTTGTTTTTGGTTTTTTTACCATTTCCACCTTTTTCTCTTCAGCCATTTTAAGAAATTGTTCTTGCTCTCTGGCTTCTGTTCTGCTCACTCTCTCTCTCTGGCTGTCAGTCACTGCCGCTGATCTGAGCATGTAAACCTGCACGTTGTCCTACAGAGAGCAAACAGTGGAGATCCATTAGTGTTTGGGTTGATGGCTTGTAAAGTGGCTGCGTTGGGGATATCGGTATAGCAGGAACTCAGTTTGTTCTGATTGTTCCAGGGACAGATGGAACAAAATGTGTGTGCAAATGTGGTGAAATCGATGTTTATGCCCTGAACCCTCTCCCGCGACTTAGATGGTGCTCTACCTTCTGTGTGGTAATCTGTGTAGTAATAGTATAAATAGCAATAATGAGGACAAGGTGCTTCTATATGCAGATGACTTTTTACTGTATGTTTCAAATGTACTTTGCCGTCTTAAATATCCCAACTGAACAGACTGAAAATGTCTTTTAATCATTTTAGCAGAATCAGGAAGACAGTTTAGAAAGGACAGGACACAGTTTAGAAAAAAGTTACTTTTGTAACAACATTTCTTTCATCTCACCATATCATATTCATATCACCATTTCCCATCATAATTGTGTCTCTTAGAGACCTACGCATCGACGGTGTCAAAGCCTTAGCCTAGATTCATTCTGTTGCAAAATGGGTAGAATCTTTTGTCTCCTCCAGTAAGAATGATGATGATGATCATAACAATAATAATAACAATAATAATAATAATAACTCTTCTGTCACCAAGTAACAAAAATGCCCATTTAAAACACACATTTATGATAAGTATGGGGGTGTGTGGTCCAAATATCTGGTTGGAGTTGATCCAGTCTCTGACCACATCCCCATCATGCTGAGGATGTCGTCACGCACTCCTCTCTTAGCATTCAAACAGTGTTGATGTCAGGGTGGCTGGACCATTGTCACTGAGGTCCTGAGCATCAGTTTTTACTAAGCAATATAACGCTGGAGAATATCTCCGCTACAGATTGCCGTGGTAAGGGTGCTTTTATCCACTTTTCTAAACTAATAAAACTACTCTCAGACATCTTCGTCAGCCTGCAGCTTAAAATAGACCAGAACACATAGATCTAAGTCCTAACCAAAATCCTCTAATTTTCTGTTTGTGTGGAGACATTTGGGCTTTTGTTTTGGGTGTAAATGAGTTCATCACCTTCAGCTTCCTAATGAGAAACTTGATAAGTGTCTGGGACTCTTACTCACTCCCTTTATCTTACTCTTACTTTGCACATTTCTCTAAATGTCTCTCAGGTCTTTGGACAAATGAATGTACTATGTTGTGTAGCAGGTGATGAAGCAGTTGAAGGCCCTTATACTGTCCTACTATGATCCACAGACATTGTTACTATGTTTTGTAATATTTTTCCCTCTTTTGTTTATATTAAAAAAAATATAAATTACAGATTACGTACAGATATGTTGAAATTACAAATAAGAAAAACAATTGTAACTGTTGTAAATTGTGACTTTGAAACTCTCAGTGAACTCTAGGCTTATCTTAGTGCATCTTTGGCATTTCTGTACTACTGGTTCTTCTTACCCTTTTATATGTTGTTAAGATAATAGTGGAAACTGTGCTAGAGCAGCTGATTTTATGCTTGAGGGAAGAAATTAACCATTTATTGTCAGAATATGTTTTTGGTGTAACTCATGTGTAACTCAAGCTCATGTGATATTCTCCAGAAAATCTCCTTGATCTTGACACAGTCTGAGAAACTCCCTTGACCTGCAGCATTTGAAAAACACATATTAAAGAAACACAGAATTCACAAACAACTTATTACCACTACAGGGGGAGGTCAGAGAGTTGGTGGGAGTTATTTTCCTGTCACCAGGCAGCAGTGTAGCAATGACAATGCTGAGCACAGCGCATTTGTATGCAGATGATGCATGATGTGTTTATATCAACCACTTACTGCAAGAGACGACTGTTGGACAAATATATATTGGAGGATGTACAGAGCATGTTACTATAAAATGGCTCCTGTGCAACTGCAGGCCTCTATAAAATAACACAACCCAGCACATTGTGTACTAGACCACAGGGAGAAATAATGATCGAAAAAAAGTCATGAAAATGATTCATAAGAAGTGCATAAAAATGGAAGTAGCCGAATTTGTTCAGAACACGTAAATGTCACATGACATTTTCCAGTTTTGCCTGGCATAAAAGATAAATGGCATACTGGTAAAGAAAAGACCCTATAAATGATGTTAATAAAAAGAGAACATTTCTGAATAATGCCTCTTTGTTTTATTCCTAACAGTGTGGACACACTACTGACATATTGCTGTGGCCTACCCTTATGTAATTGGATTTGGGTAGATGAAAGTGTTATGTAACATTGCTAAACTTCTATTTCAGGTGGTTGTTCATCCAAAATCCACATTTTTTTTTTCTTGCTTTTAAACCATCGTAGTAGAGGCTGATCTCTGCCCTCAGAGCCCGTACAGAGACAATTACCTTGAGAGAAGAGGATGACTGCAGGGTCTTAGGATGATTGAAGACTGAAGGACAATAGGGGTGATGGCACATAATTCGCCCTATGCTGTAACACTATCTGGGGTGAAGCCCCATGTAATATCTCTAACATAGTCTTTATCAGACATCAACTCTCTATTTTGATTGGTTCAGGGTGGCAGTGGGAATATGAGAAGAATTAACTCTCCTTTGATATTCCCAGGATCCAGCTAAGCTGCTATGATAATGATGCATGCTGATTCAGCACAGATTATGGTTCTTGACAAGGTGACATGTTTAAAGGCTTAAAACCAGCCGTGGACAGATAATTGACTCCATGTTGAAGGGGGGAGATGATTATATCATCTCTGGATTGCTTCTGCTTGAGATGCCTTCGTATTAACAGATTGTTGTGATGGATCAAGCAGACAGGTTGAAAAGATGGCGTGTGGACAGGGAGGGAGAGAGAGGACGGCAAGAAGATTGAGCTGGACCCTTTCATCTGTCCACAGCTGGTGTTTTTTTTGTCAGAATCCAATACACAATTATCACCCATGTCCTGTTTGGTCCTCTGTGTGTCCTCTGCTGATGTGATTCATTTGATCTTTGAAGAAGGGAGAATTAAGTGAAGGAGAGAATTGTGGGAAAAACAACACTATGTGTTTCTGAGCATACAACACAGATGGATCAATATATAGCTCAAAATTTTCATTCAGCTGCTTATTGATTTTTTTTTTTTTCTCCTTGAATTCTCTGAAGTTCTATTTCAACTCAACAGTTAACATTTTTTGTGATGATTGTCAGCTATTCTGCTTGGTATAACATGCCTTAAAATGCCCATCATGAGTTTCTAGAGCCAAAGGGCAATGAATGTAAGTGTTTTCGTAGACAAAACCAAACAATAATTAATGAATAGATAGATAGTATAAAACAGAGAAAAAACATAGGAATATTTGACAGGCTGGAACATGAGACCCATCTATGTATCCTTCAAAAGTTGATAATGGAAAAAATCAGTGAACCCTAATATGAATGGTTTATCTATTTGTTTGTCTATTAGCATCACTTCTGAACTGGCTCAGCAAATATACATATCACAAATATCGCTATGTTCCTCTTCAAAGACAGTTTTTTTTACAAGCCTTGGTTCATTGTGCATCTATTTTGAACATGACAGAAATTGTCTTGTCTCTGCCTTTACTTCTCTCATACAGAACAGCAAAGTGTATATGCATGCCAGACTGCCATGGCAGAGAGCCCAGGTTGTAATGCAGGTCTTGCCCTCAGCTCATCACCCCATTAACCCCAAATGTGTGTGTGTGCGTGAGAGTGTCTGTGTGTGCGTGAGTGGGTGTGATGTTAAGCTTAGTCAGCAAGCTGGACTGTACTTGCAGCCCTGAGGCTGTGGCTTTGTGCTGTGTTATGCACTGTGTGTGTTTCAATATGGAGGGGAATAAGTCAAGTTCAGGTTCTCAGGTTCAGGACGAGTCAAGTGTTGGGGGATGTAACAGTCTTTGTGGTACCGCTGTCAGAACTGGGTGAGCACGCTTATGCTTTATTACCTTCTTTCTCCAAGCCCAAGGCAATCAGCTCCCTCAAAGTTATTACACTTTGACCAAGCTAACACACACACACACACACACAGACACATACACACAGACAGAGAAACGCTGGACTTACGATATATAGTGCAGTGAAACATTGCTTTTCTGCAGACAGTCTTCTGGTCAGTCTGCTTGTGTCTCTGTGGGACATTTACTCATTTGCGTCTCATGCGTACAGTCGTGGCGTTATGAAAGCAGCTGGATGTCTCCTTCGCCTGTGGTTTTAATACATCAGTGCTTGATATTCTGCCTTGACCTCCGCTGTCTGCCATTAGTGCCTACTTGTCTGGAGAGCCCATCACACTGTGCAAGGCCAAGGCCTTCTGTCAGCTCTTATTCTCTGTATGCGCAGAAGAGGAGGTTTCATGGGACCAATTGCCCTCGCGGAGGCTCTGATAATAGCTCAGTGCACCTCTGATCATTGGCTCCCCCAGTGGGGCAATTAAACTATTCACCATCTATTATACCCTTTCTGTCCAGAACCTGTATTATATAGATGTCTGCATAAGGATGTGGTTGACAAAATTGAAAGAAAGACTGACAGACTGTGACTGACAGACTGTGACTTACTGCTTAACTGACTAACTATGACGACTCCTCCATTTATAGTTAAATAAAAACGTTGCTACAGTGTTGGAGCATAAATCACTGCTATTTAAACAGATGCTTGCAGTGATGTTTTGTAACATTAATAACTGTGAAGTTGTTATATTCAGTAATGACTTGAGGTCAGCACAGTGATTTTATTGTGGGAGTTGTAGCCTACTTGCTGACATACTGGAGTTTCACAAGAGCATTGCAGCTTCTTTGCTTCATTTTAGTACATTTTGCTAATGTGAGCCCCCGTTTATGAGTGTTTTAACCTGTCCTCCATCATCCTCAACTTGTGTTTATTGAAAGTAAATTAGTTGTGTTCATTATTACAATTAATTTTGCAGTTCTTTATGTTTTCTTTTTCTTTTTTTATTTGGAAGTGACAGCATTTATGTGCACAAGAAAGGCCTAAGAATGACATCAGCTTTGGTTTCCAGCTGGAATCAAGCTCATGGTCTGTTTACTGATGTTTCACAGTCTCCGGAGTCCTGTGTTGTGTAGCCTGGACAGATGCTGCTAACCTTTTGCAGTGTTGTGGGTGTAGTTTTCTTTTTGACTGCATGCCTCCATCACAGTGGACCTGAGGGAGACCAGTGGGGGGCAGAAAGCTCTGGCGACTGTGTGAGTGTGTGTGTGTTTGTAAGCAGACAGACACATGTGTACACTCACACACACACACACACACACACACATTGGCGCAAAGTGCAGAGATCCCTGCCGGCAAACATTTGTAAAGGACACCTGTGGGAAAGAGGAATGTGATGGTTGAGGAAGCATTTAGCTGCGACTGCTGTGGCTTTCTTGACTCATACCTTATCTGACCCTGATTACAATCTGTTCCTCACTCGCTCAATCATGCACACACACGCACAAACACATAAAAAAGCAGACACTTACACCCAACACCCTTGGGTGTTGTAATGTGAACAGCAAGGTAAGGCCTTATCTGCTTCACAGATAAGGCCTTCAAAATGGGATGGATGGACAGAGAGCATGAAAGACAAAAGGGATGAATGAAAAGATGAAGAGATTGACAAAATTAGGGAATTAAAGAAACTAAAACAGCAGGCTGTTTTTAACAGTGATACATTAACTCACACATCATTGCTTAATGCATCACAATGTTGCTTTGACTTTCTTGTTGACGTGAAGGGGAAATATTTTTTTTTCCACATGTAAAGGTCTACTGTTCTGTATCTTTCAACCATAGTACATGATGCAACTACTCAGCCTTGAATAAACCGTTCACATGAATCTCACCGGGTCTGTATCCAGGCACTCTGATGTGTGGTACTTGACTGAATACCCTGCACCTGGTCTTGACACATAAAAAGGAAATAAGGTGTCTGTCAAAAGCAAGTTATAAATAAACTGAAGTTAGTTCACTTTTAACCTATGTGTCTAGACTGTGTTGACCTGCTAGTCACCAAATCAGTACCTACTGGCAGGTGGAAGAGAGGCAGGGTTACAGTACATTGACCCTTGAGAGCCAATTTAGTGGGTCACTTCTGCATCTCTCTCACTCTCACAGAGGCAGAACTATAAGGTTGTAGCAAAGATGTTCAGAGCGCTGAATAAAAATCGATAAGTGAAGGCTGCTCCAAATTAAAGACACAGCTTTGAAGGATGGCTCGAACATATAATATAAAAAGTGACATTTTGAATGCAGACATTACTGCTAAAGCATAAAATGCTGTATAGATCTGCAGTAATGCAGAAAAAGCTGCTTGTGTGGACCTGAGGCATGTAATAAATGCAAAGTGATGCAGGTTCATTATATCATAAAAGCTCCTTGTTGGCACTTAGTAGCGTCGTCACCCACTCCCAGCACTGACTCACGGTGTCAGTCTGTTTCCCAGCTATCATGTAACAGTATCACCATTTAGCTTTCACTGAGTGTTTCTCATGTGAGTAATGAGACTGGAAGTTGTGGGTGTATTTCAGTCATGAAGAAAGTACAAAAATTTCAAGGTAAAAGCGGTGCTGCAACAGGCTCATGCTTCGAGTGTGTCGAGTGTTTTTGCTCAGCAAGTCACCAGGGGCGACTCTGTCTTCTAGAAATGACATTTCCATACAAGTAAATTGCAAAAGCAATTATGTTTTGTAGCGAAAATGTAATCACTGACTGGATTATGGTCAGAGGCAATATATTTTTTTTGAACAAAAGAAGAGCTGCATTTATTAACAGCAGTACAGTTTCCAGAGGGTATTTAGGGTTTGAGGCAGACAAACAAAACTAACAGATGTCACATTAGAGACCGGAGTTTGCATCCAATGTCCAGAGTTTGACATTGATTAGAAAAACAAAATCACTGTGGTTAAGACAAGAGAAAGACGGTGTTCTTTGTTTGATGAAAACAGACGTGTGGTTTATCTGTATTAAACCAGACAGTTGTGTGTCCCTAACCAAGTCTTTAGACAGTATTTTTAAGACAGGTCCCTCACATGCAACTTACTATAAGCTGTAGTTCATTGTGATGTGATATGGTTCCATGAATACAGCGCTTTATGTACAATAAAAAAGTTTTGATAATGCATTTGTCATTTCAAATGAATATTGCTTTTGCAAGGATGGATATTTTGGTTGGAAACAAAACCACTGTCTGTGAGCATTTCACTGAGTCTAATAGAAAATGTAACCCAGCTTCAATTTAGTTTCCCAAAAACATTTGGTGTTGCAGTTTAGCTTTAAAGAAACATAATTTTTAGGAAGAGTTGCCAGAGGACAATGTAAATTGTCAATGTAAAAGTAAACAGTAATATGTGATATTGAGCAGTCTGTTTTATGTTAAGAGTATTATTGCAATGTGTGGCTGACATTAAGTGTTCTAATTTACATAACATTATCCACAAAAAATTGTATTGTTTAGGGCTGGATATCATTTTAAAACACATCGGAGCTGGTGCCAATGCAATACATGCTTTCGAATCAGGGCTTTATTTCCCATAATATAAACAAAAAAGACAAATCAATATCAATACAGAAGGTTTTACCATTTTACCAGATCAAAGAGACACTTACAAAGTGAATAAACAATATCCTGACCAAGAATTCAATGCCAACTTTACTTGCTGCTATGAACATGTCAGATGTCAGTTGACACTCAGAGCATAATTAAATATCAATAGTATATTAATATAAAGTTTTATATATATATATATATATATATATATATATATATGTGTGTGTGTGTGTGTGTGTGTGTGTATGTATGTATGTATATATATATATATATATATATATATATATGTATATATAAGGGAAACTCGGCTTACATCATAGAATTTGTCAATTTATTTATATGTAAATTCTGCCCTCTGTTCCTTTTCAAGAAAATAGTCTGTGACCATTCGTACCATGTACCAAGTAGGCATCTTTTCCAGGGACTTTGTCCTCTCAATGACCAGCAGAGCTAGGCTGCTTAGATGGCCTTGGCCCATTGTGCTGTTTATTCTAAGTCTCTCCTTGTAAGGAAGACTATCAAATGGCGTTGCCAAAATCAGGTCGACGGTATTAGTATTGTCTGCCATCGTGTGCACCTTGCTAGCTAGCTAGTTCACTTTTACCTAGCTAACAAAATGACCGATTGAACGATCTAACGAAAATATATTAAACTCGAACAAGGAAATGTTGAAATTATGTTAAACTTAAACAAGGAAATACTGTGAGTATGTTTTACTTACAGTGTAAGAACTAATTTCGCTGAGCAAATATCAGCAAATGGGTTGCAGTTTGTCTTTCAACCCCGCTTGCAAAATCCACAATGGGACTGAGCTGTCAAATGACGGTGTATGTCTCAAAATACCTGTCAATCAAAACAGGATTCAGCCTTTCGACTGATCCTCTGCTTCTACGGGCAAATGCATTGACCATAGACTGTATAAGAAAACAGCGCTTTGGGAATGTATGAGTTGAGATGTATTAGATAAGGAGCTGATTCTGAATGAACTCGTCTTCTAGATGAATGTGTTCTAACGCATTTGTAGTCAATGAAATGTTAACGCCACCATACTTTTAATTTTAATAATTTTTTGACATTTTAGGGGAAGCTGAGCCTCTGACATATATATATATATATATATATATATATATATATATATGTGTGTGTGTGTGTGTGTGTGTGTGTGTGTAAGAATAATACTGACGGTGCTTCATATTCAGGGTCTTAGTATTGTTTGTGATCACTACACAGGAGGCATTTTAGCCACAGGCTTCAGTCATTCATCTCTCATCTGACAGAGCAGATGCTCCTGTTTTAATCAGTTTGTACAAGCTGTGTAACTGCTTCTGTTGTGTGCTCGTGCTATATGTGAGTAAACACAACCTACGTTGTAGTTTTAGGCTTCAGCTTTATTTTTTTGGCTTCACATCGTAACTGCAGTGATTGCCAAATTATTATCAACTGGTGCCAAAATGCAGGTAACATACTGATGGTGTATATCCTTCATAGACAGACAAGGCATCCATCTCATGTTACTGTGAAGACTTGGAGTCACTGGGGCATTTGAAGGCACATTTAATAACATCTTTGCTTTTCTTACTGTGACAAGTCAAAATATCTGCTATGAAAAAGGCCAATACATTTATTTGATGTATTGTATCGTTTGATGTCCACTTCTATGTGCTTCACTCACTAGCCTGTATGGCCTATTTAGTCAGTCATTGTTGGACTGATTGATGCAGGTCACATCTAATGTCTCAATAGTTAATGCTGGAGAGAAGTGCAAGTCTGGAAAAGTTCCTGTACATTTCATGTTCAGTATGAAAGACATATGTTTCTGATACTGGACACATAGAACAATTGCAAGGAATCATTTGATGATGACAGTGTTGCCCACGGGCTCTATATACAGTTCAGTTGAATAAGGCTTACTAAGTGTGTGTGTGTGGGTTCTTCTAGTCCTTGTCGTTAAAGAGGCTCTCAGATTTAAATAGTGCAGTATGAAAAACCCATGGAGTGACCCTCTATCTCTCTCGCAGCTTGTCCTCCGTTGGCTAGCTATCTGTAAGAGGCACGCTGACAAAATTGGGATTCGCAAGATTCAGTGAATCAATGTACATATTCTGTCTGTGCTGTTTAGGAGCACAGGGAGAGAATGTTTTTAGAAATAACAACCTACGCAAAATGTCTGCCTTTTTACACTGTCTGCTGTGATGAAATGTTGGAGGATTTTAAGTTTATCAAATAGGATTAGGATCAAAACCAGGGAACAGGCTGCTTCTTTTCATTATTTATACCTTTTCTCTCAGTTACGCACCCACTATACCTCATATATCTCTGTATTCTCCTCATACTCAATAATAAATTCTTAGTTGTAAATCACAGTTGTAGATTAGTCACTTCATCTCTTTTCTCTTGTTTTATTATATTTCCAAATTTAACCATGAGATCTGAACCAGTATTTTTTTTTTTTATTGTGTGGTTTGAAATATATGTAAGTGAAGGCTTAATAATCAACTGACAGAGATGCGCGTACACTCATACATACACAATACACACACCCACTCATTAACAGCCGGTAGCTAATCAGCTTAACTCCTGAAAAAAACTGGCTGTAAAGAGCTTTGTCTGGAACAGTTTTAAATGTTTGTTTGTTACAATCTTTTGTTGCCAGCCTTGTTTTTCCTTCAAAAGTATCAAAATTAATGACTTGCATATAAACTGTATTTGTTGGCAGATTTTGTAATGTGTCTAGAACAGTACAGTGTCTATTATGTCTTACTTAGATTTTTAACAGCTTCCTGAGGGAACTGAATTTAAGTTTAGCCAGTAAGTTGCTGTCATTATGTAACTTTTGTCTGCTTTGTATTACAGCACTTCCCCTATTGACTCCTATCTGGGCTCTGCTATATTCAGGTCTACACACACACGCAGAGACGCACACAGATACAGTCGCTCTCTTTGCTCCTGGCAACAAAAGCCCAGCATGAATTGCGGGGTAAAATATGGTGGGAGTATTTACCAGGAAGTGGGAGTACTTAGAGCAGCGCAATCAAAAAAATCTACATCAATATATTTTACTATAATCGGGCAAAAAAAAAGGCACCGCAGTCACACTCTTAAATACCCACTGTGCTATTTGTACTGTGTACTTTGGTTTTGATTTTGACTGGACTGTAACATTAAATTGGTTATGTGATATATTCATATGTCTACAAATATAGAAGCATGTAGGACTTTGGGGGATCCATTGGTAGAAACTGAACATTGTGTTTTATGGTTTTGTTTTCATTAGTGTATGATTTCCTGGAAATAACACTCTATTCTCACACCCTAACACTATTTTTTTTTATACCTTAAAATCAAAAAGTGCATATCTATACATGGACTGGGTCCACAATGTTACACCACCTTGTTTTTGCTGTAAATCAAATCACACTGGTCCTAGAGAAGATTTGTTTGTTGTTTTTTTTGTTTGTTTGTTTGTTTTGTTTTTGGTATTACCTGTCACTAAATATCACCATAGACCTCCTACTCACTTAGTGAGAAAGGGAGAGGGGTTGGTTAGGGCTATTTAGTTGGTTGTAATTTGCCAGATGCCACTGAATCAGTACAGACTGAACCTTTAACATTTGGCTGCATGTAGAGACAACAGCAGGTGAGAATGTGCTCGTTATAAAAATCATTGTAATTTTCCATGAAATTTGGCAGAAAACCAAAACCAAAAAAAAACAAAAAACAATAAGCCCTGAATAACCCTGACTGTGCATAGTGCACACGTTGCTTGCATGCAAATCCATGTTCAGCTGCACATGTTTGCCCATCAATATGTCACGGGCCTGTTTGTTTAGTCACAGTCAGTCACATGCTTTGTTGCTTTTTTTATTGGCTTGCCCTTTGAGCTGTGGCGTTTTTTCTAAATGCACCCAGGAGAAGTAGGCCAGGCTCTCAGGCCACTGTTTGTCA
The DNA here is from genome assembly GCA_016801845.1 of Polydactylus sextarius. NCBI lineage: Eukaryota > Metazoa > Chordata > Actinopteri > Polynemidae > Polydactylus > Polydactylus sextarius. The sequence goes on from CM028922.1 coordinate 9,223,037, forward strand.
ATGAAGTCGATATCTGTGCCAGGGCAGAACATTCCCTCTTCGCAGCCTGTCCCGTGTCCGGCCATTAGGATCCACCAGCATAGTGAGAAATGGATTGGGCTGTGGTGATGTGGGCCATAAAATCATCATCATCTCACCACAGCGAGGGATAATCGCCAGTACGGACAAACTGTCACGTGCGCCCAAAGGTACACAATATGAAGCAGTCAAGTCTGTTTACACAAACACACGTACACAGTTCATTCTCGCAGTCCCAGCATCACTCAGTGCGAAGCCATTTTTTGTGCAGGGACAACTACAAGGTGCTCTATTGAGCTGTGTAGTAGTGTTAGTCGGTGGAGTGTGCTCAAAATCTAATTAGCTTTAGTTAATCACTATTACCAAACAGAACAAATGGAAAGGTAGAAGAGAGAGGAAAAGCGATCAATGGTCCATGACTAATCAGATCAGATCTGTTGGACACTGACCTTCATCATTTGTTTAAATACAGATATAGAACATAGGGCTGCAAACAGTGATTGTGTTTGTAAATAAATAATTTATGAGCATTTTTACACCAGTGGGACAGAGGACAATTGTAACTGGTAACAATACGTTTTCAGAGTTTTGTGAACACAACAGCTCTACAATAGCCTTGTGGGAATGCTTACAAATTTGGCACAGTCACCAAAGCTCAATTATGAAATTATTCCATTTTGGTGATCCAAGGTCAAAGGTCGCTGTGACTTCACTAAACATCAGGCACACAACCACAACACTAGTGGCATCAATGGTTCGCACAGCCAAAGGCTAACACTTGAGAAGCGGTACCACTTTTTCTCATAAATAAACAAATCTAACATTGCTTATTGAGCTTTTCACCCTGACTCTTGTTGGGATGTGATCTGAAGAGTAATAATTACATGTCAGTTTTAGTGCTTGACACAAGAGTAGGTGCTTTTCTCTTTCTGTCTTTCATCCTTACCCGTTGTTTCCCCACTTGTTCCGTTTCTATGACTGTGATTACTGACAGAGCTGATCCCAATGTGCAGTATTGTCTCAAGGATAAAATAGGGGAAAACAGTTTGGATGTTTTTTTTTCCTGGTGTTTCTTCACAATTTTTTTTCAGTCACAAAACTAATTCTGCTGTGCCTCTCATGGTACAACTTTCCACTTTCCTGTCTGGCAGAAGAGGGGCCAGGCTCAGAGCTCAGGAATCATGCCTCCATTTAAACCGAAGGAATTAGTTGTCAACACAAAATCTGAGCTGAAATGAGATGAGTAGAAATGAGACTCAAAAATGAAAAATACTTCCAAAATTCTTCTCTTAGCAAAGTGATGTAACACCTACCATATAATTGTCATTCACTGTAATTACAGATATTCAAGCTGCTACAGATATATTAGTGTTTTCCTGAGGTCATCTGCCCTGTCATTCAGTGACATTTTCTGAAAAGTAAAAGCATCAGCTACTTTCTACATAATTTCTATGTAGCCTGAGACTTTGACCCTACATGTTCCACATTTTACTTGTGGGTGTTTCTTTTTCCTTAAAGCTGCATTCAGTTTGTTTGCTTGATTTCCCAGCTTGCTTTTGACTGTATATCATAGTTATGGAAGTTTTATTTTTAATGGCAAAAGGTTATGTTAGAATCTCTGACTGACTAGCCCCCAGCCCAAACATGAAATCATTTATCTTTTAGAGGATTAACTTGGCATGGCACAACTGGAAAACTTTAGAAAGTTTTGGAAAATGAAAGTATTGTGGTACCAGGCATACTGAACACTGAGAACTGAAAGGTGGACAGCAACATTTGTAAAGATTTCCAGAGTGTAAATAGTAGCAATAGCTTGTTTCCAATTGTCCTTTGTTGAGTAGGTATTAAGTTTATTATAATTTAGTCTCACTTACAAAAACTAATGGATTTACATGTATATTATATGATGAATAGTGAGACGGAACATAAATGCAACTTGTGAACATGCAGCAATGTGTTTTCATTTAGATATGAAAACAAAATGAACAAAGCAAAAAGAATTGCAGCAGTTTTGGTTTAATTGTTTTTACTGGGTGTTAATTCAAGATAAAGTTGTTTACTAGAAAATCATTATGTTGAATTTTGACTGTTGTGTCGTCTTGAACCTCTTCCCACCTGTCTACCGAAATATTTGACATCTGGTGCTGGGCTACAAGCTGCCATGTGACAGAATTTAGACTTGGTCTGAGCCGTTGGGCCACACGCTGGCTGGTGACACAAACTTACTGCAGTAACACTTGTTTTCCTTAGGTCCAACAGAGCTGAAGACTCAGAACACAAAAGACTCTTCTGACTTAATGTGCCATTTATTCATATCGAATGCAGTAGTATTACAAAATACAATAAAAGATAAAGTTGGTGTGCAAGACAGATTTAGAATAATTCATTGAGGGAATGCTATTACATCACCTGGAGGATGTAAGTACTTTATCCTGCTTTCTCTTCTGTGACGCTGCTATACAAAATTCATCAGCCTAGGAGAGAAAAATCTGAAAAGAAGAGATTGGGAGGAAAGGTCGTTTCTCTTTGTCTCAATCAAACACCTTTCAAAACAGTGGATTGAAGGTGCGTCACAGTAAAAACCAAAGAATAAAAGAATTATATAAAAAAAAACACAAGACCTCTAAAACATCATTCAAATGCAACAAATGCAACATTCAACTGCAACAAAAAATGGCAGTTATGAAAAATTTCGTTTAAAAAAAAAAAAAAAAAAAAAGAGGATACTAAGTTTACGTATTTCATGTCCTCAGACAGTCAGACTCAGACAGCAAAGTCCTGGTCGCCTTTAATGACAAGTAGAGATTTTGAAAACATTTGTTGGGTCCTGACAGTGGATCTGAAGCAGTGATCAGGCTCAAACCATGAAATATGAAGCATCCTGACCATTCAAGTCTTTCAAAACAAGCAGCAGTATCACATGTCTACAAGTCAGTGAAGGGCAGCATGGACCGGTGTGATGCAGCCACTTCCCTTTAAACGTGTTCACAAACCTGGTAGTGGTGTTTTGTTATCTCCTGTAGATGTTTTGCCTGCTGATGTCAGAATAAAGGGCATTGCTGTAGTCCAGTCTGGAGGAGATAAAGCATGGACAACCTTTTTCTGAGTCTGCAGATGAAAATAACGACCTGATCTTGGTTGAATATTTCAGTTTTGCAAAGCAGGGTTGCACAACTTTCACCTGACCATAAAAGGACAACTCTAAGATGAAAATAACACCTTGGTTATGGCCCTTTTTTTTAACATTATTGGTTGAGATGTCGAGATTGGATGAGGAATTGTTAATGCTGCTCGTCCTGGGGCAGATGATGTAATTATAACTGCTTCTGATTTAGAGTCAATCAACTGCAGGATATTATTGGACATCCAATTTCAACAAGCAGGATATAATAGATGTCAAATTGGTGGCTTTATCGGAACATGTGGTTGTGCATCGTCTGTGTAGCAATGAAAATCAATGTTATGTCTCTGCTTGATTTTTCCTAGGGGTAGCATTTATGCAGAATAGACCACTGTTGGATATCTTAGAAGAGAGCAGCGTGAGAGGAAGAGTCATCTCCATGTGCAACAGTGAAGGCACTGTCGAACAGACATGAGATGAGTCACATCACTAATGACAACATAGTTTTAAGGTGACAGCTGATTAAGACACTGAGGTTCTCTTTGTCAGAGGCTGACCTGAGGTCAAGGTGAATTAAAATGCTGCCAGAGATTCAGCACACGCATCAGTACATCAGTGGCAAAACAATAAGTCATCGGAGGCCCTGACAAGGACGGTCCCAGTGCTGTGCAGTGAGTGAAAACCAGATTGAATTGAATTGATTATTGTCATAAAATAAATCAGTCAAGAAGCTGAGAGATGTGTCCTGAAATACCTAAAAAAAAAAGGATCCAGAAAGGACTTGGGGGGGTGTAATATTTAAAATTGGAGGGGAAAAAATAGTGCTAGATGGAGAGCAGTTAAAGACAGTTAAAATGTCTGGACCAACTGTCTGAAAAGCTGCTTTTCTGAACAAAGTGGGAATGAAGTCTGACAAGAAGCGATTTCTATAAGACTGCAAGGGAAGTTCAGCTTCCCCTAAAATGTCAAAAGTTAAAAAGTCAAATATGTATGGTTGTGTTAACATTTCATTGACTACAAATGTGTTAGAACACGTTCATCTCGAAGACGAGTTCATTCAGAATCAGCTACTTATCGCACTGAGTCGATGTTGTTAACTTCTCATACATTCCCATAGCGCTGTTTTTTTATACGGTCTATGGTCAATGCATTTGCCCGTAGAAGCTGAGCGTCCATGCACTTCAATGGGACTGCATGAAACAGTTTTATTCATTGCCTCAAAATTCAAATCCCCTTTTGATTGACAGGTATTTTGAGATATACAACGTCACTTGACAGCTCAGCTAAGTCCCAATGCTGATTTTGCAAACGAAGTTGAAAGACAAACTGCAACCCATTTGTTGGTATTTGCTCAGCAAAATTCCGGTGAAATTACACACTCATAGTATGTCCTTGTTTCAGTTTAACGTAATTTACATATAAATAAATTGACAAATTTTATGATGTAAACCGACAATGAGCGTTTCCTCTTTGAAAGACCAGACTGAATCTGACCGGTAGCTGGATGGTTTTGACATCCGGGGTTGATGGAGAGATTTAATCGAAGTTAGTGTGTAGATAAGAAGCAGTCAACATCAAGCTAAATTCTTGTTGAGATAATGATGAAATTCTTCACATCTTTTTCATTACAGAATTGATGGTTTTAAAGAGGATTTAGAGATTATGACCCCGGTTAGCTTTCAGTTGTGAGAAATAGTTCCTGGTATTTGTAGGTACTAAAAGAAGTGTTTGAGGCATTAAAAGCTTGACGGAAGCGAGAAACAGGGAGTTAACTGAGAGACAAATGGTGCATGGAGGAGCACAGAAACTGTGGGAAAGCACAATGCTGAGTGTATGTCTTCTGTAATGCTTGACTGATTGATTTAGATTAAAAGAGTTTAACAGTTTGATAAAATCAGAAGTTAGAAGAGGAGGAAGTGGGTCAACAAACATGGAACATAATAGTGAAAGAATAAATGCTTCAAGATTCTGTTAAGATAAAAAGAAAGAGAAAAAAATCAGTGTTCTTGATGTCAGATCCCTTGCCAAAATTTACAAGGGCGGAATTTTATTATGACCACTGATTAAGAGGATGTAGTAGAGCTGTTTAAAAAGAAGGAGTAGAAGAATTCAGTGTCTCTGCTCAGACTGTGAATAAAATTTGGATTTTCACCAAACCTCAGGACACTCACTGTCAGGACAGAGAGTTAACAAGCTGGTTTGATGCAGCTGAGCTGAGGGAATGACCGCAAGAGCTGATGTTTGCTTGGTGATGGGAGCAAAGGTGAAGGAAAATGTTTGTAAGAGGAGCGACCTCATCACTGACACTGATAGTGAAAGGGCTCATACAAGGGAAGAGAGGCCCTGGGCTTCTTCTGATGATGAGCTGCTCAATTTATCACAGTTCACTTTTTAGCTCAGAAACTGCCAGAAAGGGCCATCGGTTGAACTGTAAAACAGAGAGTAAAAAAGAAAAGAAAAGAAATATAATCTACAGCAGTTGCCAGTTGAGCTGGCTGGTAGGTAGATGCCGACGCTGCCAGTCATGAAACTGCTCATCTCATTTGTAAAACGAGACAGTTTAGTTCCTATTTAGATCAAACTGCTGTAAGGAGGCAACATCTTGACATTTTCAGTCAGTCAGTGAAGTGCATGTGTATGTGTGTGCATGTGCGTGGGCGTATGCACGTTTTACTTTTGTTCTCTTATCAAATTAGAGATTAAGACTTAGTTATTTTAATTTGCCGCTTTTCACATAGAGAGATGTGTTTACCAGCATGCACACAGATAATCACACACACACACACAGCGGCACATTAAGATACTTAATCACACAGCATGACGGATGTCAGTGTAGCCGCGCAACAGTTTCCTGGTGGGAGAAATTCATGTGAGATGTCAAGAGGCACGGGAAGTAAACAGACTATGTGCTGGTTTCTTCCTTTGGTCTGTTGAGATTGGTATTGATAGGATTTTTTATTTAGCTTAGTTTTCAAAAATCCTCAGTGACTGCTTATCAGCAAACATCCCACAGAGTAATGTGCAATGTAAATATTTCATTCAGGATATGGGGTCTATTTGCCATGTGGCCAAATGCACCTTTAGGTTACATAGTAATAAGACGGTAAAGCAAAATAAAAAAAGACAGGTAAATGTAGAGGTGATCTGTTCACTACAATAACACAAAAGAATGAGAATATCCAGTGTTGCAGAAACTTGTCCATTTATCAGATTTAATGTCAATGTGTTGGCCCAGCCCCTTTTTATAAGCAGGGAACCAGAGAATTAACAGACCTTAATTTAAAACTATGCATCAGTGTGGAGGGTATTTAAAGATGAAGCAGCTAAAGGATTTTTCAGGAAAACTGTGCTGGTTCTGTTCCTGCAGTCTGACTTCCTTGTGGCAAATGATATTTTCCCAAATGGTGTCACATTAATCATTGTTGTTAAAAACTGGACTAGTTCCATCCTTTACAAAAGCGATGTCTAAAGTTATACAGGTTGTGGCTGAAATGCTGACTGAGTTTTTCAATCAGCCTTTTGAATCAGACCCAATTAAAATGGAATCCACAGCCTGTGGTCATTTCATGTTGGTCCAACCACATTAGTGAATTCACTGCATGAGGCCCCATTTGGAAAAAATCATAAAACCACTGGACCAGTCAGCTCCAACAGAAATGCATTTTGCTTCGCGATGGTTATTGAGTGCGAGCTCAGATGCGATGGTGTCTGTAAAGTTAAGGTGTACACTTATGGCTCTCCTGCTATTTGTGCTTTTTTTAGTTTCAAGGCCACAATTTTAATCAATTTGATCTTATAACTCAGCTGACTAGAATTTAACTCAGTTTGATTAAAGTCAGAACAGGATGGTTTATCTTGATGTGGTGACATTATCCTGTTACCTCTCCCTTCCACTAACCTGCTTCATTTGTAAAAACATTTTTTTCCTCCAAAATAGCTGCAATAAATGCACTCATCTTATTTAGATGATTTAGTTGGTAAAGGAAACATGGTATGTCTATGCTGATTTTTGAAAAAGTGAACCAATTGGGATATAAGCTATATTCTTGGAAATTAATCCATTAATTTGGCTTGTTTTATTTGCGGGTTTGTTCCTTCTATATGTTGAAACACATACTAAAGATAGCCAATAATTAAATTATCAAGGCAGTTTGATACAGGCAGGCATATCCATGGCTCATTTCAGGCTACACTTCTGGGTAAAAAAGATTAGTTATGGATTCTCACCCAGGATTCTGCATCGCCCAGTTAGTTGCAAAGTGAATCAAAGTGAATCGAAAAGGTTGGTGTAGGTGTCTCATTTAAAACAGTGTCAGGAGGTCTGTGGTCCAATTACTTTAAGTGTTCCCAGTACATGGTTTAATATTCTCATAACTAGAAATCAAAGTGACATTCACACATTTCCTACAACTTGACAATGCTTTGCAGGCAGAAGGATGCCCATATTTCCTTCCTCCAGTGATCTACTGCTGGAATAAGCATTTCAGAAGATGTCATGAATTAAATTGAAATGTCTGAGAGAGACATTCAGAAATCCTCCGGGGCATAAAGAGAAGCTTTTAGCTGACTTTGTGTTCATTTTTCTGCATTTATGCTTCATCTTTAATTGGCTGTTGTGTTTTATTGAAGATTCTGTGAAAGCGACAGATTCAAAGGTGGTATCACTTTATTTATTTATTATTTTTTTTTTTTTTAAACAGGCCCTTGTGTTTTTATTTTGAAATTCTTCTCTATTTTGAAATTCTTCTCTTCTTCTTTCCTTTTGACACATTACATGACTCCTAGGGCAGTTTTTCAATTTGCCTCTAAGCAGCCCTCTCCTCTGTTTGTGTCAAAAAAAAATAAAATAAAATAAAAAAAAAAAAAGATACTCAACTGCACCTATTCTTTCTTCATTTCTCTATTGCTTTGTTCAGCACTTATCTATTAACCTTTGGCACATCTTCATTGTCAAGATGATGTGGCTCTGTTCTTTGCTGCAGGTGAATAGTTAATCCCCTCTTAACTGGCCAAATAATTGCTTTTTCAATGATATGTCTACTCACAATATACTGAACGAATAATATGTATGTAGTGTGTAATACTCTTACATACAAATCTCTAAACCTATTTGTTATTAGAATGTGTTTGGAAGGCTCAGATGAAAAAGCTCAGCTGGAAGATGTGCTGCATGCAGTTATATGTGTGGTAATTTCACTGTGTGCCTGTATCTCACAGTGTATCTGTGTAGGTGTAGGTGATTTATATTTAGCAGATTACTTTGGAGTAATTGAGTTTGCAGAAGTAGCTGTGTGTTACTTTGGCTGACTGATCATCTTGTGGTGAGTCACACCGAAAGATGTGTGTCCTGTTGAGTCACATCTCTGGAGTCAAGTCTCTGACCTGACTTCAAAGTGTCACCACTGACCACACAATTATGATGCCGAGCCACAGCATTTCTGGAATCTCTGCGAAGCAGCACAACATTCCCAAGTTGTTCTTGGAGGATTTGTGCACAGATCTGCACTACTCAGTCTATTGATTTTATATAGATGAGAAATTCATAGAAATCTTGTCCAGAAAAGAGTAAAGGCAACAAACTTTACTTCAAAAAATAACAGCAGTATTTTCATTTGCTTTTATATATGGTTATGACCTATAATATAAATTAGGCATGATCGTTATGGTTATATTCAGAGCTTATTGTGATTAGTGGCTGAACATGTTGCCTCTGTGCTGTCATTGTTTGCTTTGTACTGCCATTGAATGTAAGTCAAATACACTGTGGACTGTAATATATAAACCACAGAATTTTTACTTGACATATTTCTGGTGCTGTGGTTTGATTAACCTTGGTTTAAGAGTCTGGTTTGCTTGTCATGAAATTTATCATTATCTTACTTAACTTTATCATTATCTAACATAATTTTATCATTTATCACTTGAACAGAACCATCAGGTTTTTGAAAGCATGTATCTAAACTGAATGACACTTTAATAATTTTACTGACATATTTAGTTTCAGCTCAGCTCAGATATATTTCTCACAATATCTTGTTTCACAGTTTTGAAGACTAAAAAAAAGCTTTTTCGTACTTACAGTGTTTTAATGACACATATGACCGGCGTGTTACTAACCACATTGAAGTTGGCTCTGTTCTATTCAAATGTCCTGAAAAAACTGTGACAGTGTAACAGTGAAACAGCATGATCAATACTAGGACCTTGAAATTAAAGCAGCTAAATGTATTTCACCAGTCATTAATTTTATTATTTACATGTGGTTTTTCTGCTGTGAAATGTCAAAATGCCTTCTGTGAAAACCTACTGAAGCCTGTTAAAGGTGCTCACCTACTGCTTAACTGCAGTACATTGTGCATGAATTAATGACACTTTAATAGCATATGAATACAGATTTGAGTGAGCTGTGCTGCTGGGTCAAGTTTCCACTGTTACCTTTTCCTTAAAACTATTAAAAATCAAACTCTGAATGTAGCCTCCTCTGTTCTGAGGCTAATATTATCTTTGGTGTAATTAAATTATCTAACATGGTGGAGCAGGTTTTAGCACAATTCTTTAATCATTCTCCTCAACTGATTCACTGATTTTTAAAGAAAATTATTTTTGCCGGGTTATTCCTAATTCTGTGATCACATGATGGTTCATGTTGAGTAAGGTTGCTGAGGTACGACTGATGGAGCAACTAAATATCTACTAATCTCTTCTCTGACATGTGGGGTCAGTGTTGATAGATATTACAGAAATCTGAAAGTCTTCCAATTATGAAGGGCAATCAGACTTTGTATGATCAAACCCATGGTTACGTTGTGTTCACATCCTGATTAATCACTGTAAACCCTGGAGAGCAGCAGTTTTCTTTGTGTTAATGAGGCGAGTTATTAAGATATACTTATTATATCCAGTTTCAAATAAATTCCTTATCAACTCCTTTCCTCCTACATCTCTCTCTTTCTCTCTCTCTCTCTCTGTCACACACACACGCCAATTGCAAAATAGCTGTTGGCAAAGCAATCTGAGCAATAATATGCTTCAACAGTCCTTTTAATTACGATTTGGTTAATTAAGTCTCCTCACTGGATTGCATCTGTTGCACTAATGGAGCAATTGCAAGATCACTCTTCATACTTGTTAGTATTTGTCTTTGGAGGCTTAGATAATAAACATAATTTTAATGTTAAAGGTGACAGAGAATCAAAAAGCATTTTTCCCTTGTCTTTGTTGAAGAACAGCAGTCTACCACATTCAGGAACATGTGAAAAGTGCCAGAAATTCTGAACATCTTTTCATAGAAATTCCTGTTTTTGAAATATCTGCTAGAAAATGGGTCAATTTTAGCTTCTGAGGCTTTACAGATCCAACTAAAATTTTATTGTGTATATGTCACAGCACAGAACAAGGATCAAAACTCCATTCAGCTATTCTCTGTCACCTTAGTCACACACACCTTTGTGTGTCATGTGACACTGTAAATCTGTCATGTGACTAGTTACCTTCTAAAAACCATGAAAATTAAATCAACTCATCACAAATCATAGGGGATTATTTGTCTGATCTACTCTGTTCTCAGTTCAAATATGAGAAATGCACCACAGAATCATTCCTAACCATTCTTAATCAGTCTCACTGTACACCATGTCTGCTACTATTGTTGTTAACCTTAAAATAAGTTTATTTTAATGAATGCAGAAACTTCTTATGTATTGCCATGACTGGGCTCCAATATCTCATTTGTTTTTGCAGCCAACTGTAGGTCAGTAAAATACCCAGAATAATCCTGATGAGTAGCAAATATACAACCTCACTTGACATCATCCCATACACTTAAAGGTTATATATGCTAAGTCTAAACCTAAATATAGATTTAAAATGATTTTCTTTTACTAATTTCAAACAATTTCCAGGTCTCTGTAAATTGTTTTTTCTGCCATACTGAGTGAAAGGACACCTAATTGTTGTCTGGAGGGAAATACACTAATCAACACTTTAGACTTCAGAAAATGAATATATTGTACAAGCAGTTTTAACAAATTGGCCTGTAATCTGTAAAAACCATCACAAACTTAACATCAAATTAGCTCCCATTTAGCCCAAAGTTCTTGAGTTTTTGAAGAAAAAGTCTGCAGCTCTGAGGCAGACGTTGTGGTCTTTCTCAGAGCTGCAGACTTTTTCCTCTAGTACCACTAATGCTCCCTACTGAATTTTTTAGGAGCACCACCTAAATCAACACCGTATATATTTTCTAGCTTTCCTTCCCCCTCTCCTCTTTTTAGAGCACATCCCACTGAGGGGTGTTATGGCTTGGCACCACTGAGGGCCAACCTTGTTTTACCTTGACTGTACAACCTTGACATCAAATTCTTTCAGGACTCTAATCAAGTCCTCCTCTGTGTCCACATACAGTGACATCGGATCAGATTTTATTCTGTTTGGTGTTGAGAATCTTCTTCCACACACAGGACACGACATGTGGAGGATGAGCATGACATGCACAACATATGGTACAAAGAATACAAAAAAAACCAAAAAAAAACATGAAATTTCTGGAGATGAAGCTTTTTATGGACTGATACTCCTTCTACTCCTATTACCACATACTAAAAATGCTCTTAATGAATTGATTGTGTCATTTCTTTGTTCTGCTTCTATATGATGTTCTAAAGTTGAAATCCACCTCCCCATCACCATCATCTACCACCTGCTAATTTCTTGAGTCCTAAAAGTGCTACTTTAGTTCTTGTATACCTTAATGCAGCTTATTGCAGCTTATTACAGGGTTGATCCTTGCATTTTCATAAACCATCTCAAAGACCAGGTTGGTATCTATAGCTGCCTGGGAGTTGTTTGCCTTCTACCCAGCAGAGGGTCTTTGTCTGTTAAGAATTGGGATCTTCTCATGCTCCCTTCAGGCTTCCACAGCCACAACACCTCCTTTCTCAGCTTGATCTAGGGGATTCAAACTTTAGCACTTTCATCTTGAATGTTTCGAGGATGTGATGGGCTTCATGGCAAAAAAAAAAAAAAAAGACTTCAGTCTTCAACTGAATAAAAACAAGTCAGAAATGTCTGTTTTTGGTCCCTTCAACACCACAGGGACTTTGACCGGTCAGTTAAGGTCGTAGATATTACAATGCGATGTCCATACCAGGAATCCTGATGTCACTTTTGACTTGGCACTTAAGTTTGACGTCAACTCTGCAGTGAAAAGGTTGCTATTTTCATCTGAGGAACATTGCTGACCATCCTCTCCCATAATGACACAAATACTGTTATCACAACAACCTCAAGGCTGGATTAATGAACCTCATTTTACCTGGATGTTAGCCAGTTTTCTTGTTTTGTCCTGCACCTCCATTCTGCAGCAAGACTCCTGACTGGTTCCAGAATAAATAAATGTTGCATTCCTGACCTGACCAACTGTCAAAAACACTATGAAATTCAAGATTATTTTATTTGTGTTTAATTGTAATATTTTCATATGTTTTAAAACATCTCTGCTCCTTACAGTCGATCTCTGGCATAATAGTTTTTAACTGTTCCATGATGGTGGCTACAGTGGTTAAGAGAGACTGTGCCTTTATAGCCTCTGCTCCAAAGCTTTGGATTAGTCTTTATTAGATTTCATTAGCATTTTGTTTCTCTTTGTGATCTCATTGTTTTATATTTCTTTTACTTTATAGATTGAATGCACAAGTTTGATTCTGTTTCACAGTTTTGAACATGTCAATATTTACCTTATTGGACTTAAAATGATTTGATGTGTGAACCTGCATCAGAGGTGGAAACACTCAAACAACAGCCTCCAGTTTTATGAACTCTTACACTCACACGCTTGTAAAATCAAATTTGAGGCCAAGACTTTTCGGTAAATCAGATCAGAAAGGGTGCTCAATTTTGGCAGCCTGATTGTGTTTTTGAGATGGGGGATTTTATTGTCTGTTTCTAAATCGGTGTTTTGCTGCTGGTAGGTTGAGTGGTATCAGGCCCAGATGGGGCCGTCCCTCTCTGTCTCTCTTTGGGCCCATTAGTGTCAGACTCTGGGCTTCAGCTGTTGCCAGCACCCATCTGTTTCTACAGCCCCTGTCCTCCCACGTCTTTTTAGACCTGCCACTGCCACGGGTGTGTGTGTCACAGCGACAGAGATGGCTGACAACAGAATGAAATATCTTGTGTGTGAGTGTGTGTTTGTGTGGGAGCTGGTGAAGACCTGCCTTACACAGCTCTCACTTCTGAGGAACAATGTTTGAGATATGATCTTTAGCAGTAGAGTGAGTACAACACCTGTTCTCCAACTGGGATTTTTTCCAAGTGTGAATGAACGTGCTGTACTTAAAAGTAGTCGAAATTCAATGTTTTCCATGGCCTCTGCCTAATTGCACTGCAGTTCAGGGCACCAGAAGTCTATAGCACAACAAACCACTAAAATAGCCTGCAACAACAGCAATTAAAGGTTTCCAGTTGAACAGGGAATTACAGTCAACTGCTTAAGCCGGTAGACCAGTGCATGGCAACTTTTACTCTCCAAAGAGCTTTTTGTCCAGAAAGTAAAGCAATCTGTCTGGAGCCACAAAAACACTGAGACCTTTAAAAGCACCCCATTAGTCTAAATCAGCCATCAAAATTACTAATGGGTCTAAATGAGCCCTCATTAATACATTTTACCACAAGGTGGCTGTGGTTGGCTTTTTATGATATTTGGTACAACTTTGTTTTTTCATTACAATAATACATTATTTTTGTACCTCAGTGAAAACACGTAACAGCTACAATGCATAGAGCAGTTATCAAACTATCTCTACTTTGATCTGCTCTGCTTTCTGTAGCAGCTTTCTCTCCTTTTCTTTCATCCCCAGACAGACAATGTTCAACAAATGCACTCCGCTTGTTCTGGAAATGTACATTTTTTGTTGTTTGCCAACATCTCGCCACAGATCTGACATTCTGGTTAGACAGCAGAGGTCGTGATGAAAGCAAACAAATCTGTCCACATGCTAAGTGACTGTTTTCCTCTGAAACCTTTTTTTTTTCTTTTTTTAATTTTGAATCTATAGCTAGCTTTGGAAAAATACCACTCAAGCCACCACTGCTGACTTTGGCAAAGAGGCTGTGGTGTAGCAGCATATGATGCACAATTTAATTGAGTAAGTGGTAAAACTTTTTTATTATTCATTTTGGTATTCTAGAAATCTACAAATCAAGAGTAGCTGACCCAGATTTACGGCCTAAAATCTACTTGTCAAGAGGATACCAATTTTTTCAACCTTTGTTATGCTATATTGTGGTTCTCTGGACAGTGATGCAGCAAAAAAGAGACTTGATATGTAATGAATTGTGCTGAATATCACTCAAAAATAGCAGTGCTTGTACTAATACTTTGACTGGTTGATTTGGGGCTTTGATTTGTCAAATTTATAAGAATCCATGCAATGAAAATAAAATAACGTTATGTATTCTAGTACAAAGGTAAAGTTTTATTTCCCAGGACCACAACTTTGTTGTACATCTACATAGAAATTAATAAAAGCCTGGTCCTGATTTTAGTCACCACATCTGTTACAGTCACATTAAATTTTGCTTAAAGAAACCTGTTATAATACTTGTCATATGACGGAGGGAACTCAACTGTGGTCCGTTCTTAAGTCGAACACGTAAACTTTTAAATCTTAAGTTTATTCGATGCACGTTCAAGTATTTCATCAAATTTGTTGTGTTGCCAGACTTGGCAGCAGCGTCGCTTTTTGCATATTTTGTTTCATTGCGAGCTATTGGCATTGTGCCTGATAGAATGGACATTTCTAAATCTTTTGGATGTGGCACTCACTTTGGTCAGGCATTTCAAAATACAACAACACAACACATGTTCATGAGCCCTGTGTCTGGGTGTAAAAATTTTCCTCTACAGTACCTCTACCAGCATTATTGGATCTTTGTATAAACATGCTACATGCTCAGTGGCTGACTGAAGAGGATGAGATTTACTCCTTTGCTATAAAAGCTTGGTATGAAATGACAAGGCATTTTTCAACACTCAGTTGTATCAGAGCAGTTCTGTCGCTACAAATAAAGTATTAAAGTTTAAAAGTTCAGTGCCCAGTACCCTATTATTGGCTGCTGTGGATGCAGATGTTTGACTGAGAAGGGTGTACTGGAAGCGTCACCTTGATTGTGTGAGCAGGAGCAAGAGGAAAAAGAGCGGTGTAGAGGTGGGAAATGGATAGAGGCAAAGACTGTGTTTAGATTGGCCTGTGTGGATGTGCCGTAGCCGCTGGAGTTAATTTTCTGCATAGCTGAACACTGAAAGCATGAAAAACAGCTGTGCGTTGCAGAGAGATAGCCTCTAGAAAGGCATGCAGCACTGCGGGATGCTGGAAGGGTTGTTTGACAGGATCTGGATGCCCTGAGGAGGTTACTGCAGTGCAGCCTTCTCTGAGGCCTTTGAATTCCCAGGACAGTGTCATAGAGCATGCAGAGGTGTACGTCAGACAGGGTCAGAGAGTGAACTTGACAGATGTTTTTTTTTTTTTTCTCCAGTCATGAAATATTTGTGACAGTGGATCTCTGGAACACATTAAAGTGTTTGTATATGTATGCTTGCTCCCTCCTGACATCACCCAATAATAAATATATAACACAAAAAATATCTTGCAGGGTTTTCGCCAAAGTACAGCCATCTTTGTTATCTAGTAAAGATACTGTGTCGAGAGGATTTCAGTCAACAGACCTGGTGTTGGCCGACTGAATACAGAATATGTACAGAGTTGATATTTGGCATCAAGGCTCTGACCTTGTCATTCAGCACAGTACACCGAGCTCAGCACAACAGAGCCTGGGTCTGACTCGAAGCCTATAGGCTGAGACCACCCAACAGAGAGGAAATAGTGCTAATGAAATGTTAAATGAACAGAGGAAGTGCCAGAGATCGAGATTAAGTGATAGTGCAGAGGAAAGTAATAAGAAAGGAACCGAGGTCTTAAATAGAAAGTATTGCCCCACTGAGTGTGTGAATAATGTACTGAGTAGAAATTCTCATGTGACAGGCAGTGCTGTGAAAACCCACTCAGGCTTCACTCGATACATACTTAACCTTGACACCTACGGTGTAAATTTATCATTTGCCCTAGTGCTCGATTTTTGTTCTTTGTATTTTCAGTGTGTTGCATTTTGCACCATTTTTATGATATGATTCTTCGCTCTGTGTGGGGTAAACAATGCACGGAGGACATGTGCAGCAGGTTGATTTGTCTTGGTTTTAATGTATCCTTGTCACAAACATCTGTGGATGTGATTGTATGTCGAATGAAACTGGCTAGATATGTGATTATAATTGAAAACTGCATGAGTTTTTGGCTCGGCATCATTTTGGACTGAAGTACTATAACATCTGAAACATTAGGAGGGATATGGGGAATAAAATATTCTCTATCCTCCTCTGTAATTTAACTCATTGTTCCGGATGGCATTTTAACCTCAGTGAAATTACAGGCTATGGTGTGTAACAGATATGGACATTCTGCAGGACTAACTAAATAAGAACATAGGTGCATTACATCAGCAGCACATCTTACAGTGTAAACAAATTACATTTTTCTGTGGTAAAAATGATATTAGTTTCTTATGTACTGTATGCCTGTATTCTTTTAATATTGTCAACATCCTCTAGTTTTACTCAGAAGCCAAAGAGCAATAAGCTTATGAAATAAGGTTTTTTGAAAAACAGTTAATCCTGTCAGGGAAAAAACAACATACACCTTAAAATGCAAGGCTCGTGACAAGAATTAAATTACAGGAGGAGTTGCCAAAAAACAGTAGTTAAAAATGGTTGTAATTATTAGTGGGGTGTAAATTTACCCATATCCTGCAGATAGGATTAAAGTCAGTGAGCAGAGCAGGCAACGATAACATCAGGCCACCTTTAGACGATGGTGTTTAGTCTCTTCGAAGTGGTGACAGACAGATTGATTGGATGCATCTGTAGACATAATAGAGTGCAGTGCGACTTAAGCAAACACAGACGGTTCACACTGTTTAGTTTCAAATACTTTTCTTTTTGTTCAAATGAATAATATCCTAGTGTTAATAGCATACAACCATGTGTCTTGTTTGTTATAATTATCAATTAGAATCGTTACAGCTGTATTTTATCACATGCAAAAAATAAAAACAACACAGCATTGGCACGGTGTATCAACCATCTGCTCGCTTAATGTTGTTGGCTCTGAAACAATGACACCACTAAAATGTATTTTAGATCTAACTAAATTCTGTTTAATTGTTGTGCTGCTGGAACACACTGGTGGGATGCTCCTCCACTGTTTTCCCTCCAAAATTAAGAAATAGGATAATAATAGTCTGCATAATTTGGTAGAAATCCATGAACAGAGAATGAACAAGACAAATAAAATGGTCCAAGTTGTTGCATTGACTTTGACGGTATATGAACTATCTTCCTAACACCAACGGATAAAACTGACAATTTTGTTCATCGTTTGCCAGGTTATAAAAGTTTGCACATTTCCATAAAGCATGCTTGAAGTGAGAGCTTGCATGGCTACGTTTTAGCCTAGCATGTCAGCTATCAGCTTGACCTGTGGCTGCATCGCAGCTTAACGTCAGATGAAGCATGAAAAAGTCTTTCAAAATTCATAGAAAACACAAACTGCTTGTTTTCATTTGCCTACATTACTTAATAACATGCAACAAGTCTGCAACTTGGTGTCAGAGGTTTGTCTGACTGCCACATAATATTGTCAACATTATGAAACTAATAATTTAGGGTAAAATACAATACACATTTGGGAATATTTGCAAGGAAAAAATACTGTTGTACCTTCAGAGAAAGTGTTATGTAGGAACAGTAGGAAAGCCACAAGTGCAATTAACGACATAAATAATGGTGATTTAGCTGCTTTAGGTACCTAACATCCTGGTATTGTGACTTGATCGTGACTTGGTGGAATTTGTGAAGAGTCTGAAGCCACGGTTGATAGATTACACCTGTGATTTCATGACAGGTGAAAATGTCTGCAGGTGAAAAAGGCCTTTTTATTCTCTTTCTCTAAATAAACAGCAGCGCAGCCTTCTAATCAATGATTTTGTTTTCATTTTTACATTTGTTGTATCTGAAAGAAACTTAATGAAAACATTTATAACGAAGAGGCTCTTGTCCCGTGTCAGACCATTAAGATGTTTATTTCTGCTGAGTTTAACTTCAGCTGATAAAACTGTGCAGGACTGGAACAGGAAATGAGACAGAAATTATAATAAAACATCTCAGATTTGAGAGCCTGTGGCAGTAGTAGGGGACACCGCTTTTTCTGTAGCAGTTGATTGGCTGCAAGATAGAAGACTTACAGTTTAAATAGAACAGTCGAGTTGAGTATTTGAAATCATTGAAGGCTTTAACAGAGTCCTAATGGGGGGTACAGAGAAGCTAATTACTACGTGGTGACAAATTAGTTTGAAGAACAGAAAGACAAAAATTTCAAGAACTCTAATGTTCCTCAGTATTGTCCTCTTCAGAGATATTTGACATAATGACAATGATAGATTGAAAGCTATTTCCAATTTTATTTCCCACAGTCTTTTTGTCAGCGTTATTGTCTGACTTCTAATTCAGAAACTCTACTTCTCTGACGCAGGTTGGCAGCAATCAGGTTTGAGAACTGAAACATCTGCCCTCAGAAATAGAAACTAACTGTAATGAAAAGACACATTCACAGCAAACCATGGTTTTTTCTATCCTTGGTTGATTTTTAAACCCAAAGCAGGATTGTTCCCTAACTTTTTGAGCACTTTTATATCTAAACTTAACCAAACGTTAATCATAACATTGTTACATCATTAGGTGGATTTATCTGACACCTCTCTGTTTAAGGTTTAATTAAACCACTGATGTTGGTAAAGATGTGATTTATCATGTTTCAGTGAGTATAATAGGAAAAAATAGCAGTGACTTTATCAAGATTTTGGAATAAACTTCAATAATGTCATAGGTCTTTCCCTTAGTGTTTAATTTATTTCAGCCTGATACAGCAGCTTGGTGATCGCTGGTAGACACAGGTGGCAAACCTGTGCAAAGAAACCGAGAAACGCTCTGGTTTACGCAGCATTATTCATGACCACCTGTCCCACTCAGCTGTATATTTTAATTGGCTGTGACCCTTAATTGTCCTCCATGGACTCGGGTGGCATCAGCTCTTACTTGGTGCTAAGCCACGGTTATTTATTGGTGCTGATGACAGGATTCTGACTACTTGCCCAACCTACTACTGGCCCCGTTAAAAAAAAAAAAACTTCACTGCGTTCATAAACTCATGTTGAATAAAAGCGCTAAATGGCGTTTAACTCACCAGACAGTTGGGGGATAGCGAACGCAGAAAGGCAGTGTTTTTTGGGGGGATTTCTTAGTGAGCAGGCACTTGTTCCCAGCTTTTTATTTTGATGATGCAAATTTATCCTGTCACAGCTGCTAAAGTTTCAGAAAGATCTAAGTGTCAAGGATGTTCAGTTGAGAGTAGATCAAGCAGACTTTGATGGCATTGTTGGCAGGGGGTGAACACGCACATTTATTACCTGAATGACTGTGTAATGTTTGGCTGTCCCCGTCTCTTTGTCCTGGGTTTTGAGAGGAGCTGAAAGCTTCACTATTATTCATATACAAGTGCTTCACGTTCAGGGCTTTTTCTCTATACCTTTACTGCAGCTGACAAGGAGGAGGAAGAGAGGATAGGAAAAACGAGAGGCAAAAAGATGAAATTAAACCGACTGGTACTGAAGCTGTGGGTTTAGCAGAGGCTCTCTGTCTGCTGTCAGTCACTAGTACTGATTAATTTACACCATGGCTGACTGGAATACAGATATGTTACAGTAAATATAATATATATGTGCTAGGGAAATGTCTACCACACAGAGATAATTTTATCGCAGATATTAAATCAATATCCAATAGAAAAACAAATGTGTAACCTATTTACGATTGACTGATGCCGCTGGTGTGGTGCTGCAGCTTAGACATGCAAGAAAGCTTTGGTGCTGCACAGTTACTCTCCCTCCAACGGCGCTCGTTTGGTAAGTGATGCAGAGTTAATGCAGGATATGCAGAGGCTTATGGTTTACTGCTGCAAGTCCTCCCTGTGCACTGTCACTTCCACTGTAACAAAAGACATGCAAAACTTCAGAGGAATAAAAAATGAATGCGTCTCCTCTCCTCCCTCACTGATTTGCATCCCTTTCAATCTCTCCTGTCTCCATGCTCCTCTTGGCTGCACGAACCTAAATCAAACCCACAGTAAAGCGGAGCAGTAAATCAAATACTATCGAAGGCAGCGACAGAGGCTGACATGACCTTATGTTATGGCATGCTTTTTATAATGTACTGTAGAAAATTGTATTTGTTTAGTGTGATAGGGATCCATTTGTTTCCTATGTTCTTTTATAGATTAATTGTTTTCAATTTCACCTGAAAAATGCCCGACTACTCTGTAGCCACATCAGCAGCATGAGGAATGGCAACGCCAGTCTATTGGTCTTTTAGTTGATGGATCCGCCACTTTGGGCTAGAATGAAATGACTCAACAATTTGTGGATGGATTGTCATGATGTTTGTACAGATGCTTGGTGATCCTGTGACTTTTCCTCTCGTACCAGTAGCAGGTCAAATTTTTATTTCTTCTCCTGCAGTGGTTATGACCACAATACCTGTGGAATTTAGACTCCCAGATGCCTCAACTATGTGTTCACTGCTAAGTAGCAATTGTTAGCATGGCACTGCTATCTAAGAGCAGCTTCTGATAATTATAGTTCTAATGTTAACATTAATATGTAGTGAAAAAAATCTGCTGTGTGGACTCTCAGTATTAACATGGCTATAGACTTTCACTTAGGTTACAAGTTAATTTCATCACACCCTACTATTTGTTATGCAACATTCTTTTATTTTCTAAATGAGCATCAATAATTCATGTTTTATTAATGACAAATAAATTAGTGAGAGTGTTTTATGTGGTGTATACACTTGACATTCATTATTCATAGATTCGTGAAATGTGTGAAAGCACTGTCATTAACAAACATGGGAGCAAGTGCTATTAACATTTTGGGCTCATTGCATTAAAAAAAAAAACACACAGACATTTAACCAAACCTCCTTAAAATGATGCTCATGGTAACACTGAGTACACTGAGCTTTTGGTTATTTCATTGTTCACTGGTTTGCATTATTGTTTTTGGTAATTATTTGTTGCATTATTTGTTTTCAACATCACATGGTGATGTACTACATACAACATCAAAGGTGACCCAGGACAAAGACTGCATACAATATGCATGAGAAAACAGTAGCTTCTGTGTGCATGTGTGTCTTCTTACATAAAAGAAGATTGTGAAGAACATCCTTTATTTTTGTGTGGGCTTTTGTACCTGAAGATTGTGTGTGTGTATGTGTATAGTATTTGCCATTCTCACCAGTGATTCTAGACCCCAGGTTACCTCCTGTGGGCTCAGCTTGCTATTTGACAGGAATGTTGATGAGAAGCTCCCAGCTGCTTATTTTCTTTCTGCTCTGTGAGATAAAGGCAACAGTAGGTATCAGACCTATTTGAAAATTTCAAAAATGACACTTGTCATTGCAGATTTGCTGAAAGTCCAACT
The DNA here is from genome assembly GCA_016801845.1 of Polydactylus sextarius. Taxonomy (NCBI): domain Eukaryota; kingdom Metazoa; phylum Chordata; class Actinopteri; family Polynemidae; genus Polydactylus; species Polydactylus sextarius. Next base: position 9,244,821 of record CM028922.1, read on the forward strand.
GAAATTTCAAGAGCGAACCCTTTGTAGTCATAAATCATGTAAACAAGGCTCCCTGTGACACTTTGTGTGTGTCTTGGATTTAGAATCAGAAGCAGAAAGTGTGTGACTGTGGCATGTTTGAAGCCTGAGCAGCCGGAGGGTTTCACTGCAGAATTTATACCATGAAGCCCCCCACTACTTGATAATATGTTTCACTGTTTTCACATTAATTGTCTGAGGGGAAAGGTATCTCTATGTTCACCTTAAATCTGAGTTCACCTTGGACAAAATGATAACATGATTTTATGACTCATCTGTTATGAAAGTTACACAGCTGTGATGTGGAAACATGTAACCTCCAGTGCACATCCATTGAGAAGATGCTGCACAGCAGAGTAGACACCTTGTATGTCTTAAACCTTTTAAATGAGTAATATTTGCATATTCATTGTCAAACACAAATGTCTGTAAGTGGTAACTGGTGAATTGGTTTGGTTTGGTTTGGTTTGGTTTTATGAAGAATATACCCCATTGGCCGTTCCTTTTTCTACATGAATTGGTGCAAACAGACTCTCTGTCTCACTATGGGTGTTTAAAGGGGCACAACGGCCTTTTCAGCACCTAGTGACCCATCTAGCAGCTGTCTCTATAGAGTCTTCAGTACTTTCCTGCATGTATGCCTTTTAATGCCTCTAGTTGGCCACAGGGCAGCTGATAGATGGAGTTTGTCTTTTCTCTCTGAACGATCATTTTACATGTAAAAACAGATGAGTTGTCTTTCACTCTCATTCACTAGTTGCACTTACAAAACCTGAATTTTAGTTGCAGCTTGGAAATGGCTTGGAAGTGAATATTGATTAACATGTTGTCTTAATGAACCATGCATTAGTTGCTCTCATACTACTTCTGTAAACAGAAGAACATGCAAATGAAAACAGTTTTATTGGGACCTCAGCGACATTAAAATACTGTATACATGAGCATAGAGACTAGGAAAGAAGAAAGAAGATATTTGTCAGAATACAAATACAATGAGATGGCATCCAGAGTATGGTGATTAACATATGATGGTTCCATAACAGTTTTCTCTGAGGTCCTAGAGTGAATAGCTCTTCACTTTTGAACTTTTGTTGCCAACTTCATAAACCAACTGACCACTTGGTCAGCTTCCTTAACCCATTTCAAAGTAAAGCCTCATTGTCATACAGCAAAATTATCGATGTAATCTACATAACTATGATAAGATACATTTATAGTACCTGAACGTATATTTCAGAACAGAGAAAAAAATTCTGTTTAATTTCAATGGGAAGAATCTGTATCAGATTCTCATGTAAGCAGAAATTCAGATTTATAGTGATGCATAATGTGACTATCTACACTTGTTAGTCATGCAGCTGCTCCTCAGGCAAAAAAGTTCTTACCTAGGTAACATGGTGGATACGATGCTGCCTCCATGATTCTATGATCTTCCCACACAAACAAACTCGCCTGAAAACAAAGACAAACACACACGCATGCAGACACGGAAAAACACACACACACATACACACACAGACGTACAATTAATACACACACTTGCAGACACTCACAGTTTAGTGGCCCATAATGAGACTATCTTATATGTTATTCAGACACGCACCAGCTCCTGCCTAGGTACTGTAGTTCCTGTTTTCCATAATTTATGTCTCTTGCCTGCAGAAGTGTCTCTTAAGGAAATGAGGCCAGACAAATAGTGTCGGATGGAGGAGCCATTGTTACATTTGGGCGCGGTGAGGAGGCCTGCTGGTTAGGATGTCACTTATTTTGACCCCTAATGTGTTACCATCCTCAGCTGTAAATACATATGTCCTGTATGCGGGAAACGTTTTTCAGCATGTATACTGTACCGCAGTCACTGTGTTCTCTGTGAATGCAGCAACGATGACATTATCTGAAAAATGCTTACAATATTCTTTCTCAGGATATTTGTGACTCACACACACAACTAGCCTGTAGAAATAAAGCAAAGCATATACCTCTGAAAGCAGTGCTGGCAGCCATTTTTACACTTCCCATGGTTTAATTAGGACGAAGGAAGAAAAATGCTTCCGTGTCTTATAGTTCAGGATTTATGAGTCAATGTGGTGTTGTACAAGTGGCCACAAGGTGATGCAATTCACACCAAAAAAAACAGTTTTTTTTTTATGCATGGCTTAGATTTTCACTAAATTTCCCTACAGATTTTCCAATATCCTCCAAACAGACAAACTACAAAACAAAGAAGACAGAGTAATGATATAAGGATATTTGTATTTGTAGTTACATTGTGTCTGTTTCCATATTAAAAGTTTAAGACGTACTTTGATATTTACTAATTTATTCTTCAGCCTGAACTTTAAAATCGTAGCATGTGGTCTGATTCCACTGTGTTTAAAAGAACACATTTGATCTAATTTACATTTTCACTCAGTTAAGTGCCCTCACTTCTTTACCCCTCTCTGAACTGTTGTAACTGTTGTAATTCATTTAGTCTGTGCATATCCTTTAGCTAGGCTCCTAGCTGAAGCTTTGATAATTACTTAAAACCATCCCATTTGACATCTCAGACACTTTTCCGATGGCTGCAGGCAGAGCTGGCGTCAGAACGCAGAGGTACATCAATGCCGCTGCAAGTGGAGGATTGTTTTGACTGATTCACTATGAGCACCGGAAACAGACGACATCGAAAGCTTTAATATAATTATGAGGTTGATGCAAAGAGTAATGACACTCATCAGGGCAAAAACATACACATGCTCTGTGAATATGAACATGGACAATTTGTTTACATTTATTTATTAAGCTGTCATACATTAAGGAATAGAGAAACATTTCTTTATGTCCAATGAGGAAGAGCAAGGGAGAGGAGCATTTTCTCGCCTCCCACCCACCCCTCTTACTCTCTTAGTTTGAGTAAATACCAGTGAAAGATGTCAGGCATCTGTGTCCAGGAGGAGGCGTCATAAATAACTGCCGCTGAGAGATATGGCGTTCAATACAGCAGATATGAGGAGGAGAGGAGCTATAGGAGGCGAGTTTGATTAATGAGCTGGTGTAAAGGAATGAGTGGGGGGTAGATTGATCCATGGCCATGCCAGCTATCCTGACACACTGTTTCTTTATGAACAATTTCAAGCTCTTCAGAGTCCTTGTTGATGATTGTGTAATTAGGACTTATTAGCCATCTGTGTATCCACTTTTGAGACTGTGGTGGAGCAGATAGCGGCGTCATTTCACAGCGGGGACATCCGGAAACCACCTCCTCTGCTTTTTTCCCTCAAAGTTTGTTTTTTGTGGCTTTTCTGGCTTTGTACACACACACACAGAATGTGCTATGATGAATGTCAGACCCACAGATTTTTTTTTCCATGAGCATCAATAAATTATAAATATATTTTTTCGACTTCTCCTAGAGATTCAGAGCACTTCCAGTCAAATCAAGTTTATTTATGTAAACCATTATCACAAGTGTTACATATGTGATAATAGGTTAAAAGTTATAAGTTTTACAATATGACAAAAGACCGATACAGCACTGGCTTTCAGTCTCCTTAAGAAAGTCATTCCTAGCCTGCAGGGTAAAAACATGGAAGAGTGATAGAAAGAAGAGAGAGAGTGCCCTTCCCTTAAATATCTGGGTATGCAATAGAAGCTGTGGGTTGAAAAAGGCAATTATAAAAGACTAATAGGAATTTTTGATAATATAGAAAGTACAATACAACAAAAAATTCACCATGGGAGATTTAAATAAATTTAAATATATTAAGTAATACTACGGGACTTTCAAGGTCCTGTCAAGGAAAAGGTCCAATAAACAAGTAAAGAAGTCTAAACCACCTCCTCACCTGTTTAGTATCATGTTTTTTTTCCTTCTTTAAACTTTTTCCTAAAAAAATGCAGATGTTGTCCATATGATAACAATCTATTGACAAGTCTGTCATTAGTTTCTGCGTCGTCGACCACTTTCCGGCACTCTAACCTTCTCCATCTGTGTCACTGTGATCACAGTTATACACTTGTTTTGTATCCACGCCGTCATTTGTAAAGAGCCAGCATCAAATTTTCTCTATGTTCAGCATACAATAGTAATTAGAATCATCATGCACATCTTTATGGAGATATGAAGAGTGGTGGGAAGATGGGCTTCATCACTGAAAATACTTAAATTAAAGAGAGACAGTAAATGCAGGTTAGTCACAGTGGATATTCTACTGATCTGTTAATCACTACATTTTGACAGTTTTTCTTCACATTTACTGCCTGTGTGTCTTATATGCATCCTGCTGTGGTGTATGTGTTTGTGTGTGGTCCGGGACATTTATTCAAATTAACGATAGGAACAGAGTGAGAGATGGATTGGGGAATGGGAGGATTAGAGGAGATGGCTTGGGCAGAGCGTTGTGGATGTTTTCCTCTAGCTAATCCTTGTGATTGATGACTTGTCTCCATTAAGTCTCTATGTTGGCGGCCTTGTCAATTACTCATTAAACCTTCTAAGTGTTTACTTCACTTGGGACCTAACTGCTTCTGTGTGTCCAACAAATGTGCACGTGTCGACTTTAACATGTGGTAAAATAGTACACAAAGACACGAGTGTGTGAGTCAGCATACAGCAAGTAGCTGGAGAATTACTGTTCTGTAGTAGCCCATTGGATTTGAAATTAAAGTTCTGGCATTTGTCAGCCTCGATGCTGTCATCACATTTTTGTTATAATGACTATTGGTCTTTCACTTAATTTAACCACTGCAGAGTTTTGGGAAACACTGGCAAGATTGACACTGATCAAGAAAGGGAGTGCAAGGCTCCAATAGATGTCAGTGAACTGAATGTTAAAGAGGCTCAATCAGTTTTCACAGACTTTCACCATGATAGAGGGCTGTGTTGTTATTATGAACGTATGTAGTCATTTTGAACAAAAATAACAGAGTAGAACCTAGGTTGACAAATGCTGGGGAGGATTTTCACTGCCATCATGAGAGTAGATGTGGTTGTTTTTAGACATAACCTCACAATTTTCAACAGTAGAAAGGTACCACAGTAGTCAGTAAATACATGAATAAAGACATCATATTTAGTATTTGTTGTTTAAGCATTTGCAGTTTACTCAGAAACATCTTCACACATCTGGTATTTCCTCTGCTGTGGTTCTAGCCCTGTACCTCAGCCACTTTACTGCTTACTTGTTAAACTTTAATTAAAACCCTCGTAGTGATTGTTAACATTTCATATCTAAAGTTCTTTAGCCCAAACAGCAAAAAGCACATTATTGTCCCAGTGTATCATGACTGCACTGTGTGCTGTGAAACTGGCACACTGAGGGTCTACTTGTCAGAGGAACATATGCAAACTGAACCAATGTGGAAACAAAAGCGTGTGAGACTCCAGCGTTTATTCTTTGCTCTCACTCAGTGTCATAGGAGCACTTCATCAACAGGCTCACGGGCACACTAGCTGCTGGTTACACACTTTGACTTTCCCTCCAAAGGCGCAAGCGCATACAGCTGATAGATGGATTCGACTTTGAAAATTGTGCCAACGCTGCACAGCATCGATGGCTATGATCCATTCAGGCATCTGACAGATCCGCTTTTCTTCCAGCCACACTCGCATTTCCAACGAGCCATCAAACAAACACATTCCACTTTTGTTTCAGCTCGCTTGTTCTCTAGCACACATTCGGCCTGTTGTCACTGCTGTAATTGAACAAACACTGTATGCACAGCTCTTAGCATTGTCAGGAAAGCGTAATCAGTCATTTTAATCTCCTTACTCTTTTTAAGCTGATATGAATACAGAATTATTTCTCATTTCGTTTAGTGCCTTTTTGTTTGGTACATTGTAACATTAACACAGTAACATTTCATTACCAAGTCTTGTGAGTCCATAGAAATACAGATGGAGCTTGCAGGGTTTAGATGTCAGCACCATTTTTAGAAGTTGGAAAAGTCCAAAGAAAATCCAAATTTAACATGTTTAAGCCTTAACATCTGTTAAACAGAATAAAGTACCAGAGTAGGAAATATCTTAGTTTCAGTAGTTGCACCATTGAATGCATGAAAAGTATATGTGTTCCTATAGATATGCTTACTTTTTACAGAAAAAAAACATAATCAAGAAAAATGTTTACACTTCCTTCATTGGAGGCAGCGTCTCATCACACATATGGATTTAAAGACAGTTGCTTATTGTTTCCGCTCAATTACATGTGTGTGTTGAGCACTATTATTCTCACACTCTGCTCTGTTTCATGCATTTTAAACCATGAAGGAAGAATAACAAGCCAAATTGGTTGTCTGTAAGCTGTCGCTGTAGCACATCAAAAAGATATTAACCATAAATCAAGATGATTTTTTCTCATGTTGTGCGGCGCCATAAGGCAGCAGCATGTCTTCAAGGTTGGATTCACAAAGAAGTGCATCCTGTCACGTCTTGGGTGTGTGAACCGGACATTAGATAAGATGCATCGTCCAACTCTTATTAAACTGCCATGATAGTTGCTGCTTTGGAGCAACTCTGAGTGCTCATGTGGTTGTTGTCTTCCAGTTCTTCTAGTGCAGAGGTGTCCAAGCTATTCCACAAAGGGCTGTGTGGCTGCAGGTTTTTATTTCAACAGAGCAGAAACACACCAGAACACACACTCATTTAACTGATCTCAGTCTTCAGACTGATTGGTCAAACTCTGTGGTCTCACGGCTCTTTGTAAAACACTTTGGACATATCTGTTCTAGTGCAGTCGATTAGTTGATTGAGTTTGTCTGTATAAGTTAACATTAAGTTTGTGTCACTATTTAAGGCCTAAGTTTTCTACTGAGCAGAGTCCTGCTTGACAACCTACCTTTTGACATGTTTGTTCATTAATAGTTTAGTAATTGATTAAAATGATGACAATCAAGATTTTCTTTAACTTTACTTGGTAAATTTTTGTGTCTCAAAACTGAAAAATATGTATTATTTTTTTAATAATTTATTGTTTTTTTTTTTTTTTTTTAAGTCATGCAATATGAGTGTCTTCCATTGTTAATCAGCACAAACGGCAGAATCCATAACATGTTTTAATGCAGCATTTTAGCATGAAGAAGCTTCACTAGTATTATAGGAGTGAATTCATATCAGTTGATATGTCTTACAAATACAGAGTGTATATTTACGTGGAGCAGGTCTCCTGTGCCTGTGTCATTTTTTTCTGTCTGCAGTAAATAAACAGGGTGAAAGGCAATATCCCTGTCTGCCCTGTCTTTTTTTTCTTTTTCTTTTTTTTCTTTTTCATGCCTGTGTCATTTTCATACAATTGATTTGTGTCTTAGCAGGTCAGTGGGTTTGTTTATGCGTGACTGTACCTTTGCTGCGGTGCATTTGTGTTTTTTGTGCCTTGTGTGTCATGTGATAATAAAAACTTATCAAATGTGCAATTATCAACAACAATTAACACTGAGTGGTTTCAACTCTGCAGCCAAATCATCTGCCAGCATTAAAGAATAAATGCTTTTAAGAGAAGATTGCTGGAGCCTTTTCTTTAACACTCATAAATCCACCTGTCCAAACTGAATCCTCAGTTGAACTCTTATAAAAGCAGAGACTTTGTGCTCTTGAAATGGACATCAGGTAGAAAAATGAGGGGCTTGGTTCCATCTGGGGCTCATTTTTTACACAATTAGTGAGTCCATTTAAAAAAGAGCATAGCAACCGTTTTCTAAAATAGCTTTTAAAAAGGAAAAAGACTAAACCAATCTAGAGAGTTGTGGAGCACATATTAACTACCCCTTCAATCAGTCGATCTGTAAATCCTCAGTGTGTAGTGGTATATGAAAGATACGCATGTATATGGTGGAATTTGCAAAGAAACCTTCTGTTTGTGTTGGAATCCATCTCTCTCAGACAGATGTTTAAATATAGCTAAACCACAAATATGTTATGTAGGCGATGTAAATTTAACCAGGTTACAGTCATATATACCTACAGTATATGCAGTTCATTTATGAAATGAATTTCAAGAACACAGGGTTGTGGAGTCAGTTCAGGAAAGATAAAATTTAATATAGGTAATATCTGGTTTTAGGTTTTTTAGGCTACCTGTTTTTACAACACCTGGTCTGTGTGTGTGAAAAGAAATCTCTATTGATTTGTCTATCTGTTGATTAATTCCAAGCAAATAGTTTTTATGTGACGTTATCAGTGGTAATATGTTGACTAAATGTGTGCAAATGCATTTCAGACTTGTCAAGCACTTCTTCAGTATTAACTGTGACTGTATCTCGACCACTTTTGCACCACTTGGAGCAACTTAAATGATTGATTTACCATTTCATGATAGTCTTTTTTTTTACATGTCTGTAGCTGATATTGTGCCAAGATAAGGGAAAACAATGTCATAATGTCTTTTTATTCTTGTAAATGTGTAAATAATTAACTTTGAATTTCTATTCAAACATCCCTTTTTTTCCCTGCAACACACCTTTTTATGGCAGATACTTGTGTGGTCATGTCACACTTGAGAACATCAACACATCATCTAATGGTTTCTATTTGTAGCTCTTTCAGAGATTTAGCCACTCCTATTTGAAAAGAGTGTTCAGTACCATTGGGACCATTTAATATAGACTCATTACATAAACAGTCTTCATGGTTTAATCCCCCCTTCTACCTATCCAGTCCTGCAGTCATACTATAATTTCCCTGACACTGTCTACCTTTAAAGCTCCTACAGTATATGATCATGCATTTCTAAGTGATGGAATTCGTCGGCTCCTACAGTCGGGCTTTGTGCAGTCAGCTTTTGTGTATGAAATGGATTGCCCGGACTCTCATGAGAGTGTATTGTTTTTTTCCGCAGCATCGTCTCAAAGCAGTTTACCTGCCATTGCCATTTCCCATTATACTGTGCTATATATTCCATTATTTTCTCAATGCTGTTTGCTCTGATTGCCCTGCAAGCAGGGCTGAGCTTCATCAGCCCAGTGTCACAATCAGCACTTTCCTCCGGGGACGAGGCATTAGGACCACTACACCACGGCTGCTTTGTCAATTACCACAATTTCTTATTCACAGGATGGAGCAGCCTGTTAAACCTGCTGCCCTCCCTCCACCGCCTCCATTACCCTCCATCTTTCCTTTCTCCTTGTGTGTCATGTTGCCCTAACTCCCAGCGCTCCTGCTTCTCATTGCATCTAAACACTGCTCATTTTGCCTTCTTCCTCCATTTCCTCTAAATGCAGTTAAATTTCTCAGACCAGCACACACCATGACACAGCCTGTTTGCGACTATAAATCAAAGTGATGTTCTTCAGCTGGTTTGCAAAGTGAGAGAAACTGTGGCTGTATGTGATTGTGTCCTAGTTCCATGATAATAGCGTATACTTTGTCCCATATACTTCATTTTATGCAGGTTTTACAGTTTGTGTAGGAGAATTAAATGTACAAACTAACAGGGGATAAAGTCACGTCTTGTTGAATGTCAGACCGTCAGCTGTTGAAATATTTATTACTTTTATCAGAAATTTCACCTCAATTTTGCTCCATGTGCATCATAAATGGTGGCTTAGAGGGATATGACACTTCATGTTATATGCTGGAAATGTTAATGTCATCAGAATGTTGACACTGTTTGAGTAATAAAATAAAATAGACAGGCAATTATCTTTTTTTGACTTCACCATGTTTGAGGTTCTGTTTGCAAATATTTCTCTACCTTTTAGCTTTAATCTTTTCTGTCTGAGAGAAAAAGTGACCGGTGGTGTGTGTGTGTGTCTGCTCATGTGTTGATGACAATTTGTCGTATAAAACTTCTATCTTAAGTTCTGTATTTATGCAACCCATAAAATAGGGGAGGAGGTGGGAGATGGAGCGAGTGATGACAGATATTTTGGTTCGGTCAGTGATCTTCAGTGCTGACAGGATTTTGTTGCCTCACAATTGAAGTTATTATCTCTCAGCACAAATCAGGATCGGATCGTGAAATTGATTGCGCTGGATCATTGCGCTCATGGAGATGGGCCCCCTCTGAGATGCACAGCACACTGACAAGTAATAATTTGAGTTGTTGGTTGGAGCATATGTTAATAGGCATTTCAACCCAAAGCATTTAGTCATTCTTTGCGAGTGTTGTGGGAAGAGGATAAATGAAGGAAGATTGATGGGAAGTGATGCCAGAATTACTTTTAAAGTGGGGGCTACACATCTTTGGATGACTTAATAGGCAAGTGAACTTTTTAAAAACTTCCCTTTAATCTTTATTTAGAGTGCAGATTGTTTTTTGTTTTTTATGTTTGTTTTTTGTTTTTTTTACATCTAAAATGTGGTAAGAAATGCATTCCCTTTCTTTATCAGGTTAGTTGCTTTTTTTGTCCTCCAGCAAGCAGAGAAAGTGCAAGGCCCTTTGCAGTGCACAGTGCTCTTCTAAGAAACAGTCCTTGTGGGTTCTTACATTAGATATTGAGGGCATGGGGAGTCTGAATAGAAAACAGCACACTGGCTCCCGTTGATACAGACCTTTATGGTTTTCTCTTTGAGAGCTGAGAGTGTCGCCAATCAACCAAACACCTAACTTGCAATATTTCATGTTGCTAAATAAGGTGTGAAGCAGAATCAAAATGCATGCGTGCACGGCCTATTCAGACTTCATCCAGTATGTCTACTACCGGTGGTCTACTACCGATATACAAATAGACAAATCTGCAGCAGAGTCAGGTTTAGTCACCGAGGCTAATTTTCCAAAGTACTGAGTGCTCCACTCAAAACAAAAGCTACTGGAACATTTTCTTCATGCCCAGTTCATTTATCAGGTGTTTGTGTTTTTATTTTTACTGTTATTAGATACATGCTGGTCTTCAAATGATGGAGACTTGAGAAACTTTCACTTGACGTTGTATTTTATTAATCTATTTAAAAGCTCTACCTAATGCTGGTGATGCATAGGTCGTGGTTTTGTAACATCCAAACCCACCCGAGTTGTTGTGGGAGCCAAAGATAATGCATTAATCAACCAGCTCACCACTAATCACAAATCCTCTCTCATACAGGTGAACTTTAACAAAATATACTTTTTTATCCTGGCCTAATGCATTGTGAATTATAGTCAGGTTGCACAGAGATGGATGTTAGGCAACGCTACTTAGGACGACCTACAACCTCAGGTGTGTGTTAATGCCTGAGAGAGACAGAGATAGAGAGAGGGAGAAAGGTAGAAAGTAGCCTACTTTGTTGCACACAACTCTGAGAGGCTGTACTGCAAAGCCTATTGAATGTATTACTGTAACCTAGTTTTGTCACAACCTGGCCCTTGCATCACAATCTGCTACCAGTCAATTGATTTATATTTGGTTTAACCCAACAGTTGCCTGCTAAGGGTGCACATAGTTACTGCGATTTGCTTTTCACACATGTATGTGTACAGCTATATGTAAATTATGTTGTCCTTATTGTTTAATCAGATTGTGATACCTAATGTGTCATCACTGGAGTATTATATGTGATGATAAAATCACGCTATGATTTTCTGATACAAACATCTGAGATGAGAGCTAACCTCAGCCTTCATGATATCAGTATATTGAGACACTATGTAGTTACTGAATTCACTAGAAACTGGAGGAAACTACTGAGTAAAGAGAAGATGATCCTGGCATTAATGAATGGTCTAATATGCCTTCAGCACTCACTGATTATAGCAAAAGTTACTGTATATGACACTTTTACATGCTGAGACCTTCCCATTGATTTCAAAGAATCATAAGCTGAAAAGTTCAAGTACTATGAAGTCAACAATGTTTGTGATCATTTTAGTCTGAAAACAATACCGAGGTACTTTCTGTGCTAATGGTGCATGATTGTTTGATCAGTGAGAGTTTCTCTAGACCACCAGGCACACGGGAATACACTGATCAGCAGAGGGATTGCACACACAGCAAGTGATCAGAGTGCAATGAGGCACAGCCAACAGCAATTTTAAACAGAAATGCGTTTGCTGTCATGTGTATGTGTGTGTTTGTTTGGTCCTTTGGGGGTTTTTTACTGGTTAAAAAACCCCACAAAACTCAGTGATCTCTATGTAATCCCTTATTTTCTGTCAGATATCATTTTCAGCCCATCTTAGTGTCACTTAATATTGACTGTGTTAACTTGTGCCTGCGCAAGTATGTATGTGGGAATATGTTGTGGCCTTATAAAATCAAATTCAGCAGACTGAAGTGTGGATTTCTGTGTAGTCTTCGCTCTCAAGCTGGTGTGGGAATTACAAATTTATGAGTTATGTTTTTAATGTGACTTGAATTCACTCCCCTCTCCTCTCCTCTCTTGTTTCCTCAGGTGCTGAAGGGCAGTAAAAAGCTTTGTCTCTCGGTGCGATCAGTTGGGCGAATCCCTGGTGGCTATGTCACCAACCATGTTTATACCTGGGTCGACCCTCAGGGCCGCAGTGTATCACCTCCCCCTGACCTCCCTGAGCATCGCAGCGCCACACTGAGAAGAACCGACAGCCAGCGACGCAGCAACATGCAGCTACTGCAGGAGGGAGATGAGAAGAAGGCAAGTCTTAGATGAGAGCCAAACACTGTAGGGTTGGGACTAAAAACAAAAAAACAAAACAAAAAACAAATCTCAGTTGTGCCTTCAAAGGAAAAAAGGGGGGGAGTAAAATATTCAAATTTTGGACATCATTAAATGTAATTTTTATATTTTTTGATAGATAGATACTTTATTCATCCAAAGGGGAATTAAGTTTCCAGTGACATTAATTAATTCAGAACATTCACATATATCCAAGGACTCTTCGCTATTTTTGTTTCTACTAACAAATTATTTGCATAGCTATTTTTTTAGATTTCTTTAAAACCTTGAAAGTTAATCCTAAAACATATATAATCAAATATTCATGATGAATATAAAAAAGGCTAAATTATGCTAAGCAACAGAGCCCAAAAGTGTTTCATTTATAAATCATAAATACAGTAACAAATAATATCCAACTTCCTCTACAGGCACCAGCTAAAATTTTGCCTCTGCAACAGGCGTCATGCTGCGAACCGACCTTAAGACTCAGACGAGGATTATAAGTCTTGTGTTCACATTCAGCCTAGTTAAGGAAAGGTTTTTTTTTTTTCGCAGTGCTGACAAAGGTTAACAAGTCTCGTCTGCTGCATTGTGTTTGATCTCCTATTTCCACTTTTCTGCATCATATAGCTATGCATACTCTAACTCTAACTGCATCCTCTGTAACTACAGGAGCCTTTTTTTGCTGTATGACTTGTTTTATCATGTAAACTTAAATGACAGTCAGATTTCTCCCACAACTTTTACTACACTCATTGCGGTGTGATAAGGCCACTTTTTTTTTTTTTTTTAGACATTTTTCTGACTCTTTTGCCTTTAATTACTGCAGAGCGAAGATAGACAGGAAAGTGGGGAGAAGAGTGGGGGATGACGAGCAGAAATGATCGAAGCAGCCGCGACTCGCGGTTTATACGCCAAAGTGTTGCGGGGCGCTCCGATAAGGCCACTTTTATTCTGGAAAAAAAAAAAAACACTGCAGTTGTTTTGGAAACATGGATTTTTATGTGAACATTTTTTTTAATTAAAAGTTAAAATATTATTGATGCTGGAAAAAAAAAAACCCAACAACTTAATAATAGTAATTGGACCTTCAATCTAACAGAACTCCACCCTCTCATCACCTCCTGACCCACAGGGAAGGAGCTGTCAGAGCTGTTTAAAAGATTTATTACTCTATAACTTTCTCTTTTTTGAGCAGCTCAGAGGTGGACATTAATCTTAACTGCTTGGGCATTAATGCAGGCTGGAGTTAATGCCACGCCATGCAGATAACATTCAGAAAATATTAACCCTGCAGATAGTCCAGCTTTGGTAGTGTCTTCACTTCACTTCACTTCACTTCACTTCACTTAAAAAATAAATCCTTGTCCATTTCTGATATTTAGAAATGTTCAATAAAAATATTTTTTAGAGTAAAAATGAATAAAGGAAAAGTATTTAAAATTTGAAAGATGTTGCTATTGATCCAGAGAGGAAACTTGTCATTTGAACATTTTCAATCCACTTTCTCTTGTAATTGCCACAAGCTCTGCAGTTAAAGTGCAAATAAAACGCTGTGCTCTGCATGAAACAAAGTACAGCACAGTGTCTTTGATGCTGAAGGTCAAAACTGCTGCTGCTGCTGCTGTAACGGTCCTATACTGCAGGTAATGTTGGCTGGCATGTGTCAAACTGGTCTGACAATGTCAGAACAGCCTGTGGCGAATCTGCTGTCTGCTCAATGCAGATTAATTTGGGAATTTGGTCGAACTGAGTCCCATCATGTCAGTTAATCAGTGACAGAAATGACACAAAGTTATAGCTGTTGTGCTGTGATTATTAAAAACACTGCCTGAAGCTACCACAGTCTCCACATAGACATTTGGTTCTGTCATTATAGTCACAGGTGTTGGTTGTGGCCATCATGACATCAGCAAGGGGCAGTGACTCAGATTAGCTGTTCACACACGCTGTGCTAATTTCACTCATTATAATACGTATAATATAATTTAAGGGGCTTGTCTGTGATTAAATGCACTTGTTTATCACAAACAAAGGCCCCATTTTTTGTTGCTTACAAAACAGGGAGACCTTGGCCAACTGGGACTCCTTTATGAGAGAAAGATCATATTGAATTGATTTCATGATAACAGCTGATGCCAGGGAACACTATGAGCCTTAAGAGTTGCTTTCTGCTGCCAATAAAAGAAGGATGAGTCTGATAATTAAAACTATTCACCATGTCCTGCATAAATGTCAAAGTGAACAAGAATGCCTCCATATTCCCACTGAACAAAGGTTTCTGGCTTACCTCCAACAGGCAGTTATTAAAAAAGGACTGCAGCACCATATGCACTGGATAACAGTTAGATTTCCGTGCCAGGTGCCAATTTTACAGCAGCAGAAATATAAGATGGATGAAACAGACATCATTTTTAACAGAGATATTTGCATATGTGTCATCTTCTGGTCACCAGAGTGCAACTGATTCCCACTTTTCAGTTTTGGCAAGAAATACCTGCATTAGGATCAAACAAAGTAATGACGGGCCTCAATGTGATGGAGAAAAAGTGCCATTTCAGTTTTGGAGCACTGCTGAACTTCTCTCAGTGGACAACGTAAACTTTAATGTGGTCTCTCTGCTTTCCAAATGCATGTTTCGGAAATGCACAGTCAAGTTTATCCACGTAGCCATTAGAGAAAGATAGAGGAGCAGCTTTATAAATGAAGTCTGAGCAGGCATGACCATTTGAACAAGACCACTGAGATGTATTCGTTCTCAAGTGTTGAGGGCTCAACAGGCTCCAGGACCAAAGCAAAGAGCTTAACGGACCCCTAGTTTAGTCACTCTCCTCTCTTAAGACATTAGGTAAAATAAAGCAGGAAAACATAAAAGCAGAATCAAAGAAGACTTTGTATAATGGGGAGGATGAACAAGAGCCAGTTGCCTCCAATAGGATCCTTAACTTGCAGGGAAAAGACAGGGTTTCATACACAACTCTGTGACACTCTGTGAGTTCATTTCCAGAAACCTCTTGCAGCATCAGAGTGAGAGTCACTTGGGTGGAGCGCACTTCAAAACTCACACTTTTTCTGTTTCACGTTAGTACATTTATTGTGGAGCTCTTGTCAGTGTCACCATGCGGGGAAATGACTCAGGTGCACGGCTCACAACAATGAGACACAGCGTTGTGTTTGACAGAAGAAGCATTTCAAGACCAGCCTCCCTCCTGCTAAAAGCAAAGTTTCCCCATTGCACACAAGATACGTGTGGTTTCACTAATGTCTTCACATTCCACATAGTTACTCTGTTAACCTAATTTTAACCATGCATTTAATGAGATTTGGCAGAAATCTGGGTGATATGAAATTAACAGTAGCTTTAAAGTGTCATTTTAAAGCCAAATGAGACTAAAATGAAAAATAATTCACCTGTGTCTGCAAGCTGCTGGCATTAATGTCATATAATTTGCAGTCATTATAATTTACCACTGGATGTTCAGTAGCGTGGTTCTCTAAATATCTGGACTCCTATGCAACACTGCGTTCCCTATCAAATTTACATCAATTCTTTAAGCCAGCTGCCGGCCACGCCTGGCTGATGTAAGCAGCAAGCCGGCAAAAAAAGCACCTTTCTTTGGTCAGCTGCTGCAGAGAGTGTGCACCATGTGTCGCAGTCTCTGCAGCAGCTGGAAGTGTGTGAGCTCAACAGAGAGCCATGCATACAGATCCATGTAGTCAGAAAATAAAGGACTGAATGAATGAATGAATGAATGAATTTGTCGTTCACTGTTGGCAGCACACACATTTTGGCCCCCATATTTGTGAATGTGAAATGAATGTAATGCTCTTCTTGAGAGGCACCAAGCAAAGATGAGCAGAGTCACGAAAGCCAGTGGCTTAAAGTAAATAAGGCCCTCATCAAACTCCACAGCCTCCAGAGTAAACCAAAAATAGACCCAACTCCTTTAAAGGTTCTCAGAGATCAAGACAGGAGAGTTAGGTTTCTATATATAGTATAACTGACCTTTGATTATCTGAAATGCTCACAGCCAACCAAGTGAAATGCAAAAGTAATAGAAAGATATTGGTCATCTTCCCTGTTGGATTGATTCTCAGAGTGATGTCAGGTCCCCGCTGCTGTAAAATGTCTCACATTCTACTTTGTAAAATTTTGTCTGTTTTGTACAAAAAAGCACAAACAGCCATAAAAAGTGGGCGTGGACATAGTCATTAATAGACATCGGGTTGGTTATAATATAGTGTCATCACTCTGCCAGCAAATTACTTCTTCCTCATTACTAAGTCTTGTTGAGGTGACTATCGCTGCAGCTTCTAAAAGTATATTTTTAAATGGTGAGGAAAAGTTTTAGGGGGCCTCTTGCCAGCACATCCTCTGCACCTTCAACCCGAAGCTGTATATTCTCTAAGGAAAGGAAATGGGAAAATGTAAAACATTGGATGCATCAGATTGAGATGCACTGCTGATAGTTTCTATTAAAGCTTCTGTAACACTAGTGAAATACTTCAGCTCTACTCTTATCTTCAAGCTTTTGAATTTCAACTCCTCTATTGTAGTATTTTGAAAGAATTAGGGGAAAAAAGCCTGAAACCTTGGGGAAATCTGGCAACACAAGTGAAACTGACAGTATCATTTTTAAATGTTGATATTTCAGATGTATTGGATTTACATTATTTCAGATTCAGATCTAACCTAACCCCTGTTTATGTCTGTCTTTAACAGGTCAACTTAGTTTTGGATGATGGACGGTCTCTTGGTTTGATGATCCGGGGGGGAGCAGAATATGCTTTGGGTATTTACATCACTGGAGTTGACCAGGGATCGGCGTCAGAATGCGGAGGACTCAAGGTATCACTTCAAAACATCTTTAAGTCACTGTCTCAAACACTCACAGTCTCACTTTAATCTAACACATAAAATGTGCTACAGTTTAGAGCTCAAGGAAATGCTCATGCACTCTCTTTTCTTACTCGGGCTTTTATTCTTTTATTCTTTTCCAAGGCCTTTCATCATCACCCTCGCCCAGTGTTGGTCCCTAATAGACGTATGATATAATACAGAGAGAAGCATCATTATGTGATTTGAGGCCTAATGTCAAGTTATATATGTTTCAAAATTAGAAACATAAATGTGTAGTGCTTAAAACAGCAGCTGCTGTCAGCTGCTGGCAGAGTGTTGCATGAGATGAAATCATGTTCTGTTATTCTGTCACCAGCTGTATTATATTATTTTGGCTTCAATGTTGTAAACTTTATGCAATTTGGCATCAATCTAGTTAAAGCCAGAAATACTGTATATTGTGGACTAAAGATCTGAGCTAGCTAATGCTCAGTGGAGTCATATTTGCAAAATAAAAATCATTCAGCACCAACAAAAACCAACAAAAAACAACAAAAACTAACAAAAACCTCGAACCCTTTGGCCACTAGTTACCAGTGTCCCAGCGGTCATCTGGTACAGTCTCAGTAACAACCTGTTAAAATCTTTGTATGTCAGTAACAATCCCTGGTACTAGTTTGCACATGTCAATATCAAGTTATTAACAAAAAGGTCAGAGCACAAGGCCAAGTACAGAACAGCTGGTGGAGATTTAATGAAATACATTAAAAGTGCTAAGCAGCCATGCGTGATCAGGGTATATTATCAGCAGGCCTGTCAGTGATTAGACAGAATCAGATTAGAACTGGTGGGAAGATCTGCGTTCTTGGATGAGATTCACTGCTCTGCTGTTCTCTCTGTCTAGAATACAGACATCTCTGACAAGTGGTGAAATTGACTTTACATGAGTTTTCAAGTGATTCTGTCAAAGTGACATGAAAAAATAATGGGGAGTTTTTGCATCACGCTTTTTAATTTCTTTTATGTATAGTCACTACGTTTGGCCGTCCTTTGCCAAACTGCTACTCTGTGTCCTCTTCAGCATATGGGCCGTCAAAAATAACTGCTTCAAGGTGTTTGATAAATTAAAGAGTTTTACTATTCACTAGAATATCTCAGGATAATGATAGTATATGGTATTCAACGTGTTAGGTGTCTGCTGGTGATGAGGAAATTAATCAATGAGTGCTTTTCAAAACGTCAATAAAGTTGTATATTTATTTGAAGAAATTTGGTGGTATTGTGCAGTGTAATAGTACCACTAGATGAATCTTTTAAAACCATTCATTTCAGTGTCCCCAGATATTAAAATGCCCTTGACTCCAAAACAATACTTTACCTTTGTTGTTATTTTGTTAAGGACAGTCAAAATTAAATACTTAGGTACAGATTTAGAAAGTGCAGACACTAATCTCTTAATTTTTAATTTTAGGTAATGAAGTATCCATGTTTTTCGTGGACCGCTTTGGTTTTCTTTGCTTACAGATGGGCTTGTCATGGTGACTTTACAACAGGCGGAGGCAGAGGAGGGACATCTCCTCCCCTGAGCCTGTTTTGGATCAGCGCATCAAACAACCAATTACACAGACACGTATTAGAGGGCCCACACAGGACACACACACTCAGTATAGCATCTTGATATGGGCTGTTGTGGGCAGCTACAAAACCTTATTGTTAAAACACACACACAGACACAAAAGAGGATGTAGGGATATGACATGGGGTGGTTTTTGTTGCCTTTTTCTCTTTTTGCTTTTCCCCAATATAGTCTTTTTCTTCATTTCATATGTATGGTGTATTTAATACTACATCCTCTGCTGTGTGGCAATGTACATTTTAAAGAATGTGTTTTGGAGACTGTCAAACCAGTTTCCAGAGCTATAAAAAGCTTTTTTTTAGTTTGTTTGTTTGTTTGTTTTGCTTCAATTCCTCATTCTTTGTTTTTTTCTGGTTTGGTGCCTGGTAGCTGTGTGTTCGCAGCAGAATCTCATAATTTAAAACACTGGAATAAATACAAGGCAGTGGACCTTTCAGAGCAAGTGAGAAAATTCACACTCAAGTACTGGGCTCAGTGGAAGAAACAAAGATCTAAATAAAGCACATCTCAGTGTCTGGTGAAATGTGTTTCACCCAGACTTTTGTTGATTTGAATGCTTCAGCAGCCACCCTGCTTTACCTGCAGAACCAAATGCCAGACGCCATCTCTACACAACGAGTGGGAGGCCCCAAAAAAAGAGCGAGCAAAGGAGTGCACAGTTATAGACAACCTCCCACATTCACACAAAAACATTATTTGTGATATGCGTGCACATTCACTTGGTTAGGCAGGAAATAAAGGAGACAAACTAATTCTTAAAAATAATATTCAGACATTAGTATTGGTATTTATAATTCTTAAGTCAGATAACCATTAAAATGGGTCACGAAAGTAACTTTAGAATATATCTGATCTCCAAGGAACTAATTATTCTATATAACCCTCAGTGTTGACATCAGCGACACAGTCACTGGTGTTTTCTGTGATTGTTAGTGCCCACGGCAAGATCATTAAAGTATGTGCCTTGGAAACCATATCTTTTAAGATATTTCGAAAATGAACAGGGATTTATTCTTAGTGCTTCTAAATGTAAGTTTCAGTGACAGAAACGAAATGTATCTAGCTACTACATCCAATGAGAAAGTTTGACCAAATAGCTGCTTATTAAACCTGGCACAAGTATGAAACATTTTTATTTACAACAATCCACATGAGCCCAGAATATTATCACTTTTACTTTTTCCATACACCAAACTTATTCTTTTCACCAGTGATTATATTCACATGTTTCTATTCCAGCAAGTTTGTTTTGGAGATATGACATAAAAGTTTACACTTTACTAAAGTTAAACACTTTACGCTATTATGGGAAAAAAACTACCCAAAACACAACAGTTTTTACAGTAAACAAGCACTAGGCGACAGTGGAGAGGAAAACCTCCCTTTTAACAGGAAGAAACCTAAAGCAGGTCCAAGACTCAGAGTGGGAGGCCATCTGCCTCGACTGGTTGGAGCGAAAAAAGAAAATCAAGAAGAGACAGGAGAAAGAGGAAAGGGAGCAGCAACAAGTTATAATAGTAATAATAACGATATATCATTATCATTACCCAATACAACAACAACAATATGACATGATAATGTAGCAGTAGTGTAGGATCCTGGTGCTTTGGAACCACAAGTAGACCTGTATTTTGTGATTGACGTGATCTATGGAGAGCTATGAGTTCTTAAAGATACAATGGGGCCTTATATAGGGTGTTATATGTTTTTCTATAACCAGGAGGATGAATTCTTGAATTTTGAATTCTACTCTTGATTTTACAGGGAGCCAATGGAGTGAAGCTGATGTAGGACAATTGTGATCTGTTGTCCTATTTCTTATCAGTACTCATGCTGCACCATTTTTGGATTCACTTGAGTTTCTGGAACACCCAGATAATAAGGAATTAAAGTATACATTAATTAACTTTCAGCCTCCTTTTGAGACAGGATGTTTCTAATTTCGGTAATATTATGCAGGTGGAAAAAAGCTGTTCCAGGGACTTGTCTAATGTGAGAGATGAAGGGCATGTCTTGATTGAAAATATTTCTAGTGAGAAAGTTCCTCACTGTAGAGCTGAAATCCAAGATTGCTAATATTTTTAGCAAACACAAACAATGTAAAACTGAATTGAACTGGATATAAGTGTGTAAAGATGGCTTAGTGTACATTGGACATGTGTTGTTTGTCTCAAACAAAGAAGTAATTCTGTTAAAACCTAACATACAAAATGTTTGAAGGCAAAGTCTGTTGGTTTCTATACACAAGGAAGACTAAGGTAATACATTCTGGGTGCCAGAGAGTGGAGAGTGTTTGCATACAAACTGAAATGTTTCCTAGCCTGAAGTGTTTGCTGGTGATTTGTTGTATGAATTCTAGATGATAAATAATTTGGTGCAAGCAAAATTATGTTGTTAATTTTCTGAAGCCAAACAAATGGAATCATTATAATTTCTTCTCAAAATGATTTGATATAAAGTGAAAAAAAAAAAAAGACTGGGAGAAATTAAGATTCTAGCGATCTAGAGAGCAGACATACCCGTTCACCCCTCCGGGGAAAAAAAAAGTACAAACACTATAGTGACGTAAATGTTGATTTATTCATGCCTTGTTGTCAGTGTTTCTATATTTGTGCTGGCAAATAGCGACACTGTATATGATGTGCCTCCCTCTGTCTCCGGAGACCAGAGTTCAATTCTCAGCAGGGAAGGTAAACCGCTCCACTCTCTGATGAGACACATGCAGTCTTCTGAAAGGACATCACATTGTGTTTGACAGAGTGATCCTGTACAGTACGCTCCCTGCATAGTCATATCCATGGAAGGTTTTTTTTTTTTTTTTTTTAAACACTCTCCTCAGTGTCACAGCCTTTATGAGCCCGTGCCCTTCACCAAACATTTGTCCCTTTTATACAGTCTGTGATGTTGCCGTTAAGAAGCCCCTCATTATGCCTGCTTTGCTTGTTTACACTGAACCAAACAATTCCAGCATAATGTCGCCCCAGTGTGTGATTTTAGCTGGCATGCATGTCGATCTGGCATCACGGGCATAATGTGTAACACTGCAGCATCTATGCTGGTCTGTGCTGCCATGCCTGCCCCCTTTTTACACAGGCATTAGCTTAGCTCTAGCTCTCTGTTTACTATTTCTTGCCTTTAATACTTTGTCAAATTCTGCACATCTTGTTATCACAGACCTGTACATTAAGGAGAATGTAAGCTGTCAAAACGTGTCTTTGACCCCAGTGAAACATTTTGCTGGCAAAGCATATTTACATGCAGACATGTGCTCCACCATATGTCTGTTTGCAAAACAATAAATAATGTAGGAGGCAGCAGGCAGGTGTTTTGGCTTCTGTATATTACCCTCACTTGACCATGCTTGTTATGTCTAAATTGATCGATTCAGTGGTAATAGCAGTTTATACTGGCACAATGGAGGAATTTGTTTATCTCTGTAAACATCTGACAGTTTATTGACTTGACTTTATTAACTCTTGTTCTATCAAAAACACCTTCTGACCACCGTTTTGTTGTACATAAGATACAGTCTTAAGCAGGTTGTTAAGTAATTACCAAACTGTCAAAAACAGGATCAAGGTGGAGTTTGATTAGAAAACTAGAAAATAATAAACATGATGTAAATGTTCACCTTTAGTTTCAACCACTTTGTTCATATTCTAAGTAAATCTTTTTTCCCATCACAATAAGAGCCAACAAGCTGATTCTGACTTGGAGCCCTCTTTGTGTGATAATTCAGAGGGAGCCACTATGCATGTTAAAGAGCGTCATAAACATCCTCAGGGCTCAGGCTCGTACAAGCTTAAGATGTGTCTGATAGTTGTGCTCAGCAGGAGGAGATGCGTTTTCATAACTGTCCGCCACATTTGCGTTTATGCGTCGGCTTCTTGCCCTACAGCTGACTGCCCTCACTGTCTGGGTCTCTATGCTGGTTTTCATCTGGCTAGTATGACTATGATGGATGGTTTATATCACTCCGAGGCTTCTGTAATCATCACCCCACCAAGATGTCACTGCCTTTCCCCTCAGTCTCTGAGAAAATGAAAGCCAGGCTGTGTAAATGTTGCCCCATTTCTCTGCTCCCCTTGCTCCATCTTTTCAATGGGAAACCTTGTGAAAACCTTTGCTGTTATATTTTGGTCAGTGACTCTTTAGTGAGAAAGGCATCACATAAGTGATAATAACAATTGAAGTAGTTTATGAAGTTAAGGTTCACATACAAATGTGTGCATGTGAATAAGTTTGGGTGACTCCAGGGCAAACTTTTTCCAGTCACTGTAAGGCCCCATCTTGCACCTTGACCCACACACTAAACTGTCTAAACCAGGAGAAAGGTCAGTGCTGCCCAGTGCCCTTTTGTTGACATCTGCCTGGTTCAGTATAATTAAATTAAACCCGTGGGAAAAAGGTCAAGCCTACTGTGATGCCAATACATGACGATAATTAGAGAAACAAGTAGACGCAATTAATATTTTGTTGAGATGAGATGCGTTTGACTCATATTGTTCCAGTTTCATCAAATTTTTAATAAACTGATAATTATTCAAAGGATTTAGCTAAAATCTGCAAGTTAGAGGATCCTAAATGGATGTCTTCCCATTTTTTTTTCCTTCAACACCAACATCTAAACTGTGTACACATTGGCTATGTCTAACTGAGTGAAAAGAGGACCAAACACAAAGATGGACTGAGGCCAAATCTTTTCAATTTTCACAGAGGTGATTTTCAATTCTTTCAATCCTGCTGAAAGAGCACAAAACAAATCATCACAAAGAAAACACTTGGCAGGCTACTAGGTTGTAGGTTTGTGTGTGTTTCACTCTTACTAGGACAAAAAAATCTTTAAAGATTTTTATTTCAGCCCTAAAGAAAATGAAGAAGCATTATTGAAACTAAATGAACGCTAATGTTTCCATTGCAGAAGAAATAAAAGTTAAGTCTTCAAGATCACTGCTTCTATTGCTCATTTGTACTTTTGGCCCAGAAGTCAGGACACTGAAAACACATCATAGTCGTAGATAAAAACATATAGTTAGAGATAACACTTGGGAGTCCGTCAAGGATTGATTTTAAAAAATATTTTCTTCACATTATACATGATCTCCAGCACTTCACTGACAATAACACAATACTATTACAATATGATATTGCAGCACTTTTAAAAACCTAAATCAGGTTGAACATGGATTAATACCACACAGTGATTCTAAACAAACTTTGGATTCTACAAACTAATAAGACGATGTCAGGGTTTTAAGAACTTCCTTTGATCACGTTTGATGGTGATCAACCTTTGATGTTAAAGAGAGTTGGGCACTTTTATTGTGCTCAAGTCAAAAACATTTCTAAGCACAGCAAGCATGTTAAGCTTCTGAAACGAAAATTTAGCTCAGTTCATATTACCTCCAAGTCATAGAGAAAGATAAAAGGATACGGAATAAAATCTGAAATGGTAACTTCTGGGCTGTACTGGTGGCCTTGCCATAATAAGTTTAAAATTGACCCGGATCCTTTTGTTGCATTGTGAGATTCCCTCTTACCCATTTTTTTAACCTCTTTCTGCCACTTTGAGTGGTTTAATAAAGCAGGAATGCTTTAAAAGTAATCTTTGAAAGAGCAATTCTCATTAAATGGTATTGAGTGTCTAGGACATAATGCTTCCCCAGATTATTTCTAGTGAGTATTTGACTTACAGTAGGTATCCACATTTTCTTTTCAGTGGGGAAATACACCAAAGTGAGCTTTCTGAACTTTTCAAATCAAAAATATTGAGTAATCCGATCTACAGGGATACACACAAAAGGACAAAGTTGGATAACTAGGAAACATTCAATTTAATTCTTAACATCTACCATTAGAAATATATGTAGCCATTCAATATTAAGCTTTGAATACTTTAAACTTTGTGCTACTTTTATCTCAACTTTCATTAATTTCATTGAAGTGTAAAAACCCTCAACTCCACTTTAAAACGGGAGACCACTGTTTGTTTTAAGTTTAAGTCAGATTCTCTAATGGTGTAGCTGATGAAGGAGTTACATACAGTACAAACATTTTTTACAATTTAAATGCTGAAGGAGAAAAAAACTTTTAACAGGATTTGGTTGAAATTACATGTCAAATATCTGCTGATAAGAACAAGCCAGACAGAAGTAATACGACATAAGAGGAAACGAGACTTATTGACCCTTGAAGGAAACTGTCCATAACTTGGTGGTGCAGCTGCTGTTGAAGGAAACATCAAAACAGCATTCAATATTAAATATGTGATCACATTTACAATTCAGCGTTCAAATTCAGTTTCCTGCAGTGTTAGAGCTCATCACAGTGTCAGTTTAATTGAAGGTTAAAATAAGCACAGCCAAGAAAACCAATATATCACAGTAATAATACAATAAATTATATACGTCCCATCTGTATTTCCTAGTATACAATCACTATACTCCTGTCAAACGTTGTGTATTTACTCAACAAATTTGTCAAAGATACAATAAAGTGATCAGCATCTCTAAAATGCTCAGTAAATACAAATCCAGTTCATTTGTTTGTTTTTAGCCAAATCCCAAGAACAAGCTGGTTCATTTGGTAAATATAAATGTCAAAATGTCAAATAAAATCAAACAAGTGTTTCAAGTGCATCGTCTCTTAATGAGAGAGTAGTCTTTTATTTATTTATTCATTTTAAATATTTTTCATTTTTGACAACAGATTGTCCTCTTGTGCACGGATAATCACAGTCTTGCATCCATTTTGGCAGTGATATTCTATCATTTTTCGCAGATTTAGTTCAGCTGCTCTTTGCTGGAGGGCTTTATGTTCTCTACCTTCTGCTTTAAGATAAAATAATGAAAAAGTTTTCTATTGCACTGAAGTGAGAGGAAGTAGTTACCCAAGTTTTTGCACTGTTATGTAATTTTTTTGTTTGTTTGTTTGTTTGTGCGTTCGGTATCATTGTCATGTTGGAAAATTCCTCTCTTGTTAAGCTACTTGGCCTCATTTAGCTTTAGTGTATATAAACCTGCATCAATCTATCAATGTCATGTTTCTTATATCTTTTGCACTCATGCAGCTCCATATAAGCAATTTATGTTTCACTGTCAACACAATGCAGTGACCTGTACGTCCTGACCACACCAGCAACATTGTTTCACATCAGAGAGTACACTAGGCATAGCAAGCTGTACTATAACCACTCTCATCTTTAGACACAACCCAGGGGAAAATTAAGGAACCTGTGGTGTCATCTGATAATCTAGTTCATGCAGTTTTTAAAAGCAGCTTTCTTAGTCTGACAGAAAGTGTCCATACGGTGCAATCATGCCCTTATAGGCCATTAATAGCACTACGTGTGCATGAATAAGTGTGTGGAAGGAGTCAGGCAGGTGGAATGAGCTGGGAATTTAGAGTCTGTCTCCCCGGAGGAAAAACTCTTCACAAACTAATGGTTCTACTTTGGATGTTTTTGATCTACATGAATGAAAACTGGCAATAGGAGGGGTAAGAGCTTCTGTGGATGCTGTGTTGGTGGGAAGTGTCCTGTAGTTATGACACTGACGCACCAACGACCTTTTCAGCAGTTCTTACTATTCTATTGTTGTCTTCAGCTGAACGTGGGTCAGTCGATTTTTGTTGCATTAAGGTTATTCACTAACATCACACCATGCAGATATTACAGAATATCTGATGATGCACTTTCATTGCGACTTGATTCAGCACACACACCGTGCAATGTATTATAAACATGCACAAAGGATAGATAGATAATTATGAAACCTCAGGTGTACCTGCTCCAAGGACAGGTATTACAAGTGGCTGACATGAGCTTAAAATATTTTGAAAACACTATGTAACAGGCATTTGCTTCCACCGTCCTTGTGTTTGTGTCTGTCCTTGTAAATTAACTAATCTGTAAATTAATTTTCACATCATTAGAAACCTGCTGATCCCCACAGAGCTGATATAAATTGTCACGGACCTGTGCTTCTGAGGTACATCTAGGTTGGGGTGGAGACTCTGCTTCCATGTTTCTGCTGTGTGAAGTGGAAATCGGCTCCACATTAGACTATTTCTGGCTGCACAGCTGGAAAACACTTTAAAGGCAAAGCAAGCCATTTATTTCTACTTATTATAGATATATGACTGTGTGCCCACACTAGTAGAAAAACCCTGCTGAGCTGTAAGGAAGACATTTCCTTGTTTCTTTCTTTAATAAACATGAGACTCAAATATGAAATGTACCAACTACGGACCACACAGACAACAGAAAAGCATGATTGCTACCCAGAGGCCCATTGATCAAAGTCTTACTTGTTGACAGGCACCTGGGCCTCCTCATTTTCCCAAATCGCCAGAGACCATTGAGGAGTAAATAACAACTGCTGCTCTTCACATAAAAACTATCTAAGTTTTTTTACCCTGCTGTTTCATCGTCTTCCCTCCTCCTCACCACTGCTTTTTAAAGTTTTAACTCTAGTTTTGTTATGTTCTTACCTTATTTGTACTTAACAAAATTTAAAAGGACAAACAGAGATTTAGTCAGTAGTATTGTAGCTTTATTTTGATTAATTATATTTTAGATTTAGTAACAAAGAAAGTCAAGACAAGTCAGATTTAATTCACATAGCTCAGTGTCACAAATCCCATATTTACCTCAAGGGGTTTAAAAGCCAGTGCAGCATTAGAACAACCTGAAAAACCTTTTAACGGGTAAAAACAGAACAAATGTCAAGAAGGGAAACAGAGGTTGAATACCTCTTCTTGAACAGACACATATACAGTCAATGTGTGAACATAAAAGAGCAACAATCTCGATTTACAGTATGGACAGTCTGAATAACAATATTATTAATGGTAAACAGTAATGAAGAATATGATGTGGGAGGATATCAACCTATTTCTAGGTGCTGATACACAGATTCAACCTAATCCACACAACCTCCTCTCCACAATGAAGACCTGGACAGGGCACAGTCCAGGCAGTTACACAGCAGGAAAAATCAAGCATATCATTCACAGATGCAGAGAGATCCTTGGACGGTTGGTGGTCCACCACAGAGAGGCAGAGAGAGAAATGTGCTCGAGGGGCAGAGAGTTAGAGATTCTGTGGTTTATAGTAGCAGAGATGACAGTAATCTTGTTGGCAGCACAAAATGCACGATACAGCCCTATAAAAAAAATACTCATCTGAAAAGTTTATAACTCGTTTCACTTAGCTTGGTTTACAACATCTCAGTTGTCACATTCTATGCTTGATGATCATGAGTTAATGCAGCAAATATATAGTGAATGTAATCAGAAAGCATGGTTGAACTGTAATAACACAGGTTTGGTTCTGAATGCTATGTTTAAAAGGGATCAATGCACTGCAAACCCTCTAAAAATATTAGTGATAAAGGATTAGGGGTGAGAGGTTTTGTCTTTACTGTACCATTTACCAGTGTGTATAAAATATTTAGTCATGGGTGGTGCCTCTCTACTTCACCTACGTTCTTTTAATTGTTCTTCTATATTCTCTCTATCATATGCACCCTCAGACAAACCTGCCCTCATAGGTATGAGCACACACTTAGATTTTGTGTCACATTAAGAGACAGGATAAGGGAGTGAACAAGAATACAGCCGATTTGTTTCTCTGTGAAGTGGCTCCTGCAGAGCTCTGCACATTATCAGTGGCCCCACTGGGCCAAATTCTAGTAATTGTGTCATATCTGCTGGCACAGACTACAAAGTCACAGCAACTGCTCTGTCATACAAATAGCACACAAGACAAATGAAAAAGACTCAGAGGATTTTGAGTAGGTGCCGCTTATGGATGCAAACTGCAGATTTTCTATGGAAGTGCCTGTCGGTAACTGAGCTCTGAGGATCATGTTCATGCCAAATGAACAGAAACACAGATCACATACTGAAGTATCCAGTAGCACAGATGGAACAAGTGCTCATTTCCACTTTTCTCCTTTGTGGTCCAGTTAGATATTTTTGGACAATGTGCAGTTGACACGTATGTTTTCATGTGTGTTTATAATTTCTTATTTAAACCACATTAACAGCAAAATACACATTTCCTACTCTGGTCACCACAGAAGTCACACAATGCTTACATCTGGCAAGACCAAACTTTTAATGTGCAAGTATTTAATGATAAAAAGCAAACTTTCAGTGACTTGACCCTGTCAAGGTTTCACAAAAACGACTATCAGATCTTATCCATGAATATAGGACTTATATTTTGCCATGTAAGGACACATAGGAAATTAATTTCTCTTGTGGTTCCCAAGTCTGATATTAAGTGAAAAGAAACAGGAAAGTTAAGTGAAAACTTGCATCCAGCGCTTGATTTATTAAAGTGATACCAGCATGTTTTAGGACTTACTTACTGTTGATGGGATGATGGGACCTGATGAGAATATATATAACTTACCTTTACTTTTTTACTGTGTAACATTAAGTATTTGGTTGATCAATCATTAAAGAAAAAAGTAGGAAGCTACAAATTTCTGTGAATTGACTGTTTATAATTGATCCACATTTGTGGTTTAAGCCACCGTCACTACACTGTGTTGTGACTCACTGTTAGAGAGAGAGAGAAAGAAAAAAAAAAACCTTGAAATAGTCTCAGTGCAGTAGTTTGTTAGACTGAACAGCGAGTGTGACTGAACTGAACTCTCAGTAGCACTGAGCTCACTGCTCAATGGATCGTAAAGGACCTTTGTTGCACAGCTGGCCTTTTGTTAACTATATAAAACAGTAGTAGAGCAGAATAATGAACACATAATGATAGATTACTGCTGGGTTCACTGGCACAAACAGACACTTCGTCAGGTAAACAGGTAAAAATCGAATGTTGGTCATGTAGATCAACAGAGGTTCTGACAAAGCAGCTTATGTTTGTCATGTGTAATTTATCCAGTGTATAAAACTCTAAAAACAGTAGTCAGATAATTTTTTTTATCAGTAAATATTGTGTTATATTGTGTTGCTGTGTCTTGGCAGATTTTGTTCTTTGTTCTAATCCTTTTTCAGAAAGTTCAAGTTCAGAAACCAGTAACAGGAAAACAACCCACAGAGATTTAGATCACAACCACAGCTTTCAGCAAAGTCAAGAAATGAATCCTTTGAAATGTTTAACAGGATGATTGGTCAAAGTAGGTGATCGGTATACTTGTCCATCATCTTATTAGGTCTCATTAAGAATTTGGTTTTGAGTGTAAAGTTAAAAATTTAGCTAAGAACTCAACTTCATTCAGAGTCATGAACTTGTTTGAACTTGAGCTGTCAGAGCTGAAGGCCAAAACCTCCTCACTCACTCATTTATTGTAATGTCAAACCACCACATCCACACCTGTGTCCTCTTTAAAATTCCTGATGAGGGATGTATTTCTTTGAGGTTATGTGCTGATTTCAGGAAACTTTTGGAGGAGCAGGCTGTCTGGTCTTCATGAACAATGTAAAGAGAAAAGATATATGATCTTCAGGCTGTATAACTGGGTGTCTGAGTCACTTTATCCAGTTTCAAAGCTCTTATATCAATGATCATCAAACAGTTGCTCAGGGGCCACATCAAACTGAACAAAGCTTTGTACTTATCTATCTGTCCTTTTTTTTCCCTACAGTGTTTAACATACATTGATTTACTTGTGGCGACCTGGCACAATAACATAGATCACTAAATATTGATTTTAAGGTTTTTAACTATTTCAAATAGTTAAAATCTCATCATATTGTAGAACTTTGTCTTGAACATTGGTTCACTCAGCCCCCTCAAAAACACAGTGACAGCCGCGCGGTGTCTGTGAATAGCCCCTTGTTTCTGTGCAAACCACGATGCACAGGAGGAGGGATTGTTGTTGCCTTTATACTGCCAAGAAGATGGCTAGAATAGCTGCCAGTCAATATCGATTGCTTATCCAAGTGGACAACTTAACCGTATTTCTTTAACTCTGATCTTGACTTTTTCTTTCCTAATCCAAAAGCATATTGAAAAATCAGACTCTTCCCGAGGAGGTGCAAACACGGTTTCGACTAAATTTATTAGCAAAATAGTGTATGTAGACACATCTGTGACAGCTTAATGGTCCAACTAGTGTGATAATCTATTCAATTAATTTGTTATGAATATTGCCAGGCTTCAACTGGTGGCAGGTGGAGCAGCAAGATAGGGCCAGCTAAGGGGCAGATGATGAGCTAATGAAGACAGAGATGTAGGAGAGGAGGAGGACACTGAGAGGCAGAAGCAACAGGTGAGACTGACAGCAGATACAGAAATAGAGCTGTATTTATATATTGTTAAGTTTTTTTCTCTGCTGCCACAAATATTTGCAGTTGAGCGATCTTTCCCTCGAGCCATGCTGCTAGCGTGACTAAAAATACACCAATACCTTTGTCAGACATTCAGCAAACCCACATGGGTTTGGGAAGTTTTCTTATTCCACAAATGTCAGTAAAATTGATTTTATATATATGGTCCCAGGGTTAGTTTTAACAAAGGAAAGTAAAAAATCTGACATACTAAACATGGAGCCTAGAGACATACCAAATGTTCTTTGAAATCAGCATGACCTGAATTTCTTTCTTTAAATGTTTAATGTGTTATTTAAATGCTCAAATCACTGATTTGTTGATATAAATAACCAGCAGTTCAATAATGAAATAATTGTCACCTTTTGCAATGGCTCAAAAGTGCAGCACAGTTTCAGAGCAAATGTTTTTTTTTGTTTGTTTGTTTGTTTTTTGTTTTCTTTAATTTGATTAACTGTTTTCCACACTCTACCAGAAGCTCAGGCACATATAATGGACTTGTTTTTTGAGCCACCGTCTTCCTACCAGCATGAAATCTTTGTTAAAATCCGATGACAAGCAGTAGAAAGAGTTCCCGCTGCTATGATGCACTGGGTCTGACTCTTCACACCAATCTTAGCTTTGGGCTACTCCATATGATGCAGTTTAACACATCAGTGTGTGGCGGAGGGATTATTTGATGCAGTCTGGTTGTGCGAGTCATTAGTATTCTCGGGCAGGATCAGTCAGTCAGGCTTGTACGCTCAGACTTCACTCAAAGTGTCTCACTTCACGGCACATCGCTGCTGTCAGAGTTGCATCATTAAGATGTTCTTCCCGTGCTTCAGATCGGCTTGTTTTGAAAGAGGATCGGAGGTGCCAAGTTTTCCCTGAGACATTTATCAATATATAAATATGTGACGTGGATTTTACTTGGTGGTGTGTACAAATACATACACAAAAGTCAAACTGACTACAGGGAATGTAACTATAAGGAACGTAACTCAATCAAAAAATAATTATCTATCTTAAAAGCCTACATTTTTCATACTCAGATTTAGGTTAAATACAGATGTAACATAAGAACTATGCTATGATCAAATTGTTTTATCACAGATGAACATATTTAATTAGTTCACTGTAGATGTTTGTTCTTAAGTTTTCAGATGTAGTACATTTGTGGTTTATTAAAGGTGACAGAATGGTTGAACAAGGTTTTGATTCTTGTTCTGTGGTGTGACATATACACAATAAAATTTTATTTGGATGTGTAACGCCTCAGAAGCTTCATAAAAACCTCTCTCAGAAAGCTATTTTAGGGTGGGGGATTTTCAACGCATGGTTTTGCACCTATTCGGCATCTTTTCGGGCTTAACTGGTAACTTCATGAAATGCAAGCACTGATTGGCTGCCTTCACTGCCACTCAAATGAATGTAACCTCACGACTTAGGAACGACCGTTTTTGAAATTGACCCATTTTCTTGTGGACATTTCAAAAGAGAATTTCTATTAAAAGGAGATGTTCAGAATTTCTAGCACTTTTCGCATGTTCTTGAAAATAGGTGGACGACCGTTCTTCAGCAAAGACGATATGAAAACAGTTTTTTAATTCTCTGTCACCTTTAAATTTAAATATTCAAAGAGCTAAACTTCTCAATACATTAGTGATTGGTTTTGCTGCTTCTACGCCACCTGAATTTTCCAGAACAAATTCAACTCTAATTCTGCCTCTTTGTTACTGATGAATGGAGTTTTCTCCTGTTTAGTTAATGGATTTAAATCTTGCATTTTGCACTATTAAAGTTTATATACATTTAAAAATAACATAATCATTGTATGACACAACATAATCCAATAATCTATATACATGATGTGAAGACTTTAACACCAACATAAGGACTTTGTATCATAAGATAATGAGTAATTCATTAAAGTTCAAAGAAGAAGATGTTTATTCACAGGTCTACACTCGGTCACTATTATCTGCTTTCTGGAGTGTCTGTCGGCTCGAAAAATGTGGTGACCTTTTTAGTAAAGCATTGTACCCTGAAGCTCATGGCTGTGAATCAGTACACCAGAAAACAATCAATATCAGCTTTCTCTCTCATCCCTACGCTCTGCTCTGAGATATGAGGATGAACTGAACTACTGTGTGAGCCTCAACCGCCGTACTCAGATATGACGTCATGGAAAAAACAGTGCTCTCAGCGTTGGTGGATTTAAGAAAAGTTAGTGGCTGATGGGAATCCCTGAAGGTGAATGGTTTCAGTTGGGCTTGGAAGCTGTGCATGGTGAGGACAAAGGTGAAGAAATATAACTGCCGGAAGAAAAGCTGAGGAGGAAGGCAAGATAAAGGAGGAACAAGGGTAGGGAGAAGAAATGTTTGAGGGGGTAAAGAAGTCGTGTTTAATGGAAGGTATGGTAGGCTACTAAAATAGTCAAAGAAATCAAGGAATTAAAAGCTGCTTTGAAAATGATGAGGAATACTCAGGGAAATAAAGGAGCCAAGGGGTCCAATTAAAGTTTAATAATTTTTATGAAGGTTTCAAACTGGAGATAAATGTTCTGTATGGACGTTGGCACACTCCATGTGTTCATCCTCTTTCATTTTGCAGGAAGCTACAGTTCATCTAAAGACTAATCTATTAGAGGTTCTGTCCATTTAAGAAGACAAAGGTATACAAATTTGGAGGGATGCATAGACTACCAGTCGATATCTAATCTCTTCACTGTCCTCCTCCCTCTGCCAAGGGACAGCAGCAGAGGAGGAAATGTCAGGAGAGCTGAAGTATGAGAGGCAGGGACTGGAGATGGGCTGCCCACGCACTGTTTCTCACTTTTTTCTAGAAAAAAAAATGTCTCCTGGCTGATTGAGCAGCTCTAAATACAGCTGTGATGTGTGATGCAGTGTGATCACTTGAGCCATCTTCAGAACTGGTTAGAAATGCATGCAACCACAGTACTGTAATAGTACTCAATATCTCTGTCTAGCATCAAGTCATATTTGTAAACTCCCAAACATGGTCTGTACCTGAGGTTATACAGCAAACATACACTGCCTAGAGATGTCTATGTTCAACAGGAATCAGGATGTTTTATCTGGATCACCGCTAAGTTAAAGTGAGTAAGTGTAGGGGCATTAAACAACCACAGATAGATGACACATATACAATCAAACATCTTTTTATGCAAAAAAAAACAAGAGTGACTATCAAAAAATCTACAGCAGAGTGATGAAAAATGTAATGTGTTCATCATGAACAAACTTCATATTTTTCTTCATGCTGTACAGGATGTTCTGTGCCATGAACTGATTGTTGTTGCAATCAAAGCCGGTCCTGTGGGCAGGGTTGCCAACTCTCTAGGCTTTCAATTATTCTGTACCATTTTTTAGTTCTCTACCTCACATTAGATGACATTAAAAACCAGAAACAACAAGTTTTGAATGGCAGCATTGCTATGATTTCCTTCAATTTAAGCACTAAAACACATTAGCTGATGAGATGTTTTTGTTGTTGTGTACTCTCAGAGGATGAGTAAACATGTCTAAACCTCATAGATTGGTGTAAAAGAAGCCTAAACATGCCTAAAATCAAATTAAATAAAACCAAGAAAATAGCATCTAATAACATGCAGCTGGTGTACAATCTGAGTGTGAAATGCAGTCTCAGTCTCAACTAGATTCAGAAAGAGCTTAAATAAATCTAAACAACAGGACAAAGAGATGTGAAAAAGGAAGCATTTAGGAGAAAAAGGCACCAAAAGACCACATAACACTGCCTCTGTGTTCTAAATGTAGCTTTAGGGATCAGTGGTCTGGACACTTTATCCCTCTCTCTTGTGTGTGTTCACCATCATTCAGCTGTGAGTAGAATGACCCAGACTTTTCATCTCAAAGTGCTGATAAAGTCAGAGGAATCCTCAACAATAGTACTGATCAAATGGGTGAAATAAGACAATTCAAAAGGAGCGTAATACTCTGCCCATCTCTTGTGTCTGCTGTCACTGCTGTGCAGCACAGTTTCAGACTCATCACATAGTTTGTACTGTGACATCTGCACACTTGAGGGATAGATGTGAATACATGCATACTCTGTTCTACTTTTCTATAAAAAAAAAAAAAAAAAAAAAAAAAAACTGAAAGCCAGATCGAAACATGAAAGTACTTAATGTATCTGTGTGACTGGTGGAGGCCATTAAAGCATGATGCACACAGTTGTCAGTCGCTGTGTGTGCCACCATTTACAAAGTTGATCAGCTCTTCCAATCATTTGTCTTTGTCTGTTGCGTTATGGTTTATGAATTAAAGAAAAATAAGTATACATCAGATTTTGTCCATTACTCAACAAAGACAACAAAGCAGTTTAGTGTCATTTATATTCTTCAGTTTTTCATTTCTTCAATCTGTATTATCACATATACCAAGGCCATTTAGAAAAAAAAATCCAAAGGTGACTTGGTTCAATAATACAGTAACTTGTCACTAGTTTAATTACCTTGTGCTTAGATTAGACTCTGAGTGAAGGTTAAGTGGTAACACAATATGAATCATAGTTATTGCTGGTGTATATTTGTCATGTACAGTTTTATGTTTAGTACTTTGTGCAGTGATTGAGATCCATGTGTCTGGAGATATGATTAACGGATGCTTAACCATACATTAGACATAAATCTCATAATTCTGCGTAAAGGTAGCTGTTGTTAAGGAAAACAGACGTCATAGCTTTCATGTTGCTGTGATCACAATGTCATCATGTAAAAGCAGAAAGAAAAGAGAGCTGAGTTTTGAAGCCAGAGTTGATTTTTAGGAGCAATTAGTCAGAGCAGAGGAAGACAGAGGATATGATTCATCCCTTACCACTTGCCAAGTGATGCACTTTAATTTGCATTTAATCTGTCTACAAATGGAGAGAATCCTTTTCTTTTAAGGATTATTCGTAAAGCAGCGCAGTGCAGTGAGACATAATTGTTAGCTGTTTGGCAGATTTTTGGCTTAATCTTTTTTACTGCATGATAATTAGTCACTCTGTAACTTTAATTCCAGAGTTTACACCTTTATTAGTATTAGTTAATTATAATATTGTGGATTATGTTGCAGAACTCATGGACTAATCTCCCAGTTGATTAAAATGTTGCTCTCTCTCTCGTATGGTGTGGTCTGGCAAAATGCAGGTTCACTGACATTATGAAGTGGATGGCTGAATTGATCTCAGTCAGTAATTACCCCCGCTGATGAATGAGAGTTGCCAACAGCATGTGACTATGGATGTCAGCTCAGTCTCAAAACATTAGTCTGATTTAGCCATTGCCTCCTGGTAGAGATGTAAATCTTATAAACATTATGAAGATATTGTTTAAAAAACAGCTGCGCACTGAAGTTTTTGGCAAACATTATTCAAATAAGAGTAAATAGTACATGTTGGGGACTATTTTTATCTATGCAGTAATATACATTTGATGCTCTGGGGGCATGTTTGACAGTAAAATAGTGTACAGAGATGGTAATAAAATACAGTTTGTGTGGTCATTGTAATAAAACATGTCACCTATTACAACCATGGTGCTCACTGATTTTTGGAAAATACAGCTCTCTGGCACAGAGGACTAAGATATACACATTGTCTCATCATATTTTATATTGTTATGTGATTTACTAACAATAAGAAAGATATCACCAGCTCTATTCTTTGAGCAGCATTTTGACTACTATAATTCATCATATATCAGACTCTACAGCCAAAAGCAGTAAAATAACAGCTGCTAAAAACCTTTAAAAATGACAAGTGATGGCAGCTTGTTTACTTTTACTTATTTGGACGGATTAGTCCACAAAGCTGTTAGCATACCACAAAAACCTTTCCCTACACACTCCTCCTTTCTCCTGGTAGGTCTTGGTGAATCCACATGCACAGTCGCATGTAGTTGTGTGTTTACAGCTGCAGTTCAGACATACAGAGTTTATAGTTTGGAGACTTTCAGTAAAACTGAACGAGACATTTCAGTGTGACCAATCGAGCCACGCTCTGCTGCCTGAGTTGTATTGTGTGTATGAAGAGCATGTTATTATTACACGGCAGCATTGATTAGAGCTATCTCCGTGAACATCATTGTCACTGGTTGTTGTTTAATTGCCCAGAATGCAGCCATGCTCCTGGTGTGACAGAGACTGATCATGAAAAAATGAAGTGCTTGGAACTCAGGACAGGGACCATCCAGCCTTAAATAGAAGTATAATGAGCGAGAGGAGGAGAACACGTAGGAGCTGAATAATGAGAAGAGAGAGAGATTGAGGGGGAGTAAAGAAAAGACGTCAGCAGCGAGGTAATAACAGCAGGAGACAAAACAGTGCAAGTCAAGTGAACACCTTCATGTAGATTCCTAAAATTACGGAAGAGAACATCACAGATAACTTGAGAAGTTCATGCTCTGGTTTATTGAACATTCTGTCCCAAACCATTAGAATAACAGAGGAACTCAGAGAAAGATTAGTGCTGCATATTGGCATTCTCCCTCTGTAATTAACACTGTGGTTTTGAACACGGTCTGAAAGGGTCATAAAACTTAATCAATGTGTAATTAGAGTCAGAATCAAAGATCCATTCATTTCTTGAACACAACAGGTGCAGTAGTCAAGCCTGATCAGCTGCTGCTTTCACACTGCGGTGCAACTTATAGAGTGATACAGCAAAATATCTTCTGGACTAAACACTGAAAAGATAAAAACACACCATGCCACAGATTATTGACACAAGCTCTGTTTATGTCCATATATTTTTATTGCACATAAAACAACCCGAGGAAACTTAAGTCAACCAATTTTCAAAAACACTGACATTACTGTGTCTCCTTCTTCTTCTACAAAAGTTGTACCTCCTCTCAAAATAGCCAATAATAATAATCATCATGATCATAATAAACATTAAAACTGTGGATGTATCAGCTGTGAATGTAACTGCAGCATCACATCCCATTTGATTCCACACCACAGAGCTTGTTGCATATCGCCCCGCTCTCTATCACCATAGCAACTAATAGACCTTTTCCACAGCAGATGCTTTGACTTGTCATAGCGAGGAAAGCACAGGTGATAGCAATAACATTAACGATAGCTCTGTTCCATTAAATTGTCCCAGGAAGACATGACAGTATGACAGTGACAACACGAACAACACACGGAGTCTGAAACTGAATCGTTAATTTTATTATTTACACCTGTGCGTTCCTGACTGCAACATGTCAAAATGGCCTTAAAACAAAAACAACAAACAAAACAAAACAAAACCAAAGGGGTACATATAGATCTGAAAAGCAACTGATTCCTTTATAATTTATGTATCAGGAGATCCTGTACTGATATAGTACTGAGTAGTCTGAGCTTTTGTATATTCTAACTTTTTGGAGATGTCATCAGTAGAGTTACAAACTGTAAAAGTCTCCACACACATTACAGCCCTGGATTTCAGTAGTTCATCTCATTCTTCCAGGCACATCCTCTCAAGCTCTGACAGATTAGGTGGAGAGTGGCAGTGAACCAACATCCTCGGGTCTCTCTGCACATGTTTTGTAGGTTTTAAGCCTGAGCTTTGGTTGAGTCATACAGAGATGACTCCCAGGACCACTCCAGTATTTTCTTAGCTGGATGCTCCTGATCCTTGTCACTGTAAAGTGAACTTGACCCAGCCTGAAGATGTGAATTCACCTCAGTGACCTCTAAGTATTTAGCTGCAATCATTCTCCCATCAAATCTGACCACTTCCCCTGACCCTGCTGTTTTGGCAAACTCTCAGAATGCTGCTTTGTGGTTTTCACTCACTAGTGGTTTCAGGAGCCACTTTTCCAAAAAGCCCTGATTAATGCAGTACCTGTGTGGAGGTTATCCCTCTGATAGGTTCTCCCATCTCTGCAGACATCTGACGTTTGCTCGATCAACTCTCTGATCAAAGTATTTAGTTGCTGAGGATGAGCTGAACTAACACTACACATTGAGCTTCAAGGTTGTAAAACGCTGCAAAAAGTCTATAAAAAAACAAATGATTGACTCTTTTTAAAAGCCTTTTGTGGTGCTAACAGCTGGAACAAACAGCTTGTAATCTGTCTTAAAATCTGTCTCATCCCTGAGGATGTCAGCTTAGCCTCACAGCACAACTAAGAAGTCGTTGCGGTGACAAAAGTGTGTGTGTTTTCACTGCAGTGTTTCTTGTTAACTTTGATTGATTGGTTTGATTTGTATACACAAATTTAATTATGTGTCCCTTATTTGTAATCAAAAGACCTGACAACAAATTATTACACGCTGTGCCACTGTAGAGGCTGATAAAAGTGAGGGTTTATGCGGATTGTCTTCAGCTGCCTCATGACGCAGAGGTGCAGCTGATAGACACAGTGACAGACGTGGAGCTCAGTCACCTCAGGTTTTTGGACAACACCCAGCAACTTGAAACCTATAAGGTTCTGAATGTCTTTAATCTCAGGTTTGTATTTGCTGCTGCTCAATGGGAACATTGGAATGACTTCGAGGTTCGCTTGGTTGGCCAAAATAAAATGGGAATGAAACAAAAAGGCACTGAGTGACATTTGGGGACTTTTGTAAAATGCTAAACACTACATCAAGTTTAAATGTCAGACAAAGTAATTTACAATATCAGTGACATTGTGCTATTTTGTAAGTGAACCCATCCTCTGTGACTAATTTATTGCTTATTTATAGAGACAGATAAAGTCTAAGGTGACCAAACTACCTGAAATTGATTTCTTTACCTAGAATATCTATATAAATATCCATATAAATATAGTAATAATAACTTTGTGTATAGCAACTTTCACACAGTTTAAATTGTTGTTGTTCAAATTGCTTAATTTGAACATAAAACAAATAAATCAGCACATGTGAAAATAAATTCTAGAGAAATTAGAAAATGATATATACAGAATAATACACAAGATAAAAATGTGTTTGCTAAAAACCTCAGGTAAAGTTATGTTTTAAGTTCATTTTAAAGCTGTCCACAGAGGTTGCCTATTTGACATTCATGGCAGAGGGCTTTGCAGCTGCATAATTCATAAAAGCAGCTTCCCTGCTTTGTTTGTGGAGTGCTTTGGGCACGATCAAAAGACCAGCTTTGGAGGATCTTGGGGCTTTTTGCAGTTAATCAGGTATTAAAAAGCCAGATATGTATGAAGGTGCTATGCCATTAAGAGCTTTAAAGGTAATTAAAAGTACCTTAAAATCAATACTGAAAAAAAAAAAAAAAAACAAGGAGCCAGTGCAGCGCAGCTAAAAAATGAAGAAAAAGTGATGTGTTCTCTCATCTTGTTTTCAATTTTAGCTGCAGAATTTTTTTATGGGCTTCAACTTCTTTTTTCCTCTTTTTTAGGGGGGTGTCTGGTACAAAATTCACTGCAATAGTCTGACCTAATGGTCATACTAATAATAGATAATAAGTAATAAAATAATAATAATTGAATTGGTTTCACAACAGCTCCTGTAATACGTAATATGGCATTAGGAGGTGGAAATGAAGTATGAACTATTTTATCCAGCACTGAAGACAGTATTATCTGTTTGGTTATGTTAGTGGTCAAATGCTGACTGTTGATCTGTTCTGTTGAGAGTACTCCAAACATAGAGAACTTGTATTGCAAGGTTTTTGTGTCTGCGCAAATATTTGAAGCAGTGCTGCAGTCAATCACAGAGATAACAGTATGGACAGAATATATCTAAGTCATACCTGATGCCAGTGAAATGAAATCAAGCAAGACCAATACTCATCCAGATGTTATTGGCTAGTAACCTTCATGTGGTTAAAGGACCTTCAGATGAAGATCCTTTATACACCTCAGACAGTTGACCTTGTTCAAGGTGGGGTTTAGTATGGATGTTGCAATGCTCCTTCTGCCATTCCCCCCAGGCTAAGCCCCTTGATAGCATGTGAAATTATATATGGAAGCGTTTTCAATTACATATTTAACAGTTCTGGTCTTGAACTTGTCAGTCGGCAGATAATACCTTTATCTTTGTGTAATTATTTCAGTTCATTGGCTAACCTGAGACAGTCACAACTTCTAACAAGGAACCTACAGCTTTATTATCTCACTCTGATCCATTAAACATTTTATACACCTCCACCACCTCCATCTCTTACATTACCTTTCACTAACCCTTAATCTATGAACCTGTGCACGTGACAGTGTCTGCCTGCTCCACCCTCGCCGTTGTGCTCAGCCCCTCCCGCCACGCCTCTCTGTTCCCTCCCATCCACACAGGTTGGTGACCAGATCTTGGAGGTGAATGGCCGCAGCTTCCTCAGCATCCCACACGATGAAGCCGTCAGGGTCCTGAAGTCGTCGCGGCACTTGATGATGACAGTGAAGGATGTGGGCCGTGTTCCTCACGCCAGGACGGTGGTGGGTGAGACCAAGTGGATTGCCAGCTCTCAGATTGCAGAGAGCTCTGCCAATAGCAGCGTAGCAGGGTGAGTTTTCATTCAAAAATCTGTGCCAAATTATTAATTATTATCAAAGCACAAATAAATTGGTTTTAATGTTAAATGAGGGAATTTTAGATACAATGCCTGTTGAGACAATGAACAGATTTTAAAAACTTTAACACAGACAGAGCACGTGAAACACATTAAAACAGAAGAAAGAACAATTAATGGAATAAAATAAGAAATAACACAAAATGGCATTATAATTTTTTTTTTTTTTTTCAAAATGTTTGTATGTTTGTGTTTTTTTTTAGACTGATACCAGTCTTGTTTTAATATAATAGTTACAGCCACAATAAGATTAGCCTGGCTTAGCTAAAAAAACCATTAGCAAGAGAAACAACTAGTCTGGTTTTGTGTGACGGTAACAAAATCCACCTACCGGCAGCAGATTTAACATGTTAAGTTTGAACAAAAGCCAAAAGTGTCAAGTGATGACAAGTGGTGACAAGTCTCCACTGTTTCCAGAGTCTGGAACTGTAAGTTTGCAGACATTATAATGAATCCTTTGATTTGACCTGCATTTGAACTGCAAAAATAAATAAATGAATTATTTCTTTAATTTGAGTTTAGTCAGGCACATTTCAGTTTGAGCTGTGACTTTGCACCAAGGATCAGAATAGGTACTGTGTCATAATATATTGTGTCAGTGATATTGGATATTGACAACATATAAGACCAAGCTCTTACCTTGCAAATATAAATTTTTTGGCTCATTAAACTGTCAGTTTGGCTTTTTAACACTGGTCATTTTCATCAGATCAGTAACTCTGAAATTTGCAAAGCCTATCTTATTGTAATGGGGCAACATTTAAATGTTATGTGGTCACCAATAAGAGTACAACACAACAGAAAACATTTCAAAATTATTTGTTTATAGTGTCTGTTTGTCTATGGGCTATTAAGGACCAAACTTGTTTATTCATTTAAATCACAGAATATTTAGCAAGACACAGAAATTTATTGTATACCGACAAACTGGAAGTGCACTAGTTTCAAAGATGAACAGAGAAACTTGAGACTTGAGATCAGATCAGCAGGAAAATATATCAGAGAGAAAATACCCACAAACACATCCTCTCCTTAGAATAAAGGATGCTACAGCCTTTAACCTTCTAAAGTGATCAGACGTTTGTGTCTGCGATGATACGACTCTCATTTGCAGTTTGTGCAGAAAAAAAAAAAAAAAAAAAAAACGTAGCTCTGTTGGAAAAATGCCAGAGCTCCTCTCAAAATGCCACACCTGTGCAGCTCATCTGCAGCTCATGACCTGGAATAAATGTGATTCCCAACAACCAAATTAAAGTCTGGTGTAAATGCCAGACTGATTTTCTCATCAACTCAATAACACCCAACGAGGCAACCTGACATGTCTGAAATTATCATTCCACTGTGATTCTCCAAAACAAACAGGGCTATAAAAACTATTTAACATTTACATCAACAATTAATTTCTGTTCAATCGCCTCCAAAGACATCCTGTCATGGTCTTTACAGATTTTCTGGCAGAGGCTGCACAGCAG
This sequence comes from Polydactylus sextarius, assembly GCA_016801845.1. Taxonomy (NCBI): domain Eukaryota; kingdom Metazoa; phylum Chordata; class Actinopteri; family Polynemidae; genus Polydactylus; species Polydactylus sextarius. Next base: position 9,288,128 of record CM028922.1, read on the forward strand.
AGACCGATGATGGTTCTAAACCAAAAAGACGTAGATGAAACAACAGCAAGTCTCTGCGTGATTAAGACTTAAAATGTCTCTGCTGATTTCAATGAATTTACATAAATGGCTCTAATAAATTGACATAATTCCCATATAGTATGAATGTGAATTTTAATTTCACATTTTAATAATTTTAGAATATGCACTTTGAGACAGATTTTTGCGCTGGGTAGGGCTTGAAAAATTCTTTTACTAAAGAAATTTCTCTTTGCAGCTTGTGCCTTTAGCATGTTCAGCGCAAAAAAAAATGATATGAAATCCATAAATATATTTCCATAAATTTAGAAATTTTGTTTCACTTTTCATGAAACTTTGAATAATAATATGCAACCAGAGGGCTGATAAAATTAATTTTCTGCTGCACCAGTGTAATGTCCAGTGTTTTTGCCATGTTATATACTTAAACTTATATAGTTTCCATGAATTGATGAATTTGATTTATTTTTTTTTTTTAACATTTTTACCTAATTTTGGATGAAAGCAAACGCACCATGAATAGTTAAGTTTGCAAGGAATTGAAGTTTTGCAGACAATTTTTTTTTTCTTTTCCGTTGGTGTCGTTGCCTTGTTGTATATTTTAAATGGGTGAGATCAGAATATTTCATTTAGGATCTTGTCCTTGAACGGTGCAAATTATCAGATGGTACAGGGAGAGAGTGAGAGCAGCCAAGGGTGAGATGTTTTAAAAATCATTAAGAAAAGAGAGAATAAGCAGCTGAATTGGTCTCAAAAGTCAACTGAGCTAATTGAATGTGAGTCCCAAAACAGGTCTTCATGCTGAGTTTAATGTACCATTGCAAGTGAGATAGTAGCAGTATTTCTCATTGTTGGGTGTATTTATGTATTTTTCATTATTTCTTGCCTCGAGGCAGTGCTTTGAGTTGTCACGTTTATTCATGGATTTAGAGCCTACTACTTGGTGGGCACTTGTAAAGACATCTACTGGAGTCATTTCACACAGACAGAAATATATTACTGATAGAAGTGACACACATTCCAAAATATCTCCTATTTATATTCCTAACGTAAGAGAGAGTGTTGGTATTAGTAGTGATGCATTTGAATATCTGTGGTTTAATTTTATTGAAAATCCCGACTGCAACACATGCACATTTCACATTTCCTGTAAAAACGCAAAAATCTTGTCCCCCTGTGCAGCAGGTTCTGCCACATCTCTGAGGACCATGAAAAACCATGACAAAGAGTTTAAAAATCTGCACTATTGTGCGTCTATCAGCCTGTGATAAATGAGAAATATATTCAGAAAGATGAAAAGCTGTCAGTCAAGATATTTCAAATCCTCTTTTCCAATCCTAGCTCCAAATCATATAAAAGTCTAAAATATAAATAACTCACATTTTGTGTGTTTGTGTGTATGAGTGTGTCTAAAAGAATCTCTCATGAAACGCTACAAAGATGTGTTGCCAGGTCAGATGCAGTTAATAAATAATAGAAAAACAAATCATCCATGTGGTGTAAATAAACTTTGAAATTGTTCCTGCAGTTTGTAACCTGGTTGTGTGTTATCATATAAAGCAGAGAGGTGGCATAGCGTGAATGAGCTAATGAGTCCTTCATTTTAACATTTGAAAATGTTATTACTTGTGGATTTATTTATTTTCATCTACCTTCTCAATATGTCATTTAATACTGCTAATGATTGCATTGTAAGCAACACAGTGTGCATCTCAGTGATTGATCATTGTTCCTCCTCTGTGTCTCTGCAGCTTCTCAGTTGACCAAGGAGCTTCTGCAGCTGGAAAGGTAAGATTCACAGGAAATCATTGCTTCTTTGTGCGTATTTTTGTGTGTGTGATTGTGCGTGTTTGCGTGTGTGCTAAATACAGAACTATCTGTGCTGTTGAGTCTTTTTCTTGGGATTTTATTATCTATCTGTTGGTCAGATTGTCTGTCAACACTACTACTAGACTGCTATGGCCTTTAGTGCCACTGAAAAGTGACACTGTTTTCGGTGACACCACTGACTGTTGTGTTTAAGCCTCTATGCAAGTACAAGTATCTGTCAAGTTTCACCTGTTATATGCGAGACACATATGTTAACACCTTGGCTATAAACCAGTCAATACTTCTCTTATTAATGTGTAATCCCAAATTACCACAAATAAATCAAAAACAATACAGTTTTTACTATTTAACATATTTTATAAACTAAGTGGTTTATTTGGCATCGTAATTTTGCTCCAGTCATAAATGTAGATATGTCAATCAGCTAGAGTTGTACTGTTCACTCTGTTCCTGACTGGACTGTCAACTTCTCAGTTATGGTGATTGCACAGGCCGGCAGCAGACAAAGCACTGCTGCAGTAATTTGAATTTCTGGAGATAGCTTGGCTTTGTCACAGTGGTGCATTGGTTTAGCAACACTTCATATTAAGAAATGGGCTGAAAAGACCATTGAGATTTTACACATGAATTGTATCCACAGGATCTCATGTTGTAGTATCTCAGATTTGTATGCTGAACACAGTGATGGCAATTAAAATCTAAAACCCAATCTATAAATGTTCCTTGCTACAGTAATTCCCCCAAGGCTTCCAAACACACCCTATCAGCAGAAACAGGCTGCGTTATTACCCTTTACCATGAAGAGTCCCTAAGCCTCGCTCATCCCACAGCACTTGCAGTGTCTTGACTGTTGACTTTTACAGTGACTTTGTAAAACAAGAGGGAGTGTGTTGAAGGAGAGATAGACAGTAGCTGAAGGCAGAGAAAAGGGGAGGCGACAATAAGAGGAGAAAGGTGAAAGGGAGAGCTCGCTTTTAATTATTAACACCCTGTTGGACAGTGTTGCCTGACTGAGTGTGGACGTCATGTAAAACGCAGCAAAAAAGGGTGAAGTGCTTCAGTAGAGGGGGTGGGAGGTATTTTGAGAAGATGACACACTTGCTCCAGACTGGGGTCCATAGAGGGTTTAAAAGTAATTTATAGATGTAATTTTAAACCTTTTAGCTATACATCACAACCACTGGTGTGCACAGTGGGGGTTGCGATTACCTGCTCTTTTTGTCAAAGGTGTGCTGTTCACAAGATGGATTGTGTTGGGGTCTCTTCTATCTGATCACAAGCTGCAAGGTAAAAGTAACCCAGCAGGAATGTACCTAATATGGATAAATGTTACAGTATTATCACAAATCCAGCGACTCTCCAAGCCCACAAGTGTGTATGTTCCAAACTAACAAATGAGATTCTTTGTCTTGGTCTCCCAACTATATGGAAAATGTCTGTTAAAATTTAAGTAACATGAATTGAGCAGTCAAGTGTTTTATTATAAGTAAAAGAATCCAGCACAGACTGCCGGGCAAAGAAAGGACATGAACACCACACTCTGCAGTCACAGAGTCACAAATAAAAATAACTAAGCACTTTCTTAGTTCTGTTCACTATTTTCCCCCCAGTTGTCTTTTTGCCAGTGGTCATGAATATTTTCGAATTTTTGTGGATGCATCTTAATTTCAGTTCATTTTGTATGCATACTGGATCATCTTCATTTCTGTCTGTTAATTGACTTGTGTAATTAAACCAGTGCTTCAAGCGAGATATCGTGCTTTGTTTGTTATAAGAGAAAGTGTAGATCATTTAAAGGACACGAACTGAAAACCATCGCTAGCATTGTTTCTGGCAAGATGGTTTTCATCAATTATTTTAGAAACACATAGCAACATACTATTATACTATATTAGTGACACAATAGCATTTATACCAATAATATGATCTGCGATTCTAAAATATCTGTAGCGTTACCACCTTAAACTGTGTGGTAGTTGTGTGTGAAAAAGCATTTCTGCTTCACAGCAACCTCCACATCAGCCTGGAGAATTTATGACCACTTGGTTGCGATCTTCCTCTCCAGGAATTTACAGGACACCTGCCCTCCCTTATCTAGCATGTGCAGAGAAATAAGTCAAACTCTTTGTAATGAAAAACTGTCACAGCTGTGAGAGGTGCCACACTAGACCTGTTGAGCAGGGATTGGATTATATTTGACACTGTAAAGAAATTAAGACAGTATTATACACTAAATTATGTTCTGGTTTACTGTGTTGCATCCCTTCTATTAGCATAAGTTGGAGTAACAGAGTTAAGTCTGACAAACTTTAGTTGAAGTCTTCGGGGTTGCAGTTATTTGACTGGTGTCTTTTCTAAATGAACTGGCAAAACAACTCAGAACTGCACTTTGGTAGTTTTTTATTCAGTCAGCTGCGCACCACTGCCACAGACAGGCAATATAAGCACAAGAAATTCGATTTTCCCAGATGTACATAGATGCGTCCATGACATATCTGATTTGTGATACTGCAGAATAACCCATCCATCCCTCCATTAGTCTAATGCAGAAAAACACATGCATGCTCATGCAGTTTGTGTCCATCTTGATTTCCTCACTGCAGTGATGTGGAGGATCAATAACCCTTATAAGACACTGCAATCCACTCAGATTAAAAGCAAACCCTCACATAAAAGTCTCATCAGGTCTGAGACGTTACACTGAAAATCCATTTAGAAGACTCCGAATGAAGAGAGCACAGAGAACGTTATTCTGAGATTCGGAGGAAATCATTGTCATGAGCCTCTGTGCTCATATTAGTGGGGTCCTTGTCTCTCTTTTCCAATTTGGCTGATAAAGAAATATCATGACAACAAAAATGTGCTCCTAATTACTTTCACTCCATTCTCTAGTAGTTATTTTTCTTATTCGCCACAGTGCAGGGCATAAGATACATATAATAAAACGGAGAGGTGTTCCTCCAGTATTGCCAAAACACATGCTATGGATTTTCTAAACATCAGAAATCAGCGAGAGACATTTTACTTGAATCAAAGAGGTAACAATCCCCTGAGGAAGGTCTGGTTTGAGGACTAATTTCTCTGCCAATTGTAACAAGATTTGATTGTGATCCATAGCTGTTGAGGCGGTTTACATAAAACCATAAAGTCATTGTAGTGGCACAGGAAAATGGAGCAATAAATGCAGTAGAATTCATCCTCTAAGGATTATGACTGTCTGTTATAAGAGATGTTAATCTGTTGGCAGTAGGTAGTAATTGAGCTTTGTCACAAGGTAGGAGAAAAGTTTGAACTGCTTGTTGCAATAGAGAGAATGTCAGAGGGCAATCAGAGTCATTAGGATTCATCTTTCAGACACCATGGAAATCTATACAAATACTCATGACAATCCATCCAATAGTTACTGAGATATTTTAATACTTGACAAGAGTAGTGGATCAATCAACAAACCAACCAGACTATCATTTACAGAGCCATGTCATATCACTGAAAATTCACTGGAAACCACTTTAAGGACTGCTTCAGACAAATGTGACTCTTCAAGGAGTTACATTTCACTGCTACTGCAGCTTCACATTAAAAGCATTAAATTGGCAAAACACGGTTTGACTTTTATTATGATGGAAATGTAGTGTGTTATTTTCAGTGAGCTTTTAGCACTTACCACCATCGTTCATCAAAAATGTTTCTACAAAACAGGACATTGGTAATTTTCAGCATTTTCCAATAGCAGATCGGTTTGAAATATTACAGGAAGTAATAGAATAAAAAGAAACATTGAGCTTTCAAATGAAAAGCTACAGGCAACAGACTGCACACCTCCAACTCCTCAGAGAGGTTACCAACTCCTCCTTTCTTCCCAGTGCCATGTGGCTGAAAGACAAAGTTAGCATTTGGCTGGTGAACACAGTGAAGCATTTAACAGGTCAGACGTTGATGAAGAAGACAAAATGAGCTAAAGGGAGAGTGACTAGATGGCCATAAACACAGCTCCAATGCCATGTTTCCTGGTATCCGCTCATTTCATCTCTGATCAGTTATGATTGAATATATGCAAAAGTGAGTGATTACTGCAGTAGATGACTGCAGTAGACAAGATGCAAACCCAGCCTATGCATGTTTGTGGCAAAAAATCAAAGCCCTACCCACAAATTTGAATATTCTTTCCTTATTGACTTACTGAATGCTAGTATGAAAAGGCCATGCCAGGAGTGTCAGAGACAGCTGATAAAGTAAAAACTGTCACTAAACACTACTAGTAATGTACAGAATTGCTGCATGTGAACACGGGAAGTGTACAAACTTTTTTTTAAGGATGTGATTTCAGAATTTTTAAAATAAACAGTGAGGAATATCAAAGTAATCATAAGAACTATTAATTATAAAGCACAGAAGGGCCACATGCAATTTGGCTAATGAAATCTCTGTGCTCTTATTGGAACATACTGCGAAGCACTACAGTCGATGTAATAAAAGAGCAGAATAAACTGCTTTTACAGTAGGTGGTTTGTCAGTAGCTGTCAGCACCATCAGCACAGAGGTGTCCTCTCCATGTGTGGGTGGGTCAATATGTGAAAACCCACAGTTTTTACCCCCAGTTTTGGTTCATTTGCCACAGCAGTCCCATTACATTTACACCATATGGTCATCTAGTGTTTTTGATGCTGACCATCATTGAAGTTAAAGGTAATGTGATATTACTGGAACCATGCTGGGTGTTCAATACAAAACCTTGTCCTATAGATTGACCTTGCTGTTGTTCAATAAAAGTGGTACCTCTTGAGCTTCCAAATGAAAACCTGCAGTATATCTTCTTTTGTATGTTGTTGTATCTCTACTGTGTTTGGACAAATTGAAATCCATACTGCTTATTTTACATTAGGGATTTATTCTTTGTTTACCTTTACCCTCTGTTACATTGGAAAGCTTAGTTTTCAGTCGTATCAGTCAGAACTTGACAAAGCAGGATCAGGATCTCCTGTTCATCAAATCTGATAAAACCACAACTAGATAGGCCTAAAGAAGCCTGTGGACATGTGCTTCTGTGCAGTTTTGTTTAGTGGTAATTTCTTCATGTTTGAGTTTAATGCAGTTGAAATAAAGGGCAAGTTTTAAATTTGCAGCATGCATTTTTTTATAGCTCTTTCAACTTTGTTGGAAAGTTTGAAAGGCCTATTTGTCTTTCAGAATGACAACACCTTTGTGCTCAAAGCCAGGGAGCCCTTTGTTGTGTTTTTTTTTTATTCTTCTTTGGTGTAGACAAACTTGGCTTGTCAGCACATATTCCTAACTTCAGCTCCCTCCAACATGTTTTGCTTTGAATAACATGGTATTTAATTTTTAGGCGCTTTCATATAGAGGAACAAAGCCTTACTTTGCCATAACTATCAGTCTAGGAATATTTGTAAGAATATCAATGGTTTTTAAATGTGAGGACACACTTTAAGGCAAAAACAACCAAAGGATATTCAGGTAGATCGGCTGCTGATCTGTACATGCACTCTAATGTCTATGTGCTATATTACAGTGTGTGTATGTGGCAGAGAGATAGTGAAAGAAAGGAAAAGACAGGGCATTAAGTTGGAAAGATATGTTGCACAAGGGCTTTGGGGCTCGGCAGAAAAGGGGAGGTGATAATTCACTGCTCTGCAGCTCCAGCAGGAGCCAGAGATTCCCTGTTAGATTCAACCCACACTGGAAACCTCACACTGTGTTAACACATCCTTAGAACAAATATTAATTTCTCATAAAATGGTCTGCCAGTAATTGCAAAACGCTTTGACAAGTAAAAGGTTTGTGTTCATCATGTCATTTTCTGCATCTCCTCATCATCTAAGCTGGTGCATATAGATTCAGCACACCCCCTCCGTCACATCGTCTGTCCTTTCACACACATGCCTCCCTCTCTCCCTCCATCCCGTAATTGCAGCCCAAAGGCCAGACCGATAAGCTAATTAATTAAGAATAGGTCACACAGCAATTCTCTGTCATTAATTCTGCTCTGACCCAATTTGGACCCTGATCTACACCAAATGAATGTTGTTTGAGACAGAGCAAAATGTGTTACAGCAAATAACAAGGGTAAATATAGGTTTTGCCCAACAAACACAGTTAGCTTATTGAAGCTTGTGATCGCTTGGGTTTAGAGGGTTTAACTGGTTGAAAGGCCCATTGGTCAGTAAACTGTGCAAAGATGTAATGACTTAGAATAGAAAGAGATCAAGAGAAAAAACAACATCAGTCTTAGTTTGAGTGCACATGCAGTAATCATACACAACCACAAGTGAAAGCTTTGAAATGGTCTTGATGAATGAGACAACATTCAATAATAAACTGCTGGGAACTCAAAACTGACCACTGATTGTTCATGTGACTCAGAGCTTTCTTATTTTCTTTGGAAGAATTCAGTGTTTTTTTCTAGACATTTTAAGAGTTGTTATGAAACAGTGTGAACAATAAAATACAAAAATTGTGTGATTACGTTTGGGAAAAAAAAAAAAAAAAGAAATATTGAGGCAGCATTAAACGATATGGACCTTTTTTTGAAGTATTGGCTGAAAAATACTTTGGCTGTGATGACAAACACACTGAGTTAGGGGAGTAAATTGGACCATATGAATCCAGCTCGCAAACAATGCTGCAAAGATTTTCACTCAGGTTAAAAGCATTAGTAATATATTCCTGCTATAATAGTGGAAAGTAAGGCAGCCAGGGTAGAAGAACACAGCTTAATCAGAGGCGGGAAGAGGTTATGTTAATGATTGTACTTAATACTAACACCTTCACAGGGTTTGTTGATGTGGTATAAAATAAAACGCTGTCCATGAGGTTGACTGACTGTTACACTGCGCAAGTCAACTATTAGTCATGCAAATTAAAATCATCAAACCAGACAGGGCAGCCCATCTGGCCCCAGCCTTCATAACATCCTCCTGATTGCTTTTTATCACTAAATTGCATTCTTCATTCAAACTTTTCTCTCACAAATAATTGAATCACAAACCTTTGTCATTTAATTTACCATTCATGGGCACTATAAGCCAGATAATGGCTTGTGCACCTAAATAAATAAGTATGGATTTTTTGAGAAGAAATTAATTGTCATTTCTGCGCAGTTTTATAAATATAAAATCAATTGAGGTTGGTTCAGCGTGAAAGTTAAAAAATGAGGTGTACTTGAGTGTTTAATGTCTTGAACTTGGAAAAGAAAAGTTCCATATTTTGTCAACACAGCACCATCACATGCATCTGCTCTTGCGCAGAGGTATCTGACAGCCTATTTGATGTATTAATACAAATAATATTGGTACATATGATCTATATTTCATCTCTTCCAGTCATAAGCTGGTGATGTTGCTGTGAGGCTCGTCTGAATGTGATTTCAAAACCATCAGATCTTACCTGTCAGCCATCTGCGCTTTCTCTGCACCGATGCACTCTGATTCGTCCAATATGACTGCAGCAACAATCCAAAGCCTGCAGCTGAAATGTGTCGTACACACAGCTCATCGGACTCAACCAAAGGGCAAAGTACATCAGCTGTTGGAGGGAAATCAGCTTTGTACATACTTTGACAGTGTGTGTGATGAGGATTTATGGAACCTGTAAAAGTTAAATCTCTCTTAAAAGATGTTGGTTCACGTAGATGTCATCTCTGGCAGCTGAAATGTGTTGTGAACAGAGGTTATCAGAAGGTCATGTATACTTCTTCTGAAAAATGTCAAGTACTGTAATTTCACACCACAACACTAAACTCTCATCCTGTCACAGATATTGATTCAGTTGTTAATCATTTATTCTGTGATGTATGAATGGATTTAGCAGAAGTGGCCACTCTGAAGTGAATAACACACAGACTGAAAATCATTGAGTGAGGACTGTTTCAGTGATAAACCATCGTATCTGTCACCTTACTCAAACTGATTAGCGGTCCTAAACTGTGATAAGAGCTGGGTCGATGTCACTTCTTGGTGAAGTGTGTAGAAGGAGATGGCGACTGGTTTGAGCTTTGCCATTGAGCAATGGATGAGATCTGACTCAATGGCTTGAGCATATTTGTTTTATGATCATTGTTATCCAGGATGGACTCTTTTTTTCTCTTTTATTTCATTTTATTCTCTTTTTATTCCTCCACTGGATGGAGCAGTGCTGTGTCTTATAATGTTATCAAAGAACACAGTCACCCTGAGAACACAAGTATCAGCTTTGTTGTGCCAGTGATATAGTATGTCTGTTGTCATAGCTTTCTGGTTTTGCAGAAACTCCCATAAAGTTTACATGCAGATCTTACAGTTCTTTTAGAAACCAGTGACTTTAACTCTATTGGTTGTTTCCAAGGTGGTAAAATCACAATATCACAGAGAGATAACCTTGCTCTCTCTAGGTCTCAACTTTTAATACCAAGATCTGCCCTGGAAGTTTAGAATCCATCCAGTCTCTGCCACTTTCATATGCAATCAGATTCTATTGCAATGGCAATTTTTCTTCTGTCTTTCCTGCTTTTTGTTGTTGTTTTTAGAGAAGTGAGTGTGAACTCCCTCTGAGAAGAATAATGTACTAATTTTGCCATGATGTGTAAATCAAGGGAAATTGCACTTTAGCATTAATCCAGTTTTAAGACTGTTGAAAACTTTTGAATGTAACATGAACTTGAAACTTTTAGTGTCTTGGTTTCTCTCAGAGTTTTGTTATTCAAATTTACATAACTCAGTGCCTCAGTCTCAAATTAAAGCACTGAGCAATTAAAATTGGACTCTTTTAGTTTCTAGACACAGAAGTTTATGACTCATTCAGCAGCTGAACACACTCATGATGTTTATTCTACAATGAAATCAAATGTTTTTCCCACAAGCTCATTCAAATGTGTTGACCTTGTTGCTTTGCTTTCACGTTCCGTCCAGTTCAACTCAAACCAGCTACATAAGGTTAAAGTATGGAGTCTGTGCTTGTCTTCCATCATTTGAAGCTGTGCTACTTTCGCAAGTGCAATGTTCTTAATATTGCATCAGAGAATGTAGTAACATAATTTCTCCCAACAGTTTTGTAGAGGGAGTTTTGAAATTATCAGCAAAAGTTTGGTCAGGTTTGTAGGAACCTTTTGCAGTAACTTTCAAGGCCTTAATCTTACTTATATCCACAGCTGCAGCAAAAAACTTTTATTTAGATTTTATTTATTTATTTTTCCTTCTTTTTTTACCCCAAGCAATTTACTGCATTGGTATTAATGGTATTAATTAATACTTGCATTAATGCATTAATTGCATTAATACTTGCATTTTGTATGAAGAGGCAGCTCAGCACAGCCATTTGGTATTTTGATATTCTGAGCTATGTTCAAAGATAAGTAAAGCGCAATAGAAGATCAGTGTGCTGATCGGTTTGGTTTCAGCCAGAACAATGCAAAAGGGGGTTGTGTGTTCTGTTAGTTAAAATTGGGACTAAAGGACATGTGATTCAAGAAGTAGTCCTGTACCTACTGGAAATTGAACATCTTAATTGAACTTTATCTGAGCTTTTGTCAATTTTTTGTTTGATTAGATTTAGAAAAGCTTTGGTTTAGATAAAGCTTGTGACATTTCCAGGTCTCAAGACAGCCAATTTTTTTTTTCTTTTTTTATCTGGCTCTATCTGATTCACTCTTTATCGATTGGATGTCAATAGTGGTCGTTGTTGTTGTTGGTTGCTGCGATAAAAGGGACAGTCAGCTTATCTGGCATTTGACAAACTCAGCCAGAGAATGACCTCAGATATGGACCGTGTCCAACAAACAGACCAGCTTTAGTGGATGTCCATTAACTGTAAAACTCTGGTCCTACGGTAAAAGCGTCCTCTCTCTGTCCTAACACCATCTCCAGCAGACCTCATTAGCAGGAGACTGCAGGTGTTCCACTCCAGTTGAGTGACGACCGATTTCATTAGGTCCCTCAAGTGCCAATCTGCCCTCTAATACGACAAAGAGAGACAGACTGGCTGGTCTTATGTCTTATGTGGTCCTGAAGGTTCACACCATGGTGCCCTTGAGTTAAGTAAGCAGGACAGGGATACTTTAGAGAAATTCTCATGGTAAACACTGAGGTGATTAAGATTCAGGTTGGTTAGCACCAGAGTTCACCTTGTGCATTAAACAGTTGGCTCTGCTCAGACCAGGGCACTAAAAAAACTACTGTTCATCATTCAGAGAGATGAGTTGTGGGCATGGTTGAGGATGAGGTGAAAGGAAAAGAGTTCAGGCAGAGGAGGGGAAGACGATACAGGGCTTGTTTCTTCCTCCTGTTTCCGTCTAATGCAGACGCGGGCAGACACAAACCCCTGAAGCTGTGACTTTGAAGTGGTGTCTTTGATTAAGGAGTTAATTAAAAAAAAAAAAGAGCTGCATGCTAGCAAGCAGATAACCGAGAGAAGAAAAGCAACAGGAAGTGAGAAGAAAAAAAAGAAGCAGATATGTGGCTGAGAAGTGATATTGACAGCTCATCGGTTTCTTAAGTACCAAAGTGCCGTTGCTGTGATTGGCAGAGAGGCCAGCTGTCAGCTGAGATGGATATGAAAGCTTCTTTTTTTTTAAACTGTCACTTACATGTGTGAACAGCACAGTTTCTGTCCTGCTGCAAGCTGTGGTGTTAGCAGCACAAAACATTATTGATATATGGTGACGATGGGACAGCAAGAAGATGGATGATAATTTATACATTTGGGATGAAAAGAGCGATGGTTAGTTCAGTCTATGTGGGTGTAATTTATGTGCTTGTTCTTTTTCTGTCCGCCCTGATCGGTTTCCTTTGTCTCCTAACCCTCCTCCTGCTCTTCTGTCACCTCTGGGTCTTTGCAGTTATCTCCCTTATTTCCTCCCTATCCATCACTTCTTCCTCCTTCCTTTTTTTGTCCTCTCCTCCTTCATCAACCTTATTCCTACTTGCAGTCGTCATTTCCACATTTGCCCGTCCTCCTCCTCAATCTCGTCTTCCTCCTCCTCTGTTTCCATCCAACTCTTTTCTATCTTCCCAATTTCACCCCCTTGATCCTTTGTGCTTCCTCACATCTTTTTTTTCTACCATTCTTCCTCAACATTACCATCTTATTTCATCCAACTTTGTAGTCTACACTCAATATTTTTCACCTCTTGCTCTTCCCTCCTCATTTCTCATCCCTCCTTTCCACTGTTGTCATCCTTTTCTTTCATTCCTTATTTAAAATATCACATAGTATCAATTGTGCTACCACCACCGTTCATCTTCCTGACGTGATTTGGACCTCTTTATTTTTTCTTTTTTCATCACCTCCCATAAAACCTTAATAATTATAAAAATGCAATAACAAAAGACCTAAATGTCCATTCTCCATCTCTTGCTTTTTCTTTCCTCCATCTCCATCAGCCTGGGTTTTATAAGGGCGTGGCGGGCTCACAGGTGACTCTGTCCAGCCTGGTGAACCAGTCGCGAGCCATGCTGGAGGAGCAGGCACGCCACCTGCTGACAGAGGCAGAGAGACAGACAATGGGTTACTACCTGGAGGAGTACCGGGACGGACACATCGGTGTGGAGCAGTTGGTCATGGCGTTGTTTGAGCTGCTCAACACACACGCAAAGGTGAGATTAAAGGAGGCTTGTGTCAGGTTGATAGACATAAGAAAAAGATCGAAATAGGTTTAGTTGTCATTCTGGCAGAAATATGTTCACATGTACAGTCTCTGTGTGTTTGACTGCTACGAGGTTTGAACTGAAGTTTCTGAGCCCTTTGAAGATTTATGCACAGGCTTTTTGTTGATGTTCACAACTCTGTTTTGTTTTTCCTTCCTCTCCAGCTCTTAAAAGTCTCTTGGTTTTCTCAGTCTGCAGCAGTTCACCTTATAAAAAGACACTATAAATCAAAGGCATTTTATTTCCAATTTCTCAAGTACATTTCTGTATCACACTCCCACAGAGAGCTTTTCCAGCTGCCTCGTGCTACATTTAAAACTATTCTTCCACTTTTCCACTGGATGCGTTATTGTTGGTTTATTTATTTATTTATTTTTTACAGAAAGCTCTGGCTAATCCAGGATAATAAAAAAAAAAAAATAGGGTTCGATCACAATATTAGAAATAGTTTTTTAATCTGAGCATTTAAATATAGTTGGGAGATTTAAATGTAATTCAAACAGAATTACATATGAATGATGATAATTCAGTGGGAGTCCAATCCACGCATTGTTGTTCAGTCATCTCAGCAACCGTAAATTTTGCTGTGCTTCTTGAGGATTAAACCAACATTTAAATGAGAGTTTATAAACCTGTTCTGGTTTAAAGCTTTGGAGTCACAGAATTGTAAAATAAACCATCAATTAATCCTAGTGTAAGGGAGAATTTATTTTAATGAAACTCACCCAACGTACCTACCCTCTTGTTTCTCTCCCTCTTTGTACCTCCCTGTCCTCAGTTCTCTCTGCTGTCAGAGGTACGAGGCCTGGTCACCCCGCAGGACCTTGAGTGTTTTGATGGGATGGTACTGCGGCGTGAAATTCAGGCTCTAAAGGCGCGGCAGGGCAAAGCCGGAGCCACAGCTCTGCCACCTGACACTCTGTCTATGGTGTCGTACCCTGATACCCTGACCTCATCTTCAGCCAGCTTCATGACCAACACCACCCTCAGCTCTGCACGGGTAGGCTGGGTTAATTAGTGATATATTTACATAGATCTGTCACAATTTAGTTTATTATTATTATTATTATTATTATTATTATGGGTGAAAACATGATCTCCATTTTACCTCATAAAATTCCACTCCTGCCATTATCTGCCTTATATGTTTTGTCTTCTGTATTTGAAGATGCAGCAAGAGTAGAAAAGATCTGTTTTGGTGTGTCGAGCTGAACAATGATACATTTGGCTGCCTTCCTGTTGGGACTGAAAACTTGTGCTGATATATGATAGATTTGTTTGTCTTCCACCCTGCACACAAAACCCTCCCCCCTCTCTCACTTTGTAGGAAAGACTGCTCTGGTTGATAGATATGATGGAGGTAGGAATCACTGCTGAAACTGTGGACAGATTTGTGCCAGATACGCATACATTCACCACTCAATCCTCGGTTTGGGGTTTTGCAGTGTTTATTTGGAGTGTGTGTGTGTTTTTTTTTTCTTTCTTGTTTGTGTTTTCTCTACCCTGAGTTGGAAACTGTGGTGTTTCTTAAGAGGGTGATGATTCCCTCTACAGTCCAAAGATTTAGAATTAAGCATCCTAACAGTTCATGTCGGGACTGCTGTGACTGTGGCTCTTTTTCTTCTGCTTGTCTATGGATCTGGCTGTGTTCATGAGGTGGTTAAAAAAGTCACAATAGCATAGCAGCTGATGATTCATTCTTTTATTTAGCAAATATGTTTACATTTAAATGCATATCTGTCAGTTTTACAGATATGTATTGCATTAAACAACTTCATTGCCTCCTCATACATCGTGTGTATTTATCACACATACACAAAAACAAATTAGATGATCTGGTTTAACAACCAGTCAACCTGCCTCTAATTAGTTCTGTAGTTCAAATTACACACATACCAACAACTTAAACACTAATGTGTTAGTATGTGGTAAATGAGTCGTGTCGTGGAGGAAGATAAATTATGATAAATTCTCCACATGAACACACACGCACATATATGCACACATGCACAAAGTGTTTATAAGCTGACAATGAAGATAAGCTGTTGACTGCAGTTTTTTCCATCAGCCATTCTTATTCACATGCGTCAGTTGGGTTTTTGACTGTCTTTCTGCTTTCCCCTTGGAGAAGCGACATTTACATGGGAGTGTGTGTGTGTGTGTGTGTGTGTGTGTGTGTGTTGAACTGCATTCTCCTTGTCTGTCTATGTGTGCCTATTTGTGTCTATTTGTGCTGTTCTGGACCCTCGGGTAACTACTACTGCTGTGTAAAGCAGATTAGAGAGCAGGGTGGGTTTTGGAGGATAAAAATACTGGATTTCTGAACCACACTCAAAGTCAGGTATATAGTCAGCTGCATACCAATGCATATGCACACATTATGAAGATAGACATGGAACCCAACCAATTGGCCCTAACCAATGCTGCTGTCAGATCACTCTGATTTTGTGACAATGTTTGTTTGTTTTTTTTTAATTCTGTGTCTAAATTCTGTGTTTTTATTGTATTAAACCTGCTTATATCTGTGATTAGATCTAGTTAAGACCAGACAGCTTAATATGCTTACAATATATACATAAAGAGCCTAAAATATTGCCAACATTAATTATAGCTCTGGAACAGATGGTAAACACAGCTCTAGTGTGTTAGTGTGTGGCCAGACAGAACAAATTAGATTAATTACATCCAAGTACACATTATAAGCAGAATACATGGAATACATACATATTCATTGACTGTAGTAATTGACTACTGCTTAATCTTACAACTGCTGTCATAGAGAATTAAAGTTTCTTTTCTGAGTAAAAAATGATTTTGTACTGTTTTATAAACCATTATCAAATGTTTGGGCACAGTTCTTCTGTAAAGCTAATGGGTAATACTGCACATTAGTTAAACTTTACCCTCTTTATCACATGTAATAGTCACAACAAAATTGCTAGTGTTGTGTTTCTATTGTGTGTGTGAGAGAGTCCAATTGGTCATGGGGCAGTTTTTACAATTAAAGTCAAAATCTGTGCCCCCAACTAAAATAGCTGATTCTTGGATCAGTGCTTTAGGTTAGGGTATGTTTCTAGCAACCCTCCATAAACATCTTTGCATGTGTTCAGTCACAAAATATGGTCCTGAAGACATCAACTTTAGTGAGAGCTACAACAGCAGTGGTCTGTTTGTGGACAGATTGTGTCGTTGTTATGACAACACCATCTTTCATTTTCTTTCATTTTGATCTCAACTAAACACCTGTAAATCACCTCTACATTTATTTGACACTTTCACAAGGTGGATGATAGACAGATGTATAAACACATACCACTTTCCATGATGGCACACACAGACACATACAGATTCAGAAGGTGAAAACAACCTAGCTCACTGTGTTCACCCTACATTGCACATCTATCTTTAAAGTTAGTCACCATGCCATTTAAGGTGATCATGGCACCTTGAATTCCTGCTGTGACTCAGCCGAGAGACATGTCAGACGACATGTGGAACCAATTATAGCTCGCCGACTGGCAGCAGGGCCAACGGGGACAGACAGGGACACTCCTTCAGGATCAGGAAGGTTAACAAAACAGGGCATACTGAGTGTTATGGCGCATGTTGTAGGCTTTGTCAAACTAGACAGAGAAGGGATAAAGATTCTGACATGCATATTGGTATGTGTACACCTCATGTGGCATCTTAAATGCAGCATCAGTCATACATGACAACAAACCACCACCAAAGATGACACTATTTCTGCATGTCCACTGAACGACGCTATTGAATGTAAACATGCATCCAGACGCACAGACACACTGTGGATGGTAGCTGGAGACGAGCACAAGCAAACATACAACCAATCACAGCGTACTCTGATTACTTACAGTGTAGAACAGCATCTCTGCATGTACAAAGCTGATAGACTCTCGTGATAAATAAATTGTGTGGAAGTGCTCTCTGTGCAGCAACGAGGGGTGATTAAGCTGAATGATGGGGCTTTTGTTTTGGTTTAGTGGCACAGTTAAATGAAGGGCAGTGTTTCTCTGAACTCCCCTGCTCTCAAAGTCCACACAGATCTGCCACAAATTACCTCCTCTCCACCACACTGGTGGTGGGATTGAGCTGCCAAATCCTGCTTTGAACTGAGCTGATGCTTTTTTATTGATTTCACAGCATGTGTGTAAGGAGACATGATAGCTCTCTCTCTCTCTCTGTGTGTGTGTGTGTGTGTGTGTGTGTGTGTGTGTGTGTGTGTGTGTGTGTGTGTGTGTGTGTGTGTGTGTGTGTGTGTGTGTGTGTGTGTGTGTGTGTGTGTGTGTGTGTGTGTGTGTGTGTGTGTGTGTGTGTGTGTGTGTGTGTGTGTGTGCGTGCGTGTGTGCGTATTTCTCATTTGCTTGCCTTCTTTATAGACTTTGAGCCTACCAACCAAATGTGAACAGATATTGACGCCTTTCTTCTTTTCTGGGAGATGTGGAACATCCAGTAAATCTAATTTGGCATTTATTTTGAGATAAACATACATCTGTATTTAACATCTGCTCACTATCCATCTCCCTCTAACTTTAATCTCACTCTCTCTCTCTTTCTTTCTTACACCCCCCCTGTGTTTTTCTATCCCTGCTGTCTTTGACCCCGTCCTCCTCCTGCTCTACCTCTCTCTCCTTCTTTCACTTTGCCTCCTTTCTTCTCTATTTCTTTCCTGCGTCTCTCAGAGCGACAGCGCGGTGGAAGGTAATGAGGATGAACCTCCAGAGAGTCTGAACACGCTGCTGACCGACATCTCTCTGGTGAGCCTGGTGGGCCGACAGACCCAGGGTTTGGTCTGATAATGATGCACATGACACAGGGGAGAAGTGAGGAGTGGGAAGAAAATGGAAAATAAAATAAAAAGGAGGGTGGGGTCTTGGAGGGAAGAAGAGATAAGGGGAGGGAATTAAAATGGCTGACTTGCAGGATTCATAATATAGACTGTTTTGGAATGAAACAAAAAGTGTTTGCACCGGGTAAAAACGAGAGTAGGAAAAGTGAAGTTTTGAAAGATTAAGTACTGCTGTGGCCCTTATTCATCTTTTCTTTTTTGTGTGGAAAGAGGAGAGGAGAAGCTAATCACTATGCGCCAACTGCCAGGCCTAATTCTTTTCCCACTACTTAATCTTTATAAGAACGAAGAGCTTATGTTTGCGCCAAAGGTTATAAAAATAAAAGATTGCGTGGTGACCTCAGTTTCTAAAGCAACATGAGATATCAAGAGGTCTCATTTGATTACTCTGCAACGCAGCAGACGAGAGGAAGTACAAGGAAAAAGCAGATGTCTAGTCAGGTGGTACCCAAGGCAGCCTACCATTCAGATCATACTTACTTTTTCTTTTGTAAACTTTCACGTTTTTTCTACACTCATTTTATGTCTCACTCCATAAACTGGCAAGCCACTCATGTCTCAGTGTTGTTCATTCCACTGTTCAGTTTGCGTTTGAGCACTAACATAGAAACGCACCTGGACACCAGTAAAATCAAATACTGAGCAGCAACGTGTTCGACCTGGTTTGGATGTGTTATATATATAATATTTTCAACTGTCAACTGTCGCTAAATCTGGTGAAGTGGTTAAACAGGTACTTAATGCCATTGTGTGTGTGAATGATGAAGAAACAATAGAATTTTTTTTCTTGTTTCAATTGAGATATAACAGTCTTGTCTCTTCTTTTTTAACAAAGTTGGAATTTAGACAAAACTGTCAGTGAAATTCAGTGAAGTTTTATAAATTTAAAATCTGCCATTTTCTTCTAGGATTCAGTGAATATTGCAAACAAGAAAAAGTCTTAAAGACATGTGGTGTAAAGTTGACGGGGAAATTTTATCCAAATGACAAAAACATATTTTGTCGTTTACTTCCAACAGAGTTTTGTTGTTTGTGGTGCTCACAGCACTGAAAAATGATTCAAGTCTTTTCTGAGTTTTTCCAAAATATTGTGTTTTTTTTCACCATTCACCTCTTTTATATTGGGGTGACAGCAGCAGGCACACAGACAAATATTTCAAAACCTGAACAAATAAAAACCCAACTAGATATGACTGTAGGTAATATCAAAATAGAAAAATATTTTTACAATATGTGTGAACTTAATCTTTATTTAACGATGAAGTATGAACAATGCCAATGTGTGTATTTTTAGAGTCAAACCTGATCAGCTTTATTACATCCAAGATGATGCACATGCTCACGTTTTCTATTGTCGTATATTCTGCTACACTACATTGTTATGCCCCTAATCAATGATGATGAATATATCCTCTCACTTCAGGATGATGTACAGTCTGCCACTGCTGAATCTCCCCCCACCTTCAAGCCTCCGCCCCCACCAGGGGTGCAGAGGCTTCCAAGTAGACGAGAGCAGCTCAACAAATGCCCCTCGTCCGAATCCTCCCACTCAGGCTTGTACTTCACAGCCCCGACTTCCCCCAACCAAAGCAAAGAGCCAGGACACGTACCCGCCTCACCCTCACTACACCACAAACGAGAACATCCCAGAGACCCAGCTCAGGACTACGCAGCCGTCAGAAAGAGAGATCCTTCGGTTCCATCCAAGAAAGAGCAGATAACATCTGCTCAGTTGTCCAAGGTCACCCAACACACCATCGGTCCCTTTCCCAGAGTCCAGTCCCCCAACAGAGGCACCAAACCCGCTGCACCATCCCCCTCACCTCCACCTCCACCTCCACTCCCTGCTCCTCATCTGCCCCCATCGCTGCCCCTTAAACCAGTGTCTATGTCCAACGCTGCCTCCTCACCTGGCTCTAAACAGCAGTTTGTTACAGTGGAGGTTCACAGGCCCAACGCAGAGCCCGATGTCAATGAAGTGCGGCCGTTGCCGCAAGCTCGAGGTGAGGAACATAGAGCACAGGAGGCCAATGTACAAACTATTTTTGTACATTTTCTGTGACTCAAGGGTAAAGTTTTTGTCATTTGCGTCCTTAAATTCTAAACACGTTTGGCACAAATAAAATTCATTTTAGATTTTGCAAGATTTTGGTATCAAAATTGACCCTCAACACACCCACTTCATCACAGTGTTGCACTGATAGACAAACAACTCCAATGAGAAAGTATTGACTATGCTGGAGCCGTGTTCAAGTTTCCAGTACTACAAGAATGGACATAGAGGCTTTGAAGTACAAAATTTAGTCTTTGTTACCTACCCAGACAGATCCAGATGGAAATAAATACCACATTTATTATCTCTTAAATAAGTATTTACTTGAGTGTAATATGATTAAATGAGCAATTATCCAAAACAATGTGTATGATTGCCATAGAGTGCACTAATCTAGATTTAATTTAATCAAGATTTAATTAAATCTTACAATCAGACTTTTCCTCTTTCTCTCACTCTGCCAGTGCTGTTTGAGAAAGGGTTAAATAATACCAGTAGAAATTCTGGCTAACTACATACATACTTACCACAACATTTAAAGCAAGTTAATACATAAAGTGTATCAGATTCCCTGACATCATATCTGCCTGCTCCCCCTCAGGTGGTGCCCTGTCTCAGCTGTCAGACAGCGGGCAGACCCTCAGTGAGGACAGTGGGGTGGACATAGCTGAGTCAGGACACATCAGCAAAGACAGCAGCCCCCATTCCTCACGCACACGCCTCCCCAGAGACACCCAGGGAGGCGGAGGGGACATCCCCTCTAAACCGGTGAGGGGGTGTATATCAAAACAGCTGAAATGGATGAGTGATTTAATGAGCGTAATGAAGGTGTCTGTACTGTGGTCTATCGCTGCCGTTGTGAGGACTAATTAGAGTTTTAGACTTTTAAAGGAAATGACAGTTATTTAAAATGATAAGAATTTTAGAAAAGATTAACACTTTTAGAAATTGAGATTTTTTTAAAAATTTTTAGATTGATGACAATCTAAAAAGATATGATGTTGTGTCCTATCATTAATCTCTCCAAGTGTAGGATATGCATTATTATATCACCCTGAGTCCTCACAAGTGCAGAGGTATAAGTGTGTGTGTTTGTGTGTGTGTTAGCTGAAAATAAACTATGATTACAGGTTGATAAATCAATGTGCTTTATAGCTAATCCTCCTCCAGAATCTGTCCTAAATCCTAACTGTGATCTCTTCTCTCCTCCTTGTGTTTGCTCACACAGACTGTTTCCTTTGTTTCGCTCATTTATTTCTCACCCATGTCATTCATTCACTCACATACTCCATCATTTATTTTCTCACTCACTGCAGCGTAGTGTAATGAACGTCACAGATCCCTCTGTTTATTTTTTATTGATTGATGGGAAATAATAATAAGTAAGGATGGGAGTAGCCAAATTGTTTATGATGAAAAGGGCTGTTAGGGTCAATGTCTGTTTTAGATCAGAGTTAGCAGGCAGGAAAGGTGTGGGCCAAATAGAATTTTTATCATAAAAAGCTGCGTTTTACAGCGAAGGGCAAGGCATTTACCTTTTGTTTGTTCTGGAAAGTAAAAGTAGATGGTGTGCAAGACAACAGTGATCAGAAAAACTTCTGTAAATAAACTTAAATACATTTATTTAAGGTTTGTTACAGCCTACCCATTTATACGTCAGTAATATTACACAACTGTTTAGCCGGAGTGGAATTGTAGGCTGTTGTCAGAAAATATTCAAAAATTATTTTTGCGTCATTAAAAAATTAAAGGTAACAGAGATTCAAAAAATGTTTTTACCTCGTCTTTGTTGAAGAACGGTCGTCCACCCACATTCAGGAACATGCAAAAAGTGCTAAAAATTCTGAATGTCTCCTTTTCATAGAAATTGCTCTTTTAAAAATGTTGCTAGAAAATGGGTCAATTTCAACAAAAATTTTGTGACTTAAAATTTATCTCACTGCCCCCAACTCTGATTCCATTCCCTCCCTTCAAAGGCAAATAGCTGTAAAAAGATGTCTGTCTGCGTTCTGAAGCCGGCAAAGTTGCATTCATTTTAGTGGCAGTGAAAGCAGCCAATCAGTGTCAAGTGCTTGCATTTCATGATGAGGTTGCCAGTTAAGCCTGAAAAGATGACAAATAGATGCAAAACCACCTGTTTAAACCCACCACCTTAAAATAGCTTTCTGAGAGGTTTTTATGAAGTTTCTGAGACATTACACATCCAACCAAAATTTTATTGTGTATATGTCACATTACAGAATAAGGATCAAAACCCCATTAAACCATTCTCTGTCACCTTTAAGTGAAGCTGAAAAAGCCAATGTCTATGTTATAAAGAATAGCCTGTCATCTGTTGGAAAAACTTTAACAAAGGACAGTTTGTTAGCATAAGACAGCTACAGCTCACATAAGGCTTAATTAATACTACTCACAGTAAGTAGTATAATTGCAAAGTTAAAAAGGTCACAGTCAAAAAAAAGGACTAAGTTAGCGAATAGCTAATGAATAATTATTGGAAAGTGAACAGAGGATACTGCAGTTATACGATATGCATCTTAACCACCAGGCTACCACTGGCATTTATTTATGTCGTATGGCCAAACTATGGTCAAATTAACATACAGATGAGAAAGCCTCTATTGAATTACAGAAGCGTTGAATAAAACTTTCACATGAGTGGACATAAAAATAAGTAAATAATAGAAAACAATTGTGGGCTTGTCTTGTTGAGAATGAGTAAATGGGTTTTAAAAATGGGTTATTTCTTTTGTCCTCTAATTTGTTGAACAAGATTGTTCATTCTTTGTGAATGTACTACCGGCACTGAATATATACTTGTTAATATACTTCAGATGCTCAGCTCTAATAAATGTGCAAATCCACTGAGACTCTTCAATGCGAGCACACACAGAGAATAAAGCTCTTGCTTAGATAAACAATAGCAGAAAAAAGTCTGTATGCTCAGTGACACAAAGGGGAAGCAAACAAAGGGATTTTGTCTCATGCTGTGAATATATTTTGGTTTATAAATGTGCATAAATAATCAAATGCTTTTTTCTATTCGCTACCTTTTAGCCAGGGTTATTGGAGCCCACCTCTACATTAGTGAGGGTGGCAAAGAGTGCCAGCACCCTGGGCATTGCCATTGAAGGTGGAGCCAACACTCGCCAGCCGCTACCACGGATTGTCACAATACAGGTAAGTCATGCGAAAAACAAAATACTACTTAAAGGCTCACCTCGATTTAACCCCACATGCCTATTAAGATTAAATCTGCTCCATTTAGTCAGCCATGTGTTTGAGTCTTTTTGATTCTCTGCAATGGTACCACACACCCACTTCCCAGGTGGGATTTGATGTCCTTCAAGGCTTTATGTGGATTCGCACTGCAGCTGAACTCACACTGAGATCCCTGCTAATTTTTGTCCTCGCTGGGACTCTCACAAAGATGATTACAACCTTAATGACTGCCATGAAAAAGGCTTGACTGTCTGGAGTCTCTTGGAGTTCACTGCAGATATTTTTTTCCAGCATCAGACAATGTGTGTGTTGATATTTGGAGATAAAAGCAGAAGGCATTAGCAACAGCAACACCTGTGAGGGATTATAAAGCATCTTTTAAATAAAAGCTAATGATTAGGCTCAGTTTAGATAAACCGATGGTTAATTGAATGATTGATGGAGTTGCATGTGTTATGTTTCAAATGAATGTCACATTTGCAGTATATATAAAATTAAAATTCTGGAAATTCAGATCTCTTGGCCACACTGAGTGAAATCCAAATATTGAATGCTCAGCTAAAACCAACAGGGTTAGTCACCCCTAAAGAAAGCTGTTGCTGCTATTTTGTGTGCATATATCTGTTTGCCATAGTAATTTGCAAGTCAAGAAAGCCTGGCATTAGTTAAAGATCTGCAGCGCTAATCGTTCCCTAACCCTGTAGAAGCAGGGAGGTACAATGGAAACATCAGCTGTAGTGGGCAGCTCCAGGCTACAGTCCTCACCCCGTTCAGAGCTCTCTCAGCCGCCCACTCCACAAAGGTGGTGATTGAAATAAAAAGAAAAAAAAAAAAACCTTACTGATTGCAAGGGTAGATGGAATCAGCACATTTAAAATCAGGGTACACTGGCAGGATAGACGGCAAGTTTGAGTGAAGGATGCAAAAGAAATAAGAACGCTGTTACTAAGGAAAGGAAAGACAAGGTTTGGGTTAGTAAGTGTTTGTGGCTGCGTAGGTAGGGACAGTCATTGCGGGAGGAGTTGCTTTGGGATTAAATAAACAAATGTTGTGCATTTTAATCCCAAACTGCTGTTCCCTCTGGTGCTTATGATGCAAATCCCAATAACAAATGAAGTCCCTCTGTCTCTCCCCTTTAAACTTCTTTGTCTGATGTATCTGTTGTCTCCTTAAATGAGGACACAGCTTGGCTAACTTTATAGTGTACGGGCCCCAGCGGACAGTAATTCTTAGCTCCATTCACTCAGGGAGAACAAAGCAGCTGTTCCTTAATGAAGAGAAAAATCACAAATTTACAGATAGGATGGAAAACGTTCAAAGATCTTGTGGTACTATAAATGAGTGTCTTTTTCACTTGAGTGGAATATAACAAAAGACAAAACTGTGTAAATTAGCCGTATGGCCCAGTGGCCTCTTAAAGCTCAGCTTGTCAGGAGAGTGGATGGATCAAAGAATAACCAATGAAAGCCTAAATAGGCATTTTTCAGAAACATTATGTTAAATCAACAGAATATTGAAAGGAACAAACTCACAAAGGCTCCTCACAAGGCCAGTGCTGCAGATTCATGTGCATATTTAAGAGATCTAGTCAATGCTGTGGTTCGACCTCTAACCTAATCATCTCTCAGTGGCACAGACATGTCTCTGAAACACTGATAAAAATAAAAGGGTTAGTTATTGGTGCTTTCTCACCACCTCCACCCCCAGTTAGCATTGGTTTTTTAGGGACAAAAAACTTCAAACAAGATTAGAGCTCAATTCATCAGCTCAGTTTAACAAAGATAAAGTTTAATTTAAACCATTCAGTCAAGTGGATGAAATGTTAATCAGGCTAAATTACTGCTGGAGCTCAAGGCATAATTACCACTCACCATATGAATATTTGTGATTGCACTGATTTCCACCAAATTTTGGTTTGTTGGGACCCAAATGTTATCAGTCTCAGGTCAGACAAGACCAAGAGTTTGATGATACTATTGTTACATCCCTGAGCAATAAAACTGTATTGCCTCAAAGTTTTTTAAAGGCATTAATAATGTGGCAGCCTCAAGGTCACTTTGCAGGAAACGACAATCTGTACATTCAGTGTTCAAGGTGGAAAAGTGAGCTGTTACAATGTAGCTCTGTCACCTGGAGAGAGCTAACTCAATCTTATTAGGCCCTTGAGCAAGGCACACAGCCTCGGTACTCCTCCAAGTCAGAATGATAAATTTGCTTTGAGGAAAAAAAAAGATTGGGCATGTTTCTGGTTTCAGGCAGGCATCACTTCTAATCAGGAAACAGATGATGGCAGCACATCAAAGCCATGGCCCTGAACAGTCCTGCCTCTCTGCTGTAGTGGAAATGAGCACAGTAGCACAGCAAACCACAGCTTCTATATTTACTATCTCTTTTGGGCACGAGGGCTCTAACCTCTGGTCGCCTCAATCACGGCTGCGGAGAATGAAGTACAGATGAGTAAGCCAATGCCAGCCAGTCAGCTGTTATCAGTTCCCATCACCCCTCCTAAGGCGACAGCCCATTATCACTGCCATCTTCCCATCATGACAACCGACCGCTCCACTAGCTAAGGGTAATTGCTGTAGGCTCAGTAAATAAAAGAGGTGACGAAGCAGTACTGGTGTACAAGACACTGCTGGTGATTTTAGCCATCATAGCTGCACACAATAAGGTATCTTGCCAGAATCATGGGGAGGAGAGACCAGTGAGAAGGAAAGATTATTTGGTGTCCACAAGAAAGTGTGACAAACTCCTCAACAACCTGACAGACACACTGCTGTCATATATTATGGACTTACAAAGTACCTGTTGCTCACATGCAAAATAGACTCACAAAAACAGAGCCAGATATGCCAGATCCTGGAAAATTCTAGGCTCTTTTGCTGCTAAATGTTTTACTTACTTTACAAGGTAGCTGCTAACTTTGGCTGTCCAAAGTTTGGTGCACAGTGGGTTATAACAGAAACCATCCTCTCTGTTTAAAATAGTATGGCTCCCTTTGTTTGCAAAGGGGAAAGTGATTAGTTCAGGGGTTGCACAGTCAATCACAAACCACTCATCAACAAGGAGCCATGTCCAGTTGGCTCACCTTCAGACTGCCATGTTTCAAGCTCTGAGAGCTGGATCCTCCCAAACTGCAGTGACGTCAATCTAGAGGTTTGCAGTGGCTTTAAACAGGACTGCATTAACTGTTGTAAAAGGCATGCAGAGGTCACTATGTTTTGCTTCTCAGAATGAAAAGCTCCCAACTTCATCACGCTGCTGAGACAAAAAGTAAATCAAACACTGCCAAAACGAGTAAAATAAATCTATAATGAAAGCAATATTAATGCCAACTGGTCTGAACAGTCTTGACGGGAATTAAAAATGCAGAGACTTCTCTTGATTTCCATAGACTGCAGAGAGGAAACACATTTACAACCGTCCTCTGGGGATGTGAGCAGATTAGACAAACAGATATGACTTTATATTCAGGTCTGTTTCACAGAAACAATAGTGAATTGAGTTTTATTGAGCTGTGTGTCTTGGATGCTTACCTCACGCTGAAACTAAATGCATTTGAGACTGTGACACTGAAACCGACGGCAGTCTAAAGTTTCACAGATCCATATGGGACCCATTGACCAGGGACGTACTGGTTCTTTAGGGAGTCTTCTAATGTCATGACTGAGACCTCAGTTTGTGTTTCTGAATAGATTCAGTGTGTCAACAAACATTTTTCTAATCACAGATTAGGTGCGTGAGGGTGTAACTGCAACGGGGGAGTGAGGCAGGTCAGGGCAGAGTGTTTCATTTTGTTGATCACACACTTCTTTCTAAGGGCATGAGGCTGCATACATTTACTGCTGAGCCTTCGGTGTGTGCTCCGAGGGCCAGACTGCAGGGAGGTGGGTGTGTGTATATTTATGCACCTGTGTGTTTGCTACAGGGTGTTTCAGTTTCTCTATGGTAATGAACTGCCTGTCTGTTTTATAACACAATGTTTAAATTTTAGCTCGAGTACCGAGAGGACTTGATTTACTTGTGTGTAATTGAACAAAAATAGGGCTCTCATACTCTTGTGAAGTCTTGTTTTGTGGCCTCTTTGAGCTTCAGAGGGAACAAGTGGACCTCTTTTTGGCAAGCGAACTTGCCTTGGACCCGCACTACACTTGTTCCCACTGCTTTGATGCAATTGTTTCTACTTGAGAGTGTTTTATAGTGACGACTCCATTTGATCAGACAGATTTTTTCCCCATCAGAGAGAAACACAAACCAAACAACCGTGCAGGTTGACGGCACTTACCGCTTTTTGACGACATTTCCAGACCCATCATAGACTGTTCTGCCCTGATTGTATAAAATGTAATCTGTCTGCTGGAACGTAATTCCATTTTTCCATTTTTATAAACTGCAGCCACAATTTCAAAACCAAATGAAGTATCCGGACAGAATAACACATATCTTTACTCATTTATCTGGCATAACTTAGTCATTACTTATTCATAATATTGTGTTTATATCCCTTTTGTGTTGTGTGAAATGAAGAAAAAGATGTTTTGTGGTTTTTGTTCTTCTTTTGCTGATGGCTCTAGGGCTAATCATTACAGTCGATTTATGCAGTCTAGGACATATTCATATTTTTATGCCAAACTTGTCTGTCCTGCCTGGTCGAGTGTTCCTAGTCAAATTTAGTAAGTTTCTCATTTCAGTGTGATGAATGCCACCTGTTCATGAGTGGGTGGACATTTGTGAGATGTGATTGTTAGTATAAACAACACCCTCCAAATTTCTAGATACTGTCAGGCTGTCTGTTCTGCTCCATTTGTGGGCTGCATTCGCAAAAAAGTCCCCTAAGAATTATAATAAGAATTTCCAACTACACAGCTCCAGGTCCTCCATGCTGTCACAAATTAGTACAAGAAAAGTTAATGACTTAACTTTACTTAATGAGGCTGAGTGTAGTGACTTGAACCACTCATCCATTTCCGTTTTGTTTAAATTCACCTTCTCCTTCACTGTGTGTCTCTCCCTCAGCGTGGTGGTTCAGCTCATAACTGCGGCCAGCTGAAGGTGGGTCAGGTGATCCTGGAGGTGAACGGGGTTTCCCTGAGGGGCCGTGAGCACAGGGACGCTGCACGCCTCATCGCCGAGGCCTTCAAGACTAAAGAGAGGGATTACGTGGACTTCCTGGTGACCGAGTTTAATGTGGCACTATAGCTGAGTGCAGCTGGAGGAGAGAGGGTGATTATGACAGCAGCACCGAGTGAGCAGAACCGCTCAAAGAGAACATGACGAGGAGACGTTCAAGTCAATTGATTTAAATGGCACAACTCTTTTAGACAGACTTAAACCAACCACCACCTGATCCCTGAGCCCTTCTCCTTACCCATTAAAAACCACTGAATCTGGACATTCTCATGTTTATACGATATTATTTCCACTGTGAACTTTGTTCAGGATTCTCCTCAACGTCTTACCTCCCCACTGTGAGACCTTACGCACTACAACGGAAAATAGTGAAACCTGTACCTTTTCTTTGTTCGCCCAGTGTTAAATCTCGTGGATTTGCAACCGTTTGAAAACTACCGGAACTTCTCGTAGCACTCTCTCACCCCATGGTTAGTTCATTTTCTTTACTTTTTGCTCGTGTCTGAGAGACAGCTGCACATCTAAGACTGATTTGTGCTCATTACAAGCTTGGATTTATATATGTAAAAATGAACAAATGTAGATAGAGATGCATATATACTGTATACATAAAAATACTCCTATATAAATTATAAGGCCCATGAGCTCTGTTGCATCATCAACATATAGTAATATATTTCAAAGATGATAATAATTCAGTCCTTCCTGGCGACGCAGGAATCTACAAATTTTACAGCAATGCTATTTGTCCGTCTGCATATTACCACTTTTTCATAAAAAGGATATGGATGTATGGATTATGTCATGCTAGCAAAAATATGCATTCCACGCTCATATTTGTATGATCAGAGAAAAAAATAACATGTGAATGACAGCAATCACACAATTTTGCATTATTTCCTGTTTCCTTTGCGCTCTACCATGTGTATTTTTGCAACATTTGAGGCTACATCCACACTGAGCCAGCTGAATTTGAAAACTTTTTTTATCCACAAACAAGAAATTCTAGACTGGTTGGAGTTGTTTAACCTTGGCACCTGCAGTTCATCATTTAACAATTCACTGTTGCTGCTCTTTCTAATTCCATTGTACCTCCACATTTTTGACAAAGCCTGAGACAAACACACTTTATTCTTTTAGACTGTTTCACAATGAAAACCAATTGAAGCCTTTGTTTTGCTAATTGAATGCTATTAATGTGAAGCAGCGGCAGAAGATATTCAGTTTGTGTTGGTGGTAACTAACCAGAGCAACAAAAAAAAATTGAAACAGCTACATTAAGTGACTTGCATGTATTGTTTGATGTTGGTGCAAATGTAACCTGCATCCAGTGCATGAATGGCAGACGAATGCCACTAAAAATGACCGCTAAATATGTTTAATGGTAAATTACGACAGTAATAGCTATGGCAAACTAAACATAAAGTTGGAAAATTGGGTTTGATTTCATGAAAATTCAATAAGGCATTATAACTTTAACAACATTAACTTTATAGCACTTAAGTTTAAGAGCAAACTAAAAACACAAGGCTGTCATGCTCTGTTTCGTTCACTTAAGAGAGCAATTCTGAAACAGTATCAATACAACAATATAATATAACAGGATCAATATGTTTTCAGATTTGGCCAGTTTATGTGGAGGTACGCTCAGCTTTTCCCTCATACCACTCAACCTTTCTCCTGCTGCTCCCCCCTGCTGAATAACAATTGATGATTTTATTTTGTAATTTCATAGTTTTAATTATATTCACCCTGGGGGGGCTCACTGAAGCTATGCTCAGTGCTGCAATTACACCCAAGAGGATATTAATGAGACATTTAGAGGACGCCACTGCCAAAGATTTTAGAAACACTCCACATACTCATCCATGGAACATTTTTGCATGTGCACGCGTGCACACACACACACACACACACACACACACACACACTATCCATTTATAGAAAAGCAATTAGGAGATAAGCAATCAGGTAGAGTGAGAGATGGAATGAGTATGCATGTGAGAGAGAGAGAGAGGAAGACAGCATGAGAATGAGAGAGTAACTCAACTAACAAATGAGAAGTGATTGTTGTTGTGGAGCTGATTTGCTTCCTCTGAGGAAGAGTGTGTAGAGCGAGGAGAGGATGTACGGCAAACATCCTCCATGTGTCACTCCAGAAATTCACATCAGGCTGCAGGTAGAAATATGCAGTAATTGGAGCAATTAATCAGCAGTGTTCTGTACGTCTTTAATGCGAGTGGTATGTGTGTCTGCAAACTGATGGATGAGGGAGAGAGAGAAAAAACATGCTCAAAAATAGATGGCAAACAAAGACAAATTTAAATGCCATCAGGGGAATCTGCCGTATGACACAAACACAAACAAGAAAGGAGGCGGTAGTGTGGTGGTTTGTGCTTTTTGAAAAACGCGGCTCTATGAAAGATCGCTATCATACACACCTGAATATTTCTGGTGACAACTGACTGAAGATAACAGCACGTTTGTTGACGCTTTGATTTCACAACTCCTGCTGAGGAGGACATTCAAAATGTCACCTACTGATGAATAAAACAATGTTAGAGAGGCACTGGTAGGGTTTTTAAAGGTCACGCATATGTCCAGTATATTTCCCTATAGTATGTATGTGTGTGTGTGTGTGTGTGTGTGTGTGTGTGTGTGTGTGTGTGTGTGTGTGTGTGTGTGTATATATATATATATATATATATATATGGAAAAACCATAGGAAAAAAGTTTCTACATTTCTAAGAATATATTATATCTATTTCCTATAGAGGACACATGCAACCAAATCTGGCACTCAAATCTGCCACAGCTTTAAAACCAGTGTTAATGATGGAGGTAGTTGTTGATAAGTTGTTCCTTGAACATCCACCATTGACCCTCCTTTAAGCTCAAGTTTGTTCTTAACCAGCTTGTGAGAAAGATATCTGGGTCATCAGATCACATCAGATCCACATCCAACTATCACAGCTTTACTCATAACAGCTTCCTGCTGTTGCTGGAAATGGGGTTAACAAGAGTCCCGACACTGAGTTTGACACCAAATTTCATGTCAAACAACTGAACTGAAACGAACTGAACCGAACACAAACATGGAGACACCAGAGACACTGCCGTTCATGTGGTTGGTGTGTCTGGTACTAGCTTGTTTACAGTGACAGTGTTTACAAAAATGTGATGCTTGGCAGTTTTGAGTGCAGATGATATGATGAGGAAAACATTGGCTTTGTTCTGTGTTTAAACTCACCTGGAGCCATGCAGTAAACGTGCTGCAAAATATTCCAGTTTATCTCTTTCCCACCCAAAAAAATGGCAATATTCCTACTGAGCTGAGTGTATGGCTAATGATCATTTTCCTATCTACATACAGTGTTAGTGAGAAAAAGTCAGAGTTGCAATAATTGCATATTCCCCCCCCCAAAAAAAAAAAACCTGCTGATAAATACATGAAGATGATGAAATCTTTAACAATTTTTAAAACATTGTTAAACAGTCAACAAAAAGTCCCCAAAGAATGCTTCCAACATCCATGTAAACGTACTGTCAAGATTTTTTATTTTTTTTTACAACTAATCATTGACGCACATATTCAGTATTCAGACGGTAGTTAGGCAAGACTGAAAATGCAAAAGGTCAAAAAAGACAAACTTTTGCAACTGACATCCTCCTAAATTCTCGAACAGTTTCAACACAGGAAAAAAAAAATATTATAAGCTTTCATAAATTTCTCTCTGCCTCAAAGAGCAAGGAGTTATAAGGCAGTCAATATAAAAACCGGTGACGTGATACAACTGTAAAAGTGAATCAGGATGAGACATGGACGTGGACTTTTAAATCAAATTAACAAGTAAAATGTTTAATGCTTAAACCTGTTAATCCTGCTGCACCACTGACACTAACATAACATTTTTGTGGTTGATATCCATTAACAAGCCAACGGGCTGTTGAAACCACAGCCAGCTACCGTACCAAACTCTAGCATCGGTATTATATCGAAGGAAAAACACAGACAAGCTTCATTTCTGTCTCTAAGATGCTATCTATCTAATTAATCCAAACATGAACTGTTTGCATTTTCAGGATATGGCATGATGATAATAATATCAAAACAATATACTCACTGCAACTGCTAAAGAACTTAAAATTCAAAGTGCATCCATGTGTGTTTGTGAGACAGAATGAGACAGACGAATGGACAGCGGCAGATAAAGAGCTGAAGTGCATTCTCTCAATGGAATTACTCTCCGTTTAACGAGCTAATCTTTTAAAAGTCACAGCCACACAGATGAAGGCTTTTGTTTTCTGAGCTAAATATCACACGACACCTCCCATTTAGAATGGGGAGAGGAGCCAAAAGAAAATGTCCATCAACACACACTGCGGTGGCCAGTCATCTGATGGAAGGCAATAAAAATGGGGAAATGAACCTCTAATGTACTGTATCTACAAAATTGATCTGAATTAGGTTTGCCTTTTAAGTTATTTTCAAATAAACTGAAGGATAAAAAAGTCTTTCATGATCCATTTGGATTAACTCAAAAAAATGCATGACCACAAATAATCAGTATCTTAGTTTTCCTTCCCGTATAAAAAAGCACTTAATGCCAAACCTTGTTTAATTTAAAGGTTTAGATCTTGTTTTTAAAACCAAAAAATCTCTATTTGTCCCCGCTCTATCAGCCTTAAGCCCGGCTGTCATTGAACAAGTGGACTTCAATAAATCATAAATCACAAAAAACAAGCAAGCAAACTAAAAAATGAAACAGTTATCCAGTTCTGAGCTTTGTGAAGACTCAATAATGTGAAAACAACCAGTTGCTTATGACAAACTTTTTTTTTTTTTTTTACAAAATTATAAAATCTGCAGATCGGTGACTGTCTTCAGCTGTGGATTAACACACATTACTGTCTTCCCATGTACCCTGTATACAACTTTCTATGACCCATGGTAATAACTGACTGTTAAGCTACATCTAGTAGTAATGTAAGATTTTCAGAAAATACTCCCAAAATGATATTAATGTTCAACTGACAGAAGCAAAGAAGTAACATGTAGCAGGTAACATTGTTATATAGCCTCGAAGTCTTTTTTAATGAATGGATCAACAAGGTATCAGACTCTTCCTTTTCTGTTTCAGAGCTCTAGAGCACAGAGGAATAAGCTATGATAAGCTTCGGGTACACACAAAGCTTATCATATTTGTCAAAAAAGTTATTCACTTTTATTCAATACTCGATGGCAGGGAGACATTTTGGACGGTAACAAAAAAAAATAAAGGTTTCATAACTCTTACAAATCATAAATAAACAAATACAATAAACGAAGCAGATCCAGTCTACGAAAGTCATTTCAAACAACAACAATGGAGAAACAAGTTACAGAATCATTTCTATTCATTCGATCATTTTGTTGATGTCACATCTAGTGAGGGAAACATTTTCCACCGAATCTGTCTCTGCAGCAGCTTCTGTACCATGTGTCCATCAATGCCAAAGTTCCCTTAAGCAAAACATTGAATCCCTTTCTGCTGCTGCTGCTGACTCCCTGCTCAGGTGAACTGTAGATAAATGCAAACATGTCTCAGAGAAAGTTAAATATGAAAATGGCATTATGATATTAACTTTATATTTTCTGATTCAGACATTTATATAACATATTTAAATCATTCATCCTTGACGCAGAAACCTTTTCGTGAAATAACTCCATAATGACCCCCCATCATGTAGACGTGTAGACAGTATTTGGGCCTCTCTCTTCGACTTGATATTAAAGGGCCATACATGAGGGAGGGATGATGGAGGGAAGCGATGGAAGCTGCTGACAGTCTCATTAATCAGACGCCAAGACGGAGAGGTGCTGGCCCTGGCTCCAACGTGAGACACCACAGCTCACACATAGACTTGTTGCTTGTGCTGAAGTAATGTACGATGGTTTGCCCCTACCCTCCCACCCCCTCTTCCCATGAACAACTGCTTTCCTGCAAAGGTCAGACTTAAACCAGCCAACACTTGTTGACTCTATTGATAATATTTTTTTTCCCTTTCACTGAGTGTGCCTCCTGCTTTATTGACTGCACATGTTCATTTTTCTGCCCTGCGAAGCTCTTCAGCTGCCACCTTTTGCTTTTATTTTCCTGTCAGTCAGTCACTTGGTTCATCCATCTTTTTGCCTGCTTCCTGCACATTTTAATGAGGAGTGTTGTACAATGACATG
This sequence comes from Polydactylus sextarius, assembly GCA_016801845.1. Taxonomy (NCBI): domain Eukaryota; kingdom Metazoa; phylum Chordata; class Actinopteri; family Polynemidae; genus Polydactylus; species Polydactylus sextarius. Next base: position 9,323,098 of record CM028922.1, read on the forward strand.
CTGTTTATACAGAAAGTGTGTTTAATTTTTCAATAAAGATAACTGCACAAAAACTAGCAACCTGTCTGCTTTTATTTTGGAAAGTTTTTTTTTTCTTCTTTGAAATAGGATTCATCATATAGAGGGAGACTTTTTGACTATAGCCTACTGTATGGTCAAAAACCTAATGTCAACTCCATCCAGCACTTCTGGGATGAACTCAAACACTGACTGTGAGTTGGACCTTACCACCCAACATCTGTGTTGGACTCCTAATGCTCTTGTTGTTGAGTTGGAAAAAAAAATACTTGGAGCCAAAATATGGTGTAAAACTTTCTCTGAGGATACAAATCCCATATAATGATAGGCAGTGGACATAGCGATTGATTGCAGCTGTAATTTAGAAATCATCCAACCCCCGTACGGTTGGACTGGGTTACTCTGCTGTCTGGTTCTGAAAAATATTATAATTAAAAATCATCAGCTTGTCTTTCTGATAACCGAATTCTGCAGATGATTATAGGACACTAGTTTTCTGTTGAATTTGTCATATTTTGGCGTTGTTGTTTTTTTTTTTTTTTATAGTCAACAAAATCTAGAACATATTTTACCTGGTGCAGCAGAATCTGAGTCTCAAAGCTGTCTTCAAAGCGACGAACACACAGGCTACCTCTGCTGGCAGCCAGATCTGCTTACAATAGCTTGATTCCATGCCAGTGACTACATGATCCACTGCCATTACACTCTTGCTGAATGCCAAACAGCACTCTACTGCAGTTTAACTTTGACAGATTTTTTTTTTCCCCACCATGATTGAAAACTGTTTTCCTTTTTGTGAAAGTAAAGTTTGAATAAGACAGACTGGTGTGGGCACAAGGCAGCAGATAGATATCAGTCTCATCTGGCAGTCATCTGTCTCTAACACTGCACTCTGTTAATGTGATCTACAAAAACATCACGGGAGAAGCTCTATACATATTCAAATATACCATATAGTACACTTCATGGCCTCAATTACCATAAAGTAAATGCAAAATTTGTCTTATTCAATTTATTCTCATTCATAATCACTCTACTGCACTGAGCCATTATATAGTTTGAGCTTGAAAGTGTAATAAGATCACTGACCTGGAGATTATTAGTAACATCGTTCTCAGTTATACTGTAATAGAGCACTGTATCAGTTAATGTGCAGGGATCAATAAGCCTTGCGTTTCAGGGTGATCTTTTTTTTTTTTTTTTTTTTTTTTTTAAAGAAATGCATTTTGTAAAAGTACAGTTCACTTCACATTTGAAGTTTTTCAATGCTTTTAGTTTTGACGTGTAGACACAGAGAATGATGTTCTCCTGTTATCTACATAGTATATAATGTCATATGGAAACACTCAAAACTCATACCCAAATGTGATGTTAGTTCTATGTGAGGGTTGGTAAAAGTGGCAAAGGAAAGGGCAAATGATGATCATGGTAAATGTAATGTAAATACATTTAGGAACGACTGAATGAAAATCTGAACAAGCTCCAAATATGTTTAAACCATGTAAATTTTTTAGCTATTTTTCCTTCCAATAATTCTCCAAATGCTTGCAAAAAGTCAAACATCGTGTAGCAAAGTTATAGCTCTTCTAGTTGGGTAATGCGGATGATAGAGATAAATTGTAAAATAGTGCTCTCTCGTGGCCACTGTGTTTACTGCATCCTTAGTTTATATGTTCAGTAACATTAAGCCCCGCCTCTGAGCGGCCTCATAACCAATCACAACTCAGTATTTAGCTCCAAACGCTTTAAAGGTACAATTTTAGTTTATTTTGTCCTGAACGTAGTCTGTCAGGTAACACATCCCTATATAAACACCACACATGAAACTATCATGTTTATTCAGAGTTTATTAAAGGTTTAATGTAGGGTTTTAGACACTTTTCCCATAAAATAAAAGTTTTGTTTGTGGTTTATTAACTGGGGGAACACCTGAAATATTAAACGCAGGACTTAAAATATCCCATAGCTTTGCATCAAGTAACTATGCCAGCAAAATCAGTGCCACTCTTCGAAGGGCTTGTAATTAGCCTTATAAATATCAAAAAACCCGCTTGAGGGATGAATTAACTTTTGCCACACCTTCACAATTAAGGTAAAATCATAACACAGTCGGACGTCGGGTTAATGTGGTTTGTTTGGGTTTGTTCTGACGTCAAAGTATAGAGTAATTGATGGTAACGGGTACCGAACTTTTGCACCGACTGCGGGACGTTAGCTAACCGTCGGTTTCTCTAACGTTACTCCGCCGTTAACAACATGGAAGTAAGTTGCTAAATTTAGTGGTTTAACAACTGCGTAGGCTTGAAACGGTTTTTTTTTTTAAATGAAACCCCAGTAACCTGTTCGGAGTGGGTGGTGATTTGTTGTTGTGTGTGTGCCATGGTTACACAGGGGTGGGTCTTTACACTCTTTAGTTTTGTGGTTTTCAAGGCAACCGACCCCCGTGGCCGTGGAGGCTGCCTGTGAAATCTCTGCTGTCTGCTGGAAACCCTCCTCTCTGTCGACGAATTACATGTATCTGCCTACAATGTAAGGTAAGTTTGCAGTGCAATAGTACAATAGTTATCAAAGTTACTTTCTTCCCATACTGCGTTTGTTGTTATTATTATTATTTCAGTGTATTTTTTTAAATGTGCGTTATGTTCAGAAAACCCTGCTGTGTGTGTCTCAACCCACCAGCCTGACTGGTTGGACGTGGTTGTTGCTTTTAACTCTCGTTACTTGGATGTTGTTGAGCAAGTCTTTGGTTTTGTTTTCATTCAGTTCAAATCACTGAACGGAACACGTGTTTTCAAACAGCCTCCATGGATACAGTGATCTATTTTTTTTTTACATGGGTCTGTGTAGGATGCAAAGTTTTAGTGAACCACAAACAGCAGCTCAGAAAATCCACTCGTAATGTCTGCACACATATTTTAAAAAACAATGTGACCTCTGTGCAATTACCAGTATAATCCGCCATAAGCAGAGACATCCAGGTACTCCATTAATATTTTGCTTGTATTGCACATGTGCATCAACACATTTTGGAGTCAAGTTCAGATTCATGATGTCTATTTTTTTCTTGGTCGATAACACAGTTTTTTCAACAAATATTTTTTCCAATTCCTCCCAGAGGATTTTGTTTCTTTGTTTATTTATTTATTCAAAACTGGTTGTTTTTTGTAGTCTATAACAATGTTAGGAAGTGTTAAAAAAAAAAAAAAATCCCCAGACTCAAGATAATGTTTTCTAATACAGATTCTTCACCAGTCACCTCTGCATAGTGTATCCTGTGGCCTCAGCTCTCCCTGTACCATCTAAGGAGATTAGCTGTCATATCTTAGTCACTAGGCTAGGCCGTCTTAAACCAGCCTCTGGGGCAGCTCCAGCTCCACTTCTGTTCATCGTGCTCAAAATTCACTCTGTGTCACCAAGTGAAATCATCCCGTGGTGTCCCTGTTGACCAGGCAGACTGTTTCTTTGACAGCTTTGGTGAAACTGAGAATGGCAGTCGAGCCTGCCAGAAATTCTCCCTCTCTTTCCTGCTCTCTCACTCTCTTATTCTGTCATTCATTTTCTCTCCTGTTTTCTCCCTCCTCTCTGGCTCTTGTTCCTACATCTCCATGTGTTTGTCCTGGATGCAGCCTCAGCTCACTTGACAGTAAGGTGATTAGAGCTGTGCTGTCTGTCTGTCTGTAGTGAGTAGCTGGGGTAGCTTTGTGTCCTGGGTGTGTACTCATGATCACTGTTTACAATGGGTGAAACCCCCTCTAAGGACTTTAGAGCAGCTTAATTCCCCCCCATCTGGCAACCAAGATAAACCTATAGTTCCCCTGGGAATGAACAGGAAGCATGAGCATAGCAACAGGTGAGTGTCTCATTTTATTCTCACCAAAGACAAAACCTGAAATGTTTTTGAATTTGGACTTTGATTTTTGTGTAAATTCGCTACCGTTTTGTTTTTATTCTGACTCTAGTTACTCTTGGCCTGATGTCTTGTCTGTAAATGTACAACATGTGTGAGACAAAAAGACAGTTTTATCCAAAACTAAAATTGTAAACAGTGGCCAGGCTGTTACAAGCAACAAGTAGTACAGAAATAATTTAAGAGCTTGATTTAAGCTGAAAAAAATAAAACAAATATCTCAATCCAAAGTCGTTAAGTTAAGATGTTTACTGTTGCATCGTACCACTATTTTCAAGCTTTTCTCCTGCTGTGGGTAAACTTTTTGTTTTGATCCTCTGTGTGTTTGACAAGAAAAAGAGAATTTAACAATTAGGCCATTCTAAAGTTCTGGTTGTTTCTTTTTTAAGTGATATATCTACAGAGCTGTGTGCTCATTTTAGTCCGTTTTAAACAGACTAGAGTTAGTGTAGCATGTCGCTCAGACTGTGGATTTGTCTATGAATGATGTAGAGGGAATACCAAGTGAATCTGTTAGTCTTTTTTTTATTTTTAACACAAGTGTCTGTGGATGCACATGCATGTGGCTGGATCTCTGATACACTCTCCTGACTGGTGTGTGTTTGTGTGAGACAGACAGAGAGAGAGAGGTTCGTGTTCAAGACACTGTGAGAAGCACCAGCCAAATAATCTGCTTGTGGTAATCTTGGATATTGATGAAAGAAGCCACATGGTCGCCACTTTTCTTGATGAGAGTCTGAGTGCTGCAGCATTGTGCACTATGTCTTTTACCAAACATTCGTCTTACAAACGTCTTTGCTTTATGTGAAGAACATGTTTTTGATAAAGCTTTTGACTTAATTTTCTTTCTGCACGGCCTTGTTGGAAACTAAAACGATGAGATGACTTACACGGTGACATTCACGCTGTCTTTCTGTGATGTTTGAGCATTTTTAGATAGTGGAGGCATGTATATTCATCACTGATACGTCTCTTTGTCACGTTGATTCTGTGCCACAGTATGTTCAGACTTGTTTTATGGCAGACGCTCATAGTGCAGTCAGAGTTCAGGCTATGGAGTTGCCATAGTGAGCATTTAGGGGTTAAGCAAATACTTGTGTAACCTAATGCGACTGTGAGCTGATAGTTTAATCCAACCTCTGTAACTAGTATGATATGCGTGTCTATAATAAAGACTTGTGTTCAGTATATGTGAATTAAGATTATCAGGTGGGTAACATCGTAGGCTTACGTTTGTGTAAGTAAATGATAAATGCTACAACCTGATAGCACATGATTTTAGCCGTGGGCAATCCAGTGAATGATTGCCAGGGTTGGAGACTCCCAGAGTTCACGTCACCGTGGAAACGAGTCCTTAAGTGGTTCACCTCACATAAGAACATGCGAATCAAACAAAATGTCAAACACAACACAACAATCAGCAGCCCACATTAATGAGCCAAACAAAACAAAAGCCTTGTTTTAATTTTCAGGATTTACAGTTTTGTAAATGAGGATCTGTCGGTTCAGATTCAAGGTACATTTTTGCATTTTGTGAAAATATAAGAGCAGCGTCTAACAAACAAAATGTCTACTTTTGGATTTACTCAGTCAATAAAAATCATTAAATACTCACCTATAAATGTCATAGAAACCAAATGAATGAAAGCTTAAAGGCAACAGCTGATGTTAAGTTTTTTGCTTGTTTGTTTGTTTGTTTTTTGGTACTTGGCATTGACTTCTTGTTTAATATGCTTGCTTTTCTTTTATATATCATTTAATCTTATTTATTACCTTTTCAGGCTTCGCACACCAACAGTTTATCCACTTAGAGAATAATACACACAGTATTTATGGAGATGCGCCATGTGCAGTGGGGCACATTGTTAAAAAGTAATACGGGTTATAGATGTTTGTTTATGGAGGAGAGTGGCTGTTTGTGAGTAAAAGGACAGAATGATTGTTTTTTAAATAACTATAAATGTTTTATATATAATATGAGAGCACAATCCTCACTACAAGACTGCTGTTTTTATTTTATACTAGTATTGTTGTTATTGTTTGTTTCAGGAACTGCATCAAAGATGAGAGTTCCTCTTCTTCTGGACTGAAGACTGGCAGATACTAACTCACATGACCTGCAACCTGTAAACTTCTGTAGCCATGGCCTCGAAACTGAACATCACTGCGAAGCTCAATCAACAAGAAAAGATGCGGAGGGCTCCCGTACCTGGCTGAAACCCTAACAGAGGTCAGAGCTGAGACCAGAGAGAGGCGCCAATTGGTTGAAAGGTGAATGGAGACAAGAAAAACCACCAAAGCAGGGGTTCTGTTCTGGACCCCTGCTCCCACTCGCTCTTCGCCCACCGGCTCTGTAACATCTGAGGATGTGTGGGAGGATGAGGATGAAGAACAGGCAGAGAAAGAGGATGATTTTTTCAGCCAGATGGATGACAACGGCATCATTGGACTTTCAGAGGCCTTGGAGAATGTGGAGTTGGGTGGAAGTCGTAGTGATGCAGATGCGGAAAATAATCCAGCATGTTATCCTGGATCTCTCTCTCAAGAGGGAACAGACCCTAGTGGGAACAAGAGACTTGATGGGTGGAGTTACACCCAGAGTGAACATCTGTCGTTCACTGAAGCACCAGGAGAAGATGAACTAATACACTCATCCTGTGAGTCTTTGATCCTCTATCCCTTATAATTTATCCCTTATAATAACACAGAAATGCAACAAATCCTCACAACTGAGAAACTAGAGGGAGGGAATAATTAGTTTGGCTGTTTATTTACATCTTTTGGTCAAACTTTATCTTTTCTCAAAATCCACAAATCAATGAATCTATTAATAGTCACCAATCGAATAGCTCAACAACAGCAAGTGTCATCTACATTTTTATTGTAGTTTAACTGCAGTAACATCTTGACAAAGCAGAGAGAGAAGAAAACTGTCGTCTCATCAATGCAACATGTGTAACCACATACACTAAATATGTAAACAATGGGTGAGACGATAGTGAGAACAAAAGAAACATCAGCTATCCTTATGAACATAATTTATCAAACATATTATAAACATAAACATGAAGAGAAATATTACAGCTGTACAGGATGTTTTTGGAAATGTTTCATAAAAATAGAAGTATAAATAAATTGTGGTCAGGCAGATGAAACACAAACTCAATTCATGGATGTTTGTTATGAAACTGTATTTTTTCATATCTTTTTTTGTCCTCAGCAGGTAATGGCATAGTGAGTCACTTAAAAGCACAGACCTCTGAGTATGTGAGGCAGAAAAAGGACATGCAGAAAGTGAAGCACCAATCTGAGAGGGACGAGCACCTGGACATAACAGAGGAGGAGAAAGAGGGGAAGAGGAGTGATGGAAAGAGAAAGAAACAAATTTGCTCAACAGGAGAGCTCGGAGCTGTGAAAGGCTTGACTGGCTCTGTTAACAGAGAGGAGATTGAGAGAATCAGACCGGCTCGACCTCATGGTGCTCATCTAACAGTTGTAGAACCTGATGAAGTCTTAAACCATCACTGCTCGGTGTCCCAGTCAGCCTCAGCTGCCACAGCCCTACCTCATGTTCTCTACTTCACTGCTGAGGAAATTGCTGCTGCTCCAGGGATTGAGGGTGAAACGTTCCCAGACATGGGCTTCACAGAAAGTCTTCCAGAATCATACAGCAGTCGCATCAGCCACAAGTCCAGCACTCGTTCTCCTCGAAACTCCGAAAAGCAGGAGCTGGACTTGGCTTCGGCTGACTTTCCTGAACAAGAGCTGTCAAATGGTTACAGTGAATTGTACAAAGGCCCTTACAATATACACATAAAGACAAATAAGCATCATGTGCAGCCAAGTCTCTCACAGAGGAAAATGAGCCAGCCCTCTCCTGAAGCTGCATATTTAAGGATTTGTTCCCCGAGCAATGATAGGACAGACTCCCTGAAATCCAGACAGAGTCCAGACGGAGAGCTGAGCACACCCAGAACCAGGACTAGGCCTGCTGAAGTGAATAAATCCAGGTGAAGGACAGTCCCTTAGCCATTTGTTTGAACTGTTTCCTTATGTTGCCACTTTCTTATCCATTCTTGCTTTTTTCAATGTTCATACATTATGGTTGTAGATTTTTCATAAAAGCCTGAACCATGAAATGTTTTATATTTCCAGGAACAGGTGTCTGAGTTACCGCACACCAGACTTCTCTAAGGTGGAGCCTAAGGTCTGTTTCCCCAAAGGTAGTTACAAGCCGCCCAAGAGTAAACACGGCTGCCTTAGGAAGTCCCTGTCCCCTGAACCTCCCCTGGTGTTCAAGTCTCCTGCTGACATCGTGAAAGAAGTCCTACTGAACACCACTGATGGATCTCCTGCATCGTCAGACTCGAACATACCACAATTCCTCTGCCCTACCTCCACTGTGCCTCAGGACTTCAGATGCAGGCAGCAGGCCACCACTCTGCTGGAACAGCTACAGGTACTGTTAGAGAGGGGAAGGTGAGAGGGTTTTCACTCTGTGTACGAACAAACAGAAAGTACTAGCATGCAGAGTTTTGTGCATAATGAATGTTTTTAAAGCTTTGTGTGGATAGAGTCTGAAAAAATAAAAAAATTATTTACCAGTTTTTAAATAGGATGCAACATAATTTAGAAGCAATTAATTTAAATACTCTGCCAGAATTGACATTTGCAGACTTTATTGTTTTTGCCCCAGTGCTAGCCTTCTTCTGGACACGTGATAACTCGGGCCCAGGACTACGATGCTGATGAACTGCTAATTAGACATGAGACTAGACTTGTTTGTGAAAGAGCCAAGTGCTTTAAAACATATCCTCCCACTAATTGTCCCAGGGTCACAGGGTGTAACTGCAAAAGTTTGTTTTATATTTTGTAATGAAAAGATTACACCTTCGTTGTTTTCATAAAACATTTTCAAGATGGAACAACTACAAAGAAATATTAATATTAAAAAGGAAACCATTTCAGTGAATTCCCTTTTGTTTTGAAGTCTTGTATGATATAGAGAGTTTTTTAAACAAACTTCTCAATAACAATTGAACCCTGAGCTTGTTTATTTTGGCCCATTATCCCTTTCATTTTTATTGTTCATCAGTCTACTGCACCAGGGAATTACAGAAGCCAAACTTGAGACTAATGTTATGTTGATTAGGTGTCTGCAGATCATTGACCTTGAGACAACACGTATTACTTCTTCTCAGTCAATACTGCAAATATAGCAGCAATTATTCAGGGACATATAACCCTTACCTTTTCAGGGTGACTTTTTTTTTTTTAAATGCACTTAACATTGCGGAACAATATTGTCCAAAATATAATAAACATCATCATTTGCTAGAGGATCAAGATTTCACTTCTTAATCGAAGAAGCTTAAAAAAAAAAACTCCAAAAGTACACAGAAGTACAAGGACACGGTACAATTCTCTATCCTACGCTTGACTCCTCTTCTTTTGTCCAACTTTGTCCTTTTACTTTTCTTCTCACATTCTGTTTTTTTATTCCTCACTTTTCCATCTTACTTTCTATTTTCCTCTTTCTCCTCTTGGTGTAGGAGGACTACAACAGACTGCTGACTAAGTACGCTGAGGCGGAAAACACCATTGATCGTCTACGCCTGAAAGCTAAGGTAGTTGATCTAAACATCGGGTAATAATTTATCACTGTTCAGTGCAGTGGATCGGGGGGTTTAAAATGGCACGTTTCACTGCCATAACAGATTTATTTTTGGTCTCAGTTTTAAATCATAACAATGCCTCTGTGTTACAAAAAAAACCTTAAAATGATTAACAGTCGTGTTCTTTTATTATTCATATTGGTGCATTTTTTATTAAAATTAGGAAACTGAGACACGAGGCACAACTATATTAATTATTAGTGCTTTGATTCAATAAAGCAACAGCTTTACTAGAAAGTAAAATAGAGATGAATATTAATAGTAATGTGAAGTCACGATAATAAAAATGCCAGCTTGAACTTGAAATAAAATTGATAGTAAAATGATGTGTATATATAATAATACAATATTTGTGTCTTGTGTTTCTGTACCACATACCACAGCCACTGTTTTAGAAATAAACACAGGCTGAATTGGAAAAAAACTTAAAAATGGAAAGATTAGTTTAGTCAAAGTGGGGCCTCTCCACAACCTGCACTGAAGTATTTGAGAACAAAACACACATTGGGTGTCACTGTACATCCTCTTTAGTAAACACACAGTGTATAATCAGGACCAGAGTGAAATCCAGGAGGGCACAGAGAGTTCTGGACACCGAGAACCAACATAAAGACTCCTCCACAATTATCTAAAACCACAGTCCACATAACGAGGCTAAGAAAAAACATTGATCTGTCAGCAGGTCCTCAGCCAATGGGTCACAGCAATTGTCCCAATGTGTGTGTTTGTGGTCAGTGCTATTTTAGTTTGCTCTCTTTTGTGAGCTTCAATATCAAGTTTTAAAGTTCGAGCTTGTTGTTTATCTGCTGCTATAACTTTGTAAGCTCAGACATTATCCATCGCATTGGACAAACAAACTCTTATTGTTTTTACTTTATTTGGGGACTTTTAAATTACACATCGGTCATTTAATTCAGTCCCAGTCATTGATGTTTTTGTATTATTGTGTAGCCTTAACCACTTTATCATAAAGTCCACTTCCAATTCTGTTTGTCTTTTCTGCAACTTAAATTACCTCAGTGGCCTCCAGCTCCTTTCTGCCGTTTTAGCACTAAAGTGAAGTGAAATTGCACAAGATCAAGACACTAGATGGGGATGTTAGTCTTCTTGCCTCCATCTGTGTGTGACAGTCAATGAATAGTATACAAAAAAAATGATTCATTTCTGTTTGAGATGTAACAGTAGTTAAAAACATTGGTATTGCCCTTCTGGTAGAAAATGAGTCAAACATCACCCTAAGTAGGTGATTTAATAATTACAGATAACATAGCTAAGTATAAAGTTGATGCTTGTTCATACATTTCACCTTTGTACCAGGTTAACATCTATTCTGAGTCTCCAAAGCCCAACTCCTCGATGCAGTCAGGACTGAGACACAACGCTTCAAAGTTCATGACCCTGGACTTTCCTCAGCCTCAGACGGCGCAGATCGACTCAGCTTCTCCTCATCCAAACAAACACAATGTTAATCAGAGTATGTTCCTTTTTACTACCTATCTCTTTACTGTTACATTCAGCATTTTATGTTTGACATAAATAAATCAACAAATTAGTTTTCTCTTGCTGTATAATCAAATATTGTCATTCAAAAAGTTCATCAAACAACTAACACTTTCATTTATCATTTAGCTGATGCTAGCGTTGCATCATTCTGTAGAAGTTGCATGATATAAATCTTCTTTCCTGTGCACCTGTCTGTTAAACGAACAGGCCTTCAGCTGCCTGAGATTCTCTACAATCAGGTCGACAACTTTCTCCAGCAGGTAATTGAGCTTTTAGAATTATTAACAGCATTAAATCTTTAAAGATTTGCTGGATGGTGTGATTATTATTATTATTATTTTTTTTTTTTTTTTTTGATTCAGATGGAGAATTTCAAGGATCTCCTAAAGACGGATCTCAAACCTTTCGAGCAGAGGGAGGTAAGAGCAATGTACAGTTTAAGTGCATTTTTTTGGAAGAATCACTTCTAATTGCTACCTGACATCCAAACTGATGAACTAATGTTGTCCTTCAGCGTCTCTCACAGCTTGCTCAGGGACTCAGCTCTTTAGAAAGAGGATACCTCTCAGCAATGGATGAACACAAATTCCAGCAGCAGCAAGGTGTAGAAATCAGCCACTTTGATCCTGATCGGTGCGTTATATCCAAGATAAATGTGCATTATATTTAGATTTTGTACTTGTTGGCACTCAGTTGCTTTATGTGTATGTATCAGGGAGCTGGAGGGGGTGATCTACCAGTGTGGACTGCACGTGGAGGAGCTGAGGGAGCTGGTAGAACGGACAGCAACACCTCAGTTTACCACCTCATCTGTTCCTTCTGAGAGGCAAGAAACTCTGACTCACCCACAGGTACAATCACTGTTACTTTATACTCTCTGATCTACACAGAAGGTGTCACTGACTTCTGTACCTGGGCATGTACAGCGTAAAAGGCTGTAGTTTATCAACATGTCATGTCACGGTGATTAATTCCTTTCAGATCCCACCTGTACCCTCACTGGTTGGTCCAGGAGGAGCAGCAGAGGTGGAGGTGAGCTCAGTCAGTGAAGAGAGTGTTGAAGAGGAGGCAGAGATGGATGATGAAGAAACTCTGAGTTCCCTGTATCTTAAACCACCGAGTGGCAGAAAAGGATTTGTAGAACATGACTTGGCTTCTCTAATGGATCAGTGAGTGATGATGTTTGTGTTTCTAAGTTATCAGCTTTTTGTTCACTGTCTAACAATCGATATCTTTTTTCATGATGTTGGGAGATATTCTTAGTAAACGTCTTACTTTTCACTGTTTTTTGTCCACTGTCAGAAAAAAATCTGGAAAATAAAGATCTCAGTCTACAGCTTTTACTTTAATGAATTCATCCTGACCTTTTTACTCTAGGTACCAGAGCTTCAGGGAACTTCCCCAAGTGTATGACTACAGCCGGGGGGAAGAAGCTGTGGGAACCAGTCTGGGACGTGAGGAGACAGAGAGATCAGGTCAAGGTCATGTTCCACAGAGGTAAGTTATCAGAGGAGCAGAGAGACAGTTTCAGCTCAACAATAATGTCTTGTATTGAGCCTGTCTAATGTGTTCTTTCCTGTTAAAATATAGTTGTTGTTTTTTATTTTAGTGGTAAATGATATTAATGTTTCAGTATTGAAAGTACATATAAAACACATACACGCACACCATGGTGTCTCTGCGGAGTGGCTAATTTCTGCAGCTTCACCAAACTTCACTTAAATTATCTGTACTTTTCTGTTGACAGGAAAGCTGAATCAAACCATCGGGAATCTCCTGTAGGCATCAGCAAAAAGCAGACCAGCAGGTACAGTCAACCTCCACACCGGGCTTCCAGTCAGTCTACCTTGCTCTCCATTCAGCCTCCCAGTAGCTACAAGAGGTTGGACAAGGGAAAGTCCCACAGTAGCAGTCTGAGTAGCTTGGGAGAATTCACTGCAACAGAAAGGAGGAACTCCAAACTCCAACCTGGCAGCAGGAGAGTGCTCTCTCAGGTCAGTTTACACCATTAAATTAACATAGTGGAATAACTGTCTGTCTGGATTCTACCCTGATTCCATTATCAACTGAGGCCACAACACTCCTTTTGCTGCTTTTATTAAACAGAAGGAATGCATCGATCTCTTGATGACTATTAAAAGCTTAGAGATAAATTATAGCATAATGTTGGTTCTGTGTTGTGTCGACCAGGACGGCATTATCTCTCCAGAGACGGACAGTGGGTTTGTTGGTTCAGAGAGCAGCCATCTGACTCCCGCAGCGGCTCCCAGTCCTGTCCACCAGAGGGCACCACAGAGGTGAGCAGATCCAACACTGCCTCTCTTCATCCACACACATTTTCTGCACCATAAATTTAATTTATGTTCCTTCCCCCACCCCTGCAACGTACACATACAGAACACACTGATGTTTCATCCTACCACTCTAAACACTGATGCTGTTTATTATTGTTCATTTCATCAACGTCGCCAATTTCTTACCAGGTCGTGTGTGTTTTCGACCTTTGTGTTTGAATATTTTTTTTATTGGTGCAACAGTGTTTCAGTCCATCAGGACAGGAACAAAAGGAAAGAGCCAGTGTCGGCACCATCCGCTGCTTCAGCACCATCACACAGTAACACAGCTCTGGAGTTCAGAGGGACGTCCCAGCTCAGGTCTGACCAGACAAATGGAGGCAGACAGAGGCAGAGGAGACGAACCCACTCCTGTTCTCCACAGCGCTGGCTCAGTCAGACAGAACAAACCAGAGCCGACAGTGGAACCAGTGAGTTTGGATTGGAAAGTGACAACAGTGAGTTTTCCATTTCAGACCATCAACTGAGACTGTTCTTATACTTAACATCCTTTTATTATTTAAAACATTTAAAGCTAGCTCAAAATTAAAGAATTTTATTAGAAAATATGTATTTACCTTGTATTACCTTATATATTGTGTATTTAAACCTTGTCCTCTTTGTCTCTACAGTTCACTCTGCATCTGAAGATGGACAGAGTGACCAGTACACAGAATCCATTAATTCTCTCCACAGTTCCCATGGAAGCTCCTCCCACATTGAACAGTATCACCATGGCGATTCTCACAGAGCACTTGGCTCTAGACAGGTTGCAAATCGCAAGTGAGTGTGTTTAGCAGCAGCAGCAGCAGCTGCTGCCATGGTGATAACCACACACGAGGAGAGGTTTATGTCTCCCTTCAGAGACGCCTTGAATGGGACTTGAACTGAACAAGCTGTGTTGCCACACAATACAAGCACACAATGTTCCAGAAATCAAGAGCCACTATACCGACCAGTTCCTCCTCTGCTGTTGAGTCTGTAGACAAACAAAACTTGTGTCAGCATACAGTCATACAGATAATAATTCTTGAAACTGGATTGACTTGTTAACTAAAGGGGAATTTACCTTGTGATATCAAGCTTCACAGCTGTTGTGATTTATTGAAATATCCTTAATGTGTTTTATTACAGAATCTGCTAAAACTGAATGTGGTTTCATATTAGGAGGTACTTTGTGTTGTTTCCTGCATGGTGTGGAGACGCATGACTTCTTAACGATTGAGTGTTTTTTTTGTGCGTTTGAACTGAAACCTGCATCGATCGCTCAGATCACCTGGTTGACCAGTTGAATATTTTTACAGTGCAGCATGTCAGCACTCATATTTTCTGCACTTTGAAGTGTTTAACCATGAGATGTGTGGTGGTGAAATGTGTGCTGTGTTATATGATTTAATTTAATTTGTGTGTGTGTGCTGTTGTTTGTTTTAGTGATGCAATCCAGACACTGCAGACCGAGGTCACCAAACTGAGGGAGAGACTAGAACGCTGTCTGAGGAAAGAGAAGCCTCCAAACTCCACGAGAGCAGCTCCTTCAGCTCAAGTGATCGATACTCACCGCTACACCTCCACACCGTGCACCAGGTTAGTTGTTAGTGTTTCAGGTGTAACCACATAGTCCAGCTGTTATTCAGAAACTCTGCCCAGGCCACTCTAGGCTTGTCTTTGTAGCCAAACAGGCTCAGAGTAACGGTCAAAAGGTGATAGCTGTTACAAAAAGGAAGCCTGTGATGAAAAGTTTTATTTCTCCTCACATACATAATAAGTTATCTACTTCTTTCATGTTGGCTTGTATTTAATCTGATCCTTTACCTTTTCTCAGGCCCAAGGAGAGATGTCAGAGTGATGTCAGCAGAAGAAGAGAAAGAAGAAAGAACAGTGTGGTAGAGGAGTCAACTCCACTGACAAGACAAAAATCTCAGCGTGAAATCTGTAAATTCATCTGAATTTATTTTGTCTTTAAGCCTGAACTTTGCCATAAACATCACATATAATCCAGAGATTAAGAAACAATGTTGCACTGTGATGAATGTATCCGATGCATGTAATGTATTTGCTTGTTTGTTTGTTTTCAATCACAGCTTTAGATGTGGAGCCTCCCACACCCTCATCTCTACCTCGGGTGTCCAGATACACTCAAACATCCAGCGCAGCACCAGATGGCCACTGTTCACACTCAAACACTGGCCACAGCAGGAGAACAAACCACAGTAAGAACATCCATCCCTTTGCTGCAGATGCTCTGATTTATCTTCTCACATCAAACAGACGTCATGTTGATTTTTTTTCTTTCAGGTTTCTTCAGACATTTTGCTAACAGAATCTGAAGAACCTGTAGTGCTGTAGTCAACTGATGTAACAATCTGTTCATGTAGTTCAGAATGGAAATACATACAGACCTCAGTAATGGCAAGTGAGAAAATGTTATGTGAATTAGATTAATTGAATTGCAGTGAAGCTTTTACTTTTGTTAATGCTTTCAGAGACGCTCTGCCGTCTATTTCTAGGATTCTATTAATACACACTCTTCAATTCTGAATAATGCTGTGAATTCATATCCACAGTCATGCCAATACACATTATTTTGTTTTAACAATCCATCAAAAACACAGTGTTTGATAAAGTGTGATTACTTACTGATTTGCTAGAACAGACTGTGACTGTATTTTCCTCCCAAACATTTCTAAAGTGTTGTGTGTGTTTCCATTTCACAGAGCATCACCCTGTTTCTAAAGCAGAAGATGAGGTTGACAATAGAAGTCGTAAAGGTTCTGTTTGTCTCCAGTGTTCGTCGCGTCTCAGAGGACGATCTGGCGGTGAGAAAGGATCCTTCTCTTTACCTTTTTTTGACTGTTCTTTGACTTCTTTTATATTCAGACAACTAAGATAAAATCAAAGTATGTATAATAAAATTTTTGCAATATTTTTGCTTGAGTTGTTGATCATCCCATTCAAGTCCTCTGTGTGTCTTGTGCTGTCAGGGCCAGCTGGTGGCAACAGTGAGCCGACCCACTCATCCTCTCACTGTCCTCTCTGTGGATACCCCAAACTGTTCACACACACCAAACCAGGTCTGTCTTATGTGATGCTGCTCCGACATATTGTTATAGAAAGTAGAGTTTTGTGTATTTACCTCTAGAGTTTCCTGTCATTGTATTTTCCCATTCTCTGGGACGCTGCCAATATTCCATGAGTTGGCAGTGTTTGGATTTGTTGTTCAATATTGGGAAAGGTAAAAATCACTGCAGCCACTGAGCTCAGCACATAAATGATGTCAGGCTGCAGTAGATGAAGTAAATTTAATTATGTAAAGTGTTAATGGCGCTCCTGACCCGCTGTGATTCATAGACTGTCGCAGAGAGTCAGACCACCCCCCCCACACAAGCTGCCAACCTGCCGAGTCCTCTGACGGAGGAGAGAGTGGCAGATACGCTGCAGCTCCTCCTGCACTGCTGCAGTGCATGCCAGTGTATACACCACCACTGCTGTAAGTGACCTGACCACACACACACTCACACTCTCACACTGGACGTATTTTAAAATGCTCATTAGACTTATTTAATCCGCTGGCCTCTCTTTCTGCTTTTCTTAGTAGAAGTGCTGTGTCACATTTCCACGTCACATGTTACCACATTAGTGTAACTATGTGGTGCTACACAAAAAATGTCACCATATAATACTTTTACACTTGATCATTTGAACTTTAAAAGTGTTTGTATGACAAAAGCTTTTAAAATACTTGTCTTTAAAAATATCTACAAAATACAAAAACGAACATAAAAAACAGATGCTTCCTGTTACAGGACAATGGAAGCAGAGAAATATATTTTTGTCAAATGCAACTAACAAACTTGAACACTATCAAGTACAAACAGTAATGTGTGCACAGAAACTAATGCTGCTAAATGTTTGCAGTCTGACATCCACCTGTGTCTGTATGTTGTCACTTCCTGTCGATACAAAGGGCAAACATGATTAAAGCATGACCTAAAGTAAACTCTGTTTCACACTAATTGTATTTTTCGTCATCAATCTTACCCTCTCCTCAGGTTGTACTCACCGCACCTCTACACGTCTCCAAGCAGCGACACTGGTGCATCTCTGGGGGTCAGAGGTCACGAGGAAAGGAGGGCGGCTGTAAGACACTCCCTGTCTGATGATAAGCAACGCTCCTTGGACAACTCTTTGAACACAGCCATCAGAGCAGCTCAACACATGAAACACACATCCAGACACATGGCTCACTCTCTCTCACTCTCTCTCTGGCAGCTTCAGTTACAAAACGAGACTGTTGACAGCAGCGGTAGACGCAAACAAACGGGACCAAAGTTAATAAAAACCTGACATCCTTCTCTTTATTGTTACTTTCTTTTCTTCTGAAACTTATTTGTTTTTCAATGCAATATTAATGGCAAAGTTGAAGTCTCAGGTGGCCAAACATGAGTTTATGTCTCTAGCAGATGACTTTCTAACATGATGTAGTACTGTAGATCAGTTTGATTGAAAATGTAGTTGATCATATTGATTTTTCGATTCACGAGGTAAAGATATTTTTTTTCTTTAACTCAACTAACTTGAGAAATTACAGCTGTTTTTGTTATGACAGCTGTTATTTTCAGCTATTTATTAATCATGTGATCATATTTTTAATGATCATGTGATTTTTCTAATTTGTAGCAAAGGTAAGTTCAGTGTTATTGAAACTGAAAATGCTGTTTAAACCTTCTACTTGTTGATACAGTAACATGTTTTACTGTAAATGAAATGCACTCCATTAATGCACCTGCTCTGTTTTGGGTTATAATACAAACTACTATGAATCCGTTTTATTAATTGCAAATGTACTCATCACTCTATATATCCAACATATAATCAATAATTGTGAGTCAACTGAGTTCTGAGATGCTGGATATCCTCAAACTGAGTTCTTCATCTTAGCTGTGAAAAGTCCTTTTATATGTAGAGAAAATATTTGTTTTGTTTTTTTTTTATTGTGAAGTTAAGAATGAAAGTTTGTATAGAGATTTATCATTAACTTGTATTTGTGTCTGAGTCAGAGGGACAAATGTAACTGATCAGCTTTATATGAACACAGTGAAGGTGTTCAGAGACATTAAATTATGTATATTATTTAGTTGGATCATGCCACAGTGATGGATAGTTTTGAGTGAATTCATTGTTTCGGATTTTTTTTTTGTACATTTTTTTTTTTTTTTTTTACTTTTGTACAGTTTTGTCTTTTTTTTGTCTTTGTTTTGCAGGGAATCTTTTCTTGCCTCCAAGAAACCCAATAAAACTGGAAATGAAAAGTCATCGACCGTTAACTTTTGATTTATTTCATCAAAGAAGAGAAGTTAAGTCTTTATTGTAATGGAAGCCAATTTATTAGACAGCCTTAGTACATATTAGGTACACATGGAAGTATTGTTTGTGCTTCAACACTGGCAAACAAACAATCCCAATAAGTTAAACAGTTTCAGGACAGACTAATGTTTCATTATTCTTTTTTTTTCTCTGATAAATAATTTTGATATAAATCAATTGATATAACAGAGTAAAACCTATACAACAGCAAATTAAAATAGAAAAAAAAAATAAACACAAAGTCAAGCGTTTGCATCACAGAAAACGCATTAGTGCAATATACAACTTGTTTGGCCAGGAAACGGAAAGAAAGGAGGAAATTAAAAAGTGAAAAGGTTGGGATAAAGTTTTGTATTTTTTTTTTTCTTCTTTTTTTTTTTTTGCAAAGCCATTCACCATTGGAGGGTTTTACATTGCACCAGAGGAGGAAACAGACAAAGAAAAATATAGATAATAGTTCTTTTTCCCAGCTGACCACTAACAGCTACGGCTAAAACATCACAAACACGGCGGCTTCACATTGGCATTTTGAAAGGAAAAGTATCACTACTTCACAGTCAGAAATATCACCAGTCAACAGTGAGACGCTAAAACAGCAACATATGGCATATACACAACACTACTCAGTGCATGGCCCAATTAAACATCATTACTAACCAATGATAAGACTTAATCTGACAGGATACAATACTGAAATACAACTGGCCCTTTTTAAGATTATTCTTTAAATATCAGCAAGCAACGGCCTTTTCGACATTAAAACGTGAAGTTTGTGGAGAAAGGAAAAAAGGTTGTGGCAGGTAAATACTTCACAGTCTTGGCAGCCGGAGGAGGGATAATTCTGGCTTTTTTTTACAGAGCTCTTTCTCTTTTCATCTTCTGCTCTGCCAAGTGTTTTTAAAATGAACACTCAACCGAAATCTTACTGTTTTCAGTATCAAACTCATCAGCTGTTGAGCTACAAGATGGAGAGTGGCAGCTGAAGTTAGCTTGGATATATGATAGTCTCACTGCCAAAAAACTGTTTCAGAACATCCACAGAAACTTATAAAACCATTCCTGTGGTATAGTCCACATTCCCAACTGTCAGAATATGTATTAACCACATTATATAGTTATATTTCCATCAAGATATGTCTGAAAAAGACAACTTTCATTTTGATGCTAGCGCTAGCACAGCTACTGTGCAGGTCCAGGATTAAATGGAAGCTGTGTCTATTCCAACTAACATTTCTTAATTGTTACCAAATATTAGAGGTTAGTAGATTTCATATTGTATCCACCACATTTATATCAGTCCTACAAGACTAAATACTAAAAACACATGTGTATAATGCATCAGATTTACATTGCCATAGTTTTAGCACAGTGTACCTATTAAAACTACCAACTACTGTATTTACATATTAACTGATGAGTAGTGGACCATGCTTCAGGACTGATTTGAAAAGTTTCCATGAATGTTTTTTTTTACAGTTTTTGATACTCAAAACAAAAAGTTTAGGGTTCAGTATTCAAGCTCAGCATCTTTGGAAAAAGCTTAACGCTAACTCTGCAGCTCCCGAAACATCCACACTGGATACAAACACATTAACAGTCCACACAAGTCCAAGCATGCTACTGAATATGCACATCTCAAATGGGCAGGGGTGACTCCTCTCTGATGAAATATATTTATATTATACATATATTGCATGTTGACTGATATGATATATTTTACAACATCAACCTCTCAAACTGCGCATCCCTCCTCCACCTGCTTCCAATAAAACTCACACCAAGGAGGTAATCCAAAGGAACAAACAAGAGAAAATGTCTACCTTTTACACATTCTAGCAGGTTTCATGACATACAATATTACATTTTGGTACTTTCAGTTTTAAATGGCCTCTTCTGATATTTAAACCTTTTTAAATAAGTTTATTTAGTTGCATCCATTGTAAAACATGAGAATACTTGCAACAGTTTTATTCTTTGATACAACATATATTTTTTTTATCATCTAAGATGTCTTTTTTTTTCTTTTCAAGCAAGATGCATACACAATTAATGGACAAGGTCGGGGGGAGAGGATATGGAGGTAAGATGGGTAGACAAGGGGACGTGTGGGTTAAAGATAAAGGAGGGTAGAGATGTGATTGGAGGATTTTTAGCTTGCCACTTCCTCGTCTGGTTTGTTCATGGCCTTGAGCTGCTCCAGCAGGCTGGTGGGGGTGAAGATGTGGGTCGATCCTGGAGCACACGCACAAGACACACACACAAACACACACACACACAGTGTTAAATCTGCACATTTGGAATGAAACAGATAAAAATGTGTTTTCAGCTCTTGTTACGAATGCCTATTGTAGATGATGGCAGTGTCACATAATGTTATGACTGACAGCTGCAGTCCCTGAATGCTCTGCAGATTTAGATTGTTTTGACACAAAATCTCAGTATATCAATTGTACATAACTGTGTCAACCTGTAGATGAACAAGTTATACTTTAATTGATCTGAAAGCAAGAAAATGACAATATGACTTTGGCCAGATTGTCTGAAAAACTCCAGATTTGTGTTTTTTTTTGTTTTTTTTTTATATCCATCCATTCCTTGCTTTAGATTTCAAATGATTTCATCTTGATTTGCCTACATAAAGCACCATATTAACTAACTTTTACTACTGATTCAAACACTAAGTTCAATAAACTGTTACGTCACATGCAGCTGAACATTATGGAAGCGCACAGATCAGCGATGGCACCACACAACTGACATGACTCTGCGACAGCAGCGGCTGGCCTAGAGGAAAACCTGCCAAACCAAACCTGTCTACACGGCACAGCCAATCAGATGTAAGAAGAATGTGCACATGACCTGTAATTACGCCTTGAATTAAAGAGCATGCAGAAAGCTGAACAATACTACTAGAAAAAGCAAACGATACAGCAAAACCAAAGGCAAAAGCAGATCTCCTCTACATGTCATGAAAACCAAAACCAGACAGTTAGATCTATCATCTGTCGTTAATATGAATGAAAATGTGAGACTGAGTAACCTCAAAACCACAATGAGCTCTTGTGACAGCTGAAGACACATTTCAAACATTGTAAATCTTGAAAGGTGTTGACTGGAGTAAAGCAAACATTTTTTTTGGCAAGTTTCTTTGTCACTTTGATTTATATCAGATTTGCCATCTCAATTCACAGAGACAGGAAACAGATTATTTGATTTACTCCTCACACCTGTTCATCAACCAGTATTGATCCTAGGTTGGTTTGTTTCTGTTGCAAAGCTGCATGTTTCTTCCAGTTTGGTTTGATTAGCTGCTTTACCTCAAACACATTCACCTACAGTTTACAGTAAACTTGGTCCTATGAGCAAGTGAAAGTAGTTATAGGGGAAAAGCAGAAGAGAAATAGGCAAGTCCATCTTGAGTTAGGTCGTCATGGTGATGCGGGTGATTGTGGGTGTCGAGGGATTGTGGGTGAGGAAGGTTTAGTGTGAGTCACAGAGGTCAGTGTCAGACTGGCCTCGCCTGCTTCTCTGCTGTTCCCCAAACACACAGCTTCGTGGGCTTTTCAGCCCCAGAAACACAACTCGGTGACATTGATCTCCAACGCCACTAAATAAGTGTACATGTCCAGGTTTAGATCAAAACAGCATAACAAAAACAAAGAGTTGTTTTAGTAAGTGATGGTCATTTTGCTCAGGAAGTGCTGAATGTGGCAGTATGTAGGGAGGGCAGCCATACTGCTTATGGTGAGAGTTGCTTACTGAAGAAACCATTAAACCAAAAGTTGGTTTGTAAACGATATCGCTTTAGCAGATTAGTCAGGAATGAGATGGATGCCCAGGGTTACGATATTCTGTCTTTATGGGTGAAATTCCAGCTTTAAATGGCAACGTGTGTGTAAAAACAACCTTGGTAGTAAGGGAAAGACAAAGTGGAAATAATTAGGTTCCAACTATTTCCAAATGCATGTTTGTGATGTTGGGTACGAACTCATGAAATCAGGTGAAGAGAGAACCGGTGAGTTTTTTTTTTTTTTTTTTTGCTGCAGCAGATAGCTCCACCATGTGGCCACTTTTATGAAGAACTTTCATGTTCTCAACTTCTGAACGAAGGAATGAAAGACAAACATATTGTCCCTTAACTCCTTGGTTCTTCTTTTGCAAATGTGGTGTTAATTAATTGTGCGTTTTGATTAAAAAATATTAGGAAATATTATTCAGACTGGCAGAGATACACAATCTCTGACAGCTTTCTAGTCAGGTTCCTGTAGATGTAGTATCTGTTATTGTGTTCCTGTAAAAACTAGTAGTCTACGAGGTGGGAGGTCGAGGTATTAGTGGTAGCTGCTTGATGTGTGGCATCGTTATTTTTTTTTTTTTTTTTTGCATAGTTTGCTAAAGCATATCAGGTGGAACAGTGCTACATTCTCAGACTGTGTCAGCAGAGAGACATTATAGAGGGAATGTTCTGGGCAACTGAACTGAGTTCTACTGAAACACTTTCTGTTGCCTGCGTCAGCACCTTTTTCAATATTATCATGCAGATCTGATAATAATAATGTCCGGCGCCCTCTGCAGACGAGCCATGAGCCATGTGAGCATGTCATGTGCGGCTGAGAGAGTGACGTGTATGAAGTCAGACAACTAGGAGCCAAACGACAAATAATAATAATAATAATAATAATAAACACACACAAATAACAAAAGGAGAGAATCCTTCCTTGAAATCCAGGATCAACTTAAGGACCTGTCCTGAAATAAACCGGTAACAAATCAAGAGGATTGTCTTTGCAATGGGTTAATTGGGAAAAATAAAATCAGACACTTAAAAAAACTGATAAAGATGGATCTCAGGGGGTAGATTAAATCTGAAGTGGAGCAATTAACAGGCTCAAAGGGCCTTTGCGTGTCTGTTGAGGGGTGATTTAATCCACCCAGTTGAGATGATGGGTGGAGGCAGCAGAGATGGGGTCACAACCCTCTCAGGCATGGACGCTCCTCAGCAAAGACTTTACTTGGTCTGAATCCAAATATCCATCCTTCTAACTTGCAGACAGGATCCTCATTCACAGTGACGTGGTCATCATAATCACATCAAGTTTAAGAAGCTGCGAGAACGAAAGGCGACATAGGCTCCTGATAAAACAAGCGCTGCACTTAATTAAATACTATTATGTAAACACACCAATGTTTTTTTCTACAAAACGATGTGCTTAAGTATTGTCTTTGCATACTTGTTAGACATTTCATAGTTCAGTTTTACGTTCTTCCTGTGCCAGAGGATCAAAATGTCTCGGTTCCATCCTGAACATCCACAACAAGTCTGCAAATGTAACAAAGTCTGGACATTTGGATTCAGCCTTGCTGGAGGCTCAGCAGCACGTTACACCTGACTGAGTAGCAGGAATTGCTATCTGCCAGTGCACAGAGAGTGAAGCCTGATGGAGCGCTCCATGCACTGAGGGAAGGTTGGGGGTGTCCATCCCTGAGGGACACGGGAAGGAGGAGTGTGGTTACATAAAACAGTATTGAGGGTTCAAAGAAGAAAAAGGAACAAGGAGGAAGCCCTTGTGCTGTGATGGTTCAGAAAGGGCTTCTTTGAGCGGCTGCCTTTACTTTTTCAGTGTGATTTCTCTCTCCCTCCCTCCCAATCTGTCTCTGCCTCACTCGGCTGTGGGCTCTGCGTCCTCAAAGGACACCCTAGTGGACTCTCGGAAGTCGGGGTGCTGCAGGTCCGATAAGAATTTGGTGGGGGTGAGCATGTGGGTGGAACCTGTGGAGGAACAGAGGCGGCTTCACCACTCGTCTCTCAGCACATGCCACGCCCCCTCCCCCACTCGCTCTCCATAAAAAACAAAAGGGTTAAAACAAGCAACCTGTCACACGGACACACGGACACACAGAGACACAGTCACACAGCGACACTGCACGCAAACACACACACACACACTAACACACACACACACACACACACACACTCACCATGTTGCACAGACATAAAAGACTGGGACGCACAGACACAGAAAAAAGACATGGCGTAGCTGCAATTTAAAGACAACAGTTGTTTTTAAAGACAAAGAGCTGAAGCAGAGCACAACAAAAACTAACAAGACACTTTACCATTGATAACACAGACTTGGTTGGCAAAGCTTTAAGACATCAAATAAACAGTACAGAGGGGCATAACATAAAGGGCTAGAACACATTGCACACAATAGGCAGGTTGTAACATCTATCTGCAGCTGCTAGACCCTGAGTATGTTACACAAGATTACACTTAAACTGCTTCTTAGAGCGTCTGTCGTGAAACTGTTGTGGCCATGTTGTGGAATGTGGGTGCATGAAGGTCAAAAGGGAAATCCTGCTGTTGTGCACGGGCTTTGTGCTTGAAAAAGTGAAAGTATTTTTAGTTCTAGTCACTGCCAAAAGAAAGTAAATCTGCATTATCAATATCAAACCATATTTAAGATTGAATTGGTGCTTACATTTTTTTTCTACTTCTAAAATGCCAGTGGTTTGAGACAAAGAAAGAAGAAAGAAAATGAAGTGAACTATCTGATAATCATCCTTCCGATGCCTCGAAAAATAAAACCGCTCCAGAGATGATTCAGTAAGAAGTCGACTGATTTCATCCCCTTTCTTTGTTAAAAATATCTGATGCTGTTTACTTTTTATGCAGTAAGTTTGCTCCTCTGCCTCAAGGTTAAAAACTGTTCATTCAGTTCACTTCCTGTGGTCGACTCCCTCCACATTTTCCTCATCTCAGCTGTGTTCCAGTTCAGAGACTGTTTTTCTGTCAGCTTCAGACGACCTGAAGGCCACACTGACCTCACCCCTGCTGGTCCTGTCTCACACAGTCCTCTGAAAGTCCTTCAGACAGCATGAGCAGTGACTTAAAACACAGATTTTTTTATTTTATTTTTTATCAGCCTTCACACTTTCTCTACAACACGTCCACTCATAGACACGTCCACTCTTTGTCTTCAAGGTTACGGTGAGCGTGTCTGTGAGTAGCCGTGTCCACTGCTTAAACTTTAACACCCTTCTTCTTGTTTCCAGCTTTGCTGTGGCTCTCGGTGGTGCCCCCTGTTGCATTACTCACCAATGATGGCTTCCCATTTCCCATTGGCCTGTGTGACCTCATAGGCGCAGCGCATCTCACTGAAGGACACGCCCCCAATGACGAAGACCATGACACGTGGACCGGTGCGGTACTCTCCAGGTGTCTTGTTCTTGTGCCAGTGGCCATACCGAGCACTACCAGAGCAGAAAGTTCGACAGGATCACATTATAGTTTTACTGCAACTGTTTCCGTTTTTCTTGGATAATTTACATCATCTACTCATAACAATATTGTGTAAACTGTAGAAATATTCCTCAAATGTGGATTATGTTTCATCAACACAGAGATGGAAGAAATTTTCCAAATGTCATTTCTGAGACATTATATCATATGAACAATATTTTTAATTCTTAACAGATTTTCTAAACGTGACCCTTAGTGCTGGATGTGTCTGTGTATGTATATGTCTGTATACGAGGGGGAGGGACGGCTAATGAGGCGAATCGGTTTGTAGCAGGAGAAGATCTGGTGTTGAATCAATGGACACCAGCAGCCATACTTACACATACTGGAGTGTAAGGATTAGTGGAGCTCTCGCACACTCTGTATTGATGATTCAAATTAAAGTCAGCTTTTTAATGTTTTAAAAAGCAACTAGTTGTGAAATTTACTCTGATGTTTCATTCCTAAAATTCCTTGGGCAGACATTTTCATGAATCCAATAAAGGCATTTAAAAAAAGCAACATCATTTCACTTCTGTCCTGTGTTACCTCTCATAGTGATCTTCTAGAACACATTTACATCAGATTGCAAATTATTGAGCTTTTTATTTTATGCTTCACAAACCTGTAATTTGTCATCTGTAGCACCTCCCCTGCTTTCGATTTTTCCTAAATATTGATCCCTCAGACTCATCTCCCTTCCAAAATTACTATTGATCCAAAATCCCTCTTTTCTGTTTTTGTAATTTAAAAACATGGCATAAGATGCCATGCTGCATATGTAATAATGTATTTATATGTATGTGAGCGTGTGTACCTGACTGCAGTGGTGCTAAAGGAAGCAGAGGAGCGGGTGGAGATGTAGGGGTAGTGCTTGGTGTCCAGCTTATCATCAATAGCATCCTGCAGGTTGACGAGGAGACAAAACACATATTTGTCATCACTTCTGTCTGTCTTCAACATATAGACACACAGATGCTTGAATAGTGGCTTCACAGTAACAGCACATCTCTAAGCAACTATCTGCGGCTCCATCACGGAGGTCCACTGAAGAGCTGGTTTTGCACAAATAAGAGGCAGAAAAACAGATGTTTGACTGAAGCTGCTGTGGGAGTATGCTCTACTCTGATGGATTAAACAACGCCTCGTCAAACACACCTCCATGATGTCCTTGACCAGTGGTGTCCAACGAGACAGCTGATAGGTCTGCTCGCTCACGCGCTCCTTCCTGTCCAACTTCTTTCCTCGGCGGAGGGTGGACTGATGACAGAGAGAAGAATCGATGAGGTGAAAACAAGAAAAGTGTATAAATAACGATTAGAATCAAATGAGGAAGAAAAGACTGAGCGGGAAGACGAGAGATGAACAGTGAAAATCTTACGTCTGTGATGATGGGGACGCCCAGGTGAGCCATGTTGGTGATGATCTCACTGTCTTCAGGGGGGATCTGAGCGTGTTGGATCAGTTTGTTCAGATTCTCCTCCGTGATGCCTGAACACACACACACACAAATACACACAAACATGCATCATGCTGAACAACTGTGTGACTCAGTCTTGTTTACATCTCATATGTTCATCCTGTTCTGTTATGAAGGGAAAGTCATGTTTTGCTAATTGAGTGCAAAAATAATAAATTCATTAAAACTCTGACAGAAGGTTGATATCACTGCATCTCCTTTATATGACTCTGCTTCATCAGCTTACTACAACAGTGCACTCTCTGTCTTTTCTCTGTCTTTGTCTTTTCACTATCACTTTCTACTCACTTGTAGTGGACACCTGACTGACGCCCGGCTGTAGTGGTTCATCATTTCTTTCTTCGGCTAATCCTTATTAATAAGTGATGAATTGCAGCGCAGCAGCAGTCAAATTGTCTTTTTTGTTTTACGAGTGTTTGTTCTGTTTGTTCCTGTAAAGCTATTCATAATTTATGAAAAGAAAAGTGACTGAAAACAAAACATGTGGCTGACACCCCTGTGCTCGTTTACATTTCAGCGATCACATGTATGGTAGAGAAATACTAATATATTCATACGTATGCATTAATATTTTAAAACTAGATTAGGCAGCAGCTGAAGTAACAATGAAGTTTTAACAGTGACAAATGGAAGCACACAGTTTCCCAAACTTGAGATTGAGATTTCTTTCTGCCGTCTGAAGTCTCCCCCTCACCATTCTTGAGGAAAATGTAGAGCAGGATGATGCGGATCTTGTCATATGTGCTGACGTTGGCGTCCAGCAGAATAGGAACGATAGCCCTCATTGGGTCTTTGATCTTCTCGCCTTCAGCGTCTGTTCCCATGGCCAAATCCTGCAACAGGAAACTCAGCTCTCATATAATGTTTGTTATTTAAATGCTGAATACAATCGAAGATTGTGGACGTGTTTTATTTTCTTAAATGAAACTTTAATTGAACCTGTTCCACACGGCACAGCTTGTCCACTGTCCCCTGGTAATGCTTCATACAGTCCTCAGCCAGCTGCAGGTGAGTGGAGTACTGAAAAACACAAAACACTCAGAGTCAACATACACACTCACACACACAGGAAAACACACACGTTGATGTGAACACACACACCTTGCTGAGCTCCTTCTGGTACTGAGGCATCTTCTTCAGCATCTGGGACAGATCCCTCATTGTGGTCTGTTGAGACAAATGATACAAATTTACATCATAATGCCTGATGATGATGATGATGAGATGATCAGTGTAATATATCATAAAATGATTTGTAGAATAATATATTCTCTTTGGTCTAATCACATAGCAAGAGGAATTGGAAATAGACACAACTCATGACATAAAGTAATTTTGATCTGATGTATCTGATGACTGAAACTAACTTAATAAAACTGAATGATGAAGGCAATCATGTTTCTATGTTTGTCCTTGGAAAGGATGAAAAACAAGAAATAACCTCACTTCATTTTCTTTCATCTACCAACTGACAACAATTAAATGAAATTCAATTCAATTCTGGTCACATATTTTAAGGATATTTACAGGAATATATTTATTTATTGAGCTGATGCTTTTATCCACAGTAACAGTAAAGTCTCTGTACGTATAAACCAGTCAGCTTCAAGTTTACCTTCTCTCCGGTGTTCATCCTTTTGCTGGAAGAAAACTCCTTCAGCTGACGTGTCACTTCCCTGAATGACACAACGCACACAGCGAAGGAGAGGCGGCGACACATGAGAGAACGCTCTGAATGTTACTTTATTCAATGCGAATAAGACTGAGCGGATGTATGTAAAGCATAAAGAAAAACAGATGTACTCACTGGGACACCTCGGCTATGTGTTTGTGTCTCAGGCTCACCCACAGGTCATCGTCTTCATGCAGCAGTACCTCCTTCTCACGGGAGTCACCGATGCCGCTGGTCTCATACCTGAGGTGAAAGAAACAACGTGTGTCCTGACTGAAAGTCGCTAATTTGGGTTCAAATTTGTGATTGGACCTGATATAAATACTTAATATAGTTGATATCATTTTATCTGTTTTGTCATTTATGTTTTTGTACTTGTAGACGTCGTTTTCGATGGGCAGCAGGTCGTAGCCCATGGCCTGGAAGGTGAGCTCATGCAGGACAGGTGAGACCGGGTCAAACGCCCTGTCCAGGATGATCAGCTGTGAGCGAGCCTTGTCTGGACCCTATAGTGAGACAAACATTTACACAGTGTATACTCAGTATCACGCATCACAAAGCAGCGTTTCAAAAGAATAAATGAATAAACTCTGCTGAGCTCACCTCTCCCATGGTGGGGTCATCAGCCTTGTAGGCGTCCAGTTTGTCTTGAACCAGCTGGGCGAGGGTGGCGTTGTCCTTGTACTCTCTGACAGGGACAGGATGACAGATGAACAGACAGATGGATGGACAGACCAAGAAGGAAGGGAGACAGATAGACAACCAAACACGCAGATGAGACAAAATAAAAAAGACAGGACAATCATTTTAACTTTTGAATAATCTTAATAAATAAAAAATACAATATAAAAAGACGTGTCTGGCTGATGGGGGTGGAGCAGCTGCTGCAGCCTCCAGAGGAGAACCATTAATTTTGGCAAATATGCTGAGTCAGCATTACGGCAAGTTATAAAAACGACATTAAATGATTTATATCCCCCCTTTGAGTCTGTAACTGAACAGTCTGCAGTAGGCTACTAACACTCCTGTCTTACACATGAGTCTGTGCAGAAACATTTTACAGAAGCATGTGAAGGATAAAAAACAAACATCATCAAGTCACATCTTGTTTTGATCTGACAGAAACATATGTGTGTATGCTACTAACTATATATATACTACTATATACTATATTCTATACGTAAACTCCCAATACTGCAACAACGCCTGACAGGTGATTTTTTTTTACACGTGACATGATGTCTTTTCTTATTCTTCTCTGTAGCAGCTGTGACTTTAACACCTTATCTGTCCAAATCAGCTATTTTCTTGAATGCTTTTAAACACCTTCGCCTGACATTTTACCGCCCTTTTGTGCTCACCCTCGGTATCTGACAGCAGGGTACTCCTTCAGGGTGGCGCAGAGCGTGGCCAGCTGCTCGGCCAGCCTCTCCATCACTGGGTTCTTCAGCTGGGTCTTATGGGGGCTGTAGAAACTGTGGAAGGCATCTGGGTTGTCCAGAGAGTACACCTGCGCACACACACACATACAGAAATGTAGACTCTGTCTGTATCTATGACATGTTGCTGCTGACCAAAGCACATTGTCTTAGGATAAATGATGTAAAAGCTAATTCGATTTGAACAGTCTGTATCACAGACGGTGTCTGGTGTGTTGTTTGGTCAGTGTGGACAGAAAAACGATTTATCTCACTGGAAAAACTTGTTAAAAGTATGGTTTGTTTGGTCACTTCTTCTTTGCCTGACACCTCTCATCTCATTCTTTAGTTCCTTTCTCTCTCACTCTATTTCCTCCCATGTCATTTCCTTGTTCATCAGTTTTATATCCTCCTTCCATGTCTCATTTCCCTGCCTCTCCTGCCCTGTTGCTCCTCCTCTGTTTTCATGTTTTTATTTCCCATCCTCTCTCTTCTTTCCTCTCTCTCCTCTATACTTGCTCCTATCAAATCCTCCTCTTTCTCCACTTGTCTGTTTTCCTCTATACTCTCCTCTCTTTGTTTCCACTCTTCCAATTTCCTCCTCTTTTCTCTCTCCTGTATCACTCACTACCACTCCCTCCTCCCACCCCATCTGTCCACAGTCACATGACCACACTTCTGTGCTGCAGAAGGGTCCCTACGTTAACCTGGCTACCATTGGCTACAGCCTCCTGTGTGGATCCTGACTCATCCAATGGGACAACAGCATCAGACTGTGGGGTGGGGCTACATGGCAGCATTTCGCCCAAAGGAGAAAACCACTGAATCTGAATTAATTATAGAAGACAGGAGGGGAGCAAAGCATTGTGGGCCAAGCAGCATCTCCAGATAGTGAGTGAGTAAAGGACAGACAGAAGGAGAGATGTGGGAGATAGAGAGATGGGAGGAAAGAGGGAGGAGGAAATTAGGAGAATATGGCTGGGGGTAGTAGAAAATGAATATAAAAATAAATAAAATAGGAAGAAAAATTAAAATCGTGATGCAAGAAGTGAGCAGAGAGAGGATGTGAGCGACGCGCACAGGCAGGGATGGAAGAAACAGAGTGAGAGATGGAGGGAGGAGGAAAGACATGATGGAGGCAGGAATTTGGAAATTTAACAAGGCTGGAGAAGCAGGAGGGAGGGAGGGAAGGTAATGGGACAAATGTGAGAGTATCTGGGACAGTCTGGCAGTAAACAGACTGACTGGTGGTGAGTCAGCAGCATTGTGCCAAGCCACCACCTGAGAGTGTGTTTTTGTTTTTCTTCTTATCCATCCCTGACTCTAACAAACTGTAACCTCACTGTTGCTATTCCTGTCCGTGTCCTTTGCATCTCTTTCCTACAGCCTGTCTTAATCGATCTCTCACTCAAGCTATCTCGGGATCTGTCTCTCTCTCTGTCTTGTTTCCACTCAGACACTTTGTTTTTTTTCATTGTCTTAAGAGGAGAAAAGAGAGGACAATGGTTCAAGGACTGGACACATAAATGTCTGTGTAAGACAAAAAAGCCACTCTCGACCATCTGGTTGCATATCAATGCTTTGCTCATCAATCAGTAACAGCAAAGAAGATTCAGTCTCAGTCTCAATGACTGTGTCATGTTAATTTGTTTCCAAGCAGAACAGTTGTTCAAACATACGACCGGGCTGAACATCTACCTGAGACTCATAGGGCAAGAATGCGATGTTGATCTCCGTCAGAGTCTTTATGGTTTTGGAAGCGCGACTCTTCACCAGCTCGTTGAACAGAGGATCAGGGCAGGCTGTGGACGAGAGAAACAGACAAACGAAAAAAGCCATTATATTCTCTAACGAAAGATTATTTATGCACTTACACACCAGAAAAGGACACAAAGAGAGGATCTTTGTCCTAATAATTAATCAAATTAATCAGTGAAACGGTTACATGGAGAACAAAACATTACATAACAGTACAAACCCAAAGGCACAGGACACTTTTTCTTCTGTGACACCAAGTCTGTGAATAAAAAGTTGCATTATTTTGTGCTGAATCAGCTCTTCATGTGTCTACTCACAGTCAGTGAAGAAAACATGGGCTGCCTTGTATTTGGCTGAATGAGGGTCTTTGAAGTCTCCGATGAGGGTGTGGACAGACTGAAGAAAGAAAATCCATTTTGTCAAACTGTGTAGCTGCAGTGCGAAACCTATCCATTACAGTATATTGTATGTGCAAATTCGATTAAGCTTTATTGCTGTGAAATCGCAAAAATCATTTACAATGGCAAGTGGCTGCTTTAGTTAAATTATTAAGTGACCAGATGAAATAACAACCTGGATTGGCAACAATAAACCTCATCAGAGTTTTGCCAAGGTCATTTGAATATGAAAGAGTGAAATCATGGACACAGAAACATGTGTATGCTGTTGACAAAAACATCCATTATCCACTATGAATGACAGAGAGAGAGAGACGGTGTGCTCACCTTCTCTGTGGGTGTAATCAGGTAAATGGCCTCCAGGCTGGGAAGAGGCTCTCGTCGCTTGTTTATGTCCTCTACGACTACAGAGACAGAAACAAAAACACAACGGAGTTAAATAACCAACAGAAAGTGTCACAGTGTAGAGAGACTGAAGATGTGAGCGTCGTGTCTTACTGGTTATGCCCTCTGTCATGATGTCTGTCATCTTGCAGCAGGACGACAACATCCTCATGCTGAGCTGGTCCACAATCAGTGCCTGGCAATAGCAGAGAAAATGGTATAAAATAACTATATAACTAGCACATTTTATTACCTTCATTACACGAGGCTAACAATAAAAGTGTCTCATTAAAATCGGGAATTGAAGAATTTGTATTTACTGGAAGGAAACATCAAAGTTTGGTTGTGTTATTTCTGTACTTGATTATCTTTCAGTTTTATGTTGATTTTTTTTTTCGCCCTGTTGTCTTTTAATATTATTTATGACATCATATTAAAACATGCTGAAAATAAATCTAAACTTTGTGACTACTGGGACTATCCCGCAGCTTGTACTGCCACACACAAGGTGTATTTATTTACTTAATATAAGCATCAACAAAATCAAGCTCAATTTGCTACTGAAACAATCTTGGAAAAAGAAAATTTGGCAGCAGGCGAGTCAGGTACAATACGTCATTCAGCCAGAAAGCTGCTGGGTAAGATCTTAGATTTCAGCTGGAGACTTCTGGCTGCTGGTTTACAGAATTGGCACTTCCTTTAATTATAATTTTAAGACTGCAAATAAGGAATAGGTAGGGCTGCGAGTTGTTTTTCTTGTGATTGTGAAGTGACTGCATAGTGAAAAACAGCATATTTTCTTAAAAATATATTTGTTTTGGAAAAATATCATTACATTGAAAAGAATGTGTCTTTGGATATTCATTTTCTGTGGCACCACTTGACAATAATTAATAAAGAGTAATGAAATCATGATAAATGTTTAAAAATATCTGTGTTGGCAGTCACTCAAACACTGGACAGAGAAGACGATTCTGTGTCAGCTCCGTCAGGAAGCTGCTGTCATTAGTAAATGAGTTGGTAGATTTTCTTTCCCAGAATATCTGGTCTCAAGCTGTGTCACTAAAGAAGGAGAAGCTGCAGTGTCACTTCTCACTGATCAGTTTGTCTGGCTGATGTAAGTGGTTAAACCGTGACAATGAATTCTTCTTCCACTGGTGATCTGTCTCTATTAGACTCAGAATTTATTATTTCAGGTATTTTCTAATAGATGTGAACATCTTACCTTCCATTCTCCCTTCTTCTTCACCTTCTTGATGACATCATTCATAATCTCTGAAAAAATAAATAAATAAACATGATCAGGGATCTGTAGGTTTTGCAGTGATCTGGTAGGTAAAGAATAGGTAATACTCGTAAAGAGAAACACACGTTAACTTCCACCATGAGAGCTGAGGACCTCATCTGCTTCACACTTAAACTTAATCTGACGAGCCGTTGCTGTTATTCTATACAAGGATCCAGTTATGACAATGAAGGAAAACATTGATTGAAACACTGAACAACTACGGCATAATTCAGTTTCTGTAAGTATAAAAAGTGAAACTAAATTCATTTATGTAAAACCAGCCCATATGATGCTTAAATATAAAAAACGTCGCTGATAACAATTATAAAGTTATGAGTTATGATGTTTTTAGTTGGAGGAGACAGTCGAGTCAAAATCAAAGTGCTTATCTCTATTAAATTTAAATTAAAATAAAGTGCAGTCAAAACAACCAGCATCATTCTGTCCTATTGGTATAGATTTAAAAATCCCATAATGCAATTCCTACACTGGGGAACAATAACATGTAAAAGTCAAATGCAGCCTGCAACAAGGTTACTGACCACAGATCTGCAGCACTGGAATAAATCCTCCTGTTGAGGAATCTGAATAAAAACCTGCTTTATGTTGTGGTGAGTGTGCAGTTCAGCTCGCCTGAACAAAAATAAACTCATCCACTGTGAGGTCACATCACGACGGCCATGTTTATATCACCACATGGATATTGGCCTGATCACTGCGCCAACAAGCTGCCAGCTGTATTAGGATAAATCCATCTAGGGTGAATTACTGTTGAACATCATGCTGGATCACACTCAATATAACCCACTAAGCTCTTCAGGTCGTAGCTACGAACAGAGGCCACAGAGATCCTGATGGATTACCACAGATTACCACAGAATCACTGGCACAAAAAAGATTACAGAACACACAGCTAATAAAGATCAAAAATTTGTTAATTTCGGTCAAAACCTTGCGTTTTGTTCTTCATAAGAGACAAAAAACTGTGCCAGGTTAGAATAGGAAACATGACAACAAGAGGGATACCTAGGATGGATGAAAAGTCCCCACCTCCTGCGAGACAGAGGAACTATAACTGACCTCCTGTGGGACACATGATCTTGGAATAGTAGAAATATAATTCTCATTAAATGACAGAGATTCCCTGAGTCAGCTTCATGTCAATTCACAGCATCTCTGTATTGAGCTGTTAGTAGAGTGTCAGCAAAACGGCAAATAAAACAACCCCAAAAAACAGCATTTTTATATTTTATTATTGAGAAAATACTATTTACATTGAGATTTCAAAAACTCTGCTTTAAAATGCTAAAACCAACTGTTAAAGTTGCTTCAAGTTCATTCCTAAAAATAAAATAAAAAAATCGACTGGTTTCTCATCCAGCGGCGCCTCCAAGACACAAGATAAGACACTACTGCAAACAAAGCAGCGGAAGGGATATCCGTTACATGTGTTCCCTTTTCCACCGCTGCAGCTGATGTGTTTCCTCTCATTCTGTGCTGCAGCATTTCTCTGATAAAGAGCTGCAAGAATGAAAATTTCTAGTCAATGAAGTGAACTTTCACTGCTGCTTCCTGTGGCTGTAGTCAGTATTGTTTATTAATATATATTCTTATGACAAACCCACAGAGTTACCACCTGACTCTACAGCTCCATTCAGCGCTACATAGCATTTTAGCGTCTTTTAGCTCATTGTTTTGGTTCCACAAACTTTATCTTCATCTTATCATCCTCATTTCCAGCAACTGTTCCTAGCATATAGAGTAAACTTTAATAAACCCACTGTACTCAACCTGTCCAGCATCAAAGGGACACATATTTTCCATACAGGTTGGCGGAGGTGAAAATAAAGGACACAGCTAAAGGCAAAGTAAATATTGGTCCTAAATTCATCAGCTGGACAGAAACCTGACTTTAAATGAATGCTAATGTTAACGCAGCATTAGTTTTAAGGTGCAGCTGAAGGTGAATTGTTCTGCACAGTTTATGAATCCCGTCTCAGGGAGACTATGTTGTCATGTACAAACTGTGTTCAACTCTCTTACTCAGATCATGACACATCTTATCTTATCCTTGCTTAAACATGTATTATCTGTCCTAAATAGTGCAAAACATCAGGAATTGCGTAATTGATACTTCTCATATTCAGCTGTATTTAAAAAATAAATCTTTTTTTTTATTAGAGACAGAAAAGAAAAGCCGAGGCCAAAGCTAATGTCTTTTCCGTCTCTTTTATCATTTTTGGCATCAAGTCAACAGTATATAATAAATTAAAGTATGATGATAAAATGATGAATTATCCACCACACACTTCCAACTGATAACTGGAAACTATCAAAAAATTGTAAAAAATGTATAAATAACACGATAGGAGACGGCACTGGATTTTTCCTCTCTGACCTCCATATAGAAGCACAACAATAAACACACGCACCAGTCAGACAGAAGGGAAGGGACCTGAACAAACACAGCACAACAGCTGTGTCAACCAAACAGGCAGAGTGGCACCAACACACACACACACACACACACACACACAAACACTCCTCAAAAGCTTCATAAGCTCTCTTACATCCTGTTTAACAGGATACACATCCTCATGACAGAGCAGAAATGACAAACTAAAGTATAATAGAATTTTTTTTTTTGTCTAAAATGGTCTCACAACTTGAAAAATCCTCAGTCTACACCAAGCACACCCAAGAGAGCGTTGTGTTACTATACGTGATCCCATCGATCAGGTCAGAGTTCACTCCTCCACACATGCAGTGGTGAAGAGCTGGCACTTTCTCCCTTTGACTCGTGGTCCAACCCCCTTCGGGGACTTTCACCTATGAGTACATGACCCATTTTTTCTCTGAATCTGCGCTTCACCGTAGCATCACTCCCCAGAGAAGCTAGCCATGATGAGCTTAAAGAGACAGGCAGACATTTCAGCAACACTCCCGCTAAGACACAAGGACAGTCTTCACTACAGCTCAGTTGAGACACTTTTTTAAAAAAAAAAAAAAATTCTTGCAAAAACACTTAACTGGCTTGACTGTAAATCTAATAAAAAATGCATTTGTTTGTGTTTTATGTCATTGACAAATGATCACATTTGGGTTTTGTTTGGACTGTTCATCCAAAACATATACTAGTTTAAGACATTTTGCCAATATCTGTCACTGTGATTTAAATTTTAAATTTGCATGAATCATCACGATGATTACTAAGTTTCCCTGCAGGTCAATACAGTCTGAGCAGTGAATTAAAATCGAAATGAAACCCACAGCCCACGGTGTGCTATGCACAGCCTGGTCAGAGCAGCATGCAGTTATATAACAACCCAACCAGCCACAACCAGTGTAGGGAGGTTGTAAGAAAAGCAGAAGAGACTCCATGCTGGACTCCCACATATTCTCCAGTAAGAGGTCAGAGGTCTTATCAGCTGGTGGACAGTCGCCAGAAACCTTTCCCATGACCTGCACTGACGGATGATGGAATATGATGTACAGGAGCAAAAATAAAGTAGAGTCAAGAGACCTGAGTACATATGCATCTTATATTAATAGTAGAGAGCTGATTTTTGTTGACTGTGTCGGCAGTATGTTGATTTTTCAGACAGCCTGAAACCTGAACAAACAGGGTGTGGGCCTTGTAGCGTTAGTCAGTGGTATAGAAGTATCAGTCAACATCAGCATGACAACACATATCTAATATCTCCAGATGTTATTCACTAGCCCTCTGACGCATTAGTGCTCTATCTGTAAAGGCCTAGATCTTGTCTCAGTTTCTGTACCTGGTTACTTGTAACACACATGGAGTTGTCAGCTACCTTTGTTCATCCGACAGCAAGGAGCTTCCCTTAAGGGGGAAACTCAGATGAATAGGTTCCAATATCCACGAACAGAAGTCACTAATGCAGCAACAAGGACACAACTGTTTATATCTCACATAACATGCCACATGAGATGTGACATTTCTACCAAACTCTAAAATCTAAGTGTGTTTTCCTACAGAGGAAATTAAGAGAACATAAAGTTCTGGTGACACATAATAATTGAGAGGTAGTGAGAGCTACTAGGGCTACAGCTTAGTAAGTATTTTCAGATTACAGGTTACAGAGTATAAAACATAGATTGTGTAGATTTTTGGTTTGACCATATCATCTTTAAAGACATCACAACATAATTTTGCACAATTACATAACAAAATGTAAAAATGCAAAAATCTCTTTCTTTTATCTCCCTGTGAAACGCTGTCATATTGTTGTTGTGGGTCACAGTATCTAGTGTGTTTGGATGTCAGATGATAAAAATGTTAGATGTGTGGCTTTGATTTAATTCATTAATTTCCCCCTTGTTCTCTGACTCCTAATCTCATAACACAGATAAGGATGGTGTCTGCGATTCTGCAGAGACTCCTAAATCACGACAACTCACACACATTATGAACAATCAAACAAAATCCCTGAACAATTCAATCAAATCCCTCTTGTACCTACAAGCCAAATGTTCTATTCTAATTTGAAACCCCTCACATTGCGAATTATACTGAAGATGCTACTTATCTGATTCTTTATATGCTCATCACTAAGGTCAGTGGTTATTGATTTTACTTAACCGATTCATTTGCTAATTGATATATTTAATAAATAGGGTGTTTACTTTGTCCTGTTTTTTAAGCGCATACAGTTCACTGTGAAACCCACAGTGCTGAAAATGGCAGACAGTGTATAACGGGCTGTAGGCGAGCAGGTGATGCATTGTGGTACTGCAGGCTGCAGAGACCTGGCTGGAGCTCGGTCTGATGGTCTAAGTGCTCCACTCTCTCTCATTCAGCTCAACTGCACTGCTTAATGTACAGCATAAATGCTAAAATCAATATCAGTTCTACTTGTCTTCTCAGAGATGTGGCAACAACTTGACACCGTCATGTCATGCTATCCTTTCCCTTTCTCTTTCCTCTTACACTGCTTTCTCTCTTTTTGTTTATGTCACTTGAGGATGAGAGCATCTTGGCTGCTGCTGATTTGGCTCCCATACAACGCTGGTCTTCTATAAGTAGATATTTCTGTAACACTGTGTTAAATTTGTCTCCACTGTACGCGTGTGTATGTATGTGAGAGGAGGATGGAGAGAGCAGTCACGTGCTGCTGAGAAGAGTGGGAGGAAGAGGACGTCTGCCAGCTCTGACACAGCACTCCTCTTCAGTGGAAATTCATTCACCCTGTATTAGACAGCTCTGTTTCAGTCGCTTCTTCGTGTTCTGTGATCACTGCGACATGACATTTCACCATGGATTTATTTGAGAGGGTGTGTGTGTGGCGTGTGTGTGTGTTTTTCATAGGCCTGGGGGCTGCAGGCACTGCGTCAGACACTGAACCCAGACAAGTGTGTGATGCTCTGGTTCAGTGATGCTTCCAAGGTCAGCAGTGCTTTGTGTGTTTGTCAATTCACGTGTATATTTCACCTTCCCTTCCTTCACACAGAGTAAATTCGCACCAGCATGCCTCCAGAAATTTCCAAGGAAGAGGTTACAATCAATCAGATTCTTAGAATAATTGGTTCAATATTTTGGGAAACCTGCTCATTGGTTGCAGTAAATTATACAAGAAGATTAATGTTAAATGTTAAATATATATAATTATATATTATATATAGCTTATCTTAGCGTATAGAAAGAAACATGGCGACAGCGAACCTCTATAAAAAGTTTAAACAAACACATATACTTAACGTAGCAGCAAAAGCAAAAATGGAAATGTATGGCTTTAGAGTGTGTTACGTGTTGCAGCTATTTCATTTATCTATCCGCTCAGTGGTTCTGTGTAACACAGGTTAGGATTTTGTTCTCTGTACAGGAACTATAACACCAAACCTGCCAACCTCACTGTGACAAAGACAAGACTTTAGAAAGCTGCACAGTCACTGCACCTTATAACTCCAAGACAGGCTAGTTGTTTTCACCTGCTACCAAGGTTTATGCTAAGCTAGCCTAACTGCGCCCTGGCTATTTAACATAGAGACAACAGTGTGTGATTGTGCGAAATACTAATTGTGAATAAGAAAACATATGTATCACATTAAGAAACAAGCAACAACATTTACAAATACTGAAAAATCTACCTTGTCTACCTTCACAGACATTACTGAGACGTGATCATGCAACTGTGATATGTTTTTAAATGTTCTGATTTATAACTGGCTGATATCTGCTCTCTGATATAATACCAAATACCAAAGCAGCTACTGATAAGCATCGAATTAGCCAACTGACGTAAGATGGTACCCATGTGATTACAAGGTCCCTTGTTCCAATCAGGTTGTTATTGTATGTTACAGCCATTCTCTCTTTACCTTCATATCCTGTCAGTTGTGTACTATCAAACTAAGACAATGTCCAATGCAGCACCTTAGAAACACACATCTAATGTACACACACAGTGGAACTGTCTCACAATGAAAAGCTTTTATTTTAACACGTCATCTAAAATTTGCTGATCAAATTATGATTTTTTTTAATACTGAAGAAGGTTTATGAGTTACCATAGTAAGCTTTTGTGTAATTTATTTCCTAAATGGAAAATCACATTATTTGTACTTGTTACATAACTACAGGACGACCATTGATTTTGCTGAGTGTTGATTTAACACGTGCAGTGTGAACCTCATGACCCAGAATGAGCTAAAGATGGTGAATGAATAAAAGTATTAGAATGAAACAGTTTATATTTTAGATGATGTTATTTGTATATAATATTGAGGAGGCGGTGTTAATCTCTAAATTGTCATTACATAATTTCGTTTCTTTTAATCACAGGATTGTAGAGGTAGTACTCATTCAGCCTCATTAGTTTGAGCAGCAGCATTATTTAAGAACAAATACTTTCCAGCTCAGGTTGTTGCTGACTGATGAGAGCCTCGTCATTCAGCTTTATTTTCCTTCTGTTGCTCTCTGGGACCGATGCTCATATACAGTCATGGAAGGGGAGGGTGAAGCTCTGCTCGCTGCCCATCCCCCCTCCTTCATCCTGGCTGCTACATCCACTGCTGCAGAGAGGACCCATGATGGTGTCGCCCTCCCTCTCTGCCCCCACCCACCTCCACCAATCCTATCCCAGCTTCACCTCAACCAAACAGAGCACAGGTGTTGCCTGCTGCGTCCCTGCCTTTACCTACTGGGAAAGATTCACAACGTGTTTACACTGATCTGGAAAAAGACGACGCTCGTGCCTGCATGTGCCCGCCTTTAGTTTTACAAACTGGGTTACGCAACTGCCAGTTAAAAATGTTTTAATAATTAAATAACACAGAACATGCAGAGATATTTGGCATATAGTGGAGCTGTATTGTGTAATGTTGTGGGCGCTAAGATTATACCACTCCTAATAAATTACAGTTTTAGAAGAAAAATTTTAGACTTATAGGTGATGCAGGGCATATAATGTTCCTACTATTTCTACTTTTCACCTCAAATACAACATGATGCTGGGCCAAACAATATCCCAGATAATATATCAAAAATATATGTGTTAACTTCACAGCAGAACTGGGCAGTTTCATTCTTAAAA
This sequence comes from Polydactylus sextarius, assembly GCA_016801845.1. Taxonomy (NCBI): domain Eukaryota; kingdom Metazoa; phylum Chordata; class Actinopteri; family Polynemidae; genus Polydactylus; species Polydactylus sextarius. Next base: position 9,365,131 of record CM028922.1, read on the forward strand.
ATCAATTAATCCAATCAAATGTGATTATATTTATTATATCAAGGATGAATTAACAGTTTTCCGATCAACCTCAACTCTGATTTCCAGGTAAAGCACAAACCTTTTCTTTTTATCTTAATGGCAGCTACAGCAAAAAAGTGTGTATGGTGAAGGAGGTGGATGTGGATTAGTGTGGGGGTGGGGGCCTAAAAAATTTGCAGCAGCATTCCAAGACAAATATGACAGGACAGTGTACAACAGTGAACCTGATACTATTAAAGAAATGTTAAGAATCAGCACTTTGACTGACAGAGGATCAGGATCATTATACTACACAGCCACCCTGTGGGTTTGAAATTTGTGAAATGTGAAACGGAATCAATAAGATGAACCACAGACATGAAGTGAAGCAAATCCTGCACCATGGGCAGGGCGCGATACCAAAAATATATATATATATTAGTGGAAATGTGCAGCTAAAGAAAAGCGTTTATCGTGGATTAGAAACGTGTCTTTGGTCCAGTGATGTATATGTGGCTTCACTGTACCGAGCAGGCCTGTCTGACACGATCACGACCACCGACACTTGCACCCATTTGACCCTCCTGAGGAGAATGGAGCTGCGCCTCCATGTTCAGGCCTGCATCAGCACCAAACACATACACACACACACACACACACACACACACACACACACACACACACACACACACACACACACACACACACACACAGCTAAATGGATATAAATGACAAAATCAGATACAGGACAGTCGTGTCCTAACGGTGCAGGATCACTCAGACTGGCTTTGATCGGTGTCGCAACACCAGAAAAGCGCTTGAAAATGATGATGATGTTGGTGATGATGATGATAATGAAAGGGCATTCACTGATTGCTCATGTGCAGATAATGCGGAATTTCGCGGGCAGCGGCCTTTTAAAGGCAACTTTCTCGTCTTGGATACAATCCGCCATTAACGTGAACCACAGCTGACAGCAGCTTGAAGCGCTCCGGTAGAGGAAGGGTGTTTTTACGCAACCGATTCCTGCTCCATCAGTACGGGGGGGCGAGGCACTGCTGGAATCAGGGAATCCCATGGATGGAGCGCGTTAATCTCTGATCACTTTATAATCAATAGCATTGCATCACATTATTGGCTATAATTAGCTATAGCCGAGGCGTGAGAGGCGAGTGTCTGTAGCACAATATTCAGGCAAAATGCTGAGTTAGAGGTGCAGCTCAATGCAGCGCAGATTGTTCCTGAAATAAACGCTGATTGGGGCTAAAAGGGCGGATGTGGGCTGCAATTCGCCTCCAGCCTTACTGCGTCCTTGTGGTGGAGTGATCCCTGCATTTCCTATCAGAAGGCTAATCGCCGCTTGTTTAAGAAATTTTCAGCTCTCTCTCGCTTCAAACACAATTGCGCATCCGCACCGCAGGAGCCCGGTGAGACAAACCAGCCTCTGCAGGTTCCCTGCAGCTCGCTCACTGCTCACTGTTTCTTTTTTTTTTTTTTTACAATTGGATACAATGAAGCACCAACAGCACCACCTTCATCATCACCACCCAGATGCACTATAAGCCATCCGCACCCTGTAAAAAACACACATACACACAACAAACACGATCGCTTTTGCGCGCACAACCCAACGCAGCATCTGATCACATTTAGAAGAAAATAACAGTATTATAAAGTGATCTTACTTTCGCCGACCACCGCCTTTAATCCGATAGGTGCCATGATGCTGCTGAGTACTGGAGCAAATGATCTCCCTCTGCTTCCTCTCTCTCTCTTTCTCCCTCCTCTTGGTGCTCACCTCACATCGCTGCGGAGGAGCTTCCAGTTGGAGACGTCACTGCGTATCCTTCCGCATCTTCTCCTCATTGGATGTAGTGAGCATTTTTGGGCTGCAACTGCGTTTTATTCGCATAAACTATACAGACTGCAGACGCCCTGGATCAGGTCTATGATAATCACACAGAAAAAAAAAGATAATTTACAGACTTGGACTTATTCTTAAGTGCGTGAACGATCCCTGTGTTTGTGAGACACAATAAAAAATGGGATGCTGATACTGTTTTAAATATCAGACAATTTATTGATCATCCACTGAAACAGATTTACTGTTTAGCACTGATGTGTATAGGTTTAAATTATTTGTTGATCGCCCCTTCGTAATATGAACAAGAGCAGCTGCTGCCAAGGTAACAACACGTCAATGAACTCAAATGTACATATAATATTTTATCTGATTGCTGTGTGAAATAATTTTATATTTGAACATTTAAAAGCTTTTTGTGGAACTACAGGAGGCAGCTCAACTATTTTACTGATTTTTCTAATTTAATAAAACATTCAGATACTGTCTCTGTCTCAAACAGTCCACAAGGGGGCAGCATGTGTCTTTATGTAGGTAAACTCAAGCACTGGGGCTCTTAGAATAAAAGATATTCTTCTCACAGAGCAGAACCTTTTTTTTTTTTTTTTTTTTTAGATCTGCTCATTTTGGCCTTTTATAGTATTGTAATAATTGAAATCCACAACGGAGCATCATTACAAAATACCACATGGAGGTTGGCCCCTTTAATGTAACAAAAAGACAATTAAACTTGAACTGCGCCCAAATAATTACACCACATTCCGAGAAAGACCCAATGTTGAATATATTGTTATTCTATTAAGCTCCTGGTTCCTGGCCCCACCCTTGGCACGGCCAACTGAACACGTTGGACCAGTGATGACTCCGAGAGGGTGTGTCCTTCCACTGAGAACCAGACCAGTGTTCACCTCCTCTGCACCGACGGGCAGATCGTTACCTCCTCCTTCTCCTCCTCAGTCACTCAGAGCGGGAGGGACGAGACGCAGCAGAGCTACGGCCGTGTTCCTCTCACCAGGATAGTGAAACAGTTTCTCCTCCAAGCGGATATCTGAGACCTGTTGGAAATAACATCAGAGCTTGTTTTTACCTGGAGCACAACCTGTCACCAGCTCGGACACTTGCAGGATCTGATCTCTCCTGTGACCATGGGGGACGTGGTTTCCTCTCACCTGGATGAGAGTAGGCGGGAGATGATCACAGGTGAGATAAAGATTAAAGTGGCTTTATTTAATTTATTTTATTTACATCATAAGCAGCACTCGTGGTTTCATAAAAAAGCATATAACAACTTCATTAAGTTCTTATATCCTCCAGTAGATACACAACCACAACATCAGCAGCAGTTTCATTTGACTTTCCTGCTTTTTGTCAGAATTTGTCTAACTCAGTCTGTAAGACACATGCTCATGTGTTGGATTACACTCTGATTTAGACAAACCAAACTTCCTCTAAACTAAACTGTCACTTTAACATGAAGAACATGGGAGAAAAAATAAAGTAAAATGTGATAAATCATTAAATTTCCATCAGTGAGTTGTTGCTCTGCTACACTCAGCTCCCCGAATCCCCGCTCTGCTGCAGGCCTATTGCTCTGAGATAATAAGTAGGTTTCCTAAACGGGAAGAGTGTTTGTATAAGTTTGAGACTGACTTCTATTTAGGTCTCAGATTGCTCTGGCCTCCCACTGTGCAGTGTAGCAGGTTTGTGAGACTCTTTCAACAAGGCATGGGAGCAGAGCAATAGTGTGGTGGCTGGATGTGTGTGTGGACGCTTCCTACAAATTATGAGTGTCATCACTAGAAGATGTTTGGTTACTTGCATCATGATAGAGCCCAAACAACTCAGTAAAAGGCACAAAACGTGCTTTTATTTATGTGTGAGTTGGCATTCAGAGCCTCCAGACTTGTGCTTTCCAGCAAAGGTTGCCTAAGACTCATTTTTAGGGTGGGGATGGGACGTTCCTACAGTTTCAAGATTGTAATTGTGTTGTGTTGTGTGTGTGTGCGTGCTCTGGCAAACTTGCATGAGGAAACCACTTTCCAGTAACCAAAGATTATGTTCCTGAGGTCCAGACACACCAGTTTATTTGTTGTTTATGAATCAGACTGAGAAATACGCTCAGAAATAGTCAAGAACAGGAAGAATAACATTGCTACAGAGGCTGTTTCTTGTAATGTTTTGTTTCTGTCTGTGTAAATATTCAAATGTGAGAATTTGTTGTTGTTTTGTGTAGTTTTATATGGAAACCTGGAAACTTTTAATGGAAAATTAGACCTTGTTATACCTTTTGGTGTGTTGTGGTAGAAAAGCTCCATAAATTGTTTTAAAATAATGAACTATTTTATACATAATGTGATTCATTTATGATTAAGAACCCAATACTGTAAGAAAAAAGTCACCTTTCATCTGATGTCATCACCACCTAAGCAAGGGAAGGGCATCTAAAATGAAAGAATATGAGAGTTTTGTCAGATTTAGGTTGAGCTGAAAACAAGCAGCGAAACAAGAGTATGAACAAGAGTATGTGTTGGATCTCACAAGACGCACTTACTGGATGTTTTTGGATTTCTCAGTTACATCTCTGCAGCTCTGAGCAGCGACTGGAGCTGGCTCAGGTGTTATAAATGTGGCGTGCGTCGTTACAGACGCAAGAAAAAATTTGGCCTATTTGTGGAATCTAGGCATCTGTTTGCCATGTTGATACAATGCAGTGTTGCCACAAAAATTGGTGAGATAGTTCTGCACAACTGTAAACAGAATTCCTTAAAGTGCAGAATATTTCCTGCTTATCCGTATGTTGAGACACAGATTCACAGGAAGACGTGAGGGGGGAGGGAGAGCAGAAGATATTGGGTGAAGCTGCAGAGGTAAAGCAGGTAGAAACATGTCACAGGATTAATAGCTGAAACTGCTGTCTGGTTCTTACACACCCCTCCCTCTGTGTCGTCTCTACCCGTCTCTCTGAAGATTGTTTGCCATCTCCTATCTGAGCATGTTCAGATAAATAGTATGTCCTTTAAAGTACAAGTTACAGATCCTCTTTGGTCGCGAGCGTGTGTGTGTGTGCGTGTGTGTGAGAGATAGAACTACTCATCATTTCTGCACAGGGAGTCATGTTTGTAGTGTGTTCCTCCCAGCAAGGTGATTTCTTCATCTTTGCTGTGCAAGCACATTCTCACAAAAAGTGATCTCCTCCCTTTTGAGCCCACACATGTGTACACATACACACACACACACACACACACACTCAGGCACTTTGAAGTCACTCATACAGTGCATCACACAAGTGTGTTTTAGGGAGGTGAGGTAATCTTATCATTTTTCTGCTCACATCTTACAGATGTTTCTCAAAAGGACTTCAACTGAAAGAAGAAGAAAAAAATCAGGGAGTGGATGATAACAGCTTCTGTCTCTCCCTGTTAGATGAGTTGCAGTGTTTGTATCATCACCACTGCTTTGTACTCAGAATTTGCTGGAGGTCTAAAGGGATACAAAGTATTCAAGAAAAACGATCGTAAAACTGAAAGGCAGCTGAAGTCCAGCCTGAAACATGTTCCCCTGTTCTCTGTCCATATTCAATGATAATTAAGTTTCCACTATTGTTGTCTGTAGACAGTACGGATGGGTCAGATGGGTTAGGGTTAGGGTTATTTTTCAAGCCTTCATTCACACAGCCTTCACAGCCTTCATTTTGATCTCAGTCACACACCTGTAAAGTTTTGGGACTGCATCTTGTACAGTTGTGATATCAGGTGACAAAATTTAACATAAGAACCAAAACCCAAACCTCTGCAGGGCCACATTTTCCACCATCACACACACACACACAAGCTTTGACATAAAGATCCTGCTATGTTCTTCCAGAATTAGAGGTGTGATGTGAAACAGTGTTGCATCTGTCTGGTCACGCTGTCCCTTTTACACAGACATGAGTTTGGCATCCGTGACTAACTCCACCGTCGGCTCAAAGGCAGAACATCCTGACATTACTGTACATCTGTGAGAGGAAACATAAGACAAGTGATCGGATGGATAGAGGGATATATGACATTCCTTTCCAGGTTGAAGCAGAGGATTGGGTGTATGTTTTATGATGTGGTCTTTGTTCACAAATTGCAATTTCCAAATGCCTTAAAGGCTTCACTCACACTGCTTCCCAGTTTGCTGACTTTGGCAGAGCAAGTCAACCAGTGGAAAGTACCAATGCTTTTTCGCATTTGGGACCAAGTCCAGCACTTATCTGGTGGAAATTCACACAGGATAGAGTTTTTGTCAGACATCCACAATTTAATAGAAAAAGAAAAGAGAAGAAAAGGACAAAAGCCAGAAATCAAACCAAAGGGATCTGCACACAGCACCAGACTTCAGAACAAAGCTTTTTTATTACTTAATTTGAGCATATTTAACATTTTGTTGTTAGGAGCTGCCTGAGAAAAGACTAAGTGGACCATTACAAGTCTGACCAAACAGTCAGAGCCAAAATATTCATACTGTAAAGTTTTTGTTCCCACATTTCAGTCAGAACCCACATAGTATTACTGTTTGAGACTCAGCTGAATTGAACTCTGTGTCCTCACTAACTCTTCCATCTTTTTCACTCTTCACTCCTCTAACCTGTCCACTCATCTCCTGCTGTCATGACATGATGCTTTTAATAGTTTTGTGTGTCCCTGTGCCCTGTCTCCTCCACACTCACTCCGTCTGTCCTGTCCTGTCAGCTCTTTCCTTCCTGCTCTCCCATTGCAGGCTGGCTCCCTCCTTCCTGTGTTGTCCTTCCATAAACAGATCATAGTCAACATGGTTTGCTGCTGACCGAGCCAAACACGCCGATCAGCTGACTTTTTCCAGCACTGGAATGTGGGAAAAGCTTGTGTTCCGTCCTGCACGTTCTTGCAGCACTTATTAAGATGCTTCTTTGCAGCAAGTGGTGGAAAAGAAAGGCAGAGTCAAACTGTGAGAGGAATTGTGGGAAAATATTGATTTAATTCAACTGATCCCCTCCGGGAGATTCTGCTTTCACTTCACACTGAGACCGCAGATAACAATTATTTTATTATCAAATAATGATTTAATGTGTAAAACATCCACAAATATTTGACTCATAATCATATTTCTTGAAGTGGGAAGTGTAAAATTATCAACTAAACATGTAGAATATTTCCATGTGAGGGATGAAAAACTGTGTCTGGACTTGGGTTTAAACATTTCACAGTACAGCAGAAATATTAAGCATTCGGCCGTGGTGTAGAGGAATTTAAGCTGATATTACGTGGCAGATACGTCTTTGTCACTATCTGAAAGGTCCATTTGAAATTTTTATTACATGGCACTTTTCATAAAGAGCTGATAGCTGCGATGAAGAATACAATATTAATGTTACCACGTCAAACAGACAGTATGTGTTCATGTGACTCTCCATCTACACTGAGTTAATATTTAACAGAGACATTTAAAGTTTTACTTTTCTACTCGCTATCTGTATTTTAATGAAAGTGCTATAGAAATGTAATTAAGCCTGTGTCAGTCATGTTTGTGTTGAAGAGATGTTTCCCAACCTCATGTCTTTTTCTCCTCCACCTTGCAGCTCGGACCAGAGATGTGATGAAGGAGTTCAGTAACATCTACGAGCAGCAGTACGCGGTCGCACTGTTCAACAGCGTCCGCTTCGAGATAGAAGGAGGAGGAGGGACGCAGTCACAGCTGCTTCACAGAAAGGCAAGTTCACGGTCATAACGGCTCACTGGACAGAACAATAAAAGACAGCAACATCAAAAAAGTATGCGGCCTCCACCTGTGACTGGATTTAACGCTGTATATTCCAATTACATTGGTTATAATTACACTATGCTGACATCTGACAGCAGCAATATTCAAACAGTCAGGTGATCATGAAGGTGTGAAACAAGTCAGCAGTGAAGCGTGATTATCTAAACAATGTGCAACTAATGCAGGGACAACAAACATAATATAATCATTTAAAAAGCTAGTTCTTCTGTAAACTTATACATGTTTACAGATAGTTATGGTAATAATGTGCTAACCTGGGGCTAAGCTGCCTCACTGTCTGACTATTTGCGCTTTTTGATCCTTGTGATGTTTTTGTTTGGCAGTGATGCCATGACCTAATTAGTACAATGTCATTACTCGAATTCATTACCACTGGGAGGATAAAATTGGCCGTTTTTTTAATCCCTCTGATCTTCATTTTCAAATTGAGCAATTAAAAAACGTAACTCTTATAATTGTTAATAAAGCAACTTTCATTTCTCTGGCTTCCTTTCTGTAATGTTTATGATATGTTTTTGGAGTCAAAGATGAACAAATACACACCTCTGTTTGTAGTTTTAAGTAAACTTGCATCAATATGGGCTTTGTATGGCCAAAAGCACTTTATGTTATACACACTGCATGAATGAGTTCATTCTTAAGTTTGTGTACTGACACATAAGAGTCAGCCCTCTGCTCCCACGCTCTGGTTTTTGTATTCTTCTCGTCTATTTGAACTAAAGGTCTCACTTCGGTTCATGTTTTCAATCAGTGGAGAGAAAGTGGACACATTACACAGGTGAACAGATGCTGTTTGGAATTGCGTTCACTCCAGACAGAAACGCAACACGATGCATTTGTAAACCTATACTGTACAAACTTACACACAATAGATGATTTAATAGGGATAAAAATATTGCAGTGGCAATGCAATAAAAAAACTGTATTGATTTAGTGAAAATACCATTTCTACCTTGAACGCTGTAGTCTAACCACACATTTTTTTAAATTCACTCATAGTAGATTGATGTATAATCAGCACCTCATTTGTTTTAATTCAGACCAGTTCACCTCACATTATACCCCACAGGATCATAATCACTTATAACCCTGTCTCTCATGCACATACTATCTAATAATTTAACATTTTGCAGCAAACAAACAAAATCACCTCCTTATTTTTCAGCTCTGTCGCTCCTCTCCGCCTACTTTGTTCCTTCCTTCCTCTCTGAATCGGAGTTACTGGATCATTTAATCTAAGACAGGAAGTCTGAAAACAAAACAAAAAAGTGGGTGGTGTGTATCCACATGTAAACACTTATTTGTTTCTGTGTAAAAATTTCCACCTCACGTGTTTGGAAAGCCAGTTAGGCTTCAAATCTCTCACACAGTTATAGGAGAAATCACTGAGAACATTATTATAATGTCATTAATATAAACTGTACACACCTATGACAATTGTGTCTTAGTGCTCACTAAGAGTATCACTGTTATTTTGCAGGATCCTCTGGCCGGCCGCTCCATCTTCTCAGGGAGTCTGTTTCAGTACCTGGAGGAGAACCGGAAGTGGAGGAATCGTTATGTTTCCGTGCCAAACAGCTACACCATCAACCTCTTTGAGAGTAAAACAGTGAGTTTTCTGTCACTTTGAATAAAGGACTGTCTGATGTGATGATTTGGACAGCAGCGTTCAAACAGATTAGTGTGTTTGTCATCTCTCTGACAGGCCAGTGACCGGGGGCTGCATCCAAAACTGACCATCAACTGTGCAGGGTACAAAGCTCTGACCTCAATGGAGGAGTATTTAGAGCTTATTAATTCCAGCCTGCCAGGTAAGAACAGGGCACACAGAGAAAATATGGCTATAATATCTGTTATATTATATTTCAATGCTAATTTAAGTCTTATTTTCACTTCAACCCACAACCCACTTCATTTCCACTTCCAGTTTCTCATTGTTGTTGTGTCACGTGACTTGTTTCAGGTATCAAAGCCAAAGTGGGAAGTAGTCCGTTCATCAAGTGTGCGACAGAGTTCCCTCTCATCCTGTGGCACCCGTACGCCCGTCACCACTACTTCTGTGTGATGACAGAGAAGGAGCAGAAGAAGTGGCATGCTGTGCTGCAAGACTGTGTCAGACACTGTAACGATGGTAACAGTACTCACACACACACACACACACACACACAAACATACACGCACACACACAGACAATGACGTCACTTCTACTTACAATAAGTGATATTACTTCACTTTTATTTATTGTTAAGTAGATTTGAAGAAACAATAAAAATGTCACTGACGTTATTAAACGAATGGTTCAAAAATATTTATTCATTACTGTGATGGGTATGGTGGAAACAGTAAATACACTGACAAGTTGTTTAAAGTATGTGTTCTCAATCTGAACAGCAGCAGATTGACAACAATGGACAATCAGAGTCTTTCTGCCTTTGTAGATGATTCAGACAAGGGTGTGTGTATGAGCATAAGTGTGTTTGTGTGTGTATGTGAAGCGTTTACATGCCAACTGATTGAGCTGAGCGATCAGTGAATCAGTGAGCGATCAGTGATCCTGAAGGAATGATGGGTATTTTTTTAAATATTTGGACTTGGTTAACGTGTGAGATATTTTTATTGTATCAGAGCTGCAAATATTAATATGTAAATTCAATAGGCCAGACACAGAGATTATGAACAGGCTGATGTCTCTAGTTTCTCTGTTTATCGTATTGTCTTATTCATTTTTTGCTGTTTATGTAAAGATTATAAGCTTTTCTTGTGCTGAAGCCAATAGACAAATGACACAATAAATGAATTTAAACACCCAGAGGACATCTTGTGACATTCAGTCACAAGCTTGTTCAAATGTCAGTGTTCCAGCCCATGAGAAAACCACTCTGTAGTTATTACTACATAATTGCATAAGTGCTTAGGTCTAATGGGTTGTACCACACCTTTCCTCACACCACACACAAGTTACACACCTATAAGGGTTTTGTGACTGCTGTGATTCTATCATGGTGACAAAACCTCAATCAGGAAGAAACAGTAAGAGTTAGTAGAATCAGTAATAGACAGTTTAATCAATGTTCAAAGTAATAGTTGGACACAATCCTTTCACTTTCCACAAGGCTTTTATTGTGAAATATTTTCAGTGCTACGATTGAAAAGCAAAGTAGATTCCACTTTGCTGCTTAATGTAAAATTGTGACCAGGGTTCATTTTCTGGAGAGAGATGTGTGCCAAAAAAATAAATAAATAAAAATGAATATTTTAAAATGCTTTTAAAGGGGAAGAAGCAACAACTCCCCAAAATGAACTGCGACAAACCTTAAAATCAAGCCTGTCACTTAACAACATGTTCCAAAAGCTGCAGGAGAATACTGGCAATGGGTTTTAGTTTTTTGTCTGATGGTATTTTAGAGACAAGTGTAATGCACTTTGCAGTACAACCCAGAGAAGCTTATTTGCTACCTTACTGCGAAGGGTGTCAAGTTAAATTTTTGCGGTCGTGTGCGTGCATGCATGTGTTGGCTTTGACCGTGTGATCTCACATTTGCTCTATTAAGATTCAAAATAGAGAAGGAGAGGGAGCGGGAGCTGGGGGAAGTCGAGTTAAAAACACCCAACTAAAGAAATTCAGTGGGTAGCAAACGGCTGGTGTCGATGAACGCGATACTTCACACAAAACCATTTACTAAAAATGCTTATTTCTCAGTCTCTCTAAGTCTAAGTCTAAAAATCTAAGATGCAAACAGCAGAATTACATATTATTGTTATTAAATATTGTGGCTATAAAAGGTCCTAACCATATCCTTCCTGTCTGTAAATGATTCAAAGTCAAACGTCAGGGAAGTGGTATCTTAACATTAACGAAGAAGGATCAAGAACATAGCAGAGCTGATCCACAAAGACGGGACGTCACCTCAGCTGAACCTAGTTCTCAACAACACCTACATACATGAGCATGTGGTTTAACATGCCTATGGGTGTGTGCGCACACATATTTACAATGCTGCTGCGTATTTAGGCTCATTCAAATAGAAGCGAATGTGCATTTAAATTATATATAATTGTGATTTAACTTATTCTTATGCTGGATCATCACACACAAAGAACCGATGACAACAATCAGTTCAACTGCATCAAACAGTGCAGTGTGTACACAAAGATGTCAACACCCATGTACCACGTAGAACAGGTCAGTGTTTCCCTTCTAAGTTTAAACCTAAACAGTCGTCCATCATAAACATTTCAACTTCACGTTTCATAGTGAATGGAACAACACGCTGGCTCTGAGCTCATCGCAACATTGACAAAGTTGCTCAACCTGATTTAATCTTGTCCTGCCCTTAGGCAATTATGCCAACAGTGCTGCATGGATTCATAGCATCCTGCTTAATTACACACGATACAGTTGTCAGCACTGGTTTGAAAACAAGCTCTAAAGTTAGTTGCTCTTGGTGTTTTTTGGTGACGTTTTTGGTCAGAACCAACCAAGGTGGAAGACTGATTACAAGCCAAACTGTAAAACACAATCTGTATTTATGTACATCAAGTGAAGCTCACTCTTTACTTCCCAAATCTACCTGTTAGGGCATGCTCAGTAAACGCCAGAGTCCCTGCTCTACATTCCAGCTGTGAGGTTGGGCTCCAGAAACATGTTGTAAGAAACAGAGTCTGTGTTGCTGTTTTACTGTCACTATGCCTGGTGTGAGTGCAAATTGGTGTTGGTGTTTCTGGCCTGTATTGACACGCCCAGTCTCACCTCTTTCTTGTTGCTGTTTTGAGGAAAACCAGAACCAGTAAAAGACTTTTCCTGAGGGTGATAAATGGTTTTACAGCCTGACCTCTGACCTCTCTGCTGTAACATGTGCTGCACATACTGCATGCCTCCTCTGATTTGATCATGGCACAGAAAATGCAACACTGCCCGTAAAGGAAACATTGGTAGCATCACTGAAGCTTGATGAGCTTCATGCAAAGCAGTTTTTCAGCTGAACACAGACACTATTCAACTGGCTCTGATAAGTAAAAGCCACAAGTTAAATGTTCACACTGACTCTGCATAGATCTGTTTAAACCTACTAAAACTCCTCTTGTCTCATTTTCGGTAGCTCTTCAGTAAAACAATCAGCTGCCGCTTTGCATCTCTTTACCAGGGTGATTTGCAATGCGTCCTGTTAATCAGATCAGTTAAGAGCTGACCTCATCGTACTGTTGTGCACAGAACAAAGCTGCGGGTAATCTGGCTGCTCAGCCTGTCGGCCTGCACGCTTGTACCATCATAGGTGAATACACAGTGAGCATGTAACGTGGTGACTCAGCTTTACAATAAAGGATCAGATAACCAGGCCGGTTTGGTCTCTGTGCCCCCACATTTCCAGTTTGATTATCTGTTGCATTTCATACGTACAGCTATGGCAACTACAATTGAAGCAGCGTTATTTGTTAGTTATCCATGCAATCTAATGGAACTTTTTGAGGACAAGTTATTATATCATGGTTGAATGATCAAAGTGAGGATTGTACTGCCTGACTGCTCTGAATTCTTGACCTATGCTTGTAAAGCTCAATAGAGTGGAGTGAAGCCTCAATGTTGTTATATTTAATTATTAACCGGGAGGGTAAAGTTAGATCCAATTGCCCAAATCTGCAGTAATAGCGTCATGAAGAAAAAAAAAAATCAAATGATTAATTCATGAAAATAATTTTTTCGTTTATCTAAATAGGGTTTTTACTCTTTGCCCAGCAGGCATCAGTTCAGCAGCCAGTGTGACGCAGGCTGCAGGGCATCACATTAGTAGTCAAAGACCGCTCCAAGCTGCTGCTCCACCGCCAGAGGCCCATCAATCACAGCCGAATCTCCACCCACACACCCTTTAAAAGTCACCAACCCTTTCTCTGTAATCGTAAAAAGAGACCTATGATGAGCACGTTGAAATCCTGATGAAAGAACATGTCCACCATGTTTATTAATGGCGATCAACAGCGTAGCAGTGATTTTCTCAGTGTGCTGTATGAAATTCATTCAAAATTTCCAAACATAGGTCTCTAACGTTAGCTTGCTTGCTGCTACTTAAGGCAAGGGATCTGCAAAAATCATTTATTCGGTCGGGTGTTTGTGATGTCTGCGGTTGATGGTATGTTTCAGTGAGTGTTTATTGTACTGTGGGTTCTGCTGGCTCCATAGGGCAGCACCATATGGGGAAATCCCACTCATGCATGTCAGTGAGAGTAGCAGAAGTACAAATGTTTGAAAGAAGTGTTTAAAACCCGTTAAGACATGAAGGCAGGTGGCTCAAAGCTAGAAGTCTCATCAGACGATATTTGACATTCAAATGCTTAACAGCCTTTAAAATGTCAAATATATATATATATATATTAAAAAAGGACTAAGAAACACACACACACTTGTGGATGTGGAGTCCTGGGAACTCGTCCCTGGCTGCTGCTGAAATTCCATCAACCAGAGCGTGGTGAGCAAGGCAGAGAGGGAAATGCCTCAAATAAAAAGACCGTGGTAAATGCTGCCACATGTTCTATTTATACAAAGTACACACACACACACACACACAGAGTAGAGAAACTGTGATCTGCTGCTCAATCTGGCATGGTTTGGACACACGAGAATTTGTAGTGGTCTGTAGAACTGGGCAGATCATCAAAAAAATATTTTCCTCTTGTTGGCACTAAGAGGAATCTTCTCTTTAATCTTAAAATGAAAAGAAAACACTTTCAGGCGTTTTCACGCTAGTGATCTGGCTGTAGTAATAGTAGAGTCTTAAACACTTCCCATCTGCTGTTGAAGTTTAAGAAAAAGTGAAATGATTACAATGTGCAAATATATTGTTACAACATCCAATAAATAAGACTTGGAGAGATTTGGACTGTGGGGAGTGAAAACCAAAGAATGACCACAAAGGCCGACTGCTGCAGCCGGTGGTTCTCAGCCTTTCCTCACAACTTCCTGTCATGCCCACAACAGGAGATTCTAAATCTACAGTGGGTCAGCAGTCTATCATCGCCTACTTGATCTGTGTGCACTGTGTTCCTGGTGCTTTTGCAGATAATATAAGCAAATATGAAAACAAGTTGCAAGTGCAAGAAAATAAGTGTTATTATATTGTTGTCAGGGGCAATGGTTACTCATTTCCTCTCATGGTTACCAATACTCCTTTATTTACCATAACTCTGTAATGTGGATTGAAAATCTTTGACTTTTAATACCCAATTTCACTTCTCCTAATGTGCTTTTTGTTGGTTATTTTGAAAGTTGCAGTTTCATGAACAAAATATTTAAGTTTTCACCGTTTTTTGCAACAGGTTTGTGTTGGTTTACACTACTTGCTATTCCTGTATCCTTGGCAAACATTTGGATTGAATGTGCTGCGAAGAGCGCAGTATCAAACAGTGTTAGGTTGTGTGTTACAAGTATCTGCAACAGTGGAAGTTGTTCCAAAATAAATAAGGAACACGTCAATGTCAGGACATCATCTGTGCATAATTGTGCAACTTATGACTTATTTGTGTGACTAACATCCATCCTTGACAACAGGCCAGTTTATAGGGTTTTTGCAAAAACAGTTTGCTCAAAAATGCTTACGTTACATTGTCATGGGTCTTGCCCCGTCTGGTATAAGAGTGAAACATCGGTCATCTGCCTGCTGCTGCAACCCTGAGACACTTTTCACTTCATTTGACCTCTGAATGATGTCTGGCCAAGTACCAACAGGTCAGCTGGTCATTTTCCACTGTGCTTCTAACTTCAGTGTCCAGTGTATTCACATGAAAACTTGAGCCAAAACAAGCTAACGCACCAACTCTCAGCCTGTCAGCGCAGAGTTACTGATCTGGGACCAGAGACGGCTTCCTGTCTGGCTCTGTCTCTTTCCCCCCCTCACTCCTTTACCACTTCCTGTCTTTGTCAACCTCCTCTGAGTCACAGACTTACAGCCACAGACAAAACAACCTGATAGACACTCAGGCAATAAAGACACACATGAACACTGGTGCTTTTCCTTGACAGACTTCACACACACAACCTGCTGTGGGTAAACCAACCATCAATTCACACGTGCAATTGCACAGATTTCGTGAGCAATCTATCAGAAAAAATAGCAAGAGTTGACACTGACAGTATAGAAAGGCAAAGATATACACTGTACATAGTCAATGTACATAAGTATTAGCCAATCTTGTGGCACTGCTACCACACGATTGGCTAGAATGGAGAAGAAATGTGATTTCAGTGACTATAGCATGATCGTTGATGATCTGAAGATTTTAATCAGAATGTTGCAAAAAACATCCAGTTCTGTGCACGGAAACACATAATGATGATACAGGTCAGAGGAGAATATCCAGATGGTTGGAGATGACAAAGGGGTCAGATAATTACTCATGATAACTGTAACAAGCTGAAAAGCATCACAGAATGCACAACTCATCTAACCTGGGGGTGGATTGGCTACAACAGGATGTCAGGTTTCACTCCTGCCAGCCAAGAACAGTAATATGAGGTTTGTAGTTCACCAGCTGTGGATGTACAGTCAGAGTTTCAGAATTTTGGCATCAACAGCGTGAATCTGTGGATCCAACCTGCCTTTTCTCAATAGTCCAGACTGATGGTTGTGTAACTTCCAGCATGATAATGGATTATATTACAAAGAAAAGTCATCTCATACAGGTTTCATGAATATGACAAAGGGTTCAGTGTTGTTCAGTGGGCTCCCCAGTCACCAGACTATTTTGAGAGGAAAGGGAGGCCCAACCCAGTATTATTAGTATGATGTTCATGATAAATTACCATAGTTAGGTGAATGAATCTTTTCTATTTGTGTATGTGTAGAGCCTCTGGGCCCACAGAGGCACGCCTCAACAGTATCAAAAATTAGTTCACTTACAGAAATGTAATACATCCAGGAATGTGACTTTTGTTTATTGTTTCATCAGCCTTTCAGCATAACCTCATTATTGTCAGTGGATGTGACGCCTGCAGAGACATCTGTCATCATGAACAGTAGACTGCTGTTATTGTAGTGTTTTTGTGATTGTTTTGAGTTTGGTCACATCTTTAGAAAATCAGTATAATTGTGGAGTATATACTCAACAAAGGTTTTGAGTTCTTTCACTACTGTAAAGTACAAGGCTCAGTTAAGGCTTCAGAGGGTGATGCCTTTTAAAAGGTTTTGGTTGCTATCGCTGAAGTTTTCTATATTGTTTCCCACAGTAAATAATGGCAAACATTTTAATACAGTCTTGGTTGAAAAACACCAAAACTATCCTTTAATTACTACATCAGAAGGATGGTCGGTCGCTTGCTGCCACATGAGAAAACAACGGAAACATGCGTCACTTTTATTTAAAGGAAGGACTTCTCTGAAGGACAAACTGCTAATTATAGGGATGTTTTATTCCATACACCTGCCTAGACTCTGTTGTGGGGGATGTTTGACTTTCAGCGCTCTAAGTGTCCCTCAGTGCTATGGCCTTGGGAGAGTCAGCTCTATAGCGTGTGATGTATTTACATTAGTTGAACACAACTAAATGTTAAGAGCCAACTTCCTAAAAACACACTAATTTTACCAAGCGCTTTGTGAACTGCCTCTATTGTCCTGTCATATGGGAGGGGCTGTAACCATAGAAACCACATGAAATCTGTCCAACAAGATAACATCTTCCTGTTTTGAGGGATGACACAGCTGTGTGTGATAGGGGCTCAATGTGCATGTGTCCTCTCAGACTTCAGTGACTGTGACTGAGTATACTGAACCAAACCATCCCACAGAGGTGACTCACATGTTATGGAAACTTTTAGTATGGGATTCTGCAGAAAACTAATGAAATATCCAAATAACAAAGTAGCTCACAAGAAGTAAACATCAGTTTATTAGTTGCAGAGCATTCTGAAATATGACTTTACTACAAATAACATTAAATATCCTGCCATCTTCCTACCAAGACCATTTCAGCCAATTGAATGTATTTAAAGTCTTGTTTCATTAATGTTACCCTGCTCTTTCCTGCCCCCAACAGGTCTTTCAGAGGACTGCACCGTTCAGACTCCAGCCTTCACCGACGCCGTGAGACGTTACAGACAAGTCAAGGGACATTTCGGGACCTGGGATATGATGTGCGGAGCTCCCCCGCAGGTAAAGATCTCAGATTAATCACAGTACAGCAGTGTCCCAGTTCAGAGGCTAGATCCTTCTGCACCTTTCAACCAAAAAATAGGTCGACGAGGCTTGTTCCATTTTATGAAAGTTAGCTGTATTGTTAACTGCCTCCCTCTGGCACAGTACGTAGATGATGTTAGTTGTTTAATGTCAGCATCCTGGGGATATACCTGGAAATGTCTGACTACCTCATGTTAGACTACTTCATTTTTTAGTTTCAGTCCTGCCTGAAGGCTCTAAGAAGGAGCCACCATTTGGGAGGTGAAATGACACTGAGCATATTGTGACATAGGATGTTTGCTGCAGGCGACAGCTTAAAGAGATTTTTCAGGAACTATTTTCAAACATCCACCACGACTACCAGTCCAAAGTCCAGGTCATGACCATAGTTCAACCTCTTCAACTAATCTGCCATGATGGATGACACGAGCCAGCTGAAAGAAGGCAGGACTGCTTTCTAAGGCTTTTCCCAATAAATGTAGCTCAAGGAAATACTCCATCCTACATCATAAACACACACCCTGTCCTCACACTTCAGAACAAGAACGCACCTTCACAAGACCCTCAGAGAGACAGCAACAAGACCCCACCCCTCACTCACACACACACACCTATACACTCTCACACTGTTGACTGGGGTCTCCTCTCTGAATGAGTCTCTTTCAGTCTCCTGCTGGAGCCGCACAGTCGTTCTGTGTGTTTGCGGCCAGTAACCTTTTCTTCATTAAACCTGCTTCCTGTTGGTACCCCAATTTCTTTCTAGCCCCTTGAACTTTACAGTATTTACTACACAGACATGGAAAAGTTGGTTCAGCGAAACGAGATCATTCATAAAATTCAACCTTTGTTATAAATGACGCACAATCAAACACACCCTTTTCCTGAGAGCACATTTTGACATGTCAATGAGGGGAAAGCCCATGAATTCTGTCACTTGTGCTACTTTCATATACACATTTAATTTCCCTGGTATTGTTAATGCTTGCTGATTGTCACGCTGCCATGGTTTTATAGGGACACATAGTAGTGATGCCATCAGAGTAGGATAAAAAACAACCCAAACTGACTGGGTTTTCATGATGATTTCAAGATGTTTTTGAACTCCACAAATATAAAAAGTAATGAGTGGAAAATGTTTATTATCCCTAGATGGAAATCTAAACCTGCCTGTTAGCCGAAAGCACA
Source organism: Polydactylus sextarius (assembly GCA_016801845.1). Lineage (NCBI taxonomy): Eukaryota > Metazoa > Chordata > Actinopteri > Polynemidae > Polydactylus > Polydactylus sextarius. Next base: position 9,384,124 of record CM028922.1, read on the forward strand.
GAATCAAATGTTTATGCCAGTAATCTGGTCATGGATTTTATGAAGGCTGTGGATGGTTTTACTCGAAAACTGAAGGAATAAAGGTCAGACAGCTACATTGTTAGTGTGTGTTTATGGCTGTTTAATGAAAACTGCAAAGGCTTTGTGTCTGACGTTAAGGGTTTCAGACGGACTGAGGCACAAACGGATGACTTTGGATGGAAAATGTAGTCCTGTATTGACAGTTTGTTGGGAGTGAGACTGAGAGTCTATATCTATAATGACCTTTTGTATTAATGTAACACACGTGACATTTATCCAGCAACTGATGTATCCTGAGGGAGCAGCAGTTTTGCCCATTAACACTTACTAAATCACACATAATTAAAATTAGAATGAGAACAAATCAAAAACTTAATGGTCTTCAAAGTATGTCAACATACTGTGTATAGAGGTAAAAGTCTCTTAGGCAGCTTCAAGTCTCTACAAGCTTTACATCCCTGGATATGGACAGTTTATTCTGCTCTTCCTGACTGAACCTTTCAGGCTCCATCAGCTTTAAGCGACTAGGAACTCTGCTCAGATCTTTCTACAGATGTCCTACGTAGTTTAAGTCTGGGCTCTTGCTATGAGATTCAGAGAGTCAGATACTTGTCGCAGAGCCAGTCTAGTTTTGTTTCACTGTGTGTTTCAGCTAAATGTGATGCTGAAAGGTCACCTAAGTCTCTGGAGAAGGTTTTCTTCGAGATTCTCTGTAGTTGACTGCATTCATCAGCTGCCACTGAGAAACACCCCCATAACACGATACTGCCTCCACCGTGATTCACCAGAGGGATAGTATTAGCCAGATGGTGAGCAATAACTGGTGATCTGAAGCTCTGTTAGTCAGTTTGATCAGACGTCCACCTGGTGGTTCCACTCTTCTAAATTATAGCTTTATTACAGACGAGGCTGCTGACTAATGCTGCAACAATATGTGTTGCAGTGCAACATTGTAAACTTAGTCTAATACTTCATATTACAAAGTTGAACTTACATTTTATATTTTCACACTGTGCATATGAGACAGCAAGACTAGTGTGTTTGTGTTCATGTCTTACCTTTTTTCTGTCTTACAATTCAACTTCTTGCAATGAATCTCTCACACACAGTGATGTATAACCCTGTACTTTTGAAACTAATGCAGCTTTGTGCCTTTTTAATTATTGTCAGCAGCTTTTTAGCAATAGTTTACATCAGATAATTCTACTCATGAGTACATGTTGTTCTGATGAAACTGATTTTCAGCAAGTTTATGACATTTTTGCAGGTAATCTATTGTGTGATGCCATTTGTGTCAATTGTTTTTGTTTTGTTTGTTATTTTTTCTAGAAATGAACCATAGTGACTTTGACAAACTGTAAACTGCTTGAGAGTTGGTTTTGTTTTTATAGCTTTTAAATATTGATGATGTTTTGATTTATCTGGATGGATTGATGTTAAATCCTACCACAGTAACATCAGTCACAGTAAACAATGCAACAATAACACAGCGGAAACATATTTTCATTCACTGTTTCGAGACAAACATTTGTTTTCAGTCAAACAATCTACAATCTACCTTTTGTTCATCAGGCTTCTGTTCCCTCTCTGCTTTTGTAGAGGAGCCTTTCATTACCCGGCAACATGTACCACCAAATATTTAGTTTAGCTTGGTTGAAACCTTGTGGAGGTGCTCAACTTTAAGTGTATGTGTGTGCGTGAGTGTTTGTGAGTTATGAGGGCAGTGCCACTAAGACCAGCCTTCCTGCCTCTCTTTATCCAGCTGTGTATCATCTCAATCAGCCCACTGTGTCCATGTAACCACACAGGGGAGCCTGTATTTTATTTTTAAGGTTTATGTTTATTTTTCTTTGGGTGGAGAGTATTAGTTTGTTTTTTTGACTACACCTCTTGTGTAAAAATCCCACTCTGGCACATTGCCATGGTAACTATAACATCCTGCAAGTGATGAAAACGAGGGCTGACCTCACACTGTAAACTACAAAGACCATTAGTTAAAAGCCAGTCCAATGTTTGACTACATTTAAGAATACATCAAATCTAAAACCTATCCAAATACATTAAAAATATTTGTTGGTTGTCCACAGATTCTGGCTAATCTGGTGATGGAGACCCTCCACCCTGAGCTCAGAAATGTGATTGGTCCTCGTCTGAAGGGGAAAATGCAGCAGAGGCAGAGAAACTGGATGTTGGTAAGTTTCTATCATACTGCCCTGGTGTACAAACCAGCAATTTTAAGTCCATAAAATGGTGTTTCTATGCAACTCTGTCCTCCAGATCTCTGATGCCGTGTACAGGCAGGTGTTGTCGCAAACCACCGGTCAATATGAAGCGCTGGTTGAAGCCTGCGAGGCCCAGAAAGTCCCACTGGACGCCAGACTGCGAACCGACATGGACCAGCTCATCTCGTCTAAAGAACATGTCAGCAACAAGATACGAGGTGACCAAAGATCTGCACGCAGCTTTTCAATAACCATGTTCAAACTTAATGGGCAGAGACACATAAGCTGGGAGAACTACTATATGTATATTCCCATAAACCTATAAATGAACATAAAAGCTTAAGGAAGTAAAGAAAACAATGAAAATACATTATACACACAGATGTAGACAGTGATGCTACAGCAGTTTGCTCTTAGTTCCTATTCCACTTTTTGCTTAGAGATCTGTATTTTTCCAAAGACAGCCAGGACTGTGTGTTGTTATTGTTGTCACTGCATATAATCATCATTTCAAATCTCTGAAGAGATAATAACTACAATTGTAGGCACCAATAGTAAGTCAGCAAAGGCATAGTGACTGCATCATAACAAGTGGCCTTATCACACAAAATAAACAGAGAGATCAAACAAAATAAACAAAGGAATGAAGAAAGATGAACAGTGCAGACAGGCAGAAATGAATATATTGCATTATTTTTTAGTGTATTTTAATCTACCAATACCCGAAGACCACCTTAGTTTACTGCCTCACACACGTCTAACATGCCGTGTAAATTCACTTGTCGTCGTCTGTACTGTGTAACATGATCTTCTAACCTCAAGTGTATATTTCATTGTTTGCCTACTGTTTGCCTCAGTGTGATGTAGCTGTGCTCAAGTTTCCACTTGAGTTTGTTTGCAAATTTGGTGCTAACAGGGTCTCCATAACTTATATCAGATATTTCCACCTTATGTTTTAGTCTCGGTTGCTTTCACAGCTTTTGTTTTGTGTTAAATCAGTCGCCTACTTCCTTTCATTCCTCTGTCTTTTGCTTTTTTTTGTTTGATTAGCTGGCTTATGCAGCACCACAGCATCCACCCTTTGAGTGGCGAGCATGTCAAACTTTCTATTCAAAAGTTGACTTGGCACATTGCTCTTTTTTTTTCACGTGTACTGTTTCCCATTGAGCTAAAGTTGCATGACTGCATTCCACTGGCCTACACTGTAAAGGGATGTTTCTGACTTTATCTGCCAGAAACTTCAAGTCAACTGTATAAAACCATGCAGGTTCATGTAACATGAGAGTCATGTAGGGGTTTGACAGGTGTAATACTAGCTGTGAAATTTATTTTAGTTTTTTTTCACACAGAGGTTACATGTCTAACAGTTGGCTGAATATGAGAGATGGGAAAATGAAAACTGCGAGGCTTCCACAGAAACATACAGAATAAGTGTGTTTATTTAAATGTCAGTGCAAACATTCAAACCATTTCAACCTGGTTCAAGACAATATACTAAAACTAAACACTGCACATGGTGATGACTGTTTGGCAGATCAATGGAAGTCAGAACAATGCCCTTACATTTTCCTCATGCTTTATACTTTAGTCTTCATGTGTTATTGATTTAAAAGTTGCAGCTAACCATGAATGTTTTTCTTCCACCCTCCCTGCGTTGCTCCTGGTGCTCAGCTCTTGTGTTGCCTAAGGCAGAGCAGCTTTTAAGGACCAACATCCAGCCCTACATCAGCTCCATCCTCGAGGCCCTGATGGAGCCGACCAGCCGAGGTTTCTCTGAGGTCAGGGAGGTTTTCTTCAGAGAGCTGGTGGAGATCAGCAAGAACACGCTCAACGGAGGGGGCAAGGAAAAAATGGGAGAAGTGAGTCACGCTGCCCTGGTCTCAAATCTTTTCTTTGTGTGTACATGAATGAGAGTATGGTAATTGTTTGTTACTGCATCTCCAGTAACAAGGGCTGTAATCGGCCCAGACTGACTAAAGTCGCAACTACTCCTCAACCAATCGATCAGCAGTAGAGGAAAAACAGCTCTCTGGATTAACTACTGTACATGAGCCACAGTGTAGTACTCTCTGCCTAGCAGGTAGGGAGTGCTAAATAACATTAAATGAACAATTAAAGCAAAAATTAGCAGATTTAAGCTAATTAATTAACTGCCCACATGTGTTGTCCATAAATATAACTACATCAGTTGGTGTTATTAGCCCTATTAGCTATTGAGCATCATACAAATTAACTTAAAGGTTAATAATAATACAGCTTCCTAATGTAGCACACCATTTTTTAATGATAGGTCTTGTTGGTTTTTAAAGTCACATGCAAACTACTGTTCACAAACTTCACGCCTTTCTGGATTTCTGTTTTAACAAAACATGGCCATACCAGTGTTTATATATATATATATATATATATATATATATATATATATGGCGTCAGTTCTAAACGCTCATATCACTTTGATCACCATGGCCCTCCTTCATCTTTCTGCCCCTCAGCACATGGAGAGACTGTCCATGCTCGCCTTCCACCCCGTGAAGATGCAGAGCTGCTATGAGAAGGTGGAGCAGCTCAACCTGGAGGGGCTGCAGCAGAGGTTTGACGTCTCCAGTCCCTCTGTGTTCATCAGCAGAGCTCAGATCCTCATGAGGCAGGTGAGGTGTCACAGCTCTTTGCCCTTTTGTTACAGACAGAATCAACCATGTCAGAATACCTGAAAACACTCCCTAGATCTTAATAGGTCACACAAGCTCACACAGGCAACTCTGTCTTGTCTGTGGTAAAGTCTCTACTCCCACCTGCTGGATAAATCCAGTATTATAATTTGTAAAGAAATTGAGCTGAACCTCTACTCTCAGAACCTCTAGAAGTACTTCTGTATAACACCAAACATTTTTAATAATTTTTACAGCAAATGGACAATGCTGTTTACACGTTTGAGCAGCTGCTAAACCAGTCATTGCAGGCCCAGGGAGAAGACGACATCTGCAAGACCATCCAAAGATGTCAGGACAGAGTTCTCAAGGTAATGCCTTGCGAACACAAAATACAATATAAGTACAAAATATAAGTAAGAAATTTTTTAAAGTATGATTTGTACAACGAATCAGAAAGCTACTATGTACATTTCTGGTCTTTCTTTATCAGAAATATGATTACGACAGCAGCACTGTGCGCAAGAAGTTCTTCAGAGAAGCTCTGCTGCAGATCATCATCCCATACATGCTCCAGCAGCTCTGGCCATCCTACTCACCTGTGAGTATCACCTGACTCCAGCTCACGCATGATTTTTCTTACAATTTTGACACTTTTATTACAATACCGTTTTCACCTGTTAAAAACAGTTGTAGGGATCTTTGTGATCTAAAACAATTTCTATAATCACTATCAGTATCAGCATCAGTGGCTCTCAATATATCTTACATGACTCAACGCATCGGCCAAAATTCACAGTGCAAGTGTCACTACTAAGAACTGAAATGTAAAGGAAATAAGGCAAAAGAAAATAATCCAAATAAAACAAATAACACCTGAACAGTTTTATGTGTTAATTTAAAGCCGTTGTTTACAGGAGTTTGAGTTTTCATTAGTATCCATCTGGACAGAATATATGAAATACTCATACATAATACATTTTTTTACACAAATAGTGTTGATTTTGCAGTAAATTCATTAACAATGCACCATATGCACATATATAAAGAGGTGATGCTTCCTGCTGATAGCACATTCTCACCTCTGTTACCACAAGATTGCACTACATTAGCTACTGCTTTGGCTTGTCAATCAAAGCCTGAAAAAATGCTGAACGGGAGGAAGTTGAAGAGTTGAAGTATAAAGAGTCTGTTTCTGTATGAGAAATTAGTCATAATACATCTGAAAAACCTCAGTCAAGCAGCTTAAGTCTGTTTTTCAACAAACATTGACCTCATTTGGCCCTCGACTCAGTGAGGTCAAGTTTAAAACCCGTTATGTTGATTATATAACATTTGATACATTTAATGTATCTGAATCCTCAAGTTGACGTGTGTGTCTAACCAGTAAACCACTGAAAATGAAGGGTAAGGGTGCAATAAGTGGCAATATGTAATATAATGTAATAATGTAATATAATCTTTGCCTGAGGCTCATCACTGTGCTCTGCTGCTCCAGGAGCTGCCGCGCTTCAGAGAGCTAATCTTTGAGGACTTCTCACGTTTCCTGCTGGTGGAAAATATGTTCGAGGAGGTGGTGTTGCAGTCTGTCACCAAGGATATAATGATGGGTAAGCGCCAAAATAAGATTTAGAAATTGTTGTTTCCTTGGCAACAGTAGTGATGATAGTTAACAATGAAATATAATTGAAGCATTATCGAACTTCTTCGTAACACAGTGACTGATTCTCTTGTTTCTTTCTGTGTCCAGCTGTGAAGGAGGCAGCTGTCCAGAGGAGACACAACCTCTACAGGGACAGTATCATTCTGACAAACAGCGACCCCAACCTGCACCTGCTCGGAGAAAATCCGCAGGTGGACTGGGCCAGCAAATTCGGAGGTGATGAGCCAGACACACCCGTCAGCTTTGGCATTGAGGGAGGAGGTTCTGGGAGAAGACGCAAACAAGTGGTTTCCATGATCCAGCTGGATGGATTACCTCTGCCCTACGAGTCCTGCCTGGAAGTTCCAGGTGTGGAGCTCATCCCTGAGGAGGACGGCGAAGTGTGTGAGGACAAAACAGATAACGAAGAGGAGGATGATGAGGAGGACCTGGATCCCAAGTCTCCTGATAGTGTGAATGAAATCAGGGACTTGATTAATCCGGTGATGGAGGTGGTGCTGCCAGTGTCAGACGAGAAGAACGAAATCACCAACGGGACGGAGCCGACCAGCGGCATCATCACCATGGAGGACGGGGTGGAAGAGGAGGTGACACACGTCACCACCATAGTGGATGACGCCCCCAGGAAATCTCCACGAGACAAAAAGTCGCCGCAGATGATCCTCCGGCAGCTGGTGGAGATCAAGAAGCAGGAAGCTGATAAAGAGAATGAGGAAGCAGCCATAAAGAATGCCATTGAGGAGATAGAGACAGCGGTAAAGGAAGATGACAATGGACAGATTACTGAGGTCTCCGTGGCAGAATCACATCGTGAGTCGTCGCCACAACCAACACTGACCAAAGACTCTAGCTCGCGTGACGACAGTGGCTTTCAGTCGCCGACCACTGAGGAGCTGGATGAAGGTGTGCCTCGGCCAATCACGAATGCTCTGAACAGAAAGGACAAAATCGTAGATCCAGTAGAAGTGGAAGTGATTTTAGCGTAGGAAGACGATGTTTGGCACATTAACTATGAAACTGGAGAAAACAGCAGATGGAAAAATTGCATGTTATGGGAGAGAAGAGGAATGAGGAATTTGGAATCATAATTTAATTCAGAGCAGTGCCTTGTTTTTATTGGTTTTAATAACAAACATATCGAAACTAACTCTGCTGTCCTCCCCTATGGTTTCATTTGGTGATTGGTTCATCTCTATGCAGCTTAGTGAATCTCACTGCAAGTTTTCTTCTGTATCTTTTATATGACACTGAATTTCACATGAGTTTTAAATGTATAAAATAAGGGAGACACACTAAAACAATTCCATTGAATTTATGAATGTTTTCTAAAAGGTTTGTTTACATCGGTAATGACTGTAAACACAGCATGAAATCAGACCTATATTTCTCCTATACATTCTCAATATATCTCACATTTTTATGGTCAAGTATGTTACAGATTGTGCCTTTTAACTACACATGTAACACATGAATGAATCTCTCTAGTGATCACAGCCTCCAGCTGGACCAGCAGGGGGTGCTAGAGTCAATCTTTAGATGTGTCTGGATATGTATGTTCATTTTAACTACTACAATGTTTTTGTTTTTTGTTTTTTTTTTCAAATATCACTATTCAATATATCTATTTTTGTAAAATGTAACTTTTTAAAAATATGTACTGTTTACTTGGCAAGAATTTCTCATTTTGCAAGTGGCCTTTATGTTTCAACACGTTCCAGCACAAACTGTCAGGGAATGATTATTACTTCCACAGTGATTTTTAAAAACCAAGATGTTTTTATTCTTTTTTTTTTTTGATATATTGACATCTTTTGGGGGTAAAAATAACCAGAACACAATGTGTGTGGTGGGTGTAGATGACCGAGCTACAGTGCGTCATGGCTCTTTAACTTGTAGGATATTAGATAACTTGTAATCGACTTGTTATTATGAGGCAGATTGTTAATATTGACTCCTATTCTATTTAAAAACATTTTTTTCTTAATTTAATTCAACTTTTCTTGGTCAAAAGAGTAATCTACCCACTACATAATCACAACTATATTAGTGTGGAGCTGTGTAGATTTTAGTTTTGGTTTTATGGGACAAGGAGATTTATGCCCTTACCATTGTAGGAGGAAACATTAAAGAATACTGTATTTCTGATATTTATCGATGCTGAAAGACGTTTGTTCATGTTAGAGAAGACGGTCTGATGATACAGTGTGTTCTATAAAACTAAGAGGTTTGATAAACTGTAAATATTAGACTTTAAGTCCTGAAATAAATCTATGCTTTATTTTTAGAGAGTGTAATTTGCTCATATTTCCTAGAATTCTTTCCTGGAGTTTACTATTTAATTTTTTAATAGTATTTAGTAGTTCACATTTTCAAAAAACATTTTGGAAATAGGGAAAAACTAACATAAAGAAATGGCTCTTCAAGGATAGACAAATAAAGTAAAATAATCTCATATTACGCCTCAATTTTTAATCAAATTAGTACCAAGTCTGAAATAGTTCCTACCAGGAAACTTTCTATGAAACCTTATTTATATTAGTTTATATTATTAGTTTATATATTATTAGTTTATATTGGAACCAGTAAAATAAAGTGTTACCACATTTTTGTTGTCGCCATCACGCGCTCCAATGGGTGAATTATTTTGCAGTTTTAATGTTAAATGTTGAGAAGGTTCTTTGTCTATTTTTAATGTTACAAGTTCTGTGTCCTGTTGTGAAATCACCCGATGCCACTGTAAACTTCGACTTTGCTGCCTTCATATTGAAACCAAAGACTCACTTCCTTCCGACAGTGGACCACTGACCATCACTTTCTCCTGTTTATTTATTATAAAACTTCTGTGTGGTGTGTAAACATGCAGGTGTCAACAGCTTGCTTTTGTCTTCCTTATATATATATATATATATATATATATATATATATATAAATATATGGACACATTAAATAAAATTATTTCATCAAATTTATTTTTTGTCAATCAAGTCTTTTCGAGATTTTCATTCAGTGACAGAAAACCTTTGCTAAGAAAACAGATATTCCACAGTCAACAGTCTCTAATGATCAGACATATTTGCATATCTTCTTCTGTCCTCGGGATCATTTACAAAAATAGTTGAAAGTTCTCTTAAAAGAGAGGAAGCATTTTCAAATAGAAAACATCTCATCAGTAGCAGGGCACGCCCTTCTTTACTGTTTTGAGGTTTGTGGTTTGACAGTGATTGCCACACAACCACATGACCATTCCTGACGTACATGTAAGAAGGTCTGATCTGTAAATGAACCACGGTGACACGTGAGAGACCTTTACAAGGTAAAAAAAAAAAAAAAAAAAATATCACATGATTGACTTCCTCTTAGCGATCGAGTCACTCAGATGGACTACAGTTCCTCGTCCTATGACTGAAACTCTCTGTCCCAAGTGCAAAATTCACTTTTAGGATCCACTTTAACATAACGCAAAAAAATTTTAAAAAAGAGATGGAAACTCATAATGTATGGCCTTGTGTACACAATGTTGATTTTTCAGCATTTAAGTTGTCAGAGTAGGTTTTACTTAAACTGACAGAAATCTCATTTCTGAATCATCTGCTATAAAATAGCTTCATATAAGATACAGTAAACTGTGTAGCTGTTAGTGTCTGTCAGTGATGACAATTCTCATTTCTGTTCCCCTTCTATTGTTCGCAATGCATTTCTCTCCTTTTAAACTTGAATTACTATTTTAGGATAAATAAACAAAAACAAGCAAAGCTTTAAGTAAGCAGCACTTCTCCCCATGGGAACTGAAAAAAAAAATTAATTTGCATCAAGTCTCCCTGAGCTGTTTGCTTCGGGAGAAGAGAAACATAAAAAATGTCTTTGCAGAATACAGATCAACCACCTCATAAATCACTGTATTATACATGTAATCCCCATAGCTCAGAGACAAATGTTGTAACTCAGTAGGTGCAGTTGAAGTGAACAACCTAAGACCAAATCTGGCGAACAAGGAAATATCTGGTGATTGAGAATTTCATTTCACTTCCCACTTCTGGATCAGTTTTATGCGGCACTTAGTGTTACGCAGATAATTCTGCCAAATAAAAGTCGCAGAATTCCCATTCAAAGTTTCCCAGTGTTTCACAAAAAAAGCTGAAAGCGACACGACAACATGTAAAAATTAGTCACTCGAGTGGGTTTTTATTTAGTGTCCAGAGTGTTTGACCCTTTTAAGTCAAAGAGGGGAAAACAAAAGAGAGACCTCCCCTGTTTATTAAGCTGAGCTGTCCATACCATCAGGTGTGACCTAACAGAGGGAATGAGATGAAATAACCAAGAACAGAACCGACTATGACCCCGAGGAAGATCCAGGTGTTGTAGGACATGACGCACAACATCAGCATGTAGCCGAGAGACACCTGAAGGATGTGGAGGACAGTCTGGATAATGTGCAGTAACCAGCTGAGGAGGAGGAGGAGGAAAAATAAGAGAGTACGAGTTACACAACTCGTGATATAATATGTTCAAACAAGAAGATGGATTTTCAATACTCAAATACTAAGAAGTAAAACTGGAAACTCAGTCTGACCTGTTCCTGGTGTTTGCAGCCAGAGGCTGGTTTGATGTTGAGGTGATGGCGGCCAGTGAGGATTCAGAGGGGCTGCAGTCCAACACAGAGCTGGAGTCACTACGGGAAGATGGAGGGACTGCGTACGTAGACTGAGGCTGGGCCAGTTTAGAGACACTTCCCAACCACACCCTCCACACTTTAAGCACCTCGTAGAAAACCGTCAGCAACAAAACCACGAACACTGACAGCACCATCCCTAGAGACACAAACACATTACACCACATGGACTAAGCTCTCACTTAATAACATGAAGGAAAATATGCAAATGTGCTTCTCTGCTTCTTTACTGAGCATATGTGCACTCATGTTTATCCACAAAAATATAAAGCTAGAGCCAACAGGAGATTAGCAGTCGTCTGACTATGTCTAAAGGTAGAAAGTAATATGTTGTAATATGTTGCAAGGGTAAACATGAAGTTGTGGTTTTACACAAAGCATTGTGTATACACTGCTCAGTATCAGACAGTCTCAAATACCTGGTGTGCTGCTCAGTGTGTACAGTACTTTATCTTGGTCACAATTGGCAATTAAAAGTAATTTATGGGATTTTTATTTTACAGAATAATAGATAATGAAAAATGTCTCTGCTCACATCAACCATTAAGTATTTTACAGACCCTAATACTGAGTACACTGACTGACAGCTGACAGTGGAAAGTTAGTGGGAGTTATACTACATCATGATTTTAATTTTTTTTTTTTTTTTTTCCTTCCTTCTTTCCTTCCTTTCCTTTTTACCTTCCCTGTGGTATCAGGAAAAAGAAATATTGACATACAGCTACTGTTTGTTAGAACCAGGTGGACTGGTTCTAAAAATTTCTCCCTACTGGGAGTGATGCCTCTCTGGTGGCAGTAATGTTTGATGCCGTGCAACTCACCTGCAGGTCCGTGCACATCCCAGAAGTCAAACAGCAGCGTGACGCTGCTTGAAATGTCAAATGTCATCTTAAGAAAAAAAGAGAGAAAATTATTAAAACTTATAAAAAGCTGAGTGTTTTGTTCACTGCTAAAGCACCTTTTAATTGTGAAAAACATAATTAAAGCAGGAGTTAGAGCAGCGTTCACCTTGATCCTCTTCCTCAATATTCCAAGAAACGTTTACTCTCTTTTTTGTTTTCTTTACTTTTTCCTTACAAATTTTTTCTCAATAGTTTAGATTTCAAAATAAAATACTTGCAAATAAAATCATTTAACTGGCCTCATAGAAGTGTTTGTCTCCCGCTTCAGTGCTGGTATTGTCGAAAATTCATAATCTCAAAGAAATTCATTCACACCGTTACAGACAGGCACCTATTCAGCTGATCGTGCCCCACAATTACATTTTGTCCCACAAAAGCTCCTTCTGTTCTACTCTGCTGAAGTAGATGTGTGACTGACAGAGGAATGTACTGTTTGTGTGTGTTTATGTGTGTTTGTCTGTGTGTGTGTGTGTGTCTCTGACTTGGTCAACTGCCCAGTCTCTGCCAGACTCTCACCACCTCTTCCCTGCTATGTCACCACCTGTTCACACATGACTCGGACTCACCAGGTGCATGACAGTGAAAGTCTAAATGAAACCTGTGACGTCTATGTTGTTGTTGCAGCAGCCGCTGAATCTATTGGTCAACAGGTTATTTATTTCAACAGAATGATTCTGATAATCCATCGATAAAGTCAGTTACTGATCAAAAAACTGCCGGTGTAATAAGAAGCTGTTCGGGCTGCTTGGTATGATTTTAAATCGAATATCTAATTTTAACAGTTTTAATTATCATTATTGTCATTTATCAGACTAACAAAAGTATTGCAGCTATTAGACTTTGAAATGTAAAAAGAACCCCAGGACATCCAGAAGAAGGTGCATGTCATGTAACCAGGATGTGTCTGTTTTTTTTGTTTTTTTTTCCATCTTCACTTTCAAGTCATTTAAGGAAGAGATCATAAAAAGATAACACCTTGGCTGTTATTGTCTAAAGCTGAGGTCATCGTGTTAACTGCTAATCTAGGAACAAGGTCACGTCAACACAATGACATTCATCAGGGATATAAGCAGCAGAGATCTGCACATCTTGTCAAACAGCTCATATAGATAATGTAAACTGGTTCATCTGGAGGTTCAAACAAGAAGCATTTTTAATGTTCACCTGAACTTTCTTCCCTTAACACTTCTCGTAAACATTGGTTTACAGTGTCTGTTTGTCTGACCGCTTGTGTTTCCTCACCTACCTCACTGACCACACTCACAAATCTCAGTAATTAACTTGTGATGGCATTCCTATTATTGGAAATGACAAAACCTACAAAAATAAGAGTCCTCACTTTAATAGAAACTCACAGCTTGAAAGGAGGAAGAACTGGTTCGACAGTGTGTGTCATTAATTGTATGTCACATTTAGCTGTATCACTTCCAATGACAATCCAGTCCCATTAACGTCACGCATATAAAAACTACATTCTCTAAAACAAAGTCTCATGAACAACTTCAGCAGTTAAACATGGTGCAAGGTCGACACACCGAATGTATAAACAGTACAGGAGCACTGTAATAGTGATATAGAGGAAGGAAATATTCCAGGTTGAAATCATCACAGAGAAAGTCAAATATAGAAAACCTGAGTCAACACTTCAACTCACATGAGAGAGGTAGTCATTGTGAGATTAAGAGACACCACTGCTCCTGCTATAAACACAAAATACACTTTAAAACAATTGGATCTGTGTTTTTTACTTGCACCAGGACACATGTTGTTGTGTTTTTCCAAACTTCAAGCTGTCTGATTGTTGTTATTTGTGACAGAATCATTTTCCAACCAATGTGCAAAAGTTCAAGCTTCAACTGAGATAAAATGTCGCTTTTCTAAATATAAAAGATAAAACAATCAATTCATTAATAAATCTGACTGGAAACGCATGGTTTTGATTTTAAATTCAAATAAAACAAAACTACAAGTTTGTGTATTTCTGTCTTGGAACAAAGCCATATTCTGTTGGTGCTAAAGCAGTTCACTGATTTTATCATCAACTTGATGGGATTTTGGAAAACTGCTGACAATAGTACAAAGCACATGTGATTTCAGTGGGTTGGTGTTAAATGGAGGTTAGACACCAGCTTTAGTTTGAACATATGTCTGTAGTTTCCAGATACATGATATTTGCATATCTGGAGAAACTAGATCATAACACAATTGGCATCATAGCATGTTATCAAGTTACTTGTGCTAATGCAACTTGCGGACGTTTTTTTTTTTTTTTTTTTTTTTTTATGGGTTAAACGCAAAATGTTTGTAAATGTAAATGTTTGACAGGTTTTCTGCAGCTGTGACTGGTTACAACGACCCTCGTCCCACTCTTCCCCCTCGCCGCCCCCTCAAAACAGGGTGCGGGTCTATGTGGGTCAAAACCTCCTGAGTTTGTTAAACAAACGCCAACACCCTACAGCCCATATCACGGCCACGGCCGAACGCTGACCCACATAGAAAACGATGTCAATGCCAAACAACTTTTTTTTGGAGACGCACAGATTAGCCAAAGTGCATAATACAAAGGCAAGTTATAAAAGCAATAACTTACGGACATCATGGTGAACTTGCTAAGCGCAGGCTAGCATCAAACTTTCAGCGGCTACTGGTTTCAGTTCCCCATCACAGAGAAGGTCTGGACTCGGGCAGGAGCCGCTGCAGGAGGCGTTCACTGAGACATGAGACCTCTGCTCAGTGTCCAACTACCATAATAGCAACAACGACACACCAGCCTCAGTCAGAGCAGTGAAATAATGACGGAACGACCGCGTGACCGAGGACTGTGAACAGAGGGCTGATGGGTAATGGAGTCTTTCATGAAACTGGAGACAAAGACCCACTAAGATTAAAAAAAACGAAAACAGTGATTCGAGTCATAATTCAGGGCGAAATGTTTTTCTTGAACACGAGGGTAAGTGCAACTAAACATAAATATTTGAATTAGCGCAAATATGAACTTAGCTTTAGCAGCAGAAGGAAGCCTACATTTTTAATCCATACTACGCATGCGTAAAAAAAAAAACAAGCTCAGGTCACGTGATATACGGAAATATACGAAGGCGGTCGTAGTTTTTCGGCTGTTTCACTAAAAAAACAAAACGAAACAAAAAAACCGCGTTATTTGCCATGTACACTGTTCTAGAATTACATATTAGAATATATAACATATTATATATTAGAATATATATATATATACACACAATATTATATTGTTTTTTTTCTACAGTTAAGTTTATGCAAAATATAATATTTTCAGTTTCTACCAAAGTAAATCAAGTGCTTTTCTGCTACTGTTCGTTATCACACCCTCAACAAATATATTTATCAGAGCCTCCACTTTATTATTGCAACATTTTAAGCTGACTGCATTTCCTTACTGACATTTAGATCTATCTCAGTAAAAGATAAGATAAAAAGTTTTGAAGGAATGCAGCTGATTCAGAAGGACGAACCTGACTCGTTTCACATAAACACCAAAAAGCATGTCATATAATTTTATTGTTATACTGTACAGTACAACTGATTCTGAATTGTAACTTGAAATACTACATTTACTGATTGAGGTGCTACCATTAGTATCTGCATACTGCACCTGTAAACAGTTTACAAGTAGAAAAATACAAAACCAGACACCACTCATCACTATGAGAGGAGGAGAGAATGAAAAAACAAACAAACAAAACAAAACAAACAAACAAAAACACAAAGAACAAATAGGGCTTAATATTGTAAAGCTATTGTACCTTTTGGTGGAGAATAATTCAACAGAATCAGGACTGATAAAGGCAGCATGAAATTACTCCAGGGAACAAGCATTCTTAAAGATGTGAGGAATTGCACATATTTTCTAAAACAAGAATAAAATATTAAAAAAAAAAGAAAAAACTTTCAACAGGTCCAAAGTCCAGTGTCCACGCTATCTTTAAAAGCTACATTTGTATACATCAAGTGCACTTAGCACAGTCTACAGGGGAAAGAGCAGCAGGAGCTTGACCTCCCCAACAGAAAAGAAGAGAGACCATCACAGGCTCCTGCACGGGGTTTGTGGGAATAAAGACTGTTTAAGGCATGCAGTCACAAGAATTTAGAAACAGAATATCATAGTTTGGGCAATTTTCTTACTGTAAGTAAGTAGTAGTTTGTCTGTGTAATGTTCAGATGTAACACTTAAAATGAAAAACAAAGAGTAAAAAAAAAGATGTGTCAACATGATCTGAGGTCAAAAGATACGAACAGATTTTGTTTTTCTGAATTCACAGGTTTGACTTGATTGTAATTAAATGTGGTAAAATAAGACAAACACATCTGTGGTCACACAAACATTCAGTACAGTAGTTGTGCTTAAGATTTTCAGTGGCATTCATTTCCCCACAGGAAATAATGTGTGCTGATGCTTTTACAACATGTTGGGGTTGGGCCTGGGTGATAAGGTTAAATTAAAAAAATAAAAATAATAAAAATACATAATATCATCATTATATGACGAAATAAGATAAATGTAAATACGAAATCAAATAAAAAATAATCAAACTTGTGTTTAGGCAATGAACTGGATTACACACACCAAACTTCTCATAAGTGTGATACAAAAACTTCACCAACTAATTTTGTAGACAGTACATTTTTGGGGTAAAAACATAATAAAAAAATCAAGACTGAAATAATCACCCAGCTCTTGTACACAGGAAAAACAATGTGACACAGACACAGGGAATCTATTTAAAAACTGCTGATCTCAGATGAAGTTAACATGTTGTCCAAATAAGCTATACAATATTTTACACACACACACACACACACACACACACACACACACACACACACACACACAGTAGATGTGCACGCTAGCAGGAAACCCATGCACTCGAGTCGTCAAAAAGTGCTTTGTTGTGCACATGTATCTGCATCGATGGAAATTTCAAAGGGTTATCTTCTCACTAATTTAACAATAAAATAAAGTTAAGGCAACAAATATGGGGGGAAACAACATAAAATTACTTCCCCACTGAGGCTGAAAAGATGAAGCAAATCAGTTGCATCACATCTCAAAACAACCTTTACCTCAAAACTTCAATTTGTCAGGTTTGCTCGACAGAAAGTTGCAAGAAAATGTATATGGAAATTTGTACAGAAGATTGCAGTTTGTACATCATACAAGTAGAGACTCGGTTGAGCATTTCTAGTTTGCCAGTTTGATGACTTTGCCAGTTTGATGACTCAATGTGAGAAAAAGCTTGTACCAGCGATGACCACAAGAGGGCGCAGAGAGACTGCATCAGTGCTGCAGTCCTGTATCCAGCTGCAAGAAAAATGAGCCTCATCTGCAGATAAACTGTCCCCTGAATACAAAACTGGCCTCAAAGCAAAACCTCTCAGTTATATGAGTCAGCACAGGGTGGCGGCACAGAGATAAATATATATATATATATATATATAATATAATATATATATATATATAATATATATATAAATATATATATATTCTTTTATATTAATTTATTACTTCCAAAACCAGAGCATGTCCACAGATGCACTCTTCTTTGTGTTGAATTTGACATTTTCTCAACATGAACAATTTTGTACAGAAACAGACTTTCTTGAACATGAATATGTAAATCTTCCAATTAATTTATCCTTGTCAATAAAACAATTAAATAAATAAAAACATTTTTTGTTTTTTATTGCTACCACTGTTTCAAGTTACACAACTGAGATGTTTCCCTAAGACAGTATTTGTTTTTAATAAAGCCCCATGTGCAGGATTTTTTTTTAAACCTAACTTTACTACTGGAAGATGCTGGAATCACAAGAAAAGATCCTACACAGGGGTTTTATTTAGTTTTACAGACAGACCAAGACCGGTGGCTGTAAGCACTCCTCTTGATATCCAGCATGAAGACAGCTGTACTGCTGACCATGAGGACAACACGCAGACAGCAGTGGACAATAACAAGTGCACGATAGGAATGACACCACAAAAAAGGCCAACGTTTGGTCTTGTCGAACTCAAGCCTTCAGCAGGCTGGAATCAATTTCAAGGCATCACAGATGCAACCATTTGTTGAAAAGACAAAACAAAACAGATTTAACCCAGCCCCTAGAAGGAAACAAGTCCAATCATTCAATGTTCTAAAATACTTCTTTTAGGCACAGTGATATTCACCCGTTCTGTCTGACATGATCTGCAGGGACATGAGGTGAAATTAAAATTCTTATATTCAATATAAGACATGATCCCTTTTATAACGATTAGAGGACAAAGAAAAAAATCTTTGGGGTGTTGTTGGGGTGGGGGTTCCTGTCCATCCTCGTTCACCCAGCAGGTCTGATTGTCCTCGTTTGACCAGAAACAGATGTGGGTGGGCGCGGTCGCGATGATTCATTATCTCCTTCGTCTACGGTTGAAAACTGGAGTTGGCGCTACTGCAGCTTTCCTCGTAAGTGGGTGGGGGCTCTGTAAAACACAAACACCAGTTATTAACACTGTGGTTAAAGTCTTGCTTGCTGTTCTTGCCAATAGTTTATGTGAGTCAGTGAATATTTGTTTCATCCACCAAAACCCAATCTGAAAACTGAAACATGTCTGTGGGTTTTCTGTCCCCAGAGAAACCGGGGCGGTTCTGGACTGTACATTCGTGATACTGTGATTTAAAACATGCTAAAACACAGAATGCAATAAAAGGAATGTGATACGTTTTCTGCCAATGATAAACTAACAGCAGTATTACTATGCGATGCGGTTGCTATAGAATTATTACATGATTATTGAATTTCAAGTGTGCGTAGTAAAGAATAACATTCAACAAACTCACATTTATTAACAAGTTCTAGAAGTGTAAATCTCACTGGTTTAATCACATTTTTACACAAAAACAAGTAATGGACAATTAATGTCCCATGTTCAAAAATTAAGATTGTTCTTTCAAAGGACTGATATAATATCACCTAATATCCTGATGTTGTTTCCTAATATCCACTTTAAAAATTATAAATATCTACTTTATTTCCAAGAGATACTAATTTGGTATCATCAGGGCCTTTTGATGGATGGAACAGTACATTGCAGAAAACAAGAAAACCCCATCAGCCAAAGTTTCAGCTGTTTTAGCAGACTTGAATATTGTAAAAGTATTAAAAAAAAAAAAAAGATATTTGATATCCAGTAAGCTGCCACTGATGTTGTGTATGTCCCAGCATGCATCAGTGCGTGTGTTTGCTTGTGTCAGTGTGTAAAGCTAACTGAATAACGCACCATGAGGGTAGTCCCAGCTGTACTCTGGTGGGAGAATGAGGGAACAGGAAGTGGGTATAGGAGTCACGTCTCCCTCAGTGAAGAAAGGTATGGTGGCCCCAGTGGACAAACAGAACAGCGGAGCGGACGCGTCGGGCCGCCTGTGACCGGGAGGCAGCGCTGCACCTGGTGCGTGGCTGAAGGCGCTGGGCGACATGGTGACAGGTTGACCGGTGGGATCCTGCTGAGAGTGACTCTTTGTAGGAATCTCCTCATTGGCTATGCCGCCTGCACACAACCCCTCCTCCAGCTCATCCTCTGCTGGTGGAGCACTGGGCATCACTCCTGCAGCGCTGGGTGCAATGGCGATGCTGCTTTGTTGTGGACTGGTGGGAATGGGCCTCGATGGAGACAAATTCACAGCGATGTTCCCGATGTAGATGGGCAGAGTGACGACTGCCTCTGGAGATTTTAGTGACACCTGTAACACAAACATGATTCATGAGGGGAGCATAATAGTTGTATGTGGGGTTCAAAAATACATGATATCGTATTCATGATGTTTACATCAACAATAAATTCAGATAAAATAATGTTGTCCTTTGGGTTAAAACCTAAAAAGCTGCCATCACCCTAGCATAACCTAAACTAACCTGAATGAAATAGTCGATGTCTATGAGGCTACAACCAGCCAGCGCCGACTGAGGAAGAGGAGGGACGATGATCTGCTCTTTCCATTCTGCATGTTTTCCTGCTTTCACCCCGGCTCCCTCCACCTCTGCTATGGTCCGCAGGTCAAACAAAGGCCGCTTGGTCTTATAGGTCACTTTCTGGTGTGGAAAAAAAGGAAACAAAGAAAATTCAATTCATTCCTTTGAGATAGACCAAGAAAACTTTGCTTATCTCAGAGATATTTAACGATCAAACACAAGGATTAGTCCTATGAACGATTATGCTTGAAGCTACAGTCCCAGCAGAGATTTATAATACATTTTTCAAAAGGTCAATACTGAATAAAATTGGGATTTCAGGATGGAGGGGGCATTACAAAATGTCTGTGCTCATGATAATGGAATTTGGGATAAGACAAAAATCGTGAAGATGCAAATCTGTCAGTGAGAGAGACAGTTATGGTTAAAATTATCAGTCATTTTTTTTAAAAGTATGATTGTATTGTACCTGTATGAGACTGGCCAGTACACATCCTGTGTCCTTCCCAGACTTGTTGTGGATCTCAGTAGCGAGCTTGATGACCTGACCAGGGATGTAACCTCTCAGGTCGCTGCGAGTTTTGAGCATCAGGGTCCCCGTCTTCACCAGGAGGTAGCTGAATTTCCTAGTGGTCACAGCGTAACTCGGTTGCTGCAGAGACGGACGCACAGGACAAATGTTTAATTTCTGCAATGTTAGTAATTAGCTGATGCAGTGCTGATAATCCATTCCTGCTAAACTGCAGAGTATGAGGAAACTGACGGGAAGCAAGTGAATGATAATCAAGTAATGCAGTGGATAAAAGGAGAAAATGAATCAGCTCCTGCTGCCATGAAATCAAATAAGCCTTGACAGAGACAAAGCGCAGTTCAAATAAAGACGTAAGATCTTTGCTGTTCAAAGTACCCTGCTCACCATCTGTCTAACATGATTCAGTCCAGTGCCAAGTTTACTGCACGTGGTACTGTACAATATACTTACTTCAATGTCAGGCACCTCATTGAGGTTTAGCAGGTTGAGTAGGTAGAAGGCCTTCTGAGCTTTGTAGTCCTTAGAGAAGCGGGGTGTGTCGATGGCTGCCTTCACGCGGTAAATAACCTTCCCAAAGGGTCCCTCAAAGGATGTTGGGGCAGCAACTGAAGAAAATATTGTGGGGTAGACAATACAGGCATTACTTTAACACAGAGGATAATTACTGACTTTAAACATGACCAGCAGACACTTGTTTTAATAACAGATGAAAATAGTCAATCAGTCTCTATCGGAGCTGTAAGGAGCATCTCAGACATTTTTCCTGCATGTCATCCAGAACGGAAAAAGGACGCTATTTCTGTGACTCTAGCAAAGGACAGTGGAGAGGAGGTAACAGGGAGGGGAGAAACCAGAGGGCAGGAAATTTAAGGAGAGAGATAAAAATAACTATTTGGGGAGACAGAAGTCAAACAGACAGAAGGGGAGAGCTGATCAGAGCCAGGGGAGAGAACAAAACGCATCTAACTCAAAACCTCCTCTGATACTGTGATCCATACAAACAATGCTTATAAATAACCAAAGAGGATGTACAAAAGGTGATTAATGTGACCCTCCCCGCTCCTCATTCAGATGTTAATGTCAGCGTGGCTGGAGTCTGCTCCAGGGACACATCTGCTGCTGCTGCTGTCAATAAGAATTAACCAGGAGAGGAGCGATGTTGTTGTTTTGTCGTAGACGGCTTGGCAACACAAACAGGGCTGGTACAGACTGACAGAGGACAGACTGAGCCACCAGGCTAATTCTCCCTGGAGACACCAGACTGAGGTGGCCATGGCTGCAGCTGAAAGTGATTGTGTAGCCTGATACGATCCTCTAAGCTCAGACAAAGAACTTCCTCTAACTTTTTGAGCTGCTTTTGTACTTCAAGATGTTCACTTTATTTTCACCTGGCAGCCTAAACTTTTCCTTTTTTTCAGGAAGGGTTTGTGTATCTCGGAAGTTGGTGAGCACATTTGCAGATCAGATTGTAGATACCTACGATAAACAATGGGCTAAATTTGTTTTGAGTCAAAATCACCGCTCCAAGATGATGTGTCCTATTAATTTCTGCGATCCCTTGACATTTCTTTTAATTCCACCACATTGTAAACTGCTCATGAGAAAGAACTCTATCTGATGCAAACACTTCATTTGGTCTCTGTGGTTTGGATTGTCAGGAGAAGCAGCACATTTTACGCTAACAGTCGTCTGTACGACAGTGTGCTCTGATTTGTGTAGCAGCCAACAATATACACACATCTAAAATCCTTCTGGCAGCTCATGTGTTAGGTTGACAGCTTAATTTCAGAAAAACACAGTGAAACGGGAGGATATTTGGAGACTCAGAGGCTGTCTTTGTCCTCTGCAATGGAATCAGATAATTAGCTGCTAACTAGTTATTCCATTTATTTGTATAAAGACAAAGACTCTTACATTACATGCATCTAAAAACGAACAAAAGTTTTTAGCACACTATCAAAATGTATCATTCTCTCACCCGTTTGATCTTCTCTAATCCCTTCCTGGGCTCATATCTTATGTCCCTTTGGAATGAGCCCATTCACTATTCATCTAACCTTATTTATCCTCATAAGCGTCCTTGGACAGAGTTTCTCTGCAGTCTACATCTTCCTCCTTCATGAATTTCTTTGTTGCCTCAGTGAGAAGTGATGAGGCCAAAGCAAAATATGGTGCCTCGGTGTAAAATGTGACTGAATTTTCAAGACAGCAACATTCTTGGTTCTACTCTACTAATGAATGACTTCACTTTTTCAAAAATCTAATTCATCACCATAATTAAAGTCAAGCCTGTACCAAAGACACAACAAACTGCACCAGCAGAGGTCAGTAGAGACACACGATTTCTCCACTGAGCCAATTATCACCACATGATAGTTAACTTTGCCCTGTGCTGACGCTCTCAAGTGTGAGGGCCTGAAAGGAGGGGAGGGCAAAGCATGGGGGCATGAAGACCAATTAAACAGTGACTGCACAACAGGAGAGAGAACTATAAATAACTCAAACCTCCCAGTGCTTCATCCCACGCCTGAGAGAGTGTAGGATACCACAGACAGATAGACACTGCACTGCATGTACCCCTACAGGTGCCAAGTATGTTCAGCTGATCTTGGTGTTATTTGCACGGCTGTGGTTTTGTAGTGGATTGTCCACCCTCGGGGGAATTTCCACTTGGGCACGTTAACATTGTGTTTGTGAACAAGTGGAGCTATTGTACAATGAATAATAAATTGTGCTGAAGCATCGCAACCTGTATGTTCCTCCCAATTCCTACAACTGTAACAATGATTGTACACACAGTTCCAGCATCACATCTGTGTCAGTTTTGGGTAAAAGGTTATTGAACTAGATACTTTTTAAAAAGGGCACAGTGGAAACAGTCTGATGTTATCAGAGTTTATCACACCTGCATGCTCCTTTTGCTGTCGTCATGCTGACTCACGATAAAGCAGGTCAAAGGCAAGACAATTACGGGAACTGAGGGTGTGTCCATCATAAAGGAATGAGAAGTTACACTCACCTGGAATGAGAAACTGGAAAGGGAAGCTGTGTTCTCCTGGGGATAGAGTTCCTGTAAAAAAGGAATGTTAATCAGTGACACAGTAAACACAGGATGAAAAGGTAAAAACATTACATTTATCAGTGTACATATGGCGTAATTCACGAGGTTTGTTTAATCTTACTGATTTAAAAACATACGCCTTGGCAAACATCAGTTATCCATGTGAGGCACCGTGCCTGTGGGGCTCACCTACTTTCCCACTGAGATGAAGTTTCTGAAACAAACGGGCTTTGTCGTTCAAAGACAACTGAGCTGATATCTTTTGTAGTGACTGAAACTAGCAAGTGAAACCAATCAGGAAGTGATAAGCTGCTGGCTGTGTGATAGTCAACACATGTAGCTGGCAAAGTTGAAGCCTTTCTCAGCAAAGTCAATCAATGATCTACAAGCAGTGTGAGGCCAGCAGTGATCGACCCAAGACTAAGTGCAGTCCTTAACTCTGTTACAGCGCAGGTCAGCATCATTGTGCTAAGTTTGCCCTTTTAGATTAATGGACAAGTCTGACTTAATTCTATATTTTTCTTACTGTCAACAAACACCATTGGCTCCTATTAGTCATACTTTATTACAGGTCACAAATACCTAACCTAAAATGACTCCATGATTTCATAAAACAACTGGGCAATGTATCTTTACAGAAAATGAAAAAATGTCACTCTGTTTTCAGCTGCATACAAATAAATATTTGGTGTTCTTGCGAGAATATGTAGCAGCATTAAGTAATATGTTGGACTGACTTAAAATAGTACCACAGTGTCACAGTGACAAATGCCAGTTTCAGTCTCCACAACACCACTGAACACAACAGTACAGACAAAACTGTTTCAGAAACATATGCAGCAATGTGATGACCTTAACAGGAGGTGTTCTGAAACATGAAGAGGTGTTTGAAAATAAAACACACGGAATTTTAGACACAAATTTGTGTCCATGAAAAAGAAGCCTGTTTACCTCTGTTGTTTGGACGCTGTCTAGTTATTATTCCGTCTGCAGTACTGTGCTAAGATACCAGCGGGCTGCAGTGCTCTGCCCAGAGAGCAATTTCACAATTTTTTGTTTTCCAAGAAAATTGTGTCCAAAATGCACCAGCTGGCTTTGTCTTAAAAATTATCACAGGGCCTGAGAAGCACTTCCTTTCACATGGCTGGATTCCACAGTATTTACAACAAGCCACTCTTTATTCATTATAAACACTGTAGTAATCAGTAATCATTACTTCACAAGGTCAGCTCGATTGAGAATCAGAGTGCTAAGCAGCAATAAATGGCTTTCCATCCCTGTCACACTGAAAACACCTCGAGTAAACCAGGTTATTAATTCTCTAGTTAAGCTGACAGCCCAATTAAATTCTTCTAGAAAGAAACATGTCTCACCTCATTAGAGTTGGGCACAAATTTTTCCATTGGTCTCAGCTTCCTGAGGGGAAGTACTTACACTGTGTGCATTTGTGTGTGAGATCATTTGCATGATGTTTACTTCTCGAGGAAGTAGTCATGCTTTGATCCAGTGCTGTGCAAGTGCAACAGCCACTGTAAGTTGAGCTAAGTAGTTTCCAGTAACATAGCTTAAGAGAAAAAACCTTTTTAGGAGATGATAACATTGTCAGATATAATCATATATTTTAAAGAGGAAGAGATTCTCAGGCTCAGTATAGAAACTCTAACTGCCATATTATCCAGCAAACCTAGATCACTCAAACCCGTTCCATCTACAGCAACAATGGCTCCAAAGACAACTACATTATCACCACAAAAGTTCCACAAAGTTAAAACTGATCATAATCATGTAAACTACAAAAGATCCTGATGTTGACGATTATTTAATGATCGATACATGACCCAATATGACAAAATGTCCACCTTTCAACACAGTCCATAGTATTTTAATATTACTATATGGAGGTTCAGTCAAACTGTATACATAAAATCAACATTTTATATTTCATACTTATTTTTACTGTTAATTATGCACAAGCCCTACACTCACACACATCATCAGTTCTCTGGGTTTACAAGGTCCCATGGCAGGTTCAGACATGACTGCAGAACAACAATAACAACAGCTGGTAGGAGTAGAAGTAGTTCTTCAGCATATGTTATCTAATATCAGATCTTGTATTTTAATTTTTACGAGCTAGCAATCACTCTCTAAAGCTACTGAAAGTCAATTCTGTGGTTAACTTTAACACAACAATATTTTCATGGTTTTACATCAAACTTTATGTGTAACTTTAACTTTATATTGACCAGCAGAGGCTGTTGGTGCATATATGCAGTACTGTGTAAAAGTTAAGGGCATTTAGCAGCGCTGTAAAGACCATACACATTCATCTCTTACTCTTTATGTGGATATGATAAGAAAATACATGAATTTTGTAAAAAGTATTTAAGAACACATAAAATGTACTGATGATTTTGGATTCAGTTCCACAACCAGATCAGTAATAGACATGTCTGTCCCGCCATGAGCTGCTGGCAGATCCAGATGTGACAGGGGTCTTAACATCAGCTGCTGATCTCAACTTGGTCAAAATGGGAAAAGCCAATGCCAAAGAATCCCGATGAGGCAAAGAAGGGCCGACTTCCCCCATTGGTGAACAATGAAGAGGGTCACGAGAGATCTAAAGCATGTTTTGGGTGGCTCCAACTCATAATGACTTGCCAATACACTTGTCACTGCAGCATCTCTTTTGTGAGCCAAAGTAAAGTCAGCAGCTGATCCCGAGACCCCTGTCACATCTGGATCTGCCAACAGTTTCTGGTGGCTCGGCATGTCTATCAGCTTATTCCTTGTGATTTTTGGGTCACTGAAGCACTGCTGGGGCAACAAATCTGGTGTGGCCAGAGTCATTAGTACATTTTATGTGTTGTTAAATACTTTGTACACATTTCCTGTATTTTCTTATTATATCTACATAAAGAAAGTGACAGATAAATATGTATGTTCTTTAAAGCACTACTAAAACACAACATGTGGGAGGTGTATATAACTTTTACACAGTACTGTATGTCAAGTATTGTCAACAAATAATGAGAAAACGTGAAAACATACATGGTCTGCTTCGTACATGATCTAAATATAAAGCTGTCAGTTAATAAAAACAAGCCTTCATCAGAACTACAGTGATACTGCAGCAGTGAGAGGGAGAGCCTCATTTCACCAAGGTCATTAACCAATAACAGTGACAGGATGAAGTGACATCACTGGTCTTCTCAAACCGTCAAGCATCTGTGGCATACCACATTATCAGTCAGCCACAATGAGTGTTGCTTGCTTTGTGTATGATGGTGGTGGTATGGTGGTGTGTGTGTGTTTGTGTTGGTCCTCTGTCACCCTTCCTGTCTCACTCCCCCCCATGTTGCAGCCCTTGGGGGCAGAGCAGCCCATTTTCAGAAGAGAATTTGAAGCAGAAAAATGTCAAAGATAAAGGGGAGCACAGAGGGAGGGTGCACACTGAATTATTTATGTTCTTCCAGTGTGCCTGGTGTTTTACACTATGTTCTGTACATGTATGTGCATACTAAGGTGAGTTTGAGTGAGCTTGGTCATTAAAAAAACTTTCCCATCCATACCAGCAGAACTGGTTTTGTAGTTACTTCTCAAATCTATTATTACATTTTATTATAAACTGTAGTTGTGTAGAATCATTAACACTGAGTGACAGTGACAAAGATTAGTTCACTTTTTAGAACAATACCTGCGGCTCTGTGTGAAAACATAAAAACATAATTTTTTTTCTAAACTTTTTCTAAAGAAATACAGATGGATCAAAAAACTTTTTAATTGAAGAAAGAAATCTTATTGAACATTACTTTTTTGAGATTTTTTTTAAATCCAACTATATATCTACTGCATGTTTAATATATATTTATACATAAATACAAATAGTTATACATGTAAATAGTTACTTATGGGCTCTATCCACAACAAAAGTAATATAGTGATAGTAATATAGTATATAGCTTCCCACTAGTTTACTTGAAGCAGATGACTGACTTACTATAAATTCTTCAAGGTAACAGCCATACTGACATGAAAAAGTCAGTTCATTCAAATTTGAGACTAAAAAGTTTCATCATTTCATCCTGTCCTCAAAAATGTTTTTATCACTTAGACCAAGTTTTGTTTTGGAAATAGTCTGGTTTTGTTTCTGTGTAGTGAGGTTGTCAGATATCCACATGTGGAACCTCTTTCTCAACTTTAAAAAAAACATTTCTCAGTAAATTCGTCGTCACTGTCAGCCTTCACAAGAAATATTTTTCTAGTAGTAAACACTTTTAAATAGTTTTCTAACCAATGATGGGGAAGTTTATGATATTTTACTTAGTGGAAGTGATAAATTTGCTCTGCACTGAAAACTTTCCTGCTATAAACTACATAAATATTCTGTGTTATTATAGTATCTTATATGTTTTTGGAATTCCATTTGTTTTAGTTTGTATAAAAATAGACTACTATAAATTGCAGTTTATGTGTTGAGTTTGCCCTGTTTAGCCAGTGTAACAGTGGGTGTATTTCATGAATAATAATAATAATAAAAGTAAATGTACTCTTCAGTAGATAAAGTATGTAGTATGTAGACTGGCATATGTATGACATGTTGAAGAACACAGTACTAATAGTTAAATATTGCGCTGCCTTGTGGTGTTTTAGTCAGTTCAATGCGCATTTACAACAGACTTCATTTCATGCATGCACAGCACTTTTTACTTTGTGGCTGTGGGCAGTTTCGTCAAAATACACAAAAGATGGAAGATCACGCTCACAACAAAAGATCCAGTGAGCTCTCATTTGCACAGGGGGAGCAGGGCCTTAGAGCTGCAGGGCAAGACGATGCCCAAACACTGGGGGGCAAAAATGAAACTTTTTCTCTGTGGAACATGTCCAACTGTCTCATCACACAGTTAGATGCTGATTACCACACCTAGTATGCAGACAGGGGGGCAGAAACATCTCTTCCGGGAGACTGTTCCTCTGACTGTTTGAGGCTTTCAGCTCTACACTACAAAGCTGCAAAAACCTGCTGCTGCCACACTGAGATTAAGTCTGCATCCGATTGCTCACATACTAAATCTTCAGCCTTCAGTTACATCACATGCTGTTGATGTGGAGGTTCTGATATATCGGTGTTTTCAGATGAGAAAGATAAAACATTGTGTGTAAACAAAGAAACTACAGTCATATGGGCTTGGCATTGTTTTCCTGTTAAAGTACCAGGACAGTGTTTTTGCATGTTTAATCAGTTTCAATTTCGTTAAAAGTCCAAGAAGTTCCTGTTTCCATTCACTGTACATATAATTTGCAATATCTAGTAAATAGATTTGAAATGATAGTGTGCATGAAGTTGTGTGAATCAAAGAATTTCATGAAAATTAGGAAATGTCTGTATTATTGCAAAGTGTGTATGAACCAAATGGGCAAGAACATGAAGATTGTTCAGTGATCCTGCCCACCATCCAACCAGCAGAACCACTAAAAATAAAGTCATCAGACTTTTTTTTTACTCTCATCACCTTTGTCAGCAACAGACAATGTGCTGTTGAAGTACTGCTCCTCTAGAGTCCATGAGGAATCATTCATTTTGCTGGAGATCCCACATGATCCTTGACAGTTCACCTTGATGGCTGCGGAAAGAAAAATAAAGAAAAAAGGTTAATTAGGATTACTAAGTGATTTCATACATGTCCATTTAGAGCACAGATATCGATTATTCTTACTTTTAAAAAAAATCAGTTATTCATGGAGTTATTTATATTGTCTCAGCATGCCTGCACAAATTAATCTAATCAGTGTGTGAGCTGTGTGTGTGAATGTGTGAATCTAGAGCCACACTAGCAGCTCTGTGAGGCTGAAATCGTGACTTAACACTAAACATTTATGTTACGAGCATTTTGGTCTAAACTAGTTTGGGCACCACAGTGTGAAAAACACAGACCAGCAGTGCAACACTTTCTGATTAGAATGAGAGTGACTCACAAAGATGAACATCTAACTAAATCATTTTCGTCTCTGCTAGTGCGATGTACATTCAGTTGTAATGGTAAATAATCTGCCACAAGCCGCTGTCAAAGATTTCTGCCAACAGATAGAGAAGAGGAGCAGGAACTTTACCAAGGAGCTGCTGTTAAGACATAAGAGGCTACTGTCAGAGACAGATATATACTTCAGGTCTGACTAGTTTGGACAAGATCGCTGATTCTGCTTCATCTGCAGTGTCATGCTGGATTCCGCATTTTATTGAAAAGATGATGGTGGCGTTGAAAGGTCAGATGAAGCTGACATCATATCAGGGTTACTGATGTTGCAGCAGGATGCACTTGTATGAACTTTCAGTAAGTCTAAACAGCTGTACAGACACATGTGAGCAGAAGTGATCAGCAGGAAGCTCACTGCAGGTCTTCAGTGTGAACAAAGTCTGTCTGCCTGTCTGTCCTTTCTCCATCCGTCTTGTCTTTTAGTTGATCTGTCTGCGAGGAAATGAAAAGCCTCTGATAATACTCCCACACACACACACATGCATACAAACACCAAAACTGTGACAGAAGCCAGAGGATTAAACACACTGATGGCCCAGCCTATATTATCTCAGTCGTCTGATAAGCAGACAGACACACAGGACGAGGCATTGTTCTAAATGTTTTTTGTCCCAGTGACACACTTGAATTTCTTTCTTTCGGGTTTTCTTTGAGGGCAAACACGTTTAAGATTTCTCTTGTTTTGACAATTAAAAAAAAACAAACCAAACTTCATGATTTTATCAGTTCATCCCAATGTGTGTTCAGTGATACCCCAACAATACACAAATATACAACACAGAATTAACTACGCTCCGATTTCAATCAGGTAAAATCTAACAGAAGAAAAAGTGAAAAAAACAATAAGAATCTCCTCAAGGATTTGAAACAAACTTGCTGTAGACGACCATAAAGATATGAGGTGTGCTTAAATCTCATCATAGTATAGATGATCTATCAGGTGTATTAGGATATACAGCACATTCTCTTAGTTCATCTAACAACAAAAAATAAAAAGAATGTGTCCTAAATTTGTTTTGTTTTGGCCCGATGAGACAGTTGAGTAAGATAAAATGTTCAAATTCATCCTGAGGGAGGAATGAATGTGTGAACCAATTTTTAATGCCAACCCATCTGATAGCTGGAGAGATATTTCACTCTAAACCAAACCAAATATGTGGACTTCACAGTTCAGACTTCACACAAGAGGAAAAGTTAGTAGGATTCAAAGTCAGTAGGATTTAACCTCAGGGGATGATAAAAATGTACATAAAGCTTCAGCTTTAAAGCTTTAAAGCCAAAAAGAACGACTTATTATTTCAGTTTTGACCAAAGTAATGAGCTGACCAACTTTATCAATCCTAGAGCCATAACAATATATTTAATCACATTTATAAAATCATAATTTTAATGCAGTTTTGCCATTAAGCAGTTCTCACAATGGCCTAAACAAAATGTCTGGCTGTTGTTGTCATAATAGCAAGTGAGTGATTCATTTTTACACAGAGGTACAGGCATCGTTTGGTTATAAAAAAAAAAAAAAAAAAACATTAACAGGCTACGATGTAAAAATATCATGCTACAGACTGTGTTTGACCAATCACAGCTTACGCCCACGTAGGATCTTGTCATCCTGTGCTGGCATCATCACACACACACACACACACACACACACACACACACACACACACACACACACATTCCGTCTCAGAGTGACAGATGGCTGCGCTCTCCATACTGGCAGGACTGTTGGCAGAGTTTTGGGAAAGAGAGAGGGACCTCTACTGCCACTAAAACAAAAACTAAAATCTGTAGCTCATAAAATGGAGTGGTGCCCTTCAGCCAGTCACAATAATGTCAATTTATTTGGTCATTAAAACCTGCAATCTGCTCCTCTAGCCATCTGCCTCATTCACAGAGGGGAATAATACCTTTATACTCCACAATAAAAGACCATGTGAGCTTTCTGAAGTCTGCGCACTTACCAGGAGTAGCAACAGACTTTTAAATGTATACAGATATGACAGAGGACAGCCATCACAGTGACGAAACATTGTTTACAGCTGTCTGTTGTGGGAAAGAGAAGAGCTCAGCCTATGAAAGGTCAGGTCAGGGGTAATCTGTTAATATCCCCAGCAGCAGTAACAGCAGCAGAGCTCAATAGTGAATAGCTGTGTCATAAGAGATGTGCAGCCTTGGCGGAGAGACAGACTGACTATGGCTGAATAATGGGTCCATCTCTCCCAAAACACATGGAGCCAGATGGACCAGGAGTGGTGATGATGTGTTTAATGAGACCATCATTCAAATGTAAAGAAGTGTCTTCACTTCACAGCACAGAAATAAGAAACTAGGAACCTAAACTTAACCTTCAATTTAGAGAACAGAGTCTTTTGATGGTTAATATTATCTCAGAACCTCATGTGAGTTTTAATATTCAGAGCTCAGTCCCGTGTGAATCTATAACCTTAGTGTAAAATGACTTTAAAGTAGCAACACAGTGCCACATACCTTTTGTTGTAATTGATTATACAAATTAAAACAACACATAAAAGTATAAACTAGTTCTACCACGTTTCCAGCTTCTTGCCAGCTTTGTGATTTATAACGCCTGGAGCAAGTATTTTATAAGAGTCAGAAGTTTAAAAAATTAAAATTAAATCCTGCAGTGAAAACTCAACTCACAAGATTTAGTTAGGTTTTCTGAAGCTGACAACTTCCAACATGCCCTCACAGCAGCAGCTATGGCTCACACCTGGGAACTGCCAGCACAGGAATCTATGCCAGAGGCCAAATCTCCACAGAATAAACCACATACCCAAAGAGAGACTGACACTCAGTAGTAAGAAGGAAGCCAGCAGCAGAGCATGCTCTGACTCAGCAGCTGTCTGGATTTGTTGCCAGCACACTGGAATCTGTCCAGGTCCTCTCAATGGTTCAATGAGTGTCTGTAGGCAGATATGATCCTGGTGCTACTACTCATTAGATTTTACGAATTAGAGTGTGGGTAGAAGAATCCAGGGGAGAAGATGTAATCGATAACGCCTCTCCACTTGGCTGCCTGATCTTGACTGCTGTGTTTTACTGTTTCAAAGTGTTCTCTGATGTGGGTTAGAAAAAGGTGATGGTGGGTCACAGAGGATGTGGCTAAGAGTCGAAGGTATGGTGCTGATGAGTGAGTGAGAAGGCAGGGAGTGCAAGATCACTAACTTATGCCATTGTGTATCTGTAAAGAATATCCCTGTACTGCACCGCACACAGATACACCACACCTTATTGCGTCACAGCGTTGTTCAGATAAACCTCATCCTGTTGCTATGGGTTATCTACAGCTTATTGTTGGAGTATGATTAAAAAAACTGCTCAGTGATAAGACAGAATTTCCCAGTGCTAGTTATGCCACACCATTGTTGGCTTTTGTCCCAGCAGTGACACTTTAGTTAAGAAAGCAGTTTCCATTCATTTAACATACTTACTTCAGTGTTTAATCTTTAACTTCCAGGAAAAGCAGCGGAACTGTAGCTGTGCCATGAAACCATTAATTCAGAATTGCTGCCTATTACATCAGTACATGGGAAAATGAGTCATCTTGGGGTTTTTTTTTTGTCTGAAAACACACAGAGAAGTTGGACTGATAATGACAGTTGCTTATTTACACTGATTAAAGTGAGACTAATTTCAGCTGATGGTCTGAACACATGGGAGGATAAGTGTGTTTGTCCAAGGTCCGGACTTCAAAGAAACAGAGAAGACTGATAAGGCTCCGTCTCTCAGAAACAACAGACCGGAGAAGAAATCACGTCTTCACAACAGTTGGTGTCTCATCTGAGGTGGTTTAGAACCGTCAATGAGATTACAGAGGCTGTCTGAGTTACATGAATTAATAAAAATTCTTCACGAGCACTAAGAGGCTCCTCTGACGTCATTTATACATTCCAGCATAATGAGGGGTGGAAACTCCTCAAAGCAATGTTTGTGTGATAAGACCAGGCTGCTATAAAGATTTTGTATGCAATAAACCACAACAGACAGTTTGATAACTGAATAGCTGACTTATTGATTAGCTTTTGACATAAATTCAAACTGATGATTTGAAAGCGGGCACTAAGGTGGAGGTTTTGAGGTTAAACATTAGATTAAAAGGTCACCTATAGTCCAGTTTCGATGGGCTACTCATAGAGAAACAACATATTTGTTTTTGACAAAATTAATCACACAAAATGGACGGAAACAGAATTCCTGAAACATTTACTTCATAAGTATTTCTTGTTTCTTTCATGAACACCAGAGGTCAGAGCCTTCACTCTGCACCACAGGACAGCCAAGTAATCCGACACTACACTTACTACCTTCATTAAATCTTTAAGTCCTGCAAACAATTAGTCCCTCTCACTTTTCCAGCATCTCCCCTCTTCTCCTTTCTAATTCCTTTCACTGAGACGTGTCAAACATGGCCACCTGATCTTATGATCTATTACTCCTGGCTGTAAGGGAATCCCCCGCAGAACAGAGCTGGGGCTGTTCGTTCAGACATGTCCTGTGTAACCTCTCTGTAAGATTAGCAACAGAGAGAAATGCTGCATTGAGAGCGGCCTTGGTGAGAGAACGACAGAGTTAAAGCACGTCTTGATGGCTGCTATTAGAGCTCTCCAACAAAACTGTCTAACAGAACCTAAAAAGCCACAGGAATCAAACTCAGCAAACACATCACCCTCACTATTCCTTCAACATGTTTTTGCTTCCTCCACATCTCAAGAGCCATGAAGATTAGGTAAATCAAACCAACAGACAACAGATTTAAAAACCCTTTCTGACATGAAATGACAACAAGTGACATGCTTTTCTTTGAAATTTACCATACAGGCTAATGTTTAGCATCTGTTGTCTTCATGCCAAACTGTTTTGCTGGGTCAATAATTTCAATCTGGCTCAGCAAGTTTTGTGCGTGACTTTCTGTTTCCTCCATTGTCAGCTGAAGACTGTGTTAACACACATGTTGACCTCTACCCGCAGAATGTGTATTTATGCTAAACAACATAGTTGGATATCTCTGTCTTCGACTCTGTTTTCATTACATGTTGTGGTTTGTACAACACCCATATAACTGCACCTGTGACATTAAATCCACCACCACAAAAAAAAACTAAAAAGTGTATGTCCATGTTTATGTCTCATGCTCTAGTGTCATTGTCTGAAAAGTAATCTGTGGACCAGCTAAAACACTAATGTTTACCACCTCTGCTGGCTTTGCACAGTTAAATACTGTTGATCAGTTTATGATTGTCTGCGTGTGCATGTGAGTGAGTATAAGTGCATATGCATCCTCAAGTAAAATACTCTCAAACCATTGCGTGCAGTGTATTTGCATATGTGTAAGAGGCTTATGCCTGCAGAAGTTACATCATAAAGCAACCAACAGAAATCAGCATATCCTGCACACTCACTCCCACATCATCACCCTTCATGCTTTGAAATTTCAAGGCTCAAATCCAAACAGACATCATGACCCGATGAGACATATACTGTCTCTATATTCCCAGGGCAACCAAAACATTTAAATATTTATATTTAGCAGAAAAATTAACAACTGCTTTATCATATTACACGAGAGGGAAATTCATCTTTTCATTCTCCAGACAGCTCTTGTATTTCATTCTCGACATCTGTATGAGGCTTGCTCGGGAATTAAAAAGTGTAAACACTGGCTCTGTGTGAGCCCAGATCATTTTTGATGGTATCTATGTCAGCAGAGACCTACATTTAAGCACTGGCTTCTCCCACATGGCAATCAGCAGTGTCCTCAGTTGACCTGATCTCATTTTACAGGCTTCAGATATGAGGCAGTTTGGTTCAGTTTTGGTGTCTTGAATCTCAAAATCTTCAAAAACATTTTTTTTAATCAAAACATGTAAGACCACCAACAGAGAGTGTAAAGGCAGAACTAGATACTGTTGTTTCAAGGCCAAAATATCTAGTATGAATCATAGACAAAAGTTCAAAATCAGCATCTAGCTTTTCCATATTTACATACATACACATTTACATATGGTCAAACTGTAAAATCGTGTTTTCATCGGGATTACAGCTACATTCATCTTTAAACTGATCTTTACAGTGTTTTGTATCAAGGTAGATACACCTACAGCAGGGACATTTACCCTGATCTACACTATAATCTTTAACTTTGTTTGATTAGTCATTTAGAATCAGCTGACTTGCATCAGTGACTTCAAACCTCTGTCACTCCACCTGAATGCAACTAAATTTTATCGCAGTTGATTCGATTGCATTGGGTGTGTTACAAATATTACTGAGGTCTTGTTTTTGTACTTGCAGCTTGTAATAAATACTGATATCTGATTCTTTAGCACACAAAGACTTGGGCTAATTGCACAATTACTGACAATTTGGAACACGTGACCCTTTATTATGGGCTAAACGTTATAGTGAAGCAACTCCAATCCATTTCAGTTGACTGTGGACATGCACATTGCACATTTCCCAGCAGCATGAACTGCCACCAGTGTCCTTTCCATTTAAGTAGTTTCAACAATAACAGCTACTGATGGCCTGGGGCTTATAGAAAATCATTTCAGGACATTAGACCTGAAATAGTTCCTCATTCCGTCGGTTGTTAAAAAATTCACAAGAAAGTAGGAACAAATATGAATCCAGACTGTAAAGTATAGCAGCTTTTAGCCTCTCACAAACAATTTCCCACAACTAAGAATGCTGCAATGTTCACACAGTTACAACAATGTAACTGTCACAAACCAGAGATAATGTGGAAGCAGCGACAAAAACAGAAACCCTGTTTCACACGACTATCCAAACCAACAACAACAACAAAATGGATACTCTAATTTGCAATGTAATGTAAAACACAGACAAGCAGCAAAGACTCACATTTGAGCAGCTAGAACAATAAGTGTTGTTTTTTTGATAAATCATTGCTGTTTTATTCTCATTTTCTCATTTGCCATTTTTGCTTTAGATAAAAAATTCCGTCTTTTCCATTGTATGGAAAAGATGTGTCTTATCTAAAAATAGAGGTGAGAAAGCAGAAGTTAATCAAGGATTCACAGCCCATGGAAAAGGTTGGAATGATGATTGAAACCTCTCCCAAAACCACCAAAACAGAACTAAACACACATTTTCACACAAACATGTATACGCACACTAACACAGGCAGGTCCTTCTGTAAATAGAGGCTATAAAAGACATAATCTGGGTGTCCTGCCGCGAGTTATTCAGTGTGGGTTTTTTTTTTTTTTTGCTTCACATCCACAAAAACTTCGCAGCCTCTCAGACGTCAGAGCACGCACCATATGTTCTGCTTCTCTGCTGAAATCACCTTCATCTCAGTAGGGTTGACTGAAAAGTTAAAGCAGAAATATTAAATGTTTTTCACCTTTTTGGACAGAAAAATTCACAACTTTCTGAAAACCTTGCTTGCCCAGCTAGGCTGCCTGCTGTTTGGTGCTTCATTTACAGTGTCCAGCAGGTTTATCTCAGCAAGTTTGCTTTAAAAAAAAAAAAAGAAAAAAAAAAACAGTTGCTTTAGCCTGTTGGAAAACCATGAAACTGAACCACACAAAAAAATAGGCTAAAGGTTTCTGAGTTGGTAACTTCCTGGATTCCACTGCCAGCCAATAATTGCTTTCAGATTTCAGTACGAGTCTTAATCACCACATCATGTCACATTTCACTGATGAACAAAATACCATCAGAGCCATAAAGAAACTCCTTATCTCCCAGCTGACGTTTCTATGTTTAGTTCCCTTTTCGGCAGGCTGAACTGACGTCTTATTCAATTTTCACAGAAGAATGACATCCTCCCCACAACCCGCTTTTGCTCTTTTTCTCACATTACAAGACAGAAAGTGGGACAGCATTTAAAGGGGGGTGGGTATGTGGGTGATCATGGGTGTGTCTATGCTTATGAAAGGGAACGACACACAATCCTCTTACGACAGACCTAAATAACCAGTCGATTAAACAGGTTGTTGGTTATGGAGGTCAAAAGATAATTATTATTACCATTACTAAGTCCAAGGAGAGAGGGAGCAGCTGTTGCCAACATTTCAAGCAGTCGGTAGCAATTCTACAGGCACAGCATACTGACTGATGATGTGCATCTGGATCGATGCCACCCACCCACAGTGAAGGGCGGCAGAGAGAATGGAGTTGCACTGAGTCACTGTCGTCACGTTTTTGATTTCAAGACAAAAGAGGAAGTCAAAGGGATTAAAAGCCTTTTGTCTTTGAGCTGTAGTTCATTTATTCATTCAGTAAAATCCTGTATAAGACACAAGTCTTGAAGGACAATAGAGACAGAAGGCAGAAAATGAGAACACAAATGCTGAAAGATCATAGTGGCCACTCACAACAAGGGGGAACTCTTAAAGTCGTAAAAACATGTCAATAGTAGCACTTCTTTCTGCAGTTTTAATAGCATAAGTAGTCCCACCACCACCAGCAGCAGCAGTA
This sequence comes from Polydactylus sextarius, assembly GCA_016801845.1. Taxonomy (NCBI): domain Eukaryota; kingdom Metazoa; phylum Chordata; class Actinopteri; family Polynemidae; genus Polydactylus; species Polydactylus sextarius. The sequence goes on from CM028922.1 coordinate 9,422,326, forward strand.
GCAACAGCAGTAGCAGTAGCAATACTATAATTTTACTAAAAACAATAGACTTTTGACTATAAATCACCAACATGTCACAATCGGCCCCGAAATCTGGATGATTCAGTCATCTGGTTTACACAGCTCCTCTGTTCTCAGACAGATCTTTAATCAGTCACTATCAGTGATGTCATGATTTAAACATGCCGCTCAGTCTAGACAGTCACACAGAAACCTCGACCTGCAGGGATCTCTTCCTGAGACACTCATTCACTGGACTCATTGATTTATTCTGTATCGGTTTCACCGGTATTCTCTGAATGAACTGTGTTTGCCTTAAGGAAATCAAAACAGTGATGAATAAACAGCTAAAACGGTAATAATCTGACACGTAAGCGTCTTCCTAAAAGTCACAACATCAATTCTCAGTAACATGTAAGTGCTTCAGTTCAAATTAAGCATAAATATATATGTTCAGTGCATGTTCCTACCTGGGCAGTGTTCAATAACACAAGGTCAGACTGTCTAAGAACAGAATATTTATACATATTTTGTGCGATAACCCTGAGTCATTCTCCTGTTGTTAAATTTGTCTGAAGCTTGATTTGTGCCATCACCAAGGTCTTTTTCAGATTTTTAGAGAGCCCTCCAGAGAAATAGAAGACACACAACTGCTCGTTCACGGGCTAAATAGCACTGATCCACGTGTGTAAAAGTGGTAGAGTGCCACTTTAAGTACTGGCTAGAGCTCAAGCAAACATGAGATATGCCAGAGGATGGAAATACTGTGCATGGGTATGTAACTTTATACTTACATCAAACACACCAATCATTATCTTCTGCAGTTTTGCTTAATAAATGGACTAAAACAACAAAACCCATTGATTACAGATTACACATCTCATTTTAATCAGCAGACCTTATCTGACCTTACAGTTAATAAATTCTTTGTTCAACTGCTTGCTGCCCCGTGGGCAAGTGAGAAGTTACCCAGAATAGCACAGACATGGCTGAAAACCCCACAGCCACAAAAGAAGAAGAAGAGACTAAATTGTTCACTCAAGTGATATTTAGACTAAAACAGGGAGCAGTGTGGTGGCTTAGTAATTCACTGACACAAAAGCAGATAAAAGTCAAATGATTTGTCATAAGCTTGGAAAAAGTGACTCTTTCAAATCACACCACTATAAAAGATTTTTAAAAACAGCACAATTCGAAAGCAGCAAGTGTGTGTGTGTGTGTGTGTGTGTGTGTGTGTGTGTGTGCACACTTATGTGTGCTCGTGAGTGTGTAAACACACTTGTGGCCAGTTTCACATAGACCTGAGGGGATGTCTTGTGTTGTTTATATAAAGCCAGTAGCTTGTATTACCACATGTGATGATTGGATTACAGAGAATGTTTGCTCTTCTGTTTGTTTGTAAGTTACACTGATCCACTGTTGTCATCTAAGATACAAAAGAAGTATGCCAAAACATTTCATTTACACCAGTTTGGAGTTGACTTAGTTGAACTGTAAAGAGTCTTAACAAGATAAATAAGAGTATATACGGTAAGGAAGTTAGGTCGCTTGTGCTTTCACTAAAAAGTGACTTTACTTCCTGTTGCCGTTGCTCCAACAGATCCATGTCTTTTAACAATATACAGTCACAGAGTGTTTGTTATTTTGAATGTTGGAGTCTGAGTTAAACTGTCAATACAGAGGTATGTCCCATATGAGATAAAATGTCCACATAAGCTGACAGACTGAGTCAATGCATCAACACCTCCTGTATCAAGTTACTATACTGTACATGGTGGTAGCAGCTAGGAGGTCAATCAAGAAACAAAAGGAGGCTTAACAGAATAGACAAGCTGGCTACACCCATCACCTCAAATCTATAACTCATCACCATTATCACACAGTAGCTGAGAGAGTTTTCTGATAGTGCTCCAAATCAACCAGAAAGTGATACGATATTAACATCATTTTTATCATGACATCAAACTGGAAGATTGAGTGAGTGTATTTACATTTTGCAAAATACTAAATTAGCTACCTTTGCGAGAGGAATCGACAGGAAACAGTGGTGCATGTGAGTCAGTATAACTGTGTTTGCTTTGACTGCATTCATATCTTCACAGCAGCTTATTCACTCCCCTTCTGCAGTGTCAGAACAGTATTAAGTTTCTTTTCATGAAAACTAAACATTTCCTACTCCCATTTCCTGTTGCTTCACATCAAACGTTATTCTGCAGGGTGTTGTTTATTGCAAAGTAGGCAAAGGAGAAGCTATCTCTTTGAAAAAGAACTACAAAAATGCCACATCAACCGTTCTCAGCTGTCTTTGATGGCAAATCAGTTTTAGATGCAAACGTCAATAATGGAGCAAGTTGCAGACACCTTGAGCAGTTACATGAAGGTCGCAGGCAACAGGCTACATCATAACCAATTCCTCTGTTACTGTGCCCTGCGATTTTGTGAAAAAGTACTCACACCATAGCATCAAATTACATTTGCATCTGACGGGGGAAAAAAAAAGATTATTGACTAAATTCTTTATGAAAACATCTGTTTGGTTGGCTCCACTATAAAATATACATTCTGGATATGTCTGTAATCATTTAGCATTAGCCGTATCATGCATAGAGATATAAGTAAGGGTTTCAACAGAGTTGTAGTGTATGTTCAACGTCATGTGTAAGTAATGTGTTAGTGGTGTATTTGTGCACTTTCATTCATGCACCGCCTCTGAAAGGATGCTAATCAATAGAACTGCTGTCTAATGGTCTCCATCATCAATAATAGAGTGAGACTGAGAATTTGGTTTCTACAATATTCAGTGTCTCTGTAAGCCTGTATTTGTTTATTAATATCCTTCTATATTTATTTTCACCTTACCACTTGGTAAGTGTACACACCCAAGTCACACCGCAATGTAAATAAAACACCAAACACCGAGGACTCATACGGATCATATGGTTGGTTTATCAGCCAACACACAAACACACTCAAAAGAAACATTAAACAAAACTTAGATACACTACAGATAGTCCTGGCCTGAATAACAAAACCAGTGCTCTGCAGGAACATACCGATCTCAAGAGTTTTGTGTGTTGAATACGAATATTTGACTATTTGTTTTAATTTTTTTTTTTTTTATCAAGTAGTGTCTTGAACTACTGCCAGAGTTTTGAACAAGGATCAGCAGGTTATTCAGAGCGACAGCGGAAGGCTTCTCTTTCGTTGTTTCAATGCCTGACTAGGCAAGGCCTCCGTTCCTCTGGGCAACTGCCTCTATCTAACTCAGCGCGACTTCCTCTGCAGCTGTCTGTGCCCATCACAGATACCTTCTCTAAGAAAAGAAGCCACAAAGAAAAAAGAAAGATAATGCATGACTTGAAGTATCAAAACAACTGAGGGGACAATGACTAATGATTTGAGCCTTCAACTTTCAGCGGGCAGCCTCAGTCTTCCTTCCCTCCGCTGACCTTTTGGGACAATAAATGTCAGATTTACTGTAATAAGCCAACCATTCCTCTGTAATCTATTCTCAGGACACAAAACTAGGAAACTGTCATGCTTGAACAAAGCAGGAATATGCTTGTTTCCCTCCTGCAGCATGATTCAGGGCATCTGAGTGATGGAAACATCAGCAGCCATGGTTAACAGAGGAACATCAGTGGAAATTTAATGCAACCTCAGGATTTACAGTACATTAATGGACATACTGAAAGCCTGAGTCTCTTCATTTAGTCAGTGGCATGCTCTGACCTTGGGAAAAACATTGCATTACATAACATCAAATATTGTTTTGAGCTTTATTGTCATTGTCACTGTTGTAGTACTCTCATGTTTAAAAATAGTCATGTTTGTCTTACTACTAGGGTGGGCTAACCCCAAGAGCAGTTAGTGGTAAATGCAAATTTATATGACTGAATGGGTTGAACGTGTTTTCACACTGTGTTACAAGTGTGAAATCTTTCTGGGTTATATACTGCAGTGAAATCAAAGTGAATAAACATACCAGTAGTAAATGCACATGCCTTTAATGTCATTATAACCGACCAATTGACCGAAACCCTCAGTCAACAACATCAACATCACTTAACTCTCAGCTTCGGTACTTATATTGAGCTGTTCACCTGACTGAGAGCAGCTCTCCTGCTGTCCGTGTGCTCTTCACCCACCATTCGCCACAGCAGCCACCATCACAGGGTTTAATTTGGGAATATCGCCCAGTGTCAGATACAGACCGGCCATCACCATGTGACTTTACAATGTAACACAGCTCAATGGGAGCTCTGACCTCTGCTGTACTGCCATCTGCTTCAGGTCAGCCAACACATAATGGTAAATTAATCTCACCATGTCAAGCAAGCAGGTTGAAATTTGGTCAAAATATCCAGTTTGGACCAGATTGTATTTTTATTTTCTCTCTTTTCTCTGCCACTTTACACACATACAAAATGAATAAAATGGAAAATCTTTCTATCATCTCGTGACACATTGCCTTTCACTACTGACTTTGTCACTGCAGCTCAGTATTTTTCTGTGACTTGCTGATAATGAAGAACATTAACTTTAAAGCTTTTTTTCTTGTCAAAAAAAAAGATAACGCAAACATACTGCATCTCAAAGCAGCACTCGTTATTTACAGACTGCCAATTAACATACCTCTGTGACAGACCCCCCTAGAAAAAAGTGCTTAAGTTAAAGTTGATAGCAGCCCTCTATTATCAGAGAAGAATCCCCACAAGGATCGCTTACATACAATGGATTCTTTGTGTACTTCCATGGCAACTCCAAAAGCTGCTCTCCACCTTGCTAACCTACTTTACCCCTCATTATTAACTATTTCCAGTGGGTTGTCCCGAGATATTTGCATTAAAATCTTTATCTTCCATACTGTGACACGAAATATAAACAGACTTGTCAACAGAGATCATTATTAAAAGGCAGTGAAGTGTCTTAACACCTGTTGTTCTGCTTTTTTTGTTGTTTTTGTCCATTTCAGCGTCTAAACTACATCCCTAAACAATTTCTAGGGTTCGTCAGACAATACATGGAAGCAACATGCTGTAACAAGCAGGATGTGGTCCAGGAAGTGGGTTAAACGATGTGACTACCGAGCAACACGAGCTGAAATGGCACAAACTGGGAGTCCAAGGCGGCTGCTCTTGTCATGTGGAGGGTGGAAACGCTCCGTCCACTCCCAGTGCAGCAGCACCAGTGTCCGTGATGTCCGCACCAAATTCCCAGACGGTGACGGTCACAAACACAAGCAGCTGAAACCGACTCACAAAGAACCACGTCGCTGCCAAAACTGTCCTCTCCGCTTCCTCATGTCCACCATCACGAAGGAAAAGTTTATTTGCATCGAGCCTCTGAATGTATGTGTGTGTGTGTGCGCGCGCGTTTCACTGGACCAAACGGTAAAAGACACGCTGGCAAATAAAAAGAAAACACTTCCCTTGTTGGAAAAAAAAACGTGCTAAAATAAAGCTTACCTTTATACTGCAATGAGTTGCTGGTTCGTATTTTCACAGTCCCGCTTATAGACTCTCCCGGACCGTAAACCACCTTGTTGTTGGTAAAAGTGATATCAAATTCTTGAAGCTTTCCCATGGCTCCGGTCCGCTCCGCTACCCCGCCGCTCTGCGTCTGAGGCGATGCTGCGCTCTCACCTGCTGCCGCGCGCCCCCTTAGAGACCAGTGACGTCACTTCGCCTATAACCCATTGAGAGTAATGGGAGGGATGATGACCCACGTTCACTCTGGTTTATGGGCTGTGGAGAGCTTTTATATGATTCAGTTACGGGATTGGTTTTGATTTTTTGTTTTTTTTTTAAAAACATGTTACTTAACTGAAACAGCATATTAAAATATATAAAGAAACAACAACAATAACAACACCAACAACAAAAACATCCCAAAACTGAACTTTTTTTTTTTTTTAGGTACTCCATTATTCTTATTACTATTTCAAGTTGCAGTTCCCTTTTTGGAAAATATATTTCTTCAACTTTGTAATATAATGCAATTTAAGTACCAATTAAAAACATTGTTCATCTAGTAACTTTATCCAACAATGTCCAGTCCACACAAAGTTCAAATGAGTGTCATTCAACATAAAATCTTTATTCTTTGGTGTTCTTGCTGAATACTTGACATAGCTGTGACACCATATGTTTAACTGTGCTGTAAAGTCCCTTAGTGCACTATATGTTTCAGTAAAATATAACTACTTTCCAAAATCACAGGAACAATGTTAAAAAAAAGTTGTTGAGCCTAAATAACTTCCGGTTCCTTTCGATCTCAGTACAACATTTGCAGGTTTTCTGTGCTTGTAGTGTAACTGGCTCCAGATTTACTGTGTAGTGATCAGACACTAATTAATGTGGAATGTGACACATATATTAATAAGACTGAAATAAAAGGTGTGAACATCAGTTAAATTGAAAAAGATCAAAGCTTCACTTATGGATCATAAAGATTTAACACAAACTACAGCTGTGACACCAAACTTTCAATATAAGTATATCTTAGTCCACTCAATATGTAGATTAAACACAATGGGAATTTGTAAACACCTCAGTTGTTCACACGGGTTATTTGTTTCCTATCACCTTGCATACTTCCTGCTCATCATCAACGACTTCCTATCTCTACTTCCTGTCACATGCATCATCAGTGGCCGGATCAGATTTGACAACTTATAGCTCTGCTCACATAAAATATTCTTTGCATCATCTGAACTTATGGTTTCCATTGTGGCGCTTTAGCATGTTGCATTTATGAGAAGATTAGATCAAAGAAACAGAGACACGCAGACATAAATCCTCTCTCTGTCTTTCTGTCATCATCTCATCGGGCTTCTAATATGCTTGGTAAAAAAACCCTTTGAGACAGATGTTTCCATGACGACAGACAAACACCGCGGTTGCCAAGATACTGCTCGTATCCATGGATATCTGGTGTGCTGTGGCATCTGATCTGGTCAAAAGAAACATTTATTTTGTTGACTTGTGCTGCAAACACCCTTCCCTCACACAGTTTGAGTGATGAATGATTTTGACACTACAAGGCTGAAACTGAGGAGATAGTATGTCAGCAAGTAACAGGATATGATGTTAACACCATATGTCATGTGCACTAAGCATCAGGCCGAGGTGAATCTATGCGGGTACTGAGAGCATGAAGACTAAACAACCTCATTCATGTCTTTTCTGCTTTAATCCATCTGCTTTGTTCCTCCTTTAGTTGTTTTATGGTTAAAACTACATTATATTCATCCTCTCGTAAGGTGATACACAAATTATGCAGGTCTGTTGTCACAGTGACCTTTTGTCAGTTGACTCTGACTGGTGCAAATTTTCTGCACTATACTGTGTGAGTGGCTCCACCTGGTGGACAAATTGAAGCACTAGCAGTGCTACAGTGTGGCCTTGATGGAAAATTTAAAGATTTTACATAATTAACTTACAGATACACGAACAATACAATAATATAACTCAAAATGGTAACCCTTGGAAACTAGAACATCTAATATACCCAGGACACCATAATCACAATATTGATATTGTATTATTTTATTTGTCATGTTGCGTTTTAGAGCTTCTTTCAAATTTTACTCTATACCCTGATACTGCAAAGACACAAACACATAAAAGTGACAGACAATCATAGCACCACTCTGTCCTTCGTTGAAACTAACATATGGAAAATAGGTTTTGAGAAACAACAATTCATATTTTAAATGCGGTATCATAACCAGGTGGGCTCAGAATAGCTATAACACGTGGTTATTTACAAACTGACAAAGCTGCAATGCAAATTTTATTTTCTAATATCAGTATAGTAGCAAATAAGCCTAATCTCCCATTTATATCTATCAAACACACACACACATACACACACATATATAATATAATATATATAATATAAACTCAGATCAAAAAATAAAGTAACCACAGTAACCATAACTCTAAAATATTTTTCAAGCTCGACTCATTTCCAGGATTAAACATCGACATCTAAGAGTACAGCAGGCTTCTCCTTCTCCCTATTTGCACTATTATTTTTCTTCATTCACCTCCTCCTCCTCTGTATCCAGCAGGCAGGTGATTGCAATGGCCTTAGTTACAGCATAAGGATCACAGTTTGCTGCAGGCCGGCGGTCCTCGAAGTACCCTTTCTGTTCCTCCTCCACCTGGCGAGGGATGCGGATGCTGACGTTTCGGTTAGCCACTCCAAAAGAGAACTTGTGGATGCTGGAGGTTTCATGGCGACCTGTGAGACGTTTCATGTTGTCCTGGCCTCCGTGAGGGTCATACACGCGAATATGCTCTTTGTGTTTTTGGCTCAGTTTCCCGATAGCTTCATTAATGTATCTGTCAGAGGAGGAAAATAAAAGACAGTTGAGTTACAGAGTTACAGGATGAATAGAGTTGAAATAAAATTAAGAAAGTTTAGACGGTTGGTTAATTCATCTCTCAGTATTCGAAGAAAATAAACTGATAATTTAATGTTTTTCTTATGCATAAATATAACGGTGTCAACCACATGCAAACAATGAGTTGCCGTCACCTTTCACCTTTGAATGAGGTCTGACACTCTGCTTTAAACCTTAAAGTTTAAAGTCTTAAGACTTGTTATGTGATGAATGTAGGCCAAAGATACACTGCTCTTTGGGTTTTCTTTTCTCCATAAACTGACAGATAGATAGACAGATATTGCAGACACAGTTAATAAGTCCACAAAAAGTAAAAGTTTGTTACACCTTGTACTGCAAAATTAGTAAGAATCAAAATATATTACAGGGGACAAAATACCCTCCAAAATAATGTTTATTTTTAATTAATGCATGAGTTCAGGAGTAGTTTTAATGAATGATAGTATTAACTCACGTCAGTCCTCCTTCTTCCCTCATCTGCTTGGTGCTGACATTTGTATGGCAACCAGCACCGTTCCAGTCACCTGTCATTGGTTTGGGGCTCAGTGATGCGACAATCCCAAAGTCTTCACACACACGGTGTAGCAGGTAACGTGCAACCCACAGCTGATCACCCATCTCAATACCCTCACAGGTACCCACCTGAAACTCCCACTTAATTCCCAAGATGCATGGAGAAAAAAGGGGAATAGGGGGAATTCAATTTGAATGGAAAATCATGCCAATATGAATGCTTTTCCTTCCACGGTGCATCAACATTACACTGCCACTTACCTGAGATGGCATAACTTCAGCATTTGTGCCATAGATTTTAATTCCTGCATAGAGGCAGGCCTTGTAGTGACACTCTACAATGTCCCGTCCATAAGCACTGTTCGCCCCCACCCCACAGTAGTAAGGTCCTTAAAAGGGGGGGACAAGCTTGTTAAGACACCTATACAACACATTCGCAATACAGTCTTTCCACAGTAATGCTTATTTCAGTCTTGGTCTAATTAAACACAAAATTATTACTGATTCAACACAAGATACCAAAAGAGGTGAAAAGACAGACTGCTAACTCACCCTGTGGTGCTGGGAACCCATTTGCAGGCCAACTAAATGGACGTCCGTCTACTCCAAAGAGTGTGTACTCCTGCTCCATACCAAACCAGATGCAATGCTCTTTAACCTCCTCCATCACTTTATTGCAGCTAGCTCGAAGGTTAGTGTCTACACATCAGAGACAGAAACCAGGACAGCTTGTGTGTCATGAGCTTACACAATGGGAGCGGTGAGGCAAAAAGTTTTGAAAAATGTAAAAAATGTACCTGCAGGTGAACGGTCGCACTTGAGGACCTCACAGAGGACCAACTTGTTAGGGTTGAGGGTGAATGGATCCCTGAACATGCGCACTGGGACAAGGTACATGTCGCTGTTGTAGCCTTCTGACTGGTCCGTGCTCGAACCGTCAAAGTTCCACTCAGGGATATCTGACATGGTCATTTTATCCAAAAGATTATAATATTAAAGCAGAACTGGAGGGCCACAGACATTTTAGATCAGATGTTGTTGAGACAAAGTTGTAAAATACATTGTTTGTATTTAGTGAACAGAAAAGAGAAAGTAATGCATTAGGGTAAAAATCTCCCTCACCATATAAAGGATATGAGGTTTAGGATTATGACCACAAATCCTTGATTTGGGGTCATGTTTCTGCTCTCTTGATGAATGTAAGTCCACTACACTTCCAGTTTTGTCTTTATTTTCTCCACAAACTGCAGATAGAATATCTATCTCTTTAGCTTTAGTATCTTTAGTAGCTAAACAATATATTTTGGTTACCATGTAGCCAAACTACTGTGAGCTGAAAATGGCACATAACCACTCATAACAATAACAATGTCTCATTTTACATACAGTTTTCAGAGAGATTAAACAAGCAATAGGCAATATGAGCTATAAAAATGAGCTACAGGCAAAGCCTGTTTCACTAGTTCAAGATATACTCTAAAGTCTTAACAATCTACTAAACCATCCCAGAGAGGAAGCTGAACACTAAAGTGAAAGCAAAAGTAATTTCCAACAGTAGTAAGTCCAGTTGGGACTCAATTGAAGTTATTAGATTTATTTATAACATTGAGATTATTCAGGCATTGAATGTACCTAATTTAGACCAGTGTATGGAATAGGAACAAATATTTGTCTTTCAGCTAAGCGTGACCTACTGAGGCCACACCAAGACTTACCTGTTTTGTGTACAACTCATCCAACCCTTTCTTCCTCCCTGACAACACAGCTGTACAACTATGAGTTACTAAGACTTAAAGCTCTTTACAGCTTATCAGTCTCCCTGGTCAATACTCAAATCAGATGCTTTAATAATTCTATCATCCTAGAGGCTATTTACCTTCTATGCTTTCAGGTTCACTGTCCAGAGTCCGTGTTTTGCTGCGAAGTTCTTCTCCGGTGCCGTCGATCCAGATGTAGGTGACCTGGCATTTCTCTCCCTGAGGCAGGTTAATGTAGTGCTGACGCACACTTTTGTTGAAGTGAGAACTGGGTGACACTGATGCCATCTTCACCTTCAACCAGAAAGACAGAAAGAAAGAACAATGTTGACATGATGTGATGTTATCATTACATGTGTATCTTACGTCTAGTGTCTGTTTCGATTGGATATTTTACTTTTTTTTTTTTACAAGCTATTATCACACTTTCTTTGCTTCCATTATTATTTCCATTATTGTCTTTAGTTTTATTTTTTTTTTAATAATTGATGAAAATAAAAACACAGATAAATATTTAGACTTACTGTATTACCGCTGGCTTCAGGTGAAGTTTAGTATCTGGGAGTCAACTTTACTGACTTGTGTGTCTTCACTCAACCTGTTTGTGGTATTTAACTGGAGAGCGATGGCCATAGACAAGACAAACTCACGTGCCTCTTGCGCATTATGACATTTCAAAGGCTTGCTGTAACTGTAGGTGTGTCCAAGTGATCTTGACGTATGTTCCCACTGAATACTTAATACTTATATGTCAAAATCAGCTACATCCTTGTTTTGACTTTAGTCAAATCCGACTGTGACAATGTCTGAAACATTTCTTCTTTGAAGAAAATAACATATTTCCAGCACATTAAAAAAAAATATGTGAACAGACCTTCTCTTTTAAAGTTAACAACTTAAATTAAAACATTAAGTTAATCAAATCATTACGCAAGCACAATTGAGGCAACCATAAACTCTCATGAGAAATAGTAATGAACACCCACCTGTGCCAGAGAGGCCATCTGCTGATAGTGACCGATTGCTGTTTGCTGAGCAGAGGATCTCGCGGTTCAGTGAACACAATTAGAGACTGGAAGCTGCTTGTGCACCGAGTTTCCGTCAGGTTAGTTGTCCTGAGATCAGCCAGAAGGGCAGAAATTTAACAACTCCTACAGAAACAGGAAAGGTCACATGGGACACTGTGATGGTGCGTTTAAGTGTGTGATGTGCTCACAGAGTCAACCCAAAGACAAAAGCAAAGCAAGCTGCTTTAACCGCTGAGAATCCACCAAAATCCTTGGGGGCTCCCAAATGACCACATTACAAAAGTGCTGTTATCCAAAAAAAAAATGACACCTCTAACAACAGAAAACTGTGTCTTTTACTTTCATTCATTTGTATTTTTGTCATGTTGCTTTACTGTTTTAGTGTATTTGTAGCTGTGCTAATGGTCCGATTCTGTGGAAGACAAATTTGGCCGATCCACCACTTGTGACTGCCACGAAACTTTGTAAATACAGAATCATGTTCTTTGGTTTCTCTGCTGCTTTCAACATCATTTAGGGAACTTGGGTCAGACACACTGATACAGAGATACACAGGGGCTCTACGGGGGTTTGTCCTGTCCCCTTTTTTCTTTACACATTTCATTTCAGGTACAAAATAGAGACCTGTTTATTATAATTACTTATACGCAGTATAGTAATAAAAGTAGTAAGAAGAAGAATAAGAGGAAGAAGAAGAACTAGTAATATTGTTATTATCATTACTATTTTATAAAAATAATTTGATGCCCTCTCATTCTGCTCATCAGATGAAAGTTGGCAGGTGAAGCTGAACTGGGTTTCTCATACCTCATACCTTTTAAATAGTTTATTGGTCCAGCAAACACACCTCACACAATATCTTCATCCGCATACTTCTAAAATGAGAGTTAAACAACTGACAAATTTCATCATTTCAGTACTATATCTTGTCTGTGTTGCTTTTTGTTTACAGCTCTTTGGTGAGCTTTTTGTGAGTCAACTCTCACTCGATGCTTGATATTCCAAACGATTGTTTGCCTTTCTTACCTTGTTTTGCGACATTCCAGTTATAATTAGAAATACCAACCCTTTGAAGCAACCTGATTAAGAAGCACATCATGTACTTCATTATTCTTCTCTTAAAGGATTGTCTCATGTCTTGTATGTGTGATCGGAAACACACTACATTCAGACATAAATGTAAAACATGTGTTGACTTTACCCTTGACAGAAAATTAAATTTTGCAGTGTACCTCTGAACTTAATTTGTGCATCATTGTAATGTCAAACGTGGTGTTTAATTCCCAAATTTCCCAGGCAACAGTTTTTATTGGGACTTTAGGAAAAGGGGTAGGTAGAGTTCACAAAAAATAAAGAGCAACATGAACAGCGTTCATCTATAGAGGACATCACTGGATTGCAATCCTGAACCCGGCTTTGAGATGTTTGAAAAGGATCCTCTTCTCGTAAAAAAATCTTGACGTCTGGTTTTTCCAGATTATCTTGCAGTAGATAGACATTTCAGTTTGTTCAGTATTTTGCTTTACGGCCAGCTACCTGTAAAAATAATGACCCAAAGACATCCACATCAGCCCTTTGTGTTTCAACCTTATTACTGATCACTGATCACTGATCCACACTAACAGCAGTTAACTATAAACCTCATTCCATCCTCAAAGAGCTGCTGGAATGGCTGTAAACACAATTAAAATCCTGGGTAAAAATAAAAATGCATTGCTTTTCATTACTCAGCCTGATATCACATATATCAGCTCTTCCTGGAAAGAGGGTTATTTTTGTTTCACCATTTATTGTGAATGATGTACTCATCCTGTCAACAGCATTTTTTTGTAAGTTGCTAAGAGCAGATATGTCAATCACAAAGAAAAACTAGGTCAGTCTGTGGTATAGAAAGACCTCATCAGTCTTCATTCTCAACCTTTCACACAACGACTCAGCTATTTACCAGACGAGCGGTAACCATCTGTAAATGTATATTTGAATTGAAAACAAAACCAGGAAGGTGGGAGGTGGATCAGAGGTATGCAGCAAGACTACTAATAGTCTAGGTTGAACAATACACACTACTACATTTAATTAATATCCACAGTATGTCACATTATCTGACTGTTATTTATAGGCTGTTTTTATCACCTCTTAGCTGTTATTTGTTTAACAGTAGGAGAACGGTTAAACGAACCGCCATGGCTTCATGATGCATCTCAAACCAATAAAAACACCCATGATGTCAGCACTGAATGCTTCAAGTGGCATGTAAGCAGAACAAAACATGCTAAACAAAACAACATTTGCAACTCAAAAGAAAATCTGATGAAGACCAGACATGATCATTATACTAACACATAAATCTTTATATTTTCTCTTTGGCCATTCTTAAAATTTAATGTCTGATGGTTCATAAAATGCCCAGATGTGCAGTTAAAATGAAAAAGTGAAAGAAGATGTGAACTGGATGAGATGTTTTCTCTCAGAAGTCTCTGTTATTCAACAAGTGTCCGCCTTTGTCTCTCTTGCTGTCATCAGGCTTTTCTCACAATGCGTCCGCTCTTCCTCAGGTCCCTCCCTCCTCTGTCGGTCCTGACTGACAGGCTACTCACCCTCCAGGCGCCTTGGCACGTACGGGAACTGTGAAGGAAACAAAGTCTTTTATCTAAAGATTTACAGTCTATACAGTTTACAATCGAATGGAAACTGTTTTACGAATGACTCATAAAAACAATTATTACAAAGCGATGTGTCAACTCTGCCAAGAAAACACATAACTTCACAAGTTTAAAACAAATAACAATTATACCTTTTCATTTATTCTGGTAATTATTTATTATTTAATTGGATTATCATTTTAATTGGAAAGCCACCACAAATATGACTCTCCTTACTGAATCTGATAAAACAGGCTTCTTCATTCATCTTCTAGCAAAAATGCAGTTGAGATGCATTTTACTCAGGTGATTCTCAGTTTGAGAAGGAAAGAGAAGAGCACATGACTTTGTTCATGGACTTTACAAGAGAGTGACAAGAGACAAATGACACAGTAGTGTCCAAATTTTGCAAATGTGTCTACAAAGTTGTGACATGTAGGACTGCAGTAATAAACCAAAACAAACAAACAAACAAACAAACAAACAGAAAACTAGTGTTAAATATTGCCTTTTGTGTCTGAAACGGTGATTGTTCTTCTCTGTAATGATAGTTTTAGTTTATATATATATATATATATTAGTGATAACCACATGGTTCAGATACATATTCACATATTTACATATTGCTTGTGTTTGCACTGGTATAATCCCAATATCCCAACATTATCAATTAATGGCTTATTACTTAACATCATTTCTTCATCTTTCATTCAATTATAGTCAAATAGCAGTCAAATACACACGCGCGCACGTGTGCACGAGTACATGTACACACACACACACACACATACACACACACAGACAAGCACACACGCACGCACGCGGGCACACAAGCACGCGCGCGCGCGCGCACACACACACACACACACACACACACACACACACACACACACACACCTTGAGCGAGGCAGGGGTCCAGCAGCCTGTTTGCGGGGTTTGGCGCTCTGCGTGCGGTACTGCATCCAGCCGCACACCAGCTCGTGCGCGATCATCATGTACAGCAGAAAGATGAGCACGGCGGGATCCATTCAGCTGCGCGCGCCGCTGGATGAGAACCGGCTCGTGCGAGAAAAAAACACGGTCCAGATGAGAGAGACGAGCAGCAGGAGCTGCAGGTGGCGCGGATCTGCAGTCGCGTGCAGAATGACAGATAATTAATGATGGTGATGAGGAGCAGCACAGGGTCCTCGTGCCTAAGTTCCTCAGTGTCCACTCCAACTTTAAGCATTCAAGTCGCGAGACAAAAGCTGCTGCTGCTGCTGCTGCTGCTGTGGTGGGAGCTCGCACTCCACCCATGACAACACAGCATCCCCCAGACTCATCGGTTCACCACCGAGTGAAACCGATGAGTCCTCTGCTGTGATTTTTTCTCCGTCTCACAGGCAACAGATGAGAGTCACGGTGACAGTAGCGGAGAGGGGACCTCGGAGGATGTTGCCGTAGAGACGCAATCGTTGCTAGGGGCAGGATGTCGTCATCACCTTTTCCGAAAAGATGAACGAGGCATTTGTCCAAATCAGAGCAATGTAGGAAGCGAACAGTCAACGTGTCCTCACGCGACCGCTTTATCATTAATTGGAAGGGTGATTAATTAATTGCCTTATACAATATATTGATACTGCAGCCTATAAACCGTAGTATATCAATACTGTTCAGCCAGATGCCTTACCAGCAGCCAAAAGAAACAGAAAAATGAAACAGAAAAAAAATCAAAATGACACCTAGACAAAACATATCTTACAGCAGAAGAGTAAAAATACACTTCAGTGTTTCAGTGCTTAACTTTAATTATTTCATCATTAGTACTCAATCATATAAGCCATAATCAACCTTGTAACTCATCGAGAAGAATGAATTCCAGTATTCTTACAGTCTTTTCTCCAAACAGCATCGTTAAATATAGTCACCTTCGTGTGTAATCTTTTTCATATTTTCCATGTTTAAGCTGTGTGTCTTAAGTCATTTCTTTCTTTCTTCTTTCTCTTTAAAGGGAAGAGCCACTTATTTGGGTTTTCCCCCTAGTACAAAGTTGTGGGACAAGGTTTTCTGCCATGATGTAACTTGACAGTATCTTTCATTAAACATCCATTCCTGTCAAACTAACATATCATTCAAACTCCAGGTGTCAGTGTCAGGATTTCTGACAAACCAGTTACTGAACGAGTAGTTGTACTTTTTGCAAATTTGTTTTTAGTGAAGCTCTTGCAGAAAACATTCTACAACTGACCTACATGCAGACAATCATGGGTTATGCTGAGTCTCTATTTTAAAGAAAGTTCAACTAATTTCCATCCATGACACATTTGACATTCTCCTCTTGACATCTGTCCATGTGCAGGCGGAGAGCTGCGATCCTCTGAGATGGCACTGATTAGTCCTTCATCAGTGTTTCTATATATGTCTGTGTTTGTGTTTGTGTTTGTGTGTGTGTTTGTGTTTGTGTTTGTGTGTCATGTAAGGGTGACACAAGCAGTTCTTCTGCTGTGATGTCCCCTTAATTTTACGAAGCCACCTGTAAGTGGCAGGACCTCGGCTCCTCATGCCTTACCCCTCCACCTCTCTGTCATCAGCACCAGACACCTGCAGAGACATAGGAAGCAGAAATGCAGTAGACAAGTAGAAAAGTTTAATATAGCCATATCAGTGGTCTGGAATACATAATAACTTTAAATTTGCAAGTAAACAGTGATATTTTTGTGTACCTGTCTTCTTAAATTTCTCGCACAAACATACCTGAGATTCTCTGCATTTCACTCTGCAGCTAATTTTTTTTCTCCCCGACAAGATGAAAAAACAAGCAAATGAAATAAAAAGAACATAGTATACTCACAGTGACATTGTTGAACCCAGCTGCCATTGGATGGTTTTGTGCTGGTGGAATTTCCACACGATCTGCCTAAAATAAACAAACAATCATCCAGCAGTTAGTAACAATTCAGAAAAGCATGTGCTGCTAGCTACATTAAAGATAACATGTGCTACATGTTAGTGTTAAAAATGGTGTCTTCTGTGACTAAGTATTCACATTTCACGGACATTTCAATTTAGCCACCAGTGTAAGAAGTGCTACACTCTGCCATCTTTGCAATGTCTCTTCTAAGGAGACTGCTATTAATGAATGAGCCAGAATGAGCCTTTATTAGTCCTGGATCAGTGCTGTTGAAGGTCTGAATATGAGATTGACTCACTGTGAGCTCTGGGTCATACGTATCATTAACGAAACCCCTTTGATTTGAGGAAGATCGGTTCGATGATGATGATGCACCGACCACAGTCTTATTTCTCTCACGGGTTTGCAGGTAGTAATACAGCAGGGCCACCAAAGTGCCGATCAGCAGCAGGACCACGATGACGGATGCTGCGACTCCTCCTGCGTCATACTGGTTCGGTGAAGCTACAGAGAAGGTGGAAAACATTTAGTTACTGGCCCTGACAGAACGTCACAGTTAGAAATCCAGTCAAAGGGCTGAAATTCTGGTTTTACTTTGGTTAACAAGCGCTGGAATGTGAGAAATCTCATGGTCTTTACTTTTTGAAAGTAAAAAAAGCCAAAAACCTTGTACTTAAAAAAATCTTTGTTGTTCATGAGCTTGTTATATCAGAGCATATAATGGTTATACAACCTAGTCTCATGGCAATTTGTGATATAGTCATGAAATTTAATCTATTGAATTGTGTGACTCGAAAAACTTGCCGAACTGCTGTGAGACTGGGTTGGGTTATATCATGCTCTGTTCTTGCAGCTGTATTATCTTGATATGATGAAATAAAGTGAACTAAGTCTTTTTCTCTCATTTTCTATCATCTGTTGTGTGTATGAGACGTAGACTGTAGGTGAAAATCAGAATGGATCAAGCTGCCTCTTTAAAAAAATGCTTTTAAAGAAAATCAGTAAAAACTGATGCAGTGATGATCCTTAAGAATACAACATGTAGAAAACTGCTGGCATTGTCCTTAAAATCTGGGACAGAATCTGGTACTTCGGCTCTCACTTGGCTCTGGATCTGTGACTTCTTTAGCGCAGTTGACCCCAATCGTGTATTCAATGTCATCCAGAGCTATGGTCCCTGCTGTGCCTTTGATTCCTTCAAACACAATCTGTTAACAAAAACAAGACGACAGCAGAAAAAAAATTAAGACAGTTTGAATGAAGAAGCTGTAATTATATCCAGATACAGTATATTTAGTGTTTTGTCGCAGGTGAGAGTCTGACCTGATACTCCTCAGTAGACGTGATGTCGACATCAAAGCGTCTCCACGGTCCTCCCTTGTCATTCACCACCAGCAGCTCATGGAGAAGACCCTTATGCAACTTCAACACCTTCAGCGTGCTGTCGGCTACATACGTTCAAATAATCAGTATGTGTTGTGTAACAAAGTATGAAAAGTGAAATACATCACATTCATAAATGAATCTGCACAGTCAGAGGTGATCCTTACATGAGACAGGTTTGTACACCCAGAATTTCAAGCAGGTGCCTTTGGTCGGGGGCAGGTGAGGGCTGAGCAGCTGAGCATTTTGATTGGCTGCTGTCCGACTCGTGCTCGGAAAGAACAGGAATTTACCTGATAGTCAGAAAAGGGAAGGTGGTCTCGTTTACACTTGACTTTCTTGTTACATGTAGATCAAAGTATTGGCTCTCTATTCTTTAGGCTACAATTGTCAGTGTCAAAGTATTTTTTTTCTGTTCATGTTTGTCTTGGTAGTTTACCTCTCTCTGTGCCCAGAGTGTGATCTTCAGCTGGGATGGAGTAGTGCTTCTCTTCCTCCGGACTTGTCAGCTCCCAGTCCAGTTGATCGTTCTGAGTGTTGCTCCAGCTGCACATCCCTCTCTCCAGAGTGCACTTAGAACCTGAGACATTTAACAAAACAAATGCTAAAATCCTAATTTTGTCAATACAACTTTTTTGTGTGAATAATGTCTTTTTACATTGTTTGGTAAAATTCTGATATTAATAATAGTAGTAAACTTGGTGATCATGCTGACTTTTAGCGTGAATTTTTTTTCATTACAATACATTTACAATAAACCCCACATTTGTAATCCCACATTTCCAAACCAAAGTTCTAATATTTCTGAGAAAGTACAGAACAAGTCATATTTTCCAGATGAAACAACACACTGGTCTAAAAACTCTGTTAAGTTCCTTATTCATTTTGATAAAGCAGATTGACACACACCTTGATCTTCACATGGGTGAGCTGAAAAAAAGATGTCATCGATCGCCACGTGAGTGTTTTTGCCGCCAGCTCCGACCACCTCAAACTCCAACTGCAGAAGAAAAATAACCGCAACATCAGCTCGTTCTAAACTTACACACTTGAAATCCTGATCTGCAAGGGAACAGTTCTGTAAAAATTTCTGGGTCAAATTCTGCTGGAGAGAGTTAAAGTCCCCCGTCTGGGGACTTTAGTGGCATTTGGGTTACCTGTAAGAACGGCATCTATAAATTAAAGTAAGACAGGTAAAGAGTACCCTTTCCATCATTCCACACTGTACCTGCCAGTCCACACCGGCACTAAAGATGTTGCCATAGTCATGACGCCAGACATCTCCTTGATTCAGACTGTCAGAGAAGATCTTCACCCTGTCTCCTTTCACTGGCTTCATATACACTGTCAGAGAACCTGTAAAATACGTTCAGTTAAATTGTGCTTTGTTTGGTTGATGGTTTTTGATGTAAAGGCATCTTACCTGGATTCTCTCCCCCTATGTGATACCAGAAATGCACACACTCAGTCTTGGCATTTCCTTGACGAACAGGAGAGGTGAGGATTGCATTACTGCCAGAGGGAAGAATGTCAGCATCGGTGTTCACCATCATGTAGTAACCTGAGCAGCAGGTGTGCAGAAAATGATCAAAAATGTAACAACTATATACACTAATATCAAATATTATAGAGTAATTTAAACAAGACTGTCTCTCACCCAGTTCTGTCTCCAGAGTGTGGTCAGTTTTGGGTCCATTCATGGTGCTGGTGAGTCCGCTGCGGTGGAGCCAGTGAATTTTACCAGAGCTAGTGTAGCCACAACTTTGTCCTTCGAAGGAACACATCCTGGGCACGCTGCACGGACCTTCCGTAAACATCACATCATCAATGGCCACCTGCCCGTCAAAGCCGGAGCGAACCGCCTCAAACATTAACTGTCAGTAGATAAAATGATAATGCCATGACATTTCTAGAATTCTTTTTAAATATTATCGACTTACAAATCTTTAAAAAAAGTCTGCTCAGAGTACTGTTTTACTTCATTACATGGAGGCACTGTACCTGTCTCCCTTTCTTATCACTGATTTTTAGTCTAGAAGTTGCTTTAAACTGTGTGATGCTTTGTATTTCATACCCGAAACCTGTTGAGCTGGTGTGGTACTGGGCAGAGCGCTTCGTGCCACATGTTGCCATGAGCTCCACTGCGTGTCCAGAGGATCATCTCATAATTGGTGTTATCTACCACTTTTACATTTAGAGCACCTGGATGGGATCAATGAGAGAAAGAGGGTGATATGAGAGGACAAAAACATGAGTTTGAATCAGATGTGGGTAATATTTCATAGTATAAATCTGTAAAAGGTTCTAGGGGTTTAAAGAAACAGAGTAACACAACTTTCAAGGCTTTTAATGCAACCAATCCCTAAACTGTGTTCTTTTCAGTCACATCCTCACCTGTGTTGGGTCCGTAGAGTTTGAAGAAGAAGGACAGGCAGTGATCTGTGTTGGAGGGTAACTGAGGAAATGAGACTAAGCGTCCAAACAAGCCATGTAGAGATGGACTCCACATGTCCACAACAAGACTTGTCCCTGGACAACAACAGAAAGTTGAGAGAGGAAAGTGAGTTTACATTTAAAAATATGTAAAAATACGTAAATGTCAAACCACCAGTTCCCAGTGTTTTTGGCAGTGACTCCTTATAAAACAGCAGTGTTTTAACTTTTAAATCAACACACACAACTAACAACCAGAAACCACGATGGTTTTTGTAAAAAATTATTCTATTTTATTAAGTTTTATTCTAAAAACGTGACCGTCACGTGTCATGGTCAAAAGCTCATTTTTTTACGGGTGGGACCATTGTAGCTCAGTACTTTAGTTACAATAATGTAAAAATCTTGAAAAAGTTGAGACACATAATCAACAAATGTCAAGTTTAAAACAGTAAAACTTTATTTTGATCACTCTTCATTTTAGAAATGATAAAAATGTTTTGTCGATGAAATTAAGCAACATTGTCACTGTGTTTTCACTTCTCACTGATGCTATGTGACTATGAATATGCGATAATAATAGATTGCATCCTTCAGGGTGTGTTGGGACAAGAATAACATCCCAGCACACCCAAAAAATGTCAGAAACCAGTGAAATGATAATACCCACGTACTGAGTCACAGTGCTTGACATGACAAACATCCAGCTGCGATCAAAACATATTATTTATCTTTAATTAAACAGGAAACAGGTTTGAAGTGATATCTGTATTAGTCATTATTATGTGTCAGTTCACTTGAAGTGAACTGACACATAATAATGACTAATACAGATATCAATGCTTTTTCATTATGCAAATAAAACAATTTAATTAGATGACATTCCAATTAACTGGAGTCAGACACTTAAATTATATTATTAGAGTTATTATTGAACCTTTATCAGTGTGTGTTTTGGGATACTGTTGACTAAAAGCTACACTGATGTGCATTTGAAGGCACAGTTTTATTTAGTTTTTAGTTCAGCTCACCGACTTTGATAGTGTGGTCCACCCCAGTTTTCACAGTCCAGTCAAAGTTGTCACTAGTGTCCTGAAACCATCCACACAGTCCATCTTCAAAGTTACATGACAGACCTGGTCATGAAAAAAATCAGAATCAGTATCTGCAGGTAAAATGTGATACATTGATAATGCTATATTATGTGTGTACTGTGAATAGTCTGTAGTGAGGATTACCTGTGGGAGAGGTTGGTAAATAGTTAGCGTGACAGCTGATGAAACGAACGTTTTTGACCATTATCTTGGTGGAAGGACAAAGTTTCACAGCCCGAGCTTCAAACGCCAACTGGACAGAATAAAATAAAAGAGCTGTGATACTGTAAATTTAACAAGTTTACCTTTTACTTGAAAGATAGTACAAGAAACAATTTTTTTAAAAACTATCATTTCCTATTTTCTTAGCTTTATATTTTCCCATTATGAAAAAAAATGACACGTTATCTCTGGTTAATATCTTATATTCGTAATCATATAGTGTGAAACTGGTCAAAAATGTACTTTATCATTTTCCGAGTCTACTTGTTTTTTGTGGCATCACTGAACTGAATCTGAAGTGAATAAGTCCTGCCCTGAAACGAAAGCCGACCTGGAAGCGATGTCTTCTGAATCCGACAGTTACTTTGGCATGTTTCCACGCCTCCTCTCCTATTCCCGTCTTCCCAGCGAACTCCCACAGTTTGGGCTGCATGCCCAGCAAGCTGTCAATCACCCTGACGGACAGCTCACCTGCAGCAGAGAAAGATGTAAACAGAGTCGTACTAGAAGATATTAGATATGTAGATGTGTAGATGTAGATGTGAAAAAATAAGCATGACATTAAAGTATAACAGTGAGTATAACAGTGGTACCGATGTGATCAGGTTTCCCAGTTAGAGCAAAATCAAAGCTGAGGGTGCAGACTGGGCCAGAAGGGCCCAGGAGGGGGGTCCGTGTCTGGGCCTCAGTCAGCTGCTGGCCGGAGGCCTCAGCTACATACAGGTACTCCTCTGAGAAATGTCAAAAGGATAAATATTCCAATAATTTGTCATTTTTTACTTTGACTAAAATGATATAATGGTAGAGTAGCTTTACCTTTGGATGTGGAATTTTCATACAGTTTCCAACCTTGACTGCCAATACTAGTGTCAGTCCAGCCTGAGCTGCCTTCAGTGTAAGAGAAATCCCCTGCAGACATGATTCATACAGATGTGAATTCAAGAGCAAACCTGAGGTCCCAGGCTGCTTTACCAGTGTTTTAATGAAATCATAAATCCTTTAAAGCCTCTGAGCTGTTGCAGAAAAGATGGTGAAAGAAAAAGAGAGTAAAAAGAGATAAGTAAACTCACCACATTTGGCTTCATCCGCTGCTTCTTCACAGTCAGGTTTAAAATCACACATCTTGTCTGGCACAGTACATGGATTTGGGGGAGGTTTGGGGAATTTTGAGAGTGTAAAATCCCCTGTTTAAAAAAAGAATGTGAGATTCAGCTTCCTGTCATACCACAGAGGAAGATTTCATTTTTATCTTTATTTCTTTATTCATTTATTTCTGTGTTTTCTTTGAGTTAAATTAATTCAATGTTTACCAGATGACTTGCGGCATTCAGGGGACAACACAATGTTGTCAATCGCGATGCCTCCATATGCAAAGTCTCTGATTGCTGCCATTATTAAAATCTAAGAAATGAAAATTCAACAGAGGATCATAAAAATAAGACAGAGTCAGTTCATTACAGTAATTATTTACAACTGCAAGAGACTCATTGATGGCAAAAGTTCTGTTAAATCATGATCAAATTCACAAACATACATATCTATTATGCATGCAAGTCATGATTTTGTCCAACTGTGTCCTTTGTTTCAAGAACACTGTGCAGATATGTTTGCATAAGAAAAAATTTCCAGAACCAATGATTAAAAATATATATAACAGTATTTGCAATAAATTGTGTATAAAAACGATCTTTCAAGTGGTATAATGTCAGGCTATGTATACATCCTGGTTCTTTATTAAAATCTCAGATGCTTTACTCTACACTACACCCAGTCAGTCTCAACTATCGTGTAACACTAACACTCACCTGAAAAGTGGAGTTGGTGACAATCTCCACCTCTGCCTTCACCCAAACATCACCCAGGGCGCCACCCCTCTCCCACACTGGGTAGATGTTACCATCAGCGACCAGCACCGTCAAACCGCCGGACCTGGGCCCAAACTGGTGTGTATACATCACCATCTACAGCAGAGAGACAGGAAACACATTTAATAATATAACAGATTTTGGGCCAGAAAACAACCCATTTAATTTTAGCATTACAAAGGCAGATAAAAGTTGCTGTTTTTTTAAATCACTTTTACTTATGGTGTTGAGATAATCTGGACCTGACAGACGGATGTGTGTGATTATTTGGTGGCATTCTAGTCAAGTTTTTTGAAGCATAATAGTAATATTGAAATCTCCCCAACTGTGGGATGAATCAGCTTTAAACTCACCTTGCAAGGATGTGAACTATTGGTGGGATCAAGCAGATGACTTTGGAAAGCAGCCCAGTCCATTTTGAGACCACCATCAGGAACAGTAACATATAAGAAGTGACCTATAATAATAAAATGACAAATCAATGAATAAATAACAGATATTGAAAATATTTTATGATTAGAAAAGTGATAGCAGCAGAACACTTTATTAAAATGTGATACCTGACACACTGTTGTTGGACTGATCCCTGCCCGGTCCTTTCAGTGGGTCTGTGATGGAGATTTTCTCCTGATTCGTCCGAACCCATTTCAGTGAGGACAATGACGACAGGTTCCAAATACCCAATCTGTCCTCAAAGTCATAACGATTGTAGCCCGCGGCCTCTGGACACAAACACACACAGCTCACATTAACAGATGATAATTGGTATATTTAACAAATTCATTGAGACTGTCAGGGAATTTCACTTAAGCACCTGCACAATAAAGCTCCAGTATTTTATCTACATATAAAATCCAGAAGATTAAGAAGATGTGTTATGATTTTACTTCTCAGTCACTTGGCATTTTTAATAACTAAACAGCTCTGTATCTTTTTGTAGGTGATATCACTGGATGATCTCTGGGACTACAGTCAGTTTTTATTTTTCAGGTTCACAGAAACTTCAGTCTCTTTGTTTTGTAATTTATCTATTTTATCATATATTCACTGTGCTGTGATGTCAGAGGGAAGCTCTCCGCAGTAACTCAGATGGTTTCTGATTCCTCACCACAGATCTTCTCGTCGCTCCCATCACCACAGTCGTCAGTACCGTCACAGACCTGTCGCTGCTCCACACAGCTGCCACGATCACACATAAACATCTGTGGTGAACAAGAAGCCGCTTGTGCTGATGATGTAAAGAGAGAAAAAACAACAACATCAATAAAAAAATCAAGATTATGAACATTGTGGCTTTGAGGGCAGGATCAACACATGAAGTTTATATTCTGAGGGACTCACGGGGCAAAGCGCAGTCTAAAAACTCCAGCTGGTCTAAGGCCACGTCTCCTTTCTGTCCATTGGAGCGTTGTGAGTTAAGACTGATTTGGAAGCCTGTGGGAATACGGCCCAGAAAGATGGTTGCTTCCCTCCAGCCACGGACACTAGTGGCCTCAGGTCGCCAAACTACGGTCTCTTTGGCCTCTTTAATAGACGCCCATAAGGGTGTGGAGCCCAGACCCGTGTGACCTAGAGGTTCAACACAAAAAGGTTATAAGACACAACAGCACAACAGAAACACACACATACACAAATAATCAGTCAGTTTAAAAGTTTAACGATCTGTAGTCTCTAATGATCTTCACCTGAATCCCACAGGAAATATCTGAGGTGAAGGCGACAGGTCGCTGAAGACTGTCTCATCACTGGAGAGATTAAAACTGCAGTGTGGGTCATCTCTGATTTCACTGCACTCACTCCCATGAACCAACCTGTGTAATGCAAAATATATTGTCAACATTTTATCAGCAATAGGTGACAGGATTTTTGGTCTCTACCAGCTGAGGCAAATATCTGGCTCTTTAGCTGCTAAATGTTTCCCTATCGTTGCCATCTGATTGTTAATTAGTGTTTTATTAGAGTTTTGGATTATGAGAGCAGTGAATGTGAATCATAACAGTTAAGTTGTGAGCAGAAAAAGCAAAAAATAAAGTCAAATGGCCCTATGGACCAGAGCAGATCTGACTGATAATTGTCTGAGGGCCTGTCACTATAGCAACGCCTTTCACATACTCCGCATGTTGTCAATTGATCAAGCTGCTGATATAAAAATGCCTGCATGCAATGTGTATTTGACACATTATCAACAATCAGAATTCATTCAGAATATTTCAGTATATGATTTTAACACGTTAAGGAAAAGACAAATGTTAAACTCTCGGTAACACACCATTCCCTGGCTCTCTTTTCTAAACGTGTTATAATCTAATATTATGAGAAGACAAGATGACTGGGCTGCGTTCAACCCTCAACAGCTCCTGTTAAATGATTATTCTGATGTAAATTTAACTGCTGAGAAGACATGGCTGCGTTTATGGCCGAACTCACAGCTGCAGAGAAATTACCTCCTGTTGAAGCTGTTTGTGAAAATCAGCCCACGACCCGTTAATTACACACTTCATCAAGCACATTTCATGTTTACATGGTGACTTTATCACTAGGCAAAACAAAACTGCTGCTGCTTATTTTTTTTTAAACCATGAAAGATATTCACAAGAACATAAACAGATAAACTACTTCTGACTCAAGTGGCCAAAATATGAAACTGAAATTGATATTTCCTCATTCGTTTCAGAAACAGAAAAACATTCATCACAGTGGCGGGTGTTGTTTCCTGTTGTACTGATGCGCTCTACTGGTATAAATGAGATATTGTACAAAAAGTCTCATTCATCTACCTGCGGCCGTCCCGGTGGTGTAGTCAGAGGACGGCCCACTGTCAGGCAGTGTGTTTCCTCTCTGATCTCTCTTCCAGCTGTACTCCGCGTTGACAGACTGATCTCTCCATCCACATATTCCTGAATCCTCAAAGTCGCAATCAAACCCTTTTCCCCTGTAGCCTTGAAACAAGCGGTTTAAATTATAGTTAGTTACAACATGCACATCCAAACAGGGAAAGGTTTCACAAACTGCTAGTACAATAAATTCACAAGTTAGGTCCAAAAGATTGTGTGTAGTCACAGTGACCTTGACCTTTGACCTCTGGCCACTAAAATCTAATCAGTTCAACTTTGAGTCAGAGTGAACGTTCGTGTTAATATTTTCATATTTACCACAGTCTTGCTCATCGCTGCAGTCGTTACAATCACACACAAAGTCACATTTCTTCTCTGGAGTACTGCATGTCTTAACCTGAAAACCAGTGGCTGTGTAGCCAAAAAAAAAAAAAAAAATAGCTAGTTAACCCAAAGTAATGCAGAATAATAAAACTAACACCAGAAATATACAGAGTGATTAAACTCAGAGATTATGTCTGTTTCTTATATTTCCCTTCAACAGTGTTAAAATACTTTATTTAGGAAAAGGTTGCAACATTATATCAGAAAATAATAAGCAAGGAGAGGAAGAATTAATAGGGTCAATTAAAATAATCCTATATTCACCAGCAGGTGGCGTTTGCTCAGTTTTTGTGAAACTGAAGAATTTTAATGAATCGTCTACCAAGAGAGCCAGAGTGAGAGCTGGAGAACAAGTGAGGAACATTAACTGATGTTTCTCTGTTGCAGGAAATAGATGTAAAAGTTTGAACATTCAGTTCTGGACACATTCAAGACTGTGTGAAACAATCAAAAACAGAGTGAGCAACTAAGTTTCCTGTTAGTGGAAACTTTTAGTTGACTGCTGTATTGAAGGTCAACAACAAAAAGCTATTAGACACTAATCTCATCTGATGTTCTAATTATTCTGAAAAGTCAATGTGGAAAGTAACAAGTGACTTCAGGCGTCAGATAAATGTCGAAGTGCAGTATAGTATATTGAAAATATCAGAAAACTAGAAGTATTTTTACTTTTCCATCTTTGTGTCTGGGTCACAGATCACAGATGACTCTCCGCACCAAACTCTCTTATCAGGACTCATTACTGTCAAAGATTTATGAACCTGCTAATGTGAACAGGCTCAAAGGCCAGAGAGAAGTAATGAGGTTAACGTCAACGAAGTATGACAATTGTACACAAAGGTCTCCGATTAAGACTTGGGACTTTGTGCTTCATGATCTGACAGCTGGAAGTCAGAGGGGATGTGAACAGGAACATGAAGCACTGGATGTTTCACACTGGGAAAATGTTTAACAAAGTTGACTTTAAATCATGTTGTAAGTTGTAAATAATGTGTAAATCATGTCGCATGTAGCAGTAATGGGAGAACTTTGGCATCAGTTGAGTGATGTTGGAATGAGGGACATAAATAACAAACTTTAACTTTAAACTTTAAGCAAATTATTTGAAATATTCAGTTTAGTTCATGAATTTGTTGTCATTAGTTTTTAGTGTGTGTGTGTGTTTTGACACTTAATCCCTGATGGAGACATTTGGCATTTTTGGATTCATTTTGTCACAGAAGAAACAGGATGAAGGTCTTTGGTTTGACTATGACAAAGTTACAACACTGATTTAAAAAGTAAAGGTAAACAAGGTAAAGGTTTCAAAACTTTACTAAAACTGGGCCAAATCTGAGCTGTTATAATTTTACTATCTGGGCTGTGACTGATTTTTCTGTACATTTTTATTTCTAACCATAAAGGATAGTGAAACATGAGACATTTATTCATTCATGTATATAATTATTTATCACTGGCTTACTTTAAATCAATCCTTTAGCCCTTACTTACATACTAAGCACATCCAAGTATTAATTATATAATTTAGACTTGGACATGACCTCAGTGACCTCAACTGCGGCGACGGTGTCATGTATCTGAGTGACTGATGTAAAACTCTACAGCACTAACAGAAAAAATTTTTCACTTTTCACTGTTTGGAACATGAAAATTGATTTAATTTGTTCTCTTATGTGCTTGTAATCTCATCCAGCAATGCATCTGTGATGTACCGACTGAATGACAATAAAGAAAAGAGCTCTTACCACAGTACAGACCCAGCAGCAGGATGAGGATTACGCTCCTTCGATGTAACATCTTGATCAATCTGAATGTCTGAACGCGACCTGTAGAGCCTTTACTAGTTCACTCTGACCTCCTCTCTGTCTCTGAGAGATAACAGCTGGACTTTACATTCACTTGGCATGCAATTCCAACAAACACCATAAAACAATTTCCTCAAAACAATTTCCTCCAAATGACAGCTCTCCACAGTGCACATCCGGACCTTGCACAATAACCAAGGTGAGACGCAGTTACCAACAGACACGTCTTTGTAAACTGTGATTTTTAAACAAACCACACAAGTTATAACTTCAGTTATCAATCTGAGTTCAGAGCAGATAATGTTCCTTACATAAGGAAACTGAGTTTAACCAAGAGTTTTTAGATATTATATGGGGAAATATCCATGCTTGTTGCCAGTCTTCATCTATTTTTTGAAATCTTGATTGTGTTTCTTTAGTTGTTTATTCAACAGGATACAAGATAGATACCAACTGTTTATACATTACAATCCGATCCATTCTTTTCAAGACCAACTGAACATAACTTGAACCATCTTTTCTGGGCAGTTTTTCTTATGAATATTTAAAATCCTGAGGTCTAAACCTGGGAGTCTGACAAAGGCCAAATCAGCAGGTTACTTACTCCTTCTATTTTACATTTTTTGAACAATCTTACTCCACATTATCAGTTATTTTTTCTAAAAACGTTATTTTCCCCTTTTAGATTTGTATATTCATTTCCAACTGGCCCAGCCTGAGGTTGAGACTGATCCAGATTTAGCCCTGAAAGGTAATGATAAGAAGATGTACAACAACCTTGACACCACTTCACTTTCACCACCTCTATTCTTCAGCTGTCCTGTGCTAGTTTTGACTGGATTGAACTAAAATGTCATCAGCATCACCCTTGATCATAAATTCAAGACGTATCACGGTGGTAATCTTTGAAGATCATCGAGTACATCTGATTTGGTCATAATATTAAATAAGTTATATTAATTAGCAGTTTACAGCTCAGTGGCTGACAGGTATAAAGTTATACAGCTGCTATATACGCAGATATACAGCTGCTGCTGATCAAAGGTAAACTAATTCATTTCTGCCAAATAAGGAAAAATTATGATACAATTTATGAACAGATCCCAAGAAATGTTCATAAAATATATACCACAACCAAACATTCAAAGTAAACTATGACCAATTTATTATTTATTCAATAATTCAGCCAGTTTCCTGATGAGATGTCACACTTTAGAAATTTCACTATAATTACTGTGCATTCATTTCAAATCTATACAGTGAAAATAAGAAAATTGGCATTGACATACAGGATTTTTTTTTTCATATTTTAACATAAAAATAAGCCCCTTATTAGTGTAAAATAATTAACGTGACTTCCAGAAAACTCCTCGATCGAACTTGTAGAAATGCTTTTAATGATTTGATCTGCGTCCTTGTGAGCGGTTACAGATAAATATTGTCAGTCCAGGAGAAAGAAAATCTGACAGACTCATATCACTTCTATCAGTATCCTTCATTGTCCCAGGTCACCTCATAG
The DNA here is from genome assembly GCA_016801845.1 of Polydactylus sextarius. Classification (NCBI taxonomy): domain Eukaryota; kingdom Metazoa; phylum Chordata; class Actinopteri; family Polynemidae; genus Polydactylus; species Polydactylus sextarius. The sequence goes on from CM028922.1 coordinate 9,453,108, forward strand.
TCTGGATATCGAACCTTTAGTTTCTCCGTCGTCACTGCGTGGTTTGCTCTTCCATATCCCTGGAAAGAAATGGAACCAAATCAATGCTCCACTACAATTACAGGATAATGAAATAATGTTATTATTGTATATTAGTTAAGGCTGCACAATGTATCAAAAATGTGTAATAAAGATATCACAAAATGCTGTTTCAACCACAATAAATAGTATATTCCCATATGCTTTGCATTCACATTCCTCTTGATATGTTTGACCAATCAGATTGAATCTTAATGCCCCAAAGGACAAAACGTCTGTTACCACAAATGACATTTTGACAACGGTTTCACATATTTTCCTAATATCAGTGCTTCCCTGCATGATTCTCTCACCATGGAGTATCCGTAGACGTGGATCTTCTTGGCCTGGGGATCATGTTTGATCCTCCCTCCTCCGACACACTCACAGTCCAGGTGTCCACCCTTTTCCAGCTCCTCTGAAACTTTCTCATAGATGTCAGCTACAAGAAAAGGTGTTTGACAGGTGAGTGCAGCACAAACACTGTGTTCTGTGTCTTCTGTTTAGGCTCTTTAGGTTATTCATTGTTCAATGTAAAACATAGTATGATCAGAATCTAAAATGTGATTATGACATACATGAATCTGAAATACAACTCATCCTGAAATGAAAGTTAATGAATTGTATATTGTAACTTCCGTTAACTCTGGGGTCTAACAAAAACGAAACCATTTCTGTCCCTGAAGGACTTTGAGAAGAGAAGAGTAGCTCAGACTAGTAGACTGCAGCTGGTCCAAAATGCTGCACACAGCACCTACTTTAGCTTCTTTACACTGGCTGCCTGTGTGTTTTAGAATTGATTTTAAGATTTTATTTTTAGTTTTTAAGGTTTTAGATGGGCTGGCACCTCCCTACTGCAGTGAACTTTTACTTTCATACAATCCAACCAGATCACTGAGGTCTGCAGAAATACTTCTCACTATTCCTAGATCTAGACTAAAAACAGCAGAGACTGGACTATGGAATAGTTTGAAAACCCACTTTTATTCACTGGCTTTCATGAATAACCAAACCAAGAGTTTATTGTTTTGTTTTTTGTTTTGTTATGCTGTACAGCGCTTTGGTTAACTGCTGTTATTTTCAATGTGCATTATAAATAAATCTGATTGATTGATTGACAACTTGTCTTGAACTAAAACTTAACGAATTGTACATTATAACTTTAACTAAACTTGTTTTAACAAAAACTTGTAAACTTGTCTAAACAAAAACAAACCACATCACATAAAACAAGGTGACGACATGTGTTTCCAGTGTTGTCCTGCAGGGGGCAGCAGAAACTAAAGAAAATACAAAATTGATGAAAACACTGGCATCTCCACTGCATGTACCAGTGAGAAAACACATAATGTGTGTTGTCCTTTATGACAATATCAATTGTACACGGAACTTGGTAAGTTAGTGACAGTGTACGCGTCAGGTTACGTGTAAACTCTGTGATGGACCCTGCAGGTCCCAGTCTCTGATCCTGCTCCTGACTCACCGTGGTACTCAGCCCAACCGTATCCTCGGACTATATCCACCTCAGAGTCGTCTCCCTCTTCTCTGCTGTGAACTCGGATCAACACGTACTTGAACACGCCGGACGGGTCGATGTCAGCCTGCGGGATGTTGGCCATGAGAGCGGCAGCCTGAGTCTGAGTGCACATCCCTAAACTTCTCAGCGACGATTAAAACAAACTAAATGTTTGACTTTTCTCAACAAGCTTCTTCTGTGTGTCAGAGGAAACACTAACGCATCGGTGTGTGGTTTATAATATGAACAAGACGTGTATGAAAACAACATGAAGTAGTTACAATGAACACGGTGTATCTGCTGTCACGTCTGTTCCGCCATGCAGCAACAACAAAGGAACTTCCGGTTTTCGCCTTCAAAATAAAAGAGTGATGTTAAGCCAATACTTAAAAAAAAAAAAAAAATTTTAAACGAAAATCACTCTTCTGTGTATGAATAAACAATGGATTTAATTTACCATGTAAAATCAAACAAATAGTAGTTACTTGTGATTGTGTTTTCCTGTTTTTTATGATAGTTATGGTAAAACCGAACCTCATATGATAAAAACAGTGGTGATGATGATGATAAATCAGACTATCATAGATAAATCTTTCATTCATAATTCTCTTTTTTATTTGTTGTGTCATAAACATGTTCACTTAATTATTATGCTGTAGGTGTAGAATGGCAACAAAGCAACTTATGGTGCTTAAAATTCCAGCTTTTATTATGAAGGCGATATAACTATACCGGAAGTCATTTGGTATTGATTTGTAGTTCGTAAAGCATCACGGTCGTTGAAGTCCAGCGAGTCAATCCAGCATGACTCACTATTATCTACCTATTTAATGCGACTGACTGATATTATGAATGTAATTAAGATATATTACGTCATATATATGTCACACAGCAACTGACTGCACCATGATTGTTTTGTTTTTTTTTGTGTCTGGACAAAATAAAATATTATTCCAAAAGAAAAACATGATGCTGTCATACAACAGTTCAACATGTGGAGGATCTTTTATTCTCTTCCTTACAGTTAGATGTTAAAATCTACCTTGTCCTTGAACTCACTGGAATGTTTATACGTCATGTTACAACATGACCTAATTATAATGTTGTAAATCATTAAGTCCATGAAGAAAAAAAAAAAGGCCTTTTTAATGTGAAATTATTGGCTTTTTTTTTCTGTCAATCAATATTTGTTGTTATTTTTGAACAGCTACATTGATTTTTATGTTGGGTGACGACAGAGAAGACAACACATTATAAATATCACAATCCAATACAGTAACTGATGAACACAGAGCATATCTGACACAGAGACAACGCAGTGCAGCAAACAACTGTTGACCTGATGTTTCTCTCACACAGTGCCCAGATATGTAAAGATCTAAAACATGGTTATTTACTGCAGAAACAGTGCATTTCATGCTATTGAATCTGTGGTCAGTTTGTAACAACACACGTACAATAAGAGCTCAGTTCTATCAGACATCAACCTGTGTTGTGAAATGATTTACATGTTACACAAAAAACAAATATCCTCATAATAATAGTTTCAATGTGCCCGGTGACTAGACTTTGATATCATATATCATATCGGTAGATTATTTATTAGTTTTAGGATTTTATCATAAACTCTGAAAACAAAGCTAGGCAGACTAATGCGTAAAAAAATGACACCATGATAAAACAAAAAACAAAAAAAAAAAAAACAACTGGGTGATTTGTAGACTAAACTGGTAGTAATCGCCACAATGTGCTTTAGCCACACTTTCTACAAAAAAAGAACAAAAAAGCTACAAGTTTTTTTTTTTTTAACAGTAAAACCAAAAATTGGTTTGTCTTCTTAACAATAACATGTACATTCAGGCATCTCCTGCAGCACCACAGGAGAACACAACGTTCTTCAACCTGGTGAACCTGGAACCTGGAAACATTTGGTCACGTTTTTTTCACTGTGCCAACTCTTTGCTCCAGTAATTTTGGATTTGAAATGAAAAACAAACAAACAAACAAAAAAGACTTTCAGCTTCAGTTTGAGGATATTTACATTCAATCAGATGAAAATTAAAATGTCTTTACATTTGTACAGTCTTCAAGATTTGATTGGATCAAAGCACAAATTAAACTGTCATAGATTCACTTTGTTGGAGTTAAGAGCCAAAACAAATAAAAACACATGCATGCTATGCTGATGTTTTTCTGACCACGCTGTCCGCTGTTAAAATATTTTAAATGGTGCTGTCGCTGCCTCCTTTCTTCTTCTCATCGTGGGCTCGGAGTAAGATGTAGAGCAGGACCGCGGTGAGGAAAAGGACAAAGAGGAAGATGAGGCCTCCCCATATGCCGATGGTCAAAGCCTTCTTCAGCTCCGCTCTCTCCGCAGGCAACAAATTGCTCAGAGTCAGCATGTAGCCCAGAGCCCATCCGACTGAAGTGCCCCCCGCCTGCAGGATCAGCAACAAAACATGATCAGCACTGAAGGTTATAACAAGTCTTTGCTTTGTAAACTGATGCAAGAAAGGAACAAATTCTCCCCTTTTTCTGGAAGGAAATGCGTGGAAATGATGTTTCATCAAAACCGTATCCTTTCACCAAGAGCGTCTTCATAAACACAGCAGCGGCACAGTAGTCCTTCAGACGAGAACTTTGATCTGGAGCCAGGAGCTGCATCTGGAACATAAAACACAGACGTGTTAAAATGAAAATCTACAGTTAAATACACTGATGAGAAATTAAATTAGTCTTGAACCAGAAAACTTTCAGGTAACTTTGAAGGAACATCATAGAAAGACACATTAACAAATTAAATTTATATATATTAATTTTTTTTGATAAAAAATGATAAATGTTTCAACTCCACAGGTACATGCATGGATGCATATTATGAATGAAGCAAACATAAATAAAAGATAGACGTACTTGTCTCAAAGTCATCCTGCACACAGTTTTGACTGCCTCGCTCAGCTCTGAGGGAGAGCTCACAGTCATCCCAGTGACACGCTGAAGGAACGACTGAGTGTAGTAGAATGCAGAGAAAGCCTGATGACACAGAAATAGAAAATATTATATGAAATTCCAGATGCTGATATATATTCACTGTACAAATTCAATGCAAACTTTACAGTAATTATCATGTTGGCTGCATTAATTCATTGTTATGCAGAAGGTTGCTGCATAACAATGCATTCACCTTATCAGAAGGATAATATGTGCTTCACTTGAGTATTTTAGTTTTGGGTGAAAGATTAGTGACCTTACTGTCCTGCCTAAGAACATAATACATTTGTTATTTCAGAACTTCCTATTGTAACTGAATATTAACTGGTTTTTACAGGGTTATGTGTGAGACTGTTTCTTTCCTGGGATTGGGAACATCCTACGGTCTCTACTTGATGCCTGGCAGCTGATCCCAACCATTAAATATGTTTACAGCACATAACAAATAACACATAATGACTGGTTTAGGAGACATTAAATAAATCAGATATAGAATAATGATGAGCTTTACAGCTGCTTGTAAGTGGATGTTGTTTTATGCTAAACCAAACTTAGCTAATCCACAGTCTTATACTGAACAGATGTAGAACTAGAAATGGTAAAAACCTTCCAATCCCATTCTCCACCACAAACCACTAATCCATCCATTCTGTCACTGATGATCCAGATGTAAGTATCTCTGTATTTGTGTATGTGTGTTTTGGAGACTGACAATGGTGCGTAAAAAATAAAAGTTGTGTAAATAGAGAGCGTTTTTTGCCCTGAAGGAAACACATTGTTGTGTTGATGAGAGAGGTGGAGGAGATGGAGAAGATGAATTGTCAAACTACAAAGGCTACAGTAAATCAGATCTCTTTAAAGCTGCAGTGAGATTAAGCATCTAAGAATTCACAATATGCTGAACCGCAACAGGACAAGAGGTTGATCCCTTAATACCAGTCGATTCATGTTTCAATGTCAAAGTCTATCTGAGTATTGTTTCTGACCCTACTGATCCCTATATGGCCACAGTTTACCGACTTTTAATGGCTGCTCCAAAAACACTTCCTTACCATGAAGTTCCCAGTGACATTTGGCTGAAAGGTGCTGTCGAAGGAGCACTGGCTGTAGGGACAGTTGTCGAAGGAGAAGATCTCTGACATGTTGCTCAGGCAGTGTTCATAATGTCCGCTACCTTCCACTTTCACAGATGCCAGAGGGTTGTAGGGGTTGGGTTTGTACTGTATGGTACACGGAGAGTTGAAAATACTGCTGAGCTCTACAGATGCCCAGTGGTCTGAGGGATAGCAGGGATTTTGAACTGTCGCAGAGTAATCCTGTGACTGAATGACACAGACACAACAACATTTCAAACAGTTATGTACTTTGTAGTGAAATTATTTATTTTACCAGTAGATTGTTAGTTCATGTAATACTGCAGTTAAATAATACAAAAACGAGTGTGTGTTGCATTAAATACTTATGGCTACCAGAGGGCACTATCAAGTCTTTGTCCACAAGGCTGTAACAACCTCCTTTAACCTACTGTTCACCTACTATCCTTTTGAAACATTTGTGGCAGAAACAATATATGCTGCCAAAATATGTATAATATGTATTTCTTCCTTCTTTATGTCTTCAAATTTGTTGATTTACAAAGTTATTTGATTTTATAATTTTTAGAAATCTTATACATTTCTGTTTAATTTTCTGCAATGTGTAAAACGTCTTGCAGTCACAATGATCAATAATCACAATTTCATATAAAACTAAGCAAATAATAATTTGTATTTGGCTTTCTGTGAGTATGAGGACAGTGTGTCTCATTCACCTTCATTATGTGACCCAGCAGTCTCTTGAGGACCTGGTCCCGTCCGTAGCACAGGAAACTGTGTGTGTAGAGAGAATACTCCATGCCATAGAGACGCATTTTCATTTGGTCCTTTTCATCCTCCACTACCTCTTGAGTCGCAAATGTTATCTGGGTGGAAGCTCCGCCGAAATCCAGCGCTCCCACTGTGGGTCTACCAGTGCTGAACCAGTGGCCTACGAAACCATACTGGAGAAATAATGAAGGAAACATGAATTGTGTTTATTTATAATCTTCATCTACCATATTTCCCAAACTGACCCAGAGATTCATTCCCATGCTAACAAGCTGATAACAAGTAGGAGGATATGTATTAAATATTTCTGATTTAACATATGATGATCAGTGTTGTAGTCACTAGGTGTCATCAGTGACCACAAAAATAAGCTCAATTGCAGCACAGTGAATTTTTCAAAATAAAATCCTTTGACTCCTTTTGGTTGATTGAAATAAAAATAATGAAAAAATAAAAATACTGGCAAATATTTACACAAATTCCAACTGATTAAAATTTTCTGACTCCATAAATATGTCATCAAACCATTGTTACCTTGATAAAGTTCTCTAAGAGATAGTTAACGGTAACCCAACCATATGCCCCCTCATCTTGACCACTTAGTATGGCTGCTCCCCGGAAGTCAAAAGGGTACGACTGGATTTTATGACCCACTTCCTGAAGAACCTGGGCCGACTGCTCTGGGTTGGATATACTGTTTGGAAGGAAGAAAAAAAAGAGTCTTAATTTACTAGAAAGTTACAAAGTGTCAGCTGTAGTAGGTGACTTTTACAGAATCCTCACTTCTTTCTCACTCACTTTTACTGCCACAAACTTCAGGTCTCACCTCTGGCCTCTAAAAACTATAGAGGTTTCAAATGACCCACATCTTCCTTTGAGGGTTTTATAGAGATGCCACAGTGAAATCAGTTACACATGTTTGTCTGCAGGACAAGGATTAGACATACCAGACTACTCCAACTGGCTCAGAGGCCTCCATAAAAACACTATATAGGCTTCAGGAAAAAAAAAAAAAACTTGGCTGGCTCAAACGTATTTACCAGATCAATAAACAGATTTATCTGAGCAGCAGAATAAGAAAATGTCCAAGTTGCAACAAGGAAAAAACTGAGTACAACTTTTGCGACAAGCTCTTCAAGAAGATGATTTTCAACAATGACAAACAAAGGGACAAAGAGCCACAAAAAGAAAATTCAATGTTAATTCAAGTGCAAAGAGATGTCATGGCTGCACACAGAAACAACAACCAAAAAAGGCTAAGTGTTGTCTCTCATGCAGACTGTAGCTTCAGGACATATTTGCACTAGAAAACAATTTGCATATTCACCCTGGAGTGATTCAGGCAGCTGTCCTCTGATATGCATTAACATACAGGTAAACCTCACATAGTCATATTTGAATAAATTAAAACTATTCCTGACTCCTTGTTATTAGATGAGGCTCGGTCGTTCTTCTCAGCTTTGCATCTTCAAACCATTGCTGTGTGTTTGTCTGAAACACCTGCTCTGTGGTCTTTAAAGCTTCACGCATCATCACAATGTCCATTTAATAATTAGTCTGATTGTTAGTAAGCATGAGAGGAAGACAGTGAACCTCACCAATCAACTATTAGTTTAGGTTTATTTAAAGCGTATGAACTTTTTTTTGTGCTCATTGTAGAATTTGCAAATACACTGCAGCATTGTTGTTTTTTGGACATTTTTGCTTTTAATCAGAGACAGGAATCAGGGAGGAGAGTGGGGGCAGGACACGCAGGAAAATTCGACACAGTCGGGACACAGTCGAAACCAGCAAACAACTGCACGGCACACACGCCGATGTGGTGCACCTTAACCACACGGCTATCCAGGTGCCCAGACACTACAACATTGTTGAAGACATTTCCTGAATTGAGAAAACCAGAAGGTTCTGTTTTTTTTTTTTCATCTGGAGGACAAGACGTTTTTGTTCCCTCATTTAAATGAACAAAGAAAGGCCGTCCTTACAGGGCTCATATCTAAGCAAAGATAAGCTGGAGGCAGCTCTGTATGCAATCTATGCAAGTTCAAAGTTATGCAAGTCAAGAACAAGTTAGAATAACTCCTGTGAGTCCAGACTGTTTTCTTCCATGATGACATTACATTATTAGTCAGATAAAGTCATAATTAGCACTTAAATTAGTGAGTTAAGGCCGAAGACATATTGTGATTTTGAACTTTGACTTCTCATAATCTAATTGTTTTTGTAGCGACTCTTTCAAGGCATTCCTGATTCTTCACATACACAGGGCCACTATAACCATTGACCTTTAGCCACTAAATTCTAATCAGTTCATTGTAATGTCTGGGTAAATGTTTCTATAAAACTCCCTCAAGGTTTTCTTGAGGTATAACATTCACAATAAAGGGATGGGCAGATATACGGAGAGATAAGTTGAGTTACGCCTCGTGGTAACTGCAACCAGTTTGATATAAAATGAATAAAAAGTGGAAGAGCAGAGAAGCGGCACTGATCAGATTATCACTGAAGCAACTGTGCATCAGTATTTTTAAGTTCTTTATCATATGGATGTTGAAATTACCCAAAATAGATGAAGAAGAACCCACCTACAACTTCTTCCACTTCTCTGTCAATTTCACACTTCAATCGCTCACATTTTCACTACAGATTCACCATTTTTGTGCAGGTACAATAATAGAAAAGAAGATGTTGTTGTAACTAAAAGAAATGCTGCTTGTAGTGATCTTTTTCTTTCTGAAATTTCTCTGAAAATGTTGCAGTGAATATAATTTCATCTATGGTCTTCTGACATGATTATAGTCGTGTTGTCCTTGCTGCAAATTGATTTAGATTTATTTAGGTTTTAATAAAGTGAGAGGTAGTTAATTACATTTAGAAGAACATCATGGATGCGCATGCTTGTTGCATTACCGTATAAAAGGAATAGTTTAGGACAGTTCTAGAATCATGAGACACACACACACATGCACTGACTCACTGCAGAAGCCTCATGCCAGCTGTAGCTCCCAGATACACAGGCGTGAGATGGTGTCTTTCTTTAGGGATGTCCTTCAGCGCCTGGTCCAGACATGCCTCTAAACTCTTCCCTGCTGCTCCCTGTTGGCCCGCATAACTGGAGATTCCACCACCTGAGTAGGTGATGAGCAGGATAAAAAAACAAACACGCACACACAGAGAAACTTAAAAACAATCAGAGGACATGTCCATGTAGAACATGTGGAGTCTTGTTCTTATATTTACAGGAAACAATAGCAGCTGTTGTGAACCAGATACATCATTATACAAAATTATCACACCCATAACAATATAAATGTCACAGGCACCCCCTGCTACTGGGGTTTTTACAATTATTAAACATGGAATTGTGATCGCCATGTTCATAAATAAGAGTGTAAGCTAAACAAAGGAACATAGGGCTGGTAACTTTTGTAGAACAGAGATGAAGTTTGACTCATTGTTGTATTTACAATGTCCTCAGACAATGATTCACTTATGGTGAATGTGATAATGTAATCTGTTAACTAATCTGGCAATTTCTGAAGGCCCCAACCACTTGTGAGACTATGACAAGAAAAAGCAATTATGGTGTATAATTAAAACTGAAAAAGAGACTAAAAATATCCTCTACGGAAAACCTGTACTCTGCAGATCAAAGATTCACTTTCTTAAGGTTTAAAAGGAGCCTGAAAACTTTGTTTGGTCTTTTGTGAATGATTAAAGATTAAACTATAAAGCTGTAAACCAGTTTGCAGTTGTGTAACTTATGTAAAATGGGAGGTAATGATGGGAAAGATTCCTATGTTTATAACTTGTATGTGTTGGTTATACAAATAAAACAGTGTAAAAAAGCAGACGTTGTCATAAAAGGGTTAAAATATTGCACATGGTAAATACAGCATACAAACCTGATTGGACTCTGGACTTTTGGGCAGGGCTTAGGTTGGCACTTCATTACTAGAGCTGTCACTTTCTTATTAGTAATTTAAACTGTCATATGGATCTAAGTACATTTAAGTAAAACAGACTGTGTGAAGAAGTTTCCCTTGTGATCCTGCAACTGAATGCAGTTAAAAAACAAACAAAAAGTGAAAGTGCAGACAACCTTGTACTGATCAGATTATCACTGAAGCATCTGAATAGCAGCGCATGGGCATTTTGGATTCTTTATCATATTGATGGCCAAATTACTCAGAAAAGATAAGGGAAAAAAACACATGCACATCTCTATAACCTCATCAAGACTCAACACTCCACGTCCAGCTTATTCCACCTCCTCTCCTCTGTCCACTTGTTAAGCTCAATTTGTTTCAACTGCTCACATTTTCACTATTGATTCACCATTTTTAGAAGCTGGTGACACACACAGCTTCTGTTCGATGCTAGTGAGGATACCTGAACCAAGAATGGTCTGGTACCAGAATGTTTGACATGTAAAATATATCTTTTTTAAACGTACACCTACCCTTAACATGACATTCACTGTGCTGGTTGACCACCCCTGTGCCATTCTGCTTGTCTGCTGGCCACTTGTATATATACAAAGCTGTGTGTGAAGATCCAGCATCCAGGACAATCCCATACTATAGAGTGAGAGATGGGAAACAAGGAGAGAGGTCAAAGAATGTGAGGGGGGTGGGGGTGGGAGGGGGGGGGGGGTGTAAGCAGAGGCAACAAACTGCTGATTCCCTTGAAGACACGTAAGATCAGGGCTGTTTGATGTGAATGTTAGTATCTGGAAGACATTTGGCAGGAGACTGGATTAACTTACAGGGTCTGCCTTCAAAGAGAGTCCTCTGGGTTTCAGTTTACACTGGCATTTCTAGTCAAGAGACACTAATTGCATTACAATTTTAGTCTGTACACACTGAGGATCGGTGAATGTTAGTTTATTTTTGTTATTTCCATAGCTAAAAAAATAATTTTTGTTTGTGAGGTGTGTTCATGCATTGAAGGTAAAAACCAGTTGATTGAATAGAAACCATGAGGATCTGGGACTTGGTAACAGAGCAACAGATGGTAGCAATGAATTCTTGGTCATTTGGTGAAATTCTCCCCCTGCTACTGATCTGTCAGAGAGGCTAATTGTTTATGACTTCTGACAATACATGAAACATATCTGTACATGTAAAGTTGTGTAATGTTATGTAAGAAGACCACGTTTCCACTCATTTATAGTTTTTCTTCGTTCTAACTTTGTGTCTTTATTGTTACTTGGACAAATAACATTTCTTTTCACTTTATGCTGATGACACTCATTTTTTTATACCAGAAAACCCTAAAGATGATAAACTCTCCAGATCAATAACAACCCAATTATAATAAAGCAATTTGGTAATTTGTGTCTCTTAATGTTCTAAGCAAAAATATTAGAATATCATTTGCATTAGTGTCACTTGCTTTTTTAAAATAAGTTTAAATAAATTTCAACTCATTCAAGTTTCTTCAAGTTTCAACTAAGTCCAGCTGAGATGTTAGGTAGCTTTATTTATAATGCAGTTTTCTTGTTATGATGAAATACAGGTTTCTGAATTATTAACAACTGTTCAAGGATTTTCTTTTTTTCCCCACATGCTCCATCCCACACCGCTATCCTGCAGATTTTTGGTGTTGTTGAACCAGGAAACTGCAACTTTGTGTAGAACCGTACATGCAGTCTCCAGGATTTCTCCAAGGACATTTTGTATTAAACAGCTGAGTCGATACTGGCTGTTCCAGCTCTGTAGCAAAAAGTGTTTCCTCTATTGACTTGGTCTGTTGTGTTGTGCTTCCAATCGTACTATAATGTAGAATAACCAAAGCAATTTTTTTGTTGAATAAAAGACAGCTGGAATTACTGCCGGAATATGCAGAAATCCAGCCCTGACACAAATATGTCTCTTATGATCCACTTGAGAGAGACTACACCCACACACACATGCACAGAAGTACATGCAGAAATAAACACACACACACACACACACACACACATATATATATATATGTGTGTGTGTGTGTGCGATCCTTTTGGAGGCATTCCTAAAAAACAAGGCCTCTAAAATGAATTCAACAGGTGAACAGTAACATCATGTAGGATTGTTCCTTGTCATTCCCCCTAATATTTCCTCATTACTGCTGTGCAGTCAGTTGTAAGGACTCGCTCTAACACTCGCCAAAAACACAGAGGAGCTCTAATGATCTGTTTTGTCTTTTGATTCGATACACTATGGGAACCAGTGAGCTTGTCTCCTGGCAAAATTATAGAAAAAGCCATTTGTGTCATTTTTTTATGACTCAGCCACCAACCGCGCAACATTGTTGCTGAGTGAAATGACAGCTACATAATGTTACAATGGGATACTGGTCGGGTAAAACAAAAATGAGGGGAAAAGGGAAACAGGAGATGGAATTGGCCTGTGTTGAAATCCTGCTCAGAACAACAGTGCAGTACAGTCTCCAAGACATTTAAGTTCCTTCGTCTCAGCTTGAATAAGCATTATTTGACAATAAAGTTCACACGAGTCATGTGAATATGTACATACTGTACCAGAAAGCTGCTGATAAGGACGCTTGAATGATTAGGGTTAAATCCAATAGGGGTGTTGGCAGCACTTTGTCTATATCCTGAATTGTTTCCGAAACCAAGATATAATATCATGGTATTTCGTCATTCTATTTTCATTTCATTTTGCAAAATTTCCTCAGTATCAGTAGTTTTCCCTCAGTATCTTCACCATTACTGACTGAAGGTGAGAACGGCCTTGTCTTGATCTGATGGGAGTGTGAGAATGTCGACATATTTCAACACAACCACCAGTTTTAGTAAGTTGGGTAATTTTTCTCCAATTTGTACATGATGAGGACATTTTCCTGATACACTGAAATTGTCCACATTTTTTTAATTCATGAGTATACAGCTTTTAATATTTAAAGGAAACCACCAAGAAAACAATTCAGTTCTGTTTTTCAGGTTGCGCTCATCCAGCCCTTTTCATTGCATTCAATTCCTAGAAATATGATTTTACAAAATTTGACCAATCCACTGAATTGCGTTCATGGCTTTTTGTATAATATATATAAGGACCTGACACACACCTGCTAAAGCTAAGTAAAGTGATACTATATTAAACTAGACTAAAGCTAAGCTAAGTAGTATCTGTAAAGAAGAAGTATTTGTAACTGTCACTTTCTCTTGCAACTGAAAATACAACACCTTTCTGATGTTAAATTTATTCAGTGCACATTCAACTGTTTCAGCAAATTTAGTGTGTTGCCAGTATTGGCACAAGCTAATGGCACTGAACCTGATTAAATAGTGGAAGCCAGTGGAAGTTAACCATATATAAATACAAGACACACAAACGTGAGCCTGGTGGGTCTGGATATGATGTTGAGTTTTTACCTTCATGGCTCTATGACGCTGTGAATGACATTAGACAACGAATCACTTGCATTATTAGATGTTGGTAAAGGTGGATTTAATAATCAAACAATCGGTCAATACAAAGTGATTTAGTCTTTGTCACTAGAGTTCAGTTGCTACTGAAATTAAACACTCAGGCGCTTTGTCCACCAAATGTTATGCAAAGCTACTTGCACATACATTTTCACTTTTGTTTTACTCCCATTTAGTCTTGTAAAACTACTGAAACTTGAAGTAGGAGTAATAGTTTATATCATATGGGTTCAAATAGTTCAACAGTGTTGTTTAGGAGTTCTTCACATTATCCCAAATCTAGGACCACGCAGAAAATTGTGTCTGGAATATTAATGCTTCAACATTGCACTCTCACAATTTTTGAGAGTGTAAAAAAAAAACATTGAGAATGGCTTTTAAAGATATTTTTAAAGGGTGGGTTTTGGGAACCACATATTATATAATCAAACTCAATCAAACAATCAATCAATCAAAACACTGTCCAGCCCACCAGCAAAAACAACAAACAGACCTCAGTTGATTCTGGTCAGATAGGGATAAGTATCATTTAAGCCTGAAAACCAATGGTGCCAGAAATTGCAGAAACAGAAGATAATGATGTGGCGTTTTAATCTTTCAGCTGTGCTCAGTGATGGTTTGAAAATGAAAAACTCAAAGACAATTTCACATCTCATTTCCTCACAAATGGGAAGTAATAAGTAACATTTCAATATGAAGGAGGCAATATCATCTGCATCTTTCATATTCATGAAATACCAACAAAATTGTTTTCTATTTAAATGTATCTGTGCTTTAATGTTTTGTTTTAACGCTTATGTGACCTGAACTTTTATTTTGATACATATACACAGAGACGTATGTGCAGCTGTATCCTGCACATCAGAGCTTTGGTTACACATAGACAACTTTAGCTGACAAACGCACAACCCAAAAATACCCAGCGGACCAGACCTTACCATGAACCCCGGAGCCTCCTGGACGTCTTTGGTTGGAACAGTCAGCAGCAGGATCGCAACAAGTCCAAACACCAGCAACGCGACGGGGACGATGGGATGAGCGGAGCGCCGCGCCATGAAGCAGCCGGAGCGCAGTTCGTTTCTGCGCCTGCACGAAACTTGAGCGTTGACTTGACAGCGGCCAAATGACACTGTGGCTCACGCTTCACTTGTAGCCTGCCTCCTGTTTTACATTTCACTCGAGATAGCAACGGCTGACCTGATTTTGTGTTCCGGGCGCATCCAGGCCCTCCTCCGTGCGCCTCAGACCTTCTCACTGGGTGAAAAGAAAAATCTCCAAGGCGACAGAAGCCATGGAGGGGAAAATGTCATAAATATGTCCAGAGCCACAGGAGACAGGTGACAGACTCATTCACTGTCAGCGGTTAGTCAGGGAGGAGCCGCTGTACTTTATACCCAGTCATTTCCTCCTAAATCCAAGTGAGAGGGGGAAACTAACATGATCAGTAATTATTGGATCATTAATGAGAAAAAGAAGGGGTGTCGTGAACTGGCAGTGGTCCACGTTGTAGCCGGTTGGATCTGAGTGCTGCAGGGCTGCTTGTTGTTTTCCTCCATTATTTGCATGTGAATGGAAGCGGCTTTAAGCCTGACTTGCAAATTTCACCCTCGTTTGAGGCTTTGAATAAAGCATGGAAATGAAGTTTTCACTAGAGACCTAAACTTTTCTTTGTAATTTTTCGAGGTCTATTTTTCGCAGAGGTCTTTGTCTGACAGTGTCTAAATTTAGCAGAATGTATAATGAGTTATTTTGAAGGAGCTTGAGCTGTTCTTCTTCTTGTCACTCAAGGTACTCATTTTATTTTTCATATGGCAGAAAAAATCTTCGTATTCCATTTGAGTTGTAATGTAAATTGTAGATATAAACTGGGGATTTAAATGCCACAAAGACACAAATTTATGTTTTTTAAATGCTTCTACAGTTTCTCAAACAAATCAGTTTAGGTGGGGAGATGCCTTTGTGGTCAGTGTGGACGACTGCAGAGCAGAGAGAATGAAGAGTTGTGATTTGTAGAATAATAAAAACTAGAGGTGCTGAATAATAGTTGATATGAATAAATAAATGTTACATTATTAATCAGCCCAAAGGTCTACTTAGTTGTTTGAAAGCCTGTGCCAGTGAGTCAGTTCTCTCCATTGAACTTTCCAGGTTATATTTTTAAAGTGGTACTTCCAAGGCTCAATGTTTCTAATCAGCAAAGTTTAGGAGACATGAATGACATGTATTTTTTTTTTTTTTTTTAAGGAAAAAACAATTCTGATATTTTCCTCCTCAAGTAATCACATTCCAAATCCTACATTTCCCATAGTGCAACTTAGCAGTGGTTTTCTATAGATTTGATCGAATATCCTTATTTTTTTAAACTCCATAACTCCAGGTTGTGAGAGAGGCCATTTAATAGACATTTAAAGACTGAAGGGGCCTGATACTAAGCTGACATCATGTTAGGTGAAAGTGAGTCAATATGATCGAGATACAAGAATCAGCTAAATAGAATTAAATCCTCAGTAATATTGTTATTAATATTATTATTAATGTATGAGCATTTCCTTCTGTAACATGTCAAAATATCTTCTGCATAAAAGGGTGTGGTTTTTGTTTCTTGGTGTAATGAGATTTAAAGGATGTGGACAATCATTTTAGAGGAGACACAGCCCATCAGAACTATAATAATCTACATGATGGGCATTGATATTGCATGAGAGTACAGATATACTGATGCTGTCTTTGATAACAAGCTCCATTTTCACTAAAACAGGCTTTTTTCACAGAGGACACTGATACGAATAGTAAGATGATAGCTGTAATAATGAAGAGTGAATTCCATTAGCTGCTTCTGTTTCCGGATTCTGTTCCACACTGCTCATCGTCACAGTTGCGGCTCCCTGACAGCGTCACTCAGATTATACTTGTTTGTATTTAATTAACAAGGTTTAATAAATGCATTCATTAACAAGACTCTACAAGAGTATAACAAGAGTTGAGAGCGGCTACGTGAGCTAAATGCTAACATGTTCACAATGACAGCTGCTGGGCAGTGAAACAAATAGGAAGTCAAGCTCATTATTTCAGTGTGTTATCGTTGTAACATTAGCTGTTATTACTTGTCGAGATATTTCAGGGAAACCGGATGAGAACCAAACCACTGTTGATGGTATTATCAAGTCAACGTGTCTGTTGTGAAAAAGAGTTACACTTCATTTGTTAAAAAAGGTCTATAAGTGATTATTCTTCCTCTGAACTATTTGAAGTAGCCCATGATTTTCACAGATTTACAACAAATACAGCAAATTAAGTTTTAGATATGAAAATATAAATTGTTAATGAGGTAAAATCCTGAAATATGTGACAAAAATTAGGAAAAAATCACTTACACCAAATCATAAATCATATGTCTTTTAACAGAAGGGTCAGACCAGGGTTTCAACTCTGGTTGTAATCAAGAGGACCAATCAGCTGCCAGAGTCACATTAATCTCTCTGACAGTGACAGATTGTCTCCTGTGATCAGGACACAAGGTCAATGGACCTGACAATATCCTGCGACCCACCTCTGCTTCCACAAGACATGTCGTTCATTAACAGTGACAGCTGTGATTAGATTAACGATGACACTTTTTAATTCAATCAAAGATCACGCTGTGACCGTGACTATGTGTCAGTACCGCTTTCCATCAAAGCACCTTGTGATAGTCATATTTATAACCTTTACATACGAGGGCCACTTAAAGAAATACAGGTTTTAAATTAATAAGATGAAACATCTGTCCTTTTGAGATCAGCAACTCCCAGTATCTTGTATTTTGTCTGCAGAGGCAACATTTTCACTTAAAGGAGAAAAAATATGTTATTTAACATTTGCTCTGTGGAAAGGACACACTTTATAAATGTCAGTGCCAATATTAAACTCTATTAGACCTCTCGCTTTCTCAATTCAGTCCCAAAATGCATGTTGGCTGTAAGCAGATTTCAGACTGTCAGTAGATGCTACAGATCACTGATGCGAGGTGGTTGTTCATGGAGGAAAAACTCATCCTCACTCTGTCACTGCAAGCAAAGCCTGTGTATGGGACTCTGTATCAATCCTCTATAGGCTTCACTTAATGGGTTATTAGGGCAGCAGCGGTGCACTAGATATCGTCTTTGTCTTTGTCCGATACCTTTAGGGATATTTTAGTCCAGTTCAAACTGGTGGACTGAGTGAAACAGGTTACAGTTAGGGTGTGCAGTCACACATAACACCTCATCTCATCCGCCGACATCTGAAAGAAATATTTGGCTCATATACGAGTGGATGTTCTCAATCAATTTGATTTGGCTCTCTGCTGTTTCCTGCTGGGCAGGTAACAAACACTCAGCTGTTTGATGCTGCTTAGTGTTTTATATGAGCGGTTGATACAGGCTGTTAGGAAAGAACAGCACAATGCAAATACAAAGGGAAACCCAATACACCTGCTATTTGTTGAAAAGAATTTCTTTTTTTAAACCAGCAACCTTTTAAGTCTCATTTTTTTTAAGGAGGTAAGCTGCTAACAAAACTTGAAGAGTAGCTTTGACAACTTAAACCAGAAACTCCACAAATGTGCTGATGAGAGGACAAATAATCACAAACGTCCTTCAGGCTAAGTAAGGAAGAGGTTGGGCTGGCAGTAACATGTTTTTATTTTAGTTGCCTGGAAATCTTACACAGACCAGTGGGCTCAGTGCGGGTAGGTGGGTTTTAGTTCTTTTCTTCTTTTTTTTTTTTTAAATTCATATGCACAATGATAAAACAACAAAAAAGAAAACATATGCAATGTTACAAAGACAGCTAATTATGCAGGAGAGGAAAGGAAGGCTAAAGGGCTTACATAAGATCCTCCCCCTTAATAGAAAATCACTGAAACAGGTCAACCAATAAAAAGGATGTTCGTTTGAACAGTTGAACATACTTTACATCAAGAGCCCAGGCAAAACTTGCATAGTCGTTGTCCTAACATGAAAATGTTTCTTTGGAAAATGTGATTCTCAGGGTAGATAATGTCCAAAGTGAAATGGGCTGAATCAGGTGAACATATTTAAGGAATATTAGAGTGGTTGTTTTATTGTCTGTTGTTCTTTACTGTACCAGATTTGTACTGTTTCTACTTTTGTATGATGTCAAAATGTTAAAACAAATAAAACCCAGTGACCTAGAAAATACATATAACCTCTTGTGCAAGACCAATACTGTCTTTGCTCATGTGGGCACTGTTTATTCATATATGTCAAATCAAATGTTAAATATTTGTTTCATTCTATTTTATCTGATACATGTACCCTTCTCCCTTTTATTTGTAATTATGAAGTCACTTAGCAGCTGGACAAGCACCACATTACCAAAAATTGTTTATTGAGCAGTGATAATAATGATAATTTATGCTGAATTGATAGGTCACCCATGCGTCAGCTGAAATAAAATTCATTATCACAAGTAAGCATAATTATCATCATTATTATGATAATTTCTGTCTCCAGTTTCTTTTATTATAATCATTTTTATTACACAATAATAAATTGATGACAGATTAATAGATAATTATTGTTGGACCCCTAAAATAATGAAGTCACAGGTTGATTAGACTTGGCAATGTAAGTATATTTTATTTACAACATTGTATAAACAAATGATTCAATGCAAGATCTTTACTGGAAAAGGTAAGAAAAAACAGGCGATTCCTCCCTTAAGGGGTTTCATTTGTGTGTGTTTGTGTGTGTGTGTGTTAATGCATGCCCGTGTATCACAACCGTTGTGTGTAACATTAATATAGGACATTCTCAGCTGCAGTCGTATTACAAGCGCAGTACAATCTGCTCAACCCCGTCCACATCGAACCGGACACTATTTACATTTTGTTCGAAATAAGGGTTCAGTTCACTGTACAACGACGACAACACGCATCCGAAAACAAACTAAAGCACTGGTAGGAACACAATAAGCATGCATAGGCCAGAATGAGAAGAATGATTAGAAGCAAAATCTCAGATCAAGTTCAGTAACCAAATTTTGTGTGGTTGTTTAAAACTGTCATTATTTCTTTATAAATGTTATTTTTTATCTATTTCAATACAGTAAAAAGAGATTTGTGAAATTAAAACATACAACAGTGGAGAAGCTAATAAGTCTGACTGATGTTTATAGTGTCTGACTGATGTAATTACAGTTTGGGACTCCCCTCAACGTAAAGTGCTATGCAGTGCCATACACCGAGAAGGATGTGATTTGTCTTTTCAACAAACAGCAGTGGTTTCTCAGCTCCAGAAAATGGGAAACGGCCTGTTTTTGCATCTAACCAAGACCTGCACACAGGCTCACAAGCTGAGCTGAAAGCTTTCAATCCACTCTGGTACTTTCATGTAAAAGTTCTCTGGCGATGCACAGAGAAGAAGGTTTTGCGTGAAAGTCCGAGTCGCTGGTTGGGTGAAAAACCTGGCCCTTTGATGCAACCCCTACGAGACTGGAAATGAGAAAGACTGCTCCGGCAGGAGAGAGGAAGAAAGAGGGTGTTCCCAAACGCAACATGGCTTACGGCTGTTGGAGTGTGTCACATGTTCGGACATGAAAACACCAGTCGTACTTAACTGTCACATTAGAATGCAAATTAATTTTGACATTTCATATATTTCACCTGCTTATATGTCTCGCTAAAATACTTATAAAGCTTAAGCAGGTTTCCTTTAACAAAACTGAGTTCTTACTAGAAATAAGAACACATGCATTTGTGACATTAGTGCAAGATTAAAACAGGGAACGATACGATTTAAACAACTACAGAATCTGGAATATAGCCTTCAAAATAACTATAATAATCAATGTCTTCATACAGATACATAAAGCTCTTATTCATGTACAAGCACACACATGCTTCCACTATTCTCAGTGGTAGACAAGATTGGTCATAACCTCATTGTTAGTGCCATTATTAGTGCTTCCCAATGAAAGTAACATCATCTAAAAACCTTTAAGTGTAGATAAAAACACAGGTAGTTCCTATTAAAAATATTTGATATCCACAGAAGCTTACAGTACCTCTTATATTGCAGTATATGTTGTTTAAGAAATGCTAGATATTACTACGGTATCTAGGCCCTAATTGGAAGTGATATGTAGAGTACAGTACTTGCACCAGAACTGGTTTATCCATAAACTTAACCTAACTAAACCTGGCTCGCTAAACGCTATACAGCTGGTAGGTAAAATTTTAAAACATCAAACATTAAGTAAATTTCTGTGTGTAAACGTGTGACGGAAAAAACAAGGTTAAATAAGTTCTATTGATTAATATACAGAAGGAAAAGATTGAAGATGTATATGAGTCAGATAGGTTCTTCTGTAGCATGCTCAGGGACCCTACGAACATCTAATGTCAGGTTAATCCCGACTTCAAAAAATAAAATAAAATAAAATAATAAAAAGGTGCAAGTTCAGTGTTTTCAGCCTCTCCTTCAGCAGGCTCTTTCCTCTGAAGCTCCACTGGCAGGCGGTGAAGAGAAAGCCTCGGCTCTGACGGCGAAGGGTCTCGACCCTCAAGCTTCCTCTCCTCCGTCCTCGTCTCGTTTCCTCTCTCCTCGCATGGGGGGGTGGGATGTGGGGGAGCCAACATCAGTGTCTCCCTCTTTACACCACGGTGCTGACAGACGGGTCAGACAAGTTGAGTTGGCCCGTGATGTCAGTGGGTGGGTACTGCTGCAGAGGTGAAGACAAATGGGAAGGAAAGGAGACACATAACAGGATGTCATTTCTTAGACAAAATCAGCATTTGTTCTTTTTTTTTTTTTGTGGTTGCTGTTTTTTCCATTTTTTTTTTTTTACAAAGTTAATATATTTATCTAAACACTGAATTTTACTTAAAGAACACCTGTGCTTCATTTCTGCAGCAATTTAGAAGCAGGAGGGTTCTCTAACCCCTCTCAGGCAGACCTCAGTTTTGTTGTTATTGATTTCTTTTTTCTCTTTTTCTTTTTCTTTTTTTTTTTTTTTGTGGATTTGATTTTTTGTTAATCAGTCTGGTTGT